>CP126891.1:241493819-246486319 GCA_030440675.1 Furcifer pardalis
TGAAGGTTAAATTGCTGTTCCTATTTTTCTGAGCCAATGAACCATTTCTGCCTACTTAGCTTTAATTTTATCCCAAGGAAAGGTAACTAAAGTCACTGGAGAAACATTTTTGCTATTCATGTATTCTTTGCTGTTCTACTTAATGGAACCGTAAGCTTAACAAGAGATATAAGTCTTGTTCTATAACAGCCTTTCTCCCCCCCCCCCCAGTCCTTTCAACAATTTATTTAACTATTGTAAAATGTACCTGGCTTTGTTCTGATTTAGAACATACCAGCAATCTCACACTTGTACTAATATCTTTTCTTTTTCCTCCTGCTCTGGATGTTGGTTTCTTTCTATCTCTTCACTTTGATATTCCTATAGCTTGTACAAGATAAGAAACCCATTAGTCTCATCCCATCAATCCAGTGTTCTATCTCTTCTCTTCCCTTGCCCCAACATCCTTTTCTCATAGACCTCTCTCTCTCTCTCTCTCTCTCTTTCTGCCCCCATTACTGTTTACCCCAGTAATCATGGAATAGAAATATACCTTTTTGAATTGGAGCTCTGGAATTCCAAAGCCAGCATGACAAGTTGAACTAATATAAATATAAATATAAATATAAATATAAATATAAATATAAATATAAATATAAATATAAATATAAATATAAATATAAATATAAATATAAATATAAATATAAATATAAATATAAATGCCCCCCCCCCCTTGCCAACCTGTCATAGTGATGGATCAACAAGGAGGGGAAATATTTTTTTCCATTTTCTTTTGATCATCAATTGAATCAGCAGATGATGGCAAACAGCTATGGCTTCAATTAGAAATCAAAAGCGAAAGGGAATTGAATATTTTCCCCGTCCTTGACAATCCAGCACTACAACAGGTCAGCAAAGGTAAAAAAAAGCACACTTTCCATCACTCTATAAAAAAGAAGGGTAAAGGTAAAAGTCACCCTTGCTCAAAAGCCAGTTGTATCTGACTCTAGGGTTCAGTGCTTGTCTCTGTTTATAGCCAAAGAGCCAGGGCTGTCTGCAGCTGTAGGCATTTCAGTGGGCATGTGGTAGGTATGCCTCAACAACAGGGTGCATGGAATGCTGTTTACCTTCTCACTGAAGTGGTCCCTATATATCTACATGCAATTTCTTGCTTTTGAACTGCTGGGTTGGCAGGAGATAAAGAAGAAGGGAAACTGTAAATTGGAAACATCCAGTATACTGAACAGGCTTGTTAGGTTTGTCAACAAACAGAATATTTGAGTTTGAAGCATCCAAAAGTACTTGAGATGCTTGTTGTTGTTGTTGTTGTTTTAGAGAGAGAGATCTTAAAAAGTAGAACACATTTATTGAGGTTCTAAAAAAATATTGCTAAGGGGGAAATTGAGGTGCTCCTCTGTCAAAATGCGGATGCTGGGTGCCAGACAACTTCAGAAGCTCAAAAGAGTGCTCTAAGTGCTCATTCAGATATACTGTACGGTAAAACCTCGCATAAAGAGCGCCTCGCTTAGAGACTCACTTACTTAAAGAGCAGAATTTTCTCTGAATGGTTGCCCTCACTTAACAACTAAAAACAACCAAAAACTTGCTTAACAACTAAATCGGGGTTCACAATCCCCGCGCCAGAAGTCACAATCAGTCACTTACAATGGCAGCAGCAGTGCTTTTTCCAAGCTTAAAGAGCAACTTGCTTAAAGAGCAATCCAGTGGAACACATTATGCTCTTTAAGTGAAGTACCACTGTATTTCGAATCTATAAAGATCCTGCCAACAATATCACAGCAATCGGGAAAATGTTTCAATTCACAGAACCCATTTTCAAACAGAACCAAATAGAAATATCCTCTTAGCCATTCCTGTAATTTCCTTCTTTAAACTAGTATTAAACACTTTGGGTTCTGATGCGCAGCTGAGATGTTGAGTTCTGATGTGCAGAGAGAGGAAAAGAAGGGCTGTGGTTCCTATCCTCTGAGGCACAGGGTTTGATGAGAAGGAACTTTTCCAAACAAACATTTCTTGTTCATTATAAGTAGAACAGGCAATCTCTCTCTTCCTTAGGAAAGAGTGAACTTTCTTTGGCTTTATTACAACTTGGTTTGGCAATTGTTAATATCAGCAGAGAATAAGAAAAACAAATTGCCTACTTTCTAGAATTCTTTACTGGTTTTTAATTCTTTGGGAATTTATATTTTCTGTCTGGAATAAATGTTCATTCTCATTCCACTGGTTGGGAAATGAAACACTATGTTAGGGAAAGAGGAGGTGTTGAAGAGACAATATTGTTGCTGCTGTTGGTTTTATCACCTTTAGTAGGACACATTAATTGTTTAAAATGTTTCCATTTACATGATACATTCCCTTGGGTTACACCTATGTTTTCAAATAATGATAATCCTTGCCAACATACATTGCTGGGAAGAAAGGTATTGTTTTGTAAATTGCATTCTGATTTAGTGAAAACCTCAAGTCAATTTCGCAAAACAACTACAGTCTGACTGAAAATAAGGGTTAAAACAATTTGATGGGCTCCTTTGACATGAGTTCTTCTACCATAAAGAAGAACAGTAAGAAACAGGCCTCTTCCTCTTTAGAAACCCAGTGGTGGGATTCAACCAGTTCACACTGGTTTGGCAGAACTAATGCCTCCTTTTTTTGTTGAGTTCAGTGAACTGGTCAATAACATGGAACTTCAGAGGGCTCTTCCTTCCTTCCCCACCCTACACAAAGCAAAAATGACCTCAGCAGGAGGGGGGATACGTGCTGCCAGGACCATTGTGAAACCTGTTTGAAGACTGAGAGGAAAACTGAAGGCTGGAGGGGAGAGGGAGTGGGAATATTTGATCTTCATTACCATTGTGCCCAGGGTTGCAGGCAGTGGCAGGATCCAGCCAGTTTGCACCAGTTCAGCAGAACCATTACCTAATTTTTTGTTGAGTTTGGTGAACCATTTGTTAAATTATTTGAATCCCACTACTGGGTAAACCTATCAGAATAGACAAGTTACCACAGGGTTGGGGAAGTGGTAGGTCTATGAAGCATGAGAAGTATTATGGAGGATTAGAGTCCAACTTTCTTCATTGCCCATTTCTTTGTCTCAAGTGCTCTGCAATATGGCAAAGTACAACATAACAAAGTACATGATATTAGCATGTACTGTACTCTGGTTATGACTCTTAACTATCCTCTCCTTAAATAATATGATGTGTTTTAACATCATTGTTTTCATTTTAATCTTGTTGTGATCAACCTTGAGGCCCTATTTTTAAATAAAGACTGGCTATAATTTAATTAATTAACTTAAATTAAAATGTGTTAAATAAAATGAAACTTTCATTTATCAACAGGCTCAATCCCCATTTCCTACTTAGACCTTGAATCGAAGCAGAAAATGCAGGTTGAAATTCTGTAAGCATCCTTTACTGAAAAGCTTGCACCTAAAATTTCAATTTCCTTTTTCACTGAGCAAATAAATAAACTACCATAGCCTTCTTTCCTAATAAAACATCTCCAGATCAAGTTTACCTTTCATTTTCAGAATATGAATAAATAGATTTATAGGATTCTGGCACAGAAATAAGCTTGATCCTAATAAAAAACTTTGTTTTGTCTGTAATCTGACATGTTCTTGCCAACTTGCTTGCACAGTATTGCTAACTCATTTCTGTGTCAGAGTGAACTTCTAACTAGATTTAGAGTTCATGGTACATTTGAAGGAAGCTATTTTCTTTTATTTCAGTTCTTGTGATGATTGAGGTTGGTGTTATGAGAATACAATATTTCCCAGCTGTCCTATTGTTCTATTTCTTCACATACCTGTCAGTTTTTGCTCATTCCCCATGTGATATGACTTTTCAGTGCAAAGTATTTAAGCTAATCTGCATATGAAACATATCTTTGCAATGATCACACAATGCCTTATATCAAGGGTCCTATGGCCTGTGGGCTGAATCTGGCCTGTGGCGTTAAATAATCTGCCCCCCTCACTCCAACAGCTGCTGCATCTGCCACTGGAAGAGGCTTCAGACACATTTTTGGTGGCTGTGGACATGTTTATGGCAGCCATAAATGCATTCATGGCAGCCATCCCCCATCCCATTTATGGCAACATTTACAGAAGGTGACTACCAGTCTGGCCCCCTCAAGTGTCTGAGGGAGCATGGCCTGGTGAATTTTCCTATATATGGAGATCACATTGAAGAACATGAAAACATGTGAAATTTAAAAAGCTGCAAGAGAAAACAGATGGAAAGACATAGACTTCAGTGTTTCCTGATTAAGCATAGTGGAGAAAGTCCGAGTAATTTGTTCTTCAGACAAGGTTTCAAGAGAGGGAGAATTTTAAAGGTAGATATTTCAAAAGATAATCTTCTTGAGGAAAAACAGAGAATCCAATGAGGTCAAGTCTAAAATCTGTTTCTTAGACTCTTAGTTTTTAAGGAAGCAGTTAATATCAAATTACTCCCAAACAGAATTTCATTCACACTGTCACTTACAAAGGCTTCCGTTATCATCTCGAGGCTGATTGCATTGGCATTCATGGAGCAATATCCTTCCAAACTTGGAGAGAGAAAATGAAAAATGCTAGTTGCTTTGGTAGGAAGTAATCTTGACTGAAATTTGCAAGAGAAAGCAGGGGTAGCCAATCAGGAATCTTTGCTGGTTGAAAAGAATAATTTTACCTACTACTATAGTTTATCACTGAGTTTGCCCTAAAATGGTAGAATGGCAAAGAACCCAAAAATAGAAGATATGATCATTTCCTGTCATTGTCTGTTGGAAACAAGGAGACTGATGGCTGTTTATATAAGTGCTTTGGAGAATTACACTGTTAAATTGCTCTTATATGGGTTTCATTTCACCAAGTGAGATGGAAAGGAAGCTGTTTTGATGCAGAGGAAAGAATGCACAATTTCCCAAACCCATTTTTCTATTTTTTAAAAAATTAATACCTATACAGTTCTCACCTAGTAATAATTCTCTAAATTATAGTATGACTGGCCATTTCAAGTTTGAGAACCATAGCAACTCAACCTATTCAAAACTGGGCACACTTTTGTCACCACATAGTTTTAGAACCTGTCAAAAATAGGCATTTGCTTTTTCTTTCAAGACAAAATTGGCCTTAAAAATATGCCTTGAATACGGGAACAAATAACTGGCTGAAATCCTATATCTTAGAATAATAAATCATGCTAGATTGGTACTACTCAATCAGTGGGGATTTAATGACTCAACTCCTTCACAGGTTATCTTGTTTCAATGCTGAAGTAAGTCAGAACTAGAGTAAAGGTAAAGGTCACCCTTGCTCGAAAGCCAGTCACATCTGACTCTAGGGTTCAATACTCATCTGTTTATAACCAAAGAGCCAGCACTGTCTGCATCTCCAGATATTTCTGTGGACATGTGGCAGGAATGCCTAGACACCAAAGTGCATGGAACGCTGTTTACCTTCCCACTGAAGTGGTACCTATTTATCTACTTGCAATTTCTTGCTTTCGAACTGCTAGGTTGACAGAAGCTGGGACAGAAATGGGTACTCATTCCATCATGCAGTACTCGGGGTTTGAACAGCATCTTAACCAACTGAGCCACTGCAGAACTAGAATAGACCTGTTTAAATCAAAGGAACTTTGAAAGGACTTACCAAAATCCCCATGATTCAATGGGCCTACTCTAATGCAATTTATTACTCCAAGTGACAAGATTTCAGCTGCTGTTAATTTGTATTTTACTTTCTATTAATATTATTAAGATGGCTTCATATCTGTGGTTGTGGAAAGGAATAAATAAAAAGCACACTTGTTATTGTTGGCACTCTCAGGACATGGTTGATGGCTTAAGCCATCTGGTGACCCCACTGCTTCCTCTTGTCTTGAAGAAACTGGATGTGACAACATAAAAAATTTTTTGCTGGTGGTACAAGCTATTTTACTTCTATAGCTTTTCTTTGGGCCCTTATGTAGTGTTATTCCAAATCAGTACTATATCAGAGTCTTCGACATACTGTATTCTTAATTAGCAGGAATCAGAAATAGGGATGTAAGCCTCACAGCCTCTTACTTTTAGTAAGAAACTGAGGGGGTAGCTGTTTTCCACTCAAAGTGAAAGGAAATAGTGTGAGACTCCTCAGCAGTTGTATTTTTTTTCTTTATCCTGGAAAAATACCAAGATACACAGGCTTATTACAATAACTGCACAGAATGACATCCATCATAAACAAGATTCACTGGAAAGAACATTAAGCAGCACAGATTTTGAGTCTGTTGTGCAAAACAATACTGAAAAACAAACAAAAATAAAGAAGACTAAGACTGAGATATTGTTTTAACAGGAAGTAGGAAATCTCACTGCTGCATGGAAAAGTATTAGCAGAAAGTTTTGGCATGACATGAGTCAGAGGATGAAATCCAGTATGAAGTCACAACTAGCCAAGACCCATTGAATCAATAGAACTTACAGAACAGTTAACTCACCACTGATTCAATGGACCTATTGTAAGGTAAGGACAAAGGTTGCCCTTGCTCAAATGTCAGTCATATCCAACTAGGGTGCTCATCTCCATTTACAGCCAAACAGCCAGCGCTTTCTGTGCCTGCAGATGTTTCCGTGGTCATGTGCCAGGCATGACTAGATGCTGGTGCATACAGCAAATCTACTTGCAATTGCTTGCTTGCGAACTGCTAGATTGGGAGGAGCTGGGACAGATGATAAGCACTCACTGCATCATGCAGCATTCAGTTCTCAAACTCCTCACCTGCCTACCTTGCAGTTATCAAGTTCAGCATCTTAACCACTAAGCCACAGCAGTCCAGTCCTACTGTAGTTGTGACTTATTACTGGATTTCAGCCAGAAAATATTCTAAAGACATTGTGTGTTTGTGTATTGGTATATTTGTGTGTGTGTGCATGTGTGTGTGTGTGCATGCACACGCATACTTGTCACTATTGACTCCTCAAGTAGGATTTGCTGGCTAGACCATTTGTTTTGTAGTTGTTTGGGTTGGATTTTTTTCTTCTTCTCCAACAGTCTTCCCTCGAGGTAAAAGGAGGTTGAGCAACAAGAAAAACAAGAGAAGAGAAGCTGCCGCTACACTTAGAAGGAGGCAGTTTTGTGTGAAGAACTACATTTCCACATATGGTACTTCTCAGAAGCCTAAGTCAATTCCCCAAAGCAGTGATCAGCCAATGTACTGATTTAGGCTTCTGGTAATTTAGTCCCCCTGTGGGCCATGTGCCCCATGTTGGGAACCAATGGTTTAGACAGTTTTTTAAACAACTGATTGGATTCCAGGCCTGAGTTTTTATCTATGAGGGGGTTACACTTTTACAATTAATTGTAATAGTTTTAAACATTTTAGTAAATTCATTGATTTTTAAATGATATTTTAATCTGTTTTTTTTAAATATTGCTGTTTTTAAGATATTGTAATGTATAACCAGTGTTTGTTCTAAAATATTTTGGAAGTTAATTGGAGTTGATTTGGTGAGATGTAATTAAATGATTGATTGAGTGGATGAGTGAATGAATTTTCACTGTTGATTTACTTAGTATTGGGGAACTGACAAATGTCTATCAAATCTGGCTCTGGTAGAAATTATTTAAACAAATAAATATTAAGGAACTGCTAATTATTTTATTTTATTGCACTCATTTCTATGAATTGAAAGTATTTGGATCATTTAAACAGCTGACGGGTTAGCTAAAGAAATGTATGGGAAGTCCTAAATGGAAAAGCCATAATTTCAGAAACATTTGAAACTAATTTTTTAAAATGAGATCCTATAAAATGCAGTCTCACCTCTTAGTAATGGAACATAAGATAGGTACAATAAATGAGCAGCAAAAGAATAACATTAATAAGAATATAAATGTATGTTTTTTGCCCTTTCACTAATGAGGTGGAAAATCCAGTTCCTGGAAATTGACAGTTTAAACTGATGGGCTGTCTCTCACTAACCCAGTAGCATCCAGCATAGTTAATTTACAAATAGAAAAGAACACATTGTCTAATACAAAAATTTTAAAAATCCAACTTTTTAAAAAATATATATTTATAATGTTAGCACTATGGAATTATCTTCGCTCCTGTCTTCACTTTGCTGGGAGTTCCCCCTAGTCTTCTTGTTCACCAATAAACTCAAGAAGAAAAGCAACTATTTATTTATCTGCCCCTTAGACACTGTTCATGCCATGAGCACCAGGTTCTGGTGAATAAGTGTCTGGCCTTAAAAAAGCAGCTGGAACACTGCATCATAGTGAGTAGCCCACAGCAGAAGCCAACTGTTTAAAAACTATGAGTGGTGTGGAGGTGAGCAGGGTTAATTGCTAAGGATACAGGCTTAAGTGTCTTCAAGCTGAGAGTCTCAGAACTTAACTGATCTTGATAGGATTTGGCAGTTATACCTCATTAGGTTTAAGAAGCAAAGGGAAATCGGAAAGCCAGAGAGGGAGAGGCATTTGGACAATTTCCTTGCTGAAGAAGAAATTATTTTCCACAGCCCCAATGTATTTGTAATGTATATTCTCTCTGTGGAGTACTTTTGACCTATTCTTTGCAGTTTAAGGACTCTCATCTAATAATGGCCTAAACTTGATGGGGGAATAGAAAGCAAAAGTGCAAGCTGAATGCCTCATTTATATGTCTCCTTTTGAGACAGGGTGGAATTTGTCTACACTAAGAATGTCTGATTCTATTTGTTGGGGAATTGTAATCTTACTGCTTCATATAGAGATCTGGAGAAGCATTTTGGTTTATATAACATAACACAATATAAGCCAAACTTTCAATCTGTTCCTCCCTGATAAATATGGCATCCCAGACATGATTCTGAAGGAATCACGTATTTGTACCCCAGGAATTGTCACAGTTTATTTACACTTGTCGAATTGACTAAAATTTATGATTTTACAAAAAACACCTTACTTTGTCCCTATGAATTAGTGACCTCCAAAAGGTCTTATTCTGAACACTCTTGGTAAGGTTTGGCAAACTCAAGCCATAATTTGTTTTATAAAGTTAATTTGTTTCTTATTCAGTCTTCCATTATTCTCTCTGCCTTCAAATTTTCCCAATATTAATGCCTTTTCCAGGTTCTCTTGTGTTTTCATAATGTATTCAAGTCAGTGATGGGATGTAACAGGTTCGCAACAGTTTGCCAGAACCGGTAGTAACTTTTCCCAGTGTCCCAGAGAACCAGTAGCAGCTTTTGGGGGGATCCACCTTCAGGGCTTACCTTTTCACTGGTTCCCCCACTGTTCATGTGCACAAAGCACTTGGTGTGCATGCACGACTACAGTGCTTGGCGCGTATGCACGGCCTCCTTGCTGTCCTCCCAAGCAGGGAGGAGGAAGAGAAGCTGCTAGCCTGAAGCTCCCTATAGCCTGCTCCCCAGGGTAAGTGACTCACCTTTGGATGTGGTGTGTCTGTGTGTACTTTAATGTGTATTTAATACCTTTACCTATATTGACGTACTACCACAGTTTCTAAAAAAGCTTGGCGGTCGGCAGGCCTAGCGGCCTGGCTTGGGATTTTTAAGCAAAGTCTTGGAGTTACCTCATCAATAAACTACACCTGTGCTGTTCCAATTGCTGTTCCAATTGGAGAACCCTTAAGGAGGTACAGCTGTTCTACATTTACATTAAAGCATATTATCCTAGAGAACTGGTTAGGCAAAGACTTAGTACCTAACTTCATTAACTGTTGAAAAGTGCCAAAATGAATCCATCTTGTGGTGAGTTCATTCTGTAGTTCCTTCCATCTGACCTAGTGTGAGAAAGATTAGCCAGAATAAGCTTTAAGCTCTGATTTAAAAGCTCTGGTTGATTTGTGTTTGGGGTGGGTGGGTGTTTGGGTGGGTGGGTGTATTTTAGTGCATTTTTATTTTATTTATTTATTTATTTATTTTATTTGTGGGTTTGTATTGTGGATGGGTGGGTTGAGGGGTGTGTGTGTGTGCTTATTTTTATTTTATTCTTATTTTTATTTATTTATTTTCTTTGGCCCCACCCACAATGTCATGACTGGCTCCATCCACAACATAATGACATCATAATGTTAGCTCTGCCCACACTGTGATGATGTCACAGTGGGGTAGTAAAATTTTTGACATCCCACCACTGGTCATCCTACTCCATTTAAGTTCAAAATTTGTTTTAGATAATGCATTTTGGATTTTTGGACTCTAAATCCTGTAATTCTCCTTTATGGGACTCCCACCTGCCAGACGCACACACACCTAAATTGTGCTCACCTGGAAAGAGGACCCCGCTGGAAGGCTTCATGTCTTGCATAGGCCCAACTTTCTCTTTCAAAAGAAGCTTCTGAATAGACTTCCTTTTCAAAGAGAAATTTTAGCTTATCTAAAAGTGAGCACAATTTAGGAGTATGTGAGGTCTGGGTCTGTTAGGTGGGACTCCATGTTTTCTGTGGGTACTTTGTTCTCATTCTATTACAACTTTATTGTGCCACATTACTTGCTACCATCTTTGTGTACAAAAGCTGGATTCAGCTTTTGGGGGCAAGTGGGACCTGCATGCCCATTTTCCCCTATTTTGAGGAACTCTATTAAGGGATTTGGGGTTAAAATCTTTCTTGGATGTGCCCACTTTAGGTGTGTTGTACCAGCATTGCTCTCAGATAGCACAGCTAGTACTCATGTGAATTCCTATAGTTTAACATTCTGCTTTTCTCTATTTGGTATTATGTGGAGGTTTATGAATTGGCAGGCAGGTCATTTGATGCCTGGATTCTCTGTGCTCTACTGCCCCAAGGTACTTGAGCTGTAACCAGTACAACTAGTCAAATTTCACTTCAAGTAAAAAGTTAGTATGTTTTCTTTTTCATAGATTCTGTAACATATGAGGTGCAGAGAGTATACAAAACTGCCTCAGCTTTGCTAACGTGTAAAACTTAAGCTGTAGCATAAATCCAAACTCTTAGACAAGATTGTTTGTAATACCGTTTCTGCATACAAGGTACATAATGCTAAGCCACAAGCATTAAATAGTGTACCAGATAGCTATGCAATCCTGTGCCTGCTTTAGGAATAAAATACTAAAGTATCATTAATAGATAAAAATCAAATGACTTCATCCACAAGGATAAAAGATTACTCTGTATCAGCAAAGTGTGCAATCTACTGTACAGAAATAAATCAGGACTTAGATAAAAGATCACTTATACAATAGTGTCTTTCCCCTCTGACATTTTGTTTTATTGGAGTTACATTTTAAGCTGAAAGCTTGAGGAAACAATGCAAGTAAACAGAAGGAAATGTCAATGAAAGGACATTTCTAGGTAGATGTAGGAATGACAGCTTGAAAGACTTGTTGGAGTATTTTGATTGTTGCACTAACTTATTTTAAACAATAATATTAACTGATGGATTATTTAAAACTTATTGTATAAAGCAGTGTTTGAGAAAACCTTATACAGTATACAGGTGTTGGCAGTAGCATAGCGTGGGAGGCCAGGGGGTATAGCCCACCCCGGGTGGCACTTTGCAGGGGGTGGCAAATGGAGGGCACGGGCCCAATGGCATGGTGAGGACTAGGGGCGTTTTTTCCTCCTCTGCCTCCTTCATCCTCCTCTTCCTCAGGCACCCTCTTCCTCACGGCCAGCTCATGGCACCGGGTGGTGCTGCACAGGGCACAGTCGAGATCTAGAGGCTGAGGTGCCACCTCCGAGCCCAGTGGAGGCAGCTCATGCATCTTCAGTGGCACCTCTGCCCAGGAGGGTAGGAAGTGAGACTGGTGGCTGTTGCAATCCAGCACCCACAGCTGGAGCAGCACCAGCCAGGCCAAGGACACCCCCACCGCCTCAGCCTCTGGGTCTTGCCTCAGCCCTGGGCCCTGCACATCACTGCCTGGCACCACGAGCTGGCCATTAGAAAGAGGGTGCCTGAGGAAGAAGAGGGCAAAGGATGTGGAGGAGGAAAAAGTGCCCCCTGGTCTCCACCACGGTAACATTTTGGATTTGATGGGGGCAAGCCTAGGGGGGTGGCGAAGAGTTTGGCTGAAACCTGTGCTACACCCCTGGGTATTGGTATTTTAGACATTTCTATTCAACTATTACCACTAACAAGAAAACACTGGCAATTGGAGAACCCTTAAGGAGGTACAGCTGTTTTACATTTACATTAAGGCATATTATCCTAGAGAACTGGTTAGGCAAAGACTTAGTACCTAACTTCTTTAACTGTTGAAAAGTGCCAAAATGAAGCCATCTTGTGGTGAGTTCATTCTGTGGTTCCTTCCATCTGACCTAGTGTGAGAAATATTAGCCAGAATTAGCTTTAAACTCTGGTTTAAAAGCTGTGGTTGATTTGTGTTTGGGGTGTGTGTGTGTATTTTAATGTATTTTTATTTTATTTATTTATTTTATTTATTTACGGGTTTGTGTTGTGGGTGGGTTGAGGGGTGTGTGTGTGTGCTTATTTTTATTATTTTTATTTTTTTCTTTGGCCCCGCCCATGACATCATGATGTTAGCTCCACCCGCACTGTGATGACGTCATGGTGGGGTAGTAAAATTTTTGACATCCCACCACTGAGGTTATATAATGGAGCTTTATTGCAGATAATACATTTTTGCAGTGTGTTTCTGCTAAAAATGGAAGATATATAACATATTGCATATTTATATACTATGTAGCCATACATTTCTGCCCAGAAAGTACACCTGCTGTAAAGACTAATCTAGACTAATGTGCTAAAGTGAATAAAACACAAGATGGCTTTCTGTTCAGCTCCTCATTTTCTGCTTTGATCCATCTAAGGCTCCAGCACTGATATAAAATCAAGTATTTGTTACCCAATGCTAGAAATCTGCTATATTGCAATAAATGCACTCATCCCCTGGAGTCCTTTTTGTGAAACAGAAATGCTATTCAGCAGCAGGTACTACTTTTGTTAAAATCTAAAATTGCAACCTGGGAGACATCTGCCAGAGTTTCAGGAGATGGGAAAACAACTAACAGCCTTGGAAATGATCTCTCAACCACAAAAGGCATTTACACTCTGCAACAAAATGTTGCCTTTTCCAAGGCACTGCCAAATGTTAGTAAGCATACACCAGATCACAATGTCCTTAGCTGCTGGCAGTATTTGTAATCAAAGATATTTTATAAGCAAATATATTTATATGCAGTAAATTTCATGAGAGGTGCATTGTTAAATGTGTGTGTGTGTGCGTACATGCGTGCCCATGTGATCTTATCTCCGAATGGCAATTCCTGAAAGCCATTAGGCTTTCTGAATCACCTGAAAACAAATAATACCTGTTTCTATTAACTTTTTTCATTTGACTCCATTTTATTCTTTTCCTACAGCTCCTCAGTAAGAGCACAGGTGTTTTTAACAGGTTTCTTTTAATAGTTCCTTTCCTGCCTCAATGCTTCTTTTACAAACCTTTAACACTACCACCTCCCAGCTGAGCAACCTTTTACTGTGAAACAGATGCCAGATTCTTGAACATGGTAGATGAGATTATGAAGTTCAGTAACAATGAAGGAGATTAAGGATAACACTTTTCTTTTAATAAATTGAGTAATTTATTTTTCAAACAACAACAATTACAATACTTTTATAGTACCTGACAGAAGAGCAAGTCAACCTTGAAATACATCAGAAGGGCTAACCTTGATACAACACAATAGGAACATATAGACTAATATTGTCTCCTAATATTATTTCGGGGTTGGAGTGCCCAGGTGGCTAAGATGCTGAGCTTGACTACTGGCAGGTCGGCAGGTCAGCAGTTTGAACTGAGTACTGTGCAACGGAGTGAATGCCTGTCAACTGCCCTAGCACCTGCTAACCTATCAGTTTGAAAGCAAAAAATAGCAAGTAGATAATAGGTACCACTTCAACAGGAAAGGTAACAACATGACTAGCTCTAGTGTCTAGTCATGCCTGACATACAGCCACAGAAACATCTAAAGATGCAGAGAGCGCTGGCTCTTTGGCTGTAAAATGAGATGAGCACTACCCCCTAGAGTCAGACACAACTGGCTTTTCAGTAAGGGACACCTTTACCTAATATTGTTTCAAAATGAAAAGAAGGAAGAGAAGTGTTTACCATTCAAAGAGTGCCCTAAAAAGGAGAGGTTGAATACACATAATTCTTTCACCATTCCTTCACACCTGATCATGTATTTCCATGGCTATTTTTCAATAAAATTTCTCACTGCCTGCCAGTCATCGTCTGTTCTTAAATTCAAAAGTTGTTTTAACATTCAAAGACTTAATTTTTCTGAGATGTCAGTGCATGAAGATACATAACTGTCCAAGCATTGACATCTGCTAGAGAAATTGCACTCTGTGTGCTGCTGGACATCGTTGCTGAAGCACTCCATCTGAGGAATGTGCTCCCTTCAAAGTCCCGCTTGTGTTGACGCTGGCCATATTTTGCTAGCAAATCAAATCTTCATCCGAGATCAGAACCAAAGATTTTGGATTGTAGTGCTTCCAACCTGATTGCCATTGTTGATTTCGAGCATACTTTAGAGTATGTAGTATGCAATTATTCCAACTAGCCTAGCTGTGCCTGTTTTATATAGCTTGATATGGCTCTAAAATGTTTAGTGATGTTTGTAATGTCTCCTGATGTCCTGGTACAGCATGTGACTGAAATATTAATGAATATATACATAATAAAATAAAATGGAAAACTGTGATATACTCCTTGCTATACATATTTATTTAGTCCTGTGATATACTCCTTTGCTATGCATATTTATTTACTCATGTTTCACAAATTATTTCACTAGGACATCTTCATGATATTTTTGGATAGTTTGTCTTCTGCAGAACAGTTTCATGTCCTGAAATAGAAGTTACACCTCTAGAGAATGGGTAATAGCAGAATACACAGCTATGCTAGCTTCCACCTGCAGCCATTCACTTCCATTTTGCAGTCCTCTAATTCTCCCTAGGGGTTTCTAAAACAAAAACTCCTGGGATCCTGCACATGAATGCTTCAGTTTGCTGAAAACTGATATATGTAAAATGATACCCACACTCCCCCACCCCTTAATACCCCCCTTGGTCTCTCGAGGTGCTGGTTTCTAGCCATGGTTCTGTGATTTTAATAGAGTGTGAATCATACTCTCTTTCTGTTATAAGATTCAAATTGTTATCATTATCCCATTATTTGTATTATGTCTAAAAGAGATCTAAATGGATTTATATTTTAAAGAAACATCCAGAACACAGACGAACCCCGGGCTTTTTGTTTTCAAGGAATAATAGTAATTCATCAACAGGATGCCTTTGCTGAAAATAACCAACATTAGCTTTCAGTTTATAGTCCAGGTAGGGTTCAGTAAATATTTGTAATATTTGCTCTTGTTTACCTACATTTCTCAACAAAAGCAAATAAGAAGAGTTCTAGCTTCCTTGTTTGACACAGCCATGTTGCTATGAGTATTATGCAAACCAAACTAGTAGTGAGTAACTGGGGACGTCTCAAAACCTATTTATAATATTTGCTTTTCTTCACAAAAATTTATAACAAGGAAAAGCAAAAAAGTTAAGAATAGCTCTGACTTCCTTGCTGCCACAGCTATACTGCTGCTAGGATTACAGAAGCTAAACTAGTCAAGAGTAACTGGAGACTTCTTAGAAATTATTTTTTAAAAAATAACCAGCCTTTTTGGTGCTTGATTACCATGACAGAGGAAGCTGAGAATCTAAGAAACCCAACTGACAGGAGAGCAGACCCTTGCCTCAGGCAAAACAGAATGAGTCCCTACAGTTCCCAAATCAGTGCAATTTATAGCCCAAGGCTATGTCTCATTATTTCTGCCTACCCAAGGTCGTTAGAACATTGTGGGTTAGCTGTGCAAAGGGTGTTGCCAGCACTGCTCTCTCACAGTAGCCAAGAAGTCTAATCATCATGGGACACAGCTGGACTACTGCCAACATTTGCATAAGGTGTTATGTAGCTAACGGTTACTTCCAGCAAAAAGAAAAAGTAATATATGCTTATTGTTTTATTTAGTCAAATTATGAATAGGAAATCCACATCACTTAAATGGCATTCTGAATAGCTAAACCAAGGAAAAGTCTCTTCCATGAACATGATGTTAGCTGCCCAGAGTAGGAAAATCTCTTAGATGAGTGGGATATAAGTATACAAAATAATAATAATTCTGAGATGTACAGATTAATGATTAGTGCCTTCCTAACCAAGCAATTGTCTGGGTAGCCACATTTTTCTATTGTTTCAAATGATACTTTCAGAGATATATTGAGATGTTTATATGAATAACAAGATGTGGGCTACTGATACTACTACCACTCTTAGGGTTAAAAGTATCCAGAAAGCCAATGTCACATGATTCTTCTCTAAAACAGATAAAATCACATTACAAAGATGAATTTGCACAATCTAAATCATAGTGCTTTTTTTTTTCTTTTGGACACAAGGTGAAGAACATAAAGTGAATTCCACTAAAATACCCAGACAATACGCTTTGCATAAGAATATCTGTATATGTGTCTATTTGTTTCTCAAAAAACTATAGACACTTTGGAGTCTGATTGTTAATAAAAACTGTATCTGATATTACTTATTGGGTGATTTTTTAAAAAGCAAAATTTTCCAGAACACATGAAAATATCTCTGCTGCTTTCTTTTGGAAGGTCAACATCTGCAATCTACAAATAAATTCATTCATTCATTAAATTTCTATACTGCCCATCTGGGATATTTTCCCAGAAATATACAAACTAACTATTTATCTAGGCTACCTTCAATTTTCATTCTACCCTTACATAGTAAACTGAATGCAATGTTATCTATGAAATATCCAAGAATTTATGTTACAATGAGGGGCTATCTGCTTTGCAGAGGCAGCATGGGGGAAAATAACCACTTCTGGTAAATGATGTTTTGAGGAAACAAAAATTCTTTGATGTGAGATATAGACTTAAATCCTCTTTCCTAATTATGTCGGCATAGCACAATTTGTGTAAGGTTTGAGAACAAATTGCCTCAAGTTAGAAAAATATTGAAGAGATTATAAATCACATACAGTACTGAGTTATGTGAACTGAGTATGCAACCTTATTCACAGCAAAGCAGATGGAAGGAGAGGGAGCATTTCTCTGTTTGATAATTGAGAAGCAACTAGGTAAAGGTAAAGGAATCCCTTGCTCAAAACCCAGTTGTATCAGACTCTAGGTTTCAGTTCTCATCTCTGTTTCAAAACCAAAGAGCCAGTGCTGCCTGCTTCTGCAGATGTTTCCATGGTCATGTGGCAGGCTTGAGAAGCAAGTACATTACTGCTTTCTGGCTTGAGGGTAAAAGACCAACCTTCCTCTGCGAGCAAATTCTTAAAAGACCAACCTTCCTCTGCAAGCAAATTCTTGTAATTTGCTTGCAGATGTATGGAATTGGAGAGCAGCAGTGTCTTGGGGAAAATACAGTGGCACTTCTGCTTAGTGTGCTCCATTTAAGGCCCAACAGTTGTTTGTTGACTGTAGCTGGATAATAGCTCCTCAATTGGTTGTGTACACAGAAAGAGCCTCCTTGAAAATTGTGGTATTTTTGAACCACAATCGGGTGTACCCTCATAACTGCAACCTTGTGTTGCCAGCTAAGCTTTCTCACACTGAGTCAGGCAAAGGGAACTGCAGAATGAATTCACCAAAAGGTGCCTTCAGTTTGGTAGTTTTACATCTGGCCTAGACACGAAAGAAGAAGAATTAGCTGCCTGCTGCTATGTGCACAAAGACGGGAAGTAGGTGGTGGCTTTGGTCTTCCCTCCTCATAGCAGAGTGTCTGTCAGTCATGGCTTGAGAATCTGAGGGTCTTCAAGGGTGGAGGTCATTGTGAGTATTTGGGAAGGTACCAAATGATGTTATGTTCCAGGACTGCAACTATTCAGTACAGCAGGAGAGAGGGGCAGGGCGGCAGTTGCCTGCTGTGTGACCTGTGCAGCTTGCAGCATCCATGTAGTGCAGTCTACTTCTGTCCTTGTACCCTATTTTTGGCCAGCTGATCCATTTGGACACTAGCTGGAAAGCTTAAGGATCAGGTCTGAGATATTACTTTAAGCACCGTTTCCCAAATTATGTTCCATGGAACACTGGTGGACTTCAATTCCCAGAAGCCTAAGTCAGTACATTGGCTAATCAGTGCTTTGGGAAACTGACTTAGGCTTCTGGGTATTGAAGTCCAAAAACCAAGGTTTGGGAAATGCTGCTTTACAGCAAAAAGGCACCACTCAAAGACTTGAAAGAGCTGGTAGGCCATTTGAATTATGCTTGTAAGGTAGTGGCTCCAAGTAGGACATTCTTACATAGGTTTCATGAGGTGATGTGCAGCGTTAGACAGACAGACAGAAAGACAGTATGATGCATCTTAATGGAAAACATGGTGAAATGGATTTAAGGCCACTCATAAAATGTTAGTGAAGACTTCAAAATTGTAACACTAAAGGAGACCATTGTAATACTAATGGAGACTTCACCCATATCCAACATATTGTTTCCTTGCTAAACTGGATGCCGTAACCCAGGGGTGGCCAAACTTGGTGCTCCAAGTGTTTATGGCAGGGGTGGCCAACTGTAGATCTCCAGCTGTTCTTGGACTTCAATTCCCAGAAGCCCTGATCAGCAGGAGTGCTGACTTGGGCTTCTGGGAATTGAAGTCCAAGAACAGCTGGAGATCTACAGTTGGCCACCCCTGGTTTATGGATTTCAATTACCAGAAACCCAAGTTAGCACACCAGCTGATCAGGACTTCTGGGAATTGAAGTTCCAGAACACTTGGAGCTCCAAGGTTGGCCACCCCTGCCATAACCCAATATATATGCTTTCATATACTTTCTTATACATACTTGTCTGGAAATTGTATTATTTTCAGTTATTATTTAAATTGAACTAGTAAATGCAAAAGTGGGGAAATGAAGTAGCTAACTTCAGAATCCTGTGGAGATGTATGTAGACTATTAAGGATTTCATTAGGTTTACTAAAAGATCATTACTGATAAAAAAAATTCCTTTTTTAATTTTACTTACTTCCTAAACATTAGAGTCAATTCTGCTTCCAAAGCTATGTAACCCATTGACATTAATTAGAAAGCTACCTATTAGCGGCACAGTTTTAATGAGCTGTTATTTTAAATGGTTTTATTGGCGAACAGCATTGTTCAGTTTAATAGCACATAAAATGACAACTATAGAAATTGCTTTGATAAGATTAAAGCATCAAGAGGTTATTCAGTCTCCTGTATTATACCTCTCAGTGCTCAGGGCTACAAATATTTCACTACACTAGACATACACACACAACTTATTTTGCCAGCTCTTTGTGGGGAGAGGGTCTGTGGAAGTTGTGGGTATTTTGGTTAGCTTTCTTGCACTAGCACAGAAACAACTCCATCTGGAAAGTGCTTTACATCATTATACAAGTCTGTAATAGTTTGGGTCACAAGTTGTTCACATATCCAACATGGAGTTTCTTTGGTTCTTAAACTGTCTTAGAATGTAGCTTTGCTCTTTGCAAAAGGCCTCATATTTTCCTGTTTCACTAATGGCATGATGAACTTCATTTTGTCTAAGTCATACCATAGGATTTGGCTGTATAATACACAGAAATTAAAAACAACCTATCAGCTGAAATAAAAGGACAGTGAGGTAAGAACTGTGGGAAAGACTGTTCAATAAATTCTGATGACAACCAGAGAGACTAAAATATGAATAAAAATTGTGACACTTAGGAATAATTCAGTTTCCAAAGACATTTTATAGCATTCAGTCCCTTAAAAACCCTTTGGTTTATGGATGTGGTTCTCCTTCTCTATTCACAATTCAAAATGCCAGGAAATGGTCTGATACTGTTGTGTACTATCATGATCACACTACCAGCCGGAAAAGGATGCCAGATTTACATAATAAAAGGAAACTTGGATGTTGACAATACCAATGTCAGCAGTCAACATGATTTACAAGAGACTCTTTTGTACTTACTTCCATTTACAATGAGACACCAAGCAGAGGAAAATCCTGGAACTGGACTCTTTTTTACACCAGTTCACCACTTCTCAGACAAATTAGGTATTGATTTGAAGCCTGGTATAAAAGTTATAATTTTTCATTTTAACTGCCCTCATTTTTGAATTTTTAGAATGATTATTTGCTCTGCTGCACATGTCATTTAATGCTATAATAAATAATATAAATGCTATATTGTAAAGCTAAAATACTTTACAAGCACCATACACTTACGAAAATTTCATAGAAAACTGAAGTGTAAAGCCACTGGATTACACCATGTCTTTTCATTTTATGATAATTTATTTTACCTTCCCTAGATAGCTATGAGAAATGTGAATATTGTTCTTTTTTCCAGTACAGTTATTCAGCTGAGAATAACTAAATCATCCTTTTAAAACAATGCTATAATTTGGGACTGAAGAAAATAACACCATGCATTTAGAAAATCTGTGTTTGCATTTTAGAACATAGGTGTTGTTTAAAAACAGAATTGTTTATATTTTCAAAAACTTGCATTCAGAGTAAACCCCCCCCCCCTTCAAGGGAGTCTATAAAGTCTTAACAATCCATTCTTCTGCACTGAAAGAAAAATCATTTGTGAATAAGAAATTGTCAAAAATCAAATACACTTTCCATCTAGCTGAAGAACAAACCAGAATCTAAGATGCTTTCAGGCCTGCATGGATCAAATTTTCCCAGAGGGTTTCTAGAAGTCTGCATTTAAATGCTAACTAACAGGCATCACTAGAAATGACTTTTGCCTCAGAGGAAAGCAAACCGAACCCTTTGAAATGAACCTTTCCCCATTCTTTCCTTTGCAAACAATGGGCTTAATATTCCATTTGATTCTCATAATTACAACATCTACAAAGGCTTTAGGGGCTCAGTAAGGAGAAAAAATTAGAAAGAATGCTCGATTCAAATACAGTAAAACCTCGCATAAAGAGCACCTCACTTAGAGACAATCTCGCTTGAAGAGCAGAATTTTATCTGAATGGTCGCCTAGCTAAACTACTAAAACCAACCAAAACCTCGCTTAACAACTAAATCAGGGTTCCCATTAGAAGTCACAATCAGTCACTTACAATGGTGTTTCACTTAAAGAGCAAATTTACTTAAAGAGCAACCCCATGGATCACATTATGCTCTTTAAGTGAGGTACCACTGTATATGAGTTAAGTATTTTTGTAGCTTTTTTCATGGTGTTAACACTTCATAGATTCTTTACGGATTACCTTGTCTTGGTTTTTTTCTAGGATGTGTAAGGTAATCACATTCGTTGTGAAAATTATTTATCAATAATTCATTTCATATAACATTTTTTGGCTATCGCTATAATTTGAATATCCATATTAGCTAATGAAACATTGGAAGAATTAAGTGGCCTGATCCTTTCCTGTGACTTTGGCTGTTGTGTTTGGAGGATAATTTAATAATTCATAATTTAAAAGCAGCATCTTATAATATGAAAGCAGACTTGAATGTCTGGCTCTCCTTCATTAGTTTTGAAATATCTTTTTTAAAAAAACTCCTTCCTCATAAGAGGTTGGCACAACGGTACATCATTTGCACAAAAATGAACCTATAGGTGGCCCCTTCAAACTTTGATAGGAGCTTGGCCAAGATACTGTTAGCCAGAACTTCTTAATAAAGGACCTCCTTACACTTGCTTACTCCTCAGATCATTCAATTGAGCCTAATTCAAGCTTTCAAAACAAACACACAAAAAAGTCCATATGAGAATACAAGCAGGGTGAAAATTCTAGTCCACTGCCTGCCTGTCACTGTGTGCCCTCCACAGAGAGAGTGTCTGTTAAACTTGTCTTCACTGTTTGGGATCCTGAAAACTCAGCCTTCTCAGTCTTGTAGAGAGAATCCACCTGTAGCAAACTATGCCCTTTTCCACCTCTCTTTCACCATATGGAGATAGTGACAGGCTAGCCAGCAATTGTGGTTACACTTATAAAGTATATAACTCCATACTGTTTAGAGCACTCTCTAGACCAGGAGTCCTCAAGCTTTTTAATGCAGGGGGCTGGTTATTTAAAAGCATTTACCTTCTGTTTATTGCACTATACAGTAGAACCTTGCTTAATATAAAACTCACACAACAAAAGGAAATCCATAGAAAATAGTGGCTTGGTTAACAGTTTCCCCCCCAGAATGGATTAATTAGTTTTCAATGCATTCCTATGGGAAACTGCATTTTGGTTAACAAATTTTGGTTTTCAATGCATTCTTATGGAAAATTGCATTCAATGCATTCCTATAGTAAATTCACTTTACATTTTTTTCATAGTACAAAAGGTCCCAGAGAATGCATTAAATTTGTTAAGCGAGGTTCTACTGTATTGGGTAGTCTTATTCTTCTTGTGCCATATCTGATTATGAATATTGATGATCATCAGGGTGATCAGCCATGAAGACTGTCCTGTGAATATAATGCAGGGGCCTTTCATCTGCCTTCTGCATCGCAGCATGACACCTGCACCACTGATCCAGTTCCATGAGTCACTTTCTAGTCCTGAGTTCTTTTGGCATACAAAGGCCTCCTCAGCCCCAGGCTAGTATTGATGAAGCTGCTGCCATCTATCAAGATGGATTCAAGTAGGATTTAATCCACTTGGGGACCATCACTGATGCCTTTGGACTTTGCCACCCAAGGCCATTAGTCTTCAGGGTTGTCAGGTTAGTTAACCACGACCTGACACTCAGGATTGAGTCACTGGCCATATAGTCTACTCTGTCATCATAGTAGGATAACTTGGCCAGACTTGCATATTGGGTATCTTTTTGTTAAATTATATACAGTAAAACTTTGCAAAAAGAGTGCCTCGCTTAGAGACTAACTCGCTTAAAGAGCAGAATTTTCTTTGAATGGTCGCCTCACTTAACAAATAAAACCAACCAAAAAACTCACTTAACAATTAAACCGTGGTTCACAATCCCTCCCAACAGAAGTCACAATTGGTCACTTACAATGGTGTTTTGCTTAAAGAGCAAACTCACTTAAAGAACAATCCCATGAAATGCATTATGTTCCTTAAGCGAGGTACCACTGTATATTGTATAACTAAAGAGTGTGTGGGCAGGAGAAATTCAGATGATTCAGATTTTAAAGTAAAGCTACTTTATCTGTGCTGTGGTAGCCAACTCAATATGAACCGAAATGAAGAAATCCTTCAGTAATGAAGAAATCCTTCAGTACACACACTTATTTGAATTCTAGAAAGTAGTACAGTAAAACACCGGATAACGATTGGATCGGATAATGCTAAAATCGCATAACATTGGGGAATTTGAGGCAAACATTTGGATCGGATAACATTTTGTTAATGTTAACCATTTTGTTAATGTTAACCATTATGTTAACGTTATCCGATCCATCAGATAAGCTAAGTATTTCTGAGGCTAATGTTTGCCTCAAATTCCCTGAGGTGTGGCTGTGACTCACCAGTTTCTCTTGGGAGAAAGGGAGGGGCTGCCTGCTCTCAAGCTTGCCATATTTGAATAACAAAAGCTTGCAAAACCAGTCTGACTCATGCAAGCCTCATGCATTGTCAATGGAAAACAAGCAGACACTGAAACCTTTCACCTACAAAGCAATTAAGCTTTTCACACCCTGCAAAGCCCTGAGGGAACTTCCTTTATTACAGCAATGGTAGGGGGCTGATTCTAAAGGAAAACATTTTCCTAGCTTCTGTTCAGATCTTTTAAAACAGCACTTTATAAAATTTTCAAAAATTTAAAAATGCTGTATGGCTTTGTTTCTCTAAAGTCAGGGTGGTCTGGCATGTTTTTGTAATGTATTTACCCTTTAGACAATTATTTCTTAAAGTTCTTTAAGTTTACAGCATGTTTCCTTGACTTTCCCTTGAAGCCTCTGTTGCTTATCTCTATGGATTTAATGTTATCTGATCCACCTGAATAGGATTTTAACGTTATCTAGTGCATGCATCGTATAAGGCTAAAAATCGGATAACGTTAAGACTTGTGGAACCAAGTCTTAACGTTATAACGTTATCCGAGGTATTACTGTATTCCAAAACTAAGCCTATTAGAGGGAAATTCTAACAAAAAATCCATATGTTAGTAAAAATAATAAAGAAATAAATTTGCATTAGAGAAACCTATTTTGAAAACTATCTCTATTAGACCAAATTGCATACAGAAAATGTTGCATACAAAAATTGATTACTGCTGTGAGGGGAAAAATTATATACAAATGAGAAACAAGGTGAGATAATTTTTCTAAGGATTCAGCAATGAAGTACCTCGTGGCTTCCAGAGCTTTTTAAAAGTTTTTTTGTTCCTTTTAATCCCTCAGCAGCAATCAGCTAATAAATAGGTGTAAAGATCTCTTTCTCCCAATGCATTAAGTAATTAATTGCATTAAGTTCTCAGACTGTGAGACTCTTTCAAGGCAGGTTAGGCTAAACATCCCTGCTGTGCTCTCACCAACTGTCAAATCCATTTATATTCTGAGAAGTATTTGGATATCGACTGGCTTCTGAGGAAGTGGTTTTAATACTATATATTACCCTTTCGCTCCCTGCCCCTGTAAGTGTCTCTATTCTACTTTTAAGTAAACTGTTTTATTTCCCACTGTGATTAACTGTGTTTTTATACTGTAACTTATTGGCTAGAATCCTGTTGAAGTTTTTGTGTGCAGAATGCCAAACATGCAAATATTTTTCACTAGTAGTCCAGAAGTCTTAAGAAATTTTTGCAGGATTCCCCTAATTCTGTTTTTAAGTATATCTTTTTTTATTAACACAGTGAGCTTCTTTTGGGTATTGAAAGGTGGAATATAATGTGAACAATCCAATAAATGATTTTTTTTAAGGCTGGAAGAATAAAGGGAATTCTTGTAGAATATGATTTGGTTTTAATGGATTCTTATGTTATAGTATTAACCAGACAAAATGGCTGAGGACAAGACAAGCTATCATTAGTGTTTAATTTAATCCCCCCCCAGAATAGCAATACAGTAAAACCTCATATAACACTAAAACCTGGTTCCACAAGTCTTGGTGTTATATGATTTTTAGTGTTATCTGATGCATGTTAAAATCCTATGGGATCCATAGAGATACATTGTAACCACACAGGCTTTAGCAGTTGTTATCTGAAGCATCCCATAGGATCTTAATGTTATCTGATGCAATTCTTCCCCCCAGATTCCTTAATGTTATGCGATTTTAGTGTTATTCAATACTAATGTTATATGAGGTATTACTGTATTGGCATTTCTCTCTTCCTGGTCTTACTTGCCAGCACCATGGCTATGTTCCTAAAGTGGAGGAAATCTGGATTTAGAAAAACTCACCCCATCTTTTTTCCCTCTTCTGTAAGCAGATATAAGCTAACAGAACAGTTCTTCCACCACAACTCTCAGATTAATTGGCAGACAAGTACAACCTTTCTTAGTGTCTGGCCAGACATTCCACTACAGTGGTGGAACAGCCAGTACAGCCAGTAACTCAATGCTGAGTGTTGGGCAGCAGTAAATAACCTGACTCCCTAAAAAGGGCCAACAGCTATAGGCAGATGAGCCCCTTTAGGTGGGATGATGGTCCCCCCAGTAGAGGAAATGCCACTGGAAACCATCATATTGGGCCCAATGGCAAAATGAGTTGAGGAGGAACCACTTCGCTCTTCTGATTCTCAATGGTCATGGAGGCAGAAGAAACCATGCCAGAAGGATTGGCTGTGAAGGCACACCTTGTCCACATCTTCAAGGCTGTGGCAGTCCATTGCAGTCCTGGTGTTAAATCCTGCATGTCTCATTTCATACGTGCTGCAGGAGATGGCTCCGTGATCACAGTGTATGTCACTTCATGGCAAGCTCTGATCCACCTTAAACAAATTCATGCTGGTGACATTTTCCTTAAAATCATTTCAAGAAAAAATATATACCTACTCAAATACGAGTAGCAGCTGATGACAACATTCTTTCTGCTGGTGTAAAGAGTTTGTGCCTCATCTTCACAACTCTATGGTGACATATCATTCAGCAAGTCTTTCTCCTGAAATATTATTTATCTTTAGCACCTCTGTGAGGCAGCTTCTTCTTCTGTGTCAAGGCCAGATGTGAAACTGCCAAAATGAAGCCACCTTTTGGTGAATTCATTCTGCAGTTCCCGCTGCCTGACCTAGTGTGAGAAAGATTAGCCAGCAACACAAGGGTGCCGTTACCAGCTCCCACCCAACAGTGGTTAAAAAATACCACAATCATCAAGGAGGCTCGAGAAAGAATTTTGAAAAAAAAAGTCTGAAATTTTCAAACATCTACACATTTGAACAAAAATAAATTTAGATTTTAAAAATTCCCATAAATTTAAATACAAGAAAAGGTGAAATTCATAGGTTTTTGTTTCCTATTACGCAGCAAAAAAAACTATCTTTTTTCATTGTGATTTTTCTTTATTGATAGTCAGTCACTCAATAGTTCACACTGTTCCTTGAAAGAAAAAAACTGTACAGAAGTAACATCAGAGTTCATTATTAGGCATCACTGATGCAGGATTGAAGAATGTGACAAAAACAAATCATTTCATTTATAAGCTCTTCCCTTTTACACATCTGTCTCATGCCTCAACTGTAACCTTTAACACTGACCTCATGTAATGTTCAATACACATAAACTGAGGATTTTCAAGGTAAGAGATTACTAGCAACAGATCATTGTTGAATCCTTTTGGTGACATACACAAATATCTACTAGAATTCAACTAACAGCATTCAGTTGGATGATGATGAAGATGATGATGATGAGTTACTCTGACCCAAAGCCCTTTGGAAAATCATGTTCCCTGATGTGAAAGGCTTAGTGCATTAACCTTACTGCAAGTATCTGCCATCTGCTTTGACAGTACAGGCAGCTGGTAGAATTGCTATAATCATAGAAATGTCTAAAATGAAACAAACAGTCAAGACCATATTCTAACATACACATCTGCTTTGCTTTATCAAATAGGCCTTTCAAGAAAATTATAGAAAAGAAGCTAAATGGAAGTTCAGAATTCACATATAATACTTTGATGCTAGCAGACAGAGTAGTGTACAAGAGTTTCTAGTTTTCATTTAACATATAAATATCATTGGATTTCTACTACCATTGTGACAATAATAGCTGGCTAGATAGATCCATGGTTTTGGTATCTGGCTGTGGAGCCAGAGATTGGGAATTCAATTCCCCACTGTGCCTCCCAGGAGAAGAGCCAGGATGTGTAGCCAAGGGCAAACAGCACAGTCTCTGGGCACCACCTGAAGACAGGAATGAGAAGCTACTTCTGCATATTATCAACGTAAAAAACCCTGGAAAGGGTCGCCATAAATCAGATTACTAAATACATTACAGTAATAGAAATGTACAGTACTGGGAAATCTGCACAAAGGCAATAGAAGCAGGGAATGAGCTAGTTTGGTAAACCAAACCAAAAAGGATAACCAAGGTCTGAGGGATTACCAACTAAATTCTAGTCCTCACCATGAGCTGCATCAGTAGGTGGATGGGGAATGGATGAAAACACCCATTTTTAAAGGGGGTATTGGGACCTCCAGCCTTGAGCAGACAACTATTTTTCCTGGAAGCATATTTTGCTAAATAGGGAATTTTAGACTTTTAAAACAAACCTTGGGGGATTTGAAAGTTGCCTGCTCTTGTAAAGGTACAGGAGCCCTGTCCATTTATTCACTTCTTATCATTATTCTAATACCACTGCAATTAACCATAGTTAGTATAAGGAACCCAGAAGCCATAGTTTACAACACTTGTTCGTTTCCTATTAACTGCAAAAGCACAATTTATTTATTTTTTATTTATATTTATATTTATATTTGTTTATTGCCCTCCTCCCCGCAGGGACCCAGGGCGATTTCCAACAATTTTAAAAACACTTTAAAAATTAAGTGCATTTGGAGAAGGATAACATAGCATGGATTGCAAAAGATCAGTATATGTTCCAATCCCCAAAAAGGGTAATGCCAAAGAATGTTCAAATTATCAAACAACTGTGCTGATTCCACACACTAGCAAGGTTATTCTCAAGATAATACAGGATAGACTTCAGCAGCACATAGAGAGAGAATTACGGAAGTGCAGGCTGGGTTCCAAAGTAGCAGAAGAACTAGAGACCACATTGCCAACTTATGTTGGATCAGGGAGAAAACAAAGGAATATCAGAAACAAGTCTACTTCTGTTTCATTGACTACAGCAAGGCCTTTGACTGTGTGGACCACAACAAAATGTGGCAAGTAATTAAAGCGATGGAAATACCAGAACATCTTATATACCTCATGTGAAATCTGTACATGAGTCAAGAAGCAACAATTAGGACAGAATACAGAATGACAGAGTGGTTTGGAATAAGAAAAGGAGTAAGACAATGCTGCATTTTGTCACCCTGCTTATTCAACATATACACAGAGCACATAATGCACAATACAGGGCTGGACAAATCACAAGTTGCGATCAAAATTGCTGGGAGAAACAACAACAACTTGAGATACGCAGATGATACTACCCTAATGACAGAAAGTGAGGAAGACCTAAAGAAGCTTTTGCTTAGGATGAAAGAAGAGAGTGCAAAAAGCTGGCTTTAGACTCAACATTAAGAAAACCAAGATAATGGCAACAGATCCTATCAGTCCCTGGAAAATAGATAGGGAAGAAATAGAAGCAGTGACAGATTTTACTTTCTTAGGATCAAAGCTCACTGCAGATGGAGATTGCAGCCATGAAATAAAAAAAATTACTGATTCTTGGAGCACAAGCTATGAGAAACCTGGGGAACATAGTTAAAAGTAGAGACATCACCTTGCAAACAAAAATTCACATAGTCAAAGCAATGGTATTTCCGGTGGTAATGTATGGTTGTGAGAGCTGTACCATTAGGAAAGCTGAGCACAGAAGAATAGATGCCTTTGAAATGTGGAGGAGAGTTTTGAGAGTACCCTGGACAGTGAGGAAAATAGTAAAGATGAAGCTAAAGTACTTTGGACATCAAATGAGAAGAGAGGATTCGCTTGAGAAAGCCTTGATGTTGGGAAATGTGGAGGGCAAAAGAAGAAGAGGTGGCAAAAAATGAGATGGCTAGATGGTATTGTAGATGCAATGAGCACAGAGCTGGGCTGGCTGAGGAGGATGGTGGAAGACAGAGGTGCCTGGAGGCAATGGTCCATAGAGTCACAAAGGGTTGGAATCAACTGTGCGACTGAACGACAACAAACATAGCATGAGTATGTGTACTTGCTTCATTGACTGCAAGAAAGCCTTTGACAAAGTCCAACATAGCAGGCTAAGTACATTGTTGATAAATTATTATATTGAGTAACACTTTGGTAAAATTCCCCAAGACGTATTAGTATAATTGGAAGCTTGGAGTGGCAAAACACAGCTACAATGAAAGCTGAAGGTCAGGAGACAAGGACATAAAGAGGTGAAGAGGAGTACCGGTATTTCAAAAAGCAATACTTTCACCACAGCTTCTCACTTTGAATTAGAATGTTGAGGGTTTATCAACAGCCTCCAAAATGTGGCTCATGCAATATTCCTAGCTGGCAATTTAGATGGTCTAGAAAGGTTATGCAATACAATGAAGCAGGTGATGAATACAGAAAAATGCCAAAAAGTGCAGCTCATTACAGCTGACGACTCAGAATAAAATAAAAGGGAAATGTGGGAATGAGAATAATTTATTGACTAAATAACTTTTAAGGGTGATTTGGATGTGGAAAATCATCATTGTATAGACCTATATAGACATTGTAAAGTCTGGCCATATTATCCTGTTATAGTAATAGAGTAGACCATACTGCCAGCGACTCAACACCAATCATCAAGCAGCAGTTAACTAACCTAACAACCCTGAGGACTAACGACCTTGGGTAGTGAAGTTCACAGGGAAGGGTGATGGTCCCCAAGTGGATTAAAACTCACTTGAATCCATCATGACGGAGGGCAGTAGCCTCATCAATACTGACCTGGGGCTAATGAGGACTCTGTGTGCCAAAAGAGCTCAGGGCCAGAAAGTGATTTGTGGAACTTGATCAATGGTACAGGTGTCATGCTGAGATGCAGAAGGCAAATGGATGTCTATTGCATTATATTTTTTCCCACAACAATCTTCATGGCTGATAGCTATCATGATAGCCAATATTTGGAATTGGATATGGCACTTGAAGAATAATAATATATGTGCCACATCTATCGTCAGAATAGCTATGATGGCATGCAGTAGAGGAGAAACAAAAACCAGAAATTAAGATTAACCACGCTTTAGAACGTGGATTATGCATAAATCACTGATTAATCCAACCATCAGGTGCACATTTTGGATCTCATGGTTTTGCTGCATGAAAAGAGGGGAAGGGGGTTGTGAACACAGGTGGATACAATGAGTTAATATTGCCACATATTAACTCGTAATTTATTGCCTAAATAACTAAGGACCCAAACATATCCCAGTCAAATAATGTTGGAAATGACTAAAACTATCATCATCTTGGCCTAAGCTTGAGCTAAAATAGTAAAATTGTGCCCCCAAGGTAGATGAGCTTTAGATCTGGCATTGTCAATCATTATTACAGTCATAGGCCAGTACAGAATAAATTACATAGGAAAATTATATCTAAAACATGCAGTATAAAACCTATGCCAGTGATGGCTAACCTTGCCACTCCAGGTGTTCTTGGACTTCAATTCCCAGAAGTCCAAGTCAGCATTCCTGCTTATCAGGGCTCCTGGGAATTGAAGTTCAAGAATACCTGGAGTGCCAAGGTTTGCCATCACTGGTTATCCTATGATAAATTATTTCATCTAAAAATGTAACAGCCTAAATTTGTTAATAAGATATGTAAAATCTGGCATAAATTAGCTTTTGCCTCTTCTTCTTCTGCCTTTTTTGCTTGGGTGTGTGTGTTATTATAGGAAAAATGTAGTGCAAATATAGTGACTTTAACCAGCATGGCATGTGAGCCAGCAGATCTTCAATAGCAACCAGAACAAGAGCACTATGGTCAGGATATCTTTGATTTAGAAGTGTACTGTTAGTGCAACAGTCCCTTTTTATGCAAGCCTAAATAAATAAATTCTGCACAGAAACAAGTATCTCTTTTTATGTGCACACTGTTCCATTTGTGTGTGAGCAAAGTATGGATAAAGACACAAGAAAGAAAGAAAAGATAAGTCCTTGCCATTGTGACAGAGTCATAGTCCACTGAAGAAGCAAATAATTCCTTTTCACAGTGGTGAGTAGCCCCATGTGGACAAGAGTGAGGAATTTTGCAAGTTTTTTTTACCCTTACAATGTACTGACCTCAAACCTACAAGGATTGTTCAAGGCAAAACATTTTTAGCCCCATGAACTATTTGGGTCAGCACAGTGGGTGGGGAAGTCTCAGGAAAGGGTTACGATTCTAAATGTTAATTTAGAAAGGGAGAGGGATAGAGAGGTCAGACCTGCTGTTCCCATGGGGGAGTAGGTAGGCCAAGATTATCTGATTTAAGACAATATAATTTCAATATGCTCGTGGAGGATAGGCATTGGAAGGGCAAATCCATGTAGCAATATTATGCATTTGGATCTGAATTAATTCATATTTCATTTTAGGTCCATAAATATTATATATTAAAAGCTGTTTTCTTTGTACAATGGATCTTCTGTCTTGGATTATAAAACTATCTGGGACATTATTCCTGACCCATTCACTCTGAAGAGAGATTTATGCTACATTTCCCCGCCACACAACTCCTGCTCTGGCAGTATGGATGAACAGAATTCAATGTTGTAACATTTGGTTTGAACTGTGGTCCTATTACTGATGTTGTTTTGTTATTTGCTAAAAAGATATTCACATCTTTATAAAGGTCACTGTGTTTGCAATGCTCTTGTAAAGAAGACAGCTCCATAGATCCCAGAGAGTGGTACACATGCACTTAATTTTTCCCAGTGTTCATCCTCCATTCTCCAGGAAAGGAACTGCAATGGAGAGTAAAATAACTACACATTGCCAATAGCATGAACAACACAAAAACTATAGGAGATATCAGTGATGGGATGTTACAGATTCGCACCAGTTTGCAAGAACCGGCAGTAACTTTTCCCAGTGTCCTGGAGAACCAGTAGCGGCTTTGGGAGGGAACCACCTCGGGGGCTTACCTTTTCATGGGGTCCCCCACTGCACATGCACACCAAGTGCTCAGTGTGCATGCATGCCTGCAGCACTTGGCAGGCATGCACGGCCTCCTTGCTGTCTTCCCAAGCGGGGAGTAGGAAGAGAAGCTGCTAGCCTGAAGCTCCTATAGCCTGCTCCCCAGCGTAAGTGACTCACCTTTGGGTGTGGGGTGTGGGTGTGTATTTTAATGTGTATCTAATGTGTATTTATTTATAATGTGTATTTTTATGTGTTTTATGTGTATTTAATTTGTATTTTTATGTGTTTTATGTCTAGTTAATGTGTATTTAATGTGTATTTAATTTTAATGTGTATTTTTATGTGTTTATGTGTATTTATTTTAATGTGCATTATATGTGTTTTACGTGTATTTTTATGTATTTTTATTTCTATGTAATTTGTATTTTTATGTGTACATGACCAACTTTGGCCCCGCCCACCAGGTCACATGGACCCACCCATGACATTGGCTCCACCCACAACATTGGCTCCACCCACACATTAAGCTCCACCCACGGTGTGATAGTAATTTTTTTGACATCTCACCATAGTCTAAATCAAACTGTCACTCACAACTGAAATAGACTCACTGAATTAATTATGTTTACATAAATGTTACTATAACACATCCTTTTCATCTGATCTACTGTACTTGGGACTAACAATGAGATTTAGCCCTTTCTTTGTACAGTTACAATCTTCAGTAACATGTCAAGATAGCCACCATCTGATGGACATGAGACTGTATCTATCTTACAAATGTACAGTACACTTTTCAGCTTTATTGTAAGAGCATTTGCACATAGCAATGAACTACATTCAATAATCTGCTTTTACTTTATGTGCTCGGAACCATTATGCCATTAAAATGCAACTAAAAACAAAGTAGCAGCAGCCATCTTGATATCTCTAATGGCAGTATAACATCTCCCTATAAAAATCATCACACTATATAACATGGAATCCCTCTGACCACCTTAAACTCATTAGTCCAATCTTCACTGGAGAATAAGCAGTGAGTGTCTATGTTCATTAACAAGTATAAGATTTGAAGAGCCTAAATACCTCAATGCTCCATGTCAAATGTGAAGACATTACAATAACAATAGTTTAAAAGATGCTTATAGAAACATATTCTACTTTTGCCACAGGAAGAAAGAAACATAGCTTGCTTTTCACTGTCTATCTCTTTTACCTCATAAAGTGTAATGATCCCATTTGTTTCATTTGGTGGCTTCCACTGAACATAGATCTTCTCTTCAAAGGGTCCTCCTTGAATGGATTCAAGGGGGACAGATCCAGGAACTAGAAAAAATTAAAGCAGTGTAAGTTATAAAATCTATCGTCCCCTTCTTCTAAATAATCATGCATGATTGAAGAAGGGAATATTCAGAATTGCTCATATAGCACATTCATCACTGCCACATCCTGCATTCCAGTTGGCTCTGTTTGTGGGATGTGGATGCACTCATTCAAGACTTCAGAGACCATGACAGTAATACTGGCAAAGTTGATATGCTTTTAAGTTTGAAGTGATCACATGCTTTCTTTCTAAAGTAGTAATCTCAGCTCATGAATAATTTCTATGTTTAGAATTTGTATTTGGCTTCACTTATTGTGCCACCGAGTTCACTGGAGGGATTTACTTATTTAATCAACATGAAGCCCTTACAGCTGTGGAGTAATGTATCCCTAATTTCAACCAGCATCAGCAAAGAAGGAACACTGATGGTTCAGATTAAATCACCATAAGATACATTGCCTAACAAAGTCAAAAAGTTTGGACTTAGACAGCAAAGTTGCCAAACATTACTAATGCAGTCATGATACCCCTTTGACTTGAGTATTAATATTAAACAGATATTATAAACACAAATTTTCATAAGAAAACAAATTTTGGTTAGATCAATACAATTCCTTTGCCCTGCCATCTCATACATAACATGACAGACCTGTCAATCTCCAGCTTGTTCAGGTTCTCATATTTCAGCTATTGTGCTCATTCTGTCCCTAGTTCTATACACCATTATCAGTTGTCTCTTCACCCACTCTTTCTTTGGTCCCAAACAGATATTTTTGCCCATTTTGGTTCACACTGTTCAAAATGTATACATTTTATGTGTGGGGTTTTCAAGTGTAACTATTTCGGTGCATTTTTTAACTAATAAAAAGGTGTGAACCTTTTCCACATGCTGTGTGGAAGAGAGACTGAAACATCTAGAAGACTTTAGACTTCTGATTTCATATTTCATTCAGATCTGGATTTATCTTCATTTAGTTCTAGCTAACAATTCCTGGATAGTCTCACATTGCCATTCCCAACACAGCAAATAAAGAGCAAGATATGTGATATTGGATTAAAACTCAGTCTGTGTTGGAGTCTGGGGTAGTGCTATGCAACCTGGTACTAGAGCAGATGGATCCCTTGACCTAGTTGTTGCCTGGACAGGTGAGTCCCTAGCCTCCTTGCAGTGCTGTGCCCTGCCAACTGGGGAGGCATCAAATGGGGAAGCATCTCCATGGGCAATTCCAACTCTATTCACACAAATGGATGTTGGTCATATTGCTGAGTTGCCAAATTATGTTTCCTGTGTGTACAACTAATTCCTATCAATTATGACAGGCAACCAGCAGCCACCTCCTCAAATAGCACCCTGGGGCACTCACTGCTACCATTCTAACCCCGAACTACCTGCCAAATACCAAATGTGACCTATTTAAACACAACACTGCCCTAGATCAGCCCATAATGACCTGTAGGAATTAGAGTGGGATAGGAAATTATCATGTGGATTCCATTTTTTAACATTGCCAGTCAGGATATGCAGCCCTACAGATGACTCAAAGGACAGGTGGGCAGGCCAGCAAGAGTCTGGCTTTGGTGCAGGGCCAGACTTAAAATGAGTATCTCAAGCCTCAATCCCAAAGGCAACATCAGTTGTATCCACTACTCCCCCTGTTTGCCTCCCTCCTGCAAAAAGCCACTTAGTGGCCAAATTTCAGAGGTGACATTAGTTGAAATTATATTATATTAATTATATTATATAATGATGCCAATATTGACATTATATTAATGATGCCAATATTGATATGGGGGCAATATTTAGTAATTTGATACTTTCTACATTTGTTCCATGGCTTTTTCTACTACTGTGTAATGACTTTCATTCCATGGGAGCCTTAGAATGAAAGTAGGAAGTCTCTAATTGCTGAAAATCACTGTTGCTAGACAATATTACTAGAAAGGGAAATTTTACAGCAGGTAAGCAAATCCTCCTTCTGCTTCTGTGGCTTCTATGCAATGAAAGGCACAGGAGTTGAGAAGAACCTTGAAAAGTACAGGAGGAGGACATTCTTACTTACCAAAGTTACTCTCTGATGGTGATGCCACCAGTCTTGCAAAATTCAAGTTACACTACAGGATTTCAGCTGCCATAAACACCTCACACATCCGTCAAAACTGTAAGGAACCACTTTGAAGATGCATTAGCCAGAGCTTTAATAATACATTTAGGAAAATGGTGGCAAAGTCTATACTTCAAATCCAACATTAAAATTAATAATTAATTAAACAAAATACCATTACATTTTGTGTATGTGTAGGAATACATTATGTCCTGATTTTCATAATTTCAGTTTCATCCCTTTCTTACCATCCTCCTCGGTTTGAACCACCAGCTCCTCACTCTCCATCTTGCCTTCTGGATTTGAAAGAGCCAGTCTAAGTCTGATGGTCATGAAAGGTCGAAGGCCTCGCAAAGTGTAGTGTGATGATGTTTGAATCAGTTCTTCTGCCTCATACTTCTGCTGATTGAATACATACTGGTAATGGACTGTTAGATTGTAGCTGTGGCAACGAGTCACTGCATAACCAAAGGGCTCCCACTGCAAGGTCAATTGTCGAGATCGGATGTCTACAACCTCCACATTTTGGGGACCATGCACAGGATCTGTGGATTGAACATATGATTTTTTAAATAACCAGCATCCTTTCAGGCCCATCTTTGACTTGAAACCCTGGCATTAAATCACTGGAGCAACTGTTCTTTGTATATTTAGGCACTTCACAAAACCCTGGATATTTCAGTCATACAAAGAAATAAAATATAAGGAAGAAAATGTAAAGGAGTCACATGGTAAAGTAGCTTGCCTCAGGAGGTAAGCTATGGGTCAACAAATGGTCAGTTGTTTAGTTTATTATTATATTTTTCTAACACATAAGCCACCACTTGGATTTCTGCCTCTGGCACAAACATTTCTTGTATATTCTCAGAGGAATCATATAATTAATATAATTGTTTTGGACAAAATCACTATGATACTTTCAATAAACATGCAATCCACATGTTAATTAATTTTCTTTGCATGATCTAAATATTTTCTGCAGACATCTTGCTATGGTACTTAATTGTATCTTGTTTTTGGCCTATATCAAACCAATTATCAGTCTCACCAAGATCCACAGAACTAAAAAGATCAACATAAATGTTGACTTAATATGTCCTATTCACTGAGTGGCCTGTTCTGATTGTGAATAACAACAATCTCATAGATTTCCAAGTAAGTGAGAAAACTGGAAAATAAAGCCTTTCTAAGAATCATCTCTCTGAAAAATCCAAAGTAGGGTAGCTTCCGCATTTGTATAGTTAAAGGAGAAGAAATAGGCTACCTCTCACAATCAGAGATGGATTTTTAAGTGTCCAACCATTTTTAACAAGAATTTGACAAAAAAAACATATGTTTTCATATTCTGAATTTAAAAAATGAAAATTTAAACATGTTTGGATATGGGAGGGGCTAATCAAGAGTGACAGATTAGTCCAACCATCCCAAGACTTTTAACTCTTTAAACTTGGATTTGAATTTCTATTTCTTCAACTATTTGAGTGCAGGATTAGGATTGCTACATTCTTAATTGTATACATTCTCCCCCACCCCTCTCCAAAAGACTCTTAGTCTACAAGGTGACCTGTAAATCCCTACCCATTCATATGTATTATATATTTTTCCTTCCCTCCACAGAGAAATATGGCTGATTTAAGCTCATGTACACTTGAAGAGTGTATTGTGACAAGTACGTGGGTACATGAGTGCAAGAATACTGGTGACACCCTGGATACAATAAGTGGCAAATTTAGAGAAAGATTCAATAGGGACTTACAGGCTACTCTGTACTCTGTGGAAATAAATTGAGCTTTAAGACATTCATATGCACGAAGTACTGAAACTGAAAATTTCCCCTGCATCAGTTCATATCTTCCCTTCACAACTTTCTGCAACAGGAAAAAGATAGTACTGAAATTATTACTTGAAGATAGATCTAAGATGTGTCAAATCATCAAAATACTTGCTGAAATCTAGTAGTCACAACTAAAGTAAATCTATTGAGTCAGTGGGGGTCTGGTGAATCGACTGTTCCACGAATTCTATTGATTTAGAGGGCCTGCTCTAGTTGCAACGTACTACTAGATAACAGATTTTTTTAAAAAAAAATAGGCACCTGCACTGAATCGTCATTATCAGCAGCAACAGCAGCAGCAGCATCATTACTGAAATGGTTTGCTGGGCTTCCAAATCATCTCTCAGCCCAGCAGATCAAGAGTTCTATTTTGTTTGAAATGAGACTTAACATTTCCCAAAAGATCCATTCAAAGTATCTACTCAAGTGTAACTAAATAATATAAAATCCATGTGCTTCAGTTAAATTAGTGCTGTTTTCTCATGCAGGAACTGATTGCTTTTTTAACACCATGATTCCTATAATGCTGCAGGAAGCACAACTGAATAAACATGTAAATCAATTAATCAAAAAGAAATTCTTAGCATGAAATTTCTAGGAGTAAAAGAAAAAGATGAAATCAAAGATCAATCTTTCATTTCCTTGGTTGACTTTAGAAATTGCTTCCTAACCCATTGTTTTGTCATAGATGCTTTGCCAAAGAGGGTTTACAGAATATAAGCAATAAATATTTTGACAAGTGACTAACAGACAGATAAGTATTATTTGTATAAAATATTAAGCCTTTGAAGGAGAAAGGCAGAGAAAGGGGATGTACTGGAGATTCAAGGGATGTATCATATCTTTCAAATAGCCAGACTAGCTCCTGTTTTCTACTGTCCAGTCTATTTTCTTCTTTCAAATAATCATCTACTACTATTATTCACACTATAACAGGGGTTCTCAACTTTTTCACGCCATGGGCCAGACCACTCAGACAGCTGAGCTAGCTAGACACATGGTTTCCCACCACAGTAAACACTTCCATATACAATGGGGGGGGTACATTTGTGCATGCATGTGTGTGTTTACAGCTGTCATAAACATATCCAGTTCCACTTCTGAGGTCATCGCCATGGGCCAGATGATTTGCCATTGTGGACCAAGTTCAGCCCGTGGGCCATAGGTTGCAAATCCCTGTACTACAACGTTGGTTAAAGTACTCAAATGGTGCAATTTGTCATGGCAAATGTAGACCACTACGAGTTTAAACTTGTATTGGGTATTAGGTATTGGGTATTGGGTAATATTGTCTTGGGTAATAATATTATAAATTATTATAGAGAATTTCAGCTGAGAGGAATTGTGATGATACTTACAATGAATAGAACAATTGAAAAGATGTGGAATTTAAAGAGCTTAAAGAAGAGGGTAATGGAATCTTTTTAGATAATCAAAGTTGTAGTACCAGGATTAAAAAGAGCCTGGGTAAAAGTAGGATAAATATGTGGAAAATTCTCAAACAAAAATTGGCACCTAGGATTTCCCCAATTTCAGAGCTAGTGGATCTGAAATCTTGCCCTATAAGGGTCAATGACACCACCAAGGCAATATTAATAAAATAAACAGGGCCAACCTCTTAGGAGACTGGCTGGAGGTATGTGAATATTGACAAGTAAGACAAGAATTGTATAGAAAATTAAACTTAAACAGGTTCCAAAAATTAAGGATGGAGAACTGGGACAAAAAAAATATAGAGAATAGGTTGGATCATGAGAAACTTTAACTGAATTTGAAGAATTAACTTACAAAATAAGGAAAGATACAATAAGCTTGAAAGGGGTATTAAGTAAATTATATAAGATATTGAATAACATGGGAGACCCTCAAAAAGCATTAAGGCAACCCTGGGAATCAGATATGAATATAAAAATATCCAAAATTCTTGGTACAATAAATGGGGAGCGAGAATCATGAGAAACATGTCGGTCAGAGTTAAATAACACAATTTTAAAATACTATGGAAAATGTTATTTGACTCCATTACAACTAAATCAAATTGACCAAGCAAAATCTAGGAATTGTTGGAGGTGTCAAAACAGTTTGGGAACGTATGAGCATATGTGGTGGGGCTGCAAATATTCAGGTAAATTGAAATTTTGGGTAAGACTGGAAGCAGAGATGAACAAGATATTTGGAACTAGGTTCAGTGCTCAAAAGTAGTAATGGTAACAGAACTGGAAGATTTAAATTTGGACCAAGTTTAAAAAGACATTTTTTTATCACTAGCAAGACTAATGATAGCTAAAAACTAGAAAGGCAACCTCAATTTCAAAATAGAAGGGTAGTACAAGGAGGTGTGGTACTTTGCACTGAACAACAAACTTACATGGGAGCAGAGGCGTAGCTACCGCCGTATCAGCCGTATCAATTATACGGGGGCCCCGGGCTACGGGGGCCCCCAACGGCAAAAAATAAAATTTAAAATAAAAAAGAGCAAAAATTTACTGCGCATGCGCAGAAACTCAATCTGATGCATTGCGCATGCGTCAGATTGAGTTTCTGCGCATGCGACTTTATTGGAGCCATTTTTGGCTCCAATTTTTTTAAAAAAGCCGGAGTCGGAGAGTCGGAGTCGGAGCTGCAGCTTTTAAGCGCGGCTCCGATGGCGGCCGTCAGAGGGCCGAGGTGCAGCGCGCGGAGCCGTAGCTGAGCTGGCGAAGGCAAGGGGCGGCTCGGCTGTGGAAGGCGAGGCGAGCGGGCGCAGCGAGGCAGCCCCGACTCCGACTCCGAGCCCGAGGCCCTCCCCCCGTTCGCCGCAGGGGCTCCCTGCCTGGCTGCGCCAGCCCGGGCGGCGCTCTCCACCTCGACGCTGGGGTGGGAGTCCAGCGCTGCAGGATCAGCTTGCGCGCCCCGTCCCCCAGGCGGCAGGTGACAGGTCAGCTCCAGGCGTGCTCCAGGTGGCTGCGCCAGCGTCGAGGTGGAGAGCGCCACCCGGGCTGGCGCAGCCAGGCAGGGAGCCCCCGCCGCAACCGGGGGGAGGGCCTCGCTCAGTCGCTCGGGGCTGCCTCGCTGTGCCCGCTCGCCTTCCACATCCGCCCCTTGCCTTCGCCGTGCGCAGCGAGGGAGCGATTGTTCACGATGGCGGCAGCAGTGGCGGTGACAGCAGAGGCGGCGGCAGTGACAGCAGAGGTGTGTGTGGTTTTTTTTTTTACATTTTAATTCTATTTTATTTATTTTATTTTTATTTATTTTATTTTTATTTTGGCCCCGCCCATGACGTCATGACGTTGGCTCCCCCCACAACGTCATGATGTCATGACGTTAGCTCCGCCCCGCATATAAAGGGCCCCCAAACAATTTTTATACGGGGCCCCGCCAAGGTAAGCTACGCTTCTGCATGGGAGTTAAATCATAGGAAAGGATTAAAACAAAATAACTGGTTTAGGACATCTGGAAGCCTTCTATTGAATATGTATTGAAAAAGAACAGGAGGCACAAACCCACACAGGAAGCAATGAGTTTCTAGAAAGCAAACTATGACTAATAATGAAATTATCCATAATTAAGCAGTATAGTAAGTCCCCAAGGGATGTATGTAGCACAGCATGGTCATGTGCGTTTCAAGTTTAGAGGATCGGAAATCTGTTGGGTTAAGTGGAGTCACTATGTTGTACAAGGATTTAAGCAAAACAAGTAAAAATTGAAGGTATATATGTAAAATGGAATAAAAGATAATATACTAGCATAGGTTATCAGAATTACTACTAAAAATAGGAACTTGTACTACTGTTTTTCTGTTATTTTTTCTTTTGTGCTTGTTTTTGACTTTTGTCATTATAGTTTTTGTAATGGTTTGAGGTCACAAGTCACTCACATATTCAAGATGGAGTTTCTGTGGTGGAGTTTCTGTGGTTCTTAAACTGCCTTAGAATGTAGGTTTGCTCTTTGCAAAAGACCTCACATTTTTCCGGTTGTCCTTATTTTGCAGATGTGCTAGCTAGAAGCTTCTCCAAGTTTCAGGCCTACATGTTTTGCCTTTCCTCTAGGACTGGAATGTAAACTACCAGATCTGGAGAGAGCCATACTTTGTTATGGGAACGAGTGATTGCTTACACCAACACTGGGCCCTGATTGGCTTTATGCTAATTAGGTAGGCCAAGCTCATGTCTTTCAACTAGACACGTGGGTTTGGGAGTTAGTCTAAATCTGGGGTTCCTCTGGAACAGACACCTCAGAGACCAAGCCCTGTCTCTCAACCAGATTTAATTATGATTACCTAGGATAGCCAGGCTTTCTTTTTAATTCTGGAGGAAAGGCCTGAATGTGGATTTTCCTAAACACACTTTTTGATTGGTATTTTTGATGCTGAGATTTGTATCCTGAATCATCAAGAGAACTGTTTTTCCTGAATAATAAACAACTTTATTTCATTCCAAATGTCTGTTTATTGGGTGAGGGTGTAAGGCAAGAGTTAAGCCAGAAGCCACACTACCACAGTAAATCACACTCTCCATAAATCTCTCTGGGCTCTGTAATACAGAGATATGCCCCAGAATTCTGCAGCCTTTGGCTGGATGACTGGTAAGGTTTCCTGGACCCGTGAGTTTTGGGTATGTTTCATAGCGCAGGCTGGTAAAGGCTGCTTGGAAAGGAACATTGGAGAGGCCCAGAGCAGAGGGTCAGGCCAAACCTTACCATTATAGACACTGTGTACCATTCCTTTCTTGTTTAATAAAAATTATTGGGAAAAAAGATTAGAAGCTTGGACACTAACTAGGGGTGTGCTGGGCACCTTGGGAGAGTGTGGACAGGAAGTGATGGGGGCATGTATTGGGGGGATTGGGGGGAGAAATCCCATACATTCCAATTACCTCTGCCTACCTCTGGGGGGGGGTGCTAGTCACTGGAGTGCACTGGGTTGAGTCCCTGTATCTCTGTGGGTCAGCACACCACTGACACTGACTAAAGCATCTGAGAAGAAAATCAAAGCTTTTGAAATGTGGAGCTATAGACAGCTGCTAAGAATATCATGGGGTGACCATTTAATTAATGTATAAGTGTTATGCAACTTGGATAAAGAATAAGAACTGTTTAAGACCATTAAACAAAGACAGCTCCAATTCCTTGGGCATATCATGAGGAACAACATTAAGTATATGATACTCCAACTCATTATTCAAAGGAAGATCCTTGGGAAGAGAGGCCCTGGAGTCAGATGGATCTTATGGCCAAAGAACCAGAGAGATGTGTGGAATGTCCTCAGAACTATTCTGAGGAGTTAAGAACAGGAAAACTATCACCATGATGATAGCCAATATTCGGAATGGATATAGCACTTGAAGATGAAGTTAGCCAGAGCTGTTCTTTTGGGAGTATCATTTCAAAAATGGAGAATCTGGGAGATTCAGCCTAAGAAAGCAAACTTCCCAAATTCTAGTGGTTAATTAATTTGATTCACTTAATTTCCTCTCATTTCTCTTCCTGCAGTAACTGTCATTCATTTTTAAGGTATAAATCTATGAAAGAGGGTCTAGCTTAAATTTTGCTATACTACAGCTCTTTCCTCTGAAAAATATTTTCTAAATAATGCATATTTATTATGGCCTATTAGTTATTCATTATTTTTATGGCAAATATCGACCCTTTCATATCTTCCATGTCCAATAAAAGGCACTGATGTCACTGTCAGGGCAGAATTTATGCTCTGGTTTTAGCCCCATCCAAGATGGAGATTTCAATCGGTGACAGACCTCTTTCTCACATACCAAAGGGATTTGAATGTGTAAACATGCTGACCTTGTGTGTTGGAAGAGATGGAGCCTAATGTATGATGGACAAGTTGTGCTGTATTATCATTGGCTGGATTCCTTTAGAGGAATGGCAAAGGGATGGCTCATGTGTAAGAAGATAAAGCCTGGAAGATGGTGGCCAAGAGTTTCTCTTGATCAAAAGGCTCTGAGCTAAGGGTTAACTGCAACCATGTAGTTGCTTAAGCCAGAAGGGAGGGCACTGGGCTTTCCCCATAGAGCAGCTTTTTTATTTTGATTTGCTTTCTGAACTTTTAATAAACTTTCTTCTGTAACTTAGTTTGATTACAATATACTTTTAAAATACCTGAAGAGGCCTGGAGTGTTTACTTGGCTCTACACTTATCTACGCTAATGTAATTACCTGGGTTGCTTAGCTTGGAGATGGCAGCTTGGAAGCAGGGAAGCAACCACTGATGGGCAAGAAGACCTACCCATGAGTAAATTCTTTTTTTCTGATGGTCACCTACTCTCAGAGACTTCCACAAGCTGATGTTCTCCAATTTCATTATGAGGTTCTTGGATGACTGACAAGGAGCTATATTTTCTCTCACCCACATGAGAGAAATGAAAACAGAAGACATGGAACAACTTTAAACAGTGTACAATACTTTTTTTAACTTGTCAGAAAACTGCAATGAGGAACAATGGTAGCTACAATTAGCATGCCCCCTTTTCTTCAGCAGAGACTTGACATATTGCTTCTCCTGTCTGCTTGTCAAAGTCAGCAGAACTCTGGCTCTGAGGGAGTAAGTGAGACTGCTGCCTGCTTGATGCTTATTCCACCCAGCTCACAAATACAAATGGGAAATGTGTCAGTTCTGCTTTCTTCTGCATATTAAATGTTTAAAATCTTACAGTTATTACTTTCCAAACAAACTCGACCTCCCCCATGTCACTTGGAGGACCCTGAATAGACTGAGAGTGGGAGTGTCTGAATGGAAGACCAACATGCTCAAGTGCGGGCTCCTGGAAGACAACAACACGCTGTATAATATTTCCACCATAGGGAAGACTAGGTTCTAGGGATGTTAATCTCATTTGGTAGGAAATTGAGGGTGGAAATCCTTCTTTGCTTCTCACAGTGACATTTCTCTGACTGAAGATTTCCTTCTCATGGGATATTCATGGGTCACTAGATGGCAGGACTTGTAGATCTCAGCACAGTTCCAGACTTACAAAAAAGATGTTTTGCCGTGGTCTGCAGTGGCATTATGAAAAATTTGCATTGGAATGATAAGAATTAGCCTGTCATTTCCATATCTTATAATTTCAAACAAGAAGATTTGCCTTCATTTTTATCAGTATTTGGTAATATGTGCAAGAAAAACAATCCAAAACTCTATTTTTACATTGTGGCATGATACTTCAAGTTAGGGAGACACATAGAACCCATTGAGTTTTCATTTTCCCAATGGAATGGGACTAATGGTAGTCCAGCCCTAGCCACAAGGAAACAGTTGTTCTGGCTTTCTGTATAACATTGGATCTAGTAAGTAGCACCATGTCTTGGATCTTCAGAGAATAGGTCATAGCAGATGTAGACTAATTTGTACATGTTGTGATAGGCATCAACTTAAAACCAACCCTACTAAGACTCAAATTTCTATCTGAGACAAAAGTGGGTTCTCAGAAATGTCTGGTTAGCTGGAAGGATACAATTAAATCATTGTTCTGCCTCACAAACCCCTAGGTGATGCTTCAGATCATTTATTTTATTTGTTTATTTATTTATTTATATTTATATTGCCGCCCACTCGCCAAGGCGACTCAGGGCGGCTTACAGTCAAAACAACAACAGTACAATAAAAATTATAAAACACAACCACATAAAACAACCAAACCAGAACACAAACTAACTCCCATCAGGCCGTTGTTGTGGGCCCAGAGGAGACGGTGATGTTCTCAGCCACTGCTAGGCCTTGGCATCTTCTTCCTCAGGCCGTTGTTGTGGACCCAGAGGAGGGGGCGATGTTCTCAGCCACTGCTAGACCTTGGCATATGCTGACCTATAAGAAATGCTGCCAAAATACTACACAAGAGATTTCTGTAATGAATAGCATTCTTTAAAAGGTGCTAGGATCCCGTAAGGGCAACCAACCACAAACAGTTTTGGCTCTATACTGTTCTGCAGATGAACATGCCAATCCATTGTGGTATAGTTCAGCCTGTGCAAAACAGATCTAGCATCCAGTGAAATATGCAGAATCATTACAATACCTCAAGCTAAACCTATTGGGGAGGGGGGGATAGTTATCTAGAAGGCATTGCACCACATGAGGAGAGAGGCACCAACTACTAATGAAAGACTCAGAGCTTCTGCACCAAATATGCATTATTTCTTTTACAACATCCTACCCCTCCCACATTAAAATGATGGGAAGGGTTTTTTTCCTTTTAAGTACACCTGTGAATCTTGGATAAAAACCAGAGAGTGCAAGGGCTATACTGTGAAATGAAAGAACTACTGACATGTAAAATAGAAAGAACCTTAGTCACACAGAGAACTAACTGGGTTACTTAGAAGCCAATAAATAGAGGACTTGATGGTAGGTGCCTCAAAAGCTCTTGATCTTGTCTGTTATTAAACAAAATTTATCTAATATATTTTTGATTGCACTGTGATACTTCTGCTGTGAGCAAAGAAAGAATCACACCAACTTGTTGAGCACTATGTAGCTTCAGGCTGAAGGTCAAGGCAGCACTCTTATCTCAAGGCATTCTAAGTTTCTCCAATAAAACACTACAAAGTGGGCAAACATTCGGATGTCGGGCAAATTCATTTTTTCCTTCTTCAGCAGCATCATATATTGATGAAAGAGATCAAAGTTGAGCAACAGTTCTATTTAAAATGATTCCAAGCTAATTTCATTCAGAATTGTCCTTATGCAACTTAACAGATGGAAAGTGAAATTCCATCATTGCGCATTTGTACCACTAAAAACTGCTGTATCTGCCGATCACCAACAGATTCACGAAAGATGGGCTTGAAGGAAGGGCTCTTGAGTAATATGGACATCTTCGACTCAATGTTCTTTCATTAGTGGCAGAAACAATTTCTTGCAATTAGGGTCCTGCAGCAGGGTCTTAACCTAAGGGGCAATGGCTAATGGTCTGCAGTTATCTTTGTTACTCAGTTGAAATCTTTCATCCAGAGCACTGAGCATTGATGAGAACCCTGCTTTCCTCCCACTCCACTTCCCTGGTTGTGTGAGATAATACAGATTGTTATTATTAATAAGAGTCTATATCAAAATCCCCAATCCTGCATTTTTCTATCAGGCAGCCATCACTTAGCAGTAAAGAAAATCATCACTCAAAAAAGAAATGACAGGGAAAAGGAATAGCAGAGAGTAGGGGCTTCCAGTGGTCGCAGAAAGTTTTCCTTGAGAGATTGTGAAATAAAGAGAAATCAGCACCTTCAAACAAAACACTGTACTAATATTTTAATAGGGGAAAGTGCCTTCTCAAAGATTGTGTTGCCAGCTAATTTTTCCCACACTAGGTCAGGTGAAAGGAACTACAGAATGAACTCACCAAATGGTGCCTTCATTTTGGCAGTTTTACATCTGGTCTAAACATGGAAGAAGAAGTATTTTAATAGAAAAGTAAAGCAGAACACAAAGAGGATAAGATTAAGATGCAAAAGAGGTCCTCCATGTTCTCTGCTGAGAATCAAGCAGCTTTACATGCAAGAAGATGTAGAGAGCAAAAACTGTTGCTATTACAAGAGGTTACCTGTTCTCTAGTAATTACCCCCCCCTCACATTGAATGAATGGTTTTGTGCAGTGATGGCAAACCTTTTAGAGACCAAGTGCCCAAACTCAATAGGCCGCTGCCCATGCTGTGGAGGGGCGGGGTGAACTCTGTGCTGGGCGAGGGAGGAAGTGCTCCCATTGGATTGCTGGGCAGAGGGGCAGGGCGTGTTCTGTGCTGGGGTGCACATGCCCACAGAGAGGGCACTGAGTGCCCCCTCTGGCACACGTGCCATAAGTTCACCAGCATTGGTTTAGTGCAAGGGTGGACAAACTCCAGGGGTCTAAGACATTTTTTCTAGCTTCAGAATCCTTGGGATGGGTGGTGGTGGTCAGGCTCCCTAGTTTGTAGAACTTCTTCTGTGATTTTTTTTAAAAGAAAAGGTAAGCCAAGGTATTTGGTAAGAATTGTATCCCTAAAGGTATGATAAGTCAGAGGGTTTTTTTAGGGAGAAGGAGTAAATAAACATTTGGAAAATGGTAGAGAACTCTGGTTATAAAAAGACACTTGAAGCTAGTGTTCTTTCCAGTACTCAAGAGTGAGAATTTAAAAAAAACTAGCCAAATTCATTGTTCTTCTTGCTTTAAGCTCTTATCCTCACCTAAGGCTATGATTCCCGAGCAACTTCATCATCTTTAAAGTAAGAAACAGCAACAAAAATAATAATAATCCCCTTTGCCCAGGAGACAGCAAGGAATTTTGCAGTGCAATTGAAGAGAGTCCTTGCTTCACTAAGGACTCTTTTTTTGTGTGAGAAATGGGCAAATTTTAGGCAGAGTTCACACTTCACAAGTACATGCTTTCTCAGATTGGCCTTTGGTTTTCAGATCCACTTCAAACATAAATTTACTGGCTGAAATCCTGTTTCACAATTACACAAAAGCTGTACATTTTGAACATGAATTGCTACAAGTTAAGAAATCTGTGAAGGCATTTGTTACATAACAAATCATGTGACTTGGCATGTAACAGATAATACTTACTGTGATTTCTTAAATGGAGGTAATTCACATCTAAAAGCTACTCTTTTTTGTAACTATGCAATAGGATTTCAGCTTGAACACAGTTTCTCAGAGAAGCATTTTTAAAAATGTATGTACAGTTGTACCTCGCTTAAAGAGCATAATGTGTTCCACAGGATTGCTCTTTAAGCGAAACAGCATTGTAAATGACCAGTTGTGGGGGGGATTGCGAACCCTGATTTATTTGTTAAGCGAGTTTTTGGTTGGTTTTATTTGTTAAGCGAAACGAACATTTAGAGAAAATTCTGCTCTTTAAGTGAGTTACTCTTTAAGCGAGGCGCTCTTTATGCGAGGTTTGACTGTACATCCAGTGTTCTCAATCTTCTAGAGATATTTATATTTCTCCTTCTTGGTCCCTTGAATGACTGTCAAGGTGTGAGGCAGTTCCCAATAGCTTCCAATTTGCTCCATCCAAATAAATAATAAAATGAATGAAAATAAACCAAGGTAAAAAGAGATTACACACAGGTACAAATGACATAGATGGAGATAGAGATAGCTGCTTTACTACCTTTTTTGTCTATCCACTCTAATTTACACCAAGCATCAGCTTCTGGAAGGCTCTGAGAGATGACAGAGTATGTCAAAGGTTGTCAAGCAAAGCAAAGCAAAGCAATTATACTTATATACCACCCCATAGCATTTAGTGCACTCTCTGGGAGGTTCACAAGTTTTTTTCCAGACATCAGAAGGAGGGAAGGCTGAGTCAACCTTGATCCCCTGTCAAGATCAAACTCACAGGTGTTTTGGCTGCAGTACAACAGCTTTACTACTGTGTCACCAGGTCACATGCAATTTGAAAGAGACTCCACTATGGATAAGTATTGCCTAAGTGTGGAGTGGAGACTATATATGGCAGAATTGAAAGAAAAAGTTTCCATTCTTGGGCCTCAGTGATTGACAAGCTTGCAAGGCTATTTTCTCCCCAGGGCCAGGGAGAAAAGCCGTAGACTTCTCTGGGTGGCAAGACACCGCCGCCCAGCTGAATTTGGGTCCCACCCTCCCAGGGCTGGGGAGAAAAGCCGTAGGCTTCTTCAGGTGGCTGGACACCGCCACCCAGCTGACCTCGGCCCCCACCCTCCCAAGGCCAGGGAAGGATCCCCCTGCCCATTGCCTGCATGGAGGGAAGTGAGTGTAATTTTCCACTTGGAGGGAAGTGACCGTTTTGTAATTGTAATTGTCCTATGATATGCACTGATGATATTTTGCTGTTCTGCTGCATTGTATTATTTGTATTTTAATTGTATTTAATTTTAAATGTATTGTGATATATTGAGTCATGTAGTTGAGTGGGTGGCATACAAGTCCAATCAATCAATCAATATCTGGGAGGCAGAATGGTCAGGGTCAGTTAATTCTTCACACTCATCTCCTTCTCCCTTGCTGTATAACTCCTTCTAAAAACAAAAATAAAAGTCCTTTCTTTGCATGTGTGTGTGCATGTTTTCACTTCAGAATTGAGAACAGGGTGAGAAAAAGTATCTGGATATTTTCTTCTATATTCATGCAGCGAAGACCAAAGCAAATATGTTGTATTGAGTAGAGCACTAATTAGGGAGCATAGGTTTAAATATGCATTTCTCAGATGGGATCCTCTGCTGTGTTTTAATGGATAGAAAGGGAATTGTGTGTTTTCTTTTGAACAATAGCCAGTGTTTCTGTCCTCGCTGTGTCTATATCCACTTTGCTATGCACAAACTGAAGTCACCTGCCTGAAAAAGACAAGCACACTGTGATTCACATTTGTGGTAGGGATGAGTGCTGTCACAAGGTCTCTCTTTTCTGCGAGACAACCTGAACTGCTAATAATGAGTTTTCTGTTGCACGTACTCATATCTTAGTCTCAACATGACATACACTAACAAGGAATCTGAAAGTGCCACATAATTCCTTGCTGGTAGCCAAGAGTGAGACAAAAAGTTTCATTTTCCTCATGATCTTCATAAGTTGTAATACAAAGTCCTTAGTACTTTTTCATTTTGAGAAATATCCATAGGTACACACACACATAAAGTGTACATTTAAAAAGCAGAACTCGCTGGATGTGAAGAGAGATACAGTAATACCTCATATAACATTAGTATCGAATAACACGAAAATCGCATAACATCAAGGAATCTGAGGGGAAGAATTGCATCAGATAACATTAAGCTCCTATAGGATGCTTCAGATAACAACCGCGAAAGCCTGTGTGGTTACAATGTATCTCTATGGATCCCATAGAGGATCAGATAACACGAAAAATCATATAACACGAAGACTTGTGGAACCAGGTTTTAGTGTTATATGAGGTTTTACTGTATCAACAACTTATGTAATACTTCAGATTATTACACAGAACAATTATTCTCATGTGGGACAAGTCACACAACAGTTTGCTCAATTTACAAGCTCTGCAGTTTTTCAAACAGAACAAATCATTTTGTTATACGCAGGACATAATGTGCACACACAAAAAGTATTGCCAGTGTATATTACAATTATACTTTGTTTGAATCAGTCTGAATGTAAAGATTTACATCCCTATCCTGGACTTGGTGTTGACTCTACAAGAGTAATTCCTTGGTTCTGCTTGAGGGATGACCACATGTATTTTCATACATCCCACCATTTCCTTTTTTCTTCTATTGTTGTTTTCTCTAAGAAAGACTGTTAAAGGTCGCCCTTGCTCGAAAGCTAGTTGTATGTGACTTTACAATTCAATGCTCATCTCTGCTTACAGCCAAAGAGCCAGCACTGTCTGTGTCTGCAGACATTTCCATGGTCATGTGGTAGACATGATTAGACACTAGAGCGCACAAGACACTGTTACATTCCCACGAAAGCGATACCTATTTATCTACTGTATATACTAGAGTAGAAGTCTAGTCCCCCCCCCCATGAAACCCAAAAATGGGACTCAACTTATACTCAGGTCAATGTAAACATTAAAAAAACCCCCACACAAATGTCTAAGTTAATTAATTTTACTGTATTTTAATGTATTTTAATTACTGAAACTCACTAGTAGCTGCTGCATTTTCCACCCCCGATTTACAATTGGGTCAATCTATTTTCCTAGTTTTAGAGGTCCAAATTAGATACCTCAATTTATATTTGGGACGACTTTTAGTTGAGTATATATAGTACTAGTAATTTCTTGCTTTCAAACTGCTAGGTTGGCAGGAGCTGGCACAGAGATGGAAGCTCACTTGATAGGAAACATCTAATCCTTAGCTCGAGTTATCCTGAAGAGTAGCCTTTGGTCTGAGGAGGGAGGTGTATTACCTCAAAGTGGTGGGGCCCTATGTCCTTCTCCCAGATTGAACCATGGACTGTCAGTTGCTTTTCATTATATTTGTCTTCAGATGTTTAATTCCTCCAAAATGTTTATTACCAATTTAACTGGACTGTTATTACTGTGGGTGCTTTCCAGACTGATTGCAAACCATGGTCAATCTTGTAATAATATTATGTTGCTATTGCTATCAGATATCTAACAAATTATATATAAGCATACAACCAAAATTACAAATTTTATTTGCCTATTATTTAAACTTTATCTGGTGCTCTGCATTGGCTTGCCATTGAAGTCTTAGTGGCAATTCATCTATATGAGGTAGAAACACCATTCTTTGATTATTTGGTGGCCAATGAGGCATAGAGAAACCACAGAGCCTTTTGGACATTTTACAGATGTGGTATGTGTGTGTGGTAGCCATCTAAGACTCCTTTCACTACTGGGAATGTAGGCACACTTTCTGATAATCTGTAGAGTAACGCAACTAATAAAATAAGAGTAAGGCTCATTAATTTTCGGTGTTTCTAAGCAAGCAAATAACTTCCAGCATCTACATTAGAATTTTTTAAATTTAAAAATGAGGAAGAAAGATATATAGTAAGTCAGCTAAAATTCTAACACACATCACATCCATCTAAAAAGTATGGATTAAATTAAATATATTAGTGATAATTCAATAGTGTGAAAGATAAATGGTTTGAGGAAGCTTTGTCAATAAGAAAAAGTTATGGAATCACAGGTGTAACTATCACACACTCAGTATGCCTTCAAAGATAAGTTTGTGTAAGGATTTTTCATAGGGAGAAAGAGAGTTTATTAAAATGAATATGGCATTTTCAATCTACTAAGGGGAAAAAGGCTTGAGATCCAAATTCATGAAACAGAGGGTGTGTGTGTGTGTGTGTGTGTGCTTATTTTAATTTAATTTATTTTTTTTATTTTTTCTTTGGCCCCACCCACAACATCATGACATCATGACATTAGCTCCACCCACACTGTGACATCACGGTGTGGTAGTAAAATTTTTGACATCCCACCACTGAGTACAATCTAACAATACAATGTAGATATAATCCAACAATACAATGTAGCAATACAATATAGCAATACAATGTCAAGAAAATACAATCCAGCAATACAATGTAACAATATGGTCAGATATCATAGATACAGCATCCTCTGACCACCCGCAGCTGGCGGCAATCTTCTTCTCCTCCAGGCAAGATGACGGGGCCTGGAGGGAGTGCAGGAGTATCCACTCACCGCCCAAAGCTGGCGGCAATCTTCTTCTCCTCTGGGCGAGATGGTGTGGCCCGGAGGGAGGGCGGGAGTTCCCTCAATGGTATGTCATAGAGCAGTGATGGCAAACCTTGGCACTCCAGATATTCTTGAACTTCAATTCCCAGAAACCCTAATAAGCAGGAAGGCTGACTTGGGAATGTGCATTATTAACCATTCTAAGAATTAATTGTAAAATAATGATTAATATATTAATGAAAATGAGACTTCATGATAAAGGAATTTTTTTAAAGCAGAGAGTAAAACATTATTTGATAAAACAGAATTTTATAAAATGCAACAATATCAATTAAAGAAGGATATTGTCATCTCATTTCAAGAATTCAAACACTTTAAAATACAAACAGCTAAAACCCATAAGCAAAAACCAAACAAACAACAAGACAAAAACTGACTTTAGTTAATTAGGAGAAATGATAAATTAGGTATAATAAATAAATAAATAAATGAGCACATTAAGTAAAACAGATCTATTAAGCAAAGTATGTATTAATTTCAATACAGGAAGATAAAAAGGAATATAATCCAATCCCTAAAAGACACAGGAATAAAAATTCAGATGCTATTTGAAGAAATGCAGTAAAATCCAGACTCAAATATATTCACATTATTATTTCCACCTAAAAAGTAAACAAATTATTTCCAAGCAGCATCAATTATTGGTTGTTGGTAAGCATATAAATCAAACTAAATAAATAAATAAATAAATATGGTAGATTTGACTAGACTCAAATCCAGCCCCTAGACCAGGGGTTCTGCCCACAGCACTAACTCATCCAGCTCATGACCTTGCTCCAGCCACCACTTCTGCCACCCCTGTCACCTCAATCCTTGTCTCCTCCGCTTGGCTTGGTGTATCCCTAATGGTGCTCTGTAGCAGAGTGGCTGTTGTAAGGGTTACAACATCTGCCCTGTTACAGAGCAGCATTAGGGATATGCCAAGCCAAGAGGAGGAGACGATTGAGGTGGCAGTGGTGGACATGGAAGCAGTGGCTATAACGAGGTCATGGGCTGGATTATTTGGTGCTATGCAGCTCCTCCAGGCTGGTAAGCAGGGAAGTGGCATGGGGGGGGAGTGGTGGGAAGCTTGGGGTGGGTAGCACCGGCAGCAGCAGCAGTGGTGGCAGCAGCGGTTGCAGCGGCAGTGGTGGCAGCGGCGGCGGCGGCGGCAGCGGAGGCGGCAGCAGCAGTTTTGGCAGTGGCATGGGTGGTGTGATGGTTGGCTGGGGGGACCATCCCAAGTCCCCAAGCCCCTGCACCAGCACCTTGCACCAGCACTTATCCGGCCCACCAACAGTCTGAGGGGGCATGATCTGGCCCCTGACTTTAAAAAGGTTGATGACCCTTGTCCTAGACTATTAAAAACATAACCTACACAGAAGTATGCATAATAAAACACTGGGATGTAGGCCATGGAAATAGTCATTTAAGTGGAAGCACTTCTTTACAATTGCTTTTGTATTGATTTATACACAGAGTAAAACCAAACCAAACAAAAGCAAAGGTCTGTTTTTGCTGATAAGAACTTCTCCTGGGTAGCCAAGATTTTGTTCTCCATTGCACAATTTGCACAAATAAGACATTTTCCCAGTCTGCCTAACTCAATATAAACACAGTGCAAAAGGAATAGACTTCTTCCTCCAGTTCTAGTCAGATAGGAACCACAGATGTAGCAATAGTTAGGATTTTGTGGAGTAAGAAGAGGATTTCTTCCTCAACCTTTCCTTATAGTGAACTTAACCAATGAGAGAATGGTTAAATGTGCCAGTTGTTTGTGGTCCAAAGGAGACACAGAGTACCACCCTACTTGAGTCATAATCTATTAGTGTCTACAGCATGGTATTCTTCCTCTTGAAATAATGAAGGCACAGAATGGGAAGAGCTGAAGAGAAATATCCTCATCACATAAGGAATGCATGATGCTACTCAGATACCTCATCTTCTGCTTTATAAGTCTATTTAGTTCTGGTTCAAGCTCAGCAGTTTTTCATTTTCACTTAACACCTTACTACCTGTTCAAATACAACAAATGGGCAATTGGCTTTTTATGTACACAAATTAGATCTACTAATGCGTGAATGCATTTTTGCACACACAATTCTACATTCTAGGCTTTAGTGTTCATTGAGCGATTTGAAATATTCATAGTTGAGGACATTACTAGTGAATTCCAGACAAGGAATGCCTTTTCATATAACGTTAATCTTCCTGGTGTCCAATGAACGAAGTTGCTGACAAGACTCCTTGGCCATTATCACATCAGCAGTTTTCAGCTGATAAATATGGTTTCACTTATGACTTGCAAAGAACAAAGAACACCCTAGTCCTGGGGAAAGGATGATTATGTTGAGCAGTGAAGACTAATAATAATCATTAGAAAAAAAAAACACCTATCACAACAGAAATTGCTTACATGAATTATTTATGTGCTCTTTTATCATAAACAGAAATGCTTCCAAAGAAAAACTAAGCCAATTATTATTGTTTTCATTAATTAACAGGCAGGAAAATAATCTTACTGAAGTGGTTATTATAATAGATTACTCCTCTATGGTGTGTACTGGAATTATTTCTACTCCTATTATTTGTAAGCAACTCTGAAACTTTATGGTTGTTAACTCTGTAACTATGTTATGTTCTTGATTATGTACTATTCGTACTCAGAGTACTGTCATGGATAGAGTTATGGACTAGGCCTTGGAAGATCTGGCTTTGCAGCCTTGATTGGCCATTGAAACTCACTTGGAGGGTGGAAATAATAAAACCATTCCTTTAAAATTCCACTGATATGAAAGCCCTATTAGGGTTGCTGTAGATTGCTACTGACCTGACAGAACATAATATAATATATAACACAATACTATTTAGCATTTATTTAACTTTTCCCTGAATATTCAAACATTTCAGATGCTTTCCATCAGCAATCCCTTATGCCAATTTTTTCAGACCTGTTCATATTGCTTATTATTATGTTCAAATTTTTATTATTATGTTCAATTTATATGCCGCCCCACTCGCAAAATGCGACTCACATACTACAGATCAAGAAGAAGGGAAGGCTGAATCTAGTAGACATAAAATATAAGAGCTCATGGCTCAGTTGAAACATTTATGGAAACAGTTAAAATGCTACTGGTTAAAGAATTGTATAAGTGTTATAATTAGATGTTTTTCATGAGTATCAAATATTTTAATATTATTTTATTTATATTCCTACAAATTATTCTTAACTCCTTCCCAGGATCTGTCAACCCATAGATGATTGCTATAAAACCTCACAGAAGTTAATAGATTATATAAAAACATAGTTAAAAATCACAAGTTTTGAATTTCTGAAATCATAAATGCAAAACACACACACACACACGTATCTAAAATGTAAAAAAATACAAATGTCTTTTAAAATAAGGTTGACTCATGAACAACATGGTGGTTGGTGTACTAACCCTCATGCAGTTGAAAATCCACGTTGTTTCGGGTCCAAGTCATCAGAGCAGTAATCTTGCTTGCCTCAGTCTCCCAGGTGGCTAGTAAACTGCATCTGACTCCTCCTTCTGCTCTCCTTTATACTTGCTGGCACCACCATAGTTACACTACAGGAGCTGGACTCACAGAGCTACCCACTGGCAACTACAACATTGGTTAAACACTTCCGTGATCATCTGTAGTCTATGGAGGTTCAGAAAAAGACTTTTTTCTCTTCAAAGTTTCTAGATGATTGCTGCAGTGCAACAGTGACAATCTAGGAATTTTTTTTTTTGGGGGGGGGGAATCTGTGTCTAAGTAAGTAAGTAAGTAAGTAAGTAAGTGTACCTGCAGAGTTCAACTCTGTACTGCTCAAGGGTCAAGTGTACAATATTAGCAATGCAAACAAATGAGCATTAATAAAAGCCTACTCAAATAATTTTTTTTATTTATCCCCAAACCTATACAAATGGATGTTTTAACTGTTGTTTGAATGGTGAAAGTATGAACAACAAGATAGCTAACTTTGAAAAGTTCTATGACCAATATGGCATAGCTTCTTCTTTCATGTCCTGATCAAACCTTGGAGTGCCAAAATAAAGCCACTTTTTTGGCATTTTCATTGGCTACACTTGAGTCCTCATTGGTACATGTTTCTTGCAGTAATCGGCAGACCAGCAAATTTATTTATTTATTTATTTATTTGTGGATTTGTATCGTCACCCAACTCCAAAGACTCAGGGTGGCGTACAAATGTGAAAACCATCAAAAATTTTAAAAATCACAATTAAAACCCCACTAAAAACTACCACAAAATATTCCCCAACCCTACCACCAGTTAAAAAAGAGGGAGAGAGCTCTCTTATATCAGCCAGCAGGCAAGGGCCACAAGATTGCCAGTGCCCCACACCTGCCCTGCCAGCCAGGTTTTTAAGCCTTTCCTGAAGAGCAGCAACTCCGTCTGGAGACATACCGTATATGCCGGTGTACAAGACGACTGGGTGTATAAGACGAACCCCCAACATTTCCACTCAAAATATAGAGTTTCAGTAATTAAAATACAGTAATATAAATTATTTTATTGATTTTTTAGAACTGTACTTGCACCACCCACCAGTGGTGGCACTGGAGGTAAAGTGGTTGGGCAGGTCAATTGCACTGAGGCAGGAAGTGTTGCTCTAGCCTAGCCTCTTGCTTCCCCTGCAAACATGGCTTTTTCCTCCATTTTGGGCAGAGCAGAGAAACAAGGGCAGAAGGTACCAGTAAATGAAACCCTTTCTTTTTCCCCACCAGTTTGAAAGGGAGACACAATTGTAATGTAGAGCTTCTTTCTTCATCTGGATGGTATGTAGATTGAGGTGGGCAAGCATCAGGAGGCCACTATGGGCAGCTATGTCTATCCCAACTGAAGTGCACCCGGTGTATAAGACGACCCCCCCCCCCTTCTTGGAGGCATGTTTTTCAGGGTGAAAAAGTCATCTTATACACCAGCAAATATGGTAGCTCCAGTCATGGCTCCAAATGAGCCGGGTTCTGTATCTCTCCACTTTCACATGGTATGTTGTTGTCTGACAGCAGCCCCCACTTGAGCATGTTGATCTTACATTTAGACACTCCAACTCTCATTCTATTCAGAATACTCCAAGTGGTGTAGGGGAGGATGAGTTCCTCAGCTATATCCTCCTTTAATTTTGTTCTTTCTCCAGTGAGTTCTTTCCTCCATCTTCTAATTTGGTTTTGCTCTTATGTATCCTCAAGAATGTTTATTCTTGCCATAAAGCTCCTCCTGGATTTGAGCTGGTGGATTCAAGGTTCATATCCATTCAGATAATGCCAAGGATCATTCTCTTGCTTAGTTATCTTGGCATCCACTGCTACATCTCTTCTTACTTTAGGTGGAGTGATACCAACAAAAGGGTATATTTTCTCAACTGGTGTAGGTTTGAGGCATCCTGTCACTATGCACATGGCTTAATTAACAGCAATGTCAACTTGTTTTGCACTGCTGAGAAAGCCCAACAGGCCACATGACTTTGAGGCACCACAAGCAAGGGCTCTGTATCTAATTTTCAATTGGTAGGTCCGTATTCGTGTAGGTGTTCTTTTTAACTACCTATATTCTAAGCCAGGGGTTGCCCATCTTTTTCAGTCATGGGCTGGGTCATGCTCTCTCAGACAGTTGAGGGGGCCAGACTAGTGGCCCCCCCACTGTTTATGGCTGTTGTAAAAGCTTTTACGGCAGCCATAATCGAGTCCATGGCCAATTCCAGCAACGTCAACAGTGGCAGCTTGAGCAAAGGTGGGGGCTGGATTATTTGGTACCATGGGCTGTAGGTTGCCTACCCTGGCTTTAAGCCATACAGGGAAGGGACAGCAAATGCTGAGATTTCAGATGCAAGAAGACATTAGAAGAGAGAACGGTCGCTGGATCAACAGCATCCCCATCTCTGATATTTTATGGACAAATCTGAGATTTAAGAGTGTGTCCTTCAGGTGTCATGCTGTTTTCTGAGATTTTAGGATACAACCTGAGATCTCAAGAATGAACCTGAAATCATGAATCTCAAAACAAAGGATGAATAATAGGGTGTCCATAATTGTTTCTCACAGCTAGTTTTTAAATTGAAGAAATATTCTGTTTCAATCATTACACTAGGCTCACTTCATTGAATTTTCTCCATAATGTTAGTTGTGTTGTAGACCAGGGACAGAATTTCTCACAAAACTCTCATGTCCAACCTCTATGGAAACTAAGGAAAATTAACGCAGTCAAATTTGACTGAATTAGCCAGTCCATAACATATAAATTGTTGGTCATGAAACTACACTGGTCAGAAATAGCTAGCAATGGCATCTCCTTTCCATTAAGTAATTGAATAGAATTTATCCTCCTTTTTTACCCTTTGAGAATTCTAACCTGACATACAATATTATCATACTGTCTTACACTTTCATTCAGGTTTCTCCAAAGCTTGGATCCAAATAATTTTTTTTGATGGGCATAAGAGCCTCAGATAGAACTAGCACCTTAAGTCTACCTCTGAATATTATAAGTAGGCAAATTAATGCTTTGAATACACAAAGAAACTGCAAAGTCTGGTGAAATTAATGTCTTGTTTGCTCTTACAAGAAATGGAAACTTTGCAGTTGCTCTCCCTGGTGCCATGCAGACAACAGTTCAAATAGATTCCCTTTAATTATTGCTCCTTCACACACTCTGCCCAGAATAATATAATTATAGTTTATCACAGAGGTTCTCAACCTACAGACCATGGGCCAGCCCCAGCCTACCACACCATTCCAACCAGCCCATTGCCATCTCCCTTGCACCTGGAAGTAGAAGCGGGTGTGTTTACATCAGCCACAAAATGCACCTCTGCATGTGCAAACACACCTGCAACTGAGGTAAATGCAGAAGTGGGTGCACTTACATCAACCGTGTGTCCATTTTCGCTTCTGGGGAGCATTGTCTAGCCTGTTCAGCTGTTCTGGGAGCATGGTCAGGCCCATGGTGCAAAAAGGTTCACCACTCCTAGTTTACCACATAGTAGCAAAATGAATGATATTGCATGAAAAAGAAACCTCATCCCAACCATCACATAACATATATTAGATATGGACAAACTTCCAAATGTTCCCTAGAATTGACCTGGAATGCACCCATATTTTTTAAAAATGAACCATTGGATTGAACAGTTTTTGTCAAGCAAAGAGTTCATGTTTGACAGCATTTCCCTTTCTGTAAGGATATAATGGAACCACTAATTCCTAAGGGTTACAGGGTCACATTAGGGAATGAGCCCTTAAAACAACCTCCCTATGGATAACTTGCAGTGAACTGGCTTTCAGCCTCAATTCCATGTTTAGTTGTCCATCACTATAGTTTAGACATTATTTGCTGGAAAGTATGCAGAAAATGCAAGGAAATGGGAAACTTGACATTGAACATTGGATTAACCAAAGATGGAAAGTGCTTCCTTTAGAGGGAATATAGTTTCCAGAGATCCTATACCTGATGTGATTTGAAGAAACATTCTGATTTTGTTATAACCTGACAATATTGAGTGTATCTCAAATCACAGTATTTCTTCTAAGTCCAAGTATACTTTTCTGAAAACTGAGAAGCTTTTTCAAAAATGCAAACAATTATCTACCTGGAAAATGGCTCACTTGTAAGTGATTCTGAATTCCTTGAACACCTATAATCTTTCAACAATCAAATGGAAGAAATGAATTGTTGAATGTGGCTATTATTAGGTCTGAGCTCAGTTCCACACAAGTACCTTCTTTTCTCATGAATGCAACACTAAACATACCAAAAAAGCAAAGAAATTGATGAAATTGGCACAATCTCAATACAAAAGATGTTTAAATGGATTCAGCTGTTAATTGTGATAGCAGTGAGTGACTGTGAAAGAGAGAAGAGTGAGGCATAGTTTGGGAAAGAATGCTTACAGGGAAAGGGAAAGGAACAAGGGGACCTCCTGATGCTGTTGGACATTTTACAACCCTAGAAGGCATAACAAATTGCAAGAAATGCTGGCGGTTATACTCCAACATTGTTCACTTTGTTTAGTGGAAATGTCAGCAGACATCGACTCTTTGGCTGTAAACAGGGATGAGCACCAAACCCTTGAGTCAGATATAACTGGCTTTTGAGAAAGGATGACCTAGTAATTCATATAAAGCCTGTGAAAAGAACTGAGACCCTTCACATATTACTAGGTCATCCTTTCTCAAAAGCCAGTTATATCTGTCTCAAGGGTTTGGTGCTCATCCCTGTTTACAGCCAAAGAGTCGATGTCTGCTGACATTTCCATGGTCACATGGCAGGCACGACTAGACACCAGAGTGCACAGAACACTGTTTACCTTCCCACTGAAGTGGTCCTTATTTATCTACTTGCAGTTTCTTGCTTTCAAACTGTTAGGTTGGCAGAAGCTGGGACAGAGATGGGAGCTCACTCTATAGGGCAGCATACAGGTCTCGAACTGCTGACCTTCCAGTCAAATTCAGCATCTGCTGACCTTCCAGTCAAGTTCCAGTCAAGTTCAGTCACCGCAGTCTGCTATGAAATCATTATACTGTATAGCCTCTAAATCCATTGTCAATATTAGCCTTCAGCAAATGAAAGGTAAAAAATGATAAAAAATAAAACTCAATTGTGGGGGAAACTTCAATGATATAGGCAATTTCATTTCCTTCTTTGTGATGTATAACTTAAAATTATGAACACATATGAAATAGATAAACTGGCACCGAATGGGCTCAAACTCCCACCCCCAAGTCATGAAACCCGCTAGGTGACATTGAGTCTGTCACAATCACTCTGCTTCTTAGGAGGCCTGTGTTGAGATAGTAGGAAAGTGAAGAGCTATGCAAGGTAGCTTAATTTCACAGGAAGAAAGGCAGACATGTAACAAATAAGTAAACAATGTAACTCTTACTTTCAACAACCTATATTAGTGCTTTCTTTATTTGTATCAGAGCACTGTATAATTTAAAATTATGGGCATATATGTATTATAGTAAAATTCAAAACCAATTAAAATGTTAAAATAATTAGACTATTTTCGACCAGAAACAGCAACTTCAACAGCATTATCTCAGTCATTGCACGGGGTAGGGTATAAACTGCATGCCCATACATGCCACATTGATGGAATTTTCCAATATCCTTCAAAAATGCTTTGGTAGCCAGCAGATCTCGGGTAACTGGATCATTAACATTTGTTCTTTGACCTCTAAATGTTTACCCTTGATCTACATCAGTCAGGTTAATAATTTTATCACATTTTGATTTAGGATGGGGTCCTCTTCAGGCATTGGGTATTCAAATACAGCCCCTATTGTCCCATAATATTGGGGTCCACTTCTTTATGGGGTTGAGGTCCATGGAGTGGATGGCTTTAGTGCTATATTACCTTATTTTCTTCATTATTTGCTAGCATCTATAAATGTACCATACTTCCAGAGGGATATTGCTAGCCAAACAATAGACTTTATAGTTTAGAATCATGTATAAGGGACATCTAGTGGGATTCTGGCCATTTTGTAGTAGTTTGCCATTTTCATCATCCTGTTCATTGACCCTAAAGGTGATAAGGCTTTTGAAAGTGAATGTTTTGATTTTTTCCATATTAGACACCTTTTTTTGAAACAAAATTGTTTATTAGGTGATAAAATCAAATCAAATCTTTATTACAGTCCAAGACCAACATTGAACAGCAAAAGGAACAGAGGTTGCTCATGATCACACATGCTTTGGTCACCTCCAGACTTGATTACTGTAATGCGCTCTACATGGGGCTGCCCTTGATGACCATTCGGAGGCTACAGCTGGTCCAAAATGCGGCGGCTCGGGTAGTGATGGGGTGTGGGCATTATGCTCGCGCCTCACCTCTGCTCTGGCAGCTGCACTGGTTACCAATATGTCTCTGGGTGCAATTCAAGGTGCTGGTTATTATCTTTAAAGGCCTATATAGTAGTGGGCCAGGATACTTAAGAGACCGCATCACCCCAAGAACATCGGTCCGTCCCACCAGGGCGGATCGGAGAGGCTCTCTTGTCATTGCATCGGCTAGAAAGGCACATCTCTCTAGCACTAGGAGGAGGGCCTTCTCTGTGTCTGCCCTGGCCCTTTGGAACCTCCTCCCAACAGATCTATGCTTGCAGACAGACCTCCTGCCCTTCCGGAAGGGCCTAAAAACATGGCTGGCAGAGCAAGTTTGGGGATCCAGGAATGTGGGATCCCATGTTGGGTGGCTGATCTGATCAGACAGCCACCTTCCTTGCCCCTCGCTGTTTTAACCCTTTTAAAATCTTAAAGTTTTAAATTCTTTTTAGTATTTTATAGATTACAGACGGAATTTTTAAGTTAGTTTTAAACTAAAGTGTATTGTGCCTAGGTAGGAGGGGATTGCTCCAGTGATGGGATGTTACAGGTTCTCACCAGTTCGCCAGAACCAGTAGTAACTTTTCCCAGTGTCCTGGAGAACCGGTAGCAACTTTTTGGGGGACCACCTTCGGGGCTTACCTTTTCACTGGTTCCTCCTCTGCGCATGCGCACCAAGCACTTGGTGTGCATGCACACCTACAGTGCTTGGCGCGTATACACGGCCTCCTTGCTGTCCTCCCAAGTGGGGAGGAGGAAGAGAAGCTGCTAGCCTGAAGCTCCCTATAGCCTGCTCCCCAGGGTAAGTGACTCACCTTTGGATGAGGTGTGTTTGTGTGTATTTTAATGTGTATTTAATACCTTTATCTATATTGACATACTCCCACAGTTCCTATTTTTTTATTATTATTATTTTATTATTATTTTCTTTGGCCCTGCCCACAACATCATGACATCATGATGTTAGCTCTGCCCACACTGTGATGACATCATGGTGGGGTAGTAAAAATTTTGACATCCCACCACTGGATTGCTCAGTTTGTTTTATAACTATAGGATTCTGTATTCCTGATTGTGCTTTTAACTCTGATGTTTGTAAGCCGCCCAGAGTCAGGTTCGGCTGATTGGGGCGGGATATTAAATCTAAATAAATAAATAAATAAATATAAATAAGTTAAAATGGGGGTACTTAAAATATATCAAGAGACAAAAGTTAAAATGAGGGTGCTTAAAAAGGCACATTTCTGCTCAGAGTTAAGGAGCAGTAAAATTAGCACATAGATCAATAATGTTGAAAATATTACTAAGCCTATGCTGTGGTGTTAGTAATTTATTTGGCTGAAGGTCCTGCCAGGATTGTTCTTCTGATCTTACAAGCTGTGGAGCAGAAACTGGCAGTATGGTAGGTGAAAGTGGGTCTTTCATCAGATAGAAGCCAGTGGGTCTATGTGCTGTTTGTCCAGCCAGGATACTTGCAGAGCAGGGGAGATATGAATTTGTTCCAGATGTCTTTATATAAAGGGCTGCTGCAGAGAACGTGTTCTGTGGTTTCAATTTCTCTAGTGTCACAGGGGCATCATCTCTCTGACATTGGTGTACTTTGGAACTTTCCCTCGAAAACCACAGAAAGGTGGACCTGACAGTGAGCTAGCATAAATGCCCTCGGATGACTTGATGTCTCAAGTTGGAGCAGGTACGGGGCTGGGGCAACAATGTGTCTTCCAAGCATATGGTTTGGTTTGGTTTGGTTTACAATGGAACCTGAGTTAATGTAATTAATGCATCCTCTGGGATGTTTCTTACAGCAAAAATTACTTTAACTGATTTCCCCATAGGAATGCACTGAAAAAATATACATTAACCAAAATGCGGTTTTTGAAATTTACCTATATTTCATATATGCACTCTGATACAAATAAAAAAAGCACTAATATAGGTTGCTGAAAATAAGAGTTACATTGTTTACTTATTTGTTACATGTCTGTCTTTCTTCCAGAGAAATCAAGCTGACTTGCATGACTCTTCCCTTCCCCCTATTCACACAAGCCTCCTAAGAGGCTGAGTGTGTGTGACTGGCTCAATGTCATCTAAATATTTTCATAACTTGGGAATGGGGGTTTGACCCTGGATTTTCAAGGTCTCAGTCTAACATTTAAACCACTATGCCAGTGGTGCCCAAACTAAGGCCCGGGGGCTGGGTGCAGCCCCTGACACCAATTCATCCGGCCCACGAAACCCTCGTCACTCCTGGAAGTGGAAGTAAAACACGCCACATGATCAGCCCATGGCCCAAAAAGTTTGGGCACCCCTGCACTATGCCATACTGGCACTCTTATCCATGTTTTACAGAACCCTGATTTTTAGGCTAGTATAATCTTTCACTTATCCAGCCCCATCATTATTCATTTTACAAGTTAATTTGTAGATCTTGAAAGCTACTATTCTACAGCTGTACCTTGCTTAAAGAGCATAATGCGTTCCACAGGACTGCTGTTTAAGCGAGTTTGCTCTTTAAGTGAAACACCATTGTAAATGACCAATTGTGGGGGGATTGTGAACCCTGATTTATTTGTTACGTGAGTTTTTGGTTGGTTTTATTTGTTAAGCGAAGCAAACATTCAGAGAAAATTTTGCTCTTTAAGCGAGTTACTCTTTAAGTGAGTCACTCTTTATGCGAGGTTTGACTATACTGCTAATTATTTAACAATTGCCTGCACTGAATTCAGTGGCATATATTTCTGATTAGGCATGTATATGACTGTGCTGACAGTGACTATTCAACTCTACCTCAGCTGCCTCAAACAGAACACATATGCACACATCTGTGTGACAGTACAGTGAGGCAGACAAACCGTAACATAGTTTGATCCCTGTCCATTTTGTTATGGAATAATATCAACAAGACTGCAAGCAACTATATGACTATTCATATGCAAATAACAGCCAGAGTTTTTAACAGAATTAGGCAGCTGAGCCTGTTTCCGCCCCATTAGGATCAATGTATGAGGCAAGGCCATTGAACAAAAGCAAGCACAAAAGACTAGTTTTCCTCCTCGTTGTTTTAACTGAAACTCCCAGCTTCAAGTGCAGAAAGTGATGCTCTGCAGGGACATTCCAAAGCCCGCTGTGAACAAAGGAGCAGCTTCTGTCTGCAGATTCCTTGTGCAGCATCATTTTCACACTAATGTTGTCCTGAACTGTGTTTTACAGCACTGACGCCATACATTGCAAAAGAACAGGGGACAAAGTGTTGTTGTTTTTCAGATTCCACTTTGATTGAATGGTTACAAAGTTCCAGTGAATCCCACACAACTGTGACGTCATTAATCTGCAGTTCAGACAGCCTTAACTGATGCTTGCATGGATACTACTGTACAGTAAAACATCGGATAACGCTAAAACTTGGTTCCACAAGTCTTGGTGTTATCCGATTTTTAGTGTTATCCGATCCATGTTAAAATCCTATGGGATGGATCGGATAACGTTAAGGCTCCATAGAGATACATTGTAACCGCACAGGTTTTAGCGGTTGTTATCCGATCCATCCCAAAGGACCTTAACGTTATTTGATCCAATTATCCTCCCCAGATTACTTAACGTTATGCGATTTTAGTGTTTTTAGTGTTTTATGCGATTTTAGCGTTATCTGATTTAGCGTTATCCGGTGTTTTACTGTACTTTCTTGTTTTGCTTTCCAAAAGGAAAAGGTGGCAAACATTCAGTTCCTACACTGTGGAGTAAATATATGGCAGGACATGTGTCATGGACAGAATATGGATGGACTTTTCTATGCTTCTTACTTTTAATAGTTTCCCTCTTCCTTTCAAGGTAGAGAAGAGATGGAGGGGCAAAATTTAGGGGCAAAGGTTATGTTGTAGCTAGCACACCATTAGAAGCTGAAATGTCTCAGCAATTCAGGGATGTGATTCCAGTAGACTAGGGGTTACCAACCTAAGGCCCATGGGCCGTATCCAGCCTGCTGTGCCATTTCATGTGCTCCCACCCTCCAAGGGCATTTGAGAAACAAAATGGCTGCCCCTTTGAAGCTGTTTGGACAAAATGGCCACCCCATTGTGAAGGCAGTGCAAAATGGCCGCCCAGCCCTCAAATCTGACTGAGAGAGTGTGACCCGGCCCCCATCTTGAAAAGGTTGGGAACCTCTGCAGGAAACCTTCATGACTGAGAAATCATACTCACAAAGGCTGTGCTTACCAACCACAAAGAAAAGAAAAAATTAGCAAACCAAAAGAGATGTGAAAAGTATGCACTGTGACAAAGACATATTCTCAGCATCTAAGGAAATATCCCATCCAAAGACAAGCCATCTATAACACATAGTTATAGAGAGGTGAAATAACCTTTCTTCTAATTGACAGAGGTGATACATAGGATACTTGAATAATTGAAACATTTGGAAAGTAATTTCTTTATTCATGAAAATTCCATTCCAAAATAAGCAAGAGCATCATAATGGTCTCATGCTGGCCCAGATTGCCTCTACTCATGTCAACAAGAAAAATCTTGGTAGGCTTGAGCACTGGGCTGAAAAGAACAGAATGAAATTTATAAGTGGCAGGTGCAAAGTTTTACACCTAGTTTTTTAAAAAATCACCAAATGTGCAGTTAAGAAGGTAGGTTACTTGGTTCAGTAATACTATGAGCAAGAATCTTGGAATTGTTGTAGATCAGAAGCTTAATATGAACAAACAGTGCAAAATGGCTGCAAAAAAGGTAAATCCTCTTTTAGGCTACAATAACAGAAGTACAGCTGCCAAAACCAAGAGGTACTAGTCCTCTTTCAGCACTAGTTAGACCACATTTACAGGGTGTCCCAAAAGTTGCCATACATAAGGAAGATGTGAAATGGTACATTTTTGTACCTTTATGTACAAAATATTGATTGCAAATTTTTATAAAATATTTGCAAAATATTCTCTACATCAAGGATGCCCAAACTATGGCCTGGGGCCTGGATCCACCCCCTGAAGCCAATTCATCTGCCCTGCGAAACCCTCATCACTCCTGGACGGGCACATTTTACTTCTGCTTCCAGGAGTGATTAGGACTTTGCAGGCTGGATAAATTGGCATTGGGGGATGGATCTGGCCCCCAGGCCATAGTACCAGCCTCCTGAACCACATGGCCAGTTTAGGCACCCCTGCTTTACATGTTGGCCACCTCTTTTTACATACTCAATAAGTCTTCTCTCCCACTCATGGTAAATACATTCCAAGATATCTGTCATTATGAAATTGTTCCTATACATGGTGAAATCTGGGGTACCCAGTAGAAAACTGTGTCCAGTCCTGGATACCTCTCATTAAGAAGGATGCTAACAAACTAAAACAAGTTCAGAGAAAGGCAACAAATGATCAGGAGACTGGTAGCCAAGCCCTATGGATACCATTTTAAAAATAAGATACATAAACATTAAAATCACAATTGTAGCTGATGTGGATGGGGCCTTAATAGATAGACTCTCTCGACCCAGTAGGTTAAGTGGTTAAGAGGCTGACTGGAAGGCAGCAGGTCAGGATCTGAGTACTGCACAACAGAATGAGCTCCCACTTCTGTCCCAGCTCCTGTCAACCTAGTTGTTCAAAAGCAAGAAATTGCAAACAGATGAATAGGTACCACTTTGGTGGGAAAGTAAACAGTGTTCTATGCACTCTGGTGTCTAGGCATGCTTGCCACATGTCCACAGAAACATCTGCAGACTCAGACAGTGCTGGTTCTTTGGCTGTAAACAGATATGAGCACTGAACCCTAGAGTCAGATACAACTGGCTTTCGAGCAAAGGCGACCTTTACCTTTACCCAGTAGGAACCTTTCTCTTCCATTTGACCCTTATGTAGGTGTTGCTGGGAAGAGGAATTAGGTGTGAGTGTTTCTGATGTTGAGGTAGATGGGACAGGATAAAGCAGAGAAGTGGTTTATAGCAGTTGAAGGAGGACACTGGCAAAAAAAGCATATGTGAGGTTATTAACCACATTTCTTTGATGTTACACAGCTGATTGAAGGCTACAGTAACTAGCTACATGACTGAGTCAAAGACCCCTTTAACTCAAATACGGTGTTATTGAAGGCCATGGATTTTGGTCACATTCAGCTCATGCAGGGCAGAGAGAAAGAGCTTCTCCAAATAATGTGAGTACTGTACTCTGAATACATTTTGGTGCCTTGCAATGACAACATCCTGTTGGCTGATCCTTCCACTCTGGAAGTACTGATAGTTTCCTTCTCACATTAATGAAGAAGTCCAGGCTGTGAATGGACTGATACCCAATGTGGTATGTCATCTTACATGTGTTGTATTAGGACTGGACAGACCTGTGTTGAAATCCTTCACTGGGCCTGAAACTCACTGGATGACCTTGATCTAAGTGTATCTCTTCACATTACTCAATTTAAAGTACTGTTGTGATAAAAGAAGATATCAGTTGTACATCTTGGAAGCAGCAGAAGGCATCAGGCAAAGACAGTCTATGATTGATTAGATGGGAAATGATTGTACTAAATGGCTTACAGAAAAATGCTTCTCTTATTGTAAGACTCCCCTCCTCTCAAAACCCTCTGCTGTGGTTTGCACTAAAAATTTCAATTACTGTTACAGATTAATCAATTTATATCCAATCAAATGTGGCAAGAAAGACATGTATTGACATACTGCAACAGTTTGCTGTCAGAATCCGTGAGAAGACTACAAAACAGACCAGACTTCATGCAAGAACAGCGGTTACATTGTCAGCATTGATGATGGCACCAAAAATATGCAAATCTGGCAGTCTAATAATAAAGATGAATGAGCTTTCCTCTCCTTTCCCAATGGTACATGGTTTTGATCTGCAGGAATTAAAGGATGAGCAGACACATACGCCTCATATTGATGGTAGCCCCAGAATTGAAGAAAATTGTGGAGGGATGAGATTAGAGGATGAAATGGAGAGCTAGAAATCTTTAACTGCGGGGCTAATATCTTGCTGGAGCTAATTCTCCTATCTAACATGTGACAAACCATGCATCTTAAGAAATGGTTTTGAAAAGTGAACATTGCATGTGGCACCCACTGGTCATGAATGTGTCTAGTGCTGCCTCTTCCATAAAGGAAATTAATATGACGTTAGAAATAACTATAAATCAGGCTTACTGAGCCATCAGCTGAAATACCAGCCTATGCATGAGAATGTATGTTGGCATTTCCAAGCTGATATTTCAAATGCGATGATGCTGGGGTTTGGTGGAGGGAGGTGTTGGAAGTAGTGCTTTCAATAAATCCAGGTTTGCTAACTGCATATAAAGCAATGAGAGAGCCAAGAAGCAGCGCTTGCAGCTTGCTATTTGCATTAAGAAATAATGACAATGTTGGGAACCCTTTGGTTTAAGGCTCAGCTCGGCATTTGTCACTGTACTCAAACCCAGTGGGAGGGCAAAGCACACGATTCGCAAGTGTGTCAATTAGGGAAGTCTGCCAGGCAGGTACTCAGCACTTTAGGCTTGATCCAGTAAGAAAGTTCCTTTGAAGCTTTGCATACAAGGCTTTAAATTACAAGGCTGTTATAAATATGATCGTAGTTGGATATAGCTGGTTACAGGGGCGCATGCATTAGCTTTAGAGACAGAGTCTTGCATTAGCTGTGCTCACATTTTCCTACACTCAGTCCTTTGTGACTTTGAGAGAAAGAAAGAAAAAGAAGAAAATACTAGGGCAGCTAGCTCTTAAGCGTGGCATTATAGGAATATGAATGATAGCACTAGACTTGACATATTAGACCTTGAATATAATAAGCATATGGAGAAGAACGTTTTCTTTGAGCTACAAACCCCTCATACTCATGGCTGTCAGAAAATTCTGACAGGGGGTGGGGTGAGGTGAACAATTAAATACTGTGAATTTCCAGGACAAGAAGATGAGTACTCTCCTTTACTCCAGGGTCTGGATGGTATGACTTGCTATTATGCTGGCAACCAAAACAGTATCCTTCGTTCCATTCTTTCTATGAATAACTCCTTCAAACAGAGTTGCGAATTATTTCCAAAGGACTGGCACTTTCTAATTAGAAGGGAGAAGCTATGAATTTCCTCCTTGCTCAGACACAACTTTTCTAAATGGCAGATGCAACACAGAAAAGCATCCAGTGGGAGACAAAAAGAGAAAAGCCACCACATGCTGGGAAGTATAATCATTGAGCCCAGATGGCTGAAACCAATCAAAATGGAAGACAAACACATAAATTGTGAGTGGAAATAATAAACATCTAAGGCTACAAGCAGTCTCAAAATCCAGTCAACTCAATGAGGCTTAGAGTTTCCCCCAGCATTCCATCTCACATAATTTTTTTAAATTTAAAAATTTAAATTTTTTAAAAGTGCCTGGGGGAGGCACTTTTAGACTAAGGGCAGCTTTTTTCACAAAGAAGCAGTATACTGCTCAGATCTCTAGGAGTTCTTACTTTTTGCTGTTTAGCAAGATGGCAGGGACATATTAAAATTACTTATATCGCATGTAAGACTGAAATTTCTGTACAATTATTGACTAGCCTACAGATTAATTAGGACTCATTCTTTTGTTGTTGAACCTACTGTACCCAAACAACATTAACTTGCACAAAAGAGAGGGCTTTGTGGAAGGAAAACAATTTTATTTAAAGAGGCAACCATTGACAGACTAGTGAAGACTGCTGGAAAATGAAAGTAGGGGAGGATTATACTGTATAATAATATAGCTGGCAGGAAATAGTTGGTAAATTATTTATTTCTGAAGCTGGTATCTGACACTATGAGTTTATATAGCAGTAAAGTTTTAAAAGCTGTTTTTTCTTAAAGTTGCAGTTTCTCTTCAAACATTATCACCACTTTTAAAAAAGTGTGTTCTTATGCTATTATTTGGCTCAGGAGGTTACCTCAGTAACCTCAGATGGTGCTGTTAGAATTTCTGATGGAGGGTTATTTAAGTCCTCATATAAACTGAAGAGAAAACAACGGGTATACTTGTGACTTTTCAATTACATGCATAAGATCACAGAACAAATCCTTGATAGTGAACTGTTAGTGGCTATGTAATAGTCCTGATATGTTAGGTACCATAAAAGAAACTATGGAATCCCCCTTGCTAAGCATGAATACATTTTATGTGCTTGCATATTTGTTAGTGCAATGCTTATTTTGTATATCAGTGGTATCTCTTTTCTGTTTGAATACAAATGGTGAATGATTTATATCTACTTTTACAATTTTTGTTTTGCATTCTAATAAATGGAACCTTGCATCCCTATGTGCCATTGAAACATAGGAAAGGTCATTACTGAGCTAAATTCAGCTAGTCCTCTTACTGTTGTCTGGGATGTAATGACCTTTCCTATGTTTCAATGGCACATAGCAATGAAATATGGCCAAGATAAAGTGAAGAAACAGGCCAGTTAACAGAAGAGACCAACAAACACACTATCCGAACTAAGTTATTAAGTTTGCTCACTTTATTGGGCAGCTGTTATATCAAATGGAATATCTAACACTGGCTCTTTGGTGAGAGGTAAACATGTATTATGGACAGCTACCAAAAATGGTCACCACATACCTATTTCTCATAGGTAGTAAACTCTAAAATATTGTGGGATGATGTAGGAATCAGATTAACTAGATTGTGAAGGTTAACTTTACCATAATGTCTAGTTTGGACTGCAGTGGCTCCAGTGGTTAAGACACTGAACTTGATGCCTGGAAGGTGGGCAGGTCAGTAGTTCAAGACCCGAGTACTGCATAATGGAGTGACCTCCCATCTCTGTCCCAGTTTGTGCCGATCTAACAGTTTGATAGCAAGAAATTGCAAGCATATAAATAAGTACCATTTCAGTGGAAGGCAAACAGCGTTCCGTGCACGCCAATGTCTAGTCATGCCTGTCACATGTCCATGGAAACATTTGCAAATGTAGACGGTGTTGGCTCTTTGGTTATAAACAGAGATGAGCACTGAACCCTAGAGTCAGACACAACTGGCTTTCAAGCAAGGGTTATGACTTTTACCTAGTTTGGATTCCTTTTTTTAGTTTAGCTACACATACTTTGACCTATCTCCATTTTATTGTTGTTTGTTACATACCATCTATTCATCTCTAGCCTATCATGGCCCTATGAATGAGGGGGGCCCAGAATGTCATGTCCACAACAGCACTGCTCAGCTCTTGCAAACTCAAGTTTGTAGCTTCCTATCAGAAATCAAACTATCTGATATTTGGTCTTCATCTCTTTTTTCTTTATCTTTTTTTTTTTGCTGCCTTCTACATCTGGGACTGCAGTGGCTCAAGTGGTTAAGACACTGACTGGGAGGCAGAAGGTCAGCAGCTCAAGCCCCGAGTGCTGCATGACAGAATGAGTGCCCATGTCTGTCCCAGCTCCTGCCAACCTAGCAGTTTGAAAGCAAAAAATTGCAAGTAGATAAATAGGTACCACTTCAGTAGGAAGGTAAACAATGTTCTGTGCATTTCGGTGTCTTGGCACACCTGCCACATGTTCATGGAAATGTCTGCAAAGGCAGACAGCACTGGCTCTTCAGCTATAAACAGAGATGAGCACTGACCCCTTAGAGTCAGATCTGACTGGCTTTTGAGCAAGAGTGGCCTTTACCTTTCCTAGCATTATTGTCTTTTCCAAAGAATTCTGTTGGCATAATAGGACAAAGTAAGCCAATTTCAGTTTCATCATTTTTGCCTCTGGAGAAGATCAGGATGGATTACTGACAGTCCAGGGTATCTGCGAAGCTCTCATCCAGCACCATATCTCAAGTGAGTCATTTTTTCCTATCAGCTTCCCCCCCCCCCCTTTGAAGTTGTTATTCAGCATGGAGTTCATACACTGGTAGACATCTCCCCAATGATATTCCACACATGCAAAGGGCCTGAGAAATTAAGTCTATCTGCATGCAGTTTTGAGCCATTTGGATACTACATCATTGACATAGATGGGCAACACTGCCTTGTTAGACTGCTCAAACCTTTTTTTACTGTCCATATATAAATATGGATGAGCTTGGTTTCCAATTATACATCCCTACACTTGATCTTTTCTAATTTGTTCATTGGTGCCCTTCTGAGCCTCAAATTCTTTTGATTTCTTGGCTGCAGTCTCCATTTGGATTGATAACTGAACCAAAGAACTATTGCACTGTTTCAATCTCTTCACTGTCAACATTAGAATTCTTTAATTTTGTAATCATGATTTTTGTCTTCTTGATGTTGCAGTTCTGCTTTGGCATTTTCCTCTTTTACTTTGATAAACAGTTGTTTCAAATCATTGTTACTTTCTCCAAGTAAAATGGTGTCATATCTTAAATTCTTGTATAGATGTTTCTTGCACCAGTTGTCACTTCTCCATCTAAATCTGGTCTGGTTTTCTGCATTATATATTCTGCATAAAGATTGAGCAGATAAGGGGATTAAAATGCACCCTTGTCTGACCCTTTTTTTGTTGTTGTTGTTCAGTCGCACAGTCAATTCCGACCCTCTGCGACCCCATGGACCACTGTCCTCCAGGCATTCCTGTCCTCCACCATCCCCCTCAACTCACTCAGCTCTGTGCCCATTATCTCCACAATACCATCTAGCCATCTCATCTTGGGCCGTCCCCTTCTTCTTTTGCCCTCTACCCTTCCAAGCATCAAGGCTTTCTCAAGTGAATCCTCTCTTCTCATTTGATGTCCAAAGTATTTTAGCTTCATCTTTACTATTTGACCTTCCAAGGAGCAATCAGGCTTGATTTCTTCTAAGATTGACCCATTTGTTCTCCTCGCTGTCCAGGGTACTCTCAAAACTCTCCTCCAACACCACATCTCAAAGGCGTCTATTTTTCTGCGCTCCGCTTTCCTAATGGTCCAGCTCTCACAACCATACATTGCCACAGGGAATACCATTGCCCTGACTATGCGAATCTTTGTTTGCAATTTAATGTCTCTACTTTTCACTATGTTCCCCAGGTTTCTCATCGCTTGCCTCCCGAGAATCAGTCGCCTTTTTATTTCATGGCTGCAATCACCATCTGCAGTGAGCTTTGATCCTAGGAAAGTAAAATCTGTCACTGCTTCTACTTCTTCCCCATCTATTTTCCAGGGACTGATAGGACCTGTTGCCATGATCTTGGTTTTCTTGATATTTAGTCTCAAGCCAGCTTTTTCACTCTCTTCTTTTAACCTAATCAGGAGCTTCTTTAGGTCCTCCTCACTTTCCGCCATTAGGGTGGTATCATCTGCATATCTCAAGTTGTTGATGTTTCTCCCAGCAATTTTGATCCCAAATTGTGATTCCTCCATTCCTGCATTGCGCATTATGTGTTCTGTGTATAAGTTGAATAAGCAGGGTGACAAAATGCAGCTTTGTCTTACTCCTTTTCCTATTCCAAACCACTCCGTCATTCCATTTTCTGTCCTAACTGTTGCCTGTTGATTCATGTACAGATTTCTCATGAGGCCTATAAGGTGTTCCGGAATTCCCATCTCTTTAATTACTTGCCACATTTTGTTGTGGTCGACACAGTCAAAAGCCTTAGTGTAATCAATGAAACAGAAGTAGACTTGTTTCTGATATTCCTTTGTTTTTTCCATGATCCATCTTATGTTGGCGATGTGGTCTCTAGTCCCCCTGCCTCTTCTGAAACCCGCCTGCACTTCTGGTAATTCTCTCTCCACATACTGTTGCAGTCTATCCTGTATTATCTTGAGCATCACCTTGCTAGCGTGAGGGATGAGTGCAATTGTTCGATAATTTGAACATTCTTTGGCATTACCCTTTTTGGGGAGTGGAACGTATACAGATCTTTTCCAATCCTGTGGCCATTGTTGTGTTTTCCAAATCTGCTGGCATATAGAGTGCAATAATTTGATTCCATCATCTTGTAGTGCTTTGAAAAGTTCAACTTGGATGCCATCAACTCCACTGGCTTTGTTGTTTACAGTGTTTTTTAGGGCCTTTATGACTTCACTTTCCAGAATGTCTGGCTCATGTTCAATGTTCTCATCGTTGTGATTATCAGGGGTGTTGAGGTCCTTTTTGTAGAGTTCCTCTGTGTACTCTTTCCATCTTTTCTTAATCTCTTCTGCATCTGCTAACTCCTTGCCATCTTTGTCTTTTATCATGTTCATTTTTGCTTTAAATGTTCCCTTGAGTTCCCCAATTTTTTTGAAAAGATCTCTAGTCCTACCCCTGATATTGTTTTCCTCTATTTCTTTGCACTGTTCGTTCAGGTAGGTTTCCTTATCTCTCCTTGCTTTTCTTTGAAATTCTGTATTCAAGTGATTGTATTTTTCCCTTTCTCCAATGCCTTTTGCATTCCTTCTGTCCTCTGCTATTTTAAGAGTCTCATCGGACTTAGCTTTCTTTTGCTTCTTTTCTTTTGGTATAGTTTTCCTTGCTGCCTCCTGCATGATGTCCCGCATCTCTGTCCATAATTCTTCTGGCTTTCTGTCTATCTGGTCCAAGCTATTGAATCTATTCCACACCTCCACTGAGTATTCCCAAGGAATGTTGTCTAGGTCATATCTGTCCAGCCTAATTGTTTTTCCTATTTTCTTTAGTCTGAGCCTGAATTTTGCAATCAATAGGTTGTGATCTGAGCCACAATCTGCTCCTGGTCTTGTTTTTGCTGACTGTATGGAGGTTCTCCATCTTTGACTGCATAGTATGTAATCAATCTGGTTTCTATGTTGGCCATCTGGTGATGTCCATGTGTAAAGTCTCCTCTTGTGTTGCTGGAAGAGAGTGTTTGCTATGACCAGTGCGTTATCTTGGCAGAACTCTATCATTCTTTGGCCTGCTTCATTCTGTGTTCCAAGACCAAACTTGCCTGTTATTCCATTTACTTTTTGATTTCCTACTTTGGCATTCCAGTCTCCTATGATAATGTGTACATCATTTCTCATTCTGTCTCTACATATTCTGTCGTAAGAGTAGCTTTCTGTCCACAATACAGTTAATACATTAGAACAATCAAGTGCTGAGGCAAAACAGTTTGTTCCAGAACAGCTCACAGATTTATGAGCCACACAGTTTAAGGCTTTGCTGTAGTAGACTAATTTTCTTCTGAAATACTTTGGGTCACTACAGTAGAAAATGGATATTTGCAATGTGATCTCAGGTGCTTCTTCCTTTTCAGAATCCAGCTTCAACATCAGGTATTTCTCATTCCAAAGGTGAATGTCTTTGTTGCGACATCTTGAGCATCATTGCTTTCATTTCCCAAGCATCATACTTGCTTGGGAAATGAAAGCAATGGTCCTATTGTTACTGTACTCTTTGGTATCTCCTTTCTTGGGGACTGGAATATATATTAAACATTGCCAGTGAGCCATTATTATATTTGTTGGCATATTCTTTTATGATTTTGACAGATTCAGTTTCTGTGGTTTGAAATAGTTCTCCTCAATATATATTTCTAGTGCTTTCGGGGTAGCTTTCACTTAACTTTTTAGAATGGCAGTTTCTTCATCATAGGATTCTTCTTCAAATGAGTCTTGTTGTAGTGGTTTATTACATGGGATTCTGACCAGCAGAATGAAGACACATGTAGTTTATGCATGCAGTGTAGAGGGAAGAAGTCTATCTATCTGGGTGTCTCTCTCACCAGCTTTTATTAGTTGTTCCACACATAATTGAACATATACAAAAAGAATAGAGATCCCCCATCCCCTTCACCAGTTCTCTATGCCTGACTACACTAGCCTTAATCTAAACAATACTTGGATATGTCTAGCCGACTCTAGTGACAATTACACAATCATATATGATATGATCTATTTTTAGGCCCTTACAATAGTGGCTGCATAAGATTAGAGATGAAGGAATATTTTCTGCCTGCAATCATTGTTCTGAGACCAGAACAGCTTCTCCCTACAAGCATGGGAAGAGAAGCAATCCGTGCTATTGATCAGCCTATTGGATAATTTGTTTTCACAATTAACCTGGTCAATCCAGAAGGATGCAACATCTTTTATCTCCTCTGTATACTTCTATACAAAGCATGTATAGCATTGCAGTATTAAATATTTTGCCAAGCAAGTTTTTTTTAAAAAAAAAATCCTAATAAACAAATTAAAAGTGGCCCAGAACATTGATATTAGTACACTGTTATCTATGTTAAAATATTTAGTTAGTTAGTTATGTGCTATCAAGTCGTAACCAACTTATAGCAATAGGGTTGTCAAGTGAGCTGTTTCCACTCTCCCCCCCCCCCACATGAGTTTCCAAGGCTGTGCAGAGATTCAAACCCTGGTCTCTTGAGTCCTAGCACGTCATTCTATTTACTATAACACATTGGTGAAATATTCGGAACTCAAAAAGAATGCCACTGTTCAGAGATTAATATTCATACTGTTTCAAAGAGCAGATTTTTTTAAAATGTCAGAATCAGCATGGTGCATGCATCGTTCATTGAAGCAATCAGAGGAATGCATTCCACTCAACACCATTCATCAATGTCATCCATATGAACAATTATATTTCATCCAACAAAAAAATACAAAGATGACAGGCATCATATCCTACATGACAAGCAGAACTATCTTCAATAACTATATGTCAGTCTTATCCAGGCTGGAATAGGCTTGTTTATGGGCATCAGCAAGTGAAAATAGATGACATTATAGAAAAATTCTAAGCACAATAACTCATTTTAAACAAAACCCAGAATTCCTCCAGGAACCTGTAAGTATTCACTACCAAGTATTTTGATGTTGTTCAGTCGCACAGTCGATTCCGACCCTCTGCGACCCCATGGACCGCCGTCCGCCAGGCACTCCTGTCCTCCACCATCCCCCTCAACTCGCCCAGCTCCGCGCCCATTGCCTCTACAACACCATCCAGCCATCTCATCTTGGGCCGTCCCCTTCTTCTTCTGCCCTCGACCCTTCCAAGCATCAACGCTTTCTCAAGTGAATCCTCTCTTCTCATTTGATGTCCAAAGTACCTTAGCTTCATCTTTACTATTTGACCCTCCAATGAGCAGTCAGGTTTGATTTCCTCTAAGATTGACCTATTTGTTCTCCTTGCTGTCCAGGGGACTCTCAAAACTCTCCTCCAACACCACATCTCAAAGGCGTCTATTCTTCTGCGGTCAGCTTTCCTAATGGTCCAGCTCTCACAACCATACATTGCCACAGGGAATACCATTGCTTTGACCACGCGAATTTTTGTTTTCAATGTGATGTCTCTACTTTTCACTATGTTCCCCAGGTTTCTCATTGCTTGCCTCCCAAGAATCAGTCGCCTTTTTATTTCATGGCTGCAATCCCCATCTGCAGTGAGCTTAGATCCTAAGAAAGTAAAATCTGTCACTGCTTCTACTTCTTCCCCATCTATTTTCCACGGACTGATAGGGCCTGTTGCCATTATCTTGGTTTTCTTGATATTGAGTCTCAAGCCAGATTTTTCACTTTCTTCTTTCAACCTAATCAGGAGCTTCTTTAGGTCCTCCTCACTTTCAGCCATTAGGGTGGTATCATCTGCATATCTCAAATTGTTGATGTTTCTTCCAGCAATTTTGATCCCAAATTGTGATTCCTCCATCCCTGCATTGCGCATTATGTGTTCTGTGTATAAGTTGAATAAGCAGGGTGACAAAATGCAGCCTTGTCTTACTCCTTTTCCTATTCCAAACCACTCCGTCATTCCATTTTCTGTCCTAACTGTTGCCTCTTGATTCATGTACAGATTTCTCATGAGGCCTATAAGGTGTTCCGGTATTCCCATCTCTTTAATTACTTGCCACATTTTGTTATGGTCGACACAGTCAAAAGCCTTAGTGTAATCAATGAAACAGAAGTAGACTTGTTTCTGATATTCCTTTGTTTTTTCCATGATCCATCTGATGTTAGTATAGTATTCTATACTACCAAGTATAGAATAACAGTAATGTTAAATTATAAATATCGGAAGGATCCTATGGTTCATCTAGTCCAGGAATCAGCAAACTTGACTCTTCATGTGTTCTTGGACTTCAGTTACTAGAAGCCCAAGTCAGCACACATGCTGATCAGGGCTTCTGGGAATTGAAGTCCAAGATCATCTGGAGAACCACGTTTGCTGACCCCTGATCTAGTCCAACCCCCTGCAAATGGATGACATCTGTAGGTTCGGTATTCCTGACATATGCCCATCCGACCTTTATTTGAATGCCTTCAACACAAGAGAATCAACCACTATCATAGGAAATCTTATCTACTATTGCTTTTACCATGAGGAAGTTCTTCCTAATGTTTTCCTTCTAGTAATTTGAATCCATTACTTCAGGTCCTCCCCTCTGGAGCAGAAAAAACTAGCTTGACACATCATTTAAGTGACAGCAGATATCCAAGATAGCTATGGCATCTTCTCTCATACTTTTCTTCTACACATTAAACCAGGAGTTCTCAACCTTTTAAAGCCGGGGGTCACATTACATTCCCTCAGACAGCTTAATGGGCCAGATGGCCATTTTGCCTTTCCTCCACCACACGGCGCTTCCTGGTGTGATGGAGGTGGGGGGGCACATGAAATGGTGCCACTGGTCGCATTCACTCCGCAGGCTGCAGGTTGAGCATCCTTGCACTAAACATATCCAGTTTTTTCAAGTGTTCTTTGTAGAGCTTGGTTTCTGACCATTTACTATTGTGCTCAGTGTTCTCGGCATTTTCTAGTTTCTGAACACATATCTGTTCAGAGGATGTCGAGGATCATTCTCTTGTTTAGTTCTCTTGGCATCCACTGCTACTTCTCCCCTCATCTTAGGTGGAGTGATACCAGCAAGAGGACATATTTTCTCAACTGGTGTAGGTTTGAGGCATCCTGTCACAAGATGCATTGTTTCATTAACAGCAGTGTGGCACAGAAAGAGTCTCCTCAAAGATTGTGGATATAATCAGGCATACTCTGGGCAATTGCAACCTCATTTTGCCAGCTAATATTTCTCACACCAGATCAAGCCAAAAATGTTGGTAGTGAGATTACTGTTGCTTTCTCACATGGACTGGAGAATTTCAAGTGGTGGAGGGGTTATTTTTGTTCTATAACTCACTTGGAGGGAAGAAGCCCACTTTGCTTGAAATTTTAGTGAAATTAGTAAGTCATTTCTACATGGCTAAAGTACAATAGTGTATTAATAAAGGAATAACAATAGATTTTCTTGTGGAATTTTTAGAAACATCCCAGTCAAATTCCTAAAAATACTAATTAACAAAGGGGATCTACTTTTCATGTTTTATGTACAAACGTGATTTTGCAAATGAAGTGGAAGATAAATAGCAAGGTGATTAATTAATTTCTCAGGTGGTTAAAAGCAATTAATCTTCAACCTCGTACCTTTTAGCACTACCTAAGGAAGATTATAATCATCCACAACAGCAGCATTGATGGATGTACTCTAAGTTTTAATTATCAAAGTGAGATACTCATATTTAATTACTTGTTCCACAAGTAACACAAAAATGTCTAAATATTAGTATTGCCAAAATTTATTTTCTAAATAAGATCACTTATCTCTTTATTGCCTTCTTCTTCATCACTCTTAAAATACACTTCTCAGCCTTACAATTTATCTCTGCTGTGTAGTTTTAGAAAGATGAACATTAGATAATCATGACATTGATGTCCATGTATTAATTAGTAAAATAATGACCTCAAGTCAACTTATAGCCATCAGTGAACTGAATGACTCAGTCATTGTTTGACCTAGTTGGAAGCATCAGCAAACAGACTTCCAGACTTTAAGTTACAAACAGGCTGTTTGTAATTTAAGCTTTAAAATGATGTAGGGGAATCTTTTTTTTAATCCTTATTTACAGATGCATCCATTCTGTGATGCTGTCTATTGTTTTGCTATATTTAAAAAAACAAAGTACTTATAGGTTTTATAGTCAAAAGTTATGTAAACCAACAATTAACAGGTATTCATGGACAGGTTAGGGACTATCTAGTACAGGTCAAAGACATGAACTGGGAAATGTAAATTGGAATATAGTAAAACCACAACTTACATATGCCTCGAGTTACATAAATTCTACTTACATAATGATTTTTGCACTAAAACCATGTCCTGATTTACATAAATGTCCCAATTTACATAACACAATTTCCTATGGGTTTGCTTTGAGTTATGTAAAAAATTCATTTTTCCTATGGGCTTGCTTCGAATTAAATAAAAAACTGCTTTACATAAAAGCCTACGGAACAGGCTTTTTACATAAGTAGGGGATTTACTGTACAGCTAGAAATGTATGTTTGCATAAGTGAGACTATGGATGTAACTGTTGAAACTTGCTTTTTCTTAACAAGATGGTGATCATACTCATGGTTGCATTCCCAGTTGCTCAATGGGTAGTCAGTAGGAATGTAACTGAAAATTATTAATTTGTCATTTTCACTCCAATTTATACAATTTCACTTATGCATGAATAAATTGCAAATTAGTTGCAGCATGGAGAGTGGGAGAGAATGTTCTTTATATTAGTTTAAACCAGTTTATCTCATCTAGCAGTTTCACTAGTGGTTCTAGCAAAAGAGAAACCAAATATTTATTCTAGTCAAGAACTGGTGGCACTTTTATAAAATAAATATTAAAACAAAAATTGACCTTCTTTTGGCACAGGGAAAAATTGCTTTAGTCAGCATGGAAAATAAACTTTAGGAACATTGTTTAAATAAAGAAATTCCATAGGTAAACAAAGAAAATTAGCCATGTGGTTCATATTCAAATTACAAAAAATGCAAAAAAAAAAAATGAAGAGATTTTGAATCTCGAAAGCTTGCGATGTTTTAATTTTTGAGTGATCCAATAAAGGTATTGCCTTCCTCCTGCATTTTTTGCATTTTTTGCAATTTGAATGTGGATCACATAGTTGATTTTCTTTGTTTGCATATGGAACTTCTTGATACCATGAATCAAGAAGTTCCTGCCATGGATTTTTTTAACATCAGAACAACACAGTTTTAAGAAACACTGAATCACTATGTAACATTTTAATGGACTTTTAATGGACTTTGACAATTGGCATCCCTAGTGTGTAAACCAAATTGAAACTACTGCTCCCCAATTGGAAGCACATGGAGTTTTGTATTCCCTTTGTCTGGCCACAAAATGAAGCTGATGCTTCGGAGGCGGCCATGTGGAGAGGAGCAAGAGCTTAGCTTCCTGTGGGAATGGTGTGATAAAACCAAGAAGCCTTTTGCTGTTCTTCAACATTCATTTCTAAGCTGTGTACCTGGAAAAACAACGTGGCACACCTGATAAAAAGATTTTGGATCTGGAAAGCTTGCAATGTTTTAATTTTTGAGTGATCCAATAAACATATTGTCTTCCTCCTGCAATTTTTTTTGCATTTCTTGTTGTTTAAATAAATGCACTTAAAATGAATGCAGATTTGAATGCAGGAAGCAAGAATGAAAATTTAAAACTTATTATAAACAAAGGGTGATATAGGAATTTAACTAAGATTTACATACATATTGCATGAATTTGTATGAGTTTTAGAGGCAGCAGGAAAGAAGCTGAGCTCTATTATTTCACCATACTTAGACTGCTTAGTGTGTACCACTTCAACACAGTGTGTCTGCCTGTGTCACCTATGGAGATTTGAGAAGTGTAACTAAACTGGGGCAGATAGATTTTCATACTCCCATTAGCATACACTGAAACCCATCTTATGCAAGATATATTTTGCATAGACTATTTGCATAAAATGGGATTCAATTTGTAAAGCTAATCAGATCCAAACAGATTGGTCTAACTGGCTGCTCTATGAGGATCTGATTAGCCAATGTAAGTGGATAATCAGATCCTCATGGATTACTGGCAGACCTGATCTATGAGGATCCGAAGTTAAGCAAAGCAATTTTGGTTAAAGTCAGTGTCAAGATGGGAGACAGTCAGGACCCAATATTATCCTGCCTTAAGTTTCATGGGAGATAGAAATGAAGTAAATAAAATGATTTCATATCCAAGTGGTGCCTTTTGTGGATGTTCCTAGGAATGTTTCATTGAAGCAAAACCAAGAAAGAGACTTAACACACTTAAGGATAAGGTGCCACAAGATTTCTTATTGCTTCTGGAATGTCCTCCTTTTTACCTTCTAGTTGAAGTGGGTATTGTCTGGCCAGACATCCTGCTACAGTAATGGAGTAGACAGTAAAGCTAGTGACACAATACTGAGCGTTGGGCGGCAGTAAATAACCTGTCTCCCTAAAGGGGCCAATGGCTATGGATGGATGAGCCTCTTTTGGTGGGGAGATGGTCCCCGTCAGTGGAGGAAATGTTACTGGAACCCATCATAGTGGGCCCCAACAACAAAATGAGCAGAGGAGGAACTACTTTACTATTCTGATTCCAAGTGGTCATGAAGATGGAAGAGGCCATGCCAGATGGACTGGCTGTGAAGGCACAACTTGTCAATATCCTCAAGGCTGCAGTAATCCATTGCAGTCTCATTTCATATGTGCCACAGGAGATCACTCTGTGATCATAGTGTGTGGGTCACTTCATAGCAAGCTGAGATCCATCTTAAACAAATTCATCCCAATGGCATTTTTCCTGTCCATCAACTGTGAAAATGATTTTAGGGGGGGGATGTATACTCGGACACAAATAGCAGATGACAACAATGAGGTGGGATTGAGCATACCCATTTCAAGGCATTAAAAGCCAATATCAGAATAATCTGTGGAAGTACAATATCCATGCAGAACAGCTGTCCCTGTCCCTGGAGACAGGCCATAGCTATTACTCAGATACAGTTCTACTAGAAAAGGGTGGGAGGGAATCAAATTTCCCCATGCATTCATGAACACAGATGTTCAGATATTCTGATGGAGCATATGTTCATAATTGTCAATATTCCCAAGATAAAATAAATGTCAGAAATACTATTACATTCCAAACGTATCAAATAAACAACACCAACAAATTACTAAAATCACTGTGATAGATCAAGCAGCCATTCTGAATTGAGAATACTTTGAACGATTATCTAATAGTCCTTGATTTATTAAATCATGGCTAATTAAAACAAAAGTGACTGTGGTGGCTCAAGTGGTTAAGACACTGAACTCACTGACTAGAAGGTCGGAGTTTGATTCCCAGGTACTGCATGACAGAGTGAGCTCCAGTCTGTGTCCCAGCTCCTGCCAACATAGCAGTTTGAAAGCACAAAATTGCAAGTAGATAAATAGGGATCACTTTGGTATGAAGGTAAACAGCATTCCGTGCACCTTGGTGTTTAGTCCTGCCTGCCACATGTCCATGGAAATGTCTGCAGACACAGACAGTGCTGGCTCTTTGGCTATAAACAGAGGTCATCACTGAACCCTAGAGTTGGATGCAACTGGCTTTCGAACAAGGATGGCCCTTACCTTTAATTAAGACTAAGCACCACAGTGCTTGGAGGAAAGCACAGGATTTTAAAGATAAACCTGCCATACTACCAAATGACAACTTATTCTGTTTTAAAATAGACCAGAAATCATACAAATCAGATTCAGAAGAAAAGCCACCCAGAGTAGGAAAATCTCCTAGATGGGTGGGGTATAAAGAAAGAAAGAAAGAAAACAAATAAAATAAAATAAGATGAGATGCATATCTTATGGAAACTCACATTATTTCAAATTTATATTTCCACTTATTGTGGCTGGACTTAAAACCTTTTACCACAAACGAGGACCTACTGGACTTTTTTTAAAAAACTTGCCCATGCTTTTTCAGGAAAGCATAACATCAATTTGAAAGAATTAAAAAGATAATGCTCAAGTTAAAGTGCACAGGATTCATGAGGCTGGAGAAGCTGGTAGAAGGAGTAAAGCAGAGGAAGAAAGAAAAGGCTGCATATAAAAGGTATTACACAGGAAAAGATTCAAAATAATGGCCTCATCTTCCATCATTGCAAAAACAGCAAAGAAACAAAGAAAATACATTTTCCATTTAGCACATTTCCTGAATTCCATTAAAGGTGTTAAATGAACAGAACAGCTTCAGGGTAAGACGACAGTGAAATAAATGGAAATGTCTACTTCATATAAAAAGAGAAGGTTTTGATGTATTTTTTTAAATCAAGTACTTTTCCTACTATGATGGATTTGCAAAATGGTTCATACACAACTGTTCCCACCCATATGGTTTCCTCTGTTTACATGTTTTCCCCAACCTACACATAGTTGAAAAAATCTAGCTAGCAATCTAGATGTCCTATTCAAATGTTCTATATATAAGTTAACTAACAGATAAAATGGCAAATATGCTAGCTATTTTCAATCTGTCTCTCACTGCTCATAAAAAGTGTAATAAACTCAAAATGCAGGGTTTTTTTTTTCATATATGGAAACATTCTATTTAAACAGGAATTTTGATTTTACAGGAAATTGGTTTGTCTAGACCAGGGATCCCCAAACTGTGGCCCCAAACTTGTTTACTGTTATCACCCTAAAGGTATTTCTCCCCCAGATTCACACTATTCCTGCCTCAAAACCACATCATCTTTCCTGTCCCTTTCTTACAAAAAACACAATAGCAACATAGTTTCTTCCAGTCCCCATGGGTGGATGTCATGTTTACTTTTGATTTAAATCAGTAAGTTAACAATTTTGTTACATTTGGACTTAAGATGTGCCACTCTATAGGCACTGGGTGCTCCAATACAGCCCCTGTGCCCCAGAAGGTTGGACACCACAGGTCTAGACCAGGGATTCCCAACCTTTTTATGCTGTGGCCCTGAGCATACTCCTCAAACACCTGAGTGGGCTGGACTACCACCCCGGAAGTTGATGCAGGTGCATTTATGGCTGTCGAAAGCATGTTTACAACAGCCATAAATGCATCTGCTTCTGTATTTTTGACAGCCTCAGGCAACTTACAGCTGATATAACCGCATTTACGACAGCCACGAGCCCATTTATGGCTGACATAAACACATCCACTTCCACTTCTGGGTGCAGTGGCAGTAATGAGCCACATGAAATGGTGCCACGGTCTGGGTCCAGCCAACAGGCTATAGGTTGGGAACCCCTGGTCTAGACTAATTGCTTTTCATATAACTAAGCAGATGATAAAAGTGGGTGGGTTATGACCTTTAGGGTCATTTGGTTAACTGTTGTATTACTAGCAAGCCTTAATAAGGCTTGCTAGTAATACAGATGGCAGGCATGTAAACAGAAAAATCACATGTCCCTTTAAAACAGAACAATCACATGTCCCTTTAAAACAGAACAATCACATGTCCCTTTAAAACAGAACAATCACATGTCCCTTTAAAACAGAACAATCACATGTCCCTTTAATCCATTCCACAGGCCTCGATGTTGTATGAAACAAATTGTATACCGATTTTCCCTATGGGATGCATCGTACAATAATTTTTTCCACTAATTGGTTTTTCCCATTGTAAAATTGTTGTACAATTTTTTTCCATTGGGAAAATTGTTATGTGGGACACCATTTCCCCCCAAAACCTAATTGTTATGTGATTTCATTGCTATATGGGACGACTGTTGTATGAGATTCCACCTTGTGTTGCTGGCTAATCTTTCTCACATTAGGTCAGGTAAAAGGAACTGCAGAATGAATTCACCAAGAGGTGCCTTTATTTTGGCAGTTTCCCATCTGGTCTAAACATGGGAGGAGGAGTAAGAGGAGACCTCTGAACTGAAGGAACATTGTTCCTCTTCAGACACTATGAGACATGTAGGCAGTGGAATTTTGTTTCCTGTCGCTGACCCTGCTATCTAAATATGTGTCGGCCCTGGTATATTTATCTGCTGAACATGATAGTTAGGAAAAGAAGCCAGCATCTGACTATACAGTCAAACCTCGCATAAAGAGAGCCTCACTTAAAGAGTAACTCGCTTAAAGAGCAGAATTTTCTCTGAATGTTTGCTTCGCTTAATAAATAAAACCAACCAAAAACTTGTTTAACAAATAAATCAGGGTTCACAACCCACCCACCACACACACACACACACACACACACACACACACACACACACACACACACAATTGGTCACTTACAATGGTGTTTCGCTTAAAGAGCAAACTTGCTTAAAGAGCAATCCTGTAGAATGCATTATGCTCTTTAAGTAAGGTACAACTGTATATAAATCTACATCATATTCAGTTGAATCCAAGGAAGTGCTGCCGTGTATGTATCTTGCATTCAACCTATGGATACTGGGATGGGTATGGCAGACTACATGGCTCTTCCTTCCTCATGTTACCATTCTGTGTGTGGGATCAGTTCTGAATAGGTATATAATAAGCAGCAGACCTCAACACCCCTGATAATCACAACGATGAGAACATTGAACATGAGCCAGACATTCTGGAGAGTGAAGTCATAAAGGCCCTAAAAAACACTGCAAACAACAAAGCCAGTGGAGTTGATGGCATCCAAGTTGAACTTTTCAAAGCACTACAAGATGATGGAATCAAATTATTGCACTCTATATGCCAGCAGATTTGGAAAACACAACAATGGCCACAGGATTGGAAAAGATCTGTATACGTTCCACTCCCCAAAAAGGGTAATGCCAAAGAATGTTCAAATTATCGAACAATTGCACTCATCCCTCACGCTAGCAAGGTGATGCTCAAGATAATACAGGATAGACTGCAACAGTATGTGGAGAGAGAATTACCAGAAGTGCAGGCGGGTTTCAGAAGAGGCAGGGGGACTAGAGACCACATCGCCAACATAAGATGGATCATGGAAAAAACAAAGGAACATCAGAAACAAGTCTACTTCTGTTTCATTGATTACACTAAGGCTTTTGACTGTGTCGACCACAACAAAATGTGGCAAGTAATTAAAGAGATGGGAATTCCGGAACACCTTATAGACCTCATGAGAAATCTGTACATGAATCAACAGGCAACAGTTAGGACAGAAAATGGAATGACGGAGTGGTTTGGAATAGGAAAAGGAGTAAGACAAGGCTGCATTTTGTCACCCTGCTTATTCAACTTATACACAGAACACATAATGCGCAATGCAGGAATGGAGGAATCACAATTTGGGATCAAAATTGCTGGGAGAAACATCAACAACTTGAGATATGCAGATGATACCACCTTAATGGCGGAAAGTGAGGAGGACCTAAAGAAGCTCCTGATTAGGTTAAAAGAAGAGAGTGAAAAAGCTGGCTTGAGACTAAATATCAAGAAAACCAAGATCATGGCAACAGGCCCTATCAGTCCCTGGAAAATAGATGGGGAAGAAGTAGAAGCAGTTACAGATTTTACTTTCCTAGGATCAAAGCTCACTGCAGATGGTGATTGCAGCCATGAAATAAAAAGGCGACTGATTCTCGGGAGGCAAGCAATGAGAAACCTGGGGAACATAGTGAAAAGTAGAGACATTAAATTGCAAACAAAGATTCGCATAGTCAGGGCAATGGTATTCCCTGTGGCAATGTATGGTTGTGAGAGCTGGACCATTAGGAAAGTGGAGCGCAGAAAAATAGACGCCTTTGAGATGTGGTGTTGGAGGAGAGTTTTGAGAGTACCCTGGACAGCGAGGAGAACAAATGGGTCAATCTTAGAAGAAATCAAGCCTGACTGCTCCTTGGAAGGTCAAATAGTAAAGATGAAGCTAAAATACTTTGGACATCAAATGAGAAGAGAGGATTCACTTGAGAAAGCCTTGATGCTTGGAAGGGTAGAGGGCAAAAGAAGAAGGGGACGGCCCAAGATGAGATGGCTAGATGGTATTGTGGAGATAATGGGCACAGAGCTGAGTGAGTTGAGGGGGATGGTGGAGGACAGGAATGCCTGGAGGACAGTGGTCCATGGGGTCGCAGAGGGTCAGAATCGACTGTGCGACTGAACAACAACAACAACAAAAGCAGCAGAAAGGTTAATATAAAAAACACTGGGATGACAGTGTTTTCAAATAGAGAAGTTAAACTTCTATATCAAAATGATGCAGATATAATTTTTAAAAGTTTGCCCAACAACCATCAAAGTGTAGAAAGAAATCTTCCTTCTGTCTCCTCATTACTGTTGTGTTGTTTTACACAACTGGAATGATCCCTCTCTCCTTGCATGTCAACATGTTAATTCAAGGAAGGCCCACTTCTCAAATCGCCTTTGTGAAAGGAAAAAACCCATACCTGTGAAATAAAGAGGCAGGATGCATATGTCTGGTGAATGGCATTGGGACACATTTATTAATTGATTTAACTCCTGACCTGCAAAGGGGCTGGTAGTGCTAACCTGATACGAGAGCAGGAAACATCTTGCCCCCACCACTCCATACCATACAGGTAAATCCCTTGCCCCCAGGCAGTGATATACCTTCAACAGTTTCTGCCCAGGCCAGCTAAATTGGAGAGGCAACCCCACGGGCATTTCCAACTCTATTCACATGAACGGATGCTGGACATACTGCGTAATTGGCTCATGGTGTCTCCAAAGTGCCAAATCACGCCTGACATATGGGTTTCACCTTGTCTAATAATTCCCTGAGGGATTCACTACCACCATCCTAACCCAGCTCTACTACCTAACTTGCACAGCCAATTAGAAAGTTAGACTCAAAAATTCCTATCCGGACTCTCAGAGTGAAGTGGGTTAAGTATCTAACAAGGCAAGAAGATAAGAAGCCTGTTGTTTTGCTAATTTAGGACGAGCAAACAAGAAAGTTACTTTTCTTAGGCAGGTTGTTTTTCTTGTAAAAGAAGAATTGTAGTATTAATTTAATCCATGTACAACATGCTGGGTTGCTACATATTTCAGCAGCCCTATCTGTGACAGGTTGGCTAGAGACTGCTAGATAAGTCAAGAACAAAAACCAGACTAGCACAAGCAAGCATCCTCTTGGGTACTTGCTCAGGAAGATATAACATTCTGGCTGCTCAGGAGCAGTGGCATGCTTGGAAACTTTCCCAGATCTACTTCACATACCCCCATGTGCAAACTAGATTTTTTTAAATTATAAGTAGTAATTTTACTTGCTTTTTCAGAAAGCTCCATTTGCTGCAAAAACATTAGTATGTGTATTGATTAAGAATTCATCATCGTTTGCCTTTGAACCCATTTTACATTTTAGTGTGTATTTTAAACAATATGTCATATCCATGTCAATGTATTTCTCTGATTCCTTGTAATGATTTCTCTTCCCCCTTTTAAATTAAAATATAGCTGGTTTTATTTATTTGTTTATACTGCATCAGGAACCATCAGCATACATGACGAGTTACAGAGTTAACACAGAAAACACTGGCAAAATTGTGTTTGTGAAGATTTCACAAGGCACAACAAAGATGGAGAAATACAAGCATTTTTCTTCTGCATGTAGGCTGGAATCTTCTAGTTATGACCATTTGTGTAACTCCACTGGAGATTCATACTCATTAAATTAAGTCAACATAATTATCTCAATGTTCTAGCAATAATATTACAGTTGGAAACAAAGACTGAAAAGAAACTAAAGGTGATGAACTACATCACTACTGCCTAAGGAACAGAGGACTCAAGGTTTCACAATAACTGGACCATTATGTGAGAATACCAGGCTGAAAAGATCACAGAAAGCCAAAGGAAATGCAAAATGAACCCAAATGCTGAGATAATGATAATGGTATTGTCCATGAATTAATCCTCCCAGCAATGTGATTCTTGCTTTCCCAAAATCTGATTTTTCTTTCTAAATTCTCCTGGTGCCTTGGCAGTTCAGAAACACTGTGGCTTATTCATGCCTGGATCCTTTACTGTCACGTCCCTTCCTTTTAGATTGTATTTCTACATGAAAGCTCTCACAATTGCTAATAAAATTTACAGCAGACACCACTTTGCTAAAGGCCATAGCTATAAATAAGATTTTCCCCCACTGCATTTATCAGCATTCTTTGACCACAGAAAGAAAGAAAGAAAGAAAGATTTGAACGGGATTGTAGTGTTCGTGGAGCACGCACCATCCCAAACTATACAGCACACAGTGTTGTTGAAGTGACAAATAAATCAGAAGCATCCATCAGATTGTTGCCAAATTATCACAGTACAGTAGTGAGGTGGCATGGATGGCAATTAAAACTGAGATTCATAATATTCCTAATTATGCTGTGTGTGCATGCTCAGTTACCCATTACTTTGGCTGACCTTCCTTACAGATTCAACAGTTTCAGTTGTGGTTTATGGAAGTTGCAGGGTCAAAATTTCCTATTTCAGGAATGTCCAGTAGTCATGATTTCAAATTTTAAAATATTTAGAATATCTAGTGGCTTCTCTGTCTGATGGACAAATGACACTGGCTGAAATCCCTGTCAGGATAAGCAGTCTCAGCATTTTGGAATAGGATATCAGAAGGAGGGAAGCCAACAGGTCTGAAGCACAATTCCAAGGAAAGACATTATGTTGCATTGGGAAAAGACACATACCTTATTTGGAAATATTTACAGTTGAGGAAAATCAATGAGTTGCTTATAATCTAAGTCAGGGGTGCCCAAACTTTTCAGACCACAGGCCGGTCATGTGGTTCAGCGGGCCAGTCACGTGGTTCCTCCCACCGGAAGTGGAAGTAAAACACATCCATGCATGTGCAAAATGCTGCCATAAATGCACCCGTGGCTGTCATAAATGCATTTATGACAGCCATGGGTGCATTTACGGCAACATTTTGTGTTTGTATGGGTGCATTTTGCTTCCAGGAGTGATGCGGGCAGTGCGGGCTGGATTATTTGGTGCCGTGTGCCATACTTTGGGCACCCCTGGTCTAAGTCATTCTGATGCCTAAAGAAGATAATATTGCTGTTGCCTCTTTTGTGTTCTGTGAAATGTGTATTCAACCATCAGGAAAGGCATTGACACTAGGAAGATTTCATTTCAGTCCTCAAGCCAATGATCCTTCTAGACATTTAGATACATTCAGAAACAGTCTTTTACACAATTTGCTGTAAGTGGCCTTTGAAAATCCTTCACTCTCTTACAGGGGAGGAAGGACAAAACATCTCAGATTTGGTTTTATTGCTTTTCTGCAAATCCTAGCTATATTTTCATCCTGTCTCTTCAAGTTTATTCCCTTGCACTTAAGGTGCACATTTATTTATATACTGTACCTAATGTATGCATTTCCCTCATTTGACTAAAGCATATTTATGTACTTTTTAGGCATTTATATTTTCAGTTTTAAATTAATTCAAAGCACTACCTTATGCACATGATGCTTCTTGGAAATACCCCATATTTTTATTATATGCTATCAAATCATTTCTAGGTTATGATGAGTTTGCAGGTAAATGTATTTTAAAATGTTCTGTCACGGCTATTGATTTCTCATGAGTAAATTTGTCTCATACATAGTATTTCTCTTTTTGTACTGTCTCCAACTTTTTCTATTATTATTCTGTTTTCCAATTATTCTTGACTTCCCAGAAAATGTGCAAAATATGATAGAATTAGTTTAGTCATGTAAATTTCTAGTGAGTGTTGAGACTCAATTTAATCTAAAACCTATTTATTTGTCTTTCTGGTGGTCCACGGAATTCTTTACTTACAGCTTTACGTACCAGCTGGCCCTCTCTCTGGGAAACCCCTAAACCAAAGCATCCAAAGGGCGGGCTGGACGGCAATAAAACTTTACAGCTGCTTATCAGCCAAAAGGGGTTTTAATTTGGTAGCGTGTTCAAAGGTTTGTGTGTGAAATGCAATGCTTCTCTTACCCTTTTAGTCCAATGAAGACACGTTGTTCAAAAAAATGATGAAGATTTATCGATCAGGTTCATAAAGCATAAAAGTCAGTAGCATAGGTCAGTCCAATACAGTCCACAGGTAATCTAGGTAACCATTTTTAAGGAGCAAAAATGCATAGCTCCTAGGCAAAAGAATGTTAGCCCATAGAGATCCAGAAACAAAAGCTCTCAAATCCAAAAACAGGTCTTAATCTATGAAGAGGCAGAAACGAACTCCTTACTTCTCTCCAAAATGGAGAATTTGCAGTCAGGTGGTTTAGCTTTAGCCAATCACGTAACAGAGAAAACTTTCTCAAAACAATACATTGTTTACACACGTGCACAGAGAGTGTTCTGGCACTAGACAAAACATGGCTCTCAGCTAGCTTAGAAAGATAAGAATTACTAGAAAACATGCTGTCTGTAACACAGCCTTGAGGCTCAGAGAAGACAAAGGATTTGTTCTGAGGCCTATTTGAAACTACAACTTCACCAAGCTTTGAGAACATTAGGAAAAAGATGTCGTTACCTGACACATAGTTATGCACATTAACCAGTGATGCGATGTAACAGGTTCATACCAGTGCGCCAGAACCGGTAGTAACTTTTCCCAGTGCCCTGGAGAACTGGTAGCTACTTTTTTGGGGGAACCACCTTCAGGGCTTACCTTTTCACTGGTTCCCCCGCTGCACATGTGCGCCAAGCACACGGTGTGTATGCATGCCTACAGTGCTTGGTGCATATGCACGGCCTCCTTGCTGTCCTCCCAAGCGGGAAGGAGGAAGAGAAACTGCTAGCCTGAAGCTCCCTATAGCCTGCTCCTCAGAGTAAGTGACTCACCTTTGGATGTGGTGTATCTGTGTGTATTTTAATGTTTATTTAATACCTTTACCTATATTGACGTACTACCACAGCTTCTAAAAAGACCTGGCGGCCTGGCTTGGGGTTTTTAAGCAAAGTCTTGGAGTTACTTCATCAATAAGCTATACCTGTGCTGTTCCAATTGCTGTTCCAGTTGGAGAACCCTTAAGGAGGTACAGCTGTTTTACATTTACATTAAGGCATATTATCCTAGAGAACTGGTTAGGCAAAGACTTAGTACTTAACTTCTTTAACTGTTGAAAAGTTGAAAAGTGCCAAAATGCAGCCATCTTGTGGTGAGCTCATTCTGTAGTTCCTTCCATCTGACCTAGTGTGAGAAAGATTAGCCAGAATAAGCTTTAAGCTCTGGTTGATTTGTGTTTGGGGTGGGTGGGTGGGTGTTTTTTAATGTATTTTTTATTTAATGTATTTAATGTATTTAATTTATTTATTTATTTACTTATTTAATATATTTAATTTATTTACTGATTTGTGTTGTGGGTGGGTGGGTGGGTTGAGGGTTGTGTGTGCATGTGCTTATTTTTATTTTATTTTTATTATGTTTTATTTTTTAATTTTTTTATTTGACCCCGCGCACAACATCATGACGTTGGCTCCACCCACAATGTCATGATGTCATGACATTAGCTCCACCCACACTGTGATGACATCATGGTGGGGTAGTAAAATTTTTGGCATCCCACCACTGACATTAACTGTGAAAAGCATAGTATGAATTACCTTGGCCGTGGCCTTTACACTTGAAGATCTAGTCTATTTCTTTTATATCTGCTCTTTTTTTTTTTCTTTCAAATTTTTTTATTTTTTTTGCAATATTAAAAATAAACCAACAAAACAGTCTACAAAACATAAAAGAAACAATTACACACACACAAAAAAAGTAGTTCCCACGTACATCCTACAACGTTAAAAAAAATGAGAAGAGGAAGAGAGAAGAAAAAAAAATACATGTCAATATAATATAATGTAATCAAACGTTATTTTTTATACATTTGCTATACTATATATTTTCATCCTTATATCCATTCTCCTCTTTAACCACCATATTACAACTTTAATATTTTGTACATGGTTCCTACCACCCAGTGCACTACAGTCCTTGAGTCTACCAGCCACTCCTTTTACAACTCATTCATTCTGCCAAAAATACATTGTATTCGGAGCAGGTTTTTCTCCTTTATTATCCATCAATGTGTGTTGCAAAAAAGGCTTCCAAATGTCCCAAAATCTATTTTGTTTTATTAACCCCCTTTTTATATTTAGTTCCCATGTAAGTTTTTCATTTAATGCCATATCCCAAACATCAACATACCATTTACCAATTTCTAAATTCATATCACCTTTCCAGTTTCTGGCTACTTGTTGTCTCGCCAATGTCAAAAAAATAGACAATAACTCTTTTATATTTTCCTCTAAATTCAAATCCTCTAAATCCGTTAATAATACTATTTTTTCATTCAACTTTAAACGGATATTTAAAATTTTTTCTACTTCTTGTTCCATTTTATGCCAGAAATTGGAAATAATTTTGCAATCCCACCACATATGTTTGTATGTCCCAATTTCCTGATGACACCTCCAACATTTTTTCGAATTGCTACTATTTATTTGATTTAATCGAACTGGCGTCATATACCATTGCCACAACATCTTGTAGTTGTGTTCTTTAACTTTTGTAGACAGATTTCGCATCATCCTACTTTTCCATTTTTTCTTCCAGTTCTTATCTGTAATAGTAATACTCAAGTCCGATTCCCACATTCTTTTAAGGGTATCCTGGGATTCATCCATGTTGTTTATCATTTTATATAATTTACTTACTATTCCTTTTATCCCCATTGAACCTCTTCTTATTTTATATACCATCTCCTCGAAGTCTGTCAACTGCCTTATTGGCTGTAATTTCATTTTATATTGTTTATTCCACTTATCCAACGTTAGTATCTGAAGCCAGTTCAGTTTTAATTCCTTATAAATTTCTTTTTTTGTTTTTTCATTCTCAATTCGATCCAGCCAATCTTTTAATAAGATTATATCATATTTATACATAATATTTTTTATTAATTCTAAATTTTTAACTGGAAGTGTTTTAAGATCTTGCAACTCTAATATTGGAGAGGTGTTTGGTGCCAATTTATCTTTCAACTTTATCCAAACATTTATCATAGATTTTAGGACATTATTTCTTGGTTTTAAATCAAAAACTGTATTTTCCAGAAATTCTCCCTTTGCACACACATTACTATCTTTCATTTCTATCTCCCTCCATATGAGGTCCTCTATCGTTAAAAGTTTTACCAAGCCTTTAATTTGGAACGCCCTGTAATACGATTTAATATTAGGTAATCCCAAACCACCCTCTTTCTGCGATTTATACCATAGGCTTTTAGGTATTCTTGCTCTTTTCCCTCCATTACAATAATCATTCAATAGATTTTGAAAAACTCCTAGTTCTTTTTCAGATTGTTTAATTGGAAGGACTTCAAATAAAAAGTTAATCTTGGGTAATAAACTCATTTTACAAATTGCTATTCTACCAAACCAGGAGGTCTTCAATACCCTATATCGAACAATTTTCTTCTTAATTTCCTCTTTCACTTTATCATAGTTTAGTTTCTTCAATTCCTCTACATTGTCAGCTATGTTAACTCCTAAATACTTTATACTTTTCCTAATTTGAATTTTAAATTTTTCCTTAATTCTCCCTATCTCTTCCTTATTTAATTTACTAAAGATTGCTTCTGATTTCCCCCAATTTATTCTCAGGCCTGTTATCTCTTCAAATTTTTGCAAATGATCTTGTATCTTTTCCATATTTTTTATAGGATCTTTCATTATAATTAAAGTATCATCTGCATACAAACTTATTTTTGTTCCATTTATCCCTTCTATGTTCGTATCACTCCTTATAGCTCTAGCCAATAATTCCATAGCCATTATAAACAAAATGGGGGAAAGAGGACATCCTTGTCTCATTCCTGCTTTAATTTCAATATCTTCTGTAAATGAGTCATTTACTCTTACCTTGGCATAACTACTTTTATAAAGTTGATTGACTACATTTTTAAATTTTTCCCCAAATTCTACTTTTTTAATTATTTCCCTAATAGTGACCCATTGTAAAGAGTCAAAAGCTTTAAAAATGTCTAAAGATAATAATCCTATTTTACCTTCTTTTCTCTTGTTTATTTGTAACAAATTTAACACCCTTCTTATTAAATCAGACATATATCTTTCCTTTAAAAAACCTGCCTGATCTGTATGTATGTATTCCCCCAGAAAACTATTTAACCTATTAGCCATAATTGCTGTGAAAATCTTTGCATCTTGATTAATTAAAGAAATTGGACGATATGAGTCAACCAGTTCTAAATTTTTTCCTGGTTTTGGTATTAATACTATGATAGATCTAAGCCATGAATTTGGAGATTCTCCCCCCTCCAAAATATAATTATATAGCCTGGTTAATTTAGGAATAATAATTTGTTTAAATTCTTTATAAAATTCAGCTGGTAATCCATCTTCTCCTGGAGTTTTCCCTATTTTCAATTTATTTATAACATCTAATATCTCTTTCTCTGTAATTTGTTCTTCCATTTTAGCCCTATGTTCTGCTTTTATACTCTCCCCCTTGTGTTCTTGTAGATATTTTTCTAACTTGCTTAAATTTATTTTCTTATCTGTGTACAAATTTTGATAAAAGTTTTTAACTATGTTAAGTTTCTCTACTATTTTATTACACCTTTTCATATCCTCGCTTATTAAAGTTCCAATCTCCCCTTTTTCCTTCTTCTCTTTCACTGCTTTTGCTAACATTTTTGAACTTTTATCACTATACTCAAAATATTCCCTTTTCAGATAAATTAAATCTCTTTTAATTTTTTCAATATCCCTTCCTGCTATCTCCTTCTGTAATAGTTGTATCCTTTCTAAGGTCTTCTTCTCCTTTGTTTTGGCATGTTTAATTTGCAATAATTTAATCTCTTTTTCCAACTCCAGTTGTCTATCTTTATATTGTTTATTTTTTAAACTCTTAAATTTAATACACTCACCCCTGAATACTCCTTTCATTGCATCCCAAATTACATTAAAATTTGTTTCATTGTTATCGTTAATTTTCCAAATTTCTTCCCAATTTTTCATTATCTGATCTTTTATCCCCTTGTCTTTAAATAATTTCGGATCATACCTCCAAGTTCTTATATTACTTTTATTTATTTTAAATTGTAATTCCACCATTACTTTGGCATGATCCGATTCCTTAAAAATTCCTACTTCTACATCATTTAAATCCTTCAATATATTTTGTGTTACAAATACATAGTCAATCCTAGAATATGAATTATACACCTGGGAATAATATGTATAAATTCGTTCTTCCCCTTTCAATTCTCGCCAGGAATCTTTCAGTCCAAACTTTTTTATCCACTCATCCAACAATTTAGCTTTCCATCCTTTTCTATAATTAGTTATATTAGTGCAATCAATATTTGACCTTGTTAGGTTAAAATCTCCGGCAACTATCATTCTATCACAGTTTTCTTTTATCAAAATATGACTCAATTTAGTCAAGAATTGGTCTTGATTCTCATTTGGTGCATAAACATTGACCAACAATATTTCTTCTTCTTCTATACTTCCAGCTATAATCAAATATCTGCCTTCTGGGTCCCCTATCATTTTTGTTTTCGTAAATCCCAATCTTTTCGATATCATAATCGCCACCCCCCTTGCCTTGGAAGAACCAAAGGCCTTTTCATAGTACTGAGTCCAACCAAGATACAAATTATTTTTATCCGCCGCTTTTTGATGCGTTTCCTGTAAAAAAATGATATCCGCTCTATCTTTTCTTAGGGCCATTTCCAATCGTTTACGTTTAGTAGGACACCCCGCCCCTTTCACATTCCATGACAATATCTTAATATTTTTCATGTTTTAACGTTATTTAACCTTTTAAGAAATAGCTGGCAGACTTCAAAGGACGTGTTACCCACTACCCACAATTTAACATATATTACACAAAAATACATATAAAAAACAAAAAATTGATAACCCCCTTCTTTTTTCAAAAAAAAAAAGCACCTCTACTAATAAGAGAAGGGGGGAGGGGAGTCATGTGGTTACAAAACTTGATCATTCTTCAGTAGTACTTCAGCTGCAGATGTTACACTATCTTAATCGCCTCCAGTTGCTCCTTGAGCCTCTTCAGTTGTGGATTCTGATTTTTTTGCTGTGTTTGCTCCTGCCAGTGATAATGCTTCTTTGAGCTCCTTCCACTCTTGTGTTCCGTTTTCCAGAATCTTTGCTTCTACTAACACATCCAACACGCATGAATCTTCCTTTATATAAAAGGTTTTCCCCAGGTGCACAAACCTCATCTGTTTTGAAAATTTCCAATTATATAAAATTCCTTTATCTCTCAATTTTTTTGTAACAGGCTTAATTTGATTTCTCCAAATTCTTTCCTCAAATGCTATATCGTTGAAAATTTCAATATCCACTCCTTCCATTTTGAGAATATCCGGACCAGCATTTTTAATATAAGACATCAATCTTAATTTTGCACTCAAATCTGCAAATTTTAAAAGCACATTTCTAGAACCTGTTTTATATTTCTTTGGACCCAAGTCTATACACACTCTCAATGTCCTCAGGTGCAAAATCCCTCCCCATTTTCAATTCATTCAGCCATGTCAACAGTCTTAATTTCAAATTGTCCGGTTTATTCTCAGGGATTTTTCTAATTATCACATTTTTCCTTCTTATCTGATCTTCCAGATATGCCATTCTTTTTTCATGGTCAATCAATTTATTTGCTTTTTCTTTCTCTCTTTCTCTCACCTCCACAACTTCTTGTTTTAGTTCCACCACCTCCTTTTTTACTGTATCCATTGATTCTTTCATTTCCCCCATCTGCTTCTGTAATTTATTCATTATTTCAGATGTGCCTTTTAACAAGTTTGTTGACGAGTCTTTTATTTCTTTTTGAAGGATCTCGATAAGTTCTTGTTGCTCCTTAACTCATTGAGTTTCTGCAGCCTGTAGTCTATCAAACAATTGTTGTTTAAATTTGTCATAATTTTTCTCAACATTTTCTTCATGTTGTTTCATCCATGTTGACAAGACTTCACTTAAATCAGATTGAGGTTTGTCTTTTTCACTTATTTTCTTTTTTATGGCCCCCTGTTCAGCCTTTGACTCCATTTCTTGCTCTTGATGTGATTTTTGATTTCGTTGTATTGATTTGTCTCTGTGTTGTTGAAACTGGTCTCGTCGTTGTTGTTGATGATAAGCCTTCTCCCTTAATCTTTGCAATTCCTCCGCCTCATCAATTTCTTCCTTCAATGATTTCACCCTTCCTTGCTCTCTTCTTGTCAAACGTCCAATTCTTACCCAAGCAGGGTTATCTTGTCTATCTTCCAAAGATTTATCCCTTCTTTTACTCATCCAGATAACATTCACCAGAGCAGAAAACAATTATTAAAGTTCCATGAATATCCAGCAACAGGAGTCCAAAAATCACTTAGCCGAAGGGGAAGACCAAACAAAGATGACAACAGCAATCCTCAATTTCACTTTGTTATTCCAGTAAGCCGTATCCACAAGAGGGGAAAAAAAAAACAATTCTTCTGCCAGCAATTATTCAAAGCAATACAAAGTCTAAACAGTTTAATTGGTTGCTATCGAAGTTTTGTAGTTAGTAAGTGAAGGGGTGAGGACTTTTTGCTTCTCAAACCAACAATCTTAAGGAAAAAAAGTATATCCAAACTTTCCCTTGACTTAAAATTGGCTTGGAATTGTCTTCACCCCACCCCCACCATTAAAATGCTTACAATTCAGCCAGCCAGCTTGAGTCCATTATCTCCGGTGAAACAGTCACAGCAATCTTTTAGTTAAAAACAACTTTTAAATATTCAAGGCAATACAGAATCTAAACAGTTTAATTGGCTGCTATCGAAGTTTTATGGTTGGTAAGTAAAGGGGTGAGGACTTTTTTTAAAAGTTAATTGCCAGGCAGCAGCCGGGAAGAAATAAAATAAATATCTTATCTTCCGTCTCGGCATTCGCATTCCCACACACTCAAGGCAACAATTTTAAGGAAAAAAGTATGTCCAAACTTTCCCTTGACTTAAAATTGGCTTGAAATTGTCTTCACCCCACCCCCACTTCGTTAAAATGCTTACAGTTCAGCCGGCCAGCTCGAGTCCCTTATCTCCGTTATCTCCGGTGAAGCAGCCACAACAAACTTTTGGTTGAAAACAGCTTTTAAAAAGTTCCCCTTGACTCTATAATCCTTATGATCCTTTTATTACATTCTTAAAGAGACTGTAACTACTTTTATTCCACAAAATGTGGCTCCGTTTTTGCAGCTGAAGAAAAAACAAACTCTCAGGTCTCCATCTTGGCTCCTCCCCCCCTTATATCTGCTCTTACATGTCAGTCTTCAAGTTTCTTGGCTGTGTTGTCCATTTGAATTCATTGTTTAACCAAGGTGTATAAAAAGTTTTAACTATCTCAGTTTCTTTATTGCCAATATTAGAGTTATATAACTTTTCTGTAACCTTTTGTCCTTTTGATGCTCCATCTGTAATCCTCACTTTCTTCTTTAACTTTCCTGAATATTTATTTAAAATTTCATGTCTTCAAAGAATCACAACCTACAAATCTATTTTCCTTTATTTAAAATGGTTTGCAATACAAATGCCATATACAGGTTGACCACCCATCTGTGGGTTGAGGATCCATGATTTCAGTTATTCACAGGTCTAAAAAAATTCAACAAAAGTCCTGAAATACATAATAAATATGTATTTCCATGGTGCGTTGCCAGAGCTGGCCACTAGAGATCACTGTCTACAATGTAAAACATAGGGTTCACTGTTATCCATAGTTTCAGACATCTGTGGTAGGTATCAGAATGTATCTCCTGTTGGTAAAATGGATGATCCGTATTGAATTTTTTGTTAGGGAAACACTCATGTTAAATTACAAGCTTAATGGAGAACTAAATTCACTTTAAAATCAATTAGAGGTGTCGTTAAAAAGTTAAAAAAAATGCTACAAGGTTTTAAATGATCATAGAATGTTTATAATAGAATTTTGCTCCAGCAGAACTTTATATATTTATTGATACCATATTTTTATGTCTGTATTAATTCCTGCAAAACTATATTAAATGTTCATACTGTGCTATCAGACATATCTTTTGGAGATTGTATTGCAGATTATACTGCACAGAACTTGTATAGCATAAGAAACAGTGTTGATAACACATATACATTCTAAACTGTGTGGACTGCGTCACAGCTTTTAATACAGTTTCATCATTGCTAATCCTGATCACAACTTGATGAGACTACAGCAGTGAGCGGTCCATTATCTTCAGACATCCAACTACCAGTTGCCCTGTGGACCTTGGCAGTCACCTTTAGATAGAGAAAGTAGAGACCTCAGAGGCCTTCCTTAACATAGAGTTGAGCCACATTGGGGAAGAGGAGCAGGCAGCAAAGATCACCAAGGTGGAGCAGGAGATCCTTTGGGAAATAAAAAGTATAAAGTGCGCCCTAGTGTTAGCTGAAGAGAAGCTATGAGTAGAAGAGGTCTGGGAAGGGTCAAAGGAGGGAACAAAACAGGAATGGGTTCTGAGGGGCCTGAGGGCAACTTCCTCCATTTCCCTCAGGCTGAAATTTTATATATAAAGAGAACCCTGGCATGAGGTCTGATTACAGTTAAGGTCCAAAAGGATGGAAAGTGCCCACTAAACTAGAAAATGGAAAGTGGGGAAGCTTCCCTATTGGGGAGAATGACAATGGAGAAAGAGATGCTGGCATCATTGAGAGCCTGAGAGCCCATTAGAGAAACTTGGGAGTACAGCCAGAGTGAGAGTGCCATCTTGACTGGGCTTCCCTGTAGAGTCAACTGCCCTCACTGTAAACAGAGTCTTGTCTCCTGTAGTGCTTGTGGACATCAGGTCTCTTGAAGGGAAACAGTTTCCAAGCTAACCAAATTGACTGAAGACTGAGAGTCCAGGGACAGGAACCTGTCCTTTTTTTTTTTTTTTGAAGTCTTTGTACTGAGTTGCCAATTAGCCCCTTGTTTGAATAAAAGTGGTTTGGAGCAAGAACTAGATTGGCAAGGCTCAAACTTGACAACATATAGTCAAATCTCACATAAAGAGTGCCTTGCTTAAAGAGTAACTTGCTTAAAGAGCAGAATTTTCTCTGAATTTTCGCTTCGCTTAACAAATAAAACCAACCAAAAACTTGCTTAACAAATAAATTGGGGTTCACAATCTACCCCACCAGAAGTCCCAATGGGTCATTTACAATGGTGTTTCACTTAATAAGCAAACTCACTTAAAGAGCAATCCTGTGGAACACATTATGCTCTTTAAGCGAGGTACAACTGTATTAAAAAAAAAACTGCAACAATTCAAACCAAAACTAAGATTTGTTTCTAAATGCTTTCTCATCATTCTCTTTAAAAAATTTCTTTCCCCCCACTAGATCCAGGATATAACGACACTAGTAATGTATTGAGACAGTCCTATGTTGCCATTACAGAACTACAGTATCTCATTAAATCAATAACCCGTCAAGGAGGCCTCAGCAGGAATACTGACCCCTCCCCCCAGCAAAAAACAAAAACAAAACACTGTTGTGAGATTGTTTAAGACCATCTCCCATAATGCTTTGGCCAGATTTGATACTTGCTGTCTAGTAGGATGGGCAGTACAGTAGCAAGGTAATTGCTTTTATGGCCTCATGACTCAGATAGCAATACAGGAAGTTGTACTCAGTTCACTGGCCCATCTAGTGTAGTATTGTTGACATTAACTACCAGCAACTTTCTAAGGTTTCCACGGAGGTTTCTCCAGCACTATTTATTGTTTTCAGGACTTGCCCCAAGGCATTCAGGAGTCAAAACATATGTCCTCCTATACAGAAATGACATGGCCAGAATAGCATTTTCCCTAGGAAATTGCCCTCTAGATTTCTCATATGAAGCCTTTGAGGCATTTCCCACAAGGACATAATTGAAGCTGCAGATAGTGCATAATACAGTGGCTAGACTGCTGTCTGGACCATCATGTAGATATCACATTTCTCCAGCTTTAAAGCAATTGTTCTGGCTATCAATATGATTCCAGTCCAGGAAACTGGAGATTGAATTACATTACTCAGTGGCACAGTATTATTTTATGTACAAAAGGTTGCAGGTTCATTCTGTAGCTTTCCCTTGTAAGGTTAAGGGGAAATCCTTCTCAAAAATATCTTGGGCTGCCAGTATGTATTGACTCTACTATTGTACATGGATGATTCATGGAGCTACCTATGATTTTGCTACTAGTGAACTATATCTTCTTATACACTACCTCACCATGTGTTAAGATCTTGTGATAAAGCTTGTCCTGCAAATCACCACTCAGAACACATGAAGATATGGGAAATAATCTTGGCTTTTTCTGCCTTACCTGTGGAACTCTATCCCCTTGGAGACCCAAGTGCTGATACTCTCCTCATTTCAGTGCCAAATCCACCCATTGTTCTGAAGTTCAATGATCTCAATTTGTTTAAGTCTGCTGAATTGTGGACTTTAGTGTGATTCCCAATTGTTTTATCCTCTTTAATTTTTTATACAGTATTGCTTTAAAGTAGTTTCAAATCAGTTTTATTTAAGGTATGTCCAAGAGCATCTGAGCTAGGTCATCATAAAAACAATAAAACAAAACAAAACAATAGGTTCAGGATTGAAAAATCAGTTACCCTTCTGTCCTGCCTAACAGGTCTCTTAGCCCAATGTGAATAGCTCTCTTTTAAAGCAATCTTCATTGAAGATATTTCATATTTGAAGATTTAAGCAATCTAGTCAAAATCTTGTTAATTTAAAAAGTGTGGCAAGGGGCCTTGGGATAGGTGTTCAGGTCTTCTCCATTATATTGAGTCACAGTATATTTATGTTTAAATTATAATAAATATTTCTACATTTGCATCTATACATACCAATTTATGTGTATACTACTAACCCCAATTCGTTCTTTAATATTCACTTCTTTTTAAATCCTCTTCTTTTTTGACACTTTGCTAAATGTCTGCTCTAATTATCCAGCTGACCCTCGGCATTGGATTGTGAGCAACAATTCCTAAGCAACCATTTATGAAGCTCAGATGATCTGAATCAGCTACTCTTCAAAATAAGCATGCCAGCATGAAAGCATAAATCTTTGATATTATTTTGATGCACAGTAGTTTGAAATGGTATCTCTTTTTTTAAAAGCACTAAAGAATAAGCCATTCCTGCTTTTACACATTGTTCTTTTTGATATACTAAGCTTTTAAGTGTGCATTATCCATCACAGTGAAAGACAGATTTAAACAAATATTACCATTATCAAAGTAAGATATGCTTTGATGGCTTGAACAGACAAAATAGCAGACAGCATCTCTAAAGGAAATTAACACCAGAATCACTTTCCAATAGGCTCCATTTGTGTTTGAAATGTCAGCTAGAAAATAAGTAACTAAGGTTCCTTAATATTTTTTCTGGTAAATAAAATATTTGTTTTCATTATGATTACATATTTATTTATCTGAAAGGAAAAAGAAATATTGTATTAGTAGGAATGAGGAAACTTTCACTTTTCAAATGTTGGTTACTCTCATAATCCCTCACCTTCATTAATCACATTGGCTAGGGCTGATAGCACTAGGTTTAGAGAAAGTCACATTACTATCTCATCAACTGAATAGCATACAGTTGTGGAATACTTCTTTAAAAAGATCTTTTTTGAATAGTAGCCTGTAAGTGCCTGTAAGTTTCACTCTTTGTCTGAAGAAGTGGACTTGACCCACGAAAGCTAACAATAAAAATATAGCAATTAGTCTTTAAAGTGCTACAGTGTTTTTTTATTTTATTTTTATTTTGTTTATTTTATTTTGTTTTCTGATATTCTTTAAAAGGCAGAAGCAGCTGTCTTCAATACTCATAACCTCCACTGGGTCTTACCCTGTGATGCTGCTTTCCATACCATACAAAACCACTGGAATTAGGAGGTGGGAGTGTATGTGTTATTACATATAATTTCATATATTCCTTCTTACTTTTTCATTTCTCATTTAGAAAACCCCTGACACAGTAGAGGATAGATCAGACACTGGCTAACATCCTATGAATTAGCACAGTAAATTTCATTAGAGTAGGCCCACTGAATCAGTGGGGATTTATTGAGTCAATTCTTCCACAAATTCCATTAATTCAAATGAGTCTACTCTAACTGTGATTTACTACACTAAATCAGTGTAGGCTTATTTAAATGGAAGAGTTCTCACCAAATCTCTACTGATTCAATAGACCTACTCTAGTTTGATTTGCTGGGCTAAGCAAAATTATTTTGGCCAATGATGAACTCAATTTCTTGTTTTTTCTAAGAATAGGTAATAATATGGTAACATGAGCCTTTCAGGAATAAGTATAGGCAAAATAAGGTCTAGTAAGCAATGAGGCTGGTTCCTTGAGTAATGCAAGTTATCCTTAAACTTGCTGAGCAGCCAGTAATGACTTCCTTCTTTACACACTAGAAGTCACATGAAAGTAATATTCAGGCTGAAAAGACCTGAGAGAGACACTAGATATCATGTTGTTAGTTCTTCTGGTCAGCTGAGTGTATTTAAAATGGATTAAAGATTTATTTCAAACTCTTCAAAAACTTTGTGGGGTACAAAAAATGAGGATGAGATGCTTCCCAATCATAAGCATGGTTGCTGAGAGAAGAGCAACAGTATTGTAAATAGCATCTCCTTTCATATGGAGAAAGTGGGGAATGGTCCATGGGGTCACAAAGGGTCAGAATCGACTGTGCAACTGAGCAGCAAAAGAACCTTTGAGGCACCTTCATTGTTCTAACTGCTACAAATGTGAATGCAAAAATAGAATAAGTTACTTTACAGATACAGTTCCTAGAATTCCTCAGCCAGCATGGATTTTGGAAACTGTGGGTTTTGGAAACTCTTAATCCTAAAGATACCCAGTGTGCTGTAGTAGACAGAGTAGTGAACTAGGGCTTGGGAGACCTGGATTCAAATCTCAACTCAGTTATAGAAACTCACTAGGAGTTCTACTCACATTGTTAAAACTACACCCTGCATATCTCACTTATCTTGAAAACCCTATTAAAGTTGCCATAATTTGGATCTGCGTTGATAGTGCATGACAACAATCCTAAATAGACAATATTTCTTGATCTATAATGATGCAAGAATCCTATCCTTTTTTTCATAATTCCTGAGAAGAGCAAGACTCGCCTATAGCAAATTGTAGAAACTTTGAACTGAACCTTATTTTGATAATGTGTTCTATGTTATTCGACCTGTATCCACAAACCCAAAACAATGATCTTTCTCTTTTCCAGCTATCAACTGTTCATCTAAAAGCAGAGGTTCTTGCTCTACTTTGGCATACTTTAAACTGGAATCTTGGATTAAAGTCCTTAAAACTTTCACTTTCTTAACACAATACATTAACAGTGAACCCTTTCTTTTTAACACAATTACTCCAAGACTGAGAAAACACTAATCTGCAGTAAACAGATTGGGTGAAGATTATCTCAAAGAAAATCCGAGGCAGTGCACACCTTCATCTATCTTTTTATATATATAAAATATCCTTTTAAAAAGCACAAAGACTTTGACAAAATGGTATGCAAAATCTGGAAATTCTGATAAGAGATGCCACTGTTTTAAAAAGGACACAGCAGCGAATGATGAAGCTTTATCTAGGAAACATTTGGAGGAAAAAAATAAACTGTGCTAACTGAAACAAACTGCTTATTTCTGAACAAACTGAGCCTTAAAAAAGAAACAAGAAAATTGTTTTTGAATATATTAGCTGTCCTGTAGGGTACACAGAGGAGCCTCCTAGAAGACTGTGGTATTTTTGAACCACAATTGGGCCTATCCGGGCACCAGCCACCTTGTGCCAGCTACTCCTTCTCACACTAGGTCAGGTGAAAGAAACTGCAGAATGAACTCACCAAAAGATGGCTTCATTTTGGCAGTTTCATGTCTGGCCTAGACACGGTAGAAGAAGAAGCTGTCATACAACATGGAAATATTCTACAGCCTGTGCTACAAGAAATGTCTTGCTGGAACCAAACTCCACAGTTCACCATTTTAAATCAATAATGGAATACCCTATTAAAATTATACTTATGTTTGAAGGTGCTAGGATTGTGGTGGCTTAGTGGTTAAGATAATGAACTTGATGACTGGAAGATCAGGTCAGCGGTTTGAGCCCTGAGGGATACACAGCAGAGTGAGCTCGCATCTCTGTCCCAGCTCCTTCCAACCTAGCATATGGAAAGCAAAAAATTGCAAGTAGATAAATAGGTATCACTTTGATGGGAAGGTAACAGTGTTCTGTGTGCTCCAGTGTTTAGTCATGCCTGCCACATGACCACAGAAACCTCTGCAGATGCAGACAGCGCTGGCTTTTTTTTGTTGCAAACAGAGATGAGCACCATACCCTAGAGTCTTTTCTAATAAAGTTTTAACTTCTGTGCATCCATCTAAATGTTGGAATAATGTAATTGGTTTAATGGTATGGTACCTATGTACAAATATTAGGTGTCAAAACCAAGATGTATCAGGTATTTTTGTATTTCCAGTATAATATTATACTCAGGCAAATCTGTTATGACATTTTCTGCAATTCTTTATAATAGCATACTATTCAGTCTGTAAATACATGTTTCAAAACATCACTTAAAAACAACATTTTTTAAATTTAATATTCCCTCTGTTGTTTCTGATTGATGACAAACTTACATTTCAAACATATATTTCACACACACATATACAGTACTTTCTATAAGTAAAGCAGTTTCAAAGTTCTTGTGCTAAATCCAGCTTGGAGCTCATCCTGTTCCGTGGTTTACTGATAACTTGAGAGCTCTGAAGCATCTCAGGAGGAGGACAAAAAGCAAGGGGAGGAAAGCTCCCACCAATGAAAACATGGCTATGGTTAAAAGGTGCTCCAGAAATTATTTCGACAGTCTTTGATGGTAAAGAAACAATACTTCATAGACCTGTGATGGTGAACTGATGGCATATGTGCCCAGAGAGGCACATAGAGCCTTTTCAGCTGGCACACAAGGAGGTTGTGGTTAAGCCCCACCCCACCTACCTGGCTCCCTCTACCAATGGGGATGAGATGGGGAGGTTGAAATCCCTCCCAGGGGCATGGCCAGATATTCCCAGACATCCCTGTCCTAGGAAACAAAGTGCTATTGCACTTCTCCTCTTACCTTGGACTGGTGTGTGAGAGGTTGCCACTTGGTCTCACTTCTGTCACTTCTGGATAAGGATTTCAGCCTTCCCACCATTTCAAGGGACTGAGAGGAGGTGTTGTGTGTCTGTTTTTGGGGTTCCCATCTTTTTGGTGGGTGGGTGGACAGGAGAGTTTTGCTTTGTAACCCAGCTCATTTGTTTTGTCAGAAAAGTTGGGGGAAGCAGTAGGAGTGTCCATAGCATGCAAGGCAAACATTGCCAGTCTACCCACCCACCCACCCAAAAGACAGATGTTTTGTTTCAAGCGCTGACTATAACAGCACCTACTGCTTTCCCCAGCTCATTCGTTTTGTCAGGAAAGTTTGGGGGGAAGTGGTAGGAGTGCCCATAGCACGTGAGGCAAACCTGTATAATTGGCAGTGGATGGATCTTTCCTGGTGCATTGGTGGGGGTTTTGGAGAATATGGTGCTAACACACCAGGCAAGATCTCCCCGACAACGACCCAGTCTTATCCCCAGCAGCCTTCTCTGGGGTTGGTAGCAGACAAGGGTGACCATTAACTTTACCTATATGCAGGAACACTTCTTTGGAAGTTCTACCCAGAGCATGCAGACATTCAAATAATGGGTGCATATACCTAAGGAATTAAAAAAAAATCTTCCACAAGAAGTAGAAGTTTTTGGTGATGGCAATCACATTATGGAATTCTTTGCCATCTGAAATTAGGTCAATCCTACTCTGTTAGGTTTTCGTAAAATTTTGAAAATCTCTTTGTTCACCAAAGTATTCCCAAGTTAAGTTTAGTTATAGAAAGGCCCAAGAAAACACTGCAAACAACAAAGCCAGCAGAGATGATGGTATCCAAGCTGAACTATTCAAAGCCCTAAAAGATGATGGAGTCAAATTATTACATTCTATATGCCAGCAGATTTGGAAAACACAACAATGGCCACAAGATTGGAAAAGATCAGTATATGTTCCAATCCCCAAAAAGGGAAATGCCAAGGACTGTTCAAATTATCGAACAATTGCGCTCATCCCACACGCTAGCAAGGTGATGCTTAAGATAATACAGGATAGACTGCAACAGTATGTGGAGAGAGAATTACCAGAAGTGCAGGCGGGGTTCAGAAGAGGCAGGGGAACATATGTTGGATCATGGAAAAACAAAGGAATATCAGAAACAAGTATACTTCTGTTTCATTGACTACACTAAGGCCTTTGATTGTGTAGACCACAACAAAATGTGGCAAGTAATTAAAGAGATGGGAATCCCAGAACACCTTGTATGTCTCATGAGAAATTTATACATGAAGCAAGAAGCAAGAGTTAGGACAGAATACGGAATGACAGAGTGGTTTGGAATAGGAAAAGGAGTAAGACAAGGCTGCATGTTGTCACCCTGCTTATTCAACTTGTACACAGAGCACATAATGCGCAATGCAGGGATGGAGGAATCACAATTTAGGATCAAAATTGCTGGGAGAAACATCAACAATTTGAGATATGCAGATGATACCACCCTAATGGCTGAAAGTGAGGAGGACCTAAAGAAGCTCCTGATTAGGTTGAAAGAAGAAAGTGAAAAAGCTGGCTTGAGACTCAATATCAAGAAAACCAAGATAATGGCAACAGGCCCTATCAGTCCCTGGAAAATAGATGGGGAAGAAGTAGAAGCAGTGACAGATTTTACTTTCTTGGGATCGAAATTCACTGCAGATGGGGATTGCAGCCATGAAATAAAAAGGCGATTGATTCTTGGGAGGCAAGCGATGAGAAATTTGGGGAGCATAATGAAAAGTAGAGACATCATATTGAAAACAAAAATTCGTATTGTCAAAGCAATGGTATTCCCTGTGGCAATGTATGGTTGTGAGAGCTGGACCATTAGGAAAGCGGAGCACAGAAGAATAGATGCCTTTGAGATGTGGTGTTGAAGGAGAGTTTTGAGAGTCCCATGGACAGCAAGGAGAACAAAAGGGTCAATCTTAGAAGAAATTAACCCAGAATGCTCCTTAGAAAGTCAAATTGTAAAGATGAAGCTAAGGTACTTTGGACATCAAATGAGAAGAGAGGATTCGCTTGAGAAAGCCTTGATGCTGGGAAAGGTGGAGGGCAAAAGAAAAAGGGGGCGGCCAAAAATGAGATGGTTGGATGGTGTTGTGGAGACAATGGGCACAGAGCTCAGCGAGTTGAGGAGGATGGTGGAGAACAGGAGTGCCTGGCGGGCAATGGTCCATGGGGTCGCAGAGGGTCGGAATTGACTGTGCGACTGAACAACAACAACAAAAACATTTATACTTTTGAGCTACTTTGAAAGTTAGAATTTATTTTATTTTATTTTATTAGATTAGCTGTTATGGTACTCCTGCTATTGAAGGTTCTATTTAACTTTTAGGGTTGTTTGGGTTTTGTTGTCACTTTATATTAAATGTCTCTTATTATTCCACCTGTGTGTGCATTTTCTTATATCTTTTTTATTTTTTGTAAGCCACCTAGAGTAGTGCTGTACAGTAGTTATCGACATGATATTAAACAAACAAACAAATAAATCTACTGCAGCCAAACTGCTATTTTAACACATTTCCAAACCTAAAATTGATACTCAGATGTTAAACTCCAAATATGCCATCTGTGTTCAGTTGATGTTTCTCTCTTAAATGAAAGAAGTCAAGCAACAATAAATCTCTATTTCAATATGATTATCAGGCACTCCAACTGTTAATGCCAATGTGCTGTCAGATGCTGTCAAATGTTCACTGCTACAACATAAATATATCATATGATAATGAAAACAGAATATTGGCCAAAAATCTACGCATCGGGAAGATATTAGCCATTCAAAGTTTACCAAGTAGAATTTAGGGAGCGTTTACAGAATCATTTCAATTTTAATAACTACCTTCAGTTCAGTTTTCAGAAACTTTAGGTCTGTCCCCCAAAAATGTTGTCCAAAATTTAAAAAAAGTTACTAATATTCATTTTTTAAATGAAAAAAGAATCATATTGTATCAAATTACCTGCTAAATGCAATACGGTTTAAAAAACCACACAGACCTTCCTGGTTTTTAAAGCAGCAGGTTGAGCTTCTCCAACACAAGCCCTCTCCTTTTTTCATCTGCTGTGACCCTTCATTAGACAATGAAACTAAACAACACTTTCTTCCTTGTGGACTCAAAGCAACAGATGGAACAATTAGCTCCCTGCTCTTCAACAGTGTTGTTTTCAAAGCAAGAGTGCCAAGGAAGATAATTGCTCTTACTGTTCTCTTGGAACAGGCTGTATTGTTTGCTGACAGCCTATTCTACGCAGCACACACTCTACAGAGCTCTGGGCAGTAAAACTCATGTGCACATTTCAGATTTCTTTTCTAATTTAAGTACTGTACAGTACTCTGGATATTTTAGTTCTAGAATGGCATCCAATCTCTGCATTTTAAATAAAGTCATGTTCATTTGAAAGTTTGCCTGAAATATATCAAGGTCACAGAGCAGTAAGACTCTACTTTTTCCTTTGATGATATAAGGCAGAGGTGGCCAACTTTGGTGCTCCAGGTGTTCTTGGACTTCAATTACCAAAAGCCCAAGTCAGGACACCAGGTGATCAGGGCTTCTGGATACTGAAGTTCAAGGACAACTGGAGCACTAAGGTTAGTCACCTCTAATATAAGGGGGCCAAAAAGGGAAACTTACATTTTGATACTGTCAAAAACCCAAGTGCAAATGAAATAAAAAACTCACTCAACTTAAAATAGGACCATATTCTCAACCAACAAGATGCCTGAAAAACTTTGTCAGAAGAAGTGGATTTTGATCCACAAACGATCACACTGATGTAAATGTGTTAGTCATCCCCCCTTCCCCTCCTTTATTTTTCCCAACATGACACCTGGAATTTGCATAATGGAACAGGATTTGTTGCAAACTCCCTGGTTACTTTCTGCAGCACATAATTTTTCAAGACATAAAGATAACACTGCATGGCAGGAAATAGCAAAGAACATTCTGTCACATTGTTCAGCAATTTTCCAAACCACAATCCCCCCTCCCAAGCCCTCAAATAACAAGTAGAGACACAAGAATAGATTTTAAAACTGGGCCATGAAATCTGTAGGTCATCTTCTATCAGTGTAACAAAGATGGTCTAAAGCTCAGAACAAAGTAGACAGACATATATCTAATCTGGAGTTGGGCCACAACTGTGTTCTTAACAAAAAACAAACAAACCCAAAAACAAACCTAGAATGTTAAAGATACCTGTTAATTGTGCAACGTGTTAATAACAAGATAATTCCCCACTCCCCAGCTAAGGTCTTACAATTAGGTGAGCTCAGCCTTCTTTAATTATTTCATAATGGAAGAGGAGAAGAAGGTGGAACAGATTTATGTTGCTTCCAAGTCTCACGTTTTATAAGATTGTTGACTGCGCCTACCTAATACAGACACTGGAGAGAAGTTTTAAATTTAATAAAACACAAATAATTGTTTCTCAGTAATGAAGCATCATAAAAAGGAGGCAAATTTACTGTGAGTACATGAAAACCATTTTTTACTCCAAGTACAACATTTTCAGACACTTTAACCTTGCATATTATTTGCAGAAAATAAAATATCCAGTTAATTTATTAGAAGATAGTTGCTGACGCCTATTATATAGAGAGTTAAATGATTTAATGTTACTTTCTCTGCTGGCTGGCAAAAAAAATGTTTCTGGGGATGTGAAGAAAGGACCTTTTAAGGGAGGATGTTTTTAGATTGTTAGTCTTTTTATACCATATGTTTAATTGAATTTTAATATTCTAACTAATGTCTCTTTTCCTAAAAAAAAAAATCTTTTTTTTTGCAACTGTTCCATTATTAGGAGAATGGAATTAAAATAAATAATGGGGAAAGATAATATAAATCTTCAGTTTTGCCACAAAAACTCAACTGGTTAATATGAAGATTGTTTTAATTATATATTCAATTGCCTTTATTCTTTATTGTTAAAATTTAATGGCCATCTAAATAAAACCAAAATAGCTATGAAGGAGGAAACTTCCCCAACCTATAGAGGTATTTATTATCCAAGTGTCTTCTTTTTTAATGAGCAATATGTTAAAAATTTCTCATAGTCCCAATGACGGTAGAATCCATAGTGAGCATTTTCAATTAATCATGCCCCACAGAATTGTGAAAAAGCTTTGATAAAAGGTCATCCCTGAATTCAAGAACTAGTCTCAGCATTACAAATTTATTCCTACGGGCACTTGCTATGATGCTATAAAATGATGTTTTGTGTCCCTTCTCTTTATTATAATAATTTATTTGCTTCTCTTCTCAGCTGTCCACTTTAATTTAATGTCTTTGTTCCCCCTACATTGCCAAGGCAGCATGATACAACAGCATCAACTTTGAAGAATTGTTTACTTTAGAAATGCAAGCTTTGAATATCTTTTGCCCCTCTCCCAAAATTATACACTTTAAATCCTAGTCTAAGCAACTGTCTGCTAAATCAAATTATGCCCAATCTCTTCCATACTCTTTGGCAAAACACTCTTTGGCAAAACAAAAAATCCCTGCATTATATGATCTGTCCAGTGACTGAGGTGATTTACAAAGGTGGCTTAATGGAGTTAAGACAAAGTATTATTCTCTATAAAATAAAAGCACAACACAGGGTTTTAGGGTGAACTATATCTCAGAGCAACTGACCTGCTGAAACATTATATTCACCGTGCAAACTATCCTTTCTATCTATGGAAAGGATAGAGATTTAATACCTCCCTGGGTTTACTTCTATCAATATGCAACACAAAAATGCATGGCTTCCCACAACTGCTAAAAAGACAGTGCTAGGATGTCTGTAAGCAAATCTTAAAGACTACACTCTAACCCAGGGGTTCTCAACTTTTCCAAGCCATGACTGGACCATTCCCCCTCAGACAGCTGAATGGGTCAGACTAGTGGTTCCCCTGGTGTAAATGCAAAACGCATCCGCTGCTGTTGTAAATGCATTTACGCCAGCCACAGGTGCATTTATGGCAGTTGTAAACACATCCACTTCAGCTTCTGGTTGCGGTAGCAGTAGCAGCAGTGATGCAGGCCTCATGAAATGGTGCCATAGGTTGAGAACCCCTGTACTATCCCCTTCAATATCTATCTAGCTAAACTAAAAATAATTTTAAAAATGCATTACATTGCAATTCAAACCCATAGATGGAGACCTTACAAATTCATACCCATAGAGAACAAATCAATTAAGAGTCAAAATGTTACAAAAGAACATTAGAAAGTTTTCCTTAGAAAGCTCTGCTTTTAAAAGCCTGTGGAAGGTGTGATGAATTTGGGTATGTAATCTCCAGGAGTTTCAATTCATCTTTTCATATGCCCAGACATGAAGATGCTAAAAGTGGGCTACAAGCTGGAAAAACAGCTTTAAAGGCCATATAAAGAACCTATATATAAATGGTTCTTCATATAAATGATCCTCCAGCACACAAATATCCTCACACTTTGATGGGTTTTCTTCCTTCTCACATAAACAGATAGAAGTTTAGCAAGGTCTGATGGGCAAGTAGGTAATAATGTGAATTCAGCTCCAGGTTTGTTTCCTCAGCCATTATTGACAAGAATTTGAAAAACAGCAGGTAGAAGAGCTACATGGAACACAGAATTGATAAAAGGGATCAGTGTTACTAGAAAATAACACAAACTTTTTGGCGATTGGCTATTCTGTGATTTGCTCACTCTGATGGTGGTATATCAGCATTAAAAATTAAAATGCTTTGTGGGGACAATTATGGATGCTTTTGATTTAACTGTAAATAGTTTGCAAGCAAGACGTATACAACACTTCATGTTCATTGCAATACTTTGCTATTCATGGGCTGAGGTTAAGGAATCTGTGAAAAATTCATCTTTGACATAATGAAAACCAATCTAACATGCAGTGAAAAATCCCTCATCAGAGGTTAATGCCATAAAAATGAATTTAATAGTGTTCTTTTAAATATGGCCCTTTACTTACCTTCTGCATTACACATTTAAGCTTCCAAAAAGCCAATTTAAGTGCATCATTTTCTGTGCAATGTCTAAAATTGGTCACTTTAAGTGTATAAATTGAAATACTTATTATTATTTGAGTGTTTTTAGTATGGAGATGTGCACATTAAAAATGCATTTGGAAAAAAATGAAAGTGTCATTTAGGCTTCAAGCTGTCTCTAGAAAAGCAAATGGTACAAACAGATAAGCAGGAAATTGGATAACAGTTTCCTGTTGTAAGTGTGTTGACTGAAAAACATAATCTGTGTTTTAAGAGTTATGCTTTTAGAGCTTTTACACATATTTCACCACCTGCAGATGTTCTTTAGAGCAGAACTTCTACTGCAAGATTTTATCCTCATTTCTCCTGTAGAAAAGAAGATTGGAATCACATGGCTAGCTATATAATAATTCCTGCATTTATACATTTTGACATTCTAGCTTGGTATGTTGATTTCTCTTTTATCTCTTTACAAATTGTTGAAAAGTTAAAAAACTAAAGAAAAGCAATTAACTTATATACTGCCACATCACACTTACTGCACTCTCTGGGTGGTTCACAATCCAATTAGCATTTTGCCCACCATATGCTGGGTACTCATTTTACCGCCTTCAGAAGGAGGGAAGGCTGAGTCAACCTTGATCCCTGTCAAAATCAAACTCACAACATTTTGGCTCCAGTACAACAATTTAACCACTGCACCATCAGGGCTCATTAAGAAAAAAATTGTAAAATGGGCAAATGTAAGAAAAAATAAAGTTGCCTTTTTCTGGAGTCTAAATATAGCTCAGGTAGTGAGCAAAAATTATCAGAAATATGATATCCATATAAATGGAAGTACTGTAGTAGAAAACCTCTAACATCATGCCTCCCTTGGAGTGCTGTGTTTAGTGATGGACTTTACATTTGACAGGTTGGAATATGGCCATACATGAGTAAGGTAAAGGTAAAGGCCAGTCTTGTTTGAAAGGCAGTCATATCTGACTCTAGGGTTCAGTGCTCATCTCTGTTTCATAGCTGAAGAGCCAGCACTGTTTGCTTCTGCAGGCATTTCAGTGGTCATGTAGCAGGAACGCTGTTTACCTTCTCACTGAAATGGTCCCTATTTATCTACTTGCAATTTCATGCTTTCGAACTGCTAGGTTGGCAGGAGCTGGGACAGAGAGGGGAGCTCATTCCGTCCTGCAGTATTCAGGTGTTGAACTGCTGACCTGATGCCTTCCAGTCAGCATCTTAGTCCTTGATAAAGGGTTTGAGACCATGCCCAATTGGAATTTGCGCCTGCAGGCGGAGCTCCTCCCCTTTCGGAAGGGCTTGAAGACATGGCTGGCGGGCCAAGTGTGGGGACACAGCAATGTAGGTTCCCACCCAGGATGGCTAATTTAAGAGCAGCCATCCCCCCCCCAATCTGATATTTGTATCAGTTATTATGTATTTATTTGCTTTTATTGTTGAATGTTTTAAATTTTTTATGAATTTTATGAATTTTTAAGGCTTTTATATTATGATTCAGGATGTAAGCCGCCCAGAGTCGGGTTTACCCGATTGGGGCGGGATATCAAGTATGAACAATAAATAATAAATAAATAATAAATTTTGAGTGATATTTCCAACCAGCTTCAGATATTTGAATGGATGTAATATGGAAGATGTAACAAATTTGCATTGTGCTCCTCCAGAATGGAAACCTGATACAAAAGTTTGAAATTACAAGAAAAGAGATTCCAACTAAACATTAGGAAGAACTGCTTGATGATAACAGAAATTAGAAAAAGGCCATTTGGTCCTTAAAATGTTTTGTTTTGTTTCTTTTCTAATATGCTTGTGCAGACTAAAATGAATATCAGTTTGAAAACTATAACCAAACCAAACATGGAGACATAGCACTCAGTGAAAGCTGTAGAATTATTATGGGATGCTTGAAACCAAGCCCAGTGATGAAATCAACCACCAAGCAGATAATATGGAAAAATGTAAGAGCTAATTCAAAGCAAACCACATTAAAATCAAGGATACATTTTTTTTCAAAAAAACTGTGAAACTGGAAGAAACAACAGAGAATGCCAGAACTATAAAGTGGAAACAAAGAACAACATATCTCTTAAAATCAGGAAGCCAACCTTTTTGCACCATGTGCCTGACCATGTCCCTGGAAAAGCTGAGCAGGATGACCACACACCCTGGAAGCGGAAGCTTCCATGTTTACGTCAGCCGTGGGTGCATTTACACATGCATGGGTGCATTTTACAGCTGATGTAAACACACCTGCTTCCACTTTTGGATGTGGGGTTGACAGGCTGGATTAAATGGTGTCAGGGGCCAGGTCTGGCCCGTGGGCTGTAGGTTGGGAAACCCTGCTTAAAATGTAGGAAACCTCAGAAAGAATAGGATCACATGGAAGTTATTCAGTAGGCTGGATTTGACAGAACTACTGGTAAGGTGAACAAATGCAGCTTTTGTACTGAGACAGTTCCTTGTGAATGCAATAAAGAAAAGGCAACTTCATTACTAAGTCAATGCATTCTATGTCCCTTAACATGTACAAAAGAGGATTTGATGCTTGATTTCTCAAATGATCTTGATATTGCTCATTACAGTGCCAAAATTATCTGACATAATAAAAATCCAGAAGGTTAGAAGGAAGATCAGGTTTTTAAGAAGGAATCAAAAGGACTCCATCTATTGCCATTTTAAAGCTTATCACTTACTCACTTCCTTGTGGTTGCCTAAAAAAAAAAAAAACCCCACTCTTCTCAACAGGATCAGGTCTTTCTCCTGGTGATGGGGAAAAGGATTAAAATAAAATGGAATAGTCAGATTTATTGTTGCCCTGACCAGAAACTCTTCTCTGCCCTTAGCATCTCAAAAACTTTGTGACTTGGTGTTGTTATACCATTTTCTGTGGCCTGTTTTTGCTATTTCTGTTTCCATTGTCACAAAAATGTAATTTCCCCCTGAAGATTAGGAAAGACATAAATGCTCTCACAAACACAGAGAGAACCAAGTTATAGTATATTTTAGATGGATGGGGAATCAATCTATTCATCCATATTTGGGCTTGGGCAGAGCAGGGGTCCAGGTCCCAAGTTCTAAATGAAATCTTGTAATAGTTTGTTGTTTATTTTATTTTTTTATTTTTTTATTACATTTATATCCCGCCCTCATCCAAGGACTCAGGGCGGCTTACAAAATTAAAACACAGTTAAAAACACATTACTTACATTGAAGATTTAAAAAATTAAAAAGTTAAAAGGGTTAAAAAGTTAACAAACAACAGGGAGAGAAGTGGGGTGATTTAAAGGAGCCCACTGGCTGAACTGACCGTCTGGCCCGCACCCCACACGTGCCCTGCCAGCCAGCCATGCTCCCATATGTGTAATATTATTCCCTGAAGCACTGTGATAACACAGTCTCAGGGAATGTTTAACATGCTATCTGATTGTTGGCCTGAATTGGCCAAAGATGGTAGTAGTTTAGCAAGGCAAAATTACTTTAGAAAATAATGTGGCCATGACCCTTCAGTACTTGAGTGGAAGACAACTAGGGAATATCAGGGAACTTCATGAAGGGCTAGGAAAGAATCTTGCTTGAAAGCCTACAGAACTGCCACTAATAGGGAAATGCAGGGGGGGGGGGGAGACTACTAGTTTGTTTTCTTTTCAGGTTCTCACAGGAGGCTTCTTCATGGTTTTTGGGTCCTTCTCGGTAATTGGTTTGTTTGTTTGTTTTGGTACACCCAAATGGGCCAGAAAGGTTTCCTGATTTGGGTCTCCAGTACTGGACTAAGATAAGCCTCAAAACTACTCCAAAAAGCAGAATTAAAAAAAGTTATTGACCCCCTTTCAAAGCACAACAGTGCCTGAGAAATAACTCATCATCAGACCTATGCAGGAGGCACTATACATCATATCACACCCTAGTCAGAAACATCATCAGGAAACAGTACAGGAGAAAAAGAGAAGCAGCATCAGATCTCAATGTCACCCTTTACCCGATTTACAACCTTCTGAATAAGAAAATCCAAATTAAATGTGATAGCTTCATTACCCTCTCTTTCAGAATCTAGATCTATCATATCTCACAGGCTCTTTATCATGAAGATGCAACTTGTTAAAAAGAAGGAAGTGCCTTTTTCATTCTTTTTTCCTTTCACTTTCCCCATTCAGGTTAAGCTGAAAAGTCCAATCCCTAGCTGCCAGTACCAGTCTTAGATGTACAAAGTAGCCTCACCCTTAAATCTGTTCCATCCTGTTTCCATATTAATTTGTGTCTGAGGGGAAAAATCTGAACCAAAATATACATTTAAATACATATCTAATCCTTTTTTTTTGAATGTTTTATTCAACAATCTCAATTTGAGAAGTGTTTTGGGTTGTTTGTTTGAGCTGGGAATTACAAAGCGATATTCAGAAATTGTGAAATCTATTGGATAATTAATTTCCAATACAGTCATATGTTCAGGCGGTACAAAACTGCTCTATGCTTCCAGGACACAGCGAATTACACAAATTTACCAGTTCCAGCAGATAACTTGTTTCTAATGGAAACTGCCAAACAGATACTGCTTTTCTTACTTTACTTTTTCAATACTTTGCCACAGCAAGAACCTGAGAATGGACCTGTATCAGAACAAGTCTTCTTGCCTTCTATTACTTCTTGCCTTCTATTACTGCCTGCCTGATTTATAGAAATGTGCAGGTTTGAGTGTATTCTCTCTTGCTTTCTCACTCTGCACATACACACCCACTAACGAAATCCAGAATACTTGACAAATATGGTCATAGGTGAGAGGATTCATGAGCTGTGATGCAAAAAGTAATTTTTACAAGCACCATTGATCTCAGCATTTGTTTTCAATCTCTCATGGGCTTCCTGATCCATGCTTAATGTGACAAATAAGAGGTGCTGAAGAAGAGGTGACACAGTGAAGCAACCATCTGTCATAGAATCCCCTTTTTATCATGCCAGACCTATGGGATTATACAGGAATAGGAGTCAGAGGAGTTTAGGTTTATTGTTCAGTTTGGTTTACTTGCATTCCACCCACCACCCACCCAATGCCATTTTTGTCTTAATTTTTTTTAGTCTAAAGGTTTTTGAGCAGATTGCTTCAAGTGATCAACTTTTAAAAGCTTGAGCTTGAATCTTTATACTGTACATTCATGATTATACTGTCAAATTTGCTCCTGCTTTTTTTATTATTCTGAAGATTTAACTGTTAAACTACTATACATTATTGAGAGCAAAAATGATCTGCAGTGTATTACTCACCAACTTATCAAATAAAGAGGCAAGACACACGTGGGCCGCATTTATTAAAATTGATTAAAAAGCTTCTGGCCTGTGCAGGGGCCTTGTATTTCATCCCTGGTGCCAGAAGACTTCCTTGTTCCCTCTCTAGCTTGGATGGGCAAATCCCTTGTCCCAGTGCAGTTCTATATCTTCAACAGGTACTGCCAGGACAACTAAGTCAGAGAGGTATCACAGTGGGCATTTCCAACTCTATTTGTGTGAATGGATGTTGGACATATTGTGGAAATGGCTCATGGTGCCCATTACATTCCAAGTGATTTTCCAGGCAGTCAATTTTCATCTCATCCAATGACACCCTGAGGGATTTGCCACCAGCATCCTAACCCAGCAATACCTGCAAAAAATAATGTGACCTATTTAAGTGAGTCTGCCATAACTACCTGTAATGCTTTGTAACCAGAGTGGGATAGGCAAAAAATTACTGCACAACATCCTTTCTTTAAAACTGTCAGTCAGGAAGCTGAGTAAAAAAATTCCTATCTAGCCGCAAAAAGGTGACCCATTAAGCCTACAGGATGGGCAAATGGGCAGTCCAAAGAGCTGGTGCCAAAAGACTGGCCTAGAGCATTCACTGCTACCTTTTGCCTCTTCATAGACAAAAGAGGGCAAAGTCCCTCCTCCCTCCAGGACATATAGCGCCAGGATATGCAGAGGGGGAGATTGCTAAAACATTGCAAGAGAGCTATTAAAGTTACTTTGCATAGGGGCAATAATATCTACCATGCAAGTTTTCATTTGGAACAAACCATCTTACTGATATCATGAGCATTTCTATTTTTGACAACAGTGTGAAGCCACATAAGATCGTACGGCTTCCTCAGCACTTCCTTCCCAACCTCCTAGCTTTTCACAATGAAACAGTGAATTCACATCCGGTTGGAAAGGAGCCAGAAGCTGACATATTGAAAAATAATTAATACAAATATAGTTTGGTATGGAAAATGAATACCTAATTTTTTTTAAAAAATGAATAAAGATCTAAGAACTCTTTGTCCATTAAAAAAAAACCCCATATAACAACAAAATCTCTTAATATTTATGTCTTTTTTCAATAAATACCCCCATGGAAACAAGAAGCTGTCCGTAATGGTTTTATGAGAACAGATTTTCAGTAATATTTACAAGGTTAGATTTTATGTGTACATTAAGATAGAGGTAATCAAATTCTGTGCTCAAAGCACAAGTTGAATTAACACAGAGAACAGTGTGGTATAGTTGTAAGGAAGGAATGTGTGTCTGCATGTATAAAGAATGTTTTTCACAATTGTTCCCAACTGCTGCAACCAAGTTAGACTTGATCAGATAGCAAAGTTTTATGTATCCACAACGTGTCATTCCTGAAAATGTCAGTATTAGTTGTCTTGGTGTAGCACAGTGTATCACATTTAAAACCAGCATGAACAGTTTCTCAAAAGATGGGCTGAAAGCAAATGGCATAGGGTAGTAAACAGCATAAATGTGTTTGTGCATATGTGTGCCAAAAGGTATAAACTCTGTGCCATTGTGTCAGCAGGCCAACCCTCATTATGTAGGGTTCCAATGTACTTCCAATTTTAAAAAAAAAAAAAAACAGTTGAGTTAATGCATGTAGACTGTTCTGCTAAATCATATTGAAGCAACAGGGAAAAAGTAGAAACATTCTGAGAACTCTCTCTTGATGCTGTTAATGTTATAGTTCAAGGGTTTCCAATCTACAGCCCACGGGCCAAACTTGGCCCATAACGCCATTCCGACTGGCCAGTCGCCGTCTTCCCCACACCCAGAAGTAGAACCGGGCATGTTTACATCAGCCATAAAACATGCCCGCACATGCGCAAATTCGCCTGTAGCTGACGTAAACGCAGAAGTGGGTGCATTTACATCAGCCATAAATGTGCCCATCTCTGCTTCAAGGGGGCGTGGTCTGGCCTGTTCAGCTGTTCAAGTGATGTAGTCAGGCCCGCGGCACAAAAAGGTTGGCCACTTCTGTTATAGTTTTTTTTTCCTGCAACCACTGAAAGAGCAAACATCAGTGTAATACATAGCTAAATGTCATCCTTGCTCGAAAGCAAGTCATATCTGATTCTAGGGTTAGGTGATCATCTCCATTTATAGCCAAAAAGCCAGCATTGCCTGCAGACGTTTCTGTGAACATGTGGCAGGTATGCCTAGACCAGTGGTGCCAAAACTTTTTTCTTGTGTGCCAGTCCCTCCCCTGACACACAGCTATGTGGCTGGAGGTGGGCTGCTCCCACTCCTGACAGTTTTGACGTCAGCAGTGGTGGTGACGTAGGCAGCGACTGTGCTTTTTCCAGGCTGCTCTGAGTAGCCTCTCACTCGATCCTTTCCCCTCAGCAACCTGTGCTGAAGCCAATCGCTGCCTCGGGGGAATATTTGGAGCCTCCTGCAAGTCAAAATTTGCAGTGCTAAGAGAGCCCCCTAGAGCGCTCAGGATGATGTCATTGCTCAGTGCAATGAAGCCCAGCTGCTCACCATGGGCCACATTAATTATATGAAGGGGTCCAATTAGGCCCATGGACTGGAGTTTGAGCACCCCTGGCCTAGACACTGGAGTGCATGGAACACTGTTACCTTCTCATTGAAGTGGTACCTTTTTATCTACTTGCAATTTCTTGCTTTCAAAATTCTAGGTTGGCAGGAACTGGGACAGAGATGGGAACTCACTCCATCGTGCAGCACCCAGGTCTCAAAATGCCAACCTGTTGCTCTTCCACACATCAAGTTCAGCATCTTAACCATTAAGCCACCACAGTCCCTAGTAATACATAGCAATCCCTTTATACCCTTGTCTCATGTTGTTATTCAGTAAGACTGATTTTTGAAACAAAACAAAAATTTCTATTGATGGAAAACAAATCCTCATTAAGTTGGATTTTTCAATACAGTACATTCATCTAGTTCATTGTCTACAAGATTATCACAAAAATTACATGGAGATTTTGGTTTCCCATTGTTCAAGAAAAATGAGATCATCACATTCTTTTTCATCTCCTTTTCCAAATATGTGCAAGAAAAAGACTAAAAATGAATGTAGTGTATTTGAAAAATGCACATAAACACTCTTTACTTAAGGGAAAATAAGCATAAACAACAGAGTACTTAAGGAAAAATGCATTAAGAAATGTGTGTTGTCACTGAATTATATTACTTGCATGAAAAAATCCTGGGGACTTTGAATTCTATACTGAAAAAGCACATTCATATGAAATTATACTTCACATATATAAAATCATAAATTGGACATGTCTGATAAAACAGAACAGAAAGTGTAATAAATCACAAGTGAAGTAGCCCGACTGAATCATTAGAGTTTTGGTGAGTCATCTTCTCAGTATGTTCCATTGATTGGAATGGGCCTACTTTAGTTATGTCTTACTGTGTTAAAATAAGAAGTGCAGGCAGGGTTCAGAAGAGGCAGGGGGACTAGAGACCATAGTGCCAACATACGGTGGATCATGGAGAAAACAAAGGAATATCAGAAACAAGCCTACTGTTTCATTGACTACACTAAGGCCTTTGACTGTGTGGACAACAACAAAATGTGGCAAGTAATTAAAGAGATGGGAATACCAGAACACCTTATATGCCTCGTGAGAAATCTGTATAAGAGTCAAGAAGCAACAGAATAAGGAATGACGGAGTGGTTTGGAATAGGAAAAGGAGTAAGACAAGGCTGCATTTTATCACCCTGCTTATTCAACTTATACACAGAGCACACAATGCACAATGCAGGGATGGAGGAATCACAATTTGGGATCAAAATTGCTGGGAGAAACATCAACAATTTGAGATACACAGATGACACTACCGTAATGGGAGAAAGTGAGGAAGACCTAAAGAAGCTGCTGCTTAGGTTGAAAGAAGAGAGTGCAAAAGCTGGCTTCAGACTCAATATAAATAAAACCAAGATAATGGCAGCATGCCTATCAGTCCCTGGAGGAAGTAGAAGCTGTGACAGATTTTACTTTCCGAGGATCCAAGATCACTGCAGATGGTAATTGCAGCCATGAAATAAAAAGGCGACTGATTCTTAGGAGGCAAGCGATGAGAAATTTGGGGAACATAGTGAAAAGAAGACACATCACATTGCGAACAAAAATATGTATAGTCAAAGCAATGGTATTCCCGGTAGCAACGTATGGTTGTGAGAGTTGGACCATTAGGAAAGCTGAGTGCAGAAGGATAGATGCCTTTGATATGTGGTGTTGGAGGAGAGTTTTGAGAGTCCCCGGACAGCGAGGAGAACAAATAGGTCAATCTTAGAATAAATTAACCCTGATTGCTCCTTAGAAGGTCAAATAGTAAAGATGAAGTTGAAGTACTTTGGACATCAAATGAGAAGAGAAGATTCACTTGAGAAGCCCTTGATGCTTGGAAAGGTGGAGAGCAAAAGAAGAAGAGGGTGGGCAAAAATGAGATGGCTAGATGGTATTGTGGATGCAGTGGGCACAGAGCTGGGCTGGCTGAGGAGGATGGTGGAGGACACAGATGCCTGGAGGACAATGGTCCATGGGGTCACGAAGGTTTGGAATTGACTGTGCGAATGAACAACAACAAAAGTAAACCCATTTGAATCAATGGGACATATGGAGAGGTTGATTCACTAAATCCCCACTGATTCAATTGACTTACTCTGGCATGGGTCACTACACTAAGCAACATAATTTCACCCAATATAATCAAACATCCCAAAGCAAATAAAATACTCATTTCCCTCCAAAATCCCATTAAAAGTAATATGTTTTATCATGCCATGTTCAACACACCTAATCTTATCTGCTTTTGGAAACTAAGTTGAGTTAGGTCTGTCTAATACTTGGATGCAAAATATAGATAGAATATAAAGGCTGGATAATTATTAATTTGGATTAAAAATTCCAGAATCTCCAAGGCAGACTTTTGTCAACTATTTGCTGTGTGGCATTCATGAAATCACGCGTGAGATGGAGAAAATGTTGCCGACAATCTGCATCCCTTCTGTGTTTTTCAGTGTTTCTTACATAATGTTTTTCCCTTTTCTAAAATATCAAATAAGAAGGAAATATGAGAATAACTGAAGGATGTTCTTTTTAAGGCTAGCATGAAGGTAGCAAAGTTGGCCTATATTCCTTTACAGAAATGTCCTTCCTTTCTCTTTTAGCCAATGGTTTTTCCTTCTTGTAACAAGAGTTGAAAATCCACATCCAGGGCACAGTTGCTCACATGCTGTAGGAGCCTCTGCTACACACAGTTAAGAATATTAATACTGTCCTCCTGGATAGCCTCATCTCCACCGAAACATTAGACCTATAATGTGCCCATATCCCAAAGAGAATTGGACAAACTTTATTAAGTATCCCTAAAGCCCACTTCCTCTCTTTTAATCTCACATCTCTTTTTTCCTCTAAATTCTACTACTGGACAATATGTCTGGGTCAATTTATCACTGGTTGCTGTGACATGATACTGGCAAATTAGCTTAGACTTCATTTCTTTTCCATCTTCCATGGTGCACCCAATTGCTTTATTACACACCTGTGCTCTTCCTATTATGTATTTCTCCAATTGAAAGCAAACTGACGTCTCCCCATGACAAATGCGTCATACCATCCTATTGTTGATGTTTACTCAAAGCCAAGAGTTTCTCAATTGCAGCCAAAACACTTCTTTTTCCAGATCTAACAGTTCAGATAATTGCTCCATATTCTGCTCCAAATGGACTCCTTATGAAAACATTTCTACGTTTGCTTCATTTTGGGGGCCAAATCTCTATTTGCAATGGTATTTTGACATGATAAAGCCCAGATTAGACCACAAATTAATACTCAGTGTTGGAAGATGTTTTGTATGAATCAAGGTTCCAACCTGATTCCCTTTGATTGTGGAAGCTGGGAACCAAATCTCTTCCTGAAAGAGCTCCTGAAATAATCTTTTCAATTTACCATATATGCCAGTGTACAAGACGACTGGGTGTATAAGACAACCCCCCCCCCCAACATTTCCACTCAGAATATAGAGTTTGTTATATACTCGCTGTATAAGACTATCCCCTCTTCTGCACACCTTCCACACACCAAATAAAACGTAAAAGAACATCAGATTTGATTTCAACATGTTAATTTATATTCAAATGCTTAAGACATACAGAAAAACTGTCACAAGGCTGTATGTTATCAAACATGTACAGTAAACATAAAACAGTGCAAGTTTATTAAACGTAATTCACCAAAGACAATTCACTAAAGCTGAATGAAACAATAAACCTATGGGAGCTGCCATGCTGTTTGTTTTCTAATTTGTTAACCAAACTGGAACTGTCAATGATAGAAGGAAGGTAACAAATAGAGGGAGAGAGCAAGTGCCAGGCAAGTCCCTAGCAAGTTTGCTGGCGTGACAGTTTCCCTTTAAAAGGCTCCAAACTCCTGTTCGTCATCTGATATTAAAAGTTGTTATCCGATCCATCCCATAGGACCTTAACATTATTCGATGCAATTCTCCTCCCCAGATTGCTTAACGTTATGCGATTTAAGCGTTATCTGAGGTAAACGTTATATGAGGAAAACGTTATCGAAGGTATTACTGTATTTTATTCAACTGAAGTGCACCCGGTGTATAAGACGCCCCCCCCCCTTGGAGGCATGTTTTTCAGGGGTAAAAAGTCATCTTATACACCAGCATATGCGGTATTTGAAAAGTTACTGGTTAGAAATCATGCATTCCTTTTATGTATTACAGTGTTTAATAAGCAGCTCAATATAGTAACTTATACAAAAATGCCAAACAAGTGCTAACTTGGAAGCTTTTCTTTCTTTTTCTTGTCCTTGTTGCTGAATACACAAAGGGATACCATACAAAAAGGCTACTTCCAGCACAGCTGTACGATTTACAGTTCAATGGCTAAACTCCTACTGGGGATTTATACCGGAGTAAATCTAATTTTTTTTAACTACAGTGACAAATTACTACTAATTAATAGGTTGTTGTTCATATTAGAGGCCATGCATGCTAACATGAACAAGAATATTGAGCAGCAGGTCATTAATTAATGTCGATAAATCACTGCATTAACAGAAATCTGCTATTGTGAAAATGAAATTTACTAATTTTTAAAATTTGTGTTAGAGACACCACCAGCAGATTAACATACAAAGCTAAAATTAACATATCTAAAACAAAAAGAATTAAAAGGGCTAGATGACATCTCCCCAATATCAGGCCACTTCAACAGCATTTCCTCTTGCCAACATAAGGTCCTCCTCAGTACATGTTAAGGGGCATTGTGTGCATTATATCATATGGGCGATAGTTTGTTCTTCTCCACATTCACACAGGCTACCAACTACAGGAAAACTCCACTTTCTCAGATTAGCCCTTGATCTTCCTACCCCTCACACAGTCAGCTTTCCACACAGGCCATGGTTGTTCTTGATTAGGCAGTAGAGAATTGTGTGGTTCTGCACAGTTGTCTGGTGGCTCCTTGCTTGCCTCCCAAACTTCTAGGATGGCCTGTATGGAAACTGTGCCTTAATTTTAATCTCTGCTTTGGTGGTTGGTGATCAAATAGCAGGTGTGTTTCTGAGGATCTTGCTTTTACCCACTCTTTCAGAGCAGCACTTTCTCGGAGAAATTGTGCTGGAAGGATGTCAGCTAAGTAATGCACTTTTTGTATTGGGATTGGTTTTAGGCATCCTGTGACTTACTAATCAGACAATATGTTAAAATGTAGCATATGCCTTCTCACAAGTTAAATCTGCTTGGTCCACTACAGCTGAGATTCCCCAAGCACAGATAGAAGGGACTCAGCTCTTCCTAAAGTCTTGTTCCTGGATACAGTTCCTCTAAGGTAGGGGCTTCCAAACTATGGCCTGTGGGCCCAATTAGGCCCCCACATATCATAAATGTTGCCCACAGTGAGCCTCTCATCTGCCCCCACCACGTGACTTCAGCAGCGGTGGAGGAGGAGGCGGCAAGCACGCTTTGTCCTGGCTGCTCTGAGCAGCCTCTTGCTCAGTCTCAACCCTTCTGCAGCCTTTGCCAAAGCTGATCACTGTGTTGGGGAAATCTTCACAGCCTCCTCTTTTTCAAAATCCATGGTGCTAGGAGAGCCTCCTGGCGCACCCGGGATGACATCACCACAGCGCACCAAGTTTACCCTTCCAGCGCCATGGATTTGAAACAGAGGAGACTCTGAAGATTTCCCCAACACAGTGATCGGCTTTGGCATATGCTGCAGAGGAGATGGGACTGACCCAGAGGCTGCTTGGAGCAGCCCGGACAAAGTGTAATCACCACTACAGCCACCACTGCTGCTGACGTAAAAACTATCAGCAATGGGAACAGCCTGCCTCCGGCCCCCGCAGCTGTGTGTTGGAGGTGGGACCAACCTGCAAAAAAAAAAAAAGTTTGGGTACCACTGTTCTAAGGGTTGTAAAACGGGAACATTTCATGGGCATGGTTAACATACTTTTTTATTTATGAGCTGAAAGATCATGAAAATACCTTTGGGGCTTACAACTCTTTCACACACTTGGCCATTATGGGCACTGGCTAGTTCTACCAGCTGTGGGATACAGGGAGCTGTCAACAAAAATATAATTTTTTCCAAGTTCAGGGGGGAAAGATAATAATTTCAAGCATCATGTTACACATTCAACATAGTGTGAAGTTTAGCCTTGAGCATATCTTCTCCTTGAGAAAAAGATGTTTGACAGAAGGAAAGACGAAAAGGATGTTTGACAGAAGTTAAGCAAAGAAACAACACAGAACAAAACACCTTTACAAACAGATATTACTCTTTCAGAGGTAATAAGGATCAACATCATATTGTATGTTTGGCAGGTTGAACCTGTGGATTTCAAGGGCCAAGCAGGTCAAACTAAATGAGAAAATGAAGAAATGTGTGTAAAGTCAAATGAATAATTTTGAAGATTCCCATTGAAATCTGCTCTTGAGCATACCTATTCTCTGATATAAAAACAGTGATCTCTGTCTAGGGAATGACTTACATAATAAGTGCATCTTTTAATGTTTTCCAATCTGTATACAGGCCAGGGTTGTTGTCCCCATATATATGTACTGAGGTTGGGGTGTTTGCTGTCTGCAAAGTTGGTATACCTAGGACAGTTGGCATCTGTGTCCTTCTTCCCAGGGACTGCTTGCCCCTGGGAAAAGCTCCAGGGACTGCATCCAATTGAGGATGGCCAATGATTCTACAGGGAGGAGTCCAGACTGAACTTGGCAAGAGTTCAAAGGTACCTCCCCCACCCCTTGGATCCTCTCCAACAATTGCCATGAGGATTTCTGCTGGATGGGTTCCTGCTGCAGCTGCAAGGGATGTGAGTCAGCAGTTCAACAGTTCAGGACAATTAAAAACCTCCTGGTTTTCACTTGTCAAGGAGAATAAGAGATGAATGCTATATGGATGTTTTCTTCTTGCTTTATCTTAAGATGGAAGAGGAAAGGAAGTCAAGGGCCCATGAAAGTAAGAAACACAAGAAGCATCTGGCAGAGGACACCTTCAAAAATTGGCTACCTGTGTTCCCAATATATTTGGGAGTTAAATTTAGCATATGATCAACCAATGGTATGTGATCAAACAATTGTCTAATGTTAGATGTAACAGGGCTATGGCAGAGGAAACGGCTATGACGGCATATTATTCCAAAACCCAGCAGCGGCCTTGAACCGTCCTCACCTTGAGGGGGGAGAGCTGAGAAAGGGGCTTCAAGCCTTTAACCAGTTCCCTCAGGCTTCAGGGCTTGTAGATTCCCATGTCTCCTTAGAAATCCACCCTGGGGCCTTGTTCGTTCTGCCTGAGCAACCCTCCTTATCAACCTCCTGGCCTCTCCTCCTGGCGCCTGTTTTCAAGGATGAGCCATGGGAGATTTTCATGTTGCGTGGTAAACAGGTGCATGCACAGACAGGTGTTATTAAATCCCACACACTTCGGACCCAATGCTTCAAATTGTCTTTCTTAGAAGAGACCTAGTGTGGGCTCTCCCATTTTATTGGAATAAAGAATAAAATACAGTCCCAAAAGCCAGTTGTTTCTTCATGCAAAGCATCACAATAGCAAAAAGTAAAACTTGACTGAAAAGTAAAATAAAGATTCCCATAGTAGGGTAAAACATAATTTAAAGCAAACTAATCATAAATGCAAAGCCTATCACACTTTGTCTAATAAAACAACAAACTGCATTGTCTTCCAAGTAAAGCTAAGCAAGCTCCAAAAAATCTTCAAAGTCCAAAGATGTTGCAAATTTTATAAAAGTCTGGAAGCCAGAATAATTTTTCAAAGTATTCTGCTCCCGTCTCAGGCTAAGTCCAATTGACTCCCTTCCGATAAAATTTCAAAATAAAATTTCAAAGTGTCAGGCCATTCCTGGCCTCATTCTTTTCAGATGTCCATTTGGCTCTTCGAAGATCAAAGGTTCTCGCTAAATCCCTTGATGAGCTTTTTTAACTGGCTGAAATTAATCCCTTTATGTACAATTTGGCTCACTCCCCACCCAAGGAATGTCGGAGTGTGCTTGATTTAGATCAAGAGATAAGACAACTGTTATCTCTAAGATCTTTCAAGGTTGCCTGTATCCTGGGAAGGTGCCAATGCTTTTGCCTCCCCTTCTCTCTGGGTGACTAACCTCTGTAGGTCAAAGGCTGTGAACTTGCCCTGAGGCATATAGGTAGGCTTTCCTTGATGATTCAGGAAACCCCTAGGGGTGTTCTTCCTCGTGATGTAATGCTCTCACAGGGAAATCCCCCCAGCCTTGCTGAACAAGAAAAAAGTTTCGCTTCTCTGCATAGCAAGCCGCTGCGATCGAATTGATCAGGATAAAGTTTTCCAAATTCATTAGACTTGTCATCAAAATGCACACTGTGCTAATCATTCCTTCCTACTGACAGATTGAGATTTATTCTTTTAGAATAGGATTCTGGGTCTAGCCTTTCAGGACTGCCTCTTGTGAAAGGAGAGGCAAATACAGGCATTTTAGGCAATTAAATATATTATTAAAACCATGGTTAGTTTTTGCATAGACTAACCACAGAGACACACATCTTTTATATCTTTAACAATTCAAAGGCAATCTGTCAAATTCAACAACTCCAACATTTTGAAATATTGCCCTTTCATCACCTGAAGGAAACTGGGGGAAACTTATAAAGAAGTCATGATTTCTCATTCCTTAGGCAGACAGACAGAGATTGCCACTGATCAAAAACTTACTTTCCAGTTTTACACATATCACCTCATGGTTGCTCCTGTCAGATAGAAAGCTTCTAATGCCTGACATTCAACATGCCATTCCTCTTAACATTTAGGCTGACAAATATTCTCCCTCAGTGAACATATACTTGTCACACCAATGGAAAGACAGACTTAATTTATTTTGATATACTTTCTGAACATCAAAATCAGTGAAGAACCATAAAATCCTGCCTTGTCACAAAATTAATTTAGCTGTATCAGTCGGATAAATAAAGAGCAGACAAGATACAGGGGCTTGTTCTATGTAAGGATATGCAGTAGCTTCATAATATAGATAATATCATCCTGTTTAAGGTAATGCAAGACTTTTCAAAACCAGGATTTGATGGGAAACACACACCCCCCAACTTTTAATCAAAAACTTTTGTAAGGCTCAGGAAGAAACAATTCATTGTATAACCAGTCATCTTAGTCACCAAGAATGGCAATGATAATATATGTGTCACTGTTTCTAAATATCTAAACTTTCAGAGGCTAAGAACTAGGCAACATTTGTAGACACAAGGAAAAATGACAACCACAGCTGTGAAAATGGGGTGAAAAATCCACTGTTAGTCCTAAGTGAAATTGACACACTGAATCAATGGGTGTTCTACAAGTTTTGACTAACAATTCAGCAGTTAGTTCAGTGGATCTACTCTGGTCTACTATAGTAACAACATTTAGGCCTTTGTTTCCTGAAACCCTGGTCACATTGTACAATGGGGGAATGTGTGTACATTCTAGTCTAAAATATCTGAAATCCTTGCCATTTTCTATGAGTAATTGCTGGTGAATGGTCTCCTTCACACCTAAACAGATGTTCAAGCACATTTTTTTTTAATGGGATGCAGACACAAGTATTTAAAAGCCAGATAATCTCCCTTTTTATGGTCCCATGGCTCCATTAATCTACACAGGAAAAAAGATTAAAAGCAAATATGGAGCTTGCATGAAGCAGAGCTAATGCACCATATTTAAGTATAACAACATATCACAATATTTCTTCAAAGAAAATGCACACTACTCTTGTTACACTGGGACTTCTTGTGAATAGCAACGTCCTAAATAAAAAAAAACCTAGAATGTTGATCTGCGGCTGACAATTCTCAGCCTCAGGTGTTTTACATTATACAGCAACCATCCTCCATTCTCAGCTGTTTTGACTCTTTAAATTCACTTAGTTTTCCACCCGAGTCATTTGAAACAATATTTTAAAAAATGGATTTTGGCTGTAGGCTCTAGCACTTGACAGTGACTTGGTCTTTGGGAAGACGAGCAGAAGATGAACCAGAGACGCTCAACAGTAATGAGTCTGTTGGGATGTTAGAATCTATCTTTCTTACCTCTCACGCCACCTGCAAAACCAAAGGCAAATTCCACTTTCCTTCCCTCACCTAAAGCCATGTGCTGATTTATTGACTCTGATATAGTTAAAACAGATAATGTACTGCCAAGAAAATGGCATGACATAAGCATTCTGAATGTTATGCATCAAGGGAAATGAGTGCAATGTCCCATTTCTACCCTACTCACAATTTTTTTACTGTAAAATAAATGAATAAATGGCTTACCTGCACATTTTGTTCTTGTTGTGAGTGGAGGGCCAGGAGGTCCCGTTCCTCCTTCTCCAGGACGGGTAAGAAGTACTCTGATTTCATACTCCACATCAGGGTCTAGATGCCATAACTTGTAATTGGGTGAATCAACAATGTGAGTTTCAGCCCAATTCCCATTAGTCGTACGGTACTCCACCTCTTTCAGAATGATAGGTCCATCTCCAATTATAGAATTTGCATTTGGCTTGATCCAAAGATAGGTGGCTCCAACTGCTAGAAGTTCAGGGGGTGCAATCGGCGTGGGAGGTTCTGTAGGTGAAAAAAATCAAATATACATATTTCTTAATCGTATTTTTCAAACTATTTTCTTTCTTTAAGGAGAGGTTTTTATTATGAAGGTACAAGAGATACATACATATTAAATATGATACAAATTGATGCTGAAAGGACGTATACAAACTTTACTTCCTTCATTTTCAGCTTTAATTAATACTACTTTATTTTGAACTTGCATCTCATGAGTCCTAGTCCTACTGCACTAGGTATCGTAAGTCCTGGATGTTGCCGAACTGTAATTTTCATGACCTCTGACACACATTTATTTTAGCCCTATGCTAGACATCTGAACAGAGCTAATGTTGATTTTTAAGCCCACATGATTAGGGAACATTTCTACAGGCATTCTTCTAAAAGAGTACATATTTTAGATGTGGTCAATCTGATTAGAATAAATCTGTGCCATTTTCTTCATACATTTTGTCATTTAAAATACCCAGATTCAACCAATTCTCTTGGCATTCATCATGGTTATTTTAATATTTGTGGCCAAACTCAGAGTAAATTGATATATAACTTCATTGTGCAAGGAGGGGTGGGAGAAAGCATGCCTAGCCAATTAAGAATCTCTAGAGAACAGGACTACAATAAGCATGCTACGTAAGCTGTATAGATATTGAGATCATTAGTCTATGAAGAAAAGAGTGCTGTTTACATAAGATTGCATTCTCTTAGGCCTACACACAGAAAATTAATGTAAATAATTAAGCCATGGGTAATGATAATGTGGGTTCTAAGTACTTTGAAATTAGCAGCCAAAACGTGGAGCTGGCAGCTGTGGAATCCCAATGAAACCCTGTTATACTTCATTGTCTCTGGTACAAGCAAATATTGGCTAAAGCAGTAGAGGAGCACAAACCATGAAGTACCAAAATACTATCAGAATAGAGCAAAATAATATGTACACACACACACACACGCACAATTGGAAATGAAATGAAAAGTGACACAGCCTGCTAATTACCACTGAGAGTTCCAGCAACTGAGAATGTGTTAAATTAACCTATGGAAGAAGGTGATGCAGAAACCCTATTTGGATCTTCCTAAACCATGGGTGCCCAAACTCCGGCCCACGGGCCTAATTGGTCCCCTGCATATAATTAATGCAGCCCGCAGTGAGCACCCGGGCTTCACCATGGACCTCCCCCCACCCCCTGACGTCAGCAGTGCTGGCGATGGAAGCAGCGACTGCGCTTCTTCCAGGCTGCTCTGAGTAGCCTCTCATTCAATTCTTTCCCATCAGCAACCTGTGCTGAAGCCGATCGCTGCCTCAGACGAATTTTTGGAGCCTCCTGCAAGTCAAACTTCATGAGGATAAGAGAGCCCCCTGGCGTGCTCAGTTTGACTTGCAGGAGACTCCGAAAATTCAGCGGAGGCAGGGATCGGCTTCAGCACAGGTTGCTGAGTGGAAAGAATTGAGTGAGAGGCTGCTCAGAGCAGCCTGGAAGAAGCGCAGTCACTGCCTCCATCGCCACCACTGCTGACATCAAAACTGTCAGCAGTGGGAGCAGCCCGTCTCCGGCCCCCGCAGCTTTGTGTCAGAGGTAGGACTGGCTCACAGGAAAAAAAGTTTGGGCACCACTGTCCTAAACTGTGTGAAGACCACAGAAAGGAGAAAAGTGCACTAGCACCACATCCTCCATTATGGCTTTGATAATGGAAATACAATGGTGTAAAGATGAGGAAGATGTTCTACTCAGATAGTTTTTCCACATGAACCAACCTAGAGGTGAAGGGCTAATGCTTTTCAGTAAAAAAGGTTCATGACAACTGCTTTGTGTTTAGGTGACAAGTATTTAATGAGGAAAAGGCCAGGTTCAGGGATTTTCTCTTGCTTAATGTCTCTTTGTGAATGGTAGTGAGCACAAGAGGGGGGCCTGTGCACAATTTTGACTGCTGATATTGTCAACATTCATATATATATGTAAAGCTTGGCATGTTTTTTTTTGCTGAGAACATAAAAAACAATACCCCACAATTGTAATCCAGAAGTTTTTGTAAGGATTGAATTATGACTATAAGATTAGACAATTTTTCAGAATTCAGATAGAAAGATGACATTCCACAAATTTGATAAGTACATCTACACAAAGTTAAAAACCAATGCTGTGCTAAAATACAGGACCGTGTTTATAACCATTTCTTCTCCACATGAGGTTTACACACATATATTTCTATCTACATATCCCTGTGTGAAACTGCTTATAAGTGGTTTGCTATTAGAGGAAAAGATAGAAAACCTAGCACTATTGTAGCAGTAAAACTGACATTCCATTGCACATTTGAGCTTATTTGTACACATCAATGCACATAGTGTGAATGCAATTATGCATGTAGCACTTGTGGGCACTGATGTTGCCAGGGTAATGGAGCAACATAAGGATGATAACATAAGAGCTTCTTTAACCTTCACTGAAACCATCATGAGAATTTCCTTAACCATCACTGAATGGGTATATAGTTGAGATGTAAAGAATTCGCACTAAATTTTTATTTTGTCAAATAAGGCTGCATCCACTTGACATTGGGGCCAGTTCTGGCCTGTGGGCCGTAGTTTGAGCACCCTGGTTTAAGCAGAGAAAATGGCAGCTTAAAATCTAATCCTGTTGAAAAACATATTGCAAGATATGTTTTACTTCCACTTCTGCTGGGATGAACCATGTGACCAGCCTCCTGAACCATGTGACTGGTCTGCTGAACCACATTACCAGCCCATGGCCCAAAAGTTTTGGGCACCCCTGATCTACACACAAAACTAGTATGTTTTTAATGTATGACAGACACTAAGTGATACTGCTGTTGTCACATGCCATCAAAACATCTCTGACTTATGGTGACACTATAAACGAGAGAGCTCAAAAATTTCATCTTCAACAGCTCTGCTCAGCTCTTGCAAACAGAGACTTCTTCAAGTTTGATTTGCTCTAAAAACCACTTGTCTTTCTGTTAGTCCAGGGTATTTGTAGTATTCTCCCCCAGCACTATATTTAACGAATTAATTTTCTTCATGTCAGCTTTCTTTATTGTTGAGCTTTCCTACCTGCACATGGTGATCAGAAACACAAGAGTGTGGGTGATCTCGGTCTCGATCCATACACTTGATAATCTTTACACTTGACAATCTTTTCCCATACCTTCATTGCTGCCCTTCCAAATCTCTGTTATCTTCTGATTTCTTAGCTGCAGTCCCCATTTGGATGGATGATTGAACCAAAGTATATAAAATATTTCACTATTTCAATTTCTTCATTGTCCACTTTATAGTTGACCAGTTATTTTGTAGTGAGAATTTCTGTTTTCTTAATGCTCAGTTGCAATCCTGTTTTGGCACCTGCTTTCACTTCCATTAAAAGTTGTTTCTAGTTGCTGCTGTTTTCTGCAACTAAGATACTGTCATCTACAGATGTTAAATTACTGTATTGCTGTTTCTTCCACCAATTTTCACTTTTCCTTCTCCTGAATATAGTCCAACTTTCTGTATGATATGTTTTATGAACAGACTGCTGCACAGATATGGAGATAAAATGTATCCTTGTTTGACTCCTTGCCTATAGGAAACTTATCTGTCTCTATATTGTCTCCTAGTGGTAGCTTCCTGTCCACAATATATGTTACACACCAGGTACCCTAACAATACTAGCCATTGCCAACTAATACATATCATATAGTAATCAGAGAAAAGTTAGATATAATTTTAAAAATAATAATTTCATGTCAGAGATTGCTCTGGGTTGAAAGGATTTTTAGGGGACACCACAATGAGGCTCCTTTCATTTCTCTAAGTGCAGCTGTCGGGTATCGAATGCTGACCTTCCAGTTTCCAGCTCAGCGTCTTACCACTAAACCACCGGGGGAGCTACATTCTAAAAATTAATCTATATTATATTTTTATACTATGGGAATCCCACTCTGTTTCATTACCTTGGACTTCTTCAGTGTCTATTAATTACAATTAATTGATGTAGTTCACACTTCATAGACAAAGATGAGGACTGCAACACAGTTAACCTTCAGAATTTACAAATACAGTAAAACATCAGATAACGCTAAAACTTGGCTCCACAAGTCTTGGTGTTATCTGATTTTTAGTGTTATCCGATCCATGTTAAAATCCTATGGGATGGATCGGATAACGTTAAAGCTCCATAGAGATACATTGTAACTGCAGAGGCTTTAGCAGTTGTTATCTGATCCATCCCATAGGACCTTAACGTTATTCGATCCAATTCTCCTCCCCAGATTACTTAAAGTTATGTGATTTTAGCATTATCCGATCCAGTCGTTATCCGGTGTTTTACTGTACCTGTATCTGAATTTTACAAAGCTCAAAGATTCCATTTTTAAAATCCATATGAGGGGAGGCTGTGTCCAAAATGTGTGTAATCAGGGACAGTTGTACCGGTCTGTTAGTCTTGGTTCCCAGACAAAAATATAACTATGGATTTTTGTACATTTAAAAATGTTTGTGCAAATTGTAAAGAAAAGATTTAGGATTACTAACATGTAAATCTAACTAAAAACAGATTGTGCAATTCTTCTTACTCTTTAGGTACTATACTACCCCAAAATGTCATTTTGTAGTGAAATGTAAGTCAATATATCAAAGGGATATTTCAGAGAAGGACAAAGGTACCTCAGTTTCTTGAATAATGTACAGTACTGTATCAACAAGCTTGAAATGTAGTAGAAACTATGATAAACATTACCCAAACAAGTTTGCATAGGCAAATTCTCAATAGCTGTGAGGTGAACAACAAAATAAAAACTGCTGTAACGCGTGCTAGATTTCTTCGGATTTGAAATGTCAATGAGCTTTTTCTGGAAAAAAAATGGGAACATTTAAAGTCTTCTGTTACTTGTACCAAATGGAAAGAAAGATCACTGCTATTTTCCTTGCTGTTTTATGAACCTGGTTTTTATATTTGTTTACCTACTACTAATGTTTCACATTCTCATCTGAGCATTAACTTGAAATTATTGTTGCTGGGCTTAAGGTGTTTTTTTTTTAAAGAAACACTTTACTAATCAGCAGGCTGAATTTTCTAAATTGCAGAATTTATACTAGCAGTTTCTACAAGAGTTTTCTATGGCATGCATTATAAACATGAGGTGTCTGGTAGTAGCTATCTCCTTGAACTTCAAAATTCTTTATTTTCTTTTAAAGCTTACAAGACTCACAGATTTTTATTGCAAATTTCACTGGAAGACTGTTTCAGTATTAAATGCAGCAAAGGGCAACAAGACATCTTATTTCAAACTCAGCACTGGTGACATTGTTCGGCTGAAATAACATATTGCATGAACCAAAGCAAATGCCAGCTGAGTAAAGCTGATGAAGGTTCTAGGCAGTAATTCATTTCAAACAAGGACTTGCCAAATTAGTGGCTTTGTGAAGCACACGTGAAAAAGGAATCTACAAAACCATGCATACATAATCTCGCTGTATATACAACCTTGAAAAATTCGACAATATATGATTAGAGATGGGCCTTTCATGCCTAAATAAAAGATCCAAAACACAAAGGAGGCTCTATTTAATGCAATTTTTGTTCCTACAGAGATTGCTGAAAGGCAGCCTCTACAAATTATTTATGTTTACAAAACAGAGATACATGAAGGGTTTTGTTTATTCTTTTTGTTTTCCACCTTTTGTGTAACCTTTCATGCATTTTCACCATTTGTCTGTCAAATTGCCAAAGAAAGTTTTAACCAACAGCATTGCAACAAAACAAAACATCCAGGGCAAGTGAGAATTTTGAATGTATAACCTGCATTAAAACCAATGAGTAGTGTTATTCCTTGTGGGATTAATGTGTGATAATAATATTAATTTCATGTCAGAAATTATTCTAAGTTGAAAGGATTTTTGCTGGAGAAAATCTATTCAGAGGATGCCTGAATGAGGCTCCTTTCATGTCCCCGAGAGCTGGGACAGAGATGGGTGCTCAATCCGTCATGCAGTACCCAGGTCTTGAACTGCCGGCCTTCCAGCTAACAAGGTGAGCTTCTTTACCACTGTGCCACCATAGCCCTACTGTGTGATAATCTCTTGATATCTTGTGTCACTAAGTGTCAGAAACCCTCCTAATCCAAAATCCACTTAACTCAATGATATACTTTTTATATTTTATTAAAACAGTAAAAAAAACAGGAAAGTTTTTAAAACAATTGTAAACAATTAGAAAAAGACTTCACAGCTAATCTGGAACAAATAACTAAAGTCTGAGGAAGGAGCAATGTAGAGCAAGCACATAAGAAAATAAAGCTAACTAAATTATCTAATAGTTTAGATAGCATTGTCTTTGAGCATAAACAACAAGCAATCCTAAGAAACATGGCATAACAGGATACAGTAATACCTCATATAACATTAGTATCGAATAACACGAAAATCGCATAACATCAAGGAATCTGGGGGGAAGAATTGCATCAGATAACATTAAGATCCTATGGGATGCTTCAGATAACAACCGCTAAAGCCTGTGTGGTTACAATGTATCTCTATGGATCCCATAGAGGATCAGATAACACTAAAAATCATATAACACGAAGACTTGTGGAACCAGGTTTTAGTGTTATATGAGGTTTTACTGTACTTGAAATATAACTAAGCCAAGTAAAGTAATTCCTGACTCAATTCTATATATTAATCTTTGCCTTCTGGACTCTTCCAGAGGGTCTTTCAATCAGGCACTGAGTTTCCCCAAACTTCATGAAGACAAGAGCAGTTTCTGCCCCCTCTCCTTTCACATCTGAAATAACTTTCCTATTTAACTCAGTACCATAAAAGCAGCTGGCCTGTGGTTCCTTCCCATCCAAGACAAACTGGAGATGCCACTCAATTCCAGTTACTGGCAAACCTTGCATCCTCCCTCAGACACCCGTTCTCTGGAAATGACTACATGTTCCCATTTTCAAGGAAAGAACCATTTGTTTCCAGTTTCTCCTCCATCTTGGTCTGTTACTATTGCCTATCTGCAGTATTTTGCCTTGAAAATTCTTGACAAATTCAGGGATCTGGAATCCAAAATAAACATTACTCTTAAAAAATTGCACAATCCTACTAGCAATAGTAAACTGACCTCTATGCCCTCCCCCCTCCAATATTTAATTGTTGTCAGATACAGGTATAAAAGAAAACAATCATTTTCACAGCAGTAGACATTTTGCAAATCTCAAAAGGACCCCAATGCAAACATGACTTTCTGAGAGAAATAATAGCAGCTGTTCTGATTCTTCTGTTTTGGAAAATATTTTGCTTCACTACAGCAACAGGGGCAAAACAAATAAGCCCCTTTCTGAGGTTGGTGAAATGGCTGGGCCATGATCTTTAATTTAATAGAGCCCAACTTTGGAAAAATGCAAAACCCTCAGGGCTTGTTTGATCAAATGTGTAAAAGTAGTTAATCTTTTCACATCGATTTCACTGCTCTCCTTTGAAAGTATGAATTGAAAATCTGTCAGTCTGAAAGTGATGGGGCAAGACTGTGTAAGCAAAACTAATGATATCATTTCTCTGTACCCAGTGAGTCATTTTATTCACTCTCACAGAACATTTTATATTCAACCACAATGGTGCTTTGAAAATTATCTTTTACTTTTAAAAAGGGAAGGGCAGCCCACCCAGCATACAAAATAACTTTCCTCAGAAACTGAGGAAAATTATAAAAATCTTCTTATAAAATAGTATTTAGATATCAGCAGTGTTAAAAGAGAACAAACATCACTGAGACTGGCCGTGGTCTTCCCAAATATTGATATGACTTAGGAATTGCAGTTAGTAGTATACAGGACACAGCTATGGGCAAAGACAGGAGCAATGTATAGTGTTGGTTTAGAAATAAGAGCTTTCTCCCTTTTTTAGGTAGAGCTTAAATAATCAATAACAGGCTACTACAGTGCACTACAGAATGTTCAGAATTGTTGAACAGAAAAGTGAGCTGGGAAGCAAAGGCTCAGAGTTTCAGAATGTCTTCTCCTGCCATTGCAACAGAAGGCATTACAGTAAAACCAACAGCCTTCATTGTAACAAAAAATAAAATAAAAATGTAAACCAAAACATCCATAGGGATGCATTGGAAAAATTTTTTAAAAATGGTCCTGAATTGATCATTGTAAACAAACAAACAAACAAACAAACAAAAACACATTAAAAATTTATAAACCAGGATGGCATTTCCATAAGATTTACTGTTGTAACCCCGGATTTTACTGTATCTATTCAAACTACTTAATTGGTGTATAGATATCCTATGTGACGGTATCGCACACAGCAGAATATAGCCCTTCAGATGTTGTAGAGCAGGAGTTCTCAACCTTTTTATGCCATGGGCCTGACCACACCCCAAACAGCTGAGTAGACCAGATCATGCCCACCTGAAAGTGGAAGTAAATGTCCCCACTTCCACATTTATGACTTCCGTGGGCACATTTACAGCTGACATAACCACGTCCACTTCCAATTCTGTGTGCAGTGGTGGGCCATAGGTTGGGAACCCCTGTTCTAGAGCAAATATATATGGACAATTCATCAGAGTCTATGACAGGGTATCCATTATGGTTCACCCAAGGATTAGCAAAATTGTGATAGCTGGCTGGCCAACTAAGAAGGATATAAAAGTGACACTTGGCAAAGCTGCCAACTTCATTCCAGAGTGGAATAATACAGTCCCAAATGGCCCCAGTTTCCTTTCAAAAAGAAGGTTTTTGGCACAAGTAAGTAATCTGTCCTAGCTATAGACATGGCTCATATTCATAGCACTGTGTCTCAGTCTGGTTCATTTATCATATGTTTTAAAATCCATTTCAGCTTTCTGCAGGAGCAAGTTGCTAATCTCCCACAGGAACTGGTGATTTATACTCTACAAGCTTAGTACAAAAAAAGGAGGGGAAAATAATGTTAGTGGTTAGGGAGGGGAAAACATGCATACGGTGAAATGTGTAATTTCAGGTCAATTTGAGTTCAAACAGCTTCATCAGTTGCTATGTTACCTGTTTATAAGGAAGGAAATGATTCAGCCAGTGAAATTTTGAAGGGTTACCTATAGTGGCAATTTAAAAACTTTGCTAGGTGTCAGATTTTTATGTTGAAGAAAAAAAAGGATGCTATTGATCTTCTAGTTGCTGAAATAGCAAGAGGACTTTGGATTGATTAGGCAGCTTCCTCTATATGAACCTGCTGCATTGAAGGCAAAATGCCTAAAGCAGATTTTATCCCCCCCGCCCAATTTAGTTTCAGGAATAGTGGGAAGTTGGCCCTCACAGCCATCTTTCAGCCATCATATCTTGTCCTCTGACCTCAGTTTCCTAGTCACAGCAATCAAAGGTACAAGAACAGACAATAAAATAATATATATATTCAGTTGTACCTTGCTTAAAGAGCATAATGTGTTCCACAGGATTGCTCTTTAAGCAAATTTGCTGTTTAAGCGAAACAACGTTGTAAGTGACCAATTGTGACTTCTGGTGGGGGGGATTGTGAACCCCGATTTATTTGTTAAGCAAGTTTTTGGTTGGTTTTATTTGTTAAGTGAAGTGAACATTCAGAGAAAATTCTGCTCTTTAAGCGAGTTACTCTTTAAGCGAGGCACTCTATATGTGAGGTTTGACTGTTCCACCTTTCCCTGAATGCCTATGAGCTGGCTCAGAACAGTTTAAAAGCCCACAGAATGAAACTTCCATGAAAACATGGAAGATTTCTATGGTTTGGTCCCACTTTGACTCATGGAGAAACAGCAGATAATCTGGTTTCTTCATGCTTCATGCTCCAGGCTACATAAAACATGATGAGCATCATGTGAAGAAGAAAAGGGGAAACACAGTAATTATAACCATAACAGTACTTGGGATACACATCATATTCTAAGCATCTGTAACTTTCAATCACCCTATAAAACAGATCATTATTATTAAGCCCATGTAGGATTTGAGGTTGAAGGACAGTGACTTTCTGACTACTACCTAGTTCCAGTGAGTTCATGATTGATCTGCACTTTGAATCTAAAATGTTCTTGTTGAAAAGGCTTTGACACAACTTTTGATAAGTGCTTATCATGATAATTTCCATTACTATTCCAATTACAGTAACCAAGCCTGGTCATCTATATGATTTAGATATAAATGATTCCATTCTTCTTTAATATATTGTAATGGCATTGAAATGGGGTCTTGGTTTGTGAGTTTAAAATGGATGCTGTTATTTGCTTTCCTTCCTAAAAGGGTGGTGGATTCCTGAGAAACCAGGGGTTTGGAATTTGGCCATGGGCCCAGGTGCAAATTCCTTTCCCCTGAAGATAGTCATAACAGTGTAAGAACATGGGAACAGAAAGGAATATAATATAATCCAGATTGTGTTAGCTGGCCTAGACAGCAAATCCAGAAACTATAGATGAGTGGTGCCCAAACTAAGGCCTGGGGGCTGGGGCTGGCCCCCAATTCCAATTCATCCAGCCCCCAAAGCCCTTGTTGGTCCTGGAATCAGAAGTAAAATACGCCCGTACGGGTGCACTTTACTTCCACTTCCAGGAGCAACGAGGGCTTTGGGGGCTGCATGAATTGACGTTGGCCCTTAGTGACTGGCTCCCTGAGCCACATGATAGGCCCGCGGCCCAAAAAGTTTGGCCACCCCTGCTATAGTCATTCTTTTCTTGTTTTAACAAGGGGAAAGGGTGAAAATATGTTCATTTTTATTTTTATAACATTTTGTTTTTCTGATTTTTAGTTTTTCCTTCATATAATAAAGCTTGATCTTTTACAGAATACTTTTTGGACTTTTTATTTACAGCAGGAATTCTCAACCTATGGCTGATGGGCCAAACCCAGCCCCTGATGACAATTCATCCAGCTCCTGATGTTCTCACTGATCCTGGAAGTGAAATTAAAATTCATTCTGTGCATGTGCAGAACATTCTGGACATATCTGGTGCACATTTTACTTCTGCTTCTGGGTGGGAGGAACCATGTGACCGGCACAATCAGCAGTCCAGGAGTCGTGGTCAAGCTCACTACCCAAAAACCTTGAGAAAGCCTGATTTAGACCATAAGCTGGTGTGAGGATTCCAGTTCCTTTTGGATCTCTTTTTGGCAACACCACATATTGTTGCCCAAGCTACATATTTCTAAGTCCTACCTGATCTGGTTAGTTTGTAAACATAAACAGACAGGGATTGAAACCTATCATAGACTTCCTTAGCCTGGGGAAGAACCTCATGTACTCTGAAGCAGTAAAAGATCTTATGCTGGCTTTCTAAATGGGTGGAGGTCTTTGTCAGGTGGAATGGAGCACTGAGATAGTAGGATAATGGGCTAAGTTATCCTTACATATATCACACTATATGTAAACCACAGATGCCACTGCAACTATGGACTTTTAAAAAGAGTGAGTGATGGCAACATGTATATCAAATTGGCTCAATAATAAATTAAGCCATTAAAAATACAAATGCTTTGCTAATTTAAAAGCCATCTCAGTTTGAATCCATACCCTACCCCTTCAAGTATGAGAATCAGGAATATTTTACAAGCCTCTCAGATTCTTGACCACTCCAAATAGAAGCTTTTCAAATTCTTCAGAAGAGAATTTGATTTCATTACACTGAATGGAAAAGTCTAAAACGCCACATGTGTTAAATTGCTGGTAGGAAGGAATGCTGTCACAAACACATGAAGAGGGTCATCATGACCCAAAAGCCTTGGTGGAGGCATTCCAGAAGCACACACTAACAGCAGTTTTGCAGTACTACACATGTTGACACAGGAATATTTGGGAAAGCTTTCGAGCATCTTTGATTCCTTGCTGAATCTGAACAGCTATACATAATCAAGAGAAGTTTGACCACAATTAGGAATAATCACAAGGCTACTCATGAAAGCTTTGTGAAGGCCCAGGTTGAGATTCATCTGATTAAAGATATTATTACTGCTATATTATGGGATGGCTTTATAACCAAGAAAAACTGGGATATAATCTCTTCTGGCCAAATAAATATATCAATTTTTGGCTTTAAGGGTACATGGAAGAGATAAAATGCCAATAATAATTCTTGGAACTGGATGATAATAATCTACTTCAGAGAACACTCCAGGGGTTTGCAAGTGCTCTCTGAAACCATGCATTTTGAATCCAGTAGGATTCTTTTTAGGCTGGGCACTACAGAGCTTGAAATAGTCGTGGGAGAATCCAAAATGCTTTTTTGTCAATGTTGATGAGGTGTCATTTTGTCAATCCCCATGTTAAATAAACAATCCAAATATCTTGCTAATATTTAAGTTAAATGTTTCTAACATTTTAGTAATCCACTAAATGTGTTACCCAGTCTGGTGTATAGACTTGGGACAAAGATCTTTTAAAATTTTATTTCTAAAGCATGTTATGTGTACCCCCATGTTTTCTAGAGCTCTCACAAAAACATGGCTGAAACCCTGTTGCTCTAGATTAAACAACAGAGGCATCTGGTGAGTCAGCTCCTCCATTGTCAAGGAGACCATTATAGTGTGACTTTGCTATGTTATTCAACACAATTTCAGGCTGTATGTATCGAATCATTATTTTTTTTAAAGGATGTTTTGATCTATGCAAATGTTTAAGAGTGTTGCGGTGACGCCAATTCCTTCAAACCTCTTCAGGATTATCAGTGCCATAGCCAGGATTCTAGATGTGGGTGGATGAATATTTTTTCAGGATGGGCAACAAAGCCTCTTTTCAATGCATTCCTATGGGAAACTGTGCTTTGCCAGGGTGGGCAAGCTGCTAACTCAGGGTGAGCTATGCCCACTCTGGGGGGCCCTCTGGCTATGGCCCTGAGGGATATAGCAAGAAGAAGGTTGGTTGGGTCTGATTGTTGGACATTTTAAATTGCTCGGGATATATTCACACTTCTGCATTTTGCTTTGCTCTTTTGCTGCTCCTTTTGTGGGGAAGGGTAAAGTGAGATATTTCTCTCTGTGTGAAATACTTCTGTATCTGAAAATAATTTTCTGAAGAAGCCTTACTGATCTGCTACTTGGTTCTCTTATGTTAGTTTCTTAATTCCTCTCTACTGATGGTTAATTTGTTTCCCATTTTATTTCCATTTAAGATTTCTTCTACCTACTGAATCATATTTGTATAATATTTTATACAAAAACTGTTTGCCCAATATTTTACACAAAGTTTGATTACATATTAGGTGATGAGGGTTGACCAGTATTTAGTTCTCTTGAGGCATACGTCATCTGGGTTGAAGGATCAAATTGAAGGTCAACTATTCATCTGGTGGTGGCCTTAGATCAAAGCAGAACTGTGGGTTGGGGCAACTGGTCCTCCTGCAGCTCCCAGCAGCCTTAACTAAGACAACCATAGGAATAGCACTATGGAGAAACACGATTGCCCTCTACTGCTGTGCACAATTCTGAGAAAGATGGACCAGGAATGTCATTCATTGCAAGACAAGAAAATGTGTTTTCCACTGTGTACAACTACCACAAGTCAATTTTTGTACTAAAATAAATGTCAAAGGATCAGTTAGATTATAAAAACAAAATTACATTGATTGGACCACTTTGAAACTGTGTATAAAATAAAATACAAAATAAAATAAAATACAAAATGGCCACCTGCACCTGACTGCATTTGTGCTTTTAAATCACAGTTTGAAAATTCCCTTAGATAATTGTTCAAAACACCCATTCACCTACACATACCACAAAACTTTTCCATTATTTCCACCTACTCAGTGTCATTTAGAAAGCACCTGAGAGAGAGTCCTTTTTGCTTTGACCGTGTGCCAGCTCAAAAAGACATTTTTCAAATTGGTTTCCTTGACTATTTCAATTTCCCCAAACATTCTTTGAAGAGGTCTGCAGCCTCTGAGGCACAACCACCTTAAAATCTCTGACAGGATTTTAGTGGCTGTGAAAACCCTTCTAATATTTCAGAAATAACTCAGCTGAGGAGAGAAAGAATTGCTAGTCTCCTGACCCCTACTTATTTTTGTATATATGTGTGTGTGTGTGTATATATATATAAAAGTTTGATACTGTTACATTGTACAATAAGTATGTCAAATATACATACACATGAAAAGTAGATTTTTAAAGGCTCATGAAGCAAACTGTTATAGATTCTGATTCTACAATCAGAAGGACCTTCAGACAGTTTTAGAGTTGAATATCTAAGCTGAACATTCAGTCAGGCCTCCTAACAAAAATCCAAAATGCTGATCTCAGTCTACATTCTCCATGAGCTTTTAACTATACAGTGGAACCTCGGTTAACAAACAGGTTGGTTAACTTAAAAATTGCATAACAAAAGGAAATTTTGAAACAGATTAATTGGTTTTAAATGCATTCTTATGGGAAACCGTGTTTTGGTTAACATATTCTGGTTTTCAATGCATTCCTATGGGGAAATTCGGTTTAAGTAATTTTCACTCTAAGAAACATCCTGGGGAATGCATTAATTATGTTAACCAAGGTTTTATTGTATCCTGAAATTTACATGCAACATGTCAGGAGGGGGGAATGGTAGCATATTTGTCTGAACTACTTTTATAGCTTATCCATCAACACTATTACAAAGGAAATATAATATTAGGTTTTCAAGCAATGGCACATTATCCCTGAAACAATTCAACTAAATCATACAAAGTATAATCAAGATTATATTTCCTTAATTAAGTATTTGTCCTCATTTATTCAGATCACCTATATTGATTTTTGCTTGGTTTTTCTTTCTGATTTAATGTTTTCTGCTTTTGGATTTTATTTTGCACTTTATAATTGATAGATACCTTGAAGTTACAAGATTAATGGTATGACTTTAGCAAAGATAAATACACACTCTTTTCAAGAATGAATTCTATCAGATTAATTCAGGTCAGGTAAAAGGAACTGTAGAATGAACTCACCAAAAGGTGGCTTCATTTTGGCAGTTTCATGCCTGGCCTAGACACAGAAGAAGATGATCTGTCTGAACTTTACACTACAACTCTTTTCAGTTCAGGGAATCCCATCTAACAAAGGCTTTGTTCATGTGTAACTTAATAAGCACAATGTCTGATGTGAACCACCAGGGCTGCCACTACAATGGAGATACCCTCAGTGAAGAACACTTTTACTGATATCAGAGCTTACAATAATACATGTATCACAGCACAGTGGCTTTCGTGGAGAACTGAAATGGAGAGCTAAAGAGCCACTTTGCATGATTATTTTGATAGATGTTGACCTTACTATCCTATTATCTATTGAATTTTTGGTCTCTAAATCCCGCATCTATTTATTCTATTTATTTATTGAACAAAAGGTTATACTTAACCATTATTATCTATTTAACCTCATTTTTTTCCTCATGGTAATTAGTTCACAGTCCAATTCAGGTCTCTGTGAACCTATTTGACCAAATACAGTGTTCCCTTTCTATCCAATGGCTGGATATCATTAAGCGTTAATAATCAGCATTAATAATCATAAGGCTGTCAAGACCATTCCAACGTATGGTGATCTTTTCCAGGATTTCATAGGTAAAGAAGTAGCTTGCCATCACCTTCTGAGGAGGACACTATGGAATCATTCAGCATACCCAAAACACACAGACTGGTACAAGGCACACAGGGGAATTGAATTTCCAGTCCCAGTTAGTCTAACCCACTGAGTTATTAATCCATTTCCTAATATTGTTACTGCAGGGAAAATGAATATGTGCACAGTTACAACAATACACTATGTTCTCAATGTTAAAGTAAAGGTAAAGGTTGCCTATGGTCAAAAGCCAATCGTATCCGACACTAGGGTACAGCCTAAGAGCCAATGCTGTCTGTGTCTGCTGATATTTCTGTTGTCATTTGGCAGCCATGACTAGACACTAGAGCACACAGAATGATGTTACCTTCCCACCAAAGTAGTACCTATTTATCTACTTATAATTTCTTGCTTTCAAATTGCTAGCTTGGCAGAAGCTGGGACAGAGACAGGAGCTCAGTCCGCTGGCCAGCATTCAGATCTCAAATTGCTGTTTCTCACACACAATGAGAAAGTGGTATTGGGAAGATTGTGGGATGTAGGAAAGGGCCCTAGAACCCAGGGGTACAAGCAGTAGATATTTCTATCTTCCCCTGGGCCTCACGGGGCTACAACTGCTTGTACCCCAGTGAGGCACAGGGGAAGATAAAAATATGTCCCATACTAGAAAAGTTGTCCACATCTATATATATATGTGTATAATATGAAAGCAAAAATGCCTGACTGGCTAAAGTTAAAAATCAACAGCTGCCATCCTATTGTGCAGCTTTACATGCACAAGAGAGATGATGTCATCATCAGTGGCAAATCACAGCTAATCTTTCTTACACTAGGTCAGGCAAAGGGAACTGCTGAATGAACTCACAAAAGGGTGCCTTTATTTTGGCAGTTTCACATCTGGCTTAGGCACAGAAGAAGATGACTGCTGATTAAAAGTGATTTTCAATTTAACACAACTCATAAACACTGCAGTCTTGTGCATCTCCAAATCCTCGGGGTACATCTTTAATTAGTGGCAATTTGCAACAACATTGTGCATGCTGAGCTGTGCAACAGGATTTCTGCTAATACTGAAGACATAATTGGGGTAAAAACTGTAAAGTAAACATAAGATTTGGTTTAGGTCACAAAATTAAGTTAAATATAGTTACTTTTCCATGCTATTTTTGACTTTTTCATGCTATTGAGAGCCTTGCTTCTTAGTATTTCTCTGCTGGATCATTACTGTATTCTAAAGACAGCCTTAAAGTTCACAAGCTTATAACACATTCTTAAGTTCATCATGCTGAACAGACCTCCTTCAAAATGCAGGATCACTATTAGAAATTGAAAAACAAAAGTTATTCAAGTGCCAAACTTGGGTGTATGTGAATAAAAATCTCCAGGAAACCAATAGATTTCATACAATTTTTCAAGCAATTAAATGTAAGTGCTAGTAAATATATATTTTATATAGAAGAGAAAGCAGATTTGTTTCCAAACAAGGTAAGTTCCACAAATCTCCACAAAATGTTGCCAGCTCTTTAACATGTTTTGTCTGTGTCTTTGCAATTCCCTTTGGCAATTCTGTTTGACAGCTTTACTTTATTTTCATCAATGTTTCACTGAAGATTGTTTAAGAAAATATAGAACGTAGTGAATTTCACATGGCAATTTAAAACCACTTCACAGACATCTTTGTTCAGCTGATACTCTCAGTACTGTCTCTACCATCTGAAAGTGAACAAAACCTTCAAATCACTTTGCTACACTGATTAAACTAAATATCATACAACACCTGAGGAAATAACAGGACTAAATTATAAACAGGTTTATTAAAAGTAATGATTGTTTGTGCAGAATCAATGAGCAAAATATTCTAACACACTATCTCTGCGCTTCCCTTTTAAACATGGAATCCATTCTACAGATAGCTCTAAGGACCATCACTGATCTGTTTCCCTTGATTTGTCCCAAATGATTGTTTTTCTTACCACAAAATATTGATCTTGTTCAAGATTTTCTTTGCTTGTTTATTACATTTCTATACTATCTACTGGTGTAGGTTGTGAACCCCAATTTATTTGTTAAGCGAGTTTTTGGTTGGTTTTATTTGTTAAGTGAAGCGAACATTCAGAGAAAATTCTGCTCTTTAAGCAAGTTACTCTTTAAGCGAGGCACTCTTTATGCAAGGTTTGACTGTAACTACAACTGAAACAAGTAAGACATTATGGGGAAAAGTCAAATATATTATCCATCAGGTTACACAGTTGTACAAAGGACCAAGCCTGCAACAAAGATACATCCTGCCATTTTCTCAAATAGCTCCAAAAAAATAGAGAAATGTCACAGAAACAACATTAGCAGTCTGTTTTTAATATTATAGTTTGCTTAACTTTATTTTAATACAAAAACTTGTATGATTTCATCTGTATCTCTTTTTTTATCCTTTTTTCTGTATGTGCTTTAATTTTGTTTGGAGTCTCCGTGGGTCCTTATTCTGAAAGTAAGATACAGTACAGAACAAAACCAAATCAGAAGCATACATAATGATTGGTATACACAATGCTAAATTGATTTTTCTAAATGCCTATAAAATACCCTTGAAAACTAACTTTTAAAGAATAACTAGCAAACATTACTCATTATGCCAATAAGGGAAATTATGCCAATAAGGGAACTTTTTTCATATTCGTTATGTTGGTTTTGACATATAATTATGTCATCTCTTAATAAACTCCCTCAAGTAAGTAGTTAAAAGTAAATTACATTATTGGTAACTCTTTAGTTCCATGCTCTGTCTCTACCTGATTTTTATAAAGACAGGCAATTTTGCCACCATTAGCAGAAAGGAAAAATAGGGTTTTTTATTTTTATTTTTTTGCTCATGCTAGTATTTTAGCAGTATTTGTCTATTTCTATCTTTCTGTTTACATATTTAAAATCTTATGCAGGAACATAATAGCCTTAATTTCAACAGAATGCACTTGTATATTATGGTGCAAAGAACAGGGATCACAGGCAAAAGACATTCCACTGCAGGAGAATTATAGTCTGTACTGGAGTAGCACAAATGATGCAAAGGTGGGCATTTAGGTCAGAATACAAAACATGCCAAACTCAGTTGATTCAAGGAGGCAAAGAAGAGATTGATATATGATGTCTCAAAACCTCCCCAAAATGGTATCCAAGTAAATTTATCACTAAGCTCAGTAATTCAACCATATATCATTGGACTCAGCAATAAATATCAGAGGTCAGTGTCACACAGCTGAGCAGGAATGCTTTCACATACCCTTTAATGCTTCTGATCAAAATATGGACATGCTTGTAGTAAAATGATGGTACCATATACTACCACTAAATTTACTTCCACACTGCTTTATCTCCGTCCCTCCCTTCCCCCCCCTGACAATATATTACAGTGTATTTTACAAGTTTTCTCATTGTTAATTATGTTTACTGATCCAGGAGCAACTTCTTTTACATTCAATTCTATTATTAAGTTGATACATTTGCAAATTTTTATTATGTTGTAATGGATCTAGATGTCTTTCTTAGAAGCCAGTTTGGCACATTTAAATACAATAGTATGAGAGAACAAATAAGGCAAATGTATTCTCATTCAGTACAACCCTATACATGTCTATACTCAAGATAAAAACACTCGTTTGCCTTGTATTCATGGGTAAAGAAGATAAGTTATTATAGTCTAATCCTCAACAGTGAGAACGCCACAGCGAGTGGGCGGCAATATAAATTTGAAACAACAACAACAACAACAACAACAACAACAACAACAACAACAACAACAACAACGAGCAGTTCTCTTACAGTTCCCAGACATCTTGCATTGTAGCCCATTTTTTTGCACATAATTGCTTATTTCGCACAATTATTGTCAACACACAAATTGTTTGAGGTGCCCCAAACTAGGATTACTACTACCTTATTTAAGACTTTGAAACATCAAATGGTTTATTGCTTCCTTCATAGCAATCAGCCAGTTTTTTTATGCTTGTATATGTACACGTGTGCTTTGTTCTCAAAGAAAAGGATGTTTAAAACATTGCCCAGAACTCTACTGATGATTTCTGGTTGCACAAGGAGAATTGCATACATTGGCCGTGCCCCAGAAGTGGCTGCAAATGGTGTGTGCTTTGCCCGGGTCCTCAGGAAGTGATGGATACAAATGTTTACACTAAGGGCGGAGTCGTATTAAAGGAGAGCCTGCACTTAGCGCGGTCTCTTTTTCGCCCCATTTTGCGGTTGGAAAGAAGTGCCACTTTCTTTTCCGCCCACCATTTTCTGTCTCGTGCTTGTAGGCCTCTGGTTCTATTCTCGGTCATTACCTAGCTGGTTCGCCTTGCTCTGTCAAGGGTCGAGTTATGGCTCCAGTACTGGCCGCTGCTCCAGAAAGCAGTGCAAATTTAAGCATGAGTGCTCCATCTGTGCCGGCCTCCACTCTGTGTCTGCTTGCTTCTGTGCCCTGGGCACCAGAGACCGAAGCTGTGACTCCGGTGTTGCTAAACAGCCTGCATCTGATTCCCCGGCTTCAAAAGGGACCCAGCCCAGTCAGAACTGAGGTTCTACTGTGCTGGCTCTGCACTTACCCCAAGCACAGTGATACCGACTATCTCTCCAAGGGTTTCTTGGAGGGTTTCTGCATCCCTGTTTCAGGGGACCGCAGGCCCCAGGATGCGCCTAATTTGAAGTCGCTTCAGGACTTGGAATCGGTCACCCACAAGCAGATTTTCAAGGAGGTGCGAGCGGGTCGAGTGGCTGGCCCTTTCCCTGACCTGCCCTACCTGAACTTGAAGGTTTCACCATTGGGACTAGTTCCCAAAAAAGTCTCCGGGCAAGTACAGGTTGATTCATCACCTGTCTTACCCTGAAGGCGCTTTGGTGAATGATTCTATACCGCATTCTTTATGCTCCATCAGGTATACCTCGTTTGACCAGGTGATTAGCATGGTCCAGGCCTGCGGACAAGGGACTCTCCTGGCCAAGTGTGATATTAAGTCGGCTTTTCGCCTCCTCCCAGTTCACCCAGAGGATTTTGAATTGCTTAGTTTCTGCTTTGAGGGCCAGTATTTTGTTGACTGGGCCATGCCCTTCGGCTGTTCTATATCCTGTTCGGCGTTTGAACGTTTCAGCACATTTCTGCACTGGGCCCTCATGCACTGGGCCCACGTGGACTCGGTCATCCATTATTTGGATGATTTCCTGTTTATGGGTTCACTGGACTCAGGGCATTGCCAGCACTTGCTGTGGTGCTTCTCAGAGCTGACTTCTGAACTGGGGGTTCCTTTGGCTCCCTAGAAGACCAAGGGTCCAGCCACTTCCCTCAGTTTTCTTGGGATCGAGTTGGATATGGTAGCCCAGTCATCCAGCTTACCGGTGAGAAGGTTGACTTTTTGGTTACCAGGGTTTCATCCGTGCGTCACAAGCACAAGGTTACTCTGAAGAAACAGCAGGAATTGCATGGCCACCTTAATTTCACCTGCAGGGTTGTCGCCCCGGGCCGTGCTTTCACTCCAATGCCTTTGTGATGCCATGGCTGGGTTGCAGAGGGGTTATCACTGTACCCAGGTGACTAGGGATATCTGGCTGGACCTTCATGTTTGGCTGGATATTCTTGCTGCATTCAACGACACCTCTTTTTGGTGTGCTGAGCGACTTTTGTTGCCACAGTTCCAGGTCCACTCTGATGCCTCGGGGGTCATGGCTTCGGCTTGTTTTGTGATGGCCATTGGGCCTGCGGACCTTGGCCCGACTCCTGGCACACAACCGGTTTGGTTCGTGACCTTACATTTTTTGAATTTTTCCCGATACTGGCTGCTCTATTGATGTGAGGTTCCCTTTGGTCAGATTCGTCCTTCCTCTTTTGGTGCGATAACCTAGCAGTTGTCCACATCATCAATACCCTCATGTCCCACTATCCCAGGGTTATGTTGCTCATGCGCCCATTTGTCCTGGACACCCTCTGCCTTAATGTAGTTTTTAGAACCCGCCATGTACCTGGCCTCGACAACGTCATTGCTGACACATTGTCGCATTTTCACATGTTGCGGTTCTGGGAGCTCGCCCCGGCGGCAGCGGATCTTCCATCTCTGGTTTCTGGGGACATATGGAGTATTGGCGAGGTGAAGTGTCCTGTGCTATAGCTCTTTGCTTTGCTGGCCACTCTCGCAGGGCTTACCAGCTTTCTTGCGAAGCTTTTGTTGCCTTCCGTTCCTCTAACTACCTGCCGAACCGTTGGCCTATCCCGGTGGATTATGCACCGTGTTAGGTTGTGCACCTGCGCCACCTGGGTCTAGCTCCCCAGATCATCCATGACCATTTATCTGCACTTGTGTTTGCCGAATGAGCCAATAGGTACCAGAATACCCTAGGGGATTTTTGGATCCTCAAGGTACTGGAGGGTTGGTCTCGTGAACGGGGACCACGCCAGGCTGGGAGGCAGCCTATTTCCCCTGCCATTTTGCGTGGTATGGCAGCCACATGGCCAGTTGAATGCACTGACCTTTACGAGTCTGCTCTTTTTCATGCATCGGCATCCACCACCTTTTTCGGTGCCCTGCAGCCCATTCTGACTGTTCCCACAGGGCTGGGTGGGGGACTATGTCTCATTTTCAGCTGAAAGGAAGGAGTGTAGTGATAATTTAAAATGTTTTAGGTTGTGTATTCCTGGGTATATTATCCCTACTATACACTGAGTTAAATAGGGATGACTTCCAGCCAGGTAAATGGGTCTGGCAAAGTCTAAACTGCAGCATGCCGGAGGGTCTGGAAACTAAAGGACTCAAATATGTAGTTGTGTTTTCTTGAATTTCTTGCTTCCCAATATTGCCACAAAAATGAAAGCAGATTTAGTATCACTATTCTATCCAAAATGTGTATATAAAATAGATACCATTCTTTACTAGAGCATAATGTTTTATCATGTGAGGCACAGTTAATACAGAACACTTACTAAACTCTGTTCACATTGATTTAGGCTCTTGACACAGGAAAAACACCATAATGAGAAAGAATTTCTAAGCCCTTCCAGGTGAAAGCAAGACAAGGAACACTATAACTTTCTTGTCAAGGTCTCCACCATTTGCACAAACTCGCTCTGCACAAAACTAATTCCATTTCACTTTGAGAAGCAAACCATGTGCACACAGAGAGAAAGAAAGAGGGAGAGAGAACAGGAAAAAACTTGCTGGTTGTTTTAAACAATGTCTTTGAGGGGTTTAATCCTTAAAAGTCCATGCAAACAAAGAAAAACCCACCATCATTTTGCACAATGTGTATCCCCAGTGTTAAAGTGTTATTTGCTTCAAAGTGTTATTTCAATAATGTTACTAAATCTATGGGGAAATATCATTATTCTTCTTTTTTTCTGTTCAAAGCACCACAAAATATCTTGTCTTCTTACAGGGGAAGGAGAATTTTGCAGGCCCTGGTCCTTTTTTTTTACAGCAATGAGACAAGCAGATTTACACCCCATTATTTTTGCCACACAACTCCTGTTCCAGCTGTCACCACCTGCTTTTTTGTTTGTGAAAAGGACACACAGACAAATATACTTATAAAACTGTCAGGGGCCAATTTCAGCCATATAAAAATAACTCAAGCCTCCTGCTTTCAATATAGCCAAAGGAGGATTAGGGATTTGCGAAATGAAAGGATAAGCTTTCCAAAGTTTATCCCTTTTCCAACCCTATCCTGCTGCCATTTGTGCCTAAAATATGTATACTTGACTGCTTTGTGTGCATGTAATTGTGTGTAGGGAAGGAGGTAAGTATTTTTTATTAGTTGCTGCAGCTGCCTTTTGTGAGAAGTAGTAAAAGTGAGTATGGCTTTGCTATAAATGTAGGCCAAAGGCTTATTAACAACTTACCTCCTACATCTCTGGGGAAGTCAAAGCAGTAAGGGAATTTGAGGAATTTATTGTTCTCGCTACACAGAAGCTGTTTTGCAAGCATAAACAGTCAATCGGATTTTCAGAATTTTCAAAATAAGTGGATAAAAAGTATGCTGATGGAATATCTGATGTTAGCCTTGGACTGTGACACCTCATTTTCTCACAAAAAAATCTTGTCAGTACCTTCTTCTTTTTTTGGTCAAAAGTGCTCTCATAACCTAACATTGATAATTTAAAAACTTGACCTTAATGACTTCTGAAAGTATCTTTAAAGTGGATTTCACATAAATTGTATGTTACAAACCCATATATTCCTTTTTGATTTGTGTGCTGCAACCTCTGCACTTAATATAATAACTATGTCAGCTCTTCAAACCAATATCATCTCTCTAGAGACACACAGTAGCACATGAAAGAGAAATAGCCACATGAAAGTGCTGGTTTTATAAAATGCTATCAGATATATTGTAATTACTTCTCTAGATTAATTTATCTCTAAATCACACTGCCCTCTGTCTCTTTGAATGTGTAGCAAAGAAACATATAATGCTAAACATCTGCTGACAAATAAAAAGGAGAACATACAGTCTTGGATATCAAAGCTACAGAGGTGTAAAAATACATATAGCCAATGCCTTATGAGAGTAGAAATATGATTGTTAATTCAAATTAAAACAGTAACAAGGGGGGGGGGACCTTAAATCATATCAAGCTTTGCTTGGTTCCTTGCAACCACTAACACATTATATTTATCAGACATTTGAAAGAGTGATTAATAGCAAAGCATAGGCTTAAAGCAAATTAATTAGCTTTCAGTTCAGCTGAAGTTTTTCAGCAATGTTATACTGAGATAGCATGTTGTTAAATTCCTTTGCTTTGTTTTTCCCATCTTCAAAAGACTATGTTTCACTCTTGTGTACCAGGATGGGTCATTTTAATCACTCAGAGTCATGTTTTGTTACAGAATTCGCACTGTATTATAGGTACATTATACATGTTCTATAACACTGTTAACCAAGGATATGTAAATGATCACCACAAGTTTCAGGCTTTCACCATATGTATCATTTATTTTGTTGTTGTTTTTTTCTTAAAAACAACCAATAGCTGGAACAAAAATTATCTCAACAAAGCTAATGAAAATAGTCTTAGACAAATTAATGTTGCATTCCATGCCATTTGGAGTAAACTAAAATGCTGAGAAGCAAACGTGATATCAATGTATGTTGGCTCCATTCAGTGTAAGACTGGGATTCTCAATTATTTCAAGAAATCAATGTGCAAATTGAACCCAAGCACTAAATGCATTCGTAACTCTGTCTATAATCCTGATCCAAACCTACTCTAACTCTCAGTGGCTGAAATCATGTTTCCTTTTTACAACATTCAGTTCAGTGATGGGATGTAACAGGTTCACACCAGTTCACCAAAACCGGTAGTAACTTTTCCCAGTGTCCTGGAGAACCGGTAGCAGCTTTGGGGGGGGGGGACCACCTTCAGGGCTTACCTTTTCATTGGTTCCACCACTGCACATGTACGCCAAGCACTTGGTGTGCATGCATGCCTACAGTGCTTGGCGCGTATGCACAGTCTCCTTGCTGTCCTCCCAAGCGGGGAGGAAGAAGAGAAGCTGCTAGCCTGAAGCTCCCTATAGCCTGCTCCCCAGGGTAAGTGGCTCACCTTTGGATGTGGTGTGTCTGTGTGTATTTTAATGTGTATTTAATACCTTTACCTATATTGACGTATTACCACAGTTCCTAAAAAGGCCTGGTGGCCTGGCTTGGGGTTTTTAAGCAAAGTCTTGGAGTTACCTCATCAATAAGCTATACCTGTACTGTTCCAATTGATGTTCCAATTGGAGAACCCTTAAGGAAGTACACCTGTTTTACATTTACATTAAGGCATATTATCCAAGAGAACTGGTTAGGCAAAGACTTAGTACCTAACTTTTTTAACTGTTGAAAAGTTGAAAAGTGCCAAAATGAAGCCATCTTGTGGCAAGTTCATTCTGTAGTTCCTTCCATCTGACCTAGTGTGAGAAAGATTAGCCAGAATAAGCTTTAAACTCTGGTTTAAAAGCTCTGGTTGATTTGTGTTTGGGGTGGGTGGGTGGATGTTTGGGTAGGTGGGTGTATTTTAATGTATTTTTTATTTTATTTATTTATTTTACGGGTTTGTGTTGTGGGTGGGTGGGTGGGTTGAGGGATGTGTGTATGTGTGCTTATTTTTATTTTATTATTATTATTATTATTATTATTATTATTATTATTATTTATTTCTTATATTTTTCTTTGGCCCTGCCCACAATGTCATGATGTTGGCTCTGCCCACAATGTCATGACATCATGACGTTAGCTCTGCCCACACTGTGATGACGTCACGGTGAGGTAAGAAATTTTTTGACATCCTACCACTGATTCAGTTACTTCTAGATGGCAAATAATGAGACGTCACTGGGATTCTGGACTGTGCGCCAAGCTAGCATGTACTAGCACCCCTGAAAATCCCAGGTGTGACTCATTCATTGCCAGCTATAAGTGACCAAGCATTAAGATGTTTGCCTTCTGCACTTGTAATAAAACAGCAGGATTTCATCTAATAAATTTGTATTTCCAAGGGTCTCAAATTACTCCACATTGAATAAAAGTTATTTTATTCTGATAGATGAAGGTCAATAAACATTAATTGGAGATTCATTTATTTAGTTCATGACACTTGTACACATTGAGTCAACATATAACAAAGAGAAAATATATATAAACTGTGTAAAACTAAACAATTTATAAACAAACATCTAAACAATTTATATATTCAATTGCACCAGGAGTTGCCCTTAGAAAATCTTCACTACTGTCCTCATATATAAGGCTACATTGTTCTATAATATGTCGTACAGTCTGTCATGGTGCCCTGCAGTCACATGCTGGTGATGGTAGTTTCCCCCATTTATGCAAAAAGTCCACACATCTACCCAACCCTGTACGTATTCTATTAAAGCTAGCCCATATCTTGTGAGGTTGATCAAAACAGGATGGTGTTTCAGTTACGCTCCCGCCCTCCCTCCGCGCCCCCTCCACCATGACCTGGAGACAGATGAAGATGGCCGCAGCTGCAGGCGGTGAGGCATCATCCCCACTCTTCCTCTGGGCTCCCTCCACCTAGGCCCGGAGGCCAATAAAAGAACTTTCGACGGCGGGCGGCAAGAGGATGCTCCTGCCCTCCCTCTGGGCCCCCTCCACCTTGGCCCAGAGACGGACGAAGATGGCCACAGCTGCAGGCAGTGAGGCATTGCCCCCACCCTTCCTCCAGGGCCCCTCCACCTCGTCCCAGAGGCCAATAAAAGAACTCTCGATGGCGGGCAGCGAGAGGACACTCCCTCCCTCCCTCCAGGCCTCCTCCACCTTGGCCCAGAGATGGACAAAGACGGCCGCAGCTGCAAGTGGTGAGGTGTCGCCCCCGGCCTTCCTCCGGGTTCCCTCTACCTTGGCCCGGAGGCTGATTAAGAACAGCTGGTGGTGGGCATACGTTGTATTTGTGACATTTGATTATATTGTTTGTAATGGTGGATTGAGTTTTTTGTCATTATATTATATTTTTAAATTGTATGCTATTTTGTACTTTGGGATTGTATTTCTACACTGTATTTCTTTTGTACAGTTATATTGTTGCGTGATTGTGTTGCCACATTGTTGCTGTTGTGTGGTGTCCTAATATAGCATTGTTTGCCTTATTGTTGTACTTTATTGGTTGCTAATTGTTTTGTACACCGCCCTGAGTTGGTCGCACCAAGTAGGGTGGTATAGAAATCAAATAAATAAATAAATACACATTGGAAATTCTGTTACTGGTGTGGCATTTTTAACAATCATTCTCTTCTCCATGCATCTTTCAGATTAAACTCTACATTTCTTTGAGTAGTGGCACTGAATAAAGGTGGATGTCTTGAGCAGTTAATATTCAGATCTGATATGTCAGAATTTGCTGGTAGTTCTGGATTCTGAACTATTTTGCAGTACTCTAAGAGGAGGGAACAGATTCTTCATAGCACTGTTTCCTTTTATAACACAGCTAGACAGGAAATAATACCGAGGAAGATAGAAAAACCAAGCTAATGTTGCCGGGTTTATTTTTATTCCTGTGCTCCTTCTTGTCATGTTATTTTTAAATTGAAAAAAAATCAATCATTCAAGAAATCAATAAAGCTGGTGAGTTACTCACACAACAATATGTATGCATGTAGATCAAATGCTGAGCTAGCAGCAACCATTCAACTTATTTCATTGTTTACGAGATTTTGGGGGGAAACCCCACTGAGAAACCACCTCTCCTTTCTGGCTTAAGTCCAGCAATAGAGGTTGTCTTTTTAGCACAGCATTCTAACAATCATACTCACATTGACATGGGCTGAAATCTAACCTGCTGATTGCTCAAGAGCAAAGTTCAAATTCAAGGAAATAGCAACCCACAGCAGTTCCGGACCAGCTGCTGCTGTTACACAGTGTACCCTAACCATGTGGGAATTCTGCCCCAAATGGACTCAGGAAATCAGTGTATTTAGGTTCCAGCCATTGAGAACTTTCACTGGGCAAATTCACATACAGTAATACCTCGGATAACGCTAAGACTTGGTTCCACAAGTCTTAGTGTTATCCGATTTTTAGTGTTATCTGATCCATGTTAAAATCCTATGGGATGGATCGGATAACATTAAAGCTCCATAGAGATACATTGTAACCGCACAGGCTTTAGCAGCTGTTATCCGATCCATCCCATAGGACCTTAATATTATTCGATCCATTTCTCCTCCCAGATTACTTAACATTATGCGATTTTAGCATTATCCGAGGTAAACGTTATCCGAGGTATTACTGTATTACAATTGCTGGTGAGTCACTACAAATTATTCATTACTTCTTTCCCATGTATACAACAATGGCCTGATGGGAGTTAGTTTGTGTTCTGGTTTGATTTTATGTGGTTGCATTTTATAATTTTTATTGTACTGTTGTTGTTTTGACTGTAAGCCGCCCTGAGTCACCTCGGCGAGTGGGCGGCAATATAAATCTAAATAAATAAATAATAAATTAGTGAAATAACAAGAATCAGTGATCCATGCCAAAAATATGAGGCTACTCTGTGCAGTGTTTGGTTCAATCACTTTTCCCAGTGGTTGTATGGTATACAAAATAATTATAGTATTTTAAAAAGAAATCTTATGAGCACAAATCACAAAGGTGAAGTCAGTTTTTCCTGGAGAAAATAGCTCTCTGACTTCTAATGGACCTGTCCATAACAGCAAATGTCTGTTGTATATATGTCTGTTGTATATATGTGCATAAAATAATCCACTTGAAAGCAAAGCTCCTATCTGAAAGATATTAGATGATGAAAGATGCCCCTTCCTTAGGCACCTATTTGTATTCTATATAGTTTTTGAAACATACACAAACACAGTATGAAGATTTTGGTTTCCACAACCAAAATTCAGAGGGGGTGGGGAAACAAAGTTTAAAGATAAGGTAATGAACAGGTTGCTGCTAGTAATTAACAAGAGTGAAAGCTACACCAAACAGATATGAATATTTCTGTTAACCTGCCATCTCCAGCAGTCCTGCTTGATCTTAGCCCATACAGGTTGCTGTTTATTTTATGAAAATGCTATGCGGTACTTAGTACGATCAAGAAGCAAAAGAAAAAAAGTTTGTCTTTTTAAAGCAGTAAACTGTTTAGGAGAAACTGTGGGATACAAAGAGCCTCCTCAAAGAATGTGGTATGTTTGCATCACAATTGAGCATTTCCCGGGTAACAGCAAACTTGTGATGGCTAATCTTTCTCACACTGGGTCAGGTGCAAGGAACTACAGATTGAATTCACCAAAAGGTGGCTTCATTTTGGTAGTTTTATATTTATTTATTTATTTATTTATTTATTTATTATCATAATTCTATGCTGCTCTCCTCACAAATGACAGTTTCATGTCAAGTCTAGACATGGAAGAAGCAGAAGCAGAAAGTGTAGTTCTGCACATACAAAGGGATGTGGACCTCTGTTTTGCTTTCAGCAAGAAGATTTTTTTTTTCCAATCCAAATCTCACCCAAACAGAATGATATCTTTTCTGTGCAGAATTCACTTGGAAAGAGCCAAAGAAACACAAAACATATTTCCTGCAAAGGAGTACATTGAAGAGGCAAAACAAGAAAGGAGACTTATTTTCACAGGAAGCTAGGATATTTGTATGGTGCAGTGGGAAGTCTCAGCTGTGATGCTGTAATGGGAAGACTTTAAAAAAATGCCAAGAAAAAGAATTTTGGCAACTATCTGTCACATCTTATGTACTAGGTGCCAGCTTAAATCTCTGGAATCTCCAGTTCCAAAACAGAATTTGTAGTCCATAAGGTCTAGCAAGCCAAAAGCTGGAAACCATGGTAACAGATGGGTAATTGTTTGAAATCAAGTTGTCTCCCTTGTGGTTATCATTCTTCCTTGTTGTGTTGTTGCTAAGAAAATTCCTTCTGTTCAGTTTCAATTCAATATTCACAGTCCCTAAGCCAGTAACTGCACTGATAGTTGTGCATTTAACTCAGCACTTTTCCTGGGGTGAGAATGTAGTTCAATAATAAATATAATAATAAAACACAGAAGTGAATAAAATGGCTTCATCTCCTTGTCACATCAGTTGAAAACTAACTCAAACAAAGGGATATCTTGTGTTTGTATTTGCATTTTCGACTTATATGCCGCCCCACTCGCATAGCGACTCTGGGCGGCTTACAGAAGAAACAGTTACAATTACATGGCACATTCTATAGCATAAAAAACAATTACAGATATCACATAGTAAATTACAAATATCACATAGCAGGAATAACATAAAAAAAATATCAAGATACATCCCCCCCCCAAAAAAAAAAATCTCTAATAACAATTGCAATTACAAAACATCAAGACATCCTAAAAAATACATCAGAGATACTATGATATAAATCATTACAGCATCAAAATTCAATAGGCAACAATAACAAGCAAGCCACAATCAAAGATTCCAAATATCAATCCAGTTTAATTGCTAAATCCTTTCTGGGGCTGAGGCTCGGGAATGTCCTGCCGCCATAGCGGCTTTTAAGTCCTGGCCAGGATGGAGCTCCCAGGGACAGGTGGATAGAGTCCCGGGGCTCGGCACAACGGTGGCCTCTCCTCCTGGCCGCAGGTGTTTCTGGTGGTGGCTGAGGCTGCCAGTTCGAAGTCCAGTGGTATTTTCCCTCCCGGCCGCCCCGCAGTAGCTGCAAGGCGAGAGATGTCTGGTGGTGTTTGGGGTGGCGGGAGCGAGGTTTTAAGCTTCCCGGCCACCCCGCAACAGCTGTAGCCTGTTGCCCCAATCCGCACGCCAGGCGAGAGATCTCCGGTGGTGTTTGGGGCGGCGGGAGCGAGGTTTTAAGCCTCCTGGCCACCCCACAACAGCTGTAGCCTGTTGCCCCAATCTGCACGCCAGGGACAAATTTCCATGCATATAGAAAAACAAACAAATCTAATGATATTTTGCCTAAAATGAATCTGAACAAAACTAATTATGAACATATAATCATGCCTGAAAGATATTCTGATTCCTAGATATTATTCCTAGTGTTATATAGCACCAGTAAGGTGTTGAATTTTTTTTTGAATCTGTCAGGATCTGAGGTAGCTCTAAAATTCGTAGAATGAGTTCCCCAGAAGCAGCTTTGAAGCAGCTCTAGTACTTGCAGGGTTAGATCATCATCCTGGAGATCCTGGGAGACTAAGCTATTTAATAGTAGTGGTGAACTTATGGCACATGTGGCCTTTCTGTGGGCATGTGTGCCCTTATGGGTAAGCCTTGCCCAGCTTGGCTGGTGCCAATGGCACCGCTTCCCTACCAAGGCCTCTCCTTCTGCCAATGGGGAGGTGAGAGGGGAGGCTGAAATCCCGCCTAGGAGGCAGTGGCAGGGAAGAGGTGAAATGACCAGATATCTCCACCCACTCCTCCTTGGAGGCAGTGGTAGTGCACATGCATGGGGGAGGGGATGTGCACATCCATGGGGGACAGGGAACCCCATGGGGGACCTGTGTTGTGGTGTGCACACTCGTGGGGGCAGGGAACCCCACAGGTGGCAGGGGAACCTGTGGGAGGCATACCAATGGGGGTTGGGGAATCAACAGGAGGCTTGTGCATACACCCATGTGATGTCATCAGAGGTGTGGCATGACATCCCATAGGGTATGTGGGTATGTCTGGTGCCTGGCCACATACCTCCTCTTCCTTGGTCACTAAAAGGTTTGCCATCACTGCTATATAAGAACTGGCTCTTCCCCCTGGAAGCTGCCTCAGCACCAAGGGTTACTAGACTTATGTTTGCTTGGCTCCTGAATTGTTGCTAATTCAGAGATCTCTTGCCTTGCTTCTGTCTCTGTTTCCTTGCTGCTGGTCCCTGCCTTTTTCCTGGGCTCTGCACTTGAAGACTTCCTGACCAGCCCTGTGGGGCTGTTATGCTTCATTTAGATCCTTACTCTTTGAACCCCATCCTTGCCTTGCTCCAGCCCCCAATAGTACCTTTCCTCACCCGCAGCCTTGGGTACCTGACTTCTAGCTTGTTTGGACCCTGTTGTCTGGACCAACCCTGTATCCCTGTTTATCTTGGGTTTGTTTTTGGACTTGGAGTCAAGACTGTGATACAGTTACTGTTTGTCTGATTACCCTGAGCCCTGGTGCTTACGTTATTTGCTAGCAACCCATGACACTGACAGAAACCTACAGTCTACACAACACAACTCTGTGAGTTAAGGTGGAAGATTAGTAATTTATTTAGGAGCTGATGGAGCATGTGGCTGTGATGTTTTAGCAGAATAAAAGCATAGTTAAGGTAAGAACTGTCAACATAAACTTTGTTTTTTTCCTAGAAGATTAAGGGATTTGATAGGCTATTAGTAAGTATTTTCTTCCAGTTTTTGGGACAGGAAAAAAAAATACTAAAGTGACCTAGCTTACTTAAGGCCTCTGCTAGCAAGTGTAGATTAGAATAATTGCTGATTTGCTTAAAACTTTAATAGTTAGTTCCACTTAAAAGAGAGGAAGAAAATCCAGGAAAAGTGTAGTAATTGCACCCTGAGTGGAATACTGTAATTGGGAGAATCTGTGCCACTTCAGCCTTCAAAAAACTGATCTCACATTCCTTAGGCAGAACAAGGTTGTAGAGTAGATGCTATGTGTAAGTGAAAAATCTGCTGCTATTCAATATTGGTTTTTAAAAATTTTAAATTTATGCTTATCTCATGACCTACCATTCTGATGTCCTTAATATAGTATGTAATTTATTAAATAGTATGTACAGTCATCTCCATCACTGGATGGGGATATAGCAGATATTGCAGGCAACTAATTAGTGGTCAGAAAGACTGAAATGAATCAAAAGAACTTAGCTTATAACCTACACCCGATAAGGAAGTTAAAACTGGAGTCACAGCTGTGATTGTGGCAGGTGGCAAGTTGGGGAATGTCTGGAAAAGGTCATGATGGACTTACATGGAGTTGAGTACCCCCCTCCCTGCACCTAGGTCCAAAGGAAACTTTATATACACCACCAGCTTTTCTCCATTCTGCACTTTGCTGGTTCATTGCTTATGATTAATTATTTTTTTCTGCTCCAAAAAAGATCTTTCCTCCCAGATACCTGTGTCCTCCATACTAGAACCAGAAATAAAACTTCAGGACAAATAAATGGTTAATGTTTCAGGGATTCTGAATTTCCCACTAGGCTGACTACTATCTATGCCAGGGGTTTTCAATGTTTTTCAGCCACAGGTCGGACGCCGCCCCCACAGACATCTGAGCAGGCCAGACTGGTGGCGTAAAATGTGTCCATGGCTGTCATAAACATGTTTACAGTGGCCACGGACTCATTTATGGCTGTAGTAAATGTGTTTACAATGTCCATAAATGAGTCTGAGGCCAATTACTCTGGCAGTGGGGGCAGCTGGAACAAGGTCAGGTGCTGGATTATTTTGGTACCATGGGTTGGATTTGGCACACAGGCCATAGGTTGTGAACCCCTGATCTATGCACTGAGACCCAGAGGATGAGGAAAAATAATTGAGGATCAAAATAAGTTTTGAGATAGGCCAAAATGATTATTTGAGACCTTGCTGTGCCTAAGCTCTCCAGGATTTATTTAGCCTACTGCACTTTTATTATTTCTAATCTTCACTGGGAACAAAGTCCCAGTTCTCTTTCTCTGCTCAGGCATGTCTCAAACATCTAGGTGAGATACCTGACATATATTCTGCTCATATAAGTAATGATCTTACTTCAATAGCACTTCATTGTCCATGAACTACATTTGCTGTCCAGATTCTAGCCGACCTGAGCACAATAGTTGCCAAAGGCTAATAAGTCATTTACTTTGACCAAATGTCCTGACATCACACGTTGTATTCCCAACCAGTTCATCACATGGAAGCTTCAAATTCCAAAGTTTATTAGGCTAGCAGCAGCATAGATCTTTCCAATTTAAGAAAGAAATTCCTATCTGAATTATTTTTAGAAAGAACTTCAAGTGGTTAAGATGCTGAACTCGCTGACTGGAAGGACCGGGTTCAATTCCCAGGTACTCCATGACAGAGTGAGTTCTGGTCTCTGTCCCAGCTCCTGCCAACCTAGCAGTTAGAAAGCAAAAAATTGCAAGTAGATCAATAGGGGCCATTTCAGTGGGAAGGTAAACAGCATTCCGTGCACTCCAGTGTTGCAGTATGCCAGCCATATGTCAATGGAAACATCTGCAGACACAGACAGTGCTGGCTCTTTCACTATAAACAGAGATGAGCAGTGAACCCTAGAGTCGGATACAACTGGTTTTCAAGCAAGGGCAACCTTTACCTTACATATATATCTGTTTCAGGTAATACAATTCCATTTACAAAGTCAAGCTTTGCTCCTAATATAATGTTGATTATATGAATAGAATATTTACTGTGGAAAGTGCTGGAATGATCTGATAAGTTGTTACTAAAGTATAACATTTGTGGATCATAGGCTGTCACATTGTCAAAACAATTTTTGCAATGGAAGATTTGTCTATACATAATAATTAGGCAAACTTGTAAGGAAAAGCTTAAAGCTTAAATAAGTCTAAACTTCTTAATATTACTTCTGAAAGTATTGTGCATTTTGTGAAAGAAAAGAAAGATGGATAAAAGGAAGTCATTATTTCACAATGATACTGCTTCTTTTGTGGTTGTGTCCTCTCAAGAAGTTGAGTTGACTCAGGAGGAGAAAGGCAGCCTATAAGTGAGATTAAGTAAATAAATAAATGTGGATGGCTTCAAGGGTAGAGGTGGGACACTTGGCAGAGCAGTGCTCCATGTGTTGCTAAGTACACAAAGCATGCCCCAGTATGGGATCTCTTGCCACAAAGCTCATTGTCAGACAAGACACAGAGTGGAAAGTTTTATGTTGGGATTTTTAGACTGTCTTGGTTAATACAACTGACTACCTGCATTACGTTTATTTGGGGTGTTGTGGTTTAGGTGACACTGGGATGCCATACAAGGCTTCAGTGAACTAGCACAAGAGCTGAGGATTCTTTTGGCTATAGAGAGAGCTCCAGTCTGAAGTGGTAATAGTGTTTCGTGTACTACATTTGGTGGGGCTGCAGTAGCTCAGTGGTTAAGAATCTCGCCTTGTTAGCTGGAAGGCTGGCAAGTTGTCAACTCGAGACCTGGGTACTGCATGATGGATTGTGTGCCCGTCTCTGTCCCAGCTCCTGCCAACCTAGCAGTTCGAAAGCAAGAAATTGTAAGTAGATCAATAGGGACCACTTCAATGGGAAAAAAATCTTGAGGACATGAAAGAAGCCTCATTTGGGTGTGCCCTGAGCAGAGTTTCTCTAGCAAAAATCCTTTCAACCCAGAATAATTTCTGACATGCTGACCTTCCAGCTAACAAGGCGAGCTTTTTAACGAATGAACCACTGCAGTCTCCCCTATTGTGGTATAACAGTAAACATAAATATATCTGCTTGCAGTTCTCAGCACCAAAGTGTTGTAGAGGTATAAATGTAACAGAGCTGAACTTTTAAAAGAATGCTTCAGGTTGCAAGATTCCCCCCTCCTCTTGGGAAATCCAAGACCCAAACTATTCACTGATTCATGCATTCACACACTTTTAATCAAAGAAGAGTGTAGTAATTCAGTAACTGGTGCAAATTCCTCTAGTGAGTGGTTAAAAAAAACCTCCATTTTGTCAAGATAATGTATGAAAACCATGACTGAGGAACGAATGGAGATTTACTGGAATGGAGAGGAGAGACCAGGGGCAAGTAACATATCTCTGCATGGGAAAAAGTTCTTTTGATTAGTTATGCAATGAAAAAAGTAGAAACCCCAGAACAAGGGAGAAAAAAGGCATTTTGGGAGCCAAAAGGGACAGATGGATTCAATTTAGCCTTTGTGTTATGTAGGCAGGGGGGGGGGGAAAATGAATTCATCTATTCTACAAGTAGGGCAAATCCAATGATTATTAATGATGTAGTCAGCTGGTAACTTGGAGCTTCCTCTGAGCTTCTTTTTTCTTTAAGTGGAAGGCATAGACTTCTGTTTTCAAAGAGTTTGGTTTCAGCTGGCTGCTTTTATAATGTAAGAAAAGATCTTCTAAGGCAGAGGTTAGCTGGCACTCAATGGACTTAAAAGGTTTCCCCTTGGATTGTCATATACATATTGTACATCAAATTGGTATATATGTACATATATTACATTAATATATATGCACTATGGCAGTGGTTCACAGTGTTTTCCTGCCATGGGCCGGACCCGCCCCGACACACAGCTGCATGGGCCAGAGGCATGGTTCCTCCCAGTGCTTCCCTTTTCCATGGTAGCGGCAGCGCATGCAATCATGCCATTTTTTCAGTTGCTTTTGCAGCCTCTGCAGCTTCCCATGGCAGTGGGAGAGTGTGCAGAGCATTTTCACAGCATCAGCAGTTTGGGCTGTGGTACAGCAGTTTATGAACTTCAGTGGCTCAAGTGGTTAAGATGCTGACGGGAAGGTGGCAGGTCAGCAGTTTGATACCCAAATACCACAGGACGGAGTAAGCTACCATCTTTGCCCCAGCTCCTTCAAACCTAGCAGTTCGAAAGCAAGAAATTGCAAGCAGATAATTAGGGGCCACTTCAGTGGCAAGGTAAACAGCATTCCGTGCACTCCGGTGTCTAGTCATGCCTGACACATGACCATGGTAACGTCTGCAAGCACAGACAGTGCTGGCTCTTCAGCTATGAAACAGCTCTTCATTTATGAGCACTGAACCCTAGAGTCAGATACAACTGGCTTTCAAGCAAGGGTGACCTTTACTTTTACCTTTACAGCATTTTAACCACTGTGCCACAATGGCTTCTAGAATAAGAAGCCTGACAGAATTTTAAAAAGATTAATTTCAAACATGGTGTTGGAGGAAATTTTGTATATACCCTGGACCACCAGAAAGATGGATGAGTGGATTCTACATAAAATCAAGCCTAAATTATCTCTGGAAACAAAGATAACAAAACTGATGCTGTCATACTTTGGGTACATTACGAGAAGGCAGTATTCTCTGTAAAATGCAATGATATTGGGAAAAGTTGAAGACAACAGGAAAAGAGACAAATTTAATATGAGATGTACTGATTTTCCAAAGAAAGTCAAAGGTTTGAGGACAAGACCATTTGAAGACTGCCTGCCATAAGTCAGAGGATACTTGATCACGGCAATAATGTTGTTGTTGTTTGGAACTACATTGTAAGTAGCATACGTAACATCTTCCAACATTTATCAAATGACAGTGAGTTGAAAGTGCTTAAAAGTGTTATTTATCATTTGTCAGCCCAAAGTTCTGGATTTCAGAATAAACAGATATGTTTCAATATTATGTACCACTTTTATGTGATTGCAAATGCCAGTTCTTGAAAGGCAGAACATGGATCATATTTCATTTGGTGCAATGCATAAACTATCCATTATATCACTTTTAACTTCAAAGACTAACCTCATTGGCTTTCTGCAAGATTTTTCATTGCAATTTTTAAGTACTTTACACAGCAGCACCTCTGGCTTTGCTGGGCTAAGTTCAAATTACTTCATCATGACTTGAGGGCTTTCAGACCCAATTATGGGATTATTCTGCAGTAAGTGGTTTAAGCTCCTAAAAAGGCTTCTGAAGATGGGATTTAAGCATTTTCAAAATCCTGGCCACAATCAGAATAATTAATAGTCCCTCTCCAATGTGATTTAAGCAAAGCTTTCAATAAAGTGGAATATATCAATGCCTAAAATACAGAAATCATTGCAACATTAAAATAGATGGTCTGCAGCAAACAATTAACAGACCAAACAAAATATTTGAAAGCCTTAATCTTCAAGCCTCTGGTCTTTCATCTTTTCCAACTCGGAAATTATCAGATCTACCAGAGCGTTATATCTTAACTCTGTTTCCTAATTTTAATTTTTGTTTGTTTGAAAAAAAAAACCCTCTATAACCACATTTCATTATTTAAACATTGCAAAGATATGTATACACAGATAAAACATGTAAAGTATTTAATGTCAAGTACAGAAAATAGAAATCAGAAAAATAGCAGTAGCAAATTTAATTTTGCCAACTTGTTCAGATTGCCTTCGAAGGAGTTGCACAAACATTCACTTACTATTGTATGCACACCTTTAAAAAGGGGGAATGGGAACTCTGTTCACAAAATATGTCTCTGTGCTTCAGCACCAATGCTCATTGCTACATATATTCTAATGCAATACTGACATTTCCCCTGTGAAATTCAAACTATTATTTCATTTTATGAAAGAGAAATTGGCACAGAAAAGATGTCTAAGGATAAGAAATTTTTGAACAAATTCTCATGGGTGAGATGCAGTTACCTTAGTTATAAGGTAGTTATGAGCTGTGTGAATATGTTTTGCCTTTAACTGTACAGTCACCTCTATGACAGTCCATATTCTGTCAGGCTCCTCACACATCAATTAAAACCCTCAATTTGTTGATTTGACCAAGTTACCTTAGTTATAAGGTAGTTATGAGCTGTGTGAATATGTTTTGCCTTTAACTGTACAGTCACCTCTATGACAGTCCATATTCTGTCAGGCTCCTCACACATCAATTAAAACCCTCAATTTGTTGATTTGACCAAATTGAGGGACTGGAAGTTGAAGCTTGAACATTGACTAAAGCAGGGGTTCACAACCTATGTCCTGAGGGCTAGACTCAGCCCCTGATGCCATTCCATCTGGCCCATAGCAATGCCCCCAGAAGTGGTAGTGGGTGCATTTAGAATAGCTGTAAACATGCTGATGCATGTGCAAACATGCCTGCCGTGGTTTGTGGCAGCATTTACAATGGGGGGGGAACCACATGTTTGGCCCGCTCAGCAGTCTGAGAGTGAGTGGTCTGGCCTATGGTGCATAAACCCTGAGAACCCCTTAACTAAAGCATCTGAAAAGAGAATCAAAGTTTATGAAATGTGGATCTACCGATGGCTGCTAAGGATATCATGGGTTAACCATGTGACTAATATAGAAGTATTGAGCTGGGTTAATAAAGAAAAAGAACTTTTTAAGACCATTAAGCAAAGAAAGCTCCTATACCATGGCCATATGGCCATGAGGAACAACATAAAGTATAGCATTCTCCAACCCACTCTGCAAGGAAAGATCCCTGGGAAGAGAGGCCCTGGACGTAGACAGACTTTGTGGCTGAAGAATCTAGGAGACTGGTGAGGAATGTCCTCAGAAGAACTGTTCTGATGTGTTAAGAACAGGAAAACTATTGCCATGATGCTAGCCAATATCTAGAACAGATATGGCACCAGAAGAAGGAGGAGGAGAGTTGGAAGACAAATTATAGCACAGCATTAGTATTGCCTTTTTGTCAAAGCTGGGTCAGTACTGCCCTTTCTTATATATGCTAATGGGCTGTTTTTGTTTCTCAGGCATGACTTCCACTGGAGGTCCCAGATTTTGCAGCACTGTATGGTAAAAGCCAGTTTCTTCACTTGAGATTCAGTTTGATCTGTCCCCTTTAGTACAATCAATCAGGAGTTTACAGTTATTATCCTTAGATGTTGCTGTTACATGTGGTCAAGTCAACTTTGACTCATGGCACCTGTATAAATGAATGGTCTCCAAATTGTCCTGTCTTTATCAGCCCTTTAGTATGTTTAAGCCAATGGTTACCCTTATGGATTCAATCCATCTCTTTTTTCATCTTGCTCTTTTCTTACTGCCTTCAACTTTTCCCAGTTTTTCTTGTCTTTTTAGCAAGTCTTGCCATGCCATTATGTATCCAAAGTAGGACACCCTCAGTTTTGTCATTTTTGTCTCCAGCAGTAGATCAGGTTTGATTTCCTTTAGGAACTTGTTAGTCTTCGCATATCCACAAAGGTGATATTTCAAAATATTTCAAACAAATCCATTGTTTTTCTTGACAGCTTCCTTTACTGCACAGCTATCTTGCCCATACACAGTAATTGAGAATACATTAACATGGAAGATCTTGATTTGCAGCAACACATTCTTATGCATGATCATCTTTTCTAATTACTTTTCCTTTCTACCCTTCTGAGCATCAGTCTTCTGATTTCTTGGCTGAGCCTCCCTTTGGATTGTATGCAAAATCTTTAACAATTTCAGTTTCTTCATTATCCACATTAAATTTGGGTAATCCTTCTGTAGTCACGATTTTTGGCTTTTAATATTCAATCACCATCCTGCATTGGCACTTTCACTTTCATCAGAAGTTCTTTCAAATCATTGCTCCTTTCTACTAGTATGACAGAGTCATCTCCATAACTTAAATTATTGATGCTTCTTCTTCCAATTTTCACTCCTCCTTCACTTGAATATAGTCTGATTTCTCTATATGTTTCATGTACTGACTGAACAGATATGGAGATAAATGTACCCCATTTGATACTTTTGCCTATAGGAAACCACTCTCCTTTTCTATATTTACTCCAGTAGCTTCTTGACCATAATATAGAACATGTCTGAACAATTCTTAGATACCCACCATCTATGGATATACCCACCATTAATGGCCTACTTATATAACTGAAATAGACAGGGACAGAGACACAACACAACTCAAAAGTCCACAGGAGTAGACAAGCATCTTGTTACTTTTGTACAAACTCTGGCAGCCTCACCTAATATGGATGAAGTGTGGCTACTGAATTCCATGGGAGTCAAAATCTTTTTCGTTATAGACTCACTCAGCATTATTTACCTCTGCCAGCTTCATCCTACAAAACTCAGGCAGGCAGGGACAGAATCACAACACAACTCTGTGCTTGGTGGGCAATGGTCCATAGGGTCGCAAAGGGTCAGAATCAACTGTGCGACTGAAAAACAACAACAACAAAAGACAAGCTCTTGTTTCTTCCTTCACAGACTCCCTCTTTGCAGCCAGCTACTAGATCGAAATAGAACTAGATATATTATAAGTATCTGTACTAGAGACAAAATGCATCTGAAGTACATAATAAGACATCTTGAACATTGCATTTAAAATGCCTGTAGATGTGTTAACTAATGTCAAACACTATTTGAAATGTCTCAGAAGACATTATTTTCTGGTAAACATTCTGTTATTTTTCATTTCATTTCATTCTTGAGAAATAAAAGGACACCCAATGCAATTATTTTCAAAAGTTTCCTATGGTGTTTGATGGCTGCCTCCTACCTCTTTACGCCACCATTATCCAGGAGAAATATAATTAGTAGAGGACATTATGAAGAAAAACAATATGGTGATCAGGGTATCATTGCTGCTGCTGCTGTTGACATTTGCAGTGGCAATAGGCAAAAATTTGCAGTGGCAACAGTAAACAAAGAAACAAAATTTTCAAGAAATGAAGAATTCTCTTGAATCCAGATCTGTGAAACTACTGGATTTTTTCCCCCTTTCCCCTCCTCAGGAATTCAGTAAAATTGCCTGGTGATTTCTCTTTGCACAACTAGGGTGAAAATTCTGAAAGGAAATTTGGTCATAGCTATAATATAATTATGGGTCATGGTGGTTTGGTGGCTATGACAATGATCTTGATGAAGAGAAAGTCAGCAGGTCAGTAGTTCACGAGCCAAGTGCTGCATGATGAAGTGGCAGTTTGAAAGCAAAAAATTGCAAATAGATAAATAGATACCACTTCAGTGGAAAATTAACAGCATTCCATGTGCTCTGGTATCTAGTCATGCCTGCCATATAATCATGGAAATGTTTATTAGGTCCGTATGTATGTTTAGCTCAACGAATATGATGATAAATTTGCAATATTTGAGATCTCAAAAACCTGATGTGCTAGGGGGGGAAAATGGATGCCAGATTTGGAATCAGCACCTCAAAATTACCTTAGAATCATTAGAGTACCTCATGCCAGAAAAATTGTGTTGACCAGTGCTATCAGTCTATGGCTAAGACTGTAGAGTACACCAATATATTTTGCCCAGTATTAAGCATACATATACACAAAAGTAAAAAAAAAGTCCTGTTGAATGCAGAACCATAATCCAAAAATTAGTCTGAAAGATTCCTACATCATTTTATTACAGCTTGATTTTCTAACCACACACATGGTCTATTTCAAGGGGTTGGGGAGGCCAACAGATGGCCATATTATTTAATGTACACCTTAAATAAGCTCTTCCCCCTCCTAGGCTCAGCCATCAAAATGTTCCATAAAAGCAATACAATTTTAATGAGGTGTTTAGCAATTTCATTTATCAGCTTGTAGCAAAGCATTTTATATTAAAATACACCATTACAAAATTCAAGTTGACCTTATTAAAAACATGAAATCTAATTTTAACTTATATGAAAACAGCTCCCCCTAAGGCTTCTTTTAAAGTACAAGACAGGCACTTGTTGACTCACAAAATTTGCAAGCCTCCAAAGGTTAGGAAATAGAATCCTAATCGGTCAAAACTTATCTGCAGAGCTTGGAGGTTATTTAAAGGCCTTCTTGCTTTTAACCATTTGTGATAATATGGTCAGACAAGCTATGTATATTTTGAATAAAATTAAAAAGAATTTCTGAAACATAGGACATCAAATGAGAAGAGAGGATTCACTTGAGAAAGCCTTGGTGCTGGGAAACATGGAGGGTAAAAGAAGAAGGGGGCGGCCAAACATGAAATGGCTAGATGGTATTGTAGATGAAATGGGCACAGAGCTGGGTGGGTTGAGGAGGATGGTGGACAGGGGTGCCTGGCGGGTGGTGGTCCATGGGGTTGTGAAGGGTCGGAATCAACTGTGCGACTGAACAACAACGTTAATTGAACCTGGGCTATATAATGTATGGCAAAGTCAGATATTTAACATTTCTTCCCTGGTGGTGCAATGGTTAACTGCTTTCCTGCAACCAAAAGGTTGTGAGTTTGATCCTGACCAAGGATCAAGGTTGACTCAGCCTTCTATCCTTCTGAAGTAGGTAAAATGAATACCCAGCATGTTGAAGGCAAAATGATAATTAACTTACTAACCGCCCACAGAATGCACTAAGTGCTATGGGTTGTTATATAAGTGTGATTGATTTGCTTTCATCCCACAAGCAAATATATTTTTTCCTTAAACTCCTATCTGAACACCACTTCTTATTTATTTATTCCTTCAAATTTATATTCCACCCTACTTGTGGTAGGTGACTCAGGGCAGATTACAAAGGGTCATGAAGAAACATGGAAGATCATAGATCACAAAAACAAGATTAAAATCTTAAAAGCAGTTAAAATAGCAGTTAAACAAGCTAAAAACAATTCCTTAACATTGAAGAGGAAGAGGGTGGGTATAAGATGTTAAATAAGCCAGTGGGGTGTGGTCAGTGAGCCATCACTGCCCCACACCTGTCCCACCAGCCAAGTCTTCACACCCTTCCTAAAGGCCAACAGGTCCATCTGGAGGCGCAGCTCTAGGGGCAGGCAGTTTCAAAGTGCCGGGGTTTACTTCGTCACAAAACATACCACCTTTCTTGAAATTAGTTGTAGCTTGTACAAGTTATGTTGTTGCTTATGCATGTCATTGGAAGGGACAACTGACATCGTTTTCCAAGATCTGTTTTGCATGTTAAAAACTTGAAGAAAACATCCAGTTATCTGGAGCATTTACTCTAATAATAGAGCAGCTTGAGGTGAATATCTCAGAAAAAAACTGAGGGCCTCTATTGTTATATAGCAAAAAAATAACTCAGAAATACAGGGATTCTGAAGTATATAATAGGATAATAGTCCAGAAATGCCGTGGTTTAAAAATGAATGAAATAAGTAGGAAAATAAAATAGGAGAAGTACCATGTACGCAACCTTGAGTTCACTGGTGAGAAGTTCATATATAGCTATTATTATGGGTCAGTTGTTAGCTGGAAGGCTGGCAAGCCAGCAGTTTGAGACTCAAGTCCTACATGATGGATTGATAGCCCATATCTGTCCCAGGTCCTGCCAACCTAGCAGTTCGAAAGCAAGAAATTGCAAGTAGATAAATAGGGACCACTTTGGTGGGAAAAAATCTTGGGGATGTGAAAGAAGCTTCATTCGGGTGTCCCCTGAGCGGAGTTCCTTAAGTTATTCAGTACTATAGACATAACAGTGAAGTATTAACCAGAAAAAAATATAATAATATTACTGCTGTGAAATAAAACAAAAGTAATATCTTGGCTTCTAAACACCACTTCCTTTACTTCACAAAGTAACACTTCAGTTTTTAACAAGTCTTTGTGGCCACATTTGCAGAATTAGAGGAGTAGAGAAGAGAAAGTTGACCTGAGGTGAAGCTGAAACAAAAACAAATGAGTGAAATCAAGCTGCCAGCAATGCTGCCAGCAATGCTGCAAGCTCTATCTGTTTTGCTTCTGAGCAGTTGATTATGGCTGAAGGTTCACTACAGCTCACTCACATCATTCTTGGATCCAGGAGCATGCTGGCTAAGCTTAAAGGGTGCTGGACAGAGAATAATGAGGGTGTCTAACCAGTGATGGGTTGTCAAAAAAATTACTACCCCACCGTGATGTCATCACAGTGGGGTGGAGCTAACGTCATGACGTCATGATGTTATGGGCAGAGCCAACGTCATGATGTTGTAAGGGGGGGGGGGGGCAAAAATTTAAACATAATTTTTAAAATTAAAAAAAATAAAAATATAAAATTAAATACACACACACACACACACACACACACACACACACACACACACACACACACACACACACACACACACACACACCACTCAACCCACCCAACCAACCAAACAAGCACAACACAAACCCGTAAATAAATTAAATAAAATAATAAAATAAATAAAATAAAAATTAAATAAAAATGCACCCACCCACCCAAACACCCACCCACCCCAAACACAAATAAACCCACCCACCCCAAACACAAGCCTTCACTTACTCTTGGAAGCAGTGGCAGCACGGTGGCAAACCGCCGCAATGGCACAGCGTCCTGGCGGGAGGGCAGGGCCAGGCACGGAATGACTGCCACCACTGCAGCTTCTTCAGGCACTCCCTGCGCCCTTCCTTTCCCGGCAGACAAAATGGCAGCCGGGAACTGTGCATGCGTTAAACTTTCATTTGACGCATGCACAGTAAAAAAAAAAAAAGAACTGCACATGCATGAAATGAAGGTTTGACACATGCACAGTTCCCGGGAGCCATTTTGGCTTCAGGTTTTTTTTAAAAAAAAATTCTTAGTGAGGCGTCTGAACCAGATGCCTCAAAAAAAAAAAAAATTCCCAGGTGGTTGCTACCAGTTTGGCGAACCACCTGGGAATCTTGCTACCCGTTTGGGTGAACTGGTGCAAACCGGAAACATCTCATTGCTGTGTCTAACTTTAACAAAATATATCCATTCCCATTTGCCTTCTAATTTCAACTCCCCTCTGGGGATTCAAACCAACAACCTCCTGCTTGCAAGGCAAAATTGCAAACTCTAAGCCATGGCAGCTCCACTGCCAATGGGGCTGCTTTTGTAATCTTATCTTTGGGAGCAGAGGAAGAGACAGGCAGGCAGAGGAACACAGAGTCCTGCTCCTTTGCTTGATCATTCCAGGCATCGCAGCTCAGCTTAGCTCTTTGGATTTGCACCTAATGGGGGCACCATGGTACTGGAGGCCTGGCAGGTGCCCTGGGCTGAGTCCCAGTTTCCTGGTTGACCAGCCCACCACTGCTTGGGTCAGCAGTTTGTCACCACCTTTCATATGCAAAACTATGCATATATGCTGTATCAATCACTGTTATTCCTCTGGAAAAAAAAATTCCAATACCAGAAAGAAAAGAAAGTTCCATGATTCCCTTTTCATTTAACCCTTCCTTTATTGGGAAAGAGAAGCAGAATTTACTGCCAAAACATCATTTGCCTGTAAATAGTTCCATGCTTAACGGCAGGTATGCTTGACTTGTACTGCTATATTACAATAAACATTGAAGAACCAGCACTGTCTGTAGCTGCATCTGCTTCTGTGGTCATGTCACAGGTATGACTAGCATGGAATGCTGTTATCCTTCCTGCCAAAGTGGTATCTATTTATCGACTTGCAATTATTTGATTTTGGACTGCTAGGCTGACAGGAGATGAGACAGATGACTGTCTTGCAGTGCTTGGGTCTCAAACTGCTGATCTTCTGGTTGGCAAGTTCAGCATGTAACAAATCAGTTGTTCCATTTGGGCGGTGGAGGGGTGAGTCTTGTAGACTGAAATGGATTAGTGGTTAAGACACTGAACTTGAAGACTGGAAGGTTGACAGTTCAGCAATTTGAGACCCAAGTACTGTACAATGGAGCAAGCTCCCAGCTCTGTCCCACCTTCTGACAACCTAGCAGTTTGAAAGCAAGAAATTTGTAAGTAGATAAACAGGTACCACTTTGGTGGGAAGGTAAACAGTATTCTGTGCACTCTGGTATCTAATCATGCCTGCCACAAGTCCACAGAAATTTATGTAAACACACAGATAGGTCTCTGGCTATAAACAGAGATCAGCATTGAACCCTAGAGTTGAATACGACTGGCTTTCGAGCAAGGGCGACCTTTACCTTTACCTGAAAAATAGGGTAAATATACATAATATTTTGCCAAAAAGAAAGAATATGTTCTACCTGGGTCAGCAGTAAAGTGCACTTACCAAGGCTCAGAAAGCATAATGTTCTTCAGCAATGTTTCTACAAACTACTTAAAATTATGCACACAGCAGCCTGCAGTCATAAAACAAAGGTCACCACCATTAGATCTGACTCTCATCATGTTTGCCTATTCATTAGTTTTAGATGGAGGAAAAGAGAGTTCCAAAGCTTCTATGAATCAAGCAAACAGAGAAGGAAAGTGAATGCCTGAAATATCTCCCTAGTTCAAAGCGCTGCCCAATTATTATTACTTTCCCTCTCTTAGAGACATCTATGCATATAAGAATAAGGGGTGAGGAGGTTATTATTTTTTCTTTTTCTTTTTGCCATTCTTGAAGTTTCAGAATATGGTATGATACAAATTGAATTGAATGAGTAAATTAAAATGCTTCTATTTGTTCTGTCTTCTTGTTCTGCCCATTTAGTCAAAAACAATCTCACCACCAGACCTGGAAGATTCCTCCAATGACAGAATAATAGTAGGCGAAAATGATGACAACCTTGCATATGCATATAAATGCAGACAATAGCAGAAGAGATCTTAGTTGTATGAATACTTTCAGAAGTGTAGCCTTTATGAACAGTTTACACACAAAAAAGATTACATCCAAGTGTGCATAGAGAGAATGAAAAGGAGCAACCTCATTATACAACACATCAAAACTGCAGTAAAGTTTTCATAGCAAGCTGCATTTTCAAATTCCATAGACTGACTCTAATTTCCTGAAGTGGAAAATGCAACACTAGCAGAGAACCCTGGGGGAGAGACCCTCATTACTGTAGCTTAGCTGCTCTTGAAACTGTGTGAGCACAACATGTTCCGTCTCACTTTATGTTAGATGATAATGTAGATAATCTTGATTATCTCCCCTATATACACATACTTCAGAGGCATCACATGAGTCAATAAAAAGTCCTAATAAAACTATTATCTCCATAAGGAAGTATTTAGGAATATAATAATTAAGGAATCTGTATTTAAGAAATCAGACATAACCTGGGCCTGTTGTAAAGGAATTTAACCTGTGCTGGACAGTTATAGCAAAAACAATGTGATACAGAGTAACAAGTTTTTTTGGCATATGTTTTTGGCTGTATGGCCTCCAACCCCTCGATGGGCAGGAGAATATCAAAGAGACCTATGGGTGCTGACTTAAAGGGAGAATTGAAGTGTCTATTATAACTTAACTTAACTAAAACCATAATATCCTTCTACATTGCTTTATACTCTGCCCCATTCAGTCCAATTGTTTTCTTAACCCTTCCTATAGAAAATTAATATTCCCCTCAACTCTGTTTTGTTGTTGTTGTTGTGAGAAGAGACTGTGGCCCACACCTCAACTTTTAACTGCCTGAGACAGCTATCTCTGCTTCTCCACTGTTGCAAATGACTGGGACTAACATTGGGTCTGGCTCTGTTAGTGGCTGCTATCACCTCCTCTGAACTATGACATCTTGGAGCCCGAGGGAGGGTCAAATTATGACCCTTCTGGCATCTCTTTTCAGATCTCCCCTTTGTTGTTCTCTTCCACCTTCTCCTCTTCCTCCAGATTTTGCTGCCACTACCTTCTCATTCACCTTGTGAATCCTCAAGGTCTCCTTCCTTCCTCTGGACCCTCAATCTTTGTTTTGTTCCTCACTCATTCCAGAAGGTTCATCACCTTCTGATCTATCTGGACAAGCCTTCTTTTTCTCCACTTCTGTCTGAGACTTGGGTGGGAAAGGTGTTATAACACAGTCATTGTTATGTCCACTTTCAAGGGATAGGATAGCCCTAGGGAAATCACCCAGTCATTCCTGGGTAATCTCCCCAGGGGCTAGCATGGAGGATGACCTGATACTGGGACTTCGGGGGGGGGGGGGCAGTAGCAAATATTTAACAAGTATGTAAAACATTTTTAAAGGGACAGCAGTGGCTTAGTAGTTAAGATGATGAACTTGATGACTGGAAGGTTGGCAGGTCAGCAGTTTGAGACCCAAGTGCTGCACAATGAAGGTAGCTCCTGTCTCTGTCCCAGCTCCTGCCAACCTAGCAGTTTGAAAGCAAAACATTGCAGGTAGATAAATAGGACCACTTCGGTGGGAAGGTAAACAGCATTCTGTGCACTCTGGTATCTAGTCATGCCTGCCACATGTCCATAGAAACATCTGCAGACACAGTGCTGGCTCTTTGGTTATAAACAGAGATGAGCACTGAACCCTAGAGTTGGATATGACTGGCTCTCAAGCAAGGGTGACCTTTACCTTTACCTAAAACATTTTTAGATCAGCCTGATCTACTTTATGTATTTCAACAGTTATTTTTCAGTTGCCAATTCCTTTTCATATTTAAACATTACTAATATTTTATGTTCTTGTATGTCTCAGTGTCATACTCCACATGTGCAGGGCATTCAAACAATAACATGGGATATAATTGGGTAAGGGGGGGACCTTGAAATTGTCCATTTCATTTAAAGTGAGGCTTACTCAACTATCTACTGTTTGCTATAGTTGTTCAAAGCCACTCTCTAGTTAGCCATATCGGAGAATAAACAAAAGAAAACAAAACAAAAACACTGTAGTACTTTAAAGACTAACTGTTATATTTTAATGTGAGCTTTCGTAGATCAAGTCCATTTCATCAGACTAGCATGGCTACTATTCCAACATATTATCTAGTTAGTTTTACTCCTATTTTTGATATTAATAGTTCACACTCTTTCTCATCAACCACTCTTGGTTTTGTTTCTTGTGTGTTATAACAGTGACAATTTAATAATAGTCTGCCAAATGACATACACTTTAATCTTCTCTGGTCTATTCCCTACAGTAAAGCCTATCCACACTTTACTTTTCTAATTTACAAACAAAGCATAGTTGCACATTGAATTTTTACCACTTATCTATTCTATGTATCATCTAAAAATCAAAATGTGCTTCTTACTTCTCAGATGTTTTTACCTACATGCAAATGTAATTAAACAAATATGCAAATCTAATCAAGGGACTAAATTAACAAAAATTAATACAATTGATCAATAGTAAAAAGATCTGACACTGCAATTCTGATGATGGAGATGCTTCTCAGTAATTAGAACTGGGAAATGGAATTCCCCTAAAGCCCTCTGTACAGCACCAGAATCTTCTTAGAGAAATGGGAAGTCCTGCACAGCAGGCTTTGAAAGGCATAAAGATTGAGTGCAGGGGAGAGAAGAAACACCAATATACACTACTATCAAGCATCAACTAGCACATCATGGGATTAATGTCTTAAAACTTATTCAGTTAACACCTTCAGTTTATAAATGTGGGATGTTGTGCTTCTGTATCAGTTGTACAGACTGAAAACACTAGGAAATAGTCCAATACTGCTGCACAATACCATGCCCATGCTGATAGCACGAAAATAGATGCAAAGCTTTACAAAGGAAAGAGCAGTCTGAATGTTAATGACACCAACAGCAGTAGTCAAGATGATCTATAAGACAACCTCTTGTGCTTACTATAATTCACAAGGAGACACCAAGCAGGGAAAAAAACACAAGACCTGATAGTTTCTTTCATCAATTAACCACTTCTCAGAAAAACACAAAGTAATTGTCAGGGCTGTTTTTCATCAGGTTCTGTTTGCATCTATTGTTTAGAGCCACAAAGTAATAAAAATATCTAAAACAAATACATCTTTCATATTAACAGGGTGCACTAAAGAACATGTCTGTACAGCTGGAAGGTGCTGGGATGTTACTCCCAAAGAAATTAACATGAATTTGGAGTGTTTCTGCCACATACAATCCTCTGCACATCACAGCCAGTTGTTGTTGTTTTTTAATGCTCAAGAGTGGAATACAACATATCCAAAATTTCAGAGAAGGTTAAAGGAGGGTTATGCAAACCTTGCAAAACATTGTTTTAAATCACTCTTGGGTTTGTTCAGAGTGAGTCATTCTTTGCAAAATGATGCTTTCTGGGGATTTACAAAGTCTTTGAAAATGAAGTGAAATTATTTAAGTTTGGGGAGATAATTAACTGTTTGGATTTTAAAAGTATATCTTAAATCATGTCCAACCCTACCGCACCTTTCTATATTTGCTGATTTGCTAATCTATATCAACACAGCAAGCAATGTTTCCAATTAGTCTTTCAGGTTTCTCCGTAAGACAAGTCTTGACTGGTGGGATAAAAAGTTCAGATTGCCCCAAACATGGAGTTGATTTCCTCATTGAAAGCTTATGTGAGGAGACTGTTTGGACTCAAATGTCATGAAAGTATGTTTCGTAATAGTGGTAGAACAAAACATTACTGCTATCTGCTCTTGGGCAAGGGAATATATTTTGAATTTGTCTTACAACGCTGTATAATAATTACCTGAAGATACATGGCAAAATGTCTTCCTTTCTGGAAGAGTATCATTTCATTACTTTCTTTAAAATTTATTTTACTCTTTAAACAAAACCTGTCTTTTTAGTCTGTTTCTGTAACCTTTCTCTCTAAATATTTCCCTCCTCAACTCATGAATATAATATTTCATTTTACAAAGTTTACGCTGGAAAGCATATACCACATATGCCTATACTATGAATGCTCAGATGTATAACAAAGTGGCTGTTTTTCCCTTTGAAAGACTTGGCTTATAGAAGGGGTTCCCAACCTTTTCAAGCTGGGGGCAGGATCACACTCTCTTAGTCAGCTTCAAGGGCCAGATGACCATTTTGCCCTGTCTGCATGCTGGAGGTGACCATTTTGTCCCAACATCTTCAAGGGAGCCATTTTGTTTCAGAAATGCCCTTGGAGGGGTGGAAGCCATATGAAATGGCACCATGGAATAGATTTGGCCCATTGCCTTAGGTTGGGAACCCCTGTTCTAAGAGATCAATGTTTTAGCCTCTGCAGCCTGTATTCATTTCAAATAAATTAGAGGATGCCAACCGTTCTCTTTCAAGATAAGCAAGATAAAGCTTTTCAATTTATTTCATGTTTTAAATCTATGGTCATTTGAGCTTACCTATTTCTGAAGGGGGTAAAATAGTATTGGGTTTTTAAAATCATAACTCAAAAACCCTTTGTCCAAACTTGCCTGACTTCATAATGGAACAGGAGCAGACTCTCAGCTATCTCTGTGCCAAATTTGGTGCTGATTTGGAGTTTAAAAGTTATAATTTTTTTTTGTTCGAGCTGACCCCATTTTTGGAATTGCCTTGTAAATGTTGAGTTGGAGCTGCAGTGTAATCTAGCTATCTTGCAGCTATAATTCAATCAAGACGTGTCACAAACTGAAAGAAAAATCTATTTTAACCCTATAGCCCTATTTAGAGATTATAGCCTGAAAGAGGGAAGGGCTGTAACTGTGATAGAGATGTAAATCTCCATGCAAATCCTGTCCCCTACATCTACCCACTCAGATGTTTGTCAGTTCTTCACATATTCAGTGCGAAGGTTTGAAGAAGAACTTGTAGACATGTTCAGATTTATACTGCTTCTGTGATAGGAAACCTGATAAAGAATTACTTCTCCAAATCAGATAAATTTCTCATTTGACATATTGCTTGTGGTTTTTCACATAGGATTTTGTCCTAAGTCCAGCATGAGAAAATGCTTAATTTTGTTTCCATCCACATATTGAATTCAAGCGCTTTGGTCTGCTTTCATCTATGTTTAGACTGCACATAAGCATCAGACCTAGCCTTCACTGACAGAGTAATATAATATATATCTAAATACATTACTGTGACTTTTGAATTAAGCCATTTCAGTTTGCCTTCATTTCAGCTTCTATGCATGCACATCAGTGCCACTTTTCTATTATCTTCACCAAATTAGTCAGACCTTTGCGCAACCAGTGATCCATGTGGTTCCAAAAAGACTCAATAATTTCATTAGACTAAACTCAAATCAAGTACTTATAAATTTATTTGATCAATAGGAGGATGGAAAAAGAAAAGAGAAAAAGGAAATGTATTGGTGAAATAGTACCTAGTTTGCTCATAATTATCTTTATCTTTTTTTTAATCAGCAGTGCTTACCATGAGAACATCTCTGTCTCCTAATCTGTTTATTTCTAACATCAAATCTATCAATATCTTCTTTAGTACACAGCAATTTATGTCCCCAAAGGCTGTTGAAGCAAGGGAACCTAGCCAGAGGCTGCTCAGAGCAGTGGGGACAAAGCGCAATCGCCTCCGTTGCCATGGCTGACATTAATTAAATGCTCAGCCCGGGCTGGATTAATTATATCCACAGGCCATAGTTTGGGCACCGCTGATCTACAGTGTGGCAAATTCTTAAGTTCCTCTTTAAGAGAAAGAGAATATATGGTCCTTTAGAGTTGCTGGACTCCATTCTCATTAGAACTAATTCACATAGCCAACATAAAGGGATGACAAAAATTGTAGTTCAGTTACAATTTGATGGCCACTGTCCTCTAATAAAGCTTTCAATTATTCTGACTTGGGGTCCAGATAAAACTGCCAAGATTCCCTGTAGCTCTGTAAAGATAAATTATTGTAATGGCAAACCAATTATCTCATTAAGGTTTCTAAAGAATAGAGTGCTTAAATTTATGTATGTGTGCTCAAAGAAAAAGGAGCATTTTACAGTATTACAGATGTCTTGAGGTGGGAAGAAGATCTTTGTTTCTTATCTGGAAGTAAGAAATCTTCTAGAGCTTGTAAATGTCTTTAGCAGAAAAAGTCTAAGTTGACCAAAATGAGAAATACAGCAAACATTATTTTGATACGTATACAATCCTGTGTGAAAGTCTTAGGGCACCACCAACTGGTTTGGGGAAAATTCAATGATTGATTTGGGGGAACCATAATTTAGGGCACCCTAACTCCAAACTTCATCAAATGTGGGGAAGTTGAGAAGAGAGGCAGCAAAAGACTCTGTCCAATTTTGGTGTATCTAGGTGGCTCAAGAGCCAAGTTATGCCCCCAATCTTACCCCCGAACCAGCTCGTAGTATCCTAAGATTTGTTCACAGTACTGTACATATTCAAGGGAAAAGGTATGACCAATTAACTAGATATTGATTTGTATTAACAGTCTTTCAAAATTGTATCCAAATTTCAGTTGCAAGATGGGGTTTTCTCCCACTTTGTTGGCTTGTTAGTTTGTATAAGCCTCATATGTTCACTTGCCATTCTATGTTAATTGTAAATTAACTGTATCCTGTTGGTATTCTTCAATATTTGAAATTAACAATGTAAAAATTAACATCATCTTGCAGTATCTAATAGTTTTGAGCCAAAACTCAGTCTTGCTGGGATTATATGTTTGCTAAATTAATGAACATATAAATAATTATAATAATGTAGTACCAAACACTTTGTTTTATGTTTAGGGATTAGAATTCAAGGACATATAGCAATTATGATCCAAAGACAAAAATATCAGAGTACCTTGATCATAGAGTCATTATCCAATACAAGATCCCTTTAATGCTTTTCTTTAATGCATTCTCCTGTCTTGTGTAGATTTGAAAAGAGCATAAATGTATCATATTGTCTGCCACTTACCTTTCACTATTAATTCTGCATAGTTTGAAACCCCTGAGCCACCATCTGAGCGGATGACACATCGATATTTACTAATGCTGCGCTGAGAAGTGTCAGCTACACTGACAGTAGCAGAAAACCGCCTGTGGTTGACCACTCTGGTGACCATTAAAGCAGTGTCCCTGCCATTCCATTGCTGTTAAACAAGAAGAAATATTTTTAAGGACATATAACAATTCAAGAGAGTTGTTAAATTGTATTTCTGTTTTCACAATCCATCCTCAGAATATTATAAGAAAATTCCTCTAAATGAATTTATAGTGTAATATTGTTAGTCTATCAATTATACCAAACTTTCCTTTATTAGAAACATGTGTTGAATGAAAAGAAAAAAGGCAGCATGTATGAAGATGGGATGCACAATCAAATGGCTTTTTTCCATTATATATTGTGACCCTACATAATCTTGTTGCAAACAGAAGGACTAAAGCCAATTTCCAAAACTGCTGTGTTAAAATTTCTTTTAGAAATTAACTGGTGGAAATACTGTGGTTTACATATAGACTCGCACTTATAAATAAGTCACAACTAGGATAAGCCCATTGAATCAGTGGAGATGTTGTCAGTCAACCCCTCAAAAATTTTCATAGATTAATTTGACTGATTTACCTTGCTAATCAATAGGATTTTAGCCAGGATGAAACGTTTATTTGTTAATATCAAAAGTTACTAAGGAACTTGTTTTTTAAAAACAATAAACATACTGTTCAAGAATTTTCCATGGTGGTAATAATCATATATCATAGCATGTAGTGTACATCTGTTTAGGACAGAAGATAGTTTAAATATTATCTACACCACAAAACACTTTTAGAATCCAGCAAATTCAGTAGTTTTAAGGTTTCACAATATTTTTTGTCTGTTACTTTCCCCTTATATTCTAGAGCCCAGAGCACAATGTTTTTAAAATTCACTTATGCGGGGAAATTAGTATTCTTATTTTTAATCAAATTATTTTAAATTATTTTAATTTTAATTTGATTATCATAATATAATTGGTCAATTCTTATATATATATATATAACACACACACACACACACACACACACACTCTTATATAATGTAAGGTTTTAAAAGTTTATTAGTCATGTATATGTTTAAGACCTCTAACAATAGTCAACTCAAGAATGTTGACACCTCTCAGACAATACATATGCAGATGTTCTGCATATGTAATTCTGCCTTGCAAGATATCCTACTGGTCATACAAAAGCACTTGTAATTAAGATTCTTATTTTCACTTTGAAATGTATGGAAATTACAAAGGCTACATGAACATCTTACCTGTAACCACAGTTTGTCATGCTGAGACCACTTTCCTCCAGCAATACACTGGAATGTTGCATTCTGTCCAACATTAACTTCCACATTTTGAAGCCGCAGAAAATGAGGAGCTTTTCCTAACAAAAATACAAAATATTACCTGGATAAAGCATCAGAGTACATAATAACAGCAGAGAAGTAGGGAGTAACAGCCTTGCCCTTTGGAACAAGTATGTCAGCTTTTCTACAGTACAAACACTCTGGCAGCAGTCTCCCAGGCTTTGCATTTTTAAAAAAGACTTTATGCCTCTGCTGTTTTAGCTAAGGTCACAGAAAGAAAAATATTGGCCATCTTGGCACAACAGTATACTATAAATAACAACATGCAATAAAGAAATTCAATGTGCCCCAAGAGTATGTTTCAATTAATGTTTGTTGCAAGCAAATTTCTTCTTTGGAATAAAGGGCAGGCGAAATGAAAAAGAAATAAACAATAGAACAATTCACAAGGAGAAGCATACAAAGAAAAACTTAACAAAGGGATTCAACACACACACACACACACACACACACACACACACTATAGGCAGAAATTCCTTCTGGTAGGAGATGCACAAACGAATTATGTTCAGGTGTTGTCTCGAAACCATCAATGCCCACAGAAAAAATCACAGAAGGATTTCTGTTTGCCATATTCCTCTTAAACAGAGTGTAACACGTTTTTCCTATTATATAACAATGACCACGGTTTAGTGTGCCTTTCAAACTTAAAAAATTAATTGATGTTAACTACATCCTTTGTGTATTCCAAATCAAGCATACATCAATTGGTCTAGACAACAAAATAAGCTCTGATTAGGCAAGAGAGAGAGAGAAATGCGAAAGCTTCCAGACTCCTTCAGAGTTATCATGAGGGTGAGAAGACAGAATATTCATTGTGACAAGTCATCAACATGCCAGAATGAAGCATGTCTTGTTAGCTGGAAGGCCGGCAAGTCAGTAGTTCGAAATCCAGGTACTGCATGATGTCTCTCTCCCAGTTCTTGGGAATATGAAAGGAGCGTCATTTGGGTGTTCCCTGAGTGTAGTTTCTCCCACAAAAATCCTTTCACCCCAGAATAATTTTTGACATGAAATTATTATTATCAACATGCCAAAAATAACCACAGATAAGTACAATATCCAAACTCTTCTACAGCTGTACATTAGAGGTAAGCAGAACAAAGTACTGTAAATCATTTACTTATATCAGTGAGTAATCCAAACTAAAATAGAAAAACTTTGTGGCACTTTAAAGACTAACTGCTGTATTTTAATATTCGTTTTCATGGATCAAGTCCCCTTTGACAGTCTTTAAAGTGCCACTTTTTTGCCTTTTTGTTTTGTTTTTCTCTCTGATATTCTTAAAACACAGACTAACAAGGCTACCATTTCAAAAATTTCAGTTACTTATGTATCTAAAAGATAAACTCCCTTTCCAGAAAATCTCACCCATTTATTTTTGGGTTAAAAATAAAGGAATACTACCTATTTTCTAATATCATCAACACACAATTGTGTATTTTTAGTATAAATTTTGTGTGCAGCTAGATCTAATGTGGATATGACAGAATATTCAATGGATTTTGCAACTGTGGGGTATGACCAATGTAGGAGGAAGATAATTTATGACATTGTCCAGCCCCCTCCCCCCACAACTGGTTCTGTTTTAGAGTATGAAATAAAAAACTAGATCCTATAGCAAAAGGTTAGCTAATATGTGGTGCTCCAAATTCTTGAAACATCAGCCACTGTGGTTCAGTAGTGCTATGCTGCCCATTTTAGCTGGCCAGTAGTTTAGCCTGGTCACAATTTATTGATGTACTGATTGCTGGTTGAGACAGGGTCATAGATCTGTCACCTGAAATGGAGAGGCCTTGGTACAAAACCACACTGCTTCTGCAGAATATTTACAGCAAGCTATTTTGACAGTACCTTCATTCTCTTCAACTTTAGTGCATCAAAATGGACTTCTTTAACTGACCTATGTATTTTCCTGTTTTAGATCCCCTACAGTTACTAAGAGACAAATAAATGAAACAAAATGTACAGGTGATGACTGTATGTTCATTCCAATAGTTTCCAGGGCTACTGTGAACTGAACAGTACATCTCAGTGCCTACAAGTCTGAAGAGTTTTTAGAAGGCATATACACATTCATCTCAGAACAGAAAGCTGGGAAGGTTTAAAACTAGTATCTGTCTGCTGAGATCTGTGGTGTGTGTGCATAAATGAAAGCCTTTTCTATCACCCAGAAGTTTCTACTAAGATTGTTAGTACAACAGGAAAATAGCAGTTTCTGAAGCAAAGGAAGTATGCAGCCTAATTGATCGGCTGAGGTATGGTAGAAACTGGGTATGATCTCACCTGTTCTGGGGCCATATAAGCAGCAAGACCTTGGCCTAGACATTCTGCACTAATATAATAATAAATGTGTGCCATCAAATCAATTCTGACTTAAGGTAGCCCATCCCAGGGGATTTTTAGGTAGATAATACTACAGTGGGGAATCAAATTCCCAAACCATTGCTCTGCAGCTAGTGACCTAAACCACTGAGCTATCCAGCTAACTTCACTAAAATGGTGTATTACTAATTTACAGTTTAAATATAAATTGCAACCCATAATAGCATCTTCTATGCCACCCTGAGCTCACCAGAGGAAAATTAGTATCTACAGATGCGGGAAACAATGCACAATTATTTGGAAATGAAACCTTTCCTCCTCCCATCTTCTGGCCCCTACATGGGCCAAGAAGTCTCCTTTACTGTTGAAAAGGTTGTGGTGGCTGTTGGATGGGAGGGCGAAATCTTTGATTACCCAAAACTGCAAATAACCAAGATTTTTTAATTAATAAATTAATTTATTTATTATTCAAATTTATATATTGCCACCCAAATCGAATGAGCGACATAACAACAGTGATAAAAATATTACAATCATAAAGCATTAAAAACTCTTAAAAACCCTTAGTCAACCTTAAAGATTACCCTCCTCTCCCTCTCAGTTATTTAAAAATTATGGTTAAAAGAGCCACTAAAATCACTGAGAGGACTACACTATATAAGCCAGCAGGGTGTGGTCACCACACCTGCTTTGCCAGCCAGGTTTTTTGTTCTTTCCTGAAGGGCAACAACTCCATCTGGAGACAGATGTTCTTGGGATGATGCCATCTCATAAGTATCCTGGCCCACTACCATGTAGGGCTTTAAAGGTCATAACCAGCACCTTGAATTGCACCCGGAGGCACACCAGTAACCAGTGCAACTCCTGGAGCAGTGGCGAGGCATGGGCATAACGCCTGCACTCCATCATGACCCGGGCAGTTGCATTCTGGACTAGTTGTAGTCTCCAAATGGTCATCAAGGGCAGCCCCATGTAGAGCGAATTACAGTATTCTAGTCTAGAGGTGACCAGAGCATTTGTGACCATGATCAAGGAGTCCTGGTCCAGGAGCAGGCATAACTGGCAGATCATATGAAATTGTGCAAAAGCTCTCCTGGGAGGGAGGGCAGAGGCTGAATATATTTATCTGGTTTGGTTTCTAGCCCCCTTCTCACACTTTTTAATCATTTATGTGTCCCCCTGCTCACTTTAAATTAACCTCACAGTGACTGGAGCACATATTTTCACTTCAGAAAAATTTCAAAAAGCCAATGAAGCTTTTAATATAAACAAGATCAAAAGAAGTCCCAAAGAAAAAAGGCACTGCTATTGTTCATATAGGTACCTCCTTACATTGAAATCAATCACTAAACCTAAACCCCTCTGAAAATAACCCAAATGGATGTCTCATTCCCCACCTGTCAGTATAAAACAACAATTTCAGTACAGTATTGTCTTTTCAAGTTAATCTGAAAGAAATACTTCACAAAATCATCCCATTGAAGATCTGGCTGCTACCACCACCATCATGTGATAATCAAATTTACTTCTTTTGATTTCATGAAGATGATTAGTTAGTAAAGGCACTTATTTGTACAACTGATGAAAGTCAATATCAAGGGGCTGGAAATCTTTGGCAGGCCTTAATCACTCTAACTCATATATAACTATTGTGTATCTAGGCAATATCTAGAAGCCTTATTAAGGTGTTAACATCAGTAAGCGTGGAATGCTGAATTGGTGAGGATGTGGGATTTATAAGTTACTCAAGTATTTTGTGTTTTAATACAAAGTTCTGCAAAGACCCTGTAAGCATGTTCTAGTGAACGTGTTTACAGAATTCCAATAAGAAATAAACAAGCATGAAGATCGCTATAAGTGAGTTCACCTGAGTTTTCCTTCAAGATCCTTTGCAGATTGTCATGCTAAACACATGAAAGTTTCCAGTGACCTTTGAAAGGAGAGAGAATGTCTCTATCACAATTTAAAAAACCCTCCATAACAGAGATAGGAGTAATTATCTCTAAATTCCATAATCTTATCAATTTTTTTATTTACAAAACTCAGGAAGGAATTTTAGGGCCATATCAGATTATTTGCCTTTAGCTGGAACAGAAAATGAGGTAGGTGCTGGAGTCTGTACTTCACTTCAAAGTCTCTAATTTGCATGAAAAGTATCTTATAAGATTTTCCTTTAAAAACCATAGTCAGCAGTGGTGGCTGCAACTTGATCCGAATATACTGTTTTTCCTGCCCCAGGGTGCTGGTTTTGTAAGCCTGGTGGTTCTGGGCCACCTTTGCCCTCCTTAGGCAAGCAGGAAAAATGCCATTGAGGTGACTTTGTTTAAGATGGATCCCAGCTTGCTATCAAGTGACCCATACACTGTGATCTCAGAGGTATCTCCTGTGACACGTATGAAATGAGACATGCAGGATTTAACACCGGGACTGCAATGGACTGCCACAGCCTTGAGGATTTTAACAAGGTGCACCTTCGCAGCCAGCCCATGTGGCATGGCCTCTTCTGCCTCCATGACCATTGGGAATCAGAGTAGTAAAGTGGTTCCTCCTCCGCTCAGAGCCCAATATGATGCTTTCCAGTGGTATTTCAGTGGAACATCACCCCACCCAAAGGAGCTTGTCTGCCCATAGCCATTGGCCCCTTTGGGGAGTCAGGTTATTTACTGCCATCCAACACTCGGCTTTGAAAACCATAGTATCCATGTTTATATATGTGCACACATGTAGAAAATACAGAAGTGTCTGATTGTTACGTAAAAGGCAAAAGACAATCTAATGTTTTAAAATCTTAGATTAAAAAATCAATAAAGCTGAATTTACACAATTTGGCAATACAGTTTTGCACAAAAAGTAGTTTTTGTGCAAAGTATTCATTTGCCTGCAAATTATTGTTCTCACTGATACAAACATTCTATATTATTCTTTGTCCTTATGTGCACTGATAAGACAAGCAAAGATTTGCATGCCTACTCTACACATTCAGGCATAATGCCTGGTTATAGTTTTAATTCCTCTTAATTCCTCAAGAAGTTAATTGTGCAGACCATCAAAGAATACTGCCGATCTACTGATTATTCTGGTATTTTTGGGAAACCCATAGAAACCTGTGCTTGTATGTTTTATGTAGAAATCAATGGGGCTTACATCTCCTTTAATGTGGCTGAATTGTATTAAATATTACACTTTTCACAGAAACCCAAAATCTTGGCAGGTCCTGTGAGAATAAGAAGCAAAAAATGGGACATGTCTGTTCTCTTAATGTTATAAAATGGTCAAATCTGATAACAACTGGGTACAAATTCCTGATAAAATACTTTGAAATAAATTGGGATGAAGCCGCTGAAAAGAAATACTGCAGCCCAGGGAGTGAAGTGAAACAATCTTTGACTCACTTCTCTACTTCACAGTATGAGCAGCTTGCTTTGAAAGTGATACATATTCTTTAAATGCTTTCATAGAGCCACCGAAAAGATTTGCATTCCTTTAAAGAAAAGGCACTCCAGGGCATTTCTTCCAGAGTGAATGTTGCACTAATTTGCTGCACTGTATACATGAAGGCTCTCTCACTTTTACTTCTTAAGTTAGTTCTATAGGGTACTGTCAGAACCCCATAATTGTTCCCCTTCAATAGTCTGAATCAAAACTAACAATCACGACTTTATATCTCCTTAATAATGGATGAGAACTTCGGCTCTGGCTGCACATTCCTAGTTGTTCTGCCTGTTGCACAACTGGAGAAAATTATGTATTTATTCAGGGTTGATTGGTTCCACTCTGTATGCACTTGAAAAGGATAAAAGAAGATGTTTCAGAACTGATTGAATCAGATGAATTACTCCTCTTGATGCAAGGACTAGAGTAACACATCACTATGGTTGGAAAGAAGCAGTGAAGAAAACTAAGAGTGCTTACTGCATGGATGGGCAAGGACTCTGACTTCATCCACTGCTATATATCCAGGGTGTCCCTTCAATGAAACAGATTCAAATATCACCTGGAATACATAAGAGGAAAACAAGCTGTTTTGTAAACTATTTGAAATTCTCTTCCACTACTTTTCTAAAATATCTTAAGGTCAAAAATGTCAAGTTCAAAATCTGGTAAGAGAGATTTGCAATTCAGCATATTGTTTATTTTCACAGATTAGTCAAGTTTAACAAAAAAGAAAAAAAGATGAAGACAAGTATATGAGTTCACAAAGATAGATTAAGCCACTGGGCTGTAATGAGAGAACCACCTTGGAAATACATCAAGGATGGCAGACATGTTTTGAATTCTCTTCTCTTTAATGCCATGTTTTACAATGTACCAGGTATCCTGAACTAATTGTGCTCCACATTTCCAGTTCCTGCCAGCCAAAGGAGAGCAGCGACTGAGAAATATATGGCAAAGTGACATCAGATCAAGCAGGTTGTGTTATATTTAATAGGCAGCACAGGGGAAATTCTGCACAAAATATTCATTTTGGATTCTTTATGTTACAAAGTGCTGTTCTTAATGTTATGTTATTCATTCCATTATGACAAGCATATAACTGGGATTTATTAATAATAATAATAATAATATGATTGCTATGTTGAGAAGTAGGGCCAAGACAACTACTCAGCCAGTGTCATGGCAGGATGTGTATGTATGTGGGTGTGCATCCTACTTAATTTTTAAAAAAATGTATAGTTCTTGACATTTTTCTTTGATAATCTTCTATCACACACATAGTCTCAGAATATTCCCCAGCTACAGCTGACATTCTTATTTTTGAGAATTATTTATATCAAAATGTGCATGGCTGATGAGGAAGAGCCTTGTTCAGCAAATGACATTAAAGCCAATGATAAGAGGGAAACAGGGGCAGGATCATCATTACTCCAACGGGGAGGTAATTAAAAAAGACCATATCTAAGCTTCAGCTGATAGCCTTAGGGTATATAATTTTGTGAGATACTTCGTATTCTCTGCTAGACAGTTCTAGTGCTATAGTTTGAGGGATATACTGGCAGTCTCTAGAAGAAAATCCTAAGTACCTTACCAAACTACGGGTCTCAGGATTTAATAAAGTGAAGTCAATATCATTGCCAACTTTCTTCCCCAACCCTACCTCTGATCAAGAAAGGGCATGGCACATGCTGGATGTGAAACAAACTTTATGGTTTTACATCAGCAGAACAAGGGAGTTCAGAAAGTCTTCGTGGCTTATGGAGGAAAGTCCAAAGGTGAGCCCATCACTTCACAGAGGTTCTCCAAATGGGTCTCCTCCATCATCTACCTTGCCTATGAGGCTGCATCTCTGCCTCCTCTGCTACATGTCAGGTCACATTCTATGAGGGCTGTTGCCACCTCCACTGCCTTCTTGGAAAGCACTTCAATCAAAGACATATGTAAGGCAGCCACATGGTCCAGACCGTCTACATTTGTCAAGCACTACTGGATGGACACCAGAGCCACTCCGGACACCAGACTTAGTTGAGTTGTCCTTGCCATAGAGCTCCAGGCTCCATGCCAGTGAGGGTTAATGCACCCTACCTGACATGTTCGTCTGTGGCTTCATCTCATCTGGCTGCCCGCCTACCAAGTATGTGTGAGTTTGCGAATCTCCCAAAAGTGGGGATTCACAGACTATACGAAGGAGAAAGTTACGTTGTACTTACCAGTAATAACTTTTGTTCTTCGAGTATATTGTCTGTGAATTCACACTTTCCCACCCTTCCTCTCCACTTGAGCTGCACAGATGAGATAGTTTATTTTATCCTGTATACAGCTTAAGTATTAACTGAGGAAAGAGCGTGAAATGGCACCTAAGGGTGGGCGATACGGTGGGTGGCCCTAACATTCAAACTGTATCCGATCTGGTGGAGGAAGATATCAACCAATCGTCAAAATAGGAGAAGATCCTTATCCCCTTCTGATGAAGAAAAGCTGCCACCAGTGCCATGCATTTTGTGAAGACGCAGGGCGCTCTTGACAGGCCAAATGGAAGACATTGGTATTGGTAGATTTGATTTCCTATCTGGAAACGAAGGAATTTCCTGTGCTCCTCGCAGATGTTGACATGAAAGTAGGCATCTTTCAGGTCTGTCACTGTGAACCAGTGCCCTTTGTTCAGGAGGGGAAGAATGATATGGAGGGAGACCATCCGGAATTTTCTTGTGTGGATGTGCTTGTTCAGACGTTGCAAGTCGAGGATGGGATGAAGACCCCCATCCTTCTTCTGTTCAACAAAGTACCTTGAGTAAAATCTGTTGCTCCATTTAGATGGGGGCATGGTCTCTTTGGCCCCTTTGGAAAGCAGAGTGGAGACCTCCTTCTTTAGATGGGATGAAGGAGGAGTGCGACATAGCTTGCCTACCCGAGGGACCTGTTTGAACTTGATGGTGTATCCAGCAGATAAGATTTTCAAGACCCACATGGTAGAAACTGTCAATCCTTGTCAAAATTGTGTGGGATGAAATGGGCTTCTTGCAAACCACTCTTGCAGAGCTCAGCAGTGAAGGCAGCATGGTGATTTGGACAGGTCAGATGGCTTTCCTGTCTAGTTTCGTGGTGACCTGATCCTCCACAGGCAATGAAGGATGGTCGGCCTGGAGACTCAACGCCATGCCAAGGCGGGTCAGCATGGCCGTGAATGACGTCTGGTCATCTCCACAAGATGGATCAGCAGCTCCGATATGGGTATCAGGTGTCATGTCCACCTCAACCTCCACATCCTCCTCCTCCAATGAGGAGTTGGACTCATCCAAAGACGGTGGAGGGATCCTTGCCTTAACGTCAGATCTATGCCAGCCTGGCCTGAGCTGACTGATGGAGTGAACGCTTGACTCCCTGGATGGTGGCGGAGCAATGGCCAGGTCCTAGCCAGGGGGCACTGCGTCGTCCAACTCTTGAAAGCGTTGGAGAAAGACAGAAGCAGAAGCCCCAGGCAGTCGTGCAGCAGCTGCTGTCCAGTTGGTCTCCAAGAGACTGCACCACAGTCTCTAGCAGCAGCTTGAGAAAGTCCAGTTGGAGAGGCTATGGAGGAAATGGAGCAGTCTAATGTGTATTTTATGTTTTTATATGTGTATTTTAATGTATTTTTATGTCTATTTAATTTGTATTTTTATGTGTACTTATTTTATGGGGGTTTTTATGTTGGCTCTGCCCACATCATTGGCTCCACACATGACGTCATGACGTCGGCTCCGCTGAAGACATCATGATGTTGGCTCTGCCCAGAACATTGGCTCTGCCCACAGTGTGGTAGTAAATTTTTTGGCTGCCCACCACTGTGTATCTCTACACATTCACTCAGCGTGTTGTTGTCCACTAGCAGCCCCCACTTCAGCATGTTGGTTTGGCATTTAGGGACTCCAACCCTCAGCCTATTCAGGATCTTCCAAGTGAAATTTTATTAATTAACAATGATTGGACAGGTCATTGCTAATTAATAAGTTCATTTTTCAATTTCAGGGTCTCTACAACATCATATCACATTGTTCACAAGTTGCATGTACCATGAAATAAAAAAGAACTGTTTAATTGATTGCAATCTGCAGTAGTCAATTATTCTGTTTACATTGTACAGGCAGAGGATATTGGCAGCCATTTTCTGCATCAGTGGGTTAGGTATATGTGACATTAATTGTGTGCATATTATTAAGATGTACATTTCTCTCTGAAAACACTATAACCAGCCCTTCATGTGAAAAAAACAGTTTAAGAGGTGGGACACATGTCAAGATGATCACATAGAAAGACTGAACTGGGAATTAAACTCCATGTTCAACTGCACACAGCTCAAAGTTTGTTCGGATTCTATCATAGGGAAGGTTTATACGATTTTATAAATTGTTTGGCTAAATTTAGGCTATACAGGCTGGTTCATCTGCTGGAAACTATAGTGAGGAATTCTCACCTAACTCAGTGAGCTAGCCACCTAGCTAATATTCAGTCCTATTTTCTTCCCTATAAAAATGTCCCCTTATTGCATCTCTCATCATTCCCTACACATTAATGTAAGCCACTATTTCATACAGGACTGAAATGTACCATAAAAACTGCACTTAAATACCTTCATTCACCAAATCTGTGCCTTCCTGGGCACTTGAGCAACCAGATAATATCTTCTTATTAAAATTGTTACCTGTGCAAACTAGGATGCATATTAGAAAAATGCAATCTTGAATATTCATTTCCTTTACCACTCACCTTAATTTTCATATTATTCCTTTTGCAAACTAATTCCTAATATATATTTCAAATCCAATATTTTACCATTTCCCAAACAAACATACACATGAATGCATGAACAAAAAACCAACCAGCTTTTGTTTTTAACTGTAATAATGTACTTTTTTTAAACTCAGCACAGAAGTGTTAAAGTTCATGGAGGAAGTTCTCCTTAGTATCTAGGGGGTAAGAGTGAAGTGGTTATCAAAAGAGAATTTGCAAGGCTTTGGAACCAAACAGCAAGGGATGGAACAACTGTTTGAGCAGGAAGGATGGGAGTTCTCAAACGCACCTGATAAAAGTGTGGCCAAAATGTGCTGATAGCAAGTTCTGCCTTCACCCAACCTTCTGTAACAATACCAGAGACATTCCAGACAGGATTGCCTTGAGGTCCACCATTAACTTTTACATAAACATTCAAAGATCCAGGGCTGGAGTGGTCTCGGCTGGATAAGTAGTAGTGGAAATCAATGCAGTGTGTATCATTCTCTTTCAATGTCGGTAAAAGCAAATGAGCTTTTTGTCCCGATGCCCTTCCAGAGCTATTCACCATCATGAAGGAGCCTATAGATAAAAGAGAAGCAAGAAAGGGAGACAATAGCATAAAAACAAGTTTGGAAGTTACTTTTCTCTCAGAAAAATACTATAATGTGGACCAATATTTCTAAACAATCTGCCCAGCAAACAAAAACAAAACAGTTGTGTATCTCAAAGAATTCAAGCCTATTATTTTATACCATCACTCAGCTAAAAAGACATAAAAATTATAGGAGTGATAAATAAATATGCACCCACCATATCTAGCACTATTTAAAAAGAGTTATTTACTACTACTTCTAAGTTTTCTACCCTAGATTTCAAATTAGCTGACAGTAAAAGATCTGTAACAAACATGAAAAGCTTGCACATTTCTTCTTGGTTCCATTGAACTCTTATCAAGGGACCAGAGCTTCCCAATTGCATATATAAACATACTCAGTTCTTTTTTTTAAAAAAAAAAAACCACATACACAAAATAAACCTTCTGGTTTATGAATGTGAGACAGTATGCTTCTGTATCCAGGATTTGAAATGTCAGGAAATGATCTGATATTGCTGTGTAATATTGTGCCTGCATTGACAGCAGGAAACAGGATGCAAAGCTTTATATAGCAAAGAACAACCTGAATGATGACAACATCAATGGGACCAGTTGAGATGATCTACAAGATACCTTCTTATGCTCATCATCATTCAGAAAGAAACACCAAGAAAGGGAGAATCCCAGAAGCTAACCCCTATTTTCATCATTTGACTACTCACCCAAACTCAAAACAATCATTATGCTGGTTTTTCAACAAGTATAAATGGTAGTGATTCAACAAGGATACCCTGTAGTCCACCTTTACTGTCATTTGTCATTTGTTTTAATAACATCCAGATTCATTTCTGGCATTTTGAATAATAGATACAGAAGCATTCATAAACTGGAGATTTTAAATTTTAAATTTCCAAGCTTTTTTAATTCCAGAGTGCTTGGATATGGCTGTGGTCCCTCTCAGCCAAAATATTGTGATGACCTGTTATGGACTTTATGAAAAGATGAAACAAAGGTAAGAATCGTCATCAGCTGCAGCTCAATCCGAGTATATAGTTTTTTCCTACCCAAGGGTGCCAGGAGGCCTGGTCTTGGAGGCGGCTGGTTCTAGGCCACCTTTGCCCTCTGAGGCAAGCAGGAAAAATGCCACTGAGGTAAATTTGTTTAAGGTGGATCCCAGCTTGCCATGAAGTAACCCACGCACTATGATATCAGAGCCATCTCTTGCGGCACATATGAAATGAGACATGCAGGATTTAACAGAGGGACTACAATGGACTGCTGCAGCCTTCAGGACATTATCAAGGTGTGCCTTCACAGCCAGTCCATCTGGCATACCCACTTCCATCTCCATGACCATTGGGAATTAGAGTAGTAAAGTGGTTCCTCCTCCACTCATTTTGCCGTTGGGCCCAGTATGATTATTTCCAGTGGCATTTCTTCCACTGAGTGGACCATCAACCCACCTAAAGAGGCTCATCCGCTCATAGCCACTGGCTTCCTTGGGGAGTCAGGTTATTTACCATCACCCAACACTCGGCATTGAATAGTGCAACACATACACAAGAGACAGAGATCCTTTAATCTCTTAAGTAAACTAAAATTGCCGTGCCTGCTCCACAGAATGCAGATGAGAAGATTATCTTCCAAATGTTTGAAACTCTTCCCTGTCTCCATCCTTTTAGCAGGCCTCAAACTAAACTGAAATGGATCTAGATAATCCATTTCATCCAGGAACCCTGGAGCTGAGAAGCCACCACCCATTCTAATACCATTCCCAAAAGAGAATAATGGAGACTGACCATTCTAATACAATGAGGGTCAAGGAGGTTTTGCTTTAGCAGAAGTTTTAGAACTGCTGCTTTTAAGAGTGCCAATAACCCCAAACACCTCTAGAGCCAAATACACTTTTTAAAAATCACATCCCTGGATCAGTTTTTTAAATATTAAAAGGAACCACAGTAAGGTCCAGTAAAATACTTTAAACAAGGCATTAAAACTTCTTCCTTGCGGTTGGGCATATGGGACAAAAGTCTCACTGGCATTCAAAATAACAAGAATTATTAATTTAATTATATTTAAAGAAACTAGTTTGCTTCAGGAAATTTAGGAAAATGTAATAAGAGATGTGAGGGAGGAGTAGGAGGAATCTACCCATTGCACCAGTCAGGCATAGTAATTTTTAATCAAATGCAGCCCTCTTAACATTCCCAGTTTCAACTCTGCTGCCAAATGTATTTGTCTCCTGTCCGCCTTGCAGTTCACAGAAGATTGAGTTTGGAAAGGCTTGTCTCACTTCTAACCTCATGCAGTTTGTTCATTTGTTTTTATTCTTCATGCCATATTGCAGAAGTGTGACAGACATCCAGATGAGCCAGATACTCATTCTGATCAATTCTGCTCAGTGAGCAGCCATATGCATTATATTTAGAGGAACAGGAAAGGACAGCATTTGCCTAAAGCATTTTTCTACTATACTTAGTGTAGAATTTCAAAACACAAAAAGTGTATGTGCATTTGTTGTGTTTGTGCAGGTGCTTATGCACTCCATGTATAGGTATGAATGGGAGGATGAGTGGGAGTGAGTCATCCTATTTTCTCTTGGATGTGCCAAATGTAAATGTTTTTTGTTCTTCAGTTGCACAGTCGATTCCGACCCTCTGCAACCCCATAGACCACTGTCCGCCAGGCACTTCTGTCCTCCACCATCCTCCTCAACTTGCTCTGTGTCCACAATACCATCTAGCCATCTCATTTTTGGCTGCCCCTTTTTTCTTTTGCCCTGCACCTTTCCCAGCATTAATTCTTTCTCAAGTGAATCCTCTGTTCTCATTTGATGTCCAAAGTACTTTAACTTCATCTTTACTATTTGACCTTCAAGGGAGCAGTCAGGGTTGATTTCTTCTAAGTTTGACCTATTTGTTCTCCTCGCTGTCCAGGGAACTCTCAAAACTCTCCTCCAACACCACATCTCAAAGGCATCTATTCTTCTGCGCTCAGCTTTCCTAATGGTCCAGCTCTCACAACCATACATTGCCACCGGGAATACCATTGCTTTGACTATACGAATTTTTGTTTGCAATGTGATGTCTCTACTTTTCACTATGCCCCCCAGGTTTCTCATCGCTTGCCTCCCAAGAATCAGTCGCCTTTTTATTTCATGGCTGCAATCACCATCTGCAGTGAGCTTTGATCCTAGGAAAGTAAAATCTGTCACTGCTTCTACTTCTTCCCCATCTATTTTCCAGGGACTGATATGGCCTGTTGCCATTATCTTGGTTTTCTTGATGCTGAGTCTCAAGCCAGCTTTTGCAATCTCTTCTTTCAACCTAATCAGGAGCTTTTTAAATTCCTCCTCACTTTCTGCCATTAGGGTGGTATCATCTGCATATCTCAAGTTGTTGATGTTTCTCCCAGCAATTTTGATCCCAAATTGTGATTCCTCCACCCCTGCATTGTGCATTATGTGCTCTGTATATAAGTTGAATAAGCAGGGTGACAAAATGCAGCCTTGTCTTACTCCTTTTCCTATTCCAAACCACTCTGTCATTCCGTATTCTGTTCTAACTGTTGCTTCTTGATTCATGTACAGATTTCTCATGAGGCATATAAGGTGTTCTGGTATTCCCATCTCTTTAATTACTTGCCACATTTTGTTCTGGTCTACACAGTCAAAGGCCTTAGTGTAATCAATGAAACAGAAGTAGACTTGTTTCTGATATTCCTTTGTTTTTTTCCATGATCCAACGTATGTTGGCAATGTGGTCTCTAGTTCCCCTGCCTCTTCTGAACCCCGCCTGCGCTTCTGGTAACTCTCTAGCCCTGACAAGACATTAAATTAAGGCATTGCAGTCTGTAAGCAAGAGGGTTTGTAATTCTCATTGGGATGTGGAGACAACATGAATTGCAACTCCAACATCCCCCTCATCCAAGTGTCAATCAGGCCTGTAATTTGTTTTTCATGAAAATGGTTAGAAGTGTTTGGTTGAAGATGTCTGTAGCATCTTTATTAAGAATCATGTCATATCAGGGCTCCTGATCATGGAAGAGTAAGTACCATATATACTCAAGTATAAGCTGACCAAAATATATACCGAGGTACAAGTCTAACATTAGTAAACTAGCTTTGTAAGTAGAGAATAGGCTAAACAAAACCAGTATTGTATCAACAATGTTAAAATCCTTCAAAGCTTGATGCCTCATCATCATCTGTATGTCCAAGCAGAGCTTCAGCTGGTGTGAGATCATCACAGGTGTTGTCATCACTGAGATCGCAATCATCACTATCACTGCTATCATTCTCATACAAAGTGCTGTCTTCACTGCCAACTATAACATTACTAATGCCACATTTCCGGCAGGCATGTCACTGGATTTTGAGAAATCCATTGCCGAGCCTGCCCTCCCTGCATGGAAGGAAGGAGGAAGAAAAGAAAGAAGGAAAGAAGATGTGGAGGAAGGAAAGAAAGAAAGGAAAGAAGATATGGAGTAAAGAAAGAAGGAAGGGGGGAAAGAAGAAAAGAAAGATAAATCCGCCGCAAGCCCTGCTGTACCAGGAGGTGATGGGGGAAGGAATTGGCAAGGAAGATCACTCCAAAAGGAGTGATTTCACCCACCCCTCTATCACTGCCTGGTGCCAGGAGACGATTGGGAAAGAAATGGGCAAAGAAGATTGCACCAAAAGGGACAATCTCCCCCTACCCCTGCATCACTGCCTGGTGCCATGAGATGATGGTGAAATGAATGTGTGAGGAAGATTACACAAAAAAGAGCGATTATGCTCACCCGCCCCATCGCTGCCTGTTACCAGAAAGTGATGGGGAAAGGAAAGGGCAAGGAAGATTGCTCCAAAAGGAACTATCTCACCCAGCCCAGCTCCAGCACCACTGCCTGTCAGGGGATGCCTCAAGTATAAGCTGAGTCAACTTTTTTCAGTACATTTTTTGGTGCTGAAAAGAAACCAGCTTATACTTGAGTATATGCAGTATGTTCATACCAATCATACCAGATCATGATGGCAGGCTTCCTCCTGCTCTACTTTGAACCAGTGTACACCTTGCTCAGATGTGCCAACTATAACTTTCTTATACCCAAGTACTTCAGAAACATGGTGGCTGAAGGAACACATGGCAGTCACAAGAACTGCTTTGACTACCATGTCTTTATTTTGAAAGATAGAAAGTGCTGTCTCCTATGGAACAGGTTTGCAAAGCTGGGAAAAGAATTGGGGAAATGTAAACAACTAGAACCAGCTGAACCTAATTATGCCACCATATTCAAAAAGTGTCCCAATCTCAGAGAATGTCCCAACACACACACACACACACACACACAAACTCCAGCGATTTGGAACTCCTTTCTGGAGAAGACTTTGTTTTCTACCTTTTTTGCTTTCCCTTTGCTAGTAATCAATAAAACATTTTTATTCAGGCAAATATTTCAAACGTATGCTGGTCTACTATCAAAGTAGTTTGTTTTTAGATATCTCTTTTGATCTCTTTCTGCCACTCTTTTAAAAATGGATTGGATTTTAAGGTTTTTTTTAAAGACCCGAATGACTATATATGCCTGCACAAACCAAACCAAAATAACAACAATAAACATACATCCAAAGATCCAAGAGGGCAGAAAGGGTTGTCAAACTCAAAATAATAATTAAAATGGTAAAATAAAAGCTAAAGAGTACATTACATAAATGGTTCAGAAACCAGCTAACTCAATTAATAGACAGTTCTTTGAAAGCATCACTAAAGGTAACCATTTTGAATGACTTCTTAAAGTAGGCAAGCGGACAGAGCTATAGGGCAGGGAGGGCATTCAAAAAAGCAGGACCCATTACTGAGAATGCTCCATTTCTCATTATAGATCTTCTCACCTCTCTAGGGTGGGAACCCACAAATCATGAGATATCCACCACCAGAAAGTCACAAGTGGTGTAGCTCTTATAGTCAGATTGCCACAAATTAAGAAGTTAAAGGAGACACTCTTTTTCTGTGGCATATCATATTAGTCAGAAGCAAAAGCAAACACCTACAATAACTGATGATTAAACTGTTTTTATTATTATTCCTTTTAAATTCCTCATCAAGCATCCATATTGTCTTCTACTGTTTCATCTGAAAAACTGTAAACACACCAAGGCTATAAACAGCATAATCCTAAATCTTATGAAAGGATATTTTGCATACTTTAAATGGACAAGCTTTTGGTGCTTAGTTCCATCTAGATTAAATAAGAGAATTTTTTAATCCTCTAAAATGACAGGGAGCATGAAATGGTGGTCAAATTGCTGCTGTTATTGATCATATCACTAAAACTGGGGAATTAAAACACAGAGTGCTCTCTAGATACCCATAAATTCCATTCCCTCCCCATTCCTTGGTGTATAATGATGCCTTGATAAGCTTCTTATTATTTATGCATCTGCAACATATATCCTCTTTTCAGAGCTGAAATCGTACTTGGTAGCAGATGGCGTCTATTATGTTTACACATCAGCACTTTATGATTGCATTTTCTCACGTCTGCAGTAAAAAAGAAAACCATAATTGAGTTTTTAATGGCTTTGCACATTGTTCATTAAGATTACATGACTGTTTTCCTACAGATGACAGCTGAAGAAATAAACCACCAAGAACTTCTCAAGACTAGCTCAAATGGATTGCAGTTGATGCAGCCTCAACCATCACCTACAGCTGCCACACTACTTAGAAGTTCAAATATTGAAGATGCCACAATAGCAAATGCAAACTGAAAAGTAAGGATGCTCAATTATCAGGGCATGAACAATATTTTCACTTCTTAAAATGTTTATGACCCATCTATGAGTATTTGAAGGGCAAGGAATGTGAAGATAGGGTTTGGACTTTCTGAATTAAATGGTTTCCATCCCCAAAATTTGGTAAGAACTGCCCAGAACAAATAATGGGAGTGACAGCCCCCAAATCAGCAGAAAAAAAGAACAGATCTCTCACCTCCATAACATTCTTGCACCTAAAAAAAGTTTCCTATTGGCTTTCTGCACTGTGGGAGTCATAAGATTCCCTAGGATTCACAAAGATATGTTGGAGAACAAGTTCCAGTGGAGGCTATTTGCATACAAAGTGGAAGAATAGCATGGGGGTGGGGAGCCTCTCTATCTCCTGCTGGTTTGAGGGCTTTCATCTCATAATTCAGTATGGGGAATTGACAGTGACTTACAGGAATGGAAGTTCTTTAATTCTAAAAAAAAAACCCATCACTATGTGAAGAAATGTCACTGTGGCCATGACTGTTAGCAGGCAAGACAGTTCCTCAAATATCTTCCAACCCTGATAGGTGAATACTTTTTGGTACAAGAATGGAACACAAAATAGTTGTGGGCTCTAGTTTAGGCAGCAAGGCAATAGTTGTCACATTTTCTAATGCAATACCTCACCTTTTACAGAAATTTGCAAAAAAAAACAACACACACACACACTCAAAAGGGTATTTTCTCTCTCTCCAAGAACTATCCATCTGTTTATGGAAAAAAATATTTTTTAAAAAAGTTTCCTATTTTCTATACAAGAATGAATCTAGCAAAGATTTTCTTTCAAAGAGTTATACATTAGAAAAGACCATTTCAGTTAGTCTGGATTGATTGCAAAGCCAACATAATTATTCTGGTGTTTCTGTTGTGTGCATTTTACTAAGCAGAAGTGTATTCGGAAGAGAAACCAAAATGTAAAAGGAAGGTTGTCATAGACACCTAGCTGGAATTTCTTTTGACTAAACACACAGAGGATTGCACTGTAAACTGCATAGCATAACCTCTGGATTTAAACAATAGACATAGTGGAAAAACATATAGGATATTTTGTTTCTGGTGACAGAAATCACATGCCCAAATCATTAACATTGTCCTATTTACTAATGATGCCTGAAGCCAACCCTTTGTGGCAACGTTCAGATACTTATAAAATGGAATATCAGAAAACAAAAATAAAATAAAATAAAAAAAACAAAAAAACTGTAGCACTCTAGTCAAACTTCTATTACAAAATGGAAATGGGTGAGAAATAATCCCAGAGTATTTACCATGTAATATTGGAATAAACTCAGCATAGATCTAAATCAATCTATAGGGGAAATGGTACCATGGAATCCAGTTTTCAACCCACTTTTCCTTGTACTTTAGATTACATTAATACCTCGGGTAATGCTAAGACTTGGTTCCACAAGTCTTGGTGTTATCCGATTTTTAGTGTTATCCGATGCATGTTAAAATCCTATGGGATGTATCAGATAACGTTAAAGCTCCATAGAGATACATTGTAACCGCACAGGGTTTAGCGGTTGTTATCCAATACATCCCATAGGACCTTAACATTATTTGATCCAATTCTCCTCCCCAGATTACTTAACGTTATGTGATTTTAGCATTATCCAAGGTAAACGTTATCGGAGGTATTACTGTACTTCCATAAATCCATGTGTTCAAACGTTTCATCAGATATCCTCTTTCACTCACTGCTATAGGTGTAAAAGAATATGGTTGATTTTTCCTAAGTAAAATTACCCATTTTGTACAAAATTGCCTTCTGCGTGTGGAAGTGCACAGTATGTATAATTGCCTAGTTCTGTAATATCTGTACATTTCCCAAAACTAGGGAAGTGAATGTTTTATCTAAGGGTCTGCAGCACTGGCTAGGTTGTTCATATCTTTGTCAATAATGATCTAATCCTACTGCACCTGTTCTATGTGTGTTAGTGTTTGTGTGGACGTGTACTTGGCTTCTCAAATAGAATAGTCACTAAAGGCATTTTATATAAATTAAAAAGATGGAGGTGATCTCTTTGTTTTACTTTCAACTGGAGTTGAGGAATTTTATGGGACTTTATAATAGGAACATGACTCCAAACTTATCTCAGTCACACAGGTTAGAATGAGAAACTACAAAAAATAAATATAAAACAGTATTCTCCTCATCCCAGGAATAAGTTATGTATTTTGTTCCACACATTGCAAAGGAAAAAGAGCAAGAACGAAAAGGTCTTTTTTTACAAAGAAAGTAAAAAAAATGTGCAAACCAGTATTTCAAAGAGAAACATTTTAATATAAACAATACAACTTGCACAAAATAACAATGGTAATTGCTTTGTTGCAATGACATCTAAAGAGTCAAAGTATATCACATTGTAGTCTATTGTTGCTTTTTTATTAGTCATGTGAGGCATTCAGCACTTGCTGAGTATATGTGTACTTTGCTTCTCAAAAGAAAAGGATGAGTTTTGCATAGTTTGCACAGGTACTGATGAGAAGTAATAGCATTCCTTATCTTGCTCCCACCCAAAGGGAAGGAGGTGACTTGACAATTCCTTATTGGAAGGAAACATTAAGCCAAGACAGCCTAAACTGTTGTTGTTGTTGTTGTTGTTGTTGTTGTTGTTGTTGTTGTTGTTGTTGTTGTTGTTGTTGTTGTTGTTGTTGTTGTTGTTGTTGTTGTTGTTGTTGTTGTTGTTGTTGTTGTTGTTGTTGTTGTTGTTGTTGTTGTTGTTGTTGTTGTTGTTGTTGTTGTTGTTGTTGTTGTTGTTGTTGTTGTTGTTGTTGTTGTTGTTGTTGTTGTTGTTGTTGTTGTTGTTGTTGTTGTTGTTGTTGTTGTTGTTGTTGTTGTTGTTGTTGTTCTTCTTCTTCTTCTTCTTCTTCTTCTTCTTCTTCTTCTTCTTCTTCTTCTTCTTCTTCTTCTTCTTCTTCTTCAGTCGCACAGTCGATTCTGACCCTCTGCGACCCCATAGACCACTGTCCACCAGGCACTTCTGTCCTCCACCATCCTCCTCAAATTGCTCTGTGTCCACAATACCATCTAGCCATCTCATTTTTGGCTGCCCCCTTCTTCTTTTGCCTTCCAGCCTTCCCAGCACCAAGGCATTTTCAAGTGAATCTTCTCTTCTCATTTGATGTCCTAAGTACTTTGGCTTCATCTTTACAATTTGACCTTCTAAGGAGCAGTCAGGGTTGATTTCTTCTAAGATTGGCCTATTTGTTCTCCTCATTGTCCAGGGGACTCTCAAAACTCTCCTCCAACACCACATCTCAAAGGCATCTATTCTTTTGTGCTCAGCTTTCCTAATGGTCCAGCTCTCACAACCATACAAATTTTTGTTTGCAATTTGATGTCTCTACTTTTCACTATGCTCCCCAGGTTTCTCATTGCTTGCCTCCCAAGAATCAGTTGCCTTTGTATTTCAAGGCTGTAGTCACCATCTGCAGTGAGCTTTGATCCTAAGAAAGTAAAATCTGTCACTGCTTCTACTTCTTCCCCATCTATTTTCCAGGGACTGATAGGGCCTGTTGCCATGATCTTGGTTTTCTTTATATTGAGTCTCAAGCCAGCTTTTTCACTCTCTTCTTTCAACCTAATCAGGAGCTTCTTTAGGTCCGCCTCACTTTCTGCCATTAGGGTGGTATCATCTGCATATCTCAAATTGTTGATGTTTCTCCCAGCAATTTTGATCCCAAATTCTAATTCCTCCATCCCTGCATTGCGCAGTATGTGCTCTGTGTATAAGTTGAATAAGCAGGGTGACAAAATGCAACCTTGACTTACTCCTTTTCCTATTCCAAACCACTCCGTCATTCCATATTCAGTCCTAACTGTTGCTTCTTGATTCATGTACAGATTTCTCATGAGGCATATAAGATGCTCTGGTATTCCCATATCTTTAATTACTTGCCACATTTTGTTGTGGTCCACACAGTCAAAGGCCTTAGTGTAATCAATGAAACAGAAGTAGACTTGTTTCTTGTTTCTGATATTCCTTTGTTTTTTCCATGATACATCTTATGTTGGCGATGTGGTCTCTGGTCCCCTTGCCTCTTCTGAACCCCGCCTGCACTTCTGGTAATTCTCTCTTCACATGCTGTTGCAATCTACCCTGTATTATCTTGAGCATCACCTTGCTAGCGTGAGGGATGAGCGCAATTATTCGATAATTTGAACATTCTTTGGCATTTCCCTTCTTGGGGATTGGAACATATACTGATCTTTTCCAATCCTGTGGCCATTGTTGTGTTTTCCAAATCTGCTGGCATATAGAATGTAATAATTTGATTCCATCATCTTTTAGGGCTTTGAAAAGTTCAACTTGGATACCATCAACTCCGCTGGCTTTGTTTTTTGCAGTGCTTTTTAGGGCCTTTCTGACTTCACTCTCTAGGATGTCTGGCTCATGTTCAGTGTTCTCATCATTGTGATTATCAGGGGTGTTGAGGTCCTTTTTGTAGAGTTCCTCTGTGTACTCTTTCCATCTTTTCTTAATCTCTTCTGCATCTGCTAACTCCTTGCCATCTTTGTCCTTTATCATGGTCATTTTTGCTTTAAACATTCCCTTGATTTCCCCAATATTTTGAAAATATCTCTAGTCCTACCCCTGATATTGTTTTGCTGTATTTCTTTGCACCCTTCATTCAGGTAAGTTTCCTTATCTCTCCTTGCTTTTCTTAAAAATTATGTATTCAAGTGATTGTATTTTTCCCTTTCTCCTTTGCCTTTTGCATCTCTTCTTTCCTCTGCTATTTTAAGAGCCTCATCGGACAACCACTTAGCTTTCTTATGCTTCTTTTCTTTTGGTATGGTTTTCTTTGCTGCCTCCTGCATGATGTCCCACATCTCTGACCATAATTCTTCTGGCACTCTGTCTATCTGGTCCAAGCCATTGAATCTGTTCCACACCTCCACCATGTATTCCTTAGGGACGTTGTCTAGGTCATACCTGTCTGGCCTAGTTGTTTTCCCTATTTTCTTGAGTCTAAGCCTGAATTTTGCGATCAGTTGGTTGTGATCTGAACCATAATTATCTCCTGGTTTTGTTTTTGCTGACTGTATGGAGGTTCACCATCTTTGGCTGCAGAGTATGTAGTCAATCTGGTTTCAATGTTGGCCATCTGGTGATGTCCATGTGTAAAGTCTCCTTTTGTGTTGCTGGAAGAGTGTGTTTGCTATGACCAGTGCGTTATCTTGGCAGAACGCTATCAGTATTTGGCCTGCTTCATTCTGTGTTCCAAGACTAAACTTGTCTGTTATTCCATTTACTTTTTGATTTCCTACTTTGGCATTAAATTGTCATACAAAAAAAAAATGAGAAATAGCTTCCTTTGTGTCAGAACAAATGCAGGAAGAAAGCAATACCTTTATTGGATCACTCAACAAAATAATAATTCAATCATTGTGTGAGCTTTCATGATTCCAAAACACTTCTTCAGGCAGGCAGACATCAGTTCCTTGTGGAAAGGGCAGGAAAATGATCAATGAAATTTCCGTTCATGGCATTGTTGTTGTTGTTGTTGTTGTTGTTGTTGTTGTTGTTGTTGTTGTTGTTGTTGTTGTTGTTGTTGTTGTTGTTGTTGTTGTTGTTGTTGTTGTTGTTGAACTTGTATGCCGCCCCACTCACCAAGCAACTCTGGGCGGCTAATAAAGATACAAAATATACAGTAGCAAAACCCAATATATCACAATTACAAGATGTCACGTCCCAAAAAACATTTCAGAGACATTTCAAAACATCCCCAATCACAGTTAAAAAATATCAAATCATCATAAAAACATTTCAAAAATACATCAAAACAATACACAGAAACTTCACAAACTCAACCCCACCCACGATGTCCATATTTCCCTCCAGACCAAGTTGGCCGAAGGAGCGTCCAGTGGCAGCACAGTTTTTAAAGCCCGCTGGGCTGCACAGCTGTTTCTCCTCCATTCTTCAGCTGGGCTGGCCAGGGGATCTGGTGACGGCAGCGGTGGCAGGGGCAGCACAGTTTTAAAGCTCACTGGGCCACACAGCTGTTTCTTCTCCCCTCCTCAGCCAGGCTGGCCAGGGTAGCATCCTCTTTGATGTAGTTATTAATTGTACTGTGATGCTTCTGATACAAAACATCAAACAATATGCCTGGTACCACCCGGCTCTCTTCTTAGAAATGAATTTGAAAAAGCAGTAGGTTTTATGGTACCCTCCCTATACAGGAAGCCAGGTGTCTGCTTTATTGCTCTTATTGTTTTGTATCAGAAGCATCACAGTACAATTAATAACTACATCAAACAGGTTTTTTTTCCAATAGTGAGTGAAATGGGACAGATAACATCAAATCTACCATGGTAAATATTGATGGATATACAGCACATTGACCCATATGTCTGTTTTTCTCCTCTCTAACAAAGGAATGTCTCAGTGCAAACCCCCAGCATTCTTAAGTTATCCACTGAGCAGAGTGAGGGAGGACTTTAAATGAGCAATGAATACATTTTTTCCTGATTACTTCCTAAATGGGCAATGCATGTTTGCACTTCCCATCTGTTTGGTCTCTGTCTCCCCCTCAAATATTTCCTATGAATTTGTGAAACTTTAATGATGCAACCTATGATTTTGCAGCAGGAAAGGAAAAGAAATATTGTTTCTAAGAGGAAGGAGGTATTATCTTTCATCCTCCCAAGTTTTTCTTCTTTTTCCACATATCTAATCAAGACATGTGACTATTTGATTTAACAGGAAGGATCTGTGGCTATGCTGCCCCCCCTTTAATACCTTTAGGTACTTGGCTCCACCCAGTGGTCAACCTGGAAACCTGGTTTGTACAGTCTTGCTTAAGTCAGTATACATATGTAGCCTGTAGTATGTAATATAGTTTTGTTACTCAGTTCTATACTGTCAATGCCGGTGGTGGTGGCTGCAGTTTGATCTCAATTTACATTTTTTTCCCTGCCCGACAGCACTTGGAGACCTGGTCTTGGAGGCCAGCTGGTTCCAGGCCACCTTCACCCTCTGAGGCAAGCAGGAAAAATGCCACTGTCATGAATTTGTTAAAGGTGAATCCCAGCTTGCCATGAAGTGACCCATATGCTATAATCTAAGAGCCATCTCCTGAAACTAAGCTTCTTCGCTAGCTGTTTAAATGTCTGCAGATGAACTCCATGTGGGGCTCTAGTCATCATATAATTCCCCCACCCCCCACCTCCCGGAAATATTTTTCCTTATCCCATCTCAATTGGTCTTTGAAAGAAAAATGAGAAACAGGAAAAAATGTCATTGGCATGAATTTATTTAAGGTGGATCCCAGCTTGCCATGAAGTGACCCACTCACTGTGATCACAGAGCCATCCCCTGCAGCATGTATGAGATGAGACATGCAGGATTTAATACCAGGACTGCAATGGACTGCCACAGCCTTGAGGATATGGACAAGGGTGTGCCTTCACAGCTAGTACATCTGGCATAGCCTCTTCTGCCTCCATGATAGTTGGGAATCAGAGTTCCTCCTCTGCTCATTTTGCTATTGGGCCCAATATGATGGTTTCCAATGGTATTTCCTTCACTGAGGGGCCCATCACCCCACCTAAAGGGGTTCATATGCCTTTTAGGGAGTCATGTTATTTACCACCGTCCAACACTTAGCATTGAGTCGCTGGCTGTACAATCTACTCCATTACCATACCAGGATGTTCAGCAGCTGCCCCATTCATCTCCTCTCAGCAAAGATGGCCCTTCCAGTACCTTTCATATATTACTAATGCTTTTCAAGTCTACTCTGATCCATCTGATAAAGGTAAAGGTTTCCCTTGCTCGAAAGCCAGTCATATCCAACTCTAGGGTTCAGTGCTCATCTGTTTCAAAGTGGAAGAGCCAGCGCTGTCTGCTTCTGCAGACATATCCATGGTCATGTGGCAGGAATGTCTAGACACCTGAGTGCATGGTACACTGTTACCTTCCCACCAAAGTGATCCCTGTTTATCTACTTGCAATGTCTTGCTTTCAAACTGCTAGGTTGGCAGGAGCTGGGACAAAGACGGGCACTCATTCCATCCTGTAGTACTCGGGAATCGAACTGCTGACCTTCTGCCTCTCAGTCAGCATCTTAGCCACTCATTCTAGTTAAATACTAGAATTTGCCAATCAAACAAAAATTTACTGGCAAAGAAACACACCAATAAAAGAAAGGTAGGCAGACAGACAGATGCATATAACAAACATATGGTAGAAGAGTCAGGTTTAGCACAGAAGACTCTTTACCTGCACCGACACTTTTTAAAATTTTTACTGTTCCCATATACACATGATATTGAATGATTACACATCCTGACATGTTTATAAGGAAATTTATGCTCATTTAAGTCATAAGGGTTTGTAATTATTCAACATTTGGAGATCTTCCAGACACAAAGAACTCTATTTTTTTTTAAAAAAAAATGTCAAAATATTGGCATTTTCTTTTCTGAATTACATATGTGAAATAATAAAGAGCAGGAAATTGCTGGAGAAGAAAAATATGGAAAATAACTAGTACAAGTGACATCTGCTGAGTAAACAGCAGAGACATACAAAAATGTCTCCCACATATCTTTAAACCTTTAGATTGCAGCAAACAGCAATTACAGAATTTCTGGATTTTGCAGCAGTTTGCACATTCAGTTGTATCCATTTAAAAATGAATTACTTCTTGAACTACTATTTCTTGGGTCACATAAAATGCCTGAAGGAAAGAATTCAAACTTTCCCATAGCTTCATAATTACAACACACAGATGTTCTTTGGGGATATCCTTGATTGAGCAACAGCTGATTGCAGATATTTGCAGTAGCTTCTTAAGCCTGGGCTCTGGTCAATCATAGGTATTATCAAGCTACAGGCAGGTTTTAAAAGACCACTGACAGCTAAATAAAGGCATTGTTAAATCATCAGCATCCTTCACTAACATCTTCCAACCAACTAATAATTTCAGACAAAATGGGAAAAGAAATGTCTTCAGGTAGGAAGGTAGTCAGTAAACCTTGCACAGGCAAACATAGTATGTTAATAAGCATCACCATTATTATTATTATTATTATTATTATTATTATTATTATTATTATTATTATTATTATTATTATTATTATTATTATTATTATTATATGCCGCCCCACTTGCTTTACAGCAACTCTGGGCGGCTCACAGAAAAACAAGATACAGTATCAAAGTTACAAGTGTCACATCACAAAACATCAAAAACACATATTAAAAACATAACAAAAAAACCCAAATCACAATTACAAAATGTGAGGTTGTCATAAAGAATATAAACTAATTCAAAACAGTTCATAAAAAACCCTCGCAACTTGACCTCACTGACTAGTCCATTTCCCTCCTGACCAGGCGAGAGTGGGAGTCTGTTGAGAGTGGCAGCGGCAGGTTCTTTATAGCAGCTCCCACTCACTATTCATTACAATGATATTCAATGGCCTCTCCCCCGCAGCCGCCAACAAGTCCCAGGGTGACTGCAGCTTAAAAAAAAACCCAACCAGGGGCAGAATCCCAGGCGCTGGAAATGGAGAAGGTCACAGCACCAGTTGCCATGGTAGCAACTCCATCAAGCTGCAGGTGGATGCAGGGCAGCGACAGAGGTCCTGCCATTCTGGTGTCTTTTAAGCCCCCAACAAGGGGTGGAGTCCCAGATGCCTGGGGCTGCAGGTGGATGCAGGGCAGCGAATGAGGTCCTGCTGTTCTGCCGTCTTTTAAGTCCCCAGCCAGGGGTGGAGTCCCGGATGCCTGGGGCCACAGGTGGATGCAGGCTGGCGAATGAGGTCCTGCCATTCTGGTGTCTTTTAAGCCCCCAACCAGGGGTGGCGTCCCGGACACCTGGGGCCACAGGTGGATGCAGGGCGGCAAATGAGGTCCTGCTGTTCTGCCGTCTTTTAAGCCCCCAACCAGGGGTGGAGGCCCGGATGCCTGGGGCCGCAGGTGGATGCAGGGCGGCAAATGAGGTCCTGCCGTTCTGGTGTCTTTTAAGCCCCCAACCAGGGGTGGAGTCCCGGACACCTGGGGCCGCACGTGGATGCAGGGCAGCGCCTAGCAGATAAGATGAAGGCCCACACCAACAGAAGGGGGGAAGGGGGGATGAGAGGATAGACAAATGGTGACCAACCTTGGTGCTCCAGCTGTTCTTGGACTTCAATTCCCAGAAACCCTGATCAGCAGGTGTGCTTGACTTGGAATTCTGGGAACTGAAGTCCAAGAACAGCTGGAGCACCAGGGATGGCCACCCTAGGATAGATTATAGGAAAAAAGATCATATCTCAAATTCAGCCATTTGTTTTCCAACTAAATTCTGTGCTTCATCTTTGGCTATCATATGAACCTTCTTTGGAGAGGTTCATTTTGGAGTACAGTATGTTACTGGAAGCAACATTTAGAAAGTCAAGTGCAGAAACACAGTAAAAACATTTACAGTCATGTTGCCATGTGGGTAGGATTTATTTAGCATTAATTTGTTGTGCAGGATTGGAAATATCATCTGCCTACTGTGTCAATACATCAAAATGTATTGAAGAGTTGTTGCCCATTCCCTAAAGTGTTGTTGTGTCCAGTTCTTTTTAAGTGAAGAGTTCTGCTGTTAAGAATTAAGCTGCATTAAGGTTTTTTAAGACACAGATTTAAACAAAATACACAAAAAATCCTTTCTAAATGGACTATCTGGGAGTTGACGTGGTGCTTAAGAAATATTTTAGGGTTGAATACATATTATGAATGTCATCTGTGTGCCACTTCTTTAACATTTTAGAGGTCTTACTAAAAAGGAATACCCAATTCTTAATTTTGGGGGGGAGATATGGGGGACTGTGATGGCTCAAGTTGTTAAAATACTGAACTTGCTGACTGGAAAGTCAAATTTCAATTAACAGGCACTGCATGATGGAGTGAGCTCCCATCTCTGTCTCAGCTCCTGCCAACCTAGCAGTTCGAGAGCAAGAAATTACAAGTAGATAAATAAGGACCACTTAAGCAGGAAGGTAAACAGCCTTCCGTGCATTGCAGAGTTGAGGCATGACTACCACATGTCCACAGAAATCTCTGCAGATTCAGACAGCACTGGCTCTTTGGCTATAAACAGAGATGAGCACTGGACCCTAGAGTCAGATATGACTGGCTTTCGAGCAAGAGCAACATTTACCTTATGGCCACTTTGTTTTCTATTTTTTTAGATATTCTCTCCCCCCCCCCCTTCTTACTTTGGCTCATGTGTTCATTTTGTTACTAACAGAAAACTACATGGCATTTCACAGAAAGGTAGCAATAAGATTTCACTTCAGCTGGATAAAATGTTTTAATTGCATACATCCTCAACAGTTTCCAGCTGAGGAGTCAGTTGAGTGTTCAAACAGGCAGGTTTAGGGTTTTTAAAAATAGTTTGTATCTATTATTTTTAAAAATAAATTTTCATAGATAATTTTATATTTTTAATCATCATGTTTATAATCATTTGTGGATTATTATTATTTTGTAAGCCACTTGGACCCCAGAAGGGAAGAAAGGAATTATAGAACATAAACCAGCAAGCAAACAAAACAAAACCTATCAATTTTCTTGGCTAAAATCCAGTTGAACTGCTTTAGGATTTGGTGTGTGTGAGAAGGGACTGGAACATGACTACAGTCAAGCCTCGCATAAAGAGCGCCTCGCTTAAAGAATAACTCACTTAAAGAGCAGAATTTTCTCTGAATGTTTGCTTTGCTTAACAAATAAAACCAACCAAAAACTCACTTAACAAATAAATTGGGGTTCACAATCCTCCCCACCAGAAATCACAATTGGTCATTTACAATGGTGTTTTGCTTAAAGAGCAAACTCACTTAAAGACAATCCTGTGGAACACATTATGCTCTTTAAGCGAGGTACAACTGTATTTTAAAATAATGGCTGGCTGTCTTTCATACTTTTACACAATCAGTTCTCCCCTAATTATTTAAATATAAACTGCTGATTTGCCAAATTATATAATTAAGTAATGGTGAAAGTTCAACATAAAAAATGCCATGCCATGCCATGAACTCAGAAATGTTGCTCATCACTGTATAGTTAAGTGGAATCCAACGTTAATTTCTTGAACAACACTTACTTCTTCTGCTTTTGCAGAAATTGATTTCAACACTCGGGAGCCTTAGTTTTCAATTGATACCTTTTACAACCCATGAATCAAAACTAATCTGACAGATGTATCCATTTATTATACCTGCATTTATCTATCAGAATCTGGGACTCACTTCCCTAGATGTATTTGTGGTCACATGCAGAGAACAAGATCCTTGTACACTATTTGCTTAATCAGTAATTAATTTCTACTTTTCTCATTATATTAGAAAATCTCTCTTATTTGCTAGATAATTAACTTCAACTAATGCTTTTTTTCATGCTGCATTTGGAGAGAAAAATCAGTATTCAATTATAATACAAAAAGGAACTATTTAATATTGTGTTTATAATGAAATAAAATTAGCTTAAATTAGTTAGACAAATACAGCAGCAAATTGAAAGTGAATCTAAAGTTGTTCTACTAATTGAAAATTACTGAGCAATAATGAATACACAAGCTTTTCTGTTCAAATGAAAGGTGAGTGGCAATATATTGACAGGGAAGAAAGCATATTTAAGTCAATCCATGATGGGATTTGATTATTTTGAGAAACTTTTAAAAAAAAGTATTGGTGAGAATCCTACTGCTTATGTCCACTGGCATAAATCTCAGCAGAAAATTGCTGCAGGTTAAGGAGATACAGCTTGTATTCCTTGTTGGATGCCAAGTCACGCAACTGGTAAATGCTCAGGAATACAGGCCATGACTCCTTAACTAGCTGCAGTATGTGCAATTTATGCTGCTGTACCTTCACTGGCATATAAATAATAGGATTCTTATCACTGTTTTCACTCCCAGCCACACACTGACATCTGAAAATAACAGCTCCTGCACATTTAATCTTGAAAAGCTTTTATTCGCTTTCCTTGACATCAAATTACTTCTGGGAGAACCAGATCGCAACACTAAAAATTAAGAATTTCTTTTTTAAAAAAAGATGATAGTTCTTTCTTTTGTTTCTAGGAATGCAATTATACTTACCAATTTTACTTATATTACCCCATAGCTCTTATTGCATTCTCTGGGTGGTTTACAAGGTAATTAGCATTTTGCCCTGACATGCTGGGTATTCATTTTATCGACCTTGGAAAGCTGGAAGGCTGAGTCAACCTTGTTCCTCATCAGGATCACACTCACGATGTCAGCAGTTGTTCCCTTATATCCCCATACACTCCCTCCCAAACTGACTTATTTATCAATTTCTGCCTGGAACTAAGCTTGCAGCTACACATAACCTCCACAAATTGAATAATTTCACATTACTTCTCTGTATAACTCTGCTTCCTTTTCGCTTTCTCCTTTTCCCTCTTGTTCCGTGTTCCCTATTGTTTCCTACAGCCAGTCTTTCAGTTTCTTAGAACAATGACCTGTGTTTCTAAAGTGCACAATAGGCTGCTGATGCTATATAAATAATCAAGTCTCAGCTCTTAAGAATGGAGTTACCAACAAATCAAATAAGAAACGTTCAGATTCAAGAGCTGTTTTGCCAGTTTAGACTGCTGAACAAATGACACAATCTTCTCTCTGAGATTCCATCTCTGCTATGATCATTCATAATTTTTTTTCTTATGGTGGCTTTAAGGCTACACTTCTCCATAAGTCTGTGTAGGAAATGAATTAAGGCTGGTTATATACAGGAGAAATGGTTTATTAATGAATCGTCAAAAAAAGTAATGGAAGCTGTATAGAAAGCTTCATGATTAAGAGTGGGGGCTTCAAGGCAGATACTTGTAAATATTATAAAAAGCTATACAATATAGAGTTAAAGTTTATGTTGCAAAAGAGTATTAAAAGTCAACTATTAACACACAGTGTATGAATATTGCCATTTTGTCACCTGATGCTTAATTTTATGTGTTGTGTTCAGGTGAATAGTCATTGCCTCCTCAGGCATTCACAAAAGGGTTAGTTTTAAAGATTGAGCAAGAATAATTTTATCACCTTATATAAACCATCGTTTGAAATCAGACAACTTGAAAAGGACCAAATTTGCTTTGTGGAGAACATATTCATGTGATTAGAAACTGTGTTTTCAGGATCCAAAATCAAATGGAGAGACTCTGCGTGTAGGAAAAGATGTCCTCTTCAAACACATCCTCTCCCTGTGGAGACTGTGAAAGGACTAGAGTTCTCTCTTTGCTCAGGATTTCAAATTTGTTCATTTTTAAATGTTCGAAACTTAGTTTATCCTCTCCAATAAATTTGTTTCTAGGGTACCTGTCCTGTACTAGACAAAATGTAATGTATTTATAGTCCTTATCACACACAGGCCAAAAACAACTAGGGAAAAGAAAGGTATGGATGAAATAGCAATCAGATAGTGTTCTTTATCCCTACTGCAGGCACTGTTTTGCATAATCAGGCTTGCAATTTTCTGTGCAACTGGTTTTGCAATCTGTATGAAATTTGGCATGTAAAGGAGAGTCTGCTGGTAAATAATATGTACAATCATAAAACCATAAAATAATGGAGATGGAAGAGGCCAACAAGGTCATTAAGTTGAACCCATTATGTAGTGCAGGAAACTGAATTAAAGTAAATCTGGTAGATCATTGTCAAATTTTCACTTGAATGCTTCTAGTGTTGGCACAACCATCACCTGCTAGGTAATTGGTCTCATTTCTGTACTGCTTGAACAATGAGAAAATTTCCCCTGATGTTCAACTGAAGCCATTTTCTGTAACTTGACCCCATTATTATATGTCCTGAACTCTGGAATGATTGCGAACAGATCCTACCTTCTTCTTACACCAACCTTTAAAATATCTAAAGAGTGATATCATATATCCCCTCAATCATATTTGTTCAAGGTTAAGCATGTCCAATGCTTACAGTCTTTCCTCAGAGGGCTTGGTTTCTAATCCCCTAATCATTGTTGTTGCTCTCCTTCGAACCTGTTCCAGTTTGTCTGCATCCTTCTTAAAGTACATCATTCAGAACAGGACACAGTATTCAAGATGAGGCTTAATCAATACCAAATAGAGAGGAACTAATATTTCATGTGCTATGGAAATTTTATTTCTATTAATGCAGCCAAAAATATGATTTAAATGACTGCTTTCATGTACATAAATATGATTTTTGCCAAAATATCCCTATTCAGTTAATACAAGATAGGAGGAAAAAGACAGTCACATCTACATCAAACCCTAACTACCATTACTTTGTCTGAAGGTCTAAATTATGAGTTCTAAACATTTTTAAGCTGGTGGCCAGGTTGCACTCCCTCAGACAGCTTTGGGGGCCGGATGGCCATTTTGTAGTTCCTCCACCACATGCCACTCCTGGTGTAGTGGAGATAGTGGTGGTGGGCCACGTGAAATGGCACTGCAAACTGCAGGTTGATAATCCCTGGTCTAGAGGCCTTAAAGATCCTCTGTAAGGATATGAACCTCAGGTTTGCTGCTCAGATACAAGAAGGGCTTTATGGCAAGCACAAACATTATTGAGGGTACCCAAGAGCAAAACCAAATGATAAGATGGAGGAAGGACAAGGAACAACTTTAAAGAAGGATATAGCTAAGGAACTCAACCACCCTACATCACTTGGGAGGATCCTGAATGGGCTGAGGGTTAGAGTGCCTAAATTAAAACCAACATGCTCAAGTGGGGGCTGCTGGAAGACAAGACCATGCTGTATGAATGTGGAGAGATACAGAACCTGGCTCATTCACTGGTCTGCCTAAATGAAAAATTATTAGATTAGATTGAATGTAAATTATTAGAAACATGCACCAGTGAGGAGTTAAGTTTGGTCAACAACAAAGCCAAGAAAGCATCTTCATTTTGGTAGTCCAAGGTTTGATCAGAACATGAAATAAGTAGACTGAGCCAAGTATCCCCCATCACGTTTGGTTTCCCCTCTAGGTTTAGAACTTATCCCTGTTAAATTCCATTCTATTATTTTCAGCCCATCACTTAAGCCTATCAAGATCTTTTTGAATTTAGTTCTTGATTTCCAAGGTATTGGGTACTCTACCCAAATTTGTGTCATCCACACATTCTCTGGACACCTTATCCAAGTCATTAATGCATCAGTCCCAGGACTAAGCCTTATGGTACCCCATATGTAAGCACCTATCAGTTTGAATAGGAGCCATGGGTAAGCACTTTCTGAGCAAGATTCTGTAATCAACTGTGTATCCATCTGACACTTGTGCTATCCAGCCCACAGCTAGTTAGCTTGCTGATCAGAATATCATGGTGTTTAAGCATTAACACATTGTTTTCAAAGTGACTTCTTTATAATCTTCTCCAGAATTTTCGCTGGGATTCATATCAGGCTGATTGATCTGTAGTTTCCCCATTCTTCTCCTCTGCCCTTTTGAAGATAGGGACAACATTAACCCTTTCCCACTTCACCCTAAATCAGGGATTCTCAACCTGCGGCCCATGGGCCAAATGTGGCCCACGGCACCATTTCATGTGGTCCCCGCTGCCTCCACCATACCAGGAAGTGCCATGTGGTGGAGGAATGGCAAAATGGCTGTCCAGCCCCCGAAACTGTCTGAGGGAGTGTGACCCGACCCCCAGCTTAAAAAAGGTTGATAACTCCTGCCCTAAATTTAACCAGCCTAGTTCTTCAAATTCAAAAGAGGGTTCATCCCCAGCGTACAATTCCTGGCCCAGCACATGGCCTTTCTGTATGCATTTCATTCAAAATAGAAAGAAAAATAACAAAGTCCAGTGGCCCAATATATATATATAAGTTTCACAGAAATGCAGCAAAATTGAGACTCAGAGATTTTGCATATCTTTAACATAACCTGCTACCAGCCTCTGATAGACTACACACATATATCTAGTACAACCTGGAGATAAAAATTAGGGTAGATGATCAAGAGATCTTCAGTGTTCAGTTTGTTGTTGTTGTTGTTGTTGTTGTTGTTGTTGTTGTTGTTGTTGTTGCTGTTGCTGCTGCTGTTGCTGCTGCTGCTGCTGCTGCTGCTGCTGCTGCTGCTGCTGCTGCTGCTGCTGCTGCTGTTGTGGAAAGTATATTTTGCAAACATCTATTCTTGGAAATCCAAGAATTTAGCCATTTTAATTGGTAAGCAGGGCAGAGGAAACAAAGTTATAGTGATACTTACATTTAGAAATACTGTATATTCTTCTAGTATAAAAAGGACTCTGTAGTCCTTTAAATTTGATATGCTCAATATATAGTTGTACCTCGCTTAAAGGGCATAATGTGTTCCACAGGATTGCACTTTAAGCAAGTTTGCTCTTTAATTGAAACACCATTGTAAGCGACCAATTGTGACTTCTGGGGGGGGGGATTGCAAACCCCGATTTATTTGTTAAGTGAGTTTTTGGTTGGTTTTATTTGTTAAGTGAAGTGAACATTCAGAGAAAATTCTGCTCTTTAAGTGAGTTACTCTTTAAGCGAGGCGCTCTTCATGCGAGGTTTGACTGTACAGCAATTATTGTTCCTGGGGAAAATAAAACCTAATAACTCACACCACCTGTGCCACTCTGTAGAAAATAAAATGATGTATCACTTTATAATCCAACACATGGGTGTGCTGTGCACATACCAACATGGAAAGATTCACAGTAGTGTACTTATATAATGTTGCTGAGGATATGCTTTGGCCAGCAAGAAAACAAAAATGCTAATACAGTACCTGTACTTTGAAAGATTACCTTTGGTGATATTTTACTGTGAACAGCTAATCAGCTTTGGAGTATTGTGTCAGTGACTGGATTGGGGATTTGCTCAAGATGGACTACTATTGCTTTGTGGTGTAAAAATAACATTTAAACTCAAATTCATAATGTTTGGCTATTTCTTTCTTCCCTCTTTTTTACTGCTGGCATATGGACTATCTTGATATGAGCTAGTGGAGGGACAGAATCATGCAAGCAAGCTTGCTTTTTGACAATTTACTTTGTAAATTTGCTTGTGAGAAATAATTCAGTTTCCCCAACCTACAGGCAGCCCATTTTTTAACAGCATCTTCCCGTTTTTAACACCCATGGACTTTAGTTCCTGCTTTTAATACATCCAATTATATTTCACTTTAGTAAGGCAAAGGCTCATCATATCCTGTTATAATAGCTTGTAACCTACATCATATTTCATTTTCCAAGAGGATACTCAAAATGCAGCAGCAGCAGAAGTCTGGCTGATGATGAAGGGGTTTCTGCTGGCAGAGTCTGGGACCTTTAGCCAAAAAAGCCTGAAATAGTTATTTGGTCCTTGTGTGCCTTCGAATGTCAGCTTTCCAAATCTCTGTTTTTACAGATACCATTACAGGAGGGAATAGAATGCATGTGCCTGGAGCGCATTTTGCTTGACCTCCCCTCAAGGAGATGGGAGCATGCCATTTCCCCACCGGCCGAGCAGGGAGGAGCCGACACCCCTATTTAAGGGGTGGCTCCTTCCTGCCTCACCCTTCCTTGACTGCCTGCTGGAGAAGCTTCTGCTTTTCCCCAGGCATTCTCCCTCCTGCAAGGCCTCAGCAGAACCCCTTTTTCGTCCTGCTTTTGTCTTGTTTTTTCGCCTTACCTGAGCCATGGCTCTGGAGAAGCGATCCTCCCATTCTTTGAGCGACCGCACAGCTTGGTGCCCCCTCTGTTCTTCTGTTCTTGAAAGGACCCTCTGTGCCTCCACATGCCTCATGGCCACCCACCGCTGAGTGGCATGGCCCCTTGGGACAGGTGCGGAGGCGTGCCCAGCCTCCCCATGAGCTCGAGTGGGACCGGACTGGCATGCAACCGCACAAGCCATCTTACTATGGATGGCGGCCCTGGAATTGGTCTCATCTCTCCCAGTTGGTGAAGGGACCCTGTTTGGCTCCTCCCCCAAGGCAGGTTTCCTTTCCTTCCCTGCCAAGACCTCCTCCATATCCCAGCCTCAGCCTCTTGTTCCTGGGGCTGCCCATCCTGCTCCTCCATCCATGGGGATTGTTCTGTTCCCTCCTTGCATGCTGCTGCTGCCATTCTGGTTTTCTTCCATCCGGGCCTTGTCCCTTCTGGGTCCGGGTCCCAGGGCTCGGGTGAGTGCCATGTACAAGCTAGTGCACTCCCCCCTGCCCATGCCCCCTCCTTTTCTGGGTCCCAGGTCTCCTCAGCCCTGGCCATCCCAAGGCCTTCCTCTTCCACCTGATTCACATTGGACCACCTTTCTGGCATACAGCTTGGCAGCCGCTGGTTCCTCAGTCCAGCCCACATTCTCCTGCCTATGGCTGGCCTGTCCACAGCCTGGTTGGACCTGATCACAGCATGGTTCCCCTTTCCTCCCACCCTCCTGGAGAGACATTTACTCCAGGCTACCAGGGATAGGATTATACTGCGGGGGGCAGTAGAGGGGGGAGGGAGTATGTTGATCTTTTCAGCCTCCTCAACTGTGAGGTCTCCCAGTCTGACCTTGACAAAATGGATGACTCTGACAAAGACCTGGCCAGGCGCAAGAAGCCCCAGCGCACATGGGCCGATTGGCTACCTGCTTTCCTCATATATGCAGGGGTCTCCATTCAGGCCCATCCCTCTCTTGCCCTCCCACTCATTCAATTCCTTGATTTGATTTATCATGCCTACATTGACTTCCTGGGCGAGTCATGGCGGGTTTACAATGTGAACTTCTGTATGAGGTCAGCCATCTGGCTTTATTTGTGATGGGATGAGCCTAACTCTCTGCTTTGGCTGCAATACATTACTCCAGCACACCCTGCACTCAGTGACCAGTATGACTGTGGTCATTTGGTCCAGCAGCAACTGGCCTCCCCTCTTCCCCCCCCCCCCCCCCGATGCTCTCTTCCCATACTGCATTCATATTGTTGGGAGTTTGCTGCCCAGGAGCATTGTGCTAAGAAACAGTGCCATTACAAGCACAAGTGTCCCATCTACTCTGCCTCACACTCGGCCTCAGCCTGCTCTCTTGAGGCCCTCCCCCACTCCTCATTGCTTCCCTGTGGTTCAACTGCTCGCCCCCTTACTGCTGCCCCGGCCACTTCTTCCCCACTGTCTCCGGCACCTTCTGGCCCATAATTTTCCTATTATGCACTGCTTTTATTGACCCATATTTTTTTCTTCCTTGTTTTTCCTCTCTTTTCATTACAGGTTTCCTCCACAGGTTCCATTTTTACCAGCCTTGCTCTCCAGTCACTGATTTTCTTTATCGGCTGCTCTGTTTCCCCTAGGGTTTTTTTCCCCTCGCCATTTATTCTTTACCTGCACTGAGGAGCCCCCAGTCCTATAGGTTGGGCTGGGTGGGGACTGGGGTGGTTCCCTCCCCAAGTGTGGCAGTTAGTGCAGGTGGATCCCTTCAATTTTCTGTATTGCTATCGGGTATGGGCCCAGGTTATTCAGGTCCTGTGACAGCATTACCTAGGGGTGTGCCCAACAGTTCCTGGATAAACCTACCAACTGGTATGGATTAGATCCAAGCCTGTTCTGTACTTTATGTACCCATGTTAGATCACCAGTTGTTTGGCTTGTGGACCATTGCTCCTGTGGCAACTTTACAATACCACAACTCCACACCTGCACTACTCCACACTATTTGGGGTGGGTGGGTGGTTGAGCAAAGAGCTTTTTGATCAAGAACTTGTGCCTGACTGGCTAGGTATCACAATGTATATTCAGGATCAAAATTCATAAGGTAGTGAGTTCTACTTTGAAGAACAGTGCTTTGTAAAGTGTTTCTGACATGAGCTTTTCTCACTCCATATTTTGTAAATTAGCTTCCTTTGTTTTATAAGCGGTAGCTGGGAGGGAAATAAACAAGGGCTTCATTCTCACAAGTTGCTTCACTGAAGGAAATCCTGGATAATCAGCATCTATATACAAGTTTAGTATTTTAACATCACATCAAAATTAACCCCTATTCTTTTATCATCATCATTATTATTTCTTTAACTGGCTATACCTTTACTCTTTCTGCCTGCTTACTACCTTATGTTTGGCTTTTATGAATTGTCCAAGCCTCTTAGGTCACACATATTTCTGAAAAGTTGCATCTTTCTCAAATTTATGGAAGTTGTAATGCAATTTCCACCCCCTCCCCCTCCAAGAGTTCATGTTGTCTTATCACAGTTTGACTCCATTACAAATCAGTTTGGTTATCTATTAAGTAATGTTTGTGTTGCAAAGTTTCTTCAATTAAATGGAAAACCAACATAAAAATAAGAATCAAGTAGTAGCTGATTCATACACAGCAAATGTTTTTTGTTTTTTTGAAAAAAATACTCAAACTGGATTGATAATTACCCACAATATTCAACAAGCATGATGTGTTTTCCACATGGTTATTAATAACTATAGGAGTACAAAATTAGCCCCACTGTGAATTGAATTTCTTTGGGCTATGTGAAAGAATATTACATCAGAAAAATGCTGAATATACCAGGGAGACTGTTTAGTTTATCATAAAATCCCAAAGCCCCCTTTGCAATGAATTCATTGTACTAGTTCATATTTGAATGCTGAATCTTGAGCTTGATGCAGGTATTTGAGTAATTATAATATGGGAAAGTGCCATAATAACACGGTAAGCAGATGGCTGACTGTTACTATGGAGCCTTAGCATATCTACCCTTTTAGGTGCATATTAAGCTGAAGGTCACAAATACACTGAACATGTAGGGATTGCACTTGTCAGAAAAATGCAAACAATAATGGTATGATAATCATACCATTATTGTTTGTATTTTCTGACAAGTGCCGTTACCATTAAAGTTATCAGCATTAGAATCCATTTCTAGAGTCAGCTCAAACTGTCCTTAAGGTTTTAACTTACATGCAACTTTCTTTTAAATCACATTTTGAATTAACATATTACACTTCTTCAAACTATATATTATTTATTAAGTAATTAACATGTGGGGTCTGTGGTAGCTCAAGTGGTTAAGACAATGGACTCGCTGACTGGAAGGTCAGAGTTCAATTCATGTTGGAGTGAGCTCCTTTCTCTGTCCCAGCTCCTGCCAACCTAGCAGTTTGAAAGCTAGAAATTGCAAGTAGATAAACAAGGACCACTTTGGTGGGAAGGTAAACAGAATTCTGTGCACTCCGGTGTTGAGGCATGCCTGCCACATGTCCATGGAAATGTCTGCAGATGCAGACAGTGCTGGCTCTTTGGCTATAAACAGAGATGAGCACTGAACTGCAGAGTTAGATATCACTGCAAGGGTGACCTTTACCTAATTAACATGGATTCACAAAATAAAAATATGAAAAACAATGAAAAGGCACAGAGATTAAAGTAAGTAGGAATTTAGCAAAAAGATGGGATTAAAATGTGTGTAAGCCTCAAACATAAGTCTTATCAGCAGAAATGTAGGGCTGCAATTAGCAGTGCCTTAACAGAATCAGTTGACTGAAGGCATTTGATAGTATTTAACAGTGTTCCAAATTCATAGATGTAATCAGGGTGTAAAACAGTAAAATCCCATTAATAGACATTCAAATTTGACCCACATCCAAGATTAAATCCTTTCCTATAAAAACATCATGGAGAAGGATCAATCCAAAACAAAAAAATTGGAAGAGCTGAAACTTAATTCTTTTACTAAATTGGGCACTGACTGGGCATGCAATTTATGGAGAGGACAACTTGGCTGAAGTTAACTATCTGTACGGTAAACCAAAGCAGATTAGATTTGAACGTGTTATTTGACAGCTCTTGACTCTTGATAAAAGATGCAATAGCTACTTCTGCTATACTATGAATATAATGGATGCAAAATTAAATAGAACATATTGCTCCTGTGATGATAAACTGCTTGTTGTGATGCATTACAATGTGCCCTCATGGTGCAGTGGTTAAACTGCTGTTGTACAGCCAAAAAGTTGTGAGTTGGATCCTAACCAGGGCTCAAGCTTGATTCAGCCTTCCATCTTTCCAAAGTAGGTAAAATGAGTACCCAGCAAGTTGGGGGGGAAAATGCTAATTAACTTGTGAATCACCCATTGTCATCAAGTCAGTTCTAACTAATTGCAACCCTTTGGGTCGTCCTGGGATTGTGCAGATTACCCATAACTACCAAGGCTGGCTCTTCTCTCAGGAAGTACCCTGAGGAATCAAACTCTGGTTCAACTACCATATGCCTAAACCACTGAGCTATCTAGCCAGCTTTTATTATGGTCAGTACCTGCTTAAAACCAGATCTGCCCAGACACAAAATTTAAGAGACAGTTATACTATTTTCTAAATTCTTTAATAATGTGTGCTAACACTCAGTGGTAGCCATATGTTTGTGGAGAAAATTATTTGTTTAGCTCATGGAGGTGACCACAGTTGAAAATTTACAGAAGAAGATTCCTGCCTTATTGGTTCTTTACAAATTTATTTCAATAAATATAGAAATAATCTAACAGATATTACAAATTCTGACAGTCCAAGCATACAATGCAAAACTTTGAAACACCCCAATAAATGTGTGGAACAAAAACACAATACACATTATTTTATTCAGTTCCAAGCAACTAGGTTTTTTTTTAAAAAATGATTGTGTGAAAATTGTTATTTTGGACAAGTTTTTTTTTAAAATAAGTGAGTCCTCCTCAATTGTTAAAAAAAATTAAACAGTAAATTGAAGTGGATAGATTTATTAGTTGGAATACTCTTTCTAATACTGTCTTGGTTTTTTCTCCTATGACAGTATAAAATAAGAAGTTGCTTTCCCTAAGGAACCTGTCAGAACCCATAGGGGAAATGTCTTCTTGATATGGGCTTATTATAAAAATGTTACCACAGTACAAAAAATACTAGATAGACTATTGAACATTCATGTGGGATTTGGTTGTTTCTTTGAAGTAGCAGATGTCTAGTGCTTCCTACAGCAACATGCTTCAAAAGAGACCATGGTCAGAGCAGACTCTTGGCAGCTTTACATTTTTATAGATTCCCCACCCCACCCCCACTTTTACTTGATGAGATGTCATCAGAGAATTTTCCCTAACGAACGCTGCCATGCAACACTGCTTAATTGGGAAACTTCTCTAGAGACAGTGATTAGTCAAACAAAATCACACAAACAGAATGTATACTTCTGATCCAAGCTCCTTATCTTGTTACTGCTCCATTTACACTCCTGTGTTGCTGATACAGAACCAGAATTCTTAATTATTTTGTTGACTGTTGGACTTGATAGCTGTGTGTGGATTTGTTGCCCAAAAGGAAGGCCATTATTTTTTCGATACAATTTCCATTCACTTATTACAACAAACCCTGTTAAGCTATTGGAAATCATTCAATAAAATTTAAACTCCTACAAATATGCCATTTCTTTTTCTTCTACATAGAAATCAGCCTGAGCTATCTTAAAAGCAGTTTCCCCAAAAACTTATGAGTTTCACATTCATTCTGCTGAGTCATTTTTGGAGTATAAGCTACAGAAGCCACTCCCATTTTAATTACAATGGTGAGATGTGATGCCTCTCACTCTGTTCACTCAAGTGGTCCTATAACTCAAAGCCAATAAAGGACAGGGCACTCTTAATGATACAACTAATATAATGCAAAGAGTATCAGAGCTCATTGGCGACTGATGCTTGAGAGACAAGCTATGAGAAACCTGGGGAACATAGTTAAAAGTAGAGACATTACCTTGCAAACAAAAATTTGCATAGCCAAAGCAATGGTATTCCTGGTGGTAATGTATGGTTGTGAGAGCTGAACCATTAGGAAAGCTGAGCACAGAAGAATATACACCTTTGAAATGTGGTGTTGGAGGAGAGTTTTGAGAATCCCCTGGACAGCGAGGAGAACAAATAGGTCAATCTTAGAAGAAATCAACCCTGACTGCTCCTTAGAAGGTCAAATAGTAAATATGAAGCTAAGGTACTTTGGACATAATATGAGAAGAGAGGATTCATTTGAGAAAGCCTTGATGCTGGGAAAGGTGGAGGGCAAAAGAAGAAGGGCATGACCAAAAATGAGATGGCTAGATGGTATTGTAGACGCAATGGGCAGAAAGCTGGGCGGGTTGAGGAAGATGGTGAAGGAGGACAGGAGTGCCTGGAGGGCAATAGTCCATGGTGTTGCAAAGGGTCAGAATCGACTGTGCGACTGAACAACAACAAATAGCAGTTACACTGGAAGTCAATTTTATGACTGTTTTTCTAGTCTATTCAATGTAATTTTTCTTCTTATTCTATAGTTTGTCAAGCCTGGACGTGGCCACAAAACAGCAACACCAACTCTCAGAATAAGCAATAGTGACTGCTTGCCTTCATCAAGGTAGAAAACTGCCCTGCAGTTGCACAGTCTAGAAAAAGGTCAGCCAAGACTTTCACATTTCTAATTCTAGCTCATATCCATCCGTATGAAAAAGAAACCATTTGTACCACCATCTGTCCTTGAAACCAATATGGATCACCTTGCTAGAAGGAAACAACTTTTTCTCATGAATTTTTTTATTAGAAACTTTATTTTTACCCTTTATACTTAAGAAACACAGCTCAGTGCTGACATTTCTCCATATGTTTTCCTCAAATATCTGTTTATAGAAGCTTTGACATTCTTTGCCTCTTGCCGCAGAATGAGGCCTTTCCAGAGCAGTACGTATGGAAAGAAAAAAAGAGGTGTGTAGTGTGCTAATCTGCAAGACAATAAACATTTTACAGTAAGGTTTCGTAGACTGCAGCCCATAGTTAAGCTATGATAATAATAATTTTATATCAGAAATTATTCTTGGTTGAAATGATTTTTGTGGAAGAAACTCTGCTCAGGGAACACCCAAATGAGGCTCCTTTCATGCCCCCAAAAGCTGGGACAGAGACAGGCGCCCTATCCATCATGCAGTACCCAGGTCTGCCAACTAACAAGCTAACAAAGTGAGTTTCTTAACCACTGAGCCACCGCAGCCCTGTAAACTATGATGAAGACGGCGAAAACTTGTATCCAATAAATGTGCCACAAGAGTTTTGTTGCCAACACAGGTGCAAGTGATGGAAAAGAAATGCATTAACATCATCCTTCTCACTTTTCTTGACTTCAGAAGAGATCATTCCTTGGAATAAAACTGGCAAAAAACAAACAAACACCTAGATATAGCTAAATTCCTTTCTGGACCAATGTATTAAACAAAATCCATCATTCAAGATAAAAGAAAACAAGCAGGCACACAAGTGTGCAATTAGTCCAAAATGTGACTCACTGTTGGGACTAAACAAGGCAAAAATGTTAATATCAAGCAGTCTGCTCATCAAAGATGGTCTTCCCCTCTCTTCATCAATTACATATGAATCATTCAATTATCTGTAGCTTGTCATCTGCAGAATGTACAGGAATTTTTACAGCAGCTTATATGTGAAATCAGCATGGTTGGTGACTGCTGCAAAAACTTTTAAATATGTCTTATTTAGGTAAGGTGAATTATCATTGTTTGCTTCTTTGATTTGGGTGACACTCCACATTTGGCTCCTAATTTATCAGTTTGAAATGAATTTTAAAAAAACCTGCATCAAATGGTCTCAGTTACAGGAAAACAGGGCCAACCCCCCGAGGCTTCTAGGCCTCAGCACACTTCCAATGATATTGTTGAGAGTAACACAGGATCTGGTACAGGGGTGCCCAAATTTTTCAGGCCATGGGCCAGTCACATGGTTCAGTGGGCCAGTCACATGGTTCAGCAGGCCAGTCATGTGGTTCTTCCCACCAGAAGTGGAAGTAAAACTTGCCTTGCAATCTGTTTTGCAACAGGATGAGATAGATTTAAAGCTGCCATTTTCTCTGCTTAAACCAGGGGTTCCCAAACTATGACCCGGGGACCAGATTTGGCCCCCAATGCCAATTCATCTGGCCCACACCACCCTCATCGCTCCCGCATGGACTTTTATTTCCACTTCTAGGAATGACGAGGGTGGTATGGGATGGATTAATTGGCATTGGGGGCCATATCTGGCCCCCAAGCCATAGTTTGGGTACCCCTGATTTAGTACCTAACATCTCTTTGATTACAGTTAGACCCTTCTTGTCTGCACAGTAAATCAATTGGAAAAAGAAATAGTGATATAAAGACTTCAGTAAGTCCCCAGGTACTGCCTTAGAGGCAGAGTGTTTCTTAAATTTATTTATTCATGTATTTATTTACATTTACACCCCACCCTTTTGGTGCAAGCACCACTCAGGGCAGCTTACAATGAAATACCCAGATATTGTGAGAATTGTAACCAAAGATCTGATTCCTGTTCTGGATGTGATCTCTTGTGTGACATCTCCCTGCCTCTATCTGAAAAAAACAGAATGTGGGGGGAGGTGAAGGTGCACAGAGTCATCTGTCATATCAGGTACTTAAAGTCTGACCAAGACTCAAAAGAAGAAGAAGTTTCTGGGAGTTGGTCTCACTGTAGTAGGACTTACTTTGTAGTAGATATGCATTAGATTTTATTGTAAAGGCCTTTTCAACTGTTCAATGAAGGAAGAAGGGAGTTGTACACAACCATTTCCCTTAAGTTGGGTGTATAAGGCCCTGTTTACACAGACGATCCCTAAGTCTATATATTAGATGTGTACATATAAAACAATCTTTTAATCCTTCTTACTCTATCACTTTTCTGTCATTCAGTTTTTATAAAAGGAGCCAGTGAGGCTGATAAAAAGGATTTAGCAAAGCTAGAAAAGGAATTTTAAATAGCTTAGTTCAGTACAAAGTACAATAAACTATTAACAGTTTCCTCTCTGTATCTATGTTCCTACATTAGTCTAGTTGAAAAAATACTAAATATAATTGGCACATCAGAAAACAAAAACCAAAAAGTAATAAAACAAAAATACTGTAGCACTTTAAAGACTAACTGCTACATTTTTATTGTTAGCTTTCGTGGATCAAGTCCACTTCTTCAGACAAGAAGTAAAACTTACAGACATGGTTTATATACACTAAATGCAGGGGTTAAAGGGAGAAGGGTTTGCTCAAGCAGAATGACAGACAAGCAAGCATAGCAATACAGCTTCCTACAGCTATCAGTAACAATAGATAAGTATAAATGTTGCAGGCAGGATGTAACTGTGTGTGTGTGCATGCCTGTGTGTGTGTCCCTCTGCATGCACATAAACAAATTTGTGGGAAGGGGGAGATACCCATGATCTCCCATTCTTTTTCCTTCTTTTGACTTTAAACAGAAGAATCAATAGAAATGGAGCCAGTCGTGTCATAAGGCAGAGAGAGACAACTAACTCAACCTTCAGAACTGGGGTACCATGAAAGGACAATGTAACTTTAGTTAATTAGTTTGCTTTTATAGTACTGGGAATGTGGGGTTTTTTTACGTACCAACATAACTTGGATGGCTTTAGGTATTATACAAACTGACTGAAGCGATGGGGGCAACCAGCAGCTGTGCTCCCTCTAGCAGTAAAATACAATACCTTTGGCCAACCATATATAAAAACAAGTGTGGGATGCTGCCTGGAAGAGGAAACACTGTGTTTCATACCTTTGTCTCCTATGCAGTTAAGAGACCATCAAAAGGAACTAAGATCTGAACCAATATTTGACGCAATACACAGGATTAATTATTGATACTGCATTCCCACTTCAGTACATAAGGTAGACATTATGCAGTGCTTCAAGGCAGAATAATTTGTTTTGCTGCTCAAAGCAGATTTTGCTCCTTCACATCTCCCAATAAATATATGATGCCAAGCCATACAGCACACAAAAGGTCCCAGGAGCAATATTGTTAAATTAGATCTATCTTTGTCCAAGCTAAGCAAAACAAAATTTACTGTGCTCAGAAACCTCTTAATAGCCTCCACTCCTCCGATTAGAATTGGAATTTGACATCTGATGGTTTTGCTTCAATAGGCTGAATAGGTGCTATGGGCTGATTCAAAGGAACTAAAGAATGCTATCACATCTGCTACAAAGTTTGAGTATAGGACTGAGACTAAGCAAAAACAGTGCTGTTTTCCTTTAACATACAGAATATGATAATTCTTATTCTCGTGTTCTTACAGTTTGGTGTAACATAGCTATGAAATGAAGATACTTTTTTGCAAGAAAATACCTACTCTTACACACTTGAGAACCACAGTGGTATAGTGGGTAGAATGCTAGTCTAGAATTCAGGAGAGGTGGGTTCAAAAACCCCAGCTGTCCTAGTTCAGATTAAAGTTAGAGTAGATGACACAGTAATCCAAACACACATTTGAAAAGGATTTTTCTTTTCTAATAGTTATCAAGCAAAGAATTTGAACAAAATAATACTTATGCTTGTTTCAACTAATTCTGACTATCTTGAAAGGCAATATGCTACTGTACACAGGTACAATATGCTACACACACACAAACAGGCAAGCTAGTCACAAAAGCAAGGTCTTCGAAGGCTCAGGAAGAAACAAAAACAGTCAGGGAAATCCAGGATCTGAGTATATAGGCAAACCAGATGTCTAGCTAATAGAATACCAAAATAAAAGTTAGTAAGAGGAATAACATCATTAGGACACTGTGAAACAATACATGGTGAGCTTAACTATCCATGCTTCATACATGAGGTTTGGTCCAAAGTATGCTGCTCTATTATGGAATGCATCTGCACACACAAAACAAGTTAACACTGGTATTAATGAAACAATGTGCATAATGACAGGATACCTCAAACCTACATCAATTGAGAAAAAATATCCTCTTATTGGCATCATTCCACCTAAGATAAGGAAAGACGTAGCAGTGGATGCTGAGAGAACTAAGCAAGAGAATTATCCTTGATATGCTCTGAATAAATGTGTTGTTGTTGTTTAGTCTCATAGTCAAGTCTGACCTTTTGCGACCCCATGGACCATCACACGCCAGGCACCCCTATCCTCCACCATCCTCCTCAGTCCACCCACCTCTGTGCCCATTGCATCTACAATACCATCTAGCCATATCATTCTTTGCCTTTCTTCTTCTTTTGCTCTTGACCTTTCCCAGCATCAAGGTCTTCTCAAGTGAGTCCTCTTCTGATTTCATGTCCAAAATACTTTAGCTTTAGCTTCAGCTTCAAGGAACAGTCGGGATTGATTTCTTTTTCAGACCGATGTATTTGTTCTCCTTGCTGTCCGAGGTACTCTCAAAACTCTCCTCCAACACCACATTTCAAAGGTGTCTATTCTTATGCACTCAGGTTTCCTTATCATCCAGCTCTCACAACCTTACATTACTACCAGGAATACCATTGCTTTGACTATGAGGACTTTTGTTTGCAAGGTGATGTCTCTACTTTTATCTATGTTCCCCAGGTTTCTCATAGCTTGAATCAGTTGCCTTTTTATTTCATGGCGACAATCACATCTGCAGTGATCTTGGATTCTAAGGATGTAAAGTCTGTCACTACTTCTACTTCTTCCCCATCTATTTTCCAGGAAGTGATAGGACCTGTTGCCATTATCTTGGTTTTCTTGATGTTGAGTCTCAAGCCAGCTTTTGCACTCTCTTCTTTCAACCTAAGCAGCAGCTTCTTTAGATCTTCGTCACTATCTGCCATTATGGTAGCATCATCTGCTTATCTCAAACTGTTGATGTTTCTCCCAGCAATTTTAATTCCAACTTGTGATTTGTCCAGCCCTGCATATCACATTATGTGCTCTGTATATAGGTTATGTAAGCAGGGTGACAAAATGCATCCTAGTATTACTCCTTTTCCTATTCCAAACCACTCCGTCATTCCATATCCTGTCCTAACTGTTGCTTCTTGACTCATGTACAGCTTTCTCATGAGACATATAAGGTGTTCTGGTATTCCCATCTCATTAATTACTTGTCACATTTTATTGTGGTCCACACAGTCAAAGGTCTTGGTGTAGTGAATGAACATAAATAGACTTATGCTCCTCATATCCTCCAGTTGAGATCCCAGAAGAGCTTTATGACAAGAACAAACTTGCTTGAAAGTATGCATGAGAAAAAATCAAATTAGAAGATGGAGGAAAGAGTTCACTCATCAAAAAATAACATTAAAGGAGAATATGACTGAGGAACTGGATCTCCCCCATGTCACTTGGTTGACCCTGGATAGACTGAGGGCCAGAGTCCCTAACTGCAATACCAACATGCTCAAGTGGAAGCTGCTGGCAGACAACACACTATGTGAACGTGGAGAGATTCAAAATCTGGCTCACTTTCTGTTCTGCTGATTATTACTGAAAACATGTACCGATTAGGATTTAAGTTTACTCAATGACAAAACCAAGAAGGTGGCTTAATTGTGGTAATTTAAAGTTTGACCTGGGCATGAAAGAAGGAGTTAATAGAGTCCTGCTGGAGAGACTGACAGACCACTTTGGGTGTGGGGTCAAAGTCCAAGAGCAATCTAAATACAAACTAGTCTAGTATTAACAGAAAATAAAGAGACCCAAAGAAGAATAGTCAAACCAAATAAAAAGTCATAAGTAGTCAGGAAGTCAACAGCAAGAGTTGAAATAAACATCAGGCAGTGCCTAGAGCTAGAAAGGACATTGGCTGAAATCCTGTTGCTCCATTGTGCAAAAAGTGTAATGTTACATTCATTTCTAGCCAGCAATTAATGAGTTCCACTGAGATTCTTAAGCATTTACCAAACCAAACCAACGGGCAAACATGCCCTCTAGAGTCCCAGTGCTGATTTGTTAATTGCCAATTATGAATGACTGAATATTATTCCTTTTGCCTCCACATGCATAACAGATCAACAAGATTTCAGTAATTATTTTTAACAAACTCATAGGCTTAAACTGAGATTTATGTAGCTGGCTTACTAGACCCCCATTAGTCTGACTGGACATCCCGCTATGGAGTAGACCATATACACAGCAACTCAATGCTGAGTGTTGGCCAGTAGTAAATAACCCGACTCCCTAAAGGGACCAATGGCTATGGGCGGATGAGCCCCCTTAGGTGGGGTGATGGTGTGCCTCAGTGGAGGAAACGCCACTGGAAACCATCATATTGGGCCCAACACAAAATGAGGAGAGGAGGAGCCTTCTCTGTTTCAAAATCCACAGTGCTAGGAGAGCCCCCTGGCGAGCCTGGGATGACATCACCACAGTGTGCCAGGTTTACCCTTCCAGTGCCATGGATTTTGAAACAGAGGAGGCTCTGAAAATTTCCCCAATGTGGCGATCGGCTTTGGCAAAGGGTGCAGAGGTGATGGGACCAAGCCAGAGCCTACTCGGAGCAGCAGGGAGAAAGCGCGATTGATGCCACTGCAGCTGCTGATGTCAAAACTGTCAGCAGTGGGAGCAACCAGCCTGTGGCCCCCACAGCTGCATGTCTGGGCAGGACTGGCCTATGAAAAAAAGTTTAGGCACTACTGGCATATAGCATGAATTGTGGTGCCATCTTCACCTACCAAGATGTATGTGATGTTTATGACAACCTATCCATACCAGGTGCCATTATTATATTTAGTAACATGTAAGCACCTCAAAGTGGGCAGCTCAGAGCAAAGAACAAAAGAGGGCAAGTTTGACCATCCAGATGGGAGCTCTCCACAGACCTGATGCCAGGTGCTGTGCTACTTTTGGCCTGGGGTTTTCTTCACTACCTATTCTGGGCTCCTAGTAGCTGAAGGGAGGGAAACCTTACTTGGTATGCTTCTATTGCTTATTCTGTATTAACTGTTAGCATATAGAATAAGATTTACTAATAATGAGGATTTATTGCCTCCAGATCCCAAAAGTAACTGAGTCCAGCTGGCCTGGACTGCTTTGTTACTACAAATGTTTCCTTCTTAATGTGCTTGTGGGCTTTCTAGATGTAGCTGCTTGACTACTGTAGGAAGCAAGTGAATGGAATCGATAAACATTTGCTCAGTGATCATCCCATCAGTTCAAAATATTTTTCATCCTCCCTCACCATAGGTATGGAAAGAGAGGGAGATGTTTTGTTGCTTTCATTGAGATACAGAATTGATCCACTATCCTTCATCTGAACAGAGAGTAAGTACAGCTTCTTATGTTAGACATAAACAGTTAAGTACATACAATGTTTCTCTTTTCCAAATCCACAGGTGGAATTACGTTCAGAATCAAAGTGTATTAAACTGGAGTAAAGCTCCTTAAGCAAAGTAACCTTTTTAAAATATTGTAAACAACTCAAATGGCACTTAGTTTTCCACTTGCATTGGACAGAAATGGGAAGTTAAAAAAGGCTAATACGTATTACTATTTTGAGACCAGCCTACTGTCTTGCCAACACAAATGTATCTATTTAAAGCAACAGTTCCTCAATTTAAACCAACAGTTGCTAATTTTACTTCAAGTGATTTTACTTGAAATATAGAAGTGCTAAGGCTTGGGCATATGCTTCTCAAACCCACATTTTCATGCACAGTAGGGAAAGAGAAGAGGAATGACTATCAAGGTCCCTCAGATTTTCATAACCCAACAAGAAAAAATTTGCACTTTAAATCTTCAGCATAAGGTAGACAGACAGTTTCAAATGAGTGCAGTGAAGAGGAAGTGAGTGAAAGTGAGCAAAAGAATATTTATGTTGGCTATCATAGAATACTCTCTGGTAGTGCTGTCTATTACACTGTTTAATGACCACCCAAGGGCAGTTATGGAATTCCCATCACTTGGGTTCTTCCCAAGTAAACTGGACAGACTCTTCAAGCATACAGTGTAGGTAGGTATCACAAGCAATATGGCCCAGCCAATTTCAGGCCCATGTATCAGATTGTACTCTTTTCATTTTCCTTTCTCACAAGAACAACAGAACCCAACTATTTCTCTTCAGCCATAAGGTAGCAAGATATTTTTTGTCATTATTAACTAGAGAATTATTCTGCACAAATTACACAAATTACATAACTAAGCTACAATAGCTTCCAGCATGTTACACTAAATTTTAAAAATGAGAAACATCACAAAGTCTGTTTGTACCTTTTTAATCAACAAGACAGAGACTTTGTAGAAATGAAAAAAGCATTTTTGGATGATATCTTGTTTGAAAGCTTATGCCACAGAAGTATGAATATGTCATCAGCTGCAGTGATTCTTTGAGGAGGGGGGATCAAACAGCCAAGATGGGGAGAAGCAATGAGTAGGAAAGCTGGTTACTAGTAATCATGACTTCCCTAGCCCTTTAGTGTTACTAGCCAGTTTAGTGTTACTAGTTTTATTACCGTATTTGCCGGCGTATAAGACGACCCCCCCAACATTTCCACTCAAAATATACAGTTTGTTATATACTCGCCGTATAAGACTACCCCCTCTTCCGCACACCTCCCACACCAAATAAAACATAAAAGAACATCAGATTTGATTTCAACATCTCCCTGTGGCCAGCACTAGTGAGCAAGTGTGCATGTGTGAGCTCTGCGTAGACAAGGGGCAGGGCAGAGTGCCACTGCTTCCCGCTGAGCAGAACGGGCCGGTCACGCCAAAAAGGCTGGCACCCCTGTCTCGCTGCTGATACTCGCCGCAGCCACGCTGGATACCACGCGGTACTGGATGTTATGTAGAATGAGGTGGGTGGGCATCGGGAGGCCACTATGGGCAGCTATGTCTATCCCAAATGAAGTGCACCCAGCGTATAAGATGACCCCCCCCCACTTGGAGGCATGTTTTTCGGGGGGGGGGAAGTAGTCTTATATGCCAGCAAATACAGTAATTCCAGAATTATTTGCTTTTCAGCACTGAGCTTGAAGGCAGGAACTTCACCCTCTGCCCTCTATTAATCTTTCCTACTATAAAAGTGATGAAAAGAAAGTGTTTTGTTTATTTTAGGACTTTGCTTGATGCTATCAATTTATTCCATTACATGCTTTCACCTAAAATCATCTAGTCTTTGCCACTTTCTCTTCTTGTCTCAATAAAGTCATTCAGGGTTTATTTATTTTTTAATTTTACCACCACTTGATTAAAAAAAATCTAAGGTTATATCTCCATCACAGTTTTTAAATTTTGCTCCCATTTTGTAAAATCAAATGTTTATCCAATTATTATAATAGTATTATTATATTTTGATTTGTATGTCACTCTATTCGACGAAGCAACTCAGAGCAGCTAACTGCATAAATCATAAAATATCACATATCAAAACATATCAAAGTAACACATATCATATACATTTCAAGAAATCTCCCATCACAATTACAAAATTAAGACATCATAAATACATTTCAGAAACACTTCAAAAACACTTCGAACAGTTCACAAAAATCACAACTCTACCTCACTCACTAAGTCCAATTCCCAGCTATTTCTTTCCCTCTCAGCCAAGCTGGCTGGGCAAGCATCCATATTGGTGATGGAGGAAGGAAGACCCACACAGCTGTTCCTGCTCTACCCAGTCCAAGGCTGAGTGAGAGCAGTGCTGAGTCCGGAGGGGCAGTGGAGGCAGCCATCTAAATGTCACCAGCCCTGGCACAGGTGTTCCTGTTCTCCCTGGTCCGAGGCTAGGTGAGAGCAGCACTGAGTCTGGAGGGGCGGCTCTTCTAAATGCTGCCAGCCCCGGCGCAGGTGTTCCTGCTCTCCCTGGTCCAAGGCCAGGTGAGAGCAGCAAGTCCGGAGGGAGGACAGTGGCTCTTCTTTATGCCGCCAGCCCCAGCGCAGGTGTTCCTGCTCTTCCCGGTCTGAACTCCTTTTTATATTTAGATCCAGTGTGCAACTATCTTCCTGGAACCTGCAGTTGTTTAGAAATTCAGCTGTGGCCTTCAAAAAACAGTTAATGTGTTGAAGTGCTATTGTTTTAAACACAACAATATTTTCAAACACTACATGGTTTATATACTTTCTTGATCAGATAAGTTTGAAGGTTATCTGAGCCAGTTGAGCTCACTCAGGTTCAACATGTTCTATGACTTTCAAAACAAGACAAGCCCAGAGCCAGAAAGGATTTCAGAGGAAGAAAAAATCCTATTCCCTATCCTGATATAATAGAGATTCTGCCAATTCTAATACCTGCACCACTTGTCACTGCCATTTGCAGAAATACTCTGCTTAAATAGGTTGCAGGATCAGGGAGCTCATTACAAATCAAATGACTCCACCCTCTAAGCTCCTGATTCTCCTGAATTGCCCCAGGAAACAGAAGAGACAGTGGAATGTCTGAACAAAAGCCATGAACTAACAGCAGAGTTCTCATCCAATATCACAATATCACTCATCCCTACTTTGGATTCTATTCATGAAGAAAGACCAACTAGTGTTGAAGCAATATCTCACCATGCTAAGGTTCCTGTGATGACTTGCTAGACAGCACTCCGGCTATCTAGAATATATGCATAGATTGAACTGAGAGATATACCAGCACTATGGATTATGCACAACAATTGATGATATTCTGAGATGTTTGATTATTATCCCCTACTGTTTTCAGTGTAAGGTATACAACAATTTATTTACTGCTACTAGATTTCAGTATCCACAGTCCCTAACATACCATAAACATGAAAAGGAACGTCTTGTTATCAGTTTGCCAAAGAAAATGAGGCTGATAATTTATCATGTGAGTGGTCTCAGGTTTAATCCATCTGCTCATGATGTGGCAGTTGCAACAAATATCAAAATAGTGGAATAAAGTGACATTAAACTGCAATAAAACATGGTGTGAATGTTTTAACTCTATTTTTAAAATTGGGATAATGAAACAGAACTTTGTAAACATTGGGATGATGACATTAAACTTGATGCAAACATTCCATGCAAGGAATGCAAGGCAAGGTCTGAAAGATCTATCAACATACAGTCAAGCCTCACATAAAGAGTGCCTCGCTTAGAGACTAACTTACTTAAAGAGCAGAATTTTCTCTGAATGGTCACCTCGCTTAACAACTAAAACCAACCAAAAACTCGCTTAACAACTAAATCGGGGTTCACAATCCCCCCCTGCCAGAAGTCACAATTGGTCACTTACAATCGTGTTTGCTTAAAGAGCAAACTCCCTTAACCAACAATCCTGTGGAATGCATTATGCTCTTTAAGTGAGGTACCACTGTATTATTACTATGTTATTATTCAATGTTTATTCTGTCTTTCTAGTAAAACTGGTGGCCAAACTATGCAACAGAAATGAACAGAAATTACTGAACTAGAAAAAAACATTAAAGAGATCATAATAACATAATAGCAGAAAATATCAGGATGGGGCTCCATACAGAGGGCAGTGTTTTCCACAATCTGTAAACTTTAATTGTGCTCCCTTAGCAACTTCAATTAGATACTGAATAAGATGGAGATAGGACATAACAATGTGGGACATCAAAGGCTACCTTTTGAAACAATGATTTCCCCAGTGCCATCTTCTGGGTAAGACCTGGGAGAAAAAAGATTGGAATCACAGCAGTAGATTACCTCCAATATCAAAATCAGCCAGATGGTCCATAAAGATACTATTGTTAATAGTACTGAAAGCAGAGCTTGGAACAACACTTTTTAGAATTGAACTCGGCATGTTAATTGTTATGTTGAGACAACCAGGTGGACATTATCATTATCACTACTCTAGCAGAACAGTCAATTTATTGCTCTGAAGCTTATTCATACATTAGGTTGATGCTACTGTTACATCAGGAAACATGCAGGGAAATACTCTCTGGTTTCTTTTGATGGTCGATTTTGGTAATGCACAAAAAAAAAACCCACCCACACTTCTTTTCTTGCCACCTGGACTTTAAACCTCTCATGCTGATTGCTTTTTGGGGATGGGACCTTGCCGCCCCTCCCCCTGTGCCTATACCAACTGCCGGAGGAAGAAGAAGCCAGGGCAGGATGAGGACCTTGCTGCCCCTCCCCCTGTGCCTATACCAACTGCCAGGGGAAGAAGAAGCCAGGGCAGGATGAGGACCTTGCCGCCCCTCCCCCTGTGCCTATACCAACTGCCAGAGGAAGAAGAAGCCAGGGCAGGATGAGGACCTTGCCGCCCCTCCCCCTGTGCCTATACCAACTGCCGGAGGAAGAAGCAGCCAGGGCAGGATGAGGACCTTGCCGCCCCTCCCCTGTGCCTATACCAACTGCCAGGGGAAGAAGAAGCCAGGACAGGATGAGGACCTTGCCGCCCTGTGCCCACCCCAACATATTGCATTGTACTGTATTGTAATGTAATGTATTGTCTGTAATCCGCCCTGAGTCGCCACGGCGAGTGGGCGGCAATATAAATTTGAACTAATAACAATAACAATAACAATAACAACAACAATAACAACAACAACAACAACAACAACAACAACAACAACAACAACAACAACAACAACAACAACAACAATAACAATAATAATAATAATAATAATAATAATAATAATAATAATAATAATAATAATAATAATAATAATAATAATAATAATAATAATAATAATAATAATAATAATAATAATAATAATGGGATTTGTAGATCACTGTTTCAGGCAACTGCCAGCATGCCTAGAATCCTAGGCAAGGGCACTTCTTACCATGTCCATTCAATCAGTCCACAAAACAAAATGCTGCCCTGTAGACTTCTATCTACATAGTTATTGCCAGAGTACTGGGAATACAGCATCCAAATTAGGAAATACAAATGATAACCTTGGATCTCTTTCCCAGGACTAGGAGATGAATTATTAAAATCCTTTGTTACCATTACTGGTTGTATTATTTGAAAAATATGGCACTGCCATTGGGTTTGTTTGTTTGTTGCATTGTTGGAAATGTGATTCACTGCATTAATCAATTAATTGTATGGTTTTTACTTTTTCATCATTATTTTTTAAAAATACAAATTTAGGATTGAAAAGTAAAAATATAAAATTGAAATGTTCTTGCCAAGTTGCATCTAAAGTGCTTTAAATGGTCAAATACAATTTTAAAGTGGCATGTGAACATAACATTTTGCACCAAAAAAGTATTTGGCACTTTTTATCCTGGGTTGATAAAAACTTTCAAGGGACACATTCATGTCTCCCTTCCATGAACAGACATCAATGTGTCCCTTGATAGTTTTGATCAATCCAGAATAAAATGCCAATAACAGATGGCAACCTTCTATGCTCTAGGCATCTTCTCCACATCCTTGAGCTCTATAGGTTGAAAACAAGTGTATGACTATGCTGCCTAATTTGTTTTTTCTTCTACCTTTCCGGTGGAATCCTGCACAGAAAAGATGAGCCCTCATGGTGCAGTGGATAAGTGTAATACTGTAGCAAAAACTCTGTTCAAGTGTTACATTCAACCTGGATGAGCAGAAGATTGACTCAGTTCTCCGTCCTTCTGGGGTCAGTAAAATGAGTAACCCGCTTGTTGGAGGCAAAATGATAATTACCTGATGAATCACCCTGAAAGTGATGGGAGAAGGAGTTCACTGGGAAAGGAACAGCATGAAAGGTGGATATAGCGGAATATCTCAATCTCCCCTACATCACCTGGAGGACCCTGAATAGGCTGAGGGTTGGAGTCCCTAAATGCAAGACCAACATGCTCAAGTGAGGCCTGCTGGCAGACCACAACACACAGTGTGAATGTGGAGAGACACAGAATCCAGCCCATTTGCTGGTCTGCCGATTTGTGCTAGAGACATGCTCCGATGAGGACAAAGGAAAGAAAGTGGTTTCATTTTGGCAGTCCAGGGTTTGATCAGGACATGAAAGAAGAAGAAGACCCAGAAAGTGCTCTAAGTGAGACAGTATATTACTGTAATTGCAATTACTACTGTTATCTCTTCACAGGAACTGAAACAATTCTGCCTAGCTCAGTATTGCTTCTACTCTTTCATAATGAATCTTATTCAAGAAAGGTATCATTTCCCACAAGAAACATAAAAATCTTGGGCTGCTTGATATTTCTTCCAAAAAAAGCACCCAAGAAACTTTTGAAAAACCCAACCACATTATATGCATGATTTCTTGAGGAGAAACATAATAAATCTTGCACCAAGACATCTTACAAGTGGAACTCCCCCATTTCATTCCCCTCTGTGAATGAGATGCTATAAGATTAAGATCCCTGAGACTCCCACGTAACAGAATAAGCCTTCACCTGTTTTACATTATCCTGATCTGCTACAGTATCGGAATCCAAGTGAAAGGAAAATCTGAGCATTTTTATCTACACAACTTGATACAACAGTTGACAGAAATTTACTGGTTAAACCAAAAGCTCCCAAATCTAGTGTTCCCATAGTGATTTACAGTTCTTATGTTGCTACAATTATAAAAGCGTATTTTTATCAAGTAATAGATAAACAGCTTCATTCATCAACAGAATCAATGAAGCTGCTGTTAACTGTCATAAATGGAAATTGCACTGGGCTGGACATGTTTCTCAAATTACAGATGGGTGTTGGACAGCAGCAGTCGCTAAGTGGTACCCCAGAAGAGTAAAAAGACCCCACAAAAAAAAATGGGAAGACCCAATTATGAAAAGTTCTCTTGTCCTGCCATTGGCTAGAGAGGCACATATCTCTAGCACTAGAAGGAGGGCCTTCTCTGTGTCCGCTCCAACTCTATGGAACCTCCTGCCAACTGAGTTGCATCTCCAGACAGAGTTGTTGGCCTTTAAAAAGGGTGTGAAGACCTGGCTGGCAGGGCAGGTGTGGGGTTTGGGCCAACTGACTACCCCGACAGGCTGGCTAACCTTACTGTTTCCCCCTCTCCCTCGTAATTTTAATTGGTGAATTTTAACTTTTAATCTCTTTTTAATTTTTAACATTTAAAGTTTAACTTTCAGAGATGGGTGGGTATTTTATTATTAGTTTTATTGTTGATTGTGTTTTTAACTGTTGTTCGCCGCCCTGAGTCATTCGTGAGGAGGGCGGCATAGAAGTGTGACTAAATAAGACCTGGCTGGCGGGACAGGTATGGGTTTGGGGTCAGACAGTTGTGTTGGCTTGTTGGCTCATCTGACCCCTCCCTCTCTCAATGTATGAAATTTTTAATCTTTTAACTTTGCTTAGTTTTAATATTTTAATATTAATTTTAAACTGAATTTTATATTGTGTTTTATGTCTCTTTTTAAACCTTTATTAGCCACCCTGGGTCTCTTTGAGGAGGGCAGCATATAAGTCTGATTAAATAAATAAATAAATAAATAAGTCCATTCATGGCTTTTTCTCTTATTAGCTTTAACCCCTGCAGACATGTATCTCAATTATTCTAGCAGGTTGAATTAAATGCTATATTTGTATTAAAAACTAACAATTTTGTTTGATTTTTTTGTTTGTTATCACTGTAAGTAATCATTAGCTGTTGGGTGTGATGAAGAATTTCTTATAGTAGTATTTTCCATCGCCTGTCTATAATGTGCACATTATTACCTTGAGACAGATTGTGCTTAAATGATGAGCAACACAAACTTTCAGAGAAATTGCAAAAAAGGCAATTAGTAAACTCCTTTTTTCTTTTCAATTGATGAAATTCAAAGCCTCTATTTCCTTCCCTTTTTATAACTGCTTGTTCCTGCAATGAACAAGGCAGCACCTGGGGAAAAATCCAATTAACTGGAACTCTTGAGAACTGGGGAAAAGTGTTTTCTTCTGAATTATGTTCCTGGCAAAATGTGGGAGCAGGACACTTCAGACCATAATTTTGAATGGTTGCTTGCTGCTCTGGCAAAAGTTGTGCATCCTGAATATATCACAAGCATGAAGAAGATGTGATTCACTTCAAACTTGCAAGGATCTATTCTTTCTCTCTCTGTATGATCCCAAGATCCACACACTGAAGCAGAAGACAAAACAATGGCTTAAAAGTCAGGCAAACATATGTTCAACACAGGTAGGAAATTTGTAATTAGGTTTGTTGGACCCCTTGTGACCATGGATTTTCTCATCTATTTCTTAGTATTAAGAATCAGGAAATCTCATAATTAGAGAATAAGCGACTAACTGTATTATCAAATGCCATGGGATTTCCTCTGTTTATCACAGCCTTGAGGATATTATCAAGGTGCTCCTTCACAGCCAGTTCATCTGGCATGACCTCTTCCACCTCCATGAGCATTGAGAATCTGAGTTCCTCCTCTGCTCAATTTGCCGTAGGGCCCAATAGGATGGTTTCCAGTGGCATTTCCTCCACTGAGGGGACCATCACCCCACCTAAAGGGGCTCATCCACCCATAGCCATTGGCTCCTTTAGGGAGTCAGGTTATTTACTGTCACCCAACACTTGGCATTAAGTTGCTGGCTGTATGGTCTACTCCATTACCATAGCGGGATATCTGGCCAGACATCTGCTTATAAGATGGGTCAATTTGAAAGTTTTTGTTTGTTTACTGCTGTCTACATGTTGCAAATACTGAATCAAATCTATTTTACAAAACAACTTTTTCCTCCTCCTGTTGGTGGGCTTCTGCTTTTATTTCCTCCTGGAACAATTTGAAATTCCTTTTTCTGTGTAAATACAGAAGGGGAATGTCTGTAGGGGAAAGGTAGAAGAAGAAACCTAGCTTGTAGAAATGTAAGGGGGGACAAGAAAGGTGGGGCAACAAAAGAGAGGCATTTGTGAGAGGGGAAGGGTCAAATAGTAGGCAATGAGAAAATAATCCACATTTTATCATGTGGAATGGGTCTGGGAAGGCACCCGACTAACAACTTCTTTGTTGTCTGCCAATGTGTGTCTGCAGCTTCCCCAGCCCCTTTTCTGTCCCAGTGCAGTGAGCTTGTATGATTTTGGCTTGTGTTCCATTTCACACATGGAAGCAACCAAAGCAAAACAAGTAAGTCTGTGCATTTCAAGACAAAGGAGTTTTAAAGGAAACCTTAAAAAGATTGTCAGAGACAGACAAGAAAGAAGGGAAAAAGGGAGGCTGTAGGGTGAAAGGCTGACTGCATCAGCATTGAGCATGAGCAGTGATCTCGCAAAACATTTCACAGCCCTTGTGTGAACACTATTTACAATTTAAATCATTATAAAGGCTTCAAAGCCAAGTCAAGCCAAATCATTCCAATTTGATATTCCACTCTCTAAGACTAGAAGTGTCAACTTGGTGAGATAGTACTTTGAGGAGGCTGCAATCTCCTCAAGAGATCTCATGTGCAGTGTGAAACCAATATGCCAATGTGTGTATATATCATTGTTTGCAATTTATACAATACATAAGCTGCTTATTACTCCACTCCTGGTTTTCTCTTTCTGAAGCTAACCACACACAAATGGCAATCATAACTAGATAGACAGATTGAAAAGATCTAAACAAAAACGTCAGTGATACTACTCCTGCTACTGCCCACTTTTAAAATATATATACAGAAAACAGGGATGAAAATTGCCAAATTCTCTCTGATACTGACACTTTCCATCTTATGGTAGTTTACATCAAATAGATCTTTTTACTTGTCTCACTACATAAGAATGAAATCAAGTCAGAATGTGCATCCTTCTGCAGAATACTTCTTGGGTCTGGAATATTTTTGAATGAATCAAATCAGGATATCCATTATACTTTAAAATAAATTTTCAGTTGCCTTATGCTAACTCATGAATGTCCTGATTCTGAACTCCAGGTGAGACATGCTTCGTAAGAGGTGAGTCGCTGTGACCATCATAACAAATGAGTCCAAGGGCAAGCCAAATCAATACACAGATTGTACACAGAAGTGATGTACACTTCTCCAAGATTCAACAGGGAAAACAGAACAAAAGCCACAAATCAATCCATAAATCAGTGTCATACAGAGTTGAGAATCTAAACAAGGAATTGCTAGAAGTCAGACTAGCAACCAGTCCAAATTAGGAAGGCAGGAGGTCAGTTAAGCAAGGGAACAAGAAACACTGACCATCATGAACAGGAGACTAAACAAGAAAGCTGTACTGTATGCTAGGTTAGAGACTGGGCTGCACAGTTATCTAACTATGTAAACTTCAACTATTTGCCATATTGCCACAACAGGAATGTTTCTGACAGAGTCAAGCAGTCCATTTGAACTGTTCTAGACTCAAAAATACCATAATTCTTTGGGGCTTGGAAATGCTCTATTTTGACATCTCTTTTCTCATCAGGAGGAGTTGGGTGCTATCTGGAATAACTAAACTCCAACCTCAGAGGAAAACTTATCAGCTGAGACCTTAAGCCCCTTTTGGACGGGTATGGATGATCTTGTCTTTGGTGTCCAGTGACACATCTTTGATACACTGTTAACTTTTATGTTGGTGATGAAGAAATAAAAAAAAATTCTATACCTGTTGTGATCCAGTCTCATCAGACTCTGAAGATTACCTGGATCAGGAGGCACTTCCTATGCTCAGCTCAGTTCTACCAGCACCTGAACCTGAGAATGTCTGAGCAGGAACCTCAGCCTGCTTCTGGCCAAACTCTGTTTCCCCAGGCAAATTACCTGCCTGACTCTGATAGTGATCATCCCTTAGCCAGGGAAAGGTGCAGAAAGGAGCTGCAGCTGAGATGCAAGCAAGCTAGAACTTGTTACCAGAGAAGTCTCCCAGCTGATACCAATTAGCTGGGAGGCTCTTAAACAAGCTTGTTACTCCATTCAAGCATTGGTACAATTCTTCTGTGCAAAGACTGACACCCTGCTTGACTTCTGATACCTCTTGAGACTGCCTGCTTAGACCCTGACTTGCCTGCCATGACCCTGACTTCTCTGCCAACCATGATGATACCCCTGAACATCCTTTGGACTAGACACTCACTTGAATTACCAGTAACCAGACCTTGGCTTGCTCTTTGGACTTTGCTATTTGGATTCTCCTTGGATAGACTGCTGTCGGAACTCTCTGTGTAGTGCTGTTCTGTGGCGACCATGCAGTGGTGGGATGTAAAAAAATTTACTACCCCACCATGATGTCATCACAGTGTGGGTGGAGCTAACATCATGATGTCATGGGCGGAGCCAAAGAAAATAATAAATAATAATAAAAATTAATTAAAAAATAAAAAATAAGCGCGTGCGCGCACACACACACACCTCAAACCACCCACCCACCCACAACACGAACCCGTAAATAAATTAAATAAATTAAATAAATTAAATTTTAAAAGACATTAAAATACACCCACCCACCCCAAACACAAATCAACCAGAGATTTTAAACCAGAGCTTAGAGCTTATTCTGGCTAATCTTTCTCACACTAGGTAAGATGGAAGGAACTACAGAATGAACTCACCACAAGATGGCTTCATTTTGGCACTTTTCAACTTTTCAACAGTTAAAGAAATTAGGTACAAAGTCTTTGCCTAATCAGTTCTCTAGGATAATATGCCGTAATATAAATGTAAAACAGCTGTACCTCCTTTAGGGTTCTCCAATTGGAACAGCAATTGGAACAGCACAGGTGTAGCTAATTGATGAGGTAACTCCAAGACTTTGCTTAAAAACCTCAAGCCAGGGCGCCAGGCCTGCCGGCCTTTTTAGGAACTGTGGTAGTACGTCAATATAGGTAAAGGTATTAAATACACATTAAAATACACAGAGACACACCACATCCAAAGGTGAGTCACTTACCCTGGGGAGCAGGCTATAGGGAGCTTCAGGCTAGCAACTTCTCTTCCTCTTCCCCGCTTAGGAGGACAGCAAGGAGGCTGTGCTTACGCGCCAAGCACTGTAGGCGTGCATGCACACCAAGTGTTTGGCGCGAATGCACATTGGGGGAACCAGTGAAAAGGTAAGCCCCGAAGGTGGTTCCCCCCAAAAGCTGCTATTTATTATTTATTTATTTTATTATTTATTTATTGCATTTGTTACCCCGCCCCAATCGGGAGAACCCGACTCTGAGCGGCTTACATCAAAATAAGAAATAAAAACATAGAACAATCTATATCAATAAAAATCATCAAAAGTTAAAAGTCATCAAAAGTTAAAAACAATACAGAAACAACACACAAATCCCACATTCAGATCCAGGGGTGGCAATCCATTAAATAAGCCACCTAGTATGAGAACCCACGTTCCCGGGTCCCCAAACTTGTCCTGCCAGCCAGGTTTTTAAGCCCTTCTGGAAGGGCAGGAGCTCTGTCTGAAGGCGCAGCTGAGTGGGCAGGAGGTTCCAGAGGGTTGGGGCAGACACGGAGAAGGCTCTCCTCCTAGTGCAGGCGAGGTGTGCCTCTCTCGCCGAAGGAATAACAAGAGAGCCTCTCCGATCTGCCCTAGTGGGACGGACAGATGTTCTTGGGGTGACGCGGTCTCTTAGGTATCCTGGCCCACTACCATATAGGGCTTTAAAGGTAATAACCAGCACCTTGAATTGCACCCGGAGACATACTGGCAACCAATGCAGCTCCCGGAGCAGCGGTGAAGCACGAGCATAACGCCCACACCCCACCACTACCTGGGCCACTGCATTTTGGACCAGCTGGAGTCTCCGGATGGTCATCAGGGACAGCCCCAAGTAGAGCGCATTACAGTAATCAAGTCTGGAGGTGACCAACGCATGTGTGACCATAAGCAGAGCGTCCCGGTCTAGGAGTGGGCGTAACTGGCGTATTACACTAAGTTGTGCAAAAAGCTGCTACCAGTTCTCAAGAACAATGGGAAAAATTACTACCAGTTCTGGCGAACTGGTGAGAACCTGTTACATCCCATCACTGCGATCGTGTTCACTGGGGTAGTTCAGCACAATATCTTACTTTTATATCTTGATTCAATCAAGACTACAACTGGGGACCAAAAAAAAGTGTTTGAAACTTGGAAGGCAGTCATCAAGGAAGTAGAAAAGATACTTCAGTGTAAGGATGTGTTATTGCAGACCAAAGTGAGATCTTTCAGACCATAATAGGATGGAAAAAAGTTGATTAGTTTCAAACGTGATGCAGGAGGACAGTCTGGCTAATACTGATCATCAAAAAATGCCTAAATGGGCTCTATACCAAAACAAGCTGGACAACGATAACATTGGGAGAAGCTGAAGGAGAAGAAAAAACTATGATAGGACTCAATAAAGGAAACAGGGCCCTTAGTATGCAACATATATAAAGATTTTTTTTGCATACCTGGTCACACAACGTGGCCACTTAGCCATAATCAGCTGCAACACATTATACAATCCTTATCAGAACACAAACAGACCCCTTTCCAATTATTTCCTGTCAGTATCAGATATATCTCTATCTCTATCTATCTATCTATCTATCTAGAGAGAGAGAGAGAGAGAGAATGATGTGTATATAAAAGAGAACAGAATAAAATCACCCAATAATAACCAATAATAACCCAAAGAGACAAAAGCAGATGCATCAGAAAATTGTAAAACCATTACAATATTTATAGTAAGAGGAGATTTTTAAAAATCCAAGTCTAACACTACATAGTTCTCATGGTCTTAAAAGCCTTGAAAGGCTTGCTGACAAGGTAAGTCTTCAGTGACTTATGGAATGTCAATAATGTATGATCAGTTCTAATCTCCACTGACAGTTTGTTCCAGAGGGTGGGTGCTATGGTGGAGAGAGCTCTCAATGTGGGTGTTTGGGTTTTTTTTTTTTGTTTTTTTTTGTTTTTTTTTTTTTGTTTTGGGGGGGGTTTTTGCCTTTCTAGGTGTTACCAATTGGAGCTTACATACCTGGATGGTTTAGGTATAACTTCTGAGGTGTTTCCTTAGATAGTTTGGTCCCAAACCATTCAAGGCTTTGAAATATGCTCTGGGACTTTGTCAATTGGCTGTAGTAAGTTGTGCAAACTTTACAAAAGCTCCACTAGGATTCTGACCATTAATTCATAAGGTCACAATTGAATGGAGGTGACCATCTGGCATCTAACATGTGCACAATATGACCTCTGATTCATTAGCTGGTAAATGACATCCAAAGTCCTTATTTTGTTCATATATGTGAGAGTGAAGAACCTCAAAATTATTATGCTCATGAAACATTTAGCAGTCAATCAGCCAGATAAGTTGTACAGGATGACAACGGTTACTACTCTGTTGTATTGAATTTTAAGGAATAAAAAGCAATGTCTCTGGATAAAAACTAACCTAGTTATTTCCTGCTTACTCTGTGTATCTTGCTTTTGCAACTAAATGAACACTGATTATGTGCAAATATAGTTTCTACAAATTATTGATACAATGAAGAGAAAAAATAGTACATTCTGATGATGATTACTTTTGCCAGGTTTGAAATCTCTTTGTGGAGATGTCTCATTGCACTGAAACAGCTTAGTTGGAAGGTAACAAAGCATTTATATTCCTAAAAGAAAATAGAAAGTGCATTGGGAAAGAGCAGATTGCTGAGGTTTTGATCCTGTATTGTTCAATGGATTTGTTCTGCTCTGTACTCCTCCTGAATTCAGCTTTAATTAGGACAACAGAAGCCATTAGAAGATGCAGCGACTGTGATCTCTCAAGCATTCTATCCATGCTCTGGAAGTAAATAATGAGGGGAAACAGTAAAGCATTCCTGATAGCTTTAGTCTTCTTCTGAAGCAAGAACCAATTTAAGACTCTTACTTGACAAGGAAAATTCCAATGCAAAATTTGGATTTTTTTTTTAACATTTTAAGTACGGTTTTCTTATGACACACCTAACAATGTTAACTATTAATGGAGAGCAACACATGTAGGAAACACATGTAGGAAAATTTTCTACCACTCATCAGTATTTTCTTTTGTAGCTGGTGAAATAATTGAGTATTAAGAGCAAACATATTCTCATATTTGCCAAGACTCTTCCCTAGTGTTGTTTACATTCCTCAATGTACCAGTGAACTGAGGAAGGCTTCATGCCCATCTACCCAAAGGTTTGTTTGCAAGGAAGAACCTGCAAACCCAAAAAATGCCATTTAATATTGGAGCTCTTTATTTATTTATTTAAATTTGTTTATTTAAATTTCTTTCCAACTACAACAGACCAGAATTATTTTTTTGCTGAAGTTGTGATGTTTAGCTTAATTAATTTTGCTTTCAAAGGATTTTGCAGCAATTTTACACTGAATCACCTTTGTATTCTGGAGATCTACTTGCAGTGAAAGAGAAGCAGCACTGTGGTGGCATGGTGGTTAAGATGCTGAGCTTGGAGACTGGAAGGTTGGGGTTCGATACCTAAGTGCTGCATGACAGATCTTGGGGACATGAAAGGAGCCTCTTTCAGGCATCCCCTGAGCAGAGTTTCTCCAGCAAAAATCCTTTCAACCCAGAGTAATTTCTGACATGAAATTTATTTAGTGAAAGAGAATCTTACTGTATTATGGACTAAGGGCCTGAGCAGAGTCTGATTCAATTTTTAGAAGCACTGTAGCATTGAAAGGGAAATGTTATTTATTTATTTATTTTTATTTTATTTATTTAAATGTATTATCCTGCCCCAGTCAGGTAAACCCGACTATAGGCAGCTTTATGACTTTATTGCATTTCAAGCCTGCTTCAGTCTGTATTTGGCAAAACAGCATGTTTCTGTTTTGCAGTTGCCAGCCAGGAGAAAACAAGTCTTTATTTGCTTCTTTTAGGAACTGTGGTGGCTTCGTGGTTAAGAAACTGAGCTTGATTACTGGAATGTCAACAGGTCAGCAGTTCAAGACCCAAGTGCTGCATGATGGAGTGAACTCCAGTCTCTGTCCCTGCCAACCTAGCTGTTTGAAAGCAGAGATAAACAGAGATGAGCACTGAACCCTACAGTCAGATACAACTGACTGTCGAGCAAGGGTGACCTTTACCTAATATCTTAGTAGTAGTAGTAGTAGTAGGAGGAGGAGTAGGAGGAGGAGTAGGAGTAGTTCATCTTCATCTTCTTCACCCCATTCGGTGTCAAGGGAGATGCAAGGTTTTTGTTCTGGCAGTTATAGCAAGCTCCACTGGTGTTATTTGGTGTTCTTGTAATATTTCTTTGAGATTATCTCTCCACTTTCCTCTGATTCTGGCAGATATATTCATTTAGCCTTCTTTTCCACTTTTCATTCATCATAATTAAGTCCTAGTATGGAAAATAGGTTGCATGTTGTCTGATGCCCCTTGGAGCAAATTAAGCCCTGAGTAATCACCCTACCAGAGCTAAATACCTTAAAATCCACCTGATCTGTAACATAACTGCAGAGCCAACAGAAGCACTGTGTACATTTGTACTTATTAGTTTGGAGCTACAGCTCAATCAAAAATGTTTTGCCATTTTAGAGGCTGTACCCTAATTAATACAATTGGAAGCAAGACGTTTCTGAAGTCTCCCAGCAGCATTCATTAACATACTCCACAAGAGATTTTCTAAAGTTCAAAGCTTATCTTGTAGCCTTCATGCTCCACATGTACTCAGAACAGCTGGCCAAGTGTTTTCTCACCTCTCTCTTTCTCTCTCCTCACTTTTCAAAGAACAAAATTAAATTAGATCAAAACATTATATTTTCCCCTTGTAGAATTCAAATTGTGCTATAAAGACAAGTCAATTGGCTTCCAGAATACTTATTCTATCAGATAGTTAACATGTTAAAGTATTACAAGGAATACCTTTAGCATGATCCCAACTGTAATGCAAGATATTTTGCATAATTAATGTTCCTAAAAATAGGGTGCTTTTGGACATGCAATTAAAATTTTCTATCACAGCATGAGTGGCTATAAGTGATGACTAAAAAAGTACCTAAAGACTTGAGGGTGATTTTTCCAAATAGGTGAAGAAATATCATGTGGAGGTAATATGGAAACATTTATGGATCACTAACATATTAAATGCTGCCAAATGTCTAAGTCCTGGCGGACTCTTATTCAGGCTAAGACATTGCAGAGTTGCAAGACTCAAGTGTATACTTTCCACCTTTGAAACTGAGAGGCAGGAGTTGAGCTGGATGTTCCATAGCAAGGGAATCAATTGCAGCATTGTTCAGCACTGAAATACCTCAGCATGACACTTGACAGGATGCTTTTAATCAGCACTGCCTGAATACCAAAGCTAAAGTTAGCACGAGAAATAACATCATTAGGAAACTCACAAATGATAAATAGGAAACTCAGCCATCCATGCTGCATACATCAACTTTGGCCCAAAGCATCTCTGCTGCAGAGTATGCTGCTCCAGTATGGAGTGCATCAGCACACACAAAACAAGTTGACTACGCTGTTAATGAAACAATGTGCACAGTTGTCAGAACACCAGGAAGGAGGAGAATGGGGTCAGTGAGATGATGTCAGCACCTGCCAAAATTCTTTTCCTCAGGATGAAGTGTATTTTGACCTCCACAGCTCCGAATTCCAGCCCTGTAACTAGTAATTTACATCTGGGTCGGTCTCTCCTCCCTGTTGGTCCCCCTCTCCAAACAATGAGCCATGGAAGGTTTGTGTCTGTGTGTGGTAGCATTGATAAATAGTTTGGAAAATAATTGGTAAGCAAATTCTCAAATTTCTTGGAAATAAGACCTAGGACGGTCTTATGCATTTATTTGAATAAAAGGCAAAACAATGTCCATAAGGCAAAATATTGCTCCAAAAAGCAAAGCATAGCAAAACTTAAGAATAACATCTGGTCCAGCAAAACCAGAATGAAATCTCCCATTCCTGGGTAAAATCCAAACTATTAAGCTTCTAAGCCTCTCTCTATCACTATCCTGTTCCTAAGCGCAATGTCCTACCTAGCACTTTAACTGGAAAATAAAAACATGTTGTCTCTAAGAGTAACTTCTCACTCTACGAGCTGAGAAATCCTAAGTCCCAAGTTTTGGGAAATCTATCTAAGTGTGATAGCTAGAAAATAACCTAAGAGTCAAGGTTGCAGATTTTCTTCTAAGTCTGGTGGCTTACCTCCTTTCTGTTGATAAGATTCGAAGGGACGGCCTCTCTAGGCTGCATCTCGCTTCAGATGTCCATCCTCCGGCTTCTCAGGAATGTGTTCCCTCAAATTTCAAAGGCTTCTACAGCTACTCCAAAAGTCCTCTCTAACTCTGCTCTGACTGCAAGGTGATTTGCATCTGTTTTCCCATGGTAAAATGATCTCCTTGAGATTAGATCATTATCTAGGGATTATTCTTCCCCCATCATCAAGGTCACCCTGCCCCCACTCTCAAGGTCATTGTCAAGGTCACCCCTCCTCCATTCTCAAGGTCACTCCTCCTCCACTTGTGGGTAAGTGAACCCTTGGGGTCAAAGTGCGTGAAGTTGCGTGAGGTGTCTCTGGGTAAATTCTTCTACTAATAATTAAGTGAGCCACTAGAGGCTCTGTTTAGACTTGACACAATGCCCTCCTCTTCAGAAATTCTAAACAATAACAGCTCAAAACAGTTTCATTTATCCACAGCATAATTTAGCAGACTAAGTAAATTACATCAGCACATTCGTGTCCCTGTTTAAATGGTAAAAGTCTTTCAGATTCTCATTATAATAGTGACAGGATGCCTCAAATTTACACCAGTTGAGAAAATATAGCCTCTTGTTCATATCGTTCCACCTAAGATAAGGAGAGAAGTAGCAGCAGACTCTGAGAGAACTAAACAAGAGAATGACCCTCAAAATCCACTGAATGGATATGTGCCTCATATTGTATTTTGATTACACTATAATATTGTAGGTGTATTGGTCTGTGTATAGTATTTACTGTATTTAATTGTTTTGTTATATGCTAGTGTATTTTGGTTTGCACTGTAATATTGTTATTTGTGAATGCTGTGAGCCGCTCTGAGTCAGTCTTTACTGAGTAGAGTGGCATACAAGTCTAAATAATAATAATAATAATAATAATAATAATAATAATAATAATAATAATAATAATAATAATAATAATAATAATAATAATAATAATAATAATAATAATAATAATAATAATGGCCTCTGTCTAAGACCCAGGAAGAACTTTGTAGCAAGAAGAAATATTCTTGAGGGGTATGCAAGAATAAAATCAAATTAGAAGATGGAGGAAGTAGCTCACTGGAGAAAGAATAACTTTAAAGGAGGATATGGAGGACCCTGAATAGGCTGAGGGACAGAGTCCGTCACTGCAGGATCAACACGCTCAAATGGTGGTTGCTGGTGGATAACAACACACTGTGTGAATGTGGAGAGATACAGTACAGTAATACCTCATATAACATTAGTATCGAATAACACGAAAATCGCATAACATCAAGGAATCTGGGGGGAAGAATTGCATCAGATAACATTAAGATCCTATGGGATGCTTCAGATAACAACCGCGAAAGCCTGTGTGGTTACAATGTATCTCTATGGATCCCATAGAGGATCAGATAACACGAAAAATCATATAACACGAAGACTTGTGGAACCAGGTTTTAGTGTTATATGAGGTTTTACTGTATCTGGTTTATTTGCTGGTCTGCCGATTACTACCAGAAACATGTACCGATGAAGATCTAATTACAGTTGTACCTTGCTTAAAGAGCATAATGCATTCCACGGGATTGTTCTTTAAGCGAGTTTGCTGTTTAAGTGAAACACTACTGTAAGTGACCAATTGTGACTTCTGGTGGGAGGATTGCAAACCCTGATTTATTTGTTAAGCAAGTTTTTGGTTGGTTCTATTTGTTAAGCAAAGTGAACATTCAGAGAAAATTCTGCTCTTTAAGTGAGTTACTCTTTAAATGAGGTGCAATTTATGTGAGGTGTGACTGTATAGCCAATGACAAAGCCAGGAAGGTTGCTTTATTTTGGCAGTCCAAAATTTGATCTGGACATGGAAAAAGAAGAAGAATTGCTTAGTTAATGATATGGTGTAAAAAACAAAATTATTTCCAAATCATCCTGACTAGTGTCTGAAGTTAAAATTTAATTCAGGATCTGAATAAAAATAAATGAAATGGAGACTACAATTTGGAGACTATTATGTTGTTTCATAATTAGAGGTAACCAGATTCCTCTTCAGGTAATGCAGGATGAACTTTGCCCAAAGCACTGCCAATCATTGAGTACATTTTCCATTGCCTTCTGTCAAAGCATACAGCTGCTGCTTGACTGTGAAAGAGAGGCACATGTGGTACTGTTTAGGCCAAAGTATGAGTATTACCCAGTGATTAGTGGAAGACTGAATTCTAAAATGGAGAAGTCCTTTTTGAGTGACAGTAGAAAATCTCTCTGCTCTGGTTTCAGATCAAGCCCTGAAAAGTTACCATGAACATTTTCAATTTTTTAAAAAAAGGAACAAAGAAAAATGCTGTGTGGTGTCCTTCCAGAAATTAAAAAAAAACAAGAGTGGGCAATAACTTTATTGGCCCATTAAAATATTAAACACAGGTACGCTATTAAGCACAATAGGATTCTTCATCAAGCTTGACACTTCAGTGCTTTGATGAGGAGAGCTGAGGAAACTGAATAATCTCAAAGAAATTATTTTGTTGTTGAATTATGGAAAATATCCAAAATAGCTGCTCAGAGCACAGTCTACAACCAAAACAGCAGAAACCCTATACATGCCAGTATTCAAAAGCCTTGCCAAATATCTTCCTTAGATTCAAATTCTATCCTGCAAATCCTTTTATCTTGATTTATATCTGTTCATATAATTCAAAGAAAATTGGATAACAAAGCATAAGCAAGAGCCTAAGACTATTAGAATTCACTGAACAATGCTTTTTATTTGAAAACCCTCACAATATATAAAATTGCTTTACTCTTCTTCATTTTCTAACATTCACAAACATAATTGCATTTATTTTTCTAGCAAGGCTGCAAAACAAGTAATAATTTACAATATTATAGCTCACATTTCCTAGGATTGCTCATGCTATATCTGTTACCCATACTCATAAGGAGGCAGCATGGAGAGACAATTCATAAGACATTTATAGATCTATCACTCCCCCCAAGGAAGTTTTCTGTGTCATTATCATTAGCTGCCTTTTCAGTAAAAGGCAAAAACTAAAACACTGTTGGAAATAGCACACTTTTTAAGTGAACCAATTTTCCACTTATCAAGTAGAATCCACACAAAGTAAGGTTGACTCAGTAAATATTTTACACAAGATGTATTTTGTGCCAACTTGATCAGCACTTGGATCTCATGTGCTAAGACATGATGGTGGTACAGTACACTGATAGGGAGCTTTATAATGAATTTGTTCAGTGATGGGATGTCAAAAATTTTACTACCCTACCGTGATGTCATCACAGTGTGGGCAGAACTAACATCATGACATCATGACATGGGCGGGGCCAAAGAAAAATAAAATAAAAATAAGCACACACACACCCTCAAACCACCCACCCACCAACCCACAACACAAACCCATAAATAAATAAATAAATAAATAAATAAATAAATAAATAAATAAATAAATAAATAAAAATACATAAATTAAAAAACATAAATCAACCCACCCACCCCAAACATAAACCCATCACTTACCTGTTAGTATAAGTGCCTGGGCAGCACCATGTTGCAAGATGGATATGGTCATCGTACCAGTTCTCTAGGATAATATGCCTTAATATAAATGTAAAACAGCTGTACCTCCTTAAGGGTTCTCCAATTGAAACAGCAATTGGAACAGCACAGGTGTAGCATCAATGAGGTAAATCCAAGACTTTGCTTAAAAACCCCAAGCCAGGCCACCAGGCCTGCCGGCCTTTTTAGGAACTGTGGTAGTACGTCAATATAGGTAAAGGTATTAAATACACATTAAAATACACAGAGACATACCACATCCAAAGGTGAGTCACTTACTCTGGGGAGCAGGCTATAGGGAGCTTCAGCCTAGCACCTTCTCTTCCTCCTCTCTGCTTAGGAGGACAGCAAGGAGGCTGTGCATACGCCCCAAGCACTGTAGACGTGCATGCACACCAAGTGATTGGCGTGCATGTGCAGTGGGGGAACCAGTGAAAAGGTAAGCCCCGAAGGTGGTTCCCCCCAAAAGCTGCTACCGGTTCTCCGGGACACTGGGAAAAGTTAGTACCTGTTCTGGCAAACTGGTGAGAACCTGTTACATCCCATCACTGATTTTGTTTTAACAGTCCCTTCTTATAGGCCAAAATACTCATGTTTCTTCTTCTCTTTCTTCCTCTCAGATTTATTTTAGCTTTTAAAAATACACAAGCAAGACCTTGCAACAAATATATTTTAGTAGGTTATCAGTAACTAATGGCAGGGCTCCTACATATCAGCTAGCTCCCTGGTGGCTAACCTTGGCACTCCAGCTGTTCTTGGACTTTAATTACCAGAAGCTCAAGTCAGCAATCCTACTGATCAAGGCTTCTGGGAATTGAAGTCCAAGAACAGCTGGAGCTCTGAGATTAGCCATCATTGCTCTAGTCTTTCTTCAACAGCTACCATGTCAAGTTCTTCTAGACATGAAATAGGACATTTTTCTTCTCTTCTTCCTGATGTGTAATTTTCCCTTTGTGCCTTGCTTTCTGTACACTCAAAAGGAACATTTTAATGCTATATATACTGCAGGTGAAAGGCTGTAGGATGGGGAATGTCCTGAGGTCTGGGAGAGAGATTAGTATTTGGGCATGTGTTCCTCACCATGAATTAAATGGGTATCCTTCAGTACTTCTTTGTCTTTATACTATAGACAAGAACTACTATTAGACTGAACATGGAGAAATAGAATGGCTTTCTTTAGATGAAGGTGCCAGGGAAGGGTGTATTTTATCCCCTTATCTATGCAGGAGATTGACAGAACATATCACATGGAAAGCCAGAGTTGATTCAGATGCATGAAAAGTGGTGGAAAAACATCAGCAATTTAAGATATGCAGATAGCACCAACTTAATAAAATAAATCATCAACGACTTGAAATGATGTTTAGTCAAAGTGAAAGAAAAAAATGCCACATCAGGACAGTAGGTGACCATTAAGAAAACAAAAATCACAAATAAGAGAACTAAAAAAATTACTGTTGACAATAAAGAGGCTGAAACAATGAAAGCATTTATATACCTTGTATACCATCAATCTAAATGGAGACTGGAGCCAAGAAATTAGAAGACTGAGGCTTGAGAGTGCTCTAATAAAGAATTTAGAAAAGATTGTCAAATATAAGGATACATATGCAGGAACAAGGTGATACATTTATTGGATCACTAAAAAAATCAAACATTACATGAGCTGTTGTGACTTAAGATTACTTCTCCAGGCATGCACTTGATGTCTAGGTCAGATGTTATACTGCCAAAATGAAGCCACTTTTGGTGAATTCATTCCATAGTTCCTTTCATTTGACCTAGTGTGAGAAAGATTAGCTGACACAACAAGGTTGTCATTGCCTGAGGTATGTCCGATTGTGGTTCAAAAATACCACAATCTTCAAGAAGGCTCTTTCTATTTTTGTGAATAATGCAAGATAATTGTAAATATGAGTTCCAAAAGTGCATGAAAGAGTTTTGTGTTAGACATTATTTCTAACAGGTGAGTTATAAAAAACAGCAGGCTGCATTAGATAGCTGGTAATTAGATACCCCCTCTCACACACACATGCGCACACACACACAGGCAGAGGGAGAGGATGATCTTGAAACCAAGATCATCCACACTTTTGTATTCCCAAACACGATGTCCACCTTTGAAAGCTGGAATTTAAATAAAACTGACAGGGGGGAAGTTGCTTCATTTGAAATATGGGCCTTGTAGATACTCTGGACTGCCAGAAAGTCAAACAAGGCAAAATGATGACATTATGACTGTCCTACTTTGGGTACATGAAGAGAAGGCAAGATTCTTTAGAAAAGACAGTAATGCTAGCAAAAGCAGCAGGGGAAAGGGAAGACCAAATATAAGTTGGGTTAATTCCCTAAAGGCCACAGCCTTGAGTTTACAAGAGCTGAGCAAGACTCTTGAGAACACAGCATTTTGAAGATTGACCATTCATAGATCAATATAAAATGGGGTAGATTTGAAGGCATATAACAACAACAACATTTGTCCCCTGGTTTGTCAGATTTGAAGGACTAGATAGTAAATTACAATTATTTTCCATGGGGTGGTGGGACTGTAATCAGTAGTCCATTAGCATCCTTTGCTCACAAACAATGGAGACACTGCCAAAAATAATCTCTGAATTTGTGGTCATCCTACAGATTCCTCAACAACATGACTACTCATAAATATACAGAGGACAAGATTTTCCTTCCCTGTGGGAGATTAGAAAACACTGCCCTAAACTAGATCAGCTTCTCAGTACAACAAGTCTTTTCTTGGGTTCTAGGTCAAGTCAAGTTTCATCAGTCTCTCAGCACATCATGAGAGACAAGACCACCTGAAAAAGAAAACAATCCCATAAAATGCTGGAGACAACAGGAAAAAGGGAAGATTTGCTATGACAATGGTTTGACACCGTAACAGAAACCATAGTATTAAAAAGTCAAGACCTGAGGAAAGCTGTTAGCGATAGGATTGTTTGGAGGCCATTAGATTATCAGGCTGCCATAAATCAAAAGCATCTTGACACCATATAAGAACAGCAAAGCAAGAGACTTACAATCACACAAAAAATCAAAGCCATAAACTCCATTTTATACTACCAAAAACAAAGGAACAAAAATTCCACTGACAGATGGCATGATAATGGACTATGGATTATGTTACCCCCAAATTCTACCTAATACCAGATCAGAAAATACTGAATTATTTATTTATTTAGATTTATATTGCCGCCCACTTGCCGAGGTGACTCAGGGTGGCTTAGAGTCAAAACAGCAACAGTACAATAAAAATTATAAAATGCAACCACATAAAACAAACCAGAACACAAATACACATATACACAAATGCAGTCTCAGATATATTATTTCCTTGATATCTCTCCTTCCATGCTAGGTCACATTCTTGAGTCCTTGATGCTGTTATTATCCTGATAATAGGAAGGTGCCATTATTCTCAGCCAGGAGAACTTTCCTTGATTGCTTTCACCAAAGTGGGGGAAATGAGCAGTCTGAAAATAGCTCAAGCCTACTATTTAACACAGACAAAGTGTAGTGATTTTATGGACCCCTAAAGAGAACAATTCATTCTGAGCTATTAGAAGCCTCCCTGGGAATCTCACGTTCCTAACACACGTCTTTGTTCCGCCCATGTTTTTCGGGAGATGGTATCTAGGGGCAACTGATGAACAGTCTCTTCAACTATGAGGGTGATACATGATTTCAGAATAAAAGTGTATTTGGGCTATATACTATACAGGAAGTTTTCCTGTGGGTTTCTTCTTTTTCTTCTGCTTGGAGGGAAATATTTGTGCATCAGCTTGTATTTCACTAGAACTGACTTGTGAGGAACCATTCATTTAGTATAAATGGTGTAACAAGTAGATAAATCACAGTGTTTAAAAGCCATTAACACAATGCACACCTAGTAGTAAAGCTGCTTTCTAAAACACGGAACCATTGTTCTTTAGTGAGCTCTGCACTAAGCAAGGGAATTGGACTCAATGGCCCCATAGGCCTCTTCCAACTCAATAAGTCTATGATTCCATGAATCCTTGGGAATTTGGTGAGTCAAGGTCTCTTTAAGTTCCATTGATTTAATGGCCCTACCTCTGGTCATGACTTGTTATACTAAGAAACAGGATTTGAGTCACTTTACAATTTCTACATTGTATACTGTTCTTAGCAAATGAGTAATATTAAGTGATACTTATGTTGTTGGACTGCAGTGGCTCAAGTGGTTAAGATGCCGACTGGAAGGCGGCAGGTCAGCAGTTCGATACCTGAGTACTGCATGATGGAATGAGCTCCCATCTCTGTCCCAGCTCCTGCCAACCTAGCAGTTTGAAAGCAAGCCATTGCAAGTAGATAAATAGGGACCACTTTGGTGGGAAGATAAATAGTGTTCCATACACTCTGGTGTCTAGGCATGCCTGCCACATGTCCATGGAAATGTCTGCAGATGAAGACAGTCTTGGCTCTTCAGCTATAAACAGAGATGAGCACTCAACCCTAGAGCCAGATACGACTAGCTTTAGAGCAAGGGTGACCTTTATCTATGTTGTTGTTATGTGCCATCAAGTTATATCTGATTTATGGTGATGTAACGAAGGAGGGATCTTCACATTGTCCTGTGACATCCCTCATGAAATTCATTTTTTCTCTTCTCTATCTGCCTTCCATCTTTCCTAACATTCTTGTCTTTTTCAGAGAGTCTTGCCTTCATGATTTATTTATTACATTTATATACTGTCCATCTGGGTAATTTCCCACTCTGGGCAGTGTGACCAAAGCAGAACAGCCTCAGTTTCATATTTTCTTGCCTCCAGAGACAGTTGAGGTTTTATTTCCTCTAGAACCTACTTGTTCATCTTTCTGGAAGTCCAGAGTATCCACAAAGTTCTCCTACAGCATCTTTTTCTTTTTACTAAACAAATGTATAGTAGTAGCAGCAGAACTGGACAATTAATAGCAAATATTCTTGAAGGTCATCATTGGAAAACTGCCACTAAGCAGTCCACACTCTGCTGTTTTCATATTCATAGATAGGCTTTAAAATTATATTAAAATAAATACAACATCTAGTTAGCCCTGTTTAGGTTTCCATTGAGGCAGTGTAGTTAATGCCTATGACAATTCCCCAACAGTTAAAATATGAAGATTTTCTAAAAGGTGACTTAGACATACTTCTTCAGGCTACTTGGAATACTAAATGCATCTTGACCTACCTGCAAAAAGCCTATTTTTTCCTGGTTTCCCACAAGACAGATTTTTTAAATTTATTGCCTTGTAATAAATAGGTCCATATAGGTCAGTGATGGGGAACCTTGGCACTCCAGATATTCTTGACCTTCAATTCCCAGAAGCCCTGATTTACAGGAGTGCTGACTTGGGCTTCTGGGAATTGAAGACCAAGAACAACTGGAGTGCCAAGATTCCCCATCACTGGTATAGGTGTTAGAAACAGAGACCTCTGGTTACATGAAATCCAGTTAGATTAAATCAAGGCATATCAATTAGAAGACAGAACTATATGGGTTAACATTCACAATACTGTTGAAAATGAAGTGAAATAAGTATAACATAAACCAAGGGTCAGCAAACTTGGTTCTCCAAATGTTCTTGAACTTCAATTCCCAGAAGCTTTGATCAGCAGGTGTGCTGATTTGAGCTTGTGGTAATTGAAGTCCAAGAACATGCAGAGAGCCAAGTTTGCTGACCCCTGATATAGACTATAATTGGTTAGAAAATATTACATACAGGTATATTTTTAAGCTCTGTACCGATACCTTGTGGGACTGTGGTAGTTCAAGTGGTTAAGATGCTGAACTCATTGACTGGAAGGTCAGAGTTTGATTCCCGGATACTGCATGATGGAGTGAGCTCCTGTTGTCTGTCCGAGCTCCTGCCAACCTAGTAGTTCGAATGCAAGAAATTGCAAATAGATAAATAGGGACCACTTTGGTGGAAAGGTAAACAGCATTCTGTGTACTCTGGTGTAGAGGCATGCCTGCCACATGTCCACAGCAATGTCTGCAGAGGCAGACAGTGCTGGCTCTCCAGCTATAAACAGAGATGAGCACTGAACCTGAGAGTCGAATACAACTGGCTTTCGAGCAAGGGCAACCTTTACTTTTACCTTACTGATACCTTACTGATTTCATTCTCATCTCAAACATACATGTGAATACACACATGCAGGGGGGAAAACATTTCAGAGGAGCCTAAAGATGTGCTTAAGCTCAGTGGTTTAGGTTTTTGACTGCAGAGCCACTACTGCCCATGGACACCTGGCTTCCAACAGCTGCCAGCATTCCCTGCCCCACCCTCCACCTGGCCTTAAAAGACAGCTCCGGCAGAGGGCGGCAGACCTTGTCAGATGCTGGGGCCGGGAGGCTCGTTATCCATGGATGCCCGAACCTCACTAGCTGCTAGTGACCCTGGGCCTCGCTGTTTCCGCCGCTGCTACTGTCAGAATTTAACCGTGGCCACGATGGAGGGGTTGTGATAATTTTATATTTATTTATGCGATTATATGTATGCTGTTTCCAGTTGTATTTTGTATACTGTATGATGTTATGTTGTTACTTTTTATTCGCAGTGTATTGTGGTTATTGTACATTGTTGATTTGCTGTTTATATTGTATCTATTGTGTATGATTTTTTATGATTATGTAAGCCACCTAGAGTCGGGTTCTCTTGAGTAGGGCGGGATATAAATTTGAAAATTAAATTAAATTAATAGGTTGAGAGTATGGTTCCCTTGTGTGCCTCCTGTGTGACCTTCTGTGACCTAAGCATGCTGCTTAGTCTCAGAAAAAAGGGATAACAAACCACTTCTGTCTATTCTGTACCTAGAAAATCCTAGAAAGAATTGCCATAAATCAGAATTGACTTGATGGCACGTAATACATAGATAAAGATGTGCTTAAACTGAGTCTCTATATTAAAAAAAGCTGAATCTGTTATTTAATGCATTGGACACTATATATTTTGTGATCTGCCATATGCAAATCTAGAGCTGCAAATCTTTGCTGATCTCTATTTATTTGTGAAAAATAATAAAACAAAATATCAAAAAAATGAAACCATTTTAGGTCCATGGTTGGCTTACTACCTGCATTTGGTTTTATTTTGGGTATTGAACATAAAAACCCAAACCAATTAAAATCACTCATTTGCTGGAGTTTAAATCCAGGAGTTTCTCAAAATGACAAGAAGTGCAATGATAAATCACAAACATGAATTAACCAGAACAAAGTAAAGAAAAATGAACTAAAATTCGATTAGGCTTTCTTGGAGCACTTTCTCTCTCAAAATTAACAATGAATGCATTTAAAAAGAAAGCTAAATGAGGAAGAAATCAATATTTGCTTCTTAATCCTATAATTGAGTCATTCCTTTTGTTCCCAACCCTAAGGAACCTATTACTGAGAAGAAATCATTTGCCCACAATGTTGTAAGACAAATTGTCCAAAAAGGATTGTTAGGCTGGCAGTGAAAGAGTTTAATCTGTTCTTAATTATCTGTGGTACAGTCCCTTCCCACCATCTGGGATAATAATAATGCAGCAGCAGAAAAGAATGATAAGGACCACTTTAAGGCAGCAATAGGAGCTGTGATGGCTCAGTGGTTAAGAAGCTCACTTTGTTAGCTGGAAGGCTGGCAAGTTGGCAGTTTGAGACAAGCTGCATGAAAGGAGCCTCATTTAGGTGTTTCCTGAGTGGAGATTCTTCTGCAAAAATCCTTTCAACCCAGAATAATTTCTGGCACAAAATTATTATTATTCTCAGCTCACTCTATTTAGAACAAGGATTTCAAGTCATGCTGGGTATCAGGGACTGTGGTAGCTCAGTGATTAAGAAGTTTGCCTTGTTAGCTGGAAGACCAGCAAGTTGGCAGTTCAAGACCTGGATATTGCATGACAGATTGAGCACCTATCTCTTTCCCTGCCCCCACCAACCTAGCAGTTCAAAACCAAGAAATTGCAAGTAGATAAACAGGGACCACTTCAGTGGGGAAAAGATCTTGGGAACATGAAAGGAGACTCTTTCATGCATCCCCTAAGTGGAGTTTTTTCAGCAAAAAACCTTTCATCCCAGAATAATTTCTGTCAGAAAATTATTATTATGGTGTGTATTCAGAACCAGTAAAGGTTTCCCTTGCTCGAAAGCCAGTCATATCCGACTCTAGGGTTCAGTGCTCATCTCTGTTTCAAAGCCAAAGAGCCAGCCATTAAGAAAGGTTAGAATATTTAAATGGATCAAACATATAATGAAATCCTTATAATGGAAACATATTTTTACAACATCTTTATCTTAAATCAATTTAAGAAAAATCTCCCAAGTGATTTTTTTTTTAAAAAAGAGAGCCTACCCTAGTATACAAAGTATAGGAGAGACACAATTAAATACAGGTGTAAATACTTTGCCCAAATATTTCAGCATACATAGTACTCATAGGTAGACAATGTTTATTTTTATTTTTTGAGGGCCAAAGCTTCCCAAATCCCTGAGAAAATGGGATGCCCTGTAGGACTCTAGGAACTGTAGGATAAAACAATAACTTTTTCCATTATAAAAGCGGGAAAAAGAAATCCTACACATAAAAAGGTAGGTGTCTATCTTGGGGACAGTCAACAAAAATGCCCTCTCTCGTGATCTCACCTAAAACTTACAACAGATTGTGCTTTTACAACATTCCTACACATGAAAAGGGAGGTTTCAAATGCTTTTAGGTGTCGCTTTGTCATCATAGCACTAGTTTGTTTGTTTGTAGGAATCTATCCATTGGCAGCTTTTTAATGGAACAATAAAAATGGATATACAGTACTCATTCAGAAATACAAATCAATAGATACCCCCTCAATCAGAAACCCAAAATGCAGGTAGCTGTGTTGATCTTGATCAATAAACCACTTCTAGCACTGTTGGGTTGAAATCCTATTGTATAGCTCTGTGTGCACAATGGAGATTATGTCATTATCAGAAGAAAATTATTGCTGATTAAAGGCAAACTGTCAATGTGTAAAGGTAATTTCAGGGTAAACATTGCCCATACATAATGCAATAAAATCAATTTCACTCTAAAATCCCTAAAGGAAGCATTTAATCAACTGTGAATTGCCATTGGTTGTGATGATATTACATTGTGCATGCAGAGCTGCACAACAGGATATCAACCCTTATGAACATTACAGTCAGGTCTTTACATAAAGTGGCTAACTTCAGATTCAAGACAATCTATCCCAAAATAATTAGCATATTTTACAGGAACAACTCAAATTAATATGGTGCCAGCCAAACTGTATTTCCTGCTTTTTTGTATCTCTTGCATCTTTGAATCTCTGGCATCTGAAAACCACTGAATGGTATACAGCTACACAGCCTAGTCCACTTACTAGAGTTTCCATGAAGATAAATAAAAAATAAAAATAAATAAATGGGACCTGGGAGAAATAATAATATATTTTTGAGCTCCTGGGAATAAAAGGGGGATATGCACATAGTACACAAGAATAAATGATGTTTCTAAAAGGTTAGAGTTCCAGTGAAGTTAAAAGGTTATACAATTATTACGTTCAAGTGATAAATTGTTAGGTGGGAAGAGCATGGTACAAGAATGAATTACCTTTGTTTTTTTTTTGTTTTTTTTAAAGGTGGTTATCTGTTGCCTGGAAACAAACACAGCTTATAAAATGTATTTACTTATTTCCCTAGTGGATCTTGAGACAAATTGCACCCCACTAGGCTGTGGATAACAACTCCTGCCATATCCTAAATGTCAACATCAGGTGAGCAAAATAACTGTGGAAACAAACAGGAAATGGCTCTTTTAGGACTCAATGAAACACACACAAAATGCTATAAAAACTGAGAATTTTGAGCAGGCTGATTAGCATTTCCCCCCATGTTGATGAGAATATGCAGTGGGAAATGTGAAACAGCACAGAGCTTCCACAGAGTTCATAAGAGGAATTGACAGTCACCCTTAGAAGTCTGAGATGAAGCTCTAGTCCTAGAGGGGAAGATTTGATCTTAAATAGTTGGTTTGTTCTGCCAGGAAAAAGCTGATCTCCAGAGAGAGGAAGAAAAGGTTAGGAACATAAGAGTCTGCCTTACACTGAGTCAGACCTGTGGTCCATCTGCTCTGGTATCATTGACATTGACTGGCAGCAGCTCTCCAGGATTTCAGCCCTAACTAGAGACACTGGAGAATGAACCTGCAACTCTTACACTCAAACCATGTACTCTGTCACTGAACATTATCACTACCACAGGATTGTTTGTCAATTTTATATCCCACTTTTCTCCGAATAAAGAGCCGTATAGTGACTTACAACCCATTTGAAAAAGCAGGTGCAGCTAAAATATACAATACAATAACAAGCAATATTATCATGTCAAAAGAACCCCTGAATAAAAGCAATTTAAAAATTTTAAAAGCACATTGGAAATATTTTTTTCAAAAGAAAATAATCACAGCATTTTTCACCAAAAGTTCCCACCTCAGTGAAACGTTAGTTGTCAAAAGTTTGTCTAAACAGAAAGGTGTTGGCCTTCCACAATGGGACCAGAATGGCCTATCTTGGGAACAGTCAACAAAAATGCCTTCTCTCATGATGTCACCAGAAAGAGAGTACAATTCCTAAACCTTACAACATATTGTGTTTATACAACATTTGCAGATGAAGCAATTAAAAGAAAAATCTGCATTTGAGTCTCATTCCCATTAGACTTTGACAAGTCTCCAGGGCAATAGAAACAACTAGATATACTTCTGAGAACAGTTAGATTCTTAATCCTTAAAAGCCAACTAAGGTGAAAGATCATATTTTTCTTTAGAAAGTGCAGATGATGATGATGATGAGGAGGAGGAGGAGTTTTGAAGAAAGAAATGGAAGTATTTATCTTGCCTGCTCAGGAACAAGCTTTGCCAACAAATTTCATGAAGACAAAAATACAGCACATATCCAACAATAGCAAATGCTGACCTTGTAATGACAAGGATGAAACAGTAGACCATCTGATCAGTGGATGCAGCAAAATTTCACAGACTGATTTGCAATGCCATAACAAGGTTACAAAAATTCTGCATTGGAAACTTTCCCAGAAGTTTGGGATTTGAATGTAGTAAAACTCATTGAGAACATCAAGTAGAGAAGCTTTTAGAAAATGAGAGAGTCAAGATCTTGTGGGACTTTAAAATTTAAATAGATAGACATCTGTCTCACAAAACACCTGATATAACTGTTGTGGAGAAGAAGAAAGTCTGGTTTATTGACATTGCTATACCAGGAGATGCACAAATTGAAGACAAACAACTGGACAAAATCACAAAATATTGTGATTTGCAAATTGAAGTCGAACGTCTATGGCTGAAGAAATCTGTTGTTGTTCCCATAGTGATCAAAGCCCTTGGAGCAGTACCTAAATGACTCCCTAGATATCTGGAAATTTTGGACTTATCTGATTTCAACATCCTAACTCTCCAAAAGAACGACTCTACTGTATACTCAGACGTTACTTTAACAGCACTGTGGCCAGCCAATCATCCAAGCACTGAGCCATGTCCACTGCCAATGATGGGAAGGAGAAATAGAGTTGTGTGCCATCTGCTTCACTTATATGTTAAACAGCATAGGGGAGATAATCGAACCCTGTGGAACCAATCCCCCTGCCCCATTGGAGCATCTACAAGGCTGATAAACTCTCCCCATGCTGGACCCTAATTCAGACAGTCGCTCCAGAAGGATACCATGATTGATGGTATCAAAAGCCATTGAAAGGTCCAGGAGTACCAGGATGGACAACACCCCCTGGTCTGCCTCCTGGAGCAGATCATCCTGAAGTGCCACTAATGCAATTTTGGTGCTGTGACAAGGCCTGAAGCCTGAGTGGAATGAATCTAGGCAGTTGGTTTCATCCAAGAGCTCCAGGAGTTGATCTGTTACTACCCTTTCAATCACATTCCACAAAAAAGGGATGTTTACCACAGGTTTATAATTATCCAAGACGTCCATGGGTAAGTTTAGTTTTTTCAGGAGAGGTTGTATAATTGTCCCCTTTAGTTTTATTGGCAGCACGTCTTCCACTGAGGAGGCACTAATGATGTTTAATAGCCACTCTCCTATTCCCTTAGCTGACTTTAAAAGCCAGGATGGGCAAGGATCAAATCAAGAGGTTGTGGTGTTGCAATGTGAAAGAGCCTTAGCCACCTCCTCAAGAGATGCAAGATGAAACTGATCCCAGGAAGCATGGACAGGTATCTCACTGGACACCCCTTCCAGATTAACCGCAGGAACTATGGTATCAAGGTCCCTGCAGATGGTCTCCACCGAATGGTGGGCAGCAACAGGTTCTCACCCACGGGAGGGGGATTAGCAAAACTGTGTGGCCTCTGGGCAGGGTGGTGGTGAAATTGGGTGGCCTTCAGGCAGTGGGGGAGCGAAATTGGGTAGCCACGCCAGCCTCCCTGCCCTGCCCCATCAGGCTTTGTACTTGCAAGTGGTTCAAAGTCTCCCTTGCTCAAAAGCCAGTCATATCCGACTCTAGGGTGCAGTGCTCATCTCCATTTACAGCCGAACAGCCAGTGCTGCCTGTGTTTGCAGATGTATACATAGCCATATGGCAGGCATGACTAGATTGCCCATGATGTAGGCTCTGTCCACGATGTAGGCTCAGCCCATGATGTAGGCTCTGCCCACAGTGTGGTAGTGAAAATTTTTGTCTCCATCTGCTCTCTAGTTAGACTACTTCATTGCTCAGAGTTCCCCCATGAACCATGAGGAAAACCGAGCTCTGCTGTGGTGAGGGCATTCAAGAGCAATTGTGCCCACTGCCCTGGTGGCTTCAACATACCATCTCACCAACTGGACTTCAACAGGGGATGCCGACGAGCTCAGACGGAAACCCACCTAATGCCACCTGGAAACCAGTTGCATCTAGTAGCCTTTGGTGGTGGATCATCCTAATCAGTCCTAAATCCTGGGGAGGTGGGATAGGCATCACCACTTTAAACCTCAGCAGGTGGTGGTTGGACCAGGATAGGGACAATGAAGTCAGCCCCTCAAATCTTATGTGCGTGTCTCCACATCTCCCATGGAAAACTAAGACCACTGTGTGGCCAGCCCTATGGGTAGGCTTGCCAACACTTTGGGATAGGCCCATGAAAGCTATGGCATCCATGAATTCTGCAGATGCACCTGACAGCTTCCCCTCCACGTGCACATTAAAATCTCCCAGAACCAAAGTCCTGGGAGAAGATAAAGTTACATTGAAAATAAAGTCCACTAGCCCTATATATTGGCTTCCAAACTGTTTCTCCCCTAGTACAAAGAAAGCTTATTTTTGATACAATAACATCACACTAAAGTGACTGTGGGGTCACCTAAGAGAAGAAGAAACTCTCATAAGCCTGAAACGTGACCTCCTGTCTTCTAGGTCTTTTTGCATGCCATTTCCTGGAGTATTCCAGCTGCATGTCTGCTGGTTATGTACTAGGGGCATTCTGTGACTATAACATTTTGAAGCTCAATTTGTTTATTACTAAACTGTGAAATTTGCTGTGGCAGCTCAGAAATGGAAAGTGTTTTTGAAAGTAGGTAATTGTGAGGTCCTTACAATTAACCTAAGTATTTTATTCTGCCAAATATATAAGATGATAATGTTACAAACAGCAATTAGCTGTAGCACAATTTTCTCAACACACTGGTATCTGAACAGAGTTTTGTAATTACCTCATTGGTTGAAAAATGAACTTTGTGAGATATTTTTTAGTTTGCTTTGCCTTGTTTGTTGCAATCAAGTTTTATCCCCTGCCTTTCTCCTTCAGCATGCAGACAGCTCACATCAACCATGGAAACAAATATATACCCCTCTCCCATCCTAGAACAACAGAAATAAGGAGGCTAAAGGCATCTCTCAGAAAGAGTTCCATAACTTAAGCACAGAGATGTCATCATTTAACAGACAAGTATATATTATCTTTGCTTCAGCCATTTTCCCTCACAGTGAGACCTCCTGTTTTATCTCCCAATAGCCAGTCATTAAAGAGAGCATAACAAATTCAGCCATGTACTATGACAAAGAAAAGCCCTTCAGTTTGAAGGCCCATTTTTTAAAAAAATGTGCTAAATGGTCCTGTCCAATTTGACCTGTGCTTACTCCTGCCATATCAAAAGAAATAATGGGTTTAAGAAACCTGACATGCTCTCAACAACAATAAATATTACTGAGTGAACAAACTTGGTGTGGCATGTAAAGCATTTTCTGCCAAATTTAATGTCCTAATATCTACACTACTACATAGAACAACTTGAAAAAGAGAGTTGTATTATTCATGTCCTCATAAGACAATATATTGAAAATGCTGGTAATTCACGCTGTGAGATGAATAAATTTGTGTTTAAAAGCCTTTCTGTCTGACATGCTTCTTACTCACCAGTTGGAACAGCTGGATCCATGGTTGGTTTCTCCCAGGTATTAATCTGCTCCCAAGTAAATCCATTGGTCCCCAGTGCCACACTATAACCACAGTTGCTGTAGTGTTCATCAAACGAACAACCGCCTAAGGAGAAAAGAGATGAATAAATACTTCTGTCTTAATCACTTCTGTCTCATTATGTTACTCCATTTAAATCAGTGGCTTTTTTATTTAAAAAAAAAACACCCTGCAAGGCATGTAATAGAATGAATTCCTGGCACATTAAGTCCTTGTTGTTGCCTTGGGGGCATCTAGCAAAGATTTCTGGATCTTAATTTTAAATTGAAACATATGGCTTGCCTCTTATATTTTAATAAGCAATTGTTTCTTAGGTCACTCTTCTTAGAAACAGCATTAAATCTTCACAGTCGAGACAGCAGTGTCATATGCCAAGCATAAACCTAAAAACTTGTACTCATAGCTTTGTTAACTGTCCCCAGGCATTTTACAGTAAAACCTAATGTTCATACAAAATCATTTACAGGGGGAGGATAAAACTTTGTCTTTTGATAATCAGCACATTAAAGTCTGATGCTCCCTTGCCAGTTCAGTTTTCATCTGAAAGTGAAAAAGGAATGATACAAAATGCCCTCAACTGAAGTGTCTTTCCAGATTTTGTTCACAGATTTCCATATCCATATTTAGTAACATTTGAAAAAGAGTGTCCTAGCACATTTTTATCATTCCAAATGAGAGAATGGGGAGGAGGTAAAGAGGTTACATTTTTTTGCTTTGTATCAAAAGAAAACAGAATCTCCACTGTTGTTGAAGTTTTTCATCTTTGTACATGAAAATAGGCCTGCAAGTATTTAATCAAATCTTGGCCAATGCTCCGAATATTTCATCAGTATGAACTTAAGAACAATCCTCCCAGCTCAAACTAAGCTTTCACTGTATTTGTCATAGTGCATATCCAGATGTGATCAGGGTATCTAAAAGTATGCCTAAAAACCAACGGCTCATTCCATGGTTGTCCAGCAACTGGTACTAAGTACTACATTGAATATGTACAGTACTATGCAAAAGTCTTAGGCCACCACCAACAGGTTTGGGGGGGGGGGAATCAGTGAGTAATTTGGGGGCATAACTCATTCCCACCCCAAGCCACCTAGACATAAAGACATTGGAGACATTCTTCTGCTAACACTTTTCTCAACCCTCTCCAAGTTTAATTAAGTTTGGAGTTAGAGTGTCCAAGGTATGGTCCCTCAAATCACTCACTGAATTTTCTCCCAAACTAGCTTATACTGGCCTAAGACATTTGCACATTACTGTACATACCTTATTTTCTCCATAATCAATGCCACACTGACTGGGACTTCTGATAATTGGTGTCCAAATTATCTAGTAGACCAATGATTAATATCCATTAGTCTAAATAGGTATGTAGGCAGCCTGGATTATATTGCCTAAATGAGATACACTTGAAACCATATTATACTGAGTTAGGCTCATTTTACTGGCTCATCCATTTACTACAGGGGTGGCCAAACTTATCAGGCCATGGGCTGGTCATGTGGTTCCTCCCACAGGAAGTGGACATAAAATGCACCCATGCATGAGCAAAACACTGCCTTCGCTGCCTCTCTCTACTGCTCATTCCATTGGCCGGGGATGGGAGGCAGCTGTGGACACCATGGATGCCCTCCTGGCCTCGTCTGGCTAGAGGATTGAGGGAACGTTGGGGTATTGTGGTGCTCTTACTTCTTGTGTCCCCTTTCCTGACCGGGAGGGGGGAAACAAAAGAACTCTTGGGCCATTGTTATCATCACCATAGCTACCCAAGGCCCCACCCTCCCTTGGCCGAGGAAGGAAGAGGGAGCCACCTTATTGGATTGCATTGCATTTTTCTCCCCCTCCCCTATGTTTAGATAGTTTGATTGCATTAATTGTATTGTTATGATGTTATATTTATGTTTTAGATTGTAATATTGTATTGCATTGCATTTTTCTTTTTTCTTTTTCCCTTATGTTTAGATATATTGATAGTATTAACTGTATTGTGTTATGATGATATATTTATGTTTCATATTGTAATATTGTTGTTTCACAGAATGTTATATTTGTGTGTTTTCTGTGAGCCGCCCTGAGTCGGTTTTTACTGAGTAGGGTGGCATACAAATTGAATTAATAATAATAATAATAATAATAATAATAATAATAATAATAATAATAATAATAATAATAATAATAATAATAATAATAATAATAATAATAATAATAATAATAATAATAATAATAATAATAATAGCCGCAGGCACATTTATGGCAGTGTTTTACACATGCACGGGCATGTTTTACTTCCACCTTCAGGAGTGGTGAGCACTGGATGAATTGGTGCTATGTGCTGTAGTTTGGGTACCCCTGGTCTAGTACCTGATTATCAATACTTACATGCAACAATCCATCAGGATTTCAGTAAAAAGCTTTTTTAGTCCTATCTGGAGATACTGGAGGCTATAACTTGGATCTTATGCATGCAAGGTGGGTATTCTACCATTAGGGAAGTGTAGATTGCTAAAACAAGACTGTGCTGGTTGGGGCAAGATAAGAATTATATATCCCACCTATTTCCACATAATAAATGAGCCTTCAGGTATGGTAGTAAAAAGACAAGACTTCTTAATTAACCAATTTGGAAGGTAATTTGTTTAATAATATGTTCTTGTAGAAGAATAATTAATTTTCCAGACCATGCAGTATATCCAGTCGATACAACACTTCACACAGAAATGTTTTCCCCACTTTGACCGTAGAATGGTGTGGAAGAAACAAATGCTCACTTAGCCCAGGAGGTGTTCGTACTGCGGAATGGTTTATATAAGGGGTGCCCAAATCTTTTCGTGCTGCAGGCCGGTCACATGGTTCAGGGGGCTAGTCACTATGGTCTGGGGGCCGGATCCAGCCCCGATGCCAATTCATCCAGCCCACGAAGCCCTCATCATTCCAGGGTCCATTTTACTTCCACTTCTGGGAGCCGGCTTTCCAGGCTGGATGAATTGAAATCGAGGGCCAGATCCAGTCCCCGGGCCATAGTTTGGGCACCCCTGGTTTAGATACTTAAGCAACTATAGCTGTAGACCACCTTAGGAAATACTAGGACTCACCTTTCTTACTTAAGTCTGTCTAATGTCATTTATGACATGCAAAGTCATAAATGAACATAACCAATATCCACTTTAAAGTGTTTTTTTTTTACCTTTTAGAAACTGGAATATAATAATCTGACATGCTAATTGCAATATAATTTGCTTTCTCCTCCCAGAAGACCACCAAAATGAAGTTATTTTCAATCTGTGGGCTTCAAGAAACATTCTTATTGCATCAGTGCTGGGTTGAAAACACAACTGACTGACTCAATGACCAAGCACTATTGTGAGGGATACTCAAACACAGGTTGAAGAAAGACATTACAGTACTGTACTTGGACTCTTATAAGCCTCACTTTCTTTCTTAGTGCACTGATGATATGCAACATAAATAGCCTGTAGCTGCTCTGCATTGTTACTGGACGACAGAGCATAAACAAAAGGGCTCCTCAAGGTCTCTCTGTTCAGCATTTGCCATCTGCTACATTTTAAATCATTTTGAAGAAACAAATGAACACACAACTTATTCAAATTGATGCATCTTTAGCAGTTTTCCTTTCTTTTCACTAAAGAAACAGAACAATTTCCTGCTTTCACTGTCAGACATGAAGAGGCACAGAATTAAAGAGAAGCAGAAATCTTTTTATGAAAATTGGCCAAGGCTAGTTTGAACACATATAGATAATTATGCACTTTTTCCACAGAAACACTTCAGAGTGCTCATTGTTTGGGGCTGCAACCAAAACAAAATGTCAAGATAATGATTGAGGTTGCTTCATGAATGCATCTGCCAACTTATTTTATATTTTTTTAAACAACCCAGTTCAGCCACACTTTGGTATGAAAGTTAGGAATATAATTCAAGTTGCTTATCCACTAGGTCCAGTTTTATTTTCCTGAGCTAACTAGTAGCAGCACCCCATGCTATCTAAATCTTTGTCAAATACTTAGGCCAAAGCAGCTGCACCTTCTTGTATAAGAGATTATAGCAAGATCCCAGACATTATATGCATTCACTGCAAAGTACATATCCAAACAAATAATACACTCCAACCAAAAGGAAGGAAATCCTATCAAGACAATAACATATGAAATACATGAATTAGAATGTGCAGATTTTTGTTTCTGGATTACAACTCCCAGCATGTTGGGGCAAAATATTAATTAACTTGTGAACTGCCCAGAGAGTGCACAAAGTGCTATGGGACTGTATATAAGTTTGATTGCTTTGCAATGTTTTAAAAGATATGGGGGGAAATGAGAAGAAATATTCAGAAGTTTACAAGTTTAAGTGGCAGAATTGTTGTTTTCTGCTTTGTAGCTAGGGATGATGTTAGTCGATATTAACAGAGCTGTTGTGCCTATATTCTGCTCCAATCTCAACCATTTCACCTGTTTTGCCGTATAAAATTGTTCAGTAATTTAAAAAAAAAAAAACCTCCCAAGATACTGTGTGCCATGAAGGTACTTCTGATGTATGGTGTCTATGAGTCAATGACCTCCAAAATGTTATCTCTTTAACAGCTCTGCTCAGTTCTTGCAGGGGGGAAAATCCACCAGCACCTTAGATTGTCTTAGTGATATTATTTTCCCCCAGTAAGATCAGCTTGGATATTGCAAAATAACAGCCGTGGCTTTGCTTATAGAGACAATTTGCCTCATGTTAGGTTTTCTCTTATGGCCTCTTCCTTACTTATCTCAGAAGATTGTCTTTTCTATTCAGTTCTATATTCTTATTGTATGTGCATGGTTGCTGCAGTGGCTCAGTGGTTAAAAAGCTTGCCTTATTACCTGGAAGGCCAGCAAGTCAGCAGTTTGAGACCCAGGTAATGCATGATGGATTGATTGCCTGTCTCTGTCCCAGCTCCTGCCAACCTAGCGGATCGAAAGCAAGAAATTGCAAGTAGATAAATAGGGAACACTTTGGTGGTAAAAGATCTTGGGGCCGTGAAAGGAGCCTCATTTGGGTTTCTCCTGAGCAGAGTTTCTCCAGCAAAAATTCATTGAACCCAGAATAATTTCTGACATGAAATTATTATTATTGTATGTGTATGTTAGGATATCCAGGGTACACAGAAAGAGCCTCCTTGAAGATTGTGGTATTTTTGAACCACAATCGAATAAACCCTTGGCAAAAGCAACCTTGTGCCAGCTACCTTCTCACACTAGATCAGGCAACAGATACTGCAGAATGAATTCACCAAAGGTGACTTTGACCTAGTAGTGTCACATCTGGCCTAGACATGGAAGAAGAAGGTAGGGTAACCTCACTTTATTCATTTTTCCTCTAGTGGGAATTCCAGCTTGACTTAGTTTAGTATTGACTTATCTGCCTTTGTGATGGTCTGTGGTGTCTATAAGGCTCTCCTCCAGCACTGTGTTGCAAATCAGTTGTGTCTTTCTTCACTTTCCTTAACCCAGTATAGATGATTTTGACCTTGGCTTTCAGTGACAATCTTTTCTAAGCCCTACATTTTTTTTAAGTTTCAAAGTCAAGGAGACTTTTTTAAAAGGAAAAATACACACAATGTGTTTATATTGTTTTTGGTCCTGTATAGGTTCTCTTTCTCAGGTTGCCTTCCCCAAGGAAAGAGTTTGGAAATTCAAAGGTAACTTTTATGTCTGCATTCTGCAGAGGAGGCATAGCAACATTCATTTACCTGAGAGAATAAATGGTGTGTCTGTTTTACCCCTGTATATGTTGCACATATTTACACCATTGCTTCACCCTTTCATTAAGCCCAAAACAGCTGTTCAAAATACTTTGGCACAGAGAAACTACAGCCACGTCCTAGCTATTCTTGCCTCTGTACTAACTCAGCACCCATTCTATATATCACAGGCACATCTTCTGGAAGTTTTGGTAAAGGTAAAGGTCACCCTTGCTTGAAAGCTAGTCATATCCAACTCTAGGGTAAGGTGTACATTTCTGTTTACAGCCAAAAACCCAAAGCTGACTGCATCTGAAGATGTTTACATGGTCATGTGGCAGGCATGACTAGACACCAGAGTGCACAGAATGCTGTTACCTTCCCGCTGGAGCAATACCTATATATCTACTTGCAATTTCTTGCTTTCAAACTGCTAGGTTGTCAGGAGCTGGGACAGAGATGGGAACCCAGTCCATCATGCAGCACTCAGGTCTTGAACTGCTAACCTGCTGACCTTCCAGTCATCAAGTTCATCATCTTAACCATAAAGCCACCAGATAATTCTATATGAAGGAAGTTTCAGCTTGGAAAATATGGGTGATTTTCAAGTTCTGTGATTAAACCTCTGTTTGTGGGAGACTAATAGGGGCTTTTACATCTAGATAAGCAGTTACATTCATGAGTGAAATGGCCCTTGAATTTATTGCAGTTGCGTATGGAGAGAGGTGACTTTGAATTTCCATTTGAAGATCTTGGATTCTACAGATTCAGAGAATGCAGGTTTTTCCTCTTTCTTCTCATCTGAATCAGGAACATTCCTTTGTTTCCCCCTTTTTTCTGAAACATTGTTGAACATCATTTTTGCTGCTGCTCTTGGTTTTGAGTCTGAATACTCCCAATGTTGCAAACACAAGAGGACAAGTAATAAATGCTGATACTGAGAAGGCCAAGGGAATAACTGTGAATACTTGCTGTACTATTCATCTTGATGTGTAGAGCAGCAATTCACCAAATACAGAAAAGTGGGTGTGGGGAAGGTTTGGACTTCATTTACCATAAACATTAAATCCAAATGAAGGAGCCAACCAGATGCCTTAATTTAGGCATTTTCATGTTCCCTCCCAAATGTTCAAGTCAGTCCCAGGTAAGCATCATTTTTTTTCAAAGATGCTAAACTGGGATTTAAAATGAGTGTGGTTTAAAATGAAGTACTTTGCCACAAGTATTCATACCTTTCCTTTAGCCTTCTCTGAAATTCTGAAGAAGTTGTGCTCCATTATTAAGCTTGAAAAATATCTGGCCATGAAGGAATATGACTGAGACTTCTTATTGAGTACAGATGGCTGGGAGAGCTGTGAACTGGGTTCCACATAGCAGAAGCACTCCAAATTCATGTAAATTCCTTGTAAATGACTTCAAAATAGTGGCAAAATCCCACCAGACTTTCCTTGAGATTTTATAAGGTGGGGTCAAAATCTTGTTCAAATAATTCATGTTATTGGGAGAAAAAAACATTTCGCTTCCTTGGTTTCTCTCTGTAGCAAGTAGGTATGAGAATTTCAGTTCTTGAATTACAGCTCCCAGAATTTGTCTGGAATTCCCCTGGGCAGAATTCTGAGATACAGCCAAAAAGAGAAGATTTCAGAGGAGTACTCAATTTTCAACATTTGGGCTTCACATCTATTATTTGGCTTTTGAGAAGAAGGAAATTGCCCCAGCGGAGCCTGGGAGTGGTGAGGTTCTGAGAGTTCCAGGATATCATGGGATGGATAGTCTCACTGCTTCTCATAGAATAGTTACAATAGATTTGTTGGGACTCCTAGTAGTCTTGCCATTCCCAGCCTCCATTGTGGCAATTTCTTATTTCTTCTTCAAAATGGAATAAATGGATGAAAGGCTCTCCATGAACTTATGCCTTTTTGCTATATCTTTCAGAATTCTGCATGGGGAAATTCCAAGCTAATTCTGGGAGCTGTAGTCCAAAACAAATAGATGCTCCATGCCTATGAGCTTTACATTCCTAGAGCTGTTTGTTCTGTGTTCAGGTAGGGAGTAGGCCACATGATATCTTCACACTTCCTGGCTATTCCTAGTTCTTTGCCCTGAGTTCCCCCTGTCTACATGAAGAAGACAAAAGAAAAGAAAGACTGAATGCTCTCAGCCAGTGCTTGAAGAGATAGCTGCTTCTTCTGTGTCTAGGCCAGACATGAAACTGTCTGAACTAGTGTGAGAAAGATTAGCTGGCAACTCATGGTTGCAATTGCCAGGGTATGCCCGATTGTAGTTCAAAAATACCACAATCTTCAAGGAGTCTCTTTCAGTGTATCCTGAAGCTGACTCTTTAGGTAACTAGAATCTCTCTCTAACTTCAATTGGTAATGCCTGAAAGAAAGAACTTCAAGGATAGGCTCTAATACAATGGCAATTAATTAATTGATTAATGTTATTGAGGACTGAATAGGGACAAAAATAAATAAATTTCATTGTATCTGAATTACCACTCCAAAATAATGATTACTGCACATACTTTTAAAATTTCAGTTTCCTCTGATCCCAATGATATCAACATATAATCAGTTAAAATTCCATACCCCTGAAATGTGCCATAATAAAATCTGTCAATCTTTAGAGTGGCATAAGAGTCTTTATGAAATGTTTACAAACCCATGTGGAAAATCCACCTTGGGACAACAGAGTGGTTTATCATGCTTTAAACATTAATAAAATAAAATAAATATCAGCATACTTGGGAGAAAACTAAGGTTTGCAAAAGTGCAACCTCAGTTTAAAAGAAATCCCTTAGGTAGAAAATATAAAGTCCAGTCAGACTAAGCATTCTCAGTGGGCAAAGAATCCTAGAAGTTTGATTGTGCAGACAGAAAGCTAGAGACCTACCAATACATAAAATATTATATTGCCTACCTCACACCAGGCTTATGACTAGGGAACTAATTTGGGATAATATACCACTGTTTTATGATATAGACCAGGGGTCACCAAACTTTTAAAGTCAGGGGCAGGATCACACTCCCTCAGACGGTTGAGGAGGCCTAACTGGTGGTTCCACTGCCATTTACAGCAGCCATGAACACATCTGTGGCTGTCATAAACGTGTCCACAACTATCATAAATGCATCTACAGCAGTCCTAAATGGGTTTATGACAGCCGTAAACGAGTCCATGGCCAATTCCGCCACTGCTGGCAGCTGGAGCAAGGGCAGGGGCCAAATTATTTGGCACCAGGGGCCGAATTCAGTCTGCAGGCTGTAGGTTGCCTACTCCTGACATAGAGAAAGAATGAAGAATAAAATGGGTGACTTTTAAAATCATAGCCAAATAGATTATATTAAATCCAACAACTCCAATTTCAAGAATGCAGTTGCCCCGAAAAATATAATGCTGCCTGAACAGACTTAGGGCAGATCATGCTAGAACTAAAACAATGCTCTTCAAGTGGTGAATGGCTAAGAGTGTGCAATGTGACTGTGGTGTACTGAACAAATGATAACAGATATAGTTTGTGAATTTCATCTCAGTAAATTTCAAGGTACAGTATTTAGGATGATCTCATTGCAGCCACATCAGAAGCAATTAGATAGTTATCCTATAACATCTATCTGTAACATTCTATTGTCTTTATATTTTATATAGAATAATTTTTTGCTGTAGTATCTAAATGTATTATTGAGTATTATTGTATATTATTTTGGTAAACATTCTTTAAGTTTACTATGACTACTTGATTATTTCTTCATCTGTGGCCAGCAGCAGAATATAAACAAAAAACCTGTGAAACTCAGCCCTAAGATGTAGACAATGATATATAAATATTGCTCTGGTGTGGCAGTACTGAGTTCTCAGAAAGTGAACTGGGGATGTAGAAATTGATTATTCTAGTTGACAGAGGTTAGGGACTTATCCTGCTTTCAAAGTGACCTAGGGTGCTTATTGTCCTACTGCTACACTTTAAAATGATGACTAATACATCTAGCGATAGCTGGGCAGAGAATTAGGCTTACAGTTCTGTAATGGACTTCCTGCCATTAGACATCAAGTAGCAATCAACCAACATATGTCTTCTCCTTGTAGTAAAACTCAATCCAAATAATCCATTCATCTTTGTTGTAATATATCCTTCCTTGGCAATCCTTGCACATATTTGAAGGCTCCAACTGAGCTCCTTTTTGCTTTTTTTGCCATCTAATAGGCATCTCAAAATATTTGTTCATCTATTTACCATATAATTATACTTATATTCACTTGTCTAATTTCATGTTCCTTCAGGCTTCATTCCTATTCGCCCAATTACCATGATGATCGGAAGGTTGGCAGGTCAGCAGTTTGAGACCCAAGTGCTACATGACGTCATAAGCGCCTGTCATCTGTACCCCAGCTCCTGCCAATCTAGCAGCTTGAATTGCAAATAGATAAATAACTACCACTTTGGTGAGAAAGGTACCAGCATTCTGTGCACTCTGGCCCGCCACGTGACCATGGAAACATTTGCAGATGCAGACAGCTCTACTTCTTTGGCTATAAACGGAAATGAGCACCACCCCTTGGAGTGAGACACGATTGGCTTGTGAGCAAGGGAGACCTTTACTTTACATTTACTACTCATGAAATGCAGTGGATTTATTACTACATAGACGTCTTTAAGGCAATATTGTCAGGTGTCTTCATTGGGGACAATAAGTGTATTCCTTAAAATTTTATGCCATGTTTTAGTTATAAGATACTATATGTCTTAATTTTTGATTCAAAGTTATTTACCTGTGTTAGATAGCCATGATGCCATCTTTCTAATCCATAGTATACATTCTAACTAACTTTTCCTTACCATGCTTTTAAATCCTTTGCTTCTTTTTATCTCTTATACTCCCTTCCCTTCCTTTTCTCTTTTTTATTCTTTCTTCTCTAAACTAGATGCATTCAAGATTTTTTTAAAGGTCCACATCTTTATACAAACGTGAATGAAAACATTCCTTAGAATAATATGAAGACTAGAGAGACAGGGTTGAATTTCAACAAAGGAATCTTGTGGCATCTTAGAGACTAGTAAGCTTTATTTAATGTAAGGATTTCTTCTCTACAGAGGTGACTGCCTATGACAGCTTATGCCTAATGAACACGGCTACTCATTCAGATGCCCCAAGACTTTGTGTTGATTTTGCTGTAGTAGGCAAACATGGCTACCACTTAAAAAAATATATTTCAATACCTGAACAATCCTGAATTCTACAATAGAGTCAAACTTGTAAAAATACTAAAACAATATAGCAAATTGCCAATGGATTCGTCCATCCAGCCCAATATTAGTATCAAAAAATAGTTTTCCAATGTTTCATATAGAGTTCTTTCTTAGTGTTATGTGATTATCCATGCAATTATTTGGTGGTCTTCTAGCCAAGTACTAACCAGGCCCCCTGAAGAGGCCCTGATGCTGGGAAAGATCAACAGCAAAAGGAGAAGGGGGTGGCAGAGAATGACATGGCTAAATGGCATCATTGACACAATGAGCACAGATCTGGGTGGGCTATGGAAGGAAACAGATGACAAAGGAGCCTGGCGTGTGGTGGCCCATGGGGTCTCAAAAGTTAGGACCCGACTATGCAACAGAACAACAAAAAACCAGCCCCAAGTGTTACCAGCTGCTAAATCTGTCAAAAATCAGTTTTTAGGGTAGCAACATTGGCTGCTCAAGGTGGTTTAAAAAATAAACCTTACCCAACCTCATATAAAATGTTTGTTTTAGAACTGAAATGCACATGACACTGCATATTTTGAATTAAAATGGACAAAACACTGTTGATGGTGGAATAATGTAAAGTTGCACCTGTAGTGTTACAAAGGGCACTATGCCCAGGCAGTCTGCAGCACACACATCTGTTGTACAGTTGACTGTATGATACAAAGTGGAACTGTTGTACAGCAGGCCTTCAAAAGTCACCCATGAATATAATTTCTGCCGTAACACAAACATCTCTAAGGCTTGTGTAACTTGGAGTTGTAGGCCATGATTTCAGCCAATGTCTTCAAAAGTAATAGCAATTACACTCACACACCATCCCACATAGTGGTTAGAGCACTCTCTAAGCAGTTCATGGGTAATTAGCATTTTGTCCCCAGTACTGTGGGTACTTGTTTTACCAAATTTCAAAGGAAGAAAGGCATATTTGTTGAAAAATTAGAAAGAAGCAAGCCCAATATGGTTTGTTTCTTGAAAAGTGGATGACAAGGGTCAGGAATAAACTCATATTTCCTTTTTAAAAACCCTTTTAGATGTTAGTCCTTATTTTTTATTCCCCTATATCTAAATGGGTACAACCACACATGCTTCCATACAGATTCTTTCCCTTAGACTGCTTTTGTTCCCTTCTTTATGTTCACATTCCTACACTAGTGAAACAGATTGTAACATCTTTGTGGCCATGCTGTTTGTGATTTTGCTACTTTCCAAAATACAATCACACACACACACACACACACACACACACACACACACACACACACACACACACACACACACACACACACACACACACACACACACACACTGGTCATTTTACATAAATAATAACCTATCATTAACAGTTTCAACAGATACAAGTGAAAAACCTTGTCATTTTCATTCTCATCCGGTACAGTATCTCAATTTCCTCCTCACTTTTTATCTTAGATCAGGGATTCCCAACCTTTTCAGTCCCCGAACGAGTCACGTGGTTCCTCCCACCTGGAAATGGAGGTAAAATGCACCTGCATATGTGCAGAACGCTGTTGTAAATGACTCGTGGCTGTCATAAATGTGTTTAAAACAGTCGTGGCTCATTTATGGCAACATGCATGTGTGTGTTTTACCTCCACTTCCAGCAGCAGCAAGGGTGATGTGGGATGGATGAATTGGCATGGGGGCCAGATCTGGCCTGTGGGCCATGGGTTGGGAACCCCTGGCTTAAATCTATAACAGGTTGAGATACTTTCTTTTTCACATGGAAATTTCTGTACAATCTTGTTCATGTTTTTAAAGAATATATTCATTTTGGTGTGCTTCCCCCCCCCCCTTGAAAATATGCCTTTTGGCATTGATTTAAATATGTTTTGTATGCATTTTGAAAATAAATGCCTTTTCTTTTTGAAATGTGCACATGCTTCTGTGCCCATTTTTTCTCCGAAGCACATCCCAGTCTTGCTAGAATATATCAGTATGAGCTTTCCAATGGAAGTCTTGGGAAATATAGAAAAAATATTCTGTATGGGATTTTGAATCCATATTTCGATCCATTTTATATTCAGTAAACATATGCACATACACAAAATGCAGACAAATTTCCATGTGAAATTCCCATATGTGCATATTCATTTGGTAATAATAATGAATGTACTCATAATTTTAGGAAAGAATCAATAAAGAGGAAAAGGGTGAATCCCCCCCCACCCCCCCCCAACATGAAGCAAAGAGAATGGGTGCGTAACTACTCAATAGTATAAAAGAACTCCCAGAGAAGAAAGTCCCCTTTATCCAGCAGCAAGCTTGCAGTAGTGTCTCATGACAGTAAGAGTTGAAATAACCCCTGGTTTACATTTCATCCTGGTAACAATGCCATTGCTTCTGTGAATGATCCTAATTAATTTTGAACAGACCTATCATCAGTTACTGAGTCTTGCCCCTGGATTAAATGTAAACCAGCCTTGCATAAATTGAGTGCTTTCTTTGAATATATAATTGAATTTGCAGAAGTGTGTGCCAGGGGGGAGTGTTTAAATAAGTGCACAAATATGATAAAAAGGACTTCACGCCATTATATCTATTTCAGTAAGCAAAAATAATGGCTGGGCATGGACCAATTAACTTTTGATTTATTTATTTTAACAAATCCAATTAGTAGAATGTTTTATAAAGTCATCCAATGTCAAAAAACATGGACACACTATAAAAAGTATATTTCTAGAACTAGAGAAGAGATTCAGATAGTCTCAAAGAGTAAGCTGTCATGCTTTTAAATTGTGCACAGGAACAGAAAAGGCAACCTGGATTATTTTAATAACAATTATCAGCAGTTCCAGGACAAATAAAGTGAATTATTTTAAGGTTGTTTGTTTGTTTGTTTTTATTACTCACATTTCTACTGCTGCCCTGTCGCCAAGGCGACTCTGGGCGGCTTACTAAAACAAATAAAAACTTTACAAAAACATTTAAAAAGCATTAAAAATTAGATTTTTAAATTTTTTTAAAAAATATTATTATCTCCCCAGCTGCCCCACACACCTGCTGCACAAGCCAGGTCTTTAGGCTCTTGCAAAAGGATAAAAGCTCTGCCCGTAGACGAAGTTCAGTTGGCAGTTTATGAATGTCAAGTGCTTCCAGTATTTCAACTTCAGCATCCCAATGGCACCTTAAATCCTTAAAGTTTACATATAGTATACTGCATATACTCGAGTATAAGTCTAGTTTTTTAGCTTCCAAAATGAGATTCAAAAAAGGGACTCGACTTATACTCGGGTCAATGAACCCGAGGGTCCTAAAACCGCAGTGGTGCAAATTCAAACATACATTTTTAAAAAGCACTAACACTAACATAAAAATTTGAAAACATACCCACACAAATGTCTGAATAAATTAATTGTACCACATTTTCATGTATTTTCATTGTTGAAACTCACTAGCAGCTGCTGCATTTTCCACCCCCAATTTATACTTGGGTCAATCTATTTTCCTAGTTTTAGAGGTCCAATTTAGGTACCTCAATTTATATTCAGGATGACTTATACTCAGGTATATATGGTATACTTATCTCATTTATAAGAAGTGCTTCCATCTCTGTAGGGTGAAAAGACAGGTAGCCATCTTCAGGCCTGATACATCCACCAGGCAACCTAATTCAACAACTGTTAGGATCATTGGTAGGCCAGAAATCCCTGCTGATGTGCCTAAACCTGAAATCTCAGTTTCTGAAAATGTGATGCAATAAATTCCATTTTCAGACAGAGGAATGTGACTGAGTCCAGAAATTTGCCATTTCCCAAGCTTTGCCATGTTAAGACTTCTACCTGCACCAGTGAGATTTCTAATTTCCTTCAATAAAACAAAACCTAGGACATGTTCTCCCTGACTACTGTTTGGTGCATTGTCATAGCTTAATTCCCTTTCCAGTTGGATTCTATACATGAGAGAAGCCATTATACATTGGTATTGTAAAAATCTAGTGCAGTTTGGCTTTTTCAGAAATGGTATGTAAGAGAAATCTTGAACGATATCCCATTAGATTTCTTGGGCAAGAATCTCACATAGAGAAGTCCCTCTATAATTAAAGATGAATCTCACCCCCATCCAAACCAACCCTACCTCCACCAGTTTCCCACAAGGAGCAAGAGGCTATGATATTTTTTATCTCATAGCATCATAGCAATATATGGCAATTGAATGTAAGAATATTTGGGAGTTTGGGATATTGAGAAACCTAAAATATTAGGTGAAACAGTGGTCATTGAAACTCAACTGATGGCCAACACATTGCTGAGAACAGGGAAACATCCTATGATCATAATAGTATGTTTTAGCCAAACCAGGTATCTATAAAGAGAAAACTTTTTAAAGCAAATACTGTGGTTTAAACATTTATAAGACAAAGCCCACGCCATCAAATTTGTGATAAGATTGCTTCTATCATATTCCTACTTTAGGATGGAATTTATTCTCTGTATGAATCCTTGTTGAAGCCAAGTGTCCACATCAATCATTTTAGTAGAAGATTCCACTGATTTTTAAAATTGTTTGTACTTAGTCACATGGTTCCAAGAGTAAGACCTGATGGAGCTTCTCCTGAGCAGAAATTTGTGGCAGCATACCAAAGTGAGATTGCATTGTTTGTTCAAACACTGCCACTGATCAAGGGAGTAGCAAAATTACTTCATAGAGATCACCACATACAACTCACAACACTTTTTAATATAACAATGTCCTGCAGTATAATCCTGCAAGAACTTTCAGAAGCTGAACAGGCTAGCCAATGGAGAACTAGACTATTAATAATTCCATTTATAAAATTTCATTTTAAAAAGCCTATTTTGTCCATTAAAGAGAAGAAATCCACAGAGATGGCAGTGCAGAGGAATAGACACAACTTTTATTATGCATGGAACAAATTATTCTTTCTTGTTATTCCATACTAATATTTAGATTTTTTTCCATACTCAGTCACAGTTTTAGTTGTCTTTCATTTTGCATTATTTTAACCTTCAGAAGAAAACCACCACATAACACTTTATGTTCGGGGCACCAAATGTTATTTGATGTGATGGAATCCAAGGATATTTCAAAAGAGCAGGGACCATGACCTTTTATTTCACAAACTGCAATGCAATTTAAAGTAATTATGGAAGAATGTCAAAGTACCAACAAAGAGTGCAAATATCTTGGAGAAAGATAATGGGTATCTTTGCAAGCAATTGCCATTGCAATTAATTGAAGATACAAAGATTTCCTGAAACCCTAAAATTTTATGATGAATTCAGATCAAGAGTATTTTAACAGAAGAATGATAAAAGGTTTCTGGTAGGTTAATGCCAAGCCCATTAATTATGATGGCTTTGCCTCAAATTATAAATTTAATTGGCATAAGAAAAATGCTGTTAAGAATGAACTCTTTGCCTTGCTGCTGTCTCTTAAGAACTTTTGCGAAACCACATATTTAATCATATTCTCTAAAAGGAAGGAAGTAAACTATTCTTTCAATACACATTGTAATGACCACAAAACCTTTTTCCTCAGAAAAATCAACCCTGACTGCTCCGTGGAAGGTCAAATGGTGAAGATGAAGCTAATGTACTTTGGACATCAAATGAGAAGAGATGATTCACTTGAGAAAGCCTTGATGCTGGGAAAGGTTAAGGGAAGGGCAAAAGAAAATGGGGCAGCAGAAACTGAGATGGCTAGATGGTATTGTTGATGCAATGGGCACAGAGCTGGGTGGGTTGAGGAGGATGGTGGAGGATAGGGGTGCCTGGCATGTGATGGTCCATGGGGTCGCAAAGGGTCAGACTCAACTATGCGACTAAACAACAAGAACAAGAGCAATGGTCCATGGGATCACAGGGGGTTGGAATTGACTGTGCGACTGAACAACAACAATAGAAATGTTTAAAATAAACAAATAGACAACCAACCAACCAAATTAATGGTGGTAACAGAATAAGCAGGGGGAAAACAGTTCATCCAAAATTTCCATAGTCATTATTGTTTTAAGGAAGAGTTCTTTGACTCAGTAGAGAGTGTACATTCCATGGAGTGAAGTTCTATTTCTATGCATAGATATTAATTTTACAGTTTCAACTTTATACACTCTTGCATAGTACTGTATTGACATCACCAATTGCAGCAATCATGATAGTGTGTACAGAATGTTCTCTTAAACACATTACCATTCACACTCGTTAAAAACAGCCATGCATTATGTTTGTGTGTGAGGAAGTTAACTGATGAAAAAAGGAGTCAACTTCTGGGATGTGCCCTGGTGATTCAGTGGTTAAACTGCTGTAGTGCAGCCAAAACATTGTGAGTTCAATCCTGCTGGGGAACAAGATTGACTAGCCTTCCATCCTTCTGATGGTAAAATGAGAACCGAGCATGCTGGGGAAAATACTAATTACCTTGTGAACCACCCAGAGAGTGCACTAAGGCCTATGGGGCAGGATAAAGAGTAATTCCGATTGCTATTTTAATTGCTATTTCCCTTGCTTGGTTTTGCTATGTAAATGCAGACCATCTTAACTAATGATAGGACATTTTCGAAGTCAGTAACTCATATAGTCACAACACATTGAAAGTGACTTATACCACCTTTTGAGGTTTTTTCTTAATTAAAGGTCTCCGTACTCAAAAGCCAGTCATTTCTGACTCTGGGGGCAGGGGAGTGCTCATCTCTGTTTCTAGCCAAGAGCCAGTACTGTTTGCATCTGCAGAGGTTTCTGTGATCATGTGGTAGGCACCAGAGTGTATGGAATGCTGTTACATTTCCTGTCAAAGTGGTACCTATTTATCTACTTTCAATGTCTTCCTTTTGAACTACTAGGTTGTCATACTGGGACAGACAATGAGAGCTCACTCTGTCACACAACACTCTGATTTCAATCTTTTGTCCTGCTGACCTTCTGGTCTTCAAGCTCAGGGTCTTAACTGCTAAGCCACCATGGCCCTTTTTCCTTTATTACCAAACAATTATAAAACCACAAGATAGGTTCAATAGGCACCAAAGATCTGCTAACATAAAGACAGTGCCCAGCCACAAAGCAAATAATAATAATAATAATAATAATAATAATAATAATAATAATAATAATAATAATAATAATAATAATAATAATAATAATAATAATAATAATAATAATAATAATAATAATAATAATAATTTCACAGCTTAAATGAATAAGCTTCTGAACATTTGTTCTCTATACTTTTTAAATATATATTTTAAATAGACTTGCAATCAGAAACGGAATCCTGTTTTAATGCCTATTTGGCTAAATCTGACAGTTCAGATTGCCCTATAGCTCATGAATGTGCAACAACCTATCTATTCTTTGGAGACTTCTCTGCTGGTAAGTCTCTTTAACATGGTTTATAATAGTCACTGTTTTAACCTTTTGAGAGGTCTTTTCAAAGGATATATATTTTAACCCACGAAGTGGGGGTTCCTTATCAATATAGAAAAGTGTGTGGGACTAACTATTCTTTTTCAAGATAAACTAGATTGGTCTTTTCCATCTTAGCTGATCTGGTTTGAACCTAGAAACATACAAGATTGGTTTTTTTCTCCATAGGGAAAAACAGCTTTATTATTTGAAAAAAACATAACTCAAATATCTTTTAACTAAACACCCCCTACTTTGGCTCAAAGCAGGAGCAGGTGGTCAGATACATTTGTGCCAAGTTTGATGCTGACAATATTTTGTTTGGGATGCCCCCATTTTTTTATTGCCTTGTAAAATGTTGTTTTGTCCTGCTACACAATAGTCATGCACAATAGTTATGCATTTAAAATTATATTATAAAGAGAAGAAAATGGTTGTCTATCAATGGTTGCCTTTCATATTTTCAAATTAGATGGGTGGAAACAAAAAACAAAGTTATGTTGTTCAATGGGAAATTGACATATTATAGATGTAGGCATAAAAATTAAATGCAATTTTGAAATTGGACAGTTAAGATTCCCTGCTTCAGATAATGTGGTTTTACATCACTGACAACTAGTCTCAAAATCAGAAAGTACATTAGAACCCATTAAATTGTACTGTTGATTGTCTTAAAAGTGTCAAAGATCTTTAAAAGTGTGGTATGTTTCTGTTGCACATATTGCAACAGACAAACATAGCTACCTCTCAAAAAACTATGAAAATAACACATCACTGAAAACTGCCCATTGCTTTAAACAGGGTTTACAGATACTGTAATATTTTGCCAGCATAATTTGAAATTAATCAATACATTGATTGTAAATTAAACAGTTCTAATCCTTATTGCTTTGAAAAGATGTTTTGCTCGATAAGGATCCAGGCTTAGTTAAATCCAAAGACACAAGTGGATTGGTAAAGGGAAAAAATAATATCTGATTCACTAAAATGCCCTTTCTCAACATCATGGAAGGTCATCTGACAATTCTCCTAAGAAACCTATCGACCAAAGGACAATTAATTGTGCTATACAGTAAAAGGTCATGTTTGAACAATGAAGTTTCTACAATATTTATGCTTAATTCTTTGTTGCTTATTATCATAGTTTTAGTAATAGTTACCCTCTTGTATTACTTGTTGCTTCCCAGAAGCCAGGTTGCATCTTACTAAGACATTGAGTTGTCTTTGCCAATAGGCCATAAAAGTACATGGAAATACTCTCTGGCTCTCTCTAGTGGTCATTTTAGAATTACTTCTAAAAGTACAAACTACAAAGTGCACCACTTCCCACTGAGGAGAAAATTGCACAAGAATTGGGAGAACATGTCAAAGTCCCTCTAAAAATGTTCTAAAATGAATTTTAAAAATAATTTTTAAAGTGACAAGACATTGTTTTAAAATCTATGTCATTCATTGCACTTGAAAAGAAACATAGCAACTGCTAGTTACATTTCTTTTTACCTAGAAATAAGTAGTTGTGTCCTGATCCAGGCACATCATCTGTTCCAGCCCCTTCCAAGCTATTTTTCTTATTCATAGCAAACACATAAATTTTCTAGGGTTCAGTCCAAGATGCCTAGCCTAAACTTAATCTCTACTTTAATCCACAGCATTCTAGCCTGCCAAAACCTAGGAATTTTTCCTTTTGTATACAAACTAGTTAAAATTAAATATCAAAATTTCTCATAGTTAATTCAAATATATAGGCCATCTAACATAGCTAGTTAGACCTCTTTACTGTAAATAAACATTCATGTTGTATCAGCTGCCACACTGATTGACTATTCATACATGAGAGAAATAAACATTTTTGCAAAAACAAACATTTTTTGCAAAACAATGTGGCCTCAGGTCACCTCACAAAACAAAGGAAGGACTTGGTGCTTTACCTGGGTCACTCACACCAATGTCAGCTTTCACACAACACTGTCAATAGATGCTAGGTCTGAAGGGTAAACTCATTAGCAAATGTGTAATGCCACAATGTTTGTTTTGCATCCATCTAGGGACTGCGGTGGCTCAAGTGGTTAAGATGCTGAACTAGATGACTGGAAGGTCACAGTTTGATTCCCGAGTATTGCACAGAATGTCTATGGAAATGACTGCAGATGCAAACAGCACTGGCTCTTTCCTATAAACAGAGATGAGCACTGAACCCTAGAGTTGGATGCAACTGGCTTTCTAGCAAAGGCAAGATTTACCTTTACAAACCATTTGCAACTCAACAGGGCCAAACTTCACAGCAAATCTGAATACTAATCAGTGATCTTCTGTTATTACCAGTTGTAAAAAGCCACACTGATTTGTAAACTTATCCATTATGCAAGCCACCCACTGTGTGCTTCTGTATCTGATGTGTATAAATTGATGCCATGTAGTCTCACTCTTATGGCTGCTGAAGTGGATTTGATCCAAGAAAGCTAACATTAAGGTGCCACTTTTTTTGTCTTTTTGTTTAGCTTACTTTCTAAATTAGATGTAGTGTTCCGAGTTGTATCCCCCTCCCCCTAAACAAAAGTATTGCTGATCTTAGTATTTTACAATGTACACTTTGATTTGTTGCATGTTTTTCTTTACAGGGCAGAAAGATAGATGGGATTGTATAGAATGGTATATTGGCAAGATATTTTGTTACCTGAGGGTAAAGGCAAAATTCCACACAGAACAGCTGACTACATCCTGCAATACAATTAAAAACCACAGGCTAGCTTAGGCAGGCTGTGTGGCACACTAAACTCTGTCCTGCATTACTTTGCCTCTGCATTTTATGTGGCCCCGTGATGGTGAACCTTGACTCTCCAGGTGTTCTTGGACTTCAATTACCAGAAGCCCAAGTCAGCACTCTTGATTATCAGGGCTTCTAGGAATTGAAGTTCAAGAAAAGCTGGTGTGCCAAGGTTTGCCATCACTGACCTAGCCTGTCAGCACATGACACTTGAGACAGCTGCCTCTCTGTGTGTCAGGAATGGGCTGGAGATTTTCATCTGTTTACCTTTTTCCCCTTTGTCACACACAAGGTGATGTGGGACCCTCTCACATGTGTGTTTGGGGGGGGGGAAGGCTCCAAATTAGCAAATAAAAAATTGCTTCCTCCTTAAACTAGTTGGCTCCTTCTCTGTATCACAAGCTTTCAATGTGCTGGAGAAAAAATAGTTCTTCCATTCATAAAACTAAACTGCAATATCACCCATAAGCAGTGTATATATCTATTTAACTTCTGTCAAACACACATACATTTTTAATGTCCTGTCTTAAAAGGGGTGTTAAAATATTACTTTCACTCCTTAACACAGGATGGAAAATCCTACTACCTGAGAATAGATTTCCAAAAGTTCACTTTCTTTTTCCTTGAAAAGGTATTATACATTTCTCAGACTAAGTCCATATTGTGTAGTATTAATCAGTATAGGATTAATATGTAAGAAACAGAATACTTAGCTGTACAGTTTCGATTAGCATTTCTTTTGCAAAGAGTTAACCTACAAGGAAGTGCCTTGTTGTTTCATAAAAGGGATTTTTTTAGATGAATGCAGTTTTGTTTATGAGAGCAGATTTATTGAAGCATTAACTGAACTATTTAATTCTGATCAATTCTTCTCCCACAAAAATGACAATATAACTACATTACATTACAGTTGTACGCAGACCCCCCGCACCGGTTAAGTGAAAGCCTTTTCGGGTCATGGGAGCTTGAGCAGTCTAACTAGGTAGTGTTGCCTATCTCTTTTCAATGATGTTAGGCCAGGACTAAAACTCACCAAAGTGTCCTCCATCATATCCCTTGGACAAGATGAAAGTGGAGGGCACACGTCATGGTCCCCCAATCCAGTGAGTGATGTGATACTCAAATGGGTAAAAAAAAAAAAACCCCGCATGCAAATGGACTTGATTTCTCAAGTCCATTTCCATGTCTGGAATGTTGTTGCAGAGATGTCCACCAACACACAGACTCCTTGCTGAATAAGAACTACAAGGTATCCAAGGTAAGATAAAGTACATTACAGTTGTAATTTAATGAGTAATAAGTTTATTCTTTTTGTGCCATAAGTGTAACTTTTAGTTATCTCTAGTTATTTACTATATGCTGTACTTGCAACATTGCCATGTTTTATAGTAGATGTTGAGCAGGAGGAAAATGTGGGTGCTGATAGACTGGTTGCCTTTTAGATTTTAGACTATGGCAAGAATCCTACTAGTTTTGCCTACCAGTGAAACACTAACAGTTTAACTTTAAGGAGCAAATTGCCACACTTTCAGAGATTGACATAGGCAACTATCACACATGAATTGTATGACTCAGTCAGTGATAGGAATAGCCAACTTTGACTCAATAACTTGCCACAATTTACAACAGCAAAAATATGCAGTAAGATTCTTGCTTTTGTATTTTAACATGAAGTACAATATTTATGTAATATGCAAGTTATTTGTGGATTTTGTAAAATTGGGTAATGCCAAAAAATGTTTGAATTATCGAACAATTGCACTCATCCAGCACACTAGCAAGGTGATGCTAAAGATAATACAGGATAGACTGCAGCAGCACTTGGAGAGAGAATTACCAGAAGTGCAGGCGGGTTTCAGAAGAGGCAGGGGGACTAGAGACCACATTGCCAACATATGGTGGATCATGGAGAAAACAAAGGAATATCAGAAACAAGTCTACTTCTGTTTCATTGACTACACCAAGGCCTTTGACTGTGTGGACCACAACAAAATGTGGCAAGTAATTAAAGAGATGGGAATACCAGGATACCTTATATGCCTCGTGAGAAATCAATACAAGAGTCAAGAAGCAACAGTTAGGCCAGAATACGGAATGACAGAGTGGTTTGGAATAGGAAAAGGAGTAAGACAAGCCTGCATTTTATCACCCTGCTTATTCAACTTACACACAGAGCACATAATGTGCAATGCAGGGATGGAGGAATCACAATTTGGGATCAAAATTGCTGGGAGAAACATCAACAACTTGAGATACACAGATGACACTACCATAATTGCAGAAAGTGAGTTAGACCTAAAGAAACTGCTGCTTAGGTTGAAAGAAGAGAGTGCAATTGAGACTCAATATCAAGAAAAATAAGATAATGGCAACAGGCCCTATCAGTCCCTGGAGTATAGATGGGAAAGAAGTAGAAGCAGTGACAGATTTTACTTTCCTAGGATCCAAGATCACTGCAGATGGTGATTGCAGCCATGAAATAAAAAAGTGACTGATTCTTGGGAGGCAAGCAATGAGAAACATGGGGAACATAGTGGAAAGTAGAGAAATCACATTGAAAACAAAAATTGATATAGTCAAAGCAATGGTATTCCTGGTGGCAATGTATGGTCGTGAGAGCTGGACCATTAGGAAAGCTGAGCACAGAAGAGTAGATGTGGTGCTGGAGGAGAGTTTTGAGAGTCCCCTGGACAGTGAGGAGAACAAATAGGTTGGTGTTAGAAAAAATCAACCCTGACTGCTCCTTAGAAGGTCAAATAGTAAAGATGAAGCTGAAGTACTTTGGACATCAAATGAGAAGAGAGGATTAACTTGAGAAGGCCTTGATGCTCGGAAAGGTAGAGGGCAAAAGAAGAAGGGGGCGGCCAAAAATGAGATGGCTAGATGGTATTGTGGATGCAGTGGGCACAGAGCTGGGCAGGCTGAGGATGGTGGAGGACAGAGGTGTCTGGAAGACAAAGGTCCATAGGGTCGGAAAGGGTCGGAATTGACTGCAACTGAACAACAACAAAAGATGACCAAAATGAAAAGGAGGGGATTAGAAAGAAAAAGAAAACTGTTCATTTGATTCTCATGCAGAAATGAATATGGCCAGAATCCTATTCACACAGTTACACTTGTGAAAGGCTGCTGATGTCAACAGATGTGAATTTTAATTTTTAACTAAGAACTTTCTATTCTACTCAAAGTTCCAAGACTTTGTGGGAATCCCTTCATTGCACACTGGATGTTATACCTGATCTGGCTCGTTTGTAAGCACAAGCAGTCAGTTTGTAAGCACAAGCAGTCACCCTTGCACCTTTCAGTCTGGGGAAACCTTTGGAAACCTCATCATTGGGGTAGAAGCCTTCAATATGCATGAAAAGTATCAGCAGTGGTCAGTAATACAAGCTGAGCCTTTTTTCAGTGAGAACACAGACATCTGTGAGTATGCTTATATCCTTAGAGGCTCTTTGGTGGGTGGCTGGTTGTACACCTTTATTTCCTCTCCCGCTAGTATAGCCTGAGAACAAAGACAACAGCAGTACAGAGCTAATGCACAGTTCCTGACTGACATTCTTTATGAACTACAACTAGATATTCTAGCATCAAGGCAGCTGCTTTTGGCAGTTCATTGTACTCTTCCCGTACAACTCTGAAGGCTCCGGCCAAGGTTCTACTGCATCAATGAAAACTACACAGAGAAGGTGAAGTACAAATAATGTGGAAGAAAAATGAGTAGAAAATACAGCAAGGATGCATAAATTCTTGATGTATTACTTGAAAGCCTTTAATACATCCTTGACAGTAAAACTAAAGACAGAGAACACAAGGGCTTTAGGGTTTCTGTCCTACAAGGTGAATTCTAATGATTACTTCTTTTAAAAACCTTCCAACATGTAGAATTAGTTAGTACAAAATGCACATATATTTTAGAACCAGCAATGCTAATCACTACAAGCACTAATCTCAGCAGACATCAATTACCTCCTGCAAATTATCTTGAGATGAGAAAGGCATGCTCCATCATTAGGTTGTAACATGCATAATTATTATAACCCATTATCCTATAACAGCATACAATAAACACAAAATTTAGTATGTCTTTTTATTTATTTAGAATGAGCACAAAACCCAGTAAGAGTTGCTATGAGGTGTATCTATTGAGCTTGAATAGAACATTATAACCATAGTTGATGTGTTTATTTATGATAGAATTATTAAGGGTCAGTAAATATTCATTAATTCTCAACCGTACTTCCTATGTATTTATTTATATTCATTATAGAAGATTTAAGGACATCATTGCATTCTTGGGATCTTTGGTATCAACATTGTTAAAAGGGAAATGGAGAAAGATGAATGATGGACTTGTATTAATAAATCTTATTGCTTATAAACATTTCCATAGCTTGCTTGTTTATCATGTTACAGAAGACAATTATGTTGTGTTGTGAGATTACTTGATAGTGAGTGAATGAACTGGGGGGGGGGGTATCATGCCCACTTGGAGTGGGGGCTGGACCTGGAAGTGACAATGTGCATGTTAAAATGTGTAATGCTCTTGTCTCAAAATGGGTTTCCCATGCTCCTGCTAAGCTGGTTAGCAAGTAGCTTTTGACAGCCTGCTGTTATTAACAAAATTTAAATTGGTTTATGAGATATTTTAATCAGGTCAATAAAGTTCTTGGTTGTATTTATTGTAGAGATCAGAGAGAATAATACTTATCAAAAGGCAAACCAAGGGATACAATATAATAGTTACCTTTCAGCATCCCTTCAGCATCTCTTTTGCAACACCAGCTAGCCAGAGAAACCAATGATTTGCTAGACATTGATATTATACATTCTTAATTTGTTGTATTATCAAAAAATGGTTTATAGAGTAAATCATGACTCAGCTGTCTCTGAAGACAAAAATGATGAAGATGAGGTTGTGCAACTTTGGAAACATCATGAGAAGATAAGCAGAGGCGTAGCTACCGCCGTATCTGCCGTATCAATTATACGGGGGGCCCGGGCCATGGGGGCCCCCAAAGTGCGTAAGCAAAACAAATCTTTACCCTTCCTAAGGTCCCCCAAACAAATTTTTATACGGGGCCCCGGCAAGGCACGCTACTCTTCTGAAGATAAGACTCTCTGGAGAAAAAAAAACTGGTGAAAAAGGTGGAAGGCAGGGGAGGGGGGAGAAAGACTCCTGGACCTTGGAGGGCTGCACTCAGTTCTGTGCTTCCCCAAAGCTATGTTCTTTTAACTTTTAAAAAGCCTTGCATCCTCTACTAACCACAGCAAACAATTCTGCCACCTTCTTAGCTGTTTTACACAACTGATGGGGGGGCAGAGGTTTTTGAGGTACTAGAGCAGTGATGGAGAACCTTGGCACTCCAACTGTTTTTGAACTTCAATTCTCAGAAGCCCTCATCTTCAGGAGTGCTACTTGGGCCTTTGGTAACTGAAGTCCAAGAACACCTGGAGTGCCAAGGCTCACCATCACTGTTCTAGAGCCATTTTTGCCCCCTGGGGACACTTACAGCTCATGAGCCACATTTTACCCATCCCTACATTAGCACAACAAGGGACTGCAGTGACTTAGTGGTGAAGATGCTAAACTTGACAACTGAAAGGTCAGCAGGTCAGCAGTTCGAGACCTGAGTGCTGCATGGTAGAGTGAGCTCCCGTCTCTGTCCCAGCTTCTGCCAACCTAACTAACTGAAAGCAAGAAATTGTAAGTAGATAAATAGGTACCACTTTGGTGGGAAGGTAACAGTGTTCCATATGCTCCAGTGTCTAGTAAATGCCTGCCACACGACCATGGAAATGTCTGCAGCTGCAGACAGCACCGTCTCTTTGGCTGTAAATGGAGATGAGCACTGCACTCTAGAGTCAGATATGACTGGCTTTCAAGCAAGGGAGACCTTTACCTTACATTGACCCCACCCCATTAGGTTTATCTAACACTTCATACCCACTCTCTCCCTTTTAATGTCAAGGAATTGTTTTTAGCCTGTTTAATTGCTATTTTAACTGTTTTTATATTTTAATCTGGCTTTTCTGTATTGTGATTTTTGTGACTTTTGTGACTTTTTGTAATCCACCCTGAGTCGCCTGTGCGAGTAGGGCAGAATAGAAATTTGAATAAATAAATAAATAAATTAGCACAACGGGCTTTGTATTGGAGAGGAAGTGAAATTAACAGATTTGACAATTCTGACAAAGGTCGTTGGGTGCTACTTCTCTGCTCTTCAAAGGGTAGGTTTGAATGCCATACATTCATAACATTATTTGGAGTCCTGAATTTGATTTGCCTCCTCTTCCCTGCAAGAGCCTGTCAGTTTTATCTATCCTTGAAAAAACCTTGACAATTGCTATCCTGCCTGGTTATATTGTTTACTGGAAACAACCTGCCTTGAGTGACATATATTTGGGCATCATTAAAATGCTGTGTACTATTAATATTTTAATTTAATATTCTCTTTCTTATCACCACAGGGAGTCCTAGTTAATTTTTTTTATTCCTAACATCAAAATATCTTTCATAACTTTTGCTTACAAATGCTATTTCCTTCATACATAGAAAAGTCAAGGCTATGAAGATTCTGGAGTCTTCTAAAGAACTTACTCCATTTCATTAAAGATACTACAAACATTTTCTGATTCTGCATTTTTCAAATTTAAACATGGGCATTAAAATTAACAGGGAATACTTGAATAAAATCCGATATGCTGATGGCCACAAACCTTGCAGATCCTCAGTTGATGCTCGATCATGTTAGAGCTTCAAGTGCAAAATATGGTTTGGATCTCACCAAGAAGACGAATATTTGGTTATAAACCAAACACCAACTAAAGGCAAGCTAAAGGCAGGAATACAAGTCATCGAAAGAGTGGATAAAATTGTCTATTGGGAGTATGTTAAATGAAAATTGGGATCCTGAGGTAGAGATTAAAATATGAATAGAAAAAGCAAGATCCACCTTCATAAAAATGTGACACTTGTTATGCAGTAGAGATCTCTTTCTACAAAGATCCAAATAGTGAGCTGTTATGTATTCCCAGTATGTTGCTATATGGATTTGAAACTTGGACATTGACTAAATGATCTGAAAAGAGAATTGAAGCTTTTGAAGTTGCTAAGGATATCATGGGTTGATCATGTGACTAATGTAAGGATATCATGGGTTGATCATGTGACTAATGTAGAAGTAACTGCGATGGGTGGGTAACGAAAAAGAACTCTTTAAGACCATTACACAAAGAAAGCTTCAGTACCTTGGCCATATCGTGAGGAACAACATAAAGTATAGAGTACTCCAACTCGCTCTACAAGGAAAGATCCCTCAGAAGAGAGGCCCTGGATGTAGATGGACTTTGTGGCTGAAGAACCTGAGAGACTGATGTGGCATGTCCTCAGAAGAACTGTTCCAAAGAGTTAAGAACAGGAAGGCTATCACCATGATGATAGCCAATATCTGGAACGGATACAGCAGCTGAAGAAGAAGATGCTTGTCCAGACTTTAAAAAGACAATTATACTGCACTTAGTATACAAAACTGTGGCAAACAAACAGAACAATTCTCCCTTGATGAGGCTTCTGAATCCACAGAGGTACACTCCTGTTTAGTCAACTTTTCTAGTTACAAATACACAGCTGGAGATCTTAGATTTAAAATATCTGATCCATAGCACACACATCAAGTGCCAGCTGTTCTCTGCTCCAAAAAGCTGCCTATAAAACGCAAAAACAGCAGGTGGGAGAAAGAAAAAGAAATATGCACCTAGTCACATTAACAACAGCAACAAAAAAGTCTGTTGCCTCTAAAGAGGCATTTTTATAAACAAGAAACTTCTAAAGTGCCATGGAAAGAAGAGTACAAAGAAAGTTTTTAAAAATCCAAAAACTAATAACACCCACCAAATAAATTTGCTGGGAATATTTGTACTGTTGAGATCCAGAGGAAGATAGCAATTCATATTGTTCTCAGGTTTGCTGAAACATATTCACATCCAGCCACTGTGTTTTTTCAACCTCATGACCTTCCAACTGGTCCTGCTACAATCATATCCCCTTCACACACAAGCAAAAGGCTAAATCAATAAACCAATCAATGAAGGGCTATTTGTCCCTTATCCATCACAAGGGACTCTTCAGCTCAGTTTTCTCAAGTATGTCCCCAGTTGAAGTGACTTTGATGAGTAGAACATTGCCAATAATCTAAAACTATGCTCATTAGGTTAATTCTGGGCATGTTTCACAGCAGCAATCGAACTGTTTAGATAATTACAGAATTTGCATGTTCATCCACCTATCCATTTAGAAGGCTAAAAATGTTGCTGTATTTGCACTGCTTTGAACAAATTAATATTATCTCATAAAACCAGCCTGCTGATAGGCTTCTTACACTATAAAACGAAGCAAACATCATTTTACAGAAGAATATATAAAACTATAAAACAATCCATTTGAATGCTACTTGGATGAAAATTAAAGTATCTCCCTTATACAAGTGCCATTCCATGGAGGTTATACTCTTTGTTTCACCTGAGACAAAATCTCTTGTATGGTAAACATCAGATAACTATCAAATATTTAGCCAGTGTTGTATGTTGGATAGGGTGTTAGAAAGCCACTACATAAATATCTCATGTACTGTACCTTGGAAAGCATACTAGGATCACCACAAGTCAGCAACAATTTGATGGTTCATAACACAGATTAAACATTTAATTGCTAATTAGCTTCACCATATTCATATGGGTTACAATGGCAGATACACAGAAAGGACTTTAGATTCCTCTGAAACATGAGGCTAAGACAAAAGTTTACTAGGGTTGTATATTGACTGCAACATTCCATTTGAATGCTGCCTCCTCAATACAGAAAGCAGCTTGGACTGATTCATAGACACACTAATTAGATATATGTTCAAATCTGATTCTTTACACATCCCACTGAGTATCACTGAAAACAAATTGATTTTTTCCCTATTTGTCCAAATCAGATGACATTTGCAGACACAGTAGTCCAGAGATAGAAGAATATGCCAGCCAGATATGTAAGTGTGTAGACAGGGCTTTGCTGTGTCTTTTTAATTGTTAAAGGAAACAGGCAATATTTTTATTCAATTTCTTTGCAGGATTGGATTAAATTTCCAAGTACAGGTGCCTCTACTGAGGGAGTAAGCCTCATGCAGAATTATTTTAGAATAATAGATATAGTTTTGTGCAAAACATTTAGTTTCTATTTTCTATATTTTTTAAAAAAATACATGTCAATCTCCCCCTTTTCGGGGGAAGGCCAATAGTTATTAAAGGGCTATAGAAAGAGAAGGAGTCTTAAGACCTACTTTAGGAGTCTAGAGGAAAATTCAGGATAGGTGATGGATTTTTTTTCCTGTTGAAACTGAAGGGAGCCCTTCAGAGTGGTTTGGCTGGTTGCTTTGCTTTTTCAGTTTGTGTGGAAGGAAGATATTTCACAGAATGATTAGTTACTATTTAGTTCCTTGCAACTTAAATGGGAAAGGTGCATGTTGTACTTTAAGCAAGAAGCCTGCATTTTTTCAGAAGGATAGGTGCAAGGAGGAGGGCAGGGGTGGCCAAACTTTTCAGGCTGAGGGCTGGTCACATGGTTCCTCCCACCAGAAGCAGAAGTAAAACACTCCCATGCATGTGCAGAATGCATTTATGACAGCCGTGGGTGCATTTAAGGGCGTGTTCTGTGCATGTGTGAGTGTGTTTTACTTTCACTTCCAGGAGTGGCGAGAGTGGCACAGGCCAGATGATTTGGTGTTGGGAGTGGATGCAGCCCATGGGCTGTAGTTTGACCACCCATGGACTAGAATGTTATGTTTAATTTTTTTAAAATATTCAAACTTTTTGCCTTTTTCCTTTGTTGCGTGAACAGTCACAGAAAGTGCAAAAAAGAAGGGCAGACAAAGAACACACCAGTGGAAGGCCTTGAAGAGCCAGCCTTTTGAAGCTAAATATTCCATCTACACCCTTCCTGTTTTATAAATTCCACAGCAAGCTACAAAACAGGAAGCAAAAAAGAACAATATATCATCATGAGCAGCAATAGTTTCTTAGAAAGGTTACTTGTTTTTGAGGCAGAAAACTCAATTAAAGGAAGTCTTTATGCCTTTCAAATTGAAAGAAATGTCTAATGATCTTAAGGAATCCAAATCAGCATGTAAAACAATAATTTGCAAAGCTAGACCTTGGGGGGAAATATTGCTGATCAGCTGTTGTGGGTCAATGTGCTGAACACGCAATACCATTTCAGCATAAATAATACGAGACATTTTGCACTTCTCCAAATAGTTTCATACTCAGCCTTTAATTGAAAAATTGAATTGAGCACTGAGACCACACATCTTTTCCCACAGCAGAGCAAAAGATCTCCTCCCACATGTAACTTCACATTCAAGACCATATTAGGTGAGCAAAAAAAATGGAAACACCTTTGCAGAAGTGTGATCGAATCAGAAGAACATGTAGTGAGAATCCAATTATAAAGTCTTAACTTCCAGAACAGGAACATATGGTGTAATACTGTTAGTTCAGATGCATCTTTGAGGATCATTAGGAGTTACAGAAGATGAAAAGTTCACATATCCTCTCCTAATTTAGTGATTCTGTGAAATGTCAAACTAGAGTAGCTTCCACCCCTCCGCCAATACACCCAAACCCACACTGTGATCTATTGGTACTAGATCTTAGAAATCTAAAAATAGGACAGTGGGACTGTAAGACACACAAGCGTAGTTAACCTGCTTCAAGATTTCTCCCTTAAGAATATTAGATAAAATATGACTTAATTCAAAAATTAATGGAAGCTTCTGGCATTGCAGATTTGTATTTATGACATGAAAATGTAGGCCATATTTTAATTATCCTAAACAACTGTGGTGAATTTACTTTTGTGAAGAATAATATTAAAATTTATTCTTGCTCTTGTTCTGGCTCTTGTTCTGGCTCTGGTTATCCCTCTCCCTCTTGTTCTCGTTCTTGTTGTTCAGTCGCATAGTTGAGTCTGGCCCTTTGTGACCCCATGGACCATCACGCACCAGGCACCCCTATCCTCCAGCATCCTCCTCAACCTGCCCAGCTCTGTGCCCTTTGCATCAACAATACCATCTAGCCATCTCATTCTCTGCTGTCCCCTTCTTCTTTTGCCCTTGACCTTTCCCAGCATCAAGGCTTTCTCAAGTGAATCCTCTCTTCTCATTTGATGTCCAAAGTATTTACCTTTTCTTATTTATTTATTTATTTATTTATTATTCACATTTAATACCCCGCCCCACTCGGGAAGACCCGACTCTGGGTGGCTTACAGAATGAATTACCGCAATAGGTAATCCAAAAACAAACAATATATAAAACCTTAAAAATTCATAAATTCATAAAAATTTAAAACATTAAAACAGTAAAACAGATAAAACAAATAATAACAGGTACAGATACCAGGTTTGGGGGGTGGGGGTGGCTGCCCTTAAATCTTCACTATTTGACCTTCCAAGGAGCAGTCAGGGTTGATTTCTTTTAAGATCAACCTGTTTGTTCTCTTTGCTGTCCAGGGTACTCTCAAAATTCTCCTCCAACACCACATTTCAAAGATGTCTATTCTTTTGCACTCAGCTTTTGTTATGGTCCAGCTCTCACAACCATACATTACTAACAGAAATACCATTGCTTTGACTATACAGACTTTTGTTTGCAAGGTGACGTCTCTACTTTTAATTATGTTCCCCAGGTTTTTCATAGCTTACCTCCCAAGAATCAGTCACCATTTGCAGTGATCTTGGATCCTAAGAATATAAAGTAGAACAGATCTCCCCTATAAGCATTGTGTGCTGCAGCTCTGTCACAATACTGAGGAAATCCAGGTTGGATGTTTTGTTAACCTGTGTTCTCTCAGGAATGGGGATGAAAAGATAAATATCTCAGAGAAATTTGCTGCATAGAGCTGAGAGAATGAAAAGCCTTTTACAATGTTTCAAAGCAGTATTTTAGTTAACCACCCAGGAAGTTATTACCTTCATCTAAGTCATCTCTTTTATTGTTCCAATCTTGGTAACATTGTGTGGTATTAATTTAAGTAGCCAGAATTCAGACTCTTTTGACAAAAAAGTCATTGAAATTTGCCTTTCTCCAGCCTTTTCCAAGAAAATGTCTTTGGAACCTGTCTCTGTACACTATGATGTGATTTTATTTTGTAACTTTTGAAGATCAGTAGGAATATAATTCATCATGATAAACATCTGCAATGTTATACAGATGTTCCAGATATCATCTCAATTTATTTCTATATTTGGGTGTTCCAGAGTAAAGTTTTTTTTTCATTTATAGTTGGCACCAATGCCTCAATCACTATCCATCCATATACTGTTTGACTTTTATAATCTTCTATAGAGTTGGCTGTAGCTTCAAGTCCTTTTAATTTATAGAAGCAGAAATTGCTATCTTGTATTAGGTTAAATAATTTCTCCATCTAGGAGTGTATTGTGCTCATTGACCAGCAGTGCTCCCAGGGTTCCAGCAGATACCATATCCCATTACCTGATTCCTGATTCTTACAAGTGAGGCCTATCAGGAAATGAAGATGAGAACCCTCTGAACATAAACTACAAGACTTTCCCACTGAACTATAGCCCTTGCCTGCACATTTGAGTTTTCCCCGAGCAAAAACTGTGTGTTATAAATATTGTACTCTATGTTGTGTGTCTTAGGAAGGTAAAAGTGAAAGTAAAGGTGAAGGTAAAGGTCGCGCTTGTTGAAATGTCAGTCATATCTGACTCTAGGGTTCAGTGCTCATCTCCGTTTATAGCCAAAGAGCCAGCACTGTGTGCATCTGCAGATGTTTCCATGGACATGTGAAAGCATGACTAGATGCAAAAGTACACAGAATGTTGTTTCCCTTCCCACCAATTCCCTTCCCTACTTGCAATTTCTTGCTTTTGAACTGCTAGGTTGTATTCCCTGCTTTTTCAATGCTACTTTTTAGGCTATGAGCCCCTACATTTTAAGAATGAAAGCTCTCTAGAACATTTTGAAACATGATTACGAGTATTTTCTTACTTGTTTCATTTTTATATATTCAAAGCACGTGCACCTACAATTTTCTATAGCTGTAGGACTTTTGAATGTTTTACAACTTGGAAGGTTGTTTGTTGTTGTTATTTTGCTTATGGAGCATAGAAACAATGTAGATGAATAAATCCTGTAGATGCAGACAAGCTGATATTGCCTGGAATTATTGAAAAACTTAAATGACTTACACTTTGGTACCCAGATGAATTTTGGTGACTGGGAATGAGTATCTGATTTCTTTCCAGATTTAACCCTTTATTGAGATAAATGCAGGCTGTGATTAGACTTACGACTTTTCTCTTAGAAGTTTATAATTTTCCATGGGGCTCTGGAGGTTATAATTGGACATAGATTTTCTGACCTAACTGGATGAGGATGTAGTACTTTGCAATAATTATGAATATGCAATTTCATCAAGATATGATGTTTCATAACCCAAACCCTCAGGCTCTCCCTGCTACCTCTTCTACAGAACACTGTGGAAGATAGCAGTAACAGAATATTGAACCACCACTGATTAAGTGAAGTACTGTACAAATATAGATATCTGCATCTGTTGCAGCATAACCTAGGTCCCCTTCATAGCACTCAGGAGAAAGATAAGACAGTTGTTAAGATCTCAGACTTGCATATCATGGTTGCAACAAGGTCTATATTCTTCCATAGAGTCCCATCACAATTCAATAACTGAACAGACAATTGAAAATTATGTCCCACTTTGGACATGGATTTTAACTCAATTTTCTCTGAAAATACTGAGCCTTGAGAAGTAGCACTACAGTCAAACCTCACATAAAGAGTGCCTCACTTAAAGAGAAACTCGCTTAAAGAGCAGAATTTTCTCTGAATGCTCGCTTCACTTAACAAATAAAACCAACCAAAAACTCGCTTAACAAATAAATTGGGGTTCTCAATCCCCCCCCCCCCACAACTGGTCACTTACAATGGTGTTTCACTTAAAGAGCAAACTTGCTTAAAGAGCAGTCCTGTGGAACGCATTATGCTCTTTAAGTGAGGCACCACTGTACTTTAATTTGCTATGAGTGCTGGTTACATTAGGAGGTAAAAGCAAAGTTAATCTTCCTCCAGACCCATTCAGTTCCTAATCTATAAACTAATACCATAAGAAGCAAAACTACTTGGCCTAGCTGAATTAGAGATATTTGCCTATTCTGTTGCTGGTAAATGGTAGTAAATATGGTATTTAGTTCCAATTTTTGTTTCAAACATTTGCACATGTAATGTGCACATGATTTTTCACATGTATCAAAAGTGATGTTAAGGCAGGGATTCTCAACCTGTGGATGTGGCCCATGGCACCATTTCATGTGCCCTCCTTCACCACCACCACCACACTTGGAAGTGCCATGTGGTGGAGGAAGGGCAAAATGGCCGTCTGGCCCCCGAAGCTGTCTGAGGGGGCATGACTTGGCCCGTGGCTTTAAAAGGTGGATAACTCCTGTGCTAATCAATCACTAGGATAACAACATTTATATTTCAGCCTCTGACAGTGGTCAGTACTGGGTCATCGGTCAAGATAATGTGGAGAATTAAAATGCATATAATCTAGCTAACTGCAGGTTTTGGGTCAGAAGCAATTATGAGCAAGGCAATTAAAGCAAGAAAGATGTGAACCAAGCTGATAGAAATACCCCAGCTGTCAAGAGACATGACAGAAATAATAGCTTTCCCCACCCATGCTCACAACAGTATCATGTGCACAAAATAGCATGAAAATGATAGTTTCCATCTTCTCTGACATGAATTTCAAACATCTATGAATTAACTCTCTGTCTTGTGGATCCAGGAAGATGTTATTTTTGTCAGCAGATTTATTTATTTATTACTCACATTACTACCGCTGCCCCTTCACTGAGGTGACTCCAGGCAGCTTACAACAAATAAAAACTTACAAAAACATTAAAAATAACAATAAAATTAAAATTGGATTGTTTAAATTAAAAAAATTAAAATGTTTAAAAATGCCTTCCCAATGCTGCATACTAAAACTGACAGCCCGGGCAATAGTAAAACAAGCCAGCCCAGGGTTGCTATCTCCCCAGATGCCCCACACACCTGCTGCATCAGCCAAGTCTTAAGACTCTTACAAAAGAATAAAAGCCCTGTCAGGAAGTGAAGTTCAGTTGGCAGGAGGTTCCACAGGGCCGGAGCAGACACAGAAAAGGTCGTCCTTCTTGTGTTAGAGAGGTGAGCTCTAGTGGGATGGACAGATGTCTTTGGGGAGACACAGTCTCTTAAGTACCCTGGTCCACTACCATGTAGGGCTTTAAAGGTAATCATTGGTTGCCAGGCACACTGGCAACCAATGCAGCTCCCAAAGCAGTGGTGAGGTACGGGCATAATGCCCGCACCCCATCACCACCTGAGCAGCCGCATTCTGGACCAGTTGCAGCCTCTGAATGGTCATCAAGGGCAGCCCCATGTAGAGCGCATTGAAATACTCATGTCTGGAGGTGAACAGAGCATGCATGACCATGAGCAAGGAGTCCCAGTCCAGGAGCGGGCATAACTGTGAATCACACGAAGTTGTGTGAAAGCCCTCCTAGCCACGACTGCCACCTTCTCATTGAGCAGGAGTCATGAGTCCAGGAGGACCCCCAGATTACATACTGGGTCTGTCTGAGGCAAAAAAAGCCCCATCCAGAACCAAATATGGTAGTTCCTTTGATCACGTGGGACCCCTAATCCACAACCACTCAGTCTTGCCAGGATTCAGTTGTAGCCTGTTGTCCCCCATCCAGACCCCTGCAGCCTTCAGACACCTGGATAGGATTTCCACTGCATCACCAGGATCACCATGGGCTGAGATGTACAACTGAGTATTATCCGCATATCGGTGATACCTCACCCTGTGGGAACAAATTTTCTCCCCCAGCGCTTTCATGTAAATATTAAACAGGAGAGGCAAAAGCATATTGTAGAAGCATATTGTAGAGGTGAAAGCATATTGTAGAAGCACCCCATATTGTAGAAGCCTAGGGCTAGACCTCTCACCCTTCAACAACACCGACTGGGTCCGGCCTGTCAGACGTGAAGAAAACCAGGATCACACAGTGCCCTGGATCCCCAATCCTCGGAGCTGTTCCAGAAGGATACTGTGGTCAATGGTATCGAAAGCCACTGAGAGGCCAAGAACACCAAGGACAGATAGATTATCACCGTCTCGACCAATGCAGTCTCAGTACCATATCCAGGCCTGAATCCTGACTGAAAAGGGTCCAGATGATCTGCTTCATCCAGAACCCCCTGTAGCTGTCACGCCACTTCCTTCTCCAAAACCTTCCCTAGAAAGGGAAGGTTGGATACAGGCTGAAAGTGGATCAACACATGTTTCATAGAAGCATTAATTATCACCATGACCCAACCGCCTGTCAGTGCCTTGGCCATTTTAAACAACCAAATAGGGCATAGATCTAATAAACAGGCAGTAGTGTGGACAGATCCAAGGAGCCTGTCCACTTCCTCAGGGACAACTGGATCTAACTGATCCCAGATAATATGGCAAGACCATGGTCCAGCCAGCTCCAGACTCTCCATATCCATGCTAGGATTAAACGAGAAGATCTGAGCAATTTTCTCAGTCAGATAATCAGCAAAATCATTAGCTGCAACCCAGGACCAGCCCTTGGTCTTCACCCAGTGATGCTCTAGGCATATCTTTGCACGTTTAAGCTCCCTAAGCGCCTAGGTAAACCATGGAGAAGAGTGGGGCCTATGTGCACGGAGAGGCCTTAGTGGTGCGTTTAAGTCCAAGGCAGCTGCCGCCCCCTCGTTCCATCTTTGTGGTATGTTTGGTATGGAAGTTAGAGGAATGTAAGTATTGTTGTTGGCAGCTACTTATATCCAAGTATACATTTTACCTGGAAATCATTTTCACAACAAATAGGAACATGCCACTGGCATGAATTTTTTTTAGGTGGATCACAGCTTGCCATGAATGTAAGTACAGTAATATCTCAGATAACATTTGCATCAGATAACGCTAAAACAATCTGGAAAAAAATTACATCACATAATGTTAAATCCTATGGGATGCATCAGATAACGTTCACTAAAGCCAATGTATCTCTATGGAGTTTTAACGTTATCCAATACATCCCATAGGATTTTAACATTACCCAATGCATGCATCGGATACCATTAAAAATTGGATAACACTAAGACTTGTGGAACCAAGTTTTAGTGTTATCCGAAGTTTTACTGTATACAAAATAATCAATGTGATATTGATATAAAATGATGGCTAGACCTGCAATGACGTGTAATGTCCAGGAAATATACCTGTTGTAAAACCTTCTCTAAGCTCAAGTTAATAGTAGGTAGAAAGTTATCAAGTTGTGGTGGAATTTGTCTACAGATTCCTTCTTGTGTGTTGAGAGGATATAGATATATTTAATATTTCTCAAAAAGAGGAGAAGATTTAGGGCATAGGAGCTGACAAAGCAATCCAGGTAGGCCAGGAACATGTTGTACTATGATACCATGTATGAGCAATAGCTATGCTACTGATCTAAGATACATGTTTTTGCTGAAAGTGAAATAGTAGAGTGTGGCTGCAAAATAATGGTTTGGTGGTGGATCTTCTGTTCCCTCATTTTGAATGGCATCCTTGATGGTGGCTAGGAGGGTGTCATTTGGAAAGTGGTGAATGGATTGTAATTTTCTCAAAAAGTCAGCTGTATCCCTGCATTCATTGGTGGCATGTGCTTTGAGTCTATCTATTTAGACACTTCAGCATGGATTGTATTCAGTATTCATAATCATACCATAATTGGACTGGAAGGAACAGGTGACACCACTAAATCCAATCCTCTGTTCAATGCAAGATTTCAAATCAAAGCTGATCTGACATATAGTTGTCCAATTTTCTTGGACAACCTGATAGAGTAGGTCTTCCAATATTGCCCAGTTTCTGTATTTTGATTAAGCAGCAGAGGCCTATTGGCATGTTTTCTTGGATTTGATCATGGAATTCATTATATCTTGTATTATTACTTTGTGCTATTCGGCTGTTGGATTGATGGCTAGGAACATGTAAAATGTGGACTCGAGTATCTGTCATACCCCACTTCGACTGCTGTCACCCACTTCCAAAGATGATATGGCCAAGTGGGTTTCCCTGATCCAAGAACTTCAGACACTATGTGCTTTTTTTTATTATGGCAGAGAGATGGAACACAAGCCAAGCTGAAAACTTTGAAACAACCATCCCACAGGTCTACATAGGTGGTTTCCATTCACAAAATCTCTTTTGCCCACTATCAAAACCCAAGTCTCAGTTCTTCTCACTGGCATGCCAGCACCTGCTGTTCAGGGCTTGTGATGAATTTGCAGCATGGACCTCAACCACTTGACAACCCTCAGTGAAGGATGATAATGTCATGGCAATGGTACTCTCCTTGTCCCAGGACTTTGTCCTATTCCTTGATCTAACATGTCCTTCCTCTTTCTTTTTCAGTGCCTTTTTTGGGGTAGGTGGGGGCCTCCCAAGTTATAGCTTGGATTGGCACTTAAGTCAATCCATTGCAAGGGCCCTATCAGAGGAAGTTTATGTGCTTCCCCTTCTCAGCCTCTACTAACTAGTCCATTCTCCTGCTCAAGGTTCCCAGAGGAGCAAGGGCCAATTTTTGACCAACACATAGAGGACAGAGGTGGTTATCTCTCAAGCTTCCATCCAACTCTTCACCCCCATATATGATGAAGGCAATGAATCATCTACTCTACCTTCTTCTCTTTTTACATTTGCCGTTCTACCCTAGCTAAAGGCTTGTCCTCCAGGTGAAGCTCATCCTCCTGCTGCTGCCACCTGGAGGTGTCCACCTTAATTTTTTTTTATTTCTATGCCACCCATTTAACCATTTGGCTATTCTGAGGTTTTTCACACAATATAAACATATATCATAGAATAACAGAAACCATAAGAGAAAATAAACAACACAAACACATCTTGAATAGCAGTTGGACAAAAATTCCAATGGAGGGCAGTCTCCATCTAGGAGCAAAATACCTACAAACACCACTTTAAACAGCTTTGTTTTTAGCAGCTTGCAAAAATGTTAGCATATTGGGTCCTGAGGAATATTGATATGCAATCTATTCCAAAATGTTGGGGCCAAACTATATAGCAATCATAAGCAAATCAATCATATTTATATAGTGCACTCTCTGGGCCATTCACAAGTTAATTAGCATTTTGCTCCCAACATGCTGGGTACTCATTTTACTGACTTCAGTTCTAGTCAGGATTGAACTCACAATCTTTTGGTTGTAGTACAGCAGTTTAACTACTGTGCCACCTGGACTCCTATGTTAACACTAGAACCTTAAAATAGACATTGAGCCTGTGGGCCAGGCCTGGGGACACATAATTAAATGTCTGCAACACCAACACCAACCCCAGCTGTGTTCTTCACCTACTGCAGCTTCTGTATCATCTTTACAGCTAGCTATATGTAGTGAGTATTTCTGTAATCTATCCTCATGATTATCAATTGCATACCAATGTCAGGTGAAATTTCCTATCCAGGAAAGGGTGGAGCTGGGTGAGCTGCCTAACAGTCCTGGTGTTGGTAAATATCTGCTTCAGAGATAGATCTACCCTTCAGAGATAGATCTAAAATTCCCAGAGGAGGCAGGAAACCACCCAACTGAGCAGGGGTCTGATAAAAAATTAAGAACTCTGTCTTGTCTGGATTCAACCTCAACCTGTTAGCCCTCATCCAGTCCTCAATTGTGAATGGGCAACAATCCAGCACCTAGAAAGCATCCTCTGCCAATGATAACACAGCATCCATGTCCCCAGGTTGACCTTCTGCTGAGATCTCTAGGCAGTCTATCAGGAAGCATCGGAACAGTGCAGATGGTCCACTGGGAATGGCTGAAGTATCCCATTCACACTCACTTTGCACCCACATTCTCAGCTCTGATGATTGCTCTATTTGAACTTGCAATTCCAACTCAATTATTCTATACTTCTATGAGGCTGCAGCCCATTACTTTGCTGCCCAAAAACTTGATAACAATTGCCTCTCAGCCTCCTGTATCTAGTGCAATTTTGTTTTTAAAATTGAACCAACAGCAGCCCCTCTTTCACCTTTGCAGCTGCATCAGGTTTGGGTGGTAAATGGAGCACCTGTGGTAGAGAGTTCATTTTAGGACCTCTCAAACTGATTAAGTTTCAAGAGTAACACTGTCAACAACTGCATTGTAATTGAATGATTTAATACAGTCAGTAAGTTTTTATATGTGATCTCAAGAATTAATATGGGGAAGATTTGCTCAAAAGCCAGTCGTCTCCAACTCTAGGGTTCAGTGCTCATCCCTGTTTATAACCAAAGAGCCAGTGCTGTCTGTGTTTGCAGACATTTCCATGGACATGTGGCAGTCATGAGGTGCATGAAACACTACCTTCCCACTGAATTGATCCCTATTTATCTACAGTACTTGCAATTTCTTGCTTTTGAACTGCTAATTTGTCAGGAACTAGGACAGAGATGGGAGGGAACTCACTCCATCATGCAGTACTTGGGGATTGAACTCTGACCTTCCAGTCTTAACCAATTGAGCCACTGCAGTCTCACAGTAACAGTATTATCAGCAAAAACTAGGTGGGGTGATAAAACAAAAGTAGGGCAAGGTGTCTAGTGGCCCATCCTTTTAAATGATGCTATTCAGATAACCATATGTGTTTCCAGGTATTTGCATTCTTGACTTGAAGGGCATCAGCATTATGTGGTGCAGGAAGTGCTTGTGCCAGCACAATGAAAACACATAAGTACACCATGGGGTGCACAAACATAGGAAGGCTGCCAGAGGGAATGTGCCAATACAAGACTGCCTTGGTTCCTGCACCAACACAAGAGTGTCTTGGTTCTTGCAATTATCTCCCCAGTAGAGGCCCCCTGGAGTTACTTTATTACTGCAATAAAGCTGTGTAATAATTATGTTGATGGAATCCATTTAAAAAGGAAGCCTAATGTTGACTGTAATTTCAGCAGCAGAGCCTCTGACTGGTACATTAAGTCCATCATTTCCAAACTATTGAGAGCCCAGTGAGAATTAGCCACAACTAATAATCCATGACAGCCTCACAAACACAAAGGGGTTGGGGAAAGGCGGGACAGAGAGGCAGTAACTCTGTGGCTCTCAGTAGCTACCAATCTTCCTAGTAACCCTTGAGTCTGCTACAGCTATCATATAATTCTACAAAAATACAAACAACACCTCTGGTTTGTGAATTTGAGATACAGTACTGTGTTTCTGTATCCACAATTCAATATGCCAAGAAATGGCCTGCTATTGCTATGCAATATTGTTCCCAATTGCCCACAAGAGAAAGGATGGCAAGGTTTACAAAGCAAGGGCGAGCCTGAATGTTGACTACAACAATGGCAGCTGTCAAGATAGTTTATGGAATACCTCTTGTACTCACTACCATTCATAAAGTGAACACCAAAGAAGATAAAATCCCAGAAGCTGACTTCCTTTTTCATCAGGTAACTAACTGCTCCTCACTCAAACCCAAGGCAATTGTCAGGGCTGTTTTTTGATCAGTGTAAATGGTAGAGAGCAGAAGAGGACATAGATCATACTGAGTGCAGCCATTGGTATTGTCAACATTCGGGCTACCATTTGCTATGTAAAGCATGGCACCCTTTTTCCTACTGGGTATAATATTGTGCAGCAATATTGGGTCATTTCCTGGCATTTTGAATAGTGGCTGCAGAAGCACAATATTCCACATTCATTATCTGAAGGTTTTCTGATGAATAGAATATATTTATAGTTATTCCTTAATAAACCTGTCCAGAATGTTGGGGTACACAAAGACACATTTGCTTTGACCACATATTTGGAACTCAGAAATAACTGATAACCCAAAAGTACAGGGTACGGCAGCATAACTTCCTTTTTTAAAATGTGCGCAATTCAGTCGGTTGATGTCGTAGCAGAGCGCTAGTGGTCTCATTCGAGAGGCGGGACTATAAAATTTTGCCCCGACAAAGTTCAGTCACCATCATGCATTGGGATAATGTGGAGCGTGCATTTGCCATTGAGGCCTATTTTTCGAGCGGTTGTTCAGTGATCAAAACCCAGCATACAGCCTGGTATGCTGGAAAAAGTCATGACAAATGCCAGAAATCAGTTTACTCAGTGTATGGAGAATGGGGGACGTCACCTACCTGATTTGATCTTCAAAACTGTGTAAAACAAAACTTTAGGTATGTGCCTACATTATAAAAAACAAATAAAAAATTTCTGATTCATACAATGGGTTTTATTAAGTTTTGAAAACAGGAAGTTATGCTGCCACACCCTGTATAATGAAAAAGACTGACAGAAGCTGACTGAGGAAAAAAGTGGTAAGATTTATCACATTCAGGAATCTCATTGAAATGGACCTAACTTTTGTTACTGAAATAAAAATTATTAGAATAGATTAGTCTTTTTCTGTGTGTGGTATATGACTGAAGGGGAGTGCAACCATGAAGCAGACATGATTTGAGTCTCAGAACAAGTCCTACATATATAAGCTTTCCATCACGTTCTTTAAATGCTGCTCCCATTTGCAACAGGCCATATGCATGTAGCACTAGCAGGGAAGCTGTATGAGCTAATGTAGCTCAGTGAGGCAGAGTATAATGTAGCTCAGTGAGGTTGGGCATTGAAAAACCCATTGTTCCAATGGAGAAGGTCCACCTAAAATCACCATGACTGTGTGAAGATTCAGATGATTTAGACTGTGTTTTACAGAAAGTATACAAATACTTGTGAGAAGAAATAACTATCTCTGTTCCGCTGTCACTTGAAGGCAAGGGATAATGGGGCTCCAACCAAGCTTAGTGGTTAAAATGCTGAACTTGATCACTGGAAGGTCAGCAGGTTGGCAGTTTGAGACCAGAGTGCTGCACGATGGAGTGAACTCCCATCTCTGTCCCAGCTCCTGCCAACTTAGCAGGTCAAAAGGAAGAAATTGCAAGTAGATATATAGGGACCACTTCAGTGGTAAACAATTTTATTTTTTATTTATTTATTTTATTTAGATTTATATCACCACCCACTCGCCATGGCGACTCAGGGCGGTTTACAGTCAGGAAAAAAAAACCCCACACACGCAGCACAAATAGCTAAAATCCAGGCCTCCTCCCGGCCAGAGGACGTTCCATGCCTGCCACAAGTCTTGCCTGCCACAAGTCCACAGAAACATTTGCAGAGAGAGAAAGCACTGACTCGTTGCCTATAAACAGAGATGAGCACTGAACCCTAGAGATGGATACAACTGGCTTTCAAGAAAGAACAACCTTTACCTTTACTAACATTTTTTCATTGAGATGTGCCATCAATGTTAGACAGCTTACTCTATGCAGCTGCCTTTCTCATGCTTGATATTTACTGATGCACCTTTAGCAATCATTTTGAAGATAATCCAGGTGGTTAAAAGCAGGGGATGTTCCCTCACTTTCTAAATTACACTTTAATGAATGATGAGGTGATTAAAGTCAATTAGAGTACATTTCTGTATATATGTACTCAAAAGCAGGTTCCACTGAGTTCAAAAATTCAAGGTAAGTAGCTATATCATTGCATCCTTAATTACTAATGAATATAAGGGTGGGTCAGAGTCATAATGTCCATCTCCCATCCAATACATAATAAAGGGACAAGGAGAAATACTCTTAGCATCAGGATTTAGCTACACTTCTAGTTGTGGACAATTGTAGTGGTAGTGGTAGTGGTGGTGGTGAAAACTGTCTCAAGTGCCTATGAGTATTTGCAAAATAAAAATCCACCACACACCAAGAAAGCGATGACAATTCACCTCTTAAAAAGTAAATCGATGTGTGAAGATTGTCATGAGACAACTAATTCATGTTAAGTGATTATGAGTTTTGCATAGAGAATAGAACTGATCTTTGATGCTTTTCATCCTGCTATTCATTGCTAAATATTATATTCCATGTGCTATGTACTGTGTTTGTTTATCCTGTATTACCATATCAAAGGATGTAATCAAATACAAGAGAATGCTTGATTTTTCACTTAAAGAAAGACCTCAACATCACTACAGTCCTATGATATGATGCTAACTATTCACAACACCGTTCACTGTGTGAAATGGGCATGTGTATGCTGCTCGGTGCCTAAATGTTTAGAGATGTACACCAGTGACACCCATTGATTTCATTTCTAAAGAATGGGAGGCAAACCTTGAAGAATGCTAATGCTGGCAACTGCTTTTTTTAAGGCATTCTAAAGTTAATTATAGAGGTAGGATTTTGTGAAGACAAAGGTACCAGAACATAAGGCTCATACTTATAAAATAGTATATATCCACAGTACTTTTCTTCAGGGAGCCAACACAATGGCTCATAGAAATATTGTGTTGGCTCCCTGCAGAAGAGTACTATGGAAGTTGAAGATGATATGAAAGCAGTTTTCAGCTGGCTTTTCATTGTTTCACAAACATGGACTGGGAGTCTCAGCTGGGATAAAATGGCTGAACAGATTGCAGAGTGGGCAACAAAGCAAATTGATTACTCAAGCATTTTTACTGGGTTGATCACCACATATGGATGTGAAAGCTGGACAGAAAACAGACAGGGGGGAAATGATTCATTTCAAATCTGGCACTTTTTGAATATCCTGGACTGCTAGAAAGACAAACAAAGAGATCTTAGAGCAAATCAAGCTTGAATTATCACTTGAGGGGGAAATGATGAAACTTAAGTTGCTCTACTTAGATCACATCATGAGAAGACAAGATTCTCTGGAAAAGACAATAATGGCAGCAATAAAGGCAGCAGGAAACGAGAAAGACCAAATACGAAATGGATAGACTCCCTGAGGCTTGTGTTTTCAGAGCTGAACAGGGTTGATGAGGAGAAGACATTTTGGAGATCCTTCATTCATAAGGCCACCATAGGATGGAGATGACTTGACAACACAGCAATGCAGGAAGAGATGTCTAATACATGAAGTGGAATGCTAGCCCAGTTTCTTTTTCATTCTAGAATGTTACACTGACTAGAGAATGCCTTCAGCAAATGTTCTCCACCTGCAAATTCCTGCCTACATTGAGGGCTCTCTTCCCACTATGATCATGCCTCAGAATTTGCAAAGCAGAAGTACATATAAAGCTTTTTGGTTTTGAACATTTGATACACATTTTCAGACAAAGAGCTTGTCAAGACTTCAGGGGCCTTGCTAGGTGGATTGGCTATATAGCTATTCAGTAATACCTGGAATCCAGGGTTGAATAACTGCTTTGAAAGTACTAACAGACATTGTGATTAACTGCAGGAAATGAATGAAACTATGAATTGTATTCAAGGGAGAGAGAAAGAGTAAACTGAAGTTTCCTCAAAATATGTGTCATACCAAATTTCTCCTAGAATCTGTCAGTAAAATGATAAATTCTGGAAGCAGCGTTCAAAAGCATCAAGTAGCACTGACCCTATTTAATACAGTATATCAAACGTTGGCAACAGCTGGCCTGGCTTCTGTTCCATTTAAACTTCTCTATTTTGTGAGCTACTGGCCAGCACTATTTGTTCCATGATGGTTATGAAAACAGCTAATTTTCAGACAGAAAAATCCTACACTAAGTAAAGAATGGAGCTCCAAAGGATTGCCCTGAAAATAATGAGGTCCTAAAACCTACTTTCTATTGTCATAGTCATTTATTTTTCTATTGAAGCAGAGCCCAAGGCACTAACTGAATAGATGTGGTCAAGATGTAACACTCTGAAGATTTGACCGCTGCTCAACAAAGCTACTTTCTGCAGAAATTGCTTGCTCTATCAACTTTTTAACTGAGTTATAACAAGAGGAATAATATATGAGGTCTAATGCTGGCCTGATTTCTTTTCCACTTGGCAATGTTACACTAGGAAACAACAGTCCAACAATAACTGGAATACAACATTCAACAAGGTAACTTTCATTTAATTGCAAACATATTATTATAACTATAGGTCTGTTCAGATGTTCCAAATATGTATAGGGAGAATAAAATTTGCAAGAATAAATCTCTTGTTCCCACTCCACTTGATTCTGATATTTTCAGAAGCTGCTTAGCTCACCTACCAATAGGTTTGTATAGCTAGGTTCATATACCCTGATTTGGTCTTTCCATTCATCAGGACATCAAACTGATCAGATGATATTTCTTGTTTGTCCCACCTGTCATGTTCCATGCGGATTGTTTAAACATGAGGTGGAGTGGGGTACTTTGGGTTGGGAAGAAAAACAGGCCTTGAAAACTAGTATCCATAGATTACTTTTTGTAAAGCTCAAAAGGGATGAATTTGTGGTCACCAGATTCATATATGAATAATGGTATATTGCAATGTTTTATCATTGTTTATGGGCTGCAATGCCCACAAATGGTTTAGCCAAATAAAAGATGTCAGTGTTCAAGATGTGTAAAGAACAATTTAGTATTCAGGACATATCTAGTTAACAACATAGTTTCTCTTTCTATCCCAAGCTATTAACAATAAAGTATAATTGTCCATAGGTACTGCAGTGACTCAAGTGGCTAAGACACCGACTACAAGGTGGAAGGTCAGCAGTTCGATTCCTGAGCACTGCAGGATGGAATGATCTCCCATCTTTGTTCCAGGTCCTGCAAACCTAGCAGTTCGAAAGCAAGAAATTGCAAGTAGATAAATAGGGACCACTTCGGTGGGAAGGTAAACAGTGTTCCGTGCACTCGTGTCTAGTCATGCCTACCACATGAGCATGGAAACATCTGCAGAAGCAGACAGTGCTGGCTCTTTGGCTTCGAAACAAAGATGAGCACTGAATCCTAGAGTCAGATACGATTGGCTTTTGAGCAAGGAAAACCTTTATCTTTATACTGACTTTAGAGGACTGTGGTGGCTTAGTGGTTAAAATGCTGAACTTGGTGACTGGAAGGCTGGCAGGTCAGCAGTTTGAGACTTGAGTACTGCACAATGAAGTGAGTTCCTGTCTCTCTCCCAGCTCCTGCCAACCTAGTAGTTTGAAAGCAAGAAATTGCAAATAGATAAATAAGTACCACTTCTGTTGGAAGGTAAACAGTGTTCCGTGCACTCAGGTTTTTAGTCATGCCTGCCACATATCCATGGAAATGTCTTCAGATGCAGACAACACTGGCTATTTGGCTGTAAATGGAGATGAACACCGAACCCTAAAGTCAGATATGACTGACTTTCAAGCAAAGGGCAACCATTAACTTTACCTATACAAACTTTACAAGTGGCTTTGGGATATTCTTGAAACAAAAAGTGGAATTTTCCACCTAAAAAAAGATACAAACAATATTCCATCATATTTCTAATCCATGGAAAAGCATGGCTTATTCCTTTGTTGTGAACAGAATTGTTTATAAGAATTATAAGCATTCAGAAATATGAAAAATAGTGTATAATGATATCCTTGCAACAGGGACATTGAGGCTGACTTGACTCAAGCAATTGATTTGGAGATACTGTACATAAAAGGATGGCAATTTGTTAAGCATTTTGGTTTATTTTGACTATGTTTTGAGGGACAGGAAGAGGCATATAAAGTTTTCCATCTCAGGCAACAAAACAACTCTACCCATCTTCATGCTCTTCATCTTGACTTGGAATACCATTTGTTGCTGCTTCTTCAGGTAACAAATTGTCCTAGAGTGGCCCTGATAGAAGGACTTAGCTAATGCAGAGCAAAGGTGTCCCTCAGGTGATTGAGGCACCTTACTTCTAAATGATACTTGGATCCTAACAATGCAAAAGATTTGCTGTGCTTGACCAAAGGCACCAAGCAAAGGATTTTTTTAAAAAAAAATCTTGTCAGAAGCACACAAAGGTGCTTTTGGGTTGAAAGGATTTTGACTGGAGGAACTCCGCTCAGGGGATGTCCGAATGAGGCTCCTTTCATGTCCCCAAGATCTTTTCCCACCAAAGTGATCCCTATTTATCTACTTACATTTTTTCCCTTTCAAACTGCTAGGCTGGCAGGAGAGCAAAAGATAATAGGCTCAGAAAGGATGTGGCATGCTGCATAGTCACAACGTCTCAATATCCAGTTTCTATGGATTTTCCATGCATAGAAGGATCCTCAAACTTAAAAACACTTTCATAACCCAAGTACTGTGCGTAGTTAGTTCTTTCAGGCCCATCATGTACAATTCTTCATGTTTAATTCCAAATGATGTAACTAGTTGATGTAGCAAAGAGCCAAGAAGCTTTTATTGGTGCTGTTTCTAAACTGCATACATCAACACACACACATTATAATTTTACAGATGCATGCATTCGGTGTGCTTTTGAAAAGCTTCAGGCCTCAGGCTAAAATATTTTTTAAAGATTAATGTTGAAGTCAGTGAAATGAATTTGAATAGTTTCTCCTCCTTATAAGGGAGGTACTGCTATTATCCTCTTTAAACTGAGGACAGGTGATCTATAAATCTTAATTAATAAGCAAAAAATAAAAGTGTGAAAAAAAGATAACATTAATTTATATTCCTTTTTCCTGTGCATCTTGGTCACTAAGAATATGCAGAACTTCCTGAGAAATATCTTTAGTCTTATTGAAATAACTTGGCTTTTCTTTAAAATCCTTAAAGTGTTTCCTATTCAAAGATGAAATTTCACTGGCAACTTTACTGGGTCACTTTAGCCATAAGAATACTAGGCTGCAGAGATAATTTACCAAACACAGGCCATTCTTGGGTTAGTGCTGTACACCTACTTGGAACACTCATTCCTATTCTCCAGTGGTTCCTGGAAAGCAGAAATAACTGAAGTCACCTCTCTCTTTTTTTATCTTGTACTTTGCTGCATTAATGCTATTCTTTGCTTAATTATTTGACAATATTGCTTTGGTGGTGCAGTGGTTAAACTGCTGTTCTGCAACCAAAAGGTTGGGAGTTTCATCCTGGCCAGGGATCAAGGTTTGCTCAGCCCTCCATCTTTCTCAGGTCGGTAAAATGAGGCCAAATGCTAACTAACTTGTGAACCACCCAGAGAGTGCATTCAGTTCTATGGGGCAGTATCAGTGGTGGGTTGTCAAAATGTCCACTACCACACCATGATGTCATCACAGTATGGGTGGATCCAATGTCATGATGTTATGATGTCATGGGTGGAGCCAACGTCATGACATCATGATGTCATGACATTGTGGGCAGGGCCAAATAATTTTTTTAAAAAAAATAAATAATAATAAAATAAAATAAATAAAATGAAAATGACATAAATAAAATAAAAATAAACACACACACACATACACACCTCAACCTACCCACCACTACCCCAAACACACACACACACACACACAAACCCAGTCACTTACCTTACCTAGCTAGGCAGGCAGCAGGCATCAGGCAGGCATCAGGCAGGCAGGAAATGTGGTGGCATGATAGCAAACCGCCGCTGTGGCAAAGTGCTGCAGCGGCAAACCATCACAGCAGCCTGGAGGCGAGCCGCACCAAGGAAAGGCCGCCACTGCCACCACCGCTTGAAGCGCTACCTGCGCTCTATTTGATGCATGCACAGTTCTATTTATTACTGCACATGCATGCGCAGTTATGTGGAGCCATTTTGGCTGCCCGGAAAAAAAAATTCAGAAAGGGGTTCAGGGAGGCGACCAAACTGGTCGCCCGGGGTTCTATGACCCCCCCCCCCACGGGCAAACCCCTTGTGATGGGCGCTACCGGTTCGGGTGAACTGGACTGAACCGGTAACATCCCATCACTGGGCGGTATATAAGTGTGATTGTTTCGCTTTTGCTTTGCATAATTCCTATTTAATAATTTTTCCTTTGAAAAGGCTATTTTAATGGCACCGAGAACATATTTTTCACCTTATTCCAATATTCCAAGTTTTTCCTTCTTTCTAAGAATCCATTACAACAATTCATTTACTGAAGATAATGTAAAATAGAAACTTTGATTTCTTTTCATCATGGAGATGCAATTGGGCTGTAACTCTCTTCATCAGGACATCCTGATGGAAATTTGCGTTTAGCAACACTTTTCTGTCGCTGCTTCTGTATCATCTTTGGATCATTCATTCTGTTAGATTTTTCTACACTGGTCTTTTCTGCTTCATTGTCTCTTAAAGTTTTGTAAGCTTTCCTAACTGATGTGCTTATTATCCCTCAAATCCAAAAGAATTTACTTCTAAACCTGAGTTTAGAATACTTTTGTAACTAAAATGTCTGAGTATCTCAGAAGAAATTACAAATCTTCTGAAGCATGGTCTTGAGAAAATTTTTAAGATTATGTCTTCCTCGGATAATAGAAGAAATCTTATTATATACCATTTGTACTTTAATAGGTTTTGATGACCTATTGTGCCTTTTTCATGATCATCTATGACAGGAATTAGCAAACTTGGCTCTCCAGGTGTTCTTGGACTTCAATTATCAGGCGCCCAAATCTGCTGATCAGGGGTTCTGGAAATTGAAGTCCAAGAACATCTGGAGAGCTATATTTGCTGACCCCTGATCTATGAGAGCATGAAATTTTGTAATGGAGTTTTAGCTTTTTTTAACCATACATACTTGCACCCCCATCATATAACCTATCAAAATGGTATGCTTTGCTTGCTAAATAAATATCAAGAAAGAGAAATCTCTTCTGAATATTCAGTTTCATGTACTAAAGATATAATACCCAGGGTGGGAAACATATAAAGTTAAAAAGGAAATTCTTCAATTCCTTAATAAATCGCATACACTTTATTTGGAAAACACTACAATTACAAAAATTGTCAGCTGTGGAGCATAGACTTCTGAGTCACTCAGGACAATGTGACACAGTCAGGTCTCCCTATGAGTAATGATCAGAAAACCCTAAAAGGGATCTGCAAAAACTTCTGCTGGGTAGCAGTGTTCTCACAGATATTTTGCAGTTAAGGATGTAAAACAGTGGATCCCAACATGGGGAATTCAAGAATGAGTTATTAACACTGAAGAATTTTAGGCTTCTTCTTCCATGTGAATATGAGTTCACTTTTTAAATAATAAGAATTACCATAATTGCTGTTGTATAAGACCCACTTTCCCCCCCCCCCCCTTAAAATAAACTGGAAAAGTGGATTGCATCTTGTACTGTATATAGTGGCCTATAGTGGGCTATTTTTGTAATAATGAGGTATGTCTTATACTCCGACGAGTCTTATACATGGGCAAATATAGTATATGTCACCATGTTTGGGGGTGGGAATTAGGATTTTAGAGATGCTTAGGTGGGGCATAGCCAAAAAAAGTTGGAAACTGCCAATGCAGAGAACTTGTGATAAAGATATTTTTCTTTTTAGTCCCAACAGTGTTATCTCACTTGCTATTTTGCTCCTCCTTCCATCTGACTCCAAGGAAGATCAAAACATCTGTTATTTCAATTGTATAGAATTTAAATATCCATAGATCCTTGAATTTTAATTATCAAAGGCCTGATTAAAAATTTTTTGAAAGTAACAGCTGTTGTCATCAAGATGGCTCCAGGGATTTATTCCATGTAATAACAGGTTAGGAAAAACAGAATGACAGCAAAGTGTTCACTGAGACTATAGTGGATGAACTGAACAACCACCATAGTACCTCCAGATTCAAACATTAGTCAGAAAGAAACAAGGAAAATGCAAATCTTGAACCTCTATCTCTCAATTAATCTTTCTTGCTCTGCAAGGGATGGTCTCAGTTGCTCCAATTAATCTGGTGGTGATCTGGCAGTCATATTTGACTAGTAAAAGCTTGCTTCTCCATCCCAGGATTTCCAAAGGCAGACCCAAGATAAATAAATAGAGAGCCCTAGAGAACCTCTGAACCTGAAACAGGGGGATATTATGTTCTTTGTCTTTTTTGAAATTGAATATTTTATAGCAAAAAATATGGTGACATCTGCATACCTTAAATGGTTAAATATTTCTTTAATCAATTTCCACTCCTCCATCATTTCAATCCAATCCAGCTCTTTATATGATACATTCAGCATATCAATTGGATAGGGAGATAAAATACACCTTTGTGTGAAATTTTTGATAATGAGAAGCCATAATATTTCTTGGTTTTCTGCTCTAGTGGTAGCCTCTGCTCCTGAGTTTTAGATGTTGTGGCACATTCATTTCTTCAAAAATGATCCACAGCTTTTCATCATTTGAACAGCCACAAGCTGGGCAGAATGAGAGAGTTAAAAAAAAGTCTAATGAGTGAGTAACTGAATGCTGATTGATGTGAAATCTAAGGAGAAGAAATGAAACAGAAAATCTGGGTAGAAAGCATGAGTTACTGACTGGCTGGAATCCTGAACAGTAGCAGTCCATGCAAAGTTCTGTTTTAATTCGGCATAAAATTAGGTCACATTCCATTATAATTACTCATTTAGTAACACAATCTCAAATTCTTTTAAAGCAGCTTTTCATTTTCAGAATTGAAATAATCACTCTTTAGGAAACTATCTTACATTGAACTAGATCGGGGTGGGGAACCTTTTGCTTTTGGAAGGGTGCATTAATTTAGCTGCAATCAAATAAGGCCACATTGGAAGGCCACATTAATTTAGCTGTAATCAAATAAGGCCACATTTAAGAAGCTTCAATTAGATATACCATCTTTGCTGGCATATAAGACGCACTGTCCCCTTTAAAAACACTGGAAAATGGAGTATGTCTTGTACTGTATATAGTGGCCTATAGCGGGCTATTTTGGTAATAATGGGGTGCATCTTATACTCCGGTGCGTCCTATATGCTGGCAAATACAGGCAGGAGTCTTCCCCAGCCCTTTCTGGAGATGCTTGGTCCTTCTGCCGCTACAAATGTAATGCAACTATCTTTCATCTGCCTAAGCTTTATTAGGATCTGTACACCCATAAGAAATAAACAAATGAATGAAGTTACTTTCATGTCTACATACAACCTGCTACCAGAGAATAATCTTCATCCACACTGGACACCCTGCTCGGTGCACTGCAACCAACCTACAGAATAACCATTTCAATATCTCAGATGCCTGGATGGAACTCTGGCAACATCTATCTCCGATTCCCCATTATCACATAATCAACAATCCCTGCGAATGGCCAGCTGGGTTTTCCTTTCCAAGACGGAAGTGGAGGAAGCTGAAAAGAGTGAGGACTGGCTGTGGTAGATGTGAAGCCACTCTGTTCACATGGGGCTGGAAGTCCTCTCCACAATGTGACTGTGAAGAAAATGACTAAACCATATTATATTTAGGTGTCATTTACATGTGTTTGGAGGCACATTGAAGGACTTGGATGGTGCCACAGATGAAGCCCTTCAATGGCTTTCAAACCTGGATGTGGAGCTCTAGCTAGGAACTTGAGATCAGTAGTGGGATTCAAAAAAATGTACTACATACTCTGTGTGTGTGGTATAGTGGGCATGACCAGGGGGAAAGCCCTGTGTTGCACCTTAATTAGAACTACTTTATTTCTAAACTTGGATGGGTGGGGACAGCCAGAATTTCTGCTACCGGTTCTGGCGTACTGAAGCGAACCTGCTGAATCCCACCACTGCTTGAGATGGACACATGTGCTAACTGTATATATTAACATTAATGTAGACCAGGGGTTCTCAACATTTTCAAGCCATGGGCCAAACCATGCACCTCAGACAGCTGAGTAGGCCGGATTGGTGGTTCCCCTTGCCATAATCGCTGCCTTAAAATGCATCTGTGGGATGCATTTATAGCTGTTGTAAATACTTCCACTTCTGCTTCCATTGGCAGTGGCATCAGTGATGTGGGTCACATAAAATGGTGCCACAGGCCAGGGTTGGCCCACGGGCCATAGGTTGAGATGCCCTGATGTAGACAATCATCATATGATAAATAAATAATCCACACTGGATCCATAAAATCAACAAATGAAAAACTAGTGAAAAGATAAAATGGAAAACAAAAATATGCAATACTTTATTCTATAAATGTTTTTGAAATGCATTAGCTGATGGCCATTGGACTAGAGAGGCTACCATAGGTACACAATGTCAAGCTTCCCATATTCATTATTACTGTGAAAAAATACCCTCTTTTTTGATTTCACACTACTGTATATGGTCCAATTTTTTTTCCTAAATAGTAATCAAGTTGAGATATGCAGATGATACCATCCTAATGGCAGAAAGTGAGGAGGACTTTAAAAAGCTCCTGATTAGATTGAAAGAAGAAAGTGCAAAAGCTGGCTTGAGACTCAATATAAAGAAGGGAGGCAAGCGATGAGAAACCTGGGGAACACAGTGAAAAGTAGAGACATCACATTGCAAACAAAAATTACTATAGTCAAAGCAATGGTGTTGGCTTGGTTTTCCACATTTCTGAGGGGCCAGAACCAGTCAGTGTGGTTGGAGGGTGAGATGTCCAATCCTAGGCGGCTCCAATACGGGGTGCCTCAGGGCTCAGTGCTCTCACCTCTCCTATTTAATATCTACATGAAACCTCTGGGTGAGATCATCCGTTCTCATGGGGTGAGGTATCATCAGTATGCAGATGATACCCAATTGTATATCTCAGCCCGTGGGAACCCTAGCGATGCAGTGGAAGTCCTTTCCAGGTGCCTGGAGGCTGTCAAGGTCTGGATGGGGGACAACGGGCTACAACTGAATCCTGGCAAGACTCAGTGGCTGTAGGTTGGGGGTCAGGAACTACCACCTTTGGTTCTGGACAGAGAGGTCCTGCCGCAAACAGACCCGGTACGTAACTTGGGGGTCCTCCTGGACTCGCAACTACTGCTCAAAGAGCAGGTGGCAGTCGTGGCCAGGAGGGCCTTTGCACAACTCTGTGTGATTTGCCAGTTACGGCTGTTCCTAGACCGGGACTCCTTGCTTATGATCACACATGCCTTAGTCACCTCCAGACTTGATTATCGCGCTCTACATGGGGCTGCCCTTGATGACCATTCAGAGGCTTCAGCTGGTCCAGAATGCAGCTGCACGAGTAGTGTTGGGATGCGGGTGTTATGCCCATGCCTCACTGCTGCTGAGGCAACTGAACTGGCTCCCAGTTTGCCTCCGGGTGCAATTCAAGGTGCTGGTTGTTACCTTTAAAACCCTTTATGGTAGTGGTCCAGGTTACTTGAGAGACCGCATCATCCCAAGGACATCTACCCGGCCCACCAGAGCAGACCCGAGAGGCTCTCTGGTTGTGCCATCAGCCAGAGAGGTGCATCTCTCTGGCACTAGAAGGAGGGCCTTCTCGGTGTCCGCTCCAGCCCTGTGGAACCTCCTCCCGATAGAGCTACACCTGCAGACGGAGTTGCTGTCCTTTAGGAAAGGAGTGAAAACCTGGCTGGCAGGTCTGGTCTGGAGAGTGGATGAATCAATTTCCCCAGCCAGTTGGATGGTTTGACCCCCAGTGCGTCCAAGTTATAATGCCTAGCTTTTAATTAAGTTTTTAAGCTTTTTAAAGTTTTAATTTTTTAAAGTGTTTTTAAAATTTTTGGAAATCGCCCTGGGTCCCTTCGGGGAGGAGGACGATAAACAAATATAAATAAATAAATGGCATTCCTGGTGGCAATGTATGGGTTGTGAGAGCTGGACCATTAGGAAAGCTGAGCGCAGAAGAATAGATGTCTTTGAGATGTGGTGTTGGAGGAGAGTTTTGAGAGTCCCCTAGACAGCGAGGAGAACAAATAGGTCAATCTTAGAAGAAATTAACCCTGACTGCTTCTTAGAAGGTCAAATAGTAAAGATGAAGCTAATGTACTTTGGACATCAAAAGAGAAGAGAGGATTCGCTTGAGAAAGCCTTGATGCTGGGAAGGGTGGAGGGCAAAAGAAGAAGGAAGCGCCCAAAAATGAGATGGCTAGATGGCATTGTAGACACGCTGGGCACAAAGCTGAGCAAGTTGAGGAGGATGGTGGAACACAGAGGTGCCTGGTGGACAGTGGTCCATGGGGTTGCAAAGGGTCGGAATCAACTGTGCGACAGAACAAAAAAAATCAAGTTGATTCAGATGCTCACTTCCAAAAAATTTAATATTTTCTTTATATAAGTGAAAAGTTGGGCAAAATTCTAATATTACAGGAACTGATTTTAATTTTACATAGAAAAGAAATGCAGATATTGCGGACCTGCCACAAAGTGAATACCAGAAGACTGGATAATATCCCAAACAAGGAGTTTTCAGAGCCAGGTGTTCTTTGTGAGCTGCCCAGGGAAATCATCTGGTGACAAGCAATTTCTCTATGCCTAGTGCAAACAACTTCCCTGTATCCACCATGCTCAGCTGAGAGATCCTGACAGCATAGCAGATGAAAAATAGTCAGTTCTAGAGAACTGCACGATGCAATGGTAATTCTCTGAATGGCAGAATAAGTGGGGAAATTGTAAATTCACTGTTCAAGGTTGTCTGCATATTGAGGCAATTGCCTCACGTTTCCTAAGGTCAAGGCCAACCTTGACTGCTTATGAGTATCTGTTTCACAGAAGGTCATTCAGTCAGACAAAGACAGGGACAAAGACAGAGATAGTGTAGGAAAGCTAATAAATCTGGTTTAATGGGGGGAACTAACAAAGAAACTGGGGGTTTGTGTTCATTTGGTCTTGTTTGAATAAATTAATGCAATATAGTAAGGGCATACTTTTGATTCAGCATATATTTGGAAAACAAAACAACATAGGACTATTTGTTTGTTTCAGACTAAACTATAATATTAAATCAAGCCTATTTTCCTATAGTGAAATGTCGTGTGATGAGGAGTCAGCAGACAAGTTACACAGCCTTCCATTTACCGTCAATGAAAATAGCATCCTTGCCCTGCAGCTAGCTCCAGAAACAACTTAAAGTTAGACAGACAGAACAGTGGCCTCTAGCTGCCAATGGGGAAACAAATGGCAACCATCATTGTCCAATTAGGCAAATATCCAGTATTCTCTAACTATTTCAGCTAAGTAAGCCAGCGTAAGTGAGCTTGCAATGGCTTTTAGCATTCATAATTAACTTAAAGAACAAAGGATTTCAGTTTCTGAGTTTTCTTAGAAATCAACTGAGATGTTATAGCATATATTTTTGTAGACTGCAGGTTATGTCACTCAGTTAATTAATTGTACTGCTGTACATGTGCATGTGCATGTGTGTGTGCAGGTGTGTGTGTACCTGTACACTTACTTGAATTTATGTGAAAAGTGCACAAATGGACAACACTAACATCATATCTTGCATGCTACTCCTAAAATTTGCAAGTCTCCTAATGACTTTAAGGAGTATATAAACCATCACTCCCACACTTCTTATGCTGCTACTTCTTTGTGCATATTGTCCAATTGTGGTCAATGCATATTGACTGGTAATGCTGGCCTCCAATATGGTGTCTACCAAAAGTGCAAAAGACCCCTGTTTTATAAATTGCAAACTAATTTTACCAAAACATGCCTTTTAAATGTCCCATCTCTTTTCTTCCCCAATCTGTAAACTGCTAAAATATCCTCCTGTGTGTCTACCAAAAGTGCAAAAGACCCCTGTTTTATAAATTGCAAACTGTCCATTAAATTCATTTTGAGTGTGTCTATAGTTTTACCTGATTCTGTTGTATAACACCTTGAGGATAATTTGATTGAAAGATATGATACAACATTTTAAAATAGAGTGTATAGTAAAGTCAAAGCCATAGGGCGCAAGATACAGAGATATTCTTTCTATCCAGTGCCAGCAGAATATGGACTGTTTTTATTCCCCTCTCCAGTCACAGCTCTTTGAGGTATCAAAATGTACTCCAGAAGGCTGCGTAGTTCTCTAGAGCATGTTTTTAGGATGTGTGAGAGGTACACTGTGGGAATCATCACCAATTATAGTGGAAATAGTGAGCTCCAACACTGGATCTTGGACAAAGCAAGATAACTTTTAAATAAACCCTTCCAAAAATAACTTTTAAATAAACCCTTCCAAATCATAGGTGGTGGTGGTGATGGTGTAACCACCAGTTATTGTGCCAGGATATGGATATTTTGAGGTTTATTTGCTATCTTGCTCCTTCTTCTTCTTTCATGCTTTGGCCAGAGGTGAATTGCCAAAATGGAGGTACTGTTTGGTGAATTCATTCTGCAGTTCCTTTCGCCAGACCTAGTGTGAGAAAGATTAGCCGGCAACACAAGATTGCCATTACCAGGGTGCACCCAATTGTAGTTCAAAAATATCACAATCTATGAGGAGGCTCTTTCTGTGTATCCCTATTTTACTAATTTGTTCCTATATAACAGTATACTTCCTCTGTTTTATTAGGTTAGTTATTTTCTCCCCAGTATTAAATATTCTAAAGCAGGGATTCCCAACCTAGGGCCTGTGGGCCATATCTGGCCTGCAACACCATTTCATGTGGGCCCCCACACCCTCCAAGGGCATTTAAGAAACAAAATGGCCACTCCTTTGAAGCTGTTGGGACAAATGGCCACCCACCCACCCCTTCATGCAGGCAGGGCAAAATGGCCATCCGGCCCTTGAAGGTGACTGTGAGAGCATGACCCAGCCCCTGGCTTGAAAAGGTTGGGAACCCCTGTTTTAAAGAAATATGAGGAGCCAGTCTCTATTGAAGATAAAACTACTACTACTACTACTACTACTACTACTACTACTACTACTACTACTACTACTACTACTACTACTGAGGAGGAGTACCAAATTAGCAGAGACATACATGGCTTTCTGGCAGAGTACAGATCCAATATGACAGGCATAACAGCAAAACTATAAAAGTGAGAAGATGAATAGAAGGTGACCTCAGTTTCTAAAAAGGCCAGTTTCAGGACCCAGTAGTTCCTGAGAGTACACTTGTCTAGAAGCATTCTTCAAGTCCTCTTTGACTCCTGTGGTTTCTAGACAGGAGATGAGGAGACCAAGGATAACAATTCTTTCTGATGGGCAAAAATATGGGGAGAGAGCAATTAAATATCATAAAACTAAGTGGTTGTCCTATTTCCCAGGATGTTTTTAGCATGCATATGCATATATATTGCACAACACAGAACTCTACAAACTCTCTTTACATTGTCAGTTACTACAACTGGAAAAAGTTTTCACTTTTTTCAGAGATGTGCTTTTGATTCACAGCCAAAATGTTTTTTTAGCTAGGAAGATGGTAATGAATCCACTGCTAAGGAAACAGAGGCCACTGCTGCATGATAGTTGCAAGGATACTGTTAACAAGTGGCAGGAAGCCAAAACTTTATCTAGCAAAGTTTAGACTGCTCATATGTTCACCTTCATTAACCTATCACCACAGTGAGAATACCGAGCTGTGGTTTTTACCACTGACTGGCTGTTCTCCTTATTTTATCTCAAAACTATAACTTTTATTTTCTTGCCCAGTCCCATTTGCGAAAGCTATGCCTTATTCACATTTATCACTTATTTCCTACTCTTTCTCTTTTGCTTTTATAGAATCTAAGCCACAAATGTGGAATAATCTTTGTTCTGTGTCAGCTTTTTAAGCTCTTCGAACTTATTAATTGTTAATTAGGGATAAAGAAACATTAATTACTCTAATGTCTCATTCTTTTGTCCAAGTGCACAACTAAGACGAACCTAAGGAGCCCCAAGAATTATATAATTCTTGGGATGCCTTAGGTTTGTCTTAGTTGTGCACTTGGAGAGGAGAATGAGATATTAGAGCAGGGATACCCAACCTAAGGCCTGTGGGCTGGATCTGGCCCATGGCACCATTTCATGTGGGGGGGGCCTTCCAAGGACATTCAAGAAACAAAATGCCACCCCTTTGAAGCTGTTGGAACAAAATGGTAACCCCCCAAAAAAATAAATAAATCATGTAGGTAGTGCAAAATGGCCATCTGGCCCTCAAAGCTGACTGAGAGAGTGTGACTTGGCCTCTGGTTTGAAAAGGTTGGGAACTCCTGTATTAGAGTAATAAATGTGTCTTAATGCCTAATTAACAATATATATATAATATATATAATTTGCCATTGTAAAGATTTGCACTCTTCCCATCATTTTCCCCTTGAAAGAAATTATGAGATGTTTAAGCCAATGCTGGATCACCAGAGCTCTGCACCAAATTATTTATAAATCTGGTCACTGATTAATACTTGTTGTGCTGTTAGTCACCCCCTGCTCTAGGGATTAACCAGAAGAAAAAAGCATGGTGGCATTGAATGCGGATACAATACTGATCCTATAAAATCTAAGAAGAGATTACTTTATAGAGAACAATTGCTTTCAGATGAGGCTTCTTGTAAGCTATTAATTATTTCATTTAAAAACAGATTTGCTATACTCAGGCCTTGAAGCATCCAGACAAGCAGATTAAGATTCATTGGAATGATCCCATGAAACAATCTCTTGGCAAAATGCTTGCATGATGGGTTGCATAGAAATCTTACTAAAGTTCAGACAAGCCACTGAAAGTTAATTATTTTCTGCAACAGAATAAGAGAATTAACTCTCTCTCTCTTGCATCAGGCCTTCTACAGTGTGTACAAAATGGCTCTGTGTAAATTAGAGTCCTTTCCCTTTGTGAAGCAAAACATAAGGGAACTCACTGATTTATCAAAAAATATGCTAGCAAGCCATCTAATTCCTCGAGTTTATTAAACTAAAGGTCTACTCAAGTAGGCATCAACTTTCATAGTTTGGTTACGGTATATAATTTGTAAAATTTGTATAAAAGTCCAATTTTAAATGCAGAAATTCTTATTGAATCCAGCACAACTGTGTGCTCAAATTCTTGCACATGCTAATGGAAGGAAAATGAGTTGACATTCCTATCAAATCCTTTATCTTCGCTGGTGTCTCCCTCAAAATTAAGTAAATAAATAAATTGAAACAAATGGTTCAAAAACTTGCTTCATGACCTCCAGGGGGCATGGAGAGGTTTGCTACCTTTAAAGGCCATCTGGGACCTTTGGGTCTCCCTAAACTTTGGATTGTTTTAAGAATAGCCACTAGTTGATGCAATCAGTTTCTTTGGCTTTAAACAAAAATGTTGTAAAAAAACCATGGGTCACAAGAATAGGTGTGACAGTCACCTAGACCTTTGGTATTAAGGTAAAAAGTTCGCCCTTGCTCAAAAGCCAGCCATATCCAACTATAGGGTTTGGTGCTCATCTCCATTTACAGCAAAAGAGTCAGTGCTATCTGTATCTGCAGATGTATCCGTGGTCCATGGCAGGCATAACTAGACACCAAAGCATGCAGAATACTGCTACCTTTCCTACCAAAGCGGTATCTATTTATCTACTTGCAATTTCTTGTTTTCAAATTCCTAGGTTGGCAGGAGCTGGGAAAGAGATGGGAGTTCACACCATCATGCAGCACTTGGGTCTCAAATTGTTGACCTGCCAACCTTCCAGTCCTTAAGTTCAGCATCTCAACAAATAATCCCTTTGGCATAAGAAGACAAATACAGTTATATACAAATGTATGTATGTATGTATGTATGTAAAATATTTATGCATCGTTCTCCTCAAGATGATCCAAAGCAGCCTAGGCAGAATGACGGTAAAATCTGGAACAAGGGTACTAGTGGTTAATGCTTAACATTCTGTTATGAATATGTCTTCCTCATTTAAACTTTGATGCTCCTTCTGTTATTGAAGTGGGGAGAGGTATATGAGATATAGAATGTATAAAGATTTCCTTTTTAACATTATAAGAAAAAAGGCTAACTGAAATGTAAAATCAACTTGCATATAACATTTTAAAATTGTTTAGAGGCCACTGGTTGAGAGTGAACTCAAATGTCAGCGAGTTTGCCAATTACAATACCTAATTACCTGAAACATTTTCTATAGTGATTCTCTGCCTCTCTGGTTTCTGAAGTTTTAGGGGATTTCTTATAAAGTTACATCTCTATTTTTCCACTTTAAAAAATACCATTTGAGTTCTTTTGCAATTGGAAGGGTTAAAAGGTTTGGGGACTTGTTATTTGTTGTTGTTTTCAAATTTCTACTGAACATCACCTATGAAATCTGTGTGCTTTTCCTAAGGCAAAAGACAGATGTTTGACCTACAAGCAACATTGTATTTTTGGATCTATCTCGGGAGTTGCCATCTTTGGTTCTGGATGGGACAGCTTTGCCCCAAACAGACCTGGTGCGTAATCTGGGGGTCCTCTTGGATTCACGACTACTGCTCGAAGAGCAGGTGGCAGTCGTGGCCAGGAGGGCTTTTGCACAACTTCGTGTAATATGCCAGTTACGCCCACTCCTAGATCAGGACTCCTTGCTCATGATCACACATGCTTTGGTCACCTCCAGATTTAATTACTGTAATGCGATCTACATGGGGCTGCCCTTGGTGACCATTTGGAGGCTGCAGCTGGTCCAGAATGCAGCTGCTCATGTGGTGATGGGGTGCGGGCGTTATGCTCGTGCCTCACCACTACTTCGGGAGCTGCACTGGTTGCCAGTATGTCTCCGGGTGCAATTCAAGGTGCTGGTCATTATCTTTAAAGGCCTACATGGTAGTAGGCCAGGATACTTAAGAGACTGCATCACCCCAAGAACATCTGGCCGTCCCACCAGGACGGATCGGAGAGGCTCTCTTATCATTCCATCAGCTAGAGAGGCGCATCTCTCTAGCACCAGAAGGAGGACCTTCTCCGTGTCCGCCCCGGCCCTTTGGAACCTCCTGTCAACTGAGTTATGCTTACAGACAGAGCTACTGCCCTTTCGGAAGGGCCTAAAAACCTGGCTAGCAGGGCAGGTGTGGGGCTCAGGTAATACGGGGTCCCATGTCTGGTGGCTGATCTGATGGGATAGCCACCCCTCTCTCCCCCTTTTAAACTTTTTAAACCTTTTAAACTTTTAAATCTTTGAGGGTTTTTTTTTTTTTGTAAATATATAGTTTAATTTTTTTTAAGTTGATTTGGTTTCTGGGTTTGTGGGGTACTGGTTTGTAAGTGGGATTTTTTTTTGAAAGTTCTGAAATGTTTTGTGCATTATGCTAATTTAATTGTAACTGTATATTTTGTATTCTTTTTGTATTGTCGTTAGCCGCCCAGAGTTGCTTGGGCAAGTGGGGCAGCATAAAAATCGAATAATTAAATTAAATTAAATTAGTCTAAAGATCCACTATTTTCTTTCCATTCTAGCAGGCGATGTTAGTTACAAACCAATACCTAAGTGTCAACAGGTGATTCCTCCAGCTTTCCTTTTCCATCTTGAAACTTAGCCTAACTGTAGACTTCAGGATTAAAACATCTAGCCAAATTTATTGAGTGACGGAGTGAGTGAATATACTGCCCAACTGACCAAATAATCATTCTGGGCAGTGCACATGAGAACCAATACAACATAACATAAATAAAGTGCCTCCCTCAAACCCTCCTCCCCTAAACAATCCCCATTATACAATCACATTTCAAAACCTGATAAAAGACAGCAGCAGCAAGTTAATAGACAGATGCAGTGGCAAAAAACCCCCACAATGAGTAAAATTAAACTGAGATCAAAGCAAATAAAATTAACTAGGTGTCAGAGTGTCAGCAAAGGTCATTCTGAACAGTTCCACCTGTACTAATTTGGAGGAAACAGCAAGGGAGGGGCCTGGCAGACATGCAGAGGAAGATTACCGAAGGCACCATTTCTAGTTAAGGTTTTCCTGGTCTCTCTTAGCCACAGTCTACAAGTTTTTGAGAATCTGGTATATATCAGAGAGGTGCTCTGACAAGTAACAAGGTCCCAAACCATTTGGACACATATTGCCTCTTTTTTTTTAAAAAAAGTCTCTTGTCTGATGAAGAGTTCTGGAAAAGTTTTGACAATATTGGCTACCTGTGGTTTTTGCTCAGAAAAAAAAGGTTTATCACAGAGTCTACTATAGTCTACCTTGGCCAGACCTCACTTGGAATTAAGTAGCTCTGCACACTACAGGGGTTTTTTTTTTTTTAAAGAGGAAGGGAAGGATCTGTTCTTGGTCATTCCCAATTGCAGGGCACATAATAATAGGCTCAAATTACTGGAAACCAGGTATAGGCTGGATATTGGGAAAAACTTCTTAATGGTTAGAACAGTACAACAATGGAACCAAATGCCTTGAGAGGTGGTGAGCACTCCAACACTGGAAGCCTTCAAGAGAGAATCGGACAACCATCTGTTAGATTTGCATTGATTCAGATTCCTCATTCCTCATTACCATAGCGGGATGCCTTAGGACATCCCGCTATGGTAATAGAGTAGACCGTACAGCCTGCAACTCAACACTGACTGTTGGGCAGTGGTAAATAACCTGACTCACTAAAGGGGCCAATGACTATGGGTAGGTGAGCCCCTTTAGGTGGGGTGATGATCCCCTCAGTTGAGGAAATGCCACTGGAAACCATCATATTGGGCAAAATTAAACTCTGATTCCCAATGGTCATGGAGGCAGAAGAGGCCATGCCATATGGACTGGCTGCAAAGGTGCATCTTGATAATATCCTCAAGGCTGTGGCAGTCCATTGCAGTCCCGGTGTTAAATCCTTCATGTCTCATTTCATATGTGCTGCAGGAGATGGCTCTGTGATCATAGTGTGTGGGTCACTTCTTGGCAAGCTCGGATCCACCTTAAACAAATTCATGCCAGTGGCATTTTTCCTGATTTCCTCAGAGGATGATGGTGGCCCAGAACCAGCTGGCCTCCAAGACCAGGTCTTCTGGTGCCCTGGGACAGGGGGGAAAAAGTATGCTGGGATCAAGTTGTGACCAATGGCAATAGCACTGCAGTTTATGAAGGATATCAACAAGCTGAAACACATCTGGAGAAGGGCAACCCAAACACTAAATGAATCACTGGAAATCAAATTTTGTAAGGATCACTTTAAGAAGTCATGTACTGTACATTTAGTCTGGAAAAGATATGGCTGCCATACGTCCTGGAAAACCAGGAACGTCCCAGATTCAAGGTCGGAAAAATTGTCCCAGACAATTCAATAAAAAATCATGTTAAAGTCCCGGATTTTTAAAACTTACTGACTGCATATTATAACACACCATTAAAATAAATTCGAACTCTCACCATCAAACAAGCGATTTCCTGCCACATTACAGATGGGGTATACCTAGAGACAAATCTTAATGTCCTCACAACACATCACCATCCAATAAATGTGACTAGTGTGTTTCCTGGAACTGAAGATATTTAGAGTTGACAGCGATGCTACATCTCAGAATTACAAAAGATCATCTTACAGTAAGAATTAAGTGTTATAAATAAACTCATTTAAATATTGATATATTTAATGTGAAAGTGTTTTATAGCTGTCATTATATTATGTTTGTTTTTAAAAAGGCTATTTTGTAGATAACCCGCCAATTTTTATCAAGAATACTTCTGTCACGGTTTTGTGGGAGAGAATTATGGCAACTCTTGGAGAAGAGAAGACTAAAAGACAGTCTTATAGTCGTCCTCAAGTATCTAAAGGTGGAGTAAGTTTGTTTTCTGTGTATCTAGATCCAAATCCTACCCACAAATTGCAAGAAAATTTTTACAATCAGTCCAAAATGAAACAAGAGATAGTGCCAGGTGACGAAACTCCCTGTTCAGAAAACACTCAAATGGCTACTGGGAAAGAGGAAAGGAAAGGTACAATTAGCTTTGTCACTAATGATACAACTAGATTAAAGCCAAAATGTGAGATTCTCTGGAACAGTTAATAAAGCTGGGAAAACCAAATATGAGATGAAATGACTTTGTAATGAAAGCCACAAGCTTGAATTTATAAAAGGTGACCACAATATTTTGGAGCTCTCCAATTCACATGGTCAAGAGGTAACTTGATGGCAAATAAAAACAATAACAATATGGTTACTGGTTTTGATTACTCCTAAGGGGATTAGAAAAATGACTGAAGACTAGGGCTATGGATTTTTCAGATTTACCACTATGTAAAGTTTTGATGTTGAGAAGCCGTATGCTAAAATATATGTTGTTAGGAGGCAACAATGAGGACGAGCCATTGCTTCCATGCTGTGTTTGTTGACTCCATAGCAACTGTTGGTTGGCTGCCATGGGATAGTGCTGGATTAGATGGACCTTTGACAGATGCAGCAGTGCTCTTCTTAAGGCTACAACAATGGATGTAAAATCTTTTGTGTGTTGTCATGAATGCCTCCTTTGGCCTTTCTCTACTTCTCCCAGGATACTTTATCTGCCTGTAAATCTTTGGTTTCCATAGAAACAGTGGTAGTGTAATAAAATAAAGACCAAAATATTGTATTCTGTCAACGTAGATTGTTCTGCTGGTATGAGAGCACATAGCCACAAAACCGTTTTACTTACTCACTTTTGACTTTTAGTTCCTGCCCTGTCAAGATTCATCTACTATTAATGAGCACTGCAATCCCATAACCCTGGCTTATTGTTGCAAGCTATCTTTGTTCTCTCTGAGAAGAAAAGATGAACCTTCTCCCTTTGTCTAACATTCAGTGAATATGCCAAGGTCTATCAAATGATATTTCCAATGCATATGTGGCACTAGAGACAATCTGTCCTCCAAAAGGGCAATCACGTATCAAACTCTGCAGTCTTTGGCATGTGTTATTCCACTGGGCATCAATTACTCAGTTACCTATCAACAAGAAAAAGTTGGTAAAATGTTAGGAGCAAGTTGCAACCAACTAGCATAACACTTGTAAGTGTATCTGTTATACCATCAAGTCAATTCTGTTCTGTGGTGACTCTGAGACAGGGGATCCCAACTTAAGACCCATGGGCTGGATCCAGCCTGTGGTGCCATATCATGTGTGTCCCCCCCTCCAAGGGCATTTGAGAAACAAAATGGCTACCCATTTGAAGCTGTTTGGACAAAATTGTCCAAAAAAACCCATCATGCAGGAGGGCCAAAATGACCATCTGGCCCTCAAAGCTGAGAGTGTGTGACCTGGCCCCTGGCTTGAAAAGGTTGGGAACCCCTGCTCTAAGTGGAGTTTCAGGGCTTGGAAGGTGATTCATGAAGTAGTTTACTATGCCCAGGGAGATATGGCTGAGTGAAGATTTGAACCCAGCTGTGCTGAATCCTTTTTGCAAAACCTTCTCTTTAAATATTGTGTTGTGTAGGTTGGAGCCTTTGCCTAACCTAAGTCTTGCAAGGATCATCTTACCATTGAGGTACAGTAATACCTCCCTTAACGTTTAAGACTTGGTTCCACATGCATCAGATAACGTTAAAATCCTATTCAGATGCATCAGATAACGTTAACTCCATAGAGATAAGCAACACAGGCTTCAAGGGAAAGTCAAGGAAAAATGCTGGAACCTTTGTTTTAAGGATAAATACATTACAAAAGCTTGCCAAACCAGCAAAAGCAGGAATCAGTTTAAAAAGATAACAGCAAGGGTGCCCAAACTTTTCAGGCCACGGGCTAGTTTAGCAGAGCAAACACAGACAGCAGTTTTTTTAACTTTGCTGTTTTAAAATAAGTGCTCCCTCTTTTTGTTGACAGATTTTTTTGTTGACAGATTTTTTTGTTGACACATTTTAGCTTGTTTACTGCTTTCCATAGTTTGGGCACCCCTGGCTAAGAGGGATAGAAGCAGGACCCAAAATTGATGACAACATGCTGTAGTGCACTGACCTTCCAAGATCACCAAGACATGGGGAGGGGGGACTCTTTCAATATGTCCTGACTCCATTTTAAAAGCTAAAAGGGGGGGAAAAAACAAGCCCCAAATGGATGAAATTTACAATCATGCAGAGCTGCCATATGGAGTCATGTGCACAGAAATCAGTTTAAAAAGCTAATAGCAAGAGTGCCCAAACTTTTCAGGCCATGGGCCAGTCACGTGGTTCATGGGTGCCCAAACTACAGCCTATGTGCCAGATCTAGCCCTGATACCAATTCATCTGGCCTGTTCCACTCTCGCCATTCCCAGAAGCTGGGTGAGTTTTACTTCTGCTTCTGGTGTCATTGGCTGGATATGGCCCATAGGCCATAGTTTGGGCACCCCTGGCTAAGAGGGATAGAAGCAGGAACCAAAATGGATGCCAGCATTTACCAACATGCAAGGTGGCCATCTGGAGCCATGTGCACAGGAACCCATTGGTGTCATGGGCCAGATCTGGCCCATAAGACTTGCTAACAGCAGGGGTGCCTAAACTTTTCAGTCCATGGGCCAGTCACGTGGTTCATGGGTGCCCAAACTACTCCCTGTGGCCCAGATCTGGCCTCCAATGCCAATTCATCCATGCCATGCTTGTCGATCCCAGAAGCGGAAGTTGGGTGAGTTTTACTCCCGCTTCTGGGAGCAACAAGGGTGGAGCAGCCTGGATGAATTGGAGTCAGGGTCTGAACAGTTTGGTCAACCTTGCTGTTAGCTTTTAAAACTGATTTCTGTGCACATGGCTCCATATGGCAGCTCTGCATGATTGTAAATTTCATCCATTTGGGGCTTGTTTTTTTCCCTCTTAGCTTTTAAAATGGAGTCAGGACATATTGAAAGAGTCCCCCCCCCCTCCATGTCTCCATCCCTCTTAGCCAGGGGTGCCCAAACTATGGAAAGAAGTAAACAAGTTAAAATTTGTCAACAAAAAGAGGGAGCACTTATTTTAAAACAGCAAAGTTAAAAAAACTGCTGTCTGTGTTTGCTCTGCTAAACTAGACAAACTGGTTTGGCAAACTTTTGTAATGTGTGATTGTTATTGAGATGTTGCAACCTTGAGATAAAGAGAGCAGGAACCCCCCTCCCTTTCTCCCAAGACAAACTGGTGAGTCACAGCCAAGCCTCAGGGAATTGGAGGCAAACATTTGTATCAGAAATAGTTGTGTTATCTGATGGATCGGATAACGTTAACATAATGGTTAACATAATGTTATCCAATGCAAATGTTTGCCTCAAATTCCCCAACGTTATCCGATGTAAATGTTATCCAAGGTATCACTGTATGTCTTATCTTTTAGGTATATATATTAAGCATTTTAGCAGAGATGGGAAAATTTACAGTGGTCATGCTGACCTTGTCTGAACTACTACTACTACTACTACTACTACTACTACTACTACTACTACTACTACTACTACTACTGAACAGTACTTAGAAAAATATTAGGTTTATTGTAAACTGTAGCTAATATGAATTGTCTATTAAAATATTCAGAGATGTGACAGCAAACACAGAGGAACAAATTATAAATGATACCAGGTTCCCTGTTACAAAGTGATAAAATATTATCCTCCCAGAGATGCATTTCTTCAAAAAGCAGTATCTATACAATCAATATGTGAACAAAGCCCATTGATTACCCCTTAATGGCCAATCGTCATCCAAAAGGAAGTAAATTTGCAACTTCTGGAACTGTGGAAACCTGGAATCAGCGTAACTGAATGTCATAAGAAATCTTTCCTTTGAGGAGGCTAATTAAACACTGCTAACACTGCTAGTAATGAGAACAGATTTTTGACCTTTCTGCTACAGTCCAAAAGCAGTCTTTTAACTTTGTTCTAATAATGTATTGCAACTATGCACTTGCAGAAAATAACGTGAAATATATAAAGTAAGATTAAAATGGCCCTTCCTTTCTATCCTGCAGATGCCACTGGATTACAGTTCTCATCATTGTACACCACTGATTTTCCCGATGTGAGTTTGAGTCTAGCAACTCTTGTTAGAGCTATAAATTCCCTGGCCCTGATTTACATTGCTCAACGTTTATTCATATAGCCTCATTCTTTACTTTAATTCTCAATCATTACAGAATAAGTGGATAATCTCCACTTGCTCACAGCCACCCCTCTCAGTCCAATTCACACCTTTTATCCTTTGCAGATGTTCTTTTCTAACCCGCTTCAGTCTAATAAGAAAGCACACAGGCCAGCATTCAAAAGTTTTATATAAGAGACACATATCTTCCCATTTCAGTTTTCTCCACATTCTTAAGAGGGAAGGACCTCTCAGATTTGCAACCTGTTTCCAAATTTTAATTATTATTTATTATTAATTTAATTCCTATTAGAAAGAGAACTGAAGAAAATCTCAATCCATCCCTACAAATATTACTACATCATGTCTTAATGGGAGATCAGCAATACAAAATTCTTAACTTAGTTTCCTGTCATGCTACATTAATAACTCCAACCAGGTTATGAATAGAAAGAAATTACTTTTCATGAGATGAGTGGATCTGTCAAGCTTCAGCCAAATGAGGTCCTCCTTTTTCTCATTCTGCATCAAATTGTGAAACTTTCTCCCCCAAACCTATGTGTTTTCCTGCATTTATCATATGTGCTTCTGCATGCATTTTTTTTTCATGTATATTTTCCATGTATACATTTTTTACTTACTTAGAATTACAATTACACTTATATACCACCCCATAGTCCATAGTGCACTCTCTAGGCAGTTTACAGACAGTTATCATTTTTGCCCCCAAAATGCTGGGTATGCATTTTACTGACCTCAGAAGGATGGAAGGCTGAATCAACCTGGATCCCAATCAGAATAGAACTCATAACAGTTTGGCTGCAGTACAGCAGTTTAACCACTGTGCCACCAGACTATTGGCTCCAAACTGTGTTTGGTCTGTAAGTTATGAATTGGGTAATCTTGCATTCTTTTCATGCACTCCTTAACTAGCAAGTAATACTCAAAATAAGGGATTGCAGTGGCTTAGTGGTTAAGATGCTGAAATTGATGACTGGAAGGTTGACAGGTCAGCAGTTCGAGACTCAAGTGCTGCATGATGGAGTGAGTGTCTGTCTCTGTCCCAGCTCCTACCAACCTAGCAGTTCAAAAGCAAGAAATTGCAAGTAGATAAATAGGTAGCACTTTGGTTTGAAGGTAAACAGCATTCTGTGCACTCCAGTGTCTAGGCATGCCTACCATATGTCCACGGAAATGTCTGCAGTTGCAGATAGTGCCGGCCTTTTGGCTATAAATGGAGATGAGCACTGAACCCTAGAATCGAACACAGCTGTCTTTTGAGCAAGGACAACCTTTACCTAATAAAGCAGACCTTCCATTACAGGAGAGCAAGGATATTCTGCTGCTTCCCCACTCCCAGGTTTATTTATTTGTAGGCTTTGCAAACATTCTGTGTACTGACTTATTTAGTGAAACAATACTCTGTGTGGCACTGTGCATCCCCCCCCCCCTCTTGTTAGCAAGGACTGATGATTCACAGAGCAATAGAAGGATTCCCTGTTTTCCCAAGGGAATGTCAGGCAGCAGATGTGCATGAACCTCTCTTGTTCCATCTGCTTCCCTTTCATTTGCCTCCTATTTTACAATTCTGGAGGGGGGGGCAGGATAATTGTTTTGCATTGCATTGCAGCTAGCAGTAGGATATTATTCTCTGAGATCTTTAAGGAGCACCAGCAGTAAGAAATGCAGACCAAATGAAGTGACAAAATGAGGAAATAGAAAACCAAGTAACTTAAAGCCAAATTGAAAAGATTCCTGAAATACTGAATGAAAGCTTCCAGGAGCTACACATGGCCTTTTCAGCAATTTACCATATTAACAAATGTGGTTTCCTGCTGTGCTTACTGAAGCTCTTGCCCATTAGCCTAAATATCCACATTAGCCAAAATAAGATCTGACTTTGTGATTAGAAAAACAACAACATTATTCTCCAATGTGAAGCTGTCCCTGGTGGGACCAAAACAATACCAGGGCAGGCTGCATGTCTACAACAGAAATGAGGATGTAAATTGACTTTCTGACATGTTATGGAGATTGACGTAATAGGAAAATTTCTGAAAAGAGTGATGATGTCCCAGGATTCTTTGTGGGATTAAATCTGTGCAAACCCTGCATATTTTCAGGATCCGCAAGAATCATTTTCCAATAGCAAGACAGGGTGGGGAGAGAACCTTCCCATGAGTATCTCAACCCCTGTGTATCCCTGTGGAGTATGCAAAAAAAAAAATCCCCCTCCAAGATTGTGGTATTTTGAACCACAATTGGTTGTACTCCATGCAACAACAACCTTGTGCTGGGCAATCTTACTCACACTAGGTCAGGCGAAAGGAACTATGGAATGAATTCACCAAAAGGTGGCTTCATTTTGGAAGTCTAATGTCTGTCCTGGACATGGAAGACATATCTCAACCATAAAAGTGAAGGTGCTTGCTATCATTGTTTACTAAGTACCTATGGTTTAATTTAGGCATGGTAGGGAGAGGAATGAAGTCAAAAAAAGCACCCTGAAGTAAAACTTGGAGTTTCATGATCAAAGGGCAAAGAGAAAAGGGCTCTGTTGAGTTCCGGTCTCTATTTAGGACGTTGTGCTTCGGGCTCCGTTGAGGTTGTTGAAGTTTGGGCTCTGACCTCCAGGCCCCCGCTAATGTCCAGCCATGGGGCCAGCAGAGGACATTATGTCTTATTATGTATAGTGGCTGTATTGTATTCTATTACGTATTCTATTACATTCTTTGTTGTGTATGTAAGCTGCCCTGAGTCACATGGCCGAGTGGGTGGCATACAAATCCAATCAATCAATCAATCAATCAAAGGGAAAAGAAAAGTAGATAACAAAGATGTTAAGCTGGCATGAATGTAAAATATTTGGGACAAGATAAAAAGATGCCTAAACCCCCACATACTGCCACAAGTCCAGTACCTGCAGTGATGCCCCAATCCTATGCATCTGAATCTTACTATACAGTCAACAAAACTCTCTGTTGAGTCAATCTGTATCCTGTTTGTTGCTTACATGAATTATTCTACATTCTCATGTTCTAGATGAGATATTTGAAAGGCTATGGTTATGAATCTGCTCATAATCTTCAGTATAGCTCCTACCAACCTAAGAGCAAAGTTAGTAAATAAACCAGACAGATTTTCTCTTAAGAGAACTCTCCCCCAAAGAAAGTCTGGCTAGGTCAATCCCTGCTGATCTTCTGGGGGGCAAACAAAACCTTTACTATTCCAGGTGGACTTAAGTTTTTTTTTCCTAAAGTGAGTTTTTAACAATGATTTTTAAATCAGTTCTGAATAAGTATTTTTTCCTTCTTTTACTGCATTCTCCAGCATTTGGGGAGCCCTACTGGGAATTTAAAGCAATTTAAAATGCATTCAATAGTTTTTTTGGGTTTTTTTTAAACTGTTCATTGCATGTTGATTTTGGTAAGAAAATTAAGCAAGGTATCAGTGCCTAGAAATGAAGTTTTAAGTGAGTATGGTTTGCAATATTTCACAGCACTGTCAAAAAACATATACATTTGTGTTTCAGCCTTAGCATCCAAAATCTTGACTTTGTGAAGCTGGAGACAACAGGAAATAGCTTTACCTCTTTTCCTAAGCCAAAACCATTTTGACCACTGAAACCTCCTGAGAGTCTATCAATCTTTGCAAAGAAGATTTAAAAACATAGGAAGAGACTTTTCCCAGTCCACAAATTGCATACTAAGATCAGCCATCCAGATACCTAGGAAAAACCATAAGCAAAGCAGAAAAGGGGGGAGCCTTGCCCTGTTACTCTACAGTAACTGAGATTTAAAAGCACGCTATAGCCAACCTTGGATGTATATGACAAGACATCCATTTTGGTGGCTGGTGTAACATCACAGTAAATGTTCTAGTTCACCTATTGATTCTGTGAAAATCTATTCACTTTTCTGTCTTTCAACTGCCATTATGTAGCTCCGCTGCCTAATGTGAAATTTCACATTGTGTTACAGCTCTACTGAACCCCAGATCCTCCCAGAATGAGAAAGAGAGAAAAATGTATATCTCAAATTTTTACCTGATATTTTTGGTCATTTTGGTCACTTCATCATATCTGCCCCTCTCCCAATACTAAAAAGCTTCAAATACTCTATTCTTCCCTCATAGGAGATAGTATCATTCCAGTTCCTGGATTGTTTTGATTTCTTCTTTTCAGCTACCCAATACTTATGCACCATATAGAGCAGATGTTCCCAACCCACGCCCATGGGCCTAATCTGGCCTGCAGAGCTCATTAATACGGCCCACAGTGGCCACCCTGGCACCTCCAGAAGCTCCCACCACCGGAAGTCCCAAAACATCACTTACCACAGCGACGGTAGCAATCATACAATTTTGCAGCTTCTTGCACAGCCTCCGCCACTTTCCATGGCAGCAGGAAGCTTTTTGGAGCATTTTTGCTCTCCTTTGGGAATTTTTTGCTGCTTTTCCACTGCGTTTTGGAAGCTAAACAGCAGTGGTTGGGGACTTCCAGTGCCAAGCAGTTTCCGTCAGTGCCTGGGTTCCCAGTGCAGAACTAGGAAGTGGCCAAACTTTTCATTCTAGCTGCCAAAGCACTGTGGACAAGCAGTGAAAAAATCCTAAAATGGAGCAAAAATGCTCCAAAAAGCATCCCGCTGCCCTGGGAAGTGGTGGAGGCTGTGCAAGCAGATGCAAAAACAGTGTGATTGCTGCTGCCACCGATGACAACAACAAAAACGTAAGCAATGGGAGCAACCACACCTCTGGCCCACACAGCTGACTGTCGGGAGCAGGAACAGCCCCTGTTGGGGAAATGTTGGGAACCCCTCACTTAGAGTGTAAAGACATGCAGTGCCCATAAGTCAATACAGTAGCTTAAGTGTGAACTTGACATGAACTTCCCTAAAGACATTATACAAACTCCACAGTTTCAGAAAACGGATTCTTCTTGCCATTTTTCTGGGATTTTCCCCTATAGCCAAGCTATCCTGCAGGCAGGCAGCATACAGCAGCTAGAGAGTTAACAAAATCTGAAAAAAGGGGTGCACAGATGTATCAACAGCTGAAATATTACCATGGTTTTGTCTCCTTCCTTTGTCTCAAAACTATTCACAAAAACGTTTGAGAGGGATCCCAAGGAAACAGCAGCATTTAATCAGACTGTATTTGTTTTAAGCTATAGGAAAGCAGAAAACTTAGTGCATGAAACACTGAATGCAAGATGATGACACAGTACAGAATAGAAAAGCCACTTATCAAACAAGATTGTCACACAATGCAAAATATCTGCCGAGCTAGCAGGCCTGATCCCAATGAATGGAAAAAGGTAGGAAATATAATGAGCTAGGTTGTCAATGACTCACATTTCAAATGCTGCTTCTGACTGTAGAAGATTTTATTATGTTTACCTTTTAGGAGGCGGGTGGGCATAACACGAATGTGACTGGTCTTCCAGGATAGACGGAAGAAATATATCCCAGTGACAATTTTATGCCCTGAATAATCTGAAGCCCAGTTCTATTGGTGTTATTTGATATCTGACAGCAAATGTGACTTGGTGTTGTGCTAAAATGCAATAGCTGCCCTAACAAGGAACCCACATTGCTGAACTCAGTCTCATATAATCCTGTCTCCCTCCTGACTCCTCTGGCAGGGATTTAGAAAAGGCAGAATCTCTAGTCAGAAAATGGGGATGACAGTGAAGTTTATTTGTTAAATGAACTGCATTAATTTGAATGTCCTGCTCTGAGAACTGGAATACATCTGTCCTTCAGTTGTACTCTTCTCAATTGTGAGTAGGGTAAAGAGAAAGGTTGCCCTTGCTCGAAAGCCAGTTATGTTTAACTTTAGGTTACAGCGCTCATCTCCATTTACAGCCAGAGAGCAAACACTATCTGCATCTGCAGATGTTTCTGTGGTATTGTGGCAGGCATGATTAGACACTGGAGTGCATGGAATGCTGTTATCTTACCACCAAAGCAGAACCTATTTATCTACTTTCAATTTCATGCTTTTGAACTGCTAGGTTGGCAGGAGCTGGGGAGATGACAGGAGCTCACTCCATCATGGAGCTTTACGGTCTTGAACTGCTGACCTCCCAGTCGTCAAGTCCAGCATCTTAACCACTAAGACACCATAGTTCCTCTCAATGGTACACTCTCAACTAAAAAATAATAATACAGAAATTGTATTATGGAGAAAATATATTTATTTATTAAACTTCAAATTTGAATATGTTGTTATTTACCTATCTCTTTTTCTCAATTTCTATGATACTCTTTTTACTTATGTAACTGTGTGAGAATATTGCCACCAAGATTGTTGAATTTTTTTCTTTTCGATTGTCCTTGGTTTTTTTAAGAATATAAACCACCCAGAGTAGGATTAAATCCAAGGTGGGCAGTACAGTATATACCATATTTGCCGGCATATAAGCTGCACTTCCCCACCCTTAAAATACACTGGAAAAACGGGGTGCATCTTATATCCTGGTAACAGGTCACTCTGGTGTGGTGCAGTGGCAATAGAAGATTGGTGGCTGAAGAAAGGAAAGGGCTATATTTAAATTGGCTCTTAGCCCTCACCCATCCTACTCCTGTGCAGTTTTTGTGGCTGCTGCTGACCTGTAGGAGCTGGGTGAAGGTGGCTTCCAAAGGTGCTGTCTTGCCCAGCTGATCCTGCCTTCCCTGCAGGGGTGAGATGGGGTGGAAATGGCTCATGGTGGGATGGGGCAAGGAAGGATTCAATGAATTCTCCATTCTCCCACCCCACTCCACTCCACTTTCCTCTGCTGGTGGTGGGATGGTGGTGGAAAAGGATTCAAAAAATCCTCAATTTCCCCACCCCACTCTCCTTGGCTGGTGGTGAAACAAGTCTCAAATAGCCCTTTCCTACCTCATCCTACTCTCCTTGGCTCCTGGAGTCAATTTTGGAAATTCATGAAAATTATAGAAAATATGTGTATAAAAATTGCATGTGTCTTATCATCAAATGCATCTTATTTGCTGGCAAATTCAGTAAATTTAAATGAATAAATACAGTTAATAAAGTTGTGGTCCTCTAGGTCAGTGTTGGCAAACCTATGGCATGTGTACCAGTGGTTGCATGCAGAGCACTATCTGTTGCATGCGTGTCATCAAAGGCAAGCCCTGGCCTGTGCTGCCCCGCTGGCACCAATGGCAGTGCCACATTCCCACCCAATTGTCTCTCTCCACCAATGGGGAGGGGAGAGGGGAGGCTGGAATCTCACCCAGTAGGTGGCGTGTGCATACACATGTACCCATGTGACATTGCTGAAGGTGACATCACATGGGTGCATGGGCACACGTGGTGTCTACCCGTGTGCTGCCTCATCCTCCTTCAGCACTCAGTCTCTAAAAGGTTCACCATCTCTGCTCTAGGTGATTCAATTTCTTGTGTGAGTCTCATGATATCTCAGAGGGAAAGTAAAAAGATTAAAACTTTGAAAAGTTTTCTTTTCACTAGCAGAATTACACAAGTTTTAATGGGGGGGGGGGTCTTTCATCATGCTTCAGGATTTTTTGTGGTGATGGAGATTCCCAGGAGTTGCATATGCACACACACACAAATTCTGTGTTTTGTGTAAATTACAGAATTTTTTAAATGCAATTTTGTGTGTGTGTGTATGTGTGCATGCAAAAGCATGCCTTATCCAAATGGTATTACTGATATGAAAAAAGGTAGCTTTTTCACTTGTAAATTTCATTTTCCCCTAGTATGTTGAAAATATCTTTTTTTTTTTCATTTTGTAAACAATCTTTACTTCCTTAGGTGCTACTTATTAAAGCTGAAGCATGTGTGTTTATATAACCTAATAATCTCTAAGAATCTCATGATGCCATCATTTTCACTATATGATCCCAACAGGGTACAGCTACCCCTGTGATAGTTAAAAATTAAATTGCACTAAGGGAAAGAAAACTCTGCAGATCTGTTTGGTTCAAAAATACTTTCTCCCCAACCCAAAAAGGGTTGTTTTTACTGGAGAATCCTTCAAAGGAAAGAAATTATTTTGACAATTTCTTTGTAAATGTATACGGGAATAAGCTACTGTATCCAATGACAATTTATAATATATCACAAGTTTTTTAAAATACTGAAAAGACTCATTATATAATATACCATTGTATAATTTTGTCATAAATAGCAACTGGAAAAGCATCATCTAACTGATTGATTTCCAACAATGACTAATTTGGTTGTGGGGCTGGGGCTGAAGCCACATAAATATAGGCAAGAAGAAATATTGTATACAGTGGTATTTCGCTTAAAGAGAATAATGCATTCCACAGGATTGCTCTTTAAGCGAGTTTGCTCTTTAAGCGAAACATCATTGTAAGTGACCAATTGTGACTTCTGGCGGGGGGAAAGGCAAATCCCGATTTAGTTATTAAGCAAGTTTTGACATGAATTCGATGAATGTCTTGCATTTCGGTTGGGTGGTCTGGCAGCTTTTGCGATGTAATGAAAATCATGTACATTCAATGAACTGCCACCACAAAACTAAAGCACCCACGAAAATAATGGTTACATAGACTGAAAGCTTGACTCAGCACTTTCAGAAATGTAAAGAGCCATTGGCCAAAAATACAAAGTGATGACATCATTGCTTCCGAAGGTTGCCTTGAAAAAATGTAATCTTCGCCGGTGTGTGTGTGTTGGTTTTCAGCAGCTCAGCGACCAAACCACACCACCAATTCAGGTGACCCAAAGTGCATTTGAAAGAGGAAAGAATAACCTTTGTGGTGACACTATTACATTTGAAATTGGACTTCAGGAAAAAAAACTATCAAGCATTTTACAAAAAGCCACTCAAACAAGGTCACAAAAATAAAAGGAAAAAACATGTTAGAAACTGAATATGACAACTTCCTGAGGTGGGTACAGTTCAAATATAACATGTGGAGAAGAATGAGGCCAAAGCAGGAATCAACAACAAAGATATTAAGGAAGAACGTGACTTGTAAAAATGACATTGGGGGGGGGGTTGGTTGGCAGTGAGTCAGTGACAAAACTGATCAACCGATCAAAGTGATTCAAAATGCAATTAATAGAGGACATGATAACCTTTCTTGTGAAACTTATACAATTTGGATCAGACTTAAGAAACATTTTCTATGAAGGTTTAAAACAAAAAGCACACTTTCTAACCTTCCTTCCTTCCTTCAAAAAAACTCTCTGTCCAACTCTCGCCTTCTCACTGGATGTGGAAGTAAAAAGGCTGTCAACGTGTTCGTTTTGTAAAGGAAGGAAGGTAAGAGAGAAAGGGGGGAATCATGACCCACCCACCCAGCAGCGAAGAGGTGAGCAAGCACTTTAAAAAGTTCTCACTTGCGACTGCTGCTTCTAGCTCGCCTCTTCGCTGTCGGGTGGGTCCTCACACACACACACACACACACACACACACACACACACACACACACACACACACACACACACACACACACACACACACACACACACATTCTTTCTAACCTTTCTTCCTTCAAAAAAAAGTCTCTCTCCAACTCTTGCCTTCTCACTGGATGTGGAAGTAAATAGGCTGTCAACATGTTCATTTCGTGAAGTAAGGAAGGTAAGAAAGAAAGGGGAGGTCAGGACCCACCCGGCAGCGAAGAGGTGAGCAAGAACTTTAAAAGCAGCAGGTAGAGTCTAAGCACACTACAGTTAGGGATTTAGTTCATGGATTCGATGTGTTGAAATATGTTCATTAGTTCATTTATTTCTTTTGATCTGAAAGAAATAAAAAAAATAAATGAACTAATGAGCATAGTTCAACACATCGAATTCATAAACTAAATCCTTGACAGTAATGTCCTTAGACTCTACCTGCTGCTTTTTGTTTTTTGTTGTTGTTGGTGGTTTTAGTTGTTAAGCAAGGCAACCATTCAGTGAAAATTCTGCTCTTTAAGCGAGTTAGTCTCTAAGCAAGGCACCTTTTATGCAAGGTTTTACTGTATACGTAATGGAGTGTCAGGGACTGCAGTGTCTCAAGTGGTTAAGATAATGACTGGAAGGCAGCAGGTCAGCAGTTTGATACCCAAGTACTGCATGACAGAATGAGCTCCCATCTCTCCCCCAGCTCCTGCCAACATAGCAGTTCAAAAGCAAGAAATTGCAAGTAGATAAATAGGGACCATTTTGGTGGGAAGGTAAACAGTGTTCCATGCACTCCGGTGTCTAGGCATGTCTGCCATATGTCCACAGAAATGTCTGCAGACGCAGACAGCACTGGCTCTTCAGTTATAAACCCTAGAGTCAGATATGACTGGCTTTCGAGCAAGGGTGACCACTACCTTTACTAATGAAGTGTTTGTCACCCATTGTAGTAGTTGTTATTAATATTTTTGCCTTAAGCAGAAAACATAAAGCCAGTTAAAAGCTAGAGTAATCAGCACATTAAAGAACCTTTACATATGATTCAGATTGAGATCAAATCAAAAGGGTCCATGAGAGTCAAATAGGAAATGGTAGCAAAAGAATAACAAAGGCTATTTGAACTAATGATTTGGAACACCAATACATGAAACTGGAAATTTAAGGCAGTGTAGTTTTAAAACTGTGAGGAAATGTCTGATTATCTTCTGAATATAAATCTAGTGTTGTTTTTCCTAAAGAGAAAGACACATGCCTGGTGCCTTTTCAACACAGATGAAAAGCATGCCAACCCTAAGAAAGTATAGGAACAACAAAATTTGAATATTGTCTAGCCACACTGTAGAACACTCTTAGTTTGCACGAATTTGCCATTTTAAGTACTAACAAGCAGTAATTAGTTGTGTCATGGGGTTATGTAACAAGTAGTTCCAAAGATACAGCAAAAACAGAGTAACAAAAGAGTTTAAAGTTACCTTTGACTGTCACAATTAATATTTTTTCAGTTACTCTGAAAGGTTGCCTTTAAGGATTATTTTAAGGCATTTTCAGAGGCATTTTCAGAGGTTTGTGCTGTTTTACTATCAATCCTAGTCAAAGAGGGAATTATTTTTGGTGTTGAATTTTGTTTAACTCAGAAATATTTGCCAGAGGCAAAATCAGATTAAAAGGAACCAGACTATTTCCCTGTTTTGCTTGACAATAAAAAAAAGCTCTCTAGCTCACATATTACACAGGGACAAGGAATCTCGACGGGCTCAAAGCTCCTCATTTAGGTGTCTCCTTGAGTCAAGGTATCCTAAATTTAGATTGTGAGTAAATAATTTGGAGAACATACTTTGCATTCCTACCTAGCTCTAGGGATGGTGGACATGATATACTTGCCATGTGCTTTCTATACAAAATGCCTTTTCTGTACTGCAAGACTGAAACATTTAGAAACATCAACAATTTGAGATATGCAGATGATACCAGCCTAATGGCAGAAAGTGAGGACAACTTTAAAAAAGCTCCTGATTAGGTTGAAAGAAGAGAGTACAAAAGCTGGCTTGAGACTTAATATCAAGAAAACCAAGATAATGGCAACAGGCCCTATCAGTCCCTGGAAAATAGATGGGGGAAAAGTAGAAGCAGTGACAGATTTTACTTTCCTAGGGTCAAAGCTCTAGGAAAAAGCTCACTGCAGATGGTGATTGCAGCCATGAAATAAAAAGGCGACTGATTCTTGGGAGGCAGGTGATGAGAAACCTGGGGAACATAGTGAAAAGTAAAGACATCAAATTGCAAACAAAATTTGTATAGTCAAAGCAATGGTATTTCCGGTGGCAATGTATGGTTGTGACAGCTGGACCATTAGGAAAGCTGAGTGCAGAAGAGTAGATGTGGTGCTGGAGGAGAGTTTTGAGAGTCCCCTGGACAGCGAGGAGAACAAATAGGTCAATCATAGAAGAAATCAACCCTGACTGCTCCCTTGAAGGTCAAATAGTATAGATGAAGCTAAAGTACTTTGGACATCAAATGAGAAGAGAGGATTCACTTGAGAAAGCCTTGATGCTGGGAAGGGTGGAGGGCAAAAGAAAAAGGGGGGCAAAAATGAGATGGCTAGATGGTATTGTAGAGTCAATGAGCACAGAACTGAGAGAGTTGAGGAGGATGGTGGAGGACAGAAGTGCCTGGCGGACAGTGGTCCATAGGGTCGCAAAGGGTCAGAATCGACTGTGCAACTGAACAACAAACTGTGGGTTTCTTATCACACTTCATGACTCCTCATTGCTGTTCCTTATCAATGTCTTAGTGGCATTGTTTACTTATCAAACAGAAACAATTCACTTATACTTTCATCCCATAATCTCTTGAAAATGTGGCATGGCTCAAACTGAAAAATACAGATACTGTGCTGTGAGACTGGCCACACTCACCCAAAATGTAACCTACCGTACATAAAGTCTTTACTGCTTCCAGAAGATGCTGTAGTACAGACTATGTGAAGATTTCTGCAGCTGGTGATTTTAAGTGGATTTTCTCTTTTGACCTCATTAAGACAGGGAATTAAAAAGTTGTTTTTAACTTGTTCACATCTAAATATGCAGCTACTGTTTGGTATGTTAGCACTGATATAAAAATGCCCCACAATCACAGTAGAAAATGTCCTACAAATTATTCTGTGCAATTTATTAGGATTTCTGAAGTTTGTAAGAGGTGGGAGAGGAAAAGAAATGTATGTCCCAATACACTTAATCCATAATTTAGAGATATGCCTTATATAAAGGACAAATGGGTATGAGGAGGGGGATTCAGAGAGAAAATAAATAAATAATGAACCCATGTACTTTTTGCTCACTAGTTTTCATGTTAAAGGTAACAAACAGAGAGCTTGAAGGACAATAATTAAGTACTATGTTCTCCTGTTAGAAGTATTCTTCTCAGATAAGGACTCAAATCCGACAAGCAAACAGTCCCTAGCAGGAGCCAGTGGAAAAGAAGGTTCAAAAGTTTTTTGTGTCCTCAGGAGAGACCCATGGAGGCCTACACTATCAACGCAAGGAGGGCTCTGAAGCAAATCAGACATTGGAGTCACCAGGGGAGCTACATAATACTTACTAAATGCTGTGTTACCAATTTGGGTTATTTTAATCTCAACAAGAAATCCAATGAGATTCCTTGCCTTTAGGGATGAGAGTGACAAAAAGGAGGTATGTTTTCTTTTTTGGCTCTCTGCAATTTTGCTAACTATCAAGACTAGCCTTCTTCCCATTTGAGAAACAGAATATAGAAGAACTGGCTGATTTTAACAAGATGTGAAACATCCCACCACCCTGATGAAATAAAAAAGCAAGACACATAGGTTATGGTTTGAAAACTCAGGCCACAATTTATTAATTGAAAAAAAATGTGACCAGTAAAGTAGTATTGCTAACAGTAGTAGCTGGTAGTGCTCTAACCTGGTACCAGAGCAGGTGAAGCTAACCCTCACTTCCCGGATTCAGACCGGAGAAACCCTAGACCCTGAACTGAACCTTGACATTTTCACAGGACGGTGGATTTGGGGAGACATCAGTGTGGGGGATTCCAACTCAGGTCACATGAACCAATATTGGTCGTACCACGTAGATGTCTCATGGGGTGTCATAGATGCCCAGCTGATTCACCAGAATTGTGCTAGCCCCCCCTTTACCTACCTTGCCAAATGACTTTCTAATGGAATCCGCTTTGCAACCCTAGCCCAGCCCTACCCACCAATGATGCCATAGCTAACCCCCAAAGCCCTGCAGTCACGAGACTGGGATAGGCAAAACAACAACAACCTGGTTTCCTTTCAAACTACCAATCAGGAAAATAGGTCCAAAAATTCCTATCAGGCCCCAGATGAGGACTCCTAAGCATTCTAGTCTGCTGAGCAGGCAGGCAAGCATCAGATAATTGAACAGAGAGGCCAAAAAATGGAGGAGGATTAAAATCCATGATTGCCCTGCCATCCAGCCATGATTGCCCTGCATCCAGCCATTTATTGTCCCTTCCTACTGGCACAACCTAGCAGTTTGAAAACAAGAAATTGCAAGTTGATAAATAGAGACCACTTCAGTGGGAAAGTAAACAATGTTCCACCTGCCACATGCAGAAGCAGACAGTGCTGGCTCTTCGAATGTGAAACAGAGATGACCACTGAACCCTAGAGTCAGATACAACTGGCTTTTGAGCAAGGGAAACCTTTACCTTTATTGGCACAGAGAGGACCCCCCACATTTCTCTGGGTCTGTTTTGGCCAGACATTTGGAGGGGTATAATCCCTCTGATATTTTGAAACCTTAGAAGTCCACAGAACAAAGCAGCAAACTAATCAAAGTGTCAAAGAAAGGAGACATTTTCAGAAGTGAGGTTCAAAATTTTGTGGTTATCTTTTTTTTAAATGGTTTAGGAGTGTGTGCAAATGTTTTGCCTTTTACTATAGGACCAGATTGGCAGCAGCCAGCCCACTCCTCCACACAGCAAGTTTCACACTCCAATTAAAGCCTAAGGAAAATGTCATAAACTGTTTTTTGTTTGTTCATTTCTTTGTTTGATCAAGATGTGGAGGCAGTCAGGGAAGCTTCAGACTGATTAAACAATTTGTAAAAAAAGAAAAAGGAACAAGGGGAGGGGATGATGTAGGATCTTCAGGCACCTGGCAATATTAAAGTAAGCTCAAAAATAATTGAATGAAAAGAAATTTTAAAGTGCTGTCAGAAAGGGACAGAAAAATAGAGATATTTTTCTTGGGGATATAAACTTTTGCAAACAAATTATACCATAGCACTACTCTCTGTCATACCTGCTGTATTTACAAGGCCCTTCCAAAATGCAAGCTCCGGCAGGCTTTGAGGGAAGTACATAATCCAGAAGAATGGCAACTAATGCTGTGGCTCAAATCTTCAGAACATGTTTTGAGAGTTTTTGCTTTCTAACAATATCCTAGTAAGGGAACTAGGATAAAACTGCCGAATTTTCTCAAAACTACCACCATCATTTTTGGTAGCTACATGTTCACCAGAGACTGTGGTGGCTTAGTGATTAAGATGCTGAGCTTGATGACTGGAAGGTCAGCAGTTTGAGAACTAAGTGCTACATGATGGAGTGAGCTCCCAGCTCTTTTCCCAGCTCCTGCCAACCTAGAAGTTTGAAAACAAGAAATTGCAAGTAGATAAATAAGTACCGCTTTGGTGGGAAAGTAACAGCATTCTGTGCACTCTGCCTGCCACATGTCCACAGAAACATCTGCAGGTGCAGACAGCACTGGCTCTTTGTCTAGAAACAGAGATGAGCACCAAACCATAGAGTTGGATGAAACTGGCTTTTGAGCAAGGGTGACCTTTACCTTTACTATACTGTCATAACTTCTTCAGCTGACTCCTCCAAGAATCCCCCAAACTCTACAGAGGAATGTATGCCCCAGTCAGAGGGCTCTGGGGATGAGCTAGAGGCCCTAACTGGTAATCCCAGTCCAGGGTCATCTAAGGTACAGCCTGTCCTGTCCAGAGAAGACACACATTACCCAATCCCTCAGCAATTTATGAGGATTAGGGGAAGATTTAAAATAATTAGCAGAGGAGTTTCTCTTTGTCCCATCACTCACACAGATATGGTATTGTTCTTGTTGTTTTGTTGTCATCATCATCAGCATATACGGTATATTCTTTATTTTGAAGCAAAAATAACATCTTCTCTCCTGGTAGTATATTTCTGCTTTAAAAATGGGATTTGCACATGCTGTGAATCCTGTTTGAAACCAAATGTCCTGAGATTTGTAACACAAGAAATTATACAGTATTTGCACTTGTGGGGCAGGGTTGTATTGTGTGCACACTAGCAGGGGAATGCTTTTCTTAATAATGAAAAAGAATGCTGACTAAAAGTGGATTCTGGTTTAAATCTAAATCTGATTATATTGCAGCACCTTTCTCTTCACTTTTCAAGTTTCTCTTGCTTTACTGAGAGGGCAGAAAATGCTTATGTCATATGTTAAATTAAAGGAAAGGCAGATGTTTACTTAGGGCTTGTAGTGTATTCTGCACATTTTTCCAAACTCTCTCTAGACCCAATCTGTCTTCTAGAATATTTTACTCAACTATTTTGAGTAAATTCAACAAATTTATCTGGTTTCTCTAAGATTTTATTCAGAATAGACAAGGGAAGGAGTAGGACCTAATCATTAATTATCTTCAAAGGATTTCATTTTAGATGATAACATGACAGTATCATTAATTCAAGTTACTTTATCTGGTTAATATTATTCAAGATCCTATTTCTAAAAATGAATAATTAATAAGCATTATCCTTTAAGCAAAAAGAAGAAGAAAATTAAAATCAAGAGAGTGTTTTTCTTCCTTATAAAGAGTTCACTAAATGATTGCTGTGTGGTATTTCATATGTAAAGATGAATAACACTTGGGACATGCCCTATCCACAGATAAATACTTTCCTGGTATCTGAAATTTTTGAATGTATTTATAAAGCTGTCCTGAAAAACAATGAAATACAAAATCATTAATCTTCAAGTGGATTTAGCCCATGAGAGACATACAAAACATAAAATCCTACTCCTCCAAAGATCTCCTTCCAGGTAGTTTCCAAAGGCTATGTTTTGGATTTCACAAAATTATTTTTCATGAGATATTGGGAAGAGTGGGATTCCTTGTGACATTCAGACATTACTTCAGCTTGCTGGACAGTTCCCTAAGTATGTCCAGTAAAGCAACCATTTCAATTTTCCTCTCACCAGAATGTATCTCTTTATTAAAACTCAGCAGAGAGAGGCACCTTAATATGGGTTTTATTGCCATTGTCTTTGTTCACACATTGCAGTTTTTTGTTTCCCCAAGATAAAGAAAAGGGGTTCCTTCATTTATTAACTTTTTAAACTTGCAAACCGCTGTTTTGAAGGAAACAAAAGTACAGTATAAGTAAACCAAGTATACATTTCAATGAAATCAACTACAACAATACAATAAACATTTCCACTAGTGTTTTTTTCCTGGTAAGTAGTAACAGAAAGCAAGGAAAAGAACTGTAACTAAAATATGAATTGGGAAAAAATAGAAAAACAAACATGTCATGGTAGAGCATCACAAGTTATTCAATATGGAGTTTCTTAGGCTTAGAAACTGTTGCATTAGTTATAGTTTTGCATCTTTGCAAAGGGCCTGTTCCTTTTCGGCTTGCTTATCAGGCAGGTGTAGCTTGTAGAGCTTTCCAAGGCCTCTAGGCCTATGTTTTGTTTTACCCACTAGGATTGGAATGTCTGCTTATGTCAACATCCAGATCATGGGAACAACAAGACTTTGTTATGGTAACAGAGAATATTTCAAAAAGCCCTTGACTCTGATTGGCAATATGTTATTTCAGGAATCCAGGACTCATGTTCCATGCTATAGATACATGGGACTGGGAGCTAGTCTGAGTTCCAGTTTGATTCTGAGTCAGATCACTCAAGGAGGAGAGTGGGACTCCAAGCTACAATGGAGTCCATACTCCACCCAATCTTAATCATAATTACCTATATTAGTCAGATTAATTTCTTTTTTTGGGGGGGGGGGATCCTGAGTGTTAATTTTCCTATGTATTTTTGATTAGAGTTAGCTTTTTGGATTTATCTGTATACTGAAACTAACAGATGGACTGTAATCTTTTCCTTATGCTTCAAGAGCAATAAACAACATTTTCTTCAATAAAACACCTGTTTATTGGAAGGGGGTAAGATCAAGAGTAAAGCCAAGCTTATGCCATATGCTACCACAACACATTCATTCTCTCCATAGTCAAATTTAGGCTCTCAGTAATTGGGAGGAACCCAGGTTGCTGCAAGGTAATTTGCAGGATGACATATCAGCTACTAGTTACTTGGAGTCCCAGATGTTGCAAAGTTGAACCTGTCAGTTCAGGAGGGAACAGGAGAGGTCTGAGGCAAGAGTAATAGTGGATGCTGTTACCATCATACAAACATAATTGCAGGATTTTGGGTAAGAAAAAAGGCTGTTGATAATGAAGCTGTGTTCCTTTCTTAACTGCTGTAGGTCTCTTAGGAATTACAGTATTGAGAATTTATTTCTGTTTGAATGTTCAAAAGTTGAGAAAATAAGGAGTACAAAATTGAAGATGACAAAAGTAAATCAAGAAGAGAAGAGAGGAGATGAGAACTTAATTTTATTTATGTCCACAGAGAAAGAAGTCAAATGGCCAGCCAGAATTATGGATTTTTGGGAACAAAATTGTAACCAAGTATATTCTGCTTGGGAATCTTACACAAGAAAGATGCAGTTTTGCTCAAAACTATTAATTAATCTATACAGATTTGGGCTCCTTATTGGGGGGGGGGGTCACAAAATCTCAGAGAAATCACGTGAGATTTTCAACAAATTCCTGGGAGTGAGTTCAGGCAGAATTCCTATACAGAAATTTCGCTGTAATGAGAATAAAGGTTTCTTTTTGTTTGTTTTCTGATTTAACATGTGAGGGTGCAAGATTCCCATTCCAAGTGTAAATCTTTCTTTCACTGTAGCATCACTTACACCTGGGACACCAACTTGTAGCAGTTTTATCCCTCAGTCAGCAGCACTGGAAAAACAGTGGCAGGTGTGACTCCAATGATGGAGATGTTATGAAACCACTCTGGGGCTTACTCTGCACTTCACAGGGTGTGATCTAGAATATCACCACAGACAGATTCTGTAAACTTTAGAGCAGGAGACAAAGTAGATTCATAGCAACTTCAAAACTGGAATCACCACCCACCACTGCTAAAAGATCACTAGAAGATCTCACAAAAGCATGGACATTTGAGATGAGAAAGCAGGCAGGGATCTACTTGCTCCCTAACTACATACACTTTCATTTTCTTCATGTGCTGTTTGGATAATCAAGCTATGTGTATTTGGGGATCTGATATGGAGTCATATCAGCCCATCCAAAAGCCACACCAGTTTATCCAAATGAAACTGGGAGTAACCTTCTGTTCACTCCCATATTAAAAATAAAGACAAGAAAAATCTTTCATTAGGAAGCAAAACTGTGTCTAGCCAAAGTATGACTGCCTCTCTCTTTTTAAAAATAATGAGGATAATGGAATTGTTTTTGTTTGATTTTTGTTTGCTTGGGGCTGGTGTCAGAAACACTCAAGGAATCTGTCCAGGAATGGATTCAACTTCTGGTCTCTATGATGCCCTCTTTTTTTTCTTTTTTTGGTAGTGCCAGTCACATCTCCTGTGGAGAAACAAGCTCTGCTCCACATTTAAAGAAGTGTAACGAATCAAAATGGAGCCTTTGCTTCTAGTGGGTTTAAAATAGTCACTGTACTTCCTGAGTGTGAATGAAGAAAGTCTGAGAATTTGACCTTCAAAGCCATTTGGAAATTCCTTTGCTATTGAAATTCATAGCAATTTCATACTGTAGGAATGGAATTGCAGAAGATGGACATTGGATGTGCAGTCTTATTGGTTAGGAGACAGGAAGAGGTGGAATGAAAGATGAAAAATGGCTATCTTAGAATGTTATAGAAAAATCACCATGATTATTACTGTGCATGTTCCAATAGCAGTTACCTATGCTTGCTCGTGAGGAGACAGGAGTTACCTATGCTTGCTTGTGAATAGAACAGTAGAACAATGTAATCTTGATTTTTGTTAGTTGGCTATGTCAGGAAATATAGATGTATATGCCTTTCTTATTTTATGCAGGGAAAGAGGAAATGTAAAAATGTTCCTTCTTTGTTTTTGTATCTATATTTTGTGATCCAGAACTTTGAGCTGTGCTTTTTATAGAGAGCATAAGCTGGTGGGAGATTTGCAGTTCCTTTATTTCTTTATTGGCAACACTACATATTGCTACCTAATTTACATTAAACTGTTTAAGACCATTAAGCAAAGAAAGCTCCAATACCTTGGCCATGTCTGAGGAATGACATGAAATATAGAATAATTCCAACTTGCTATGCAAGGAAAGATCCCTGGGAAGAGAGGCCCTGGACTTAGATAGACTTCATGGCTGAAAGAATCTGAGAGACTAGTGTGGAATGTCCTCAGAAGAACTGTTCCAAGGAGTTAAGAACAAGAAGACTATTGACATGATGATAGGCAATATCTGGAATGGATACAGCACCTGATGAAGAAGTATTTACATTGCAATTTCCTACCTGATCTGGCTGGTTTGTAAGCATAAACAGACAGTGATTGAAACCTATTATAGATTTCTCTAGCCTGGAGCAGGACCACAGGTACTCTGAAGCAGCAAAAAGTCCTGTGCTGGCTTCCTGGATGGGGGTAGGTCTTTATTAGGTGGAACAAGTCCGATGATAGTGGAATAATGGGCTTTGTTATCCTTACAAAGAGCATCTGCCACAACCTCCTTTCTCAATTTCCAAAGCTGTGTGATTGGGGATGGAGAAAGATAAAACAACAGAAGTGAGCATTTGAGCACATTTTGTAGATGCCCAAAGACTAGAGTATGTTCAACCCCTATGAACTGAGAGCTACAAAAGCTTGATCCTTTACAGACTGAGGTGCTTCAAAGGGAGGACAATTCATAAAACGTGCCTAGTACATCTAGTGCAAAAAATAATATAGACTGCCTTTTTTTCAAAATTCAGAAACAAAAGAAAATAAAGAAAAATCATCTTATGAAAAATTGGCTCCATTGAGCTAAGTGAGTGGAAGCTGCAAGGACCAGAGGCAACTTGAAAGTTTAATCATTTTTTATTTTTAAAAAATGAGTTCAAGTTCACGGCAGATAAACACAAAATACATCCAAGCTAGTTAAAAACATATTAAATCCCTAGCTATGTTTTGAAAGTATAGTCTATGCTCTCTTACTTGAAAGAAACATCTACACTCCATTGTGCAGCACTCAGGTCATGAACTGTTGACCTGCCGATGTTGACCTGCCGATCTTCCAGTCACCAAGTTCAGCATCATAACCACTAGGACACCACAATCCCCCTATTCTAAAGTATTGCCACCTTATTCTGTTACAAAAATGTTATTTCATTATTGCTATATCAAAGAATTAATGTCCTGAGTTGCTATGGAGAATGATCATCTAGTGGGCAAAACTGGGTTACTTTATTTAAGCAGTAAAGATAAAGAATAAGATAACACCTATTAGCACAACTTATGAAAGCAAATTGTTCTTTCTAAGTTTCACATCCCAATGTTTCCCATCAAAATTGAAAAATTAAACATAGCTGGCAGCAGAAGGTGGGGGCGGAACTCTGTGTGTCACTTGGGCTATGTTTCACCAAATTTCCACATGGAGAGGAGCCAAACACATCAGAGTAAACCCTGAAGAATGAATAATTTTCATGCATAGCCTTGGAGAGACAACTCTCAGTCCCATGGTTTTTGATTCAAAGAATATGTGACAAAGATGCAGTGAGAAGATAGAAAATCTTTTTTTGATAGCTGTTTCGTACAGTCATGGGGGAGGGAGTTATAGACAATATTGTGTCTGGGAGCTCCTAAGCCTCTAGGTTAGTTGTCTCTGTGTGCTCCATCTGCATGACTAAAGAGACTTTACCCCCTAGGAAAAATAGGGAACAGCAGGGGAAACTCTCTTCCCCATGGCTGGTCTGTGATAAATGATTTTTTAAAAAGAAAAAATTAGACAAAACATTTCATACAACTCTGTCAATGTCTGTTTTGGTGTTATGGAATCAGCACAGAGATAGCATTCAGGATTGCCAGTAATGCCAGTATGAAGCCAAAATAATCTCAACTATACATGGTGAACCTGGCAAAACAGCTAAAAAAGACAGTAGCCATTGCCGTCTCCATCACCACTGTTGCAGTTGCCATTGCCATTGCCTTTGCCGTCGTCGTCGTCGGCGGCGGCGGCGGCGGCGGCAGCGGCGTCTTCCTCTTCCTCTTCCTCTTCCTCCTCCCCTCCCCCTCCTCATCTAGGACAGACATGAAACTGCCAAAATGAAGTAATCCATGTGGGTAAGAACTGCTCTTAAAGATGTTCTACTATCATTCTGACAACACAACCCTTGATGATACCCATTTACCAAACCATCTACTTCTCATAAAATTATCCTCCCTACCTTTGAAAACTCTTACTGATTCTGGTGATTCAGCAAGAAGAGCAAAAGAACCAAAAAAATAACGACTTTGTAGGGAAAGAATCTGTTGGACAAGATATAATGGGCCCAATCCTACTCTATTCTTTTAAGTGTTGTGTAGGTTACTATGGCTAATTGCAGCAAAACAATAAAGTGCTGAGGCATATCTAGGTCATATGTCCACTAATGATCTTGACTATGCACAAAATCAGTTAGCCACAACTAGTCCAATTATGCAAATATTATGCAAATGCCAAAGAGATTCTAGTCAATGAGTCCCTATAATACAATTTTAGATTAATTAACAAATATATTCAGAGAAGGGCAACCAAGATGGTCTGTGGTCTGGAAACTGAGTCCTAGAAAGGAACAGTTGAAAGTGCCAAGTATGTATCTTAATTTGACTGCCTGAGTAGGTTGTAAATGTAAGCAGACTTGAAAATGTTTGAGAAGAAACAAAGCCAATTCTGTAACATTAAATTACTAGCATTCAATAGGTGCAGCAGATTTTTAGTATAGGCACAGGTCATATGTTCCCATGGCAAGGTGTCAAGTGGGGCCCTATGATTCCTAAAGGAGGCCATTTTTAGACACATGCTTCTCGACCTAAGAAGAAGGCAAAAGCCAATCTGAGTAACAATAATATCACATACACGTGTTTCCCTATATGCTAGAAACTGCTGGAAGGCAAATTAAGGCAGGGCAGAGAGATACATCAGGCTATTTCACTTGGAGAAGCCAAAGAGAACATTCACCCTGTCACCTGGGAAGCAACCCTACTTCACAGAGCCATGGTATTAACACAGCAATGACTTAATATGAAAAGCCAGGCTAAATAATAACTGGTATTAACCTCTAAAAGCAAAATTCTAATCCTTTCATACCCAAAATAAGGATAGGAAAGTTTGCAATTTCTGCTGATTTCCACATTCAGTACAGTATGCTTGGAATAGAGAACAGAAATGTGGAAAGAGAGGATAGCTCCCTTTGTACATGGGAAGCTGGGAAAGAGGATACATTTGCCAGATGTGAATTTGTGTATGAATTTATCCATTTTGGACTTGCAGAACTAATAAGCGAACTGGAATATATTTGCCCAAAGCAGCTACATCATTCAGAATTTTGCAATCTAGTTAGCTTCTCAGAAGCAATGAACAATATGTGCATAGTAATGAATAATGCACACAAAATAATTTATATTATGAGAACTATGCAACTTATTCATCTGTTCTTCTTTACTTCCTTATTTACTCCTTTCAGTGTTGAGGCAGATATAAGATTCTTGCTCTGATATTTCTAATAGCCTCCACCAGCCTTATATGCTGTTCTTGTAATATTTCTTTGATGTTATCTCTCCACCTTCCGCTTGGTCTGCCTCATGCTCTTTGTGCTCCTCTTTTTACATATGCCTTGTATGCAGGGGCGTAGCTACCGCCGTATCTGCCGTATCAATTATACGGGGGGGCCCGGGCCACGGGGGCCCCCAACGTGCGTAAGCAAAAATGAATTAAAACTTCCCCCCAAAAAATTTATTTCACAAATGACAAAAGGCAAAAAAAGCAATTTTTTTTCTTTTGTGAGAAATCTTTACTCTTCCTAAGGGCCCCCAAACAAATTTTTATACGGGGCCCCGCCAAGGCAAGCTACGCTTCTGCTTGTATGGTATAAAAGTTTGCTTAAATAAATAAATAAATATGTATATATATATGTATGGAAAGGTGGAGGGCAAAAGAAAAAGGGGACGGCCAAAGATGAGATGGCTAGATGGTACTGTGGATGCAGTGGGGGCAGAGCTGGGTGGGCTGAGGAGGATGGTGGAGGACAGAGGTGCCTGGTGGGTAGTGGTCCATGGGGTCGCAGAGGGTCGGAATCGACTGTGCGACTGAACAACAACAAAAATGTATATATATGGAATTCCAAGACATTATCTCCAAATTGGGAAACAATTTTATTTGTTGTCTTTGTATGTAGCTTAAGATTGGGGGTTTTCCAATTCTTTCCCTCATTATCTCATTCCTGATTTTATCCTTTCTAGTCACTGCAGTAGCCTTCCTTAGACATCTTATTTCCATGGTGATCAACTTCGTTATGTTTGGTTGTAAATGTCCATGATGCACTGATGACATAAAATGGGAATGAATATTTTTTGTATGAGATGTTTCTTTGTGCTGGTCAGTATTGCCTTATGTTGCCAGGAATGTAGCAGAAAACTAGTGTGATAATTCTGCGAACAAATATACACATTTACAATAAGGAACGAGTTTAGCTTACTTTCACACATGGCCTACAAATATGATCACTGACTAATGTGTCCATGACAGAAACCTTGAGGCAAAGTAGTCCTTGAGACATGAAATTGTAAGGATAATACTCCAGACTAACAAAAAAGAGCCACCACAGCTGTGTTCGCTTGAAAACTTTGCAAAAAGAGCCACCATGACATTTGAAGAAGTGGAGAATCAATTATCAGACAAAAGAGAAGTGAAGTATATCACCAAGTTCTAAATGATGAGTCAAAATGATTTTGCACTTGACTTCTTTCAAATGTATCAAAATGATATCCAGGCCATTAAAGTGACAACGTTATGTTGCTTTAAAACTGTCACTCTAAAACCACTGACTGGGTCATTCAAAGTGGAGTCAATAAAGCTAATCTAACCAGGTTGGTTTCAACTTCTCTTCCTCTATCTCTTGTTCTTAGACAACAAATAAACTTTCTGGGGAAAAAACCCAGACGTTTCTTTAATTTAAAGAGATGCTGGCATTGGGTTCACTGGCAAATATATTTCTGTTTTTAAAAGCATGCACTGTTTTCACTGAAAAAGGACTCATTGTTAAGATACAAAGTAGTTACATAACTTATAACATTTTTACAAGTCATTCTTTGAGAAGAGTGCCACAAGAAAAGAAATCTATGTGCTAATAAAAGATGACTGAACTATGCTGGTTTCATGAAGGTGTTCAAAAAAAGAGACAAGCAGAACAGCAACAGTTATTTAAAAGGGTATAGCATTGTTATTACTTTTCCCTACCACTTCTTTCTGAGATAAATCAGGAGTGGCATTTTTCTTGAAAGAAGAAATTGTCCCATTTTGAGAAGTACAGTGGTATCTTGCTTAAAGAGCATAATGCTTTTCATGGGATTGCTCTTTAAACGAGTTTGCTCTTTAAGTGAAACACCATTGTAAGTGACCCATTGTGACTTCTGGTGGAGGGATTGCGAACTCCTATTTAGTTAAGCGAGTTTTTGGTTGGTTTTAGTTGTTAAGCGAGGTTAACATTCAGAGAAAATTCTGCTCTTTGAGTTAGTCTCTAAGCAAGGCACTCTTTATGTGAGGTTTGACTGTACCTACAGTCCAGCTGACAGAGCTCCTTAGCAAAAAACAGGCACCTTTCTTTCCCCCATTTTATGTGCCAATCAAATCAATGCTACCCACGCAATCACAATTGGACCCCCCCTCCTCCTTCCTTTTATGTGGAAGTAGATTAAGGATGTTGATTTGTTGGCAAGTGAAATATAAACAGATGATAGCCTTGCTCAACTTTAGTGCAAAGTAATGTCAAGTAAAAACACTTTATGAGATACACTCCAACAACTGAAATTGCTTTGGAAGCTCTGCTCAATCTAGTTATATTTAACTGAAAATATATATCACATAAAGAGGAGATTGGCCAAAAGGGGCCTAAGATGCATCTGGATCTCCTTAAAGGTGCAAGGAGTCGACTTTCCTTTCAAGCTCAAGACAATGTATTAAGTGAAATTTATTTTTTGTCAGCCACAGGTTATAGCCCTTTGCACATATGCACACAAAGACACACACACCTGCACACATCCATTTTGCAGAAGTTTTATTTCCCATACAGTAGACCGTGGCTTAACAAATTTAAAGCGTTCTCCAGGACCTTTTGTACTATGAAAAATTTGTAAAGCAAATTGAATGTAATTTCCCATAGGAATGCATTGAAAACCAATGAATCTGTTCTGGGGAAAAAAATTGTTAACCGAGCCACTATTTTCTATGGATTTCCTTTTGTTATGCAAATTTTGTGTTAAGCGAGTTGCTTGTTAAGTGAGGGTCCACTGTACATGTAAAAAAATAGTGATTAAACTTTTCTCACACAGACGGCTCTGTTGGGATCAGGTGGGTGAGAAGCAGAAACATACATTTTCCTATATAGCAGTGGTTCGCAGCATGGGACCCATGCCTCACAGGGGGACTTCAATTCCCAGAAGCCTAAGTCAGTACATTGGCTGATTAGTGCTTTGGGGAATTGACTTAGGCTTCTGGGAACTGAAGTCCAAAAACCAAAGGTTGGGAAACACTGTTATGTAGTCTAGTAAGTCAATAGGGCACTCCTTTGGCTGGCAGAAGCACGACTCTCATCCTTCGCTCTGGCCTATCACTGGTTCTCCTTCTCAAGTTATAAAGTCTTCCTGTTTGGATTGGAACTTGACATGAGCAAAGGTAACATCTACTATGCTCACCTCCCAAGTTGTTCCATGGTTCTCAACTTTCAGTCCTGTCTCCTAGGTTTCTATCCATTTCAGAACCCACAGATCAAGCATAAGGGCCATGTCCTTTTCCTTTGTAATTTCACAGTCCCAAAGGCATCTATATGGACTAAAAAAGATTGCCCTCTGAGAACCTAACCTGTACTGAACAACCACAACATTTCCATAAACAGGAAAAACCAACACAGAAGAGGATAGATGTGTACAGAAACATGTATGGGAGGTACATCTGCATTATTAATTCTAACCAAGCCTCTGCAGTTTGATTCTTCACTACACAATCCACACAGTAAGCACAAAACTAGGGCATCCATTATTTGCATGAGCTCTCATTTTGGGCTTGTAACATCTTGGCAATCTGGAGTGGTCCACAGATGTTAAATGCTTATTAGAACACTTCAGGGAAAGCTCATGAAACACTGTTATGTCAAGTTCACAGCTGCTGTTCCCTGGAATTCAGTGATGAATTTGGCACAAAACTCATTTTTATGCTGCTGAGTTTTGGATGAATTTAAACACACACACACTCACACTCACACTCACACACACACACACACACACACACACACACACACACACACACACACACACACACACACACACACACACACACACACACACATGAGTAAAAGCCTATGTCTAATATAAACTTGAAGATTATTTAATGAAGTAGCTCTTTTACTCAGCTCATACCTGTACATAAATGCAGGTAGAATGGAGAAGATTGTGGAAAATACCAATTCTGACAGAACAGCTTTCTGACAAAAAAAATCAATAGTGTGAAGAACTGGAATTCAAAAGTGATATTATGATGAAATATTAAAAAGAAAGGAGAGGAGGAAATATACACTGTTTAGCTATACTTCTGGCTATGTTGTATTATGTGATAAAAATATTTAGATCAATAAAAAAAGAAAAGGTAACAAAACCAATTAATTAATTCTCAGTATAATCCTAAATTGTGACATGAATGGTAGACAAAACTTGCCTAGATCTAGCCTTTGAAGATCTCCAGCAGCTGAAGTTCAATATGTATGATGCCTCAACTACTTTCAGAAGATTAGGCAACTAACAAGCCCTTGAAACAATCATAATGTCAGGCTCAATAATTGGCAATAGCACAGCCATAACCACACTCAGTTCATTATCTACCCATCCTTGTACACCAATGCATGTACAGACACCATCCCTTCCAATGTATTGAAGTGGAAGAAAGACCTGACTCTGCAAGAGTACAAACACAAGACACAGTATCTGGAGCAGCCAGAGAAATTCATGGCACCCTTGACCCAGCCAGGAAATATTTTTTATCTGTTCCCTTGGCCTTACCACAGTTCATTGTCATGAGGATGCTGATGTGTATTCAACAGAATGTACTCAGAAGCAGCACAGCAGCACTCTGCCACATGTCTTTCAGGTGACATGGGGCTTAATTTTGTGGCCCCACCTTCATTATGATCACACTTTTACAGCTGAATAGAGCTGAGGAGGGGTGATATTAGGTAATCACTATGGAAGGACTAGGAAGGTTGATGACCAAAAGTTTGGCAGATCAGAAATTTGAGACCTATGTATTGTAGGTCCTCCCAAGCAGGGAGGACGAAGAGAAGCTGCTAGCCTGAAGCTCCCTATAGCCTGCTCCCCAGGGTAAGTGGCTCACCTTTGGATGTGGTGTGTCTGTGTGTATTTTAATGTGTATTTAATACCTTTACCTATATTGACATACTACCACAGTTCCTAAAAAGGCCTGGTGGCCTGGCTTGGGGTTTTTAAGCAAAGTCTTGGAGTTACCTCATCAATAAGCTACACTTATGCTGTTCCAATTGCTGTTCCAATTGGAGAACCCTTAAGGAGGTACAGCTGTTTTACATTTAAATTAAGGCATATTATCCTAGAGAACTGGTACGATGACCATATCCATCTTGCAACATGGTGCTGCCCAGGCACTTATACTAACAGGTAAGTGACAGGTTTGTGTTTGGGGTGGCTGGGTGGCTGGATTGATTTGTGTTTGGGGTCAGTGGGTGTTTGGGTGGGTGGGTGTATTTTAATGTAATTTTTATTTTATTTATATATTTATTTAATTTATTTACGGGTTTGTGTTGTGGGTGGGTGGGTTGAGGGGTGTGTTTGTGTGTGTGTGGTTATTTTTATTTTATTTTATATTTTGGCCCCACCCATGACGTCATGACATCATGACGTTAGCTCCACCCACACTGTTATGATGTCACGGTGGGGTAGTAAATCTTTTGACAACCCACCACTGCCAAGAAGACAAGTGTGACTCTGTTAAGATGCCTCTGTACTAAACTAGGGTTTTCTCGCTTCCTAAAGCTAAGTGCATAGCCATAGAAAACACAGAAGTCCTGTCTGACTGATTCACAACTATGCCAACAAATCCCACACTTAATGTTTCTTTTTTTGAAAATTCCATGCCATAAGGCAACAGTTATGGCATTTAAGGCAAAAAAATAAAATTAAAATAAATCAGTCAGACAATATTTTAAATGAATCAACCTTATAATTTATAGAAGAATAAATTTCACAAGTGTGAAAACTCACAGAAAAATAAAGTACCAAATATGTCTCAGTACCAAGTTTGGTGGTCCTCACTTTCATGCTACTTTGCCTCTAATGCATCAGATGTAGGCTGCCCATAGATAACAGGAGATGGCATTAAACATAGTGGGCTTACTTAGCCCAGCTATGTTTCTGCAGGTCTTGGCTTGGAAGGATCTTGGTGAGGAGTTGGTACAACTAAAGGCTATTCCTTGACCTCCACCTTTCACAGACATTGAAGGATGCTGATAGTTGTTGCTTATCTTTAGCAAGAGGGTAGAGAGAGACATGCATGGAGCAGTTCTTAGATCAGGCATTGGTTAGATGTCACAGCTCCTGCTATAGAAGGGGTTGGCAAATTAAAGAATTGCAGATCTTCTTGGATTGAAATTCCTGACATTGTTCACCATGTCAGCCACCATCACTGCTGGGAGCTGCAGTCCACCAAACTCTGTAAGAAACCATTTAGCCCACAGAAGAACTGCTAGGCATTTTGGATGGGTATTCACAGGTTCAATTACATCAGGATATAGTTGATTGACTCATGAAAAGACTGGTTTATTTTTTTTAAAAAAACCAAGTTTTCAAATTTCACACCTCTTGACTTCATTTTCTTTCAAAGAGATTCTAATCACAGCTCAAATACCCTGAGACACTTCATCTGAAATTAGGTCATGAGTTTCCTGCTACCATGATAACTATAGCTCCGGAGAGAGAACATTTATTGAATAGTACAATTGGTGAATATTTATTGACTACATCTCACCACTATCAGCATGCTGTGCATGCCTCCTCAAAGGTAAATCCTGTTGAATTCAATAGAAACTACTCCCAGGCTGCTGTGTATTGGGATGCAGCCTTACATAGCAACAGACATTCTGCAGGTTTCCAGTAAATATGTTCAATGAGAATAAACTTCCTGAGGCATACTATATAAAAGGCAGCATTAACTAGAAAGAAAGGGAATCTGGATCCATGAACTACAAAGTGAAAAATTACTCAAGCAACTAGAGCTCTAAGCAACAAATGATGAGCCATGTTGTTAAGTGTTGAAATAAGAACTTGGGGTAGAATATGATGGGTTTCATAGAGATGTTGCAGCTTTCATGTAACGTTTTAGAGCAGAGGTCTCCTTCCTTCTTGGTACAGTGGTATATAGGAATGATCAGTAAATTTGCTGTTAGACTAGAAGGTGATACTAGGCTGACACAAAATGGCTGCCATTGAGTGTACTGTCAATCACTTTTGGAGACTGCCTCTTACTCTCTGTGTTGTTTATTCATGTATGCTAACTGACTACATACATCAAATTCACATATAATAAACTTCAGACCCCACAACAAGTGGACTCAGCTCAACATAAAGCCCAGACAAGTAGATAAATAATTTTAGAACCCAATTTTTCTATTTCCAACATTATCCCCCAGCATGTCAATGTCTTCCAAAAGATTACCAAAGCTCTATTCCTTTCCCAAAATAAAAATAAAAAAACACAGCCACAATAAGTTTCAATTCAGGAGACTAAATAGTTATCACTGGCAATCTGATCAGAAATGCAAAGGTACAGAGGCTCAGAACACATACTTTCTGATTGGTTAACTCATCAACTAGAATGATGAATGGGGACAACACATAATTTCCCAGTGGTAAAGGAAATGCACTTTTCACATGCTCACTGATGTTATTTTCTTATTTCACATTCTAGGAGTAAACAAAAGAATTCAAAAAAGACTGGACGGCTGATATGCAGTGAAGCAGAGAAAAAGGTTACTATTAAGGTGACAAACTTGTAAACATTTCTTGCTAAAAGTTATATAGGAAAAGAATCCAGGGATTACCCTTCTGTCATGGTTACCTTCATCTGTGCCCAACCACTGGCTAATGCTACAGATGTTTCACTGCAGGCTGACTTCCAAAGGCAGAATGTAATTAGAAAAATCTGATGGTCTTTCCAGCTCATTTGGCTGGGGTGGCTAGGGTTTGGAACTAATGCCTACAACTGTCACCGTTTAATGGAAGATTCAACAACACTGGTATTTTCTTCCAAGACCAACCTTTCCCCTCAAAATGTGAAAGCATCCTTATTTTAACCCAAATGCCACACACTGTGCTTACCACTCATGCCTTTCTCAGAAATGGCCTTGGAGTCTTTGATTCTAAGTCATGAAAAAAAAAATCTCTCTTAAAACTGAATTTAGAGTTCTAGAAACAGTATTGCAAGGCAGAGGCAGGAAGATAAGACTATCAAAAGATCACACTTATTTTTGCTTGATAATAGAGAAAATTTACATGATACCCAAAAATCTGGCATGCAAAATTCAAGCAGCACTGTAATCGCTGTTTACAATACACACAGAGAAATTAAAGCTGCCTTAACTAAGCGGTGTTTGTGAATATTAATAAACCTATATTCTAAATCCAGGCTTTTAGAAAAGGCTGAGAGAGGATTGTTTTCAGATTAATTCATATTTACATGGGACACTTTGTATGTGAAATCACACTATGCATATGCCAAAACAATTTTAAAGCCCATCATAAAACTAAAGGATCATACTGTGATTAAATTGCCTGAGTGATGTTCAACCAGCTGATCATAACATGATAATGAGCACATGAAGCGGCATTGTGCCAAGCCACTTTGTATGGTCGTTTAGGCCAGAACCAAAAGGGGGAAAAGTTATAATGTGAAATACAATCCTCAGAGACTTACACAGCACAAGGGTGAATTTGGTGGTGCAGTTTCTAACTCAAGACCTTTTAAAGTGGATATGCAGAAAATAATTGAACCCAGGGATCTTCTATATATATTTTAAGTGTTCTGCCACTAAGCTAGGATCCCCCTTTCCAGTGATCCTACCATCATTTCCTCCACTTGCCTATTTCCTTATGGTTTACAGTGCACTTTGGAGCACTATCACCAAGCTGCTGCCTTGAAGAAGAAAACATAGATGAAGGAAGATGTGTAAGGGGGATTGAATTGGTAGTGTGGTGTCCAATTCATGTGCCCAGCTTGGCTCCAAACTGCTTTTAATTAACACATTGTTAATGATGCACCAGATGGCCTGTCAGTTTAACCAAAGGTCATAAGAAAACCAACAATCTAATGCATGAAATATCAGAGGGTGAAGACAAAAATTTCAAATATAAATATTACAAACCTTACAATCCTCCTGAACAAAACATTGCCTAGCTTTATGAATAGTCACAGTAAAAAGTTAATCACTATTATGATGTATTTTTTCCTGAATATCAGGGGATGGGAGCACATTTTCTGGGTGAGATTTTTCTCTAAATCTAGTAATAATAAATTGTAAAACATATTTAACTCTAAAAGAAATGTAAAGCGGTCACTATAAAATACAATGGCAGACATCTGAGGTTTTCTTTATTTGCCTTTGATATCTTGACTGTGATACTATTTTTTTCAATTTTTTTATTTATAGGTTTATAAAGAAAGACAATCAATAAAAAAGGAAAAAAGTGTACATAAAGAGTAAACTCATACATAAAGAAAACAACTCATTTGCATGTTCTACAATGAATACAATACACATGATGTATACAAAAGCAAAAATCCAAGCAAAATCATATGTAAATAAACATTCGTAATTCACCGCTAGTAACAACTTTTTAACTAGTTTTCTAATACATTTTTCCCCTACTCTACTATGACTCACACTTTTATTGTCACCCTTGTGTTATTTACATTGTCCGAGGGATTGTAACAGCTCATAATTTCCAAAAAGCATTTTGATCCGGTACAGGAGTAATGCCTTGCTTTTTAACCATTATGTGTTCCACAAATGGTTTCCATACTCTCCAGAATTTGTTAACTTGGACTCTACCTTTTCTAATATTTAGCTCCCATGTAAGCTTGTCATTAAGTGGCAGCTCCCACATTTCTTTATACCAGTCCTGTATTTTTAACAGTACATCATTTTTCCAATTCCTCGCAATACATTGTCTGGCCACTGACAACATCACAGACATTAATTCTTTGTTATCATTACTCACTTTGAACTTATCCACCTCTGTTAACAGAATTGTATCTGGCCCCAATTTAAGCTGCATATCCAATATGTTATTAATTTCACTTTCTATTTTCCCCCAAAATTTTCTTAAACAATCGCAGCTCCACCACATGTGTACATATGTTCCTACCGCATGTTTACATCTCCAACATTTGTCACTCATCCTTCTATCCATCTGATGCAGCCCAATTGGAGTCCTATACCACTGCCATATTAGTTTGTAATTGTGTTCTTTCACTCTAATGAACATAGTTCTCATAATTCTTCTCCTCCACTTTCTCTGCCAATTTTCCTCTGTAACTGTCATGTTCAATTCTTGTTCCCATTTGTTTTTCAGAACTTCTTGTATTTTACCACATTTATTCAGGATTTTATAAATTTTACGTACTATCCCTTTAATTCCTATGTCCCCTTTCCTTAATTTGGTCAAAAGTATTTCGAACTTTGTAACCTCTTTAAACCATTATCAAATAGATATTTCTTATTCCAGTTATTCGTCTGGAGAGCCTTAAGCCATCCTATCCTCAATTGCGAAAACATCTCCCTTTTTTTCTTGATCTCTGCAAGTTTTGACCCAATCCTTCAATAACAAAACCCCTTTTTCTGCTAAAATATTCTTGACCTCTCTATCTATCTTTATCAGAAAATTGTTAAAGTCTTCTAATTCTATAATAGGTGAAATACCTGGGATAAGGTCCTTCTTTACTCTGTTCCATTCATCTATAGTTGTTTTTGTCATCTTACACTGTACTTAAAAACTATAGAAAAGGGCATCTTAAATGATAATGTAGCTGGACAAAATCCCCTTTGAAGAATGATAAGATTGTTTCAGAGTGTTTAGCACAGCAAAGTGGCAGAAGGACATCACAGAGGTATACAAAATGATTAATCGCCTAAATAAAATGCACATTCCCCCTTTCCCTCTCTTCTAATATTAGAATTGGTACCATCCAAGTTGAACGATGAAAAATTTATGTTAGAAAAAAGAGGTATGTCTTCACATAACACATAGTCATAGAATATGCTTCCACAAGAGGTAGTGATGGCCACCGACTTAGCATTACAAGACTTAAGAGGATGGGACTATTAATGGCTGCTAGTTCTGACAGCCACATATTTCTTTTCAGCATTAAGCCTCTCTACCAAGAGTTGCTGGGGAACAAGAAGTGAATGTGAACAGAGTGCTGGACTAGTTCAGTCTTTGCTCCAATGTAGGAGCTTCCTCTTACATTAGGAAAACTGCTGGTTCTGGGCTGAGAAATTGTTTCCTAAATACACATTGGGTACCTTGGGCTGCATTATTGTTGACTACAAACTAATCACATAGTTACATTTCCATGTGCCAATCCTCTCACTATATCAGTCAAGTAATCCATGTTTTCAACATATCAATTTATTTACTGTGTCTCAGAGATTCACAAGACTACTGCAGAATGTTAAAATATAATTTACCTTTAGAAAAGTTCCTCCCAGCTTATTCTATGGCCTGTTAATGATGCTTATTGATGCAGCTCTTGCATCTTTTTAGCAATGCAGCACATGTCTCTAGTGAGCCTGTGATGAGGGGAAAGTGAAACACTGCCAAACAACTGTTAGAATACACTACAATTTATCTATTTACCTGGAATATTTTTAACATCAAAAGGTAAAATTCACCCTTGCTCGAAAGCCAGTCATATCTGACTCTAGGGTTATAGCCTTTTATAGCCCAAGATATAATAATAATTTCGTGTCAGAAATTATTCTGGGTTGAAAGGATTTTTGTGGAAGAAACTCCAGTCAGAGAACACCCAAATAAGGCTCCTTTCATGTCCTCAAGAGCTGGGACAGAGACGGGCACTCAGTCAGTGATGCAGTACCCAGGTCTCAAACTGCCAACTTGCCAGTCTTCCAGCTAACAAGGTGAGCTTCTTAAACACTGAGTCACTGCAACCCGAGATCATTTATAGCCAAAGAACTATCATTATCTGTGTCTGCAAACATTTATGCGGACATGTGGCAGGCATGAATAAACACTGGAGTGTACAGAGTGCTGTTTACCTTCCCACCAAAGTGGCACCTATTTATCTACTTGCAATTTTTTGCTTTCAAATTCCTAGGTTGACAGGAGCTGGGACAGAGACAGGAGCTCTCTCCATCATGCTGTACTTGGGTCTCAAATTGCTGATCTTCCAACCTTCCAGTCTTCAGTTCAGCATCTTAACCACTAAAAGCCACTGCAGTCCTTTATATTTTTAAAACAGTAACCAGCACCAAAAACTATAAAAAGGTTGAGCCAAGAAATATTATTGCAGATCCTCAATTTCCAATGGGAGTGAAGAAAATCTTGCCAATACTGGAGATAATTGTGTCAAGACGGGAATCTAACAAGAACAAGAGTGATTTTTAAAATGTTTAATACATCCCTAGCAAGCAAGAGGTACATTTTTTCTAAGACTGTGACAGAAGAATTTCAGAAACAAGCAAGCAATGGAGCATCTGCCTACTGGACCAAAACTATTCCAATCACATAAAACAGAGATCATTGTAGAAGATCTTATTAACTTCCAATTCAGTGAGGTAAAAGATCTGATTATTTGAATTTATACTGTATCCAAGCCAGTGATATATTCTACGTCCACTGTTGCTCCAAGTTATTCAAACTTTCATTTCTCCAAATTACTTTACTAGGTATCTTATCACCCCAAGCTATTCAAAACTATATAAAACTGATGGCAAGGATGTACTTCTGGCAGACCTGCAGAATAGATTACATTCTACCACATGTCTTATTCTCCCTTCCTTTTCTAGCATGCAGAATCCATGCTTCTCACAACTGTTAAAAAGAAGCAGCTTAGAGTAAAGGGCAGTAGCCTGAGGCATAAGAACTGCCAGTCATAATTCTGTATATATAAACCAATCAGTCTTAAGACAGTTCTTGTGACAAGCATTCCTGACTTCTTTTATAAAACTGGACTTCTGCTCCTCTGTTTTCATATCTCTGTTATTGCTTATGGCAGACACACACACACAGTTGCACTCCACATTATTCAGCTTAAGTGGGGAACATCAGATCTTAGGATGAGTAAGGCAGGGGTTTCTCCAAATATTAAAGTTTAGAAGGAATGGGCATTCTTTTATGGATATATAGATGTTCTGAATATACAGCAGAGTTTCAGGGGTTCACTTGGCTTGAACTATCACTGCTACATGGAGCTAGAGGAAAATGAGAACAGATATCTCAATATTCAAATTCATTAATTACTGAGCTGGATCATATTGGAAAGCTACCAGATTTAATGGCAAATGTATTACTGTACTGTGACAAGGTATAATCAAGGCATCTGGAGCACACCTTACTGATAAGCAATCCCTTATAAAAACATTTGATTGAAGAAAATCTAAGATATTAAGACCCGGGTCTAACAAAATATAGTGATTGAATAGGAATAGCAGCCCAATGGGGGCACTTCCTCCCTCCCCCGTTGCTGTGTTGGCACTTTGTGATAAATAAGTGGGGTTTGGGTTGCAGTTTGGGCACTCAGTCTCTAAAAAGTTCGCCATCACTGATCTATCCACTCACAATGGTCATTTCTCGAGATTTTTTTAAAAAAATATTTCTTAGACTAATATCCTATAGTTCCTGAAGAGCTATCTGACTTACAGACACCATTCTGTTTCACCTCCCATTTCCTGTCATTTACCTCCCTACCATCCTCAGAAACAAAAAATTGCAAGTAGATAATTAGGTACTGCTTTGGCAGGAAAGGTAATAGCGTTCTGTGCACTCTAGTGCCAAGTCACATACTGTATATGTGTAGTATCCCAAATTCAATCCCAATCTTTCTAGATAGGGATGCAATAACTCTTAACTGAAGCCATGTACAGCCATTAGTAATTTGCATGCATATGATCCCAGGTTCAGTGCCTGGCATCTCTAAAGAGAGCTGGCAAAGCTTCCACCTGAAGTCCCAGAGAGCCATTAGTAATCCGAGGCAGTAAAGCTGGCCAGATGAACTAATGGTCTGACTCATGTATCTATTTCAGAGATGTGAAATCTGAGAATCCTTCTGAGGAAAAATCAAAGGAGAAAAGAGCTCTGAATCTGCTCAAGACTCCTCCCACTTGCAAAACTTTCTCAGAAGCTTCATAAACATTTCATTTACCTGAAGAAGGGAGGAGGGAAAGGAAGAAGAATGGGAAGAGGAGAGGAAAAGGAGAGATGGAGAGGAGGGGAGGATTTTCTGGGTGTGGAGTACTTAAAAGTGGTTTACCACTGTCTTCTTCTGGGTACTGTACAGCTTGCCCAAGGCTACACAGGTGAATATTCCACCAGTCAACACAGTGGAGAATCAAACTCCCAGTCTCTGGCTAGATATCCAACTGACTGAGCTAGCATGACATTTTACTTGTGCAGGGTTCACCTTCACCCGGCAAACCTATAAACTGCATAGGACTGTAAAAATTCTACACTGAATGTCATCTTTCCTGTACAGAGTTCACCAGAAGTGACATGTAAGTTGTGCAAAATTAGAGCAATTTCCTGCTTGGAACAAATAGGTGGAAGAAAGTGCAAATAAGATACCCTTTTAAATGAGAAATGGACTTTCACTTATATATGGTTTGAATGAGAACTGAAACAGTCATTAGAGATAATTTGTCATTACAGCAGAAGAATCCTTCAGAACTAATTGTTTGAAAGCATCACCTTTTCTCTTCTTCAGTTTGCAGCATAGCTTGTTTAATTTTGTGTCTAGTCTTCAGTATTGTAGCAGAAAATTGCTTTGGAATGTAATAGCTCAAATCAAAATTCTGCCTCAGTTACATCCTTCCAAAATTAACCTACTTTCAGCTTTAATCTTGGGTTATCTATAACATACCTTCCTGCTTACATAGAAACACTGAAAACAGCAACCCAAGTTAAACTAAGTTTCCTCTCTTTACCTCCATAACACAAAAATACAGTAATGTATGATAAAAGACAGTAATTATTCTCTCCTTCTCCAGCATTGAAACATGTTGTGAGATTCTGTCCTGTGTTAATATTCCATAACAACATGTAAATTTGGCACTAATGGTTGAGGATATGAAGGTCAGTGGAACAAAAAAGGAGTGGGAAGTAAACCCAATCTCAGCTTTATTTTAAAATTTAAAGGGCTACCAAATGTGTCAAACCTATTCTGGGGACAGGGTTCAACACCTCAGATAGTTCCTGTAAACTTCAAGTCAAATAAAAGCTGACACAGATTCACTATCCCTGCAAAACTGGGAGAAGAATGAGTGTTCTGTTGATAATTTTTGTTGACATCACATCTGTTCCACCCTAAGACATTTTACCTTTCAACTGAACATTATCTAAATGCAACATGATTTGAAAACTGGAAAACTTGTTTCATTACATAACAAATGATAAAGAGGCTTAGCAAGAACCACTGCTGTTGGCACATTTTCAAATTAAAAGGAGATTTGTGGTACCAAACATAGAAAGTCTCTGTATAGGGTGGGTGTGAGCATGAGTTACATTCAGAGATGTGAACCCTCAAGAAATAGCCATAATTTCCAGTGTTTCAATACAGCATAAGATGGCCAAGTAACATTAATAGACTTATTGGCCAAGAAGGCTTCAAATTATTTCTCTGGTGCCCTGAAACTCAGGGAGGTTAAATTCTCTTGGTGGTGGTGGCAGTGACAACTGCAACTCATATCAAAGAATTCATTTTTTTTCCTGAAGCAGGACAAATGCCATTGGTGTGAAATTGTTTAAGGTGGATCCCAGCTTGCCATGAAGTGAACCACATGCTGTGATCATGGAGCCATCTCCTGTGGCACATATGAAATACAACATGCAGGATTTAACACTGGGACTGCAATGGACTCCCACAGCATTGAGAATATTAACAAGGTGTGCCTTCACAGCCAGTCCATCTTAATCAAACCTCATTTAATCAAACCATTTGCTTTCATGCATTCTGGCTATTACACTTCTTCATTGATCCCATAATAATATACATTCTGAAGTCAACAAGAGAAAGACCCAGGTGTTTTTCCTTCCCAACCATCCCAAATTATAGGGAAAGTGCTCGTTTATTTCAGTTCTGCCAAAGACAGCAATATTTGCCAAAGTTTCAATTTAAATCATCTTGTTCTGCAAAGCTCCATCTCCCAGAGGTAAATACTGCTGCCTAATGAAGGAGAGTCATGCACAATTACACTGTGAAGCGGCAAATGGCCAAAAAGCTTGCAAGAGTGGATTGTACTCTGCCCCTCTCCCAACCTTCCCCCACAACTCCTGGATGTAAAGATATGAGCAGCAATGACTTGACTTGACTTTAATGAACTCCCAGAGATTAGTATAAAATTGTCCATTTCCCGGGAGTTACTAAAATAGAAGTGATTAAGCTTCCTGTGAAGAAGGAGGGAATGAAATGATGCACCCCACAATACACAAAAACTGGGATTATAAATAACTATGTGTTGACATAATCCAATAGCGTACAGCTCCGTGTGAGCAAGGGTGCCTTGCTGGACTTTATGTAGTCCATAAAAGCTTTATAAAGCTTCCTTCTGATCTGTTTTTCCCCATCACATGATCCTTCCTATAAAACCAATCTTCTTTTTCTTTGTCTAGGCCAGATGTGAAATTGCCAAAATAAAACCACCTTTTGGTGGGTTCATTCTGCAGTTCCCTTCACCTGACCTGTGAGAAAGATTAACCAGCAACACAAAGATGCTGTTACCAGGCTACGCCCAATTGTGGTTCAAAAATACAACAAACTTCAACGAGGCTCTTCCTTTGCACCTTTATGAAACCAATTAGCAGTAGATTCAGGATAAGCCAAAAGAGAGAGGTTTTCACATACATTACATGATTGTTTTATAGAAATTGATCATAGAAGATCTGAGAAAAATTACAGAAGTATAAATTTATCAATGGTTCTTTTATCAGGACTATATGAGATATCTGTATGTCTGGCTGGACATCCCGCTACAGTCATGGAATGGACCATACAGCCAGTGACTCAATGCCGAGTGTCTGGCGGCGGTTAACTAACCTGATTCCCTAAAGGTGCCAATGGCTATAGGCAGATGAGAACCTTTAGGTGAGCTGATGGTCTCCTCAGTGGAGGAAATACCATCACATTGGGCCCAACAGTAAAATGAGCAGAGGAGGAACTCTGATTCCCAATGGTCATGGAGGTGGAAGAGGCCATGCCAGATGGACTGGTTGTGAAGGAGCACCTTGTCCATATCCTCAAGGCTGCGGCAGTCCATTGCAGTCATGGTGTTAAATCCTGCATGTCTCATTTCATGTGTGCTGCAGCAGATGGCTCCATGATCATAGTGTGTGGGTCACTTCATGGCAAGCTGGGATCCACCTTAAACAAATTCACACTTCAGAGAAAAAATGCATTCTTGGATATGAGTTGCAGTTGACAATATGATATCTATGTCTGATGATGTTATGTCACTGAATATCAGCTGCAAAAAGGGGGCAGCAGCAGAGGCTTATGTCCTCATGTTTTGTATATAGGTCCTCAGTTCAAACCTGGTAGATTAAATGGGAAGAAGGATTCTGGGTAGGACTTTTTGCTGATGCAACAGGGCTGATATGCTGTTTTGTGTCCAAATATTAATCACCAGGAATATATAGGAAAGCATATATGTGAACAACCAAAGATGAAATGAATCAAACAATTTTAAACTTGTTTCTGATGCTCTCCTATGTCTCCTTTATTGGGGGGGGGGGATATGCCACTTGTCACCCACTAGCAAAGACAAACCATATATCTACAGCCCATTTAGGATTTATATACTGTTTCAGCAGGAAAACAGGAATGGATGAAGGGCAATGAGTTGCAATCTGATCCTATGAAGAAACATGTACCTGGCAAAAGAATGCCAGCAGCTAGGAATAAGTGATTTAGCTTTTTTAAAACAATAGGCTATACCAGTGATGGCGAACCTTGACATGCTGAATGTTCTTGAACTTAAATTCTCAGAACCCCAAGTCTCTGTGAACCCACATGAATGGACAAAGAGGAACATTAAAGGAGGATATAGCTGAGGTACTCAACTTCCCCTACATCACTTGGAGGGCCCTGAATAGGCTGAGGCTTGGAGTCCTTAAATGCAAGACCAACATGCTCAAATTGGGGGTGCTGGTGGAGAGATACGGAATTCAGCACATTTACTGATCTGCTGATTACTGCCAGAAACATGCACCAAGGAGGACTTAAGTTTGGCCAACAGCAAAGCCAAGAAAGTGGCTTCATTTTGGCAGTCCTGGATTTGATTAGAACACAAAAGAAGAATAAGCATATGCAGCTAAATATTTCTTTTCCATTTATATGCTGCTACATCTATACCTTCTTTCTATTAAAGATCTAGAAGTACTTCAACCATATAGATGATTGCAAGAAAAGGATGGGCTTGTCACTGAAAATTATGGAATGATCCTGTCCAGACAAATTCCTTTAAGAAAGACTGCCATGATTGCCAAGGTTCGCCATCACAGGGCTATACTCTCTGCTTGGTGAAGAGCAGTTATTTTCACTTAATCGGTGCATGCTGAGATGCCTTTATTTGCTCTATCTTATTTATCACTGGTGACCTTGCCTGGAATGGGCAGACTTGGTTTCAGTTACCTGTGACTTATTTACCTGCCATGCTTTATATTGGAATCCGCCTTTAAAAATAGTTTAGAATCAACACTTAGCCCAAAATGGAGTGTGCAAGCTTACATTGAGACTTGGGCTTAATGGAACTCTAATATCAAATCTACTTGAAATGGTAGGTTAAAAGGTAGGACGGCATAGGGAAAGGGCACTTCAGACTTTCTAAATGAGTTGTGTCATGTCCCTACATCCCCATTTCCTTTAAACCTCTCTTCTACAGCTTTTAGTGTAGGTCTATTAATTCTGTCATTATCTCAATCTTTGCTTTGATTTTAATCGCATTCATAACTTCTACATTTTTATTAAATTACTACATTATTTATATTGCTATGATTGTATTGGTAAGCCTTGGAATATTACAGCAGACTAGAATGCTCTAAGTAATGTACACAATGACATACACACACACTTTATATCTATTGAAGTGTTCAAGCTAATTTACATAATTTCATCCTAAAGCATTACAAAAACACAGTAAGGTAAGTCAGTATTATTAATTCTACACTAAAATGGGAACATTAGAAGAGATTGACCAGTCAAACTCTAGCTAGCCAATAAAAATTGTCAGACCTGAACCAGGAATATACTGATTTACACGCCACTCTTTTAGCAACAACTCAGTCAGTTGTTGTTTAAGCAGTGTTACTGCTTAACTGTTACTATTGTACTGGTGAGCAGTGTTTTGAAGTGATTAGAGTTTTGGACTGGGATTTGAGACAGGCAAATGTCCCCACATAGTCATGAAACTCACTGAGTTGACTTTGAGACATCTCTCTTTCAGCCTCACCAACCTCACAGGAAAGTTGTGGGAATAAACTGGGATAAAGAACAGCCATATTGCTGTTCTGAAATCAATTTTTATTTCTCACTGGGATATAAAAGTAACCAATAAATAAAAGTCACATGATTATGTCCTTCTTAACATTACTAGAATATAGCACATAAGCACAATACAAGGATAAACAAAATCAAAAGGTCACTTGCACGTGACTTTGTTTATGAAATGAAGGATAAATGTCAATTAATGATAAAAGAGAATGTTGAAGATATGAATCAGCTGAACAGATCAGACTATGAGTGATTGATGGCTATGAGATAGTACTCTTCAATCAATCATTTTAAATCCTTAGACAGGGAGAAAAGGTTCATAGAAGGTTGTCTTGTATGAAAAACGAGCAACTTGCTAGAGAAGGAAAATGTTCAGAGTTTCAAATATTTCAGTATTATGCTCATTCTTTGATGTCTGTAGCTAAAACCTTTTTACCCACAAAGTATTAAGGGAGAAAATACAATTTCATACAGGATGGGTGGGAAAGTGGAAAAAAATTGGTTTTAAGTTTCACATGGGGGGGGGGAGACCAACACCAATACTTTGTCCATAGAAAGTGCTCTTGAAGCTTTACATTATAAATAAATGTAGGATGAAGGTGATACTTTTTCTAGGATCATTTAACATCTAAGTATACCATCCTGGCTGAAACAGCATGCCATGAATTTCCCTACCCTGCCTGATGAAATGATATTTAAATCACAAAAGCGTACAATGTTTGGTTGTTGTTTTTTTAAGTGATCCTAGAAAAGGTATCACCTTCCTCCTACATTTATTTGATTTTATGTATGGATCACACAGCTTGTCTTTGATTATTAGATTATAAAGTTATCTTCTTTAACAGTTTTTAAAGGAAAATTTTAGGCACAGGGTATTTTACCAATAAAAAATCTATATGTTACACTATAAGTGTTTGTCTCTCTCTCAAAATTATGAGGAGACAGTAGTTTTTTGTCAAGAGCAGAAGGAATGACATATCTTCTCACATACACAATCATGACAGTCTTTCTTAAAGGATATCAGAAAACAAAAAAACAACAATACTGTAGCACTTTAAATACTAACTGCTATATTTTTATTATTAGCTTTTGTGGAACAAGTCCACTTCTTCAGACAAAGAGTGAAACTTACAGGCATGGTTCATGTACACAAAATTCAGGGGTCAAAGGGAGAAGGGCCTGCTCAAGCAGGATGACAAACAAGCAAGTACAACATTACAGCTTCCCACAGCCATCAGCAACAATAGATTATTCAGATTAGCTCTAAATGTCTCCCTTTCAATCTCAAAGCTATGGATTAACCTCTTACCTGCATGTCAGAAAACAAACAAAAACATTGTACCTGGTTACTTCCTGTTTTGCTAAAGAGAATTGGCAGGAAGGTTCTAATATAATATATAAAATATCTAGCAGCATATAGCAATCTGTGTATCAAATTTGATAATGTCCCAGAAACCCTTCACTAATATTTAATCCCCTGTGATGGGTGTCTAACAGATGAATGCATTTGATTTCTGCTGTCTCCCTTTCAATCCTAGTTTGTAATTTCACTGTCCCAGAATTGTAACTTTTGGGTCTTGGATAGAGTGTCCAGTTAGATTGAAGTGGTTTGAGACAGGTTTCTCTGTGTTGCCATTCTGGATGTCTGATTTGTGTCCATTAATTCTTTTGTGTAAAGATTGTCCTGTTTGTCCTACATAAAGCACAGATGGACGTTTTTTGCAAGAGATCGCATAAATCACATTGGCAGAGAAACACAAGTAAAACTATCTTTAATGTTGTGTGTGGTGCCATTGGGTTCAGTAATACTGTTTCCAGACCGAATGAGGGGGCATAATTGACATCTGGATTTGCAGCAGAGTCCAGTTCCCATCTCTGCTCCATTTCTGTGTAGTCTGATGTGTGTCAATTGTTGTTTCAGATTGGAGGGTTGTCTATAAGCGAGTAGGGGTCTGTCACCAAGGGCTTTGGAAAGTGAAGCACTCTTGTCCAAGATGGGTTGGAGATCCATCATTATGCATGTGAGGGGTTTAAGTTGAGAGCTGAAGGTGACAACCAGTGATGTGTGATTGCTTTCCCTTCTGGGCCTGTTTTGTAGTAGATCACTCCTAGGTATTCATCTAGCCTGGTTGATTTGTTCTTTAACCATATTGGATAGGTATTGTAGTTTGAGAAATGCATTTTGTAAGTCCGTGAGCGATATAGTGTGGTATTCAGATGTCGGAGACCAGAATGGGTTCTTTCCACACCTTTGAGATTGAAAGGGAGACATTTAGAGCTAATCTGAATAATCTATTGTTGCTGATTGCTGTGGGAAGCTGTATTGTTGTGCTTGCTTGTTTGTCATCCTGCTTGAACAGGTCCTTCTCCCATTGACCCCTGAATTTGGTGTATATATATCATGCCTGTAAGTTTCACTCCTTGTCTGAAGAAGTGGACTTGATCTACAAAAGCTAACAATAAAAATATAGCAGTTAGTCTTTAAAGTGCTACAGTGTTTTTTATTTTGTTTTCTGATATGCCTGAAACACAGTGATCCAGACACAATGTCTGGACAGGATCATTCCATAATCTTCAGTGACAGGCCCAGCATATTCTTGCAATCATCCTTCCTCCATCTTCTAATTTGGTTTTGCTCTTGTGTACACTCAAGAATGTTTGTTCTTGCCATAAAGCTCTTTCTGGATCTGAGTCAGCAGACTTGAGGCTCATATCCGTTCAGATGATATTGAGGGCCATCCATGCTTAGTTCTCTCAGTGTCCACTGCTACGTCTTTCTTGATCTTAGATGGAGCGATACCAACAAGAGGATATATTTTCCTCAAACCAAAGCTGCATATGCTATAGAGGGTTCAATGACACAAGTATTTCTGTTCCATGAGTCACAGCAACTGGAGGAAGTCGAAGCCTCCAGAAATATTAATTTATGTTTAAGGATAGAAAGAATATTGAGCACATGCAGCTGAAAACTTGACAAAGAGTCTGACATCCATTTTGGAAAGTGACATTTGAAAGAAGTTTCCAGCTAATGTGTTTGTGCCTTCTAAGAAGTTTGTTTGGGGGGGGGGGGCCCGCAGCGAGAAATTACAGCATAAGCAAAACCCTTACAAAACCTAGAAAACAGGAAGAGATCATTCCTTTGTGTGCTGATTTAAATTTCTACAAAGCTTCCCTATTGCTATACCTGCATAGATATGAACCATAATTTACATTTGTCACCATCCTAGCTACATCAGAGTTTCCCCAGGATTTCCAACACCTATTGCAGCTATATGGTACAGTAATATGATAATGATGGTAGTCAACTCATAGAACCAAAATATGAAGATGATTGCTGCCCTTTGAACAGCATAATTCAAGTTTCAAGATTGTTAAGAAGAGACTCTGCATTAAGGCAGATGTGTTTTCTCCTCTTAGATCATTGCAATACATGTGCAATATGCCTGGGATATCAGGCATCTAAACAAAGCCATGCCATCTCCCAATTCACCAATTCACCAATCACAAAACAAATGCAAGCTAATTAGCAACATGTAAATTGAGGCTAGCTCATGTTCACAAAAACAGTCTTTTCCTCTTTAAGAGTGCACAGCCTCTAGATAAGGAATCAGCATTTTATCTAGTGAGCCCAAAGGGAAATAAAAAGATCTAATGACTAAGACGGCAATCCTGAGAACAACCAAGAAACTGTTAATATGTCAGACTCTCCTCTGTCCTCACATAGTGTTTTGCATGGGTGGCCAAAATGGTACTATAGGGGAAAGTACCACCACAACCACTATTATTTTGGCTCTCTGGAACTATTTGGCTCAAAATGTTAGGACAAGTCAAAGGTAATGTTGGTTCAAAGAGTTTAAACACCAGTTGTATCATAAGCAGACTTAAGTTTCAAGGGAAAGCACATTTTTTAAAGGTTGATTATTGAAGAGAAACCAGAAATTGGAATAAGTTGGCAGTCCTGAGGATATTACAGTTAGAGATGTGAAAGATCTGGGGAAGGCAGGATACATTTGGAGAAACGTTGCTCTCAATTTAATATTACATCGTTGTAGTGGTTTCTATCACATACATACATCCCTGGTCACCAACAACTGAGAACTACTTTTGCAAAGACATCATTTAGTTTTATTCCATTTAAGTTTAAGATTTTTTTGCTGCTTGAATTGCAATGATTAGATGAGCCTAGGATAAACCTGATTTTTTTTTCTTGTATGAAGGAGTAGTCCACAGCTATCCATGTATAACCTAATGCCTTCTTCTGAAGACATATTTATAGGATGGGGTGGCCAAAAATGAGATCGCTAGATGGTATTGCAGACGCAATGGGCACAGAGCTGGGCAGGTTGAGGAGGATGGTGGACACAGGTGCCTGGAGGGCAATGGTTCATGGGATTGCAAAGGGTCGTAATTGACTGTGCGACTGAACAACAACAACTATGATTGGCTTTCCATAATCAGTCTGGCATGTGAGACTGCTTGAATGGGAATGACATTCTGGTTGTTCAATTTTATCCATTATTACCTAGTGGTCCGTTTTTAGTTTCTTTTTCTTTAAATAACACTATGAAAAAGCAACTCATACCACTGTTGATCCCTTTGGCAGACATGCCTTTAATTAATCCAGAAGGGGAAATGGTTTTTTCCCCTCCAGTACCTGTTTATGCTCACTTTACAAACAGGCAAAAGCTAATTACTTTGCAGTGCCAGTAAAACCTACCCAAGGAATATGATACTTTTATCTAATGCCACTGGCAGTGGGACTAGACTGCTTTGAATTATACCTAAGATCAAAGCATGTCTGTGTGCTATATTATCTTATTTCCTTCTTCTCACACCCACCTTCCTTCAGCTTCCTCCTTATTCCACAAGGCTAGTTACATGTCAGATCATTGCATTTGCTACATTTGTTACATTAAATTAGTAGCTGAGCATCCACATTTCTCATCCTTTACGTCCACAAATCAAAGCAACATGAACACCGCTGTCATTATAACTCAGAACAGAAGTGGATGCAGCTGTCTTAGGTACTTCCACAACAGTTTAAACTGCTTTTTAAAACATTTCTTTGTTTTCACCTTTGCGGAGTGAAGACTGCCAAGTAACTCAACTGTCAATTCTGAAGTCGGCAACAGTCATTCATACACACAGTGATCTCTGTTTGCTGTTGTTAAGGATAATTTAGGTATGGAGCAGCATTAATTAGCCATGAATTGAAAGTTATTACCATAATAATGAAAAGATGTATGAATATGAAATAGGTTTTCCCCCCTCCCGCAAAAAAATAGCATATACAATAGAAAGATTAATAAGGTAATTTGTTTTAAATTCTTAGGGGAAAAAATCCATTACTAATTCAACATATGTAGCACATTGGACAAGAAACAAGTAGGAGAAAGCATTGAAGTAGAGACAGATAATATAAGGTACTGACTCCTAATAGCTAAAGGCATGAAATATAGTTGGTGACTGTTTTATATGTTTAACAAGCAGTGCTGGGTTAAATATTACAAGAATCCTAAGCGTCTGGTCAGGTTATCCTACTATAGTAATAGAGCAGACCATACTGCCAGCAACTCAATGCCAGTCATCAGGCAACACCTGACAACCCTGAGGACTTCAATCCATCTTGATGGAGAACAGCAACTTCATCAATACTCACCTGGGGCTGATGAGGACTTTGTGTGCCAAAAGGGCTTAGGACCAGAAAGTGATTCACAGAACTGGATCGGTGATACATATGTCACACTGTGATGTGGAAGGCATATATTGCACTATATAGTTCCCAGAACAATCTTCATAGATGATTGCCATTATGATAGCTAATATTCAGAATCAGATGTTACCCTTGAAGAAAAATAGGGATCCTAAACACAGTTCTGAACCTCACTGATCTCAACCTGCTTTTCTACCTATTTATATTCAGTAACATGTCAGACTGCTAATGACCACCTTTGATACATATTGTTTTCAGGTCTAAACACATTCCTCAAATATGTAGACAGAACCAGAACTTTGAAAAGTTACAGAATCCTGGGAGTTGTAGTTCATTAAAACAATTTTAAGCTCTGAATAGAACAGGCAAATATCATGTATATTTTCAAGCTCTGTGAAGAAGAGCCAGTCAATGGAAAGCAACCAGGACAGGAATTGAAACAAAGGAAACAGTCTTCACCCCAGCATGCTAAGCATCCACTTGTTGTTTTACAGCTGCACATACATTTAAGGGGAAGAGAGGTCCTCCTCTAAAAAATCCATCCAAAAATGGGCACACCACATAGTCATTTTCTTTTTAACACTTGTATACTAATCTTCCTCTAGATCAGTGGTTTCCAAACCAGGGCCCACACCCCAGATGGGGATTTCAATACCCAGAAGTTTAAGTCAGTACATTGGCTGATCAGTGTTTTGGGGAATTGACTTAGGCTTCAGGGAATTGAAGTCCAAAAAACAAAGATTGAGAAACACTGCTCTATATCTTTTGAGCACCTTACAATGACAAAGAAGTATTAGAACCATGAGTGGCACTGTATAAAAATAATCAATAATGAAGATACAGTACAAGCAAAACCAAAATATTAAGGCAACTACACACGTGATAAACTCACAGACAAAATAAAAAAAAATCAATTAATCCTTTTGAGTCCATTTTGAAAAGATAGATATAAGCTTGACATCTTTTTCATTCCACATATAAATAAGACTACCCAGTTTGTTTCTCCTTGACACATACACACAGCACACCAGATACCTGTACTTTAAAAACACGAACCAGACAGTATATGAGGAAATTTCTGGTGTTTTCTTTTTCTTCCCAATATTTTGGAATTCATTATTCTATAACTAAAATATTTATACTGTATAAATCAATTCATTCACCCTTGGTGTTCTAATCTTCTTCTTCTTCTTCTTTATTTCCTCTTTTACCCCTTTGGGTGTTGTAGGAGATACAAGGTTCTTGTACTGGCATTTCTAGTGGCCTCCACTGAAGTTATATGGTGTTCTTGTTAATATTCCTTTGATGTTATCTCTCCACCTTCCTCTGGGTCTGTCTTGTGCTCTTTGTCCTTTTCTTTCCTCATATGCCTTCTATGTAATGGAATTCCAAGATATTCTCTCCAGATGGGCAAACCACTTCATTTGTAGTCTCTGAATGTAGTTTAAGATTGGTTCTATTCAGTTCTTTAGCTTATAAATAAATTAATAATTCCCCCTTCCTGCCCCAGACTAGTTTATAGGTCTCCCTTGCTTGAAAGCCAGTTGTGTCTGTCTCTAGAAGGCAGTGTTCATCTCCATTTACAGCCAAAGAGCCAGCACTGTCTGCATCTGAAGATGTTTCCATGGTAATGTGGCAGGCATGACTAGATGTTGAAGTGCATTGAATGCTAATACCTTTCCCACCTATTTATCTACTTGCAATTTCTAGGTTGGATAGGCATTAGGATAGATGGGTGCTCACTCCATCGCACAGCACTCAGACCTTAAACCACCAACCTGCCAACCTGTTGGACGTAAGGCTCAGCACCTTAATCGCTAAGCCACTGTGACCTCTAATCATTTATAGGAAGCCTAAATATATTTTGGAAAGAGGGTAGCTCTGTTGATATGGCTGGATACGGGGTTGTGTTAGGCATATATTTTCCCCTTTCATGAATGTATTTTTGTTACATTGCATTAACTGACCTCCACTATAAGCACATTACAAATCTAAGATAAATCAATAAAGTCACAGCTATTCATCTCTATCTTCCTCCCTTCTTTTTGAAAGATCATCGTGTATTTATGGGGCCATTGCTGCATCAAAGATTACACTGTTGTCCAAATCCAACCTCCTAATGTTACAGGCCAGCAACTCCAGAGAAACATTCTGTAGCAACAATGTGATGGAGTCACAAATCCTTCCCAAGCTATACAACTATAAAATGCTTATTACTTTTTCCATGGGTGACTGCCTGAAATAAAATTGGCCAGTGATATGTGATACTCACTAGCACATTATAAACAGCCCTTCTATAATAAACATTTATATTTCTAAAGCAATTTTTTCCTGACACAGGCAAAACCTCAAATTATTAGAAGCCCCAGTGAAAGACATATTGTAAGAGACATCACTGATATGCTCAAATCCCATTTCCTTCAAAATCCAAAAAGGTTGACAAAGATTTTGATAATGAAGAAGATGCATGGAAGACATCATGTTAATCAAATGGACAACAATGAGAGGGAGCATTTAGATTTCAGTTGTCATTGCAAGGGTAGTTGTGATAGTGGTCTTCAATTCTTAAAAAGACTGTTACACAAAAGATGGAAGAGGTTTTTATGTTGCTCAATGTGGTAGGACCCAAATGAATGGGAGAAGATTGCAGTAAAGAACACTGTAGCCAGAACTTCCTAACCCTATAAAGTGAGAGACTGTTGGTTCTCTAACTGAAAACATTTCAGCAGAGTCTGAGAGGTATTTTGCCATGAATTATGTGGTTACATCCTACATTCCAGACCTTACATTGAGCAGAAGGTTGGACTAGACAATCTCCTGAGGCCTTTCAGCTTGAAAACTCACAAGTAAACATGCAGGGCACTTCTGCTCTGTACATTTCAAGTGGAAAAAATAATTTTCCCAGGTGTTACAGTCCACATTGGATCTCCAGGCGTTCAAAATACTGAGATATCACAATATAGCATGCAAAACGTTAACACATAATTCTTGGAGGAAGGTGTTTCTGTTGCCAGGACTAACTTGCTTCCATGTTTTGTTTGACAGCCAATCAGAAAAAAACCCCTGCCTTCCTGCCTGAAATGTAATTGCTAAACCTAATCCATTATCTCCTGTTTTTTGGGAGAAAACCCTTTTCATTCCCCCCTCATTCCCCGCCCTGTAACTAATCTAAATCTTCATCCCTGTCTATTGAACCTGAAATCAACCTTTTAAGATTTTTGAGCATATAGTGAGCAAATACCTTCTTCTCTTTTACTTCAACCCTTTGGGCTAAGTAATTATTTTTGGCTAGGAAGTATGTTGAGCATGAGTGGAACTTTCATTTCACAACTACATACCTCAACACTAACGAGGTCCCTGAGGCTGTACTTCTCATTTTCTAATGTCAAAGATTCTTACAAAAGCTTCATGTAAATTAATAATAAACATTCCTAAAAGATGCTTTATGTAAAATGTCTAGCAAATGATTGTCTGCTGCATGTCATCTGACTGCAAAGGGAATTATAAGTGCAATATCTCACATTCTTCCCAGTTTGCTATCTGAAACTTCTTGGAGTCACAAAAGTGAAGCTCATCACTGCCAGTGATCACTGTTAACAGCATTCATTGATATTACAATAAAGACTTTATAAGAAAGAAGTAGAGTGTTATTAGTTTCACTTGTCTTCACAGTTGTCATTATCAAGGTTTAGAACTTGGCAGATCTTTTGTACCAGGCTATTACTATTCACTCATTGATCCTGATGCAGCACTAGAGAAAAAATGTTGGCTTTCTTGCTCACTTTGCACTATCTTGACGTGTGACTTTGCTGTCAGGTCAATGGAAAATAAGATGCGGTTCAACATGCTTGGACAGTGCTTTCTAGAATCAAAGCTGCCCCTTTATTTTTCATGCTGATGTTGAAGCCAGAAGAGTAATTTAAGACCTTGCCTATTGTTCTAAATTATATAAGTGATTGAATAATAATAATCCATTTCTTTGTTAATTTAAACTAATGCTTTCATTTCCAGACAAAGAAGGTGTAGTTTTTTTCTTACTGTGAACCACAGCAGGATGAAATATAAACCAAGCTAGATGCTTCAAGAAATTCTGATTTTAGGAAAAGAATTTTTTTTATGCTGGTTTTTTGTTTATTTTTGTTTTTGTTTTGCTTTAGAAATAACAGTAGGTAAATTATTGCAAATTAATGGCCAGAATCCCTTTGGTGTATCAATTTGGGGGCATTGAAGGCTCCCCCATCTGTCTCCTCAGCATTTTGTGTGTGTGTTTTAATGGTTTGGGGCTCCTGTTTGTGACTGATTTATATTAGTGTTTTCCAACCTTTTGTTTTTGAACTTCAATTTCCAGAAGCCAAAGTCAATTCCCCAATGCACTGATCAGCCACAGTACTGACTTAGGCTTCTGGGAATTGAGGTCCCCCTGTGGGGTGTGGGCCCCACATTTGGAACCACTACTTTAAGTCCTCCCACTGTTCATGCACCAGACTAGCTGGATTCTTTGGGCATCATGGTGACAAGCTTGGCATTGATAGCACATAAGGGATCACTTAGGAGACTTGGAACTGGGAAGGGAGATTATTCATTAAAGTTAAAAGACAGAGGCTGATGTCTCCTTCACCTGATCCTGATTCTCACTACCATAAAGGATTTATATCAATATAGGCGGCATAACATCATCAGCCTTATGTGCATGGAACTCGTCATCATCGGCTGCAACTTGTATCCAAGAATGCATTTTTTTCCTGAAGCAGGAAAAATTGCATTAGCCTTAATTTGCTTAAAGTGGATCCCAGCTTGCCATGAAGTGACTCTTACTTACATTTCAAATATGTCTTTATTTTAAATTAAAGAAAAGAAAACAGAGGTCGGCATTCTCAACCCAATCTAACATTATACTAACATTTATGTTGGAAGTTAGATCTGGAAATCATTGTCCTGTCTATGAAAAACTTTCTTCTGTCTTGCTAATATTAAATGCACAATTATCTTTCCCATCCTTAACCTGAAATTCTGCCTTTATATCATCCAGTATTGACACTGGATGAATCCATAAATACCAATAAGTTATTCTTAAACACAGCTGCAAAACACAGTTTGAATATTCAACAAATGCTCCTGCTCAAGGATATAAAGGTACATTCTCCTTTTTTCTGTTCTAAAATGTATTCAAAGCATGACAATTTCTTGTGAACAAAAATTGGAAGAAGGAACAGTGGTGTTTGTGCAATGGGGCTGTTGGCTTCATTTAAAAAAGGATAATGATTATGTTATATACAGCTTTGTTGCTCTCTCTTTTGAAAAACAGATATGCTGGTAGTAATAACAATTTTATGCCAGAAATTATTCTGGGTTGAAAGGATTTTTGTAGGAGAAACTATGCTCAGGGAACACCCAAATGAGGCTCCTTTCATGTCCCCAAGAGCTGGGACAGAGATGGGTGCTCTATCCATCATGCAGTATCCGGGCCTCAAACTGCTGACTTGCTGGCCTTCCAGTTAACAACTCAAGCTTCTTCACCACTGTCTTATTGCCAATATTCCCAGGTTCCACAAAGTTACAATACTGAGCATTGAGCTAGAGAAAAATACCAAGGATCTGTTTTCACATTATGAGTTTCCTATGTACAACATTGGCTGAAGAACCCGAGAAACTGGTATGGAAGGTCCTCAAAAGAACTGTTCTGAGGAGTTAACAAACAGGAAGACTATCATCATGATGATAGTCAATATCTGGAACGGATATGGCAAAAGACAAAGAAGATGAAGAAGACAAAGTAGGTGGCGGCGGCGGCAAATACTAAGCCTTGTGGAGTCTCACTTGTTACCCCTTCCTAGCATTAAGATATATGCATTAGTCTAAATCCAGTTACTAATCCCAATTAGACTAGATCTGTGCAATCAATTACTGGATGATGAGTCACTATTGTATAAATTTCATGGGTCCATTAGGCTTATTTATTTATTTATTTATTTACTTTATAAGACCACCGCACCGGGTGGTCTTATAGCCACCCGGTGCGTGTGGCTATAAGACCTGCCTCCCCCCCAACAGACTTCCAGCCTCATCCGGTCCGGCCCGGAGAGAACGAGCCCAGCTGTGGCCCGGTGCGGGTGGCTATAAGACCTGCCGCCACCTCCCAACAGACACTTAGAGCTGAGAGGACGAGTTTTGAGATTGTTTAATGTATTGTACTGGACCTGTCTCACCTGCCAGCACTCCCGAGCTTCACCCCACACCGGGTTTTTAAAGACCGCTGTGGCAAGTTTGCTGCCATGGCTTCCAGAGCATGCTTGTGTTTAGGGTGAGAGCCCTGACATTTTTTGGATCATGTACTCTATTTTTCTTTCTTTCTTATTATTGTATTTTTATATTGTATTGCATTACTGAGACTGTCATGTATATGTAACCAAAATTGTATTTTTGCAACCTTGTTTTGCAGTGTGGTTTTGTTTTATTGCACTGCTGTATTGTACTGTTATATTTATTGTATTATACCGTATGACCTTTGATTATGCTATATGTTATATTACTTTTGATTGTGTTATATGTATGGTTTCTGTAAACCGCCCTGAGTCGGTTGTACCGAGTAGGGCGGTATATAAATTGAATTAATAATAATAATAATAATAATAATAATAATAATAATAATAATAATAATAATAATAATAATAATAATAATAATAATAATAATAATAATAATAATAATAATTTATTCAGTCTCATTTCTTCCCAAGGTAATTCAGAAGATATAACTAAAATTAAAGGCACAAAAATAACATATTAAAAACAATTAAACTATCATTAGAATGAAAATATATTAAATAATAAATGATTAAACCCATTAACTTTTAAAAAGCTAAAAAGGTAAAGCCAACATCCAGAAATTCAGTTAAAAATTTAAAAAGTTAAAACTCTAGCTGGAGAGGTGGGTCTTCAATTGTATGTGGAAGAAGTAACATGGAGGGGGCCTGAGGGAGAACATTTCATAATTTGGGAGCTGCTACAGAGAAGGCTCTCTCTGATGTCCCCATTTGTGATGGTGATGTCAATGAGACGAAAGCTTCCTCCAAAGATCTTAAGGACCTTCCCAGAAGCCCAAGTCTATACACCTGTTGATCAGGGCTCCTGGGATATTAAGTCCAAGAACATCTGGGGGCCCAAAATTGAGAAACCTTGGCCGAGAAGGTTCATATGGGAAGATATGATACTTCATATAGTCTGAATTTTAGTTGGGACTATCAGTTGGGATTCAGGCCACTACTACTCCAGCATAAAGTTAACACAGATTCCATAAGGCTATCCTATCATGTGCATATATGTTTTTCTCCATAAGGATACAAGGATATGGTCAGGATACCAACATGGAACCATTGAGACCTGAGCTCTGAGGTAAATTACAGGAAACATGGCATGGCAGAAATTAAAACATGACCAAAGTCATAAACCAAACTTATATTTATTTGTTACTGTACGTGACTGAAAACTCCAGAGACTCTCCTTCTTCCTTAATTACTATAAGTAATTTTATTAGTGTACTTTTCAACATCATTAACTATTACTTTAGGCTGAACATTAAAAATAATGAGCTAATACAATATTAATGATATTAATTAATGCCATCAAAGCTTCAGAGTCCCATGCTAGCTTGCCAAATAAGGCCCTGAGAAGATGTTCCAATTGACTCTTCAGTCTTAAGAGAAAAGATAGCTGAGAGATAGAGGAGGACTGGGTACAGAATAGAACAAAGGAAGCCCTGTTGCAAAAGAATCACTGTGTCATAGGCCTTGCTAAGAGAAATTACAGTATCAAGAACATTATTTTACTAGAAAGTCCAACACAAAAAGGGAGTTCCCCCCTATACTTTCCGTGACCCTGCAAGCACAAGTGTTTAAAAGCAACTCTTCATGTAACCTGTCTGATGCCCCTTGCTTTGATAGAACAATAAAAATTGCCATTGAATGGAGATAAAGCAGCAAAAGTAAAAATAGCTATGCACTGGAAACCTGGCTACTGGAGGAGGTTGATTTTTCAAATAAAACAGATGAGAAGATCTTTTCTCTACTTGTGATATGGACAAAATATCACCCAGATATTCTCACATATCAGACTATAACATGGGGACATTTTGAGATCTCAAAACAAGTTACCTAAACAAACTGAAGAATTAATAGTCCTCATAATCACTCATTACAAAAAAAAAGGAGAAAAAAAGGCTCTAAGGAAAATGTCAGGCTCTAAGATTATCCAACCTTGGGGTGAGAGCTAACAGCTTGTTCTCTAAGTGTTGCAGAAGCCATGAAACAGAAGATGAAGTCACTGGAAAATTCTAGTTTTATCTGATTTTAAAGATCATGCAGGTTACAAACAATGTATTAAATCAAATTGACTTCTTTTTACAATGTACAGGAATGAATTTAGAGGGGGTTGTGATATTGCATGTTGAATATAAGCTGAACCCAAGCCATTCATCTGGTCTGGTGACCATTACTACTACAGACTAAGGTAATGATGGCAAACCTTTTAGAGACCAAGTGCCCAAACTACAACCCCCACAAACCCTTATTTGTTGCAAAGTGCCAACACAGCAACAGGGGAGGAAGGAAATGCTCCCATTGGACTGCTTGGCTGAGGGGAGGGGGAAACTCTGTGCTGGGGGAGGGAGGAAGCACTCCCCATTGGGCTGCTGGGCATTGGGGTAGGGTGAACTCTGTGCTTAGGTGACTGCACAGGTGCCCACAGAGAGGGCTCTGAGTACTACCTGTAGCATGAATGCCATACGTTTGCCATCACTGGACTAAAATCTTTATGAGGCAAACACAGGTGATCACATGTGTATCCAGGAACTCAACCAATACCTTTTTTTTTTTTTACTGATTTGCCATGAAACCTTTTTGGAAAAATGATAATTTACCAAAAGAAAATTGCCAATAGGTTTCCAGCCACTCTAATTTTGGCTATCTGAACACTTTTAAATTTTTAATACAGTATTTCAGATTTGGTATAAATATTTGTAAAATGTTTTCTGGCTCTTAAGAAATATTGCAAGGCAATAACCAGTGGCATTCATCCTCTACTCTTGAAATGGCCATGGTTTAGAACAGATTAACCATGAAACCCACAGAAGGAAAGCCCTTCTATACAAATCTGGAAATCAGTCTTGTCAACAACTATCATAATATTGGTGTCTCTTCATTCCAAAGGAAGAGTGTGCTGGTTTCCCAGTTCACTCCATCCCTTGCTTTTATAAAATTAAAAGCAATGGATGGATATATGTTCGGTAACCCTTGCTCCTTGGGCATTCCAGAGGGACCAGAGAGCACAGTTGATTCAAGTGGAATCACCATAGGTGCATCAAGGCCACAGAGTCTTCAATTTAAGATATATTTTTTAAAAAATTCAAGCTAGAAAAACATGGCATGTACATCTGCTAAGTAGCCTAGTATAAGCTTTCAAAATATTCAAATCAGTTTTAAAACATTAAATGTTCTGGTACCATAGCCCACTTCTATAGGACTCTATTATCCATGAATATTCATGACTACACTGAGGATGCATGGAGATTAACACTGAGATCTAATGAGAAACATTGTGAAGGAAGAATTGAGCTCCTTTGTGAAGTGATACATTCCTGCTTTTTAAAAAACGTTCCCATAGAGAAAAAGAGAAATATCAAGGTGTTTGTACATGTGAAGTAATGTGGAACACTTCCAAGAGCTCAGCAGATTTTGACAGTCCTCCCTGTTATGCTTGGAACACTAATCTTAATTTAGGATAAAAATTTCAAATGTTCAACAGTGAGTGGTAAGGGAGTTAAACATAACAGTTCCAGACACAGAGAAAGAAGAAAGGGCAATTATTTGAAATGAATGTTGTTTTCTCACTGCAAGCTTTGTCTCTACTCCAAGATTTTATCCTTACTGTCTAATTTCTCTGTGCCCCATAACCATGGCTTATAATTAATTCATCTACAGCTAGGATGGGTGGAGGTGAATCAGCACTGATGGTCTTTTCAAGAAGTCCAATGATTCACACATTTCCTGGAGCTGCAATGCAAATTGAAGACTAAGCAATAATGAATGTGCGCTGAACTTGAACTAATGCACAGCAGGGTTACAAGTGAAGGCCAAGTCAAGCTTAGTGGCAGAAAACAAATTCTTTTGGTTCTTGGAACATAAAATATATCTTGTTTTAAAAACTTACCTTTCTGAGCCTGCTTTACCCAAAATTAATAGTAATTCTTTACAAACATTTGCAATTATTTGTTTGTTTGTGTTTGTCCATTTGTTTACATTTGTGCTCTTTTGGAGAAAGCACCGCTCAGGGCAGCTTACAATTTATCAAACATTCAATACAAGATCATAAAACCAAGTATGTATTTTAAAAACACAGTAAATCACCCCAAAATAATAAAGAATAACTCAAAGAGACAAAACCAGATAGCATCAGATAATTTTAAAACCATAACAATATTCATAGTAAAACACTATCAACAGCATCAAAAGGATGTAATAACAATTTTTAAAAAGACTCCAGGACAAATACTATGAAGTTCTAATGATCTTATGGCCCTTGAAAGGTTTGCTGACAAAGGTAAGTCTTTAGTGACACATGGAATGTTAATAATGTAGGAGCAGTTCTAAAATCCACTGGCAGTTTGTTCCAGAGGGTAAGGGGCTATGGTGCAGAAAACTCTTGATGTGGTGATTGATTGATTGATTGATTGATTGATTGATTGATTGATTGATTGATTGATTCTCTAGGCATAACTCAGAGCTTTCATACCTGGGTATTTTGGGTATAACTCTTGAGGAAAGGGCACTCTCTCAGATAGATTGGTTCCAAACCATTCAAGGCTTCAAGGTCAACACAAACACCTTGATTCTGGAAATGCAGACTAGCTATGACTGGTGTGATATGGTCAAACCAACCAATGCCTACAACCAGCCTGGCCGGCATACTTTGCACTTGCTGAAGTCTCCATACGAGCCTCAAGGGTTAGCCATATGTGGAGGACAATGTAATTGTCAATTCTGCAGTTTACTAATGCTATCAGGGATTTCCTATCCAGGAAAGAGTGAAGCTGGGCTATCTGCTGTAGATAGAAATATGCGGATTTAGCTGCCAATGACATCTGATTTTCCAGAGTCCAAAATTGGTCAAGTTGCACACCCAGATTATGTACACTCTCCTTCAAAGAGAGAATGATGACCCCCAAGCTCATGGGAATCCTCTCTATCTGCTACCAGCATCATCTGTGTCTTGTTCAGGTTCAATCTCAGCCTGTAAGCCCCCATCTACACCATAAATATTTCCAGGCACTTCTCCAGGCTCCAGATGGCATCCACTGCTGAGGTGGAGAAGAGATAAAGCTGTGTATCATCAGCATACTACTAATAATTTCATGTCATAAATTATTCTGGGTTGAAAGGATTTTTGCTGGAGAAACTCCACTCACAGGATGCCCAAATGAGGTTCCTTTCATGTCCCCAAGATCTTTCCCCACCAAAGTGGTCCCTATTTATCTACTTGCAATTTCTTGCTTTCAAACTGCTAGGTTGGCAGGAGCTGGAACAGAGACAGGTGCTTAAACCATCATGCAGTACCCGAGTCTCAAACTGCTGACTTGCTGGCCTTTTAGCTAGCAAGGCGAGCTTTTTAACCACTGAGCCACCTCAGCCCCCCCACCCCCAATCAGCATACTGATGAAAGCTGACTCCAGATCTCCTGAGGACCTCTCCCAGTGGCTTAATATAGATGTTAAAAAGCATTAGGGAGATCGCTGACTGCTGAGAACCTCATACTGTTGAACCCGGGGGTCAGACAATGCCTCCCTGAGCTGTACTCTCTGGACATGTTCCTCCTGGAATGACCGCAGCCATGCTAAAATCATGGCAAGCCTGTCCAGAAGGATATCATGGTCAACAGTTTCAAAGGCTGCTGAGAGAGTTAAGAGAACTAACAAGGAAGATTTTCCCTTGCAAGCTTGTCTCAAGAGCTCATCCAGCAGGACAGTCCATGGACCACTGGTTGGGGAGTTCTATTATAAAGGAATAAATAGAATTGCCACATATACATAGCCAAATGTGTAAACACCTCAAACAATTATTATAAATTAAATCGGGGTGGTGGGGTAGGGAGTGGATATGGAGTACCTGTCCTTACCATCTTATGACTTTCTAATTAGAACCCTGAGCAGCCTTTCATATAGATGCCACCTCCAAATAGATTGTTATTCTCTAACAGCTTTAAAATAGAAAGCTATACTTTTTAAAGTAAGACACAGGGCCACCCCATGAATCCAGTATTTTGCAATAGGAACTGTTTTGTAATTTTTGGAAACTACAATATCATAGACAATCTTATGTCACTGAATCACAGGACCCAGTGATGGGATGTAGCAGGTTTGCACCAGTTCACCAGAACCGGTAGTAACTTTTCCCAGTGTCCCGGAGAACCGGTAGCAGCTTTTGGGGGGAACCACCTTCGGGGCTTACCTTTTCACTTGGTGTGCATGCACACCTACAGTGCTTGGTGCGTATGCACGGTCTCCTTGCTGTCCTCCCAAGTGGGGAGGAGGAAGAGAAGCTGCTAGCCTGAAGCTCCCTATAATCTGCTCCCCAGGGTAAGTGACTCACCTTTGGATGTGGTGTGTCTGTGTGTATTTTAATGTGTATTTAATACCTTTACGTACTGCCACAGTTCCTAAAATGGCCTGGCGACCGGCAGGCCTGGTGGCCTGGCTTGGGGTTTTTAAGCAAAGTCTTGGAGTTACCTCATCAATAAGCCACACCTGTGCTGTTCCAATTGCTGTTCCAATTGGAGAACCCTTAAGGAGGTACAGCTATTTTGCATTTACATTAAGGCATATTATCCTAGAGAACTGGTTAGGCAAAGACTTAGTACCTAACTTCTTTAACTGTTGAAAAGTGCCAAAATGAAGCCATCTTGTGGTGAGTTCATTCTGTAGTTCCTTTCATCTGTAGTAAAAAATTTGACATCCCACCACTGACAGGTCCTATCGTAATTTTCAAAGCATATCTACTTTTTCAGCCACAGCTTCTCCTTTCTTGAAAAGAACTGATCAACTGGATGTTTCAAAGCTGTAATTGGCAGATTTCATGTAGCTTGGAATAAACTAGTAACAAATAGTAAGTTACTTATAATTTGTATTTGTTTCAATAGCAAAGATACAAATAAGTTAAATTACAATTTTACCTTGGTAAAGGAGAACTGCTCTTTGAAGCTGCATTTTATGGTTACGCGATAGCCTCACAAATTAGTGGAAGAGGATTATCACATGGTTCAACTACTGGCTTGTGTTATGCTTTATACTGCTGAATTTAGATATTTTAAGTAACATAATAACTATTATAATTACTTTTAAGAAATAGGAAAGTAAGGAGCTATCCATAAAGTCTAAACACAATAGTAAGTACTTTGAGGGACTTCCAACAATAATTGCATCTAATTATATTTTATAAAGAAACAATCCAAGCTCTTTCCTATTCTACATCTAAACAGAGAGAAGAATGCAACTATTCTGTGGCCTAATTGGAAATGTGGAATAAATTAGGACATAAAAGTGCCCAGGGATACATAAAGCAAAATTATTATTTTAGCAACTTTGCATATTTAAAAACAAAGCAGGAAGAAATTAACTGATACTCTTCAATACAAAATGAATGGTATTTGTAATAGCTACTTTTGGAACAGTCAGACTTACAGTCTTTATGAACAGTGGCATGTTCCTGTACCAAAATTACTGCAACATTATCAGTGATTACTTATTTTATGGGCAGGAAATAACGAACATTGCTGTAGTTCACTTGTTATAGCAAAACAGAAAACAAAGTTTCAGCATTATTGTCATTGGATGAATATTCTACAAAAAGAAAGATGGAGTATTTATAGTCCCCCAAATCATATTCAAACAGCTGCAGAAGTTTGTTATAACCCCCTGAGCCTCAGTGACTCTGCTGATTATTTTTCATTGAAAGAACATTTGGAAGATCAAAAATGTAGCATCATATCTCTTGGATATAATTCTAAGCAGGAAGAAGGAACCTGAACCACACACGGAGTAGAAAGCATTAATTTTTAGAAGGAAAACATAGAACTATTCATTACTTCTCCATAGACAAGTGGCTATTACCACTACCAACAATCCCACTGCAAATTCAATACATTGTCTTTATCTTCAATATAGGGGTACATAGAAGGAGCCTCCACAAAGATTGTGAATATAGTCAGGCATGCCCTGGGCAGCAACCTTGTCAGCTAAATTTAAACAACCCAATTTTAATGTTATTTTTAATGCTTTTGTAAGTTTTTATTTGTTATGTTTTATGTGTAAGCCGCCCAAAGTTGCCTCAGCAAGAGGGCAGCAGTAGAAATGTGAGAATTAAATAAATAATCTTCTATCAGTGGATCAAACTAAAGGAACTGAAGAATGAGTCCACCAGAAAGGTCTTTGTCAAGATCAACCCAGGGCTGTAGATAGGGGGTGGCAGTGTGTATGTGTCGCATAATCAGTGTGTATGTGCCTCAAACTCCTGCCTGCTTCCATATATATGGCATATATAAGTACATGACATTGTTGCCTATCCTGAAAAAATATTCACCCACCCACATCTAGAATCCTGGCTATGGGACTGGACCGACCTTAGCAATGATCTCAATAAATATTGAGGGACTTTCAAGGTAATAAGAGTGCCCTCCTCGCAGACATGTGCAGGAAATACAAATGTGACATACTTTTGCTCTAGTAAACACATTGGGGGACAGCAAAGTGGCTGGAATGGAACTGGTGATTGAGTGACCACATGACCAGAATGGGAGAGCAATTTTTGTTAGATCTGGCCTCAGCATAGTATCAGCTACATTGACGGAAACAACACTGAAATTCTCACAATCCAAACCCCACAATTCTCTGTTACCTCTGTCTATAAGCTGCCAGAAGCAAATTTTAGTTTTAATGTTTTGTCGTTGTTCAGTCACACAGTCAATTCTGACCCTTAGCAACCCCATGGACCACTGTTCGCCAGACTTCTGTCCTCCACCATACTCCTCAACTCGATCAGCTCTGTGCCCATTGCGTCTACAATACCATCTATCCATCTCATTTTTGGCCGCCCCCTTCTTCTTTTGCCCTCCACCCTTCCCAGCATCAAGGCTTTCTCAAGTGAATCCTCTCTTCTCATTTGATGTCCAAAGTATTTTAGCTTCATCTTTACTATTTGACCTTCTAAGGAGCAGTCAGGGTTGATTTCTTCTAAGATTGATCTATTTGTTCTCCTCACTGTCCAGGGGACTCTCAAAACTCTCCTTCAACACCACATCTCAAAGGCATCTATTTTTCTGTGCCCAGCTTTCCTAATGGTCCAGCTCTCACAACCCATACATTGCCACAGGGAATACCATTGCTTTGACTATACGAATTTTTGTTTGCATGTGATGTCTCCACTTTTCACTATGTTCCCCAGGTTTCTCATCGCTTGCCTCCCAAGAATAAGTCACCTTTTTATTTCATGGCTGCAGTCACCATCTGCAGTGAGCTTAGATCCTAAGAAAGTAAAATCTGCCACTGCTTCTACTTCTTCCCCATCTATTTCCAGGGACCAATAGGGCCCGGTGCCATGATCTTGATTTTCTTGATATTGAGTCTCAAGCCAGCTTTTTCACTTTCTTCTTTCAGCCTAATTAGGAGCTTCTTTAGGTCCTCCTCACTTTCTGCCATTAGGTTGGTATCATCTGCATATCTCAAATTGTTGATGTTTCTCCCAGCAATTTTGATCCCAAATTGTGATTCCTCCATCCCTGCATTGCACATTATGTGTTCTGTGTATAAGTTGAATAAGCGGGGTGACAAAATGCAGCCTTGTCTTACTCCTTTTCCTTTTCCAAACCACTCCATCATTCCATTTTCTGTCCTAACTGTTGCTTCTTGATTCATGTACAGATTTCTCATGAGGCATATAAGGTGTTCCGGTATTCCCATCTCTTTAAATACTTGCCACATTTTGTTGTGGTCCACACAGTCAAAGGCCTTGGTGTAGTCAATGAAACAGAAGTAGACTTGTTTCTGATATTCCTTTGTTTTTTCCATGATCCATCTTATGTTGGCAATGTGGTCTCTAGTCCCCCTGCCTCTTCTGAAACCCACCTGCACTTCTGGTAATTCTCCCTCCACATATTGTTGCAGCCTATCCTGTATTATCTTGAGCATCACCTTGCTAGCAAAAGGGATGAGCGCAAATTGTTCGATAATTTGAACATTCTTTGGCATTATCCTTTTTGGGGATTGGAACGTATACTGATCTTTTCCAATCCTGTGGCCATTGTTGTGTTTTCCAAATCTGCTGGCATATAGAATGTAGTAATTTGATTCCATCATCTTTTAGGGCTTTGAAAAGTTCAACTTGGATACCACCATCTCCACTGGTTTTTTTGTTTGCAGTGCTTTTTAGGGCCTTTCTGACTCTCTAGGATCCAATATAATTTTTTTTGAGGAATTATTCCTTTGTACAGTTTTCTTCTCAACCATGATATCATTGCATACTTATATGAGAGCACCTTGAAAACACAATCAGAATTAACTAACCTGGGCTGAAGCTTTTAAGTGGCTTTTCAGACTCTTGAAGAGGTTAATTACAAATGAACTTTGTATCCCTGATTAAATGCTCTTGAAAAATTCTATAATCAAAGTTTCCTAGAACTGGCATGCTTTTATGAGTGCTTAAACCCATCCAAAAGTGTAGCTCTCTTGATTTATGAATCCTATTCTAATTGGTTTTAGAAAGAGAGTATTATTTCCAAAACCGTTACCCCCAAGGTTTGGTTAACTGCTTGCAAATGCATGAACTCACTAATATCTAACAAGAGCTGCACTTTATCCAGTTTCACAAATTATTCAAATATTTTTAAAGGTTATGTCTCTGACTCCCCTTTACGGCTAAGAGCTTCTTTTTCTTACTAACTATGGCTTTAACTTGTTTTAACAATTCCCTCAAGTTTCCTTTTGTCTTTTCTTAGTATCAAGGTGGAGGTTTGCTCAAACTGCACTTATTGCCTTGTTTCATTTAACTGACAGTCATTTCTCATTACAAAAGTGATCTCTTTCATAGGTGGCTCACATTACACTAAGAGACAATTGATTTGGAATGTTCATTGTTATAACAGAAGACATTAAAACATTTTTTATTGTGTCAGAAGCACACAAAGGTGCTTTCTGGGTTGAAAGGGTTTTTGCTGGAGGAACTTTGTTCAGGGGATGCCCAAATGAGTCTCCTTTCATGTCCTCAAGATCTTTGCCCACCAAAGTGGTCCCTATTTATCTACTTGCAATTTCTTGCTTTCTAACTGCTAGGTTGGCAGGAGCTGGAACAGAGATGGGCACTTATTCCGTTATGCAGTACTTGAGTCTTGAACTGCTGACTTGCCAACCTTCCAGCTAACAAGGCAAGCTTCTTAACCAGTGAGTCACCAGAGTCCACAATTAAATGAGAGATTGCCATTTTCACCAAACAGTACAGAAACTTTTTTTGGCCCTTCTAATGCAGGACTGTTGTGGATTAGTGGTTAAGACACTGAACTTGATGAATGGAAGGTCTGAGTTTGAGACCCACCTACTGCATGATGGAGTGAGCTCCCATCTCTGTCCCAGCTCCTGCCAATCCAGCAGTTTGAAAGCAAGAAATTGCAAGTAGATAAATAGGGACCACTTTGGTGGGAAGGTAAACAGTGTTCCATGCACCCCGGTGTCTAGGTATTCCTGCCACATGTCCATGGAAACATCTGCAAACACAAACAGTGCTGGTTCTTTGGCTATAAACAGAAATGAGCACTGACCCCTAAAGTGGGATACAATGATCTTTTGAGCAAGGACAACCTTTATCTTTACCTTTACCTAATGTAGTGTTGCTTAAGCTGGGAGGAGTTAGTTCCTCATTGTTCAGAGCAAGATGCTGGGGACTCAATTGCAGACCTTTTGAGAGTGAAGTGCATGCTCTACTTTTGAACACATTCTTTCTGTGACAAGGTACTGCATACATATCAAATGCAATATAAGTATATACAGTATTAGATCCTTAAATGTTAGAGAGTAAATAAAACAAAACAAAAAAAATCAAAAATCTTGTGGTACCTTAAAGCCTAACTACTGTATTTTAATGTTAGCTTTCATAGATCGAGTCTACTTCATCAGACATAAGAGTGAGACTTCATGGTATTAATTTATACATATCAGCTAGAGGTACAGAAGTGCACAATGGCTGCTTAGTATAAGAGATAAGTTTACTAATCAGTGTGACTTTTTACACTTAGTAATAACAGAAGAACCCTTACTGGTATTCAGATTTATTTCTGTGAAATTTAGTTCTGTTTAGTTGTTAAGACTAACTTGGCTATCACTTCAAAAAAAATCAGCTTAAAATGATTTTTCTTAAAGCAAGCAGCAGGAGAGAGATCAGAAGTGGAATTCATTTCTCTAATAACACACTCTGGGAGATAGGAACATACATCTGTTTTCATAAATGTTGCTGTATATGTACATGCACATCCCCATAGAAGACATCTTTGTAACTAAGAGAGGTAATAAAACTGTTTCCTCCAGCTTTCAGAACAGTTGGATGCAAGCTTTTCTAAAGAAACATACAGAATAATCATAGGCAGTTCATAATCAAGTAAGGAAAGGTGCATCCACAAAATGGATGAGCTATTCTATGTGAAGTGTAACTTTTGGAGGCAAATTGCCTTGAATTAATAAATCACCGTAGATTTTTGTCTGTTGTATACTTAATCATGTGTCTTAGCATGAAACAACTACATTGAGCAACACAACAATATGGCTAAAGTATACCAGCATAAGCACACATGAGGATTTTGCCCTGTGTTTCCTTTCAAGTAAATTGATGACAAGTGGAAGCAGATCATTGTTGGCTGCAAATCGTATCTGAGAACGCATTTTTTTTCCTGAAGCAGGAAAAATGCCATTGGCATGAATTTGTTTAAGGTGGATCTCAGCTTGCCATGAAGTGACCCACACACTATGATCATGGAGCCGTCTCCTGCGGCACATATGAAATGAGACATGCAGGATTTAACACCAGACTGCAATGGACTGCCACAGCCTTGAGGATATTATCAAGGTGCGCCTTCACAGCCAGTCCATTAGGTGTGGCCTCTTTCACCTTCATGACTGTTGAGAATTAGAGTTCCTCCTCTGCTCATTTTGCCTTTGGAACGAATATGATGGTTTCCAATGGCATTTCCTCCACTGAGGGGACTATCATCCCACCTAAAAGGTCTCATCCACCCATAGCCATTGATCCCTTTAAGGAGTCAGGTTATTTACCTCTGCCCAACACTCAGTGTTGAGCAGATATTGTACAGTCAAACCACTGGGGAAACATTTATGCTGTATTTATCACTGAGGTTTTGCTCAAGTGAGTAGCTGGGTAGATACTCAATCTTCCTGACTGAGCAAGCCAGAACAAATCAACAATGCAAAAAACTGTAACAGAGATAATGTTGCATGGTGAAAGACTAAAGGACCTTAGAACAAAATAAAAACAAGTATCTCAATGGACATTTATCCACTTCCACCAGATGCCTTTTGTCCATTAATGAACAAAGTCAAAAACACAAGGGATTGTATTTTTAACACTACTGCTAGTACAATGTGATCCCTTTTTGACCCATCAGCATACTCACTCACTACATGGCACAAAGGATGCAGAGGAATATTGTAAACATTTCAGTATATTTGTATCAATCAAGACTGTACTGTAAATATTATCTATAAGCTGAGCTGGTGCTGGTCAAACACCTCATGCATACATACATTAGTATACTAATGGCAATGTACGGTTTTGCTCTACTCAGCACACAATAGATAATAGCCAAAAATCCTTGCATAAACTTAAGCAGTGTAGGGAAAATCATATCACCTAAGTGGAGTGACCTGGATGTTAAGTAAGGAATTTGTTCTTTATCTGCTGCTATTTAGAATGATGCAATGAGAAACTACAGTGGAACTCTCCTTAATGGTTGCTAATGAAATAATTCCCCTCTTGGCTTCCAGGTGATGGCACTGCAGATACATCATTTGCCTTATCCTGTATACCAGTATGTTTACCCAAGAAAATGTTGGCCAATACATACTGTAATTTAATAACAAAGCAGATCCTCTACAAAATTAAATTGTTAGTGTCTGGCAAGCATAAGGATGCAAATGAAACCAGAAAAGAATGAAAACCAGACAAGTATTTTTTATTTAGTCATAAAATCATATCTTAGAGTGAAATAAGCCCGGGGAATGGGAAATTTTATTTGACTGTTTTTTTTAACAATTACTCTTTTTAACAATTGCTGTTAAAGCATTATAGACATATATTCTTGCAATAATGTTGTTTAAGATCCTTTTTAACTGATAGGAGCTATGGAAGCTCAGTGGTTAAGAAGCTCACCTTGTTAGCTGGAAGGCCAGAAAGTTGGCAGTTTGAGACCTGGGTACTGCATGATGGACTGAGCGCCCATCTCTGTCCCAGCTCCTGCCAACCTAGCTGTTTGAAAGCAAGAAATTGCAAGTAGATACCTAGGGGCACTTCAGTAGGAAAAGATCTTGGGGTCATGAAAAGAGCCTCATTTGGGTATTCTCTGAGTGGAGTATTAGAGTAATTTCTGGCACGAAATTATTATTATTAATTGTTAAATAGGACCTGCAGCTAGGGTGGACACTGAGGTGACTGGATTTGCTGATGACTCCAAAATATTAAGTCTCAATAGTAAATATATTCTTGAGGACTTCCAAAGGAACAATATGTAGTATTTTCTAGGATAAATATTAACAGTGCAAGGCTGTACATTTTTACTAAAGTTCTATATATTTTAATGGAATTTTCTGCCAGGTCAGTGAGTAAAGGATTTCAAACAGAAAAGGTCAGCTTGTGCTATAGCCATTGAAGGAGATTGAACAATCCAAGGTGTAATGATTCCACTGTAATGCAAGTGGAGGGTGGTAAAATGTCAAATACTAACTGGCTGGTGCAGTATGATTTAAACACCAATCAATTTCGCTCTAAAAAATTAGGCAAAATGTCTCTGTCTCTCTCCCTCCCTCTCTCTTTCTACCATCTCTTACCTCAACATCCCAACATAAATCACAGGAATATCTTCAAATTATTTAAAACACATGTAGAATTATAACAACTGAGTACCATCAAGTTGATTCTGACTAATGACAACCATTCCCAGGGTTTTCTAGGTAGAAAGTATGCTGAAGTGGTTTACTGTTCTCTTTTTCTGGGGGCAATCCTGGGACTTTGAGCTTGCCCATGTGTATGAGGCTGGTTCTTCTCCCAGGAAGCAAAATGCTTAATTGAACTCCTAACCACTTAACTATCCAGACAGCTAAAATTCATGTATACAAATACTTTAAAATGGCTATCCAATAACCCTTTGATCTTCAAAACTTAATGTGAAGCCCTAGCATTAACTTCTAGGGAGCCAAGGTAAGCACTGGACTGAGGCCATGTTTGCTGAATGTACATTTGCAACAGCTCCATGCACCCATAAATTATTTACAGTTGAGGCCTTTACTGTCCTGCACTATTAGATGGAGTGTACTTGTTGCCAGTGCAAAATTCTTCCCAGCAGGCTATAAATGTGCATGTTATTAGATGTAAGAAATAGCCCTTGTCCGTTTTTGGTAATTCATTACAGCTGCAGTGCAGCTTCAGTTGGCCTCTTCCTACTTTCTGTTGACAACACCAGTAAATCTCTCACCAGCTTTAAATAAGACCAGCATCAGCTCTCGTATCTAATTTACTTTTTTGGTGTAGACGATTTTACAACCATTAACTTTTCTGCAGCTTAGCTGTTTCTGTCTTGAAATGTTTTAATATTTCCAAGCAATTGGTGTGGCAATGCTGAACTAGTGATAAGGTTTAAAGCTTGCAAGGTAGCCACACCATTAATTCTACTATGTTTTTGTTTTTTACATTAAAATCTGAGGGTTCAAGAGTATTTGTGCCTGTAGAACAAGACACTCTAGAAAAGTGGAAGTTAAGTTTGTCCCATAATCCCTGGGGAGGGCATTCAAATTACTCCTTCTTTCATTAACTTTCTGATAATCCATTAAACAGATTAATTTTCTACTGACATTTTTATCAATTTGATTTTTATTTCTATCAGTTGTTCGAACTAGGGCTTCAAAAGATACTACCTGGCTACATAGCTCAATGCCTCAGAGTATCTGGCTGACTGTCAAGACAACACTTAAGAATTCAGTTCCCTATTTTCTTTCCAAGAAAAACCAGCCTGTATAAATTTGGGCAGGCTGCACAGTCCTATAGGACCAAAGAACAATAAACTACTTCTGAGTACATCATACCTTAGAAAACCCTGGGAAGGGTGCCGATAAATCAGAACTGAGTTGTTGGCACATAATTAATTATTGAGAAAAAGTAGCTAGAGGAGAGACCTGGGGAATTGAAATATGCAGATAATAAACTTTCAGTTACCTAAACACTGCAACGGTAATGAGTCAAGTACATGCCAAGTCATATAAACTGAAGTTATAATTCTGTAACAGAGGGAAATAATTTACTTTACTTAATAAGAAATACCGGAGGCAATTAGTTATCAAATGTTGTAGTCAAGTGCTCACCAGGATACTATCAAGCTGAGTTTACATTCCTTTATAAACAAGGCCATCAAGCCCTAATGGGTTGGAGAGAAAAATTTCCTACCCAACTGATGTCAAGAGGTGTTTCTAATTAGAGATGTTACTGAAATTTTAAAGTTTTGCTTTAAAGTGGAACTAGAGGTTCATCATTATGAAGTAGTATTGCTCTCTATTAGACTTTTGAGAGTTCCATTGACATGCTGAATAAGCACAATATTTACTTTGATTGCTTCTACATGGCATAGCTTTATTTCTGAACAGGAAGCTAGGCAGAGCTAGGCTTAGATGCCTTTCAGTACAGGCCTTTCTCCCAATTGAGATACATTTAAGAGTGTGAAAGGAATCTGTCTGTCAGATATAATTCCTGGAATGAATAATTATGGGATTTCAGTCCAAAAATCTGAAAATTTGAAATATTTAGTATGAAATTAAGCTTTTCTTTGCATTTGCCTTTCAGGAATACATAATAGAGAGTGGGACAAAAACATGCAAACCACAGAATTTTAGACCAGTCGCAGCTACCTGTGAAGAAGAAAATGTGCCATTGTTTGCACCTATTGAGATTTTCTGCTCTTGTTCTTCAGTTCCTTCTTTCCGCACTGAAAATGAAATCAACTAGGCAGTATTTCTACACTCTTTAGTGACTAGCTCATTCCTTCATCACATAAATTATATGTGTTGGTGATTGTGAAAAGTACAAGATTACTCTAAGTTTTCTTAAATGTCTTTCCATCTAGAAAAGGTATAGTTATATGCCTAATAGATCATGGATAATGTGAAAAGTAGAAGGACAAAGGAGTTACTTTAACATTATGATCCAAAACTCAAGTGTTTTCTGCTCCAGAGCTCAAAGAAGTTATAGTAGTCATGGCATTCAAGGAGGACTTATGTGGACTCTCATTCTGTATTAGGGGTTTGCCTTGTCAAAAACAACTAGAATCCCTTTTGTCAAAACATTTGGTGAATTTTCCATGTTTCTATTATGGTATTCAAATAATGAGCATATTGTTTATATGAAGAAATTAGGAGACAAAAGTCATCAAAATATCAAAGGAAATTCTTTATTGGCTAGTTAGAAGTCCCATGAAAGGTCTTGCTTAATGGATTTTCCTCCATAGGTTCAAAATGGCTTTGCAGGATGGTCAATTAGACTAATTTTCTCTGTGTATTATTTCAATATGATTCAGGCTAAGAAATGCATTTCCTTTCATAAATTCTTACTTTTAAGAACTTATATATTTTAGAGATATATTCTACTCTTTTTGAATGTGCTCTTTTTAGGCTCTACATTCTTGCATTTTTAGAATGTAATTGAAACATTCTTTTTAGTATTTTTATGGTACTTTTATGCCCTTGTATTTTGGATTAATTTCTGATTTCAGTATTTGCCTGCAATTTAACTTTAACCTTCATATATTTTAAGCCTTTTTGCTATACCGTGTCATAGTTTTAAGACTTTTGGATGTTTTCACAATGTTGAAATATTTTGTGCATATGGAACATAGAAGCAATAAAGCTCATAGAACTGAGCAATCTGATGTTTCCTAGAGTTGCTGCAACAATGAAGAAAACTTTCACCTTGATACCCAGATATATTTTGATATGATTGGAAATTGTTGTTTAGTTCCATTCTGCATTCAAGCCCTTATTGGGATAAGTGCAAGCTTTGATAAACAAAAGCTTCTGACATTTCCCTAGAGGTGAATAAAGTTCTGTGGGTCTCTTGAGACCATGACTAGGTGTCAGACACTCTGAGCTGGCAAAATAAGATTCAGCATTAAATATTGAAGACTATCCCAGAGGGGGGAATGGGAAGAGAGGTGCAGGAGTCAGCTGTGAACTGAAGAGAAGCATGCAGCGGTAATTCACAGTTTACAGTAAGAGGATGCTAACTGAAGAGGTGGAAACCAGAAAACACTCCCAGAGTCACCTGAGGCATTATTTCCATGATGCCACTTCTCTGTCCTGCTTCAAATTGCTCCACACGCACCCCCAGACAGCTGAGTGGGTCAGTCACATGGTTCTTTCCACCATAAATGCTGCCATGTGTCTTCAACAGTAGTAAACACATTTATGACAGCCATGGGTGCATTTATGGCAGCATTTATGGCAGGTGTGGGCACGTTTATGTATGCACGGGCAAGTATTATGGCTGTCACAAATGTGTCCACTTCCACTTCTGGTAGCAGAAAAGGCACATGAAATGATGCTGCGGGTCAGGTCCAGCCACGGGTGCATTTATGGCAGCATTTATAGGTTGGCCACCCCTGCTCTACAGAATCTTAGTGGATTATCTGGCACAATCCCTTACACTCACATCTCCTACTGAAACTAACCCTCAGACCAGTGATGGGCAGCAGCCAGTTCTCACCAGTTTGCCAGAACCAGTAGTAGCTTTTCCCAGTTTGCCGGAGAACTGGTAGAAGCTTTTGGGGGAACCACCTTGGGGCCTTAGCTTTTTGCCGGTTCCCCCACTACGCATGCATGCCTACAGTGCTTGGCGTGCATGCGTGCCTACAGTGCTTGGCATGCATGCATGCATACAGCACTTGGCGCACATGTGTGCCTACAGCGCTACAGCGCTCTGCCTGCTGAGCGAAGCAGCCGTTCGCTGCTTGGAGTGTGGCAGTACAGAGCATTGGGTGGCCACGCAGAGCCACGGAGGAACTGATGGCGGCTGCTGAGGCCCTTGGCAGCCTCCTTACTGTCCTCCCAAGCAGGTAGGAGGAAGAGCAGCTGCTAGCCTGAAGCTCCCTACAGGCTGCTCCCCAGGATAAGTGACTCGCCTTTGAGTGTGGGGTGGGTGGATATATTTTAATGTACATTTAATGTATATTTATTTTCAATGTGTGTTTTTATGTGTTTTATGTGTATTTTATGTGTTTTATGTGTATTTTTATGTCTATTTAATTTGTATTTTTATATGTGCTTATTTTTATGGTTTTTTTTACTTTGGCTCCACCCACATTGTTGGCTTTGCTCATTACATCATGACGTTGGCTCCACCCATGACATCATGACATCATGATGTTGGCTCCACCAACGACGTCAGCTCCGCCCATAGTGTGGTAGTAAAAATTTTGGCTGCCCATCACTGCCTCAGACTATGCTAACTAAACTAAATACATATTTTTCCCTGTCAGGCAGCACATACACCTACTGGCTGCTATCTGATGAAAGACCCATCTTCATTCACAAGATTGCCATGTTCTGTGCCACTACATATAAGATGAGAAGAACAATCCTGGCAGGTCCTTAAGCTAAATAAACTACTAGCACTACATCACAAGCTTAGTAATAATTGTAACATTATTAATCTTATGTACTAACTTTACTACTCCTTAACTCTGAGCAGAAATGCTCCTTTTTTAAGTATATCTTAAGTATCCTCATTTTAACTTATATTCATCTTGCTGTACTATGCTGGTCTTGGACTGTAGTAAAGATTGATTGATTGATTTTTCTTTCCCTTTCTAATCCTGTCTCCAATTTTCTGTTTGATCTCTCCTTTGACAAAGTGTACCTTGCAAACTCATCCTAGGAATGATATGTCCCTTTGTAAAGTCTTATACATATGATGGAATTATTTGCAAAATTACAATGACCATAGAATTTTAGCATATACACATTGTTTATTTTTATTACAAAGTACTACAAATTACTACTAAAACACCAGAAAGACTTATTTTAGGGGGGAAAATGTAGCATATGGTGATAGAAGTTACATATATACCACTATATTTTTGTATGATATTCTGTCTCTTATGTGCTGTCAAGTCTTGGAGTTCACAGAGAGAGGTTCGCCTGATTGGGGCGGGATATTAAATCTAAATAAATAAATAAATAAATAATTGTGGTATTTTTGAACCTCAATGTGGTGTAACCCAGGCAACAGCAAATGTTGTGCTGGCTAATCTTTCTCACACTAGATCAGGTGAAAAGACCTACAGAATGAATTCACCAAAAAGGTGCCTTTGCACTAGGTCTTTCAAGGTAAATTATGTAACGAGTGATTTAACAAGTTTAATTCACCTTCCCAAAGAATTTCCATGGATAGCAGGAAAATACACAACATTAGGTATTTTATTATATTCTACCCACTATATTAATATATATTTATATATTTTAAAATCCATAACTTTTTAGAACCAAACTGCAAGCTAGATCAGTCGACTTCTCCCTAAAACAACAGCTTTGGTTATGTGATACAAAGACTTTGACAAACATGTATTTCCAATAATATTGCTGCTTTTCTGTGAAAATTGTAAACTCTGTGGAATTATCAAAAAGATGGTGAAAATTGGATTATTTCAAATGGCTTTTCAAATCAGGTATATTTAAAGCTTTTAATTTATTTCATGTCAGGAATATTTGTAGCCTTGTATGCATTCTGTGCTATTACTTTCAATGTGAATAAAACAAATAAATTCTACCTGCTGTCGAATTTTTATGTAATCTAAAAGAAAAGTGGCTGACCACTTAACTATCTAAACATGGGACTCATTTTTTTCTCAAATCATATTGCCACCTAATTTGTACAACTGGAAGCTACTGACTAAACTTACATACAGTATACAACAGTGTGGCGAACATGTGGCATGTGTGCCAGAGGTGGCACTTGGAGCCCTCTCTATGGGCACCTGTGCAGTCACCCCAGCAGAGACTTTGCCCTGCCCCTCTGCCCAGCAGCCCAATGGGAACACTTCTTCCCTCTCCCCAGCACAGTGTTCACTCCCACCCCTCTGCCCAGCAGCCCAATGGGAGTGTTTCCTTCCTTCCCTGTTGCTGTGTTGCCACTTTGCAATAAATAAATGGGTTTTGGGTTGCAGTTTGGAGACCCAGTCTCTAAGTGGTTCACCATCACTGGTATACGACATTTAAAGACATGCTTTATAATGACCATAACTGTGGGACTCCAGAGCACTGTTAATTTTTTATTGTATCAGTCATATTTATAATATTAAGAGCTCCACAGAACATAAAGATATGCAGATATTAGCATTTGAAAGCCATCTGCTACTAATCTGAAGGGATGATAGTGTCAATGAAAGATTCATCAACAAACTAAAGCTTTAGGAGATGCTATACCTTCCTCAAATTGATTTTCACTTTGTAGGACTTGTTTAAAGTCTCTTTAAGCTTTACTGGCTCAATATGTGAGGAGAAGAAAGAATCTCTGAGAAAGCATGTGCAACCATTTTGAAGGGGGGGAGGAATCCATCAACGTTCACTTGCTACATTTATCTGAATAAGAGCAATGTTTTCTCCTTTGTGTTAGTACAGTATTTCCCTAATTAGAATCCAATGGCCAGAATCCAACTGCCAATTTATGGTGCTATAACAAAAAGCACCAAAGTTGTGGTAATAAATCGCAGTTTGTTAATGAGAGGCTGGTTGCATTTCTGGGTGTGCACAAACTCATCAACACCTCACAAATTTGCCTCCGAGGCTTATGCAATTTTCCTTAAGCAAGCATAGGATTCAGGACAATATATGTAATGAGACTGAGTCCATATAAGCATTGTTATGGTGACCCTGCATCCCAGAATTACTTAATGATCTGCATCATGTTATCAATCACTAAGACAGATGCACAGCTTGGACAATTTTTTTCCAAAAATGATTTTTGTATTTCACACACACACACCCGAACATGTTACAGCTAACATTGCAAAGAAAGAAAGAAAGAAAGAAAGAAAGAAAGAAAGAAAGAAAGAAAGAAAGAAAGAAAGAAAGAAAGAAAGAAATTAGAAAATCCCTTATATCGCTGGTTATATTATGTATTACTTTTTCTTTTTTAGGATGAGAAATCCATATTAAAAGTAAGGGGGCACTACAATTCTACAAATCCCCTAAAATATAATTTAGCTCCTTCCAGTGAGAAAAGTAATGTGTGAATTTATGTTCTAATGCATGGGAAAGTACAGACATTGGAGTCAGTGGCCAGAATCCTATTGATATTCATAAGATTGTTTGTGCATAATTTGCCACAGATAAATGCAACTAGTAAAGGTCACTCTTTCTCAAAAGCCAATTGTATCTGACTCTAGGGTTCAGTGCTCATCTCTGTTTCATAGCCAAAGAGCCAGCACTGTCTACTTTTGCAGATGTTTTCCATGGTCGTGTGGCAGGCATGACTAGACACCGGAATGCATGGAACACTGTTTACCTTCCCACTGAAGTGGTCCCTATTTATCTACTTGCAATTTCTTGGTTTCAAACTGCTAGGTTGGCAGGAGCTGGGACAAAGACAGGAGCTCATTCCGTCCTGCAGTTTTTGGGTATTGAACTGCTGACCTGCCACCTTCCAGTCAGCATCTTAGGCACTTGAGCCATTGCAGTCCCTGATGAGATATCAGACATGCAACCTGGGTGGTGGTGGGGAGGCTTGTACCTGGCAGTCCTTCCATAAAATCCAATTGGATTCTGCCTTATATGACATTTGTAAAAAGGTAACTGTTATGCCCTACAGTACAATCTGCAGAATCCAACTCCAGAAATGCAAGTTAAGAACCCAGCATAAGTATTTGCTATTATACGCAGCAAGTCACATGACTGGAATCAATGGCAATTGCCTGCGAAAACTACATAACTTGCAGAAAGCATAACTGAATTCTTTTTGGAGGCATAACCAATAAAATTCAGATCCAGAAAGTAATCTGTTTCAAATAATTCCATTACATGAAACTTTTTACTTCAAGGTTCTATGTACAGTAGAAGATATTTGATAAAGTGTGTAATAAAATGTGCAGGTTGTATACTTTTTTCTTCAAAAGTGTCAACATGCTTTCACAACACTAAACAACACAACACTTAAGATTCTAAAGATTTAGGTTCTCTGCACCATTCATAAGTACTCAAGATGTAATGTTCAGCATGAATGTTCACAAACTGTTTTCTAATTATTCAAACATTAGTATACCAGAGGCTTTTTAATTTTTCCCATATTTGCATTCTGTTACATATTTTAATTTTTGAAAAAAGAAATTAAGTAAGCCCTGTTCAGGAATATGGCCAACAGATGGCTTCTTAACTTCCATTAAAACAGAAAACTGAAGGTATTCTGACCTAACTCTATAAGTATAGCACTTGTAATAAAAAGCTATTTAGTTTTGTTTATAGAACATCATACTAGGAAATGAATGATATTTATATCTTATCAGTATCAAAAGTCCACTCTTCAAGATGCTGGAAGAAAAATTATTCAATAGGATTTGGAATCTCTTCTTCATAAAAACAATATTGTGTGTAATTGCAGCTTATTAGCATAAGTTCTATTTAGTCAAACTTATAATATATTGTATTAAAAGGTGACCCTATGCACACAGACTCCCATGGCATGATATAACTATGTAACAAACAAACCTACTCTTTGAATTAAGATTGCTAGCAATCTTGTTACTGAAACATTACACCTGAGATAGTAAACCTGTCTTATTAGTATCCCATTAATATTGCCTGAGACAGCTCTCACAATCTTGGAAGAAGAGTAGGAAAATGAGACCCTGGTTGTTTTTCTTCCCTTTTCATTTATGATTTGATGCTAGACATTTCCAGATTCCATTCAGCTGGTGAATTCTATGAAGGTGAGATGCCATTCTATAGAGCTTGGTGTTTCTTCTGTTGTTTTCAAATAAATCAGAAAAGATACTATTACCAGACAGGAATTATAATAATCCAGCATTGCTTGCAATTCCTTCCAGGAAAATAAATAACTGGGAAACATCAGAAAGAGTTCCTGAAAGATTTCTCAAGGAAAAAACAAATCTAACACAGAAAGAGATCGCTATTTTCCAGCTTCTCTACAAGAATGTGATAATATGATATTTACATCTTTAAATATCATAATATCACACTCCAAAAATGTGATATTATATTATAACATTTACATCCTAAATGAGTGTCTGGCCAGGTTATCCTGCTGCTATGGTAATAGAGCAGACCATATTGCCACAACTCAACACCGAGTGTTAGGTGGCAATTAACTAACCTGACAACCCTAAGGACTAACAGCCTTGGGAGCCAAAGTCTTGATGGAGGGCAGCAAATTCATCAATACTGGCCTGGAGCTGAGGAGGGCTTTGCATGCCAAAAGAGCTCAGGACCAGAAAGTGACTCCCAGAACTGGATCAGTGGTACAGATGTCATTCTGCGATGTGGAAGGCAGATGATAGGCCACTGCATTATATTTTTAAGAAAGTCTTCATGGCTGATCACCATAATGATCACCTATATTCGGATTCGGATTCGGATATGGAAGAAGAAGAAGAAGAAGAAGAAGAAGAAGAAGAAGAAGAAGAAGAAGAAGAAGCAACAGAGAGGAAAAACAAATGGAAGAGAATAATATTTTAAGAGATTAATAACATCATTTGTTAGAGGTCACTCTCAAAATAGAGATTCTCCTCCCTTTAAAAAAAAAAACCTTTCCAATGAGAAATAAGCAAATATCCAACATACCCAATTTAGACAATTACAGCTATATTCTACTCTTGAAATAAAATTCCAGTCTTCTTCATACAGTTTATGAATGTTACTCAGATTTCCTTCTCTCCCAGTATCCACAAGAAATGTAGAATTATTTTTTTTCTGCCAATGTATGAGCAAATTTATTAATTCATTTGTAAACTAAGATTAGCATTTAAAACTAATCACATAAAGAAGCCTAGCAGGATTATACAACCATTCTTTTCACACAAAATCATGTTAGTAATATAATGGGATATGCATTCTACATTAGTTTAAAATTCACTGTCATCTTGGTTGCTCAGAGTACTTGAAGAAATCTTGTTATAATATAGTTATTTATAGCAGATGAACATAACTGTTTTGATACAGCAAATCATTCACTTTCGTATATGGGAGTGAACAAGCAACACACCCTAGTAATTAAGCTATCTGCAATCACTTTTCTTAAAATGAAATGGGCTGTTTGAACTTTTAACATTGTTGGATCAGGCAGCATTTTTTCCTATTGTTGTATATTCCTTGTTGTTGTATATTCCTTGTTGTTGTTTTTTAAAGAAGGGTTCAAGGGAGATCAGGATGATGCAAAAGCAGCAGGATCTTTTTGTTGTTGTTGTTGTTGTTGTTGTTCAGTCGCACAGTCGATTCCGACCCTCTGCGACCCCATGGACCACTGTCCGCCAGGCACTTCTGTCCTCCACCACCCTCCTCAACTCGCTCAGTTCTGTGCCCGTTGTGTCCACAATACCATCTAACCATCTCATTTTTGGCCACCCCCTTTTTCTTTTGTCCTCCACTTTTCCTAGCATCAAGGCTTTCTCAAGTAAATCTTCTCTTCTCATTTGATGTCCAAAGTACTTTAGCTTCATCTTTACAATTTGACCTTCTAAGGAGCAGTCAGGGTTGATTTCTTCTAAGATTGACCTATTTGTTCTCCTCGCTGTCTAGGGGACTCTCAAAACTCTCCTCCAACACCACATCTCAAAGGCATCTATTCTTCTGTGCTCAGCTTTCCTAATGGTCCAGCTCCCACAACCATACATTGCCACCGGAAATACCATTGCTTTGACTATACGAATTTTTGTTTGCAATGTGATGTCTCTACTTTTCACTATGTTCCCCAGGTTTCTCATTGCTTGCCTCCCAAGAATCAGTCGCCTTTTTATTTCATGGCTGCAGTCACCATCTGCAGTGAGCTTAGATCCTAAGAAAGTAAAATCTGCCACTGCTTCTACTTCTTCCCCATCTATTTTCCAGGGACTGATAGGGCCTGTTGCCATGATCTTGGTTTTCTTTATATTGAGTCTCAAGCCAGCTTTTTCACTTTCTTCTCTCAACCTAATCAGGAGCTTTTTAAGTCCTCCTCACTTTCTGCCATTAGGGTGGTATCATCTGCATATCTCAAATTGTTGATGTTTCTCCCAGCAATTTTGATCCCAAATTCGGATTCCTGCATCCCTGCATTGCGCATTATGTGTTCTGTGTATAAGTTGAATAAGCAGGGTGACAAAATGCAGCCTTGTCTACTCCCTCACATGTTGATATGGGTACAGTACAGCATAAACTTTGGCCATAGTGTGAAATCAACACCCTTTCTTTGCATACTACAGCTCACCTGTCCTTACAGAAAGGGTAGGTACATATCAAGCAGCTTAATTAAGAAACTGTGTGATGCAACTGGTCATGCACTTTATTTGGTCCTTTTATGAAGGTTGCACATCTATGCTGGCAACATATAGCTTTGATATATGCTTCTATAAATGTACTGTGCATGTCAGGTAATACGTTTTGTTAATTTTGACTTAATTTGGGAGAAACAGCTGGGATTGCAAGACACACCATGAGGCATCCATGAAGTAAGACCAATATTGGTTCATGTGAAATGAGTTTGAAATCAGTCACCCTGGGCAGTAGCTGTCAAGGCCGATTACTGTTCAGGAGCTAGGATTTTGTCAGTTGATGCTAGAGGGGGGAGAAGAAGCTTCCCCAGCTCTGGTTTCCACAAGAGCAAAGCCAAATTAAAGGATGGAGTAAGGCGCTCACAGGGCAAGGGACATCATTAAAGGAGGATATAGGTAAGGAATTCAACTTTCCCTATGTCACTTGGGGGACCCTGAATAGGCTGAGGGTTGGAGTCCATGAATGTAAGATCAGTATGCTCAAGTGGGGGCTGCTGGCAGACTACATGTGGTTCGAACATGGAGAGATCCAATTCTTTTGCTGGTCTGCCTATTACTGCCAGAAACATGCACCAATGAGGACTTAAGTTTGGCCAACAACAAAGCTAAGAAAGTGGCTTCATTTTAGCAGTCCAGGTTTTGATTGGGACACAAAAGAAGAAGAAGAAGCTCTTCCAGACCCGTCACAGGTCAGAGGTTTGAAAATTAAATAAAGTTGTGGCCCAAGTTTCTACCCAAACTTTATTGAGTCTTGCCTTGTCATTCCATGGTGGTAAGGGGTTGGCAATCTAGGTTGTCTCTAGACAAGATGGACAATCTGAATATTAAGTCTACTTCACATCCATAAATGTCAGAATCCAGCCTCAACCTACGAATCCCTCCCCAACTTCAAAACTGTTGAATCTTTGCTTTCATAAATATAAACAAAACCAATCCAAAGGATGGCAATGCTTATTAAACCAGCTGTCACCCTATCTCACACATTTCACACACAAAAATGTCCAACTTTTTTCTCATTAAATTGTTTCTAATTTGAAAATAAAACTCTATTTCCAACCTCTCCTCACACTTTACAGTGTTTGTCTTAAAGAAATATGAAGGCTTTGAGATTTTATAATTTGTACTTCATTTTAACACTAACGAAAACAAATGTTCTTCCACTTCAAACTATTTCTTCAGTCAGTTAAACAAATCCTCTAAGTGGAGCTTGTGAAGCGATTCGCCATCTAGGAACTTAATTAGTCCCTAACTGGAGAACTTGCAGCCTTCTAACTCACATTTGCCTATTAAGTAAAGACAACACAACCTGGACTACAGAACTCAACCGGGTGTAGAAAGTAACTCAGGACATCACTATTCAGACAATATAAATGCTCATTCTCTGAACACAATTAGAGAGAAGAACTTAGCAGCTCCATTTATCATGTTGAACCCAGGTTTAGGGCTGAATCGAAAAGGAGAAACATTGTTCAATACATATGATCCAGAGAAGGAAAAAACTCTGGAACTTGAGGTTCTTGCTTGCAAATGGAGCAGAAATAATGAGCAGAAATTCTCCCCATTCAAACTCAACACTGAAGTTAAATATAACATGATGAGGAGGGCCAATAAGTTCATAGAAAGAGCATTTATTACACCTGAACTGGGTTTCTGTTTTCACCTCATCTACCTCACAGCATTGTTGTGAGGATGAAATAGGGAAGAGGAGGGCCACCTACATTGCCCTAAACTCACTAGAGGGAAAGGGGTATGTAACTAAAAGCTAAGAACAGCAATAAAAAACTTAAAACTTTCCTCTTTAAGGATAACCTGCCATTGGCAATAGGTTAGCTGGCTAGGTTTGAGCTGCTTGCCCTTAGATGCTATTAGGTGTTTATCTTGCTGTTTTTTTTAATTTTGTTGTTTGTTTTATTATGTTAATGTTATTTGTCTGTACACTGCCCAGAGTGGGAACTATCTGAGATGGGTGGTATAAAAATGTAATTAATAAATAATAATATTCCATCTGGTTTTTAACAAGTAGTTTCCACCCATTATTAAACATTTATGTATTATTTCACCCCAGTCTGACCAGGTTATCCTGCTATGGTAATAGAGTAGACTATACTGCCAGTGATTCAACACTGAGTGTTAGGTGGCAGTTAACTAACCTGACAACCCTGAAGACCAGGGGTCTGCAACTTATGGCCCACAGGCTTAATCCAGCCCATGGCATCAAATCATCTGGCCCCCACCTCACTCCAACCGCCGATGCCAATGCCGCTGCCATCGCCAAAAGTGGATGCATTTACGGTAGCTGTGGACACATTTATGGCAGCGTTTATGGTTGGGTGCACTAGTCCAGCCTCATCAACTGTCTGAGGGAGTGTGACACACACACGATTTAAAAAGGTTGCCAACCCCTGCTAAACACTAATGGCCTTGAGTGGTGAAGCCCACAGGGAAGGGTGATGTTCCCCAAGTGGATTAAATCGCATTTGAATCCCTCTTGATGGAGGGCAGCAGCTTCATCAATACTGGCCTGGGTTTGAAGAGGACTTTGCATGCCAAAAGGGCTCAGGACCAGAAAGTGACTCGCAGAACTGGATCAGTGGTACAGGACAGTGATGGGATGTAACAGGTTCACACCAGTTCTCTTCCTCCTCCCCACTTGGGAGGACAGCAAGGAGGCGTGCATACACACCAAGCACTGTAGGCGTGCATGCACACCAAGTGCTTGGCGCGCATGCACAGTGGGGGAACCAGTGAAAAGGTAAGCCCTGAAGGTGGTTCCCCCCAAAAGCTGCTACTGGTTCTCCAGGACACTGGGGAAAGTTACTACCGGTTTTGGCGAACTGGTGTGAACCTGCTACATCCCATCACTGGTTGAGGGGTGTGTGTGTGCTTATTTTTATTTTATTTTATTTTATTTTTCTTTGGCCCTGCCCATGACATCAAGATGTCATAATGTTAGCTACACCCACACTGTGATGACATCGCGGTGGGTAGTAAAATTTTTGATATACCACCATTGGTTCAGGCGGTACAGCGATGCAGAAGGCAGATGAAAGGTCACTGCATTATATCCTCAGGACAGTCTTCATGGCTGATCACCTTGAGGACTCCCAATATTCAGATTTTGAAGATGAAAAAGAAGATTATCTCATACATCACTTGGAGAGCTCTGGTGGGCAGGGAAGCAATTCATAAGTATGTGTCACAAATTTATTCAAAACAAGTCTTGAGGAGTTTAAAATACTCATTTGGACCATAAGGACAGTCAGGATTTGGAGAAACATTCTGTTGTTCAAACCTTTTTCTATCATTTTATGTCACTGATGATGGGTAGCTGAAGGAAAACCAGCCTATTTTCCCCCTCCACAGTCTTTATGAAGATTTTAATTACTACAACTTTGCACAGCTGTAACAGAAGCTCTGACAAAAATACAATACTGTACTAAGAACAGCACAGGTGTTTCCAATTTTCTCAGCTCTGCAGCTGAGAGCAGACAACAGAATTGGCATTGCTCAGATCTTTCTTGTGGCCAGTGTCAGGATCATGGCAGGGAAGAAATAACAACACTTCCTTTGCCGATAATACACAACTATGAGTCAAAACTGAGAACGGTCAAGTAATCATGACATTTCACTACCAGCTACAGAGGAAATTTTGAAACTTATTTTCTTTCTTGTAGTTTTCAGACCTTTAGGGCCACCAGAAGGCATAAATATTACATTAATTCTGAAGAAAATGAGGTTTAAAAAAAGCTAGAAAGAGGAAGCTTGTAAAATTCTATAAGACAAAAAAAAACCCACACACCAAGAGAGAGAGAGTTCTGCTACAGATTTTCCTGCCAGAAGAAGTAGTATTATTGATGTTCCCCAACTACCAGCCAATAAACCTCACACTATCCATTTAGGCAGTCTGCAATGGACAGAAAAAAAGATAAGTAGCCTCATTAATCTGAAGCATAAACTTTAATGTATTTATTCATTTGGCTCCAAAGAAGTTTAGCTAAAAGTGAAATCTGTTTGCAATAAACACCATCAAAAGGAAAATTACACATATATGCAACACAAATATTCATGCTTTAAAAGTTACAATTTGCATGCTAATTATTATACAATAACCATTTGAAAGTCCTCCCTAAAGCACTACTTCCATATTGCACAGAAGTTGCAGAAGAACAAACGGATGCACAATTTATATTTCCCACATGATAACAAACCTATGCCAGTCAACTATTTGATTTGAATTTATCTGAGTAAGCATATTACAGAATAGAGCTCTTGTAGGCCAGCATTATGCTAAAGCAGATTTTCCATCTGCACAAATACTCCCCTAAAAAAAAGTTGCTCTCATACGGTAGTTTGATTTGATAATGGAAACCGAGCATTTCCTAACCCTTCTATCAGGAGTTCCCAATCTTTTTACACTGCGGGCCTGACCATGCCACCCTGGACAGCTGAGCAAGCCAGACTATGCTTGCCAGAAGCAGATTCATTTACGGCTATTGTTAATGTGGCCACATCCATGCTTAAGACGGTAAGCTGCCTTATATCACCTATGTCATGTGGCACTGCTGTTTTTCATAATACTGTATGCAGATATGCAAAACTTGACTAATTTTTGTACTGTTTTTTCAACTGCATATTTAAGTCCAATTACATTTTAAAACCTGTTGTATGGACAATCATTAATTAGATGTTACATGTTACACTAGAAAGTAATTTTATAACTACTTTCTTTTTTAATTTATTTAAAATATTTATACCTTGGCCTTCTCTAGAGAAATGATTAAAAAAACAGTAAAGTGCTAAAAAGAATTAAACAAACATTTAATAAAGTAGATTAAACCAGTTCTAAAACATAGTAAAAACCAACAGAAATATAGTAGATTAAACAAGTTCTAAAACACATTAAAAACCACAAAATATTTAAAAACCATCAAAAAAAATTTTAAGCAGGCAGTTACTTTTTTAAAAAGTGTGCATAAGGAAAATATATTTGCTCACTTGCAGAAGAAAGTAAAGGGGGCAGCCCTATTCATGAACAGTAGAAGGAAAGGTTTTCTGTACCCACAGTCTCCACATCATGTACACTTTTATACATTTCTATCATGTTTTCCCCTTCTGCATATTAAAAATAAAAATAATACTCCAGATGCTGGAAACTTTCCTGTTAGGAGAGTTCTGTCTCTCAAATGACAAGATTTTCCTGTATAAGTAAATTGTGGCTACCCCAAATAACTAGTGGTGGATAATGGAACATACAGTATATCCATATGCTTGAGTTGACTAGCTAATGCTACTAATTATTTCTCTGTTTTTCAAATATTCCTCTGTAAGTTGTGTTTATTATTTAAGTCATTAGTATAAATTCCATGGTATGAAGCTGATGATGCAATCAACTTGAGGGATTTTTGGAAATTAAATTCCACCCTCCCTTCTTCGAAGCCGTACAGGTCCCAAATAATCACTCTCAGTGCAGGTTTTTTAAATGGAAATTTGATGGCCATAAGGGATGCATTAACTGTGGATTTTAAGCACCAACTATACATATCTGGCATTCTTTCAACTGTATCACTATTTCCTCAAACGATGTTAGTTTCCTACATTCTCCATGATGTTTTACCCAATATTTTGTCCATGTTTCCAATTGTAAACTCTTGTACAAAGGTAACTTTAATTCTTGTAATATTCTTTCCCCTTATTCCTTATTGGAGCACTTTTCCATTCAGTTCTTTACCCTCAATACTTCCTTCCCATCTAATTCCTTACTAAGCCTTTTCCTTAGATCCTCTGGAAATTTATCTAGATTTCTTATATGTTACAGCACCCCCCAGTTTCCACTGTATCAAGTTAAGAATAAATGTTCTTGGGGTGGAAGGGGACCTTAAAGTCTAAACTTTAGTGGTAATTGTTATTGTATGGTCTCTATGCATGCATCTTTAGCAAAGACTTTAGCTTTCTCAGTGCACAGGAGAAATTACATTGGTCTCTTAGGACAGTATGAAGGACTTTTGACTTTCCCTTCTCTACAAATAACATCTAGACTTTTATGTTGTTGTATAGCCTTTGTCACTATAAATTAAAATAAATATACCAACAATAGAGATCTAAAGAAATAAAAAGACACCTAACCTCCAGTTAAAAAACACAAACAGATGAGACAATAGCTGATTTGTTGCTTAGCATAATGTCAGTAGAGTAGACCCATTGAATCAGTAGGGATTTGGTGAGTCAATTCCTCCATATTTTATTAATTCAAATGGTCCTACTCTTGTTGCAACTTACTTAAGTGTCTCAAGTCAAAACTGGAGTAGACCTGCATGAATCAATAGAACATAGGAGTTGACTCACCAAATCCCCACTGAGTCAATAAACCTACTCTAATGTGACTCTAATCAACAGGAATTTGTCAGGGAACTGGCCCCCAACAAACGCCATGAAGAAGTTGAGACTGCAATTCTTGGATCCAATAATAAAAGCTTTTATTAACCTGCTTGACGTCTCAAGGCAGGCCTATGAAGTATCAGATCTGATCTGCTGTGCTTAGCTGGTGTGCTTAGCTTAGCTCCCCCTCTTGCAGCAGACCTCATGGCATATATATAGAGTAACACAGAAAAAGGGAGTATACATGTTCAAGCAAGGTCTCACCCAAAAGGAAGGAGGAGGGAAAGGAGGGAGGAGGGAGAAGGGGTGTGTGAGAGGGTGGGATATGGGTGGAAGGCAGAAAAACACCACAATAAATTTAATCATGAGAAAACATACTTTGTAGCGTCACTGCCTTACGGGAATATATATGTAGCAAGCTATGGCTGTGGATGTTTATCTCGTAACAAGGGCCCCTTAACCTAAACATGTTGTTTATCTCAAGACCAGATGTCTGCTTATCTTTAGAGCTAGGAGAAACACAATTTGGGATCAAAATTGCTGGAAGAAACATCAACAATTTGAGATATGCAGATGATACCACCCTAATGGCAGAAAGTGAGGAGGACCTAAAGAAGCTCCTGATTAGGTTGAAAGAAGAAAGTGAAAAAGCTGGCTTGAGACTCAATATCAAGAAAACCAAGATAATGGCAACAGGCCCTATCAGTCCCTGGAAAATAGATGGGGAAGAAGTAGAAGCAGTGACAGATTTTACTTTCTTAGGATCTAAGCTCACTGCAGATGGTGATTGCAGCCATGAAATAAAAAGGTGACTGATTCTTGGGAGGCAAGCGATGAGAAACCTGGGGAACATAGTGAAAAGTAGAGACATCACATTGAAAACAAAAATTCGCATAGTCAAAGCAATGGTATTCCCTGTGGCAATGTATGATTGTGAGAGCTGGACCATTAGGAAAGCTGAGCGCAGAAGAATAGATGCCTTTGAGATGTGGTGTTGGAGGAGAATTTTGAGAGTCCCCTGGACAGCGAGGAGAACAAATAGGTCAATCTTAGAAGAAATCAACCCTGACTGCTCCTTAGAAGGTCAAATAATAAAGGTGAAGCTAAAGTACTTTGGACATCAAATGAGAAGAGAGGATTCACTTGAGAAAGCCTTGATGCTTGGAAGGGTCGAGGGCAAAAGAAGAAGGGGACGGCCCAAGATGAGATGGCTAGATGGTATTGTAGAGGCAATGGGCACAGAGCTGGGCGAGTTGAGGGGGATGGTGGAGGACAGGAGTGCCTAGCGGACAGCGGTCCATGGGGTCGCAGAGGGTCGGAATCGACTGTGCGACTGAACAACAACAACAACAAAGGAGAAACCAGCCAGTTCAATGACGCATACTTCCTTCAGTAGCAGGGGGCCCAGTTGTGTTTTTCTCAGCCGTATACTCAGAATAAAACCTAGCATTCAGTGTCAATACCTAATACAAGTATATAAAGGGGGTACAATCTTGATTAAGACTATAAATGAATTCCCACAGAATTCAGTTAATATCTAATACAAGATCATAGGAAAGGAACTGTATTATAAGCTTGTACTGAATCTAGAGAAATATGTTTCTTCAACTGGAACATCAGAAAAGCCATGCTGAATTAAGTCCAAGCCATCTGTAGCCCTGTATTTTGTTTTTTTAATACAGGACATATATGAAGCCTACAGCCAGGACATGAGTGTGACAGCACCTGCACATATCCCAGTACCAACCTCTCAAACTAGACACATATTATATAGCCAGTATGAATAGTACACACTGACAGCCTTTTCTTTCATGACCATATCCAGTTCCCTTTAAAAGCAAATTAAGGTAAATGTAAAGCTTGCTTAAAAGCCAGTCATATTGGACTCTAGGTAGAAACAGTGCTCATCTCCATTTATACCCAAAGAGCCAGTGCTGTCTGCATCCACAGACATTTCTGTGGTCATGTGGCAGGCAAGACTAGACACCAGAGCACACAGAACACTGTTACCTTCCCACTGAAGTGATATCTATTTATCTACTTTCAATTTCTTGCTTTCAAACTTCTAGGTTGGCAGGAGCTGGGACAGAAACAGGAACTCACTCCATCGTTCAGCACTTGGGTCTTGAACTGCTTATCTGCCAATCTTCTAGTTGTCAAGTTTAGTGTCTTGACCACTAAGCCACTGCAGTCCCCATAAAGCAAGTTAAGTATCTACAAATATAGGCTGTTGACTGCCTCTTATTGCACTAGAACAGTGTTGGCAAACTATGGCACTCCAGATGTTCTTGAACTTCAGTTCCCAGAAGGCTTCTGGTAACTGAAGTCCAAGAACACCTGGTGTGCCAAAGGTTCGACATCACTGCACTAGAAGAAAGAAACCTTTCAGTAAAAAAAAAACAGTATGAGTTTGCAAATATTGCTGTACCCTTTTTATTGGAACAGAAAGAGATTTCATGCTTTATGCTGAAGATAATATATTGCTGTTGACTGACACCTGTAAGAGATATGAGATTTCAAGAACATGTTCTTTAATCACAGAGACTGATCAGAAAGAGAATATTCTTTTTTTAAAAAACATTACTCTCTTATGACACAATGAGTTTGCAGCTGAATTAATGAATGCAGCCCATTTCTCTTCCAAACTGTCAATAAGAGAGTGGGGAATTTCACCCAGCATTGTCACTTGGCCATCCACAACCTAATATGAGCTGGTCTGTTTGTGCTGCTCTGTCCTTTAGAGCCTATCTGTAGGAACACAAGGAATCTTGGCAGTGCATGCTTTGAATAGCAATTGAACAGTACCAGCTGCAGAGGCAGGGAAGCTACAGCTCGGTAAAAAGGCTGAGTTTCTTCTGTCATTAGAAGAGAACACCAGAGATCCATCACATAGAGACTTACCCATCTTGGCACTCATATTAATCATGTGCAAGTGTGAGTGCTAGCTCATGGGATATTTAATGGCGGGAGGGAGGTAGCTTCTGTTCCATATCAGGTAACAATAGACAAGGTGTTCCTCTGTGGGTGTGGAAAGTTCAAATGAATCTTACTGATTTATTTATTTATTTATTTATTTATTTACATTTTTATACCGCCCTTCTCGCTGGGGCGACCCAGGGCGGTTTACAACATCATAAAAGCATAATACAAACCCATTGTTAAAAACTTCAAAATTACAATTATAAAATTTAAAAAGTTTTTAAAATTTATAAAAATCCACAGGTCCCAATAATAATTAAAAAGTTTAAAACTTAAAAACAAAAGATTAAAAGACCAGGAGGGAGAGGGAGCTCAAACAAGCCAGCGAGCTGGGGTCATGGTACCGCCAGGACCCCATACCTGTCCCGCCAGCCATGTTTTTAAGTTCTTCCTAAAAGACAGCAAGTCCATCTGAAGACGTAGCTCAGTTGGTAGGAGGTTCCATAGGGCTGGAGCGGACACAGAGAAGGCCCTCCTTCTAGTGCCAGAGAGATGCACCTCTCTGGCAGATGGAACAACTAGAGAGCCTCTCCAGTCCACTCTGGTGGGACAGACAGATGTTCTTGGGTGATAATTAAAGTCAGAGGCCAAAAGTATGAGATTTTGCACTTTAGTGTGTGAACAGCAGAAAATGACTGGAGAATGTGGTGAATGACTAAGGAAAAAGGACTCAAAAGAATTCAAAGGGACTCAAAAGAACTCAAAGGAATTCAAAGGGACAGTCTCTGTCTACATTTCTCAGGAAAATCTGTAGAGTTTGTATGAATACTCAGATCCTTCAGTTGCTCAAAGAGGAATATAGGGACACTTTTGTTAACAACACTACTGCAATATCAAAGATCATTCCCCAAGTCTCCACTCATCAATCACACACATGCTCCTATTATGAATATTCTGAAGGGTCTACTCTGTTGTATGCCGTATTTATCTTCTCTACAGTACAATGCTCCCTATTGATTTAAAAGTTAAATCAGTGTGTAGTCCTTTGGTTAAAGACATGATTATCTGACAACATATCACCACAGTTCAAAATCTATCTCAGCAGCTGCAGTGTGTAAAATGACATGCTGTGAATTGCTTAGTACTTTAGCATTCATGTGAATGAATTTATATGCATATGTACCAGATACATCTGCATTCTACTTGGAAATGCAACCCTGAAGATGGGCACCTCTAGCAGTTCATTCTAACAATGTTTTAGCTTAGGAGTGCACAAAAGTTAAAAATAAGTAGACAATATGGGCACCCTCAAAGGCACAATTTGGAAGAAGAAGTGAGAAGGTAAATAGAGGCAGTTTGAAAACATAATTTCACATTACTAAAAACAAAGCTGGCATGTATATATGGCAAGAAATTATATGGGCCATACAGTTCTCAAACTAGAAGGCACATTGGTTCCCATGATGCAACTTTTTCATAAGCAACATTTTCAGATGATGGATTGCTTAAGATTACAATAACTAAGGTGAGCTACTGATGACAGGACTTTGGAGGTCACTTACATCAGATTGTTATTAAACCAAAGGAGAGCTGACAGCATGTAACAACAAAAACATTTCCATAAGAAAAAGCTTCAGTGTCAATCTTTCACCATCAATACTAGCACTCTCTGTGCTCATATGATCATAAACTTTTATACAGACACCTGAAATGTCAACAGAAAGCTCCCTGTGTAAGTTGAATTACTCTTATCTGTAGCCATAGTTTTTCTTCATGTTGCTGCCTCTCACCTAGACCTGGTCTATATGTCACCAGAGTATATTAATTAAGAATAGTTGTGCTGCTTTCTAGTCACCTTGCAGACACAATTCAAATTACTGGTATATAATAATAATAATTCCTTTTCAGAAATTATTCTGGGTTTAAAGGATTTTAACTGGAGAAATTCCCCAGCTCAGGGGATGCCCGAATGAGGCTCCTTTCATGTCCCCAAGAGCTGGGACAGAGATGGGCACTCAGTCCATCATGCAGTACCTGAGTCTCAAACGGCCGACTTGTTGGCCTTCCAGCTAACAAGATGAGCTCCCTAACCACAGCGCCTATTACTGGTGTTTTCCTTTAAAAGCATATATACCTTGAATCCTGCAACCCCTACGTATTGTGGGTGGGAATATCCCACCATGTCCTGGCCCTGACTCAGTGGAAGGTAGGCAGAGAGAAATAGCAGCAAAAGGCAGATGATTTTAAGATACAGTAATACCTCCGATAACGTTTACCTCAGATAACGCTAAAATCGCATAACGTTAAGTAATCTGGGGAGGAGAATTGCATCAAATAACGTTAAGGTCCTATGGGATGCATCGGATAACAACCGCTAAAGCCTGTGCGGTTACAATGTATCTCTATGGAGCTTTAACGTTATCTGATGCATCCCATAGGATTTTAACATGCATCAGATTACACTAAAAATCAGATAACACCAAGACTTGTGGAACCAAGTTTTAATGTTATCCGAGGTTTTACTGTATCCTTTATTCAATAGATAGATAGAACATCAAGAGAAAAGCAGGAAGAAAAAAGCCAGAGAAGAGGAGAGAAGCTCCTTTCACCTTGGATTGCAATATTTTATTCCCCAGAAACAACTAGTATATAAGGTCTGATTCTTTCCAATTAGACTAACCCTCTCAAGTGTCAGGTATAAAACATATTAAGGGTCAGCTATTGATAACTATTGTTTTTTCCATATTAACATACAACCTTTGTTTCCTGTTAAAAACAGGAAAGATACTAGTACAGAATCAGCAAAACGTGTGTCCTAAATTGGAAACAGGAAAGAGGTTATAAAATGTGTGATCAGCATACAGAATATGGTACTGCCTGGGACCATGGTGGCTTAGTAGTTAAGACACTGAACTTGAGGACCAGAAGTTCGGAGGTCAGCAGTTTGAGATATGGGTGCTATGTGATGGAGTGAACTCTCACTCTCTGTCCCAGCTCCTGCCAATTTAGCAATCTGAAAGCAAGAAATTACAAGTAGATATAAGTTCTGTTTTGGTGGGAAAGTTAAAATGTTAACATCTGCAGACACGGACAGTACTGGTTCTTTGGCTGTAAACAGAGAGGACCACCACTCCCTAGAGTCAGATAAAACTGGTTTATAGCTGGCTAATCTCAAAAGAAAAGCTATACCACTGCCAAAATAACTTCAGGATATGGGTCCACATCAACTGTTAAGGCTATATCCTGCATCTGGTGTGGCTGTTAGTTTTTCTATTACAAATGTAGCTGTTAGGCTTTTAAAGCTTTTATTAAAGAAAGCAAATGATTCTTGGTTTCCTTCCTCCTGTATCACCCCGCTTGCCCATATCCTAGCATCTGATGGAAAGGTCCTTCTCTCTGTCCACGGATGAAAGCTCATGTGTTATTGGAAAGAGAAATAGCCTTCTCAGCAGCCAAAGACTATGGATTTCTTTAGCTTGAAAGCCTTTACCTCTCACAATTTTTGTGTGTTGTTGGATGTGAAAAGCTTTCCTAAAGATTTTGTTTCAGTGGGTACATGCTCTTCTATCCTTTGCCTTTACTATCTACACACCTACTGTCTCTTTCATCATAATGTTGTTTTAAAAGACTTTTATTTAATAGTCCGTTTATATTTTTCCTTTGTACCAAGTGATTAAATAAGTACGAGCAAGATATAACTTCACACAGGTAGAATCCCTGCCCTGTGTGGTTTTTTTTTAAGACTTGATCTTTATCGGTAGTAGGACTGAAATCTATAGTTCAAGCATGATTAAAACATATTATTCATTCTTCAGTGTAGACTTGAAAAGAAAAGAAAAAGCTTGCAGTCATGGCTTTACATAGCATGACTTCCCAGGTTCGACTGCCAGCTTTTTACCCACAAAACATCTGAGGCAGATGGTCAAAATAGAGAACAGAACTTCTTTTTTATATATAGGATGTCTTCCCATTTGGCATTCTTTTCCCAGAGGCATTAGACTTGATCCCTGCTTGATTATATTGTAACAAAGACATTCTATTTTAGTTTTGGAATTCAGATGTATTATAATAAGGTAGTTATTGAGCTCAATCCTGTGCATTGAATTGCTCTGGTTTACATTTTCTTTCATATTCCCTCTAGTTTTACGGGTTTTAGAATTAATAATGTACATCATTTTAGGAATCTTTTAACTTTGGCATACAAATATTTGGGGCTGCAGTGGCTCAGTGGTTAAGAAGCTCACCTTGTTAGCTGGAAGGCTGGCAAGTCGGCAGTTTGAGACCTGGGCATTGCATGACGAATTGAGTGCCCGTCTCTGTCCCAGCTCTTGGTGACATGAAAGGAGCCTCATTTAGGTATTTCCTGAGCAGAGTTTCTTCCGCAAAAATCCTTTCAAACAAGAATAATTTCTGACATGAAATTATTATTATACAAATGTTTTAATAAAATAAACTGTGGAGTTAATTTTCAGGATTCTGGGTAGCAGGTTTGTCATTCATCCCTGCATGAGACCCAAGAGTATTGTTCTTATTTAGAATTGACAATATTGTGTTAGATGGACCAACAAGCAGACTCTTGAAATAGTGATGTGGACCCATATCCTTAAATTCATATGCCCAAAAGTACCTTCTTTTTTTTTTTTTTTTGCTTTATCAAATATCCTGAACAATGACTTTGAAGCCAAAACACATGTATGTTTCCGTCTGAGCAAAAGAGCTTCTGCAGGGTATAAAATCGCAATATATTGTCAAATCAGATTTATTAGATTTTATCTTGTCTGACTTGGAGTAGCAGATGTGTTTATCGGTAACACAGAATGCACTAACTTTCCCTAACAAGTAGATTAATATTTCCTAAAACCAAAAACAAATCAAGATGTTTAGCTAAGATACATCAACTTGTGTTTTGCACTTAGCCTTTGATATATTTTTTAAATGGAATCTTTAAAGCAATTCTAAACATGTAATAAAGTTGCCAGATAAAAAGAAAAGGACATCTTGAGGCATTGCCTGCAGAGGGAAAATATCTCTAGATTTATATTCATCTGGAGAAGCGTAGGTGGTAGCTGCAAGTCTGAGGAGGTTGCAAATATCATGAACCCACTTATTCATCACTTTAAAGGATATTTGCTCTGGGTAGAAAAAGACAATTTATTCTTTCCTAGTCTTTCTTTGAGGGGAAAAAGAACAGTAGTATAATAAAAACTTGGATTTTCCACAGTAGAATAAATATACAAGGCACTCTTCTCTTAGCACAGAAAGGTAAATATCCCTGAACCATTTCCAGCACTGATTCTCAAAGATTTTTCTGGTATTATTTCTACTTTAAGTACATTGAATGATAAAGACTAAAGCAAATGGCCATTGACTTTGGGGGGTGGGGGCAGTTTTCATCCTTAGTGTACTGAACCCTAGAGTCAGATATGAATGGCTTTCGAGCAAGCGAAACCTTTACCTTTACCAGAACATCATTATTGATGATCAATTTTCACACAAAGCAAAAAAAAATCAATGAATCTTAATCATGAATAAATCATTTCAGATACTGTGATGTTATAAAATAACCATGTGTTCCTTTGATGGATTAGAACTGTGAATGCAGATAATCTATAAACATCCAGATATTTCTGAACTATATCTGATACAAGTAAACATTTAAATGACCACCATTGCTTTGCTTGCCTGATGAATGCCATGTCTGAAGCAACCTATAAGCATGGAGGGTTTCCACAGTAAGCACAACTGAGATCTGACTCATTCTGAGAGCTCACACACTCACCAGTTGTGTTGCTACTTTAAAAAAAAAATTACTTGATAGGAATGTTTTGGATTTAGTGACAATCTTCTCTTTTTCTCTTCCTATGGACTAAATGTACAACCAAAGAGGATATGCTTTCTTCTTGGTAGATTTAACTAATAAAATTAGGAATTCTTTGATCTGAATGTTTGGGAGGGGGTTGAGATGAGCTTACTGTATTTAGAAAGACTTGCAGTCCAGACCTTCTGAGATTTAAGATTAACTTCCTCTATGGATGAAGAGATGTTAAATCCCAATCTAATATCCAAGCTTGTGATAAATTCCATAGTATCTTCCTTACTTACAAGAGAATTTGTCTTATTAAAAAAGTAATGAGCTATTAATTAACTGCACTCATACAAAGCTGTTTAATTCCCAATCCAATTAATAGCAATCTGTTGAAGGAGTTTAATGATTATTTTAAATTTTCTAAGAGAAACATCTCTGTGTCTTTCTTAATAAGTTATTTATATATTGGATCATGGTGCAACCTGCTGAAAATTTAACTTGGCTGTCAGCCTTCCAAAAAGGGGGCTCTGATCCTTGCCACAAGAGTCCTACATAATGTACAGACTTCATCCAGGTTGCGGGATGGTTGTGGTCAGAAGCCTGTTTCCATCTATTGCATCTAACTTTAGAGTTTTGGTTTTTAGATTTTCCATTTTATGAGACTCTCAAAACTAAGAGCCAAAAGTCTTGGAAACACCTAGGCTTCCATGACTTTGGCTGAGACTCTTAAGACTTTAACATGGCTGCATTTATATTATTATATATTCTTCTCTGCCAATTACTTTGATCCAAAGCTGTACTTTTATTATTACTCATGTCATAGTATACAAAACATCATACATAATCAGAATTAAATTTAATATCACAGTACAGTCAAATGGTTTACTATGGTAAGCTAATAGGATTTCAATCATTGTGGAAGAAGAGAAAAATGGGGAAAAAAGATATTGTTCCCCATATACCGTATCTACCAGGGTATAAGACACATCCTGTTATTACCAAAATAGCCCACTATAGGCCACTATATACAGTACAAGACACAGTCCATTTTTCCAGTGTATTTTATGTGGGAAAAAGTGGGTCTTATATGCCAGCAGGCTGCAGCAGGCTGAGGGGTTGCTGCGGCTAGTTGCCCCAGGATGCTCTACACCTGCGTCTGGGACACCACCCCTGGCCAGGGCCTCTAAAGGCCGCCACAACGATGGGTGGTGGGATTTTTTCGTGTCAGCCGCCCCTTGCACTAATTTGGGGCTGGGTAGAATGGTCATTGAATTGTATTGTTACATTAATTATTGTAATATGATACCTTCTCTGTATCAAGGACTGTACTTGTACTATTGATATTGTATAATTTCTGTGCTGCACTGACTACATTGTGTATCTGCATAATTGCCTGTATTATTGTGCATTGTATTATGTATCTGCATTATTATTTGTATTAGTATTTATATATTACTGCAAGCTGCCCTGAGTCGGGTCTCCCTTATTGGGCAGTCTATAAATTGAATTATTAAATTAAATTATTAAATTAAATATGGTAACTGTGGACATCTTTCTCAAAGACAAGGACTCACTGTGAGTGGTAGCTGTGCTTTGTTTTGCACCCCAAGTAGCAACAAAGGCAGACATATTGGCCACCTGGTCACCTTTTCGCTTCTTTTTAATGACTTCTGTCTCATGCCATTCTAGGTCAAATCAGTGTAAGTATCTCCTTGTACTGCAGGAAAAGGCATCTGCCCATCCCATGAAAGGGATAACATAAAATTTTGTAGAATGGTCTTCTTCTTACTACTTCTAGGGTGGGAAGAAAAAGAAAAACCTCACCATGTTTATAAGAGAACACTTGAATTTATTTCTGAGGACTTTTCCCTCAGCACTAGGTCAGATGCTTCAGTGTTCACCACCTACTTCAAGGCCTCCCACATGTTATATTCTGGAGAGGCCACAGTAGACATATTTCATCTTCACAGTGGAAACAACTTCTAAGCTTGAAGAAAGGCTTAGAAAAAAGGCTCTCATCACTGCCAGTGCAACCATATGACTGGTAGGTAGGAATATGGGTAAAATTATAACTCAGGAGGAAAGAAAGAAAGTTCTCTTCTCCAGGGAAAGAGAACCCTGCAAGAGGTTGTCAGTCCCCTTCTACACAACAGAAAAACCACACCAGGGTGTGTTGACAATGACTGTTCCAGGTTCTTTCATTTCTAGCCTCCCTCAGCAGCAATACTGTGTTTTTCATGAGTCCTATTAAAAAGAAAACAGATAAATTCACATCAACAAGGTAACTGCCGTACTGTTAATATGTACTGTTAATACTTTTGAATGTGTTTCTTTTCAAACAGTATCCTGGAACAAGAATTGTATGCATTTTTGAATGCCATGAGATGTAAATCTGTACTTCCTGACAGCAAAATCCTAGGAAAACAGATTTTTAGATGGATAGCAAATGTCAAAAACTTCAGAGGGTTACTAAACTTTACTAAACTTGATTCATATTTCTGTAACCAAATCATAGTTTATATAAGTAACTACTTTTTACTAGGAAACAGTGCTGTTACTAATTGTTTTTGAAACACCAGTCACTGAGATTTCATTTTGCTTGAAACAAATTATTATCATAGAATGAATAACATGACTTTTGCTAATCTGATTGGGGTGGTGAAGGAAGGAAACTAATCTCTCAAGTGAAAGTTAGGATACCTCTTTCAATCATATGTGACACTATTCAGCAGCTACAACTTCACTCAAGAGGTCTTGTTCAAGTTCCATTCAGAGGTGATCCCATGTTAACAACAGCACTCCCATATGTACTGAAAGAGAGTGCCTCCCCTGGGAACCTCCAGCTGGGTGTGTGTGTGTTTCTCCCCCATTGAAAAAAGGAGCCTCTGGAGCATGCCTATATGATGTGATGTGCCCGCCCCATAAGAGACGTGCTTAGCCTTGTTCCCAAAACGACCATGCAACACTCAATCAGACTTCTTTGTTCGTCTGCAGCCTGAGGATCCGGAGGTGGCTAACATCATGTGGCTGGCATGCAGTACAACCAAGACCTACTCTTTGAGGGGAAGTGGAAACGGCCATGGCCACGCACACCCTGGTAGACTGGCCCGCTTATTACTTGCCTGTGCATTAATGAGGGGGGCCGGGTTTTACCCTCCAGTACCCCCTTACTAAAGAATTAACATTCAATAAACATGGCCCAAGCCTTTAATCACAGCCATTGGTGTCTTGTCTCCTTATTTTCTGCTGGGAGCGGAAGTGGAAACGCCCTCCCCCCGGAACCACCAGCTTGGGGGGGGGGGGTTCCACCCCTGTTGCAAAGAGGAACCTCTGGGACATGCCTATATGATACGATGTGCCTGCCCCATAAAGAGGGTGTTTAGCGTTGTTCCCAAAATGACCATGTAGCACTTGATCAGACCTCTTTGTTTGCCTGCAGCCTGCCCTTCCACCCTTGTACAGGGAATGCTTCTGGGTCACCATATTTGGGGCTGGATAGTAGTTTTTTTCAGATTATCCCATATTGGCACTAAGGGCTATTCTGTTTTTCGCCTACCCCATTCCCTACTTTTGGGTTTTCAGTCAAATGCAAATTGATGTCCAAACTGATCACGTCTGGCGGGTAGTGCTGAGTGGGGGTACTAGTGGTGATTCCTACAGGGCGTCTTCGATGGGGCAAAGTCATCCTGTGCTGCATTCCTGTGAATCAGCAAGAGGTGCCTAATGTCATTTGGCTGGCATGTGGTATGACCAAGAGCCACACTTTGAGGGGAAGTGGAATTGGCTGCAGCCATGCCCACCCTGGTAGGCTGGCCCACTTATTACTTGCCCGTGCATTAATGAGTGGTGGCTGGGGACCCAAACTATCCTTGAAGCGTGGACATGTACAGGTCTTGGACCTCTGAAAATTGTTTGCTCCTGCTGTACTGGTTGAAATAATATTCTTCCTGTTGTGTACAAGCTATTACTGACCACCAGAGAGAGTTCATCATTTGAAATGTTTCTAGTTTTAAGCTGCTTCTTGATGATACTATGTGGGATCAAGTCACTTCCAGTAATTCTGTAAATTTAGTAATGCCAACAAATGGCAAGACACATGTTTCTTATCATTAATAGCCTTGCTTAGAGGTTGTGGTTTCTTTACTGGCTTTTTCCTTTTCCTGTTGCCTTCAATTTTTCCCAACATTATTATTTTTTGAGTAAGTATTATCTCCTCATGATGTGTCCAAAGTGTGATAGCCTTCGTTTAGTCTCCCTTGTAGTCAGTTTATCTTTAATAGCTTCAACAGTCATTTTCATGCATCATGGCATCCATCCTTCAGATATAATTACCTGTGGTGCCATTTGTTGATATATTAGTGTTTTCCTTTGACTGAACCATAGGGCATTTTATTTTATTTTATTTTATTTTATTTTATTTAATGTTTCCACAGGACATATATTTGCTGCTGTGTCCATAGTCTTCAGAAATTAATGGTATGTTCTTGTTTTGAATCAAAGGAACCATCCACCATTAATGATGTGTTCAATTTTTTGTCCTATTGAATGTGTCATCTCAGACTCCACAGAATGCCCTTCAAAGCCAATGATGCGCTATTTATATTACAGTTCTGTGTTTAAAAGAAAGAACCTTTATGAACGTATGATCTGATCAATAGACTCAATGAACCTGAGGAATGTTACATAATTGCTGAGCACTCAAGAAAGTTAAAAAATATAATCCTTGTAACACCCTTTTAAAAGTCATTAATATTATCTATCCTGCACAAAGAGGAAACCGAAAACAACCTTATGGAAATCTATATGGCAGTAAACTGCACTGAACTCAATGGGGTTGACTTCTGGGAAAATGTACAGAAGTCTCCAAACTATTGGACTCTCTACTAAATCAATGACAAAACAAAAACCTAGCTAACATCTCATACTTATATTTGTACTGTTGCATTTGACACAGTCTGAATCCTTAGTCTGCTACAGTCCTTCAAAACCACAATCATTTCAGTCTAATTTGATTTTGTTGATCATTGTGGATTCATCAAACAGAGCAAAAGTCATCATAATTATTAACTTATCAAATGTATAATATTAGTGATAATTTTCATATGCTTTCACTAGGGCTTCTCCTATGTCCCATTATTATGGGCTGCAGTTTATTCTGCTGCACTGTCTCACTGTCTCATAGCCTGAAGAGGTCTCCCAAGTTTGGAAACAGTCAAAGCACTATGGAATAAAACCACTGAGGACTGAAACTAGAGGCCCTAATAAAATACACAGGGGAGGGGGGAGAAGAAGTGACTCATAGCAATTAAGATCTTTGCTTTATGGTGGAATTTCAAGAGCAATTTAACAATCTCCATCAGCAAGCAAGAAATACTGCAGATTTGGAAGTAGGTGAACAGCTCATGCACAGCTAAAGGAGCAGTAAAATGGGATACATTAGTTTATGGCTTGTTGGGAAATAAGGAATTTAATTGATCAAAATCTGGATTACCGTGGCTAGACCTTTGCTATTCCTGTGACTATGTGACATTAACTGATAAATCAAGAAGGAAGCAAACATTTACTGTACACCTATTGTGTCTCCAATTTTTGACCAAGAGCTAAAATATTCATGTTACTACAGAAGATACTTCAGGGAACTTGTTCCACTTCAAAGAATTCTTTGAAATGCTAACCTGACATGCTGTCTTCTAGTCAGCCAGGAAAAGCCACCTACCGAACAACAGGTCAAGAAAATGACTCATCACAGGTATAAAGAGAGTCAGTTAGGGCCAGTTGGCTGAACAGTCTAGTAACCCTAGAAGAAAGAGAGGGGGAGATAGCCTCCCAAGGCATGTGCAATTCATTTGTCAGGGTAAGAGTCATTGGTAAGGAATTTATTAGACTGTTATTTTTCCACTGTAGTTCCTTTGCTATGCCTAAACTGTGTCCACATGTATATCTTCTACTTTTGAGAAACTTGTATTCATTTGAAAAAAATTATTGTTTTAAATTGCCTTTTCTTTTTGTTTGTTTTTCTCTTTTAATACATTTTCTTAAATCTTTTTATGTGGAATGGTTTTTTGTGTCCTGAATCCAGTCTAAATAATTCATCCATCTATCAAGGACATCTTTGAGATTTCTTTTCTTTTTGAAGCTTCACTTTGCATGATGCAGTGGAGCAGTGGCAACAGAAAATTTCATTTTTAGCAAAGGAAAACAATTAATGATATAATTCCATTACTTTCTCACTCCATCCTTGTCCTCCCACACCAGGATGAACAAAAAAGTGAAAGTGGTTGAAAACCCCAAAAGGAAGAAATGGGACCTGGAATTGTGACATGACTGTAGAGTTCTGACATTTTGCAGCTATATCAAGAAAAAAAAGTGAACATCATAAAAAGCAAGTAGTCACACCAACATTCTTCCATTTGTACAATTTACACAATATTATTTTTGAACAGGTCTTAATACAGATTTTAACCTTTGCATCTTCAAAGATTCTTTTTTTAACCAGACTTCCTTTTCTTCTGCCATGAGCACCTGATTGACTGCATAAAAAAGTAGAATAACACTGCAAATGTTTAAGTGCTGTTTTCACATTAACAATCATAGGTCCTAGTATTCCTTTGCAAAAACTATGCAGTAAAATCAAGACTGTTGATGCCAAAGGCCTACAGTTCCCATTTTAGAACTCAGATTTTTTTTTTTACCATTTAAAAGGAATTGATTATATAACTATATTGACTGTATTATATTTGTTATATTGATATGTTGTTGCTTTTATATTTGATACTGTAACATTGTAAGCCGCTCTGGGTTGCTTCGGCAAGGTGAGCGGCATATAAATACAAATATAATAATAATAATAATAACTTAACATAAAGTTTCCACCCCAGGAACAAGATATCCATACAGATGTCTATTTTTTTTCCTCAGGGTTGCCCTGAAAATGGTCCAATAAAGCATCTTAGCCAAACAAGTGTACCAGGAAATATCACTAGTGATATTAAAAACAGTTATTCATTTACCTTTACAGACAGAAAGACAGACAGATATTGCTCCTTTATTCAAATGCCAAATGACATTACCAGCACTTGCTTTATTTGCAGAGTATGTCTGCGACACCACACAAAAAATGAAGTGTTGTAGGTAAAACCATTATTTACAATGATGTTTCCCCAGCTCTGCCCCAGTTAAAAATTTTACATAGTCAAAATTCTAAGTAGCTGATGTCTTATTTTTATTTTCATGCAACTTGGAAAAAGAAACAAGATATGTTTACATGATTCCCCCCTCCCAATGAACCCCTCTCTGAAATGAACCGTCTTCTCAAATTCAATTTCTCCTTGAATCAATTTTGTTGTTCTTCAATCGCACAGTAGATTCCGACCCTTCGTGACCCCATGGAAAAAAGATTCTCCACTTCATTTTATCATCACTATAAAAAGATGTTTCCCAGGTTTGATACCACATTGTTGTATTAATACCAAGGTAGCACTTTGGTGTCTAGGAATGCCTGCCACGTGTCCACGGAAATGTCTGCAAATGCAGATAGTGTTGGCTCTTTGACTATTATCAGAGATGAGCACTGAATCCTAGAGTCAGATACGACTGGCTTTTGAGCAAGGGTGACCTTTACCTTTACCTAGCATAACTGGAATGTCTTGATGTAACTGATAGAGATTCAGAAAGCTGCTCCAATGAAAGATTTATCAAAATTGACTGTTAAATACAACTCTGAGTGTTTTCAGCAACGAATTAGCTTTCAGGTAATGCTTTCAGGACGGAACATTAAAATTCACTTGATCTTTAGTTGCAGCTAAAACTCTATGTATCATACATGGATAAGTTAAGTAATTTGTTTGTTTGTTTGTTTGTTTGTTTGTTTGTTTGTTTGTTTGTTTGTTTGTTTGTTTGTTTGTTTGTTTGTTTGTTTGTTTGTTTGTTTGTTTGTTTTACAGACTTATATGCCACCCTCCTCAAAGAGACTCAGGGCGGCAAACAAAAACTTAAAAAGATACATAAAAACACAATATATAATCCAATTTAAAAATTATTAAAATATTAAAATATTAAAACTAAATAAGTTAAAAGATTTTAAAAAATCATACAATAAGAGAGAGGGAGGGGTCAAATGAGCCAACAAGCCGATGCAACTGTCTGACCCAGACCCCATACCTGTCCCGCCAGCCAGGTCTTAACCCCCTTCCTAAAGGGCAGCAACTCCGACTGGAGGCTTAGCTCAATTGGCAGGAGGCTCCATAGGGCCGGGGCAGACACAGAGAAGGCCCTCCTCCTAGTGCTAGAGAGGTGCGTCTCTCTAGCCGATGGTACAACCAGAGCGCCTCTCCGGTCTGTTCTGGTGGGACGGACAGATGTTCTTAGGGTGATGCGGTCTCTGGTTCTCTGCACTATATTCACTTCCAGGGGAAAATGGTCTGAGTATGCTCAGGCAAAACATATTAATGGAAAATAGGGAGTATTAAGTCATATCCTCCCCATATTTTCATTGGTTTTTGAAAAATAATTTTTGAATAGAATCTACTCACATACATCTGCGTATGCTATTAAGAAACTGTATGCACAAACTGATCAGAGAAAGGACTGAGCAAACTTAATGGTATTTACAAGAGAGAATTTAGTTTTCTGGATGTTAACATGGAAGTTGGCACGAAAGAAAAGAATGAGCTGGCTTCAAATACATGAAGCAGTTCCCTTTAGCACTAACTTCATTGTTCAGAGTCAACTATGTAATTGTGACATACCACTTTGATTATATCAGAGAATAAACAAAGCAAAAACATTGTAGCACTTTGAAGACTGTTATATTTTAATGTTAGCTTTTGTGGATCAAGTCACTTCATCAGACTAATGTCTGATCAGAAGACACAAAAATAGGTCTCAAAATCAACAAAACTAAACTAAGTTTATGAAATCAAGAGAGCTGCCGTGTGATGGGATGAAACTTGGTGAAGAACAAATAGAAGAAGTGGAAAGCTATGTTTATTTGGGTCAAGTAGTCAGGATGAACAACAATTTATTTAAAAGAAGAAATATCTAGAAGACATGGAGCCACATGGGGTAAATTCAGAGCAGTGTCAGCCATCTTGATGTCAAAAGCTAAACCAGAAGCAAAGGCAAATTTGTTCAATTCTACAGTTTTGAAAGTAATGACATGTGGCCGTGAAATATGGACTTTAACATCTGCAGAAGCAAAACGGCTGCAAGTAACACAATGAACAATGGAGAGATCAATGCTCAGAATATCACTTCACAATAAAGTAAAAAATGAGGATATCAGGTGAAGATCACTGCTAAAAGACAAAGAAATAGAATACCTGAAGCACAAATTAAAGTGGGTGGCCATGTTGCACGCACAAGTGACTCAATAGATGGAGTGCCAGAATAATGAATTGGTATCCGAGATATTGGAAGGCCACCTCACAGATGAGAAGGGTTTCTTAAGAAAAATGTTGAACCAACATGAAGAACTGTTAGGGATAGATCGTTATGGGCAGAAGTTGTGTGGAATGTCATCGCAGAGACATTTATTTGTACAAGGTCTCCTCACTGAATAATGACTCCAATGTATCCAAAGTATCCAACACACATACCTGATGCTGACCTTGTAAAATCAAATGTGGACCTGCCATTGTTCTTTACTTTCCATGCTTCAACTACAAACCTCCCAGCTGTTCACTGTCTCAGTGCTGCAAATGAGGGTCTTGCTATGCAACTTATATTTCTAATCTACTCAAATAATAAGTTATGGTTAAGAAGAAGATGAATTAATAACTTAATTCCTTAATCATTCTAATCAGTATCTTTCACATTATGGCTTTGCTTGTATTTCTACCTCTTATTTCATCCATTTGCATTTCAGTGTTTTCCTGTATCATCCCCTATGAAAGGATTTATAAGATTTCTTTGCAGTAGCTTTCCAGATGAATTCAGCATGTCTATTTAACAGTAGAGAGAAAGTCCGACTTCCACCTAAGGCTCTCAAAGAGAAAGCAGAATCAGGACAAGCTTTCAGCATTAATTCAAGCTGAAAGTGGAAAGCTCAGGATTTCGACTCCCATCCCGATATTTGATCAAAAAGGTTCTCTTTCATGTATCTTAAAAAGTTGCTTACAGCACTAAATCTCAAGAGGCAGAGCTTTTAAATCTGCTATGTAATACAGCTAGCACAGATTCCAGACTTTCAAAATAACTTTCAGAAGAGAAAGAAAAGCTCAGTAAAAATTACTTTCACATAGCATGCTTACATGTGCACTCAGAAACTTGATTATTTAATCTCTGTCCCATAGAAAGATGTGTCAAATTTTTTAACAAGGGTTGTCTATCCTTGAGAACAAGCAGAAGGGGTTTTTTTTACATGTATATTTTAAACTTAGAAATATGACAAATTCTTGCAAATTATCTTGTTCTTAGCCAAAACAGATTTTTATCATGTCGAGACAGTTATTTGAGGAATCATGGATCCCTGCAAAATTACTTGTCTCCAGTGTGAGAATGAGACAAAAACACTTTTTTAGTTGACTTCCTTCTCTTTTGTATTAAATATTTCCATACAAAATGAGTTATCTCTGTGTGTGAAGCAAGGCATATACATGCAGAAATACTTGACAATTGATCCAAAAACTACCAAAAAAATCCATTCAATTGTTTCTCTTTTAAAAAATGTTCATTAACAAAGTAGCAGTTGTCATACATTAGACAAAAAATATGAAAAAACATTTTTGCAGATATAACATTCTTGGCAAGAATGACAAACTCATGAAGAGAAAAACAATTAGACATATTTCATTCTCACACCACTTCAACTGCTCAGCAAAACTCAGTTGGAAGGCAACAATTCATGCTTAACTGCGTATAAAATGGATGAATTATTCAACACACAAGGTGCTCTCAAATTAAAGAAATTGTGCAAATCTTGATTAGTTTGTCCATCTGCCATTTTTATGGTCATTTTTTCATATTATACTCTCAGCTTCTTCAAAGCAATGATATATTTGTAATATTTAGTGGTACTAATAATTCTAGATATGCCAATCAAACAGACAGCAGGAAAATAAAATATTTGTTATGAAGACTGCTTCTCAACTTAGGAACAATTTATGAGAAGAAAAGTGCAAAGCACCATTACAATCAAACAGATGTGGACTTTAAAATTCAACTGCAGACCAATGAATTACAGCCCAATCTATTGTGTAGGGCAGTAGTCCCCAGTCTTGGGGTCCCAAATGTTCTCAGAAATCTTGGGTAGCACAAGGTTAGGAACAACTGGTGTAGGGCAAGAGTAACCCTGAGGAACATCAACTACCAGTATCATGTTTATTGGAACAAAAAGAGTTCCAGCAGGGAACACAAAAAGGCATATCTCTCTTATCTTGCTAATTTTTAGCCATTGTACCTGGTAATTATGGGAACACAGATTTTAAACAGAGATCTCATAAAAAAGGAGAACCACACATGGAAGTCAGCAGCTGTTCCAAACACCATAAGAGCAAACAAAGGCATTTTTAAGCCTTCTGTTCAGCTGCTTGCTCTAGCAGCACTCCACACATGAGTTGTTCCTGTTGCCAGCTTCCTTGCAAGCAGCTATGTCTTTAGGGACAAAATTCAATGGTTTCTAGAGAACTGTCACAACTGCTGCTTAACCCAGCATGGCAACAACAAATCCTAACAAGAGGAAAACATGTCCAAACTATTTTTTTATTAAAATAATGGAAATCAAGACACAGTAGAACAATGGAGAGAACTGAAATTATTATCCTGCATTTTGGAGAAAGTTTATGTAAGTCCTTATGGTGTGGGACATATGGCTAATAAAGTGACTGAAAGAGTAATTTCTCAGTATTTTGAACAATCATAAAATCTTGCCAGTATGACTTGTGCTCAGAAATTGTGAAAAACAACATCAAAAATAGCATATGTGTATCACATTATGGAACTGCTTGATAGCTCCGTGTTTTTGGCATCTAGCTGCAGAGCCAGATGTTGTGAGTTCTTCTCCACTGGGCTTCTTTGACACTGGTTTGACTTGATGATGCATAGAATCTCTTCCAGAAGGAGGAGGAGGAAGAGGAGGCAGACAACAATGATGAGGGGCTACACATTTATCAATAAAAAAGATGAAGGCTGACAGTCAATGACATGAAGCTGCTTTAGATGTGCAGTAGATATAGATCTAAATATAGATGATTTAGACCAGTGGTGGTGAACCTATGGTACACGTGCCAGGGATGACACTCGAAGCTCTCTCTGTGGGCACCTGTGCAGTCACCCCAGCACAGAGTTTTCCTACTCCTCTGCTTAGTAGCCCAATGGGAGCACTTTGTCCCTCTCCCAGCACAGAGTTCATCCCACCCCTCTGCTCAGCAGCCCAATGGGAGTGCTTCCTCCCTCCCCCAGCACTGAGTTTGCTCTGCCCAGTAGTCTAATGGGAGTGCTTCCTCCTTCCCCTACCAGATATTTCACCCTGCCCCTCTGCCCAGCCAACCAATGGTGTGCTTCCTCCCACCCTGTTGCCATGTTGGCACTTTGTGATAAATTAGTGGGGTTTGGGTTCTAGTTTGGGCACTCAGTCTCTAAAAGGTTCACCACCACTGATATAGACATACAGATAATATCAAATCAGACACTCAGTCCTTTTAGCACAGTAGTTACCAATCTATAGAATCCCAGATGTTCTTGGGCTATAGCTTCCAGAAATTTTTGAGAGCACAGCAATGGGGCTATAGTCCAAGAACATTGAGAACCCCTTGGTTGGGAACTACTGTTATAGTGATGACTAGGCCTTCAAGCTCTCAGACACAGGTTTTCCTAGTTTTCCTGCCAGAGAGTGTTTTGAAATGTCAAATAATTAAATCTGGGAACTTTGGAATTCAATTCATGCATCCTATCAATCAGCTATGGCTAACCCAAATGTCATTCAATGAAGGCTGAAGATCAGCACTGAACAATTATTTTATTGTGAGTTCCCTTATTATTTTATTTATTTATTTATTTAGTTTTATATCGCCGCCCACTCACCATGGCAACTCAGGGCGGCTTACAGTCAGAAAAAACAACAACACAGCACAAACAGCTGAAGTCCATTCCTCCTCCCGGCCAGAGGACACTAATCATATCGCTCTCTCTGGGCAAGTAGAGCCCAGGATTAGGAAGTGGAAGCTTCCATCTAAAAACCTTAAAACTGTTAAAATTTAAAATTAAAATCTAAAAAATCTAAAAAAGATTAAAAATAGATTTAAAATGCACCGAATGCTACTACTAATTAAAAAAGTAAAGAAAGAGAGGGGCTCAGATCATCCAGTGTGCTGGGGTCATTATACCTTCCGCATCCCATATCCGTCCTGCCAGCCATGTTTTTAGATTATTCCTAAAGGGCAGCAGCTCTGTCTGGAGACATAGCTCCATTGGCAGGAGGTTCCATAGGGCCGGAGCAGACACAGAGAAGGCCCTCCTTCTAGTGCCAGAGAGGTGCGCCTCTCTGGCCTATGGAACAACTAGAGAGCCTCTCCGGTCCGCTCTGGTGGGACAGGCAGATGTTCTTGGGGTGAGGCGGTCTCTTAAGTATCCTGGCCCACTACCATGTAGAGCTTTAAAGGTAATGACCAGCACCTTGAAATGCACCTGGAGACATACTGGCAACCAATGCAACTCCCAAAGCAGCAGTGAGCCATCACAACCTGGGCAGCCGCATTCTGAACCAGTTGAAGCCTCCAAATGGTAGTCAAGGGCAGCCCCATGTAGAGCGCATTACAGTAGTCAAGTATGGAGGTGACCAGAGTGTGTGTGATCATGAGCAAGGAGTCCCAATCTAGGAGTGGGCGTAATTGGCGTATTACACGAAGTTGTGCAAAAGCCCTCCTAGTTATTTGACGCTTCAGCTCTTCTGCTAAAGAAAGGTAAAGGTAAAGGTTTCCCTTACTCAAAAGCTAGTCGTATCCAACTCTAGGGTTCAGTGCTCATCTCTGTTTCAAAGCTGAAGAGCCAGTGCTGTCTGCTTCTGCAAACATTTCTGTGGTCATGTGGCAGGCATGACTAGACACACAGAATGCTATTTACCTTCCCAACAAAGTGGTCCCTATCTATCTACTTGCAATTTCTTGCTTTTGAACTGCTAGGTTGGCAGGAACTGGGACAAAGACGGGAGCTTATTCTATCCTGCAGTATTCGGTAATCGAACTGCTGGCCTCCCGCCTTCCAGTCAGAGTCTTAGCCGCTGGAGCCAGATCAGCAATAATATGTTTTAAAGGTTTGTTAAGTATGAATGAAATAAAAGTCCATACTTCTGTATTTTAAATGTGCAGAACAAAAAAGTAAAAAGTCAATGTGGTACCAAGATGATTAGGGACTAAAACTGAAGACATTTCAGGCATTCTGTACTTGACATGACACACTGGCCACAGTTCATGTTAAATTTCAGAACTTTAAAGTGTACTCTTCTTTTCCCTTCTAAGAAATCCATGCAGTGTTTCTAGGTCACTAATAAATTAAAGACTAAGTTTTAAAAGTGCTAACTCCAGCAATCCTTCAGCAAGCTTCTTTTCCCATTTATATGTAGCAAATAACTTCTATCGCTTACAGAGCCCTAACAATAAAAGGGAGTTTGAGGAGGAAATCAAACTGGAACTCTCACTCAATGGTTCACATCTCTTAAAAGTAACCAAGTCTAATGATTTAAAAAATCATTACATGTTTTAACTATTACCTTCAACTATTTTCCATCCAATCAAACTGATGAAAGGATTCCACAAAACCAAAATCCGCATATTTTTCCTGGTCTTGGTGACCATTGATTGGACCAGAAGTCCAATAAGCTAAATTGCCAGAAATTCTTCACTGCATCTTGAACCCCACCTACCACTATGACTCACATCAATGTTAACATGTTAAAAACATTAGGAATCATCCTTTCCCTTAGTTGACAAGAATACACTGATCTTGATAGAAGTGAGGAATGTATTGCACTTCAGATGTTACTGGGCTGAAACTCTCGCAAGCCTATGAAGCATAGGCAAAAGCAAGAAATGACCGGAATAGGATCCAAGCAACACCATAAGAGCACAAATTTCCCCTCCTTGTTCAAAGTGACCAATACATCTCTTTTTAGAACAGACTTTCCCAAACGGACATTCTCCAGTTTGAAGTTCAACTCCCATCAATTCCAGTTGTTTAATTTATAATCAGGGAATAACAGGCATTGTAATCTAACATCTGGAGGCTCCAACTTGGTAAAGACTACTTCTGAAGATTGCAGTGCTTCATAACCAAAATGACTTGCTTTTCTTTATCCAGACCCTTGTCTTTTGGGGTGAAAATGCCTCCATTTAGTGCAAAATATCTTTACATGCCTTTTCTCACTAAAGTAGACAGCAGTGATAGCTTCTCATTTGGAAAGCATGCAGTCCAGCATCATGCAACATCAAACTTGGAGGGTTTTTTTAAGACAAGTAATCTTCTGGGAGTTAAGATCCTCAATTGTTCCTAATATTCAGCTATGATCTAAAATGAATCTTAGCTGATAATGTGCAAAGGGGAAGTTCCTGAACATCTAGCATTATAAAGGGTAATATACATTTCTATTACAGAATCTGGAGGTGTTTAGGTTCTTACAAACAGCGCACTGCTACAGTACTTAAAGTCACTCAACTAAAAAAGAAGCCACCCAATTGTTAGGATTTATCTTTTTTAAAGACTCTGAACAGCAACTCGTGCACTTTATTTCTTCTGGAAAAGGAAATGCCTGTAAATAATGTAACAGATCATCAAGTACATAAAGTTAGAATGAAGAACGACCTCAATCCACTATAAGTGAATTCAACAGAAATGCACTAACTTTCCCCCAACATTTTGACACAGAAAACAGAAAGGCACATGAAAAGGGGTCTCAAAAATGAAATCCATTATTTCTTCATAGCCTCTCAAAACATTACTCCATTTACTAGAATCCAATAGTTGCTCTCCTAGTATCCTTAAGAAAAGATGTTGTTGACTTGCCTCTACAGAACATCAGGAGAATGCAGGACAACCCCTGCTTTCCCAAAAAATCCACTAGAACAGCACATGAATGCACCCATGCATACAACTTGAGAAAGCATAACTATCAATGCATGTTCATACTAATAACTAAGGTTTATTTATGTAATCAATGAGTGCATTCATATATTTTAAGAGATTATCTATACTATGCAGTTATAGTAGTTTGGCACCACTTCCAGTGCTATAACTCCATTTTATAGAATTTTAGGATTTTTAATGTGTAGAAGAATTTACCATTGTCATAGGACAGAGGAATACACTATGACTCTCACTGAAATAGAAATCTCCAAAGCCAAGACACTGAACGTGGTGTCATACTACTGTAACTGTGCATTGCAGGAAAACTCCAAGGAACTCAACTTCATCCTTAATCTCACAAAGTTATAAAATGGGCTAGGGTGGTGGTATATTTCACCTATATAGTAAAGGTAAAGGTTTCCCTTGCTCAAAAGCCAGTCGTATCCGACTCTAGGGGTCAATGCTCATCCCTGTTTCTAAGCCGAAGAGCCAGCGCTGTCTGCTTGTGCAGACGTTTCCATGGTCATGTGGCAGGCATGACTAGACACCAGAGCACATGGAACGCTGTTACCTTCCCACCGAAGTGGTCCCTATTTATCTACTTGCAATTTCTTGCTTTCGAACTGCTAGGTTGGCAGGAGCTGGGACAGAGATGGGAGCTCATTCCGTCCTGCAGTACTTGGGAATAGAACTGCTGACCATCTGCCTCCCAGTCAGCATCTTAGCCACTTGAGCCACAAATGAGTTCATGTGGAAATGTAGGTCTCCCTACACCAGGTCTTCAACTAGGAGACATAACCCTTCTAGGTACTGTACAAGCAAATTGTCAATGATCCAGAAAAGATAATGTTTTAAAGCTTTATAAAGCTTTATAAAAGCCTACAAATAAGTGGAACAAATAAAGCCTGAGCTTTCTCTAGATGTAAATAGGAGTGAACCAATTCTATCATACTTTGGGTCTTTCATGAGAAGACAAGATGCACTGGAAAAGAGTACTCATCAAGTTGGGGGCAAAAAGCTAATTAACTTGTGAATGACCCAAAGAGTGCACTAAGTGCTATGAGGAGGTATATACATGTAATTGCTATTCCTAAAAGATAATACTAGGGGAATTGAAAGCAGTGAGGAAAAGAGAGGGGTTGAATATGGGATTGAGTCAGTAAAAGGAGCCATGGCCTTTGGTTTACAAGACCTGAGCAAGCACTGTAAGGATAGGACATGTTGTGGGTCATTAATACAAAGGTTCACCATAAGTCAGAAACAACTTGATTGCTCATAACAACAAGAAGGATGAAAGTAAATTTGCTGATCCAAAGTTAGTAAAGGTAAAGGTTTCCCTTGCTCAAAAGCCAGTTGTATTTGACTCTAGAGTTCAGTGCTCATCTCTGTTTTAAAGCCAAAGAGTCAGCACTGTCTGCTTCTGCAGATGTTTCTTTGGTCATGTGGCAGGCATGACTAGACACTGGGGCGCATGGAACTCTGCTTACCTTTCCACTGAAGTGGTGGTCCCTATATATCTAGTGTATTTGTAAATTCTTATTTATTTATTTATTGGTTATATTTATATTGCCGCCCAATCGGCAAGTGACTCTGGGTGGTGTACAACACTTACATCATAAAACACACAAAAACACCCACTTTAAAACTATAAAGGCTGTGGCGTAGCAATTACAGGAAGTCCTGGATGAAGCGGATTATCTGAACCCGTTTCAGTCAGGATTCAGGCCCGGATATGGTACTGAGACTGCACTAGTTGCATTGGTGGATGATCTCTGGAGAGAGCGGGACAGAGGGGAGCCGTCTGTCCTTGCTCTTCTTGACCTCTCAGCAGCTTTTTGACACTGTCGATCATGGCATCCTTCTGGGAAGGCTCCAGGGTCTGGGAATCCAGGGCACAGTGTTGTCCTGGTTTTCCTCATTCCTGAGGGGCAGGACCCAGTCGGTACGCCTGGAGAAGGAGAAGTCCAGCCCCAGGCCCCTGCAATATGGGGTGCCTCAGGGCTCGGTACTTTCTCCTCTCCTATGTAACATCTATATGAAGCCGCTGGGTGAGATCATCCATTCCCACGGGGTAAGATATCATCAATATGCAGATGATACCCAGTTATACATCTCCGCCTGTGGGGACCCAAGCGGTGCGTGGAAGTCCTTTCCAGGTGTCTGGAGGATGTTAAGGTCTGGATGGGGGACAACGGGCTACAGCTGAATCCCGGCAAGACTGTGTGGCTGTGGGTAAGGGGCCCTGTGTTAACACAGGAGCTGCCATCTTTGGTTCTGGATGGGGCAGTCCTGCCCCAAACAGACCCGGTGCGTAATCTGGGGGTCCTCCTGGACTCACGGCTACTGTTTGAAGAGCAGGTGGCAGCCGTGGCCAGGAGGGCTTTTGCACAACTTCGTGTAATACGCCAGTTACGCCCACTCCTAGACCGGGACGCTTTGCTCATGGTCACACATGCGTTGGTCACCTCCAGACTTGACTACTGTAATGCGCTCTACATGGGGCTGCCCCTGATGACCATCCGGAGACTCCAGCTGGTCCAAAATGCGGCGGCCCGGGTAGTGGTGGGGTGTGGGCGTTATGCTCGTGCCTCACCACTGCTCCGGGAACTGCATTGGTTGCCAGTATGTCTCCGGGTGCAATTCAAGGTGCTGGTTATTACCTTTAAAGCCCTATATGGTAGTGGGCCAGGATACCTAAGAGACTGCATCACCCCAAGAACATCTGTCCGTCCCACCAGGGTGGATCGGAGAGGCTCCCTTGTTATTCCTTCGGCGAGAGAGGCGCACCTCGCCTGCACTAGGAGGAGAGCCTTCTCCGTGTCCGCCCCGACCCTCTGGAACCTCCTGCCCACTGAGCTGCGCCTTCAGACAGAGCTCCTCCCCTTCCGGAAGGGCTTAAAAACCTGGCTGGCAGGACAAGTTTGGGGACCCGGGAACGTGGGTTCTCATGCTAGGTGGCTTATTTAATGGTTTGCCACCCTTGGGTCTGAATTTTGGGATTTGTGTGCAGCTTGTGCATTGTTTTTAACTTTTGATGATTTTTTAACTTTTGATGATTTTTTATTGATATAGATTGTTCTATGTTTTTATTTTGATGTAAGCCGCTCAGAGTCGGGTTCTCCCGATTGGGGCGGGGTAGCAAATGCAATTAATAATAATAATAATAATAATAATAATAATAATAATAATAATAATAATAATAATAATAATAATAATAATAATAATAATAATAATAATAATAATAATTAAAAAAACCCTGGAGAACCCTTAAAATACTAAAACTACTCCCTGGCCCCACTAATTAAAAATTCTAATTAAAAGTGTGAGTGGTCCCCTTATATAAGCCAACTGGGTGGTGGTGGTTACCCTATCACCACTTCCCCACACCTGCTTTGCCAGCCAGGTTTTGAACAATTTCCTGAAGGGGAGCAACTCTGTCTACAGATGCAGCTCAGTTGGGAGGAGGTTCCACAGGACCGGAGCAGAAACCAAAAAGAGACAAGCCTCTCTAGCTGATGGTGTTTTTTAGGTGCCCTTCCAGCCCACTCTAGTGGGATGGACAGATGACCTTGGGCTGACACGGTCTAAATAAATTTCTTGCTTTTGAACTGCTAGGTTGGCAGGAGCTGCAACAAAGACGAGAGCTCATTCTGTCCTGCAGTACTCAGGAATCGAACTGCTGACCTCCCGCCTTCCAGTCAGCATCTTAGCCACTTGAGCCACAAATGAGTTCATGTGGAAATGTAGGTGTTCCTATACCAGGTCTTCAACTAGGAGACATAACCCTTCTAGGTGTAAGCAAAATGTCAATGATCCAGAAAAGATTACGTTCTAAAGCTTTATGAAATGCTTCAGGAGAGAAGGCTTGTAATCGGGTAGATCTCTAGGGCAAGCTTCACAGCTTGTATTTATTTTTAAGCTTTATATCCCAAATTTCTTTCAGACAGAATTCAAGGCAGTTTGCAGCAACAGATAAAGCCAAAGTAAATCCTCTGTCAGCCCTATCACACAGTAACATGAGCTGGAGACAGCAGACTGTCCTTAAATATTACATACCTAACAACTTCAAGCATTTAATCCTCCCCCCCCCCCCCCGGAAAATCTGCAAAAGCATCTCACTCCAACGGAGAGTTCTGTCTCCCATCAATCCATCCCACTTTTCCAAATTATGATGTTAATATCCACTATTGCTTCTGAGAAACACATATCTGGACTTCCCTTTTTTATTTATTGACTAAAAGAGATGCCTCACTGATGCCAAATCGGTATTTAAATAAAACTGCAGACACCATTTCTATCATCAGGCTCAATATATACAGGGTGGCCTGTAAGGCCCTACCAGTCCATATTTATTATAATTCCCCATCCCCACCGCGAGAAATATGGCTGATTTAAGCCCATTCACACTTGAAGAGCATATTGTGACAAGTACATGGGTACATGAGCAAAAGAATACTGGTGACACCCCAGACACAATAAGACAGTAATGTAGTGGGGGGTAGGGGGTCCCCCAGGTGGCACTTTCCAGGGGGCAGCAAAGCCTTGGTTCCTTTCCCTTCCCCTCACCTTCCACCACCCAGGCAGGTGACAGGGCCAGCAGGAGGGCCCCGAGGGCTAGAAGAGGGACTCCTCTGTCGGATTTCACCACCACCATCATCCCCATCTCTCCCAGGGCTACAAGAGATTGCAGGAGGAGGCAGGGAAAGGCAAGGCTGTGGGCAAAGGGCGGGGTGGAATAAGCGAGGCTCCCAGTGGCCTCGGCCAATAGGAAAAAGGCACAGGTGGCGAGTCATCTGTTGCTGGGTGAGGGTTCCCCAGGCTGTTTTTCAATGGTCTCTCCGAAAGCAAAATGCCTCAGAGGATTTATTTACCCTCTGTGTCCTCGATGCCTCCTTCATCTCCTCCTGCTTTTCCCCCCTGCCTTGCAGCACTGCTGGGGATGCGGTGTGGCCCCTGGTCCTTCTCACCTGTCCCAGCTCCTGGCAACCTAGCAGTTCAAAGGCAAGAAATTCCAAGTCAATAAATAGGGGAACACTGGGGGGTGAGCCTAGAGGGGGGGGGTGAGTTTGGCCTGGGCCCCAGGTGGCTGAAACCTGCACTATGCCAGTGAAATAAGTGACAAATTTAGAGAAAGATTCAATAGGGACTTAAAGGCCACCCTGTACAAAGGATTAACTGTCCTTAAAATTTTGTACACCTCACATCCTCCTGTGTTTAATCTTTACTTCTCCTAAATCTGAATGGGAAGTCTGAAACTTTGCTGGCCAGTAATAAACATTTCTGGAAATCAGGAAGATTTACCCATTCTAAATGGAGAACCTATCTACAGTACAATTGTACACCTGGATTCATCTTTGTTATGAGAGGCCAAGGTGACTTCAGTACAACATACCATGTATTTCAAGGACGCAATACATAATGTATTTTAATTTTGTCATGAATTCCTTTTGTTATTATTGGGTACTTTGAAATTTTCAAATCTAAGTGGTTTATAAATATGCAGAAATAATTGAAAAAGCAACATCTTGCTTTAAAAAATAAAACCATTAAAATAATTTAAAAAACACAGTCAGGCTTGTGTTTTATCCCCTTTTCTAAAATCAAAAAGAGCAAGAGATAATCAGAATTCCAAAGGGAATTAGTTCCATAGTTTGGAAGCCTTAGAAGAGAAAGCTCTCTGTTCATATGACCCTCAAAGGGCTTCTAAAAATAATGGTATCCTCAGGAGGACATCTGTTCAAGTGAATGTTTAATAGTGCTGTGTAAAACAGTTTCTAAACCATCAATATGTATTCAGAAGACAGGTTCTTCCATTAAGAGGTCTGCAGTTCACACTTCAGCAAAGGAAAGCAAAATGTTCATTTTCACCTCTTGATGACAACATTAAACTGCTTTGATATTTGATCAAGAAGCATACTACATTCCTTCCTCAAAATAAACTAAAATGTGCTGACATCTGAGACTAATGAATGATGAATACTACAAAAGAGATGCTGAGGAAGGCAGAATAAAATATCCTTTATTCAAATTCATCTTGGAATGTTTTATTCTTTAATTATCATCTTCATATAATTACACATAATATAGATAATGAATTTGTACTGTGTCATGATTGCAGTACAACAATACCCCACATAATGTTAAAGAAAGGTTCCACACTCTTCAATGTTATGCGGTTTTTAATTTTGAGTGATACATTTATCACACAACATTTTTTTTTTAAAAAAGCCAGCTTCCTTTGGGGGAAGCCAGGGATGAGCACTTGCCCATCTTCCCCCAAAAGAAGGTGTGGATGGGAGGCTCTGTTCCACGGCTTCCTTTGGTGGAAACTGGGCCAATGCGCTCCCCTGGTTCCACCCAAAGGAAGGCACGTATGATCCACGGCTTCCTTTGAGGGAAGTGCGCACTCCCTGCTTGCCTTGGAAGGGAAGGGGCGAAGCACTCCCCACCCTTCCATTCCAAGGCAAGCTGGCTCTGCCTCTGCATACTCCCTGCTCACCTTAGAAGGGAAGGGGCGAAATGCTTCCCACCCTTCCCTTCCAAGGCAAGCCGGCTTGGCCCATGGACACTTCCTGCTTGCACTGGAAGGAAAGGGATGAAGTGCTTCCCCCTCCCTACCAAGGCAAGCAAAGAAGGTGGGCGGGCAAACAGTGGCTTCCTTTCAGGGAAGGGTTCACAGTGTCCTATCTCCGGCTTGCTTTGGGGAAAAGCAGGTGAGCGCACATACATGCTTTTCCCCAAAGCATGCCTCAGATCACAGTGTCCAATCCCCGGCCTCCAGAGATCTCTGCCCCAAAGCCCACAGGACTGGTCTCCAGCCTGTGGGCTTTGGGACAGAAATCAACATCCAGAAATTTGAGGAAAACTTTTGCATCGCACAACATTAACTTAACATTGTGGGTGCAAAAGTTTTCCTCAAATTTCCCGATGTTATCCAGTTTTAATGCTGTGCAGTGCACACATTACCCAGGGTATTACTGTACATCATAGCCATGCAAATGCCATCCTTAACATTGGGAAACAAGAATAATTACATTCAGTAATATACAGAGTACAGTTGTACCTCGCTTAAAGAGCATAATGCATTCCACAGGATTGCTCTTAAAGCGAGTTTGCTCTTTAAGCGAAACACCATTGTAAATGACTAATTGTGGGGGGGGGGGATTGCGAACCCCAATTTATTTGTTAAGCGAAGCGAACTTTCAGAGAAAATTCTGTTCTTTAAGCGAGTTACTCTTTAAGTGAGGTACTCTTTATGCGAGGTTTGACTGTATCACTATACTGGAGAGAATGTTCATTTCCATATGATACCAGCTCAGACATAGTGCTTTGGGTGACAGAAATATACTCTGAACATTCACCTCCCATGGTTTAATCACAGCCATCTGATCTGCTGTAAAGACATTTTTGCTAAAATAACAATTGGCCATACTAAATACAGTAAAACCTTGGATCACGCAAAAACTTGGTTCCACAAGTCTTAGTGTTATCCAATTTTTAGTGTTATCTGATGCATGTTAAAATCCTATGGGATGCATCAGATAATGTTAAAACTTCATAGAGATACATTGTAACCGGCACAGGCTTTACCGAATGTTATCCAATGCTTCCCATAGGATCTTAACGTTATCTGATGCAGTGTCCCCCCCCCCCCAGATTGCTTAACATTATGTGGTTTTAGCGTTATCTGATGCAAACATTATCCAAGGTATTACTGTAACAGTGTGTCTCATATATAGCAAGTATTATCTATGTCAGGGGTTTGCAACCTATGGTCCATGGGCCAGACCCAGACCCCATACTATTCCATCCGGCCCAGGGCAGTGACCCTGGAAGTGGAAGTAGATGTGTTTACAACAGTCGTAAATGCACCCATGCATGTGCAAATGAGCCTGCCACAGTTTGCGGCAGCATTTACTATGGGGAAAACCATATGTCCAGCCTGCTCAGCTGTCTAAGGGGAGTGGTCTGGCCCATGGCGTAAAAACCTGGAGAACCCCTGATCTCTGCACTGATGACACAGAAAGCAAAATTCTCTTTCTCTTTCTCTTTCTCTGTAGATTAATACATTTGCTTCTTTCAGGGCAGCAACTAGAAGATCATAGAAATAAGAAGGACATTTAATTATTACTAAAAATGATTCATGAGAGCTACATCCTTTCTGGGACAGGCTTTATCTTTAGAAGACTTCTATTTAGATCCTAAGGTTTTACAAACTATAGGACTAAAACAACTATTCAACAATGTTCTTACTAAGCCCCACTATTGAAGAATATCAGTGGTATATAAAAAAGCAAAATATATGTTTATAGTATACAAAAATTCTTATGAAAAAGATCTACTAACTTGGCAAGTTCGTGTAAGGACAACTAATTATTCAGAGGCCATTCTCTGCCTTCTAATTTCTCAGTCTCTGGCAGCCTCTGGGGTTAATTCTGTGCCAGGAAAAAAAGCATGTCTGCTTATTTGTGAGCTTGCCATCCTTTTGTTGGTATCTACCATGCTCCAGTTTCTCCTAATATTCACTCATATTCCTGGTTTATTACAACATGAAATATAAATGGGAACAGAGTTCTTGCAAACAGTTCAGGAAACAGTGTATTCAAATGTAAAGCACATTAAAAAGAACATTAAAAATCATACAGCATAAAATCAATTCATTGAAACTAAATGAAATCCAGCAAATGCCACAGGGAAGGGAACAAAGCAAGATTTCCAGCTTGTCATGAAATAGTTGGAGAAAGCCATTCCAGAGGACAGGCACAAGCATGAATCAAGGCCTTGGTGTAGGTCCCCACCATATCATCCTGCACAAAGGCCCACTTACAGATCAAAAATGGAACCCATTGGAAAAAAATCACACGCACAACACTGCTACAAAAGCTACATTTAATTGTACAGAAGCTGTGTGATAGCTGGCAATGCTCCATGGATTACCTCAACATTTAATAAATTCTATCTATGTTATGGGTATTTTAAGGGTTTTAATGTTTAATAGTTTTTAGACATGTTTCTTGATTTTATTGATATGGAATGTTTTTATATTACACCTGTTAGCCGCTAGGAGTCATCTTGGTGAGAGGGCAGCAATACAAATATGAACAAATTAATTAACAATATACATTTTAAAAGTACCCTGGACTGCAAGGAGATCAAATCAATTAATCCTAAAGGAAATCAACCCTGACTGTTCTTTGGAAGGACAAATACTGAAGCTGTAGCTCAAGTATTTTGGCCACCAAGTGAGAAGAGAGGAGTCACTGGAGAAGGCCCTGATGCTGAGAAAGATTGAAGGCAAAAGGAGGGGAGAGCAGCAGAGGATGAGATGGCTAGATGCCATTGTTGACAGTGGATATAGATCAGGGTGGGCTATGGAGGGTGGCAGATGGCAGAGGACCCTGGCGTGTGGTGGTCCATGGAGTCGCAAAGGGTCAGACTTGACTGTGCAACTGAACAACAACAAATGTATTTTAAATTATGGTTAGATTCTATCCATACATTACAGTACAATGTAAAATACCCATAACCTGTGCTAAATCTAAAGGGAAAGAGATCATGATAACAGCATCCTGCAGTTACTGAATTCCAATATAGTAATACAAAATGTCCATACTCATGCTGTTACAACTTCAATATTTGCTTCTCCAGAAAGAGTTTAAGCAAACAATTTACAAAACATTTGCTGAAATTAGAAGCATGCTTACATATCATCAATTTTTGGATCAACTATTGAGTTGACAGAAGCTTTGGCAGCAGGCTGTATATACAGCATTATCTGCCAGAAGCCCAATCAAATAACATAATTCTAGAAAAGGAAGGATTTTTTTTTCTGTGCACCATGGCCAGATTGACAGACTCATGGTACAACACTGATTTCACTGATCTAAGGATTTAAGGGTGTAAGTAGTAGATATTAGGATTTAATTCAATTCATGCATCCATTTTACTGATATACAGTAAAGTAAGACAATTGTGCTCACATCACACATTAGAAAGATCGTGTTCAAGATCTTACAAGCTAGGCTTCAACAGTATGCAGCAGTACATGGATCAAGAACTTCCAGAAGTACAAACTGAATTATGAAGAGGCAGAGAAAAGAGAAACCAAATTGCCAACATTTGCTGGATCATGGAGAAAGCAAGGGAGTACCAGAAAAATGTCTATTTCTCTTTTATTGACTAGACCAAAGCATTTGATTGTGTGGATCAGAATAAACTGTGGCAAGTCCTTTAAGAGATGGGAGTACCAGACCATCTCATCTGTTTTATGAGAAATCTGTATATGAGTCAAGAAGCAACAGTCAGGCCAAGATATGGAACAACTGATTGGTTTAGAATAGGAAAAGGAGTACGTAAAGTAAAGGTAAAGATTTCCCTTGCCCGAAAGCCAGTTGTTTCCGACTCTAGGGGTCAAAGCTGAAGAGCCAGCACTGTCTGCTTCTGCAGATGTTTCCTGGTCATGTGGCAGGCATGACTAGACACCGGAGTGCACAGAATGCTGTTTCCTTCCCACCGAAGTGGTCCCTATTTATCTACTTGCAATTTCTTGCTTTCGAACTGCTAGGTTGCCAGGAGCTGGGACAAAGATGGGAGTTCATTCTGTCCTACAGTACTCGGGAATCGAACTGCTGACCTTCCACTTCCCAGTCAGTGTCTTAGCCTGCTTATTTAACTTATATGCAGAGGTCATCATACGTAATGCAGGGCTGGATGAAGCACAAACTGGAATTAAGATTTCTGGGAGAATCGTCAACAGCCTAAGATATGCAGAAAGTGGCAGAAAGTGAAGAAGACCTAAAGAGCCTCTTGATGAGTTTGAAAGCGGAGAGTGTAAAAGCTGTCCTGAAATTCAACATCAAGAAAACGAAGATCATGGCATCCAGCCCCATCACTCCCTGGCAAATAGAAGGGGAAGAAATGGAAACAGTGACAGATTTTATCCTTCTTGGGATCTAAGATCACTGCAGATGGTGACTGCAGCCATGAAATTAAAAGACACTTACTTCTTAGGAGGCAAGCTATGACTAACCTAGGCAGCATAATAAAAAGTAGAGACATCACCCTGCCAACAAAAGTCCTGATAGTTAAAGCAATGGTCTTCCCAGGAGTAATGTATGGCTGTGGGAGTTGGACCATAAGGAAGGTTGAGTGCAGAATAATAGATGCTTTTCAACTGTGGTGCTGGAGAAGAATCTTGAGAGTCCCCTGAACTGCAAGGAGATCAAATCAGTTAATCCTAAAGGAAATAAACCCTGACTGCTTCTGGGAATGACAAATAATGAAGCTGAAGCTCAAGTACTTTGGCTATCAAGTGAGAAGAGAGGACTCACTGTAGAAGGCCCTGATGCTGGGAAAGATCGAACGCAAAAGGAGAAGGGGGCGGCAGAGGATGAGATGGCTAGATGGCATTGTTGATGCAGTAGATGTAGATCTGGGAGGGCTACAAAGGATGGCAGATGACAAAGTAGCCTGGCATGCAGTGGTCTATGGGGCTGCAAAGGGTCAGACTCAACTGTGCAACTGAACAACAAAGACAACAAAATCTGGAGCACCAGAGATTAATAGATGTACAGTATTAGCCAAAATCCAGCTGCTTAGGATAGCAAATTACACTACCATAGGCCCAATAAATCAAAGGGGATTTAGTAGGGTCAACTCTTCCTTAAGTTCCATTGATTCAAATTGTCTTACTCTAACACATTATCCATCTGAGTTTACTAATCATATAAAGAATATTCTGAAGGATGCAGAAGACAGAAACTGCTTCTTTGTCTACTATCAGCCTTAAAAAATTGACTACTACAGTTCACAATCATCATCATGTCATATCCAGCAATAAATAGTTCATTAATACATATTCCACTGCTATCCTCAATCACATCAAATCTAGCCTAGTGTGTCCTTTCTAGGTCTGTAAGTGTGGTTGATAGTAATACACAGTTACTATGATAGTTCATAAATGAAAAGAAGTTTGCACCACCTCACATAAAATCACAGACTGCTGTTACAGTGTTCCCAAGTGCTTCATCTGCTTAGTAAGCTTTGTCCATGGGTGCAACATGGCAGACCCAGTCTTGCCCTCACTATCTACCCTGTATTTTTTACCCAAGTTGTCCACTCACCCTGTGTGAGGATACATTATGAGCAAGGGAAACATCTTGCTCTTTGGACATTCCCTTGCTATACAAGAACCAAACAAATTTTAGGTGTTAAGGTATTTGACATTTAGTGCCTACTGAAAACTCTCTCTCTCTCTCTCTCTCTCATTTCCTCATGATAAGCAGTTTGGTTTCCTCTACCATTCTGTAAGTACAAAAGACTTTACCGCATATCAAGATTTTTGCAAGATTTTCGAATGATTTATTGGCAATTCCACAATATCCTGGGTCTCTCTCTCTCTCTCTCTCTCATCTACAATGAGGAAACCCTCACCTACAACACTTTAAGGCTGAAATGTTTCAAAGACTTGAATCTACTTAACATTGTAAACAGATACAGTATACTAAAGTTCTGTTTGCTCATTTATACAATACAACTGCATAAGGCTGTATAAAGATAACAACAATATTACTATACTCAGCCAATTAAGATCCATCAGTAAACAAACAAAAGTCTGATGGTAAAGGCGGAAGAAAGAGATGAATTTTTTGAGTAAGTCTTAATAGAGAACAGCTAATCCATACAGTCATAGAAAGGCAAAGATATGCTATGATGACAACCAAATGCAGCAACTGAGATTGCATTTAGAGACAGAAAGAGAACAAGCAAACTGGTCCACTATACATAGATTCATACTGAATCTTTGTTTCTACAAATTTCCTTCAAGCTAACAGTATCTTTACTGGCTGGATAGCTCACTGAGCTGGAGCATCTGGCTGAGGAATCAAAAGTTAGTCATTAAATTCCTCGCTCTGCCTCCTGTGGCTAGACCAGCCTATGTAGGCTTGGGGAAAGTGTGCATTCCCAAATTGCCTCCAGAAGAAGCCACTGGTAAACTATTTCTGATTACTCTATACATAGGAAACCCAGAAAAGTATTACTACAAGCCAGATCCAACATAGAAGTGTGAAATAACCATATTTCTATCCCTGTCTCCCTTTACTTGACTTCACTTAGTGGAAAACACCCTCAAGAAAATCATCCAATTCTAAAACATGAACCAAAGAAGCAGAATGCATCCTACTTTTTCAAAGCAGTTCAGTGCAACGGGTTAAGAATCTACCATACTCTCTCAAGTTCATGCTTTTTGAAAGAGAAAGGAAATGGAAAGCAAGATATTATTCCACTTGAGGTCTTCAAGTGGAGGTTACAATGCATTGTTCCACAGAAAACATAACCTCTTAAATTCTGTTTTCCTTGTGTTGCGATAAACAGTACCACTGGCATACTTTATAGCAAAGGGTTGTGTTGCATATCAATGAAGTCATCACAATCTCTCTTCTGATATTATTTAATGCACCCAGATCTGGTTCTCAGTGTTTCTGACATTCTAGATATTACTGCATAATGAGATTATATGCACTTATCTGCTATTAGAAAGGAGAGAGGAAGAAAAGCAGAAGTCCTGATTAAAAGATACATTAAATACACTTATTTTACATTAGACATAACAATTTTCTCTCCCTCATAAAGGAAATATGATTTTGCCTGATGTAATAGCAGCAGAAGCTTATGCAATAATTGGGCCAGACTATTGCAGTCTGACTCATGGGAAAGTAATTGTTTATATGCAGAATATTATTCATTAGCAAGAGTGCAACTGTGGATTTAATGGGTATGACCTTGCAATAGTATTGAAGGAGAGCTTGTTTGCAAGTGGGAGGTTATCCAAAGGAAAAGACATAACCTTTATTGAAATGGGCAGTGGAAAGGGAAGGAGGAGGTACAGCATGCTAAATGGTGCCACATGGCGAGAAGAAGGAGTTTTTATTAAAAGAATCAAAGAAATGGAAAGTGGATATAATAAGATCATAGAATGCAAAATGGAAGGCAAGCCTATTGTTAAAGAAATCCAACGTGCAATTTAATCAGTAGTGTACATTAATAGCCTATTATTATGACAGTATCATAAGCCTCTCAAAGAAGTTTAACATAACTTATTCATACAATATTCTGTCCCCAAGGGTTGGAGATCAGAGAACCACATGGTTTTCTTCACCGTTGGCCTTGAAAAGAGTGTGTTGAGGCAGAAATCAGAAACTCCCTCTGTACCTTTACAGCTAGCAGTGAATTTGTATATGGGAAGTGGCTTCTCCAACTGATGCTGAATTCCCCACTCCATTAGGATCCAGTAATTCATATATAGTTTTAATTAATAGCAGCTTGTGCAAACACTGGTTTGTCACAAATTATTATGGGATGCAGGTTAAGGAAAAAATAAGCCCTCCATATATTTCGGAGACATGGCAATTTCCCAATCCCTTGTTATTGGCTATGCAGTTAGGACTCATAGAAGCTGCACCCTAGGAATATTTTGGAAGGCAACAATATGGTTGGCTGCCATATCACTCCAAAAATCAACAATCTTGTAAATCATGCTATTATGCAGTCCTACAACTACTATGCAGAGCAGAAAATAAAGTAACCTGTGATCAGTTCCTTATGCCGGTTCTCCCTTTTTCTGAACAAAGATTACTTCTATACTATCTCTTAACCAGACCTAAGTTTGTCTAAGGTTCAGGATCAATGAATTTCAATTCTACCACTCTGAACGCATTCCATATTTTCTGATTCTGTCAAGCTAAGCATGACTGGACATGATGACTAACATATATACTCGACTATAAGTTGTCCCAAATATAAGTCAAGGTACCTAATTTGGACCTCTAAAACTAGGAAAATAGATTGACCTGAGTATAAGTCAGGAGTGGAAAATGTAGCAGCTGCTAGTGAGTTTCAATAATTAAAATACATGAAAATAAGGTAAATTAATTAATTTAGACATTTGTGTAGGTATGTTTTTGAGTTTTTATGTTGACCTGCCCTGAGTGATTGGGCAGCATAGAAATAATAATAACAATAATAATAATAATAATAATAATAATAATAATAATAATAATAATAATAATAATAATAATAATAATAATAATAATAATAAGAATCATCATCATCATCATCATCATCATCATCATCATCATCATCATCATCATCATCATCATCATCATCATCATCCCATTTTTGGACCTCATTTTGGGGACTAAAAAACCTGACTTATACTTGAGTATATACGGTACTTTGATGGAGGACCATCAGAGACTACCAGAGACCTCCTAACAGGGTTTTCGAAGGAATTCTGCCTCAAATGTGGAGAGCAGCATCCAACATTGGGCAAGATGGACCAATTGCCTAATTCAGTTTAAGACAGCTTCCAATGCTTCTAATTTTCCACCCCTCAGCCTTCAGGTTCCCCAGTGGCAGGACTAGTGGCTAACCTATCCATGGTCTTACATGCCCCCTCTTTTAAAGTTAAGCCATTATGACAGGGGTGACCAAACTATGTCCCACAAGCCAGATCCAGCCGGTGGCATCAAATCATGCAGCCCACACGGGTGCATTTATGGAAGCATTTTGCACATGTGCAGGCATGTTTTACTTCTGCTTCTGGTGGGAGGAACCATGTGACCAGCCCTCTCAATCACATGACTGCCCCACAGCACGAAAAGTTTGGGAACCCCTGCGTTAAGACCTTACTGTTTTATGTGTGTGAGAATCAATTAAGACTCAAGAAGAGGATCTCCTGAATGCATAGACCACTTAGTAGAGAAGTGGACCTCACATACCTAAAAGATGAATACAGATTCTTGATTAGAACTTGAACAGATGTAACAGAAGCAATTGTAATTGTACTAGAAGCACTCACTCCTTCCTATAATGTCTTTTAACAACATCAGCAAGAAATTGGCCTGTGTATACATAACATTCCTACAACCACTAAATCTGAGAAGCACTGAGTATAAGACTTATATAGAAGACTTATATTTACACAATTCAAGTGGCATGCACCATTTCTCATTTCATTAAGTGGTTTGTGGTTTGTATCTCTTTCTCCAGACATCAGAGAAAGCTTGGGAAGTATTGATTACTAATACATTGAAGCAATTGTCAAGTATTATTTTCCCAGTTATTAGAATATGCTTTTGCAAATAAATATATATTTACAGCAAAATCCCATTCCATGGGTTTCTTCGGTACTCACAGGCTTTTACAGTTTTGCCCATGCATGCATTTTTCAGAAAGTTCTGAAACACAGTCAGCATGCTACAGTCCTGAATTTGTGGAGCCAATTATGTTTAAAACAATCTCAAGTGTGCAATCCTTTACCTATCCTGCTCAAGCAGTGCAAAGTGGATTCAAACTTGCTGTCTTCATTAATTCAGTCCTCTGAAGTCTTCAACAGATGAAAGGAGACAGACATTACACCCATGTACTTAAAAGAAGGAATGCACTACTCTATAATGCTTTTGTCAACAGTGCAAAAAGGACATTTGGTGTCAATGTTGTTTTTGAGGAAACTTGGGAGAGGAGAACTTTGCAAGAATACAGATGGATGAAGCCTTCCTTAGCCATATATTATGGATCCAATCTGGGTCAAAGGTCTGGATTACATTTATTTCAACGTAAAAGGAAGATACTGTAGTCCAGTGATGGCTAACCTTGGCACTCTAGGTGTTCTTGGACTTCAATTCCCAGAAGCCCTGGTCTGGAGGAGTGCTGACTTGGGCTTCTGGGAATTGAAATTCAAGAACACCTGGAGTGCTAAGGTTTGCCATCACTGCTGTAGTCTATAACCCTATAATGCCAATCTGAGCAAGAAATATGGAAAGGAAAAATATAAATATTCTAGCCAATCCATGTACTTAAAGATCCCTCACAGCAAAAATTCCTGAAAATCAACCAATCTTGTTTAGTGTACCAAAGGCTTTTTAATACACAACACAAATAGTAGTTGCCAGAAGAAATTGCTTTTTCCCAATCTTTGCTCTATGAGTTCCACAAAACTCTTCATCTACCTTTTTGGCAGCACAGCAGTTTCCATAGAAACTAACAGTAATCTCTTATTTTAAAGAAACAATACTTCAGTATCCTGTAATAACTGTCTAGCACACATGGCTTTGTAAAGGATTCAAGAGGCAGTGTGCTCTAGGGATCCTACCACTGAACACTGACTAGAAAGAACTGAGAGAGCTGTGTGAGCACACGGCAAAAAGCCTGCAAAAGAAAAGATAAATTAGTGGTACAAAACCTTTTGCTTTTCACAAAGAGAGAGAGAGAGCACCATATCCTGCAGTTGGAAGAAAAGGCTCATTTTCCCAACTAACTTTTAATCATGAATTGTTCTTTCATGAGGCAACAAATCAAGCTAGCCAAGAAGGAAAAGAATATTGAAGCATACACCACTTCCATCAAGGAAGAAGAAAAAGGAGAGCCTTCATAGTTATGGATGGCTTCAGCACATCTTTATAGTACTTCCATTCAGGAGCCGGTTTTCTATCTTTAAATTGCTGTAGAATAACATCTTTCAAGTACAACAGTTTACATGAGGCCAGTGGATCTTGCTATGTTGCATCTTCCCAATATACCGAAGGCTGCAGCCAACTCAACAAACTGGTCATACCAGGGCCTCTCTCTGCTTCCCCCAAAAACCTTCAATATCTAGTTTTCTCTGCCTACATCAATATGCTGCCCCCTCATATAGATGTAGGATGCCCTTTTTCACAGCCATCCATTTAGCAGGATTCCAAGAATTACAAAACATAGCAAGGTTTCTAACAGAAAGGAGAGGTCAAAGAAATGGAAAATGTGTAAGCAAAATGAAACCCAATAGATACACAGTTTCTTCTCAGAAGATCTTTTAAAGTGGTCCATAACTAATGAAGCTAACAATATGTTAAGTAGGGGGCAAATATATAAAATGAATGTTGTGTTTTGATAGTAGGTTAAAGGCAGTGGCGGGATTTTAAAAAATTACTACCTACAAGTGGCTAATACGCTGACTGGGAGATGGAAGGTCAGCAGGTCGATTCCCGAGTAATGCAGGATGGAATGAGCTCCCGTCTTTGTCCCAGCTCCTGCCAACCTAGCAGTTCAAAAGCAAGAAATTGCAAGTCGATGAATAGGGACCACTTTGGTGGGAAGGTAACAGTGTTCCATGCACTCCAGTGTCTAGTCATGCCTGCCACATGACCACAGAAACTGAGAGTGCTGGCTCTTTGGCTTTGAAACAGAGATGAATACTGAACCCTAGGGTCGGATATGACTGGCTTTCGAGCAAGGGAAACCTTACTCTGTGGGCGTGGAATGGTAGGCATGGCCAGGGGGGATGCCCTGTGTTGCACCCAAATTAGGACTACTTTATTTCAAAACTTGGATGGGCAGGGCCAGCCGGAATTTCTGCTACCAGTTTTGGCGAACTGAGGTGAACCTGCTGAATCCCACCACTTGTTGAAAGCATATAATATTTCGCTGGTGGTGTGTGCACATATTTGTTAATGTACTTTTTTTATTTAATTTTTTTATTTTCTTATGTCTTTTTTATTTTAGTTGTTATTATTGTTAGTTTTATGATTGTTAGTATTATGATTAGTAGGTTTGTTTACATTTTGTATTCTTTATTGTTTTATTTAAAAAAACAATGTGTCAAGTGAGGCTACTGGCTTAATTCTGGAATGGTTCAAAGAATGGCTTCATGCATATGTCCAAAACGGTACCGGTGGCAAATAACAACAGTGAGGATCCTCTTCTCAACCCATTGTTCAAGAGCAAACAGCATTTTCTTATGAGACTCACAGAATTCCATACAAATTTTAAAAAGAAAAAACCCAATACAAAATAAATCTAAACAGAATTGCTACTGGCTCATATATGTGTACAACAGCATATTTTATTCTATGTAAACAAAAATGGAAAGAATATAGATACTTTAATGTTAAGTGTATATATGACAGGAAATAGCAGCAAAATGCTAGCAGGGAAATTCTGAGAGCAGGGAGCAGATGACTACACATAACTGTTTAATAAGCAGTGCACAAAACTGTGAAATATGTCATTGTCTATAGCAGTGATGGTGAGCCTTGGCACTCCGGGTGTTCTTGGACTTCAATTACAAGAAACACAAGTCAGCATTCCTGTTGATCAGAGCATCTGGGAATTGAAGTTCCACAAGGTTTTAAGTCAATGATTTTCAAACTTGCTTCCAGAAAAACACCATTAAGCGTTAAACAATACTGAAATTACTGTCTTTTCACATTATGCCTAACCTGTATAATTCAATGCCACTGGGTAGAATAATATTCTTGTAGGTAGCCTTAAAAGTGGCCAACCAGATTTTTTTTAAATCAAATTTTGCCTAAAAAATCCAGCAGCCCTATCCACCTAGCCAATAATGTAGGATTATAGTAATTGCAGGCTAATAATAATTTCGTGTCAGGAATTATTCTGGGTTGAATGGATTTTTGCTGGAGAAACTCCGATCAGGGGACACCTGAATGAGGCTCCTTTCATGTCACCAAGATCTTTTCTCTATTTATCTACTTGCAATTTCTTGCTTCCACCTGCTAGGTTGGCAGGAGCTGGGATGGAGACAGGTTCTCAAACTATAATGCAGAACCTGGGAATTGAACTGCTGAGGCTGGAAACACCTAAAGAAACACAATTGCCTACCTCATCTTTGAGAGAGATGAAAAGGAAAATCCATGGTGTAAAGTTATCATGGTCAATAACTATTAGTATGACTAAGTAAAAACTGTGTGAACAGAGTTGTGAACTAAAAGCAGTATGCCATGGACTATTAATTCTTAAAGAGTATGAATGAACTATTCTAAGAATGGACTCCCTTGAAAAAGAATTGGATCTTCCTTAACTGGAGATTTTTAACAGAGGTTGAACAGCTATCTGTCAGGGATGCTCCAAGATGCAGATTTCCTTCCTAATCAAGGGTCAGACTTTATGATCCCTGGGGATCCTTCATGCTCTAGAGTACTATGATTCTATAGTTTTATGACTGATACCTGCTCAATTCCTGTTTGTGTGCTTTCTAGATGCATCTAGCTTTCTATTATTATGCTAATATAATAGTGGTAGAATCAGATGGATCCAGTCTGTTCTAATAGTCCTTATAAAAGCTTCTCAAAGCTCCTCAATGGTCAAGGTATTGTGTTGATCAAGGTCAGCCTTATCCATCCAATATACAGCAGCAAAGACATTTGCTCAACTGTTTCCTGCAGCATTACATTCAGATCATGTTTGTGTCCCTACAATTTACTTCAGAGCCCTCTGCAACCCTGAACTTCCTCAGTAATCAAGCCTGGGTTGGAAAGGGTCTCTAAATTCAATGTGTTTGAAAAATAGCATCAAGGTCTAACTACACATTACATTTCTTGCATAACTTGCCATCACTTGGTGAGATTTTAAAAATTCAGTCCTGGGGCTGGTGAACAATTCCTATTAAGACTGCACAGAAAGGAATTGATATTTAGACCTTCCCTCCTTAGGTATGCTCCTAATGGAACTCACATAGCTCCTAAATTACAAGGGGGTGGAGGCAGGTTCATCTACTGTTAAGTGCAGTAGAAGAGGAAAATAATCAGAATTGAGGTTGGTAAAGTTAAACCTCCCATCTCCACACACAACTATTCCAGCAGCAAATGGTTCCCTCTGATTTTAGGATGATTTGTTTTAAGTCTTCTGACTTGGCTGCAAACCATGACATTTTATATAAGATGTAGTTAGCCCCTAAGAGCTCATTTCAGCACTGCAACTCATAAGTCCTTTCATCCCCTCACCTTGTCTAGGCAGCCCATTATCCCAACAAGAAACTGGCACTATGGGTTGCCCAGTCCTGTAGAAATGGTTTTGAGGAGTATGTTGGGCTGTAGAGAGGGTCACCCTCCCTGAATTTGCTTGTTCTGTTCTGCTGCTGGAACATGCCAGAAATTTGCTAGGAACTGCAGCAGAAGTTAGTTAGAGCTACTGTACTGAGACAAATGTTCTCACCCTTTCTGCAAGAAAGAAGACTGCATTTATTTCTCTGCTGTTTATTTACTGGATTCCCCAAAACATAATTATCTGAGAAATTCATGAAGATGGAACTGATTTAAAAATACAGTATTACAAAAACTGCTGCAGCATAAACATTTCTAGCAGAGGAAAACTTAAAACCAATTGGGTGGCATATGTTAAATATATATCTACATTAATACCACTCAGTAGGAAAAATATATAACCTGAACTTTAAAAGGAACTTAACCTGATGCTGAAAAGTCAATTAAAAGGTAACCACACTTCCCTCTTTGAGTGGCTAGTAGCCGGAGTGTCCTGACCAAGAAGCCTCTCTCTCCAGTTGATAGCCTACAAGTTGGCATAGGTACTAGAAGTAGACCTTTGAAACACGTCTCACTGGCCAGAGAGATAAACACTGGACTTTTCAGGGGCAGTGGGAGACACAAAGATGCAATCAATATTTATTTATTTATTGCATTTATATATGCCCATTTGGGTGGTATCCCACTCTGTCAACACTTAAATCGTGTTGATTTTTTCACTTTTGTACAATACAGTACTCTGCACTATCTTTTTTTTAAAAAAGGCAACAGTAACAAAATTCCAGCAGTCAGTGTCATAAAAGTGGGTGCAATGGCTATTTTGACTTAAGACATAAAGGGGCTGGAAACATAATTCAATAGCAAAATCCTGGACAGAGCTGTAATTGCATCCTAATAGTTATGAAGGCAGCGCCATCTGATGGGCATCAAGAAAAGTATATCAGTTGTGAAGGAAGATTCCAAAGGGCTCAGCATTACAATCCTTCGCAGCAGATTTTTCCCCATTTTGGCTTTCATAATCTGCATATCAGCTGTGCAAATTGTCTACTGTGTAGTAAGTCTTCTGTGGTGAAGTCTAATCTTAAAAATTAAAGGCAAAATGCTTGCCATAATCTTATCTAAGGAACTGTATCACCAAGTCATGTTTATTTCTATAAATAAGGTTGTTTTATCTTTTTCCAGCAGCAAAGGAAGTGGTGAAAGGTGACGTTGCCAATCACATAGAGCAAATGCCGAGTTTCTTCCTTAACAAACAGTAATAATGTAAACATTTGACCCCTTTGCTAATCCTTGTTACCCAATTCACTTTAATTTTATAATTGCATTTGTTCAGCCTGTTCTACATCTTTATATGACAAGCCAAATAAAGTTTTGAAATTATTTTTGAGACTCATACTTTAAAATACAGTACCATTGTTTCATGAAGACATATTGATCTACCCATTGCTCTGTCTTTAATATTGTTTTCTCTCTCCTCTTTTGGTGTCCTTTGGGACAGAACATCTCAACATGTACTGCAGAACACTTTCAACTAATGTACACACACGTTATGTTTGTTTCCACTAGAACCCAGTGCCGAGTAAATGGTCTTGCACCTATGACTTCAATTATACTAAACCACTTGCAATTCTAAGCTAATGTCCACATAAGTTATAAGAATAATCTTTCAAAATAACAAAAATTCAACTATACATTTAGGGTTTATACAAACAGTTCCTTAAAAAGGAGTACACCTTTGAATAACAGTGGAATTTATTTCCTAGTTGATATGTTTAGGATCATTATATAGGACTTGGAATAACTTCTTTTGAATTTTACACATTTCAGAATTCCTCTGCTTTAAAAACAACAGTCACAGATAGAGAATAACATGTTTTTGGTTCCAGTTCTGTACTCATTTACCCTAGAGTAAATCCCAGTGGGACGTACCTGTGAGTACACTAGTATAGAACTCCACAGTAAGGAATTCCTTTATCACAGGGGTTGATTAGCTGCTGATGCTTTCTCTATGTTTTCAAACAATATTTGAAGGCATATTCAAGTCCTTACAATTCTAGATGGAACACAACATCTTGGTTTCTTTAAAGAGTACACTATGTATACCATGCTGCACTTTATGGAACTTAACTGGGCCACTTCCACACTTCCAATTCCTATATAAACTTTATTTGAAAACTTCTACAGAAATATAAGAGTTGGTTTCCGGCTTCTCAAAAGTGATATTTCCATCTGTTATGTTTCCCAATATGACTGCATTTAGGAAAGACGACCACAGAAGCATCAATTTAGCATCTCCCTAACATGGAGAGAGCAGTTTGTAGAAGTCTGATCAGTTTGATCTTTTCAGGAGAAGAAGGTCCTGAAGATATATCATGCTGTGTCACACATAGTATGCATATAGGCATCCAGCTTGAAATAGATCTGTTATCAGTTCAGATAACTAAAAATACAATCAACTTATGCACCCTTTTGCATACACATTCCACGCAGGACAATGAAAGCACGTGAAACACTGTCATGTAATTGGGAGGTGGCAGTAGTTAGAATTAATCTTCAGTATCGAGCCTGATACTGGAAATTCCAATTGAAGAACCAAGGAAAAGGAACTTCTAAAGAGCTTCTGATTTTCAGTCAGATATGCTTCAAGACACAACCTCCCTCAAAGTGACAGATTTTGACAAGTGTGAAAGAAAAAGCCCAAGTTGTGAACCTTCCAGAGAAAGTTATTTCGGGTCTTAGATCCTGAGATCTCGTGGAGAACTTAGGGAGGGAAGAAAGTCACTCAGTGAGCTGCTCAATACACTGTCCAAGTTTTGACTCAAGGTGCCTTACGGTTTCACATCCTGATGTCACACATTTTTAAAATACTTGTCACGCCTTCCCTTACTTTGATGAAGGCCAACTGTTTTCTATTAAAAGGACTGGAGTGTCTTGACACCAAGCATGAGAAGATGCCTTCAGAGTCATTGACAGCATTATATTTAAGGAAAGCATTCTCAGGAGGACATATCTTTAAGGGAAGCTTTAAAAAGCCACCCAGAGAGAGTTAATCTGGAAGTTCCACCTCTGTGGCTGGGGATGCAACACAATTTGTTGTCAGCTGCTGTTGTGAAGCAGCAAAATTCTTCACATTCCATCCTCATTGATACACTTGAAGGCAGGCAAAGACTGAAATTCTGCAGACCTTTGCCCTGGGAGAAAGCTTAATTAAACTGAAGAGGACTTGCTCTAAAATAGGCAGCATTCTACTTCTTCTTCCGTGTTTAGGCCAGACGGGAAATTGCCAAAATGAAGTCACCTTATGGTGAGTTCATTCTGCAGTACCTTTCCCGTGACCTAGTGTGAGAAAAATTAGTTGGCAACATAAGGTTGCGGTTACTAGGGTATGCATGAATGTGTTTCAAACATACCACAATTTTCGCGGAGGCTCTTTTTATGCACCTCGGCATTTCGCTGAATAATAAGAAGTGACCCCGCATACACACGAGTTCAACGGGGCACACTCCCAGGTTTGCAGCCTCGTCAGATTTTTATTGCACACGCAGATTTAAGGTATTAAGTGCGTCGCCCACGTCAAAGCTCTACTTGGAGATTCTTGGGTCAAGTCAAGCCTTGAACAACCAACAGCCACATCCTACAAGCCAAGACGTTTCATCCGGGCGCGGCCAACCCAACGCCTCTCCCTGCGACCCACACACCCTGCGAAACTTGAGCGCAGGGCAAGGAGAGCCACCTGAGCTCCAGGATCGCGCGCGCGCGGAAGGACCGAAGCGGCGACCCCCACCCCTTCCCAAGCGCCGGCCGTGTTCCTAGGGAAGCGTCGCCCTCCTGGCGGTCCCCGCACAGACGCGCCGGCGTCCCTTTACCTGCGAAGCCTTGCCCGACGCTTCTTCGCACCAGCTGCAACAAGAGAGCAAGCGTAGCAATCCTCGTCATTCTTTAATTTCTTTCTCTTTCTCTCTTTCTATTTTCTCCCCTCCTCTTGATAGTTCACATCCCCTTCCCACGGTAGGAGTAGAAGCAGCGACAGCCGAGCCGATGCTCTGCGCGCCTTGCCAACATCCCTCGCATGGGGGGGGGGGGGAGAAGCCCGGCGAGTTGGAAGCAGCGGATCTCTCGCTCCGCGCCGGCTGAAGCCTCCGCTTCCCCTGATCTGATGAAGAGAAGAACGACGCAGGCTGAAGAACCGACGGACGAGCGGGATTGTTGGAGGGGGGCTGAAGAGGAGAAGAGGAGGAGGAGGAGGAGGAGGAGGAAGGGAGCGCGCAAGAGACTCAAAGAGCGAGATTTCCCCCGAGTCCTAACGCTTGCCTTTTCTGCTTGTCTTCCTCTGGCGCTTATAACGCCGGGGTGGGGGGTGGGAGTGTCACGCAGTCACGACCGTCACTTAGGCTGGGGTCGGTTGCTGAGGGGACTCCCCTCCCCTTACTTCCCTTGGCGTGTTTCTATGCGCCTTTGGATGGAGGGAGCGGAGGCGGTCGATGTAAGTGGACAAGATTCTTGCAAACGGGCCGCAAGGCTTTATAGGCGCCTCCTGCGTAAAGCTGAGCCCGACAGGAGCGATCTGGCGCTGCCAACGGAGAAAGAGAGCAAGAGATGTTGAAAAGAAAGCGTGGTTTGTTTCCCCCTGGGGTGTTCTCTGAGTGTGTTCTCCCAAGGCACGCAAGCGTCTCTCTCTCTCACACACACACACACACACACACACTCACTCACTTTCTTTTCTTTTGCAGAATATCATAAGCCAAGAGGTAGACTCAAGAATTACTGCGTTGGAAGGGGCCCTTTAGGTCATCGGGTCCAACCCCCTGCTGAATGCAGGAATCCCAGTCAAAGTAGATCTGACGGATGGTTAGGCAGTCCAATTCTCTCTTGAACGCTTCCAGGGTTGGAGCGCTCACCGCCTCTCGGGGCAGTTGGTTCCACTGTCGTACTGCTCTAACCGTTAAGAAGGTTTAGCACCACCACCACCACCCCAATATTCAGCCGTTATCTGACTTCCTGTAGTTTCAGCCCGTTATTACGCGTCCTGCACTCTGGGAGGTAGGCTGACCCTCTTTGATCCACCACTGGCTCCTCGTCGTGGGAGGACGGAGAAAAGGACTCTCCAATGAAAGGCAACGGGAGATGCAACCTTCCCAGGATCGCACACCCTTTCTCCCTTCCCTCCTCCGCAACCGGGAGACGGATAATAAGGATTGCCGTGAAGCTGCGCTATAGAGACTACAAGAAGCGACGGGGCCCCCTGCTAGGAGCATGAAAGTCACCAAAAGGCAAGGATGCCAGGGGGCCCATTATGAGATCAAATCTCCGGCAAACGCTTTACAGACGTTTCCAGCTGAAAATAGTAATTTTCGTCATTATTCACTTAACTCAGGATAGAGTCGGCTGCTAAATACCCGCGCTCAGCGTGTGCACCGGGCGATCGAGACGCAGCGCGCGCGAGCTCAGGATTTTAGCTGGCTTTTCTTTTCCTTTAAGAAAACAAAACATAATCGGCGCGCTAATAAAAACAGGCGGTAGCGCCCCTCCTGGCTACAAATTTATGAGCCCCTTCCTCGCTTCTGCGCTGAGCGCGGAACCTCCGCGTGTGATGGGCCACGGCGGGGGGGGGAGGGGCGCGTCACCCCTGGTGGTATCTCGTAATTTCCCAAAGTCATTTTTACGCGCGCCTTGCGGGGGGGGGGGGGAGGGAGACGGTATTTGCATGCGCTGGTGTTAAAAGAAAGTTTTCCCGTTGAACAAGCGCAGCAGCATCCTCCATTTCCGTTTATTGGTTTCCTTATAAGGTCACTTTGCCGCTCCTCTGGTTTACCCCGTACTGTATTTTTAATCGCTCTCCACCGAACAACCCCTCTCCCGAGCCGCTCTCGCCCCGTGTTTCCAATACACGTCAAAGATGTTAGTCCCTGTTTTTCCGGTAGGGGGCGCTACTGCATTAGGAGTAACTGGCAACCATACTTCCCCCCTATCCCTCTCATACTTGCCACCTTTTGAGGTTCTCCCATCAGGTGGCTGGGTATGGTTAGACCTTGAAAAAACAAGGGGAAAAGAAGCCAGAGCATATGGCGGATCTTGATCCTTATCGTCGTCATCGCCTTCTTCATTGTCTTCTTCATCGTTGTCATCTTTTTCTTCTTCTAGGTCAGACTTTAAACTGCCAAAACAAAGCCATATTTTGGTGAATTAATTTATTTGTTCACTAAGATGCTGACTGGGAGGTGGAAGGTCAGCAGTTCGATTCCCAAGTACTGTAGGACGGAATGAGCTCCCGTCTCTGTCCCAGCTCCTGCCAACCTAGCAGTTCGAAAGCAAGAAATTGCAAGTAGATAAATAGAGACCACTTCGGTGGGAAGGTAACAGTGTTCCATGCACTCCAGTGTCTAGTCATGCCTGCCGCATGACCATGGAAATGTCTGCAGAAGCAGACAGCGCTGGCTCTTCGGCTTAGAAACAGAGATGAGCACTGACCCCTAGAGTCGGATACGACTGGCTTTCGAGCAAGGGAAACCTTTACCTTTGCCTCACCTATTGTGAGAACAATTAGCCGGCACAACAAGGGTCCCATTGCCTGGGGTATCCCCAATTGTGGTTCGGAAATACCACAATCTTTGAGGACATTCTTTCTGTGTATCCCATTTGGCAGCCTGAGAGAAAGGGAAGAGCAGAGAATGCATTTCTGAGTGTGACATTAGAAAAGGGAAGGGAATTTTAATCATCTAGAGAGGTGAGAGTGTTTTGGTCCCAACACCTCACCCAAAGTATCAACTCACCAAAGCAGATGTGGTTAATACTCCTGAGCTTTACAGGTGATGAAATTTCAAAGGTAAGTCACCTGTATTATAATATTAATTCAAAAGTAACTAGATGAATTTATTTTATTTATTCTATTTCTAATGCACTCATCTAACTTAAATGTCACTGTGGGTATTGAACATATTAGATAAAGGATGCACTGTATAATATATAACCTATTTATCTATAATACAAAATAACCCAAGAATAGGTGACAATAAGTGATAAAAGAAAATCAAAATAAGATTAATTCAGGGGCAGGATGTTTACAAATGCTTTCTTTAAAAGTTCTGCTTTAGCCAATTTCTGAAATACAGAGCTTGACAGACATTTATTGAAACGGCATTCCATAACACTAATGCCAGCACCGAGAAGGCTCTATTATTGATAGAAGTCTTCCTGGCCTCTTCAGGGTAGGCACCCATAATCTGTTGGTTGGAGAGGATCTGGTTGTCTGGGCAGAATTCATCAGACACAGATGCTCCTCCAGGTACTGAGATCCTAAGCCCATGATGGTGAACCTTGACACTCCAGGTGTTCTTGGACTTCAATTCCCTGAAGCTGAAGTCAGTACTCCTGCTGATTAGGGCTTCTGGGAATTGAATTTCAAGAATAGCTGGAGTGCCAAGGTTCACCATCACTGTTCTAAACTATTCAGGGCTTTAGAGATTATAACCAGAACCTTGAATTGGACACGGAAGTCTCCAGATAACCAGTGCAGCCAAGCCAATGTTGGAGAAATCCAGGCATTGTTCCTGGACCTCCACAGAATTTATTTTAATTTAATTTAATTGTTCGATTTTTATGCCGCCCCACTTGCCTAAGCAACTCTAGGCAGCTAACAATCCACTGCTGAAGATGAGAAGGAGAGAGAGAGTTGCGTGTCATCAGCATATTGCTTCTATCACAGGCCAAATCTCTGGATGGCCTTGTCCAGTTACTTTATATAAATGTTGAACAGCATGGTGAGATGTGCAGCCCTTCAGGCACATCTTATTGTTGTACCCATGAAGAACAATTGAAATAAAAAACTTGAAATCACTGCTTCCACAGTACATAATAAGATGATGATTCAAAAGTATTAATATTTTGGATACCTTAAAGCAGGGGTGCCCAAACTTTTTGGGCCAAGGGGCCAATCATGTGGTTCAGGGAGCCAGTCACTAAGGCCCGGGGACCGGGTGCGGGCCCTGATGCCAATTCATCCAGCCCGCGAAGCCCTTGTCGCTCCTGGAAGCAGAAGTAAAATGCGCCCGTACAGGTGCATTTTACTTCTGCTTCCAGGAGTGATGAGGGCTTTGTGGGCTGGATGGATTGGCATCAGGGGCCACACCCAGCCCCTGGGCCTTAGTTTGGGCACCACTGCCTTAAAGACTAACAAGGTCTATTTGGCATGAATTGTCCTCAACTGGTATTGACTTCTTCACATGTAGATGGGCTATATTTTGGGAAAGCTTATCATTATAAAACTTGTTAGCTTTTAAAGAGCCATTTTTATTTGTATGTCATAGATGAATGCATAAAACACATACGACAAGAAAAAGACAACCACAAAGGAAAACAAGCAACCCTAAAGTCAAACTGCCCACCTTCTAATCATCTTATCTGATGAAAGAAACATGGTCCTCCCACCTTATTGTACATTGGACACAAAGAAAGCACAGTGACAACCAGCATCTCTCTGAAAGAGAAATGGGCATACAATCTCTGAATGGCACTTATGTTTACATCACAATATTTCATTACTGACCAACATCTCATTAGCTCTTTGTTTATGCTACAATTTGTGAACAAAGGTCCTATACTTGTGGATCTGCTGCTTTTATGTCTATTGTGAAAACCCATAAAGTTAACTTGACATGTAGCTCATGGTCTGAGTGGAGAAGGAAAAAAAAAGATGTCCTTCACTCCACTATATGAATTGAAATGTCCCCCTGATTATATCATAGTCCACTTCAATGTACTGTTCTCATTTCTTTTGATGTTCTCTCCCTATAGATTGAAATATCTATGTCAGTCTGTTCTGGTCCTTGCCCATAAACAAAGAATTTTAGGTGGGAAATGCCACTGAAACTTACAGCTGAACAGGCATACACAGGGTTACATTGTGAGTCAGCTTGGGGTGTGGTGATGGCCTCCGTTGTTTGGCTCCATTTCTAATCAGCTCTTGCCAATCTAGGCACTAATGAGGTGTGATGGGAGTAGGATTTCTTCCATATAAATGAAGGGACATGGGTTATCCCTTCTAGCCTTAGATGTACCCATTCTGAAACGTTGCATTCCCATCAGGTCCATAAAACAGCTGGGTATACCTTATGTGCTGCACCATTCTTAAATTCACTGGCTTGAAATGTCTCTCACACAAAATGGCAATACTGTAGCTTCATAATATAATAGCTTGCTCTTCTTACACAAGCTACAATCCTCAGATGAAATGCATGAACTCTGACAGTAGCAGAAGGAACTTCCTCATCAATTGTGAAGTGTGTCTTTCACATGCTTGTAGCCTCAGTTAATTAGATGTGGCCCCATTAGTGCACTACACTGAATGTAATTTTCTAATCATTTCAAAGCCTTGTTCTGCCTTACCTTGAAATTCTGCTTCTCCATTCCATTTCCCTTTATTCATTTCACTTGACAGTGTGCTATCTTCACAGCCAACTCAGACAACCACTTTGTGGGTTTGTTATTTCAATTATAGCTATGCAGAATGATTTTGGTCAATATTCAGATTATAGCTAGCTATTATATTGGGTGAAAAATTATCCCAAATCTTACTTTGCCTTCTCATCCCTTTCCTATCAGAAACTATATTCTGCACTGGCTGTTCTTATTTTGGATGATATAGATCCTAATCGGAATCGACTGTGTGACTGAACAACAAAGATCCTAACAATGCCTTGCATCCAAACAAGTCTTGAAGGGTTTTCTAGCCAATAACTTCTCCTTCATCCTCCACACATTTATTATTTCAATTTGTTCACTATCACTGCTGCCCCAGCTGCTACTTGTGACCCCTGTCTCTGCCAACAATTTCATCTTCTTCCCACCATGAATACTCACACAGATTATTCTATCCAATCAATAATCATAATGATTCCAAAATAGAGAGTCTAAAATTCTTTTGGACTACAGCTTCCAAAAGCTATGATCACCAGCTGTGAGGGCTTTGTGGAGTTGCACTCCAAGAATATCTGAAAGCTCAGATTTGGAATCTACTGAGCTATCACACAACAGAGAGGACAATGGGATGTCTCCAAGGAACCAACTGTATTTGATTGCATCTGGTACTTCTAGCTTTGCTCCAAAGAGCATTACTGGTGCCAAGCAAAGGAGACCTGGGAGTGAAAATGAAAGCAATTTAAAATGAACATTCATTTTCCTCTGTAGTACCTGGTGGCTCCCATTTCAGCAGTACTGTGAATCTGGTCTGGGTTTCAGTTTGCAATTTACAGGAATTATCCTAAATGCTGAATGTAAACAGCAGACATAAGCTAAAGTAGATTTACAAGACCTCCATAATTAGAATCTCTGATTGCCATTTGTACATCCGAAATAAAGAGAAGAATATCTAATAAAAGAAATATTTTTTTCTGGCATGGCTGAAAATGAACAATAGTGAATGGCTCCAGGCCAGCTCAGTTATAATTTCAATATAGGTTGGCTTTTCCCTGCTCTGTTAGTTTAGCCCAGGGTGCCCAAACTTTTCAGGCTATGGGCTCATCACATGGTTCAGTGGGCCAGTCATGTGGTTCAGTGGGCCAGTTATATGGTTCCTCCCACTGGAATTGGAAGTAAAACGCGCCTTGCAATCTGCTTTGGAACAGGATGAGATAGATTTGTTTAGGCTGCCATTTTCTCTGCTTAAACCATGAGTACCCAAACTATGGCCCATGGGCCACATTTGGCCACCAACACCAATTCATCTGGCCTACGCTGCCCTTGCCACTCCTAGAAGCAGAAGTAAAATGTGCCTGTACAGGCACATTTTACTTCCACTGCCAAGAGCAGTGAGGACAGTGCGGGCCAGATGAATTGGTGTCAGGGGCCAGATCCAGCCCACAGGCTGTAGTTTGGGCACCCCTGGTTTAGCCTGAATGTAGATGCAAGAAGGAGTTACAAAAGCATCATGCAAGCAGATTTCAATGTAGTATACTGCTGCAAACATTCCCAAATAAATATTTGCTGTAGTGCAGTTGCTCTCAGCACACAACTTCCAAGTTTGAAACTGGGACAATCCTGCATTCCAATCCAGGGCAAGTCTTTTTTTTTTAATCAATGGTTGAAAATAGACTTTGGATTTGCGTATGTGAATTGGCTTTGGAATGCCAGTCTCAAAGAAGGAGAGAGTGATTAAAAAGTTGGGGGGGGGGACACCTAGAATTGTTTCAACTGAGGAACAGGATACAGGCAAAGCAAGCAGAGAGAAGAAGTACTGGTGGGGTGGGAAGAACCAGACCAATGAGATGCAGAAGCAAAACTCAAATACATGAGCAGTATGCTTTTCCTGCTTATTGACTTCATCTGCACCTATAGTCACAAGACTTTGAGTGTTAAGGGCACAATTAGGCTTGGGGATATAACCAGACAAATGAGGATGGTGCACAATTTGTGTCTTAGGCAGACACCAATGACCTCCAACTTGTCCATGATCTGAAACTGCCTGCATCCTTTAACAGCGGCAGGTGTTAGCAAAAAGATAGCAGCACTGTGCATGAAAGTTTTTGATGATCCAATCCCACAAACTCAACACTGTTGCTTTATTGAAACCCAGCAAAGACCCAGATGAATTGAAAAGCTACCAACCAGTGTCATTCCTTTGCCAACTTTACAAGGCACTGGAACAAATGATTCACAACCATATACAGTAATACCTCATATAACATTAGTATCGAATAACACTAAAATCGCATAACATTAAGGAATCTGGGGGGAAGAATTGCATCAGATAACATTAAGATCCTATGGGATGCTTCAGATAACAACCGCTAAAGCCTGTGTGGTTACAATGTATCTCTATGGATCCCATAGAGGATCAGATAACACTAAAAATCATATAACACCAAGACTTGTGGAACCAGGTTTTAGTGTTATATGAGGTTTTACTGTATCCAAATTTATTGATGAAAAAATCATGAAGGAGAAAGCAGCCTTCAGGACAGGCAGATCACGCTGTTGTCAAATTCTTAACCTTATAGAACATATTGAAGATGGCTTCGAAAGAAAGCTAATTACGGGAGTGGCTTTCATTGACCTAAATGCAGTGCATGATGCTGTCAATCATAAGATTCTTCTCCACAAAATAAATAATCTTACCAAAGATAACAAACTGACTAGCATCATTAGCAGCTTCCTTCAGAACTGGAGATTCTATGTGATGATGAATAGAAAGAACAGCAGATGGAGGTTTCAGAAGAATTGACTGCCTCTAGGAAGTATATTATCTCAAATACTGTATAATATATATACAAATGAACAAACAGCTCCTGACAATACAAAATTGTTCATCTATGCAGATGACACACCAATGGCCATTTAAGGAATAAGATTTGATGAGGTAGCTGGAAACCTTACTGGAGCACTTGAAGAATTAGGACAGTATTATAACATCTACCATTTGAAGCCTAATCCAAGCAAAACTCAAGGGTGTGCTTTTCACCTTCAAAAACAAGAGATGGGTTGAATTGGAGGTTACATAGGAAGGAAACCAATTACAGCATTGTTCAGCACCAAAATACCTCAATGTGACACTTGACAGGACACTCTTTTAAGCAGTATTGCTGAATACCAACGCCAAAGTTAGTACAAGGAACAACATCAATCAGAAAAATCACAAACTATAAATGGGGAACTCAACCATCCATGCTCAACCTTGGCCCTGAGTGTCTCTGTAGCAGAGTATGCTGCTTCAGTATGGAGCACATACATGTATGCAAAAGAAGTTGACATTTCTGTTAATAAAGCCATGCATATAATGATCCATATAAGTGACAGGATGTCTCAAACCTATACCAGATGAGAAAATATTCCACCTTATTGGTATCACTTCACCTAAGATAAGGAGAGAAGTAGCAGTGGATGGCGAGGGAACTAAGCAAGAGAATGACCCTCAACATCCTCTGAAGGGATATGAGCCTCAAGTCCACTGGCTCAGATCCAAGAAGAGCTTTATGGCAAGGACAAACTTTCTTGAGGGTATGCAAGAGCAAAACCAAATTAGAAAATTGAGGAAGGAGCTCACTAGACAAGGAACAATAAAGGAGGATATAGCTGAGGAACTCAACCTTCCCTACATCACTTGGAGGACCCTGAATAGGATATGGGTTGGAATCTCTAAATGCAAGACCAACATGTTCAAAGAGGGGCTGCTGGTAGATGACAACACACTGTGTGAATGTGGAGAGATACAGAATCCTGCTCATTTACTGGTCTGCCAATTCCTGCCAGAAACATGACCCTGATGAGGACTTAAGTTTGGCCAACAACAAAGCCAAGAAAGTGGCTTCATTTTGGCATTCCAGGGTTTGACTGGGACATGAAAAAAAAAGAAGATATGTACTTATGGAATTGTTTGTTGGTTAGTGCTGGAAAAGTTTATGTGGCATTGATTTTGAAGGGGAACTTTGGCTGGAGCATAAAATTGTCATAGGGTAGCCTTGATCAACTTCTCTGCCCATCCTTCTCCCCAAATCTGAAAAGAAATGCTCACAGACCACTTTTCATAGGTGAAGTCAGGTGGTCAGATTTCCTTATGACTTAACAAAGTGAGTGTTCTCTCTTTATCACATATCCCCTAGAGAGCCCCTAGAGCAGTGTTTCTCAATCTTTGGCCCCCAGATGTTCTGGAACTTCAATTCCCAGAAGCCCTGATCAGCAGGTATGCTGACTTGGGCTTCTGGTAACTGAAGTGTAAGAACACCTGGGTGCCCAAGATTGAGAAACTTTGCGAGGAACAGGTCAGAAATATGTGGCATCTTGAACAACAACCAGTCAATAATGACCTGTCAGAAGAAACAACTGACCACTCAACTATCACCCACTGTAACTGTCTGGGCTCAGGCCCCTCTTCTGAATTTGTCAACACATTTGCAGTGAATCATGAACATAAACTCAGATACCAGCTGTCTTTTTAAATCTTGCAGCAACATGAAATTGCTAGTAGATAGCTGACACTTTGGCACTGATCTGCTTACTATTCGCCTTATTATACTTCTTCCTTGCCTAGGGAGAAATTAAGCAACTGGGCATCAATAATTTAGGAATACCAATTTCACCTTTACAATAATGTATTTCTTTAAAAGGGCTCTTTACATTAGATTCAGAGTTTTATTATACCACCAGGAGTGATTTGGTGCAAAATTATGTTCCCAAGGCTCCAGCCAACAGAGAAAGTAATAGTTGCCCACACCTGTTCCCACAGGAGCCACCAGTGTTCTCAGTGGAACTGTTCCAGGGGTCTACTTCAATTATTAGGAACAGAATTTGGGAGGCCAAAAGGGAAAAAGGAAAATTATGAAAATTGCCAGTAGCTTTCTGTTCAGTCAGTAAACATCTCTGCTGCATCAAAGGCACTGTATTACTAATGGAACAAAATTGTGGGTTGTGTAATTAAATCACTGAACAGTTGCAAAGAGGATAAGCTTTCAACTTCTCTGAGCTCATCCAACAAAGACATTATGTGGTCTTTCTACTAATGGCTCATGTGGTTACTCTTGTTTTTTTTCTACAAATGGATGGAGTCCATTCAGGGAGGACTGATTGATTGAAGGAATATGTGTGAGAAGTTTAGCCAGAGAAGATATGCCATTTCCACAATTCTGAGGCAACAACATTGGGGGAGGAGGAGGAGGAGGGTGCTTTGGGATATATTGAAACTTGCATGGGCAAATGGAACCAGTAAATTTGAAGAACATCTGTTTTTGTTACTTTTTTATATATACATCATTGTTGATTTTTTAAAAAAAATTCTTCCAGCACCCACCAGCCCTGCACAACAAGGCAGTGGTGCATTACAATTAATGGAATCATATTTTATTTTTAAGAGGAATCAATTTAATTCCTATGGAAACATGAAGAAATAAATAGGGAAAATATTTTGGGACAATTGTCATAGCTTGGAAAGTTATTTGAAATAATTAATTTCCCTTTGTTGTAACAATATTGAAAAAGTGATAGATTGCATTGCTTATTCCACTACTCTTTCACTTTCATTAAACAAACTGGGGACAGAAATGATAAAAGATTGGGGTAGAATTTGTAAAATTCTTGTTAAAATATTTCAAAATTGCATTGAACTGACCTTAAAATAATTCTGAAAGAAACTTGACACATTGCAACAGCAATAAGTGACTTTGATGTTCTCCATAATGTCTCTTTTACAATGTTAACATCAATACACTTTCATTAAGGACAAAAGTAAGATTGTATCACTATCACACATTACATCCAATATCTGGAACTAATAAAGGAAGGATTCTAAGGACTGTGCATATGAACGTTGTCATCCTCTTGATTATTTCAAAATAGTATTTTTTTAAAAAAATCTGAAAATAGTTCTAGAAAGACTCCATGTACAGTATTGGAAGAAATTAAGTCTTATGCACCAAAGAGCTGAGTACTACCCGACATATTAAAGGTCTCCCTTGTTCAAAAGCCATCGTTTCTGACTCTAGGGTTCAATGCCCATCTATTTACAGCAGAAGAGCCAGCACTGTCTGTATCTGCAGACATTTCCGTGGGCACATGGCAGGCATGCCTCAACACAGAATGCTGTTTACCTTCCCACTGAAGTGGTACCTATTTATCTACTTGCAATTTCTTGCTTTTGAACGACTAGATTGGCAGGAGCTGGGACAGTGACAAGAGCTCAATCCATCATGCAGTACTTGGGAATCAAAGTCCAACCTTCCAGTCCTTGAGTTCAGCGTCTTAACCACTTGAGTCTTACTGTGACTTAATTTTATCTTTCTTCTGGATCCTACAAAAACCTGCCATACTCTTTTTACTAGTGAACTTAACAGGCCAGGAGAAATAACAGTGAGCAAAAATAACTCTATTATATTAACATTATTATTTAGCAATTTTATAGAATTTATTTTTTATTTACAAAGTACTTTGTCATTCCCACCATAGTGAAATTGATAACCCACAATGCATGGTAGAGCAGATTTGAAAGAATGTAGACTCTGGCTACATCTTGAAAGAACCAGGGTTTCAATTGGTTGTGTTGGAAAAGAGTGTTTGCTATGATCAACACTTTCCATTGACAAAACTGTATTAGCGTTTACCTTGCTTCATTTTGTACTCCAGAGCCACACTTGCCTGTTATTCCAGTTACCTTTTGATTCCCTACTTTAGACTTTAGCATCACTCCATTTAATCTGAAGGATTCTTGCTCACAGTAGTAGACATACAATAAACCCTCACATAAGGAGTATAATGTGTTCTGTGGGAATGCTCTTTCAGTGAGTTGCTCTTTAAAAAAAACCCAAAAACCATTTTTTAATGTTCAAAATTCTTTATAAAGTACACTTTACATGCATAAATTCTGTGTAGTGACATGGCAAATGAAGCAATAACATTTCAAACATCAAACTTCAACTTTTAAAACATCACACATCAGGAATAAAGTAAAAAAAGAGTATTTTACAGGGTACCTGCTCAAAACTCATTAATAAAGTCCTCTTTAAAGGCATACAGATCTCTCTCTTGATCTCTCTCTCTAACACACACACACACACACACACACACACACACACACACACACACACACACACACACACACACACACACCATAATGGTGATTAAAAGCCATGCAAAAATGCTAGATATACAAATGCCCCTCCAAAATTACAAACTAAAAATGTTCCAAGAACAAACAGAAAATGGCTGGCACACTTCATTTTAATGCAATAACCCCCCCAAACTCCATTTAATTTAATAAAACCTCCAAACCCCCTCTCAAGCCCCAACGAACCTGTATATCTCAGCCCGTGGGGACCCTAGCGATGCAGTGGAAGTCCTTTCCAGGTGCCTGGAGGCTGTCAATGTCTGGATGGGGGACAACGGGCTACAACTGAATCCTGGCAAGACTGAGTGGCTGTGGGTTGGGGGTCCTGTGTTATCTCGGGAACTACCACCTTTGGTTCTGGACGGGGCAGTCCTGCCCCAAACAGACCCGGTACGTAACTTGGGGGTCCTCTTGGACTCGCGACTACTGCTCAAAGAGCAGGTGGCAGTCGTGGCCAGGAGGGCCTTTGGACAACTTCGTGTGATTTGCCAGTTATGGCCGTTCCTAGACCGGGACTCCTTGCTCATGGTCACACATGCCTTGGTCACCTCCAGACTTGATTATTGTAATGCGCTCTACATGGGGCTGCCCTTGGTGACCATTCGGAGGCTTCAGCTGGTCCAGAATGCAGCTGCACGAGTAGTGTTGGGATGTGGGCATTATGCCTGTGCCTCACCACTGCTGAGGGGGCTGCACTGGTTGCCAGTTTGCCTCCAAGTGCAATTCAAGGTGCTGGTTATTACCTTAAAGCCCTTTATGGTAGTGGTCCAGGTTACTTGAGATACCGCATCATCCCAAGGACATCTACCCGGCCCACCAGAGCGGACTGGAGAGGCTCTCTGGTTGTGCCATCAGCCAGAGAGGTGCATCTCTCTGGCACTAGAAGGAGGGCCTTCTCAGTGTCCGCTCCGGCCCTGTGGAACCTCCTCCTGATAGAGCTACGCCTGCAGATGGAGTTGCTGTCCTTTAGGAAAGTAGTGAAAACCTGGTTAGCAGGTCTGGTCTGGAGAGTGGATGGTTCAATTTCCCCAGCCAGTTGGATGGTTTGACCCCTAGTACGTCCAGGTTATAATACCTAGCTTTTAATTAAGTTTTTAAGCTTTTTAAAATTTTTAATTTTTAAGTGTTTTTAAAATTGTTGGAAATCGCCCTGGGTCCCTTTGGGGAGGAGGGCGATAAACAAATATAAATAAATAAATAAATAAAATAAACCTTGAATCAAATACTCCCTACCTTTGCACTGCTCAAGAAATCCAAAACTGCTCCAAAAATTCCAGTCATGCTTCAAAAATATCTCCTCTTCCACACTGTCTGCTGACTCACAGACTTCCAGGCACAATGCAGGGAGAAGTTCCAGTCACTGTGCAATTTTTAGTTGCCACACAAGGGTGCTATTTCCTAACAATTCCCAGTCACTAAGTGGATTAGTCACTCTGTGAGCTGCTCATTGTGTTAGAGTTTACTGTAATGATCACCTGAATTAAATTTACCCATCAGTATCTACTTTATTTCACAGATTTCCAAGATGTCAATTTAGTCTTTCCAGCTCATGTTTGACCACATCCAGCTTAACTTAATTCATAGATCTTACATTCCAGATTCCAATGCAATATTGTTCTTTTCAGCATCAGACTTTCACATCCACAGCAAGTGTCCTTCTGGCTTTGGCCCAGCTGCTTCACTCTTTCTGGGGCTACTTATACTTGCCCTCCGCTCATCCCCAGTAGCATATTGGACAGTGTCTGATGTGAGGGGCTCATCTTCTGGGGGCATATTTTTTTGGCCTGTTGATACAGTCCATGGGTTTTCTTGGCAAGGATACTTCTCCAGTGGGTCATGTTTATTGTGAATTCTCCTCTATGACCTGCCTGTCTTTGGTTGCCTTCCATGGCATAGTCCATAGTCTCATCAAACTACACAAACACCCTTGCCATGGCAAGGCAATGATCCTTGGGAGGTTGGGGATATAGTTGGCAGCATTTTAAATGTAGCTGCCTACAGGTACCTCATGCAAATAATGTTTACTTATTTCAAACTTGCCTGCCATCTGTTGAAAAATGATGCCAGATTAAAAATAGCAAAGGCGATTGTGATTCTTCATGTTTTATTTGTAATTCTACCCAAGATACATAGATAACCAGATCAGCAAGACGCATTGGGTGCTGTTCCACCTGAGACATAGGCTACCTTCAACCAGCCCACTATTGCCTGCCTCTTTGCAAGTAATGGATTGTCAGGTTTAACCTATGTTACTTTGTGCATGTGTGGATCCAGGAACACAAGAAAAAAATCAAGGAACTGTAAATCATTATTGATAGCAGCTTGTAGTTCCACCTGAAGGCTATTTTACAGCTCTAGCTCTGATGCTAGACCACATCTAGCACACAGCTGCAGGTCTTTATTATTTATTTATTTATTAGTTCAAATTTATATTGCCGCCCACTCACCGTGGGCATGAAGAGGAAAAATTCAGGCACAGTATCTCCCTGGGAAAAGCCCATTAGTGTGGGAGCTTTGGGAATGTGTTGGACCTTCAGTTTGCAGGCCAAACTCCTGTTTCCATATAGTCTGGCCCATTAGCAAATTCTCCACCTCAAAGGTTAAACACTCTTTGGACATTTTTATACTATAACATTATACAGCCATGACCCACATTTACCAACTGTGGTCTCATTTATCAGACTGACCTCTTTGAAATTTCAGACATCTCACCCCAACAACAAAAATTATGAGAAAACATGGATCATCCATTTCATTTAGGTACACTTAATGGTACAGTCCTGCCATCCTGTGGATATGAGCAAAACACCAGCATTTCTCCTGAAAGCATGACCTTGCAGGGTCCCTTTCCTTTGTTCCCTCTGGCCACCTCATGCTATTTGCCTGCTTAGGATGGTTTAGGTGCTGCTTGGCTTTCTACACTCCAATCTTTGTGTGTGTGTGCTCAAGGTGTTAATTAAAATCCAGAAAAGGAAAGCCCCACCAGCTGCTACTTCCCCCGCTTTTCACAAGCTGTATAAGAAGAAGGTGGAGGGTTGGTCTATAGATGACAGCTTTTCCATTCTCTCTCTATGGATTCCTGCCACTTCCCCCCCCCACCACCACCATCCAATACTTGCAGCTAAATCATAATTTGAAGTGTGTGTGTATGTGCAGGCATAAATTCACGAAGGAAAGAGAAATACTGTGTGCATAAGTCTCATGGAGAGATCCTGGACTTTGAAATTTGTGACAACACTACTAATAATAATTTTGTGTCAAACATTACTCTGGATTGAAAGAATTTTTGCTGGAGAAACTCTGCTCAGGGGATGCCCGAATGAGGCTCCTTTCATGTCCCCAAGTGCATCCCTCAGGTATCAAAACCCAACTTTCCAGTCTCCAAGCTCATCATCTTAACCACTGAGCCACTGGGGGAGCTGTAACTATACTACTGGGTCCTTACGGCTTAAAACAATGAGCCTAGCCCTGATTGCCCAAATCACAGTTCATCATTCTGGGCACTGAGCTAACATGAACTATTATGATTTCATTTATTATCATTCCAGTTATTAAGTAAAGGAAAATAATTTCCTTGCTCAAAAGCCAGTCATGTCTGACTCCAGGGTGCGGTGTCCATCTCTGCTTACAGTCAAAGAGCTGTCTGTGTTTACAGATGTTTCCATGGCCATGTGACAAGCATGACTAGACAACAGAGTGCATAGAATGCTGTTACCTTTCTCACCAAAGCAGTACCTATTTATGTTTCTTGCTTTTGAACTGCTAGATTGGCAGGAGCTGGGAGAGATGACAGAAGCTCACACTATTGAACAACACTCAGGTCTTAAACTGCTGACCTACCAATTTTTTGTTGTCAAGCTTAGCATCTTAACCACTAAGCCACAATGGCCCCTATTCTAGTTATTAGTAGATTGCTAATAACACCACATCCCTATGTTCCTACTCTTAATACTTCCTGTAACAATTAACTAATACAGAGCTTTCCTGCTTTTAATATCAAGACTCATAAGTCCCATCCAGGACTGAAGGATTTGCATGATTGTTACTGGTTTAAGATTATTTCCTCAGGCTCATTCAATGACACCTATTTCCACCATTCAGTGATACTTCCAAGGAAAATAGACATTCTCTGCAATGTTAATATGCACTGCTGCAGGTGGAAAGCAGAAAGAAATTTCTGCTTAATTCCCTCAGGTGATCAGTTTGTGCCCCGAAGCATGTGATTTGATTACCCTTATTATCTCAGTCAGTGTAGCTAGTATAGCTCCTTACAGTGATAAAAACTATGCACCATTGTTGAGACTTCTTGTACAACTGTGGGAGTCTTCTGAAGGGCAGAGGCAGAGAAGGAGCATAAAGCAACTTTCATTTTTCATACAGATCAGCTGAGCCTCAAATGGCTTTCCCTGGAATAGCCCTTGGCCCATATTATCTTATGCCAGTTTAGGCCATTCAAGTCTCATTTCTCAGTCATTTCTGAAGTGCTAGTGTCACTCTTGATAAGACTTCCCTTTCCATTTCTCATCCTTTCTTCCACCTTAGAGGCCTCCCAAACCTTTTCATGCCATGTGCTTTGCGCACAGGAACAATTTAGGCTGTCCCCTTTCATGTCCGTCTCCTGTGCTACCTTCGAGGTGACAGATGGAGACTACAATGCCACTTGTTCTAGGGGCAAATAGGAGGGAACAGAAGCCAGCTGATCCCTGGACAATCAATTATAACTTCACAGCACTCATGGACATAATGCATCTTTCAGCTAGTAGCCTTGTTTTCTTGTGTAGATGCTGTCTAGACAAAATTCTGAGATATAGTTCTAAATTTTGGACATCTAAAACTTTCTGAATAATAGCCCACTATTGGCTTATATCTGGATAGTTCTATCAAAAGTTCATAGTCAGGGGATTTAAATGTTCAGACATAAACTCCATATTTAGAGACACAGTAACACTTAGTGCTGGATGCTATTGATGATTCATGCTCTAGTGGTGTACTTCTAGAAGTAATTGACCAGCTGCTGTTGAGCACATCATATAGGCTACATAAATCTTTGCCTGATCCTCCAACAAGACTAAATTAATGAGCAGAATAAAGGTAAGTCTAAAAGGCAAGAAGTGCTTCCCTGTAAGAAGCCAAAGTCTTACTGAAGTGATAAGACTAAAAACAAGAGCCAATTCTGCAGAGGTAAGTGTGAGCTGAAAATCTAAAGAAGAAAGACAGAATACATTGCTTGAGACATTTAAAATATTTTTACACCCAAAGCAGAAAACTAGCCACCAGGGAACTCATCGTCTGCTTGTAAATGACAAATGTGTAAGCTTCAGAAGGAAGACAGGAAGATTTCAGAGAAGTGAAGCAAATTTCCTGCACTGATAGAATTGTTTTGAAGACACCCACCCATAAACCATTTCTCCACCCCAGCAGTGGTATCTGAAGAGTTTAAAATGGGTTTCAAATAAATAGAAGTGAAAGTCAATCTAAAAGCTATTTTTTTTAAAAAAAAAAAAAACCAGTATTCTGGGGCAGAAGCTTAGATATTTGCCATGGCAAACATTAGACTGATGGATTTATAAACTGGGTGAAAGACTAATTAAAACTGGAATTGCTAAATCTTAATGTTTTGTTCACCCCACCCTATCCCATGCATATTCCATGCATGGAGATAGTACTCAAGACAGAAATATGATCACCAGATGCATTACCAGTGGTAATCTATTCACTATTCCCACTCAGAAGATCATGTGCAATATCTCAAAAGAGGTGTATATGTGAAGGATAGGAATGTGAAGAAAACTTACTAAATTAAAAACCCATCAAGATGGACTTTGCCACTCAAGGCTGTTAGTCCTAGAGTTGTCAGGTTAGTTCACCACCACTTGATGATCGACGTTGAGCCACTGGCAGTAGGGTCTACTCCAGGGGTCAGCACCTTTTTTACGTTGGGGGCCGGGTCATGCTTCCTCAGACAGTTGAGAAGGCCATACTGGTGATCCTCCTGCCATAAATGCTGCCGTAAATGTGTCCACAGCTGCCATAAATGCATTTGCAGCTGCTGTAAACATGTCCACAGCAACTGTAAATGTGTCCATGGCCACTTCCAGCAGCACCCGCAGCACCAGCAGTGGTGGTTGGAGCAAAGGTGGGGGCAGGATGATTTGGCACCATGGGCCAGTTTCAGTCCATGAGCTGTAGGTTTCCGACCCCTAGTCTACTCTATTACCATAGCAGGATAGCCTTGCCAGACTTCTAGCAGTCCCTATACATTACATTATATATACCATGGTACCTCGCGTAATGAACACATCACATAATGAAAAATTCTCATAACGTTATGCAAGGGCAATATCCCGCATAACAAAAAAAAACTATTTGTTATGCAGGGTTATCAGTAGCCGGTCAATGGGAACCCAAGTTAATAAACTTTTTTTTTCGTTATGCGAGATACTGCCAATACTGCTTCACATAATGAAAAAAAAATCCACATAGCAAAGAGCTCCGTGGAACAGAGTGTTTTGGGGTGTTGTTGTTGTTGGGTTTTGTTGTTGTTGTTTTTTGTTATGCAGGGTTCTACTGTAATAGTCTTTAGTGGCAGGTTCTGATAATGCTTCTTGGAAGTGAATATATATTATGTATTTCAGGAATTTTTCAGTGAATATTTTTGGACCATGGAGAACTGAAATCATGGATACTGAACCCGTGGATATTAGGGAGGGGAACTGTATTTATTCTTCTTGATTTAGGCTGCCTTGACCAGATGAAACATCTTGAGCTACTACAAATTCCTCCCCCTTCAGGCACATAGAGGTCAAAAACAGTGGTGGGCTCCAAAACAATTTACTACCACACTGTGGTATGGTGGGTGTGGCCATGGTGAAAGCCCTGCGTTGCACCCAAATTAGTACTACTTTATTTCAAAACTTGGATGGCGGGGCCAGCCAGAATTTCTGCTACCAGTTCTGGCGAACTGGTATGAACCTGCTGATGTCCACCACTGGTCAAAAGCTCTAATTTGTTACCTCACAGTCTCTATCATTTGCACCAACTATATTTGCAGAAAATGATTATTCTTTTCCTTTGAGACCCAATTATTAGAGAGTGAGATCACAGAATGTTTAGCTGGTCTTTTAAAGTGGTGACAAAATAGTATTGCTGCTTCACATCTGTCCAGTCCTAATAACAAAAGGGGAATTGCGGAGTACATGTCAGGAAATGCTTCCCTGTCACTTAGAACTCTCTGTCTTTTATTTCCTTCCTGCACTTGTTAGCCTGATTTTTTTTAGTGGAGCCCATGAATCAATTATCTTTCTGTTTTTTGTCTCATTCTTACCTTTCTAAGGAACAGAAGTCTCTCCTCTATTGTGTTTTTCTTGGAACACACAGAAATCTAGGTAGGTTTATGATTTAGACTTTTCTATCTTCAATGTAACTTTCTCAATAGAAGTTTAGTTATTCAATTTTAACTGCTTTTTCTGCTTCTTGAGGGGATTGACTACCCACTTATTCACTACAAAATCTGCTCTGCTTCAGAGGCAGAAATCTTATCAGTTTTCTTCTCTCTCCTGTTGTGAACACTCACAACAGCTAGCGGGCCTCATATAGGCTCCAGAAAGCAAAGATACTCCTAAGCCTTTGCAACCACAGGAACATCAAAATCTCAGTTCCCAAATGCAAACTAAGACCCCCAGAAACCACTGTGTGCAATTTGCTATCAGGTCACTTCCCATTTCATAAAAATATCTTTTGAAAATTAACAGACAATGGTCAAAGTTATGTGTCAAAGGGATGACTTATTCCTTCACAGGCCATGTGGGAAGAGAATCACAATTTTCATTTTGGGAGCAAAACTATTTGTTTTCATATTGGTTTTCGGTACAAGATTGTCAAATACTGTCTGCAGCTGGGGTGAACATTTCTAAATCAAATTGCCCTGATTTAGACAGGTACAACTTCCTACTACTGCCCCTGAAATGCCCCAAATTACAAGCAGCTCTCATTTTCTACAATTTATGTTATTTGCACAATTTTGCTTATTTTGAACAAAGTTGTTTTCATCTCTTGTTGACCTCATATAATCTATCACATGTAGAAAAATCTCTTAAGGCATTAAATTTGCACTTAATGATTCCTACATGAAAGGACTAAATATGGAGAATTTATGTCTGTTGGATAAACTGTCACCTGACTGGCAAACCTAGTGGTGTAGCTCCCCAGTCATTCAGAGAATCCATGCATATCTACTTGCTTATAGACAGGTTCTCTTTTTACACATTCTACTGAAACTATGGATGTAATCGGCTGGATTTGTAATCATCCTATTTCTCCTATAGAAAGTCAGGGAGAAGAGGGATAGAGTATGGGCCAAGAATGAGAAGCTACACCAACAGGGAGAATAAGTTTGACATTTAGATGGGGAATTCCTGCTGAATCCATCTTCTGGAATCCATCTTCTGGAATACTTTGAGTGTATCAAAAAGCATGTTTGGAAGACATTTATACAAAATTGTTACCAAAGTTGCTCACCAAACCTAGTAGGATAAGAGATTTCTCTCTCATAGACTAGCATGCAGTTAAAATCAGGGGCTATTGGTTGAAATCCTGTTGTTTGGTGTGCTAGGTTAAACTAAAGCAGTGTTCCCAATTTGGGCCCCACACCCCATAGGGAGACTTCAATTCCCAGAAGCCTAAGACAGTACATTGGCTGATCAATGTTTTGGGGAATTAACTTTGGCTTCTGGGAATTGAAGTCCCAAAACCAAAGGTTGGGAAACACTAGACTAGAGCCTACCTGTTGAATTAGTGAGGAGTCAACTCTGTTCTAAATTCCACTAATTCAAGTGGATCAACTCTAGTAGTGGCTTATTGTGCTAAAATATGCCCATTTGAATCAATGGAATTTAGAAAGGAGTTGAACTACCAGACCCCCATTGTTTCAATGGGCCTACTTTAGTTATGACTTTACTATACTGTGCAACAAGATTTGTAGGAATCAATGAGTAGGAATAGATAGCTGGACCATTCTCATAAAAAAGGGAGAAAGTGGTTGTCCCAGATCTTTGTTGATGGACAGCTTAGGAGTTAATGAATGTTTAAATGATCTAAAGTCAGGAGAAGAGTGAGATTCGTTAACTTTGTGGGCATATTGTGCAGGAAGCAGAACATAAAGAGGTCCACAATGCTCTCCAATAAACAGTAAAATGACAAATTATGCTTCGTGTAATATATTTCTGGTGTTTGAATGGCTGTTCAAAATAATGTTGCATGAACTAGCCAAGGGAAACAAGATATCAGGGCTATGCTGAATAGCTCAATAAAAACAACTCAGTGTGTAGTAGCAGGAAAAAGATGCAAATTTTAATGGTAGGAATTATTGGAAAGAAGTTAAAACTAAGGTAGTCATAATGCCTTTATATAAGTCTCTGAAGGCTGCATTTATGATGCTTCATATGGTTCTGATTTCTCTATATTAAGATAACTTTGCATGGGACATCTTTGCTCATTCCAAACACTCCATCTTCCCCATCTGAATATGGATGTAAAAGAGCAAGACACAGGACAAAAGACAGGTTGTAGGGCTAGTTAGCAAGGCATCCTCCAAGCATTGCCACTTAGCACCTATGCGGCCCAAATAACCAAAAGGGGAATTTAGGAGTAGATATCAGGAAAAGCTTGTTGATTACTTTTAACTCAGTCTTCTATTGTGACTAAGGGAAGTAAAATTTGTGATATTTTCACAACTTCATTCCTCATCATGGAGCAAACCTTTTAAGTCAGGGTTTCTCAACCTCATCTGCTGATCAGGGCTTCTGGGAATTGAAGTCCAAGAACATCTGGAGGCCCAAGGTTGAGAACCTATGTCAGTGATGGCAAACCTTGGCACTCCAGGCATTCTTGAACTTCAATTCCCTGAAACCCTGATCAGCAGGAGTGCTGACTTGGGCTTCTGGTAACTGAAGTCTAAGAACACCTGGAGTACCAAGGTTCACCATCACAGACATATGTCATAAGGCAGGGGTGGCCAACCTTAGTGCTCCAACTTTTCTTGGACTTCAATTACCAGAAGCCCAAGTCAGCACACCTGCTGATCAGGGCTTCTGGGAATAGAAGTCCAAGAACAGCTGGAGCACCAAGGTTGGCCACCCCTGTCTTAAGGTATCAACTTATCATCTAGTTTCTTTCCTTAGAGATTGGTGGTAAACATGCTTATTCTCCATAACCAAGGACTGCATAGGGATGAAGGTATACTGCTATCTTCCCATGTATTTCTGCACATGGCAACCAAGCACATCTATTCAACCTTCTATGCCAGAGAGGAGAGGCACTGCAATGAAGAAGGGACAGTGATACTGTCACCCTCCAAATCCATTGGATGAAGATGGGGAAGGGATAAGGAGATGATAGTCTATTTGAAAGTCACCAGAGTGGCATAGTAAGTATACCCTATTTCCAGATGTCAGTATTCTATGGAGGAGCAGAACTTATCTTTCTTGAAAGTAAGCCAAGCAGTGGGGGCAGCAAGCAGTGGCAGGCAGCACCAAGGCCACCAACATGCTATGTGTACTACCTAGATCTCTGCCATATGAGGAAGAGATGTGGGAAAGGGATTTTCCATTCTTCCCACACTTCCCCCTTTCTCCTATCTTGGTTTCAAACATCATCCAAGCCAGACATCATGGAAATGGTGTGCCGGTCTCTGTTGGGCAGTGGTTACTTTGTAGTATTGCAGTCAAAACTGCTCACATTATGAGTTCAGTCCCAGTTGGCTCAAGGTTGACTCAGCCTTCCATCCTTCTGAAGTTGGTGCCCAATGAGTGCCCAACATGTTGGGAGCAAAAATGTTGATTACATTGTGAATCATCCAAATAGTGCTCCAAGTACTACACAGCAGTATGTTGCTATTGCTATTGTTCTCTCTCTCTTTGCAAAGGGAGCAGGTGACACATGCCACATGTGGGTGGTTTTGGCCACAGTCAACATTAACTGCTATCTACTGCTATGGGTGCTCATTTTGCATTAAAGAAAATTGCTTTCCCTCCTCTATAGAGAGATGGCTATTGGTAGCAGGCACATCTTCTCCTCATATGATCTGTGTTGGTAGCCTTGGTTCCTGCTGCTCAGCTTCTTTTCAAATAAGCCAGGCTCCCTCCCCTTTCCTGGAAGATGATGGTGATGCTGCTGCCATTCTTTCTCCATATCATGCATAGGGCAGGGATAGTAGAGAGGTTACAACTCCCCCACACACACACCCTGCTTTTGCCACTTGGATAAACTGGCACACAGGATATTATGATGCACGTGGTCTTTTTTGTGAAGCTTGAACCAACATATCCTAGCTTTAACCCAGGTCTTGACTTGTCAGTTCTTAACATCATTGAATACCTTGTGTCATTTTAGCATTTTTCGATGCTAAATGACATTCATTTATGTACTTTGGACAATTTTGAACAGACATGCCTGACATTTAGCACATTCATAGATTTCATCAGGTAGGTCTAGATGCCAAGTTTCAAGTTATTACCTCGATAAATGTCTTCTTTGATAAATGATGCATTTCTCTGACTTATAATTTTAGAACTTTTTCTGGAGAATCATCTCAAGTAAACAAGAGAGCTAATGGGGTGTAGTGGATAAAGCAACTAGAACTCAGATCCAAATTCAAAACTGCTCTTGATCATGGAAGCATACTCAGGGTGAGGGGTGGGGGAATAGTGCCAATAGTGAATCAGTCCTTGAAGAACCCCCTTACTTCACAAACAATATTAGAGACACTATAAGGAAGCAACCTAATGGGGCATAACAACTTAAAATGAAAGGTAACAGTCATATCTCTCTAATTCTACTTTTATGTTATATAAACCCAATTATATAATGCCAATGGAAATGAACAGGCTTGTTTAATACTTTAGAAAAAATACTATCGGTGCCATATAAATATCAGAATTATCCCCCTTTGTATTATCTTATTTCAAGTTTGCTAACATTGCTTCAAGTCTGGCCATGTTATCCTGCTATGATAGTAAAGAAGACTATACTGTCAGTGACTCAACACTGAGCATCAGGCAGCGGATAACTAACCTGACAAACTTGAGGACAAGAGGCCTTGGCAAAGTTCACAGGGAAGGGTGATGGTCCCCAAATGGATTAAATCCCACTTGAATCCAACTTGATGGAGGGCAGCAGCTTCATCAATATTGGCCTGGGGCTGAGGAGAACTTTGCATGGCAAAAGGGCTCTGGATCAGAAAGTGACTAGCGGAGCTGGATCAGTGGTATCAGTGTCACGCTGTGATACTGAAGGCAGATGAAAGACCACGGCATTATATTAGCAGGAACGTCTTCATGGCTGAGTGCCATGATGATCACCAATATTTGGAATCAGATATGACAGAAGAAGAAGAACATTGCGTAATAATGGTGTTACATTATATACTATGTATTCTGCTCATCTAGCTAAATTCTGTTTTCACGCTTTTTAGTAGAAGGTGTTGTAAATATAAGCCAAGAGTCTGTATGGTTCATGTCTGAAATTTCAGAATGTCTACTCTGAAATGCATATATGATTGGGACTTTGTTGGTGGTCAAACACATCCCAAGCTCACAAGTGTTCATGGTGTAATGAGGACACACTCATAAGTGTAATAATAGTAATTAGTTGTTGTGGTTTTTAACCGGCCACCCCAACCCTCTGTCTTTTTTTCTGAAAGCCAATCTTACTCATTATTAGAAATTCTCCTTGCTCTCACTCTCAGTAAATTATTAAGCAGCTGGCCAAGCTTTGTATTAAAAACCATTCTCTTATGAAGCTCAGCAGTATATTTACAATGAATACAGAATTGGATGGAGGTCTCAAAGGGCACATCAATGAGACCTATTTTGTACCTTAAGCAAAATATCTGGATAATTATCAGCAGGAATTCATGGTAATATTCTACACACCCTTAGAATGGCTGAGGATGGAAATATAATTTACAAACACAAAGAACAGTAAGATATTATTAAGGTGGGGGGATTCAAGCACATGATTAATTAAATAGCAACATGTATCATCTTCTTTCAATTGTTTAAGTTTCTTTTTGGTGAATCAGAATGCATTTGAAGTTTACTGCTGTTAATTCCAAAGCAGGGATCTTTGGGTCTCTGAAAATCAGTAACTAAATCACATGAAGGAGAATTTATATTAGCTTCCTTGAAGGAAGGAAGAGCTGAAAACAACAGGTCATCACCATTCTTATGACTCTAGCCACTAGAGGGCCAAATCAATCCATTCAATTCTTCTCTGGGTATTTGCTAAATTCTCTTTGTTCTTTGTGCAGAGTTGTTAGGTCATTTCCAGCAGTCTGGATTAATGAGAGCTTCAGAAATGAGAAGCTAAAGAAGCTGTATGGGAACAACCATGCATGCATACTACATCATTTTAGGCACAAATATTTCATTTGCTTAGCTTGACTGACTAATGAGTTATCAAGGCAGAAGGCATGTACAGTGTGGATCCCAGCAGTCTTGAATCTCCAAGAGAATATTTCTGTGAACATGACACAGAGGACTGGTTAGCTACTTGCTATAGCTTCTCATCTTTCCTCCCTGCTGCTACTTTTCAGGCAAATATCTCAAAAGTTAGCAACCTGATGCCAGGCTGTGTTTAAAATCAAGAACGCAGAAGGGAATAGGAGGATGGCTTTAGATCTGTAAGCAACGTAGGAAATGTTTCTGAACATGCAATTTTGTATTTTTATTCTTCTCCATACTTACAAGGACTCAGATCTCACTGTTATTTGAAAGCGATTAAGTTTTTCCCAGAATGCAAAATCCAAAAACTATGGTTAAACAATACCTTTACTGAAGGTAAGCTACAATTCTACAACCAGGGACAAACAATTGATGTCTCTAGAACTCCTAATCAGGTTGGAAGGTAAAGAAATTGAAGGCAGTGAGTTCAAAAGTTACACAACATGTGTTAGACCAGGAAGCATGTAGTTACAGTCCCTAGAGGGAGTATGAACTGTTAAAGAGTCCGCTGTTAGATATGCAGATATCATATGACATCTAGCAATGCCTGCTGAAATGATGGTGAAATGGAATGTCACATTTTGAAAATAAAAATACTGGTAGCAGCTTATACACCTGTCTTATACAAGACCTAATTTGTATCCAGAAACAAATAAAATAAAAGGACAATTAGAAGAAGAGGAAGTATGCCTGAACTTTAACAAGAACTGTTTTTGTCTTGTGTTCCCAGTTTGAAGGAAAAATACAGAAGATCATGCCAAGTGCTCTGGACCCTTTTGATTCTTGACCATTTGATTTCACTAGGCTACAACAAGCTTAAATGAAAGTTATGGCAGCCCTGAGAAGAGAATTTAGAGAGTTTTCTGATCCTGTGGTCATTAAATTGATGGATATGCTTGGAGGCTGGGGCTTGAGACAAGCAACAAAGATCATTTTAATTTTTTAAAAAGGGAAATGATGCTTATTGCAACCAATAAATCAAGAGGGAGAGAGAAAATTGAGATATTGTGTTAACTACATGTCTGGGAAAGGTAGAGTTCAGACTCAGTGAAGTTTTTCTTCACTATACATATCATGCTGTTAACATTTTTCCCCTCTGTGATTGCTCACTGGAAAGTACACAAACTTAATTTGCACATCATATTGCCAAAGCACATGTGACTGAGAAACTCTAATTAGGACAAAGTAGACAGATTAACTGCAAGGAATCTGTAATGTGTTTAATGTCTAGTTTGATCCTTGAGAAGTGGAGTGCAACTATATCTGCCCAAGTATTTAGGTGCTTATAGACCTGTGATGGCAAACCATGGCACTCCAGATGTTCTTGGACATCAATTCCCAGAATCCCAAGCCCCTGTGAATCCACACAAATGGGTTTAGTGCAATTCATCCAGCCTGTGCCGCCCTTGTCCCCTGAAAGTGGAAGTAAAACGCGCCTGTCTGGGAACTTCAGGTTCTGTAACTAAAAGAGATACTATATTTTATAGAGTGGATAAATTGCAAAGTACAGATATGCAACTCCTTAATGTCACTTTATACCCTCAATGGACGTCTCCCCTTCAGAATGAAGTCCTGGTTGTTTTTCCCTTAAAAACTGCCTCATTGCCTGTCATTGGACAGCAACTGAAATAATGACATTTTTTTATGAGCATATTGTACATTTTAGCAAAGAACAGTTTGAGCTAGAATTCTAAATTCAAACAATGAAAGAGAATGGATAAAATCTGGGAATCTGTCTGTGACCCATAGATCTTACTCTGCAAGCCAAAGAGATTTTGCAGGGTTTTGTAGCACACTTAGCTGAAGCAGAGAAAATTGCTCTTCTCTGAAGTAATTTCAGCATAGATCTTTTTCTTTTATCATCCTGGTCGGAGAACAAATGGATGGCTGAAAATAAGTTTGAAGAATTACATATCTCTGTGAAATAATCTTGAAAAAACAGACTTTAGATCCTACATTTCATATAGTCACTGAAGAGCAAAACACAATAACAAAGGTACAGATGTGACTTTCATCAATTAATGCTTCTGATGAGAAGTCAGCAAACAGCCCAAAAATTTATCTGCACTGCACAATGAGGCTAATCCTTAAATGATTGTAGGTCACTATAGCCTTAGCTTAGTGAAGCTCAACCAATGCACACCAACCCCGGAGTTTGTTCCAAGTGTTATCAAATCTTTATGAATAATGGATAAATTCATAAAGCTGTAAGTCTTTTCACAGATAAGGCATAAACACAAAAGGGATGATCTGTGTTAGGTAAATTATTCTTGGTGCAATTTTTCCAGATTAGTTTTCAGATATTATGTAAAGTGTTTTTGAAATCATAGTTTACACAGCCTTTATAGCTAAATGAATGAGAAACAAATTATATGTAAATCAATGTAAATAACTCATCTATATACACAGTATTTTTCATATAATATATTTTTATAATAATAATATTTTATTCTTTCTTGGCACCTTACATCAGGGCAGCAGCAAATGAATTACAAACACTGACTAATTAATTTCTCACAGGATTATACTAGCAGTGTCCATTCATGTTGCCTCATTCCCTAATGCCCTGCTCTGTTCAAAGTGGAAATAAAGATGATCTGCATCATAATAGGTAGTGTTTTGAGCAGGTAAATTTACATTCCTGAGAGTGGAGAGGGAAGTCTTTTGTCTGTGGTGTCATTCCTTCAATTGCCAGATTCAGCCAAAGAATCTGACAAGATTGCCTTTGACCTTGTGAATAAACCTGGGATTAGAAGACAAAATGCCAGCCTGTGATGGATTTCCTTTTAATATCCCTGTGAGGTGCATATAATATAGGGCTGCTTTTGGAGCACACAGGTACAAAGAGATATGATGCACATACTGTTGTCTGTGTCACTCATATGTGGTTTGTGACAAAGGTATCTCATGGCTAAAGAGTAACAGAAACACCTGGGATGAGTTGATCATATGGGACATATCCATATTAATTTCAACTGTCCCACAACAGCGCAGAGTTGATGTAGAAAGAAAATTTCCACACAATCTGCTTTTCACTGTTTGGCTGGATCAAATATTATGTTATGAACTTGGCTTAATATTGACAGCTTGACATAACTATATGCCTTTCTTTAAAAAAGAATGCAGTGCTATGCTTCAATGAATCTATGTTGTAGCTGTTGATTTACTACTGTATCAAGAGGTTGACTTGGTGACCCTTGGGTGCTTCTCCAGCTCTACAATTGTAAGATTTTGTAATTCAGTTTTGGTCTATCAGCAGTACTGAATCTTAAAAGAAAATTATTTTGCTTCCAATTTAGACTTAAAACTGTTTCCCTCATTCCCCCTCCTTCTCTCTTATTCATATCAATCATGTAATATCAGATAAATGTCTGCGATGAGATTCCCCAAGGTGCTGGTTATCTGTCCATGAAAGTATTACTGTATATACTTGAGTATAAGTTTTTCAGTCCAAAAAATGAGGTCAAAAAAGTGGACTTGGCTTATACTCGGGTCACTGAGTGTGATGGAAAAGGCAGCAGTGGCTAATAGCCTTCACCACTCACTTCTCCCATCCTGTCATTGGTACATCTCAGTTGGCATGGAGGAAACTCCTTTCTGCTGCATCTTATTTTCATGTATCGTATTTTATTATTGAAACTCACTAGCAACTGCTACAATTCCACCCTCAGCTTATATTCGGGTCAATCTGTTTTCCTGGGTTCTCAGGTCAAAATTAGGTACCTCAGCTTATATTCAGGTCGGTTTATACTCAAGTATATATGGTAAATATTCTTCCTAGTCCACCTAAGAAGAAAGAGCTATGAAGGAACTAGAAAAGATAATAAAGTATAAAGATGTGTCACTAGAAACCAATGACAAGATCATCTACACTGTGGTATCCCAAATTAGTATTTATAGATGTGAAAGCTGGACAGAGAAGAAAGCCAACAGAGAAAAAAATCTATTCCTTTGAAATGAGTTGCTGTTGCTGTGTTGCTGTGTTGGCACTTTGCAATAAATAAGTGAGTTTGGGGTTGCAGTTTGGGCACTCAGTCTCTAAAAGGTTCACCATCACTGATATAGGGGGATGTTAAATGTTCCAGTACAACATTCAATCCACAACATTTGCAGATGAAATGTCAGTGCACCAGAGCAAAAGTGGCAGAAAAATTCTAGGTTTGGAGATGTGAGATGGGTATAGCTAACATGTCAGCTAGGGCTCTGCAGATTTTTCTCCTGGGTTAGTTGTCCTGATAACAAAAGCTTCAGAAGATCTCATTATTAATTTTGTAATATTCCATGCATTACTTTTGCATTGCTATAATGCTATAACTATTTTAGCTGAAATATTTTAATATCTGTTGATGTTGCTGCTGTTTTTACTAATATTTGTGTTATTGAACGTATATATTATTGTGATATTCAATAAGATTGACTAGGCTATTTATTAGGCTAATAAAAAGAAAGGTGTGAATACAGTAATACCTCATATAACATTAGTATCGAATAACACTAAAATCGCATAACATTAAGGAATCTGGGGGGAAGAATTGCATCAGATAACATTAAGATCCAATGGGATGCTTCAGATAACAACCGCTAAAGCCTGTGTGGTTACAATGTATCTCTATGGATCGTATAGGATTTTAACATGCATCAGAAAACACTAAAAATCATATAACACCAAGACTTGTGGAATCAGGTTTTAGTGTTATATGAGGTTTTACTGTACATAGATGCAAGTAGGCAAAATGTATCATGAATATTCTGCCAGGCTCAAGCCCTCATCCTCATGTTGGAAACTGTTCCAGTGTCTCTGTCTTCTACAGGTCTAGAACTGTTCCTTAGAGTCTGATACTTTGATACAGAGCACACTGAAAAAGTTGGTTAGATTAACCTAGTCAATCCTGGTTTAGGTTTGGGACTTTCATTTGGCAACAAATAATAAACACCAACATATGAAGCTGATTTTAAAAGTTTTTCGGACGTTTTTGTTGCATTCTGACTGGCAGCCTATAAGAAACAAAGGCTTTGTAGAAATGATAGATCAGATGTCAACAAATTTGTTTCTTTTGTTATTCTCTTTGCTATGACTCAGTTGACTTGACTGATGTTCCAGTAAGTAGCTTTGCAAGGAGAACTGTCAAGAGTGTCAGGAGTCAGTCAGACTACCCTGTAAGTAGAGGAGTGGAAATTCTCTCCTTCTAACAAAGCCAAGGAAGCTTTGGTTCTTTCTCCTCAGATTACTGCTGCTACACTGCTTAGCTTTTGTATTTCACTCTACTGACCTCATTGTTCTCTACTGCCTTACATCTTGATTCCCTCCCACCCACACCACTTTTTGTATTAATTTATGTAGGAATTTTTCACCCTTTCCTTCCTTGTGTTGCTCATGTTCTCCAGGGAGCAAAAATGATGGAGTGGGAAGCTTTATTGTATTTTTCCATTTTCTTTGGTTCTTTTCTAATTATTACTTTGTGAGACAGGGAGGAGCTGTGCTTTTTATTTTGTTTTTATTCCCCTCGGGTGTGGGAGGGGGCTCCTGTCTGCTTCTTTTAAACTGCATGCTTTACTAGCAATTTCCAGTTCTGATGGCAATGACTTTTTCTTTCTTACCTGTACTTTTGCCTGATGGTGGTGAATGATGATGAATACAAACTACTGCCACCTGCATAGGTGTGATTACGATGATGATTCATGTACAATTGCTGACTTTTGATAGTGTGATTTGATTCTCTCTCTGTTGCCTTGCCTTTCTAGTTTTTATTTTCAACAGTTCTGTTAAGACTCAAGCACAGCCAAAATGGAAGCACTCAGAAGATACCCAATGAGGTATAGTGGATAAAGTTACATGCTAGGGTTCAGGAGGCCTGTTTTCAAATCCCCATCCAGCCATGGAAACTCACCAGAGCTGTGGAAATGGTAAAACCATTTCTTATCTCGCTTGCCTTGGAAATCCTGTTAGGATCACTGTAAGTCAATTCCAACTTGACAGCACATAATGAAAACAAAAGATGTGGGTTGTTTTGTTAGAAATGTATTGGTCTGGGATATAAATGAAATGAAAACAATAGGGGCACAACTGAAAATGAAATGAATATTTTTGCTCTACATATGCCTAGCCTGGCCCAGTGACTGTCATGTGAAATGTTTTATAGGAAAACAGGAAGTAGACAGAACCACCAAAACAAAAGAAGTTGCTGTTGCCAAATAATGGAAGATACTGGGACTGGAGACCTGAATGTTATGTGGGTGACTTCAAATTCAAATGACATGTGATTAGCCAACATAAAGACATGAACTGAGAGTTAATAGAGTAAAACTTGGAAATATATAGCAGTTTTATAGTAGAGTGTATGGTCTTTGATTTATTCTCTAGTTGAGTTCTATAGCAAATATATCCCTAGTTTAAGTCTAAAGTGAAAATGACAATTGTGCATCTCAGTTTCTGGTCTAAAAAAATCAGCTAACTAGGACATTTGCTTGTTTGGGGATATATGTTAAAATTTTAAAAATTATAGCAGGACCTAAAATCACCCTTTAGTCAGATTTAGAAACATCTGCTTTCCTCTTAAATTTTCAATTCTAAGTGACCCATTTTCCTAAGAATAAACCTATTTATCTTATTTTATTGTATGTTTTATCTCTGGATTCAAAGCCAGCAGCATAGTTCAAGATATCCAAAACCATACACTCTTGTGTTATCTTAATTCAGTTCAGCAGCTATAAAGGCAAACATGAACCATGCTGTTGCAACATGTATGTACTGGCATCTATTTCATCATAAATGTCAGTATTATTTCACCTACCCATGTGGCTGCATCTCTGAAACAGGCAGAATGATTTGTCTACTGCTCCAGATATAAATATCATAGCATAAAGCTTTGGATACAACCATGGCATGGTAGATATAGTGAAAAAGATCTTATGGTGTAAAACAACATTTGTCATATTTACTCCTTTTAAGATATAAAAGGGTGGGGGGATATGTTGTATTTCATGTACAGATATTGCCACTTACACCTGGTATATGTAAATCACCTTGCTGTGGAAAGGCATTACAGCGCAGCATAAGTCTGCTTGCTTTAAACAACTGTCAATAGTTACAACTGTGGGAGTCCAGGAATAGATGAGTGTATAATGTGTTCTGAGCAAGAGAGGTTTGAGAATTTACGGATTCTTTTCCAAGCTATTGGATTGTCATAAAGAACCCTGTCAGGATGATGGCATTCTATCAAATCAGCATGATCAAGCAAATTCACTTGCACCTCTTACACAGTAGCAAGGAAACATTGTCTGGCATATGTTATATATCCACAGTCTTGAGACAATGATTTCCATATGGAAGTACAGAGCCTCATGTAATATACTGATCTGCAATGGCCTTCCTACCATGTACACAGGGAAGAGTAGTAAGAACAGTTGAATTAAACTAAGAACCTGGCTGGATCCAAAACATATTTCTTATTGGCATGTATACACACACAGCTAGAACCAGTGAAGGGATGTCAAAAATTTTGCTACCACACCGTGACATGGACGTCATGGACGTCGTGGGCATGGCCAATGTCATGACATCATGATGTCATGGGCGGAGCCAACGTCATGATGTCATTACTTTGTGGGTGGAGCCAAAAATAATAAAAATAATAGTAAAATTAAATTAAATTAAACACACACACCCCTCAACCCACCCACCCACCCAAACAACCACAACACAAACCCATAAATAAATTAAAATAAATAAATAAATATAAATAAATAAAAATACACCCACCCCAAACACCTCACTTACCCTTGGAAGCAGCAGAGGCAGTGGCATGATGGCGCGGTGGCACGGCAGCACAGCGGCAAACCACCGCAACGGTATGGCATCCTGGCAGGGAGGCAGGGCCAGGTGCGGAAAGGCCGCCACCACTGCTTCTTCAGGCGCTCCCTGCGCCCTTCCTTTTACGGCAACCAAAATGGCTACTGGGAACTGCACATGCATCAAACTTCCATTTGACTCATGCGCAGTAAAAAAAAATAGAACTGCACATGCGTGAAATGAAGGTTTGATGCATGCACAGTACCCAGGAGCCATTTTGCCTCCAAATTTAATTAATTTATTTCTTTTTTTGGCTGGTGAGGCATCCAAACTAGACACCTAAAAGAACAACAACATAATCCCGGGTGGTTGCTACCGGTTTGGCAAACCACCCAGGAATGTTGCTACCGGTTCGGGCAAACTGGTGCAAACCAGTAACATCCCAACACTAGCTAGAACCATTTATCCTGCACGAATGAGAGGAGCATTTGATAACACCAAAGGATTGGCAAATTTTCAGGAAGATGTTCTCACCATTCTGTTTTAATTAAGATATTTGTTGTTATTGTTTTCCTTTTAACAGCCACAAAATCACCTTGCCATGCAGGTATAGGATGTTTGCAGGATACCTTTCATAGCAGGATTAGAGCTATGTTATAAAGATTAGTGTGTAAAGAACACTCAGTTAATTCTTTGTCCTCTTTGATTTAGACAACCTGAATTCAATAAGACCCCTAGACAGTGAACTTCCAAACCCCATTATATTCTTCATTTCCAGATAAGGGCAAAATAAAGACTTACTTCTTTTTTCATTACTGGCTGTAATTTGAGCAAACTGTTTCAATACAGAAAGAAAAAAGAAAGCATTCATACACAACCACACTCACACACCCACTGGCATACATTAAGCACAAAAAGATTGGCTGGTTGTGGAAAAAAGGCAGAAAGAACCAATCTGAGTCCTCTAATCCTTAAAACAGGGGTTCCCAGCCTAAGACCCATGGGTTGGATCTGGCCTGCAACACCATTTCATGTGTCTACCCCTCCAAAGGTACTCAAGAAACAAAATGGCCTTCCCTTTGAACCCGTTGGGACAAAATGGCCATCCCCATCATGCAGGCAGGGTGAAATGGCCATCTGGCCCTCGCGCTGACTGAGAGTGTGTGACCTGGCTCCTGGCTTGAAAAGGTTGGGAACCCCTGCCTTAAGACATTCAACAAAATAGCAACCACCACCGTTTTATACAATTTGTGTTATTTGCATAATTTTGCTTCAGCAAAAATTCACATCCCTATCTAAGAACAGCGAAACTATTACTGTATATAGTGTTGGTGAGTTACATCTGACATGATACTCATGTAGTGTCAGGGTTTCTTCTCACACTATAGCCATCTGGGGTACAAGGACCAGCACCAGAAGACTTCTTAGCCTCTCATAAAGTTGTTTTTTAATACAAAGAACAAAAGCACCAATGGGAAATACACAAGTAAGAAACTTAATCTGTAGAGTATAAGAAGATTGATAGAAGATTGACCAACAAGACGTAAGTAACAATGGTTTCAACATCTTGCACACTTGCTTGTGGGCAATGCTTACTTTTAAGAATGTTAATTTTTTTACTTCAAATTCCAGAATTCTCTAAGAATTCCCCATGCATAATACTAGGAGTTTCAGCGTAGGAACACAAACCTGCAGACACCTCTATTTCAATTAATAAGCCTGGGACCTTCTTTTAAGTCTTCCTTTCCTGCTTCAGTGCTTCTTGGGATGGACATGTCCCAATGCTTTTTGTCAATGGCAGTTTTATTGTTATTTCTCTACAGAAGGCACCTCTTGAAAAACTGCCAATCATAGGAAACTCTGGAATAAATGGCATTGGGGAATGCTTGTAGATAGCTCCTATTTCATTGATAATTTCACTGAAAAGTGGTTGATAATTAGGAATGGGTTACAAGAAACCCTATTGGGGGAAAAGTTGGGCACATAAAAAAGCAGACATGGCTTTGTAATTGCATGCAAGAGGAAACTTCAACAAATGTAGCATGGAAAATCCAGTCCATTGTTTTTTATGTGGACTGGTACCAACAAGGGTCTCTTAACCCAAAATCTGTGGGCAGGGTATTCCCATAAGAAGAGAATGGAAAACCCTGAGAAGATGTACCCATTAACTTGCTGGAGGCAGTGAACTTTGATCTTGAAGATAGTATTTCTACTTTTGTCATCATACTAGTGAATCCTTCTACATGTACACGAGAGACTCACACCTACACCATGCTGACCATAGTAATAAGTAGCCACTGACAAATTTTTGCAGGGGAGTGAGGTTTCATCCAGGTCACCATCTTCCTTCCTCATTCTTCATTGGTTCAGCTAGCAGCTCCCCTTGTGGCTTAGTGCTTAAGCTGCTGATCTGGAGACTGGAAGGTCTGGTTTCGATACCCAAGAGCTGCAGTTGGGGACATGAAAAGAGCCTCATTCAGGCATCCCCTGAAAATTCTTTCAAACCAGAGTAATCTCTGACATGAAATTATTATTATTGGTTCAGCTAAACAGGTGGCTAAGTATAGAGTTTGTTTATTTATTTTTCTGAAGCACAATTTCCACCTTCTGAAGGAGGCTTGAAAGATTTCTGCAAGAAACTGGATCTTCTTGGTGGTGGAATTCTTTGCCATTTGAGGTTCGCGGCGGCGGCGCCCCCCCCCCCCCGGTTAAAATTCCACAAACTAGCGAAGACAGAACGTATCAGGAAAGGTAGTAGAGATGTCTCACCTCTTGTATAAAGTTTTGCCCACATGTCTTTAAAAATTATGTCATCTTACAATATGTTGCTCTTTGGTTTTTGATTTATTGGCTAGTTATGTCAGGACTTAGTTTTTATTTTATGGGTGGGTTGAACATTCTTATTCATTTCATTTCTGTATGAACTATATTTGTAAGCTGTCCAGAGTAGTTAATGCTAGATGGGTGGGATATAATTTAAATGAACAAAAACAAAAAATATCACATTTTTTTAAAATTAAAATATTTGATATATTTTATATTTACTGAATATATATATACAGTAAAACACCAGATAACGATTGGATCGGATAACGCTAAAATCGCATAACGTTGGGGAATTTGAGGCAAACCATTATGTTACCGTTATCGGATCCATCAGATAACCTTTGCCTCAAATTCCCAGAGGTGTGGCTGTGACTCACCAGTTTCTCTTGGGAAAAAGGGAGGGGCTGCCTGCTCTCAAGCTTGCCACATTTGAATAACAAAGGCTTGCAAAAACCAGTCTGACTAGTTTAGCAAAGCAAAGGCTTAGGACCCTTTCCTCAGTGTAACCCAGAACACTTTGCAGAAAAATAATTGCAAAGAGACAATTTGACCCAATTACCTTTATGAAGTTTCCCCTTTAAATTCTAAACAGCCTGAACCCAAGATTGTAGCTCCGCAAGCCTCATGCATTGTCAATGGAAAACAAGCAGACTGAAACATTTCACCTACAAAGCAATTAAGCTTTTCACACCCTGCAAAGCCCTGAGAGAACTTCCTTTATTACAGCAATGGTAGGTGGGCTGATTCTAAATGAAAACATTTTCCTAGCTTCTGTTCAGATCTTTTAAAACAGCACTTTATAAAATTTTCAAAAATTTAAAAATGCTGTATGGCTTTGTTCCCCTAAAGTCAGGGTGGTCTGGCATGTTTTTGTAATGTATTTACTCCTTAGACAATTATTTCTTAAAGTTCTTTAAGTTTCCAGCATGTTTCCTTGACTTTCCCTTGAAGCCTCTGTTGCTTATCTCTATGGAGTTAACGTTATCAGATCCACCTGAGTAGGATTTTAACGTTATCTGGTGCATACATCGGATAAGGCTAAAAATCGGATAACGTTAAGACTTGTGGAACCAAGTCTTAACGTTATCCGAGGTATTAATGCACATACATTCCCTATCCTGTGCATCTCCTCCCCCATACTGAAATATAGTATCTCCTTTCCCACTCACCATTAGTTACCACTATGTTGGATATTGTGTTGTGGTAACCTTATTACCCTGATCACATCAATGATTGCACCTCTGCTAAGGCTTCCATACTTGCTGATATTTTAAAACTGTCTTTGTGATTCCACCAGCATTCTTAGCAGCAAATCTGATTTACCATCCAATCCATGGGAGAGAAAGATATTGTACCCTTTTCTATATTTCCTGTAATGTTTCTATGTCTGGAGCACAGCAGAAGGGAAAGAATGGTAATCAAATTAATGTTCTTGTTACCGTAGCAGCAAAAAATAAAGCAGCTCGGTTTTACTGGCCCTAAAGACCCCTTGGATTGTGGGTAGCATACTTCAGCCTTTCCAAATTGGTAGCACTGTAACATAATTGCATGCTGATTCTCTCCTTGCAAAACCATGGTGACAATGCTAGCCCTACATTTTTGCAGCTGCAATTGGCAAGAGACAACAAGGACACTATATGCTACCACCGAAGTATCAATTGTCAATGCAGGAGATCTGCAGCACTCCATTTACTGACTTAATAGGTCTCTCTGGGATGCATAGATACAATGGGTTGCTGTATGATACATCCACAGTCCTCAATTGTATCCAATGGCTCCAAATCTCTTGACTCTCTTTTCATCCCCTATTGAGTTGTCTCTTTCCCTTCCTTCTCAGTAATGAATATAACTTCACTGATTGGAAGACACTACTTCATGCACATCTTTTTTTTATGGTTAGGCTTATATAATTCTAAAGAAGCAACCATTCTGCCCTGATCATCTTTATGCATCATTTTGCTTTATGCAATGACATAAAGTCTATTTCATGATGTATTAGTTTTTAGATGCCTCAATAACTTTATGTTACAGTCAAGTGGCAGTGTGGTTTTGGATTGATTTTTTTGTTTCATTTAAACTTAAATAGAAGTTCATAGATTCTTACCACTACCACCAGAGTAGTTGTTCCAATTATCGGCCAATCTCCAACCTGCCCATTTTGGGTAAGGTTTTGGAGAAGGCAGTGGCACAGCAGTTACAGGAGATCATGGATGAAACGGATTATCTGGACTCTTCCCAGTCAGGATTCAGGCCCGGATATGGTAGAGAAACTGCATTGGTCACGCTTGTGGATGATCTCTGGACAGTGGACATCCATCCTTCATGGTTCTTCTTGACTTCTCAGCGGCTTTTGACACCATTGACCATGGTATCCTTCTGGAAAGACTCCAGGGATTGGGGATCCAGGGCACTGTGTGGTCCTGGTTTTCCTTATTTCTGAAGGGCCGGACCCAGTTGGTGTGGCTGGAGAGGGAGAGGTCCAGTCCTGGGCCCCTCCAATATGGGGTGCCTCAGGGCTTGGTGCTCTCTCCTCTCTTATTTAACATCTACATGAAACCGCTGGGTGAGATCATCCATTCCCACAGGGTGAGGTATCATCAATATGCTTGGTGCTCTCTCCTCTCTTATTTAACATCTACATGAAACCGCTGGGTGAGATCATCCATTCCCACAGGGTGAGGTATCATCAATATGCTGATGATACCCAGTTGTATATCTCTGCCCATGGGAACCCTAGTGATGCAGTGGAAGTCCTTTCCAGGTGCCTGGAGGCTTTTAGGGTCTGGATGGGGGACAACGGGCTACAACTGAATCCTGGCAAGACTGAGTGGCTATAGGTCAGGTTATCTGGGGAGCTGCCATCTTTGCTTCTGGATGGGGCTTCTTTGCCCCAAACAGACATGGTGCATAATCTGGGGGTCCTCCTGGACTCACGTCTACTGCTCAAGAAGCAGGTAGCAGCCGTGGCCAGGAGGGCTTTTGCTCAACTTCGGGTCATTCGCCAGTTATGCCCACTCCTATACTGGGACTCTTTGCTCATGATCACACATGCTCTGGTCACCTCAAGACTCGATTACTGTAATGCACTCTACATGGGGCTGCCCTTGATGATCATTCAGAGGCTGCATCTGGTCCAGAACACGGCTACCCAGGTAGTTATGGGTTGCGGGTGTTATGCTCATGCCCCACCGCTACTTCGGGAGCTGCACTGGTTGCCAGTGTGCCTCCGGGTGCAATTCAAGGTGCTGGTGATCACCTTTAAAGCCCTATATGGTAGTGGGCCAGGGTACTTTAGAGACAGCATCATCCCAAGAACATCTGTCCATCCCACCAGAGCAGACTGGAGAGATGCCTTTGTGGTGCCATTGGCTAGAGACACACATCTCTCTGGCACTAGGAGAAGGGCCTTTTCTGTGTCTTTGGTACCTCCTACCCATGGAATTGCATCTCCAGACAGACTTGCTGCCTTTAGGAAGGGGGTGAATACATGGTTGGTGGGGGAGGTATGAGACCATGGGCATTCGATGACCCCAGCCTGTTGGCTGATCTGATCCACCCCTTAGTATAATTTTAATTTTTTTTATCTTGGTTTTAACTTGTTGATTTTTAACTCTTTTAGATTCTTTTAATCCAAATTTTCTAGGGTTTTATGGTCATGGATGAATTTTAATGTGGGATTCTTTTAGTGTTTTTTATTATTGTGATACTGCCCTGAGTCGTCTGCGAATAGGGCAGTCTACAAATGCGAAAATAAATAAATAACTAAAATAAATTCTGCTGAGTATCTTCTGGATTGCAATAGATTAATGTGCATTTGGCAGACAATGAAGAAATCAGCAATGTATAAATATATTTATATTAATAAACTATAATATAATAAATTATAGTGCAAGAACAGAGAACATTGTATCTCCCTCGAATCCTTCAGTGGTAAAAGAGAATGCAAAGAAGAAAATATAATAAATTATATGTATGTTATTTAAATTTTATTTAAAAATAGGAAATGGTTTGCATCTGTTTATGAAAGGTAGGACAAATTGGCAAGGCCTTTATTTATATTGGGTAGTGTAACATTTAAGAAGCAGATTGCCATGACTTTCTCAGGTTTTATGCTGTTGTTTTTATGAATGTCAGTTGACAAAAGGAGTAATTTTTTTGTTTTTCTCTTTTGTCTTTTTTGCAAAGTGCAATGCCAGAGTTGATCACTGGAAGGAACTCGAGATTATTTCTTTGCACACCAGTAAAGAAAACACAATGTGTTATCAACTTGCAGATGAACTAATTGCTGCTCCGTCAGAACAATTATGATGATATTGGCAAATCTAGCTTGATAACTATAAGGACAATCTGGCTGCTGAGAAGCAGTGAGTAATACAGTGAGTGTCTGATTTTAAAATGTTCTACACTGTAAGCCAAACTTAGCTCTGCCAGGTTGTTTTATGTGCCATAATTGGACCATGACACAGTGGATGCCATATGGAACTTAGTGCTGAGCTCCAATAGGATTGAACTTCATTAGCATGTTTGCTGTCCTAGAAAGTCACATCTAGTTTCAGCAGTTTCCCTCCAGAGGTCAAATTTATATAAATGTTTACAGAGGGGGTGATTTTAATGCAAATTACTGCACAGCAACAGAGTAGCTAGGGATCAACTCCCAAAGACTAAATATGGAACAAATGTAGATAAAATGCAAATTGCAGATGGTGAGAAAAGGAAATTCTTGACAAGAGTTACAGAATTCCTTCTTATATGGATGGGTTTTCCGTGGTCTATATTTTAGCCCAAGCAAAGCTGGGTTAAAATGCTGCAAAAAATGCTGCAAAAATGCTCTCCATTAAATGGTATTTTAATGCACAATAGTTATAAACCAAAAGAAAAATAAGTGGGTTCTAGATTCAATCAAGGCTGAATTCTCACTAGAAGCTAAAGTGACTAAATTGGAGCTATTGTATTTTGGGCACATCATGACAAGACTCACTATAAAACTATTAAGAAAAATTGAAGATAGTAGGGGAAAAGGAAGATCTGTTATCAATTGGACTGACTTAATGAACTAAGTGTGGTGATTTTATACTGTAAATATATTCTGTATATATGCTTGTATCATCATGAACAGTAAGTGACTGGAGTTTGATTGACAGTTGTAGGTTGGACATGGGCCAGACATGAAAAAAAGCTGTTGAAAGTCTGGAAAAAAATGTTCATGAATGAAACTATGTGCTGATTGGTTGGCAAGATTCTTGCCTGGAGAGAGGCCATTTTCAATCTAAGTGTGTATCCATGAGAGAGAGATTCAAATTTGAGGGAAAATATAGTTATGTTTCTATTGGCATTTGAGACAAAACAGGTATCCATCTAGATCAGGGGTCCCCAAACATTTTAAGCCAGGGACCAGTTCATGCTCCCTCAGACTGTTGAGGGGCCGGACTAGTGGTCCCCTCATCACTGCTGGAAACCATGCCTAACCCACCTCACTCCCCACCACCAGCACTGCTGATAACAATCACCCCAAGCCCACCACACTCTCATCACCACTGCTGCCAGGGGTGGTGACCACCCCAAGCCCACACACTAGAGGAGCTGCAAGGCATGGGGTCCAGGCTGTCCTTCTTGGCTATGAGCTCAGGCAGTAAATGCCATGCTCAGCCACTCCAGCTACCAGGAAAGCTGCAGTCAGCCAGAGCAGCTGCCTGGAATGCCAACGCCACCTCAGTCCTTTCCCCCTCCACTTGGCTTGGCATGTCCCTAATGGCGCTCCATAGCAGGCGGATGTTGTAAACCTTATAACATCCACCCTGCTATGGAGCACCGGCAGGGACACATCAAGCCAAGAGGAGGGGACAAGGATTGAGGCAGCAACAGCAGAAACAGTGGGTGGAGTGAGGGTGCAGGATGGATGATTTGATGCCATGTGGCAGATCTGGCTCATGGGCGATAGTTTGGGGATCTCTATCTACATGGATACATACACACATACAACTGAAAAGAAATAATGTCTGTGTGATACTTGACAGCTTGTATCATTGCACCTTTTTACTATTTGTGTGTGTGTGTGTTGTTTTTTTAATAAAAACATTTTGGTTTACAAATCTCATCTGTTAGTTTCAGAGATAGCAAATACAGGATGTCAAGTTTTTTCTGGCCATATGTGTGTTAACGGTAGCAGACTAGTGGTTAGCTAATACGACAACAGAAGGTTGGGTTTACAGACTCACATACAGTCTCAGTGAACAGTGCAGTTTACTTCTGGGTGAGGGAAAACACTCAAAAAATAGACACAGAACTATACACAGGTACCAGTCTGTCTTCAAGCCCCACAGTAGAGTCAAGGCTTGGAATCCTGATGGCTCAAGTTCACTGAGCATACACAGAGTCCTGCCACAGTAAACACTGACTGCAGTTTGCCCAAGGCCTTAGTCAGTGTGCTTTCCTTAGCAGTTCAGAGTACCTGTTAGTTCTTTGCATCAGCAGAGCTTCCTGCAGCACTTCTTTGTCCCTCAGATGTCATCTGTCAAATGTCCATCAGTCTCTAGTCAATTCTCCTCCACAGATTAGCCCATCTCAGGTGGGCTATAGATATACTGTAATTCTGCTGAGTCGCCCTCAGAGTGGCTACAGCTGTGCACAGTTCTGAATCACATCCCCAAGTGGTTACAGCTGTGTAATCAGTCTATGAAGGCCAATGCCTCAACAGCTAACAGCTATGTCTAGACCCTTGAATATCTCTTAAAGATACAGTAACTCAGTGGGCAGGCATCTTACTACAATACCCATAAAATATGCCCTAACACAGGACATTATATACATGCAGTGCTGGAACCAGCTGCCCCTGGTCTGAGTTGTGGCTGGGGTGGAGAGACTGTTTGAATTTGGTATTGTAATTGACTATATTGTATAATTTTCTTGCCAGTTTGACTATAATATTTTTTTATTCTATTGTATTTTTATGTAAGATTTATTAACTACATTGACCATTAATTTTATATTTATTCATGTTGTTATATGCTGTTTCCAATTGTATATTGTATATTGTATGATGTTATGCTGTTACTTTTTGTTCCTGGTGTATTTTGGTTATTGTATATCATTGATTTGCTGTTTATATTGTATCCATTGTGTTTTATTTTTATGATTTGTAAGCTGCCTAGAGTCGGGTTTTCCTGAGTAGGGCGGGATATAAATTTGAAATAACAACAACATCATCAACAACAACAACAACACATGGTTTATGTAGTGTCAACAAAGTAACTAAGAGTATGTTTCACTAGAAGAATTCTTACCTCCTTTTAAAGAGCATTGGAAGGTCAGGCCTTCACTGTGACAGTATTTCAACAGCAGTACAAAGAGAATACAGGATGTTTGCCTAGATTAGTCATAGGAATCACCTAGAATAGTGATGGCCAACCTTGGTGCTGCAAGTGTTCTTGGACTTCAATTCCCAGAAGCCCAAGTCAGCACACCAGCTGATCAGTGCTTCTGGGAGTTGAAGTTCAAGAACATCTGGAGTGCCAAGGTTGACCATCACTGGACTAAGAGAAGGAGTCCCTATTCCTATCTTAAATAGTAGCTTAGGCCCGGTGGTTAGGGTAGTCCTTTTGTGGGAGGCTCACACAGGTAGAGAAGGTATGTGAGCATCATAGGAAGCCATTTGCCATAAAATATATTGCTTAGTCTGTAAACCCGGAACAGGGCTACTAATCATGGAATGTTTTGAAAGTATTTCATGGGATCACCCTAATTTGGAAGTGACTTGATGCATTACAGTAACATATCATTGTTATTGCAGAAAGAATTCAAATAATTAGTTTTTTGTAACGGCTTATTTCCAAGGTCTGCACAAAACAATTAATCTGGGATAGGGTCTGTTCCCCATTAGCAACACATCTATGACTAATGGCATGAGAATTTTGCTTCTTCCACCTTCTGTTTCTGCACTGCTCACCACAGAAATTTGATACGATCATAAAATGTTGAAGATAATTTATGTAACAAGTGTCTATGTGAGTTCCAGCTGCCACTAGTACTCTACAGTTTCACTCCAATCTCAGTGCTGATTAAACTTTTCCTCTTCCATTCCATTTGTAACGAATACGTGGCAATATAATTTTTCCAGTTTAGTATAAATATACTGTATGCTTTGGCATTAAATTGGGTCAGCAATCCAGACAATGATTTCTCTTGGAGATTGGGCCAGACAATCTATTTGGGTTGCAGAAAATCATTTGAAACATACATGATGGAAAGACTATAAGGTGGTTTTTGAATATAGCTTGGTAAGAAATATTGTGGATGAAGATTTCATTTATGTCTCCTTTCAAGGGTACAGTGAAAATATCCATAGGAATATACTGCCCTCTGGCAGGAAGTCAGAATAAGAGTATTAAACCAGGAAGCAAAACACATTATAAGAAAAGCATCAAGATATATGTACTGATAGCACCTTACATAGGCATACAGTGTAACATTAAGTTAGATGCAGCCATTTTTAAAGAAATCAATACATTTATTTTTTATCATGTATAAAATTGTTACAGTGTAAATCTTTAGGTTTTACAAAATAATACACCAGTGTTAAGTAGTCAGTAAATTCCACTATGGTCAATCTCCTGCCATCCTTCCTGAAAAGAAAGAAACTTTCAATCTCAGCAACCTTTTCTTTTAGACCAGGGATTCTCAACCTGCAGCCTGTGGGCCGGATGTGGCCCATGGCACCATTTTATGTGGTCCACCACCACCTCCACCACACCAGGAAGTGCCATGTGGTGGAGGAAGGGCAAAATGGCCATCTGGCCACTGAAAATGTCTGAGGGAGTATGACCTGACCCCCAGCTTAAAAAGGTTGAGAACTCCGTTTTAGACAGCAAACTATTTTTCCAGCAATATCACTGGATTCATTTATTTTTCTTTATATCTTGCCTTTCCTCACAAAGAGCTCAGGGCAAGAAATGACCAATGAAAAAAACTATACAGCACATGGAGACTGTCAAAATTCTAATTTTTCAATCACAAAAATGTAATAAAATATAAGGAAGTCACCAGCATCTAAACATATCAAATTGATATCTGTATCTCTTCCTGAGAGTGCTACAAAATTTTATAGACCTCCAGGGAAATATCAGAAGCCTATTTTTTGCCACAACTGGTGTTTATCTCAAAGGGATAATCCCAGTACTGTCTAGGGAAATATTTTGCATCTTTTACAATTTTCCCTTCTTCTGAGTATCTTCCAATTTATTTTTCCCATACAAGACAGAACGAATATCCAAAATAAATCTACTTTTCTTCATTTTTGTTGAATAAGCACATACAGATATAAATGCATCTGTCTAAAAAACCTTACTTATAAAACCCTAATACAAAATATGGAAATGTATTTATGAAAACTTAATGAAATAAAATTTAAATATAAGTAACTTAAAATGTTCTAATAATAATAATTAATAGAGTGCATAAGAAGGAAATAAGATTACTTAAAGTGTTAGAAAATAATCAGGAACGCAAAAGTACTATAAAGACATACAGTATTCTCTAAATTACAAAAATTAGCTCTCAATTAAGGCTCATCTATAAAAATATGTAATTATGTGATTTCAAAGACTAAACGAGAGAATAAGCCATTTTAACATTAACATACTGTATAAGAAAAAAATATTAATCCACATCACAGTTTCTCTCCTCTAACTGTGGTAGTCTTCTGGTATTTTCTTCTTGCCCTCACTATCCTTTCTGTTCACCTTTTATACCCTTATTTTTCTTTCCTTTACTAGCAACCAACGGTCACGGGCTGGGGCAGATGTAGCTAGCAGGTAACATGAATTTCAGGACCCAGAGCAACATGCCAAACAGGAACCGTATCTTAGTACAAGACCAAATCAAGCCAGAGACCCTGGGTTAGTCTAGATCAGGGTTCCTTAAACTTGCCTCTGCAGGTATTTTTGGACTTCAATTCCCAGAAGACCACACCTTCTGATCAGGGCTTCTGGGAATTGAAGTCCAAAAACATCTGGAGAGTCAAGTTTGAGGAACCCTAGTCTAGGTGACAAAAGTGTAGTCAAAGCAAGCCAGAACTCAGGTGACTGAGAAAGCAGACAAAACAGATTACCTTCAGGGGTTGAAGTAAGGCAAGGATGGAGTTCAAGGAGCAAAGCTCCAGGCAAGGCAAAGTAACAGTCCACAGAAACCAGAAACAGGGCAGGGAATCTTGAAGAGCAGGAACAAGTCAGGAGAACTCCTGGAGCAAGAACCAGGAGTAAGGCAGAAATCTTCAATAGCAGGAACAAAACGAGCAATCCAGGAGCCAAGCAACATTGCTGAGGCAGTTTCTGGGAGAGAAAGCTGGTTATAACTAAACCACCCAGGGTCTCTAGATGGTGTAAGGAATAGAAATGGGGGCTTGGGTTTTTTAAAAACAAGCAAACAATAATGTAGATTTCTGAATATTGTTCACACCAGAGGGAAAGAATGTGGCCTTCAAGTTGTTACTGGGGAAGGATTGTGTGGTAAACACAATAATCTTGTGTTCTGGGAAAATGAAACTTAAGTTTTGATGGCTGAAATCCTTCAGAAGAAGGGTCAAAATTGTTTATGTTACAATGATCTTGCTTTGAAGGCTGGCTAGGAAGCAGCTGATAGTTTGGCAAATAACTATTATTAAACAATTGCTTAAGACTCAGTTTTCAAAGCGTTTCTTCACAATTAAAGAAGTGAATATCTTGCCTATTTCTTAAAAAATCACATTTTCAATTAATTCTGAAATGGCAATCACAAGGTAGACAACTTGATCTCCCCTGGAGGGATCTTACATCTCAGGTTGTTAAATATTTGGGTATGGTGATCTTTAAGTCACTTGGGTTCTATGTCATTTTGGACTTCATACAGTATTACTAACACCAATCTTAATAGCCAGCAAAGTAATTTTAAAACTGGTGTGATGTGCTTACTATGAATGAGATTTTCGGACATTTTGGACCACAGAGCCTATAATTCTCCATTCTGAGAGTTCAGACAGGCACGTTACTGACAATTAATTGTGAGAAAGGCCTAAACTGGAAAGTTTGAGGCCTAGTTAGCCCTGGCTTCACCTAAGCTTCCTGTTCCTGATGAGGTGCTAGTTGCAGGCTTTCTTTCTGGAAGATAATATAGATAAAGAAAGGGCTAACTAGCCAAAATCCTTCCACTCTAGGCCTTTCTTTTGGTTGACTCACATTTAGGTGTCTGTCTGTTAGGCAGTGCTATAAGAATGGAGGATTATGGGATTTGTAGACTAAAAGAACTAAAAATCCCATCCTTAGTGCTTTTTTTTTTTTTTTTGCTGGTTCTATGAATATAGAAGTAACAGCTACACCATCTCCATCTTCCATATCATCATCAATGGAAGCCTGATGTAGAAGTCATCACAATAATCCAATTCAAAATTATGAGAACATCTACTTCTGTCACCAGGTTTTCCAGGACCATGCGTGGTAAACAACAAGCCCAAACCAGCCTTGGAAGTGAGATCAACACTTGGGCTCCTGTGAATCCTCTGAATCTCGGGAGTACTATCCCAGATAAATAGTGGGAAAGATTATCCAGAATAAACCAGTAAGAATATTGGATCAGCCCTGTGGTTATCATGTCCACCTTGAAGTTCTGTGGAGGAGAATTTTAAGCCCAATTAGGGGAACTACAGAAGGAATTTTGAAACCCAACACCACACTAGAAGTGGTCTCAGACAGGAAGGTCATTGGGCAAATGTATCAGCAACAGCAATGTTTCTAGTCTAAAACCAGCTGTCAACCCTCACATGAAGTTCCTAGATGGACTGATTTCAAAGTGAGACATTGTGTAAAGATAAGACAAAAAGTGATTGACTGCGAAGACAAGAAATTCAGTGTGAAGTTCAATTTTTTTGCCTAATACGCATCTTTCAAATAAAGTCTTAAAATATTTTTGGTGAATTGTTTCACTGAAATCTTACTGAGGTAGACACATTAAATAACATTGAGAACTCTGGTCTTTATCAATTTATCTTAAATTTCAAAAGTCTGTATTTGACAAGTAACACATCAACTTCAAGGAGAAAAACACCCAGCTTGAGTAATTGAAATGTAATTATAGGGTTCATTTCAGATAACTGTTTCTTAGAAGCCTAGCATAAATCTGGACAAATGGAAGAGGTACATAATTACTTGTAAAGGATCTCATTGGGTAAATTCTTCAACAAATGTACATTTAACATTTTTCAGATAAGTACAGATTCCTAGTACACTTTTGTTTGAGGTTTATGATTCACATTCACACACATTCACAAATGGCTGAAATGTTTAGAAACCTTACTCAAGGTTTCCATTGTAAATTTCAACTTCAAAAGATACTAACTGGCTGAGCAATCTCTAAAGATAATTTTGCAATTTCCCTACCATGATGGAAAAACTATAGAAGTAGTGATGCACCAAAAAGATACCAATTTGTATGTAAATGGAATAAGACACTCCAGCTGAGGAACATCAGTGGAAAACTCAAAAATGATGTCATGCATATTTATTTATTTATTTATTTATTTATTTATTTATTTATTTATTTATTTATATTTGTTTATCGCTCTCCTCCCCGAAGGGACCCAGGGCGATTTCCAACAATTAAAAAAAACACTTAAAAATTAAAAACTTTAAAAAACTTATATCCTACTTGTTGTTATGTGCCTCCTGGTCATTTCCAAGTTATAGTGACCCTATAAATTAACGACATGAAACAGTCCAATCATTAACAACCTTACTTAGGTGTTCCTCCCTCTCTTCCACTTTTCCTAGCATTATGATCATGTCCATTTGATTTTGTCTTGTCATGATACATTAGAATTATAATAATCCCAGGGTATTCATTTTAGCTTCTAATGATAATTTATTGAGTGTATGTATCTTACTTTCTGATGACCCATGGTATGATGTCCTTAAAACCTTCCTCCAACACTGTATTTCACCTGAATCAAGTTTTTTTTCCTGTCAAGTTTTCACATCCATACGTTGTATTCAATACCACAGAATGGATTATCTTGGCTTTTGTTGACAGCAATTACTTCCTTACATTGCAGGATCTTCTCTCTCAATCTCAGTCTTTTCCTGATTTCTTGGCTGCAATTTCAATTTTAATTTTGTCTGGTGATTCAACCAAGGCATCGACAATCTTTAACAGTTTCTATTTCCACATTGCCAACGTTAAAGTTCTATAATTCTTCTGTCATCATGATTTATGACTTCTCAAAGCTCAGCTGTAATCTTGCACTACCTTCTTTAATCTTTAAATTAGTCATTTCCAGTTGTTGCTATTTCCTACTAATAAAATGGTCTCACCTACATATCATAACTTACGGATGCTTCTTTATATATAAAGTGGGGCTAATCTAGCTAACTGTATTAATTTTAAAAAATTCTCTGGGTTATATTGTGCTTTTGTACCCATGATCCAAAACATCAGGGAATGCCACGATATCATGCTCATGTTGGCAGTGAAAGAAAGCTTTACATAGCAGAGGGCAGTCTGAATTTGATAATATCACAGGCAGCAGCCCCCTCTTGTGCTCTCTACCATTCATACATAGACATCATGCAAGGGAAAATCCTAAAAACTGACCTCTTTTCACCACTTACTCACTTCTAACCCAAACTTAAAGCCATTGTCATGACTGTTTTTCAAAAAAAATATGAGTAGGGAGCTCAAGAGTATATACTGTAGATTATCTTAACTGCTACCATTAGTGTTGTCAACATTCAGGCTGCCCTTTGCTGTGAAAAGATTAGCAGGATATACAAAAAAAAAGGAACTACCACGGCAATAGTCTACATAACCAATGATGATTGAAACTTTATTCTGTTTAGCAGCTATAAAGGCAATTGTTTGTGAGTAAACCTACTTTCAAGATATCCAGTAGGGTGTAGCAGATAGAGTGATGGAATAGTACTCAGGAAGCTTTGGTTTGCATTATTTCTCAACCATGGAAACTCACTAGGGGAGGAAAAGTGGTAAAATACTCTTTAAATATATTGCTTTGAAAACCCCATTAGGGTAACTATAAGTCAGTTCCTATAAGATATAGGATAACACAGAAGTGGAGCAGAGATGGGAACTTGACCCTGCTGCAAATCCAGATGTCAACTATGCCCCCACATTCACTCTGGAAACAGTATTAATGGACCCAACGGCACCACACACAACATTAAAGGCAGTTTTACTTGTGCTTCTGCCAATGTGATTTTTGCCATCTCTTGCCAAAAATGTCCATCTGTGTTTTATGTAGGACAAACAGGACAATCTTTACACAACAGAATTAATGGACACAAATCAGACATCCGGCATGGCAACACAGAGAAACCTGTCTCAAACCACTTCAATCTAACAGGACACTCTGTCCAAGACCTGAAAGTTACAATGCTGGAAAAGAAGAAATTACAAAACTAGGATTGAAAGGGGGACAGCAGAAATCAAATATATCCATCTGTTAGACACCCATCACAGGGGATTAAATATCAGTGAAGGTTTTCTGGGACCTTATAAAATTTGATACACAGATTGCTATACGCTGCTAGATATTTTATATATTATATTACAACCTTCCTGCCAATTCTCTTTAGCAAAACAGGAAGTAACCAGGTAGTGTTTGTGTTTGTTTTCTGACATGCAGGTAAGAGGTTGATCCACAGCTTTGAGAATAAAAGGGAAACATTTAGAGCTAATCTGAATAATTTATTGTTGCTGATGGCTAGTGGAAGCTGTAGTGTTGTGCTTGCTTGTCTGTTATTCTGCTTGAGCAGGAACTTCTCCCTTTGACCCATGAATTTGGTGTATATAAACTGTGCCTGTAAATGTCACTCCTTGTCTGAAGGATCCACGAAAGCTAACAATAAAAATATAGCAGTTACTGCACATACTCGAGTATAAGCCGACCCGAATATAAGCCAAGGTGCCTAATGTTTACCTGAGAAACTAGGAAAATAGATTGACCCGAGGATAAGCTGAGGGTGGAAAATGCAGGAGCTGCTAGTGAGTTTCCATAATCACTTCTACATGAAAATAAAATTAAGTTTATTGAGACATCAGCTTTTAGAATATTTAGGGCAATGTGCAGGTACGGTATTTTTTTTTACTGTATTTGAATTAGCACCAGCCAACCTGTGGGGGCACTGCAGGGTAAAGAGGTATGTGGGCCAATAGAGCTGAGGCAGAAAACGTCACTTTTTGGGCCATGGGCTGGTCACATGATTCAGGGAGCCAGTCACTATGGCCCAGGGGTCAGATGTGGCCCTTGATGCCAATTTATCCAGCCCCCGAAGCCCTCATTGCTCCTGGAAAAGCCATATGGGTGTGTTTTACTTCTGCTTCTGGGAGCAACAAGGGCTTATTGGGCCAGATGAATTGGCATCAGACGCTGCATCCAGCCCCTGGGCCATAGTTTGGGCACCCATGCTGAGTAGATTAGAAAGATAGGTTTATTATTTTGCCAATGTGTGAGTAAACTGATGGTCTGTCTTGCCTGAAGTGTTTTCAAATGTTTGATAAAGCTGCCTTTCATTTCCCCCCTTTTTGATATTTTCTGACTGTTTCTCTTTGTAAATACTGTAAATACGACATCTTTTCTAGCGTTCTCAAAGCTTGGAGAGTACCTGGTTTAAACTAGGCCTCAAAATCCTTTCTTCTCTGTGTCACAAGGCTGTGTCACAAGACTGCCTGCTTCCCAGTACTGTATTCTTATCTGTAGCTAGCTGAGCTCTCTGGTGTTATGACTGTGTATATGTCAACAAGTTCCCATGTTTTGAGAAAATTTCTGTTTCAATAAGAGCGTACCCTGATGGGTCAGAAGGTACCCCACCTGACTGCAGAATCTCCATCTTGGGGGAGAACAGAGTTAGTTTGCTTTTGGATGTCTATGGGTTAACATCTTTGCCTGGGGGACTATTCCTTTTTGCTTCTTCAAAATGATTACCTAGAGTGATTGGATTGTATTTGGACTGACTATTGTTACTGAACTTATTTATGCTTTTCTGGATTATCCTTTAAGAAACCTGATCAATAAAGCAACTGCTTTTGCTTGAAGATTGTCTCTTTCCTTAACAGAAGCTGACACCACACACACAAGGCCTAGCTACCAAACCTCCCCAATTTGCTTCATTGCCTGAGCATAGTAAGAGTTCTGTTAATGCAGACCGGCTCTCCCATAGAGCTGACAAGGCCTACAGTTCCCGTAAAGAGACTGGGTCTCTGGAACTGGAAGGGAGGTACTGAATATGGGGTCTTTCAAATACCACATGACCATTTTAGGGGTGGAGGGGGTTGACCAAAAGTAACGGAAAGTCACAGGGGGAGGGGGGTTCGGCATGAAGTCACATGACTGCGCAGCCTTGGTCAGCTTTAAAGTCAGTGCAGCTGCCGCTGCCGCCATTGCCACCAATGCTCCCCGGGCCGGTCTGGCCAGGGAGGGAAGCAGGAACAGCTCTCCGGCCCAGGTCGGCTTTAAAGTCAGCATCACTGCCATTGCCACCGACACTCCCCACGTCTTATAATAACTTCTGAGGCCTGCTGAGCATGGCTAGTAGAATTTCAGAAACCAAATAACTGACACTTACCTTAACCAAACATTTTATTTGATTTCTGAAATAAAGACATTCTACCCTTAGGATGGTAGAGAATTGGGGGCCTGGCATGCTGTGGTCCAGGGGGTCACAAAGGGTCAGACTAGAGTATGCCACTGAACAACAACCCTTATAGGAGAATGAATTATCTTAAAGAGCCACCCATGTGATTCAGTTATACCTGTAAATATTTCTATACATTACCCGATGGGCCTTCCCACCCCTGACAGGCCTTCTCATCCCACCCCAAGGGGCCTTCCCACTTCCCGACAGGCCTTCCTACTCCCCCATTCGGTCTCCCCCACCATGGCTGGGATTTCAGCCTCCCTTCTCACCTCTCCTTTGGCAGAAAGAGTGGGGTGGTAGGGAATTGGTGCTGGCCTGGGCTGTGTGGGGCAGGGCTTCCCCTTGGTGTGTGCTAGGAGAAAGACTTCTATGTGCCACTTCTGGCACACATCTCATAGGCTTGCCACCACTGACCAATACTATGGTTGCTGAAAGAGGACAGAAACAAGGACAGCTGGGATGTGGATGTACTCCCTCTGGGTCAAAATATTTTTGAAGGTCTGTTTTGGATTTAATGAAATAGAGTAGTATAGGTGTAAGTTCAACACATACAGTAGAAAAACTGGTAACTAATATTGCCTTGCTCACTGTGCAGAATTCAGATTAGAAAACTATTATCCAATTTCCAAACCCTTTCCAATGGCCATGCAACCTGAGGAGGAAAAGCTGTATCAGACCAAAGCTCTATGAACATGTTGTGTGCATGTTTTCCAACAGATGTTCCCTTGCCTTTTTAAATAGCATGTCTGTAGGATTGGAGAACTGGCCTTCAGCCCCAATGTAAATATGAAGGAGGATATTGTATTCTGTCTTTTCAGAGTATCTTTTTATGTTTGTCTTCTTTATTTGGCTAAGATACTTGCCCACTGTAATGATGAACAAGGCTGTTCCACATAGATATTCTGAGGTGTAGAAAAACCCCTCAAGTTTTAGTGGAACAAATGATATTTTAGAACAGAAAGTCAGAATCTTTAGTTTAGTACATTGTAAAAGTGTGGATCATCTTATTTCTGCTAAAAGTTTGGAGAATTTCATTTTACCATTGTGGGAGCTACAGAACATTGAGTTCATATGATAAGAGATGGCCAGAGATAAAGCAATTTCATGTCCCTGTATGGATTAGCTAAAAAGAAGCTACAACAACAAAAATCTATTTTCTTCAATCCCATGCAGCCAAATAGCCCAATCAGGGCACTGAGTATAACCTTACAACTTTTCTGATGTACATTTCCATCTAATGTAATCACTTCCATTCCTTTCCAGGCAGTGTCCTGAAGCAAAAGAGCAATTGAAGCACTCAGGACATTGGTACTTACCAGTGTTTGTCTGCCATCCTGACGAAACTAAATGGCTGTACTTAACAAGAAAGCTCTTCCCCATTCCTTTCTCAGAGGACTTTAAACATTTCCACATTATTGTCAAATAAAAATAAATTTCTGACTGAAGTCAATTGTTGCTTTGTGAGAAAATATCAGGGAAATAAGAAAAAAGGCACAAAGGATTTTTATTGTGTTTTTGCAGTCAAGAAAGTATCTCTGACCACTGCTAGAATGAAAATAATTAAGATGCAAAATGTTTGCTAGAATTCCTTCATCAACATTTGTCAATGTTTCTCATCTAGAGTTAGTGATCCTTAACATAAGTGTCTATATAGAATGCTTAATAAAAAAAAATTAAGGGATTTTCAAAGGCTTCAAGTGGATTTGGTTCTTACAATACAAGAAGGAAACCAATTAAATGACAGGAAACAATTACTATTATCTAATGAATATAAATTAAGTAACCACCTTCCTGTATTTAGGGCTATGACAAGTCATGGGATGCTTTTTTGGAAGCTTTCCCCAAACTATTAAACATTTCCACAGAAGAGCAAACCAAAAGGAGGGCAAATGTGTTCTTTTGTTGTGACAACTGAAAGTAAGGTGTGTGGAAGCCCACACGCCACTCCAAATCATTTAGGAGATGTTCTAACCAGCTCTGGCTCTGACACTGTGACATTATTATTTCCTGAAAATAAGACCAGGTTTTATATACATTTTTGCTTATTTTCTGGCTAGGTCTTATTTTTGGGAAAATACAGTATACAGTATGTTGATTTAGAGCGTTCTGGGTGTTGTTGTTTTTAAGTTACCATAAAGCAATGAAACACAAATGACTATGATTTAGGAGAGAAGCTATATATAGCACAAGTCACTCAAAGCCATACAACAATCATTCTTCCAAAACCATACACATGCTCAGTTTTAATGATGTAATGATATTTCAGTAAAGTTTAATAAACCAAACCAAATGGGAGAACAAAGAACAAGCAGAGTATTCCAGAATGCTTGGGTTTTGTTCTACATTGGGCTGCCCTTGGTGACCATTTGGAGGCTGCAACTGGTACAGAATGCAGCTGCTCGGGTTGTGATGGGGTGCGGGCATTATGCTCATGCCTCACCATTGCTCAGGGAGCTGCACTGGTTGCCAGTATGCCTCCAGGTGCAATTCAAGGTGCTGGTTATTACCTTTAAAGCCCTATATGGTAGTGGGCCAGGATACCTAAGAGACCACATCACCCTAAGAACATCTGTCTGTCCCACCAGAGCGGACCGGAAAGGCTCTCTGGTTGTACCATCGGCTAGAGAGGTGCACCTCTCTAGCACTAGGAGGAGGACCTTCTCTGTGTCCACCCCGGCCCTATGGAACCTCCTGCCAATTGAGCTATGTCTCCAGTCGGAGTTGCTGCCCTTTAGAAAGGGGGTTAAGACTTGGCTGGCAGGACAGGTATGGGGTTTGGGTCAGACAGTAGTGTCAGCCTGTTGGCTCATCTGACCCCTCCCTCTCTCAAAGTATGAATTTTTAATCTTTTTATCTTTGCTTAGTTTTTAATATTTTAATATTAGTTTTAAATTGGATTTTATATTGTCTTTTATGTCTTTTTAAACCTTTGTTAGCCACCCTGGGTCTCTTTGAATAGGGTGGCATATAAGTCATAATAAATAAATAAAAATAAATAAATAATAAGTGTTGAAAGAGCAAGTAAGAAAAATGATGCTTAAAAAGAAGTATTCAAATTGCACTGATTGTTACACAGAGAAAATATTTCATCCAAGAAAGCTATGATTTAATTCTGTTGGGATAATAGCAATCTTGGGCTGCAGTGGCTCAGTGGTTAAGAAAGTTGCCTTGTTAGCTGGAAGGCTAGCAAGTTGGCAGTTCAAGACCCAGGTACTGCATGATGGATTGAGTGCCTGTCTCTGTCCCAGCTTTTGGGGACATGAACGGAGCCTCATTTGGGCATTCTTTGAGCAGAGTTTCTTCCACAAAAATCATTTCAACCCAGAATAATTTCTGACACAACATTATTATATCAATCTGGCATTCACTAACAATGGGTATCAGTGGGAGGCAACTTTACAGCCTATTGTGTTAGTATATTAACTTGATTGGTAAGGTTCTTTTCTTGCCTCTGCCTTTTTCAGGCAAATGTCTACCCCCTCTTCCTGTTTATTTTCTTGTTTCATTGTTTGTTCATAGTCTCTTCTTCCTCTGGTTTTCCCCCAAGCAGCAAGCATGGAAGTTCTATCCTCAGGGTAGAGATTCCACTATTCCTACTATTTTTTTTTTACTGTTACTATAGATGGTATCTGTTAATATGGATTTTTAAAGTTTTAAATGCTTCTAACATATTTTTACCGCACAAAGTGCTAGTCAGTGTAGTGAGGACAGGGACTAATGAGAACTGAGCTAACCTTCCTACATTTCTTTTTGATGCTGTTGTTACTTTTGTACCTCATACTCTGCTAATTAAGATGAATATCCAAAATTCCCTAAGACCTACTGAGTGCTAAGACTATTCTTTAAAAGACCTATTATTACTGTAGCCTAAACTTCTATATGATCAAGAAGCAAAAGAAGCTATGTGGAAATCAACCTTCAAGACTGTGGCTTGGCCAAAGATCTTCAGATCCAGAAGATGTGCAAGATGATAATGATAGTTATTTCTGAAGTGGAGCTGCTTCTGAATTTCAGTTTATGAGTCTCTGAATCTAGAATCATTACACTTACACATTTAAAATTGCTGGATTAAAATTAGTTATAATTAATTTAACCTATTTTTTCATTGAAGTCCTGGTGTAGCTAGCAGTCTATTGATAAGGAAGCAAGGCCAGTACTTTTAAAGTAAAGAGGCAATTAAGACATGCTGGAATTATGTAAATTAAAATAAAGGGCAAATTGTTGGAAAATTTAAAGAGACTTTAATAAACACAGTAACACTTTGTGGTAACCTTTGTGTCAGGGATCTATGACATTTTTATGTCTGACTAGACCAAAGTGGCTGATCAAGTAAAAGGTTACAAGAGATGATTTTTTCAATCTGAACCCAACCAATTGCTGCTTTCTTTCATTTGACTGTTTTTGGCATACCCAATCAATATTTCAGAATAGAGACATCAATCAGCAGATGACTTTTTCAATCACTTCTGCTAAATTGGGGAGGGGGGTGGGGGAGACAAAAGCAATCTTTTAAAAATACCTTATATGCTTGTGTGTGCAGAACACCTTTAAAAGTTTGTGTTTTGCTGAATTTTATTCCTCTGCAATGCTTTCCTACTATGTAAAAGACAAAATGGAAGTGAAATGGCAAAGATGAAGGAGGAAACAAGGATTGTAGGAAAGGTCATAATAAGCTATGATTTTGTTCCAGATCTTTTGTAGTGTGATCTCCATGCTCAGGACACATTAGCATGGAATGTCATGTAACAATTTAAAAAATCAGACACACAACAACAACAATCAGGAGATACAAAACAGTGGCAGTACTATTTCTGGAATCATGCTGAATAAATCAATCTAGTATATATTTGAAAATATACCATATGACTTATTCCACATCACAAGGTTATACTTTCTATCTCCCAAAAGTTGTACATTTAGATAGACCACTGTGCAGAGATTGATCAGCAAAGTAATAAGAAAACAAAATAAAAACTTGCAAACCAGTTAGTTCCAGATTTCACTCTAGTGTCTGAAAAATGAATGCAAATAGTATTCAGTCTTAAGAGTTTGGAAACATGAACTGCCTCTAACACCAATGATTGACATTGTAGGGTCTTTGGACCTTGTTCCTAGACAAGTCAAATCCATTGGGTGAAGAGCAGTTTAAATAAAACAGGAGGTGAAGTACTCACTATGTGATGTAAGTGGAGGTACTTTGATGCTTGGAACAAAATTTTATGAGCTCTGTGTTTTGTGTTGTTGGGCCAAAACTCAAGAAAGTTTGGATCTTGTCCCGTTGGAAAATGTAGGTTTTAGAATGCCTGTACTGTATTGAACTTGCACTTGGTCTTGGGAATCCTAGTTCAAGACCCAACAAGTTAAATTAATGCCAAAAATCTTCTTGTGTAGTCATGCTGGGGAAAGACTAATTAAATAACCTTTGGAGGGGAATTGCCGCAACTTAAGTCTGTTGCACATTATATTGCAGTAATCTGCATGCAACAGATGTCTGAGATCCAATAATGTAAAGTTATATGTTTAATAAATCTAATGGTGTCATAAACCAAGTCTGTATTTGGAAATTAAACTCCTCATTGGAACAAGAACAGCATGTCTTAAATGTCTGACAAACACTGCTGTCAGTTCAGCAACTATGGTAGGACCTGCAAGGGTGATTTTCAGGCATTTAGTACTTTTCCCTCATTCCATGGTCTCCAAAGGCTTCCCAAGAAACAAAGGGATCCTAAGAACTGTGGGTAAGAGTGGTTCGGAAATATTTAATTATTAAGAAAAAGTCATGGCGGATGACTTGATCAGATTTAACGCAGCATAACTTTAAATTACTGGATTTAAAACCATCATCTTTTTAATGTGAGGAAACTCTCAAAAGATACATTGTTATCTTTAACATTAGTGTAAATAAAGCCAAGAGTGTGTTCAATGCCTTTTCTCCCTGTAGATATGCATTCAAATTACACTTGAAATTTTACAAGTGCCAGAAAGTGCCTAATGAAATGTTTCTCCCCTCAGTTCCTTAATTAAACGCAAATAATTATTAAACCAGGAAAACCTTTCTTCCCATCTCTCAGCTTTAGAGCAGATGTTCTCTGAGACAATGCATTCTGAAGAATAACAAGTAATCAGAAGAAGTGCATTAATCAGGAAATCACTGGCAAGAAGTCTAAGAAAAATGTTTACTTAATTGCTACTAAAAATGAATATTACAAGAAACATTTGTGAAAGGAGGATTTTGCAAGAAAGGATTACATTTTACACAATGTTTTTTTTAAAGGAAAATAGATGTCACACTGGCATCAACTCCAAGAGGCAATATTCTTCATAGATTTGATGTTAAGAAAGTAGAACTTGCTTAATTTGGCTTCATCATGTGTGCATATATAGGTGTGTGTGAATGCACAGAAGATCTCTTAAATGCCACCACATGTCACCCGCATGTCTAGTCCTTTCTGCAGTTCTCAGCAATTCTGTACTGGCAGCTTAAGCTATACTTTAAGTACTTCTTTAATTCGTTTTTTAAAAACCAGCTCTATGAATAAACATGGCTAAGGAACTGGAATTTTACCTCATATTTTCTAAGCGCTTATTCCAATCCCTTATTTCCATAGTATTAAATTCTCAAATTGTGCTGAGCCCATGAGGCAAGGTGAGAAGATGAAGGTTTACAGTGACAGTTCTGGCCTTGCCATAAATTGGCTTGTCGCCATGCTGCCCAAATTCTCCCTGTAATTACCAGTTTGCACAGAACTTTTTGGATGGCATTTCTTTTACATAGGGCTATCAATTTAAAAATATTTAGTCTTTATTACCTCTGTCATGAAGCCTTCTTTAAAATTGTAGTGAAACTGTGTTCTAAGATGAAATGTTATCTTGTTCTAGAAGAAATAATGGACTGATCAATGGCTTAAAATAGCATTTTTAAATCATAGAGTATAGTCTTATCCAAGACTTTATACTAGTGATGGCAAACCTTTTAAAGACTGAGTGCCCAAACAGAGGTGTGGGGTGAACTCTGTACTGGGGGAAGGAAGGAAACACTTCCATTGGGATGCTGCACAGAGGTAGGACAAACTCTGTGCTGGGGCAGTGGTGCCATGCCCACAGAGAGGGCTCTGAGTGCCCACTCTAGCACACATGCCATAGGTTTGCCACCACTGCTTTATACCATTAAGTCATGCTTATGGACTTTCCTGATGCTTATACTTTACAACTGTGGGAAACAGGATTTTATTTTTATTTATTTATTTTATTTTAATTTTTTATCACATTTATATCCCACCCTCATCCAAAGATTCAGGGTGGCTTACAAAATTAAAAACTCAGTTTAAACACATGGATTTCATTAAAAGGTTAAAAAAATTAAAAGTTAAAAAGGTTAAAAAGTTAAAAAATATCAGGGAGAGAGGTGGGGGTTATTCAAAAGAGCCAGCTGGCCAAGCTGTCTGTCTGGCCTGCCCCCCACACATGCCTTGCCAGCCAGGTCTTTACCCCCTTCCTGAAGGGCAGCAGCTCTGTATGGAGGCGCAGCTCACTTGGCAGGAGGTTCCATAGGGCCGGAGCAGACACAGAAATGGCTTTCCTTCTAGTGCTAGAGAGATGAGCCTTTCTAGCTGATGGCACAACCAGAGAGCCTCTCCGGTCCACTTTGGTGGGACAGATAGATGTCCTCAGGGTGATGCAGTCTCTTAAGTATCCTGGCCCACTACCATGTAGGGCTTTAAATGAATAACCAGCACCTTGAATTGCACTCGAGGCATATTGGGAGCCAGTGTAGCTCTCAAAGCAGTAGTGAGGCACAAGCATAACACCCACAGCCAATCATAACCTGAGCAGCCACATTCTGGATGAGCTACAGCCTCCGAACGGTCACCAAGGACGGACCCATGTAGAGGAAATTACAGTAATCAAGTCTGGAGGTGACCAAAGTGTGTGTGATCATGAGCAAGGAGCCCTGGTCCAAGAGCGTGCGTAACTGGTATACAACACGAAGTTGTGCAAAGGCCCTCCTAGCCACACCTGCAATCTGCTCTTTGAGCAGGAGTCATGAGTCCAAGAGGACCCCCAGGTTACGCACTGGATCTGTTTGGGGCAAAACAGCCCCATCCAGAACTAAAGATGGTAGCTCCCAGGATAACACAGGACCCCTGACCCACAGCCACTCAATCAGGATAGTAAGTTAAATTAAACTTTAGACTGAACAAACAAGAGTTATTTTATGCCACAGTGAGGTTTAATGAGCATCAGCTATACCACTACTTGGCAGAATCAGTCAAGCAACTACTATTATCATGGGCACAGCATTCCAAATTACAGTCAACCCTCGCATAACAAGTGTTTCGCTTAGCGAAAAACTCACATAATGAGCAAGCTTTTTGCTAAGCGGTGTGACTCGCATAATGAAAATTTTCGTTATGCGAGTCAGACTGTCCCTATGGAAAAACTCGCATAACGAGCGTTTCTATGGGAAAAACTCGCATAGCAAATTTTTTCGCTATGCGAGTTTTCCCCCTTAAAATGCTCGTTATGTGAGTTTTTCCATAGGAATTTTGTTTGTTTCACATAGTGAGCAACCTTGCATAGCGAGCAACCTTGGATAACGAATTAAATTCATTATGCGAAGTATTACTGTATTACAGATTTCTCCTACGTTGTTCTTTTTGTCACGCCAGGAAGAGAAATAGACTTTCTACACTGCTATTTTTCAGGTTCAGTAGGATGCTCTAGCACAGAAGTGAGAAACATTTAAGCATCCAAGGGCCAGATCCTAGAAGAGCTTTATGGCAAGAACAAATACTCTTGAGGGTACACAAGAGCAAAACCACATTAGAAGATGGAGGAAGGAGCTCACTGGACAAGGAACAACATTAAAGGAGGTTATAGCTGAGAAACTCAACCTCCCCTACAACACTTGAGGGACCCTGAATAGACTGGGGGTTGGAGTCTCTAAATGCAAGACCAACATGCTCAAGTAGGGGCTGATGGTGGACAACAACATGCTGTGTGAATGTGGAGAGATATAGAATATGGCTCATTTACTGGTCTGTCGATTCCTGCCAGAAACATTCGCAAATGAGGACTTAAGTTTGGCCAATGACAAAGCCAAGAAAGTGCCTTCATTTTGGCAGTCCATGGTTTGATTAGGAAATGAAAGCAGTAGCAGTAGTACTACTAGTGTACTCTCTGCATGATTTACAAGGTAATTAGCCTTTTGCCCTCAACACACTGGATACTCATTTTACTGACCTTGGAAAGATGGATGGCTGAGTCAACCCTGAGCCCTGTCAGAATAAAACTCACAACATCAGTAGTTTGGGTTGCAGCACTACAGTTTAATACTACAGGTGCCAAATGGGACCTGCTGTAATTCGTTGTGCCCTGCTCCTTGATTCATTCCATAGCTACCTCTAAACTTCAAATTCCCCTGATCTGATCCATTTTATTCAAACATTATAAGCATATATAGTTGTGAATGGAGGGTTGGGGTGAGCCTTTCCAGACTACAAGCCAAATCCAAATTACTGTATGTCTCTTTTCAGGTTTTTAAAACTTATTTTTATTTTTTATTTTTGCAAAGGAGCCACATACAGCTCTCTCTATTTTACACGAAAGAATATGGTCACCTAACTTTTTGTTGCCTCTAAAGTATTCCAGCTAAACAATTTGGTATAACATATAGGTGCAGCAGTTCTTCTTTGTTTCAAATTGCAATCACAAGCAATTATTTGTTGCCTGTAAAGGAGTTTTATGAAACAAGGAAGAACAATGGATATAGAACTCTCTAATTTGTTCTCGTTGTTTCTACTTTGTCTACATCTCTTGGAATGAACAGCTTTGTTTTCTTGTCTCTGGTTATTCATTTAAAAATCCCTAGGAAAAGACATGTTTACACATCACTGTACTCTATACATCAGTTGTTTCCTCTGCAATATAATAACAATTCTTGCACACACCTTTTTTTATCATGAGTGATGTGGTAGCACATAAGTAAATCAAATGTTCTATTTTCTGACATGTTGCATTTTAACTTTCTAGAGGAGGAGGGCTTAATTTGCAGCAGCTGCTTACACACGTTTTTGGATGTGGGATAAGATCTTCCACTAATGGAAGACACTAGTTTTTGACAAGTCATTGTTATTGTAATTTAATTCTTGCTGAAAGTTTTAAGTGAGATTCCAAATGGTCATCTGAATGCTTATTATTTTGTTCCAGAACTGACTATTTACATCCACTTACTTGCAGAAGGAACTTATTAATTTTTGTGTCAGAGATTACTCTGGGTTGATAGGATTTATGCAGGGGAGACCCAAATGAGGTTCTTTTCATGTCCCCCACTGTGCCCCTCTCGGGAATCAAACCCATCTTTCCAGTCTCCAAGTCTAGCTCCTTAACTACTACACCACCAGTGAAGTTGCCACAGAAGGAGCTGAAACACCACTTATTTCTTTAGTCAACAGAAAGATTTGCAGATTTTCTAGAACCTGACAAGAATCCAATGACATGTAGATATGGCAGCTAATAACTTTTCAATGCTTTTGTGGAGATCTCAGTACATTAGTACCCCGGATAACGTTATGACTTGGTTCCACAAGTCCCGTCGTTATCCGGTTTTTAACGTTGTGCGATACATTGATCACACAATGTTAAAAAAAGCCATTTCCCTGGAGGCTGCAGCAAGCCAGAAGGTCGGGATTTGAATCCTGACATTTTGGCTTGCTGCAGCCTCCAGGGAGGTGGGGGAACTTTGGAAACAGCTTGGATAGGGTCTCCCCATCTCCCTGGACCCGGCGGGGGGGGGGGGTCAGAGACCCCAAAATTGGTAAAAAAAATGTCCGGGTTCGAATCCCGACATTCTGGCTTGCTGCACTGGCTGAGGACGTCGGGGAAGCCCAGAAACAGCTTGGATCGTGTCCCCTGCCTGCTCCAGAGAGATCAGAGGACCCGATCTACAGCTGCAGGGTGGCTGGGGAAGCTGACGGGGACTCCCTGTCGGCTTCCCTAGCCACCCGCCCTTGCCTCCGCAGCTGTGGGGTGGCTGGGGAAGCTGACGGGGAGCCCCCCGTCAGCTTTCCAGCCTCCCCACCCCTGGCTCTGTAGCTGCAGGGCGGCTGGGAAGCTGAACGGAGAACCCCATTCAGCTTTCCAGCCACCCTGCTGCTAAAAACGACTGTATCGGATAACGTTAAAAATCGTGTTATTCGATATAAGATTTTTCCAAAAATCTTGTGACGTTATGCGGTTTTCACGCTATACGGTACTCGCGTTATCCGGGGTATTACTGTACAGTACTTGAGTATATGCCTTTGACATTTCTGTGTGTTTTTACTCTCATCCCATTTGAGTCTCCTGCCAACCTAGCAGTTTGAAAGCAAGAAATTGCAAGTCAATAAAAAGGGACCACTTCAGTAGGAAAGCAACTTGGGGACATGGAAGGAGCCTCATTCGGGCACCCCCTGAGTGGAGTTTCTCTAGCAAAAATCCTCTCAACCCAGAATAATTTCTGACATGAAATTATTATTATCCCTTTTGTGTCACTTAAGATGGGAGAGCAGCTTGTGTCAGTGTGGTATCTCCAATGCAAACTTCAGGTTGAAATCCTGCTTCTCGTGGAATTAAAGTAGAAATAATATTGTAATTATACTGTGGACAAAACAATATTATTGTGACATTATATGAAGAGACAGAATGGTTTCCTATAGGCAAAGGTGTCAGAAAAGGATGCATTTTATCCCCTTTCCTGTTCAATCAGTACACAGAATGAAAAGCCAGACTCGATTCTGATGTGTGAAAATAAGAGGTGTGAAAATTGATGGAAGGAACTTGAAAAAAAAAAGATATGTAGATGATACCCTCTTACTGGCAGAAAACAGCAATGACTTCAAACAACTTTTAGTAAAAGTAAAAGTCAAAAGTGGTAAAGCAGGATTGCGGCTGAACATTTAAAAAACAAAAAATATCACTATACAAGAACTATATAGTGGTACTATAACTACTGTACTCTTTGCATTTAGGAAATTACGGTAGTGAAAGATTTTTCAGATGATGGTGCCTAAGTGGATTAAATACCACTTAAATCCATCTTGATGGAGGACAGCAGCTTCATCAATACTGGCCTGGGGCTGATGAAGACTTTACATGCCAAAAGGACTTTACATGTGAAACTACCCGTATTTGCCGGCGTATAAGACAACCCCCCCCCGCAACATTTCCACTCAAAATATAGAGTTTGTTATATACTCGCCGTATAAGACTACCCCCTCTTCTGCACACCTTCCACACACCAAATAAAACGTAAAAGAACATCAGATTTGATTTCAACATGTTAATTTATATTCAAATGCTTATGACATGCAGAAAAACTGTCACAAGGCTGTATGTTATCAAAAATGTACAGTAAACATAAAACAGTGCAAGTGCAAAGTGGTACTTATTTATCTACTGTATATATATGAATATAAGCTGACCCAAATATAACCCGAGGTACCTAATTTTGACCTTGAAACCCAGGAAAATAGATTGACCTGAGTATAAGCCAAGAGTGGGAAATGTAGCAACTGCTAGTGAGTTTCAGTAATTAGAATACAGTAATATTAATTATTTTATTGATTCTTTTAGAACTGTACTTGCACCACCCACCAGTGGTGGCGCTGCAGGTAAAGTGGGTTGGCAGGTCAATTGCACTGAGGCAGGAAGTGTTGCTCTAGCCTAGCCTCTTGCTTCCCCTGCAAGGAAGAAGCATGGCTTTTTCCTCCATCTTGGGCAGAGCAGAGATAAGGGCAGAAGGTACCAGTAAGTGAAACGCTTTCTTTTTCCCCACCAGTTTGAAAGGGAGACACAATTGTAATGTAGAGCTTCTTTCTTCATCTGGATGGTATATAGAATGAGGTGGGTGAGCATCGGGAGGCCACTATGGGCAGCTATGTCTATCCCAACTGAAGTGCACCCGGCGTATAAGACGACTCCCCCACTTGGAGGCATGTTTTTCAGGGGGGGAAAGTAGTCTTATATGCCAGCAAATACTGTAGTTCTTCTTTGAGGAGTCTGTGAATCGCACGTTTGGATTTTGTGCTTGTGCAGAACTCCATTCGGACTGTACCAGAGCTTTAAGAAAAAAGAAGGGAAAGTATGTTAGTACGAGGCCCCTCCCTCTCCCTATATATTCCTTTTTCCACTGAGGTTGTCACTCTGTTCAGCTACCAGAGCTTCTTTTTGTTCTTCCCACACTTTCAAGGCCTCTGTGGGCCTATTCAAAACCTGTTCTACTTGTTCTGCTAAGATTCCGTTCTCGGATGGACATTCTCAGTGCCTCCTGTGCTCAGGGGAATCCCATCAGATAAAAGACCACTGCATTATATTCTCAGGACAGTCTTCATGGCTGATCACCATGAGGATCACCAATATTCAGATTCAGATATGGCAGAAGAAGAGGATGATGACAAAGAAATATTTTGTATACTTTAATTCAATCATCAATCCAAATGGTTACTGCAGCCAAGAAAGCAAAAGACATCTGTGACTTTGAAGGGTAGTAATTAAGGAATTAGAGAAGACCATCAAGTGTAAGGATGTTTCACTGGAGACCAAGACCAAGATAATTCACACTATTATGTTCTTGCTCATCTATGGCTGTGAAAGCTGGACAGTAAAGAAAGTTGACCGGGGTGGTGGGGGTCATTTAAAATATGTTGCTGGAGGAGATCTCTGCAGACACCCTGGACTGGCAGAAAGATCAACAACTGGGCAAAATTATCTGGAAAATACATTAATTCTGGAAAATGTGGAAGCCAATGGGAAACAAAGTGGGCCAAACATGAGAAGGATTGACTCTGTGAGGGAAGTCAGAGGCTTAGGTTTATAGGAGCTGAGCATGGTTGTTGAGGGCAGGACATTTTGGAGAACTCTCATTCATATGTTGATTTGACAGCACACAGGTAAAGGTCGCCCTTGCTTGAAAGTCATTCATATCCGAGTCTAGAGTTCAGTGCCATCTCTGTTTATAGCCAAAGAGCCAGCACTGTCTGTGTCTGCAGAAGTTTCCATGGACTTGTGTCAGGCATGACTAAACACCGGAGTACATGGAACACTGATTACCTTCCCACCAAAGTGGTACCTATTTATCTACTTGAAATTTCTTATTTTCAAACTGCAAGGTTGGCAGGAGCTGGGATAGGAGCTCACTCCATCATGCAGCACTTGGGTCTTGAACTGCTGACCTGCCAACCTTTCACTCATCAAGTTCAATGTCCTAACCACTAAGCCACTGCAATCCCTTGACAGCACATAAGAGCAACGCGAAATTATTTTCTATCTGTGAATAGAGAAATGGCTGAGGATATAAATACACAGAGATAATCAGCAAAAATATATATGGAATTCACTGTTCAAACCAAGTCATTTAATCATAGTCTCAATCTCTATTTTTATGATGAAGTGTAGATTTTCCGATAATTTTCTGTAGCAGAACATATACTTTAGATCCACTCAAAATAAAAGCAAACAAAAGTTGACAAATTCATCCCTAATATAATTGAAGGCTTTTGTAACACTCATGTTACAGCTCTTCAACCTATTTTGACACAAGATTCTCCTTGTAGCTTTCATTTCAGCTTCATTTTCAATTTCTTAATGCTTTATGCAGTGAGAGCAGGTAATTTAAACCATAATATCAAGGATAGGGCAGGAGAAATAATCCGAAGTGCAAATCAGAACAAGCATTCAACTGTGTAAACTACCCCGAACAATTTGGGGAAACTGTGGGATAATTGTGTGATCAATGAGAATATTAAACATTTTCCCCATCATTAAGAGCAGTTAGGGGGGAAAGTACATTGTTTGAAGTCTTGAATTAACCATCCAAGAGAACTAAATATAATTATTCCTATTACTTCATGGAAATATATCCAAGAAATAGTTTCCTTGCCTATGCCCACTGGGCTGCAATTTAAATCAGATGTCCCAGATCTCAGACCAGTTCATCATCCATGGAACCAGACTGCTTATCCGTACATCACTGCCTCATGTGAACTTGGAGGCTTCAGTATATTCTGAGCTACAGTGTTCCTCATGGTTATATTATAGCTGAGGATACACATGTACAGAGAGAGGGAGAGAGGGAGAGATTAATCACAGTGTGAATAGAAAGGAATGGAACAGGGAGAGTCAGAGAAGAAAACAGAAGAAATAGCATAGCTGATGAGAGTACACGAAAGGACATACAAATCAAAGTAAATCAGAAAACAATTCCAATCACTGTATGAATCTCTTTTATGTAAACCATCTTTTTTTCAAACTAAAAACAACTCTATATTGACAGAAGAAGCAAACTTATGAAGAACTAGTTTTACATATCACAATTCTATCAACCAGAAATTTGGACAGTTACTTGCAGTGATTTTTTCATCTTATTAAAAGAAAAATGTTAGGAATGGAAAAGGCAAAAAATTCCAAACAATTAAGAAAGATTTTCCAAAATAATGGAGCCAAGTATAGAGGTATAATTATGGAACATCCAAGGGGAACACACCAGAAAAAAATAAAATTAGCTACCCTATCTATATTCACACTTTGGCAGAGATTGGCTAATTCTGGAACATGTACAGCATATGTCTATTCCTGGCACAACACCAAAGAATTGCAAGACAGACAAGAGGTTTAATTTAATTTAATTTAATTTTCAAATTTACATTCTGCCCTACTCAGGCAAACCCGACTCAGGACGGCTTACATAGTCATAAAGCAATAGATACAATATAAACCATAATTTAAATGGAATACAACAAAAATACACAGTGGATACAAAGTATTTCTTCTAAGATGCAACCTTGGCTGATAAAGCTAGTGAAGCAAATATTTAAAAAAAAAATAACTGGCACATCACATTATTGATAATCTTAAACAGAAAAAAATCAATTTCCCTGCCCTCTTATAAAGTAGGGGAAGTGATTAATTTGCAATCTCCAAAAGTGGCTTACTTATTATTCCACTTCCTGGTATTAGTTATAGAACAGTGGCACTTGATTAGGCCATTCATAGAATCATAGAATCACTGAGCTAGAAGGGACATTTTAGGCCATTGAGTCTAACCCCCTGCTCAATACAGGAAGGTTTAATTAAGCCCAGCCATTCCAAAGTAACCCAGACTAGATCACTCCTGGGTGCTAATGTAGCTGTACTCCAGGATTCAGGAGATCTGGGTTCAATTCCCTGTTGAGGAAACTCACACAAAGAGGAAAGCAATCCTTAAATACATCACTTACTTTGAAATTTCAACTTGACAGCATATAATGATAATAACAAATAACCTAAGTGCCATTGCTAGTTCCAACTAGAGCAGACCTGTTGATTCAATGGTACATGTCTTCCAGCAATTGATCTAATGTTCCTTCTGCAGTTGTAACAAACAAAACTGCACAACAACGATTTTGCTATTGGGAATAACACAGGTGATTTACTTGATATTGAGTGTAATGATAACAAATCTGAACTCAGAATTTGCCTATCATGTACAGATTTTAAGGTATACTATAGCTGTTAAAATAGTCGGTAATTGGGTAATGTGTTTTTACATCGGACCATTATAACAGTTGCAGCTACCACTATGCCTGCTGCCACCTCAGCTGAATTACATTCCCTGGTGGCATGCATATTCCAGCAGCAGCTGAGCATGTCTGGGCAAGTCAGTGAGCTGATGTCAGAAATAGGTAGATAAGGCAAGATGGACCAAGGGCATGCCTCTTGTGCGAAACCATATTATTGGATAGTACAGCTAGGCCATAGTGAGTCTGTTTTGAGCTAAAGATTAGTAGGCACAGCTGTGTTAATAAACCAGACAATTTTTGCTACATTTGTGGCAAATATACCCTGCATGATCAGTGAAAAAACCTAACCAAGAGGGTGAGATTTGCTAACTTAAGATCCTGACATCCTAGGCAGAATCTGAGTTCAGATTTTGATTCAGCACACTTGATTTAGTATAGGACACATGATCCTATACTATATATTTGTGATGCAGTGCAATCGGAATAAGTGCTGAACCCAGCATCTTTCAAATTTTCTAGGGTCTCTGGAGCTCAAAAAATCCTAATACTGTGTCCTTCATTGGCTCCTAAACCTCTTGTTCAGCTACTCAGACAGCATTTTATTTTCTCCATTCTTGACCTCTACCTTGTGTTTTAGTATCTGACAATCAAGAGAAAATTCCTGCTGAGATTTGTTGATGTCTACTCAAATTCGACCTGAGCAGTTGGCAAAAAGGTGATGGACTAAAAGATACATATTTGAAAGGTATGTAAATCTCATGTTGCCACATACAGTGTGAAATGTGGTGATTTTCTTGAGACATCACTGTCATTTTTAGATATCTCAGCGGATGTTAAGGTGGTACTTATTTAGAAGTGTGTTGTTTAGAGAATCAAACAAAAACAACTAGGTGTGATTACTTTTTATCTTGAACATAACAATACAAAACAAGAAAACATAAGAAAAAGGATGACAAAACCCTGTTGCATGTTTATAGCTGCATAGTTAATTAAGAGCTTAATTTATATGCCGCTTCTGGCTTTTCATCCAATATAATAATTATGTTCATCCAATAATAATGTTGTAATTATGTTTCATCCAATATAATAAATAACTATCTTGGCCATCTTATTGGGATGAACAATGATCAGAGAGCAGAACTAGCCAGAAGAAAGAAAGCGGGATGGGAGTGAAACGTGGCCATTAACAAAGGCCGAGGAAGAAGAACTATCAAAAGCAGTAAGAGCCATGGAAAGATCAATGCTAAAGGTATTCCTTTGCAACCAGTGCCCAGATAAGAAAACAAAGTGGAATCAACAAAGCTATTGCCAAATATCATAAATGGAAATTGCTTTGGGCTGGACACATCTCTCAAATGACAGACAGATGTTGGACAGCAGCAGTCACTGAGTGGTATCCCAGAGGAGTAAATAGACCCCTTGGGACACCCCCCCCCAAAAAAAAAAAGATGGAAAGACCCAATCATGAAAAGCTTTGGCCAAACCTGGAGAAGAATTTCACAGCAATGAAAGGAATGTAAAGTGAGTTGGGACCAGCAGGAACTCATCCCCTGATAGTCTGGTCAATCAAGCAATCGAGGAATAATAATTATGTGCACCAAGTCAATCCTGACTGATGGCAACCCTTTTCAGGGTCTTTTTTAAGATTGAAAGTTCTAAGAAGAGGTTGGCCATTCTCTTTCTTCTTAGGACACCCTAGGACTATGCAGCTTGCCCTTGGCAACACAGGCTGGCTCTTCCAGGATGTTCAGTGGGAAATTGAACTCCCAGCCTCTGGCTTCACAGCAAATAGAGATTTCACCTCACAATTTGACATAGCAGGAGCAAACTAACTGAGCTAGTCAACCTTTCTTCCAAAGTTGTCAAGTAATAAAAAGTGGAGTGGGGATGATAAAAGTCATACCTTTGCTGCATATTTTATAACTTCATTGTCCTTTCAAAACAGAAGGACATTTACTTAAAATTCAGATCCGACTTTCATAGCTTAGAATCTTAAGAACTGTTTCCACTTATATGAACCTGGTTAAATCCGAAGGACTTTCACTGATGAGCAGATCTCCAATTCTCACAATGTTATAGTCATCATGGTGACCAGCCTAGAATTATTTTTAAGGTGTCAAGTGAAGACATTTTTACCTTCTGGAGCATTTCAATAGTTTGCATTTTAAACAAGGGAATAGTTTTAAATAGAATTGAATTAGGTGCAGAAAGCTATTTTACCATGCAGATCCTGTTCTCCTGATGAGGAAAATTATTCATCATCTGTCAAATTTTCATAAATTTAAACTGTCCCTTTTTAAGCTTTACTGTAGCTATTATATAATGGTGGTGGATCTTTTCCACAGCTACACTTCTTCCAGCTTAAAATCTTAATACTTGATGCTGAGACCGAAAGGAAAATTGTTCAATCCTTATCCCACCTTCATATGTGACTCTTCTGGCATTTGAAACATCCAGTTCCTATTTTGGTTGTGGGACTATGGGAAGAGCAACACAAAAACATAGTGGCCTCCACCAGAAGGTTAAAGTTATGATTAGGTCTAATCACCAGATAAAGGTCTCCCTTACTCAAAAGCTGGTCATATCCAACTCTAGGTGTGGTGCTAATCTCTGTTTACAGCTAAAAAGCCAGTGCTGTGTGCATCTGCAGACATTTCTGTGGACATGTGGCAGGCATGACTAGATGCCAAAGCTCACAGAATGCTGTTACCTTTCCCACTGAAGCAGTACCTATTTATCTAGTTGCAATGTCTTGCTTTCGAACTGCTAGGTTGACAAGAGCTGGGACAGAGACAGGAGCTCACTCCATCATGCAGCAGTCAGGTCTCAAACTGCTGACCTGATGGCCTCCCAGTTGTCATGTTCAGCATCTTAACCACTAAGTCACTGCAGTTCCTAATCATCAGGCAGAAGCCTGTTAAAGCCAAATTGTAGCCAGATTGTTAAATTTACCTGCGGAATATAGAAGATGTTATTCTCAGTTTGCACTCCAGCCAGGCTGATATCAAGAGACAATATACTTGCTACAGTGGTGCTGTGGGTAGCTTTTCAGAGATGGCCTTGAGACTACACTGCTAGCATATTTGCTTACCTCAGGATAACTTGGCACAGACACTTGCCATGTATTTTGGGGGATAATTTTTCCACACTGTCCATAAAATACTGGCCCACAAGCCTGAAGAAGTGGACTTTTGTCTACGAAAGCTCCATTAAAAGACAGAACAAGAAGAAAGTACTACAAAATGTGTACAGATGGTGTTAGTGCTATCTTTTATGCTTGAAGAAATCAGACACTTACTTGTCCCATAGCTCTTAGTGCACTCTCTGGGCAGTTCACAAGTTAATTAGAATTTTGTCCCCAACATGCTGGGTACTCATTATACTGACCTCAGAAGGATGGAAAGCTGAGTCAATCTTGAGCCCTGGTCAGGATCAGAGACAGAACAGTGGCGTCGCGCAGTGTTCAGCCGCCTGGGGCAAAGAAGAAAATCGCCGCCCGCCCCCCAGCTCCCCGCTGCCGCCGCCGCCGCCCCCCGGACCCAGGCAGAAGGCACCCCCCTGCTGAATAGCGGCACGCGCGCCGCACACCTCCGCCCGCTCGCCCTCCAGGGGCCCTCCGTCACCCACCCCCAACGAGCGCACCTCCACCTCCGGCAACTCGCTCGCCCGGCCGGCCGTCGGGGGCTCTCCTGGCGGGCGGCCCGCGTGCGCGCGCACGCTACCCACCTCCTCCTGCCCAGCCAGCCGCCAGGGGCTCCCCGCCACGGCGCCACCCACCCCCAACGAGCGCCCCATCTGACGGCAAGCTGGGTGGGTGGCTGGGCGGGCGGAGGCGAGCAGCGTGCGCGCGCACGCGGGCCGCCCTCCAGGAGAGCCCCCAACGGCTAGCCGGGCGGGCGGGCCCCCTCCTTGAATTGTCCGCCTAAAAAAAAACCCTTTTTCTCCTCCTCGCCCCTGACGGCCAGCCAGGTGGACGGAGGCGAGCAGCGCTCGCCAGCAAAACGGCCGCCCTCCGCCTGGGAAGTCCTGCTTCCTAAGCCCGGCCCCAGGCAGAGGGAGGCCAAACTGGTGGGGACATTTTGCCGCCCCCTGAAATCCGCTGCCCGGGGCATCCGCCCCCCCCCACGCCCCCACGCCCCCACGCGACGCCACTGAGACAGAATCTTGTGTTTGCAGTACAGCAGTTTAACCACTGTGCCACCAGTTAAGCCCATATAGCATGATGGCAAACCTTGGCACTCCAGCTGTTCTTGGACTTCAATTCCCAGAAGCCCAAGTCCCTATGAATCCACATGAATGTGTTTACTGCTCATACATTTGTTTGGATTCATAGGGACTTGGGCTTCTGGGAATTGAAGTTCAAGAAGAACTAGAGTGTCAAGGTTCACCATCACTGCCATATAGTCATCAAACAGGACCCAATCTGCTATGTTTTTAACAGAGGAGAAGAACAACTGTACTGACTTCCAGGAAATAAAGCCCTGGTGCAGCATTTTCAAAAGTTATTGCTTAGAAAAGACAAAAGGGGGATGTGTGCCTAACCCACCAAGTTATCAGTCTGTTTATCACTGTCACCCCAGATCAGATTACTTGTTACGTGGACTGGTACAGTAACTTCCAAGAATTATGACCAGTAAGTGTTCCTTCATGTTAAGGGAGATATTTCTGAGCATGGAAGAGAAATCTAAACAGAGGAAAATATGAATACTACTCCAGCATGGGACACGGGACATTTTCTGCATCCAGATTTCTCAGTCTTCACAGTGCAGTATATATTTGGGAAGAGTAATAGGACAGTGAAGAATAAAAGATAACTGTTCTGATTTTATTCCCCTGTTTGGGTCTAAGGATGAACATTTCCTTGTAATGGAGGTTCTCTCTCTCTCTCTCCTTCAACATAGTTCTCCTGCCTGTTACTGCTATTGCCCAGCATGATGTAGTGCAGCATTTCCCAAACTTTGGGTTTTAGACTTCAATTCCAAGAAGCCTAAGTCAATTCCCCAAAGCACTGATCAGCCAATGTACTGATTTAGGCTTCTGGGAATTGAAGTCTCCCAGTGTTCTGCAGAACATAGTTTGGGAAATGCTGATGTAATGTATACCTCTTTGAGCTAGTGCTAGAGAATGTATCCCCATTTTCCACCGTGTGCATGGATAGCTTTTATTTAAATGGACCCACTGAGGAAAGCAGGTTTGTCTCTAAGATAAGTATCACACTGTCTGGAGATACTGAAACACTAGGAAGAGAAATTTTGTTTTCATTCTGTTAGCAGGATCTCAAGAGACCATACTTCATAACTTGTTGAAGAAATAAACTAAAACAGGAGGGATTATCTATCTCTCTATCTCTCTATCTCTCTATCTCTCTATCTCTCTCTCTATCTATCTCTCTATCTCTCTATCTGTCTGTCTGTCTTGCTCTATTGGTCAATATGCACTTCCACATCAGATGATAAGACTTGAGGGTATATTTTAAGAACCTGAATTGATATTACTTGAATCTTGGTCTTCATTCTCAGGTGAATTACAAATTATTTCTTAGGGGCTAAGTATTAACTGACGAATAGTCTGATACTTGATTATTATGTTTTGACAAACTAATACTGTTAATGGTCTAATTTTAGTTTCATAAATTATTGTGTATGTTGGGCAGATTTTGGCAGATGCTTCCTAAAGGCCATGAAACAAATGTGAAAAATGAAACTTGGATCTCATTGAGACTGCTGGTGTTTCACTTACGTCAAGGAACTAGATATGGACTTGTGAGGTATGAATATAACAAAATGTTTAATTATCAGCCTTGGATTCACATGTTTATATTGCAATGCTTTCATGCACACACTATATATTGGCTGATATGTTTGTAATACTCTACAGTTATTTTATACAATTTGTTACATATTTGTGGATGTGGAATTGGTAACAATTATATTATTTATATAATTAAATATATTCTATTTACAGCCTGCTAGACATATTTTATATTATAATTGTGCTGAATAACATTTATTGTTAACACTACGCAGAGTTTTTCTTACTAATAGTAGTTTCATTCTATGCTCCCTAGTTGCTATATGAATAACTTATTATAGACAGAAAAGAGCCTGTGTACATTGGCAATAATGTAACAATTTGTATTGTTTGGGGTATCGTTTGGATCAACTCAAATTATGCCATCTACACATATTTAACTTGGAGTGCTCCATCCCTTTCCCCCCTTTTATAGCTGTCATTACTTTCTGGCACAGTGCTATGGCTACAGTTATTTTGGCATGCTGCTAATTAGCCCATTCTGTAGCTCATGTAGACAATTATTTCACACCCAGATATTGCTATAAATAGTTTTATCAGAGGTGACAACCTTGTGACATATACAGTAGGTTATGACATTAGGGTGAGCAATGGAAAAACCACTACCCATACTTTTGTTGAGTCTAACTTTTTAAAATTAATTCCCTGATTTAGCACAATGATAGGTGTACCATGCTAGGCAGATGCACTGCTTTATCACTATGTTTCTTACTATAACAAAAGGAATTTTACCATGGCTCACTTAATGAAAGCTACCAAAAAGAGTGCAGAAGGGAAGTGTAAACCATCAAAGCAGGGTCAAATTGAAGCACTCCAAAGACCAGCATGGACTCTTGTGTCCAGTGTGGATGAAAGGATTGTTCAAGTGAGAGATAATATGTATCACAGTAGATATAAAGCTTTACAGCATCACATCCCTCCTGAGTAGACAAGTAAGTTTGTGTAGAGAGAGAATCCATTTGCAATCTCAGAGTCTTTTTCAGTTTGCTACTTATTTTCTATAGCTCGTTCCATCCATTCCTATTTTAGCAGGATATTTGTATGACTTTGGCAGAACACAAATGCTATCCTTTAGTGTTTAAGCTTGAACCACTTCCAAATGAACTAAACATGGGAAGCGGTTTCAACCAGTATGAACTCAGACTTCATGGAAATAAATACTAATTGCAAAATTGTGAACCCTCTCGTGGCTTTGACAAACAATATAACAGTTAGAAATCTAATTTACCATAAAATATTTTATGGTCTCTAGTATCCATTCTTAAAACTTAGCAAGATCAGAGATCAGTTGTAGAAATGTTGAAGATATATAATACTTTTGCTGTTACTATTCTATGTGGGTGTTTTGTTTTCCTCAATACATAATTCCAAGGGTTTGCAACTGAGAATGCCATTACTTGAGACAGCAGGTGCTCTGTGACTTGAACCCCAATGTATATTGAATTTTACAGTTAAAATAAGCTAGGGTGATTCAGGTTGTGATGTAGACTGTAACACAATTTTTCCAGCAGAAATTACACACACTGAATCGAAACTCCCACCTTTCAGGGCATAATAGACAGCTATTGATATTATAAGAAACTGCAAGCCTTTGTATTAAAATTAACTAATATTATTTAAAGAAAAATGCTGATGAACACAACAGGTTAGTCCAAAGTGTGTATTAGTGCAGGAGCAAGCTAAGTTACAACACAGCTTCATTTTACGATTTCTGAGGCAGCTTCCCTCTGCCCAACGCTATCATTAGAGATCGACCTGCCAGTGCAATTTAGATTCTAGAGAATTACGATTCAACACTATGATACAATTAGCGTAACACTGGAAGTTTTCCTTCTAGCAATATCATTGTTTCATAGCTCCTGGTCTAAGCAATGAGACTTGCCAGTGAATTTTGCCTCACAAATTTTGCAATCACAAAACAAAGTTAATTTGCAACATGCAGGGTCAGACAAAATCTTTGCTAGGTTAAACAGCTATATTCGGTCTTTTAAGAAAGTTCTGCTTCTAATGAATTTTTAATAGTATTATGTAGTTTTATTTTGAATCACACAGGGAGACACTGTGATTAGCAAAGGCTTACTGCTACAAAAGCTTACCTTGCCAAAACATTTCATTAACAACAGCCTTTCTACCCACTCCATTCATATATAGTTGCAGAGCAATCTTTTAAATACAATACTGATGGTGTAAATAATTAAATGTAATTTGTCAGAAGATTAAGGCATATGAGCTTGAATTATTTTCTGATATAAATATCAGACAAAATATTATCAACCAATGGCACACTGATGGATCTAAATCCCTATTATAGGTGAATGGTTAACATCATTCCTATTATGTTGCAACCTCTTCAACAGTGTAAGGAAGTTAGGTGAAGTCACTTGGCTTTGTTTATATCAAAATAAACACACCTTTAGTGGCATCAGAAAACTGGTCCCAGGACACTATTTGTGTATGTACAGTAATATACTTGCCTACTCCAGTACAAAATTCCCATCCTGTTCTTCTCTCCACAGTCCTGCAATTTGGACCAAGGTCTCAGAGAGGCATAGAGGGACCTCTGAGCTGGGATAGGTGCTACATATGACACTATTTAAAATGTGAAGTGCTCGACAGGAACAGTTTGTAATTTTCCTACAGTGGGAGCCATTAGCAGCTAAAGATAGGGATGGGGTAGTCTAGCTCTAAGGAGGGAGGACTTTGACAAGCTGCTGCCCTGCTATGCCAGGGGTTCCGAACCTACAGCCAGTGGGCCAGACCCAGCCTGCAACACCATCCCATCTGGCCCATCACCACCTCCAACACACCCAGAAGTGGAAGCAGGTGCACTTATGTCAGCCATAAAATGCACCCGCACATGCACAAATGCACCCACAGCTGTCATAAGTGGGCACATTTATGACAGATGTAATTGCACTCACTTCCATGACTGGGGGTCCATCCTGCTCAACTGTCATGGGGTATGGTCAGGCCCACAATGCAAAAAGGTTGGCCACTGATGTATTAAGGTATGAGTATACGACTGGCTTTCGAGCAAGGGAAACCTTTACCTATCAGCCAGGTAAGTTAGGTTTTGTTGTTTTCTGGCATGATTCTCTTAAACTGCTTAGACTATCTGTGTTTTTTGCTACAAAAACTTTTTGAAATATTTTTATTACAATTTGGGCTCCCCCTCCTGTGTCCTCCCCCTTCTTTTAATAAAATATAAATATCTTTTGAAGCAACTGTCTGACTTAAAACAGTGGATCCCAACCTTTAGTCCTCACATGTTCTTTGACTAAAAGCCTTTACCATTAGCAATGCTGAGAGCTGTAGTCCAAGAACATCAGGGAACCCATGATTGGGAACCACTGACATACAGTCAAACCTCGCATAAAGAGCATTTCGCTTAAAGAGTAACTCGCTTAAAGAGCAGAATTTTCTCTGAATGTTCGCTTTGCTTAACAAATAAAACCAACCAAAAACTCGCTTAACAAATAAATCGGGGTTCGCAATCCCCCCACAATTGGTCATTTACAGCTTAAAGAGCAAACTCGCTTAAAGAGAAATCCTGTGGAACGCATTATGCTCTTTAAGCAAGGTACCACTGTATAGGGTTTGTGGTATTAACATAAATCTTGCCTTGACCAGCTGCCAATAAGTTTTCATGTTTGTGTGGGTGTGGTGGCAGCTCTACCTCACAAGGTTGGCTTGTTAGCACTACTAAGTCTAGGGAAGACTGGTGTATTGCTAGAGCATTCATAGCCTTCTCACCAGCTAGTTCTGACCACAAGATCAGAAGGATAGTGTGGCTAAATGCTACAAAAGGGAACTCCCTGGGCCAGATAGTCTCACTACAGTTCCCATCTCACTGAAACAAGGATATTCTTTTTTCCAAGGCCACAAATAATTATGCTGCTCAGAAAGGCTACAGCTGTCAAGGGTAATCCAAAAGGTGGAAGAACCTAGAGTTTCAAAGATATAGCAGCTAATTATACATTATCAAAAAAGAGATAAAATATCACTGTGTTTAATAAGAGAATGGTTTTTGTATTAAATTATGCATCTTAATTGTATACTTACAGGTGCAAAATTAGAAATTTTTTTTAAAAAAATGTTCCCTGCAGAGTCTGTTGTCAAGGAGACAATGTAGTGGTGGAGATGAGGGCAACTTCAAACCCTCAATCACTTTCCTTGCATTGTTTTTGTTTGTTTGTTTGTTTGTTTAAATCAGATGTGGAGTGGATAACTTTTCAGAGACTCCTTCAAACAGAGGGGCAACCTGTGCAGAGGACAGATTGTTTGACACCCTTACTATAGGAAGGTTTGAGTGAAAACAAGAACCACAAAGCTGCTTATAACTAACACATACCTTACCTTCTTGGGTAGGAGAGCTTCCCCATGTGATAGCACCCTGTTTGCATAACATCCTTTATAACTATATTTCTACCATGTAATCTGAGCAGCTACAGAAAGACTAGATGACTCTCCTTTCTGTCAAGCTCAGTCTAGGCCCTTCATTTATTTGAGGAAAGACAAAAAGTGGACTTCATACACAAAATAAGAGCAAAGAAAGACCGCTGGCTTAACAAACTCAAGGCTTGCTCCTTTTTGCTTATTTATGTGCCAGTTATTTTCCCCTTTCTCCATTGAGTCAGTAAAGACAAGGTTTCCTTGGCAACCAGAATGGAAAAAATACTGCTACATTGCAATTAGACCAGCAGAGAGGACCTCAAGGAGTCATTCTCTTATTTAAAAAAAACCAGGCATGGTCTTCTGCTACTGTCCTTTAATATGGTCTGATTCTTGATCACCCAAAAGGAAAAGAAAGTCCTTAAGAAAAAAATGAGGAGAATACATTTATAGTATGACCCAAACTGGACATAAAGATTAGCTAGTCTTCCTTCTTCCTTCATAGGTGAAGAATAACAAAAGAGGGCAGCAAACCTTATTGATTTTTTTCCTGCTGTTCATCCACCTAGTTGAGAACCGCGATAAATATAATCTTCAGGAAATATTTTTCCCCCAACTTCAGCAATGTTATCATGGTACAAGAGGCAAGGCTAGTATTAAAAGAGGCACACAGAGAGTATACTGACAAAGGGGAAGACTTCTGTGTTTGTGGGGGGAGGATAGCAGCAGGGTTTCACTATGTCAGATTATCTTGCTGTAGCGAAGATTCTACACTTCCCACCTCACACTCAGGTAGGTCATCCACCTCTAAATGGAATCCACAAAATAGTTTGCAGAAAACAATTAGACAGGAAGTGTACAGACTTCTATAAAGGTCCATGTCAGGAACTTGTTTCTATAACCCATAAACACACTACTGTTCTCTTTGGGAGGGTGATTCCAAGAGAGGGTGAGTTGTGATGATGGATTTTACTTCCTGATTGGCACAATATTATCCCAACATCCCAAACCACATTAGATTTGGAAATGGTCCAGGTAATTCAAAATTAACAACAAAATGCCACGCAAGGCTAAGAACTGGTAAACAACGAGTTTACCTTGCAAGAATATTGGTACCTTTACACCCACTAAAGATTACCAAAATCTTTAGTAACTTGTTAAGGCAATACCTCGATTTAAGTAGTGCAAATCTCTGAATCAGAAATCCAGATGATTGAAAGAATTTTTATTTTATTAAAAGAATGAAGAAAAAATAGGAATGTGAAAGGTAAAAGATTTTGCATAGTTACAAAAGAATTCCAGAAATTATTTACCAAAGTACTAAAGTATAATTATGAACATTCAAGGAGAATACACCAGAAAACAACCTAAATAGCCAACCTATCAATATTTGCATACTGTATTGACAGAGAGATACATTAATTATGGGACATGCACAGTATACAGTGATGGGATGTAACAGGTTCTCACCAGTTCGCCAGAACCGGTAGTAACTTTTCCCAGTGTCCCGGAGAACCAGTAGCAGCTTTTGTGGGGAACCACCTTTGGGGCTTACCTTTTCACTGTTTCCCCCACTGGTTGGGTGTATTTTAATTTATTTATTTTATTTTATTTTATTTATTTAATTTATTTACGGGTTTGTGTTAAGGGTGGGGGGTGGGTTGAGGAGTGTGTGTGCTTATTTTTATTTTATTATTATTTTGTATTTTTTAATTTTTTTCTTTGGGCCCACCCACAACATCATGACATCATGATGTTAGCTCCACCCACACTGTGATGATGTCACGGTGGGGTAGTAAAATTTTTGACATCCCATCACTGGCAGTATATGTTTTTTCCTAGCACATCAAAAACCCTGGAGAGGCTGAGGGTTGGAGTCCCTAATTGCAAGACCAAGTGGGGGCTGCTGGTGGACAACAACACGTGGCATGAATGTAGAGAAATACTGAATCCTGCTCATTTATTGGTCTGCCAATTACTGCCAGAAACATACACCAAAGAGGACTTAAGTTTAGGCAATGACAAAGCAAAGAAAATGGCTTCATTTTTGCATTGCGGGGTTTGGTCAGGACACGAAAGGAGAAGCACATTTAAAAAAACAAGCAAAACAGTAGATTTATCCAGTATTCCTCCTAAGAAACAAGCTTGGCTTCAGAACAATGTCCCCACTCCTTCTGAGTGAGGTAAAGCCAGCTCATTAACTTACGAGTTCCATCATATACCTTAATGATCCATTCAATTTAACACCTCGAATATACATGAACTTTATATGTTACATTTAAAACCCATTTTTAGTTAAAACTAGTTTTTCCTAGTCAAAACTAGTTTTTACGAAGTGCCTTTGTGAAAACTAGAATTTACTGCCAGTGGCATATGAAGTTCAGTTAAAGCTACTTTTCACTAGTTACGATTAGTTTTCCCAAAATGGCTCAGTGAAAACTGTGTAGGATGTGTGGTCCTTTAAAAGAAATTTAAATCTTTTTAATCTTTTAATCATTTAATTTAATCTAATATTTTAATCTTTTAATTTCTAAATTTTTTATTTGTAATCTTTTAGTCATCATTGGAATGTTGAATTTTGTATGTCGCATTGCTCTGTACTTATTGTGTATATTGTTTGATTGTCATGTAAGCTGCCCTGAGTTCGGTTTCCTGAGTGGGCAGCATACAAGTGCAAAAATTAAATTAAATTAAATTAAATTCAGTAAAGAATTGTGTGATTTAAGATAGGAAAAAATAGTTTTAACTGATAACAGGTTTCAACAGTGATCAAACAAAAAGGGAGAACGAAACTGGTCATAGAAAAGGAGGAATCTGGTGACATTTTAACCACTAAGAGGCTTCAATTTAAAAAAAATTGTTTTTGACACAGTCAAAACCTGTTTTCAATTTAAACATTTTTTTCCTATCTTAAATCATATGGTTCTGTAGACGACAGCTCACTTCATCAGATGCATTGAATGTGACAACATTGGCTATCGTCCAGTAACCTAACGTGAAATACAGTACAGTAAAATCTCACATAAAGAGCACCTCGCTTAGAGACTAACTCGCTTAAAGAGCAGAATTTTCTCTGAATGATCACCTCGCTTAACAAATAAAACCAACCAAAAACTCGCTTAACAACTAAATCGGGGTTCATAATCCCCCCACCAGAAGTTACAACTGGTCACTTACAATGGTGTTTTGCTTAAAGAGCAAACTCACTAAAAGAGCAATCCTATGGAATGCTTTATGCTCTTTAAGTGAGGTACCACTGTATTATTGAATTTAAAGGGCCATACATCCTACACAGTATTCACAGAGCCATTTTGTGAAAACTAGTTGTAACCAGTGAATATTAGTTTTAACTGAACTTCGTATTTCATTGGCAGTGAATTCTCATTTTCACAAAGGTGTTTCATAAAAACTAGTTTTGACTAGGAAAAACTAGTTTTAACTAACAACTGGTTTTAACTGTAACATATATACAGACACATATCCAATTACTGTACTCTCTTGTCCCATTTGCATGTCTGTGGGCAATGGAGCCAAATAGCCATTGAAGTCACAGATTAAACCTAGCCTGCAGTTGTCAATTGAATTATAGTATGTCATCTGAGTTATTCACAAGGTTATACAGTTCTCTGGCAGAGCTCCTAATATAAGAGTAAAGGCTAAGCTGCTATTTAAGACAGATGAGGTTTCATGCAAAAACAGGCAGAATAAATATGTGGGCAATGTTCAGATGGAACTGCACAAAAATAAACCCCTAAGTAGCAAAGATTTGATGAGATTTGATATTGTCACTTCGGGCACTATGTGGGGGGGGGGGATAGGGTGCAAATGGAAGGGAATATTTTGGGTAGAATATGTGGGTGAAATGTATTCATAATACTGTTCCAGTAGTTAGTTTGTTTATTTATTTATTTATTTCTGATTTATATTGCCGCCCAACCTCGAGGAGTCTGAGAAGCTCACAGAAAATAAAACCAATCATATTTTAAAAACCAATAAAAACCCATTAAAACTGCCACCAAAAATTACCCCGACCCCTACAGATAAAAAGAGATTAAAAGAGGCAGATAGTGTTCTTACTTACATAGTGCTCCCTATGTGGTGCCATTGCCCATTGGGAAACCAATTAATCAAAGGACAGTCAAGTTTGTTTAAATTGGAAATTAATGATAATGATATACTGTAAATTTGATTCTGACTTAACTATGACTCTCTCAGGGCTTTCTAGGTTTGACATACTCAGAAGTAGTTCACCTGGTCCTCCTTTTTGTAGCAGTCTGGGACTAAGAAGTTTGCAGGTGGCAGGATATGTAATCCCATTAGCCACACACAGTCTGGGTGAACTCAGCTGGCCTCTTTCCTGGGTGGCACAGGGGTATTCAGACTCTCAGCACAAGCTTGATAAAATTGGACCTGAATAGAAATGTACAACTGAAGACATGCTGACTGGGAACATAGAATTACATTTTGTAAATCTGTAGTTGTATATTGTTACTGTGCAATATGCTCTATGTGACCAATCTTACAAATGTTATCCCAGCACAAATGGAGAGTGGTTTGTTTGCTTATTGTGTCAAGGTGCAGAGGAATGTACTACTTTGACATCATCAATAATCACAAAATCTTCATCTGAAGAAAAAAATAATAATCCCAAATCAAGTCACTTTATGTGAGGAGTGCTCAGTCTTTAGATGTGAATGCAACAATCCCCTAAACAACATAACACACTGTAAATTAACTTTCTCCAAACATGGATAATTTAGTTGTCCAGTCTCATCCTAATTTGCGTTGTTTTGAGTAAGCTGTGCTATATGAGAACAATAACATTTAGGTTTCTCTTGTGGCTGTCTATGATCTTAAGCCACCCAATAAGCCAGAAAATAAATACTGGTGTTTTCAAATGGTGTTTCCAGTAAGAAATGTTTTTACTTACTTCCTGACTCTGTTAAATTTTATTTTAATTCTTGATCTGTTAAGAAATTCAGCATGGAAGAACTTCATGGATTTGGATGATAAAAGAGAAAAATGTATAAGCACAAAAATACCATATTTTTAACTGACCTAAAGAAAGGAAAGGATGTGAGAAAGAAGTCATTAAATCCAAATCACAGCCAGTAAAAAGAAATAGGTTTATCATTTCTTGAGGGATTGTGAACCAAACAAATCAGATATATATAGTGTTAATGAGGCAACTGGTCTTTTAATCTGTTTAGATTATATAGGACATATAGCAAAAGGTGCAAATACCTCCAAGGAATTCATTTCTAGATAAAATATAAGGGTTTTTATTTGCTTTTATCCAAAGGATAATAGAAAGTAGCAGATGCTTGACATCGAAATAGAGTTCAAGTATCTTAGTAGCAAATCTCTTCTCAAAGAATCATAAAATAACAAAGAAGTATACTGTTCAATAAGTACAGGAAGGGCAGAAAATTTTTGCTTTGTTTCTCCATATAAACAATGTTTTCCTTTCCTTTCTCATCAACAATACTACACCACAGACCAAGATTTGATCATTGGAAATCAGCTAATGACAAAGTCAAAGCAAATGTAAGTGGAGAGTGGAGAAATGCACATGATGCAGTAGGAATTATATACTATTTTCCAGACATAATAAATAACGTATTTGTTTGCCCCCAAGCCTACAGATATTTTTGTGGTAAATACAGTCATGATGATTTTGAAAATAAATGGTTTATTTCTTGTTTTTCATAATGTGACAGTCTGTATGCATTTTAGCCAAATACAATTCTAGTGCAATAAATTTTTTTAAAAAAAGAGTTATTTAACAGATGACCAATCACCTGTCCCATGCTAAAACTGCTTCTCAAAGAAATGTCATTTCACAAAAGATGACAATTTGGGTTGTGTCCACATTCCATTTTCTTTCTATTGCTTCACAGCCAAGCTGCCAGTTTTCAGCTTAAACTATGAAGGTTTGTAAATCTGATTTCCCCCTCCCAGTCTTTTTTTGCTATTAACCCACAGCAATAATTTGCAAAAATTTAACTAGATAAAACTGTTACTCCAAAACAGAAGTTGAAATCTACCATGAAAAACTAAGCTAATCTGTTGAATGTGTCCACCATAGAGCACAGCTCAGAATTACCATTACAAATCATATCCACCCCAATTATTTCTATTATGTGATGTAGAGCAGTGACTCCCTGAGAAATCTCTCTATTGCTTTAGGTTAGGATAGTTTTATAACTTCTTTGATAAAGAAACATTTGGTTACCAGCCAATCCAAATTCCCATGTCAAATTATTGTGTTTCAGAACACATATTCTTCAGCTTTTGCTTTTGCTTCTGCCTAGCAAGATAATATTTTTGGGAGGGGGTTGAAAAGAAAGCTGCTGACAGTGAAAGCAAAGGACCTATCATTTACCTTCATAGATTTCTAGTGACCAAGTATTTTAAGCATGCTAGAAAACTTCATTCAGTAAAGATACTGGGACAGTGTTTAAAGGTACAGTACTTTTTACAATTGATTGAACAGGATGAATTAAACTACCAGCATTACTAGTGGTAATGGCAGTTCTGAATATTTATTTTGCAGTACAGGGAGGTTAAATGTGACATCTCTGCGATGTCTAAACTTTTCTGGCACCAGTTTGTGATAACTCTCCCTCTTTAAATCCCTGAATTTGTTGTTATTCTGCAGAAATTCAGCAGGGCAAACTGCAGTTGCTGGATTTCACACTGTTACCATGTTTTGCAAAAACACACACACACACACACAAACACACATTTGGAGCAAGCCATTAACAGGCACAAACACATTCACACTGTATTTATTGTGTAGAAGCAATGATTAAACTATGATGTTACAGATTATTCACACCAGAAGGAGTAGTATCTTGTAATGTCAGCATGATACTGACCATTTTGACATGTGAAAAATGTGTGAATCTGTCCTCTGCATTAAACTTTCCTGTAACATGCACAACACATATACACAGTTCCAGAGCAAAGAATTCTGTAGTACATATTGTCTCACAGGGAAAGTAAAAATGTGCTGTTAACACTGAACTAGATTATATAAGTGATAATTATTTGGCTAGTGTTTATAATGCAGTGAAAAATCCTTGCATAAATAACCCAATATTTTTTTTACAGCACAACAATGACAGGAGGGAAAGTAGCAACAATGACGTGACTACTACTCCTACTTCTCTTCCTCCGCCTCCTCCTCATCATCATCATCATGACAACTCATAGCATGTTTGGTTCCATCCCAATTTCATCAGTGTCCAAAATGAAACCAGACTTGAAAAGAACAAAAACAATGCAATCCAGAAACCCTTGTTTGTCTCTTTTGCGTGAACTGCAATTGAGTTCCATGTGCTGAGTTCATTGGAACTTTTGTTTATGGCATATTCCTTGGATGTTCAAATATTGATCTTAGAGTAGCTATCCTGAAAAAGATGGCCTATATTGGTCTGAGGAACAACTGTCTGCATCACAGCAATAATAAACCACTTTTTACTTTCAACAGAAACAGCACTGTTGTACGGTAGCAGGTATAGATCAGGTGCTCCCAACCTAAGGCCCCTGGGCCACATCCAGCTCATGATGCCATTTTATGTGGCCCCATTCCACCCCTCCAAGGGCATTTGAGAAACGAAATGGCCGCCCCATTTGAAGCTGTTAGGACAAAATGGCCACTCTATCGTGCAGGCAGCGCAAAATGGCCATCCAGCTGATTGAGAGAGTGTGGCCCAGACCCTGGCTTGAAAAGGTTGGGAACCCCTGGTCTAGGTCTTCCATTCAAGACCAAGTCACTTCAAAGAACTTCACATTACAACCAGGATAACATACACATATATCAACACTCCACACACATTACTGGAACTAATTATGAAGTAGTAAATACACTCTAATCATTTAAAAAAATATAGTTAGCATGTCATTAGAAGTGTTCCTTCCTTCAGTGGTGAAAGGTACTTGTTTACCATTATATGCTCTCCCCCTAAATTTTGTATTTTATATTCCAAGAAGCTTTGTTTTGTGATTGGGAACGAGAATGGCTTATTTTTCAAGCTTGATTGACAATGTACTTGTCTCCAAGGAAATTGTACTGTATGAGGGAAAAAAGGGCTAATTTCAGGGAATATGCATATTCCTTCGTCTTTTTTTTTTTACTCTTAATTGCTTCCCAGTTTTCTCCTCACCTAGCTGTTAAAAGCAGAGAGGTGGCAATTGTTGAAAATAATTTAAGCAGTGGTGGGATGTCAAAAAATTTACTACCCCACCGTGACATCATCACAGTGTGGGAGGAGCCAATGTCATGATGTCATGATGTTGTGGGCAGGGCCAAAGAAAAAATAATAAAAAAAATAAAAATAGGCGCGCGCGCGCACACACACACACACACACACACCGCAACCCAGGCCGCCAGACCTGCCAGCCACCAGGCCATTTTAGGAACTGTGGTAGTACGTCAATATAGGTAAAGGTATTAAATACACATTAAAATACACACAGACACACCACATCCAAAGGTGAGTCACTTACCCTGGGGAGCAGGCTATAGGGAGCTTCAGGCTAGCAGCTTTTCTTCCTCCTCCCTGCTTGGGAGGACAGCAAGAAGGCCATGCATATGCGCCAAGCACTGTAGGTATGCATGCACACCAAGTGCTTGGCGTGCATGCGCAGTGAGGGAACCAGTGAAAAGGTAAGCCCCGAAGGTGGTTCCCCAAAAAAAGCTGTTACCGGTTCTCCGGGACACTGGGAACAATTAATACCGGTTCTGGTGCAAACCTGTTACATCCCATCACAGAATTTAAGTTTAAGGAGTTAGCTTTTCTCCCCTTATCAGGGGGTTGTTTGTTTGGTTGGTTCTTTTTAGTACAAAGTTAACCACAAAGGTCAGATTCTTCTTCTTCTTCTGTGTCTAGGCCAGATGTGAAATTGCCAAAATGAAGGCACCTTTTCATGAGTTCATTCTGCAGCTCCTTTATCCTGACCCAATGTGAGAAAGATTAGCCAGCAACACACCCAATTATACAATATTTGAGGAGGTTCTTTCTGTGTACCCTAAAGGTCAGAATTATTTAATAAAATATTGGAGGGGGAAATGATACCAAAATCATGGAATAGAACAATAATAAGTCTAATACCAAAACCAGGGAAAGATGTAGAAAAAATTGAATCATACAGGCCGATCTCTTTAATAAATCAAGATGCAAAAATATTTACAACAATATTGGCAAATAGAATGAATAGTTTTATAGGAGATTACATAAATAAAGATCAGGCAGGCTTTCTGAAGAATAGGCATATGGCAGATTTAATTAGGAAGGTTCTAGACTTAATGGATTCAGTAGAACGAAAAAAAGAAAAGATTGGGTTCCTAGCACTAGATATATTTAAGGCGTTTGATTCGCTACAATAGGGGACAATACAGGAAATGATAAGATTATATGGATTTGGAGACAAATTTCAAGGAGTTATGGCTAAATTATATCAACAAGGAACTGCAAGAGTCAAAGTTAATGAGGAGTATACAGAGGAGATAAGATTAGAAGCAGGTGCTAGGCAAGGATGTCCATTATCTCCAGCAATATTCATATTGGCAATGGAATTTTTGGCCAATGCTATTCGTCAAGATAAGGAAATAATTGGTTTAGTAGGTAATAAAATAAACTTATATGCAGATGATACGTTATTAATTGTTAAACAACCAACTCAGACACTAGCTAAAATTTGCCAGCACTTAAAGACGTTTGAAGAAATTACAGGCTTGAAAGTAAATTGAGAAAAATCAGAGATGATATTTTGTAATGGAGAAATAAGCGAACAAGATAGAATTAGGACAAAATTTAAGATTCAAACTAAAAGCTCATTAAGATACTTAGGAATAATAATAACAGGGAAATTTGGAGATCTTAAAAAAATTAATTATGGGAAGGTTAAGAAAGAAATTGAATGGAAAATAACATATTATAAAACTTTAAATTTGTCCTGGTTTGGTAGAATAGCTCTCTGTAAAATGATGCTGTTACCTAGATTAAACTTCCTATGTGATGCTCTACCAATTAAACACAGCGTCAAAGAACTGCAAGAATACCAGAGCATGATTAATAAATTTTGCAATGGAACTTATAGGCCGAGGATTGTTAAGGCACTGTGGTATTTATCTCAAAAAGAGGGGGGACTAGGTATACCGAACATACAAAACTATTATAAAGCCTTTCAAATTAGGAATGTCATTAAAATATTAATGAAAGAGAAAATGATTTGGGAAAAAATCGAGATGAAAGAAATAATTCAAATGGGTAAGGCAATGTTTTTAAATATAGAAGGGAATAAAACAGGTAAAAAAGGTATACGAAATAAACTTTCAAAGGCAACTATGAAGGAATGGAATAGGATAAAAAAAATTTTGGCACCAGGTGTATCACCAGGATCAGAAATAGGGGACTTTAACAATTTTCCAATAAGAATAGATGGAAGAATTAAGAACATCCTAACAGATAAAAGAGTCTCATTGCTCAAGGAATGGGCTAAAATATGTAAAGAAAGTGATAAAAGAGAAGAACTTTTCTCACAGATGAAATTAAATTGGTTCCAGATTTTCCAGATGAATAAATGGAATAAAAATATTATACATGAAAGAAGTCTAGAAAGAGACTTGACAGCTTTTGAAGAAATGCTAATTAAGATTAGAAAAGGTGAGATGGGTATTAAAATTTTAAACAAAACCGGAAATATACAGGAAATTTTAAAAAACAACTGGGAGCAAGAATTGAATATAACAATTTCAGGGAAAAAATGGCAAGAAATCTGGAAAAGAAGAATTATGAGAGCTATGTCAGTACGTGTCAAAGAGCATAATTATAAGTTGTTACGGCGCTGGTATCTGACCCCAGTCAAGTTACATCAAATAGATAACAAGATAAGCAATGTTTGTTGGAGATGTAAGCAATCAATGGGGACATATATACACATGTGGTGGAATTGTAACAAACTGAAAGAATTCTGGGGAGAAATAGAAAAAGAAATTAAGAACATGTTTGGACAGAGACTTGATCTGGGACCAGAACTAGTTACATTAACAAACTTGGATAAATTTAAAATATGTAACGCTGATAAGGAACTATTGATTATAATGATGTCAGCAGCTAGGCAATGTATTGCAAAAAAAAAAATGGAAAAATGAGTTAACGATAAAAATAGAAGATTGGTATAAAGAAATGTGGCAATTAGCACTCAATGACAAATTAACATGGGAGTTGAATGTTAGAAAAGGTATAGTTCATGAAAATAGATTCTGGAGAATTTGGAAAAAATTTGTGGAATATGTGATGGTAAAGAACAAAGGAATTAAACCTGCACCTGTTCAAGCCAATTTTTGGAAAAAATGAATTGCTGTAGCTTCTGGACAATGTATATAGCACAAGGGTGATTTATATGTAGAGTTGAATAAGAGTGGAAAAATGGAAAGGGTTAAGTAGTAAATACAAGAGGTATAAACTTTTCGAGTAAAGGTTCAAGTGTATTACCTTTTTTCCTTTTGACGACTTATGTACTTTTACAGTTAATGTATGTTTTATTGTTGTATTGTTTTATCGCTACCTTTTTGTTAGAAAATCATAAATAAAATATTAAAAAAAAAAACTAAAGGTCAGAAGGGACGAAACAAAGGAGATTCCTCCCAAATAGTCATGACCACCTTTGAATTCAATGGGGAAGGTCAAGCTATTAGAAAATGAACTTCACTATGTTTCTTTGCTCTCCCCATTCCCCTCATTATCCAATAATGCTACTACAAAATCTAGGCTGGAAGTATCAAAACAGGAAAAAGTTGTGATGAGTGAAAAAGTTGCAAATTAACCTTTGGGATAATGGTTCTGCAGCAGCACCTTCTCCCTTCTTCCCAGATCCCAGTAACTATGTCCCCTGCAATTCTATTAACATGATCCAAAATAAACTCTTTAGGAGCTACAACAGAGCAAATTAATGTCAACACACCAGGACATATGTCTAATTTCAGAGCAGCGACTTAAAAGATTGGAATCATCATTATAGACCTTGTCAGCTGTTTCCAAATACCCTTCAGGTCTAGAGAGATTTGTTTCGAATGTGAAACATCAGTGCAAAGCAAAGAGATAAAAAAGAAGGAGCAGTTCAGATGGTGCATTAATTTCTATCACTCAGCAAGGGCTGCAGTGATCATCATTTTGAATTTAATAATTTCTGCTAAGTTGCTCTTCATGCAGTTTTGCAGGACATAATGTGCACATTTCTGATCCACTGGAAATAGCCAATAAACATGTAGTCTACTGCTTTCACTCATGAGGAATTTTAATGAAGACATATTGCTAAAGTAATGATGGTGCCATCAAAACTACCATCCCCACATTGAGATTATTTTACGTTGCTTTTCTCCTTATAGGAGTGCTGTATTTACTTTGTTATTGCTACTTCTACAACAACTGCTACTACTAGTATTATTGCCAATTATATATATGTTAGAAATACAGGGTGTGGTAGCATAACTTCCTGTTTTCAAAACTTAATAAAACCCATTGTTTGTTGTTCAGTCGCACAGTCGATTCCGACCCTCTGCGACCCCATGGACCATTGCCCGCCAGGCACTCCTGTTCTCCACCATCCCCCTCAACTCACTGAGCTCTGTGCCCATTGTCTCCACAATACCATCTAACCATCTCATCTTGGGCCGTCCCCTTCTTCTTTTGCCCTCGACCCTTCCAAGCATCAAGGCTTTCTCAAGTGAATCCTCTCTTCTCATTTGATGCCCAAAGTACTTTAGCTTCAGCTTTACAATTTGACTTTCTAAGGAGCATTCTGGGTTAATTTCTTCTAAGATTGACCTATTTGTTCTCCTTGCTGTCCAGGGGACTCTCAAAACTCTCCTCCAACACCACATCTCAAAGGCATCTATTCTTCTGCGCTCAGCTTTCCTAATGGTCCAGCTCTCACAACCATACATTGCCACAGGGAATACCATTGCTTTGACAATACGAATTTTTGTTTTCAATATGATGTCTCTACTTTTCATTATGCTCCCCAGGTTTCTCATTGCTTGCCTCCCAAGAATCAATCGCCTTTTTATTTCATGGCTGCAATCCCCATCTGCAGTGAGTTTTGATCCCAAGAAAGTAAAATCTGTCACGGCTTCTACTTCTTCCCCATTTATTTTCCATGGACTGATAGGGCCTGTTGCCATTATCTTTGTTTTCTTGATATTGATATTGATATTGTATGAATCAGAAAATTTTTATTTGTTTTTTATAATGTAGGCGGATACCTAAAATTTTGTTTTACACAGTTTTGAAGATCAAATCATGTAGGTGACGTCCCCCATTCTCCATACACTGAGTAAACCGTTTTCTGGCGTTTGTCATGACTCTTTCCAGCATAGCAGGCTGTATGTTGGGTTGCGATCACTGAACAACCGCTCAAAAAGTAGGCCTCAGTGGCAAACGCATGTCCACACTATTCCATCGCATGATGGTGGCTGAACTGTGTTGGGACAAAACTTTATAGTCCCCCCTCTCGAACAAGACCACTAGCGCTCCGCTACGACATCAACCGACTGAACTGCACGCATTTTAAAAAAGGAAGTTATGCTGCCGCACCCTGTATATTCTGTCTTTCCTCCAATGTGTTCAAGGGAGTGTATGTGACTCTCTTCCTTCCTTCTATAAACAGCCCTATGAGAGATATCATGATGGGAGATTGGACAGCACCAGTGTTAGCCAGTGACAGGGCCATAGTCAGGGGGTGGCCAGAGTGGGCATTGCTCACCCTGAGTTAACAGTTTGCGCACCCTCAAACTCCCAGCTGATTATATATATGACATATATATATGACATTGTTGTCCATCCTGAAAAAATATTCACCCACCCAGCCAGTTAGCCCAGCCATAAAAGACCTTGCTGCTGTTGCTGCCTCCATGACCACCCCAGGAACATCACAGAACTCTCCCTGCCTGTCGGACAGGGGGAATGAGGGCCAGCTGGCCGAAGACTCCTGTCTCTCTTGACCGTACTGTATTTTTACACTGTATTTTATTGTATTGTTTTATTGTTTTTTCTTTTTATGTAAAATTTATTGATTGCATTATCTGTGCTGCATCTGTTGTTATATATATTATGCTGTATTTATATTTGAGATTGTGATATTGTATATGTTGCTTATGTTATGTGAGCTGCTCTGAGTCGCCTCAGTGAGGCGAGCAGAGCGGCATATAAGTCTAATTTAATAATAATAATAATAATAATAATAATAATAATAATAATAATAATAATAATAATAATAATAATAATAATAATAATAATAATAATAATAATAATAATAATAATAATAATAATAATAATTTAGAATCCTGGCTATGGCCCTGGCCAGTGACTTTCATCAGTTGGGTGGAGATTTGAACCAAGGTCTTCCCAGACCTAATACAACACTCTAACTGTTACATCATAGCAGTTCCAATGCACCTTTCCTCATATCATGAGTCAATTTCACAATCTCTGGATGTCAAGGCAGGATGAAAAAAAATTGGATGATGCAGTAATGGTAAAACATAATATTACTTCCTATTACACACACAAAAAAAAATACCTGACTAGAGCTGAATCCTCTCCACCACTTTCAGCCCTATTCAGTTGTTACCGACTTGGGCATGAGCCATACACTTAGAAATGAATGACTACCATCTATATACTTGCTTTCTCTTCATGGATGGCAACTTATCTGAAGAGGACACGTTCTTGCTTCATATCTTGAGCCCCCAAGTGAAAAGGTGTTTCTTCTCTTCAGAAATGACAGTCTCTTTGCAAGCAGCGATGGAGAGGGAATGGAATGGACACTCCCCTCTATGTATGGAGACAGGTTACACTGGGAGAAATCCCAAAAGACTGGGGAAAAACATCTGAGTGTGATTGACATTGATAATTTCCCAATAGAGCAGTTGCAGAGAGCAGAACAGCTAGGTACCAGCTACTTTATCAGTGAGTCCTCACTGACTCTTAGGTTTGGTGCAAGGATCTGAGCAGTGGGGTTCCAAAACTCTAGCTTGAGCATCTGGTGGACCAGGTATACCCTTCTCCTTCTTCTCCTTCTCCTCCTTCTTCTTCATCAAATCCAGCCCTGTCTGGAAGGCTCAGTAGAGAACTAAATTCTCAACCTCTGACTCCAGACTCAGAAAATCAAATGTTTGTAATGTTTCTATGCAAATAATATTTACAAACTGCTAATAGAGATAATTTCAAAATACCCAAGAAAAGACAGACTATAGTAAGAAGAGAAATATACAGCATCCTACAATAAAACTCAACTGTGTTGTATTTGTAGACATTTGAATGGAAGCAGATAGGAGCCATTTCATTCAAGCTGGCAAGTCAGGTACACAGATAAGAAAAGGAAAGTCACATATAACAGAGAACAGGCTATGTAGACAGAAAAAGAAGAGAAGTAACAGGTAACAAAAAAGCAGATGTAGTATGCCTGAGTTTAGACTGAAGTCAATGTTTAAATGTTTTTTACAGTATAAGGAGAAAATCTTGTACAGTAATTGCTTGCTAGGCTAAACTGAGAGATTATAAAAGAATCATGTAAATACCTCAAAGAGGAATGGGACCTCATCTAGTGTGTTGTGCATTGCAGCTACATTGACAGTAAACTTTCCAAATTTTAGTGTTTGGTGTTCATCTCTATGCTTTCTAAATAATAAAAAAAAGGTATGCCAGCTGCAAAGGAGGGACCCATATGTCCTTTCAAGAAAGGGGGGTGGATTCTTAGCAACACATGAGACCATTTTGATCATAATTCCTCAACCCATAGCTGGAGATTGGTAGTTGCTGCTCATACCCAGTAATTCAACTTTTTCAAAAAAATTCCTTGCAGTTCAAGACAAGCAGAACAAAAAAAGCAGCTACAATCAGGTGGTTGTGCAGTTGCTCCTACCTATGCCAGGGATGGGAAAAATTGTGAGGCCAGTTTATTCACACAGTGTTTCTAGTATCTGGTCTGAGCAGTTGGATCGGAGGCTACAGTATTTTTGTAGAGTTTTGTACAGTTTCACTCTTTGTCTGAAGGAGTTGACTTGATTCACGAAAGCTAACAATAAAAATAAAGCAGTTAGTCTTTAAAGTGCTACAGTGTTTTTTTAATTTTTATTTTATTTTGTTTATTTTGTTTAGTTTTCTGATATGCCTGAACCACAGACTAACATGGCTACTATTCCAAAAAATTACAGTATTATTGTGCCTTAATTACAACTGATTTATGCCGCCACTGGTAACAACCTTTACCACTGATGTGCAAAGTCCTAGACATTTCTTGTAAACCTTCTTGCATTCACTGAGTCTTTATAAAAATTAATTAATTAATAAACCAAAAGTAGCCTACAGTTTGTTTATCAAGATAGAAGCCATGCTCAAGGTAGTTGTGTTCATCTGCCTGAGAGACATATAGCAGTATTCATTCACTAATCTGAAATGATCAAAAACAGTTCTCCTCTGTTTTTCTGCAGCCTTTGCTCACTTTCCTTCCTATATGACAGATGCAAATATAACCAGCAGGAAGCTGCTTCAGTCTTGATATATTTGCAGCATACAATCCAGAGCATAAATATTTCCCTTTATTCACTTCAGCAAATGTATATTATGTGAAGGATGGTACAGAAATATGTAGCATAGTGAAGAAAATGCTGCCTGATCTGGTAAGATATAATACATGCAAGGAAGGAGAAAAATTCATGACCATGGAAGACTATAAAATGTTGAGCTGAACATAGTTCTTACCTGTTGTTGTTGTTTTTAATGGAGGAGCATTAGATCTTATAGGACATCCAAATGCCTTAAATACTTCCAAAAGGGAATATTTTATCCATCAGTCATTAAAGAAATGACAGCTGGATTTGTCAGTTGCTGAATGATCAACATAACCTCTGTCTTGTCTGGTTTCAACTTCAGTTTGTTGACCTTCAACCACTTGACCATAGCCATCAGACAATGACTGCTGTCACAGCTCCCTTTGTTTGCTTGGCTAATATAAGATATTTATATCAACCAACTCCAATGACCTTTGACAGTGATTTTAGAGTTGCACATTGAAGAGTTCTTCAGCTAAAATATAAGCCCTGTGGGACTCCATATGATAATTTCCAGGGAACTGATAGATATTCTTCTACCAATAGTCTCTGGATCTTTTTGCATAGGAAAAATGAAAACAACTGCAGTACTAGTCTGGCAAGACCCAGGTCTTTCTCCAGTCTCCTCAACAAAGGATCATGAGCCACTGTATCAAAAGGTGTTGAAAGTTCTAACAATATCAGCAAGGATGATCACCCCATATCAAGAAAGAAAAGGAGATCATCCATCAGAGCCACCAAATATGTCTCAGTGCCATAGGCAGGTTGGAAATTAATTAATTAAATATATTTCTATACTGCCGATCTGGGAAACATTCTCACTCTGGTTGGCTTACAGATGTAAAACATAAACATCAGACAACCTGCTGTCTCCTTCTACTTTTGCCCTCAATCTTTCACAGCATCAAAGCCTTCTCCAGTGAGTCCTCTCTTTTCATTCTTCTTCTTTGCTTCCTCTTTTACCCCATCAGGTGTCAAGGGAGAAGCAAGGTTCTTGCTCTGGAACTTCTAGCGGCCTCCACTGGTGTTATTTGGTGTTCTTGTAATATTTCTATGATGTTATCTCTCCACCCGAGTCTGCCTAGTGGTCTTTGTCCTTCTCCTCTTTCCACATAGACCTTGTAAGTTACGGAATCCCAAGACGTTCTCTCCAAGTGGGCAAACCACTTTATTTGTTGTCTCTGGATGTAATTTAAGATTGGTTCTATTCCAATTATTTCCCTTATAATCTCATTCCTGATTTTATCCCTTCTAGTCACTCCAGCAGCCTTCCTCAGACATCTCATTTCTGTGATGGCCAATTTTCATTAATGTAAGTGTCCATGTTTGGCACTGGTAACATAAGGTGGGAGTGAATATGCTTTGTATGAGGTGTTTCTTTGTGTTGATTTGTATTGCCTTGTGTAGTAAAACCAGAGCTAACTGTCCCAATATTTGATTTGCCTTGCTGCAAATCAAATATGTTGATATCTTCATCCATCATCCATTTTGTCATTTTCAGTAAATATTGCAACTTCACCAGAGCCCCTTTGGCCAAGTCTTTTCAGGGTAACCCAGGATGGCCTTTGTGGCAACCAAAACTGCCCTGTGGTGTAATGCCATGCCATCCTTCCCTCAGTCCTAGCAATCCTTTAATTGGACCTGTTACCAATGGATGCCTCTTTGAGAGGCCTCTTTGCTGGTCTTTGACCATAACAATAAATTGACTGGTTGAGAAGCCTCTTTTCATTTGATGGCCAAAATATTTGAGCTTCAGCTTCAGTATCTGCCCTTCGAAGAAGCAGTTAGGGTTGATTTCCTTTAAATGTGGCTGATTTGATCTCCTTGCAGTCCAAGGGACTTTCAAAAGTCTTTTCCAGCACCACAGTTCGAAAGTGTCTATTCTTCTGTACTCAGCCTTCCTTATGAGCCAGCTCTCACAGCCATACATTATTACTGGGAAGACCATCACTTTAACTATGTGGATGTTTTTCTGGCAGGGTGATGTCTCTTCTTTTTATTATGCTGCCTACGTTTGCCATAGCTTGCCTCCCAAGGAGTAAACATCTTTTTATTTCATGGCTGCAGTTGTCAGCTGCAGTTATCTTGGATCCTAAGAAAGATAAGTCCATCACTGCTTTATTTCTTCCCTTTCTATTTGCCAGGGAAATTTAAAAGTGGAAGAAGATGCTACATCATGTTTGTGTGTGTCAATTGAGCATTGCTGTAGTGGAGCTACCTGTAGAAATGCAGCACCACTCTCCCCCCACTCCCTCACCCTTTCTTTGTTCTTACTTGGATGGCAGGGGTGGATTTTCCCAACAATATACAGTACTGTGCAAAAGTCTTAGGCCACCACCAGCTGGTTTGGGGAAAATTCAATGAGTGATTGGGGGGGGGGGACTAACTTGAACATCCTAACTCCACACATTGCCAAACCTGGAGAGGATTGAGAAGATTGTCAGCAGATGACTCTCTCCATGCTTGGTGTGTCTAGGTCAGTGGTGCCCAACTTTAGCACTCCAGCTGTTCTTGAACTTCAATTCCCAGAAGCCTTGATCAGCAGGAATGCTGACTCGGGCTTCTGGTAATTGAAGTCCAAGAACACCTGAGTGTCAAGGTTTGCCATCATGGGTCTAGGTCAGTGGTGCCAAAACTATGGCCTGTGGGCCCAATTAGACCCACACATCTCATTAATCTGGCCCGGGATGAGAACGCGGGGCCTCTCCAGACTGCCATCCACCCACTCCCACTGCCTGATGTCAGCGGCAGTGGCAGCGGCAGCGGTCATGCTTTGTCCCTGCTGCTCTGAGCAGCCTCTGTCTCAGTCCCATCGCCTCAGCAGCCTTTGAGAGCATGGATCGCCACATTGGGGAAGTTTTTGGACCCTTCTCCATTTCAAAATCCATGGCACTGGGAGAGCCACCTTGGCACACCAAGGCTGACATCAGCCTTGACACACACAAACATGATGTAGCATCTTCTTCCACTTTTAAATTTCCCTGGAAAATAGAAAGGGAAGAAATGGAAGCAGTGATGGACTTATCTTTCTTGCCAAAGGCTGCTGAAGTGATGGGACCGAGCCAGAGGCTGCTCGGAACAGCAGGGACAAAGTGTGAGCACCGCTGCTGCCACTGCTGCTGCTGTCAAAATGGTCAGCAGCAGGAGCAGCCCGTCTCCAGCCCCCACAGCTGCATGTCAGGTGCAGTACCAGCCCGCAGGAAAAAAAAGTTTGGGCACTACTGGTCTAGGTGAATTAAGAGTTGAAATATGCTCCCTCAAATCACTCAATGAAAATTTCCCAAACCAGATTGTGGTGACCTAAGACTTTTGCGCAGACCTGTATACTGTTGCTTTATAAACACTTGAACTACAAAATATTTTGGTGACTTAGAAGACAAGACTCACTGGAAAAGGCAATAATGCTAAGAAAAGTTAAAGACAAAGAGAATGACCTAACATGACATAAATTGACTCAATAAAGCCAGCCAAAGCGTTGATTTTGCAATACTTGAACAGGGCTGAGAGATAATTAATACAGAGGGTCACTGTGAGTCTAAAACAATTTGATAGTACATAACAATAAATATTGAATTGATAGTTGAGACACAAGTATGCACACCCAGGTTTACATCTGCTCCTTTTGAGGATGAAAACTACCAGAACAAGGTAGTCACCTACCTCTTTGGGACTCTCACAAGGAGTGCCTGCACTTCAAAATGTACCACTATCCCTCTGTAAATGACATCCTACTTCTGTAGAATTTTCATCAATTGATAGTTTCATCAGTTGGCAATGTCTCAAAGAGACATGAAAGTAGCATATTTTGGTGCTGTCTAAAAAGCTACCATCACATTTGTCTTATTAGCAGGAAGTGTTGTTTAAGCTCTTACTGGTCATCATTTTGATACCCTATACTTAGTTACACTACAGATGAAAAGAGAGACATGTAAATTTGATTTGCTAGGTGGTCTCCTGAGCACAGAAAACATTACTTAGGTGTCAAAGTGCCTAACAAGCATGTTCTTCAGATTTCTTTTTGCCTCAATAACTTATAAACTTGCATGTTTTCAGATTAATGAATAGAGATGATTAAAATAAAGAGAAACACATGGAATACCTATTAGAATGACTGCTGAAAACATCTTCTTCACCGATATACTCTACTAGTCCCCAAACAATTTTGATTCATAAGTTTTGATAAGGAAATGTCAAGTGGTCTCGCTTGAGATCAACTCTGAAATTAATTATTAGTCCTCAGCAGTCATTTCAGTATAATTTTACCACAAATCAAATGATCTCTCCCTCCCTCCAGGGTGCTGGTTTGAATTAAATGTTGTTTTGCTTTGAGTTTATAAATCATCTACCATAGGGTTTGTTTGGGGGGTTTTATTTGGTGGTGGTGGTGGGGAATATGTATCTTACACATCCTTCATATTTCATACTTTATGTTAACTTTACACTGCATATGCTTATGCCTGATAATGAAATAGGGCTGGCCCATGGTCTAGGGCAGTGATGGAGAACCTTGTTACTCCAGGAGTTCTTCATTTCTGCTGATCAGTGCTTCTGGGAATTGTAGTTCAAGAACACCTGGAGTGCCAAGATTCACCATCATGGAGGAAGTGGTTCTTCTGAAATGATGGCTAAGGCATTGCCCTACCTCAGTGATTACCTTGCAATGTCTGAAAACTTTAACTGCTAAGAAGATTGTGACTAGTGTTTTTTAAGTACCAAATTATCAGTGAATGTAACTCACTGAAACTCAAATCTTAGACAATATTTATTTCAAAAAAATTTGCATCTCTCAACTGTTATGGGATTCTTCACTAACCATACTAGATGGGAAGTTCTAGACAAAAGGTTTAGTGTTTCCATGTTCTGCTATAATTTAGGGTAGAGCTTTCTTGGGAGCTTAGGCCCATGTATTTGCCATCAGAGGCCCAAGGAGAGAGGAGGTGAGTGGCTTACCTTGCCCCCTCCCCCACCCCATCAAAAACCTGAGGCCAGAGAGCTGAGGAGGCAGAGACCAAGGCCTCAACTGCCCAGTCACCATTGCAGACACCCAGGCAGAGTCAATGCAGGTGTACGGGCAACAGAGAACACCAATGCAGGCTTCCAGGCCTAACCAGCAGCCAGAGCCAGGAGGAGGGAAGGAGTCACTGCAATGGATGTTCTCACCAAAGACTCATAACTGCATGCATTTGATAAGTGATTGAATTACCATAGTTGACTTATAGCGAACTTTCCTTTTCATACCAAGGTTTTCCTTTTCGTACCTAGGTTGGTGACTAACAAGATACTTTTAAACTTCTGACTACATGCATAACTTCAATTTTAGTCTGTTACTTTGCGTTAAATTGTGATAATATGTATGACAGTAAATACTGGCGTAGAAACCGGCAAACCACATCAGAAAGTTTGCCAAGAGAACATAGGGCAAAACAAAGGGGCAAAATAGGTAAAGCAGGATGCTTAGGCCTCCAGGTCAGAAGAGGGTGTGTGGATAGGACAGTGGGAGGAGAAATACAGTGTTGTTAAGAAATGTGGGATTTATGAATCAAGGAAAGCTGGAAGTGGTAAAAAAGGAAATGAAAAGAATAAGCATTGACACCTTAAAATGGACAGGTATGAGCAAATTCAGCTCTGGAAACCATCATATTTACAACTGTGGGCAAGAAAACCTCAGAAGAAATGGAGTAATCATAATAAAAGAGTGAGAAAAGCAGTAATGGGATACAATCTTTAAAATGACAGAATGATCTCAGTCAGAATCCAAGGCAAACCTTCAATATCACTGTAAGCCAAATATACTCACCAACCACTGGTGCAGATGAAGCCATAGTTGATCAGTTCTATGAGGACCTACAACACCTCTTAGAACAGACACTAAGAAATGATGCCCACATTATCATAGGAGATTAGAATGCCAAAGTAAGAAATCACAAAGTAAATGGAATAATAGACAAGTTTGGTCTTCGAACATAGAATGAAGCAGGGCAAAAGCTAATGGAGTTTTGCCAAGAGAATGCACTGGTCATAGCAAACACCCTCTTCCAGCAACACAAGAGGAGACTTTACACATGGACATCACCAGATAGCCAACATCGAAACCAGATTGATTACATACACTTCAGCCAAAGATGAAGAACCTCCATGCAATCAGCAAAAACGAGAACTGGAGCAGAGTGTGGCTCAGATCATAATCTACTGGTTGCAAAATGCAGGCTTGGACTAAAGAAAATAGGAAAAACAATTAGGCCAGAAAGGTATGACCTAGACAACATCTCTAAAGAATACACAGTGGAGGTGTGGAACAGATTTAATGGCTCAGACTTGATAGACAGAGTGCCAGAAGAATTAGGGACAGAGGCGTGGGACATCATACAGGAGGCAGCAAGGAAAACCATACCAAAAGAAAATAAGTGTAAGAAAGCAAAGTGGTTGTCTGATGAGGCTCTTAAGGATATCCCAGAAGGATACCGTCGACCACGGTATCCTTCTGGGAAGGCTCCAAGGATTGGGGATCCAGGGCACTGTGCTGGCCTGGTTCTCTTCATTTCTGAGGGGCCGGACCCAGTCGGTGTGGCTGGAAGGCGAGAGGTCCAGCCCTAGGCCCCTGCAATATGGGGTGCCTCAGGGCTCGGTACTCTCGCCTCTCCTATTTAACATCTACATGAAGCCACTGGGTGAGATCATCCGTTCCCACGGGGTGAGGTATCACCAATATGCAGATGACACCCAGCTGTATATCTCAGCCCATGGAGATCCAATTGATGCAGTGGAAGTCCTATCCAGGTGCCTGGAGGCTGTCAGGGTCTGGATGGGGGACAACGGGCTACAACTGAATCCCGGCAAGACTGAGTGGCTATGGGTAAGGGGTCCTGCGCTATCTCGGGAGTTACCATCTTTGGTTCTGGATGGGGCAGTTTTGCCCCAAACAGACCTGGTGCGTAATCTGGGGGTCCTCTTGGACTCACGACTACTGCTCGAGGAGCAGGTGGCAGCCGTGGCCAGGAGGGCTTTTGCACAACTTCGTGTAATACGCCAGTTACGCCCACTCCTAGACCGGGATTCCTTGCTCATGATCACACATGCTTTGGTCACCTCCAGACTTGATTACTGTAATGCGCTCTACATGGGGCTGCCCTTGGTGACCATTCGGAGGCTGCAGCTGGTCCAGAATGCGGCTGCTCGGGTAGTGATGGGGTGCGGGCGTTATGCTCGTGCCTCACCACTGCTTCAGGAGCTGCACTGGTTGCCAGTATGTCTCCGGGTGCAATTCAAGGTGCTGGTTATTACCTTTAAAGCCCTACATGGTAGTGGGCCAGGATACTTAAGAGACCGCATCGTCCCAAGGACATCTGTCCGTCCCACCAGGGCGGATCGGAGAGGCTCTCTTATCATTCCATCGGCTAGAGAGGCGCATCTCTCTAGCACCAGAAAGAGGGCCTTCTCCGTGGCCGCCCCGGCCCTTTGGAACCTCCTGCCAACTGAGTTACGTCTACAGACAGAGCTCCTGTCCTTTCGGAAGGGCCTAAAAACCTGGCTGGCAGGGCAGGTGTGGGGCTCCAGGAATTTGGGGTCCCATGTTGGGTGGCTGATATGATGGGACAGCCACCCCTCCCTCACTCTTTTAAACTTTTAAAATCTTTTTAAACCTTTTAACCTTTTTAAATCTTTTAGATTTTTGTAAATTCAGGGTTTAATTCTTTTTTAATTGACTTTTAAGTAATTTATGAACCTTAAGGTTTTAATTTATGAATTTCTGTAAGCCGCCTAGAGTCAGGTTCGCCTGATTAGGGCGGGATAATAAATCTAAAATAAATAAATAATAAAATAGCATCGGAAAGAAGGAATGTAAAAAGCAAAGGAGAAAGGAAAAATTTTGACCAATTGAATACAGAATTTCAAAGAAAAGCAAGGAAAGATAGGAAACCTACCTAAATGAACAGTGCAAAGAAACAGAGGAAAACAGCATAAGGGGTAGGACTAGAGATCTTTTTTAAAAAAAATTGGGGAAATCAAAGGAACATTTAAAGCAAAAATGACCATGATAAGGGACAAAGACGGCTAGGATTTAGCAGATGCAGAAGAGATTAAGAAAAGATGGCAAGAGTACACAGAGGAACTTTACAAAAAGGACCTCAACACCCCTGATAATCACAATGATGAGAACATTGAACTTGAGCCAGATATCCTAGAGAGTGAAGTCAGAAAGGCCCTAAAAAGCACTGCAAACAACAAAGCCAGTGGAGATGATGGTATCCCAGTTGAATTTTCAAAGCCCTAAAAGATGATGGAATCAAATTATTGCATTCTATATGCCAGCAAATTTGGAAAACACAACAATGACCACAGGATTGGAAAAGATCAGTACAGTATATGTTTCAAACCCAGTGGTGGGATGTCAAAATGTTTACTACCCCCACCATGACATCATCACAGTGTAGGCGGAGCTAACATCATGGGCGGAGCCAATGTCATGACATCATGATGTTGTGGGCGGGGCCAAAGAAAACAAATTTAAAAAATAATAAAAAATAAAATAAAAATAAGCACACACACACACCTCTACCCACTCACCCACAACACAAACCTGTAAATAAATAAATAAATAAATAAATAAATAATACATTAAAATACACCCACCCACCCAAACAGCCACAACACAAATCAACCAGAGCTTTTAAACCAGAGCTTAAAGCTTATTCTTTCTCACACTAGGTCAGATGGAAGGAACTACAGAATGAATTCACCACAAGATGGCTTCATTTTGGCACTTTTCAACAGTTAAAGAAGTTAGGTACTAAGTCTTTGCCTAACCAGTTCTCTAGGATATCTAGGGGAGCAGGCTATAGGGAGCTTCAGATTAGCAGCTTCACATCCTCCTCCCCGCTTGGGAGGACAGCAAGGAGGCTGTGCATATGCACCAAGCACTATAGGCGTGCATGCACACAAAGTGCTTGGCGCACATGTACAGTGGAGGAATCAGTGAAAAGGTAAGCCCCGAAGGTGGTTCCCACCAAAAGCTGCAACCGGTTCTCCAGGACACTGGGAAAAGTTACTACCGGTTCTGGAGAACTGGTGAGAACCTGTTACATCCCATCAAAAGGGTAATATCAAAGAATGTTCAAATTATCGAACAATTGTGCTCATCCCACATGCTAGCAAGGTGATGAATAAGATAAAAACCAAGATAATGTCAACAGGCCCTATCAGTCCCTGGAAAATAGATGGTGAAGAAGTAGAAGCAGTGACAGATTTTACTTTCTTAGGATCAAAGATCACTGCAGATGGTGACTGCAGCCATGAAATAAAAAGGCGACTGATTCTTGGGAGGCAAGTGATGAGAAACCTGGAGAACATAGTGAAAAGTAGAAACATCGCATTGCAAACAAACATTCGTATAGTCAAAGCAATGGTATTCCTGGTGGTAATGTATGGTTGTGAAAACCGGACCATTAGGAAAGAATAGAAATAGAATTTCAAAATGCCTTTGAAATGTGGTGTTGGAGGAGAGTTTTGAGAGTACCCTGGACAGCAAGGAGAACAAATAAGTCAATCCTAAGAGAAATCAACCCTGATTGCTCCTTAGAAGGTAAAATAGTAAAGATGAAGCTAAAGTACTTTGGACACCAAATGAGAAGAGAGGATTCACTTGAGAAAGCCTTGATGCTGGGAAAGGTGGAGTGCAAAAGAAGGGGGCAGTCAAAAATGAGATGGCTAGATGGTATTATAGATGCAATAGGCACAGAGCTGGGCAGGCTGAGGAAGATGGTGGAGGACAGAGGTGCCTGGCGGGCAATGGTCCATGGGATCACAAAGGGTTAGAATTGACTGTGTGACTGAACAACAAATTCATTTACTAGAACATCCTGTACTGATGCCCTCTCTGGATTTACCTTTGGATGGCAAGGAAACTGCCATGCCCCATTACCAGCAGCACTGTGGACACATCAGGACAGTGGGAAAAATTCAATATCTCACAAATGCCACTATCTACCCATGCCACTAACCCTTCAAGGACACAGGGTACAATATGATATTTCTGCTGGATCCCATTAGAATCAGTGATTCCTCTGGTCCACTATGTCGTATTTTACACCTTAAAACTTACTCTGGAGAGTTAGAGGACCTTGTGAAATTAATTTTTGCCAACACAAAAGGGAAGAGGAATGGAGGAAAGTCCAAATTCTGTTGCCATCGGGCAGGAAATTACCTCACTGGATCTTGACCACTATATGAGTCACAATAACCCACCAGTTGAAAACCAGTGATTCTGAGGAAGGATACAGATGAACCCTGATTTAGCAACAACAGCAGCAACAACAACAAACATAGATATTGTCCTTTTTACATTCTCAACCCAGTTTCTATCTTTTGGACAACCTTTTAAAGCTGAGGGCCAGGTCACGCTCCCTCAGACAGGTTCAGGGGCCGAGTGGTCATTTTGCCCTTCATCCAACACATGGCACTTCCTGCTGTGATGGGGCCTCATGAAATGGTGCCATGGGCCACATCCAGGCCACTGGCCACAGGTTGAGAAATTCTAATTTAGGGTTTATTTCAGGAATTCTTAGAGTTCTACTGGAGTTCCCTGGTAAAAAGGCTTGATTAGATGTAATAGCTGTACCCTTCACAAATATTTGAGGTCTGTGTTGTATCTTTTCATAAACATTTTTAACCAAGATTTATTCACATGTAGAGTAGACTCATTGCAACAAATGGAATGAGTTACTCATGAATAAATTAACTTCTGTTGACTTCACTGGGTATGCTCAGCAGATCTAATCTAGGGATTCTCAACCTGTGGCCTGTGGAGCAGATGCAGCCCATGGCATCATTTCATGTGTCCCCCACTGCCTCCACCACACCATGAGGTGCCATGTGGCACCTGAAGCTGTCTGAGAGAGTATGACCTGGCCCCTGGCTTAAAAAGGTTGAGAACACCTGAATAATCAATAGCATTACTAGTACTTCTGCTCAAATAACTCTCAGCTTTTAATTAAAGCTTCTACAGTATTTGACTCCTTGGTATGAAATAATAGACAATGTACATTATCTCATTTTCCAAGTACCATGCTTCCATATTTTTGGAGTAATTTTTTTTTAAAAAAATAGTGATACTCAGATAACACAACTACGGATAACCATGATTTGTTAATGACAATTTATGGATGATGTCTCACAAACAGTACAAATCTCATTTGTTGAATGGTGTTTTCTTCATCATTTTGATTTATTATTCTGGCAGGCAGATAGGCAGACACGCCCACACCCAATTCAACCTTGCAGAGATGACAAAAACAACTCACTTTCTAAAGACAATCAAGGAATGAAAGCAAAACATCTTAAGGAGCCTTTGATCAGATATCCCTGTAGGAAAATGAAGATGAGCAGACTGATGCATCTCCTGGGAGCATGGGAGCCTGAAGCAGATGCAGCCATTTTGGATCCTGGTTGGCCAGCTTGCAGGAGAACTGAATTTATGGTGTGGTGCCTTGCAATGTTCTTGTGATTGTAGTTCTCTTAAGCAGAGGAAACAATCAACAAAAACATCAACAGTAGAGTGGTATCATGGCAGTTGAGAACCAGATGTAAGTCACATGATATTATTACCCAGATCATCTGGCACTTTACTAGTGGAAATTGTTCATGTGGAACAAATAGGGTAATGCTTCATATCAAGCTATTCATATCAAGCTATTCACAGTCGTCTCTTACTAAAGCACATATCTTGTTTTGAAGCCACCTCATTGAGCAGTGATGGCGAACCTTTTACAGATGGGGTGCCAAAGGAGGAGGAGGCAGGCAGGCAGCAAGGCACCACACATGCCAACACACCCACGTGACATCACCAGTGCACCTCTGGTGAAGTCACGTGAATGCCCCCCCCCCGAGGGTGCTCCCCTCATGGGTGCACCTGACTCCTACGAAGGGTGGGTGGGAGTGTCTGGTCACCTCACCTTGCCCAGCTGCCTCCTCCCAGGAGGTCTCCCCTCTCCCCTTCTCTTTGGCAGAGGGAAGGGCTGGGTGGAGAAGCAGTACTGGGTGGGGGTAGTGCTTCCCCTCAACAGCACATGTGCCAGGAGAAAGGCCATGGCATAGATGATATATAACTGCTCCGCAATGGATTTAAATGTGATTGCTGCTCCATACCTGCAGATGGCTCACAATCCCATGCAGCCTTGCTACTAAACATGGAAGCTTTAATTGTCAATCCCTTTATTATTCTGGCAGCACTGCAAGACTTTCCATTGAAATCTTGCAGTGCTGACAAGTGAGAGCCATCCAGTGGTGGGCAGCAAAAAAAATCACTATCACACCATAGGCGGAGCCTACATCATGGTGTACCCTACATCATGGGCAGAGCCTACATCATGTGTGATCTAGTCATGCCTGCCATATGGCCATGTATACATCTGCAAACACAAGCAGCACTGGCTCTTTGGTTGTAAAAGGAGATGAGCACTGGAGTCCTAGAGTCGGATATTACTCGCTTTTGAGCAAGGGCGACCTTTAACTTTACTAACCACTTACACGGCCAAAACCTTAAAGGTAAATGTTGCCCTTGTTTGAAAGCCAGTCGTATCCAACTCTAGAGTTCAGTGCTCATCTCTGATTACATCCAAACACACACACACATGCACACACACACACACACCATCCCTCTACACACACACACACACCCTCCATCCCTCTCCACAGACACACACACACCCAGACACACACACATACCTAAAGTCACTTACCCTGGGGAGCATGCAGCAAGGGGCTTGGGCGGCTGTTTTTTCTCCTCCTCCTCCATACTCGGGCTGATGCCAAGGAAGGAGAGCACCTGGGCCACAGTAGCAGCAATGCAGCCATGCTGGACCCAACCACGCTTTCTCCTCCTCCTCTCAGCATGGCGCACAGCATGGGCATGCAGCATGGGCATGCAGCATGGCGCACAGGGGGAGTGGAACCCCAGGGGAGGCGGCCACACCAAGGCCAGGCCGTCACCCTGGGACATCAACTCCGCCCCCCGCCTGGACTTGGAATGGAAGTGGAAGAGGAGGTGGGCAGGGCAGGGAGGGGGAGAGGAGGGGAGGGGCAGGACAAGGAGGTGGGTGGGTCAGGGCAGTGGGCATGGCCACCCAATTTTACTACCACCCCAACTAAAGTCCACCCAATTTTGGCATGCACACACACCCAAAGACCACCCAATTTTGCAAAAAAAAAAAAAAAACACCCGGACCGGTGCAGACTGGTCACTGCCCACCACTGGAACCATCTACCTCTAGATCAGGGGTGCCCAAACTACAGTCCATTGGCCATATCAGTCCCCCAACACCAATTCATTACAGCCCCCAACATCCTCGCCGCTCCCAGATGTGGATGGGGGACATGCCCACCAATGCACATGTGCATCCAAAACCACTTCTGGGGGTGGTGAAACCACTTTTAGGGGTGGGGTCTGGCCCGCTCAGCTGTTCCAGGAGCATGGTCAGGCCCCCAGCCAAATAGTTTGGGTACCCCTGCTCTAGACCAATGGTAATGTAAAGGCTATGATGACTTGTTAGCTGGAAGAATCAAGATCTGTGTACTGCATGATGGAATAAGTGCCCACCTCTGTCCTAGCTCCTGCCAGCTTAAAAGCAATAAATTGCAAGTAGATAAATAGGGACCACTTTCAGTGGGAAAAGATCTTGGGGACAAGAAAGGAGCCTCATTCAGTTGTCCCCTGAGTAGAGTTTCTCCAGCAAAAATCCTCTCAACCCAGAATAATTTGTGACATGAAATTATAATGGCAATGCAAGGAATTATATGTGGATCTTATTTTCCTAAAGGTATTTGAGACACGTGCAGAGAAGAACTGTCCACTTCCTGCAAGCCTCTTCTACTTACAACTTGTAATATCTAAGTAGACAAGTGACAATGCAAAACAAAGTCTATTTTATTTTAGTATTTTTAGCATTTTATTTTTCTGTTGCTCCATCCTTCAGTGTATGTGTCTAGAGAGTCTAACTTTCACTCAGCAGCTATAAATCTGCATATGCATATTGCATATCTCTCTCTCTCTCTCCCTCCCTCTCCCCTCCCCCTCCCCCTCTCACACACGCATCCATCTTACACTTGGTGGCTGTATGGTAGGGAAAAGGATAACTAGCTGAGGCAGATGTGTTTGCCTTTTCCAGTGTATGGATCTGGGCGGGCAAAAGCAGAAGAAATGTATACAGTATAACGTTGACAATGAAGAAATTGAATTTGTCCCCAATTCATAGCTGCTTTTATATCCCCCCCCCCCATCTAGACTGTTCTCTTTCTGCACAATTATTTGTTTCAGTGGATCTCCATTGCTTTTACATTTTTCCTGCATTTTGCCATCCCACTAATTTCCCTTACTCCCAGTTTAAGGGCATCTTCTTCTCAGTTTGAACATAACCACAGTGCTTTCTGCACCGCCATTAAAAATACAGTGGGGGAGAGGGGGAGGGAAGAACTATCTTCTGCCGTATGATATCCTTACTCATTAATTTCTAATTGCATTCCCCGAGGGCTTTTGCATTTCTCTGATTTCAAAGCTTCTGATGTTCCTTATCGAAGGCCCCTAAGTTCAATTTTGGAAGGATGCAGTCACACAGCAATCAGACCACACGTACATCGACTCATGTATTTAAGGACACTTCACCCCCTTCATCCAATCCAAAAGCAATTTTTAAAATTAAAGAGTAAAAGGGGAGGGAGAACAACAGTGAAAATCTCGGAATTGATTTATGTATGTTGCTTATAATTGGTGGTTGGATACTTTTGAAGTACGGTAGAAGGTACTAAGGAGAAATAAATGATTAATTGGATTTTTCTGTTCCTTAGGCATTTGAGGTTTTTCTGGTTTGATTCCAGATGCTGGTGTTTGTGTATATATTTATGTGTGCTTGTGCATATAAGCACATACATGTACATGAATAAACACACTTATGTGCACATGCACAGGTTCACACATACATCACAATAAATCTGCATAGCTGTTTCATGTAAATAATAACCAAAATATCGATATTTCAGTGAATCACTATTGCCCTTTCCTGCTCATGCAACTTGCATGTTTTAGTAGGGGGGGAAATAAATAATTTAAAATAGTTCTCCTTTCTCCCCAGTTCAGGAAAGCCTTTGCTGATGGGGCACCACAGCTTAGGAATTGAGAGAGAAAGCCAAGCTCTTAGCTTACCTGAAATACTGAGTAAGTAAAGGCACATTCTAAAAACACACTGGCAGAGAGGGAATGTGGGGAGGGGGTGATATTGTGCTAATGTGAAATATCAACAGTCTAACTCAATGTTTCCCAACCTTTAGTTTTTGGACTTCAGTTCCCAGAAGCTTAAGTCAATTCCCCAAAGCACTGATCAGCCAGTGTACTGACTTAGTCTTCTGGGAATTGAAGTACTCCTGTGGGGCGTGTGCCCCACATTCAAAGGTCTAACAACTAGTAGTCTAATAAATCTGAAGCATCATAGTTTACCCAACAAGTTTAATGCAATAAAATTTCAAGTTCAGATCCAAACCCCTGAGGCCCAGATGTCTGTCACCCAAAGCTTCCTAATGGAAAGAAATGCTAGGGAAATGTGTAAAAAAGCAGAATGCCCTGTAGGATCCCTAGTAGAGGGCATTGGGGTGTACTTGAGAGCAAGTCCCAAAGTGAGAAGCCAAGCTGGAGTGGGATGATACAATGGCCGCACAGAGGAAGATAGAAGGAGGAACAATGAGGAATGAAGGAAACAAGAGCAAAATCCAAATCCCTGAACTGAGTATTGAAGTGGATTGGGTCCTTGTGAAGTCTTAATTAGAAGTAAATTTGGCTGACACACAGCAGAAGCCTCCTCAGAGGGTGCATTCATACAACTGAACTTTCCTGAATATTTCACATTGGTTGTGAGCTGGTGAAGTATTTCACCTACCCAATGCATCATTTTAAAATGGTGGAGACAAGTGGGTGGGTTTCTTATCTTTTTCGCGTTGGAAGATGGTGAAAATTCCCAAAGCTGTTCCAGGAGGGACCGAGTCAGCTGATTTTTCACCAGAGACAGAATGTTTTAAATAGCACAAGGGTGGATGGGGATCTTAGGAATTCTTCACCTCGAGAAGCTAGGATGACATGTATAGCAAAGACCTACAGCCTTAGTAGGCCTTTGCCTTATGAACTTATACCTAATATTTTGTCTGCAGTACTGGTCTGTTTTTATTCTATTGCTATCATGTTGCGTTTTATTGTACAGTATTTTAATACGAGTATTAATCTTTCCTCTCTGGAAAGGGATATAAGCACAAGAATGGTTTGGTGTAAGGCTTTTTTCTGTACATAAATAAAAATAAATAAACACTTTCAAAGGATACATCTAGCACCACATGTTGGCTGGAGAACAGAAAAAGAAAAGGCGATTGTATATAATATTACAGGTCAACAATGAACAATGCAGAAGCTTTTGCCCACCTAGGCAATTATTCTGATTTTATTCCACCACAGTACTGAACAATTAATTTCAGTTTTGAAGAAAACAAGCCAAGAGGCAGACATTCAATCAGAATTCTCCACAACAGACCTCCCCTGTGTGATTAATGAAGTATTGCGGAAAATAAACGAATGTTGACTCATTCAGCAAGGCCTGCACCATCTCAGAAAAAGCTTTCAAGGAGAGAAAATTGCTGAAAATTGAGAGCTCTCAGGAGAGAGACAGAGACCAAAAAATTACATTCATTTCTTCCTGGGAAATGAGCTTTCCCCCTTAATCTTCACAAGTTTAACACAAAGAGCAGCAAGGAAAGAAAGAAGTTTCATCACTCCCTGCCACCCCCATGACTTTTACAGTTTTATTTTAGTAAATGGCTGTTAAGAAAAGCAGGCTTGCAAAGAGCACAATTCCATTTTGGAAAGGTGGTGTGGTGAAGTCACCTCTAACCAGTGGTGGGATGTCAAATTTTTTTGTGAGTGGGGCCAACGTCATGATATCATGACATCATGGGTGGAGCCCATGTCATGACATCATGACATTGTGGCCGGAGCCAAAGAAAATAAATAAATAAATAATAAATAAATAAATAAATAAATAATAAAATAAAATAAAATAAAATAAAATAAAAATAAACACATGCACGCATGCACACACACACACCCCTCAACCCACACACCACAAACAAAAACAAAAAAACAGTAACTTACCTAGCTAGGCAGGCAGGCAGGCAGGCACTGCGGCAGCACAGTGGCAAAATGCTGTGGTGGCAAACCGCTGCAGCAGTGCGGTGGCCTGGAGGCGTGGTGTGGCATGGCAAGGAAAGGCCACCGCCACCACTTGTAGAGGTGCTGCCTGCGCTTCCTTTCCAGGAAGCCAAAATGGCTGCCCAGAACTGGACATGCATCAAACCTCCATTTGATGTATGCACAGTTCTATTTTTCACTGTGCGCAGTTCAGGGCAGCCATTTTGGCTGCCCGGAAATACATTTCCAGAGGGGGGGCAGAGAGGCAACCGAACCAGTCACCCGGGGGTTTACCACCACCACCACCGGTGACCCCCTCCTGATAGGTGCTACCGGTTCTGGCGAACCGGGCCAAACTGGTAACAACCCCTCACTGCCTCTAACTTATGGTGACTGAATGAATGGACTGTCTCCAAAATGTTCTGTCCTCAACAACCCTGCTCAGCTCTTGTTAACTCAAGACTGTGGCATCCTTTACAAAAACCACCTCATATTTGGTCTTCCTTTTTTCCTTTCCCAACATTGTTGTCTTTCTAGTCAGTCTCACCTTCTCATGATGCGCCTGAAGTAGGACAGCCTCAATTTCATCATTTTGACTTCCAGAGACAGTTCGGGCTTGATTTGCTCTAGGAGTCACTTGTTTGGCTTTTTGGCAGTCACTCTAAGGCAGGAATTTTCAAACTTTTTAAGCCGGTGGCCAGGTCACTCTCTCTGAGACAGCTTTGGGGGCCGGATGACAATTTTGCCTTTCCTCCACCACATGGCACTTCCTGGTGTGGTGGAGGCAGTGGGGGTCTACATGAAATGGTGCTGTGGGCCACATCCGGCCCATGAGCCACAGGTTGAGAATCCCTGCTCTAAGTCATCTGTGAAGCTCTCCTCCAGCATTATATTTCAAATGGATCATTTCCCCCCTCCAAGCTTTCTTTACTCTCCATCTTTCACGCCCCTGCCTACTGATCAGGAATACACTAGTGTGGATAATTCTTGTTGTAGCCTTTAGGGAAAACCTTGAGGGGTAAAGATAAAGTTTGCCCTTGCTCGAAAGCCAGTCATATCTGACCCTAGGGTTCAGTGCTCATCTCTGTTTGTAGCCAAACAGCCAGCACTGTCTCCATTTGCAGACATTTTCATGGTCATGTGGCAGGCATGACTAGAGACTGGAGTGCACAGAATGCTGTTTACCTTCCCACTGAAGTGGTACCTATTTAACTACTTGCAATTTCTTGCTTTAAAACAGCAAGAGCTGGGATAAAGGCAGGAGCTCACTCAGTCATGCAGCACTCAAGTATTGAATTGCTGGCCCTCCAGTCATTAAGTCCAGTGTCTTATTGAACATTCTTATTTTCAAGAGATAATCCATAATTTAACATAGCCATTGAAGTCATACATTGGGGTCATTATTCAGTGAGGAGTCTGACCATTGGTAGACATCTCCGTGATGACATTCTGCACGTGCAAATGGATATGGGAAATCAAGTCCATCTATATGCCTTTTTTTAGCCATTTGAATATCACTGCCCAAAGGATCCAATGGAGGACACTTTGTTGAGTCTTAGTTCCATCCTAGGACCTAGGTGGCTAGGACCAATGAAAAGTACAGCCTCACAATTTGAGAAGGACTTGTTGGTGTTCAGTTGCACAACCCTTTCCGGCCCCATGAACCACTGCATGCCAGGCTCCCCTGTCCTCTGCCATTCTCCACAGCTCACACAGGTCTACGCCCGTCGCGTCAATGATGCCATCCATCCACCTCGTCCTCTGCTGTCCCCTTCTCCTTTTGCCTTCAATCTTTCCTAGCATCAAGGTCTTGTCAAGTGAGTCCTCTCTTCTCATTTGATGGCCAAAGTATTTGAGCTTCATCTTCAATATTTGTCCCTCCAATGAACAGTCAGGGTTGATTTCCTTCAGGAGTGACTGATCTGTTCTCCTTGCTGTCCAGGGGACTCTCAAAAGTCTCCTTCAGCACCACAGTTCAAAGGTGTCTGTTCTTCTACGCTCAGTCTTCCTTATGGTCCAGCTTTCACAGCCATACATTACTACTGGGAATACCATTGCTTTGACTATGCAGACTTTTGTAGACAGGGTGATGTCTCTACTCTTTATTATGCTGCCTAGATTTCTCATTGCTTTCCTCCCAAGAAGTAAACATCTTTTTACTTCATGGCCGCAGTCACCATCTGCAGTGACCTTGGATCCCAGGAAAGTGAAGTCTGTCACTACTTCCATGTCTTCTCCTTCTATTTGCCCAGGAGTAATGTGGCTGGATGCAATGACCTTGGGGTTTTTGTAATGTTAATCTTAAGGCCAGCTTTTGCACTCTCCTCTTTCACCCTAATCAAGAGGCTCTTTAGGTCTTCTTCACTTTCTGCCATTAGGGTAGTATCATCTGCATATATCAGGTTGTTGATGTTTCTCCCAGCAATTTTAATTCCAGATTGTGCTTGAGAAGGGCTATAATTTGCCAACTCCAGTTTAAATAAACAATGGACTCCAAACCAGCCTCCCTACTAGCATACCTTTCAAATATATTGGAATTTGAGGGTTAAATATTTGAAATCCAGGTAGTCTCACTACATGTAAACTGAGAGTCTCTTGACAGAGGTTCAACAAGCTCAGGCCACAGCTTGAAAATTTTCCTTTTTTTTTTTTTTTGGTTGGACTGCAGCTCCTCGAAACCCTCATGGTCAGTGGGGAACTCTGAGAGGTGTATCAAAATAAATAAATAAAAGTTTAATTGTCTGCACTTACCAGAGTGTCAGGCAGCACTAAACACACCTGATATACAAAAACCTGACAGGACAGGACGCCCCCCCGCCCCCCGCCCCCCCCCACACATTTTATTTGCCCTCCTACTATCTGGTCAATGAGGCTTATCATTGTACAGCGAAATCACATTGCTGTCATTTTCTGATAACTTTGTTTGCACTTTTTTTCCTGCTGCTGAAAATTGGTATATTGATTTCCTCTCCATGCCACAACTTAACACCATTATCTCATTACTGCAATATTGTTGGTACTTTTTCTGGATGTGGGGGAAAGTGATCTTTTTCAGAGGCAGTACAGAAGCAGCTAGATGACAGAAGATAGATTAAAAATACCTGGGTTCAAGTCTTTTTTCAATTTTTGAACTTCCCTTGTGTCTCTAAGAAGTGTTTCTAAGATTTTTTGGGAATTAATCTTGGTGCCACCTTGCTTCTCTCCTAGTTTTATGTGATTTTCTGTGTTTAAATATTATGAGAGGTACATTAAAACAAGCTAAAACAAGCAATGTTGATGCAGCATACCTCTAAAATAAAGTAAGGCTACACAATATTTTATCTTGAAGCAACATTCAAATTATTACTTTCTTTGACAGCCAGCAAATTTTGGATAAGTGAGAATACAGTATCCTCAAAACAGTGAGTTTATTTGTACTTCACTAGGTTGCAAATTATAAGAAAGAAAGAAAGAAAGAAAGAAAGAAAGAGATGGCCAATAGGAACCAGCTCCATCTAGTGACCAACATTTATAAAAGCAAATATTGCACACATGTTGGTGAAATGCTAAATTCTTAACCTGAACATTGCATTTTACATAATTGTTTTTCATGTATTTATCATATGAAAATCTAAGTGGTGCTGATCTGGACAGCAGACCTCCCTGAGCTAAAGAGATTCAGATGTTAGTATTTCACTGACAGCAGTAAGCAAGAAACCTTCAAAACTGTTTGTGATGGAGGTTATTTGAAAAGATGTTAGAAGATACCTCTCTATTTTAGGGGCACTAATTGTGGAGGGCAGGCTAGTCTAAGTCAATATTTAGCACACAGAAACATAAGTAGAGTGAGATGAGACCTTGGATCAGCCTATTCCAGTTATCACTCTGGAAAGTGGACTAAGCCCAAACAAGTCCACCCCACTAGAGTAAGATGCACTAGATAGGATCCAGTTGCATACTTTAGCTGATGAAATGGCAGGATCCAGAAGAATCTGGAGATGCTAATTCCTCTCTCTGTACTGCTGTTCACCTCAACTACCCCATTGGCAACACATCTGGAAACTGGTTTTCAAGAGATGCAGAGGGCTACAAGGGGAACAGGAAGAAACATACACGACTCTGGAGCTCAGCTGTTTGCACAAGATTAGAAATAGTCATTTTGTTTCTATGACAATTGCTGTAATTAAGATCTATAAATATGGTCCTATGCATGAATACCACACTCAGTAGTTTATAAGCAAATCAACATCCTCTTTTGTGTCCTTTTGAGATGGATGTATAAATGGCCATCCTTTTATGAGGACTGACCCCCTCCCTTATTTTTATTTTCAATAATTTGTCCTCTTGAATTCAATTGCACCCTCTGCTTTGGTCTGTCTAAATCAGGAAAATGCAGCTTATTGGCCTTTCTCAGTTTGGAAAGGAGATAATTTTCTGCTTCTGGAAGTTTCCAACTACAGCACACACACTCAAAAGATGTTTGCCATAACTCAAAACCCCAAACCTAGTTTAAGAAGCGAGACATAATATTTTTAATATTTATTAATAATATGCCAAATTATTATATCTTTGTTTTACATTCTATCATTCAAATATTCTCCACACAGAATTCTGGAATTTCTAGCCCACCTACAGACACCTACATTTCTCTTATCTTCACCTTGTTTTATGTTTTAAAATGAGTCTGCAATGATGCATCCTGGGAGTTGTAGATCTTTGGGAGGTGACTTCTAGAGAGATCACCAGGATGCACTCAGGCAGATTCCATGAAATCTGGGAGCTAGCCCTCATTTCCATGTTGAATGAAGTGTAGGCATCCATAGATAACAGTAGGTGTGGCTGGAACTCTCAGAATTCTGCCTAGGGAACTCTTGGAGAATTTGAGAGGTAATTTAAAAAAAAGTATGGCACATCCCTAATGATTGGCCCTAATGAATAGGTCCTAACAGTGATCCAAAGCCCTTTGACAGGGGCTTGATGGCTCGGCTAAAAGGGCACTTGACAGTGAGTAACTAGGGTGTCTAACCCTAACAAAAGATGTACATTCCCACTCACCTTCTAATTTCAACTCCCCTCTGGGAATTTGAACCAACAACCTCCTGCTTGCAAGGCAAAATTGCAACCTCTAAGTCACGTGGCTCTGCTGTCAATGGAGCTGCTTTTGTAATCTTATTTTTGGCAGCACGGGAGGAGGAAGGCAGGCAGAGAAACATGGAACTCTGCTCCTTTGTTCAATCATTCCAGACACCATAGCTCAGCTCAGCTCTTTGGCTCTCAGCTCAACTCAGCTCCCAGCTCTCGTCCGGTCCGGCCCGGAGAGACCGCGCACAGGTGTTGCTCGGGGCGGGAGGCTTTAAGACATGCCTCCGCCCCCAACTGACTCCCAGCTCTCGTCCGGTCCGGCACGGAGAGACTGCGCACAGGTGTTGCTCGGGGCGGGAGGCTTTAAGACCTGCCTCCGCCCCCAACGGACTCCCAGTTCTCGTCCGGTCCGGCACGGAGAGACCACGCACAGGTGTTGCTCGGGGCGGGAGGCTTTAAGACCAGCCTCCGCCCCCAACGGACTCCCAGCTCTCGTCCGGTCCGGCCCGGAGAGACCGCGCACAGATGTTGCTCGGGGCGGGAGGCTTTAAGACCTGCCTCCGCCCCCAACGGACTCCTGGCTCTCGTCCGGTCCGGCCCGGAGAGACCGCGCACAGGTGTTGCTCGGGGCGGGAGGCTTTAAGACCTGCCTCCGCCCCCAACGGACTCCTAGGGCTAAGAGGGTGGGTTTCGAGATTTTCAATGTATTGTCTTGTAATAGTCTTGATATGTTTTTTACGATGTCCTGATATTGTTTATTTTTCTTCTTTTGCAATCTTTGTGTAAACAGGACTGATATTTTGAATTTTTGGTTGTTGCTTTTTTATTGTTGCTTATTGAATTTTGATTCTGTAATTATTTATATTATAGTATTTTTGCTTTATTCCTTAGGATGTCTTGATGTTTTGTAATTGCAATTGCTATTGTAGATATATGTGATATTTCTAACTTATCTGTAATTATTTTTATGCTATGGAATATGGTATGTAATTGTAATTGTTTCTTCTGTAAGCCGCCCAGAGTCGCTCTGCGAGTGTGGCGGCATATAAGTCGAAAATACAAATACAAATACAAATTGGCACCCGGGGGGGAACCATGGTACTGGGGGCCTGGGTGGTGCCCTGGGCTGAGTCCCAGTTGCCCAATGGGCCAGCCCACCACTGCCCTTTGAAGTAGTCATCCTAAAAATGGTCCTGAAACAAATCTAGGCCAAAGGAGGAAAAAGGTTTAAAGGTCAAACTCTAAGGAAAATGTTGAATTTTGTCATAGGCAAAATATGGTTATTTATGGGAATCTGGTTGTGGTTACTGTACAAAAATGATTTAAGGCTCTTTCTCTACTAATCTGAAATTTTACTAATGAATGAGCTTGTCACAACATTTACAAGAAGATTGCAGAACACATATATGCATTTCTTTTATGCTAATATTTTAATCAAGATCCTAGAACAGTGATTTTAGAGACTAAGTGGCCAAACTCAACAGGCTGCCACTCATGCCACAGAGGGGTGGGGCGAACTCTGTGCTAGGGGAAGGGAGGAAGCACTCCCATTGGGCTGCTGGGCAGAGGGGTGGGATGAACTCTGCTGGAGGAAGGAGGAAGCACTTCCATTGGGCTGCTGGGCAGAGAGGGGCATGGTGAACTTTGGGCTGGGGCAATGGTGCAGGTATCCACAGAGAGGGCTCTGAATGCCCCCTCTGGTACATGTGCCATAGGTTTGCCACCACTGTCCTAGAAGAACATAGTACTGAAGCATTATGGATCCCACTGTGGGGATTATGAATTCCCAGTGCTTCCTGGAAAGGGCAATCTTCCTAGCATTAAAGCTTCTTTGAATGATGGCTGTTGTATCGTGGTCTCATGGCATGGCAAACTGGACTTGCTTGCCTTAAAAGTCTTTCTCTGTAAGAGGTCCATGATCTATAAATAAAAACAAATTATTACCTTAGTTGTATGCTCCACTTCCTTTACAGCTCTTAGGTGGCTTTGGAGGCTGCATTTTGAAACTTGCACTGGAGTAAAAAAAGAAAGTCAAAAACATCTGAATCCCTGTAGGTTACACAAGTATCTTTGCCCTAGTTTCTTCACTGTGTGATGTCTAGCAAAATCTGTATTGGTCAAATCTTTCACTCACTATGGAGATTTCTATCAGTTGGTACCTGGGACAGATCTGTGGGTATGATTTCTGAGGTTCAGTCAGCTATTGATAGTCAGATAGCCATTGTGTTTGCTTGTATGCATACCAAGCAAATATTCCATGTGATTAGAAATTTAGCAAGCAATGCCCAGTCTTCTAATGGGAAATACAGTTTCTCCATCCACAGCTTGTCTTTCAGTAAGTGCATGTGAAAGAGTAGTATAGCTCACATTCAGTCTTTTCATTCTCACAAAGAATGCAAAATAAAAGATTAATAACAGAGAGTTTAAAAATAGGGGATACATTCCAAAGGTCTGGATCTCCCCCAGTAAGGGTTTGTCCATCATGATTAATTACAGTACTGATTTTGATCTTCAAGAAAGGACATAGAGAATTGGCTACATACTCTGGAAAATAAGATCTAAAACATTTCAGATCTATTGCAGTTCAAACCGATAGAGTTTTCTATTATACAATGAAAGGAAGTACAAAGTTCTTTATTGACCTGAGTTTTCAAAGGTGAAAAACTGAGGAATATATAACCAGATCTCAACCAATTTTCATATATATATATATATATATATATATATATATATATATATATATATATATATATATATATATATATATATATATATATATATATATATATATATATATATATATATATATGCCAACTTCTATTTCCTAAAGATACAACATTTCTCATAAACCAGATACTTAGAATGTAAAAGTCTTTCATTTTTATTTATTTGTTTGTTCAGATTTATATTGCCACCCACTCACTGAGGCGACTCAGGGAGGCTTACAGCCAAAACAGCAACAGTACAGTAACAATAATAAAACACAACCTCACAAAACAACCAAAGCAGAACACAGACTAACTCCCTTCTGGCTGTTGATGGGGGCCTGGAGGTGGGGGCAAGGTCCTTGGGTTTGGGGTGGGGGAACAGGGGTGTTGGGTAGTCACCACCACTGCTGCTGGCAGCAGTGCCAGCAGAACCACCAGTCCGGCCCCTCAAAAGTCCAAGGGACCATGAACTGGCCCCTAGCTTAAAATTTTTGGGTACCCTGGTCTACTACCTTCATATTGGCAGAATATGAGGAAGCCATAAGAAGATGCAGCAATGGTAAAATTACAAAACTTGATATCAGGGTCAAGCAAAGTAGACATTTTGGACAAAATACAAAATAATGGCTATTTCAATTCTTTAATAACTGTTGAACAAGCAAACAAATTCCAAAAATATGGCAATTGACAAAATAATTGCTGTTCTGAACCAGGCAATGAAGTATCAGATCTCAGAAGCTAAGGGTAAATCTCCCTCTTATGCCACTTATGCAAAGTGTTTGAACAAATTATATTAAATCATTAAGCCCCTAAAAGTAAATCTCATTTAATTCCAGAACCCCCAGGCTTTAGGGCTGGCAAGAGCAGTATGGCTCAAATCTTAATTCTAACCCTCCATATAATAGAGTATTTTGAAACACATAAAGTAACTGGAGCAGCATTTGTCAACCTTACAATGTCCACCATCAATTGCTGCTCAAACAGCTTCATTTCCTTACAAAAGATGTGAACTAACAAAAATGGTCACTGTTTTACTTCAAAACAAAAGATTGTTAAATTCTAAGGCACAATCACTGGAGGAATCAAAGGAATGGTCTCCCATAGTGTAGAGTCGTGGTACAATTACTTTTTAACATTTGCACAAATGATCAAAAGATATCCCGTATGACAGTGGTTTCCTCTACTTTGATTATTATTTTTCCTTGACAGTGCATGGGGATACATTTGAATCCATCAAACACCAGCTAACCTCTGCCTTAGAAGATTTTTTTCTTGATTATTCAAGCAACCAGCTGAAATCAAACTCTTTAAAAACACAGATCTGTGCCTTCCACTTAAAGGTTGCACTGAGCTAGGTGGGAAGGCAACAATTTGGAAATTGCTCTATTCCAAAGTATTTGAGCATTTCTCTGGATTGAAGTTTCACCTAGCTGGTTCAGATTGGGAAGCACAACCACAAACAATAAGAACAATAGCTCTGGCCCTGTACTACTCCAAAGCAAATTATGCTAGTGCCATATGATCATTGTCATCAGTTGCAACTTATATCCGAGAACACATTTTTTTTCCTGAAGCAGGAAAAATGCCAGTGGTGTGAATTTGTTTAAGGCAAATCCTAGCTTGCCATGAAATGACCCACACACTATGATCATGGATCCATATCCTGCAGCGTATATGAAATGATACACGCAGAATTTAACACTGGGACTACAATGGACTGCCGCAGCCTTGAGGATATGGACAAGGTGCACCTTCACACCTAGTCCATCTGGCATGTCCTCTTCTGCCTCCATGACCGTTGGGAATCAGAGTTCCTCCTCTATTCATTTTGCCATTGGGCCCAATATGATGGTTTCCAGTGGCATTTCCTCCACTGAGGGGACCATCACCCCACCTAAAGGGGCTCATCCACCCATAGTCTTTGGTCCCTTTGGGAACCAAGCTATTTACCACTGCCCATCACTCAGCGTTGAGTCACTGGCTGTACAGTCTACTCCATTACCATAGTGGGATATGCAGCCAGACATTTGCCATACAATACAAATCAGCATATGCCAAACAAGTGGATGTAGCAATCAAGCATTTTAAACTGTGGGCCAGGTTAAGTTCCCCCCCACGGTTTGGAGACTGGACTATTTTTTGAATATTTATTTATAAATTTCCCACTCTGGGTACACACAATATCTGATAATACAACAAAACACACAACAAATCAAAAACAGAACAACCAAACAAATACGTCCCAAATAAAGTAAAATAGAATGTCTTTCAATGTGAATTTGAAAACAAAGACAGAAAATGTTTGTACCTTAAGCCTCCAGTATTTTAAAAAGACTCTCCATCCCACCCCACCCCACCCCCACACAAGTAGAATGAAGAGGCAGTGATTTGGCTAGGTAGCAGAAGCAGCTAGCTGACTCACTGCCTTCAATGCTTCCACTGATTCATGTGTGGTAGGCCTCATGTAATGGAACTGTGGGCCAGGTCTGGCCCCCGGGCCATAGGTTGCATGTCCCTGCTCTAAAGAGTAAACCAAAAGAGGTTAAGTTAAACCTATGGAGAGCAAAAACAACTTACTTGCTAAATAAGTGGCTGCTAAAGAGTGTTTCCCACCAGGACAAGATTCTGTCTGCATCATCTGGAAGTCAGTTAATAGATTTTCAAGTGAAGTAGGAAGATTAAATGATAACCATGTAAAATGTGATTACTTGGATATATGACAATTTTTTAATATGGAGAAAGACAATCAATGTAGCAATTCTGTGCATGCAATTTCTGCCCTACTACATGTACAAAAGAAGATCTAATACATGGCCAAGATAATGATGTTGAAGTAGCCCATGTCTGGTCAAAAGCAGTTTAATTATTTTAGCATTTTAATTTGTTTGAATTTTATCTATATTTCATATACAGTATGTTCATAATTTTAAATTATGCAACGCAAAGAAAGAAAGAAAACTCCCTTTGTCATGAGTACCCAACCAACCAGTTGGCTTTATTAAAGAACAAGTTATTTGTTTATACGCTGAAATAAACTTCTGCCATCAAGCAGAGTAGAAGGCGCTTTGACCTTAGAGTGTTTTTTTATTTAAAGAGTTTTACAAGGAGTATACATTTTCTATTTTTTCCCCTCCCCCGTTACCCCTCCAACCTTCCCTTCCCCCCCCCCTGACTTCCCAGAACTGGACACAAGGTATAATCCATACCAAATCCCATTAACATCTAAGAAACATTAAAATAAACAAACATTATACCAATCACATCATTCAAATATTCTTAATACTCATAAGCTAACTGGATCTTATCTGTTTTATATCTGTCCTGTATAAAATCAATCCAGCATCTCCAATCTAACAAATATTTATCAATTGTCTGATCTTTCAAATATGCAGAGACTTTTGCCATCTCTGCCAGATTTGATACTTTAAGTACCCATTCCTCCACTGTACACAATTCTTCCTTTTTCCAATACTGGGTGATCAGTAACCTCGCTGCAGTTATTAAGTTCAATAACAATTTTGTTTCCACAACGGTACATTCAGAAGTAATCCCCAATAGAAATATCTGTGGTGTAAATTTAATTCGCCTCTTAAAAATCTTTTTCTGCATTATCCACCATATTTTTATCCAAAATACTTTAACCTTCTTACACATCCACCAAATATGATAATACGTAGCATCTTTACAGTCACATCTCCAACATTACTTCAACACTCTAAGGTCCAACATGTTGGACCTTAGAGTGTTGAAGTAGATTAGTCATTCCCATTCATTTTGTCCTGATGCTACATTTCAATAGAGTGGTCAGTGTGGCACGTTGGTAACATATCCTTTGCCTCAGGAAGGAAACATTTTGGACAAAGCCTGCAGATTCAGGTTTGTGGTGTGAATGCTGGTATTGAGGTGGTGATTTCTACATGCTGGTATTGAGGTGGCAGTTCAAGACCCAGGTACTGCTTGACGGTTTGAGGTGGTGATTTTTACAAATGTTGGTGGTAAGCAAATCTTTGCTTACATGTACATACACATGTAAAAACACTTAAATAGTCATATGCTTGCGGATCTCACATAAACCATGTTGAAAGGTGCAAGTTTGTAACAGCTATGCTTTACATGTTTGCTGCAGAAAATATTGGTATGTCATTGAAGATTATGTAAAAAAAAAGACAAGATCATGCATACACAAACACATATTCCCCTACCATCCCAATATTTTTCTATCATTCTTTATTACATTTATTTCAGGACAGTTTACAAGTTGCATAATTAAAAATATTAAGCAAATACTGTAAGCTCCTATTCTCAGAAGTAATCCTTATTTTTAGAGCAGGAGTTCTCAACCTTTTTAAGCCAGGGGCCTGGTCATGCTCCCTCAGATAGCTTTGGGGGCTGGATGGCCATTTTGCCATTTCTCCACCATATAGCACTTCCTGGTGTGGTGAAGGCAGTTGGGGGCCACATGAAATGGAACCATGGGCTGTATACAGCCCATCGGCCACAGGTTGAGAATCCCTGTTTTAAAGAGTAATTAAGTGTGAACCTGTTCAATGGAGAAATATTTATGAGAAAGGAGTATATAAGAAAGGAGAAAAATAGCCTGGAAGAAAATGATCTAAACATAATAACAGGGGATCTTTTGTATAAAAAAAATTGAGAGGTGTACATTTTCTATCCTTCTTTCTACCCTTTCATAGAGGTTTGCTTGTGAATGGCAGTGAAAAGAGAGAGAGAGGTGAAAGTTAATGGCTTTTATATCTCTGGAGCCAGGATCAACTTTCAATATCACTTCACTAAAGCTGCTACTCAGGGAGTCATTACTGTACAGAAGACATAATGTACCGATACAAAACTAAGTGCCATCCCCTAGAGTCAGTTAATACTGTGATAACTATCACTACTGTGTATATTGCATGAATTTGGTCAAAAGAATTTCCCTCTCAGCAACATTCTACTGTATAAACATAGTAGTCTTATCCATTAATATACATACAGTACTGCACATCTGAATTAAGCGACTACCATACAACCTATAAGGAGATGTCTGGAATGGATTTAAAAATTACAACTGAAAATTAATTCTTATTCTTGTCTGTAGTTAAATATGTAAAGAAAGAAAGAGATGGATAAGACCAAAAGGTTTTTCTTCAATATACCATAATACACTGTGCTTGCCTGTACATTATAGAATATGGAAATTTATTTGTTGCAATTATACCCTGCCGATCTAGGATATTCTCCCACTCTGGGCAGCTAACAGCACATTTTTAAAATCTATACAATAAGAAATTAAACACCAACAAAAAATAAATTGAATAACAAAACAAAAATCCCACTCTCTCCCAATTAAAAATAACCGTCAACAAAGAACACATCTTGGTGATAGAAAAAGTTAAGCAAACTATATCATTCGGCCTTTGGCAGCATATCCATCAAAGCCTCTTTACAGAGGAATGATTATAGATTTTTTTTAAATATAAGTAGAGATGGAGTCTGGCACAGCTCAACTAGAAGAGAATTCCACAAAATTGGTGCTGCCACTGAGAAGGCTCTTTTCCGAGTCACATCCTATCTTGCTAATCTCAGAGTTGGTACCTGGTCCTGCACCATCTGGAAAGAAGGAATGATGTGGGCTGAAAGAGCGTTCTAGATGGTACAGACCACTAAAAAGACAAATAAATGGATTCGGGTATCTTAGTAGAGGAAATAAGGACAGTAGAAGTGAAACTATCGCACATTAGGTACATCATAAGACAACACCAAAGGAAGAAATATTTTGGAATAGTAGCCGTGTTAGTCTGTGGTTCAGGCATATCAGAAAACAAAACAAAACAAAATAAATAAAATGAAAAACACTGTAGCACTTTAAAGATTAACTGCTATATTTTTATTGTTAGCTTTCAAGCTAACAATAAAAAAGGACGAAATAGTAATGCTAGGAAAACCTGGAAACAGTAGAGAAGAAAGAAGATTGACCATAAGATGGATTTCTTTTAAATAAATAAAAAAACACCTATAATCATTAGGTTCCTAGAGTTTAGTAGAGCCGTTCATGTCAGGACCTTTAGAATGTCCTTAATACAAAGGTTCTTGTTAAGTGGCAGCAACAACTACAATTTCAAAGCAAGGATAACCACACTAGATATGACTTCACTGGAGCATCTTTAAGTTCTAGGTGAACTGACTTTGATATAATTTTCCAGGGTTCATCATGCTCAGAGGTACACAATAGGCCATCCTAAATTCATTTCTAGTTCACAATAAAATATGAATGGAAAAGCAGTTCAGGCTTAGAACCCTGCCACCGTTCAAGTTCCATCAGTGACTTCTCTCTTCCATTTAAGATGCAATTCCAACAGCACCTTCAGCTGACTTCTAACTGCAGGGGCAGGTGGAAGAGATAAATCTCTATCTCTTTCTTGTCCATCAGCTGGCAAGCTGGCAGAATTCTAACATGAAATTCTATGTTTCTTATTTTCCCAAAGAGTAGGACCAAAAAAATATTTTGTGAGGACTGTTAGGAATAAGAACTTGAAGATGAAACAAAGAGGACTCCCACCTTCATTCATTCAATAACTGGTGCACCCAGTGGTGGGATGTCAACATTTTTACTACCCCACCGTGATGTCATCACAGTGTGGGCGGAGCTAACATCATGACATCATGGTCGGACCCAACATCATGATGTCATGACATTGTGGGCAGAGCCAAAGAAAAAAAATAAAAAATAAAAATAAGCAAACACACACACCTCAACCCACCCACAACACAAACCCATAAATAAAATAAAATAAAATAAATAAATAAACCATTAAAATACACCCACCCAGTTAGGACAGAAAATGGAATGATGGAGTGGTTTGGAATAGGAAAAGGAGTAAGACAAGGCTGCATTTTGTCACCCTGCTTATTCAACTCATACACAGAGCACATAATGTCATCAATTTGAGATATGCAGATAATATCACCCTCATGGCAGAAAGTGAGGAGGACCTAAAAAAGCTCCTGATTAGGTTGAAAGAAGAGAGCGAAAAAGCTGGCTTGAGACTCAATATCAAGAAAACAAAGATAATGGCAATAAGCCCTATCAGTCCCTGGAAAATAGAAGGGGAAAAAGTAGAAGCAGTGACAGATTTTACTTTCCTAGGATCAAAGCTCACTGCAGATGGTGATTGCAGCCATGAAATAAAAAGGCGACTGATTCTTGGGAGGCAAGCAATGAGAAACCTGGGGAGCATAGTGAAAAGTAGAGACATTAAATTGCAAACAAAGATTCGCATAGTCAAAGCAATGGTATTCCCTGTGGCAATGTATGGTTGTGAGAGCTGGACCATTAGGAAAGCTGAGCGCAGAAGAATAGACGCCTTTGAGATGTGGTGTTGGAGGAGAGTTTTGAGAGTCCCCTGGACAGCGAAGAGAACAAATAGGTCAATCTTAGAAGAAATCAACCCTGACTGCTCCTTGGAAGGTCAAACAATAAAGATGAAGCTGAGGTACTTTGGACATCAAATGAGAAGAGAGGATTCACTTGAGAAAGCCTTGATGCTTGGAAGGGTGGAGGGCAAAAGAAGAAGGGGACGGCCCAAGATGAAATGGCTAGATGGTATTGTAGAGACAATGGGCACAGAGCTGAGCGAGTTGAAGGGGATGATGGAGGACAGGCGTGCCTGGCGGACAGTGGTCCATGGGGTCGCAGAGGGTCGGAATCGACTGTGCGACTGAACAACAACAACAAAATCCACCCCAAACACAAATCAACCAGAGCTTTTAAATCAGAGCTTAAACTTATTCTGGCTAATCTTTCTCACACTAGATCAGATGGAAGGAACTATAGAATGAACTCAACACAAGATGGCTTCATTTTGGCACTTTTCAACTTTTCAACAGTAAAAGAAGTTAGGTACTAAGTCTTTGCCTAACCAGTTCTCTAGGATAATATGCCTTAATGTAAATGTAAAGCAGCTGTAACTCCTTAAGGGTTCTCAAATTGAAACAGCAATTGGAACAGCACAGGCGTAGCTTATTGATGAGGTAACTCCAAGACTTTACTTAAAAACCCCAAGCCAGGCAGCCAGGCCTTTTTAGGAACTGTGGTAGTACATCAATATAGGTAAAGGTAGAGACATTGCAAACAAAAATTCGTATAGTCAAAGCAATGGTATTCCCAGTAGCAATGTATGGTTGTGAGAGCTGGACCATTAGGAAAGCAGAGCGCAGAAGAATAGATGCCTTTGAGATGTGGTGTTGGAGGAGAGTTTTGAGAATCCCCTGGACAGCAAGGAGAACAAACAGGTCAATCTTAGAAGAAATCGAACCTGAATGCTCCTTAGAAGGTCAAATAGTAAAGATGAAGCTAAGGTACTTTGGACATCAAATGAGAAGAGAAGACTCACTTGAGAAAGCCTTGATGCTTGAAAAGGTCGAGGGCAAAAGAAGAAGGGGGCGGCCAAAAATGAGATAGCTAGATGGTATTGTGGACACAATGGGCACAGAGCTGAGCGAGTTGAGGAGGATGGTGGAGGACAGGGATGCCTGGCGGACAGTCGTCCATGGGGTCGTAAAGGGTAAGAATCGACTGTGCGACTGAACAACAACAAAATACACACAGACACACCATATCCAAAGGTGAGTCACTTACCCTGGGGAACAGACTATAGGGAGCTTCAGGCTAGCAGCTTCTCTTCCTCCTCCCCACTTGGGAGGACAGCAAGGAGGCCATGCATACGCACCAAGTACTGTAGGCATACATGCACACCAAGTGCTTGGCGTGCATGCGCAGTGGGGGAACCATTGAATAGTTAAGCTATGAAGGTGGTTCCTCCCCCCCCCAAAAAAAAAAAAAACTGCTACCAGTTCTCCAGGACACTGGGGAAAGTTACTACCGGTTCTGGCGAACTGGTGCGAACCTGTTGCATCCCATCACTGGGAGCACCTATATCATTGCAAGAACTGCCCAAGCTGGTTAGCCTTGTTTCAAAGGGAGTAGGGGGGAATAAGGAGATGCATACTTTTAATGACTTGCAAATTGTTAAAACTGGATTGTCAAAACTAAAGAGTACAAATCCCTCATTCTGTCTGTGAACTAATCTGATTCAGCTAGGGAGTAGGTCTGGCATATTACTAATTGAGAGAAGACTGCCTGAAAAAAGTTTGCAATGGTGCCAAAATTTATAATTAATTGCATTTTTGAGAATTCGAGTCTGGAAAGTTTAAAATGCTTGCCTGAGATGCCAAGTGAATCTCATACCCTCCAAGCAAAATTTGTCTCACATTTCAGACTATGTGTTCAGCTACTGTGGGCCCATTTCACTTTTTCCACCTTCAGCTATTTGTACAAAGCAATTGTTTTTTAGTTGAAGCTCTCGATTGAATGTATAAAAACTCTTTAAACAAGGCATGCAGTTTATAAAATAATAACATGTATCCAAAGGGGTAAAAGAGGTAGCAAAGAAAAAGAAGTCAGTGAAGTGGTTATTTGTCATTCCTTTACTCTTCAAAATAGCTCATCAGGAATGTTCGTCTAAGTTACAAAACTGCACCTTATGCAATGATAACATTTTTTTAACAAAACAAAATGCATTTCTAAACCAGCAATTTTTGCCTTCAGAGACAGTTCAGCCTTCATTGGCTCTAGGACCAACTTGTTTGACTTTCTCAGAGTCCAGACTATCTGCAAAATATTTCTCCAGTTTTTAAAATCTTACTTTGGACTCATCGTGAGAAGAGAGAGTTCTTTAGAAAAGACAATAATGGTGTGAAACTTTGAAGGGAACAGGAAAAGAGGAAGTTCAACTGTGAGTTAGAATGATTTGCTAAAGGAACCACAGACTTTAGTTTTCAAGAGTTGAGTAGGGCTGTTGAAGACAGGCCACTTTGGAGATTGCTTATTCATATGGTTATTGTACATCAGATGTAACAGCATTTAATAATAACAACAACAAATAAAACATAGATTGATCTTCTTTTGGAAAGTCTTTCACAAGCTCCAGTAGCCAGTAGATATTTGTGATATGATCTTGAGTGCCTCTCCCTTTTTCCAAATCCAGCTTTCAGGTGGAATTCAGGTGTAACCGAGGGAATTCACAGTTTCCATACCGAACATCCATATACAGTGGTGGGATGTCAAAATTTTTACTACCCCACCGTGATGTCATGACGTCATGGGCGGAGCCAAAGAAAAATAATAAAAATTAATTATAAAATAAAATAAAAACAAGCACGCACACACACACCTCAACCCACCCACCCACCCACAACACAAACCCGTAAATAAATTAAATAAAAAATACACCCACCCACCCACCCCAAACACAAATCAACCAGAGCTTTTAAACCAGAGCTTAAAGCTTATTCTGGCTAATCTTTCTCACACTAGGTCAGATGGAAGGAACTATGGAATGAACTCACCACAAGATGGCTTCATTTTGGCACTTTTCAACTTTTCAACAGTTAAAGAAGTTAGGTACTAAGTCTTTGCCTAACCAGTTCTCTAGGATAATATGCCTTAATGTAAATGTAAAATAGCTGTACCTCCTTAAGGGGTCTCCAATTGGAAGAGCATAGGCGTAGCTTATTGATGAGGTATCTCCAAGACTTTGCTTAAAAACCCCAAGCCAGGCTGCCAGGCCTTTTTAGGAACTGTGGTAGTACGTCAATATAGGCAAAGGTATTAAATACACATTAAAATACACACAGACACACCACATCCAAAGGTGAGTCACTTACCCTGGGGAGCAGACTATAGGGAGCTTCAGGCTAGCAGCTTTTCTTCCTCCTCCCCGCTTGCTAACAACAAGGAGGCCGTGCATACACACCAAGCACTGTAGGTGTGCATGCACACCAAGTGCTTGGCATGACTGCGCAGTGGGGGAACCAGTGAAAAGGTAACCCCCGAAGGTGGTTCTCCAAAAAGCTGCTACTGGACACTGGGAAAAGTTAATACCAGTTCTGGAGAACTGGTGAGAACCTGTTACATCACATCACTGTCCATATAGAATGACCATAAATGACTCAATTGGCATCTACTGGATTTTTAGCATTTCAGGGACTCAGAAAGAACTTAGACGTGGAACAGAGCTTATTCTGACTTTTCTGCATGTAAGCCACTGGAAGGATGGGATGACAACATTGCACAAAACTCTCTTTTCTCTGATGCACGTTTTCAAAGTTCAAAGAATGCCAAATGGAAAGGCAGCAAGCCTTACACCTCAGATGTATAGGCAATGTAGAAGGAAATATGCTTAAACTGTGACAACTTGCAGAGCATAATTGCTGATGGCTTAGATGCACACACCATATTTTGAACAGAATGTTCTTTGATTAAAGACCCATTTTGTGAGACACTAAAAATCGTAATAGCTGTTCATGATGGTTATTAATCATAAATATCGGCTTGAACAAACTCTGCACCTGTTCACTGAGCTTGTCACATGTTTCTGTACACTAGGTTCTGTGCGCAGTGTGTTTGACAAGATTTCCTAACCATTATTTTTCTACACTATGACAAGTAGCCATATAAAGCTACTGCCAAAAATTAAACTACCTTAAACCCTTACATGCCAGATTTTAGGAGTTAGGATATGAGCAAATTGTTAGTTATTTAATATATTCTTATTGTATTTGTCTTACCTAGTACTGGGGATAGTATGTTTCTAGGATTTATCAGTTTGCATGATGAAATGATTTTGCAAGTTTTGGCTGCTCTGCACCTTGATTTTGTTTGAGTTTGCCATTTGCTACTCTGTGGTTCATTCATGCGTATGTGCCTCAGACTGCACTGCGGACTGGCCCAACATTGGGTAGAGCATAGGGAACCTCCAACAGGAGAATTGTGAAGAGATTCATCACCATCTTTGGGGAATGAAAAGGCAGCTTTGTTCTCTGTACCTTTAATTTGCTGGATTTTCTAATTGTATCTCTTTGTAGTCAGACACAGATGTTTGAACTCTAAAGCATGGTGCAGGACGACAGCTCATGCTGATCATGTAACCTTCAGAACTACAAAGAGGGAGGAAAAGAGCTTTGAAATCTTGGCAAGAGAGACACAGTAGGAAGAATCTGAAGTAGACGCATAACCTTATTTGATGTTTAGGTCTTCCATTTCTTCATCATGGCCAATTCTTATCTATTTTTCTCCCTGACATTTTCTCACTGTGCAGTGGTCATTGTAGTCTTATTGATTATGATACAGAAAAAGATAGTCCTTCAGGACTTTCAGCATTCATGTCAAAAGTAATCCAGTGGTGCTTCTGGAGTGGAAGGGTCAGTTTACAAAGAGCTTTTGTTGCCCAGGGTAAGCCATAATGTATGCATATTTCTCATAGAATTTAGAGAGGCTTCTTCCATGTAAACCAGCAAAGATGCAGATGAAAAGATTAGTCTTTGGGAGTTACCACCACAGCAGCAGCCCTTGACTGTAAGTTGGAAGTTATTGCTTTTCACTTCTGAGCTTTCTAGGGAGTAAGAAGACCTTACATGACCATGGCTGGATTTTCCTATAGGCTAACTAGGCTTCAGCCTAGGGCCTCAAGATCAAGAGGGGCCTATATATTGATATATATCACAGTAATGATGTATTTTATTATCTCTCATGTAATTTACAAACTTAAAGATGGGAGGTGAAAGAGCCACATAAGTGGAATAGCCTAGGGCCTCTTTTCATGTAAATCAGGCCCTGTACATGACAGAGGAAAGTAAACAATGTTAGGAGTGAGCAAGATCTGAAGGCCCAGGAGCCAAATTATCCCCATACACACACCTCCCTCATGGGCTATGTCAGATCTGTAAATAGTCCAAACCACTCATTGTTAAAGAAAAAACAAGCACAGGGGAAGTGTCCAGATTTGTTTTTTGGAAGGTAGATGAGTCCTGGGACCAGTATAGGAGCAGGGACATGCAAGGTCTGTTACAAAGAATGTTATGAACTCTGAAGGGGAATGTGATGGAAATATTCTGCCATTCCACCTGCCTAGGTACTCTGTAATGTATGGGGCCACTGAGAAACAGTGAAATAAATTCTCATTTAATCTAGGCAGCTCAGAAAGGTAACAGTGGTTTATTGCACTGAAAGCAATGAAGAAAAGAAAGAATCAGAATTGCACACCCTGGACAAATTCCAATTGGTCCATCACAGAGTAAATAGGCAACAATTTACTTGAGCTTCAAGTCATCTAGATGGACACCATGCCCGTCAGTTTCCTCAGGTGAAAAACAAGATAACAGCCCATTCCATACTATGTACAAAAGCCAATTAAGTCATTCTTCAGCATTGATGATGAGATACCTTCTTCCACTGCAATTGATGGCAGGGACTAGGAAACTCATGGTGCACTATTATCCACCAAACGTTATTGTTGTATTGTTGTTGTGTGCTGTAAAATCACTTCCGAATTATGTCCTCCTTTGAATGAGTGATTTCCTGTTATTGTTTTTGCTACATGATATCAGGTCACTTCTGACTTATGGTGACCCTATGAATGAGTGATCTCCAAGATATCCTATCCTCAACAGCCCTTCTCAGTTTCTGAAAACTCAAAGTTTTGGCTTTCTTTAGAAAATTCTAATCACCTTGTGCTAATTACCTTGTGATCTTCCCAGAGACTGTACTAAGCACCATGGGGTGGTGTGTAAGTGTAATTCCTATTGCCATTGCTAAGTCAATTCATCTTGTATTTGGTCTTCCTCTTTTCCTGTTGCCTCCAACCTTTCCCAGCATTATGTCTTTTGCAGAGAATCTTGCCTTCTCACAATGTGCCTGAAGTAAGACACCCTCAGTTTCATCATTTCTGCCTGCATATATTGTCCAGGTTTGCTTTACTCCAGAACATATTTGTTTCTATTTCTGGCAATCCAGGATATCCAAAGAGCTCTCCTCCAGAAGCATATTTCCTGTCAGCTTTCTTTCCTGTTCAGCTTTCACACCTGTGCATGGTGATTGGGAATACAAGAGTGTGGATGATATTAATCTTGGCTTAAAGTGACGCCTTACAATAGATGATCTTTTCTAATTCCTTCATTATTGCTCTTCTGATCCTGTCTTCCTCTGATTTCTTCCCTGAAGTCTTCATTTGGATTGATAACTGAACTAAAGTATACAAGATTTTTCACTTTTTCAGTTCCTTCATTTCCAGCATTATCATTATGTAGTTCTTCTGTAGTCATGTTTTTGTCTTCTTGATGTTTGGCTGAAGTCTGTTTTGGTACTCTCTTCTTTCCCTTTTACTAAGAAGCAGCAGTGGTTTACCACTGCCACTTTCTCTGCAGTACAAATTACAGTTAACATTGTTTTCTATACCAGTATCACCTTCAACTATAACTTCTGCCCAGTAGCTGCTACCCTCATCACCACTGGAACAATTCATTCCCTTCTGCTGGTGCAGCTGTTATCTTGAAGAGGGTGAACACATTTTAGCCTGGCATCTTAGCTGTGACCATTTTCCTATGCGTGACCCTGCTAGGAGTCCAAGCTCATAATGGAGTCCTCTTCCTGACAACATTGCACTCAGCTTCATTGACAAACTAACTATGTTAACATGTACACACAAGAAGGGGAAAACTATATTATAGCCTTACCAAAATTGGCCTCAGATTGCCTAATGGTAGGGCCCAGGCATTTCATACAACATCTGAAAGTGATACAGGCAAAATTCATAGCATCTTTACCTGAATCTTTTGTTATGAGGGTGAAGGAGAGTTAATTTGAATTTATGGGCAATACATTTTTATTTTCACCCTGGTGTATAGAAACTCCTAGATTCTTACTAAAATGTACATCAAATCATGTTTGGAATTAGATGGGTAGCAATAAAAAACTGGAAATTCAATCAACGGTGAGACAAGATGCTTTTTTCCATCCCGTATTGTGCTGCGTATTGCTCTCTCCTAACTGAATTTCCTTGGACAACTTTAATGTTTTTAATATAGTTTTGTGCTAGCAATAGACATTTTCTTTTATCCTTGCTACCCATACTTACATAGCCCATTTCTCTTTGTCACTTAGTGCTGAACCATAGTTTTTACTGAAGGTTTATCATCCTAAAAACGGGTGAGAAAAACAGAAATGGTTTGGACTTATGCTTTCATTGATTGATGCTAGGACCAGTTTTGTTAAGTTGCATGCTGTCACTGTGCATAAATGCTCTAGAGCCTGCTGTGGTGTCTTAGCAAGAGAAAGCCTGCCTTTCAACCTGCAAGTATCAAAGGAGTTTAAGTAAAAATATCACTTAACATTTGTAAAACCAACAAAATAATTTACTAGGGCCCAAGAGTATATGGGTGTGAGATCATACAATGAAACCAAAAGAGAAACAAATCCAGATGTTAAAGGGGAGGTATATTCCCACTAGTTAAACCATTTCTCCTTACAGATCTGGATTCCCTCTGAGTTTGCTAATATGGTCTGTGTTTACTTTGCTGTTTTACAATAACACAAAACATTATATAAAGGACACTCAAGCAATGGGAAGCATACATCTTTCACCACTTGGGGAGCTCCTATGCCAAGCATCAGATAAATTTATTGTCTAATCCAGGGATTCTCAACCTGCAGCCCATGTACTGAATGCGGCCCATTGCACCATTTCATGTGGGTCCTCACCACCTCCACCTTACCAGAAAGTGCCATGTGGTGGAAGAAGGGCAAAATGGCTTTAAAAGGTTGAGAACTCCTGGTCTAATCAGTTAACCTCCAAAATCCTCCTATTTGAATCACCAGTTATATCTGGAAATTGGTCAGCCTTGAATGGTAGGATCAGCTTTGCAATTTAAACTCTTCTACCAAGCTAAAGAAACAGATATGATCCTCCATGGAGAAACAGATCACCTAATATTCCCACCCACATAGTTATCCTATGTATGGTGAGATGCACAATCCTTCCATGACTATCTGGTTGCATCTATCCACTCTCCAACAGATGCCCAAGCTTCAGTCTTTGTAAAAAGTGTTATACAAGTGTAGGGTTAGGGCCAGTGGTGGACAGCAAAAATTTTCACTACCACATCGTGGGTGGACCCTACATTGTGGATGGAGCCTACATCATGGGCAGAGCCTACATCATGGGTGGAGCCTACATCGTGGGTGGAGCCTACGTCATGGGCGATCTAGTTATGCCTGCCATATGGCCATATATACATCTGCAAATACAGCAGCACTGGCTCTTTGGTTGTAAATGGAGATGAGCACTGCACCCTAGAGTTGGATATGACTGGCTTTTGAGCAAGGGAAACCTTGAACCACTTGCAGGGACAAAACCTGACATCAAATTTAAATACCAATCAGGGATCTTCTGTTATTAGGTAAAGGTTGCCCTTGCTCGAAAGCAAGTCGTTACCAACTCTAGGGTTCAGTGCTCATCTCTGTTTTTAGCTAAAGAGCCAGTGGACTTGATCCACAAAAACTCACATTAAAATACAGCAGTTAGTCTTTAAGGTGCCACAATGTTTTTGTCTTTTTGTTTTGTTTACTCTTTGATATGCTTGCACAGAATAAAACTTTTTAAATGGTAGCTGTGTTAGTCTGGGCAGGGCAGGGAGTGGATGTGGCCACCCAACTTTGCTATCCACCCACCCCTACCTGAAGGCCACACAATTTTGCTACCCTCCCTACTCTGTGTGTGTGTGTGTGTGTGTGTGTGTGTGTGTGTGTGTGTGTGTGTGTGTGTGTGTGTGTGTGTGTGTGTGTGCGCGCAAACCTGTTGCTGCCCACCACTGGTTAGGGCCAATTCTTTTATTGTTGTGCCTTTTTCCATAATGCTACTGGCTGTTGCAGGAAGCAAAGGAGACAAAATATAGTGCACTGTACAGCAGAATAATTTTGCAAAATGAAACTCCTGAAATAAATACTCATCCTCACTGAGCATATAATCCTCCACAATTAGAACATCTTTGTTGCAGCCATGGCAACTCATAGAACCAAATGCAGTGAGGTCAAACTTCATTCTAAATTTGCTACTAAGGGCAAAGAAACAGATTGGTCGACCTCCACTAAGAACGCATAATTTCTCATTTTGCTTGTGAACCTCAGTCTAAAAGACATGATTCTAAAAAGATGAAATGTAGTGATAGCTGTGTTGGTCTGTGCAAGCATGTCAAACAAGAAACCAAATGGAAAAAATAAAGAAGACCAAAACCTTGTGGAAGCTTAAATACGGCACTTAAGATTAGATGCCTTTGAGATGTGGTGTTGGAGTAAAGTTTTGAGAGTACCCTGGATAGCGAGGAGAACAAATAGGTTGATCTTATAAGAAATCAACCCTGACTGCTCCTTAGAAGGACAAATAATATAAAAATGAAGCTAAAGTACTTTGGACACCAAATGAGAAGAGAGGATTCACTTGAGAAACCCTTGATGCTGGGAAAGGTGGAGGGCAAAAGAAGAATGGGGCAACCAAAAATGAGATGGCTAGATGGTATTGTTGATGCAGTGGGCACAGAGCTGGGTGGGTTGAGGAGGACAGAGGTGCCTGGCAGGCAATGGTCCATGGGGTTGCAAAGGGTCGGAATTGCCTGTGTGACTGAACAACAAAAAGTTATCAAGGTACTGCAACATTTTGACATCTTTTTTGTTCTGTTGTTTGTCTTAAAAGATGAGATGCTTCGTCCTATCCAATATTATTCTCAAATTCAGCTCTTGTCTTTCAGGAAGTCTTTTTTTTTTTTTTTTAGTTTCCGACTTATATTTATGTGGTGGTATCAAGAATACAGTTCCTTAGTAAATATTAATGACCAAAAAAAACTGTTTTAAAGAAACATATAGAATGCATCAGATGCAAAAAGGACAAGAGGTCAATACTTGCAAAGCTAAGGAGAAATCCTCTGAAATCACTATCAGCCTCTCCCCAAAACCATGTTCATATTTTTGAAGCAGAATTGCATAATGTTTCTCTGCATAATATTGTGTGCGTGCATGTAAAACTTTGCCACAATGAAAAGTCCATGGTATAAAGGAGTATGGTAATACAGTACTGTATATTATCTTTGTTCTGATGGTTTTAATAAATGCAAATCCCACCTTTCTGAAAGCTTAATGCTATTAATAAAAAAAATAGGTTGATTATTCCTTCTTCTTTAGTTTGGGCATTTTAAAATTTAGTTGAGATTTTAATCTGCTCCTTTCAAGGGATACATAGCAATAAAAGTTCTTGGCATCACACAAGCAATAAAAAGCTGTGATTCCAATTATCCCCCATGCACGCCAAACAAAAAGAGTGGAAATCAATTTCTTAGGTTCAGACTTCACCTATACATAACCACCAGTAGTGCTAATTATGAGCTTATAACTATTAATATATTTTCAATTATTTCTTAATTACCATTCTCTTTATTTTAAGAGTGATGGAACTTTTTCTATGTTATGGCAGCCTAAATGGTATGTCTTATTCCTTCCTTGTATGGAGCTTTTGCAGATGAATTGTTGGTTATCACACTGCAAAGAAGGGAGGACAATAAAGATAACATGTAATAGTTAATTATATACATCTGAAATAGAAGAGGGAAAAATAAATTTTAAATGGGTCATAATTAACTGTAGCTTTCTACTTTAATTTCAGTTACAGGTTTGCTTCTCGCTCTCTTTCTTTTTGTTCTTTTCTTTTCTATTTAGGCTTTCTAATTTCTTTCTCACTAAGTTTGTAGATAAATTGTAGCCAAGTTATTGCTTTTTCTGTATAGAATTGCTAGACTCACTGCCTGAGTACACCTTCAATTACTGCAGGATTTGCTATACTTAAAAAACTAGGTGAATTCAAAATATATTTTTACTGATCACATGACAGAAAGGATTAATTAAATCCTTCCAGCTGTTTTACCTTCCAATGTGGCTTTTCTTGTGTAATACCAGGAAAGGGGGGGGGGGAGGAGATTGCTTCTACTATTTCATTCTGAAACATTTTATGCAACCCTTTCCCCATGCAATCAGTAAACTAGGACTAGATGGGAAAGCCAAGTTGTCGTTGCTGCAGAGGCATGTTCTTCTGGCCAAAAAGCCACCCCACAACAAGCACCAATGGGGCCTGCCTTGTAGCTGTGGAGGGGAGGAAGTACCAATAGGTTCCCCCCTTAAGCTTATTTCAAGGTCCGAATGGGAGGCATTAGCTTGGGGGAATGTGCTCACCTCTCATTCACAATGTAAAATAGCATCATGAGTTTACACATAAACAATTAAAAAAATTGTGATCCAATAAAAGTATTGCCTTCCTCTTGCATTTGCAATTGTTTACACAACACGCTCTTATCTTGGAGGTTTGGAGTGCTTTCAAGGATTGCCCTAGGCTGGTCTCAGCTGAGCTAGCACCTACATCTTTTTGGAGGACAATAGCAATACACTTTTTTTTTTTTGCAAAACTTATGCACCTTCTGTTATTTTTAAAAAAACTATTATTATTGTAATTTTTATTTATTTATTTCCAAAACTCATATACAAATGATCTGGGAAGGAGTCCATTACTAGACAACCACCCTCACTCTCCTTTTTGCACAAGCCAGCAATGGCAAGTGAGTGCTCTGAAGCTCACTCCCAGTAAACAGCCAAGGGGAAAGGGAGGTTAGGCCTCAATGAGAGGCTGCTGGGCTCCCACAGGTGTGGGGGATAAAAGGAGAATGCAATTTTGCTTACTCAGGAGGGCCAACTGGCAAAGAGGGGGAGGCAGGAGGGGCCACTAGGCCTGCTTGTCCCAACCCTCCTGATGCACGGCATGCTGCCAAGAACAAAACAAAGGGTGCAGCAATGCTGCTGTACCACTTCTCCTCTGAGTGTTCCTGTTGTGGCCCTGAAGTCCAAATCTGATGATGAAGGTTGGCAGCTGGCACATCAGCCTGCTGTCAGTATGGATCTGCTTCCTCTTGATTCAATTGATCGAGAAATGGCAGAAGCATAGCCAGAAATCACTGAATCATCAAGTGACTGTGAGGAGGTGGAGCCAACAGCATCAGAACATTGTATGTGACAGCTGCTGAACCAGCTCGAATTACACTGAAGGACAGCTAGGGCTTGTTTACAGAGAGTGCTCCCAGCTGTGAAGCCTTGTGCTGAAGTGCTTTTAAAGAGAGACGCTCTAACCTTGTCGGAGCAACATTTGTGCTTCCTGACCCATAATACCTGCTTGCTTGATTACCTTGGACCCTTTTGCCTGGATATCGACTATGCGTGTGGACCTTCCTTTTGACACAGTTCATCAACAACTGACAATCAAACTTGGCTCTTCTTGACAAACCCTTCTGCCTTATCCTCAGGACTATTGTGAAACTTTAACTCTTGCTCTTTCTCTCTTTGCACAGCCACTAGGCTAGCCTCCTCCACCTTTCAAGGGAGGGACTCACACAGTTACAGAGTGGGTGGTGTGGCAAGACTAGCCTCCTCACTCACTCACCCACCCAAGCATTTTATGCCCTTCTTGCCATTGCCATTGCCATTGCCAAAGATGGAGAGACCAGAGCGGAATCAGTCTAAAAAGGGCTGGTAAGGAGCTCTGTTTGGCATCCTGGGATAGTCTGACTACTTCTCAGGCAAGGGAGCAGCAAAGGGCCCCCTCCCAGCAGCTGCAGTCTCTACTTCCTGATTGCTATAAATTTTAAAACACTTTTGGCTCAATAATTATTTAAAATGACATTCTAAAAAGTAAAGGCACCAAAACAGAATTAGCAGAACAATGTTCTTATCATTTTCCCTGGCAACTGACCCTTAAAGCTGTAACCATCATAGATTAACCAGTAAATATACTCGGAGAAATGACACTGGTAATCATCTCCCTTTTGGTCATCATGTTCTCTTAGGTAAGGGCTCGTAATTGGTAGCTTTATGGTGTCAAACAAGCTCATATATGCAGCCCTGCTAAACTAAGTAACTAAAGAGCATGACTCTATAGATTCCCACTGCTATTATGAATGAACCTCACATAAGAAATTAGCTTGCCTAACTCTTTTTTTAAAAAATATAAAGCAAATGGACTGCAGAAGTAATGTAAATGCCCCATAATTATAATAATTATTTCAGCCTGTAATCACTTGCCTAATAAGCCAGGTAAAGCTCAGCTGAAATGGTTTATTCTATGTTATTTTTACATTTCTGTTAAGATAAATGTCACAGAAGAGGGTGGACGTTAATTTCCTCATTTTATGTATGGAATTGGATGGGGTTATACCTCAGTGTAAAAGCCCATGAGTTGATGTGGGGCACTGAAAGAGCCTCCACAGAAAAAGTCTCCTCAAAGATTGTGGTATTTTTGGACCACTATTGGGCATACCCAGGTAATGGCAATCTTGTGTTGCTGGCTAATCTTTCTCACACTAGGTCAGGTGAAAAGAACTGCAAAATGAACTCACCCAAAGGTGCCTTCAGTTTGGCAGTTTCACATCTGGCCTAGACACAGAAGAAGATTGTTGATGTGTCTGTACTAGCTCTCCTTGAATTTGTGAACTGGCCATTTAAAAAGAATTACCATGTTTGCCAGTTTATAAAATGCACTGGATTATAAAATGCACCCCATTTTTAATACACATCTTGAAGGAAAAAAATATTTTTTACATTTTTTTCATGAATTTCCAAAATGATTTATTGTACTACAAAAACTGTGTTATTTTTGTTTTAGTCCACTTTGGTGACTGGTTGGTGAGAAAGGGAGACCAGGAGAACTTTCCCCATGTGCACACGATAGGGATTGAGCATTTGAAAGAGGCTCTCTCACACACCCCGACCCCTACCCGGTGTCCCCATGCATGCATTACAGGGAGGAGCAGGGGGAGGGGTCTCAGAGAGTTTGGAAAGAAGGAAGGAAGAAGAGGAGGAGGATGGTGGAGGAAGAGGAGGAGGAGGAGTCTTACCCATCTTGCTCTCTCACACACACCAACCCCTGCCCAGTGTCGGTGGGCGCATGCGGGGAAGGGCTTGGGCATGTGAGAGAGGCTCTTTCACACACACCGACTCCTACCTGGTGTCTGCGTGGGCTGCTGAACTGCACCAGCAAAAGGGGGAGGAGTTGATACTGGTTTATAAGACTCACTCTGTTTTTGGGGCATATTTTAAAGGTGGGGAAGTGCATCTTATCAACCAGCAAATATGGTACCTTGTAAAAGTCATACCCAGAAAACTTTTGCCCAGTGTCTGATTTGTGATGACTGTACCAGAAATCCATGTTATCATTTACCACCAAAGTCATCTAATGTCCCTAATCAAGGAAGCTCCACCACATCATGGGTTCACTCATCTGACAAACAATTGTCTCTCAAAATTTTAAATCTGGGAATACCTTTGGGAGCAACAACAGCTGGACTATGGTTGTGATTCTGCTCACTCTAGTCTACCCATGCACAGAATTAGTCCCCAGCATCTTCAGAATCAAAATTGCTACGAAAGACCAGCATCTTCTAATATCACAAATAATTTAAGGATTTCAGAATATGTGCTGAAAAGCAACAAAGAAGTACAGTTCAGTCACTTGAGAGAGATCATAATGGGAGCCCATCTAGGTATAAGCCACGTGTGGCAAGGCCCGTTACATCACAGGCAACTGTGACATATCAAAACTTCTTCAGAGAGTACCTGCCCTGGTCTATACTCTAGTATCCACATGGTGTCAGCAGGAAAGCAAAACAACAGCAATACTAAAAGTTAGATATATTACTATATCTAGAATAATTGACTCCCCTGATTCATTTTTTCACCTTCAAAAAGACAAAAGCAACAGCAAAGCTACTCAGTTTGGTAAAGTCTGGAGTTGGGATGTCCAACTTATGCCGGCCCAAACCACTCATTGAATTTCCCCCAAAAAAGCTGGCGGTTGCCTAAGACTCTTGCACAGTACTGTACATCACAGAGAGGTGAAAGCTAGCATTGCCTGCTAACAATTTATCACAACTGCAGAAATATGCCCCTTAGTAGAGTTCATACCTGAGCATATTTCCATTGTACAGCTGATTGGAGAAGACAGATGTTGTAAACAGACTCTATCAACACCTGGGAAATGGGGATGTTATGGGTGGATAAAAGCAGATGGCAGCTTAGGATCCATTGTATCAAAGCCTAATTGAAATGTGAAAAGGTTCCTTGTTTCCCCAACCTTTCCATGTTGCTGAACGTGAATGTTTTCCATATTCTGCTTTCCATCCTTTTTGATTCCTTCTGGTAAAATGCCCTTCTGGAACAACAATGATAACCTCTCATTTTTATTAGGTAATAATTTATGGCATCCCAGACAATTTAAGAAACAACACAGAGTGTGTTTTCGTACCATCAGGAAAAGAAGCTCTGTTTTATATCATTTACTGTATTTGAACCTCTTATGCAAGACCCTTCTCCACGTAAGTGCAGGGATCACCATGTTTATTTTGGAGATATAGCAGACAGAACAGATTCCCTGTGTCATGCTCTGAAGTGCTCCCTGAGCATGTAACTATTTTATTAAGGAAAGGAGGGGGAGAGCAGGGTTGATGAAGCTTTAATAGAACAATTGTCAGAACTTCAGATGCTGAATCCAAATCCAGATCTCACAAAGGTTTCCACACTTAGCCTGTTCCATAATAGCACTGTTTGGAGATTGTTCAGTGTTTCTTTATTTTATCCCATTCCATAAGAAATCTACACAGTATGCAGTCAGCCTTTTCCATGATTGTGGATATATTGTTTTCCATTGCAGTCTTGAATGTAGCTATGGACTAATTTCCACATTCACTAATTCAGTTTGATTTATCATTGTTTCTGGTGGTAATGTATGGTTGTGAGAGCTGGACTGTTAGGAAATCAACCCTGACTGCTCCTTAAAGATGAAGCTAATGTATTTTGGACACCAAATGGGAAGAGAGGATTCACTTGAGAAAGCCTTGATGTTGGGAAATGTGGAGGGCAAAAGAAGAGGGGAGGCCCAAAAATGAGATGGTTAGATGATATTGTAGATGCAATAGGCACAGAGCTGGGCAGGCTGAGGAAGATGGTGGAGGAGAGAGGTGCCTGGTGGGCAATGGTCCATAGGGTCGCAAAGGGTCAGAATTGCCTGGGCGACTGAACAACAACAACAAAACCTCCTACAAGCACAAATCCTACAATCTCTTGCTATTTACTAAGGATATGTAGAACACTCTTCAGTCTTCTCTAAAAGATAGGTCATCTTGACACATTGAGAAACCTTGTCAAGAAATTAATAGACTCTTCAAGACATTTTGTCTTCAAGATGAGAACAAAACAAGTTTTTTTTATTTCAATAATCTTTCCACATTTGCACCAAATGTATTTGTGCAAAAGTAGGATTTCTTCCTTCCTTCCATTCTTTTGAAGTTAGCATGGACATGCAAAGAAGGATTACCAGAATTAACAAAACTTACAATGTTTTTGCTTTTTAAAATGCTGTAAGGGGAAAAAACCTCACTATTAGTGCAAGAAATGTTTACACTGCCATGTAAACAACAGCAAATCTGATATAATCATAGAATTTCAGAGCTGGGAGTTATATCATGAATCACTGAATCCAAATTCTTCCCAATGCAAGAAATCTACAGTAAAGCCTCCCTAGAACATGGCCACTCAACTTCAGTCTAAAAACATCACTTAATGAGAGTTCACCATCTTCTGAGATAGACCACTGCACTTTTGAACAGCACCAACTGTAAGGAATTTAAAATTTAGTCATAATCTGAATCAATTTCTTTGGATTTGACCTACTCATGCTACACAAAACAGCCCTTCCCTATCTTCCAGGTACCAGTTACTTTCCATTATGTGGACATTGTGTCTCTACTGATGTAACAGTGTCATCCCACCAGGTTTCAGTAATGCCTATAAAATCACATTTGCATCCTTGTGCTAAGATTTCACACTTATCTTTTTGGTTTCCCATACTTTTTACATTGATCCTGAGATATCTGAAACCATGGGTCATTCCTTCAAGCAATGGAGACGTTCATGGAAGCAGAGAATGAAGTCCAAGAAAAGAAATATTTTCAACTAGTACAGACGTCCAGTATTCTTTTTTCTCCTTCTGAACCATAACTTCTTATCAGAAAGAAATAATCATGCCAGTGCCCTTCACTTTCTTACTCAGAGCCTCACAGTCATTTGCTATATTTTGAAGAATGTGTCTAGGAATATTGCTTGTTCCCATTTACATCAGAAAGAAGTGGTGATGATGATGATTGAGCTTGATGAGTACTTATATGCTCTCTATCATGTCTTGGATCTTGCATCAGAAAAAGCACTCTTCTTTCAACCTGTATCAATCTTCACCAGGATAGGCAACAAAATGCAGAAAAATACTTAGAAGTTCCAAAAATAATGGAGGCCACATTCCTCTCCTAAAATTAAGCTTCAAAGAGAGGACTGCAGAATCAAGTCAAAGATGCAGTTTCAAATTTCACCTCTGATGTTGATTTGAATTACTATCCCAATTTTCCTAGACAAAAAGCTACCAGTCATTCAGCATTTCCCCAGTCCCATATCTCTAAATGCAAGTTTCATTTTGAGATGGGGATTAAGGCACACAGAGATGTGGAAACAATATCAGAGAATTTGGGGTGTGGAAAGTCCCTTGACATTATTTTAGTAATTTGAAGCAGTGTCCCGTATTTCCTGCATTTATTGATTTCCTGATAGCCCAGAGATCTTCTGCATTATGAGTCCACCAGCACTGCTGAATTTGAATCCTCCATGTCTGCAATAACCCTGGCATTATCCAGGCCTAGCCTATTATCTGGGATGGAGGTGCCCTTCTCCTGGAGTTACACAATGTAGGGAACCAAGACTATAGCGGCCAACCGTCACGGATTCTCAGGGACAGTCCCGATTTGAGAGGGGGAATCCCGAGTTACCATTTTTAGGAAAATGGTCACAGAATTCCCCCATGACGTCCCGGCTGTCCCGATTTCTCTTCGGCAGCAGGCATTTAAAAAAAAAAAAGGAGCAAAAAATGGCTCCAAAAATTCAGCGATGTGATTGGCTCTCTATGTCAGCTGACATAGAGATCCAATCACATCGCTGAATAGGGGACACACCTATTCAGCGATGTGATTGGATCTCTATGTCAGCTGACATAGAGAGCCAATCACATCGCTGAATAGGGGAAACACCTATTCAGCGATGTGATTGGATCTCTATGTCAGCTGACATAGAGAGCCAATCACATCGCTGAAATTTTCCCCCTTCCTTGTTTCCCTACCGGAGTTTTTAAAAAAGCCTCTGAGTCTGATCAGCTGTTAGTCGGGAGAGAAAATAAGCAGAGCTTCAAGGTAAGCAGAGTTGGGGGGTGTATTCTCTGTGTCCGAGCAGGCTGCCTGCTTATTTTCGGGGGGTGGCTTATATTTCTATATACTGAGTATATAGAAATATAAGCCACCCCCCGAAAATAAGCCATCAGGCCATTTTTGGCCATTTTGGGGGGGGAAAAAGAATATAAGCCATGGCTTATAATAGCCTATTATAAGCCATGGCTTATATTCTTTTTTCCCCCCCAAAATGGCCAAAAATGGCCTGATGGCTTATTTTCGGGGGGTGGCTTATATTTTTAGAGCCCCCCGAAAATCGGCACATGGCTTATTTTCCAATAAACTGTGCATGCGCAGAAACTCAATCTGATGCATGCGCAATGCATCAGATTGAGTTTCTGCGCATGCACAGTTTATTGGAGCCATTTTTTGCTCCCTTATTTTTTGGCCCCGCCCATGACGTCGTGACGTTGGCCCCGCCCATGACGTCATGACGTTGGCCCCGCCCCACTATCCCGGATTCAGTTTTGTAAGGTGTTGGACGCCTTAACCAAGACATCAATTGCATATCCTTGCAGAATCTGAAGGCCAGATTTCAGGCCAGGAGGCTGTCCCTCTAAGAGGTGAAATCTGGGGGGAGTGGTCCTAAATCAGGACTATAAAAGGATTATTCAGTTCTCGTGAAGCCATTGGGAGTTATCAATTGTACAGCTCCTTCAAGCTGCCTTTCTGTTTCCATGTTGGCACTCTAGAACCATTTTGAACAAATCAATGTGCTTCTTTCTTCTGCACGCCCTGCTGAAGATAATTAGGGAAATAAATGTTAACTGATGTACATGTCATTTAAACATTGAAATAGCAAGTACAGGAGAACTCATCAACTACCCTCTATTCCATGTAGATGAGCTGCTTACAATATCAACAATTACATCAGGGAAATGGGTTTTGTTCCCCATTGAGATCCTGACTTTCCCTTTGCACCTCCTTGCAGTCCTCCTCCTAGATGAAGTTGATATTTGCATTTCTAAAAAGTGTTCATACAATTAATCTCAGAAAACAAAACAAAACAAAATAAACAAAATAAAATAAAATTAAAAACACTGTAGCACTTTAAAGACTGACTGCTATATTTTTATTGTTATTTTATTGTTGTTTTATTGCTATGTTATTTTATTTTTTATTTTTATTTTATTGCTATATTTTTATATTTTTATTTTATTTTATTTTGTTTATTTTGTTTTGTTTTCTGAAATGCCTGAACCACAGACTAATACGGCTACTATTCCAGAACATACAATTAATGTCACATTGTAGTTTTGCTATGTGATTTTCTTGACACAGCTCTCAATATATATGGCAAAATATTATTCCATTAAATACAAAATTAAAGCATATACATGTTGGTGTGTGTCCACACAGTCCCCATGAGAGCTTGATTCATTCTTATTGCAAAGAGGTATTACTATATTTTGACACCTTTTTCATCAAAATAAAATCAAAATCAAAGCTGTTTTTAAAAGTAAAAAGAAAAAAGAAAATAATGATAATCTAAATTTTTATTTTATTTTTCAATTTTAAAAATGAACAATACTAATCTATTTAAAATGAGAAGGAGCAGTAGCAAACACAGCCTCCAAAACAATACTTCAAAAAAGCTGATTAAAATAACATTATTTTTGCCATCTGCTTAAAAAAACCCAGTGGTGCCATAACTAAAAGGGCCCTGTCTCTGGTGCTACATGTCATGCAATGATGGGAGGGTGACAGAGGAGGAGGGCATGGAAAGCTTTGTATCAAGATCAAAATCCCCAATCAAGTTCATATGCTTTATAGTTTGGTAATATTGAATAATATTATCCTGGGTAGCCTCTGATACAAACAATCCATTACATAGAAAGCACATTTAAAATTTACAAACTACAAAATAGTTTCAGAAAGTATAATGTTCCATGTTTTCCACCACAAAATATTACCCATATATGCCTGCGTATAAGACGACTGGGCGTATAAGACGACTGGGCGTATAAGACGACCCCCCAACATTTCCACTCAAAATATAGAGTTTGTTATATACTCGCCGTATAAGACTACCCCCTCTTCCGCACACCTTCCACACACCAAATAAAACATAAAAGAACATCAGATTTGATTTCAACATCTCCCTGTGGCCAGCACTAGTGCGCAAGTGTGCATGTGCGAGCTCTGTGTAGACAAGGGGTGAGGCGGAGCATCGCTGCTTTCCACCAAGCAGAACTGGCTGGTCATGCTGAAAAGGCTGGCACCCCTGCCTCGCTGCTGATGCCCGCCACAGCCATGCTGGATACCGCACGATACTGGATGGTATGTAGAATGAGGTGGGTGGGCATCGGGAGGCCACTATGGGCACCAGGCGGGCATCGGGAGGCCACTATGGGCATCGGGCGAGCGTCGGGAGGCCACTATGGTGAGCTATGTCTATCCCAACTGAAGTGCACCCGGCATATAAGACACACACACACACCACTTGGAGGCATGTTTTTCAGGGGGGAAAGTAGTCTTGTACGCCAGCATATGCAGTAATTGCATCGTATTTAAGACAATTAAATATGGAACCTATGATTACAACTCTATCCACAGTTACTTGGATGGAAATCCTAGTGAACTCGCTTGGACTTCCTTCTGAGTAGATAGGCTTAGTACTGTACTGTCATGATCATATCACTGAGGTAACTGCTCTCTTATGTCTTTTGCTGTTGTTTCCTGCCATCAAATCATCTCAAAACTATGAATGAGAGGTTTCCAAAATGTCATGTCTTCAGCAGCCCTGCTCAGCTCTTACAAATTCACACCTATGTTTGTCTTTAGGGAATCAGTCCATCTCACATTTGGTCTTCCTTTTCTCCTGTTGCCTTCAACCTCTCTCAGGATTATTATCTTTCTCAGAGAATCTTGCCTTTGCATGAAAGCAGGATAGCTTCAATCTCATCATTTTTGCCTCTAGGATTCACTTGTTTGTCTTTCTGGCAGACCATTCTATCCATAGAGCTCTCCTCCAGCACAATATATCTCTCTCTCTCTCTGTGTTGTTGTTGCTGTTGCTTTGTGACCCCATGTACCACTGCTTGCCAACTCCTCTGTCATCTACGATCCTCTGTAGCCCACCCAGATCTACACCTACTCTGCCAATGATACCATTTAGCCATCACACCCTCTGCCACCCCCTTCTCCTTTTGCCTCTGATCTTTCCCAGCATCAGGGCTTTCTCAAGTGAGTCATCTCTTCTCATTTGGTGACCAAAGTACTTGAGCTTCAGCTTCAGTATTTGTCCTTCCAATGAGCAGTTAGGGTTGATTTCCTTCAGGATTGACTGATTTGATTTCCTCACAGTCCAGGAGAGTCTCAAGACAAGAGTCTCCTCCAACACCACAGTTCAAAGGTGTCTGTTCTTCTGTGCTCAGCCTTTCTTATGGTCCAGCTCTCACAACCATACATTACTTTTTTTTAGGTCTTTACATATTCATTCTTTTTCTGTCTTATTTTCAACAGGTATTACGGACTGCAGTGGCTCAGTGGATAAGAACCTTGCCTTGTTAGCTGGAAGGTTGGAAAATCTGCAGTTCAAGACTCAAGTCCTGCATGACGGAATAAGCACCTGTCTCTGTCCCAGCTCCTGCCAACCTAGCAGTTCTAAAGCAACAAATTGTAAGTAGATAAATAGGGACCACTTTGGTGGGAGAAGATCTTGGGGACAAGGAGCCTCATTCAGGCATCCCCTGAGTAGAGTTCCTCCAGCAAAAATCATTTCAACCCAGAAAGCACCTTTGTGTGCTTCTGACATGATTTCTTTTTTTTTAAAAAAACCTAGGCATTCAGTATCATGCTTCTTTGTGCAAGTGCACACATTCTCAAGCTCGTACAATAAATTATCGTTTCCACCACACACATCTCCTTCCCCTGCCCCTGCCCCCCCCATACACACACAGCTTTTGTATTCACATTCATTATATCACATTTTAACAGGCTTTCAGTTTCCCTTGAATGTGTTTTAGAACAAATAAAAATATTAAGTTGATTTATGAGGATTTGCTGCATTTTAATTATGGAGTGTGTTTTCACGTGATTTACAGGCTGAAAAGAGCTTAAAACAGACTGAAATTTAGAAAGGAAATGAGAAACATGACATTTTGAAAAGGAAACCAATTTTCCTCAACTTAAACTGTAGCTCATGTAAACCAAATTATAAATATACACTGTGACTGTAATGCTACAGAGGGCCTCTTATGAAAATATGATTAGTAGAGCAATTTTCTTAGAGATCTCTACTATTTTCCTGCCCTCCTTGAAACCATAGTTAATGCAGCTAAGTTAAAGCATCCTCTATATTTCCAAATAAAAATAAAATAAAATAGTGAATCCAATATGGATAGCGGAAGATATTTTATAATAAATGTCAGTATGCCCTATAAGAGGATTGGTGGCAATTGTTTGTGGTATACTCCTGAAGAGCTTCAAATTTCAGGATTTACTAAACAGTATACTAATGTGAACATATATGTGTACTGATATGCTACAGTCTTCCATTTAAAATTCAATGTCACCGAATAATCCTTCTGTTGTTGCTTGGGAAACAAATTTAAATAGAAATGGAAAAGGCATTTCCTTTGGAACAAGGTCAATTGTTAGAGTGAGAGAAAAATTCAAATACTGCTTCCTATAATGTACTTGTTCCTCAGAACAACATTATATTTCTAAGGGGATTAACCGTTTTCACTTGTCAGTATGGGAAGAATCAGGAAACATAAATATAAATGCTCAATTCAACCAAGCTTACAGAATGCAGGATCCTTTCTAGAAAGCTAAAATTCCAGCATTTCACCATTTGGCAGGATAGGTAGCCAGAAAATGTAATATTTAAAAAGGTTAAATATTGGAGAGGGGTGTTAAAACACTATGCTTAGTGACACATGTTTACTTAACCATTCGGGTGCATGGCAGGAGGAATCTAGCTAGTAACTCATTCCCATAATGCTTTTGTGGGTGATGGCTTTCTTTTAAAAAGTCACAGAAATGTTACATTAAAAGGGACTAAGGAAAGCTATCTGTCTTCCTCTCCTACACAGTGGCGTAGCATGGGGGGCGGGGGGCGGATGCCCCGGGCAGCGGCTTTCAGGGGGCAGCAAAATGTCCCCTCCCCACCGCTTTGGCCTCCCTCTTTGGCTTAGGAAGCAGGACTTCCCAGGCGGAAGGCGGCCCTTTTGCTGGCGAGCGCCCCGCGTGTGCTTCGCCGCTTGCAGGCGAGGAGGAGAAAAAGGGTTTTTTTTTTTAGGCGTCCACGGGCGCTGGTCCCGAAAGGTCCTGTTTTGTTCCGCCCTGAGCTGGAGCTTCCCTTTGCTTCACAGTTGACGGACAATTCAAGGAGGGGCCCGCTCGCCCGGCTGGCCATCGGGGGCTCTCCACCGCCTGCCCCTGGTGGGTGGCCCGCGTGTGCGCGCACGCTGCTCGCCTCCACCTGCCCAGCCAGGCACCCAACTTGCCGTCAGACGGGGCGCTCGTCGGGGGTGGGTGGAGCCCCTGGCGGCTGGCTGGACAGGAGGAGGAGGGCAGCCCCTGACGGCCAGCCGGGCGAGCGATCTGCCAGAGGTGTGCTCGTCGGGGGTGGGTGGCAGAGGGCCCCTGGCGGGCAGGCGGAGGTGTGCGGCACACGCGCGTGCAATCGCACGCGTGCCGCTAGTCAGCAGGAGGTTGCCTTCTGCCTGGGTCCTGGGGGCGCGGCGGCAGTGGTGAGCTGGGGGGGGGGGGGCAGCGGCGAGTTTGTTCTTCGCCCCAGGCAGCTGAAGACTGCGCGACGCCACTGGTCCTACACTTTTCTTGCCTGATGCTGTCCTTGTTTGGGGCCACAGTGTCTGCAGCAGGGATATTGCTTTATGTGTATACACACTCTCTTCTTCAGGCAAATGTTCATTATGTGAGACAGAATATCTAAATACAGTATTGATCACAGCTCATTCCATGAAGAGCTGCTGGATACTGAACCTGAAAACCATATGAAGAAACAATGAACAGCCTCAGTGTAGTAGACAATATAGCATATGCAGGGGACTTGTGAGTAACTGTAGGAACGTCTGGCCATGAGAAGAGCATTGGTAGATACAGTACTATAGCAATTTATCACTGCAACTCTGTTTTAATCCTGGTTCCACTTCATCAAGGAAAAGCAATGTTTTGACACTGAAAGCATGGCATCAGCCTAAGTTACTGGTGCCTTATCTAACTAGACCAGTGGTGGCAGATCTTGGCACTCCAGGTATTCTTGGACTTTAATTACCGGAAGCCCAGATCAGCACCCCTGCTGATCAGGGCTTCTGGGGATTGAAGTTAAAGAACAGCTGAAGTGCCAAGGTTTACTGCCACTGAACTAGACTGTAAGCTACTGATACAGTCAGTGATGGGATGTCCCCGGTTCCAGACGGATCCCTGGAACCGGTAGGACCAATCCCGGAGAGTTCTCCGGGAGGGGAGTCCACTTTTGAGGCGTCCGGTTCCGGACGCCTCATCGAAAGAATTTTTTTTAAAAAAAATCAGAGCTAAAATGGCTCCGATTGACTGCGCATGTGCAGAAACTCAATCTGACGCATTGCACATGCGTCAAATTGAGTTTCTGGACATGCGCACTACATTGGAGCCAAATGGCTCCAATTAAAAAAAAAAATCTTCCGAAGCTGGAGCCGCCCCTTTTTAGAGTGGCTCCGGCAGCAGCGGCAGCAGCCCTAAGAGAAGGGCACCTCCCCTAGCCGGCCACCTGGCTCCCACGGGCACGTTGGTGCCTGGCCGCGCCGTCCGCCCGCGCCACGCCCTCCTAGGGACTTGGGCCCGAGAAACCCCCATGCCCTGGGTAAGCCCGGCGGGGCTGAAAAGGCAACGGCCCGAGGAAGCAGCAGGCGCCCGGCAGAAGACGATGCGGCGGTGGCGAGCCCTGCCGGGCTTACCCAGGGCACGGGGGTTTCTCGGGCCCAAGTCCCTAGGAGGGCGGGCGCGGGCGGACGGCGCGGCCAGGCACCAACGTGCCCGTGGGAGTTCGGTGGCCAGGCAGGGGCTGCAGGCAGCTGTGGCGGCCGTGGCTGGCGGATGCAGGGCCGGCCGCGGCCTTCGTAGGAGGAAACGGCCACAGTCGGGGGCAGCGTGCCTTGCCGGGTGGCCCCGGGCCACATGGAGGTTCGTCGGCGCCAAGGAAGGTAAGTGAGGCTTTTATATTTAGGGTGGGTGGGTGATTTATTTGTGTTTTGGGTGGGTGGTTGTACTTTTATTTAATTTTTATTTTATTTATTTATTTATTTTATTTCTTTAAGTTATTTACGGGTCTGTGTGCATGTTTATTTTTTTTATTATTATTTTTTATTTTTGGCCTTGCCCACAACGTCATGACGTCATGACGTTGGCTCCGCCCATGACATCATGACGTCACAACATTGGCCACGCCCATGACGTCCATGACATCATGGCGTGGTAGTAGAATTTTTGACATCCCATCACTGGATACAGTTAAGATATCCTATACTGAATGGGAAAAAAAGCATTTACAAAGTTGCTTTTGGAAATACAGTATTGCTTGTAAGTCAAGACTGTGCAATTCAACACATATTTATCTTTCTATAAGATTTAACTGAGCTCTGAATACGCATGTTTAGCAAAGTACTCTAGGATCATTATGGTTTTAGTCTTCAACAAACTGAGTAGAATAAGAACACAGAAAGAACAGAGTAAACTCATTATGAAATAATAGTATACCAAATAGTGAGCAAAATATGTGGGATAACCATGCTCTGTAATAAATTAGTGTCTTTCCAGATATTTCACTATGGTAATGGAGTAGATCGTATAGCCAGTGACTCAATGCCAAGTGTTGGGCATTAGTAAATAACATGACTCCCTAAAGGGGCCAATGGCTATGGGAGGATGAGCCCCTTTAGGTGGGGTGATGGCCCCCTCAGTGGAGGAAATGCCACTGGAAACCATCATATTGGGCCCAATGCCAAAATGGAGCGGAGGGACTGCTTCACTATTCTGATTCCCAACAGTCATGGAGGCAGAAGAGGTCAGGCCAGATGAACTGAATGTGAAGGTGCACCTTGTTAATATCATCAAGTCTGCAGTAATCCATTGCAGTCCTGGTGTTAAATCCTGCATGTCTCATTTCGTATGTGCCGCAGGAGATGGCTCCATGATTACAGTGTGTGGGTCACTTTATGGCAAGCTGGGATCCACCATAATCAAATTCATGTCAATGGCATTTTTCCTCTGAAAATGATTTCCAGGAAAAAATCTATACTCGAATATGAGTAGCAGTCGATGCCAATTAATAAAATGGATTGGGGCACTCTGACAGTCTACTAAAACAGTCTGCCAGAACAAGATTAAAAGACATTCAGATTTAAAAGATACAGCTCCAAAGAAGCAGAAAGTCATGATAACAGAACACTTACAGCATTAAAACTCAATTTTGCTTAAATACATGCTTTAAAATCAAAAGTTCAGCATCCACCTATTTAAAAGATCCTTGGGAAAATAAAATCAGCTTTTCAGAACAGGATTTCAATACACATCTACACTATTTAAAGGCCTACCAAAAGTAAGACAATACAAAATATCTTTGGCAAAAATCATGTTACCTTTCAAAACATGGTGTTCTACGGAGCCATGCTTCCTAAAGCTTACACAGTTCCAAGAATCCTTTGTTTCACTCCATTTCAAAATGGAGTCTTGCACATATTATGAAAGGCATTCAGTTTCATTTGGGGCTTAGCTGCCCCCAGTGCACTTCTAGTCCTTTCTCATTTTATTCTGGAAAGGAACAAAATTGTTTCCAATGTTGCAGAACAATAGTTGAACTTGCACGAATAAGATGGAAAGTTTCTCTGGTTCAGTTTTGTTTCAAATCAAAAGAAAGTGAATATGGAGAGAAGAGATAAAGGGGTTTTATTGCTTTCAGCCAATAGCAATGTCTATGGAAATCTGAGTAATTAAAACTCATGCATAAAATAAGAAGGTGGGGAAATTACAAATTTTAAAAGCTAATGATTTCAGAAAATTATGTTAAGAATGCAACTAATCCCAATAATGTAAGGATTTTCTCTGTCGTGAACGCTGAAAGAGTAAAAAGCTTTCAGCTGGCTCTATGAACAAATCCTAATGTTCCAATAAGATAAGTCTGTTAGGATATTGTTCACTCAATTATACAGTTATAGGATTTTGTTAAATAGGAAGCTACCAAGATAATAAAAATATAATAAATGTTAATACAGCATGTACATAGAATGACTAGATGGAAAAGAAGACAGGACCCCTGGGCCTTAGAAGACAATGTTTCAGCAAATAAAGCTTTTAATGGAAGTTATTACATATGCATTGTACAACTTAGCTTACTTTTGTTTTGTGATTGGTCATCTGGAGATGCATATCAGTTTTATTTTTAAAATTCTATTGTGAAACAACTGCATCCTGAAGAGAGAATATTATAACACCAGGAAACACACCTTTCCCTCAACTGGACCTTAAGTTGCATATCTATTTTCAGATGCAACTACCCTTATACCGTGTTCATGCTTTCCTCATCTCAACCCTTTTAGGTTTTTTAAACCTCTCTTTTCCTGCTCCACTTGTTTCTCTCCCACTGCCCTGCTGCCTCATTCCCCAAACACCAGTGAATGGGGAAATTGTTCTCTCCCGAGTACTGTATTTAAATCCCCCCATGTCCAAGCAGCAAAACAACATTTAAGTCATGTTTTAAATCTTTCATTCTTATATTAATGTTGTCATTGAATTGTATTTATTTTGCATAATTTTGTAGAAAGCTGTCTTGAGACCTATTCATGGGAGAAAGGCAGGGTAAAAAATTGAATAAATTAAATACATAATGCACAGCATGAGGAAACAGAGTGCATACAGCCTTTCCTTCTTCAACATTCACAATAGACTTCAAGGAGTCAGTAGAAAAGAAGAAAAATATTTGTTAGGGGTGACAGGGAGGAAAGAAATGAGCCAAATTTAATTCAACTATTTCAGAGCAAAACAAAACAAAAATAAGGAAGAATAGCAACAGTTAGGACAGAATATGGAATGACAGAGTATTTTGGAATAGGAAAAGGAGTGAGACAAGGCTTCATTTTGTCACCCAGTTTATTCAACTTATACACAAAGCACATAATGCACAATGCAGGGATGGAGGAATCACAATTTGGGATCAAAATTGCTGGGAGAAACATCAACAATTTGAGATATGCAGATGATACCACCCTAATGGCAGAAAGTGAGGAGGAATTAAAAAAAACTCCTGATTAGGTTGAAAGAAGAAAGTGCAAAAGCTGGCTTGAGACTCAACATCAAGAAAATTAAGATCATGGCAACAGGCCCTATCAGTCCCTGGAAAATAGATGGGGAAGAAGTAGAAGCAGTGACAGATTTTACTTTCTTAGGATCAAAGCTCACTGCAGATGGTGATTGCAGCCATGAAATAAAAAGGCGACTGATTCTTGGGAGGCAAGCGATGAGAAACCTGGGTAACATAGTGAAAAGTAGAGACATCACATTGCAAAGAAAAATTCGTATAGTGAAAGCAATGGTATTTCCTGTGGCAATGTATGGTTGTGCGACTGTGCAACTGAACAACAACAAAAAAGCTGTAGGAAAGAGATTAATTTTGCAAAAGTTAAGGTTTTGGATGGGTCATAAGAAACCAAAAATCCTGCAATTTAGTTTTCCATTATACTGTATGTGGTTTTACTGGCCCTTTTTCAATCAGGTGATCAGGTGTTTGTTCATTAAAATTCATGAAACAATGGCCATAAACCTTTTTGATCAGGCATGTTCTCCAGTTTGCCATTGCAAAGGCAGAGATTATCTTCTTTTGAAATAACAGACTTTCTTATTCTAAATTCCATTTGGAAAAGGTGGTAATTAGAGATTCAAAATTCCCAGGAATTTTGAAAGGAGGGGGGAAACCCTGGGAATATGGGGGGACCCAGAAAATTGGGAAAAATTAGAAAAATACTATTTCTTTTTAAATTCTGCAAGTTACATTTAGATTTTTTTATATGTGCATAAACAGTACAAAAATGTGTATTTGGTAAAGATTAATATTTAATAAAATGAGTTTTTCATATATAAGAGACTAAAAAATACTTTTAGTAAGAATTAGAGATCTAGAAGTAGGGGGGAAATGGGAAATTTGGGTTTATTCCCCAGGAAAATTGGGAAGAGAAAATTGACTCGAGAAAAAAATGCAATTGACACAGTTTCTACTTTTAGAGTTCGCAAGTGAGTGCATTATTTTAGAAGAGCACAGGGCAAGCTGACAGCACATACTCCCACACAGTGCAAAGCACCAAAAGTCACATTCATCTCATCCGGTGAGGCAGGTGGCATGTTTAGGTTACATTCCAATGCGCTGGTTTAAACCCTTTTCTGAGGCGGAATCTTCCAGTTCATTCTCCAAAGCAAAAATAACAAAACAGTTTTAATCTGAGGGCAGTACCAGTCACAATTAGGGGGAGGTGGAGGAGGCAATAGCCAACTGTTGTGATCCATCCCTCCTCTGACTCTGAAGATGAGCTGGATCAGGGGACACTCCCTATCCCCAGTCCGGTTCTGCCTGCACCCAAACCTGAGCCAGGGATCTCAGCCTGCGCCTGGCCGAAGTCTGTTTTTTCCAGCAGCTGACCTGTCAGATCAGGAGCCTGAGCCCTGGAGTCAGGGAGAGGTCCAGGAAACAGCTACACATGAGATACAGGCAGACTAGAGCAAAGCACCAAAGAAGACTCCCAGCTGATACAGATTAGCTGAGAGGTTTATAAGCAAGCTTCTTGCACTCTGCCAGCATCAGTACAACTCTTGTGTGAAGACTGACATCCTGCTTGACTCCAGACTGCTGCCTAGACCCTGACCTGCCTACTGTGACCCTGACTACTCTGCCAACCCTGATGACGCCCTTGGATACCCTTTGGATTAGACTACTGACTCGGACTACTGGTAAACAGACCTTGCTTTGCCTTTTGGGCTTTGATATCTGAACTATTCTCCAACAAGACTCTCTGTGTAGCACTGCCATGCAGCGACTGTGCCTGCCCAGGTGGGTCAGCACACTGATGTTGGTTCCAAACCTTGCAGAGAATTCCCGTGCAGTAGTAGTGGAAGTGCAGTGCAGTGCAGTAGCAGTGATAGCACAACCAACAGCAAATTCAGGTATGTTTTCTGTTATTAAATACTTTGGCTCTTGTGTGCAAAATGTATAATTCAAATATAGTGAAACCTTGATTTATCCCAGATTGATCTTTCCCAGAATTGTTGTTTATTTTCTGAGGTCCTTATTTAAACTATGGAGACAAAACCCAACACATCATTTTCCTGCATTTATCAGACAGAATTTTTATCCCTAATGATCTATAATCCCAGGTCTTTGGAAAAGACAGCATTCCCAAAAGTTAGTAAGCATCATAGTCATGTTGGCACTGCTTTCAAGTGCTTGCGAGCCCATGCGCCGATGAGAGGAGGTGGGGACATATTTTCATCAGCGTATGTCAGCACCTACATGGCAGCGGCAGCACCAGGTACTGGCCGTTCCCACGGGGTGATGATACCCAACTGTATATCTTGGCCTGTGGAAACCCGAGTGATGCAATTGAAGTCCTATCCAAGTGCCTGGAGGCTGTAAGGGTTTGGATGGGGGACAATGGGCTTCAGCTGAATCCTGACAAGACCGAGTGGCTATGGGTTCAGGGGCCCACATTATCCCGAGGGCTACCATCTTTGGTGCTGGATGGGGCTTCTTTGCCCCAGACAGAGCTGGTGTGTAATCTGGGGATCCTCCTTGACTCATGACTATTGATTGAAGAACAGGTGGCAGTCGTGGCCAGGAGGTCTTTTGCGCAACTTCGTGTCATACGCCAATTATGGCCACTCCTGGACCCGGACTCCTTACTTTGGGTCACACATGCACTGGTCACCTCCAGACTGGATTATTATAATGCACTCTACATGGGGCTGCCTTTGACCATCCAGAAGCTACAGCTGGTTTAGAATGTGGCTGCTGTGGTGGTGATGGGGCGCGGGTGTTATGCCCGTGCCTTGCGCTGCTACAGGAGCTGCATTGGTTGCCATTATGCAATTCAAGGTGCTGGTTTTGACCTTTAGAGCCCTTCATGGTAGTGGGCCAGGATACTTAAGAGACCGCGTCACCCCAAGGTTTTTGACCCGTTCTATGAGAGCAGACTGTAGGGGCTCCCTAGTGGTCCCATCAGCCAGGGAGGCACATCTCACTGGGACCAGGAGGAGAACCTTCTCGGTCTCTTCTCCGGCCCTATGGAACCTCCTGCCACTTGAATTGCGCCTCCGGACAGAGTTGCTTCCCTTCAGGAAGGCCTTAAAAACGTGGTTATGCCAGCAGGTGTGGGGTACAACTGGGACCACAACCCAGCCCTGCTGGCTTATTTAGTCCTGCCCAGGATTCTTATTTACTCCTCCCCGGGTGTCCTTCTTTTTAAGGGGTTTGGGGAGGTTTTATGGATGTTTTAAGATAGTTTTATAGTATTTGGTTTTAATTGGTATTGGGTATGGGTTTTGGCTGATGTTGTGAGCCACCTTGGATCACTTAGGCAAGCATGGTAGGCCCATAGTTAGCAGGCCCATCTCATAGGTTCAATTCCTTTCATTGTTGTTTTTGAACCATTACTGACAGTTTTTATTCATTTTTATGAGCCTCTGCATTTATCGTTTCTTTTCAGAGTCCAGTGGAAAACATTAAATTGAGGTTTTACCAATTATATTTTGTACTCTTTATTACAATAAAATATCTAAAAGTAACTTGTAAAAATTACAAAAGAATATTATTTTCCCAGTTTTCCATTTCCCTGCAATATTCCTCCATTTTTTCCCACTTTCAAAATTCCCAGAAAGTTTACATCTCTAGAATATCATAGAATTATTTTGGGAACTATATCTGAAATAAAATTCAAAGGAATAAAAAGGATGACATTTTTTGAAAATCCTTATTGTTTTTTGAAATGCATTAAAAAAATTTCTGTACACTCAACATGCTTTACTTGTGCAAACTTCCCTCCTTTCAAAATTCCCGGAAATATTACATCTCTAGGCTTCACTTATGTAAGTTTATGGTGCTCTGCGCCATGTGGAAGACATCATATTGCAAACAAAAATTTGTATAGTCAAAGCAATGGTATTTCCGGTGGCAATTTATGGTTGTGAGAGCTGGACCATTAGGAAAGCTGAGTCCAGAAGAATAGATGCCTTTGAGATGTGGTGTTGGAGGAGAGTTTTGAGAGTCCCCTGGACAGTGAGGAGAACAAATAGGTCAATCTTAGAAGAAATTAACCCTGACTGCTCCTTAGAAGGTCAAATAGTAAAGATGAAGCTAAAGCACTTTGGACATCAAATGAGAAGAGAAGATTCTCTTGAGAAAGCCTTGATGCTGGGAAGGGTGGAGGGCAAAAGAAGAAGGGGGTGGCCAAAAATGAGATCGCTAGATGGTATTGTAGACACGCTGGGCACAAAGCTGAGTGAGTTGAGTAGGATGGTGGAGGACAGGCGTGCCTGGCAGACAGTGGTCCATGGGGTCGCAAAGGGTCGGAATCGACTGTACGACTGAACAACAACAAGCCTGTTAAAGGTGTTTCTTTCAAAATAACTCATACCCATGAACTGTAGAAGCATTGATTGTGTTTTTTTCCCAATTTTCCCATTTTTCCTCTTCAATTTCCCCTTTCCAATATTCCCGGGGGGGGGGACCATTTTTTTTCCACCTTTAAATCTCTAGTGGTAATGAATGACCCCCTTGTGCAAGCTTCATAATAATACAACACTTTGTGGGACAGACTATTGCACAAGTGGAAGAAGTGACATGAACCATGGCCCTTAAGGATAATTATGTGACATATTCAAACTAATCTTTTTCTTAACATTAGTAGCAAATGAAAAGGGCTTGCCAAGATTAGTTATCTTGAGATGACATTCCAAATGACATGGGTATGAAATTGAATTGGGAGGCTATAAATGGGTTCCAAGATTAGAAAAATGTCCACTGGATCTACAGAGCTTACTTGTTCCTTGCAGAGGTCGATGCCCTATAGAAATTTAAGCACTACATGTTCTCTCTGAAACATGTCATGGGCTACATCTTCTCCTGAAAGAAACCAGAAGTTTCCCTGGTCTTTAATCAGAGTGTGCCATTCAGATTTTTGTTAGGACTACAAATCTCAAGATTCTACATACAGTTGTACCTGTACATCTAAATTTTGCTCACCTGAAAAAGTGGCCTATCTTAAAGACTTCACAGGCTGAACTACAGCCTAGCTTCCTGTTAGATGAGGAAGCTGCCCTAGTGTTTCCTGTGAAATCCAGGCCTTTTTCCAAAATTTAGATTTCTGTAAAGTCACTAAGATGCTGACTGGGAGGCGGAAGGTCAGCAGTTTGATTCCCGAGTACAGCAGAACGGAATGAGCTCCCGTCTCTGTCCCAGCTCCTGCCAACCTAGCAGTTCAAAAGCAAGATATTGCAAGTAGATAAATAGGGACCACTTCGGTGGGCAGGTAACAGCGTTCTGTGCGCTCCGGTGTCTAGTCATGCCTGCCACATGACCATGGAAACATCTGCAGAAGCAGACAGCGCTGGCTCTTCGGCTTAGAAACAAATATGAGTACTGACCCCTAGAGTCGGATACGACTGGCTTTCGAGCAAGGGAAACCTTTACCTTTAGATGTGTGTCTGTCAGGTGGAACCTTCAGAATGAAGAATTCTGGAGTTTGTAGTCTAGAAAAAAACCCAAATCCTTGTTCTTTAATGCACCATCTACCGTCTATGGGACAATTCCTCTCACTGAGGCTTCAAACTGCTCCCGGATGGCATAAAAGTGTACTAGATCAAGGATATATCTAGCATGCGGAAAACTGATTTTCTCACATTTGAAACATTATGTTCATTCAATTTACAAGCTAAATCCATGGGTTTTCTGAGTTCAGAACTCATCAATGGCCCTTCATTCAAAGTTGTATGCATTTGTGACATACCACTTGAAGAGTTACTGAAGTCTAACTTTTTTGATCCTGATTAATTAATAGAATCTCATATGAAAGGATAGTCTTTATACTGGTGGAAAGCCATCTTGTTTAAAGTCTGATGAAAGAACCCCAAATGTAAAGAACAAATGGTGTTTCAACATCAAAAGTCCTTTACTTATCTGCAAAGGAATTTGAGATGGAGATAATTGTATGACCAATATTCTTATTAATGACCATTTGGGATTTTGATTCCTGACAGTTTTTAAATCTTCAACTCCAAACTTTAATTCATTGTGATCATGAGTGTTAATATCTATATGTAAGTAAATTAAATGTGTGTTGCTTGTATAAACATTTCATATTCTTTATTCTCCATATAGTTTAGTTTGGTTTGGTTTGGTTCAATAATACCCATCTAGGTTAGCATAAACAAGATAGTTGCAAACTTGATTACAGTTCACAATTCCATTACAAAAGAGTTTTTCTCTTCTTTTCCCTAAAATTTCTCTCACACTGGTATTTTATTCAGTATCTGAAAATGTACATACTACCAGTTTCTAACTATTAGCTACTTTATACGTCATACGAAGAGGCTAGAATCCAATGGTGGGCTGATAATGTATTTTATTCCTTCTGCCAGAATTGGCAAATTCTCCCTTAACATCCTAAAGACTACTGAGGAGGTCTTAAAAAACCCTCTAGAACATTGTTCTAGATAAGTTTCTTGATTTTATTGTTATGGAATGTTTTTATATTTACACCTGTGAGCCGCCCGGAGTTGCCTTGGCGAAAGGGCGGCAATACAAATATGAACAAATAAATAAATAAATAAATGTGTTAGCATCAAAAGACCTACAGCAGGAAGGGAAGGTAAAGAAAGTTCAATTGGAAATGGACGCTAATGTGCCTCATTGATCTTACCCATGATTGCCACTACGTTTTCATACATCAAATTGATTCTCATTTGTCATGAACCTTCTCAAAACCTTTGGAAGAGGTTTATCAGTCCCTCCTTATTTTTTTATTACTACTCTGTGGGCATGGCCTATTCTATGGGTGTGACCATGTTACTGTGTGGGTGTGATCATATGACTGAGTGGGCATGGCCAGGCAGTCAAGTGATTTGCTGGGTGTGGCCATGTGACTGGGTGGGTGATCTAGTCGTGCCTGCCACATGATCAAGAAAACATCTGCAAACACAGACAGCACTGGCTCTTTGGCTATAAATGGAGATGAGCGCTGCACCCTAGAGTCAGATAGGACTGGCTTTTGACCTTTACCTTTACTAACCACTTGCAACTAAACAGGGCAAAACTTCATAGCAAATTTGAATACAAATCAGGGCTCTTCTGATATTAGGTAAAGGTAAAGTTTGCCCTTGCTCGAAAGCCAGTCATATTTGATTCTAGGGCTCGGTACTCATCTCTGTTTATAGCCAAAGAGCCAGTACTGTTTTCTGTGGTCTTGTGGCAGGCATGACTACACACAGGCATGCACAGAACACTGTTTATCTACTTGCAATTTCTTTCTTTCGAACTGCTAAGTTGGCAGAAGCTGGGACTGAGACGGGAGCTCATTCCATCCTGCTGTATCCAGAAATCGAACTCCAAAGTTCCAGCCAGTGAGTTCAGCGGGGAAGTGGGCAAGGCCAGCTGGTTTTACTACTGGTTCACCCGAACCGGTGCAGACAGGTTGACGCCCACCACTGAATATATGATGTGTACAGACCTATATGGTATGCATTTTAGGCATCATCTTGATATCGTTCATTGAGTAAGAGTCAATAGCTGCTGGGCCAGTAAGCTGATTCTCCATTTTGTCTCCAACAAGAAAGGCTGCCCAAGATAACCTAATATATATGAGGATGATGGGATTCCAAACCCTTCCACATTTACAGCCTTAGGAAAGCTGTACCATCAGAAAGAAATATTAAGTTTATAGAATCATAGAACTGTAGAGCTAGAAAGGATCCTAAGGATCATCAAATCCAGCCACATTCCAATTCAGAAAATTAAGTCCTTAAAGCATCCCTGATAGGTGACTGTCCATCATCTGCTTAAAAATCATCATGAGTCAGAGTTTACCACCCTTTAGGGCAATCAATGTCAACTGGCTTTCATTGTTAAGAAGTTCTTCCTAATATTTAGTTGAATTCTCCTTTCTTGTAACTTGAATCCATTACTTCTGGTCCTCTCCTATTCTGGTGCAAAAAAAAAAAAACAGGACTACTCCATCTTCCAAATGGCAGTCCTTCAAAGATGTTGCTGCTCAGCCTTCTCTTATGGCTAAACATGCCAAATTCCTAAACTTTTTCTTGTAGGGCTTGGTTTCCAAACTTGCTGCCCTCTGGACACATTCCAGCTTCTCAACATTCTTCTTAAAATGTGGTGCCCTGAATGGGGCATAGTATTCTAGTTAGGGGATAACCAGAACAGAGGTAAAGGTAAAGGTCACTCTTGCTCAAGAGCCAGTCATATCTGATTCTAGGGCTCATGTTCATCTCTGTTTACAGCTGAAGAACCAGCGCTGTCTGCATTTGCAGACATTTCTGTGGACATGTGGCAGGCATGACTAGACACTGAAGTGCATGGAATGCTGTTTACCTTCCCACCAAAGTAGTACCTATTTATCTACTTGCAATTTCTTGCTCTTGAACTGCTAGGTTGGCAGGAGCTGGGACAGAAAATGGGCACTCATTCTGTCATGCAGTACTTGGGTTTTGAACTGCTGACCTTCCGCCTTATTGATATGTGGGTAGCAGAGTCAGTGGGCTGAAGTCTGGCACGCACCTGCTAAGGTTTGGGCCCTTTGGAAACAGACAGACAAACAAGCAGGCAGCTTGGTGCAGAACAAAACTTAAAGCCGATTTACTCAGAAGCAAATTGCAGGAGTATTTAAAGTGCAGGAAACAAGTTTTCCTAGTTACATTCACTGGTTCAGTCCAAGGCACTATATACAGTTCAGTTCAGTAGCTGTAAGCAAGAAACAGAGGTTCACAGCTATAGTTTCTCAGTCTGTAGGCTTACCCAAGTCCTTTTGGCAAAGATAGCCTGTCAGGTGAAGCCAGAAACCCCAGTCTCCAAGACAGTAGGTACAGAAGCCTCACTGCATACCTGGCAGCAATCAGTGCAGGCTTTGAAACAGGCAAAACAGCACCTGTACACCATAGGCTGGTAGCTGTGGAGTCAAGCAGCAATGAAGCAGTCCCTCGGACACAGCTCCAGACATCAGCCTTGGAACGGCTCTTTACTTGGTGTCAAAAACACTTCTGAAGACAGCAGCTGATGGACAGGAATGCTCAAAGAAGCTCTCTGTAGCTCCTGGCTAAATACACAGCCTGATAGCACACAGTAAGGTAGAGTGAGAACATCTGTGTGCTCCCTTAGCCAGGTCTTAAAGAAACATGGCTGCAATACGCCTTGCAATACACCAGAGTGTTGGGCAGACACTTACACATCCTAACACACACCCCAGTCAGTGTCTTAACCACTTGAGCCACTGCAGTCCCAAAACAGAACAAAGCTCATATTATCTCCCTTGGACTGGACATTATTTTTATATTTTACAAAATGGGGTGGTTATTTCTTTAAAATTGAAAGTTTTTTGGTAATTTGGGGAGCTGTAAAAAGCATAGGATCTCTACAATCCATGGAAAGGTGCAAATGGCCAACGGGCCACATTTTGCCCTCTTTTTGATATGTTTCATATGTAAAGGTAAAGATTTCCCTTTCTTGAAAGCCAGTCGTATCTGACTCTAGGGTTCAGTGCTCATCTGTGTTTCAAACCCAAAGAGCCAGTGCTGTCTGCTTCTGCAGATGTTTCCATGGTCATGTGGCAGGCATGACTAGACACCGGAGTCCAGGGGAATGCTGTTACCTTCCCACCAAAGTGGTCCCTATTTATCTACTTGCAATTTCTTGCTTTTGAACTGCTAGGTTGGCAGATGTAAAACAGATCAAAACAAGACCTTCAGTAGTTGTTCTATTCTCATAAACTCTACAAGGTAGAATAATTTTGTCCCTTGGCTTTCTCAGTTCTTAAGGGTACTCCTTCCCTATCCCTCAGAAGGAGCTTTTCAATGAATATGTGCAGCTAAAGAGGAAAGATTGTGGGACATGAACAGCTGTGAACTTTGTTTCATTAATGGAAGAAAAGCCAATGTGTGAAACAGATTTGTTTTTCCTAGCAATTAACCTAGGTCAAGTTCTATACTTTGAGGAAACAGAAAGGGAGAAAATGCCAATAGACATTGTTTTCCTTAATACCCAAGTCTCCTTATCCTTCTTTTCAAGTCTTTGGCTGAACACCAGGCAAGATGGTACCACACTGAACTTTGACCAAAAGTTACATGCAGTAATTTAATACTCTTCATAAACATCAGAATCTGGAAAGGAGTTAATCCCTAAGGTAGAGAAAAGCCCTCTTTCTTGATATTTGATCAGTATTTTTCTGTTAGGTCTGAGTGAAGATCAAGAGACCAAAATTTGATTAGCATATAATAAATCTAAAAGAACTCAGTGAGGTTTTGGAGTTATACTAAAATAGACAGTGATAACTCAGAAGAAATTTAAAATCAATTGCATTTACAAACAATTTCCCCCACCAGCTGAATGTTCTTTACTTTTGTGGTCTTTTTGTATGCAATTTTTAGATCTCCCTGTACCTCATTTGCATGTGGTTTATATGTTTTGAACCCAAAGATTTAATTTTCTAAGTTGTTAGCTTTATCATTTAAAAACCTATAATAGAGGATATAGATGTGCAGCCAACAAAATAATAATTCATATTGTATCAGTCAGAATCACTCTACCATCTTAATCTTTCATAATAGTTTTTCTGCAGCTTCCAATTTTCCTCATAGTAAAACAAATTACTTAGCAAATGGAATATCTTCTTGTCATAATAATTTAATATTAAAGTGTCAATAAGAGTCTGGTACAGATAGCAGAGGGCATAAAGGTACATCAGCAGAGCGGAAAGGAAGCAAACTTAATGAAAGTAGTAAGGAATAACTCAGGACCAAATCAGACTCTGGTACCTGGGTTGAACAGTTCAGTGGCAATTTAAAATACCAAAAGAACAATAGTAAGTATTATATTTGAATGATGTTGATATTGATTGTTGTGGGAAAGCCTTTTTAGGGGTTCCCTTTATATTTATATTCAGGACTGTGGTGGCTTACTGGTTAAGACTTGGTGACTGGAAGGTTGGCAGGTCAGCAGTTCAACACCCAAATGCTGTTCAACAGAGTGAGCTTCTGTCATCTGTTCCAGCTCCTGCCAAGCTAGCAGTTTGGAAAGCAAGAAATTGCAGGTAGATAAATAGGTATCACTTCAGTGGAAAAGGTAACAGTGTTCCATGCACTCTGGCATCTAGCCATGTCTGCCATAAGACCACAGAAACATCTGCAGACACAGGCAGTACTGGCTCTTTGGCTGTAAACAGAGATTAGCACCGACCCCTAGAGTCAGACATGGCTTGCTTTTGAGCAAGGGAAACCTTATATTTATATTAGCAGAGCAGCTGCAGCACCAATTTCCTGTAAGCTTTTCAACCAACTTTGGCTAAAGCAATAAACCAGGCAGAGGCTCTGTATAAAGTAATAATAGTTCCTGAGATTTATTTACAAAATGCATTGATATGAAAGCCTGATTCCTAATCGAGATGGGTTACCATGTACTGCACTAGAGCATACAATCAGGGAGGGGCATAGCCCAATCTCAACAATTTTATCTTCTTTCATGTCTCGGTCAGACTTTACACTCCAGAAATGAAACCATCTTCTTGGCTTTGTTGTTGACCAAACATAAATCCTCATTGGTACATGTTTCTGGTAGTAATGAGTAGACAAGCAAATGAGCCAAATTCTGTATCTCTCCACCTTCACACAGCCCCCACTTGAACATGTTTGATATTACATATAGGGACTCAAACCCTCAGCCTATTCAGTGTCCTCCAGCTGACATAGGGGAGGTAGAGTTCCTCGGCCATATCCTCCCTTAATGCTATTGTTTGATGAGAACCTTCCTCCATTGTCTAATTTGATTTTGCTCTTGTATATGCTCAAGGATGTTTGTCCTTGCCATAAAGCTCTTCCTGGATCTGAGTTGGCAGACATGAGGCATAGATCCATTTACAGGATGCCGTGAGTCATTCTCTTGTTGCTCTGCTGCACAATACCATATGTCAGTGTAGGTGAACCTATGGCACGAGTGCCACAAAACCAATTCTGTTGACAGGCACACTGTTATGGGCAAGCCCCACCTCACACAGCCATTGCCAATGGCAGCACTGCCTCCCTATCCACCTCTTTTCCTCCACCAATGGGGAGGCTGAAATCCCACTTAGGATGCACCACTACTGATGCATCTACTGAAAGTGTGCTGATCCGTGGGGGGTCGGGGTGTGGTGACCCATGGGGTATGTGCACGCACCCACATGATGCAACTAAAGGCAAACTGGTGATATCACATGGGTGCATGGGCACGCGGGGTGCCTGCCCGTACACTGCCTCCTCTTCCTTGAGCACTCAGTCTCTAAAAGGTTCAGCATCACTGCCATAAGTTAATTTTAGATAAATTGAATGAAATAATCACCCATCTACACTGGTCAAATTCAATAGATTTAGCTATAGCTATTTCCTCTATGGCAAAGATAATACAGTAATACAGTAAAACACCAGATAATGATTGGATCGGATGACGCTAAAATCGCATAATGTTAAGTAATCTGGGGAGGAGAATTGGATCGAATAACGTTAAGGTCCTATGGGATGGATCGGATAACAACCGCTAAAGCCTGTGCGGTTACAATGTATCTCTATGGAGCTTTAACATTATCCGATCCATCCCATAGGATTTTAACATGGATCGGATAACACTAAAAATCAGATAACACCAAGACTTGTGGAAGCAAGTTTTAGCGTTATCCGAGGTTTTACTGTACCTCGGTTAGAATTTGCATCACATAACGCTAACATCAGATAACGTCGGGGATTTTGAGGCAAACATTTGCATCACACAACGTTAACATAATGTTGTGCGATGCAAATGTTTGCCTCAAATTCCCTGACAATGATCTCTGCCCCAAAGCCTGCAGGGCTGATGGGGGGAGGGCACGCGCACCTGTTCTCCCTCCAACAAAACCAGTGATCCAATCACATGCTGGAACTGCCAGGGTGTTGGGGGAGAAACCATGCATGTGCATGGTCTCTCCTCCAACACTCCAGCCTTTCCTAGATGATCGCTGGGACTTCCAGGGTGTTGAGGGAGAAACCATGCACACCCATGATCTCTCCCCCAACATCCCAGGCTGGGATTGCCGGGGTGTTGGGGGAGAAACTGCACGCACACAAGATCTCTCCCCCAACACCCTAGCTGTCCTAGGCCACCGCTTGGGACAGCTGGGGTGTTGGGGGAGAGATTTCCCCCACCTGGCTTGCTAAGGGGCTTAGCTATCCAGACCTTGGGGGGGTTTCTTAAGAGAGGCTGGGGAAAGGGTTCCAAGTCTCTCTTAAGAAGCCCCCCTCCCCCGGGCCTGGATCACTAAGCCCTTTAGCAATCCAGACGGTTTTTAAAAAGAAGTTAGGAAAAAGTTTTCCGAGCTTCTTTTCAGAAACACAACTATCACCACCCGCTTGCTAAGGGGCTTAGCTATCCAGGTCGGCAGGGGGGGGGGTTCCTTAAGAGAGGCTGGGAAAAGGGTCCCAAGCCTCTCTTAAGAACCCCCCCCCTCCACCTGGATCTCTAACCCCCTTAGCAATCCAGACAGAGATTTCTGAAGTTAGGAAAAAGTTTTCCTAGCTTCTTTTCAGAAACACGCGTACACACACACGCCTTGCTTGCTAAGCAAACTGAATCACCCCCTGTGCCTACAGCTTTTTTTTAACATTGTGTGATCAATGCATCGCACAACATTAAAAACCGGATTATCAGGGATTCCCCTAGCGATATGTGTGGCTGGATAGCAGAGTAGCACTTTTAAGCTCTTACGCAGCGAAAGCCTTAGTGCAATAACACACACACATATGCCTTCAGTGGAAAGGTGCGCTTTACTTACAGTGAGGGGAAGACAGACATACACAGGACTATATACAACAGTCTCTCTCTCTCTCCAAGCCCCACAGTAGGTAGACAGCTTGGATTCCTCTGTTGGCTCCAACTCCAGGAGCACTCAAAAGAGTCCTGGTGATCTTTTAGCAGTTCTTTCTTCTCAGTTGAAGAAAAGCTCTCAACAGCATCACCTCCTTCAGTGTCTCAATCCTTCTCAGTATATAGACTCCTTCAGAATAGCAACCTCCTCACAGATAATCCCCTCCAGAATGATAGCCTCCTCCATAGACCCTTCCCAGAGGGCCACAGTGAACGATATCAAGATGTTATGTCTTGTGGAACCAAGTCATAATGTTATCCAAGGTACTATTGTATTGTATTTCTTTTCTGTCCTATCACAAGGAGGAGACCTCCTGCAAGAAGGGAAAGGAAATTCTATGGAGCAATCCAAACAGCCACACTGGCCATGTAGCACCAAGCAAGTTGAACTTTTTCCCCTATTTTTCTCACTATTTGTACCTCGCTTAAAGAGCATAATGTGTTCCACAGGATTGCTTTTTAAGCGAGTTTGCTCTTTAAGTAAAACACCATTGTAAGTTACCAATTGTGACTTCTGGTGGGGAGGATTGCGAACCCTGATTTATTTGTTAAGCGAGTTTTTGGTTGGTTTTATTTGTTAAGTGAAGCAAACATTCAGAGAAATTTTTGCTCTTTAAGCCAGTTACTCTTTAAGCGACACACTCTTTATGCGAGGTTTGACTGTAGTTTTTTCAATTCTCTGAATGTCATTTTTGGAGTGTTTTCATAACATGCTTTTAGGGTGCACAAAGGTGGACTACAATGGGAAAAGAATATCTTGCTTCCCAACACATACCACGCTTTTCCCACTGATCTTGCTGGATTTTGCTAGCAAATGCCTAGTTCTGAATCCTGTCCATGGTTGAATACAGAAGGATCCAAAAGCACACTTTTAAAGGCTAAATGTCCAAAGCCCTGTGGATGGGCAAAAGTGTTCAAAAATTTTCTTTTTTAGTTTCAAGGTTTTTTGCATAAAATTTATGAAGACGTCTAAAATCTTTGAAAGTTCCTATAAAAAGAAGTAAGCAACCAACACTCTCATATGTCTTTATTTGGCAAGGGCAATTACCCATACAGTATTCCACATTCTAGCAGCCTATTAGATATCACATTTTGGTTTGTGTAATAATGAATAAAAGGAGGGATTGACTGCTTACCCTTGCCCAACAGTTCGTAAGCAGCAACACAGAGATACTCATACAACATAATCTGAAGACCCATTTTAAAACTCTCAGCAAAGACAATGGTTCCACATATCCTTACCTGCTTTTTTTCAGATAATAGCTTGAATGTAATTTGGGACACATATCACCAGTATAGAATAGCACATATGATTGAGAGCAGAAGAGTGTACTTGAGAGCTGTATGCAAGGGGAGAAAGACAAGAAAAATATGATTTTCTTCCATTAGCACACAAGGTGTATATTTCATGCTTCCTTCTTCTTTTGTGTTCCGATCAAACCTGGACTGCCAAAATGAAGCCACTTTATTGGCTTTGTCATTGGCCAATCTTAAGTCCTCATTGGTGCATGTTTCTGGCAGTAATTCGCAGACAAATAAATGAGCTGGATTCTGTATCTCTCCACATAAAGTATAAACATGTTTCATATACTAAATGGCTGGCCGGACATCCCACTATGGTAATGGAGTAGACTGTACAGCCAGCAACTCAACACTGAGAGTTGGGCAGTGGTAAATAATCTGACTTCCTAAAAGGGCCAACAGCTATGGGTGGATGAGCCCCTTTAGGATAGGTGATAACTCCCTCAGTGGATAAAATGCCACTGTAAACCATCTGTCAGGAATGGACTTTACTCATGAGTAGGACTTCTTGCCCACCAGTGGTTCCTTCCTACTTCCAAGATTAGTGTAGCTAAGGTAGCGCTGAGCCAAGTAATCACCAGTCATGTCCGGTCTTTTAAAAGTATATTGTAATCAAAGTAGGTTACAGAAGAAAGTTTATCAAATGTTCAGAAAGCATATAAAATAAAGAAAACTGCTTTTTGGGGAAAGCCCAGCAGTTCCCCTTCTGGCTAAAACATCTACATGATTGCAGTTCTCTCTTAGCTCCAAGCATCAGGTCCAAGAGAGTGTGTGTGTTCCTGGCCCCCACCCTCCTTGTCATTCCCCTAAAGGAATCCAACCAATGATCTTACAGCATAACATATCCATTAGGCTACATCTCTTCCACCTCACGAGACCAGTATTTTTACACATTCCAATACTCCTGGTATGTAATCTAAAGGGTCTCCCACGCGTTGAAATCTCCACCTTAGATGGGCTAAAATCCAGTGAATAAATTCTCCCCTGACACAATCATATTAGGCCAAATAGAAAATGAGTGGAGAAGAAACTCTGATTCCCAACAGTCATGGAAGCAAAGAGGCCATCCCAGATGGACAGGCTGTGAAGGCACGCCTTGTCCATATCCTCAAGGCTGTGGAAGTCCATCACAGTCCTGTTGTTAAATCCTGCATGTCTCCTTTCATATGTACCACAGGAGATGGCTCCATGATCACTTCATGGCAAGCTGGGATCCACCTTAAACAAATTCACACCGATGGCATTTTTCAAGAAAAAAAATGCATTCTCAGATATGAGTTGTAGCCGATGACGATCCTTATACTGCATGTTACTGAAAACTGAATCTACCCCGAGGGCCATGCCTCATGGAGGGTTTGCTCAATTGTAAGCAAGTGCAAGGTTCCATCCTTGATCTTTTATTGGATGCTTATGTTTCTGTAACCTTTTCATGTGATTCAAAATTAATTGTCAATTCATTATCCTCACTTTAAACAAGCAATGCTTGGGAGTCAGTACATATAATTATTGATTCATGCAAGAGCAATTATTTCCAGTCAAAATGTGGTGTGCAGGGGGAAAGAATGACATTCAAGATGAGCATTCTTTATGTACAGCTTTTGTACAAACATCTCAGTTGTATGTCAACAGCATGCAGCTCTCAGAGGATACAAGAGAAGACTCCAGGTTATTTTGCAGCCATTAATACAAATTTTCCACAATAAACATTGAATAATGCATAAGATTAATCTGATTGCTATTGAGCAATATAGTCACAGCATGTATAACCTTGGGGTTACATTAATCAAAGAACAGTATGTGCATATTTTTCTAACTACATCTATCTTTTCCTCTAATATTTCTATTTTATCACTAGGCATGAGCAGAAACTTTCCTGCAACCCAATCTGTGCACAAATAAAGGACATTCAGATAGGGAAGACTCACCAGTCCTTTTGGAAGCACTCAGGCCTATGCTTGACAATGAATTTATTTGTGTATTTTCTGTATTAAAAAAGTGAGAGAGGGTTCCCACAAATTAGGAAACATAAATAGCAAAGACTGGAGGAGAGGAAGTGGGAACCATGTAGTGTCAGCAGTTTTAGGAATATGGTGCATCTTAAAGAATTAGTGTAGCATATTTCTACATTGGTACATGTACACACACTTTGTGTTTATGCCAGGAAAGGATGAAAGAGCTGAGCCTTTACTGCCCAGCTCCTTCTAGCTCCTTTATGTACAGTTAATGTGTATATATTTATTTGCACCAATAAAACTTAGAAAAGAGGAAATCAATGGCAGTGGTGGGAGAGACATATCCTAACACCTTAATTGTTGTAACCTATCCACTCAATGCCTGTACCACAAGCATCCTTCTGCAATCACCCATCCATTCAAACCTAGTAATGTAAAAAGTAGAAAACTAAGCTGATAACAAAGTCAAAAAAGGAATACTCCAGAATGTAATCTACACAATTACAGAATCCCCTCTCTTTTCCTTGAAATACTGCAAAGTAGCTGGCCAAACGGCTACAAGAGAATCTCTCTACCATGCTGTGACCTTCCTTAGTCTAGACCTTCCTAATGGGTGAAGCGTACAGATGAGAACTTTGGCCTTAGTGGGAAATCCAGCTTTCACTCACCTTTCTCGTTGATGCTAGCTAGCAGCCTAGCCTATTCATACTGTAGACTTTCAAATCCCCCTTTCCTTAGCCCAAATCACAGTTTCTTCTAAATCCTAGGGCACCTCGTTCCATCCCTTACTCAATCTGAAAGTATAGAAGTATACTTGATTCTGTCTGATTTTGCACATTTTCCCAAAGCCAGTTTGTCAGAATGTAAAAATGTCATGTCTATAAAATATTAAAATACTTAAGTGGAATATGGAAAAACAGCTTTGAAAATAAAAGTGGTTTTACAACTGAGATTTTTTTTATGAACATATCCTTCTAATTTTCCCCTGAATGTCTAAATATTTCTGTAGGACTCTTAGGGAGAAGTTCAGGTATCTGTCTTTTTTTGGTCTGACTAATGTTCTTCCCTATTTACACTCTTCAGATACAGTTTAGAAATAGGAGAGAATATACTCCTTCTACTAATAATGATTACTAATGTCTTCCACCAAATAGGACTGTTTAGAGAAATTTGAGGTGTAACCCCTTGTATGTGGCCATGTTGACTTAGTGGTTAAGATGCTGAACTTGGCGACAGAAAGTTGGTGGGTCAGCAGTTCGAGACCAGAGTGCTGCCCAACAGTGTGAGCACCCGTCATCTGTCTCAGTTCCTGCCAACCTTGCAATTTGAAAACAAGACATTGTAAGTAGATAAATAGGTGCCACCTCAGCAGAAAAAATACAGTGTTCCATGGGCTTCAGCATCTAGTCATGCCTTCCACATGACCACAGAAAATCTGCAGATGCAGACAGCACTGGCTCTTTGGCTTTAAATAGAGATGAGCGCTATACCCTAAAGTCAGGCATGACTGGTTTTCATGGGAGGGAGATTTTTACCCTACTATGTAGGATTGTGTCCATGAACTGCAGCTCTCTAACAGCTACTTGTTTTATTTTCATTCATTTGTTTTAGGTATTTATGCACTGTCTGTCATCTGAATTCTCTGGGTTGATATGGTTAAAAGAAAAAAGCAGGGTAAAACACAAAAGCATCAACAGTGATAATACAATGTTCCATTTTCACCCAATAACATGTGAAAGCTGCATGCAGGTTGTTTTTCAGGTAAAGTCCATCAATACAAAGGGGTAAGAGACCCTTCCTCATTTAAGTTTTCACCATTAACAAATTGTAGTCATATACGAAATGACGCATAATTTTCACAGAGGAAATTGGAAAGTTGATTTAATTGCAGTCTTTATGCATGCAGTAAACAGAGTCTTAAATTATTTCAAGTCATAGTATCTCACTCATGCCTCCAATCAGAGGGATGCAGCAGCAAGTTCTCCTTTATCAGTTCTGAAACTCTATACCTGTGCCAAGGTTACATGCAGTAAAGAAGTTAACAAAGCCAGGAAAATTAATGAAGAGCATTTGTGAGGCCTGTGAACTGCTATGAGACTCATACTTTAGCAAAAACTTTCACAGCCTATGTGGAAACTAGGTACCCTTCACTTAGTTTCAAGGAGCTTCTTTGTCTTCCCCTTCCTCACCAGATCTTGGCAATTTGAGATTGTCAGCCTGAGGGCACAGGTTCTTCTTCTTTTTATCCAGTCATTGTACAGCATGTCAATGTTAAAGTGTTTTATAAAAATCAGTGTGACAGGGTGGGGGGAGTCCTTCTGAATCAGATAAATTAGCCCAACATTCAGTCTCCTCTGGTGGGCAACCACATGCTTCATGAAAACCACAAAAAAGGAAATAAGTACTACAGCTTTCTGCTCCCTCTCTTTGGCATGGTAGCATACAATTTTGGAATATGAAGATTTTATATAGGCATCAGGTCAAGTAGCCACTGATAGATTTAGAGTTGAAGTACATACCATGCTATCTGTAATAATCTCCAGGAGTTAGTATCTACATTCCTTTGTTACAACAAAAGCAAGGAAGACTCTTGTGTCACCTTAAACAATACCAACTTTTATCTGGCATTGGCTTTCAAGGACTGCAGCCCATTTGCATCTGGCAAAGTGGGCTTTATTTATTTGTGTCAGAGGTACCACAAGCATATAATAAAATTCAAAGTTAAAATTAACATACTGTATCTAAAACAAGCAGGAATTAAATGACATGCACCCAATATCAGGCCACATCAACAGCATTTCCTCTTGCCAACATAAGGTCCTCCTCAGTGCATTCTGAGGGGCAACATGTTCATTGTATCATATAGGCGATAGTTTGTTCTTCTCCACATTCACACAGGCTGTCATCTACAGAGAAACCCCACTTGCTCAGATTAGCCCTTGATCTTACTACCCCGGTACACAGTCTGTTTAAAACTTTCAACACAGGCCATGGTTTTTCTTGGCCAGATGGTAGAGAATTGTGTAATTCTGCCCAGAATCATGGGGAGACATGAAAGGAGCCTCCCTGCAGACTGCTATCTCAGTGATCAGGCGTCCCCTGGGCAAGGATAGCAAGGTGATTGTCAACAGCTAATCCTTTCAACCCTGAAGCACCTCTTTTGAGAAAAGTGAGCTGTAGCCAACCAAGGCTTACAGCAAATAAAACACCATAGTCTTAAAGGGACCACAAAACTAATTATAATATGTGATATGCCTCTTAGTCTCATTTTCTTGTTTACATATCAATCAATAAGCATGCATAGTCCCTACTTGGGTTATGACAAAATGGGCAGGATTTAAACCAGATTATCCTGCTATGGCAATAGAGTAGACCCTACTGCCAGCAACTCAATGCTAAGTGTCATGCGACAGTTAACTAACCTGACAACCCTTAGGACTAAGGGCCTTGTGTGCAGTGTGTCTACAGGGAAGGGTGATGGTCCCCAAGTGAATTAAATCCCACTTGAATCCATCTTGATGGTGGGCAGCAGCTTCATTAATACTTCATGTGCAAAAAAGGGCTCAGGACCAGAAAGTTACTCATGGAACTGGTGTCATGCTGTAATGCAGAAGGCAGATGAAAGGCCACTGCATTATATTCTCAGGACAGTCTTCATGGCTCATCATCATGAGGATCATCAATATTCAGATTCAGATAAGGAAGAAGAAGAAGGTTCCTCACAAATTTTATTTCACCTTTCCCACGTGGGAACTTTTAAAAGTACCCCTGTACTTTGGCTGATCACATCCCCTTCCATGACCCCTGGTCATTTTTTTCTTAGAACACTTAAAAAGATTGGAAGGGTTATTTGTTTTAATTTTAAAATCCCATTGGGCTCTCTTATGTTTATGTATTGTCAAGTAGTTTCCGACTTACAGAAACCCCATGAATCATTCAGCTAAGCTTTGCAAATGCATGGTGTCAGTCCATTTCATTGCCTTTCTTCCCATGACCCTGCTGCCTTCAACCTTTTCAAGCATTATTATCTTTTTCAGAGAATCTTGCTTTCTCATGGTGTGCCTAAAGTACAACACCTTCCATTTTATCGTTTTTGCTTCTAGAGAGAGTTCAAAATTTATTTCATCTATTTCACCACTTGTTTGTCTTTTCTATTCCCCCCCCCCATTAGCTGCCCTTTGATATCTCAGACTTCTGATTTCTCATCTATAATCTTCATTTGGACTGATGATTGAACCAAAATGTAGAAAATCTTTAACTATTTCTATTACCTCATTTTCAGTGTTAATATAATTCTTCTGTTATTGTGGGGTTTGTTTGTTGTCTTTTTAAAGTTCAGCTCCAAACCTGCCTTTGCAGTTTCTTCTTTTCCCTTTATCAACAGTCTTTTCATGTCCTTTCATTGGCTTATTTCTGTCAGTAACTGTTGTAGCCCCAGGCACATGGCAGAGCAAGCTGGCTTGCAGCCACTGTGCTAGGCTCTGCTTCCTCATCACTGGCCAAGTTTCTGGCCGAGTTGATGTCAAGCCGCAATCAAGAGGAGGCAGTCCCAGGCTAAGGGCAGGCTGTGGTACTGACAGAGGATCTTCCTCCTGGTCAAGAGAAGGAAAATCTGAACTGGCAACAGGCTGAGGAGCCAGCAGAAGGTCTTCCTCCTCGAACCCAGGGTCCAGGACCACAACAGTAACATAGTGTCATCTGCCTTACTGGGGGTTACTTTCATGACTACAGTTGAGGGTCCATTGGAAGGGCTTGTTTTCAGTCCTTTAATGGTCAAAGAAAATTAGACATCTGGGAATGCCTCAAAACAAGGCAAAATTGACTTTGTGTTAATAGAAGGTCTATGGAGAATTTTAATTATTTTTAAATGGAGGTGTATTGGGCTGCTGACGCAGACAGAGTCATTTGGGGATGTAGTTGTGGCTCCTGGGTGGATATAGCCTGTCCAATCCTGTGTTGTGTATTTAAGACAGTCACAATTGCATTGTCCATTTTTCTGGCAGTAAATTCCACATATCAATAAACATTCCATAAAAGAATATATGGCCATTCCTGCTGTGAGGTATGTGGGCAGCTTACTCTTCTACTTGTTTCCTCAGAAGTATGTTCTTCTGCTATATGCCATGGAGTTTACGTCCAAATAACTGGGCACAGGATTTTAAAAGTCCACCGCTGAGATACCTTTGCCTCTTCCAGAAGTCAACGATTGTTTCAGATTGCAATTGTAAATCCCCCAGGATGTACTGAGAAGCTTTTTCTTGCATAAATCTTTAATACAGGGTCTATTATTCTGAGTGGACCTTAGCTCTATAAGAATAGCTTGTGATCCCTCTAGACCAGCTGATGGTCAAAGCAGTGACTACAAAGAAGCAAAGTAACAGATGCTCGCCACTTTACAACAACAACACCCGCATTAATAACTGGGTGTTTCAAGAGGAATTAAAGCATGTTCTCCACAGCACAGAAAGCATTATAAATTAAAGATGTTATGGACCTCTGTTTCTTTGTGTGTTTGTGTGTGTGTGTCTGAGTGAGACCGAAGGAAGGGGAGGGGGCAACATCCAATATGGAAGAGGCCAAGAGGAGATTGCAGAATTGTCAGGGTGACCTAAAATAATACAATTACTCAATGTTTCAGGTAAAAACTAGTAAGTCATACAGCTACAGCTCATTGTGAAATTAAGAAGTGATGAAACATTATTGCTGCAGCACAGGGTTGCAAGGTTTAATTCAGGTGCCATCTGATGTCTCAGGGATTTGATATGCTCTGGGTCTCTAGAAAGGGACACACATTTCAGATAAAGCAGCACTGAGGTGAAAAATATGGTGTTTGTGTGTGAGGCAGCATTAAAGCTTGAGCAGTTATCCCAACATATTCCCAGCTAGCATCAGAGCTTACTGGGTGAGTGCAAAGATGGTTTTATGGGCACTGCAGTTGTGCAGTGTCAGTGCACCAAAAGACAAAGGATAATAAGAAGGGATTAGGGCAGGGGTTCCCAATGTAAGGCACATGGGCCGGATCCAGTCTGTGGTGCTATTTCATGTCCCCCCGCCCCTCCAAGAGCAATGGAGAATCAAAATGGCCATCTCTTTGAAGCTATTAGGACAAAATGGCCCAAAGCCTACCCCCATTATGCAGGCAAGGCAAAATGGCTGTCTGGCGCTCGAAGCTGACTGAGAGAATGTGACCCAATCCCCCCATCTTGAAAAGGTTGGGAACTCCTGGACTAGGGAGAGAGTTACTGCACCTTGTAGAACAAGGGAGCATCAGAATTAAGACTAGCAGCAAAGCAAGTCCTCGTGACTCTTTCACAAGTCCCAGTAGTAGTACAAGACCTGCAAAAACTCAACACATGCTGTGTGTGTTGTATGTAAGGCCCCAAGGGATATGAACATAGCAGAAGACAGTGGCAAGTGCAACGGCTGCAGCTTCAGATTAAATAAGCCTGCCTGCATAGCCAATGGGAGTAGGTAAGATGGTTTCCCTGGCTGTGGGTTGTCACAGATGTCTCCTTCCCTTACATCTCACTGATTTCAGGTTTTGGCCTTGAAATCCCAAATAATAGGATGCTGTTGACTATTGATATTATTTGCAGATTAGTACAACTAGTGTGTAGCAAAAGATTAAGGTTTAATATTTTGAAATGCAAGCCCTTCTCAATTCTCCTTTTCTTTTCTCTTTGTTCCTATTGGATAAATACTCAGACACAGCTTTAGCAGAAGGAAAAAAGAACATTTACTTACAGGTTTTATGTTCAAATAAAGATGTCAGGTAAATGGCAAAAATATAATACAGTATTTCACTTCATCTTAGTTGTGAAAAGCAGGATGAAAAATCTCTCAAACAAATGATGGTCACAAAAGGCCACTGAGTTACAGGTACTAACATTGGAGACTAACACATTTTGAGTCAGAAAAAGTCTGAACTAAGTTGAATTACTGAGCCACTCAGACAGAATAGACAGGCTGACTGAACTAAACTCCACCTACACACAGAGCTCAGCATATCTACAGAATGGAAAGGAGTTAATTTTAGAGAGAAGAAACATTTACCCTGCTAATTGGCTATTTAGATTCAAAACAGCCAATGACTATATTTGTCAAATGCTGGCCCTTCCCATCTCCATGTTAATATGCAAAACAAACACAAAGTATGATGGGATTGCTTGCTGTCAACACTAACTTGACAGCCCTGACTATCAATTTCTATGAAAAACCAACCTTTTTTAGATTTGGGGCTCATTTTCCCAAATTCTCATCCACCCCTTGTTGATTTCTAGACAGTCTTCCAATCCTGTGATATCTTAAGGACCAGTTCACTAAAATCAGGTTTAAACCTGAAATCTTGAAGAATGAGAAATTGATGGCCAGGCAATTCTACTACACTGACACATACTTCACAGTTGTCATGATTGCATAATCATAATCATATGCAAATGCATCTTGTTGTTGCCTCCCAAAGACCAATAACTGAACAAAAGCAAGTAGTTTTGCAATTTGTTAAGCTCTATAGCAGGGGTGCCCAAACTTCACGCCATCAGCTGGCCCTGGCCCATGACACCAATTCATGTGGCCCACCATCACCCCCAGAAGTGGATGTGCTTACATCAGCCATAAAACATGCATGCATAAACGTGCCTGCGGCTGTTGTGAATGCAGAAGGGGGTGCATTTACGACAGCTGTACATGTGCCCACTTCTGGGGGGGGGGGTTCCAGCCTGCTCTGCTGTCTGGGGGGGTGGGGTGGGTACGCCCACAGCATAAAAAGTTTGGGAACCTCTGCTATATGGCATCAAAAGTAGATGATGGCACTAGATACATAATGTGTTATCCAAGTTGGAAAACCAAAACAATGCTAAAAATAGTTTAGTTTGACATGAAATTTCCACCTTTCCTTCAAATATTGAAAGAGGTTGGCTCCATGATAGCCAACATGTCAGATGAAATAACTTCTATTACATTGTTGACACACTCCCAGAAGCAGAAGTTAAAACATTGCCGTAAAACACCAGCGGCTGTCGTAAATGTGATTTGTAATGAAAAATAGTAACTTTCTTCCTTGGATAGGATGCAAAGCACATGAGACATGGCAGGCCACAATATATAGCTCAGGATGAAAGGCTAGGACTTCATCTTCCATTAGTCCTAGTCAGTGGCTCAGTGGTTAGGAAGCCCGCCTTGTTGGCTGGAAAGCCAGCAAGTCAGCAGTTCGAGACCACAATACTGCTTGATAGATTGAGTGCCCGTCTCTGTCCCAGCTCCTGCAGCTCAAAAGCAAGACATTGCAAGTAGATAAATAGGGACCACTTTGGTGGGGAAAAGATCTTGGGGACATGAAAGGAGCCTCATTCAAGCATCCCCTGAGTGGAGTTTCTCCAGCAAAAATCTTTTCAACCCAGAATAATTTCTGGCACAAAATTAATATTAGCAAAGCAATGCTGAAATATTCTTGGGTGTAGAACTGTGTAGAGCAGGCTGATATAGTTGTTGGGTTTCATTCAAGTTATACATTTATTATTTCTCTTCTTTTAATAAGAAACAACATAAAGAGGCTACAACAGAAATAAAGTGAATGGAATAGAGATGTTTCTAAGCTGAGTCTTGTTGATTTTAATGCAGTTACAAGAGTGACTAACAATTGTTGGATTGAATCTATTGTATTTCTTAAAACAAGAATTATAATATCCCTTTTCCTCAAGAGTCATGCCAATATTTATTGGTGAACCACAAGTTGACATTGGATGGAGTTGAGTAAGTCAGTGTTCTGTAGGCAATTCACGAAATATCAAGCAGCTGTTCAAACAAGCCAACAGCTTGTCGGATGAGATCCTAATTTGTTTTTTAGGAGGCATATCTAAAAGGATGAGAAGATGCAGCTGTTTCATGCCAGCATGTTAAATATAACTGTGTCTGAAAGTCAGAAGTCTGAAAATTACATGGGCTGGAAAACCAAATACTGTACCCAAAAAGTAAGGCAAGAAGAATACGTAGTTTATATTAAACAGAATTACATTTTAGAGGAAATTTACAGATTAAAGCAAAGTTTTGTGATTTGTTGCATGGCATAAACTTGTGGAGGAACTTAAGTGAGAGTAAGAATTGTTTGTGAGTTGAAGGAGGTGGTTGGAAAAAATTGATGGCATGGTAAATTGCAGTAGCTGATAGGATAATTAAGTAATAAAACTCTCCTAGTAGTAATTATAGGACATGTCAAATGGAATAATAAGGCAGGAGGCCAAAGGCCAAATGATTAACCATCAGTGAATTACAACAGTTGCCTGTAAATGTTCAGCCTGGTATGCATTAGAGCTTGCAATGGAATAGAAATTTATAAATAACACACACACACACACACACACACACACACACACACAAATAATAGGATGGTGAATTACAGTGGTGGGATGTCAAAAATTTTACTACCCCACTGTGATGTCATCACAGTGTGGGAGGAGCTAACATCATGATGTCATGTCATGGGCGGGGCCAAAGAAAAAATACAAAATAATAAAAATAGGAAGCATCAGGCTATAGGGAGCTTCAGGCTAGCAGCTTCTCTTCCTCCTCCCCATTTGGGAGGACAGCAAGGAGGCCGTGCATATGTGCCAAGCACTAGGCGTGCATGCACACCAAGTGCTTGGCATGCATGCACAATGGGGGAACCAGTGAAAAGGTAAGCCCCAAAGATGGTTCCCCCCAAAAGCTACTACAGGTTCTCTGGGACACTGGGAAAAATTACTACCGGTTCTGGAGAACTGGTGAGAACCTCTTACATCTCATCACTGATCTAGTAGTATGGCCCATAATTGAAATGAGGGGATGAGTGTAGAGGTGATGTAATACTACTTTTATATTGGCATTCTGGAAGATCAGTCAGAGCTACAATGTTATTATCAGTACAATGCTAAGGGGCTGTGGCGGCTCAGTGGTTAAGAAGCTTGCCTTATTAGCCGGAAGGCTGCCAAGTCAGCAGTTCAAGACCCGGGTACTGCATTACAGATTGAGCAACAGCCTCTGTCCCAGCTCTTGGGGCCATGAAAGGAGCCTTATTCAGGCATCCCCTGATCAGAGTTTCTCCAGCAAAAATCCTTTCAACCCAGAATAATTCCTGACATGAAAATATTATATTATAATACTATGCTCATTGTCTGTGTCAGAGTATTGAGGTCTAAAGCCAACTCATTGTTTAGACTAGAACAATCTACTGAATCAACTATCTCATTTTGCTTTACTTTATTTTGAAAGAAAGTATAGGCAGTAAAAAAGAAAAATTCAAATAATAATACAAGAAGTTGATTAAAGAAATAAATAAAATCACTGACTATAATCCTATTATAATCCTGGTTTTCAAAAAAGCAGCCATGTACACAAGTATACCAGAGCACTGAGAGAGAGAGAGAGATTGTGGCACCTGTAACTGTTGTCAACCCTGCACTTGTTGGAAGTGCTGGACAGGACCCCTTCAAACATGGGCTCCATGAAATCAAGACTCTTACAATGCTTGAACTCATCTTTATTAAGGTGGGAGAACAGGGTGCAAGGAATAGTTGGGCTTCAGATTCTTACTGTCTTGTCAGTTTACAGAGGTGCTAAGATCATCAATTGGACTGAACTGCATGACAGGCTGATAATATTCATGTCTTCATGTACTTTGATGTTCCCACTTGAAATCTCCAGGAGAAATTGACATTAGTATTAAACAATAAAAGAAAAGATGAGTGTGGGGTGGGGATTGACAGAAGTGAATATTCCAGGGTCAGGATCCAAAAAGATAGCCCACTGATGGAATGGTTTCCATTAGTGGAACTAGTAGCAAATATCTAACCAGACTCCACACTTTTAAGGAGGATGCAGACAAACTGGAACAAGTTCAGAGAAAGGTAATGACCAAGGGACTGGAAACCAAGTCCTATGAAGAAGGACTGAAATAACTGAGCATATTTAACCTTAAGAAAAGGAAATGGAGGTAAGATGTAATAGTACTTTTCAAATATTTGATAAACTGTCATACAGAAGAGGGGCAGGATTTGTTCTTCTTGAAGACATAATAATGAACTAAAATTACAGCAAGACACATTTAGGTTAAATTTTAGCCAAAAATTCCCAGCTCTTGTAGTAGTATGACAATGGAACCGATTAACTTGAGAGGTGGTGAACACTCCAGTGCTGGAGGCAATCAAGAGAAAATTAGACAAACATCAGTAGATACACTTTGATCTGCTTTGATTTGGATTCTTGCATTAAGCAAGGAGTTGGATTCAATATCCTAAAAGGCCCCTTCCAACTTAATTATTCTATGACTCTATAGTTCTAACCTGCAACAATGATCTAGATCACGGGTCACCAACCTTTTTAAGTCAGGGGCCGGGTCATGCTCCCTCAGACAGTAAATGCGTCCACAGCCGATTCCAGCAGCGACGGCTGGAGCGAGGGTGGGGGCTGGATTATTTGGCACCATGGGCCATAGGTTGCCTACTCCTGATCTAGATGGACTCTTATTTCATCAAGTTCTTTCTTGTGTTTCGTACCTCTGTAGTAAGATGATCTTTTCCCAAACCTTTATTACTTCTAAATGACATGTGGCACCTTTTGATACGAAAAGGCAAGTTGTGCAAAGACTATACCATATAATTGAAAGGAAACTATATGGCAGGAGTTTCTAACTTATGGTCCATGGGCCAGACCTGGCCCATGTTACACCCGGAAGTGGAAGCAGGCGTGCTTATATCAGCCATAAAACGCGCCTGCATGTGCATTAACACATCCACGGCTGTTTTGAATGCAGAAGTGGGTGCATTTACAACAGCTGTAAATGTGCCCAATTCCACTTCCAGGGAGCATGGTCTGGCCCACTCAGCTGTCTGGGGGCAGTCAGGCCCACAGTATAAAAAGGTTGAGAACCCCTGCTATATGGTATCAAAAGTAGATGATGACCCAAGATACATAATGTCACATCCAAGTTGGAAAACAAAAACAGTGCTAAAAATAATTTGACATGAAATTTCCACCTTTCCTTCAAACACTAAAAGAGTTTTTCTCATCTTTGTTGGTAGGGCAAGAAATATGCTTGGCTCCATAACAGCCAACATGTCAGATGAAATAACATCTATTACATCGATAACATATCCTGCAAACAATGTGTTGATTATTATCATTTTTATTTCTCCCATTATAACAACTTACTTTCTCACAACTTTCAAGGTGGGTATGAGAGACCAGTTAGGGGGAGTGTGCAATGCAACTGGGTTATGTTCATGGAGGAACAACTTTTATTCTCACAACACTTTTTATTATTTAATACACAATATGCATTTAATGCTAATACATGTACAGTCAAAAGTTCCCATACTCCAGTTAGAGCACAGAATCATGGTAAGAACACACTTTCCGGTTAATTTATTTTGGAAATGAAGTTAATATCTAAGAAAATTCTGACCGTAATATTCTTGTAACAGTTAAATGGATACAGATACCACATGGCAGCAAATAAATCTCTATAGAATTACAAGACACTGCTTGCTAAAGGGGACCCATTAATTAAAAGGGCAGTAGGTCTGTTCTGCTGGCTCCCTCACATACCATCCACATATCATCCTGTTCTCTAGATTAGAAAGATTTGCACATGTTTCCTTACAGAGGTAGCTGTGTTGGAACATGTTGAGGAGGATGCAGCCTGGATGTGAAGACCTGCACAGCATGGGGGCAAGGTTAGCAGCATGTCATCACTGCCTTTAAATACATCCATTCCCTTACTATGGATAATGGAGCATGGAACACCTTAGTGATCCCAGCAGCAATTACATCAATTCCAGTACTCATTTAATGCTAATAAGCATAAATGTTGGCTGTCCTAGTTCATCCTATTTCTGTTCACAATAGTATTCTGTTAGTGGGAACTGTAGATTTCTTTAAGGTAAAGATCCCCCTTGCTCGAGAGCCAGTCATGTCTGCCCTAGGAGGGGGTGTTCATCTCTATTTACACCTGTCATTTTTCTCTGCTTAAACTAGGGGTGCCCAAACTACAGCCCACAGGCCATATCCGGCCCCTGACACCAATTCACCTGGCCCACACCACCCTTGCTGCTTCCAGGAGTGGCAAGGCCGGCACAGACTGGATGAATTGGTGTCAGGGGCCAGAGATGGCCCATGGGTCATAGTTTAGGGCCCCCTGCTCTAAGCCACCACTACACTCACAGATTTCTTTACTTTGTGCTAAATTAATGCTAATGCAGAGGCTGCAGCGCAAACATCTTTATCTTCTGTAATGGTGAAGTAGCAACTGCAATTATTTTCCTCAAAGAAACTGAGAACCTGAAAGGAAGAAAATGCTACAGTGTTTTGTATTTTGTTTTCTGATATGAAAGGAAGAAGTTACTGGAGTCTAGAGTATGTTAGTTTATTGAGTAGCAGCTGAGCTAGAAGATTCTGAACTGAGGCCAACAGGTAAAACACTTAGTCTTTTTGTTCTTTCTGAATAATTAATTTGCACTTACAATAGCTTCAGTGACGCTCTCAAAAGTATTTTACAGACACTAATTAACTGCTCTTGAGGCCCTGCCTGGAAACCACTTTATTTAATCTATTGTGCCCATTGAATTAGAGTTTAAGTAAACTTTTAAAAAGATAGCTAGGGGGGAAAAGAAAGGGAAGGAGTTCAGGACAGTTTGTCAATTTCAAAAACTGAAATAGATAATGGGAATAGAGCTGAAACATTCAAAAGAAGCAGCTAAGCCTACTGACAAAGCAGTTCAGAAATTTCCAATACAGTACTGTATAAGGTTTCCACAATCCCAGTACCCAACTCCAACTCTCTCAGTGCACGCACGCATGCACGTGCATGCATGCGCATGCATGCATATGCACACGCACGTGCATGCACGCACACACACACAAATATAGTGGCATGCCATGGACAAGTAGGTCATTTTGTTGTTCAGTCGCACAGCCGATTCTGACCCTTTGCGACCCTATGGACCATGCCCACCAGACACCTCTGTCCTCCACCATCTTCCTCAGCCCACCCAGCTTTGTGCCCATTGCATCTACAATACCATCTAGCCATCTCATTTTTGGTCACACACACACACCTTTGTTAAACTGACTTTACAGAAGCCCACATACAGTTGGGGCATGGTGTGGGCATGTGGGGAAATGAAGCATCAGCTTTTTCTTCTTCTTCTGTGTCTAGGTCAGATGTTAAACTGCCATAATGAAGCTACCTTTTGGTGAACTCATTCTGCAGTTCCTTTTACCTGATCTAGTGTGAGAAATATTAGCTGGCACAACAAGGGGCAAAATGCTAATTAACTTCTGAACCACCCAGAAAGTGCACTAAGCACTATGGGGTGGTATATAAGTGTGATTACTTTGCTTTATGAAAATTATACCAGAAACTCTGGTCAGTTTTGGTCCTGCTTCCTTAATGTTTGGAAGATTATACATATCTTTGAAAAGTTTGATTGATTGATTGATTTGGACTATATAGGTCCCAGAATGCCTATGTCAATGAGAGTTGTTTCCAAAACTAACATCTTCCAACTTTTTGATTACATAACATGAGTTCTTCACAAGAAAATGTACTATATGTTTGTCTTGGTTATCACAATTTCTAATTCTTCCATTTATAAGGTAAATTGTGATCTACCCTAAAAAGGCTGTTATCGATTTAATTTTTATTTTGTTTTCTTGTTTTCTAGTCACTTTGCACAAATGGCAGATTCTCGGTTTGAATAACAAGGGGCTTGTCAAGTGTTTTTATAGATAATGGCAGGTTGTTTATCCTCATCACCACGCTGTTGAGTATAATGGATATACACAATTTCAGAACCCCAGAGAAAATAACAAATGTTCCCATTTCATATCAGTTCCATACAATATAATGGATGCTTCCTATTTCAGAAAGCACATCTCCAGATATCTCTTACTTTGGAAATGTTGATCATGCCATTCTAAATGTCCTCAATATGTTATTATGTAGTTTTTCTCTGTCTTGTTTTTTTAAAAAGCTAAAGGGGAAAGGCACATTAAAATTTTCCCCTATTCAAAATGGAATGGGAAAGAAATTTACCACAAAAATCTTACAGTCAGTGTTCTCTTTCCACTGCTGCTTAAACAATGCACAACTAAATGCTGAATTTACCCTTTCCCATTTAAAAACTAATACAGTACAGACACAAAAAACTCAACAAAACCCAATAAACATCAAATTAGAAAGCTAAAAGAATCATTGTCCACCCATCACAGAGACCACTAGGAAAGAGAAAATGTATATATCCTTTATTCTTGGGAAACCCCCTTCCCCTTTCAAATCTGTATGGATTATTTAAACTGGGCTTTGTCCCTTCTAATATAAAATCAATAACATCTCCCACAATGCCAGCAAAATCATCTGTGACAATTACCCACCCCAAGTCTTACATCACGTGTAAGTTTGTCATTAATTGCTTTATCATACCATTCACTTAAGAAAATGTGAGCAATTTTCCAGTTCCAATGGTCTGGATAATCAAGTGTTGAGGCACTCCATTACTTTCAGACCATCCACAGTTTCTCATGATCCACACAGTCATGCTGTAATCCATGGTTTTTCAACCTTGGGTCTCCAGACATTCTTGGGCTTTAGCCAGGATTCCTGATCAACAGGTGTACTGTCTTGGGCTTCTGGGCTGGGAATAAAGTCCAAAAACACCTGGGGGCCCAAGGTTAGGAAACACTGCATAAAGCAGAGATTGACCTTTTTCTGAAATTATTTGGTGCACTCCAGTAGATGTTTGTAATATGATCTTGGTTACCTCTCTCCAGTTTAGAATCCATCTTGAATATGAGGCATTTCTCATTCCATATAAGGTAGAAAGCTTTGTGGCAGCACCTTGTTTGGTTGGGAAATTAAAGCAATGGTTCTATAATTATTGCAATCCTTGGCAATAACATCTCATTTCTTAGTGATTGGAATGTATATGGAGTGTTGCCAATCCAAGCCCATTATTTTGTTTTCCAGATTTGTTGGCATATTCTCGTTAGGATTTTGACTGATTCATTCTCTGTGGCTTGAGATAATACTATTTGTAGTCCATCTACCCCTGATGATTTATTTCTTCCTAGTACTTTCAGACACCCAACACTGCAATGTTTATACACTCCATTTCTTTCTTTATAGTTTCCAGTTTACCTTAATCCATATTTCTCAAGTGCTATGTTCCAATTATATGTGTCATGTTGGATCATATTTTCCTTTCACTCCCATGCATGTCAGCCTATACACATCCTTTCAGCTTCAATTTAGTTGCCCCATTAGCAGCAGTGGCATTAATAAGTGCTTTCTGACGTGGGAATTTCAACTTCTGGCATTTTATCTTGTTCCATTTCAGACTGACTCATGATAAGTTTTTCTTCATAAATTTATCAGTGGGTTATCATTGCCACCTACTGCACAGTACTAAAGAAAGTTAGTTTCAGTGTCCCTGCTGCTGCCTAGGAGTTGTTGCCATAATCAGCTTTTGAACTATATAATCCCATGGAGACAGCTTAGAGCAAGGGTTCCATTGGAGTTCTTTTGGAAGAATCTGCATCTTCATGGCCCCTGGTCTCCTCCCATGAATACTATGTAACATATATTCTGTACAAGAATCCATCCTCATGACAGAACATGAAAAGAACTATCCAATCTGTATACAAAACATAATAATGGAAAACCAAGCTAGGCAGAGATGGAGTGAAAATTGGAATTATCCAATCTCTTCTGCTGATATGACCATTATCTTGCATCATTTTTATTTTTCTGAATCTTCTCATCCTCCTTGTCTAATTCTCGCTTCTTGCCTACCACTGTCATAGCAGCAGCAACCAATTACAGAGCAACCACAACCAGTGCTGTCCCAACTTGGCTAAGCATCTTCACCTCTACCCCTCATTGACTTTGCTCACTCTCCCACTGTTGAGAGATGGGATGAGATATTTCATGTTTCCAAGCCTATATTTCCCTTTTTCTATCATTTAGCATTTAAACCAGGGATTTCCAATCTTTTTATGCTGGGGGGCCTGACCATGCCCCCCCCCCCAAGATAGCTGAGTGGGCCAGTCCATGCCCCCAAGAAGTGGAAGTAAATGCACCTACTTCCACATTTACAACAGCTGTGGACACATTTACGGCTGACATAACCATGGTTTATGCATGCTTAGGTGCATTTTACAGCTGTCATAAATGCCCCCACTTCCAGGTGCAGCAGCAGCAGTGGGCCACATGAAATGGTGCTGTGAGCCAGGGCCGGCCTATGGGCCGTAGGTTGGGAACCCCTGATTTAAGAATTTAAGTTGCCACTGATGTTTTTCATGGAGGGGAAAAGCTAGTTTTTTAAAATCCCCATCCGTTGCTTAGCAGTTGATGGAAATCTGCATTCTTCATCTTTTCAGATAATTCAGGATACTCACAATTTCAGATCAAAAACAAGTAAGTATTCATCATTTCTTTATTGGGGGTTAGAAGATTCACAGTTCATCTGCTATCCATGCTGAAGCCTCTTGTTAAAAGAACACTTTGGGGAAAACACTCACAGCCTCTGCTATTTTGTGACATTATGTTGTCTATATGTCCCAGTGTACTAATATCTTCTGACAGCCATTTTCATACACGAAAAGAAATAATAATAGCCAGGTGTTGAAAACCAAAAGGAAATTTATCTAAAACACACATTTGTTTATTTGGTTGGTTGGCTGGTTGGTTAAGCAATTTCTATACCCCACCTGAGTGAAGCATATCAAAAGGTTACAATCAGTCTTGATGAGTTTCCACATCTCCCATCACACAAAAAAAATCAAAGTAAATCTGGGAAAGTAAAAAGGTTCAGCTAATATTTAATCTTCAAATTAAAGTGACTGATCAGCACTAAGTATCTTCAAGGAGCAGATCTTTAAAGGCCTCCCAGAACAGGATTGTCTTCAGATGTTTTTTTAACATGGGTCTTTCACAGACAAGATGATCCACAATGAAAGTGTCACAACCGAGAAGGCTTGATTCCTGTTGAAGACTTCTTGGCTACTCTCAGTTTGAGATGTGGGCAGCCATTCTTTGGGAGAGATGTCCCATCAGATAAAAGAGAAAAGAATTAAAAATTCAACATTACAAGCTGCCAAGTTCTTATTCTACAAGCTGAAATCTCATTATAGCATTTTACTTCTCTCTTCCTTCATAGCTTAAGCATAGAGAGCTCTTTGCATAAATTGATGGATGCTTGCTTTTACACACATTCCAATGGGACACAGTATTTCCACAGCTTCTTCAAAAACAAACACACACACACACAAAGCCAGTCATCCTTAAGCAAACCTCTTAAGTCTCTTGCTCACAGCTCTCACTCTTTTCCTTCACTTGTTCCACGCTATCTCAGACAATGCTTTCACTCTAACAGCCTTACATCTTCATTTTTCTCTCTATAACTCAATTGAAAACAGAATTGGCCTTCTCTCACACACCCTCATTGCATACACAATAGTAATACTATTTCATTTCTACACATTCTATCCCCCCCCCCAATTGGTTTTAACAGACTCTCCTGGCATATATCCATGTTACAATCATCAGTCAAAACACATGGGAAAAAATAAAGGAGACAAACCTGTACCAGAGGTAATGAGTTTTTGGCAGAATAATTAAGTTAACAGAAGACAACTGGTAGATTCAAGGACGAAGGGTTAGTACAATAGGGCATTTTTTGTATATGGGTTATGAGAAAATTGATATAACATTTTTATGTGAACAATTTGAACAAAATAATTATATATGAATATATAACTAGAATGGTTAAGATAATTGAAGTATGGAAAGTATTAAGGTGTATTTTTTTTTCTCTTATGTATAATTGTTACTCATTTTATTATTATGTTTATGTAATTTTTTTTCTTTTAAAATTTAATACAATTAATTTAAAAAAAACTACATACAATCTCCATGTATTTTAATACATAGCTCTATACAAGATTATGTGCAAAGGGGGCTTGTCACATTGTGTATTATTTTTATGAAATATGAAAAGCTCAGTGCTTTGGGTATCTGGTTGTGGATCCAGAGGTTGGGAGTTTGAGTCCTCACTGTGCCTCCTCTAAGAAGATCCAACCTGTGTTGTTATGGGCAAGCTGCACAGTCCCAGGATTTCCCCAGAAGAAGGGAATGCCAAGCCATTTCTGTGTATTCTCTACCTTTGAAAGCCTTGGGAAAAGGTCATCATAAGTCAGAAACAACTTGATGCCAATATAATACACAGACATTTTGTAGTTTATAACAGGGGTTCCCAACCTAAGGCCCATGAGCCGGATCCAGCACCATTTCATGTGCCGCCACCCACCCCTCCAAGTGCAGTCAGGAAACAAAATGACCACCTCTTTGAAGCTATTGGGACAAAATGGCCACCCCCATCATGCAGACAGGGCAAAATAGCCATCCAGCCCTCAAAGCTGACTGAGAAAGTGTGACCCGGCCCCCGGCTTGAAAAGGTTGGAAACCCCTGGTTTATAGTCTTGAACATGTGAAATCTACCATTTTGGACTACCAATCTTGGATGCTCTCAGTTGATTAGAAGTTTCTATCAAGCAATGAAATTTGCTGAGGGCCTGCTTTTATTATTATAGTGCATTGCTTTGAAAACTGAATAAATAAATAAATAAAGAACATGAATCACCATCTTGTAAGCAGCATTAGCAGCTTTTTCCCAGTAAAGGTTTCCTTTTGGTGTCACAAAAATCTGAACATGGAAATGCTGTAGGCAAGAAGATTCAATTTGTTCCTCTTTGTTATGTGCAAAAGACACCATGGCAAATTAAAGTAACTGAATTTTGATCAGCATTTCCCATTTGTGCTCCGTGAATTGAAATGTAAAAGGTCAAAGCTTCAAAAGCATTTTTCATTCGTAAAATGGTTTGTTTGCTGCTATAATTTAATAGCCATGCTAAAGCTGATAAAATTTTGGAACCAGTGCATGGTGTATATTGATGTCACAGGTCAAAAATAAAGGCTTCAATGTAATTTATTTCCCCAAACACAGTGGAGATAATAACTCATGTGCAGAGCAATATGTTAAAATGAAATTATATTCAATAAGGATGGCTTCAGCTCTTCTAAAACTAGGTATACTTGGTTACATTCTTAGTTTATTGGGATTATCTCCACAGGACATCACCATGTTGGACAGTTGTTGGTGTGCTCATTTGTTCTATTTTGTATGACATTGACTAAATCTGTAAGGTATTTTTCTCCTTTCAGGGTGCTCAGTTATATTCTTTCCTGTGGAGTGGCCTTTGTCCTCCTTTTGGGAAGGACAATGTGATAAGAAAAGAATAAAATTTCTGTTCGTGCAGTGAAATTCCACTCCAACCCATTCAATCATGCAAATTACTGGCAAGCATCTCTATTTGAGGTTAAACACCTTTGCATTGTTCACAGGTTCTGTATAGATGCCTGATATATGCAGACACAGTTGAGAAGGAACTGATACAAATCATCCAGCCAGTTTTCAAAAATGTGGCACTCACATGTGTCTATTTTTTAAATTGTAAAAGGTTCTGTAATTGCAGAACAGGAGGGTTTTGTGATGTTTGGAATAATTACTAGCTCACACGGATCACAATAACAGTGCTGTGATTGAAGCAGCAACGCTGTGCCTTGTGAGCTTGAAAAAGTTTCTTTCCTTAACTATGGGTGAATCTTGATTAGCAAAAAGTATATCTGTGTAAGTTTGGCCAGGTTCTAAATCAATTCAAAGACTGAGGAATACACAACATACAGCTGAGGCAAAAATTATCTTGCAGAAATATGGGCTGCTATACACTGCCTGAGATGAGTTGTTTATATTGCACCAATTCCTGAGTACACATACGGTTGAGAGCCCTTGTTCTTTTGGGTTTGTTTCTGACCCATATATTTTCAAACTGTTTCATCTTTTTTGTTTTTATTTTCTAATAAAGAAATTTGAGAGCTGTGAAGTTCACTGAGTATTCTGGAATGCTAAGTACAGTTCCTACTCAGAGGATCTGGACAACAGACAGAGAGCAGTCATTGCTCAGGTCAGCTACTGAAAGGAAGGGCAAGTACATGCAAGACCTAGCCTGTAAGTACTGTACTTCCCTTTTGGAGGACATGTTCCAGGCATGGAGCAGAGGAACAGGAAAGGCAGAGAACTTTGCCCTAGTTGGAGTGTGTAGTGTAGGCAGCCTGAAAGCTAACTTGGATGCTGGGAGCAGTACTTCTGAGGACCAGTGTAGGAGCTAACTCTTCCATTAGCTCACCAGCAACAAGGAATGTACCAGCAGTCAAGGTCAACGTCAGCTTACAGCAGGACCCAAATCAATTTCTGGACAGACTCTATAATCTGCCCACTATGCTGACATTACCACAAACTCATACAAAGTTCTCTCCAAGCTTGGAAATTTAATTTAAAAAAAATACTTTGTTACAGTAACAGTTCCAAGGCATGCATTAAGCTTCACTTAAATCTCAGGTTTATTTAATTGTAATCTCTTACTTAGCTGAATCTGAAATATAATTGAAAAAGTTACTTTACTTGCTTAACAAATAAAATCATCACTTTTTAGTAAAGGTCACCCTTGCTTGAAAGCCAGTCGTATCTGACTCTGTAGTATAAAACACAGTGTGGCTGAGTATATACATTCTACAATGAGCTGGCTAAATGAATGACTGAAACTTGGAGACAAAAGTTTCCAGGATGATGTGAAGGCAGGCAGATTTAGAACATATTCAACAGCTCTGTTCATGTGATTGGCTTAATCCATGGAAATGAAATGATACCTTAGTTATAAGGAACATTGAAAACTGCTTTAGAGGAAGTAACATCATTGGTCTATCCAGCCCAGTACTGTTAATTCTGACTGACATCAGCTGTCCAGGGTTTATAGGAGTGTTGAAACTCTTTCCTAGCTCTACCTGAAACTCCAAGTATTACCTGGTCATCTCTCATCCAAGTCATAAATTTATTATTATTATTTATTAGTTCAAATTTATATTGCCGCCCACTCGCCGTGGCGACTCAGGGCGGCTTACACACAATACATTACATTACATTACAATATGTTGGGGTGGGCACAAGAATGAACAAACAAGAATGACCATGCTGATTCCAAAATCAGAAGATATGTTCAGGAAGGTATGGTAATAATTCTTATATTGGATAGAAGCTTTTTAATCCAGAACATTTTGAAGATCATTTTAACCAACTCTACAGGGGCTGCTAAAAATTTCATTTTTAAAAAATTAAGAATGAGTTGAGCAGATGCATTAGGCCTACCCTTCCTTGAACTTCCAATGGAGGAATGTAACAGTGCATAAAATAAACATATGGATGGACAGCGAGGAAAGAAAGAACTGATAAATTGCTGTTAACAGAAAGTGGAGGGAGGTCTGAGGAGTAGGGGAAATGATAAAACAAACAAGCTGGTAAACAAAGCTGGAGGGGAAAATAGGTGGATGGAAAGTAGGTCACCTGAGAAGTTTCAGAGGTATTTGTATGCAAATACAAAGAAGCAGGACAAGGCAGAATGGAAATGAATGCACACATAGGGAATAGCAATTTATGCTGTCAATGAGCTATCCCAGTATGAGAGCAGTGTTCTGCGGGGACTCATAGAACAGATGGGAAAAGATGATGGGATGGAATCAGAGCATGAAAAGTTATTGTTTAAAAATAATTAGTTACAAATATAGAGAAAGAGCTTTTAAATTTGTTTCTAAACTACTACACTCATCATTGCTGAATCTAATTCTTTATCTTTCTCAGATCTACATGAACTTATATTAGAAGCAGTGTAGTTGTAACTGTTTCTCCCAGGAGGCTGATGTAAAGAGACTCCTGCCTCTTTACACCAGCCTCCCAGGAGAAACAGGGCTCAACAGCGGAGCCCGGTGGCCTCAAAGATCAGCGTTTCGCTGCCACCGGGAGTTGCCAGAAAATGGCCCGCCGATACCTGCCGTCTTTCCCCCGGACCCCACCCATGACCAGGGGATAAAGGGCCAAGCCAGCTCTTCGCAGAAGAGATGGCCCGCCAACCCGCTGTTTGGCTGAGGACACCTACGGGCCCCCGGACCCCACCCATGCCCAGGGGATGAAAAGCCGGGACTTGGCTTTTGGAGCTGGGCGGGTTGGCCTCAAAATGTGCTTCTGCCACCACAGTCATTGTTCCCATCCGCAGACGTTGAGCCTGAGCTCTGCTACGGACATTGAGCTTGGGCTCTGTTGGGGACACTGTGGATTGGTATGTTTGGGTTTGTTGTGTATTAACAGTTATGAGGGGTTGATCTATTGTATTGACTTATCGTGTATTGATTTATTGTGTGTATTGATCTATTATATGCTGATTACTGTATTTATTGCTCTGTTATATTTTATCCTAGTGTATTTTTGTTGTATTGTAACTTTGATATTGGTGGATTCTGTAAGCCGCCCTGAGTTGGTTTTTACCAAGTAGGGCGGCATAGAAATCTAATATAATAATAATAAATAAATAAATAAATAAATAAATAATAACCTTAAGTTGCCTTCATAATGTAACAATGTTGTTAGGAAAAAGGACTAATTATACATAACTGGTGTTTATAATATCTCAAAGCTCTTGAAAATACAGTTGAAGATTAAGAGTTTAGAAAATAGCAAGGAACTGCAGATTGGAAATTTAAATTGTTAAAATATAACTCCTCTGCTTTTCTGAATACTCCAAGCTACAGTACACAAATTGCTCAATTCCCATTTCTTTGACATGTTATGTATTTCAGTCTAATATAAAGAGTTATGTGGTGAGCAGAGAGCATTGTCTGATGCAGGGAAACTTTGGTTGAAGTTCTCATTTGGGAAAAAGATTAATATTTTAATGCATCTGAAAATAAAAGTCCTATGTTATCATCATCTTGGTCAGGCTTACCTGTATCACATCTTTGATTCTTTACCAAAGCCTGGAAATTGTTAGCTATAAATATGATAGTTACTTATAACCAGCTACTTTGGTAAAAAATAAGATAACATATTATTATATTATATAATAATATAATGTAATTACATAATTAGAGTTTTGTTGTTGTTCAGTCACACAGTCGATTCCGACCCTTTGCGACCCCATGGACCCACTGTACGCCAGGCACAGTGTAATTAGAGTAAAAGTAATATAACAAGCAGAAATTTAGATAAGAAGATTTTAATTGCTTTCAAATGTTACTATTAAGCCCATTTGAAGACATTATAGAGGCACTGTGATAGGAAGTTTTCAGATTTTATCCCTCCAAAGTGTACTGCCTCATGTTAAAAATGTAATTCACAGTAATTCACACCTTTTTCCAGAAAACTCATTGTGAAATGTATCACCATTTGTCCATGACACTGTTTTATAGATAAGAAAATAAAATGCTATATGATCCTTTTTATATAAGGCAGGGGTTTGGAACTTACGGCCCATGTGCCAGACCCTGACCCTAATGTCATTCCATCCAGTCCACGGTGACAACCACAGAAACAGAAGCATTTATGACAGCTGTAAACACCCCCAGTTTGCTGCAGCATTTACGATGGGGGAAACCTTGTGTCTGGCCCGCTCAGCTGTCTGAGGATGAGTGGTCTGACCCGTGACGTGAAAACATTGAGAACCCCTGATATAAGGATTCTTGGCAATACATTAACACTAACATCAGAAATTATTAATGTTTAAATTTGAGAGAAAGATTGATTGGGCCCAACCCTGAACAGGTTGCTCAGAAAGAAATGTTTCCTGGGGTCCTGTGCTTCCCTTTTCAGAAATATTTTAAAGTTAGAGATTATTACATGTTTGTTTGCATTTTCATTCCATAAAATGTGCATCTCTCTCTTTTTTGAAAAAATCATTTTCTAAAGTAGTCTTGACTCCTTGCACTAGGGAAAAGGTGGGATATAAATGAAATACATTTGTAATTTATCATTTGGAACTAACAAGATGCCCAGAACCCATGAAGCTCTATATTTGAAAAACCATTCAGTCCACAGCCGTTAATTTGAGAGAAGGACAAAAAATATTACATCACTGTTCAGTCCATGCAAAGGGCTGTTTAAACAGACGTTTCTGTCAAAGAACTGAGGAAAATAAATACCAAAGGTGCTGAAGTTTAAAATTACTGAACTTATGTTCTGCATTGGTCTTTAACTATATGTTGCCAGTCTTGTCTACAATAATCTATGTCTTCAATGAGAACACATAGTTAAAGATATATGCTTGGCCTGATGAGATGTTTCGGTCTCCATATGGTGTCTTTGGGGAACTGTCGTGGTCCATGAGCTTAATTGAGGAGTGTTGGTTTTTAAGGTTGATTTTCCAGTTATTTGAAAAACTTCGCTATCCAATTATGTATCTTCAATGAGAATTTTTTAACAATTACCTATTTTTCAGAGTTAGTTCTAAAAAAAAACACACATTCTAATCTCCATGTTTTAAAAAAAAAACACCTGCTCATTTGCTTCATAAACTCTGGATCTGGAAACAAATTTCTTCCTGGATGATTTGAAAAATACTCAAGAGACTCTGCATTCTGGCTAAGATATGGCCAATAAACTTGCATTTAGTTGGTGTATTTGGATAATCCCAATTCCCATTGGTATGTGACTCTCTCCCTCTCTGCTTCTTTTTTTTTTAAGAAAGCAGATTTAATGTTGCGACTGTACATTTGCAAGCAGCTGAATGTGGTTTTAAGTTCCCTTGATGTCTTCTATCTGTTTAATAAAAAGCTGTTTCTCAGACTGCTAATGAGCAATATGGGACAGAAAGCCACAAGAAAAAGACTATAAAGACTGCTGGAGCAGGAAACTTTCTACTGTGTGGTAGTTTATGATGCAGCAGCTCAGGTCATTTCAGAGGTAAGATTTACTATCATGTAGGATGAAGAAATGAGAGACGCTCCAAATCAGAATTGGAAAGCCAAATTTCACTTTATTAAACAGATGCATTAGTGAAATGACTGAGATAAATCAAAGATAGATCTCCTTATTCTTATTGAATATGTAATCCTTACAGAGATAGGAAAGTTACCCTATTTGCTGGTGTATAAGACCTACTTTTTCCCCCCCCCTTAAAATACACTGGACAAATTGGGTGTGTCTTATACAGTACTGTATATAGTGGCCTATAGTGGGCTATTTTGGTAATAATTGGTTGTTTCTTATACTCCAATGTATCTTATACGCTGGCAAATATGGTACCTTTTGAAGTTTTTGAAGGTTTTGAAGGCTTATTACACACATGCCAGCCATTTAAGAATAGTCAGAAACACTCTTAGTCTTATTCATTATCTTGCCTGTTCTAGTCATGCTTTGTTTGCTAGAAATGACAAGTGAACAACCAGAAAAATGGGGCACAAAGGAATTATACTCACCAAGGTTATTTATACCTGGAACAATGGGCTAGAATGAAAAACAGATACATACTGTGTTGCCCTAGGCCAGTGGTGCCCAAACTAAAGCCCGGGAGCCGGGTGCGGCCCTCGATGCCAATTCATCTGGCCTGTATGGGCGCATTTTACTTACACTTCCAGGAGTGATGAGGGCTTCGGGGGCCGTAGAGGAAAGAATCGCTAAGCCATTCAGAGAGAAGTGGGCTTCTAAAACTAATCTGCCAGAATATCTACCGCCAGGGGAGGAGGACTTGACTGTATTTAAAGATGGGCATAAACCCCTCTGTCTGTGAGAAATTAGGTGGAGGGCATACCATCAGGTACTCAATGTAGGGGTAACCAACCCATGGAAAAAGAAGAAGAGCAGTGCAAAAGAATAAGATGTCAGAATATTAGAGGTACGATAACAGGTCAAAGACCCCTGAGAGAAACCTGTTCTCATTTTGCAAAAGAATGTCCTTCATCACAAGAAATTTGGGAAGCTCTAGCAAGTAAATTGTACTGACCTTATTTAGAGGAACAGAGAGCAGAGACAATTCTATCAGTGACAGAACCAGGAAAGGGGTGGAAGGCACTGACAAAGAAATGAAAGCTGGAGAACTGGAAAGTGCCCTGTTCCTTGGTTAGGTTAATTAATCTGTTTCCCTTAAGTACTCTGGTGTTCCAAAGGAGACAGGAAGAAAGATAGGAAATCTAGCAGATAAAAAAAAAGGGTGGACAGTGTGATGGCGAGGCTCAGAGTATGTTAGGACATTTTTCTTTTGTGGGGTATTGTACAAAGATTGCTGCCCAGTGGAATAGTACAACTTTAAGGCCCTGCAAGTGTTCTAAACACAGGTGTACATAATAAAGCCACAGACTGATTGCCCGGCTGTGCATGCCTCATCTACGTGCGGGTGCTCCTGAACCAGCCCAGCTGTGGCTGATTAGAGAATCTGCCCAGCAACACCAGGGTATAACTGTGGCCCTCTGGGAAGGGTCCACTGAGGAGGTTACCATTTGGAGGAGGCTGTCATACTGAAGAGAAGGACTGAGCTACTGAGAGACTTCAGAGAGAGACTGCTGAAGGAGGTCGTGCTGTTGAGAATTCCTTCAACTGGGAAGGAAGAACTGCTGAAGTTTACCAGGACTCTGTGCATGCTCTTGGCATTGGAGCCAACAGAGGAATCCAAGCTGTGTACCAACTGTGGGCTTGGAGAGAGAGAGACTGTTGTATAGACCTGTGTTTGTCTGTCTTCCCCTCACTGTTAAGTGTAAAGTGCACCTTTCACTGAAGGCATATGTGTGTGTGTTGTTGCACCTAAGGCTTTCGCTGTATAACAGCTTAAAAGTGCTACTCTGCTATCGAGACACACATATCGCTAGGGGAATCCCTGACAGAGTATATGCTCAAAGAATGATGGCGAGACAGAAGGAACTCAACAGGTACAAATGGTGGCAGTGGTTGACAGAAGCAAATTTGGGAATAACTTAGAATATTAAAAGTTAAGTTTCAAGTAAATGACAATATAATTGTAAATATTAGTCTTCTTTTGTATATACTATATATTTTTCCCCACAAGCACTACATATGTAAATATGTTTACTGAGATATGTAACTATATTTTTTCAAATTTTTAAAGTGTTAAGTTTATGTAGTTGACCTCTACAGATGGTACTGTAGTAAGAATTTTATCAAAAAAGCTGCTGCTGCTGCTGCTTCAGCACTTTTCAATTACTTGACAGATTGGTATACTTGCACTCCAGAGCGCAGGACATACAATAATGAGCTCAAGTTAGATGAAGCTAGATTTTGTTTGCATAACATGGAAAACATCCTGTTAGAGCAGTATAACAATGGAACCAATTACTTTAAAAGGTAATGAGAGCTCCAACACTGGAGGCGTTCAAGAGAAAATTAGACAACTGTCTGTCAGATTTTCTTTGACTTGGATTGCTGTATTAAGCAAAGAGTTAGACTTGATAACCCCCTCCATCTCCATTATTCTATGATTCTGTGATTAACTAGGACACAACTACAGAATTGTAATGGTATAGTTGCAAATAGTTAGAATTTAAGTTTTAGCTGCATAGTCTGAAATGTTTATCTTAAGAACTGAGTCAACTTAACCTCAACAAACTAAAAAAAAATCATTACAAGAGAGAAGAACCATTTTTCCTGGAACCATTGAGTACAAGCACAGTAATAAACTAATAAATGTTCAGCTTTCAGCATGCTGTACTGCTAATTGGACACTGCTAAGACTCTTAAAAATCAGTGTTCCAAGTTCATCTGCAAAGCATCAGCATATGTCAGGCAGGATGGCCCATTGCTAGCAATGTATCTTCAAATCAGTTTTTGCAAGCTTTGAGTGAAGAATTGTTTTATCTTCTTATGAGTGTAAGGCTTTTAGATCTCCCTTCCTCTCTCACTGCCCACCTCATTCCATCTTTCCTTTGTTTCCCTTTTCAATCCTGAAAATGTAACTGAATGCCATGTCTGTTGATATGCCTTAGGGGTGAATTCTAGACTTCAGCAATACAACAGGAGCTCTTTTTATTGGCCACCCTTAGAGGAATTCAAGTGATCACTTATTTTGTTCATGTACTGCATTTGTGAATATATCTTAGTCATGGATCCACTCATGGTTACAGTTTATTCTCTAGGTGGCTCCACGCTGACATCTTTGGAGCCCTCCATGATTCATGAGCCTTTCCTCAATTCTTCCACTTGTTCTACAAAAAAAAGAACTACATGTATGACAATTATCTACTTAAATAACTTTAGGAGAAAAGTCCTGAACTCCCATCACAGGGTTTTCCTTCAAGTCCTTAACGATGAAGGATTTTTGCCTAAGTCCATCTCTCTTAGCTTTTGGAAGCAATACTTTTTTTAAAAAAAATGCAAGACAGACAAGTAAAATTGAAGCTTTATTGAGTCACTTTTACAGGCAAATGTCTTCTTTTACAATCTATAACTTACAAATCATGTCACACTCATCTTTTTATTAGCATTTGCTTCTTCATATTATGTTTGGGAATTAAACGGGTTCTGATTATGCATTTTAGCATAGATGAACTATGAAATCACCATGAAAATAGATGGTACCTGTCAAAGCATTTAACATATTTAGAATCTTAATAATCTAGTAGACAGCTGTGAACCATTTTGTCTTTTGAGGACCACATGGAAAAAGTCTACAGCAGAACAGGATTGCAAAACATTCTGTTATTCTTCATGTCACCCCATCTAAAAGGTCTTTCCCACATGGAGTTCAAACTGCTAGTTTTTAATGCTTACACATTTCTCATGAAATCCAATCACAATACTCCAGCATTAGTAAAGGGTTTCTTTTTCATCTTCTCCATCAAACAACAAAGTGCAGTCTGTTACCACTTTAACTGAAGAAAAAATGTAGCAAACTAGATTCTGATGTTTTTCCCCCTAAATAGATGGGAAATTTATTATTGATAACTTTATCAAAAGATACAAAGTCTTAGTAATAATGATGAGTTTCCAGGGGCGGGGGGGGGGGGAGAGATTTAACTAGAAATAAACTGAGATTTTCCACATCACAAATGTGGGTTGAATGCAAAATACCTAGCTGACAATGAGAATTTGCTCACACATATATGTGCTCCAGTTCAGAATTTTATTTATTTATTTATTTATTTAGAGTTCTATTGCGGCCCCTTCACCAAAGTGACTCTGGCAGCTCACAATCACCATAAAAACATTCATATATAAAACCACACAACAATAAAATCACCAAAACATTTAACGATTAAAAACCATTAAAATACCCTCCCAGCCACAATAAATTAAAAACTGAAAAGATGTTGTTTCATCATAAATGTTAAAAAAACCCAGAGAGAGAGAGAGAGAGAGAGAGAGACACGCAGAGGGAGAGGGAGAGGGAGGATGCATGCCAAGATAAGGAATCCAGTATTTTCTTCCAATCTATTCACAAGCCTTGTTTTAAAATTGACAGCTATCTATTCGTGTGAAATGCCCTTTATAACTAAATTACCAGCTATGATGTATCAACTTGAAAGCTTTAACAGAGTCTAGTCATTCTCCTTTGCTTGTTAGAACAGACTTACTCTCAAAAAATTGCTAGAAGAAAAGCATATGGCTACACCTTTAGCTAAGTATGTTTGCTAAGATGTGTGAACAGCTAATATTTCTCACTACCTGGCCAGATGGCTTGATGATGATACATTTCATTGGATGACTTGGGAGAATAGACATAGTATCATTGAATTCCAGAAGTGAAAGATAGCCAACGGGCCATTGAGTCCGTTCCCCTGCCAATGGATAATCCTCATACTAACTATAGTGATTTGATAGACAGAGTGACAGAAGTATTATGGACAGAGGCATGGGACATCATACAGAAGGCAGCAAGGAAAACCATACCAAAAGAAAAGAAGCACAGGAAAGTAAAGTATTGTCTGATGAGGCTCTTAAAATAGCAGAGGAAAGAAGGAATGAAAAAGGTAAAGGAGAAAGGAAAAAAATAAATCAATTGAATACAGAATTTCAAAGAAAAGCAAGATAAGATAAGGAAACCTACCTAAATTAGCAATGCAAAGAAATAGAGGGAAACAACAAGGGGTAGGACTAGAGATATTTTTTTAAAAAAAATGGGAAATAAAAGGAATGTTTAAAGCAAAAATGACCGTGATAAGGAACAAAAGGATTTAGCTGATGCAGAAGAGATTAAGAAAAGATGGCAAGAATACACAGTGGAACTTTACAAAAAGGACCTCAACACCCCTGATAATCACAGTGATGAGAACATTCAACTTGAGCCAGACATCTTAGAGAGTGAAGTCTGAAAGGCCCTAAAAAGCAATGTAAACAACAAAGCCAGTGGAGATGATGCTATCTCAGCTGAATTTTTCAAAGCCCTAAAAGATGATGGAATCAAATTATTGCATTCTATATGCCAGCAGAATATGAAAACTCAACAATGGCCACAGGATTGGAAAAGATCAGTATATGTTCCAATCCCAAAAAGGGTAATGCCAAAGAATGTTCAAATTATTGAACAGTTGTGCTCATCCCACATGCTAGCAAGGTGACGCTCAAGATAATACAGGATAGACTTTAGCAGCATGTGGAGAGAGAATTATCAGAAGTGCAGGCTGGGTTCCGAAGAGGCAGGGGAACTAGAGACCACATTGCCAACATAAATTGGATCATGGAGAAAACAAAGGAATATCAGAAACAAGTCTACTTCTGTTTCATTGGCTACACCAAGGCCTTTGACTGTGTGGACCACAACAAAATGTGGCAAGTATATGCCTCACGAGAAATCTGTACAAGAGTCAAGAAGCAACAGTTAGCACAGGATACAGAATGATGGAGTGGTTTGGAATAGGAAAAGGAGTAAGACAAGGCTACGTTTTGTCACCCAGCTTATTCAACTTATACACAGAGCACATAATGTGCAATGCAGGGTTGGACAAATCACAAATTGGGATCAAAATTGCTGAGAGAAACATCAACAACTTGAGATATGCAGATGATACCACCCTAATGGCAGAAAGTGAGGAAGACCTAAAGAAGCTCCTGATTAGGTTGAAAGAAGAGAGTGCAAAAGCTGGCTTGAGCTCAACATCAAAAAAACCAAGATCATGGCAACAGGCCCTGTCAGTGCCTGGGAAATAGATGGGGAAGAAGTAGAAGCAGTGACAGATTTTACTTTCTTAGGATCAAAGATCACTGCAGATGGTGATTGCAGCCATGAAATAAACAGGCGACTGATGCTTGGGAGACAAGCTATGAAAAACCTGGGGAATATAGTTAAAAGTAGAGACATCACATTGCAAACAAAAATTCGTATAGTCAAAGCAATGGTATTCCCAGTGGTAATGTATGGTTGTGAGAGCTGGACCATTAGGAAAGCTTAGTGCAGAAGAATAGATGCCTTTAAAATGTGGTGTTGGAGGAGAGTTTTGAGAGTCCCCTGGACAGCAAGGAGAACAAATAGGTCGATCCCAGAAGAAATTAACCCTGACTGCTCCTTAGAAGGTCAAATAGTAAAGATGAAGTTAAAGTACTTTGGACATCAAATGAGAAAAGAAGATTGACTTGAGAAAGCCTTGATGCTAGGAAAGGTGGAGAGTAAAAGAAGAAGGGGGTGGCCAAAAATGAGATCGCTAGATGGTATTGTAGACACAATGGGCACAAAGCTGGGCAGTCTAAGGAGGATGGTGGAAGACAGAGGTGCCTGGCGGACAATGGTCCATAGGGTCGCAAGGGGTCGGAATCAACTATGCAACTGAACAACAAAACTATAGTGAATAGGTTACAATTTTTCAAAAATCACTGTTAACATATACCTTTCATTGGAACTGCTAGAAAGTTACAAAACTGATGCAAAGGTGGTGTGAAATTCCATTATTGTTCTGGGTTCTTCTTTAGGCAAGATGTGACAAAAAGGATTGGGAATGAATACAAAATGTTCAAAAATCTGAGTTGATACATTGGTCTTTGTTAGATATTTGAATGTCCAGCGGCGGGAAAATCGCCACATTCCATTGGTCAGTGGGCTGGGTCAAGCAGGGTATTTAATCCCCTGCCTCCCCAGCCGTTGTTGTTGTTGTCTGTGCTATCCACAATAAACAGACGTGTTGTTTGGTTCACCTTAATGGCTTCTGTGTCCTCACTCCGCGCGCCTGATCTCCGGATCTAGCACTGGCGACGAGGATGGGATTTTGAGGACGAGCCAGAACCGAAGGAAACCCTGAGCCAACTACAACGGCACCACGCCATGGCTACCTACACACCACCGGCCCCCTTCCAGCCGAAGGACGAAAAATGGGGGAGCTACCTGGACCGGTTCGAATTCTCCCTCATAGCCGCGGAGCTGGGGGAAATCTCCACAGAGCGGAAGAAGGCATTCTTCCTCACACACTGCGGTCCAAAGGTTTACGAGGTGGCCCAGTCCCTGGTGGCCCCAACGCCGATCATGGAGGTCTCCTGGGAGACCCTACAAATGGCTCTTAGAGATCATTTCTCACCGGAACCCTCCAAGTTCGTGTTCCGAATTCATTTCAGGGATCGCTACCAGATGCCTGGGGAACCCATCAGCGAGTTCGTAGCCGCCCTGAGGACAGCAGCCATCCCGGCCGCCTTCGGCCCGTTTCTCTAGGACGCCCTGATCGAACAAATCATCCGAGGGGTCCGAGACAACAAGCTCCGGAAGCGGCTCCTGGCCAGAAGGGACTTAACCCTGGCCGGAGCGATAGACGAGGCAAGGGCCTTCGAGGTATCAACATCGGCCACATCGTCGATCAACCGGACCCCGTTGGCGCAGCATCCAGCCACCGCTCATCACCACGACATCGGTTCCGATGAGGAGGACGAGGAAGAGGCAGAGGTGTATGCGGCCAACGGGGGAAACCCAGGAAGGAGCGGCCAGCGCTGCGCCAGCTGCGGAGGGCCACACCAGAGGGCACAGTGCCGGTTCAGAGAAGCCATCTGCCGGTACTGCGACAAGCGTGGTCACATCGGTAAAGTCTGCCGGGCCAGGCAGGCCAAAACTCAGGCTGACCGGCATGTTCAAAACTTCCCGCCGGGCAAGATGGCCACCAACCCCCGAACCAACCACAGGCGCCAGGGAAATCGCGGCGCCAAGTTCGAAGATGCGGAGACCCACACCGTCATAATAAGCAAAGCCACCACAGAGAAGGGGAAGAAGTTCTACGCCACGGTCCGACTCGATGGAACCGAGTGCCCGATGGAGGTCGACTCTGGGGCCGCCGTCTCCCTAATCTCCTGGAGGTGGATGAAGAGAGCCTTTCCGGCTCTCAGGGAGTCGGACCTTCAGGCACAGCGACTCCGGATCAAGGACTGCCAAGGCAGATTCCTCCCGTCGCGGGCCAGAAGTGGGTCCGAGTCTCGTATGGAGGAAGAGAAGAGACCCTGCCACTCACCATCGTCCACGGCGACGTCCCCACACTTCTGGGGACCAACTGGTTCCCAGCCCTGGGACTAGCCATTACCGGCATCCACAGCTCCACAACTGACCGGCCCGGAGACACCTCGCTGCGAGACGACCTGATGGCGGAGTTCCAGGATGTTTTCGGGGACGGACTGGGCAGGTATGTGGGGTCACCCATCTCTTTTTCACTAAACCCGACTGTTGCACCAATCCGCCTTAAGGCCAGGAGAGTCCCTCTAGCCCTCAAGCCCAGGGTTGAGAAGGAACTAGACAAACTAGTCGCCCAAGGCATCCTTGTTCCTGTGGACCATGCTAGGTGGGAGACCCCCATAGTAACCCCCATAAAGCCGGATGGGTCAGTGCGCATCTGTGCTGACTACAAATGCACGATTAACAAGGCGTTAGAACCAAGCGCATACCCGGTTCCCGTAATCGACCACCTATTGCACTCACTGGGCCCAGGAAAGATCTTCGCCAAATTGGACCTGGCCCAAGCCTACCAACAGCTGCCGGTAGACGACGCCACGGCCGAGGCACAAACCATAGTCACCCACCGTGGCGCGTTCAAGTGTACCAGGCTACAGTTTGGGGTCAGCATAGCACCGGGGCTTTTCCAGAGCACCATGGAAAGGCTCCTTCAGGGTCTCCCGGGGGTGGTCCCCTACTTTGATGATGTCCTGATCATCGCCGGAGACCCCGGACAACTCAAAGACAGGGTCGCGGCCGTCCTCGCTAAATTTAGGGCCACCGGACTTAGGGTGAAATGGGATAAATGCCTGCTGGGGGTCCCCTCTGTGGAGTTTCTGGGGTTCCGCATTGACTCCAAGGGCATCCACCCAACCCGGAGCAAGGTGGAAGCGATATGGAGCGCCCCGGCCCCTAAAAACAAACAGGAATTGCAGGCATTCCTGGGACTCTTGAATTTCTATGCGGCGTTCCTGAAAGGAAAGGCCACCGCCGCAGAACCATTACACAGGCTGCTGGCTGCCAAGTCGAGCTGGAAATGGGGCTCCGAGCAAGAGTCGGCGTTTGAAGCTGTTAAAAATCTCCTCTCACAGGACAGTTTTCTGATACAGTACAACGCCACCCTGCCACTGGTCCTCGCCTGCGACGCGTCTCCCTACGGCGTCGGCGCGGTACTTGCCCACCGCCTTCCCAACGGTCTCGAGGCACCCATCGCCTACTACTCCAGGACGATGTCACCTACGGAGCGGAACTACGGCCAGATCGACAAGGAGGCGCTGGCGGCAGTGGCAGGGGTAAGAAAGTTCCATGATTATCTGTATGGCCAGGATTTTGAACTCGTAACTGACCATAAACCCCTACTGGGACTCTTGGCCGGCGACCGCCCCACACCCTCGGCATTGTCTCCTCGGATGCAGCGCTGGGCCCTATTCCTGTCCGGGTACTCCTATGCGATGGTCTACAGACCCGGAAAGCACATGGGAAACGCGGACGCGTGAAGCAGATGCCCCCTCCCGGACCAGGACAGCGCGGAAGGGGTGGAAGCGGCGGTGCTCGCCCTAGACATTTTGGACTCTGCCCCCACCTCGTCGGCCGAGGTTGCCAGGGCCACAGCGAAGGACTCCGAACTCCGCACTGTATCCAGTTGGGTCCAACGGGGTTGGCCGGACAAGGGGGAAGGGGAATTCAAGGTGTTTTTCGACAAGAGGAACGAATTGTCTTGTGTGGGGGGCTGTTTGTTATGGGGAGACCGGGTGGTAATTCCCAAGAAACTGCGCCTCACCGTCCTAGAAACACTACACGCCAGCCACCCGGGGGTTGTAAAGATGAAGGGGTTGGCCAGGAGCTATGTGTGGTGGCCCGGGATAGACAAGGACATAGAGGCGTGGGTAGGCAAATGCTCGCCTTGCCAGTTATCCCGACCCAATCCTCCAGCAGCTCCAATCCGGGAGTGGGAACAACCCGCGGGTCCGTGGCAGAGACTCCACATCGACCTCGCCGGCCCATTCCATGGCCAAGTTTTCTTGATCGTAGTGGATGCCTACTCTAAATGGCTGGAGGTTCGCCTCCTAAATAGCACCACGGCCAGGGCAATTATTCGGGAACTCAGGCAGCTGTTTGCCACACACGGCATCCCAGACACCCTGGTTTCCGATAACGGTCCCCAGTTCACGGCCACGGAGTTCGAACAGTACCTGGCGTCCTTAGGGACCAGGCATGCGCTCACCTCCCCCTTCCAAGCGCAAGGTAATGGGCAGGCCGAGCGGTTCGTACGCAGCACAAAAGAAGCCTTGGGAAGGTTGGGTCCCGGAGACTGGCAGGAAAGGATAGATACATTCCTGCTGGCACAGCATAACTTGCCCTGCGCTGCCACAGGAAAAGCCCCTGCAGAGCTCCTGATGGGCAGGAGGCTCCGCTGCCAACTGGACCGTTTACATCCCCGATACTCTCCGGACAAATTCTGGGAAAGGCAGTCGCGGGCCCGCACACTCCCCATAGACTCCCCGGTTTTCGCCCGGAACTTTGCTCCTGGCCCACAGTGGGAAGAAGGGGTTGTCTGCAACATGCTAGGCCCCTACACATACAAGGTTCACCTCACTGATGGTCGAGTATGGAAACGCCATGTCGACCAGCTCAGGTGGCGAACGAGTCCCGACACGGAGAGCGATCCCATTCCCGAATCACGGAACACCCCAGAATCAGACATACACGCACCAACCGAAGCGGTCACCGACCCGATTCAGCCATGCAGCACCCCCACTCACACGGAACTATTGCCGGAAGACTTACCGTGCGAAGCAGGTTCACCCCCGGTCACCGTAGAACCCGCTGCTGGTCATCCGGAGCAGCCCGGGGCCCAGCCAGGGCAGAGCGAGAGCGACAGGTCCGCCCTGCTTGATGCCCCGGCGCCGACTGAACTGCGCAGGTCCTGTAGAGCTCGGACACGCCCCCGTCATCTGAATGATAATGAATGTAAATAGGAGAATAGTGCATTCTGGGGGGAAGGGGTGTTAGATATTTGAATGTCCAGCGGCGGGAAAATCGCCGCATTCCATTGGTCAGTGGGCTGGGTCAAGCAGGGTATTTAATCCCCTGCCTCCCCAGCCGTTGTTGTTGTTGTCTGTGCTATCCACAATAAACAGACGTGTTGTTTGGTTCACCTTAATGGCTTCCGTGTCCTCACTCCGCGCGCCTGATCTCAGGATCTAGCAGTCTTCTTCTCTCCATAACATCAGTGAATCCACTAAACCTCCCAATGGTATAAAGAGATTTGGGAAATTGCCCTGAATGAAAAACTTACATGTGAATTAAATTTTAAAAGAGGAATAACTAAAGAAAATAAATTTTGGGACATTTGGAACCCTTTTTTTTTTGTGCATACATTGAACAAGAATAGAAGGAACAAGGCAGCACATGATACATTGAGTTTTTGGGGAGAATAAGATGGTTAGAAAAACAAGTGGTGAATTTGGGACGATGTATATAGCACATGGGTGATATTTTTTTATTGTTTTATATTGGTAATAATTTAGTTCAAGAAAAGTTGATAATTAGATATTAAATAAGTTAGTATATAAATTAACTGTGTTTAAGAATAAAGATGGAAGATAAATAAAAATATATAAAGAATGATATAGATGTATAAATGGAAGAATTGAATTGATATATTTGAGGAGGATGGAAAACTGAAAAGATGTCTGATGATAGGTGTAGTTGATGTTATGTTGTTATTATTACCAATATCATTATCATTTTTGTTTATCTTTTTTGTCATTGTTGGTATTTTTGTTAATTCTTTAAAACGTCAATTAAAAAAGAAAAATAAACCTCCCAATGGGTTTGAGCTGTTCTAGCCACATCTTTTCACAACAGAGACTTGTAAACTTGGTGGAAGTGAGATCCTTCATTAAACTAACCTTCTAAAATATACCTTAAAAATAAACATAATAGCTTTCTATAATATCCTGTCTTCAACAATCCTGTTCAGCTCTTGCAAACACAAACTTCAAGGGGTCAATCAATCTCATGTTTGACCTTTCTCTTGTCCTGTTGCCTCCTACCTTTCCCATCATTATTGTCTTTTCCAGAGAGTAATGCAGTGGAACAGTATAATCGCAAACAGATATTGGAATAACAACAGTGCTTAGTGGGTAAATTGAGACTGAGCCTAGTGATCTTTTTCTGCGTAGTTCACACTCTAGTGAGCAGTCATCTTATGCAAGCTTAAGCACTGATAGTTAACCATAAGGTTTCTTCTGTGTATACAAACAATAAGATGCACAATGTGTCAGAATAATATAGTCCCATTTCTACCTCCGTTATGCATGGCTTGCTCCACTAAGCAAGTCCAGTCCCAAGATTCTATGAACATTAGTATATACCCTTGGTAGTAAGCCAATGAAAAATATTGGCACTTATGGAATTAATAATTCAACCATCAATCTTATCTCACACTCATGCTTTTCCATCAGCAACTGAAAACACCAGTCTTGTAGACTTGGGAGCATCGCAGAAAGTAATAAACCAAATTGGGAAATGTGTTCTATGCTTTGGCCTCTTTTTCTTTGGCATGTAGGTGAGGTGAACAAGACTGCCCTTTGCTTTGCAAGAGACAGGGGCAAGTCGTGCTCTCTTTGTCTGATGACATTGGGGAATGTTTTGACCATTGAACCTTCTTTCTTCCCTATATCATTCACAAGCAATGCTAAGGAGTATACAAGGAAGAAATCCAGAAGAAATATCCCCACCACAATACTGGATGTCTTCTAGGAAAAAAAGATGAGTCAGCAACTGTATGGAACACAGGAAGCTAAAGCCAGTGGGCAAAAGAACTGCAAGCTGGAACATTTTGCATTACACTTAGATGTAAATAGGCAGGTTTGTTTACTGCTGTTTGTGGTTGTTGCTTCCATATGATGCATTTAGATGGGAATTCACTTATATTTGTAGCATATGCAGTTGCAAGAAGAATCCAAATGCCTATTCAGAACCCATCATCAAATTTTGCAGTAACAATGAATGAATTCTCTGGGTGCTGATCCATAGGTAGTCAAAGCAACATCCTCCCCACACAAGAGAAAGAAATCAGTGGATGTGGGGGAAATCCAAAATAGCAACAGCAAGAAGGAAAGCAAGGCAAGGCAATGAAAGATAGAGATCTTAAAGCAGGGGTTCCCAACCTAAGGCCAATGGACTGGATATGGCCCATGGTGCCATTTCATGTGGCCCCACCCACTCAAAGGGCATTTGAGGGAAAATGTCTGTCCATTTAAAGCTGTTGGGACAAAATGGTCACACCTATTGTGCCAACAGGGGGAAATGGCTATCCAGCCCTCAAAGGTGACTGAGAGAGTGTGACCTGGCCCCCAGCTTGAAAAGGTTGGAAACCTCTGTCTTAAAGCATCCCAGTGCAGACTGAGCATGTTCAGTAGGCACAGAATACATAGCAACACTTCAGAGAGGACAGAATTACATTCACCACTGTATAGTGTTGATGTGTGTCTCCCTCTTGTCTTCTCTTGCTGTCCAGAATGGCACACTAATTTCTGAAAGTGTACCATGCAGCTGCATCTTTAGTTTTTTGATAATGCCAAGTACTATACAGTACTGAGATGAGATTATCTATGACAGTGGTGGCGAACCTATGGCACGCGTGCCAGAGGTGGCACTCGGAGCTCTCTCTGCAGGCACCTGTGCAGTCATTCCAGCACAGTTCACCCCACCCCTCTGCCCAGCAGCCCAATGGGAGCATTTCTTTCCTCCCCTGTTGCTGTGTTGACACTTTGCGATAAATAAGTGAGTTTTGGGTTGCAGCTTGGGCACTCGGTCTCTAAAAGGTTCGCCATCACTGACCTATGAAATGACTCTGGAAAGGCAATGGAGGCTCAGCCTTTCCCTGCCACAATCAGAGTAGAAATTTGGCGGGGGGCACAGCTATGAGGCCTACAGAAAACATTCCAGAGGTGGCATTCAACATAAAGTGCCATTGACACTGAGACATGACCCTTCAGTAACCAAAGGCAATGGTTCTTAGTCATCTGTATGTTCCACATCCATTCATTCAAAGATTCCTCAGATAGAGACCATGAAAAAGACTAAACTTTCACTGTTTCTGAGAAAGACACTTATACTTATGGACATCATGTTATTATTGCTATCATTTAAAATACTGTAATGTAATAGGCAGGTGAAACATTAGGGAAAACACAAAATATTCAGAGTTAGTACTATCATGCCAGCAAGCCACAAAAGAATTGTCCATGGCAGACAAGGATAGTAGGAAAGGACACAGCACAATGGTAGGGCTGAGGAAAAGAATGATTTCTGAATTGTTATGATAACCCTGTATCTTACCTTGATTATTTCTGTGTCAGAAGAGTAGTGTGCCTTGTCGGGGCCCCGTATAAAAATTTGTTTGGGGGCCCTTAGGAAGGGTAAAGATTTGTTTTGCTTTCGCACGTTGGGGGCCCCTGTGGCCAGGGGCCCCCGTATAATTGATATGGCAGATACAGCGGTAGCTACGCCTCTGTTCTGTGTCCTATTGGAAATACGTAGTATCACCAGTTAAGAACCTCTGACCTAAAGAACATCAAACACCTTCTAAACAGCCAAACAACAGCATACATCCAATCTGAGACGCCTTGTTCCATTTTAATTCCTGGCCAAACACTTGGCTGTTCTACATCTAGAGACTTAAAATTCTGGATGCCAAGAATAGATTTGCCTTGTAGACTAACTAATTGACAAGCTGAATGCAATGTTTAGCCATAGAAATCCTGTTCCGTCTATATTTCAGTAGCTGTCCTTGGTCCATCACCATTGGTCTCTAGTCATCTTGTAGAAAGCATGCCAAATGCTTTCTCACTGAAACCTTTCTCTGAGCTTTGCACAGTCCAATAAAGATGCTTAATTGCATTTTGCTACTGAATTGGCAGGATGATGTTTCAGTCTGGCTATGTTAACAAGCCTCTGCTGGAAACAAATACTGTAGTCACCAAACAGTTTGTGATGTGTTCTTATTTCATCCTGCAAACCTTTCCTTTGATTTGCCTTTTTTTAAAAAAGTCATCCCAAGCACAGTATTTTGCTATTTAGCCTTTAGGGCAAAAAGAAAAGAAACTGATAACACCCAATAGGTCCAATTATGAAAGAGAAACCAAAGTATCAGGGTGTGTAAAAATTAAATAGCTTTATTACTATTTAAAAACTATCCAGTGCATTTTGACCTAAAATAATTTATAACCTTCTTCAAAGGTAGTAATTTGAGGTATATATTGAATCTCAATCTCTCTCTCTCTCTCTGTTTTTGTCTGTTACACAGCTCGACTAGACTAATTGTTTTACATACACACAGACACACATCCTGACACTTTGGCCTCACATTCCTAATTTGAACCAGCTTTTAGAACCTTACATGAGCAAGCAATCAGAGAAGTTCAAGGAATGTCACTCTGACCTTGGTACTCTCCAGAATTGATTATTGCAACACTCTCTGCATGGGTCTGCCCTTGAGGCTGGTTTGGAGATTTCAATGGGTAAAATATGTGGCAGCCTGATTGATTCTGGGTACAGTGGAATCTCAGTTAACGTAATTAATGCATTCTCTGGGACATTTCTTACAGCAAAAATTACTTTAACAGAATTTTCCATAGGAATGCACTGAATGCAATTTCCCATAGGAATGCAATGAAAACCAAAATACTTTAACTGAAAGGCAGTTTCCCATAGGAATGTATTGAAAACCAGTTAATCCATCCTGAAAAAAATTATGTAAACTGAGCCACTATTTTCTATGGATTTCCTTTTGTTATGCAATTTTTATGTTAAATAGGCCATTTGTTAACTGAGGTTCCACTCTATTGGTCATTATGATCATATTACCTCAGTCCTGGCTAGCCTGCATTGGCTATCTGTTCAGTGCTGTGCCAGGTTTAAAGTTTTAGTACTAAATACAAAGCCCTATACATGTTTGGACCATGTTGCCTTCAGTTCAGGAGTGCCTCTTCCTATGGAATAATGCCTGGAGCATCCAAACAATGAAACTGAAGGTGGACACACAGAAAGAGGTAAGAAAAGCTTGCACCAAAAATTATACATTTTCGGTTGTGGTCCCTAGGCTCTGGAATGAGGTACCTACTGGAATCAGAGCCTACCTCACATCATTGGCCTTCCATAAATCCATGAAAGCCTTTCCAGAGTAACAGAACATCAAAGTTAGCACCTTTGAGGCAGAGCTATCTAGTTTACATAATGGGCACCTGTAGGTTTTATTGTTATTTTATCATGTACATGTTATTTGTTTTTTTTAAAGAATTCTGGTTGTATTCATTTGTTCTATTTTGTTTTTAATTTTATTGTAGGCTGCCAAAAGTAGTGGTTTCACTAATCGGGTGGGGTATAAAACAAATGAATGAATGAATGTACTGACATCCAGCAAGAGGCCCAGAAAAATATGATTTACCTGTCTTCAGACCCTAGTGTAAATAGAGCTGGAGAACCTATGGTCCTCAGAAGAATAAAGGGAGTTGGAGCTACAGGTTAATAACTAACAGCTATTTCTTATTTCTTGTAATTACTCCCTTAAAGTCAGGGAAAGTGATGAGCTCTATATATTCTCCATGGGTTTCTGGAAGAAATAGGAAAAATTACTTTTTTTGGACCACAGCTCCCAGAACATTAAGAGCTGTTGTCCAAACACAAAACAGCTTCTTCCATCTCTGGATGGGACTAGAAAGATATAAAGGTGACTAGCCTACCGTATCTTGGATGAAATGTTTTACATTATCCCATAACACAATGGATGGAGGTGGACCACTGATCTGTGAGAAAATAGACCATTAGGCAATCCATTCAGAAGAGCTAGACAACTAAAGATTGGTGAGTGCACCAGAAAGGTTTCCACACATGATCCAAATTGTGATATTTTTCCTATGTGGCCAAATACTAAGTCCTACTTTTATCAGATTCTGTCTCAGACCTTCAGCCCACACAAGGTGAGACACTAGTCAGGAAAAAACCCAAAACACTTCTCTTCAAATGGGCAGCCCTTTAAATCTGCTATGCCTGCACTCAAAACTTGTAGCTTACATTCTGATGCCTGGCATTAAACAAAAGCAACTTGATTCAGCAATTGAAGAGCTGAGAAGCCTTGCAAAAAGATAAACAGATTTAAGTTCTTATGGGCCTTTCACTTCTAATGACTTGTTCAACGTATCATCTGAATCTAACTTATAAAAAGTGGGAGAAGTGTTCTAAAGCAAAATGTGGGACTTACTCAGAGGGTTGACAAGCTGTTCTTATACCTTCTTTTCTTATATTTCCCCAAACTATGGAAAATCATAGTGATTATGAATATACTGTACAGTACATTAATGGTTAGTTTTCTGTTTCCAATCACAATATTTTTGAGTGGCCTTAGAAAAGAAAATTTGTCAGACTTGTAGTCCAAAGCTGTAATGCTCCAAGCTTTGATAAAGGTAAAGGTCACCTTTGGTCGAAGGCCAGTTGTATCCGACTCTAGGGTTCAGTGCTCATCTCTGTTTATAGCCAAAGAGCCAGCAACTGTCTGCATTTGCAAACATTTCCATGCCTCAACACCAGAGTGCACAGAACACTGTTTACTTTCCCACCAAAGTGGTATCTATTTATCTACTTGCAATTTCTTGCTTTTCAAATGCTAGGTTGGCTGGAGCTGGGACAGAGATGGGAGCTCACTCTGTCATGCAGTACTTAGGTCTCGAACTGTTGACCTGCCAACCTTCCACTCGTCAAGTTTAACGCCTTAACTACTAAGCCACCACAGTCCCTTTTTCCAAGCTCTAACCAAAATGCAAAATAATCTGATCTATGTTGCCTAATTCACTTTGCACTATGATCAGTTTTTAGAGATCATGGTTTTTTCCCCTCAATACATAATTCCTCCCTCTAGCAAACATTTTATACTCATTGATATCAGTCGAAAGAGACAAGGACATTTCTCCCAAGAAGAGGCCATGTTAAAAGACTCTGTGTCCTCTTTGTTTTTAATTAAGTAGCACAAGGAAATCCAGATCTCTGTTTAATTTTTCTTGGTCTCTTTTCTTCTGGTGCTCTTTGTGGATTTGGAATCATAATTTAGGACTAACAAAAGATTGATTCCCAACGCCTATAAAATGACACAATAAAATGGATTTTAAAATACAGTAGGATTGAAATCTGAGGAGGGAAAAGGTAGGTAATTATACAGTCCCTCTCTCTTAATGTCAGTAAATGTTATAGAATGAAATTCAATTAGTGTAAGGGAAAGAGCAGAAGATTCATTTTATATATTCTTTCTCTTAATCATTGATATGTGCAGACAGCTGGGTGCATTACAATGGTTCTGGGTTGCTTACATATGACATTCTTTATAGAAGTTATTTTTAGTCTGCAAGGATTTTTATCATTATTAATACAGAATGTGAGGATTTGATTCCCCTTCTTGATCTAATGAACACCATTCATGCCTGGGTCATTTGGGCATTGGTTGAGATGTACTATTGTATAAGGCCTTTTCAAACCTGAGATTAAAGGTCTAGGAACTTGATACACTTTGTTCTTTAGAAAGGAGAGCACGGATATGACCCAATCCTGTAAAGTGCTTGTCATAAACCAAAAGATAAGGAAATTAGGAAGAAGATGGCGGTGCCTTATAGAATAATTCCATAAATGATCCAATGAAGTAGGCCATTTCCTACAAGAGCCACACCAATTCAGCTGTACGGGTATTATTGATATTTTCTGTCTCAAAAGAAAGTGGCTTCATGCTGTGTTGATTGCAGCAGAAGAGCAACAATCATTCTTGAGAAATGTATTAGGCAGGTCCGACTCTGGCCAGTGCCTAGAAAAGAGAACAGCTGTATGTGCTGAAGGGGGAAATGATAAATGACATAAACAAACGAAGAGGAAATGATAGGAAACAAGTGGCGAATGAATAAAAAATGTGTGCTCACTGTAGCAGGTACCAGAAGTAGCAATAGGAATTACACTTATATACCGACCCATAGCAATTAGTGCACTCTCTGGGTGGTTCACAAGTTAATTATCACTTTGCCCCCAACATACTGCGTACTCATTTTACTGACCTCTGAAGGATGGAAGGCTGAATCAATCTTGATCCCATCCAGATCAAACTCACAACATTTTGACTGCAGTATAAAAGTTTAATTACTGCAACCAACAGGACTCTGTCTGGTTTCCTCAAAACAGCAGCGAGCAGTCTTTCTCATCCATTGATTCTCAGCAAATCAGGTTACATTGGACTCCACTGAAAGTTTGTTGTTATATACAGTACTGTATTACCAAAATACTTACAACTTCTGGAAACTCTAGTGGAGTTTTCAAGATAAGTGAGATGTTCAAGTTTTCCACTGCCACTTCCAAGTGAGTTTCTATGGCTCAACAGGGATTTGGACCCAGATCTCCTAAGTCCTCGCCTGACACTTTATTCATTAAATCACACTGACTCTCCTATTTCTTCTGTGTCTAGCTCAGATGTGAAACTGCCAAAATGAAGGCACCTTTTGGTGAGTTCATTCTGCAGTTCCTTTGACCCAACCTAGTGTTAGAAAGATTAGCCAGCAACACAAGGTTTACCAGGGTACATCCAATTGTAGTTCAAAAATACCACAAACTTTGAGGAGGCTCTTTCAGTGTACCTCTCCTACAGATAATAATATAATAACTGCACACCATCAAGTCAATTCTGATCTATGGAGACCCTCTAGAATTTTCCAGGTAGCGAATAATCAGATGTGGTTTGCCATTCCCTTCTTCTGGGGGCACTTTGTGACTTTGCAGCTTGTCCATCACTACATAGGTGTGCTGACCCACCCAAGCAGGCATAGTCACTACATGGCAGCACTACAGAGAGAGTCTTGTTCAAGGATAGTCCAGGTAGCAAAGTCCAAAAGGCAAGCCAATGTCTTTTTACCGGTAGTCTGAGTCAGTAGTCTAATCCAAAGGGTGTCCAGGGGCTCTGTCCGGGTTGGCAGAGAAGTCAGGGTCACGGCAGTCAGATCAGGGTCTAGGCAGTCTGGAGTCATGCAGGATGTCGGTTTTCAAACAAGAGTTGTACCAACACAGGCAGACTGCAAAAAGCTTGCATATAAGCCTCCCAGCTAATTGGTATCAGCTGGGAGCCTTCTTTGGTGCTTCGCTCTAGCCTGCTTGCATCTCACCTGTTGCTGTTTCCTGGACCTCTCCCTGACTGAGGGCTGATTACTGTCATAGCCAGACTCCTGATCTGACAGGTCATCTGCTGGGCAAAACAGGCTTGGGCCAGGCACAGGCTGAGATCCCTGACTCAGGGCATCCTTGGGCTCAGGGCAGGCAGAACCGGGCAGAGCATAGGGAGTGCCCCCTGATCCAGCTCCTCTTCAGAGTTGGAGAAGGGATGGGTCACAACAATAGGCTGGATTTTTTTTCCTGGGAGGCACAGTGGGGACTCCCAATCTTCTGGCTCTGCAAACAGATGTCTAAACCATTGAGCTAGTTCCTACTGATAATACTTTGCTCCGCAAAATCATTTACTCTTCAAACAGCTGTGGCACCACTAAGCCCACTTAGAAAAAGAAATCCTTGTGGAAACCAGTGGCCAGTTCAAGGGATAATGAACCAAGTGAGAATGCAAAGCAGGGCTTCCAGGTTCAAGAACATTTATTTTTAGAGGGAGACAACTGGAAACATGGTAGAGGAGAACAGGCAAAACCTGAACGCTCCCAATTGATCTCAAAAAAATACTTTTCTTGGTAGTAATTATTTCCACATCACCAAAAAGGAGGGGAAAAGGAACACTGATGTGCCTGAATATGGTAATTTACATGGACAGCTGTAATATGAGAAACAGATTTCTACCAAAGAATTCTAATATATCTCATTTGAGCAGACAAGAGTGTTTCCAGGTGACCTCTGTAACTGCTGAGTCTGTCATACAAGTGCTGTCTATGATATCTTACAGCTCTGAGTCAGACTTGAACAGGACAGTCATTCAAAAGGAGGATATCTTCATAAGAAGGATTATCTTTGCAGAGCCATAACTAATTATTTTAGCATCCATAGCAAGCAGCACTGCCTCCCACCCAACCTGTCATGAGACATGTGCATCACACACCCACACCCACACCCACACCTACACGTGAAAAAGAAGATGGTATTCCCCCAAAAGAAAAAGGAGTTAAGGCTTTCAACAAAAATGGGAGAAGTGAATAGGTTAGAAAAGTGTTTCCATTTATTCTTCTTACACTCACTGGTAGATTTACCTCTAGATATCATTGCTGTGTAAATTGTGGTGCCCAGGAGGAACTGTCTCACTCATTAAGGATGGGTGGCTCTCTTAAATATCTTTCTGTGGGAAGCATTCTCCACAGGACCGCCAAACTCCGAGATGGTGCAAAGCACTGTGACAACCTCTAAGTATAAGCACTGAGCAAAAGATATTTATTTCCTCAGACTTCTAATTTCTTATTGAAGTGTCCAGTGTCTTTTTATGAAATAACAGAAAGAAATACACTAAAGAATATTTTCTTAAAAGAGCACCTGATTTCCAGGAGGAGGGCAGGGTCATCAATATACTTTCTCAGAATTAGCTAATAGCATCACAGCTAACATCAGCTGGTGGAGTGTCTCCTTAAATTGCTCTGATGCAAAGTTGATCATGTGCATAGCTAGGAAATGAAATGATAGTGTAGAGATCTTAAACATGTTCAGCAATTTATTCATGAAGGAATTTCCCTGGATGACTAGCTGGTTTTGCATTTCTAGCACATGAAATGTGACCTGCTGGCTGGATGAGGAAGTGTCCTAAACTAATTTAAAGATCTCACTGCTGAATTGTGCTTCAGTTGTTGCATACTTAATGCAACAACTGAAAAAAATTATGCTTCTAATCAATGGTCAGAAATTCTTGGTAAGCAAAAATAGATGGAGCTGATGAGGTCTTTGTGTATCAAAAATGACATGAGGAACTGGATCGATGTTATGGGTGTCATACTGTGATGTGGAAGGTAAATGGAAGGTCACTGCATTATATTATCAAGATAATCTTCATGGCTGATCATCATGATGATAGCCAATATTTGGAATTGGATACGGCACTTGAAGAAGAAGTAAAATATCTTCTTCACAGATCTCTTGACACCACTGTAAGTTAAGGCAGGTTCTTATGTGTGGAAGGACAATAAGCACACATATTAACACACAAGAAAATGGTGTGTGCTATTTTTAACTGCCAGTAAAATCCCAAATATATTTAATCAGAAGTTTAGTGTCTTAATCTGTCCTTTCATCCTAGGTCTGTTCTTTGATCCAAGATTTCAGAGTGATATAATATTGTTATATATGCTGGCTGGCTTGACAGCTCAATGAGTTAGGTAGGAGTTCAATTCTTTGCTCTGATTCTGTGGCCCTGGACAAACTGCACAGTGCTAGGATGCCTCTCAGAAAAAGGGAATGACAAACCACTTCTGAGTACTTTCTATCTAGAAGAGCCTGAAACGAATCACTGTAAATCAGAATTAACTTGACAGCACATGATTATTATTAGATATGTTATTGCAGTGTAAACAGGGCGGAAGGAGTTTGTAGATAGATTTTATCTGAAATGTGTTATTGTAGCATGAATAAATAAAGTTGATTTCTCTATTCTGTTTACATAAGGTTTTCAGTTTAAAAATCTACCAATCCAAAAGAGGAAGATTTTCTTCTTGAATCTCTAGTAAACAGCACTGATTTCTAGCTTAAACTAATAGATTTATAATGTGTTTGAAATCTTCTGTCAAAACCACATATTCCAAACAGTCATGTAAAACAGATTTAGAGGTGGTTGTATATCATCAATTGATTGTTTATTAATTTTCAAAGTTTCTTTCCAGCAGGGAATGCAGAAGCAGACAATCCCCAAAATATATCTGCTCCACGAACCAGACATCCCTATTATTAATCTTGCTGAAGGTTATAAATTACATACATAAATATTTATGTCAATTGTTAAAGTTTTGATAAATACAAGGTTGACTACCTTTATTGGTACAGTATTAGATTTTTATAGCAACACGTTAAAGGACCAGAAAAATCAGCATAAAACAGCAGCACCATCTAGTGGTAGGCCACTAGAAGACAGCTGCTGGAATATGTTTTCTGCAAAGCATAGAATGATAAGAGTTGGAGGGGGTCTATACTGTTATTGAGTCCAACCCCCTTGCTCAATGCAGGCATCCTAATCAAAGCAGATCTGAGAGATTGTTGTCCAATTTTCTCTTGCATGCCTTCACTGGAGTGCTCACCACCACCTGAGGTAATCGGTTCCATTGTCATACTGCTATTCCACCCATATCTGGCTTCCTGTAATTTGAACCCATTACCACATGTCTTGCATTCAGAGAACAGATCCTGCCTCCCCATATGATAATTTTCATGTATTTGATAAGTGTTATCATATCTCCCCTCAGTCTTCTTTTCTCAAGGCTAAACATCTCCAGTACTTTCAGTAGGGGTTGGTTTCCAGTCCCCCTGGTTATCCTTGTTGCCTTTCTCTGAACCTTTTTTCATTCTATGTGATAATTGAACAGGACTCAAGGTGAGTGGTGGTGGTGCTGCTGCTGCTGCTTCTGCCATGTTTAAGCCAGATGTGAGACTGCCAAAATGAAGGTAACATTTTTCGGACCATAAGACACACTTTTCCCAAAAAAAAGTGGTGGGGGAAAATGAGTGTGTGTCGTATGGTCTAAAGGTATGGTGTGATGGAGGTATGGTGTGGCTGGAAAACCAACTGGGGACTCCCTGTTCACCTTCCCAGCCACACTGCCCCTACACTGCTATCGGCATTTGGATTGTAGGGAGGAATGGGTGCGCGTACCCATCCCTCCCCCCAACCAAGTGCCAATCGCACACTGTGATAGATCGGCGCTTGGGTTGTGGAGGAACAGGTGTGTGTGCCCATCCCCCCCAACCCAAGCACCAATCGCACGCTAGGATCAATTGGTGCTTGGGATGTGGGGAGGAATGAGTGCATGGGGACCCACACCTGCCCACAACCCAAGCACTAATTGATCCCAGCACAAGATCAGCGCTTGGAATGTGGGGAGGAATGGGTTGTGCACACATTCCTCCCCATATCCCATGCACCAATTGATCCTAATGCATAATTGGCAATTGATTTGGGGGGGAGCGCGCACCTATTCCCCCCAACCCATTCCCTTGTGCTAGGATCAATCAGTGCTTGGGTTGTGGGCAGGTGTGGGTCCCCATCCTTGTTCACAACCCAACCACCAATTCATCCCAGCATGTGATCGGTGCTTGGGGTGGGGGTGGGGGAATGGGTGCACTCACCCATCTCCCCACCCTCCTCCCAAGTGCCAATTGTGTGCTGGGATCAATTGGCACTTGAATTGTGGGCACCCACAATTGTGGGCACCCATCTCCCCCCCCCCCAAGCGCTGCATGCTGGGATCAATCAGCGCTTGGGTTGTGAGCAGGAATGGGCGTGTGCACCCATCTCTGCTCACAACCCAAGCGCTGATTGATCCCAGCACACGGTCGCTTGCCACATGACCATGGAAATGTCTGCAGAAGCAGAAAGTGCTGGCTCTTCATTTTTAAAACAGAGATGAGCACTGAACCCTAGAGTCGGATATGACTGGCTTTCGAGCAAGGGAAACCTTTACCTTTACCCAGTGGTGCCCAAACTCGAAAACTAGAAAAGTGCTTGAGCCTCTAAGTCTTTCCTCATTTGTTAATAGAAGTGATGATGGTTCTTAACACCACTGTTGAGTTTACGCTGTTAAATGTTACCATGTTTTGCTTTATTTTCATAAATATTTTGGTATACCAGTACTATTTTGTTCAGAACATTTTTTCTTGTTTTCCTGCTCTAAAAACTGGGTGCGCCTTATTGTCAGGTGCGCCTTATGGTCCGTAAAATACATTACCTTTTTTGTGAGTTCATTCTGCAGTTCCTTTTGCCTCACCTAGTATGAGAAAGATTATCTGTCAACACAAGGTTGCCGTTACCAGGGTACACCCAATTGTGGTTCAAAAATGCCACAGTGTTTCAGGAGGCTCTTTCTGTGTACCCCAAGATGATTGCTAACTAGTGCCAAATAGAGGGGAACTAGTTTTTAATGGAATTTGGAGAATGTACTTCTGTTAACACAGCCTCAAACAGCATTTGCCTTTCTTTTCTTTTTTCTTTTTGCAACTACGTCACACTTTTGGCTCATATTCAACTTGTGGTCTACAACAAATCCAAGACCATTCTCATATATAGTATTACTAAGCCATGTATTTCCCATCTTGTAGCTGCAATTGGTTCCAAAGAGTGGCATTGATTGACATCTGCTCAGGTCCATGGCAATTAAGTGGTGCAATACTGCAGGATCCCCAATCTATCCCCAATGGTGTTCAATATCTGTTTGAAGTGGCTGGAAACAGTCAATTTGGAGTTTGTGGGTCAGGAGCCATCAATATGCTGCTGATTTTCAGCTCTACTTCTCCATATCATCAGAGTTAGCTGAGGTTGTACAGGTGCTGTCCCACCACCTAAAGGCTGTAATGGGCTGGATGGGGACCAATAAACTGAAGCTGAATGTTTTGGAGTTTTCTAGCTCCCCTAGTTGGGTGGAAGACCTCTTCTGTGGAGTTTCCCTTCCCCTGGAAGAGCAAGATGCTAAATGGAGCATCCTTTAGAACCCACATAACACCAGTTCTGGAGGATTGTACTGACTGCCAAAACACTTCCAATCTGAGTTCAAGGTGTTTAAAGTTATTTTAAAGTCCTTCAATGGCTTGAGACATGGACATTTGATGGACACCTTTCCCAATTCAAACCTGCCCTGGGAAGGCCCTCTTCCATCTCCCATCATTGAGAGCAGGTCATTATGTGGAGATATGAGAGTGGGCTTTTTTTGCTGTAGCTCCCTATGGAATGCCTTCCTCTGAGAGGTTTAACTGGCACCCACATTGGCATTATCTCTGTGCCAAGTCAAGACATACTTATTTATTAGAGCATTTTAAATATCTTACATTTTAAATTTTGTTTTATACAGCTTTGTAACATACTCTGAGATCCTGTAATAAAGTCAGGCTTTAAATTTTTAAGTAAATAAATAAAACTCACAGAGGCCAAGTTGGAAAGTTGGCAAGAGTATGAACTTTTCAGAGGGCTTCCCGCTGAGTTCCTGGTTAGACTTTTACCCAACTCATCTAATGTTTTCAGCCTTGGACTACAGCAAGTCTCTCCTCTGCCAATCTTTCCTACAAAATTCGAATACAGTAATACCTTGGATAACGCTAAGACTTGGTTCCACAAGTCTTGGTGTTATCCGATTTTTAGTGTTATCCGATGCATGTTAAAATCCTATGGGATGGATCGGATAACGTTAAAGCTCCATAGAGATACATTGTAACCTCACAGGCTTTAGCGGTTGTTATCCGATCCATCCCATAGGACCTTAATGTTATTCAATCCAATTCTCCTCCCCAGATTACTTAACGTTATGCGATTTTAGCGTTATCCGAGGTAAACCTTATCCGAGGTATTACTGTAGTTACATTTTAGCTACAAAATTAATCAAACCAGAAGGCCTGAGCCACAGCTTTTGTTTATCCATTCTCACTAGAGTGGGACAATTATTTCTTTAATAGCTTTCCATGAGCAAAGAATGATAAGAGGGTGATGATGTAATTAGAATTACATTTAAAAAATTCTACTAATTGCTTCCTGGGAGCAAAGAGAAATAGAAATGATTGCTTTTAAAAGAATTTAAATGAAGTTCCACATAAAGCTCACAAATCAAATGAATTGAATGAACTTGGCTGAATGTTAAGGTGAAAATTCACCTTAAACAGGAAAATGTGTTTTGCTGTCTTTTCAAGGCTAGGACTTGAAGAAAAATATGTGAGCAAAGATGGGTGGGAGAAATACACATGTCTCTATCTCTTGCTATCACTGCTTTGGGAGCTGTAACTCACCATGTTTGCAATGTACAAAAAATAGAGACATTTTTAAAACTACAGTTTTTCTGGCTCATCTTAATTTTTCCACCTGTAGTTAAAATTGTAATGAACATAACTCCAAAGCCTTCTACTTTTTCATAATCTCATATCAATTCTTATACCATTTTCCAAATTCCTTTTGCCAAGATTTTCAGTATATATTTTTTAATCCTGTCTATGTGATAAATAGATGTTTGCACAGCCAATATCAAAACACAGTTCTATGGAACCACTGGGGCTGCGGTGGCTCAGTGGTTAAGAAGCTTACCTTGTTAGCTGGAAGGATGGCAAGTTGGCAGTTCGAGACCCAAGTACTGCATGATGGATTGAGTGCCCATCTCTGTCTCAGCTCTTGGGGCATGAAAGGAGCCTCATTTGGGCATTCTCTGAGCAGAGTTTCTCCAGCAAAAATCCTTTCAGCCCATAATAATTTCTGACACGAAATTATTATTATTATTATGGAACCACTAACATAAATGTAGACAAGCAATAGGCCAAGCTTACATTAGAAGAATGTGTTTTGCAAGGTCAAAAAAAAGTACAGTTCAGACTTGATCTGCCAAAAAATTCCCATTCCCCTCATATCAGCTCGACTCCTTTCAATGAGACTTTTTTATTGTATAGTCCCAAATGCCTGTGTTTTATAATATCTTTATCCAGAGCATTCTGCTTGCATAGCAAAACTGTTATAGGAGATTATGGTTCTGATATCTGGCTATTGATTTAGCAGGGTATTATCTCAAAGTATTTCTATCACTCCCTCCTCTCCCCATCTTGGAGAGACATATCGTTCTCTCTTTAAAACAGCTCATCACAGATGTATCACCCGAGGATCTATTTCTGAGTGAGATTTCACACTGAATGAGCATTATCCTTGATAGAATTTTTTAATGCATAGCTAGCAACTAGGCATTGATGGAGGAGAGTTAGGTTGGGCCTGAAGGCTACATAAATATAAATATGTCATAATTGTTTACAATAACTAGTTGTATGCTTGAAAATAGCCATCCTTATCTGGCAGGGTGTTTACTCTTCTGTTTTCAAGTTGCTCTTGCAACCTTGTAAGAGTAATTGTTATGTTTTCTAGCTCTCAAACCAAAGATGTTTAAGGAGAAAATAGAGAGCATTGTAGAAGCATTCCATAATCCATCAATTGCTAACTGGCAGGAGGCTCTTGGGAGGCTGTAATGGACAACCACAATTAGCCTCCTCCCCTCTTCTCTCCTCTACTGTAACTTTTAGCAAGCAAGGCTGTTGGATTGGAAGTGGATCGATGAAACTTTAAGTGGTTTCTTTGTCCCTGAATGGAACAATTAACTCATTATAGAATCCATTTTACTTCAGTTGGATATAGATAAGGTTATGTAGGGATGTAGCTTTGCAGATGGCTCAATAGACTTCAACTCCCTTTAGTTTAGCCAATGTTGAGAAGTCATAGGAGTTGCAATCCAATAACACATGGGGGGCATACCAAGGATGTGATAAAATGTTCTTGTTCTTGGCTATTCCTGCCATGCAGAGACTCCCTGATGGGAATTCTCCCTTTAAAAATGAGACTCTGGTCTCTTCCTCCCATGTTCATCCTTCCCTCCCTCCTTCCATCCCTCCCTCCCTCCCTCCATTCACAGCCCCTTGCTATCACTTATTTAGCTCAAAATAGGGCAAATAAGGTGTTCAGATTCTGTTGGATCAAAAGTAGTGAAGGCTATACACACTGATGGATGTACAATCTGAAACAGCCAGAGGTCCGCCACTGTCCATCATAACTTAACTACTTTTTATATCACAGAGGACTTGACAGCACATAACAACTTTGTGCTCATCACCTATTTATCTATTTGTAATTTCTTACTTTCAAACTGCTAGGTTTATGGGAGCTAGGACAAAGACAGGAACTCATTCCATTGTGCAGTACTCAGGTCTCAAACTGTTGATCTTCCAGTCTTCAAGCTCAGCATCTTAACCACTAAGCCACCACACTACAATATTAGGGACTAAAAACAGAAAGTATTCCTTTTGCTCAGAAAGGAATTTCTACATGTTCAGCAGAAATCGAATACAGTGATACCTCACATAATGAAACTAATCCATTCCATGAGGTGTGTTTTTTTAACAGCAAAATTTTCATTATGTGAAAATATTTTTGCATAACAAAAATATTTTTGCATAACAAAAATTTCCTATGGGGAGATTCACATAACAAAAATATTTTTGTTATGCGAATTTCCCCATAGGAAATGTTTGTTATGCACAAATTTCGCATAGGAACTTTATTTTCATTATTTTATTTTCACTATTCGAGGTGCCATTTTTGTTCAATTTCCTTTTGCTATGCAAGTTTTTCACTATCAGAGTCCTTTGTTATACAAGGTCTTACTGTAATTGCAACATCCCCTGCATTGAGATGGAGAGATGAGAAAAGCCAAAGTCTTTTAGCTAAGAGAACCATTGGTAAATCTACCTTAACTATGGGATTTTCTGGTATTAATGAAAATTAACTTTCATTTTATCACTTTTAGAATCATGTTGGTTTTGTTTTGTTTTGCAGAATTAACACAACACTAACTAGTCTGGCCAGGTCCTGCTATGGTAATAGAGTAGACCATACTGCCAGTGACTAAATGCCGAGTGTCAAGTAGTGGTTAACTAACATGACCACCCTGAGGACTAACAGCCTTGGGTGCCTAAGTACACAGGGAAGAATGATGGTCCCCAAGTGGATTAAATCCCACTTGAATCCATTTTTATGGAGGGCAGCAACTTCATCAATTCTGACCTGGGGCTGAGGAGGACTTTGCGTGCCAAAAGGGCTCAGGACCAGAAAGTGACTTGTGAAACTGAATCAATGGTACAGAGGTCATGATGCAATGCAGAAGGCAGATGAAAGGCCCCTGCATTATATTCTCAGGACAGTCATCATGACTGATTACCATGAGGACCACCTATATTCAGATTCAGATTCAGATATGGCAGGACAAGAAGAAGCTGGCTAAGGTAGGCATTTCATGATATTGTGTTTGGAAAGTGGTAGACGGTGTGCTTGGGTTTCAGATACTTGACTTGTATAGTTTGTTTTGGTTTTTTTCAGACCAAAAGGTGGCTGAGAAACATATTGTCCCAACAAACCTATTACATTTTGCCTTTGTAGTTGTTATGTGCCATCAAGTTGTCTCTGAAATATGGCAAACCTATGAATGAGCGATCTCCTAAATGTCCTGTCCTTAACAGCCCTGCTTAGCTCCTGCAAACTCAAGCTTGTGGATTCCTTTAGGAAGTCAATCCATTTAATGTTTAGTCTTCCTCTTTTCCTGCTGCCTTCAAGCTGTACCTCCATTGTCTTTTCCAGAGAATCTTTCTTGCTCATGATATGACCAAAGAAGGATAGCCTCAGCTTCATAATTTTGCCTCCAGAGACAGCTCAGTTTGAACTGAAGCAGGTGATTCCTCAACCCTACCCCATCCCCCTACCCCCATTGCACACAATAGCTTTTAGTGCCATGATTTTTTTCTTCTTCATGTTCAACTGCAGTCTTGCTTTGGCACTTTCTTCTTTCACGTCTTTTTGTCAAGCCAGCCAATGTAATGTCCAAAAATAAGGAGGAGAAGGAAATAAAGTGTTGTTTTTCATTGAGCTGAGAAGCACAAGTAACATATTCTGGTTTCTAATAGGTTAGCCCCACTCAGGGAGACATTGAAATTCCCAGAGAGTTCAGGAAGATGTGTAAATTTAATCATATTCCTATCCCTATACTTATCTCCACTTCTTTATCTTCCAATACAGTAAAGATTGTAATTTCCCTTGGATTAGAAAATATCCAGAATGTATTCAGTGAACCTTCTTTTTATCTACCTGGATGAGTAAAAGCTTACATTGTTCATTAATTATGTACAATGACAAAGATCAACCTTCCAAAAGGTGACATCCTCCAGATGTTTTTGATAAAAAAAATTGTCCTCCAACCTAGACTAGTCATCAGGGATAATGAAAAATGCAGCTCAAAACATTGGCTTGCAGAAGGCAGGCACAAATAACCATAGATTGACATTCCATTTTATGGATATCTCTTTTCTTAGCAAAGATTTGACAGAGGACAGAACTGCTAATTTTTCGAGAAAACATTTAGGCTCATTAAAATTCCAGTCTCTTTGTTTTTTATATATTTGAGTAACGGTGGTTTTTTTTTTTTTAAAAAAATTGAAACAGTAATATTTATTGAAAGCAGCCCAACAGCAGTTTTGCTCAGCCCCAAATGCTAAACATAGAAAGAAAGAGGTAGAAAATTGTGCATAGGATAAATAGTAAAAATACACTGCTGCATTGTGTTGAAAAAAATTAATGACTTGTTGTCAAATGCCAGATGCATTATTTATAGCTGCTAAAATACATGTAATTTGACAGGTCCATGAAATCAAGAGTCAAAGTGGAACAGAATAGTTTCACAAACAAAGCACAATATTTAAATAGTAAATTTTAAAAAGATTACAGCAGACCACACATCCTCACATGTTTATCTTTTGTGTGCTGAGTTGTTGTTGTGGATTGAAGTGGCAAGTCTTATTTATGGTACATCATAGAAATGAAGATTTAAATTTTCCATGTCTTTTGTCATATCCAGAGTGGATTACTGTAATGATTTCAAAACCAGGCTATTTTTAACAGTCATTTTTTAACAAACCCTGCAAAGAAAACAGAGCTCTCCATAGTTTTAGGTTTAATTTGAATTGAAAGGACAAAATAGGATCATTGGGTCATGTTTTGGGTAGCCACAGTACATGCAAAGTAAAGACACAAGCCTAGAAGTCTACAGCCAAAGATATGAGTAGCAATAATAAATTAATTCAGGTTCAAGAACTGGGGAAGGATTGTCAGCACAGGGTGCAAGGAGGTTGAGGAGAGGCCCTGAGAGTTAAGAGGGGTTGATAAGGCTTTGGAAGATGTGATCACAGCGGTGGTGGGCATCAGCAGGTTTGCACCAGTTCACCAGAACCAGTAGCAGAAGTTCTGTGCCCATTGTCTCTACAATACCATTTAGCCATCTCATTTTTGGCAGCCCCTTTTTCTTTTGCCCTCCACCTTTCCCAGCATCAAGGCTTTCTCAAGTGAATCTTATCTTCTCATTAGATGTCCAAAATACTTAAGCTTCATCTTTACTATTTGACCTTCTAAGGAGCAGTCAGGGTAGATTTCTTCTAATATACAGTACAGTAAAACCTCTACATATGAATTTTTTCTGTTCCAAGAGGTTATTTGTATGTTTAAAACACATTGCAATACCAGAAGAGGCCACTAGACGTTGCCATTTTTTTTTGTATGTCGAATTTTTCCTATTAAAAATTTGTACTGTATGTCAAATTATTTTTTTAGCCAAGATTTCTATTTTTATGTCATTTTTTTGTAAGTCAAACCATTTGTATGTCAGGGTTCCACTGTATCTCTCCTCCAACATCATATTTCTAATAAATATTTTTTCCTCCTGTCAGCTTTCTTCACTGTCCAGATTTCTCACCCATACATAGTGATCAGGAACAAAATAGTTTGAATGGTCTTGGTCTTGGTCTCCAGCAAAACATTCTTACACTTGATGATCTTTACTAATTCCTTCATTGCTTATTTTAAACATAAGGTCCATAAACATTTCTTAATTCATGGCATTTTTTGTCTAAGAGTTATTACATTTACATAACAGGATTTCAGCTATAAATTTTTACTCTCTGCATATATACTATACTTTATTAATGTGTTTTTTACCTGTTCTTGTTGTTCAGCTGCACAGTCGATTCCAACCCTTTGCAAGCCCATGGACCATTGTCCCCCAGGCACTCCTGTCCTCCACCATCCCCCTCAACTTGCTCAGCTCTGTGCCCATTGTGTCCACAATATCATCTAGCCATCTCATTTTTGGCCGGCCCCTTCTTTTTTTGCCCTGAACCTTTCCAAGCATCGAGGCTTTCTCAAATGAGTCTTCTCTTCTCATTTGATGTTCAAAGTACTTTAGCTTCATCTTTACTATTTGCCCTTCTAAGGAGCATTCAGGGTTGATTTCTTCTAAGATTGACCTATTTGTTCTCCTCGCTGTCCAGGGGACTCTCAAAACTCTCCTCCAACACCTGTTCTAAAACCATGTATATAGAGTTAGGGCAGTTACAAAATACTTAATACAGCACAAAGCCTTAAGGCAAAGGACACCCTTGCTCGAATGCCAGTCATATCTGACTCTAGGGTTCAATCTCTGTTTCATAACCAAAGAGTCAGCACTGTCTGCTTCTGCAGACATTTCCATGGTCATGTGGCAGACATGACTAGACACTGGAGCACATGGAATGCTGTTTACCTTCCCACAGAAGTGCCCCATCATTTATCTACAGTACAGGTACATGCAATTTCTTGCTTTCAAACTGCTAGGTTGGCAGGAGTTGGGGGGGGATGGGAGCTCATTCCGTCCTGCAGTATTTGGGTATCGAACTGCTGACCTGCTGCCTTCCAGTCAGTGTCTTAGCCACTTGAGCTACTGCAGTCGCACAAAGCCTTAGAGGTACTCGTTTTAACACAGTACAGATACCATCAGGTCAACTGTTCTGAATTATGTTTCTGTGCCCTAAAGTAAAGATGCATGTGAATTGGATGCAGGTAGTTTAAGTGTGAACATATCATAAGGTGAACTCATTTTCACATGTGAGACATTTTATTGGGAATAAAAATTTTGTGCTGGCAATCATATTAGCAACTATATCATTTGTGCTTCCATCCCCTGCGACATTAATAATTTGCTCACCAAAAGAAAAACCCCTCTAAAATATATATTTTTAAATGACAGACATTAAAAGAGCAGTTCACTCCCAGGATTTGTTCTTACTGCCTTCTGAAACCAGACCTCTTCACAACTCAGGATTAGAGATTCCAAAAGACTAGCAGAAAGAGTATTTTCTCCTTTAGTATCTTCCATCTTGCAGCTTCTGAAGATTGAAAAGAAGCAGGATATAACTAGGCCATTAACTGAGCTCATGAAATCAATCTTCTCATTAATATGTTATTTAATTCCCATTCCGCCCATGCCATGCAGACAACTATTAGGAATGTCAGTGAAGCAGTCCAGTTCTTCTCCAGTGGCAGCTAGATTTCATGGATGGCTCCCTTTTGGATGGGTCATTTATTTTCCATGCTGTCTGAAAGGGGGGGGGGGGTCTCAGGAAATGCCTTCTACAACTGTCATTGTGGAAGAAGAGTAGTGTAATGGAGTAGGGTATCACAAGACTGAAACCCCAAAGCTAGCATGCCCAAACTATGCCTCATGGTCACCCTGAAACCATTTCATCTGGCCCACGACATCCTCACCAAACCAGGAAGTGAATACGGATGCTCCTGTGCATGTGCGGATGCATCCGTATTTACTTCCTGGTTCAGCACAGACATCCTCATGCATGCGCAAAAGCGTCCATGACGAACCAGGAAGTAAATATGGCCACTTTCATGCATGTGCAGAAGTGTCCATGCCAAACCAAGAAGTGAATATAGATGTGCGTGCGCAAACATGCCCTGTTCCAGGGGTGTGGTCTGGCCTGCTTAGCTGTTCCAGGGGTGTGGTCAGGCCCCTCCCCCAAAAGTTTAGGCATCCCTGCCCTAAAGCATGCAAAGTAATTTTTCTGGGAGGGATTTTTCTGAGAGGATCATGCACATTCACCCTGCACATTGTCACCATGCTTCTGTGCATTTTTCTTGCATTTGTGTCAATTCAGACCAATCTTTCACGTTGTAACATGCAGCTCTTCCATTTGATTCCACTACCAATTACGATTGGGTATTTTATGATTATTTGGCAGTTGCACAGCAAAAAGCAAGATATTTTGTGTTAAAGCAAGTTCTACTTTTTTTTTGTTTATAATACTTCCTCCTAACCAATAGCCTAGCTACAACAGTGACACAGGCAAAAGTTTAAGGTAAAAACAAAAATTGTATTTACTCACAGACAAAAATGTGCTCGGAAGTCTTAACAGGGTGCCAACAGGTTAATGGTGCAGGTAAGAAAATTCAATTGATGTAGTTTAAAAGGCAAACAAACAACTGCTGACCAGAACAAAAAAAGGTCACAAGACATACAAATAAGGTAAAGTAACTCCTGTGGTGGGTAGACCAGAACTTTTCCTGATTGGTTGGTTAGACTCAAATAAGCAAAAAAGTTAGTTTTGACTAGAAGTGAATATTTTCTGTCACATCATTAATTGTGCTAATCCTCCAACTCTACATCCTTAACAATTATTACTGTGTTACCTGGATTGGCTGAAATACTGCATTTCCCCCTGCTTTCTCCTTCTCTGTCTGTCTCTTCCCCCACCTCCTTGTCCCCTCTGAAGACTAAACTGCTTCTTGGAAATTTGAGCATTCATACTTGCAGATGAAATTTTAACAGTACAGTACTGAAATTCTTTACCACAAGGTCTATAAGTACAGTATGAAGATATTAGTGTCAAACCTTTCAATGTGGTATGTCATGCAGATCTTCAAAACAGCATATGATGCTCAGCTGGTAAACTGAGGTCTGCTTGCCACAGGAGTGCTAATATAAACCTTGTACCATACCTCCTGAGGATTAAATATCCCCTCTAAAAATATATAGCCATGTTGTGTGTATTTCATGCAGCAAAAAAAAAAAGATAATCAAATGCAGCAACAACCCATGCCAAGGAATTTCCTGTGTAGTAAAGTGTGCAATTTCAAAGCTATTCCTAGCTACACATTTAAACATTTGGCTGGAGTGAAAGTCATTTCTCCTTGTTCTTTTTACATTTTTCCTCCCATTGCCTGATTATAAGGCTAAATCCCAGCAGAAGTAAAAGTGCATTAGTATCTTCCTTTCTTTAAGCGAGAGTGAAACTGTACCATTCTAAAGCAAGTCTCATTTGGGGCTGCATTCCAATTGTAACACTTAGAATCCGATTTGACCTTTGCAGGCTATTATAATCAGTAGCTTGACCTTTAAATGCTACCTTGATCTGATTTTCAAGCAAAAGAGAGAGTCAGGACCCACAGGAAAACTTTAACAGGCTTTGCGGTAAAAGTTGAGACAAAATAACAATTCTTTTTCCCCCTTAAGTGTAATCTAAAATGGTGTAATGGAGCTATGGCCTTACAATTTCTATTTTTTTTTCTCTCAGACTATTCCTGAAGTCCTGTAAGCCTAACCATAGGTGTCTGTGTTTCAATTCTGGAAGGATAAGCGGTTGTCATTTAATACATAAGTAACTGGTGAAAAAAGCAGTAGGAGAGCTTCTCAAAATCTCCCGTTTAAGCCTAGCAAATATAACACTTATTACTACATTTCATGACAATTTCAACATTGTTAAAGCATCCTGCCCTCTTCCTTGGGGGTGCATGAAAGGGGGGAAAAGAGAAATGAAGATGATAGTTGTAAAGGAAGGACAGAGAGGAGAAGGAGGAAATGATGAACTGAAAATGGAATTCAGTATATTTAGAAGGAGTGAGAGGCCTTTAATGTCCTCAACAGTTCTAGGACGTTCTAAAGTCATGCTTTAAAATGGACCAGAATTTACTTTGAAGCTGCAACCCATCATCATCATTATTTTGTTTAAAGTGGAAAGTAATTTTCTCCTAACAGTGATGTTCAAATCTCAGAACTCTGGGCAACTTTGATTTATTTCTTAAAAAGGGACACATTTCCACTCAAATGCAACCTAAACTTTTCTTCCAGAAAATGCCTTTTGTAATTTAACCCCTTTTAATACCTATGCATCAGGGTGGTCACTGCTGATTGCCAAAAAGCCCAACTTGGAGGTCAGAGAATATCAGAAAGGAGGCTATTATTTACAAAAGTGGAGGATATTTTGATTTAAATGTGCACATGCTAATATAAGCTAATATTTGCAAAACTATGGACTACATTATATTTAGGTGTCTTTTATGCACATTTGGAGGCACATAGGAGGACTTGTATAGTGCCACAGATGAAGCCCTTCAATGGCTTTCAAACCTGGACATGGAACTCGAGCTGGGAACTTGAGATGGACATTTTGTGTTTACCGTATATATTAACATTAATGCAGACAACTGAAGTTCATCATATGATAAATGTGTGTGATCTGCATCTTTTGATTTTAACTAAATGAATTCTGTGAACTATTTTACTTTAAAAATGAAAGCCAACTTATTAAATGTATTATCCTTGGAAACTTGCTGGGATGTAGAACAACCATTTGCATGACACCAAAACAGAAGGAGGGCAGTCTTCAAATGGAAGGCCATCCTCCCTACATATGGCCACCCTAGTATAAGCACTGGGGTTGAGTATGAATATACATAGAATCGCAGAATAAGTGAGTTGGACAGGGTCTACCATGTTTCCCCAAAAATAAGACATACCCATATAATAAGCATGATTTCTCAGCAGTTGTGCAATAAAAGCCATACCCTGAAAATAAGACATAGTGATAGGCGTGGCTATGCAGCGTCCTGGCACAGAGTGGTAAAGAAGACGGGCAGCCAGTGGTGTAAGAAAAATAAGACACCCCCTGAAAATAAGCCATAGTGTGTCTTCTTGAGGAAAAATAAATATAAGACAGTGTCTTATTTTCGGGGAAACACGGTATGAAGCTTTTTACTCCATTCCTTTGCTCAATGCAGGAATCCAAATCAAAGCAGATCTGGTAATTGGCTCCATTGTCATACTGTTCTGACAGTTAAAATGTTTTCTCTGATATTCAGCCTATAGCTGACCTCCTGTAAATTGAGCACATTATTGCATATCCTCCACTCTGGGATGATTGAAAACAGATCCTGCCCCTCCTCTTTATGACTATATTTCAAGTATTTTAAAAGCACTAACATGTCCCTTCTCACGTTCCTCTTAAAGTAATTATATCCATATCCAAATTATTTTGTTCAATATAGTTATCAGTTTGTACAGTCGGTATGTGATATAGGTGGAGCTGAATCCACACAGTATAGGTTTTTGCTCTGTATGCAAATAGAAATCTAATGTAGTGGAAGTCCTCTTCTGCCATTTAAAATTAAAGTGATCAGCATTGTGTAAAGTGGAGGAGATGTTCTAGCATTTTTTCTTTCCCGCAATGGTTATTACAATTGCTTCAGTGGTGTGCTGCTCCTGGTGCGTCCCGGTACAGGCGTACCAGTAGCAAAAATCCCCCTAGGCCATGGCTACTTCAGTGGTGGCAGTGGGTGGAGGCAGCAGCAGGCCAAGTGGCGGCTGCAATGACTCATCCTTCTCCTCCTCCTTCAGCGGCTGCTGTTGCTGCTGCTTCCTTAAGAGGCTGCGGGTGCTGCTCAGGCACTGGTGGAGGTGACGGCGTGTGCAGCTGGGAGAGGGGGAGCTCACTCTGCACCACCTGGACACATGCTGCCACTGCTTTTTCTAGCAGCAGCAGCAGCATAACTCTTGTGATGCCTGGACATCCTGCAGGAAGGCATCGCAAGAGTTGTGGTGGTGGTGGTGGTGCTGCTGCTGCTAGAAAAAGCAGTGGCAGCACATGTCCAGGCGGTGCAGAATGAGCTCCCCCTCCCCCAGCCGCACACGCCGCCAACCCCACCTGGACCAGCATGTGGGCTGGTCCAGGTGGCGCAACGCAAGCTCTTCCCTTCCCCCGGTGGCAGCATGTCCAGGTGGCGTGGTGTGAGCAGCGCAAATCTCGTGATGCCCGAACATCCTGCAGGAAGTTCTCTTCCTGTAGGATGTCTGGGCATCACGAGAGATCTGCTGCTGCTGCTGCTGCTGCTGCTGCTGCTGCTGCTGCTGCTGCTGCTGCTGCTGCTGCTGCTGCTGCTGCTGCTGCTGCTGCTGCTGCTGCTGCTGCTGCTGCTGCTGCTGCTGCTGCTGCTGCCGCCGCTAGAAGAAGCGGCAGCACGCAAGCTGGTCTGGGCAGTGCAGAGTGAGCTCCCCCTTCCCCTAGCCAGACATGCTGCCACCTCCACCACCGTCTGAGTGGCACTTACAGCCCCTTAAGCAGGCGGCGGCAGCAGTCACTGGAGCAGGTGGAAGAAGAAGAGGAGATGGTAACAACACACACACACCGGGACAGGGAGGAGGAGGAGGAGGAAGAGGAGCCGATGCCACCACCATCTCGGGGGCCAGGTAGAGGAGGAAGAGCATCAGCTGGGCACCTGCGCTGCCCACCCTTCTCCAATGTGGCTGTGAGTCTTCGCCTTGGGGGGGGGGGCAGGGCCTATACAAAACAAAAAGACAAAAATGTTGTGGCACCTTAAAGACTAACCTCTGCTTCGTGGTAGATTGCAGCTGGCCCAGGGAGCTCCACAGTAAAACAGAGATGACCACTGAACCCTACAGTCAGATATAACTGGCTTTAGTGCAAGAGATACCTTTACCTTTACCTTGCTCGAAAGCCAGTCGTATCCCACTGTAGGGTTCAGTGCTCATCTGTGTTTCAAAGCCAAAGAGCCAGTGCTGTTAGTTTCTGCGGACGTTTCCATGGTCATGTGGCAGGCATGACTAGACACCAGAGTGCACAGAACACTGTTTACCTTCCCACTGAAGTGGTCCCTATTTATCTACTTGCAATTTCTTATTTTCAAACTACTAGGTTGGCAGAAGCTGGGACAGAAGCAGAAGCTCATACCATCCTGTAGTATTCAGGTATCAAACTGCTGACCTGCCACCTTCCAGTCAGCGCCTTAGCCACTTGAGCCACTGTCATGAAACAACATCTTTTCTAACTTTTCTCAAAGCTTGAGGTTGTAGTTTAACTAGGCCTAGAAATCCTTTCCTCTCTGTCTCACAAGACTACGTATCACGAGACAGCTTGTTTTCAGTTCAGTGTTCCCAGTACTCTTATCTCTAGGCTAGCTGAGTTCCCATGTTTTGACTATTACAGAGCACTCTTCCTTCATGTGTGTAAACTTCTTCTCTTGTTATGAGAAACTTTTCTCTGTTCCCTGATTGGTTAAAAGGTACCCCACCTGACTGCAGAATCCCCATCTTGGGAAGAGCAGAGAGAGTTCGCTTTTGGATGTCTATGGGTTAACATCTTTGACTGTGGGACTATGCCTTTTTCCTACTTCAACATGATCACCTAGAGTGATTGGACTGTTTTTGGACTGGCTATATGTTTACTGAACTTATTCATGCTTTTCTGGATTATCCTTTAAGAAACCTACTACAATAAAGCTACTGTTTTTGCTTGAAGATCATCTCTTTCCTTAACAGATGCTGACACCACACACACAAGGCCTAGCTACCAGACCTCCCTTGTTTGCTTCATTGCCTGAGCATAGTAAGAGTTCTGTTAATGCAGACTGGCTCTCTCATAGAGCTTACACGGGCTAAAGTTCCTGTAAAGAGACTGGGTCTCTGGAACTGGAAGGGAGGGGCCTTTGCATGGGATGGCCGGATTCTGACAGCCACTGCAGCTCAGTGGTTAAGAAGCTCGCCTTGTTAGCTAGAAGGCTGACATAATAGTATGAGCTCCCATCTCTGTCCCAGCTCCTGGCAACCTAGCAGTTCAAAAGCAAGAAATTGCAAGTAGATAAATAGGGACCACCTCAGTAGGAAAGGTAACAACATTCTGGTGTCTAGTCATGCCTGCCACATGTCCATAGAAACATCTGCAGATGCAGGACAGTGCAGGCTCTTTGACTATAAACAGATGAGCACTGAACCCTAGAGTCAGATATGACTGGCAGTTTTGGATCTAACAATGGGTAAAGGTAAAGGTTGCCCTTGTTCAAAGGCCAGTCATATCTGATTCTAGGGTGCAGTGTTCATCTCCATTTACAGCCAAAGAGCCAGTGCTGTCTGTGTTTGCAGATGTTTTCCTGGCCATGTGGCAGGCATGACTAGATTGCCCACCCAGTCACATGGCCACCCCCAGAAGTCACATGCTCACTGATTTGGCCACACACCCCAATTTGGCCACACCCACTGATTTAGCCACGCCTACAGTGTGGTAGTAAAAAAAAATATGCCCATCAATAGAATAGCCTCAGCATATAGGCCTACAAAATTGATTTATTCAAAACCAAGAGTGCTTTTAGAATTACTTTAGCCAGGACAATATAGTTATTATATTCAGAAGTAGATTTTAATTGATCAAAGCCTGGGCCATGACATGGATTTTAAAATTTTGGGTCAACATTCTGTATTACAAATCTCTTCATGTCCTACATTTTAGTGGATTAATTTCAAAGGAGCTGAGGAAAGGATGAGTGGGGGGGAGGTTTACTTTTATTGGCTTACCATTCTATAGCGCTGCTCCAGGTAATTTAGAGGATACTCAAATGATGTTTAAGTGATGGCTGCAGAAATCGATTTTCAAAGTCTTCACGCTAGAACAGCCTTACTCTTAAATATCCATTAGAATTCCTTTAAAATGCTTTTAAAAGGCACTCTTAACACATACTGTATGTTCCCTACACACAATGAGATGAATGTACTAGCCTTGTCTTTCCAAACATTGCTTTCAGAATGCTGAAGTCACATAATGAAGAGAGAGATGTCCATGTAGTTTTGCATCTGAGCCCAAACCCCAATTTTATTTTTTCAAAAATAATGCAGTGGATACTGTGGCTAACTGTAGTGTTGTGTTTCCTAGTTTTTGCTGTCTTGCTGTCTTAGCTTTAAGCTATACAACATCATTCCTAAGTTTGGTGATATCTGGCATGTAATTTAGAAAAGGGTAGATTTATTTTTCTTAACAGCTGAAATGAATATTCAAAATGAAACATATCAACAGCAAACATCAGACAAAATAGGAACATGCCTACAGAAGCATATGCCACAATAAATGTGTTAGAATTTGAGATGCCGCAAGGCATTTTGTTGCTTTTAATTAAATTTAGGTTGTTTGAATAGAGCAAATCTGGATCTAAAATCTCTACAGCATTTGATGAGCTTGACAGTTAACATACGTATGGGTATTATTCACTGAAGTGAATCAAACAACAGAACAGAAAACAGTAATAAGAGTATCCCACAATAATACATGAGAATACTAAAAGTAACTATAGAATTTTTGAAATCTCAGGCTGCAGTATTTATTTCATTGCTTCTGCATGGCTAAATATGGAACAGGTTTTCTTAAAGGAAGTGTTTTCACTATCCTTTCCAAATTCCCTGTATGGGCATTGTTATTCTGAAAGAAATTTGTTTGAAATGATTGGGTCTTCTGATATGTTACCCTCTAAGATATCTACAAGTAGGGTCTAAAAAGAGTGATGTTGCATTTCCCCATCTTTCAATGGTTGTTTGTTCAAATGGTTGTGGAAGATTTGGAACAAGATCTACACTAGTCACTGCAAAAATTATGACCAACTAGAATCCTCCATGAATGCTAAACTTTGGTTTAGACATCTGCTGAAATAAATCCGTTTATCTTAAAGTCACCCAAGATTTTATCTTTTTAAAAAACTTGTTGTTAATTGTTGTTATTGTTCAGTTGAACAGTCGAGTCCGACTCTTTGCAACTCCATGGACCATCGTGCACCAGGCTCTTCTATCTTTCACCATCCTCCTCAGCTCACTCAAATCTACACCCATTGCATCTAAAATGTCATCTATCCACCTAATCTTCTGGTGTCCCCTTCTTCTTTCTATCTTTCCCACCATCAATGCCTTTTCTAGTGAGTCCTTTCTTTTGGTGGCCAAAATACTTGAGTTTCATATTCAGTATTTAACCCTCTAATTAGGAGTCAGGGTTGACTTCTTTCAGGATTGACTGATTTGTTCTCCTCACAGTCCAGAAGACTCTCAAGAGTCTCCTCCAGCTCCACAATTCAAAGGTGTCTATTCTTCTGCAGTGCTGGACTGCACTGGACTGCAGTGCCTCAAGTCACTAAGATGCTGACTGGGAAGCGGAAGGTCAGCAGTTCGATTCCCAAGTACTGCAGGACAGAATGAGCTCCCGTCTCTGTCCCAGCTCCTGCCAACCTAGCAGTTCGAAAGCAAGAAATTGCAAGTAGATAAATAGCAACCACTTCAGTGGGAAGGTAACAGCGTTCCATGCGCTCTGGTGTCTAGTCATGCCTGCCACATGACCATGGAAATGTCTCCGGAAGCAGACAGCGCTGGCTCTTCGGCTTAGAAACAGAGATGAGCACTGACCCCTAGAGTTGGATACGACTGGCTTTCGAGCAAGGGAAACCTTTACCTTTACTATTCTTCTGCATTCAGCTTTCCTTATGGTCCAGCTTTCACAGCCGTACATTACTACTGGGAATACCATTGCTTTGGCTATGTGAACTTCTGTTGGCAAGGTGATGTCTCTACTCTTTATTATGCTACTTAGGTTTCTCATTGCTTGTCTCACAAGAAGTAGTAAAGGTAAAGGTTTCCCTTGCTCGAAAGCCAGTCGTATCCGACTCTAGGGGTCAGTGCTCATCTCTGTTTCTAAGCCGAAGAGCCAGCGCTGTCTGCTGCTGCAGACGTTTCCATGGTCATGTGGCAGGCATGACTAGACACCGGAGCGCATGGAACGCTGTTTACCTTCCCACCGAAGTGGTCCCTATTTATCTACTTGCAATTTCTTGCTTTCGAACTGCTAGGTTGGCAGGAGTAAGCATCTCTTTATTTCATGGCTGCAATCACGATCTGCAGTGATCTTAGATCCCAGGAAAGTAAAGTCTGTTACAACTTTCTTTTCTTCCCCTTCTATTTAACTGGGAGTTTTTCTGATGTTGAGTTTCTGATAGTCAAAATGGACCTTTTCTAAAAAGTTTAATTAGTTTGTGTCATGAAACACTTTGCAAGCCATGTGTGGTATGTGGAATTCTAAAGAGTATCCCCTCACTCCCCTAAAGGATCATTTGTCCTTGCATCAAACATCCACCTGATAAAGCGATCACCTGCCTAGTCTTCTCTCTGCAGGTTTTTTGCCTATGCTGCATTTTGTGTCAAAGTAAAGGTGACATTCATTGTCAGATGTTTCATGTGGGCTACAGATTAAAGCTTAATAAACAGAGAAAAATGAAACCATTCAAAGAGAATATCAGCAACAGTAATATCCACATTATTTCCACTGTATGGTTTACAAATCTAATAAAAGAGATCCTTAGAACTTGTGATCCCAAGGAGCAATCCCAGCATCCAGACAGCATTTTGATCGCTGCCACAGCAGCACTTCCATGCTGTTGGTGGAGTGCTCCCCCTACCACATTAGCCAACAAGTAGCTCAAGCGGTTAAGACACTGAACTCACTGATTGGAAGATCGGAGTTCGATTCCCAGGTACTGCATGATGGAGTGAGCTCCTGTCTCTGTCCCAGCTCCTGCCAACCTAGCAGTTTGAAAGCAAGAAATTGCAAATAAATAAAGAGAGACCACTTCGGTGGGAAGGTAAAGAGCATTCCATGCACTCCGGTGTTGAGGCATGCCTGCCACATGTCCACAGAAACGTCTGCAGACACAGACAGCACTGGCTCTTTGGCTATAGACAGAGATGAGCACTGAACCCTACAGTCAGATACAACTGGCTTTTGAGAAAGGGTGACCTTTACCTTTACCTAGGTCTTTAGCCAGGCTGCTGCTGATCAGGCTGGTGCAGCCCCATCCCATCAGCAACTGTGCCCATAGGAGCTGCTTTGCAGCTAGTGAGGGAAGGTTCCCCACCCGCCCAAACAGCCATTTTATTTTATCCCATTCTCAGTGTGCAAATACACTGGGGGTGGGATAAAATATAGCTGGACAATTTAATTGGATCCCCAGACAGGCTAGGGTAGAGCTGGATGGATTGGCCTGATTGACATGTGTTTGTGATTGGACCAACCTGCCTCAACCCACATCAAAGAGCAGATGCCCATGTAGACAGCCTCTAAGGCAGTGGTGGCAAACCCTGGGACTCCAGCTGTTCTTGGACTTCAATTACTAGAAACCCAAGTAAGTACACCTGTGGATTAGGGCTCCTGTGAATTGAAGTTCAAGAACAGCTGGAGTGCCAAGGTTCACTACCTGGGGCCACAAGGCAACAGGCAAAGATATTTTCTGTAAGGGATTGTGCCTTTTGTCTGGACTGCCACCATTCCCAGGCACTGTTGTCAGCTATTTCATGCAGGTATTAAATTTTATACCATCTTCCAGTTGTTTCATATATAAGCAATACAAAACGTCCCATAAATTATTATCAAATAGTAGAGCAACAATACTCAAACATATGTTGTTGTTTAGTCTCACAGTCAAATCTAACCCTTCATGACCCCATGGACCACAGCACCCCAGGCTCCTCTGTAATCCACCATCCTACAGAAACCACCCAGATACACACCTATTGCGTCAATGATACTGTGTAAACATCTCATCCTCTGCTGCCTCCTTCTTCTTTTGCCTATGATCTTTCATAGCATCAGGGGCTTCTCCAGTGAGTCCTCTCTTTTCATTTCTTGGCCAAAGTATTTGCGCTTCAGCTTCAGTATCTGTCCTTCCAAGGAGCAGTCAGGGCTGATTTCCTTTGGGGTTGACTGATCTCCTTGTAGTCCAGGAGATTCTAAAAAGTCTTTTTCAGCACCGCAATTCACAGGCATCTATACTTATGCACTCACCCTTTCATATGGTCTGTTCTCACAACCATAAATTACTACTGGGAAGACCATCGCTATAACTATACAGACTTTTGTTGGCAAGGTGATGTATTTACTTTTTATTATGCTGCCTAGGTTTGCCATAACTTGCCTCCCAAGGAGTAAGTATCCTTTTATTTCATGGCAGCAGTCACCCTCTGCAGTGATCTTGGATCCCAAGAAAGTAAAGTCTGTTACTGCTTCCATTTCTTCCACTTCTATTTTCCAGGGAGTGTTTGGGACAGATGCCATGATCTTGTTTTAGATTATGTTGAGTTTCAAGCCAAATTTTGCACTCTCCTCGTTTACCCTCATGAGGCACTTTAGTTCTTCTTCACTTTCTACCACTAGGGTGGTGTCATCTGCATATCTGAGGCTAATATTTTCCTCCCAGCTTCCTACATTATGTATGATGTATTCTGCATATGTTAAATAAGCAGAGTGAGAATATACAGCCTTGTCATGCTCCTTTTCTTATTCTAAACCAATCAGGCACTGTCAGCCCCAGTTCTTGTTTTTACTGACTGTATAGAACTTCTCCATCTTTGGCTGCAACATACATAATCAATCTGATTTTGGTGTAGAGTCACTTCTTAGGTTGTTGGAAAAGGGAGTTTGCTATGACCAGCATAATCTCTTGACAACTTTCTATTAGCCTTTGCCTTACTTCAAGGCCAAACTTGTCCATTATTCCAGTTACCTTTTGACTTCCTACTTTGGAATTCCAGTCCCCTATAGTGATAAGGACATATTCTGACATGAATTCTATTAATGTCTTATGTTTCGGTTGGGTGGTCTGGCAGCTTTTGTGATGTAACGAAAATCATGTACTTTTGATGAGCTGGTGCCACAAAACTAAAGCACCCACGAAAATAATGGTTACATCAACTGAAAGCTCATCTCAGTGACTTTCAGAAATATAAAGGAGCCATTGGCCAAAAATATAAAGAAAGCACACACATTAGTTGTATTCACACGACTGTCACTTCCTAATTGGCTCTAAAATGCAAGTAACTGCTCAGCTTTCTCTATCCGCCATTGAGTTCCAGGAGATTGTGGTTTCAGGACTCATTTCCTGGCAGTCATCACACATTTCAAAGAGCAAAGATAGCAGCCACATTAAAACTCCTAGATTCACTGAAACTATTGAAGGTGTTCTCCATGGCATAAGCACAGAAAACAGTTCCAGAAAACTCTGACTTGCTTTCTTTTTGCATTTAAACCACCCAAAGATCGGAAATAATTACAGTAAAATATCATCTCAGAAGATTCCATCGAAATATACTATATCAGAAAAAGTAATTATTTAGTGTCTGATCAGAAAGAAGACAGCTGTTTGCGTATATTAAGTGTGTGTAATCCTGTGTATAGATTCTGTTTGTGTGCTAAGTAAACAAAATCCTTCCACTCCTTTCAGAGGAGGCTTCTAATTGCCAGTGTTAGCACTAATGAAGACGCTGATGTTGCACAGAAAGACAAACTAGACTTTGCCAATTGAATAAGCAACCTCTGCCTGCTCTCCTAGGATATCCAATATCTGTTTCCATGTTTAATTCAGAAATTTAGCATGCAAGGAGGTAGTCTCTGTAGAGCTGTCAAATGTGTATTTCCAAATCAAGAAGAGCCCTCCAAAAATTCTTTGCTATCTACTTCGTTTGCTAGAATAAAAATAAATGTAAGGAAGGAGAACAGCTTAATCTTTGTCATGTCACATGAAGTGTGACTAGCTACAAAATATACAATTTCCACACGACAGCAGCAATTCTGTTACCTATTCAGCTACATAGGTGAAGTCAATACTTCCTAAAACGGATGAATTCAAGAAGAGAGCCAATGCATACCTCACTTTCTAAGGGCTAAATCCAGTTAAGAAACACTGGAATTTCCAGTCCAGCAACATTTGGTGGACTAAACTTTGTTCACTCTAATCTAGCCAAATGCTCAATAGGGAGAGAAGCTTGTTGTTGTTCAGTCGCACAGTCGATTCCAACCCTCTGCGACCCCATGGACCACTGTCCGCCAGGCACTTCTGTCCTCCACCATCCCCCTCAACTCGCTCAGCTCTGTGCCCATTATCTCCACAATACCATCTAGCCATCTAATCTTGGGCCGTCCCCTTCTTCTTTTGCCCTCGACCCTTCCAAGCATCAAGGCTTTCTCAAGTGAATCCTCTCTTCTCATTTGATGTCCAAAGTACTTTAGCTTCATCTTTATTATTTGACCTTCTAAGGATCAGTCAGGGGTGATTTTTTCTAAGATTGACCTATTTGTTCTCCTCGCTGTCCAGGGGACTCTCAAAACTCTCCTCCAGCACCACATCTCAAAGGCGTCTATTTTTCTGCGCTCAGCTTTCCTAATGGTCCAGCTCTCACAACCATACATTGCCACAGGGAATACCATTGCTGTGACTATGCGAATCTTTGTTTGCAATTTAATGTCTCTACTTTTCACTATGTTCCCCAGGTTTCTCATCGCTTGCCTCCCAAGAATCAGTCGCCTTTTTATTTCATGGCTGCAATCACCATCTGCAGTGAGCTTTGATCCTAGGAAAGTAAAAATCTGTCACTGCTTCTACTTCTTCCCCATCTATTTTCCAGGGACTGATAGGGCCTGTTGCCATTATCTTGGTTTTCTTGATATTGAGTCTCCAGCCAGCTTTTTCACTCTCTTCTTTCAACCTAATCAGGAGCTTCTTTAGGCCCTCCTCACTTTCTGCCATTAGGGTGGTATCATCTGCATATCTCAAATTGTTGATGTTTCTCCCAGCAATTTTGATCCCAAATTGTGATTCCTCCATTCCTGCATTGTGCATTATGTGTTCTGTGTATAAATTGAATAAGCAGGGTGACAAAATGCAGCCTTGTCTTACTCCTTTTCCTATTCCAAACCACTCCGTCATTCCATTTTCTGTCCTAACTGTTGCCTCTTGATTCATGTACAGATTTCTCATGAGGCCTATAAGGTATTCCGGAATTCCCATCTCTTTAATTACTTGCCACATTTTGTTGTGGTCGACACAGTCAAAAGCATTAGTGTAATCAATAAAACACAAGTAGACTTGTTTCTGATATTCTTTTGTTTTTTCCATGATCCATCTTATGTTGGCGATGTGGTCTCTAGTTCCCCTGCCTCTTCTGAAACCCGCCTGCACTTCTGGTAATTCTCTCTCCACATACTGCCATAACATTAATCAATCCTCTCCATAATTTTTCTAAGAGTTCGCCAGAAGTCAACCACAATCTGTGTTTTTATCCATTTTCCAGGTTGCAAAATAAGAAACGGTGAGACTGAATCCTGCTATGAAACTAGATCCTATGTTGATAAGTTCTTCCAACAGCATGTCTGAAGAACCAGATTGCAATCCATGAAAGGCCATGCCAAAATAAGGTGATAGTCTTAAAGATACCACAGTCTTTCTGTTCGTGTTCTTCCAACAGTGCTTGCAGCCCTATGCATCTTTACTAAGAAGTCAATCATGCTTCCATTTTGGGAAGTGTAAAACTTGGATTGTTGTTGGGATTGCAACCTCAATGTACTGGGCTCATGATGAGGATTGCTAAAAGGCATGCTGAATGTACTCATTTTACTATTACTTTACAACTTCCTACCACATGAAACAGGTGCCAAGGTCAAGTTTTGGCTGACTATGGCAAGTGGGTAGACTTTCTTTCCTTGTTTGCTGAAGAAACTGGAAATTATTTCCTTTTCTTTCTCTGCAATAATCTTATGCAATATCGCCATCTTGTGAAATGTCTCAGAAGTGACTGCTATGACAAACACAAAAAGAGCATATTAGTGCAGCCTTCAGTACCACAGATTGATATGTCTTTAGAGAACTCAGTCTGTCGTTATCCCTGGATGAATCAACCCACAGTCATTTAGGTGGTCTTTTGTCAGGTGATCTAGGACAGTTTTTCCCAAATGCTGGTTTTTGGACTTCAATTCCCAGAAGCCTAAGTCATTTCCCCAAAGCACTGATCAGCCAATGTACTGACTTAGGCTTCTGGGAATTGAAGTCCACTAGTGGGCTGTGTACCCCTTGTTGGGAACCACTGATCTAGGAAAAGGCGGAAGCAGTTAATCAGCTGAGGTGTGTGTGCATTACTTTCAGGAGGGATAACAATTGCTATTGTCATGTGGGGAAGGGATATAATTTACAAGCTTCATGTGAAAAAAAATTACAGATTCACTCTACAACTGAAATATTTCACAGGTAGAAATACAGACTATCCTTTTCCTGCCCTGGTTGTTAAGTGTAAAAATGTGCAAAGTGCAAAAGAAAATTGTGAGGATATTTGGGGGTAGGTTTTTCATTGTCCCATGTGTGGTAGGTACGCTGCTTTTTCTCTTCAGAAGTATAAATGCCACTGAAAGGAATGTGACATGATCTGCAGTTGAAAAAGTTGATTGATTGATTGATTGATTGATTTATATGGACTACAGCTCAGAACTCTGCAGTGCCCTTTCTTCTGCAACCAGTCATTTGTCCAAAGCCTGCCTGAATAAATAGAAATTCTTGACTGCAGAAGTATGTTTCTTGCAACCAGCCCTGGTCAATAGCCCATCTGCAACATTTTAATCCAGCAGATGTTTCCAAAACTCAAGGCAGTCTGTTGTACAGCATGTTGTAGTAGCTGGAAGTTGTTGCTGTTTTTACTAAAATTGCCAGAATCCCCTACAAGCATGGTCAGAAATTCAGTGAATTGTATCCCCAAAATTAACACCTGTATTGATAAACTCTTCCAACAGCATGTCTGAAGAACTAGATTGCAATCCATGAAAGGCCAAAATACTGTGGTAGTCTGGCTGGCCAAATTATTGTGTGCCTGTGTACCTGATGTGTACAAATTGATGCATGAGGCCTCACTCTTATGTCTGATGAAGTGGATTTGATCCACAAAAACTCATGTTCAAATACAGGAGTTAGTCTTTAAGGTATCACATTTTTGTCTTCTTTTTTTTGCTGTTTTGTTTATTCTCAGATATGCTTGCACAGCCTAACACGGCTACCACTTCAAACATTTCACAGTATTTTGGGTTCTGTTCTTCAAACAATGTTTGCAGCTCTTTACTCAGAAGTCAATCTTGCTTCCTAGGTAGTGTAAAACTTGGATTGTTGTTAGGATTGCTTTGACATAATGTAGCTAAGAAACATAGCATCATACCTGAATCAAACATCTCTAGGAAAGACATAGCTACTTCACGAAACTTTTGGCTACCTACAGATTTTATGTGTCTAAACTCAGGGCTGAATCCAGGAGGGTATCCAGTCTGAAAATCCAAACCTTCAAGGGGATCTAATAGAGGTTGAGTCCCTGCTTCTAATCTGCCTTTTAGTAACAGTGTATGCCAGTAGAACTAAGCAAGAGAATGACTTAACATCTACTGAATGGATATGTGCTTCATGTAAGACCAACATGTTCAAGTGGGGGCTACTGGTGGACAACAACACGCTGTGTGAATGTGGAGAGATACAGAATCCAACTCATTTGCTGGCCTGCCAGTTACTACTAGAAACATGTACCGATGAGGATTTAATTGTGGCCAATGATGTATGCAAGTAAGATGTCTCCATGTAGTTGAGAATCTATATGTATAGAACAAATAACTATTCATTTGTATATGTCTAGACTCTGTTCTGCCTGGATGGATAGCTCAGTAAGTTAGGTATCTGGTTGCAGAGACAGAGATTTAGAGTTAAATTCCCCTCTGCACATCCCAAAAGAGTCAACCTTTGTGGCCTTGGACAAACTGCACACTGTAAAGATCACCACACAAGAGGTCAATGGTAAATCACTTCTGAGTTGTCTCTATCTAGAAAGGCAGAAAAAAGTGTCACTTTGAGTCAAAATTGACTTGATGGCACAGTATTTTGACATGAATTCGATGAACGTCTTAAGTTTCATTTGGATGGTTTGACAGCTCTTGCGATGTACGAAAATCATGTAATTTTGCCAAGCTACAACACCAAAACTAAGGCACCCATGAAAATAAGGGTTATGTCATTTGAAAGATCATCTTGGTGACTTTAAAAAATGGTAGAAACCAAAATCCAAAAATGCAAAGCGATGACATCATCGCTTTCGGAAGTAGCGTTGGAAAAGTGACAGTTTTGCTGGGGGGGGGGGTGTCGGAGGTCCAGAGAAAATACTACCCAACCAATTCAGATGATCCAAAGTGTGTTTGAAAGAGGAAAGATTAACCTTTGTGGGGACACTTTCAGATTTGGAATTGGACTTCAGAAAAATAACCTATGAAGTGTTTTACAAAAAACCACTAAAAAGAGGTCACACAAACCCCCAAAAGGAGGGAAAGCCAATTTAAAAATGAATATGACAACTTCCTGAGGTGGATACAGTTCACATACAACATGTGGAGAAAATGATGCCAAAGCAGGAATCCACAAAAAAGATATTAAGGAAAAAAGTGACTGGTTGAAATGACATTTCCATGGGGGGTGTTTGGTGGTGATGCAACAAAAAAACTGATTGACCGAGCAAATTGATCTCAAGTGTGCTTGAAAGATGACATAATAACCTTTCTTTTGATACTTATACAATTTGGATTGGACTTCAGAAACATTTTCTATGAAGGTTTAAAACAAAAAACACACTTTCTTACCTTTCCTTCAAAAAAAGGCTCTCTCTACACAAGAATAGACACATTGGTGTGAGAATGGATACACTGTAGCAAGTTTCTCCTTTGAAGTCATAACCAGTTTCCTTTTTGGCTTTCCCTCTTATTGAAGAACTGCTTTCAAGGAATTGTGAAGGAAAAACTCTTTTTCTTTGCAGTTTAACTATTGAAATATTTATTAAAAATAGATTTATTGCAGTTATTCACCTGTGGTGAATTGTTGTTTGTACAGTGGGCTGCCTATGGACACGTATGCATAGTGGGGAAAGTTGGGGAGAATGGAAAATAAAGGTTAAAAGCAGTGGTGTGATGTCAAAAATTTTACTACCCCACCATGACGTCATCACAGTGTGGGCAGAGCTAACATCATGATGTCATGATATCACGGGCGGAGCCAAAGAAAATAATAATAAAAATAATAAAAATAAAATAAACATAAACACACATACCCCTCAACCCACCCACCCATCCACAACACAAACCCGTAAATAAATTAAATAAATAAATAAATAAAAATTACATTAAAATACACCCACCCACCCCAAACACAAACCCGTCACTTACCTGTTAGTATAAGTGCCTGGGCAGCACCATGTTGCAAGATGGATATGGCCATCGTACCAATTCTCTAGGATAATATATCTTAATGTAAATGTAAAACAGCTGTACCTCCTTAAGGGTTCTCCAATTGAAACAGCAATTGGAACAGCACAGGTGTAGCTTATTGATGAGGTAACTCCAAGACTTTGCTTAAAAACCCCAAGCCAGGAACTGTGGTAGTACATCAATATAGGTAAAGGTATTAAATACACATTAAAATACACACAGACACACCACATCCAAAAGTGAGTCACTTATCCTGGGGAGCAGGCTATAGGGAGCTTCAAGCTAGCAGCTTCTCTTCCTCCTCCCTGCTTGGGAGGACAGCAAGGAGGCTATGCATACGTGCCAAGCACTGTAGGCGTGCATGCACACCAAGTGCTTGGCGCGCATGCACAGTGGGGGAACCAGTGAAAAGGTAAGCCCCGAAGGTGGTTCTCCCCAAAAGCTGCTACCAGTTCTCCGGGACACTGGGAAAAGTTATTACCGGTTCTGGAGAACTGGTGAGAACCTGTTCATCCCATCACTGGTTAAAAGCATCTTTACTTGAAAAATAAAATACAAAAAAATACATACAAATGAAATTGGGATTTCTGGTTTTGGGTTAAAACAACGTAGCAGTTAAAAAAAAGAAATTGCAAGAAGATAAATAGGGACCACTTTGGTGGGAAGGTAAACAGTATTCCATGCCTGTCACATGTCCATGATAATGTCTGCAGACACAGACAGCATTGGCTCTTTGGCTATAAACAGAGATGAGTACTGAAACCTAAAGTCAGATATGACTGGCTTTTGATCAAGGATGACCTTTACCTTAGCTCAGAAAACCTTAAATTTTATGAACATTTTATGAAAATAATGTATTTTCATCTATTTGAAACATCACCCTTAACTAATGAATGAAATAAAATAAATAAATGAACTAATGAGCATAATTCAACACATCAAATTCACGCACAAAGTCCCTGACGGTAGTGTCCTTAGACTCTACCTGCCACTTTTTTTGTTACTAGACTGCTGGTGACCACCATGAGGTTTGAGAGCACAGCACAAGGCATGATCCTGTCCCCACCCCACCTCACCCACCCACCCATCCCTCGGTTAATTGGTAAAGCCACTCCCAAGGGTCATTCAGTCATTCAGAGAGTGTGGAAGGGACACATAAATGTGCATGCCACCTCTTCAACAATATCTTTGCCCTCATTGTCTCTTCCTTCCTACACTGAGATGATCTGTGTGGTATAGGGGCCTGATTAAGCCTGCACACCCAAGTTCTTAATGAGCTCTTAGTGGTTGAGAAAACAAAGCTTTGGTAAGCACATCTCTAGAAGCAAGAACAAGAAAGAGAGACAAGAATATAATCAAGCAATGCATATTCAAGCTAGTATCTGCTTCCCCCCTCTTCAGCTACCTAGGAGCTTGGGTAGGTAGCAGAGATTCCCCTTAGTCCTTCTTGTTTCTAAACATGTGCTCATTAAAACTTTGTTTTCTCAAACACTAAGAGCTTATTGCCTCTGGAATCCAAAATAACCTGGGTGCAGCAGGCTTAAACACGTCCCTGACACCACAATCTGAAGGGGAATTCTTCATACATTAGTGCAGAAATTGTTTAATCAATTCAGCTGAACACATAAACTATTCTCCTTCAGAACTTCCTGGTCAGGGTAACATAAAACATTTTGCTGCCTGAGACAATGAACCAGATGTCATCTCCTTTATCCTGTGTACAAAAACTGACCAGACTGTGAGTGGAGTCTTCTTTTAACAGGGCTGACAAGATTGGGTCTTCCACTGCACCTGGATTCCATCATTTCTGAGCTCGCAAACATCTGCTCCCTAATGCCGTTGCCTCCCTGTGCCTCATCAGAAGGTCCTCCAAGGGACATAGGGGAGGTTAAGATCTTCAGGAGGATATAGCTGAAGACCTCAACCACCCCTACATCACTTGGAGGACCCTGAATAGGCTGAGGGTTGGAGTCCCTAAATGCAAGACCATCATGCTCAAGTGGGGGCTGCTGGCAGACAACAACACGTGGCGTGAATGTGGAGAGACACAGAAGCCGTCTCATTTACTGTTCTGCTGATTGCTTCCAGAGACATACACCAATGAGGACTTGGGTTGGGCAATGACAAAGCGATGAAATTGGCTTCATTTTGGCAGTCCAGGGTTTGATCCAGACACAAAAGAAGAATCAGAATACCAGCCTCATTTCCAGATCAGTGGTCCAAGCAGATCAAGCGCTAGGGGTGGATATTGCAGACAAGGTTGATTTATGAGACACTGCATCCATCTCCTTGCTTTCCATGCATTTCTGTATGTATTCATTATACCCTTAAAGTCTAGCATCTGTGTAGGAATTTATCACTCATTAGCAGTGGAGCTGGTGAGCCAGCATTTCAGGCTTGCAATTATAATTAAAAGAGGAGGAGATAAAAACAACAACAAAATAGACTCCATCCTGCTGTGATGCGACCTTGTCACCATAAATACAGGTTTCATTTTGTTTTACCTAAGATTTATTTTCTGTAAAGGAAGCAATTTCTTGGCTGCTACTTTCCATACAAAATTTGTAATAAACCTAGAAATAAATCTCCAGAATCCTGCTGGCTGTTGGCACTGCAGATGGCAAGAGCAAGAGCAACTCTTCTCCACATGAATAGTAATGAAGCACTTAAACTAACAAAAGAAGTTCAAAAAGTAATGTAGGCATTCAGGTGTGGAGTGTGGCATGGATCATCATTCATTATTTCACAAAACATTGATAAATTTCATGCAATCCCATTTTCTGCAGCAGAAAATTATAATAGAAGTAAATGTCAAATATTAAACAGAATGGCATTTTCTCATGTGCAAAATTTTGATTATAGCATGAGAAATCCAGAACTAACACATCAAGCAAGTCAAGTTTGTGTTTGCTACTTGTTTATGTGTGTGCATATTTAACTGATATTTGTGTTTTGTGACTCTAGATTTGTATTTATATGTGTAATATGCAATTTTAGCTTTTGGCTTTAATTTTTATTTAGATATCTAACCATCCCCAGAAGAAGGATGGAATATAACTTGAGAGATATAAGTTGCATAAAGAAAAACACCCAGTCTGGCCAGGTCATCCTGCTATGGCAATAGAATAGACCATACTGCCAGCTACTCAACACCAAACATCAGATGGCAGTTAACTAACCTGACCATCCTGAGGACTAACTGCCTTGGGTGATGAAGTCCACAGGGAAGGATGATGGTCCTATAAATGGATTATATCCCACTTGAATCCATCTTGATGGAAGGTAGCAGCTTCATCAATACTGGCCTGGGGCCAAAGAGGACTTTGTATCTGAAAAGGGCTCAGGACCAGAAAGTGAGTCGTGGAACTGGATCAGTGGTATGGGTATCACACTGTGATGCAGAAGGCAAATGGAAGGCTACTGCATTATATAACTCTCAGGACAAGCTTCATGACTGATCACCATGATGATAGCCAATACTAAGAATTGGATATGGCGCTCAAAGCAGAAGAAGAAACAATAAGAATCAGAAGCCCAATGCAGAATAAAAATTAAAAAAGAAATATGCATATAGAAGTGTTTCCCAACCTTTGGTTTTTGGACTTCAATTCCCAGAAGCTTAAGTCAATTGCCCAAAGCACTCATCAGCCAATGTACTGACTTAGGCTTCTGGGAATTGAAGTCCCCCTGTGGAGCATGGGCCCCACATTGGGAATCACTGATGTAGAATATGACAAGGGAAACAAGTTCATTGCATTCACTGGTTGAAATTGTGTTGTACCCATCTGCATCTGAAATTCTGTAGGTTTGGGAGATGGCAACCCAAGCAGAAATACTGTTCATAGGTAAAGGTAAAGGTTTCGCTTGCTCGAAAGTCAGTCATATCCAACTGTTCATGATAAATTACAAAATCCTAGTTTCTTGAGCATAATGAAACAAAGCAATAAAAAAACAATAAATAGATCCCTGAATGCTAAGCATTCTCAGTTTCCAAAAAAGACACTTCTGGAAATTTATTATTTATGTTAACAGTAATCCAGAAGAGATTATACTCTTAGCAAAACCTCATTGATTTAGGAAAGATAGTAATAAAAAGGTACTCCGTATGATAGCCAGGCATACATACATCCATATACAGTACAGTATATGTATATGCAGTGGTGGGATGTCAAAAAATTTACTACCCCACCGTGATGTCATCACAATGTGGGTGGAGCTAATGTCATGATGTCATGACATCGTGGGCAGGGCCAAATAAAATAATAAAATAAAATAAAAATAGGCATGCACACACACACACACACCTCAACCCACCCACAACACAAACCCGTAAATAAATTAAATAAATAAATAAAATAAAAATTACATTAAAATATACCCACCCACCCCGAACACAAACCCGTCACTCAGGGCCGGATTTTCCTATAGGCTAACTAGGCTTCAGCCTAGGGCCTCAAGATCAAGAGGGGCCTATATATTGATATGTATCACAGTAATGATGTATTTTATTATCTCTCATGTAATTTACAAACTTAAAAATGGGAGGTGAAAGCGCCATGTAAGTGGAATACCCTAGGGCCTCTTTTCATGTAAATCCGGTCCTGCCATCATTTACCTGTTAGTATAAGTGCCTGGGCAGCACCATGCTGCAAGATGGATATGGTCATCGTACCGGTTCTCTAGGATAATATGCCTTAATGTAAATGTAAAACAGCTGTACCTCCTTAAGGGTTCTCCAATTGGAACAGCAATTGGAACAGCATAGGTGTAGCTTATTGATGAGGTAACTCCAAGACTTTATTTAAAAACCCCAAGCCAGGCCTGCCGGCCACCAGGCCTGCTGGCCGCCAGGCCTTTTTAGGAACTGTGGTAGTACATCAATATAGGTAAAGGTATTAAATACACATTAAAATACACACAGACACACCACATCCAAAGGTGGTGGAGAGCAGGCTATAGGGAGCTTCAGGCTAGCAGCTTCTCTTCCTCCTCCCTGCTTGGGAGGACAGCAAAGAGGCCATGCATACGTGCCAAGCACTGTAGGTGTGCATGCACACCAAGTGCTTGGCGTGCATGCGCAGTGGTGTGCATGCACAGTGAAAAGGTAAGCCCCGAAGGTGGTTTCCCCCAAAAGCTGCTACTGGTTCTCTGGGACACTGGGAAAAGTTACTACTGGTTCTGGCGAACTGGTGAGATCCTGTTACATCCCATCACTGTATGTATATGTATATGTATATGTATATGTATATGTATATGTATATGTATATGTATATGTATATGTATATGTATATGTATATGTATATGTATATGTATATGTATATGTATATGTATATGTATATGTATATGTATATGTATATGTAGAGAGAGAGAGAGATCAGCAGTAACATTCACAAATTTCTAGTGACCAATCACAAAACAAAGTACATTAAACAGTATCCTGTTAGGCAAGATTTTCAGATGACAGCACGGGAATTAGTAGGAAACATCTGTAGTATGCATCATAAGCATCTTCTAAGAAGAGAGTAGTTGTCAAGCCCATACCACTTTCAAGCATCAGGCACTAGAGGCAGCCAATAAAATAGCAGGAATCCAAGACAGTTCATATCCATCCTCCCTTCTTTCCATATGCACATGGTTGATGCAGATGGACAAGGGAAAATGAGGATGATAGGCAACAGGGTTGACTTGGGCCTTTTTAACAAAAGGACTGATGAAGTGGGAATCAGTCAGTCAATCCAGAAGACGTTTGTGTCTGTACCAAGTGAAAAGACACACATTTTTGCCCCTTTACCAGGATAGGGGCAGACTTGCAGTTGGCCAGTGTAATGCTTACAGGCCACTTTAGTCTTACTCAGCTGTTTCTAGAACTAGCTGGTATATTACCTTGAGCTCCTGGAAGGTTTAGTTTGCAATTAGAACTCTTCAGGGTGGGAGACAGCTATCAATCATTTGCAACTTCTTATTTCATGTCCAGATCAAACTTTGAACTGCCAAATAGAAATCACTTTCTTGGCTTTGTTGTTGGCCAAAATAAAATTCTCATCTGGTATAACTGACAGACCAGCAAATGAGCCAGATTCTGTGTATCTCCACATTCACACAATGTGTTGTTGTCCGCCAGCAGTCCCCACTTGAGCTTGTTGGTCTTGCATTTAGGGAATCCAAACCTCAGCCTATTCAGGGTACTCCAAGTGACATAGAGGAAGTTGGGTTCCTCAGACATTTCTTCCTTTAATGTTCCTTCCTCAGTGAGGCTCTTTCCTCCATCTTCTAATCTAGTTTTGCAATAAAACAAAAGGATTTCCATAAGGAGAAATGTTGGGAGTTTTTAGATCTGAGCTCTTCTAAGGGCAAAAGGTTTGTCCAGTTGTTTTGTTGGAAACCGATATGATATGGTTCTAAGATAGTATTACTGCCCTCTAATTCGATCTAAAGGGTTTTCTATTCCATACACCTGAACCCTATATGTTCAATCAAGCTGATGTACAAAACATGTAAGAGGAAAGTAGTGTTTCCACACCCAGAAACTAGAGCAGGGTTTCCCCCCTTCTTGTTTCAGTTTATATGGGGATAGTTCATCACATATATCTGGAAAGATAGCCTGTTTTGATTTTAGAGCAACAGTTTTAAGGATGAAGTTTTTGTAATCATGACAAACTAGTTTCTAATTTGAGTGGATATTAATAACGATGAGTAAAAGAGTGTAGGTTGGTCTTCTTCTACCTTGCGCATCTCCCCATTGAAGAAATAGGTATGTAATCAGTGAGGTCCCTTAACTCCCAAAAGGAAAATAGGTGAGTCACTGATTTCAGTGTCAGGCAGTGGTGGGCTGCTACTGGTTCGGACCGGTTCAACTGAACCGGTAGCAGAAATCTGGAGGGGATCGCGGGGGGGGGGATAGTAAACCCCCCGGTAATCGGTTCAGTCACCTCTCTGGCCACCGGATGGCTCTTCTGGGCAGCCAAAAATGGCTGCTCAGAAGTGGACATGCGTCAAAACACCATTTGATGCACGTGCACTGAAAAATAGAAGTGTGCATGCATCAAATGGTACTTTGATGCATGTGTACTTCCAAGCAGCCATTTTCGGCTGCCTGGAAAGGGCTCAGCAGCTGGCTCTTTGGAGGAGTGGTGGCGGAGGTGGCCTTTCCTCGGCGCACCGCCAGACCAGGCTGCACTGCTGGGCTGGGCCGGGCAAGGCCAGGCCAGGCTAGGCCACACCGTGCCACCATGCCACTGCACAGCCACGCTGCTTTGCCACCACGCCACTTTGCCACCGTGCCGCTTTGCCACCATGCCACCGCATCGCTGCTATTGCTGCCTGCCTGCCTGCTGCTCCCCAACCCCAGGGTAAGTGACTGACTAGGGTTTGTGTTTGGGGTGGGTGGGTTGAGGTGGGTGTGTTTTATGTAGTGTGTTTTTATGTGTATTTAATGTCTATTTTAATTTGTATTTTTGTTTTTATTTCTATTTAACGTCTATTTTAATTTGTATTTTAATGTGTTTTTAATTTCTATTTTTATGTGTACTGTACTTTTATTTTATTAAATTTTCATTTTATTTTATTTTACTTTGGCTCCACCCACAACATCATGATGTTGGCTCCACCCATGATGTCATGACATTGGCTCCACCCACGATGTCATGACGTTATGACAAATGCTCCACCCATGACGTCGGCTCTGCCCACAGTGTGGTATAAAAAATTTGACAGCCCACCACTGGTGTCAGGGATATGTGTGGTTGCAAGAATTGTGACCCACTTGTATTTCCTGCATTTATGTACCTGGTTAAAATCTGATGTAGCTCAAAGGGAATCCTATAACAAGCAAATGGCATTTTAGTCAATTCAAATATGTTAATAAATAATCATGTGCCAGCATGTCAGTTTTGAGTTATGGCAACCCTTCTTTAAGTAGAGAATACACAGAAGTGGTTTATATCCACCACTTCTGGGGGCAACATGGTGGTATGCAGCTTGCCTATGATTACACAAGCTATTTGGCATGTAAAAATGTTAACTAAACCAATTCCTAATTTCCTGCATTATCAAAATAAAATTAGACCCATTATAAGAATTTTGCTGTGTAATGTTTTGCCAGGCTTTGAAATGCTTTACTCTTTGCACTTATGATGTATGATGTATATTGTTTCTATGATGGCATGACATTGTGACTTGTGTATTGTTGTTACATGTCACTGTATCATTTACTGTGTATTTACTCTGTATTATTGACATGACACTGTAACTTATGTATTGTTGTTACATGTCACTGTATCATTCACAGTGGCGTCGTGTGGAGGAGCAGGGTGCACCCTGCCCTGGGTGATGCTTTTTGGGCTATGGGTGTTCTTGGACTACAATTCCCAGAAGCCCTAGTGGGAGTGGGCACAAGCATCCACCAGGGGGCAGCAAATTTGGCTTAAGCCCCGAGCTGCTGAAATCCACGTGTTACTGATCATTCACAGTGTATTTACTGACATGACATTGTGACTTATGCATTGCCGTTACATGTCACTGTATTATTTACTGTGTATTTACTGTGTAGTTACTGAACATATTGTCTAATTATTTGTAAGCCGCCCTGAGTAGGGTTCCCTGATTGGGTGGCATAAAAGTATGAAAATTAAATTAAATTAAATTAAATTAAATTAAATTAAATTAAATTTGCACCTGTTTTAGCATATTAGAAATACCCTATAGTGCACTCCTCTAACAGGGGTGCTTTAGTTAAAACATACCTGGAAGTTTAAGATAACTTGCATACTTGAGTCACATCAGGTGAGATGAAACAATTCTGAAGCTGTGCTGTTTGATATGGCCATAAGATGGCACTGTCGAAAAAGACTTCTAAGTACTGTACTGGAACTGGAACTTGATTTTTAAGTTAGTATTGAGCTGCTCAAAGGTCTGGCAAGGTTTTCCTGCTATGGTAATAAAGTAGACTATGCTGCTAACTAATCTGACCACCAGAAGCGTAGCTTACCTTGGCGGGGGCCCCGTATAAAAATTGTTTGGGGGCCCTTTATATGCGGGGCGGAGCTAACGTCATGACATCATGACGTCGTGGGGGGAGCCAACGTCATGACGTCATGACGTCGTGGGCGGGGCCAAAAATAAAAATAAAATAAATAAATAAATAAAATAAAATAGAATTAAAATAAACAAACAAACCCACCCACCCACCCAAACAACCACAACACAAACCCGTAAATAACTTAAATAATTAAAATAAATAAAGAAATAAAATAAAAATTTAATAAAAATCCACCCACCCACCCAACACACACATAAACCACCCACCCACCCGAAACACAAAACCCTCACTTACCCTCACGGACCCGGAAGAGGCGGTGGCGCACTCTGCCAGGCGTCCCCAGGCCATGGGGGTTCAGCAGCAGCGGACAGCCCGGGCAGGCCTCAACCTGCCCGTGGGAGCTGGGCGGCCCCAGGGGAGGTGCCCTCCTCTGAGAGCCACCATCGGAGCCGCTCTGAGAAGCTGCGGCTCCGACTCCGAAATTTTATTTTTTAAAATTGGAGCCAAAAATGGCTCCAATAAAGTGCGAATGCACAGAAACTCAATCTGACGCATGCGCAATGCGCCAGATTGAGTTTCTGCGCATGCGCAGTAAATTTTTGCTCTTTTTTTTCTTTTTCTTTTTTTGCCGTTGGGGGCCCCCGTAGCCCGGGGGGCCCGTATAATTGATACAGCTGATACGGCGGTAGCTACGCCTCTGCTGAGCTTAGGTGCTGAAGTCCACAGAGAAGGGTGATGGTCCCCAAATGGATTAAATCCCACTTGAATCCATCTTGATGGAGGGCAGCAACTTCATCATTACTGGCCTGGGGCTGATGAGGACTTTGCATGCCAAAAGGGCTCAGGATCAGGAAGTGACTCAGGGAACTGGATCAGTGGCATTATGGTCATGTTGTGATGCAGAAAGCAGGTGAAAGGCCACTGCATTATATTCTCAGGACAGTCATCATGGCTGATTGCCATGATGATCACCTATATTTAGATTTGGATATGGAAGAAGAAGAAGAAGAATTGAGCTGTTCATGTTTACTAGGATAGAGAATGGCTAATGGGCTTACATTAGCAAACCAAGGATCATATGGCATGGAAATGTCTCTTGTCATTGTATCTCTTGCAAGAAGCCACATAACCCACTGATGACAATGCTAGTTGTTCTTCTTCTGAGCATATCTATGAGTTTTGTCTCCTGAGCTTGAATTAGTGATTTTGTTATCCTTAATAGGGATTTCAGGACACATGAGATACTCTGGGAGTAGCCTGCCATTGCCATCCCTTCAATGAGTTTCTAAGGTCAAGCAGAGGTTTAAACTCTGGCCTCCTGGGTCCTAATCTGTCATAACTACCCATTCCTACACATTGGATCTGGTACCCCAACTCATACCTTAGGGCAGTTTAGTTTGTGAGATGTGGGGCAGGCCTTATGGTACATACACAGGTCTGCCCTCTAAAGAAGAACATGGATACAGTGACTTGTGGGAATAGCTGGGATGCTGCCTGCCCCTGTAGCTGCTACTGCTGCTTACGTTACTTGCCCCAGTCTCCCAAAGAATAGAGCCGGTTCATTTAATTGTGGTGGATGTTGTTGCTTTCAGTGTTTTCTACCAGCACATGTTTTCCATGCAATATTCTTTAAAAAATTAAACAGCAATGAACAAAGGACAGCCATATCACCAGTAAGGCCCTCTGTTGTTGTTGTTGTTGTTGTTGTTGTTGTTGTTGTTGTTGTTGTTGTTGTTGTTGTTGTTGTTGTTGTTGTTGACGTCATCATCGTCGTTGCCATCACCACCGCGGGTGGTGGTGATGGCATTGTTGTTTTGTGGTGTTTTGTTGTCATCATTTTTGGTTGTGGTTGTTGTTTGCAATCCTCTAATGGTCCTTTACACACACACACACACACACACACACACACACACACACACACACACACACACAAGTGAATTGTCTTCAGGAAGTCTTCAGGAAGGATGTCACTTTTTGAATAAGTTGCAGGCCCTTGGTACAGTTTAACACCACAAAATAATGTTTTTATTTTATTTTATTTCCCCTCAATTTTTGACAGTCCATGTGGCCTTCACAGCTGTGAGATACTTACTCCTCTAAACCCCACCCTTCCTCAAGGTCAAACCAAGAGTGACAAGAACTGTTATTATGTCTTATTTCCATAGCTGTGAGGAAGCAAGGTGATCAGATGATGAAGTAGTGTCACACACCTCTATGTTGGAAACCATTTGTCCAACAATTCCCTAATTGTGAATCTTAGTGATTTTCTATACCCAGTAGACATTTATGTGGTCATGTGGCAGGCATGAGTAGACACCAGAGCACATGGAATGTTGTTACCTTCCCACTTATCATTTCTTGCTTTTGAATGGCTATGTTGGCAGGAGCTGGAACAGAGATGGGAGCTCACTCTGTCATGAAGCACTCAGGTCTTGAACTGCTGGCCCGCTGACCTTCCGGTTATCACGTTCAATATCTTAATCACTAAGCCACCAATAATTTCCAAATACAAAGTATACCTGCTACTTTGCAATAAGCAACAAAGGTGAAATATTAATGTTCATTCCCACTTACTAGGCACCATTCTGGCCATTAAGAGTTGTGCTTGTGCCAATTGATGCAGGACATGATATGATGGGAAGGAAGGAGGGAGCTCCTAGGATTCTGAAAATAGTGCTCCAAATGCTGTGTTTGAGTCTCCTCTGTGCCTGAGAAACTCCAGAATTTCAGCATTCTAGGGTTAATTTTTTCTTTCTGGAAAATGACGTGAAAGGGTAGCAATAGGCAGGGGCTGGCATGAAAGGGATGATGATGATGACGACGACGACGACGACGACGACGACGACGACGACGACGACGACAACAACAACAACAACAACAACAACAACAACAACAACAACAACAACAACAACAACAACAACATGGGCATGAAGTCAATCCCAATGTATTGTGACCCTTTTCCAGGGTTTTCTCGGTAGAGAATACATAGAAGTGGTTTACCATGTCCTTCTTCTGGAGACACCCTGGGACAGTGGTGTCTTGCCTATGACTACACAGGCTGGTTCTTCTGCCAGAAAGCACAGTAGGCAATCGCCCCCCCCCCAACCTCTGGCTCCACAGAAAGGACCCATAAATTCACCAAAGAAACATGGGGCTGGGGGTGACTCCGGCTTCGAATGCTCCGGTGATGCAGCAGCCCCACCTACAGGCAAAAAAAAGGATTATTACATAGATTTCCAGTACTGTATTAACAGTCGGTGCCCCAGCGGTAAGGCTGGGGATTTTCCATCAGGCCAGGCACAAGATGCTTCTGCGGACGCGACCTGGTCTGTCTGCACACCATTGCACATGGGCTGCATCCGGAGCTTCTGATCTCCCCACAGAGAGAGTTCGAAACATGTAGAAAGTACTGGAAAAATTAAACAGGGGGGTTTAAAATGAACATATTTATTTATTTATTTATTTATTTAGATTTATATTGCCGCCCACTCGCAGAGTCCACAACTATCCTAAACTTATCCCGTTCTTTGACCCGTATTACTTCCTCAATTCGGAATCCTTGGGAGAATGTGCCAGGGCCGTGGCCAGGGGGTCATCATCAGCGCCCCCAGCTAACAGCCCGCCCCCCACCCACCCACCCAGGGCATAGTTCTATTTGTGTGTGAGTGAGTGAGAGAGAGAGAGAGAATTGGGAACAAGAATTAGCAATGCATGCCTTCTTTTATTCTCTCGAAAATAACCCACGTGTTTTATTAGGACTTCCCTTCCCTGCAGCCATCTCTAGTTTGTCTTCCGAAATCTGAAGGTTTTGCATTGATAACGTTGCAAGCTTTCGAGTTACACCGAGATTTCCTGGACAGACGGGAAATAGAACTCTGTGTCATTCAAAAAGTTTCTTCGTCTCCTGAATTAAATCTCGCCCTTACCCGGAATTGGTTATGTGCCCTTCAGCCATCTTTCCTCTGTAAGGTAAAGGTTTCCCTTGCTCGGAAGCCAGTCGTATCCGACTCTAGGGTTCAGTGCTCATCTGTGTTTCAAAGTCGAAGAGCCAGCGCTGACCTTCCTCCTCCCAGTCAGTGTCTTAGCCACTTGAGCCACTGCAGTCCCACATTTTTTCTTAAACAGGTGTAAATTGCAAATCTGGCCAGATTATCCTGCTGCAGTATAGAGTAGACCATACTGCCAGCGTACTTGCAATTTCTTGCTTTCGAACAGCTAGGTCGGCAGGAGCTGGGCCAAAGGCGGGAGCTCATTCCTTCCTGCAGTACTCGGGAATCGAACTGCTGACCTCCCTCCTTCCAGTCTGCGTCTTAGCCACTTCAGCCACTACAGTCCTTTTCCTCTGTAATATTGAGATAAAAAATAAAAAAATAACCGGCCTTTCAGTCCAGCTATTTTAAGGAGTATGGAAATGTTCTGCCTGTTTAGGGTGGAAACGAGTTACTTCCGCAATCTTCACGTGCCTTCCAGAGTCAACGTTTACCTACCTGCCGAAATTATTTCAGGGCTCTAGATGTGGGGATGAGTGAATGAGGCAGCGGATCCCCTGCAAGAGGTAACGTCTGACACAATCCTCTCAGAAAGTCACGTAATGAAACGCCAGCAGAGTTCTTCGTATTGTTAGGAAGAGTTGGACCTTCTTTCTTCCAAAATCCTCAATCGTTTATCTAGATCCGATCCAGACAGATTTAATCTAATCTCCCCTCTCCCACCCACGTTCGTCTGGACTCAACTGCCCCATTCATTTCAGAGGATCTTCTCTAAACATTATTAAATCTGGATCCCAACCCAATGCATACAACATTTACATACGCATTTACACACTCCCTCCTCCCAATCAGCATCTCCAAAAATCTTTTATGAACGAATCCTGCACAATATCAAAATTTACAGCTAAAGCTACCTTTTATCCAGTCAAGATCCTGTGGGACTTTAACATTCAAACGGATAGACATCTGCCTCACAACCCATCTGATATAACTGTTGTGGAAAAGAAGAAGACCTGGTTTATTGACCTTGCTATACCAGGAGATGCACAAATTGAGGACAAACAACTGGAGAAAATAACAAAATATCGCTGTTCGCAAATTGAAGTTGAGTGTTTATGGAGGAAGAAATCTGTTATTGTACACATAGTGGTTGGAGCCCTTGGAGCAATACCTAGACCCGGGATTCTCAGCCTGCAGCCCGTGGGCCTGATACAGCCCATAGCACCATTTCATGTGGCCCTCCACCACCTCCACCACAACAGGAACTGCCATGTGGTGGAAGAAGGGCAAAATGCCTCCCACGGCACCCCAGGGCTGTCTGAGGGAGCATGACCTGACCACCAGCTTAAAAGGTTGAGAACTCCTGCCCTAGAATATTTGGAAATATTTGGATTTCAATATCCTAACTTGATCAAATTAGTCAATCCTGAAGGAAATCAACCCTGACTGCTCATTGGAGGGACAAATGATTAAGCTGAAGCTCAGGGTAGTTGGCCACCAAATGAAAAGAGAGGACTCACTTGAGAAGGCCTTGATGCTGGGAAAGATCAAAGGCAAAAGGAGAAGGGGACAGCAAAGGATGAAGTGGCTGGATGGTATTGTTGACACAATGGGTGTAGACCTGTGTGGGCTGTGGATGATGGCAGAGGTCGGGGAGCCAGGCATGCGGTGGTCCGAGGGGCTGCAAAGGGTTGGAGTTGACTCTGGCACTGAACAACAACACATCCTAACTTTACCCAAGAACATTGCTAGAAACTCCCTACATATGTAGATGTTACTTTAACAATTGTTAGGTTCTTAGTTAAGTTTTGAACCATTAATTTTATGCCAGGCTTTGACTGTGAATCTAAAGCAGGGGTGCCCAAACTACAGCCTGTGGGCCGGATCTGGGCCCTGACACCAATACATCCAGCCTGTACTGCCCTCCTTGCTCATGGAAGCTTACAGGCTCATTTTACTTCTGCTTCCGTGAACGACGAGGGCGACTGGCTGGATGAATTGGTGTTGGGGGCCATATCCAGCCCACGGGCTGTAGTTTGGGCACCCCGATCTAAAGGTAGGTTTTAATAATAAAGAAAGGAGGAGGAGGCTTTTTTTCTTTGTCTTGTGAAAGCAATCTTGTTTGCTATAATTTTTGGTTGCGACATGAAGGGTTTATCCTTGGAAAAGATGATCAAGTTTGTTGCTATTTGATTAGCCCGTGAATTTCCCTTCCTCCGGCTCTGCAGTTTTTCACTCTTTTTATACGTCCCTCCCTCCCTCCCTTCTTTCTCCTCCACTGAGATCCACCGTTTCCTATTGGCAAATTCCTGGGCATCTCCTCCTCCTTTTCTCTCTCTGTGTCTTTCTCTGCATTGCAGAGTCATCTGCAAAAAAAGATAAATCTATATTGAGAGCATTTTTGCTCCACCGATTGTTCGAATACACCCACGAAGAGAGACCCGAATTAATGAGGAGGTTCGCCTTCCGTTCGTTTCAGAAGCCTCTGACCTAAGCGAAGAGCTTAATTTTAGATGACTCGAATTGCTTTTATACAATTATCTCCATAACTGTCGCCCTCGTACCCGTGTAAAACTGCCGCGGAATGACATCGTCTTTACGTCTAAGGCTTTTGGCTACCGTTCCCGGCTGCTTGGCAGGATCCAACCCAAAAGAAGCGCCGACTCGCCTTCCTTTGAAGAAGATCGCAAAGCCACGACCTTCCAGTTTAATGTAAAGAGAGCGACGAATTAAGTCTGCCAGGAAGATCAATAGGGAGATTATCCCCGAGTTAATGGCACAGTTCATATTCCCGTCCTTTGGAGAGCTGAATCTCTCTCTCTCTCTCTCTCTCTCCTCTAGAAAACCAGCTTTTACCCTGGGGAGGTTACAAGGACAGGTTCCAAAGGCAAACGTAATTCTGGGGATCCGGTGTAGTTAGTGCCGTCCCCATACAAATCGCTGCCCGAGGCACAACAGCAACTATCATTCTAAGCGACCCACACAGACACAGCTGGATCCTGCCCTGCAGGATCCAGCTGCGCCTGTGTTGGTCGCGCAGGGTGATACTTGCTGCTATGCCTTGGGCAGCGATTTATCTCGGGTCGGCAATCTCTGTTGGCCCCTTACACCGCACGAGCCCCTGCTCGCATCCCATCCACTATCAGTATAATAATAATAATAATTGAAAGGATTTTTGCGGGAGAAACCCCGCTCAGGAGGGAACACCCAGATAAGTCTCCTTTCATGTCCTGAAGAGCTGGGACAGAAACCGGGAGCTCAATCCGTCAAGCAGTAACCGGGTTTCGAACTGCTGACTTGCCGGCCTTCCAGCTAACAAGGAGAGCTTCTTAACCACTGAACCACCACAGCAGATACAATAATAGCCAGGGAAGTAACAATACCCTTGGTGCCTGAAGCTTTGGGTGTTCTGAAAAAGGGGAGATATTGTTTCCTGCTACATTGTGCCCAAGGCCAGGGCCGGCTCCGAAGGCAGTTTTCCACTGTGCTTTACCTAAAATTCCCGGGCCAGCATTCTCCGCTATAAAATATTTAATGAGAACGCCCTGGTGGTGCAGTGGTTAAACTGCTGTACTACAGCCAGAGCATTGTGAGTTCAATCCTGACGGGTTAACAAAGTTGACTCAGCCTCCCACCCTTTTGAAGTCGGTCAAATGAGTACCCAACATGTTGGGGGGAAATACTAATTTACTTGTAAACCTCTCAGAGATTGCACTATAAGCCAGGGGTGCCCACTCTATGGCCCAGGGGCCGGATCCAGCCCGACACCGGCCCACAAAGTCCTCATCGCTGCTGGAAGCAGAAGTAAAACGCACCAGCTACTATCAGTACAATAATAATAATTGAAAGGATTTTTGCGGGAGAGCGCCCAGATAAGGCTCCTTTCATGTCCCCAAGAGATGGGACAGAGACCTGAAGCTCAATCTGTCATGCAGTACCCGGGTTTCAAACTGCCTTACAGGTACATTTTACTTCCGCTTCCGGGAGCAACGCTTTGGCCCCCAGGCCATAGTGACCAGCTCCCTGAACCATGTGAGTGGCCCGTAGAGCCCAAAAAGTTTAGACACCCCTGCTATAAGCGCTATGGGGCAGTATAAAAGTGCTAATTGCTTAATGTCAGGTTTATTGTTTTTGCCAGACGTCTGCCTGTCACCCTCCAAAAAAAAAAAATCAGTTCTTTTTCTAGAAGTCGCACAAAGTCAACGCTCACGTGTGTGCCTCCAAGTGTCGTCACGTTTCAGAAGGACGAAGGTGTTGCCTAACAGAAAGGCTTTTTCAAGTGGGGCGATGACGATGGGCACGCGCGGAAGCCCGTCGAGTGGTAGGATTCATTGGGTCACGTTGCGTGACGTCAGAGGGAGAGGAGTGATGGGCCGTTTAGCTGTAATGGGACTCTGTCTGAAAGCCACGTGAATGGAATGAAACGCGGTGTGTAAAGAAGATGATGAAGAAGCGCATGCGCACCCAAATCAAACAAAGAGTGTGTATGGGTTTGTGACGTCACTGCAGCAGAGAAAGAGCTCACTTCGTTGCTGGCATGAAAGATGATCCTCATTTTCCAGGTTAATAGACAGCAAACCCTTATTCATACACGCCAGTGTACCGTAAGTGTAATATGATGCGCTCCAGACGTACCCCCAGGGATCAGTAATGTACACACAGCCGTTGAATCACTCTTTAGCAGACAGTTATCATGTATGTAAGGGACTGCGGCAGCTCAATTGGTTAAGATGCTGAACTCACTGACTGGAAGGTCAGAGTTCGAGACCTGAGTACTGCACGATGGAGTGAGCTTCCGTCTCTGTCCCAGCTCCTATCAACCGAGCAGTTCAGAAGCAAGAAATTGAAAGTAGATAAATAAAGACCACTTGGGGAGGAGGTAAACAGCACTGAGTGCACTCGGTGTCTAGACATGCCTGCCAGATATCCACGGAAACGTCTGCAGAAGCAGCCAGCACTGGCTCTTTGGCTATAAACAGAGATGAGCACTGAACTCTAGAGTCGGATATGACTGGATTTCAAGCAAGAGTGACCTATCACATACATGTAGGCTGGCTGGATAGCTCAGTAGGTTAGGTCTCCGAGATTGGGGGTTCATTCCCCACTGGGCCTCCCAAGAGAAGAGCTAACCACACAGACCCAGGGAGCACAAAAAAAAGAAAGGAATGATATTATTCTCTGTGTATACTCTATCTAGAAAACTCTGGGGAAAGTCGCCATAAATCAGAATTCTTCTTCTTCTTTCATGTCCAGATCAAACTTTGGACTGCCAAAATGAAGCCGCTTTCTTGGCTTTGTTGTTGGCCGAAGTTAAATCTTCAGTGGCACATGTCTCCGGTAGTAATTGACAGACCAGCAAATGAACCAAATTCTGTGTATCTCTCCACAAAGTCAATGCCTACTCTCGGGTGTGAGTCCCATTGATTGGGTTGTTGGAGGGGACATTTTGAGTCTCGAAACTTCTGGACCTCCTTAACTTATTTGCAAAAGTTAATTTTTAGTACTGCAGGAAATTATTACAGTTGCCTTCGGGGCAATTATCTCTCTCTCCCTCTCTGTCTACCTAGATAGATAGATAGATAGATAGATAGATAGATAGATAGATAGATAGATAGATAGATAGATAGATAGATAGATAGATAGATAGATAGATAGATGGATGGATGGATGGATGGATGGATGGATGGATGGATGGATGACAGGAGGAGAATGGAAAGGATAATAAGTTTTTAGAGAAATTCTAAAGTAAATGTAGATGTTCTATGCTGAATTAAAATTGATCAATGATGACACTTGACAATTACATTAATACCTCTCACATCCAGTGGATTAATGGCCGAGCAGGGGATTTGAACTCCAGTGTCCCGAGTACTTTGTCTGCTCCTCTCTCCTCTAGACCCGTGATGGCGAACCTTAGCACTCCAGATGTTCTTGGACTTCAATTCCCAGAAGCCCAAACCCCCATGAATCTGCAGTGGGTTTACTGTGATTCATCCGGCCTGCGCCACCCTCATCGCTCCTGGAAGCGGAAGTAAATATATGGCGCATTTTACTTCTGCTTGCAGGAGTGACGTGGGCGGTGCAGGCCAGATGAATTGCAGTAAACCCATTCATGCAGATTCATGGGGTCTTGGGCTTCTGGGAAATGAAGTCCAAGAACATCTGGAGTGCCAAGGTTTGCCATCACGGGTCTAGACTTCTTTCTAAACCCAAGTAAGTATGAACACATACAAAATCCACCCCAAGGGACTTATAATGGACAACACATAGGTGAACAGGAGCAGAACAAGGGCATCCTCCCACAGTCTGGAGAGAATGAAGTGGTTCCCGCTTCACCCACTGCCTTCCTTGGTCTTATAATTATCAATTATACTTATATACTGCCCCATAGCACTTAGTGGACTCTCTGGGGGGTTCACAAGGTAATTAGCATTTTGCTCCCAACATGCTAGGTACTCATTTTACCTGCCTGAGAAGGATGTAAGGCTGAGCCAACCTGGATTCACGTCAGGATCGAACTCACATCAGCAGTTTTTGTCTGCAGTTTAACCACTGCATTCAATATTCTTGAACTCTGGGGGTTTTTTTTAAGGTTCTTATGCAGTATTGGGGAAAGAACCCCAAGTTGCCCCCTTAGGGCCGTGATGGCAAACCTTGGCACTCCAGATGTTCTTGGACTTCAATTCCCAGAAGCCCACACACCCTGTGAATCCACACGAATGGGTTTACTGCAATTCATCCAGCCCGTGCTGTCCTCGTCACTCCTACAGGCACATTTTACTTCCACTTCCAGGAGCAAACAGGGCAGCAGCGGATGAATCGCAGGGTGCTTGGGCTTCTGAGAATTGAACTCCAAGAACATCTGGAGTGCCAAGGTTCACCATCACGTCCCTAAGGGTTGCTATTTGAAATTCTGTTAAATTCAAATTATGCTGAATCCCTTTGGGAACTCACAGAGCTTGTAAAGTTAGTAGAAGACCACAGCTGGGCACCCATGAGCAGCCATCCTACGAAGCAAACCCCATTGTGTTCAATGGGCCTTACTGGCAAACCAAGGCAAGAGTCTGCAGCAGTATTCTCCATAGAGGGAAGGGTCTTCCAACTGAGTCATACTATAGCTCTCCCCATCCATGTGGTCAGAAAGACTCTGGCTGATGCTCCCTGAAGGAAATTATAGTCCAGTGCTGGGCAGCTTGTGAATGGCTTGAGAGGTTGTGATTTGGAGAAGGTTGATGTGTAGGACTGCAGGCTAACAAGTCTATAGGAAGAGGAGAGGCCTATACTTCCTTTTCTTGTCCTCAGTGATAGCATGCCAGGGTTATAGTTGGATTCTGCTTAATTTGTGAATGAATTTCTTTCCTTTGTACACATAATTGCAATACAGTCTTTCCCATTGCTTGTTCCCATTACAAGTCCCATTGGGTAGGACTTGTAATTTGTTGCATTTTAAATCCCACCTTTCTTCAGGCTTCAGTGGGCTTCATCCAGCATGCATATAATTATTGGCAGATAGGCATGCCAATTTCACTTCTCTATTTGAGGATCTCAGTTCCTTCTCCCTACACTTTATCAATTCATCTGAACAATGACTGACCTTCCGGTACCTCAGCAGGTGGAGAAGTTTAAAATATTACCTGAATCCAGTATTACATCAGCATTTCATGGAAACATTCATATTAGATTTTGTGGTAACCAGTCTCTTTGCCAAACAGCACCTTATCACCAACAATTAAATGCAAAATCCACACATTACCCAGCTCTCAAACACCGAAGTGGAAATGCAGATCTTGACTCCAGCCAAGTGAAAATTCCAGCTTCAGAATAGGTGCCTTTGATATTGATATACAAATCTGACAACTGAGAACCTAAAGAAGAAAGTTGATAAGAAAATGCAAAAATGAAAACATCTGAATGATCAAGTCTTGTGCCACTTCATTTCAAGTCTTCATTATACAAGTTCAGTAAACAGAGATTTTTATTAAGAACTAATAATACAGTTGTACCTCGCTTAAAGAGCATAATGTGTTCCACAGGATTGCTCTTTAAGTGTGTTTGCTCTTTAAGTGAAACACCATTGTAAGTAATCAATTGTGACTGGGGGGGGGATTGTGAACCCCGATTTACTTGTTAAGTGAGTTTTTGTTTGGTTTTATTTGTTAAGCAAAGTGAGCATTCAGAGAAAATTCTGCTATTTAAATGAGTTACTATCCTGCGTATTTGTAAGACAGAATTGGGCATGAGAACCCAACCCAAAACAAAAGCAACTATCCATTTTTTAAAATATGTACATCCTTTGTTGTTGTTGTTCAGTCGCACAGTCGATTCTGACCCTCTGTGACCCCATGGACCACTGTCCTCCAGGCACTTCTGTCCTTCACCATCCCCCTCAACTCACTCTGTGCCCATTATCTCCACAATACCATCTAATCTTGGGTGGTCCCCTTCTTCTTTTGCCCTCGACCCTTCCAAGCATCAAGGCTTTCTCAAGTGAATCCTCTCTTCTCATTTGATGTCCAAAGTACTTTAGCTTCATCTTTATTATTTGACCTTCTAAGGAGCAGTCAGGGTTGATTTCTTCTAAAATTGACCTATTTGTTCTCCTCGCTGTCCAGGGGACTCTCAAAATTCTCCTCCAACACCACATCTCAAAGGCGTCTATTTTTCTGCGCTCAGCTTTCCTAATGGTCCAGCTCTCACAACCATACATTGCCATAGGGAATACCATTGCTTAGACTATGCGAATCTTTGTTTGCAATTGAATGTCTCTACTTTTCACTATGTTCCCCAGGTTTCTCATCGCTTGCCTCCCAAGAATCAGTCGCCTTTTTATTTCATGGCTGCAATCACCATCTGCAGTGAGCTTTGATCCTAGGAAAGTAAAATCTGTCACTGCTTCTACTTCTTCCCCATCTATTTTCCAGGGACTGATAGGGCCTATTGCCATTATCTTGGTTTTCTTGATATTGAGTCTCAAGCCAGCTTTTTCACTTTCTTCTTTCAACCTAATCAGGAGCTTCTTTAGGTCCTCTTCACTTTCTGCCATTAGGGTGGTATCATCTGCATATCTCAAATTGTTGATGTTTCTCCCAGCAATTTTGATCCCAAATTGTGATTCCTCCATTCCTGCATTGCGCATTATGTCTTCTGTGTATAAGTTGAATAAGCAGGGTGACAAAATGCAGCCTTGTCTTACTCCTTTTCCTATTCCAAACCACTCCATCATTCCATTTTCTGTCCTAACTGTTGCCTCTTGATTCATGTACAGATTTCTCATGAGGCCTATAAGGTGTTCCGGAATTCCCATCTCTTTAATTACTTGCCACATTTTGTTGTGGTCGACAAAGTCAAAAGCCTTAGTGTAATCAATGAAACAGAAGTAGACTTGCTTCTGATGTTCCTTTGTTTTTTCCATGATCCATCTTATGTTGGCGACGTGGTCTCTAGTTCCCCTGCCTCTTCTGAAACCCGCCTGCACTTCTGGTAATTCTCTCTCCACATACTGTATTTCAGAAAGAAGACTAAGTTTTTCACTCTAGACATTCTTGTTTACACTAAAGAAGGAGTGCTGTTACTGAAAGGAAATTCAGTCTTGTGGTTCTCTTACCTGTAATCCATCAAGACTGTGAAATGAGATGGTTCTCAATGTCTCCTTGTGGTTCTTAGACCTGGCAGAAGTGTTGATTCCCATAACAGCAATGGTAGAACATTGCACATCCCTTCTCACCTCTGGCTTCTCATCTGAAAAATGATAATACTAGACACTTCCTTCAAAGGATTGCTGTGAAAAAGATATACACCATAGAAGAATTAAATACTGCAGTTGTAAGAATGAAAAATGGGACTGCGGTGGCTTAGTAGTTAAGAGACTGAACTTGACAACTGGAAGGTCAGCAGGTCAGCAGTTCGAGATCTGAGTGCTGCATGACAGAGTGAGCTCCTGTCTCCATCCCAGCTCCTGTCATTTGGGTGAGAAAGGTAACAGCATTCCATGCACTCTGGTATCTAGTCATGCCTGCCACAGGACCATGGAAATATCTGCAGATGCAGACAGCACTGGTTCTTTGGCTGTAGATGAAGATGAGCACCATCATCTAGAGTTGGACACAACTGACTGGCTTTTGAGCATGGGGTACCTTTACCTTTACTAAAAACAAAAAATAATGTATGGGATTGAAAAGACAGGCAAACAACTGCAAAAGGGCCCAGACAATGCTTTAATAAATGTTTGACCTCAAGACAGCCCCGTAGCCTTGAGTTTATGAGACAGAACAGAAATCTGTTCTCTTTGACAACACCCTCAATTCCTGTTCAAAGACTTTGTGCTTTGGCTGCACAAGAGAAGGGAGAAACTCTTGCTTCTCCAGTTAGTTTTGTTAGAACATCTCTCATAGTCTCTTTTCACTGCCCATGCTTGCAGGGTCTTCTGGGAGTTGAAGTCTAAAAGATATGAAAGGCCAAGAGGTTTCCCAGGAAAGGGCTGGGACTAGCCCAGAGATGGAGGCTATAATCCTGTGCATACTTAAAAGGAAGTAGGTCCAATTGAAATCAGTGGGGTTTACTTCTAAATGTAGTGTAATGGTTAAGTGTTGGAATGTGACGCGGGAGACATGAGTACAAAACCTTACTCAGAGATAAAGGATATTGGAGAGCCGGTTGGTCACCCCTGCACACCATCCTGAGGTTGCTGGAGGAAAAGAGAAATATCAAAGCAGTTAATAAATATGTATTGGGCTTTGCTGCATGTAAACCAAGATGCCATTAGCTCTACCATGGATTTGAAACTCCTAGTTTCTCAGCCTCTGCCCTATTTTTGCCATAATCCTGACCTACCTTTCTGTGCAATTCTGTATCTGTCTACTCAGAACAGAACTCCAGTAAAGCCACATTCACTTGGACTTACTGTACTCCCATTTAAGTTCATAGAGTTGGGAACTTAGTACATTGTTGCAGAGAAGCAGTGTACATTGATTTGCATACACCTGAGAACTGTTTAAGTGTTTATATTGTGTCCCCCAGAACAAACCATACCAGCCACAGTTCTTATGGTTTCTCTTTATTATTCGATATATTTATGTACCACATTATATGTTAAAGATAAATTTTCTGATATACATTTGTCATCTTATTTACCACAATTACACCACACGCACATTTGAAACAGCTCCACAGATCTGGTGGTTGCACAGAATGGTTTTCTTGTGTGTGTTTCATTTAATACCCATAATGCTTTTTCAAATCCAACATTTTACTCATTTATGTTGTAATTTAGAAAAGAAAAGAAAAAACAAATGTCCCAATCTGGAACAGAACATCATGTTTCTGCTCTCAGCTGGAGGCCAGGTAATTTTCGATCAAAGTGGGAAGCTCTGGTATTGGATGTGTACTTGATATGGAAGTATTAAGCAGTATTATTAAGTATTATTGGTTGTCTTAGTATGCACTGTAAACACTACTGCTTGCTAGACTGTTTGTTGATCATCATAGCTGCTTTATCTTGTTGCTCATACAATCTAGGTCACCTAAGGTTCACCACATTGGATGTTCCAGCTGCATGACACAGAGCAATTGGGTTGACATGTACAGAGGGAGATTGAATTGCATAATGTTTGCAAAAATATCACCAAGAGACATCTCACAATTTCCAAGTAGAGCACATATTTCCCATATAAAGATTAGAGAGTTTAGACTACTAAATGAAAAGGAACAGTTTTAAACATTTTCATCTCTCATAATATCTAAATATTACAAAATATATTTTCCAATCTTAGCTTTTTTAAAAAGAAATCTGCACAACAGGCATTTGATCTGGACACTTTATGCAAGAATTTGTGATAAAAATTTGTTGGGGATTAAACATAACTAAAATAACATAATTTCTCTTTTATGGGGGATGTATCATCATTTAGCTATGCAGATATTTGAAGTGATTCTCTTTCTTTCTCTCCCCCACCCTTGAATGCAACCAGCTCTCCCATCCTTTAATCTTCTACGTTGTTTCTAAAAGCCTCAATGAGACCTTCTAAAGAATGAATGAACCCAGACACACTGCATATACCACCTATTACAAAAATTGACACATCAAAGAAAACATGGTGCCACAAAAGCTTCCTCCACAACAGCTTGAGATGGAAGAGGCTAGGAAGGAGGAAACAAAGGCCTGCCCCAGTGAGGCTGCCTGTGAGGCCCATCAAGAGGGCAAAGTGGGGGACATAAATGGCCATCAGCAAGGTGAAAACTACCAGGGCACACCTAAGGGTGAGCCCCCAAGATTTGATCCTCCCATCTCCTCCATAACAATTAGGGAAGAAGGCCCTGTTTCCATCTTGGAAGAGAGATCTCTCCAGAACTTCCACAGCTGCAAAGAAGGGCAACGGGTAGGACAGCAAGGCTTTGGACACCAAAAAAATGTTAACGACAGCCCTAATAGTAGAGGGCAAGTTGTCGGTGATGACTTCCTTTGTATCATCAGCCCAAGTCAGATAGGCTACCAATGCAAAAAGTCCCTTCAGGATACAAGCTGCGATGTGAGTCCAGTTCATCATGCAGTGGAATTCCTTGGGGCTCTGCATGTTCCCTTCCAATGAAGGCAGAAAGATCTGGGAGGTGTAGCTGAAGACAATGATGCCAATAGAGATGGGGAACTTCTTCACATCAATGTAAAACTTAACCTTGTCCCATGCCCAGTCGTGGGCTCTAGAGAGGCAGTAGGCAATCACTAAAACGTTGATCACAAAATGAGCCAAGGTGCAGAGTAAGCTGAACTTGGAGACAGCCTTGAGGTTTTTCAAGAAAGCACAAGGCAGGAGCACTGCGGTTGAAATGATGGACCAAGATTTCTGGGAGACAGGCAAGTTTGGGAAGCTGTTGTACATGAGATTGCCACTGACCACCACATAGAGGATACAGGTCATGACCAGCTCTATGATCTGAGCCACATTCACAATCCTGCCCCCAAGTGCAGGAAACCTGGGAGCGCAGCATGCATTGGCAATGTCCACGTAGGAGTCTCTCACCCTGACTATCTCCCCATCTTCATTCTCTTCATAGAGACAGGCAATGAGGATTTTCCCAGTATAGCAGCAAACCACTGCTGCAAAAATAATTAGAAAGAGTCCTAGGTATCCACCATGAAGAATAGCATAGGGCAGACCAAGAACAAACATCCCCTAGAAAGAGACAAAATGGAGACCGGGTTGCTCATTTATTTAACAAGTGAGAAGCACATGCACCGAAATAGACAGCTGGAAACTGGTTTTTGCTATTCAATGTATTGGGGGTGGGGTGGGGTGGGGGAATTAGGCTTTAAGATACAAGTTTTATGAAAAAAGGTCATGCTTCATTTTCCAGCATATAATAACTTTTGAAAAACTAAAAGTAGAACACACCTGTGAAATCTCTATACATATAGGATAGGGCTACAGAATCTACTTGATGCTTTACAAAATAAATTTGATATATTGAGGAAGACCCTGCTATTTTTAAAAAAAATTTTTTTAAGGGGTGGGTCCTTTCAAAAAGTATAAGTATTTCATTTCAAGGCTTTGCTGCTTTAGTCATAAATATATCTAATGGGTAGTGGTTGTGGTATCTGGCTGTGGAACCAGAGGAAAGAGTGTGACTCCCCATTGTGTTTTCCAGGAGAAGAGCCAAACTGTGGCTTTGGGCATGATGCACAAACCCAGCAGGGTTCCCCCAGAAGAAGGGGAATGTAAGCCACTTCTGGGTTGAAAACCCTAAAAAATATTACTATAAATCAGAATTTACTTGATGACATATTATTATTATTATTATTATTATTATTATTATTATTATTATTATTATTATTATTATTATTATTATTATTATTATTATTATTATTATTATTATTATTATTATTATTATTATTATTATTATTATTATTATTATTATGCACAATGTATCAAATGCTGTTTACATAGTAAAACAAAATTGGTCAGAAAAATAAGATGCAAAGAAGCAGATAATAATAATAATAATAATAATAATAATAATAATAATAATAATAATAATAATAATAATAATAATAATAATAATAATAATAATAATAATAATAATAATAATAATAATAATAATAATAATAATAATAATAATAATAATAATAATTCCCTGTTAAACAAAATGGAACACACATCAAAATATGCATGTCATTGCCTTTTAACTGAAAGATGGATCCATCTTGCTTGTTTTCTTTAAGAGTAAAAACAGAGAAACCAGCATCTCTCAAAATTGTTCTGCAGTTTTTAAATAAAATGGCAGAAATATTTTAGATTTAGTAGCCAAGACAAATTATCTTTATTCCTGACTCCATTTTTATTCTCTGCTCCTTTGCATCTTATTTTTCTGACCAATTTTGCTTTACTATGTAAACAGCATTTGATACATTGTGTGGACAGTGCTAATATTTGGTTCTCCAAACTATTAAAAATCATCATATGAACAATTAATGCATTTCTTCACCCTCCCCATCCAAACTTGCAATTATGCCAGAAGGAGCAAAGAGAGGACAGGCTGGTCTTTTAAGAGTATATTATAAATCTAACTGTTACATTTTGGAGGCTGGGATGCCAAGTGTAAATACTGGACTTCTTTATTTAAAATGCAAATACTGTAAGTCCAAAGGACACGAGCTGGATTGTTTAACGGATCACTTACAGTACACGCCTATAGATTGGATGTCTGTTCTGAAATATGTCCCGATCTATTCAATGGACCTACTCTACTGTAAATGGTTACCGAAGTTCTGCAGTACAGAATCTTTACAGATAATATTTTTATATAAACTTAGCTGAGTATGGAATCAAATAAAAGCAGATGAAAACATTTGAACACATCACTATGTGAAAAACTTCAGATAAAAATAAGAGCACATTTTTCGTTTTACCTGAACTGGTACATTTGGAGATAATGTTCTAAAATGCAGGCTCGAAAGAGTTTCGTATCAATCACCTTAAACACTGGATGAGCGATTGATCACAAATATAGAAATATGGTTTAGATTAGCAGGGATGTATCCCTGGATCAATGCCACAGTTTTCCAGACAGATCTAAAACAGGTTCAACTCAAAGGGAGGGGGGGTGGGACGACGCCAATGCGTTTCTTGCCTTAATTTCGTTCCTTTATCTGTTTACGATCTTGAAAAGGAACTCTCTTCTTTATGCACCTGAGCTTTCCGGACAAAGAATCATATTCTAAAACGCAGGTTGTGCCATTGAAGATTAAAATTGAGCTAATTCAAATTACTAACACTGCAATCTTGTACATGTCTGTGGTGAGTTTCCAAGTTTAGTGGGACTTGGTCTAACATTAAGATACGGAGGGCTGCATCCTATTTTTTTTTATAAAATTGTTTTTACAAAGCCAAAGAAAATAAAAGAAACTGAGAAAGAGAAGGAGAGAGAAAACAGCCGGTGATGTTTATTTTTTTTTCCTCTCCCACCCCCACCCCTTTTTCTACTTTCCTTCCAGTGTATCTGGTTGAATGAACAGAACATGATGGGCGGGGGGGGGGGGGGACTGGCAAACGCCTAGGGGTTTTCCATTTGAACCATCTGTTGCCTTGGTTATGTTGATATCCAGAACCCTGTCCCACATGGTGCTATGTACTACAAAAACAAATTCACGACAGAGAGGGAGGATGTGGCGTGGTTGTGTAATGCAGATATAACGTTTATACAACCACAGTATTTATGATCCAGAATAATGCCTCGGTTCTGGGTTTCTCATCATCAATGACATAGATCAGAATGTTGCAGCAAAAATATAGATAAATCCAGTGGCGCCCTGCATTTTACATAAACTCATGTGGACAGTCAGCTACAGTCCACCAAATGGATGCCAAATAAAAGGTGTTCCTCTTTAAAGAGTCACAAGACCCTGTCCTGATTTTGCCTTAAGATTAGGAGGAGATCGTCCGGATTTGTTTACAAAATGTTAGGTTAGATTAGATCCAGATTTGAGACAGACTACAGGGATTGTCCCTCCATGGCAGGGAGTCTAACCACTTCAGTAGCAAGCTTTGACCCGACGCAGGGGGTGGGGGTGGGATGGCAGATTGGAAAGGAGAAATCCAGTTTGGACAGATTTCCTTATACCATACTCTCCAGAAGTACAAATTGGAAAAAACCATCTTCAGTGTACACCAAAATATGATTTTATCCAAGCCTGCTTTTTAAATATGCAATGCATCATGAATGCACAATCAACCCCTAGGCAAATATCAGCCTGTTGTTCATAGATGATCTCCTGTAATCGCTTCCATCATTATGACTGTCTAGCAGGGCTGGGAAGCTGTATAAGGCCAGATCCCCCTGGGAGACAACCATGGTCGGCAAGAAGGGGGCCTTGCTTCTTTGGAAGACAATGGTCAAAACTGGCTCTGCCTTAGGTTTTCAAAGGAGCCAGGAACTCTCTCAGAGCCCCAGTGGGAGGGTGAGGGTGGGAATAACAATAGGAATTCAATGTATATACCGCCCCTCCATAGAGCTTAATACACTCTCTGAGTGGTTTACAATGTAATCAGCTTTTGCCCCCAACATGTTGGGTGGGGCAGCGGTGGCCTAGTGCTTAAGACAATGAAGGTCAGGAGGTCAGCCGTTCAAGACCCGAGTGAGCACTGAACCCTAGAGACTGGCTTTCGAGCAAGGGCAACCCAGTACATGCTGGGTACTCATTTTACCGACCTCAGAAGGATGGAAGGCTGAGTCAACCTTGTGTCCCATCAGGCTCGAACTCACAACGTTCTGGATGCAGTCAGGGCCATAGCCAGGATTCTAGATGTGGGTGGGCGAATATTTTTTTCAGGATGGGCAACAAAGCTTCTTTTGAATGCATTCCTATAGGGAACTGCGCTTTGCCAGGGTGGGCAAACTGCTAACTTGGGGTGGGCCAAGCCCACCCTGGCCACCCCCTGGCTACGGCCCCGGATGCAGTACAGCAATGTAACCACTGCGCCACCAAGTCTCTCTTCCTCTCCAGATGTTTGGGAATGCTCTCTCTGAGACGGGAGGGGGTTCTCGGGTGCTTTACCTGGATGGCGTTGGTGACATTCCAGCCCGCTTCCCAGGAGGTGATCTTGGGCTTCCCGTTGTTGGCGAGCTCGGAGCAGACGCCTTGCTCCTTGGAGGCGGAGGGAGGCAGGGCCCCGGTGCCGTCCCTCTGGTAGTGGGTGTCCCCCTCCAGGGGGCCCTCCCCGCTTTCCTCGCTGCCTTCGGACTTCAAGATATCCATCTGCAGCCCCTGCCGGTGCTCGTAGTCCAGGTCGTCGCAGTGCACGAAGCCCACCGCCTCCTCGTCGGTGGCCGCCTGGAAGCCCAGGCGGGCGAACATGCCGCTGACTTTTGCCGTCGACTTGTTGGACACCGAGGTGGCCACGTTGGAGAGCTTGCTGCGGAGGAGCGTCGCCATGGTGGCCTAAACCCCGACGGCTCCCCTGGCAGGGCGAGAGAGGCAAAAGCCCGGAGAGAGGGGGGTGACCTGCTGGACGGGGTGGGGTGGGGTGGGGGGAAGATCTTCCAAGGTAAGGAGGGGGGCTCGAAGGTAAAGGTCAGTAAGACGGGGAGGGGAGTGGATCGGGTCTTCTTGTGCCAAGCGCTCCGTGCGCTCTTCGCCTTGGCTGCTGCGCGGACGCCTTCTCCGACGGCGCTTTACCAGGGGGCTACCTCCACTCACGCTTGGAGCTGCACCTTCGCCTCTGTAGGGTCCCTTGGACCATGACACCGCCTAGCTAGACGGTCCCGGGCGGCGCCTCCATGGGATCGTGTCTTCTTCCCCGCGGCGCATAGAGAGGGCACCTTAGGATGCTGCTGGGGCGGGGTTCAAACGGGGAGGGTGGCGACTGTGGGAGCTGCGTTGGGGAGGAGGCCCGTCGGCGAGTGATCGTCGAGTCTCGAGCTCTTCCTCTTCCCCGAGGACCTTCCTCTTCCTCCTCCTCAGGAGCAGAGAGGCGAGTGGCTGGTCTCGCCGGCTTCAGCCGTGCCAATGCAATGCGGAGGCGCCTGAGGGAGGGAGGGAGGGAGGGGAGGGGGAGAAAAACGAGAGATAGAGAGAGGGAGAGAGAGAGGAAGGAAGAGGGAGAAGGGACGTGCGAGGATCACCAGATTGCCCACACAAGCCTTTTGCGGTGCCCAACGCGTCCCCATCCTTCCCACGCGTTCATCTGTCAAAAAAAAAAGGGGGGAGGGGGAGGGAGGGGCAGCGATGGAGGGAGGGGGCGAGGGAAGGTTTGCTGCATTTCTGGGGGAGGTACTGCCAGTTCCGACCAAAATCTCCTTCTCCCTCCGCCCTCTTCCCCACCCTCCCACGCCTCCAAAATGCTGCAGAGGGGGGCGAGAAGAGCAATTCAAACCTATCCCCCCAACACACACGCACACCGTTGGGTTTGCAGCGTGCGTGAAACCTACTCCTCGGTTTTGCACAGGGATTTTTTTCCCTCTCCACTCCCGTCCCTAAATCAGAAACTCAAAAGGAAATCATCTCCCATAAGCATGTCTGGGAAGCCTTTGGGTTTTTGTTGTTGCCTGGTGGTGGTTTTTTGCATGTTTTTTATTTATTTATTTATTTATTTATTTAGCTTTCTCTTTCCTCCTATCCGATGTATTTAGTAACCTCCTCTTTTTTTTAAAAAAAAAATCCCCTTGGTTCAATTTGCAGTCCTTTTTCCGGCAAGGTTTTGGGTGAAGAGGACGGCCAATGGTGACTCAAAGGCAGGCCCCAGCAAGATGGCGAACTTGTTGTACTGTATATACCTCCAGCAAGGGGTGAGTTTGGTGGGAAACGAACTCAAACGAAATTTCATATTTTAAGACGTTTGAAAACGCAACCAATTCATCTCCGTGTAATTGTTTCTTCTTCTCCAGGTGACCTTCGGATGTTGCCGTGAGCATCCACGAATGACAGCGTTCCCATTACATGCCTCTATCCATGTGGGTATGAGATTGCCACACGCTTAACACCAGTATCCTATTATTATTATTTTTAATTAATAACTTGCCAACTATTTCATTTTAACCACACTCACAGGGATGGCGTAAGAGCAGCGAGAAGGTGGAAAAGCCACGTCCACTGCTTTGAGCTCATTGAAGGAAAGGGCAGTGACTAAAAAAATTAAATAAATAAGCCTGAAGTCTACCCACATTCCTAAGAGAAGTGTCCCAGGGTAATAGACACCATACTATTAAACCATACAGAAGACCTAAGATAACCTGAGAGAGAATGTTTAACCACTTAATTTTAGACAGCTCCCAGCCGTTCCAAATACTGCAGCATCCATACAAACTTGTAGGTTCATAGGCGGAGAAGTGGGGAGGGGGGTAGGGAAATCTAATTCATTCTATCAACGCAGCCTTATGCGTTATCTACTCAGAAGGAGATCCGACTAAATTGAGTGGGGCTTACTCTTGGGTAAAAGGTATACGGTGGGGCTTTAAGTACCTGTGCAGCTGCAGCATTCAGCAGATTGTTTCTCACGTGATTGGTGACTTTCTCCTCCACCCCCACCCCTTTTCTATTAATACAACCATTAAATGGTCTTAAAATAGAATTTTGCCTTAAGTACAAGCAGAATGTATTTCTGGGCTACCTGGTTTTGTTAGATACTTTCTCTGTACACTCCACACCCAAAGGGGTAAAAAAGGAATTAAAGAAGAAAAATCTTTTTATATGGAGAAAACGAGATTAGAATTGCTTCTTTTAAAAGATCTTTACATAAATAGCGGTGATCAAATGCGAATGGGAGGTGACCAAATTGTATTATGGGCAGAAAGAAAGTCGGAGAAGGGAAGAAAAAACCGTTTTACAACTTTCATCCGATTGGATGAATAACTGGAAGAATTCGTAGCACAATCTGACTTTTGAAAGAAGGAAAGCTCAAGACAGAGAAACAAAAGGCAGGATCATGGCGCTTGGAAAGCAAAAACAAGGCCCTCGGTTTTTTAAAAAGGCTGCAAGTAAACAGAGGGGTGGGTTAAAGATCGCTTGGAGTGAGTACGTTTTCGGTGGATGAACCGAGAAGGTCAGAAAGGACACAGAATACGAACATAGACCCAAAGAAAGCCACTGCTGCGGTTTGGCAAAAAGGAAGTCTCCATCTCAGCTTTTGACAATAATTATCACATATCAATGCACAAATAGGTCGAGAAAGAGGCGCCCTCTACTCCCACCCCCTCCTCTCCACGCTCTAGGGATAGAAAAACCAAACATACATCTGGAGGAATCCATTCGCCTCCCAGTTCCAATTTCCTTGCGCAATGCTGGTGCAGAGTCAGTTCCCTACTCTAAGACCTCAGTTCTCTTGCAAAAATATTATTTTGACGCATTCTTAGGCATGCCAAGGCTTTTGTGGTTAAGATTAAATCAACTGCTGATATTCAAGAACGTTTCTTCTTTTAACATCTCATTTATTGATTTAGGTCCTTGGATTCCCAAAGAAGCGGAGCTTTGGCAGCGCAGAGCTTTTAGCCGAAATTGAAGTGGTGTTGCTTCGAAATGAATTTTCTAGCAGAACACTGATTTTTTTTCCCCAGAGGATGATCGACTACACTCCAGAATTAAAAGGGTCTTAGTAGTGTTGCATAAGGAGAAGAATACCTAAAGGGTGAGATGAAATCCATCCCTGATGAATACTAAACGAGACAGCTGCGTGTCTCCATTCCTTAGAGCGTTATACAAATCTGAAACAATTCAATAATGATGATGATGATGCTTGTTGCCTTTATTATGATTATCACCTTTCCTCTGCTCAGCTCACCACATCAAAGTGACGTCCTGAGTATTCGCACTACAAAATAATAGTGAAACACCGTCGGGCTAGAATTGGATCAAGCAGAATCTCAAGGCGCCGAGCTTGCGAGGGGAAAGGCGCGCGGGGAAAGCGGTGCGCGCGTCGCCTTCCACACCTCAGGCCTTTGCAGCTTCTTCAACGCTGTGTACCTTCCACAGAGATCTGCTCAGTGAATCGGAAAGGGAAGAGACGGCCGAAAGAAAGAGAACGCTTCCTCTTTCTCTTCCCCCCACCCTGGTGGAAAGGGTCACGGGAAATCGTTTCGGAGATCCCTGCGCGCGGATTCTGAATGGGGGAAGCCGCATTGTCTTCATTAAGCGTTCTTTTCCTTCGATGACGTCGGGGTTCCCCAGTTTCCTCCTCCGTCCCTCCTCCCCAAGAGTCCCCACGTCCGCATCCTGCAATCCCACCTTCCTCTTCCCACCGTGCGATGCCCAATACAGAACCAGAGAAACCGACTCGCTTGCCAGCCCCCTCCCACGCCTCGCCCTTCCCCTTTCCCAGTTCAGATCAGAAGCCCAGTCACTTTGCGTTAGACTGAGTCTGGCATTTTCTGCAGCTGCCCTCGACGCATTCAATGAAGCAGGGGGTCGGCGGGCGACTCCATGGGCTTCATTTATTTATTTTTAGGTAGCAATAGCAATTACACTCAGATACCGCCCCATAGCGCTTAGTGCATTCTCTGGGCGGTTCGCAAGTTAATTAGCACCTTGCCCTCGACATGCTGAGTAATGAAACCCCGAGATCCACCGACCGCCGTTGTAAATATACATATACATTTTGAATGATAAAATCCTTGCAACAGCGGTTGGACCTAAGGAAGGCTGGGGGGGAACTAAGAGGGGGTAACGGAATTCCAGAGGAGAGTGGAATCTGCTGCTAGTTACTCCAAGGGGGGAAATGCTGCCAGCTGCTAAATTTGCGATGGGGAAGGAAAACACTAAGACTTACAACTCCTTGCCGGTCTGTTGCAAATTCCCCAGACCTCTATCCGTCGTTCGGAGTTTCTCAGAAACTCATCCCTGCAACAAAGCTATAGATAAAAACAAGCACTCAGCTATTAAAAATCTGGTTTGGTAGCGAAGGCGTCGCTTACAGATTCAGAGATTTTGTGTTGCATTCGACATGTTCAATTTGAACCAGTCATTTTAGATCTTCTCTCAGGGTTTTCAAGAGCCTAGATTTCTACGCCCTTTGTTGAAGTTGTTATATATGGCGAGCCTCTGAATGACGGACTTCTAAAACAAGGAAGCGAACTTTCACTGGCATCCGTTCTAGTTTGGTGGAAGGTTTTACTCGCTGAAGACACACCCAGATGGATGCCTCGGTGTCCTCCTTCGACCTCCCGCTTTCCTTAAACGCAGGGGAACCAAACATTGTGAACCAACAACGCCGACTGGGAAAGACGCTTCGAAAAATTGAGCTGTTTAAGTATACGTTAAATTGGTTAATCCTATTCTTTATTTATTCGAATCTACATACCGCCCTCCTCGCCGAGGCGACCCAGGGCGGTTTACAAAATCATAAAAACCAAAGCCATTACCCAAAACTTCAAATTTACAGTTATAAAAAATTTAAAATTTAAAAATTTTAAAAGATACAATAATGAATCAAAAATTAAAACTTAAATCTTAAAAACAGAAAGATTAGACAGTATATCTAGCTCTACATTCCACCTTTAGCTCCCATCCTGCATGGATTCATCCAGAGGCCCCACCTCGTTTTGACGCTTTTCTCAGATCTCCATTTCTCCCCAAAGCCTCTGTTTACAGCTAGGAATTCAGTCGATCCCTGGTGGCGCAGTGGTTAAAATGCTACACGCAGCCACAACGTTGTGAGTTCGATCCCAACGGGGTTCAAGCCTTCCATCCTTCCAAGGTCGATAAAATGAGTACCCAGCATGTTGGGGACAAAATACACTAAGGGCTATGGGGCGGTATATACTGTACGTGTAATTGCTACTCACAAAAGGGGTTGCGGTGGCTCAGTGGTTATGGCGTTCGCCTTGTTAAGCTGGAAGGCTGTTAAATCGGCAGTTCGAGCCCCAAGTACTGCATGACACATTGAGCGCCCGTCTCAGTCCCAGCTCTTGTGGACATGAAAGGAGCCTCATTTGGGCGTTCCCTGAGCGGAGATTCTTCCGCAAAAATCCTTTCAACCCAGAATAATTTCTGACATGAAATAATAATAATAATTATTATTATTATTATTATTATTATTAACCCTGGCATGCGCCAGAAGTTATTTCTCATTGGGTTATTTCTTGGGTATAATTTATCGGGTGAACAAGCCTACCACGTCAAGATTAGGATACTCCAGCCCCTTCCGAAGTCCTGCCCGGAAGTAAAGGCAAGTTCACACACGCATCGTCTTCTTTCCACAGCTTGGTCATAGAATGTAAGGTCTTCGGGGCAGAGGTTGCCTGCCTCTTCCTGCATATTGTTCTGTAAAATGACCTGCACGTGGTTTGCGCGGGGCAAAAAGCTTGACATTGCACGTGTGAAACAGAAAGGACGGATCCAGGCAGCGATAAGGGATTTTTCCTCGCATCTTTACCCGCTGGGCTGCTTGACATTGGCAAGGCCGGTATATATGTGGTTTTTAGGTGCCACCAACTCGCTCCTGATTTACGGCGACGCAAAGAGGGCTTTTCGGCGTGTGTGAAACGTTTAAGGAGTGATTCACAAGAGCCTCCACCCGCCCTCAGGCCCCCAGTGAGTTTCCACAGCCCAAAGGGACTTTGAACTAGGTCTCCTGAATCCTGATCTGGACACATGGGTCCCTGGCAGGTATATTTGCAATGGCGGTACCAGCTGTCTTTGGCTCCACTTTGAAAAGGCTCCGGAGTTGATCGCGGAGGCCTATGCAAAGAAACAGAGGGGGGGGGGAGAGAGATACCGGGAGGGTTAGGGTGGATGTAAGCCTCTCTTCCCGCCTCCTGTTTTACTCTCCAAGCCCTTCTTCCTTCCCAAGGCGAGACTAACTGCCCTCCCTACCCAAAGAGTGTCACATGGCATCCAGTGGGACTTACGTCCGAGGAGACACATCTGAGAGCACTCTGGAGTCCTGAAGCGGAGTCTGTTAGCTGCGCCGCTTGCTGGAGTCAACCACGCCGCGGTCGCTCCTGCCTAGTCACAACCCGATCCCTCCTCCACCCCGCCCCTGGCCACGATAGACCGCGCCTTTCCCCGCCTTCACTTCGGGTTTTGAGAACTGCCGTCTGAATCCACCAGACACGGGTCAAAAAGAGAAGGGGCGCCACGGGTGGGGGAACGGGACACCCATAAATCAGGCGGATGATGCCTCCGCTCCCACCGAAAAAGCCCCCAACTCTTTACAGCCGTAAGCTTTGCGCCTTCACGTTCGGTTGGCGGACAATTACATCTTCTCGCCATCGAGGGTGCCTAACTTTAGGTTCAGTTGCCAGGAAAGGACTGCAGCCTCCCCCCCCCCGCGCCCCTATCCAAACTCTTCGAAGCAAAAAATGGAAGGGGTGGGAGACAGAAGGAGTCGGAGGAGGCAGAGTCAGTCCCAAGTGGGATGCAAAAGCCTGCACAGCTTGTGGAATTAAAGGAGCGCTCCTACCGCCTCTTCTCCGCCTCCATCGCTTTTCTTACTATACCTGGGCGAACGGCAAGAGCGAGGAACTCCCAGGTTGTCCGAGGCTGTCGGTGGGTCTGAGGGGCGACCTCTTCGCGCAGCCACACAGACACGCGAGCCCCTCCCACGATCTCCCCTTAGACGGCTTTTCGGACTCGCAAATGATATCGAAAGAAAGAAAGAAAGAAAGAAAGAAAGAAAGAAAGAAAGAAAGAAAGAAAGAAAGAAAGAAAGAAAGAAAGAAAGAAAGAAACGATGTGCAAAGGTGAGGAGGATGAGAGATAGAAAAACCAGAACGGAGAAGCGGTGAGGTCTCTTTACCCCTGCTTCATCTTTGCCTGCGGTTTATTATTCCATTAGGGAGAGGAGAAGGAATGAATGGGTCTGGAAACTGGAGAGAGAAAGAGAGAGAGGCTTAGACAGAGTGAGTGAGCGAGTGAATGAATGAATCGTTTGGACCAAGTTACACTCTCTCCCCACTAGCTGATAATTATCCCCAGAAAGGATGTTACATGCCAATATTGTTCAAAGGTTAGCAGGTCTCTAGAGAGGGATTCTGAAGTGCAAATAACTTGAGAATGGAGCTACTAAGCGAAGGCAAACAAAGGTTGACAAGTCCACTGGCTGGCTCTCTCTCTCTCTGTGTGTGTGTGTGTGTGTGAAAGAGAAAGAATGAGTGGATCAGAGAGAGAAAGAGAAACTGTAGACACAATCTAGCAGGAGGCTTTTATTGCTGAGTGGGTGGTGACCTTTGCCAGGTCAGGAAAGATGTGTACAGTATTTATATATATTTCTTCCCTCCCACCATTTCTCTTTCCTTATGTGGAATGTAAGTCACATTCTACAAATCAAGAACACGTGACTGTTCCTGGAGGGAAACAAGCACCCTCACTGGGAGGGAGATCCCACTGGACCCAAGCCAGCCCATTATCCTGTTGGAAAGGGCATGGTGATAAATTGCTGTGCAAGGGTATCCAAAGGGTTAAACGGTTTTGCCCTTATCTCCTGCAAACAGGCAGCCCATCTGTGGGGCCCTGAATTAATAACTCTGCAAATCAAAGCCAGAAAGGGCTGGCAACTCATGGGATAATGATGGGTGGCGGATGGCAATGAAAATTAGGTAGGCAGAAACACTGGACTTCTGTATTCACAGAGATAAGTCAGTTCCCCTTTGGGCCATCCTAGTTCTCTACTGATATGTATTAAGCCCAAAGGCACTTGATTGTAATGGACAAAGAATATAAGAAAGTCAATTTTTTTAAGCAGTTGGATTTCTATTGCACACCAGCAAATAAGGAACTAGTAGGTCTGAGATTTGTGCATGTTTGTTCAGCAGTGATTGAAACAACCAGCTTGATTTCTTCAGTGGCTGACTTGAAGACTGGTGTGATAATGTTTCAATCCACTGTGCACAACATTGTGCCTTACAGGGTTGCACAACCTTTGGCCCCCCAGATGTTGTTGGTATGCAATTTCCAGCCTTCCTCACAATGGAATGATATGGTTTCCAAAAGCAAAGGCCTCTCATTTTTCTCAAGGTTTGAGATTCTAAGCCAAAACAGTCAAATTAACTGGCAATAGTCATTGTGTCCTAAGGAAGAAACATCTGTCGTGCTCCAACAGAGTTACCGAAAAGGTCTGCCTGATTTCATGTATTTGTGGGGTTTCCTTGTCATAAATTATAGTTCTATAGAAACTGTTGTCTGTGTGTTTCACCAGAGAAAGACAATATTGTATTCTAATAATTTTTTGTAGTAGTATTTACTGCTCTGCTCACAATCTGAGTTCTATTCCGACTGGACTCAGCATTCCATTCTTCTGAAGTCAGAAAAATAAATGCTCAGCTTGTTGGAGGCAAAATATTAATTACCTTGTGAACCACCCAGGGCGTCCTCTGAGCAGTAAAAGTAAAGTTAAAGGTCGCCCTTGCTTGAAAGCCAGTCGTATCTGATTCTAGTGGCTTAATGGTTAAGACACTGAGCTTGAAGACTGGAAGGTCAGGGTCCAATACCTGAGTGCTGCACAGCGGATCTTGGGGACATGAAAGGAGCTTCATTCGGGCATCCTCTGAGTGGAGTTTCTCCAGCAAAAATCCTTTCAACCCAGAGTAATTTCTGACTCAAATTTTATTTTCTGTTCATCCATGTTTATAGCCAAAGAACTGTCTATGTCTCCAGACATTTTCGTGAACATATGACAGGAGTGCACTGAATCCTGTTTACCTTCCCACTGAAATTGTACCTATTTATCTACTTGCAATTTGTTGCTTTTGAACTACTAGGTTGGCAGGAGCTGTGACAGAGATGGGAGCACACTCTGTTGTGCAGCACTCAGGTCTTAAACTGCTGACCTGCTGACCTTTCAATCATCAAGTTCAACATCTTAACCACTAAGCCACCACAGTCCCTCCTCTGAGCAGCATATACTAAGTGTAATTGCTATTGCTCTCTCCATGTTTCTCTGTGGTGCTGTTGTTGGTTTTCCCCCTACCTCGCACTCTGCTAACTAAGAGGAATAACCAAAATTCCCCAATACTCCTTTCACACTGTGGTAATACTCAATTACTGGTCTAGTCCATTCCTTTATATGGACAGAAGGAAGCACTATCTTGATCTTAACTTCAGACACTGAATAGTCTTTGGATTGCTCTTTTGTTGTTGTTGTTGTTTGTTGTTGTTGTTGTCAGTCACACAGTCAATTCCAACCCTTTGCAACCCTATGGACCATTGCCTGCCAGGCACCTCTGTCCTCCACCATCTTCCTCAGCCTGCCCAGCTCTGTGCCCATTGTATCTATAATGCCATCTAGCCATCTCATTTTTGGCCACCCCTTCTTCTTTTGTCCACTTCTTAGTCAGAGGTATGCCCCACTGTGTTCAAATGGGGCTCACTCTGAGCAAACTGTGTTATAACTTGTGGTCAAAGTGCACATCATCAGATGCCTGCCTGCTGCAATTGTAAAAATTAGAATGTGTGGATGCAGCCTACAGAGGAAGAATGATTTCATTGATTTTAGTGTGATGAGGTGCAATCCTAGTCCAAAATGACATTAGGCTGCATCCCTTCAATGTATGAAATTAGTAAATGCCATTGAATACAGTGAAGCTTACTGTCAAGTAAACATGTATAGGACTGTAATAATAAAGAAAACTGCAGAGTATATAATGGGGTAGAAAAAAAGGTGACAGGCTATAGCCAATGGCCTGTTCAAAGTGCAAGGATAATTGAATAAGCATTTCCCCAATTGAGCCTGCCTCCTATTGCATGACTGTTCAAGCAATCAGTTGTACAACCAATCTTGAAAGCAGTGCAAGACTGAGCATGTAAATAAGAATCTGAAAGAGTCTTGGAGACACTTATGCAATTGCCCTGAACTTGATGATTGGAAAGTTGGCAGGTCAGCAGTTTGACTCACAAGTGCTGCACAATGGAGCGAGCTCCCGTCTCTGTCCCAGCTCCTGCCAACCTAGCAATTCAAAAGCAAGAAATTGCATGTAGATAAATAGGAAGGTAAACAGTGTTCTGTGCACTCTGGTGTTTAGCCATGCCTGCTATGGAAACATCTGCAGACGCAGACAGCGCTGGTTCTTGGGCTATGAGCACTGAACCCTAGAGTCAGATACGACTGGTTTTCAAGAAAGGGTGACCTCTACCTATGCCTTTAATCATTTAACAGGATACTGGGCAACAACCCTCTTACTTGCAGTAAGTCTACCAATTAAGGTTATGAATATGGACCAAAAGACCAAATGGATTTATAAAACCTACAGTGACTTACCATGTTTGCATCAATGGGTTTGCTATAGTTGGGCTACCTATTGAGTTAGGTCATGACAATAATAATAAATTCATAGAATCATAAAATAACTGAGTTGGCAGGGGCCTTTAGGAATTCAATTCATTAATCTGAATCAAAACAAATATGACAGATAGTTGTCCAATTTTATCTTGAATGTTTCCATTCCATTTATCTTGAATGCATTCATCACCTTTATAATATTTTTTTTATGTAGAAAATGACTATTTCCCCAGCTCAGTGTATCCTCTGAAATGTTTCAGACTAAAACTCCCATATTTTCTAGGACAGCATAGCTGGATCATGCAATGTGTAACCAACACAGTTTGAGACTACTAACTGAACGAAGACTTTCCTAATTCATTAATTGGAAAGCCTCTCATGTTACAAGCTCTTTTGTTCTTAACATTGCATCCCTTTCTCATGTGTGCATACTTCGTGGGTGATACATTCTGACTTGTCCCTAGTTCCCTTTGGCTGAGCCTTGGAGCAGAATTCTGACAGAACATTGAAGACTTGCATGAAACTCTATAAAAAGGCAATTAGGTAAACTGCTGGGCTGGGAGAAGCTTGTGACCTTGTTAATAACTCTGAAGAGACCTGGGGATTTCAAGAGCCAAGACAAATAAAATAACTGGTGTTGTGTTTGAGACCTGCAGTTTCTATGTGAGGCAAATGGTATCATGTATGTACATTGAAGAATTGTGGCAGCTCTTACAGATATCACATGGGGCTCCATTTTGCATGGGCACTAACACCGCCAGTTTAGAGAAAATCCAATCGAAATTCTTGAGATCTATAGTTCCGATACCACCTAGTATGTCTAACGCTGCAGCCAGAGTGGAAACTGGAATGCATACTGTTCAGTCCAGGTTATGAATATGTTCCTCAATGTACTGGCTAAAATTGTTATTTTCCCCAAATGGTCTACTGAAATTAATGATGTCAGATACCTCAGCAGCTCTGTGGATATCTCTTCTCAAAGAAAAACTGGCTTCATACGGCCTCTCAAAACAGCTAGTAGTTTCTCTTGGCTTTGCTCAAGGAAAAGAGATAATAAAACAAAGGATATCAGATATCCATCAGCAACATGATTTAAATAAAATAAACATTCTGATCTTTGAAATGCCCCCACCTAATAATATGAGGCCCTTATCTTACTTATCCAGCTTAAAGTAACCCAGAGCATAGAAGATCATACATTATTTTGTGTTTTAACATGTTACCGTCAGTATTCAGAGAGGGGTTATTTAAGAAAGTTCCTGTTCAGGAGCACTTATGTATCTGTCAGGCTGAATACGTACTCCTACAATGCCAGTTTTATGATAACCTTAGACGTGACCTTAATACTGTATGTTTAGAACCATGCTCTCAGATAGAATTACTGACCTGATGGCTGCTGTTGCCAGATTTGCCAGGAGGGCAACCAGGGTATGAAGCATTGGAGAAAACCAGCTACATCAGGGACAGGTTAAGAACCAACTATAATTATTTTTATTTTGCACTTGTAATCCTATTTTATATCCTACTGATGTATACTGTATCCATTATGGAGCAGTAGTTAGCTGATGGGGAAAAAATAAATCAATTTCTGGGATTTTCCTTTGCTTGGTTTCTCCTTGTGAGCATGAGAGGTATCCTGTTGGTGTTGTCAGCATTGAGGTTGCCCTTTGATCAGTGATGGGATGTTGCCGGTTCCAACCGGGTCCATAGAACCGGTAGGAATAATCCGGGAGGGTTCTCCGGGAGGGTAGACCTTTTTTTGAGGCGTCCGGTTCCAACACCTCAAAAAAAGATTTTTTTTTAAATTGGAGCCAAAATGGCTCCAATTTAGTGCGCATGCGCAGAAGTCAATCTGACGCATGCGCGCTGCAATTTTGAATTGCGCATGCATCAGATTGAGTTTCTGCGCATGCGCGTTAGTTTTTGCTGGAGCCAGACCTTAATGGAGCGGCTCTGGTGGAGGCTGCAGGAGGAAGCAGCGCGGCTAGTCGGGTGGCCCAGGGCCTCCCAACTGCAACCCTCAGTGGGCAGCCCTGGGCCTTGGTGTCCGGCAGCGGCCGCAGGAGGAGGAGGTGTGGCTAGCCGGGCAGCCCAGGGCCACCTGGCTAGGCATGCCTCCTCTTCCTGTGGCCGCTGCCGAGCGCCGAGGCCCAGGGCCGCCCGCTGAGGGTTCCGGCAGGAAGGACCTGGGCTGCCCGGCTAGCTGCGCCTCCTCCTCCTGCAGGAGCTCGGCCGCTTCCAAGGGTAAGTACTGTTTTGTATTGTTTTACTTTTAAGTGAGGGGTTTGTGTTTGGGGTGGGTTGGTGGGTGTTTGGGTGGGTGGGTGTATTTTTATTTAATTTTTATTTTATATCTTTCTTTTATTTATTTAATTTATTTATGGTTTTGTGTTTTGGGTGGGTGGGTTGAGGGGTGTGTGTGTGTGTTTTATTTTAATTTTTTTATTTTTTTTTATTTTTAGGCCTCGCCCACAACGTCATGACATCATGATGGTGGCTCTGCCCATGACATCATGACGTTGGCCACACCCATGATGTCTGTGACAAAAGGGAGTGGTAGAAGATTTTTTATCATCCCATCACTGCCTTTGATATGTAAAATTTGCATGCTTATTTCTGGGTGGTGCAATATCCCACATTCATAAATTACTTATACTATGTAGCATAATGGGCAACAAGGAATTATTATTATTATTATTATTATTATTATTATTATTATTATTATTATTATTATTATTATTATTATTATTATTATTATTATTATTATTATTATTATTATTATTATTATTCAATTTCTGTTCTACCCTACTCGGTAGGACCGACTCAGGGCGGTTCACAACACATGTAAAATTACAAGTTCATACACAATAAATCAATACACAATGACTAAAAGTGCCTCATGACTATCAATACACAACAGCCTGCTGCCTCCTACAGCTGAAGTCCATTCCTCCTCCCAGCCAGAGGACATTAGTCTTATCCTTCTCTGGGCAGATAGAGCCCAGAGTTAGGAAGTGGAAGCTTCCACCTAAAAACCTTAAAACTGTTAAAATTTAAAATTTAAATCTAAAAAAGATTAAAAACACATCAAATGCTACAATTTACTAATTAAAAAAGTAGAAAGGGGGGCTCAGATCATCCAGCGTGCTGGGGTCATTATACCTCCCGCACCCCATATCTACCCCGGTTTTGGTTGATTTTGCCAATGGTTTTGGTTGATTACTTCAGCATCCTCCCATGTCATTTTCAAGGTCCACCTTTGCCAATCCCAAACCCAGAAGAGAATGGAGGAGGGTGGGACATTGGGATAGCAACCTGTCCCTTTAAATCTATAATGTCTACAGAAAAAGAAAGAATTCAACACTCATAAACTGGAGGGTTTTTTAAAGGCCTCAGTAAGGCCTGACAAGAATAATGTGCTGCTGTACTGTTCCCTCAGGCTAGTTGTTTCTGTGCAAAATAGAAGCAATCTACAAAAATGATAGTTTGTGTGTAGCAGCATGATGAGGTCAAGAGGCAAATGCTCACCATTCTACAAACCACACTTTACCAGCCCATAGGGATTGTCCCAGTATATTACTGCACAACATTTTTGAAAAAGAACTTGGGCACTTTGCAAACATGGGTCTTAATTTATTCCGTTTAGCTGTAGCTGTTTTTCAGCATTTCGGGTGCTCAGTTACCAAGCAAGACCTCAGTGTCCCATTATTTTGCATGGGAAAGTATTTAAAATGGCTATAATAATAATAATAATAATAATTTTTTATTATTATTAAATTCAATTTATATGCCGCTCTCCTTGCCGAAGCAACCCAGAGCGGCTAACAATGTTACAAAAAACATAATATACATACAATATAACACATATAATACAATCAATGTGGTCAATAAATCCTTCATAAAAATAATAAAAATATAAATAGGGTACAATCAAAGAAATACAAGAACAGTCAAGGATATACAGTACAGAGCAATAAGGAAAATCCTCATCCCTTATACATATTTCAATTACATATTTTAATTAGTAAAATATACATTTATCCGGAGAAGTGGCTGACCGTGGTAAAGCTGTGGTGGTACTAGCGGAGCTGGCGTCCTTAGTTGGCTGGCCCTCATCCAGTTGGTCCTCATTCTCCCCGCCCGGCCGGCAGGGGAGAGCGTCCGAGCGTCCGGGGTTGGTCTTGCAGCAGCGGCAGCAAGAAAGTTCTTTTTTAAAGCTGCCCACCCGGAGCCCCCAGGTGTTCCTCATTCTCCCCGCCTGGCCGGCAGGGGAGAGCATCCGAGCGCCGTTAAAGTTCTGTCCGGCGGTAGCGGCGGTGGGGCAAGATGGTCCTTCCGCCTCCAGTTTTTGAAGTTTCCCGCTCGGGCGGGGCTCCCCTCCAGATGCCGGCAGCCCGGGCGCTGCGGGGGATGGCGGCCCCGACGGCTTCCCAGCCTGGCCACAGGTGTTCCTCAGGCGGCGAGGCAGGCAGAGCCAGCAGCCCAGTCAGCCCGGGGCTTTTAAAGAACCTGCTGCTGGAGAGAGTGCTGGCCCTCAGCGTCTTCCCCTCTGCCTCACCACAGGTGTTCCTCAGGCGGCGAGGCAGGCAGAGCCAGCAGCCCAGTCAGCCCGGGGCTTTTAAAGTACCTGCTGCTGGAGGGAGTGCTGGCCCTCGGCCAGCAGTGATGTGCATGAAATTTGGAGATATAAAACCTGCAGATTTTGAACAGCTGGCTTCAGGTGTATGTGCAGCAATCACCTTTAAATTTTGTAAAATCATAGCTGAGAAAACAATTTGTGTCCCCATCCAATGTGATTTACACTCAGATCCTAAGTTATTTTGCAGATTATCTTTGCTTCACTGTGGAAATGAATAGTCACAGTCTGCTTCAATGTGGACCTCATAAAAATTCATCTGAACTGGATCTACTGTAATTCTAGCTTCAACTGAAGCTAGTGTTCAGATGTATCTTTTATTTGATGCTCTGTTGTTATGAATTTGTAATGAGTATTGTGAAGTTTCATCCATTTATCTGAGTGACAAAAAGTTCCGGGGGCTTCCATCACCATCACCTCATCTTCTTCAGCATTTTTTTGTTTCTATGGAAACACCTCTGAGTAGTAGTAAAGGGTATCGGCATGTTTTTGTCAAGTTTAGTTATTCTCCCATACTGATGATCTGAATCAGAGAAATGTGTTAAGAAACGAGTAATAGTGGCCTAACTTTAAATAAATACTTGTTTGCTGTTAAAGTGTGATTTAAAATATAGTTTTTGTTTTAAACTTTTAAAAATGATATATTCATTACTTGGTGATTGGATATGGTCACTTTGGAAATGGTGGAATACATTAATTAATTGGAATACATTAAGTAATTTTTAAGGTGTGTATGGATCTAGTTTGTATCAAATCACCCACAAAATGAAATGCATTGCAAGCAATAAGATAAGTTTAGTGCTCACACATGGAAGTATCCACGATTATAGCCCTATTAAGACAGAATGGATCCTGGCAGATCCATCTAAGAAACTTCTTACATAGAAGTACCCAGGCCCATTTCTTTGGCATTATCCTTCTCACAGTTACTGCACTGGGTTGGAAGAAAACAATAGTTCTGTGCGTGTGTATGCTCCAAGGTGAACCAGAACACAGAATTTCCAGGGCTCTTGTTCACACATGGAACAAGAAGAATATTTCTTTTTCTGACACAGCACTGTAATCATGAAGACAGCTGAGCTAAGTACTCTCCTGTAAATGTAACATGTTACTAGGACTCTTGTTGCAAAATGTATTATTTTCTGCAGAGGATGATTCTATGTAACTACAACAATTATGTTGGGATATGTAGTTACATAGCAAAAGGGGGTCAATTATTAAGAGTTGAATTGTTTGCAAATTCCCCTCTGATGTTCCCCTCATGCTTAGCATACTTCCCAGCCAAAAAAATAATTACTATGCCCAAAATTTTGAATTAAAAGAGAAAAAAAGATATTTATTCATTTTATATGCTCAGAAATCTTAACAGGTGGGTTTCAAGTTTGTTAAAAGAGGATAAGTTTTACATTAGTTACAAGGCAAAGAAGAAAATGGTTTTTCCTCCAGTACAATCATACAGCTAAAAAAAAATACAAAGAGTTCAAAATGGTTGCATCTCCCTCAAGAACAAATAGCTAACTGCTCCCACAAACAGGGACAAGAAATTTGGATTTGGAAATCAAATTCCATTCAGAAGACAAGGAACACTTTGTGACTGGTTTGCAAACCAAACATGGAAGCAAGTGAGTCTTGGTAACAGAAGCTCCCTCCTTCCAAGGATTATATGGTAACCGTTTTCATGCCTAATTGCCATATCCCAAGAAATAAAGTATTTCACTCCACTTGCACTAAATCAGATTTTGGCCAAGGCTTTTAAAATCTCAAAATCTGGTGCCTTCTGAAAGATGGCTTTAAGAAAGAATACAAATTATTTGAAATGCAGATTGCAGTTCTCCCCTTCTTTCACTGGCTCTCTGTCATATTTTAAGCAAAATCATTTAAGCTGCCTGTGAAATTGGAGATTGTTATGCCAGTACCCATCACTCAAGCAAGGATGTAGGTAAGATTAATTAGTCAATGAAAAGTGCTCTGAAGATTTAGAAGCTTTCATATCTGTGATCTGATTAAGAAAATACCATGTCTGACTGTGAGGCTGAACTGGATGTGGGCATTTGTTGTTGCTCACTTTTGATCATCTTCTCAAGGCAGCAGGAAGTCTGTGTGAGCAGCTGCTACTTTTTTCAGGAGGAATTGCTGACTTTATTTATGATTAATGCAGGGGATAACAGATTTCTTAATTGAAACACTCTTCTTCTGTCTTCCTCTTTCTCCTTCCTACTGTGATGGATAGAAATGCAGGCTTGTGGGGTTTTTTTTTTTAATACAATCATATAGATCTCTGTGTGTTGTTCACTGAAGAGAGGTGGCAGTGAAGCAGTCTGGGTTGTCACTGGGGAAGAATTGTGTTGTAGACAAAACAATCTTGTGCTCTGAAGAAATGAAACCTAAGTTTGGATGAACATTGCATACTGTGTAGAGATTGGCTGGAATACTTAAGATGAAGGGTCAGAGATGAAAGATGGGTAGCGGAAGAAGGAAAGAAAAGAATGGTCTCTTTATTCTTTTCGACATGCTTCATAAGTAGTTCTTTGGGGTTCTTCAAACTCAGCAATCATGTGGTCTTTTGAACTCTATCTATACAAGAGTATCATTGGACAGTGGACAGAACAGCTTCAACTTTCCCACTCAGGTAGACTTTATTCACACAGAAATGCAGGTAGAAATAATAATTATAGAATCAAATACCGTATTTGCTGGTGTATAAAACGATTTTTTCACCCTGAAAAACATGCCTCCAATTGGGGGGGGGGGGTCGTCTTATACGCCGAGTGCACTTCAGCTGGGATAGACATAGCTGCCCATAGGTGGCCAACTTTATAATAAGTCAATGCAGGACACCTACCCCTATCCACAACAAGACTGAGGATTTGTTGGAATTGTTGGTGGTGTACTTAAGTCAGAAACAAACAACCTGATGGGCATAATGTAGAACTGATCCTCCCGCAGCCCCCTCCACGCCCCCCGCAGGAACTCCCTGCACCACAGGTAGGCCTTGCGGCGGGTGCAGGGGTCAGGCTGGTCTTCCATCGGTGGGGAGGGAGGGGTCGGGGGCACCGGCGGCAGAGAGAGGAGCTGCTGTTGCTGCTCCTGCAGCCCCACCTCCTTGGCTTCTGCCTCGGCGTAAGACGAAGGGGGTGATGCCGGAGCGGAGGGGGACTGGGTGAGGGCGGGCAAGCAGTGGCGTCGCTAGGGGGTGCAGGGGGGGCACCCACCCCCAGCGGCACTTTTAAGGGGGCGGCATCCCTGGGAAGGCAGAGGAAGAGGAGGGCACGTGCGCGCGCGCGCTCGTGTGTGTATATGAGAGAGAGGCGCGAGTGCAGCCTTTTCTGAATCCTTTTGAAGGAGGGCGATCTCTCTTCCTCCCCCTCCCCTCCCCTCCTGCCGGCAGCAGAGAAGGAGGAGGAAGGGGGAGGGGCTGTGCTGCTGCTGCTGCTGGTTCCTTCCTCCAAGAGGCGAAAGGGAAATTTCTGCCGAGGGAGATGAAACCAAGGGATTCCTCCCCCCCCCCCCAGCCTGGCTGTTCAGATCGTCTCTTGCTATTACCAAGATTCTCCCTCAACTGTCCTCAAGGCAGAGTAAGTTTTGCAAAAAGAAAACGTTACTGATTTCCCTCTCCATCCATCCACCTACTACAACTCCTATTTTCTCCCGCCCCCAATTAGCCTCCTCCAACCAAGCTCTCAATAAACAGCTAATTATATCTTAAGGCCACTCCCCCCCCCCCCACTTCCTATCCCCGGTTGGGGTGGGTGGGTGGGTTTGCAATTAATGGCTGCTTCATATTCCTCCTCTCGCTCTTTAGTTTGATCCTGGCTATTATCAGCTGAAGCCATAAATTGGGTGAGAGGAAGAGGCAGGGTGTGAGATGGGTGGCCAGTGTAATGTAGAAAGCCCTGAGGAGTGGGCTTAGGCTAGGACTGAGCCAGAGCTTCCCAACGGCCAAGAAGAGAGTCGCTGAGGGAGGGTCAGTCAAGATGTCTCCTTTGCCAGTTGTATCTGACTGTAGGTTTTGGTGCTCATCTCTGCTTACAGCCAAAGAGCCAGCACTGTCTGCATATGTTTCCATGGTCATGTGGCAGGCATGACTAGATCCCATAAAGTAAAGGTAAAAGTTGCCCTTGTTCAAAAGCCTGTCGTATCTGACTTTAGAGTTTGGTACTCATCTCTGTTTATAGCCAAAGAGCCAGCGCTGTCTGTATATGTTTCCGTGGTCATGTGGCAGGCACAACTAATCACTGGAAAGTAAAGGTAAAGGTCACCATCGCTCAAAAGCCTGTCATATCTGACTCTAGGGTTTGGTGCTCATATCTGTTTACATCCAAAGAGCCAGCACTGTCTGTGTCTGCAAATGTTTCTGTGGTCATGTGGCAGGCACGACTAGACACTAGAGTGCACAGAACGCTGTTTACCTTTACCACCAAAGGGATACCTATTGATCTACTTGCAAATTTCTTTCTTTTGAACTGCTAGGAGCTTGGAGAGATGCCAGGAGCTCACTCCATCAGTATTCAGGTCTTGAACTGCTGACCTTCAAGTTATCAAGTTCAGTATATTAACTGCTAAACCACCAGTCCTTTTTGGTCACAATTGGGGGTGGGGGCTTTGATTTCTGTCATCCTTCCTTACTTCCTTTCCTGGCTCCTGGGCATGTGCACAAAAACTGGATATAAAACACCACCCCACCTCCATCTTTGCAAAGAAAACCTCCACTGGGTCCCTTTGCTGTCCCAAGCCTCTGCTACTTGGTGGGTGGGTAAGAACATGTGCAGAGTTCCAACCTGGCTCCTAGGCATGTGCAGAGTACAGACTCTGGGGAGCATGAGGAGGAGAAGGAGGGGGAGCACAGTCTAAGAAGCCCATTCTACCCCCCTGCCCATCGACACATTGCAAAGGTTCCACCAATCATAGATCTTCCTCAAGGCAGAGTAACTTCTGCCAAAAAGAAACTGATTTGCTCCAATGAGTTCCCTTCTGCCAGGCTCTCAAATAAGAACTTATTTTACCTGGAAGTTCTACGTTTGATCTTTTCCTCCTCCTTCCTTACTTGGTCTGCAGCTTTCCCATAGCTGGTCACAGGCTGTTGGAGGAGGAGGAGGAGGAAAGGATCCTGCATAAAACTTTGGGGATTTCTCTCTCTCTCTCTCTCCCTCCCCCCTCATTTCCCAAAACCTAGACAATCCCTAAAAGGGTAATGCCAAAGAATGTTCAAATTATCGAACAATTGCGCTCATCTGACCACCTCAAGAACATCACAGAACTCTCCCTGCCTGCTGGAGAGGGGGAATGAGGGCCAGCTGTGTGGACCAGCTAGCTCAGCCATAAAGACCTTGCTGCTACTGCTATTGCTGCCTTCATGACCACCTCAGGAACATCACAGAACTCTCTCTGCCTGCTGGAGAGGGGGAATGAGGGCCAACTGTGTGGACCAGCTAGCTCAGCCATAAAGACCTTGCTGCTACTGCTATTGCTGCCTTCATGACCACCTCAGGAACATCACAGAACTCTCCCTGCCTGCTGGAGAGGGGGAATGAGGGCCAGCTGTGTGGACCAGCTAGCTCAGCCATAAAGACCTTGCTGTCTCTCTTGACTGTATTGTATTTTTACACTGTATTTTATTGTATTGTTTTTTCTTTTATGTAAAATTTATTGATTGTGTTATCTGTGCTGCATCTGTTGTTATATTTTTATATTATGCTGTATTTATATTTGAGATTGTGATACTGTATATGTTTATGTTATGTGAGCCCCTCTGAGTCGCCTCAGTGAGGTGAGTAGAGGGGCATATAAATCTAATTTAATAATAATAAATAATAATAATCTGGGGAACATAGTGAAAAGTAGAGACATCACCTTGCAATCCAAAATTCGCATAGTCAAAGCAATGGTATTCCCGGTGGTAATGAATGGTTGTGAAAACTGGACCATTAGGAAAGCTGAGCGCAGAAGAATAGATGCCTTTGAGATGTGGTGTTGGAGGAGAGTTTTGAGTACCCAGGACAGTGAGGAGAACAAATAGGTCAATCTTAGAACAAATCAACCCTGACTGCTCCTTCGAAGGTCAAATAGTAAAGATGAAGCTAAAGTACTTTGGACATCAAATGAGAGGAGATGTTCCACTTGAGAAGGCCTTGATGCTGGGAAAGGTGGAGGGCAAAAGAACGGTGGTGAGAGGCATTGCAGGAGAGCTTGACCTTGGGGTGCAAGTGTGAAAGTCAGAAGCAGCAGCTGTTTTTGTTTTCTGTCTTTGTTGTTGTTCAGTCGCACAATTGATTCAGACCCTTTGCGACCCCATGGACCACTGTTTGCCAGGCACTTCTGTCCGCCACCATCTTCCTCAACTAACTCAGTTCTGTGCCCATTGCGTCTACAATACCATCTAGCCATCTCATTTTGCCAGCCCCCCACCTTGCAGGGGCTACAGGTGGCTTTCCCTTGGAGGTGGGGGCCTGGAGCCCCCACCCTCCGCAAACCAAAATGGCAGGCCTGGGGGTTGGCCTGTCTGCCTCTGTGGAGGGGACTTCGAGACCCCGAAGGTCCACCGGAAGGGCAGCGCTCCTAAGTGTACCCCACCACCACCATTCCTCCCCCCCCCCTGCTGCTGCCACCTGTACCTTTCTTGTCCTTGGATGCGTGCAGGAAAGGCATTATAGAGGTGCTCTTCCTCTGAGGGGGCAGCAAATTTGGCCTCCGCCCCGGGCAGCTGAAACCCATGCTACGCCACTGCAGGCAAGCAAGGAGCAGCAACGGCAGCGGCACGAGCGCAGGAAAGGGGAGAGGGGAAAAAACTGCCGCCTCCACCACTGAATCCACGCAGAATGTCCACAGCCCGCACCTGCCTCGCGGCTCTTATAGACTGTCGGCATGCAGGATGCTGCTGCGTACGCACCCATAGCCCGCTCACCAGCCCTACCACCACACACACACACACACACACACACACACCCTCAGACCAGCCTTCCCTTTCTTCACGTCTTTCTCCCCCTCCTTCTCTTCCTCCCCGTTGATTGGCCGGCAGCCCAGACAACTGTAAGGTTGCGGCCACGCCACTCCCGGATTGGTCCGGAGAGAAGAAGAGCCACGCGGAGGCCATTGGATGCCTTCCCCCCCTCCCCACCCAGTTGCTCTGGTTATCTGGAAGGCAGGCAGGGGCTGAGCGCACCTCTGCTATGTGCGCACGGAGAAGAGGGAGAAGGGAGAGGAGTGGGGAAGCGTAGTAAGGACCTTATTATGCTTCCCCACTCCTCTCGGGACATACGGGACGCCTTAGACAATTTCCGGGACTATTTTATTAAATATTGCAATGCGGGATTACAACTGTAATTACGGGACGGTCCCGCAGAATGTGGGACGGTTGGCCGCCCATACCATCCAGATGAAAAAAGAAGCTATACATTACAATTGTGTCTCCCTTTCAAACTGGTGGGGAAAAAGAAAGGGTTTCATTTACTGGTACCTTCTGCACTTATCTCTGCTAGGCCCAAAATGGAGGAAAAAGCCATGCTTGCAGGGGAAGCAAGAGGCTAGGCTAGAGCAACACTTCCTGCCTCAGTGCAATTGACCTGCCCACCCACTTTACCTGCAGCGCCACCACTGGTGGGTGGTGCAAGTACAGTTTTAAAAAAAATCAATATAATAATTAATATTACTGTATTTTAATTACTGAAACTCACTAGCAGTTGCTACATTTCCCACTCTTGGCTTATACTCGGGTCAATCTATTTTCCTGGGTTTCAAGGTCAAAATTAGGTACCTTGGGTTATATTTGGGTCGGCTTATATTCATGTATATACGGTAGATAAATAAGTACCACTTTGCACTTGCACTGTTATGTTTACTGTACATGTTTGATAACATACAGCCTTGTGACAGTTTTTCTGCATGTCATAAGCATTTGAATATAAATTAACATGTTGAAATCAAATCTGATGTTCTTTTATGTTTTATTTGGTGTGTGGAAGGTGTGCGGAAGAGGGGGTAGTCTTATACGGTGAGTATATAACAAACTCTATATTTTGAGTGGAAATGTTGGGGGGTCATCTTATACGCCCAGTCGTCTTATACGCCGGCAAATACGGTAATCAAAAAATAGTCCTTGATTCTATGTAAAAGCCTGTTATTCTTTATAAGTTACTCCAGGAACTTGTTGAATTTTCATCTACATCAGTGGTTCCCAACATGGGGCACAGGGAGACTTCAATTCCCAGAAGCCTAAGTCAGTACATTGGCTGATCAGTGCTTTGGGGAATTGAAGCCCAAAAACCGAAGGTTGGGAAACAATTATCTCTATCAAAAAACCTCAAGGATAACTGGTCATAGGATTGTCCTGAAATAGTTTTATATAAATATTATTTTCATATTTGCAAGATTAGATTTCTTAATTATACATTACAGAAGGGAAGGGGAACCCTCAGCCATGGACATGGACAACTGGAAGGTTAGCAGGTCATGCCTGTCACATGACCACAGAAATGTCTGTAAATGGAGTCAGATGCGACTGGCTATTGAGCAAAGGTGACCTTTACCTTTACTATGATGCAGTGTGTACTAATATGTCCAGTACAGTACCACATTGAAAGCCCAAAAGAGAGAGACCTCTGAAGTTCCATAATAAGCACTGGGGAAAGATGGCTATGATAAGATGCAAAAACAAATTGAAGAAATGAAGCTATCATGTCATCAGTAGCCATTTCCTTCTCTCAGACTCAAAATAAAGTAATGGAACCAGTTTTTGTATTTTTTCTCACACATACACCTGCATCCTTCCCATTCCTTCTCCCCAATGCTCATTGTTCATTTTGTCATTCAATTCCCTGTTGGCCAGATGCAGTCTGTTTCTCTCCCTTTTTCCATTACACACTTGACTGAGCTGAGGATGAAGGGGCCCCTGGATTCCAGCAAGAAGGTAATTAATTGACTTTCTGCTCTCGTTGCTATGCGGCAAAGGTTGAAGCCGCAGCGGTTACAGTTCATTTTCAATCCTCGAAAATTAGCCATGAATGGCATCATTATGGAGATGATCATCTGCCCAGCGCAGCCACTGTGATATTGACATCTGGCGGTCTTGGAGAGAAGCCACTAGAAAGGAGGTTTATAAACCACTTATGTGGATGCCTTCAGAAATGTCATGCAGGTATCACTCATTGTAACCTTTGCCTTCCTGCTTACCTGCATTGCCCCATTGGAGTTTTCTGAGAAATACCTGTTGGCTGTACAGCTACATACACACATATATGCATGCACACACACAGAACATATGCAATGTCCTCAATTTAACAGCAAAATGAAATAAAATAAAAACTCAATGTTTCATTGTATTTTTAGAATGAACTAAATATTGAACATTGACATCAACAAATGCTCATGATAAAGAATCTCTCAAGGCCTTTCATGTGATTTGTTTGCAGTATGGAAGTCACTGGATGCTGGCATTCCATCAGACTTGAACAGTTTGGAGGGAGAAAGTATCCCTTCCTCACATTTCAAATATTTCCCACTTGCATTCCTTGAATTAATTTGCGTAGAAGTGGTGGCTTAGTGGTTAAGACACTAAGCTTGACAACTAGAAGGTTGGCAGGTCAGCAGTTCGAGACCTGACTGCTGCATGACAGAGTGAGCTTCCATCTCTGTCCCAGCTCCTGCCAACCTAGCAGTTCGAAAGCAAGAAAATGCAAGTAGACAAATAGGTACCTCTTTGGTGGGAAGGTAAACAGCCTGTCACATGTCCATGGAAATGTCTGCAGATGCAGACAGCACTGGCTCTTTGGCTATAAACAGAAATGAGCACTGAACCCTAGAGTCAGATACAATTGGCTTTTGAGCAAGGGTGACCTTTGCCTTTACCTAGATGGTAGCAGAGCTCAGGAATGTAGATTTGGTCAAAATGGCCAGTAGGACATAACAGGACAACTGAGGTACCTGACCTGCCACTAAGCTTGTCAGGAACATACTTATGAGATCAGAGACCCCTGGATCCTACCAGCAGCAATATCCTAAAATGGATTCCCCTGAGATGCTGTGGGAACTGACCTGTGACATCTGCCCTACTCCAGTATGTGCTGAGAACTTTAGAATCCCCACCCAATAGTAATTGACAAGGGATAGTTAATGTACAGCATTGCATTAGAAGCAAAAAATCTAATAGTGTCACACAAATGTGACTCAGGCAGATCTTCCCAAATGCACTGTCATTCTTGCAAAATGCTATTTGCAGTGGCTCAAGTCGCTAAGATGCTGACTGGGAGGCGGAAGGTCAGCAGTTCAATTCCCGAGTACTGCAGGACAGAATGAACGCCCGTCTTTGTCCAAGCTCCTGCCAACCTAGCAGTGCTTTGGGGAATTGACTTCGGCTTCTGAGAATTGAAGCCCAAAAATGAAAGATTGGAGGAAAAACTGCAGCAGAGCATGGTTTATTGTCCAAAATATTGGAAAAATATTGTCCTAGACAGATCAGATATCCAATAGTTTTTGTCTTTTCTTTGCAAAAATACCAAGAAGGTTATGACGGAAGACTGTTTATCATTCCCCCCAAAAAATTGCTTTGAGGAGCTCCTCAAATTTCAGTTCTAGCAAATTATCTGTATCTTTAGAGCTGGATATAATCAATAAGCGGATGACACCCATTTATATCTTTCCTTATCTAAGCAGCTGGAGGCAGCTGTGACAGTCGTTAGTCACTTTCTAAAAGCCATAGCCAACAAACAAAAGCTAAATCTGGACAATACAGGAGTAATGCTGATCGCCTGGCAATTGACTGATATAGTTGCCACCTCTCTAATGACCGATGGCATTGTGAACAATATCAGAACCATGGATATTTTATAAAAATGAATGATTCCTTGGAGAGACAAGTGGAAACTATGGATAGATCACCATTTAATCACCCCCCCCAGTCAAAGAACATTCTTCTTACTATCTGGACTGAACTAATGTGACCAATGGTACCATACCTTCAAAATTAGATTTCCTTTTTTTTAAAAAAAAATTGTGTCAGAAGCACACAAAGGTGTTTTCTGGGTTGAAAGGATTTTTGTTGGAGGAAAAGGATTTTTGCTGTGGAGGCCAGAATGAGTCTCCTTTTGTGTCCCCAATATCTTTCCCCACCAAAGTGGTCCCTATTTATCAGCTTGCAATGTCTTGCTTTCAAACTGACAGGAGCTAGGACAGAGATGTACCCAGGTCCTGAACTGCCAACTTGCTGGCCTTCCAGATAACAAGGTGAGCTTCTTAACTACTGTTGCATTTCACTCTATGTGAGATTAGTTAGTTAGTTAGTTTAACTTTTATTGCTGCCCCCTCACCAAGATGACTATGGGCGGCTTACAGTCTAACCAATAAGAACATTAAGATATAGAAACAGACCCACAATAGCAATTAGAATCATAAATTCATTAAAAACCATTGAAATACCCCTTGAAGACAATTCAGAAGTCCTGAGTGGTACACCATGCAACTTGTAGACAAATGATATTGGTTATTGTCTTTAAACCTGCACACAGCTTGGGACCCACAGAGATACTGGACCACTTATATCTGTATGAACCCCTGTGCCAACTGTTTAAAGGTGCCAGCAGTCAAAGCTGCCTGACATGAATATGTTAAGACACTACCATCTCATGTTCTGGAACCTTCTTCCTGAAATATGAGAAAATATGACATCTTTACAGGAACTCAAGAAGGAACTAAAGGCGGAATTCATGTTAGGCAGCAGTATAAAAATGCAATAAATAAATAAATAAATAAATAAATAAATAAATAAATGAGAACTGTTCCAGTACACTTTGGATGCTGTGGGTTTTATCTGGGTTCCCACTACATCATGGCAGTGCACTTCCTGCTTTTTAGATTACTCTGCTGTACATTTTAAATACGTTTTATTGGTTAATAGTGTTACAAATCACTTTGGGTGTTCTCAATCAGATGACTGGCAAATATAATCTATCAGTTAATGGTGATCTACTCCTAGGAAGCAGATGGAACCTAAAATGTATCTGAATGTACTTTGGCAAAACAGCTTGTCTGTTTGTAGCTGTCCAAGGTGCTGTAATTTTTTTGCTTTCCGCTCCTCTCACTTGCAAATAGATGAATGGGCAAGAAAGTTATAAAGCAGCTTTCTTAGCTCTAAATCTGGGGTTCTCAATCTATGGCCTCCAACTTCACTTCAGCCAGTGCAATTGCCGGAATCAGCTGTGCATTCATTCACGGTCATCATAAACACATTTACTACAGTCATAAATGAGTCTGCAGCCATCGTAAATGCATTTACTACAGCTGTAAATGAGTCTACTGCCATTTGTAAATGTGTTTACGATTGCTGCAGATACATTGTATGGCAGCGTTTATGGCAGGGGGACCATCAATCCAGCCCACGCAGCTGTCTGAGGGGGTGTGGTCCAGCCCACAGCTAAAAAAAGTTGAGAACCCCTGTTCTAGATATTGGTGTGAACCCCCGGTCTAAGAACCCTCAGTAAAGCACCTTCTGATATGTCTCCTTATCTGCCAGGAGGACACCCAGGGGGGTTATCTGGCAATGAATGGTAGGCAGAACCAATGATCCATTGGGAGTGGGAGGGTCCTTTAATGCCACCCATGACATTTAAATAATGTTGCTAAAGAGACTGTGGAAATTTTAAATGATGGTTCTCAGACACCAGTGAGGGTCCACCATTTTATCTTGTTACAGTTAACCAGCCTGGTTTGCTCTCAAGCTATGCAAGTTTTAATCACACTGTATGCAAGCTCAAATGAAGCATCTACATGCTTAATACTCATTTCCCCTTTGCTCACCTTTCCTGCTCCTTCCTGTTATGCTATAATCACATCTGTTACTTTAATTATCTTAGTTCCTTCACAATTGTACTGTAGCAGTAGCTGCTAATAGAGTGAAGATAAAAGCTCAAAGAATTGAATGAAATGATAAAACTTGAAAGACTCTGCCAAATGATCTCAGCATTAAACACAAAAACCATACATTCTGTTGACAAAGAATCCAATCTATTGGAGGCTGGATTCTGCCTCTGGTCCCATCCTGCTCTAAAAGGTTGGCTATGTTGTCCAAGCTGGCATGGTGTTTGCATGCAGAAGTCTGACCTGGCAACAAGAATTGCACGTGCATACCCAAATGCTAGACATGCACACAGTTGTGCACATGATGCTCAAAGCAAGTATTTTTAATTTCCTCTGCTCAGTAGACTTGACAAGAATTATTGGCATCACAGTACAGGAAAGGTTTCGTTGTTTGGACAGATGTTACTGTAAAACTCCAAGGATTTTATGCTGCCTTATTCCCTGTGATAATAGCTTTTTGGAGCATAGCCATTTGGAGAATTCATCATGGTCCCTTGGAGAAACCTGTTGCTTCTGTTCACTGTTTTCTCACCATTAAAAAAAAATGATTTCTCACTTCTCTGTAGCAGCAAGATAAATATTTGCCCCTCCTGTGTGTGTCTTGGTGTTTTATAAGAATTAAAGTTTTATTTCATAATCTAATTCTATAGCCACCACCAGGGATGGAGATGGAGGGAGGGGAAAAGGATAGTCTTGTTACTCTCTATCATTTCCTTTCTTTATCTAATTACATGTCATTGTCAAAGCTTTGCTATGTATGCTGGGATGTGCGTGTAAGTGTGATAACTTGCCCAAACCCTAGCTGACACCCAGAAGCATTATTCAAAGTAAATCATGCAATACTATTGGTTTCCTGCAAAGACTGGCAAAAAAGAATCCATGCTTTGCTGAACACTTCTGAAAATTTTAATGGTGGTATTGTTTCATGCAGCACTCAGGTCTCGAACTGCTGACCTCCCAGTCATCAAGTTCAGCATCTTAACCACTACGCCATTGCAGTCCCTTGACCATGAGAACCAACACTTTAGGTTCTCATAATTAACAGGAGAAGCATGTCAAGCAGCTTCAGCCAATATAAAATGCAGTAGTTAGGCTACTAACTACTGCACACCATTGAGATCATATTACCTCAATGCAGAAAAATCTGTACTGGTTCTTGATTGTTTTCCAGGCCCAAGCCAAGGTGTTAAGCTTATAGCCTCAAACAGCTTGGACCTTGACCTTCTAAGGAATGACCTATTTTATTAGGAACCGGTCTAGATTCTGAGTTCTTTAGAAGAGGTCCTCATGAGAATGTCAACAGCAGGGGAGGCTCACCTTCTGCAGAGTCCAAAATGTACAACATAATGTACTCCCCACAGGGTTAATATCAGTTTCCAGCAGGGGGTGAAAACAGCTCTTCAAACTGGCCTCATTTAATACTTTAAATATTTAATTTTTATTTAATTGTCCAGCTTGTTTTTAACTCCTCAGAGTTAAAATTATGAAATTAAAAAGTCTCCATTTTTGGAATGTAAAGATCAAGGAGATTAGTAGATCAGTCTATGCTACAGTACTGTGCATATCCCCTTACTCTTAAACAAAAAAGGCAATAGTCTGAGTCAATGTTAGCTGAAAAAGCAAGTTCTCCCTATTTGCTTCTCTCCTTTAGTTCTCAGTGGCCACACCATCTTTAAGAAATCACCAGCTATTTTTAGGAAGACAGTCAAGTCTATTTGAGACTGAAACACTATGATTCATGCTGCAGTCTTGTGGTATTTTGTCATTGTTGAACCAAAAAATTAATTGCTTGCTTGTTTTGATCAAATTAATTCATGACTGACCACTGACTGTCCACTGCAGTCTACTATTCAGAATTTTGGCCAGAATCGTACTGACTTCTGCAAGTACATTCAGCTTGATTGCATTAGTAATGGAAGAAAATTTCTAGCGGTGCCTATCTGGCCTCTGTTTCAGAATGACAAATTTTCCCTCAGAGCATTTTTTTTTTACCAATTCCTCTTGAGTCCAGAGACCAGGAGTGAATAGAACAGTTTCCATTCACAGAACTAAGATAGTATTAGATATCTTCAGCTTCTCCACACCATTCACAGCAGCCAGCATGGGGTTCATTTTTTCAGGCATATGGAGAATGACAGGGAAGAGTAGAGTGAGACAGCACCACACTATCCTAGCAGTCAGCTGCTGGTACAATTTTGCCTGAGGTAAAGCTTGAAAACATTATTTTTGTGGGCAAACGTTCCCAGAATTTCCCAACAAGAATGGTCATTAACTCTTCTGGAGATTACAGCTAATTGGGACTATCATAAGAAACCACTCTTTGTTTCAAAATTTACCACAAAAATCTGTCCCTGAAAAGCAGAGAAATTCCATTGTATATATCCAGAACTAGAAGCCACCACACATCTAATTTGTGTAGGCTGTTATTCCTGCAGGCATCATTCACACAGGTTCTTGTAGACTTACTATTCTGTAAAGGGTTGAAAATCATGCATTCTAAAGAGGATAAATATATTTCATATCTCCATTTATGGCAATATTATTTTAGATTAATATTATTTTGGTATTGCAATTTGACCCACCAGCCACTCTTTGGCAAAACATGAATTAATTAAATTTGGATACATTGTTCAATGATTTATTCAGCCAGCATAACAAAGTTATCCTTTATTGTCAGAAGAAATGACACACATCACATTTATTTCCTTTCTTATTTATTCTCCCATTTCTGCCTTCAAATTTCATGAAGTTACAGAGGCAATTAAAAATTGTCCTCACTGATTCACTGCCTTTCAGTCAGTCATATCCGACTCTAGGTTTCGGTGCTCATCTCTGTTATTAGCCAAAGAGCCAGTGCTGTCCGCATCTGCAGACATTTTCATGGACATGTAGCAGGAATGACTAAACACCAGTGCACAGAATGATGTTACCTTTCCACCTAAGTGGTACCTTTTTATCTACTTGCAATTTCTTGCTTTTGAACTGCTAGGTTGGCAAGAGCTGGGACAGAGACAGAAGCTCACTCTGTCATGCAGCACTCGGGTCTCAAACTGCTGACCTACCAACCTTCCAGTTGTCAAGTTCAGCGTCTTAACCACTAAGCCACCACAGTCCCTTAAGCTTACCATCCTATCAAATTAATTCATATATTCAGCCTTGCCTTCTGTGCTATTATCAAGATACTGTTATATCTACAGGCTGCCATGATTCTGTAATGCAAGTATATTTTTGTCCTATCTTTTCTGGACTCTAGATCCTAATCTAAAGAAAGGTGGAGGGGTAGTGAACTACTTTTGCAACAACAACCGCCTCTAATTTCTCCATTCATAAAGAGAAATGACTGACATGTCACATCCCCAATGACACATTTTATTCTAATATTTATGTGTGCCTTTTATTGTGACTAATCCCCAAACGTACAGAAGCAAAGGGGCTGTGATGATGTTGATTGCAAACCACAAGGGGCTGAAAGCAAAAAAGGAAAGATTACTTGTCATATCTTCTGGCTTTATGCAATACAGGCCATCATTTCTGTTTATCCTGCTCTGCAAGCTCCCAGAAGGAGCTGATGCTGTCAGTACCATTTCTGAGATAAGAGGCATCATCAGATCAGCCCTTCTGTGTGATTTCTTTCTCCATCTGTTCTGCACAGCCATGGCTACTACAGCTGTAACTACATTTGAAAGTAAATGCAAAAGATGGGAAATGTGATTTTTATTTCTCTTTTGGATTACAATCCCCAAAATAATAGATCTTACTGGTTGTGTAAGTTTGAGTATTACAAGAGGCATAGTAATAAGTTATTTCCTGTTTAGGTAACTAGGTAAAAGTAAGGTCACCCTTGCTCAAAAGCCAGTCATATACAACTCTAGAGTTCAGTGCTCATATCTGTTTATAGCCAAAGAGCCAGTGCTCTCTGCATCTGCAGATGTTTCTGTGGACATGTGGCAGGCTGTTTACCTTGCCACCACAGTGGTAACTATTTATCTACTTGCAATTTCTTGCTTTCAAACTGCTAGAATGGCAGAAGCTGGGACAAAGATAGGAGTTCATTCCATCATGCAGCACTCGGGTCTCAAACTGCTGACCTGATGACCTTCCAGTCATCAAATTCAGTGTCTTAACCACTAAGCCACCACAGTCCTTTTATGTAAATATGGCACCATTTAAAAAGAGCAATGAATTTAAATATTCCTACTAAGGTAACTATAAAAAGAGCTGAGTTGGATCAGTCTGATGGTCCATAAGGTCCATAAATTTACTGATAACCAGATATTTATAGGAAGCAGGACACAAACATGGTAGCATTCTCCCATCTATCCACCAACATACATTTGTGTTCCTCTAGAAATGGTATTGAGATGGACTCTGAACTTGGAGGTAATACGTAACCATAATGACTAGTAGCCACCAATATACATGGATGTCATGGAAGGATCTTTTCCCACCTTCAATTGACATTTACTACATCTGGTTCAAACAACCTTATTTCAAAGTAGATTGTGAAATCTGATTCATCTGCTGAAGAGTGTAAGAAAGATGTTGAACCTAATGAACCAGATCTTTCAGTTCCATTATTTCACAGTTCTTGTCTTTTACCAGCTCTCTGATTGCCAGTAATGTTCATGAGATATCTGAATAATGTCCATATCTTCTCTTGCTTTGATTCTCAACCACAACACTCCTGGATTATATCTAATGCCTTCAGTTACATGAAGCCCAATGCAACAGTTCTGTCTTATTGGGTGACAGCAGGAGGCACCTTTTCATGTTCTTTGACCTAGAACGGACACCATTTGCTGCCTATCTGGCTAGCTAGTGAAGCAGAAAATGCACATAACACAGCACAGTTAAGGGCTTTTTAAAAAATCACATCTGATCCCAGTAGAACATAGAAAATTAGCTCTCTCTCAATTTCACATGCTCTCTCTCACTCTCACTCTCTCTCACACACAGAGTGATGAGTTCTGATGGGATTTTTGCATTTATACAGATTTATAAATAACAAACTATATAAAACAATATCTATAAATTGAATGCATCTTACCTTTTTGCAACATCAGATGTGTAGAATTAACATCAGGAGTATATATGTATATAGACAGTTCAGTGGGTTGTAGAGGGGCCGACCAAAACCACCTGAAACATATGTGGCTAATGGGGTTACATGGCTTTTAGCAAGTTCCATGGTCTTTGACAGCCACTGGGAGGGACAAAAACATGCCTGAATACTTTATACATAAATATCTTAGTCACCATAAATCAGAGTAGAGTTATAGCACATTTTATTTATTACCATACATGCACTAGATTGAATCAAGGAACTGCCATCCACAGGCTGAAGGGCACTGGTTGCAGAAGGCTCACCCATCCAGTTTGGGTCTATCCATTAAGTCTTCCCTTCTCCCTGCACCACAGCTTGCATCAAATCTACAGGTTCTTATGAACCTCTTTGTACCATTTTCAAGAGTTTGGAAGTTGTTGTGGGAAACAAGAGATGGTGGATGGCCATTTCTGCCATCCCAGCTGTATGTATCTAAATCTGGATCCTATCCAACATGTTTAATGGAGCTTACTGCCCATTCTGTGTTTAAAAGTATGAGAAGAGTTAGAAACTATCTGCCCAGTCAGAGCAACATCACTTCTTTTTTTCTTTTTTTAAAAAAAGTGCCTTCTCAGTCCAACACTTTTTCAACCTACTGTGTATGCATGAGCGTTTTAAGTATATGATATCCATAAATAATATTTACAGATTTGCATGGGAACTATTGCATTTTTTCTTGTATCTCCAAGAGTCAAACAATGGATTATAAGACATTGTTTATTGTAAAATGTCCAGGTTTGGAGGAATATTCTTCAGATCTGCATTCCTTCCAGTGTGGGAGAGTTATTTATTTATTTATTTATTTAATAAATTAGAACGTCTGATTTGTAAAGCAACATATTCAGTCAAATTTAATTTTCTTACACTGCTCATTCTCGTTGGTATTCAGCACCATAGACTGAACATCAAAATGATGATTTTAAAACAGTAGTTTCCAGAATTCATACGTGTATCTTTCAAGCTTTTAAAACAGTTAAAGTCAATTTATGATCCATCATCAAAATGCACAGGGATGACAAAGAAATGTTAAAACCTAAAAGATATCTAGCACATATTCTCCAGGATGCTTTTCTAAGTGGTAATAAATAGACCCAAGAGACTTTGTAAATTGCTTATAAATTGAGGTTTAAAAGCTTTTGCATTAAGCTTTACAAAAAAACAGTCTTGGTTAATAAAAGCCTTTATCAACAGTCCTTCTGGATAAACCTGATGTTTTGATTTGCATCCTACAGTAGAAATTGTCCTAGGGAAAATTATTATTCAGTATTATTCTGAAAATGTATTGCTATATTTTTAAAAATAGTTAACATGACTTGTTTAAGATTGTTATACAATGATCCAAATTTACTGAATGCAGAATGAGGAAATCTAAAAATCACTGTAGACCAAAACTTGGGTTTTCAACAATTTGGTGATATTTTTCAAAGCCATCATGATGGTACTAATGTAATAGTCCAATTTATTTATTTATTTATTTAGATTTATATCCCGCCCCAATTGCGAAGTGCGACTCTGGGCATTTTACAGACATATCAATACAATATAAAAGATGCCCATGATTTATCAATACAATATAAAATAGAGGAGATAGAAAGTTTCATTCCTTTTAGTGTACTTAACAACAAAGGGGATATCTCTAGCCAAAAGGCTAGAGCAGGACAAAAGGCTAAAGAAGGCAAGCATTTGTGTCTACAGTATTTAGATTTCTAATAGATGATCATATCAGAAAACTAAAATCACAACATAATACAAATTTTGTAGAAATAATATCAGACTTTCTTCCCTTAAGACAGAAAGTCCTAGGGGAATGGTGATATTGTGAAGACTCTATTGGGACATACTGGATCTGACAGGTCACACTCAATTCTGGCTGTACTATACTAGCACTAGCACAACAACTAGTCCTAGGCTGCTCCAATATAGGGTACCTCAGGGCTCGGTGCTCCCACCTCTCCTATTTAACATCTACATGAAACCACTGGGTGAGATCATTCACTCCAATGAGGTGAGGTATCATCCGTATGCAGATGATACTCAGTTGTATATCTTGGCCACGGGAGCCCTAGTGATGCAGTGGAAGTCTTTTCCAGGTGCCTGGAGGCTGTTAGGATCTAGATGGGGGACAAGGGGCTACAACTGAATCCTGGCAAGACTGAGTGGTTGTGGGTTAGGGGTTCTGCGTTATCTCAGGAGCTACCATCTTTGGTTCTGGATGGGGCAATTTTACCCCAAACAGACCCGGTGCATAATCTGGGGGTCCTCCTGGACTCGCGACTACTGCTCAAAGAGCAGGTGGAAGTCATGGCTAGGAGGGCCTTTGTACAACTTCATGTTATTCACCAATTACACCCTCTCCTAGATCAGGACTCCTTGCTCATGATAACACATGCCTTGGTCACCTCCAGACTTGATTATTGTAATGCACTCCACATGGTGCTGTCCTTGGTGACCATTCAGAAGCTACAGCTGGTCCAGAATGTGGCTGCTCATGTAGTGATGGGATGCGGGTGTTATGCCTGTGCCTCACCACTGCTGAGAGAGCTGCACTGGCTTCCAGTGTGCCTCCGGGTGCAATTCAAGATGCTGATTATCACCTTTAAAGCCCTACATGGTAGTGGACTAGGATACTTAAGAGACTGCATCACCTCAAGGACATCTGTCCATCCCACCAGAGCGGATCGGAAAGGCTCTCTGGTTGTGCCATCGGCCAGAGAGGCACACCTCTCTGGCACTAGAAGGAGGGCCTTCTCTGTGTCTGCCTTGGCCCTATGGAACCTCCTGCTGTTTGAGCTACACTTGCAGACAGAGCTGCTGTCCTTTAGAAAAGGAGTGAAAACCTGGCTGGCAGGTCGGATCTGGGGGATGAGTGGAACAATAACCCCCAGCCAGTTGGATAATCTGACACCCTTGCCCTGGCCCTCATCTTTTAGCTGTAACTCCTAGTTTTAACCTTTTAATCTTTTAACCTTTTAATCAGTTTTAATTTTTTAACAGATTTAATTTTTATTGATGACTTGTAAATCGCTCTGAGTCACTTCAGTGAGGGGGCAATAAACAAGTGTGATTAATAAACAAACAAACACAAACTAAAGAAATTTAATAAAGACTCAAGTCAAATATATGTCTTGAGAAGATGAAGAGATAAGTAATTAAAAGGTCGTTCTACTTGTACCTTTTTGTGCTTCTACTATGTTTTGAAATAACCCATTAGTATGATCACCTCTTGTTGCAGGAAAATAGTGGTAGGATTCAGAGTTTAATCATTCCAATCAAACTGAAGAAAGCTTTCATTCACAGAATTATCTTTCTATAAGTATTAATGAATTATCAATGCTAGGATTTTTGTAAACCCGGCTGTTTTGAAAGAACATTGTGCTTATTTTACATTCAGTAAAGGTCAGTGACTCCACATTTATCATAAGGTTTACATTCCCCCCACCCCCAGCCATTTATTGGTATATATCGGTAGTGGGCCAGGTTACTTAAGAGACTGCATCACCTTGAGAACATCTGCTCATCCCACTAGAGTGGATCAGAGGGGCTCTCTATAGGTAACAAAGGGTGGAGAGGCGTGTCTCTTCAGCACGAGATGGAGGACCTTTTCGGTATCCGCTCTGGCCCTTTGGAACCTCCTGCTGACTGACCTCCACCTCCAAGCACAACTGCTGGCCTTTAGAAGAGATTTAAAGACATGGTTGGCCCAGTGGGTGTGGGGTGCTGCTACTGGACCTACCACCCCACCCTACCCCACGCTGGCTCATATGATTATCATTCAATTCTGCCATCTGGATTTTAGATTTTTAGATTTTAGAGTTTTATGATGTTTTATCTATGTGTATTGTGTGTCAGAGTGTTTTATGTTAGTGTTGTTTTCTGCATTGTAAACTGCCCGGAGTCGCTTTGGTGAGGGGGCAGTTAAATAAGTTGAAACAAACAAACAAATATATTACCAGCCAACTGGGGGGGGGGGGACTGTACATGCTGTATAGTTTATGGAAATTGGACTTACTGTTCTGCATCCCCCAGGCACGGTGGATATGATTTCATTGCCAACATTCATCTGGCAGTCTAGTCAGTTTCTTTATGCAAAAGGAGGAAAGGGTAGCATCTTTGCCTTAGGCTACAAAATGTCTCAGGCTGATCCTAGCTACAACATAGCTCCTAGTTCTATGGACTCGGTCATATGCATGCCATTAAGACAGGCCTGTGAAACTCTAATGAACTGCCCATGATTTATCATAAACCTTTGTGTGGGAAACCTTGCTGCATCAAATACATGTTGGCTGAAATGATGCTTGGGAGTAAATGACTTTCTACTGAGCTTTTACATGCATCTAGTACACTCAAATTGTAATTCCTTTAAATAATCACTTGGTTGTGCCTTCCACATGACCACAGAAATGTCTGCAGAAGCAGACAGCACTGGCTCTTCGGCTATGAAATAGAGATGAGCACTGAACCCTAGACTCAGATATGACTGGCTTTTGAGCAAGGATGACCTTTTAGTAGTACAACTCATTGAACTTTGATGGTTAAAGACTGGTTTTGTGATGTTAGCCACCCTGAGTAGGGATGATTTCCCCCCCTAGAGTTGCAGGATATAAGTGTAAATAATAAATAAATAAAATAAATAATAAAAGAAGGTGGAAGCATCATAGGAGAATTAGATGTGCTGCCTTTCTTATTTTTAGCAAGTTATCACATAGTCACTCGTACCCTAAACACTTTCATTATTTTGTTACATGAAAGGAAGAAGACAAAATGTGTGTCTATACGATCTGTATTTATGCCAGTAATAGTAATGGCATAATTGCAGATCATATAACCATGCAAAGATCATTTTATTGGGTATGAAAGGAAGCAGACTATAATTCACAATTTAGACAATTCAATGACTTCCAGGGGGGCAGTTCAGCAAATGATAATCCAACTAAAATTAATAGACTAGATGCCTCTCTTTTATTGTTTGCTTGCTTGCTTGCTTGTTTATATTTATATGGCCACACCTATCACCAAAGCGACTCGGGGCAGCTCACCATTCATAACCCACAATCACAATAAAATGGTTCACTATTATTTTAGTAGGACTTCTATGTTTTTACTTCTTGCTAAATTGTGTCATATGTATACATGGTATAAAATGACAATGACAGAAGCTACATTTCAAGGCTAAAATTTTATGATCAATGCACAATAGCAGTCCTGGAGAAACCTTAAATCTTTCAAAAGTAAAAAGTCATGTTTATTTAATTTTTCATGCCTAACCTGGGCAAGAGGAGCATTACAGTGATGAGTCTACATGCTTAGGGGCCATGAAACAGTTACTGACCATTTGGGGCAAGAGAATGAACAACAGCCAGGAATAGGAAAGGAATTGTGTCTCATGAAGAGCAGCACATCTAAATACGTAAAAGAAGCCCTTCATTTTGCAGCATTTTCTTACAGGTTTGCTTGTGTTCCTTTAAGGGGATTGCTCTGCCTCAGCAGCAAAGAAAGGAAAACATTTGTATCCTGAAGGCATGTCCCTCTGACCTCCTTACATAACTCAGAGGAAAATGCACTGGAGCAGATAAATAGCATCCACACACCAGAAATAGAAGACCCCAGAGTGAAAATTACATTTGGCTATCAATGAACCTCCCGTCTCAATGATAAAAGTGATAAAAGAATGTGTTGAGCAGGGCTGTTATCTCTATCCACTGCTTGGTTCTTCAGGGACACTTGACATCATTTCCTGTGTCAGCCAGGATAACACAATGATTTTTGCCTCTTTTTCTCACTCTTTATACTAATGGCACAAAGTACTCCCAAGATACCATGAACTGTTAATTCAAACTGAGTGGCTTGCCACATTTCTCCATGTGGCCTGCCTTTGCATCCCACTTGAAAACATTAACATGACAAATTAACATCCAGATTGCCTTTAACTGTTTGTCAATGTGAGAAAGACCACAGTGGAAGAGAGGAGAAACCACCATGAAAAATTACCATTAGGCATGCCAGACATCATGCCATCTGAATGTCAGTCTTTTCTCAATTTTTAGCTATCAGCAGGACACAAAAATGTACCCACCATAGAGCTGTCCCAACTTGTTTTTAGATTGAATAATTCTAACTCAACTGCATTTATTCACCATGCTTATAATACTAAACTCAATTCTAAAGCTCAAACCAGCACTTAGAAAAGCTGCAGTTTCTGGATAGTTTTTTATTTGATTCCTATTACATCTCCCCCTCTGTGCTAGGATTTAAGGTGGTTCATGATTAAAACAGAGACAATAAAAGCACAACACAATGAATATAATTGCAGTATTAAACACAATTGACCTAAAGATCATTTTAAAATCTCATTAATTAACAACAACAACAAAATGTTAGTTTCAGGTCTTTTTTGCCAGAAAAAAAATCTATTTATGCAATTAATTATTATTTTTTAATTTGGGGAGAATTGTTCAATTATCCTTTTTTGTTTTATGTTGTGTCTTGTCATCCACCAGCATTGAAAGTTTTCTGTTTACCTGTACCAAATAGGTTTATTATTGCAATGGCCATCTGCCAAGGGTTGTGCTAAGTAAGATACAGTGACTAGCCAAAATGCAACAGCGAAAGAGTCAACAGGGATCTGAACTCAGAACTGTCCAGCATGAGGGGGGCGGAGTTAAGATGGCGTAGAGTGAACATTGTCCCTTGTTCGCTCTGACAAAACAATGGGGAAATCAATGCGATTAAGAACAAAAAACTGATTGTTAATTACCTGGTGGGTCCGCGGTTTGGAGACAGGACATTGTGGAGCCGATGAGGAGGTTTGGAGACTGGATTTGAGCGGGGCACGGATATCGGACATCGGAGATCGGAGCTCCGGATAGAGGGGGGGGGAATCGGAAGATCTAACCCTCGCCTTGGTCCGTGGAGCCCGATTTAAAGAATTTAAAGAATTTCCCGGGTGCCGGAGCTCGTTCAGTTCGCGGTGAGGAGTCGGGGAGATCAAGCGGCGGCGCTTCTATGATCCAGCGAAACTGACCGAAGAACAGAGGACGCAGGACGGAGGTCGGGGAGCTGTTGGAGAGGACGGGTGAGCGGGGATCGGAGACGCACGCACGTTTCAGACAGCGGGGCGAACGCTGTGAGCCTCGTTGGCCGTTGTGTTGTGTTGGGAGCCTGACAGAGAGCCGGGACGAGGGAAGCGGGGCGGAGAAAGAGGAGGATGAAGAATGCATGAAAGGGATTGAACGGAGTTTGTGTTTTAGAAGTGGATTATATCGGAGGGGAATTGAGCAAGCGAGGAGTGATCGAAGTTGGTTTAAATCGGAGTAGGCTGAGATCTGACTGCCTTTGCTGGAAAGATTGTGACTTTGAGACTGTGGTTAAATCTTTGATGTTTGCCGAGGCTGTAATGGCGGACGAGAGAAATTTTTAAGGGGCGGAGACATGGTGCCTCTCCTCGTCTGGCGAGCTACGCACGAAGAATTACTGAGTAAAAGAGCTCTTTGAATGCGATTAGCAGATTCGCGCCTCTGACTTGCCTCTGTCCTCGACCAAGCTCGTAACTTGAATATATTAGACATTGAAACAGGAGCTGCGTGTCAAAACACATAAAGGAAAAGAGTTTTTTAAACGCAGCCAGCAGATTCGCCTCTCCGTCGTGTTGTTGCTTCTGGGTTGTTTTGAAAAATACGGGAATAAGGAAGCCTCAGTCTGGAGAACTGAACATTTTTTCTTTACCCATTCCCTCCCCCTTACTGACACTTGACTGAGACGGTTCGAGCAGAGGTGCTGGGGTGTTTGTTGGGGAGAGTGGGGGAGGAAATGGAGGAACCTGCTGTTAAACCAAAAGGTCGAAAAGGCAAAAAGGCTAAAGATCAGGAAGAGGAAGAGAGGCATACTCCTTCACCCAATTTAGAACCTCCAGAAACAGTGATGAGTTCCACAGCCACGGAGCAGACGGACTCTCTCGATCTGGCCCACAGAATGGACAATATGACTATGATCCTTCAACAAATGCAGGCAACAATGCAAAAACTGGATGAGAATCAAACCAAATTGTATAAAACTGTGGAAGCTAACAGTGAGGAAATGAAGAAAGATAGGGAACTAGCCAGGCTACAATATGAAAGCCTGGCAAAATCCCTTACAGACGTGAAGAAGGATGTGACAGCAAATACACAAAAGATCGAAGAGATTACAAAGACAATGAACAAGGAAGTCAAACAGGCCATTATATCTGTGAATGAACTTTATATTCAAGAGCACGTTTTGGAAGATAGGATGACAGTCCAGGATCAAAGATTAATGATGATGGAAGAGGGGTGGAGGAAATTTAACATAGTCATCCGCCATGTGATTGAGAGGACACCAGACAAGCTGAAAGAGAGAATTGTGGAATGGTTGAACTCACTCAAAATGGGTAAAGAATTTGGATTAGACGACATTGGCGCAGTGTATAGGGTGGGTGGCAGGAGAGATAAGAAGACACCTAGGAATGTTTTAGTTAAATTTGCAAATTGGGCAGATAAGTTGAAGGTGATGTCTTTTATTAGACAAGCTGGGTCTGGTGTCCTAAAAATAGATGGGGTGGATGTGGAGGTCTATAACGATATAGCGCCTCAAGAGAGGAAGTGGAAGTATACTATGAAACCTGTCACGAAGATATTGATTGCAAAAGGTGTTAAGTATGCATGGCGATTTCCACAGCAGCTGAGATTTTTTTATGATAAAAAATGGCATGTCTTGGATGTAAATACAGATGCATTGTGGTACTTAACACAAATTGGTCTGATTAAAGAAGCTGATTCAGATTGGATAGTAATGAGAACAGAATTGGCCAGGGTGGGTGTGATGGGACCGTTGGTGGGTCGAGAGGAGGAGGGAGCAGTGGGTGGAGCGGACTTTCCAGGTACAAGCGGGGAACAAGTGGGGTGAATATAAATACAAATCTAATTAATGTCAGAGGGAAAAGGTGGATAGAAGATTGGTATGCCTTTTTTCTCCGGTCCCCCCCTCCCCTCTTTGGAGAGCAAAGGTGGCATTAGAAGGAAAGATGCGGGGAGGGTAGAAGAAGTGGATAAGATAGGTAAGTTTTTTTTCTTTTGTCGATGTTGCTATTCTCAATTTTTTCTTAGTTTGAATAGTATTTTTGGTTTATTGCACTTTGTTTTGTCTAATTTTCTTAGTGGTGGGGAAGTTAAGGGTCTGTTAGGGAACACGTCCGGGGGGAGGAAAGAAAGATGGGAAGCGGATTTAAATATAAATGGTTAAGTCATTAAGGGTTGTAACATGGAATGTGAAGGGGGCAGGGAACGCCCTGAAAAGGAAGAGGTTGCGGATATCGCTTAACAAAGATAGGGCTGATGTAATTTTTTTGCAAGAGACCCACCAGAAATCGGCAGATGTTAATAATTTGGCGGTGAGGGGAATCGATATATATGAAAAGGCATATGGGACATCTAAAGCCAGGGGAGTCGCAACTCTGATTTCGGAAAAATTGGGGTTTATAGTGAATAAGATCATAGCTGATCCAGATGGAAGATATTTAATAATTACGGGGAAAATTGAGGAAGAGGAGATAACATTGGCTAATATATATGCTCCAAATGATAAACAGCAGGACTTTTTAGATAAAGTAGGGAAAATACTGAAAAAGGAGGGGACTAAGAACATGGTCGTAGGCGGAGATTTTAATATGATGTGTTCAGACATTGATAGTACAAGCGTAAAAAAGAGAGGCAAAAAATACATATTAGAGGATTGGAGGAAATTAATGGGATTAAAGGATGTGTGGAGAGAGCTAAAAGCTCAAGAAAGAGAATATACATATTACTCACATGTGCATGATATGTACTCGAGAATAGATTACGTTTTTGTAACAGAAGAGCTAGTTAAAAAAATTGAGGAAATTAAGATTGGAACATTTAGAGAATCCGACCATGCAAAAATGATAGTAGATATAAGTTTTGAAGAAGGTGAAAAAAGTGGATACATTTGGAGATATGATGGGAAGTTATACGGGCAGGAATCAACAAGGAAACAAATAATGGAGAAATGGGAGGAAAGCTGGAAATTTAATGAAAACAATGAGATCAGCGGGGGAGGAGTTTGGGACACAATGAAGGCAATCTTTAGAGGGGAATCAATAAAATTAAAAAGTATCAGGAATAGGCAAACTAGAATCAGGAACCAGGATTTGGAAGGGCAGCTAAAATTTCTTCACAGCGAATATGCTAAAAAGAAGGATCAGAAAATACTTCAAGAGATCAAAAAAATTAAGAAAGAACTGGATGGGAAAGATATTGAAAAAGTAAAGAACGATTTGATTTTTCTTAAAAGGGAATATTTTGAATACGGCAATAAAAATTCTAAGCTACTGGCAAAAGCTGCAAGAGATAAAAAAAACAAAGGGCAAGTAGGTGTGCTGGTAGATAAAAACGGGAAAAGATGCAATAAAAAGAGAGAGAAGGCAGAATTGATTGAAACCTTCTACAAAAAGCTGTATTCAAAAAAGGAGGTAAATCTAAGTAAATTGCGAGAATATTTTGACCAGCAACAAATTAAGAAGGTTATAGAGGAACATAGGATTAAAATGGAGGAAGTAATTTCGACTGGGGAAATAGAAGAAGCAATAAAAAAATTGAAAAAGGAGAAAGCACCGGGGGAAGATGGGTTACCTGCGGAATTTTACAAAGATTTTATGCCGTGGATTGTCCCGAGATTACACAAGTTATATAATGGAATTTTAGAGGGAGATGCGACTCCAAATTCCTGGAATAGATCGATAATTGTATTGATTCCCAAGCCGGGTAAAAATCTAGAAAAAATTGAGTCTTATAGACCTATATCTCTGATTAATCAGGATGCAAAAATCTTCACTACGATTTTAGTAAACAGATTGAATGGTTTCATAGCCAACTATATCAACGAGGATCAAGCTGGGTTTGTTAAAAATAGACATATGGCAGACCTTATAAGAAGAGCAGTGGATATTCTAGACATAATGGAAAAAAGAAAGGAAAAGGTAGGGTTTCTAGCATTAGATATATTTAAGGCATTTGACTCACTGCAATGGGTAACAATTCACGAGATGATTAAATTATATGGATTTGGGGAAAAATTTCAAAAGGTTATTGGAGAATTGTATAAAATAGGTACGGCAAGAGTCAAATTTAATGATAGTTACACAAGCGATATAAGGCTGGAGGCAGGTACGAGGCAGGGCTGCCCCTTGTCACCATCGTTGTTTATATTGGCTATGGAATTTTTAGCTAACGTAATTCGGCAAGATAAAGGAATAGTAGGGATAGAAGGTACCAAAGTAAGTCTCTATGCAGATGATACCCTGTTGACGGTGAAGCATCCAGTGGAAAGTCTAGTTAAGATTAATAAACATTTGAAAGATTTTGAGGAAGTTACGGGTTTGAAAGTTAATTGGGATAAAACAGAAATGATTTTAATCAATGGGAAGAAAGAAGATGAAGAATTAATAAAGAGAAATTATAATATACAAATTACACAGAAAATGAGATATTTGGGGGTATTGCTTTCATCTAAAACTAGGGAACTTAAAAGTATGAATTATGACAGACAAAAGAAGGAAATAAAGGAGAAAATAGCAAAATATAGTAAATTAAATTTGTCATGGTTCGGAAGAATAGCAATATGTAAGATGATGTTATTACCTAAGCTGAACTTTCTATTTGATGCTTTGCCACTAAAACATACTGACAAGGAGTTGAATGAGTATCAAAATATGATCAATCGGTACTGCAATGGGAATAAAGGAGCCAGAATAACCAAATCATTATGGTATGCTTCACAAAAAGAGGGTGGATTGGGAATTCCAAATGTTACAAAATATTATAGAGCCTTCCAAATAAGAAATGTTATAAAAATCTTAAATAGGGACGAAACAGTCTGGGAAAAATTTGAAAGGAAAGATTTATCGAAGGTGGGTAAGGCACAATTTCTATGTGAGGGAAAAGAAAAAGGAAAAAAAGTGGCTCAAGTTATGATGTTAAAATCAACAATTGAAACTTGGAATAAAGTGAGGAAAGAGCTTACTTTGGGAACCTCGCCTATTTTAGAAGTGGAAGACTTTCAGGATTTTCCGATAAAAATAGATACAAAAATCAGAGATATATTGGTGGAAAACAAAGCATTATTATTAAAAGATTGGGTTGATGCTTGCAAAGATCAAGAGAAAAGACATAAGCTGTACTCGCAACTTCAATTGGACTGGTTCAGGATCCTCCAGACAAATAATTGGAATAAGAAATTTTCACGAGAAAATGGTCTAGATAGAGAATGCACGGAGTTCGAGACACTTTTGGCTAAAGTTAGAAATAGAGAAATGGGAATTAAAGGGTTAGTTAGTAAGATCTATAAAATCTTGAATAAAAGTCAAGATATACAAGAGGTACTGAGAGAAAGCTGGGAACATGAATTAGATATAAAGATAACAGCGACAAATTGGCAGAAGATGTGGAAAAGAAAGATAATGAGAACTATGTCTGTGAGAATCAAAGAGCATAACTATAAGTTGATATGGAGATGGTATAGGACCCCAGTAGGTCTGCATAAAATGTACAGCAATATGAGTGATACATGCTGGAGGTGTAGGAAAACAAAAGGAACATATGAACATATGTGGTATAGTTGTGAGGCACTTAAAAATTTCTGGGAAGAAATAAAAAAGGAAATAGAGAATATATTGGGTATACAGATCGGACTGGGGTCAAAAACAATCTTGCTAACAGACATAGAAGATCAGGATATGAATGAAGATAATAAAGAGTTACTAGCCATAATGTTGACGGTTGCAAGATTAGGAATTGCCAAAAAGTGGAAAAGTGTTGAACAAATTAGTTTACAGGATTGGTATATACAAATGTGGGATTTAGCTCTAAACGAAAAACTTACTTGGGAAATTAATTGTAGAAAAGCAAAAGTTAATAATAATAAATTCTGGAGGATCTGGGAACCTTTTATAAATTATACTTTAAAAGAAAAACGGGGCATACTTCCTGCAAAAGATTACAATGACTTTTGGAAATTGTGAAAGGTATAGAACCCCCCGGACTCTGTATATAGCACAAGGGTGTGTTTCCAATGGTGTAATAGAGATGAATGAGAAGATTATGTATCAAGAAAAGAGGAGAAGTTAATAATTATATGTATAAATTATGTTACATGATCTTTATAATTTGTATAACGCTTTTATTTGTATTTCTGTATTTTTTGTATCTTCTTTTTAAATACCTAATAAAAATTTAAAAAAAAAAAAACTGTCCAGCATTTTATGCATAGCACTACATGCCTGAAAAGCATTAAAATACAAATACTGTACAAGTTACCTGCAAAATTGCCAGTAAACTAACTTTTCACAAGAATTATGCTATTACAAAAAACCCCACTCCTTCCCTCATTTAAATGAGATTAATCTCAAATTGCAAAGATGAACCTAACATGTAAGAATGGCTGGAGTGTAAGCACATTAATATGTTCCTCCAATAATTTTTGTTTCATATTTTGTCCCATTGAGTGAGCAGGTAACCTTGAGCAAATATTTACAGATTTGATTTCTATTCTTTCATATTCTAAGACCTTTTAAATGGCAAACTCAGTTCCCCAGGTACAAAATGGGAATAAGAGTGATCTGCCTTTCAGAAGTGATACGGAAAAAGAATGAGCTGTTACCAGACTTGGGCCTTAGGGGGATATTGTGGGATATACATCTATAATAAAACAATTAATTGACATTAGGCACACTCAGGGTTTTATTGCACGTTCAAACAAAATGACCAATATAAATGATTCAATAAGGCATTTTAATTTGTTCATCTAAAATCATGATGGCATTGAGGAACAATTCACTTTAGTTTTGCCATGAGAAGATTAATCCAAAAAGAGCAGCTCATTTATCAAAATAAATTTAGCTGCAGCTGCTATCTCCATATTACATTTGCAAAAACAGCTTCACTCTTATTTTGATTTTCCATACTGGGTCACAGTGCTATATTCTCTCGCACACAGTTCAAAAGCAACTCAGTGCCTCCTTGTTCAGTACACAGACAAAGATAGAAGAGTTTGGGACCATACCATCTGCTACCATCTTCAGGCGAATACAGCATTTTTCTGAATATTGTTCCGTAAATCTCAGTGAATGTGTTGTACATACTGAACACTAGAAAGCTTCAGTGGTATTTTCACTAAGATGTTCTGGTTTATTACATACCAGAATCTTCACAGATGTTCAAAAACATCACCCATCAGCAGCCTTAAATGGTATTACCCATACTACAACCACTTGAATCACCCAATCTAGTATGCATAATTTGTAGACTGTCAGCCAGGTTGAGGCTTATTTACATGTTTCCTTTACAAAAAAGAAAAAAAAATAGCTCAAATGAGCACTTCCCTTGTTGAGACTGTAACATCCATTGTACTGTTACATATAGATTCTTCAATTATTCATATCTAATATAAGCTCCATGGGACTGTGGTGGCTTAGTGGTTAAGATGCTGAACTTGACGATTGGAAAGTCGGCAGGTCAGCAGTTCAAGATCTGAGTACTGCACGGCAGAATGAGCTCCCATTGTCTGTCCCAGCTCCTGGCAACCTAGCAGTTCAAAAGCAAGAAATTGCAAGTAGATAAATAGGTACTGCTTCAGTGGGAAAGATAACAGCATTCCGTGTGCCTGCCACATGTCCACAGAACCATTGCAGATGTAGACAGCACTGGCTCTTTAGCTGTAAACTGAGATGACCACCGCCCCCTAGAGCTGGACATTACTGACTTTTGAGCAAGGGAGACCTTTACCTTTACATTAATATAAGCTCCGTGTCTACTTATGTGTCCTTCTGAACTGAAAGACAGGGATGGGGTCAGATAAGTAGACCGATCCAGCAATCAGAATGTGTTAATCTCAAAAGTAAACAATATTTAATGGTATTCAACTGTGAATGTTCACTAGCAGAACAGACACTGCAGACAGAACCATTTCTGATTTCTCTTGCAGTTCCTCACTCACACACACACAAAAAATCTGCACTAGGGGATGGCTTCTAGAATTGACACTAGTGTATTCCTTCCACAGACAACTTGTAGAAAGATGTCACTGTACTTACATGTTGCTTATTGACTTCCTATTGGCAATTGGTTGATCACAGTGGAACAGAAAAGAAGTGCCTTGCATTTGATTCAGCACTTTCTCAGTGGGAAAGGATAACCATACTACCACAGGGCAATACTTTGTCTTGTCTGAATTGTATCACTGTGATACCCCAATATCACAAGAGCAATGGTGGAGCCTAGTGCTTGGTAAATTTACACTTTACTGTCATGTTGAGATAAGTACAAATTATAAGATTATAGATGCTACAAAGATATCTCTTTGATACCACTTTAATTTTCATGGTTCCATTCTTTAAAATAGTGATTGCTTTGAAGTCTGATCTCATGAACAGTTGTTTCTCTGAACCAGTAAGGTGATTTCAGCTTTATATATGGACAATACTCTCCATTTCCAACCCTAGAGATGCTGAGACATAGACATATGCATGATTACTAGACCGGGACGCCTTGCTCATGGTCACACATGCTTTGGTCACCTCCAGACTTGATTACTGTAATGCGCTCTACATGGGGCTGCCCTTGGTGACCATTCGGAGGCTGCAGCTGGTCCAGAATGCGGCAGCGTGGGTAGTGATGGGGTGTGGGCATTATGCTCGGGCCTCACCACTGCTCCGGGAGCTGCACTGGTTGCCAGTATGCCTCCGGGTGCAATTCAAGGTGCTGGTCATTACCTTTAAAGCCCTATATGGTAGTGGGCCAGGATACCTAAGAGACCACATCACCCTAAGAACATCTGCCCGTCCCACTAGGGCGGATCAGAGGGGCTTTCTTGTTACTCCATCGTTACTAGGAAGAGGGCCTTCTCTGTGTTCGCCTCGGCCCTTTGGAACCTCCTTCCGACAGAGCTGCGCCTGCAGACGGAGCTCCTCCCCTTTCGGAAGGGCTTAAAGTCATGGCTGGCGGGTCAAGTGTGGGGACACAGTAATGTAGGTTCCCATCCAGGATGGCTGATTTAAGGGCATCCTCCCCCCCACCTGGTATTTGTATTTGTCATTAATTGGCTTTTATCTGTTTTAGTGTTTTAATGTTTTAAATTTTTATGAATTTTTTATGAATTAAGGTTCTATATATTGTTATGATTATAGATTACTTATGACGGTAATTTATGCTGTAAGCCGCCCAGAGTCGGGTCTACCCGATTGGGGCGGGGTACTAAATGTGAACAATAAATAAATAAATAAATACTTACAGTGGTACCTTGGTTAACGTAATCAATGCATTCTCCGGGATGTTTCTTACAGTAAAAATTACTTTAACCCAATTTCCCATAGGAATGCATTGAATGCAATTTCTTATAGGAATGCACTGATGCATTGAAAACCGAAATACTTTAACCGAAATGCAGTTTCCCATAGGAGTGCATTGAAAACCAATCTATCTGTTCTGAAAAAAAATCTGTAAACTGAGCCACTATTTTCTATGGAGCTCCTTTTGTTATGAGATTTTTATATTAACTGAGCTGTTTGTTAACTGAGGTTCCACTGTATTTCCAATTTTTAAGATATGAAACACAGCATTTGTTTGGATCTTTATTTTAATCACAGTGTTACACGAGTAGATTTTTTTTTACTAGAAGAAGGCTACTTCAATTGTTTTTTCTCAGCCATTTATTAGATCTACTTTTGTACACATGGTAGGGTATAAATTACATGTACATAAGTGCTTTATTGGTTAAATTTTTCCACATTCACAGAAAATTTGTCTTACTGTATATCAAAGTATTCCCATTTGTTCTTTGATCTTCCTACTTCACTTTGAAGTCTATCAGGTGGTTTCCAGATGGTCCAGCCAAAATCTTGGCCTGGTGGGAGTCATCCATCCACTTCTTAGACATCAATCCACTTGTCAAGGTATGTTGTTTTTGTTCTCCGTTGATTTAGCCTCTTCTTATTTAATATTTAGAGCTTGTGGTGTACAGAAAACTTTTTCTTGATTTTAGCCATTAGCTGGAGAGTTGGTGTCAATGAAGTATGGATTTGGTGCTGTATTGCCTTATTTCATTCATTATTTTCTAGCGCCTCTCTGCATAGTTCCAGAGAGGCAATACCAGCCAAATAGTAGTCTTTAAAGACTAAAATGCTCTAATGAAGACTAGACTGCTACAGAAACCAACAGCTTGCTCACTTTTTTTAATGTTTTTGTTAGCCATCAAAATTATTATGTAGCTATATGTTTTGGCATTTTTCACTTTGTCAATGCAGTTTGCTTTCTGGTTGGCTTAAAATATGGATTTAAACTGATTTGTGCTTGTCTATTTTGTAGAAGTCATGTTTTTTTTGTTGTTGTTGTTTAGTCACAGTTAAATCTGACCCTTTGCGTCCCCATGGACCACAGCACACCAGGTTCCTCTGTCATCTGCCATCCTCCGTAATCTGCCCAGATTTACGCTCACTGTCTAACCATCTCATCCTCTGTTACCCCCTTCTCCTTCTGCCTTCGATCTTTCCCAGTATCAAGGCCTTCTCCAGTGAGTCCTCTCTTCTCATTTGGTGGTCAAAGTACTTGAGCTTCAATTTCAGTATTTGTCCTTCTAAGGAGCAGTCAGGGTTGATTTCCTTTAGGCTTGACTGATTTGATCTCCTTGCAGTCCAGGGGACTCTCAGAAGTCATCCTACATCCTAGTTAAGAGGATAATCTGGGTTCTGTAGCTCTGAACAACAGATACTGGAGACATTTAATGGGTAGCCTGTTGGAGGCTATTTAAATTGAAAAAAGTGCAGGATATGAAGGTTTTCACACACATGGGAATGTCTTAAAGGCTCACCTATCACTGCACTCCTAGCCAAATAAGAAACCCGTACAACTTCACTTGCTTTTTAAAAAAGTCATGACACATCCAATCATAGCTCGCCCTGCATTTTGTGTTGATTGATGACCTCCTCCTCCTCCTCCTCCAAGTCTAGGCCAGACATGAAACTGCCAAAAATGAAGACACTTTTGGAGAGTTTGTTCTATTGTTCCTTTCACCTGAGAAAGGAAAGTGTGAGAAAGATTAGACAGCAGAAAGTGGCCATTGCCTGGGGTATGCCTAATTGTGGTTCAAAAATACCACAATCTTCAAGGAGGCTCTTTCTGTGAACTCCCATTGATGAGTTGTGAAATCCTGAATACAATAATCTCCTTGAAATACAGACATTTACCTTGCTAAAGCTAGCAAAAACAAGTACAGTAAAACCCGTACTTATGAAAAAAAAGTCAGTTCTGTAGGCTTTTGTTTAAATCGTTTTTTACGTAACTCAAAGCAAACCCATAGGAAAAATGAAATTTTTACATAAATTGAAGCAAACCCATAGGAAAAAGAATCTTTATGTAACTCAAAGCAAACCCATAGGAAATCGAATTTTATGTAACTCGAGGCATATGTAAGTCAGGGTTTTACTGTAATTACAAAGGTAGTTAGAGACCTCAGTAGTTAAGGTATGTAAAGCCAGTGATTGGGAGGTAATTCACCACTATGCCAAGCCTTGAGCAAGCTATACAGTGCTAGGATACCCCCAGAAGAAGGGAATGAAAAATCACTTCTGAGTATTCTGTACTAAGACAACCCTGGAAACGGTAGTCATAAATTTGAATTGATGTGATGGCACAGAATTAGATTGACACAAACCACAAGTTTAGGATATTTATGTCCTTACTATATGAGGCTAATGCAGGAAAAGCCACAAGCTCCAAACCCTGAAGTGAACTAGAGTCAGCTGTTTCCTTGTTTCCCTTCCAGGATATCTGAAACTCCCTCAGGCCCTTTTGTCTTCCCTTTTCCTCCCTGCACACTTTGTCTGATGAATGGAGGGGTATTTTGTAGTCATTAAATTTTCATTTTATTTTTAAACAGACATATTGCCATTTGAAATGCTCCCTGGTGAGAGCATGGATTGGTAACTCCCACTGTCTAAAAAGGAGCAGAGAAGGGGGGAACTGGGTTTGAGATGGAAGGCAATTACACACAATGATTTTAGAATGCTGGCTGGAAAGGAAGACAGCTTATTGAAAGGCCATGCTGCCATTCTGTGTGAGAAGCGGGGGGGGGGGAGGGGGGGAAGCATAGCTAATAACCTCAATTACAGCCTCTGTCCTCCCAAGACAGTTCCTGGCACTTCTGTTTAACTGGCTCTCCAAACATGGAAGCAAAGATTGTTTTTCATATTTTATTGGCATGCATTGCTCAGAGGGCAACAAAGTAAATAGACTTGGCTGGAGTGCAGATACCAACCTTCCCCACAAAACAATTGGGAGGAGGGCGTAGAATTAGTCTCTAAATATGTTTTATTGCCTTGGAGTTTACATGTTATTTTAAAGGCTCTCAACATTTTCAGTTCAATGACATACAAATTGGGATGAGACCAATTGGATGAAGGCACTGTTCACTTAAGTACCACAGTGCTCATCTCTGTTTATAACCAAAGAGCCAGTACTGTCTGCATCTGCAGATGTTTCCATGGACATGTGGCAGGCATGACTAGACACCAGAGTGCACATAACACTGTTTACCTTCCCACCAAAGTGGTCCCTTAATTATCTACTTGCAATTTCTTGCTTTCGAACTGATAAGTTGGCAGGAGCTGGGACAGAGAGGGAAGCTCACTCCATCATGCAGTTCCTGGAAATCGAACTCCGACCTTCAAGTCAGTGAGTTCAGAATCTTAACCACTTGAGCCACTACAGTGCCCTTAAGCATCCACCCAAAAATCTGACATGGGATCAGCCATAAAATTTGGCACCCACCCTATATTTACCACAATGGTCTTGACTTCAATATGCAGAATTATGCCCATCAGAACTTCTACTTTTAAAACATAGTCAATTGGGCAGCAGCCTATTGGAATTCATTATGTCTGGGCACATGTGTTCAAGTCACAGATGGGCCTGGGATACAGGAAAGAGAGAAGGGCACTGATGGAGGAACTGGAGTCAGCAGCTGCTGCTGGACTTCATAGTCTCCACTGGTTCATTGCTGAGTCAGAAGAAAACAAAGCTTCATCATGCCTGCAGTTTCTCTTCCACTAGCAGAAGGTTAGACCTGATGGGAATAGTGAGGAGGGATAAACTGTGCAAATACTTACTCTGAAACACTGAGTTCATTTAACAGCCTGCTATTAGTTTTACTATCCCTGATTCCCTTCCTAATTAAATTACTGGTTCTTCTGGGACATGGGTTATATGTCAGTAATATCTCTGAGATGGGGTATACAGAAAGAGCCTCCTTGAAGACTGTGGTACTGTATTTTTGAACCACAATCAGGCGTGTCCTAGTAACAGCCACATTGTGTTGCCAGCTAATCTTCCTCACACTAGGGCAGGCGAAAAGAACTGCAGGACCAACTCACCAAAAGGTGCCTTAAGAAAAAGAAGCTCTGAGATTATGAGGGGTGAGAAATATTAAATACATTTAACCAGGTTATTAATAGAGCCACAGTAGTGAAAAGTCACACATGGAGTGAATTAGGTGCCAGAATGGTGGAGTTGAAGAATTATGGGCCAGTTACTATGCAGAGGTGGTGGTGGCTCCTGCTGGTTCACCTTCAAGTTGTTGAGTTCAGTGTCTTAACCATTTGTGCTACTGCCTGATTGGGGCAGGATAATAAATCTAAATAAATAAATAAATGTAGGGATGGTACCAAATAGTATATCATAGCTTTATACAACTTTAACCATACTTAATCAGCCCACTCCAGTCCTGAGCTGTCAATATATGTGTATATATACACATTTCTCTCTGTGTGTGTATATACACACACACACATACAAACATACCATACTTCTTCCTTCCTGAGCATGTGTGAAGGAAGAAGGAGCCATTAAAAGACTATTCTTGCACAGCTTGATAAATTCAAAGACAGACATGGTTATTGCAGCTTTTCTTTTAGCCTTTATTGCTTATATCCTACTCGTTCTATTGGGCTCAGCTATAGATCTTTACAAAGAAGTGGTTAAAAACAGGGATATAACATTTGTTATTTTTTCCTCAAAGAGCCAGCAGATACTGAGCTGATTAACAATTTCCAATGGCCTTTCTTTGCCAATGGAAGATAAGGCAGAATCATGCTTCTGCTGGTTGCTGATAACAGCAATTCCCAGAACTCGGCACCAGGCATATGGGAAGATGGAACAATCAAGATTTCCCACTCTTTTTATGAAAACTGTGAGCACAGGACAACATCTAAAACAGTTTGGTTCACATTAAAAGAGGTGGGATGCTTTTTTGGGTGGGGGCCAAATTCCAGTTTGGAAAGGGTTTTGGACATGCGTTTCCACATCTCTGGTGTGCTAAGGGTAGAAGGTGGGGCTAAAGCAAGCTGGGATAGGCTAAATATAATAATTACCAATTAGGACATTTTCCTATGAAGTATACATTGCACTACTCAGTCATGTGCATATTACTCAGGAGTACACTGCAGTGCAACACCTTTCATTCCCATAAAATGTAGCCCAGTTCTATGAAATCACCTTCATGGCCACAAAGCATAGCTCAGATCTATGCAGTAGAGTTCATACTGAGAAGCCACAACTCAATTCTTTACTGATCTGCATTTATGGTTCAAGTGTCCTCTTATCTCTGAGCACTAAGTGGAGATAACCACAGAGAAGGTTTTCAGGTTGGATGTCACCTCAGTGGGACTATGCATTGATTTAACATAGGCATCATTTGCTTTCAGATGACTCTGAACTGTTGAGGGAAGGGCCAGTAAAACAAAAGATTGTCAAATGTTCAATCTCCAACAATACCTGTTGAGTTCTGTATCCTGCATTAATATGTTAAAGAAAACAGGTTTGCATACTTTCTTGCTCCAGAAATGTCATTCAGATATGTACTCATAAATTAACAAAATCTGTTTTTATTTGTTACATTTATATAGAATTACATAGAATTTTTTTTAAAAATTGTTCTAAAAACCCCTCCATACCTTGATTTTAAATGATATTATAAAGAAGGAAGGCATTCCCTCTTATAGGAAAAATGGGAAAGGCAATCCCTTTTCACATCATCTGGCTGCTATATTTATAAGTCCCTCAACCAGGGTTTCTCAACATTGGACCACCAGATGTACTTGAACTTCAATTCCCAGAAGCCGTGACCAACAGGTGTACTGGGCTTCTTGGAACTGAAGTCCAAGAACACTTGTATACCCAAGGTTGAGAAACCCTGCCAACCATTTGGAGTATAACTAGGTATTTTCAATATGCTATACACTGCATCAGAGCTATAACTAGCAATTTGGGTACTTTGAGCAACTGGCACTGTATTCTATCCATGTATGGGCATGAACACTCTCTCCAGGAAGCATGAGGAAGAGAATGTGGCCCCTAATTCAGAAAATGTATGCTTATTATTATTATTTAAAAAAAATAGAAACAAGAGGTGTTGCTGTTTAATTTCTCGGTATTCATGAATACTTCTAGCTCTTAAGCATTGTTACTCCACTCAAGTTTTAGCCCTGTGCTATACTGTATATTCACAGTCATAAAAGCTAGAAGAAAAGAATCAGATGAAGGCTCAGGTTGTAAAAACCTGAACTCTGGATCCAGAATTAGGTCTCAGCTATGCTCTGGTGTGAAATCACAATATACAGCTTGTTTTTCCCCCCCAGTAGCACCTTTCTTGTAATCATAAAACTAGAGTTCACCAGCAAAGAGCATCTTCAACCAATTTTCAGATCTCCCCACCCCCATCCCAATCCCTGGCTTACTTGTCTTTTTCCAATCCTCTTTTGCTCAACCATTATCTTTAAATACAAGAATAATGGTGGGTCCATTTAAGCCTTCAGCTGCATTTCTCCCCCCATTATTCCCAATGCTGTAATTTTCCTTGCGATTAACAATTTCCCCAGCTCTTTTTGGCATTGATCTTGCTTGGACATTCAAAAAGGGCTCTCTCTGTGCTTTTTAAAAGAAATAATAATAATTTTTGCACATCATTACTTGAGAGCTCCTGGATGGTAACAAAGATAAAATATCTGGGGCTCTTAAATAGGGCATTAAACTGCACAAGGCCTGCAAGCTTTCTTTGTTCTCTTTTAGATGCAGTCTCCAGAAAATGATTATAATAATTTGCACCTATTTGTTGACATAATTTCTTCTCCCATACAGGGATGCAGCATTTGAAATCCCCAGCCCTCCCATTTCCATCAGTGGCTTGTCCTTCTCATTAACAGAGCCATTTATTACTTGGAAGTAAGTCTTGTTCCCTCTCTGCTTTAAAAATACTGTGAATTTGCAGTGTTTAGCTTTATAAACAATAGGCCAAAACTGATTATTTTTCTATAATGTGGGAAGCTTTTCTCTCCCAAATATTTTTGATACTCCTACTTTGATAGCATGTGGTGGGTAGAATTTCTGAGTCCTTTCTAGTAAACTGACAATTGTGATGGGTTAACAAAACTGGAAGCAAAATAGATGGTGTCACCATTCAAGATCTTCTGCAAAATATCTTCCCTGGATAAAGGCAAGATATCTGTCAGATATCTGTCAGACTTTTTAAGCAAATAAAAATATCTTACATTATTGTCTCAGGAGAAGACTGAGGGATTTGATTGTTGTCTTCCTTTTAGGACTAAAGAGATTCATCCAGTTAGTATTAAGTATTCTAAAATGAAATTAGAACATTCTGTAGTAAGAATAGGAAAACAAAAGGCAGAGAAGTCTGTGATATAGTTTTTGAAGGCTTATTCCAGAATGATAAATGCATTTTCTCACGAGAAAACAAAATACAAGGAGTCATGAATTCACATGATGCAAAATATATATGAGAAATCTTAATCCAAAGAATAATACTCTTTAATATTAAATAGAAAGTTTAAGATTATTGCTGTCAAGCACTGGTTTCAGTTTTAGATAACTGGATTTCCATCCTATTTCCAGTTGCTTTCTGCTTTTGATTTATTGTTTGCATTTGGTGTACTATAAACATGATGCCTATGGGTCCTTGAACACTAGGATTGTAATGTTTCAAACTGCACTATGGTCTCTGGTCTGATGATTGATTGGATTTTGTGTGACCATCTCAGCTAGCAAGATACATATCCACAGAAAATATCATTCATCAGAGTAGTCTTTTATATCCTGTATTCAATCATTTCCACATTTTCTCTTGATATTATGATTATTGTTACTACTATTAGCCTTCAGGGAGTATCATCAGCTATTTAGTCTGAATTAACCATGTACGTCAATCCTGAAAGCACATAGATTATGAGATTTAAGTCTTGACACTGTTCATATATACTAGTGTGCTGTGAGAATTGTTTATTAAATATTGGTTGGAGCTTTCTTTTTCTCATATTGCCAGCTTAATTTTCATGCAAGCTTCATGGTATATTAATATTTTAAGAGGATGTGAGATTGAGCTGTTTCTTTTTGTGACTGAAAGAAGAGTTCAAAAGCAAGAAAATAGGAAGGCAAAAAGCAAAGAGGAAAATTATTTTACCTGTTTGTCACTGATTTGTACAGTTCCATATGCCATTTACCCCTTCTACATTTGAGCAAACACAACAAGAAGTAAAGTCTGGCAGGTAAGCAAGCAGTTAATTAGTTAGTTCAAATTAGCCAGTGAAGTTTCCCTACAGAAATCATGTCAGGGTGTGGCTATACAGCAGGAAGCATTGACTCACTGTCAAATTACATCTGGGAAGTTGAGTTTCCCCAAGTTCATTTTAACTGTCCAGGTAAGGAATCAGCAGTGAGAGGAGAATAAACTTTCAATTAACAAATTGTTAAAGCAGGTGAATTTTGATTGGCTCTGTGGCTCCTTTGTCAATTTTATTTCTCTGCTTTTGAGAATAGAAGTAAAGTAAACCAAAATACCTTTAGATGTGAGGCAGGAAATGAGAGATACAGCCAAATACATACTTGCCTCAAAACAGGGAGGTGGGAACTGAGAAGGCATAGAACAGGCACATAGTCTCCTCCTCAAAGCAAAGCTGTCACCTTCACAATATGGAATTATGCTACCTTTTCCCCTTTTCTGCAATGAAATGGATCCAACCAAGCTCAATTATGAACAAAATGTCATACTGGTAGGTCAGGTGATGAAAATGCCTTTGAGAAATTTAGCACTCTTGCATGCTTTCTAACATGGCAAAGAGTGGTCAAAGGGTTTTCACAACCTAAAGTGTCTGCCTCCTGCCACTAACCACTTAACAGAGTTCTTTCCCCCTCCTCTGACATTTGAGGGCAGCCTCATGCTTTTGTCCCTCCTCTTCCAACTTGTTAGTTCCTGCTAAGTTCCTGACCATGAAACATGCAGCAGGGATGGATCTCTTCCAGCCATTTGAGATCATTTCCTTTATTTTTGCTTTTATTCCCTTTATTGCAACTACTCATCAGAACTAAAAGTCATCTCCCCCACCCCAGTCTGATTTTTACTGTTTAAACTCCAGTTTAGTGAAGGGAAACTTATGTTACTGCTCTCACATGTTTTTCTCTGCTGCACTTATGTGTTTTGTGTGTGTGTTTTATGCTCTGCTAGTAAAGAAAGGAATAACCAGATTCCTAAAAAAAATACATTCAGCAAATGATCAGGTTGTTGGAAGGAAGAGAGTTATTTTTCTCACCATTCACATTCATTGTGTGCATAAGTTCTAAGTTTGTCTAGCATCTTGTGTTCCAGGGGGTGGCCATGGGAATATGCATGTGGGTTAATTACAGTCAGCTCAAAAGCTGATCTCCCTGCAACTGCTGAGCCCACTGCACCGGTCTCTCAAAAAGACTATCATTGTCATTAGCTGAAAGATTTGCTAATCAGGTGTGTTGGGTTTGAACTTCCACCACTCCATGCTAATGCTGAATTAGATAGGTTATAATCTGGACCATCTCAAAAATGCCAAAATAGTGGAACTGGCAAACGAATTCTTCTAATGGTGCCATGGTTGACTGATGACTTTCTAAACTATCTTTTGATAGAGTGAGTTTTCCAATTGTTGATTTACTATTTGTACCTCTGCAATATGTCAGTCTGACAATCCACAAGCTGGCTGGTTGAGTGGGTGGCATTCTTTGTCATCAGGACTCACCTCTGAACAGAGAAATTTGGAGGAGAAGCTTTGTGTTCATCAGTTTCAGCCATCCATAAGTCCTCCATCTGAGAAATCCGTCTGCAAACTGATTGACAATCTCCTCCTCTCTCTCTCTCTCTTCAGTACAAGTGATCATACTGCCTGGATTGCTGTGAGTGCTGTCAAAAAAGCAGAGGCCCCAGTGATGGAGGGAAAAGCTACTTATGTGGGGAAGGGCATGGTGATTTACAGTATACATACTGTGTTAAATGGAAGATACTGTAGTATGAATCTGACAGTCTGAGTCCTGAAACAATTGTCAGTGTAGTCATTGTTGAATTAAAAACAACAGAGTCTTGAAATATCTTACAGGCTATTATAATTGTTATTGTAACGTTCACTATCCTGCTCTTCTTGAACCCTGGTATTGTCTCTTTAAGATTGTCAGGTCACAAAATCACAGTACGTACTAGACTACATTCACCAACATGAACCTACTGGGCCCTTAAGGTTGGCTAAGAAGACCTAGATTGCATGTCTGCTTTTAAGATTAGTTTATATTGATTGGCACAATATAAGTCAATTTTAGACTAAACTTTGCAGTGGTTCTCTCCTCATACATGAAACTTATTTATTTATTATTTATTTATTTAAATTTGTTTATCGCCCTTCTCTCCGAAGGGACCCAGGGCGATTCCCAACACAATCAGCCAAACAACAATTCAAAACCAATTTAGAAATTAAAAGTTTTAAAACTTTTAAAAGGAGCTTAAAAACTTAGCATTAAAAACCAGGCATTATAGCTTCATCTTCAAAGAGTTAATGTACATTTGGCTCTTCCTGCTTACTTTCAAGTGAGCTATAAATTGCAATGTTATAGCATCTACAGTTTAATGAACGATAGTGTGGGGCTGCAGGTTTATATATAATACGAGATTGATGTTTTAAAGATGTTTTTAGTTTATTTCATTGTTTATACAAATGACAAATTGCATTTTCTCTCTTCATATATTACATTGTTTTTACTAGTCTGTTTAGAAATGGGTTTATGTTGTTGTTTTCATTTGAAACCAGTTATTTAAATCATAAGTGGATTTTAATAAAGCAGTTGCCAGTGATTTCTCCTGTTCCATCTGATGTAGCACTTGGAGGGCATCCTTCCCTGATGTTCCATGTTCCTGTACTTTTAAATATAGTCATTATCCCTGCAGCCCAACTCATGCAGTGATGACTCAGAAGCATATCAGAATGCAGAGATATCCTTGCCTGACAACAGACCAGGCAGAAGGGAGCGAGCTTCCTGCCAGCTCTAAGGTCTTAGACTCAAATCAAGTCCAATTTTTAAAAATGTGACAACAGCACATCTTTGTCCTCAACCCATGATTTCCTGATTATACATAAAATGGAAAGATCTCTACTTTGTTGTGGCTTACATACTACTTCTCTCAGGCCAGAACCCTAAAAGAAAACATTTGGAGAAAGAGAGAAATCACTTCCTGGGAATGTTGCTAAAAAAATAAGTGACAAATAGTGAGAAAACTCAATCCTTCTTTTTGATGCACCCCTTTTCTTATTTAAATCAGATCACTCATGGTTTACACATTTGTGAATAGGGAGCTGGCAGCAGAATCCTTTTCAAACATCTTAGGGAATGCAAGGAGAATAATGTGGAAGGTTTCCTTTAGATAACCAAGATTAATAACTTCAGGCATTTGTTTTATAAAGATGTACGGTAGTCAGTATTCATTGGTTTCAATGTCTTTGTTCCATGTTCTGTTTTTGTTTAGGAACATATAGCCCTGCTAAACTAGCAGTTTGAAAGCAAATAGTTGCAAGTAGATAAATAAGTACCAATCAGCGGGAAAGGTAATACAGTAAAATGTCGTGTAAAGAGCTCCTTGCTTAGAGACTAAGTTGCTTAAAGAGCGCCTCGCTTAACAACTAAAACCAGCCAAAAACTTGCTTAACAACTAAACCGGGGTTTGCAATCCCACCTGCCAGAAGTCACAATTGGTCACTTACAATGGTGTTTCGCTTAAACAGCAAACTCGCTTAAAGAGCAATCAGATGGAACGCATTATGCTCTTTAAGCAAGGTACTACTGTATATATTTCTTCACAGTAGCTTAGTGGTTAAAGATGTTGAGCAGGAGGTCAGCAGGATAGTAGTTCAAGTCTCGAGTGCTGCATGACAAAGTGGGAACCTGTCATCTGTCCCAGTTCCTGCTGAACTAGCAGTTCGACAGCAAGAAATTGCAAGTAGATAAATAGGTACCATTCGATGGGAAAGTTAATGTGCGCTCCAGTGTCTAGTCATGTCTGCCACATGACCACTGAAACATTTGCAGATGTAGACAAGGATGGCTCTTTGACTCTAAATGGAGATGAGCACTGGATTTCAAACAAAGGAGACCTTTACTATATATTTCTTCATTAGGAAATACTCTTCTTCTCTATAAGTAACCCTTGCTATGGTAAACACTGTCTGAAATATATAGCCTCTGACTAGTTCATGTGACATCATCTACTGATAGATGAGCAAGTTTCCTTTTCTTATTCTTATGTCATTTCAAAATAACTTTAAAGATGTATTAAAGGATAAGTAAAGTCCTCCTCATCCCCCATTATAGAACACAAACATTCCAGTAACCCTTCCATTGACATTACAAGCCTACACTTTGCTCTCCCAGCAGTGTTGTATCTCTTCATGAAGAGTTCATGAAGGGGCTGCAGTGGCTCAGTGGTTAAGAAGCTCGCCTTGTTAGCTGGAAGGCTGGCAAGTTGGCAGTTTGAGACCTGGATACTGTATGATGGATTGAGCGCCTGTTTTTATCCCAGCTCTTGGGGTCATGAAAAGGAGCCTCATTCAGGTATCCCTTGAGTGGAGTTTCTCCAGCAAAAATCCTTTCAACCCAGAATAATTTCTGACACAAAATTATTATTATGAAGACTCTAAGTAGCTAGAACATTTTCTCAAGTTCTTGAGTGACTTTTTCATTTTAAAAGAATATTTTGAATGTCATGGGTTTTTTCTTTCTTTCATTTTTCTGGTGCTTTCTAAAAACTCAAATTTATTACCTGCAATGATGGTGATAGTGATGGTGATGAGGTATGCCTTCAAGTCAATTCTGATTAATGGCAATCCTTTTCAAGGTTTTCTAGGTAGAGAGTATTCGAAAACAGTTTACCATCCCTTACTTCTTGGGTATCCTGGAGCTGTGCAGCTTGCCCAAAGCCACATAATCTGGCTATTCTGAGATGTACAGTGGGGAATTTAACTCCCACCCTTTGCTTCAACAACCACAAAAGTTCTCTCACTATTTGCCTGATAACTCACTGATCAATCCAGCTGGTATTATCTGGAAACAGAATATGTTTTCTCCAAAACTAGGAATATTTACATCCACATTTTCCCAAATATTTCCATTCCCCCAATGAAGATAATAATAATTTGTTCTATAGGTACTTGCTGCCTCAGACACAGTAGTTCTGAATATAGTAGCATTGCAAACTGAATCAGATTGGCTTCTTCCCTTGAAGCTGAATACTGTATACAGAAAAAAGCTGTCCAAGAAATATATGTTTTATTGACCCATCAGCTTTTGAAAATATAGCTCAAAATAAATGAGTCTCAATGCCATTGATTCCGGTTTTATTATTAAACTGTTTGGCATTGAGGAAATTGCCTTTCACAAACATCCTGGGTTCGTCTAGGTTTTTTAACATGTCTGCTACACATGGAATCATAGTTAATCTGTTCAAAGCCACAAACTGCATTGCTAATGAGACAGGAAAATCTATCATTTCTGGATATCGAGAGAATAGACAATGGAATATAAAGAAGAAAACAGACATTTTGAGCCTGACTTCAGTCCCATACTAGGGGTTGAGGAGAGATGGGAAACTGATATGATGGCCCTCCCTTCTTAGTTTAACCATAGCAAAAATGCTGGAACAAGAAGAGTTTATATGTGCAGAAACAACAAGGTACACTTAACCATCATTTAGCACTGTAAGAACTGGACTAGAGCAGCTTTGGGAGGACTGGTTGGGAACTCTAGGAGTGGCAATACTTCTATCAAGAACCGTAGTCCGGATAAAGTGTATCATTTCTAACCTCTGTTCAGCCATCAGGAGTTGGGAAGCTTTTGCTTCACCACACCTTGGCTTGCTATTTGAGCCAAAACAAACTGGTTAACCTTAACAGCCAACTTCAAACAATAATTGAAGAAGATGCTTTGTTTCAGTAAACCATTGTACTAACAGTTTAATGTTCTTGGCTGTAGCTTATGTCTTGTGAAACTTTGTTCCCTCCTAATTGTGAAAAGGTAAATTGACAAAATTGTTGAATCCTAGCTATAAAATGTAGTCTGAGTAACAAAAACAAAATTCACCAGCTTTAGCTGCAGGAGTACAAAAAGCAGTTCAGACAATGACTCATGAAAAGCTGAAGAGCTTATAATGAAAAGGGAGTGAAATGACAGGCATAAAAATGTTGGAAAGGATGGGAAAAATATTTCTTCCACATTTATTAGTGAGCCTAACATTACAAACATTGTCCCTCACTAACATGTGGCTCAAAGTAGATTCCCAAGTAGGATAGCCATATGTACTCTTTTAGGGAGTACAGCTTGTCCATTTGAAGAGCTGTTCTTCTTTTTGGTTAGGCATGTCCTCCTTTCTGGTGACATATAAGTGACCACTCTACCCTCTACTGAATTTACTTGGCCAGGTGGGGAAAGTAGAGGCTATGACTGGTAAATGTATTAGCTGTCTCTCATTTTTAAATACATTTATTTTTCAAGGGACAGGACATCATCTTGGAAGAAAAGATACAAACCACGTGCACTGATATAACTAGAGGCAATGTGGTGCAGCATGCCCATTCTGTATGAACTTTAGATATGACGTCAGTCTCAGAATGGACATTCTGATGGTACTATTCAAGTATTTATTTGAAATAACTGATTATTGAGTAGATAGATATTTCAACAAAATGACAATCTATTTTTATTGTCTTTATATATTTGTTATCAATCAGTTGCAGAAATGAAAAGATAGCTTCAAAGAGTCATTGAGTACTGTGACTTATTTGTATCCCATCTTTCACTCAACTCTGTGTCCCAAGGTAGTTATTAAATCACAATATTGTGCAATATTATGACCAGTAGTGTACTTTCACTTAATGTATAGTACTAATGCATAATGTTGATAATATCTTCATATCTTGATTTAAATTAGTCCATTCAAATTTAATGCAATTTTTAAAATCCATTTTTTTGTGAAGAATATTTTCCCTTAGGGTATTTCTTATCCACATGACCTGTCTTACTGATGATGTCTGTCATCCTTTTTGGCAATGGAGCAGTGGCCACCCTAGTTCCAAGCCTTAAAATCTATCATAAAAGACCACCTAATTGTGAAATAGCCACCTGTGCACTGCCAAAAAATAGAAAACATGATACCAAAAGGGAGAGTAAAACTTTGAATAAAAAGCAATTGTGCAAATTTATGTGTATCAAGCAAAAATAAAAACAACTATTTTAATTTTACTGGAAGGATAATATATCTAGTAGGGAAGGCTTTAGCCTACTAATTCAGTGTCCTGTCCCAAAGATACTCTTTCTTTAGCTAGAAACCCAACTTTGATCAAGCAGTCCTTCCAATACAGCTGAATTTCCCAATGTGGAACCCACGGCCCATGGGGGGGGGGGATTTGATTTTTTTAAAGGGGCACAATTCAAGAATGAGTTATTAACAGTTAATGGCCTTTTAGGTTTCCTTCACATGAATAGGAGTTCATTTTTGAATAATAAGAAGTATATCTCACGTGGGGGGTTTAGGATTTTAGGGATGCTTAGGTGGGGCGTGGCCAAAAAAAAGTTGAGAATCACTGCAATAGAGGATATTTCCCAAAAGACAGCTGTTCTTTGTAAAGTAAGATATTATGACTGGGGTTTTTTTTTATGACTGACTGGTTGCACTCTCCACTTATATAGTTTCTGGGTCCTGTGGACATGGGTCCTGTTATCCAATTTGCTAATCTGAGCCCCTCATTGGCACATAACAAAAAGAAGGTACAGTAGTTGTTAACATTCTTAGAAATCTCATGAAGCTTAAATCATTTTTTCTGGGTGAGTCACATTGGGAATGCTGAGAACAATAGTCAAACTGAGGTTTGGTACAGAGGAAGTGGACCTGTAATATTTATTTATTTATTTATTTGGGGGGGGGCAGTCACAGCTTCTGAAAATAGTTCATTTAGGGTCATGACAACAGGGTCATGACAATAAGATTCAGAGACAAGCTGCCCCCTTTGCTCTGGTTGTATGATTTACAGATAGATGTTGCAAAACAGGGATTCCTAAGCCTTCTTTTCCAGCATGTTATGAAGAATAGACATAATTTCTTGCTAGTATTAGAAAGAGCACCAATCAATAAGCTTAAAAATCTTCAGAATAAAAATGGTACAAGGCAGACCAAAACAGACCTGCAGGTTTCTTGCCGAATTTCAGAATGCATATGAATTAAGGACTTGGACTGTTTTAACAAGAAGCCAGGGGTTTTCAGTATAATAAGTTAAAACTGTAAAGTCTACCAAGCATGTAACTAGAAATAAATTCTTATTTGCATTGCAGCTAAATTTAAAAAAAAAATCATAAGGATTTTCCCTTCGTTCCTGCTAGAAAACTGGAGATGGAGGCAAATCTGGGTTGCTAGGCAACTCAGGCCTGCACATGGCTGATAACACTCAAGGCATTATTTGCCTGCCTGACTGCACTGAGTCAGAACAAAGGCCAGCTAATGAAGCTTTCAAATGCTGTTGGCGCTTGCCTTTGACGGTTCAACACTGGTTCTCCCTGCATGTATGTGACAGTTACAGCATCAATGCAGCAATGCTTTCCAAAACACAAACACCTCCTGAGCATAAACAGGAGAAGCCCAAAGAAAATGACAGACAGACAAAATAGCATTGAAGCAGCAAAATGTCTGACAGATAGTCTGTCTCCAAAATGGAGGACACCTAGGAGAGGGTGAAAACAAATTGAAACCACTGAACAAGCAGAAACACAAAACAAGATATTTACTATAGAAGACTTAAGAGGTGACTGGACTCATGTTTAATTTTTACCACACAGTGCAATCATCCTTTTGCGTTGATTTTGATTACTGCTTTGAGCAAGGGGTTGGACCCGATGGCCCCTTCCAACTCAATTATTTTATGTTTATGTGATTTGTAGTGTCCCTTCCAGTTCTGTAGTTCTAAGATTTATTATTATTGTTATTGCTATCACCATCCTGTTGAGTAATAAGTAAAAACATGTATTTCATAAAACTATTATTAACAACAGCTAAGAAAATCTGTATACATTTTCTTAATTAACATTTAGTGGATTATGAAGATGATACATAATCAGATTTATTTATTTATTTGGTCACCTCCAGACTTGATTACTTTAATGCGCTCTACATGGGGCTGCCCTTGGTGACCATTCTGAGGCTACAGCTGGTCCACAATGCGGCTGCCTGGGTTGTGATGGGGTGCGGGCATTATGTGCACACCTCACCATTGCTGCAGGAGCTGCACTGGTTACCAGTGTGCCTCTGGGTGCAATTCAAGGTGCTGGTCATTACCATTAAAGCCCTGTATTGTAGTGGGCCAGGATACTTGAGACCACATTGCCCTAAGGACAACTGTCCATCTCATCAGAGCAGACTGGAGAGGCTCTCTGGTTGTACCATTGACTAGAGAGGTGCACCTCTCTAGCACTAGAAGGAGGGCCTTCTCCATGTCTGCTCCAGCCCTATGGAACCTCCTGCCAAGTGAGTTGTGTCTCCAGACGGAGCTACTACCCTTTAGAAAGGGGGTTAAGACCTGGCTGGCACACAGAGAGGTAGGGGTCAGATGAGCCAACATACTGGGGCAACCGTCTGGCCCATACCCCACACATGCCCCGCCAGCCAGGTCTTAGCACCCTTCCTAAAGGGCAACATCTCCATCTGGAGATGCAACTCACTTGGCAGGAGGTTCCATAGAGCCAGAGCAGAAACGGAGAAGGCCCTCCTTCTAGTGCTAGAGAGGTGCACCTTTCTAGCCAATGGTACAACCAGAGACCCTGTCCAGTCTGCTCTGGTGGGATGGAGAGATGTCTTTAGGGTGATGCAGTCTCTTAAGTATCCTGGCCCACTACCATATAGGGCTTTAAAGGTAATAACCAGCACCTTGAATAGCACCCAGAGGCACAATTAAAAGTCAATTAAAAGTTTGCTTTGCAATTTGTTTTTATAATAGATCTAGTCTACTTAAAAATATATAACTTCTGTTGAATAGAATCACAATGCACTGTTGGATAACTTCCTTAGAATAAACAGTTCTTTCAAATTCTTCACCAAACTGCTGTTATGAAAGGGGGGGGGGGGGAAGAAATGTAGAAGAAACAAAAAAGTCAAAAAACCTTAGGCTTGATAATGGCCAGAATCCTGTCAGTGCAGCTCTACATGTATAATGTTGATGATGTCATTAGTTGTGGCCTTTTATTTTTAAATAAAAGTTTCTTATTCTTCCCCTTCAGGTTCTGAGGCTGCCTTTGGGGGCCTGAAGATGGCAGGCAGAGGTATGCTTTTACTCTCTGAAACTCAGTGCTGCAGGTCCTTGTACCAGCTGCACTCTTAATGGCTGACATTTTCAGACATTTAAGGCTGTCTTCCATCCCAAGACCCTCAAAATATCTCCCAACTCAGAAAGAATGTTTAGGGATACATGAGAAGAGAAACAGGAATTTCTAAATTAAAGATAGAAGGACACAAATGAGGACATTATTAGCCTTTTGCATTTGGCTTTGCATCAACAATTTCCAGTCATTGTTAGGATTGCACCAACTCAAGCCTCAAGAAACTGCTATGCTTGCTCAAGTTTCCAGATAGGGAGACAATCTCAGGACAAGTGATTCCTAGGAGAAGAAACATTGTGTCTGTGTGCGCGCGTGCAAAGTTGTTTAATTGTTCCCAGTCCTTTCCTATTTCACTTCTGACACTTTGTGTCCGAAGAAGTGGATTTTGACCCCCAAAAGCTCACATTGAAACAAATTTGTTAGTGTGTCACTACAAATGGTTCATTTTTATCTCTCTCTCTCTCCTTTCTTTTCTTTCTCTTTAATTTCATCAACATATTGAAGGAGACAGTTACTTCTTTGGAAATTGTTCCACCTCTGTCACATCATCAGGATAGACTATTGTGACTTCAAGGTATAGAATGCTGCTGAATTAATACTTCTAGTTTGCAGCTACAACTCCCAGGACAGTTAGCGAAAATAAATGAATCACTGGTAGGTGTGCAGGTAGCACATTATACATAGCAGTATCCCAGTACTCAATGCATTTTGTGGAAGGCTGTATCCAGTGTGTTTCAAACAATGTCTGATTAAAATTCTTCTTTTGTGTCCAGATCAAACTTTGGACTGTCAAAACGAAGACACTTTCTTGGCTTTGTCATTGGCCAAAATTAAATCTTCATCAGTACATTTTTCTGGTAGTAAAAGTCCCTGGTGGAGCTTTCCCATATATATGTTTCAGTCCAGAGCCTGGCAATTCTTCTCTCCCTCCATGTTAGAAGACTATCATTGGTCAAAGACGTCCCACAATCTCCTGTCAGTAACTGGAGACATTGTGGGTCATTCTCCCTCTCTACACTAGCTGGGAAAGAGTAGGTGGGCCCTATAATAGCAAGAGATTCCCCAAGATTTTTTTTCTTGTCCTAGCTCTCCATGATTAAAATTAAAATATATACTACTACTGATTATTCTGAAGTGTAAAATCATTTCTGTTCTTTCTTTACTTACTTACTTTCTTTTCTTTTTTTGCTAACCTTGAATTTATTCAAGAGTTCATGATCCCTCCCCAAAATGGAAAGTTGCTACTAATATATTAATTGGCTCCTTGAGCTGATCTAGCCACTCTTCTGTAATCTTGTAAAATAAGTAGCCAACTCAAATAAAACATATTAGAAAACAAATGAGCTAGCTTATGATTGCCCAGACAATTGTTTCAGTCGTGTCTAGTCCAGAGCAAATATGAGGATGCAAAGTATCCTGCTGAAGATAGAATGTCCCAATAGGAGAAAATTGCACAGCTTTACTATTCCAGTTAATGCAGAAAAGTTTTATATGCTGATCAGTTTTTTTACTCTAATCATTTACAGTACCCCTTCCCTTCCTTGATAACACTAAAACTGCTCCATTTTTTAAAAAAATTCTGTATTGTCCCAAGCGAGCAAATAGTTACTGGGATTGATCTCTTGCTTAATTGCAGCAATTTTACCTTAAATACAGGCAGCTGAGTGTTCATAATCAAGTCACAAATTTCACTGTTGAGTGAGAGACCTCCCCCAAGCAAAATAATTACAGATAATAACAAGTGGATCATAATAAATGCAACACACAACAAATGTACTCTGAGGACACGAAGCAGAGTCAGAAGGGCTATTATGGAACCCCTGTGACTTTTCTGCCTTTTGGGGAGGAAAGAGAATGAAAAACAATGCAATATCTTTAATTGTCTCTTGTAAACTGGAATCTAGCTCATCAACTAGCTCTGTTGGTTTGTTGTAAATAATACCCAATTATTCCCCCTTTGGCAGCCTCTTGTGTCCAGAGAAGCTTACCAGTGTCATCAGCACAGATGAGAACTGGCACCTCAATTTGCATCAGTGCATAAAAGGCTGTAATGGAAGGCAGTAGGAGACACTCACTTAGGTTAATTATAGTATTTTCATAGACCCGCACCTGACAAAAACCAATTTACTCCCCTTCATTTTGCACAGCTATTTTAGCCTCTTGTTTCCCACCCACATGGCCATCTCCAAGCCAAAAAACAAAACAAAACACACACACACAGTTCTTATTGGATAGTCTTAGATACAGGTACTGTATATATATTATATACAATTATACAATGATTTTACATCTTAAAGGACTTGCTCCAGAAACAGTGATCCATGCAGCTGTTCAGAGACACACAAATGTTTGATTCTCTGTTTGAACTCAGAGAGATTACATTCTGTGATTCAGAACAAAAGATGAAGATCTGCATTGTACTAATATCAGAACATTTTGAATACATCTGGCTCAGAACCTCAGAATTATGCTTTCAATGAAAGAGCAACTTCTTAACAAGCATGAGTAGTTATTTTCTAATATCTATCATAGCATACCAGTGGCTCATGTACTTAAGTAAGAGCAAACACTGAGAGGGTTAGGTAGATGACTATGTTGACAAACTTTACTGGCTGCAATGAAACAAGTGGGACAGAGACTAGAGTGACAAGGGTGGAAAACTCAAGAGTAAATCCAACCAAACATGGTCTAGAGCTCATATGAAGTTCTATTCCAAGGTGGAATAGATTCTTTTCTGCTGCCATTGCTTCTGCACACAGTTGTCCAGTAGAATTGTTTTGAGTGGCCAGTGGCTTCATTTATGATCCTCTAAAACAGGGATTCTCAACCCTGTTGCCTTGGTAGATGACCTATGCTGGGAACTAGACTAAGTGGAGTGTGTCCCTGTTAGTTCTGCTGGGCCTCCCAGCAGCTTTTGATACCATTAACCATGGTATCCTTCTGGGCTCTCTATCTAGGATGGAACTTAGAGGCAGATTTACTCCACTCCTTCCTGGAAAGGAGAACCCCAAAGGTGGTGCTGTGTGACTCCTGTTAAAAACTTTGCCCATTGGCCTGTGGCATTCCTTGGGGTTCTTTTTTTTGTCCCTCATGCTTTTTAACATATACATGAAACCACCAGGAGAGATTATCCAGTGTCACCAGTATGCCGATACCCAATTCTATCTCTTTTTCCCAATTCATTCAAAGGAAACTCTCTCAGTTCTAAACCAATGCCTGGTGACACTAATGAGGTGTATGAGGGCAAAGAAATTGAAATTTAATCCAGACAAGACAGAGGTGCTCCTAGTCAATTAGAAGGCAGTTGGAGGAATTAAGATACAAGCTGTGCTGGATGGGGTCACACCACCACCACCCTGAAAACTCAGGTACACAGCTTGGGTGAACTAATGGGCTCAACCTTGACCCTAAATGTGCCAGGAGTGCATTCTCACAGCTAAAACCAGTGTGCCTCTTCCTTATGTTGCTCATTTGGCTGCAATGGCAAATGTCTCAGGTACATCCTGCTTGGATTATTGTAACACATTCTATGTGTGAATGGCTTTAAAAACAGTTTGAAAACTTTAGCTGGTTCAAAATGCAGCAGCTAATACTGCACCTTATTGCAAAAGCAATCCTTTCCAACGTTTTAAATTCACAGCAGTTCTACTGCTTACTCAAAGCATAATTGTGCTGTGCTCCATAGACTCTTCTGAATGAAATAGCCATGCAAAAAAACTGCCTTAGAAACTTCTGTTGACTAATGTTTTCTGCATGATAACTTACTCTTCAATAACATGAACAGAATTGCAAAAAAGAAAGAAAGAACACTACAGGGGAGACTCTGAAATCTTGTCCATCATTATGGTAAGTTATTTGAGCAGCTGACTCTTTTCAGGCAGAACAGGACTACATTGCAAAGGCTGCACTTAGATAATTAAAAAAATTAACATACTTATCTTGTGGCAGAGAGCTTCACGGCCAGAAACAATAATATGACAATCTTGTATTTTTATGATGGAGGGGACTGTAGTGGCTTAGTAGTTAAGATGCTGAACTTGATGACTGGAAGGTCAGCAGATCAGCAGTTCAAGATCTGACTACTGCACAACAAAGTGCGCTCTTGTCTCTGTTCTAGCTCCTGCCAACCTAGCAGTTCAAAAGCAAGACATTTCAAGTGGATAAATAGGTACCACTTTAGTGGGAAGTTAAACAACATTCCGTGCACTCCGGTGTCTAGTTATGCCTGCCACATGTCCACAGAAATGTCTGCAAATGCAGAAAGCGCTGGCTCATTGGCTGTAAACAGAGATGAGCACTGAACTCTAGAATTGGATACTACTAGATTTGAACAAGGGCAACCTTTACCTTTTGTCTTAATTAACACCCCCATGCTGTTTCCTTTTACTCTGTGAACTTCAGCCAGCTGGCTGTCTTGCAATTTTATATGAAATATATAAACATACATAGACATGCTCATTTATGTCTTTAGTGAGGAGATAACAGAGCTCATCCTGTTCTCCAGTTCCACTGCTTTGAGTAGGGCTGCAAACTGTGGTATGGGCATAACAACACCACTGCACAAATTGGGCATTTTACATGACTCTCTTGTTGTGCCTCTCTCCTAATTTGGTCAATGTTTCCCTCTTGCTTTAGTTCTAAACCATTGAGGTGGTGTGGGGGGCAAAGTCAGTCCAAAAACTGGCAAAATGCAATGTGAGACAAGGACCAAGTTCTGAAAATATGCCTAGTTCTTTATTGATTAACAATTTTAAATGCAGCATTAAAATATCAATATAAACCATCATTAAAAAATACACACAGAAACATATGGCCTTTATATTTTCTGTCTCTCTGCTGTGACTACTGCCAACATGAGATAAAAAACCAAAAGCATTCATAAAAATATCAACATTATGGACAGAGTTGGCCTACAGAGTGTTTTCCTTAATTATTACAAACACAATATTTTGGTCTTAAAGTGTGCCCCTTCCACACTGTTTTTTAAAATGTTAATTTCTCATTACTTTCTTAGCATTTTAAGAGTCTAATTTAGTAATATTCCTCTATTACATTTTGCCCTAGAAACAAAACTTAAAGTTAGTAGCAGAAGTAGATTACTGTCATCCTTTGGTAAGTAGAGACTGGACTCTATTAAATCCTGACCTTTTCATAAATATCAGAATTAACATTTCTGCTCTGTTCTTCAGCATCTTGAATTGAATTAAAGTACTTTATTTGGAAACCTTGTACACTCTACATCTTGAAATTTCTAGACAGATGTTTTCAAACTAGCTGCCTTCACATGAAATTGTTTGTGTGGTGCATCTAGATTAATGGTTCCCAAAATGGGGCCCATCCCCCCCCCCCGGGGGGGACTTCAATTCCCAGAAGCCTAAGTCAATACACTGGCTGATCAGTGCTGTGGGGAGCTGACAGGCTTCTAGGAATTGAAGTCCCAAAACCAAAGGCTTGGGAACACCGATTTAGATCCACTTGTATCTGTAGAAATAGTTCCAGGAATTTAGCAAGCAATCCTGTTTTCTAGCTAGGCTTCAGTACATACTGTACATATTCTCATGTAGCCTCATAATACCTGCATAAACTTTTGCTTCATTCAGCCTGTGTCATTCATTTACATGTTAATACTTTGCCAGAATATTTGAGCCGCATGCAAGACCACTATATCCATCTTTTCTCCACTGCAAAGGACAGTGAATGCAAAACTGAAAATTATATACTAGAGAAGAGCTGGATATAGCAACAGCAGCTGAACATAGCATCAGTGTGAACTGTCTTCCTCTCTTCTTCGGTAAGACTGAATGGAACATCCCTTGTGCCTTAATATTATGCTTCTCTACTCTTCAACCCAACTACCCCAGCATTGTTGATCACTATCCAAGAAGAAAGAAAGTTCACTATGATTCTAAGGATATGGAGGAGAATTTTACTAGATATTAAGAAGAGTGCATTTTCACACAGATGCTATTTTCAGTAACAGCCTCATGCTTCTACAGTGTCTTGTTCTACCTTCTGATTAACAACACCCGCTATGTTTAGAGTGCCAATACGTTACTTCCAAAAAAAACCAAACCAAACATTAAGTCAGAAATGACGGGTTGAGTGACAACATCCTCCCCTACTCCAAAAACTTAATTTTAAAAAATCAGCATTCTACAAAACTACATTTAAAGGCTAATTAATCTTCTTGGGCCTGGATTTCTTTCATTCTGCTAACAAAATAATACTCTTTATATAAAAGATGGACAAAAATGACCTACTATACATCAGATGTTTTTCAACTTAAGTTCACATAAACCATTACCATTGGTTATTATGGTGAAAGCTGATTAGACACGTCAGCCAAAAACAACCAGAAAACCAAAGTAGATGGCCTACATGGAAATACTTATAGGTCCAAAGGAGTGAAGTCTTCCTACAGCACCCATTTAGATAAACTGTTTTTCAGGTAACATTAGCTGTGGTCGATAGCCAACAGACTATTGTGGAAAAAATTAGAATTTCCAGGTCCACTAGACACATTGTTTTAGAAACATCTGATAATTATTACCTCTCAAAAATAACTCTATCACCATTGGGCATTTAAACACAGAGATATCTGATGGTACAGTTATAGTGAAAACTTTCATAAATGTGAATAGTTATTCTGATTTATATCTTTTTTTAAAAAAAATGTGAGTATACAAGGGAAGAAATATGACCTCTAAATATAGATTTGTAATTTTTTCCAAAATGAAGCAGACAAATTCAACATGCTTTTGGTAAAAACACCTAAAAACAAAATGATTTTTTTTTAAAAAAAATTCAGTATAAAATACACAATAAAGACATCAAAACAAAGAACATGTATATGACTCAAGTGTTAGGGACTTTCTTCAACATAGCAGACTTAAAGCTATGGAGACTTGAAGATTATTAAAGCAAAAAGATATATCAACCAGACATGGACATAAAATTCAGTTTTAAAATGAGATAACTTTAATTCAGTGGTGCCCAAACTAAGGCCCCCGGGCCTTAGTGACCGGCTCCCTGAACCACATGATCGGCCCACGGCCCAAAAAGTTTAGGCAACCCTGCTTTAATTAAAGCTTAATACTGACATGGTTCAGTGTAGCCAAGAAGGAAGGTGTTCTTGGAACACATCAGGTTTTTAAAAAACACATCACAGTTAAACTGTGCACAAACACAAACATCCAATGATGTCTTGAACTGTAATGTTGGAATGCATCACAGAAGACATATTATGCCCATATTTATGCATAACTAATATTTTACTGCTGCTGTTCTTGGTCAGCAGTTCTGAAAGTAGAACTCCCAGTATGGTACTTTCACCCCCTAAATTCTGAACACCTAATTACCCACTCAGATCTCCAAGATGAAACAATAATGGCTTAGAATGCAATCAGCAAAAATACTGTATATCTATATAAAAGCCATAACTCAACTACACAGCTTCTCATTACAAACATCAACAAGTGGTTATCAGTTATCACATGTTGTGTTTGTGGAATTTCTCTCATCCAATGGAAGGATTGTGAAGTGTTTCTAGTACATAAATCTCAAAGCCAGAGGATCACTTTATGTGCTTTTGAGGATATATAAAAATTCTTCCTTCTACTGAAAGCTCAAGCTAGAAGTTCCTTTACTACAGGTATTCATACCACATATATTCTGTCATCTTCCACTGACATGAAGTTCATATGAATATATAAATGCAACTGCTCCTTTTTGCATTGTCTGTTGGTCTAGTTAAAAAGACAGAGGGATCAATTGTGCTTGAGAATTCTTCTACTCCCTTTGACGACTGGTTTATCAGAATTCACAATTGGATTTTTTTAGCCTCAGCAATCTTCTTAAAGTGTTCTTGGAAAAGATGGGTTTGGCCTTATAATCCATTCTGCATGAGGATTCACATGATACAGATCTAAGAGGTAGGTGTCAGGATCTAGACAATGTTCACCTGTTGAGTATAAAAAAGAAAATTGTAAAGAATTCTCCAAAGTTATGGCCTTATCAATCCATCCAAAGTTTAGTTGTGTAGGTATTTCTTTCAAACAAATTGATGTAGTTGCTAGCAGCATGAAAGAGAAGTGCATTTCATATAGTTCAGCCACAAGTGAAAATTAGGCAACAGAATGATGTAGTGAACAAAATGAAGCAACACATGTATTTTGCCCTAACTATGACTTCTATTCTATGCTGTCCTAGTTCATGCATGCCAGAGGTGGCCCTCAGAGCCTTCTCTGTGTGCACTCATGCAGTCACCCTAGCATAGAGTTCACCCCACCCCTCTACCTAGCAGCCCAATGGGAGCACTTCCTCTCTCCCTCCAGCAGAGTTCACCCACCCCTCTGCCCACCAGCCCAATGAGAACACTTCCTCCCTCCCCACAAAATAGAGTTCACCCTCCTTCTCTTCCCAGAAGCCCAATGGGAGTGTTTCTTTCCTCCCCTGTTACACTTTGTGATAAATAAGTGGGTTTTGGGTAGCAGTTTGGGCACTCAGTCTCTAAAAGGTTTGCCATCACTGTCCTAGTTTAACTGTCCTATGTGGCTGTTACTAGCCAGATGTTAGCTATAAATCAAGCCTAACTCTTTTGTCATGTCTGTCCCTGGCTTCATCACTTTACTCCGAGCTATTTCCCCATCAGAGGGACTAGGAAGAGTGAGCTGTTTTCACTTCCTTCATATGATCCCCGCACCCTGTAAGCCTGCCTTAAAGGGATGAGGTAGGTTTTGAGGAGATGAGAAGAATTGCAGATGTTGGCTGCCATGACACTGGATTCAGGCCTATGTATGGATAAACTATTTTATTTAGTTTTCAAAAGCTGACACTTGCCTCTTCTGTGGGATAAATCAAGGGTGCCCAAACTATGACCCAGGGGCTGGATGCAACCCCTGATGCCAATTCATCTGGCGCATGAAGCCCTCGTTGTTCCTTGAAGCAGAAATAAAATGCGCCCGTACGGCTTTCAGGAGCAATGAGGGCTTTGTGGGCCAGATGATTTGGCATCAGAGGCCGCATCTGGCCCACAGGCCATAGTGACTGGCTCCCTGAACCAAGTGACCAGTCAGTGGCCCAAAAGGTTTGGACACTCCTGGGATAAATGGCATCTCAGAAAACAAAACAAAACAAAATAAACAAAATAAAGTAAAATAAAAATAAAAAACACAGTAGCACTTTAAAGACTAACTGCTATATTTTCACTGTTAGCTTTCGTGGATCAAGTCCACTTCATCAGACATCTGATGAAGTGGACTTGATCCACAAAAGCTAACAGTGAAAATATAGCAGTTAGTCTTTAAAGTGCTACTGTGTTTTTTTATTTTTATTTTACTTTATTTTGTTTATTTTGTTTTGTTTTGTTTTCTGAGATGCCTGAACTACAGACTAACACGGCTACTATTCCAAAAAATTCTGGGATAAATGGTTCAAGAAGAAGAGGAAAGAAGGAGAAATGGAGTATAGCTGTTGCCTCTGATCCAAGCTACATTCCCATAGTAGATACAGTTTAGGATAGCATGACATCATGTACAAGAAAGATACAACACTTAGCATGTGATTGAACCTTTTTTAAGGACATGGTAACATTCCCATCAACCTGATCATGCTGTTTTGAAGGGCTGCTGATTTTAAATTGGGACTGCGGTGGCCTAGTGGTCAAGATGCTGAGCTTGACTACTGGAAGGTTGGCAGGTCAGCAGTTTGAGACCCTAGTGCTGCACAACGAAGTGAGCTCCCATCTCTGTCCCAGCTCCTGCCAACCCTAGCAGTATGAAAGCAAGAAATTGCAAGTAGATAAATAGTTACTGCTTCAGTGGAAAAGTAAATTGTGTTCTGTGCACTCCAGTGTCTAGGCATGCCTGCCACATGTTCACAGAAATGTCTGAAGATGCAGACAGTGCTGGCTCTTTGGCTGTAAACAGAGATGAGCACCAAACCCTAGAGTCAGATACGACTGGCTTTCGAGCAAGGGTGACCTGTTTCTTAATTGATCCTCTCAATAACTTCTGCAGTAACTCCTGCCTTCTGCTGCCTAAACTCATATTCTTTCCCACTCATCTCTGTATTTCCCACCCTTAAAAAGAAATGTGATTCTAAATTCACATACATATGTTACCACCAACTTCATACAGCAGTAAATTCATTGAATCCACGGAACCATTACTGAAAAACAAGACAAAAACACAACTTTGTTACAACCCTCTCAGAGCACCGCAATTTAATTTTTGTGTGTGTCTATCTACGTCATATCTCCACTTCTTTCCTTGTGGTAGGCACGTATGGGACTACATGATAACAGAGCTTGCTGACTTAATTATTATGCTCATTTAAGTGTCCTAACCTCTTTCATAGATGCATGGGAACTGTAATTGTTAAGCAAGCTCAAGATTCTCTAGCTCTCCACATAGCAACTATGATCCCCAAGGCCTGCTGTGAAGAGGTAATAAAAGTTCATGTAAGCGTTATCGATATATATTCCCTGGTCTCAAATCCTGGCAAAGGACATGTTTCTCAAGAAGAAGAGAAAAAGACTAAAAAATCAATATTGATCAACAGCACTCAGCTTGTTTCAACAGCCAATTTGGAAACTGCTAGGATGTGCGAAGAAAAAGCTGCAGTAGCCCCAGGTGGAGACTGTTGTTGTTAATAGAGTATTAAGTACTAATAACTCAAATCCGCACTAGCATGCCCAAGAGTGCTTTATAGAATTTAGGTTGAGTACATTTTATAGCAGTGTTTCCCAATTTGGGGACCAGGCTCCAGAGGGGTACTTCAATTCCCAGAAGCCTCAGTCAGTACATTGGCTGATCAGTGTTTTGGGGGGTTGACTTAGGATTCTGGGAATTGAAGTCCAAAAACCAAGGGTTGGGAAACACTGTTCTATAATGAATTAAATCCATTGTATTTGCATATCATCAACATTGCCTGGCAGCAGCTGTTCTGAGTTTCAGACAAGAGTTTTCTTAGGCCTACCTGGTGGTTATGTCAGGAATTGAACCTATGACTTTCTGCAGGCAAATAAGGTGCTCTGCCATGGAGCAATAGCTCCTTCCCTGTCTCATCAAGGATGATTTTATGTATTTATAACAATGATCTATTTACCTAATAATACTATTGTTTTTAAAAGGCTGTAACTACACAAAAAATTCCTCGATCTGTGATAGAATAACCCCTGCCACCTGGCATGAAGGAAACACCATTTGAGAAGTCCTTTTATAGACTTTTTGAAATACACACATACTCATTTACAGTATTAATGCATATGTGTGAATGGTAAGGTAGAAATGCAAAACCACTAAGGGAGCTAAATATATCTTCTAACTGCTGTAGATTAGTTCATTCAAACTAAATAGATGGACTTGGGTCATGTTCAATTATTTTATAAGGGCTTCCCCTCCTAAGGAGCCTTGGTGGTTCAGTGGTTAAATTGCTGTACTGCAGCCAGAAGGCTGTGAGTTCAATCCTGACCAGGGAGCAAGGTTGACTAAGCCTTCCATCCTTTCAAGGTTGGAAAAATGAGTACCCAGCATGGTGGGGGGCAAATGTTAATTAACTTGTGAACTGCCCAGAGAGTGCACAAAGCTCTATGGGACGGTATATAAGTCTAAAGTCTATTGTTATTACTAAAGCAGATGCACCCACTCAAACCCCCCCCCCCATTTTGAGGGTGCATCAAAACAGCACCCCATTGGTCTTCTCTTACCCAATCTCCATGAATAGAAGCACAATGCATACTGCAGGTACGCCCCTCATTTCCCAACCACAGAAAATATAGATGTTTGATTTTAAAGTGATATGAAAACAACCTCCAACATGTTATTTTTCACCTAGGACTACATTTCTCCTGCCTAAGTAAGGAAGAAGGCACCAAAGGAAACCAAGCTACATCTGCTTATAGCTGTAGTGGACAGTTACCATTTGAGTAGACTGACTGTGTTGACAATGTTCCAACCGTTCTGACATAGGTTCTTCTGGAATTGCCTCAAGACATCAGCTGCTCTGATTCCATTGGTTAAGTGAACCTCTTGAGAGTCCTTTAGGAATAAGGAAGCTGGAACTTTCACTGTTTTGGATGGCTAAATGAAGAGATGGCATGGAGGGGAAAAACAGGGACACAAAGGTAAGAAAATCCAGCCACTAGTAGAAAGCTCAATGCATGTGTACAAAAAGGAGATACATTAATATAATTATGCACTCTATTTGAAAAATATTCTCCTCTTCAAGTAACTGTTATTTATACCTCCCACCAGACCAAGCATTGATGGCAATGAACAGAACTGATGTAAAGAAAGAACATTGAACATCACTTCACATTGAACATCACAAGTGGCAGCACTGGACTAGAAAACTGAATGGGCACGTGCGCCCCCTGGTGTTTAATCAAAGAAAAATCCTCATGTTGCAAACTGGATAACGTTAAGACTTGTGGGACCAAGTCATAACGTTATCCAGGGTATTAGTGTACGTCAGTTTTTTAAAAAGATGTCAGGAACCTCCAAGGTTTAATTCAACAGTACTATGGGAGTAAAACATGGTCATTAATGAAGGCTGGGGAAAAAGAACTATCAAGAGCTGTAAGAGCCATGAAAAGAGCAATGCTAAAGATATCCCTTCACAACCACATCCCTAATACCCAGATAAGAGAACAAAGCAGAATCAACGAAACTGTTGCTGAATATCACAAATGGAAATTGCACTGGGCTGGATACGTCTCTCGAATGACAGATGGACATTGGACAGCAGCAGTCAGCGAGTGGTATCCCAGAGGAATTAAAAAAAACCCTTGACAAAAAAAAAAAGATGGGAAGACCCAATCATGAAAAGTTTTGGTTGAACCTGGAGAAGAGCATGGCAGCAAAATGAATGGAAAATTAGTTGCGACCAGCAGGCACTTATTCCTTGATAGACTGGTCAATCAAGGAACTTTAATGGGCTTGGAAGATGCTATCTTGATTACCCATATTGCTCCACGTGTAGCTAAGTTCCTAGTTTGTTTAGGAAATTAAATTGGCAGTTCTAATCTCAGCTTCCTAATATCATGCAGGAATTTGGAATAGTGTTGCTAGTGGTAGATAACTGCCCCTGTGTCCCTGTGTATCACCACCACCTGCTGCCCTTGAAGGGGGGCTTTCAGAAGACCTACAGAGGTTCTCCTCCATCTTGCAACCAGACCTAACTTGATCCTTAGACTTTACAGTGGTGAATTTGAAAAGAGACTTATAGGGCACACTGAACTCACAATATGACAGTCATGGCCAACCTTTTAGAGACCAAGAGCACAAACCCCACTTATTTAATGCAAAGTGCCAACACAACAACAGGGGAGGAAGGAAATACTCCCATTTGGCTGCCAAGTACAGGGATGGGGTGAACTCTGCTGGGGGGAGAGAGGAAGTGCTCTATTTGGGCTGCTAGGGAAAGGGGCAGGGCAAACTCTGTGCTGGAAAAGTGGAAGTGTTGCCATTGAGCTGCTGGGCAGAGTGAAATCTGAGCTGAGGTGACTGCATGGGTTCCCACAGAGAGGGCTCCAAGTGCCACCTCTGGCATGCATGCCATAGGTTTGCCACCTCTGCAAAATGGAATGGGGAAATTCTGGCCAGCCAAATAATTCTGGCTTACAACACTATCAGTGCTATCTAACACTACCAAAAGTAAAGCGTTCCAGTAAAATACATTTGCAAGGTCACCCACACTCCCCACTTCCATTCTGACATATGGCATTCTTTTAAGTAAGAGTGTCATTGTCTGTTTGTTCCATAGGATATAAAGTCAAGATCCTGCAGGATGCTATTTTGTTTGTTCTTTTTTCCAAATGCCCCAAAATGATCTCAAGTGGGCCTGCTGTAGTCCCACACACTGATGAGACAGAAAGAAGATGGGAGTGAGTAGGAATTATTTCACTCACTTCACTGTGGTTCTTTTCCGTCTTTTCCTTGTCTATGTGGATCTTTCTTAGCAGGTTCTTGATCCTTCTGTCATAGAACTGGTGCTTCCTACTGTTGCTCTCATTCAGTTTTCTCACTTGGGCTATCAAGAAGGATGGGACCTAGAAGAAAGAGAGAGAGAGCAGATTTACAGCTAGAAGTTAGAAAAGGAGTAGTTTCATTGAAAGAGCCAATCAATTACATCACTTCATAAATATTGACAATGGTCTTAAGGTTCCTCAAAGTTGACTCTCCAGATGTTCTTGAACTTCAATTACCAGACACTCGAGTCAGCACTCCTGCTGGTAGGGGCTTTTGGGAATTGAAGTCCAATAACATCTGGAGAGCCAAGTTTGAGGAACCCTGGTATGCCACTTCATCATGACACCAACGTTGTTAGGTAGGTTACAGATTTTCAGATTGTACTATTCACATTCAAAGAATGCTCCTCAGATTCAATATTACAACTGGTAAATTCAATATACTTGATCCTGTAGGATTTTAAAATCAGCATGCTCTTCTTTTTATAACTTAAACATTGGTTTTGATGCATTCTTAGCTGTACTTAGGAGAAGATTGAGAGAAATCAAGTAGCTTAAGTTAGTTAACATAAGTATGTCTTACAGTCCACAGCAAATCCTGATAATGGATCATCATCTGTACAATGTCAGCTGCCCCCTCTGCCAGATGTTTTTCCTTCCCTTCTGGGATCTTATTTGGCAAGCACTTGTGCATGAAGAGATTTGGTGCTATGACAGTGGAAACATTCCAAAGATTCATCTTGTTTTTTCTTTCTCTAGAAACAACCAGCCTCAAAAACTCCAGCAGAGCCTGAAAACGTGGGAGAAATGTTCTCATTGTCAGATATCAACAGAAAGTGCACACACAAAAAGACCTGTTAATTTTAGTTTGGATATGAAGAGAAGGAATACCAATAGCTACTTACAAATACTGTACAGTAATACCTCGGATAACGCTAAGACTTGGTTCCAGAAGTCTTGGTGTTATCCGATTTTTAGTGTTATCCGATGCATGTTAAAATCCTATGGGATGGATCAGATAACGTCAAAGCTCCATAGAGATACATTGTAACTGCACAGGCTTTAGCAGTTGTTATCCGATCCATCCCCACAGGACCTTAACGTTATTTGAGCACTGTCTGCATTGGCAACTGTTTCCATGGACACGTGGCAACATAGAGTGCATGGAACACTGTTTACCTTCCCACCGAAGTGGTCCCTATTTATCTACCGTACTTGCAATTTCTTGCTTTTGAACTGCTAGGTTGGCAAGAGCTGGGACAGAGACAGGAGCTCTCTCTGTCGTGCAGTACATGGGAATTGAACTCGGACTTTCTAGTCAGCGAGTTCAGCATGTTAACCACTTGAGCTAATGCAGTCCATGAGCAAGTTTACATTTCCATTATTCATGCTATGAGACTGTCACCACTTCCTTGTAAAAGGGGAGGCCACAGGTACTGAAATGGATGGCCTCTACATGTGCAATGATAAGCTGTGAGATCCCATGTTACAGCTAGGGGTGGGCACTATCCCCTTTGTCAAAAGTGTAGAAATGGACTGAATATTTGAGTAGCTCCTGAGCCGCTGGTAGGGAGAGCAAAGAGCACCCATAGGGCAGAACTGCATCCCATGTGTCCTCCAATGTGTCCCACTTTTGTGGCGCAAAAATTGTTAAAGATATATTATATAAACAGAAGTGGGCGGGGGGGGGGACTAAGGAAAATTCTGAGTTGACATCAATGGAAAATGAGACTACAGTATGTTTGTTACTTTAGAAATGAATCTTCCTTGAATACTTCTTGTTGCAAAGTCACTGAGCAAATCATCAAAGTCTACTATTCAAAGACCTGGTTTTGGTCATTCATTATCTTGCACACACCCTTACAAACACAGCTGCAGGACCTCTCATTTGAGATCCAGCCAAAAAGATCCAGAGAAAAGGGGAAGGGGAAGGAAATCATATAAAGTACTGGTAAGGCTGGGAAGGTTTTTTCAACCTTTGCTTTTCAGTGTAAATAAACTAATTTGTTGTTCTGGTGGACAGGGTAAGAGAAAACTCACAAAGAGAAAAGGCTATGATACTCAGGAGACACCCCTCACACTGTGCTTCTCAAAAGGAATTAAAGAGGACAGTATCCAGTGTCCTAACAATCCAGCCTGCGCTGTCCTTGCCGTTCCTGGAAGTGAAAGTAAAATGTGCCAATGCATGTGCAAAACGCTGCCATAAAGCACCCATGGCTGTTGTAAACATGTTTATGACAGCCTTCGGTGCATTTACGGCAGCATTTTGTGCATTTACAGGCGTGTTTTACTTCCACTTCCAGTGGGAAGAACCACGTGACTGGCCCGCTCAACCATGTGACTGGCCTATGACCCAAAAAGTTTTGGTACTGCTGATCTATGCCCACAGACAGAATCTTCAAGACTGTGGTCAAGGCCTTACAACTGAAAAAGCCAGCAATTAAATGCCATTTTTATACACTTGAAGACAAATTCTTTGGCTTGTACAATATTCCCAATTTATAGTTACAGGAAATGCTTAGGTCATAACTCAGAGGTATTCTAGGAACATCAGTCAATAAATAACATTTCCAGTCTCTCTGCAAATTTAAGGAAAGGACCCAGTGATGGGCAGCAACAGGTTCGCACCAGTTCGCCAGAACTGGTAGTAACTTTTCCCAGTGTCCTGGAGAACCAGTAGTGGGTTTTGGGGGGAACCACCTTGGGGTCTTACCTTTTCACCGGTTCCCCCATTGTGAATGCATACCAAGTGCTTGGAGTGCATACACAGCCTCCTTGCTGTCCTCTGAACCAGGGAGGAGGAAGAGAAGCTGCTAACCTGAAGCTCCCTATAGCCTGTTCCCCAGGGTAAGTGACTCACCTTTGAATGTGGGGTGGGTGGGTGTATTTAAATGTGTATTTATTTTTAATGTGTATTTTATGTGTATTTAATTTGTCTGTTTAATGTGTATTTATTTTAATGTGTATTTTATGTGTTTTATGAGTATTTTTATGTATTTTTATGTTTATTTAATTTGTATTTTTATGTGTACTGTACTTGTTTTTATGGGGTTTTTTTTATGTTGGCTCCGCCCATGACGTTGGCTCCACCCATGATGTCATGATGTTGGCTCTGCCCACTATGTTGGCTCTGCCCACAGCGTGGTAGTAAAAACTTCGGCTGTCCCACCACTGAACGGACCCTGCTACACAGACAAATTTCCACGGCAACCAATATCATAGAAGGTGATCATATTACCTTCAGAGTGTTCCGGTTGGGTTCTGGCAACATTAGTATAAGCAAATTGAGAGCCTGCAACCTCTGTTTAATATCTGGAATATCTGTAGCAGAGAAAATACATGTAAGGTTACATATCTTTGGAGGGGAAAACTCCAATTCAGGAGGCACTGGCTAGAATTTTGGTGATTTGCCATCGTAAGACCTGTTACAGAACTAAAATGCAACTAGTTGTGTAGTGGACATCTGGTCAAATAATAGGTGGGAACCACTGCCCTGTGAAACATTAATGTCACACGTGGTGATAGCCAACAGGATTCTGGTCCACTCAAGATTTATTTTCCCTTCCATAATAGCTGGATGGCAACATTTCACACCCACATCAGGAATGTGTAAATCCTTTCTCCTATAAGTCCTAGAATTCTCCATTCAGAGAGCTCCACCTGACAGACAACTACAAACACCTAAGGAAACTTCAGCTTCCTTTTTGGACAGGAAAGTCAGACATGCATGCACGCACGCATACACACACACACAAAACCTTTTGAGTGTAGCAGAATGCATCCTGCTTCTTAGTAACCAGGGATATTAACATCTGTGGCCACAGGAAAAGTTACAAATAGATAAGATGCACAGATAGTGCCATGCATAAAGATCATCTTCAGAGGAAAGCACAGCTGCTGCTGTCCCTATTCAATTACTAGCTTGCATTTTATTGGAATACTATGAATAATCACTTGTATTATACAGTAATACCCCGAATAACGTTATGACATGGTTCCACAAGTCATGACGTTGTTCGGTTCTTCGCGTTGTTCGATACATTGATCAAACAACGCTAAAAAAAACCTGAGAAGAGGCGCTCGCATGCGCGCGAAAAGGCACGCCAGCGGGAGCCTCTTCTACCAAACGGGTATAGCGTCAAGGCAAGGGATCAAAGCGGAGGGTGCCACCCCACTTTGATCCCTTACCTTGATGTGCGATCCCCATTTCGCGCACCTGGGCAAGGGTCGGCATTTCCGATTTTCCCCCTCCCCCGGGGGAGGGGGGAATTCGGAACAGCCTTGCCTCGCCCAGGCGCTGTGCCATGGGACTTGGGGTGCTCAAACTCCCATGGCAAGGCGCCTGTCAGCATTTCCGATTCTCCCCCTCCCCTGGGGGAAGGGACAATTCGGAAAACCCTCGCCTCGCCCAGGCGCTGTGCCATGGGACTTGGGGTGCCCAAACTCCCATGGCAAGGCACCTGTTGGCATTTCCGATTCCCCCCCCTCCCCCGGGGGAGGGGAGAATTCGGAAAACCCTCGCCTCGCCCAGGCGCGTGAAACGGGGATCCCACGTTAAGGTAAGGGATCAAAGTGGGGGGTGGCACCCCCGCTTTGATACCTTACCTTGATATGCGCGATGCCCGTTTAGGCGCTTTGGGAGACTTTTTGCTGCCCTGCGGTGGGGGGGGGTGGAGTTCGAAATCCCCCATGTCGGCTTCTCGCACGGGCGTGTGCACGTGTGAGACGGGGGCTGCAGAGGCTACGGAGCTCTTCCCCGTAGCCTCTGCAGCCCCCATCTGACAGGTGTGCCCGCGCCCGTGGGAGATGCCAACACGGGAGATGCCGACCCATGTTTAGGCGAGTGAAACGGGGATCCCATGTCAAGGCAATTGCCTTGACGTGCGTTCCACGTTGCTATAGCGTGCCCGGGAAAGAGGCGGCTTGGTCGAAATCCTCACCCCTGCGCAGGGGGAGGGAATTTCGGCCAAGCTGCCTCTTTCCCAAGCCGGGGAGACGATGTTCTCCTCTCCCAAAGTTTCGAAAGGGTAAGGATCCCCGTACCCTTTCCAAACATCATGGGGGCAGGCGCTGGGGGGGGGGTTGGTTTGGGTAGATGTTCTACCCAATCCAACTGCCCCCCCACACACATACGCTTGTTCCGAATAACGTGAAAATCGCGTTATTCGATACAAGATTTTTCCGAAAATCTTGTCACGTTGTATGGTTTTCACGCTATATGATACTCACGTTATTCGGGGTACTAGTGTACTTAAATTTTACTGTACCTTAGGAAATTTAGGTACTGTATATACTCAAGTATAACTCAGGGTTTTTAGCCCCCAAAATGAGGTCCAAAAATGGGACTAAACTTATACTCGGTTCAACGTAAACACTCAAAAACACACCCACACAAATGTCTAAATAAATTATTTCTACTGTATTTTCATGTACAGTAATACCTCATATAACATTAGTATCGAATAACACTAAAATCGCATAACATTAAGGAATCTGGGGGGAAGAATTGCATCAGATAACATTAAGATCCTATGGGATGCTTCAGATAACAACCGCTAAAGCCTGTGTGGTTACAATGTATCTCTATGGATCCCATAGGATTTTAACATGCATCAGATAACACTAAAAATCATATAACACCAAGACTTGTGGAACCAGGTTTTAGTGTTATATGAGGTTTTACTGTATCTTAATTATTGAAACACACTAGCAGCTGCTGCATTTTCCACCGCTGACTTATACTTGGGTCAATCTACTTTCCTAGATTGAGAGGTCCAAATTAGATACCCCGATTTATATTCGGGACAACTTATAGTTGAGTATATACGGTAACTTTTGACTTTCCCATTGCCACATCAATGACTTCTAGAGCTGAGCAAGAAATACTACATCTCATCTCTAAAATCAATGCCCAACAGTCTATCCACCAAACTACCATGACTCTGTGAAGTGGCTGACAGGGAAGAGCAATGTACGAACAAGTGTTTAAGGTGGCAAATGGCTGCTTATTTGAAGGCCAAGGACTCACTTTGCACGGTCGAGAAGGCAAATAAATATTCTGCTGTCAACAGAGGGGTTGGAAGTTCCCGAATGAACCTCTTCAGCAAGCCAGATACATCATTTTGATGGACCTCATCCCACTGGAAGAAGCCAGTATAGAACTCATGTTCTAGCTTTTGTTCCAGACTCTAAAGTAGAGGAAAGACAGACATGCTTTAATAGTCAAAGTATATCAGAATGTTAAATTAAGCCCGGGGGCAAAAAAAAAGAGGTGGCAATGAGGTCACTGTTTCCACAGAGCATCTTTTGCCATTTGTTTTTCTCCTTCTGCCTTATAAAAGCAAATGAAAGAATCATCATGGAAGAAAAATACTCCAAAGAGGAGACTTCTATCTTTCAATCAAGCTGAATCAAACACAGAAATTTGGGATGGGGCAACATATAGATGTAAGCTTGTTTCCATTTACAGCCCCTCAAATCTTTCCCAGTATTACTTCTCTCTGTTGGGGTGGGGTGGGGGTATCTATGTGGAATTTTAAGGAGCAGTGGACAATTAATAATCCAATACTGTCCTTAAAAACTGAAACATTAAAGAATTTCCACTAGAATGAAAAGTGTGATCTTAAGAAAAGCCAGCTGGAGTTCTCTATAACATTTAACTATGATTTATTGCCAGTGGCCATTAGAAAGGGGGAAGAAACAGTCATTTAGGAAGAGCCTTAGTATCATCAACAGATGTAGAACTCAATTTGGTTTGCAGCTGCCCTCTGCTGGCCAAGCCAGAAGCATTGGTAAAAGCCAGTCTTTCTATCAAAATATTTGCAAGTTAACAGCAGACACAAGAAAACCCCATTCTGTCCAACTGAAAGTGATAGCAATCAATATTTAGAGAGAAGAGGTTATTCACACACACCCTCCCTTGTGACTTTGCTCACATAAATCGCAATAAACAAAAAAAGACAGTGTGATCCACACACAAAACAAATGCAGGAGGAAGATGACACATTCATTGGATCACTTTTTTTAAAAAAAGTATCAAACATTGAATGAGCTTTTGTGATTCAAGATCTTGTGGCTAGGTTGGGGAAATTATCCATGAGAGTCCCAAATGTTCAATAGCAAGATGTTGTGCCAGGCTAATTAAAAAGAGGTCATCTGCAGGGGGTAATATGCAAACACCTGGTTTCCTATGTGGAACAGGGCGTGATATTAGATACAGCCTGCTGTTTTTTCCAACTCACCCCTAAGCAACAGAGCCTGGCACAACCTCTTGCCACCAGCTTTTAGGACTTTCATAGATGGATAAACAGTAATGTGTCTGAAGAGAAGGCCTGCTTGTGTGAAGACTCTATATGCAAGCAAGAACCCGGAATTTTCAGAGTTCTTATTCACATGGAGAGTCTATCTGGAACTTATCTTCTGACTGGACACTGCTTCGTCTTCTTCTGTGTCTAGGCCAGACATGAAACTGCCAAAATGAAGGCACTTTTGGGTGAGTTCATTCTTCAGTTCCTTTCTCCTGACCAAGTGTGAGAAAGATTAGCCAGCAACACAAGGTTGCCATTATCAGGGTACACCCAATTGTGGTTCAAAAATACAACAATCTTCAAGAAGGCTCTGCTAATGCAAGCAAAGGAGAGGAGATAGGACTAGTCTCTGTCCTGTAACTGGGTTGATGATTCTGGATTTCAGAATGATTTAAATACTGCTGGAAACCAATCAAACTCTAGATTTTTGTGCAGACATGCCATTGCACACAAGGAGTGTTCAACCTTTTTATTCTCAGGGAACACTCACCACACCCAAGTGTCTGCTAAATAACTTCTTAATTCCTCTTGCATTTGGGAAAAAATTCTGGAACACACCTGTTGAAGCAGAGGATTAGCTAGCCATGCCAGGGGATGGGGGTGGTGCAGGCTATTTCCAAAGCTTATATACAATGAGCATGCTTGGGAATAAACTGAGGTGAGAGACTGATTTTAGTCTTACATAGTCAACTTCTTTTTTTAATACAATAACATTTGACATGATCTGCTAGTCTTCTAAACTTGACAGATAAGCACCTGGCTGGCAGTGCAGAGCTGAATATATTTCTCGCCAAACATGTCCTGGTCTGAGTAATGAATGCAAAATACAAGAAGAGAGGCATGTGCCATATAGCCCTGCTTAAAAGATCACATGTTTTGCATATCTATGCTCTTTAGTGTTCAAATGTAGGATGCAGCTGTTCCCAATGGAAAGGCTTTTGCACACACCACACACAGAGAGAACGGCACAGAACTTGGGATTCAAGAATGCAGGGTTCTGAGTTGCATGGAAACATGCATACACAATGCTGGCTTTATAGCTTAGCTATCTGGCTGCAGAGATAAAGGTTGGGAGTTTGATTTCCCATTATGCCTCCTGTCAGTATTGCCAGTCTGAATAGTCAATGGGCAAGCTGCACAATCCCAGAATGCTCCAAGAAGAAGAGCATGATAAACCATTTTTGGGTATTCTGTACCTAAAAAACCCTAGAAATGGTCATCATATGTTGGCATCATCTAGATCATGGTTCTCCAACCTTTGGACTTCAATCCCCAGAATCCTAAGTCAATTCCCCAAAGCACTGACCAGCCAATGTACTGAGTTAGGCTTCTGGGACTTGAAGTCCAAAACCCAAAGGTTGGAGAACCCTGTTCTAGATGACATGATACAGACACATGCATGTAACTTGGAGTCTGAAAACAATAAGTAATGAGTAATTTGCAATAAACCCTTCCTTCTTTTGACAACGGGGAAGTCTGAAGTTACGTTTCAAAGCTAACATAGTGAATGGCACTGAAGTTTCTTTATTGGTGGTAATTTGACTGAATTTAAGGACATTCCTTAATGGCTTTTAAATTTTACTTTCAAATGACATTTTACAAGTATTTAAACTGGAATTTTTCAAGCATTATGCATCTATCATATTGAGCATATAATTTGAGGTGGGGCAGGGCAGGGAAAAAGAAGAATGCAGCAAATGACAGTTTTCAGGACTACAGTAAGTAACAGCAAGTAACACCTTCTCAAGCACTGTAAGGAGGAAAGGAGCTTAGATTAAAAATGGACTTTGCAAGTTTTGAATCAGATGCACACATGAAGCACTCCCTCCAAAGATGTCCACAGGTTACATGCAGTTGCCAAGGGATGGCACCATACAGTACATGCAATGGTAGTACAACTCTGTCCCTGCTTATGCAGTGTGCTTACTACTTTGAAGCAAACCCTCAATAAAATTCATGCTCCTTATCTTCTCCTTATTTCTGATGGTGACACTTCTTTAAGTTAGCTATTTCTGCCATCAGAGATGGGCAAGGAATTGGCATTTGTAGTATACATGTTTGGCCACCCATACAAAAAAGAACCCCTTTCCTTAAGAGAGCTCTTGGGCTTTGGGAGCCCGACACAAGCCCAAAAATTGGGATGGGGCTCAACGAGGGATGGTGATTTCTTTAATTCATGATCGTTCCCATTGCAATTATTTTCTCCATCTCTACTGAGAAATGGTAGGTGTTCATGGTGCTGCCCAACCATCTTCACATAACAAAGCCACCAGAACTATTTAAATGCATTTATTTTGTGTATGGATCATACCACTGTCCTTGTTTATAGAATTATTTAGTGATACTATGACTGTTTATTCTAGCTAGAAATAGAGATATCTTCCACCACCTTCACATCACTGCACTAGTTGTCCACTACAATCACAAGTACAGAAAAGCCCCATTTTAAACAGTGCTTTTTCTGTTAACCTTGTTACCCACTTAAATGTGTTTTAGTACACTTAAAATGGCGATTCTGGATCTGGGGGAGAAAGAAGAGTTCAAAACAATTGAACCTCATGGAATTGCAAAAATGAAACTGATATGGGATTGACATGCCTTGCTGTAAGATCACGGGCTAGAAGCTCTAAGGAGGAGGGCCAGAGGTGTAACCCAGTGATGCAAACACACACAGAGACAGCATTTTCCCTTCCCTGGAATGCTGGCAGCCATTCTGCAAAATGTGAGACTTGTGGAAGGAGGGGGGCAACGTGCTTTCCCTGGAACCTTAATGGTTTATTTCTGCTTTGAAATGCTTGCTGTTCTTTTGATGGACTGTATCTGTATTTTATAATGCTTTCAATATATTTCTTGAAGAAACTTGGAGTGGTTATTTGGCCTAATGCTACCTTTTCTACACACATCCGAGGCCCAGGTGGTCCAGCCAGAGAAGTGCAATCCAGAAGAACATTGGGGCCTACCCGAGAAGCAGGTCCCTTCTGTTACACTTCTGTAAACCCAATCTTCTTTACAAACCATCCAGCAACAAAATATGATAGATGGCCATCACAAATTTGACTGCAGATTAAGGGTGGGAAATGTCCTCACTTCTAAGATACAAAAGACACTTTATTATATCTGCATACATCAGGGACAACTAAGAGTGATAGTGAGTGCTCTTTACAGAAATCCTGTGTAAACCAGTCTTCACTAGAAGATTCTCTGATAGGTTTCCATACACTGTTTGAAAACTGTTGCATTATACAGTACCTTAATTCGGCATTGTGACCCTGAGACTCTCAAAATGCCTTCCGTGTCCAGCCCTTTCTTTTCCAAACATGACAATAACTATGAAGGAAAATGAAAGGATGTTGTTATTACAAAAGCAATAAAGGGGTCTGTAGCAGAAGCCAATGATTTAAAAGCAAAGGAAAAAATTAATGTGAACCAAACTTACTGCTTGCAGAATCAATGGAACTCGGGTGTTTGGGAGGAGCTTTTGATCGTTTTCTAACAAAGTGCCAATTGGAACACCAAAAAGCTTATGCTCTGCAATGCAGAATACATCGATGTAAGTCAAGTTGTCATAAAGACTTAACTGGTCAAAAATGAGGTTGGTGCTACAAATCAATCACCAGAAAACTGATGCAGGAATCACAACAGGACACAAAGGCCAGATATGATGTAAAACTAAAACTACACATGTCCTTGGGCAAGGAGTGATACCTATGAAAAAATATGCTGTGCATGTAAAAAAAGAAACACTCCATAAACTAAGCTACCCAAAAGTCCTAAGATGATGTAAATCAGCAAATGTTCAGTTTACATGCAAAAAAGAACAAGCAGAAAAGTTACCTGCAGCCTTTCGTTTTACACCCTTGTTTCTCTTCAACTCTACATTGAGGATGTCACAGAGAGCTGTAAGCTCAATGAGTGCTAGAGTGGGGATCTTCTTCATATCCTGGGATGATAGGTCTCCTATCCTGGTCACTCCCAGCCTTCCCTTGGGGATCCTAAATCTCTAAAAGGATAAAAATGAAAGATCAGCATGGCATTTCAGAGTAAATACTTCCCCATGCTCTGAAATATTTCTCCCAGGTTTCATAGAGTGATAATAGTCCGCCAAGATGTAGCCAGGTCTTACAGGTAAACAACTCTCGTCTTTGAATCTTCTGGATTCCCTGAGGAATGATCCTTTGAGCAGGATAGCCGCCTGCTCAGAATAAGCTATTTCTGTGCAGAATAACTCCTCTTTCACAGAACACCTCAGTGGCAAGGGGTAGTCCTGGATTCCCACTGTATCAGCTAAGAGATCAAAAAGAATATGGAAGGAAGCTTTTAATTTAAATATATATAGACAAAACATCTAAACAGAACTGGGCTTATTCTAAATAAGCTGAAAAGTGTTAAAGTAAGAATTATTCAAACTGGCCCTGCGATATCCATTGGACTTTCTGAAGTGCAATGTAAGGGCTTCATTTTCTCATTGACAGTGAGACTATAAAAGAAAGTTTGGCCAATTCTTAAAATGTATTCAGTATATGAATTAAAAATAATAATTTCAATTTCCATAGGCAAGTATTAAGATAGTCCAAGATACAAAAACCCTCAATTTTTCTAAACTGAAAGCAAGTAAAAGTCTAACAATATTGGCTTAACTTTGCTTGCTAATATAAGAAATAAATTTACATTTCTATGCATGCCTACTCAATACCGAGACCTATTCAATTCAGTGGGGCTCTCTAGAAAATACAAGGCTATAGCCTGACTCCTTCACATCCAACAGGTGCTTTTCAGCAATAGAGGGGAGTTGTCCCCTCTGCTGCAGCTTCCCATCCACTATCAAAACCTGCTCAATGGGGCTGTGAACCCCTTTGGAACAGATTTTTCCGGTAACTGACATAACCTCAGGGTAAACAAGATGCCCCTGGCTAACAAATAAGCACTGGTGCTTTGCTGACTTTAGTCTCTGCTGTGAATCTCTCAGCTTTTAACTGACTTATTCCATCTCTTCATCTATGACAGCACAGCTTTCTTCTTACATTTCTGCATGTGGTTTGACGATATGGATCTGCAGTGTGATCGATTCATTTCTGATTCCATCTCTGGTTCAGCCTCCTACAATACAGGACACAGAACACAAATGAAGCTCCATGCTGAGAAATCTCATCCCAATAAGATTTTAGACCAACTTAATACTAGACATAGGGAATATACAACAAAACAAACAGAAGGCCTTCTCATTCACAAGGGAGAGAAAGGTGGGAAGCCAAGGAATCACTTGTTCAAACTATGAGGTCAGGTCTTAAGGTGCTATAAGGTGTCAGTTGATGCCTAGGTTCAACTTCAGCAGACATAGGGAATGAATCTTCTCTTTGGAGCACATTTACATTACACAGAAGATAGATTTGGGAATAGCTAGCAAGACAAAAAAATCTCACTAATTAGAGAGCTTTTGGATAAAAAATACTAGAGGCACTGCCAATTCTGCACTCTTTGTTTGCCATACTCTGCATTGGATCCAGTCACAACCTTGAAAATTTACTTTTTTAGACTACAGCTCCCAGAGTTCCCTAGCCAATATGGCTGCTGAATTCCAGTTGTCAATTACTGGATATTGGCTCTGTTTCCAGCTATCAACTACACTCAAATATAATGTAATGGTTAATAATTTCTAAGATAGGTTGAGTAAATCTTATGGTACAGCAGAACTCAGGCAGGATTTCAAAACAGTGAGGGCTTTCAACTGCCCACACCTCCAAGTGTGAAAGCCTTCAGGAAATTATGAGCCCTAATGTCCATCTTGTAAGCACTCTGCACATGAGTGGATGTTCTCATCTTTACTGCATCTGTTTGATGACTTGATTCGCAATCATTTTTCTTTTAGCTAAGTTCTGGTTTAAATCAAATTAGCTCATCATACTGAGGTAGAACAAAGATTAAAAAGCAAACTGATGCCAGTATAAGTTAAATGTAACCTGAGTCAGATTTTTCTCTTCCTTGAACAAGATCAGAAGGCTAGCAGTCTCAGGAATGTGGAAGATATGGGTCATCAAACAGCAAGCATACCATATGGTGCCAAGACATTGCTGGTCTCTAAGGACTAACTTGACAGAGTCACTGAACAATCTGGGTGTGTGAAAGGGGAAGGAATAGTTAAGGTGGAGCATAAAATTGTCTGGGTCATTAAAGTAGACTATTTTTCAGAGTTGCAAAAAGTAAACTGAGACCACAAACAAGGAAACTCTTCTGCGCAATTTGGCAAAAGAGAGACGTTCTGACTGGTTTTGATAGTATGAAAGTTCCTGATCTCAGCTGCGAGACCAAAGCTTGTAAGTTCATATCTTCTCTCACTTCAGACTACTTCAGTGCACATATGAATGTATAAAGGACTAAATCAAGGAAGCCACAGCATGAAGCTTACAAGAACTAGCAAGGCTGTTGACAACAGGACATTTTTGGAGATTATTTGCTCATAGGGTTGCTTTAAGTTGGAGGCAACTGGCCTGCACAGAAAAAACAAATGACAGTATATTACAGATTTTTTTAAAAAAAGACAGATATTAAATGAACCGGTCACTAAATTCAACTGCTAATTGCAATTAAAGCAAGTCCCAAATGTTTTAATTGAAAAAGCCCCCTTGTACTATCTTGTTGGAAACAGAACTTCATTGTTGCCAATACCCCTAAAGTGTTCAAGTTTTTAACATTTTTTAAAATTCAGTTCCAAATATGTAAGGTTCTTGTATTAACATTCGAACCTCTGTGGGGCCACATGCAGCCAAAGAAATATATCTTGCCCACCCCCAATCCCCATCTGACTTAATTAGGCCAAGCAACTGTGTTTGGACTCTTGTAGATCAGTATACAGTTACAATCCTCAAAAAAGGTAATGCCAAAGAATGTTCAAATTATTGAACAATTGTGCTCATCCCACATGCTAGCAAGGTGATGCTCAAGATAATACAGGATAGATTCCAGCAGCACGTGGAGAGAGAATTACCAGAAGTGCAGGCAGGGTTCAGAAGAGGCGGGGGGACTAGAGACCACATTGCCAACATACGTTGGATCATGGAAAAAACAAAGGAATATCATAAACAAGTCTACTTCTGTTTCATTGATTACACTAAGGCCTTTGACTGTGTGGACCACAACAAAATGTGGCAAGTAATTAAAGAGATGGGAATACCAGAACACCTTATATGCCTCATGAGAAATCTGTACATGAATCAAGAAGCAACAGTTAGGACAAAATACGGAAGAACAGAGTGGTTTGAAATAGGAAAAGGAGTAAGACAAAGCTGCATTTTGCCACCCTGCTTATTCAACTTATACACAGAGCACATAATGCGCAATGCAGGAATGGAGGAATCACAATTTGGGATCAAAATTGCTGGGAGAAATATCAACAATTTGAGATATGCAGATGATATCACCCTAATGGAAGAAAGTGAGGAGGACTAAAAGAAGCTCATGATTAGGTTGAAAGAAGAAAGTGCAAAAGTTGGCTTGAGACGCAATATCAAGAAAACCAAGATAATGGCAACATGCTCTATCAGTCCCTGGAAAATAGATGGGAAAGAAGTAGAAACAGTTGTAGATTTTACTTTCCTAGGATCAAAGCTCACTGCAGATGGTGATTGCAACCATTAAATAAAAAAGCGAATGATTCTTGGGAGGCAAGCTATGAGAAACCTGGGGAACATAGTGAAAAGTAGAGACATCACATTGCAAACAAAAATTCATATAGTCAAAGCAATGGTATTCCCAGTGGCAATGTATGGTTCTGAGAGCTGGACCATTAGGAAAGCTGAGCGCAGATGAATAAATGCCTTTGAGATGTGGTGTTGGAGGAGAGTTTTGAGAGTTCCCTGGACAGCGAGGAGAACAAATAGGTCAATCTTAGAAGAAATCAACCCTGACTGCTCCTTAGAAGGTCAAATAGTAAAGATGAAGCTAAAGTACTTTGGACATCAAATGAGAAGAGAGGATTCGCTTGAAAAAGCCTTGATGCTTGGAAAGGTAGAGGGCAAAAGAAAAAGGGGGCGGCCAAAAATGAGATGGCTAGATGGTATTGTGGGTGCAGTGGGCACAGAGCTAAGCGAGTTGAGGGGGATGGTGGAGGACAGAAGTGCCTGGCGGACAGTGGTCCATTGGGGCGCAAAGGGTCGGAATCGACTGTGCGACTCAACAACAACAAAAAATTAACATGGTGGCCATGTTATCGCATTTACTGTGGACATTTTTTAAAACCGAAACTAGCCTCCACAGATGAAGAGTTGTTTCACAGAGTTATCAATTAATATTTAAAACATTCAGGAAAAGATGAATATGAGAAAAGAGAACTATTTGCCATAGGTTAGACCAGTGTTTCCCAAGCTTTGGTTTTTGGACTTCAATTCCAAAAAGCCTAAGTCAATTCCCCAAAGCCAATGTGTTTAACCAATGTGTTGATTTAGGCTTCTGGGAACTGAAGTCTGCCTGTGGGGCCCGGGACCCACATTGGGAACCAATGGGTTAAACTATTTGAGAAAGAAAGAGAAAGAGAGAAAGGCTATAACAATAAAAATTACACTTTTATACCACCCCATATTGCTTAGTGCACTCTCTGGGGATTAGGTAATTTGCATTTTTGCCCCCAACATGCTGGGTACTCATTTTACTGACCTCAGAAGGATGGAAGGCTGAGTCAACCTTGATCCTCATTAGGATCAAACTCACAATGCCAGCAGTAGTTTTGGCTGCACTACAGCAGTTTAACCACTTCACCACCAGGGCTACCTGACAGCTGGGGTCAACATTATCAAGGTACTGTAGTTACTTTTGAAAATCTCCTGTCTATTTTGCTAATTCAGGGACTGGAGCCAGAAAAGGAACTGGAGGAGGCATTTACAAAAATGAAGGGACCTACCCCAGAGCTAACCACACCAAAAATGTCTCTGACATCCCGGACAGGTTGTTTGTTCTTCTTCCTCCGGGAGCGGGTGTAGGTGTCCAATCTTCGCTGTACAGCTGCAGTTTGCGTCTTTGTCAAAGTTGAAAGTAGGACAATGTTGCCGTTCTCCTCAGCACCATCCCCGATCAAGTCAGAGAGTCCTGCGTCTTGCAGCCACTCTGCTTCAGCTTCTCCTTCTGAGAGGCCACAGAGAATAAGAAAGAAAAGCAAGAATTAGACATCTGCTGCATTTTCATTTTATTGAACACATCTTATGAGGTTCATTTTATTCTCCAGGGACAACTGAGCCTAGGATTACTTAAACACACAGTGCAAGGTAAAGGTTGCCCTTGCTCGAAAGCCAGTCATATCCAACTCTGGGATTCAGTGCTCATCTCTGTTTACATCTGTAGATGTTTTTGTGGTCATGTGGCAGAGATAACTAGACACCAGAGTGCACGGAATGCTGTTTACCTTCCCGCCAAAGCAGCACTTATTTATCTACTTTCAATTTCTTGCTATTGAACTGTTAGTTTGGGAGAAGCTAGAACAGAGGACAAGCACTCCGTTATGCAGCACTCAGGTCTAAACTGCTGACCTGTTAACCTTCTGGTTTTCAAGCTCACCATCTTAACCACTAAGCCACTATGGGCCCTAAATTATCAATTACTAAATCAAATTTCACCTCTATCAGGAACTCATCCTGATCTACCAATCATGGATGATGATGGCGATAATGCCCAGGATGTGTCATACATCTCATTCCTCAAATACTGTCAGCACCTCTCTTTGGGGTGGCCAGAACTACTGATTTAGTAATGCTTAGAGAATTACAAATTACGATATCTTCTACAGCAATGATGGCGAACCTTTTAGAGACCAAGTGCCCAAACTGCAACACCTGGGCGGCCCGGGAGAGAAGCTGCCTCAGCGTTCAGCCCTGGGACTCTTTCCACCTGCTACCGGGGGCCCCGTTTGGGCTGGGGGCTTAAAAGCCACAACGGAGGCAGGACTCTTTGCCCTCCCAAGAACACCTGGGCGGCCCGGGAGAGAAGCTGCCTCAGCGTTCAGCCCTGGGACTCTTTCCACCTGCTACCGGGGGCCCCGTTTGAGCTGGGGGCTTAAAAGCCACAACGGAGGCAGGACTCTTTGCCCTCCCAAGAACACCTGGGCGGCCCGGGAGAGAAGCTGCCTCAGCGTTCAGCCCCGGGACTCCTCCCACCTGTCACCAGGGGCTCCGTTTGGGCTGGGGGCTTAAAAGCCACAACGGAGGCAGGACTCTTTGCCCTCCCAAGAACACCTGGGCGGCCCGGGAGAGAAGCTGCCTCAGTGTTCAGCCCTGGGACTCTTTCCACCTGCTACCGGGGGCCCCGTTTGGGCTGGGGGCTTAAAAGCCACAACGGAGGCAGGACTCTTTGCCCTCCCAAGAACACCTGGGCGGCCCGGGAGAGAAGCTGCCTCAGCGTTCAGCCCCGGGACTCTTCCCACCTGTTACCGGGGGCTCTGCCTGGGCTGCCCTCGCTGCTGCTGCCACCAACAGAGCCTCTTGGAGCCAGCTGGCTTGCTGATGAGGAGCAGGAACACCTGGGCGGCAGGGCGGGAGCTTTAAAACTTGGACAGTTTTGTTGCCCTCGCCGCCACCGCCAACAAGGCTCCTGGAGCCATCCCAAACAGATAGATATTGTTAAATTGATTACTTTGTAATTTTTGCATTGATTAGTGATTGTATTGTGATTATATTGTTTATTGTCTATTCTGTACTGGGTAGTATTTATGGATGGTATTCTGATTATATTGTGTCTATATTTATTTTATTGTACTATATTTTATACTGTGATATTGTATTATTGAACTGTTACATTGTACAGTATTTTATTGTATGTTGTGAGCCGCCCTGAGTTGGTTTTCACCAAGTAGGGCGGCATATAAATCGAAATGAAAAAAAAAAAAAAAAAAAACCCAAAACCCACTTATTTATTGCAAAGTGCCAACACAGCAATAAGGGAGGAAGGAAATGCTCCCACTGGGCTGCTGGGCAGAGGGGCGGGGTGAACTCTGTGCTGGGGGAACAAGGAAGCTCACCCATTGGGCTGCTGGGCAGATAGGTGGGGCAAACTCTGTGCTGGGGTGACTGCACAGGTGCTTACAGAGAGGCTACAAGTGCCACCTCTGGCACACATGCCATACATTCGCCACCACTGTTCTATAGCATTGGAACTAACAAATTAACATTATTCCTCTCTCCCCTCCTGCCTTCCCATCCCTCAAAACATAAGACTTAAAAATATGAATTAACGAGAAATACCACAAGAAATTCCAGACACGCACATTACTTCTCAGTTCCTCTTAAAACTGAGGGCAAGGCAGTGGCCTCCTCTCACAGTTTTCATTTCCTCTCTCTTTAATGTCTAGCTAGACATGTAGTGTCAGGGATTCCCCTAGCGATATGTGTGTTTAGAACACTTGCAGGGCCTTAAAGTTGTACTATTCCACTGGGCAGCAATCTTTGTACAATACCCCACAAAAGAAAAATGTCCTAACATGTAGCATACCATAATGGGAAGGAGGGAGCCACAAATAATAATATCTAGCAGCGATGCAAAGGAGTAGCAATGAGGAATGGAAGTTTAATATGTCTTTATACAAGCAGATGTTTGGAAATAAGAGGGAGAGATTAAGGATATTTTTCATGAACTGAATAACAATATGCATGCTGGAAATCAATGCTTCCTCTACATTAGCACAATTTGCATAATGACTGTATATAAAATTTGGTTTTAGCCCAAATATTATTGAACATGCTGGTGGTGGATCTGACACGAATAAAAAAGAAGATTATTACTGAAGCCTATAAAATGCAAACGTTTGGAATTAATGACACAGATGAATGCAGGCAGGATACATGGAGAGAGAGAAAGAGGCTTACTGATTTTAACTAGGCACTTTAGTGATACTATGGCTGTTCATTAATCTAGAAACCCTAGAAGACCCCTTGACTTTCAAGACTGGCTTTTCTAGAAGCCAAAATGAACCCAGGCTAGTATCTACAACAGACTAGGCTCAGGAAATTATAAATAAATATTTATATAATACAGAAAAATAAAATATCTTTGTTAATCTTAAAACCAATAGTAAGATAGAAATCACTATGACCCTTATTCGCAGAACAGGAAAATAGACTATGGTAAGTTTGTTAATTACAATCCAATGAACTCAATTATTCAACCCAGTGAGTAGTTCATTATCTTCCAGTGGTCCAAGACCACCATATGACTGTATGATCAATCTGCATCCTGAGGTTCTTTCTTCCCTCTTGGTTGTGGTATTCGCAAAATGGAATCATGGCATGCAGTGATGGGCATGAGCTGGATCGGACCAGTACGTGCGTACTGGTACTAAACATGGCTGGCCCTGCCCACCTCCCTACCCCGCCCACCTCCTCCTCCTCCTAGAAGAGGCTTCGGAGGGGGCTGGCTCTATTTCCCCCTTGGTCCTAGGCTTTTCCTGGGCTCCATTTCATCCCAAAGCACATCCCCAGCCACTCTGGAGTGGTTGGGGAGGCACTTCAGTCACATGGCCACGCCCACAATGTGGTAGGAAACTTTTTTGATGCCCACCACTGATGGCATGCATAAAACATTCCTTGCCAGTCTGATAGCACTTGAACAAAATGGCCAGAATCCAGTTGTACAGTCATGTAAAAGATGTATCTTTTACTTGGAAATTGCTGTATGTTAAATAAGCCAGGTTATCCTGCTGTGGTAATTGACACTGCTAGCGACTCAATGCTCAGGTAGCAGAGATTTAAAAACACATGGCAAAAAGCACTTGACATAAACAACAGAAGGGGAGGGCGGTAGACCCAGATTGTGCTCTGTGAAGGGGAATGTCTTAACTTTTTGTCTCAATCCCCTTCTCCCCGCATTACCTGACCAAGTAGAGAAATTATCAATGGTGCCAGTGGAGGTTTTCCTCTCAGGACAAGAAGCAGATATGATGAGGATTGGGTCAGATTGGGACTCCAATGCAAGTGAAAATTCAAGCCCCCTCTCTACCCCGCTACAATCCCATCAGAGATGGGGGGTAGGGGGGAGTTACTTTTTGAAACACAGCTTCCATAATCTTGTCACCAGCATATGAAAGTACCCGCCCAGAGTCGGGTTTCCCTGATTGAGGCGGGATAGCAAATATGAGTAGTAAAGTAAAAGTAAATATAGGAGTTGTAAGCTCCAAAAGGATGCTTTCTTATATCTGATTCTGTTTAGGTTGTCTTCTATTACATTTTTATTTGCACTTTTCCATTCACATAACAGGGCCATGGTAGGCTTAGTGTTTAAGATGCTGAGCTTGATGACTGGAAGGTTAGCAGGTCAGCAGTTTGAGACCCAAGTACTGCGCAATGGAGTGAGCACCCATCATCTGCCCCAGCTCCTGCCAACCTAGCAGTTCGAAAGCAAGAAATTGCAAGTAGATAAATAGGTACCACTTCAGTGGGAAAGGTAATGCCTGCCACATGACCACAGAAATGTCTGCAGACACAGACATTGTTGGCTCTTTGGCTGTAAACCAAGATAAGCACCACCCCTTAGAGTCAGACATGACTGGCTTTCGAGTTAGAGAGATCTTTACCTTTACTTAATTACAGAAAATGTAGTGGCATGACAGACACATGAAGTTTTGCAGGAAGTCTCTTCACTGCTAGGTTACAACAGTTTCTTTCTAAGAAGACAGCCAGGATCCGCTCTAAGAATGCACCGCCTCATATGATCCCATTATGTGATACCAGTAAAAATGACTTTTCGTTCCACAGTGAGCTCCCAAACACATCTTTACCTTCCGGGGGTTTAGTATCCATTATGTTGCACTCTTCTGGCTCAGATTCTCTACCCGCTTTGATGCTCTCCACTTCTAGCCAAAAAGTATCCATTGATAAGTTGCTTGCGGAGTTTGCCCTGGCATGGCAGCATTCTGACTGCTGAGGGAGTTCCAAGGAGCTTTTCCGAGGACAGCGGTTCATTTTGCACAGGCAGTTTCTGACACTGAGGAAGAGAGAAAGAGGATAGGCATTGTATATGTAGCCATCTCCCTGACATTCATGCTTACCAGAGCCAGTAGAAGTTCCTTTTTCACAATACAACTCACAGGATTCCCCCCACTCAGCAAATGCTGGCCATGCTAGCTAGAGAATTCTGTGAGTTCAGCGTGTAGTCCAAAAACTGGAATCTCCTCAAGCTCTGACACTTACTCCATGGACATATCAACATCCTCCAAATCCAATCACTGAGAACAAATTCTAAAAGAAAGATAAAATTCTAAAGCTTCCCCCATTTTCTGGTATTGTTGATAGTGTGCTCTGAAAGCTGAATAAAAAGAACCCAAGTGAAACATTTGATGTGAATGGTATTGCCACCCGTGTCAAGTTGTCATGTGCTGCCCCCCACTAGGACCAAACCTAAATGGAAACATCTGCCCAAATCACGCCAAAACAAGCATAAAGGCAAATAAAGTATGTTACAATAAGAGCTGTCCAAACCAATGAACATCTTGCAGTCTTAGGGAAACCATGGCAATCAAACCTTCATCCTTAAAATTAAAAAGGGAGGAGGAAATGGGTATTAAAATGAAGAGTCAATGTAGTTCTTTCAACAGGACAAATCTGATCTTCTCTCTCTGATAAGTAGAGATAACTAACACCAACCTTTACAAGTGGAACCATTTAAAAATGCCAGTGGAAGCTTTCCCTTCACTAATGTGAATAAAACATTTTCTCTCAGTTGCAGTATGACAAACATCCAGCAAAGTGTCTTTGAAGTATTTACAGAGGCTTTAAAGAACAGCCAGGACTCAGAAGACTTTTTAGAATGTCTCCACTGCCTCTATCAGAGTGAGTGTGTGCTGCACAGAGATAAAGATGCAGGACAGAAACTTGGGAGATCCAGGTTCTTCATCCCCATTAAATCATAAACCCAAATGTTAATGCTGGACTGCCATTTTAATTCTCAGTCTCACCTACCTCAGAGAGTGGTTGCAAGAATGAAGTGACAGGAGGTCAGGGGACCCGATCAAACCTGTTTCCAAAGTTCCCCCACCTCCCAGGAGGCTGCAGCAAGCCAAAACATCAGGATTCAAATCCCGATGTTCTGGTTTGCTGCAGCCTCCAGGGAAACAGGGCTTTTTTTAAAAAAACGTTGTGCGATCAATGCATCGCACAACGTTAAAAACAGGATAACGACGAGACTTGTGGAACCAAGTCTCATCGTTATCCGAGGTACTACTGTACATCTATACTGACTGCCGACAGTGGTCTGAAGAGGCAGGCACAGGTTTTGCCATCAATTAATACCTAATTCTTTCCCATCAGAGGCCCCAAAGATTGAGTCTGGGAACTAAATGAAAAGCATAGTCTGTAATTCTGACCACTACTGTGGTCTCTTAGTGAACACCAACAGAAATTCAAAACCATGTTAACAAAAATAATGGAAAATAAATGTGTCTGTGGAAAAGAAACCTGCCCATTACACAAACAAGATTTATTTATGTATTAGTGCATGTTACAGCAGATCGGTAAAAACTCTTAATAGTTTACTGCATATATAATTTCCAATATATATAATTGTTTATATATGTGCCCACACCAACTGCCAAGGGAAGGAGAAGCCAGGGCAGGTTGAGGACCTTGCCGCCCCTCCCCCTGTGCCCACTCCAACATATTGTATTGTAATTTAATGTAATTTATTGTCTGTAAACTGCCCTGAGTCGCCACGGCGAGTGGGTGGCAATATAAATTTGAACTAATAAATAAATAAATTATAAAACACTTTAATCAATTTACTATCACTAAAACAATATGTATTGCTAAAGAGAGCCCTGCACTACATTTTCAAGCCAAAGCCTTTAAATCCCAGGGGATTTAGTGAACAACCACATTTTAATTTAGTACTGAAATGAAATCAATGCCAGTGCTAGCTAAGCTTCCAAGAGGAAACATTTGACATCTTAAGCACAACAGTAAGGAAAACGCTCTCCTGAATTTCTACACTGTATTCTATTCTCAACTGTCAGACACAAAAGTGCCCCTCAGCAGATCTTAACATGATACAAATATACAGAGGTGTTTCTACAAATATTCAGCTTTAGGGCTTTGTAGTCAAAGGGCATAATATCTTTCCAGCCTAATTTAGGCTGGTATATTTAATGAAATGCTTTCCGGGAGAAGACATAACATAGTGATGGTTGCCTTTATCATCTCTCATTTAGACTGCAACACAATTTACATGGAACCATCCTCAAAGATCATCCAACAAAATGTGGCAAGTAATCAAAGAGATAGGAATGCCAGAACACCTTATATGCCTCATGAGAAATCTGTACAAGAGTCAAGAAGCAACAGTTAGGACAAAATATGGAATGACGGAGTGATTTGGAGTGGGAAAAAGAGTAAGACAAGGCTGCACTTTGTCACCCTGCTTATTCAACTTTTACACAGAACACATAATGCACAATGCAGGGATGGACAAATCACAATTTTAGATCAAAATTGCTGGGAGAAACATCAACAATTTGAGATACACAGATGACACTACCCTAATGGCAGAAGGCGAGGAAAACCTAAAGAAGCTCCTGATTAGGTTGAAAGAAGAAAGTGCAAAAGCTGGCTTGAGACTGAACATCAAGAAAACTAATATAATGGCAACAGGTCCGATCAGTCCTTGGAAAATAGATGAGGAAGAAATTGAACAGTACAGTAATACCTCATATAACATTAGTATCGAATAACACGAAAATCGCATAACATCAAGGAATCTGGGGGGAAGAATTGCATCAGATAACATTAAGATCCTATGGGATGCTTCAGATAACAACCGCGAAAGCCTGTGTGGTTACAATGTATCTCTATGGATCCCATAGAGGATCAGATAACACGAAAAATCATATAACACGAAGACTTGTGGAACCAGGTTTTAGTGTTATATGAGGTTTTACTGTAACAGACTTTACTTTCCTAGGATCAAAGATCACTGCCAATGGTGATTGCAGCCATGAAATAAAAAGGTGACTGATTCTTGGGAGGCAAGCGATGAGAAACCTGGGGAGCATAGTGAAAAGTAGAGACATCACCTTGCAAGCTTAAGTTTGCATAATCAAAGCAATGGTATTCTCGGTGGTAATGTGTGGTTGTGAGAGCTGGACCATTAGGAAAGCTGAGCGCAGAAGAATAGATGCCTTTGAAATGTGGTGTTGGAGGAGAGTTTTGAGAGTCCTCTGGACAGTGAGGAGAACAAATAGATTTATCTTAGAAGAAATCAACACTGACTGCTCCTTAGAAGGTTAAATAGTAAAGATGAAGCTAAAGTACTTTGGACATCAAATGAGAAGAGAGGATTCATTTGAGAAAGCCTTGATGCTGGGAAAGGCAGAGTGCAAAAGAAGGGGGAAGTCAAAAACAAGATTGCTAAATGGTATTGTAGACACAATGGGTACAGAGTTGGATGGGTTAAGGAAGATGGCGGAGGACAGAGATGCCTGGAGGACAATGGTCCTTGGGGTCACAAAGGGTTGGGTGACTAAAAAACAACAAATCCTCAAAGACTGTTCAGAAACAGCAATTAGTACCAACCTGGTATCACACTCTGAGGATCAAATGGGCTTGCAGTGAATTTACTGGCTGCCAGATTGTGTGCTCACAATTCTGAGCACTTATCTTTACTTATAATACTTTAATTTGGCACCAGAATATTTAGGAAATAACTCCTTCCAGTAGGGATCTGCCCACAGTTTCAGAAGTCCTTCTTTACTTTCTACTACTCCAACAAAGATATGTTGAGCCATACAACTCAGTATGCAATGGATAACGTCTATGGTGATTTCTTAACTTGAGCCAGTTTGCCTCCAGAAGTTACACTCAGTGATGGGCAGCAACAGGTTCACACACCCCAGTGGGGGGGTGGGGGTGGCAAAATTGGGTGGCCTTTGGGCAGGGGGGTGGCAAAATTGGGTGACCTCTTGGGGGGGGAGCAAAATTGGGTGGCCACACCCACCTCTTTGCCAAGCCCAGACTAACATAGCTAGCTTTAAAAAGTTTTATTCTGTGCAAGCATATCAGAGAGTAAACAAAACAAAAAGAAAAAAACATTGTGGCACCTTAAAGACTAACTGCTGCATTTTAATATGAACTTTTGTGGATCAAGTCCACTGGCTCTTTGGCTATAAACAGAGATGAGCACTGAACCCTATAGTTGGTAACGACTAGCTTTTGAGCAAGAGCAACCTTTGCCTAATAACAGAATACCCCTGATTGGTATTCAAATTTGACATCAGATGTTGTCACTGCAACAGGTGGTTCAAGGTCTCCCTTGCTCAAAAGCCAGTTATATCTAACTCTAGGGTGCAGTGCTCATCTCCATTTACAGCCAAAGAGCCAGCTGCCTGTGTTTACAGATGTATACATGGTCATATGGCAGGCATGACTAGATCGACCATGACCTAGGCTCTGCCCATGATGTAGGTTCTGCCCACAGTGTGATAGTGAAATTTTTTGCTGCCCACCACTAGTTACACTGTTTGTGCTATGCCAGCCTAACTAGTAATAATGTATGGTTACTAGTAGTAATTATTAGTAGTAATGTATGGTTGTGAGAGCTGGATCACAAGGAAGGCTGAGTGTAGAATAATATACGCCTTTGAAACGTGGTGCTGGAGAATTTTGAGAGTATCCTGGACAAGAAGGAGATCAAATAAGTCAATACTTATCAACCCTCAATAAGCCTTGGAAGGACAAATATTGAAGATAAAGCTAAAGTACTTTGGCCACCAAATGAGAAGACTCACTCAAGAAGGCCTTGATGCTGGGAAAGACTGAGGGCAAAAGGAGAAGGGGGCTGCAGAGGATGAGGTGGCTAGATGGCGTGGTTGATGCAATGGGTGTAGAGCTGAGCAGGCTGCAGAAGATGGCAGAGGAAAGGGGTGCTTTACGTGCAGTGGTCCATGGGGTTGCAAAGGGTCGAACTCAACTATGTAACTGAACAAAAACAACAGCCTGACTAGGTAAAAGGATTTGGGCCAGTGTTTTCTCTGAACCAGCATCCAAATATGAAAGATACTCCTTAAAATGGTAGACTGATTAACCGACTCCCTCCCTTTTACTTTTAACTTTCAGGTGGACTGTTAATGTTATTCTTATCTGCAAGGAATCTACTTCCTCCAGTCTGTTTATAAAACACTGCTTTTCTGATGTCCTCAATTTTACTATGTATAGTCCTACATTTTAACAATTGGTTTTAGAGTTCTAAATTATATGTCACCTAGAAAGACCTTTTCTGAGATGAATGGAGAGATAGAAATAACAGTATAAATGATTTAATATAGTACTTTTTGCTCTCCTAAACAAAATTAGCATTGAGTATATATGCATATATAGAGAGATGTCAGAGTAGGCTAAAATAAAAATTCAGTACACTTTCTGAAGGCAAGATTTCTTGAAATCTGATAAATACTTTAAAATAAGCAATGACTAGAATTACTAGAATCATCAAAGCTTATGTCCGATAAGCTTTCAACTCTTTCCTTTTGAAGGCAGCAAGGAAAGAACACTGAGTGACTACTGTGAGTCACAACAACTGAGATACAAATCAAACTGCAACATACAAAGGCAGCTGTAACAACACAATAGAAAGAGGGTTCGAGAGAAGCTGAATTACTATTTTAATTCAAGAGCATCATAACTGTTAAAAAGCTGAAATGCTTGAGCTACACTGGACCCAATCCCTGCAGCTTCTTCTTTTGTGTCCCAGTCAAGCCCTGGTTTAATTCCATTTGTGCCTCATGGGAGAAGAGTCAGCCTGGTAGCCAGGGATAAGCTGCCTAGTCTCAGGGCACCTCCAGAAGAAGGGAATGATAAACCACTTCTGAGTTCAAGTTTGTCACAAATCAGAACTGTTTTGATGGCATGCAATAATACATATTTTTTTTCTGCAACAAAGTGTGATGTCTATAAGGATGTACAGCCTGAGCTGTTTTATGTGATGAATGGGGAATTGGGGAGGAGTAGGGGGTCTTTTTACATGTAAGATTTTGAAGTGTTTCTTTATTTTCTGTTTTGTTTTGGTTGATGGTCTGACAGAGAAGCTGGACAATTAGGAGTCTTGATTTTTTGCACATTCCTGAAACCGTGCAAAAATTGCAGCTATCATCAACTGCTGCCTCACTGCAATGGATTATTATTAAAAAGAGCCTTGTACCAATTGTTTGTCTCTTTGTGAGCCTGCTTTCTTCCGCTTGCTCTGCACATGTGCTCAATTTCACAAACTAAGAACCATTTCACTGAACTACACAAACCCACAGTGCTGTCTTTCTCTCATATTTGACACAAGGACTCCCGCAGTGTTAGGAAGTTATGTGCTATGCTGGCCCATTACGTTAAGAAAGTCTGTCTTAATTCAGAAATGAGAGATGGGCTTGCATTTTTCATAGCCTTAAAAAGTCAAATATGCACCTGGAAATTCAGAGTGCATAAGAGCATCCTGCATCAATTGTGCCACCTAGAGCTGTTCTGGATTTCTTTATTTTAATTCAGGGGTTCCCAACCTTTTCAAGCTGGGGGCCGGGTCACATTTTCTCAGTCAGCTTCAAGGGCTGGATGGCCATTTTGCTCTGCCTGCACAATGGGGTGGCCATTTTGTCCCAACAACTTCAAAGGGGCACCCATTTTGTTTCTCAAAGGCCATTGGAGGGGTGAGTGGGCCACATGAAGTGGTGTCAGGGGCCAGATCCAGCCCACAGACCTTAGGTTGGGCATCCCTGCTTTAAATGAACCAATTTGTCTGTCTGTCTCTCTGTGTCTCCAAGTGTGAGTCTGTGTTTTTCAGGACCCCAATTATAAAATACTAGCTTTTAATTTCCTATTCAAAATTATATTTTCTCTACTTGCCCTGTGGCAAGTCTCAGACAAGCTAGTCATCTAAAAAGACAATCCTATGCATATTTATTTACCCAGGAAGAAATCCCAACTGTATAAATGAAGCTTATTCTCCTGCATCACTCTGCACAGGACTGCAGTCCAAAGAGCTCTATCAGCTAGAAACCATCCAGTATTGTGATTTTTTAAAAAATATTTAGGTTGCTCTTGCTCGAAAGCCAGTCATATCTGACTTTAGGGTTCAGTGCTCATCAATGTTTATAGCCAGTGGCGTAGCGTGGGGGGGGCGGGGGGGGCGGATGCCCCGGGCAGCGGCTTTCAGGGGGCGGCAAAATGTCCCCTCCCCACCCTTTTGCTGGCGAGCGCCCCGCGTGCGCTTCGCCGCTTGCAGGCGAGGAGGAGGAAAAGGTTTTTTTTTTTTAGGCGGACAATTCAAGGAGGGGGGCCGGCTAGCCGTCGGCGGCTCTCCTGGAGGGCGGCCCGCGCGCAGCGCGCACGCTGCTCGTCTCCGCCAGCCCAGCCACCCACCCAACTTGCCGTGAGACGGGGCGCTCGTCTGGGGTGGGTGGCGCCGTGGCGGGGAGCCCCTGGTGGCTGGCTGGGCAGGAGGAGGTGGGCAGCGCGTGCGCGCACGCGGGCCGCCCTCCAGGAGAGCCCCCGACGGCCAGCCGGACGGGGCGGGGGGCGGGCCCCTCCTTGAATTGTCTGTCTTTTAAAAAACCCCTTTTTCTCCTCCTCGCCTGCAAGCGGCGAAGCGCACGCAGGACGCTCGCCAGCAAAAGGGTGGGGAGGGGACATTATTTGCCGCCCCCTGAAAGCCGCTGCCAGCGGCAGGCGGTGTGCGGAGAGCCCCCGACGGCCAGCCGGGCGAGCGATCTGCCGGAGCGAGGTGCGCTCGTCGGGGGTGGGTGGCGGACCGGACGGCCTCTGGCGGGCGAGCGGACGGAGGTGTGTGTGGCGCGCGCGCCGCTAGTCAGCAGGGGGGCGCCTTCTGCCTTGGGAGGGGGAGGGGTGGCGGCAGCGGCGAGCTGGGGGGGCGGCGAGTTTGCTTTTCGCCCCAGGCGGCGAAAGACTGCGCGACGCCACTGTTTATAGCCAAAGAGCTAGTGCTGTCTGCGTCTGCAGACATAACTGTGGACATGTGGCAGGCATGACTAGACACGGAACACTGTTTACCTTCCCACTGAAGTGGGACCTATTTATTTACTTGCAATTTCTTGCTTTTGAATTGCTAGGTTGGCAGGAGCTGTGACAGAGACAAAAACTCACTCTGTCGTGCAGCACTCAGGTCTCAAACTGCTCACCTGCCAACCTTCCAGTCATCACATTCAGCATCTTAACCACATGAGCCACCACAATCCCAGTTTTAAAATATTTACTACATAAAAAACAAGCAAACATAAAAACCACAAATACAAACGAAAAAGATATTATGTATCCTTTCTACACTTGTTCCACAAACATAAAGCAAAGTTGCTATATAACTAGTTGTTCCAAGACAAACAGGTTTATTCCAAAGAGCTGCCAAGCTCCTAAAGGATGAGATTTCTGTTTGGCATTTTTCAGTGTTTTTTCCACATGGAATATGAAACCTGACAGACTTCCAATTCAGCACTTTTGTTAATGATGACATTTCCTTCTATTGTTCTTAAACTAGTTCACAAGGCAGGCTTAGTTGCTGCAAGGGAAGGCCAAGAAAAATACAGTATAGTCAATGTTAATACGATTTCAAATTTACTTGGAATAAAAAGAAAACAATGCAATATCTTAAAAGTCTTGAAGGAATATAATACGAATACTAAAATCACATCCAGTCTACTTGAAAGGTTAGGGCGCTTGGCTAAGATTATGCAGGGTCCAGGTTCAAATGTAGACAGGAAGACCGAATACGAGATAGATGATTTAGTAAAGGAAACAATCACCTGCTCTTCTCAAGACTTGAGCAAGGATCTTAATGATGGGACTTTTTTGGTGTTACTGGCTGAAATCTTGTTGCTCTGTAGTCACAGTAGAGTAGACCCAGTAAGCTCCATCGATTCAAATGGGCCTACTCTAACTGTGACTTATTTTAGCACAGTAGGTCACAATTAGAGAAGGTCTATTTGAACCAAACTAATGGAGGAGATGGCTCAACAAATCCCCACGGATTCAGCGGGCCTACTATACTGCGACTTACCATGCCAGGCAACATGATATGAGCAATTTTTAAAAAAATCAAAAAAAATCATAAGGTCAGTATAAATCAGGAACAACATGATGGTACACAACAACAAGGTTCAAATCTCCTTTTAACATCTCAAGGTGACCATAGACCATCTTACAGCTTAGTTTACTTCACAAGGCTGTTGCAATTGAAAATGGGGAAAGGTGTATCTTGTATTCCACCTTGAGGTTCTTCGATGGAAGAAGGGAAGAACGCAAAGAAACATAAATAACTTACTGTATATACTCATGTATAAGCTGTGTTTTTTACTCCCAAAAATGATCCCCCAAAAAGAGACATGGCTTATACTCAGAACAACGACCATAAGGGTCCCAAGACCACGTCGGATGGAGATGCACCAACAATTTAATTAATTTTAGCATATTTTCATGTATTTTGATTATTGAAACTCACTAGCAGCAGCTGCATTTCCAACCCTCAGCTTATATTTGGATCAGCTTATAATTGAGTTTATAAGGTAATAAATGTCTAGGGGAAAAGCTCATCATAACAACACAACCTAAGCATAAAGGGCTGATTCCTCCATTTAATTGAAAATTACTGCTGGCTACTCCGATGATTTCTAGGGCTTGTAATTAAAGTTAAGCCCTTGTTTATGCTACTTTACTTATCCAGCCATGCAACTCAGGATTCAGAGTCAGAGATGCAATGCATATGTCACAAGTACCATAGTAAAAACAATCTGCTGGTTGGGAGAGCATTTGCTTGCAATAATGTTAAGAAAACTAGATTCAGTAAATGTGGTCTCTGATACTGTGATGACTGTGATTATGATAATGTAGAATTTGTGACTGCTATGCTGTTATTTTTCGCCTGAGCAGGGTGGGGTATAAATTTGAAATAATAAGAATAATAAAACCGCCTTCAAGAAATGTTGGTCTTCTGCTAGCTTACAGTTGCTCCCTCAAGGTCAAATCTGTTAGCAGAGAAATGATGAATTTAAGGGATTTTTAAAACAACAATCAAGGGGAGGGGGAGTTAATGCAAAGGGGAACTAAGTCCCTCTTTAATTTGCTTCCAAATTCTTGCCTGAAGCATTTTCATTCCAGTAATGGATTGTACTAGGCAATTACTTAAACCTACAGGGAGCAGATCAACTGATACAAGGTCTCCCGTGAAGTGCAGGAATTTTGTGTGGCCTGGGTAAACAAGGGGTTGGGAAAACAGCCAGATCTGACTAGCAGAAAACTGTTTTAGTATCAAGGGAACCAGCTGGATCAACAGCACAATCATCATCCCTGAACAGCCATCACAATTCTGAAGAGGAAAGGCAACAACAAAAAAGGTCTTGGCCACAGAATGTTATGCATACTGTACAGTTCACCACGCCTTGAACTTCAGCTGTCTGGCACACGAAGATTTCTCCAATCAATTCTAATCCAATGGTTTTCAAAAAGTCTTGAGAGCCCACTAACATATATTTAAGGGACTGTGGTGGCTTAGTAGTTTAGATGCTGAACTCGATGACTGGAAAGTTGGCAAGTCAGCAGTTTGAGACCTGGGTGCTGCATGATGGAGTGAGCACCTGTCTCTGACCCAGCTCCTGCCAACCTAGCAGATCGGAAAGAAGAAACTGCAAGTAGATAGATAGCGCTCGTTCTTTGGCTATGAAAAAAGAGATGAGCACTGAACCCTAGAGTCAGATATGAGTGGCTTTTGAGCAAGGGTGACCTTTACCTTATCTAAATAAGTACTGCTTTGGTGGGAAGGTAAACAACGTTCCGTGCACTCCAGTGTTTAGTCATGCCTGCCACATGGCCACTGTAACTTCTGCAGACGCAGACAGCGCTGGCTCTTTGGCTATAAACAGAGATGAACACTGAGCCCTAGAGCCAGATATGAAAGGCTTTTGAGCAAGGCCGACCTTTACCTTTACCTAACATACATTTACTGAATCGCAATCACGCCAATTGGCCTCAATCAGATTTCACATTTGTATAATTTTGTGCTGTATTTTGAGGAATGGGGACAGAAAACTGTGGCTGTATAGGCCTAAAACAAAAGGTTCACCATTAATAATTTCATGTGGACCCCCATCTCCTCCACCACATCAGGAAGTGTCATGTGGTGGAGGAAGGGCAAAATAGCTGTCCGGCCCCCAAAGCTGTCTGAGGGAACGTGACTCGGCCCTCAGCTTTAAAAGGTTGAGAATTCCTACACTAGATGATCTAATCAGACTGATGTCAAACGTAGAAACTCCCCAAACATTAAAAACAGAGGCAAAAAATATGACAGGAATGGCCAGCATAGAATGAGACCAAAATGGTTTTACAAATCTGAGTCAGGAAACCTAACAGATGGTGCAGATAACAAGCTAATCTCATTGCAGACCAAAGCTGAGTGAAGATGAGGCAAGACAATCTGCAGTTAGCAAGAGCAGAACCAGCTGCCTCAATCCGTAAGCTACATTGATTTAGAAATTTCTAGAGGAAGAATCATCTAATCATGGCAAAATATTGGATTAAGAATATCTTCTTTGCTTTTGTTGTTGTTGTTGTTCAGTCGCACAGTCGATTCCGACCCTCTGCAACCCCATAGACCACTGTCCGCCAGGCACTTCTGTCCTCCACCATCCTCCTCAACTCGCTCTGTGTCCACAATACCATCTAGCCATCTCATTTTTGGCCGCCCCCTTCTTCTTTTGCCTTCCACCCTTCCCAGCATCAAGGCCTTCTCAAGTGAATCTTCTCTTCTCATTTGATGTCCAAAGTACAATAGAACCCCGGACAACGTTATGACATGGTTCCACGAGTCATGATGTTGTCCGGTTTTTCACATTGTTCGATACATTGATCGAAGAATGCTAAAAAAAAGCCCTGACGTCAGGGACAAACCACACCGAGGGAAGGCTCGGCTTGTCCGAAATCCCCCTCCCCCGGGTAGGCACGCGATCATGTGTAGTTCGGGGTTAGGGCAAGGTACGGGAAAGACTCCTGTATCCTGCCCTAACCCCGAACGACACGCACGCGTACGCTCGAAGTTGCGAAAGTGTAAGGATCTCTACCCTTTCGCAACCTCGGGCAGCTTGGAGGCTTGCGCGCCTCGGCGACGGTTAGGCATGCAACTTTCGCAACCTCGGGCGGCTTGGAGGCTTGCGCGCCTCGGTGGCGGTTAGGCGAGGATGCGGGGGTCTTTCCTGTATACTCGCCTAACCCCAGCCGAGGCATGCGTGCATGCCCGAGGTCCCGAAGGGGTACCCTCTCGCAACCTCGGGCGGGTTGGAGGCTTGCACGCCTCGGCGGCGGTTAGGCGAGGATGCGGGGGTCTTTCCCACATCCTCGCCTAACCGCCGCCGAGACGTGCGAGCCTCCCAGCCTCCCGAGGTTCTGAGAGGGTACCCCTTCGGAACCGCGGGCGTGCACGCTCGAAGTTGCAAAAGTGTAAGGAACTTTACCCCTTCGCAACTCAAAGTTTCGAAAGGGTAAGGATCCCCGTACCCTTTCCAAACATCGTGGGGGCGGGCGCTGGGTGGATTGGGTAGATGTTCTACCCAATCCAACTCCCCCCCCACGCATACGCTTGTTCCGAATAACGTGAAAATCGCGTTATTCAATACAAGATTTTTCAGAAAATCTTGTCACGTTATGCAGTTTTCACGCTATATGGTACTCGCATTACCCGGGGTATTACTGTACTTTAGCTTCATCTTTACTATTTGACCTTCTAAGGAGCAGTCAGGTTTGATTTCTTCTAAGATTGACCTATTTGTTCTCCTCGCTGTCCAGGGGACTCTCAAAACTCTCCTCCAACACCACATCTCAAAGGCATCTATTCTTCTACGCTCAGCTTTCTTTATGGTTCAGCTCTCACAACCATACATTACCACTGGTAATGCCATTACCTTGACTATGAGAATTTTTGTTTGCAAGGTGATGTCTCTGCTTTAACTATGTTCCCCAGGTTTCTATATTAGGGGTAAAGTAAAGGTTGCCCTTACTCAAAGTTAGTCATATCCGATTCTAGGGTTCAGTTTTCATCTCTATTTACAGCCAAAGATCCAGTGCTGTCTGCATCTGCAGACGTGTTCGTGGACATTTGGCAGGCATGTCTAGACACCAGAATGCTGGTGGTACCTATTTATCTACTTGCTTTAAAAACTGCTAGCTTGGCAGGAGCTGGGACAGATACGTGAGCCTCACTCTGTCGTACAATACTTGGGTCTCATGCAGCTGGAATTAATATAGCCTCTTACACAGTGTTCTACAAGAGAGAGGAAAACAAAGGCAAAACAGCCACTTCCCACCATTGGGGCATAAGAAATTGTTTCATTAATAACAAACATCAAAACCACTGCATTTTATCCTTAGCAGGAAAGATAAGGCACAAGGGTAGAAAGATTTGTATTGTATATTTAATGGAGTGTAGAGTCATAATTATGACTACCATTGACAAATAAGAATACAAGAAATGCTTCCCAATTTTCTCACTGCTGATGAAAGAGTGTCGTCTTGATACAGTGAAAACCTCTATCAAAAACAGGACCAACTGCTGCAAGATTTCTCACTACTTCAAGTGTGGTAAAGACCAGCACTTCTTGTCGGGGGGGGGGGGGAATTGTGGGTTTTGTACTGATAGTGTGAGAGAGAGTTTGTATGAAGAAATGTGCATTTGCATTTTTAAATCTTGTTTTTTTTCCTGCAAAATACAAGCTTTTATGCAAAAAATAATGTTTTTTTAAAAAAATTATACACGGAAACTACAACATTTTTCAATTTCATGTGAGTGAATAAAAGAAAGAAAGATCTACATTTCTGTTTCAGGCTAAGTTTATTTATTTTTTATTCAAGCTTTTGCAGGCAAATTCTCTTCAGATTCATTCTGGCTTCATTGGCCTTGTGCATTATAAACAGCCAGTGAACATTAGTTTCTTCTATTTTTATGCTGCTCCTCTACCAAAGTCCACATTGTGAACACATCTCTGGTTCCCTTCTCCTACTAAGTTTTATCTTCACAGCAATCTTGCAGGGTAGGAAAGTTTGAAAGTTGGTCACTCAACAGGTATTGTTGAATAGGTTTTGAATTTTAGTCTCAAGTCTAAGGTTCTGTCCACTATGCCAGAGTGATTCTGTAAAATACCTTGGATACCAGAGGGTCTCTCTAAGGGTACCACCTGCTAGAGAGGTGCACCTCTCTAGCACTAGCAGGAGGGCCTTTCTGGTGGCTGCTCCAGCCCTTTGGAACCTCCTGCCAACTGACCTCTGCCTACAATTAGATCTGCCAGCATTCAGGAAAGACCTGAAGACCTGGCTGGCCCAGCGGGTGTGGGGTGCCACAACTGGCTTATATAGGATCACTCTAAATAATCCGTTAGCTGGGGTCTGTCTGGGGTTTGCTTAAATATGTTTTTAACTAAGCTATATTTTATGTTGATTGTAAGGCACCCTGAGCCGCTGTGGCAAGTGGGCAGCAATATAATTCTAATAAATACAGTAAATAAATAAATGCCCTGGAGTTGTTATTCACCGAGGAGTCCACACATTGGTAGACATCTCCATTATGACGTTCTGCACATGCAAATGGACCTGCGAAATCAAGTCCATTTGTATGCAAAAAAAATAGCCATGAGGATATTATATCACCCGCTGGCTAGGGGGCCCATGACGTGTGCCCTCCACTTTCACCTTGTCCAAGGAATCTGACGGAGGATGCTTTGGCAATGCTGCCATTGCCAACTAAACGTTAACATGAATGAAAAATATTAACATACAGATATGTAATAATTAGGCAAGAACTGAGGAGATGGAGCAATAATGCCATAGGGTAGTTCTCACCACTCCCAGATTTCCTCTCCCTGCATGCACCAGGGTGGCTATTGCCTCTACATGCACAGGAGACACTTAGTTTCTCAATGTGTGGCTGCCATAAATCAGGTAACAAGCAAGCGAAGCAACTTAGAATCAATACAGTAATGGGGGGAGGGTATATTTCCAAATGCTTCTAATTTGTATTTCAGAACAAACAATTAAATCTGAAGTCCTCTGCAAGAGACAACCCTGGCATGTCATTCAGCTAATAGATTCTTTAATGCTGTTCCCCAAATAGAGAAGACTGTTCTTACTACAGCTTAGAGTACTGACAGCTTTTACCACAAATCACCTCAGACCATTTACACTCCTTTTTAATATGTGTGAATCATCCTCTACTTCAAGAGATTTTAATTAATTGACCATGACAGGGTAATGCAGAAACAATCTGATTTCCAGAGGTGTTATACAACGCAGCATCCACCAGCACTAGGCAAGCAGTATGGCCCACAATTTAGAGTCCATTAGAGTTATTCAAAACATAAGAAGGGTACAGATTTATCTTACGCTGGACTAAATATAACTCTTACTTAGGGTTCTTTCAGACAGACAACTCACAGTAATCAATCAAAATACAGTACACTGGCCAGAATCTTGCAAGTAAGTTACACTGACATGGGTGCAACAGTATCAACTGCAGTAGCTAATTGCCACTAGTTATTGTACATACTCGAGTATAAGTCTAGGTTTTTAGCCCCCGAAATGAGGTCCAAAAAGGTGACTTGACTTATACTCAGGTCAACTACCCTGAGGGTCCCAAAACCACAGTGGTGCAAATTCGAACATAGTTTTTTTTAAAAAAAAATACTAACACTACCATAAAAACTCAAAAACACAAATATCTACATTAATTAATTTTACCATATTTTCATGTATTTTAATTATTGAAACTCACTAGCTGCTGCTGCATTTTCCACCCCCAACTTATACTTGGGCCAATCTATTTTCCTAGTTTTAGAGGTCCAAATTAGGTACCTCGACTTATATTCAAGATGACTAATAGTTGAGTATATACATTAATAAATGTTGCACATCAATCTGCACAGCAAAGGCAAGACACACCATACTGCCATTTATACCATTATTCTTATGCCAGCATAACCAACCAACAGAATTTTGGCCTTAAAATAAAGTGCCTATTTTCATCTCCCCTCTAATGCTATGCTGTATGTGTTTGTTTGTTTTTAAAGATCAGAGGAGCAACAGGATACCACAGATGGATTAGAAATGGAAAGGGTCATTTGGAAGAAAATGCTTATCAATGAGACAAGGTGATAACACAATAAGAGTATCACTTGGGAGTATTGTATCTGACTTATTACTATGACATTTACTTTCTGGAACATTCTCTCTGCAAAATATGATCTACAGCAGGTGCTGTTCAATCAAGTATTTTTTTTAAGTCAAACCAATCTCTCCATTGTTGCAACCATCAAGTTTTGGATTAAGCAACAGTCTTCTTGGTTTAAGAAAAACCAATAGGACAAATTTATAGAATTATGTTCTAAAGAGACATACAAAATTCAGCATACTGTATTTTTGAACATAAGAACATTTATTTATTTATTTATTTAGTTCGGCTTTTATCACCACCCCCTCACCAAAGCGACTCCGGGCGACTTACAGTCTAACCAATAAGAATACTAAAATATAAAAGCATCTGCACGATAACAATTAAAATCATAAAAGCATTAAAAACTGTTAAAATACCCCTCCACATTCACAACAGTTAAAAACTAAAACTCAGATGGCTATTCATATTAACTGGGGGGAGGGGGATGCTCCACAGACAGCACCCCATACCCACTGGGCCAACCAAATTTTGAGGCCTTTTCTAAAGGCTAATAACTCTTACTGGGGATTGGCAGGAGGTTCCACAGGACCGGAGCGGATACCGAAAAGGCCCTCCTTCTAGTGCTAGAGAGTTGAGCCTCTCCAGCCATTGGTACCATTAGGGAGCCCCTCTGGTCCACTCTGGTGGGACGGGCAGATATCCTTGGGATGACACGCTCTCTTAAGTAACCTGGTCCACTACCATGTAGGGCTTTAAAGGTAATAACAAGCACCTTGAATGCACCCTGATGCACACACCAACAGCCAACATTGCACTAGGAACTGAAATATGGGGGTCAGCACTCCAGCTGAACTATGGTTCAAATGAATGTGCATCTATGCTAAAGAATCTGTTGCCGTATGCCTGATGACAGGCTGAGGGACAGCAAAATCCCCAAAGTACAGTAAGACCCCGGATAACGCGAGTACCATATAGCGTGAAAACCGCATAACGTTACAAGATTTTCGGAAAAATCTTGTATCGAATAACGCGATTTTTAACGTTATCCGATATAGTCGTTCTTAGCAGCAGGGTGGCTGGAAAGCTGAATGGGGTTCTCCGTTCAGCATCCCAGCCACCCTGCAGCTACAGAGGCAGGGGTGGGGAGGCTGGAAAGCTGACGGGGGGCTCCCCTGTCGGCTTCTTCAGCCACCCCACAGCTGTGAAGGCAAGAGCGGGTGGCTAGGGAAGCCGACAGGGAGTCCCCGTCAGCTTCCCCAGCTACCCTGCAGCTGTAGATCGGGTCCTCTGATCTCTTTGGAGCAGGCAGGGGACACGATCCAAGCTGTTTCTGGGCTTCCCCGACGTCCTCAGCCAGTGCAGCAAGCCAAAACGTCAGGGTTTGAATCCCAACATTCTGGCTTGCTGCACTGGCTGAGGACGTCGGGGAAGCCCAGAAACAGCTTGGAGTTTCTGGGCTTCCCCAATGTCCTCAGCCAGTGCAGCAAGCCAAAACGTCAGGGTTCGAATCCTGACATTCTGGCTTGCTGCACTGGCTGAGGACGTCGGGGAAGCCCAGAAACAGCTTGGATCGGTTCTCCCCACCTCCCTGGACCTGGCAGGGGGGTCAGAGACCCCAAAATTGGTACAGCAAGCCAAAACGTCAGGGTTTGAATCCCGACATTCTGGCTTGCTGCACTGGCTGAGGACGTCGGGGAAGCCCAGAAACAGCTTGGAGTTTCTGGGCTTCCCCGACGTCCTCAGCCAGTGCAGCAAGCCAAAACGTCAGGGTTCGAATCCCGACATTCTGGCTTGCTGCAGCCTCAAAGAGGGTGGGGGAACTTCAAAATTAGCGCTCATCAGGTCTCCTGACCTCCCTAGAGCCGATGCGCGCTATTTTTGAACTGCACTGCCCCCCCTCCGGGTCCAGGGAGGTGGGGAGACCCGATCCAAGCTGTTTCCAAAGTTCCCCCACCTCCCTGGAGGCTGTAGCAAGCCAAAATGTCAGGATTCAAATCCCGACGTTCTGGCTTGCTGCAGCCTCCAAGGAAACAGGGCTTTTTTTTAACATTGTGTGATCAATGTATCGCACAATGTTAAAAACCGGATAACGACGAGACTTGTGGAACCAAGTCATAACGTTATCCGGGGTACTAGTGGTATTGTTTTGTGAATACAGCTTAGTTCTACTAAGGTGTTTTAATCCTCGACGTTTGGCCAACAATGGAACTAGCACAGTTTGCTGCCAACTTTCCACAATACTCATGAGCCTGAGCTAGGCAGAGATAACAGGTTTCTCCTTTTCTTGACAAGATCATGATGGAGCACCATAAAATAAAAGAAAGAAAACAAGATCTCAGAATATGAAATGTTTTGAAAAGGAAACTAACAACATCACAAGTTCAAAAATATCACAATACAACTTCTTTCAAAAGGAGATCTGTTGTGGACCTAGTACTTCACCTATTCAGGAATGTAAATTCAGCTTTTGCAATGAAGTGGTATTATACAGCTTGAAACCCAATTAGCTACCAATGCCAATACATGTTTCGTGTGCCCTTCTAATAGATTGTATTACTTGCATGATATACAAACTTGTTTTCTACATTTATAGCTTTTAATTTATTTTGTTGTTCAGTTGTTGTTGTTCAGTCGCACAGTCGATTCCGACCCTCTGCAACCCCATGGACCATTGCCCGCCAGGCACTCCTGTTCTCCACCATCCCCCTCAACTCACTGAGCTCTGTGCCCATTGTCTCCACAATACCATCTAACCATCTCATCTTGGGCCGTCCCCTTCTTCTTTTGCCCTCGACCCTTCCAAGCATCAAGGCTTTATAGTTTATACTAATAAGGTTTAGACGAGCTTTGCTCTACTATTTTATCAATACACGAACTACCATATAATTTAATAAAACACATGGAATATCTATCATAACATTACCTTTAAGAGACATGCAAACTTCCATTTACACAACAATGAAGAGTCAGCCTCTTTTTGTTCTATATAAACCAGATATCGAATCACTTTATTGTTCTAAAGAGCTTTGTAAAGCTATTTAAGCTTGGTGATATCAACACTATTAGAGTAAACTACCTAATGATTCCACCTCAAAATAACCTAGAACAGTGGTTCCCAATTAGTTTTTTCTACGTACCACTTCAAGAAAGACCTCAAACTTGCGTACCCCTTATTGCAGGAACGTTAAATAAAAAATGAAATCAGGTGTATTTTATATTTATTATCATCAAAAGACATTCTAATGACAGAGAACACATGTTTCATTAATGTGACAAATGTGCACGTTTTTCTTTGCACAACTCTGAAAAATCTGGTTGCATTTTGATCAGCTTCAATCTCAAGTCGTCTTCGAGCTGAAGTCTGTGACGATGTTTAGTTTTTAAGTTGCGGAAAATCCACTCTCGCAAAGGTACATCGTGCAAAATGGCAGTAAATGTTTTATTGCTACTTTGCTGACATGATAAACGTCTTTAAGACCAGCCCAAAAATTAACCAGTGATTGCTCCGCAAAACAACTTTTGAGTCTACTGTTGCATGAGATGTCTATTAATCCCTCTTGATCAGAGATGGATAGGTGATCGGTGGGACAGTTTCCAAAGGGGTTGTTTACCCAGTTCCATTGCGACGATATTTCTGGGAAATAAGTGCATAATGCGGTTGACAAATTTTGCCAAAAATTGAATTTGTTCTTCGGTATTCGAAGTAGGTACATAGTAGAAAACAAATTAAACATTATTGCTTTGTATTGAAATTTACAATGAAAATAGTATTAATGTAACTTAAAATCTAGAAAACAGAATCCGCGAACATGCTTACAACTGAAGCAGCTTGAATATTATTTTTATTTTCTAAACATCATTACATTGTATTGCAGTTTATAGTGAAAGTGCAAATTTAAACACAGTTTTAAAACATTATCTTACCGTTTAACGAGGTAGATATATAAGGCTGATCAACGCGACACGGTGAGACGGATATTTATTAATTCACAATTAAAACAACACAACGAGCACAGCGGCACGCTCACGCGACATAAACCGAACTGACTGATTGACAATGACGAGCAAATAGGCAGGAACGGGGGCGGCCGCGATCGGGTGATGCGAGACGCGGGAGGTGCGGGAAAAACCGCCACCACGGGAGAAAGTGCTTGATGCATACAATTGACTTACCTACTGATCGTTTAATTAAATAATTTTTTGGCAATTGTTATTGCATTATTGTTTTTTAAGGATTTAATATTTTAGTTAAGCGATTTCTGCACGTATTCCTTGATGCAATATCGCGTACCCCTGGGGGTACGCGTACCACTAATTGGGAACCACTGACCTAGAAGGAAGATCAATTTAAGCTGCATCCAGAAGAGATCTAGGGGCAACAGCTACTCATAGCACAAACAGGGTATGACTACACTGGAGAGCTGAATTGGAGCAATTTGGCTTTGGTGCAATTTGATTTGCAGCCGGTATCTGTGTCACAAGTGGATTGTAGGTTGATTCCTGAGTTCAGTTACATTCCAGTGCACATCCCCTCCTTTCTTTTCTTCCTTTATCTTTTCCTCTGGCTTTCTTTTTATGCTATGTTGTAAAGCAGTTTCAAATATATAGATTCCATGACACTGTCATTTCATCTTGAGTCTTTCTTTTTTCCTGTCCTTTAAAAAGTTTTTTATATGTGTATAAGTGATCCATTGATAAAATCAGGCAGAACAAGCTCCCCCCTTCATGTTCAAACCTTTTGCTGCTCATCCTCTAATTTCTTTTTAATTTTTATTATATCCCATTATAGTAGGAGTTCGCAACCTTTTAAAGTTCGGGCCCAGGTCACACTCCCTCACACAGTTTCAGGACCTGGACGGCCATTTTGTCCTCCCTCCACCACATGGCACTTCCTGGTGTGGTGGAGGGGGGGGCGCATCTGGTCCATGGGCTACAGGTTGAGAATCCCTGCATTATAGTCCAGCACTGGATGACCACTACACTTATTGATTTTTTTTAAAGTAGAATTGAAAAAGAAGAAAACAAGATGTAAATGAAAGAGAATGCCATGAAACCTATGTATTTGAACCCAACCCCCCCCCCCCAAAAAAAAAAGGAAATCCAGAGAAAAGATCAGAGAAAAGAAGGAAGGGTTGACACCTAAAATCATCTCCCACCCTGAAAGAAGGTACAACTGACTTTACAGGAACAAGTTGAATCGGAACATTCAAGAATTAAAAAAAAGTAGAAGGCCATCAGACATAGAAGCTGGAAAAGGCAGGTTAAGAGAGAGAAAATAGCCAGAGGAAGTTGCTTTGGCCTTCACATAGCACAATCAGTAAAATATACTTTGAATGCACCCATTTTTAGAAGTGAAGCGAATCCTGCAGTATTTGACAGAACAGTCAACCATATACATAAGCTTTTTGAAGTTTCCCATTCCCCCTGCCCAAGCTTCCAGACACAGAATGACCAGTTTTGCAACTTTTTTCTTCTTTTGTGTCCCAATCAAACTTTGGATTGCGCCTTTCATGGCTTTGTTGTTGGCCAAAATCAAGTTTTCATTGCTGCATGCTTCTGGTAGTAGTCAGCAGACCAGTAAATGAGTTGGATTCTGTATCTCTCCACATTCACGGAGCATGTTATTATTTGCTAACAGTCCCCACATGAGCATGTTGGTCTTACATTTAGGCACTCTGAGCCTCAGCCTGTTCAGGGTCCCCCAAGTCGGGGAAGTTGAGTTACTCATCTGTATCTTCCTTTTATGTTATTCTTTGTCCAGTGAGCTCCTTCCTCTATTTTCTAATTTAATTTTGCTCTTACATGCCCTCAAGAATGTTTGTTCTTGCCATAAAGCTCTTCCTGGATCTGAGCCGGTGGACTAGAGGCACATATCCTTTCACAGAATGTCGAGGGTTATTCTCTTGTTTAGTTATCTCAGTATCCAATGCTACTTCTCTCCTTTTTTTTTTTTTTTTTTTTTGCAGACAGAAATTATCTACATTTAAATTTTATATCTGCATTGACAGTATGCTTTCAAGTGGGGATCCATGAGAGAGGTTAACCTGAGGCCCATGGACACAGAGAGAAGTGATATGTGTTTCTCTTTGAACAAAAAACTTCAGAAGGCAGCTTAACTTTATAACAATAGTACAGAATGCATGAATAGTTGCTGCATCAAGTTTGGTCATTTTGTGGAATGTCACTAAGTCAGTTTTCTGAGCTCAGAGAAAATGCAATACTCCTGGCACCTGCCCTACACAATAGGAATCTTGATAGAACTAGAAACGTTGGGTTATGCACGCACTCCATGATCTGATCTCAAGGACAATGAATGGCTTTGTAAAGTATCCTGATGTAGTATAGAGACATTTGTGCCTTCAATGTGAGTTCATCTGTAAGCTTCTCGCTGACTTGCACAGGAAAACCAAAACAGCAATCAATTTTAGTTTTATTTTGATATACACAAATCTGGAAATGTCACAAATCCTCAGGGGAGGAATGGATCTGCCAAATTCAGACAGCTAGCTTCAGAGGTGTTATGTGCACATGGGAGGGAGGGAGGGAGGGAGGGAGGGAAGGAAGGAAGGAAGGAAGGAAGGAAGGAAGGAAGGAAGGAAGGAAGGAAGAAAGAAAGAAAGAAAGAAAGAAAGAAAGAAAGAAAGAAAGAAAGAAAGAAAGAAAGAAAGAAAGAAAGAAAGAAAGAAAGAAAGATGAAGTGATTATTATTCCATCCTATTTTACTGGTGCTCTCAATACAAATCAGTTTGTGAACTTATTTCACTTTGACCTGGAACTTAATCTGACCATTCTATTTCAATCCAGACTTGACATAAATCTGGCTGATTGAGGTCAATTCAGCTTGGATTTTGTAATTTCTCTGGATCTGGTGCAGAGCCCTCCTAGAAACCTGAATTTGTAAAATACAAAAATGGACATGTTGCCAAGAGAATTTGGATGAGTAACAATGTCCTCTTACTAGTTCTTGAGAAGGACATCGGATTCAAATAGATTAGATGTTGTAATGACAATCTAATTCCCATGCTGTGGTTATGATGACACTAATTGATCAAGTGATGATTTTAAAAGGTAATTAAACTATTGGAAACTTTGCATATCATTCTGCAAGCATCATGTAGTCACCGGTTTAATTAATCATATCTACAAATAGATGACATTATATAAGCATTGAATGACTAATAGTATGTCTACATAGTAAAAAGTCTTACATTTGCATTGGTTTTGCCACGTTTGAAATCATTTTAAAGATCAAAGAATATATGACACACAACTGAAGATGCATTACCTAGCCAAAATGAAAGTTATTTTAAACCACTCACTGGAGACCATTTATTTTGACGGATTTCCAAATTGCTGCATTTTTTAAAATTAAGGGCATGTGACTGTGTATGTCAGTGTTACTGTGTCTCTTGGCTGCACCCCATAAAGATAACAGAATTTAGACTCCAGGATTCCCTAAAGCCTGAATTAAAAAAAAATCTTTTACAATCATAGCGATACAACACATCAGCACTGAAAACTGCATTTACTCTTGATATGAAAGCATCATATTACTATAACACTTAATATAATGCCATTTTAGCACAGCAACATTTAAAATCCTTTTTTGAAAGGTCTGAAAATTTATACTTCAAACCAGGAGCCGTGATTTCCATACAACATATGAACATGTTGTACACAAAATACAACTGCCATTTCAGTTTTGAAAGAAATGTTTGAGAAGTTAGTGTAGTTAGTCCAACATATCAATATACTGTACTATAGGGAGAAAAATGAGTGAGCAAGGTTTTACAATGGACATGCATATCAGCTCAAATCATCTTACATCAATTTCCCAAAAACCCAATTGGAAACCCGATTCCGTTGACAGTCAAAACATATCATTACTTTCACAGGGGTTAGCACCAGATATACAGTAGATTTTCATAACTAGTTATATGAGACAACAGGGATAAAAAACCCAAAATATCACAGATTTAGAGAGACCATTTTAAGATTCAAAACCATGTAAACCAGTTCAAAGCAGGAAAAGCTACCAGCTACCTGACTCTCTCTCTCACACACACAAACAAGCAAAAAACCACACACACACAAATGGGAACATACAGACATAGAGCACTTCTGCACATTTGCAAGGTGGATCTGGGCTCTTTTTAAAATATAAATTTTACTTGCTATAAGCTAAATTTAAAAAACTTTCCAAAAATCTTTTCAAAAAGGAATACTATTTCACTGTGCAAAAGTAAAAGCAGAAACATTGTAATGATAAATGCTCTTCAAAACAAAGCACTGGCTATCAATCTACTAATACAGTACTGTAGTTGTTTTTTAAAGTTGTCTGGCTTTTATTGTAGTTAAAAAATAGAAGTTTTACCTATTCATACCCTGCATGCTAATATTATTCAGCATATTAAATAAAAGAACACTACAATCCCAAATACACTCAAAGCTGTATTTTAAGCACACCTGAAACTCCAGCAGCCTATATACACGTGGATTCAGTTAAACAGAAACATTTATAGGTGTATCCCTAAATAGTAGCCTTTAAGCTACTGTTCCCCATAAATACCCTTTAACTTGAACCTTTTAAACTACTCCCTCCCATTAAATAAAGATACCTACACAATCAGCCATTATGGGTCTTAATTTGGGGGGAAAAGACAAGACATAAACCCAAATAAATACATAAATAAAATTTAGCAAAACAAAAATTTCACACTAAAATTGTGCTTTTCATTTTTAGATCTCCATATCTAAACATAATTGGTTGAACAAATAATTCAACAGTTTCTGCAGCAGTTTCTATTACCAAAACACATTTGTGTTTCTCAAAACACCCTATGAGGACCTTTTTGTCAAACAGCTGAGAACCTGAATTTACACTGAAAGTCATGCATGGATGTACAATTAAGCATCTTAGCAGGACTTGCCTTCTTGCCAGTCTTCAAGTTTGAATTTTTTTATTTACTACACAACCAGATTTAGCAGATTAGACTATTGTCCCTTCCACCTCAAGGGACTCCTCCTACATTAGCACAACCACAAAACAATAAAACACTACCTGCAAACATCTGAGCGGCCGGAACACTGGACTGGCTGCAACACAATCTGGGGTCTAGGAATCCGAGTCTTAACCAATCCAGATCGGCCATGTTTTCCCATTTTATCCATTGCCTTTCCAGGGAGCACAAATGGCTTCTCACTGTCAAGAGATACACAAGCAAGTTCATGTGTTGTTTCTTTTTCAAAGAGTCCCTCAACAGGAGAGTCGACTAATACATGCTGGACTGTTCACAGCGCTGATGACACTGAACACAAGGCTGCTTCTGGTGTGGCACCACCCACTCCTGCCTCAGGAATGCTGCTAATTGGACAGCAAAACCTCCTTCTCTCCCTCTCTCTCTCATTTATACACCCAGTGAGAACGGCAAGATAACATCTAGCCAACACACATATGACTTCAAACACACACAGCCAGCCACTCATTCCAAGAATTGTCATTGTCTGTCTCATGTTTGGAACGCAAAGGAAATTCAGCTTAAGGTGGAAAGACAGGAATTTACTGGTGTCAAGCCAAGCCCTTTGGATCCAGAGTTCCCATCTAGTTCTATCTAACTGCTTATCTCTTGTGGACAGATGAGGTGAAAACCCCCAGAAATACCTGACTCAACCTGGCCAACCTTTAACTACTTTTGGGGGCCATGCAAGCATCACTAGGTAAAGGTCACCCTTGCTCAAAAGCCAGTTGTATCCGACTCTAAGGTTAAATGCTCATCTTTGTTTATAGTCTGCAGATGTTTCCATGGACATGTGGCAGGCATGACTAGAGCTCAGAGCACACAGAATGCTGTTTATTTCCCACTGTAGTAGTTCCGATTTATCTACTTGCAATTTCTTGCTTTCGAACTGGTAGGTTGGCAAGAGCTGGGGCAGAGATGGGAGCTCATTCCATCATGCAGTACCCGGAAATTGAACTCTGACCTTCCAGCCAGCAAGTTCAGCATCTTAACCACTTGAGCCACCACAAGCATTACTAGGGTACAACTAATTTGACAGCTCATGGTAGGGTTGAGAGAGCAACAGGGTCTTTATTTAATCTTTTAAAAAACCTCAAGTATACCTACTAAGAATCATGTAAATGCTAAACATCCCAGAAGAACAGGGCCACAGGAAGAGGTGTCTGTGAAACAAAAATATATACACATATTTCTGAAAACTATTTTGAGAGTTGGGTCCCGTGAAAAGCACATAACCACCAGTCCCATGTATGTTTTCTGTTTCAGTTACTTGAATACAGGAGCCTGGCTATGTAAATACAATGGAGCCACGGGCTGGAGGACCTTGGTTGAAAAGAAGACGGAGCCACAGGCCGGAAGACCTTGTCGCTTTCCCCGTAGCCACACCATCAGCCGGGATGAGAGGCAGCTGCGGCCGTCGTCACCACCCTTCTGGCCCGAGGATTGAAAAGACAGTGGAGCTACAGGCTGGAGGACCTCACTGTTTCCCCCGTAGCCACACCAGCAGCCGGGATGAGAGGCAGCTGCGGCCACCATCGCCACCGTCCTGGCCCCACCTGGCTGGAGGGTTGAAAAGACAATGGGGCTAATGGGATGCCTTTGTATTCTATATCTTTGAATATTCCTGCTACTGTTTATTTTTGTATGTTTGCATTTTTATTGTATTATGAAGTTTTTTGTGGTGTATGTAAGCCGCCCTGAGTCTCATGATAGATTGGACAGCATATAAATACAATAAATTAAATTACATTAAATTACATTAAATTAAATTAATACTCATTAATCCTTTCATGGCAGAAGCAGGCAGAAGGTGGCATTTTTCCATCTTATTAATATCTTATCCATCTTCTGCTGAGTATCTGATTTGTCACACTGGGTATACCTGACAGTTGTACTGTATTTGAAGAAATGGAATAGCAATAAATATTTTCTCATGTATCTAAAGAAAAATATTATGTAAGATAGATAGGCGGGCAGATTATGTAAGATAGATAGGCGATGCATACAGTTGCGTGTGAATGTGTGTGTATGTGCATGTGTGCACACACACGCACATGCACACACGTGTGTGTGCGTGCATACACACACACAAATATACACCCCAGGAATCTTAATTCCTAGACTTGACCAAATACACCCACACAATGAAGTCATAAAATGTTGAGGTAGTAAAAAGAACAGCTGGGTATTACAACATCTTAATGTGACATTTCCAGCTATTGATGAGGGTGGCATATTGCAAGTTCATTCAGCTGCACGTCTATACTGAGTATTATAAAGGCTCACACCTATAAGAGGAGAAAGAAATGCCGCAGCAGTGACTACACAACTGATGAAAACTAACTACTGTACCATATTTGTTGGGATCCAAGGTTATAAAGAAGCAATTTATATGCCATCAGTACAAGGACTATATATAACTGAACACAGGCTAGTGATAGCAAACCTTTTGGAGACTGAGTGCCCAAACTCACCTTCGCCACAGACTGAACAGGCTGCTGTCCAATCTGCGCCTACACACCATGAGTGAGCTGCCTGCCTTACCCCAGACATGGGAGGGAAGAAGCACTCCCACTGGACTGCTGGGCAGAGGGGCGGGGTGAACTCTGTGCTGGGGGAGAGAGGAGGCACTCCCATTGAGCTGCTGGGCAAACTCCGTGCCGAGGTGACAGCAAGCATGCTAGAAGGGACATAGGTTTGCCACCACTGGCCTAGGCCAGCTAGAAGAACAGGCAGCATGCACCAGTTTTCTAAAACCCTTGTAAAACAGATTCTACATTTCTGAAGTCCTTGCCTAATAATAACAAAATTATATTAAAATCTGGCATCTTCTTAGAAACTACTCTGTTGGATAATTTTAAAAATGAGAGGCACATAGACTGTATATAGCTATCTGCAGTGGTGGGCTCCAAACAATTTTACTACTACATTGTGGGCATGGTATGGTGGGCGTGACCAAGGGAATTAGGACTATTTTATTTCAAAACTTGGATGAGCAGGGCCAACTGGAATTTCTACTACTGGTTCTGGCGAACTGGTGCAGACCTGCTGATGCCCACTACTGGCTATCTGAAATGAGAGCCCATTTGTGTGTGTTTGCCTTACAATAAAGCAAACAGGCCAAGCAATGCACCTGCAAAATCAGTGAAGTCATGCTATTGTTTTTACTACTCGCCTATAACTATGCCTTCAAGACTCTCCAATTACAAATCAGTTCTATGTCATTTTCTGAATTCAACATACCTTCTTACTTAATGGCAACAATAACATGGAAATTGTTTCAAACAACTCTACATGGAGTTGGAAAAATGGGTCTCATGAGATTACCATATTGCCAAGGTATTCAAATTTCCTGAAGAAGCAACCAGAACTAACTTTCTGATTCTAATGTAGTCAACACCAACTTACAACGTAAAACCATCTTTGGTAAAAGTATCAGAGTGCAAACCTTTGGTTATGGCACAGATGCCCAGCAACTGTGCCTAATTGTGCAGTGGCGAAGAGGCCGCTGCAGCAGCAGGCGCCAGGACCCTACCACTGCCATGCCCCTGGGCCCTGCCCTGGCCGGGGCTTGAAAAGGCTGCCACGGCAGACGGCAGCAGGACTTCGCTGCCTCCACCTCTGGACTTTGCTGCAGCTGGAACAAAGAGGCCACTGCAGCAGTGGGCACCCAGACCCCAACACTGCTGGTGCCTTGGGCCCTGCCCTGGCTGGGGCTTGAAAGGGCCACCACGGTGGCGAGCAGCAGAGCTTCGCCACCTCCTCCTCTGGACTTTGCTGCGGCCGGGCGAAGAGGCTGCTGCAGCAATGGGTACCAGGACCCTACCACCAGCGGCGGCATTGGGCCCCACCCTTGGCCGGGGCTTGAAAAATGCCGCTATGGTGACCACCCTTGGACTTTGTCTGCGGCCGGGGCGGAAAGGCCATTGCAGTGCAGTATTGTATTGTAATATATTATTATATGTTCTTGTAGACTGAATATTGTATAATTATTGTGTATATTGCATTATTGTGCATTGTGTATTATTGTGTATATTGAATAATTACTATGAGCTGCCCTGAGTTGGGTCCCCTGATTGGGACCCATACAAGCAGGAAAATAAAAATTAAATTAAATATTAGGTTAATTTGCAAAGAAACACAACAATCACACATCACCCTTTCTGACTCACATTTGTCCACAGATCTCCACTACATCATACACCAAGTCATTTACATCATAAAGTATTTAGCATGTAGAACTGTCTGTAAGAAAGTATGTTATAACTTAGAAATGTGCTACATTTAGAAGATAAAATATGTAGGAACTGTACACACACATATAAATAGAAAAAATTAATATGCAGCTGTTTCACACAATTCTTTGGAGATGGGAAAAGAATTTCCACAATGTGCTTTGGCCATGTCTACACTTTATATTTTTTACATGATTTCTCTAGAAAGTCTTCCTATTCTTCTTTCCCACTGCTGGCTACCTTGCACTAGAGCATTAGCTCCCAAAATTTGGAGCCCCAGATGTTCCTGGACTATTCTTTCTAGAAGCCTTCACTATTGCCTGTCCTGGCCAAGATTTTTGGAAGCTGTGGTCCAAGAATGTCCAAAGCTGGAAACCACTGCTCTGGAGTGATGTACTCTATTTTTTTGACACAGGCTAGGAAACTGAGCATGATACATCAAAGAATCATCTTAGGGTCAGAGCTGCATCATTGTTCTCTAGGTAGAAAATGTCTAAAATTCACTTCCACACCACTTTCCACTGTTTAACAATCTTGTGGAAAACTCAAATGTTTCTGCTATATCCTCCTAAATCTCTATATACCAATAGCAAGTTTATTCTCCACACATTGATTATTATGTAGCTAAAAATGATACTGGTCATGATAAGAAATAATGGTACTAGCACCCAGAGGAAGAAGATCCCAGGTCTGCAGAGGAAGGAATGAACATTCAGGAAGCATCACCCCAGAAGAGAATTTCAAATGACCCAAGAATGCCAACTGACTATTAAGGAGGTAGAATGGAATGAGCTATCCTAGGAGAAGGAAGAGCTGGTTGGTATCCTGGAACAGAAACAGTCAACACTGTAGTTGCCCGCCTTACTTTATTATAGTATCAACATTCCATTAGCTTTGTAGCCATAGTGAATTTGTGCTGAATTTACAGAAAATGACTCAATGATCCATGCAGGGAGAAAAAGGTTGAGGGAGAGAAGATACTTTTCTGATATCACATCTACTAAAAAGAAGAAGAGCAAACCAAGAGTAAACTGTACGTACTGTGCTTCATATTTTTGTGGGAAAGCAAGAAATGAATAGTGGAGAAAAACAAAATGGACACACCAGGAGACATTTTAAGAAACAACCTCTTCTATTTTACTCTTATACTAAACTATTTATAAAATGGAAAAACTGAATCCAGACTACCAAATATTTTCATTCACTGCTAAAAGTACTCCTGTTCTTTAGAGCTGCAAGCATTGACCATTTTTAATCCATTATCAGGGCTGCTTTAAGAAATCTGGTAGTAGAGTTCCTTCCAAACAACTTGAGTGGAGCATGTGGTGGGCAAATAAATGCTCAGGTTTCACAGTCCTTTAGGTTGTTGCCTCTTCAATCCAACTGCTAAAAGAGATCATTCTCTCTGAGAGCAGAAAATCTAATTAGATCACGGCCCAAAGAACCATGTCAGAAGACATAATGTGCCTCCATATGGAGATGCTCTTAAGCTGCTTTTAAAAAGCACCAGAGTATTATGTGACAAACAGGGGATTTGGCCTCTAGTTGGAGAAGAAACAAACCACACTGCAGAAGCAAAGGTCCTGTGTTTAGACTATAAGCAAGTCATCATCAGATGGATAAAGAGGTGAAGTAGGAAAGAACAGAAGGGGTAATCAACACAACATAGCTGCTCTCCATTCAATGCAAAGGAAAGCCATAGGCAAGATATTTTGCTACCTGAAACACTGGACGAGCTAACCACCCCTTCAGTCCAGCTAGCTAGACCATCAGCTAAATCTTATTTCACCAGTAGTGATATGATTTTGTCCTGCACTATGATGCTAGGAAAGATTGAAAGCAAAAGGAGAAGGGGGTGGCATAGAATGAGGTGGCTGGATGGCATCGTTGACACAATGGGCATAGATCTGGGTGGGCTGCGGAGGATGGCAAATGACAGAGGAGCCTGGTGTGCAGTGGTCCATGGGGTCAAAAAGGGTTGGACTCCACTGTGCAACTGAACAACAACATAAGCAAAGTGGAAATTTGGAAATGTGAAACAGGTTGTATGACATGTATAGCTCTTTCCTTGACCAGTCAGGGAATTTAGAAGGAATAGCAGCAAAGCTAGCAACACAGTTAACTTCACTTATTGCCTCAGGTTATCATCTGAGCCTAATGGAACAGATACTCCTGACCACAAAAAAGTGCACTTTGGATGCAAGGTGGGATTCCCAAAAAAGATGATCACAAGCTATTCCAAAAAAATTCAATACTGCCCACAATGTTATGGGTCAACTGCAAGCCACCCTCCAAAAAACAAATGATAAAATTCAGCCCACAGTATCAATTTAATTTATCAAATTCCTCAGAGACTCCATAAAATTTAACCAAGCTGTAGTAACATTTTTATTTTGCTCAGTTTCACATTGTTAGAAAGATAACAGATGTTCACAGTATTTATTTATTTATTGGCTTGTATACCTTATAACTCCTGGCTAGCAGCTACTCACAAAGCCATGAAGTCACTTGTGTTCCCATGTCCCCTAAAAAAGCATAAATTAGTTCCTGATGTATCCTTTGGGAAGTATCCTTTGGTTCCACAAGTCTTAGTGTTATACGATTTTTAACAACGTTAAAACTCCATAGAGATACATTGTAACTGGCACAGGCTTTAGTGAATGTTATCCAATGCATCCCATAGGATTTTAATGTTATGCGATGCAATTTGTTTCCCAGATTGCTTAACATTATGCAGTTTTAATGTTATCAGAAGTATTACTGTATATTTATTTTTCCAGATGCAAGATACAGGTCTTAGGCAGTGATGTCAAACCTTTTAGAAAGTGAGTGCCCAAATTGCAACCCAAAAGCCACTCTATGCTGGGGGGAGGGAAGAAGCACTCCCATTGGACTGTGGGGCAGAAGGGCGGGGAAAACTCTGTGCCATAGGTTCACCAACACAGGCCTTAAACCAGGGGTGCCCAAACTTTTTTGGCCATGGGCTGATCATGTGATTCAGGGAGCCGGTCACTAAGGCCCTTGGGCTGGGTGTGGCCCATGCCACCAATTCATCCAGCCCACGAAGCCATCATCACTCCTGGAAGCGGAACTAAAATGCATCCATACCCATACGCATTTTACTTCCACTTCCAGGAGCGACAAGGGCTTCACGGGTCGGATGAATTGGCGTTGGGGGCTGCACCCAGCCCGAGGGGCTTAGTTTGGGCACCACTGCCTTAAACCATGTCTATCAAACATTAACTACCTCTATACAAGAGAGTTTTTGTTAACTTTTAAAATAATGAAACGTGTATGAAAAATGCACAGGAAAACTTCCATTTTCTGACTTGCTTTGTAGTAGGTAGAATCAAACTGCTCTGCATATGTTAAAAACAAAAATAGCTCTCTAAATAAAGGATTCTAAGACAGCTGTGTTATACTTTTTCTTTCAGCTATTTATATGGGGTACACAGAAAAACCCTCCTCGAAGAGTGTGGTAATTCTTAACCACAATCTTCGAGATACCCTGGTAGCCGCAACCTTGTGTTGCCAGCTAATCTTTCTCACATTCGGTCAGACAAAGGAAACTGCAGAATGAACCCACCAAACGGTGGTTTCATTTTGATAGTTTTACATCTGGCCTAGACATGGAAGAAGAAGCTGCACTGGTACCTAACTTAAATAACATAATGCGTTCCATGCGATTGCTCTTTAAGCAAAACACTATTGTAAGTGACCAATTGTGACTTCTGATGGAGGGGATTGCAAACCCCAATTTAGTTGTTAAGTTAGTTTTTGGTTGGTTTTAGTTGTTAAGCGAGGCAACGATTCAGAGAAAATTCTGGTCTTTATGCAAGTTAGTTAAGCAAGATATTCTTTATGTGAGGTTTTACTGTATTTATATTACACCCTTAAAAAGCATGTAAGAGACCACAGAGATAGCTCATAATAACACAGTTGTTATTTAAAAATTTGATTTTATCCAACACCATGGAATCAAAAAGGAATTTCACGGCCTAAAACAGGGGTGCCCAAACTTTTTGGGCCGTGGGCCGATCATGTGGTTCAGAGAGCTGGTCACTAAGGCTCGGGGGCTGGGTGCAGCCCCCGCACCAATTAATCCGGCCTGTGAAGCCCTCGTCACTCCTGGAAGCGGAAGTAAAATGTGCCCGTACAGCCGCATTTTACTTCCGCTTCCAGGAGCGATGAGGGATTAGTGGGCCGGATGAATTGGCATCAGGGGCCACATCCAGCCCCCGGGCCTTAGTTTGGGCACCACTGGACTAAAAGGTAAGTTTAAAAGGTGTGTGAAAAGAAAAGCTTTACCTGGTGCTGAAGTGACTGGCATCAGACTAGTCCAAATGTAGACTACAACTGCCAAAATCCCCTAATGAGCATGATTATGAAAGATACAATCTTCCAAAAGACTTTTCCAAACTCTGTTAGGAACTAGTTCAGTGTTCCTGTCCACAGCATGCATTAGACAGATGCTCTACAACCGTAATGGCGAACCTTAGCACTCAAATTGTTCATGGACTTCAATTAACAAAAGCCCAAGTCAGCACTCCTGCTGATCAGGGCTTCTGGGAATTAAAGTTCAAGAACAGCTGGAGGACCAAGGTTTTCCATCACTGCTCTACATCTGGCTGTCTTAACCAACATCTAGTTAAGACTCTTGTTACTACAATTCCTTACTAAGGTTTCATGGAGTTGAACTCTGAAACCATGGGAAAGCCAATGGTTGCCCACCCACCTTCAAGCAGGATACTCTTGGGTACACCATCCCTTCAAGGAGTCTTCCAGGCACTTCCAAGGGATGAGGAGACAGAAAAGATCCTCTGAAGATTGTATAGCCATTAAATATGCAAAGGATAAGAGAGCCAGTGTAGTTTGAACAGTAGGAGAACAGCCTTACAGCTATGCCATTTCATAGCATTTCTGTTAAAAATCAGTGAGAAAGAGAGTTTGCTATATGCCAATATTATTAAAAGCATTCTCACTTCTGCTGTCTGTGGGTTAAGAAAAGAGAGAGTATTGGTTTCTCTGGAAATTAAATGCCACCCTACAGGTTTGTTCGCTGGACGACAGCCAGTTTCTGTGGTGTGGGAAGACTGCATCTCTTCAAAAGTGGATGAACTGGAATGAGAGTCCTAGCTGGCAGTCTTAAAAGTTGATCTTCCCACACACCGAGACACATTTTTTACTGAAATACATTAACAAAAATGATCAACCATGATATGGCACGTAAAAATTCTATTCAGGGCTTTGCTTGAAGAAAATGAAATAAAACACAGAGAAAATTCAGTTTACATATTTAAGACATGTCTACACTATGTTCAACAAATTTGTTAAAATACATGAACACGCTCACCTGTAGAAGCATAAACACATGACAGAAATGTCCCTGCTTAGGAAATACCTCCTCTGCATAAGAGACATTAACCTTACATACACCCTACATTCCAACACCACTTAGCAGATTATTATTTCAAATAACAATGTGAATAAGCAGGAGCAAGATCATTTATACAAATCGTTAAAATAATTGAAGAGTCCAAGATATGAAATTTTACAAAATCAGTTTGGGCAGCTCTACTTCTAAAATGGATTAAACCAATCTAAAAACATTGAACCCCATTAGGGTTGCCAAGTCAACAGAAATACATTCCTCAAATTCTCAGGACCTGAAACCAGGACTGTGTCCTTGTGACATCACTGGGGTTGGGCAGGGAAGAACTGAGAGATAAGAACTGCTTCTTGGCCAAGTGGTTCATGAACTTGTCAGAAGAGCACTCTGGAAATTGGTCCCAGGATCACTATAAAATCCATCTAAACACATAATAGGTCAACCAACAGCTAGAGAAAAGTACTTTGGAATAGGGTGCATTTTACTTCCACTTCCAGGAGCAATGAGGGCTTCATGGGCTGGATGAACTGGCATTGGGGGCCACACCCGGCCCCCAGGCCTTAGTTTGGGCACCACTGCTCTAGGAGATGGCGCTCATCTCCATTTACAGCAAAAGAGCCAGCACTGTCTGCCTCAGTAGATGTTTCTGTGGTCATGTGGCAGGAATGACTAGACACCAGAGTGCATGGAACACTGTTACCTTTTCCTCCAAAGTGGTACCTATTTATCTACTTGCAATTTTTTGCTTTCAAGCTACTAAGTTAGCAGGAGTTGGAACAGATGGTGGGAGCTCAGTCCACTGCACAGTAATCAGGTCTTGAACTGCTGATCTGCCGACCAGCTCTCTGTACATTCCCAGCTGAAGTGAGTGGCAGGTCTGAATAATTAGAAAAGGTCAAGAAACCTTCACATCAATGTTAAATGTCTTGATGCCATTATGACCGTGGGTTTGCCAGCTGCTCTGGAGCCTGACGTCTAAAGCCTTCCTGCTTGGATCTAGGGTACCTGATTGTCTGTTTCTTGTATGTGTGGCTGTTCTGTATTCTGAAATCATAATCAAAGCGTGATGAAGATGGCAGTTAAACACTAAGTAAAGGTAAAGGTTTCCCTTGCTCGAAAGCCAGTTGTATCTGACTCTAGGGTTCTGTGCTCATCTCTGTTTCAAAACCAAAGAGCCAGCACTGTCTGCTTCTGCAGACATTTCCATGGTCATGTGGCAGAGTGGTCAGTCAGATGGCTCTGGGAAAACCAAATCGACAGTATGTGCAACAGCACCTTCCTACCCATGATGATGTCTCTCAGCATCAGACAAATGCCTTTTTATTTCCTGATTATCCCCTGACCTTTTTCTCTCCCCCGCTCTGAAAAAAAAAGCCACCTTCTGATCATCGGCACAACTGATTGCTGCTATACAGGGCAAATAACATGGGTATAACAGTTTTGTTATAACCCCTATGTCTGCCAGGTTATCCTGCTGTGGTAATAGAGTAGACCCTGCTGCCAGTGACTCAACGCCATTAACTAACCTGACCACTAGCGGTTAATTAACCTGACCACCCTGAGGACTAATGACCTTGGGTGTCGAAGTCCACAGGAAAGGATGACGGTCCCCAAGTGGATTAAATCCCACTTGAATCCATCTTGATGGAGGGCAGCAGCTTCATCAATACTGGCCTGGGGCTGAGGAGGACTTTATGTGCCAAAAGGGCTCAGGACCAGAAAATGATTCATGGAACTGGATCAGTGGTAGAGGTGTCATGTTGCAATACGGAAGGTAGATGAGAGGCCACTGCATTATAATCTCAGGACAGTTTTTATGACAATCACCATGAAGATCGCCAATATACGGATTCAAATATGGCAGAAGAAGAACAAATTTTGTGAAATCTGCCTTTAAGAAAGCATCAGAAACACAACAGATCCAATAGTCTGGACATCATTTCCTGCTCATGTGTAGTCTGAGAATAAAAAAGGCTGTTGCCACTAACAGATACGACAAAAGGTCTTCAGAGGAGCCACATAACACACTGTGTAGCAGGCAAAACAATAACCACAGATTACCTGTTTCCACATGAACACCAATTATGAAGAATTAGTTTATTTGTCGGTTCTTTTAAAAATAAAAGTGAATAATCTGTGGATCCAGGCCAGTCATTGTCTCCAGTTAAAACATGTCTTAACAGACAGACAATGCACACACCTTCCCTAAATCTACACAGCCAGCAATTTGGGTGGGTGGGGGAATCTGCTCTGCAATGCAGGAGGGTCACCGTTAATTTAAGATTCAGCTAATAATAGTTCTCTTTAGTAATTTGTTTATCTAAGTTTATAGCTATCTTGGTTTGAAGTCAAACTCCATTTCCGAATCCCTCAACCAAGGATGGCCAAACTTTTTGTGCTGTGGGCCTGATCACGCCCCCCAGACAGCTAAGTGGGCTGGGGGGGGGAGAGAGAGAGCAGAAGCAGGCACATTTATGGCTGTCGTAAATGCGGCCACTTCCACATTTACTACAGTCACAGGTGCATTTACACATGCGTGTTTTATGGCTGACATAAAACAAAGACACTTCCACTTCCGGGTGTGGCGGAACGGGCCACATAAAATGGTGCCACGGGCAGGTCCAGCCTGTAGCCCATAGGTTAGGAACCATTGCCATAAACACTTCCTTTTTCCCTCTACTTTTTTGTTTTTCTTTCTGCCATGTTCCAGTTGACTTGCCTTCTGCATCAACAAAAGTGGAATAACATTCTTATCTTTGTCAATATTTTAGGTATTTTAAGTTAAACATTTGGCTAACAGAGTTGCTCAGGAAATAAAGTACTGATGAATATACTCCTTTCTGGTGTTGTCAAAAGTTAGTGCCAAAGAGTAGAAGCCAGTGATGGGCAGCCAAAAAAATTACTACCACACCGTGGGCGGAGCCAACAGCATGGGCAGAGCCAACGTCATGGGCAGAGCCAGTGCCATGGGCAGAACTAATGTCATAAAAAACATAAAAATACACATAAAATATACATAAAAATACACATTAAATGCACATAAAAATATACGTTAAATACACATTAAATACACATAAAAATACACATTAAATAAACATTCCACCCACCCACCCCACGGCGAGTCACTTACCCTGGGGAGTAGGCGGCAGGGTACTCACTTGGGCTGACGCTGGGTCCAGCTGTATTTTCTCCTCCTCCTCCTCCCAGCTTGTCGGCACGGGGCATGGGGCAGCGCAGCGCAGAGGCCTGGTGCAGCAGCACGGCCTGGCACGGTGGCATTGTGGTGCAAAGGATCAGAGCGGCCTGGTGCAGGGCCACAGGTGGCACGGGGCAGGGGCACACTGGGTGGTGGCACACTGTGTGGCGGCGCATGGGGCGGTGGCACATGGGGGCGGCGCATGGGGCGGCGGCACATGGGGCGACTCGAGCAAGGGTCTCAGCCCGTCGCCACCGCACCACCGAGGCGGCCACTGAGGGCCTCAACAACCACCCGACAGTGCAGCCCAAAATGGCTGCTTGGTCAGCACGCATATGTTTTGTAAAGATATCAATTGACACATGCACGCTGAGCACTGGAGGCACGCATGCATCAATTGGTATTTTAATGCATGCGTGCTGACCAAGCAGCCATTTTGGGCTGCACTGTCAGGCAGCCGGAGAGGAGGCTGAACCAACCGCCTCAAAAAAAGGTAACAATCCCAGGTGGTCTCCCTGGAAAGTTACTAACACACACACACCCGGGAGACCACCCAGAATTGTTACTACCGGTTCTAGCGAACCAGGGTGAACCAGCCCATGCCCAGCACTGGTAGAAGCAGTTCAATTATGTTCTTGTGATGAAAAACATTGTGAGCAATTAGTAAGGCTGGTAATAATTTCATCATGCTCTGTAGGGTTTTCAGCAAGTGGAACAGGCATGCAGTTACCTTACCACCAACCATACTGGTATTCAAATTTGCCATCTGCATCAATTTATGTAAATCAAAGGCAAAACTAGATCATTTTATATCCATGCACAAAAACAATGCAAACCAGCATGAATTTGTTTGTTTATTACATTTTTATACTGCCCATTTGGGATATTTCCCACTCTCAGCGGTGCAGAGACAAATAAACAAAACAACATAATAGAACAAAATAAACAACAGAATACCTGAAAACAATGAAAACAATGAAACAACGGCTGTGCATACATAAAGAACCTACAATTTCCAGAGGAATGCCTTGTGAGTTGTTCAAGGCACTTCACTGCCTCTGTTCCATCCCAAAATAAATTGAACTAATTTATTATTATTATTATTATTATTATTATTATTATTATTATTATTATTATTATTATTATTATTATTATTATTATTATTATTATTATTATTATTATCAGAAACAAAACATAAACCTATACAGAAAATAAGAAAGCCTTATAATTTTTTCCATTATAAAAATCTTTTTTGGAAACAAACACTTCTCTAGTTCAGAAATTAGGTGAGCGTGCTCTGATTGGCAGGAATGTTCAGGGATAATGGGTCCAAAGGCATCTCAAACCCAGTGTACTTCAGCCAGTTTGTACACTATTTTGAATTACTTTAGAGAACTGATGTGTACAGATCTAGACTTAAAATATTCAGGTTTAAATTCCCACTTGGTTCTAGAATTCACTGGGTGCCCTTGCACCAGCTCATACAAAGACACACTCTGCTTTTCTCAGTATACACGAGAAGGCTGCTGGGCATACATACCTTAAGTTCTTTGGACAGTTCAGTGATTTAAGTTTTTGGCTGCATAACCAAAGGTTGGGAGTTTGATTCCCCACTGTGCATTGTTGACAGGGCTGGACTTGATGATCTATAAGGTTCCTTCCAGCTCTGCTTATTTTGATATTATTACTATTATTTATTATTCTAAACATAACTAGTAAATATGCAAGCCAGAGTTGGGAAGGGTAGGAAAGGGTTAGAATAACAGGCAGACTGTGTTTTGGTGTGCATGAACCTTAAACTCATGTTTGTGATTCCAACAACTTGCGCTAATTGGCCAGGATAAATCAAATAAATTAAATTAAAATTTGATACCAGGCTGAGTCTAAAGAGGCTGCTGATATCCAGGCCTCTATCAATTGTGCCAGATGGAAAGATTCTAAAGGAACATAACATCATGTTGAACTTGAAAGTGAAGACGTACAGTAAAACTCATTCTTAACTCCAAACAACTGCTTTGCTGAGCAGCTGCAAAGGATATAAAGATGTCAGCCCCATTTCCTAGTTTCTATACAAAAGACAGGATTTCCTTCTACTATACTCCGGGTGTTATTTGCAAACTCCAGCTCCTTCTGAGATTCGGTCTGGCTGGGAAACCACTGCTAAATGTTTTGTTTATTCATCTTTCCACCAAAAGGATTTCCTTCCAAATGCATGATACATAGAAACCATCTGCTACTGAGCTAACAGGTCTTAAAATACACAGTACTGTGCCTTATTCATGCTAGAGCTTTTATCCCAGCAAGAACAATTTCTTACCTTTGCTCTAAATAACAACTCATTTTCTAAGAATAATATCTGAAGTGGTACGTAAGATATTGAACCTAATCCCAACTGCAGCCACCAGTTTTTAAAAGCAAGGAACACATAATACAACCAACAATTTTAAAAAAGTACTCTTCCAAAAAAGATACTGGCCACGATCCTACTGCTGATTTACACTAATGTAAGGGAAATCATGTAAGTTATGGTGGCAAATTGCCACTCAAGTAACACACTACCAGGAATGTAACCAAAACTTAGTAGTCAATAGTGACTGGCTGCAAAGACTTACTTTACTTCTTTCATGCAAATACAAATTGTCAATAAGATTCTGGCTGCTATAACTTAAGAGACCTTCTAAATGTACCAAATTTATCCCAACTGATATTGAATTGCTATTTCAAAGTCAACTATTGAAATGTGACTCAACCATGTATGCATATTCCGTTGATTTATTTTAGCAGGTCTACTTCAGTTGAGACTACCAACTAAATGCAAGCACTAATCATCTGTCAAGAACACAGACTGCGAAAGACAGAGATGGGAGTAAATAGAAGTTTAAAGGATGATTCAACTATCCTACTTGATCATTCGTAAACAAAAGGGTGAACCTCTGATAGGGATTCTGTACTGAAAATTTAAAATGCCATAAAGCAAGTGAATTCCTTTCCCATATATCTTGAGCATATAGGAGCAGTCACATACACAAGGTACAGTATTACTTGATGCAGCAATTAGCATGCTCTGTGCATTGCACATCAGAAACAAATATGATAAAAGAATCCCATGGTTAGGGCCCCAAGGTGATTAATAGCCTTACTGTGGCCTCTGCCCCAGAACTGAATCTAGTCATTCTGACTCAATCCAGATCTCATAGAGATTAGTCTAAAAGCAGGGTAATTCGATTCATAATTTGGGCTTCAGCCCACCTGGGTGCATGGCTAAAATTGCAACCCTTCCTGCTGTCTTAGATTCCAACCACACAAATTGGTATAACTTGGGTAAAACATATAAGAAATAGTACATTCACGAGCGAGCCTTAGCAACAACAATTTTATATTACTATTTTGAATCAATGGGATGTTTCCTTCCAATGCAGATTAAAGCCTCAGAAAGGCAATTTTTAGGACTTACCTCTCCACCTCATCCACGGTCCTTAGACTTCCTCACAGTCAAAAGTAAAATGAAGAGAGTAAAAAGCACAACCCTCTTCCTGGAAACACATCTTCCTCACAGGATATGGCCAAATGCTATCATTTATAAAACGCTATACTGGTTTTAAAAACTAGATACCTGGAAAGGAAAAATGTACTTCCCAATGAGACATAATAATCAAGAATTTTTTGGAATAGTAGCCGTGTTAGTCTGTGGTTCAGGCATCTCAGAAAACAAAACAAAACAAAATAAACAAAATAAAGTAAAATAAAAATAAAAAAACACAGTAGCACTTTAAAGACTAACTGCTATATTTTCACTGTTAGCTTTTGTGGATCAAGTCCACTTCATGACCTAATGAAGAGGACTTGATCCACGAAAGCTAACAGTGAAAATACAGCAGTTGGTCTTTAAAGTGCTACTGTGTTTTTTATTTTTATTTTACTTTGTTTTGTTTGTTTTGTTTTGTTTTCTGAGATGCAATAATCAAGAAATTACTGAAGTCTAGGCATGATTCAAGATAAGTCTTAATTTTAAAGCTAAATTATCTACAGTCACTTCTGCCAACATTTGGAGTTTTCTTTTTCTATTTCATTTCCGTGACAGATTTTACCTTCTTAGGATCTAAGCTCACTGCAGATGGTGACTGCAGCCATGAAATAAAAGGGCGACTGATTCTTGGGAGGCAAGCGATGAGAAACCTGGGGAACACAGCGAAAAGTAGAGACATCACATTGCAAACAAAAATTCGTATAGTCAAAGCAATGGTATTCCTGGTGGCAATGTATGGTTGTAAGAGCTGGACCATTAGGAAAGCTGAGCGCAGAAGAATAGATGCCTTTGAGATGTGGTGTTGGAGGAGAGTTTTGAGAGTCCCCTGGACAATGAGGAGAACAAATAGGTCAATCTTAGAAGAAATTAACCCAGAATGCTCCTTAGAAGGCCAAATAGTAAAGATGAAGCTAAAGTACTTTGGACATCAAATGAGAAGAGAGGATTCACTTGAGAAGGCCTTGATGTTGGGAAGGGTGGAGGGCAAAAGAAGAAGGGATCGGCCCAAAATGAGATGGCTAGATGGTATTGTAGACACAATGGGCACAGAGCTAAGCGAGTTGAGGAGGATGGTGAAGGACAGAGGTGCCTGGTGGACAGTGGTCCATGGGGTCGCAGAGGGTTGGAATCGACTGTGCAACTGAACAACAACAACAGCAAAAAGATTTGGTTCTTTGGGAAGCTTGCTGATACTTTTTAATTAGAACTCTACATAAAATGCTGTCAAAATGAAATGTCTAGGGTTTTCCAGCAGAAAGAAAGAGCAGCACAAAATTAATTTCAAAACCTATATTGAGATGACAACTTTTTTAAGTCAGTGATGATGAACCTTGGCACTCCAGGTGTTCTTGGACATCAATTACCAGAAGCTCAAGTCAGTATTCCTGCTGATCAGGGCTTCTGGAAATTGAAGTTCAACAACATCTGGAATGCAAGGTTCGCCATCACTGTTCTAGGCAAACTAAAGTTGTTCAAGAAGTGTGTGGAGGCATATAAAACTTCAGAAAGTTTGCTGAAGGTCCTCCAACTTAAGTGATTGGTCTTCCAGAGCAGATTGAAAACTATCCATCCAGTTTGAGGACACTGGCTCCCTAGTCAGTAAAAAGTAAAAAATATCAAATAATCTTTAAATTTTCTACAGTCATGTTCTGACTAACTTTTCTGGTGAGAAGCACCAGTAATCATTTTTAAATGAATGTAACTCTTTGCTGTGTAAGTGCCTTCGCAGTACAATATGCCTTGAAAAACAAAAATGAGCCATTCAAACAACTCAGTTACCTAGACTTTTTTTGTTATTCTTCCTTATGGCTCAGAACTTACCAATACAGTACTTTTCTAAATATCCTTTCTTTTCCTTCTGCCCTTCAGTACATTTTATGATAGTTGAAGTGAGATTTATTTATCTATTTTATTTATTTTTATTTATCTCCGTTCTATACCATCTTTCTCCTGGCAAAGATTACAGATTGGCCACCATTTTGTCACCAGTGCACCTAGGCATATGCTCATAGTTTCAATCCACACAATATTATAGTAGTGCTCAGGCAATGAGCTTGTTATGCTGCCAATGAAAAAATCACACTGCACTTAGATGACATAACTATCTACTCTCCAAAACAACAATCAGCTCAATAGGATGTCACGAGATAGTTTCAAGTGTCATGAGAAAACCACAACTAGAAGTACAGGTTCTTATTAGCCTCTAACAGAAACTATCCAGCCACTGCATCAAATTGTTATGAAATGGGAATGGCAACAGAAAGGCTGGGAGTTCAATTCCCTGAACTGCCTGCTAGTAGAAGAGCCACCTGTGTGGTCTTAGGCAAGCTGGAAAATTCCAAAACATCTCCAGAAGCAGGGGATGGTAAAGTATTTCTGATCAGTTATGCTTAGAAAACTCTGGCAATGGCCACCATTAGAAGGAAACGACTTGATGGCAAGTAATTCTAATTACACTACTATATAGAGCTACAGTACCTAAACAAGCACTACTCACATTCTAAGAATACTTATATATCTGCAGTAACAGAAAACATCTCAACCTAGTTACTACAGAAATCACAAAAAAGTACATCCCAGATAGTAATATCATAGTACTAAACCAAGACAGTTTGTTCCTGTGTTGAAGAATATCATTGTGGCATTTAAACTTTACATGCAAATATTACCGTTGTAGCTCAAGTGGTTAAGACGCTGAACTCACTGACTGAAGGTCAGAGTTCGATTCCTGGGTACTGCATGACAGAGTGAGCTCCCGTCTCTGTCCCAGCTCCTGCCAACCTAATAGTTCAAAAGCAAGAAATTGCAAGTAGATAAATAGGGATCACCAGTGAGAAGGTAAACAACATTCCATACACTCCATTGTTGAGGCATGCCCACATGTCCACAGAAACATCTGCAGACGCAGACAGTGCTGTCTCTTTGGCTATAAACAGAGATGAGCACTGAACCAAGAGCCAGTCGGATACGACTGGCTGTTGAGCACGGGTAGCCATTATCTAAATATTCCTGAATACAGAAGGTAATTGGGCCAGCAATCACTGCCACCACTGCTGAGAATCATGGCACACCAACAGATGGGAGGGAAGCTAAATTTTAGTAGCAAAACATTCCATTTTCCTCCAGTGATAGTGAACTTTGGCACTCCAGATGTTCTTGAACTTCAATTCCCAGAAGCCCTGATCAGCAGGAATGCTGTCTTAGGCTTCTTAAGTTCAAGAACAGCTGGAGTACCAAGGTTTGCCATCACTCCTTTAAATTCTAGTGTTTTTCAGCTTCAAGGCGACATAAATATGATAACTGAAAATAGCCACCAGAGGGAGTAGTCATCCCATCGTACTACAATTTTACAACACGCACAGAAAAAAGTTTTGGATGTGCAACAAGGAGCAGACCTAGTCTGTCAGTCTGTAAAGTGTTGTAAAACTTGATGCAAGCCCTGAGTGGTGCTTGCATCAATAAGGTGGAGTACAGATGTAAATAAATACCTTTTTTTTTGTATATACAAGCAAGCAAGCGGCCTAGAAACTGAGGATATGAAAAGGCACTTGTAGTATCAAGCAAAATAAGTCAGTGCAAGGCATTTTTGCATCTGATACTGAAAGTCTAAATATTGTATAATCATCGATACATAACCATAACAGCTACTTTTTAACAGCACTCCATTAACTGTCAGCCAGAAAACAGACACCTCACATTACCTAATGGTTCTTTGCTCAGATGAGGATTCTGTTCTTAAACAAAAAGTTGACCACAACAGACCAAACAAACCTCTGTTTCTCCCTCCTTCTCTCCTGACAATGCTGCTATCCCCCTCCCAGTGATTGAAAATTCTCTTTGTACAACTATGCCCATAAATGGCAAGTTCTTGCAAGTCATTATCTTTTCTAGGTGAGATCATCCGTTCCCACGGGGTGAGGTATCATCAATACGCAGATGATACCCAGCTGTATATCTCAGCTCGTGGAGATTCAATTGATGCAGTAGAAGTCCTATCCAGGTGCCTGGAGGCTGTCAAGGTCTGGATGAGGGACAACGGGCTACAACTGAATCCTGGCAAGATTGAGTGGCTATGGGGTAACGGGTCCTGCGCTATCTCGGGAGTTGCCATCTTTGGTTCTGGATGGGGCAGTTTTGCCCCAAACAGACCCGGTGCGTAATCTGGGGGTTCTTTTGGACTCACGACTATTGCTCGAAGAGCAGGTGGCAGTCATGGCCAGGAGGGCCTTTGCACAATTTCATGTAATACGCCAGTTACTCCCGCTCCTAGATCGGGAATCCTTGCTCATGATCACACATGCTTTGGTCACCTCCATACTTGATTACTCTAATGCGGTCTACATGGGGCTGCCCTTGGCGACCATTCGGAGGCTGCAGCTGGTCCAAAATGCAGCTGCTCAGGTAGTGATGGGGTGCGGGCGTTATGCTCGTGCCTCACCACTGCTTCGGGAGCTGCACTGGTTGCCAGTATGTCTCTGGGTGCAATTCAAGGTGCTGGTCATTACCTTTAAAGCCCTACATGGTAGTGGGCCAGGATGCTTAAGAGACCACATCACCCCAAGAACATCTGTCCATCCCACCAGAGCGGATCGGAGAGGCTCTCTTATCATTCCATCAGCTAGAGAGACACATCTCTCTAGCACCAGAAGGAGGGCCTTCTCTGTGTCCACCCCGGCCCTTTAGAACCTCCTGCCAACTGAGTTACGCCTATAGACAGAGCTCCTGCCCTTTTGGAAGGGCCTAAAAACCTGGCTGGCAGGGCAGGTGTGGGGCTCTAGTCATACGGGGTCGCACGTTGGGTGGCTGATTTGATGGGATAGCCACCCCTCTTTTAAAACTTTTAAACTTTTTAAACCTTTTTAACCTTTTAAATCTTTGAGGGGTTTTTTTTTTTTTTTTTTTTTGTAAATATATAGTTTAATTTTTTTAAGTTGATTTGGTTTCTGGGTTTGTGGGGTACTGGTTTAAGTGGGATTTTTTTTAAGTTCTGAAATGTTTTGTGTATTATGATAGTTTGATTGTAGCCGTATATTTTGTGTTCTTTTTGTATTGTTGTTAGCTTGCCCAGAATTGCTTAGGCAAGTGGGGCGGCATAAAAATCAAACAATTTAAATTTAAATCATTGCCCTTCTGGGATCAGTGATGGGATGCAGCAGGTTCTCACCAGGTCGCCAGAACCGGTAGTAACTTTTCCCAGTGTCCCGGAGAACCGGTTGCAGCTTTTGGGGGGAACCACCTTCGGGGCTTACCTTTTCACTGGTTCTCCCACTGCGCATGTGTGCCAAGCACTTGGTGTGCATGCATGCCTACAGTGCTTGGCGCATATGCATGGCCTCCTTGCTGTCCTTCCAAGTGGGGAGGAGGAAGAGAAGCTGCTAGCCTGAAGCTCCCTATAGCCTGCTCCCCTAGATATCCTAGAGAACTGGTTAGGCAAAGACTTAGTACCTAACTTCTTTAACTGTTGAAAAGTGCCAAAATGAAGCCATCTTGTGGTGAGTTCATTCTGTAGTTCCTTCCATCTGACCTAGTGTGAGAAAGATTAGCCAGAATAAGCTTTAAGCTCTGGTTTAAAAGCTCTGGTTGATTTGTGTTGTGAGTGTGTGGGTGTTTGTGTGTGTGTGTGTATTTTAATGTATTGTTTATTTTATTTATTTATTTATTTATGGTTTTGTGTTGTGGGTGGGCGGGCAGGTTGAGGAGTGTGTGTGCTTATTTTTATTTTATTTTATACTATTTTTTAATTTGTTTTCTTTGGCCCCACCCACAACATCATGATGTCATGACATTGGCTCCGCCCACACTGTGATGATGTCATGGTTGGGTAGTAAAATTTTTGACATCCCACCACTGACTGGGATTCAATCTTCTTCTAATTTCTTGGCTGCAGACTCCATTTGGATTGATGACAGAACCAAGATTTAGAAGATTTTTAAAACAATTTTGGTTTCTTCACTGCCAACTTTAAAATTGCAGGCTATCGATTCTGTTGTTCCCTCTGTTATCATTTTTATTCCCTGTGTTGTCATTTTTCTGTGCTGTCATTTTGATTCCAACACAGGGTGACCACTACAAGCCTTTCAAGTTATCTGAGATGTTCAAGGAGCGGCTTATCATTGCCACCCCCAAGTAAATTTCCAAGTGAGGATTTGATCCCAGGTCATCTCCTGATTCTTAATCCAAAACTCTACCATAACCCCACAGTAGCTGTCAATATTTATTCCTTCTGCTGTAGTTTTATTGAGTAACATGAAATAGAATTTAAGAATCAGTCAATGATCACCAAAGAAAGATGTGACATTGTCATGTCCAAATGACGTAAGTGCCACTGAGTGTTCCAACCCATCATCCTTGCAGTCACCTGCCCATTCATTTGCAGACACTATGCTCCTGATGGGATGGAAACTGACTTACTTGCAATAGCATTGTAAATAAGCTGGCATCTACTCTCGAGAGAGAAGAAAAATGTGAATTATCAACCACACATGAAAGAAACTGCCTCATTCCAAGAGGAAAATAGTCTTAGCAGCAACCAACAGATTTGTTGTACATACACACTTTTAAACGTGACAAGTAACTTTTTGATCTGCAGGTTTCTGACCTGAGCACTCTTAATCTGATCACACGGCCTGAGCCATCATAATCCTAAACACAATAATTTGTGAAGGACCTGGAACACAGTGTAGCCCTGGTAAATGAGATCAAAAGGTTGGGAACCTGAAGGTCTCCAGATGTTAATGAGCATGGCGAAACTGCTCGTGTCTTCTAAAGGACTCAAAAAATAAAAATGAGAGAAGCACTGTGGAGTGCATGTCAGATGTGTCCCACTCCTACTCCAGGAAAATTGCTCCCACTACCTGATCATTTTTTTTCCTTTCCCTTTCCTTGTGCTTCTAGCCTACTGAATCCTATCTTGTTACTGTTTTAAAAAGCAGATGGTAAAATGATTAAGATAATTAGATGTTAAAACCAAGGCAAAATAAATACCCCACATTGCTGTTTACAATAATAAAAAAACAGACCTCCTGCAGGAAGGGCAAAGGACATCCTGTTACAGTGACCATAGATGAAATACAGAACACTGTTTTTAGTCGCCAAAACAACAGCTTCTATTGACATTAGGCATCATTTTCTTCACAGAACTTAAAACATTTCATATGAACTTAGTTCAAAGCAAAACATTGCCTTATTTGAACAGCCAAGCCCTCGGTCTCAAACAGCACTTCCGACTAGACTTTTTCTTATATTTGTAGTTGAATAATAATATAACTAATTGTGTGCCATCCAGTCCACACCAACTTATTGCAATCCTTTCCAGGTAGAGAATATCAGAAGTGGTTTACCATTCTCTTCTTCTGGAGCCACCCTAGAGTTATCAAGATATATGGTACTCTGAAATGTTTCCCCATGTCCTGTGGGTACTCTGTGACTGTGCAGGTTGCCCATTTCTCCACAGGCTGGCTGTTCTCTTAGAAGGCACACTGGAGAATAGAACTCCCAGCCCATCTAACTCTGTGAAATATCAAGCTAATTCACAACTGCAGTTTAGTAGTGCCAAAAGTACAATACAGTATTTGAAAAACACTGCCATCTAGTCCACACCAACTTATGGCAATCCTTTTCAGATAGAGAATATGAGTACACTGTACTCTATTCTCACCTGCCTCCTGAGCATGCACGGGAACAGTACTGTACTGTAGTTAATATTAGTAAAACCTCCAATTAATGGGAAGCTGTATGACGGATGAAATATCCAAGGAGTAGCTGGGATACTGGGTACCTTATAAAAATTTATCTTTCACCCATTTGCTTTCCACAAATCTCAGCTACACTACATTCAAGTCCTATGCCACTGGTGGCAAACCTTAGCACTTCAGGTGTTCTGAAACTTCAATTCCCAGAAGACCTGATCAGCAGGAGTGCTGATTTGGGCTTCTGGTAATTGAAGTCCAAGAACACCCGGAGTGCTAAGGTTAGCCATCACTGTCCTATACAATATCATAATTGTGAGCCAACAAATCTATTTTGACTGAACCTCTAGCTTCACAGCCTGATACCTATCATGCTGAGCTATCCATCCAGCTAGAATCCTGTATTTGTTGTTTTTGCATGCCATTAAGACAGAACTGACTTCTAGCAACCCTAAGTAAGTGAGATATTTAAAAGTGGTTTTACCAATTGCAAAATGCCCCCTTCAGTGAGCTTCCATGGCAGAGCCTGGAAATCAAACCCAGATCTCCTGAGTCCTAGTCCATTAGTCTACCAACTACATCATGCTGGGCATGTCATGTTCTAAATTCTTCATTCTTTAATACACACATATACTCACCATCCCAGAATTATTTATTATTTTATTTGACTTGAATTACCCTAATAAGGTAGTGCCTCTTGCTTAACCGGCAGACAAATGTGACAAATATGACAGTGGGTTCTTCATCAACCAGCATCATGCCTACAAATATTTACAGGTGATGTGTCTAAACATGAATGAATCACAAATTAATTGAAGAGCCATGAGTTCAGTTTCATGTATGCAAACAGATGGTACATTGGATACCTTGGAGTCATTAATCAGCAAGGAGTCTGCACATTGGTAGACATATCCATGAAGACATTCCGCACATGAAAATGGACTTGAGAAATCATGCTGATTTCTAGCCATTTAAATATCATATCATCCACCGGCTAGGCGGACGATAATGTGTGCCTTCTGCTTTCACCTTGCCCAAGGGATCCAATGGAGGATTCACAATAGCCAGTGTGTGGCCTTGAAAGATGCTTTGGAGTTCATTTCCTACTAGGAAAACCAACGCTAAGCACGTTGCTACTAGAGTTTCAGTCCACATTCCTGTCAATGTTGCTCATTGCAATGGTCAGAGAATAAGGTTTAAGAGTTGGGATTTCCAGGTTCAAGTCCTCACTCAGGCATGAAACTGGGAGATGAAGGTTTGAGTACTCTACTCTCACCTGCTTCCTGAGCATGGATGGGAACAATATGCACGTAGGATGAAATAAAGAGGTATAAATGAAAGTACGCAAAACTGTGTGCCATAGTGTATAAGTAGTGGATTCAAATCTGTACTTGGCCATGGAAACCCATTGGGGGGGGAAAGGCAAGAAACAAAACAAAGACAAAAAAAATTGTGGCACCTTAAAGATTAGCTGCTATATTTTCATGTGAGCTTTCAGGGATTAAGTCCACTTCCTGAGATGTAAGAGTGGGACTACCACTGGGAAATGGCAAAGGTAAGCCTCTCCTTGAATATCTCACATACCTTGAAAACCATAGTAGGGTCACTCTAAGTCAGATGCGACATGAAAGCTCAGAACACACAATCGCAGAGAAATTTCAATGGACTGGAGTGCCTGTCTGCAGAAAAAAGTCTTAGAATCTGAATCCATGCTGTGCTTCCTGGGAGAAGGGATATTTAAGATCCCCTGTAATGTGTATGACGGACAGGGTTACTTGCCCTGCCATGTGTGTAGCCTTGGGCAACCTGAATAGTCCTAGAGAAGTGATGGCGAACTGGCACTCCAGCTGTTCTTTAACTTCAATTCCCAGAAGCTCACGTCTCTGTGAATCCAAACAAATGGGTTTACTGCATGTGCACAGTAAACCCATTCATGTGGATTCACAGGGACTTGGGCTTCTGGGAATGGAAGTCCAAGAACAGCTGGAATGCCAAGGTTCACCATCACTGTCCTGGAGTATCATCAGAAAGAGAGATTAGTAAACCATTTCTGAATGTTCTGTGTCTAGAGAACACTGGGAAGGTTGCCCTGAGTTGGAATTGACTTGACAGCACATAATTATGAACAGTAACAACACAAGCACAGCATGGGAAAACTCAGTATGAATGCACCATGTCACAGATTGCTCTTGGAGTCACTGCAGTTCATAAGTTCCTCTCTGCATAGGCCACCTCTTCTCCACAGCCTACCAAAAGTTATGTGGGTTCTTTATGTTTGGGTGGACAAGGAATTTGAGGACTGCTTTCCATCTGTAGCACCACACCGCATACAGGATATGGAGTCTTCTAATTCAGGATGAAAGAGCTTGCAGCTGGGGGCTCCATGTGTGGTCATTTTTCTTCCTCTCATGGTGTCTCATTTCAAGGAGATTGTTATAAATCAGAAACCACAGGGTGAAGATATGACATGAAGCCCTGGATTTTGGGCTTATGGCCAAGAAAAAACACACAGGCTAAACAAGGGCTTTGTTGATGGTGAAGGAAATATGATCTTGCTAAACCAAGCCACAAAATGCTAGCATATTAAAATGGGGGGCAACACTCCAAGCATTTTATAAGTGAAATATTTAAATCAACTATACTCCAATATTCCAAAAACAGCACAGAAAAATTATTCCTTGCTCAACTCTTTCATCTCAGTCCAGTCACCAAGGGTGAGTTTTTGGGTAGAGTCATGTGAAACAAAATGACATTCTGGTCATTTGCAATTGCAGAACCAGGTCCCACTTCTTAATGTACAATTCTTTTTAAATGCTACAGAAATCTTAAGGATGAGCTTGTCTTCTAAATCATACTGGATCCTGCTTCATTCTGGTTAAGCAAACTTGCGCTTCTCTTGAACTAACTAAGATCAGAGAGGATTCATTTTACTATTTGAATAATGCCATGTGAAAAGCAATGGTTCAGGAGCCTCCTCAAAGATTGTGGTATTTTGAAACACAATTGGGCTTAGCCTGGTAACGTCAACCTTGTGATGCCAGCTAATCTTTCTCACACTAGGTCAGGTGAAAGGAACTGCAGAATGAACTCATCAAAAGGTGCCTTCATTTTGGCAATTTCACGTCTGGCCTAGACATGGAAGAAGTCATTTGCAAGCAAACACCCAATTACACTGCAGTTGTCAGCCTTCTCCATTTACTAGGGAGGAGACTGAAAGACTATACAGTTCTTATCCTGGCCTATTGTCCCTTCTTAAATAAACATCTAGCTCAGAGGTTCGTAACCTACAGCCCCGGCCCGTGGCACCATTTCATGTAGCCAGCCACCGCTGCACATTGAAGTGGACATGTTTAAGACAGCTGTAAAACGTGCCCTCACATGCATAAGCACAGTTAGGTCAGCTGTAAATGTGCCTGTGGCTGTCATGAATGCGGAAGCGGGCGCATTGACTTCCACTTCCAGGGTGTGTGTTCTGGCCCGCTCAGCTGTCCAAGCTATCCTTCTATAGTAAGACCCTAAGAAAGATGTTGCTTTGCATACCACCTTTTAAATTTGGACATATACTTGTTTCGATTACAGTATTCACATTCCAGTGCTGTTCCATGAATTGTGCTCAGAGCACAAAATAAAACCCAAAGCAATCAATCCAATTCAGAGGACTAGCCAAAAACATTATCAAAGAACATGTAAGGATACAAGTGTGGCCTCCTAGTGGTCCATTGCTAGGCGTGTTTTCAGAAGTATGCCTCAGCCAGCAAGTTCAATTGCTTGAACTTGTGCAGGCGCACAAGAAACAGCAGAAAGTTTGGCTGAAATCCTAGCAAAAGAGGAACCCCTACAAAACCTGCCTTGGTTTTGTGCAGAGAAAATACATGTGGGACTGCACATCAACTGTGAGGCTTCTGAGCTGCCCAGAGTCCAGCAGTTCAAAACGGCAGTGATCCTCCCTATGTCCTATGGATCCTAATCCTCAAGCTACTTTTATTACGGAAAACACACCCAGACAACCTACGGATCGCAGTCCTTGTTTCAAAATCAGTTCCTCCAGAAAGTGCCCTTTAAACCTCCACCCGTCTTCTCTTCCAGTCACGCAAAGAGGAAGCAACCAGACTTTCCCCTTAGTAGATAACGCCAAGATGCAACACGATGCATCCCCTTGGAGCAGTGGCCCTGACCAGAACAAGGGGATACTGTACCTTTCTCTCGGACCTAGCAGCAGATCCAGTTTTGAAAGAAAAAAAAGAAAGAAAGAGGGAGGGAGGGAAGATGGAAGAAAAGAAGAAGTGAGGGAATAAGAAAGAGGGAGGGAGAGAGGGGACGAGAGATGAAGGAAAGGAGGATAGGAAAGAAAAGAGGGAGGGAGGGAAGACGGAGGGATGGAATAAGAAAGAATGAAAGGACGGGGGAACGAGAGATGCAGGAAGGGAAAAAAGGAAAGAACGGAGGGAAGACAATAAGGAAAGAAAGAAGGACGGAAGGAAAGAAGGAATTCCACTCTTTGGGATTTCTCCGGCAGCAAGAAGAGGAGAGACACTAAAAAGGGTGTGTGTGTGTGTGCTCTCCCTCCTACACCCACGACGAGCCTCCAGCTTGCCTTGCCAAAGGATCGAGAGCCCGCATCCTCTCTCTCTTTCTCTCCCTCTCTCCCTCCTTCTATGCCTGCTGCCGCCTGTAAACTCTTCTCGGAGCAGAACAAAAGGCGCGCTCCCTCCGTCCCTCCCGCCTGCCCTCCGGCTACCTGCTGCTGGGATCCCACGGGCGGGCGCAGAGACCCCCGGCGAAGGCAGCCAGCCACGCGCCCACCCGGCGCTTTTCCTTTGCTTCTGCCCGGGTCGCGATGGGAGCACTGGGATTGGCGTTGGAATCACGGTGCCGGGAGGGAGGGGGCAGAGAAAGGGGGCGGAGCCCGGGAGCGCGAGCCCAGTTGGGGGGCTTTTGGCGGGGGGGCGGAGGAAGAGTCTCCCCAGCGGAAAGAAAGCGGACCACAACTCGAGGGGTGGGGGTGGGGGTTGCCTGGAGCCTGCAAGAGAACCCGCCGAAAGAGGCTGCGGTTTGGAGGCGGGAGGGTTTCCGTTCCTGGACCCGGTTCCTTCCACTCCCACCCGTTTAATTCCCTCAACTGCCTCCCGTGGTTTTAAAGGAGCTGCCTTTAACATCCGACAAGAAGATGAAGACTGGGAGAGCACCTCTTTTTTCTTCGACTACCTAAGCGGCAAGCTTTCAAGTCCTGCAGGACATCCCGGAAAACCGGAATTGTCCCTCTTTCAAGGTGGAAAAATTTGTCCCGTCCAGTTCAGTAACAATCATGTTAAAGTCTCGGATTTTTATGCTCACATTAAAATACAGCAATTAGTCTTGTTTAAGGTGCCACCCTTCGATGGGGCATAAAAGGCGGGAGGCGGATATGATTGTCCCCAAATAATCCCTGGTCAGATATTGAGGCCAGGCTTCCTTATTTTAAATTGAGAGCCTAGCCCCGAAAATCTGGCCATGATGATTTCTGAAGTTTTTCTCCTTCCAGAGCTATACTGGTCTGCTGCCTTCAGGCTTCTCAGATGAAGGTGGTACACCATATGTTTGACAAGGAAGAAATGCTTGCAGGCTTTTGAGTTAACACCCAGCAGTTCAATGAAGAAATTTCCACAGCAGGTAACCCTATATTTTTATTGTTAGCTTTCGTGGATCAAGTCCACTTCTTCAGACAAAGAGTGAAACTTACAGGCATGGTTTTTTATACATTCTGAGATCGACTCTGGATACTGAATCCAGGATAACAGCAAATCCTAAATTTGACACTACCTGAGTTATAGAAAGGATGCAGAAGTTTAAATTCTCTCTTGCTCTACATTAGAGCTACTAAAATGTCTGCATCTGTGCCTTTTAAATGTTAAACTCCAGGAAGTGGCCTCTAGTGGCCAGCTGTGGTAATGAATCTCTATATTTTAGAATATTTTTAGCTGCTTGACAGAGTGAGCTTCAGTCTGTCCCAGCTCTTGCCAGCCTAGCAGTTTGAAAGTAAGACATTGTAAGTAGATAAATAGGTACCAGTTCGGTGGGAAGGTAAACAGCATTCTTTGCACTCCGGTGACCAGTCATGCCTGCCATATGTCCACAGAAACGTCTACAGACGCAGACAGCCCCGACTCTTTGGCTATAAACAGATGAGCTCTGAACCCTAGAGTTAGATATGTGAGCCACCCTGAGTCGCGTTGTCGAGTGGGTGGCATACAAATAATGTAATAGTAGACGTAGACTGCAGAAATAAACACCAGAGAAGCACTGTAGTGCTAAACTCCATTACCTGAAACAAATGAATGCAAACTGGATGGTGTGAAAAATTCTGATGCTATCCGTATACAGAGAGGTACATTCCAGAGAACAAATGCTCAGTCTGGAAAGAGTCCACAATGTACTCATCTATGGTGAATAATCACTTGGGAACGGAGAAATGGGAAAGCCGCACACATAGAGTTTTACTGAATGAAAAGAAATGCATAAAAATAGATTTTATTCACAATCTAGTTCTTCTTTTCCTCCAAAAACAATTAGTTTTTAAATAGGCCACAGATATAACCAAGTAACTATGGGTTTACCTAAACTGCTTTAACACAAGTCAATCGTAGCTTGGGATTGTACTCCTGAATAACTGAAATAATTTAAGTCACAGCAGCACATTAATAAAGTGCTGAACTCATGCTTGGTCATGTTCCAGCCATAAATCAGCTTCGGCTTGCTGCCACAATGTATGCTATTTCACTTACTCAGGAGTAAAATCCTGGTATTTGGACTAGGATTTTTTCATAACAGTTACAATATAGTAGACTGTTACATTAATCTAGCCTTTGTTTGTTAACCTGTGTGAAAGAAATGAATAGCCAATACAGGTACTGTAGCTATAACTGTCATTAGGAAGTCTATATAGGCCTAACAATTTTAACATATTTTAAAGATATGCTTTCTGTAGGAAAGTGTCACTGTTAACATACTTAAGAGTTGGCAGTCAAACTTTACACATTGTTTCAATCCATCCATAACAGCACCTTATAGTAAACCCCGAAAAGGGGAAAGAAGGAGTAAAGCTATAAGAATAAACGGAAAGTAAACACAACTCTATGGCTCACTCCTATGTCTGAAATCATAGTTGAACAACCTGTAATGCCTCACATGCATCAGATTGCAGGGTTTTTTTAATATGAAGAACCTGGGGAATTCTAGAATTTTGGACTACCATTCACAATGTCCCCTTCAGGATGATCAGGAGTCAGGGAACATGGGAGCTATAACTTCAACCATCTGAAAAGCATCAGATGCCTGTTTCCTGCACACAATTGCTAAGAAAGTAGTCCCACATACTTCATAATAATACACAGAACTGGTTTACCATTCCCCTCTCCTGGTGGCACCCTGGGAATGTGCAGTTTGCCCAATGCCACACAGTTTGGGTTTTCTCTGTGAAGGCACAGTGGGGAATCAAACTCCTAACCTCTGGCTCCACTGCCACATACTCAAATCACTGAAATATCCAGCCAATTTTATATACTGTTAAAAATTACACTGGCGTATCTTTCAGATTATTAAAATATTTTAAAGAAAGGCTGTTTCAAGGTACTGTGAGTCTCATTGGCTTTGATTGCAAATGTTTCAAACCAGAGCTGAGCAACCTGGGATTATCCAGCTGTTTTTGGATTCTAACCCTTGCCCATGCTGATAGGGATACATTCGATCTTTGTATCTGTTTTGTATTTTTGTCGGCCCACCAGTTGTAAAGTCTTGATTGCCAGGGGAAGCAGGCACCTCGCAATTGCTAGAGGAGGTATTAAGTGAATGGAAATGTGTTTTGCTCCTAAAGCACAAAATATTCAACCACATCATATATAAACAGCCAGATAACTATGTGTGTTTGTGTGAGTGAGATGTTGAGCCAGAGGTTGGGAATTCAATTCCTCATCTGTGCCTCCAGGGAGAAGAACCAGCCTGTGTAGCCAAGAGCAAACTACAGTGTCCCAGATTGCCCCTAGAACTGTGGTTCCCAACGTGTGTTACATGCCCCATAGAGGGCAATTTGATTTTTAAAGGAGGAAATTTGAGAATGAGTTATTAACAGTAAATGGCCTTTTAGGCTTCCTCCACGTAAACAGGAGTTCACTTTTTGAATAGTAAGAATTCTATGTTGGGGGGAGGCATCAGGATTTTAGAGATGCTTAGGTGGGGCGTGGCCAAAAAAAGGTTGGGAACCACTGATCTAGAAGAGAGGAATTGTAAACCACTTCCGTGCATTCTCTTCATAGAAAATCATGGAAAAAATGACCATAAGTCAGAATTGACTTGATAGCATTCAGTTATTATGTACAGTATATATTTTATGAACCTCTTTCTTTTTAAACTAGAAGGATGGTATTTTATGTGTTCAGCTTCAAATAAGAGCTAAACAGCAATTTTAAGATATTGGTTTCATTTGGGCATGGAAAATCCGGCATCTGAAAAACCCTAGAATTTTGCCTATCCCTAAAAATGGGAGAAAAAATACATCTGAAATGAGGCAATGAAACACATTCCACAAATCCCCTGACAAATAACTGATTGTTAAAAGCATGTATCATCTTTCTTTGCTTGGTGGAACAGCTGTGTTTTATCTTTTTTCCCCTGCCCATATCATTAGCTCCAGATGTTCCTTCGTTCTCTTCTCCTCATGATGGAAGCTGACAAAGCAGACATTTCTTGCTTCAGAGCAATCATAATTTTCACAGGTTTTTCACTCAGCCAGGCGAGGAGTTGATACAGACGGGCAAACAGAAATGAAGGCAGGAACTGGATTCTTAGAAGGCTGGAGATCTCAAGCAATTGATAGAAAAGGCTGAGGAGGAGAGAGGTCAGCAAAATGCACAGCAGCTAAGGAAAAACAACAACCCCAGTAAGACATTTCTGGGATTTACTTCTCACAAAATGGCATCTTTTCTTTATGCTCTCTCCCAGCTCCCTACTTTAAAGATTCTCTTTGTTAGCACAGTGTAGCATAACCACAGCAGCACCCTGGAAAACACTTTGCAATGCTCTTGAGGGCCATGACCAACAGGTTGGGAACCTGTGGATTAGGAGAAATCCTGCTGCAGTAAAAGCTCTATGAGAGAGTTATGTACATCTCCACTTAATCAATCTTTTATATTATCAGTAGGTGTGCAGAATGTTAAGGAGTAATTAGGGTTGGCTAGAAAACTAAATAGCTGTTTATGATAAATTTCTCTCCTGGAATCCTCTCATAGCAAAAACAGTTATGATAAATAGGAAGCCCATACTCAGTCCATGGGAAACATATAGAAACACAATTCATCTTACCAAAAGCCAGAGGCAGCTGATGATTTCAGTTTTAGAGTATTATTATGAATCTATTCAGAATTTAGTCTGAACTTTACAGGGTGCTGTCCTCACAATAAGTAGTCCTTTGGAAGACTCCCTGCAACATGCAGACTAAAAGCTGGAGTAGATTCCCACCACCTCTGAAGTCACAGTCATCAACCACCACTGCTAGCAGCAGTCAAATATGTAGTTAATAAAAGAAGCTGCCTTTTACTGATCCAGACTATTAGTCTGTCTAAACCACTATTGCTGGACAAGGAATAACTATTAAAGGTGAATATAGTTGAGGAAGTCAACCTCCCCTACATCACTTAGAGGACCTTGAATAGGCTGAAGGTTAGAGTCCCTAAATACAAGACCAACATGTTCATATGAGGGCTGCTGGCAGACAACAACAAGCAGTGTGAATGTGGAGAGATACAGAATCCAGCTCATTTACTGGTCTGCTAATTACTGCCAGAAACATATACCAATGAAGATTTTATTTGGTTTAGTTTTGGCAGTCCAAAGTTTGATCTGGAGCCACAAGAAAAACCACTATTGCTAACTTTGAATGGCAGCAGCTCCACCAGGGCTCATACATTCTTTCCTAGCTGTACCTGGAGACCTCCAACAATCCTTTGTGGTCCCCTATCAAAGTACTAAAAAGGCTCAACCCTTCTTAGCTTTCAAAATCAAATGAAATTGGGTATACTCAGAGTGATTGGGTGGTATTAATGTCATTTTTAACCATATTCTTTCCTTTGCTTGCCATACACTGTTTTATTCTATAGAAACTATGCTCACTTGCTGTCCCTCCCCAGTGAAGGTTAATGCTTTACTGTGCCTAAGGGGAGGGCTTTCATCTCTTGGTCACATTCACCTCTTTGTCACCTATTACTTAAGACCCTTTACATCAAGGGTTCTCAACCTTTTCAAGCTGTGGGCTGGGTCACACTCCTTCAGACAGCTGAGTGTGCCAGACTGGTGGTTCCCCCACCATCAATCCTGCCATAAAAATGCATCTGTGGTTGTCATAAACACATTTATGACAGCCATAAATGCAAACATGGCTGTTTCAGCTGCTTCTGCTAGTGTCAGGAGCGAGGGTGGTGGGTCATATGAAATGATGCCGCAGGCCAGGTCTGAAGCCCTACAGAAGCCCAGTTCCTCTCCTAGTTCAGGCTCAGCAGATGGCATCTAGATATTTTCCTGCCTCCTCCAGCTTCCATTGCCAGTCCAAAGCCTGGATAGGAAAGGAGGAGGGTTGGGTATTGGGTTAGGACCCCGGTTCCATAAAACTTTATTGCTGCAGAAGCAATGAGGAGCCTCATCATTGCCCAATATGTTGTAGCATGAAAAGGTGCTGCTGCTGCTTCTGTTTCCATGATGCTAGGACAGCTCAACTAGCACTGAGTTTTCATGATTGTAATAAGATATCTTTTAAATTTGTTCCTTTTATACTCCCCTTAAGCAATGTATTTTTATTGTTACATATAGAAGATTGGATTGCACTCCAATTCTTGCAGTAAACTACATCTTGGAAATCAATAGATTGCAGAAAGTCTGCAGACAATCTCAATTTCATTGGCTGCAGGCTTGGATCCAGCTGAGAATAAACACAAAATAAAGAATTACTTGATTGAAAAATTCTGCAGGCAGCACTTAAAAACAGTGCCTGGGTTGGGCTATAAAAAGTACTCTATAACCCATTATTGAAAACCTTCACTGCAGCCAGAATTGACTGAAAACACTAATTAAATATGTACACATGAGCAATGAATTACAAGTGATAGGAAGTGAAACTTCCTTTGCTTTAATCTGATCACCATATTCATTGCCTCCACCACATTTCCGCTAGCTGGAAGTGAGTCAGCCTGGAGCCAAAAGACCTGCAGCAACAGAGCAGACAGTGCTCAGCTGTCTTCAATGTGTGTGCTTTTTTGGTACTACAAATCAGAATGGCCCCTCATCCTGAGATTCCCAGATGTGGCCCAACACCAGCTCTCAGGAACTCTAGCCAAGATGGCCAGTGATCAGCTGTTCTGGGGAGATGAGTTGTTAACCTCCTTTGGGATAGAACTTCTGATCTGGGGAGACTAGCTTGGGAAAATCTTGGTCCTTTCTTTCTAAAAGGTTTATTTTTGTAGGCAAGAAGGACAGTGGGGTAAATAAGCTCATGTGAGCATCTGATTAGTAGTGTTAGTTAGAATGGTATGTTTTACTTACCACAAGTGTATTATACAAGGAGTTATTCTGAGAGCAATACTGTGTAATACACTGATCCAGTTTGTCTGAAATAATAGCAGATAAGCCTTTTCCCCTGACAGTGACTTTTGAACTCAGATAAGTAGGTCTGGGACCTATATTTTTCACAGATGCTGTTATCCTTGTGTCAACTTTTGAAACTCTTCTGCATTTAGTAGTTTGGCTCTCATCTTCTTGGGATTCATTTTCAGACTGAAGATCAACATCCCCATCAGGATTATCAGGAGGTGGCATCTTTACCTCTTTAGTAATGGGTACTTGGGCTGAAAAGCAAGTTTTGGGAGTGAATATTTTTACAGCAGAGCAACAGAGAAGAATAATGTGCTAGGAAGGAAATGGGCTTTTATCCCTCAAGTTTGAAAGCTGTTCAAGTAGAAATTACCTCAGTTAAGAAAAGTACAATTCAAGTTTCTCATGAAATGCACTGATTTTGTGAAAGAAGTTACCTGTCTTCTTCATATATCCACTTTGGAAGTCAAGAGCCATGTTAGACGCCTGTTTACATTGCCTATACTAGTGATGGTGAACCTTTTAGAGACTGAGTGCCCAAACTGCAAATCCAAATCCACTCTGTGCTGGGGGGAGAGAGGGAGTGCTCCCATTGGCACAGTGAACTCTATGCTGGGGAGATGGCTTGCATGCCCACAAAAATGTTTTGCATGCCCACGTGCCATAGGTTCACCACCACTATCCTATACATACACAAATGTTCATCCCAACAGGACACCTGTATTCACTCATTACCTTATCTGGCACCACTGATGCAAAGAGAAAAGAAAAGCTACTCTCACTCACTCCTCTCCACTTTGCTTCTGTAAATAGCAATGAATCTACAAAGGAGATGGTCCTATCTATCTGTAGAGTGTATGCAACATGTTGCTTGTGGATTCTGCATGTGAGAAAAACATGAGAAGCCAATCACCTCTCTCTATTCCTGTTGATGATGTCAACTGAGAAAAGGACTGAGTAGGACTTATTTTTGTTTTCTGTTCTGCTCCAAGCACCAAATATTTATAAATCAACAGTAATACTGTCACTGGTATGGAGAATGGTAAGTAAAGAATCCATATGCTTGTTTCAAGTAGATGACAAACTCAGGTATAATAATAATAATTTCATGTCAGAAATTATTCTGGGTTGAAAGAATTTTTGCTGGAGAAATTCTGTTCAGACGATGCTCGAATGAGGTTCCTTTCATGTCCTCAAGATTTTTTCCCACTGAAGTGATCCTTATTTATCTACAGAAGAACCTCGTATAACAAATGCCTCATACAGCGAAAAAAATCATACAATGAAGAGGATTTGAAAAAAACTATTGTGACCCGTAGAACGTACAAAAATTGTTGTACAATTTTCTCTATAGAGATGTATTGCAATACATCTCTATAGAGAAAATCGTACAACAATTTTTTTTCATTGTACGATTTTTTCCATAGAGATTTTCATTGTACAATTTTTCCCATAGATTTTCGTTGTACGGTTTTTCCAATAGGATTTTTTGTTGTGTAATGATGCATGCATCGTATAATGAAAAAAAATCATATAACAAATTGCCTCATAGAATGAATTGTTTTCATTATACAGGGTTCTACTGTACAAGTACAGTACTTGCAATTTCTTTCTTTGGATTTGCTAGGTTGTCGGAACTGGGACAGAGACAGTCGCTTATTCCAAATGCAATATTCGGTTCTTGAACTGCCGACTTGCCAATCTTCCAGCTAACAATGTGAGCTTCTTAACCAGTGAGCCACCACAGTCCCAAACTCAGGTATTTTAATGAATAATGCAGTGCCTTGGAGAAGTCAAGTAACATTTTAACAATAATTTTTCACAATTGGGCCTAGACTATATTACAAGCAAACCATTCAGGAACCAGGTACAACACTTGCATTTTATGTGAATCTTCATATACCTAATGTATCTATGTATACCATTGTAATAAACAAATCATGCGTTCAAGTGAAAATGTTGCTGATCTTCCATTATGCAGTAATTTCATTTTTAAGAATACTTATTCATCATTTCAGTCAACCTGTTTAGTTATACATTTACACAAAAGCAAGCCCCAGTGCCTTAATCTCCAATAAGGCATGCTTTAAACTGTAGGTATTACAGAGTAATATATCTACTGTGAAGTAACATTAAATTACTGTGAGGTAAAATTCTGCTTACTTCAATGTAAATGGGCAGTGCAGTGCCAGTTACAATGAGTAATTTGTACATTTCATTGTATGGACTGCTACTAATGTTGGGTTGTGGCATGTGCAAGAATCTCTGCTACAACCTTCCAAAGGTGGAGGATTACCACCAGTCCAGCTCTCTACCTGGTGACAAGGTGAGGCAGGGGCAGAATCACAATTATACATCATCCATTTAAATGCAAGGAATAGCATTAGGCAGAGGATGTGTGTTATAAGTAGGTTTGTCCCATTTGCTCAAAACCCACAGTAAAAACTTTGGTTGCAGATTATAGCAATCATCTGGTGTAAAAGCATAATTCATGCACACAGTACACAACACTACAACACACTGCATCTGTCTCTATTAGTAAACCCAGGGTTGGAGGGTGAATACTCCATTCTTTGCCTCGTATGCATCCAACATCTTCCTACTTACAGTATAGACCAGGGCTGTCCGGATGATGTTGGCTTGCAGTGCCCATGGGCCCTAGGGATGACGGGAGTTGTAATTCAGTAATACCCAGAGAACCACATATATGTCTTTCAGTCTCGGTGCTCTCTTTAGAAAATGACACATGAAGGCTTAACAATAATGTCAACAATAAATACTCCTTAAATGCAGACATATCTTGAAACCCCACTTTGGGGCCTTATATAATGAACAAAGCATGGGTGAACCTTGCCTTGGAGGAGGTGATAGGAAGATACTTCAAAATATCTTGGCTTCACTGGTTTTTAGTATGATTGTTTCAAGGAGATAGCCTTGTTAGTTATTTGCAGCAAAAGTAACAATCTCATGGGACATTAAAAGATGGCAAGTTTAACTGGGCATAAGATTTTGTGAAGTACAGCCTATGCCTTTGGAATCATCTGAAAAACTGGGCTGTAGTTCAGAGAAGGTTACACCAAACAAAATTCTTTTAGTCTTCAAAGTGCCACTGTGGGAATGGAGGCAGAAGGAGGTTTGCTATAGGTCAGTGATGGCAAACTTTGGAACTCCAGCTGTTTTTGGACTTCAATTCCCAGAAGCCCAACTCTCTATGAATCCACATGAATGGGTTCATTGTACATATGTGCAATAAACCCATTCATGTGGATTCACAGAGACTTGGGCTCCTGGTAATTGAAGTCCAAGAACAGTTGACGTGCCAAGGTTCACCATCACTGCTCTAGGTTATTTTTCCAGTATGGAGTTTCCTATCCAAGTTATTCAAGAAACACATAGCATAAGAGCAACAAGGTACAGTACATGGAAAATGCATTATAATATAATCATAAACATTTACAGGATCGCTTTTTGACTTGCTTTATTTTCTAAAAGCCATACATTTCTCTCAAAGACTGTCAGTGTTGCACTAAAAATAGTTTTGCATTACTATGCTTTAAAAAGAAGGCTAATACTTAAACCCTTAATGCACAAGTACTTCTTAGCGAGCTTGTAGCAAGACTTACCTTCATTAAGTAGATGCTGAAACCAGAGAATCAACAGGATCAATAGTATCCCAAACGGCAAACAAAACCAAAAAAAAAGGAGAGGAAATGTTAGATCATTGATTAATGGGACCAGGGGATACTTCATTCTTGCTTCAGAATCCCTCTCAGCTGACTGGGCACATGCTTCACTAATACTTGCAGGGCTACACTAAACACCTTTTGGTAACTACACACTCTTTATTATGTCACGGCATGAATCACACAGTGCAGCTATGCTGTCAGTCCAACACGGCTGCTTTAAAAGAAAGCTTCAATCTCATTAAGGGAGGAGCATAACAGATTAGGTGGGGGATAATGAGAGAAACTCTGGTACACCTGTCATAATATTGGCTCTTGCACTTTTATGAGAAGGAACACAATAATGGAAAAATAATAAGAGGCTCCCATATTCCTTTATAGATCATTAAAGGGCAATTGTTACTCCTGCAGTTCTGAAAACATTCACATGGAAATAAACCCCATTTCTTCTTCTTCCATGTCTAGGGCAGACATGAAACTGCAAAAACAGAGACACCTTTTGGTTAGTTCATTCTGCAGTTCCTTTTGCCTGACCTAGTGTGAGAAAGATTAGCCAACAACATAAGGTTGCCATTACCAGGGAAAGCCCGATCGTGGTTCAAAAATACCACAATCTTCAAGGAGGCTCTTTCTGTGTACTGTACCTCGTTGAAATGAATAGGTAAGACTTCTGAGCAAAACTGATTAGGAAGATGACAGTATATGACAACACCATCCTATGCACATTTCCTTGTGTGCTAGCAGGGATTGTTCCTAAATAGACCAGTATAGGATTGTAGTTTAGCATCCCATCTGATACAGATATATGCATCTAAGGGTGCACCTTGATTATAAAAAAAGTCCTACATTTGTGATTTTGACAGGTTCAGAATCGATTCAAACACCAAGGGATATACAAAGGATAACTGGGGACTATATTATCTTGCTGACACGATTTATTTTAAAACAACTTCGTCTTCTGCTATATCCAAGTCTGAATATTGGTTATCCTCATGGCGATCAGCCATGATGACTGTCCTTTCATCTGCCTTCTGCATTACAACATAATCATTGTACCACTGTTCCAGTTCACAAGTCACTTTCTGGTCTGAAGCCCTTTTGGCACACAACGTCCTCCTCAGCCCCAGGCCAGTATTGATGAAGCTGTTGCCCTCCATCAAGATGAATTCAAGTGGGATTTAATCTACTTGGGGACCATCACCTTTCCCCATGGACTTTGGCACCCAAGGCTGTTAGTCCTTAGGGTTGTCAAGTTAGTTAACTGCCACCTGACACTGGACATTCAGTTGCTCTATTACTATAGCAGGATAACCTAGCCAGACTACCAATAAATAAACAGGGGTTGTTTATTTTGTTTTGTTGTTCAGTTGCACAGTCAATTCCAACCCTTTGCTACCCTATGGACCATTGCATACTAGGTACCTCTGTCCTCCACCACCCACCCAGCTCTGTGCCCATTGCATCTACAGTACCATCTAGTCATCTCATTTTTGGCTGCCCCCTTCTTCAAGGTTATCCTGCTATAGTAATAGACTATACTGCCAGCAACTCAATGCTGAGTGTTAGGCAGCAGTTAACTAACCTGACAACCCTGAGACTGGCAACCTTGGCAAAGTCCATAGGATTAAATCCCACTTGAATCCATCTTTATGGAGGGATCATCAATACTGGTCTGGGGCTGATGAGGACTTTGTGTGCCAAAAGGGCTCAGGAACAGAAAGTGACTTGCGGAGCTGGATCAGTGGTACGCTGCGATGCAGAAAGCAGATGAAAGGCCACAGCATTATATTTTCAGGACAGTCTTCATGGCTGATCTCCATGAAAATCACAAATATTCAGAATCAGATACGGCACAAGAAGAAGATTCTTAAACTGTTGTATTGTGTGTGCATGTGTGTGTTGGTGCATATTGTGTATCATGTCTCTTACCCTGTAAAGTTTGCAAGATTCCTTATAAGCTGAAAATCCCGCCCACCCTCCTTACTATTTCAGTGCTGCTACTGTCATGCCAAAGAACTATCAGAACACTCTAACAGCAAAACAAAGGTTTTAAAAAATCTGTACCATGTCTCGGAAGTGGATGTGTGAATGGCTCTGAAGCAGAGATAAAGGGAGAGGCAGTGATTGCAGTGGAAGGAAATCTCCCCATTTGGCAAAGAAGGCCACCACTGGTGGGGATAAAAATAAAAACCCTGTTGGGTGGGGAGACCGGAAGGGAAGGGAGAAATCAGATGGGGATTTTGTGATGGCATCTGCACAGGGTTTTGTTGTTGTTTTTTTGGAGGGGGGGGGACCTTTTCAGGCAAAATTTCTCAAAGGATATGGAAACCAGGACAAGCACCAAGTAAACTTCATCTGATTAAAAAACAAACAAACTAGCTAAAACCTGGATTCTTTTAACAGCCAAGACATAGCCTAAGACAGTGATGGTGAACCTTGGCACTCCAGATGTTCTTGAATTTCAATTCACAGAAGCCAAAGTCTCTGTGAATCTACATGAATGGATTCGTAAACGTGGTAAACCCATTCGTGAACAAGTGGATCCTATAGCAAATCAAGCTTGAACTATCCCTGGAGACAAAAATGATGAAACTGAGGCTGTCCTCCTTTGGGCATATTATGAAAAGGAAAGATTCTCTAGAAAAGACAATAATGCTGGGAAAGGTGGAAGGCAACAAAAAAAAAGAGGATGACCAAATATGAGATGGACAGACTCCATAAAGCCGTGTTTACCAACCTTTGGTAAACAATTCAATTCCCAAAAGCCTAAGTCAATTCCCCAAAGCACTAATCAGCCAATATACTGACTTAGACTTCTGGGAATTGAAGTCCAAAACCCAAAGGTTGGGCAACCTTGCTCTAAAGGAACCCATAAGCTTGAGTTTACAAGCACTGAACAAGGCTGTTAAGGTCAGGACATTGGGGATGTTAGATAGCATGTAACAACAACAAATATAATTAGGGCTGTGCCATATTTCTTTTTAAAAATGAATAACAATCTTAATATGAAAATGTAAATGTGACCCAGCATGAATCCATGTTACTTTAACATGGGAAGTTTCACCTGCTGAATGTCTGACTTATGATATCTATTTCCAGGGTTTTCTAGGTAAAGCAGGGATCTTCCATTCCCTCCTTCTGTGGGGGCCATGGGACAATGCAGCCAGATAATATATTAGTAAAGGTCACCCTTGTTTGAAAGCCAGTCGTATCCGACTCTAGGGTTCAGTGCTCATCTCTGTTTATAGCCAAAGAGCCAGCACTGTCTGTGCCTGGAGATGTTTCTGTGATCATGTGGCAGGCATGACTAGACAGAGCGCATGAAATATTTTTTGCCTTCCCACCAAAGTGGTACCTATTTATCTATTTGCAACTTCATGCTTTCAAATTGCTAGGTTGACAGGAGCTGGGACAGATACAGGAGCTCACTCCATTGTGCAACACTCGGGTCTCAAACTACTGACCTGCTGACCTTCCAGTCATCAATTTCAACGTCTTAACCACTAAGCCACTGCAACCCACAACCATAATTTGAGAAATATATTTGGGAGGGGTGGGGTCTTTTCTGCAGGCCACTAATCCGACTTTGTCAGTCCATTAAACTACTCAGGCCTGTAATTGAGTAGGTCATTTATAATCAGCCCTCCTTTCTTCCCCCACCACCCACATGTTTCTTTTTAATTTTTCTCTCAAATCTTTTTTTAAATTACAAGCTATCTGTCAGTAATAGTAATAGGATAGGGCCCTTAGCCTTGCTTCATCATTAAACACAAGAAGAACTTGAATAAGTTTTTAAAAAAACCTCAACTCTGGAACTATCATCTGCAACAATAAATAATGGGTTCTATTCTTTTAGTACTTTCCAGGGACAAATAAGAAGCCATAATTCAGCTCAACAGCCCAGTTAGGGTAGGTTTTTTAAAAAAGGAAACAAAAAAAAGAAAAGAGCAGGAAAGTAGGGAGGATGCAGAGTTAAATGAAAATCAAAATTCTAAAATGAGTAGTACTAGTGTATCTAACAGTGGGCACATATGGGCAGCAAGGGCTGCATTTAATCACCCCCAAACCACTAGGTTCCCCACTGTGTAGCTGTGTACTGGCAAATTTTAAGCAATGAGGTGAAAATAGCATGTAGAAAAATCTCTCTAAAGCTAGAAGAGGCTTTATGATAATTAAGAAACTAGTCTTGTTTTGCAGAGAGCATGTGCCTCTTCCAGGAGAATTCTCAGAGTGCAAATAATATTCTGGTGCAAAGCATTACAAGTTTACTGGGTTCAGAGGCTCCCTTTGTATAGCAATGTAGACATACTGTACTACCTTTCTCATCCTGAGGTTGGTGAGCTCAAGAAAGAGTCAGTTGTGGGTGATGGCTATAAGTCCCTGCCTGGCAATGTCTTCTCCCAGCACCTTAGACTTTACTAGTATACTAGGGACAGTGATGGGCATCAGCAGGTTCACACCAGTTCTCCAGAACCGGTAGCAAAAATTCTGGCTGGCCCCACACACCCAAGTTTTGAAATAAAGTAGTCCTAATTCAGGTGCAACAGGGCTTTTCCTTTGGCCATGCCCACCATACCACGCCCACAGTGTGGTAGTAATTTTTTTTGGAGTCTATCACTGACCGGGGAGCCCAAAATCAAAACCCACAAGGGTAGGTATTGGAAGGCTTAACCATGCTTAACTTGCATGGGTAAAGCTGCCACCACACTCATTTAAAATAGCCAAATCTCTAATAGTTTCTTGTGGCAAGGCCCTCTAAGCCAAAAATTGGGGCAGGTACTTAAAAGCAATTTTTAAAAAAATTATTTTAAAAAAAAGGTTAAGAGAATACAACAAGGAAAAAGTTTTATTCAATTACAAAAAAAAACCTGTTTCCCAAAATAATAGAGCAAATTGTGGAGGAACACACCAGAAAATAAAGCCAATTAGACCATCTCATACTCACACCTTGGCAGAAAAACAAGTTAGTTCTGGGGCACACAGATTATGACTTTTCCCAGGACAACATTGAAGAATGGCAAATGGACAACAGGTGAGCCAGCATTTCCTCCTAAAAAACAAGGTCAGTGGACAAATCCTGTCTCTTTCTGAATGAAACTGAGCCAACTAATTAACTAACAGATGCCTTTATATATCAGGAGCCCTGGTGGCACATTGGTTAAACTACTATACTGCAACCAAAAGGTTGTAAGTTCGATCCTGACCAGGATTTAAGGTTGACTCAGCCTTCCAATGTTGATAAAATGAGTACCCAGCATATTGGTGCCAAAATACTAATTAACTTGTGAACCATCCCAGACAGTGCACTAAGCACTATGGAATGGTATATAGGTGTGATTCCTAGGTGTGATTGTGATTGCTTAAATGGCCCATTCAATTAACATGTTGAATATATTTGAGTTCTTCACCCAGAATACTCCTTTTGGCTTCTTTCTCTCACACTGCTGTAATTTCCTTATTCATTTGAATGTTTTTGGGGAAGGAAGTTGACTGTGTTTTATTTTAAAGTCAAGGGTTAAGCCTGAGATGCTAGTCTCCTCTTTTTGAAATTCTCTTTAGCAGGAGAGCAATTGAAAGTGTTGATTTGCCTTTTCCAGCCACATACACTAAAGCCTTCAAAGTCACTAGAAGAAAAATTTCACATTCCATCTCTTCCCCCCCCCCGTTTCTTTACGCAAAGAATGTACTTCCTCCATACTTAGTTTTTAATAAGTAATAGCTAAACAGCTACTGTGCAATTGAGGCAATGAGGACAGGGGCTTGTGGGGCTAAAAATGGCTCATGGCCTCACACAGGTCATGCATTTCTAATCTAAACCTTTCCACAGAGTAAATCAGACAACATCCAGATTTATGCCACAGGCCTTTTACTGACACCCTTTGTACCATCTTGTGTTGACCAGCTTAATAGTGAAGGCTTTTTTCCAGATCCCATACTGTTTCTCTTGAGATCACTTGACTGCTCTCTTCCAAAATCATCACAGGCAGAAGATTAAAACAAATTAAAAAAAATAAACTGGTCAATTAGTGCCTGCAGAAGTGGGCAACAGAGAGGCTAATACTTTCCTGCCTGACTGCTCTACAAGTAATGGATTGCAGGATGGACAAGAGATTTGCACTTAATGGAACCTAATGTCCTACTTAGTGTAGAGAAAGTAAACACAACCTTCTTTGATTCTGCACCGGCGTGCCATTTGTGCACCTCCTGCACTGAGTATTCATGCTGCTGATGTTATTATTGTTATTTTTAAATTGTGTATGTGTGTTGGCTGCTGTGAAACCTCATTGGCAAGGAGATACAAATTCATTAAACAGATTTGTGAAATCTTCGCCCTAGTTAAGAGTTCTTGCCCCATCTAAGAGTTAGCAGCTGGCGCTAGGAACACTCTTAACCACACGTAACAGGGAAATCTTAACGTGTGAACCAAGCCACCTGGGTGAGTAAAGCCCCATCTAGTGACCCCAAACTCTGCCAGAACTACCAGCAGTCTAGTTGCAACCACTCCAGGAAAGTCTGAAATTGTGTGGGTCAGATGTGCGATCTATTCTATCCACCAGCCTTTTGTTATACAAAAACCAGGTGCCTTCTGTCAGTGATATTGCCCGGGATTTCTTAATTACTTTTGCATTCTCTCCGCTGTGTTTTTAATTTTTTCCTCTCAAGTTGGGACAACTGTATACAGAAAATAATATTTTTAAAACAACAACAACCAAGATTTGAGGAAAAGCCTCCAGGGCATCTGTGGATCTGCCCCTCCAGATATGAGCAGGGAAGTTTTTAAGTTTCTAAACATCTGAAACAAACACATAGTGTAAGCCAGGGGTGCCCAAACTATGGCTCATGGGCTGGATCCAGCCCTGATGCCAATTCATCTGGCTCACAAAGCCCTTGTCACTCCCAGAGGCGGAAGTAAAACACATCCGTACGGCCACACTTTTCTTCCACTTATGGAAGCGATGACGGCTTCATGGGCCAGATGAATTGGTGTTGAGGGTTGGGTCCGGCCCACGGACCATACTGAGTGGCCCCTTTGAACCATGTGACCAGCCCACAGCCCAGACACATCGATTTTCATAGGGAAATGACATTTCTGCCGCACATCATAGAGTCTAAACTACGACTCTTACTAATTACTTTTAATAAGAAGTTCCTACTGTCTATGCAAAATGTTGTATGTTTGTAGCACTCTACTCACTAAAGTGAACAGGGCAGCTCTACATACACATGGAATGGCTAGAATTTTACATGCTTCCTGTTGGCAGCCTTAATTAGGGGAGTGGATGGTTCAATTTCCCCAGCCAGTTGGATGGTTTGACCCCCAGTACGTCCAAGTTATAATGCCTAGCTTTTAATTAAGTTTTTAAGCTTTTTAAAGTTTTTAATTTTTTTAGTGTTTTTAAAATTGTTGGAAATCGCCCTGAGTCTAAGCCGATAAACAAATATAAATAAATAAATAAATAAAATAAATTAGCACCGATTGCCTTGGGGGCTGCAGTCGCTCAGTGGTTAAGAAAATCGCCTTGCGAGCTGGAAGGCCAGCAAGAGGGCAGTTCAAGACCCGAGTACTACATGGTGGTGTCAGCGCCCGTCTATGTCCCAGCTCCTGCCAACCTAGCAGTTCAAAAGCAAGACATTGCAAGTACTTAAGCGAGGTACAACTGTAGATAATAACTAGGGACTACTTCAGTGGGAAAAGATTTTGGGGGACATGAAAGGAACCCCATCTGGGGGCGTTCCTTTAGTGGTCTCTCCAGAAAAAAATATCCTTCAAACGCAGAATAATTTCTAACACGAAATTATTATTAGCACCAATTAGCACCTTCCATTTCCATGTTGTCAATCCTTGTTGGTATTTAATTTGTCAATCTTTAAAACAGGGGCCGCCTGAAGAGAGCGGAACTTTCGATCGCAAGGCTTTGTTTCCAGTCGGAAAGGGGAACGAGGGACCGGGAAGGCGGAACGGTGGTGGCCGGCCATGGAGGCGGGCGGCGGGGTGTTCCCTTTCCGCGACGTCCGATGGGACCCGGACCCGACGCTGGAAGCGCCCCCGGCCGTGCGCCTGCCGAGTCCGGCCCCTTTGGTGCTGGACAATGGCTCCTTCCAGCTCCGGCTGGGCTGGGCCTGCCCGGATCCGGCGGTGCCCAGTGAGCCACTGCTCCGGTTCCGTGCCTTGGTGGCCCGGAGCCGAGGAGCCCGTGGCGGGACCGGGCCGGAGACCCAAGTGGGCAACGACCTGGGCAGCCCCGAGCCCCTCCGGTGGCTGCTCCGCTCGCCTTTCGACCGCAACGTGCCTGTCCAGATGGAGCTGCAAGAGCTGCTCTTCGACCACGGCTTCCAGCGCTTGGGCATTTCCTCGCAGGTAGCGAGAGGCCGGCTGGGCTGCTGGTGGTGGTGGTAGTGTGTGTGTGTGTGTGTGTGTGTGTTTCTAAAGACCTCCCTATATTCCCACTTGTGGACCTGTTCATTAATTCAGATCATCTTTCTTGAGTGCCCTTTCCTTAATGTCCTTGCCATGCTAACAAAACTTGTGAGCTGATCCTATGCGACTACAATAGCATATGAGAATATTTCTGGATAGATAATAAGGCCTCTTTTATATAAACATCTGCAGACACTGACACACGATGGAGTAAGAGGAGGCAAAGAAGAAGACACAGACAGCTCTTTAGCTGTAAATGGAGATGAGCACTAGAGTTGGATGCAACTGGATTTTGAGCAAGGTTGACCTTTACCTTCACTATCTAGCTGTCTAAAGGGGTCACCATGGCTTAATGGTTAAGACACTGGGCTTGATGACTGGAACGTCGACTGGTCATCATTTCGAGCCCCTACTGCTGCGTATATATGAGAGAAAGAGGACTGGGAAATGGATCCAGAGTTTGTTCTTTTATGTGCTCACCTGAGATCCATAGATCCATCTTGGAAGAGATAGGCTCTTCTATCTGTAGGTGGCAGGAGCTGTTAGTTGATAATTATCAATTTACTAAAAACACCACAGTGTTTAATTTGCAAAACCCAAGCTTTTAATGACAGGACGCTATAAAGATCATTAATTCACAGGATCTCCATAGATACAAAGAAATGACATGTAGCAGCAGAGACTTGTTAGATGTTTCTAAAAAACATCCATCCCAATGCCAGTCAATATTTAGTTTGGTTTTTGCCTGCATCGCCATCTCACTGTTTGTTGTGTCTTTGTTGCTGTACTTTTTTAGTGTTGTATTTCTTAATGTTGTACACCATCCAGAGTGGGTAAGACCACCCAGATGGATGAATGAATGAATAAATGCAATGAATGAATGAATGAATAATTTCTGATTTAAGAGTAGGTAAAGTATTTTGTATTACTGTGCACAGAGATAAGAGGTTTAAGAGCTTGAGCTCATATTTTTGTAGAGCTCTACCCAAACCCATATCAAAATCAAAGTACAGACACCTGTTTGGTCAGTTGCTAGAATTTGCACTAACACTTTCTCTCATCTCACTTTTATTATAGGGCTGTGTTGATCATCCAGTTGTGATAACAGAAGCTGTCTGCAACCCTCTCTATTCAAGACAAATGATGTCAGAGCTCTTATTCGAATGTTACCAAGTCCCCAAAGTTTCTTATGGTGTGGACAGTTTGTACAGCTTCTATCACAACAAAAGGCAGGGCTGGCCTTCCAGTGGCCTCATTGTTTCCTCTGGATATCAGTGTACACACATATTGCCAGTGTTAGATGGCAGGTAAGTGTATGTTATGAAACTGGATGCACTATTTCCCATATTAGTGGCCAGGCTTCCTTTTTGTTGCTGGCTGTTTGTACACAGATAGTGTGTGCTCTTGTGGCATTATTCCAGACAGTTGCTCTGTACTGGGTTTTAGATCACTGTATTGTAATGGTACTCTTTCTATTTTGAGAGTAGTGTCAAAGAAGTGATACTAGAGAACTTCTGTTACATTTGGGAAAGGTAAAAAAGCGAGCAAGAAAAAGGTGCATGGTAGGGGGAAACCTGAGGAAGAGAAGAAAATATCTCAATCATCAAAGAATAGAAGAAATATGGAGGCTGAAGTCCTGCCATTGTCACAGTGCCAAACAGAAAAATTCAGCATGATGGCAAGACTTTCAGGTTTTCATTTGAGGCTGGGTGCGGTTTGCCCAAGGTCCTCTTGGCTTCTCCTTGAGAAGCTGTTGTGTGCCCAATTTGGTATCAAACTGTTATAAATAAAAGAAACATATTTGTGATCATGACAAGTGCACTTAGGCCAGGGTGAAAAACACAAATAGAGCAGAAGATTGGTGAAATGTCAGCAGATCTGTCTTCTTTCACTGGACGAGCAAGGATGGAAATGGCACTTAACTGGTTGAGCTTCTGAGTGCAAACTTGCTTAAAAATAGAGTTCATCGTTCTATAAAAATAAACATACACAGCAGAAGAGACGATTTGGTGTTCTTGCTTCAATTTATTAGCTTACTTTTTCTTGATAAAAGCTCAGAACCTTTTCTCAATTGATTGCAGGGAAGTTCAGGGGAGTTATGCTTTTGAAACATGTTGGAAAGATGAGTAATCTTATTGATTTATTGCTCCACCTTAGCAGTTTATGCTTGGCTTCAGGAATGAAGTTAGAACTTTTGCTAATGGGAATGCCTTCTTCTTTGCTTCCAATTTTACTCAATCAGGTGTCATGGGAGATGCAAGGTTCTTGTTTTGGCGCTTCTAACCGCCTCCACTGGTGTTATTTGGTGTTCCACCTTTCTCTGGGTCTGCCTCGTGGCCTTTGTCCTTCTCTTTCCACATATGCCTTGAATTCCAAGACATTCTGTCCAGATGAATGTCTAACAATTTTTATTTTGAATTTCCAGCTCCTGGAAACTAATTAGAAGATGCTTGCCATATGAATTAACTCACATGGACCCTTGATCAATTGCACTTGAACATGTAAATAAAATGAATAATTGAGGTTAACATCCTATTCAGTGTATACAGAATAGAAGAGCAATTATATATACACTTTTCTCCTGCCCGAGTAATTTCCCTCTTGCATAACTGACTTCTCATTGGTTGCAAGCTCAGTTGTGTAACTGGTAATACCAATTGGAGAGGAGGGGCTGCCACAGCAAATGAACATTTCTACACTTGCATTTCTGCTCTAAATAAGATATGGGCCAATATATATAAATATCCAGTGTTTTACAGCAGTATACACACTTGGGGAAACTTTTTGGATATTAAAATGAACTAGATTACTTGTTCTGAATAGCATAATTGTAACATTCATTTGTTTTATGGAATTGGCTCAAAGGAGGATGTAGGTCATTGAAAATGCTTGACATAGTCTATTTCTTTTATAAAAAGTATTTTTCTTTCAATATACAAACTATGATTATCTTTTAAAATTGGCTATAAGTGTATAGCAGATGGCAGTGTTGGCTGTGTACAATATATGGCAAGTTCTTTTAAAGGCCTTCAGAATTAAAATTAGAAAAGCCAACTTGATCCTACTGAGATCTGTGGTAGGATTGACCAAACAAATGATGTCTTTCTGATTGAGATACTAACTTGCTTTCTTTGATTCTTTGGCTTGTAGGTTGGATGCTAGGAATTGTAAGCGTATAAATCTTGGAGGAGGCCAGGCAGCTATGTACCTTCAACGCCTTCTTCAGCTAAAGTACCCTGGGCATCTTGCTGCCATCACTCTTAGCCGTGTGGAGGAAATACTCCATGAACACAGCTATATGGCAGAGGATTACAAAGAAGGTGAGGACTGGGATCCAAAGCTGCCAAGCAATTTTAATGTCAGTTTCATGCTGCTTATTTATCCACAATTTTGATATGTCAGGATACACAATAGAATTACCTTTAGCAATTTTTAAAAAATGGGTTTAAAAATAAAAATAATAAGCACAAATTGAAGAGAACAGCTTTTGTGAAAGTCAGGCTGATTTTCTGATTATCCCACTTGTCAATCCAAAGCGGACTGTCCTAACGAGACAGATCAGTACTCAGTTGGTTCCTTCTTTTTCTGTTTGTTGTTGACATGTGCTGTCATGTCACTTTTGATTTATAGGGTTTTCAAGACAGGTGAGGAGATGTTTTACCAGTGCCACATCCCATTGTTAACTGGGAGTTCAGACCCAGGTTTCTTGAGTTCTACTCCAATATCCTATTCACGACACCATCCTGGCCTTCTTTTTTTTTCTATTATATTTTATAAAACATAGATCTTCTTCTTCTGCTACATCTGAATATTGGCGATCCTCATGGCGATCAGCCATGAAGACTGTCCTGAGAATGTAATTCAGTGGCTTTTCATCTGCCTTCTGCGTCACAATATGACACTCATACCACTGATCCAGTTTTGTGAGTCATTTTCTGGTCCTGAGCCCTTTTGACACACAAAGTCCTCATCAGCACAAGCCAATGTTGATGAAGCTGCTGCTCTCCATCACGATGGATTCAAGTGGGATTTAATCCACATGGGGACCATCACCCTTCCCTGTGGACTTCACCACCCAAGGCTGTTAGTCCTCAGGGTGGTGATGTTAGTTAACCACTTTGTATAAATTTTGGAACATTAATCTGAACTGACTTGGTCAAGCCTCCAAAGTCAGTGCACTTAACTTTCTGCAACAACTGTGACTAAATCCTTTTAATCTTCCATGTTGCAGATTAGTATACCACAGTGGATGAAATCCAAACTAGATTGGTTGAACCTGAATTTTGTTTAAATCAGTGGAAGAAAATTAAACATGACATCACGTCTGTTGCATTGATTTCATGAAATCAAGATCAGTTGAAGAAGTTGAATAGACCATGGGGCCTACCCGGATCCAGTTTTACCAGGAATGGGTTTGGAAGACTGTAGATCAGCTCTTCTTTGTACCATGTTTTTGTTGTTGTTCAGTCACACAGTCGATTCCGACCCGTTGTGACCCCATGGACCACTGTTCACCAGGCACTTCTGTCCTTCACTATCCTGCTCAACTCGCTCAGCTCTGTGCCCATTGTGTCTACAATACTGCCCACAAATTCTGTTTAAACCAATGGTTCCCAACATGGGGCAAAGGCCCCACAAGGGACTTCATCTCCCAGAAGCCTAAGTCAGTACACTGGCTGATCAGTGCTTTGGGGAATTGACTTAGTCTTGTGGGAATTAAAGTCCAAAAACCAAAGGTTGAGAAACACTGGTCTAAAGTGATCCTCTTGCATCTTGCTTGCTCATAGGTTTGCACTGGGGCTGTATTTTTTAAAAGGGAATAAAATTGGACCTTAGGGTTTCTACCTGCTAATTCTTATTTTATGCCAGTTATTTTTTTGTGGAGCAAATGTTATAGATATAAGCACCCTTTGCCTTTCTTTCTCCTTTTATCTCTCTTACAACATGGACAGAGAACAGAAAATCTCCCTATGGGGTGATATATAAGTGTGATTAATTTGCTTTGCTTTGAATGTTCCAGCCAGAATTGCCGATAATCTTTCCATATTTCTTAAGCTGGGCCCTTCTATTAAATGCTCCTTCCTCCAATAGCTGTTTTCTTTAAAATGTTGGAGAGATTAGCAGACCAGGGATGTTAAGTGTATTTCCACCTGAATTCCTTCCTCTTCATCTCCATAAATACAAACTTCCCCAAGAGATCTTTACTGAGTATGTTCATTACACTTAGAGACAAAGAAAGCTCATTGTTGTGTCTTCATGTTCATATATGAACAGAGATGCAGAAGTGGAGATCACCTGAGTATTATGAGAACAATGTGCATAAGATGCAGTTGCCTTTTTCAAATAAGCTGTTGGGAAGCACTCTGCCCTCTGAAGAAAAGCAGGAGAGGAGACAGCAACAACTTCGGCGTCTCCAGGAGCTCAACGCTCGCCGGCGAGAGGAAAAACTGCAGCTTGATCAAGAGAGGTTGGACAGACTGCTTTATGTTCAGGTAACCCTGCACAGTCAGTGAGCTGTAGTTTTGATTTGTGGGTGGGTGGGTGAGTGGGGCTGAAAAGACAAAGTCATGTGCAAAGGCCCTTTCTCATTCTTAAGGAAGTGTTTGGTGGCATCGAATCTCTTAGATTTGTTTGTTTGCTTATTCATTCTTTACATTTATATACCACCCATCTGGTGTATTAAAAAATCTGGTCTATCCTTTCTGAGCAATGTACAACAATAGGAAAATATAAGAGTTACAGAATCAGCAATAAAAACCAACAAGACTCCAAGAGCGACGTATAAGGACCACATTATATAACAAACAAAAACTAAATAAATATCTCCCAAATTAAAGAAATGACAGGTATTACCTGTCTGCCTGAAAATAATGGTAACTTTCTTACCCACCTGAAAATCAGTTCATTCTCTTGAATGTATAACAGATAGAACTTCTGGTAGTTTCCCCCTTGATTGTGATATGACAGATGGTGAAACCAGTGATGGTATGTTAAGTTCCATGCTGAGGATAAAAATTACTTACTTGCTGTTTTTTTTTTCTTTTTTTCTTTTTTGCAACCTCCCTCCCCAGGGAAAGGAGGAACTACATAGAATAGAATTACAGTAAAACCCCAACTTACATAAGCGTTGCGTTACATAAAATTCGACTTTCATAATGATTTTGTGCTAAAACCATGTCTCGATTTACATGATTTCCTATGGGTTTGCTTCAAGTTACATAAATATTCTTTTTCCTATGGGGTTGCTTTGAGTTACGTAAAAATTCATTTCCCTATGGGTTTGCTTTGATTTACATAAAATTTTATTTTTCCTATGGGTTTGCTTCAAGTTACATAAAAAATAAATTTTCCTATGGGTTTGTTTCGAGTTACATACAAAACCGAGTTAAGCAAAAGCCTACGGAATGGACTTTTTTCCCGTAAGTAGGGGTTTTACTGTATCAATAGACATAAACTTAGTGTAAGGTAAAAAACAAAAGACATAAACTTAGTGTAAGGTGATCATACATCCAGAAAATTAACCAATTAAAATAAACTTCTGCAAAATTCTTGTTCCAGTGTAGTAAAAGCATGATAATGTTCTTTGTTTTTAATGCAGGAACTGATGGAAGATGGGCAGATGGATCAGTTCCACAAAGCTTTGGTGGAACTGAACATGGACTCTGCTGAGGAACTCCAGTCTTACATTCACAAGCTGAATTTGGCTGTTGAACAAACGAAACATAAGATCCTACAGGCAGAAGTTAGTGTGGAAGTGGATGTTGTGGATAGTAAGCCAGAGGTACCAGAGTCATTTCATTCCATTCATTCATTCATTCATTCACTTGCATACATACATACATACATACATACATACATACATACATACATACATACATACATACATCTTGTCTAAAAGACCCAAGGTGACTTTTTATATTAAAATGTACAGTATTCAAATAGCAGAACAGCACTCTCATTTTCAGAAAATCCCTCATAGGTAACCAGTTACTGTGAAAACGTTTGATGACACATTAATTTTAAAATGGATTAGTGTGCACCAATCTACTTCAAGAATTACATGAATTGGCAGGTTTCAACTGTATGCAACACTTATCTGTAGCTATTCCTTGCTTCCTCTTTGCTTGGCCACCTTCATCTTTGCACCCTGTAGTTGCAAACACAGTTGGTGAGTGCTAACAGGGTTTGTATTTGTATTTTGTACTGTATTTGTATTTTGACTTATATGCCGCCCCACTCGCACAGCGACTCTGGGCGGCTTACAGAAGAAACAGTTACAATTACATAGCACATTTCATAGCATAAAAACAATTACAAATATCACATAGAAAATTACAAATATCACATATACAGTATATATATCTCCAATAACAATTACAATTACAAAACATCAGGATATCCTAAGAAATAAATCAAAAATACTAAATAATATAAATCATTACAGCATCAAAATTCAATAGATAACAATATCAAGCAACAATCAAAAACTCCAGTTTACACAAAAATTGCAAAAGCAGAAAACTAAACAAAACAGTTGCTAAATCCCGCAACAAGTGACAAGCCTCTCTGCCTGGCCGCAGGTGTTTTTGGCGGCGATGGCTGCTCAAAAAAGTTCTGCTGCCATGGCAGCTTTTAAGCCCTGGCCAGGGCAGAGCCCCCTGGGACAGATGGAGAGAGTCCCGGGGCTGGCCGTGGTGGGCCCGGAGGGGGGGCGGGAGCATTGCCTCACCGCCTGCAGGGTTCAAGCTAAAATGGGACCACTGGGAAACAAGAGGGGAAGTATCAGCATGTTTCTTGTGAATACCATCATTTGCAGAAGTAAAAGAAAGGGAGGGTTTAAGAAAAGTCCTAAGAGGGAACTTTCCTTGGAAAAGCCCCATGAGAATTGAGCGTGTTTAGTGGTTTCTGAGAGCCACAGAATATTAAGTATTAGTGAGAAAAATACAGGAAATACATTGTAATAGTTTCCTTATGTCAGATGCAGAACTTTACACTCACTTCCTTACAGAATAGTGCTTTTGATGGGTGCGAGGAAAGATATTCTCTTTGAAATTTAAATGTGTCCTATTTCAGATAAAAGATGAGGGGCTGGGGGGGAAGCTTTTAAAATTGAAATTAATCCTGGCACGCTTGGTTGGCTGCTCCATAGCATGCATCTTCTTTACAACGAATTTCTAATCTAATAAAGGTGGATAAAAATGGGATGGAGGAATGTCATAGCAAACTAAAATCAGAGGTGGTGCCACAAGATTTAATTCTGGATCCAAAGGTCTTCAACATTTTCATAAATAACTTAAATGAGTATCTGGAGAGGATGATTGTTAGAGGGGCAGCAGAATCTGTATCTCACTTCAAAAAATTTTATTGTATTTTTAATTGGTTTTTTTAACTGGTTTTAAGTTTTTTTATAGTTCTCTAGTGGGCTAGATGGTATTGTAGAGGCAATGGGCACAGAACTGAGCGAGTTGAGGATGGTGAAGGACAGAAGTGCCTTGGGGACAGTGGTCCATGGGGTCGCAAAGGGTCGGAATCGACTGCGACTCAACAACAAAACAACAACAAGTGGGATTTATGTAGTTTGTGATGTAATTGTTATACGTAACTGACGCACAACATGGAGTTGTGCGAAAGTCCTCCTAGCCACGACTGCCACCTGCTCTTTGAGCAGGAGTCGTGAGTTCAGAAGGACCCCCAGATTATGCACTGGGTCTCTTTGGGGCAAAACTGCCCCATCCAAAACCAAAGATGGTAGCTCCTGAAATAGTGCAGGACCCCTGACCCACAGCCACTCACTCTTGCCAAGTTTCAGTTGTAGCTCATTGTCCTCCATCCAGACCCTCACAGCCTCCAGGCACCTGGAAAGAACTTCCACTGCATCACTAGGGTCCCCATGGGCCAAGATAAACAACTGGGTATCATTTGCATATTGATGATACCTCATCCCGTGGGAACGGATGATCTCACCCAGCGGTTTCATGTAGATGTTAAATAGGAGAGGTGAGAGCCCTGAAGCACCCCTTATTGGAGCAGCCTAGGTTTGGATTTCTCACTCTCCAGCCACACCAACTGGGTCTGGCCCCAGGACCACACAGTGCCCTGGATCACCAGTATCCAGAAGGATACTGTGGTCGATGATATCGAAGGCCACTGAGAGGTCAATAAGAGCCAGGACGAACGGAATCCTAGCAGAAGGCAAATGGATGACCACTGCATTATACTGTTCCCTGGACAATCTTCATGGCCAATTGCCATGAGGTAGCCAATATTCAGAATTGGATATGGCACTTAAGAAGAAACAAAAAGTAGACCACAGGCTAAACATCGGTTAACAGTGTGATGGCGGCAGCAGAAAAAGATGCCATATTACTAGACTGCATCAGGAGAATACTAGGGTCTAAAACAAGGGAATAGTACCACTTTATTCTGCATCGGTCAGACCTCACCTGGAATATGTGTCCAATTTCTGAGCACCATAGTTTAGGAAGAATAGCAAGAAGCTGGAATTTATTCTTGAGAGAATGACCAGGATTATAAAAGGGTTGGAAACCAAGTCCTGTGAGAACTGTGAGTTCTCCAAGTTGGGTGAACTGAGCATGTTTAGTCTGGAGAACAAGATTGAGAGATGATATGAGAGCTGTCTGCAGATATTGGAATGGCTGACAAATGGAAGATGGAGTGAGCTTGTTTTCTCTAGCTACACAGAGTAGGACCCAAAGTAATGGATTTACATTATGGAGAAGGATATTCAGTGAAGTAAAAATGAGAGCTGCATAACAGTGGAATGGACGACCTCAGAAGGTGGTGAATTCCCCAACATTGGAATGCAGTTTCTTCTCATAAACAAGAGCTTTTTAAAGGGCTTTTTTAAAATGTGGAAATGAATGTTTATTCTTATGTAGGTCTTTATTTTGAAGTTGTGTAAACTTTTATTATATTTGTCAAATGTAAAAATAGCACATTTGGTTTGCGGTTGGCAAAATCAAATTCTTGGCATGAAATTCCCAAACCCCAATTCCCTACCTTTATAGCTCTAAACAAAATAGCCTAAGTTACATATGAAGCCTCACTCAGTAAATAATATTCGGACATGATGATACCTTTAGCCAGCAGTGAGCTCTGTAGGCATACCTAATCCGTTGTTTTAGAGACCTGTTTTCCCTGGCTCTTTTTGGGAAATATCTGCTTCTTGCATAAATATTGCAGCCTGAAAATAACAATTTTCCATAATTCTCTTACTATTTATTTAGCCAGCAAATATTTATTTTCCAGACTTACATCAGCAGGGTACAGAATGAAATATGACACAGCTTCTATTGATTCTGAAAATATACCAAATTTTGAGACACCTTGAAAAATCTGCTAACTTTTCATGGACTTTTAAATGTCGAATGGTCATCTTTTCTGAGCAAAGGAGCACGTTTTGACCAAAGAACTTAACTGGGTGTTAGAGTTACTGGAAATGTGTAGAGATAAACACACAAAAGTTGTTTATCCTGCAAATAGTCAAGAGAAAAAAAGGAAGATCCTGTTAAAAGGTAAATCCTGACTGCAACTGCAAAGAAAGCTATTTAATACCAGGGATTGCAAGAACATCCATGAGGCTTAGGAACAGAAATATTAATCCTTTTATCTGAGATGGTTGCCCCCTTCCACCAAGTGTGAAACTTTGGATAAAGTGGTAAAGAAGGAAGGTGAAGTCTACCTGGCCAGGTGGATCTAACCTGTCAATCGATAGGATGGTAGATTTCACAGCCAGAGAGTCCTCCAATTTGAATCACATAAATTACAAGTGAACGGAGTGTAAAGAGGTGTACAATACAGGGAAAAGTGTTTTTGATGAAATTAATGAGATATTGTCTAAAAATATACATGAGTCCCAAGATTGCATTTGTAATTACCAATGCAAGTGATATAAATGATATCATAATTTTAATCAATTCTTGCATTTATCTAACCACTATGAGATTGTTGATAGCAAATAATTGGAAAGTTCATCTCCATAGATTTGGAGTGGTACAAAGAAATTTGGAACATAGCAATGAATGGCTGACATGCAAACTGTTTACCAGAATAATCTGTGTTCTGTTTTTTCTAAGATTCCTGACCTGGATCCATTGGGCAGTGAGCAGTCAATGGAAGATGTAGATAGTGTGAATGAATTTGAGCCTTTATTTCCTGAGGAGCAACCTGAAGTAGAAAAACCAGTGACTACAGTACAGGTTTGTCTTTATATGAACATACTCTCCATTCATTAAAAATGTCTGTATGGTCACTTTCTGACAGTCATTACATCCACTCAACTATGCTGGGCATAAGTTTGGGAAGGTGCTCACTCAGTGGTCCTTGAAGGATTGTCTGGTATTTTTATTTTTACATACATTTCCTTCTCTATCCCTAGTTTGTCTTTTTACCTATTGCTAATGGGGCTGGTTTTGAAAACACAGTCCCCATTCTTGGACTTTAACGTAAGAAATGTTCTCCTTCGTGTTGTTTGGGGATGCACACTGATGGGTTCTGCGCCTGCGCTGAATCCGGAGCGGAGCTGGAAAGCTGATTGGATAAAGAGTTTTGAATGTGGGACCGCCCACCATGCCCAACCCCTTTAGGCGCCATTTCGCGCTCTCCCCTCAGTTTGCTTTTTTCCGCTGCGCAAGCAGGAGCCTGGAAAAAAAGCTGTGAGTACTTTACTGAGATTGTCTCAGAATCTTCCAATTTTTCCTACCTTACAATTTTTTCTCGGACTAGGGGAATTGTTCCCTTGGTCCTCGTGTGGCTGGGGCTCGCCCTCAGCCGCCGGTAAAAAAAACAAAACAAAAAAAAAAAAACCAACATCTCGTGTCGGGGCCTCCCGGCCGGGATAATTTTTTCTCTTCGGCCATCTACTTCGGTGGATGGCCTCAGCGGCAGCGTTCAAGCAGTGTCCGTCCTGCAAGAGAAAGTTCCCTAGCTCGGACGGGCACGTGCGTTGTCTTCGCTGCCTCGGGGAGAGTCACCAGGTCCAGACCTGCGAAGTCTGTCGCGGCTTCTCGAAGGCCGCCATCAAGAACCGCCAGTACCGCCTTCAAGCCTACCTCATGGAGGCCGCACTGGCACCACCGGCTCCCCCAGCTCCAGAGCAGGCCGCTTCCACGTCTGCTCCTTCAACCTCCGCTTCTTCTTCCAGGCCCTCGGCCTCTGAACTGTTCAGGCGGAAGAAGGAGCAGGAGAAGAGGAAGAAGGACAAAAAAGAAAAAAAGAAGCGTCGTAGCTCTTCGTCTTCTCTTCCTCCGACCCCGGCACCGGCTCACCCTTCGCCGCCACGCTCCCTAGCATCCGCCCCGGTCGCAGCTCCACCTACGCCGGGTAGGATGTCGACCGAGGCCCGGGACACCACGCCGGAGAGGGCCCACAGCCCTCCACCGCCACCGGAGACTCCTCCACCTGTACCACCGCACAGGTCTTCCTCCCTCCGCAGCCCTTCCGTGGCTCCTGGTCCGGCTACCAAACCGCCGCCCCAGTTGAGCCTCATCGCCCCGTACATCGAGGCGATGGTGCGGAAACTGCACGCCGAGCTCCAGGGCCCCCAGACGACACCGTGGGAGCGCCCTCTGCCCTCACCACCAGCCACGGAGGCACCACCGCTCCGTGAGGAGGGCCCCGCACCGAAGCGGCAGAGGGTGGAACAGGCGCGGTCGGAGGCCTCTCTCCCTCCGTACCAGCTGCCTTTGCCGGGGAGCGATCCGAGATCCGCCAGGCCGTACTGGTCGGACTCGGACCCCGAGGTCTACCTGCCACCGCCCAGCGTCTCGGAGCGGTCAGGAGACTCCGACTCGTCGGACCAGGAGGAGGAGCAGCATCAGCCACCGCCGGTTGCGGTCGACAAGTCCCCGGACGACAACATCGGCGCCGTCCACGGGTCCCAGCCGGAGGATCTGAAGACCTACACCGGACTGATCACCCGCCTCGGATCCACCCTGGGGATCCAGGCGGAGGCTCCCCTGGACGACTGCGAGGATGTCGTCTGCGGCTTGGCCGACCGCAAGGAGTTGGTCCCCGTCCGCCTCGGACTGCTCCCTAAGATTGCTAAAGCGGCCAAGGAGGTGTGGAAGAAGCCGGTTTCTTCTCACTCGGTGTCCAACAGAGTGGACTCTATGTACAGACTGCTGGACGACTCCAACTTTCTGCACATCCACCCGGCACCGAACTCCCGAGTGGTCAAAGGCTCCCAACACCGGACGCCGATCAGCAGCACTCCCATCCCGTCGACCCAGGAAGGGAAGAAGCTGGACGCACTGGGCAGGAGGTTCTACGCCAATGCCTCCTTGTCCTTCCGTGCGTCCAACTACGCGACGGCTATGGGAGGCTACCAGTGTCGACTCTGGGAGCAAGCGGAGTCGTTCAAGTCACTGCTGCCACCTGACCGACAAGCGGACTTTGAAAAACTCTGCATGGAGGGCAACCACCTCGCCCTCCAGCAAATCCGCACCGGCCGCCACGTCACCGAGTCGGAGGCGAAGAACTTGGCCTCCGCCATCCAGCTCCGTCGCCACGCCTGGCTCCGTTCGGCTAACCTGCAGGACGATGTCAAGCGGCTCGTGGAGGAGCTTCCCTTCGATGGCGAGGGCCTCTTCGCCAAGGAGACCGACACCTCCTTGGGAGAACTGAAAGGGGACTACGCCACAATAAAACAGCTCCGCCCTCCACACCGTGGGTCCGGCCGTTACCATCAGGACCAGCCGTCGACGTCTCAGGCGGGCCCATCCTATCAACCTCGCCCGCCACAGAGGCAAGGGGACTACTCCCGGTACCAGCCCTACCGGCAGCGCCAACAACCCAACCGTCCACGCTACCAGCAGCGGCCTCAGACTGGCAAGCGGACGGAACGGAAGGGCAAACAACGTGTTTGACTCTTCCGTGACCGAGACTCTACCCTACCGCCCCCTATCCGACTACCTATCGGCGTGGTCTGCCATCACCACAGACCGATGGGTTTTAACCATCTTAGACTCTGGCTACGCGATCGAGTTCGAGAGATGCCCTACTGTCGGACGGATCCGCATCACCGATCCATCCCCACCGCTCCAGGAAGAACTAACAGCTCTCCTAGAAAAGGGCGCCATAGAGCCGGTCGCAGCGTCGGAGTCTCACGAAGGGTTCTTCTCCCGATACTTCCTTGTGGACAAAAAAGACGGGGGGGCACGTCCCATCCTGGACCTCCGTCTTCTCAACAAGCACATCGACGCGAGGAAGTTCCGGATGGTAACTCTTCACTCCATCCTCCCGCTGATCAACCACGGGGACTGGTTCACCGTCATCGACCTGAAGGACGCCTACTTTCACGTGTCCATCAGGAGGGAACATCGTCGTTTCCTCCGGTTCCAGGTGGGCAGCAACATCTACCAGTACACATGCCTACCCTTCGGCCTCTCCACCGCTCCGAGGGTATTCACGAAGTGCATGGCACCGGTGGCTGCTCATCTGCGACTGCAAGGCGTCCAAGTGTTCCCGTACATAGACGACTGGTTGGTCTGCTCCCCAACCCAACAAAAAGCCAAGGACGACGTTGCACATTGCCTCGCCCTTATGCAGAGCCTCGGTCTACGGGTCAACTTCAAGAAATCCCAGTTGACCCCCACTCAAAGAATAGACTACATCGGAGCCGTTCTAGACTCTTTGGCTCTAAGAGCCTACGCTCCAACCAAACGTCTGCTCGACATCCGCACAGTGGTGGCACGGATCCAGGGCAGACGTCGGGTCCGTGCGAGGGACGCCCTCCGTTTGCTAGGACTCATGGCGTCGACCACGGCGGTGGTCTCGGACGCCAAACTCAAGATGCGCTCGCTCCAGTCGTGGTTCCTCTCCTCCTTCGACGGCACCCACGACAACCTCGGGAAGTGGCTCACACCGACTCCCGAACTCCGAGACCAGTTAAACTGGTGGACAATGGACCAGAATGTGGCCGCGGGGAGACTCTTCACCCTTCCCACACCGTCCATCCAAGTCACCACCGACGCGAGCACCCACGGATGGGGTGCGTGCTGCCGCGGACTACGGATTCACGGCATATGGACGCCCGAGGAAGCCGACCACCACATCAACTTCCTCGAGCTGCTAGCGGTGTGGAAGGCGATGAGGTCCTTCAGACCGTCGATCGCGGGCAGTGTGGTGCAGGTCGCCTCGGACAACACCACGACACTAGCCTATCTCAACCGGCAAGGAGGGACCAAGTCTCTCTCCCTCCTCTACCTGACCGTCCAGATGTGGGAGTGGTGCCTGAAGGTACACGTGTTCCCCATAGGTGTCCACATCCAGGGCACCCTAAACTCCGATGCAGACTCCCTGAGCCGCAAAGGGACGGCGATGCACGAGTGGGAACTGGACGAATCGGTGTTCGACCGCCTGTGCCGACGGTGGGGCACACCGACCCTAGACGTCTTCGCGTCACAGACCAACTCCAAGTGCCGCCGTTACTGCTCCCGAGCGGGGATCGGCCACGGATCGGAGGGCGATGCCTTCATGGTGCCGTGGCACCAGGAACTGCTGTACATGTTTCCACCGATCCCTCTCATCCAACGGGTCCTGATACGGATCCGTGCGGAGAACGCCTGGACGATCCTGATTGCCCCGTCCTGGCCGCGCCAGCCGTGGTTCCCACTACTCCAAACCCTGGCTTGCGATCGTCTCCGCCTACCCACCGACCCGAATCTCCTCCGCATGGAAGACGGTCGGATCCTTCACTCGGATCTGCCGAGCCTACACCTGACGGCCTGGCTTATCCGCCCAACATAACACGGATCCTTGATCTGTCCAGGAAACCTTCCACACGGAAGTCCTACGATGCCAAGTACCGTCGCTTCACTGACTTCCTAGCATCCAGCAACCGCACCGTGGACTCCGCATCCCTGCAGGATGTCATGTCTTACCTCCTGCACCTAGCCGAGTTGGGATCCGCACATTCATCATTGAAGGTCCACCTAGCTGCTGTGGTCGCCAAGGCCCCACCTTCTTCAGTATTGTCCTCCGCCTTCAGAGACAAAACTGTTAAAAGGTTCCTTCAAGGGCTACGCAACGCCTATCCTCCAGTGAAGATACCACCCCCTCAGTGGTCCCTCACTACAGTGCTCACCGCACTCACGAAGGCACCTTTCGAACCCATGGCTTCGGTGGACATTAAGTTTGTCTCTTACAAGACTGCCTTCCTTGTAGCTATCACTTCTGCCCGACGGGCAGGGGAGCTGGCAGCCCTTCGGTCTGACCCTCCTTTTCTCAAGTTCTACCCCGACAGGGCAGTATTGCACCCAGATCTGACATTCCTGCCCAAGGTCCTGACTGAATTTCACCTGGCCCAAGCCATCACGCTTCCAGCATTCTTCCTGAATCCCTCGTCTCCACAAGAGAGAGTGTGGCACTCGTTGGATGTCAGGAGGGCCTTGCTGTTTTACACCCAGAGGACTGCGTCCTTCAGGAGAGCAAAACAACTGTTTGTGGCTTATGGTGGCAAGACTAAGGGACAGCCTCTGTCTGCCCAGAGACTATCTAAATGGATCTCAGGTACCATTTACCTGGCCTATCAGATGTCATCCCTGCCACCTCCGCCTCATGTCCGGGCTCACTCCACCAGGACACTGGCTTCCTCCACTGCATTCCTAGAGGGCATCCCGATGGAGGATATCTGCAAGGCTGCTACTTGGTCCAGGTCCTCCACCTTCATCACCCACTACCGGGTTGACACAAGGTCCGCCCCTGATGTCAGACGGGGCAGGTCCATCCTGACGGCTGGTCTCCGATCTTCTTCGTTGATGACCGCCCATCCATGATGACATCGCGCTCTCCTGCATCTCAGGACGCCGGCTGCCCACCATCCAAGTAAGTGAGCTTGTTAGTCACCCATCAGTGTGCATCCCCAAACAACACGAAGGAGAAGGACAGGTTTCACTTACCAGTAACTGTCGTTCTCCGAGTATGTTGTTTGGGGATTCACACAACCCAACCCTGCCTCCCCTCAGGGCTGCCGGCCTGAGATGGCCTTCTGCTTAGCGGGCAGCTTTAATATCAAACTGAGGGGAGAGCGCGAAATGGCGCCTAAAGGGGTTGGGCATGGTGGGCGGTCCCACATTCAAAACTCTTTATCCAATCAGCTTTCCAGCTCCGCTCTGGATTCAGCGCAGGCGCAGAACCCATCAGTGTGAATCCCCAAACAACATACTCGGAGAACGACAGTTACTGGTAAGTGAAACCTGTCCTTATCCAGAAGGAAGTGGAGTTGGGAAAAGAAGCAAGTTCACCAACTTGACATTTCATGAAGCTATGCAAATATGCAACGGCTAAATGAAACAGTTCTTGAGCAAAATAGTAAAGGGAGATGGAAGGATATGTGGTATTTACTCCTTAGAGTAAAGGAGAAGGAAGGTTGTAATGGTAGAATGTTTGATCTGTATCCACATGTTGTCAGTGAAATTGAAAGTGGAGCAAATGTTAGGAAGTGTAATAGTAGCTTAATGTCATACTGTTTTGTTGTTGTTTTGTTGTTACAGCCTGTTTTTAACCTGGCTGAGTATCACCAGCTTTTTATTGGTACAGAAAGAATTCGAGTTCCTGAAATTCTGTTCCAGCCATCCTTTATAGGTGAAGAGCAGGCTGGCCTAGCAGAAACCATGCAGTTTGTTCTTGACAGGTTAGTGTTTCCAGGTTAGTAATTCCAATTGAATTAGTATGTTTAGGAATTAACTCTCAGTTTTTGGAGTACATTAGGTTTTATTTGCCCATTTCACCCTGTATAACCCCAAGGAACTGGTCAATTTTCTAGGGCAGCTACAAGATAATAAATAAATTATTTACTGAGTGGTGGTCTCCTTGAGCTTGGTGTATACGGCAAGGAACAGAACCACAAGGCAAATAAGGGAAAAATTACTTAGGTTGGACTAGAACTCCCGATATAATCTAACCAGCATGGCCAAGTGAGTGAGGATTTCCTAGAGTTGCAATTAAATAAAACCTAACTGTTCCCATATCAAGTTCAGGAAAAATATAAAGAAGAATAATAAAGACACAGTTTACTAACTAGGCCCTCATGGCGGCATGCAAACCATTTGTTAAATTAGACAACTCACACAGTGGCCATGTCTAGTCATAAACAGTTGTTTAGAGTAATGTTAAGGCTCTTCAGTGATCTCCAAGTCTATGCCTTTTCCTCTCACCTCTATTCTCCAACAGAAGAGGGAGGTGTATATGTGCAAGTCTGAGGCTACAGCTGATTCATATGTGATGCTAGGACAGTGGTTCCCAATGTGAGGCTTAAACCCCACAGGGAAATTTCAATTTCCAGAAGCCTCAGTCAGTACATTAGCTGATCAGTGCTTTGGGGAATTGACTTAGGCTTCTGGGAATTGAAGTCCAAAAATCAGAGGTTATGAAACACTGGTCTAAAACAAGGTAATAGTACCAGGTTGGGAAACAGTCATGATCTAATTTTATGTCAGTGGAGCCAATGAACAATTGGTGAAGGAGCTTTTTTTTTTTTAGAAAGATTGTATAATAACAACAACAAAAACCCTAACATTTAAATTGTTTCTTTTAACCCTGTAAACAATTTAAGTGAATTTTACTGTTATAGGGATTTTGTCTTAAAAGTTGCTCATGCTAAATCAGTGTTTCTATAATGGCAAATCTAATGAGTTCACTTGCAGGTAGATTGTTTGCTGTCAACAGATGGAATTTACAGCAGTTTTATTTCTCTAGATACCCTAAAGAGCAGCAGGAAAAGCTTGTCCAGAATATCTTCCTTACTGGTGGGAATGTGATGTATCCCGGAATGAAAGCTAGAGTCCAGAAGGAACTTCTTGAAATGAGGCCATTCCGGTCATCTTTTCAGGTATAGTGTTGGCTTTGACAGTAGTTTGGCCACGTGTGATATCTAAGGCCAAGATCTTGTTGGAGCTAACTTCTTGTACGGTGATAACTGTGCAAATGATGTCACCTCTTCAATATGGTCACACAACCAGGCATGTGGCAGACATCCTGCCAAAACAGGGGACTTCTTGGGAAATTACTTTGGTGCATATGGGTTTTCCCAACAGAATTCTGCCCTAAATATTCTGCCTGCAGATGTCCATAGGTTGAAAGTAGTTATGAGGCATTTTAATTAGTTTAAAATATTACCTAATTAGACTTTGCTCTGCCCAATATTGAAGTGATTCAGATGGAACACTAAGCCATATTCAAGCATTACAAGAATGACCTGAACATTCACTTTATGGCCTTTTCACTTTATGTTATGGCCATGAGAAGGCATTTGGAATCTTTTACAGAATGCCTTTAGTATACAAACCAGATTGCAACCTAAAATAATGGTTAATTTTAACTTGCCTGTAAAAGCAAGTTAAGCTTTCTTAAACATGCCACCTTTCAAAGGAGATTTTACAAAGTGTTTTTAAAAAACAAAAAACAAATTCAGTTAAGATTAAACAGCGGAGACATCACATTCAACTGTGGCTAACCTGAAATGGAAGCAGAATGCTTCCTCACGACTGTACCAAAAGTTGATGAAAAAAGTGGCAGGTAGAGTCTAAGGACACTACCATCAGGGATTTAGTTCGTGAATTCGATGTGTTGAATTATGCTCATTATTTCATTTATTTCTTCTGATCTGAATGAAATAAAAGAAATAAATGAACTAATGTTATGTATATGAGAGGGTACAAAGGATTCTATATATATTCCTTTTTTCTTTATTGGATGTACAGTACAGTAATACCTCATATAACATTAGTATCGAATAACACGAAAATCGCATAACATCAAGGAATCTGGGGGGAAGAATTGCATCAGATAACATTAAGATCCTATGGGATGCTTCAGATAACAACCGCGAAAGCCTGTGTGGTTACAATGTATCTCTATGGATCCCATAGAGGATCAGATAACACTAAAAATCATATAACACGAAAACTTGTGGAACCAGGTTTTAGTGTTATATGAGGTTTTACTGTATAATCAAAACTGTGTGTGTTAAGCAGGCAGCTGCAAAAGGCTAGTTGGATGTTCTGCCCAAGAAATCACAAACAAAGGCTTGTGCTTCAACTAGGCATAAGAAACAAATGAACTTCTAGTAACTTCTTGTAACATATCTCACCTACATTCTTGAACTTCATAAAGGGACTGAAAAATACCTGGTATAGTAACCCTTTGGCTTGCATGGGCAAGCATGGTTCTCCTCATGAGTAAAACTTTTAGAAGGCCTGCTCTCGCCTGGCTAGCAAACATGTTAGCGTACAGATTAATAAAGAAAAATCATTTCTCCTCCCCTACAGTGTTGCTGAACATCAAAAGACCCAAAGGCGGAAAATGGAAAGTGATTACGTCACTGCACTCTCACAGCTGCCTCTCAAAAGTGACAGTTACACTGACTAATGAGCATAATTCAACACATTTATCCTCCCCTACAGTGTGGCTGTACATTGCCTGGCTAGCAATGTACAGTCACATTGTAGAAGGCCTGCTCTCGCCTGGCTAGCAAAGGCTGCAGCCAGTTTAAAAGGGAACCTTTTTACTTTGAAGACAAGCAACGGCTTGACAGCAGCTGCCACCAGAATTTTTTTTAAGGAAGGTTAGAAAGAAAGTGTGTGGGGTGGGGGTGGGGGGTACCAGGACCTAAACGAACACGCTGACAGCCTGTTTACTTCCACATCCAGCAAGAAGGCGAGATTTGGAGAGATACTTTTTTTTAAAGGAAAGAAGGTTAGAAAGAAAGTGTGTTTTATTGTTTTAAACCTTCATAGAAAATGTTTCTGAAGTCCGATCCAAATTGTATCAGTGTCACAAGAAAGGTTATTATGTCCTCTTATCAATCGCACTTTGGATTACTTCGATAGGTCGATTGGTTTTTGTTGGTTCATTGCCACACCCCCACACCCCCGGAAATGTCATTTTAACGAGTCACATTTTTCCTCAATATCTTTTTTGTGGATTCCTGCTTCAGCCTCATTTTTCTCCACACATTGTATGCAAACTGTATCCACCTCGGGAAGTTGTCATATTCATTTTTTAATTGGGTTTCCCTATCTTTTTATCTTTTCTTTCTTTTTGTTTCTTTTTTTTTTTTTTTGGAATTTTTGTGACCTCATTTGAGTGGTTTTTTGTAAAATGCTTCATAGATTATTTTTCTGAAGTCCAATTCCAAAACTTAAAGTGTCCCCACAAAGGTTATTCTTTCCTCTTTCAAACGCGGTTTGAATCATCTGAATTGATTAGGTGGTTTTTTCGCTGCTCCCCCCAACAACCGACCCCCCCCCCCCAGCAAAACTGTCACTTTTCCGGTGCTAGTTTCGAAAGAGATGATGTTATCACTTTGCATTTTTGGCTTTTGGGTTCTACCAATTCTTAAAGTCACCGAGATGATCTTTCAAATGACATAACCCTTATTTTCGTGGGTGCCTTTGTTTTGGTGTTGCAGCTTGTCAAAAGTTCATGATTTTCATTACATCTCAAAAGCTGCCAGTCCACCCAACCGAAACATAAGACTTCATTGAATTCACATCAAAAATAAGAGTCTCTTGTCTCCTCTGGTACACAGCGTATACTTGTAACACTAAATTATGGTGCCAACAGAATCATTGGGATATAGAATAGTGTACTCTGTAATGATGATAGGCAACATAAAATTCTGTAGGGGGAGAAATATCTAAAAGATAGATTAGCACTTGAACAAAAGTGCTATACTGTTACATGCTGGGAAACAAGGACTTAAGAGAATGATTCCTTTCATAGCCTGCTTTGGGCGTCCTGGATGATCTTAGTTATGGGTGCTGAACTAAATGGAGTTTTGATTTAATTTAGCAAGGCTCTTATATTGCTGCTGTGAAATTGCTATTAGAGGACATCATTCTTGTTTTGCTTGTTTTAAATATATCAGCCAGTGTCATGTTGTGAAGTTCTGCCTGCATAATGTGAATGGCATCATCATGATGTCAGGTTGACACTGATTGGAAATTTTCTTCTCTTTGGTGGTTTCTGTTACTCAAACATTGTAATGAGAAAAAAAGAAGCTTGCAATCAGCAGCCTGCCACTGACAATGGTGTAATTGTCGTACTAGTGGAGCTATTCGACAGAATTCTGGGTGCCTCATCTTCCCATTTATCAAGATCCAAAGCACTAACAAGGAACCATTTGAACAAAAAAATAAATAAAAGGAAAGCGCACAATACATTGTATGACAGTATGTTGTAATTGATAGAAGAATCTGTCTGTTAGGCATATGGAAGAATTGCACAATTTTCATTTGCCATCTAAAAGATTAGGATTGGCACCAGGCAAAAATGTCAGACAGAGCTGTAGTGGCTTAGTGGTTAAGACACTGGTCTTGATGACCAGCAGGTCAGCAGTTTGAGACCTGCGTGCTGCACTACAGAGTGAGCTCCCATCATTGTCCCAGCTCCTAGGGAACCTAGAAGTTTGAAAACAAGAAATTGCAAGTAGATAAATAGATACCACTTCAGTGGGATGGGAAAGGTTACATCATTCTGTGTGCTCTGGTGTCTAGTGTCTACCACATGACCACGGAAACATCTGCAGACACAGAAAGCATTGACTGTTTGGCTGCAAATGGAGATGAGCACCTCCCCCTAGAGTTGGGCATGATCGGCTTTTGAGCAAGGGAGACCTTTACATTACTAAAATTGTAATGGAAGACATCTCACATAAAAGGTACCAGAATAAACTCCTTAATCCCAGTTGTCTGCCTGCCCTCAGAAAGCAAGGCACCTAAATCAAAGCCTGAATATTGAAGAACAGTTTCATACTGGAGCAAAAAGTTGTAGTGTACCCATTTGTCCATGTGTTGCCATTCTTATTTTTGTAAGATCTTCTTTCAATAAGCAGACCCTGTTATTGCCTTGCTGCCATGTAGGTGCATCTTGCTTCCAATCCTGTTCTAGATGCGTGGTATGGAGCTCGAGAGTGGGCCCTGGAGTACATGAACCGGGAGGAAGGTTGGATTACTAGGAAAGATTACGAAGAAAAAGGCGGGGAGTATCTCAAAGAGCACTGCACGTCCAACATCTATGTACCTATCCGCCTCCCAAAGCAGGCTCCACGGACAGCTGAAGCGGCAGCACCCAGTAAATTACCGGGGTCTGCCATGAACCAGACCTCTGAACAGGCATAACACACACCTTGCAAGGATGTTTCATTGTGAGATAGGAAAAATTTGTGTGAAGAATACTACTTTCTGATCACTCACAGAACTTGATTTGAATTTAAATTCAGCATTTTCTTTTAGCCTTGGCATATTTGGTGTGTCAAGGTGCATAAGTGTCTAAGCAATTGAGCATTGTATTTTGCATTCCTGCAAAGATAAGATATGATTAATATGTTCATGGTTGCCATGGAAGGATTATAGACTCTGCACCTATTTTTGGTGTTTAAAAAAAGAGCAAAACAAATGTTTTGAATAGAAAATGTTTATTTGCCTCATTGAGGTTGTTTTTATAATAGAAATTGATATGAAACCCTCTACCAGTGTAAATAAACTCAGTATTTGGGAATGGCTTCTAATGTCAACACTTTGTTCCTCATCTACCAGAGCAGTAATGTGTAGAGAAATAATTAACCTCTTGCTTTCAAATAACCTGATTAACAGACAACTCTTAAGATAGGTTGATTGTGTGTAAGCATTAATAGACAAGACCCACTACAGCAAATACTGCAGCAGACAGCTAGTCCAAAAGGGGGCGCTTTTGATCAAAGAAAGATGATACTGCACCTCATTGAAAACTAATTGAGGTTTCAATTTGATGGACTGGTATTCTTAGTAACCTGTTAACTAATTTTCTTTTATAACTCACCGAGGACCTATTCTTTGTTTGGCACCATAGTCATCCATAGTCAAATTTTAAAAGTTCTGTTCTTACACAGTTAGACATCTGTCAGCACTGAAAGTCTCTTCTGAGGTACGAGTTTATGAAACATTTATAAAGCAAGGGAAGCTAAGGCAAGTGGAAGCTAAAAGAGAAGAAAGCCTCTTTGGTTCATTTTAGGGCATCCTAAAATAAAGACAGATTACCAGTTGAACCACCTTTCAATGCTTAGTGACCCCCAGCATGTGCAAGAGAACGAACCTTTTGTTCATTTGCTTTTGCTTATGTTAAGCTATTGTTTTAGCTTGCCATAGTGGGACACAACCTGTCTTCTGAATGAATGTTTGCCTGTATGTGCAAACATCACCTCCATTTAATCAGGGTATATTAAATGGAATGCTGTAATACCTAAGGCTATGGGGGGGGGGAGCAATTAGCCCACATAGGAAGAATGCTGATGAGAGAAAGGCAGTGGATTACATACCATGAAAAAGTACCACAGGAGCAAAAGAAAAATAAGAGACTACACCAGTGGAACTGCATAACTGCTTTCAGATTCTTGAAGAGGGATCTAGTGGACAAGATGCAGAAGAAGACAACCAAGAGATTCCCCAAGAGCATATTAGAGAGCCTGAATTTCAGGATACCAAAATGTAGAACCCAAACCCTTCAAAAAGAAGAAGAGAACAATAGTTGTAAGAGGCTCCCTAACTAAGGAAAACACCTTAACTTTTAGAGCAATACAACAGTAGAACCAACTGTCTCGAGAGGTGGTGAGTACTCCAACACAGGAAGCATTCTGGAGAGAATTGACAACCATCTGCTTTGATTTGGATTCCTTCATTTTAATAATTTTTATTATACTGTTGTTGTTTTGACTGTAAGCCGCCCTGAGTCGCCTCGGCAAGTGGGCGGCAATATAAATAAATAAATAAATTGAGAAGGGGACTGGAGTTGATGGCCTAAAAGGCCCTTTCCAACTCTGTGATTCTATAATGTTCCAGCTTTCATCAGTAAATTACTGTAGTGCTGCTTAGGTAAACATCCACCTGTTAGGAACTGCACTAATTCCTCTTTTCTCAGAAACAATTCATAATGCAGCTTCATGTTCATAATGCAATTCATAATACAGTTACTTGCAATTTCTTGCTTTCGAACTGCTAGGTTGACAGGAGCTGGGACAGAGACGGGTGCTCATTCCGTCATGCAGTACTCGAGTCTTGAACTGCCGACTTCCAGCCTTCCAGCTAATAAGGCGAGCTTCTTAACCTCTGAGCCACCGCAGCCCGTCCCCACCCCCCATCCTCCACTCCTTTGGATAAATTTCATACAGACCTTGAAACTCATTATTTGTTGTACCTGTGTTGCCCCCTGCTGGACCTGCAAAGCTTCAGTGAGGAACAACAAAGTTATTCCCAAAAAAGTAACCATGTGAGTGTCTTCAAAAGGAAAGGGAATTTAAAAAGGAAATAAGGTGAAAATATTATTATTATAACACAACTTTATTTTACAAAAAAACACTAAATAAAATCCAAGTCATAAAACACAACTAGAGTAGGCCAGCTGAATTAGTGGGGATTTGGCAAGTTGGCTCCTTTGTTAGTTCCATTTACTCAATGCGGCAATTTACAAATTGATTTCAGCCACTGATATAGCTACACACTGGCCTTTAAAGCACAACAGGATTTTGCCTCCTCTCCCTGCATTGTCATTTCCAAACAAACAGAGAAAAAGGTTCTCGGGTTCAAGAAGGATGCTCTCATTGAGGCCCCATGGAAGTGGAATGTAGTGCTGCCATGTCTACAATGTGAAGTTCTGCCTGTTTGTCCTATTGTATAACTGCTTAGAAGAAGACTGGTTTGTGCCAGGCAACACATAGTTGGTCACATATTATTCCTAGGAGAATAGCAGCTCCCAAAGACCACAGAGGTTCGTCATCAAGACAACTGCCAAATGGTGAGGTTTCAAACTGCCTTTGTTTCTTGTGTGCACATTACACTATGAGTAGTTTTAACGTAAAAGTACATACAATGGCAGGTGTCTGTGAAACAGGTTAAAAGTAGCTCTTTCTTAAAAGGTGGTATCCAGAACTATATGCAGAACTGCAAATAAGATCTTAGCAAGTAAGAACGGCCACATTTGTTTTCAAATTTTAGTGCACAGTGCTGCTCCAACAAATCTTGAAGCTATTGGTGGTCATACCTTCCTCCTATTGCTGTCCATGAAAAGCAGGACAGTGTAGATTTTGTAACCTTTTCCTCACTGTAAAGCTAAGCAGGACTATCACAATTAAAGCATTTCCCAAACTATGTTCCACGGAACAATGGTGGACATCCAATTCCCAGAACCCTAAGTCAGTACATTGGCTGCTCAGTGCTTTGGGGAATTGAAGTCCAAAAACCAAAGGTTGGGAAACACCTATAACAAGTCCTGTGCTTTCCCTGTGATTCCTTCAAAGCCCCGTGGAGGATGCGTGCAAGATGCAACCCTTTTGCTCATTAAATGCTGCAGCTTTTATATTTTGCTTGCATTCGTTTATTCTTGTCACATATATAGTAAAGGTAAAGATTTCCCTTGCTCGAAAGCCAGTCATATTCGACTCTAGGGTTCAGTGCTCATCTCCGTTTACAGCCCAAGAGCCAGCACTGTCTGTATCTGCAGACATTTCCCTTGACATGTGGCAGGCATGGTTAGACACCGGAGTGCACAGAACACTGTTCCCTTCGCACTGAGTGGTAGTTATCTACTTGCAATTTCTTGCTTTCAAACTGCTAGATTGGCAGGAGCTGGGACAGAGATGGAAGCTCACTCTGTTATGCACCACTAAGGTCTCGAACTGCTGATCTGCTGACCTTCCAGTCAATTTCAGCATCTTAAGCACAGCCACAGTCCCTTTCAAACAAGAATTACTGTTTTTAAAACCCTTTTGGATCATGGGACCCAGTGGTGTAGTGTACCGGGAGTGGTGGGGCAGACCGCCCCGGGCAGCACTTTTTGGGGATGGCAAAATTTCACAATAAATAGAACTTCACTGCTGCCCCCGGACTTCCTAGTGGCCGGGGTGAAGAGGCCGCTGAAGGGACGGGCGCTAGGACCCTCTACCACCGCTGGCATCCTGAGCCCTACCCTGGGCCAGGGCACAAAAGGCCACTTGGCGACAGGACTCCACCGTTGCCCCTGGACTTTCTAACCAGTTGCCTTGCGGTAATTACTCGTGTTTTATTTTGTTCTCAGATTGTTCACGACGAATTTCTGTAAATTTTAGAGACTTTTGGATTTAAATAATTAATTAAGGGGGCGACAAGTTTGGCCTATGCCCTGGGCAGCTGAAACCCACTCTATGCCACTGCTACTCCAAAAGCTGAATGCATCCCATGTTAGCCTCCAACAAACCTCAAAAAGGGATTTGACTGCATCCAGCATGAAAATCTGTGATGGTAGCACATTCTCTTTCACACTGCTGCTCCAAAAGGGTTCCTTTGCTAATTTCTTTCATATTAATGTTAGTGGAAGTCATTGATTTTAATGAGGCAGGTACTGAGTACCTTGCTTCAGTTCCTGTGAAGATAAAACAGGAATCAGCAGGTGCTACTATTTTTATTCCATCCTGCTCTCTTGGCAAGTTTTCAAACAGTTTGGCATCAGACATTATTCCAAGAACTTTACCATTAACCATAATAATGGTCAATTAAGTGTACCAGGAAGTAATGAAGAGGAAATAACATGAGATGTGTTGATTCAGCTGCCCCTAGACAAAGGAAAATTAATCTTTGCCCAATGGAAAAATCAACAACAGGAGAGTAGAACAATGCCCCCCCCCCAAGTTTATAAAATCTTAAGAGGGGCACAACCCCCTAAAAACTAGGGCTACAATCCTGAACAGACGTTCCAGGGAAAGCAGCCTTTGGATTATTATTTTTTAGTAAACACGTTTCAAGACAGGATGTAAGACGTTGTGCCAGTATCCTTTCGAACAGTGGTGCCCAAACTAAGGCCCAGGGCCGGGTGCAGCCCCCGAGACCAATTCATCTGGCCCACGAAGCCCTCGTCACTCCTGGAAGCAGAAGTAAACTGCAACCATAGAAAGGCTTCACGGGCCGGATGAATTGGCCTCAGGGGCCACACCCGGCCCCCAGGCCTTCGTGACCGGCTCCCTGAACCACATGAATGGCCCATGGCCCAAAAAGTTCGGGGAACCCCTGCTTTAGAACCTATAATTCAGTTCAATTGTCTCACTTCTTTAACAGCAAGGGGTTAAAGGGCTTGACTGATCAAGTGTGCTTTCCACAACTGATTTCTATAAAGCTTAAGCCATTTTTATTTTTTTCTATTCTTGTAAACAACTCTAAATATTTTTAACATGGAACACAATGGTGCAAAGTTCACTGTATATTTATTTATTTATTTTATATATGCAGTGGAAAAATCATGCCTGAAGTGTATTGTTAAAATTAGGCAAGTATCAAATAAATTATTAGTCAGAATGCAATCCAGTTGACTTAATTGTCAGGTATAATTCACAGTTGTGCCAGCTGATAAATTAAATGTCCTTATTTTCCCCCTCCACATACACCACGTTTCTGATATGTATATTTATTATTTAATATATTTTAACCTGGGCTTTCGGGCAAGGGTTCTTATGGCAGTTTACGATAAAGGATTGATTTCCTCTTTGGATTTACTAGTTGCAGAAGTGGTGGTGACTAGTTCAAGAGGTGTGGGTTGCATTCCTGCTCACAAGTCTAGCACTCACGAGGCATTTCTCCATACGGCTGTGGTTACTTCAACAAATGTTGTTCTTGGTTCAAGAGATCAGAATAGGATGTTGGCCAAGACATTTAAGACACAACACTTCAGTGAACTGCAACTTGAATTAGAAAATCCCATCTAAGGACCTAAACAAGGTTACTAAATTGCCTGGTGGAATTTAAGTCTTTAAAGGTCACAAGAATAAAAGTAAACTGGGTTTCAGGAAAAGAAGGAATTCCACAAAAGCAGGGCTATCACCAAAAAAGCCCTGTCTATGATACCAAAATAATGTAATATTGTTGGCAGCAGACCAGAGAGCAAGTACCCAATGTCAATTTTCTGTGCCAAACTGTGTTGTGCCTGTATGAGTTTCCACATCATGGCACAGTATAGCCGGAAAGCTCTGTCTTGTTCTAGAGTCATATCTAACTCTAGGGTTCAGTGCTCATCTCTCTTTATAACCAAAGACCCAGCACTGTCTGTCTGAAGATGTTTCTGTAGTCATGTGGCAGCCATGACTAGACACCGGAGTGCACAGAACACTATTTACCTTCCCACCAAAGTGGTACCTATTTATTTACTTGCAATTTCTTTCTTTTGAACTGCTAGGTTGGCAGGAGCAGGGACAGAGACGAGAGTTCACTCCATCATGCAGCACTTGGGTCTCGAACTGCTGACCTGCCGACCTTCCAGTCTTCACATTCAGTGTCTTAGAGGAAGGCAAAACACATCCCACAGAGAGCATGTGGCTCCTGTGACCCATAGTGTAGCTCCTTAGGTCCCCAGAATATGGACAAAATTAAATAAAAATTGGCTAATTATGCTGCTAGGAATCTTGGTGTACAATATGCTATTTAATGATTATTTCTCCATTCCCAGCCTGAAATAGCTTTTTAGAAAAGCAATCCAAAGTAGCCATCTGGTCATTTCAAGTTTATTTTAAAAATACTTTTTTAAGACAGAGAGGAGTGAAATAAGACACAAGCTGTATATTGGTCCCTTCCAACATTTCTAGAGATGCAAATTGGCTTGAGGAGAATGGTGAATTGGCCAAGGGGCCAAGGTTGCAGACCTTCCAAAGTGGCTCACCCTATCACAAAACCTACACAACTTGAGATCTTAATACTGTACCCTATCCTTAGATAGTACGTATTTACATAGTTCCATTATTTGTGTCCTAATGATTTCAGTGTACAGTAAAACTGACTTACAAATGCCCTGAGTTACAGAAAATTCGACTTACATAATGATTTTGTGCTAAAACCATGTCCCGATCTGCACAAATGTCCCGATTTACATAAATTTACGTAATAAGATTTCCTATGGGTTTGCTTCTAGTTACATAAAAAATTCATGTTTCCTATGGGTTTGCTTCAAGTTATGTAAAAAAATAATTTTTCCTATGGGTTTGCTTCAAGTTATGTAAAAAAATATTTTTTTCCTATGGGTTTGCTTTGAGTTACATAAAAACCAATTTAAGCAAAAGCCTATGGAATGGACTTTTTTTTCGTAAGTAGGGATTTTACTGTACAGTATTTGTATCTTCTCTCTCTGGAATTAGTAAACTATTAGGAGACACAGATAGGGTTTATTTAGCTGTGTGCTTCCTCCCCCATTAGCAATCCCTTTCTACTTTTACTTCTTTTATGAAATACTCATTTCTTTTCTCCCTTTGTGAATGTTGGGACATTTTCCACCAACATCTTCCTGATGATGTTAAAATCTGTATCGCATTGGTGAATGTTTCCCTGTTCAATGTGAATGGCACTAGTGCTTTTCTGAAGCTGTTTTTCAGGATAATGCTCAGGTCAAACTGGAAACAGGACATCTTGTACCTTGACACATGGCAAACACTGGTTCTTTAAATTCCTTCTGAATTGCTCCATCATATTAATAATGTTAAACTGTCCTAACTTTGGATTAGAGCAGTGTACCTTTGCTTTTGGGACTTCAATTCCAAGAAGCCTAAGTCAATTCCCTAAAGCACTGATCAGCCAATGTACTTACTTAGGTTCTGGGAATTGAAGTCTCCATATGGGGCATCGACCCCACATTGGGAACCACTGCATTAGAGGCAGCATGTACTTCTTTTTTTATCCTCCACTTAACTGAAGGCTAAATTTCATGTTTGTGCACATGGATATAGTATAGTCATTTTAATGGTTTGCTATCATCAGAACAATTGCTTCTGCTGGAGGGCAGTAGAAATGAAAACCCTGGGAGACCCTCATCTTACTGCTCTCAGTCTGGCTTCTTAGAGGCTTTCACATGACTGCAAAAAGCAGTCATCTTTGAAATCTTGTGCTTTTCTAGAAACTTAATAGGTGTTTAGTACATGATGTCTAGCTTTCTTGTTGCTCTATTGGTTTTTTAAACCTCATTTCCCCCACTGCTGAGTCAAGGTTTGTTGTCTGCTTTCAGAGTTGGTTATATTTTCTTATTTCTATTTAACCTTGTTTATGATGAGTTTTACTCATCATGCTACATGGTTTCATCATTACAGTGTCTTGTATGCTGTTTTTCACAACTCATAGTTCTCACATTTTCCAGATAGAGAGTACCCAAAAGTGGTTTAACCTTCCCCTTTTCTTTGGGCACCCTGGACACTGTGATGGCCACACAGGCTGGCTCTTCTGAAAAATCAAATTCTGAACCATATTTAATTGACTGAACTATTTAGTCAGATTACTCTGCAACTAAAAGTAAAGGTAAAGGTCTCCTTTGTTCGAAAGCCACTCATGTCCAACTGTAGTGGGGAGGACTCATCTCAGTTTACAGCCAAAGAACCAGTGCTGTCTGCATTTGCAGATGTTTCTGTGGTCATGTGACAGGCATGACTAGACATCAGAGTGCATGGAATGCTATTACCTTTCTCACCAAAGTGGTACCTATTTATCTACTTGCAATTTCTTGCTTTCAAACTGGCAGGAGCTGGGACAGATGACAGGCACTCACTCTGTTGTGTAGCACACAGGTCTTGACCTGCTGATGTTCTGATTGTCAAGTTCAGCACTAAGTCACTGCAGCCACCTACTCTGCAACTAGGAGGTCTCAAATGGTTATCTATGAGGAAGTGGGCATTACACGGACAGCAGGCTGTCTCACCTGGCCTCAAGACACACCAAATTCAAAACTGTGAGCTCTCTGGTAGATTTTGGAGAGAAGCTGTGGGCGGTGAGGCGTCGCCTCCGTCCTCCCTCTGGGACCCTTTCCATCTTGGCCCGGAGGCCGATAAAAGAACTTGCGGCGGTGGCGGCGAGAGGACGCTCCCGCACGTCCTCCGGGCCCCTTCCACCTTGGTCTGGGATGGACAAAAATGGCCGCAGCTGCGGGCGGTAAGGCATCGCCCCCTCCCTCCCTCTGGGACCCTTTCCATCTTGGCCCGGAGGCCGATAAAAGAACTTGCGGCGGTGGCAGTGAGAGGACGCTCCCGCATGTCCTCTGGGCCTCTTCCACCTTGGTCTGGGACGGACGAAAACAGCTGCAGCTGTGGGCAGTGAGGCGTTGCCCCTGCCCTCCTTCCGGGACCCTTCCCATCTTGACCCGGAGGAGGAGAAGAATGCCGGCACCTGTGGGCGGTGAGGTGAAGCTCTCGCCCGCCTACCGAGCCCCATCATTTCACCTCTGAGACCGATAAAAGACTCTTGGCCACAGCAAGTGTGAAGACGCTCCCGCCCTCCCTCTGGGCCCCTGCCATCTCGCCCGGAGGAGGATTATATTGTTATATTTTTTATATATTGTATATTGGACTGTATTTTGGGATTGTATCTCTGCTTTATATTGTGAATTGTATTGTGGACCATATTGGGGATTGTATTGTGGATTACACTGTGTTTATATTTATTTTGTTGTAGTGTATTTTATGATATTATGATATTGTATTGAACTGTTATATTGTTTTCGATTGTATGTTGTGAGCCGCCCTGAGTTGGTTTCACCAAGTAGGGTAGCATATAAATCGAATACATCAAATCAATCAAGAGTGAAGCAGAGGCCATGCTTGAGTAACCTTGGGAGCAGGAACCTGGGCACCTTGAGGAGGGAACCCAGACAGAAGCCTCAAGAAAGACACTTTGGAGGAAAGCCCAAGCCTAGCAGAGCAATCCCTTGGAAGAATAAGGGAGGTATTGACGGGAGAGAGGATTGTGCAGAAGGTGGAACAGGATGTATATATTGAAGACTTGCTTCCCAATGTGATAATATTGAAGAAGGAGGTTGAGGAAGGATCCTAGGGAGCTTGGTGACACAATAGAAGAATCGTCTGAAGACTACCTTGAGGAACTTGTCCTGCTGAGAAACTGGGAATCTACAAAGAGTACCCCTGGGCAGGGATGCTTGTATAGTTGAGGGTCCCTCAGGACAAGGTTGACAAATCCCTGATCCCCTGGGTGCCTCTAAAGCTCTAATACTGGGATGAACACAAGCAGTTGAAGCAAAGATGCCATTAGGAGCAGTCCACCCAGGGGAGCTATCAGCAGCCTAGCTGGTGAGGCAGTGCCAGTGGGCTTCCCAAAGGCAGGAAGCAGCATACTGAGATGGGACCAGAGACAGTAGCTGCTGCCACTACTGCCCACAGTCTCTACTACATATTGTCTCTCTCTCTCTCTCTCTCTTATAATCCCCACACCTCAAGCCCACAAGGGCAGTACAAGTGAACGACCTTCCTTGCAGCATTTCTTCTTCTGGTGAAGGTAACCAGAGGAGAAGAGTACAAAACCTGATGGATTTGGGCTCTGTTCCCCAGAGAGTGAAGAACACTATTCCAGGATTTGTTACTGTTGGTTTGAATGGTTTCAATTAAACCTTATTTTGCTACAAGAAGGAGGGGACTACGGTGGCTTAGTGGTTAAGATGCTGAACTTGATGACTGGAAGGTGGGCAGGTCAGCAGTTCGAGACCTGAGTGCTGCACAAAGGAGTGAGCTCCCATCTCTATCCAGCTCCGGCCAACCTAGAAGTTTGAAAGCAAGAAATTGCAAGTAGATAAATAACTACCACTTTGGTGGAAAGGTGTTCTGTGCACTCTGGTGTCTAGTCATGCCTGGCACATGTCCACGGAAATGTCTGCAAATGCAGACAGTGCTGGCTCTTTGGCTATAAACAGAGGTGAGCACCGAACCCTAGAGTATATCAAATTTTATACACAGAATGCTATATGCTGCTAGATGTTTTATATATTATATTTTGGTGTATTATACAACCTTCCTGCCAATTCTCTTTTACAACTTGAGCAGAAGAGGAAGTAACCAAGTAACAGTAAACGAGTAAGAGGTTAAATCAAAAACCAGAAAGGGCTTTACTTCATACCTTTGAGACTGAAAGGGAGACATTTAAAACTAATCTGAATAATCTATTGTTACTGATAGCTGTAGGAAGCTGTATTGTTATGCTTGTTTGTCTGTCATTCTGCTTGAGCAAATCCTTCTCCCTTTAACATCTAGACCCCTGTATTTGGTGTATATAAACCATGCCTGGAAGTTTTACTCTTTAAAGTGCTACAGTGTTTTTGTTTTATTACTTTTTTGTTTTTGTTTCCTGATATGCCTGAACCACAGACTAACACGGCTTCTATTCCAAAAAATTCAAGCATAAGGGTAGTTATGTTGAAAGTTTTCTGTAATGCTAGTTTAGGTGACCTGTTTCGAGCAGCTGCATAGCAAAGGGAGATAGACAGCTCTGGACTCTTCAGGTCATTTATTATCCTGAGAATTGACATACATTCTTTTTAGGTTACACTTTGGAGACTTATTTTTGCTGAAGAATTATGTCATATGTGAAGAGGTTATTTCAGAAGGTTGAGGGCTCCTGGGAAATCTTGCCTTGCATCAAGAATAAAAGAAGCAATATGGCAGACAATTTGCTCACACACAAATATACAAAACACACCTCTCCTGCTTCACACAATCTCTGGATTATTTCTACAATACACTGTCATTTATTCCTTACTTTGAATGACTATTGTCTATTTACCCTGTAAAATGTCCTTATATACTAATTGTGCATGCTAAAAGCAAATTATTTTCTATCAAAAAAGGAAATGAGTGTCCTTTATTAACACCACTGTATTTACTGGATGGAAGAATTAAAATATTCCAAATATGTACTATTTATTTCAGTTGGCCTTCCCCTTCTCTTGTTTAAAATGCTTTCAAACTAGATTTTGAACTTCCTGTTGAACTCTAAAAGGAAGCCTTTGCACATATGTTTAAGAATAGATTTTGAGAATAGATTTTTATACTTTTACATACAGTACTTGTGTGATTGTGTTAATGAATGAGGTGATAAAATGCTTAAATAAATGCATCTCTAAGCAAAGGTCTAATACAATTATGACTCATATTTAGCACAGCTCCAAACATGCATTTCTTATTTTACTTATGGTAGAAAATCACAAGTTTTCAGACATCTTTCAAATGCTAAATTCTACTTATTTACAAAATACAAATAAGAAAATACTTATAGGTGGACTCCAGACACATCTGAAACCAGAAGGGATGGCTGATGTTATAGTTTGCATATGTTGTGTTGGGATTATTGACATACAGTATTATGGTCTCTTAGCCATTATCTTTTAAGCTGCTGTCTTTCTTTCTTTGCCTTTTTTAATATGGAAAGGACTCTGAGCAACCTATACTAGAGTCTGAGCTACTGTGATTCAGAAATTACCAGTCGTTGTCTCAATACAATCTTAAATATGCATAAATAGTTAGGAGAAAGTCCCACTGAACTCTATTGAATTGTTTTAGAATAAACAGGCAAAGGATTGGCCTGTTAGTTCTGAATGGCTCTAACAGTCCATATTACCAGCCTAGACAGGATTACATTCTAAGAACTAATTGCTTTTTGGTGCCTTGAAAAAAAACCCTTTGTGATCATTTGGGTTTCTCTAACCAAATGGCCGTCGGCAGGATTTGCCAGATCCGGTCCTGAGCTATTCTTAATTTCCCTTAAGTAAATGGCATCTAAGCATTTAATTCCATCATCCTGTTCTTCCTTATCTCCAACATGGTGTTCCTTCCTGCACCAAGCCACCCCCTGTTTTCTGCAGTGCTCAGACAGCTGGCAAAGAAGCATATCTTTCTTCCTTTTTTTTGTCCAGTCACACAGTCGATTCTGACCCTTTGCGACCCCATGGACCACTGTCCACCAGGCACTTCTGTCCTTTACCAGGCAGAATTTCTCCATTGGCTTCAGAACACAACAGACTAAAGGTTTTTAGGGTTGAGGATGTTCTCTTTCCTAAGAGAATACAGTTAAATTGTAGATGAAGACAAAACATTACATTAAATGGCCTTCCTACATCTTGCTTTTAACCATCAGGGCTCTAGGCTTGCCATGAATTTGCAGGTTTGCACCAATAGCCCAGAATATAGTAATAAGAGTTGGATCATTCATTTGAAAAAGTGGCATGGAATCATTTTGGTAATAATTTTCAAAATTTTCATTCGTAATATAATGCTGCCACTTCCTGGCCAAATCAGAGAAGTTGTTGTTGTTGTGTGCCTTTGAATAGGTGCCTGGACAGTTGGGAATCACCAATCAGGCAGACCACATACTCATCATCTGAACCAAAATTTATCATCTGAGCCACAGCTCACCAGCTGAAAAAATAAACAATCCAATTGTTATACACAGTGATGGGTAGCCAAATTTTTTACTACCACACTGTGGGCAGAGCCAACATGGGAGGAGCCAATGTCATGGGTGGAGCCAAAGTCATAAAAATAAACATAAAAGTACAAATTAAATACTGTATACATAAAACCAAATAAAATGCACATAAAAATACACATTAAAACACACATAAAAATACAAATTAAATACACATAAAAAGTTAAAAACACATGAAAATACACATTAAATACACATTCCACCTACCCACCTACCGCACACCAAAAGGTGAGTCACTTACCCTGGGGAGCAGGCGGCTGGGCCCAGCTGTGTTTTCTCCTCCTCCCAGCTTGTCAGCATGGGGCATGGGGCTGCTCAGTAGTGCGGCAGTGCTGCGTGGCGGCACAGCAGCATGGCATGAAGGTGTGGTCTGGTGCGGCGGTGCAGCCTGGTGAGCGGTGTGGCCTGGCGCGACGGCATGGCGGCCCAACCCAGCCTGATGGCACAGCGGAGCAGCCTGGCCTGGCCTGGCCCAGCAGTGTGACAGTGTGACAGTATGGTGCAGCCTGGTGCAATGGCACGGTGGCGGTGTGTGGAGGTGGTGGATGGTGGCAGCACGGTGGTGCAATGTGGCACCGGCATGCATCATCAGCATGCAGTGGCACAATGCGTCAGATTGAGTTTCTGCACATGCGCTCTAAATTGGAGCCCTTTTGGCTCCAATTTTAAATTTTTCTTTTCTTTCTGTGAGGCGTCTGGAACCGGATGCCTTAAAAATGGGCTACCCTCTTGGAGAACCCTCCAAGATTGTTTCTACTGGTTCCGGGGAACCAGATGGAACCGGGGTCATCCCATCACTGGTGCCAGGACCCCCTCCACCTGCCTGTGCTCCTGGGCCCTGCCCCTCTCCGGGCCTGAAAAGGCTGTTATGGCGGCAAGACCTCACTGCCACCGCCCTTGGAATTTGCCTGCAGCCAGGGTGGAGAGGCTGTTATAGTATTGTATTGTGTTGTTGTATATTATTATATGCTGTTTTTACAGATTGAATTTTGTATATTACTGTATATTACGGTGTATATATTGTGTATATTGTTTAATTATCATGTGAGCCGCCCTGAACTGGTTTCCCTGATTGTGTGACATACAAGTATGAAAATTAAATTAAATTAAATTAAAATGTCTTAAAGAATTGTAAAAGAGACACTCCAAGATGGAATCTTTTCCTCACTGCTAAAAGTGACCACCTCTTCAGTCCAGAAGTCCTTCTCCCATTCTCTTCCCAGTTTTTACCCAGGTCGAACTCCATTACTCTCACTTTTTAAACATACTGTAACTACAAGGCCTTCACCAAAAGTGAAGGGGCCAGGCATGTCTTGTAATCTTAACATTTCTTCTCAGCTACATCATAGTTTTAAACCTCAGTGAGCAAGTATTTTAATTTGTGCCTATGTGAGAATCTGGATAAGATTCTTTTCTCACGTATAGTCCTCCAACGTTGTCCTTGAAAGACCACAGCTTATTATTTTATTTCCTAAAGTGTGGGTTCTTTACCTGGTGTCTCAAAATTTCCTAACAGCCAATTTGAACTCCACTTTACTTGATTGGATTTCTCCTTAGACCCAAGCATAGGGACATAAGGCCATTAACTCCTTTAGGATTACGTACATTTAGGAATAAGGAGTAGAGTTATAACATGAATATGACCAAGGGACATTTCACAAGATCTGTGATTTATGCCTACTATAACCCCCCCCCTACCCAGATGTTTTGTACCATTGTTGTTATGTGCCACCAAGTCATTTCCAGTTTATAGTAATTCTAAAAGTGTTTTAGAGTTACAGTATGTGAGAGTTGAAAGAATCATTTCCCATGGTTGACCTACAGTGATTTTAATAGTTGAGTGGGAAGTTCTTATTCTGTGAATCCAGTGCACCACACTGGCTCTCAATTAGGAGCACATTTCACTGAATTCATTACCTAATATTTTGAAATTCACCCTTTAGTTTAAGTCATTTTCTTTTATTTTTAAATAAAGTTCTTTGAACCTGTCAGTTTCCCTTGAACTAATCATCAGGCACTTGTTTGTACAAAGTATACACGTTCCATGTTCCCCAGAACACCACTAAGGCTGTGGCAGATGATGCCTGCATCACCTAATACCCATTTGCTAACCATATTCTAATCTAACATCAATAAAGATTTCTTTTGTGCCCACCCCCTTCATTGACCATTGGGTCTTCTTCAATAGTCTACATTTCTACACATATAAACTTAAGCATTGCACAATCACACAACAAAATTGGGAATAAGATGTACAATACACTCAAATGGAGCCTGGAAATTAATGGAATACATTCAGAAATTAGACCAGGTGGCTTGAGTTTGGAGTCACCTTAGACTCTGTTAATCTCACCTCAGGAAATTAACTAAATGTCTGTCTCTCCTGCTGGCCAAAGCCATTGTTTAACTTGAAGCTCAGCTCTTGTTTAAAGATGAAGTTGTTTTCCTTTAAGATAGGAATGTATAGGCAACTTCTATGGAATAATTTCTGTTTGTATTTGACTATGATATTTATATTGGATTTTATGTCTCCTCATTCCAAGGAACAATCAAATGGAAAAATTAGAACAGCTCTGATATCACTGGGGAACAAAAAAAAAATTTTTTTCTTGGTGCCTAAAATGTTTCAACTGATTTTGGGCATTTTGGGGTGGCTGATTCCGAAAATGCCATCCATTTTGTTTTAGCAGCTATAGTTCATGAGATATCGATGATGTCATTATACATTGCTCTTATGACTATACAGTCAAACCTTGCATAAAGAGCGCCTTGCTTAAAGAATAACTCACTTAGAGAGCAGAATTTTCTCTGAATGTTTGCTTCACTTAACAAATAAAACCAACCAAAACCTCGCTTAACAAATAAATCCGGGTTTGCAATCCCCTCCACAATTGGTCATTTTCAATGGTGTTTCGCTTAAAGAGCAAACTCGCTTAAAGAGCAATCCTGTGGAACACATTATGCTCTTTAAGCGAGGTACTACTGTACTTGTATTTGCCTCACCATTTGTAAACTGATTGTTTTAATAATACTTATTGATGTTGTTCAAGCTCTATTCCTGTTGTTGTTGCAAGTGTAATTTAACTAATCTGACATTTTTTGTCATTCTCTGTGCTCTCCTTTACTGTTGAGACTAGATGTGCATCCCGAAACTAGTCCAACTCTGCAGCTGCTCCATGGATTGGCCTAATGCGAATAAGCCATATCTAAAGAACTAGAGCTGATGGGGCATAACTGAAAGCATTTTTGGAATCAGTGACCCAAATATAGCCAAAAATACCATAGGTGAAAATTGCGAGGCACCAAAATCACTGTTCCCCAGTGATTAGATCAATGCAGATATGTGGAGAATACCAATATTAAAAGGGAATCACCTCCAGGATTCCTGGGGGAAACACCTTGTGCCCTCAGGAAATGCTTATTAAAGGACCTTTGTTCCAACCAGCTTTTTCAGCCAGGATCATCAGCCTTGCTGTCAGAGGGGATTTGCCAGTTTACATATCAATATGTTTACAAGAAGTCAAGAGACCAGTTTTCATTGGAGAACTGGCCCCCCATCTATGATGTACCAACAACCTGATTGGCCTTGGACATTTAAAATTATAACCCTGATTCACTCATCTTTACAATCTCTGATATGATTTGTCCTTCATTGTGAAGGTTGGGATGCATAATTAAAAGAGAGTGTTTTGTTACTGTATTGTTTTATACTTGAAGAAATATTTGTTGTTTTTGTGTTACTGATTTGCTATACAGTACTTATCTTTTGATCTATGCACTCCTCTTGTTTGAATGGTCATGAGCTTCCCTGTTGTCTTCCTAAACTGTAACATTCACCTGTAATAATCTGCAGTAGTTAGTTTGCTTGGCCTTGCTGCCACATAGATAATAATAAAACCTGAACTCTGAAGTCAGTACACCACCTGATTCCTGGCTTTTTCCTATCTGCCTAGTTTTAGATCCAATGCTGGTCCTTTGCCTTTTAGAAATGGCGCCTTTGGAGGGGCAAATGTCTGTATTGCTATTGCTTATTGTTTTCTTATTTTCTTATTTGTTTTCTAAGTAAACTTATCTAATTTGTATCAAACAATTTGTCTGTAGCTCATTTCAAAGCTTCTGCCTGTGAAACGGTTCTTTAAATATTAAAACATAATAATTTCCCACTCCTTGGCTTAGATGCTTGAAGCTCTGCGGCATGGAGTCTGAAATTTAGGTAACAAATTCAATGGGTCCTACTCATAGATACATTTGAATACAACTTCAGTTTGCACTCTTTGGGGGGTTTGCTAATCATCACACCACTATTACAACTTCCTGTTCTTCCTGTTGCTTCCTATGCCCTTTTATTGTCTGAATGAATGATGAGCAAAGACTATAAAGTGGAAATTGAGTCTAGGATAAAACTATAGAGCACCCAACTAAGAAGCTCTGCTAAACTACAAATAATGGCATTTATTGTATATCTTGGTTCATTAGGTGTACTGTAAAGCTAAAGGACACCTTTGCTCAAAAGCTAGTCATAGCTGACTCTAGGGTTCAGTGCTCATCTCTTTTTTATAGCTGAAGAGCCCACACTGTCTGTGTTTGCAGATGTTTCTGTGGAAATGTGGCAGGCATGCCTAGACACCAAAGTGCACAGAACGCTGTTTACCTTCCCACCAAAGTGGTATATTTATCCACTTGCAATTTCTTGCTTTCAAACTGCTAGGTTGGCAGAAGCTGGGACAGAGACGAGTGCTCATTCTGTCATGTAGTACTTGGATTTTGAACTGCTGACCTTCCGCTTCCAATCAACATCTTAACCACTTGAGCCACTGCAGTCTTCCCAGATGTACTGTAGTAAGGACTATATCTAATGTGGTATAGTGGATTGAATGATGGAATAAGACCCAGGAGACTTGGCTTTGAATTCCAGCTCAGACATGGAAACCCATGGGGGGAGGGGAGCACATGTAAAACCACACCTTCAGCATCTCACTTACCTTGAAAACTTTATGGAATGCTTTATGTTGGTTCTGATTTGATAGTGTGTAACACACACTCCCACACAGTTAGGTCTAGTGGTTATAAAAAATGAACCAGCAGACAGACTTCCCTGAGCTAATATGCTCCTAGATGTTTTAAGTTACAATATTGATAATCTCACAGCCACTTATGCTCCGAGGCAGCAGTTGGGGGGGGGGGGGCATTCTGATTTAAGGTATAAAGGAGAGCTTTGATTATACATCTCTGTTATAAGGTGGTCCCACTGACTTCAGACTGCTACTCCTTAGTACAGTAAAACCTCATATAACACTAAAACCTGGTTCCACAAGTTTTGGTGTTATATGATTTTTAGTGTTATCTGATGCATGTTAAAATCCTATGGGACCCATAGAGATACATTGTAACCACACAGGCTTTAGCGGTTGTTATCTGAAGCATCCCATAGGATCTTAATGTTATCTGATGCAATTCTTCCCCCCAGATTCCTTAATGTTATGCGATTTTAGTGTTATTCGATACTAATGTTATATGAGGTATTACTGTAACTACATTCAGAGTTTTAACCTAACTCTTTAATTCCTTGATCCCAAACATTTTCTGGGGGTTCCATTCCCACTCAGTTCCAGTCTGTAATTTTCCTTTCATATTTTTAGGCTGGATGCTTGAAGACGTTTTATTCATCTAGGCCAGAATGAGTGGCATCAGATTCTCCAAGCTCCTGAGACTTATGATTTACTTTTTACTTCTATATCTAGAACAGATTCATTTAAGGCATGCTAATTTAGGTTAGGTACCTCCTCCTGCTTCTGCTGTGATAGCTAGGCAGTCCACACAATCTGATCAGGTTTACTAGGAAACAGAAGAATCACTTGCCACTGATACTGTGTTTTTTGACCTGTGGGTCAAAATAGGATAGACTAATAGGATACACCGCCCCTGCTGAAAGACAAACTTCAAACAATATTTAAATGCAAAGTTGCCATTTTCTGAGTTATCTTTGTAGCAATATGCTTCCAAACATAGTGCCTATAGCAGTTCTGATGCAGAAGTATTTATATCTATGCTGTGAAAAATGCTAGGTAACTTTTGCCAGAAGTGACTCAAGAACAAGACAAGCTAGGTTGTTCTTCCGCTCTGACAATACCATCATCAGGTCTCATGGCACTTGCTGAAGTCTCTGAGAATTGTTAAGCTCTCTTGAGTTTCCAAGTGGAGCAACAAATCTCATTGTGAATGGCATTAAAAAAAAAAGATTTGGTTTTCATGTGCAAGAGAGGAAGGCAAACATTTCACTTACTCCAAGCTGGCTCAGTGGAAAGACATTCGTGTGCATTAAACTCCCAGAAGCCTTTGGAGCCTGGAAAAACTATACCATACATGGCAGTAAAGCTGGCAACCTTGGTTGGCAAACTTTATTAAAGTTACTGGTCAGATTACTCTTTTGCTTCTGCCCACATGAAGAACAACAGGGACAAATCCTGGCAACCCAAGGGATCTTGAAAAGCCCTATTTGTTGACAACCCCACCCCTACAATTCACTCTGTGAAAAGGAGAAACTGTAGCTGTAGACCTCAAGGAGATTTCAATTCCCAGAAGACTGTCAGTACTTTGGCTGATTCTTGTACTGGAGAATTGATTGGCTTCTGGAAATTGAAGTCCAAAAACCACAGGTTAGGAAATACTACTGTGTAGTCCAAGGATCCTCAACCTTTTAAAGCCAGGGGCCAGATCACTACCCCTCAGACTGTTGGTAGGTCCGTCTGTTGGTGGGCTTCCACTTCTGCTGCTTCCTCCTGAATCCTTGTCTCCTTCACTTGGCTTGGCATGCCCCTAATGATGATCTGTAGCAGGGCAGATGTTGTAAGCCTTACAACATCCGCCCTGCTATGGAGCACTGTTAGGGACATTCCAAGCCAAGTGGAGGAGACACAGATTGAGGCAGAAGCGGTGGCTGGAGTAAGGTTGTGGGCTGGATGAGTTGGTGCTGAGGGCCGGATCTGGCCCACTGGCTGTAAGTAAAGAACCCCTGGTGTGGACCAAGGAAAATTAAGAAATAGGCCACATTGTAGCTGCACTGCAACCTTGGAGAAAGGGAATAAGGAACATTCTCCAGCTGTAAAGTTTGTAAGAATCTCAGCAATTTTCAATTTGAGCATGTCAAAAAAGTTTTCATTGCTGATTTTTCTTTTGGTGTGAGCATTCTTAGATTACAGTTTCTGTCTTTAGATAGACTTGTTTTGCTATACATTTCAGAATGCTACTTCCTAATTCTGAAACAAAACACAAATCCTGCTAATTTTGTCATAAGCCCACAGTTCTAACCGTAAGCCTGCAACAAGTATTATATGGGAGAGTGCTAATAAACATCAGTGGACCTGAGCTTACCTCAATTAAACTGACCATATTAATCCATAACTCTGTCAATTGTACTTAAAAGTTCTGACCCCTAATTACACTAATGAACTCTGAAAGGTGCTATGAAAAGAAAGCTGTGTATCTTTTTGTAGCAAAAATAAACTTTGTTTGAATGCTGGCATTAAAGTCTATCATTAAAGCAGAATACAGTACATTTAACTGAGATCTCAGATTTCGACATGAATCCTATGAATGTCTTACATTTCAGTTGGATGGTCTGGCAGCTTTTGCAATGTAACGAAAGTCATGTAGTTTTGAGAAGTTGCAACACCAAAACTAAGGCACCCATGAAAATAAGAGTTATGTCATTTGAAAGATCATCTCGGCGACTTTAAGAATTGGTAGAGACCAAAAGCCAAAAATGCAAAACAATGATGTCATCGCTTTTGGAAGTAGCATCAGAAAAGTGACAGTTTTGCTAGGATATTGATGAAAAATGTGACTTGTTAAAATGACATATCTGAGTGTGTGTGTGTGTGTGTGTGTGTGTGTGTGTGTGTGTGTGTGTGTGTGTGTGTGGTGTTTGGTGGTGATCCAGCAAAAAAAAAAAAATCAACCAATTGAAGTGATCTGAAGTGTGCTTGAAAGAGGACAGAATAACCTTTCTTTTGACACGTATACAATTTGGATCAGACTTCAGAAACATTTTCTATGAAGGTTTAAAACAAACAAACAAAAAAACTCTTTTTTCCTAACCTTTCCTTCAAAAAAAGTATCTCTCCACTCCAGAATAGATACATTGGTGTGAGAATGGATACACTGTAGCAAGTTTCTCCTTTGAAGTCATAACCACTTTCCCTTTTGGCTTTCCTTCTTATTGAAGAACTGCTTTCAAGGAATAATGGAGGAAAAACTCTTTTTCTTTGCGTTTGACTATTGAAATATTTATTAAAAATAGATCTTTTGCAGTTATTCACCTGTGGTGAAATATTATGTGTACAGTAGGCTGCTTATGGACATGTGTGCATAATGGATAGAGTTGGGGAGAATGGAAAATAAAGGTTAAAAGCATCTTTATTGAAAAATAAAATATATCAAAAAATAATAAACACAAATGAAATTGGAATTTATGGTTTTTTGTTAACACAACATAGTAGTTCAAAAGCAAGAAATTGCAAGAAGATAAATAGGGACCACTTTGGTGGGAAGGTAAACAGCATTCCATGCCTGTCACATGTCCACAGAAATGTTTGCAGACACAGACAGCGGTGGTTCTTTGGTTATAAACAGAGATCAGCACTGAAACCTAGAGTCAGAGATGACTGGCTTTCAATCAAAGGTGACCTTTACCTTAGCTCAGAAAACTTTAGATTTTATGAACATTTTATGAAAACCTTAATTGTATGAAAATAATGTCTTTATTTTTCCCCATTTGAAACATCACCCTTTACTAATGAATGAAATAAAAGAAATAAATGAATTAATGAGCATAATTCAACACATCGAATTCATGCACTAAATCCCTGATGGTAGTGTCCTTAGACTCTACCTGCCACTTTTTTGCTTTTGATTAGATACTTGTCTCCAATGAGTTTTTTGCTTCATTGATTCATTAACTTATACTGAGTGACTGTTCAACAACCTAGAGTAGTGGTTCCCAATGTGGGCCCACACCCCATAGGGGGACTTCATTTCCCAGAAGCCTAAGTCAGTACATTAGGTGATCAGTGCTTTGGGGAATTGACTTAGGCTTCTGGGAATTGAAGTCCAAAAACAAAAGGTTGGGAAATACTGACCTAGAGGTACAAAAAAGAGAAATCTTTACTATTAATCTTTGTTATTGATAGAAGTTTTGTTTTTGTCACTAGGTTAAATCCATTTGAGGGCAAACAGAATCTAGATCACAAATACTATTTGAACATGTTTTGTTAATGAAGAGCAGTATGCACAAACTCTATATTTAAAAATGCTTTAAGCAAAGAAAAGAAGGTCATGCCTGTTTGTTAAGTTGTCTTATCTTTGTGATTGCATCTTTTGTAAGTTTTAAATTTATTTTATAGTTGATGTTATTGGTTTTTAATGGTTTGAACCATATCAATACTGTATACAGTATATAAAAATAACATTAAAATGCAAATGTTGGCATTTATGTAAAACTATTATTGCCTATGTAGGGTAACTCAGTACATTAGATATTTGCCTGCAGAGCCAGAGATTGAGAGTTCAAGTCCTCACTGAGCTTCCTAGGAAAAGAGTCAGCATATGTAACCTTGGTCCAGCTGCACAGTCCCAGGGTGCAACCAGAAGAAGGAAATGGTAAATCTCTTCTGTGCATTGTTGACTTAGAAAACCCTCAAAGGATCACTGTAGGTTAGAAATGACTTGACAGCACATGGTTATTAAGTAAAGTACATACCTAAAGTGAAGGGACTGCAGTGGCTTAGTGGTTAAGATGCTGAACTTGACAACTGAAGGGTCGGTAGGTCACAGTTTGAGACCTGAGTGCTGCATGACAGAGTGAGCTCCTGTCTCTGTCCCAGCTCCTGCCAACCTTTCTGTTTGAAAGCAAGAAATTGCAAGTAGATAAATAGGTACAACTTTGGTTGGAAGGTAAACAGCGTTCTGCCACATGACCATGGAAACATCTGCAGATGCAGACAGTGCTGGCTCTTTGGCTATAAACAGAGATGAGCACCAAACCCTAGAGTTGGATATGACTGACTTTCAAGCATGGGTGACCTTTACCTTACATACACAAAGTAGCTATGCAACATACAATTATATGGTAAAGGTGGTGACCTGGATATCATGACTGAAAAGAAGGTAAACATAAGCAAAACCTCTACTAAATTTTCTCATAAACAGTTTAGAAAGTCTTTTGTTGATGATGTTTTTACTAAATTTCCAGTTCAGCTCAAATAATGTTTGCAATGTGAACAATAAGATTTGCAGCATTTCAAATATTTCATTGTTTCATCCCAGTTGTTAGATGAAATGCTGAATGGAATTCAAAATACAGTAATGTTATTGACTTGATTGTTATAAAAATCACCAGTTTCCTGTCTTTCAAGTGCTAAGAGAAACTTGGCTTTATAATTTTTCCAGGCTTTAGCCCAGCAGAAAATTGTTACCCTAATTTTGTTCCCTTTTTTTCCTAGTGAGGTTCTGCTTGACACAATGGGTGAAATCCTGTTGCTTAACCTAGTAAATTGCTTATCATTTCAATGATTGGAGTTTATAGAGGACTTGACACACCAAATCTCACCTGATACAGTAGGCCTACTTTAGCACAACTTACTACACAAAACAACAGGATTATACCCAGTGTTCATTGGTAAATTCATTTTGTTTCTAAATTGAAATGCAGGCTTGAATCTTTTTAAGTGCACATAAAAAGGCATTTGTGTGTTTCCCCTCTTTGCTTGACTATGTAAAACAATGGTACCGAAACTAAGGCCCGAGGGCCAGGTGTAGCCCCTGACACCAACTCATCTGGCCCACGAAGCCCTCATCGCTCCTGGAAGCGGAAGTAAAATGCGCCCAGGAGCATATGGGAGCATTTCACTTCCAGGAGCAATGAGGGCTTCACGGGCTGGATGAGTTGGCGTCAGGGGCCACACCCGGCCCCCGGGCCTTAGTGACCGGCTCCCTGAACCACATGATCGGCCCATGGCCCAAAAAGTTCGGGCACCCCAATGTAAAATAACAAAATCTGGCTGGATAGTTCAGTGATTAGGTATCTGAACTGGGAGTTCAATTCCCCTCTGTGTTTTCCAGAACAGTCAGCCTATGTATTATTATTATTATTATTATTATTATTATTATTATTATTATTATTATTATTATTATTATTATTATTATTATTATTATTATTATTATTATTATTATTATTTATTGAATTTATTACCCCGCCCCACTCGGGAGAACCCGACTCTGGGCGGCTTACATCGTCATAAAACAGAGGTAAAAGATAAAAACATATAAAATCATGAAGTTTAAAAGATTATCTAAAATTATTTGAAGTAAAAACAGTGCAAACTACACGCCAGTATCCCCCTGGTCCAGATCCAAAGTGGCACTCCCTAAGTAAGCCACTTAGTATGGGAACCCGTGTTCCCTGGTCCCCAAATATGTCCTGCCAGCCAGGTTTTCAAGCCCTTCCGGAAGGGCAAGAGCTCTGTCTGCAGGCGCAGTTCGATGGGCAGGAGGTTCCAGAGGGTTGGGGCGGACACGGAGAAGGCCCTCCTCCTAGTGCTAGGAGCCTCTCCGATCCGCCCTGGTGGGCCGGACAGATGTTCTTGGGGTGACGCGGTCTCTTAGGTATCCTGGCCCACTACCATATAGGGCTTTAAAGGTAATAACCAGCACCTTGAATTCCACCCGGAGACATACTGGCAACCAGTGCAGCTCCCGGAGTAGCGGCGAAGCACGAGCATAACGCCCACACCCTGCCACTACCCGGGCCGCCGCATTTTGCACCAGCTGGAGTCTCCGGATGGTCATCAGGGGCAGCCCCATGTAGAGCGCATTACAGTAATCAAGTCTGGAGGTGACCAAGGCATGTGTGACCATGAGCAAGGAGTCCCGGTCCAGGAGGGGGCGTAACTGGCGTATTACACGAAGTTGTGCAAAAGCCCTCCTGGCCACGGCTGCCACCTGATCTTCGAACAGTAGCCGTGAGTCCAGGAGGACCCCCAGGTTACGCACCGGGTCTGTCTGGGGCAAGGCTGCCCCATCCAGCACCAAAGATGGCAACTCCTGTGTTAACGCAGGCCCCCGTACCCACAGCCACTCAGTCTTGCCAGGATTCAGCTGTAGCCCGTTGTCCCCCATCCAGACCTTAACAGCCTTCAGGCACCTGGAAAGGACTTCCACCGCACCACTTGGGTCCCCACGGGCAGAGATGTATAACTGGGTATCATCTGCATATTGATGATACTTAACCCCATGGGAACGGATGATCTCGCCCAGCGGCTTCATATAGATGTTGAATAAGAGAGGAGAAAGTACCGAGCCCTGAGGCACCCCGTATTGCAGGGGCCTAGGGCTGGACCTCTCCTTCTCCAGGCACACCGACTGGGTCCTGCCTCTCAGGAATGAGGAGAACCAGGACAACACAGTGCCCTGGATCCCCAGACCCTGGAGCCTTCCCAGAAGGATACCATGGTCGATCGTGTCAAAAGCCGCTGAGAGATCGAGAAGAGCAAGGACTGACGGCTCCCCTCCGTCCCGCTCTTATGGGCAAGCTGCACAGTTCCGGGGTGCCATCAGAAGAAGGAAATGGTAAACTACTTCTGAGTACTCACTACCTAGGAAAGCATCACCATAAATCAGAATTGACTTGATGGCACATGATAACGATGATTATATAACAACAATAATTCCAATGACTGAAACACACAAATCACTTGGACTGAAATGTCCACAATGAAAGCAACACTCTGTTGCAAACCACAAACTAAGCAAGTAAGGATAACTAAGGTTGGTGTTGAACTCTAGATTGGGAGTAGGATCTAGCCCTTCGATAGGGCTACAGTGGCTCAGTGGTTAAGTCACTGAGCTTGTTTTGCATGTGCATACTCTGCTGCAGAAATACTTGGGGTCAATGCTGATGTATGTAGCGTGGATGGTTGAGCTCCACATTTATAGTTTGTCAACTTCCTGATGATATTGTTCCTTGTACTAACTTTAGCTTTGGTATTGAGGCAGTGCTGCTTAAAAGAGAACGTCCTGTCAAGTGTCATGCTCTTGTGTGTTACAGATTTGGCTCAGGGTGAAAAAATAGCATTGAACAAGACTGCATTAAAAAAAACTCGTGTAGTGACTCCTGCCTCCCCCGCCCTCCTGGGCACTTGCATGACACACCTGGTCTATATTTACATTTCTTCCTAGAATTAATTCAGTGTAAGTCATCAGTGTGTGGGCAGTGACATCAACATGTGAAGAGGTATCAGAGCAGACAGTATCCAGTGGGTAAGGAAGGCAAACATTTCCCCAGATGTATTTCTGAAGGAAAGATAAAAGTTCCTAAGTAGTCATCTTGATTTTGGGATACCTGGAAGATGCCTCCCTGATGCCTCCGAATAATAGTTGCGTGTACACTGGGCAATGTTAAGGGAAACCTGAATGGCTGAATCTTCTACTACAGAAGCACTCTTTGTTGTTGTTCAGTCGCACAGTCGATTCCGACCCTCTGTGACCCCATGGACCATTGCCCGCCAGGCACTCCTGTTCTCCACCATCCCCCTCAACTCACTGAGCTCTGTGCCCATTGTCTCCACAATACCATCTAACCATCTCATCTTGGGCCGTCCCCTTCTTCTTTTGCCCTCGACCCTTCCAAGCATCAAGGCTTTCTCAAGTGAATCCTCTCTTCTCATTTGATGCCCAAAGTACTTTAGCTTCATCTTTACAATTTGACTTTCTAAGGAGCATTCTGGGTTTATTTCTTCTAAGATTGACCTATTTGTTCTCCTCGCTGTCCAGGGGACTCTCAAAACTCTCCTGCAACACCACATCTCAAAGGCATCTATTCTTCTGCGCTCAGCTTTCCTAATGGTCCAGCTCTCACAACCATACATTGCCACAGGGAATACCATTGCTTTGACAATACGAATTTTTGTTTTCAATATGATGTCTCTACTTTTCATTATGCTCCCCAGGTTTCTCATTGCTTGCCTCCCAAGAATCAATCGCCTTTTTATTTCATGGCTGCAATCCCCATCTGCAGTGAGTTTTGATCCCAAGAAAGTAAAATCTGTCACGGCTTCTACTTCTTCCCCATTTATTTTCCATGGACTGATAGGGCCTGTTGCCATTATCTTTGTTTTCTTGATATTGAGTCTCAAGCACTCTACAATGCATATATATACAAAAGGTGACCAAAAATGTACGGTATACACAATTTACAAAAGGAAAATATTGTATTAATATTGTAATATTCAATATATACTGATAACAAAAAATGAATACAGATCACTTTTGACTCCTGCAATTACAAGAGGTGCTTAAAGTGGTCACCATCAGGGTCTTCTGATTACCGCAAATTACTGCTTGAACAACGTTGACCAATGTGTCCACTTGTATCGCTGTGCATGCTGTTTCAATTCCTTCCCGAAGTACTGCCAGTAATCTCTGACACAAAAACTCAACACATCAGTATTCTATGGTACATCACATCCTTTATGGTCCCCCATAGAGGGAGTGTTAAATCAGGAGTATGCTCTTGAATTTCAAATACCACTTCAAAATGGTCTTGCCCTCCTCAGATGACAACCATGCTTCTGTCATTTTTTTTGACAGTCCTGCCTATTGCATTAATTCTGTTGAGTGAACATCACACTACACATTGCTACTGTAATTCAGTTCAAATTCAAAAGACATAGATAATCTATCTTAAAATGTGTTTACATATTTGGCATTCAGACTCATATAAATAAATAAATTTTGACTTTGACAGTGTTTCTCAAAGGCTCCTTAGGATTGCAGCCTTGTTTTAATTCCCAATGTACAAGTCAGTTGTCATGCATATCTGAAAAGTGCCTTTCCAGGAAGATGACTAGGAAGCACCAGGGAGGGAAGCTACCGGTACTTTTATACACTGAGCTCGGTTAGGCTGCCCTACTTTGGGCCCACGTGTGAGAACGTAGGAGTCTCCAGGAAAAGACAATAATGCTGGGAAAGAAGGCAGTAGGAAAAGAGGAAGACCCAATATGAGATACATCTACTCTCAGTCTAAAGGAAATGTCAGACTTGAGTTTGCAAGAGCTGAACAGGGAAATAGGTTCCGGAGATATTTCATTCGCTGGGTTAGAAACGACTTTGACGGCACAGCAGCGACCCCACACCAAACGCGCAAAAACATCTGGCCAGATGGGAGCGTAAACGAGTGTGTGACATCTGTCAGTGGGGGCGTGCGCGTGCGTGTGCCCGCCCACTGCTTTTGCTGCAAGCTCCGATCCGTTTCCACCACCAGCCTTTTCTGAGACAGTGAACTTCTCGGGAAACGGGGAGGGGCTCCGGGTGGCGCAGCGGTTAAACTGCTGTACTGCAGCCAAAGCGTTGTGCGTTCGATCCTGACGAGGAGGAACGCCAGGTTGACTTAGCCCTTCCATCCTCCCGAGGTCGGTAAAGAGGTGGGGTGGGGGCAAAAATGCTAATTAGCACCACCAAGAGAGTGCACTAAGCGTTATGGAGAGGTGGTAAAGGTAATGTTCGCTCTTGCTTGAAAACCAGTCGTATCTGACTCTATAAGGCGGTGCTCATCTCTGTTTATAACCAAAGAGCCATCGCTGTCTTTCATGGTCCATGTGGCAGGCATGGTATCGATTTGCACATTTCTTGCAATTTCGAACTGCAGAGTTGGCAGAAGACCGGAGGTGACTCCTTCGTGTAGGACTCGGGTCTCGAACTGCTGGACCTGCCAACCTTCCAGTCGTCAAGTTCGGCGTCTTATCCACTAGATAGAAGTCTTGTTGCTATTGCTTCTCACACACCTGAGAAGCACCTTACGTTGGCAAGAGGAAATGCTGTTGATGTGGCAGGATATAGGGCGGATGTCATCTAGCCCGTTTAATTCAATGTTTTGTTTTAAATATGTTCATGTTAGCTTTGTATGTTCTTATATGCTGGTGGTGCCTCTAATGACACGAATAAAGAAAGTCCTACAATTTCGTGTCTGCAATTATTCTGGGTTGAAAGGATTTTTGCTGGTGAAACTTCGCTCAGGGGACACTCAAGTGAGGCTCCTTTCATGTCCCCAAGATCTTTTCCCACCGAAGTGGTTCCTACTGATCGACATGCAATTTCTTGCTTTCGAACTGCTAGGTTGGCAGGAACTGGGGACAGAGACGGGCGCTCAAATCCGTCATGCAGTACCCGGGTCTCGAACTGGCGACTTGCAGGCCTTCCAGCTAACCAGGGGAGCTTCTTAACCACTGAGCCACCGCAGTCACATGAAAGAGACCGGAGGAAGCCGCCTTCCCTTCGCCTCTCCGACGGCTGCCCCCCCCCGTCCCCCCTTCCCTCCGGCTCTGAAGAACGCGCGAGGCAGCCCAAGCCCCGCCCCGGGGTCTCACCTTCGCACTCCACCTCGCCCTCCCTCCCTCCCTCCCTCCCGGCCTCAAGCCCCGCCTCCGGGGGAGGAACTGGGCGGAGCCTCAGAGCCCGACGGCCAGGCTGTAAACCTGCAGCCGCTGCTCGGGTTTTTTCTTGCGGCGGGGGTTCAGCCGCCCGTCAAGCCCGCCAGCCAGCCGGCCGCGTCTTCTTAAGCCTGCGGGTGGGAGGGAGAGAGGAAGGGCGGGTGGGCGGACGGAGGGCACGGCAGGCGCTGCAGCTCAAGCCAACCCAGCGCGTCTGCAGCGCTGCCGCCCGGGAACTTCCAGCAGCCGCAAGTCGTCTTTCCGCAGCCAGGCGACGGCGACAGCAGCAGCCCGCTCCCCCCCCTCCTGCTCCGGCTTGGCGGCGGGTTCGCGGCAGGGTGAGTTTCCTTCTGCGGTGGGTCTTCTCCTTTTTGGGGTCGAGGCCGTGGAGCCTTTGAGGAGGGGGCTTATTCCCCCCCCGCCGCCGCCCAGGTTGAGGCGAAGGTTGGCGCCAAGACGTGGCCGCCTCTCCCTGACCTGCAGGGGCGCCGCGCACCCTCTCCCCTCCCCTCCCCTCCCCTCCGCCTGTGCACCTGCGCGGCCGTCCCTCGGAGGCGCCCCTCGTCTGCCTTGACCTGCGCCCGGGGCCATGTATGTATGGGGCTCCTGTTTCCGAAGTAAGGGCTGCGGTGGCTCCGTGGTTAAGAAGCGCGCCTTCTTACCTGGAAGGGTGGCCAGTCGGCAGTTCGAGACCCGGGGGCTGCATGATGGAATGAGCGCCCGTCTCTGTCCCAGCTCTTGGGGACGTGAGAAGAGCCTCATTTGGGCGTTCCCGGAGCGGAGTTTCCCCAGCAAAAAATCCTGTCAACGCAGAATAATTTCTGACACGAAATTATTATTATTATTTCCGAAGTTGTCCAGGCGGAGGTGAATTCCGGAGGCTCCCGATGGGCCTCGCAGGTGGCCCCGGCGCCGCCTTGTTTCCTCTCGCGCCCGGAATGACCCGCGCGTGCGAGTGGGGCGGTGGGGAGAAGAAGCGCGCCTGTTCACACGATCCGCAGCCAGCGAGGAAGAGAAAGATGGGTGTGGGGTGGATGTGGGTGGGTGGTGGTCTCTGCACATGGGCAGGGGCAGTGTCGCCTTTAATGTCGTGTCGGCTGGCCTCGGCATTCCGCACGTGGGAAGGAAGGGTGGGGTCCGGATTTGGGTGCGGGTCGTAGGGCCAAGGTGGGAGGCTCCGGGCGATGAGCCTGAGAAGAGGAGGAAAAGAAAGACCCGCGCCTGTAAGTTTGGTCTTAAGGGAAACGACGCTGGCCCCGGGGAGGGCAGGAGATCCGCGTCTTTAAGCTCGTCTGCAGGGATGCCGTGTGGGCGAAGGTGACTGTTTCACGGCAGCTTGTGGGATGCACTGATGATGGTTGGTTAGACCGTAGAGGATCTTCTCCTTCCGTGTTTCGGGCAGACGTGAAACTGCCAAAATGAAGTGCTGTGGAGGTAAATTTTCCCTTCCTGTTGCTCCTCCCGGAGGCTGTTGCCCTCTGGCTGCGGTGAAGCCGGATCCGTTGGGTTCCTGACACGCTCCTGCGATCGCCTTGCCCTGCCTTCTTCCTTCTCAGACCGAGAGGATGGGAAGCAGGTTAGGGAGGAGAGTGGTGTGTTAGCGGGAGGGTGATGCAGGGCCCTTGGGCGTTAAGGTGCCTGAGAGATGCTTCTCTTCCAGGTGGGAAATGCCTTACTCAAATGCAGGTATCTGTCCTCCATGTGAGCAAAGTCAGGTACCTACCTGATGGAGAAAACCACTGTAAATTGGGGCTTTAAAAAAATAATCTCTTCTGCTTCATGCAGAATGTAATCTTAAAAGGAAGAATGCAATTTGATCTTTATCTGTGTGTTCTTATTTAGCTGCTTTAGAGAAGTCATCTTGAAGCAAACTTTAAAAAATTGTACTGCACATTTGGAGGGAACCTATTTCTTTTCTCTATTCAAGAGCAAGCATGGAAACTAACAGGGTGACCTTGGACCAGCCAGTTTTTCTCAAACTGTCCTCCCTTGCAGGGATGTTGCCAGGGATAAAGCTGTGAGTCATGTGTGCCATCTTGAAACCATTGGAAGAAAAAAGGGATAATGCATGTGACAAATAAATAAAACAGTGGAAGGATACGGTCTAGACCGTACTGCCAGCGACTCAACACCAAGTGTCAGGCAGCAGTTAACTAACCTGACAACCCTGAAGACTAACAGCTTTAGGTGGCGAAGTCCACAGGGAAAGGTGATGGTCCCCAAGTGGATTAAATCCCGCTTGAATCCATCTTGATGGAGGGCAGCAGCTTCATCAATACTGGCCTGGGACTGATGAGAACTTTGTGTGCCCAAAGGGCTCAGGACCAGAAAGTGACTCACAGAACTGGATCAGTGGTAGGGTTTCATGCTGCGATGCAGGAGGCAGATGAAAGGCCACTGCATTATATTCTCAGGGCAGACTTCATGGCTGATTGCCATAAGGATCACCAATGTTTGGATTTGGATACAGCAACAGCAGAAGAAGAAGGAACTTAAACCTTGGGAAGTTGTATTTATGGAAATAAATTATGATGCTTTAAAAAAAATCAAGTCAGTTACTCAAGGTTTTGCCCCTTGGACGCACTGCAGATCTGTTAAAGTAGGATGCTGTAGGAAGGTAAGCAGGTAGTCTACCAGCTTTAAACCTGACCTATGTGTTTCTATAGTTGACTCTTCTCTGTGAATTGGTGGGTTGGGACCCTACAGAACAGAGGCGCCTGAACAAATAAGGTCAGCTGAATGTTGGTGAGGTGAGGTGAGCAGGGCCAGCAGAAATTATATTTCCTCCACTTCCTTAAGTTGTCTAGAAAGTGCATCTGTGGTCTATTATGCCTAAACAGTGAGGGCTAGAAACTTATTTTTTAAAAAAAGCTTATATAGAAGGGGGGAACTATTGCCAAAATATGTGTCAAGTATATGTGGAATCAATGAAAGTGAATGGTATAGAGACTGTCTTCAAATATGCAGTAACAAGAATTCTATTACTTTGTGATCATGTAACAGCAATCACACATAGATTAGGAGACAGTTCAGCAGCTGTCAGTTGCACATTCTCAGCTTTTTAGTTGTAAAGTGGAGTATGCAACTACTTTCACAATTGTGCACATGACTGTCACCATGCATTGCATTTCTCAAAAAGATTTTGGCTTGTGCCCTCCCCTCTTCTTGGAGCTGAGCAGGAAGGGTGCTAACTGAAATATTTATTTGCTGTTTTACACCACTAGGTAATCTAGTTCACCCTTCCTATATCGAGAAGGATAAAGCTGTGTGTTAATACTGCTGTCACTTCTATATGGTGTTCAATGGCTTCACCTTGAATTTTCCCTCTACCTTGGTCTAAGTACCAGCTTGTAGTAAAGCAAAATTCAAGTCTGTCCATTCCCCCCCACCCCCACCCCCGGAAATATGTTGAGAAAGAGGACTGTGTACTTGGGCTTCATTGACTGGAAACTCCATTGCAAGCTTCTCATTAGTCTTTCATAGCCAGCTTTAATATCTAATTTAGGGAAGAAAAAGAACCAAAAATGGATACTTCAGATTTTGGCTTGATTTAAGCTGTCTGAGAGCAGCTTTTCTGCTACATAAGAAGCAATCGTATGGAAATTTCCCATGAATGACAGCATAAAATGCCTTCATTTGATAAAGCACTCTTGGTTCATGATATATGCTGTTTTTGCTTCTAAAACTGAATCATATACTTATATTTGTATCTCACCTTATGTGGAATGCTTTTGTTGGACATTTGTTTTAAAAGCAGGTGGAAATAATAAAATGAGAATTAAAATAATCATTTTATTTATTTAGTTAGTTAGTTATTCAGATTTATATTGCTGCCCACTCACCGAGGCGACTCAGGGTGGCTTACAGTCAAAATAGCAACAGTACAGTAAACATTATAAAATACACCCTCACAAAACAACCAAAGCAGAACACAGACTAACACCCCCTCTGCCCATTGTAGTGGGCCCAGAGGAGGAGGCAAGGTCTTCAGTTGCCTGCCAGGCCATGGAATCTTCTTCCGCAGACCTTTGTTGTGGGCCCAGAGGAGGGGTTGATGTTCTCAGCTGTCTGCCAGTCCATGGAATCTTCTCCCTCAAGCCATTGTTGTATAATCTGCCACCAGTGTCTGGAAGAGCAATCACTATCATTAGTGTTTGTTATATACATCTCACATTTTCTACAAAGAGTTTGAGAAGAAAGATACACAGGGTTCTCTTACCTTATATCCAAGCAGCAACCAGAAAGAAGATGAGAACCCCAGATCAGATTATTAGTTGCTTTTGCCAATATTATTCAGAGTTGGGAAGAAGTTAATTTGAGGCAGGGTGGATTACAGTTCTTAAAACCACCCAAAATATCCTGCAGTGATTATGGCTGGGCCATTCTAGGGGTTACAGTCCAAAAAAGTTACTTTTTCCCCAAACTCTTGCTGATAAAATAATCTTCTTCAGGGTTATAGTCAGCCAAGCCATGCATTTTTCCAATGCATCCAAATCATATTATTTTTTTGTTTTTCTCCCCTCTTTCTCCAAAAGGCATTTCCCATTCTGATCATTTTACTGTCTAATAAATAAGGCTGTTAATTTATCACTGAAATATTTTTGTGAGTATTCTTACCATTGCATTTTTCTTACCAACTGCCTAAAGAGTGTTTATACTTTAGATAATCCTGTCATTTGCCAGAACACCCTGTTCTTTGCTGGCCATTTTGGTTAGAATGAATATGCTACTAGGTGCTAATAATTAGATCCTTGCAACTTGGTCAGAATAGACTAAGAACCACCGGCCCAAATCCTGTTGGTAGTCTTGTAAATTGCACAAGCATAGGCCCCTAGAATCAGTAGGGGTTTGGTGAGGCAAGCCCTCTGATTCAAATGGACCTACTCCAACTGTAATGTACTACACTAAAGTTGCAACTAGAGTAGACCAATTTGAATCAGTGAAATTTACAGAAAAATTGATTCAGTAGAACCATTGATTAGAACCATTCTAGCTGGATTTACTATGCTGTGCAAGATAGGCTAGTGTGTGGAATCTGCAGCATGGTGCAGGTGAGTCCTCTCTGCTGGGAAGCCATATATTTTGAGCTAGCAGTGGCTTGTTGACATAGTTTTCAAGCCAAGCTCTGTGAAGGATACATTTTCATAATTAGGATATGCTTCAGATGTTATTAGAAGTGCCAGTCAGAGCAGATGCATGAATGCCGCATAATGCCCAAATGGGAATTTATGGTGGGAAGATGTGCAAATGTAGCTGTGCATGCAGCTGTGCATGCAGTATTGAAAGAGACCAGAGTGTCACTGTCTGCTTTATGCAACTCCAGCTAAGTCTCCAGATGACTGACTCTGCTGTAAGTGCCAAACATTCCATATTTGATTGGAGGGTCCATAATTCACAAGACAGCAGGTCAACAAATATCCTTGGACTGTTTTCACAGGTGTGGCTCAATTTTTGTGTACAATGTTGTCATGGCACTAAAACTGCTAAACCAAATTACTTGGAAGAATGTGTTTGATTGAAAGCATCTTTCCTGTTACAGCCTACCAGCATTTACAAGACCAAAGCTTCAATCCTATATGCATATATACTCACCAGTGGTCTTAAATTACCATTTTTATCTCCAAATGGGATATATACCCAAATAAATGTGGAGAGAATGATGTCTCTAGAGATTTTTAAGGGCTGCAACTGTATGCCCATTTACCTGAGAGTACGCCCCACTGAAATCAGTAGAAGTCACTTTTGGGGCTATATATATTGGAATGCATTGTACTTGTGAACGCATACAAGAAATTTTGAATTATGCCAGAAGTATAAATAGAAAGCACAAATTCAGATCTTGAATGCTATTAGTTTAATTTTTTTCCTACTAAAAAGGAAATAGTTTTCTAGCTCCTGTGGTTATGCAGATACAGTACTAGGCTTTTTGGATACTTTGAAGGCAGATAATATAATCTGTATTGGGCATGAGTTAGGTATCTGGCTCTGGAGCCAGAGGAACTCAATTTCCTACTGTGCTTCTGTAGAGAATTACCAGGCTTTGTAGCCTTGGGCAAGCTGCACTGCCTTAAGATATTGCTAGAAGAAGAGGCCAGTAAACCAGTTCTGCGTATAGTTTACCTAGAAAACCCTGGAAAAGGTACTGTAAATTCAGTGGTGGGATTTAGCAGGTTTGCCCCAGTTCGCCAGAACCAGTAGCAGAAATTCTGGCTGGCCCTGCCCATCCAAATTTTGAAATAAAGTAGTCCTAATTTGGGTGCAATGTAGGGCTTTCCCCTTGGGCACACCCACCATACCATGCCCATAGAGTAGGTAGTAAAAAAAAAGACTCCCACCACTGTGTAAATTGGAATTGACATGACAACACACTATTATCATTATCATTTAGAATCAAAAAATTGTGTTTAGAGTCACTGGAAGGATTTGGGAACAGAGGAGTGGTAAGAGAGCAAAGGACTCTGCAGATCTTCTCTGCTTCATCCTCCATCTATAGTTGCACAAACTGGATTTCGGTGAAAACAAATTAGAGGTATTGGGCTGCTGTCACCCATGCTACCATGCAACCTTGATTGCTGCTACATTTGCTGATGCTCACTTTCTGAATACTTCCTTGCCTATCTTTGTGGTTGTCAAAACCAGAATACATTCTACAAAACCCCCAAATATATATGGTTTGCATCAGAGGAAGCAATGAGGGATTTGTAAGCCACATGCCACCCTGTCTATTTTTGTAGCTCTTGGACTGCCCTGAAATTTTCTTCCAGCAAAAAACCAGCATTGTTACTCCTGGAATCTTTTAGGTCTATTAATTCTGTTTTAAAGAGAGGGCTTCATCCTCTGACAATAGAAATTGAATTTGGCTGCTTCTGGTTATGTTTTCTGCAAATGATGCATGGATGATGGAGTAGGGGTGGTCCTTAAGAGCTTGTGTAACCTATCCTATAGAAAATAAGAGGGGTCGTTTAACTAGTGTATTTTGTATCTGGTTGGAGTTAGCATTGGTAAGGATGCATACTACAGTAGTGTGGTGTGAATTACTTATGCCCCCCTCCCCCGCCTATGATCCTCTAAGCAGGAGTTTACTAAGGGGACATGTAGCTGTTTTAAAGACTTGTTCAGTATCTGAACTGTGCCTCGTCTGCATATTTCCCCTGCAGCCATATCAGAAAACAAAATAAAATAAAAATTACATTACAGTCATTTACATTACAGTCACTACAGTTAAAGTGCAAATATATGGAAGTACATAACAGGTACAATCTCTTTCTTGGTATTTTAAAAATAGTCTCCAAGACTCAAGGTCACCATTATATTAATGACAATTGTAGGAAGAGAAAGTCAGAGCTTGTTATGAGAGGTCCCTGGTGAAATGAAAATATCTCCTAATTAGTCATTGCAGCTTTTTGAACTCTTACGTATGTGATTTTGAGTTTAGAAACATCCCAGTGAGGAGAGGTAGAGGACCCTGCCAGCAGTAGTTCTATTATCTCTAAATAAAACAATACTTGCAACATGTGAAACTGTGCACCTTTTTGCTGAGAAACCACACTTCTTGGAGGCTTCCAGGAACAGAAAATAAAATTATTTAGCAGACTGGTTTTAACCAGCTAGCGTCTAAGGGCCACAATAATGGCTTTTATGGTGCTGCATGTGGTCCCTAAGGCTTCAATTTGCTCACATTTATATAGTATTAGATGGTCTTTTGGTTCTTTCTCGTCTTGTGACTTGTCTTGGATTCTGAAGTATGGTGATCCATTCAAGCATTTTCTAGATCAGTGTTTCCCAATCTTTGGTATTTTGACCTCAATTCCCACAATCCTAATTCAATTCCCCAAAGCACTGATCAGCCAGTGTACTGACTTTGGCTTCTGGGAATTGAAGTCCACCAGTGTTCCACAGAACATATTTTGGGAAATGCTGCTCTATATACTGTATACATTACTGTACTCTGAAGTGGTTTACTGGCCTCTGCTTTTGGTGGCACCCTGGGATTGTGCAACCTTCCCATGGCTACATGGGCTGGCTATTCTCCCAGGAGGCACAGTAGGGAATTTAAATTCTCTGGCTCCACAACCAGATAGCTAACTTACTAAGATATCCAGCATAGGAGGAAAAAACCTTCTCTATCCCTGGCAGTAAAAAAATGGTTAAGAAAATAAATAAAAAAATTATGTTATTCCACCAATAATGGATAGTTGCCTCAGCCTATTTAATGGTAAGGTTATTATTCAAGTATTGAAAGCTAGACATAAATATGACCAGTATTCACTTATAAAGAGTCATTAAGACTCTTTATCTAGCCACTTCATTTCTAACAAGCTTTCCTTAATGGAAGACTGTTCTTGAATAGAATGGTGGTACCAGCCTTATCTTGGTATCTGTGTTCCCCTTCCTGTTTCTGTCTTGGCTGCATTGTGTATAACATAGTTTCTGCATGTGAAAGAAGCACCCCTCTGTTTTTAGTTACTGCCTGATATTTGTCTAGCAGTAGGACTGAATGCTTGGGTTTATGGGATTTTGTCCATGGTGCTGGTCATTCTATTTCTGTTATCCAAACTTCATTTATGATTTTGTTTTTCTTTCTTTTGATCAGTTCTCCATTGCTATACACCAGTAAATTAAAGCAATCTTGACTTCTATATCATCAACAAACTGTGTCTGTCCATAAATTCATTTTGTGTTATCATAACTTGATTGAATTATGTTTATACTGTTTTGTTTTGTTTGCAGGGGTCTTTGATCTGGTGCTCTGTTACAATCAATTAATTTTGTTTTGTTGTGGTTTTATAGGATTCAATTTTATACTGTTTCATTTTCCCCTAAAATTCCTGGAGGATCAGCAGCAGATTTGGGGTCAAAGCCTGAGGGCAGAGTCCTTATGTTGTCACAGAGTTGGGCGGGCCTGAATTGAATGGGTGTGGACCTATTCCTGAAAAGATGGTTGTGTAAATGGGCATAACAAGAATCTATATAAAGGGGACCCGAGATGCCAATAAAAGCTGGATAATCAACTAATATTGAAACTCAGAGCCAATAGCAAAATATTTCCAGTAACTATAATAATAACTGTTATTACTGATGGATAATGAACTTGTTAAAAGACATTCCATTGGATGACCACTCTCTGTTTTTAATTCCTGGTGTTCCTTTGAATTTGTCTGTACATATTAGCTTGCCTTTTTTCTCTGTTCAAATTATAGTAGACCTGAGACTCCTGATTGTTTTCCTATTTTCCTGTTAGAATGTGTCTTTGAATTCCACCTTCCCATAGATGTCCCTGTTGAAATTATAAACAGAGTATCATGAGTGGATTAAGAGTTCTTTTTTAAAATAAATAAATAAATACTTCAGTTTCTGTCAGATTTATTAGTTTGCACAGAAAACTGTATACAGGAAAAGATTGCAAAGAAAAAGCCATATCTTTGGCAAAGTTCTACAGTTTTTCATGGTTGGAATACAAAATAACCAGTTTCAGAGACAACATGATTTGATTATTCTTAATTATTAGAATATTAGAATAGTATTAATACAGTAATACCCCGTATAACGCGAGTACCTAATAGCGTGAAAACCGAATAACGCAACAAGATTTTTGGGAAAATCTTGTATCGAAGAACACGATTTTCACGTTATTCGATACAAGCGTATGCGTGGGGGGGGCAGTTGGATTGGGTAGAACATCTACCCAAACCAACCCACCCCCCAGCGCCCGCTCCCACGATGTTTGGAAAGGGTACGGGGATCCTTACCCTTTTGAAACTTCGAGTTGCGAAAGGGTAAAGATCCTTACACTTTTCGAACTTCGGGTGTGCGCGCGCATGTCGTTCGGGGTTAGGGCAGGAGACTGGGGTCTTTCCCGTCTCCTGTCCTAACCCCGAACGACATGCGCGCACACGCCCAAAGTTCCGAAAGTGTAAGGATCTTTACCCTTTTGGAACTTCGGGCGGCTTGGAGGGTTGTGCGGCGCGGCGCCAGTGACGGGAGGATGCGAGAAGGTCCCTCGCATCCTCCTCTCACCGGCGCCACGCCGCGTGCGCACGCCTGAAGTTCGAAAAGTGTAAGGATCTTTACCCTTTTGGAACTTCGGGCAGCTTGGAGGGTTGCGCGGCGGCAGTGACGGGAGGATGCGGGAAGGTCCCTCGCATCCTCCTCTCACCGGCGCCGCGCCACGCGTGCACGCCCGAAGTTCGAAAAGTGTAAGGATCTTTACCCTTTTGGAACTTTGGGCGGCTTGGAGGGTTGTGCGGCGCGACGGCAGTGACGGGAGGATGCGGGAAGGTCCCTCGCATCCTCCTCTCACCGGCGCCGTGCCGCGCGTGCACGCCCGAAATTCAAAAAGTGTAAGGATCTTTACCCTTTTGGAACTTCGGGTGGCTTGGAGGGTTGCGCGGTGCGGCGGCAGTGACTGGAGGATGCGGGAAGGTCCCTCGCATCCTCCTCTCACCAGCGCCGCACCGCACAACCCTCCAAGCTGCCCGACGTTCCAAAAGGGTAAAGATCCTTACACTTTTCGAACTTCGGGCGTGCGCGCATAGCGCGGTGCCAGTGAGAGAAGGATGCGAGGGACCTTCCCACATCCTCCTGTCACTGCCGCCGCGCCACGCAACCCTCCAAGCCACCCGAAGTTCCAAAAGGGTAAAGATCCTTACACTTTCGGAACTTCGAGCGTGCACGCGCGTGTCGTTCGGGGTTAGGGCAGGGGACAAGGGTCTTTCCCGTACCTTGCCCTAACCCCGAACGACACGCGATCGCGTGCCTACCCGGGGGGGGGAATGCCGAGCCTTGCCTCGGCGTGGTTTGTCCCTGACGTCAGGGCTTTTTTTTAGCATTGTTCGATCAATGTATCGAACAACGTTAAAAACCGAACAACGTCATGACTTGTGGAACCATGTCATAACGTTGTTCGGGGTTCTATTGTATTAGAATAGAATACAATATTAGAACCCACCATCTATCCAGTGCAATGTGTGTGGTCACATGTTTCATGTCAGGATTGGCTTATTGAGTCACCAGAGACACATCCATCGGAGAAAATAATGACTTTCAGGAAAAGAATGTATGCTCGGACACAAGTAGCTGATGACGATCAGAATATACAGCATTTGCTTGGAGAACTCTGATGCAATGTGTGATTTATTTTGGTACATCTTAATTTTTATGACATCTGTACTTTCTGCAAAGTATGTAGAAAACAGTTGTGGTGCAATGCCTCAGCTGTGATCCAGAAAACATCCCATTCAAATCTGAATTCTGCTGTAGACTTACTGCTTGAAATTCTATTGTTTAGTCCAGTGTGTCTCACAAGAGTAGATCTATTGAATCAGTGGGGAATTGGTGAGTCAACTCCTCTGTATATTCCATTGATTCAGATGGACCTACTGTAACACAAGTCTACACTAAGCAACAGGATTCCATCCATTATATGGTTTGATGTGAGCCATTTGCACTCTCAACATTATTCTAAAGCACCCAATGGAAGAAGGAAGCAGTGCTTGGTGGGTTGGAGCAGAGGTGATGAGACCATCACAGTGTGGTAGAATACATTCTACATGGCAGAAGGTTATAGATCCAACCCCTGAAATCACCAGGCAGAGCTAGGAAAAATCCTAACAAAACTCTGGAGATCTTACTACAGATCAGTGATGATATTATGCTAAGTGTAAAGCAGTTTTCCTCTGAACTAAAAGTGGAGGTGGTAGTAAAAAAATCCAGAATTTAGTTTTAAACCTGGCCTAGCTCTAAACAGCCTCTCCTTTGGATCCCAGCCCTTTCCCTGAAATTTCATGCCATCTACATGAAGGGAAAGATACCGTACAGCAATTCTGCCTATCTAGGAGAGACCTAGGGAGAAACACAGTGCACCCAGATTCTTGCTAGTTCCACACAAGGTTGTGGGAACAGGGGTAGGTCTGTGGTTTTCACAGGTAATTTGACAAATGTGCTTCCCAATGAGACAGAAGTTAATTACATCCACCATAGACTTATTTAAGGGTCTTGAACTAGGGAGTGGTGTCAGATTGATGGGGGCTTGCAAATTTGCTGAAGCCAGATTTTATTCCAGCCTACTCCTGGTGTTGTTACCTGCTAAAGCTTCATATCATTAAGGGTAAGCATGACATTAGCTGCTTCTGACTTATGGTGACCCTATGAATAAGTAACCCAGTGGTGGGATTCAAATTTTTTTACTACCTACACTGTGGATGTGGTGTGGTAGGCGTGGCCAGGGGGAAAGCCCTGTGTTGCACCTGAATTAGGACTACTTTATTTCAAAACTTGGATAGGTGGGGCCAGCTGGAACTTCTGCTACAGTTTCTAGCAAACTGGTGCGAAGCTGCTGAAGCCCACCACTGAAGTAACCTGTCCTTCCTCTTTCCCTCCTGCTTTCAGCTTTCCCCAGCTTTATTGTCTTTTCCAGAAGATTTTACCTTTTCATGATGTACCCAAAGTGGGACAGTTTATCAGTCTTACGTCCAGAGATAGTTCAGGTATGATTTGATCTACAATGCACTTGTTCATCTTCCTGGAAAATCAGGTAATCTGCCAAGCTCTCCTTCATCCGCCACCTCTGCTATGTCCCCCCAAATATAATGTTGAGACCTGCCACCTGCAAAAGTGGGGACACCGTCAATGGTACTCCAATGCCTCTAAAACATACACTACTTTGTCAGTAGATCAGTACTTTGATCATACACCAGCCTTCTCAGAGATATTTATTTTGGTGTGTAGTGACCAGAATTGTTCTGCTGTTCTCTAGCTTTAGACCAGATCCTGAAACCTAGCCTCATTCTTTACTGGGTTTTAAAAACCAAAGATATGGAATATTCTCTCCTGCTCATTTTCTTGTCTAGAACAATGCCAAAGAAACTTGAGAAACAGACTGCTGGTTTTTATTTATTTTTCTCATTTAAAAAAAGGATGAAATAAATTACTTGTTTGCTGGTCCAATGTACCTATCAGTTACCCTTATGTAAGTATCCTTAAATAGCTTGGGCAATGCCTCTCTTTTCCCCCCCTTTTTTCCTCCCCCTTCCTTTTTAAAAACAAAAATGTGCCTTTCTGAAAACCTGTTATATATATGGAAAGCTGCTGATCATCTCCTGTCTAGCCTGGATGGAGTAAATACATTTTCTCATTCATTAATCATATCCATTAATCTTTCTGTCATTCTGCAGCTTTTCTTGATCTTCCTTTTGAAAATTGGTGCTTTGCTAGCTTGAGAAAATAGGTCTTAAGCAGAATGTAAGCCATAGCGTTTTGCATTCATTACTCTGCCCCTCCCCTCCCTCTTCCCTACTGGTAATAGGAAACAACAAATGCTGCTGTTTGTCAGATATATAAAAAAAGATATTTTTATCTTTTTTTAACTTTAGAGATTTAAAATCACTAGATTTGTTGGGCATAAAATGTTGGGGAATAGAAATGAAGAAGTGGATTCAGTTTTGTCAACACAAATTTACATGAGGATAGTGGTGTGTTATCACAGTAATCAGTTTAATTGATTTATCCATTGATTTGTGCTATTAGGAATGGATTATAAACAGTCTCTGTGTGTAATAGAATTGGCACTGATAGTACTTTCTGCATTAAATTTCTCTCTACAATCTGATCCCAAAACATCTGTGCCTGAGATATGTTTGAAATTTTGGATAATACTCGGCATCTGATGAAGTGGGTTGTAGTCCATGAAAGTTGCTGCTAGGTTGCCGAAGGATATGTGTTTTTGTTAAGGCTTGGCGTCATTGGAGATATACATGGTAAAAAAATGTGAGAGAAGTTCGGAATGGCATCTGTATGTAGTCTTGAAGGGAAATGTCTCAGGATGCAAACAGTTGGGCTTTCATCCTGCTGTGGTTGGCTCTTTTCTCTGGTCATCACACCAGAAAATGCTGGTGTGAACCAGCCCATCCCCATAGCATTCTTACCCACACAGTCCCCAGCAGTAGATTCTTCTGTGGGCATGTTCTCAACCCAACCTTTCTGAAAATATCACAAAGAAAAAAAATCTTTCTCTTTGCTCCTAATATTTTAAAGATGTAGTGTATTAATGGTGTTCTAATACAGTACAGTGTAAAAATACTTTCTCCACTCTAAGGAGCAGAGGGAGTGTTTAATTTTCCTATATCACAAGGTGGCTGACTTCCTAAGCCACTTAATTATACGGGAAATAGAAAGAGGAAGGATCTGGACTAAATAGAGCGATCTGTGGTATGTACCGCAGCAAATGATGTACTGGATCTCTAATCAGCCTTAAGTGACCCAATCTAACCCACACCAGCTCACTCCAAATGAGACTGTAAACAAGTTCTTAGTTCCTTTTTATAGTAGCATAAATTAAACTTCCCTTTGCTGCTCTAAGGAGACTGAGGAGTGGGGTTGGGGGAGAGAAATAATAGATTTTTCCAGAGTAGTCAAAAGGGAGTGATCTGTCATAGCTGTTGTAAGAGCATTGTGTGCTCAAGGCCAAAAAGGGGGAGATTTTCTTGACTGGACTCTTAAACATGCATGTTTTTCATAAAGAAAACCTGATCATCCTTCCCATAACTGTTTTCACTCCTTATTATAATTTTCTCAAAGAACTCTTTCAGGGGTGGTCAACCTTGGTGCTGCAGGTGTTCTTGGACTTCAATTTCCAGAATCCCTGATCAGCAGGTGTGCTTACTTAGGCTTCTGGGTAATTGAAGTCCAAGAACACTTGCAGCACCAAGATTGGCCACCCCTGCAGCATTTCAAGGGAAACTAGTGGGAACTTTCCTTGAAATGCAGAGACCTATTCAGATGCTCAGTAGATAAAACCCTGAGTCTTAAACCCTAAGTGGCTAAAACAGGCTTGCATTGTGTCATGTCTTCTTCTTTACTTCTTCTTTTACCCCTTCCAGTGTTGAGGGAGATACAAGGTTCTTGCTCTGGCACTTCTAGCACCCTCCACTGTCATTATTTGGTGTTCTTATAATATTTCTTTGATGTTATCTCTCCACCTTCCTCTGGGTCTTTGTCCTTCTCTTTTTACATATTACTTGTATGGAATGGAATTCCAAGACAACCTGGGGGTCCTCCTGGACTCACAACTCCTGCTTGATGAGCAGGTGGCAGTCGTGGCTAGGAGGGCTTTTGCACAGTTACGTGTAATTCACCAGTTGCGCCCACTCCTTGACAGGGACTCCTTGCTCATGATCACCCACGCTCTGGTCACCTCCAGATTAGATTATTGCAATGCACTCTACATGGGGCTGCCCTTGATGACCATTCGGAGGCTCCAGCTGGTCCAGAATGCAGCAGCCCAGGTGGTGTTGAGATGTGGGTGTTATTCTCATGCATCCCCACTGTTCCGGGAACTGCACTGGTTACCAGTTTGCTTCCGGGTGCAATTCAAGGTCCTGGTCATTACCTTTAAAGTCCTACATGGTAGTGGGCCAGGATACTTGAGAGACCGCATCTCCCCAAGGTTATCTGTCCAGAGCAAACCAGAGAGGCACCTTAGTTGTGCCATTTTCCAGAGAGGCTTGACTCTCTGGCACTAGAAAGAGGGCCTTCTCCGTGTTCACTCCGGCTTTGTGGAACCGCCTGCCTTTGGAGTTGTGTCTCCAGATGGAGCTGTTGGCTTTTAGGAACTGTGTGAAAACTTGGCTGGCGGGAATGGTGTGGAGTAATGATGGCTTATTGGTTTATTTAACATCTCATACTTACTCTCCCTCTCTTTTACTCCTTTGCTTAAAGGAACAAGATGTTGTTTTAAATGGTTTTAAATTGTTTTTAGAGTTTTTAACTGTGTTTTGTATGCTTGTTGATTGGTTGTAATCTGCCCTGAGTTGCTTGTGTGAGTAGAGCGGAATATAAATTCAATTAAATATAAATAAATAGATTCTCTCCAAATGAGCAAGCTACTTTATTTGTTGTCTCTGTATATAGTTTAAAACTGGCTCTATTCCAATTCTTTCCCTTATACAGTAATACCTCATATAACATTAGTATCAAATAACACTACAATCGAATAACATTAAGGAATCTGGGGGGAAGAATTGCATCAGATAACATTAAGGTCCTATGGGATGCTTCAGATAACAACCGCTAAAGCCTGTGTGGTTACAATGTATCTCTATGGATCCCATAGAGGATCAGATAACGCTAAAAATCATATAACACCAAGACATGTGGAACCAGGTTTTAGTGTTATATGAGGTTTTACTGTAATCTCATTCTTGATTTTATCCTTTCTAGTCACTTCAGCAGCCTTCCTCAGACATCTCATATCTGTGGTGACCAACTTGCCAGTGTTTGGCACTGGTGACACAAGGTGGGAATGAATATGCTTTGTATGAGGTGTTTCTTTGTGCTGGTTGTTATTGCCTTTGTATCATATATGAGGTTAAATCTAAAAAGAAGAGCAATCTTTTTACAGATAGTGTTCCTATGCAATCAGGCAGTCCCATTCTTCAAGGCTTCTGATCTTGTGGAGTGCCTCCATGGATAAGATATGGGTCTTTTCTTCAGATGTAGTGATTCCTATCTGACTAACTTTCTCCTGCAGCTCTTAGGCTGGGATGAACCCTTTTTAGAATATCTTGAATGGAGATCAAACAGCAGCTTCAGAAAGAGGATTTTTTATTTCAGAGTCATGGTGGTTCTGCACTTGTAGAGAGAATAAATCTTCCTTTTACCCATTGTATGTGGCTACAGATCTATCCAGGATTCCCTTCAGGAGTGATTTTACATTAATTACATTCACCAAATTAATATCTAGTTGGAAGCATTGAAAAACAATTCTCAAGGAATGTATTTATTTAAAATATTTATATCCCACCTTTATCCTAAAAAGGACTAAGGTGCTATGAGAATGAGAATTGGAGTGGCATCTCACATTCATCACAAACTCTTCAGACATAATAAAAATACAAGATGTGTAGGTAATGGGATTTGTGTATAACAGGAGTTCTCAACCTTTTAAAGCCAGGGGCCAGGTCATGCTCCCTCAGACAGCTTTGTGGGCCGGACCGCCATTTTCCTTTTCCTCCACCACATGGCACTTCCTTGTGTGGTGAAGGCGGTAGGAGGCCAAATGAAATGGTACTGAGGGCTGCAGGCTGAGAATCTCTGGTGTAATAGCCTTGAAGAGAAATGGCTTGGTCTCTTCTTGAATTTAAGTGTCAAGCAAACTTCCCTTTGTTCATTCAAGGAAACTAAAGGGTGAAAGGACTCATTTTCCAGTAGGGTCAAGAGAGGAGTAATTTATCAGAGCAGGTGAAAAAATACTGTATTGAGAGCCAAACTAAGGGTTAATTACTTGGTTACAATTAAACCTTAATTCCAACAATAACATCCTGAACACATCATTTCTGTGAAAGGTCCATCCATCACTGCCATGTTCATCTTCATACCTTCCTACACCCAAACAATAATACATGTAATGTGGCTGCAGAGGCTCTGTGGTTAAGAAGCTCACCTTGTTAGCTGGAAGGCTGACAAGTCGGCAGTTTGAGACCCAGGTATTGCATGATGGAATGAGCGCCCGTCGTCTGTCCCAGCTCCTGCCAATGTAGCAGATTGAAAGCAAGAGATTGCAAGTACAGTAAAACACTGGATAACGCTAAAACTTGGTTCCACAAGTCTTGGTGTTATCCGATTTTTAGTGTTATGCGATCCATGTTAAAATCCTATGGGATGGATTGGATAACGTTGAAGCTCCATAGAGATACATTGTAACCACACAGGCTTTAGCAGTTATCTGATCCATCCCATAGGACCTTAATGTTATTCGATCCAGTTCTCCTCCCCAGATTACTTAACATTATACAATTTTAGCGTTATCCAATCCAATCGTTATCCGGTGTTTTACTGTAGATAAATAGGGACTGCTTCAATGGGAAAATATCTTGGGGATATGAAAGGAGCTACATTCAGGCATCCCCTGCACAGAGTTCCTCCAGCAAAAATCCTCTCAACCCAGAATAATTACTGACATGAAATTATTATTATAATACATGTAACTGAAATCAATACAATTTTTCACTGTAACTTCATTTCATGCTGTCTTCTGTGTTTAATTTTGCAACTTTAGGATGTTTGTAAGATGCAGAGTTTGTGTTCTTGGACTTGACAGGTATATATGCATCTACCCATTCTGATCTCCACTTTAGTCATGGAACCTTCTAAAGGTGTTGATGTATTGATGTTCTTCTTATAAGTTTAAAGTTAAAAGGGGATAAACTAGAGCAAGTTTGAGTCCCTTAACTAGGCAAAAAGGCAGCATAACAAACAAGCAAGGGAATTTTCAGAGGGGTAGCTGCAATAACCCGCTGAAGCCAAATCAACAAAGAGTTTGCTGCCCTCTTAATGACTAGCAGGGACTGTGGTGGCTTAGTGGTTAAGACAATGAACTTGATGACTAGAAGGTTGGCAGGTCAGCAGTTTGCGACCAAAGTGCTACACGATGAATTGAGCTCCTGTTGTCTGTTCCAGCTCCTGCCAACCCACACTTCCATGCGCTCTAGCTCTGGCATTTAGTCAAGCCTGCCACATGAACACAGAAATGTCTGCAGACGCAGACAGCACTGACTCTTTGTAAATGGAGAGCAGCACCGCACCCTAGAGTCAGAGATGACTGGCTTACTTTTAATGACTAAGAAATTTTACTTGACCTAAGCTTTCATGGGCTGCAGCCCACTATGTGTGTTCAGAAAAGGGAAGCAGCAACCCTGGGAAAGGACTGTCTGCTCATTTCTAGCTAAGCACTTTTGTCAAGTTACACCTCCTGGGACTCACTTGACAGCTGGATGACCCTTTAGGGAAACATAAAGTGGCTTAGTGCAATCTTACCAAAATCTGTCTTTTCCAATTAGGCCGCTTGCCATCTTCTTTCCATGTGCTTCACTCATGCGGGCAGATCAGTGCAGGTGTGTGCACAGCAATTTCTCTGCCATCTCAGTATTGCTCAGTGACAGAAATATGCATTCATTCATCGATAGTGAGTTCCCTTCTGAAGCAGACTGTACTTTCTTCTTTTCTTCCGAATGCATCCTTGATTGGTTAAGAAAGTTCTTTCCTGAGTAAGATTGCTATGGGTTTCTGGTTGATCGGAGCAATAACGTTCGGTCAGCAAATTTTCTACTTTATGGAGAGTCATGTTGGCAAAGAAAAAGGAGTGGAGACTAAAGCCAGAACTAAAAAAAGGTAACACTTTGGGGTCTGCAAAGGCCAGAATCTTACAGTGAGTATGGCCAGAAAAGTCCTACATGTCCAAGATATACTGTTCTCAGACTTGATGGAGCAGATGAATGACATCAAGCTCAGGGGCTACTGATTTGTATCATATCATTAGCCATTCACCATTGGCACAGTTATAACATGGTCATAACTGTCATTTTAGACACTTTTAATGCTGGTAACATATATCTTTATTCAATCATCAATTCAAAATGGAAACTGAAAATTGGAAGATGGCTGAGACTTGGAGGGGTAGGAATGAAGGCATTAAAAAGATCATCAAGTGTAAAGATGTGTCAATGGAGACCAAGTCCAAGGCCATTCACACTCTTGTTTTTTGGTAATCATATACAGTAAAACACCAGATAACGATTGGATCGGATAACGCTAAAATCGCATAACGTTAAGTAATCTGGGGAGGAGAATTGGATCAAATACCGTTAAGATCCTATGGGATGGATCGGATAACAACCGCTAAAGCCTGTGCGGTTACAATGTATCTCTATGGAGCTTTAACGTTATCCGATCCATCCCATAGGATTTTAACATGGATAGGATAACACTAAAAATCGGATAACACCAAGACTTGTGGAACCAAGTTTTAGCATTATCCGGTATTTTACTGTACGTGCGCGTGTGTGTGAGTGAGTGAGTGAGTGAGTGAGTGAGTGAGTGAGTGAGTGAGTGAGTGAGTGAGTGAGAGAGAGAGAGAGAGAGAGAGAGAGAGAGAGAGAAACAAACCTGGACAATAAAGTTGACAGGAAAAATTGTTTCTTTGAAATATGTTGCTGGAGATGTGTTCGATGGATATCCTGGACTACCAAAAAATTAGCAAGTGAGTCATAGAGCAAATCAAGTTTGAACTCTGGAGACAAAAAATTGTGAAGCTGAGGCTGTTCTACTTTGGGCACATCATGAGAAGGCAAGATTGTCTAGAAATGAATATAATGATGGATTGACTCACTGAATGAATCCAAAGGATTGAGTTTGCAAGAGTTGAACAAGGCTGTTGAGGACATAACATTTAGGAGATTGGGGGTACATAACAGCAACAAGACTAAGAGTTCAGTCGTGTAAAGCAAGTCCCACTGAACTCAAAAGAACTAATTTTTCAGTAGTTACGAAGAGGATTATACTATATCACTTAGAGTTGGAGTTCTCCAGTCTGGCTAGTCTGATGGGATTTTGAGTCTAATTTTTTTTCTAGAAGATTACTATTTGCCTGATTTTGCTGTAAGAAAACTGAAGGTTTGGTTGTCTGTGACAATCTATTTCCCTCCCACCTTAAAATCTGCATTATATATGTTTAGAACCTGCCTTTCCTTCAGTAAGATCAAGGCAGTGATACATGGCTCTCCTCCCAACTTTCTCTTCATAATGACCCCATGGGAAAGGTCAGGCTGAGAGACAGTGGGTGGACCAAGATCAGGCAATGACTTGCACCATACTATGACATATTTCCTGTCTTAAAACCAAATTACTTCCACAATTGAACATGTGATACTTTAGACTGGAGTAAGAGAACATGTTTTCCATATCCTCTGCTGATGAAGTTAAGATGCGGGAGACAATATAAGAGTAGGAGCACGTTTGGTGTGCTGAAAAGATGGTTTTGTGTCACCATGCTGCAAACTGTGCATTCCACTGTGACTGACTGGCTTCTCCTGGAGTTATGGAAATAAAGTCAGTGATTAGTTCTCTCTTCCCACTTAGAACAATTGGGTAGAACTCAAGATTAAAGAGGCTAGATGGAGAGTGGAAAGCTGATCTAGTTGCTTGCTTTTTATCAACAGGAAGGAGTCATGTTTTGTTTTTGTCCTTTTTCCAAGAAAAAATGCCCCAAAAGAAAAATAAGGCTTGCGCTATTGATTCCCACATGGGACATGCTATAGAGACTTTAAATGGGGTTTACTACCAGATTATCCATTGGAAAGCATAGGTAATCCGGAGTGAGAATGCGTGAATAAACACTGGCTTGGGGTAGAGAACAATACTTGTAGGGAGAATACTGATGCACAAAACAATACATTATTTAGGTTCACTCTCAGCCTACATATCCATTGGTTATCATGAAGAGAATTCTGAACAGATTCCTAGGTAATTTAAGGCTCAAAATCCTCCCCTTGGCCTAAACACAAGCAATTCTGCAGGTTGAACCAGGACTAATGCTGCTTTGTGAGATACAGTCCCTTACATTTCCTCTCTACTTCAGAGTCCAAATGCTAAAAATACAATTCTTTCCATTTTGTTGAGATCAAAGTGGAAAAAGGAAGACCACAGAAAGTACCTTCAAATTACTTTGTAAAGAACCTTGATTCCCCCCCCCCCCTTTGATTGACCAGACTATCAAGGAATAAGTTTCTGCTGGTTGCAACTCGTTTACCATTTGTTTCACTGCCGTCCTGTTCTTCTCCAGGTTTGACCAAAACTGCACGGTTGGGTCTTCCCATCTTCTTCTTCTTCTTCTTCTTCTTCTTCTTCTTCTTCTTTTTTTTGGGGGGGGGGTTTGCCAAGGTGTCTTTTTACTCCTCTGGGATACCACTCGGTGACTCCTGCTATCCAATGCCTGTCTGTCATTCGAGAGATGTGTCCAGCCCAGCACAATTTCCGTTTGTGATATTCAGCAACAGCTTTGTTGATTCTGCTTTGTTCTTTTATTTGGACGTTGGGGATGTGGTTGTGAAGAGATATCTTTAGCATTGATCTTTCAATGGCTCTTATGGCTCTTGATAGTTTTTTCTACCTCAGCCTTTGTTAATGACCATGTTTCACTCCCATAGAGGATCACAGGTAGTACTGTTGAATTAAAAAGGTTGGCATGTTGTTTCTTGTCGATTTTCTTGTTAGACAAGATTTCTTTGATGGAGTTAAATGCTGCTCATCCTGCTTTCTTTCTTCTGGCTAGTTCTGCTCTCTTATTTTTGTTCATTCCAATCAGATGGCTGAGATAGATGTAGTGGTCGACCTGCTTGATAGGTTAATTTTGGATTTTTATTTTGAATTTCCTTTGGTTGCTTGATAGCATATACTGTATTTTGTTTTCATGCCATTCATTTTTAGAACAACTTTCTTACTTTGTGTGTTGAGCTCGCACAGCATTTTTGGAGTCTTTTAGCATTTCTGGCAATTAGTACTATATCACCTGTAAACTCTTCATTTATTTGATACTATCTCTCCAGTTTAATCTTCGCATAATTTTTTCTAGGCATGCATTGAAGAGCTTTGGTGAGATTGTATCTCCTTGCTGGACACCTTTCTCCACTAGTATTCTTACCCTTTTTTTGAATAAGGTGATGGTAGTGGAGCAGTTCGAGTTTGGTCCCTTGAGCAACTTGATGTATTTGGCATTTACTCCCTGTTTGCTGATTGCTTGCATGACTGCATTTGTTTCAACGCTGTCGAATGCTTTTTCATAGTTGACAAATGCTATCGCTAGCGGTAGCTTATATTTTCTGCAACGTACAATAAGTTGGGTAAGAGTGAAGATTTGGTCTGTAGTGCTGTACCTACTTCTGAACCTAGCCTGCTCTCTTGGCTGTTGCTCATCTAATGTTCTTGAGAGTAGGTTTGTTATTACTTTTGAGAATTATTTATAAATGTTTGACAGCAAACATATCGCCCTGTAATTTTTAAGGTCCCTGTGGTCTCCTTTTTTGTATAGTAGCACTATAGTAGACTCCTTCCAACTTTCAGGGATCCCCCCCCCCCCTTCAGTATACCTGCTGATATGCTGTGCAAGGGATTTCCATAATTCATGGCTACCAGCCTTTAAAATTTCTATTGTTATATTGTCTTTTCCTGGGCATTGCCTGATGACATTTGGTGGATTGGGTGTCGTACTTTGCTTATTAAAACTGGAGGAGTATACTCCAATGGTTCAGTCAGTGCTGGCAAGGGTACATTGAGGTGGGATAAGAACAATCCCATGTAGAAGCTTTCTCATATTTTCTGTAAAGAACCAGTTAAGTGTAAATACCAAGGCAGGATTCTTAGAAACTTAAAACCATTAATTTTCATAGGATGGAGTCCTGCTGCAGTGTTTCATTGGAGTTCCAATGTTGGAATACCAGTTTCCACGATTGGCCTTGATGGATAGAAGTTGAAAATCAGTAAGATTTGAAGCCATTTGATCTAATCTCAAAAGAGGTTAGTGATGCTCAAAAAGCAATTTTATTACTTTGACATGTTTTTCAAAATAAAGCTTTATCATCCATGCAAACAAAAAACAAAATGAGCAAGCGTTTTAATTCTTTTTTAAGCTTTGTGAATTGTGTCAAGGTGTCTGAAGAAGTTTAAGTTGGTTGAGTGAGACTTATTTCATTTAATTATAGCCTAATTAGATGCTTGATTCAGTGTGACCCAGAAAAAAAATGAAATAGAGCATTCACCTGGCTTCGTTGCCTTGATGCAAAGAGACAGAAAGTGGATAAACTGGTACATGACTCTTTCTGAGAGTTCATAATATTCTTATGATATTGATCACCCCGTCTATCCAGGGGAATATGTTCTGAAACCTACCCTGGCTACCTGAAACTGCAGACAACAGCAAACCTTATATTTAACACATGTAACTGAATCATAGAAAGAGTTTAAAATGCCTTTGCTGTTCTATATGAGACCTACTAAAATGTATGCCTCCATGCCTTCTAAATGTTACACTGAAGAAAGTGGTCTCTGTTGGGCAGCACAGGTAATGCACCATGGAAATAAATATTTCAGGGATTTTTTATTGAACCTTTTAAGCTGGATAACTGAACCTGCAGTTTTGGGGTAGGGCAAGGGGCTTATTTCCAGGGGAGTATGTATGGAGTTGGTACATAAAACTTTTGCAGCTTTTTCACCTACATGGAACAATGAAACTGTGCAAAAAGAGGGGATGATACAGATGAGATTTTATCTTATAGATGAAGCAGACTGGCCAATGTAGCGAGACTATTTTGACATCCCCCCAGCACATCGATACCCCATGTATTAATTTATTTCTGTTTATATTATTCTAAGAACCCTTCAGATGGCTAAGCTGAGATAGTGGATAAAGATTAGCTTGTGAATTATGGAAACTTTCCATCATATTACCAACATTCTGATCACTATACTGCACTCATACAACCTGAAATGCACTGGAGATTCATACACTAACTTTCAGTAGTCTTTCAGCCTCATATTGTTGCCAGCTTTTACCAGTCAGTACAACCCAGCTAGCTATCACCTGAGTAAATTATGGCACTGTTTGGAGATAACCTGAGCACTGTGAGATGGTAAGCTTAAATTATTTGTAGCCGTCTGCTGGTTTTTTCATGACAGTTCTGTTTGCTCTTTAGAGAAGGTTGTTTCTTGGTATTGCAGACCTGGAGAACAAAAATAGTAGAATGATGTTAATACATATCTAATTACCTAGAGAAATAGTATATTAAGTACAGTATTGACTCCAAATAGACAATGCTTTGCACACAAAAGCAGGGATAGATTTGCATAAAATGGCAACAAATAATTATTTCAAGTCCTGGAATTATTTTTGAATGTACGTATAAAATATTTTAGGGAAGAATTCAAATATGTACATACCCCCAGCTCAGTATGACCCTGCTTGGTGTACACTTCTGTAGAAGTAAAAGGCAACCTTTTGTTTGTGATGTTGTAGTGGTCTAGTAAAGTATTACTTATTCCTGTCTTCTGATTGTATAAACAAAAGACTTACTCTCTTAGATTTGTTGTTGTTGTTGTTGTTGTTCAGTCGCACAGTTGATTCCGACCCTTTGCGACCCTATGGATCATTGCCCGCCAGGCACTTCTGTCCTCCACCATCCTCCTCAGCCTACCCAGCTCTGTGCCCATTGCATCTACAATACCATCTAGCCATCTAATTTTTGTCCTCCTCCTCCTCCTTTTGCCCTCCACCTTTCCGAGCATCAAGTCTTTCTCAAGTGAATCCTCTCTTCTCATTTGCTGTCCAAAGTACTTTATCTTTATCTTTACTATTTGACCTTCTAAGGAGTAGTCAGGGTTGATTTCTTCTAAGATTGACCTATCTGTTCTTCTCGCTGTCCAGGGTACTCTCAAAATACTCCTCCAACACCACATTTCAAAGGCATCTATTCTTCTGCGCTCAGCTTTCCTGATGGTCCAGCTCTCAACCATACATTACCACCAGGAATACCATTGCTCTGACCACCAGGAATACCATTGCAAATTTTTGTTTGCAAGGTGATGTCTCTATTTTTAACTATCAGTCACCTTTTTATTTCATGGCTGCAATCACCATCTGCAGTGATCTTTGATCCTAAGAAAGCAAAATTGGTCACTGCTTCTATTTCTTCCCCATCTATTTTCCAGGGAAAATGCCCACTTTCTATTATTCCTTCATTCATTGGAAGATCTAACTGTTTTAGGTGTGCACAAATGTGTATCTATAATATCTCCTAGATAACATTTTCGGCCATATTTTTAGGGACATATGATCACCATATACTAATATAAATGTCTAGCCCATACAATTTGTGTCTTGTGTTTGCAGTTAAAAATTTAAATCTGTTAGTGTTAGTTGTGAATACAAAAAAGATGAGAAAAAGAAAAGTGAATCCAAAAATAGTAAGAAAGGAGGGGGAGTACATGATATAGTGTCCTAGGCTGGGCATTTAGGTTAATACAAACTAATCATTTCCACTGAAAAATATGACTGTACATGGTCTCTGTACGATAAATATATAAACATAAAATTTGTATTTAAGAGACTTGTTGGATGAAAGAACTTGCCATGAGAAATACTGGTAGATAATGTATTTAAGTTTAATGTACAGTTATATATGACCTCAATAGTGGGCTGATAGATCTTAAGAGGAATTAGTTTTCTCTTTGCATTAACTTTTCTGCATAGAGGTATAAGATGGCTCAAGAGTAGAAAGTACCCAATTCTCATGGACAAGACCCCCTTCTTAGCAATTGTGCAGTGATCTGTTATTGGAGCTGTTGGGCTTTTGGGACATTCAGTACCTCTTACACAAGTAAAAGCCTCTTTGCTTGAGAAGGACAGTTCTAGTTTGCACTTTAGCCAATTGGAGATTGTGTGGAAGCTTCACAGCCTGTGTATTAAGTTCTACCCATTTCCAAAAGGATTCCAAGTCATTTCTCTGAGAATTTGCACATGATGGAATTTCAAATATTCCCTCCCTCTCCCCACAGATGAACTATATCCATGATGGCGAACCTTGGCACTCCAGATGCTCTTGGACTTCAATTCCCAGAATCCCAAGCCCCTGTGAATCCACATGAATGGGTTTCCTGCAATTCATCTGGCCCACGCTGCCTTCATCACTCCCAGAAGCGGAAGTAAAACGCGCCCATACAGGCACGTTTTACTTCTGCTTCCGGGAGCGATGAGGATGGTGCGGGCTGGATGAATCGCAGTAAACCCATTCATGTGGATTCACGGGGGCTTGGGCTTCTAGGAATTGAAATCCAAGAACATCCAGAGTGCCAAGGTTTGCCATCATGGAACTATATCATTCCATTGTCATCTAGTGATATAATACTAGGTTTTGGCCTAAAATCTTCATATATTAAAGCATCTTTGTAGGAAGCAATTTCTGGTACTCACCACTCTTAAAAATAAGGTTGTTTTGCCTAGCTATTTCTGAAGTGGAAAAAAGGCAGGGAAAGTTCATGTTGTAGGAAAGCTGATAACATTTCTGTCAGCTTTCTCCTTATATAGGTCACACGTGGTACATACACTGCTCACTGGTATGAAGCAAAGGGATTCTGAGCTCTCCAAGCTTTTGTTCAATTTGACACCTGGAGTTACATAGACTATATCCCTGCAAAAGTATGACTACATCTCAGTGACATTGCACTTGTTTTGTCGAGAGAAAGTCTCAGTGATACTGTCAGGAAAAAGACCTATTTCCTAATGTCTCCCAAGGCTTGAAATTACTAGTTTTCAGCTAGGCCTCATAAAAATCCATTTTTCTCTCTGTATGCCTTACAAGACTGCCACGATGGCTTGTTGACATTACAGTGTTCCTGTGCTGTTATCTTTCTAGCTGGCCTAGCTAGCAGAGCTTAGAATGTTTTGTCTATATGCCAGAGCACTCTCTGTGCACGTCTGTAAACAATGTACTGCTGTGAGAAAGTTATTCTCTGTTGTTCTTTGTTACTTGATTGGCCAAAGCTAAACCACCTGACTGAAAATTCTCCATTTTGGAGAGAAGTAAGGAGTTCGTCTCTGCTTCTCCATGAGTTAAGACCTGTTTTTGATTAGAGAGCTTTTGTTTCTGGATCTCTATGGGCTAACATCCTTAGCTTAGGATCTATGCATTTTTGCTCCTTAAAAATGGTTACCTAGATTACCTGTGGACTGTATTGGACTGACCTATGCTACTGACTTGTATGCTTTATGAACCTGATCAATAAATCTTCATCATTTTCTTGAACAACGTGTCTTCATTGGACTAAAAGGGTAAGAGAAGCATTGCATTTCACACACAAACCTTTGAACATGCTACCAAATTAAAACCCCTTTTGGCTGATAAGCAGCTGTACAGTTTTATTGCTGTCCAGCCCGCCCTTTGGATATTTTGGTTTAGGGGTTTCCCAGAGAGAGGGCCAGCTGGTATGTGACAGATACAGTGGCTACTCAACTGCTAATTGTTTTACAGGTATACTGGATGAGTGGGAGCTAGTTTAGATGAAAACTCCTAAAACTTGTTGATAAGGATCAGCATAATTGCCTGTATTTTTGGAATTTCCTTGGGATTCACCTACTGAGACTCTCATGATGATTCCCTACAATCCAGAATTCACTATATGCATTGCAACACTGGCATAGACCTTTAGGTGAATGCATTGCTCCAAGTTGTATATTATTGTGTTTATCATTCAAAATAAAAATCAATGTACTGTATCTGAATGGACACTGTGAATGGTGAACACTAAAGATTGTTCATTTTAGCTTTATTGAAGGAGAGTAGGTTTGATGAAAATTTGGAAGAGATTTCTTACTCTGCCTAGGGACTAACAAAGAATGAGACTTAAACTTTCACACTTCTTTAGCACCAGAACGTGTATTTCTTATGGTAGTTACTGTCTTATTTTATTTATTTATTTATTTACTTATTACATTTCTATACCACCCATTTGGGTGGTATCCCACTCTGGTTGGTGTACAAACAAATATCAAATAACATGACAGAACACACAACAAATCAAAACACGACCGACAAATATGTCTCAAAATAAAATAAAATAACTGGCATCTGAGGGCATGGTAGCCAATGTCATCATACTGTGTTTCAGTTCTTTGTGTTAATTTCTTGATGCTTCATTTTATTCCTACATTGTAGGTTGTTTGTTGCCAAACTTGAGATGAAGATGAGAGGTGAAATCTGCTGATGTGTAAGACTTAAATTGCACTCCCAGCTAAAGAAGGGGCACTATAGTTCTAGTAGAATGGTGTCCTTCCACACGATAATTCCATGTTAACTACACCCCACCTCACCCCCAAATGTTTTTCATTAATGTAATTCAAAGGTAAACCTTCATTAAGAACAGAAGTTAGAATCCCATTAAAAAAGGTGTTATAATTTGTCTAGAGATGACATGAGTTTGTTGGAGGATTTGGGAAATGACCCCTTCCTGGTGTTTAAACGGGCAGATAAGGGAGGTGGAATTATTTTGTTAAACAAACAACAGTACAGTCAAACCTCGCATAAAGAGCGTTTTGCTTAAAGAGTAACTCGCTTAAAGAGCAGAATTTTCTCTGAATGGTCGCTTCGCTTAACAAATAAAACCAATCAAAAACTCGCTTACCAAATAAATCGGGGTTCACAATCCCCCTCACAATTGGTCACTTACAATGGTGTTTCGCTTAAAGAGCAAACTCGCTTAACGCAGTATGCTCTTTAAGCGAGGTACAACTGTATCTTGATGAAGCTAGTAGGCAGCTTTCTGATTTGAAATTCTATAAGCCTTTAACCTGTGATCCCACTCCACACATTGCCTCTATTAACAGGGTAGTTCTTAATGAAAATTTATCTTTGAATTACATTAATGAAAAAACATACCGGTTTCTTTTAAATAAAAACCCCAGGGCCCCCATTTTCCATCTACTCCCTAAAGTGCATAACATCAAAGCACATGGTGACCCAATTCTGGGTAGACCCATTGTTTCAGGTGCTAACTCTTTGTTGAGCCAATTGTAGATCACTATATTAAAGCATTTGTAAAGGATACTCTTTCCTATATCAGGGATTCAGCTGACTTTATTTTGCAGATAGAAGTTTTTAAAGTACCAGATGGTGCTGGCCTGTTGACTATGGATGTTAAGGCCCTTTACACCAATATCCCTATGGAGGAGGCCAGGATGGTTGTAAACAATGCCCTGAGTCAACGAGGCCAACTACAACCACATATTCATTTCATTTTGGATTTGCCTGATATTTGTTTAGAAAACAACTTTTTCCGGTTTCAAGATTCTTTTTAACTTCAAACACAAGGTGTAGCTATGGGTAGTCACATAGCGCCCAGTTTAGCCAACCTATACATTATTTATTTTTAAAATAAGGTTATTCTTAACCCTGAATTTAATCCATTTTTTGCCCACATCATGATATATAGGAGATTCGTTGACAATCTTTTTTTCATTTTTGATAAATATTGCATTATGCAAGACTTTATAACATGGCTCAAGATTCAAGATCCTAATCTTATATTCTTTTCTAAAATGGATCTCAAATCTTTATCATTTTTAGATATCAATGTTTACATCTCTGAACAAGGAACTCTGGGCATGAAATTATTGTAAACCCACAGATAGAAATGTCTAGCTACAATTTGGGTCATTCCATCCACATTATATAAAAAATAATATTCCATATAGTCTCCTGTCAAGGGCAAAAAAGGAACTCCTCTATTGAAGGAGACTTTCTAGAATCAGCTAACAATATAAGGGAGGCATTACATCAAAGGGGTTACCCCCATCACATCATTGATGGCTCCTTTGATATGATTCGAAAATACCTAGAAACGTACTTCCGACACAAAAAAAGAAAACCAGCAAATTCAGAATCAACTCATCTTTGGAGTTCTCTCCATTGGCCAATGACATCAAAAAGATTATACATAAATACTGACATATCCTTGGAGGCAATGATAAGCCAGTAATAGGTTTTAAATGGACCAGATCACTGGGTAATATAGTAACACATACTGAGTGTATGGCTAGACAGGGACCAACACAGAACATCATATGTGGTCATTATAAATGCCACAACTGTGTTGTATGTAAATTTACCTGGGAAACCAGAGTTGTATTTTTTCAGAAGCTGATTTTCACCTCAAACTAAAGAGTTTTTCAAATTGTAATAGCATCAATTGTGTTTATTTATGGATTTGCCCTTGTGGTAAGAAATATGTTGGAAAATCCTCTAGACTCATTAAAATACAAATTGGAGAATATCGTTCGAGAATTAGAAACCAGATATTACAAGCAGCTTTAGTTATGCATTATGTCAAGGAGGGTCATAAAGATGAGCACTTTAAGTTTATTGTTCTAGAAATTGTACAACCTAAACCCTTTGGAAAAAATTGATATTGAAAGATTAGTTTTGCAGAAAGAAGCCTTTTTTATACACCGTCTGAAGACCCTGGTCCCATTAGGCTTAAATAATGAGTTGGACCTTTCTTGTTTCCTATAACCACTTGCATAGTTACATTTCTGTCACTTTTAACTATCAAGCCATTTCTGCCTTCTTACTGTACCTAAAAATATAAGTTGGTCTTGTGATCAAATCACTCAACATGTAATGTATATTGCAACAGCATACCACATGTTTTCAATATATTGAGCTCATAATGGATGGATGGTCTCCCCTTAGAAGCTGATAGACACGTTAAGATTTCTTGGTACAGTATATATTATGTTTAGACATTTTTATCTTGGTTAAAGGCTTAGAGCCAAATTTGAGAATGTTCCATTATTGTAATTTTGTCAGAGTGTATGACTTTAGTCTAATTTCATTTTATTGTCAACAGACAAATATTTAAAATCCTGATGAATATGTTTTTGAAAAACTGGCATTACTGGAGCAGTTTTGATAGATAATCTCATTACTCCTCCACATTCTTCTTGCAGTAAAAGATATTTAGCAGCTACTGTATTCCTGCCTTAAACGTTTTTTTCATCATTTGTATTGGCACTGTTTGTCCCTATTCCTCTGTATATCAAGTCAATTGTAACATAGCAACCCTTTCTAGAGTTTTCTAGACAGAAAATACATAAAAGTAGTTTACTATTATTCCCTTCTTCTGGGGGCTCTTTTGGACCGTTGAGCTTGCCCTTGACTACATAGGAAGTTCTTTATTAGGATGGTCAGTAAGGAACTGAACTTCTAGCCTCTGACTCTGCAGCCAAATACCTAAACCACTTGAGCTATCTAGTCAGACAAAATATCATCAGAGTAAATTATTCTGTAATCAGGATTAAATGAAAAGATAGAAACAATAAATTGATGAACTATACAGAAGAGATGCAAAGATGAAAACTGGTATGTCTGAGAGCTTTATGAATGTCATGGCATGCCAGAAAGACAAGTACAGTCAAACCTCATATAACACTAAAACCTGGTTCCACAAGTCTTGATGTTATATGATTTTTAGTGTTATCCGATACATGTTAAAATCCTATGGGAGCCATAGAGATACATTGTAACCACACAGGCTTTAGCGGTTGTTATCTGAAGCATCCCATAGGATCTTAATGTTATCTGATGCAATTCTTCCCCCCAGATTCCTTAATGTTATGCGATTTTCGTGTTATTCGATACTAATGTTATATGAGGTATTACTGTACTGTAAGTTGATTGTAGATAAAATCAAACTACAGCTCTTTAACTTGAAACTGAAATGACTAAACTGAGGTTATTGTACTTTGGCTACACCATGAGAAAGTGCTGGAAATGAAAATGATACTTGCAGGGTTCAAAGGCAATAGGAAAAGTGGAATTGTGAATGTAGACTAAACTGAATCAGTAAAGCTTTTAGTTTACAACACCAAAGCCAACTTTGATGGGACTTTGCAGAGATTATTAGTTTATAGGGTCACCATGAATGAGTGAAAAGTAGTTTGCTAGCACGTAATGACGATAACAGATACAAATCTGATCTTGAGTGCTTGTGTGAAAGCTCCATCACATGGATGGACATTAAAAAGCTTAATGCTGCATGGTCTTAGATGCCAACAAAGGTGTAGAGCTAAACAAAAAAGCAGGGCCTAGGCAACAAGGATTACTGCTTCCCCAGATCTATTGCATTGTGTAAAGAAGAACTCACTGCTGCAGCTGCTGGTGCTTCAGGATTCCTCTTCCTGGGGCTTAAGTGTCATTCCAACAGCTCAGCTCAATTACACAGGCTACGATACCAGCACAGATTAAAGAAGCTGCTTTATTTAGTGAGCTTCTTTAGTTGAAAACGCTGTCATAGAAGATGTGAACACAAGTGCAAAGAAAGGCACTGCAGTTCACATGAGGTTCCCCCCCAAAAGCATTTTTTTTAAATAGTAGCGGTGTTAGCCTGTGGTTCAGGCATATTAGAAAACAAAATAAAAATCATGTAGCAGTTTAAAGACTAACTGCTATTCAGTTGTACCTCGCTTTAAGAGCATAATGTGTTCCACAGGGTTGCTCATTAAGTGAGTTTGCTCTTTAAGCGAAACACCATTCTAAGTGACCAATTGTGACTTCTGGTGGTGGGGATTGTGAACCCCAATTTATTTGTTAAGTGAGTTTTTGGTTGGTTTTATTTGTTAAGCAACGCGAACATTCAGAAAAAATTCTGCTCTTTAAGCGAATTACTCTTTAAACGAGGTGCTCTTAATGTGAGGTTTGACTGTATTTTTATTGTTAGCTTTCACGGATCAAGCTGTCTTCTTCAGACAAGGAGTGAAACCTACAAGCATGGTTTATATATACAGTAATACACCGGATAACGTTATGACTTGGTTCCACAAGTCAAGACGTTATCCGATTTTTAGCGTTGTCCAACACATGCATTGAACAACGCTAAAAAAAAAAAAAAAGCCCTGACATCAGGGACAAACTGCGCAGTTTGTACCTGAAGTCAAACTGACCCTAGGATAGCGATTGCTAGCCTAGGGTCAGCTTGACTTCGGGGGGCAAACCTCTTCTCTCCAGCCGACACGAGCCTTAGCAAGGGCTAAGGTTCGTGTCGGGTGGCGAGACAAGGCACCCGCTCATGCACTTTTGTTGTGCACCAGTGGGTGCCTGTTTCCCGCAACGCACTGGTCCCACACGATTGGCTTGGATAACGCTAAAACAATCGTTATCCGATTCTAGCGCTATCCGGTCCAATCATTATCCGGTGTATTATTGTACCTGTACCAAATTCAGAGGTTAAAGGGAGAAGGGCCTGCTCAAGCAGGATGACAAGCAAGCACAACAATACATCTTCCCACAGCCATCAGATTAGCTCTAAAAGGGAGACATTTAGAGCTAATATGAATAATCTATTTATTATTTATATATTTCATTACATTTATACCCTGGCCTTTTCCGAGGACTCAGGGCAGCTTACAATCAAAAACAGTTAAAACACATTATTTACAACAAAAATAAAAATAAAAATAAAAAGTTAAAAGATCAAAAAGTTAAAAAGTTAAAAAACAACAAGAACAGGGAGAGAGGTGAGGTTATTCAAAGGAACCAGCCAACTGAGCTGACCATCTGCCCCACACCCCACACATGCCCTGCCAGCCAGGTCTTCACCCCCTTTCTGAGGGGCAGCACCTCTGTCTGGAGACGCAACTCACTTGGCAGGAGGTTCCATAGCGGTCACAGAAAAGGCCCTCCTTCTTGTGCTAGAGAGATGAGCCTCTCTAGCTGATGGTACAACCAGAGAGCCTCTCTTGTCCGCTCTGGTGGGATGGACAGATGTTCTTGGGGTAATGCGGTCTCTTAAATATCCTGGTCCACTGCCATGTAGGACTTTAAAGGTGATAACCAGCACCTTGAATTGCACCCGGAGGCATACCGGAAGCCAGTAGAGCTCTCAGAGAAGTGGTGAGGCACGAGCATAATGCCTGCACCCCATCACTACCTGAGCAGCTGCATTCTGGACTAGTTGAAGCCTCCGAATGGTCACCATGGGCAACCCCATGTAGAGCGCATTACAGTAATCAAGTCTGGAGGTGACTAAAGCATGTGTGATCATGAGCACACATTCCCGATCTAGGAATAGTTTCTGATTCCCTAGATCGTTCCCGATCTAGGAATGAGCATAACTGGCACACAGCACGAAGTTGTGCAAAACCCTTCCTAGGCACGACTGCCACCTGCTCTTTGAGCAGGAGTCATGAGTCCAGGAGGACCCCCAGGTTACGCACCGGGTCTGTTTGGGGCAAAACTGCCCCATCCAGAACCAAAGATGGTAACTCCTGATGCACAGCCACTCAGTCTTGCCAGGATTCAGTTGTAGCCCGTTGTCCCCCATCCAGACCCTAACAGCCTCCAGGCACCTGGAAAGGACTTCCACTGCATCACTAGGGTCCCCACGGGCTGAGATATACAACTGGGTATCATCTGCATATTGATGATACTTCACCCCATAGGAACGGATGATCTCACCCAGCGGTTTCATGTAGATGTTAAATAGGAGAGGTAAAAGCACCAAGCCCTGAGGTACCCCATTTTGGAGCAGTCTAGGGCTAGACACCTTGCCCTCCAACTACACTGACTTAGTCCGGCCCCTCAGAAATGAGGAAAACCAGGACCACACAGTGCCCTCGATCCCCAGTCCTCGGAACCTTTCCAGAAGGATATTGTGGTCGATGGTATCGAAAGCTGCTGACAGGTCAAGAAGAGCCAGGATGGATGGATGTCCACCATCCCGCTCTCTCCAAAGATCTATTGTTGCTGTTGGCTGTGGGAAGCTGTATTGTTGTGCTTGCTTGTCTGTCATCCTACTTGAGCAGGCCCTTCTCCCTTTGACCCCTGAATTTGGTGTATATAAACTATGCCTGTAAGTTTCACTCCTTGTCTGAAGAAGTGGACTTGATCCACGAAAGCTAACAATAAAAATATAGCAATTAGTCTTTAAAGCGCTACAGTGTTTTTTATTTTGTTTTCTGATATGCCCCCCTAAGCATTGTTTATCTTTGATATTGAAGAGGCTGAAGCCATTATACCAAAAGGTCAATATTTCACCTGGGCCTTTAAAGCCAGGCTTCTAGTGTACAGTGCTCTCTAAATTGTGTTGTTGTTGTTGTTGTTGTTGTTGTTGTTGTTGTTGTTGTTGTTGTTGTTGTTGTTGTTGTTGTTGTTGTTGTTGTTGTTGTTGTTGTTGTTGTTGTTGTTGTTGTAAGAGTTTGTGACCTGCACAAAAAAACAGTCTTTGGACTGTTGCCAGTTATTGACAGGTCAGCTGTTAGCCAGGGCTGAGAAGTTAATCTGCTGTTTTCAGGATGACAAATGGAATTATTCTGTTTTGCAAAAGCTCAGATAAGGACAGGTTCCTGTGTTAGAAAAAAAAATTGTTCTAAAAAGTTCAGCTCCACTGTGTATACTGACTAGATGGTATTGTTGACGCAATGGACATAGAGTTGGGCGGGTTGAGGGTATGGTGGAGGATGGGGTGCCTGGCGTGCAAGGGTCCATTGGGTTGGAGGGGGTCGGAATTAACTGTGTGACTCAACAGCAACAATAACAAACATTCATTATTTGTTATCAATGTGTGGAAATTCCAAGAAAGCAAGAAAGCCAATAATATCTTTTGAATGCCTGGTTTCATGGTTCCCAGAGGCATCTGAATAGCCATTATGGGAGGGAGAGTTATGAATGCATGAAATTAGCAGGTTGAATGTTAGTGGTAGATAATTATTTTCAGTCCAAAAACCAATCTGGAGTTTGGGAAAAACTTTGGTCTCATATTCTAGCAGTGGAAAGGCCCAAAGCAAATTGGGCAGGATTAGATGTAATTAAGGATTGAACATTTTTCCACCAAGCATACAAAATTCTAGGTCAGTTCTGGGAGGAGTTACTCAGGATTAAATGTGAGTATGTGCTAAATACTGCTCTGTTCCATGCAACAGTTTCCCAGATGTCAAACAATTTCTTATCTCTGATTTGTGATAGGTTTTAGCTGAACAAGAAGCTTGTGGTCCAGGTATACCACATTTGAAGGCAACATCTAGCCTGAGGTCCCACATCCTTGACATACACAGGTAGCAATATCCACCTTGTAAAGGGAGATATTGGCATGCACATTTGCAGGCCTTATATCCCTTCTTTCCATGGGCTAATTTACACAACACTTGGATTTTTGCATAGTACTGTACCAAAATGAAAATAAGTTTCCATGTAGATGTTCTGTGCATTGCTCCTACTGAGTTAACATGTGGCATTTATTCCTTTTTTTTTGGGGGGGGGGAGTTGTAGATGCAGCTGAGAGTAAGCCAAGGATCTGATGTGGAATTAAGCTTTTCATAGCATCACAGAAAGAAAAAGAGGGAAAGGTAGAAATGCTGAAAGATGTCCCTCAATAAGAATTTGAAAAGACTGGGGGAAGATAAGTTGTTACAAATGTTTCTTAATAGTTTACATTAAAAAATTAAAATTGGCTTTCCTCTTTAGCATTTCTCTCTGGATATAGAACAAAAGTTAAGGCAAGTCTCTTTCTAGTCTACCCAACACAAGCCAAACCATTAAAATGATAATTTTTCACTATGTGGTAGCTTTATTATTTGGAATAGGGTTATTCTAACTGTCAAGGCAACAGCTTGAATTGTAGATTAATTGCTCCCAGAGATCATTCATCTCTCATGCAAATCCATCTGAAGCTTTTGTTATATGGAGAACACTCTGGAGAGCACTTCTATGGCAGATAAAGCTCCATGGCTTGTGGAGAATGGGATGTGTGAGAATTAAGGACATTAAAAGAGAGCTCAGTTTGAGTACCTTAAATATCCAATATCTTGCTTCCCCACTGCCCTGCTCCCAAATCTGGCAAAAAGGTGACATCCATCCCTCTGTGGTTATTCCCCAGCAGGTATTGTTCACATACCAGATTTGGAGGTAAGAACTGGTCTATCTGTGAACAACAGATGCAGCAAATCTCTATTACAGATTGCACCAGATAACTAGGTGCAACAAATCTCTAGTAATGGTGGTGTTCATTATCACATTCAAAGTCTCCTCTAGCTGGAACTAAGGCTGGGATTCTCAACCTGCTGCCTGTGGGCCAGATGCAGCCCATGGTTCCATTTCATGTGGCTCCCACAGTCTTCACCACACCAGGAAGTGCCATGTGATGAAAGAAGGACAAAATGGCCATCCAGCCCCTCGAAGCTGTCTGAGGAACCATGACCCAGCTCCCATCTTAAAAAGGTTGAGAACTCCTGAACTAAGGCAAGCTGCTGCAGCACCTGGGAGAGCTCCAAGTTAGTTGTTTTCTCAATGAAGATCTGAGATTAAGTCAGAGCATGAAGTGCTGATCCCCCCCCTTTCTGCTAAAGAAGCATGCTAGCCATTCATCTTTGCTTTTTCAGAATAACATTACCATGCTAGCATGCATTTCTAATGTGTCTTTTCAACATTACCCTCTTTAAAGAGTAATACATGAAGAATAGGACAAGGTTTAAAAAAGAGCTCTTTCATTCTTTGTAGGTTAGATGTGCCACCACACACAAAGGTAGCAGATATTGAAGAGCAAGAGAGCAAATTCTCTTTCTACAAGGTGGGAGAACCTAAAGTGGCATGACCTTGATGGGAAGCCCTCATATTCTTGTCTCCACAGGAACTATTGAAGATGTGTCTTGTCCTGTTGCTGCAGCTAGAAGAGAACATCCTTTCTGCTTGAGGTCTTTGGTTCATGGGCTTGGGGGTTTCTTGCTCTCCAGAACTGGAATTCTCCTTTAAAGGCACCACAAGTTCCTTTGAGTTCCCACTGGCCAGTGATGGTGAACCTTTTAGAGACCGAATACTCAAACTACAACCCCAAACCCACTTATTTAGCACATAGTGCCAACATGGCAGAGCAAACTCTGTGCTTGGGGGAAGGAGGAAGCATTCCCATTGGGCTGCTGGGCAGAAGTGCAGGGTGAACTCTGTGCTGGGGAGAGGGAGGAAGCACTCCCATTGGGCTGCTGGGCAGAGGGGTGGGTGAACTCTGTGCTGGGGTGGTGGCTTGTGTGCCTACAGAGAGGACTCTTGAGTGCTTCTTCTGGCACACATGCCATAGGTTCACCACCACTGCACTAGGTTCTTGGGTCATGACCTCACATCTAGAAGACCAAGGTGCTCTGATGTCCAGGCAGCATTTCCAGCACTGGAAGATAGTGCTTCCAGATGGTTTACTGCAGGGATTCTCAACCTGTGGCCCACAGCACCATTTCATTTGACACACACACCCCTGCCTCCACCGCACCAGGAAGTGCCCTGTAGTGGAGGAAGGGCAAAATGGCTATTAGGCCCCTGAAACTGTGTGAGGGAGCATGACATGGCCCCTGGCTTAAGAAGGTTGAGAATTCCTGGTTTACTTCTATATTCATTCAATTCTCACTGTCAGCAAATTCTACCCTTCATCTGCATTCCTGACAATTTTTAAAATAGCTTTCTTGGCTAGTTCTCCCCCCCCCCTTTTTTTTTTTTTTGCGTTTTGGAATGCTGTTCATCTTCTTGATTAAGAGAATTCATTTCAGGAGCCTTACTTTAGTCTTCAGATCACTCTACTGTTCACCTTGTGAAGGCACATTTCATATACTGGTACTTGGCTCTTAGTCAACTGGTCTCCCCCTCTTGCTCTGCAACACATGGCTTTCTTCTTAATTAAAAACCATTGCTGCCAAAAGAGCATTGGAACTATGGGGTTGAAAGCCACATTATTAATTTAAGAAATTTTCTATTAGTAATGGTTCTATAGTTTTTGCTTCCAGCTAATTGGCATTGTGTTGCCCACCAGTGCTTAGTAGTAATGCTCACATCCAAAATCAGCCTCTAAATGTTTTAATGTCTTCATACAGATTCACAATGCTTCTCTAGGGATGGTGAGACCAGGAATACAAGGCAACATGGTAATGGGGCTTTATTTTATATCAGTTCTTTTGCTGAAGAAGGATATGCTATTTTTTGGTCAGCTTCTCAGAACATCTCTGGGGCAAACTGTTTTTCTGAGACTTATCTTTTACACCTAAGAAAACATTAGGCTGTGGTAACCAAATTAAGATTTAAATTTGACTGCATAGTTCTTTATGTATTTGCTACTCATGGTGAAAAGCTGATAACTTTGTGAGGCATTAAAACTTTGGCAAGTTGGAAGTTCTGCCTGTTTAACAAACCCTGAGACTGTGCATAGGTGATTGGTTTTTAATGAGCACTGGAAACATATTTTCTTTCTAGTATAGTAGTACAGGCAGTTCAGTACAGGCAGCTTGGTCACTATGCAGGCAAAAAGGAAAATAAGCACATGTAAAAGTGGGGCTATAGAGAAAGCTGCTAGAGAGGAGAGCCTGTTTTTATTATTATTATTATTATTATTATTATTATTATTATTATTATTATTATTATTATTATTATTATTATTATTATTATTATTATTATTATTTCAATTTATATGCCGCCCAACTCGGTGCAACCGACTCAGGGCAGCACACAAAACCCACACATATAACATCTCATAAACATCAACAGTATAATCAACAGTTTATTATGCAATCCCAATAGATCACAATATGTTTGAAATTAAATACAATAGAAAATACAATATAATACAATGCAATGAAACAGCAAAATAATGACAGATACATCAACATTGTCAGTGTACAGTATATCATAAAAAACAATTACAGTCACTTCCCTCCAAGCAGACAATTATAATAACTTCCCTTCTAACGGCCAGTTACAGTTACAAACAGCAATGCATTAATATCATCAGTACATATATCATAAAACACTTACAATACAAAATAGTCACTTCCCTCTGAGCAGACCATTATAATCACCTCCCTTCAAATGGATAGTTATGGTAACTTCCCTCTGAACAGGCATTGTTTTATCTTTCCGGTTTTATCTCTTCTCAGTTTTTATCTCTTGCTCTGTTTTAAGCATTAGTTTTAAAGTATTAGTTTTAGAGTTTTAAGTGTTAGTTTGTATTTTTTGTATTATTATATGTGTATATTACTGATTTTTTAAAGTTAATATTGTAAGCCGCCCAGAGTCGGGCTTGCCCAATTGGGGCGGGATAGCAAATAAGAATAAATAAATAAATAAATAAATAAATAAATAAATTGTGGGGAGATCCTTCGCTGGCCCCGGGAGGGTGGGGCTCAAGGCCAGCTGAGCGGTGGCGTTCTGCTGTGGAGCAAAGTCTGTGCTTTTTCCCCAAGCCCAGGAGGTTCCCTGGTGTCCGGAGACTTGGCGCGTCAAGGCCAGCTGAGCGGTGGTATTGCTGGGCAGTATCCCAGCACAGACTGCAGCTTTTGCCCGGTCCCAGGAGGGCTAAGCTCGAGGCCAGCTGAACGGCAGAGTTGTTGTTAGTCCTCCTGGTTAGGAGGGTGTCCGGTGAAAGCACGGTGAAAGCAGCGGCAGCGGCAGAGATCTCATAGCCGCCCGCCACGCTCAGGTGTTGCTCCTCCAGGGCCAGATGGTTAATTACAACTGTTTCCTTTAATTTGCTTATAAATCAAGGCAATTATGAAATTGAGCCCAGTTTCTAATCTAATCAGTTTTTCTCCCTTGGTGGAGGAAAAATTAAAGATGTACAGTAATACCCCGGTTAGCTTTTGCAACGCACAATGCTAAAACCAGATAACAAAGGGGAATTTGAGGCAAACTTTTGCACCACACAACATTAAGATAATGTTGTGTGATGCAAAAGTTTGCCTCAAATTCCCCAACATTGATCTCTGCCCCAAAGCCCACAGGGCTGGAGACCAGCCCTGCAGGCTTTGGGGCAGAGATCTCCATTCAGTGGCGGTTTGGTTGGGGGAGGGTGTGCATGCCTGTTCTCTCCCCAACCAAACCAGTGTTCCGAGCGGCCAATCGCCAGTTTGGTTGGGGGGGGGGAGAATGGATGTGCGTGCCCTCCTTCCCAACCAAACTGGCGACCCGAGTTTGGTTGGGCAATCACCAGTTTGGTTGGGGAGAGAATGGGTGTGCATGCCCATTCTCCCCCTAACCATACCGCTGCTGCGATGCTCACAGTGCCGGTTGGGGGGGAGGGGTTGGGGAGGGTGCATGTGCGCCCTCACCCCAACCAAACCAGTGCTTGGCTTGATCTGCCTGCCTCTTTGTAAAGAGCAGCAGAGATTCCACGCATGAAATTATGAGGTTTGGTTTCTGCTTTAAAGGAAATATGGCATCACAGATACAGTTTTTAAAAGTATGTAGTGAATGAGTGTTTAAGGTTTTAAAGCAAGTTCCAGTTAGTTTCTGGAATAAATGCATTGGCTGTGATGGGCACGATCTAGAAGGCGCCTCAAAATGATTAACAATGTTTCTCTACAACTTTTACTATAGCTTTGGTTACATTGCTATTAGGTAATTGTATCCAAAATCCTGTTGGAAGCATTACAAAAGCCTACAGACTAGTTGAGGCAACACTATAGAGTAGAATACAATGCTGAATATGCATTCTGCAGGCAGTAACACCAGTATATCAGCCGTGGGCAGAAGGGATATCTCAAGAGGCTTTAAATTTCTCCTTTCATCAGGCCATGACAGCTTAGCCAATGATAAGCAGATATGGGGACTGAAATCCAGAACATCTTGAAATCTTCTTTCCGCTCACGCCTCCTCAATTTTGCCATTTCCCACTCTTTGAATAGTGATAGTTTTTATGTACCATGAGAGTTCCCCAGCTATCGCGTAATACTATTAAGCCTACTTTTACAGTCTGAATGTCTAAAAACATAGCAGATATCATCACTCAGTATTTAGCCTCAGTATTCTTTTGTAAAGATCAAGGAATATAAAGAGCTGATTCAATGATGCAGAGAAAAAATATTTGGTACAGTTGTTCTGGACTCTTAGTACTTCAGTGTAAAAGCACGAAAACTGCATTTTCGAGATCTCCTTCTGTGTTGTGGAACACAAATATGAAACCTTTGAATTTTGACTGATACATTAGCATTCTGTGTGCCAACCATATTGGAAACACCTGAAGGGGAAAATATTTGATTACAGGCAGTGATGGGATTACAAAAATTCTACTACCACGCCATGACGTCACGGACGTCATGAGCATGGCCAATGTCATGACGTCATGACGTCATGGGCGGAGCCAACATCATGACATCATGACGTTGTGGGCAGGGCCAAAAATAAAAAATAAAATAAAAATAAATAAAATAAAAATAAACACACACACACACACCTCAACCCACCCACCCACCCAACCAGACAGCTACAACACAAACCCGTAAATAACTTAAAGAAATAAAATAAATAAATAAATAAAATAAAAATTAAATAAAAATACAACCACCCACCCAATACACAAATAAATCACCCACCCACCCCAAATACAAAACCCTCACTTACCTTCCTTGGGGCCAACGAACCCCCATGGCCCATGGCCACCCGGCAAGGCGTGCTGCCCCCGACTGCAGCCTCCTCCTCCTACAAAGGCCACAGCCGCAGGAGCCACCACCTGCAGCCGCCGGCCACAGCCGCCACAGCCGCTGCCTGCAGCCCCTGGGCGGCCACCAAGCTCCCACGGGCACGTTGGTGCCTGCCCAGGCTGTCTGCCACCGCCGCGCCCTCCCAGGGACTTGGGCCCGACAAGCCTCCATGCCCTGGATAAGCCCGGCGGGGCGCGCCTCCGCCGGGCGTCTGCAGCTTCCTCGGGCCGGTGCCTTTTCAGCCCGGCTCCGGTTGCGGCCACGGGCGGCCAGGGCCTGCGGGCAGCGGTGGCTCCAGCCCCTGGCTGCGGCTGAAGCCGCCACCAGAGCCACCGCTGCCCGCAGGCCCTGTCCGCCCATGGCCGCAGCCGGAGCCGGGCCGAAAAGGCACCGGCCCAAGGAAGCTGCAGACGCCCGGCAGAGGAGGATGCGGCGGTGGCGGACCCCGCCGGGCTTACCCAGGGCATGGGGGCTTGTCGGGCCCAAGTCCCTGGGAGGGCGCGGCGGCGGCGGACGGGCAGGCACCAACGTGCCTGTGGGAGCTCGGTGGCCGGCCAGGGGAGGTACCCTCCTCTGAGGGCTGCCGCTGCTGCTGCCGGAGCCGCTCTAAAAAGGGGCAGCTCCAGCTCCAAAATATATTTTTAAAAAAATTAGAGCCATTTGGCTCCAATTTAGTGCGCATGCACAGAAACTCAAACTGACGCATGCGCAATGCGTCAGATTGAGTTTCTGCGCATGTGTACTAAATTGGAGCCATTTTGGCTCCAATTTAAAAAAAATTCTTTCGGTGAGGCGTCCGGAACCGGATGCCTTAAAAATGGGCTACCCTCTCAGAGAACCCTCCGAGATTGTTCCTACCGGTTCCGGGGAACCAGATGGAACCGGGGTAATCCCATCACTTATTACAGGCCTGTAGAGCAAAGAAACCAGAACAGGACAGGGCTCTCTACCTTTATTATTGTGAGGTACCAGTCCCCCTCTATTCAGCTCCAGTTTGAAGCACATCTAGAGTACTGTGCCATATTCTGGGCACTGAACTTTTAAAAAGATGCAAACAAATTAGAGCAGGTACAGAGAAGGGCAACAAGAATGATCAGAGAACTGGAAACTAAGCCATATGAGGAAAGACTAAAGGAACTGGGCATGTTTAGTTTTGAGGAAAAAAGAGAGTGATATGATAGCACTCTTCAAATACCTGAAAGATAATCATAAAGAGGAAGGTCAAGTTCTGTTCTTGGCCATCCCAGAGAGCAGGATGCATAATAACAAGCTTAAACCACAGGAAGTCAGATATAGGCTGAACTTTAGGAAAACATTCTTAATGGTTAGAGCAGGATGACAATGGAACCAACTGCCTTGAGAGGTGGCAAGCTTTCCAACATTGGAAGCATTCAAAAGAGAATTGCTTATTTTTGCATGTAGAGCCTCCTAGAAGATTGTGGTATTTTTGTACTCATCTGGAGCTTTAAGAGCTGCTGAAACCCCAACATTAGGGAAGGCAGTTGGTGGGGGCACTAGCTCTCCAGCCAGAAACTCCCTTGGTTCCCACTGACTCAGTCTCCTTCCTGAGAAGATGGGGTTTTGGGGAAGGGGTAGAGATTACCATACCAAGCCGCCTGGCCTGGGCAAATCACTGTCTTCCACCTCTGTGATTTATGTGCATTTTCAGCAAATATCAATATAATCCTATGAATCTATCTGCAGCTTCATGAGTAGAAGGGATGTTTGAGATTCTCTCTCCCCCCCCCCATGCCTTTTAATACTGGCAGCCACCAAGCAGCTCAAAACAGGTGTTAATAGCATTTGGACACTTGCCCTTGGCATTTGGCATGAGTTGTAAAGAGCACACCAATTACTTAGCCCTGGGATTACAAGGATTACAATTTCCATTGCCTAAGGCGGGGAAGCCTGGTTCCAAACACCTGCTTGTAGGTATTGCATGCCATTTTATGAAAGATCCTGACACTGATGGGAAAGGTAGTTTGCCAACTACTCTCACACTGGTGCTCAGTACTGCAGCAGACAATCTTTGAATACATTTGGATAATAAGAAGTAATGTGGGCCTGTTAATCTGCATGACCCTAGGTCCAGAGTAAATGTGCTTAGGACCCTCTCCAGTAAGTTCTCTCTTCTCATTTGACAGCCAAAGTATTTGAGCTTCAGCCTCAATACCTATCCTTCAATATCAGCAGTCAGAGTTGATTTTCTTTAGGATTGACTGATTTGATCTCCTCGTAGTCCAGTGAACACTCAGATGTCTTCCCAGTAGCACAGTTCAAAGGCATCTACTGTATTCTGTGTTTGGCCCAGCTCTCTCAGCCATATGTTACTACTTGGAAGACTATCACTTTAACTATCAAGACTTTTTTTAGCATGGTGATGTCTCTACTTTTTATTATGCTGCCTATGTTTGCTGTAGCTTGCCTCCCAAGGAGTACTGGTAAGCATATTTTTATTTCATGGCTGCAGTCACTGTCTGCAGTGCTTTTAGACCCAAAGAAAGTAAAGTCTGTCATCATTCATTTAAGAAGGCCTCCTTATCTCTCCTTGTTCTTCTTTGGAAATCTGCATTCACCTTGGTGAATCTTTCTCTTTCATCTTTGCCTTTCACTTTCCTTCTTTCTTCAGCTATTTGCAAAGCCTCATCAGACATCAACTTCACTTTCTTGCTTTTCTTTTTGTTTGGGATGGTTCTAGTTGCTACCTCCTATATGATGTTACAAACCTCCATCAAGGGTTCTTCAGGCACCCTGTGTGTCAAGTCTATTTTCTTCTATGTTACTAGCTAAGTAGAGAACACAAATGAAAACGAAAGTAAAAAAGCAAGGTGACGTTTTAGGGTTGGAGTCTAACTCTAGTCTATTATGCAAAGTTCTAATATTTAACTCTTGAACAGCCTCATACTGTAGAGCAGGGGTAGGCAACCTATGGCACTGTGGGCTGGATCCAGCCTGTAGTGCAAAATAATCTGGCTGCTGTCCTCACTCCAACAGCCACTGCCTCCGGAATCAGCTGTGGACTCATTTTATGGCAGCCATAAATGGCAGGGGGGGACCCCCACCAAAGATCTGCCCCTTCAACTGTCTGAGGGAGAGTGACCTGGCCCTCAGCTTGAAAAGATTGAGAACCCCTGTTTTATATGAGGTATTTGTTGCACACTTGCCCTGTGTTATTCACAATTGTTTTCCAGAGGGCCCTCTTCTGAAATTGTTCTTAAAACAAATTGACATTCCTCAAATGGAGGTTGCCATTGTTTAAAGGTTTCCCTTGCTCGAAAGCTAGATATGTCTGACTCTAGGGTTCAGTGCTCATTTCTGTTTCAAAGCCAAAGAACCAGCGCTGTCTGCTTCTGCAGACGTTTCCGTGGTCATGTGGCAGGCATGACTAGACACCGGAGTGCATGGAACATTGTTTACTTTTCCACCAAAGTTGTCCCTATTCATATACTTTCAATTTCTTGCTTTTGAACTGCTAGGTTGGCAGGAGCTGGGACAAAGATGGGAGCTCATTCTATCCTGGAGTACTTGGGAATCGAACTACTGGCCTTCCACCTCCCAGTCAGCGTCTTAGCCACCACAAAATAATTTTACCCCAAAAAACAAAATCCTGGGGAGAATAAAGGGCAGTTCTGGACATATAATGCATTCACTTTTCCCACCCAGCTACAAACTGCTAGTATATGCATTATCATCATATAATGATTTGGAAAAGCTTTTAGAGACTGGGAGAGGGAAAACTTGTCTTTCCCATCAGCCATCCCTTCCTGAACCTTCTCTTATATCTCAGGGAGTGTAATGTTTTCTTTAAGCATATGGCATGCATCCACCCCACCTCTAATCTGTTGCTCCAGGATGCTAATGATAAGCTGATAGGGAATTGAACAACATTATATTAGCTTTCCTTCTTCTTTCCTTTCCCCTCCCGAATTTTAAGGAAATAACCTGTAAATAAAATGACAGATAAATTACAAGTCTCTATATTTATAGACTCAGTTGGAATCTTAAGTCAGCCATTGTTTCACGTATTATTATTTTTAATTTGCAAAATTTGCAATGAGAATGCTAGCAACATCCTTTATCTCTTTATGGAGGTTAACTATTTTCTCTTATAGAAACTGCAGTCTTATTTTCTGTGTGATCTTTTCCAATCCCAAATCTTGCTGTTGGAGGAAAGGAAATTCATTCAAATACAGTTTTGCAGTATAGTCTCACTTCCACACAGGAGTGCCAGTATCCAGAGCAGGGATTCTCAACCCATGGCCCATGGGCCAGATGCAGCTCACGGCACCATTTCATGTGCCCCCACCACCACCTCCACCACACCAGGAAGTGACATGGTGGAGGAAGGGCAAAATGCCCATCTGGCCCCCAAAGCTGTCTGAGGGAGCATGACCCGTGCCACAGTTTAATAAGGTTGAGAACTCCTGATCTAGAGTTCCTTCCAACCAACCATGCCATCATCTGAGATGTATGAACTATTAAGGATTCATATGAGCCAATTCACTCTCTATTTATTCTTTTTTGACAGTCCTCATTCTGAAGCTTCTGCTGTCCTTAATCATGCTCAGATCAGTTTGCTTTTATGTTAGGAAATTTCAAGCTAAGTGTGCTGATTGATCCCTTTTGTTTTTTAGTGACTCTTTTATGACCTTTGTTTGCTTTGTTTGAAAAGTTGATCACTTTTTATTTATTGAAGGTAGGCAACGCATGACATGTGTCTCTCCCCAGAGGCCCAAATGCAGCACAGTCAACAATGTGCTCCAATTTTTTAAAAACCACAAACAGCCTTTCACAAAGTTGCCTTGTGGCCTTTGAATGACTTTTTTTCTGGAGGGGGTGGGGAGATGGGAACTGACTGCACCAGTTTCTCCTTCCCGGTATTGTTTAAGAAATTACCCAGTATGACCTTTCTTCCTTGATGGAACTTAAAAACATTTTGCATTAAATATCAACACTGTGTCTTAGCTGTGTATTGACCAGTATGGGACCAGTTTAGTTTTAACAGGTTTGCATAAAGCCTGGGCGCAAGAAGTGATTGCTCTGTGTGTTGTAGAGCTGTAGCTTTTTAAGTAGGCTATTTTTTTAAATACACCTGGATAGCTCAGTGAGTCAGAGCAACTGGTTGCTGAGCCAGGCATTGGTTGTGGATTGCCTGTTGTGCCATATAGGAAGAGATCCCACCTTAGTGAGCCCAGACAAGTTGCAGAGTTGAAGGGGGTTCCCAGAAGAAGGTAATGGTGAACCACTTCTGAGTATTCTGTTTGTAGAAAACCCTGGAAAGGGTAACTCGTAAGTCACACGTTCTCAACCTTTTCAAGCCGGGGGCCTGGTCATGCTCTCTCAGTCAGCTTCGAGGACTGGATGGCCATTTTCCCCTGCCTGCATGATGGGGTGGCCATTTTGCCCCAATAGCTTCAATGGGGTGGCCATTTTGTTTCTTGAATGCCATTGGATGCGGTAGGGGGCCCATGAAATGGTGACATGGGTTGGCTCTGGGCCGCAGGCCTTAGATTACAATTTATCCTTGGATAGCTTGTTATGTAATTACACAAACAGCACAACTTCTGGAAGCAAATTTCAGTAAATTTAGAAATCTTCATAGACATTGTCCCATACGTAGTTGTGCAGCTCATTATACAACAGAGAGTATCTATAGAGCTTTCTTAACTTACACTTTAAAAGTCACTTTAAAAACATTACACTGTTTGTGCAACTGCACAACGGGATCTCAGTGGTCATCACTTTCCTTGGCTTTATAATCAGTACTAAGGAGACATGTTTGAATATAGACTGCAAGGTTCTATAACAGAATGCCTTGCCAATCCCTCTTAAGTCCTATGACATTTGAGGAAAGCCATGTTATGTTTCTAAGACCTGGCAGAAGCCTCACAAACTACTAAAATGCCCAGGACACACCCCTTGGATCTAGAAATGGCTGCAAGTTTACTTATGATTTTGAAAAAGAAATCATATCTGAGAGACAAGGGAGAATTTGTGGCCTGCTTGAAGGACAAATTACCATTCCTGGAGTTTTATGGGATTGATGGATATGCTTTTTGGTGGGGGGTGGGGGAAGAGATGCTAAAGAGAGTCTCTAGGGTTGCAAAAACTACCTTGAATGGCCTCACACAGATCTTGGGTCCCATTGGGTCCGTTGTTGCTATAAGCAGTTTTAAAGCATTTCTGGAAATTATATTATCACCACAATTGGAATAGGAAACTTAACATTGACCTGGGTCTGAAGAGATATTCTGGCTTGCATGTAGACTTTATACATGAACAATGACTGTGGAAAATCAGAGAGGCATGGTTTTAAGAATATATTAAAATACAGTGGCATGGCAACAAGCACTCCCAGGTGACTATGAAAACAAGAAGAATCCCCAGTACATACTCCTTAGTTAAGAAGGATAGTTTAAACCAGAGCTTAGCTTGCCCTTTGAGAACTCAAGCATCACAGGATCAGAAAATATTTGAGAGAGATTTATTAAGGTCATTAATGCACAATAAAATCCTCCTATCAATACATATGCTGTCTTACTAAGTACAGCAAATAAAACCCCAGAGAATATAACAGTCAGACAGACAGAAAGAGAGAGAGAGAGAATACAGATATAATTTGCACAAAAAAGAATTGCAAATTGTTTCCCTGAGGAAATTCTCTGAACCTGAATTCCAAAGTGGAGGAAAGCAACTGTGAAGATGAAAAGTAGAATGGAATACTTAGGCATTACCGGTAAGCAAGAGAAATGATTTGAACAACTTGAGATGTAGAAATGCAAATTGGAGTGGTGGGGGTGGGGGGAATAGTGTAATTCTAATAGAATTATAGTACATCTGATCATGATGAGCAAGACTGTGACACATGACTGCCATCCCTGTACAGACTGACAATGGACAACTTCAGAGTCCATGATCTCTCTTCTTATGTTTCTCATCTCTAAGGTGCACATGGCCTGAGCAGTCTTTCAAATAGATGATACTTTCATTAAAAAACTGTCTTCTGACAATCTTACAAATTGGGACTGTGTTCTGTAGTGTAAGACCCTGGAAAAAGTTATTACAGGATAAAAAGACGCTTGAATCCTATCTTGTTTATGTAGTGCTTTGTAGTGCATCCAGTTTTTGAAGCAAACACAGGGCTATCCAAACTGCTGAATTTTGGAAAAGTAGAGTGTAAATATATGCATACATTTTTAGTTGATTAGTGTTTTTTGAAAAAATGTTGGCTTTAAATTTTACTGTTTCTGACTCGTATAAATAAATGTACTGTCATTTATGCAAAAGTTTTATTTATGTGAGACAGAGTTTTCCATGCTGTAAATAAGCAAAGGACATCATTGACCACATAATACACTATGTGGAAAAAGCATATCAAGAAGAGACATAAAATGCAAGTGGAATATTTCAGGATGAAGTTTTAGAGTGTATGTGACGAGTTGTACTTTTTGCTTTGATGTTCTGAGGAAAACTGTGAATTTAACTCTTGTTGAATGAGATAAAAGGTAGAAATGCCCTATCCATTTGGATTTAAAAAAAGCAATCTTCATAGCATCTTCTAATTTTTAGATGAAGTTTTTCAAAACTAGCTGGAGTTGCCATAAAATTGTTTTCTCTGCAATCTGTCTTCCTCTGTCTCTCATTCATCCCAGTTTCACTTGCTTTGGCTACAGAGGTGGATAGTTTTCTCCTTTCCCCACGTCTGTTGTGCTTCATAGCTTGTGGGATGTTCTTAGTATATCTCAAGAAATGGAAGTGCTGAGGTCATGGAAATGAACCTGGGCTCATAGAGAGCCTCAGTACTGTTTGAGAGACAGAGAGCGCAAACGTGGTGCTGTGTGAACAACAGTGGCCTCTGCTGCTTCATAGGTATAGCTATGCTATAAGTAGACTAACCAGTTTGTGTAAAAAGCAGAACCAGAGTGTTTTTTTTAGAGCTCCTGGGAAGGAAACTGGGTCATTCTGAAAACGGACAACCTGAATGGCAGAGCAGAAATCTGTATGGGGTTTCTGAACCATGTCATGTGCTAATTAATAAGTTGCATGAAAGTCACAAAGAAGTTGGCTGGTCGCCCTTCACAAATTGCTACTTTTAGTGGCAACTGCTGCATCTATTTCTGAGAAACAGTCACTTTAAGCTTTACTAGTAGAAGATGTTTTATGGTTAAAGAGATTGCTCGTTGCTGCTTATGTGCACTGAAGGGCAATTGCTGGCTTTGGTTAATGTGTGCTAACTCAATGTGATACGAGTGGTGGGTTTGGTTGAGTGCTCCACATTTGCTCTTGACTTCCTTTCCACCCTGGTAGAACTTCCTTTGCAAGTGAAATGTGTCTGTGAGAATAAAAATAAAATATATTTTTCAGGCTATGCTATGCCTGTAAGCACATGGGTGCATGTGTATACATACACATACACATACACATACACACATCCATCTATAGATGAGGTCATTCTGCATTCTGACTCAGGGATTTTAGGTATTTATATACCTAAATATTAATTTCTCCAAGTTGTAGTAAAAACCGTCTTTTTTTCTTGGGAAATTAAAAAAATTATTAAAGGAGGCTATTGTGATCCATGTATGAAGCCATCATATCTACAAGAGACAAGACTGATTTGCCACAGTTTCTAGCCAAGTGATTATGTAGGGCTAGGCAATATCTTGGTAATCCTTTGCACCAACTTTCCCCAATCCCTTTCCCTCTCAGTGTGTTGGACTAAAATGTTCATGATCTCTAACTAGAATTGTCATTGGAAATGCTAGCTGGAAGTGACTAGGGCATTATAACCCAACACACCTGTAGGACACTTGGTTGGGAAAGGAGATTTACAATGACTGATATCTTCATATTGCTGATGGGTTTGCCTGAGGCCATGTCTCAGGCACATGGCAGATGTGAGATTTGAAATAGTGAAGGATGACATTAGCACATGACATTATCAGGTAGTTGCATCCAGGGTTTGATCTACTTTTTCCAGCCATTAAAAATTCCATGCAGCTGCCATACTAATTTTCCATAGTATCCCTGAAATAGTATCCTGCTAATAGTATCCTACTGGGTCCTTTGGGACAATGAAATTGTTTAGACACTACCTTCTGATAGCACTCGCCCCTCCCTCCAGAGATCACACTGTGAAAAGGACCTACCTAACAGTCTCTATCTGGGAGAGTCTTATGGATCCAGTTCTGGGAAAGAAACCTACAAAGAATAACTGATTTTATACTACATGCAGGACTGGTTTTGCTATTAGTCTTAATCAGTTGGTTACCTCAGATGATGGCACTATGGTTGGCTAGAAGCTTCTAGGACTGTCCATTTTTGTTTAATCCTCCCTAACCCACCTGAGACAAGAAAAGAATTGACCAAATACAACGTGAAACTAGGAAGCTGTATGGACATTTTCTGGTTTGTTGAGGGGTGGGGATTCATGGGGGTAGAGCTTGCAGGAGGTCCTGGACATATAAATGTGTACCTTGAATCCTCAGAATTCATCCAGATCTGGAGTATGCAGTCTTTCTTAATGTTCTTAATGGTGTTGTTTGGTTGATTTAAACAGATAAACACAAGCATTACTTTTTTAGGAAGTTATGCTCAAACATTAGAAACATCCCACAACATAGCACGATAAAGGTTGTTAACGGTATTAGGCCTTACTAAAGTGAGTAGTCAGGAACAAGTTTTGGAGTTCTCCAGAACTTTTCTTCTTGTTGGAAGTTAAACATAACAACAAAGTTTAGAGAGAGAGAAGAAAAGTTGGATATCATATTTGAGACTTACAGTCTGTGTGTTATTAACAGTTTTAAGCAACAGCATGGGTTGTATTAATTTGATTACTATTTAGTGTAAATGATTGATTGAAAGACTGGAACTAATGGAGAAAAATGAGAATTATGGTCATAACCTTTCATAGCAAAGGAAGTATTTTAATATTTCCCCCCTCTCTAGTGGGATTCATGTATGTATCATATTGGATACATATATGCATCCAGTATGCTTTGATACAAAGCATTAGAGAGAGTATGGAATGGTTATCAGCTCTCTATAGAGAAAAAGAAAATTAATTCTATATCCCTCTGGATTTGCAACCTCCATGTTGAGGATTTTCTTTAGAAATACTTTTGAAAATTTAATAAAAAGTATAAATATAAATACAGTCAAACCTTGCATAAAGAGTGTCTCGCTTAAAGAGTAACTCGCTTAAAGAGCAGAATTTTCTCTGAATGTTCACTTCACTTAACAAATAAAACCAACCAAAAACTCGCTTAACAAATAAATCGGGGTTCGCAATCCCCCACACAATTGGTCATTTACAATGGTGTTTCGTTTAAAGAGCAAACTCGCTTAAAGAGCAATCCTGTGGAACGCATTATGCTCTTTAAGTGAGGTACAACTGTATAGAGAAATCCAGAAACCTCAACATTTGGCCCAGATAAGACAGCATTTTTTGTCCCCACCATTCTTCAAGTTTGCAATGCCAAGGCTGAACAAGAATCATGCTGGGTTAGAAAACTTGCCTTTCTATATATTGGTGGTCTAATTGAGGCAATTACCATCTTATTTTCTAAGGTTTGAATGATTGTATTCTTTGATACATTTGATTAGTGGTTAGTCATCAGTGCCCCCCCCCCCCCCACTATTGAGTTCACATGGAAATTGAGAGAATGCACTCTTTTCCAGTTCTGCATAAATCATTGGAAGACACAAAATGGTTCACAGGGAAAGGTCTTTGAAACCAAGTTTGTTCTGATGAGATGTATGCGTGTGCGTACACATGCTTGCACTCTCTTCGCCTATGTTGCTGAGAGGTAGAAGTTAACCTGCTTTGAGAGCTCTTTGGATTCTCACATCTGTCTTTGGTTCCACACATTTCAGTCCCTCCAGAGGATCTGTCAGTTTGGCCTCTGTTCTCTGTGTGTATCTTTCTAACATGGATGCTTCACTCCGTTCTGAGGACTGTCCAGTGAGTCACACACAAAAATACTCTCCTTTCTTCAAAAACCACTCTTCTTCAAAGGATGAAGTGTTCTGCAAAAGAGTTGTTTCAAGCATTGCAGGCAATTGTTTTTACCTGCTAGGGAGGCAGCATCAAAAGAAAGTAAAGCAGATTTCTTTTGTTTGCATATTTCATATGACAGAATAAACCGCATGATATTTTCTTAATAGCTTCTTAATCTTGCCCTCTATGTCTCTTTCCAGTGCTAGGAACACATTGCTCCATCTCTATATAAATGCTTAGAGAAAGGAGGTACAGTAATACCCTTTCTACTAAAATTAATATTTGATTTATCCTTTGAAAATTGTGTGTACAGTACACACAAACATATCCCACAGGTCACAGTACCATCAATATCTGCCTCAGTTTCCTTTTCTGCAAAAGCAACTCTCTCTTACAGATCCTAAGTATCTGTGATTTAGAAATTAAGTATGTCGTGCTTCACTGGAAAAACCAAGGCTCATGAGGATTCTAGCAATAATGATTACACTTATATATAGCTTCATAGTGCTTAGAATACTCTCTGGATGGCTCACAAGGTAATTAGCATTTTGCCCCCAACAAGCTTTTACTGACCTTGGAAGGCTGAGTCTACTTAGAGCTTGTCAGGACTGAACTAAGACTGTAAGCATAGCTTATCCATGGTGCCACAAGGGCTCTTGCAGTTTTACTTAACCATCCAATCCAGCAGGCAAGTCTTATATAGCAGAGCAGGCAATAAAATACTGTATTATAGTAATGTCCTCCAATGTTCTGAATCCACAAGATGAGTAGGTCAATTTTTTCCACATTTCCCCTCCTCTTATATTACAACTTAATCTTCTCTTTTTCATGGGAAGTGCTCTAAATTAGATTCTTATTCAGCATGTGCCAATTGCTGCCTCATATTATTCTCTTATATTGGCAGTTTCTAAAAGAAATTAGAAAACTCTTCTCTCCAGTTGGCTGGAAGCTGACTTGGGAAATGAAATCAATGTGGGCACCACGTGCTAGGCCAGTTGAAGTTCTCCAGGCATTGTCAGGTTGTGGCTCCTGTTGGTCTTCATAATTGTCTGTCATTACTAAAACTAACAGTACAGTATTTGGTGGGCTATGAAAGCATTTGCTGAAATCACCCTCTCTGGAATATTACATGAAATTAGAAATGTAGCAAGAGGGATTTGTAGGGAGATATGGGACAGATTAACTCTGGTTTAACAGTCAGCAAAGTCACACCCCAGGAGGTATTTTTAAAATTATGTCTTTAAATGCTTACTAAGGCTGTCTGTACTGTTTGAATTTAACTATCTTAAATCCCAAGTTTTTGAAATCTGATTGCCATCTCCCTATGTTTTCAAACCAAAGATACTGTTGTTTGTCTCTTATGCTAACTATGCACATAATCTTGGAGGAAAACAACTACCTGATTGTATTTGGAATAAGATTCCATGGACTTTAGTTCTCTTTCTCAAGTGCATGGAGGGTTACCTCAGTTGGTAGACTATTCTGCTCATGTTTGCCTGCCTGAGCTGATATAGTTAGAGGGGAGGGAGGAAACAGAAATAGAGAAAGTACAAACATTGGTCGTTACTCTAATTTTGATCATTAATACACAATAGTTGGGTAGTAATATAGGAACATAGAAAACTCTGGCTGGACATCCTGCTAGGTAATGGAGTAAACTGCACAGCTAGTGACTCAACACCAAGCGTTGGGTGGAAGTAAATAACCTGACTCCCTAAAGAGGCCAACAGCTTCAGCTGAATGAGCTCCTTTAGTTGGTGTGATGGTGCCCTCAGTGGAGGAAATGCCACTGGAAACCATCATATTGGGCCCAACAGCAAAATGAGCAGAGGAACAACTTTCTGATTCCCAATGGTCATGGAGGCAGAAGAAGCCATGCCAGATGGACTGGCTGTTAAGGCGCACCTTGATAATATCCTCAAGGCTGGGGTACTCCATTGCAGTCCCAGTGTTAAATCCTGCATGTCTCCTTTCATATGTGCCTCAGGAGATGGCTCTGTGATCATAATGTGTGGGTCTCGTCATGGCAAGTTGGGATCCACCTTAAACAAATTCAGGAAAAATGCATTCTTGGATACAAGTTGCAGCTGACGAAGAAACTATCTTTTACTCAGTGAGATCCTTGGTCCAGCTAGCCCAGTTTTGTTTACACTGACTGGTACTAGCTCTCCAAGATTTCAGGAAGGAGATTTTTCCAGCCTTACCTGGAAATGCCTCGGATTGAACCTAGAACCTTAAACATGTAAAACATGAGTTACTTCTCTTAGATCTCCTTGCATTGATGAACCAATTAATATATGCATTAAAATTAAAAATTGCTTTGCGTTGGTTCTTGAGAGAATACCAAGATATTTGGAGCAGATAAACTGGAAAAGCACTTAATAATCTGTTTATACCAGGAAAGAATCAACTTTCTTTATCAATGTTTTGCCACTTTTTTCTTATAGCTGCAAAGCCTGGTGGAGAGAGAAAAACAGCAAGCTCCTGCATCCTTCAATCTCTGCTTCTTTTGCTCCAGTGGTTCATTTTTTCTGCATCTAAACTTGATTCAATTGTATTAAGAATTCCAAGTGAAGAGGAAAATGCCATATTCTATGCCTGAATATTAAACTAAAGTATTTGCAAGTACTGTATGTCCAAAAACCAAAGCTTTTAAATTGTAATTTTTGGTTAGCAGTGAATGGAGGAGTTCATGGTTGGCATAAAAATTATGTACAGGTAGCAAATCCTATGCACAGCTACTAGAGAATGAATCTAATAATTTTCAATGAAAATTTTAAAATAATTGCTGAGATCTTAATTTAGGTCTTTAAATGAGCAGAGCTGTTTCTTTTCTAACTCTTCTCTAACAGTCCTACTAACAGGCGATAATGATGATGTTAATGATTATACTGATTATAATGATGGTTATGATGACGACAATGACATTTACAGTCTTCAATGTGCTCAAGTTGCCATACCTGACGCTCTTCCCTCACCACTTTGTTCTCACAACAATCCTGACATGTAGGGCAGACTGAGAGAGAAGGTCTGGCCCATAGGCATCCAGTTAGCTTTGTGGCCAAGTGTTGACTTGAATCTGGAATTCCCAGGTCTTAGTTCAACTTTCTTGTTATTATACCACTCTGGCTCCTTAGCAATTCCCAGATGAAAAATGCTGTATGACAAAAGAAGAAAAAGATATACAGTAAAACCTCGAATAACGTTAAAACCTGGTTCCACAAGTCTTGGTGTTATCCGATTTTTAGTGTTATCCGATGCATGTTAAAATCCTATGGGATCCATAGAGATACGTACATTGTAACCACACAGGCTTTAGTGGTTGTTATCCGATGCATCCCATAGGATCTTAATGTTATCCGATGCAATTCTTCCCCCCCGATTGCTTAATGTTATGCGATTTTAGTGTTATTCGATACTAATGTTATCTGAGGTATTACTGTACAGTCAAACCTCGCATAAAGAGTGCCTCGTTTAAAAAGCATCTCGCTTAAAGAGCAGAATATTCTCTGAATGTTTGCTTCGCTTAACAAATAAAACCAACCAAAAACTCACTTAACAAATAAATCAGGGTTCTCCCCCCCACACACACAAGAAGTCACAATTGGTCACTTACAATGGTGTTTCGCTTAAAAAGCAAACTCGCTAAAAGATCATTTCCGTGGAACACGTTATGCTCTTTAAGCGAGATACAACTGTATCTTAACTTTACCCCCTTTAAAGCCCTTTGCTCATTTTTTTGTGACATCTTAAATTTTTATGGCATCTAATACAAAGAACATGTTTCATCAGGCATATGGTTTTGTGTACTGCAGATTGTTTTAATCAAATGCCTGGATTGTTATAGTTAACAACAAAACAATTCCGCCCTGCTAGACTTTGAGGCTCCAAAAGACTCTGTTGTATTTACTGCAGCAAACTAAAGTGGTTACCCCTTCCTCTTTCGAATTTTTGCCAAAATTGTTCTTATTGACCACAATTTAAAGAATCTAAGGACTTCAGTGGGTTTAGATTACTGTTGGAATGGCAGTAGGTACAGCTGCTAGGTAGGGTCAAGGAGAAACACCAATCAAGGTTTTTTTTTCCTTCAAAGTTAACATCTCTATATACTTGCTTTCCATGGGGTACACAGAAAGAGCCTTCTCAAAGATTATGGTATTTTTGAACCACAGTCAGGTATGCCCTGGTAACAGCAACCTTGTGCTGCCACCTAATCTTTCTCACACTACATCAGGCGAAAGGAACTGTAGAATGAACTCATCAAAAGGTGGCTTCATTTTAGCAGTTTCATGTCAAGCCTAGACATGAAAGAAGAAGAAATAGTAGTTTTGCTTTCCTTGATCAATTCTTATCCAGGATCTTTATAACAGGATGGACAACCAAGAGGCTTAAAAATGTTGTCAGAGTCTGTTCCCATGAGCTCTATCCAGTGCGTTTAATGGTGAAGGATGGTGACATATGTTGTCTGGCAAAGTTTGGAAGGCTAGAGTGGTGCTCATCCTTTTTTAAAATCATTTGCCCTTTGACATGAGATGTCACCTGATTGGAAATCCAGTTTACAGAATTGAAAATCTAAGGTGTTCTGTCCTCTTTTGGCATAGCTGTGGTGTGTTCCCTAGCTGCCTACTTTGAAGAAATTCTGGTACAGAGCTGTCGAGGAAAGCTTTGATGGCTAAATGTCTGAATGAGATCAAGGACCTGCCATTCTAGAGTGGTCTGTAGAGACATGCGAAACATAATTCTGTGAGATTGAACTAATAAAAGTTACTTGAGAAACAGGCCTGCCAGGCTTAAGGAGCCTAGGAAGCAGAAAAACATGGTCAAGACTAGTGCAGTGTGCTTTTTCTGGCATCAGAATTCTAAGTAAATTCTTACCTCCTTTTATGAGGTGAAGAGAGGATACCGCATGAGAAGGATGTACTAGCTCACAGGTTGGGTCACTAGGCTACTCCATTCTTTGTTTCTCCTACATACCTTTCTAACTACCAGCTGAAGGAAATACACATCCTGCACTGTCCTCTGGCATTGTTACTTATGCTCTGTTTCTGTGTGCACTGTTCTCTTTCTCCAAAAAAGAAAAAAAAAAGAAAAAAGAATTTGTGTGTGTCTCTCTCTGTGAGAACTGATTATATAGAAGTGGGTTCTAACGTTAGGCACACAAGCTCTAACCAGCAGGGAGACTTTCTTGACCTGTCTATTGAGCTGACTAGCCTGCTGGTAAAACCTTGCCTCCAGGAAAAGTGGCTGCAATGTTTTGCTAAATAAATTAATTTGAAAGTGGTCAGAGAAATTGCTGGAGACAGAGTAAGTTTTCCTGGATGTGCATGAGGTTTCTGTCTCCATGAGTACAGAGATGAGATCTTGTGTTAGGACACAACTTCTTCCCAGTTTGATAGTTTTTACATGTATCATGGGGTATGTAGACCATCTGGAAAAAAGGACCAAATCGGAGAAGGCAATGACTGAGAGTCAATTTTTGAGGGAACCTAATAAATGTGTTACTGGGTGCAAGGATGACAACCTTCATGTATTTCTTTGGAAATCTCTGTTTTAAAGCTGACCAATTAATTGAAGAATTAATAGTGTGAATTCAGCAAATTCAGTACTTTCAACAGCAAAAACTCAGTTTTATCATTTCTGATATTTAACATCAACACATTAATTTTCAGACTGGACATTCCAAGCTTTAGGATTTTTTTCCAGTCAAGTGCTCCTCAGGTAGGAAGGACCTACACGGTAAAGCCATGCTGCCATTGATATTTTTTTCATGTGCAACCTCTATTGTTATATAATTAGACCATGTGAAATTGTTCCTATGTTGTGTGTGAAGGGCATCAAACTGGTCAGGGACAGAGATGGGAAAAATGCAGTTACTGCTCCAGACAGTGCCACAGCTGTGGGGTGGTTGGAAAGCCAAACGGGGAGCCCCCGTTCAGCTTCCCAGCCACCCTGCTTCTATGAACAATTGTATTGGATAACACTAAGAGATCGTTATCTCATGCGATTTCTCTCCCCCTCCCCATTTTTTTTGCATCATTATCCAAATTCAGCATCATCTGATGCCATCGTTATACGAGGTATTACTGTATTTGAATTTTTTAATATATTTAAACCAACATCAATGTATTGACCAGATAAAAAATGCAAACCTTGAGTGACTTCTCCCCCATTTCTGAATTCTTTATCCTATTTTCATTTGCTATTCTTCTTTCATTTGTTGAACTCTAATTCTCAGATACACTTTCAGACTGCGTAAAAAGTTAAAAAGGGTTTTGTATTATTAGGGTATTGATAGAGAGATAGAAGCATGCCATTCCATTGTAGCTTTCCACAAGGAGCAGCAAGATCCTGGATTAGATTCAGCTTTGTCGGATCCAGCTTGGCTCTTCTATATTCTAACGTTAAAAGAGTTAGCATATAAAAGTAAACAATTCAAAATAAAATGAATGCATGAACAAGTTTTTCATATGAATATAGAAACCTGCCTTATAACAAGGAAGATCTTTAGTCCACTTCTTTATACCAGCCATTTTCAATCTTTGGGCTTCTAGGTGTGTTTGAATGCCAACTCTTCAAATCCCCTCAGCTCAGCCAATGGTCAGGGATTATGGGAATTGAAGTCCCAGCTCAGGGGTTCCCAACCTTTTCAAGCTGGGGGCAGGTCATGTTCTCTCAGTCAGCTTTGAGGGCCAGACAACCATTTTGCCCTGCCTGCATGATGAGGGCAGTCATTTTGTCCCAACAGCTTCAAAGGGACAGCCATTTTGTTTCTTGAATTCCCTTGGAGGGGTGGGGGGGCACATGAAATGGTGCTGCAGACTTTAGGCTTATGAGATTTGCTTGTCTATGATCTGCCAGTCTGAGATAGGTACAAAAAATTGGCCAAGAATGTCAACTGAATGAGCCATATATTTGCAATAATATATGAATGTGTCTAATGTACATATTTGGCTGTCTGCATCTGATGTACTAAAGTTAAGGTGCAAGGTTAAACAACAAGGCTAAAACTAGGCAGCAGAGCCATACAATTTGGTCAAAGTTATTTAATTAGCACTCTTATGTTACAGGTGAAGCCAAAAGATCTGCTGTTTATAAGGAATAAAACCAGATTTGTGAAAATGTTCTTTTTTGGATTAGCATTGGTTTTCAACCAGCATCAGACTCACAGAATTATTTTTTCTCTATATATTCCTTCTCTAGGATTTCAACATGTGCCTTTCAGAAACGAGGCACTGCTGTTCATGGTGCAGCCACAAAATGCTCTCCTAGCATTCAGTAGCTGTCAAAGGCGGCCAGCTGGACCTGTAGTCTAGAAGTGTGGCTGACCCATTGACCCACTTGCAGAGGGAAATGGACACCCACGTGGACCTGTTGACAGAGCTCCAGATGCTGGATAAGGTACCAACACTAGAACGACTCCGGGCAGCTCAGAAACGCAGAGCTCAGCAGCTGAAGAAATGGGCGCAGTATGAGAAGGAGATGCAACACAAGAGAAGGAAACATGAGAAGAGGCGGAACACTGTCAATCGCAAGAAGGTTTCTTTTGAGGCCAGTGTTGCACTGCTGGAGGCATCATTAAGAAATGACATTGAGGAAGGTAAGAAATGGTGGAAGTTCTGGAATCACATACCTCTTCTTTATGTTTGACTCCAAACAAGTTGTAACCACATCTTGTGTTCAAACTATATTTGGGTCAAGTGTGGAAATAGGTGATGAGCCTAAATTCATAAGTACACTAGTACCCCGAATAACGTTATGACTTGGTTCCACAAGTCCCGTCGTTATCCGGTTTTTAACGTTGTACGATACATTGAACACACAATGTTAAAAAAAGCCCTGTTTCCCTGGAGGCTGCAGGAAGCCAGAACGTCGGGATTTGAATCCTGACATTTTGGATTGCTGCTGCCTCCAGGGAGGTGGGGGAACTTTGGAAACAGCTTGGAGCGGTTTTCCCCACCTCCCTGGACCCGGCGGGGGGGGGGTCAGAGACCCCAAAATTGGTAAAAAAAACATCCGTGTTTTTTTTTTTTACCAATTTTGGGGTTTCTGACCCCCCCCCCCCGCCGGGTCCAGGGAGGTGGGCAGACCTGATCCAAAGTGTTTCTGGGCTTCCCCGACGTCCTGAGCCAGTGCAGCAAGCCAGAATGTCAGAGTTCGAATCCCGACATTCTGGCTTGCTGCACTGGCTCAGGACGTCGGGGAAGCCCAGAAACACCTTGGATCGGGTCCCCACACCTCCCTGGACCCGGCGGGGGGGGGGGGGTCAGAAACCCCAAAATTGGTTAAAAAAAAAAGGACTTTTTTTTTACCAATTTTGGGGTCTCTGACCCCCCCCCCCCGCCGGGTCCAGGGAGGTGTGGGGACCCGCTCCAAGCTGTTTCCAAAGTTCTCCCACCTCCCTGGAGGCTGCAGCAAGGCAAAATGTCAGGATTCGAATCCCGACGTTCTCGCTTCCTGCAGCATAAAAGAGGGTGGGGGAAGTTCAAAATTAGCGCGCATCAGCTCTAGGGAGGTCGGGAGACCCGATGCGTGCTAATTTTGAACTTCCCCCACCCTCTTTTATGCTGCAGCAAGCCAGAACGTCGGGATTCGAATCCTGACATTTTGCCTTGCTGCAGCCTCCAGGGAGGTGGGGGAACTTTGGAAACAGCTTGGAGCGGGTCCCCACACCTCCCTGGACCCGGCGGGGGGGTCAGAGACCCCAAAATTGGTAAAAAAAACCGTCCTTTTTTTTACCAATTTTGGGGGTTCTGACCCCCCCCGCTGGGTCCAGGGAGGTGTGGGGACCCGATCCAAGGTGTTTCTGGGCTTCCCCGATGTCCTGAGCCAGTGCAGCAAGCCAGAATGTCGGGATTCGAACTCAGACATTCTGGCTTGCTACACTGGCTCAGGATGTCGAGGAAGCTCAGAAAAAGCTTGGATCGTGTCTGCCCACCTCCCTGGACCCGGCGGGGGGGGGGGTCAAAAACCCCAAAATTGGTTAAAAAAACGGACTTTTTTTACCAATTTTGGGGGTTCTGACCCCCCCGCTGGGTCCAGGGAGGTGTGGGGACCCGATCCAAGGTGTTTCTGGGGTTCCCTGACGTCCTGAGCCAGTGCAGCAAGCCAGAATGTCGGGATTCGAACTCTGACATTCTGGCTTGCTGCACTGGCTCAGGACGTCGGGGAAGCCCAGAAACACCTCCAGAGAGATCAGAGGACCCGATCTACAGCTGCAGGGTGGCTGGGGAAGCTGACGGGGACACCCTGTTGGCTTCCCTAGCCACCCGCCCATGCCTCCGCAGCTGTGGGGTGGCTGGGTAAGCCGATGGGGGAGCCCCCCCGTCAGCTTTCCAGCCTCCCCACCCCTGCCTCTGTAGCTGCAGGGTGGCTGGGAAGCTGAACGGAGAACCCCGTTCAGCTTTCCAGCCGCCCTGCTGCTAAGAACGACTGTATCGTATAACGTTAAAAATCGCGTTATTCGATACAAGATTTTTCCGAAAATCTTGTAACGTTATACGGTTTTAGCGCTATATGATACTCGCGTTATACGGGGTATTACTGTACCATATTTTTGATGTTTGTGCAGTCATATGAGATTGAACCCCTTTGAATATGCAGAGAGAGGAAAAGCCCCCCATGCCCCCCCCCCCAAAAAAAATATTGGCTGATATGAACATGCTAATCGCCATCTGGGGTTTTAGTCTATTTGTTTAGTTTATTTGTTATGAAGATTTTAACAATGTGTTTTATGTAAGGTTTTTAATGATAAGTTGGGTCTTTTTATGCAGGGTTATCTGATTGTGAGCTGCCTGGAGTCGCTTTGGTGATTGGGCAGCCATACAAATCAAAATAATAAATAATATAATATAATATAATATAATGAGAGTTTTGTGGGTGTCACATACTCTTAGAATGTTGATGCCAATGTTGAGGCTTGTTATTTAAGCAATCCATATTGTAAGATTACTCCTACCATTAGTCTGATCACTTTTGCTGTTTTGTGGTCTTCCTTGGCTCACTCATAGATGAGGGCAGCTAGAAATGCAATTTACTGAGATAAGCAAGTAACTGTGACTGCACATTTGTAAAAATGGGCTTGAACTACTGTCATCAGAACCAGGCTGCTGCCATGCACTTTTCCTGGGGTTGCCTTTGCAGAATGGAAATCCCAGCTAATGCCCTTTTGGGCAGCATAAGGGATGAGTAAGTTGACATATATGACACTAATATTGAGTCCATTATACTGATTGCTTCTGTGTTTCAAGACACAATTTGAACTGTTGGCATTAAAATTCAAAGCTGTTATAAACAAATGTATTCAAAGGGCCACTTTCACACCTGTCAACCTGTTTGCCCTTTGAGATCAAGTCTGGAGGCCTTGCTTGTGGGAAAGTAGGTGACAGAAAGAGGAGAAAAGATTTATATGCTAGTGGCCTCATGATGGTGACATGCTATTTTACTTGAGGTGCCTCCTTCTTAGTAAAGGTAAACGTTTCCCTTGCTTGAAAGCCAGTCGTATCCGACTCTAGGGGTCAGTATTCATCTCTCTTTCAAAGCCGAAGAGCCAGCACTGTCTGCTTCTGCAGACGTTTCCATGGTCATGTGGCAGACATGACTAGACACTGGAGCTCATGGAACGCTGTTACCTTCCCACCGAAGTGGTCCCTATTTGTCTACTTGCAATTTCTTGCTTTCGAACTGCTAGGTTGGCAGGAGCTGGGACAAAGATGGGAGCTCATTCCATCCTGCAGTACTCGGGAATCGAACTGCTGACCTTCTGCCTCCCAGTCAGCGTCTTAGTAACTTGAGCCACTGCAGCCTCCTTCTTACTGGCTCTTAAACCTGTTTTAGAAATTCACTTCTTTTGAACTGTCTTTTTAAAATGCCATGTTGCGATTGATGATGGTCTAAACCAGGAGCGACAAAACTGCAGTCTGTGGGCCCAATTAGGCCCATGCATATCATTTTCTGGCCTGGACTGGGAACCCGGGCCCTGTCTGGACTGCCTCCAACTTCCTCCACCACCTGACATAGCAATATGTCACCTATGGCCGCGGTGACGGCGATCAAGCTTTGCTCCTGCTGGTCCGAGCAGCCTCTGCTCGGTCCCAGCACTTCAGAAGCCTTTAGCAATGTGGATTGCCATGTTGAAGAAATTTTCCGAGCCTTCTTCATTTCAAAATCCACAGCCCTGGAAGGGTAAAACTGGCATGCTGCCCTAACATCAGCCTTGGCGCACCAGGTGTACCCTTCTGGCGCCATGGATTTTGAAATGGAGAAAGCTAGGAAAATTTCTTCAACGCAGCGATCCACATTGCTAAAGGCTTCTGATGCGCTGGGACCAAGCAGAGGCTGTTCAGACCAGCAAGAGTGAAGCCCCATCACTGATACTGCTGCCGAAACAACAGCGAGAGCAGCCCGCCTCTGGCCCCTGCAGCTACATGTCGGGGCAGGACCAGTCCATGAAAAAAAGTTTGGGCACCACTGGTCTAAACTGATACTGCTTTTTATCATTTGCTTATGTGCCGGGTTAGGTATTTTAAATGTTAATTGCAATGATTATGGATTCTCACTGCATCATGGTACAACAATGTGATGGCTGATGATGAATTCATATGTATTTGATACATTGGAAGCAAGAGGTTTTTTCCCTTTAAAAGCTATTTATAAATATGTTTGAAGTGCTGGATTTTGCCTAAAGTAAAATTAAGAGCTGAACTGTTTGTTACAAATACATCACTAGAAGCTTCAAATCCATTAGTCAAATGCCTTGTTATTTGACATGGAAGGTGATTTGAATGAGAAAAATAAAATAAAAACCTAGACTTCCAGTGAGGAAGGTTAAAACACTGGGAATGGCTACCGGTCATTGAATAGATACTACCAAGCTAGATGAGTCAGTGATTGAACACAGACGTATAGGGCCTGTCTCCTGGGCCAGTGTAGCACAGCTTTCAAAAAGCCACTTGAGGTCAGGAGGACAAGCAAAATGCCATGTGATGTGCGCCATGTCCCAACACATTTTTCTCCTCTGCCAACTCAGTTTCAGGTATCCTGCAGCAGCTTATGCAGGGTATTTGAAAATGATAATTTCTCCTGATCATCTCTATATAGTCGAGAGAAATAAAATAAAATATTTTATTTATTTATTTATTTATTCAGATTTATATTGCTGCCCAATCGCCAAAGCGACTCAGGGTGGCTTACAGTCATAAACAGCAACAGTACAGTAAAAATTATAAAATACAACCTCACAAAACAGCCAAAGCAGAACACATACTAACTCTCCTCAGGCCGTTGTTGTGGGCTCAGAGGAGGCTTGCAAAAATTTACTGTTAATAACTCATTCTTGAATTGGCCCCCTTAACAATCAAATTGCCCCCCTGTGGGTCATGTACTGCACGTTGTGTTGTAGATCAAAGAATTGCTCAAGTGAGAAATAAAATAGATTACACTAAAGATAAGCTTGTCAGCAAAAACAAAACTGTTCCAAAATCCCCTTTCTGGACAGGCCCTTAGTATAATATACTGTAGTTTCCTGCATACAAAACAGCACAACAGGGAGTCAATTTAGTGATTGGTTGACCATCAAAAAGGTGTTGAAACATTTTACAAAAATTTTGAGGATTCAGGGAATGATGGTGCGAGTTTCTCTCTAAAATAAGATTAAAAGCCAATCTGTTTGTTAGAAATATCTCATCATTAAAAGTTCAAATCCATTAGCTCTTCATGAGTGAGCAATTTTACTGTACTTGCAAAGCTATGACAGTTTTATGACAATTCAGAAGAGATAGAAAGCAGGCCTGCAGATTACTTGAAGTCTGAAAAGGTCTTGCTGTGACAATCAGAGTGTTTCCGCATCTAAGGAATACCCTCTTTTAATGACAAACTATGAAGAGTTTATGTAATAATTTGTTTGGCCCTTTGAAGTTTTCTCCGTTTGCGGAATGTTTGAACAATTGGAAACAAACTAAAATTGTTTTGATAAGAATTAATCTTTTTAACAAGAAAGTTCACATCCATATGTATCCTTGATAGATAAATTTGCATTGGATTTGTTATATTATTTAGACTTGAGAATTATTAGCTATGGATTGGGACATTTTCAATTATTGTTTAAAGGTTCTTATTATGTAGTTATCCAATAATTTGTTGCATTTTACTGGCTATCTGTCATGCACTTGGGTGCTTAAATCTAACAGTAATATTCCTCAGAGTAGTAAATTAGAAGAACTAAATATAAATCCATTGTAAAAATAACATACAGTACAGATAAATTTACATTAAATTGAGACAGTGCTGTTATGTTGAAATAGATTTCTAATTGGTTTTGTCAGAATGTGATCCGAAGTACTTTAGATCAAAACAGAAATTATAGCTGGATACATTAAAGCATTAATGTGGCTTGAGAGAAAATACTATGCATATGAAATATACAAGAAATTGTTTAGAAGCAGAGAGGAAGATGAAAGAAGGATTAACCCAGATATTTATCTATTTGGTTCATTCATTAGACATAAAATGTTCCGCTAGGATAAGGCAATGGGACATTACAGTAGATGGTATAATCTGATATCAAGATGCAGAATTGCTAAGGGGAAGATGATATCATTTCAGTGATATAATAAACAAAATGAGAAAGGAAAGATGATTTTTATTCCCCCCCCCCCCCGGTTTTGTATGTCTAACCTATTTTTAAAATATCAAATGTTTGGAAGAGGTTTTTAAAGCAAGTAAATTTGAGACTAGTACAGTATGTGGAAGCTGAGACTTTTTAATCTGTTTATATGGTAACTGTAGTCTTGAATAACAAGGGGGAAATAGGGAAAAATAGATAAAGATGCATAATTGGCATCCATTGATATGTAATATACTGTACCTGGAAATGACATTTGCCACTGAGATTTGGGGAAATATGGCATTACACAGTTAGGTGAAACTGAAGTTTGTTAAACTTTTTTTTTAACAGAAGTGAGTATATTCAAGGAGATTCTAAGACAGTGATGACGAATCTTTTAGAGACTGAGTGCCCAAGGAGAAGGAGGCAGCACATGGGCAGGCACTGTGAGTCCCCACACAGCCATGTGATTTTCCCAGTGTGGGTTCTTTCCACCCCGTGGGTTTGTCCGACTCCTAGGAGGGGTGGGTGGGAGTGTCTGCTCACCTCACCTCATCCTGCTGGCACCTCCCAGTGGGATTTCAGCCTCCCCTTGGGTGAAGGGAGAGGGGTGGTGGAGAAATGGTGCCGTCTGGGTGGGGCGTAGCTTTTCCTCGATGCAATGAGTGCCACTTCTGGCACATGTGCCATTGGTTCGCCACCACTGTCCTAAGACATTTGGCTCCCTAAGAGCCAAATCAGACATTTCCTTAATTTGTTGTATGCAACTATGTATCCTCCTCTTCTGTAATAAGTAGGAACCTATGCAACATAGTTTATACTAGTCTCTTCTGGAACAATTACGAGGTAACTCCTTTCCTGGAAAGTTATTAAAACTGCCCTTTGGGTCCAGTTTGTGTGTATTTTGCGGTGATTGTAGTGGTGAAGGAATTCATTCATTCATGTCTCACTCATCTGTCAATTAGCATTAGGGTAGCATGGATGTCTGTCGTCACCATGTTCACCTTTCAAAGCTTGTATGAGGTTGGAGAACTTGGGTTGCCTGAGTCACACATTGAGTTTTATGGGCTAATGGGCTTGTTTGTTTGTTTGCTTGCTTGTTTTTCTTTGCAGTTGCTCTTTCTTTCTTTCTTTCTTTCTTTCTTTCTTTCTTTCTCTTTCTCTCTCTCTCTCTCTCTCTCTCTCTCTCTCTCTCTCTCTCTCTCTCTCTCTCTCTCTCTCTCTCTCTCTGCTGCCCCTGCCACCTCTGGCAAGGTCGGGGGAGCCAATGCGCACTCCTGACCTACCTGGTCGGTGCTGCAAGGCAAAATGCCGGGGAAAGGCATTTTCCCTCGTAACACCACCTGAGATGGTCAGGGGACGTAGGAAACAGCGTGGATTGGGTCTCCTGACCCTCACAGAGGTGGCATGGGTGGCAGAGAGCCTGAAATGGACTGGGGTGTTGGGGGAGATATTGGTTTCTCCCCCAACACCCCAGCAGTCCCAGTGTGTGATCAGATTGCCAGTTTGTTGGGGGGGGGGAGAATGGGCGTGCATGCCCTCCCTCCCAACCAAACTGCCTATCTGAGTGAAAATCTTTGCTCCAAATCTTTGGGGTAGAGATCAACATCAGGGAATTTGAGGCAAAAGTTTGCATCACACAACATTATCTTAATGTTGTGCAATGCAAATGTTTGCCTCAAATTCCCCAACGTTATCTGATTTTAACATTATCCGGAGCAATCATTATCCAAGGTATTACTGTATTTCCTAATACCACATTCCCTTCTCATAAGGTCCAGTGTTCAGTTGAGTGAGTGAGGTAGTTAATGTATATGTGAATTACCACCAAACATTATTTGACTGTGTGGCAAGGGTGTATTCTCATTACAGCATCAATGGTTTTTTTTAATATAAGTATGATGAGAGACTGCATGTAAATAGAAATGCTTTATGCAAGCTTTGTTTTCCCTTGTGCATAAAAGAAAAGAAAAAGAAGATGTATGCTGTTGGTATTTATGATGCCATTTTGGCTCTTTTGTCAAAAACTCAGGATAGAGTCAGAAAATAAAACCTATTAGAGCGTTAGCATATCCCATTTCAAGCACTGCTGCTTGTTTCCATCTTATCAGCTGCAGGCTTGTGTCTCATTATAGTCAGCTGTGCTAGACAAAACCAAGCTGGAATAATCCCTGATTTAAAATATGTCAGTTTAAAGTGGAGATTGATAGGCAGGCATGACAAAAGAGGCAAAGTCAAGGAAACAGAGGAAGGATTCGGATTATCTTGATAGGCAGCCTGTCCAAAGTATAATCTTTATGGAGGGCACACTGGGGGAGCAAGCCATAAATAGATGCTAAGATGAGATTTCCACAAACATTATGTCTTTGCTGCATTAAGAGGTCTTGAGGTAAATTACTAGTTGGTTGTTAGTACCATACAGTTAATTACCTCAACTCAGCTGTTTAGAGACCTAGAGTGCTAGGTAATTAACTGGATGAAAGCAGGCTAGCAGGTGATTGCAAGAGAAATGCTATAAAGTGGTGTGTGTTATAAGACTCCAGACTAGATGCTATTCCTCTGACAATTTGTGGGCAAGATTTATGAGCAAATAAATCTGCCTAGCAGTGGTAGCCCCAAGAATTACAGTTCCTCTTGTATTTGACCCTTGCAATTTTCGGATTCTATCAGCAATGAGCAGATGTGAAACACTAAATGGGAAACAGGTTAGAGGGCATACACAAATGCCCAACTGTCATTGGTGCCATTCTTCTGACTCCCACAGACAGGTTTGATACAATTAAGGTTATAGGCTGCTTGTGCTTAATTTGGGTTGACCCTTTTCATATAGTATTATCTTCAGCTAGTTTCTTCACTTTTAAGACTTGTCTTTTTGTTTATTTCTATTTTTAGTTATTACAGTTCTTAAGTTTAGAAGGGAATGGTTTAGAAGAGAATGGCACAGCATAAATACAGTGAAGTAAATGAATATACCTTGGAGTCATTATTCAGCAAGGCGTCCATGCATTGGTAGATGTCTCTGCAATAAAAATCAAGTCCACCTGCATGCAGTTTTTTAGCCATTTGGATATCATGTCACACACTGGCTAGGCGGACCATGATGTGTGTGTGCTTTTACCTTGTCCAAGAGATCCGACAGAGGATGCTTTGGTGAGTTTTAGTCCTGCCCTAACATCATTGACAAGAGATGGGCAACACTGCCTAATTAGACCACCTCCTGTGCCTCGAGCCCCCGCACCTCGACAAGGCTCTCACCTAGCAAGGATGAATATAAGGAGATATATTTTTAAACTGTGGAATTTCAGACTCCAAATGAAGTGATGGGTGAGACCTGGCTTTTAAAAGGAGCCTTGAAAATCAGCTGTTTATATATACAGAGAGTAGATTATTTTTTTGGAATACTGATTTTTTAAAATGCAGATTTTTTAAATTTCAGGAGCTTTCAAATATGCATTTGCTTATTTGTACATATACACACATAGCTATTGCAGAAGTGTTACAATCAAGGAACAGTTGAACCTGACATGACATCCAGTACAGAAGTGAAACTGATCTATTGTGCTGTAGGCTTTCATTGGTAAGCTCTAACCTATGAAATATCTGAATTAAAGAATATTCACACATTCTATTCTATTCTATTCTATTCTATTCTATATTCGATTTATATCCCGCCCCAATCGCGAAGTGCGACTCTGGGCGGCTTACAAACGTATCAATACAATATCATACAATATAAAAACATTCAGTAAATAATAACCATCTATACAATAAAACATCATAAGACATACTAAATATCCATCAATACAAAAAAGACACAAATTCCGGTACAGAATCATATGGGGAGAATTATACTTAGTTTAAGAATTAGCATAAAAATATCGACTACAATCTACCGGATACTATTTTTTTAAAAAAAACATTAAGGCTAAAAAATTAAAAGAGGCTAAAACAACGAAAGGCAAGAGGGTGGCTGTCTAATCAAATCAGCCACCCAACATGGGATCCCCTATCCAGATAAATGGGCTGTTGGAGAAATTTATAAGAGGAGTGAGATATAGGGATATAGTCAGTTATCAGAAAGTAGTTTGCTTATAGGGTCTTTCTAGCATATTGCTTTTATTACTTGCCAACAAGTTACAAATGGCCTGCAATGAATGACCTTCAAAACATCTTGCCTTCCCAGTTCTGATCAGCTCCTGTGCACTAGAGGCTGTGATTCCATTACAGAGTCAATCCATCTCTTTTATAGAGTCAGTTCATTTTTTAGTTTCCTGCTGCTTTCAACTTTTAATTCAATTCAATTCAATTCGGTTCTCACACTTGTATGCTGCCCAATCAGGAAACCCGACTCAGGGCAGCTCACACAATAATTATACAGTAAACACAGTAATAAAATATAGACAAAAATTATACCATATTCAACCTACAAAAGTACATACAGTAATACCTCGGATAACGTTTACCTCGGATAACGCTAAAATCCCATAACGTTAAGTAATCTGGGGAGGAGAATTGGATCGAATTACGTTAAGGTCCTTTGGGATGGATCGGATAACAACCGCTAAAGCTTGTGCGGTTACAATGTATCTCTATGGAGCTTTAACGTTATCCGATCCATCCCATAGGATTTTAACATGCATCGGATAACACTAAAAATTGGATAACACCAAGACTTGTGGAACCAAGTCTTAGCGTTATCCGAGGTATTACTGTATTATAATATACAATGATACGATGATACAATACTACAAAAGCCTGTCCACTCCAGGTTTAGGCAAAGTCGGGGGGGGGGGGCTGGCAAACTCCATCAAACATTACAAGGGGAAACACTTATTTAAAGTCCCCAGCATTCAACCAGCACATCCACACAAAGACAGTGTCCGCAGTGTCTGCAGTGTCTCTTATCTACCCAGTGTTGGTGTGGCTGGGCGGGGGCAAGGAGTCCTCTGGTGTTTGTGGTCACAGTGTCTCTTCTATCCTCCTGCATTATTGTCTTTTCTTGTGAGTCTTACCTTCTTATGATGTGGCAAGACTATGACAGCCCCAATTTAATAATTTTGGTTTCCAGACAAAAGTCAAGCTTGAATTGATCTCACTTTTTTGTCTTTCTTTTGGCCCATGATACCCGTGAAGCTATTTTCTGGCACTTTATCTTGAAAGAACTAATATTTTTCCTGTTAGCTTTCTTCATTATCAGCATTAAAGTTATGGTACGGTACTGTACTTAGTTTTCTGTGGACATGTTTTTTATCTTAATGTTCAGCTTCAGTCCTACTGTTGCATTTTTTCTTTCATTTTCATCAGATGGCATTATTGCTGTCTTCTAGTCTTAAATTATTGATTAATTAATTAATTAATTAATTAATTTAGATTTATTATCCCACCCCCAATCAGGCGAACCTGACTCTAGGCGGCTTACAGAAAATTCAAAATTAAAACCTTGAGGTTCAAAATTACTTAAAAAACAATTAAATATTAAAAATCAATTAAAAATTAATATTTCTAACATCAGTGTTCACTCTCTTATCTGAATCTAATCTAATTTTCTTTATGATATGTTTTTGCACAGATTGAAAGGGTAGGTGTTAGAACCATTTAGTTTCTTCTAAGTTTGTTATTTGCAGAGTAAAACACTAGTTTTATGACCATATTCTCATTCTTCTTCTTTCATGTCCCAATCCAACCCAGGACTGCCAAAATGAAATCACTTTCTTGACTTTGTTGTTGACCAAACTTAAGTCCTTATCAGTGCATGTTTCTGACAGTAATCAGCAGACCAGTAAATGAGCTGGATTCTGAATCTCTCCACATTCGCACCATGTGTTGTTGTTCCGCCAGCAGCCCACACTTGAGTATGTTGGTCTTACGTTTAGGGACTCCAACCCTCAGACAGTTCAGGGTCCTTCAAGTGACACAGGGGAAGTAGAATTCCTCAGCTGTATCATCCTTTAATGATGTTCCTTGCCCACTGAGCTCCTTCCTCCATCTTTTAATTTATTTTTGCATATTCTGGTTTACTTTAGTTCACTTACAAGTAATACAATGTTTAAACATTCTGTTTCTTGCTTTACAGTTTCTAGTTTACCCTAAGTAGTACTTCTCATGTTTCAAGATCCAACTGTATGTGTGGTACAGCATCTGATTTTCCTTTCACTATTACACACTCTTGAAAAGAGTTGATGCATTTTTGTCAGATGTGTCAGCTTTGACTACCTTGAATAACCCTGCTAAGAGCCCAGAATTGTAACAGTCTATCCATCTGAAGGCATCACCCTCAGCTTTTCTGACACATTTAAATCCCCACACCATGCTAAGTGGGAGGTGAGCACTGCTTAACATAAGTTGCATTAAAGGAAACCATCTTGACTTAAGAATGATTGGAAACTTCATTTTTTTTTAAAAAAAAAAATTAAATTACCATTATTATTGAATTGTGCCTGTGCTGGAGAGTCTCATTGTAATGATCCCTTAATTTAGTCATAAAAGAACTACAGCAATAACAGTAGCACAGTGGGTTTTAGCATTCAATATACATATCTTTAAGTGGTTTACAAAAACACATATGCATTGCACCAGTTTAGATGTAAAACTGACTTCCTTGTTAGCAAAGCACTTTCTATAGGGCCCATTAATTAGTTTCTTTAAAATGTTTTCTCTAGATGTGCCATCTTGATGCTAATGATTCCTTAGGTATTCATATCTTTACAAGGTGCTTTAAATTTTCAATACACTTTGTTTAAAGTCCTTCTAAAACTGGTATTTCTCTGTACAGCCATATCTTCTGTGGATATTATTTTACCAGCAAATGCAGTTTCTCCCTAGTAGAGATAGTTTATTTTCAATCCAGCTTCACTTCCTTTCAAAGCTTTCATTCAGTTCATTGTTCCAAAAAGATAAATCTTAGCTTCTATATATAATATAAATATTATGGTTGGCCAAAGTAGTGTGGAATTACTTTGTTTCCCAGGGCAAGGAGCAAATTTCCCAGCAAGCTGTGCTGCTGGGCAGAACACTGGCATACCAGAATGCCAGCAGAAAAGGAAGGGGACTGGGGAGATCTGGTGGTGTGTGCTTGCACGGGGTTCATTGTACGGCACCACTTGGAGCAAGACAGGGGCTGCAGAGAGTTCATGAATTGAGAGCTTTTTTGTTGCATAATCATGTGAGTATACACATACATGGGACTGCGGTAGCTTAGTGGTTAAGACCCTGAACTTGATGACTGGAAGGTCAGCAGGTCAACAGTTTGAGATTTGAGTGTTGCATGATGGAGTGAGCTCCTGTCTTTGCCCCAGCTCCTGCCAACCTAGCAGTTCGAAAGCAAAAAATTGCAAGTAGATAAATAGGGACCAATTTGGTGAGAAGGTAACAGTGTTTTATGCACTCCAGTCATGCCTGCCACATGACCATAGAAACATCTGCAGACAGCACTAGCTCTTTGGCTATAAACGGAGATGAGCACCATACCCTAGAGTTGGATATGACTGGCTTTTGAGCAAGGGTGACCTTCACCTATACACATACTCTGGCTGAAATACTCTTGCACAGCTTTACGATACACATGTAGGATGTCTCCTTGTTTCCTTGTTATACTTTGAGTCTTCCTAACATCCCCTTTCAACATGGGGCACCCCTTTGTGTCTTGACTCAGTTGGGAGTGTTTTGTATCCAGAAATTGATGCCAGATGGTAGCCACAATCAGAAGAGTAGCGTGCCTTGGCGGGGCCCCGTATAAAAATTTGTTTGGGGGCCCTTAGGAAGGGTAAAGATTTGTTTTGCTTATGCACGTTGGGGGCCCCTGTGGCCCGGGGGCCCCGTATAATTGATACGGCAGATACGGCGGTAGCTACGCCTCTGGCCACAATCCTGTGGGGAGTGATCCACTGGTGCTTTTTAGAGAGTAAAGACTGCCCCTTTTTCTCATGACTCCCAAAGGCTTCCCTGGGTTGAAAGGGAACCCTAGTAAGTCTCAGAAGTTGAAGGGGTGGAGAGGAAGCTTTCAGTTCAGTTAAATATTACCATTGTGGAATGATGATGTCACCTTACTTGAGTGGAGTTAGTTACAACAAGAAAATTTCAGCTACCATGTTACAATTTGACTCATAAACCCAGTTCATGTGATATCAAAAGGGATCTTACCCCTTAGTTTTAGCCTTGGAATCTCATGAGAATGTGAAGCTGAAAATCTGCAGTTTCTGCACTTTCATAAAGAGCAATTGAATAGCACAGCAAAATATATGATGAAACAACTTGGTTTATTTCTGCAGACTTTTATGTGTACAGGTTGAGCTGGCTTCTACAGAGTCTGACTTGGTTTTTCTACAGCAGTGGCTTCTAAACTTCGGGGTCCAGACATTTCTGGACTGCATTTCATAGAAACCTTGACGATTTAGCTGTGTTGGATAGAGCTTCTGGATCCAACAACACTTAACTCCCCATGTTTAGAGTTTCACTAGGCAAAAACTATTTGAAGACAACACTTGCCCTGCTCTAGTCTACTTGTGCCTCTTTGGAACCTCAGATAAAGACCTTAATGAGTCCTGTTAACCTGATATCTTTTAAACAGAAGATGTTTAGGAATGGAGTTAGGTCTTTCTGTAAGAAGAGATTGCACTGGGCAATTGGGGCTGCTTTTCTAAATGAATACTGACAGTAGGCGGAATGAAAGCAGTTTTAGGTCTGGTGATAGCCCACTTAGAACTCTGTATGCATTGTGACATGCATTTCCCCCTCTATGCTTACAGTTTTTTCTGTTTCCAGTCAAGTGCAAAACCCCCCCCCCCCAGTGGGCAGGATTTAACACTTGATTTCATTTGGTGAAACAGCAGAATCCAGTGGAAGCTTCTCTTTCTCACTGCAGCTCCCTATGAATCGCTAAAAAAACCAAAACCCTTCAGAGAGCTTCAAAATTATCTGAAGCCAATTTTTGGGCAAATTCAATTGCTATAGCCTAGAGTTCTCAACCTTTTAAAGCCAGGGCCGGGCTCATACTCCCTCAGACAGCTTCGGGGGCTGGACAGCCATTTTGTTCTTCCTCCACCACATGGCACTTCCTGGTGTGGTGGAGGTGGTGGTGGGCCACATGAAATGATGTCATGCACTGCTTCTGGCCTGTGGGCCACAGGTTGAGAATCCCTGCTATAGCCATTGAATGGCTATAGCAGGGAAGAGAATGATGTTCATTTGGACTGGTGTTGCAGAACCAACTTATATGTTAAGTTCAGGGACTGTGGTGGCTTAGTGGTTAAGGGACTGAACTTGACAACTGGAAGGTCGGCAGGTCAGCAGTTCAAGCCCCAAGTGCTGCATAACGGAGTAAACTCCTTTCTCTGTCCCAGCTCTTGCCAATCTAGCAGTTTGAAAGCAAGAAAATTCAAGTAGATAAACAGGTATCACCTAGGTAGGAAATGTAACAGCATTCTGTATGCTCTGGTGTCTAGTCATGCCTGCCATATGATCGTGGAAACATCTGCAGACACAGACAGTGCTGGCTCTTTGGCTGTAAACGGAGATGAGCACCAAACCCCTAGAGTCAGATACAACTGGCTTTCAAGCAAGAGCTACCTTTACCTTTTGTTAAATTCTGTGTGTGATATAACCATTTCTGTTCTTGAGAAATAATGACCAACATCAGGGTTTAAGAGCACTACAAAGGCTAGTGTTTAACAACTGATGTTTAAATGAGTGAAGGGCACTTTTTAATTATTTATTTATTTAGATTTATTATCCCCCCCCCAATCAGGCGAACCAGACCCTAGGCGGGTTAATCTTGAAACTGTGTCTAGATTTTCTATTGTTCATATCATACTCTTTTTTTTTAGACTGTTAGGAAGCATCTTGTGTATTGGTGAAGAATCTGTCAGACAGATTATGCCATCTTGTTACCTAACTGAAGTATAGGTGGCTGCATGGATCAAATGAAGTAGATATCACTAGGGTTGATACTTTTACTGCCTGCCTAGCTAGAGCATTCTATTGCCACAAGGTCAAGACTATGTAGATTAGTAGGTGACGACGGGCATGGGGAGTACAGGTTGTGGCAGTTGGCCTCATCCCATTTTTTTCACCATCAATTGCTCTTGACTTTCATATGCTGGAGGGGGGATTGAAACGCTGCATAAAAAGTGCATTGTGCAATTTTGAATATATTTATTTATTTATTTATTTATATTTGTTTATTGCCCTCCTCCCTGAAGGGACCCAGGGCGATTTCCAACAATTTTAAAAACACTTAAAAATTAAAAACTTTAAAAAGCTTAAAAACTTAATTAAAAACTAGATATTATAACTTGGACATACTGGGGGTCAAACCATCCAACCTGCTGGGGAAATTGAACCATCCACTCCCCAGACCAGACCTGCCAGCCATGTTTTTATCTAAAGGACAGCAACTCCATCTGCAGGCGTAGCTCTATCGGGAGGAGGTTCTACAGGGCCAGATAGGACACCGAGAAGGCCCTCCTTCTAGTGCCAGAGAGATGTGTCTCTCTGGCTGATGGCACAACCAGAGAGCCTCTCCGGTCTGCTCTGGTGGGCTGGGTAATGTCCTTGGGACAATGTGGTCTCTCAAGTAACCTGGACCACTACCATAAAGGGCTTTAAAGGTAATAACCAGCACCTTGAATTGCACCTGGAGGCAAACTGGGAGCCAGTTCAGCTCCCTCAGCAGCGGTGAGGCACTGGCATAATGCCCGCATCCCAACACTACTCGTGCAGCTGCATTCTGTACCAGCTGAAGCCTCCGAATGGTCACCAAGGGCAGCCCCATGTAGAGCGCATTACAATAATCAAGTCTGGAGGTGACCAAGGCATGTGTGACCATGAGCAAGGAGTCCCGGTCTAGAAATGGCCATAACTGGTGAATCACACGAAGTTGTGCAAAGACCCTCCTGGCCACGACTGCCACCTGCTCCTTGAGCAGTAGTCGCGAGTCCAGGAGGACCCCCAAGTTACGTACCGGGTCTGTTGCTTAGTGCTGCTTAGTGCCTCGTAGTTTCACAACCTGGCTAGTGTACCATATCCCTGTGAATTAAGATGTCCCTCGAACAGTGTGCAAAATTCATTTTTTGAATTTATGAATCAGAATCAGTATTCATTTATGCTAGAAGCTTAAAGCAAGGCAAGTTATTCAGAGCTAGGAAAAATTACATTTTTAGATTATAAGTCCCCAATCAGCATGGGTATTGTGGTGTTCTCTGTGTCTCTTGCATCAGGTGTACTAACAAATTTGACCCTCCCATAACAATGTATCTGGAGTCCACCTCTCTTTGGTATGTCTGTATGAGGTAGAAGCAAGGATGTTTAAGGATGCCATCTGCTTTGCAAACTTGGTGTTGCCAGGTTTTAACAAGGAAACAGGAGGACACAGCTTTCTCAGCTGTGAATGTCAAAGATTTTGGCAGCTGAAGGCATAATATTATTTAGCTAAAGAATATGTAATGTATCATTCATTTGAATGTTTTAACTAATGTAATTCATCTGGTACTTTCTTGAATGTATATGTTACCCAAACTTCAAAGCAGGTGGTCCTTTTTGAGGTTATTTGAAGAAGCACATAGTTTTTGGAGAATATGATGATTTATACTGTGATAAATGAAAGCTAACATTCAGTGAGGTAGGGCAAAGCCATTTTGACACCTATTTTTGCTCTCATGTGATAGAAAAATATTCTGTATTTTAGTTCCCAGATTAAAAAGTCAAAATCCCATCAATATTATAATAAATGCAGATTAAATATCATATAGCAAGTGATTTGTAGTGAAGGTTTAGAGGTACAAATTATTCTCCTTAGTGCTAGTGTAATTCAGTTGGAAATGTAAAATGTCTACTAGCTTTGGAAATAAATGAGAAGGAAAAGCCATCTAACTTTTTCTATAAATTAGAGCAGGGAGAAGAGTGTTAGCACATATGGATGCAGCCTACTGAGTTGTGCTCATTTAATTGGGGTGGATTTCAATATATGATTAAAGCCCTAGTGCATCGATTGAGTAAAGCTTGCTATCCTTAAGTCATGCATAGCACCAGTGTTGTGTGGGTTTAGGTGTAAAGAGGTTGAGAAACCAGAGAGAAATTAAAAGAAATTTCCATACAGTTCATGTTCATTTTCATAGGCATCTTCGTATCCAGTAGTACACGCAGGACTGTATTTTAGTGGAAGGATGTGTTGTCTTTTCCAAACTCCTTTTTATTCTAACACAATGCAGGCTAAGATCAGGAAGCACTGCTCTCCGTAGGACTTGGCTTGAAGATTCTGTCATGGAGGCTGGCAGGATGATGTCTGGAAACCAGCCTGGAGGAAGCCGGATGTTTCCTATTTTTCAACCATTTTTTTGCTTCTATGAAGCTGTTTGCTAAATAAGCATGGTAAAAACAATAAGCTTTGCAGCAATTTGATATTTTAGATCAAGTAACAGAAACAGTAACAACCATAATACAAACTCAGTCCAAACTGGAAGCTGCCAAAAACAAACAAACACAAACTAACACTATAATGTCCATTACTTCCCATGTGCAAAGAAGGCAGGACACAGTCACAGAAAATAAGCCTCTCTTAACCAAACTTCTCAGGAATCCCAACCATTATGGTCGTTCTGACTGGGAGATTCTGAAGTTTCAGTATCCAAAGTGTTTTTTTCATGCTCTGGTCAAGACACACAACAACAGTGTGACTTAGTCTAAGGCAGCTACATGCGAATGACTAATATAACTAACCCAAGTTTAGCCTGCTGTATTTGGTTTTTTGTTCTTGCCCAAAATCAAGATAAAAGGAAATATGTTAGAGAAAACATTGCACGACTGCTACACTGTATACTAGGAAGACTTCCTTGAGAAATGTCGTTCAAGGATGTGATCCACAGCAGTGACGTTGATATTTTGATTCTCTACTCATCTCAAATAGAAGAGGGTCCTACTCATTCTTAGACTGATTTCTGTAGGAGGAAGCAGCCATTGAGGTATCTTCATCTTGAAGCATCTAGTGTTTTCATGGTAAAGAGTAGAGCTTTCAGTTGACCCCAGAAACTAGGTAGTGGTGTAGAAGTTTAGTATAATTTCAGAATTCCTGTGATATATTCCACATGTTGATGTCTCTTTAATATGAAATACAGCAGCAAGGTCACGTAGAGTAGCTTCTAAGCTGTCCTTAAAGACTGCCCTTCAAATTGACCAGTTCCCTTGAGCACTGAGCTGTCAATATGAATTTTCAGTATGCATGTTTACAAAGTTATTTGCTGTGTGAAGTTTGAATGCCAGCTTGACTTACCATGTCTGAAAAATACATATTGCAATGCATTATTGAAAGTAAGATTTCAGGTACATTGTGTTTTCCTTCAGTTTTATATTTCTGTTAATATCATTACTTGTTCCGTGAACATAATTTTCTTTTTTAAAAAGGAAATTATTATTATATTTATATTTATGGTATATCCTGCCCTTTTCCAGTAGGACCAAAGCTATTTGGCTTTGGCAATATTCCATAGCCTGGGTGTGGACAATTTTTCTACATAACTGGGGAAAAACTATTTCCCAATTTGGAAATGTAATTTTTTTTTGCACACCTTTTCCCTTCATATATTAACACAGGAAGTGTGTCTTGAGCTATTTACTCATGACACCGGAAAATATGGGTGAAGTTTCCAGTGAAACCCATAGCCTAATGATAGGTATTCTTTCACTAATGGTGTGTTCAAATATTATAACCAAAAAAGGAATAGATTTTTTCCCCTTTAAAGTCATCTATGCCATAATCCATTATTATAGCTTGGAAAATTGGATGTGGCTTGCAAAATGCCCTATCTTCACATATAGCCATTGTAGCATTTGGAAATAATGCCTGAAATTCTGTTGCTTAATATACGAAGTCTCAACTCAAGCCAGCCCTTTGAATTAGCAGGGATTGTGAGATAACTCCTTGGTAAGTTCTATTGATTCTCAAGTTGCTGCTTATTAAACAATACAAAAGAATTTCAGCCAATGTGTCTCTACATTGGCTGAAAAGTATGAAACTTCTATATACTTACATCACAGCGGTACACATCACAAGCTGAATCAGACCTGAAAATGACCAAAGATAGTGGGAAAATTGGAAAAGGGATCAAAACAGGAATTTTTTTTTAATGGTGTAATTTCTTTCTTAAAAAATATTACAATTTTTGTATTTTGTATTTTGCTATTACCAAGAACAACAATAACTATACATTACAGTAAACAGTATTATTATATATTGCAGTAGTTGTGTTTTTGTTGTTTTAAATCAGGAATTGTTGAAATAGTCACTGCTATTTTAAATGGTGGGTTTGGGGGGAACTTAGGAGACCCTCCAACTGTTTGAAGCAAAAACTGTCACTCCCTTTTAAAAAGATTGCATGTAGCCTGGGGACCACAGTTTGCCTATTACTATCAAGTCTGCAAATTGATATTGGGATGGTAACTCAGTGACTTTCTATGCCAGTGGTGGAGAACCTATGGCATGCATGCCAGAGGGGGAACTCAGAGGCCTCTCTGTGGGCACACCACCATCACCCCAGCACAGAGTTTGCCCCATCCCTCTGCCCAGCAGCCAAATGGGAGTGCTTCCTCCCTGCCCCCAGCACAGAGTTTGCTCCACCCCTCTGCAGTGTGGATGGCAGCCTGTTGAGTTTGGGCACTCGGTCTTCTAAAAGGTTCACCATCACTATTCTATGCCAAAATGTTTTGTTAAGGTTGCTAAAGCCACCTAATGCATGAATGCAGGCATGCAGTGTGATTCAGAGCAGCCATATTTCATAACCTAGCCTTCCTTCCAGTCTTTGCAACACACTTCCTTAAGAAGACATGTAGGGCTTCTCCATGTTGGCCTTCTGTCATTAGGCAAAGAGTTTATTTTCCAGGCATGCTTTTAAGCAATGTGACCCTCCAGGGAATTTATGAAATTTAGATACAGTATATATTTTTAATCTTCTTAAAATTGTTTTAAATTGGTTTTAGCCTTGATTAATAATTTTAATTGTTTTTAATATCATTTTTTGTATAGTGTGTTAAACCCCTTACCACTGTATAGTTTTGACTGTTGTGAGTTGCTTTGTGCTTTTATTTGTGATGTTGAACAGTTTTTACCATGGAGACTATAAACTGTTTTTTAAAGTTACCATTTGTCATTTTGCAGTCTGCCATTGTTGCTGCAAATTTGTTTTTTGTTTTTTTGTTATTTGCTACCTTGATCTACATTTGTTAAATAAGAATTTTAGAGCAGAAATTGAAGACTGATTTCTGCCATGTGAATCTACCAGCAGAGCAAAATCTTTGTTTATAACATTTTCTACAACTGACAGATAATTGCTTTTGGTGATATGGGAAAAGTTTTTTTTAAATTATGGTATCAAGACTCAGCAACTCTTCCCCTAAGATAGGGGTACCCAAACCTTTTGGGCTGCAAGCCGATCATGTGGTTCAGGGAGCCGGTCACTAAGGCCCAGGGGCCGGGTGTGACCCCCGATGCCAATTCATCCGGCCGGTGAAGCCCTTATCGCTCCTGTAAGTGAAAGTAAAACGTGCCCATACGGGCACGTTTTACTTCCGCTTCCAGGAGCGACGAGGGCTTGGCGGGCCAGATGAATTGACATCAGGGGCCACACCCGGCCCCCGGGCCTTAGTTTGGGCACCACTGCCCTAAGAGATCTGTACAGTTCAGCCACCTGTTTGGATGTAGTTTGAAGATGATTGGCCCATTCCAGCTCACAACATGTATGTACACAATAAGACCAACCCACTTGAAGACCACCTTAGAGATTGAAGTATATGCCTGTGTGGATAGCCTCTTAGTCAATAATAAAGCTGATGTGTAATTCAAGTGACAGCTGGCAGGAATGGTGAGGATAAAAATAGCAGTTCACATCAGTACTTCCATGATCTAAAATTTCTGCCCTAACTCTCTTTACTATTTCTGCCCATGTTGATGACATTGACAAATTAATTGGTAGTTCACAAAGTTTACACTCGACTTTCAAACCACTGTACACCGAGATCATATGGTTAGCAATATATTATCCCAGGGCTGTCACGTCTGTATGTGAAAGTCACTGAAAGATTGTGACAGTGCTCTCAAATGGTTATGTGAACAGTTGTACTAAATCTAGAAACATATCAATTTCCAGTCATGAATTTCCCCAAGGAGAAAATTTTAATGTTCTTTTATGATGAAAGATCATTCTAAGCTGCTTTCTCAAATTAAATTTGCCATTCTCTGAAATGCCAACATAGAAGTCTTATCTCAGTGAGAGTGCTCAAGGTCAGCTTGCAAAAAACCCCAGGTTTAATCTCTGGCATCCTCAGTTAAGAGATTGAAGGAAATTGGGCTAGGGAAGGAGCTTTCCTAAACCCTAGAGAATTATTTTCAGAGTATGCAATATAAGGACAGATGGACCAATGCTTTGAGACCTGACCTGATTTACCTTTGTAGATAAATAATACCAGATCTGTTCTCCCCCCCACTCTTGCCCCAAGAGGTTGACATTTCTTTTTGTTCGTCTCAAAGAGATAATCTGCATTTCTGAAAATATGCAAAATTTAAAAATTTAATTTGTTGTCTGTTGCATGATGAGGGTTTTGTACCTTTCACATCAATCAGACAGTGCTTCTGTGCTTGCTATGTGTACCAGTTGAGCTGTGAACCACCCAGAGAGTGCACTAAGCACTATGGGGTGGTATATAAGTATAATTGCTTTGCTGTCATAATGGAGGGTGCTAGTTTTGCAGGAAAAGATTTGAGCGCTGTGTGACGGAATGAACACCTGTCATCTGTCCCAGCTCCTGCCAACCTAGCAGCTTGAAAGCAAGAAATTGCAATTAGATAAATAGCTACTTCTTCGGTGTTTCGTGTTCTCTGGTGCCTTTTCATGTCTGCTACATGTCCATGCAGATGTCTGCACACCCAGACAACACTGGCTCTTTGACTGTAAACTGAGATGAGCATTATCCCTTAGAGTCAGCTGTTGAGCAAGGGAGACCTTTACCTATTTTTGTACAAATTGTGGAAAGCGCAAAGAAAAAAATGCTTGTGATATTTCCAGATTGAACTAGAAGATAAGATCTTGAGTAGGGCTTAAGAGAAGTTTTCCTATCTTGGCCCAAACTGGGACATTAGCAAAATTTCTTCACATCCAAATACCTTCATATGTGCAAATAAGAGTGCTGGCAAATGCAGGAGTAAAAATCCAGTGTTCTGCATTAGCCTCAATGAAATTCCATGTAAAAATCCAGTGTTCTGCATTAGCCTCAGTGAAATTCCACCTGTGCTATCAAGTTAAAACATCCAAAAATAGAACACTTTGTTTTGTAAATAGGCAGTTAGTCTTATCTCACAATTTAGAGTTAGTAGTTATTAAATTAGGACAGCTGCAGATTTAGAATGAATACGTGTTTATTGTTACTTTCATCTAAAGAGATACTGCTATCAAAAACTCACATCTAAGAAGACAAATTTACATCACTTTGGTCTTGCAAATAGTTGAGATTTATACTGTTTCCAGGAAGAACAGGTGGAGCAGGGTCAGTTTGTAGGATTTCTTATTTTCTTCTTTCTGACAGGCATATCTGAAGATGTTAAAATGCTCAAAGTGGGTCACTTCTGTTTTAAAATGAAGCTAGGCTTAACATAAACACTTCCTCTCCCCACCCCCTTGTGCATTGTAATTTGTGCTGCATTCTGCTTAGAGGGGGAAAATATTTCCCAACTGCAGCTCCCAAAATTTTGGCCACATTGGCTGAAGTGTTCTGAGAGCTATGTAGTCCAAAAAGAAGAAAAACACCTTTCCACACCTGATTCTAAGGTGGCACATTTCCAGAATAAAATGACCAGTACTGGACAGCACTCTTCCTCATTCCAGCAACATTAAGATATCTTGTATCACAACTTCCAGCAGTCCCAATCCATACAACCATTGGTTGTGCTGTTTGCACATGACAGACATTGCAGTCCAGCATATCTCAAGGATGTCAAGTTGAAGAAGGCTGTTGAGCATGTTATATCATTTCCTATATAAGCACTTGTGTAGGAAAGATAACAAATTTGAAGCCTCAATTCTAAATGTAAGCAGATATTTTGTTGTCATTTCTTCCCAATGTTGTGTGTCATTCTAATGCCACTATCATGTGATTTTGTTAACCACCTGAGTATCCCCCATGGGGGATATGTTCCAAAACCTATTATGGATACCTGAAACCACGAATAACAGTAAACCCTATATTTTACATTGCAGATAGTGGTCTCTGCTGGCCAGCTCTGGTAATGTGCCATAGAAATATATATTTTGTATTTCAGGATTTTTATTGAATATTTTTAGACCCATGGAGTCCTGAAACTGTGGCTACTGAATCCCTGGATATGGGGTGTGTGACTTGTACTGTTAAAATAGCTTGGAAGTGTGAATTGAAACACAGTAATACCTCGGATAAAGATTGCACTGGATAACGCTGAAATCGGATAACGATCAAAATTTTTTGCATTATTTGATGCAATCGTTAGTAGCAGCAGGGTGGCTGGGAAGCTGAATGGGAGCTCCCCGTTCAGCTTCCCAGCCACCCTGCAGCTGCGGAGGCAGGGGGTGGCTGGGGAAATCGACAGGGGAGTCTCCCATTGGCTTCCCCAGCCACCCTGCAGCTGCGTATCGGGTTCCCCGACCTCCTCAGAGCTGGCAGTTTTTTTTCACCCATTTTGGGCTCTCTGGCACCCCTGCTGCCTCTGGGGAGGTTGGGGGACCTGATCTGCGCTATTCCCGATGTTCCACAAACTTCCCGGCTGGTGCAGTGATTCGAATCCCGGCATTTTGACTCACTGCACTGGCCAGGGAGGTTAGAGAACGTTGGAAACAGTGTGGATCGGGTTCCCCAACCTTCTTGGATGTGGCAGATTGCCAGAGAGCCCGAAATGGGTGAAAAAAACCTTCCATTTTTTCATCCACTTCAGGCTCTTCGGCACTCCTGCCGGCTCCAAGGAGGTCAGGGGACCCGATCTGCATTGTTCCTGCAGTTCCCTGACCTCCCTGGCTGGTGCAGTGAGTCAAAATGCTGGGATTCGAATCACTGCACCGACCAGGGAGGTCGTGGAACTGGGAGCTGGGACTGTCGGGGTGTTGGGGGAGAAACCATGCACATGCACGATCTCTCCCCCAGCACCCCAGCTGTCCTAGGAGATCACTGGGACTGCCGGGGTGTTGGGGAACAGATTGTGCACATGCACAGTTTCTCCCCTAACACCCCAGGTGTTCTAGGTGATAGGCTGGGACAGCTGGGGTATTTGGAAAGGGAGCAGGTTTTTGTTTTTTAACGTTGTGCGGTCAATGCATCTCACAACGTTAAAAACCAGATAACGTTATGACTTGTGGAACCAAGTCATAACGTTATCCGAGGTACAATTGTAAATCCAAGGAATTTCTTAAAACTGTAAGGGTGATGAATTTTGTTTGTTCTGCCTAAGCAAAAAATAAAATTTGAAGGAAGGGTTAGGGAATGTGTGCATACTGTTTAAGTTGTGAACAACATACAAACACCTGCTAAAACAGTTATGTGACTACCACACCATCTATATACATGTACACACTGTAGCTATAATTGAAATAAAGTTCCTATTGTGTGTTTTTGTGGTATTTTATGTTATAAAGCAAACACTCTAATACTTCAAGAAAATACCTCTTGAGGAATCAAAGAACACAAGTACAGGAATTTTATTAAAGCAATTGACTCTTGATGAATTTTAAATTAATTCCAATTTGTGATTTAACCTAGACAGTTTCTCTGATATTCCTTTTCTCAGCCTATTAGCTAGTTCTTGCCTTGTAACTATCATACAACACAGCAGGTGTGTCAAGGAAAAAAGGCTGCTACCTTTGCAGTTAGTCATGCAAATGTGTGTTAGGGGTGCCACTCACTAATCACCCTCTTAAATGGCAATTATTTCCAAAAATGAGATGGCTAGATAGTATTGTAGATGCAATGGACACAGAGCTGCGTGGGTTGAGAAGGATGGTGGAGGACAGGGGTGCCTGGAGGGGCGGTGGTCCATGGGGTCGCAAATGGTCGGAATTGACTGTAAGACTGAACAACAAGTTTCCCTTTCTAGCAGAACAACCCTTTGTGTCTTTTTGCAAATTATTTACTGATGTTATTGAAGTAGGAAGGCACAAAAACTTCTCAAAGGAACAAGATCTGCCCCTGCAACCTTTGAGGCTTCAGAATAGCTTCCTTTCTGCCCTTTCTCTTTATTCTTGATGCCCATTAGATGGACAGACTTCATACTTATGATGTGAGCGGAGGAGTTGTTTTCATGAGGTCAGGAAGAGGAAAAATCCATCTTGGTTAAAGGCTACATTGATATCCCCATGCTCTGTTTCGTGAAGACTAGTTGATATATAGCAGTGAGCTGTGTTGCCTATGTGGAACATGCAAGTTCCAAAGCATACTGGTTGGATGTTGGTTGCTAGGGAGAAAACATTAAAGGGATGAGTATTCAGGTTACTTTTTGGACTAAAACCCACAGAAAGCCCCAGAAACCATGGCCTTTGTTCATGCTTATGGAGTTCTGAAACTCTTCATCTAAAAAGCAGTAACTTTTCCAACTTGTTATGGTTGCCCAACTTCTTATGGTTTCTTGAAAGTTTTGAATTCTGGCTTAAGCTGTGGCTTGATAAGAGAAAGTTAGGTAAGGAATAAATTTTCAGTGGAAAATAGCAACAGTGGGAGCCATCCTTATCCTCAAAATATCAGGCCTTCCACTTAACATCAAGGTTGCTTTGATTGTCAATGATGGCAATGACAAAAACAACAAGCATAACTGTCATTTCCATGATAACCATTTGTTTTAAGTTACTGAACCTCTTCTGCAAATTTTATTTCAGTCTGGAAAGATCAAAATGGCTGCTTCCTTTGCCCACTGACTGACTGAGGAACTGAGGGACTGCTTGCTTTTATATAGTGGTTTGATCACTCTTCCAGGAGCTCATTTTAGTTGACAATTACAATGTAGTGATAAGCCTTTTGTGTTTTAATGAAAGACTTAAAACATAAAAGAGGCTCTTTTTTTCATTTTCATGTTTGTCTTCAGATTGTTGATAGTCACAAAAACATAAAACTTTTGTCTTTCCAAAAGAAAGGTACACAAAAGCTTTGCTTCTTTTGAGCTCCTGTGTAACTTTTCTTCCACATTTTGCCAGTCAAATTTCCCCTGGAAATTTTTCATCCAATCGCAGTACTAACGCAACTGTCAGCAGCCAGTCAGAACATGCGGGTTGGGGAGCTAGGAATGTTTGATCTTGAAAAGAGTGTGGATTACTTGAAACCAAATGAGGTACATCCATTTGCTGCAGTCATTCTTCTTAGGTTAGATTACAGTATTGTATGCTGCTGAACTCCTGAAGCTGTCCATTTTGGATGGTGCTGCCTGCCTTGATATTGGATCTTTTTTTTCCTTGGGGGTTCTTTCTATCAACACCAACTCCACCTTCTGCTAACTGCTGAACTGAAAAAAGAGAAGGAATTAAAGTGATGAGGGGAGAGAAATGTCCCCATAGTCTAGTAGTTTTCAGGGGGGAGGCTTGATTTAGGGAAGAAGGAACTGTGAGTTTGTCTTCATGTAGTTTTGTTTGGTTTTGTTCAGTTTTTATTTGCTATTTCTCCTTGTGTGTAGGGGAGGATGTTTTCCTTGTTTTATTGATTTTTAAAAGATATTTAGTGAAATTATTGTCCATTTATTCTGTTAAAGATGGATATTTGATGGGTCTTTTTGAGATTGTTTTGTTTGCTTCTCTCTGTGTATGTGGGCTGTGGAGGTGGACTTTGTGACTATGCAGCATGTCACAGGGTTGTGTGGGTGGTGGCTGATGTTTATTGTACTGTTGCCTGTTTTTGCAGTACTGTACATTGGTTTTCTGTTGGCCTTCACCTAGTCTTTTAGTAGTTTTAAAGGGCTTTAGTAGAGTTTTTCAGTGTGCAAGAAAACATAACTGTGAAACTTGAAATGAGTGGCCCAAAGAGGCATTCACTTTCATGAAAAATGAAAGGACTGGTGCATGGAAAAATATGAAAATGGAAGAGACAACACCAAAAAAAACCCTGAAATGAAGAAATATAAAAATATTCACCGGGCATATCGTTAATACAGTGTTAAGTAGGTCTAACAGGTTCATAAAAACAAATACCACAAAGTGCTATTCTATTTACCCTTTTGTCTAAAATTTAAACTACAGTACTAGGAAAAAACTATGCAGTTTTGAGATGGCTGTTCTCTTATTAAATGATAAATTCAAGCATTTTAGTTGAATGCAGATCTAATGGATTAAAATGCATCCTGTGGTTTTTCTGAAAAGGAAATTGGCAATTAACAGTGCAGTTTTAGGCATACCTAATTAGAAACAACCTCATTTGAGTTTCATGCAATTTTACTCCCATGTAAAAAAACAAAAGAACCAACAAAACAATTTGAAGAAACCAAGTTGTGTATGCAACTTTTCTCCTCAAACTGCTCCATTTCACTGGTTTTCAAACCTCTAAGCCATGCAGCCAGACAATTGTGAACTATTGCTAGTTCCTCATTTGTTGCTTTCTTTGTGTCAGAGCATTGTACAGTTTAAAATTATGGCTGGATATAAAATTAGAGTAATTATGTATGTATATAAAATATAGGTACAATTCGAAACATCAGACACATGCTACTTCAACAGCATTATCTATGTCATTTACTGGATCTTTAGTTTCCAGGAAACTGGATGTGTTACTCCACTGCTTTCGTCACTAATGGTTTTCCACAATGCCTGTGCATGACTCTTATGTGTGGGAAGCAGCAGTGGCAATAAAAACATGTTTCCCCACAAATACAGTCATATCTCATTTCCTTTGTCACACACACCCCCATGGATGTCTGGGATTGCTGCCTTACCCAAAGGTCAGCAGGTTTAAAGAGGTTTTACAGCTGCAAAAGAGACCAAAGATGGTACCCTATGTACCATGAGAGTATTGTGCTCCCTGGGGCTCATGTTCCTCCCAATCAATCCAGTTTTAGTTCCCTCCTTATCAGAAATGGATGCTCATGGCCATCATGGCTGAACCCCCCAGCCTCATCATGTTCTGTACGTGCTTGAACAGGGAGAATGACTGTGAATGAATGAAAGACATCAACTGCCCACCTTCAAGGCCAGACAGAGAAGAAGAAAACAGCAATAGGTAGGAAAATATGAGGTTTAGAAACAAGGTGTATTTTTCTACTCTTTAGATGGGGTGTGGTGAATGAATGCCTACATGTCTCTGTTAGGTGTGTATGTGAACACTTGTCTATTTCTCTTTGAATGAGGTATGAATACCTACCTGTCACCCAAGTGCCTTGGCTGCTCTGCTTTATCCTTTAGCCCTCAATCTTTCCCAGCATCAGGACATTCTTCAGTAAGCCCTCTCTTCTCATTTGGTGGCCAAAGTACTTGAGCTTCAGCTTCAGTATTCGTCCTTCCAAGGAGCAGTCAGGGTTGATATCCTTTAGGATTGACTGATTTGATCTCCTTGCAGTCTAGGGGACTCTCAAGAGCCTCCTCCAGAATCACAGCTCAAAGGTGTATATTCTTCTGCTCTCAGCCTTCTTTATGGTCCAGCTCTGACAGCCATACATTACAGCTAGGAAGACCATTGCTTTGACTATGCAGACTTTTCTCAGCACTATGATGTCTCTACTTTTTATTATGCTGCCTATGTTTGCCATAGTTTACCTTCCAAGGATTAAACATCTTTTTTATTTCATCTATGCAGTCCTATTCCTTCACAGATCCCTAATCCTATTTCTTCACAGATCTCCAAAGATAACTACTGTAATAGTAGCACGTTTCCATTTTAGTTTGGTTCTAGTACTGAACTTCAGTCCTCATTATCTTTATCACAGTCTCTCTCATTCTTTTCATCTTATGTTGGACTTCTGGAGGTACATAATGAGGATAAAGGTCAACCTTACTTGAAAGCCAGTTGTATCTGACTCTAGGGTTCAGTGCTCATCTCTGTGTCATAGAGATGCAGCACTATCTGCATCTGTAGACATTTCCATGAACATGTGGAAGGCATGCCTAGACACTGGAGTGCATGGAACACTGTTTATCTTCCCACCGAAGTGGTACCTATTTATTTACTTACAATTTCTTGGTTTTGAATTGCTAGGTTGGCAGGAGCTGGGACAGAGATGGGAGCTCATTCTGTCGTGCACTACTCGGGTATCAACTGGTAACCTGCTGCCTTCCAGTCAGTGTCTTAACCACTTGAGTAAATTGCTGTTGTAATGGAGGGAGATTTAAAGTGTCAATTTCTTGGTTGAATAGCACTTTTAACAGAACAGGAAATTCTTGTTGCTTCTAAGCAGGAAACTCCAGGGTGTGTTTTGAGCATATCTGATATAAAAAATTTCTAGCATTATTTCTAGCGTTAAAAAGCTAGTGAAACACTCATGTTTGTGTGTGTGTGTATTAGAAATGACCATTATTAGGTCTGGAAAATTATCAGCAATTTCCTGAACTTACCCCCACCCTGTAATGTTCCTGTAGAGGTTTAAAGCTCAATGTAGTGGCTTAAAGATTTAAATTGTGAACTGGAAATTTCTAGTCTCAAATCTTTCCCCTGCAGCAAACTCATTATGTGATTTTATCTACTATCTGGAGTAGCATCACGCTGGGTCTATATTATAGGGCTGTTATACTGATAACTGCATTAAAATAAATGACATTTTTATGTTACATGATTATTCGCAGTCCCATTGAGTTATTTATTAATTATGTTTATGTAACTTTACACTAATAATTCATTTTCTTTGTTATATGTATAGTTTACTTTTCCTCTAGTTAACTTCAAGTGGCACTTGTGGTTCTTGTGCACCTTACTTTGGCCTCACAGCAACCTTATGAGGTAGGTGAGGCAGAGAGAGAATGATTGGCTCATGGGCATCCAGCAAGTTTCATGGCTCAATGGGAACTGGAAATGTGATCATCCAAAGCCCAGAACAGGACTCTTCTTCTTCCATGTCTAGGCCAGATGTGAAACTGTCAAAATTAAGGCACCTTTTTAAAGGCACCTTTTGGTGAGTTCATTCTGCATGAGAGAGAGAGAGAGCATCAAGCCTGCCAATGCCACTGTCACATTGGTATGACCCCTTTTTCAAAGCTGTAAAAAATGTAAAGACATAGAAAATCTAGAAATAGTTCTCCAGACCTTTCCTGCCATGACAGTTATTTAATTGCAAACAAATCCATAATTAGTGTGCACAGCGAACAGTGGAATGCCTGTTGCCTTGATTCCCTTTATTGGGGAAAAGGAGGGCTATAAATAAAATGAAGTCAGTTATGCATTTTGGGCTGCATGTTTTTCTTGTAGTCAAGAGACAACTAAACAGGCGGAAATCTAGAAATTTTGCCTGGAACGATAGTTGAGCAATAATCCCTTCTTGACTTAAAATTGCATTAATTTTTCTGTTTCAACCTTTAATAAAACAAATACTTAGGTCAGCAAGTTTTTGGTTGATCCTATTTGTCTTGTCAAAGGCCAGCTGTCATCTGCCAGGTTGCCAAGATTATTCTAGTAAAAGAAGTTAAAATTAGTTTACTGCTAATCTCATTTAATATGGCAGGTCATCATTAGCCTGGCTTAATTCTCTGGCCAAACATGAGGAATGTTCTCCCAGGTGTCTTTGTTTGGTGCAGGAGGGTTTTAGTAGTGCTATCTTATATGTAGCAGGAGATACATTGGCAAGATTAATGACCTCCTTTGTATTGATCTGATGGCATGTAATTAATTTGTCTTGAGTATCTTTTTAATAATTGAAATCATAAAGCAAAAGCAATATGTCATTCTTTAAATAGCAAGAAACATTAATAAGTCACTATATGTAGTTAGTGATGAGTTTTCCATAATCTTACTGGTGTTTATGTAAGATTTGAGTAACTTATTGCAGCTGATGATGTGTCAGGATGTGTCTCAGTTGTGTGGAGTCACATTTCCAACTGCAGAACCAAGCAGTTAGTCTCGGTTAGCTGCAGGAAGATGTGCAAATCTTAGCAGAACATTAATATGATTCTATTGTTGTTGGGACGGTAAACAGCGTTCCAGTGTCTGCCACATGACCACAGAAACATCTGCAGAAGCAGACAGCACTGGCTCTTCGGCTTTGAAACAGAGTTGAGTACTGAACCCTAGAGTCGGATACACAGATTTTTGAGCAAGAGAAACCTTTACCTTTACCTATTGTTGTTCTGTGTCATCTCTAATTTATTGTAGCTATGAATGCCAGATCCCCAGAATGTCCTGTTGTCATAGCCCAGCTCAACTTTTACAAGCAGTGAATCCATGTCATTGAATATAATCATAGAATAATTAAGTTGTGAAGGACCAATGAGGCCATTTAGTCCAACTCATTACTCAATACAGAAATCCAAATCAAAGCAGATCTGACAGATGGTTATTCAATTTTCTTTTGAATGCCTCAGTCACAGGAGTGCCTACCACCTCCTGAGATAATTGGTTCTATTGTTGTAATGGTCTAAGTCTAACAGCAGATTTTTTTTTGTTAGATATTCAACTTATAAACAGATCCTGCCCCTCCTCTTTATTACTGTCTTTCACGTATTTGAAAAATGCTATCATATCCCCCCTTCAGTGTCCTTTTCCCAAAGGCTAAACATGTCCAGCTATTTCAGTCTTTCCTCATAGAACTTGGTTTCCAGTCCCCTAATCATCCTTGCTGTCCACCTCTGAGCAATAATTCTATGATCTTTCTCACTTGGAATATTACTGAGTCAAGTATCCCCCATCTTATATTGAAGAAGGACTGCATCAGGTTCATCATTTTTGTCCCCAGAGATAGTTCAGGCTTGAATTGCTCTAAGACCCACTTGTTTATCTTTCAGGCAGTCCAGGTATCCATCCACAATTTTTTTTCCTGTCAACTTTCTTTACAGTTCAGCTTTCGCATCCATTACATGTTGATCATTAATGCAAACATGTGGAAGGTCTTAGTCTTGACCTCCATTGACACATCCTTACACTTAATGATCTTTTCTAATTCCTTCCTTGCTCCCCTTCAGAATCTCAAATCTTCTGATTTCTTGGCTGCAGTCTCCTTTTGGATTGATGGTTGAACCAAGGTATACACATTCTTTCACTATTTCAGCTTCTTCATTGTCAATATTAAAGTTGTGTAGTTCAGTTGCTGTCATGATTTTTGTCTTAATGTTCAAGCTGCAGTCTGTTTTGACACTCTCCTCTTTCACTTTCATGAAAAGTCATTTCAAGTCATTGTTGTTTTCTGCCAGTGAGATGGTGTTATCTGCATATCTTAAATTATTAATGTTTCTTCCTCCAGTTTTCACTCCTCCCTCATCTGAATCTAGTCTGTGTTCTGAACAACAACTGAAATGGATCCAAACTATTGGTATCTTTAAAGAGTGTCCACTCTCTCTCTGTAACCTTGCTCATGAATGGAATATTAGGACTGCTTGGTAATTATTTACATCGTCCATTGCCAGGAAAGTTTTTTTTTCAGGATTGGATACTCAATTGTCTCCTGCAGCAATGAGTTTATTATATTGAGCAGTCCAATCCACCTTGGCTGATCTAAGGAGCTGGGATGGGCAAATACCTTGCCCACATCATCAGGAATCAGATGCTGAAACCAGTCCAACAAAACTGGACAAGACAGTGTTGTGATGTCTCAATAATGCACACATATTGGAGTCCAACTCCCCCCAAAAAATCCTCTTCAACACCTGTCATTCTTTTATCCCTTCTATCCCTTCTGTATACTGTTGCCACATTCTCTTTATTTTCTCCTGAGCAGATAGTCTGCTTCCATGATGTTCATTCATCATTTCTAATCCAGATTTAAATTTTCTTTTGATTTCTAGAATCTTCTGAAAAGCTGGTAATTGTAATAGTCACTGAAAAACTACATTCAGTTTTTTTACCCCGTTTTTGTCATCTGTTACTCTTGCTTCTTTATAATTTTTAATATTTCCTCCATTAGCCATATAGGTTTTTATATTATTTTGACCCCAGGAATGGTGTTTTGTTGTTGTTGTTGTTGGTGGTGGTGGTGGTGGTTCTGCATTCTTCTCTAATGAGATCTCTGTTTTCAATCCACAATTCTTCTGGATCCTAATCAATTGATTTTAAATTCATCAGGAATGTTCAAAGGTGGTTCTCCTTTGGTGCTTTCTTCTTTCACTTTCATTAAAGTCATTTTAAATCATTGCCTAAATATCTAGTAATTGTTTGAATGAATGTTGAGTCATTGTTTGAATGGCAAAATGATTCTGACTACTGTTTCTTTGTTTAAATAGCAGGCCAAACCTGAGGTCAAAGCCAGTTATAATGGTGCATCTTTTTCTGTACATTACACTAAAGTACATACATTTAAAGTACAGTAATACCCCGGATAACATTATGACTTGGTTCCACAAGTCATGACGTTATCCGATTTTTAGCGTTGTCCAATGCATGCATCGAACAACGCTAAAATAAAAGCCCTGACTTCAGGGACAAATCGCTTTAAAGGCAGGCAGGGAAAGAAAGAGCCCTCCCTGCCTTTAAAGCCACCCTCCACGTGCAGCGCTCTCCGGGGAAAGCACCTTTTCCCTGACTCTACTTTAGTCTTCCCTCCCTGTACATTTAAACTAAAGAGAAGGGGGAAATAGAGAGATGTGATTGGTTCTCTCTCTTTTCCCCCCTCCCTTTAGTTTAAATGTACAGGGAGGGAAAGAAAAAAACACAAATACAGTACAGGGAGGAAAAAAGACTGCCTGCTCGGCCACGAGAGAATCTAGCCCAGCCCTGTTCCTGCTTACCTTCAAGCCAGCACAGCTGCTGCTCCCACCAGGTTCCCCTTTGCACTGGAATTTCTTTTGCTGAGCTCCACGCTCCGACTGAGCCAGGCTTGATCAACCGATTGCAGAGCACAGAGGCATAGCTCTGCAATCTCTGCAATCTCTGTGCTCTGCAATCGGCTGATCAAGCCTGGCTCAGTCGGAGCGTGGCGCTCAGGAAGAGAAGCCATGAGTTCCAGTGCAAAGGGGAACCTGGTGGGAGCAGCAGCTGTGCTGGCTTGAAGGTAAACGGGGCCAGGCTGGATTATCTCGTGGCCGAGTAGGCAATGGGGTGGGGAGTCCTCAAACTGCTGGGGGTGGGGATTTGGAAGGAAGGAAGTGGTAGGGAGAGGAGCTTTGGGCTCCTTTACTTCTTTATGATGATGGATCAGATAACGCTAAAAAGAACGTTATCCAGTGCAAATCTTCCCCCCAAATTTGTCGTTATGCAGTTTTAGCGTTATCTGGTGTAATCGTTATCCGGGGTATTACTGTAGCAGACAAACACCCCTACTGCTATAAATACTCATGAAATTATTAAACAGGATTTTAAAGTTTGTCATTTGACCCTACCCAGGTATAAGGGGGGGATTTTTAATGGATATACGGTAATCCATTCTGTACCCTAGATGAGAGAAGTACTCCCACAGACCTCAGCAAGATGTGGAATTTGTGCTTAAAACACAAACATTTCTTTGCCTTGCTTTCCAGTTAATGTCATGGAAATAGCTGCTCTAGTGACTTATGGCTGAAGGCCTGCCGTGATAATGGAGCTCAGAGACCATTACGTTGGCATTCTGCTATATTTATCTTTCTCCCTTCATACCTATATTAGTGTGTGTCAGTGTGTGTGTTTGCTAGCAAGTCTAGTGAATTTTAACTTTTTACTTTAATCTTATCGTCACCAAGGGTGCAGTAGTGCAGGGTCCAAGCAACTCTCCCAAATGAGAGCATTTTAAGTGATCCATGTACTTCTGTAATGTTCAGATTTTTCTTTTCTACTATACTGTTATAAAGATATTCATTTGTGTGCTTCTATTTTACCATTTTTAGACATGTAGCAAAGCAACTTGTTCCTTGAAGCACACAGTGTTTGTGCAGTGAATCCCTTGCATCTGTTGAAGACACACAGAGAATAATGCAAACGAATGGCAATGGCATACTTACAGTAAGATTTTTGGGGTTTCCCAATCAGAGGCAACACATGAGAGTGTTACTGCTATTATCAGAAAACCAGAATAATTGAGTTGGAAGAGCCCTGTGAGGTCATCGAGTCCAACCCCCTGCTCAGGTCAGGAATTCAAATCAAAGGAGATCTGACAGATAGTTGTCCAATTTTCTTTTGCATACCTCCAGTGTTGGAGCACTCACTGCCTCCCAAAGTAATTGGTTCCATCATCATAATCCTCTAACAGCTAAGACGTTTTTTCAAATATTCAACCTATATCTGGTTTTATGTAATTTGAGTCCCTTTATTACATGCCCCACACTCTGGGATGATCAAGAACAAATCCTGTCCTTCCTCTATATGACTATCTTTCAAGTATTTGAAAAATGCTATCGTTTCACCCCCTCAATATCCTTTTTCTGAAGACTAAACCTGCCCACATCTTCCAGTCTTTCCTCATAGGGCTTGGTTTCCAATCTCCTGATCATTCTTTGTTGCCTTCATCTGAACTTGATCCAGTTTGTTAGCATCCTTCTTAAAGTGTGTTGCCAATAACAGGATGGAGTACTCTAGATGTAGATGTGGTCTAACTAGTACTGAATAGAGGGGGTTATGGAGACTATATTTATGTTACTGCAGCCTAAAATAATTTTTGCTTTTTTTAGCCGCATTACACTGTTGACTCATATTTGGTTTGTGATTCACAACAATTCTAAGATCATTCTTGAGTTTTACTGAGCCAAATATCTCCCATCTTATAACTGCATTTATGGGTTTTTCCCTTAAGTGTAGAACTCTGCAATTATCCCTGTTAAATTTCATTCTATGGTTTTCAGCCCAGTACTCAAGCCTGTCAAAATATTTTTGAATTTTGTTCCTGTCTTGCAAGATATTAGCTATTCTACCCTTTTTTTTGGTCATCTACAAAGCTGATAAATATTCCCTGTACTCACTCATCCAAGACATTAATAAATACAGTAAACCTCGGATAACACTAAAACTTGGTCCCACAAATCTTAGTGTTATCTGATTTTTAATGTTATCCTGTAGACCTATAGGATGCATCGGATAACGTTAAAACTCCATAGAGATACATTGTAACCGGCAAAGACTTTAGCAAACGTTATCCAATGCATCCCATAGGATTTAACGTTATGCGATGCAATTTTTTCCAGATTGCTTAACGTTATGCGGTGTTAGTGTTATCCGAGGTATTACTGTATGTTAAAGAGCACCAGGCCCAGGAGTGAACCTTGTGGCACCACATATCACCTACACTCTTCTAATATGACATGTTGTTTCACAGTAACTTCAAACAGATGCAAAAGATGCAAGAAACAGGCGATACCTTTATTGGATCACTAAGAACCATGAAAGCTTGCACAATGTTTTGTTTTTCTTAGTGATCCAATAAAGGTATCACCTGTTTCCTGCATCTTTTGCATCTTTACAATTTGAATATGGATCACGTGGCTGATCTTCTTTGTTTGCCTTCAAACAGGTGGTTACCAACAGCTCTTCCATGTGTTGTTGTTTTTTTATTTGTTAGTTGTATGCTAAAGCTTTCTCTTCATGCCAGCTTGGTCCCTTAGAAATGCATCACTTCCATCATCTGGTGACAGAGGAGCCTTTGCTAAGGACTCCCTTTCATCAGAGGTCATCTGCTGAGAGCTACATACTAGTAGTTGGCAGGATTGAAGCCAATGGTAGACAGAGCCAAAGATAGATGGTGCCATCTGTTTTCTCACTCTTTTATTTAGCTGACCATGCCCATTCTCTTCCTTTTTGCCATCCGTCTTTCTTTTTCTGGCAACTACTGTTTCATTTTTCTGTTAACTTTCCACTATATCCCCCCCCCCCACTTCATTGAGTCGCACTTCCTTCCCTCAGATATCACTGGAATTAATGGTTCAGTATTGCCCAGAAGTCTAAACTGATGACTTTTAGAAGGTTTCTGACATTAGACCAAGGGCTATATAAACTTTAGTTGATGGCTGCAAGACCAATGGTTCTAAGTCATTCCTCTTCATTTAGGGAAGAGAGTCCTCCATTTCAAGAGTTACCCTCCTTCTGGGGGCTATGTTAGTGGATACCCATTGTTGTGTAGTGGATAGCATGATGGACTAAGGCTCAGGAGGCCTGGAATTTTATTTATTAGTTCAAATTTATATTGCCAACCACTCGCCATAGCGACTCATTGGAACTGAATCCCAACTCAGCCATGGAAACTCACTAGTGGTATAGAATTGGTAAAACCACTCCTTAAATACTACACTTACCCCAAAAGCTGTATTAGGGTCATTGTAAGTTGATTCTGATTTGACAGCATGAAACAGCATGAAGTAGCTACTCTACTCTACCCTTCCCCCTCTATTTCATTTCCCTGGCTAAGCAAAGAAAATAGGGCTTTGGTTGGCAAATCTATCTAATCAGCCCTCTCTCACTTTTACAATAAAATAGTTTTAGGGGAAGTCATTTTGCAAAATAAATAAAAAAATACATAAATCCCATATACTGACAAAATATTGATAAATGGCTGGAAGCACATGGCATGCCATGCCATGCCAATTTTATACAAACTTCAGGTATGAGGTAAGTCCAAGTAGTGGATATTGTGAAAGCACTGTTCAGAGTATTCATCTAAAACAGGCTCCCTCAACCTTGGCCCTCCAGCTGTTCTTGAACTTCAATTCCCAGAAGTCCTGATCAGCAGGAGTGCTGACTTGGGCTTCTGGGAATTGAAGTCAAAGAACAGCTGGAGGGCCAAGGTTGAGGAAGTCTGATCTAACATAACAAAATGTGGTAAGTAATTAAGAGATGGGAATACCAGAACACCTTATAGGCCTCATGAGACATCTGTACATGAGTCAAGAAGCAACAGTTATGACAGAATACATAATGACAGAGTGGTTTGAAATAGGAAAAGGAGTAAGACAAGGCTGCATTTTGTCACCCTGCTTATTCAACTTATACACAGAGCACATAATGCGCAATGCAGGGTTGGACAAATCACAAGTTGGGATCAAAATTGCTGGGAGAAACATCAACAACTTGAGATACACAGATGATACTACCCTAATGGCAGAAAGTGAGGAAGACCTAAAGAAGCTCCTGATTAGGTAGAAAGAAGAGCGTCCAAAAGCTGACTTGAGACTCGACATCAAGAAAACCAAGATAGTGGCAACAGGCCCTGTCAGTCCCTGGAAAATAGATGGGGAAGAAGTAGAATCACTGGCAGACTTTACTTTCCTAGGATCCAAGCTCACTGCAGATGGTGATTGATGAAATAAAAAGGCGACTGATTCTTAGGAGACAAGCTATGAGAAACCTGGGGAACATAGTTAAAAGTAGAGACATCACCTTGCAAACAAAAATTTGCATAGTCAAGGCAATGGTATTTCTGGTATGGTTGTGGGAGCTGGACCATTAGAAAAGCTGAGTGCAGAAGAATAGAGGCCTTTGAAATGTGGTGTTGGAGGAGAGTCTTGAGAGTACCCTGGACAGCAAGGAGAACAAATAGGTTGATCTTAGAAGAAATCAACCCTGACTGCTCCTTAGAAGGTCAAAGAGTAAAGATGAAGCTAAAGTACCGTACTTTGAACATCAAATGAGAAGAGAGGATTCACTTGAGAAAGCCTTGATGCTGGGAAAGGTGGAGGGCAAAAAAGGAAAGGGGCGACCAAAGATGAGGTGGCTAGATGGTATTGTAGACACAATGGGCACAGAGCTGGGTGGGTTGAGGAGGATGGGTCAGAATTGACTGTGCAACTGAACAACAGCAAAAACCTAGCCGACCTTTCAACAAAACTACAATGACTCTCTGTTTATTTTCTATATTCATTTTCAGGAAGCTGCAGAAAATGCAAGGCACATGACATTTCAGAGAGTTAATAAACATTATGACTTATTAATGTATTTATTTATTTATTTTATTTAGTAGGGACTGCAGTGGCTCAAGTGGCTAAGATGCTGACTGGAAGGTGGGAAGTCAGTAGTTCAGTTCCCGAGTACTGCAGAACGGAATGAGCTCCCGTCTTTTGTCCTAGCTCCTGCCAACCTAGCAGTTCGAAAGCAAGAAATTGCAAGTAGATAAATAGGGACCACTTCAATGGGAATGTAAACAGTGTTCTGTGCCTAGTCCTGCCTGCCACATGGCCACGGAAACGTCTGCAGAAGCAGACAGCGCTGGCTCTTGCTCCCAATGAGAAGTAACAATACAAGCTAATTAGTAACTTGTGGAATGGAGTAGATCTATTTGAGCAGAAATAAGTCCATTTTAAGATGGATTTTGTTAGAAAATGTTAACTGCATCAACTAATTTGTGCTTGGAAAAGGTTGGATACCATGTTTTGCTGAAAATAAGACACTGTCTTATATTTATTTTTCCTCAAGAAGACACACTATGGTTTATTTTCAGGGGCTGTCTTATTTTAATACATCACTGGCTACGCACTGGGACTCTACATAGCCACGCCTATCACTATGGCTGCCTGTCTCTTCATAGCCATGCCTATCACTATGTCTTATTTTAAGGGTATGGTTTATATTGTGCAACTGCTGAGAAATCCTGCTATGGCTTATTTTATGGGTATGTCTTATTTTCAGGGAAACACAGTACTTACTAGCAGTAGCTCAGTGAAGGGAACTGGGATCATATTTGAAATTTCAGTCTAAGCATTGAAAGAAAGATGATCCTGCAGGTTATGCAATCTTGGATGATTGAGGATAGGAGTGGGGAGGGAGCTGCTTCCCAGATGTTGTTGGACTAGGTTTCTATCAGCCATAGCACTCTAATGTAACCTATTATGAGTGATAATAGGAGTTGATTTCAACAACAAATTGGAAGTTTGTGGTTCGTTTTTTGTATTGACAGCCAAACAGTCAATTTGGACTGAATCTTTTGGGTAACACCAAGGTATTCCACAACAAAGAAGTATGAGATATATCCTGAAATATATACATTTTCATTTCTTAACAGAACCTGGAAGAAAACACTTTAAAGCATTCAGTCAGCCTCTTTGGGTGCTAAGATCCATATTCACTTTTGTAGTATGCTTATCAGTGCTGGATCAAGCAGTATTATAACAACATAACAAAACAGATGTGCCTATTTTATTCTCTATTGGCAACTAAAGAAGTGGTACATTGGCACTCTCCACTGCTAAAACATCCCTCTGAACATGTGATATGATTCTGTTATTCTTTGCCATTGTTATAAATCTTTGGCTCAACCAGATTCAATGGTTCTACACCAGTTTTACTGCAAAGTTGTGGCATGGAAGGCCACAGTAACCTGGTATTTTTTAAAAACAATACCATACCCTTCCCGCCATCCCATTTCACCACATAAATCTGAACCCTTCCCTCCTAATTAGAAGTGACTCATGGTTCCCCTGGAACATGAGTGTGATCTAAATCTATAGCATGTAATTATCTCTCTCTTCTGCAGAACAATATAAGCAGCCACGTTAGCGTTAATTAACTTTAATGAATTTACTGAGATCAACTTTGGCATCTGAAGCAGTTTAGTTTATGCTGTAAATTTTGAAGACAAAAATGTAGCCCTGCAGGGTTAAGTAATATTCTAATGGACAGCCTGGAGTGTTGTGTCTTTGGCCTTTTTTTCTGGCATCTCCTGAAATGTCAGTTTGCTCGCTTCGATCACAAGGAACTTATTCCCCATGTTATTAATCTTGACAACCTAATAGGAGGTTAATGAATATAGTGCAGTTGATAAATGCAATGGCTCCCGTGGTTTCTAGCAATTCAGCTTTTGGTGCAAAACAAATCAGATGAATAACAAGTATATTTGGCTCTCAAGGACTTTTTACGTTCACACTTTATTTTTGAGGGAACTGACACAGCATCAAGTTATTATTTGACATTTTGACAGTGTTGTTTCACCTGACCCTAGTAAACTGTGGTAAATCTAAACTATGGTTTAAAGTAGAAGCTCTCAACCTTTTTAACATGGGGGCTGGGTCACACTCCCTTAGACAGCTTTGAGGGCTAGATGGCCATTTTGCCTTTGCTCCACCACATGGCACTTCCTGGTGTGGTGGAGGCAGTGGGGGGCCACATGAAATGGTGCTGCACACGGGCCACAGGTTGAGAATCCCTGGTTTAAGGCAATTCAAGTTCTTATGAAACTGGCTTGCTCAAGTAGAGCATAATGATTAGCACTAAATATTCTTTAGGATTTGATGGCACGCTGAATTTTGTTGAATTGAAATGAAAGTTGCCAAACTCTTTGCAACTTTGCCAGAAGGAAAATGAGGAGTATGTAAGCCTGAGCACATTCTTATAGTGAGTAGTAATTCAGTGTGATGTCTGAATATGGTCACTATTACAAATATTATTCTTCGTGATGGTCTCTCTCTTCTTCCCTGCTTGTTAACTTTTGGGTATCTAGCTCTCCAAGTTCATGTAACCTCATTCAGAAAAGTGCTTTTTGAAACAAAGATGCCTTGTCTTCTCTTTCTGCCTGTAGCCTCTCTTAGGTAATTGTCTCTGGTCTGGTAGCATCTAATTCTTAGGCAATATTGAACTAAGCCAGGTTCAACGAGACTTTCCCTGAGCAGGAGGATGTTTGGAACCTTACATAAGCTTTCTTGAATTTCTCAAAAGGAAGATAGAATATAACAGTGGTGGTGAACCTATGGCATGCATGCAAGAGGTGGCACCCAGAGCCCTATCTGTGGGCACCGGAGCAGTCACCCCAGCGCAGAGTTTGCCCCGTCTCTCTGCCCAGCTGCCCAATGGGAGTATTTCCATCCTTCCCTGTTGCTGTTTTGGCACTTTGTGATAAATAAGGGGGTTTGGGGTTGAAGTTTGGGCACTTGGTCTCTAAAAGGTTCGCCATCACTGGAATATGTTTTACTGCAGTGAAACATATACATCCCCAAAGTATGTTTAAAAAAATTATATATTGCATGCATGTCCTGGATTTCCTAAAAGATATTCAAAGAAAAGTGTATGGTTGTCCCTCACCCATTTCTATGTAAAATGATTTTTTAATAATAATAATAATAATCCAATTAAATATACGCCATGCTAAACATTGATATGAAGCTTCAAAATCATGGTTACTTTGAGAAATGTTTAGCAATTGTTTCATGTCTGTCTTGAGTTAGACACTGAACTGAACAGCATATCTGTATTTCAGGGTGGAAAAAATGCACAGAGGAAGTGTAAGAACTGCTGTCCATGTAGGCACGCATGACAACCTTCTTTTCCAGTTCTTAATCTTTGTATTTCTAATTGTAAACTGAAACTTTGAATTGAAAAGGTGGAACAAATCTCCAGTTTCACATTTAAAGCTGGCCATTTCTGCCCAGGTAGCCAGTTTTTGTTTGCTGTTGTACACAGAGCTTGAAAACACTTCATTACGCAACCCTTTCCAGATGTGCTCCACATACTTTGTTGTTGCTAAAAGTTACCACTTTGTAAATCCATTACTGAGGACTTTTTCTAAACCATTCTGTAACTTGTTGGCTGAAATCCAATTGCTTAGTATTATACATTGCACTAGAATAGACCCATTGAATCACTGGAGATTTGATGAGTCAACTTCTCCATCAGTTCCATTGGACCTACTCTAGTTGCAACTTACTGCACTAAACAAAGTTGCAACTAGAAAAGATCCATAGAAATCATAGGAATTCACAGAGGAATTGGCTCACCAAATATCCAATGATTCAGTGATCTTACTATAGTGTGTCTCACTGTTTAAAACAACAGAATTTTCACCATTATATTACTCATTTCTTTTTGAAGTGGTAGTTGTGTTAGTCTGTGCAAACATATCAGAGAGTAAACAAAACAAAGAAAAAAGACAAAAAACATTATGGCACCTTAAAGACTAACTCCTGTATTATAATGATTGGTTGGGGCGAACCTACTGAATCCCACCACTGCCTTGATGACATAATAGCAACTGTCATGCTATGTCTGAATGGATGTGGAATCATTTGAAATGAAATAATATTTTAAAGCTGAAAACTACATTTCAGTCCATGCATCATTGGACTCCAACCCAGTTTAAATCTCTTGGGTGAAAATGCCCAAATTGATGGCTTGACTCTTTGCTGTTGAATTTTGAAAGGTTGTTTTTCCTGATCTGCAGGGAGCTTTGCAACAGCTGCTATTAAGCATCCTTAGACTGTTAACATGGTGTCAAGCTGCTTGAGAGATCGTGTTGCAGACAACGAGACAGGAATTGTTTGGTTGGTTTGCTAATTAATATCAGTATGGCTTTTTTCTTTCCTTTGAACTCAGGAGAGGCATCTGCTCTGAGGTGATCATTTAATGTGGACTTTCTATCAGCTCTTTTGGAAATAAACAGAAAAAAGTACATTGAATACATTGAAGTGCTAATTCAGTCTAAATCATTTCCCCCCTGTTCTTGAAACTACGGTACAGTATAAGCAAAGCGTGAATCTATTATTCTGTGGAATAGTCTTGATGAAGATAGCCAAATAAGTGAGGACATTGTTTCATGCAGTTTTACATTGGAAAAGGAAAACAGAGCACTTGAACATCTGAGAACTGAGACATAAGTTGTATGTAAATATATGTTAGAAACAGCTTCATCTTTTAAAAAATGCAGCTTCTGAGATGCAATTCTGCAGAGCTTACCCTTTTCCTTGTTGGCTGTTCTTCACAACCCACAAATATATTTTCAAGTGTACAGTATACCCTTTTCAAAGGTGGCAGGATTAATTCCTTCTTATGTCAAATTGAGGTAGTTGAGTATCCATTGCTTTCACAGCAAACAGAATCTTTCTCAAATAAAGTAGTAATACCCCGGATAACGTTATGACTTGGTTCCACAAGTCATGATGTTATCTGACTTTTAGCGTTGTCTGATGTATGCATAGAACAATGCTAAAAAAAAAGCCCTGACTTCAGGGACAAACTGCTTTAAAGGCAGGCAGGGAAAGAAAGAGACCCAATCGGGTCTCTTTTCCTCCCTGCCTTTAAAGCCACCCCCCACCCACAGCGGGCTCTGCGACTGCAGTAGGGTCGGTGAAAGGTGCGCCTTTCCCCCAACCCTACTGCAGTCGCAGAGACTGCTTGTGTCTCTTTCCCTCCCTGTATTTAAACTACAGGGAGGGGGAAAGAGAGAGACATGATTGGGTCTCTAGAGAACCAATCACGTCTCTCTCCCCCTCCCTGTAGTTTAAATACAGGGAGGGAAAGAGACAGAAGCAGTCTCTGCAACTGCAGTAGGGTTGGAAGAAGGCGTGTGCTTTTCCCCGACCCTACTGCAGTTGCAGAGACCGCTGTGGGTGGTGGGTGGATTGGGTAGTCTACCCAAACCACCCCATACCCACAGACCATTGCCTTGGATAACGCTAAGAATCATTATCCAGAATCGTTATCCGATGCAAGTTTTTTCCAAAGAACTTGCATCGTTATCCGATTCTAGCGTTATCTGATGCAGTCATTATCCGGGGTATTACTGTACTAGCATTCTTATTAGATACTCATGGTAAACCATAGGTAAATATGTCAGAGACCAACAGGCTTGAAGTTTGAGATCCAGGAAGCATGGAAACTAGCTCTTAGATGTGTAGGAAGCTGCCACAACCCGACTCCTAGGTGCCACTCTTTTTATGAGGCTGCTTTAAAAAAGAGTGGGGAATCTAATACTGTACAGATAAAACGTGTACCCAAGGAGAAAGCTGTGTCACCTAGAGCAGGGTTTCTCAACTTTGGGTCCCATGGTGTTTTTGGACTTCAATTCCCAGAAGCTCAAATCAGTATACCAGCTGATTGAGGCTTCTGGGAACTGAAGTCCAAGAACATCTGGGGGTCCAAGGTTGAGAAACCCTGACCTAGATTACTGACTGAAAGCAAAATTAAGTTTCTTGCTTAATTTATGGCAGAGTTCATTTTTCCTCCCACTGTTGCAGGTGAACAGTGGAAACAATCTTGTTCAGTTGTTACTGAACCTGAAATTCTCAATATGTTTAGGTGGGAACACGGAGTCCTGCCCCTTAAAAAAAAATAGGTTTTTTTGCTTTAAATGCTAAGTCTAATGAGGAGAGGTTACTGCTCATATTTAGGGTTATGAATTTCTGCTCTTCAGATTCCATTCTAAAAATGTGAAGAGCAATGACAGAGAAGGTGGAACTAGGCATTCCCCTTAAGTGTGTTCAGAATGCTGAATGTAGTAACACTCAAATAGGGCCAGTGTCTCCTTCCTCTCTACAGACAAAATGGAAATTGTACGTGTTGTTGTTGGGGGTTTTTTTTTTGCATCATATACGCACAAAATGATGCCAGACTTGAAAGAATCATCTGTCAAAAAGTGAACTTTCCATAATGCATTTTCAAACTATGTACAAATGCAGTTTTTAATATTAGAGGTCATTTTGTTTTGTATTCTTTGGTTTTGACATAAGATACATTGAAGATATATAATCAGAGTGTACACTTGGGTCTTCTTGACACCCAAATAAACTAAATCTCATGCAGAGCAGCATCTTTGAAGTCACTGTAATTTCCATGAGTGATTTTTTGACGTTTTTTATCATTGATCTACATTCAATTTTTGTTGCCTTCTATCTGTACAAAGCAGAGGAGAATGCTAAACTCAGATGGTCTATGACTTTTACAGATAAAATCTGGGGAACATAAGTGATGGTTAGTGCTAAACTGGCAGACGAGCAAGTACTTTTCCTCTCTCAGGTCTGGTTTTTGACTATTTTTCTAAAAAAAGGATTTTAACTCAAATTGCTATGTCCTATGGGCCTTGGTCTGAACTTTTGCAGACATACTTAAACTTACTTTTTGGGGACGTATCTCCCCAAGTCTCTGTGCTTCGATGGAGTGGTAATGCTGGTAAGTGGGAGTTGTATTTGTAGTCTAGAAAGGTAATTTCCCCAAACTCTTGCACATGAAAGATTGACAAGTGTGTAGGATTAAATGGATAAGCACTGTATTGAACTATAGATACTTTTGCCACTTTACCCTGAAACATTTGGAAAAACCCTGCTACATCAAGCCAGAGGTATAACTAGTCCACCTTGCAAGCAGGACATGATAAGAGCCTATGATTATGGAGCTAGCTTATTATAACCAGTGGCCACTGTGTCTTGACCACAAATTTTTCTAATTTCCATCTCGTGCCATCCTAGATATGAAACATGGACACACCATTACTTTAGACCAGGTAGCTCTCTTGCAGCATTTGGCCATAAAGCTTTTCTATAACTGACTAGCTAATCCAGGGATTTTTCAACCTGCAGCCCATGCTGGATCATTAGGAAAGCTGAGCGCAGAAGAATAGATGCCTTTGAGATGTGGTGTTGGAGGAGAGTTTTGAGAGTCTCCTGGACAGTGAGAAGAACAAATAGGTCAATCTTAGAAGAAATCAACCCTAACTGCTCCTTAGAAGGTCAAATTGTAAAGGTGAAGCTAAGGTACTTTGGACATCAAATGAGAAGAGAGGATTCGCTTGAGAAGGCCTTGATGCTGGGAAAGTTGGGGGGCAAAAGAAAAGGGGGGTGGCCAAAGATGAGATGGTTAGATTGTATTGTGGATGCAATGGACACAGAGCTGAACGAGTTGAGGAGGATGGTGGAGGACAGAAGTGCCTAGTGGGCAGTGGTCCATGGGGTTGCAGAGGGTTGGAATCGACTGTGCGACTGAACAACAAAAAAGCCCATGGGCTGGATGTGGCTCATGGCACCATTTCTTGTGCCCCCCACCACCACACCAGGAAGTGTCATGTGGTGAAGGAAGGGCAAAATTGCTGTCCAGTCCAGCTCCCGAAGCTGTCTGAGGGAGCATGACCCGGCCCCTGGTTTAAAAAGGTTGAAAACTCCTGATCTAATCCTTTTTAACTGGAGATCCAACCTTGGAGATTGAGACTAGGTCTTTCTGCATAGAAAGCAAATATTTTATTGCTATGGTTCTTGCTTAAGTAGATAAAACTGATTTGCAACTCTATTATAGAACTGTCAAAGACTTAGAAAGTTGTGTTTTGTTTAGCACAAGGAGTTGAAGTTTAGACAGACTCCATGACTGTCTGCATGTTGTCTGCATGGTCAGTCATCTAATTCTGCAGCCTAGTTTTTGCTTAGAACCTTGTCCATTCTCTTCATTTAGCAATGGCAAGATACAGTATACACATTTTATGTGAACAACAATGGACAATCAGGTTTTGTATTTACTGTGTGATATGAAATACAACACAGAATTAATCATAAATAATTACCACATCTTATCAAGCCAACAAATGCCAGGCTAATCAGTACAGCGTTTAAAATTCTGAATGACTTCCTTAAGAGAAATCTTCTGTAAGTTTGCCAGCAACATGTCTACTTCAAACATGAAATTTGGTTTTTTAAAAATCCATTAAGCTTCGTAGTTTTGGTAAGTTTAGTTCACTGTGTAAGGTGTTCCCATTGCTGGAACTCTAAGATTTTTTCGAAAGGCTTATGAAGCCTGGAGTAAAATAAAATGTTTACATTCTCTTCCCAAATAGATCTTTTTGAAGAATGAGTTGTTGAAATGGGCTTAACTATATTGCTGAGACAAAGAGCTTTTCAGGCTCATTAGAGTACAGTACATTAGTACCTCGGATAACGATGAGACTTAGTTCCACAAGTCTTGTTGTTATCCGGTTTTTAACGTTGTGTGATGTATTGATCGCACAATGTTAAAAAAGCCCTGTTTCCCTGGAGGCTGCAGCAATCCAGAACGTCGGGATTTGAATCCTGACGTTTTGGCTTGCTGCAGCCTCCAGGGAGGTGAGGGAACTTCAAAAATAGCATGGATCTGGTCTTCCGACCTCCCTGGAGCTAGCGGGGGGGGGGGGTCAGGGAGCCCAAAATGGGTAAAAAAAACACGTCCGGCCTGTGACCTGAAAAGTTTGGGCATCCCTGTCCTAAAATATTGTGTTTTTCCCCCTCATCCCACAGCTATACTAAGCAAAGCTATACATTCTGAAATATTAGGGAGAGATACTTTCTTGTGAGCACATTTATTAAAATAGCGTAGGAGAGCATACATAAGCCTTTGAAAATGTGCATGAGCACACGCAGAAGGGCATTGTTAATTTTTTCTTGTTTGACAACTGAAGTCTGCTCTCAAGACACATGTGAGCTTACGCATGTTCTGAAAATGCACTTCCATAAGGACTCTTAGAATCATAGCAGTAATTTATCTAGGCAGCTTTTAAACAGGGGGCTTTTTGACTCATAGCTTGTACCTTCAAGCCTTTATTTTACACCACAATTCAGTTATAGAATCCATGAGTAAATGTTAAGTACTATCATCAATATGTAGTAGCAGAACACTGTGTGCAGTTATGAGAAACTGTTCTCCTTTATTCACAAATTAATAGATACTGTGCCACATAGGTCCATGTAGCACAAGGTGCAAAGAAGCCCATAGTTTATATCCTTTGCAAATTTTATCTTACTTCGTCTGTAATCAGCCTCTTTTTTGCACTGAACCAGTGAGTCAGTTTCCATTGTTTGTGTAGATTTTTTTATTGTTCTCTCCCCCCCCCCCCATTAAACAACCCCTTTTAAAAGCAGACAGAAAACTGCAAACACAAAAGCCTAAAGCTGGAGGGTGTGGACATATATTTTGCTTAATAACAGTGGAATAGATTGCAATTTGACTGTGTGATTTTCAGCACCAGGAGGGAGGGTAGAGGATAGTCTCTAGAAAATAGTTTCTTGTGTGGGCAGCATTAACGGCAGGGTAATATAGACCTTTGAAAGGAGCTTGAAGAACTAAATGATGTAAAAATAAATTGTTGCAGTTTGTCAGGACTAATGTGCTGCTAACTCCTTGAACATTAGGTTACAACCGTGAGATACAGCTATACCAAAGGCCAGTGGGTACTCTTACTTTAACCTCTTCAGAAGTTAGATGGGCTGTGGCAATTATAAAATAATGAGAGTTATCTTGCCATCTGATAAAAATATTTAGTTGCTTAATCATGCGTGTCTCAAATAAATTATTTAAACCTGCATATGAGGAAGGAAAAAGCCAGTCGTTCTGAAGAAAAGGAAGGGCTATAACTCAGTAGAAGAACAGTGTATTTTTGCATGCCAGTTCCAACAGTTCTTGGGGCTTTACAGTTCATTCATTCTGAAAGCCTGTAATTCTATGGTCTTCCAAAAATATATATTCTATTTTATCTTCCATAGACTTCTCAGGGCAGAGCTGGGACTGTAGATGCCACCTTGAGAAAGGAAGACTTGGTAAAGATGGGAAGCAGTGATCTGAATTATTGGAAACTTCTTGTTGTTGAAGCTGAGCTTATAACTTTTGTGAAAGTTGCATTTCTTGGAAGAGAATAATGAAGAAATAAAAATGTCCTTTTTGTGGAATTAATTATATAATTTCATTGAAGTAACTATACAATACTCTCAATTATTTATCTTGAGAGTATGATGGGGTCTTTGAACTGCTTATTCAGGTATATATTTTACTAAATCAGATGGCCTTATGCCTCAGTAAATCAATAAAGTAAAGCAAATGGATTTATAGTAAAACCTCGCATAAAGAACGCCTCGCTTAGAGACTACCTCACTTAAAGAGCAGGATTTTCTCTGAATGGTCATCTCGCTTAACAACTAAACCCAACTAAAAACTTGCTTAACAACTACATCAGGGTTTGCAATCCCCCCTGCCAGAAATCACAATTGGTCATTTACAGTGGTGTTTTGCTTAAAGAGCAAACTTGCTTAAAGAGCAATCCCGTGGAACATATACCACTGCATGTATGTTTATCAGGAAAGAGAAGTGGTTAGTTTGGGACTAACTGTATCTCCAGAATCTTGTAGCCAATTCTGACTGTTCTGACCAAGGGATTCTGAATGGTACCCCCCCCCCCCCCGGTAAATCTTCAAACTGTACTCGATAGCTGAGGGGCAGGAAAAGTATAATTGTGCTTTCCTTCTCCTTGGCAATTGTTATACACCAGATCAGTTAAAGTGGGATAATTTTTTTCTGTTTTTAGTTAGCTATTGTCAGGGACAGGATAAAAAAGGGAAGACAGAAAAGAATATTCCTCCATTTAATTGGTCTATGATCAGCAAGAGGGGAAAATAAATTACCCTTTTCCTGCCTCTCTACAGAGGATTAGGGGAAGTGTTAAAACATCTTGTATACCGAAGAGGCTTGTTAGTCTCTTCAGCATAGTGTTTGTTTATTCTGGAAGCAGCCTTTGAAGGCTGAAAACCTTTTTAATATGGCATTCCAAATACCCAAGATCGAAGATTAGTTATCGCTAGCCAGGTTTTCAGGGGTACCACTAATATACTTACTCTATGCCTTGTACATTCATTCATTCATTCATAGAATTTCTATCTGGGAATAGAATTTCCACTCTGGGAGGTTTACAACATTAAAACAAAACTGAAGAGTTATCTCTAGCCATATTTTGAAGGGTACCGTTAATATGCTACTCTATGGCTTGTACATTCATTCATTCATTCATTCATGGAATTTCCGTCTGGGAATAGAATTCCCACACTGGGAGGTTTACAACACTAAAAGAAAATAACATTAAAAATATATAAACATCCCTCCGACAGTGATAGCATACAACCAATAAAAATAAACCAAAAAAAAACCCCTATCATCAACAACCCAGAAATAATATTAATCAAAATTAATTATCATAAAGTCCTCATGAATTCTGTTTTAAGTTGTTTCTTAAGTCTATTCAGAGAGGGAGCCTAACACAGCTCCACATTTAGGCTGTTCCATAGTGTAGGTGTTGCCACTCTTGATGTTGGCACCTATAGATGCAAACCCTGAGAGAACTGGGTAAGGTGAACAGTAGATTTTTGGGACAGAAATTCCACAAGGTAACAAAGTCCCGCACCTTATTAAGTAAAAGAAAAGGTCACCTTGCTCGAAAACCAGTCATATCCCAGACTCTAGGGTTCAGTGCTTATCTCTGTTTATAGTTGAAGAGCCAGCGCTGTCTGAGTCTGCAGACCTTTCTCTGGACATGTGGCAGGCATGCCTAGACAATGGAGTGCACAGAACGCTGTTTACATTCCCACTGAAGTGATCCCTATTTATCTACTTGCAATTTCTTGCTTTCGAACTGCTAGGTTGGCAGGAGCTAGGACAGAGACGGGAGCTCATTCCGTCATGCAGTACTTAGGTATCAAACTGCTGACCTGCCGCCTTCCAGTCAGCATCTTAACCACTTGAGCCACAGCAGTACACCTTAAATGGCTTTATAAATTAAGATGAACACTTTGTGACTGATATGGTGTGCAGTGGGAAGACAGTGTACCTGGGTGATAGTTGGAGTAATATGATTGAATTTCTTAACTATGGAAGTCAAATTGGACCCATTGCAATCTACATTTAAAAGACAAGGGCAGCTCCATGTAGAGAGCATTTAGCTTTGGAAACAAAGCTAAAGAAACCTAAGTTGCCACATTGAACAATTACAGCTGACTTTCTTTTCTTTCTGGTTGCTAAATATCAACATTATTCAGATTGCCTAAATCAGAGGTTGACAACCTTTTTAAGCTGGGGGCCGAATCATGCTCCCTCAGATAGTTGAAGGGGGCAAATTGGTGCTCCCCCCCCCCCTGTAAACACTACCATAAAATGCATCTGCCATAAAATGTCAGCCATGGATGGGTGTATGGCTGTTTCCTCCACTTCTGGTGGCAGCAGGAGCAAAGGCAATGGGCCAGATGATTTGGTGCTATGGGCCAGATTTGGCCCATGGGCTGTAGGTTCCCAACCCCTGGCCTAAATACTATGTGACCTGACGTAGCAAAGTTAAAGGCTACACATGGAGGAAGTTCTGAAGCATAAATGGAAGGTCAACAAAACGTATTCTAGGAGCACTTCTCACTCTTCTGGACTAAGAAGGAATCTCATAGCAAAGAAACATTGTCAATCCCTATTTGTGAAAATGAAATGTTCAAAGAGAGAATTTATGGAATGAAGCAAGTCTAGCAGTTTATCTTAGCTGTGTGAAATTTCCTCTTCCACATCGTCTCAGCAAGAAACAGATGGTGCCCTGGAGGCCCAGATCCTTGCACAGCTATACCATATTGTACATTAGCCATAACAGATGAGAAAAGCCATGTGTTACAGGCATGAGGTACTCCCTGCAGGCTTGAACTTTGGGTACTGAGGAATATTTTAGTAGAGTGTCTAGATTCTTAGCTCAGCAGGTAAGATGGACTGTATATCATGGAAACTGTTATAAATAAGCTGCTTTCAGAGGCAGGTATTTGAGGAAATGAAAGCTCTCAAGAATGAATAGACACTTTCAGAGATAAAAGGAATAACTCAGATTACACTGGAACAAGCTGTAGCTATATGCCAACGTATGCTTCCTTTAAATTGATTATATGAGTAAAATAAGGGTTAAATTTAATAGTAACCTTTTTAAATTAGAGAAACAAATGTTTTTTCGTTAAGTCATTTCTAAAGGCTTGTTTTTTAAAACACATGGGAAAACTGCTTCAGTTGTTTGATGAAACTGATTCCTCTCCCCCCTGTAGGAGACTTATGTCAAGCAGAATCATGAGCTTGTGCGGGAGTGATTTATCTTGCATTGAATCTTCTCTCAGATACAGAGAGAAGAAAGGTCCATTCTTGGCTTTTAGAATACAGTGGCACCTCGCTTAAAGAGCATAATGTGTTCCACAGGATTGCTCTTTAAGCGAGTTTGCTCTTTAAGCGAAACACCATTGTAAATGACCAGTTGTGGGGGGGATTGCAAACCCCGATTTATTTGTTAAGTGAGTTTTTGGTTGGTTTTATTTGTTAAGCGAAGCGAACATTCAGAGAAAATTCTGCTCTTTAAGCGAAACGCTCTTTATGCGAGGTTTGACTGTACATAGTTTGTCCATGTTGTTAAAGTCTGGTGCATTATGTTTGGTCTGTAGCTTACCCATAAAGCAGGATATTTTGTAGATACAATATAATCTGCAGGGGTTATTTTCTGAGGTCTACCGTGGATACCTGAAAATATGGATAACAGTGAATGTTATATTTTTCATTGCAGACAGTGGCCTCTAGTGACCAATTCTGGTAATGTGCCATAGAAATACATATACAGTAAAACCTCGCATAAAGAGCGCCTCGCTTAGAGAGTAACTTGCTTAAAGAGCAGAATTTTATCTGAATGCTCGCTTTGCTAACAAATAAAAACAACCAAAAACTTGCTTAGCAAATAAATCGGGGTTCGCAGTGTCATTTTGTTTGTGGCACTGCTGTACTGTATTATTATATTTACTGCATTGTATTGTATGATTTTTATTATGTTTATTGCCTTTGATTGTTTGATATGTAGGGTCCCTGTAAACCGCCCTGAGTCGGTTGCACCGAGTAGGGCGGTATACAAATCAAATAAATGAAATGAAATGAAATGAAATCTTCCCTGCCAGAAGTCCCAATTGGTCATTTACAATGGTGTTTCACTTAAAGAATAAACTCGCTTAAAGAGCAATCCTGTGGAACACATTATGCTCTTTAAGCGAGGTAAAACTGTACAGTCATACCTTGCATAACGAAAACAATTCATTCTGTGAGGCTGCTCACTATGCGAGTTTTTAGCTATGCGAGTTTTTTCGCATAGTGAAAATTCCTATGGGAAAACTCACATAATGAAAATTTCTATGGAAAAACTTGCATAGCGAAAAAAAATTTGTTATATGAGTTTTCTCCATAGAAATGCTTGTTATACAAGTCCGACTCACATAGCGAAAATTTTCATTATGCGAGTTGGATTGCTTTTTGAAAAACCTGCTCGTTGTGCGAGTTTTTCACTAAGCGAGTTGCTCACTAAGTGAGGTTTGACTGTATATAGTCTGTATTCCAGGATGATCTTAAATATTTTTATACTCATAGATAACTGAAACCATGAATACTAAACTGGCAGCTATTGGTGTGTGTGTTTGTGGAGCTTTTATTTATTTCTAGATAACCTGTGGTTTAATACTCCCAGTTCTGCTTGTTTTAGATCAGTGTTTCCCAAATGCTGGTGTTTGGACTTCAGTTCCCAGAAGCCTAAGCCAGTATATTGACTGATCAGTGCTTTGGGGAATTGACTTAAGCTTCTGGGAATTAAAGTCCAAACACCAGCATTTGGGAATCACTGTTTTAGATGAAATGGTAAGCTATGGTTTGTGGGGGAAAGAGGAAAATGACTTCTATTTCCTGTATGTGAAAGAAAGGCGAAGGAAGCATGAAAATTATTGGTTTGCAATTCATCATGCTTGTCATATTTCAGCATGCTCTAGTGTAAAAACACGACAACAAGGACAAACTGTGCATAAACTGGCACAAGCAGGGGTCCATTATTGGGCCAAACAGCTCTGTGAAGTCGAAATGTTCACCTTGCTGTATGGGAAAAAAAATCTCAGGATAGCTCTGAGAAACATGTCTTTCAAGAAATTATGGCTCAGCATTAGTTCATCTTCAGCAGTCTCCCCAAGGCCTCCTAAATATTACAACTTGGAAGGATTATTGTAGACACATTTTATCTCTACTGCAGAAGATGCTTTTAGTACAATCCTCACCTGTATTATAAGCCCTGTGGCAGGCATGAAGGAAATGGGGTTGTGTCCAACTCAGGAAAAAGTGACTTCAGTGATATGTTTTAATATATTGACTAATTTCTCAGACATTTTATTTCTGGATGAAAAACCAGTTATGTTTCTCTGCTGTGTTGTCAGGGCAATTTGGAAGTGGGGGTTATGTGTGTGTGAATTTCTGAAGTGACTAAGCATGCTGCCCCCCTTTTCTGTTACATATATATTTGTTAATCTACCTCTTTGGTCACCAACCATATCTGATTATAGATCACAGGCTAAGTATGAGTCAATAGTGCAATGTGGCTTCAGAAAAAGTCACTGCTGTTTAACTCTGTTTTAGACTGCATTAACAGAAGTATAGTCTCCAAAACCCATCAGGCACTAGACCCTCTCTATTCAGCACTAGTTAGACCATATTTAGAGTACTGTGTCCAATTCTGGGCACCACACTGTAAGAAAGATGCAAATTAATTTAGAGCAGGTACAGAATTGGACAACAAGGATGATCAGAGGAATGGAAACCAAGCCAAATGAGGAAAGATTGAAGGAACTGGGAATGTTTAGCTTTGGGGAAAGGACACTAAGAAGGAGATATGATAGCACTCTTCAAAAATCTGAAAGATAATCATAAAGAGGAAGGGAAGGATCTGTTGTCCATCAGGACACATAATAATGGGCTGAAACTACAGGAAGCCAGATAAAGGTTTAATATTAGGAAAAATATCCTAACATAGCACCACAACAGTGGCATCCACTACCTCGAGGGATGGTGAGCATTCCAAACTGGAAGCATTCAAGAGAGAACTGGACAACTATCTGTCAAATCTGCTTTGATTAGGATTCCTGCAAATAACAGGGGGCTGAACTCAATGGCTTAAAAGGCCCCCTTCCTTCCAACACAGTTCTTCTATGAGTCTATCTGAGGGAGGGGGGGGGGGGGCTATAGAAGCATGCAGATCATGTCATATTCTTTGGAACAGAATTAAAATGTGATAATTTGAGGCTTCCAGCTGCCACAGAAACAGTTGTATGATAAAAGAGAAGCCATTTGTAAACAATCACAGCTGCTTTGTATACATTCAGAGCCTTGCTCAGAAGGTTTTCAACAGACTCCTCATTTCAAATTTCTCTTAAACAGGAATTTCTGTTCTATCAAATTTAAATATCTGAAATTGTCATGGAAGAATATTTTTGGAACACTGCTACTTCTGCTAGCAGTTTTCAAGAACAGTGAGCTTTTGATCATAATGACACTGTGTAAACACATTTCACTTTATATTCCTCCCAGAGCCTTAGAGTGTATAATGCTAAGAGTGCTCTGCAATTTCATAAAATTATAGTGACTTTTCCTGTAAGAGAGAATAACAATTGGAGTAGATTTTGCTGTTATTTGTGCCTTTTTAACTCCTGTTGCTGTATCTCTGATATATTGGGCAGTAGGTCACAGATGGATACCCAGTGGATAAGAGTGATGGACTAAGAATCAAGAGGCTTTCTTAGTTTGAATCCCTGCTCAGTCATGGAAACTCAATTAGGATATAGATATAGTGAAGTCACACCTTAACTATCTCATTTACCGTCAAAGCCTTATTAGGGTTACTATAAATTGGTTCTGAATTGTAAGTGTATAACAGAGATGCAGCAGCAAACTAAAATACTGCAAGAGCCCAGTTAGCATCTTACCTGATGCATATACCCTCTCCATCCAATGGAATCTGGTGAAGAATGGGCTTTAAAATTTAATGGACTATCAGATATAGTGTTAGTGGTGTACACTGTAATGAAACATCCAATGGGTGACAGCAGAACCCTGAAATCTGCATGCTTAACAAGCTTTATTTCAGAAAAGTTTAAGCCAGTTTCTAAGACCGTATTCTTTTATTTACTTATTTTAAATGATGACCATGCCATCCTTTGTGTAAAAATACAGCACATTAATTTTACTGTGTAATAAAAACAACTTTCTCAATATGCCTATATTTTTCTTGTAGTGGTCTTCAGTATTTCCTTTTTTTAGGAAAAATGTTATGGAAGAGGTAGGAGTGATCTCACATAATTATTTGGTGTTTCTCTGCAGGGACTCTTTCTTGACCTTTGCAGTGAAGAAAAAGTGAATTCTGTAATCAAAACAGACCCCTGTTTGGGGCATAGAGAAAGGAAAATAAGCATGATGTTGCAATTGAATACAACACTCACAATATAAGCTAGTGTCTGCTGGGAAACAAAATACAGAAAGGGAGTGTAGATAGCCAGAGAGACAAAAATCTCTGTCAGCAGTCTAGAACACAGTGTCTTTTAAAGAAGTAGAAGCAGTCAGTTCAAAATAGACAAAAGAAAGTATTATTTGATACAATGCAAGAGAGTTGAGTGCATAGGGCATTCAACATACTGTTGGACTAGAAGCTCTATGGTCCATCTGTGTTGTATATTTTGGCTGTACTGGTGGACACTGCAATCCAACAACATCAGGAGGGTGTAATAAATGTTCCCCATTCCTGATGCAATGCAAATGTAATATACAGTTCACATCCACAAGATGTAGGGATGACCACTAATTCAGAGCATGTGTACATTAGTAAGCAGTCCTTCATTTGCATCTATTTTGTAAGGTTCAACATGTATTCAAAGACTGAAGAAAATAAGACACACAACTGAAGTGCACATTGTCTTGTCAAAATGCAGGTTAGTTTAAACCATCTGCCGGGGTAATTTATTTTGTACTGATTTCTGAAGCACTGTATTCTTCAATTAAGGTTGCGTGAACATGTGTGTTGGTATATATGTGTCTCTTAGGTTCCCCTCATTAAAAAAAATTTCAATCTGCAGAGAAGCACACACACACACACACACACACACACACACACACACACACACACACACACACACACACACACACACACACCAATCTGTTATGATTATAGCACTACCACTCATCAGCATTGAATACTGGAGGCAAATGTTCATGTTTTGCATCCCTCCTTTTCAGACTATAATATGCTTAAAATTGGCACAATATTAGAATTTATCTTAGCAATTGAGGTAAGAAACTACTTACTTATTTGCACTGTAACTGTTAGAAATTCATACTTAAGCCAGGAGCAGTGACTTCCATACAACATACTGAAAGATAGGATGAAAATTGCCATCTCAGTTTTAAAATAAATGGTTGAGAAGCCAGTATAGTCCCATGTATTGATATATTAAACAGGAGGAAAGAAAACAATTGGAAAAAGTTTCTTAATGGACATAGACACCATTGTCAAACACCATGTGACCTTTAACTGATTGCACTAAAACACAATTTGAATTCCAATTTATTTAACAGTCCAGATACACCCTTAGATAGTCCTTTAAAGAGTTCAGACACATTCATACTGGATAGAAATGTTAACATCTCTTCTGCAAACCTATTCTCCATTTTCAAAGGCAGTATACCACAGAAAACTGGTGTTGGGAGTGAATGAAAAGGTAATGTTAATTGCCTTGAGAAGCTGTTTATAAGCTTTAAAGATAAAGGTGTCACACTAGAATAGACAAATGTAGCAGGCCTGATACGTTGCTCTGGTTTTTTGTGTTTGTGGAACAGTACTTGTGTTTGAAAGTATATGATGTTGCAAAGAACAGATATGACAATTCTTCAATGTCTGAAGAAGTGGACTTGATCCATGAAAGCTAACAATAAAAATATATCAGTTAGGCTTTAAAGTGCTACAGTGTTTTTTATTTTGTTTTCTGATATGCCTGAACCACACACTAACGTGGCTACCATTCCAAAAAAGACAATATTAGTTTATTCTAACATGTTTTATGAAACAGAGGAAGAAGGAAAAAAAAGAAGTGGTGAGATTTAATCTCCACACAGGATCATGGTCATAGCACCAGAAACAGGGCCAACATGATTATACATCCCTGTCATTAGTACTCAATGGCTTTTAAATGAACCAGATTGAATTAAGAATCCTAATGAAAATTGCATCCAAAGTAAATAAAAGAAAGCCAGACCAGCTAGTGAGTGATGCATCTATCAGTCAGTTCTTATTAGAAAAGCAGAAAGGTATGTTTAGCCAGCAAGAAAAGCAGAAACTGTATTTGTGTTTGCTGGCTGGGCTGCACAAGATATCCTAATTGGATATCTTGTGGAGTGCATTTGCCAAGCCTTGACTTCCTGACCAAATTTAATGTTATTAGTGTGGAGACTGGACGGAGATCAGCAAAAATAAAACATTTGAAAAGTATATGACTACCATGCCTTATGTTGCAAGTTATAATATCTGAAAATTCCTTTTAAAAAAGAAACAGTTCTGGAAGAAAAATATTGCTGATGTATAAGTATTTGATACATAGAAAGATGTTTTAAGGCACCTAAGGCATTTTCAGCTAACACAATAGTTCAGTGGTTCAGGTATCTGGCTGCAGCGGTTGTGAGTTTGCCCTGGAAAGAGCTACCACAAGTCAGAATTGACCTAATGACATGGTGCTGTTATTAAGGCATTTTTGAGACTGTTTTTATTGCCTTTTTTCCTTCACTCCATTTGTTGTGGTTTTATGTTCTGCAGTGTTTTTACACTTTGCTGGTGGTTTATCATGTGTTCTTCAAACCCTTGGATAATGCTTTCTATTGTATATTTTTAATTTACCTGTATATCACTTAGACAGCTCTAGTCTTCAACTACTTCAATAAATATGTAAATTATTTTATTTTGTTTTCTGATATGTAAATAAAATTACTATTGAAGTAGCCTGCTTCTGATCAAAAATAGTCTAATTATTTAAGATTTTAATTTGTTGTGAATTTTACCTATTTTTATATACATCCATACATTTAAATTGTGTTACTCTGTCACAAAGAAGAAAGAAAAGTAGAGCAGAATCTAATTTGAGGGCATTTTAATAATAATTTGTAATTTTGCACTGCAGGGAAAATACTATGAGCCAGCCCTTAGTTATATAAACTACATTAGCTCCAGTGATTGCTCATGACTGAGGCAGGGTGTCTATGTGTACCCCTATAACAGTGATGGTGAACCTTTTACAGACCAAGTACCCAAGGAGGAGGAGGCAGCACATGGGCAGCCACTGCATGTGCACAGCTTGAGGTGCACCAGCAACATCACATGGGTGTGTGTGCCACTCGAGGCGTTTGCGCGTGCACAAGCATAGCAGACAAAAACAACACAAAAATAAAGACAAAAACTTGTGGCACCTTACAGATTAACTATTATATTTTTAATATTAGCTTTCATAGTCAGTAGTACCTTGAGTTACAAATTTAATGTATTCCAAGCATTTTTCATGTTAAGAAAAATTTGTAACTCGAATTTCCCATAGGAATGCATTGAAAACTAAAATTCATAACTTGAAACATAGTTTCTCATAGGAATGCATTGAAAACCAATTAATCTGTTCCAGAAAAATTCGTAAATTAAGCCTTTATTTTCAATTGATTTTTATTTGTATTGTGAAAATTTTGTAACTCAAACCATTTGTATAGAGGTACCACTGTATACTTCTTCAGACATAATAATGAGACTTCATGGCAATAATTATACATTGTCCCATGACCAGGTGGGGATACAGAAGGAGAATGGTTGGCCAGCACAGCAGATACAATTGGAAATAATGTGAGTCACTGTGGGTTTTCACACTTGGTCATGACAGAAAATCCTTGATTGATATCAAGATTTATTCTATTGGAGCTTTGTTCTATAAAATGGCAAGTGGTTAATAAACAGATGCAACATATTTGTGGCATTATACAAATGGTAATGTGTTTACCTTCAGATTTTGCATTTACCCATATACACTCGAGTATAAGCCAACATGAATATAAGCTGAGGTACCTAATTTTGACCAGAAAACCTGGAAAAATAGCTTGACCTGAGTATAAGCCGAGAGCGGGAAATGCAGCAGCTGCTGGTGAGTTTCAATAATCAAAATACATGAAAATATGGTAAAATTAATTGAATGGTTGGCGTGTCTCAATCCAGTGTGGTCTTGGGACCCTCATGGTCGTTGACCCAAATATAAGCCATGTCCCCTTTTGGGGCTCATTTTTGGGGCTAAAAAACTCGGCTTATATTCAACACTGTTTTGTGAAAAGTGGCAATGGTTGGTTGATGAGTTGACATAGGCTACAGGAAATGACAGCAGATAACAACATAATTATTTAAATTGGATCCTTTGTTCTGTAAACAGGACAATGGTAGCATCTTTCCAAGTACAGCTAGATAAGAATCATGCCTGAAATCTAAATCAGGTGGTCATGTGTTGTAAGTGTGCACATTGGGCCAAGGTTGAGAAGGAAAAAACATAACAATCTAAACACTGTAGACCTCTACATTGCTTTCTTGTAAGAATTATGATTGGTGCTTTCTTAGCTTTGTAAACAATTTAAAATGCAATGCTTTGAAATGATGGGATGCTGCCTTCTTTGTTATGTTACTGCATTCACATTTTGCAACATTGTTTCTTCTTTGTTTCAATCCTATACCTATAAAATACAATTTCTGAGGTTCCCTCTTCCTGCATCAAGGTGCATAATGCAGTCAGTTTTTGTCACCTCATATATGCTCTTTTTCTCTTCCTGATAGGAAAAGTCATAAGTAATTTCATTTCTTTAGACTCAATTGTTAGGAGCCTGTTTGTCACTTAAAATAATAGCTGACAGAGAATTTGCTTTAGGAAGCACTTTCTCCTGTAATTTATTTGAAATTATGTTGTTCCCACCGCAAGTCCAAAGCCTACAAACTCTTTATCAGTGTTAATTGTCTCCTTAATGCTTTTCATTTCATATCCTGCATTCTCCCTAATGTTTATATCCTCTGTCAGCATAATCCAGGTCTTAAGTAGAACATGCTTTCTTAAGGCCTTGGAAGGAAAGTGATAATGATTGGTTGATAGCTTCATTAGCTCAGGAATATTATGTTGGAATGGGGAAAATGCTAAAATGGCAATACTTTTCCTGACAACACATCAGGGAGTGAAAAAATATACTGCAGGCAACTGCTTCATGACACAGCCTCACTTAAAGTTAAGTTGCAATTTACTCCCATGCATATAGGGTGTTCATTTATGTGCCGAAGGAGAGCAAAATATAATATATCCACATTTGCTAATTTATATTATAAAATTTGCATTTAGAAATAATTACTGTTATTTAATTTAAATAAAAAACAATACATTTTTCTGAACGGGGGAGACTTCTGGAAATGACAAGTGTGGTTGTTTGGCCTGTAATCCAGGCTCCAACTGTCAATAAATGACATCAAGGCTTTTCTCCTTTCTCATTCTTCCTACCTTTAAACAAGACTAGACAACTTTTCAAATAGAGGGCATATTTAAGCAGAGGGCTATACTCCTACAGCTTTTCAAATAAAGGACTTTCTCCTGAGATGTAAGACAGATTTCCACCCTACATGTGGGAGTGCATAGACCTGCAGCTTTAGCTACACTTCTGTAGGAATCTGTCTACAGATTACAAAGAATGACCTTGTAGCCTACCATGGTAGAATCTTCTAAAGTAATATCATATGTTTGATCATTTCAAACGGTTCTCAACAGGTAATAGTTTTCAAACAGGATAAAATATTTAGAGCAATGTCTTCCCATATGTGTGATGCTGGGAGGCAGCTAGTGAGTGAGGCTCTATCAAGGGCAGTGATTCCTTGATGCTGGGCAGCTCCTCCAGTGGCTTAGTGGTTACGACGCTGAGCTTAGAGCCTGGAAGGTTGGGTTTTGATACCCGGGGGCTGCACTTGGAGACATGAAAGGAGCCTCATTCGGGCGTCCCCTGAGCAGAGTTTCTCCAGCAAAAATCCTTTCCACCCAGAGTAATCTCTGATAAAATCATCATCATCATCATCATCATCAAGAATTCTAAGGCTCAGACCAGGAGTTCCATCCAATAAAACATACACGTTGTCAAACTGGTACCAGGTAGAAGCATGGTCATCATTCAGTCCAGGTCACATGAGTCCATGCAGGCAAAAATGGCATTGAACATAGGTCAGGTAAGAATATTGTCTTTAGCACACAAGTTGACAGAGAGAGGAGAATTTATAGCTCTCAGAATGCCTCTCCAAGGCATCCAGCTGTTTCTAGTTAATTATCAGGTGTCTGTTTGATCTTGAAATGTGGCTTGCATTTCTGCTCTAAAAGACGGAGTCAGTGTTACTCCCTCGAGTACACAGCCAGCACATTTACCTTCATCCTCTGAGTCTCCCTGGCAGGACTGGATGCAGCACTCTTACGAACTTGTGATAGGGTGCTGCTAACTGGGTCATCAAATTTAGTTTTTGTGCTGGCTTCCTTCAGCTGAGGCACGCTTTCTGAAGACAACTCAACTTGGTGAGGCATGACACTGTGCTAATCAACCTTATTGCAGAGAGGGGTTTTGTTTAATTTTAATGTAGATGTAGGGCCTGCATGTGAATATTGAATCATTTCACAAGCACTCAGAGTGATATTGTCTATGTTCAGTTTAAAGCAGGTGTGCCCAAACTACATCCTGTGAACTGGGTATGGCCTGCAGGATGTCACCATCCGGCACATGTTGCTCTGACATCACCAGAAGTGTCATTTTTGGCACATTTTTGTGTCAAAACATGGCAAAAATCCACTGAAAGATTAAAAAAGGGCACAAAAATGCTCCCCCAATGCTCCTTCCTCCAAGGGAAGCATTGGGGGAGGGGAAAACGCTGCTGGAGGAGGAACCACATGAGTGACCTGCACAGCTGACTGAGGGGGGCATGGTCAGGCCCCTGGTGGGAAAAGTTTGGGCACCCCTGGTTTAAATCAAAACTATATATTTTCTTCCTATGGTACTAGCAATCTCATTCTTGAATGTTGATCTTTGTGTAGCATTCTGGTTTATAGAAGTACAGTAGCGTTTATGATACAGTATGGAAAAAAAACCCTTCTAAGAGTAGAAAAAATAAACACTAAAATACACTGGGAAAATGGAGTGCATCTTATATGCAGATAACAGCCCCCCCCCCCCTTACTGGTGCAGTTAGGCACCTAGAAAGGAGCTGCGGCTGGAGACAGGAAAGGGCTTTTTGAAACTTTGTTTTGTTTTTTGCAAAAAGAAAAATAGTATCACACCTCAAGGAGCTTGAAGAAGGCACAGCTGTCTTCTCATACAAGGTCTAAGAACCACCAACTCTTTCTTTCCACCAACACTAATTCTTTCTATAAGAAGTGATCTCCCAATCACATACAGTATGTTTTTGCTAGGATGGGATTATGTGGTCCACACTGGTCTAGGTGATGGTAGTGGTGGTGGTGAAAAATGCCTTCCATACCCAGATTTGGGGGATGTTTTCAGAGATTGAATTTCCCAGAATTTCATAGCTTGTTGTGTCATCTAGTGTTGAATGCTGATTATGAAATTCTGGGAGTTGTAGTCCACCCCTACCCCCAACATTTCCCATCTCAGTTCAGGTTCTCTGACATTCCCCATGCTGGTCTAGAAAAATAACATTCTGATTACAAGAGAGTAGGGTATGAAAAGGAAAAATCCTTGCCCACTTTTTCTTTCTTGAGCAGTTGATTTATCCAGATGGCTGGCCAGCAACATCATCTCACAATTAAACATTGATAGCTCAGTGCTTTAGGCATCTGACTGCAGAGCCAGAATTTGGGAGTTCAATTCCCCACTGTGCTTCCTGTGTCAAGAGTGAGCCTATGTAAATAATGGGAAAGCCACACAGCCCTAGGGGACTCCTGGAAGAAGGGAATGTTAATCTACTTCTGTGTATTCTCTACCAAAAAAAAAAAAAACCCTGGAAAGGTTGCCATAAATCAGAATTTATTTGAAGGCACACAATTAATTAGTTTGCAAAGCACCAGTAGGGCAAGGAGAGTAATGAGTGACAGTTCTTTAAAATCTTTGTAGGCATATATTAACTGGAAGTTCCTTGATTTAAGCTAGTTTATGTTTTAGCTACAGGACTGTCTTGGTTTATGTAAAACATTTTTGATCAATTAGGTCAGGGGTTCTCAACCTACAGCCCATGGCGTCATTCCATTCAGCCCACGCCCTTGCTCCTGTTGCTGCCACCCTTGCAACCACCTTATTCCACTCTGCCTGACCTGGTGTGTTCACTCCATAGAAGGGTGGATGTTGTAAGATGGTGGTGCCAGCACCAGAAGCGTAAGTTGCAGATGCACACGACCACTGATGTCCTTCCCAGGTGCCGCTCTGGCCAAGCTCAGGCTTTCACCCACAGCAGGTTGGTAAGCAAGGAAATGGGGGTAGTGTTCATGGGCTATACTGGTGTCCCCCTCGCTGTCACTGCCTTCAGTGGTGGTGGTGGCAGTGGTGGCGGGGAAACCAGTCCGGCCTACAGACAGTCTGAGGGGATGTAATCCTGCCCCTAGTTTTAAAAAGTTGAGAACCCCTGGATAAGGTTGTGTACTTTAATAGTACAGGTCTACTTTCTGGCCAACTGTTTATTTCATCTGATGGGCTTGCCCGATTGGGGCGGTATAGCAAATAAGAAGAAATAAATAAATAAATTAGTGAAGCTTATTGAAAATAATTTTATCTTCTTGTCTCTTGCAGTCTGTTATTTATTGAACAATAATTTCAGTCCAGATCTGTGCAATGAAGATGGATTAACTGCACTGCATCAGGTAAGCATTTAGGAAAGTGGAAATTTGACATCAGGCAGAATCAAGTGAAGGGAATGTTCATGGAGTAGGTTTCTAGGCACTTCATGCAATGATTTCATGGGGCAGGGGAAACTACAATTGGTTAACACATTCTTCAATAACAAACTAAAGATTATGGTTTGCAGGCACTGTGAGAAGAGAGAATTCATTATGATAATGTAATAACTCATTTTTAGGTGGGGGAATCCTGTAACTCAGAGGTGCCTAAACTTTTTGGGCCTTGGGCCGCTCACGTGGTTCAGGGGGCTGGTCACTATGGCCCAGATACAGCCCCCTATGCCAATTCATCCAGTCCACAAAGCCCTCATTGCTCCTGGAAGTGGAAGTAAAATGCACCCGCATGGGTACATTTTACTTCCGCTTCCTGGAGTAACGAGGGCTTCACGGGCCGGATGAATTGGCGTTGGGGACTGGATATAGCCCCTGGGCTGTAGTTTGGGCACCCCTGCTGTAACTGCTGGAAATGACTGGCTTTTGTAGGAAATTTTTCCACCTCAATTCATTCAATTTGCAAATTTGCTTGCTTTGCTTTGTGATGAATCTATGGCACTTAAACATGGGCTTTTGATGTATATCTTATTTCTTAGCTATGAAGGTTTACCTAAGTCATATCTCTGGAACACGAATATGATTTCAACTTTAATGGTGGGTTATATATATTGTATACTTTGGGTCCCTAACTAAATGGGGTTTTGATAAAAAGAAAAGAAGCTTTGTATTAGGAATGTGATTATTCTTTTTGCTAACAGAAAAAAGGCAGAAGAACCCCAAAGAAAGCATAAGAGATTTCACCAAGTCTCACCAACCTTCCCATGGACACACAGACTAGCTTTTTTGGAAAAAAAATCTAGATGTGTCTTTGGAAGAAAGAAGCCATGTTTCTTTGCAGTTGTCAGCTGTAGCTATAATTAAAGGTAAAGGTTTCCCTTGCTCGAAAGCCAGTCATATCCAACTCTAAGGGTCAGTGCTCATCTCTGTGTCAAACCCAAAGAGCCATTGCTGTCTGCTTCTGCAGATGTTTCCATGGTCACTTGGCAGGCATGACTAGACACCGGAGTGCACGGAATGCTGTTACCTTCCCACTGAAGTGGTCCCTATTTATCTACTTGCAATTTCTTGCTTTCAAACTGCTAGATTGGCAGAAGCTAGGATAAAGACAGGAGCTCATTCCGTCCTGCAGCACTCGGGAATCGAACTGCTGACCTTCTGCCTCCCAGTCAGTGTCTTAGGCACTTGAGCCACTGCTATAATTAGAAGGAAGTAAATATCAGAAACAAGTCTGCTTCTGTTTCATTGATTACACTAAGGTTTTTGACTGTGTCGACCACAACAAAATGTGGCAAGTAATTAAAGAAATGGGAATACCGGAACACCTTATAGGCCTCATGAGAAATCTGTACATGAATCAAGAAGCAACAGTTAGGACAGAAAATGGAATGACAGAGTGGTTTGGAATAGGAAAAGGAGTAAGACAAGGCTGCATTTTGTCACCCTGCTTATTCAACTTATACACAGAACACATAATGTGCAATGCAGGGATGGAGGAATCACAATTTGGGATCAAAATTGCTGGAAGAAACATCAACAATTTATGATATGCAGATGATATCACCCTAATGGCAGAAAGTGAGGAGGACCTAAAGAAGCTCCTGTTTAGGTTGAAAGAAGAAAGTGAAAAAGCTGGCTTGAGACTCAATATCAAGAAAACCAAGATCATGGCAACAGGCCCTATCAGTCCCTGGAAAATAGATGGGGAAGAAGTAGAAGCAGTGACAGATTTTACTTTCCTAGGATCAAAGCTCACTACAGATGGGGACTGCAGCCATGAAATAAAAAGATGACTGATTCTTGGGAGGCAAGCGATGTGAAACCTGGGGAGCATAGTGAAAAGTAGAGACATCACATTGCAAACAAAAATTCACATAGTCAGAGCAGTGGTATTCCCTGTGGCAATGTATGGTTGTGAGAGCTGGACCATTAGGAAAGCTGAGCGCAGAAGAATAGACACCTTTGAGATGTGGTGTTGGAGAAGGGTTTTGAGAGTCCCCTGGACAGCGAGGAGAACAAATAGGTCAATCTTAGAAGAAATCAACCCTGATTGCTCCTTAGAAGGTCAAATAATAAAGATGAAGCTTTATTATTTGACATCAAATGAGAAGAGAGGATTCACTTGAGAAAGCTTTGATGCTTGGGGCCGGCCCAAGATGAGATGGCTAGATGGTATTGTGGAGACAATGGGCACTGAGCTGAGCGAGTTGAGGGGGATGGTGGAGGACAGGAGTGCCTGGCGGACAGTGGTCTATGGGGTCGCAGAGGGTCGGAATCGACTGTGCGACTGAACAACAACAAAATTTGTGTTTCTAGCATGGAGGAAAGCAGGAGGAAAAATGGTCAGGGGAGAAGAAAGCAAACAACAAAGGACCATAAACAAACAGGAAGAACTAATGCATGAAATGAGAAAACCTTTCCCAATCAAATCTGTACAAAATGGTAAACAACCTAAAGCCTGCTGGCCGAGTCCGGCCCATAGTGACATTTCATGTGGCCCTCACCCCTCCAAGGGCATTTGAGAAAGAAAATGGCCACCACTTTCAAGCTGTTGGGACAAAATGGCCACATTCATCGTGCAGGGAAAGCAAAATGGCCGTGCAACTCTCAAAGTTGACTGAGAGAGAGAGTGATCTGGCCCCCCGCTTGAAAAGGTTGGGAACCCCTGCAATGAAGCATGTCCCCTTTCACTGACTGTCAGTGTTAAGATATGCAAGGTTGCAATTTTTCCAACAATGGCATAACTAGCACATTAGAGAGAGCATCTGGGATAAGTTTCTTAATAACTGGAATAAATTGTTAATCGTTTTCTTCTTAATAACCTAGGTAGCTGGCCACATACCCATCAGTTGAGTCCCTTTCTGTCTTTTGCTCAAAATTTATTTATTTATTTAATTTATACCCCACCCTCATCCAAAGACTCAGTAATAGAAACTGTGACCTATGTGCTCCCATGACCCAACGTGTCTGTCTTTCCTACACTTTCTGGCTTAAAAGTTTTCAAAATGTACAATTTAAACTGAAAAAAAGTGTACAGCAAAATATTTTATGGAGTTAGGATGCCCCTCCCACAGGAAGCTGTGTGTCTGCACCCAGCCCATTTTGACCCTTTTTGGAGCATAGCTTCCTTTTGTGGCCAGACAAAAAGGAATACAGATACCATGTACTTCCCTGCGGGGGTCAAGGCTTCAATTTGCTATACCTTCTAGGCATGCCACTTGCAGTCAAATTAAAGTCAGTCAAAATTATTACCTAGTGATGTGGTGTTCCTTCAGTTTGTGGCATCTGCTCCCAACCCATTTGAGCCTCTCTGAAGCACAGCTTCCTTTTGTGGTCAGCTTCCTGTGGGAGGGGCATCCTAACACCATGAAATATTTTGCTTTCCTTAAGAAGAGAGCCTGGCAGACCACCACGCAGTAGCAGAAAATTCTGCCAGGCCGCACGCATCCAGGTTTTGAAATAAAGTACAGTAATACCTCAGATAACATTATGACTTGGTTCTACAAGTCACAACGTTATCCAATTTTTAGCATTGTCCTAGGCATTCATTGAACAACATTAAAAAAAAGCCCTGTTCCTTTTCCAAAGAGGAAAGGGAATAGGGAGGATATCAGGTTGACTTGGGGAGGGAAAGTACCCTCCCTCCCCAAGCAAACTGGGGATCCATGGAGCTCGAGGGGGGGGCTTCAGGGGACAAACCATGCAGTTGCACAGTTTGTCCCCGAAGTCAAGCTCAGCCCCTGTGATCACTAGCCAGGGCTGAGCTTGATTTCGGCGACAACCTGCGCAGACAGGTGGGTTCTCCCCGAAGTCAAGCTAAGCCCCGGCTAGTGATTGCTAGCCAGGGCTCTGCTTGGCTTTGGCCACAGCCTGGGCGGGTTGTAGCCGAAGCCAAGCGGAGCCTAGGCTAGCTAGCCTGGGCTCCGCTTGGCTTGGTCCGCAACCTGCCTGGGCTGTGGATGAAGCCAAGCGGAGCCCAGGCTGGCTAGCCTGGGCTCGGCTTGGCTTGGTCCGCAACCCATTCGGGTTGTGCCCGAAGCCAAGCGGAGCCCAGGCTAGCTATGGCTGAAGCCAAGCTAGCCTGGGCTCAGCTTCACTTTGGGGACAAACCGTGCAGCTGCACGGTTTGTCCCCTGAAGCTCCCCCCAGCCCCAGCTAGCGATCGCTCAGGCTGGGGGGTGCTTTGGGGACAACCCACACGGTGTGTCCCCCGAAGCACCCCCCAGCCCCAGCGATTGCTAGCTGGGGCGTGGGGGGGTGCTTCAGGGGACAAACCCAGTGATTGCTCTCAGACCCCCCTCGCCTTTCTTCCCCCCTGCCCCAGCAGATGATTGCATCGGATAACAGATCGTTATCTGATGCACATTTTTTCAAAAAAAAAAAAAAGGCATCGTTATCTGATTCTAGCATTATCCGATGCAATCGTTATCCGAGGTATTACTGTAGTCCTAATTCCGGTGCAATGCAGGACCTCCCCTTGGCCATGCCCCCCATACCACACCCACAGTGTGGTAGTAAAAAAAAATTGGAGCCCACCACTGCCACCATGCCATGAACATTTTAATAAATGGCTGAAGAAGTGGTCTTGAACCATGAGAGCTCACACAGCTTTTTGTTTTTCTTAGTGATCCAACAAAGGTATCATCTGCCTCCTGCATCTTTTGCATTCTTTACAATTTGAATATGGATCACATGGCTAATCTTCCTTGAATGCATACTATTCAAAACATTATTTAACAAAACATTATTTTAAAAAATAATGTTTATTTATTGTCCCAATAACAAAGGGAAAATTCTTTTGATCTTTCGCAGTCACTGTTGTCTTCCAGTGGAAATAGTGACATCCTATCTGTGAAAGTTTGTACAATGTCTAGTCCCTCGCAAAAATTGTGTTAGCCAGGTGGTCAGCAAAAGCTAGCTAGTGTCACTGTAAGAGTATTTTTCCTTTTGTTGTCTGTTTACTCTTAATATTTTGGAAAGTAGTGCATAAACCTGGTGCAGGAGTGCAACTTGTATCACTCATAGTCAGTATATCTAATGGTGAGGCCACAGGAGCTGCAATTGAACAAAATCTGGAGTTCCATCAGTTGCCCTCCCTACTATAAATTATTGCTCATTGTCAAAAATGAAATAAATTAGCAGAAATCCAGTAGTAAGTTGCAACTAGAACAGGCCCACTGAGTCAATTGAGTTTTGAGTGAATCAATTCCTCCATAAGTCCCATTGATTCAATGGGTCTACTCTAACTGTTACTAATGGATTTCAGCAATTGTATCTCACACTCTTTGGCATGGTACAAAAACAAACTATTGCATAATTTTGCAATCCTGAGCAAAAAAAGCGTTTTGAAGATCCACTTATATTATTGTGATAAATGCTAAAATATATGGATAATGTGATGTATGGCATTGCCATATATTTTTTCACAAATATTTCAAAACAACAGAGCAACTGTTGTGGATAGATTCAAAGACCTGGTGTTATTGTGGCTGTAGAGTTGAATTAGAATGGAAGACATGTGCTCAAATGCATGTTCAGCCATGAAATGATCTTCAGCCACATCTGTCTCATAGGATGGTTGCAAAGGCAAAGAGAAGAGGATAGTGCTGAATTCTGACCATGAGAATTAGACTAAAAATGCAGTAAGTAGGAAAGAAGACTCCAAGGATGCAAGGCTGGGGAGCACTGGTCTGGATTTTGATTCTCATTTTAGGATGAAAAAGTGGTGTTTTAAGAATGTATTTTTATTGATGAAACTAAAACAAGCATCTATTGAAAAATGTCTGTGAGGATCAGCAAACTTTTCACTATTATTTCCCATTCTAACCAATGCCTTGAACCATTTTCATTCTGCATTTCAACATCGAAGGTTCATATAGGCTAGGGGTTCCCAAACGTTTTGTGCTATGGGCTGGTCACATGTTTGAGCAGGCAGGTCATGTGGTTCCTCCTGCCGTAAAATGCATCTGTGGCTGTTGTAAATGTGTTTATGACAGCTGTGGGTGCATTTATGGCAGCATTTATGGCAGGCATGTTTAATGGCTGTCATAAATGCACCTGCTTCAGCTTCCAGTAGCAGCGAAGGTGGCATTGGGCCACATGGAATGGTGCCGTGGGCTGGGGCCGGCCCATGGGCCATAGTTTGGCCACCCCTGATACAGGCTTTTCAGCGGAATTAATGTGTCCTTTTAAAAATCTGTTCTGGTCTCTATGGGCAGTGCAAACATTCTCCTTCTCCCTTTTATCCTTCAATTCCACTCTGTTTTATTTGTATTGTTGTCAAGCTATCAATGTTAGATCAGGTTCCAGAAAAGGAGGCAATGGCAGAATGTCAAACTTAACTTTGTTGGGCTCTGTTCCTCAACAGTGCTGCATAGACAACTATGAAGAGATAGTTAAGCTTCTCCTGAGTCATGGGGGCAATGTCAATGCAAAGGACAATGAATTGTGGACTCCATTACATGCAGCAGCGACATGTGGACACATCAACTTGGTGAAGATTCTGATTCAGCAGTAGGTGACCTGTGATATTTTGGCTTTATTGTGTTACATTGTATTACATACTTTGAACATGAGTTTGGGATGGTTGTGCTTAATCATGTAAAGCAAATTATTGTCTTCTAAACTTAGAGCTCTCTCCCCTTCTCCTCATGGTATCTGTCACTTGAATTTTATCTGCAGCTCCACAGCAGCTAAATAAAGTGGGCTGAATCCAGTTGTTAATCCCAACTAGAGTAGATACAACCAAATCAAAGGAACATACGTAAGAGTTGGTTAATAAATGCTATTCATTCAATGAAGTTACTATAGTTCGGATTAACAATTGGATTTAATCCCATCTTTTGTTTCTAAACATCAATATTTAAATTAAAAATATATATTTAAAATAATGCATTCAATTTTGCAAAGAGTCCTGGGATAAGGATTCTGGTTAGGTTCAACTGAGGATCGGGATGGGGAGGTAGTTTATTGTTTGGAGGGAACCCTCAGAAAAATTAAAACAGTCTGAAACACATAAAACCAAGATATTTTGGAGGTTGAGGATCTTGACCTGCAAAGGTTTTAATGCAGTTGTTTTGATTTTAAATTATTTGTTTTCAAGTTGTCTTGTACAGTTCTGTAACCTGTACTTAAAACAAGAGTTAGTCATAGTTGGCCATGCAGCACTGGGTCATCAATGTTACAGAACAGATGTTAAAGACAGACAGACAGAAGGTGTTTCTACTTCATTACTTTCTGCTATTAATAGGCTTCTCCATCCTGTCACCAGTACACTTTGAACTTATGATGGAACAGTGTGATGCAAAAATATCAAGCATATCCAGACTGAGCAGCTGAAGTGCTAATTAACTTGTGAATTGCCCAGAAAGTGCAATAAGCACTATGAGGCAGTACTGTATATAAGTGTGATTGCTTTGCTTTGGCTTTGAAGTGCTTGGGAAAGAGTTAGCATCTATTTGGGTAGAGTGCCTTTAATGTACTCCTTCCATCTGAACAGGAACGTTATGGTTGCTGCTGCTGCTGCTGCTGTGCCATATCCGATTCCAAATATTGACAATCATCATTAAACCTGACCATCTGTGGACAATTTGGGGAAGGGGTTTTTAAAAAAAATTGTTTTAAAGATCATTACTAAAACATTGCACCAGTTTGTTCAAGTAAAATAAATATTTTTCTTACAGTGTGTATTGCTGATCAAATGGTTTAATGGCAGACAATCAGCTATCTGAGTGTCTGTCTTACATCTATATAGAAATGCTTTCACCCATGTGTTTCCCTTCCTTAGAAGACCACAGGCTCATTTCTATTCATAGTTTAAATATTACAGTTTTCACCACTATTTTAAAAAACAGAATGGCTGCCAGATCCATGAGCCTTAGCAGCAAGCACTTTTACAAAATACAAAAGAAAGCATTAAGAAAAACCACCTTGGCTTTTTGGCAAATGGCAATTGGAAGATGGTAACTCTCATATCCATGGACAGAGATGTCTATAATTAGGGCAGTACTAATGAGAAGGCCCCATTCCATATAGCCATCAAGCAAAATCTATTCTGATGGCTGCAGTGATGGTCTCTCAAACATTTAGGCTTAAAGCTGGCTAGAACTCAAAAAGTAAAAAACAGGTGATTTGAGTGGGTAGGGGAGGGGTATGTGCCCTTCCTCTGTGAATTCAACAGTTTAAATAGACTGAAAATCCCAATTTTTAATGTTTAAAACAGTGGCTGAATCCTATTCTGCAGTTACACAAATCGAATAACATTTGGACACATCTATATGCTGTTCTTACAAGAGAAGAGGAATTGAAACTAACTGTATAAATAATTTTTGCTTGCCATATGCCTCAATAAAAAGAATGCTGTAGTCTTTGCACTTGTGTCAGTTTCTTCTCTGTACCAGAAGAGACTATGGAGTGCAATTTTGTTTTGTTGCCGAATGCAACACAGCATGTGGTTGTTCCAATCAAAGTAGCATTCTGTAAGAAGCCTTTTAGATGAAAAAGCCTGTTTAAACACAGACTCAAAAGGCTTCAGTGTTACTTCTACACAAAGACCTGTAGAAGTAACAGCAGTATAACGGCTGTCTAATCCAGTGGTTGTTTGCCGATTTAGATGGACTCTATAAAAATAGCTGGCAAGTATGTTTTACATTGTAATTTCCTCTGTTCTCATGGGAAAGAAAAATGAACATGAATATCAATGCAAGCAGTTGCTTCATCTCTACTTCAAAGGCTGTAAATGTTAAGCCAGATCAAGCTTAAATCTGTATTAGAATATTATTTTCATGTTGAGGCCACATATGGTTCAGAATGCAGTGGTATGACTCTAGCATTTTATTACAGGGTCTTACTGAATCTGAAAGGCGATTCTGTCATGTTTGATGCATTCACAAAATAGTTTTTAGAATATAGGGAGTGAGTGGGATATGTGTACATGGGGAAATGAAAGTAGGTGTAACTTGATTACAAGAGAAGGGCATCTTGTGTCTCCTCACAGGCGTTGGAATGCCTTTCCTAGGAAAGGCCAGGCTAGCCTCATCTTTGCTGGCATTATTTTTTTATCAGATAGATTACTGGCTTGTTAGGCAGTTTTCTGCAAAACCTTTTGACTTGCCAGCCATTGTTTCTTTTTTATTATTGGTATATTTGTAACTGATTAGCTACTCTGCTTAAATTAGGAATTTGTATATTATCTCCTATCTTAGTATTATTAGCCACCTTGCATGAAAAGGGAGAGTGTGAGTGCAATAAGTGATTATTAAATAAATTGAATAAATAATAAAGCAAATGTTGCAGCCAGACTGTAGGGCAGGCTACCATTGTAGAAGGGGATGGTTCTCTACAAATGAGCACAGGGTTGGGGCAATTTATTTATTTGAAGGTAAGAGTCCACAGAAGATAAGGAATGGTAGCTTGTATAGCTACTTAGCAACATGCTTTTCACTACTAGTGACAATTTGGCCCTTGAAATCCTTAGTGGAGACCTCATTGGTTATTATGCAAATGATAAAATTATGTCATGCAACACCTTGAAGGTGGGCCTTCACTGTGACTGACCCATCCTCTGGAATATCCTCCTCCACCAGAAAAGAAAAGAAAAGTCATTTGGCCCTTGTGCAAAATCTAAAAAACAAGGGTGAGTAATATGTTGAAGAAGTGTCCTGCAAGATTTGAAAGCTTGCCTGCTTTTTTGAGGTTTTAGTAGATTAATAAATGTATTGTCCAGTGTTTGTTTTTAGATTTTGTTCCTCCACTTAATATTTTTACATGGTTTTTATTTTACATGTATATTATAATGCAAACTACTTAGTTATTTCATTGCAGCAGGCAGTATCTGAATCCAACATGGAAGGCGGCATGAGAAATAAATATTTGATGAGATAAGTGGTACAAATGAATGAGCTAATTTAGGTATGATTACTTTTTAAGGCTGGATGTATCCCTATTAGTCTATATTTAGATACTAAATTTAAATATTGAAGGTGGTCCTTGTTCTATTTGAGGTAGAAAATTGGCCATGAGGATGGTCTTCGATAAACAGAGCTTAATCCCATTGGTTTGCTGAGGAAGCTGTGTGCTGGCAGCTGATGATGGGGTTATGGATTATACCTACCAGAACCCCCAAACTTCTTACTGTATATCCTAGAATGTGCATATCATTCTTGCGTTGTTTTCTTCTTGCAGTGGGGCAGACCTGTTGGCAGTGAATGCAGATGGTAACATGCCCTATGATGTATGTGAAGATGAACCAACTTTAGATGTGATTGAGACCTGCATGGCATATCAGGGTATGGATCGGATAAGAGAAACTGTTTATTCAGCTGAGAGCTTAAACTGTTTCCTTCTTTTTCCTCCCCCACTACCATGGCATAGTCTTTCTCTCCCCCTCGCCCCCCAGCTTGGAGACAGAGTATATTATTTCTAGCCTATAAGCTTGAAATCCTATATATCCTTCCATGGGAGTGGATCCTGTCAATCTCAGTACAGTTTGATTCTAGGCCAATATGCATAGGATAACAATGTTATATTGTCCTTCCACGTTCATGAAATAGCAGTATTTTCTTCTACACATTTTCCTGGCTTCCTATATTGTAAGCCTGTAAATAAATTAGGTAAAGGTTTCCCTTGCTCGAAAGCCAGTCGTTTCTGACTCTAGGGTTCAGTGCTCATCTCTGTTTCAAAGCTGAAGAGCCAGCGCTGACTGGTTCTGCAGACGTTTCCGTGGTCATGTGGCAGGCATGACTAGACACCGGAGCACACAGAACACTGTTACCTTCCCTCCGAAGTGGTCCCTATTTATCTACTTGCAATTTCTTGCTTTCGAACTGCTAGGTTGGCAGGAGCTGGGACAAAGACGGGAGCTCATTCCTTCCTGCAGTACTCGGGAATCGGACTGCTGACCTTCCGCTTCCCAGTCAGCGTCTTAGCCACTTTGAGCCACTACAGTCCCTTCTAAGCAATTTTCCTATGAAAATAAAAACACATATGTGGTGCATCTAGCAGTGTAATTCTCCTCACCCAAATAATTTTCCTACTTCAGGAATCACACAAGAGAAAATCAATGAGACACGAGCAGCTCCAGAACAGGCAATGGTTGATGATATTGCACAGTTGATAGCAACCGGGGAAGAACTAAACAGGACAGATGCACAAGGGGCCACACTGGTGAGACACTTTTTGTTGTATTCTTACAGCTAACGTGATTGAAGGCTGGCTTTCTTTGAGTATAACTGGATTGCAAACTTCCAGAATTTTCCATATTTTCCTCTTTTTCAGTGTGTGCTCATTGAAATGACTGGTATTCAAGTCACAGTACTTTTTAAAGAGAGGTGAGAGAAATTTCACTTCCTGATTAACGTTTCTAGTTCCATCTGGCCTTTGGACTCATGGTTGAGTCTGTATGATAATCATACAGAGTCCATGCTGAGAAATTAAACTTCACTACCACGCAAATGAGTGGTATCTGTGATAGGCTATGGTAAGAAACTCAAGTTGATAAGACAGAAGCACAGGAGGGAACGATACAAGAAACAATGCCCAGACATCAGGCTGGGATGTAGCCTAGGTTTCTTCGGGGCTTGTTTCATGTGGGTACAGTGCAAGGAGACTCAATATTGGATAGGATACCATTCTAAAGCCACTGCATTGTCTCTTTCCTTGTCCTAGTTACATATAGCTGCAGCTAATGGCTACCTGCATGCAGCAGAGATTCTCCTAGACCATGGAGCAATGCTGGACATCAACGACTGGGATGGCTGGGAACCCCTCCATGCTGCTGCCTTCTGGGGACATGTATGTGTTATGCTGCACTATTTAGAATAGGCACATGGTGGTTTATAAAGAGAGAGATTTGTCTGTAGTTTTTACATATAACAGCTAAATGAGACTGCCATTTGCAAAAAAAAAAAAATAATCCAGTATGCCACTGAACAACCACATTTGACAACTGGCAAACTACATCGTTCTCTGCTTATTAGTTTCTCAGAGCATCCAAATAACCTTTGTGGGAAATGAAATACATTTGATGCATATAAATCTTTGATCTGATTCAGAGTCTAGCAAACTTACTTTTTAAAGACAGCTTCTAGAACCCTCCAGGGGGCATGGCCAAGTAATTCTTTCAAGGTCAAGTCTGATTCAGCAATTTGCATCTCAGTATCACATTAATTTGTATGAGACAAAACAATGGTTTGAAAAACAGCCATAATATTATGTTTTTTCTTTCATTTCTTCCAGATGCAGATGGCAGAGTTGTTAGTGTCCCATGGTGCAAATTTGAATGCCCGGACAGCGATGGATGAGATGCCAATAGGTGAACTGTAATTTATCCCCTTTTTGCAGTTTCTGTTCTTAGATGAATAATTGATACTCTCTTAAACATGTTCCATATCCCAAGAGAACTTGTGTCTGTGGAGCATCAGAATTAAAAAATAGTGTGTGTGTTTTATTCAATTGTCAGTTATATGCAACAACAAGAACCCAATGTAGGACTAAATTACTTACTTCAAGGCATAAACAAAATCCAATTGTCAGAACTGTCAAATTTATAGTCATGGCTATTCAAAAGAGAAGACATTTTATTGATCAGATAGGGGTTGCATGCAAAGATGATGAATTTAATTAAATGTTTCTGAATCTTAAATCATATTATTTTCCATCTCATTTTATTGATATTTTACCACTCCACATTCAATCTATTATTACCCCGTTTGTGTAATTTATTTTATTCAACCCTTATTTTGTTCAATACAACTTATTGCATTTTACTCAATCCAAGATTTGTATTTTATTTAACACAACTTTTTACATTTTAACCTGATATGGTCAGGCTAACTAATCAATTAATAAAGAATTCATTCATTCATTCATTCATTCATTCATTCATTCATTCATTCTTAGACAGCTTAATGAGGTTCAAAACAACCCAGTTCCCTTTATGAATGGTTCCCCCAGCCTCCCCTGCCTTAGTAGTCGCAAAACAATTTTATGTCCATGTCACACCTTACCTTTATACACCTTATGGAGGAAGGGATTTACCCTAAGCTTGGAAAATCATATTTCCTTCTCTTAACAGCATTTATGATGGGTGTGATGCATTAATGTGCAGTCAGACATACCAAGGAAGCCTGTGCTTAAATCTGAGTGATCCATTACTTGATGTGCTTTTGAATCCCCCAGTATCTCTTAACTCTATTTTTCATGTCCATCAGTCTATATCCCTCTTGATTCCTGCTGTAGAAGCCATGATTTGTCTGTTTGGAAAAAGCTCTTTACAGTACACTGGAATAATCTGTGCAAATATGTGTAGGAAGGGTCAGATGGTATCTGGATTTATCTCTTCTTTTTCAACACTCTCTGCAAAACATGCTTTTATTATCTCCAGTAGAAGAATTTTCCTTTTAAAACACAACAATGAATGCAGAAGGCGAGATGCTTCTATATAAGTACATTTATGGTTTCTAGCCCTCTGTTGTTGTTTTTCTGTAGTAAGGAACTGAGATATAGAATTGCAAGCCCATAAAGCTGAAAGAAAGCTGGGATTATGTAAAATGCATAGCTGGGAGAACTGTTCTCCATTTACAACCAGATGTTCTGGAACTTGAGGGGGCATTACGTTCTAAATTTAGGATTAGTGTGATGGAGAGAATTACCAGGAGTACAGGCTGGGTTCCAAAGAGGCTGGGGAACTAGAGACCACATTGCCAACATACATTTGATCATGGAGAAAACAAAGGAATATCAGAAACAAGTCTACTTCTGTTTCATTGACTACACCAAGGCTTTTCACTGTGTGGACCATAACAAAATGTGGCAAGGAATTAAAGAGATTGGAATACCAGAACACCTTATATGTCTCATGAGAAATCTGTACATGAGTCAAGAAGCAACAGTTAGGACAGGATACGAAATGACAGAGTGGTTTGGAATAGGAAAAGGAGTAAGACAAGGCTGCATTTTATCGTCCTGCTTATTCATCTTATACATAGAGCACATAATGTGCAATGCAGGGTTGGATGAATCACAAGTTGGAATCAAAATTGCTGGGAGAAACATCAACAATTTGAGATACGCAGATGATACTATCTTAATGGCAGAAAGTGAGGAAGATCTAAAGAAGCTCCTGATTAGGTTGAAAGAATAGAGTGCAAAAGCTGGCTTGAGACTCAATATAAAGAAAACCATGATAATGGCAACAGGCCCTATCAGTCCCTAGAGAATAGATGGGGAAGAAGTAGAAGCAGTGAAAGACATTACTTTCTTAGGATCAAAGATCACTGCAGATGGTTATTGCAGCCTTGGGGGGAAAAGTAACTGATTCTTGGGAGGCAAGCGATGAGAAACCTGGGGAACATAGTGAAAAGTAGAGCCATCACATTGTAAACAAAAATTCGCATAGTCAAAGCAATGGTATTCCCAGTGGTAAAGTATGGTTGTGAGAGCTGGACCATGAGGAAAGCTGAGCGCAGAAGAATAGATGCCTTTGAATAGTGGTGCTGGAGGAGAGTTTTGAGAGTACCCTGGACAGCGAGGAGAACAAATAGGTCGATATTCAAAGAAATCAACTCTGATTGCTCCTGAGAAGGTCAAATGATGGTAAAGATGAAGCTAAAGTACTTTGGACATAAAATGAGAAGAGAGGATTCACTTGAGAAAACCTTGATGCTGGGAAAGGTGGAGGGCAAAAGAAGAAGGGGGCGGCCAAAAATGTGATGGTCAGGTGGTATTGTAGATGCAATGGGCACAGAGCTGGGTGGGTTGAGAAGGATGGTGGAGGACAGAAATGCCTGGAGGGCAATGTTCCATTGGGTCGCAAGGGGTTAGAATTGACTGTGTGACTGAACAACAACAACTAGACCTAGCCTAGCTTGTTACTGTCAGTTAACCCATCAGGCTTCGAAAGAAGGAGGAGGGGGTCAGACATGATGGAAATCAGGGAAGAATGCTTCAGATGCTGTTAGTAAAAGACACATTGATGTCTTAGATCTACTTCTGAGATGGCTCTTTCAGTGAGATTGTACAGTACTGAGTATCCATCCATATATTCAGCCTGTAAACAGAATAGCACAAATAGTTTGTAAAGTGTGCTTCATGATGTAGAAGTGCAAAATGTTTCTGCATAAAATCTTTCAATATGATTTTTAAAATTTATCTATTCATAGTCATATTTCAAGGCAGCAGTGTTGGGCTATATTCCTCATACAAATCAACCTGCTTTCAGCTTGAAGTCATAAAGCAGGAATTCTCAACCTTTTCAAGCTGCAGGCCTGATCATGCTCCCTCAGACAGCTGAGCCGGCTGGACTGGTGGTTCCCCTCGCCATAAACACTGCCATAAAACATGTGCATGGCTGTTGTAAACACATTTATGACAGCTGTGGGCACATTTATGGCTGTTGTAAATGCAGAAACAGCTGTTTGCACTGCTTCTGGTGGTGGCAGCGAGGGCACCGGGCCACATGAAATGGTGCTGTGGGCTAGATCTGGCCCACAGTCCCTAGGTTGAGAAACCCTGGTATAAAGGTAGGTTATGGTTTTAGCCATGTTTAAAAATAGACCTGTTGAAATCAGGGGGGCTTAAGTTAACCACAACTAGCTCCTCTTCCCCAATTTTTTATTGTGCTATGTCCAGTAAAGTTTGATGTTCCAGATATTTAAGGGGTGGATTAACCAGTGCTGGTCCCATTAATTTCCATGGCCATGTGAAAATTCAAACTCATATCTCCTGAGGACTTGTCCATCACTCTATTCACTACACCATACTGGTCATTTCAATTTTTGATTACCTTTCAGAATAATAAATGGAAGGGGAGCGAGCGAGGGAGCGAGCAAGAGAGAGAGAGAGAGAGAGAGAGAGAGAGAGAGACTGACTGAGCGTATGTCACAATTAAAAGATTTGCTTGAAGATTGGGTTGATCAAATAGACATTTTTGTAATGGAATTTGTTTGGGGGGCTACAACTTTCAGAATTGTCCAACTGTCTATGAGATTTTGGAGTTAAGAATACACCACCACCCCTCAAATTTCCTATATCTTTCTAGGTAAAGTAGTGCGAACATCTCCCCACTGAGTAACTGAGCCAGTGGGGACATATTGAGTCCCCACTGTGTAATACCTGTGTAAGTTCCATGGAGTTAGATAGGTGTGACTTATTACACTAACAAAAGTCACTACAGTACTAGAATAGGCCAATTTGAAACAATTGAACTAATGGAGCAGTTGACTCACCAAATCCCCACTGGCTCAATGGGTCTACACTAGTGCATTTTACTATACTAGTAGGTCTGTACTCAGTCACCTCTGTCATGCCTACATTGAATGCCCTGGCTGTTCATTCACATCGATAAAATGAAGCTCCTAACTTTGTCTTCAGTCCCAAGTGTTGACCTTATAGAACTCCAGAAAATTGTAATGTGTGAGAAGAACTTTAATTATCATGTCAGTTTTTCTTAAACTTCATCATTAGCCAGCATCTCACCACAAGGATTTAATTTGTTTCACTTTAGACCTTTGTGAAGAAGAGGAGTTTAGAGTTCTACTCTTAGAACTAAAGCACAAGCACGATGTCATCATGAAATCTCAGATGAGACATAAGTCATCCTTGAGCCGGAGAACCTCCAGTACTGGAAGCAGAGGGTGAGTAAAATGTATATTTGCCCTCTTAAGTCAAATCCAAACACTGTAGTTTCAAGTTTTGGGAGGCTTTTCATCTGGCTGTGATTAATTACTGGGACTTTTGTAAGCTTATTTTCAATGCTGGGACAAATTCCCAAGTGTTAAGTTCAAGTAAGCAGGTTTCACATAAAAAAATACTGAACTACCATGACCACTGTTTTAAAAAAGATGGAATATAGATTCATTGCTGAAAACCCCCCACCCCAAAAAAAAATCAAGCAAAAAGGATCTGGGTTCAAGAAGTTTATCATAGAAAACTTGACCGTGCTATAATGTTACAGTAAAAACTCACCACTCACATACCTAAAGGTAGGAGTGCAGAAGCAAAAAAAGAAATGAATCATATCAAAACTCAATCCCTGTATATCTAAGCTTTAGTTAAGTTCTGTATTTTGACTAAGAGGTTAACAGTGTAGTCTATGTTTGGTTTTTGTGCATTGTAAAAGGACACAGAGCTATATCAGATAGAATGGGGGCCACCTGGTGGTCACTTTTCTCAATTGGAACCTATGATTTAAGGTACAGTACTATAAAACTGCTCCTTAGAAGGTCAGGTATTGAAGATGAAGATTAAGTACAGTAAAACATCGCATAAAGAGTGTCTTCCTTAGAGAGTAACTTGCTTAAAGAGCAACTAAAACCAACAAAAAACTCAACAACTAAATCGGGGGTCACAACCCCCCCCCCCCAAGTCACAATTGAACACTTACAATGGTGTTTCGCTTAAAGAGCAAACTCGCTTAAAGAGCAATCCCGTGAAACGCATTATGCTCTTAAAGCGAGGTACAACTGTACTTTGGACATCAAATGAGAAGAGAGGATTCACTTGAGAAAGCCTTGATGCTGGGAGAGGTAGAGGGCAAAAGAAGAAGCGGGTAGCAGAGAATGAGATGGCTAGATGGCATTGTTGATGCAATGGGCACAAAGTTGGGTGGGTTGAGGAGGATGGTGGAGGAAAGGGTCAGACTCGACTGTGTGACTGAACAACAATAGCAAATGTAAAACAATTGCCTGCCTTTTCAATTTATCCCCAGCCAGTCCAACCTTTTCTTTATAATATGTATCACAAATCACTCTGTCATTTAACTTAAGTTGCACCAAGGCAGAAACAAAGAGCCCTGATTTTTTAAGGAGGGCATTTGTATGTTTATACTATTATAGTTGTCCTTTACAGTAAATCGATAGACAGGGGAAGAAGTTGATTAGGGAGAACATTGTGTATTCAAAGTGATTATAAACATGCCTGAAAATCACAACAAGAGAATCAGAGGCAGGTAGATGAATAGGAGTAATGGCATATCACACTTGCAGGAGGACAGGTGAATAGAAAGATCATGGATTCTTAGTCATTGTTTTTTAAAATGGAAACCTGTGTTCTTCCTAGGATAATTATCTGTCCCATCACTGGTTAAGAACCACTGCCAGGGAAAAAGCTGTTAGGCCTGTTTTTGTAAATAATTTTTACAAATTCTTTCATAAATTCAGTAGATTATGAGCCATGGCTGGTAAACATGAGTTGTCTCAGACACCATATCGTAATACATATACAGTATATCCCTTGTGATTTTTCAGAAATAGGGAATAATTTTGGAGATTGTAAGGATCTATGTTCTTATTTCAAATATGATTCACAATGTACTTTTGAGTTTAAGTTATGTCTTCTCTTATTGTCTATGGGCTCCAAGTCTTGAAGTGATTTCCTATGCTTTTTGTCATAGGATAAAATGTCTCGGTTATATGTGTATGCACATTCATAGATACAGGTACATGGAAATCAGAATCCATGTATTGCATTATCAGCCATATCAATAAATCATGCCAATGTAATGGAGATGACTGGCAGACAAATGCACAAAGAAAAACGGGTTCATATATTCCACCTCAAATATTTCGTCTTCAGTCCTAAGAACAGTAAATGTCCATGAAAATGTTATTAGTATCATCAGTGTTATTTGCTTTATCTCTTCAGTGTGAAAGTTAGGCAATTTAACTACTAAGAAGGCTTGCAGTTTGGATACATGTAATTTATTAATTTCTGTGAAGCTCTTAGGTAAAGGTAAAGGTCACCCTTGCTTGAAAGCCAGTTATATCCAACTCTAGGGTTCAGTGCTCATCTCTGTTTATAACTAAAGAGCCAGCACTGTCTGCAGACGTTTCCATGGACATGTGGTAGGCATGACTAAACACCAGAGTGCTATTTATCTACTTGCAATTTCTTGCTTACGAACTGCTAGGTTGGCAGAAGCTGAAACAGAGATAAGAGCTCACTGCAGCATGCAGGTCTCGAACTGCTGACCTGCTGACCTTCCAGTCCTTAAGTTCATCATCTTAACCATTAAGCCACCGCAGTCCTTCTGAAGCTCTTTAGACTCTTCTAAAATGGTCTTTCCTAATAGCTAATTGAGGAAGAAAGCTTTCTTTTTTCAGCAATTACTCTACGTTTGCATCTTTTCCTCAGAAAAGTAGTGCGGAGGGCAAGCCTTTCGGACCGAACAAATCTTTATAGAAAGGAGTATGAGAAGGAGGCCATAATCTGGCAGCAAATAGAAGCTTCAGAAGAACAACGGATATCTGAGTACAATGGTGAAGCTTGCTCCAATGAAGAGAATACCGATCCGGTAAGTGGCAAAGTCATCATTTGCTGTCGACTGAGTTTGTGTCCATTTGACAACCTAAAGCCATATCATTTTTAAAAAAATGTGCTCCAGAGTATGAATTCCTTTATCCAGATGTCCTAAGCTTCAGTAGGCACTTTTCTTTAGTTCTCTTGTCGTGTGGTTATTTTCCAAGGTTATTTGTATTCACCAAGCTAAAGATCAAAATGTGTGCAAGAAGAATATGTTATATAAGACTTTTTGTCTGCTTTAGAATATTTTTTGCAAACATAGCAATAGTAATTATATACCTCCCCAAAGCGCTTGGTTCACTCGCTGGGCAGTTCACAAGTTAATTAGTATTTTGTTCCCAACATGCTGGGTACTCATTTTACCAACCCCAGAAGAATGGAAAGCTGAGTCAACCAGGATCCCTGTCAGTATCAAACTCACAATGTTCTGACTGTAGTACAGCAGTTTAACCACAGCACTATGAGGACTTTTCTGGACCACCACGTAGGAGAGCAGCTTTCCCAAATCAGCTGCTAGAGTCACCCCTATCATCATCATTGTCATCATCCAGCATGGCTCAGGTGCAGAAATGGAAATGGTGTGGCTTCCAAGCCACATGTGCTGCCTAGACCCCAACTGTTCTCCTCACTTTTTAAAAAAGGTGTCCTCAAAAAAATTTCCCCACAAGTGTGGGGGCATTTTACCCGCTTTGCTTCCATGAGCTACCTTAAGCCCTGAAATGCCTTTCTCTCCCCCCCCCCCCCAACTGGAAATGATTTCTGGTAGCATCTGAACTGTAAAAAGCAGGCCTCTGTCTTAAAATGGTTGAGAAGGAAGCACAAACCTGGTGAAATTGTCTCCTTGCCCACTAAAGGCAATTTCTCAGATTTTATTTTTTTAACTGAGCATGTTAGGGAGCATAGGTTCTCCAAGATCCAGTAGCAAGCATGTCTAGCCTTCAGCCTTCGAAGCTGCCTCTCCTTGCTTTAGAAGATGAGAACAGAAGTAGCACACCTACATGGATGCAAGGCTGGGAAGAGGTTGTGGTGGAATGAAGAGCCTTCCTACAATTTCAGTGTGTTTGTTTTGCCTGAGTAGGTGGGTTAGCTGGTTGCACAATAGAATGATTGGGTTGATTGACGAACAAGTGTGAGTAGTTTGGATAGATGGAAGGAATACGCCTCCTCTGCACTTTGTTGTGATTGCATTATTTTCCCACCATAAGGGATAACACATCCACATTATCCCACTATCATAGGATTTGTTCTGCCTGATAGAGCCCTGTACCCACCCATTCAGGAAGCCCACATAAACTTTTGTGCTGCTTTAGAGTACCTGTGATCCTGCTCCAGGCTAGAGAAGTCTTAAGATAGGTTTAAATTACTGTTTATGCTTACAAACCAGTCAGATCATGTAGGACATGAAGTGTGAATTAGCAAAATGTAACATTGCTAATAAGAAATAAAGGAAATGGAAATCTCCCACCAGCTTATGTTCTATATAATAATTACACATCTTCTGTATCAAGACAACCTTTATTTAAAAGAAAAATAGTTTCAAAGTTCGGAATGACTAAAAGGCAGGTACAAAAATAAAAAGGAACATTTTCACTTTCCCCCTTTCCCAACATAAAACAAGAAAGGCATATCTAACTATATTTCCTGCCCTAGCCTAGCCAGGAACATACTTGACTACATCATTCTACTGTTTACTCACAAGCAAGTATAAGCACGTATCTTCCTCCTCTTCGGATAAGCACATGTGACATAACCATCATAAACCTAAACAGAATCATAACCATGGTGCTGCTTCTTCACATTCCAATATAACAAAACCCAATTTTAATCTCTCATCCCACCTCTTCCTGGATATTAACCAATAAAATCACTGCATATAATGTTCATCGTTCCTAATCCCATTCCCACAGTTTTATCCTGTTTTGACTATTTTCAAAAGTAAACTGTTCAGCATCTGGCTTGAAGGCCATTTCTCAGGCTTCCTTCTTCCCCTGCTCAGGGAATAAAGAACTCAATAACTACTTTAACTCACTAAAAGCAAAAAACTCATTTTGATTCATTACACCCACTCTAATGGAGATGCGGGAAAGAGTATAGAGAATTGGGGTTCTAGTTAGCTTTTAACTGCCACTGTTTGACTTGATTATGCGCTGTTAGCTTGTTAATTTTATTGATTTTATATTATGTGTGGGAATTGATTTTGTGGGCTGGGTCATCTAGGGATTATTATTTTAGTGCCCTGGATAGTGCTTGTCACTAAATCAGGTGATATAAAAGTACCATGAATAAATAAATAGATACATAAGGTATAAGATAAGGATGAGCTAAATTAGAATTTCGAAGATAGCTAATATAGGATAAGATTAGATTAGGAAAAGGCTTGTAGCAGATGAGAGCTGTGATGATCAAGTTAAATTGAGTGAGGTGGATAAAGAAACAGAATTGGAATTTGATAAGATCAACAAAACAACGCAAACAGGTTATATAGTTTATGCAGTCTCAATTTTACCAATTTGATTAAGTCAAGGCTGCATGGGCTTTACAACCTATTTATTTATTTATTTAATCCAGATTTATATTGCCGCCCACTCGCCAAGGTGACTCAGGGTGGCTTACAGTCAAAACAGCAACAGTACAATAAAAATTATAAAATATAACCTCACAAAATACAAAATACAACCAAACCAGAACACAGACTAACTCCCCTCAGGCCATTGTTGTGGGCCCAGAGGAGGGGCGATGTTCTCAGCCACTGCTGGGCCATCGAGTCTTCTCCCTCAGGCTGGAGATATTTATATTGCTGCTGTTCAATTTTTTATTATTTAACTTGTTACAGCAGTTTGTTTTATACCAGAAATACTTCTTTATCTCCTAGTACAGGAGTCTCTTTGTTTGACCATAGCTCAGCAAAAGGGGAGGTGATGTGGGGGGAGGGGGAGAGATAATATTGAAAGGTTCCAGTCATGACATCACTGTTTAAGGGTTAGAGTCCTAGCAAAACACTGGAATAAAATATTTTCAAAAGTTGAAGTGGTGAATAAAGAAAGGACGTGTACATCCCAGGTGGCTAGATGAAATTGTGAATGAATATGGTGAGTGTCCAAATGGGTTGTAGCTAGGAGAGAGCCATAGACAGAAGATCATGTGTACTATTGAAAAGTAGCAACCAGCTGACAGGAGCTTGCAGGGCTTCTGGGGGTCAGTTGTATAACACAGTATTTCCCAAACTTTGGTTTTTGGACTTCAATTCCCAGAAGCAGAAGCCAATTTCCCAAAGCACTGCTCAGCCAATGTATTGACTTAGGCTTCTGGGAATTCTTCTTCTTCTTTTGTGTCTTGAGCAAACCCTGGACTGCTAAAATGAAGCCACTTTCTTGGCTTTGTCATTGGCCAAACTTAAGTCCTCATTGGTGCATGTTTCTGATAGTAATTGGCACAGTGATGGGATGTCCCCGGTTCTATACGGTTACCTGGAACCGGTAAGAACAATCCCGGAGGGTTCTCCGGGAGGGGAGTCCACTTTTGAGGCGTCCGGTTCCGGACGCCTCACTGAAAGATTTTTTTAAAAAAAAATCGGAGCTAAAATGGCTCCGATTTACTGTGCATGCGTCAGATTGAGTTTCTGCACATGCGCAATAAAAATGGAGCAATTTTTACTCCAATTTTACTGCGCATGCTTAGAAACTCAATCTGACGCATGCGCAGTAAATCGGAGCCATTTTAGCTCCAAATTTAAAAAAAAATCGGCAAAACCGGCCATCCTCAAGAACGAGATAGTGGCGGCGGCGGCGCTGATGGCGGCGGCAACACAGGCAGTGGCGGCGCTGATGGGAGCGGCGATGACGGCGCCAGCAGCGGCAGCAACGATAATGGCGGCAGCGGAGATTGCACCGGCGATGACTTTGGCGGCGGCGTGGGCAGGCGGCACCAGCCCTCAGAGGAGGGCACCTCCCCCGGGGCTGCAAAGCCCCCACAGGCAAGTTGAGGCGTGCCCTGCCCTGGCCGTCCGCCCCTGCCGATCCCTCCCAGGGGTAAGTTAGGGGTTTGTGTTTGGGATTGTATTTTTAATTTAATTTTAATTTTATTTATTTATTTAATTTATTTACGGGTTTGTGTGGTGGGTGGGTGGGTTGGGTTGAGGGTGTGTGTGTGTATTTATTTTATTTTATTTTTTATTTTAAGGCCCCGCCCACAACGTCATGACGTCATGACGTCAGCTCCGCCCATGACGTCATGACGTCATGACATTGGCCACGCCCATGACATCGTGACGTCATGGAGTGGTGGTGACAAATTTGTCATCCCATCACTGAATTGGCAGGTTGGTAAATGAGCTGGATTCTGTATCTCTCCACATTCACACCACATGTTGTTGCCTGCCAGCAGCCCCCACTTGAGCATGTTGGTCTTACATTTAGGAACTTCATGGTCTGGGAATTGAAGTCTACCAGTGAAAACTAGTAAATGTAACAAGCAGTGTTGATCAGATAGTAATTGGCTGGCGAGGGCTAAGCTTCTTCATGTTTTTTTTCTATTGCAGAACCATACAATAGATTCACTTGCTGTTCTTCCAGAACTGGTAACCAAAAGCACACAATGTGACCCAAACACTGTGCTGCAGAATGGGCTCAGCTTCTCCTCCACTTACCAGTACTCCATCCCCAATGGAGATGTTTGGAAAATGCATCCTGCTCTGAACAATGATGCTAGCCAAGCATTGCCATACAATACACCTGCAGTCTCTGACTCTCATCTAATCTGGGGTGGCTACAAAGAAAGGAGCCATCAAACCCTCTCTGAGCTGAAACGGCAGCGGGCAGCAGCCAAGCTTCTCAACCACCCCTTCATCAGTACGCACTTTAGTAGCCATGTGGGAGGCACCACAGAAAACGGGGGAGAAGGTAACGAGCACCTGATTAGCTCCAGGACTCCTACTTACGAATCCAATGGGACTTCAGTTTATTACACCGTATCAAGTGGAGACCCACCTCTTTTGAAATTCAAAGCTCCCATGGAAGAAATGGAGGAGAAGGTGCATGGATGCTGCAGGATTTCCTGATCTAAAGTCACTCCTCGCTGGTGGAGCAACAAAGCTGGGTGGGGAATGTTGTATGCAATACTGAGGTTTGGTGGTAACCACTGCTAATGGGAAGAATCTGGCCAGGCTCTATCAAGGTTTTTCATTTCTCTTTGTTTTTTGCAGTTTCATTAAAAACCAAGCACATACTAATGGCAAAGAGACGTCCAAGGGGGAGAGGGAAGCAAGCAAGCAAGCAAATGAAACATACTCCTGGTCACATACTATGCATTGTTTAAGTCTGTTTGATTAAACCAGGGATTTGCAACCTACGACCTGTCCCGCAGTGCCATTTCATGTGGCCCGCTGTCTCTGCTCCCACCACTAGTGGGAATGTTGTAAATGTGTTTACAACAGCTGTGGATGCGTTTTATGGCAGCATTTACCATGGGGGAAACACATGTCTGGCATGCTGAGCTGTCTAAGGTGGCATGGTCTGGCCCGTGGCGGGAAAATGTTGAGAACCACTGGATTAAACCTTTAAACTTAGAATCTTCATTTCTGAACTTCCTATGCTCCTTGCCTTCTGGAAACTGGCATTTTAAGAACAAACTCCCACTCAACACATCCTTGGTGCTCAAGTACTATAGATGTGTTGTCCAAGCTCGGTAATTTTGCAAAGTAGGTGGATTGTGAAATGGCCTGGTCTTGCCTTCACAATTGTGAGGTTTTTGCACATAGATGATGTATGCACTTTAACAACCAGTCTGAAAGTTTAGCCAGTTATAATTGAGATATAGTTTAGCTTTAGCCCATTGCCAATTTGTAAGCTATCATTTCCTTCTGTCCTTTTTTGTATACAAATCAAATAATAAGCCTTTTCTGTATGCTTCAGCCCTTTCATAGATAACTGGAATATGGAATATTCTGTTTGTTGAATATTTTTAGTTCCTTAGAGAAGCGATACAGCTAAAGGGCCCATGGCTATTTTTTATGTCCAGTGACCATATTTTTAGTCTGTACTTGTGCATATTTTTACATGCTTTCCTGGTAATGTCTGGTTAATGTCCATCATATTCCATCATAAAGCTACTGTCTTTTTAATTTTTCAAACGCACCATTGAGCAAAATCTTTTTCTAGCCACCTAAACATCATTTCTTACAACTCTTCATTCCTGCAATATATTTTCATGAAGATAATGAAATTAATCGAAAATGCCTCTGAAATATTGAAGCCTGTCATCAGCCCTAGTATTCGAGCACTTCTGAATCTGACTGTTCTTTTCATATTGTTCTCTTAAGTTTATCCTTTTTCTTATCACTTCTTCCTTCCCTACCAACTAAGAAAAAATTTGACCAGAATGTTTATATTTGAAAATATATTTAAGAATATTTATCTAAAACAGGGATGCCCAAACTATGACCCAGGGGCCAGATCCGGCCTGCAATGCCAATTCATCTGGCCCATGACACCCTCATCGCTCCTAGAAGTGGAAGCAAAATGGGCCAGAATGGGCACATTTTACTTCCACTTCTGGTAGTAACAAGTGTGTCGTGGGCTGGATGAATTGGTGTTGTGGGCCAGATTTGCCCTCTGGGCCATAGTGACTGGCCCCCTGAACCACATGGCCAGCTCACGGCCCAAAAAGTTTGGGCATCCCTGATCTAAAAAGTACTACAAAATATGGAAGGTGCTGGGCTGCCACTGAAAACGGCAACCCTGGGTTAAATGGGATCATGACATGATGTTTGAAGTAGTAACATGGCCCTCTCCACTCAACATCAGTCGCTACCATAACTGGAATGGGGAAACATCACAGGGCATTATATTGTGGCAAATGTTGTTATACAGAAAAACAGGATTGTGTCCTCTGTGGTGTCTAGGTTTTTTCATGTGGGGGCTTGTCACACTGAGCGAAAGCAATGGCTTAGCAATAATTTTAGAGTACACTGATAGCCAAAGGTTAGAAGAACACTTCACAGCCACACATGTGAGTTTTTGATGTATATGAATATCACTTCACACATGACATTTCAGCTTGCCAGGAATAATGCTGGCCATTGAACATGTTTAACATGTCACAGTGCCTCATATCCTAAAACCAACAACATTAATTTGTCTTAGGTTCTTGAAAATAGCCCATTTTAAAGAAAATGTGATGAGTTCTTCATCTCTTCTTAGTGTTACAAGTGCTATGGAATCTCATTGTTGAAGATTGATTAAACGTAATAAATTATCTCCCAGAAAATCTAAAGAAAGATCTACCTTTTCCTTAGCAACAAAAACAATATACAGTACAGTAAACAGAACAGCTATATAAGATGGCTGACTAAGCATCATATTCACCTGGAAATGCATACTTGTTGTTGTAACATGTGAAACAGTTACAGACCTTTAAAAGCTATATAAACACCTAGTAAACATGATGGAGTAAAAATGTTTAGCTTTATAAGATACATTCTACAAATCTGATCATATGTATTTGCTGAAATGTAATGTATGAAGTGTCTATCAGTATAAAATAATGGTAGTAAGAGCATCTGTTTCTCAGCAAAGGGTTTTTGGCTAGCATAAGAACACTGAGGATTTCTTGTTGGGAAAATACCTGTGAAATAAACCATGAAACTAGAGAACAAATAAAACAATTGAAGGTTTAGCAGAATTGAAGATAGCGCCTACAGTGCAATACTCAGTCAAGTTCGCAAATGTGAACATCTGTTTTGTCAGAGTTCTTCAAGTTGCGTTCATGCATTTTTTGCTTGTCCTAGAAATATAATGTTCGAAATCAGCCCCAAAGTTGTGGAAACAGTGTATTGTCCTGTGACAAAAATGCCGTTTAGGGAAATTTCCTTTTTCTGACTAAATTATTTTTTACACTTTATTTGATTGTGGTTTACATAAAGATTTGAATTCTAATGATTCTTCAGTTAAATTCCCCAAATGTAATAAATATATGCAACTTAAGGAGGTGGTTTGAAAGAATGAGGATCCATCCAGCCTATTTCATCATGCAATTCTGCTTTTGTTAAGATGGTGTTTGAAATGAAAGCCACACAACATTGCTTTCTCAAGTCTCCTCAGTTGACTGTAACTACAGACCAGGGCAGGGTAAGAGGAAGACTGTTGACTGTATGTTGCCACCAGAATGCTGGTACAGTCTCCTAAGTTTCCCCACCTCAATATCTGAAACTGTTACTTGGGGCAACCAATTTGTACTGCGTCTAAAGATCTAAAACAGGCTTTAGATGAGATGTCTCCCCCATTTAGATTGGGGACAAAAAACCCTAAGGATGCTAGGGAAGCAAGGTGCATGGAGGAAATATGGCCCTCAAAGGTTCAGGGCAGGGGATAAATAGCCCCCTGGCCTTTTGTAGACTAATCTCAACTAATGGTTTTCTATTATCAGATCTCAAGCTTATCTTTCCTCTTAAAATGGCCAACTTCCTACCTGGAGTCTAATTCTGTCTAGAATTGGTGTTGTGGGCAAGGAATTTTAGCAAATAATTCTCAGCATATTTTATATGCTATATTTTTTTAGGACTTGGTGTGTGAACCACAACAGTTTATTATTTATTTATTTATGCATCGCCCGTCTCACAAAGTGACCCGGGGTGATTTACAATAAAAACATCAACAACAGTTATACATTCTAAAAAACTATTAATCAAAAATTTTAAAACTACCTAAAACTAATTAGAAATTGGTTAAACCAATTAAAAAACAGTTAAACCCATGCATTACAATGTGTTTCCTTTAAAAAAAATATTTATTTTTCCCTCCCTTTCCCTTCTCTGCTCCTTAAAAAACCCAAGAAAGGAAATATAGTCCATTTTAGATTAGGCTTCAGCCTATTTGTAGGGCTCAGCCAACTGAAGACCTGTAATCTAGCCAAAACATGTTGACTTAAAAGATGTGTTGGGTGTAAATATTCTGAACTTCTGTCTGTTTTGTGACAAGAACATATGTTTAATGATTCACTAAACTGAAGAGTACTTCTCCTTGATTAGAGACATCTTAGCAGACATCTGGCATAGTTTGCCCTCCAAGTAAATCTAAGGATGTAATAGAAGCCAGAATGACTTTGTACTTTACATGGCAGGCAAACTACATGGCGGAAAATCTTTACTGTGTACCCCCAAATCTTTACTGTTTACCCCCAAAGGACTGATCAGCCAACGTACTGACAGGCTTCTGGGAATTGAAGTTCAAAAAACAAAGGTTGGGGACCCTGGTCTAGTATACCATCAAGGGGCAACCAATACTATACACAGTAAAGATTTTCTGCCATGTAGTTTGCCTGCCATGTAAAGTACAAAGTCATTCTGGCTTCTATTACATTCTTAGATTTACTTGGAGGGCAAACTATGCCAGATGTCTGCTAAGATGTCTCTAATCAAGGAGAAGTACTCTTCAGTTTAGTGAATCATTAAATGCACTAGACCATTGCATTTGTAGCCACACTTATCTGGATGCCCTGCAAACAATGCAGAATTAATTTCCAAATAGATGTTCATATGAATAAACAACTAGATTACTAACAATCAATTCAGTTATCCAAGAGTTTGGGAGAACCGTACAATACAGTATTGTGAAAAAGAACAGCTATTTTCTGTGAAGTTCATGGGACAAACGACAGGAAAAAGCTATGTGGCACAATCAGTCCATCTTTAGCTCTTAGTTAACTACCATATTATGGGAGGTGGGGGTTTGTACTTTGAGGAGGAAGAGACTTCACTAGTATAACTGACAGTTTCCAGGCATCTAGGAGAAGAATTTTGAGAGGCAGGAAGGTCACAACATTCTCATCAATTTGACCAATGTTACAGAAGCAAATTTCCACTCATTAACAAGGTGCTGGTTGTGTTCTTGTGTATGCACCCAGTCATACCACAGTGCCTAGGAAAAGAATTATCACTTTATTAATGAGTGACAGTTTGCTTCTGTAACTTAAATGGTTTCCATTATTCAAACCTAGATTGCCATTCAGAGTCTTCCCTTGTCTTCTACAATACTGTATACCCATATCTGTTGTGTGGGGTGCTTAGCACAAAGAAACACTAGGGGGCATATCACACAAAGTCATAAGACATTGGTTGCTTCTTGATAAAAGCTTTGATTGTGCAATTGCGCTGTCTCATTCAAGGCATTAATTTGGAAGGAATGGGATGTACACATAATATTGACTTCCACTTGTCACTTTCTCATCACGTTTCACATATTTTTTGTTTTTTGAAGTTAACTAGGGAGGTGAAGACAGAAGAGCTGCTCCGTGAATTATAACTCTAATAATAATAATAACAATAAGTCTAGAAGCTCTTGTTGTTCATTGAAAAGTAAAACTTTCAGAAATTTAGAAGCTGTGGGAAAAAATATCTTTTTCTGTAGTTTTTAAGAAAACAAATGTGGGGATACATTTTTAAAAAGCCCAGTCTTTTAAAAGCACCTTTTCAGATCTAGATCTGAAATCTCTTTGCTACTTTAGGAGTGAAAAATGTAACTTCTTTAATACTTAAATTTATCATATTTGGTTGTATTTAAATTTAAAAGTACAGTATGCTTATTCAGACAATATTTACAAGTTGAAGTTTAAACATCATGCATTTGTATTACAAATGGACTTGCAAAAGCTGGACTGTAATAAATCTAGCATATTTTAGTTTTGCCCAATTTGTGAAAGTTAGCCAAGAGATTAAAGCTGAAAACCAAAGTCATCAAGATTAGAGTAATTTATTTTTCTCCACAGTGTCAAGCAGACACATAAAGTATCAATTTTTAAAAACAAAGATCCCAAAATGTGTTGCACTATGCCCAATTAATCCCAACTTTAATGCATTTAAAGCGCAATGAAGAAATTGAAATTATCATCATAAATCCAAATGGAGGCTGTAGACAAAAAAAATATATCCAAAGGTGGTTGAGACATGTAAGGTCAGTAATGAAGAAGTTAGAAAAGATCATTAATTGTCACTGGAGACCAAGGCCAAGATCATCCACAATATTGTATTCCCAATCACTATGTACAGTGTGAAAGCTCAATGGTAAAGAAGACTACAGGAAGAAAACTGATTCATTTGAAGTTTGGGCTAGTACAAGGGTTTCCAACCTTTTTGAACTGAGGACTGGATCACGCTCTGTCAATCAGCTTCAAGGGCTGAATGGCTATTTTATCCTGTCTGCATGATGGAGGTGGCCATTTTGTCCCAACAGCTTGAAAAGGGTGGCCATTTTATTTCTCGAATGCCCTTGGAGGAGTGGGACTACATGAAATAGTGCCATGGTTTGGATGTAGCCCATGGGCCTTATGTTGGGAACCCCTGGTCTAGGAAGATAGCTTTTCAGATAGCCTGGACTGCTAGAAAGAAAAAGAAGAAAAACAAAAAGTAAGAAAAAAATCAAGCCTAAACTGTCTCTAAAGGCAGATTTTAACCTAAGGCTGTCATATTTCTGATACATTATAAGAAGACAAGTTGCACCAAAAATGTTGAGGAAAGTTGAGGGCAGCAAAGAGCAGAAACCGAAATACAAGATGAGTTGACATCATCAAGGAAATTGTTCTTTTGAGTTTAGAAGATCTGAGAAGGGCATTTTTGGTATCACTGATTGATCGAGTTGCCATAAGTTGAAGGTGAGCTGACAGCATGTAACAACAAACTAGATGCATTAAATAGCACTTGTTAATCCACATATATGCACGCTCCATAGATCAAATGGAACTAGAAGTGGGGTTTAACTTGTTAAATATTAATCTCATTTTATGAAATTTTGTCACATTTCCTAAAGTATCACTTTTCGCAGTTTCTCCATCCTCGATCTTCTGTTATCGTTTTTATGGATGTCTGAAGTGAAATATTAGCTCATATTGAAAACCATTTGCCTGCCTGTTTACGTGTCTGTTTATATCTTGATTTGGAGTACTCCAGAACATAAAGCATTTCCTTTGACAGAGAACTGAGAAGGAGAAAAAATTGTTTGGGATGTTGCCGCTATATTGCAAGGTGGGATGTCCTCGGCAGATTCTCAGACTGCATTCCTGAGTGACATACCTGAAGATGTTCTACATTCAATAACATTTGGAGCTTCATTTCCAGAATAATGTCCTAAGTAATCTTAGAAATCATTCAAGAGATTTAAAGATCAGACAGTGCTACCGTACATAAAAACCTGGCATTGAGTACTGTATTGTAATTCTAGAATTTAAAAAATGCTTAATTCTCTTTCCCCATATTGAAAATCCCCACCCACCTCCAACATTCCTATGTTTGCACATGTTTGAGCAGATAGATGAGAGTAGAAAAATACACACAACCAACATTCTTCCCCTGCCACTCCGAGGTTGGGCACCATTATGATGTTTGATGCACCAGCTCTAAACAGTGAGTTTGTGTTGCATCCAGACTTTAACAGTTTTCCATCCAGGTGGTGGTGGTTCTTCACCAATGATTTGTATCTTGAATGATCAGCTGTGACAATCTGTGCTTTTTGTTTCCTATTACATGACTGAAATCATGTAGCTGTTCGTTCTCTGTTCAAAATCCTATTGGACTTTACAGAGGATCACTGATTGCAGCTACTTCACAAGGAGCCAGTCCAGTGATTGATCTTTAATTGTTTGACTTTGTACCTTGTCGTTGGTCACCCTTTAAATTCAATAAATGTTTAGCATTGTGTGACTGAATCCGTATTTTCAAATCCTGTATCATCTTTATGTTTTTAAAATCTTTAATTCCTTGCGGCACAGCACTATACAGCATGCACTTTGAAAGCTTTTCATTACATATTACATTGCTCATCTTAAAGAAGCTGGTCTAAGCCATCATGGATTATTTTTTACCGCAAAGGTATAATCTTATTGTTCATTGAAACAAATGTCAAGGATTACTGTTAAACCAGAGTGTTTTAAAGCATCATTTGCAAAGTCACTTTTGTTAACTTCAGCTTGACCCAGTGCTACTTTAATATTCAGTATGTCTACTCTAAATAAACACAAAACTATCATGCCCTCAACTGGAGAGTAAAGGGCATTGCGTGTTTTCACTTTCTAGTCAGTTTATGATGCTGGGAAAGATTGAAGGCAAAAGGAGAAGGGGCGGCAGAGGATGAGATGGTTAGATAGGATCGTTGACACAGTGGGCGTAGATGTGGGTGGGTTATGAAGAATGGCAGATGGGATCGCAAAAGGTCAGACTTGACTGTGCAATTGAACACCAACAAGTCATTTTTGTAGGAGTCGTGATCAAAATAATTATCTGTTAATGAAGACCTAGTCATTTTATCATAGTGCAAATGACTTTGATCCATTATTTCTAAGCACAAGTTTGCTGGATGACCAAAGATCGTTGGCAGAGATCTATGGGAAGAAGTAAAACAATATTCACATATTTATGTGTATATCAGAGAGTAAACAAAGCAAGTCAAAAATGTTGTGGCACATTTAATTTCCTTACTCCTTGCCCCTTAAAAAAAGAAAATGCTATCTTCCTCCATTCTTCCACACCTTTGCCAGCATACTATTTATTCTTTCTGCTTTTCTTCAATCTGTTTCATCTTTTTGACTTGCATGTATCTCTGTGAGCAGGAAAGGCTGACTCCAGGTTTCAGGACTTCCCATTCTTGCATTTTATCCAAATGGTGGTTTGATATATTGTGTGGTTTTCTCATATGCTCAATCCACATCATCAATTAAAAGAACACTTTAAACAATATAAGATAGGTGGTATCAAAGATTGTGGCCCAATGCAGTTCTGGACATGTTCAGCATCTACTATTGTTGGCTGTAAATTCACACCACATTAAAAAAAATCATTCTACCACTTTGGTGCATCTCATACTCTAGATGAGTATCCTGCTACAGTTATGTTAATTCATCCATGGCTCTCCCAATTGACTGTTGTATATTAAAGAAGATTACAGATTCACTGTTCTTGTACAATGTGTTTGGTAGAAGGGAGCCATCTACCATCTTTTAAATAGCTCTCAATATTACATGTTTAACTGCTCTGCTCTGCTTTGGACAACAAATTCAATTCAATGAACATAGGTTCTCCTTCGTGTTGTTTGGGGATGCACACTGATGGGTTCTGCGCCTGCGCTGAATCCGGAGCGGAGCTGGAAAGCTGATTGGATAAAGAGTTTTGAATGTGGGACCGCCCACCATGCCCAACCCCTTTAGGCGCCATTTCGCGCTCTCCCCTCAGTTTACTTTTTTCCGCTGCGCAAGCAGGAGCCTGGAAAAAAAGCTGTGAGTACTTTGCTGAGATTGTCTCAGAATCTTCCAATTTTTCCTACCTTACAATTTTTCTCGGACTAGGGGACTTGTTCCCTTGGTCCTCGTGTGGCTGGGGCTCGTCCTCAGCCGCCGTTTAAAAAAAAAAAAAAAGACCAACATCTCGTGTCGGGGCCTCCCGGCCGGGATAATTTTTTCTCTTCGGCCATCTACTTCGGTGGATGGCCTCAGCGGCAGCGTTCAAGCAGTGTCCGTCCTGCAAGAGAAAGTTCCCTAGCTCGGACGGGCACGTGCGTTGTCTTCGCTGCCTCGGGGAGAGTCACCAGGTCCAGACCTGCGAAGTCTGTCGCGGCTTCTCGAAGGCCGCCATCAAGAACCGCCAGTACCGCCTTCAAGCCTACCTCATGGAGGCCGCACTGGCACCACCGGCTCCCCCAGCTCCAGAGCAGGCCGCTTCCACGTCTGCTCCTTCAACCTCCGCTTCTTCTTCCAGGCCCTCGGCCTCTGAACTGTTCAGGCGGAAGAAGGAGCAGGAGAAGAAGAAGAAATACAAAAAAGAGAAAAAGAAGCGCCGTAGCTCTTCGTCTTCTCTTCCTCCGACCCCGGCACCGGCTCACCTTTCGCCGCCACGCTCCCTAGCATCCGCCCCGGTCGCAGCTCCACCTACGCCGGGTAGGATGTCGACCGAGGCCCGGGACGCCACGCCGGAGAGGGCCCACAGCCCTCCACCGCCGCCGGAGACTCCTCCACCTGTACCACCGCACAGGTCTTCCTCCCTCCGCAGTCCTTCCGTGGTTCCTGGTCCGGCTACCGAACCGCCGCCCCAGTTGAGCCTCATCGCCCCGTACATCGAGGCGATGGTGCGGAAACTGCACACCGAGCTCTACGGCCCGCAGACGACACCGTGGGAGCGCCCTCTGCCCTCACCACCAGCCACGGAGGCACCACCGCTCCGTGAGGAGGGCCCCGCACCGAAGCGGCAGAGGGTGGAACAGGCGCGGTCGGAGGCCTCTCTCCCTCCGTACCAGCTGCCTTTGCCGGGGAGCGATCCGAGATCCGCCAGGCCGTACTGGTCGGACTCGGACCCCGAGGTCTACCTGCCACCGCCCAGCGTCTCGGAGCGGTCAGGAGACTCCGACTCGTCGGATCAGGAGGAGGAGCAGCATCAGCCACCGCCGGTCGCGGTCGACAAGTCCCCGGACGACAACATCGGCGCCGTCCACGGATCCCAGCCGGAGGATTTGAAGACCTACACCGGACTGATCACTCGCCTCGGATCCACCCTTGGGATTCGGGCGGAGGCTCCCCCGGACGACTGTGAGGATGTCGTCTGCGGCTTGGCCGACCGCAAGGAGTTGGTCCCCGTCCGCCTCGGACTGCTCCCTAAGATTGCTAAAGCGGCCAAGGAGGTGTGGAAGAAGCCGGTTTCTTCCCACTCCGTATCCAACAGAGTGGACTCTATGTACAGACTGCTGGACGATTCCAACTTTCTGCACATTCACCCGGCACCGAACTCCCGAGTGGTCAAGGGCTCCCAACACCGGACGCCGATCAGCAGCACTCCCATCCCGTCGACCCAGGAAGGGAAGAAGCTGGACGCACTGGGCAGGAGGTTCTACGCCAATGCCTCCTTGTCCTTCCGTGCGTCCAACTACGCGACGGCCATGGGAGGCTACCAGTGTCGACTCTGGGAGCAAGCGGAGTCGTTCAAGTCCCTGCTGCCACCTGATCGACAAGCGGACTTTGAAAAACTCTGCATGGAGGGCAACCACCTCTCCCTCCAGCAAATCCGCACCGGCCGCCACGTCACCGAGTCGGAGGCAAAAAACTTGGCCTCCGCCATCCAGCTCCGTCGCCACGCCTGGCTCCGTTCGGCTAACCTGCAGGACGATGTCAAGCGGCTCGTGGAGGAGCTTCCCTTCGATGGCGAGGGCCTCTTCGCCAAGGAGACCGACACCTCCTTGGGAGAGCTGAAAGGGGACTACGCCACGATAAAACAGCTCCGCCCTCCACACCGTGGGTCCGGCCGTTACCATCAGGACCAGCCGTCGACGTCTCAAGCGGGCCCATCCTATCAACCTCGCCCGCCACAGAGACAAGGGGACTACTCCCGGTACCAGCCCTACCGGCAGCGCCAACAACCCAACCGTCCACGCTACCAGCAACGGCCTCAGACTGGCAAGCGTACGGAACGGAAGGGCAAACAACGTGTTTGACTCTTCCGTGACCGAGACTCTACCCTACCGCCCCCTTTCCGACTACCTATCGGCGTGGTCTGCCATCACCACAGACCGATGGGTTTTAACCATCTTAGACTCTGGCTACGCGATCGAGTTCGGGAGATGCCCTACTGTCGGACGGATCCGCATCACCGATCCATCCCCACCGCTCCAGGAGGAACTAACAGCTCTCCTAGAGAAGGGCGCCATAGAGCCGGTCGCAGCGTCGGAGTCTCACGAAGGGTTCTTCTCCCGATACTTCCTTGTGGACAAAAAAGACGGGGGGGCACGTCCCATCCTGGACCTCCGTCTTCTCAACAAGCATATCGACGCGAGGAAGTTCCGGATGGTAACCCTTCACTCCATCCTCCCGCTGATCAACCACGGGGACTGGTTCACCGTCATCGACCTGAAGGACGCCTATTTTCACGTGTCCATCAGGAGGGAACATCGTCGTTTCCTCCGATTCCAGGTGGGCGGCAACATCTACCAGTACACATGCCTACCCTTCGGCCTCTCCACCGCTCCGAGGGTATTCACGAAGTGCATGGCACCGGTGGCTGCTCATCTGCGACTGCAAGGCGTCCAAGTGTTCCCGTACATAGACGATTGGTTGATCTGCTCCCCGACCCAACAAAAAGCCAAGGACGACGTTGCACATTGCCTCGCCCTTATGCAGAGCCTCGGTCTGCGGGTCAACTTCAAGAAATCCCAGTTGACCCCCACTCAACGAATAGAATACATCGGAGCCGTTCTAGACTCTCTGGCTCTAAGAGCCTACGCCCCAACCAAACGTCTGCTCGACATCCGCACAGTGGTGGCACGGATCCAGGGCGGACGTCGGGTCCGTGCGAGGGACGCCCTCCGTTTGCTAGGACTCATGGCGTCGACCACGGCGGTGGTCTCGCACGCCAAACTCAAGATGCGCTCCCTCCAGTCGTGGTTCCTCTCCTCCTTCAACGGCACCCACGACAACCTCGGGAAGTGGCTCACACCGACCCCCGAACTCCGAGACCAGTTAAACTGGTGGACAATGGACCAGAATGTGACCGCGGGGAGACTCTTCACCCTTCCCGCACCGTCCATCCAAGTCACCACCGACGCGAGCACCCACGGATGGGGTGCGTGCTGCCGCGGACTACGGATTCACGGCATATGGACGCCCGAGGAAGCCGACCACCATATCAACTTCCTCGAGCTGCTAGCGGTATGGAAGGCGATGAGGTCCTTCAGACCGTCGATCGCAGGCAGTGTGGTGCAGATCGCCTCGGACAACACCACGACACTAGCCTATCTCAACCGGCAAGGAGGGACCAAGTCTCTCTCCCTCCTCTACCTGACCGTCCAGATGTGGGAGTGGTGCCTGAAGGTACATGTGTTCCCCATAGGTGTCCACATCCAGGGCACCCTGAACTCCGATGCAGACTCCCTGAGCCGCAAAGGGACGGCAATGCACGAGTGGGAACTGGACGGATCGGTGTTCGACCGCCTGTGCCGACGGTGGGGCACACCGACCCTAGACGTCTTCGCATCACAGACCAACTCCAAGTGCCGCCGTTACTGCTCCCGAGCAGGGATCGGCCACGGATCGGAGGGCGATGCCTTCATGGTGCCGTGGCACCAGGAACTGCTGTACATGTTTCCACCGATCCCTCTCATCCAACGGGTCCTGATACGGATCCGTGCGGAGAACGCCTGGACGATCCTGGTTGCCCCGTCCTGGCCGCGCCAGCCGTGGTTCCCACTACTCCAAACCCTGGCTTGCGATCGTCTCCGCCTACCCACCGATCCGAATCTCCTCCGCATGGAAGACGGTCGGATCCTTCACTCGGATCTGCCGAGCCTACACCTGACGGCCTGGCTTATCCGCCCAACATAGCACGGATCCTTGATCTGTCAAGGAAACCTTCCACACGGAAGTCCTACGATGCCAAGTACCGTCGCTTCACTGACTTCCTAGCATCCAGCGACCGCACCGTGGACTCCGCATCCCTGCAGGATGTCATGTCCTACCTCTTGCACCTCGCCGAGTTGGGATCCGCACATTCATCATTGAAGGTCCACCTAGCTGCTGTGGTCGCCAAGGCCCCACCTTCTTCAGTATTGTCCTCCGCCTTCAGAGACAAAACTGTTAAAAGGTTCCTTCAAGGGCTACGCAACGCCTATCCTCCAGTGAAGATACCACCCCCTCAGTGGTCCCTCACTACAGTGCTCACCGCACTCACGAAGGCACCCTTTGAACCCATGGCTTCGGTGGACATTAAGTTTGTCTCCTACAAGACTGCTTTCCTTGTAGCTATCACTTCTGCCCGACGGGCAGGGGAGCTGGCAGCCCTTCGGTCTGACCCTCCTTTTCTCAAGTTCTACCCTGACAGGGCAGTGTTGCACCCAGATCTAACATTCCTGCCCAAGGTCCTGACTGAATTTCACCTGGCCCAAGCCATCACGCTTCCAGCATTCTTCCTGAATCCCTCGTCTCCACAAGAGAGAGTGTGGCACTCGTTGGATGTCAGGAGGGCTTTGCTGTTTTACACCCAGAGGACTGCGTCCTTCAGGAGAGCAAAACAACTGTTTGTGGCTTATGGTGGCAAGACTAAGGGACAGCCTCTGTCTGCCCAGAGACTATCCAAATGGATCTCAGGTACCATTTACCTGGCCTATCAGATGTCATCCCTGCCACCTCCGCCTCATGTCCGGGCTCACTCCACCAGGACACTGGCTTCCTCCACTGCATTCCTAGAGGGCATCCCGATGGAGGATATCTGCAAGGCTGCCACTTGGTCCAGGTCCTCCACCTTCATCACCCACTACCGGGTTGATACAAGGTCCGCCCCTGATGTCAGACGGGGCAGGTCCATCCTGACGGCTGGTCTCCGATCCTCTTCGCTGATGACCGCCCATCCATGATGCCATCGCGCTCTCCTACATCTCAGGACGCCGGCTGCCCACCATCCAAGTAAGTGAGCTTGTTAGTCACCCATCAGTGTGCATCCCCAAACAACACGAAGGAGAAGGACAGGTTTCACTTACCAGTAACTGTCGTTCTCCGAGTATGTTGTTTGGGGATTCACACAACCCAACCCTGCCTCCCCTCAGGGCTGCCGGCCTGAGATGGCCTTAGGCTTAGCGGGCAGCTTTAATATCAAACTGAGGGGAGAGCGCGAAATGGCGCCTAAAGGGGTTGGGCATGGTGGGCGGTCCCACATTCAAAACTCTTTATCCAATCAGCTTTCCAGCTCCGCTCCGGATTCAGCGCAGGCGCAGAACCCATCAGTGTGAATCCCCAAACAACATACTCGGAGAACGACAGTTACTGGTAAGTGAAACCTGTCCTTATCAGATCATTTCTGAGATCCTGAGAAGTTTAGTTAGTTAATGACTCCCTTTGACTTACTGTACTCATGCAGCACAACACTGAGCCAATAAAGTATATTCTTTGGGATTTTAAAACTCTGCATTCAAAAATTCTGAAAACAGGTTAAAGTCAGACAAAGCATATAATAATGTGCTCAATGTGGAACACTATTACCACTTAATGAAAGGGAGTGCTGAATCAAGTAATTCATATATCTATATAAGGCGTCTTCTAGATATTTCTTACAAAAGACCAGCAGAAAATTGTTTGATTGCATTTCCTGTAACAAATATAGGCTTCTTAAATAAATCATTCAAATTTTATTTACATAATTGCTGAAGTGAATGGAGATTAACTTTCCCCAAAGTGTTACAGGAAGTAAGACCTGAGTTGTAAACTCTTTTCTAGAGGAGTCTGGTGGTTAATTGCAATGAGATTATTCTGAAGTGGAAGAAAGGATTGTGAATTAGTCTGAATTAGTCTTGTCTGTTGCACCTAAGTGAGGATTAAACGGGTCTTCTGCTCTTATACTCAAAGGAAATATGCAAAATGTTACCTGCTACTTTAAAATAGTGACACAGATACTACTTTAGTTAGGTTTTAACGTAATAAATTTGCATCTAAATTTCTACTTTTCCAGTGTTGTCTGTAAGGACAGAAGGAAATACTGTAGTTGACTATAACTTCCATTAATGTGCAGTGTCCCTGGGATACATTTAGACAATGTCAACAGTCTGAGCAGTCCCTTGCAATAATTTCACTTTATGGATTCTTTATGAATGATGTACAAAAGTAAGAAAAAAACATGACTGTGTTTGCAGGGGTTAGGGAGGGGAAAACATATACAGTACCTATATATTATCAGTATTGTGTATAGAGATGTCATTCTGACACACAGAATCTAATATATTAAAACTTTTTAAAAGCTTCTTTAATATTTTTATGAAAATCAACTTTGTATAGCTGTATGAAAAGATGTTAGCTTATTAAATCTGTTCTCAAACTGTCTTGAGAGTATAATGGCAAAAGAGTATTGTGACAATATTAGTTTCTGTTTTTGGTTAAACAATAAATTTTTAATTTAAACTATTAATTTTCTTTTATTAACAAGATGAAAGTTGGGGGTTGAGTCTCATGGCCTCATGTGACTCTTGGCTGCAAGATTCTGTGTTTGTTCATAGGAATAACCTGAGGACCTCCACTTTCTGAGGCTGATCTGAGATGGATGGGGGAACCACTTTGGGACACACTATAATCCATCTGAAAACCTATAGATCAGGTTTTCTCAATGTTTTCATGCCAGGGGCTGGATCACGCTCCCCCAGACAGTGGAAGTAAAATGTGTCCAGATAAACCCTACAATCAACATTACAAGACATCAAAAACCCCACAAAACCCAGTGATAAATGACAGCATATAATCAAATAGTTATAAAAAATAAATTCACAGGAAAAATAAGATTTGAGATTATATCCTGATTTACTGAGGGAGAATTTCAGCAAAGGCCTCTTTGTAAAGGAAGGACTTTAACAGTTTCCTAAAAGTTCAAAGAAATGTAGCTTAGTGGATCTCAACTGGGGAGATCATTCAAAGCAGACGGAGCCATCATTAAGAAGGTATGTCATCATTGGGTATGTCATTCAGGACTCTCTCAGGGTGACTCAGCATCATAACTTGAAAGAACTTCATGGAATGGGAGGTATTTCTAGGGAAGAGTCACTCCATGCATCTGGCATGGAACATGATGGGTAACCAAAACAGGCACACCAGAACCAGGGATAAATGATCATTTTTACATGTTCTCATAATATGTCTGGTGGCCACATTTTAGACCAGGAGTTCTCAACCTTTTTAAGTTCCCTCAGCTTTGGGGGCTGGACAGCCATTTTGCCCTTCCTCCTCCACATAGCACTTCCTGGTGTGGTGGAGGCAGTAGGGGCCACATGAAATGGTCCATGGGCTGCAGCCTGCATCTGGCCTGCAGGCTGCAGGTTGAGAATCCCTGTTTTATACCATGCTAAATATGCTTAATTATCAGCTAAGTATATTCAGGATTTCATCTTAAGGGGCTATTTTTCTTCTAACCTTCAGTTTCACTTTGCAGATCTGTCCTGCCAACACCCTTGTTTCTTCCGTTCCCTCTTTTAACCTATGAATATCCCACTTTTCTCACAATGCTGAGAATCAAGGTGGCTCACAATAGGTGTACAAACAAATTACAATTAAAAGCAGGTAAAAGCAGGGATAGGTGGATACAGAGGTACCCTGCAAAACCACAAATACAACATTTACATATTTTTAAACCCAGTAAAGGCAAAGATCTCTCTTGCTTGAAAGCCAGTCGTGTTTATTTACAGCCAAAGAGCCATCTGCAGATATTTCTATGATCATGTGGCAGACATGACTAGACACCAGAGTGCATGGAATGCTGTTACTTTTCTAGTCAAAGCAGTACCTATTTATCTACTTGCAATTTGTTGCTTTTGAACTGCTAGGTTGGCAGGAGCTGGGACAGACAATGGGAGCTCACTCTGTTGCACAGCACTCTGGTCTCGAATTGCTGATCTGCCAATGAACAAACTCATTGTCTTAACCACTTAGCCACAGCAGCCTATAAAAAAACAGCACCGCCCCTTAAAAACCTCTTCCACAGTAGCCACTCACTTGCCAAAGGGATTTTTTAAAAAGGTCTTTGCCTGAAAGTTGGAAGGACAAAAGGGAAGTCTAGTCTTCCTTTGTGGGGAAATTCACAGTCTGCGGTCAGCCAATAGGAAGGCTCTGTCATATCCCCATCAAACATACTTGTGAAGATGTCAGGACTGAGAGAAACCTCTCTTCCAAAGTTACCAACACTCGGCAAGCTCAAATGGATGAACACGATCCTTTTAATTGCAATGGGGCAAAGAGTGCTCCTGTACGCAAGAAAAAGCACTATGCAACAGGCCCCTTTTCATACTAATAATGCATGCATCACTGAGAAGAAGAGGAAAGGACAATGACTCCAATGTAAGTTTCCCAGAACAGTTTTGAACAGTAAAAACTGCTCCTTTGATAGAATTCTGGCAGGGCAGTGAAAAACCAGAGCCCACTGTGGCATGTGACTTGGAAAAGGGATTTTAGGAACAGAAACAGGTAGAAAGGACAGTATGCATGTGTGTGTTCTGTGCTATCAAGTCAGAAGCTGCTTATGGTTAATCTAACAGGGTTTTCAAGGTAAGTGAGATATTTAAGGGTTTTTAAAACCCATCCCTAGCTCTATGTTTTTTTGTTGACAGAGCAGATTTTCCTTTAGTCCAGGGGTGGCCAAAGTATGACCCGGGGCCCAGATTTGGCCCCCAACACCAATTCATCCAGCCTACATCACCCTCGTTGCTCCCAGAAGTGGATGTAAAACACACCCTTCTCCTTCGTGTTGTTTGGGGATGCACACTGATGGGTTCTGCGCCTGCGCTGAATCCTGAGCGGAGCTGGAAAGCTGATTGGATAAAGAGTTTTAAATGCGGGACCGCCCACCATGCCCAACCCCTTCTGGCGCCATTTCGCGCTCTCCCCTCAGTTTGCTTTTTTCCGCTGCGCAAGCAGGTGCCTGGAAAAAAAGCTGTGAGTTCTTTAGCTGAGATTGTCTCAGAATCTTCTAATTTTTATACCCAACAATTTTTCTCGGACCAGGGGACTCAATCCCTTGGTCCTCGTGTGGCTGGGGGCTCGCCCTCAGCCGCCGGTAAAAAAAAAACAAAACTCTACCGTTTTTCTGCACAATCTCGTGTCGGGGCCTCCCGGCCGGGATAATTTTTTCTCTTCGGCCATCTACCTCGGTGGATGGCCTCAGCGGCAGCATTCAAGCAGTGTCCGTCCTGCAAGAGAAAGTTCCCTAGCTCGGACGGACACGTGCGCTGCCTCGGGGAGAGCCATCAGGTCCAGACCTGTGAGGTGTGTAGAGGCTTCTCGAAGGCCGCTATCAAGAACCGCCAGTACCGCCTCCAAGCCTACCTCATGGAGGCCGCACTCGCTCCCCCAGCTCCAGAGCAGGCTGCTGCCTCGACGTTTGCTCCTTCGACCTCCGCTCCTTCTTCACGGCCTTCGGCCTCAGAACTGTTCAAGCGGAAGAAGGAGCAGGAGAAGAGGAAGAAAGACAAAAAGGAGAAGAAGAAGCGTCGTAGCTCCTCGTCTTCTCTCCCTCTGACTCCGGGACCGGCTCACCCTTCGCCGCCACGGTCCCTAGCATCCGCCCCGGTTGCAGCTCCACCTACGCCGGGCAGAATGTCGGTCGATGCCCGGGAAGCCGCCACGCCGGAGAGGGCCCCCAGCCCTCCGCCGTCACCGGAGATTCTTCCACCTCCACCGCCACGAAGATCTTCCTCTCTTCGCGTCTCTTCCGTGGCTCCTGGTCCGGCTTCTGAAGTGCCGCCCCAGTTGAGCCTCATCGCCCCGTTCATCGAGGCGATGGTGCGGAAGTTGCACGCTGAGCTCCAGGGCCCCCAGCCGGCACCGTCTGAGTTCGTGGAGCGCCCTCTGCCCTCCGAACCAGCCACGGAGGCATCACCGCTCCGTGAGGAGGGCCCGGCACCGAAGAGGCAACGCGTGGAGCAGGCGCGGTCGGAGGCCTCTCTCCCTCCGTACCAGCTGCCTTTGCCGGGGAGCGACCCGAGATCCGCCAGGCCGTACTGGTCGGACTCAGACCCCGAGGCCTACCTACCACCGCCCAGCGTCTCGGAGTGGTCGGGAGGCTCCGACAACTCGTCGGACCAGGAGGAGGAGGATCAGCCACCGCCGGTTGCAGTCGACAAATCCCCGGACGACAACATCGGCTCCGTCCACGGTTCCCAGCCGGAGGACCAGAAGACATACACGGCTTTGATCACCCGCCTCGGATCCACGCTCGGGATCCGGGCGGAGGCTCCCCTAGACGAATGTGAGGATGTCGTCTGCGGCATGGCCGACCGGAAGGAGTTGGTCCCTGTCCGCCTGGGACTGCTCCCGAAGATCGCCAAAGCGGCCAAAGAGGTCTGGAAGAGACCGGTATCCTCACATTCGGTGTCCAACAGGGTGGACTCCATGTACAGGCTGCTGGACGACTCCAACTTCCTGCACATCCACCCGGCGCCGAACTCCCGAGTGGTTAAAGGTTCACAACACCGGACACCGATCAGCAGCACTCCCATCCCATCGACTCAGGAAGGGAAGAAGCTGGACGCACTGGGCAGGAGGTTCTACGCCAACGCCTCCTTGTCCTTCCGTGCGTCCAACTACGCAACGGCCATGGGCGGCTACCAGTGCCGACTTTGGGAGCAGGCAGAGTCCTTCAAATCGCTGCTGCCGCCGGACAGACAAGCGGACTTCGAGAAACTCTGCCTGGAGGGCAGCCAGCTCGTCCTCCAACAGATCCGCACTGGCCGCCACATCATGGAGTCGGAGGCAAAGAACCTGGCCTCCGCCATCCAGCTCTGCCGCCACGCCTGGCTCCGCTCGGCTGACCTGCAGGAAGACGTCAAGCGGCTCGTGGAGGAACTGCCCTTCAATGGCGAGGGCCTCTTCGCCAAGGAGACCGACACCTCCTTGGGGGAGCTGAAGGGGGACTACGCCACCATAAAGCAGCTTCGCCCTCCACGCCGTGGGTCCAGTCGTTACCAACAGGACCAACCATCGACGTCGCAGGCGGGCCCGTCCTACCAACCTCACCCACCGCAGAGGCAGGGGGACTACTCCCGGTACCAGCCCTACCGGCCACGACAACAACCCAGCCGTCCACGCTACTAGCAGCGTCACCAGACTGGTAAGCGGATGGAACGGAAGGGCAAGCAACGCGTTTGACTCTTCCGTGACCGAGACTCTACCTTACCGTCCCCTAGCCAACTACCTATCGGCGTGGTCTGCCATCACCACAGACCGATGGGTTTTAACCATCTTAGACTCTGGCTACGCGATCGAGTTCAAGAAATGCCCTACTGTCGGACGGGTCCGCGTCACCGATCCGTCCCCACCGCTCCAGGAGGAACTATCAGCTCTCCTAGAGAAGGGCGCCATAGAACCGGTTGCAGCATCGGAGTCTCACGAAGGGTTCTTCTCCCGCTACTTCGTCGTGGACAAAAAAGACGGGGGGGTCGCGTCCTATCCTGGACCTCCATCTCCTCAACAAACACATCGACGCGAGGAAGTTCCGGATGGTGACTCTTCACTCCATCCTCCCACTCATCAACCACAGGGACTGGTTTACCGTCATCGACCTGAAGGATGCCTACTTCCACGTATCCATCAGGAGGGAACATCGTCGCTTCCTCCGCTTCCAGGTGGGCAGTGACATCTACCAGTACACATGTCTACCCTTTGGCCTCTCCACCGCTCCGAGGGTATTCACGAAGTGCATGGCGCCGGTGGCTGCTCATCTTCGGCTGCAAGGCGTCCAAGTGTTCCCGTACATAGACGACTGGTTGGTCTGCTCCCCAACCCAACAGAAAGCCAAGGACGATGTTGCCCGTTGCCTGGCCCTTATGCAGAGTCTCGGTCTACGGGTCAACTACAAGAAGTCTCAGTTGACCCCCACTCAAAGAATAGACTACATCGGAGCCATATTGGACTCTCTGACTCTAAGAGCCTATGCTCCGCCCAAACGTCTGCTCGACATCTGTGCGGTGGTGGCACGGATCCAGGGCAGGCGTCGGGTCCGTGCGAGGGACGCCCTCCGCTTGCTAGGACTCATGGCGTCGACCACGGCGGTGATCTCGCACGCCAAGCTCAAGATGCGATCGGTCCAGTCGTGGCTCCTCGCCTCCTTCGACAGCACCCACGACGACCTCGGGAAGTGGCTCACACCAACTCCCGAGCTTCAACACCAGTTGAACTGGTGGACAATGGACCGCAATGTGGCCGCGGGGAGACTCTTCACCCTTCCCGCACCTTCCGTCCAAGTCACCACCGACGCGAGCACGCACGGATGGGGTGCGTGCTGCCTCGGGTTACGAGTCCACGGTGTCTGGATGCCCGCGGAAGCCAACCACCACATCAACTTCCTCGAGCTGTTGGCGGTGTGGAAGGCGATGAGGTCCTTCAGACTATCAATAGTGGGCCGCGTGGTGCAGATCGCCTCAGACAACACCACGACCCTAGCCTACCTCAACCGGCAAGGAGGGACCAAGTCTCTCTCCCTCCTTCACTTGACTGTCCAGATTTGGGAGTGGTGCCTGAAGGTACACGTGTTCCCCATAGGTGTCCACATCCAGGGCACCCTGAACTCCGATGCGGACTCCCTGAGCCGCAAAGGGACGGCGATGCACGAGTGGGAACTAGACGGATCGGTGTTCGACCGTCTCTACCGACGGTGGGGCACACCGAACCTAGACGTGTTCACGGCACAGGCCAACACCAAGTGCCGCCGTTACTGCTCCCGAGCGGGGATCGGCTACGGATCGGAGGGCGATGCCTTCATGGTGCCGTGGCACCAGGAACTACTGTACATGTTTCCACCGATCCCTCTCATCCAACGGGTCCTGGTACGGGTACGGGCGGAGAACGCCTGGGCGATCCTGATTGCCCCGTCTTGGCCGCGCCAGCCGTGGTTCCCGCTGCTCCAAACCCTGGCTTGCGACCGCCTTCGCCTACCCACCGATCCGAATCTCCTCCGCATGGAGGGCGGTCGGATCCTCCACTCGGATCTGCCGAGCCTGCACCTGACGGCCTGGCTTATCCGCCCAACCGATCACGGATCCTTGAACTATCAAGGAAACCTTCCACGCGGAAGTCCTACGATGCCAAGTACTGTCGCTTCATGGACTTTCTGGTATCCAGCGACCGTACCGTAGACTCAGCATCCCTGCAGGATGTCATGTCCTACCTCCTGCACCTGGCCGAGTCAGGATCTGCACACTCATCCTTAAAAGTCCACTTGGCTGCGGTGGTGGCCAAGGCCCCACCTTCATCAGTATTGTCCTCCGCTTTCAGAGACAAGACTGTTAAAAGATTCCTCCAGGGACTGCGTAATGCCTACTCTCCAGTAAAGATACCACCTCCTCAGTGGTCCCTCACTGCTGTGCTCACCGCGCTCACGAAGGCGCCCTTTGAGCCCATGGCTACAGTGGACATTAAGTTTGTTTCTTACAAAACTGCTTTTCTCGTATCCATCACCTCTGCCCGGAGGGCAGGAGAACTGGCAGCCCTGCGGTCTGACCCTCCTTTTCTCAAGTTCTACCCCGATAGGGTAGTATTGCACCCGGACCTGGCCTTTCTGGCCAAAGTCCTGACTGAATTTCACCTGGCCCAGTCCATCACACTTCCAGCATTCTTCCTGAATCCTTCGTCTGCACAAGAGAGAGTGTGGCATTCATTGGATGTCAGGAGGGCCTTGCTGTTTTACACACAAAGGACTGCGTCCTTCAGGAGAGCCAAGCAACTGTTTGTGGCCTATGGTGGCAAGTCCAAGGGACAGTCTCTGTCTGCCCAGAGACTTTCCAAGTGGATCTCAAGCACCATCTACCTGGCCTATGAGATGTCGTCCTTGCCACCACCTCCCCATGTCCGGGCACATTCCACCAGGACATTGGCTTCCTCCACTGCGTTCCTGGAGGGCATCCCGATGGAGGACATCTGCAAGGCTGCTACCTGGTCCAGATCCTCCACCTTCATCACCCACTATCGGGTTGACACAAGGTCTGCTCCCGACGTCAGACGGGGCAGGTCCATCCTGACGGCTGGTCTCCGATCCTCTTCGTTGATGACCGCCCATCCATGATGCCATCGCGCTCTCCTACATCTCAGGACGCCGGCTGCCCACCATTCAAGTAAGTGAGCTTGTTAGTCACCCATCAGTGTGCATCCCCAAACAACACGAAGGAGAAGGACAGGTTTCACTTACCAGTAACTGTCGTTCTCCGAGTATGTTGTTTGGGGATTCACACAACCCAACCCTACCTCCCCTCAGGGCTGCCGGCCTGAGATGGCCTTATGCTTCGCGGGCAGCTCTAGTATCAAACTGAGGGGAGAGCGCGAAATGGCGCCAGAAGGGGTTGGGCATGGTGGGCGGTCCCACATTTAAAACTCTTTATCCAATCAGCTTTCCAGCTCCGCTCAGGATTCAGCGCAGGCGCAGAACCCATCAGTGTGAATCCCCAAACAACATACTCGGAGAACGACAGTTACTGGTAAGTGAAACCTGTCCATATGGAAGCATTTTACTTCCACTTCTGGAAGCAGCGAGGGTGGCATGGGCCAGATGAATTGGTGTTGAGAGCCAGATCTGGCCCTGGGCCATAGTTTGGAAACCCCTGGACCATGTGACCAGCCCACAGCCTGAAAAGTTTGGGCACCCCTGCTTTAATCTGTCATATTTCCTACAACATAGTGGGACAACAGTCCTCTGAATTGCTTGTTAGCCTGATATATGTAAGAAGAAGCAAACCAAAGCGAGAATGTTAGTTCCATAAGCTGAGTTGACACACCCTGTGAAAGCATATCTGAAATATTAATTGCAAAATGTGCTTCCTATTACTCAGCAAGCACACTTTCCCACATGAACTGCAAACATGTCCACACTGCTGGCTGCATTTGTCAACTGTCTTTGCAGTTCACAACAGAAAAATCATCCTGGCAAATTCTCAACAAAGCACAGCTTAAGTTTAGATGCCACATACATAATTCCTTTATCTGCAGTTTTGATGACAATGTGGGATTTGTGTTTTAATTTTGGTTCTTCAGAACAAAATATTGAGATAGACAAATCTGATTCTAATGCAAACCAATGGTAAATGTGCTGGTTAGACAAATTTATCTTTCAGGGAACAAAATTCTCTTTAACAATACAACTTTCCTATGTAGAGGTAAAGGTCACCCTTCCTCGAAAGCTAGTTGTATCCAATTCTAGGGTTCAGTGCTCATCTATGTTTATAGTCAAAGAGCCAGTGCTGTCTGCATTTGTAGATGTTTCCATGGACATTTGGCAGGCATGACTAGACATGTGTGGAACACTGTTTGCCTTCCCACTGAAGTGATACCTATTTATCTACTTGTAATTTGTTGCTTCCTAACTGCTAGGTTGGCAGGAGCTGGGACAGAGATGGGAGCTCACTCCATCGTGCAGTACTTGGGTCTCAAACTGCTGACCTGCCGACCTTCCAGCTGTCTACTTCAGCATCTTATCCACTAAGCCAGCACAGTCCCTATGACAGTGATTTGTTGTTCTTGTTCAGTCGCACAGTCGATTCCGACCCTCCGCGACCCCATGGACCACTGTCCGCCAGGCACCTCTGTTCTCCACCATCCTCCTCAACTCGCTCAGTTCTGTGCCCATTGTCTCTACAATACCATCTAGCCATCTCATTTTTGGCCGCCCCCTTTTTCTTTTGCCTTCCACGTTTCCCAGCATCAAGGCTTTCTCAAGTGATGTCCAAAGTACTTTAGCTTCATCTTTACAATTTGACCTTCTAAGGAGCAGTCAGGGTTGATTTCTTCTAAGATTGACCTATTTGTTCTCCTCGCTGTCCAGGGGACTCTCAATACTCTCCTCCAACACCACATCTCAAAGGCATCTATTCTTCTGCGCTCAGCTTTCCTAATCGTCCAGCTCTCCCAACCATACATTGCCACAGGGAATACCGTTGCTTTGACTATGCGAATTTTTGTTTGCAATTTGATGTCTCTACTTTTCACGATGTTCCCCAGGTTTCTCATTGCTTGCCTCCCAAGAATCAGTCGCCTTTTTATTTCATGGCTGCAGTCACCATCTGCAGTGAGCTTTGATCCCAAAAAAGTAAAATCTGTCACTGCCTCTACTTCTTCCCCATCTATTTTCCAGGGACTGATAGGGCCTGTTGCCATGATCTTGGTTTTCTTAATATTGAGTCTCAAGTCAGCTTTTTCACTCTCTTCTTTCAACCGAATCAGGAGCTTCTTTAGGTCTTCCTCGCTTTCTGCCATTAGGATAGTATCATCTGCATATCTCAAATTGTTGATGTTTCTCCCAGCAATTTTTATCCCAAATTGTGATTCCTCCATCCCTGCATTGCGCATTATGTGCTCTGTGTATAAGTTGAATAAGGAGGGTGACAAAATGCAGCCTTGTCTTACTCCTTTTCCTATTCCAAACCACTCCGTCATTCCATATTCTGTCCTAACTGTTGCTTCTTGATTCATGTACAGATTTCTCATGAGACATATAAGGTGTTCCGGTATTCCAATCTCTTTAATTACTTGCCACATTTTGTTGTGGTCAACACAGTCAAAAGCCTTAGTGTAATCAATGAAACAGAAGTAGACTTGTTTCTGATATTCCTTTGTTTTTTCCATGATCCATCTTATGTTGGCGATGTGGTCTCTGGTCCCCCTGCCTCTTCTGAAACCCACCTGCACTTCTGGTAATTCTCTCTCCACATGCTGTTGCAGTCTATCCTGTATTATCTTGAGCATCACCTTGCTAGCGTGTGGGATGAGCGCAATTGTTCGATAATTTGAACATTCTTTGGCATTTCCCTTTTTGGGGATTGGAACATATACTGATCTTTTCCAATCCTGTGGCCATTGTTGTGTTTTCCAAATCTGCTGACATATAGAATGTAATAATTTGATTCCATCATCTTTTAGGGCTTTGAAGAGTTCAACCTGGATACCATCATCTCCGCTGGCTTTGTTGTTTACAGTGTTTTTCAGGGCCTTTCTGACTTCACTCTCTAGGATGTCTGGCTCAAGTTCAATTTCCTCATCATTGAAATTATCAGGGGTGTTGAAGTCCTTTCTGTAGAGTTCCTCTGTGTACTCTTTCCGTCTTTTCTTAATCTCCTTTGCATCAGCTAACTCCTTGCCATCTTTGTCCTTTATCATGGTCATTTTTGCTTTAAATGTCCCTTTGATTTCCCCAACTTTTTTTTGAAAAGATATCTAGTCCTACCCCTGATATTGTTTTCCTCTACTTCTTTGCACTGTTCATTCAGGTAGGTTTCCTTATCTCTCCTTGCTTTTCTTTGAAATTTTGTATTCAAGTGATTGTATTTTTCCCTTTCTCCTTTGCCTTTTGCGTCCCTTCTTTCCTCTGCTATTTTAAGAGCCTCATCGGACAACCACTTAGCTTTCTTACGCTCCTTTTCTTTTGGTATGGTTTTCTTTGCTGCCTCCTGCATGATGTCCCGCATCTCTGTCCATAATTCTTCTGGTACTCTGTCCATCTGGTCCAAGCCATTAAATCTGTTCCACACCTCCACTGTGTATTCCATAGGGATGTTGTCTAGGTCATATCTGTCTAGCCTAATTGTTTTCCCTATTTTCTTGAGTCTAAGCCTGAATTTTGCGATCAGTAGGTTGTGATCTGAACCACAATCTGCTCCTGGTCTCGTTTTTGCTGACTGTATGGAGGTTCTCCATCTTTGGCTGCAGAGTATGTAATCAATCTGGTTTCAATGTTGGCCATCTGGTGCTGTCCATGTGTAAAGTCTCCTTTTGTGTTGCTGGAATAGAGTGTTTGCTTTGACCAGTGCATTATATTGGCAGAACTCTATCAGTCTTTGGCCTGCTTCATTTTTTGTTCCAAGACCAAACTTGCCTGTAATTCCATTTACGTTTTGATTTCCTACTTTGGCATTCCAGTCTCCTATGATTGTATTGTATTGTTCGACTTTTATGCCGCCCCACTCGCCTATAGCGACTCTGGGCGGCTCACAGCAAAACAATGTTTCATAACTACAAGTATTACATCACAAAAATCACATATGAAAAGTACATCAAAACATTACAAGAAATCCCCCGTCCCGATTACAAAATTAAAAATTCATAAACATTTTATTTCATTTCAAAAGCACATCAAAAACACTTTAAACAGTCCACAAAAATCTCGAACTCTGGGACCAAATGCAGAGGCACCCCCTCACCCTGCTGCAAAAAGCCTCTTGGGTGGGGCAGCAAGGAAGTCCTGTGCCTCAACAGTTCTTAAAGCCCCAGCCAGGGTGGGTCCCAGGAGCAGGTGGAAAGTGTCCTGGGACCAAATGCAGAGTGATGTGTACATCATTTCTTGGTGTCTGTTCTATGAGGTTTTCTAGGTCCTCATAGAACTGGTCAATTGTGGCTTCATCTGCACTAGTGGTTGGTGCGTATATTTGGATTACAGTGATATTGAACGGTTTGGCTTGTATTCTGACTGACATCATTCTATCATTTTTGAGATTATAGCCCATTACTGCTTTTCTCACCCTTTTATTAACAATTATGGCTACTCTGTTTTTTCTGAGGTTTTCTTGTCCACAGTAGTAGATATTATGGTTTCCAGAGCTGAATTCACCCATCCCTGTCTATTTTAACTCGCTGATTCCCAAGATGTCAATGCTTATTCTTTCCATTTCCTTTTTTACTACTTCCAGTTTTCCCTGGTTCTTAGACCTCACATTCCATGTCCCTATACAGTATTGTTCCTTGCAACACTGTATTTCTCCTCCCCCTTTCCTGTCCCTCCCCTTCTTTTGATCTGCTGTGCTAAGCATCCTATTTCATCTAAATTGCCCCATTTGTTTTGCCTTTTGTTTGGGTCCATAGGGTTCTCTTGGCAAAATTCCTGACGTTGGTTTGCCAGTTTCTACGTGAGTATCCTCTCATCATACATGTTATCACAGTTCAAAACAAAATCTTATCATGCACATTATCACAGTTTAAACATTATCAGTCTAAATTGAGCTAGTTAGTGTTGGTTATATGAAGTTATAAGTCATATGTATCCTTGCTATAAAGTCCAATACTGTATATCAAGTCTCTACTGTAAGTTCACTATAGTTTAAGTCAGTAATTTGTAAAGTATTTTGTAAAGTATCTAGAGTCAACTACGTTAGTGTAGATGAATTACTTATCCTATGCATGCAGCTATTCGGTTTTGGCTGTCCGATGCCTGCTATGGTCGTTTTGCGTCGGCAGCTTCTGAGTTGGCAGCTCCTGCGTCGGTGGCGATGTCCCTCCAACCCTCGTCGTCCTCTTTCCCTCTGGCCAAAGGGAATGGCCGAAGGGGCGCTGGGTCGGCAGCGTGGTCTTCCCTTCTGCCCGACCCGTGGCTTCTTCCTCCTCTTTTCCACTCCTTTCCCTCCGGCCAAAGGTGATGGCAAACCTTTTATAGGCCGAATGCCCAAACTCAACAGGCTGCCATCTGCACAGCAGAGGGGTGGGATGAATTTTGTACTGGGGGAGGGAAGAAGTTCTCTCATTGGGCTGCTGGGCAGAGTGAACTCTGTGCTGAGGAGTCTGTGTGTGTGCCCACAGAGAGGGCTCTGAGTGCCCCCACTGGCACGGATGTCATAGGTTCACCACCACTGCCCTATGTATACAAACCCATTAAACAAATGAGGTTCTGCTTATTTCCTTCATGATTTGTATAGTTTATTTGTTTGTTTTTAACCACTTCTCCGACTTCATTGTGGAACTTAACATCGATTTATTCAGCACCCACTCTGCTGTTGAGAGCAAAACCTTACTTTTTCCCTTCTCACATTGCAAACATTCACAGCATGAATCACTTTCTTGAGAAAGGGTGTCTGGAGAACTAAATTGAACAGAAATGACTAGGAATGATTTGATGCTAAATAATCAATAATGATTATTATCAAAAACCAAGTATATGCTACCAGCTATGGTACGCACATAAAAATCCTTTAGATACTTAAGAAATAAAATAACCTGTAGGGAGAAAAATCAATCTGTCACTATAAATCAACCAAAATGGAAAGTAGTTAATGTAATGACATTGTTAGAAAAAGGAACCCAGAGGGAAGCCAGGAAATCACAGACAGGTTGGCGTAATATGTTTATAGGCTACATTAGTGAAAAATATGATTAAAGCTAGAATTACTAACACAGAGACTACATCTGCCAACTCTCTTTGCATCTCAGCAAGAGCAAGAATCTGCTTGATTTCTGCAAAAGGAATTCCCAGGCCATTAGCCTTCCAGAGTTTTATTAAATATATGCACAAGGGCAATGCTCTGCTGTATATGTCAGTCTTTTTCAAAGTTAGCTAAACTGATAGTACCTTGATCATAAGGAAATATTAAGATTGTGCTAGCAATTCTTAAGGCATTATTAGGACTGTGCTCAAAAGTAAAATATAGACTATTACAGAGCTCAGGAGCAAGCTACGCGAGGGATTCACAACAAAATATTGTAGTGTTGAAGGAAACTCTAGAATAGCAACAATTTTGTTCAGCAGAAAATCTTTAAGACTATGATATGCCCAAAGTCATTCAAAATTTGATAAAGTGTCAGTCTAGTCCAAAGCTTGAACAAATTTTTTATTACAGCTCCTAGATTGCCAGAGCACCTTATATATCTCATGAGAAATCTGTACATGAATCAAGAAGCAACAGTTAGGACAGAATATGGAAGGACAGAATGGTTTGGAATAGGAAAAGGATTAAGACAAGGCTGCATTTTGTCACCCTGCTTATTTAACTTACCGGTATACACAGAGCATATAATGCGCAATGCAGGGATGGAGGAATTACAATTTGGGATCAAAATTGCTGGGAGAAACACTAACAATTTGAGATATGCAGATGATACCACCCTAATGGCAGAAAATGAGGTTGAAAGAAGAAAGTGCAAAAGCTGGCTTGAGACTCAATATAAAGAAAACCAAGATAATGGCAACAGGCCCTATCAGTCCCTGGAAAATAGATGGGGAAGAAGTAGAAGCAGTGACAGATTTTACTTTCCTAGGATCAAAGCTCACTGCAGATGGTGATTGCACCCATGACATAAAAAGGCGACTGATTCTTGGAAGACAAGCGATGAGAAACCTGGGGAACATAGTGAAAAGTAGAGACATCACATTGCAAACAAAAATTTGTATAGTCAAAGAAATGGTATTCCTGGTGGCAATGTATGGTTGTGAGAGATGGACCATTAGGAAAGCTGAGCGCAGAAGAATAGATGCCTTTGAGATGTGGTGTTGGAGGAGAGTTTTGAGAGTCCCCTGGACAGCGAGGAGAACAAATAGGTCAATCTTAGAAGAAATCAACCCTGACTGCTCCCTTGAAGGTCAAATAGTAAAGATGAAGCTAAAGTACTTTGGACATCACATGAGAAGAGAGGATTCACTTGAGAAAGCCTTGATGCTAGGAAAGCTGGAGGGCAAAAGAAAAAGGGGGCGGCCAAAAATGAGATAGCTAGATGGTATTGTAGAGACAATGGGCACAGAACTGAGTGAGTTGAGGAGGATGGTGGAGGACAGAAGTGCCTGGCGGACAGTGGTCCATGGGGTCGCAAAGGGTCAGAATCGACTGTGCGACTGAACAACAAAAAAAAGATTGCCTCAGGTAGCAATGACCACCTCGCTAGAGAATTCTGGTAACTTTAGCCCACAAAGATAACTTTTTCAAGCAGTGCTTTATTCACACTAACATATCTTTGTCCCAATGGGAGGATCTTAGAGAAATAGTGATAAATACAGTAGAACTTAATGTTGTCCTATTGGCAGGTCTGTAGGACCTCAGATTCCTATTCAAACATGTTACAACCCCCTTACAATCTTTAGGATATTTGTAGCAGGAATGCAATTTCTTGACCACCCACTAAGGCCACCCTGAATCTGAAAATAGGATCTTCTACACCTTTGATCGCTCCTTCTACATTAGCCTAAGGAATGTTAATGTCATAAGCAAAGACCAAAAACAGACATGTTGAATCATGCCAATGTGCCCACAGAACAAGCAGCTACAAAAGAGCAGAGCAAGATAACCACAGGGAGGGGGAAAAAACTCCATAGTCACCAGCTTTGTGTATGTGCGCATACATACATGTGTGTGCATGTGGTCTCAGACCCTTCCCAGGGATTTCTGAGTAATGACAAAGTAAATAATCAGCAATATATCCACGCAGCGCAGGCCTGTGAATACAGTGCAAATGGATTTAGGAAGACTGCCATAGCTGCTAATGACACTGCATAACACTTAAGTTGCCAAGGGCTTTTGCACCTGCATTTGGCAAGGCTGGGGTTATTTTATCCTTTTCTAGGTGAAAAGCAATGGTTTAAATTTTCTGGCTGTGTCAGAGGCTAGCCTCAGACTCTGTAGTCTGAAGACTGACTGTACGATCCTCGGCTTCACCATTCTCCGCAAGCTGTTGGCCTGTCTTACTCTCTGCATGGCCCTTCTGGGAACTCTCCTTTCATTTGTATCTGCACATTCATGTCCAAGAGAGAAAGAGAAGAGAAAACTGATACCAGAAAAGGAACAATCCTGCTGTCCCATGACTGTTGTAATGTTACAGATGATCCCTATTTTTAACTCTAGTGTCAGAGAGATGGAAGCCACAGCTTGAAGACTACCTATGGTCTATCAAGTCAGTCCATTTGGTTCAACTGGCCTTATCTGCAGAGCACCAACTCACAGCAAGCTAATGGCAGAACACAATCAAAAGAGTGGGTAAAATTATCTCTTTGGGGAGTACTTGCATATACTTGAGTATAAATCAGGTTTTTTAGCCACCAAAATGAGGTCCAAAAAAGGGACTCAACTTATACTAGGGTCAACAGCCCTGAGGGTCCCCAACAGTGATGGGATGTAACAGATTCTCACCAGTTCGCCAGAACCGGTAGTAACTTTTTCCAGTGTCCCAGAGAACCGGTAGCAGCTTTTGGGGGGAACCACCTTCGGTTTAAAAGCTCTGGTTGATTTGTGTTTGGGGTGGGTGGGTGTATTTTAATGTATTTTTATTTTATTTTATTTATTTACGGGTTTGTGTTGTGGGTGGGTGGGTGGGTTGAGGTGTGTGTGTGTGCTTATTTTTGTTTTATTTTATTATTTTTTATTTGGCCCTGCCCATGTCATGATGTTGTCTCCACCCACATAATGATGGCATTACATTAGCTCTGCCCACACTGTCATGACATCACGGTGGGGTAGTAAAATTTTTGATATCCCACCACTGGTCCCCAAACCCTGGTTCTTGAAAGTCTTGGCTTATTTCATGTCAGGCCATCTTGGGTTGTTATTTGTCCAGGCAATCTTGATCCCAGCTTGTGCTTCATCCATCTCTGTATTACACATGATCTCTTCTATGTACAAGTTATATAAGCAGAGTGACAACATACATCCTTATGGTCCAGCTCTCACAACCATACATTACTACTGGGAAGACCATAGCTTTAACTATGCAGACTTTTGCTGACAGGCTGATGTTTCTACTTTTTATTATGCTGCCTTCTTCATCCGATTCCAAAAAGTGGCTATTATCATGGCGGTCAGCCATCAAGATTGTCCTAGGAACAATATAATGAAGTAGTCTTCCATTTGCCTTCTGCATCACAGTGTGACACCTGTACCGCCAATCCAGTTCTGCACATCACTTTCTTGTCCTGAGCCCTTTTGGCACACAAAGTCCTCATCAGCCACAGACAAATATTGATGAAGCTGTTGCCCTCCATCAAGATGGATTCAAATGGGATTTAATCCACTTGGGGAACGTCACCTTTCCCTGTGGACTTCTCCACCCAAGGCAGTTAGTCCTCAGGGATGTCAAGTTAGTTAGTTATGTATGCATATAGGTAAAGGTTGCCCTTGCTCGATAGCAGAGGTGAGCAGTAACGGGTCCGCACCCCTCTGGAGGGGGGTAACATTGGGTGGCCTTCAAGCAGGGGGTGGCAAAACTGGGGGCCTTTCGGGCAGGGTGATAGTAAAATTGGGTGGCTACATCCACCTCCCTGCCCCGCCCCACCCACCTCCTCCTCCACTTCCAAGTCAGGGCAGCGAGCAGCCCGGAGGCTGCGGGCTGACCTTGGTGTGGCCGCCTTCACTGGGGTCCCACTCCTCCTGCACGCCATGCTATATGTGCATGCTGTGTGCGCATGGTTTGTGTGCACCATGCTGCGTGCACACCATGCTGGGAGGAGAAAGCACAGTTGGGCCCAGCATGACTGCGTCACTGCCACTGTGGCCCGGGCACTCTCCTTCCTTGGCATCAGTCTGAGTGTGGAGGAGGAGAAGAAAAAACAGCTGCCCAAGTGCCTTGCCGTGTGCTCTCCAGCATATCAGAGAGTAAAAAAAAAAAAAAAAGACAAAAATGTTGTGGCACCTTAAAGTCTAACTGCTATATTTTAATGTGAGCTTTTGTGGATCAAGTCCACTGGCTCTTTGACTATGAACAGAGATGAGCGCTGAACCCTAGAGTTGGTAACGAATGGCTTTCGAGCAAGGGCAACCTTTACCTAATATCAGAAGATCCCTGATTAGTATTCAAATTTGATGTCAGGTTTAGTCCCTGTAAGTGGTTCAAGGTCTCCCTCGCTCAAAAGACAGTCATATCCAACTCTCGGGTGCATTGCTCATCTCCATTTACAACCAATGAGCCAGTGCTGTCTGTGTTTGCAGATGTATACATGGTCATATGGCAGCAATGACTGAATCGCCCATGACGTAGCCTCCGCCCAACGATGTAGGCTCCACCCACAACACAGGATCCGCTCATGACATAGGATCTGACCCACAATATAGCCTCCGCCCACGGTTTGATAGCAAAAAAAATTTCTGCCCACCACTGCTCGATAGCCAGTTGTACCAGAATCTAGAGTATGGTGCTCATCTATATTTACAGTCTGCATTTGCGTACGTTTCCATGAATATCTGGCAGGCATGGAACCGGATTGCATGGAATGCTATTGTTCTTCCCATCAAAGTGGTACCTATTTATCTACTTGCAATGTCTTGCTTTCAAGCTCCTGGGTTGGCAGGAGCTGGGACAGAGCTGGGAGCTCCCTCTATCATGCAGCACTTGGTTCTCTAACTGCTAACCTTACACATGCACACACCCTTCCCACCAAAGTAGTCCCTATTTATCTACTTGCAATTGCTTGGTTTCGAACTGCTAGGTTGGCAGGAGTGCATATACAGTATGAGCATATGGGCACATTTTACTTCCACTTTCCAGGAGCGATGAAGGCTTCATGCGCCAGACGAATTGGTGTTGGGGCCAGATCCGGCCCATAGGTCAAAGTGCCCAAGCCCCAGAATCACGTGACCAGCCCATGGCCCAAAAAGTTTGGGCACCCTTGATGTAAACCAGGCCTGTAAGTTTTACTCCTTTGTCTGAAGAAGTGGAGTTGATCCACGAAAGCTCACAGTAAATATACAGAATTTGTATGAATGTATATTTCCAAAAAGGGCGGTCTCAGTGAGACCGTCTCACCCTTTTGAATATGTAGCCAATGATGACATACCTTCTCAATGATGGCTCCGTCTGCTTTGAATGATCTCCCCAGTTGAGATCCACTAAGTTACATTTCTTTGAACTTTTAGGAAACTGTTAAAGTCCTTCCTTTACAAAGAGGCCTTTGCTGAAATTCTCCCTCAGTAAATCAGGATATAATCTCAAGTCTTATTTTTCCTGTGAATTTATTTTTTATAACTATTTGATTATATGCTGTCATTTATCACTGGGTTTTTTGATGTGTTGTAATGTTGATTGTAGGGTTTATCTGGACACATTTTACTTCCACTGATCCAGCCCCTGGCATGAAAATATTGAGAACACCTGATCCATAGGTTTTCAGATGGATTATAGTGTGTGTCCCAAAGTGGTTCCCCCATCCATCTCAGATCAGCCTCAGAAAGTGTAGCTGGGAGAGAAGCAGCCAGGCTCACGCGCATATTTCCTTTTAAAAAGGCGACGCGCTCCTCTCTGCCCTCCATTGGCGCCAACGAGCCTTCAAACGAGCCAACCGGCGCCTCTCCCCGACTCCACAAGGCGGATCCCGCAGCCCCGCCGGCCAACGGGCAAGGCCAGGAGAAGAGGCGTTTCGGTTCAAAAAACGCCCTATAAAAGCTGGCGGCCGGAGGCGGGGTGGCTTTTCGCCCCGGCGGTGGTGGTCCCCGATGGCGAACCAGTCCCAGTGCCTGGACGACGCGCCCTTCCGCGGCTTCCTCCGCTGCTACGGGGAGCCGCCCAGCCCGCCGCAGCCTTACAGCGAGGCGCAGCGCCTGGCGCTGGAGGAGCTCATTGCCGGCGGCCGGGCGGCTTTCCTGGCTTTCTTGCGCCGGGAGAAGATGCGCGCTTTCCTCTCGGAGCTGGAGATCCAGGCCGTGCTGCGCGCCGCCCTGCCGGCCCCCAAGGCGGACGAGAGCGCCCTGGCCGAGGCCAGCTTGGTGAGCACCTCCCTGGATTGCTCCTCGCTCACTTACTTCCCGCTGCAGTCCGACGCGGAGCCGCCGGTCCTGGAGTTGGGCTGGCCGGCCTTCGTCAGCGGCTCTTACCGGGGGCTCACGCGGGTCGAGGCGCACTTCCAGCCCAGTTTTGGGGAGACCGTCTACCCGTGCAAGGAGGCGGTGCGCAAGCAGATCCGGAAGGCCAAGGAGGTGAGTGGAGCCAGCCGTCTGGGGGGGTAAAATGAAGCTCTTCCAAATGCCGTCTTCGATTCCCGAGTACTGCAGGACAGAATGAACTCCCGTCCTTGTCCCAGCTCCTGCCAACTTAGCAGTTCGAAAGCAAGACATTGCAGGTAGATAAATAGGGACCACTTCGGTGGGAAGGTAAGCACGCCGGTATCTAGTCATGACTACGGAAACGTCTGCAAAAGCAGACAGATCTGGCTCTTCGGCTTTGAAACAGATGAGCACTGAACCCTAGAGTCGGATACGACTGGCTTTCGAGCAAGGGACACCTTTTCATGGAGTACAGCAAGGTAGATTGCCCTGGTAATAATAATAATAATTTTGGAGTTGTTGGGCTTGAACATCTTAACTCTAAAAAACAAAACCAACTCTACTAGGAACTGCATACTGTATATACTCAGGCGTAACCTTAACAGTTCTTAGGTCCTTGGTTAGGTCTTGAACTGTTAATTTCATTCTAGTCCTGAATTGTGAATCAAATGGTTGGTTTGTATCCAATAATAATAATTTCATGTCAGAAATTATTCTGGGTTGAAAGGATTTTTACATAAAGTTAAGTGGTCTGGAAAATTCAGTTGCACGTGGTAGGTGAGGAACTTGCTTACTTTGGCTGCAATCCAGAGGTGCGGTTGGATATCCACTGGAATCGGGACTTTTGTTTCTCCCATACTTCCTACGACAAGCGCTCCTTTCCAGCAAAAATAAAATTAATTACAAAACTTTTAAAAATGCCCCAAAGGGTTCCCCACCTATGGAGCAAGTTGGGGGGGGGATGATGGGTTGTAGGACAGTGAAAGGGCTCCCCATCTAGGCCTTCTACATGTCTAAGGAAACGTCTGCAGATGCAGACTGCTCAGACTCTTCGGGGAATAAACAGACGAGCACTGAAACCTAGATTGGATACGACTGGCTTTCGAGCAAGGGTAACCTTTACCTTTTAACAGAAGTGGATCCTCCTTGCCATTACAGAGTAAGATAGTCCTTAATCATTGTTTGGGCATTCCCATATCACCACATCTGTGCCTTCCTTTGTCGCAACCGCCATGCAAACAGTGAAGACTAAACAGATGTCCTATAGGAAACTTCTTTCTTACTTGCTGGATGTTACTTTGGGGAACACAGAAAGAGCCTCCTTGACCGCTGACCCAGGCACCGCCTCCCACCAGCCGGGGAAATGAGGTTACCAATGGTTTTGGTGTGGGTTGTGTTGCGAGCTATGTTATGATTATTATGTATGCTGAAATGGACTTTTTATTGAATAATTTTCTTTTTGGTATGTCTTATGATGATTGTAACTTTGATGTGGTAATTTATTGTTGTGAGCTGCCCTGAGTTGCATGGTCAATTGGGCGGCCTACAAATGTAAATACTTTATATGAAATTAAGATTGTGGTATTTTTGAACCACAATCGGGCGTACCTTGCTAACAGCAACCTTGCGTTGCTAATCGTTCTCACACTAGGTCAGGCAAGAGGAACTGCAGAATCAATTCAACCAAAGGTGCCTTCATTTTGGCAGTTTCATGTCTGGTCTAGACACGGAAGAAGATGTATCTGTGAAGAAGATTGGAGGGTCAGAAGAGAAATATCTGAGGGGCTTTTCTTTTTCCTCCTTACTGTTGTTCTCCAGATTTTCCTTCTTTCCAAGATGGAGCCAGGTATCAAAAGTGGTGAACCAGGAGTGAGAAGAACTTAACACAAGCTTCACCTTTTGCTTTTAAGAAGCCCTTTGCACGGGGCTGGCCCAAAATATTAGGCTGCCTGAGCCCAGGGTGTGAGCATGATAGTTAATTAATGATGTGTTCTTGTATTCAGAATTCAAAGTAAGGACCATTGTTTGGACACGTTCCCATACCACCATTCTCACCAGCTTCCCTTTTCTCCGATTGCATGTGTAGAAGCCATTTAGAGTGGTTTTATTGTCACACAGGTGATGAATCAAAGTTGTCCATGCAGCACCTGAGTTTAGCTGAAAAGCAGTGGGGTAGTTTGGGAGGTGCAAGGTAGGATAATGACACTCCTCAGATACCTGCTGTGAGACAGTTGCCTGCTTCACTTTGCCCAGTGAGAGGGCTGAATTGCAAAGTTGGGAGCATTACAATAATGCCAATTACAAAGGAAAAAAGCCTTTGCCTACCATCTTTTTGGAGATAATGGTTGCAAATGGGTCTGGAGGAGAAAGGAGACAATGAAGTGGTTTATTTTCTTCCTCACCTCTTGTAAATTTGACTATGGCCCAAATTTGGGTTGTTGATGCAGCTGGAGGGTGGAGTCAGCGTGTCTTGTCAGATATCACAGATTAAAATCTTCAAATTTCCTTTAGTTCTTACCTTTATCAAAGCTGCTTTAATATCAGAGACAGCAAACATTCTTTAAATAACAACAGTCCTTGTGGGATTAAACAAGAAGATTTTGAGGCATCAGAAGGCAATTCAAGGTGTTGATTTTGACCTTTAAAGCTCTTCATGGTAATGGGCCAGGATACTTAAGAGACCGCATCACTCCAAGGTTTTTGACCTGTCGTATGAGAGTAGATTGTAGGGGCTCCTTAGTGCCCCTTAGTGCCCATCAGGATCAGGGAGGCTAAAGGGAGCAGGAGGAGAGCCTTCTCTGTATCTGTTCTGGCCCTATGGAACCTCCTGTCACTTGAATTGTGCCTCCGGGTGGAGTTGCTTCTCTTCAAAAGGGCCTTAAAAACAAGGCTATGCCAGCAGGTATGGGGTACAACTAGTACCACAACTCAGCCCCGGTTGGCTTATTTAGCCCTGCCCAGGTGTCCTTTTTAAGGGGATTGGGGAGGTTTTATAAAAGTTTTTAGATAGTTTTATAGTATTTAGTTTTAATTAGCATTGGGTATAGGTTTTAACTGACTTGAGCCACCCTGGGTCACTTAGGCGAAAAGGGTGGTTATATAAATCCAACAAATATTTAAAAAAAATAGGTTCCTTTGGCTTAAACTAATGGTTGCTTCAAAGTCAGATCTGTTGTTTTTGTAAAAAAAAAAAGCAGCTGAAGCTGCCAGCTATGGATGGAAAATAACTTATGCAGAATTGTCAGTTACAGGTTTCTGTGTTAACTACCCACCTTACTAAGTGCATTTTAGCAAAGGATGTTTTTTAAAATGCTAATAAATTAGTAGAACAACTCAGAATACAGAATCAAGGTACAGTACAGGGGAAAGTTATTTAGTGCTTAATAGGATGTCAATTTAAGCTTAACAGTTGTAGACCCAAATTCCCTGATAGTCTGGAATGGTGGTCTTTGTGTTGCCCTTTCCATGATCATATGGTAGGCATGACTAGACACAGAATGCTATTACCTTTCCTGCTGAGGTGGTACCTAATTATCTACTTGCAATATCTTGCTTTTGAACTGCCCACCTCTTAAAATGTATGAATCTCCAGAACAGCATAGGCTACCAATGGCAAACCTTTTAGAGACAGAGTCCCTAAACTGCAACCCCAAAAAACTCCACTTATTTATCACAGAGTGCCAACACAGCAACAGGGGAGGAAATAAATGCTCCCATTCGTCAGAGGGGCAGGCCAAACTCTGTTGCAAGGAGGGAGGAAGAGCTCCCATTGAGCAGAGGGGTGGGGCGGACTCTGCTGGGGGGGGGAACTGCAGGGATGCCCACATAGAGAGCTCTGAGTGCCACCTCTGGTTCGTGTGCCATAGGTTCACCATCACTGGTATAGCCCCTGGTCACACGGAGAACTGGTTTACTTGGAAGTCACTGAATTGGAGTTGTCCAATTGGATTGTCCACTGGATTGGAGTTGTCAGAGCCACTTTGAGCCTAAGAGAATGGGACTTTTCCACCAACAATATTTCCATTTTGTGAGTGCAGAGTAGAAAAGGCAGCTTCACTTATGTCAATATACTCTTTGCCCCTCAATGGTTACTATGAAAGATTTAATGCTAATTTGCCCAAATGCTCTTGAGGCTACCCATTACTGGGTGCAAAAGCACCTGAAACTTTTATTAAGTACACTGTAAAGTTTATGTCACAAAGAAATAACTTCATGTTTCAGCTCACTTTTAAATTTTCCATGCTCCTTTGACATCTTTTAATACAAGATGCTTGTCTCAAACATCAGTGAGTAATGTTTAATTTCCCCCCAGGACCTGCATTTTAAAAGGTTATTATTTTTTAAAAGCTCCCTCCCTAAAAAGGCTTATTTTCCTTGTAATAGTTAAAAGATGATCAGCAGTTGGGAAAGGTGGTCTTGTAAAGAAGGGTCATGGTTACTTTTTGCTGTATATTGCAGTCTGATATAAGAATTCTAGCCAAGGCTTTATACGTAAGAGAAAACTAGAAATCCAGTCTTACATCATAACAGTTTAGCTATATTTGGCATGGGAGAGGTCTCATTATCTGACTTTGAAGTGCTGGGTGGTAGTCCTAGGTAAGAATCTTGAAGTAGAGGTACGTATAGTCGCACATAGTAATTAATAGTGATTTTCTTCCTTTGGGCTTGTCTTCATGATTAATGAATGTAAAGTGATGCAAGCCACAGAAGCTATTACCTGGGTAAATATTTGTTTTCCTGCACAAGCTTGACATACCTGTCCTGTTATGAACTCAGATATAGTCAGTTGGAAAGAACAGGGATCTTGGGAAGGAAATGGATTGAAACAGCCACAGAAAGAACAGCTACTGTATTTGCTGGCGTATAAGATGACTTTTTCACCCTGAAAAACATGCCTCCAAGTGGGGGGGGGGCATTTTATACATCAGGTGCACTTCAGTTGGGATAGACATAGTGGCCTCCTGATGCTCGCCTACCTCATTCTACATACCATCCAGATGAAGAAAGAAGCTCTACATTACAATTGTGTCTCCCTTTGAAACTGGTGGGGAAAAAGAAAGGGTTTCATTTACTGGTACCTTCTGCCCTTATCTCTGCTCTGCCCAAAATGGAGGAAAAAGCCATGCTTTCGTCTTTGCAGGGGAAGCAAGAGGCTAGGCTAGAGCAACACTTCCTGCCTCAGTGCAATTGACCTGCCCAACCACTTTACCTGCAGCGCCACCACTGGTGGGTGGTGCAAGTACAGTTCTAGAAAAATCAATAAAATAATTAATATTACTGTATTTTAATTACTGAAACTCACTAGCAGTTGCTACATTTCCCACTCTTGGCTTATACTCAGGTCAATCTTTTTTTCTGGATTTCAAGGTCAAAATTAGGTACCTTGGGTTATATTTGGGTCGGCTTATATTCATGTATATATAGTAGATAAATAAGTACCACTTTGCACTTGCACTGTTTTATGTTTACTGTACATGTTTGATAACATACAGCCTTGTGACAGTTTTTCTGCATGTCATAAGCATTTGAATATAAATCAACATGTTGAAATCAAATCTGATGTTCTTTTACGTTTTATTTGGTATGTGGAAGGTGTGCGGAAGAGGGGGTAGTCTTATACAGCGAGTATATAACAAATTCTATATTTTGAGTGGAAATGATGGGGGGGTCGTCTCATACGCCGGCAAATACGGTATAACACCAACTGTCTTCATACAATTTGTGATAATCTAACTCAGATGTCATTGGTTTGCATGCCTATAATCATGGCACATAATGGTCATAACAAGAAATAACCTTACAGGTAAGGTGTTGAGAATTCTTTTTCTTCTATGTCATCTTCCATTTGCCTTGTCATTTGGATGATTTCCTATTAGGAATACATGAAGCTCCTTTCTATGTGATGGGTCATTTTTGTCTGGCTGTGGACCTTCAAAGTCTAAGACAGAGAAAGATATTTCCTGGAATGTTTTCTTTTCAAACTCAAGATTACAGGAAATGGAGCTAGTGGAAACTCTTGCACGTGCATGCGTATATTTTGAAATTCACTCACAAGCCTTAGTGTAAAAATACTCTCTAGCTTTGATCCTTTCTTTTGAACTAATGTGCTTGAAATCATTAAACAAATTGTCAGTAGGGGAAAAAATCTTGCCCGAGGGTAGGTGGACAATTTTGTGCTGTTGGCTTCATGATGTTTGGTGCAGAGCTTTGTTTACTGCTTTCCTTGTGTTGGTAAGGATGTTACCAACAAAACCACATACAGTAAGTCATCATAACTGAATTAAATGCTAGAAGAATTAGATAGCAGTGGCAGCATTGATAATTGTAGCCAGGAGAGAGAAGGAAATGTTGGCAACTGGCAGCAAATTATTCAACTTGACCCATACGTTTTTCTGACACAATTATAAAATGAATGAATGAGACCTGACCCAACCATATCTGCCAGGGGTTTAGAGGCAGGCCTTTCTCCAGAATTTGTGGAGGCTCTTGTAGAGCATCTGTTGAACTTGCTTGCATTGTAGCTTGTTTTCACCCATACCCATAGTTGTGTGTTGTGCTCCACCAACAGGTGACCTGCAGTAGATGTATAGGTAAAGGTTACCCTTGCTCGAAAGCCAGTTGTATCCTATTAGGGTTCAGTGCTCATCTCCATTATTAGCCAAAGAGCCAGCATTGTTTGTGTCTGCAGATGTTTCTGTGGTCACGTGGCAGGCATGACTAGGTACCAGCGTGCATGGAACGTTGTTACCTTTCCTGCTGAAGTACATATTTATCTACTTGCAATTTCTTGCTTTCATACTGCTAGGTTGGCAAGAACTGGGACAGAGACAGGAGCTCACTCCGTCATGCAGGACTCTGGGCTTGAACTGCTGACCTACTGACCTTCCAGCCATCAAGTTCAGTGTCTTAACTACTAATCCACCACAGTCCCTAGTAGATGTATACTAGGAGGTAAACTCTTCACTTGTTCTTTCTCCATATTTTCAGCTGCTGAACTCTAATACAGTGGAATCTTGGTTAACAAATGGCTTGGTTAACATAAAAATTGCATAACAAAAGGAAATCCATAGAAAATAGTGGCTCGGTTTACGGAATTTCCCCCCAGAACAGATTAGTTGTTTTTCAATGCATTCCTATGGGGAACTTTTTGGTTACTGTATTTTTCAATGCATTCCTATGGGAAATTACATTAAATCCATTCCTATGGGAAATTTCAGTTAAAGTATTTTTTGCTGTAAGAAACATCCCAGAGAATGCATTAATTCCGTTAACCGAGGTTCCACTGCATCAGTGGTTTACATTGAATGACTTGCTACCTCATGTTGCTGACATAAATCACTGTTGAGGTTTCTAGAGGTTTTCTTAATCTTATTCAAAATTTCACAATCATCTTTTATATAACTTGAGATGAGGGAGATTTTGTTCATTTCCCACTAGTAGCATGAAAAACACATTTAAAACACATTTAACAAATTAAGATCATTATTATCTTTCACCAGTGTTGCCATGTTCTTTGAATCTAGCAACTATATCAGACATGCCCAAACTACCGCCCATGGGCCGTATATGGCCCCTGAAGGCACTCTTATCAGGCCTGTGAAGCCTTCATCAAACCAGCAAGTAAATATGGATGCTTCTGCACATGCTAAGTAAAATGGTTGCTTTCGCACATCCGCAGAAACATCTGCACCAAAACAGGAAGTAAAATGGCCACTTTTGGTCATGCGCAGAAGTGTCCATGCCAAACCAGGAAGTAAAATGACAGCTTTCACACATGCACAGAAGCATCTGTGTCAAACCAGGAAGTAAAATGGCCATTCACACATCCTGTTCCAGGGGCATGGTCTGGCCCACTCAGCTGTTCCGAGGGCATGGTCAGGCCCTGGCGCAAAAAGTTTGTGCGCCCCTGATCTGTATAATCACAGGCAGCAAATCACAGAGGGTAAGCCCAGGTTTTCTTCATACATTTTCCCTACATGTTTATTAATACACATGTAGGAATGGCATCTCTTCTTGAAGCTATTAAATGAGATGTATATCTTCAAGAATGGCAAATAAGCCTTTTTTAAACCTCACAATATTACTGTGGCGGGATGGGAGCTGTTCAGCAAAACTAATTTAATGCTATAATATATTGGCTCCCCAGGTGTGTAGGGCAGAAGCCTCTTATGTTAGCTATGTGGTTATGTAGGCAGTATACAACTGAACCCAAGCAAAAATGTAACAATTCAGATGTAGGGTTTCCCTGTGAAACAGACTGTAAACTAGTCAGTCAATCAATCAGTAATCTGATAAATGTCTGATATTGTATTTCCATTTTGGCACTGAAAATCTCCCATCCACTTTCAGGCATAAGAATAATAAAGTTAAAAATTGTGTACAAAAAAATTATCAACTCAAATTATGTCGGTATTAAAACAGGCATGAAGAATGATGTTATGCTCACGGGAAGACAGGATAATTACAGAATGTGACTGCTAAATTGTTTCCGATCATATCATACAGTTAATTTTTTTCTCTGTACTGCACACTCATAGATAATGTCAATACACGATGTTTTGAATGCTACAAGACTGTTCAGGATTTAAGCCAAGTAATCTGTTGTGTTGATAGAATATACTGTAATAAAAATTTCTGAGCTTATTCTGGAAGTTTTTGCAGCTGCTGTTGTAACCACTGGGTGTTATGTGATTCGGATTTCTCTTACATGTGCTAGATTGTGACTCCCATTATTTTCAGGCAACACAAATAACGATAACTGATGTTGGCTATGTTTGGCTAAAACATCTCAAGGGTACCCTCATTTGGCAAAGCTGATGTACAGTCAAACTTCACATAAAGAACGCCTCGCTTAAAGAGTAACTTGCTTAAAGAGCAGAATTTTCTCTGAATGTTCTCTTCAGTTAACAAATAAAACCAACCCAAAACCCACTTAACAGATAAATCGGGGTTCGCAATCCCCCTCATCAGAAGTCACAATTGGTCACTTACAATTGTGTTTTGCTTAAAGAGCAAACTTGCTTAAAGAGCAATCCTATGGAATGCATTATGCTCTTTAACCGAGGTACAACTGTACATTGTTTCCAGCTGTCTTTGATTTTTCTATGCCTTTAAAAGTCTCCAAATAAAATATTAGAATTTTGGAATATACATGTGTTGTAAATGTGACAGTTCTGGTTTGATTCTACTTGCAGTGCTGTTTCATCCTGTGAAAAAAATTCTCCATATGCCTTCTGAGAAGATGTTAAATTACAATATGTGTTAAGCATTTCCAGAAATATTGATAATAAAACCAGTGGCAATGCTGTCAATGTGGAATACTACAAGTATTTATGAAGGCTCCTGCCTCATGATTTAATCTTAGGATAGATAATTTTCACATATGTCCTTCATAAGTGTGTGTATGGAGAGCACAAAATGGAGACAATTGTTAACCTCCTACATATGGCTACGGGTGGATGAGCCCCTTTGGGTGGGGTGATGGTGCCTCTCAGTGGAGGAAATGCCACCTGAAACCATCATATTGGGCCGAATGGCAAAATGAGCGGAGGAAAAACTCTGATTCTCAATGGTCATGGAGGCGGAAGAGGTCATGCCAGATGGACTGGCTGTGGAGATGTACCTTGATAATACATATCTTCAAGGCTGTCACAGTCCATAGCAGTCCTGGTGTTGACTCCTGCGTGTCTCACTTTATGTGTGTTGCAAGAGATGGCTCCGTGATCATAGTGTGTGGGTCACTTCATGGCAAGGCGGGATCCACCTTAAACAAATTCACACCAATGTCATTTTTCCTGCTTCAGGAAAAAATACATTCTTGGATACAAGTTTTAGTCAACGACATAGGGACTTTCTATGGGTATTTGACTGGTCACTGTGAGATGCAGCATGTTGAACTACACAGGTCTATAGTCAGAAATGGGGAAAGTTGTTTTATGGGTGGGCAACTTATTCCCAGTACATCCTAGCTAATGTCACCAGTAGTCTTGCTGGTTGGGGTATTCTGGGAGCTAAAATCTAGAAAAATAACTTTTCAGGGTGGATCTCATGTTCATTTTGGAACTCTTCAGGGAGTGACTTGGAACATGGTCTCTGAAGGAAATAGCAGGAACAGTTTATCTGCAACTATGATGTACTCATAGTACTGTTGGATATCTCAGAAAATGCTCCGCAATATAAGGTTTCGAGAGAGAGAGAGAGTGTGTGTGTTAGGGCGGGTGGAAATCTTCAAAAGATACTTTGGAGCCCTTGCTTCACAGTGTGTGGGATTTTTACCCACTAAAACCACTTCCTGTTATGCCCTGCCACCCCACGGACACACCATCAGGCATTACTTCGTGGGGGGCAGACTGGCTGTTAAAAACCATCCACCAATTTGGCTACTCACCCTCCTCCTCTATGCCTCTGGCTGCCCTTTTTGCATTCTCCACATGTCTTAAGTTCCAAGATTACGCTGGCTGCATAATTGGACATTGCGAACCAGGTAGTCTCCCTGCTCAACAGCTCGCTGATGATGTCTTCCAGAGACAGCTGTCGTCGAAGATGTCTCTGTAAAATTTTCTGTTCTACATCAAAGCAGTGGACAGTGAAAAAACACGTGCTCCGCGTCTTCCTGCACGGGCTGGCAGATGGGGCATGAAGCATCATCCAGTTAAAGCGGTGTTGGTAGGCTCTGAAGCAGCCACTTCTTGTCAACAGCTGTGTGAGGTAGTAATCCACCTCTCCATGCTGTCTTGTTGATCATGCTCTGATGTCTGGAATGAGGTGGTTGAGTCCACTGTCCCTTGGTTGATGTATCCTACATCTGCTGCCATTGTGCTATCCTGGCTTGTGTGTGTTTTGCAAAAGCAGGTGTAATTAGTTGTTGTCTCATATTGTAATTTAAAACCTTTTCATGAGAAGAGTTGTGGCAGATTTTGAAGAGATGAAGGGAAATACTTGTCCATAGAATTCAGGTTGTTGTTGTTGTTGTTGTTGGGTTTGTTTGTTTTTTGGTAATTCTAGCATTTCCAGTCCCAGAGGTTGTCTACCCCCCCCCCCGCTCTTGGGGGGGAGCAAGCTTCTGGGACTGAGAGCGGAGAAACTAGAAGGTAAGAGATATATTGCCTGGTTTGTTCCATGAGGTTTGCCTGGAAAGCAGAAGGGAATGCTTTTCATTGTTTCCTGGGAGTTGTTTCCCTGCTCCATTGAAAGATGGTTCAAGGAGAGGCTCTCATCAAAGTGTAATGGATAGCTCTGAAATGGCCATTCACACATCCTGTTCCAGGGGCATGGTCTGGCCCACTCAGCTGTTCCGAGGGCATGGTCAGGCCCTGGCGCAAAAAGTTTGTGCGCCCCTGATCTGTATAATCACAGGCAGCAAATCACAGAGGGTAAGCCCAGGTTTTCTTCATACATTTTCCCTACATGTTTATTAATACACATGTAGGAATGGCATCTCTTCTTGAAGCTATTAAATGAGATGTATATCTTCAAGAATGGCAAATAAGCCTTTTTTAAACCTCACAATATTACTGTGGCGGGATGGGAGCTGTTCAGCAAAACTAATTTAATGCTATAATATATTGGCTCCCCAGGTGTGTAGGGCAGAAGCCTCTTATGTTAGCTATGTGGTTATGTAGGCAGTATACAACTGAACCCAAGCAAAAATGTAACAATTCAGATGTAGGGTTTCCCTGTGAAACAGACTGTAAACTAGTCAGTCAATCAATCAGTAATCTGATAAATGTCTGATATTGTATTTCCATTTTGGCACTGAAAATCTCCCATCCACTTTCAGGCATAAGAATAATAAAGTTAAAAATTGTGTACAAAAAAATTATCAACTCAAATTATGTCGGTATTAAAACAGGCATGAAGAATGATGTTATGCTCACGGGAAGACAGGATAATTACAGAATGTGACTGCTAAATTGTTTCCGATCATATCATACAGTTAATTTTTTTCTCTGTACTGCACACTCATAGATAATGTCAATACACGATGTTTTGAATGCTACAAGACTGTTCAGGATTTAAGCCAAGTAATCTGTTGTGTTGATAGAATATACTGTAATAAAAATTTCTGAGCTTATTCTGGAAGTTTTTGCAGCTGCTGTTGTAACCACTGGGTGTTATGTGATTCGGATTTCTCTTACATGTGCTAGATTGTGACTCCCATTATTTTCAGGCAACACAAATAACGATAACTGATGTTGGCTATGTTTGGCTAAAACATCTCAAGGGTACCCTCATTTGGCAAAGCTGATGTACAGTCAAACTTCACATAAAGAACGCCTCGCTTAAAGAGTAACTTGCTTAAAGAGCAGAATTTTCTCTGAATGTTCTCTTCAGTTAACAAATAAAACCAACCCAAAACCCACTTAACAGATAAATCGGGGTTCGCAATCCCCCTCATCAGAAGTCACAATTGGTCACTTACAATTGTGTTTTGCTTAAAGAGCAAACTTGCTTAAAGAGCAATCCTATGGAATGCATTATGCTCTTTAACCGAGGTACAACTGTACATTGTTTCCAGCTGTCTTTGATTTTTCTATGCCTTTAAAAGTCTCCAAATAAAATATTAGAATTTTGGAATATACATGTGTTGTAAATGTGACAGTTCTGGTTTGATTCTACTTGCAGTGCTGTTTCATCCTGTGAAAAAAATTCTCCATATGCCTTCTGAGAAGATGTTAAATTACAATATGTGTTAAGCATTTCCAGAAATATTGATAATAAAACCAGTGGCAATGCTGTCAATGTGGAATACTACAAGTATTTATGAAGGCTCCTGCCTCATGATTTAATCTTAGGATAGATAATTTTCACATATGTCCTTCATAAGTGTGTGTATGGAGAGCACAAAATGGAGACAATTGTTAACCTCCTACATATGGCTACGGGTGGATGAGCCCCTTTGGGTGGGGTGATGGTGCCTCTCAGTGGAGGAAATGCCACCTGAAACCATCATATTGGGCCGAATGGCAAAATGAGCGGAGGAAAAACTCTGATTCTCAATGGTCATGGAGGCGGAAGAGGTCATGCCAGATGGACTGGCTGTGGAGATGTACCTTGATAATACATATCTTCAAGGCTGTCACAGTCCATAGCAGTCCTGGTGTTGACTCCTGCGTGTCTCACTTTATGTGTGTTGCAAGAGATGGCTCCGTGATCATAGTGTGTGGGTCACTTCATGGCAAGGCGGGATCCACCTTAAACAAATTCACACCAATGTCATTTTTCCTGCTTCAGGAAAAAATACATTCTTGGATACAAGTTTTAGTCAACGACATAGGGACTTTCTATGGGTATTTGACTGGTCACTGTGAGATGCAGCATGTTGAACTACACAGGTCTATAGTCAGAAATGGGGAAAGTTGTTTTATGGGTGGGCAACTTATTCCCAGTACATCCTAGCTAATGTCACCAGTAGTCTTGCTGGTTGGGGTATTCTGGGAGCTAAAATCTAGAAAAATAACTTTTCAGGGTGGATCTCATGTTCATTTTGGAACTCTTCAGGGAGTGACTTGGAACATGGTCTCTGAAGGAAATAGCAGGAACAGTTTATCTGCAACTATGATGTACTCATAGTACTGTTGGATATCTCAGAAAATGCTCCGCAATATAAGGTTTCGAGAGAGAGAGAGAGAGTGTGTGTTAGGGCGGGTGGAAATCTTCAAAAGATACTTTGGAGCCCTTGCTTCACAGTGTGTGGGATTTTTACCCACTAAAACCACTTCCTGTTATGCCCTGCCACCCCACGGACACACCATCAGGCATTACTTCGTGGGGGGCAGACTGGCTGTTAAAAACCATCCACCAATTTGGCTACTCACCCTCCTCCTCTATGCCTCTGGCTGCCCTTTTTGCATTCTCCACATGTCTTAAGTTCCAAGATTACGCTGGCTGCATAATTGGACATTGCGAACCAGGTAGTCTCCCTGCTCAACAGCTCGCTGATGATGTCTTCCAGAGACAGCTGTCGTCGAAGATGTCTCTGTAAAATTTTCTGTTCTACATCAAAGCAGTGGACAGTGAAAAAACACGTGCTCCGCGTCTTCCTGCACGGGCTGGCAGATGGGGCATGAAGCATCATCCAGTTAAAGCGGTGTTGGTAGGCTCTGAAGCAGCCACTTCTTGTCAACAGCTGTGTGAGGTAGTAATCCACCTCTCCATGCTGTCTTGTTGATCATGCTCTGATGTCTGGAATGAGGTGGTTGAGTCCACTGTCCCTTGGTTGATGTATCCTACATCTGCTGCCATTGTGCTATCCTGGCTTGTGTGTGTTTTGCAAAAGCAGGTGTAATTAGTTGTTGTCTCATATTGTAATTTAAAACCTTTTCATGAGAAGAGTTGTGGCAGATTTTGAAGAGATGAAGGGAAATACTTGTCCATAGAATTCAGGTTGTTGTTGTTGTTGTTGTTGGGTTTGTTTGTTTTTTGGTAATTCTAGCATTTCCAGTCCCAGAGGTTGTCTACCCCCCCCCCCCCGCTCTTGGGGGGGAGCAAGCTTCTGGGACTGAGAGCGGAGAAACTAGAAGGTAAGAGATATATTGCCTGGTTTGTTCCATGAGGTTTGCCTGGAAAGCAGAAGGGAATGCTTTTCATTGTTTCCTGGGAGTTGTTTCCCTGCTCCATTGAAAGATGGTTCAAGGAGAGGCTCTCATCAAAGTGTAATGGATAGCTCTGAAAGTCTAAAAGGAAGGGTGAGAAGGAAAGATATGAAGAATGAAACTGCATGTTGTCTCTGACTTTGGAGACCTCTGACTTGTTTCTGTGACTAATGAGGCTCTATTGCTTGAAATCATGTTATGCCATCATAATATAGCTAGGCATGAGACTTTTGGACTCCAGCCCCAGAATTCATCAGAAATTCACCCAGCCAGAATTTTGGGATGAGGAATAAATGTTCCATCAGCCATAATATTCCTGTTAAGAAGACAGAGAATTCCTGTCAAATTCCTGGAGTTGGAAGTCCAAGAAGTCCAATGATTCTATGCCTAATCATAGTCTTCTGATACTGCTGTGACTATATAGTACCCTGTGTTTGACATCTTTTTCTTTCTTTCTTTCTTTCTTTTTTTGGATGGGTGTTTTAACATTTGAGGTCATTCACGGCCCAACCAGAAGGAAGAGTGTGCGGGCTCTGAAATACATCATAAGTAAAGCATGAGTGAGATGACACTAATTAAATAGAAATACTGTATTTGCTGGTGTATAAGACGACTTTTTCACCCTGAAAAACATGCCTCCAATGGGGGGGGGGGTCGTCTTATACACCGGGTGCACTTCAGTTGGGATAGACATAGCTGCCCATAGTGGCCTCCTGATGCTTGCCCACCTTATTCTACATACCATCCAGATGAAGAAAGAAGCTCTACATTACAACTGTGTCTCCCTTTCAAACTGGTGGGGAAAAAGAAAGGGTTTCATTTACTGGTACCTTCTGTTCTGCCCAAAATGGAGGAAAAAGCCATGCTTGCAGGGGAAGCAGGAGGCTAGGCAAGAGCAACACTTCCTGCCTCAGTGCAATTGACCTGCCCACCCACTTTACCTGCAGCGCCACTACTGGTGGGTGGTGCAAGTACAGTTCTAAAAAATCAATAAAATAATTAATATTACTGTATTTTAATTACTAAAACTCACTAGCAGTTGCTACATTTCCCACTCTTGGCTTATACTCAGGTCAATCTTTTTTTCTGGATTTCAAGGTCAAAATTAGGTACCTTGGGTTATATTCGTGTCGGCTTATATTCATGTATATATGGTAGATAAATAAGTACCACTTTGCACTTGCACTGTTTTATGTTTACTGTACATGTTTGATAACATACAGCCTTGTGACAGTTTTTCTGCATGTCATAAGCATTTGAATATAGATCAACATGTTGAAATCAAATCTGATGTTCTTTTATGTTTTATTTGGTGTGTGGAAGGTGTGCGGAAGAGGGGGTAGTCTTATACGGTGAGTATATAACAAATTCTATATTTTGAGTGGAAATGTTGGGGGGGTCGACTTATACACCCGGTTGTCTTATATGCCGGCAAATACGGTGTAACACCAACTGTCTTCATACAGTCGTCTTGTACACCAGCATATACGGTAGCTTTTTTCTCTTCTGAGTGACAGTTGAGTCAACTTTTACACTTTTCATTTTTCTTTGGAGTGCTATTGAGTAACTGCTTGCAGAAACTGCCCCAAAGTCACAAATTCCATTCTAGCAATATATTTAGACAGTACTGGTTCTTGTGTTCAATTTTCCATTCCGAATATTAGTTATCATCATGGTGATAGTCTTCCTGTTCTTATTTATTTATATTTTTATTATTTTAAAGCAATAAAAAGAAAAACATTCGACATACATAACACATAGTAACCAGAATCAGCTACAATACAGCAAACAAAATCAAATCTTAACCAAACATCATACTAAGTGTGAAATACAATTACAGTATTCTTAACTCATTTTCATGTTATACTTTCCATAGTGTTATGTTTCACATAATATTGTATTGTCTCTCTTCATAAACTATAACGGACAAACAAAAAACAATAGATTATAATTAAAAATAATAACACCCTAGTGATATTTACATTGTCTTGGTGATCACGGTTCATTTTTCTTTTCTCATATTATTCCCAAAAACTCAGTTGATCTAGTGCTGGCATGCCACCTTTACCCTCACTCAATGTATAATTTAGAAAAGGTCTCCATATTTTCCCAAAATTATTCTCTTTAATTAAACCTTTTTTGTGATTCAATTCCCATAATAACTTACCATTTAATGCTAACTGCCACATTTTTTATACCAATCTTCTATTTTTACTAAAGAATCACTCTTCCAATTTCTTGCAATGCACTGTCTTGCTACAGTCAATATTATAGACAATAATTCAGTTTTACATTTATCCAATTTCATATTATCAATTTCTGTCAATAAGGCGGTACCCGATTCTAGTCTTCCTGTTCTTAACTCCCTGGAACAGTTCTTCTGAGGACATGCCACACTAGTCTCTTGGGTTCTTCGGCCACAAAGTCCACCTATGTCCAGGACCTCTCTTTACAAGGACCTTCCCTTTCAATAAGAAATCAAAATAAAATATAGGTTTTTCTTAGAGCAAAGGTGATTATGACAAACATTAGAAAGCAGCTGCAGAAACAGACTAAAACTGATACTGATAATTATAGCTCAGAAAATGAGTCGTCTCATTAAAATCCATGCCTATTCATTGAATCTTAGTGCTTTCAGCACAATCTCTCCCCTCCCACATTCTTTTTACACGAGTGGGTGCTTTATATCTACTTGATACTGCAGAAAGAAAATATAAATAAATATTTTTCTTTGCTACTAATGTTGATGGTTTTCATTATTATTTTTTCCTTCTCCATCTAAATGCCAGTGACATTTTTCCTGCTTCAGAAAAAAAATGCTTTCTCAGATACAAGTTGCAGTTGATGACTAGCAAAACCAGAGGGGCTTCGTCTGTACAGTTCTGCAGAATGTTGCTGTGTTAGTTACAATTACAAATGTATAAATTTGTAATTATAAATGCTGTTTGTAACAACTGTTTGGATACACTGTATTTTTCATATACCAAATGTGATACTTTTATGCCAAATTGAGTTGTACATAATCATATTTTATGTTCCTAAGTTAACAGTAACTTTCAACTGTTAAAGTGCTATTGTTGCAAAACAACACCACCACCAGTTTTCCAAAGATTTATGTTCTTTTTCTCAACCTTTTGGCTTTAAAATTTTGGGGAATGTTACATTTCTAATTTAATCCATTTAGAACTCTCACAGGATTAGGTCTTGAGGTGCTTAAAAGCAAACAGCCCCCTAAAGTAAAAGAAAGGTGTACTGTGATGTTAGATAGAAGCAGTCATATGATTATAAGTTTCTTAGCAAGACAGAAAGGTATTTTTGAACCACAGTCAGGCATACCCTGGTAATGGCAACCTTGTGTTGCCAGCTAATCTTTCTCACACTAGGTCAGGGCAAAGAACTGCAGAATGAACTCGCCAAAAGGTGGATTCATTTTGATAATTTCGCGTCTGGCTTAGATATGGAAAAAGAAGAAGAGTGGTTGAACTCTCCAAAGATACAGTTGTACCTCGCTTAAAGAGCATAATGTGTTTCACAGGATTGCTCTTTAAGTGAGTTTGCTCTTTAAGCAAAACACCATTGTAAATGACCAAATTTTTTTTTGGGGGGATTGTGAACCCCGATTTATTTGTTAAGCTAGTTTTTCGTTGGTTTTATTTGTTAAGCGAAGTGAACATTCAGAGATAATTCTGCTCTTTAAGCGAGTTACTCTTTAATCGAGCCACTCTTTATGCGCTGTTTGACTGTATAGCTGAATGAGTTCCTGGTGTGATGTCAAGGCACTGAAAGGACATGACATCTTCCCTACCTTAGCAGAGGAACTGACACATCCAAGTATTTTGTAGTGAAAAATGAAAACTAAATGTCAGTTGGCAAGAGTTTCTCTCCTAGTCATGTAATCATGTCATTTTCTTGCCAAGTCTCTGCTTTTTTCTATAAATGACTTCTATGTGGAAGGGTGCAAGGAAAGTGCTAGTGTTTGCAAAAACAACTGCCAGAGGCTGCTTTGCCCAAGCCTGTTTCAGTGCAGGAAACAAGAAAGTTGTTGCAAATTCTTTGATGGTAGAATAATCCTTTGTCAAAAGGCTTTCCTATTTGCTCAGCCTGGAGTCTTGAAAGCATTGTACAGTATTATGTTGGAGACACCTCTCTCCCAGCATCTAACAGGGAGGGTCTACAATATGAGAGGAAAAGTGTAATGTTCCTCCCGAATCTAAGACTGGAAAACCTTTGGCAAATGTAGTTGATTCCTCTGTAGTGATAGTTCCAACTTTTTAAAAATTGGTTTTTGATTATGGGTGTTTGAGATGGATTTTTTTTTTAAAAAAATTATTTAACTTTATTACTTACGAGATACTTGGGAAACATGGAAGAAGTCACATGTACCTTGGCAGTTTTAATATCTGAAACCCTTTGATGTCCTCCTCCCTCCCTAGCAACATAGGCTTTTCCAACAACATTAGCATTGAGCGGATTCTTGGCCAGAGCCTCCACATGGGAGGAAAGGAGTGGAGAGGATGTGGAAACATTGCTGACTCTTGCTGGATAATTGCTTCAGGCACTTAGCTGAGATTAATAGGCTAAAAGAAAGGTGAAGTGGGGAAACTGGAGCCCCTGAGCAATAATAGGAATGAGCGAATTTAATTAAAATCTTTGTATATCCCCTGCATTATGAGAGCAGATTTTTAAAATCTAAGATCTTTTTTTAAAAAACAGTTGGAAGGCAACAAGTGATTGCCAAGTATGGAACTGCTTTGGCTCAATCCTTCAGTTACATGGTTATACAAAACATTGAAGTGGTCTTCCCACATCAGTGACTTCTGAGGTGCATCTCCAGGTTCCCCAGTCACTGACTTTCTTTCTATTCCTCCCCTCATTCCTCCTCTGTGTTTTCTTTTAAAATGTTGGGTAAAGATTTTTTTTCTCTGACACAGGCTTTCCTGCCCCCCTGTATATATGATTTTTTAAAAAACATTAGTTTTATGCTTAATTCTTTGTAAGCTCTTGGGAGGCCCTTGATATTGAAGACTAGGATATATTTTTTTTGCAGCAAGTGCATGTTATCTAAAAGTGTGTATGTAGGTTCATGTACACATAGATACAGTGGAACCTTGGTTAACAAAAATTGCATAACAAAAGGAAATCCATAGAAAATAGTGGCTCCATTTATGGATTTTTTTTGGAACAGATTAATTGGTTTTCAATGCATTCCTATGGGAAATTTGGTATATATATTGTATCTCCATACTCACACCATGTGTTGTTGTCCACAAGCACACACACACACACCCAACTTGAGCATGTTGGTCTTACATTTAGGCACTCTGACCCTCAGGTTATCCAGGGTCCTCCAGGTGACATAAGGGAGGTTGAGTTCCTTAGCTATATCCTTTAAATTTATTCCTTGTCCAGTGAGCTCCTTCCTTCGTCTTTTAATCTGTTTTGTTCTTGCCGTAAAGCCGTTGAGACTCATATCTGTTCAGAGGATGTTGAGAATCATTCCCTTGCTTAGTTCTCTTGGCATGCATTGCTACTTCTCTCATTAACTTAGGTGGAGTGATACCAACAAGAGGTTATATTTTCTCAATTGTTGTTTGTTTGAGGCATCCTGTCAATATACCCATTGCTTCATTAACAGAAATGTCAACTTGTTTCACATCTGTGGATGCACAGAAGTGCCTGGCAGACAGTGGTTCATGGGGTCGCAAAGGGTCGGAATCGTCTGTGCGACTGAACAACAACAACAATATCCGTGATGGAGAACCTTGGCACTCCAGATGTTCTTGGGCTTCAATTACCAGAAGCCCAAGTCAGCACTCCTGCTTCTGGGAACTGAAGTTCACTGAGCTATATTCTCCTGAATTCCTTACACAACGTTTAGTTATACTGTAGTCAGATAATGGTAAAAAGACAGGTAATGGTTAGTTCTGAGGAATTTCTGCCATCACTCCCCCCCCCCCCCGGAGTTATTAATCTTATAGCTGGAGTTGTTAGCAGTTAGGGATATTATAAGCAATAGGAAAAGTTTTGTAACAGCATGGTTAAAATTGGGAAACTTTTTCTCTAGTTGGCTGTGTTGTGTCATGGCAAAGAAAGAATTTCAATCTTCAGTCAACCCTTTGCTGAAGTGAATTTTGAGGAAGGACCCAGAGTGATTGCTTGACCATAAGGGAAGAAGAGTTTTCACACCTAAGAAGTTAAACTGCAAAGAGTATAGTACAAATATGGAGATGAGATTATATAATCTGTAAAGGTGGAATGATCATTGCATTGGAAAATATTTTTAGTGTTACTTAGCAAAATGTTAAAATCTTTCTGAATGAATTTCTACCAGTGTTTGTGCAATTCTGTAATTTTGTTTTATTCTTTCAGGTTATTGCTGTAGTTATGGACTCCTTCACAGACATGGATATCTTCAGTGACCTCCAGGAGGCCTGCAGAAAGAGACTAGTTCCAGTCTATATCCTTCTTGATCAAGGCTTGGCTGCACATTTCATTGCAATGTGTAAAAACCTTGAATTCTCCCCTGAAGAGGAAAATGTAAGTTATGGGCCCTTTCTTTTTATCTGAGGGGAAAAATTGTAATTCTGGCTTCCCTGAGCATTTTTAGTAAAGGAGGGGATGTTCATAATCCAACTGTAGTAACTCCTGCAGTGATGTATAGTTGAAGATTCTTCTGTAGCTTAAAGCATTAGGCATTTTCCACTTCGAATCAGTAATGTACTTGGTACCAAATTCCAACTCATATTCTTTGTTTAACCTTTGCAAAATTAGGTTCTCTTGCTTAATCTTCATTTTCAGTGGAAGAACACTAAATTGGTCCCCAATTCATAGGATTCTGTGGGGTAAATCCTTAGTGTATTTGGAGATTATGATTGAGCCATTTGATTTTTATGGTTGCATTTAAATAGTAATTACATCTTCAGGATGAGTTGGTGAAGCTATCTGATCTGAAATACTAAATGAATATGAAAGAGTGTTAAGAACAAGCAGTTTTGTAGTCCAGTCTGGGGTCTCTACCACAGATCAGGTTATCGCATAACTGCATTTATGAAAAGTAAACTAGTAGAGTATGAGAAAGAAAAATATAGCATATTAACTAGGACCATTTTTGTATTTAATTTGTATTTAATTTGTTCTGCGAGGCTGCTTGCTATGTGAATTTTTTGCTATGCGAGTCAGACTCGTATAGCGAAAATTCCTATGAGGAAACTCGCATAACAAGTTTTTTAAGGGGGAAAACTCGCATAGTGAATTTTTTTCGTTATGCAAGGTTTCCTCATAGAAGCGCTCACTATGTGAGTTTTCTATAGGGAAAGTCCGACTCGCATAGCGAATGTTTTCGCTATGCGAGTCCAACTTGCATAGTGAAAATTTTTTCGTTATGCGAGTTTCCCCCCCTAGAAACACTCGCTATGCGAGTCTAAACCATAGGGGAAGTCTGACTTGCATAGTGAAAATTTTCGCTATGCGAGTTGGATCGCTTTTTGAAAAATCCGCTCGTTATGCTGGTTTTTCGCAAAGCGAAATGCTCGTCAAGCGACGTTTGTCTGTATTAAATTGTTGGTTTCAAAAGAAATGAGATTCTCCATCTACTATGCATGAAGACAAATTTATGGACCCTTTATAGTGAAAACTTTGACAAACCATCTCTCTTGTGCCAACATAAAGCAAAAGTCTCTTGATGTGCCCTGTTAATTTTACAAGAGACTTAGTATCATCTTCAGAATGAGTGGTCAATGTATCTCTTGCATTTTTTGAATGCTCATTGACAGTCTATTATGAGATGTGAGGGTGATCTGGCTGCAGCAGTCTATTATGCAAAGCTCCATAGATGCTACACTAGAAAGAATTACAGTAAAGGTTTTGGATGACAACTTGTAAAATATCTAACCAGAGCAGCAATAATTGTGCTGGTTTGGAAATTGTGTGAATTACCATTAAAAAAAGGAAAAACAACTCTCATCCTCTTGGTATTAGGCCTAAAATTTCAAGGGAACCATACTATGGTTTCATTCTATAATAATAATAATTTCATGCCAGAGATTATTCTGGGTTGAAATGATTTTTACTGGAGAAACTCTGCTCAGGGGACACCCAAGGGAGGCTCATTTTATGTCCCCCACGATAATTTCGCACCAAAGTGGTCCCTATTTATCTACTTGCTATTTCTTGCTTTTTATCTGCTAGGTTGGCAGGAGCTGGGACAGAGGCAGGCGTTCATTCCATCATGCAGTATAGTACCTGGGTCTTGAACTGCCAACTAACCTTCTAGCTAACAAGGCGAGCTTCTTAACCAGTGAGCTACTGTAGCCCCTTATTTTATAACTGACCTGAACACAATGTATGTAGAAAGGAAGGACTACTGAAGCCCCACATGATTAAAAGTAGTTCTTGTTCCAGTAGATACAGTGGGCTGAAGAGACTGCATTGATAATTTTATCAAAAATGTCTACCTTTCTGAAAACAGCTGATGAGAGTTCGAACAATCACTGGAAACACTTATTGTGCAAGATCAGGAGCCAAGATAATTGGGAGTGTCCGTGAGAAGTTCATGTTGGTGGATGGTGTAAGAGTGACTACAGGCTCCTACAGGTAAGTAACTTGTTGCCTTTTGTATTTGACAGAAACACACACACAGATAGAAGTATGATCGTACGGGAGGTCTGCCATTGCCTGAAGAGTTTTCCAGAATGAAGTGGAAAACCTGGCAGACAGCAACAGTAACCTGCTATCTGTTAGCCCTGAACTCCTGGATTGTTTTCTCTATTGGAGTATGGAGCTATGTATGCCATGCAATGTGACCTGGGCCTTTTATCCCACTTAATGTGTCAGGTGTGGTCCCACCATGGCATTTTGTCCCACAGCTAGCACTGAAATGAGCTTTCAGTTCACCAGCCTTCTGTATGTGGGATTGGAAGGGGCTGCAGTTTTGTCCTTCCCTATAGGAAGCAAAATGTGTTGGACAAGCTGTGAGTGTCCTTGAGGTTCTTTTCTGTCATTCACTTCAGACTTCCTGAATTGTATTTATACTGAGACATTGGTGGTATGGCTGTTTAATTATATGTGTGTGACACATGTCTTTAACATATTTAAGTGAATCTCAGCCTGTTTTTCTACATACTCCAGGGATCAAAAGCAAAAAGCAAATCGATCACATTTATCTACTGACCCATAGCACTTAGTGTACTCTCTGGGCGGTTCACAAGTTAATTAGCATTTTGCCCCCAACTTGCTGGGTACTAATTTTATTGACCTCTTTTTAGATTCTTTTGCCTACATGTCTTATGAATCTTACCATCAGGTCTGGTCCCCACTGTCTTCCAGGATCTTTGTTCATCCTCGATTATTAGTATAATTATTGGGGTACACAGAAAGAGCCTCCTTAGAGATTGTGGTATTTTTGAACCACAGTAAGGTGTACCCTGGTAACGGCAACCTTGTGTTGCTGGCTAATCTTTCTCACACTTGGTTAGGCGTAAAGAACTGCAGAATGGACTCACCCAAAGGTGCCCTCATGTTGGCAGTTTCACGTCTGGTCTAGACACGGAAGAAGTATGCTTATTATTCCTTCCTCCTGCCATATTCTGTTGGCTCCCTAAGTATGAAAAGAAGTCAGTAGAAAGTTAGAGACATGTAGTTATTGAGAAAGCAAATTACACAGAGGTAAGCAACTGCCTCATACTTTGATTCTGCAGGGTTTTGTTCTGGGAGATTAGCAGGTTTGGTGAGTTCATTCTGCAGTTCCTTTTGCTCACCAAAAGGTTCCTTCAGTTTGGTAGTTTCATGTCTGGCCTAGACACAGAAGAGGAAGCAGATTTGCTTTGACGTATTGCTTGCAAATATTACAAGAATTGGACGTTATCTCGTCTAAACTGTAGCTTTTTCATCTTGGTGTTTGTTTGTTTTTTTCTTTTTTCATCATATGGTACTTGCAGGCTAGCACTCCAGTGCCTTGGTGAAGAGCTTATTCCAAATCTGCAATTCTGTTTTATTTTCTTTCTGTCAGTTAATGCCATGCTGGCCGGGCCAGATAGCAACAGTACTTGAGCATACGCCAAGGCAGCTGCTTCTGTACCTGGTTTTCCCCAGTTTACCTCCCACAGTGCTGCTTGAGAGCATTGTGGGATGTTCTTACTCAGCTGTAAGAAGGCAGCCAGATGTAAACTGGTGTAATTATTTTTGTATGTATCATGGAAATGAAATGCCACTAATTAATGAGTTGCCACTCACATTTCTGCTTATGTACCAGTGGTGAAATTTGTCATGTGAGTGGGAATGTGGGTTGCAACTCACTAGTTAGTGGCAATTTGCCCCCTGCTTTGCTATGCAATTACACATACATGGGTATAAATTTCCAATAGGATTTCTGATCTTGGTGTCTTCCCAAGCCACATTTGGCCTATGTGCTTGTAAAAGAAAAAGATGATACAGTACTAGGAAAATTGCTGTTACTTCCCAATTTCTGATTTAGGAGATCTAAATAATGAATTGAATAGAATGATGGTTATGGATTTAAATACTGTTTCAATAGTATGATGGGTATGGGTTTAGATACATTTTCAGTCTCTCGCATAGGTTCATTAGACATTTATGTGGAATCATTTTTGCATCTAGCTTCCCTAGCTAAGAAATGGGAATAATTATTATTTACTCATAGTAGTGGCTCTCAAACCTGAGTTCCCAGCTATTTCTTAGACTTCAGCTCCCAGAATCTGTAGCCACTAGTTGTACTGCCTTGAGCTTCTTAGATTTGTAGTCCAACAAAACATACGGATCTATGTATAGAAAGCACTGCTTCACATGGCCATGAAACTATTCCTTAAATCAGGGGTTCCCAACCTAAGGCCCACGGGCCAGATCTGGTCCGTGACACCATTTCATTTGGCCCCTACCTCCTCCTAGGACATTCAAGGAACAAAATGGCCATCCCCTTTGAAGCTGTTGGGACAAAATGGCCACCCATCATGCAGGCAGGCAGGGCAAAATGGCCATCTGGCCCTTGAAGCTGACTGAGAGAACGTGACCCAGCCCTGGGCTTGAAAAGGTTGGAAACCCCTGCCTTAAATGGTTTAAAAGCAAGGGGCTTGGGTAATGTATGTGTGCTCTGATTTCTGTGCATAGCATTAATACTCTTTATTTCCTTTTCCCTCCTCATTTTTAGCTTTACATGGACAGATGGAAAACTAAACAGCAGTAATTTGTTGCTACTCTCAGGTCAGGTGGTTGAACATTTTGACCTGGAGTTTCGAATCCTTTATGCACAGTCAAAGCCTCTTGACTCAAAAGTACAACCCACTGGCAGAAGTAGCGGAGCCCATGAGCACTTAGTTAACAAAACAATGCCTTGCAAGGAATTCACTGTGAATAACTTACTCAGAGCTGAGTTTGCCAGGCTTTCAAGCAGTCCACAAAAGTTTGAGAGAGAAATACAGCTGGCTAAAGACCTCCAAGACGGAAAGCTAAGTGCTAAACGGCACATCTTCAGCAGAGAGGAAGATTGGCAGAGTGGTCCTGATGTATTTGGAACAACTAAAAACACCATTAGTCATTCAACCCAAACAGAGCCATTGGAAGAGAAGCCTACAACTGAACTCTCCAACTGTGCCACCCAAACCAGTGTTTCAGTGGCAACAGTGACCACTCAGACCACAACTCGCTCCAGAATGGTGGGCACTCAGACGGCAGTTTTATACAAGACTGTCACAACACAAACGGACGAGAAGGAGGTTGTGGAAGCAGCTGTGGAGCAACATGGATCTGATCAGAGGTTTCCCGATCAACGAACACTTTCTAAAGAAGGCTCTCCCATTTCTAGAAAGTCCACCTCCACGTCTTCTAGCACGCGGTCACTTTCTTCGCTCTCCTCCCAGTGTTCTCGGACAAGCTCTACTGGTTCGCTAACATCCCTTAGATCCATGGACTACTCCATCAACCCCCGAGGAGAGTACTTACGCAAGCTAAATAAGGAGAGGGAATTCCACTATTCTGTCATCCGCTCCAAGCTTAACCACATGGTTTCCTTGCTATCTGGGAGGCGGAATGTCCCTGACAACTACATAGTGTGCCATCCAATGAAGTGCAGCTTGAAACCTAGGCAGCGGATCAGCACAAGCTTGGTAAACCTTCGGGATTTTTCATTGTATGCCTCAAATGACTGCTTCTAATTAAAATAGAAAACATATGAACTCTTATTCATGGACTAGCTGCTTTGTGGCTGGGTTTGCAGCCCTTTTTAATTGTCTACTTGAATTTACCTAGCCATTTTTATGTGCCATTGCAGATCAGGGGAGGAGACTCTGTGGCCCCTAATCCGACTTGTGAAAGGAACTCCAGCCTGGGTTTTGGGCTGAAGAACCCAATGCCATTGAGGGTACAGACATGCTGCCATCCTCTGGTGCCCCACAGAGTATTGTGACAGACAGACATCTTGGTTACCATGTTGGTTTCCCACCTCTCTGCCTCATTTCTCAGGTTTTGCTTGGAAGTGGGGAAAGAGATCAAGCCAGTATAGCTTGTAGTATGATGGTAGGCACCACATTTAAGACTGGTTTTCATTTCTACCTGTGGTTTACATTTTCCTGTGTCAGCAATAAGTGTTTTTGTCTCTGCACTGGGTCTTAGTAATTCTGTGGTATTTTTATGAATTTTGCCTTTTTGTATGCATTCTGTTTTCTGATGCTTTTTTGGTTTTGAATTGTGAGGCAACTTTTGTCAAAGCACCAAAATATTGAGTTGTTAATCCCAAGTGCCTTTTCCTCCTCCCCATAAAACTTAATCTTAAGGGTTTTTTAAATAGTAATCCTGTGATGGGTGTGTTAGTATATAGAGACTAACAGTTCAGTGCCTCATAACTTTCCTGGCAATTATAGTAATCTTTTATGAATAAAAGGTACAGCAATTTCCCCATCTGTCTGTAGGCATCTTTACTGTCAGTTTGTTTTAGTTGCATATTATATATTATGTTGATGAATTTGACTCTGAAAATAAAACATTGCCCTAAAGAAACAATTGTAGAAAGGTGTGGTAAAATACTTTTGAATACAAATATGTTCTCTGGTTATCATAATTGAACATAAGATTATATAAGGGCTGCAGCTTTAATTGGGGAATTCAACGGTTCCTATGCATTTCCGTAACAGCTTTTTGAAATTGGCCAGTTGTGTTCCACTTGTAGAGATAGAAAATATATGTATATCCAATGTTAACATGATAAATAATGAAGAGTACAAAGAAGCAAATTTAAAAGTGCAGCCAAAATAATGCAAATTGACAACTTTGAAATACTGTAGGTACATTTTCTGTTTGTAATACAACCTGCTCATATCTACTGCTGTAAATCCCACCTCATGCCTCAATCTGGTGCAGTGGTGATCCTAGCTGTCCAACAGCTATGGTGACAGGGGTGTATTTCCCTGGCAGGGGGAATTCCTCTGCCACAAAGGTGTCAGCTAGCAGTCCAGAACGGTCCTCCATTCTGGAACTGCAGGTCAGCTAAGTGGGATTGGGTACTCGGGCAATGCATCTGGCCAGTGCATTGCTCTAATATGGCCAACTTTGACATGAGCTCAGCCAGCTGTGTTGCCGTATTTAAAATGGCTAAAGGAGCATCAAAAACGTGGGTCTCAGTTCCCTGTGTGCCATCAGTCCCTGCTATGGTAATGGTAGGACCTCCTGGCGAGAGGCTGCTAAAATGTCATGGGAGATGATACTTCGATCCACCACGTCCAACTAGACGTGTGAAGAAACCAAGAAACCATACCTAGAAGCATTTTTTTAAAAATAAAACTCCTGCTACTTTATTGAATATTGCCAGTTCTACTTCAGTAGGCTGTCTTTTTAACATGAGTGTTACTATACTGTACAGTATCTTTATTTCTATAGACAGTATTAAAAGGTGGTATAAAGCACATTTCGAGGAAACAGTGTCAAACCTTGGTTTCAGAAGTGTTTTCTGCATGCTTCTTTTGGTTTGTGCTGGCTTCAGTGCAGAAATCCTAGTTTGCATTAAATCAAGGTTATATGAGTTCAAAGATTTTGATTAAACATTAATAAACAACTCCAGAGTTTTTTCCCCCAGAAAAAATATCTGGGTTACAGTAAAACCTCGTATAAACAGCACCTCGCTTAGAGACTAACTTGCTTAAAGAGCAGAATTTTCTTTGAATGGTCGCTTCGCTTAACAACTAAAACCAACCAAAAACTTGCTTAACAACTAAACTGGGGTTCACAATCCCCCCCTGCCAGAAGTCACAATTGGTCACTTACAATGGTGTTTCACTTAAAGAGCAATCCCATGGAATGCATTATGCTCTTTAAGCAAGGTGTCACTGTACTCTGTTTCTGCAGCAGCAAAAACAAAGCAAAACAAAAGTATAGTGGCCTCAAGCCAGAGCTCCCTATTGCCAGGTGTAAAGAAGTAGTTTTGTCTTAGTTCAGGTTGGTCATCTTGTCCTGATGCTGGCCTAAGAGTTTGTATCTTTGCAAATTCTGGTTTATATTGGGAGGGCAGAGGAAGAACTTGAGCATACTTGAACCTCACCCAGTGTTTCAGGGGGGAAAATACTATAAAAGTCCCTAGGCACCATCTAGTGACTGGGGGACAGTGTTTCAAAGTAAAAGGTAGAAATCACCCTTGCTCAAAAGCCAGTCGTATTTGACTCTATGGTTCAGTGCTCATATCTGTTTATAGCTAAAGAGCCAGTGCTGTCTGTGTCTGAAGAAGTTTCTGTGGACATGTGGCAGGCATGACTAGTCACAGGAGTGTACCTTTCCCATCAAAGGAGTACCTATTTATCTACTTGTAATTTCTTGCTTTTGAACTGCTAGGTTGGCAGAAGCTGGGACAGAGGTGGAAGCTCACTTCGTTGTGCAGCACTCAGGTCTCAAACTGCTGACCTGCCAACCTTCTAGCCATCAAGTTCAGTGTCTTAACCGCTAAGCCACTGCAGTCCCATTTCAAAGTAATAAAATAATACAATTTGTAGAGCTGGAAAGGACCCTAAGTCGATCCAAAGCAAGAAGTTCCTTTGTGTAAACTGTTCAAGCCTGAGCATAGTTTTCTTCAGAACTGGCTTATCTTATTCCTAAATAGGAGACTGGATTGAAGCAAGTTTCCAATTAGAATGTTGTTATCTTCATGCTATGGTCATCTGACTGCATTGTCTCATGAATTAACATCAAAAGCTACGTAGTCAAAAATCACTAGATGAATATTAGCCAGCTCCTCTTTCATTATGTTAAGCATTCAGAAGTGAAGAAAGATATTGCTAGTGCACCTTCCTGTTTCCATACAATGCCAAGATCCTTCTATAAGTAGGACACAGACCTTATGCTATCTAGCACACAGTGTTCAGACTCATACTGGATCCAGTACTAAAGGTAATATGTAGTCTTGATGTCTAGTAGTCAGTGATAATACAGTAAAACCCTAACTTACATATGCCTCGAGTTACATAAAATTTGACTTACATAATGATTTTTACACTAAAACCATGTCCTGATTTACATAAATGTCCCGATTTACACAACACAATTTCCTATGGGTTTGCTTCGAGTTACGTGAAAAAATAATTTTTTCTATGGGGTTGCTTCAAACTTATACACAGAGCACATAATGTGCAATGCAGGGATGGAGGAATCACAATTTGGGATCAAAATTGCTGGGAGAAACATCAACAATTTGAGATATGCAGATGATACCACCCTAATGGCAGAAAGTGAGGAGGACTTGAAAAAGCTGATTAGGTTGAAAGAAGAAAGTGAAAAAACTGGTTTGAGACTCAATATAAAGAAAACAAAGATCATGGCAACATGCCCTATCAGTCCCTGGAAAATAGATGGGGAAGAAGTAGAAGCAGTGACAGATTTTACTTTCCTAGGATCAAAGCTCACTGCAGATGGTGATTGCAGTCATGAAATAAAAAGGCGACTGATTCTTGGGAGGCAAACGATGAAAAATCTGGGGAACAGAGTGAAAAGTAGAGACATCACATTGCAAACAAAAATTCACATAGTCAAAGCAATGGTATTCCCTGTGGCAATGTATGGTTGTGAGAGCTGGACCATTAGGAAAGCTGAGCGCAGAAGAATAGATGCCTTTGAGATGTGGTGTTGGAGGAGAGTTTTGAGAGTCCCCTGGACAGCGAGGAGAACAAATAGGTCAATCTTAGAAGAAATCAACCCTGACTGCTCCTTAGAAGGTCAAATAATAAAGATGAAGCTAAAGTACTTTGGACATCAAATGAGAAGAGAAGATTAACTTGAGAAAGCCTTGATGCTTGGAAAGGTCGAGGGCAAAAGAAGGCGGCGGCAGCCCAAAATGAGATGGCTAGATGGTATTCTAGACACAATGGGCACAGAGCTGAGCGAGTTGAGGAGGGTGGTGGAAGACAGAAGTGCCTGGCGGCAGTGGCGTAGCGTGGGGGGGGCGGGGGGGCGGATGCCCCGGGCAGCGGCTTTCAGGGGGCGGCAAAATGTCCCCACCACTTTGGCCTCCCTCTGCCTGGGGTTAGGAAACAGGACTTCCCAGGCGGAGGGCGGCCCTTTTGCTGGCGAGCACTGCTCGCCTCCGTCCACCTGGCTGGCCGTCGGGGGCTTTTCGCCGCCTGCCCCTGACTCCGCCTCCGTCGCGAGTTCGATCCTGGCGGGATACCAGATTGCCTAAGCCATTCATCCTTCCGAGGCCGGTTAAATGAGTACCCAATGGGACGGAGGCGAGCAACGCTCGCCAGCAAAAGGGCCGCCCTCCGCCTGGGAAGTCCTGCACGCGCGCGCGCGCGCGCTGCCCACCTCTGCCCGCCCAGCCATCCACCCAGCTTGCCGTCAGAGGGGGCGCTCGTCGGGGGTGGGTGGCGCCGTGGCGCGGAGCCCCTGGCGGCTGGCTGGGCGGGAGGAGGTGGGCAGCGGGCGCGCGCGCGTGCAGGACTTCCCAGGCGGAGGGCGGCCCTTTTGCTGGTGAGCCCTGCTCGCCTCCGTCCCATTGGGTACTCATTTAACCGGCCTCGGAAGGATGAATGGCCCAGTGGTCAGCAAACTTGGCTCTCCAGCTGTTCTTGGACTTCAGTTCCCAGAAGCCTTGATCAGCAGGAGTGCTGACTTGGGCTTCTGGGAATTGAAGTCCAAGAACACCTGGAGAGCCAAGCTTGCAAACCCCTGGCTTAGGCAATCTGGTATCCCGCCAGGATTGAACTCGCAACGTTTTGGCTGCAGTGCAAGAAGGGTTGGGGTGTGTGTGTGCGCGCGCGCGGGGCGCTCGTCGGGGGTGGGTGGCGCCCCTGGCGGCTAGCTGGGTGGGCTGGCGGGCGGAGGTGTGCGGCACGCGCGCACGCCGCTCGTCAGCAGGGGGGCCACCTTCTGCCTGGGTCCTGGGGGGCGGGGGGCGGCGGCAGCGGCGAGCTGGGGGGGGAGCGAGTTTGTTCTTCGCCCCCGGCGGCTGAACTCTGCGCGACGCCACTGCCTGGCGGACAGTGGTCCATGGGGTTGCAGAGAGTAGGATTCGACTGTGCGACTGAACAACAAATGGGTTTGCTTCGAGTTAAGTAAAAAAATCATTTTCCCTATGAGTTTGCTTTGAGTTATGTAAAAATTCATTTTTCCTATGGGTTTGCTTCAAGTTAAGTAAAAATGATTTACATAAAAAGCCTACTAAACAGACTTTTGACTAGGGGTTTTACTGTATCTTTATTATCCATGAATTACTGGAACTCCCATGCAATGTTTAAATTGCAGTAATTCTTGGTTTAATCACTTCAGTTTATAAACAGAATTATTTCATTTTAAAAGCTGCATTTGTAAGAGAATGCAGTTTGCATAACGTGCTTTCGCACCGATTTTTTGCAACTAGTCACCGTATGGTTACCTGTAAACTGTCATTAAAGTGGATTTCACACTCTGCTTGCTACAAATCAGTTTTTCCTGATAATGGGAGAGGAAAAGCCGATACAGTTGTACCTCGCTTAAAGAGCATAATGTGTTCCACAGGATTGCTCTTTAAGTGAGTTTGCTCTTTAAGTGAAACACCACTGTAAGTGACCAATTGGGACTTCTGGTAGGGGGTGGTGGGGATTGCAAACCCCTATTTAGTTGTTGAGCGAGTTTTTGGTTGGTTTTATTTGTTAAGCAAAGCGAACATTCAGAGAAAATGCTGCTCTTTAAGCAAGTTACTCTTGGCACTCTTTATGTGAGGTTTGACTGTATAATTATAAAGCAGTTCTCCATCTGCTAAATGCCACAAGATGGTTTCTTGAAGTTGCCCCTTTTTAATTTTCTTTGTACCAATAAGTAAGCTGTTTTGAACTTTCTACCATTGATTGGCACCTAAAAGTGAAACACTTTGAAAAAGCACTGTGGATGAGGATGAATTACTACTATCTAACTGTTTTTAGGAAAATATATTCTGAAATTCTTACTGCTCATGGTGGCTTCTACAAATGAACTAGCAGCTGCTATACTGTCAGAGCTGTACACAGGATCTATACGGTTTATAAATAGCTTACCAAGTGGAAATATTGGTTTATTTGCAATTGTAGTTAGTGGAGACTTCCATGTCACCAGGCTGATAGATGGAAAACCATTTATGCTACTGTTTATCTTACACTAGACAGGATTCAGAGGTTCTTAGAATCCTGCCTAGTGCTAGAAACAGGGCATTAATCTTTTCCAACTGCCTTATTTTTCTGCATTGTTTAAAGTTATCTCTCTACTCTCAAAGCAAGCATTCGACATGGAAAAAATGTTGCTTTTATGTTTGTTCCTGGAGGAGGGGGAAATAATTAGTATGTACGTGCCTGGTCTCAGTGCCACAGTTTATCAAATTCTCATTCCCACGTTTGTTATTGAAACATAGGAAACATGAAAAATTGTAGCCGTAACATTCTGTGATTATATACACAAAAAAGACATGGCAACCCAAAATGCTGAAGAGATTCTGCAAAAATGTGGCTGAGAAAAAACCTCAGTGGTTTCACTACATCTACTGTGGTCTGAACAGGAACAAAGACATTTTATCACTGGTGTCCAGGGGTTACACAGAAAGACCCCCCTCAAGCCACAATTGGGTATGCCTTGGGGAATGGCTACCTTGTGCCAGCTAATCTTTCTCTCACTAGGTCAAGCAAAAGGAACTACAGAATTAACTCCCCAAAGCTGGCTTTATTTTGCCATTTTCATGTCTGACTTAGGCACAGAAGAAGACTGATGTCAAACTCAGCTCATCTTTTTACTGTTTCCATGTAAATTCTCAGCCATTTGTCAGAAATGCATATGCATAATAATTAGCACAGACAACTCCTTGCATGTGATGAAGTGCTCTGCAGTGCACAAGATAATATTCCAAATAAAAATTGCTAGTGTCACAAGACCTTTTGTTGGTGTTTTGTTTTTTGAAATATTCAGTTCATTTTAATTGCAGTAACTTGGGAGAAACCTGGAATTGAAGAAATCTCCATTGTGAAAAAAGAAACCAAGGCGATTTGACTCCTGTTTACAACTATGCTTTGTAGAGATTTGGTTGTTCCAAGTTGCCCCATGCACATTAATCCCAGTACCTAGGTCATGTGCCCTTCAGAAGTCTTCACTAATGGGATCACATCCCACCACAGTGGTTTTCTTGTGCTAAGATAAGATGCGCACATTCATTTCCGAGACATTTTCCATGCTACAATACAGTTCTGCTTGTCTTGAGCTGTATGTGATTGTGTCACCAGGTGCAACTGCATTTAGATATTATCCAAAGACAGCACCCTTTTTTGCTCCTGTACTTTCACTTTGATAGCACCCATTCTTTCCTCCATTACAGTATTTACTTTCAGGTTTTACAGAGCAATCCTATGTACATTTATTGGGAAGTAAGTACCACTGTGCCCAGTGGGAGTTATTCCCAAATAAATATCAGCATTACACAATGTTACAGATTTCCTGCTGTTGCAGTGGTTTGGACTTAATTAACTTTGATACACCTTTCAGTAAAGTAACAATGAATTAACATGCATAACTGTTTAGCGTTGCAATCTCTTCCCACTGACTTAACTCCCATCCAGTTTGATAGTATGAAAAATTAAACTCAGTAATGCAGCACTGTAGCTAATACTGCAAAATTGTGTGCCTGTTTGACTTTCCTGCTCCTGCAAAGCTCACAATTGGTTGGAACCTTGATGAAAAAATGGGTGGCTTGAGCCTGGTTTGAGCATGTGAGGAAGATTATTCCTCCTGGTGTTTTTTTTAGCGGTGACTAAGCACAATTGCTTCGTCAGTGCTAAATTGGGACTGCGGTGGCTTTGTGGTAAGATGCCGAACTTCATGACCGGAAGGTTGGCAGGTCGAGACCCAAGTGCTGCATGACAGAGTGAGCTTTTATTTCTGTCACTGCTCCTGCCAACCTAGCAGTTCGAAAGGAAGAAATTGCAAGTACAGTAAAACCTTGCATAAAGAGTGCTTCGCTTAGAGACTGACTCACTTAAAGAGCAGAATTTTCTCTGAATGGTCGCCTTGCTTAGCAACTAAAACCAACCAAAAACTCACTTAACAACTAAATCGGGGTTCACAATCCCCCCCACCAGAAGTCACAATTGGTCACTTACAATGGTGTTTCGCTTAAAGAGCAAACTTGTTTAAAGAGCAATCCCGTGGAACACATGCTCTAAGCGCAGTACCACTGTAGAGAAATAGGTACCACTTCAGTAGGAAGGTAAAGCATTCCATGCATTCCGGTGTCTAGTCCCAAGAATTAAGGAAATTTGAACTGTAGGGCATCTTCTTGCTAAGAATAGAGGTATATCTGATAAATCATGTATCTTCTACCGTAAATAAACACTACTTCACAAACCTACTAGCCTTTCCATTTACTATAAAGCTCATCATGAGTCCTTTGAAAGAACTGAAATGAAAGGCGGAATTGGCTGTCCCTATCAAAATCTATAGTCAGATTTGCAATGCAGTCTTACTATCTGCAATGATACAAACATAGGTTCAGTCCAGTTCATCTGCATTGGAGTCACGTTGCATAACAGCTAAAGGGCTTAGTAAGCAGAGGGCTTTAATTTGTAGATAACTGCAGAGTGGCGATCACCTCTTTATTTGGGGTAGGAGTCAAGGTTATAGAAAGGCACATCAAAGAGAACCTATGCTTTGAGTGAGGAAGAAAGTTGATATGAGATCTGAATTTTTGATTCAGTTATATTTTCAGTCATAAATTGTGGCTTTAAATCAGGGGTTCTCAGCCTGCGGCCTGCAACACAATTTCATGTGCCCCCCTGCCTCCTTCACACCCAGAAGTGCCATGTGTGGCAAAATGGCCATCTGGACCCCGAAGCTGTCTGAGGAAGCGTGACCTGGCCCTCGGCTTAAAAAGGTTGAGAATCCTGGCTTTAAATTATACTTTTTTTTCCTTTGGAGAAAGAAACTTTCTTTCCGTATGAGTGTATGGTTTACATGGGGATACGGGTAAAGAGATTAGTAGTCTGAACACTATGAGCATTTACTTGCAACTCAACAAGTGATGATTCTCAAAATGAAAAGTGGAAGAGTTCACACAAATAAAGTGAAATGTAATCTCAGGGGCTTCTAGAAGTTATTCATTCATTGAGTGACTGTAAGTTGAAAGCACCGTAATGGCAAATCGCTACAACAAATTTAAGTATAGAGTTTCAAACAGCATTCTGTGCACTCCGTGTTGAGGCATGCCTGCCACATGTCAACGGAAACGTCTGCGGACACAGGTAGCACTGGCTCTTTGGGTATAAACAGATTACACTGAACCCTAGAGTCAGATAGGAATGGCTTTCGAGCAAGGGTGACCTTTACGTAGAGTTTCTGTATTTTACAGCTTATAAATCTTACTATTAAAATATCTAAAATAATCTGTTTGGCATTTACATGTACTGTATGGTAGTTAAGCCGATCCAAGTTAAAATGTGCTGAAAAACTTTTGTTTGTGTCTCTAATGTATAATGAAGAACATGCTGTTGCAGTCTGTTTCAAAGTGAACACATTTGGGTGCACATCAATTTGAAGACCCACATCCCCTCCCAACTCTGTTTCCTTCTTTATTTATGGACCATCTTTTTGAAGATTCTGGAAACATGAGGATAGATGACAACTTTAATGGAGTTGTCCTTTAATGTAGTTCCCTTATAATGAATTCAGTATAGGAATGACCCTTTATTTACTTTGGATGCTTTTTTGGCCTTTGTTTAGATTTGTCATCTCTCTAAAGCAGTGTTTTCCAACTTTTGTTTTTTGGACTTCAATTCCTAGAAGCCTAGGACAATCTCCCAAAGCACTGATCAGCCAATGTACTGACTTAGGCTTCTAGGAATTGAAGTCCACCAGTGGGGTGTGGGCCCTATGTTGGGAACCACTGCTCTCTAAAAGCTACAATTCAGTGCTTCTCGGTGCTGATGTTAAGACCAAGCAAGCAATCTACCAAGAGAGTTTAAATTTGAAATCTAGAAAAGTCAGCATACAGATGAAAATGCATCATTTTGCTTCTTTGGTCTCTAGGCAAATAAATATAGCAAGTTTATTGATCAATGCAGCTTTTTAGAGCCCATCTTAGTCTTTTAAGCTTCTGATTTCTTGTTGTAGTATAGTGGCTTCATGTAATACAAAAGTGATAAAATAGTGATTCACTGGCATGCATTTAGCATGTGTCCTTGAAGATGGGCTTTTTAATGAAGTTTGCCCAGCCTTTGCAACTTTCCTGGGGGCACCTTATAGAGGTTCTAGGTCACTAACTGCAAAACTCTAGTATACAGTGGACCCTCGCTTAACAAGTGACTAGCTTAACATAAAATTTGAATAACAAAAGGAAATCCATGGAAAATAGTGGCTCAGTTAAAAGTTTCCCCCCTGGAACAGATTAATAGGTTTTTAATGCTATGGGAAACCATGTTTCGGTTAACAAATTTTGGTTTTCAGTGCATTCCTATGGGAAATTGAATTCAATGCATTTCTATGGGAAATTCGCTTTACAAATTTTTCATAGAACAAAAGGTCCCAGAGAACAGATTAAATTTGTTAAAGGAGGATCCACTGTAATTCAGGATGTTGGTATTCTGCACATAACCTCCCACTAATCTAAATAACCATAACAATACCAGGGCTTTAGGTTTTGGGATGATAATTCAGCTGTCAACATTTAGTAGACAAACAACTTTCTACATGTTGACCCATCCTTCTTACTCACTTCCTCTAATCTGATGTTACGCTACCGAACATTTACCATATATCAGCATACTAAGTTACCAGTAATTAATCTTTTTTCAACACAAGGATGTTGCTATGTAGCACTTCAACCACAATGTTTGCTACCATATTAATTTATATCCCTTTCCAAGAGGGAAAGCCATTTTTTCACATACAGGTATATGTTATCCTAGTAAAAATTAATATACAGTATTTAATTTTTATTCCTTGGATACCTTGGAGTCATTATTCAGTGACGAGTCCTTGTAGGAGTAGATGTCTCCACAACAACATTCCTCACAACTTCTGTCCATAGAAATCTATCCCTGCTACTTCTCCATGTTGGTACCCCATGAGAAAACGTTCCCATCTGCGAAGTGGTCTTCCCCTAGGTCTTTTGCAATCTATGGGATACCGATTCATTATTCTGGTGCTCCATCTATTGTCACTTGTGCATGCAACATGGTCAGCCAACCATAATTTGTTCATTGCGTACTGTGTTACTATGTCTTTTAGCAATGATCTTCACCTGATTTCCTCATTTTGTACTTTATTGCGATGTGAGATTCTGAGCATTGATCTCTCCATTGCTCGTTGTGTTCCTTGCAGCCATTTTTCTTCTGCAACTGTTAAAGCCCAAGTTTCGCTGCCATATGTCATTGCTTTCAAGGCCATAGAACTAAACAAATTTGCTTTTCTTTCTGGTTTAGCTTTTGACTTCAGGATGGCTTACACTTCTCTGAATTTACCCCACACAGTTCACTGTCTTCTAGAGATTTCTTCTTTTAAATCATTGTCCATCCTGACTTGCTAGATCCAAATAAACATAGCTTTCCACTTTTTCTATTTGTTCCTCATTGAGTTTTATTCCATCACAAGGCAACTCTTTCGATTTCATAAACTTGGTTTTAGTTTTGTTGACCTTAAGACCTATTTTTGTGCCTTCTCTGTCCAGCTATATAAGCTTTTGTTACAACTCTTCTGTTGTACTGTATTACTTATCAGTACAATGTCTTTGGTGAACCTCAAATGGTTTAATTTCTCACTATCTATTGTGAAACCCTTAGTCCAGTTTAATTTTCACATCACCATTTTGAGGCAAGCAGAGAACATCTTAGGTGAAGTTGTATTTTTTAAAAAACTTGCAACTCAATAATTACCATAATTAATACAGTTTTAAACCAGTTTACTTCATTTAAAACCAACATCGACAATATAAAGTAACCCCCACAATTAACAACTTAATCACCGGCCAAAGACTTTTTCAAATTAAAATGTTTTGGGCTGCTGATGGAAGTACTGTACATCAAGTAAGGGGTGACATGAAACTGCTTCAAAAAGTTTGAAAGCCTAAAAGTAACCCTCTTTCTTCTCTTCACCAAACATGCTTTTCAGAGTGGTGGAACAGAGCAATGTCTCTCTTGAGAATCTTAAGGCCCATTAAGGCTTATTAATTAATCAGTTTTGTTAATTCATTCAGTTCTACTCCACCTTTCTCCTTGTTGAGGACCAAGAACTTGAAAAGGGCCATGTTCCCCCGATACCATAGATTCTAAGAAGTTAATTGTGTTATACAGTACTGTATAACTATTCCTGAAGTACAATACAGATCTTATCAGATACATGCAGCCTATCTCATGCTGGTTTAGCCCCATTCAATATCTTCTTCCACTCCTTGCATTCCATTAAATTGTGTATCAGAGTAACACCATAATCCAATACAGAAATTTCTTGAGTGGCCATATTAATCTGTTACAGCCATACATTCAAATGGAGACTGCCACCAGGAAATCAGAAAAAAGACTGATACTCTGAAGGGTAGCAAAGAAAGATTTAGAAAAGATCGTCAAATGTAGGGATGTGTCACTGGGGGCCGAGGCCAAGATCAGCCACACTATATCGGATGTAACATGGTGGGAAAGTTGGAAAGTAAAGAAAGTCAACAGAAAAAAACCTGGCACATTTGAAATCTGACTCAAGAGGAGAGCTTTGCAGACACCTTGGACTTTAAGAAATACTTGCAAGTGGGTCCTAGAGCAAATCAAGCTGAGGCTGTCCTACTTTGCACACATCACAAGAATGCAAGATTTTCTGGAAAAGACGATAATGGTGGGGAAGCTTGAAGGTGTTACCTAAAATTTTGAATAAAGCATTGTAATTAATCAAAACGTTTATTAAATGCCACATATCACAACACACACACATGGAAAATAAGGTAGAAGCCAGGAGTTAAATCATACGATTGGAATGCTCTCAAGGAGGAAGGGGGATTACCCAATAGTCAATAGACTCTGGCAAGGAATGTAAAAAAAATAAGGTCCATTGTGTACTGGGTCAAAGGGTGTGAAAACCGGTTTGTCGGGTGTCCTGATAAGCAGAAATTCCTTTTCATTCCTTCACAAAGGAAGCTGAATGACTCATTCCTCTGGTTTGATTATAGTTCAATTAAACATTGATTAGAACACTGACCCAAGGATAAACATAGCAAAATTCTGTGGGGAACACAAGAACCATGGAACCCCAAAATTGATCAGGGGGAGGGGGGAGAGAGGACGTGACAAGTCACACACACCTGGCAAAGTACAAAGGTTAACTGGAGTTCACCCTGGGGACCACTTAACTTAAAACTTTTCTCTTTACTTAAGTAACAGGCATTTACTTAATCTGTTCCTGTCCATCCAAGCAGATTCACACCACATTAAGCTGATGCAAACGAAGATGGACTGGCCGGTCCTGCCTTCCAGAGAACAAAGAGATATTCCTGTCAACCACAAATATGCTCCTTTGACCTAATGTAAACTCTCTACAACCGGTTTTTTTAGCAATAGCTGTAATCTGCCGCTTTTGTGTAACTAAATTCTCTGACCTCAGAGCTGCCTTTGTTTTATGTTTGCATGTAATTAAAATATGTTAATTGCCTTTCCTCTTTCCCAGTTTCAATCCCCTCTCCCTTGTCACCTAGAAGCTAGTCTAGAAAGCAGATATAAGCCCTTAGAGGTGGGTGGGGGTTATCTTTTGTTCACCAAATTTTGTGAGCAGAGATCACGAGAGGGTTTCTCCTCAAAACGATTGAGGGAAGGTAGCTGTTTAGATTGTAGGTCTGGCCAGACTATAAATTTGAATAGCTTTCCTTTGCTTGTGCTCCCAATAAATCACCTTGTTTTGATCGATTTACCTGTCTCGTTGTAAGTTCTTGGGTTTTTCTAACACCTCTGCCAGAGAAACGTACCTGGGCCCCAAATTTTTGGGTAACAAAGGCATCAGGAAAAGAGGAAGGCAAAACATAAGATGGATTGACTCCCTAAAGGAAACCACAGGCTTGAGCTTGCAAGAACTGAGCTGGGATGTTGAGGACAGGTCATTTTGCAGATCACTCATTGATAGGGTTGCCATAGGTTGGAGAAGACTTGATAGCATATAACAAGTAGTAGTACATAATGTGAACAGCCAAAGAATACAATCTTCTGGATACTCTTGCAGTAAACCTGCTGAAGATATTACAGTAATTGGATTTTTTTGAAGTGGTAGTCATGTGCAAGCATATCAGAGAGGGAACAAAACAACAAAAAAGTTGTGGCACCTTAAAGACTAACTCCTGTATTTTAATGTGAGCTTTTGTGTATACGATGAAGTGGACTTGATCCATGAAACCTCACATTAAAATACAGGAGTTAGTCTTTAAGGTGCCACAACTTTTTTCTTTTGTTTACACGCTGATATTAATTGGAGAAATATTGGTTTCGGGATAATGATGTTTGAGCCGTTAATGTTGGAAGTCTTTAAACCAGAGATTCTCAACCTGCGGCCCATGCCGTCCTATACACTATTTCATGTGCCTCCCCACCCACCACCTCCACCACACCAGGAAGTGCCATGTGGTGGAGGAAGGGCAAAATGGCCGTCTGGCACGCGAAGCTGTCCGAGGGAGCGTGACCCCAGGCTTAAAAAGGTTGAGAACTCCCGATTTAAACTGTACAGGACTGTTACGTGCTTATATGTAGCCCCGGTCGCAGAGGGATGCAAAGCCACAGTTACATATTATCTTTATTATAATGAGAATCCCATTGATTTCCAGGGTGCTGAAACTCCCCCCCCCCTCCAGGGAATCGATGGCTTCTCTCTCTCCCTCCCTCAAACTCGGGAAGTTGGAGAGAGCAAACCCTGCAAGGCAGAAACCACGGCAACCGCTGACCAATCACGAGCCTCCCGCTCGTCACGTGGTGCCGCCGGGCCGCTCTCTGCAGAGAGGGCTTCTCCTCTCAGTCTCGACCTTTTACCCCAAGATGGCGGCGCCTGTGGGTCCTTTGAAGTTTTGGAAACCAGGTGAGGACCGGACCGGGCGGGGCGGGAGCGTCAGAAACTGGGCAGTGGGGTGGCTAAGAAGAGGAAGGAGGGGGGATTTTTTTGCCTGCCTGTCTCCCTCCCACCGAGCCGTAGGACTTTTCCACGCCGGGGGCGGGGTGCGGTTATCGCGAAGCTCTCCCCACACTTTGCAAAGAGGTCGAGAAAGGAAGGGATCGCCTTTATTCCTCTGGAACTGGAGTTGAGGCGGGGAAGGCTTGTTTTTGGAGCCGGTATTCTTAGGTAAGTGGTAAAGATGCTGAACTCGCTGACTGGAAGGTCGGGGTTCGAGTCCCGGGCATTGCATGTCGGAGTGAGCTCCCGTCTCTGCCCCAGCTCTCCTGCCAATCTAGCAGTTCGAAAGCAAGAAATTGCAAGTAGATAAATAGGAACCGCATCAGCGGGAAAGGTAACAACGTTTCTTGCAGTCCGTTGTTGAGGAATGCCTGCCACATGTCCACGGAAACGTCTGCAGATGCAGACAGCGCTGGCTCTTTACCTATAAACAGATGAACACTGAACCCTAGAGTCAGATATGACTGGCTTTCGAGCAAGGGAGACCTTTTACCTATCCTTATGTAAAAGGTAAAGGTTGCCCTTGCTCGAAAGTCAGTTGTATTCAACTCTAGGGTTCAGTGCTCATCTCTGTTTATAGCCAAACAGTCAACGCTGTTTGCATTTGCAGACATTTCTGCAGACATGTGGCAGGCATGACTAGACACTGGAGTGCATGGAACGCTGCTTACCTTCCCACTGAAGTGGTCCCTATTTATCTACTTGCAACTTCTTGCTTTTGAACTGCTAGGTTGGCAGGAGCTGGGGCAGAGACGGGAACTCACTCCATCATGCAGCACTCGGGTCTTGAACTGCTGACCTGCCGACCTTCCAGTTATAAAGTTCAGCATTTTGACCACTAAGCCACCACAGTCCCTCTTGGCAACCTGTTAAATCAGTGTGGTATATGGAAGCTTAAGGTTCCTTTGGTGATTGTCCTGAAAGATGTGGGAAGAAAAAGGCAGTTTGTACATGCTCAGGAACGTTCACATCTTTATTAACGACGGACGTACCTCCAGAGAAGCAGATTGGATTAAGAAAACAATAGATCTGGAAGGGCCAAAGGGTCATTGAGCCTGATCCTTCTGCCAAAGCAAGAAAATCCACAGCTGAAGCATCCCTGGCAAGTGCTGTTTAACCTCTGTTTAATTATCTGCAGTGAACGAGAGTCCACCACCCTGTGCTAACTATTAGCAACAGCAATTACACTTATATGCCGCCCAATAGCTTTTAGTACACTCTCTGGGCGGTTACCAAGTTAATTAGCATTCTGCCCCCAAGATGCTGGGTACTCATTTTAATGACCTCAGAAGTATGGAAGGTTGAATCAAACAGGTGTCAGGATCAATCTCACAACATTTTGGCTGCAGTACAGCAGTTTAATCACTGCACCACCATGTATCCTATTGGAAAACAGCTCTTCTTCTCAGGAAGTTATTCCTAATGCTTAGAAAAAAAGTTTTAAGATGTAATCTTAGAACGACATAGTGTGTCTGGGCTCTGCTGGATTTTTTTGTTTTAAATTACACCACTGCTGAGGTCTCCTGCCATCCAAAGTTTTTTTTAAAAGGATACTTTAATGCAGCTGGTTGGGTTTAAACTTTGTGGTGTTTCATGAGGCTAATGTGTTGAATTTCAATCCAAGACATGTTTACAAAGGAGTCTGTTTGACTCAATAGGGGTAAAAGTAAGAGTAGATCTAATCTGAATTTAGTTCTAAGAAAATTTACTTATTCTCACTTCTCATAGTACTTGGAAAGAAGTCAAACTAGAATCAGTAGAAATCATTTCATTTAAAAAATAGAAAGGAGTACACTTCAAATTTCCTCATCAATGGTTTTCATTTAAAAGCTAGCCACACGTTTATTTATTTTATTTATTTGTTCAGATTTATATTGCTGCTTACTTGCTGAGGCGACTCAGGACAGTTTACAGTTAAAACAGCAACAGTACAGTAACAATCATAAAATACAACCTCACAAAACAACCAAAGCAGAACACAGACTAACTCCCCTCTCGCCGTTGATGGGGGCCTGGAGGTGGTGGTTGGGAGGTCCTCAGCTGTCTGCCAGGCCATGGTGTCTTTTCCTTCAGGCCATTAGTGTGGGTCTAGAGGAGGGGGTGATGTTCTCAGCCGCCTGCCAGGTCATGGCGTTTTCTCCCTCAGGCTGCTGGTGTGGGCCCAGAGGTGGGGGCAAGGTTCTCAGTCACCTGCCAAACCATGGCGTCTTTTCCCTCAGGCCATCGTTGTGGGCCACGTTACTTATACTGATTGATATAAGTACAACAAACTGCAGGAGGCTGTCCTGAGTACTGTGTTAGTGGTACAAAACTATAAAATGTTATATTTTTTGTAATTGGGAGCTGTGTTAATTTGAATAATTTGGGAGCTACAGAACAAACTTGCTTATGGTTGAAAGGTCAAACTCAAAATTCTCTTGAAATTGGACGCTGATCTCAGTCCATTGCTTGTTAAACAGCATGTGCATTCATTAATGTTGAGGTAGCATTCTAGTATTTTCTGCAGTGCTAATCAATTTGCATACTATGTCAGTGATATTTGCATTATGCTCTTGAGGTGACTTTTGTAGCATGAAGGATAATTAGTGCACCTTTTTATGTATTGGAGTGGAATATTTATAGGCCTATTAATATTTATTTAAATTAAACAGTTACTCATTGGTAGACATGTAGCAAAGTTTCCTAACATTTGCAAAACAGAAGAGAACAAAATTTCATATCATTTGCAAAACAAAAGTGAACAAATGGCCTCATTAATTTGTATGCAATCACATATTGTTTCTGGTATGAATCGAGAGAACTGGGTTTCTGAAAACCAAAACTCTAGCCTTCAATATCCTGTGAATTTCTGCTTTTCACAAGTACAGTAAAACCTCAGATAACACTAAAACCTGGTTCCACAAGTCTTGGTGTTATACGATTTTTAGTGTTATCCGATGCATGTTAAAATCCTATGGGATCCATAGAGATACATTGTAACCACATAGGCTTTAGCGGTTGTTATCTGATGCATCCCATAGGATCTTAATGTTATCCGATGCAATTCTTCCCCCCAGATTGCTTAATGTTATGCGATTTTAGTGTTATTCGATACTAATGTTATCTGAGGTATTACTGTATATGTTTTCATTGTTACTGAAACCAACTCTAATTAATTCCTCTGACAGAAAGCTAAATGCTAGTGAACTGAGTAGAATTTATTCCTAGTAATTGTAAACCAGGTAGAGATCTTGGTAGTTCAGTGCCCTCAGCTGAAGAATTTGCAGTGGCAAGTATCCCTTTAGGAAATATCAATAAAGTTTTGTGTCGATAAATGCTGTTCATGGTGAATGAATACATCTTTATTTCACACTGGGTTTATATTGTGTTTCTTTTTGTAGTATTTTGACAGACAACATAATTTAAACCATTCCCCCCCCCAAAAAAAAAAATGTTAAAAGTTCTGAACAAGAAACTTAATACATCCATTGGCTGTTGTTAGTTGTGACATCATCTTCTCCACTAAGCAGTTTTGCAGGTATCGAACAAGTGTGGGACAAAAATGTGTGAAGCATGATTGGGGTGGGATGAAGGAAGTATTTCTCATTTGACCTGCCAAACTGGTGTTTAGTAAAGGAGATTTTGAAAACCTTCCATATAGATTGTACCCTATAGATAATCACGGATGTGCAAAGTGTTTCAAGCAAAAGATGTGTTATAGGCCAATCTCTTTCAACTCACAGAATCCAGTTCTAAATAAAATGCATAGGTTCAGGCTGATTATGCCAGTTGTATAGATAATTATATGCTAATTGCATATGTATATGTTGCTGAATTTTACATTAATTAACAGTATTTAGGAAATTGCTATGTGATTGCAATCTTTAGTACAATTAGTGGCCTCTTCCTGTGGATGATGCAAGTTTCTGAGCATGAATAGTGTTCATATGTGCTGCATATTAAGTATGTATATATTAGCTTACTTGACATTATGTTATGTAGGTAATTACTGATTATTCCAAATTTGAAGTGCTTAATCAAAACCTGAATTAAAACTTCTATTTTCACCTGAACTTCTTACAGCCACTGGCTATGTTATTGTGGCATCTTTCCACCAAGGATCTAACATACCTACATAAGCTGGAGTATTACTGAACATATAGCCATTTTTTTCATGTATAAACTAGGATCACTACAGTATTGTTGTAAAGGTATTATTTGCCAAAGGTAGTGGAGCAATTAGCTCTGGACTGTGTTGCTGTCATTGTGGGTTTGTCGTCCCCCATACATTGATACAGAAAAAAGTGGGAGTCGAGTATAGCTTGACTGCTGTGTGAGGTGGTATATGATGACAACGTTTTTGCCATTGGTGAATATCACTTGCTCTTTTCTAAGACCTTTTCATCTAGAGCAGGGATGCCCAAACTACGGCCCTTGGGCTGGATCCAGCCCACGGTGTCCTTGCACGTTTACCACATGACCGGCATGCTCAACCATGTTGACTGGCATGCAGCCCTAAATGCTTGCGCACCCCAATCTGAGCAGTTGTTTTTATTGATATAAATCAATATTTCAAGGACACTTTCAAGGTTTTTTGTCAATGTGTGTGGTGTAGTGAATAGAATGATGGACTTTGGACAGTGATGGCAAACCTTGGCACTCCAGGTGTCCTGGAACTTCAATTCCCAGAAGCCCTGATCAACAAGAATGCTCACTTGGGCTTCTGGTAATTGATGTCCAAGAACACCTAGAGTGCCAAGGCTTGCCATCACAGGACTAGGACTTAGAAGACCAGGGTTCAGTTTCCCACTTGTTCATGGAAACTCACAGGGAGAAGGGGTGAACTGGTTAAAACACTCCTTAAATAATTTGCTTACCTTGAAAACCTACTAGGGTCACTATAACTCAGTTCTGACCTGATGGCACATAACAGAAATAAAGCAGCTTCACATTTAATGGCTTTAGAATTGTCATCTCCAATTTGTATTCCATTTTTTGTTTCTGGACATATTTAGAGGCCCATACCTTGAACATAGGATTTATTGTTGGGGAATAAATGCACAAACTATCCTTCTATTTTACCTTCAAAATTCTATAGAAATAGAACTGCCATAACACAGAGAATGCACATAGTCTAGCAGCAGCATGATGTACATTTTTAATACACTAGTACCCAAGATAACGTTGAGACTTGGTTCCACAAGTCTCGTCGTTATCCGGTTTTTAACGTTGTGCCATGCATTGATCACACAACGTTAAAAAAAGCCCTGTTTCCCTGGAGGCTGCAGCAAGCCAGAATGTTGGGATTTGAACCCTGACGTTTTGGCTTGCTGCACTGGCTGAGGACGTTGGGGAAGCCCAGAAACAGCTTGGATCGGGTCTCCTCACCTCCGGTTTTTTTTTACCAATTTTGGGGTCTCTGACCCCCCCCCCCCCCCGCCAGATTCAGGGAGGTAGGAAGACTTGATCCAAGCTGTTTCTGGGCTTCCCCAACGTCCTCAGCCAGTGCAGCAAGCCAAAACGTCAGGATTCGAACCCTGACATTCTGGCTTGCTGCACTGGCTGAGGACGTCGGGGAAGCCCAGAAACAGCTTGGATCGTGTCCCCTGCCTGCTCCAGAGAGATCAGAGGACCCGATCTACAGCTGCAGGGTCGCTGGGGAAGCTGACGGGGGAGCCCCCTGTCAGCTTTCCAGCCTCCCCACCCCTGCCTCCGTAGCTGCAGGGTGGCTGGGAAGCTGAACGGAGCCAGCCACCCTGCTGCTAAGAACGACTGTATCGGATAACGCTAAAAAGAACGTTATCCGATGCAAATCTTCCCCCAAAATTTGTCGTCGTTATGCGGTTTTAGCGTTATCCGATGCAATCGTTATCTGGGGTATTACTGTACAAGCATTTTAATATTTTTCTCAACTGCCTGATATTTGCCCTGTCTTTATAAATCATTTTCAGTTGATAGAATTACTATGGACTTTTCAAACCTTACCTGTTGTTGTACACTATCTCTATGGGCAGTAAATGTCATTTGAAAACATTTTTTCATAATATTGTATCGGTCTACTCTACAGTCTGTATATTTACCAGAGATAGTTTTGCAAATGAAACCATGGAATGCACATGGCCTTGAATATTATTCAATTGTAATTTGATTGGCTTTCAGCTTCTACTAATGTTGTGTTAATTACTGGCAGGACATTACATTTCCAGAAGTGGTATACAGTAAAACCTCGCATAAAGAGCACCTCACTTAGAGGCTAACTCACTTAAAGAGCAGAATTTTCTCTGAACGATTGTCTCGCTTAACAACTAAAACCAACCAAAAACTAGCTTAACACTTAAATCAGGGTTCACAATCCCCTCCCCCCGCCAGGTCACAATTGGTCATTTACAATGGTGTTTCGCTTAAAGAGCAAACTCTCTTAAAGAGTAATCTCATGGAATACATTATGCTCTTTAAATGAGGTACCACTGTATATGATTTTGCCACAAGATCATAACCATAAATATTTCTACTTAATTTAATAATTACAAATATTTTGGATTTGAAATTATTTCCATTATGTATCAAATAAAGGAAACAAAAATGCTTGAAATGTATAAAAAATCCTAAACATTCTTTAGGAGGCTGATTTGTGTATAGATATGTTGCTCCATACTAGTTATAGTTGATGAAAGGTAATGTCCAGCAATAGCTAGAAAGCCATGGGTTCCGCACATCTATGATAAAACGTCTTTCTCAGTTTATATCTGAGGGTGGCCTTCTGGTAACATTTTGTGCTAGGTGAAATGTGTTGCTCATGTAGGAATGAATGGAATCCTGTCTCTCTAAGTAAACATTTTAAGTACAGTAGTTTCATTAAGGTATGAGAGAGTGGGCTAAAATGGAATCCAGTGACACAGTCCCTACACAGGAGGAGCAACAATCCACTAATAATAATTTCGTGCCAGAAATTATTCTGGGTTGAAAGGATTTTTGTGGAAGAAACTCTGCTCAGGGAATGCCCAAATGAAGCTCCTTTCATGTCCCCAAGAGCTGGGCGAGAGCTGGGCACTCAATCCGTCTTTCAGTACTTGGGTCTCAAACTACCGACTTGCCAGCCTTCCCGCTAACAAGGTGAGCTTCTTAACCACTGAGCCACCACAGCCCCTTGTCATCACATTTCTACCTTTCCTTGAGGAAGGAGAGGACCTACTGTATAGTGATGTCTTCTGTTCTAAAGATAGCAATTCAACAATCAGCAGGAATTTAATAAGAAACAGGCTAGAACAGGGGGACCCAAAAAAAATTGGGCTGTGGGCTGGTCACGTAGTTCAGGGGGCCATTCACTATGGCCTGGAGGCTGGATGTGGCCCCCAACACCAATTCATCTGGGCAATGAAGCACTCATTACTCCCAGGAGTGGAAGTAAAACGCGTCCATATGGGCCTCATCTGGGCCCTGGGCCGTAGTTTGGGCACCTCTGGGCTAGAACTACCCTGTCTCTCTCCTGATGGCAAGGACAGCTATGGTTGCCCTTGTCATGTAAACAGATTGAAAGGGATTTAGAGAAAATCTCTACCATGAAAGATAATTGTAATAGCTGACACGTTGTTTTGCACTTTCTCTCAGAATGATGAATTTGATACCCAGTACATATCATCATTATTTGAGCTGGCAGAGAAAAATCTTGATGATTGTGGTCCTGCAGCTATAATTCATATGCTGTATTGGATTGCAAGGTTAATTAATGTTTTATTTATTTATATCTCACCCTAATTAGCACATGTACTGTTCTTGGTGGCTAGTAACATCAGGCAAACAATCCACAATACAAATCATATTAGTATAATTACAATAGATTAAACAGGTAACACATTAATATCAATCTAGAAAGAAAAAGAAAGAAAAATATACCCACCTAAATGACATCAATAAAATCCAATATAAATTACAATTTACTGTTTACAGTAAAAGGAAGCATTTAAAAAAGAGCTTTGCAGCTCAGAAATTATGACATAAGAGATATTTTGTTTTTAATTTTTTCTATTATCACATAGCCTCAAATGGAAACACTAGGTGGAAAAGGAACATCTGAAGTGATTTATGAAAAGTGTAGAAACTGATCTTATTTCTACTGACAAGATATTCCACATTGTAGGAGGCACTGTTGAGAATGCTCTTGTTCTTGTCATTGCCTTTTTTTACTTCCTTAAGTGTAAGGTAAAGGTAAAGTCGCCCTTGCTCGAAAGCCAGTCGTATCTGACTCTAGAGTTCAGTGCTCTTCTCTGTTTATAGCCAAAGAGCCAGCATTGTCTGTGTCTGCAGACGTTTCCATGGACATGTGGTAGGCATGACTAAACACTGGAGTGCACAGAATGCTGTTTACCTTCCCACCAAAGTGGTACCTATTTATCTACGTGTGATTTCTTGCTTTCAAACTGCTAGGTTGGCAGGAGCTGGGACACAGATAGGGGCTCATTCCATCATGCAGTACTCGGGTCTTGAACTGCTAACCTTCCAGTCATCAAGTTCAGCATCTTAATCACTAAGACACTGCAGTCCTCTCCTTAAGTGTGACTAACTGCAATTTCAACATTTGGGTGCTCTAGGTCTAAGTTCTTTGAAAGTTGCGCTCTCGCAGATAGCATGGTCCTAAACCATTTTTTATTTGTTTGCTTGTGTAGGCACAGAAGGGCCTGGTGTCAGCCTTTCCGAGGAGAGGCAGAGTGTTTCTGAAAGCTCTGGTGTTTCAGTCATCTATAATCCCTACGTTTCCTTTTCTATTGAACAACAGAGGCAAAAGCTGCCAGTTTTTAAGGTATACATTTCATCAAGTTCAACTATTATGAATGTTATCATTTCCCCATATATTTTATCATTTCACCTTGAAAATATGCAAAATGGAAATTGATGATCGTACAGGACAGTTATATCCTTTTATTATTTTTGAGATATATTTTCAAGTACATTTAAGTATAAGATCATTCTGAATGGACAGAAATTTATGTATGAGACATTCTGTCATAGCTGAATTCTATGGGCTTTAAGGATCCTGTGCTGTATTATATTAAATGGGGTGTAGTTTGCATATCTTTTTTATTTTATGTTGTTTGTTTGCGTTTTTATCTGTATTGTTAAACTAATGTTCAAATTTTGAATCATTTAAGAATTGTGATAAATAAATGAGATAAATGAAGAAAATACTCTCACTTTGCAAACTTACATGCATTTTGCCTGAGAGTTAAGTACACTAGAACCCTGGACAACGTTATGACATGGTTCCACGAGTCATGACGTTGTCCGGTTTTTAATGTTGTTCGATACATTGATCCAGCTAAAAAAAACCTGAGAAAAGGCGCTCGCACGCATGCGAAAAGGCGCGCCAGCGGGAGCCTCTTCTACCAAACGGGTATAGCAATGGGCATCGCACATCAAGGCAAGGTATCAAAGCTGGGGGGGGTGCCACCCCCCACTTTGATCCCTTACCTTAACGTGGGATCCTCGTTTCGCGCGCCCGGGCAAGGGTCAGCTTTTCCAAATTCCCCCCCTCCCCGGGGGGGGATTTGGAAAAGCCGACCCTTGCCCAGGCGCACGAAATGGGGATCCCACATTAAGGTAAGGGATCAAAGTGGGGGGTGGCACCCCCCATTTTGATACCTTGCCTTGACGTGCGATGCCCGTTTAGGCGCTTTGCGATGGGAGTTTGGGTGCCCAAACTCCCATCGCAAAGCGCCTAAACAAGGGTCGGCATTTCCAAATTTCCCCCTCCCTCGGGGGAGGGGGGAATTCGGAAAAGCCGACCCTTGTTAGGCGATCGAAACGGGGATCCGACGTTGCTATAGCGTGCCCGGGAAAGAGGCGGCTTGGTCAAAATCCTCACCCCCGTGCAGGGGGAGGGAATTTCGGCCAAGCCACCTCTTTCCCAAGCCGGGGAGACCCCGCGGAAAGGCGCCTCTCCTCTCCCGAAGTTCCGAAAGGGTAAAGATCCTTATCTTTTTGGAACCTCGGGTGGCTTGCAGGTGCGCGCGCGCATTGGTGGGGGTTAGCGCAGGGTATGGAGCTCCCCCCTGTACCCTGCGCTAACCCCCACCAACGCGCGCGTGCCTGCAAGCCACCCAAGGTTCCGAAAAGATAAGGATCTTTACCCTTTCGAAACTTCGGGCGTGCGGTGCGCATTGGTGGGGGTTAGCGCAGGGTACGGAGCTCCCCCCGTACCCTGTGCTAACCCCCACCAATGCGCGCGCGCCTGCAAGCCACCCGAGGTTCCAAAAAGATAAGGATCTGTACCCTTTCGAAACTTTGGGCATGTGGCGCGCGTTGGTGGGGGTTAGCGCAGGGTACGGAGGTCCCCCCGTACCTTGCGCTAACCCCCACCAACGCGCGTGCGCCTGCAAACCACCCGAGGTCCCGAAAATATAAGGATATTTACCCTTTTGAAACTTCGGGCGTGCGGCGCACATTGGTGGGGGTTAGTGCAGGGTACGGAGCTCCCCCCCATACCCTGCACTAACCCCCACCAATGCGCGCACGCCTGCAAGCCACCCGAGGTTCCGAAAAGATAAGGATCTTTACCCTTTCGGAACTTCGGGCGTGCGGGACGCATTGGTGGGGGTTAGCGCAGGGTACGGAGGTCCCCCCGTACCCTGCGCTAACCCCCACCAACGCGCGCATACCTGCAAGCCACCTGAGGTTCCGAAAAGATAAGGATCTTTACCCTTTCGGAACTTCAGGAGAGGAGAGGCGCCTTTCCGCGGGGTCTCCCCGTCTTGGGAAAGAGGCGGCTTGGCCGAAATTCCCTCCCCCTGCGCAGGGGTGAGGATTTCGACCAAGCCGCCTCTTTCCCGGGCACGCTATAGCAACGCGGATCGCACGTCAAGGCAATTACCTTGACGTGGGATCCCCGTTTCGCTCGCCTACGTGAAAATAACGTGAAAATAACGTTAAAATCGCTTTATTCGATACAAGATTTTTCCGAAAATCTTGTCACGTTATGCGGTTTTCACGCTATACGGTACTCACGCTACCCGGGGTATTACTGTACCCCTAAAATTACTGCAGCTTATTTCTGAGTGGATAGATATAGTATTATGTTGTAAAGAAATACTATTCCTGTATTATTCTTGCTGACTGTACATTGCCTTAACTTTTGTACTGAAACTTGCTTTGTACACTATTGTAAAATCATATTTGTGCACCCATTTTCCTTTCAGCTTAGAAATCACATTCTTTACCTGGTAGAGAACTATCAGACTCTAATAATTGTTGGAGAAACAGGATGTGGGAAAAGCACTCAGATACCTCAAGTGAGTAAGAAGTAATAATTTATATTTATTTTAAGAGTTTATATACTTGGCCTTTCAGTCAGTTTCCTAGTCTTTCTTACAGAATCAACGAGAGCAGCCTGACACATAATGATGGAATGAATCATACTAAATTAGGTCTGCAGAATTAAAAAGATGTGTACTGAAATTGTGCTGCTGTATTGTTCAGGATAGAAGGGGGAATTTTTTAATTACCAAGAACTGCTGTGAAGTTATCCTGATTGCAGTTCTTTTTGGTATTTTAAGAGTCCCCCCTTTCTTATGAATTCCTGACAATGAATAGGATTACATGGGAAACTTTGATGAGAAGTTGGAAATCATAGGTGCTGCTGCTATCTTAAGTCTTTGGTGTAGGTTACAGCAATAGGATTTTAGCTAGTTGGTGTTAGAAAAGTTTAGAAATATAATTTTAGAAACATTCCAAAACTAGGGCATCACCAGTATGGAACTTGTTCACTTTAATCCATCACTGAGTCTCAGGGACCAGGAGAACCAGGAAAAAACCATCTTGATATACAAGAATATGTGAAGATAGCTGATCTTTCTCATTTCCTGCTCCTTAGCTGTGGCCAGAATGGTCTAGTTTTTCAAAGCAAATTGCCTCAAGTTACAAAATTAGTAATTAAACTATTCTCTCTCTCTCTCTCTCTCTCTCTCTCTCTGAGAAAGTAGGAGAGGAAAAAGTTTTAAAACAGATATTATAATGTTTACACCATCTCTAACTCAAAGTTTTGATATCCAATCTACCTTTCCTCCTATCACAGTATCTAACAGAAGCTGGCTGGGCTGCAGAAGGGCGAATTGTGGGAATAACACAACCACGGCGAGTTGCATGTGTTTCAGTGAGTACTTCCAGGTTTAAATATTCATTTGGACAGTGTGATAAGTATTTCTACCCTTTACAAAGTACAGTAGTTAACAAATGGCTTGGTTAACATAAAAATCGCATAACAAAAGGAAATCCATAGAAAATAGTGGCTCGGTTTACATATTTTTTTCTGGAGCAGATTAATTGATTTTCAATGCATTCCTATGGGAAAATTGCATTTTAGTTAATGTATTTTGGTTTTCAGTGCATTCCTATGAAAAACTCGGTTAAAGTAATTTTTGCTGTAAGAAATGTGCTAGAGAACACATTAATTATGTTAACTGAGGTTCCACTGTGTTTGACATTTACAAAGAGTTTGATCAAATTTGGCATAATGCCGACTATAGTTAAGTACAGTATTCCTGAGTTTCACTAATATCTGTGTGAAAATATGACTAGGCTCTGGAATTGATTAACTCTTGCAAAGGAGTCTGACAGATAAAAACATTACTGAAATTATATGTTTGCACTAGATCTATTATTTATTGAAACTATTTTTAGAAGTGTTTATAACTGTATTATAGATGAGCTTTCCCCTCTTTGGTTATTCCTTGTGAGGTGTCAGTACTGTGAAGATCTATACCCATCACAGTTGAACACAGGTCTTTGCAGAGATTGTTATTTTGTCAAGTTCATTGTGTTATTATTTTGTAGGAAGATTATTATGCTGTGACATTAAAGTGATGTTGTAACTAATTAGTGTCCTTGTACAAGATTATCCTTAATTCTGACTCAGTGAAACCTTTGTTATTTTTGGATAAGGCAGAAGTAGATAACAGTTGATTGATAAATCTTTGTTGCATGCTGTAAATAAACATTGGTAACGTAACAGACGAGATCAGTTTAAAACCTATTTTTTGCAGATGAACCTTAACCCTTCCCACTAAAAGCAAGGTGTAGCAGAGTGTTTTCCCTTCACAGCATGTCTGTGTGAAAGTTTTTTGGTGTGATGCAGAAGAAAATTAATATAATATCTTGTAAATTTTAATTAGCACCTGTGGACCACTAATACAATCCATAGAGGTCATTAAAAGTTTTGAATGTTTTTCTGATTTTTATTTACTATGATAAACACTCATTGGTCTCTGCATAGCATAATTTTTTTAAAAATTACTTTACTTTTTAATATGTTCATGAAATATTTTTGAGCTATCAGTAACAAATAATTTGGTAGTGAACTCTTTCTCTATGACCTATAGAACAATCATGTACAAATGTGGCTTTCCAGCTGTTTTTGGACAGAGGTTATCATAGGCCCTCAAAATTGGCTATGCTTATTATGGGTGATATAAGCTTTAGGGCAAAAACATATTGAGAGCTGCAGTTGGTTATTCCTGTTATAATTAATCTTACAAAAGCTGGGCTCCAAGGAACTATTTTGGGCATGCTGAAGGACTTGTGCATGCCTTGTGTAATTTTAGTGAATAGCAGACCTGCATGTTAAATTACAAAATGATTTGGAAAAGTTTCTGTTTCAAAACAAATTTTGCCTTCTGGCATCAAGAAAAGGTTTGAATCTGCAGTAATAGAAATGAGACTTAAATAAGACATCAGCCATACATAAAACAATCTAGATAAGATTTAATCATTCAGTATTCATTATTGAGGAAACAGAATAAAACCTATTCCCATCAATTTTACTGAGACAGAACAACACAGAGACTGTTTCGGTCAGCCATAGCATCACCAGAAGAACCAGGAATGGCAGATTCAGCACCCAATAGGCCACAAGCCAGTAGTACTTGGAGTTTCCAAAACCATAGTGACATGGAAAAGTCAAGCTAGGTTGCTGCTAAAAAAAGTTGTAATGAGTAAGAAAGTTTGCAGCCCAAAGATAAGTGCTTTGTAGAGCTTACCTGCTAAATATTTCCAATATTGATGAAGTAAGTGAACATGGATGAATAAGTCTTCATTTTTAAGTAGTTTCCTGCACTAGTAATAAATGCTTAGTTTAATTTTTGTTACTGTTGGGGATGTAGAAGGAAAATTCTTCTACATCCCCATTTTCTAGGCATATCAGAAAACAAAACAAAATAAACAAAATAAAATAAAATAAAAAACACTGTAGCACTTTAAAGACTAACTGTTATATTTAAAAAAACATTTTCTAGTTTTCTTCTAAACTGACTTAATAATGGATAGCTTATAAGGAATCAGGTTTCTTCTAAAACCTATGTTTATATCTATTTTAGTGTAGAGGAGGCATTTGCCATCTAAATTTCATCTTCTGAATTTGGTAATGTTATGTTAGTATGAATTTTCAACAGGTGGCAGAAGGAAGAGCCCCCAAATTCACTGTTCAGTACAAGTTCAAAGTACTTATTTTGATGGGGAGGATCTGTTTTGGCACAGGCCATGGTTACTTTCCCAACTCTGTTCCAGAGGTCCACAGAAGGCTCCTTGGGCATAACCATACTGCTCTTGCGGTTTCCATTAGTGCAGGCCTGCGGGCTGGACCCGGCCCATGGTGGCAAATCATCTGGTCTGTGGCGGCGACCCTGGAAGTGGAAATGGACACATTTATGACAGCCATAAACATCCCCGTGCATGTACTTACGTGCCTACTGCAGTTTATGGCAGCATTTACGGCAGGGAGAACCCATGTGTCCAGCCTGCTCAGCTGTCTGAGGGGGTGTGGTCCAGCTAGTGGTGTGAAAAAGTTGAGAACTGCTGCTTTAGTTCTATGTCTCCCCAAAAGAGTGTTGCAACATAGAGCAGCTTCATCCAAAACTTCCATTTTCTGAAGAGGAGCTTAGATTTACTCCTTGAGAGGTCATTAAAGCAACCCTCACCTCCTTACATTGGAAATCCTAATTTAGTTCCATTGTTTCTAAATTAAGCTCCCACCACACACAAAGCTGTTGCACTGAATAAAAACAAGGGAGTTGAATGCAGACAGTTTAGCTTAGTCCAACTTTCATTTGTAAACATTTCTGTCATTTTTGTTTGATTTTGTAATAGGCTAGTGTAGCTAAACAGTCAAAGTTCAATAATTAAATATCTCCTTGATCTCTGTGGTACAGTATTTAATATTACTTTTTTCTACAAGATTGCAGGCCGGGTAGCAGAGGAGAGGGGCGCTTTGCTAGGTCACGAGGTTGGATACTGCATACGATTTGACGATTGTACGGATCCACAGGCTACAAGAATTAAGGTAATCTCACAATTGTTTAGTTGTTTTACATAAGTTTTCCAAAGGGAATAGAACAGTGGTTTAAATAGAGACCATTGATATATATTTTTTTTTGGGGGGGGGGGGAATAGAAGGAAGATTCCTCCCCTGATGTTAGAGTTCCTGTGTTGAGCTGGTCGTTGTGGGAATATTTAGATGGCACAACTTTCAGCAGTTTGTTGGGAGAATGCAGTATTCTGCACAAGTACATGTGTGGGTTCAGGGATGGAATCTGGCAACTGAGAGGATATAGTCTGTTAAACAAAGAGAGTAGGACAGGAGTTCTGAAACTTTTTGAGCTGCAGGCCAGTCACGTGGTTGAACAGGCCAGTCACGTGGTTATTACAACCCATGTTGGGTGAACAAAATATGTGTTGTGTGATACGTTATCTTTGTTTGTGAATGCACAGTATTTTTAAAACAATATGTATGCAGAGTGTTTTTAAAGTAACGTAGAACCAAATGTTTACATTACTTAATTGTCATGTAATTTCTGCTTTTAAGATAATATTTTCTCATTGTTTTTGAGCAGTGAGAAGATAGTAATGTAATATTGGAATAACATGGTTGTTCTCTAATTTTGTGCATGCTTTCTTAGAAGTTAATTCTGCTGAGTCAGTTGGATGTCTACCCAAATAAATGTGTAGCATGTCAGTCTTGATTCATTGATTCATTGTGTATGTGACTGATGTTGACTTTCACCTTCATCCTTAGTTTGATCTTCCTGTTTGTCTTATCACACATCTATGTGGCTCAACTTGACCATTTTCTTTTCCCCTTTTCTTATTTCACTTCCATTTTCTTTTCCATATAGTATTGTTCTTTCATATGTACATATATGTTGAAACTTCAAGTTGTTTTGAGCTTAAGATTAGAAAGAAGAGAGAAGGGTTGAACTCTTAGCTAAGGAGATAAGAACAGAACAGAGTTTGCAGAAGACCTTTTCTCTTCTCTATTTTGGTCCTTCTAAAAGATTTGTTTGTAAGCTAGGTGGAAACCTAGACCATGCAGGATGTAAGAAGGTAGCCAGCAGACTTGAGCTAGGGTTGACCATGTTTTTTCCGTAGGCCCCTTAGGTCCCAGAAGGTGAGAGCTGGCAAGTCTGGCTCACTGGCTCAGCTTTTACCCTTGGTGGCTTGATTTGGTTAAAGAGACATTCTCAATGAGAACAACTCCTGAGTGGGAGGAGAAAGGAGAAATGGAAACACTTTGAGCCACTGGGGTAGTGTAGGCGAACCTATGCCACACATGCCAGAGGTGGCATGCACAATTTTCTGTCAGCATGCACACTGTCATGGGCAAGCCCCACACTGTACCATTGGCAAGCCAAGCCCTGCACCACCAGCACTGCTTTCCCATCCACCCCTCTCCCTCTGCCAATGGGGAGGCAAGAGGGGAGGCTGAAATCCCACCTGGGAGGTTGTGGCTGGGATGAGGTGAGGCCACAAGACACTCCCCACCCATCCCTCTTAGGAGGAGGTGGTGGTGCACCTGCAGGGGGGTGGGGGCATGCATACGTGTGTGTGTGTGTGTGTGTGTGTGTGTGTGTGTGTGTGTGTGTGTGTGTGTGTGTGTGTGTGTGTGTGTGTGAAGCCATGTGGTGTGCGTACAGACCCATAGGGGGCATGCAAACCTGCAGGGGTGGGGGGCAGACTCAGGGTGCATGTGTGGACCAGGGGGCGTGCTGCCTCTTTCTCCTGGGGCACTCAGTCTCTAAAACCTGGCTGGCAGGGCAGGTATGGGGTGCCAGCAATAGGGCAAACCCAACCTGCTGGTTAATCTGGTAATTGTTCTTCTCTCTCTTAATCTTTTAATTTAATTAAATCTAATTTTAATTTTCTAGGTTTTTTTAATTTTAAATTTTAACTTGTTTTTTGAGATTGGGTAACTTCTATTTTTAATCTATTGGTGGGGTGGGTGTTTTTAATGGGGATTTTTAGATGGTTGATTTGTTTTTGCTTCTTCTCCAGAGTGGGGCGGCGATATAAGTTTGAATAATTAATTAATTAATTAAAGGTTCACCACTGCACTAGAACATGAAGGGGACAATAAAAGGTGGCTAGGGGAAGGAAAGCAGGACAGAGAAAGAAGCAAGTGAGTAATAGAGCAACACCCCAGAACCAGCACAGGATTTCTGCATCCTGGTCAGGTGACCCTACTTCTAAGACCTGCCTGCTCATCAAGCTCTGATTCCAGACTTATTCCTAGATGTATCATCTTGGCTGGTATTGTGGCTTCCAGGACTGGGGCCAAAGAACCAGAATGTTTGGCACCGGCTGCTAAAGTTCGCTGGGCACATGTTGTTGAGGCAACAGTTCCAGTTTACTATTTATTTATGCTGAGTGCAGAAGAATAGATGCCTTTGAGATGTGGTGATGGAGGAAAGTTTTGAGAGTCCCCTGGACAGCGAAGAGAACAAATAGGTCAATCTTAGAAGAAATCAACCCTGACTTCTCCTTAGAAGGTCAAATAGTAAAGATGAAGCTAAAGTACTTTGGACATCAAATGAGAAGAGAGGATTAACTTGAGAAAGCCTTGATGCTAGGAAAGGTGGAGGGCAAAAGAAAAAGGGGGCGGTCAAAAATAAGATGCCTAGATGATATTGCAGAGACAATGGGCACAGAACTGAGCGATTTGAGGAGGATGGTGGAGGACAGAAGTGCCTGCCGGACAGTGGTCCATGGGGTCTCGCAAAGGGTCGGAATCGACTGAACAACAAAAATCCCACCCATCTGGGATATTTTCCCACTCTGGGCGTTGCACAACATATTTAAAAAATATTTACAGTAAAAAAAGGTAAACAAATTGAATAAATTATAAGTATCAGAAAGAATACAAATAACACCCCACATTAAAAAAAATGCCAACAACAAAAACATATTTTGGCAACAAAAAAGTTAATCACTAGGTCACCTAGACTGGGACCTGCAGCCTCAACAGTATCAGCAACCAAGGGCCAGGGAGCTGAACAGAACTAGAAGAAGGGGCTTAATCCCAGTGTGGACTTTGACTTGAGCTGCCCAGGTGAGATGAACCTGGAGAATGGCAAGGTGGTGAGTGAACAGCACCACATTGCTGGAAGTGAAATGACAAGGTTATTCTTCATGCCTACATAATACTGCAATAAAAGTAATTTGGTTGTTATCTAAACTACTTTCCTGTGCCATGATCAATTCCCCTCTCATCCACGAAGGGTTTGGAGATGTGTACACAGGGATACAAATCATGTTATATCAGAAAACAAAAACAAAAAAGTAATAAAACGAAAATGTTGTAGCACATTAAAGACTAACCTCTATATTTTTATTGTTAGCTTTCGTGGATCAAGTCCACTTCTTCAGACCCACTATCCATGAAAGCTAACAATAAAAATACAGCAGTTAGTCTTTAAAGTGCTACAGAATCCAACCTCGCCCTGCTTACCTTGCTGCATGCTCCAACAGCCAGCTGGAGGCTTGTTTTTTTCTTTCACTTCCTGTATTGAAACGACAGGGAAGGGGGAAAGAGAGAGATGTGATTGGTTCTCTAGAGAACCAATCACATCTCTCTATTTCCCCCTTCCCTGTCTACAGGAAGTGAAAGAGAAAAACAAGACTCCAGCTGGCTGTCGGAGCTTGCAGCAAGGTAAGCAGGGCGAGGCTGGATTCTCTCGTGGCCGAGCTGCGTGTGTGGGGTGGCTTTAAAGGCAGGGAGGTCTGCCTTTAAAGTAGTTTGTCCCTGAAGACAGGGCTGCCTTTAAAGTAGTTTGTCCCTGAAGACAGGGCTTTTTTTCTTAGCGTTGTTCGATGCATGCATCGGACAACGCTAAAAATCTGATAACGTCATGACTTGTGGAACCAAGTAATAAAGTTATCCGGGGTATTACTGTACTCCATTCCATTTCCCAACTCAGCGTTTCCCCTAAGTGCCAGTCAGCAGCCTGTAGCAACTGAGCAAATGCTTTATCTTCAGAAGGTTGTTCTCTCCCTCTAGAATGGGGTCCCCAAACGATGGCCAGTGGGCCAGATCCAGCCCCCAAGCTATAGTTCTGGCACTCCTGGTTTAAGCAGAGAAAATGGCAGCTTAAAATCTATCTCCTCCTGTTGCAAAACAGATTGCAAGGTGCATTTTACGTCCACTTCCAGTGGGAGGGACCATGTGACCGGTCTGCTGAACCACATGACTAGCCCACTGAACCATGTGATCAGCCCACAGCCCAAAACCTGCTGTTCTGGAAGATTCTACAGATTTTTCTCTTTTGTATGGTGGTGCTGTTTTGGCTTCATAGTGATTTGTTGTCAACTATGAGATTTGAAAGCAGAGGAAGTCAGTGTTTTAAAATTAATTACAGACTGTATTTCTTCCCCTGTGTTTCAGTTCCTGACTGATGGAATGCTGGTGAGGGAAATGATGGCTGATCCATTGTTAACAAGATACAGGTGAACAGCCTGGCAATGACTTTGGTGTTTTATATATATTAGTGCAATGATTCTGTTCTGTTCACATTCATTCCTAGTTATTTTCTTTCCCTTTTGTTGCTTTTGTTTTTGCTTATTATTTTGCAACAGGTCATGTACATTAATGGTCGTATATTAAAAAATGCATTCTTGCAATATTAATCATGAAATTATATGGCCATATTATGTGGAAATTTGATGCCAGGTTATCCTCATCCCCTCATCCCAGTTGCACATATGTTTATTAATCTGTTGACTGCCTTTCAGGCTGAGGCCTCCCAGAGCACTTTTCAAAATATAAAAGCAGCAAATACAGAGTAATACAGGTAATGAAAAGCTACATAAAATGCAGTGTTGAACTGAACACACTGAAAGACATCACTAAAGGAAATGGCACTCACTTTTCACTTTTATTTTAGAACAGGGGTGCCCAAACTACAGCCTGTGGGCTGGATCCAGCCTCGGTGCCAATTTCACCTGGCCTGTGTCACCCATGTTGCATTTGTGACAGCCACGGATGCATTTATGGCAGCATTCTGCACATGCGTGGGTGCATTTTATGTCTGCTTCCGATGGGAGGAACCATGTGACCAGCCCGCTTAACCATGTGACCAGCCCATGGCCTGAATAGTTTTGGCACCCCTGCTTTAGAAGTATCGCAAACTTGGTGCCAGTCAAGCCTCTCTGGGATGGACATTCCAGAACTGGAGTACCACAACTGCCTTATGTCAGATAGTGAGTTTTTATGCATGGACTCATAGAAGGGAATGTCAAGAGTATCTTAATGACATATATAGAGAACCAGAAGCTGATAGTGGAAAGCTGAAATTATCTACATCAAATGTGTATCCACTCTTTGGATACCTTTTTGTACCTTCCATATTAAAATAAAAATATTTTTAGAACATCTGTGAATCTTAAAAGGAATAGCATAAAATGCCAGGACTGTAATATGGAATAAAGGAACTATTTCATGTCTTGAAAATGTGAAACTCTAGCCCCTAATACTATAGAGAACTGGGTAACTTGGAAGCCATTGAATAAGATAGTGAACTTGTGTACCAATCTCTCTTCACCATGTTTCAGGAGCTCTGCAGATAGCTGGTCTAAACCAGGTGCTTTGCCATATTTGGGGGAAGAAAAATGTTTTCATACATAATCACGAAGCTTTCTGGAAAAAAATGTTTTCTGGCTCAGTGGCGTTGGGAGAAGTTAATAGAGGCCTCAAAGTAGCTAGGGGGACACCTTGGGGAACACCTTGTTTCCCTTGCTTTAAAGGCTAATATTAGCATCTTGGATTCAGCTTGAAAGTACAGTATCACACTTATTTTAAATTGGCAAGAAATTTCATGCCTTAGTTACATGTGGTAGCCTGACCACCCTGTATTTTATTAAATGTAAAGTTTGAGCTCTCTTTAAAAGCAGTGTCATCTGTAATACAATGCAGTAATTTAATTAGGATATTGTGAATAATTGAGCCCAGACTTTCTCTGTCTACAGCAAGCTGCGGCTGCCATTATGTCTCATGTTATTTTTCTATCGAGGCCATTTAGTCTCAGAAGGGCATCACCCCATTTAAAATAGATAATGTACAGTATTTCATATTGTCATATATACCACTTACAAACCATTTATCTGTCCTTCTGGATTGAAATTGAGTTCATTGGCTCTTATCAATTCCATTAGAGAAGCTAAGCTGTCTTTTTGTACCCTCAGAGCTTTTTCACAGTACTCTTTTGTTGCTGACTATTGCAGCTCTCTCAGGGTTTTAAATTCAGTGAATCAAAAATATGTGAATTCCAAGATCACATTTTATGTAACTTCTATCATTGCATTGATGGTAGCTACTGTACAACAGATTACACTTGCTAGCTGATAGTAGCCTTAATTTATGTGTTGATTAATAGCTCATGATTGGAATCCTGTTCTTTATACTTTGTTTCAGTGTCATCATGTTGGATGAAGCCCATGAAAGAACTCTGTATACAGATATTGCCATTGGCTTGCTAAAAAAGGTTAGGCTGTGATTGTGCTTTGCACACCCAGTTATTGACTGGTCATTGACTTGTTCCATTGGGTAAATTGCTGTCAAGCATTATCTGCTGTCAAAGGTTATCTGGTTATCTGGTTTTTAACGTTGTGTAATGCCTTGATTGCACAATGTTAAAAAAACTGATCCGGTTTGCTTAGCAAGCCGGGGGGGGGGGTCCGAAAAGAAGGGACCCAAGGCTCTCTTGGGTCCCTTCTTTTTAGAAACTTCCGTCTATCCAAGGGAGGGGGGCTTCCAAACAGAAGCTTGGGTCCCTTATCCCAGCCTCTCTTAAGAAGCCCCCCCCCTTGGATAGCTAAGGCCCTTACCAAGCCAGGTGGAGGGGAGGGGTTCTAAAAAGAAGGTAGGATTTCCCCCCCTACCTTCTTTTTAGAAACCTCAGTCTGGCTCGCTAAAGAGCTTAGCAATCCAGGCCCGGGGGGGGGGGGCTTCCTAACAGAGGCTTGGGTCCCTTATCCCAGCCTCTCTTAAGAATACCCCCTCCCCCGGCCTGGATAGCTAAGACCCTTACCAAGCTAGCAGATTGTTATCCGTTGCAGTCGTTATCCGAGGTATTACTGTACATCACTTCATCTTTACTCAGTATTTAAAGTAGATTGATGTTGAGCATTTGCCATTCAGAGAGATGGCAGGGTATCACTAACTATGAATTCAGTTTCTAGGATGAACGTGATTGTGCAATGGATATCTTAATGGAAATAGCAAACTGTGTCCTTTAAATACTGATTAATAGTTCCTAAGGTTTCAAATGAACAGTCCTGTTATTGTTTCATAGAAGTCTTTTGCTGGGTTTAAGATAAAGTTTGACTCATAATTTTAGGTAAGATACATAAATGATGAATATTGTTTTAGGGAGAGCACACATCTCCAGTTTGGTTTACATTGGATGAAAGTCCTTCCTTTCCCCCAGTCAGATAGAGAGGAATGGATAATTGTCTGAGAAATTGAGAATGAAATAAGATTTTGCAGTTGTCTTATATCTGTAAGAAGCAACTGTTTTGCATAAATTATATAGTCATTTTTAAGAATGTATAAATATATTAACCATAATAGAATAAATTTTATATTCTCCTGTATCTCATAGATTCAGAAGAAACGAGGAGATCTTCGCTTGATAGTAGCATCAGCTACCTTGGATGCTGAGGTAGAATTTATACATTTGGTTTTGATAATATTCTTGGAATATTATTTGTCATAGATTAGGCACCATAATTTAATCAACACATTTTGGAACAGAATTACAGTCTGCTAAGAATAGTCTCACTAGAATAAATGACTCTTACCTAAAAAATGCAATATTGCTTCTATACAGTCAAACCTCGCATAAAGAGCGTTTCACTTAAAGAGTAACTCGCTTAAAGAGTAGAATTTTCTCTGAATGTTTGTTTCGCTTAACAAATAAAACCAACCAAAAACTAACTTAACAAATAAATTGGGGTTCACAACCCCCCCCCACACACACACACACAATTGGTCATTTACAATGGTGTTTCACTTAAAGAGCAAACTCGCTTAAAGAGCAATCCTGTGGAATGCATTATGCTCTTTAAGCAAGGTATAACTGTACTTGGAAAACTATTGCTAAACATCTTGAGCCTAATTTGGACTCTTATATTCCCTCAGTTATATTACTGTTACTGTTATCAAAGAGTCTATGAATTGCTTGCCAGTTAACTTTTATAGAATTAATCTTTTATTTGTGAGTTATTGCATAAATTCCAACTTCTGTATTTTAGTTCAATCTAATTTTAAAATTATAAATTAAAACACTGTAGCTAAAATCCTGCTGCTTAGTATAAGCCCAATCATAATTTTCAGTCTATGCTTCCCTGGTAAACAAACTATCCCTGCTGTGATTTTTGGCACATATTAGTTTGGGATGTACATGTGCATAATGGAAGGTATAGTTAATTCACTATGGAAGAACAGACTGAAAGTTACAATTTGACTTATGCTGAGCAACAGCATTTTGGCCATAGTGACAATGATAACATATGGGAAATAATTGCTCATTAGCAACAGAATATTTAAATAATGTTCTGTTATTTGCATATTATCTCCACAAACAACTGATAATTACTAGACTGAATAAATTAGGAAGGAGATACAAAACAAAGAAGTTCTCAATTGTGGTTAATTAATGGCCAGTATTATATTGTGCCAATACTGAGAAGTACAACCTGTTTCCTACGTTTACCACCTCAAGAAGGAACTCTTTAGCTAGTGGCAGTCTGCAGCTAATATTGAAGTCATCCCTGTTGTGCAGATAAAGCTGCACAACAGTACTAGCTAGTATTAACCAGTATTTCAGTGGTAAATAAGGAAAATATTTTGTGTTTGTACAATTATTGGCTTGTGTGCTGATATGTGTTATGCAATAATAGACAATAAAAGACAGTCTAGGCATCAAATAAAATGAAGTTAAATTATTCAATCTCTGTATATTCTGGATACTAGTTTAATTGCATATTTAATATTCCGATGAAACACTGGGTTGAAACTTATATTTTGAAACAAGTTTTTGCCTCAGGTACACTCAGATGTTGTGTTTTGTTAAAGGGTGGATTATTTACATGTGTTATTAAGACAAAATCAAACTGTCAGAATATTAATATGACTAAGGAATAGTAATCATAGTCATTGTAAAATGCCAAGATGAACATTTTCTGAGAAAATAAGTAAAATATTTGTTTGGGTTAAGATAAACACCTAAACTATTTGAATACTGGCAGAATGAAAATCCCTGCCAGTGTTGTAAAGCTGGATTGCACTTTTATTATGCTTCACTTGTGTCACAGTGTTGTTAAGCTAAATGGATTCAGAAGGACAAAACAACCAACACTACTTGCATCATATTGACAGCTTTCTTGCTCAGGTTCAAAAAAGGCTGTAGGATGTTGTGTAAACATGGGGCCACCATTGATTCCTGGCCAAAAAGAGATACTGCATACACTCGAGTATAAACCGACCCGAATATAAGCCAAGGTATCTAATTTTGTCCTGAAAACCCAGGAAAATAGATTGACCCAAGTATAAGCCAAGGAGGGGAAATACAGCAGCTGCTAGTGAGTTTCAGTAATCAAAATACTTGAAAATATGGTAAAATTAATTAAATTTTTGGCACATCTCAATCTGATGTGGTCTTGGGACCCTCATGGTCATTGACCTGAGTATAAGCTGTTTCCCATTTTTGGGGCTCATTTTTGGGACTGAAAAACTAGGCTTATACTCGAGCATATACAGTATATAGCGACATCCTCCTTGGACTCTCATGATAATGTAATTTTTTCCTTTTTAAATAATTACTGATTATGCTGGGGATGATCAGTTTGCTATCTTTGTCCTAGAAATTTAGGGATTTCTTTAACCAAAACGAGACCAGTGACCCAAGCAAAGATACCAGCATGATCCTCACTGTGGAAGGGCGGACATTTCCAGTGGATGTCTTCTACATTCAGAGGTCTGTTCCTGTTTAATACTTGTAAGTGGTGGCTAGAGGAGCGTGCATCTGTCATACCTGCCTGCTGACCAAACATCTGGGTGGTAAGGGAGCGTTACCGACCATAGACAATGCCATTAAAGCAATGTCTTACACGGGCTTTGGTACCAGCACATTAAGAATGTACACCTAAGACTGTTTTCCAATTGAATGTTGTCTTTCTCCTATTTTGTGAGCAACAGGCGAAGACTTCAGTGGAGGAGGGCTTCGGGAACCTCCCCCCGTCCCCTTCTGCACCGGCCGGCTGGAGCAGACTTCAGACGCGTGCTACGGGGACTCGGTGGAATCTTCATGCTTTTCCTCCCCTGGAATCTTAGTCCTTCCCTCCCCCCTCCACAGAAGGGATATGGGCAAAGCTGGCAGCACCTTCATGCCCTTTCTCCTCCAGAGAAGGAGATGGACAGGTCCGATGGCAGAAGTGGGCTCATTTATTTACCCTTGTGCACCTGGTGCTTACTTTTGCACTTGTGCTGAGCAAGGAAATATGGGTGTCATAGGTAGATTATCATGTTTGTGAATCATGTCTTTTTATATCAGGGGTGCCCAAACTTTTTGGGCTGTGGGTCAGTCATGTGGTTGAACGGGCCAGGCACGTGGTTCCTCCCACCAGAAGCATTTATGGCAGCTGCGGGTCATTTATAGCAGCATGCATGGGCATGTTTTACTTCTACTTCTGGGAGCAGCGTGGGTCAGTTAATTTGGTAGCACGAGATGTAGTTTGGGCACCCCTGCTTAATATCCTTGTGAGCTTGCTACTTGTGCATTAGACATAGTTGAGGAATGCAGAAGTAATAATGATGAAATTTTCTGGATTGGTTGCCACGTTTGTATATATTAACTAAATCAAGAATTCTGTGGCCTCTCCAAAGTGAACATTTTATTATGAGTATGGGTTTTATAGGTTAATGTTTATGCCATTAAATGGACCTATATGATACATTCACTGATTTTTATTGCCTTGAATAATTCTTGGGAACACTGACTCTACAAGAGAGTTTTGGGTCTCCTACCTCTGAATTTCTATTTATTATTGAGATTTCACTAACATTTATTTGCCAACTCTCTACTCTTGTTGGAATTTTTTCTAGAAAACCAGGGTAGTTTGTTATTTGTAATAGAGTTGTGTGTTAATATTTGGATTGAATGATGCAGGTTCATTCATGCACATATATCACTTGATTCCTACATGATTGTTTCTGGCAGTTGACTATGTAAACTGATACAACTAAAAGCATTTTGGATCAGTTTGGAAGTTCAGTTTTTTGTGTTATATCTAAGATGAAGAAACATAAACATTTCAGTATCTAGTCATTAAATACTAAAGTTCCATGTGTAATCAATACTGCAGTCTTTTTTCCTTAGATTTCTAAAGGCAAAGTGAAATGTATGAAATAATACTCACTGTGAAGGATAATGCCAATTGTAAAACTTCTGTGCATTTTAAAAACTTTTATAATAAAACGCTTTTGCACAAGTTAGCTATTGCAAATCCCGTTACAAAACTGAAAAAGTTTGATACAGACATTAAGATCAAAAACTTGAATATGTCCTTGAATAGTGCTTTGTGTTCATTATAGATGATTGTTAGTATAGCTCAGTTGTTTAAAAATCTGACCTTTAATATATTATGAATAATCAAGTTACTGAAATAATTTTCCATTATTCACAGATAAATTATTGTTTGTATAAAATGCAATTTAAATAAATGTGGAGTTTGTAATACTATCAGAAAACAAGAATAGTAATTGAAATGAATTTTGAATAATTCAGGAAGGATTCAGCAATGAATAGATTATGAACTAAGCATTTTACAGTCAAACCTCACTTAACGAATGCCTCACTTAGTGAAAAACTCGCATAACGAGCGGGCATTTTGAAAAGCGTTCTGACTCGCATAACGAAAATTTTCACTATGCGAGTTTTCCCATAGACATTTTTGTTATGCAACTTTTTCCATAGAGATTTTGGCTATGCGAAAAAACCTCACAAAGCGAAAAACTCGCATAGCGAGCAGCCTCGCAGAACAAAATATTTTCGTTATGCGAGGTTTGACTGTATAAAGATGTGATAGATCTGAATTGCTTATGAACAGCTAACGAAATTTTCTTTCTTGTTCTAATGATAAAAAGAAGTAATACCCTCATGTACTTAAGACCGATTCATTTCTTCCAACAGTCCTGTTCCAGATTATGTGAAATCAACTGTGGAAACAGTCATGAAAATTCACCAGACTGAGGGAGATGGGGATATACTGGCATTTTTAACTGGCCAGGTAGATATAAAGTCAATGGTTGTCTTTCTGAAATTGTTAATCTTGTTGAAGATAATTCATTTTAATCAACATCAATCTTTAGATGTATTCTTTTAAAGAATGATACCTATGCTATTTAGAGTCATGTTTAACTGTGGGGGTACCCAAACTTTTTGGGCTGATGGCGAGTCGTGTGGTTGAGCATGCCGGTAATGTGGTTCCTCCCACCGGAAGCAGAAGTAAAGCATGTGTGCATGTGTGCATAACGTGCTCATGCATGTGCATAACTCTGCCATAAATGGCCTATCGCTGTTGTAAACATGTTTATAACAGCCAGTAGTTATTTATGGCAGTGTTATGCGCAGGCATGCAGGCACATTTTACTTCTGATTCTGGGGACAGCACGGGCCAGATGATTTGGCACCGCGTGCCATATTTGGGCACCCCTGCTTAATTTGGACATACTATTGTTCAGATTTGATTTGGGAATGTATTAAATTAGGAAGGACAGCCAATGGATACTGCCCACCAGTACAATGTTCCAAAGGCCAGTGAGATTGTTTGAATTTCCATTCAAGTGAGGCTTCTCTTATTCTTCCAGCTGCTCCTATTTACATTTATAACATATTTAGCACTCCTTTGTGTTAGTTTCTACAGATGGAGTTCTTTCCACTCACTGCTGCTCTCTGCTTAGACTTCATTTTTAAATGATCAAAGAGCTCTTCTGGCACCATTTTTTGTAGTCTAGAATGTGGAAATTTAGGACAGAATACTAGATTGTGCTGCCACAGATAAAGCCTAATTCTCATATACAGAGTTGTGCAGATAATTTACAATGTAATCACTCTTTGCCACATATGATCAAATGCTTCAATAAGTGGTTGAAAAATTAGATATCCTTTTTTTTTTTTGCGATGTCAGGTGCTGAAAACTAGATTTATGAACATACAGTTCATGCCCACTGTATGTACAAAATAAGATCTAGTAAATGGCCAGGATAACATTCCTGGTCAAAAGTAGTTAACTATTTTACCTGTATTTCATATACATAATTGTGCAATGTTCTGATACAAAGAAAGAAAAAGAAAGAAAGATTTACAGTATACAGTTGTACCTCGCTTAAAGAGCATAATGCGTCCCACAGGATTGCTCTTTAAGCGAGTTTGCTGTTTAAGTGAAACACCATTGTAAATGACCAATTGTGTGTGGGGGGATTGTGAACCCCGATTTATTTGTTAAGTTAGTTTTTGGTTGGTTTTATTTGTTAAGCGAAGCGAACATTCAGAGAAAATTCTGCTCTTTTAAGCGAGGCTCTCTTTAAGCGAGGCACTCTTTATGCGAGGTTTGACTGTATACTCGAGTATAAGCTGACCCGAATATAAGCCGAGGTACCTAATTTTTACTTGAAAACCCAGGAAAATAGATTGACCCGAGTAGAAGCAGAAGGTGGGAAATGCAGTAGCTGCTAGTGAGTTGCAATAATCAAAATACATGAAAATATGGTAAAATTAATTAAATTGTGGGCACATCTCAATCTCAAGTATAAGCCGATTCCACTTTTTGGGGTTATTTTTGGGGCTAAAAACTTGGTGTATACTCGAGTATATACAGTATAACCATCTTAAGTTATATTGCATTGGGTTACTCTTCTTTCTTATGCTGTTATGGGCATTGATACTGCTTGTTCATGAGTATTTGGGTACACCTATTCTTTCTAAGGCAGGATAGAATGGTAAAAAATTTCTAGTCCCTTTAGTGCAGGGGTGCCAAAACTTTTCAGCCCGAGGGCTAGTCATGTGTTTTCTCCCACTGGAAACAGAAGTAAAACACACATGCACAGAACGCTGCACAATGTACTGAGCCTGTGCGTTTTACTTCCACTTCAGGGAACCGTGAGAGTGGCACAGGCTGGATGAATTGGCATCAGGGGCTGGATCCAGGCCATGAGCCATAGTTTGGGCACCCCTGCTTTGTGCCTATAAAATTCTGGGTAATGAACTTGAGATGGTCAATTTGTGCTTGTTGTTATATCAACATCAGCGTAGATAATTATCACATGATAAATAAATGAATGAATGAATAAGTGCCTATGGTTGTTGCCACAGCTTTTCACATGATCCAGTAGGGTGAGTAATCTAGTTGCTGAGAGGGTAATTGTCAGTGAGAAGTGACCAGTCAGATTGGCCTATTTGTTTTGTTTTATATATACTTTGTAGCCATAATTTGAAATGGAATGGAAAGTACTGTTAAAACATGTGTAGAGTTTAAAACTTTACTGTGTAGCAAAAAGGAATAAGATAATATGTAATGTAAAATAGATTACATGAATTGTTTCATAATGCATGTAAAGAAACAGTGAGAAGAAATTCATTGTGTAATCTATTTTCCTGCTTCTGTTGTCATATGGAAAAGTAGTTTCCATAAGGTACATGATGTCTGCACAGATTTTGATGCCTGCTGGGAAGTCATAGTCCAAGCAAGTAAAAGAAAACTTGTTAAAAGACTAAGATTTCTTATTTTTACATGTTTTGTATGTATGATGTAGGCTTCTAATAAGATTTAGCTTTTAGTTGTTACTCAGCTTTCTGTTGTGAAGCATACTTGCTCAGAAGGCTTGTAACTTGATGGGAAAACGTCACAATTGTCTTTGAAATCTTATCTGATGCCTGATTTGTGTTAAAAGATGATGAACAGAAAGAAAATCAAGGAAAAAACTATTAAATGTCATCTGTTAGCATTCCTCAGCTGACACAATAACGATCCTGAAACTAAATGCATTTTGATCTTTCACTTACCTTGGTACTTCTCTAGGAGGAAGTAGAAACAGTTGTTTCAATGCTGATAGAGCAGGCACGGATCCTTTCTCGCACAGGCATGAAGAAACATCTCCGCGTCCTTCCTATGTATGCTGGCTTGCCTGCTCCTGAGCAGATGAAAGTGTTTGAGAGGGTGTCTCACAATGTTAGAAAGGTAAAATTATTTTTACTTACTGTTATAAATGTAAATCATCATACTTGTGTTTTGGCACTGAACACATCTTATCTTCCTTACAGCATAAGTGCTATCTTCTTCCATGTCACTTGATATATTGTGTTGCATAGTTCTTTGGATTTCTTCACCACGACATTTTCTTCGCAAATCCTGCTTAGCAATGACAGAGGGCTTGCAGCTTTAAAAATTGCCTTTACATTGTGGTTAATGATAGCACATTTAGCTCCTCAAAATCCTGAATACAAAGAGGACTGTTTGGCTACTGTGGGTACCATAGTGATAGGCTTGATGGGTCTTTTTGATTCAGTGGGTATCTTAAAACTCTTTGCATACATAATTAATTTCATAATACTGCTCTATAAACTTCTGGGTAATGAATCTTGCTTTAAACGGGCAAACAGCAATCTATCCCTCTATCCGGGACTAGGCTGTTTTCTAATCCAATATAAACCTCCTGGATTTTCCATATTTGCTGTAGAATTGTTTGTGGATCTGTCTCCCAAACATAGTTTGCCCGTGCTCTTAACTCATGCATATAATTGCATGCCATGGTAACTAATGTATGGAAAATTAATGCTTGATGGATTTTTAAAGGCACAATTTGGAATGAGTTGTCTAGTTCCTCTGAGCAGATATTGTATTCATTGAACATTTGACATTTCTGATTTTGGCTGGGAAATTTTTAACAACTGTTTCTTGTGATCAGTCTAGCAAGTCTTCTTGCTGTTCTTCTCATCTTTAATTCAGCTGTCCAGAAAAACAAGTTTGCTATTGTCTAGCATACCTATGCAGCTGTTTGCATGCTCGCCAGTTGAGCTTGATGGTGGGGAAGGAGATATGGTAATTCATGTAAATTTTCACTTAACTGAACACAAGTGTCTAAAGAGAGTTTGAACATAGTTGGGAATTTGGCCATATAAGGGTTTCTTATCATGGAAGCACTGTGATTATATTCAGTCAGCTATGACTAAATCTTTCCACCAGCCTCTGACACTGCAGGGGTTATGGTGTAATTGCATGCGTGTATTTTGTCTGCATTTTACTCCTGAACATAAGCAGGTTAATGTCTGCATAAAGTCAAAATTAGTGAGCCCAATGCATTCAAAGAAGGCTTGTTTTCTTTGGTCTTTTTAGGTTATAGTGGCTACTAATATCGCAGAAACATCTATCACTATCAATGGTATTTCATTTGTGATAGATTGTGGCTTTGTGAAACTTCGTGCATATAATCCCAAAACCGGCATTGAATGCCTCGTGGTTGTCCCAGTGTCAAAAGCGTCAGCTAATCAAAGAGCAGGCCGTGCAGGTCGGAACCGCTCAGGAAAATGCTACCGACTTTATACAGGTGAGCATTGTTTCACAATGGAGTCTTTGTACTTTGATGTTAAAATCTGGTTAAGGTCCTGGATGCAGCTAAATTTCATAATCCTCATTAAGATTTTTGTAAGATATTTAAATAAGCATGTACAGCTGCTACGTGATTGAGAGTACTCGTGCAGTCTAACCTTTTAAAATTTCAATGGGGAGGACATACATAGTGGAGTTTTATTTATCATAAATCATGTTCCACTTGCACAAGATAGATTTTCTCCTCCATCCTTCCTACTGTAGTCTGTTATGCCCTCCGAAGGACTACAGATAGAAACTTTCCTATCTCCTCCTTCCTGCTGTTCTCCTCTCATGTTGTTTCAGAGGCTCTCCTAAATCTTCAAAGGAATGTTTTTGTGATTTTGGGTGTCAGAGGCTGATGAAGCAGGAAAGCAGTAGAATTACTTTTCTGTCAGATTCTTTCTCTTGTTCTCGATATCTGAGCACCATTCAACTAGCAGAACTTATTTTAAATTACCTTTCAAATGTATAGGGGACTGCTGTGGCTTCGTGGTTTAGATGCTGAACTTGATGACTGGAAGGTCAACAGGTCAGCAGTTCGAGACCTGAGTGCTGCACGATGGAGAGAGCTCCTGTCTGTCCCAGCTCCTGCCAATGGAGCAGTTCAAAAGCAAGAAGTTGTAAGTAGATAAATAGGTACCACTTCGGTGGGAAGGTAAACAGAGTTCTGTGTACTCTGGCATCTAGTCATGCCTGCCACATGTCCATGGAAATGTCTGCAGATGGAGAGAGTGCTGGCTCTATGGCTATAAACAGAGATGAGCACTTAACCCTAGAGTCTGATACGACTGACTTTCCAGCAAGACTTTACCTCAAATGTAACATTTTATGTTCTGAAATGTTTTGTGATACCCAACTCATCTTTGTATTCAGATCAAAGTGCAACATTCTGCAAAATGGTTTTGCAGGTCCACTCTTTGCTGCTGAAAAATTTGGCAGATTGGTTGTTTTATATAATCCAACTCGTTGCTAAGTATGGTTGTTATCTATTAGAATGCCTTGGCTGTGTGTGTATGTTTTCCTGAATTAGCTTAATGGGTTAATATTTCAATCCTGAGCTGAACAAGATTTGTCCTTTCCACAGAGGAAGATTTTGAGAAGCTGCCACAGTCTATGATTCCTGAGATGCAGCGTAGTAACCTTGCACCAGTCATCTTACAACTCAAGGCTTTGGGAATTGACAATGTACTAAGGTTTCCATTTCTTTCAGTAAGTAAAGGATTCTTGTTTAACCTTTCATGTTATATTGTGTGATTTGTCAGCTTCTTCTACAATGTGAGTTACATTACAACAAGGACCCCAAAACTCCTTGCCCCATCTAGTAGCTAAAACTAACTTTTTTTAAAATGGGGTGTGATAGCCCCACAGGTGTTACGAGTCCTCGAAATGTGGTAGATTGCACCTCAACTACTAGAGCAGGGGTTCCCAAACTACGTGGCACCTGATAATCTGGCTCACACTATTCCCAGAAGCAAAAGTAAAACGCACCTGCGCATGTGCAAAATGCTGCCATAAATGCCCCTGCAGCTGTTGTAAACGTTTACGACAGCTATGGGTGCATTCACAGCAGTAATCGACACATGCACAGTTGTGTTTTACTTCCACTTCCGGTGGGAGGAACCATGCGACCAGGCTGCTCAACCATGTGACCGGCCCACGGCCTGAAAAGTTTGGCCACCCCTGTACTAGAGGTTGCTAGGAAACTTCAGCCACCCCCCAAAAAAAATAATTAGACCCCCCACCCAAAGAGTTGTTTGCTGAGAGGAGATTGCATGAGAAATCTTGTCTATATCTTCTTGAGATTTATTTATTTATTTATTTATTTACTCATACAGTATTTACTATCCTGCCCCAATCGGGTAGACCCAACTCTGGGCGGCTTACAACATAGATTAATATCATAGGTTAAGTCTAGTATAATAGTGATATTTAAAACCTTAAAAATTCATAAAAAATTAAAACAGTGCAGCAGATAAAAACAAGAGCAGGCAGAGGTGGCTGTCCCTTAAATCAGCCAACCTACATGGGATCCCACGTTCATAAATTTACACAAGAAAGTGGAGTGTTCTTGCTCCTCTCACTAGAAGTACTACCTTGTCATCATGGCTATTTTAAATCTGGATGCAGATGTTCTAATAAACCGTGTTGTGTTCTATCCCAAATTTTTCCGTCAATGTTCAGAATCCTGTTGGTTACTTACAGAAGAGTAGGTGCAGTAGTGTAAATTGTAACAGCAAATTGCCTCTAATTTAGAACTCATCTCTTATATTGCTAGTCCTATACTGAGTCATGCTTTTATCCCTCTTCAAATGTTGCATGATGATGGATACAAGCTGTGATTTATAAACTATCAGCTATTCGTTGGTGAAGTTTACATCATTGCCCTTTTACCAATGTAACAAACCAGCAAGATTTTGCCCAAAAATTTTCTCCCTCCCTCCCAAACTTTCTTTCCTTTTTAATTTTACTTTAAATGACCAGCCCTTAACTTTCTGTCTTTCTTATTTATTATTATATGACCAAGATACTCATAAGTATGTGCATCTAGTCAAATCTGACTTCTGGTGACTCTTTTCAGAGTTTTCCAAGTAGAGAACACTCAAAAAGTGGTTTACCATTCCCGTCTTCTAGGGGCATCCTGCGACTGTGCATCTTACCTTAGCCCACATAGGCCATCTTTTCTGGAATGCACAGTAGGGCAATATATTTCTGGTTCTGCAGCCCGATATCTAACTCAGTGAATTTTCCAGCCAGTATTCTAGCTTTTTGCATGTTGTGATTTTTTATTTTTTGCTTTTTAAAATTCATTTTCTTTAATATTTTCTCATTGGTCCCCTTTCAGTCTAAGAGACTCTTAGTATCCTTCATAAACCCACATTTTCATTGCTTATGTACTTTTTAAACAATGCTTTATGTTACATATGTGGTCCCATGCTGTAGAACTATGGGGCATATATGGGAGTGGTACCTTGCATTCCACGGGACGTTTTATATTACAAAAAAAAATCATAAAACGAAATGCAGTTTACCATAGGAGTACATTGAAAATTGTTTAAAAAATAATAATCATCATAAAGCAAAGCATGGTTTCCCACAGGAATGCATTGGAAACCAATTAATCCGTTCTGTAAATTGATTAGGTTTTTTTTTCTCCCCCCCCCCCAGCCTCCGCCTGCTCAATCAATGGTGCAAGCTTTGGAGCTACTTTATGCATTAGGAGGTATGGATATTTTCCCCTGTTGTTAAAGGTAAAGGTAAAGGTTTCCCTTGCTCGAAAGCCAGTCGTATCCGACTCTAGGGGTCAGTGCTCATCTCTGTTTCTAAGCCGAAGAGCCAGCGCTGTCTGCTTCTGCAGACGTTTCCATGGTCATGTGGCAGGCATGACTAGACACCGGAGCGCACGGAACGCTGTTACCTTCCCACCGAAGTGGTCCCTATTTATCTACTTGCAATTTCTTGCTTTCGAACTGCTAGGTTGGCAGGAGCTGGGACAGAGACGGGAGCTCATTCCGTCCTGCAGTACTCGGGAATCGAATGCAAGAAACCATTGAAATCATTACTTCTGTAAAGCAAAATTTCCAAATGTTTGTGAGGTTCAAGTACTTATTTGATCACATTGCTATTTGTGGAGCATGTATGAAAGAACCAACATTTTGTCAACGAAAGCAGGTTGAATGAAAGAGAAACTAATTTAATTTGAATACTCATAATAAGTAAGCGTTTAATAGTTGGGAAACTCTCCCACGTTGTGGCTTGTTAACAGTAGCTTTGATAGAATGCTCCAGCAGATTCTATCTTTGTAGTAGTATGTTGTGCAGTTAAAAATAATTGGAGTTGGTGTAAGATCTGTTGCAAAGCACTTATTGTTGAAATATACATTAAAAGAAGCAAGTGTGTGGTATATATGTATTTTATGTGTACCCATGGCTGCAAAACAGATCCCCCCCTTTAAGCTATGGTAATAATGCATTTAATGCTGTGTTCCGGCATCAGGATTGTTGTTAGAGCTAGAATTTTAGGTCTCTTTTTTGCAATAAACATCAGCTTGTGCACACAGCCCTTTAATTCCTCCAGACACCATCAAAAGTGTTAGAAAACAGCTTGTTCCTAGTCTGATGGCAAATTCTGTCTTATTTTGTGCTTTTATCTTTTATGGTGTAGTGGCTCAGGCAATAGGCAGAAAACAAGATTACATTTTAGTTCCAGTTTTAGTTCTGCAAATAACACACACACTGTCACAAGTTTCTCTCTGGAGACAATCATGCTTTTAATATCTAATAATAAATTAGTTTCAAAATATTTTGTAGCACTATGTTGAGTCATCTATTCAAGTCTATTTGCATCAAATCATATGCTTTTACAAGCAAGACATACATCATCAAAGAAGAAAACTGTCACACACCCCACATCAGTAAGAAGCAGAATTAGGAAATACCAAGTCACTAAAATGTATAGAATCATCAAAAATGTTGCTTGTTTTTCTGCAGGGCTTGACAAATACTGTCGTCTCACTGAACCTCTTGGAATTAGGATAGCTGAATTCCCTTTGAATCCAATGTTTGCCAAGATGCTCTTAGAATCAGGTAATGCCAAATTCACACGCTGTAATTATTTTGCTTTTGTTAATTTCTCATACCTCTTGGAAATAAGAATTATTTACTGGATTACATTTTGTTCATATTCTTTGCTGTTTGTTTTGTCTTAATAATATAGACATGTTTGACCATGAACAGCAAGAGCTGGACTGGAAGGATTGCATGTTGGACCGTAAATTTATTGCACAAGCAATCAAAAACATGGTTATGTCCAATGCATGCTAGTTGAAATTTACTGTGCAAATATTAAGACTTGATTCCTCCTCTCATTTTTATTACAGTTAGTAAGGTAAAAAAAAAAAGACATATTTGTTCCCTAAGGATTAAATTTAGATGGTTGTGTATTGTATTTATGTGTGCTTTAGGATTTTTCTAGCCCACTATTTCCATCTTAGTCACTTGCATTTACTGAAATGTTGGTGTGAGTTATCCCAGAAACAACATTCAGCTCAATTTTTGTCATGAGAGTCAAAAGTTAAAGACTGTGATTATAGCATAAAATGCTATGAAGATTCCTTTAAGGTCTCCAGGACCTCTGACCTATCAGTTCCAGGTTTGGAGACCTTCATGTTCCTGTGGGCCAGGAGGATAAAGGCAGGATACTGCTGCTGTACCTCCCTCCCTCCCTGAGCTCTCACATTTCTTCTTGGCTGTGATGTTGGAGTCCCCCAGATTACTGCTTCTGGGGGACTTCAACATCACTGCTGATGTGGTGGTGCCTTGAATGGTTTCAGAGTTCTTGGATTTCATGGCATCCTTGGGCTTATCACAGCATGTTGTTGGCCCTACACATGCTCAACCTAGTGCTCTCAGAGGATGCTCCAGGAGTGAATGACTTGTCTGTCCCTCTGTCATGTTCAGACCACCACTATTTGAATGAATGAATGAATTGCTTGCGTCGTCTCATATTCAATATGGATCTTAGTCTCTCTTTCATTTCTATATAATCTCTGTTCAGTTCTGAAATTTCCTTTCCCAATCCTTTGGGGTACAAACCACGTTCCTGAAGTGAACATGTCAGTTCTTGAATATGATGTACAAGCAAGTAGTCAGTTGCCATTGTTTTACACAATCATTTGCTGCAGGGATTCTCAACATTTCCCAGCCGTGGGCCGGATCACGCTCCCTCAGACAGCTGAGCAGACTGGACATGTGGTCCCCCTCCCCTGTAAACACTGCCATAAAATGCATCTGCAGTTGTCAGAAATGCATTTATGACAGCCACGGGTCCATTTATTATGTGTTTTCGGCTGTTTTCACCAGTGGCAGCAGGAGCGTGGACAGCATGTTTTTATTTGTTTTTGCCGCTTCTGGCAGCAGTGATGGGAGCAAGGGCGGTGGGCCACATGAAATGGCTCCTCGGGCTGAGTCCAGCTGCGAACCCCTGACGTACTGTTTCTTAGTATACCAGTGTGAGTTGGCTCCTGTTCCCATTTTAATCAAGCAAGCTTGAGAAGTAAAGTACAGTACCATATTTGTCTGCATGTAAGATGCATTGGACTATAAGACACACCCTGTTATTACCAACATAGGCTACTATAGGCCACTATATACAGTACAAGACATACTCCATTTTCCCAGTATATTTTAAGGGGGGAAATGGGTCTTATACACCAGTAAATATAGTATTTCATTTTTGTATTGGTAGCATGAAAATGAAGCCTTTCCCCTCATTTTGCCTTAATAATTTTGTAGGAAATTTTGGTTGTTCCCAGGAGATCTTGAGCATTGCAGCTATGATGCAGATACAGAATATCTTTATGATTCCTCCAAACCAAAAGGCACAAGCTGTAAGTGTCATTGTTATGCTTTATGAAGCTCTTCTGGCTCATTTACATATAGATGTTAGAGGTAAATAACTTGATTTCCTGTTTTAATTTATGTTTTGGGGCACATCAGTAATAACTGAGAGGTTTGTATAAATACTTAAATATCTTTCTAAACTATACAGTTTAGTGACAAAGTCTGTAATCCATGTTAGGGGGCTTTCAAATACCACTTGATCATTTTTGGGGGGTGGGGGTCGACCAAAAGTCACAGAAAGTCATGGGGGGAGGGGGATTAAGCGTGAAGTCACGTGACTCAAAAATTATTGAAACATTCCCAAAGCAAGACTTGGGGCAGCATGCAGCTGGCAGTGATGGTGGTGGCGGAGCTGAGTGTGGAAAACGGAAAAACCATGTGATTTGGGGGGGCAGTCAAAGGTTATGGAAAGTCACAGAGGGGGGAGGGTGTCAAAAAGTGGCCTATTTAGGTCACGTATTTGAAAGACCCCTTAGGGGTGGCTGAAGATATTGTCATGGGGGGTGAACATATGAAAAGGCTGCTCTTGTTTTGTGCTACTCTACTCAGTCCAATCCTTTCTGTACTTTATTTGTTGGTCTGCAAGGATTGCATGTTTGACTGGTGTTGAAATGTCAACTGAAAATATTTTTGTTATTCTTCACGTTGTCTGAGACGCACACAAATAAGCTGTGTGACCTTTCTAGCAAGGTTTTGTTCTGCAAGTTGTTGATATTTTGAGAATAGCAAATCCTGGAAGATGGAGGTCAAAATCAGCTGTTGCAGCTTTCTTACACATGATGTCCACAAGAAAACAGTGTAAGGGTGCTGTTTAAAAAGTCTTTGCATTTAAAAAGTTTTTCTTTTTTTACAGATCAGAGAACACAGAAAATTTGCCGTTGAGGAGGGTGACCATCTCACTATGCTTAATGTCTATGAAGCCTTTGTAAAAGTAAGCAGAAAGTTATAACCCAAAAGGACATGAAACATCTGGATGCTACTAGTCTTGAATCCATTTGATGTAGATCTTAGAAAACAAGAACAATCCAGTGTAGTCCCCAAAAGCCACACACCACCCTTCTTTGACTTCAGAGATTTAATAGTTGTGTCCTACATCTTGGAAACTTAATTCTTAAGAACTCATTAAGAACTCTGGATGCTATTCTTTCTTAAAATATTGAGAATGAATACTGAGATTCTCAATATAAACATACTCCTTGCAGTTTCAGCAATCCAGTGAATGTTTAGAATGAGTCCCCAAAGACATGCTTACTTCAATTTAGTGTACATTTTTTGTTTAATTTAACTCTGACTATGGAATTTCTCCATCTAAAACAGTGTTATCAACTGAAATTTGCTTGTTAGGAGATTTTGATACCAGAGTATAAAATCTACACATTTCAATCTTAATCTTTACATTTAAAAAAAAATTCTGCTTTATATTTTTGACTGATTTTGTCATGTTATATACTGAAATTTTTTTAGCTTTGTGTACTCCACTCCCACAATAATATGAAAATCAAAACACGGATCAAAATCTAATGTAATGTTAGTGAAGCAAATAAATAGTGACATGGAAATATGGGGTTGGGGAAGAAGAACTGTCCCACTTGGTGACAAGGTGTTCCAGCACGCAGAACTGGCTGGGAGTTTCCACTACATCCCAATGGCCATCGGTAACTGTCTTGGACATGGTGGGGTGGCAGAAATTGAACTCGGACAATGAATACGTTGTTCTGGCAAAGAGACTGGAGAGCGGACCTGCAGGGAGCCACTTGTACAAGGAGGCATCAGTGGCCTCCTTGGGTAAGTTCTGAAAAAGTAATACCATGTGTGCAACTGAATTCCTTAAGCATGCTGCCAGTGAAATGAATTGCTGCTGATGTTTTTCTCCAAACAGGTTTTCAATATAATTTGGCTGTTCTTTTTCCTTTGCAGCACAATAAGAGTTCTCAGTGGTGTCAGGATCACTTTCTGAATTACAAAGGACTTGTAAGAGCCGCAACTGTGAGAGAGCAATTAAAAAAACTTCTTGTCAAGTTCAAAGTACCCAAAAAGTCAAGTGAAGGTAAGAGCTGGGAGAAAGATGCTTGTTCAGTTTATCCTGTTGACTATTTCCTATTTAGTACATAGAGCAGAATTAACTACAAAAGTGTGTATGGCTCGTCACAGTTGTCTGTAGCTTGCTTTTCATTTGTTAAAATGTCTTTAAGTTTGAATTCCTTATTTGTTGGATGAAGACAATCCAAATGACAGTACAGTAAAACCTCAAGTTACGAATAAAATCAGTTCCATGGCCTTGTTTGTAAGTTGAATTTGTTTGTAACATGAGGCATCCCCATAGGGATAAAGAAAAGTCCCCCCTCACCCTTCAGTATGTCTCCGGGTGCAATTCAAGGTGCTGGTTATTACCTTTAAAGCCCTATATGGTAGTGGGCCAGGATACCTAAGAGACCGCGTCACCCCAAGAACATCTGTCTGGCCCACCAGGGCGGATCGGAGAGGCTCCCTTGTTATTCCTTCGGCGAGAGAGGCGCACCTCGCCTGCACTAGGAGGAGAGCCTTCTCCGTGTCCGCCCCGACCCTCTGGAACCTCCTGCCCACCGAGCTGCGCCTTCAGACAGAGCTCTTACCCTTCCGGAAGGGCGTGAAAACCTGGCTGGCAGGACAAGTTTGGGGACCCGGGAACGTGGGTTCCCATACCAAGTGGCTTATCTAAAGGATTGCCTCCCCGGGTCTGAATGTGGGATTACTGGTGTGTAGTATTGTTTTAACTTTTTGATGACTTTTTTAATTCTGATGTTTTTATTGATATAGATTGTTTTATGTTTTATTCTTATTTTTTATCAGTATGTAAGCCGCTCAGAGTCAGGTTCTCTCGATTGGGGCGGGGTATCAAGTGCGATAAATAAATAAATAAAAATAAATCAAACCACCCAAAAACAACAGCAGCATTGAAAGGAAAGCATGCATAAGCAAAAACGCTGTTCCTTACCTTAAAGAAGCTTTGGAAATGGACAGAAAACTCAGAAAAACCCAGCAAGAAACAGCAACAGGCAGCCATTTTTGGCTCCGAAACTCCAGACAAAGAAATCACTCCAAACACTCTACTGCCACCTACAGGGCTCAGAAAGTCTGCATGTCTGCAATGCATTCTGGGGAATCAGATTATTTATTATTATTTATTAGTTCAAATTTATATTGCCGCCCACTCGCCATAGCGAGTTATGTAACCTGAAGCAAACCCATAGGGTAATGGCATTTTTTGCTTCACTGGAGGCAATGCAGAGGAAGAAGAATTAATTCGTAAATCGGGGCATGTTCGTAACTTGAGGCATGGATTTCAGTGCAGAACCAATTCGTAAGTCGAATTATTCGTAAGTAGGGGCATTCATAAATCACGGTTTTACTGTATGATGTGTCTCTTTTGAATATAGTGGTCAACACTTTTGACTTGAAAACTGCTAGACAAAGAAGGTGCTTATTAAAGAAACTGCAAGAATCTCTAACATGAATTAAATTTGTGCATACTTTGCTTGCAAGAGTCATAAATCATGGATGAATACTTAAAAGAAGTAGTTTGTGTGTAATATTATTGGGTTTCATATCTTGCTTTGAATGGAGTCATCAGGACGGCTTAAAGAATTACATTTTTAAAAACGTCCTTAAGTAACTACATTTCTTTTTGCTTAAGAAATTCAAAGCAGCCACAGTTTCAGAAAGTATATGATCTTTAAGCCCTAGTCTCCTCACAGCTAAAGATTGCAGTTTAGAACTGCACATAAATTCTCCCCCCACCACTTTTAAAAAATAATTTGCAATAGCTCCATTAATTTGGAATAATCATATTTCAAAACTACTGAAGTTAAGTGTTTTAAAATTGGTTCCTGGTTAGAATTTGAGCAGAAAACTAGAAGGGCAGAAAACACTCTTTTACATCATTCTGAAGCACACCTCCACTTTTCCAGTTTGAGCCTATTATGGATCTACTGTGCGATACCTTATTCTTCTGCCATATCTGAATCTGAATATTGGCGATCTTCATGGCAATCAGCCATGAAGACTATCCTGAGAATATAATGCAGTGGTCTTTCATCTGCCTTCCACATCGCAGCATGACACCCATACCACTGATCCAGTTCTGTGAGTCACTTTTTGGTCCTGAGCCCTTTTGACACGCAAAGTCCTCCACAGCCCTAGGCCAGTATTGCTGAAGCTGCTGCGCTTCATCAAGATGGATTCAAGTGGGATTTAATCCACTTGGGGAACATCACCTTTCCCTCTGAGCAGCTCCCCCAGTGGCTTAGTGGTTAAAACAGTGAGCTTGGAGACTGGAAGGTTGGGTTTTGATAACCGAGGGCTGCACTTAGGGACATGAAGGGAGCCTCATTTGGGTGTCCCCTGAGTGGAGTTTCTCCAGCAAAAATCCTTTCACCCAGAATAATCTCTGACACAAAATTATTATTACCCTTCCCTATGGACTTCAGCACCCAAGGCTGTTAGTCCACAGGGTTGTCAGGTTAGTTAACTGCTGCCTGACACTTGGTGTTGAGTCACTGGTAAGTATGGTTACTATAGAAGGATAACCTGGTCAGACAACAGTGTGATATCTAGTATGGTCATTTCTGAAATTGTTCTGTTAAATCTCAGGAGGAGGGTTCCACAAATCTGATGATTTGTGATGAGTTGTCTCTTTTACATAGTCATTATATGCTAAGTGTGAAATAAGATGATGGTTATGTAATACTAGTTGAACAGCATTTTCAAAATATATTTATATTTGGATAGTTAGCTTTTAGGTGTAACTTGCTTAAAAAATGTGAGATTTAATGTTCCTTTTCACCCTTACAATAATTTACATTTTTTGCTAAGGAAAACAAAACCCTTTGTAAAATGACGGGTCCATTTCTTAATTTTAGGTGATCCAGATCCAGTTCTAAGATGCATAGTTTCTGGGTTCTTTGCTAATGCAGCTAGATTTCACTCCACTGGAGCCTACAGGTAAATGAAATATTGTCACAGAAAATCTCCCAACTCAACATAAACTTCACCGTCTGGTTTAGGTTGTGATAATCATTAGATCCCAGGCTTTACAGACGTTGTAGAACAGGGGTCCCCAATCTTGTTTTGCACCATGGACTGGTTTCATGCTAAAGAATTTTTCCAAGGACTAATACCAGTAAGTGGGGGTGGTGGGATTTTTAATATTTCCCATCTGCCAGCCACAGCTTGAATATGGGCAGTGTGATACCTCACTGCCCACAGGCAAGGCGAGGAGCCCTGCTGTAGTTCAGAAACGAGGAGGGGCCCAGCCGCCTGCCAGCCACACTGTTTGATTTGGACAGTGAGGTATTCACACTCCACACAGGCAGGAAGCGGAGCCCTACCTTAGTTAAGCAACGTGGAGGAGGGGCCTGGCCACCTGCCTATCTGTGTCTGAAGCCCATTTGCCGGGCAGACCTGGTAGAGCACATTGAGGATAAAAGGCTGCCATCTGGGCTCCTAGCACCACCCAACCCCGTGGCCTGGTTTGGGGCAGCCTGTGTCCCAGTGCTGGTCTGCAGCCCAGTGGGTGGGGACCCCTTTTGTGAGAAGGATAGTTGTGATGATGCAGCAGCAGGGGCGAATGGAAAGGAAGTCGAAGGGAGATAGTGTGAATCAAATTTGCCAGTGATGAAGGAATCATAGGAAGATAACCAACATTTAATACATTATAATTTATGCCAGGCCCTTCTTTGTCAGCTGTGATTCTGTGCTTCTTAGTTCAGTTGAGCTACACCAGAGTCAGAAAAACCTGGAAAGAACTTGCAGCAGTCTTCTAGTTGTTTAAGAGTGTTTCTTCTCTCTGAAGAATATTTACTATGAATTAGAAGAAAAGGAAGGTACACTAGAACCCCGGACAACGTTATGACATGGTTCCACGAGTCATGACGTTGTCCGGTTTTTAAAGTTGTTCGATACATTGATCCAACAACGCTTTAAAAAAACCTGAGAAGAGGCGCTCGCACGCGCGCGAAAAGACGTGCCAGCGGGAGCCTCTTCTACCAAACGGGTATAGCAACGGGCATTGCACGTTCAAGGCAAGGTATCAAAGTGTGGGATCCCCGTTTCGTGCACCTGGGCAAGGGTCAGCTTTTCCGAATTCCCCCCTCCGTACCCTGCGCTAACCCCCACCAACGCACGCACGCCTGCAAGCCACCCGAGGTTCCGAAAAGATAAGGATCTTTACCCTTTCGAAACTAAGGGCGTGCAGCACGCGTCAGTGGGGGTTAGCACAGGGTACGGGGGGGAACTCCGTACCCTGCGCTAACCCCCACCAACGCGCGCGCGCCTGCAAGCCACCCGAGGTTCCAAAAAGATAAGGATCTTTACCCTTTCGGAACTTCAGGAGAGGAGAGGCGCCTTTCCGCGGGGTCTCCCCAGCTTGGGAAAGAGGCGGCTTGGCCAAAATTCCCTCCCTCTGCATGGGGGTGAGGATTTCGACCAAGCCGCCTCTTTCCCAGGCACGCTATAGCAATGCGGATCGCACGTCAAGGCAATTGCCTTGACGTGGGATCCCCGTTTCGCTCACCTACATGAAAATAACGTGAAAATAACGTGAAAATCGTGTTATTCGATACAAGATTTTTCCGAAAATCTTGTCACGTTATGTGGTTTTCATGCTATACAGTACTCGCGTTACCCGGGGTATTACTGTATTCCAACCTCACAAATGAATGACTCATGCTCAGTTTTCAGTTGCTTATCAGTGCTCGGGCTACTCAGTGAGGAATAGGTGTCTTTGTAAACACAGATGTGTGTTAGCCTCCATAATAATATTGTGGGGAGTTACAATAGACATAGTAATTCCAAAGTAATGTTGTGTTTTTCAAGGACTATTCGTGATGATCATGAACTCCACATCCATCCCACCTCAGTGCTATATGCAGAGAAACCTCCTCGATGGTATGTTAAAAGAGTTTACATCATTGTACTAATTTGGTTTAAAATTGTACAGTAATACCTCACATAGTGAGCATCTCGCTTAGCGAGTAACTCGCTTAACGAGCAGACTTTCCCCAAATGTCTGCTTTGTTGAATGAGCAAAAACTTGCTTAACGAGAAGCTTCACAGGGCGCTCGGCAGGGCGTTTGGCGACAAGGCTGGGGACTCCCCATCCTAGTTGCCAAGTGCCCTGTCGACACATGGGTGAAGCAGCGGGGTGTTGTGGATTGAGGTGGGGGAGTCACCTGTCCGTATTCCAAAATGCCCAGCCAATGGGCACACAAAGCGGCGGGGTGTTTTGGAATGCAGACAGGGGACTTTCCCACCTGGTTCCAAAACACCCTGCAGGTGTGTGCGCCTGTTGGCAGGGTGTTTTGGAACGCGGATAGGGGACTCCCCGGTCCGTGTTCCCAAACACCAGCCAATTGGCGCACACACCGGCAGGGTGTTTTGGAACGTGGACGGGGGACTTCTGCACCTGGTTCCAAAACAACCCGCTGACACAGGGTGCGGGATTCCCCCGTCCACATTCCAAAATACCCTGCCAACGCACTGTACAATGGTGCTTGGGTTGCAGTTTGAACAGGAGCACACCCATTCAACCTGCGACCCAAGCCCTGATCGCACAGTGTGGGCGCCCGTTCTTACCCCTGACCCATGTGCCGATCGCAATGTGCGATCGGCGCTTGGGTTGGGGGTTGAACTGGCGAAACACATTTCCCCATAGGAAACACACCTTCAATGCATTCCTATGGGGAAATCTGTTTTGCTGAATGAGCAACTTGCTGAATGAGCAACCATGTGCCATGCATTTTGCTTGTTCAGCGAGGTATCACTGTATATCATTCAGAGTCCATCCAGAATATTATTGTTTTGAAATGCAGAGAGTAACCATGAGCCTTCTCTGACATAACATTTGTTTCCCGTGGAATGATGTTTGAATATTTCTTTGGAGTTAAGCATATAAACTTCAGAATTTGCTATCCACACCCTTTGTCTCTAAAGGACCAGTTGGGGAACAAACCAATACTGCTGCATTTTGATGGCTGCCTTAATAGTTTCTAATGGCTGCTTTTCACATTTTAACAATATTAACCCTTTGGGAAGATGGTCAGAATGGTTTGGGAGCAGGTGAATATAGATAACTATATGGAGTGTGTCCATTTACAGTTCTGTGCAAAGGTCTTAGGCCACTATCAGTTGGCTTGGGGGAGAAAAATCAATGAGTGATGGGGTGGGGAGGAAATAACTTATCCCCTGAACTACCTAGACCAGTGATGGTGAACCTTGGCACTCCAGCTGTTCTTGAGAGATTTTTCTGCTGACTCATCAAACCTTTTCAGGTTTGGTGAAATTTGGAGTTAGGATTTCCAAATTATACAACATCCCCTCCCCCAATCATTAATTGAATTTTACCCAGTTTTTACCCTGGCTTTTGAGCAGTTCTGTACTGTGAATCCCACCAGCCTCTATTTCTATTTTAATTAAAGGCACAGAGACAGCCCCAATGATCCCATCCCTTGCATTGCCAAGGAGTTTACCCAAAAGTCCAGGTCCGGAGAAGGTCTTCTTTTTTTTTTGGGGGGGGGGGGATGAGTCCTGCGACAGTACTTTTAGGAATGGTTGATATAAGGCAGTGATGGTGAACCTTGGCACTCCAGGTGTTCTGGAACTTTTAATTTCCAGAAGCCCTGATCAGCAGGAATGTCTACTTGGGCTTCTGGTAATTGAAGTCCAAGAACACGTGGAATGCAAAGGTTCACCATCACTGGTATAAGGTGATGGGGCCTGGGCTTTGTGATGCTGCTTCTCTGACCTAGAGCCTCCTTTGCTACACCTGTTGCTGCTTGTATCTGAAGCTGGTTGGCATAGGCACCATCCTGTAAATGTGGTAAGGATGCCAAGGCCAGACTTGGCACTGGATCAGTTGGCAACTGCATTGCCAAAGCCTCAGGTCCTCAACCAACCCTTTTTATCGATGAATGGGTTGGGCAGGAGGAGGCAGTTTTGCTTGTTTTCTATCCCTGTTTGCACCTCCATCGCATCCAACATGATTGAAAATGACCCCAAGTGCTAGAACTCCGCCCATCTTGTTCATACTGCCTTGCCCTCCTTCAACTATCCTCCATCAGGCTGTTGGACTTCCTCTAGCAGTGGTGGAACATTCCCACTCTCTAGGATCCTAGGTGATGAGGCCAGAGAGGCTTTTGGAGATACTTGAAGTGACCCTTTCCCCTCACAGCATATAAACAATATGGCCAATATCCTGTATACTATTTATGCATGTGGAATTCCAAGTTTCTTTAGCAGTTTAATGAGGTGCTGGGTATGCATGTGACTAGTACTTTGTCAGAACACTGTGATTATTTCTGGAGTTCATGTAGAAATATGTAAATATTCTACATGAATACAGATTTACATTTGTCCGAGATTATAACTTCTTTATAACTATGAACAAAAAAAAATGTGTCTATTTGCTGTATTTCTAGGGTAGTTTTCAATGAAGTTATACAGACTTCAAAATATTACATGCGAGATGTAACAGCTATTGAATCCACCTGGCTATTGGAACTGGCCCCTCACTTTTACCAGCAAGGAACGGTACGGGCTCGGCAGGTACTCCAAATGGTACCATTGTCGTATTGGCAGTTCTTCTTATTCTGTGCTTTCCTGTGTTTTCTAGAGGTTTGCTTTCAGATAATTTGAATGAAGCTGATGCTTAAGTTTATTATGATTTGAATTAAAGCTATCTGAAGGGTTGCTTTTCCTCATATGGCCGTCCTGAAATCTTTGAAGGATAACTGTTGTCTCAATCCCATTGTCCTCACAGACATGTGTGGTGGGTACAGAAGAGAGTTTTTTGATGGTTGTTATATCTATAAATTGTTACATTTTAATGCTTTAATATATTAAAAACTAAATTTGCATATAGGACTCTGAAATAACCTGGAGCGAAATCCTGTATATAGATGCTTAGTTTGCCTTTGAGATAGTAATGCTGACCAACCTTAGGAGAACAATTGTTGGGTCTACTGAAGAGGTTATATAAAATGGCTTGGAAGTTAGAATTGCTCTGTATCACTTTTAGACATTGTTATTCAATGTGAATAGGAGAGGCGAGAGCACCAAGCCCTGAGGCACACCATATTGGAGGGGCCTAGGGCTGGATCTCTCACTCTCCGACCACACTGACTGGCTCCGGCCCCTCATGAATGAGAAAAACCAGGACCACACAGTGCCCTGGATCCCCAATCCTCAGAGCCTTTCCAGAAGGATACCGTGGTCGACGGTATCAAAAGCTGCTGAGAGGTCAAGAAGAGCCAGGACGGACAGATGTCCCCCATCCCACTCTCAGTGTCTGAATATGGCAGAGAGGGAAGGGAATGTGCAGTATGGATTTTTTGAGTTCTGATGTTTAGTCTAGAATATCATTTTAATGCCACTACATATGAGAGTTAACATTTAGGGTAGATGTTAAAACTGATTCAAAAGATGATCAGGTGACCTATGATGACATTGGGCACAATGTCTTATGGAAGTGCCATTAGCTGATTATAAACATTGTGGAATTTGCGACTAAAAACAGTGTATAATATGTGTGTCCTGCCTGTCATTACATCCTCTCTGAGCTCCATACATTTGTCATAATTGGCAGGATTCCAGCAGAGCAACAACATAAAGCAGCACTGGCACTGTGCCAGTTTTGGCATTCCTTCAGTAGTTCTATTCTGGCTTTTAAGATAAAGTTGTAGACATATTTCACTAACATTGTCCTGAAAGTGCTTCTCTTTTTGAGGAAAACCAGATGCCAACTAGAACATATCAAGCAATTTTAATACAATTCATATCTATGTTTAAATGGTGAATACTCTATTTTCTTGTAAGAAAACAAGACCTATCATCAGCAAGTTGTCATCTTGCTAAAAATATTTAGTCAATATGAAATGGCACAAAACTGTACAGTAAACCCTCGCTTAACAAGTATAATGCATTCCACGGGATCACTCTTCCTAAGTGAGTTGCTCTTTAAACAAAATGCATTTTCTCATAGAAATGCATTGAAAACCTAATATTCCGTTCCGGACCTCAGAAAAAAGCCCCAAACCCTTTTTTTTTTTAAATTCAAAATTCTTTATAAGGTGCACTTTAACTGCATAAATTCTGTGCAGGGACATGATAAATCAAGCAATAACATTTCAAACGTCAAACTTCAACTTTTAAAACATCACACATCAAGAATAAAGTAAAAAAAGAGTCTTTTACAGGGTACTTGTTCAAAACTCATTAATAAAGTGCTCTTTAAAGGCATACAGAACCACAGATACACACAAAGCATAATGGTGATTAAAAGCCATGCAAAAATGCTAGATATACAAATGCCCCTCCAAAATTTCAAACTTAAAAAACTCCAAAAACAAACAGAAAATGCCTGCCACAGTGCATTTTAATACAGTAATCCCCCCTGAACTCCAGTTGAAAAAACATCCAACCTACCTCTTCAAATTCCCACAAATGTTGAATCAAATGCTCCCTGCCTTTGCACTGCTCGAGAAATTCAAAACGGTTCCAAAATATATATATCTAATAATGGAACTCCAAAAATTGCTTTAAAAAACCTCCTCCGCACTCTGCTAACTCACAGTGTCCCAGGCACAATGCAGGGAGAAGTACCAGTCGTTATGCGATTTTTAATCACCACATGAGGGTGCTATTTCCTAACAATTCCCAGTCGCTAAGCGAATTAGTCGCTCTATGAGCTGCTTGTTGTGTGAAGATTTACTGTATGTGCCTGTAAAGTAACGCATTGTTGTTGGCAGCTACTCATATCCGAGCATACATTTTTCCTGAAAGTTATTTTCTTAGCTGGTGACTCAATAAACCGATCCTGGCATGAAGCATGCAACCACACACATGAAGCTACCATGGGTCTTCGGAGGAGGGTGGGGTACAAATGAAATAAATAAATAAATTACACTGAATAGATGGTGGCAGGCATAGTTGAGTTTAATGAAGCTTTCGTGTTAGCTCATATTCTTCAGTTAAAGCTTCTATATCTTTTGTATGGAATGAGCAAAGGATGTAGCATACCACAACATTTCATTAATCTCTGATTACATGAATATTTGGGCATGTGTCATAAATTACTCAGCACTTGACATGTTCTTCATTGAAAAATGATGTTCTAATTAATTACCACAAGAATGTCCCTAAATTGTTTCTAGCAGTCATAGAGACAAGATGAAATCCTATTGTATAACTTCACACTTCACAATAAGGATGACTTGATCAACCATGACTGTTCCACAGCTGGTTTGGGGGCTTTTTTAGAGTGCTCCCCCCCCCCCGGTTTTGGAAATCCCTATGAATTCCCTTCATACAGTGGCAGCCTTGGGAACTGCAGAATGGAGGGAACATTTTAAAGCTGGAGAAACAGTTCTGCCCCAGTTCTTTGTTTCATGATGCAGGAGATATTAAAGTTCTCAGTTGAGTGGACTTCAGGTTTCTAGAATTTGGAGTCACCTTTAGAGGGTTTTTGTCCTCTTGTTTCATTGCTATCAGCTTCATCTTCTCATTAATATTAGTCCTTTTTTACACTTCAGTACAGTAATACCCCGTATAACGCGAGTACCGAATAGCGTGAAAACCGTATAACATGACAAGATTTTTGGAAAAAAATCTTGTATCGAATAACGTGATTTTTAACGTTATACGATACAGTCGTTCTTAGCAGCAGGGTGGCTGGAAAGCTGAACGGGGTTCTCCGTTCAGCTTCCCAGCCACCCTGCAGCTACGGAGGCAGGGGTGGGGAGGCTGGAAAGCTGACGGGGGGCTCCCCCGTCGGCGTCCCCAGCCACCCCACAGCTGCGGAGGCATGGGCGGGTGGCTAGGGAAGCCGACAGGGAGTCGCCATCAGCTTCCCCAGCCACCCTGCAGCTGTAGATCGGGTCCTCTGATCTCTCTGGAGGTGTTTCTGGGCTTCCCCGACGTCCTGAGCCAGTGCAGCAAGCCAGAATGTCAGAGTTCGAATCCCGACATTCTGGCTCGCTGCACTGGCTCAGGACGTCGGGGAAGCCCAGAAACACCTTGGATCGGGTCCCCACACCTCCCTGGACCCAGCGGGGGGGGGTCAGACACCCCAAAATTGGTAAAAAAAAGTCAGTTTTTTTTACCAATTTTGGGGGCTCTGACCCCCCCCCCCCCCGCCGGGTCTAGGGAGGTGGGCAGACATGATCCAAGCTTTTTCTGAGCTTCCCCGACATCCTGAGCCAGTGTAGCAAGCCAGAATGTCAGAGTTCGAATCCCGACATTCTGGCTTGCTGCACTGGCTCAGGACGTCGGGGAAGCCCAGAAACACCTTGGATCAGGTCCCCACACCTCCCTGGACCCAGCGGGGGGGTCAGACACCCCAAAATTGGTAAAAAAAAAATGGACGTTTTTTTTACCAATTTTGGGGGCTCTGACCCCCCTGCCGGGTCCAGGGAGGTGGGCAGACATGATCCAAGCTTTTTCTGAGCTTCCCCGACGTCCTGAGCCAGTGTAGCAAGCCAGAATGTCAGAGTTCGAATCCCGACATTCTGGCTTGCTGCAGCCTCCAGGGAGGTGGGAGAACTTTGGAAACACCTTGGATCGGGTCCCCACACCTCCCTGGACCCAGTGGGGGGGTCAGACACTCCAAAATTTGTAAAAAAAAAAGGACGTTTTTTTTTTACCAATTTTGGGGGCTCTGACCCCCCCACCGGGTCCAGGGAGGTGTGGGGACCCGATCCAAGGTGTTTCCAAAGTTCTCCCACCTCCCTGGAGGCTACAGCAAGGGAAAATGTCAGGATTCGAATCCCGACATTCTGGCTTGCTGCAGCATAAAAGAGGGTGGGGGAAGTTCAAAATTAGCACGCATCGGGTCTCCCGACCTCCCTAGAGCTGATGCGCGCTAATTTTGAACTTCCCCCACCCTCTTTTATGCTGCAGGAAGCGAAAACGTCGGGATTCGAATCCTGACATTTTGCCTTGCTGCAGCCTCCAGGGAGGTGGGAGAACTTTGGAAACACCTTGGAGCGGGTCCCCACACCTCCCTTGACCCGGCGGGGGGGTCAGAGCCCCCAAAATTGGTAAAAAAAAGTCCGTTTTTTTTACCAATTTTGGGGTGTCTGACCCCCCCGCCGGGTCCAGGGAGGTGGGCAGACCTGATCCAAGGTGTTTCTGGGGTTCCCCGACGTCCTGAGCCAGTGCAGCGAGCCAGAATGTCGGGATTCGAACTCTGACATTCTGGCTTGCTGCACTGGCTCAGGACGTCGGGGAAGCCCAAAAACACCTTGGATCAGGTCTGCCCACCTCCCTGGACCCGGCGGGGGGTCAGAAACCCCAAAATTGGTAAAAAAAAAAAAAGGACGTTTTTTTTACCAATTTTGGGGTGTCTGACCCCCCCGCCGGGTCCAGGGAGGTGGGGAGACCCGCTCCAGGGTGTTTCCAAAGTTCCCCCACCTCCCTGGAGGCAGCAGCAAGCCAAAATGTCAGGATTCAAATCCCGACGTTCTGGCTTCCTGCAGCCTCCAGGGAAACAGGGCTTTTTTTAACATTGTGTGTTCAATGTATCGCACAACGTTAAAAACCGTATAACGACGGGACTTGTGGAACCAAGTCATAACGTTATTCGGGGTACTAGTGTACTCCTACTAAACTGCTGGCCTTTAGCAATTAGACTCTGTTTTCAGAAGTGTGCAGATTGTGAAAGCATGCTTGTGCGTACAGTGATATTTCACTCTGTATCTTTTCTTTAATAGTGGTATATATCACTGCTTTTTCCAACTGCTAAAAGAGTTTGGGGAATTTACCAAAATAATTTACATAAATAAATTCCAAGTGGTAGAATAACTGGCCACTTTCCAGTATCAGTTAGACAAGACCATATTTATTGGTGGTACATCTAGTTAGTCTGTAAGTGTTTTAGTATTGATTGCAGTAGAAAATTTCGTAGAGGGCCAGAAACATTTGCTTTGTATCCGGTAGTAAATTCAAAAATACTGTGCAGGAAAAGTTCTAAAAACACTTTGGTCAAATATTTCATGTGATAAGGAAGTGAGCCAACATTGCAATTTCATTGCATATTCTTGGAATATTGTGTCTTACTAAATGAGTGGATAGCATTAGAATAAGTCTCTCTTAGTCTAGAGCAGTGGTGGCCAACCTATGGCCCACGGCACCATTTCATGTGGCCTGCTGCTGCCCTTGCTGCTACCGGAAGCGGAAGCGAACATATTTACAATAGCCGTAAAACATACCTGCACATCTCTAATTCAAAAGCACATTCTTCTTAGAAATTTGGTCTCTTCCTAATCATGTGTGGAAAACCTGGAGTAGTAAAGCATTCTTACAGACTTCAAAGCTTTTTACCTCCAAGTTGTTTCCTGTTATTATTTAGCTTAGTGGAATGCTTAAATTCATAGGCATACCTATACAGAAAATAAAAATAGGTTTTTTAGGGAATAGGCTTGCTTGGAATCTAATTCTAGAACATTAGAGAAGAGGCCTTAACGTTAGAATAAAGGGGAAAAGCAGACACCTTGTTTAGCATGCTTTTTTTTGGCAGTTTCAAAATGATGGCAACCATGCGGTTACCAAGTCATCTCCTGCAAAACTCTAGTTTCTCATGAAGAAAAGAAAAGAGGAAGATTCCGGTACCTGGACTTGGAATATTTTCAACAAGTCACTTAGGCAAACACCTGAGTTTAGGATACAGAAAAGCTCTTCTGTGAAATGTTGGTTGACTGCCTTCGATATTCATCTTTAAAATGAATATTTCCTTCCTTCCTTCCAGCCCCCCCCCCCCATGTCACATAATATCAGGGTGGGTTACAGTTGTTCTCACAACAGTAATAAGGAGGAACACCAGTATAGTAAAAGTCCAATTTAAATAAAATCTTTACAGAACTCTGAAACATTTTAACTACCTAGCAGCGAAATTGGTTGCAGGCTTGTAAATAGTTATGTGTTGCTTTACAAACAGTGTTGATTTTTTTTGTATTGGCAAATGCCTCGGAGTTTATTCTGATACGGTCCAGAATGAAATTTTAGCTGCTATATACAGTTAAACATAGGAACAGAATAAATAATTTAGGTGAACATTTTATGAAGTTGTGAAATAATAAATGATGATTATTGTTTCATTCCAGCATCTTTCCCTGAAGGCCAAAAGAACTAAAGTTGATGACCACTGACTTGCCGCGGCTGCTGAAGTTTTCAGTGTGTGATGCTGAAAATGCTGCTGACTTGAAACTGTGCAACTGTCCATCCAACAATTAGTTTATTAGCACCATGACACCCCCTCCCATCAAGTATAAATATTGAAACGCCTGCCTGCCAGGATCCTGTAGGAATTTATGCATGATGAACACATTGTAACACTGAAGTAAAGCTTGTATTATGGACATTTTATCCAACACACTTCATTGTGATAAGTGCTCCTGTTCACTAACTAAGCAGAAAAATGAACATTACAACAAAGAGACATGCAAAACTATATTGAATTTTGCAAAGAACTGCACTGTATCCTTGGAGTGGAGAGGGAGATTGGGAAGATACAATGCCCCTGGAGTGAAAAAATGGAGCTCAGGTTCCTTTAGACCACTGTGAAAGCTGTTGGCCATCCTGGACCTTCCTGCAAATTGTAGGCAGATTTGGGACCACAAGCAAAGCCTTGCAATACTTTTAATGGGTTATAAATGAAAACCTTGAAAACTGTGACTGTGCCTAAGTGCTGTGATTCCCCCCCTCCTTGTCCCAAGTTTTTGAAGCAATAGAGTTCTACCAACTTCCCTTTGATTTCTTCTCTCTTGCGTTTCCCACCTTTTTTGTAATGGTCCCCACCTCCAGTGAACTTCTTTCCATAAATTCAAGTTAATGTTCATCTGTAGCAAGAATTTCACTAAAATGTAAGTTCTTTCAGAATGAAGTTAGTAAGACAGGATGTATGACTGCGGTGGTTTAGTGGTTAAGATGCTGAACTTGAAGACTGGAAGGTTGGAGTTTGAGACCTGAGTACTGCATGGCAGAATGAGCTTCCGTCTGTGCCCCAGCTCCTACCAACCTAGCATTTCGAAAGCAAGAAATTGCAGTTAAATAAATAGACACCACTTTGGTGGGAAGGTAAACAATGTTCCGTGCACTCCAGTGTCTAGGCATGCCTGCCACATGTCCATGGAACCGTCTGCAAGTGCAGACAGCATTGGCTCTTTGGCTATAAACAGAGATGAGTACTGAACTCTAGAGCAAGGACGATCTTTACCTATGTTCTATTCAGCTGGCTGCAGAGCTCAGTAGTAGAGTCAGAGGGTGGGAGTTTGATTCCACAGTGTGACTCCTGGGAGTAGAGCCAGGCTGTGTTGCCTTTGGCAAGTTGCACAGTCCTAAGATGCCCAAGAAGAAAGGAATGTAAACCACATCTGTCCAATTTCTACTTGGAAAACCCTGAAAAGGGTTACGGCAAGTCAGAATTGACTTGGCGGCACACAGTTTGCTCACAAAGTGGACAGGTCCTAGCTGTTACTTGCTTGACTTTTGCTCCAGAATTTAAAATAAAACAGTCAATTGAAGCTCAGCCTGTACAGAAATCTCTGAAATTTCAAATGTAGAACACCAAAAAACTTCTGTATTTTTTTCTGTGGCCTTACGAAGTGTTCCATTGGCCTGTATTTAAGATGGTTGCCAGTCAATGAATAGCCAGGCGTTTGTGGACTTGCAGCATTCAGAAGAAAAATGTCAGGACCGTAAGTGGGAATTCATTTTCATTAAATTGAAGGAATTGTGAAAGGAATGTCCTAGAATAGGAAGCAGATCCGTGGCAGAACTCCTGGTATTAAAAACAGTTTGTCATTCCAGTCAATAGATGTAAAACTTCCCTGTTATGTCAGACAAAAGTAAATCTTATGTTACTGTACTACTATTGTCAGTGCAGCACAGAAGAGAAAGATGTCCTGTGAAAACAGCCAGTTTTCAAGGGATTTCGGTTCCCTTCATGTAATGTAGGGAACTGGCCCATTTTCAGAAAGTACCTGTGACATTTTAAGCTGGAGAGATTCATGCAATGGTGCTGCTTTCAGCTAAGTTTAACAAATGCCAACCTGTATTTCCATACATCCAGAAGACTATATATCTCTACCCTGCCTTTTCCACTTTCATTAAAACGTGGTGTAGTCTTTAGAATTGTGCTCTGATTGCCTTCCTCCAAAGTAAATAATCTGTGCAGCAGTCATCAATTAAATGGTGTAATTGGCTGCATTCCCACAATAACTTTTTCCCTTGTGTTGGTTGTATAGTTTTGGAGATGTATATTTATTTTCAAACACACATATTTAATCTCTGATGATGTAACAATGTGTGGGTTTATGTTCATTCTTAAAACAACTGGTTTGTTGAATGCCTTACTCTTTTACTCTCCCTTTTTAAAAGTATGTAAATTATATATTTTTTACACAGAATAAAGGTCTTCTTTCCCCTAGGTATGCATTGTTAGCTCAATATTCCTATTCTGATTTCTACAGTTCTGCAGAGAGGTTTGTTCTGTTGTGATGTGGTCTGTAAAGTATTATCAGCAGCTTAACTAAATTTTCTTCTAGCTTTTGGATTTTTGTCTCTTTCTCTCAATATGTAAGCTCTGTTGAGACAGGGTAATGATCTGTTCTTCTGTACTGTGCAATATCTGGAATATTGTTAGTGTTCTGTTAAGGGCATCTGACCTACTGTTCTCTCTTTAAAGGAACTTCCCAAGTCATGGATACGAAGTGTGTAAGCTTTCATGTCGCTTTTTCCTCTGTTAACAAACTTGGGGATGAGAAGTGGGGATAAAATTGTAGAATAAAGCAATCTTGGAAACTTGTGGCTACCAGTGGAAGCTAATTATTATAATCTGTTATCAAGGCCATGTTACATTGCTGTCTTTAACTGTCTTCAGTTTGAAGAATAAATTAGGTGTAAATGTGTTTGTCAGTAAATGGCAAATCTGTGTCTATTCTAGAATTTAAAAAAAATTGCCAAGAAAATCTAAATACTATGTAGGGGGATGTGTGTGCTTTGGATTCAGAATACTCCTAAATCCAGAATTGAATTGGACTGATTTAGCCAGATTCAGGATATGTTTGAGCCAAAGTGGGATTCCTTTGATGCAGAAAGAATATGAATTAAAACACATCTGAAGATTTCTTAGCAAATTAAGTGCTGAGGGACAAAAGTACACAACTTTGAATCTCCTAAGGCATTGAAAATGCAATAGGATATGGGCCAGATGCAGGATGCTTTGATAATAATAGAAGGATAAATATAAGCATTTTTGAAGTAATAGCCAAATGCAACATCTTCCCAGATTCTACATTATCTTTTTGTTGTTCAGTCGCACAGTCAATTGCAACCCATTTCGACCCTATGGACCATTGCTCGCCCAGCTCTCTGCCCATTGCATCTACAATACCATCTAGCCATCTCATTTTGGCCGCCCCTTTCTTCATTTGCCTTCCACCTTTCCCAGCATCAAAGCTTTCTCAAATGAACCCTCTCTTCTCATTCAATGACCAAAGTAATTTAGCTTCATCTTTACCATTTGACCTTCTAATGAGCAGTCAGGGTTGATTTCTTTTATGATCCTTATTTGTTCTCATTGTCCAGGGTACTCTCAAACTCCTCCAACACCACATTCCCAAAGGCATCTATTCTTCTGCGCTCATCTTTCCTTATGGTGCAGCTCTCAGAACCATACATTGCCACCGGGAATACCATTGCTTTGACTGCATGAATTTTTGTTTGCAAGGTGATATCTCTACTTTTGACTATGTTCCCAAAGTTTCTCAAGCATCAGTCATCTTTTTATTTCATGGCTGCAATCACCATCTGCAGTGAGCTTTGATCCTAAGAAAGTAAAATCTGTCACTGTTTCTACTTCTTCCCCATCTATTTTCCAAGGACTGATAGGGCCTGTTGCCATTATCTTGATTTTCTTGATGTTGAGTCTCAAGCCAGCTTTTGCACTCTCTTCTTTCAACCTAAGCAGCAGGTTTTCCTCACTTTCTACCATTAGGGTAGTATCATCTGTGTATCTCAAGTTGTTGATGTTTCTCCCAGCAATTTTGATCCCAACTTGTGATCCCTCCATCCCTGCATTGTGCATTATGTGCTCTGTATATCAGTTGAATAAGCAGGGTGACAAAATGCAGCCTTGTCTTACTCCTTTTCCTATTCCAAACCACTCTGTCATTCCATATTCTAATCTAACAGTTGCTTCTTGACTCTTCTACAGATTTCTCATGAGACATATAAGGTGTTCTGGTATTCCCATCTCTTTAATTACTTGCCACATTTTGTTGTGCTCCACATAGTCAAAGGCCTTGGTGTAGTCAATGAAACAGAAGTAGACTTGTTTCTGATATTCCTTTGTTTTCTCCATGATCCAACGTATGATGGCAATTTGGTCTCTAGTTCCCCTGCCTCTTCTGAACCCCGCCTGCACTTCCGGTAATTCTCTCTCCACGTGCTGCTGAAGTCTATCCTGTATTATCTTGAGCATAACCTTGCTAGCATGTGGGATGAGCACAATTGTTCAATAATTTGAACATTCTTTGGCATTACCCTTTTTTGGGATTGGAACATATACTGATCTTTTCAAATCCTGTGGCCATTGTGTTTTCCAAATCTGCTGACATATAGAATGCAATAATTTGATTCCATCATCTTTTAGGGCTTAGAAAAATTCAGCTGGGATACTATTATCTCCACTGGCTTTGTTGTTTGCAGTGCTTTTTAGGGCCTTTCCAACTTCACTCTCTAGGATGTCTGGCTCAAGTTCAATTTCCTCATTGAAATTATCATAGGTGTTGAGATCCTTTTTGTAAAGTTCCTCTGTGTTCTCTTGCCATCTTTTCTTAATCTCTTCTGCATCAGCTAAATCCTTGCCGTTTTTGTCCTTTATCATGGTCATTTTTGCTCTAGTCCTATCCCTTATGTTGTTTTCCTCTGTTTCTTGCATTGTTCGTTTCCTTATCCTTGCTTTTCTTTGAAATTCTGTATTTAATTGGTTGAATTTTTTCCTTTCTCCTTTGCCTTTTGCATTCCTTCTTTCCTCTGCTATTTTAAAAGTCTCATCAGACAACCACTTTGCTTTCTTACACTTCTTTTCTTTTGGTATGGCTTTCCTTGCTGCCTCCTGTATGATGTCCTGCACCTCTGTCCATAATTCTTCTGGTGCTCTATCAAGTCTAAGCCATTAAATCTGTTCCACACCTTCACTGTGTATTCCTTAGGGATGTTGTCTAGGTTATACCTGCCTGGCTTAAGTATTTTCCCAATTATCTTTAGTCTAAACCTGAATTTTGCAATCAGTAGATTATGATCTGAGTCACAGTCTGCTCCAGGTCTCATTTTTGCTGATTGTCTGGAGGTTCTCCATCTTTGGCTGCAGAGTATGTAAACAATCTGGTTTCAATGTTGACCATCTGGTGATTTCCATGTGTAAAGTCTCCTCTTTTGTTTCTGGAAGGGGGTGTTCACTATGACTATGCATTCTCTTGGTAGAACTCTATTAGCCTTTGCCCTGTTTCATTCTGTGTTCCAAGACCAAACTTGCCTGTTATTCCACTTTTTGATTTCCTACTTAGGCATTCCAGTCTCCTATGATAATGTGGACATCATTTCTTGGTGTCAGTTCTATGAGGTGTTGTAGGTCTTCATAGAAATGGTCAACTATGGCTTCATCTGCACCAGTGGTGGGTGTGTAGACTTGAATTACATTGATATTGAAAGGTATGCCTTGGATTCTGACTGAAATCATTCTGTCATTTTAAAGATTATATCCCATTACTGCTTTTCTCACTCTTTTATTGACAATTATGGCTATTCCGTTTCTTCTTCTACATTCTCTACCCTACTTTTTAAATTTTTTGCAGTACCTGAGTACTGTACGATGAAATGAGCTCCCATCTATGCCCCATCTCCTGCCAACCTAGCAGTTAGAAAGCAAGAAATTACAAGTAGATAAATTCCACTTTGGTGGGAATGTAAACAGTGTTTGTGCACTCCAGTGTTGAGGCATGCCTGCCACATGTCCACGGAAATCTCTGCAGACACAGAGTGCTGGCTCTTTGGCTGTAAACAGAGATGAGCACTGAACCCTAGAGTTGGATATGACTGGTTTTCGAGTAAGGGCAACATTTACCTAATCGGAAAGTAGACATTGGGTTTTGTTTGCAAATGTATTATACAGATACTGTTAACTTTGAAGGAAAGGGCCAGTGGTGGGATAATGTTTTACCACTTTTCAGTTGCAAAGATGGTATGTACAACAACTTTAATAGGTACCCTGAATGAGTACTTATTAAAAATGACAACAGCCTGTTTTTTCCTCAGAGTGACACTATGTCACATGGTGTACAGGATAGTATTTGCACAAATGGGCAGGAGAATGAATGGATGGTGTCATTCTAGAGAACAAAATAGCTGCCAGAATCCTGTGGTCACTGGGAAGTACTGTACTGTAGTGCTGCCATAAGTGGTGAAAGTAAAATTTCCAGAAGGTTGGAAAGAATCTATGCCATTCCTCTTTTGCTTCCAAAGGTAAGTTAGAGGCTCCAGAAGTGCCCCCAATTTGCTTTCCCCTTTTGTTCAGTTTGAGACCCGAGTGCTGCATGATGGAGTGAGCTTCCATCTCTGTCCCAGCTCCTGCCAACCTAGCAGTTCAAAAGCAAGAAATTGCAAGTAGATAAACAGGGACCACTTTGGTGGGAAAGTAAACAGCATTCTGTACACTCGGATGTCTAGGCATGGCTGCCACATGTCCATGGAAACCTCTGCAGATGCAGATAGCTCTGGCTCTTTGGCTATAAACAGATGAGCACTGAACTCTAAAGTTGGATATGACTGGCTTTCGAGCAAGGGCGACCTTTACTTTTTTGTTCACCTTGCCCATTTCAAATCTGAAATTGTTCTGAAAAGAAATTTTGAGTTGAACACGAGTGCTGAGGTCAGATTGTTCAGATTTCAGTTGGCATCTTCATTGTCCTAAATTAAAACATCAAGCTCTTCTTATTATCTATAGTGGAGAATGGTGATAGTCTTTGCCAGCAGAGAGCCCAGACAGGAAGGACTGAAGGGGGCTGGAAGGAAAGACGCTGAGCTGGGAACTTGGGTAACAAATTGAAGATTGAATATCTTAAGACGGCTTTGGTTTATGGTCCACATCAGGGTGGGGGGGGGGTATATCGGGAGGCTCAGAAAAGAGATGGACTGCTTTAGCAGATAAATGGGCTGATCATTTCATATTGAAGAACAATCTCTAAAACATAAGTTTACTGCACAGCTGAGGGCTGAAGCATTTGCTGATGCCAAGAGCTCCTGCTCTGACCCTAGGAATTAAATGGTGCACTCTTTTTTGATGGTTAAACTCCCTGAAGAAGACACGCCATTTGTTACCAGGGCTCTGATGAAGTAAAGTGCGGTTTATATGTACAAGGCCGGCCTTCAACTCATCTCAGAATGAATGGAGAGGTAAAATTGAATTTTACACTCCTGCTGCTATGATTAATGTTCAAGCTGTCAGGCGCTGTTTCTCACCACCAGGGGGCACTGTGGTCTTATGATCCTCCCTGTTGCCCGTTTTATGCATCAGGTTGCCAAATGGAAAGGAGTCTGCATAAATGAATAAAGGGTTGGAGAATAAACCTGTTACAGCAATAAATTCCCTGTGTGCCCACCTCTGTAAAATCCTTTGATACAAGGCAGTACCTGACAAAGGAATAAACTTGTTAGACGAATAAAAGAGCCTATGTATGTTAAATCATAGCTTTTAAGAGCGCAGTACAGCTATAGAGCATGCTCCAAAATGGAATCCTCATAGTAATGGGATTGCAGGTGGTGGTGGTGGTAATGGGGTGAGGACAGTGATGAAATGAAACGAACATCCACTGGGAAGAGGATGAGGGAATTATTAAATCTGTACTGAGAATTGGTTCCATTGTGAGGAACTGTCAATGTGCATTTGGCCACGGCCCCTTAATTCCTGTGGACTGTTGTGTCTTGCCTGAATCCAGTGTTATGATTCTTTTCCTTTCCTAATAAGGTTTAGATCTTTTAAAGGTATGGTCCAGCCTGTCCACCACCCATATGCTTAGTTCATGTGTCAGCAAACTCCCCATTTAAGGAAAGAGAAAGCAAACTTTTAAGCATCTTTTTGGTTTCCTTTCATTTATTGTACCTCTCACACTCAAAATGAGGACAGACTACACAACAGAAATCTTCCCATTTGTTGGTCAACTAGGAATTCCATTCATCTTTCCCAAATTCTTCTTTTGTGTCCCGATCAAACTGTGAACTGCCAAAATGAAGCCACTTTCTTTGGTCATTGCCAAAACTTAAGTCCTCATTGGTGCATGTTTCTGGCAGTAATTGGCAGACTAGTAAATGAGATAGATTCTGTATCTCTCCACATTCTCACCACATGTTGTTGTCTGCCAGCAGCCCTTACTTGAGCATATTGCAGTGGTGGGTTGCAAAAAATTTTACGACCACACTGTGGGCAGAGCCGTCATGGGTGGAGCCAACGTCATGATGTCATGACATCGTAGACGAACCAACATCATGACATCATGGGTGGAGCCAATGCCATGACATCATGATGTGGGCGGAGCCAAAGTGAAAAATAAAAATACAGCACACATAAAAATAGAAATAAAAACACATAAAAATACAAATTAAAATAGACATTAAATACACATAAAAACACACTAAATAAAAAACACATACACACCTTTTAGGATATCTACGTTCCTAGCTGGCATCATGAGTCTGGCTCTGGTGAACTCCAGGCAGCAAGTGGCTGCCTCTTACTGCGCCTGCGCAGAACGTCAAACTGATGCATGCACGATGAGCAATTGCGGCACACATGCATCAATTTGACTTTTTGCGCATGCACTGTAAGAGGCAGCCATTTTGGCTGCAGTTTTTGGGTGGCCAGTGAGGCGTCCGAACCGGACACCTCAAAAAACTAGTAGCCACTCTGGGTGGTTTCCCAGGAGGGTTACTTCCCCCTCCCGGGGAACCACCCAGGATTGTTACTACCAGTTCGGCCAAACCAGTCTGAACCGGTAACAGCCCACCAGTGCATATTGGTCTTACATTTGGGGACTACACCGCTCAGCCTATTCAGTCAGTGATGAAGGGAAGGTTGAGATCCTCAGCTACATCCTCCTTTAATGATGTACTTTGTCCAGTGAGCTCCTTCCTCCATCTTCTAATTTGGTTTTGACCTTGCATTCCCTCAAGAATGGTTGTTCTTGCTGTAAAGCTCTTCCTGGATCTGAGCCAGTGGACTTGAGGTTCATATCTATTCAGAGAGTGTCTTTTCTAAATGAAGGAGGAAGAGGTGGTAGCAGGTAGTAACTCAAGATTCTCCTATCAGCTTTTCAAGAAGCTGGCCAGAGAATAAGATGTACATCCTCCAATGTCAATAGAGGCAAATGAGTATTCTCAAAGATCCATAACCTTCCCTTTCCCACAACATGCCACCAGATGTGGGTGGATGAATACACCATTTTTGGAACTGACATGCACCACTTCCCTCCCATGGCACTCAACAGAAGAGAATTCGGAGGAAGAAAGAAATGAGAATCTGGAAAAGGGCAAGAACCAACAAAGGTAAAGATCACCCTTGCTCGAAAGCCAGTCATATCCAACTCTAGGGTTCAGTGCTCATCTCTGTTTATAGCCAAAGAGCCAGCGCTGTCTGCATTTGCAGATCTTTCTGTGGACATGTGGCAGGCATGCCTAGAGTGCATGGCATGCTGGTTACCTTCCCACCAAAGTGGTACCTATTTATCTACAGTAATACGTAGCGTAATGAGCATCTCGCTTAGCAAGTAACTCGCTTAATGAGCAGGATTTTTCCCAAAAAGTCTGCCTTGTTGAACAAGCAAAAACTCACTTAACAAGAACAGTTCTCTTGCCTGCTCTGGCAAAGCAACCAGCACAGGTTGAGAACTGTTCAAGAAAGAGAAGGGGGTAAAAAGCGAACAGTTCTCTTCTCTCGCTTGCGCTGGTGGATAAAGAGAAACCACAAGCTCTTTCCTGCCTTTATCCACCAGTGCAGGTGAGAGAACTGTTCACTTTTTACCCCCTTCTCTTTCTCTAACAGTATTCTCGCACGCAGCGATGGCGTGTTTGGGGAGAAGAATGGGGAGAAGAATGGGGTGCTTCGCAGTGGTGGCATGTTTGGGAATGAGACCGGGAACCCCCATTCTCCTTCCTAAACACACCACCGCTGCACACTTTGTAGCAGCGGTGTGGCTGGGAAGCAGACCAGGGGCTCCCTGTTCTGCTTCCCAAACCAGCATTGCTAGCAAGATGGATTTGCCTGCCCACCCTGCTCAAGCAACAGGGTAGGCAGGTGAATCTGTCTTGCTAACAGCACTGGCTTGCCTTTGGCCCGAGAAGTGCTTTTCCCTTGATAGCATGTTTCCCTTGGAAAAGTGCTTCTCTGGCCAAAGACAAGCCAGTGCTGTTAGTGAGACGGATTCGCCTGCCCACCCTGCTCAAGCAACAGGGTGGGCAGGCAAATCCATCTCGCTAACAGTGCTGGCTTGCCTGTGAAGTGTGCAGCAACAGAGTGTTTGGGAAGCAGAATGGGGAGCCCCTGTTCTGCTTCCCAAACACGCCACTGCTGCATGCTTTGCAGCGCTGGTGTGGCTGGGAAGGAGAAAGGGGGCTCCCATTCTGCTTCCCAAACATACTGGGACTGCACAGCATGCAGTCCCGGCATGTTTGGGGAGAAGAATGTGGAGCCCCCAGTGCTTTACTTAACAAGCAACTTGCTTAACGAGAAACCCCATGGAACACATTTTGCTCGTTAAGCGAGGTATCACTGTGCTTGCAATTTCTTGCTTTTAAACTGCTAGGTTGGCAGGAACTGGGACAGAGACGGGAGCTCACTGTGTCGTGCAGTACTCAGGTATCGAACTCTGACCTTCCAGTCTTCATGTTCAGCATCTTAACCACTTGAGCCACTGCAGTCCTTAGAAAAAACAAAATCCAACAACAAATAGCACAACTCAATTTCTGTTTCTATGGTAAAGAGGCTAGCAGTGCTTCAGGGCTGTAGCTCTGCCAGTACCAGGATTACTGTTTTGTTCTGTTTCCATATTATTTTTCTTTCTTATGTTGCTTTATCTCTAACTGAATGCATGGCATTTTGAACAGCCACCACAAAAACAGACAATGAACATTTAAAAGAAACGACATAGACTCCATCCACTCTGATGTGGCAGCTCTTGAATCCATGCAGAGTTCCTATCCCCTTTCTTTCAGTGGTTTTCTTCAAGTTTGGCTAAAAACAGTGTGGAAGAGAATCCTCAACTTACAGCATTCTTTCCCTTCTGAAGATTGCAGTGATCATGATGGGGGCAAGGAGAAATGCACCACTGCTTTTGAAAGACAATAAACGGTTGAAGGCTATCATTGAGTGAGTCTCTCCCTGACCCCCACCCTTCAAAAGGAGGAAATTGTTTTTTGACAATCTGCTGTTGTCGTGGGGGAAAGAAATCTCAAGAAGAACAAGGAGTTTGTGTAGATGGGGATAAGTTAACATTAAATGGGCATCTGGTGACAGGCAGGAAATGGCAGGACAGCTGGAAATGCAGGAGGAGAGCTGAGAAAATCGATACAAGATAAGCGTTCCAGAGGTAGCACTGTTCATCAGGTGACAAAGTTAAAGGCAGCAAGACACTAAAAGGGAGAAAATATCACTGACCCTCTGCAATATTGATCAAACGGCTGAGACACTCAAGGCCAAACTCACCAATAAAGTGAGACATATCAGTGAGAAGCCTATGAGAGAAGATTGAGCCAGTTTGGCGAAGGTCTTAAAAAATAGGAGGAGGTGGGGTAGGGTGGGGAAAAAGCTTAGCTGTGAGAGTTCTTGTTAACCGTCTCCTTTGTCTTGTTAACTGCAAGGCTGTGAAAGGCGGCCCTTTGGAGACTCTAAAGCTCCTTGTGTATCAAAACTGAAGATAAGCTTTAGTTATCTGAATGTGTAAGGAGGACACTTATTTTGACTAATGTAGTAAGCAAAAACAAGAAGGAATGACTCACTGTCACCTATCACTTGAAACTGGGTTGTCTCTGATATTTTTCCTAACTCTTAATGGCCTTGGGTGTCGAAGTCCACAGGGAAGAGTGATGGTCCCCAAGTAGATTAAATCTCAATTGATTCCATCTTGATGGAGGGCAGCGGCTTCATCAATACTGGCCTGGGGCTGATGAGAACTTTGCGTGCCAAAAAGGCTGAAGACGAGAAAGCGACTTGTGGAACTGGATCAGTGGTACGGGGGTCATGCTGTGATGTGGAAGGCCACTGCATTATATTCTTAGGACAGACTTCATGACTGATCACCATGAGGATTGCCAATATTCAGATACAACAGAAGATTCAGATTTGGATACAGAAGAAGAAGAAGAAGAAGAAGAAGAAGAAGAAGAAGAAGAAGAAGAAGAAGAAGAAGAAGAAGAAGAAGAAGAAGAAGAAGAAGAAGAAGAAGAAGAAATTTTTTAGAAGGAAATTTTTAATTGATAAAATTCTTACTACAGAGCCATCTGTCGAGGTGAACTACATAAACTTGTCATCACTTTCAAATACTTAGCTCAGTAAACATAGTTACATACATAGTGATTGTGGAAGGAAATATACGTTATATACAATACCAAAAGAACAATGATATTTACAATTATACTGTCATTTACATGAAACTTAACTTTTAACATTCTAAGTTATTCCCAAATTTCTTTCTGTCAACCACTGCCACCATTTGTATCTGTCGGATTCCTTCTGTCTTACCATCATTCTTTTAGCATATACTCTGAGCCTTGCCACCACACTGTCCACCGCTTGTTTGGGATCTGCCAGCTTTCCCATCTTCCCTTCCTGTCCCCTTTGGAACATCAGAGTGCTTAAGGCAAACAGATTGATTAATCGAACCAAGGACCAGGGCACTTTCCAGTTCTCCAGCTTTCCTTTCTTTCTCGGCCCCTTCCATCCCTTTCCTGGCTCTGTCCCCGAGAGAATCATCTCTGCTTTCTGTTCCTTTAAATAAGGCCAGTCCAATTTACTTGCCAGAGCTCCCCAAATTTCTTGCGATGAAGGATATTCCTTTGCAAAATGCGAACAGGTTTCTCTCGGGGGTTTCTGGCCTGTTATCCCACCTCTAACATTCTGGCATCTTATCCTCCTGCACTGCTGTTCCTCTTCCTTTTTCCATGGGTAAGTCGCTCCTACATTAAGTACCTGATGATATGCCCTCCACCTCGTTTCCCACAGACAGAGGGGTATATTCCCATCTTTAAACACAGACAAGTCCTCCTCCCCTGGCTGCAGATATTCCGGCAGATTAGTCTTAGAAGCCCATTTCTCTCTGAATGGCCTAACGATTCTTTCCTCTACTGCCTCAGTGTAAATAACCCGCTTTGACTCCCTCACTGTATCTGCAATCTTAAGTGTGTTTGCCCTCACCGCCCAACGATTGACTCCCTCTGACATATCTCTAACGTACGGCCTCATTCCTGTTTTCGAAGCACTGGTCAATCTGGGAGAACGGAGTTCCTCCTCCCACCACTGTTTCCCCCATCCTCTGCTTTGCCATAGGTCGCCTTGCACACCGATCGGTCGGGATTCTCCCTCATTAGTCTTCTGTTTCAAGTTATTGGCCAAAAAGGCACCTAGGAAAAGAGGGCCAAGAGCCGGAAACCCTAACCCACCTTCTTTTACCGAGCGGTATGTCACTGCCCTAGGGAGAGGGAAAACCTTCATTCCCCACAAGAAAACAAAAACTCTTCCCATCACCCTATCCATAAGTTTCTGAGGAGGGGGATACACAGCCGCCACATGATTCGCCACCGGTACACAATAAATTTTGAAGAATTGTACTTTTTTGTAGAGACCCAGCCTCCAGGGTTTCCACCTCTCCAGTCGGTTCTCCACCCCCTCTTCCCACCTTTTCCAATTCTCTTCCCATCCATTGGGGTCAACAGTGAACAGGATGCCCAAGATCTTGACTGAACTTTGCCTGCTACCTTTATTGTCTCCTTCCCCATTCAAAGCTTCTTTTAGTGTCTTTCCCCTGAGTTCTCCAGTCTTTTCACCCAAAATGTACACTCTGCTTTTTGTGGCATTGATGAGTGCTCCGGAAGCCTTCCCATAACCCTCTAATAATTCCTTTACTGGATCCAACTCCTGCTCTCCCGATGTAAAAACATAAACGTCATCAGCGTGGGCAACAAATTTGATTTTCCTATCTGCTTCCCTACCATCAAGGTCCCTCCTAAAAGGTAGGAGTCCCCCGATCCGGCTGTCTTGTTCTATCAGTGTCAAAAGTGGATCCAATGCCAGCACGTACAGTGCTGCACTCACCGGACAGCCCTGACGCAACCCAGAACGAATGGAGATCGCTGCCCCTTTCCATCCATTCACCTGCGGCTGCATCGTGACCCGACTGTACAGGTTTTTCAGCCATGCCACAAATTGCATCGGAACTCCCTTCAGCTCTAGCACCCTCCATAGATAGGTTTGGTCCACCTTATCAAAGGCCTTGGACTGGTCCATCTGCAGGAGAGTTCTTTCTTCCCTGTCCTGCTCCTTCAAAAAATTCCCGAATGATCCCCAGTGATTCTGTCATCTTTCTCCCTGGGACAGATGACGTTTGACCCTTCGCCACCAATTTTCCCATCACCTTAGTCAACCTTCTATTCAACACCTTTGCCAGCAACCTATAATCCACGTTAGTTAAGGTTATAGGTCACCAGTTAGCCAGATTAGTCAGATCTCCTTCTTTAGGCAACAGAACCAGAGTTCCTTTGTAAAAGGTATCTCCAAGTTCTCCCTTCTGCAGAGCATGATTGAAACAAGCCGCCAAGATTTCTGACACGGGTTCCTTAAATTCTTTGTAATACGCATAAGGCACCCCGTCGGGTCCTGGAGTAGAGTTAGACCTGCCTTCTGCCACAGCAGCTGCCACTTCCTCATGAGAGATGGGAGCAGTCATGTTTAGAACTTCCTCCTCTGAAAGTTCACCGTACCTATGCTTGTCTACTTTCTTCAAGAATCCTTCCATCTCCTCCGCATTTAATACTTTCCCTCGATACAGATCCTCATAAGCACGTCCCACCACCTCCAAGATAGCTTGTGGATCTGAACGCAGTTCGCCCGTTTGGGGGTTACGTAACGCAGCCATGCATTCCCGTTTCCCCCTTGGTAACCTATCTTTTTCCCATTCCCCTTTTTCTATCACCGGGCCCCTGGTCCTAGCCTGCTCTGCTTCCATCCTCTTTTTCCTTTGCAATTGCTGAAACTCCCTAAGTTCCTGTTTCAAATCCCTCACTCTCCCAGCTTCCATGGGAAATCCTTGAGACATCAAAGAATGGACCCTCAGATATCTGTATAAGACCTCATGGTACCTTCTCAGGTCCCTCCTGTCTGCCCCCATTTGGAGCCCTGTCACTCGTCTCCTGAGCTCTTTTTTCACTCCTTCCCACCAACCTATCTCCATTGTTTCCCCATTTCTGATCGCCAACATAGTCTTCAAATCTTTTTTAAGCTCCTCCTTACAGAAAACGTTCTTTAACAGCACCACAGGCATCCTCCAGCCAGGCTTGCCTTGAGGGACTGCTTCTCCTTTTCTCAAATGCACCACCAAAAGTCAGTGATCTGACCAAGGGGTGAGCACCACTTTTACCCGCTCAGGGCAAAGTTCTGCTACGGTCCACACCCTGTCTATGCGACTGGCGAACAGCAGATGAAAAAACATATAGGAGACCCCATCCACTTTTGGGAAATTTTTGTGAAATGCCCGCTTTTCCCATATTGGAAAATATTCCAGTTCATTCTCTCTCTCCAAGCCAACATCCCTCAAACCAAGATCTTGTGCCAACATCCGGTTTAACTCTTTCTCTTCTGCCATTAAAGGGTGTTCTCCTCCCATCAACCTTTCTTTTGTCCCTGTCCGAACCACTGCAAATCTGTCAGCCACCCGGCTCCTGTTATTAAAATCACCCATCACTATCATTTTCCTCCCCGTCCTTGTATAGTCCTTCAATGTTTGCCACAGTTCTCTCCTTAACTTAGCATTCACCGGAGCATACAATACGCACAGGCGACAACAAAATGCCTGTTTTATTCCTTTAGGGCTAAATGCTTCTAAATCAAAATCCACCACAAGAAGATGTCCTGGTGCCGCTTCCACCTTCCTGATGATCTTCAAATCATGTCTCTGTCGAAATAACACCCCTACTCCTCCTCTGCCCATTTCATTATACGACCACAAGGATGGTCCCCAGGTCCACACTTTTTGTGCCCTGCTCCTGTCTTGCTCAGAGATGAAATTGGTCTCCTGTACTGCCACCACATCCACATTTAAAGAGGCTAAAGAAGACAAGAGTTCTCTAGATCTCTTCGCCTGCCTCAAACCGTGGACGTTCCACGTAGCAAGCGAAAAAGCTGCACCCATGCTCTGGTCCTTACTATCCATTTTGTTGCATTAAAAAATCCACAATGCATAACTTTAATTCATTCACCGCAGATTCCATCTCAGAATCCAATTCTGAACCCGATTCTACTCCTGTCAGAGTGAGGTGTAGTCCTACTAGGTGAGGTTCCCTTCCCTTCTCTGGAGGCAGAATGCAAACTGACCTCCGGCATAAGGTGGGTAGGTGGGTCGGTGTTAGAGGACACACTGGGAGGAACCTGATTTCCTCCCCCATCCTCCTGACACCCTGATGCACCATTCCCCCCGGGATCCCCCAAAGACTCTGCAAACATTATTTCCATCTCCTCCGTTCCCACCACTCTCCTCCCCTCCTCCAAAGCCTTCTTCTTTTCTTCCTCCACCACTTGCAACCTAATTGTATACAGTCTGTCTTCCTTGTGCAATGTTAGAAGAAGAAGAAGAAGAAGAAGAAGAAGAAGAAGAAGAAGAAGAAGAAGAAGAAGAAGAAGAAGAAGAAGAAGGAAATTTTTTCTTGATAAAATTCTTACTACAGAGCCATCTGTCGAGGTGAACTACATAAACTTGTCATAGAAGAAGAAGAAGAAGAAGAAGAAGAAGAAGAAGAAGAAGAAGAAGAAGAAGAAGAAGAAGAAGAAGAAGAAGAAGAAGAAGAAGAAGAAGAAGAAGAAGAAGAAGAAGAATGGAAGAAGAATGGAAGAATGCAAGAGTTCCCTGAAACCTCATAACAGAGAATAAATCTGGAAAAAGTACTCAGTATAAATTTGGAGATATGAGAATGGAATGGAAAGCCAAGCAGTGATCAGCAGAACCACTCTCTTGGCATGTTGTATTTTCTTTTGATGAGCATGGTCTCATTTTCAGCGCCTGCCTTTCAGACACATTAACGGAAGGCAATGTAGCCTTATCGCTCACACTTTGCCGGGCTTCCTTACAATTGGCCTTTTACATAGTCATTATTTATTAAGGCAACAATTTGTGTGAGAGCTATTTTCTTTCTCTTTCCTTATCACAGCTATGATTGCCTGACTCAACAGAGAGGAAAAGTGGCAATACAATCTGCAAGCAGAGGCTTAATCTTCTATTATTAGTGCAACCTTATCCTCTGCCAAAGCTTGGGTGAAGAGGATGGGATGTCATTTCATAAAAGTGTCAAAGCATCCATTTTGCATCTGCACAACTACCCTGATGCATGTTGCATTCTGCTGGTAGATGCAGTTTGCTCTGCATAAGTCTGTGAGGGTACGCTGTGACCAAGAATGGGTGAAAAATTCATCCGGAATTTTTCATATGAGATGGGAAGGGAGGGGGGGGGAAGCATGCATAAGAAAACAGAACTGTGGTTCAGCTATCCAAAATTAGGTCTCCGAATGTTAAATTCTTAAAAATCTGAGTTTGAACCTCATATAATCAACCATGTCGGAATATGCAAAGAGAGGACAACTTAATTCAATGATTTGTCATTGAATTAAAATTGTTTCCCTTCTCCCAACCCCAGACAAGCATCTAACCCAGGGGTGCCCAAACATTTTGGGCTGAGGGCTGGTCATGTGGTTCAGGGGGCTGGTTCCTTCCACCGGAAATGGAAGTAAAATGTGCCTTGTAATCTGTTTTGCAACAGGATGAGATAGATTTTAGGTTGGCATTTTCTCTGCTTAAACCAGTGGTGCCCAAACTATGGCCCGGGCCCCAGATCTGGCCTCCAGGTTATAGTTTGGGCACCCCTGATCTAATCTTTAATACCTGATGATGAAGTTAGCACCTGGTAATGCTATTCTCTGCAACTGCTCTATTGTGATCTTATCAATGCCAATCACACTCAGATGTTTTTCAACCCTTTGATGGTTGTTCTCAGCACTCCTATGACTATTCCTATGACTGCTGTTCTTTTCTCCTGGAGATGCTGTACTTCACTTCTCAAATCCTGATATTTTTTCACATTTGTGTTCCCAATAGTATTTTGAAGATGGTATTCCATAATTCTTGCACACATTCCAATGTAACATTGGTGTGTCTTACTTATGGTGTCCTTTGTAGTCAATCTGTGAGATCTGATATTAATGTGGTGCACTATTTCATCCATTTTGTTACCAAACATACATTTATTGGTTTTTTTTTTTTTGCTTTAATTATGTTGGTTTGTTGTACAGTAAAACTTCGCATAAAGAGCAGAATTTTCTCTGAATGGTTACCTCACTTAACAACTAAAACCAACCAAAAACTTGCTTAACAACTAAATCGGTGTTCGCAATTCCGCCCCCCCCACCAGAAGTCACAATTGGTCACTTACAATGGTGTTTTGCTTAAAGAGCAAACTCGCTTAAAGAGTAATCCCGTGAAACGCATTATGCTCTTTAAGCGAGGTACCACTGTACTTGTAAAGTCTGGCCAGGTTATCCTGCTATGGTAATAGAGTACTGCCAGCGACTCAATGCTAATCATCAGGTGGCAGTTAACTTACCTGACAATCATACCCTTCTTTAGTCTTCCTTTTCATTATTGCATGGTTTCTGTCTTTTCCTTGTAAAATTCTCAAATGTCAACCATATTTGCTGGCATATAAGACCCACCCCTCCCCCCTTAAAATAGACTGGGGAAAGGGAGTACATCTTGTACTGTATATAGTGGCCTATAGTGGGCTATTTTGATAATAATGGGGCATGTCTTATACCCTGATGTGTCTTATACACAAGCAAATGTGGTATATTTGATCAAAAATTCTGTATCATTCTTCCCTATGCTAGCTGTATCCCTTTTGACTCAACAAATTTTCCTTTTCTTATTGAAAAAGTTGCATATTTGCCTATTTCAAAATCCATTAAAATATCATTACCAAATGTTTGGGTTGTGTGCAGAAGTGATTTCTTTTCCTGCATTGTTTTCCTATAGAACAGGTTCTTCTTTTTCTTGGGAATTTTTTTTGCTTCAACTTGTTTTTTTAAAAATTACTTGTTTGGAAATGGTATAATCTAGACTCAAAGACTTTGGGGTTTTAAAATTCAATGTGCTACTTGTGTCATGGGCAAAACAGAGGATATACAGTAAATGGGAAGAGATGGAAAAGGAAGCAATGTGGATAGCTTCAATGTGGATAAATATAAACAAACAAACAAACAAACAAATAATAGATGGTATCTATGATGCCATTACTGGCATAGCCTTCCTGGTGTTCCTCTCTTTAAAATGCCATATCAATATAATCTATGCATGCACTTTAGTTACGATTCATGTGACCAATATTTTAGCACATGTATTGAATATCCTCTGAAAATTCTTTGTCATATATTAATGGAGGACAAGAGAGTTGTGGAGCATTAACTGACAGCTGTGCAGAGTCTATCCAACTGTAGTGTTTTAAGCTTTCACAACTTTATTTAGAGTCTATAAGATTCCCCCCCCCCTCAATTGCTATGGAGTGGCTTCTGGATTTTGTGTAGCCAATGTTTCTTTTAAAATAGAATGCAAATAAGGGGTCATTAACAAGGAGATCTGTCTGCCTGTGTGTTTATTGTATATACCGAGGGACAGGTGTGTTCCTTTGGTGTACTACAGCCATTTCACAGTTGTAGCCGTAATGACATGAAAATGTTTTCTAGGAGTTTATATGTACATTGTGTCTTATGTCTCCTATGATCTAAGACCATCTTCTTATTGCTGTGTTTATTTGATGCAAAGTGAGACTCTGGGCTTGTATACACTGTTGAAATACACCTGGAGTTGTCTTGCATTTTAAAAAGTCAATTTATTTCAATTTTATATTATGTGCTCTTTGTGTTGGTATGTTTATCCTAAAAGGGCAACTTGACAATTGATTAAAATCCATGCAGTAAACTGTTGCATGGGGCTACTTGGGTTTTCAAATCACTGCAGTTGCAAATAACGTGGCAGTTCAACACTCCATATCTGAGTGGGTCAATAAATAATGAGTGAGGCTCCCACTTTCAGTTTTGGCACCAGCAACAATGTATTAAAAGGGAAGTGGTAGAACAGGAAAAAGTCACAATGCCAGGCTGTACAGCAATGGACCATAAAGACAGCATAGATCACCTCTTTGTTGAGAAAGCTCTGGACTAACCATGGACCAGTACCACAAGCAGTTGCAAAGATGAAACCTGAACTACTATGAACACTGCTAAGAAAAAGACAAGACTCAGAAGGCTCCACCTCCCTCCCAACACCCAAATGACCTTTCTTTCTCCAACTCACCCAGGCTTTTAGGGTTGCAGGTGGTCTCCATGATGGAGGCTAGAATATCTCTTTCATTTGCCAACCCTGGTCAAGCCTCCCAGGCAGAGATAATGAAATCAGGCTACATAAGGCTCTTTGTTTGACCTGGTCATCAGCAATGACATTGTCAATGAGGTGAGATGCTAAAGGGGTATGAGGAGGAATAATGGAGGCAGCAAGCAACCTACCAGCCAGTCCTCCTTCATTGGCCACTGCCAACAAAGGAGGACTGAGAAACAAGATGCAAGCTGACCCTGTTCTCTGACTGTCAGTTGGAGCCCAACCTTCCACCTTGTTTCATCTGTGACAGAAGGCCCTGGTGCCACTTTGGTTAAGCTGCTGTACTGCAACCAAAAGGTTGCAAGTTTAACCCTGACCAGGGGTCAAGGTTGACTCAGCCATCCATTCTTCTGAGGTTGGTAAAATGAGTACCCAGTATGTCGAGGGCAAAATGCTAATTAACCTGTGAGCCACCCAGAGAGTGCACTAAGTGATATGGGGCAGTATATAAGTATGATTGATTTGCTTTGCTTTTTTGATCTGGCATAGCACTATCTCTGTTTTTTAACTTTTTGTGATTTTAAATTTAAATATTAAGTTTTTTATTATAGGCTTATCCTATGTTTTAACTATGATGTAAGCCGCTCAGAGTCGGGTTCACTCGATTGGGGCGGGATAGCAAATGCAACTAATAAATAAAATAAAATAAATCCCTAAAGAGATTTTAAAAAACAATATGAGTTCAGACTGTAGGCTATCTACAGTCCATAACCCATTACCTTGGCAACGAACACTTGCCAAACCACAGAGACACCATCACACATGCAAAAACAACTCAAAATAAACCGTGACTAGAATCAATTAAAAAAAAATCAACATCCCCTGTTAAGCTGTTTGAAATAAACCACTTGCTGGCAGAAATAATGTGTGCTTAACAGTACTTTGTGTAGTTCATTATCTTTAAATCGATTTAAAACATGGACAACTCTCCTCAAATACAGATTTATACTGATGCCTAGATGAGCTCTCTGTTAATAACGGATGGGGGAGGAACATTGTCATTGTCATTGTTGTTACTTGCCATTAGGTCATTTCTAGTTTACAGCAACCCTATAAATTAATGGCACTATCACTAACACTCCTGCTCATATTATGTAAACTAAAAGCTGTGATTCCATCACTGAATCAAACCATCTCATGTTCTGTCTTCCTTTTTTCATACTGCTTCCCACTTTTCCTTGCATCATGCTCTTATACACTGTATCTTACTGTCTTGTGTCCCATAACTTTATCTGAGCTTATAGTGAGAATTTTGGATTCATTTGAGCTTTTTTTTTGTCTTTCCTGAAGCCCATGGCCCCTGTAAAGCTCTGCTTCCACAACACATTTCACATGAACTGATCTGAAGTAAAGTTGAGAGACTCTTATTCAATACTTTGTCTGTTTTGAATTATGTTCCTTTTACTAAGGGAGGCAGCAAGATTTGATTAAGGTACAGTGACCTGACCAAGGGTCTGTTTAGAAGATATGTATATATTAGAGGTAACACTTCATTAAACTGTTTTAAATTGTTTTAAAAGTGATGCAGGTATTTGGATTGTTTTAGATTCTTTCTTCATTCTATTGTTTGTACCCCATCACAATTCTGCTATTTAAAAACAAAAACACATTAAAACAGAGATCCTAAAACCTTGCTTTAAGTGAGGCATTGTACTACAGTAATACCTCAGATAACGTTTGCATCAGATAATGCTAAAATCGCATAACATTAAGCCATCTGGGAAAAAAATGCATCACATAACATTAAATCCTATGGGATGCATCGGATAATGTTCGCTAAAGCCTGTGCCAGTTACAATGTATCTCTATGGAGTTTTAATGTTATCTGATGCATCCCATAGGATTTTAACATTATCCGATGCATGCATTGGATAACATTAAAAATCAGATAACACTAAGACTTGTGGAACCAAGTTTTAGCGTTATCCGAGGTTTTACTGTACAGTATTTATTTTATTTGGTAAGAATAATTTATCCCACAAAGACCTCAGGCCAGCATTAATTTGTTAGCAAAAACTTTAAAAGAATATAAATAACTTTAAAATAGTTTCACCAAAATTGAAAAAAATTGAAGAAACAGAAAAGGAGACAAAACATACAATCTAGTAAGCTAGAAAAAAATAGGCATTGGTCTCATAAACCCTGGGTGAACAGTCATGTTTTAACTTGGTACTCCAATAATTACTCACTGTGTTTTATTTGTTCATTTGTTCCTAGTTATGTAGCAGCTTTTTATAGTTTGGTCTTACATTGTAAGCCTCTAGAGAGCCTTTGTTATGAAGTAGACTTAGCGTTATTCTCACTAAAATGAAATTAGTAATTTAATAGCCTACCTTCTGTATTTGACAGTTATGCAGATATTTGTTGTTATGTACAAATTACATAACATTGTTTCATAAAGAAGACTCCAAATGCCAGGCCATATACTTCGTATGGAGGAAAATATGATCCCTAAAGTAGCAGTAAGTTGGACCCCTCCTAATGCTAAACAACAATAAGGATGTCATTGAAATACATGGAGAAGAACTTTCATGACAGACTTAAAAGCCCTGAAAATGACACGGGAGGATGCCAAAATACTTGCCTAAGACAGAAATCATTGGAGATTCCTTGTTGCCCAATATGCTATGTAGCATGGGAGGATCCAAATCAAAGTCTAATAGGCTACCTTCTATATTTGACATTTGCAGGCATTTGTTGTTATGTATTGATATTAGGGGAACACTTTTCATTGAACTAGCCCTGTTACACAGTTCCTGTTTATGATTCTGATTAGACTAGAAAGATTTCTATTTGATCTGACAATATTCTTATGCTACTGCTGCTGTTCTTGCTTGTTGAGGATATTTATTTATTTATCTTGCAGCTCCCCACACCTAACGAAAACCTGTAGTTTCCCTTGACTTACAGTAAAAGACCATGTGGCTCTGGGCAACGTTTCATGTCTTTGAGAGGGCAGACTTAAGTTTTAGGATAACAGATGATGTGCCACTGCCTCAGCGCCTCCAAGCACTGTTAGATCAGCACTTTGCCCGCTTGTTGGTATGGTAACGGCCCTTTATTTAGTGGGTCACGCCATCCATATCGCTGTCTGGCTATTTGTACTTGTCTAATTATTATTACTCTTTGCATTTTCTTCCAGTGGATGAGTAATAGAGGAGGGTTAGAAGGAAGGGAAGGTGCAGGGAAAAGAGAGCAGTGATTTGTGGAATAGGTATCTCATCTTTGAGAGGGGAACATTTATCTTGTTGAGCATCAGCTACAAGCCAAAAGCTATGAAGAAGAATCTGATGTATATACATGTACATTAAAGCTGTGCCTGTGTCCTCATATGCATATATACTGCAGTTCTGTGCTTGGTTGAAAGGAAGCAAGTTTTCTAGCAGGACATATTTCAGGCTTTCTTACAATTCCCACTCATACAATGCAAATTTTACAAAAGACTGAAGCAGTAGATTGTGCCACCTGTAAAAAGATTCATTGGAATTCTGATGATTCGGAATGTAGGCCTACATCCAAAGAGTTTTTCAAACCACGTTCCTTTCATGTCAGATTGCCAATTTTTTTCAACAGTGAGGCAAGCTTCCAAAGAATACTACACTATGCAGAGTTTGGAAGGAACAAGTTGCAAGTGATGACATTATGTGTAACATGTTGCATTTGATGTACTGAGGGGACAAGAGTATTATTTTCAGAAAGTAATGTTTTTCTTGAGTGTGACATGCCAACTGGTATGGGACAAATAGCTTTGCTTTTGAAACATTTTGAAGAGCATTTTTACCCCAACATGCTTGTGCACTCATTTTACTCACCTTGGAAGGATAGAAGGCTGAGTCAATCTTGAGTCCATCAGGACTGAACTCATAATATGAGAAGTTTTGGCTGCAGTACTAGAGTTTAATTATTGTGTCACAAGACTACTGTGGGAGGGGAACTGGAATTCAGCAATAGCTAAGAAACCAAACATCCAGCAATGTTTCTAAATTCACTAAGAAATGAATGGCTCTGAGATGTTCTACAACAGGGGTGGCCAAACTTTTTGGGCCGTGGGCCAATCATGTGGTTCAGAGAGCCAGTCACTAAGGCCTGGGGTCTGGGTGCGCCCCCTGACACCAATTCATCCGGCCCACGAAGCCCTCATCGCTCCTGGAAGCGGAAGAAACACGCCTGTATGGGTGTATTTTACTTCCGGTTCCAGGAGCGACGAGGGCTTCACGGGCCAGATGAATTGGTGTTGGGGGCTGCACCCAGCCCCCTGGCCCTTAGTTTGGGCACCACTGTTTTACAAGAACGTTCCCCCTTTAGAATCAAACACACACAAAGCTGAAGTTGATTGTTTGGTATTACATCTGACCAGCATATTAGCAGACAGAGTATCAATAATAAATGTTGATTTTTTATTTTATTTTATTGGATGTGTGTATTTTAAATGCAATTCTAATAAATATATATGAAATAAAAGAAATATGATGAGTTCCCTGTGTGAAGCCACAGTTGGCTGAAGAAATTCTGTAGACTGTGTTTTGACCCAATCCCCATGAGTAAACAGGAATAGTTTGTGCTGTTACATGTCCCTTTGGTCAAGCTCTTGACTATTGCTCTCCTTGGGAAATAGAGGAGGAATTGTGGTGGACCATTTATTTTTCATGGAGAAAATGATAGATGTTGAATGGATACTTGACAGCCTGCCTTTATGTGCCTGGAGAAACACTATACTAGTGCATTTTGCATCTTATTGATTTCAGGGTTCCATTATTTCCTATTACTGTATGTAAGTTCCTGAATAGGAGAGTACAGTATTGAGAGGGTGGAAGAATGCATGCTAGTGCCATTGAATGTGTATTCTGCAATGCTATAATCACGCTGAGCAGAAAGAGAAACTGAGCAGAAGCAGGAACAAAAGCCTGCTAACTACCAGAAACAGTTATTAGGCAGAAATTCTTGGGACAAATTCATTAAATATGAGTAGAGCACATGTAGCTCAGTGGCTAAGAGCCAAACTACACTTCTCAGATAACCTGTCATTACAGATGAAATCACATTAGTGTTCCAGAAGAATGAGTTAGGTTTGCAAGACTTGCAGTCAAAACAAAACCTATGTTCATTGCCAAGACAAACACAAAACAAAGGAAGCTAATTCTCAAACTTTCTTAGTTTTTAAAAAAATATCCTGTTGTAGCAAACTCGTTTTCAGTCACTAAGGATTTTAAACATTAAACTTTTAAATATTAGGAAAATCTCACTGACTTTCTTATTGTAGTTCTCATTGGAAATCAAGATAATGGCACTTATAAGCAACTGAACCTTAGTACATAAAGGACAAGCTTGTGCAAGTCCAGGGCATGAACAAGCCTTGTCCACATCACTCCTCTGGTGTAGTCATAAGGAAGGGTCTAGAAGCTCTCATTTGCATTATTCACCTAGACACAACATGTCTCCATGTTTGAACTCTGAGGAGTCCTGGTGTGAGTCCTAACAATGGTTTGCTCAACAGCCCAACTTAGTAACAATGGTTTGCTCAACAGCCCAACTTAGTTTTAGCAAGCTAGCTTTGTGAACTATAGTTAAGAGCAACCTCAGTTTCAAATGCAGACATTGCTGTAGTTAACTAAAAAAAGATCTGGTAAAGTTGAAAACCAATTTCATTCCCACTTCTGCCACGTGGAATGAGAAATTTACAATTATTTCTGAAACTTTATTTTTCTGAATGTCTGTCCTGAAAGATCTCTGAAATGGTACAACCTGGAAAACTGAATTTCAGCATACTTATTACTAAGCTTCTGTTTGAAGCATAGGTTATATCTCAACATTGGGTCTCCAAAAATTGAATTTTCTTTACTTTTTTGTCCCCTAAAATCCCTGAAGTGATAAAATCTAGAACCTGGAAATGTTGCTTGAATAATATTGATTTCTTAGTGTAAGTAAGTGAGTTGCTTAGGTTTAGAAATCAATTCACCCAGAGCCCTTGGATGGTTTAACTTTCCTGGGAGGAGGGATACCCTTGGTTTTGACAAACAATTCCACAGAAGGGCTTGACAAATGGATAGATTCTGTAGAGTGCTATTGCAGGGCACATGATAATTACATTCCAGAGAATAATATTTCAAAGTGTTTGCTATGTTTAGCGAGCTGGCATCTTAGCAAGCATATCCTGATGATTATCCTGTTTAAGAGGAAATTACAGTGAAGATTAAAATGGTCAGAATATAGAATGGTCAAAGCGCAAGCTTGGGAATTAGCCTTAAAGGCAAGTGTTTTCCATACAGAGCTAGTAGGTCTCTGATTTAGCAATGCAAGAATGGATGGATGGATGAATGCAGTTTCCAGGAATCTGGACAAAAAGAATAATCTGTTACTAGGTAATGAATTGTTAGTGTGGTCTCTGGGCTGAACCACTTTTGATTGAACATCAGTATTTAAATTATTCAGTATTCTTCCATGGAAAAAATTATTTCCCCACAGAAAAATAAGTGTGAGGATAGAGTGGCCACTCTTTGTCAAAAAAGAAGACAGACATTATCAAATAGGAGGACATGGAGAATAAGGAATGCAAAAAGCAGAGCTTTCTTCACAGAAAACTTGACATACAGTACAGTAATACCTCATATAACATTAGTATCGAATAACACTAAAATCGCATAACATCAAGGAATCTGGGGGGAAGAATTGCATCAGATAACATTAAGATCCTATGGGATGCTTCAGATAACAACCGCTAAAGCCTGTGTGGTTACAATGTATCTCTATGGATCCCATAGAGGATCAGATAACACTAAAAATCATATAACACGAAGACTTGTGGAACCAGGTTTTAGTGTTATATGAGGTTTTACTGTATTTGCATTATATTTATATGCTAAGTTAAGCTAATATATACAAAACAATCAAAATTAAATGTTTGTGCTATCGTCGTTGACCGCAACTCGATCTGAGTATACTTTTTTTCCTGCCCCAGAGCGCTGAGAGGCCTGGTCTTGGAAGCCAGTTGGTTCTGGGCCACCTTCACCCTCCAAGGCAATCAGGAAAAATGCCACTGGCGTGAATTTGTTTAAGGTGGATCCCAGCTTGCCGTGAAGTGACCTACACACTATGATCTCAGAGCCATCTCCTGTGGCACATATGAAATGAGGCATGCAGGATTGAACACTGGGACTGCAATGGACTGCTGCAGCCTTGAGGATATGGATAAGGTCCGCCTTCACAGCCAGTCCATCTGGCATGGCCTCTTCCACTTCCATGACCGTTGGGAATCAGAGTTCCTCCTCTGCTCATTTTGCCATTGGGCCCAAATTGATTATCTCCAGTGGCATTTCCTCCACTGAGAGGACCATCACACCACCTAAAGGGGCTCATCTGCCTGTAGCCATTGGCCCCTTTTGGGAGTCAGGTTATTTATCGCCGCCTAACACTTGGCATTGAGTTGCTGGCTATACAATCTACTCCATTACCATAGCGGAATGTCTGGCCAGACAAGGTCTTGCTATAATTTAACTGGAAAGACACTGCTATTCACAGTATTAAACATATCTAAGACAGGCAACAATCAGTTGGTCTGAACAGAGTGTTCAAAAGGTCTACTCTTGGGACTAATCTTACATCCAAAGTTCCTACAGAATGGACATACTGTGTCCTGCCATCATTAACTACATTAACTAGTTATATCTTTGTTGTTTGTGATTTGCAGTACAGCAAAACCCCGACATACAAATGTCTTGAGTTACATAAAATTCGACTTATAAAATGATTTTTTTTGCTAAAACCATGTCCTGATTTAATGCTTTCCTGTGGGTTTGCTTCGAGTTACATAAGGATTCTTTTTCCTATGGGTTTGTTTTTGCTTCAATTTACATAAAAAAATCATTTTTCCTATTGGTTTGCTTCGAGTTACATGAAAATTCGATTTAAGCAAAAACCTATAGGATGGACTTTTTTTTTCATAAGTAGGGGTTTTACTGTATTTCCTTGTCAATTCTCCCTGTCAACCTTTTTAACTTAGAGAGAGAGAGAGAGAGAGAGGGAGGGAGAGGGAGAGAGAGAGAGAGAGAGAGAGAGAGAGAGAGAGAGAGAGAGAAGACTGATTAGATACATCTACCAATGAAAGCCCCTACTTTCTCTGGTTTGCTAGGGAAACTCAGAATATGCAGGGTGAGCACATAGCCATTACCAAAAAGGAGAGCAGCTTTTCAGATGAAGACTTGTTCTCCCTGAAGAAAGACCTATGATCACTCTGTGAGGCAAAACATTCCTACTCACCTAACTGTCTCCCTGGCATGCTAATTTCCTGGAAATTAGGGAAAGTATTTTATCTTGTGAATTTTGACATTCAATCCAAAATGGTTTAGGCCAGATTTGATCCCATTTCAGAGAGAACAAGGCCAAAGAGAGTTGGACTAAAAGGCTTTCATACTACTGGTTGGTTTTAATTCCTCAGTCACAATCTGTTATAACAACTCAAATTCTTCTTTTCTTATTGGAAAATCTGTTCAGTAGCATTCCATTCATGTGTAAAGAAACCTTTTGTTTCTGCAGGTTGGCAGGTGGGTGATATCACAGTTTCATGACAGTAAATTTATATAGCCTTTTACAAAAGTGGTGGTGGTGGGGAATCAATGCAATGGGCCATAATATATGCTTCTATGCTGTGTGGTAAATGAATTAGAGTGTGCTTGTTGGCTGAATTAGCCAGCAATTACAACTCACGTAGTCGGTGATGGAGAGGGCTGCGTGTTCAGAATTTCATTGGCTTCATTGAATTTCACCTTTCTGCCTTCCCCAACAGGACTAAGCAGGATGGGGGTATGACAATGAAAGCAAAAGATTGGATGAAAAGGCCTCTGAATAAGCCTTTGTAGGACAAAATGTGCTAACAGCCAATTATGATGTTATTATGAAAGATGGCAGTACAGCACCAAAAATATTGATTAGACCTATGGCTACAGCAAAGCACTGAAAGAAATAAAGAATGAGGGTGAGATCAATATATGCATCTTTAGACCTATTTATTGCTGGGTGATTTCTCCATATACCCCCTTCCTGTTCAATATAGCATAATTTGCCTTCATAAAGTGTTCAGTGTCAAGGGTCCATTATTGGAGTAATCAGTTTTGATTAGTAGAGAAAAGGGTACAAAATTGTTTAGCCTCTAGATAGAACTGTGAAAAGTGAATAAACTATGCTTGACAGCACCTAATGCAGTTAGAATGTAGACTTAATTTGATTCCAATTCTTTATGGGTTTCTATGATCTTGAGCATCTATTGGTTTGTTAGGGGGGAAATATAATAGGAAATGGGGCATGGCAGGTAGGAGGGGAGAAGAAGAAGAGAGATAATTTAGATTTGCAGGATGCAATTTCCCCCAATATAAACATTCTAATGCAATTTGATGCCCGCTGTGTTTTTGTGAGTTTAGGCAGGAGCATTTAGCTTTCAGATTTATTTTTGAAAATCTGAATGTATATGTAAGAAGACCAAAGAACCATTTCATGTCACATTCACATGTTTTTTACCAAGATTTAGAATGTGTCCTTTGTATGATAATTTGGTATGGAAATGACCAAAGGTTCAAAGACTAAAAATGGAATAGGAGAAAGAGAACTGGCCTTGGATGTGGGAATCCCAAAATCAAATGCCCACCAGTTTATATTCAAGTAACATGGGAGTAATGATGTCAAAGATAGGCAAACCACTGTCATGCAGATTTCATATTAATATTCTAGAGCTGCATCTTGTAGTCAGGCAGCACCAGATTAAGATGAGTTATTTGTGGAAAGACCTCTGCTGCTTGAAATGGATACACTTCTTGTTAACTAGGAAGGTCTATATTAAGTGACAGTCTGATTCTCTCATGGTTGGCCCTGCTGCTAGACAGAGTGAGGTGGCAACCTCAGGCAGTAGAATGTGATATTGTAAAAGGGCAACAAATTCTTAGTTATTGGCCAGAACCCTGTTAATAAGGTTTGTACAACTTGCTGCAGCTAATTACTGATAATTGACAAGGTGCCAGGATACATCTTCATGGTGCACTTGGGTTCTTGATTTGTCACACAATCAAGATGCATCCTGTCACCATGCCAACTGATTGCAATTAGCTGTGGCAAGTTACATGAAGATCATGTAAACACTTTTGGCCATTGCTATTGGTTTTTTAAAAAATGCTGTGATAAAAAAGGTCGTTGTGCATTTTTAATGTACATCAAATTAATTTTACCAATCTTGAGTATTATGCTTCTTGACTTCAATAGGATGGTACAGACCAGTGATGGCAAACCTTGGCATTCCAGCTGTTCTTGAACTTCAGTTCCTAGAAGCCCTGATCAGCAGGAGTGCTGACTTGGGCTTCTGGCAATTGAAGTTCCAGAACAGCTGGAGTGCCAAGGTTTGCCATCACTGGTATAAAGTAAAAAATATCTTGAGTTGGCCCTAGAAGCCCAGAAGGACTGCTTTTTAACTGTTGTCTGAAGTTGCTTATTTACTAGACAGGTTCTGGACATTACAAATGAAATCCTGGTAATATACAGTATGTGCAACTTTATAATGAACAACTTGCTCTTCCACCTTAAGTGTATATCTATTAGCAACTCTACAAGGAGTATGGAGTAAGTTGTACAACTTTCCCCAGACAATATCATGGATTGGAGCTCAACTCAGTTCAACTTAGCTCAATGCAACCTAACTAATCATGTTCTTTTGGGCATTTCACCCACTTTGAGCCCGTGGGACAGGGTGGAGAGATAAGAAAACAAATATGCCCCCCCCCCCGGAAATATTTTGTTTAAGTATTTCTGTGTTTTATTCTCAACTCCTCCTCCACTGGAGTGCACAATTTTCTCTGGTACAGTTTAGCCATATTAAAGCTGGAGAAGCAGACAGTGCTGGCTCTTCGGCTTTAAAATAGAGATGAGCACTGAACCCTAGAGTCAGATATGACTGGCTTTTGAGCAAAGGAAACCTTTACCTTTACCGAAACTCTTCGTCTACTTAACAGATTTGAACAGATTTAAATGCAAAATTGCAGAAGAAGTGTTCTTGGACATCAGTCTTATAGATACTACAGAACTTTTTCTAGTTTCACTTAAAAGAATGTGATAACAATAGACATTTTGCTATATAAAATTTCTCTTTAACTTTTTTATCCAGCCAATATTTTCAGGAAAACATACAGATAAATAAAAGATTTTATTAAAGGCTTGGAACTTCATGCTCCATCTGAGTGCTCAGAAACAGTAGCCTGAAAGGAAAACCATAGTCCATAGGATGGAGCTGCCAGTTGTTCTTGTGAAATAACCAGAAGATGAAACTCATTTTTCTAGTAGAGAGAAAGGGTGAGAAAGTAAACAGGGTAGGAGGAATGGGAACAAAGCCTTCTATAAATGTTTTGCCTTTGACATCAAGTAACAGGACTCTCCAGTGAATTCAAAGATCATACTCTAAATCAGGGATTCTCAACCTGGGGCCTGTGGGCCAAATGCAATTGGTGGCACCATTTCATGTGCTCCCGCCCCCCACCATCTCCACCACACTAGGAAGTGCCATATGGTGGAGGAAGGGCAAAATGGCCATCCAGCCCCCGAAGTTGTCTGTGGAAGTGTGACCTGGTCCCAGGATTAAAAAGGTTGAGATCTCCTGCTCTAAATGGTAAGGTGCTATGAACCTAGAACTCAGCAAATGGTATACTGATGTTTGGGACATGGCACTTAATGAAAAACTTACATGGGAACTAAATATAAAAAGGGGGTTAATAAAACAAAATAGATTTTGGGACATTTGGAAACCTTTTTTGCAATATACATTGAGGGAAAATAAAGGTGATAAACCTGCACCGAATACAATGTATTTTTTGGCAGAATGACTGAGTTGTTAAAGGGATGGCTGGCACACTCAAGGACCTTAGTGCACTTGGGTGAAATATGTATTATGTTTTTAACAAAAAAAGTTGTAATACCATGCTGAAGAGGATAATTGATACAAAATGTGAAAGTATACACTATATATGTATATAAATAGTATGGTTAAGACATTGATTGCATTGAAAATAATTGAATCAATTTGTTATTGTATTATGTTATATTTGCTTGTATTTTATTTTTATTTTCAGTATTGTAAGATGTAGTTTGTAATTGTTTTCTGTTTTTTTTCTTAATACTTTTTTTTGTTAAACTTTAATAAAAATATTTCAAAAAAAAAAAAAAGGCATTAGATTGCCTTTATGCACCAAAGCTTTCCTGCTTCAGCCTGGGATTCTTGGTACAATATGATGCAAAAGAGAAACTGTCAGTTATATTTTCTGAAAAGAGCATCAAAGTATTAGGTATCTCTTAGATCCATGATGCAAGACCATTTAACACTTAGCTTCAAATCTGGGTTTTCTTTATTGAAATAAATAAGACATTTACCAGGAAGAGCTAGCTATCCTTTCAGGCCTCAAAGACTAGCTGTATAATGGATCAGGAAATTTATACCTTATTAGATGAGTTCCATCCCGTCCCCTCTTAAACCCTCCTCTTCTGCAATCTAACATAAGTATTTAATTTCAGACTTGCTTTAGATAAATAATCAATTAGGAAGGGAGGGAGGGAAAGAGGCAAGCCAGAGCCACTGGGAGGTCAGTGTGAACACGCCTGAAGTATGAGTAGCATTGAGGCTCACAGAGGCACACAGGGTCACCTGCAATTGTAAAATTTTATGTCAATATAAAATTGACAGTAACTTCTAAGCACATAAAGGCTGTCTGTATATTTAATTAGGGTTTTTAAACTCTGGCTTGAGACTCTGTTAAAGCAGAGGCAGCCCATCTAAGGCAGCTATCAAAGTACATATCATCTATAGCAGGTATTCTCAACCTGTAGTCCATGGGCCAGATGCAGCTCATGGCACCATTTCATGTGCCCCCCCCCACACCACCACCAGGAAGTGACATGTGGTGGAGGAAGTGCCATGTGGTGGAGGAAGGGCAAAATGACCATCCGGCCCCCAAAACTGTCTGAGGGAGCATGACCCCAGATTAAAAAGGTTGAGAACTCCTGATCTATAGTTTGGATGATTGACAAGGCCAGCCTGAGAAAAATGACAAAAATGTACTTCCAGGTAGAATATTTTTGTAAAATATGTGGCAAGCTCATAGAATTTTAAGCAAGATAAAATTATCATTTATACTTTAGGCTGTGGCTGCAAAACTAACACATAATCTCATGGCATGTAAATTCTTCACAATTTTTACGTGGCATTAATTCCCATCAAGTGCATCATTGGAACATCTCGTTGGAACATCTGCGGCGGGGTGGAGAAGCTGACACAGCGTCTAGACCGGGGATTCACACCACCTGGCCCTGGAGCCCTGCCCTGCCGTGGGCTTTAAAAGAGAGACTCTGATGCCGGGACCCTCGCACCGCCGCCGCTCTCATTGGAACATCTGCGGCGGGGCGGAGAAGCCGACACAGCGTCCAGCCCGGGGATTCGCACCACCTGGCCCCGGAGCCCTGCCCTTCCGTGGGCTTTAAAAGAGAGACTCTGATGCCGGGACCCTCGCACCACCGCCGCTCTCGTTGGAACATCTGCAGTGGGGCGGAGAAGCCGACACAGCGTCTAGCCCGGGGATTCGCACCACCTGGCCCCGGAGCCCTGCCCTGCCGTGGGCTTTACAAATAGTTCCCATTAGGGCATGTATCTACCGGGACATTGACGCCTCTCTCCCCCGGTTTCGGACCAGGGAGAGCAAGGATAGCGCGTCCGGGGCTGGCGGCTTTAAGAAGAACTGCCGCCACCCCTACCGGACATTGATGCCGCTCTCCCCCGGCCTTGGACCAAGGCGAGCTATGTGGGTCTTTCCCCCTCCATCACAAATTTGGCCGCTCTCTCAGCCAAGTTCGGCTGAGGGGAAAGAAGCCGCAGGAAAAGGGACGTATTGGGCTTAGTAAGTGGGGCAGAGTTTGAGACTTGTGTGGACTGTTTAAAGTGTTTTGATGTGTTTTTGTAATGAAATGAACAATACAATACAATACAATCATGCTTAAATGTAGTAATTTCTTTTTATTTTTCATTTCACAAAAAAATTCCATAGCTTTAGTAGCATAAAGGTGTGCCTCAGCCTTCCTATGACCCTGTCTAAGAACAAAGCATAGATTTTTTTTTAAAAAAAATTCCTAATATTGAGGAATATTTCTTCAATTGTTCACTGAGTTAAAAAGAAAACAATGGTTTAGTAATTTGTTTTACTTTTATTTAGCCTACTTTTACTTTCAATTTTAATAATTGAGTTTATAAATAACAGTGTTGCCTTTAGCTCAGAAATGAATATGTTAACATCCCAGGCCAAAAAAAAAAAATTGCAGCTACACAAGGACAGCAGTTGTCTGAGATGTCAAGCTAATTCTGTGACAAAATATTGTGATTGTGATTAAAATAATCTTGGGAGACTGTTTGTTTTGAGGTGTGTGTGTATGCCAAAAACACTTATTTACTTGGGATTAAACAATTTGAAAGAAAGCAACCCAAGATACTTATTTTATACCTGTTTTGTTGTGTAGGCTTAGGTATGCAACCTGTTGGATCCAAATGAATATAGGTTATGACACTACAGTACTTATTTTTACAATGATATAATTCATACTTCTGATGCCTTATTAATCCTGCATGGAATAATTATCCCACCATTCACAGTCCACTTGATACAAAAGAAATTCACTTTAAAAACGATTTCAAACTAGAAAAAAATTGGAAGAGATCCTTATGGATGAGGTGGGGTATCTTGTGCTTTCCTTACATATAAGGTGGTTGAAAAGTTGCCAGCTAGAAATACACCCGCCCCACCCCCAAACTTAAATTTAAACTCAAGGGAAGATGTCATAAAGTAGCTCCTTCAATGGTGCTTTTTTGGCGGTGGTGGTGAGGCGCTATGAGAAAAACCATTATTTTTTGGAGGAGACAATTATTCTCAAATGAGAATTCATGGATTGAAGAATGGAAGAGAGTGACCAGAAAAGGAAGGAAGAGGAGAGAGAAACCTTAAGTGTTGGATCAGTCAAATAGATGCCTGAACCTCTCCTAAAAGGCCTACAAAATTTTATAGCCCTCGAGAGGGAAAAATAATCAAAAGCATGTGTTCACAGCTGACATTTATTTCAAAGGAGTAATCCTAGTTTGACCTATTGCTATGGTTAATTCAAGGTTTTACCATCACATAACACCACTCCAAAGTGATTTCTTGCAAAATTTCTTGCACAGATCTTGGCAACCTTTGCTTAACCCAGCCTTTTAGATAAGTAAATTCTCCCACACTGTAGGACAGTATGCAAGAGATATGCAGATATGCTTGTGACACATACAGGAATATCATACTCAGTGGCCACTTGGCCTGTATTTTATCAGCAGGCCATCACCTGCTGCTGTTGCAGTAGTGAACAAGCTGTAATGCTAAATCAGTTCACCTCTTATCATCCTGCTAACATCAGTCTTGCAGGCACAGCAGGTGTAAAAGTATTGACCCTCTGCCCCCCTCCCCAAAGGGGGTAAAATGTGGCATTTAGGCACAGCCTTAGTATGCCTTCCTTTCTAAGGTGGACTATTGGAACTACCACAGCATTAATCTTTTGGGGAGCAGAAATAAATGCTCAAATTCTTCCCTCCCTCCACATTTAATGTTTGTTAGCAAAGTGCAATGGTCAGATACCGACAGCACTGATAGTCTGTTTCTTTCCAGAAGAGGATGTTGTTATCAAGACAGATGAGAGATCTCTTCGCAATGCGGAAATTTCAAAGTTTCAGGTTGTCTAGGAAGGTGCCTTGTTAATTTTGGAACAGAAGGGAATGGCTACTTTCTAATATCTCACTCACTGTTCGCACAGCAGCTGAAAGGACATTAGCTGCACTTGGTTAAATTTCCTGATGGTAATATGCAGTTTCCTGTCTTCTTATGGGCGATAGGAGTCAGTGAACTGATAAAATCTAGGGCTTCCCTTCCCAGATTTCAAGGCAAGTTTTAATTAGTAATGGGAAGTTAAACCTTATGTGGTAATAATAAACACAATCTGCTTATCATCTCTGGTGCTCAGTATTGCCACAAGGAAGAGTCATTAAAGCCCTGGAATATGAGTTTAGGGAGAAGCAAATGAAAGGATGAACCATAAACTTATGATAGGTGAATTAAATTGGAATTTAGAAACTTATTTGAAGCTGAAATGAGTTTTTCTCTGAATTTCTTTCTTTAAATTCCCTCATGTGACTTAAAACACACACAATGATTATCATTTATTCATGTACAGGTATAGTATACAGTAGTCTCAATTCATTTAAAGTTAATGTTTTCTCTAATTCTGAAAGCAGTGGTCAAAGGTGTCATAACTCACTTTCTTGACTGAGTGTGTTTCAGTGTGTTTCCTGGTCAACAAATTTTAGCAGGATTGAAGCCAAAGACTGTATGTCTTTATCTTTTATTTAAATATAAGGATAACTAAAGTTCCTAAATGGATCAACAATTCCCCTCCTAACAAACCAATAATTTGATTTAATAATTTAAGCAACATCTTTTTATAGTACTTTATACAATGATAATTGTGCTTGATGTAGAATTCCTTTGGAGAAGAGAAAAGCCTCTTAACAGCTGTGGCAGGCTGATCCCTTTGTTTCATTTGGTTTCTATGTGTATGTTAAGGATTCTTTATTGTCCCATACTATCCCTTATAATTGATTTCTCATGATAAATAATAGTTTAGTTTCCTTTTTTTTTACCTCATATCTGCTTCTAGCATTTCTTTTCCTTGATAATCACAAGCTCTGCACTAGGTTTCTCATTCTGTGAGATTAAGTACTAAATGATTCTTAACAAAATCATAGAAATCTGCAGATATATTCCAACTCCTCATCTGTTTTCTCCTGCTCAAAACACACTTAATGCTCCACACAGCTTCATATGCAAAATTGTCAGTATTGGATGGCCAAATTGATTTTCAATAGTGCTTAGCCATCATTCTGATTTTCTAATGAAAGAATATCTATTATTCTTTCCATGAACCCCCCTGACTATAATCTGAAAACCATTGCTTTGGTGTAAAACAAAGAAAACCTTACTATCACACTTTGGAGCTGCGTATTTTTGTGCAGTTTTCTTTTCTTTTAAATGCTAGACATGGAGAAATGCGGAATACAAGTGACCCTTACAGAACAGTAATATGGACAGGTAGTTAGGATTTCCTAACGTGTTCCCTCTTTCTGTTGTCTATTCTACTGCTTACTCACCAACAGACTGGTATTAACTGGATGGATCTCATTTCTGCTCAAGACCTGCTTTTTCATATCGCCAGCCATGTCATTGCTTCCTCTTTCTTCTAGTCACATAGCCAGTAGTGGAAGGCCTGACCTGTCACCTACCCCAAATAGGCAGTTCCCTATAATAAAATTCTCTTCATCAAAAACTGTGTTTTGTTGATAAACCCAAACATCAGATGCCATATAGGGCAACAGTGAAGTCAAAGTAATTCCAGAAAATGAACCATCAGAACAGAAGACCTGCAACTTTTAAAGCAGCACTATGACTTGGTTAACGCAAAGAGAAGGAAAAAGAAAATATCAGAATTCTATCCCTGTCGGAAAAGTAAAAGGGACAAATTAGTTTCTTGTCACTGCACTGCAATAAATACATTGTCATTTTTATACCCCAGTGAATCATATTCTCCATTTCCCCCATAACTATTATACAGTCTGCTGGCAGTACATCATTTTTTGGTAATTTTATTTTCACCAATTGTTTTATGAAATTTTTGAGTTTTATGGACACTAAAACAAATCTAGCCTGCAAGTGTTATAGCCTTTTAAATCACCAGCAGGAAATCTCAAGGTTCCTTCAGACTGTGAGGAAGGGAAGCTTTAAGGAAGAAAGATTGCCCCTAGCTTATAAACTGAGCAAAAACCCAGAGATAAGTTTGTAAAAGGGACATACATCACTGATGACAAAAACTGGGACATAAAACAACATCGGCCTGCTCAGCTCCCTTAAGAATAAAAATGGATTTTTTATTTAGCAGGAGCACTAAAGGAGTTAGGAGAAAGGAACACACAAAATTTTCCATGCTTTCTTAGCCCTAACAGTCCTTATTTCCTGCTGAGCAAAATTGTCAAGCAGTATTATGGTGGGATTGTAGAAGATAATGGCCCCAGCACCATGAAAATGGACAAGCTGGAACATTCTCTTGTTTATAAGCACAGTGGTTGGACTTGATTCCTGGAGAAATGAATTGCTGCCACATTTATGAAATGAACACTCTCTGCTCTTATACTTGAATTCTCTAAATAATCTCTTTTAAAGTGCTTACAGTAAGTTATATGATTTCAGGATGCCCTTCTTCCTCTAAAATACCAGGATCTCTTAAAACTTGATGCTGTCCATTGTCTCACTGATTTCTTGACATATGTATCATTATTGGAGTTAAATGTAATAAAGATGCTGCCTTCCTCTGTGATGAGACAAGGCAAATCATCAGAATTTGTGTATGGCTTGCATGTGTCGCTTAGTGAGTTAGGTATCTGGCTGCAGAGTCAAAGGCTGAGAGTTCAATCACCCACTGTGAATCCCAGAAGAAAAGCTATCCTATATGGCTTTGGGCAAGCTGCATAGCACCATAGCACCCCCACAAAAAGAGAATGGTAAACCACCTCTCAGTACTCTCTACCTCAGGAATTCTCAACATTTTAAGCTGGGGGCCAGGTCACGCATCCTCAGACAGCATGGGGGGCTGGATGGCCACTTTGCCCTTCCTCCACCATGTGGCACTTCTGGGTGTGGTGGAGGTGGGAGTGGGCCACATGAAATGGCACCACCATGGGTCATAGGTTGAGAATCCCTGCTCTACTTAGCACTCTCAACCCTGAAAATGGTTGCCTTAAGTTAGAACTGTCTTTAGGGAACACAACTACAGTATTACTATTTTGTACTGAATGCAGTTAGGAACAGTGAACCTATGGAGGTTGTGGGTGGGGAAAAGGATGCCATGTATTCATTGTATTTATTTCTTGAATATGTGGGGGGAAAGATATGCCTTACCAGCTGTGGAAGATAAGTGAAAGATTTGAATTGAAGAGCTAAAATGCTTGGGCTAGGATCTTGCTTAGTAAAACCATTCACAATTGATCAATGTGCAATTAGTTAGATATTTTAGGAGCTTGCACAAAGAGGTACTGAGCACCTCCTTCTGTAAACAAAGGCTCCATTAGTTCATATGAGTAATCTCTGCATATACAACGGCAAGTGAAACTATTGCCATGCAATAGGATTCCAAACTTTTCCTCAGTCATCCAAGGGAATAAAAAAATTTCAGTCAGTCATCTTCTTCAATTGACTTCTCTTGGGTTGGGACATAACTTTAATAAATGTTTTGTACAACCAGTGACATGTATACTTGGTGTAGTTGCAAAAGGGAGAGATTTGACTGGATTCCTCCCTTCATAAACTCATTACACCAAATGGAAAGTATGAGGAGCAATGTCTGCCAATATCTTTCAGAGATCCAATTTGTTTAAATGTTGCTTTGGCAGAAAACACAATTTAGAGAACCTGAAAAATTGCCACTGTTATGAGTAGGTCTGTTTCAAAGGGTTTTCACACCATTATGTGTTTAGGTGAATAGTCCTAAAATTATACAGTGCCCCAAAATGAAGAATTGCTTCACCAAAAGAAGAGGACATATTTACATCATTGGCATCTATTAATTTGAAGCATGATTGTAGTATTGTTTTATGTATTATTTTAATGTGATGTTTGTTTAATCCTCTTTTATTAGTGTAATTGTTTTCATTTATATAGTCTTTTTTAATGACATAAGCTGCCTTGGGTCTTTTTAAAGGAGAGTAGCAAGGTAAACCTATTTCAAATGGATGGATGGATGAATGAATGAACCAACCAACCACACTGGGTGGTCTTAGGCAATTGAAATGGTGCCAAATGCTCCAGAAGCAGAGAAAGATAAGCCACTTCTGAGCACTCTATATTTAGAAAAGCATGGAACAGGTTGCCATGAGTCAACATTGACTTGAGAGCACATGATGATAGCGGTGGTGGTGATGGTGATGATTTTATCTGTACAGCTGCATATTTGTAAATAGTTACTGTCATTTAAGTAGAAAGGCAACATGTCTTACCAGAATGGAGAAGGTTGTGACCACATGACCTCTGTGTGTGCTTAGTTTGATATCAGATGTTGTTGTTGAAAGGGGCTCAAAATGCATTTAGTTTACTTTGTAATGTGAACTTGCCTGATTCTCAAATCCCAGATCTGAGTGTAGACCTGAGAACTATTCATGGTTCTCCCACCCGCCCCAAAATGTTGGGGAAAAAGTGTACTTTGAAAAACATATGCACAAAGATATCTGAGGGGAAGGACATATAAAAAGATGTGCATGAGTAAAAAGTTGCCCGGAAATATCCTGAAATTTCTATGTGTCAGTAAAAGAGGTTAAAAATCTGATGTGAACCTAACAAGCTTGGAAAATAGCTAGTCTTGATGAGGCTAAATTGGACAGACTATCCATGTGAAGTTCTTGTTAAATGACAGTTTCAGGACCCCTACAGTTTCAAGACCCCTTATCATTTCACCAGCTTAGAAATGGACAATCTTTTAAACAGAGGAATGTTTATGGCATTAGTTACTCCTTCCAATACATGTATGTGAAGTAGGATATGTGGGTTGTGGTCATGAAAATGCAAATATGTATGTGATAAATAGTACTTTATTTTTTAAAAATAATGTCATATTGGCATGCTTTTAGGAGGTTGGAATCGGCTTTTTTTCACTGTTGAATTTAAAGAAAGTAGGAAGCCTGTTTAAATTAAACAAAAGAACGTATGTAAAACAGGGCACAGTGTAATTCAGCAGAACCAAAAGAACCAGCTGAATTAAACATTACAATTCTGATTTGTGTATTTTAAAATGAAATTGCTGCTCAAGGAAGCAAACTTGAGCTGCTCTATTACCATCAACTTATTTGAAAAAGGGATGAGAATACCAGTAGAAAAAGTGCCAAGCAGGGTGATACAATCTCACCAAAGCTTTTCAATGCATGCCTAGAAAAAGTTATGTGAAGACTAAACTGAGAAGATGGTACCAAACTGAATGGAGAGAAGTTAAATCATCTCAGGTTTGCAGATGATGTAGTACTGATTGCCAGAAATGCTCAAAGACTTCAGAAAATGCTATGAGAATTCAATGCAGAAAGTAGGAAGTTTCCCCTAAATATGAATGGCATGAAGACAAAATATATGCTATCTCATCCTTGTTTGGAAGTGGTGGAGAACTTGCTGAGAATGATGTTCTTCGTATGGATGACAGCAATCCTGCCCACCTCCCCTCAGCTCTGCCCCAGTACTGCATGGAATACCCAGGTGGGCAAATTAAGGAAAAGGCAACTCCTCCCCCTTCTCCTACCACATGTCAGGTTGGGCTGTTCTACTAGTAAGTTGCAAACCAGTTGAGACTTATTTTTTTTATTGACCTGGCATTCAAGAGCAGATAGGACAGTTTTGAGGGTCGACTGAGCTGGTCACCTTTCACCTGGCAGGTTGATGGGCAGTTAGAACACAGGATAGAGTCCAGTTCAGCATCTTAAACACTAAACCACTACAGTCCCTCATAGTTACTACATGATTATTTTAATGTATGATTTTATGGTATATTATGAATAGAGAGTGGAAAGTAATGGGGAGATTAGATAGATAGATAGATAGATAGATAGATAGATAGATAGATAGATAGATAGATAGATAGATAGATAGATAGATTCACCTTGTATGCACTCTTCCTTTATTGTCCATCAATATAACTTTTTAAGGATTTCTGCAAATGCTACTTGCCAATTGTTTTATCATTTCCAAAGACGTGATGTCTTGAAGTCTATCTAACCACTAACATGTACATCTTCACTTTCCTCCCATTCCTGTATAACGATTAATCTCTAACCAGAGATGGTGCAGTTTTACAACAGTTTTGTCATGTTGGCTGTCACACTGTTGACAGCTTTTTGACAGGTGGCAGATGTGCCGGTGATGGATGTATTCTCCCTTGTGCAAGGACGATGGGATAAAAGCACAAACAAACTGAGTAATAGATGGGGAAAGCAGTACAATGTTGATAAGGCCCAGTCCACATTCAATGATGTATGGGAAAGGAAGCTGTGAGCAATTTGTTTTGGTGGAATGAAAGACTTTTGGCTGAAAGAGAAGCAAAAATGTACGCAAAAACAAGATGGACTACAGAGGTGATACTTGGCCCTTCATACTGTTACTAAGGTTAAGGGCTCATTCCAAATATAAAGTTCATTTTAAGAGGGTTCTAATACTCAAAGGAGATTTGTTTTAGCCCTTTGTGCATTACACATGTTCTCTGTCAGGGCTGGCCCTACTATTAAGTCTAGTGAAGCATCTGTCTCATGTGGCAGATGACAGGTAAGGTGGTAAGGCAACAGATTTCCAGATGTCCCTTCTTTTAAAGATAAGAGTTGAGTTTTCCAACTGAGTTGCCTAGTATGCTTCAAACAATTCTTCTTCTTCCATGTCTAGGCCAGACGTGAAACTGGCAAAATTAAGACACCCTTTGGTGAGTTCATTCTGCAGTTCCTTTTGCCTAACTTAGTGTGGGAAAGATTAGCCAGCAACAAAAGGTTGCTGTTATCAGGGTATGCCCATTTGTGGTTCAAAATAGCACAATCTTTGAGGAGGCTCTTTCTGTGTACCCCAGCAAATGTTCTGCTTTCATTTGATGAAGTGGGTGCTGTCCAGTGCTGAAGTTAGTTTCAGCTGTCACCTCACATGGTTTCTGGAGGTGGAAAAGAAGGTACCATTTGGTCCTTTTTCTCAAATAGCAAAATTATTTGGACTCCTCCTGTGCATACTTAGGATTTGTCACCATAACAGTTTCTGACATTTGTGTGTAAAGTATGCATACAGATGTATAGAATTACTTGGAGGTGGATGGAATTTTGGAAACAGTATGTCTCTGTGAAATTTGTACATCTCTTCTTCAAACTGAAAATGAAACCAGATTACTTATTTTGTTCCCACATTAGTTACGTACCCAATATACCCAACATTCAAACACAGATAGATAATGATAACTTTTAGAATATCAGAAACATGGAAGGTAGAAGAGAACTGCTTCTTCTGCTGCTGTATGTGAATCTGAATTTTGATGATCCTCATGGTGATCAGCCATGAGGACTGTCCTGAGAATATAATGCAGTGGCCTTTCATCTGCCTTCCACATTGCAGCATGACACCTGTACCACTGATCCAGTTCCACAAGTCACTTTCTGTTCCTGAGCCCTTTTGGCATACAAAGTCCTCATCAGCCCCAGGCCGGTATTGACGAAGCTGCTGGCCTCCATCAAGATGGATTCAAGTGGGATTTAATTGACTTGAGGACCATCACCCTTCCCTGTGGACTTCACCATCCAAGGCCATTAGACCTTTGGGTTGTCAGGTTAGTTAACTGCCATCTGACACTCAGTGCTGAGCTACTGGTAGTATGGTATACTCTATTACCATAAGAGGATAGCCTAGCCAGAAGAGAATTGCAGATACAGTAAAACCTCATATAACACTAAAACCTGGTTCCACAAGTCTTGGAGTTATATGATTTTTAGTGTTATCTGATGCATGTTAAAATCCTATGGGATCCATAGAGATACATTGTAACCACACAGGCTTTAGCGGTTGTTATCTGAAGCATCCCATAGGATCTTAATGTTATCTGATGCAATTCTTCCCCCCAGATTCCTTAATGTTATGCGATTTTCGTGTTATTCGATACTAATGTTATATGAGGTATTACTGTACTATAAATGCAGACATTGTGAAAATGCTTAAAAAAGACTGGCTTAACACAATTCACTCCTAGATTCTGTATTAGTTGAGTGCTAGGTATGAAGAAGAGAGATTTCTGCTTGTTTGTAGGTTCTAATACAAGTAAGAAACTGAAAATCTGGGCTCTTGCTCTTCAGTAAAACCTACTTGCAAACAATGTAACACCTTTGCAAAGTACAGTAATACCTCATATAACATTAGTATCGAATAACACGAAAATCGCATAACATCAAGGAATCTGGGGGGAAGAATTGCATCAGATAACATTAAGATCCTATGGGATGCTTCAGATAACAACCGCGAAAGCCTGTGTGGTTACAATGTATCTCTATGGATCCCATAGAGGATCAGATAACACGAAAAATCATATAACACGAAGACTTGTGGAACCAGGTTTTAGTGTTATATGAGGTTTTACTGTATGCATATAGATTTATAGAATTATTTATGCCCAAGGACTTCAATGGTTTGCATGCAATGAGACTGATTACATGTGAGTTGGACAAGCTTCTGGACAGAAGCAAGCCCTCTTTACCTACCTATTTTCTTTGCTACCAATGATATCACCACTCTTTTGTAAGCATAACCTATGTAACAAGATTTTTGTCCATTATTTCTAACAATTCATCAGGACTAAGGGTCACAAGTTACAACAAGGAATTTATTTAGGAAACTTATTAAAGCAGGGGTGCCCAAAGTACGGCCTGTGGGCTGGATCTGGCTCATGGTGCCATTCGAACCAGCCAGTGTGGCCTTCACCACTCCTGGAAGTGGAGGTAAAACATGCATGCATGTGTGCCTAACACACCTGTGTGTGTGCATAACACTGCCATAAATGACCCACAGTTGTAAATGTGTTTATGACAGCTGTGGGTCATTCATGGGAGCGTTATGTGCATGTGTGGGTGCATGGATTTACCCTTTGGGCTCTGCTGTTTGTAATGGCTCGTCTTCTGACCCTTACTTTGTCAGTCCTCACATTTGGATTTGGTCTGGCAAGAGCAGAAAATCCTGGCTTTTCTATAGCAGAAGGAAATTTCAATATACTCACCATCAGAATCAGCTGTCTGGCTGCAATTTGTTTGACTCAAGCTTGGATGATGTGGAAATTCATAAATTTCCAGTTGAAAAAATGGAGAGAGCATAAACAGAACCAAATTCCAAAGAAAAAAACAAATACAAAAATTAATCCAACAAAAAAGGAACTATGCAGAACCAACTTTGTTAATGGGGCAGTAAAATTTGAAGAGAGCACATCACCTAGAAAAAGAAAATCAAATTTTTTATGAAGAGGACAGTGATTTAAAGGGAAGAAAAGTAAATTTACCACAGAGAGGAAGATATTATCTGACTACTCGGGCTGAAGGATACTGGTTGAAATAATATATTTTTAAATACTGTATGTGTTTATCAGACAAAATTTCTAAGAATATTACATCATGACTTTAGCTATTTGACATTACGATAGTGAAAAATATCTCACTTTTTAATTGGAGGTTTTGTTTTCTCACATAAGAACAATGTTGCAGTTTTGGAAAAACTGAAGGCTTATAAATCAGTTATGCCTTTTATTTTGAAATTTTAAAACAACATATTTTCATTTTAAAAATAAGTTTTAGGAATCTTAGTTTCTTGACTTAGAAGTACATTTTTTTCCTTTTTATTCAGATACAGAATTTAATATAGTTTTTACTATACTGTCTGAAATGGCTCTTCAGTGAGAGGCAATTTAAAATCCTTAACTATTTTAAAAGTTCAATTTGTGCTCTAAATCCTTGCTGCACCGTTTTAATCTTTTATAAATTTTAAGGTTTTGAGATTTTAAATACTATTACTATATTAGATTTACTTGTGATTTTAAATTCATGTTGTAGGCCGCCCAGAGTCAGGTTTACCCGATTGGGGCGGGGTAGTAAATGTGAGTTAATAATAATAATAATAATAATGTTTTACTTCTGCTTCCGGTGAGAGGTACCACATGACTGGCATGCTCAACATGATGGGCCTGTAGTCCAAAAAGTTTGAGTACCCCTGTGTTAAAGGAAGCAAGGAACCCAGCACAAAGCAAGCAATGCTAAATGTGAAAAATAATATTGTGTTACAAATAATATTCTGTTACAATTCTTGGCATCTCTATTTAAAAACAGCATGAAACCAGCCTTCAGGAACTCCTCTTGGATGCCACAGCTGGATAGACAGTGTCTTGTACTGAATATATTGTGGGATTTCTACCATGGCATTTAAAATAATGCTATTGTGATTGTTGATTGTTGCTATTTTTCAATTGCTTTTCTAAATAGGTAGTGCTCCTTGTTCTTTATTCTATTTAAACCGTTTCCTTAAAATTGGCAGACATAGAAATAATTTTTAATTAAAAAATTAATTGTACAACAAGATAAAGTTGTAGAAACATTTGAAGAAACATCTGAATACTACAAGCTGCTGTACAGTTTTACTCACAGATTACACTCTGCTCCCATCCATTTAAGCATTACTACAATACTCACGGCAATGCACAAGTCAGTACTTTAGTGTTGTGATATTTTTCCTCTACTGTTTAACAAATTTCATACTGCAATTCTAAGATTACTTTCTTGGAATTTCAGCTAAATGGGAGACATAGAAATGTAATAAATAAATAATGAAATAACTAAATAAATAACTAAATAACTAAATAAATAAAAATTTTCAATACAAGTAAAACTTCTGTCCTGAAAGGTCAAAATGTTTTAGCCTTAAGTGGCCATGATTTTAAAGTGCAGAAAATGTCAAAGGATGAATACCGTAGTGTTTCTCTTACTGACATAAAGATACATGTTTTTAACTATCCATTTACTGGAATGTAAATCTTCAGGGCTTCATAATGTTTTCCCTCTTGTTCTGTTGATATCAGGGAATTATTTAGGCCCATAATGGTGATAATTTATTGCACCACACTTCCTGCTGTGAGTAAATAAGTCTGTCTCCTTTAAATTCCCTGGGCAATTAGAAGAATGAAAGACTGTGGTGGTATATATTAGCATTCATTTCCTCTTGGCGTTTTATACAAGGCCATTTTCCCTGCTGACAAATTGTAGGGCAAATTGTCCTCGAAAAAGTATGTCAAATGAAAAGGTGTTATGATTAAACTGCTGGTGTAAATTTGGGTGACAATAAATCCTTTTATTGCATTAACTGGATTTATTTGTGCACAACTGCCATTAAGGAGTCAAAGAAATAATATTAAAGAGACATGGGGAGGGAACACAGGGTAATATTTGCACCTGTTTAGGAATAATTAATATTCCTTCTAAAAATAGACAATGGCTTCTTAAAACTAAATCAGCAATTCATATGGCTGATGGTAGAGCAATATTCTAAGATTTGTTTTGCCAGCAGGGTAGCAAACAATTTAATATATCCAGAATACTCCTCTAAGTATTATGGCAAGCATGTTTGTGGTAGATTTAGCACAGACGAGTTATTTATGAACTGTTAGTGAATGAAGGGTATTTTCTGAGATACTGATTGGCAATGCCCAGCATGTCAACTCTCCTACTTTTGATCTACATACAAAGCTGACCTTACCAGTGTGCTAACCAGAGGAATAGTGGAGGGAGGGGAGATGTCTTGATCTGCTTTCTTTCTTTTATGTCCAGATCAAACTTTAGACTGCCAAAATGTAGCCACTTTCCTGGTTTTGCTCAAACTTAAGTCCTCAAAGGTATATGTTTCTGGCAACAGTTGGCAGACAAGTAAATGAGCCACATTCTGTATCTCTTCACATCACACAATGTGTTGTTATCTTCCAGTAGCCCCACTTGAGCATGTTGTTCTTACATTTAGGCATTCCAACCCTCAGTCTATTCAGGGTCCTTGAAGTGATGTAGGGGAGGTCCTCAGCCATATCCTCCTTTAATGTTATTCTTTGTCCAGTGAGCTCCTTCCTCCATCTTCTGTCTCCTTTAAATTGGTTGTGCTCTTTTGTACCCTCAAGAATATTTGTTCTTGTCATAAAGCTCTTCCTAGATCTTGATCTGCTAATGGGTGGTCATTCATAGGTTCTATGTAATTTCATTACCTGAGATACCAGGGCCCAACCTTGACATGGTGGGAGGGCAATGACAATGGTGGGGGGAAAGAAGGAAACTGATTCTAGGTCAGCAGATTGTGTAAATGGGTGCAAGGGGAATTCAGGTAAATGACTCTAGGATCCATGTAAAACTCAGTTGATCAGGAAATATGTCAGCCTAAACCAGCGTGGTGAACATTTTAGAGACAGAGTGCCCAAACAGAGGGGTAGAGCAAACTCTGTGCTGGGGGAGGGAGGAAGCACTCCCATTGGGCTGCTGGGCAGAGGGGCAGGACAAACTCTGTGCTTGGGTGATGGCGCCCGTGCCAACAGAGAGGACTGGAAGTGTCTCACCTGGCACATGTGCCATAGATTCACCACCACTGGACTAGAGGCAGGAGAGAAAAGCATCATTTGGCTGTTAGACAGGTGGCAAAATGCAACCAGCAGCTTCAGGGGATCCTAACATTTTTGCCCATTCCCATTCATCCTATGGCATGTGAGAGTCTTAACAGGCCAGTCACTGCTGCTGAAAGTTCTGGCTGGCATTCCTTGCCTTGCTCCAACTGGCAGGCCGATTCCAAATGCACACCATTAAAATGCTTCCACTATATAAAATACATGTGATCAAATATAGATAGATAGGAGATATAAGATATAAGAATATTTTTATTTCATATCATGTAAGTACTTTTTTGTACATATACACTTGACATTCTGTAGTCCTTATAGTATAGGTAGGTTTGTGTCAATGTGATTTCTGATGATTCAGCATGATTCTATGGTGTTACTGAGATGCATATTTATCACCTGATGACTACACGAGTCCATCAATTACTTACATGTGTCAAACGAGTGTCAGAAATACAGCTCCGCAGATAGGCATTTCATTGCTGCTCATATCTCTTCAGAATGTAGTGGTTTTCAAGAGCATAAGTTGACAAATGTAATGTCCTGTTAAGTTCCCAAATATTGTTTTTAATACTACACCAATTTTTATTTTACTCACCACCACCTCTAAGTGATATCTCAAGCATAATACAGAAAGTGAATGAAACAATTAAAAGTTATATACATTAAGATTTAAATGTGGGTATATTAAATATTGAATAATCATCAGTTACATCCTAACAATTTAAATGATTACTTAAAAACCGGTTTCAATATTCACACATCACATCCCCACATTAAAAAAATTACCTTAAGTGACCAGTTCTGAGAAGCAGAGATTGACTATGTTGGACCATTTATTGTGGAAATTAGATCTGTTTCCACAATAAATAGCTAAAAGTATTCTTCCTCCAACTTGCATTTTCCTCCTAAGTAAATTAATTACAAAAAGTGCAGGAGTCCTCTATTATTTTCAACTTAATTTAATTCAATTATGATCTGTTTTTGCTGATTGGATTATATTTGGCTGTGAATTAGTGTAAGACTCTAAATTTATTAATGCCATCTAGATAGATATTTTATAAATGTTTATCATTTATTTTTCTTTTATTTGGATTGTTCTGTTTTATGTTACCATTTTGTGAGCTGTTTTTTCATTATTGTAAGCCACCCAGAGTGGTGTTTGTCACTCCATCTCAGGAGTACTAACGGACGGATGGATGGATGGACTGACTGACTGACTGACACCTCATGACCTGTCTTTTGAAGTGACCATCTAGATGTGGCTCACAGACAACTGGGCCTTGCTTATCCAAAATTCACACATTTACTCCAGGAGTTCAAAATACAGAGGATAGAATACTGTACTCTTGTTCTCTTTGCACAATGAGCTGGAATGTGAATAGTTGGTCATCCTTGCACAAACAAAAGTCTCCCAAGTGTGACCACATGTGTCCTATAGTCTCTACCAACACTGTGTATATGGTGAGGGGTTCTGTGGTTAGAGCATTACATTATGCTGGAGTAGAAGAGGATTCTTGCCAAATTCTCACATTGAGCAGCACAATCAGGCAGGAAACACAAGGCTGAGTGTTACAAACTAAAAGTTAAGTTACAATCAAGTGGGGTTTATTTTCTTATTTATTTAAATTGTGCCCTACATTACTGCCAAATAAAGGAGACTAAAAAATAGGACAGATTGCATGCCAAATGCATTTATGGTTAAATATGCATTTGCCTGCCAATAAATGGACAAGAGAGAAGGAGCCAATCTGCTTTCCCACAATGGTGAGTTCAGGAGTTTGGAAATTTCTGCCCAGGGCTCTGACTGTCCAGCATAACCTACCTTATTGATGAGTTATGAGGCTATGTGAGCAAAAGCAAATTAGAAGATGGAGGAAAGAGCTCACTGGACAAGGAGTAACATTAAAGGAGGCTATGGCTAAGGAACTCAACCTCTTCTATGTCACTTGGAGGACCCTGGACAGGTTGAGGATTGTAGTCCCTAAATGTAAGATCAACATGTTCAAGTGGGAGCTACTGGCAGATAAGAAAAAACTGTGTGAATGTGGAGAGATAAAGAATGCAGCTCATTTACAGGTCTGTTGATTACTACAAGAAACATGTGCTGATGAAGATTTAATTTTGGCCAAAGACAAAACCACGAAAAAAGAAGAAGGCTATATAAGTTAAATGCATTTGCATAGATATTCTCTTTAGATATTGTGAATAAGTACTATACTGTACATCTTTCAGTAGACTGGACATGATCCAAACCAAGGTAAGTCCCATTGCTTTTTATGGGAGAAAGTTCAGCATGTGTGCGCAGGGTTATATCTAGCATCAATATCAATTGTTGGGTTTCTGTTCCCATTGCTGGATAACTAAGGTGAGTGGGTGGCTGGATGAAGGGAAGAGGGAAAATTCACACAACAGAACAGCAGAATAAAAGATACTTAAGCACAGCACAAAAACATCTTAAGAGGGGAATGGTCTGGGTCAACTTGGGGCATGTAAAATTCTATATTACAGAACTCTAGTGAAAATCACTCTAGAAATACTGGTAGTGAGCATCATTTGCCAGTTACACCTCTTTACTATTTTGAACATATTCTAGTTGCTCTTGATGTCAAGGAGAGGAATTTATGAAAGCAAAGGACATTGCAGCACATTTTGTGGTCAAGACAAGATATTTCATGGAGACATAAAATTATCTGACATGTATACATTGTTATCATTATATTAGATTGAAGCATATAGTCCTATTTCAACTCACTGCAACAGATTTAATAGATGGCCTAAACTAGAACCAGATATTCATTGCTTAAACATATTTCTGCAACACTGAAAGTTTTACAATTTTTGCAACTACATTTTCTCCCCATTCTCTTTTATTTAGCAGCTTTTTTTTCATTTGGTGGAACAGACAGATTGCTCTTTTACTTCATTCTTTTCATTATAAACACAAGTGATCTATGGCTATTTAGAGCCAATGCAACATTAAATGGGAAGACCCTCCAGCAATGAGACTATATAGTTCAGTGGAACTTGTGTGTATTTAATTAAGAAACGCCACTCATATAGAACTGCAATGTGCTAACCTAATCTACTGGCAAGTCTGTCTCTTGTCTAGCCTTTCTCTCTCTCCACCCTGTACACTGCCCCACCATCCTATTATACAAGGTAGGTAAAGCCTTGCTTGGCTGAGCCGAGATCAAAAAGTAATTTTTCTTTTTGCAACAGCCAATTAGAAATTCATTTATTTTCACATTACAGACATTTGGCAACAACAAAAACAACAACAAGAAATCTCTTTGGCAATTTAGCTCTATTTGTATAGTCTGCATAATGGGAGACAGTGAGGCTGTTGGAGGAAACATGGCCACGGGCAAAAATTAAATGCAGAATCATGTATCAGAAATGAGATGTATTTACTATTGTTTTTGAAAATTAATGGTGCATTTTTAGTTTTTATAATGTAATTTAATGATGCAATTCATCTAATAAAAACATTTTAACAGAGTTGTACAAACCTAGTGGGGCAAGGCGAAACCCACCTTTTAGATGTGAGAGTTTCCTCCTCCTCCCCACTTCGGGGAAGAAAAAATAATGCTTAAGGCTTTTATTATTTTTTAAATCATAAAAAAGAGAGAGAACCTATGCTAGTGTCGACTAACAGCTGGGGCATCAGCAGGAGTCCAATAAAAAGAACATTTTTCTTCCTAAATATTTGTGTTTGTGCTGCATACAATAATATTATAAATGCAGTACTGCGTTTGAAGGAGAACTTCACAGTTGATTATGGAACACCATATGGTGGCAGCATGTTGGACTGATTGGAAGGAGGAAGGATTGTTGCTTTCTGTGCAGTGGCTGAGCAGTTTTTGCTTAACTAGTATAAATATACTGTACAACATAGATGCACCAATGCTGTCATTCTTTGAAGACAACGTGAAAATGGAAGAAGAGTGAAGCAGATGTCTACCTACTCTAGAATACTATTTATCACAATTGCTAACCACATGTCACCTAGAAGCTCACAAGAAGGACATGAGAGCAATAGCCTTTAACCCAATTTTAATTGCTTCACTAACAAATATTCAGAGCCTTGATGTTTCTGTTTCCGGAAGTACTACTTAGACACCATAAATGGTAGCCACTAATAGCCTACCCTTAATAAATAGGTATACAGTGGTGCCTCGCTTAAAGAGCATAATGCGTTCAACGGGATTGCTCTTTAAGTGAGTTTGCTCTTTAAGCGAAACACCATTGTAAATGACCAATTGTGGGGGGGATTGCAAACCCCGATTTATTTGTTAAGCGAGTTTTTGGTTTGTTTTATTTGTTAAGCGAAGAAAACATTCAGAGAAAATGCTGCTCTTTAAGCGAGTTACTCTTTAAGCGAAATGCTCTTTATGCGAGGTTTGACTGTAATTCCTTTTTAACTTGATGACCATCACAACTACATCTTAAAGTAGTGGACTCCATAGTTTACATGTTGTATGAATAAGTACCATAGTTCCTCAGATGGTCTCATGTTGTGGTATTATTGGAGAATAGAAAAGAATATCACATTCTAAATGGGATAGAGGCCACAAGTTTCTCTTATTCCTTTAATGAAACTCCTGACCATCAACAACCATGATTTTCAGCCAGCATGTGATAATTTCCAGGTCCTTCACCTGCCTATTATGACCAAGTGTTGAGCTCAGATTTTCTCTTATAACCAGTAGTGCAGCAGCAAAGTGCAGGGTTCCTCCATGAAACTCACAACACACCTCCTTACAGTCATGGAACCCCCCCCCCCCCGGTAAGATTTACAATATTCAGCATTTATACAATAAAATTAACTTTCAGTTTCTTACTTCATTTGGGGCTCTGATAAATAATGAATAAAGGATGAGGAGGGACATTATGACCATAGGTCCTTCTAGGTAGATGCCTCCTAACTCCACTATTTGAATTACATTGCACAGTTTTCCCTCCTTAATCCATTTTATTTGGTAAGAGTGTTTCATTATTCACTGGGAGATGAAATTGGTCTTCTTTTTTTTATCAGCCCCTGTTGGTTTAGTGGTTAGGATGCTGAGCTTGGAGACTTGGTACCTGAGGGCTGCACTTGGGGACATGAAAGGAGCCTCATTTGGGCATTCCTGAGCATAGTTTCTCCAGAATTTTAAAGAAGTTCAGAGAACAGTTATCTTCCCCATTTGTCCCTGATGTATCAACTGAACTTCTATTTGAGAAGAAAACAGATAGGTATGGAATCTGTCCAGTTGAAACAGGATGTCAAGAGGGATGATGAGGATGGCTCTTCACTCCTGCTGCTTTTCTCTCCACTGGGGACTGGGATAATAGTGGGAGGAGGAAGAGGAGAAGGAGGCTGTGGCAAGTATAAGAAACCATCCAGGCAAAATGTGTGGTGGTGGCGGCAGCAGCAGTAGGGTAATGCCTTTTCTGCATCTTGGGGCACCATGAAGCTTCTATGATCTACCTGCCCTTTGCCTGTGTAATCCACCCTGAGTTGCTTGTGCGAGTAGGGTGGAATATAAATTCAATTAATTAAATTAAATTAAATTAAATCTATATCCTTTCTGCAGCATGCACAAAGGTGAACATCCTTTTGCCATGGTGACCTTGGTCCTATTACTTCCTCACTGGTCCCCTCATCGGAGAACTCTGCTCCTGATGTTTTGGGATGACACCATGGTGTGGAGTAGCATGAGCACAGCATTGCATATAACTACAGTGTTCTAATCTAGCTCATGCTGAGGTCTTTCTTAAGGTCACCATCCTTTGGAATGAAAGAAGCCATGAGCCATAGTGCTGTGTGAAGAGCACTGTGTAGTGATCATACAGTAGACCCTGCAGAAAGAAGCTTCTACATGTCTTACAATTCTCCCTTCCTCATTCCAATCTTGACAGTCTTCTGCCATCTTGGGTACACCAAGTCTCAAAATTGACATGCCTGTCAGTTGCTAGGAAACACAAATGGGAGGATGCTTTTGCCCTGGTACGGCGAAATGAGGAGTCAGACAACATCTTTTGGTTTGAAAAACTGGGCCACTTTATTAACTTAAATCAGCTTAACTCATTTAACGCTTAACACTTTTAAACTGCCCTGCAACGGGCCGGAGTAGCACTGGTAAGGATTGAATCGCTATACTTACCTTAATTTATCTTAATAACTTTTACTTAGTTTACCCAATTAATGATCCCGTTGTCCGAAGTCTCCGTAGAGCTTCGGACCTCCGAATCGGGCGAACAGTTTATGGGATTGCAGTCTGTCCAGACTGGCAGTCCCTTGTTCCCGGACCGCATTTCATCAGCCAGTGCTGTCATTCTCTCTATGCTTCGCCCCACGCTGACTGATGAACTGCGTCCCCACCAGATTCGATAGGGATCCACGCAATATCGTTACCAGTGCTACCCGCCACACGGGGAGGAGTGCGAACTATTCACCGCCCCCCCGCCCCCAAGAGGGCGACAACTCCGCCCGAAGGCCCAGGTGCAGGGCTTCGATAAACGCTGCTAGCCCATCCGCCGAGAGGTGCACCCCATCTTGGCGGTACAAACGCGGGTTCTCCACCCTCAAACGAGGGTGCTCCACCACGGTACCCAATCCTTCCCTAGAGAAGAAGCGGGCCACCACGTGGTTCACGCCCCGCCGGGCGCGATCAATACGTCGCGGGTCACCGGCGCCCCGGTAGACCACTCGCGGGATCATGGCTGACCAGACCAACCTGGTATACGGCCACCTGCCATGGAGATAATCTAAATCCTGGCAAATTGCCCGGGCAAGGTCGATGCCCGTACGCCTCCCCAGGTTGTTGCCCCCCAAATGGATAACCAGGACATCAGGCGGGGGGCCCCCGGCCGCAGGCCTCCACAAACCGGAGAAGATCATTCCACTCCATGCCCCGGAAGCCCCGCCACAGCAGGTACGCATGGCCCCGGAAACCCAGGTGGGTCCCACACCAGGAGGCAGCAGCATGTCGGGCCGCCCAGAAGACATAGCTGTGCCCGACGATTCACACCCGGGCAGGAACCGGCAGCGGAGGGCGATCTGGAAAAGAAACAGAAACTGTGCCAGCGAAACCGTTAAACAGAAAGCGGTCGCACATAAGTCCAGAACCTGGAGGACCCCCACCGCCCCATCCGCATGATGTCCGCATCCCCATAACCCAATGCTGCCGCCGTGGAGGCGGCCCCGATGCGAAAGGAATGTGACCCATGACGCACCCCCGGGAGTCCTACCATGGACAGCGCAGCCCCGGTCACCTTCCAGAATTGGAAGCGGGTCAGTGGGGAGCGGTCCGCGTGCACAAAAAATGGGCCAGAGGAGGCAGGGCAGATCGCCGAATACCGGGAAACTGCCACCACCGGGCAGACATTAGGGAAACTGCACGAGAGCAGCAACAGAGATGTCCCCCGCCCCTGCTGGTCCGTCTTAGAAGAGCGGATAGTCAGCCTGACCGATTCCCCGGCCAAGCTTACGTCCGAAAAAGCCAGGGCTCTCCGCGACCGGTCCGCCTTAGAGGCGACCACCAATTCCCCGACCCGGAGGGCCGCGAAAAAGGCCACCGAGGCAGCCGCGTGGAAAAGGCAGGCCTCGTAGGGGTCCATACAGATCTGGGGCCAGGCCGCAGCCAACCGCCGCAACACAGGCGGTGAAATAGGATGTCAGGAATCTACACTAGGGCCCCTTTCCCTATTCCACCCCTCCAACACCCTGCGGATGCGGAAGACCCCCAATGTGTCGCAAAAACCATTGGCCTTAGCCGCAAATGAGAGTACGGAGAGGCGCCCCCCGATGGTCCGGGGGGTGAGGCCGTCGTCATGCAGGGAGACCATGAAGCGTAGGACATGTTCAACCGGCAACGGCCATAAGTTAGGAAGGTGAGAACGGGCCCGGAAATCTGCAAAAGACTGGCAAGCCTGCTCATACGCCCTGCGGGTTCGGGCCGACAGCGAAAGGCCCATGGCCCTGGTCACCTCAGCTCTCCAAGGTTCCACAGCGACTCTGGCAGTCGTAAGGGCAGAGCCTGTGCCCCGGGTGCCAACGCCCTGAATTGCGACATCTGTAAATGGGACAGGGCATCAGCAATAGAGTTATCCACTCCCGGGATGTGGCGGGCCCTGAAAACGATGTTGTGCCAGAGTGTGGCCAGGACGAACGGCCGTACCAGAGCCATAACCCTGGGGGAACGCGAAGTCTGGATGTTCACGATCTGGACCACCGCCGCGTTGTCACACCAAAATGTGACCACGGAATCAGACCATGACTCTCCCCACAGGGTGATGGCACCCAGAATAGGAAAGAACTCCAGAAAAGTCAGGTCCCGGATGACCTCAGTGTCCTGCCAGCGCAGCGGCCACTCGCTGCAGCACCACTGGCCGTCAAAAAAGATGCCGTATCCAAAGGACCCCAAGGCATCCGAGTGCACCTGAAACCTGGAGTTCAACGGCAGCTTGGTGCGCCAGAAGGAAATGCCGTTAAAATCCCAGAGAAAATCAAGCCATACCATAAGGCCGGCCCGCATCCCCCAGGTCATCCGCGTGCAGTGGAAAGGTTTATTCAGGCCCACTGTCGCATCGCAGATGCGGTGTGAAAAAGCCCTACCCGGGGCCACCACCCGGCAGGCAAAATTAAGGTGCCCTTGTAACTCCTGAAGCTCCTTAAGTGTAACCTTACGCCTGCGGAGGAGGCGACGGATCAGGGAAGCCACCCTCTCGACCTTGTCGGGCAGGAGCCGGGACGTCTGAGCCACCGTATCCAGCTCGATCCCAAGGAACGTGAGGGTAGTGGTCGGGCCCTCAGTCTTCTCAGGAGCCAGCGGCAGAGCCAATTCGGCCACCAGCCCCTGAAAGGAGTGCAGCAGGCGCAAACACGCTGGGGAGCGTGCCGCTCCCCCCAAGAGGAAATCGTCAAGGTAATGCGCCACTTTGTCGGAGCGCGCCCTGCGGACCAACGCCCAGTGCAGGAATGTACTGAAGTGCTCAAACGCGGCACAGGAGATGGAACACCCAAACGGCATTGCCCGGTCAACGAAATACTGGCCTTCGAAATGGAAGCCCAGTAGTTCGAAGTCGTCCAGGTGAACCGGGAGCAGCCGAAACGCCGATTTGATGTCGCATTTGGCCAACAAGGCTCCCGGCCCACAGGAACAAACAATAGTTACTGCTTCATCAAACGAAGTATACCGGACAGAACAGAGTGCGTCTGGTATAGCATCATTAACCGACAATCCCTCAGGGTAAGAGAGGTGATGGATAAGGCGATACTCACTGGGGGCCTTCTTTGGCACCAGCCCTAACGGGGACACCTTGAGGTTGGGGTACGGTGGCCAGTCAAACGGACCCACCACCCTACCCAAACCAACCTCCTTGAAAATCTGGGCCCTGGCCACGTGTTCGAGACCCACAAGTGACCGTAAGTTCGGCGCATCCTGGGGCGACCGGGGACCAACAAAGGGGTTTCGGAAACCGCAGGCAAAACCGTCCGCCAGGTAGGCCGCATTGTCCAAGCGCTGCAATAAAGCAGTAAGAAGGGTCCTAAGGTCCTCGTCACCCTACTCCGTCGGTGTACACGCCGCCCGGCGGGCCGGATGGTGTGCAACCGGAGGTGGGGCGTGGCCTACGGCCCCCTCCAGGGTCGCCACCCGCTCCACCAGGCCATCAGTGTTAATGGGCAGGGTCCCCACCCCACCCGATGGCGGGCCAGCCGGCCCTTGGGGCTTGCGTGCCGGCCGGCGAGGCCGAGGCGCGGCGGCCTTCTTCGCAGCAACCCTCTTGGGAGCCATGCCAGGGCAAACCGCCAGCAAATCAAGGCCCACCCTCCGGAGGCTGGGGTCGACTAGCGGTGCTTAGGCTGTGGTGGGATGTGAGGCTGTACGGCCTAAGCTGAAAATAGGCCACAAGGGACGGATGCGACAGTCTCCCAAATGGGGCCGGAGTGCCGAACGCGGCCCCCACCCCAACCACGGAAGAATCAAGCCTCACAGCCCAATGGGGCAGCACGGAGCCCAAGGAAGGGAAAGTGCCCGCAAAGGCCGACTCCGGCACCGCCTGGGCGCCCCACCCGCAACCCCCCCCAGGAGCGCGAGAGCCAAACCGCCACGTGCGCGCTCAAGTGACAGGCCCTGTCAGCCTGAAACGGGGGAGAAGGCCCGAGTACACTGCAGCCGGAGGCACCGCGAGGAAGGCCTCAGAGCGAAACCCGGGTAAGGGACCTGAGAGGGAGGGCAACAGGAGGGGGTAACCACCCCCGCAGCACTATACGCCGTGACCAAGGACCCCCAGGACCGTTGCGGCAGCCGAAGGAGGATCGCGCCAACTCGCGCCCGCTTCGGCTGTTGCCAGACACAAAAGCAGCGAGGCTCGTGCGCGCGCAGCCCCTTTTAAGGGCTGCGCCTGGCTCTGCCCACGAAGCTCGCCGCCGCCGCTTCCTCCCCCGTCACCGCCCAGGCAAAGCGTGCGCCAGCAGGAGGTCCCGCCGGCGTGCGATCATTTGTCCTGTTAGCCAACTTCCAGAGGTATCTGATTGAAAATCACATGATGATGGCCATAGTTAGATGTTTGATATGATCCAGCTCTACTGCTCTTTTGTTTTGAGGAGGGAAATCATTCTTAGTATTACTCTCTTAATTAAACCACATACAGTAGCCTCACACATTTGGGGGAGAAAACATGTGACACTAACAAAGGATTAAAAAATGTGTAGCCCATATGATCGCAAGACCAATTTTGTAGCCACATTCTCCCTGAGCCCCTGCTCCTTCAAAAATAATATTCCCAGAATAAGTGTGAATTACTGCTTTTGGAAGACTGCTGAACTGGCAATTCACTTCTTCAGTGTCTCACAGAGCCCCCTGAACTATTTAAAGCAAAATCATTTTTCTAAAACTGAAGATGGGATTCTGGCTGCTACTAATTTCATTTCATTTTGGGGGCTTTCTGTAGTATTGAGGGTCTGATTGCACAGACATATTGCTCGTCTTTTAGACTCCTTGTGGTGCTGTCTGATGTGAGCTATTTCCTGGTAATCTTATAATCCTGATCCATGCCTAAACTAGATCTTTTTTCAGTTTAGCAGAAGGGCTATTACATTTTGGGGACAAGCTGAAGTGAGTCCTGTATGGAAAAAGGATTGCTATAAAGGAGCTCACTAATGGCAAAGTTATCCCTTCTGGTATGATCATATTCACATCTTTCTCACCATCTGATCACACCTTTAGATGGTTCCATGGGCACAATATCCCTCTAGATCCCTGAACATTGCCTGCCCCTTGAATGTTTATTTTGAGCTTCCAGGAAACAAGACTCTCTCAGGAGAGGAGCTATAGAATACTCTTTTGTATTTGCCATTGCATGTAGCAGTGAGAATTAATGAAGTGGCACCAGTAACAAAGCAATTAGTATTAGGCCAAAAGACCAGCTCAGTTGCACACAAAAACACATCCAGCCCTGGAAAAGACTGACGGGTTCCCTTTCACTTCTGTGGATTCCACTTACCAAGACCTGGTTGGCATCAGAAGGTTATTGATAGCAAATGGCGAGGCAGCAGCCCATTTCTAGTTGCAGTAATTCAGAAAGGCTTTAGATTCAAACCAGTGGTGTGGAAGTAGAAAGCTCAATCTTTTCCTGTTCTCTGAACCATGTAGCCCTCTGTTCTTCCCTGCAACAAATATAAGCAAAGTAGATTTGGGACTGAAACCCAGTAAATGACACAAAGACACAATTTATTATAGAACATGCTATGCTTCTGAAAGCCTTTAATAGCCTGAGATCTGAAATTTAATCCATCTAGAAATTTTATGTAGGCTTTGGGCCAGTTCTTATATATGAAACTAGTCTGGCAGGACTAGAGAAACAAGCATGCTAAGTATGGCATATTTTGGAACATTTTGATTAAGTTGTTCCTGATGTTGTTCCTCTGGTGCTCAGAAAAAAAAGGTTTGAACTAGTGGCCTACATGTACACAAGAGGAAGGTTCAGATAATACTAGAAGAGAGATCTCTGACTTGATTTAGCAGGGCACATATGTTCTTCAAGTTTCCTAGATGGTTGATGGAGCCAAGGTAAAGGTCACCCTTGCTCAAAAGCCAGTCGAATCTGACCCTAGGGTTCAGTCCTTACCTCTGTTAATAGCCAAATAGCCAGCGCTGTCTGCATCTGCAGATGTTTCTGCGGGCATGTGGCAGGCATGCTTCATCATCGGAGTGCATGGAACAATGTTTATCGCCCCACCGAAGTGGTCCCTATTTATCTACCTGCAATTTCTTGCTTTCGAACTGCTAGGTTGGCAGGAGCTCGGAGCTAGGTTGACAGAGATGGGAGCTCACTTCGTCATGCAGTACCTATGACTTGAACTCCGACCTTCTGGTCAGCAAATTCAGAGTCTTAACCACTTGAGCCACTGCAAGTTCACCTCCTAGAATGCTTCTCAATCCAGTGCTGTTTACATTAATGAAGTAAAAATATTTATTTTACTAACAAAAAATACAATAATCCAGTTAACTGAACTAATGGAATAATTATAATTGGAAATTTTTGACTAACAAATTTCAGTGAGTAAGTAGAGGATAACAAAGTAATGAGTTTTTTTAAATTTAATTTATGTTCCCAAAAACGTCTACAATTTTAATTACAGTAATGCTTCACAAAGCAAGCATTTCGCATAGCGAAAAACTTGTTTAACGAGCAGACTTTTCCCCAATAGGTCTGCTTCGTTGAACGAGCAAATATTCGCTTAACGAAAAGCTTCACGCTTGCGAGGTGTTTCGGAACACAACGGGGGACTCCCCCGCCGCATTCCAAAACACCCTGCAGACTAGAGTGTGCTGGCTGGGTGTTTTGGTTGTTGCGTTATTTTCTCTTTTCCCTCTCTCCTGCCTGCCTGCCTTCCACGGCTCCCAAGCCAGCCCATTATAATGCGCGGCCAGCAGCAGAGGAGGCGGAGCTAGGACTGCCATATACTGTGCATACATACACACACACGCAAACACACGCCTGCCTGCCCCCCCCCCCATGATGCATCCCTGAGAGGCTGTTGGGTGGGGGACCGCAAGGCAGCGGGCGGGAAAAGGGAGGAGGCGCCTGCCTGTCAGGGGAGGGAAAGAATTGGCGCGGCTGTTTGTTTGTTTACTTACTTGCTGGCTTGTTTGTGCACTCCCGAAGCCCCACCCCTCTCGCCGGTTCTGCTCCCAAGGCAAAGAGGCGCGAGGTTGAGCCTGGCGTGGCCCCGCCTCCTTTCTGCCTTTGCAGAGCAGGTTCCAAAGGAAGGCGGTCCTTAGCAGGTGGGACTTGGCCAGCTCTGGGTGCCCTTTTACACCAGAGAAGTGGAACCTGCTCCACAAAGGCAGAAAGGAGGCGGGGCCGCGCCAGGCTCAACCTCGTGCCTCTTTGCCTTGGGAGCGGAACTGGCGAGAGGGGTGGGGCTTCGGGAGCACACAACAAGCCAGCAAGTAAGTAAACAAACAAACAGCCATGCCAATTCTTCCCCTCCCCTGACAGGCAGGCGCCTCCTCCCTTTTCCCGCCCACTGTTGACGTATTCGTCTGGGCTACCTTGCGGTCCCCCACCCAACAGCCTCTCAGGGAAGCCTCGTGGGGAGGCAGGCAGGCATGCGTTTGTTTGTTTGTGTGTGTGTGTGTGTGTGTGTGTGTGTGTGTATGTACAGTATATGGCAGTCCTAGCTCCGCCTCCTCTGCTGCTGGCTGCGCATTATCATGGGCTGGTTTGGGAGCCGTGGAAGGCAGGCAGGCAGGCGAGAGGGAAAAGAGAAAATAACACAACAACCACTAGCGACGACAGGGCTTGGGAAGCGGCGGCCGCCCCAGCGAGGCTGAATGGGGCAGGTTCACAGGAACCGTTCTCCTCAGGCAGGAAACCTTGAGGACTGGTTTTTGAGAGGAGGCCCCAAAAGCGCTCCCCACCCACCCCACCCCCACGGGGGTCCCATTGCCCTGCGTTGACTCCCACTTTGCGATCGGGGAAGATCCCTGTACCCTTTCCAAACACCCAGGTGATGCGCATGCACTGCAGGCAAAGTTAAGCGAAATACATTTCCCTATGGGAAACATGTTTCGCTTAACAAATTACTCGCATAACGAGCAAGTGTGTGGAACGCATTATGCTCATTATGCGAGTTATTACTGTACTTCCACTCTCATCAGATGAGTCAAAACTTGCACTTTCTTCAGCTTCAGTTATAACAACACTACTGTATTCTTTTGAACACCCACCACTTTTCTTTTTTCCAGAAGCAGGTAGGAATGGCTAGCCACTAATTTATTGACTCTTGAATTCATCAAACGATTTTGAGCCATAGTGTGTGTTTTCCCATAGGTAAACCAGATGCATTCAGAAGACGCTGACATTGGGGGGATGGATAACAGTTTTATGGCCACACCACCACTAAGGATCTGACTTTTGCAGAGCCCCTTCCACCATGCAAATGGTGAAATGTGCTCTACACTTTCCCACAAAAACTGCTTATTCCAAAAGCCCATCTTTGCCTTATATTCTGCTATGTTTGCAATGACTTTGCCCCGATCATGTCCCATTTTTTCTGAATTATTTGTTACAAATTCCATGGCCCTGGAGACCTCATCATCTGATAAGTGTTTTCCTTGGAAACACGGGGCAACTAGATTTGCAGCAAAATGAATATCTCCGCAACAAAAGTTCTTTCTTTCCCTTATTATTTCCAAAAATCTATGCTCCTCATTCATTAGCCTGGGTGTTTTTACTAACAGTCCTTCAGGTCCTGTTATTTTCCTTGTTATTTCAGAAAACATTTCAGGTACCTGAGACAAACATGTGTTATCAGATTCTATTCTTGCTATAGCAGTAGTTATGGGTTTCAGAAGAGCAGCTGTAGATTCTACACGAGCCCAGAATACATAATTGTCCGAAACAATATTATTTATTTGTTTATCGAGTGGTAAACCATCTTGAATAAAAGTTGCTTGTAGAGCTTCCTTTCCATCCAGAAGACTTTTCAGCATTACAGTATCGTTATTCCTCCCCATCTGGTAAAATATGTCAGTTTCAGTGTTCTTGTAGAATTCTTCTGAGACCCTATACTTTTCTCCTTCTGAATACTCATGAATGTTTGTTGGATGATGTGATGTTTCTTAACAAATTTGATAATTTTCTTGGCATCTGACTGAAGATCTTCCATTTATTATTTATTTATTATTATTTATTAGTTCAAATTTATATTGCCGCCAACTCGCCGTAGAGACTCAGGGCGGCTTACAAACAATACATTACATTACAATATGTTTATTTATTTATTTATTTATTTATTTAAATTTGTTTAGCGCCTTCCTCCCAAAAGGGACCCAGGACGATTTACAACAATTATAAAATCATTTTAAAAAACTTAGTATTAAAAGCCAAAAATTGCAACACAGGCATACTGGGGTCAAACCAGCCAATTGGCTGGAGAAATTGAACCATCCACTCCCCATTCTGGACTGTCAGAAAGACAAATAGGCCCTAGATCAAATCAATCTGGAACTACTGTATCTCCAAGAGCAAATGAAATTCAGGTGATCATACTTTGAGCACATCAGGAAAGAGGAAAATTTGCTGGAAAGGAGAATGCCAGGAAAAGTTTAAGGCAACAGGAAAAGAAGAAGACCAAACACAAGATGGATTGACTCCCTAAAGGAAGTGACAGGCTTGAGTTTGCAAGAGCTGAGCAGGGCTGTTGAGAACAGAACATTTTGGAGATCATTCATTCATAGGGTCACCATAAGTCAGAGGTGACTTGATGGTATGGACTAACAACAACAATAGCAACAGTCAGGGATCTGTCTAGGTTTGGCTAGTCTTTAAGGTGACAAGAAAATAGATCTAGCTAAACCTATGGAAGGTAGCTCTGGTCATAATTATGCTTGATGTAATTACTGTACATTCTGTAATGTGCTCTAAATGGATTTGCTGTTAAAGACTTTTCTGAAACGGCAACAACTTCAATATATTCCATCAAGGTTTTTTGACTACATCCAGTTTCAGAAAGCTTGTTACTTGCTGCCTCTTGTATCAGCTTTAGGGGCCATTGGTTCTTTTCCAGGTTCAGGTTGAAGTGCTGGGTATCTTCTTGCAAGCCCTAAATCGTTTACAATCCAGGCATTTTAGAGACTTCCTCTTACATGGTCCAGCCTGTTTCATTTGTTCAAATGAGAAATATGTTCCTTATGTTTCATCAGTTGCTCAGAATGAGGCAAAGGTCTTTCTGTATTTATTTATTTATTTATTTATTTATTTATTTATTTATTACAATGGTAGTATCCAGCTTGCAGAATTCCCTGCCTGAAAAGAACCATCTTGTCCCATCACTGAGGACATTTTCTCATCAAAGAAATTCTAGTGAAGAAAGCATCTGGAGCAGTGGTTCTCAATGTGGGGCCCACACCCCACATGGGAATTTCAATTCCCAGAAGCCTAAGTCAGTACATTGGCCAATCAGTGTTTTGGGAAATTGACTTAGGCTTCTGGGAATTGAAGTCCAAATACCAAAGGTTGGGAAATACTGACCTGGATCATCTTATGTCTGAATGTTTCAAGCCTCCTTTCTGCATTTTCATCTCTGTGTGCTGTTTTATTGTCCAGTTTTTATTGACCAGTTTTCTTTGAACTTGGTGGATTTTTTTTTATTTCAAAAATCCAGAAAAAATCCTGAAATATAAAGTGTTTTCATTGCTTTTCTTGTAATTCCTAGTCCCTTATATTGTCGCCATCGCCGTCATTGTCGTCTACTGCAACTTGTATCTGAGAATTCATTTTTTCCCTGAAGCAGGAAAAATGTCATTGGCATGAATTTGTTTAAGGTGAATCCCATCTTGCCATGAAATGACCCACATACTATGATCACAGAGCCATCTCCTGTGGCACAAATGAAATGAGACATGCAGGATTTAACACCGGGACTGCAATGGACTGCCACAGCCTTGAGGATAGGGACAAGGTGCGCCTTTACAGCCAGTAGACAATAAAGAGTATGTAATGCAAAGATACTGCTAATATCTAGAGTTCTATAGGGGTTTAAACAAGTTCTTCCTAAACAGTTCCTGGGCCTGGAGAAAAGATAGATCAACAGCTCTCTAAGCCTTTGTGCTTTGAACTGCACATTAACTTTTTCTATGTTGCATTTGCTAAACTTGAGGAATGTTGGCTAAAAGCTTAGCTATATACTAAAGTATATGTCAGAGGCAGGAAGGTTTTGGTTTTTCAAACTATTCCAACTCCGAGAAACCCCACCCATAATTGCTGAACAGCAGGAGACTGTGGAAGTCATAGATCAAAACATTTGAAATGCCAGGTGTTTCTTACCACCGGTATAGTTTGTAGTTATGCCTTTAACCAAGACCTTAACATAGATTTTCAGAGAAGGGACACCCTGCAGACTCAGTGCCTGGGTATAGCTTTAGAACAGCCTTGGACTCTTCACTTAGGATTAGCAGATGGTGCTCTAGAGAGGGAGGATTTTATTACATATCTGGCCAGTCTGCAAGTGATGTGACACTGATGGTGCTAAAGCACTGGCATTTCTGAACATGCTGAGAAGTAACACATCATTTAATGAGAGGAATGGATACACAGCAGGCAGTGGCAGATATCCATTGAGTGAAGATCACACAGTTGGTGCAGAGCAACAAGTGAATTAGAACTCTTTTCTGGGAAAATAACTGCTTGGCAGTGAGGTTAGGTCTTCTCTTGGCTGTATAGAGCAGTGAGGAAAGGGCTTTAGGTTACCCAGAAGCTGTTGGCAGATCAAGATAGACCACTTAGTAGTAGAAACACACTCCACAGGCAGATCACCCTTCACAGTGCTATGTTAGATAGACCTTCAGTAATGTGTTTCATATACTGATATGGGGTTGCTGGCCCTGAAGCTGGATTGAGGAGCTTGGCAGGACCAGGTCTTTGAGACTGAATTTTAAAAGTATATTAATTAATTCTCTTTCTCAAAAATAATGATATAGTTATGCTTAGTAATGTTTTATAAATGATTCCTATAAGCTGTTGGCTGATGAAGCAAAACATACTCTTCAATTGTTGCCTCAACATTCACAACAAAGCATAAGGCAGCAGCATAAACACAGACCTTCAGTCATGTGGCATTTTTTCCTCCGGTAGGTATTGAGGCCATAAAAGTAATGATAAAAGTAACATTAGAGACAGAATTCTCCAGAGTTAGGAAATGTTACTTGTTGGGCCATAGTTCCCAGAATTTCATAACTTCAGGGAGATTTTGGAAATTGTAATCCTAATATAGTATTACCTTCCAGAGCATTTCCAGTCTGGCCAGGTTATCCTGGTATGGTAATAGAATAGACCATACTGCCAGCAACTCAATGCCGAGTGTCAGGCGACGGTTCATTAACTTGACAATCCTGACGACTAATGGGCTTAGGTGCCAAAGTCCACAGGGAAAGGTGATGGTCCCCAAGTGGATTAAATCCCACTTGAATCCATCTTGATGGAGGGCAGCAGCTTCATCAATTCTGGCCTGGGGCTGATGAGGATTTTGCATGCCAAAAGGGCTCAGGACCAGAAAGTGACTCACAGAACTGGATCAGTGTTACAGGTCATGCTGCGATTTGGAAGGCAGATGAAAGGCCACTGATTCTCAGGACAGTCTTCATGGCTGATCACCATGATGATCGCCAATATTCAGATTTGGATACAGCAGAAGAAGAAGAAAGAAGAGATTTTCCAGACTGGCCCTGAGTGGACAGGTCACTGCAAAGCCTTAGAACAGTTTATGGCAGGGGTTCTCAAGGTTTTTGCACCATGGGCTGGACCACTCACCCTCAGGCAGCTGGTTTCACCCTATCATAAATGCTGCCGCAAACCACAGTGGGTGCATTTGCGCACACGCGGGCACATTTGCATATGTACAGGTGAATTTATGGCTGTCATACATACATCTGCTTCTGGGATCATTGCCACAGGCTGGATCGAATGGTGTTGGGGTCCGGCCCATGAGCCATAGGTTGCAAACCCCTGGTTTGCATCCTGTGCAACACAGGAGATCATAAAGAGCAGGTGAGAGATTCACGAGCTAGGGATACAACATATAGTCCTACAGATTGCTTGTTCTTGCCCTTTAACTTTTCAGATGCTCATTTTTAACCCAATCCGTTAACTAAATATCTTAATTGGTGTAACAAACACCAGAAGAACAAGCTCTTCTGACAGGTGCATTATGTTGCATATTGAATATATGCAAGACACCAGCCTCTAATCAATAGCCTAATAAGTCATTTATCCCTTATTTATCCTTACACTATGTTAATTTGTTTTGTATAAGAATACACATTAATCTGAAATCATTTTACATTGAGCTGCAACCAGTTCATGTGATTGTATGAGAGACCTTCTCTATTGTTATTGTACTCTGTAGCAGATTGAGAAAGTGGGCTTGAGAAAACATATGTTGATGAAATTTGCTAATTTGTTTTCTAGATATCTATTCTTAAGGGAGAAAATCAGAATCACTTCCTAATTGAAAAAGGAGGGAAGGAAGCCAGCCCTCTAAGGGAGGTGTAGAAAAGGTGGAATTGTTCAAGGCTGCTCTTAAGTGGCTGCTTGTGGAAACACCCATGAGAGAAATTAAGAAGGGATTAAACAGCCTGTAATAGAAAGAAAGTTAGATACAGCAGCTTACCCAGATGTTGAAACAATTGAATGCCTGTAATGAAACACATGTGTTTCCTAAACTCAAAGCTACTGTTGGGAAGATGGGGAAAATTGACTCCATTTGTTTGATGCTTTGTGCTAATAGGCTAGATGTTGGGAGTGTATGTGCCCCCACCAACAATTCTCTCTATGTATGTATTCCTGTATATCAAGAATTCAGCTTGTTTTTTTTTTTTAAAGGGTATCACATCATTTTTCAGTGAGAGATCCAAGAGGCTGGGAGATGATGTTCTGGTGTGAATTACATCGCAGAATGGCTGTCAGCGGTCCCAGTCAGCACTTTCTCGGAATGCCATAATGTACAGTAAATGCTGTGGCTGCAGCTATTAGGATTATTGTGGTGCTCTGTTTGAGAAGGAAAAGGGAGAGAAACAAATTAATAGCCAGTGAAACATGCCTCTCTCTCTCTTTTTTTTTAATTGGTCAGTTCTCCAAAATGACTTTACAGCCTCAAGCTTTAATTTCTTTTAACATTTCTGCTACCATCAGTATTAAAGGATTAAGACAAAAAGAAAAATGGAAGGACGAAGAAGCGGTTTCAATATTTTCTGTTCAGCCATCTCGTTTAGGACTTCTCTGCCTTTCGTTATGCTTTGAAGTAAGTGTGTTGCAGATACATGAGTGTATTTTGGGAAGGAAGAGAGCATGCTCTGAAAAACCCTGCTGGCTGTAAGCCTGTGTCTGTGCCTATTGGTCTTTCCCATGACATGGAGAGCAACAACTTCCTGAGAAATAAGGGATACGGTGGAATTCTCATATGCAGTCTGGGTTATGGTTGACGCACTGAGGGGAATCTGGCAAGTGCTACCATTGTCCCATATAAGTCCAGGTAAAGGTTGCCCTTGCTCAAAAGCCAGCCGTATTCGACTCTAGGGTTCAGTGCTAATCTCTGTTCATAGCCAAAGAGCTAGCGCTGTCTGTGTTTGCAGACATTTCCATGGACAAGTGGCAAGCATGCCTCAACACCAGAGTGCACGGAACAATGTTTACCTTCCCACCGAAGTAGTCTCTATTTATCTACTTGCAATTTCTTGCTTTTGAACTGCTAGGTTGGCAGGACCCCCATCAGGATCGAACCTCCAACAACAGCAGTTTTTTGGCTGCAGTACAGCAGTTTAACCACTGTGCCACCAGAGCTATGGGCAGTTCATTTAATATCCAGCTTTTTACCAGTAGTATGTAAGTCCAGACTACTGTCGAAAAGCTGAATGTTAAATGAACTATCCCTTAGCCGTGGTGGCATGGTGGTTAAACTGCTGTACTGCAGCAAAAAAACAAAAAAACAAAAACAAAACACTGCTGATATTGCAAGTTCAATCCTGATGGGGATCAAGGATGACTCAGCCTTCCGTCCATTCGAGGTTGGTAAAAGGAGTGCTCAGCATATTGGGGGTAAAATGCTAGCTACCTTGTGAATGACCCAGAGAGTGTGTTAAGTGATATAGGGGAGTATACAGTATACTTATAATTGCTATTGTTACGATATAATGTAGTGGCTGAACTGTTGGACTAAAACTGGCAAGATATGGCTTTAAACCCTGACTCTATTATGAAGCCCACAGGGTTACTTTGGCCATTCCATCTCTCTCTCACTCTAGCCTATTCGATGGCATTGTTGTGAAGATGAAGGAACAGGGGTAGGTACAGGTTCCTGGAGGGAAAATGAGGCATAAACATACTAAAAAAAAATGTGCAATTTCCATTTGCCCAATTGTAAAATTGAATTTGATGAATTTAAGTATTAAAAAACAACACCAAATTCAATACATTCTTCTAATGCTGACCCAAGTAATGTTTGCATCTGCATGTCAGTGTGTGATAAAGTTAGCAGTCTTAGCATGGTTGGCAAGCTCCTTATTTATTTTAAGAGGAGTTACACTCTACCAGAACAGCATAATTCATCCTGCTATGGTAATGGAGTAGACCGTACAGCCAGTGACTCAATGGTGAGTGTTGGGTGGTGGTAAGTAACCTGACTCCATAAAGGGGCCAATGGTTATGAGAGGATGAGCCCCTTTAGGTGGGGTGATGGCCCCCTCAGTGGAGGAAATGCCACTGGAAACCATCATATTGGGCCCAAAGACTAAATGAGCAGAGGAGGAACCACTTCACCATTCTGATTCCCAATGGTCATGGAACAAATTCATGCCAATAGCATTTTCCCTGAAAATGATTTCCAGGGAAAAAAAGTATACTTGGATATGAGTAGCCTCCGCCGTCACCACCACCACCAATTTAAGAGCTTATCCACACCGCTGATATTTGTGTGATCTGTTTGATTATACAGTTCTAGGGAGCTCTGTCGTCTTATGTCACAATTTGCACTCTACTTATGGTTCCTGATGCAATAACTGAGATGATATAAAATGACCATCAATCTTCTTTTAAGGTTCTTTTGTCATCACAAATTTCATTCAGTCAAATGTTCTGCAATTCACAATCTCTTCAGCCTAGCTCCACATTTTGTTCTCAGCATTCTTGGGTTATATAATTTTTATCTTTTACACTTGGCAAGACCACATTCCTTAGTGTGAAGAACTTGAAGCAGGAGCCCCTGAAACTGGGAACTACAGCTGAGTATTTCCTAAGCTGATTTAGACTCTTTCTTCTTCTTCTGCTATTTTCAAATCCAAATATAGGTGATCATCATGGCGATCAGCCATGAAGACTGTCCTGAAAATAGAATGCAGTGGCCTTTCAACTGCCTTGTGCCCATAATACCTGTACCACAGATTCAGTTCCATGAGTCACTTTCTGGTCCGGAGCCTTTTTGGCACGCAAAGTCCTCATTGGCCTCAGGCCAGTATTGATAAAGCTGCTGCCCTCCATCAAGATAGATTCAAGTGGGATTTAATCCACTTGGGGACCATCACCCTTCCCTGTGAACTTCGGCACCCAAGGACGTTAGTCCTCAGGGTTGTGATATTAGTTAACCGCTGACTGATGCTCAGCATTGAGTAGCCGGCAGTATGGTCTATTCTATTACCATAATAGGATAAGCTGGTCAGTCTGGGTCATACTTAGACTCTTTAGGCAATCTTATTCCTTTCTGCAAATTAGCACGGTAAGTAACCCAGATAATTCATTCAGCTCTATTTTGGGTGGTTCTGCCTCAAGCCATAAAGCAGATTAAGACCAGGGGAAAGTTGCACTCAAGTGACAATGTCGCCAACCAAAAGTCGAAAACAGAAAGTGGGACTGATACCTATACACTAGTACCCCGGATAACGATGAGACTTGGTTCCACAAGTCTCGTCATTATCCGGTTTTTAACGTTGTGCGATACACTGATCACACAACGTTAAAAAAAGCCCTGTTTCCCTGGAGGCTGCAGCAAGCCAGAACGTCGGGATTTGAATCCTGACATTTTGGCTTGCTGCACTTGCTGAGGACATCGGGGAAGCTCAGAAACAGCTTGGACCAGGTCTTCCCACCTCCCTGGACCTGGCAGGGGGGGGGGAGTCAGGGACCCCAAAATTGGTTAAAAAAACATCAATTTTTTTTACCAATTTTGGGGTCCCTGACCACCCTACCGGGTCCAGGGAGGTGGGAAGACCCGATCCAAGCTGTTTCTGGGCTTCCCCAACGTCCCCAGCCAGTGCAGCAAGCCAAAACATCAGGGTTCGAACTCTGACGTTTTGGCTTGCTCCACTGGCTGGGGACATTGGGGAAGCCCAGAAACAGCTTAGATTGGGTCTTCCCACCTCCCTGGACCCGGCAGGGGGGGTCAGGGACCCCAAAATTGGTAAAAAAGGTCCATTTTTGTTACCAATTTTGGGGACCCTGACCCCCCTGCCGGGTCCAGGGAGGTGGGAAGACCCAATCTAAGCTGTTTCTGGGCTTCCCTGATGTCCTCAGCAAGTGCAGCAAGCCAAAATGTCAGGGTTCGAACTTTGATGTTTTGGCTTGCTCCACTGGCTGGGGACGTCGGGGAAGCCCAGTAACTGCTGTAGATCGGATCGCCTGCCTGCTCCAGAGAGATCAGAGGACCCGATCTACAGCTGAAGAGTGGCTGGGGAAGCTGACGGGGACTCCCTGTCGGCTTCCCTAGCCACCCGCCCAGTGATGGGATGTCCCCGGTTCCAGACGGTTCCCTGGAACCGGTAGGACCAATTCCGGAGGGTTCTCTGTGAGGGGAGTCCACTTTTGGGGCGTCCGGTTCCGAACGCCTCACCGAAAGAATTTTTTTTTAAAATCGGAGCTAAAATGGCTCCAATTGACTGCGCATGTGCAGAAACTCAATCTGACACATTGCGCATGCGTCAGATTGAGTTTCTGCACATGCGCAGTCAATTGGAGCCATTTTAGCTCCAATTAAAAAAAAATTGTTTAGAGCTTTCAGGATGGCGGTGGCGGAGGTGGCACCAGCCCTCTGAGAAGGGCACCTCCCCCGCGGCACGTTGAGGGCTGCCTGGGCCATCCGCTGCCGACAAGCCCCATGCCCTGGGGACGCCTGGTGCGGCGCACCGCTGACCCCTCCTCCTCCGCCGGGCGCCAGCCTGTGGGCTGGGTGCCTAGTGCAACCGCCGCCTGCTGCCGCCGGAGCTGCCGTTGGCTCAGTGGCGTGGGGGGGGGCCGGCGGCGGCGGATGCCCCGGGCAGCGGCTTTCAGGGGGCGGCAAAATGTCCCCTCCCCACCCTTTTGCTGGCGAGCGCCCCGCGTGCGCTTCGCCGCTTGCAGGTGAGGAGGAGAAAAAGGGGTTTTTTTAGGCGGACAATTCAAGGAGGGACCCGCCCTCCCGTCAGGGGCTCTCCTGGCGGGCAGCCCACGTGCGCGCGCACGCTGCTCGCCTCCGCCCGCCCAGCCACCCACCCAACTTGCCGTGAGACGGGGCGCTCGTCGGGGGTGGGTGGGTGGCGCCGTGGCGGGGAGCCCCTGGCGGCTGGCTGGGCAGGAGGAGGTGGGTAGTGTGCGCGTGCATGCGGGCTGCCCGCCAGGAGAGCCCCCGATGGCCAGCCGGGCGGGCGATCTGCCGGAGGTGCGCTCGTCAGGGGTGGGTGGCGGACGGCCCCTGGCGGGTGAGCGGACGGAGGTGTGTGGTGCGCGCGAGATCGCGCACGCGCCGCTAGTCAGCAGGGGGCCGCCTTCTGCCTGGGTCGGGGGGAGGGGGTGGCGGCAGCGGCGAGCTGGGGGGGGTCCCAAGAAAGGTAAGCGAGGGGTAATTTATTTGTGTTTTGGGTGGGTGGTTGTTTTTATTTTATTTATTTATTTATTTATTTGTGTCTGGGTGGGTGGGCTGAGAGGGAGGGGTGTGTGTGTGTATGTTTATTTTTATTTATTATTCATTTTTATTTTGGCCCTGCCCACAACGTCATGACGTCATGACGTCAGCTTCGGCCATGACGTCATGACGTCATGACATTGGCCACGCCCATGACGTCCGTGACGTCATGGCGTGGTAGTAGAATTTTTGTCATCCCATCACTGCACCCGCCCTTGCCTCCGCAGCTGTGGGGTGGCTGGGGAAGCCGATGGGGGAGCCCCCCGTCAGCTTTCCAGCCCCCCCACCCCTGCCTCCGTAGCTGCAAGGTGGCTGGGAAGCTGAACGGAGAACCCGTTCAGCTTTCCAGTCACCCAGCTGCTAAGAACGACTGTATCAGCTAATAAGAACGTTATCCGGTGCAAATCTTCCCCCCAAATTTGTCGTCGTTATGCGGTTTTAGCATTATCCGATGCAATAGTTATCCGGGGTATTACTGTATTATGCTCAGGTCACAACTGTCTTTGCTATTTTTTAATTTTCTCTCCAGAACTCAGCCAGACTTGTTTGATCAAGGGGTAGAGGGAGAATCAGAAAGAAACATGTGGCATATTAAAGCACATGAAACATCCTCTGAATCATTTCCATTTTAGAATTGTCTGTCTTCAGCTTAATTTGAGTAGTTTAGGTATTAGGCCTGTAAGTTTCTTTTCTCACTGTAGGTGGCACACTTGGACTGTATTGCAGCTTTCACATGTCTGCTTTTGGAATTCTTTTCACTTCATATGGGACAGACTATAGTACTCATTTTGGAGATCTCTTCACACTTTTCAGTGGATTGATGGAAATGCTTTGCATACTCTACACTCTTCTGTTTTAGTTGTAATTGCACTACTGGACTGATGTACAGTATCCAAGAGGCCATGCTCATGCTTGGCTCTCTTGAAAGTCAAGGTAAAGGACATCCATAAATGAGCTTATTAGATAAATATGCTTATAAGCTCATTTATAGATTTTGATGGTGGACATACAAAGTTCTATCTGATTTCCAGGAGAGCTGTGAACAAAGGGTGGGACTTATGTGCAACCCTGCCTTATGCTTGAATTGGGTTTCTCTTTAATTGCATTAAAGACATTGGAAGCGCTCTCCACTTCCTTCACTTCCATTTGTTCAACTAAATACCTGACAGAGCCCATAAAGAACCTTTGCTTTTGATGTGGGAAACTTGAAAGTAAGGTATTACAAGCAACAAGACTTCTTTAGTGTGTTACATTTTGGGTTAAGAAGGGCATAATCATGTGCATCCAGCCCTATCACACCCTGGCAAATTAAAGGAGAAGAAAAGGAAGCAGTGACAGAGTTCACCTTTTTGGGATCTAAGATCACTGCAGATGGTGACTGCAGCCATGAAATAAAAAGATGCTTACTTCTTGGGAGGCAAGCTATGACAATCCTAGGCAGCATAATAAAAAGTAGAGACATCACCCTGCCAACAAAAGTCCAGACAGTTAAAGCAATGGTCTTCCCAGTAATAATGTATGGCTGTGAGAGCTAGACCATAAGGAAGGCTGAGCACAGAAGAATAGATGCTTTTGAACTGTGGTGCTGGAGGAGACTCTTAAGAGTCCCTTGGACTGCAAGGAAATCAAATCAGTCAATCCTAAAGGAAATCAACCTTGACTGCTCCTTGGAAGGATAAATACTGAAGCTCAAGCTCAAGTACTATGGCCACCAAATGAGAAGAGAGGACTCACTGGAGAAGGCCCTGATGCTAGGAAAGATCAAAGGCAAAAGGAGAAGGGGGCAGCAGAGGATGACCTGGCTAGATGCCATCATTGATGCGGTCAGAGTAGATCTAGGCGGGCTGCGGAGGAAGGCAGAGGGCAGAGGACAGAGGAGCCTGGCATGGGGGTGGCCCATGAGGTCGCAAAGGGTCAGACTCGACTGTGCGACTGAATAACAATTGTGTGCATAACAGATAGCAACTTTGTTACTTTGGGTGTATGAAGGGAAATACAGTATCTAGGTTTTTATTCTTGTTAACTTTCAGGAAGGTTAAATGCTCTGGGAACATTCAGAGGAGACATATTCAAAATGTAGGACTTTAAAAAATGTATTTAGACTTTTTTTTGCAAAAAAGTAACATATGATATAAAAATCATGGAAGGAAGCACCAGTTCAAGCAGCAGTGTTAACATTAACATTACTTTCTAAGCTTTGTAATGGGTTATTTAATGGTTTATATTTCTAAGCTTGAGTAAAAAGTATTTTCTGCTTTTGAGTGGAAAGAGTCTCTGTGGAAAGTATATGTGTGAAGGTTCTGAGTTCATCTTCATGTTGCCGTGGTGGGCAGGAACTATAGATGTGATCCTATTCCCCATTCCAAGCAACCATTGATGTAAGCAGAACTAATGTATATGGGAGGTTTTGCATAATGTTCTGTTTTGCAGGTTGCTATATATTTATTTATTGCATTCCATTCCAGTGAAGAAAACAGAAACTGGGCAGTAACAGTTGTATATGCACTTAGGGGTACTTTTGTCTCAAAGGGTAAGTCGGCATCTGGAACAGATTTTGAGGAGGCATTCATAAATCAACCCAGTTTCTGGACCAACTGTTTGTGTAAATGGGTATGCTGAGAATTCAGGCACATGGGTCCAAAATTCAGATAATAATTTTGTGTCAGAAATTATTTATGGTTGAAAGGATTTTTGCTAGAGAAACTCCACTCAGGGGACACCCGAATGAGGCTCCTTTCATGTCCCCAAGAGCTGGGATAGAGATGGGTGCTCAATCCATCATGCAGTACCCAGGTTGACTTGCCAACCTTCCAGCTAACAAGGTGAGGTGAGCTTCTTAACCACTGAGCTCCAGCAGCTCTGGAATTCATATAAAGATTAGTTAACTAAGTAACCAGAACTGGAGAGCAGAGGGAACCTGGTAAATCCTGCCCCTGTTCATTCTCAGGTAGTTGTCACACTCTGTAATCAAAGCAAAACATTATTTTACAGCACCAAGCCAAGATTATTGGCATCACAACATACATTTTGGACACTGTAGGCATGGTCTGGCCATTTAAAGTACAGTAATACCCTGGATAATGATTGTACCAGATAACGCTAAAACCGCATAACGATGCAAGATTTTTGGAAAAATCTTGCATCGGATAATGTGATTTTTAGCGTTATCTGGTACAATCGTGTGCGTGTGTGTGGGGGTTTGGATTGGGTAGAACATCTACCCAATCCACCCCCCCCCCAGCGCCTGCCCACACGATGTTTGGAAAGAGTACGGGGAAGATCTCCGTACCCTTTCCAAACACCGTGCGGGCACGCGCATGTCAGACGGGGGCTGGGGAGGCTACGGAGATCTTCCCTATATCCCCCCCCAAACCCCATCTGACATGCGCGCACCTGCCCACATGGTGTTTGGAAAGGGTACGGGGATGTTTCCCCGTACCCTTTCCAAACACCGTGCAGGCGCGCACGTGTCTGACGGGGGCTGGGGAGGCTACGGAGATCTTCTCAGTAGCCTCCCCAAACCCCATCTGACACGCGCACGCGCACCCTCCTGGTTTGGCATGTTTCTGTAATGTACAGTATTTATTTCTTAAAGTTCTTTAAGGTTCCAGCATGTTTCCTTGACTTTCCCTTGCACTCTGTGCCGGTTACAATGTATCTCTATGGAGTTGATGTTATCCGAGACAGCTCCATAAGATTTTAACGCCATCCGATACATGTATTGGATAAGGCTAAAAATCGCATAATGTTAGTACTTGTGGAACCAAGTCTTAACGTTACCCGGGGTACCAGTGTAGTGGACTTATGGTAGATTTATTTGTAGATTGCATCTAATATTTTCTATGCTCTAGTTTGTATGTCACACATTTCATGAGAAAGAAATGCTGACAATACAATAAAATAAATCTTCTATGTTCCAATCAAACCCTGGACTGCCAAAACAAAGCCACTTTCTTTGCTTTGTCATTGGCCAAACTTAAGTCCTCATCAGTGCATGTTTCTGGCAGTAATCAGCACACCGGTAAATGACAGCATGACAAGATTATGTTTCAGATTGTAGGAATGGGTGCGACCAGTATGGGATGATAATTCTCTGAGATGTGTGACAATGGTAGACTCTAGAACCATGATGGCAAACCTTGGCACTCCAGCTGTTCCTGGACTTCAATTCTCAGAAGCCCAAGTCCCAATGAATCCACACTAATGGGTTTACTGTGCATACGCAGCTATCATGGTATGCACAGTAAATCCATTCATGTGGATTCACAGAGACTTGGACTTCTGGAAATTGAAGTCCAGGAACAGCTGGAGTTCCAAGGTTCACCTTCACAGCTCTAGATCAATGAAGTATTCTGTTTTATTCCCAAATAAATGTTTGCAGAGGGGAAAAGGTCATCAAGACAACTCTCATTTTTAAGTGTCACTGAACTCCTGTAAACCCTGCTATCATTGTTTATATAAAATTCAATTGACTGTTCCAGTCAGCTTTTTGGTAGGTAAGAGAGGGACATCCAGATCTTGACTTTAAGTAACAAAAGTATCTGTAGTACCTTTACTTTTCTGTCCTTACTCTGCTTCTGATAAAGATTTTCTTACAGATTCTTGTATAGCTTACACTTTGGGCATTTCTTGAACAAAAAGGAATCCTTGAACTTCAATAACCTTTCATTCCTCCTCAACAACTACTTATTCCCCTTTCCCCAACTCTCAGCAGAGCACAACAGTTCAAAAAAGAGAAAGCATTAGATTAATCATTCTTCTCATCCCAAATGACTACAATATCTTTACTATTTTTTCAAAAAGCCAAGGTGGCAAAAGAAGGAGGTGGTGGTGTGGAGGAGGAGGAGGAGGAGGAGGAGGAGAGTTGGGACGTAGAAAGCGAGACGCACAAAGCAAAACAGAGGTTTAGGCAGCAAGCCGCAAATACACACCATCAATCATACCACAGTCAAAAATGTTCAACTGCTTGGTACCTGCTAGTTATTGGCAGGACTCAAGAAGTCTCCAGAGTGCAATCTGAGAGTTTCTCTTTCTCTTTTTTTAAACGCTCCATTTTCATTTGAAAAACTGTTTGTCAGCACCGGAGTGGCAGGTGCATTAACTCCCTCTGAACCAGATTATAGGAAAAATTGCAATCGCAGGAAAATAAGACATTAGTAAACTCTAGGGTCTCCCCCTCCCTTCCTCCCTGTCTGTTTTCCTGTTGAAAACTATTTTCAGAAACTCATATGTACATATCACAGGCCAGGGTGACAGAGATGGTGATATTTCACCTTCCAGGTGAGCGTCTTGACTGTGATTTAGAGGAGACAGACTGGAATCCTGCCACTTTTGACCTGAAAACAGACTTTTGAGGACTGGTTTTCTTTGTTGTGAAATGACAGAACTGTCAAAGGCCCCTGCAATGCGGTAGCAATCACAGTAGCCAACTAATACCTTGAATTTAAGTTTCTTTCCAAACTTCCAAACAATTTTCTTCAGTAGAAGTGATTTCCCTTCATTCTGTTAGAGCATGGAACTAGATGTTATTTTGTGCCCTCAGATCCTTGTTTTCTGAAATAACGTGGATAAAGGGTGTATATAAAGGAGATGATCAACTGATTCTGTTCCACAAATGGCTCTTGTCGCTCTTGTCCTAGCTCTGCAAAATGAACTTATTTTACACTTTAGAGCCTAAGGGGAGGGAGAAACATTTAAAACTGTGTAAATTGAATTGTATATATAGTGGAAAAACAGATGTAAGTCATGGCTAAGCAATACTGAGAAGGTAAGGGAATGAACTTGCAACACAGATTCTCTCTTGCCTCACTTCCAATCCCTTATCCCAATTATTTCCTTGGACATGAGGTTTATCTTTACTTTTTCTGCATGATAATGATGATTAATAGTGTGAGGAACCAGTGTGTTTTAGTGGTTAGAGCACTGAGCTAAGACTCAGGACACCTTACTTCAAATCCCTGTTCAGCCACAGAAACTCACTGGGAGGTGGAACTGGTAAAACTGCTCCTTAAATATCTCACATATCTTGAAAATCCTATTATAATCACTGCAAATTGGAAGCGGGCCATGGTGACTTAATGGTTAAGATGCTGAATTTGATGACTGGAAGGTCAGCAGTTCAAGATGCTTTGGCTAATAAGCTACATCAGGCATTCTCAACCTTTTTAAGTTGGGGGCTGGGTCATGCTCTCTCCGACAGCTTTGGGGGCTGGACAGCCATCTGTTTTCTGCACCTTGTTTAGTCAATATGTGAGCTATCTTATTACAGTTTTGGGAGAAAGGAAAGACAGGAATCTACAAAAGCAGTAAATATGTATCACCATTCCATTATTATATTTCCAAATGCTTGCTTGTTTTCTGTTGTGCAGAATTATGCAAATCACTGAATTTAGGCATGACCTCCAGTTTCTGATATGTTAAAAAAATCACAATCAGTTACTGAGTGTTGGCAAGAAAGGGAAAGTTTGGAAATAATGCAAGTGGAAACAGAAGATATGGAATATTAATTAATTATGAGTCATAAAGTTGCCTTAGGAAAACCTCCTGGGGTTTTGTAGGTATAAAATGATTTACCAGTTGCTCTTCCTGGTGGTGCTCCAGGGTCATGCAGCGTGCCTAAAGCTCCATAGGTGGCGAAGCATGAAACCTCATCAGCCACAAATGTTCTAGGTGATCTTGGCTAAACCCTTTCCCAGCAGGCACTGTGGGGACTTGAACTCCTGGTCTCTTATTCTGCATCCAGGTGCTCTAATCCACTGTTCTGTACCAGCTGTAACATACACTACATTATAGATAAGAAATCAAAGGGGCAATGCCAGCAGAAGGATGCCACATTTATAACAGAAATTATATGGCATTACAACAGCATTGAGAGGAAGTCTGCTGATATGTTTGTCTGAACACAGATAAGACTTAAAATGGGATACGGATGTCCGCACACAGATAAGCCCTCCCCTCTGCTCTGCAGCATAAAGCATTGGAGAGACCTCTCTGTGATTGCATTTGTCTGAATGTGATTAGGGAGCCGGGATGATCAGGCATGCTGATCAGACCAGGTACACACATTTGCATGTCCTTGTCATCGCTTTACACCATGCCCATTTTCAGGTGAACGTAGCAAAGTAAGACTGCTGTTTTACAAGACTGGAGCAAAGGCCTATCTAGTAAAATGTTCTGTCTTTACAGTGGTCAATTGGATGTCTGTAAGAAATCTACCAAGGGGCTTATGTGTGCAGTGGTAACCTTTCCTCCATGTTCAGCAACTGGCAGTATATGACTGTGAATATATGTCTGATCTACTTTTAAAGCTGATCTGTGTTTGTAAAAATATCACCACCATGTCATTTTGTGTGGTGTTCTATAGTTTAACCATGACACGCCTTCTTTAGCCCATATTTAAGATGATAGTCCCAAATCTTGAAATAATTCTTTCTGGGAGAGTTATTCTAGCCCAGGGTTGCCCAAACCTTTTGCACTGGGGGCCTGACCACGCCCCAGGAATAGCGGAGCAGGCCTGACCATGCCCACGGAACAGGGCATGTTTGTGCATGCATGTCCAGAACCACTTCCAGGAGCGGTGCAGGCACATTTGCACATGTGAAAACATGCCCACACACCACTTCCAGGAGTGGCTCTGGATGCCCCCACGCATGTGTAAACACATCCATGCCACTCCCGGAAGTGGCACAGGCACATTTGTGCATGTGCTGGGGTGTCCCCATCCACTTCAGGGAGTGGTGCAGACATGTTTGCACATACACAGAGTCATCTGGAATCACTCTTGAGAGTGGTTCTAGTTGTATATGCACATTGGCGGGCACGTCCCTGTCCACTTCCGGATGCGCTGAGAGCACCGCGGACCTGATGAAATGGCTTTGTGGGCCGTATCCTGCTCATGGCCCATAGTTTGGGCACCAGTGTTCTAGCCCCTCAGTAATTTCTGTTGCTTTTTTGTGCTTCCTACTGACACCACAACAGTATACAGTGTATCCTAGATTTGTGCAAAACTAAGCAGGACAGGATTGCAGTATAGGAAGTTTGATTCTTAATTCATTTCACAATGAATCCAGAACATGGAGACTACTTTTTTGATAGTGGGGCTAATGTTCTTGTCAGTCTGTTTAATAACCCTCAGATCCCTTTGCCTGCTTATTCAGAGACTATAACTGTTAATAGCATATAAAAAATAGGTCAGAGCATTTTTGTCTTCTTAGGTGAGCCCTTTTCAACGTTAAAATTGGTTCCAGATCTGGAAGGGGGTGGAGGTGGAGAAGAATTTTAGTCTCTGATCCTAATCTTACTTTTCCTTGGAAATAAATCTTTTAAGTGGGCTTACTTCTGAGTAGGCAGGTGTATGGGTGAATGGTTAGTTGTCTATCTCACTTTTCATATTGCCATTACTTATTGACCTAATGGCTTGTCTGGCACTGTGAGAAGCTCTTAAATTATTCACTGTTTTAGGTTTTCCCTTCTGTGGCTAAAAACCAGACAGGAGGTGGCAGTCTTGGACTTTGAACTTCTCATGCAAAAAAAGAAACAGAAAACAAGCACAAGGAGATTTCCCCCTCACCCTCTAATATATATTGTTAATTGGTTCATCACTGAACATCAGTTAACATAATACAAAACTTCCGCTATCACTACAATAGGCGCCTGAATTGTGTCCACTGAGTCTGTTTTCCTTAGAGAAAGAAACTAATTTCTGCTTTCTGCTTGCAGGGTGAGTTTTTCTTTTTGTCTGTTGTATTTCATCTTTTTCACTGAGGATTAAATTACAGGTATTAGACTTTTTTTTATACCTGGTGTATTTAGACTACCAATATCTCTTTTACAGGCAGAGTCTTCCTAAGACAGTAAACAAAGTTCAGATTGTCTAATGCTGGAGCATTTCCAGCCCTACCAACTTGTTTGGCAGAAATCTAGCTCCAGTTCTCATAATTGCTTTTTCATTTTATTTTGCTTTTGGGAAGTATCTTTTAAAGATTCTGAACATTTTAGGGGTGATTTTGAGGATGAAACCAGTGAAAAGCATGATAAACCACCTTATGTTTTAAAGAACGGCCTATATTTTAGACAGTCACTTCCCAAGCAATAAGTTTTCAAAACTTTCTTTGTTAGGAATATAATGGTAACTATTCTTTACACCAGTTTTAAATGTTACACACACACACACACACACCAGTTTAACATCTTTTGGATTTTTCACTCAAATGTATGTTTACTTAAACTACATTTCTTACATTGTACCTTCAGAATTCAGAGGGCAATGTATATATTTCCCATTAAACTACCATTCAGATTGTTTAGTTGCACTAGTAAACAGGCACTACATTACCTTCTAATTATGCCCACAATATATATTTTGACTTATCACAACAAAACAAAAAGTGTGCATGATTTTGCTGAGAAATATTGAAACACATCTCTGAAGTCTAATTACGAAACTAAGAGAACTTTTCTGTTCAGACTGTCAACAATGAAGTTTTTTTACTAGCCTATAAGCTAATTCTTAGTTCTTCATACACTTTGTGTTTGTGAGTAGAGGGGGGGGGGTAGAAAATTGAGAAAAATAACACATTGGAATGCTCAGCTTTTTATATAACTAGCTAACATTTTCTTAGGATTCTGCTAAACTCCAGTAGCAGAAGGCTTACTTATAAAAACAAGAGTTTTCCATAGCTTAATAATTTGTTAGTGTCTGACCAACAGAACAAGATGTTCCTATGTTTCCTTGAAGAGTCATCTGCTTTTTGGCTTCTCAAGTGATACTCTCCCCTCCGTAGAGCACGTTTCAAAGCCAAGAAGTGCAAAGCATGTCAAATCTTCTCTTTTTTGCTTGGTTTTTGTGACAGAACTTCAGCATTTTATTATGAACCTCTCCACTGGTAGAATGGAAGATATTTTATTTAAAGAATTTGATTACAAGCAGTTCTTATTGTATTTAGAAAGCACAAATGCATACATACATACATATGTACGGACGTACAGACGTATGGACATATGGGCAGGCAGGCGGGCAGGCAGACAGACAGACAGACAAAACTATGTATAAATAGTCATCAGGATTGAGATAGATGGAAGGATATTTACATAGATTTCAAGAAATATGAAGAGGTTAAAAAAATACAGAAAGCAAAGCATTTGTGATAATGCAGAGGCATAGGTATTGCATATGTTAAAGTCTGAAATGGATTGTTTCTCCTAGAATAAATATACCAGCTAATTCAGTTGTGAAATACAAGCCGAGTCTTATATGTAATATGTTTGAAGTGGAATAACCTCCACATTCTTTCACGTTATGTTGTAAATTTAAATATTTTATGGAATAGAAAGCTTACAATATTACAAGATTACACTTCTTCTGCATCAAATAGATGTAAAAGAAAATGGAATTTCCTCCTAATGAAAGCTTTGCATTGAGTTGTATTAAATATTCCATGATCACAACCATCACTCTGCAGCTCATTTAATAAAATATCCATTTTGTATTTGAAATTTAAATGTTGCTGTTCTGATAAAACAAAAAGCGAAATAAAAGCACACACATTTACCAGTGCATTTACAGGCTGAAAGAGACTCAGTTTTGCCTGTTTTTTTTCTAATCTCCTTCTGGTGGAAAAAAGTTACATTTGCCCTGTCAAAAGTCACACAGCATGATAATGTAATGTAAACCAAGATGTTGTCACTGCACTTTAATATTTTTTTAATATTGCTGCAAATGCAAACCTAAATAGAAATATTTTTAAACTCCAAATGTTTTGCTCTTTTGACAGTTATTGGCCCATTTCTAGATATTTTGTAATCAAAACAAATGTGTTTACGTGGCCAAACAATCTGAATAAAAAACAGGATCCTGAAACTTAGAGGAGAAAATTCTAGAGGTGTTTGAGAAAACAACAATCTGACATACTATGCATTTACAACATTATTGTCTGGTAACTGAAGTTTTAAATATTTTTATTTTACCTATCTCAGAAAAGAGAGAAGACAGAATCAAAAGCACGGCAATGCTTTGGACACTTCAGACTTCTTTCTTATTCTGAAATTGTCAGCTGCTTTGTTTTAATGTAGATGGAATTGCTTACAGTCTGCTAATTCGGGCTGCTGAAATCTACTTAACTGCAGTTTGCAGAGATGGTGAATTCATGTATTGAAAGGAAGCTTCCCTTCTTCATGTCAATAATCCAACAGGCAGGCTACTTTCAGGTGTAATGAAACACCCATTTTACACTGTATTGTACAGTTTTAGAAGAGATATGACTGTACCCTGCACTCTGAGGAGTTGACTACATTATAGTGAAACAAATAACCACCCCTCAGTAATTTAAGGTTTGGAGTGTAATATTATCCCTTTATAGATAACCTTTTGTATCTTAGAAACCTCTGATTGTGTGATGGGTATCCTCTAACATTTGAGATGTTAAGAAAGAGGCAATTCACTTGACTATAATCTTGTGTGAGATCACATATTGGTCTCATTTGTTATGGTTTTTCTTTATTGTAGATATGAGATTTAAAAACTTTCCTAAAATTATTGTTAAACAAGTCAACAATAACTGAGCTGAAGGCAGTGAAACATGAACATTTATTGATATAATTATTACAATGTGCCATTATTATTATATGTAGGAAAGTGTATAGATAAATGTAAGCTAAACCAGTGGAATTTACCTTCAAGTAAGTCCCATGTTTGAATGAAGTTGTAAGAAGTCATGAGTTTTAATCTCAATGCTAAAACAGCAAAGAGAGTAACTTTGCTATCATTTTATACTTTGTTAATGTTTTACATTTCCGCAAGAAGAATATGTCTCATAACACTTACAGCATTTTAAAATGCTGGTAAAAGCACCTATTTTTACATGCTTAGTTGATTTCAGAAATAGTCTATTGCTTTTTTAGAAGAACTTTGATGTTAACAAAAGAAACAGTGAGCATTGTTTTCTGACTAATAAATCTCTCAGAAGATCTATTTTTTCCCAATTTCAAAATGTAAAGTTACAAAAATCCAGCCAGAGACATCCTTTGAATGTTAGAATTAGAAAGCTGAATATTACTTTTACTTGGTCCTTAGAAACATTTTATCTCTCTCTTTTTCTGTTCTATAGTTCAAAGTTCTCAATTATGGGCTTTGCAATGTACAGTACAATACTGTAACAAAGAATCCTGCTGCTCCCCTTTAAGCAGCAAGAGAATTAATTATCGTAGCCTTATTCAGAAGATGTGGTGATGCTTTAAGTTAACATTTTGTAATAGGCATTTAATTCCCATTTAATAAGACTGTTATTGCATGATAAACAAATGCCAATTGATTATTAAACACATTTATTTCAGATTAATAGAAATGTCAGATTCAGTGGTCATTAAGCATCAACAAAGAGACTTTTCATTAATAAACTGGTGTTTATTTGCCACAGCAAGTGTCTTGTTCAATCTAAATTAAATATCTATTTGAGATCTCTAGGCTGCAGTTTTATCAAAGGCATCTGAGTGCTTGTTCCATGAAAACCATTTGCAGTTCAGATATGCAGACGTTAAAAAAGTAGAAGAATCAATCCTTATAAAAGAAACTTCGGTTAACGACCAAATAACTAATTATTCAGGCAGATCTTTTGTGTAGTTCTCTGCTACCTCATCCCCCTCCCCCCGCTTCTGAACTTTGGTGCATTGTTAAAAATAAATTTAATTACTCACTGATTATTTACAAGGCATTTTCTTCTGCCATTTCATGCATATTTTAAGACAGAAAAGGGCTATTATTTCAGAAACCCTAACATAATTTCCTGGGGAGAAATGTAAGTTGCTTGCCTAAGAATTTAAAATAGTAGAACCTGGATGTTTTTAATATTGTGACTGAGCAACGTTGTGGGATTGGGGGGAAATGTACCAAAGATTCAGGGTTTTGACCTTAGATATCTTGAAGGTTCATATTTTGTAAATATTTTAATACATGCTGTTGGTCATTGTTGAGCAAGAGTTTTGAATTGGGAAATTTTATCAACTACTGTATTTGACTTCACATGTAAGCTGGTATTTTTGAAATGTTTTAATGCCTCGATCTACGTTGGGTGAGAATTGGAGGGAGCACACATTAACATGTCTGCTTGAAACAACTACATCCAAAGAAGGAGGGAGACTCATTTTTGTAAATCTGCAGGGTTTGCTTCTTTATCCACTGTGAAGCACATTCATTTGAAATAAAGGTCAAATTCATTACTGAAAGAGAAAGCAGAGTTGCATAAACTATTTTAAAGCACAAGACTTTTTTAAACTGAAAGTGCATCTAATTGCCTTTAACTGCTATTTAAAGAAAAACATCCTTTCCCACCCCAACAGTAAATAAGTGAGCCCCTGTGATTGCTGTTAGACAGTGGGAATTGAACTGGAGGACAACACTAACCATTGACAATAAACGAATAAAAGGAAATGCTCCATATCATTACATACTAACTATAATGGAATACAGAGGCTTTTAAAAAGTGATTGTTCAAGTGGGATAGATGAGCACTCCCTTTCAGATCAGGGCAATCTGGTTGTGTTTGCGGCTGTGAGTTGCTGCAGGCGAGGCTATGGATAGCAAGAAATTTTACCTATGCAGGAAGGAAGGCAAGTGTCCAGATGGTGCTTATGAATGAGGTGTCACCCAGTCCTTGGTTTAAATCTCACACCTACCACAAAAGGTGGCCATAAAAAATTAATACCCTGGCTCACTTCTTTTTCCATCTTCCATCTCATCTGCAGTTTGATGTTATTAACACTAGCCTACTTTGGAAGGGGACATGGTGAATTAGTGGTTTAGGCACTTGCTCAATGGTTAAGAGGCTTGCCTTGTTAGCTGGAAGGCCGGCAAGTCGGCAGTTCGAGACCCAGGTACTGCATGATGGACTGAGTGCCCATCTCTGTCCCAGCTCCTGCCAACCTATCAGTTTGAAAGCAAGAAATTGCAAGCAGATAAATAGGGACTACTTTGGTGGGAAAAGATCTTGGGGACATGAAAGGAGCCTCATTTGGGCATCCCCTGAGCAGAGTTTCTCCAACAAAAATCTTTTCAATCCAGAATAATTTCTAACAGGACATTATTATTACCCTGTCTTCATTGTTATAGGTTTTAACACTCTTTTTCTGTTTAATATGTTTAGGAGGAAAAAAATGCAACTATGTAAACTAGAAATCACCAGTATGTTTTATAATTATCTTTTATTCCTCTTTTTTAACAAATTGATTCAGCTGAATATTTTCTCCTTGGTTCTGGTATTGGGTTCTCAATTTTGGAGATTTTAAAAACTCTAGGTTTGTTTGGTTGTCCATTCATTCTGTTCACTGTCAACAGAAAGGGGAAACATGGGGTTATTAATCCTCCCTGTCATCCATTCGCAGATGTGAAGTCCACACCACAGCAACTGTGAAGTCAGCAGTGCACAACCACAAGGTAAACCAAGCTTGGAGGAAGTAAGAAAGGGGGTGAGGTGGGGGAAGGGAAGATGTGGGAAACTGAGTGGAGAATAGAGAGGAAGATGTGAAGAACATGAATGGGAAAAAGATGAGAAAGATGTGTAAAAGAGAAAGGGACTCAGAAGGAGAAAGATAAGAAATTTTGAATATATAAGAGAGAGGAAAAGGGAGGAGACGCAGGCACAAAAATACAGTGAATATTTAAACTAGAGTGTTAATGCATCTGTGGCGTATCTGGGGTCCTGAAGATGTAAAGGGTAATCACTCTCCCAGCATGTATAGGCTATTGATATGTTAATACCATATATATATATTTCTTTATCTGCAAGCAATGAAGTTTGCCAACTGACTCTGATTAACTCAGCCTGCCTGCCTCTGTGTGCGTGTATGTACATTGGCAAATACATGTACATAAATATTTATGCTGTACACACAATAGCTTCTGAAAATTCCCATAGAGCAGTGGCCAACATGAAAAGTCTTATTAGTATTGATGTGACATCACACAGCCATGTTTGCACTGATATAACCTGCAGCAATATCAATACTAATGTGGCTGTTTGGGAATATGAACTATATAAGCAGATTGAGCAAAATCCAGAATACTGAACTAAAATGTGCAATGCGCAGTGGAGGACAGATGATTTTCATCTTGGCTCTGAATGTCAGTTCAACTTTGACAGGGACCAGAGTTCAATATACAGATTTGAATTTATAGTATAGGCAGGATTTCCCAGTAAATAAATAATTTAATAATTTTTTTCAGCCTGGGTAGGTGCACATTTATGCATTTTGTTAGCTTTATTACTTGTATAGATATGTCACTTTTCCTTCATTGGGCTCATGGTGGATCAAATAGCTCTTTCCCCCTCACTTTATCCCCACCATAATTAATTATACTTACATACTTCCTATCCAGAGACTGCAGTGGTTTAGTGATTAAGATGTTGAACTTGATGACTGGAAGGTTGCCAGGTCAGCAATTCGAGACCCGAGTACTACACGATGGAGTGAGCTCCTGTCTCTGTCCCAGCTTCTGCCATCCTAGCAGTTTGAAAGCAAGAAATTGCAAGTAGATAAATAGGTACCACTTTGGTGGAATGGTAACAGCGTTTTGTGCCCTCCAGTCATGCCTGCCACATGTCCATGGAAACGTCTGCAGATGCAGACAGTGTGGCTCTTTGGCTATAAATGGAGATGAGTACTGACTGGCTTTCGAGCAAGGATGACTTTACTGCTCATCCAGCATGCTGCCACTCTGAGTAGTTTACAGTAGTCTCAGAACACATGGATATTAAGATCATAAAACAAATATAATACAGCATGATGAACAGCAAAGAAATGATAAGCATATGAAAGTCAGTCAGTTAAACAATGTAAAACAATATTAAACAATTCAGGCAGCAAACACTGTGCTTTTCATATTCTTCCACCAGGGGCAGTCTCTGGGAAACTTCCCTGAATAAATAAGTTTTAAGCTGCTTCTTAAAGATGTTACGAAAAGAAGCCTCACAAATGCCAAGGAGGAGTGCATTCTATAATTCATGTGCCACAGCCAAGAAGGCCCAGGCCTTTGTCACTGACTTCCTGGCCTCCCTCAGCACAGGCATAAAGTCACCCAATGAGTTTTGTGGCTTGTTGAAGATGGCTGAGGCAGGAATTCCAAGGTCTCAGTCCACCATGCCACATGTTACATCACACAGTCTTTTTCTGACTATATTCTGGTCAGACTAGCCCAAGGTTTTGCACTGCCTGAAGTTGAGCTGCAAATGACTCCCCAATCAAAGTGCATAGCCAAGAACAGCGAACAGGGTTCAGCGCTCATCTCTGTTTATAGCCAAAGAATAGCGCTGTCTGCATTTTACAGACGTTTCTGTGGATGCTGTTTACATTCATACCAAAGTGGTCCCTATTTATCTACTTGCAATTTCTTGCTTTTGAACTGCTAGGTTGGCAGGAGCAGGGGCACAGATGGGCGCTCATTCTGTCATGCAGTACTACTGACCTTCCACCTCCCAGTCAGTGTCTTAACCACTTGAGCTACTACAGTCCCCTGTTTCTCCTACATCCATACTATTTCTAGAGCTAGTTGCTTAGCTTAAGGGCTGGAAGGTTGGCCGGTCAGCAGTTCAAGACCCAAATGCTGCTTGATGGAGAAAGTGCCCATAGTCATTCCCACCTCCTGCCAATGTAGTAGTTCAAAAGCAAGAAACTGCAAGTAGCTAAACAGGTACCACCTTGGCAAGAAAGGTAACAGTATTCTATGCACTCCAGCATCTAGTTATACTTTTCACATAACTAGGGAAATGTCTGAAGATTGCAGACTTTGCTGGCTCTTTAGCTGTAAACAGAGATGAGCACAGCCCCCTAGAGACGGACACAACTGGCTTTTGAGCAATAGAGACCTTTACCTTTAGTGTTATCCTGTTATTGGCATGTATTCAAAGATGTAAGATCTATGGCTTTACTAGTCTAGATGCCCAGATTTTGTTGAACATCTAGACTAGTATAGTCATACACCGCTTCTGTATGCTGGCTAACACTGATGAACAGGAGTGCTTGGATGAGTGGATTATCTAGGTTAATTTCAGTTTGGCTTTGGGCCTGGTTATGGGACACAGCTTTGATCACCTTGATGGATGACCTATTTTGCTGAACTTCTCAGTAGCATTTTGGTACTGTTGACTGTGCCATTGTCTTAGTTTCTTGCATTTCTTCTCAATACTGCTCAGTAAGGAAGAAATGGGATGAAATATAGTCCAAATGTAACTGGTGCTTTCAAGGAACTTCACCCCCAGATGCATTTCATAGTCTTCTCCTGGAATGTGAAGCACATTAATATATAGCAAAAAAGATTTATAGATGTCATAGTAACAAGAAAAATTTACTTCTTCATGCTGTCTATCTTCTAGAAAATAATTATTTAAAAAAGCAGCAGGTGGAGTCTAAGGACACTACTGTCAGGGATTTAGTTCGTGAATTTGATGTGTTGAACTGTGCTCATTAGTTCATTTATTTCTTTTATTTCATTCAGATAAAAAAAAAATGAACTAATCAGCATAATTCAACACATCGAATTTGCGAACTAAATCCCTGATGGTAGTGTCGTTAGACTCTACCTGCCGCTTTTTTTGTTTTTGTTTTAAATGTTCATAGAAAATGTTTCTGAAGTCAGATCCAAGTTGTATAAATGTCACAAGAAAGGTTATTATGTTCTCTATCAATTGCACTTTGGATCACTTTGGTTGATTGGTTTGGTCGCTGGCTCACCACCAACTAACCCTCCCCTCCCAAAAACGTCATTTTTACAAGTCACGTTTTTCCTTAATATCTTTGTTGTTGATTCCTGTTTTGGCATCATTCTTCTCCACATGTTTTATTTGAACTTCCACCTCGGGAAGTTGTCATATTCAGTTTCTAACAAGTTTTCCCTTTTTATTTTTGCATTTTTGTGACCTCGTTTGAGTGGTTTTTTGTAAAACACTTCATAGTTTTTCCCCCTGAAGTCCAATTTCAAATGTAATAGTGTCACCACAAAGGTTATTCTTTCCTGTTTCAAACGCACTTTGGGTTACCTGAGTCGGTTTTGTGGTTTGGTTGCTGGGCCACCGAAAACTGACCCCCCAGCAAAGATTGCATTTTTAAGGCAACTTTCGGAAGAAATGACATCATCGCTTTGTATTTTTGGCCAATGGCGCTTACATTTCTGAAAGTCACTGAGTTGAGCTTTCAGTCGATGTAACCATTATTTTCGTGGGTGCTTTAGTTTTGTGGTGGCAGCTCGTCAAAAGTACATGATTTTCGTTACATTACAAAAGCTGCAAGACCACCCAACCAAAATGTAAGACGTTCATAGAATTCACGTTAAAATACATATATACTTGAGATTATGTCTTGTATTGTCTTTCTGTGAGATTGGAATGCTTGCCATTATAATCATTATTTTTATATATTACCTGGGACTGCAGTGGCTCAAGTGGCTAAGACACTGACTGGGAGACAGAAGGTCAGCAGTTTGATTCCCAAGTACTGCAGGAAGGAATAAGCTCCCATCTTTGTTCCAGCTCCTGCCAACCTAGCAATTCGAAAGCAAGAAATTCCAAGTAGATAAATAGGGACCATTTTGGTGGGAAGGTAACAGCGTTCCGTGCACTCTGGTGTCTAGTCATGCCTGCCACATGACCACGGAAACATCTGCAGAAGCAAACACTGGCTCTTTGGCTTTAAAACAGAGATGAGCACTGAACCCTAGAGTCAGATATGACTGGCTTTCGAGCAAGGGAAACCTTTACCGTTACTATATATTACCTTACAACCAGTGAGGTGAAGATGGCCATACCTGATGGAGACAGCATTAATCTCACAACTTGCTATGGGCTGGGTTAGGCTCAGAACATGAACCTTCTTCTTTATTCGTGTCAGAATGCACCACCAGCATATAATAACATACAAAGCTAAATTAATACATCTAAAAACAAACTAGAATTAAAATGGGCTAGATGACATCTGCCCAATATCAGGACACTCAATAGCATTACCTCTTGCCAACATAGTCCTCCTCAGTGCACATTGAAGGGCATTGTGTGCATTGTATCATATGGGAGATAGTTTGTACTTCTCTGCAGTGTGGGCATGACCTACTCTGTGGAAATGGCCTATTCTGTGGGCATGGTCATGTGACTGGATGGCCGCTTTAAAAAAAAAGCAATTCAATGTTTTAAATCCAGTCAGAATCGACTGTGCGACTGAACAACAAAAATTAAATGTTTGAATTGGTAGCTGTATTAGTCTGCAAGCATATCTGAGAGTAAACAAAACAGAACAGCAAAAAAAGAAGACAAAAACTGTTTATATTTATTTATTTATTTATTTAATTCATATTTATATACAGCATGGGTTCCCATGCCTGGCCTGGGTGCACCAGGGCCACATGGGCAGAGGAGCCAGGAGCCAGGCAGAGGGAAGGCAGGAAGGAAGGCAGGAAGGAAGGCAGGTCTTTCCACCACAGGACTGGCCTTTGCTGGGCAAGGCCTTGGCTGTGGCCTCCTCTGCCTCTTGTGCACTGAGCTCAGACACTGGCAGCCCAAGCTATCAGCAATTGGGATGGAGCATGGGTGAAGGATGGGAAGGGAAGGAAGGGAGCCCACCCACCTGCCTGTGAAGACAGGAAGGCAGGCAGGCAGAGAAACTGAGGCCAAAGCAAAGCAGGAGCCACAGCTGCAGCAGTGAAGAGAGCAGTGAAGAGAGTTGGGTGATGTGCTCTGGGGGCTTAGCGGGAGGGGGAGGAGGCCGGCAAGTGTAGCGAGGCCTGCAGGGATGGCCCCGGGACAGGTGGGAGGAATACAACCCGGCCCAGGAAGAGTATGTGTGTGTGTGGGGGGGACAGCATGGAGCGAGGGGCCTGTGGGGAAAAAGGAGGGAGGCAATGGTGGGCTTAGTGCCCAGAGTGGGGTGAGGGCACGATGGGGGTGTGGTCAGCTGGGTCTACTACGGGTTTGCCTGAACCAGTCCAAACCAGCTGGAGCCCACCACTGCTTCTTTGTATTCACACAGGCTGTCATCTACAGGGAAACCCCACTTTCTCAGATTAGCCCTTGATCTTCCTGCCCCTGCACACAGTCTATTTAAAGCTTTCCTCATAGGCCATTGTTGTTCTTGGCCAGGCAGTAGAGAGTCATCTGGTTCTGTCCAGTTATCTGGTAACTCCTTGCTTGGCTTCCATAGTTCTAAGGCAGTCTGTGGGGGCTGGTTGTTTGGAGGGGCAGAAGTTGTGAGGAAGCTATGCCTTGATTTCAGCCTCTGCTTTGGTGGTTGGCAATCATAGCAGGTGTGTTTCCAAGAAACTTTCTTTGACCCACTCTTTCTGAGCAGCACTTTCTAGATGGAATTTTGATGGAGGGATGCCAGATAATAATGCACTTTTGTATTGGGTTGGTTTTAGGCATCCTGTGATCAATCTTACTCTTTCATTTAGGTCCACATCTACCTGCCCTGCATGCTTTGATCTGCACCACACTGGACTAACATATTCTCCTGAAGAGTAAGAAAAAGCTGGCACAGAAGTTCTTAAGGTGTATGGTTGGGCACCCCAACTTGGGGGATATGAAAGGAGTCTCCCTGAAGTTTGCTACCTCAGTGATCAGGCATCCCCTGGGCAACAGAGATTTATCATCGGCAATGGAGATTTTTCACCAGCTCATCCTTTCAACCCAGAAGCACCAGAAGCTTGAACCTGACTTAAGGTAACCACATGATTTCCATGTTTGATTGGAACGTGAAGCTGAATTTCCTTAGTCCTAGTCTGATCACTACATCACAGTGGATATTTATGGCAGAACTGACATGCTTAACAGTTCATAGGACCAGATGTAAAGGTCTTGGCTTTGTGTAAAGTCATTTATACTAGGCTAAAGAGAGAGTGTGTCAACAACAACTTTAGTTATCCTTTGAAATGATTAAGTTTCTTTCTCCCTGAACAAGAGCCATGAGATTTGAAATTTGGTGAACTAATAAATCATTCACAGAACATCTTTGAGATTATCATCCTCCCTCTGCCCACCCTCTTTTTGCAATGATGCCTCCCCATCTTGCTTTGTTGTAGTCAGTGGGGTCACTTGTGCCTTGCAGAAGATTTTGTGTGTGTTTAAATTTGCTTACCAAACTGTGATCTTATATTAATGCCAAGGTTGAGGTTTTTAGGCACATGTCTGGCCAGATTTCCAGAGATGGCCAGCTACTTTAAAATGTGAGGAGCAGCACTGCAGAACATAGCAGCCTGATTGCATGTTGCACGATCAAAAGGTTTAGGCAAGCAGACATGCTTTGAGACTAAACCTTCTCATTTCACTCCCTAAGAAAGCAATATGATTTGTTCTGATTTTTAGAATTTTCAATTGTATTAATATGGAAATAATCTTTTTCTTCTTCTTTTTAACTGGATGTACTTACTTTATTTGTTGTTCTTTGTTCTTGTACACCACCTGCACTAGTGGAACACACTAGACTGGCAGTACATAAATTTGGTAAACAAACAAACCTGATCTCTCAGACCTGTGAGGAACAGAATGATTGTAGAGTACTGTCTGTCAGAGCTTTCTCATGGACCTTTTGGAAGACTGACCACTAAGCTAGACTAGATGATCCAGCAGCATTAAAAAAAATGTTGGCCACTAAAGAAACCAGCACTTATGAAGAACAAAATTGTTATGATTGACTTGACTTAGCATACTCAGAGGTATGACGCAAGGCATAAACAAAGGCATAAAGTGCTTCTTTCCCTGTATAAGGTGCCAAATCACACCTCTCTCCCATTTTTAGAGTGAGAACTTAAAGCCTTTCCTTCATGACATCAGACTAGTGTTGAATGGTCCAGCAGGAACTTTTAAATTGGTGATCACAACTGCCACTGGGCCCTCACTTCACAATAAAGGAAGGACATCCAAATGCTGCATTTCTGACCCACAGGATTAAAGGGGCATGGCTGGCAAGTGGGGCAAAAGGCCATAATTCTTTTCCATTGGCAGTGCACCAGGTGCCCCACATAATGACTACAACAGCCGCCTAACTTTTAAATTTGTGATTTCAAGCTAAGGCAGCAGGAGACATTATAAGCCTCATCCGAAACATTTATTAGCTGGCACAGCATATCTTGGGATAAGGCCATTAGGTCCTGGGCAGGTGATTTTTTCACGATATATCCCAGGGCATTCTTGCTCAGTCTGCAGTGATTCTGTAGTTGCTTCAATATAATCTAGTAACGCCAGGCAATGCAAAAGCCGAACTCTGTCACTTTGAATTGCAAAGTCTCTATGTATTCATAATGCATAAACAGACTTCTTCTGTACAGCACTCAGATGCTGTCATCCTGCAGGTCTGGAAAATTGGACAACTTTATAGGCCTTTATGAAAATGCTATGTCTCCCCTCCCCCTCCCCCTCTTTCCTTGGGAGTATAAATTATGCATTTGAGAGTGGGAAACATTAAGAACCTGCCTTTATTACTAACAAAACTCTGGGTTGGTAGGATGGGGAACCATAGAGTCTCAGACAGTCTGTTAATAACTTCTGTGATTTTTTTTGTTCCTGGGGGTGATGTTTCATAATATGTATTTTCCTCTCTGTTTTATTGTAATACTTATTCAGAAGATTATTGTTTCATTTGCACAGCTCTGAATTCTTCCAAGGGTAAAAGGTACCCTCATTTGGGAGTACTCTTGATGTGAAAAGGCTTGCTTTGCATCTCTTTGGTGAAACCACTGACAGATTTTGAAAGTTTTTCACTGCTAGTTCATAGGGCAATATCTGTGACTGTTAACATCTGTGTGGTTTCATTTTAAGATTGTGTGAAAAAACCCATTTTTAATTTTTGGAAAAAAGGAAACTAGAGCTGAATTGTGTTTGGGATTAGGGTTGCCATAATTCTCTCTCACCAAACTGTGACAGCCATGTGACATCATTGCAATCTTCAAACTGTGCATGCGTTGGATGGTGCTGTCAGGGAGACTGCGGCTCTAAGTTCCCATGGAATCCCTGTCCTGGGCGGACAGCCTTTATCAGTTTAAAATAAACTGTAGTCAAGAGGTTTTCCCTTGTGTGATTCTTTTTGCAAAAAACTATTCTTGATGGTTCTATTTTTATTTTTTTGAATCAAATATCTTGGGCCACTCTTGAAACCACCCACCCTCCCCTTCACACACCCTCCCACTGAAGTAGACTCACCATCAAACCCCACATGAGATTCCCTTGGAAGAAAGTTCTAAAGAGGGGCCCAGAACGACAATGCAGTCCATGGCGCCTCCATTTCTCTCCAGAAGGAGAAAAGCAAGAGATGGGAAAGGACTTATTGTGGAGGAGGACCTTTTTGATGGAGGAATCTTCACTTTCTGTCCACCCTGTTCCCTTCCTCTCTAGGAATACTGACCCTAGGCAATTAATCCTTTGCAGTCATGTGAAGAAGGAATTCTCTGTCCCAGTGTATGGTGGGGGTTTGACTTTTAGATATGGGCATTTCTTGCTCCCTCCCAGCTTTTGAGGAAAAGGACTGAGGGTGACTCCTTGTCCCCCAAACTTCAAGGTGAGCCAAGGGATTTTTGCAGTTATTTCACTGCCTCTGTGCCTTTCATTCAATTATCTCACTTGCAAGTGTCTCCCCTCCCTGGCGGGCTTCTCAGGTTGCTGTTTTGCCTTTGCCACTTTCAAGCAGGATAAATGAAAGAAAGGCAGGGAGGCAGTGAATTAACTCTTTGCAAAAATCCCTTGGTGAGGGGTGATCTTGCTTCCTTTGTTCAAATTTAAAAATCCGGGACTTTTACATGTTTTTTCTTGAACTGGCTGGGACAGCTTGAATCCGGGTAAATTCTGGAAAACTGGGACATATGGCAACCCTATTTGGGATGCCACTTGCATAGGACTGGTTTTGAGGACCTCTGGTGACCTCTGGTGTGTCCTCTGGTGTGTCCTCTCCTTAATTTGTGAGTCCTGTCTATCAATGGCTACTAGTCTTGGTGGTTAGATATGACCTCAAGTATCCCAGGCAGGATTTATCATAGTACCAGATGCCAGGCCATTTGGGTTTTATTTCACTTACATCCTAAGGGAAGGTTTCTCTTTAGCTCATGATTGGTCACTGTGGAAAACCAGAAAGGCTTTTTTTAAATTCCTTGCAGCTCTTCCTGTGAACTTCTGGTATTAGAATGGCAGTGTTTAATATCTGGTGTCTGGGAAATATCACTTAAATGCCCCACAATTGCCCTAAAGTTGTGATGTAGTTGGCCATCTTTGTTCCTACTGCCTGCCCCTGCCTTTCCTAAGGACAGCACAGAAAAGACACCAGAAAAGGCTTTTGTCATAGGCCATCCCTTCAGATTCTCATGAAATATACCCATTGGTGCTTGCCTCGCTTCAGTGAACATTTGCAGCAGTGGCAGGTCAGCAGCTCAATATCTGAATACTGCAGGAAAGAATGAGCTCCCGTCTTTGTCCCAGGTCCTGCCAACCTAGCAGTTTAAAAGCAAGAAATTGCACGTAGATAAATAGGTACCACTTCAGTGGGAAGGTAAACAGCATTCTGTGTGCTCCAGTGTCTAGTCATGTCTGCCACATGACCATAGAAATGTCTGCAGAAGCAGACAGTACTGGCTTTTCAGCTATGAAACAGAGATGATCACTGAACCCTAGAGTTAGATATGACTGAATTTCAAGCAAGGGTGACCTTTACCTTTACTTACAGGGTGCTTTCATCTATTCATATATTTCAGCATGAAGCCCGGGTAACAACAGATACCAAGGCTAATTACTGATAAGCCCTAGCATCTATTAAACATCAAGAACATTCATTGTGATGGTTTTATAGAATGGTATCCAATAACTGTGTTTCTCTTACAATCTCTCTAATCCTCCTCTTCCTCTACCGTCACCATCATTTAAACTACATGGAAAGACCACACCTCAATGGCAGTTTATGTGTGTTTTGCATGTAAAATGTCCAAAATCCAATCCCTGGCATCTCTGGTTAAACAGGCAATAGCAGAAAACAGGAAGGACCTCTGGCGGGGGATGGAACAGAGTCTACTAAAACAGCACTTGGCTCCATGGACAGTTCAAATTAAGGAAGCTATTTATGTTCACACAGTTGACCTTTATGTCACATTTTATTTGTTTGAAAGAATGCATGTATCAAACCGACTTAGAGTTTGCTTACAGCCAAATGATATTGTTCTCTCTGTTTGTATGATTTAGTTATTGTAAATTCTAGCCAAATTGCTTTCACAAAATATTGCATGCATAATGGCAATTGCACAAGCAGCATTTGTATTTTTCTCTCCATATCTCATGGACCCTGGTGCAGAAATGTTACAGTGGTGGGATGTCAAAAATTTTACTACCCCACCGTGATGTCATTACAGTGTGGGCGGAGCTAACATCATGACATCATGACATCATGGGCAGGGCCAAGGAAAAAATTAAAATAAAATAATAAAATTAAATTAAAATAAGCACACACACACCCCTCAACCCACCCACCCACCCACCCACAACACAAACCCGTAAATAAAATAAATAAATAAAATAAAAAGTACATTAAAATACACCCACCCACCCCAAACATAAATCAACCCACCCACCCCAAACACAAACCCATCACTTACCTGTTAATATAAGTGCCTGGGCAGCACCATGTTGCAAGATGGATATGGTCATCGTACCAGTTCTCTAGGATAATATGCCTTAATGTAAATGTAAAACATCTGTACCTCCTTAAGGGTTCTCCAATTGGAACAGCAATTGGAACAGCAGAGCTGTAGCTTAAAAACCCTAAGCCAGGCCATCAGGCCTGCCGGCCGCCAGACCTTTTTAGGAACTGTGGTAGTACATCAATATAGGTAAATACTGTACACATTAAAATACAAACAGAGACACCACATTCAAAGGTGAGTCACTTACCCTGGGGAGCAGGCTATAGGGAGATTCAGGCTAGCAGCTTCTCTTCCTCCTCCACACTTGGGAGGACAGCAAGGAGGCTGTACATACGCATCAAGCACTGTAGGTGTGCATGCACACCAAGTGCTTGCCACACATGTGCAGTGGGGGAACCAGTGAAAAGGTAAGCCCCGAAGGTGGTTCCCCTCAAAAGCTGCTACTGGTTCTCTGGGACACTGGGAAAAGTTACTGCCAGTTCTGGCGAACTGGTGAGAACCTGTTACATCCCATCACTGGAAATGTAGGTGCGGTCATGGGTGGATCCTGTGTATATCCAAGTGTACAATGAATAGCTAGCAAGATGGTGTACTGATTTACTCGACATAGTATAATATCCACAGGATTATGCTCTATGCATTTATTTTTCATTTTACACACCACTCTGCCTTCCTATACAAAACAAGTTAAACAAAAACTTGCCTCTAAAGAGACATACTTTAATATTATTTGGATTTCAGCCATAATGTCATAGTGTACTCCTGTTCTGTAGAGGAAGATAAGCTCTTGTAGCATGAAAATCCTGTATGTACCTGTACAAAGTTCATGAAAGATAACTGGAGGGTAGTCTCTATATTCACCTATCATAATATAGGAAACCATTTCCCTTATGTGTATCACAAAATGTTATTCAATTGGCCCAGACCTGGGGAACTAAAACACTGAAATGAATTGCCAACGTGTGCAATCAAAATTCCTGGCACATCAAACTGTTTTCTCCTAAATGTGTGTCAAGTTCTTTCCTTCCAGAGGGAAAATGAAGGGGCTGTTTTGCATACCATAGGACCATGTGGAAACTGCATCCAGCCTTCCCACCCCAACTGCCTTCTTAGTATGTAGCTGAGGTAATTTTACCTCAGGCATTAAAAAAACCCAAAAAACTGGGTTGTTCATTGGCATAGCAAACAGTCCACTATGGTGAGGCTGCATCACAAAGAAATGGTTTCAAGTGTCTTCTGTGGGGAGTTTCTGTCATGTGTACACTAGCCTGTAATGTGTCCAAATTGAAATTTGGAATCTACTTACATACTTCTGGGCAGTCTTACAACTTCGATAAGAAGACTCCAGAGAGTGAACTGCCAGCTCTAGATCATTTGTCACGAGAAAGACAATTCAAGATTCCTTGTAGGCATTCCTTTTTCACAAGAACAAATGGAATTGTAGTGCTAGTAGATATCGGAGTGCCTGCAAACAGAATGGAGGCAACACAATTCATTACTATTGTAAGGGGTGAGTACATGAACATTTGTCCTGCTGTTTAGTCCGCACTGATTCACCTAGTGACCGTACAACATAAATATAGTGGACGTTTAGTTATTTCTCTTTGTTAACAGATTTTGAGGTAGGAAAACAACAATAGCACTGAAAACGTGAAGAAAGTTCCCCTTTGGTCCCCCCCCCTACTTTGCATGATAAAATCACTTTAGTAGCATTTAAAGTAGAAAAAAAGTATCATTACTTATAGTTACCATTTTTTAGTCAAAGTCGAGAGAAAAAATATAGAAAAATGGAGTCTCCAGCACATAGAGAGAACCTCCATACTTGCTCCTCAGTTAGAAGTCAAGGGAAGAAGAGCTATCAAGAAAAACAATGGAAGCAAAAAATAAATAGGAACAGGCAAGGGCATGCCTAAAGTGGGAAAAGAACTTTACCAGTCAAGTCAATAACAAAGGGTAATCACATTAGGTTGTAAAGCTCCCTACAACTGATACCTAGCATTTGTGCATGCAAGATTGCTGTAAGTGCTATTGTGAAACAATCTGTCCCTAAACTGCTCCTGCCCATACTTTTCTTGATCCCTGACAGGGGCCATTCTTTTAGATGCTGATAGGCATCTAAAACATGCAGATACTGGGATTGATCCAAAGCAAAACCTGTGGCTTTAAATTTCCCTTCTGTGTATGATTTCACAATATCATTAAGTGGCTTAAGAAGACAAGTTTAGCCATTTTACAATCCTGAGAAATTAAAATTTTCCTCTGCTCATCTAGGTAGAGACAGAGGAACGAATAATTTTTTAAAAAGCTTATTATATATATTTTAAACAATGAAATCCTCCAAGAAGATGCAGGAGAAGGTATGTAAGGTTTCCACCCCTTTGACTTCTTTCTTTTATTAAGGGAATTAGGCCAAAATGGATCACTTGAGGTGTGTATACTACAAGATGGCAAGGATTGCACCAAATGTCATACCAAACCTCAGTGTGAACTTAAATTACCCTGTTTAGCCAGTGATGGGATTTTAAAAAAATTACTACCTACTCTGTGGGTGTGGTATGGTGGGCATGACCAGGGGGGAAGCCCTGCGTTGCACCTGAATTAGGACTACTTTATTTCAAAACTTGGCTGGCCGGAATTTCAGCTACTAGTTCTGGTGAACTGGTGTGAACCTGCTGAATCCCACCACTGTGTTTAGCCCATTCCAGCCAGCACCAGATGAGCCATCTAACCAAGCACATAGTTCATGCTCCCATGCCTCTAATATAAATTCTCCTGCTGTTGTGTCAGGCATAGTAACTTTGTAGCTGAAGATATGCCCTTTAGAGCAGGGGTTCTCAACCTTTTCAAGCTGAGGGCCAGATCACACTCCCTCAGACACCTTCGGGGGCTGGACAGCCATTTTGACCTGCCTGCCACACATGGCACTTCTGAGTGTGGCAGAGGCGGTGGGGGCCACATGAAATGGTGTCACAGGCTGCATCTGGCCTCCGGGCCATAGGTCGAGAACCCTTGCTTTAGAGGATCATTACTCATGTGTTTCCAATCCAAATGATTGGTAGCATGTGACTTCCCAGATGTTGATTAACTAAAGTTCCTTTGATCATTATTTCATTTGCTAAATCCAAGCTATGCTGGGAACTGTGGTCTACCATCTAGAAGGCTACATGTTTCCCTCCTCTACTGTAATATAATTAGATACAGGAACTGTATGGAAATCATAGAATTGTAGATTAGAAATGACCCCACAGATCATCAAGTCCAGCTCCTTGATGAAGCAGAAAATCCGCAGTAAAAGCTTGACTGGACATCCATATTCTGTTAAAAAATCTTCGATTGAAGAGGATCCTCCAATTTTTACACCATCTAAATTTTAGCAGTCACCCTGCCTCTCATCCTCTTATTGCTTTGTCTTCCTTCTGGAACATGATTTTAACAAGGCAAGTGAAACATTTTGTTGGATCTTACATTTCTGACAGTGCTAGGCTTACACCAGAAAATTGACGGGGTTGACATGTACCATTACTATTATATCCCTTCTATCTTTATGTTTACGACTTTTGATCTTAGGGGGCATAATCTAAATCCTCAGTCTGTCAGGTCTGTAGGAAACTGTAGTTTCTCTACTTGTTGATTTTTATCCACATGCTTTCCATTAATATTCCATGATTATTGATAACAAGAATGGTGCAGAAATTTAGAATCCCAACTTGGTCATGTAATGAAAAATGGAAAGCACAGATTGTTACTCATGATCATTCATGGTAAAATAAGTGGAAAAGGAAGTGCAGAAGGAGAAAAATCTATGGATTGAAGAATCTGAAAGACTAGATGGATTCCACACAGTAATGTTAGAGCTGTTACATCTTAGATCTGTGATGTTGTTGTTGGTTGTAGGTAAATGATGACGATGACGACGACAATAATTGCAATGATAGATAATGTAGCAATTCCTTGTAGTCCAATCATAACTGCTCAGTAGCATCCATTTATGAGGGTATATCTGTCAGTCTCTCTGGAGCATAGTTTCAGGAGTGTCTATAAAATGCAAATAAATGTTTCATGGTGAAAATATTTTGAAAACAACCATGACAATATTTACTTTCTTCCCCTTCTTCTCAAATGGCTGGTTTTGCTTAGATGCTTTTGGCAGATGGGATGTGGATCATTTTAATTAGGTTTTATTGGACTGTTATATGGTCCATAATTATGATCATTACTCATTTTCAGTGTGATTCAGACAGTGCTTCTGTTTAGACATGATGACATTTTGATGAGACAAACCCTGTGTCACTTACTGTCAAAGCAGTGGGAGAAAAATCTTTCCAAATCTTTCCAAAATCTTTCAGTTGTGTCAAAATTGTAGATTTTGTAAGTCTGCAAACACAACACCAATGGAATGTACTGTGAGATATGTGATTACTTCTACCATGAGCTCCCCTGGTGCCCAGCTGAGGGGCACCACACCAATGCCTGCAAGAAATGTACCTGCAACGAGCACTTGCACAGGTGCCACTTTGACATGGCCATGTACCTGGCTATGGGCAACACTAGTGGCGGGGGCTATGACAAGTGTCAGCACAACACCATGGGCCCCCACTGCCACCTCTGCAAGCCCTTCTACTACAAGGACCCCGCCAAGGACATCCGTGACCCCAGCGTGTGCCATGGTGAGGACATGGCATGTGCATGGAAAGGAGGGAGGAAAGGAGGACAAGCAATGTAGACAAGGTTATTTGGGGGCCTTTTTCTTTGACTTTTAAATTAGTAAGTACACTAGCCCCTCTTTTATTTGAATCTGTATTTATTTATTTTATTTGAATCTGTATTTTGCTACGTTGTATTTTGTTTAAATTCTGTAAGCCACCCTGAATCGCTCTTGTGAGTAGGGCAGCATAGTAAAGGTAAAGGTTTCCCTTGCTCGAAAGCCAGTCATATCCGACTCTAGGGGTCAGTGCTCAGTGCTCATCTCTGTTTCAAAGCCGAAGAGCCAGCGTTGTCTGCTTCTGCAGACATTTCCGTGGTCATGTGGCAGGCATGACTACACACCGGAGCGCATGGAATGCTGTTACCTTTCCACCAAAGTGGTCCCTATTGATCTACTTGCAATTTCTTGCTTTAAAACTGCTAGGTTGGCAGGAATATGAAAATTAAATTAAATTAAATTAAAATATCCAACTCCAGGGTTCAGTGCTCATCTCTGTTTCATAGCTGAAGAGCCAGCACTGTCTGCTTCTGCAAAAGTTTCCATGGTCATGTGGCAGGCATGACTAGACACCGGAGTGCATGGAACGCGGTTTACCTTCCTACCAAAGTGGTCCCTATTTATGTACTTTCAATTTCTTGCTTTCAAACTGCTAGGTTGACAGGACCTGGGACAAAGATGGGAGCTCATTCTATCCTGCAGTATTCAGGTATCAAACTGCTGACCTGCCGCCTTCCAGTCCGCGTCTTAGCCACTTGAGCCACTGCATGAAAAACCATCAAATATTTAAGAAAGCAGGTGGTTTAGGTGCCCAAGAAGCTGCCTCGAAATAAAATGGACAAGGATACCAATCTTGGTTTCTGAAGAAGTGCTTATAGGTGATGAGTCAACTTTGATAGGAGGTTTGGCATTGTCAACTGAATGGCTAAACATTGCATAGATTGCATTTTTGAGTTAGAAATTTTAGCTCAGTGTGTCCAGGATCTGCACTCTTCCTGTACTGAGATTCTGGACAGTCTCATTGACATTTTCTTGAAGTGTGGATAGGATATGGGTTGTGACAGCCAAATACTGTTGCCATTAGTTATAATGTCTTTGAGTTTGTGGCAAACCTATTCAACATATGTTTGCTCAATCCTTTAATAAAGTCAAAGAAAGAAAGCGTACTATCACATATTCTGGGAAATAGTTCCATGTTAACATAAGAGAACTGTTATCATTGTACTTTTGCTTGTCCTGAATCTACAAGTGATGGTTTATATGAGGAGTTCTCAACCTTTTTAAGCCAGGGGCCGTGTCACGCTCCTTCAGACAGCTTCAGGGGCCAGATGGCCACCTTGCCCTTCCTCCACTACATGGCACTTCCTGGAATGATGGAGGTATTAGTGGGCCATATGAAATGGTACCACAGGGTGCATCCAGCCTCTGGGCTGCAGGTTGATAATCCCTGAGTGCATTGAGAAGCACAAGAGCTCCATTTTGTCCTGTATTTAACAAAAACAGGAGGGAGTCATACATACTATATAAATCTATGAGAACTGAACTTTCTAACTTGTTACTATTTGTATCATGCAAAGTGAAGGTTAACACATTAATGAAGTTATTATTACCACTCAAATGGTTAATTAATTTACTGTAACTTAACCAACTGGACTGTCAACAAAACATAGTCAACATATGTTCTAGGCAGGGTAGTCATACTGAATTCCCCCAACATAATTTCATCAAACTGTTGGTCCATGTACTGATGACTTCCCATAATTACTTTTGCTACACACCTCCATCAAAGATACAAACAAATAACATTTTCTTTTACCATATAATCCTCATGAATTTTATAGCTTGAAAATTTGGTGTGTAAACAGTTCATGAATAATGAGTTGCCACACTTATAGTTGTTTCTATGACAGTTGAACATCTTGTTTACTTTGTCTGAAGAAATGACCTCTAAACTTTGTGGGATGGGGTAATTTTTCTTTCTATTTATGTAGAAGAGAATTCCTTTTATCTCTGTTTCTCTCTGATGAAACTGTATATAAATAGCTGTGTGTGCAGTAGAATTTAATGCTGAAGCCTTGAGCAAAGTCAGCAGCAGTAGGACTGTTTGAGCCCGAGTTAGAAACCACATGGAGCTTAATCATTAATCACCAGTCTTTAATTAACAGCTCTGAGCTTTGAACAAAAGGCACTTACCATAAGGCTGCTGAGGCACCTTGAACCACTTTGGTTTGTTTTTATTTGGTGGACCCAGTGGCCTTCAGAGGAGAATCCGATGGGTAAGCTAGCCATTAGGTCAAGATATTAAGGAAGAGCAGATGTTTGTGGTCTTTTCTGTCCTGGCAGCTCTTTCAAGCTGACTCAAGAAGAAATCTGGCTCTTCAAGGGCTGCTGCATCAACGAGAAAAGAAATCCATGTTATCTGCAGTTACTTACCATTTTTGCACAGATGAGATTTAAAGAAAGAGCAAGAAACTTCCTTTAATCTTGGAACTGTTGACAGGAAAACCCTCAGCATAGGGTGAGCAGATTGGAATATTATGAAATAAATTTCCAACCTCCTCTTCAACCTTCCCAACGCTTTTACTCCGGCTTTGATTACTTAAGCTTCTCTGTTTCCCTCCGTAGAACTTCGCTTCCAATATCCTCTTCTCCGATTACAATGAAAGAGAGAGAGAAAAAAAAAAAGAAAGCAGGGAAGACCTCTTTCACTCTTGCTCCAACAACCCTCCGTAGCCTCTCGCAACCGCCTCCGCCTCACCAAGAATTGCCCGTCAGTCTCCGTCAGTCTCCGCTCTCACTCCGCACTCGCTCTCGCCAGCACCCCGTCTGCCCCCCGTCCTCGACTCCAGCTCTTTCGCGGCTCTCCAAACCTTCTTTTTGGGGTGACTCCGGTGCTGCAACTCCTCCAGCCGACCCAGGTCTCCTGCCCTCGAGCGGCTCAACGGACAGCTTCGGGACCTCGATCCCCTTCCGAGGATCCGATCCACCTCCCCGTCCGGAGCACGCTCTCCCGGGCACCACTCTCCGGCTTTTTTTCTTTTCCGCGCTCGCGTCTCTGCTCGAGGCTTTTTTTCCTTTTCTTTCGCTCCCACACGTTCTCCAGATCACGGGATCCTTATTTTACAATAATCACCTTTTCTCTCTCGCCTGAGTCACATTAAATTTACACATTCTTCGGCAGAGGGAAAGAAATCCACTACTCTCCCTACGCCATCTTAATACTTTGTGAATACTTTGATGAGAGACTGCGGACAATGAATAAATGAGGGGGCTTTGATTGCTTGCATATCTATGTGGATGGATGAGGCAGTAATGGCGGAGGAAAAAGTTTTCTAAGGGGCGGAGACGAAGGGTTTTCTCTTTGTTTGGCGAGACACGCACAAGGAAATACTGTGTAAAGCTGCCCTGGGAAGACGATCGGCAGATTCGCTTATTTGACTTGTCTCTGGCTTTGGTGCAGTTTGAAACTTTCTCTTATCTACCCAACCTTATAATTTCGGACTGGGACGATTTGAATAAGGACACTGGGGTGCTGGTTGGGTAGGGAGGGAAGGGAGATGGAGGAAGTGGTTAAACCGAAGGGTCGGAAGGGTAAGAGGGGCAAAGAGCAAGAAGAGGAAGAGAGGAGTACTCCATCACCGAATCTGGAGCCTCAAACGACAGCAGAGACTTCTACAGCTACGGAGCAAGGAAGCTCCCTCGATCTGGCCCAAAAAATGGAAAATATGACGACAATTCTTCAACAAATGGCCAAGAATTTGACAGATACTCAAGTAACATTGCAGAAATTAGAAAAAGCTGTTGAGACTAATAGTGAGGAAATGAAAAAAGATAGGGAACTTGCCAGGTTACAGTATGAAAACCTGGCTAAGACTATCACAGATGTGAAGAAAGATGTGGCAGTTAATACACAAAGGATTGATGAGATCTCAAAGACAATGGACAAAGAAGTTAAACATGCCATCATATCTGTGAATGAGTTATATATCCAAGAGCATGTGATGGAAGACAAGATGGCGGAGCAAGAGAGAAGAATGATGATGTTGGAAGAGGGGTGGAGGAAAGCTAATATTCTGATTCGTCATGTGCCGGAAAGGTCGCCAGATCAGCTGAAAGAGAGAGTTTTGGATTGGCTGAACTCACTCAAAATGGGAAAAGATTTTGGATTAGATGATATTGGCGCTGTGTACAGGGTGGGTGGAAGGAGAGATAAGAAGACACTCAGGAATGTTCTAGTTAAATTTGCAAATTGGGCAGACAAATTGAAAGTTATGTCTTTTATCAGGCAAGCTGGATCTGGCGCCCTAAAAATAGAAGGGCTGGATGTGGAGGTCTACAATGATATTGCGCCTATGGAAAGGAAACGGAAATTTACAATGAAACCAGTAACAAGATTGTTGATGGCGAAAGGTGTTAAATATGGTTGGCGATTTCCACAACAGCTAAGATTTTTTTATGATAAAAAATGGCACGTGATAGATGTGAACACTGATGCATTGTTGTATTTGACACAAATTGGCCTGATCAAGGAAGCTGACACTGATTGGATCTTGCTGCGAACAGAGCTGTTTAAAGCGGGGGTGATGGGACCATTGGTGGGTCGGGAGGAAGAGGGAGCAGTGGGAGGAGCAGAGGTATCCGGGACAGGCGCGGAGTAGATGGGATGAATATTCTCAGTAACCAAAGAATAAATTTAAATAGAGGCAGAGGGAGGAAGATCTTGTGGGAGGAATTATATGCCATTTTTCCCCGCTCCCCCCCTCCCCTCTTTGAAGAACAAAGGTGGCATTAGAAAGGAAGATGCGGGGGGGGGGTCGAAGATGGGTGGAGAATAGGTAAGTTTTTTGTTTTTGTTTTTGTTTTTGTTTTTGTCTTTGTTTTTATTTCTTTTTTTTATTACTTTTTTCTGCTTAAGGGATCTTATATTCATGTTAGTTTATATAATGTTCTTAGTAGGGGAATGGGTTGGATATTAGTAGGGATCACGTCCGGGGGGACAAATGAAAAAAGGGGCGTGGAGATATATATAAATGGTTAAGTCTTTGAAGATAATAACATGGAATGTGAAGGGGTCAGGGAACGCCCTGAAGAGAAATAGATTGCAAGTGTCGCTCAATAAAGATAGGGCTGATATAATTTTTCTGCAAGAGACCCATCAAAAATCAGGGGAAGTGAACAATTTGAAGGTAAGGGGAATCGAAATATATGAAAAGGCATATGGGACGTCCAAAGCCAGGGGAGTTGCAACCCTGATTTCAGAGAAACTGGGATTTACTGTGAATAAAACTATAGCTGACCCAGAAGGGAGATACTTAATAGTTATAGGAAAAATAGAAGAAGAGGAGATAACGCTGGCCAATATTTATGCCCCAAATGACAAACAGCAAGAATTTTTTGATAGAGTGGGAAAAATTTTGCAAAAGGAAGGGACTAGATGCATGGTCTTAGGAGGAGATTTTAATATGATATGTTCGGATATAGACAGCACAAGTGTAAAAAAGAGAGGTAAAAGATATATACTAGAGGAGTGGAGGAAGACCATGGGAATAAAGGATGTTTGGAGAGAGATTAAAGCCCAGGAAAGAGGATATACGTATTTCTCACAGGTACACGACATGTACTCAAGGATAGACTATATATTCGTAACAGAGGATTTAGTTACAACAATAGAGGATATAAAGATTGGGACATTCAGGGAATCCGACCATGCAAAGGTCACCGTAGACATAAATTTTAAAGAAATTGAAAAAAGAGGATACATTTGGAGATATGATGGGAAGGTATACCAGGAAGAATCAATGAGAAAGCAGATTATGGAAAAATGGGATGAAAGTTGGAAATTTAATGAAAATAACGAGGTCAGCCGGGGGGGAGTCTGGGATACAATGAAGGCAATCTTTAGAGGGGAGTCGATAAAATTAGGTAGTATTAGAAAGAGACAAAATAGAAATAGAACTCAGGAGCTTGAAAATCAACTAATAAATCTACATAAGGATTATGCAAAAAAGAAGGATCAGAAAACATTGCAGGAGATAAAAAGAACTAAGAAAGAGCTAGATGGGAAAGATATTGAAAAAATAAAGAGAGATTTGATTTTTTTAAAAAGGGAATATTTTGAATTTGGTAATAAAAATTCTAAGTTATTAGCGAAAGCTGCTAGAGATAAAAAGAATAAACGACAGATGGGGGTGCTGACTGATAAAAATGGGAAGAGATGTAACAAAAGCAAAGATAAAGCACTCCTAATTGAGAGCTTCTTTAAAAAGTTGTATTCTAAAAAGGAGATAAACAGGAACAAATTGCGAGAACTTTTTGAGAATTATAAATTTAAAAAAATTACAGAGGAACACAGGAATAAAATGGAACAAGCAATATCTATAAAAGAAATCGAAGATGCAATAAAAAAATTGAAAAGAGATAAAGCTCCTGGGGAGGATGGACTACCTGCTGAGTTTTATAAAGATTTCTTGCCCTGGGTTACCCCGAGATTGCAGGTTGTGTATAACGGGATTTTAGAGGGAGATGCAACTCCAAATTCCTGGAATAGGTCGATTATAGTTTTGATTCCCAAGCCTGGTAAAAATTTAGATAATGTTGAATCTTACAGGCCAATTTCCCTGATCAACCAAGACGCAAAAATTTTCACAACAATTTTGGCAAATAGATTAAATGGATTCATAGCCAACTATATTAAGGAGGATCAAGTTGGTTTTGTTAAAAATAGGCATATGGCAGACTTAATAAGAAGAGTGGTAGACATAATGGACTTAGCAGAAAAAAGAAAAGAAAAAATGGGTTTTTTAGCACTAGATATTTTTAAAGCTTTTGATTCTTTGCAATGGGAAACGATCCATGAGATGATTAAAAACTACGGATTTGGAATAAAATTTCAAGGAGTTATTGGAAAGCTATATGAACACGGGACAGCAAGAATCAGATTTAATGAAAATTATACAAATGATATTAGATTAGAGGCGGGAACGAGGCAGGGCTGTCCACTGTCACCATTGTTGTTTATTATGGCTATGGAATTATTGGCAAATATGATTCGCCAAGATAAGGAAATAATAGGTAGTGAAGGAACTAAAGTAAGCCTTTATGCGGATGATACTTTGATAATGGCAAAACACCCAACAGAAAGTCTGGCCAGAATAAATAAACACTTGGAAGATTTTGAGGAAGTAACGGGATTGAAAGTTAATTGGAATAAAACAGAAATGATTTTAGTAAATGGAAATAAAGAAGATGAAGAGATAATAAAAAGGAATTACAATGTGCAGATTACACGAGAAATGAGATATCTGGGAGTGATAATATCACATACAACGGGAAAACTAAAAGAACTGAATTATGGCAGACAAAAGAGGGAATTGGAGAAGAAAATTGTACAATATAATAAACTAAATCTGTCGTGGTTTGGTAGGATTGCTATGTGTAAAATGAAGTTGATTCCAAAATTGAATTTCTTGTTTGATGTCTTGCCATTAGGACATACCGATAAGGAGCTAAAAGTGTATCAAAACATGATTAACAGGTACTGTAACGGGAACCGAGGAGCAAGAATAGTTAAATCATTGTGGTATGCCCCACAAAAAGAGGGCGGACTAGGAATTCCAGATGTTAGTAAATATTATAGGGCCTTTCAAATAAGAAACATTATAAAGATTTTAACTAGACAAGAAACAATATGGGAAAAAATTGAAAGGAAAGGTCTTATGAGGATGGGAAATGCACAACTTCTAGGGGGAGGAGAGGTAAGAGGGGAGAGGAAATTACAGGGATTGATGCTAAAAGCTACATTAGACACATGGAACAAAGTGAGAAAAGAGCATGCTTTAGGGATTTCACCAATATTAGAAGTGGAAGATTTTCAGGATTTTCCAATTAAAATGGATAAAAGGATCAGGGACATATTGGCAGAAAAGAAGATAAAATTACTAAAAGATTGGGTCAATATTTGCAGAGATCAGGAGAGAAGGGAGGAGTTGTACACGCAACTACGGTTGGATTGGTTCAAGATTCTCCAGATAAACAACTGGAACAAAAAATTTTCAAGGGAAAAAGGTTTAAATAGAGAATGCACAGAACTTGAGACACTTTTGGGTAAAGTTAGAAATGAGGAATTGGGGGTCAAAGGAGTAGTTAGTAAAATTTATAAGATTTTGAACAAAAATCAAAGAATTCAAGATGTGTTAAGACAGAGTTGGGAACAGGATTTAGGCATAAACATAACAACAGCAAAATGGAAAAAGATGTGGGAAAGAAGGATAATGAAGACAATATCGGTTAGAATTAAAGAGCATAATTATAAAATGATATGGAAATGGTATAGGACCCCAGTCAGCCTGCATCGAATGTATAGTAATCTGAGTGAAAATTGTTGGAGGTGTAAAAACATAAAGGGAACTTATGAACATATGTGGTACAGCTGCGATGTATTAAAAATTTTTTGGGGAAGAATCGAAAAAGAAATAGGAAAAATATTAAATACGCAGGTAAGACTGGGGTCAGAAACAATTTTGCTAACCGACATAGAAGACTATGATATGAACAAGGATAATAAAGAACTTTTGGCTGCAATGTTGACTGTCGCGAGACAATGTATAGGTAAAAATTGGAAAAGCAATGAACAGGCAACTATTCAAGATTGGTATAAGCAAATGTGGGATTTGGCCTTAAATGAAAAACTTACATGGGACTTAAATTGTAGGAAAGGAAATGTGCAAAGTAATAATTTCTGGAGGATCTGGGAACCTTTTGTAGACTACACTTTGGGGAAAAAAAAGGGCATACTCCCTGCACAAGATCAGTATGACTTTTGGAAACATTGAAGGTATAGATCCCCCCGGACATCATATAATGCACAAGGGTGATGTTAATGGTGTTGTAGAATATAAAGTGAGATGATCATGTTTAATGTAGTGAGGCAAAAGTAACATTATTGAGTAGAACAACAAGTTACAGGTCTTCTCAATTCAATATATTTTCCTTTGTAATAGTTCTGTTTTGTATTTTTATAGTCTTGTGTTTTTGTATTTTCTTGTATTTTTCTGTATCTCTTTTTTATAACACCTAATAAAAAAAAAAATTAAAAAAAAAAAAAAGATTGGAATATTATTCTCATCAACCTGGGAGAAATGTTTAATCATGGTATTGTCCAGTAAAGAAACAAGAATAAACTACATACAACGATGGTTGATTACTCAGTACACTATAATCAATTAGGCTTAATAATTACTTGCCATCAAGTCAATTCCAAGTTATGGTGACCTTTCCCAAGGTTTTCTAGGTAGTGAATATACAGAGGTGGTTCACTATCTCCTTGTTCTGGATACAGCCAGGGTCTGCATTGTTTGCCCATGGCTTCACAGGCTGGCCTTCTTCAAGATGACACAGTGGTGAATTAAACTCCCAACCTCTAACTCTGCAGTTTTAAAAAGTGACTCAAATTTCTGTCCTCTGCCTTCAGAGTTCCTTCTTTTAAACTTTAATTTGTGGATCGATTCCAGTTTATTTGAATTCACTTTTATTGTATTTCAGATTTTAACCCTACAAAGGGGTCTATAGCAAGCCGGGACACAGAAGTGATTGATTATTTTAAGGTATAAGATTTTTTAAAATAAGAACAATAACAAAAACTTTTAGAAACCCCTTTCCAATACCTGTAAAATATATTTATTTTCCCCCACCTTCTTTCTTTTTTCTTCATGTCAACACCAAACAAGACAGGACTAAAATTAATGGGGAAAGCAGCAATTAGCAAATTAGGTTAGCAGCGTGTTGCAGTGTGCCATGACTGCCAGGTGTGAGGGGTTCTGGCTGTATATTTATTAGCGGCTGTCAGAAAAGTGACACTTTGATGAATGGAGCTGGGTAATCAGCACCCTCCGATCGTGAGCACTTCGAGGCCTCAACATGCTAAACTGCAAAATCAAACCTTTTTCTAACCCCTTGTACAAAAATAATAGGAGACTTTAAAAAAAACGCTGGAAGGGAAATATATTTTTCCATCAGGTATTAATGGTGATGAAGGTGATGAGAGAGAGGAGGGAAAATGCAGTTTGATGTGGAAAAATTTCTGGTGTATGGAGCTTTCTTTTTCTGTTTTCTAAGATAAGTTACAGTATAATTTATTTATTTTTAAAAGATACTTATTCCACAATTAGGGAATACCTTGTTATGCCCAGATTTTGCCCACTCACAACTCTCCCCAATTAAAAATTTTCACTCAGTTCCACTGAGGTATGAACCTTTCTTTTAGAAGTCTGGGAATAAATTGTATCCATCCAATTTATTAAAGTTAAAGAAATACATTTTCAGGCTGTATTTTTTTTCCAAGGGTTTTCTTTTGGAATTTCTTTTTCCTTTGATGTATATTACTGAGCCCTTTTAAAAAAGATTGATCACAATACACACTGATGCATGATAAAGAAAAAGAAAGTTGATGGAAGCTTGGTGTAAGATGAGAATTATACACTTCACTGCCACAGAGAAAAGTTCTCTTAGTAGCACATGATACAACCCACCCAACAAAAGAGTAAACTAAAGGTGCTGCTAAAAGGCTTATAATCAGTGGACTGAAATTTGGATCTAGCATTTTTTGAAACTGGGAGAGGAATGTCATCATTTTAGTAAAAGCTATCAATGACCCTGCTTTCTTCCTCTCTAGCAGCTCTCATTTTGTGCCCATCCCACATAATTGCAGTTTGAGTGCCACTTTTGATATTAGAAAGCTGGAGAAGGAGAGTAAAAAGATTGCTTTAAATATGTACATAAAGAGATAAATTACATATCTAGTAGAGCTTGGAGGAATGTTTGGACTTCAACTTCCAGGGTTCTGGGAGTTGTAGTTAAAAAAACTTTCTATGCATTCATATCTACCTCCTTATGTGGAATGTCTGGCTGGACATCACACTACGGTAATGGAATAGACCATACAGCCAGTGACTCAATGCCTAGTGTTGGGTGGTGGTGTATAACATGACTCCCTAAAGGGGCCAATGGCTATGGGCAGATGAGTCCCTTTAGGTGGGGTGATGGCTCCCTCACTGGAGGAAATGCCACTGGAAACCATCATATTGTGCCTAATGGCAAAATGAGCCAAGGAAGAACTCGGATTCCCAATGGTCATGAAGGCAGAAAAGTCCATCACAGATGGACTGGCTGTGAAGGCACACCTTGATAATATCCTCAAGGTTGCGGCAGTCCATTGCAGTGCCGGTGTTAAATCCTGCATGTCTCGTTTCATATGTGCCACAGGAAATGGCTCCATGATCATAGTGTGTGGCTCACTTCATGGCAAGCTGGGATCCACCTTAAACAAATTCATGTCAATGGCATTTTTCCTGCTTCAGGAAAAATGCATTCTTGGATATGAGTTGCAGCTGCAACCACCAATGTAGAATGATATTAAGCTCATTTTGTGTTAGTTCTGTTGTTTCAGATGCCAACCTTACTTTCTTTAGACCTGGACCAGCAAAACTGTGATTGGTGCCACCTTCTGAATAGTAGATCAAAACTCTGTCTCAGCTCCATGATCTATGATGCCCATATATCCTCATAGTGAGAGGGTACTCTGATGATACATTACACCAATACATCATGGACACAGAGTTTGCTCGTGTGATATACGAGTACCCTGAGAATGCATTTCTCAAATGGTAGTATTGTTCAGGGACAAAGCCTAGCCAAAGAGTAGATTCAATTTAATTATAGTGCAAGTGGCAGTCCAATCCTAGGAGGTACTTTGGCACCAGAATGTTGGCATCCTAAAGAAATATAGGTTGCTGTTCTCTGTTCCATTGAGTTACATCCCAATGTACCATATTTATTTATTTTTAAAGTCATTTCCCCTCAGGGTGGGTATAGGAGAAGAAGGAGAATTTCAGCAACTATTCAAAGCAAAAGTTGGCTTATCTTGGAGAACAAGAAGTCTGGGAACAAATGTTACATACAGTATTGTAGAAGGAATAGGAACCAGTTGTCTTGTTGCAGGGTCAGGGAGGGGAGTAGTTATTAATTTTGGGGATAAATATTCTTTCCTTTACTACTATGTGCATATCTTATCATGGTTGAGGCAAGATTAATCAATTGAAGCATGATTCACAATGAGGTACTGGGGCACATTATGGCAGTGTATGACCAGGCATATGTGTGAGATGGATTCTGCCATTGTAGGTGTTTAGAGACTGTATAAGTGGAGCCAATTCCTCTATGACAGTGGTGGTGAACCTATGGCATGCGTGCCAGAGGTGGCACTCAGAGCCCTCACTGTGGGCATGTATGCTGTTGCCCCACCATAAAGATTGCCCTGCTCCCCTGCCCAGCAGCTAAATGGGAGTGCTTCCCCCTCCCCCAGCACAGAGTTTGCCCTGCCTCTCTGTCCAGCAGCCCAGTGGGAGTGTTTCCTCCCTCCCCCAGCACAGAGTTTGGCCAGCCCTCTGCCCAGCAGCCCAATGGGAGTACTTCCTTCCTCTTCCTAGACTGAGTTCACCACACCCTTCTGTGGTGCAGACAGCAGCCTGTTGAGTTTGTGTACTCGGTCTCTAAAAGGTTCACCATCACTGCTCTGTGTTGTGGATGTCCTACTTTGGTTGATAAATATATCTTGGGCTTTGCTCTCATTCAGTTTGAATTCTTCTTTAATTCTTTAAGCAACTCCTGCTCTGGAGCTGGTGATAAGAACTTGGGGTGTACAAGTTGTATTTCACTGTGGTTGTTTTTATAAATTAATTTTTTTGTGTGTGAAGTTAGACAGACAGACAGACAGACAAACAGGAAGGAAGGAAGGAAGGAAGGAAGGAATCAATCACCAAAACCCCCAAGATAAAGTTGAATTTTGTGGTTTCACACAAAAAGTGGGGCAAATTTCAGGTTTAAAACTATAAGCAACCCCCCCTCTGAATTCCCCTCGTCTACATAAAATGAAACAATATTTACTTAAAGACTGTGCTCAGAATCTTCACATGAAGACATACCGGTAGCATTGATAGCAGTGAAAGGAAGAATAATTTAGTCTGATAAGCGTATCTATCTATCTATCTATCTATCTATCTATCTATCTATCTATCTATCTATCTATCTATCTATCTATCTATCTATCTATCTATCTGTCTGTCTGTCTAGAAGACTAGATTGGGTAATTTAGAACAAGCAGACAAACAAGTTAGTTTATCTAGAGAGGTAAACAATGGCAGAGGTTTTCATCTTCTTCTAAGAGGGTCATGTGACCAAATGTATTAGTAATTAGTCTCTGCATAACATGTTCAGTTGGTACATATTTCAACTGACAGATAGATAAATAGCCCCATAGAACCAGGGAGAGTTACACAAACATGAGGAAAACAGTCTGATCCATTAATTGTTTAATGTAGTGTATCGTACCTCCTATTGAAATTATTGTAACAATTTATTAATTATGGGAGTTATGACTAATTTACCCTGGTTTAATAAAGTTCAAAAAGTATTTTATTCTGTGTTGATTCCTCCGGCATATGTGATTGTGCCCCTAATATCATTCCACTTCTAAGAGAGTATGACAATGTATGTTTCTTTTCTTGATGAATTGCCATTTGAACAAATGTTGAAGTGCTCCTCAGCTTTGGTGTTCATCCGTTCTTTTCCTCCATCTATACTAAATAGAACAGTATTCCATTCGTTTGTTTCTGCTATGCTTCTGTTTGTATTAATTATTAGTTAAATGGTAAGCATCAGGTATACAAAGAATATTATTTTATTTCAACTCTCTGTCTCAGCACAACACCAAGGAACTTACTAGTAAGTGTTGCTATAATTAGTCTTGTTGAATATACCACATTGTTAAGCCATTAGATTGGTTTTTCAAAAGACCCACAGAAAACCATTTTTGGCTCTAGTGTGACCTGAACTGTAGGTTCTACCAGCAGTGAACTCAATCACTGTTCTCTCTGAGGCTGCTATTAAACCTTGGCTCTAACCATCCAAGAAATTAATCTATCATGCTCAACCTCTCCTAGTTCCTACTGTGCTCTGTGCAGCTGTATGCCACCTTTGATCCTTGCATCTGCATGACTTCATCCATAAGCCTGCATATCTTGCTGTGAGTACCGAATCTTTTCTTACAGTCTTTTGTGAAGAGGTGCAATAGAAATGCATGTATTCCTGCCCCATTCGTAGACTTGCTTGACATGATGTTTATTTGTTTTTAAAATGTCACAGAAGATAATGCTCTAGATTTTTGGTTTATCAGATTTTTTTTCATATATACAACTGATGTAATGCAGAATACAACAAAAGAAGTTCAGTGTTTTTCTTTAAGTCAAAAAGATCAAGGATTTCTAAAACCACTGGCAATGTGTAAGTTGGATGTTGCTTAGATAAAATTCTTATCAATCCTGTCCATCACTGCTAGAGATGAGGGATGCAGTCTAGTAACATCTAAAGGGCTATACAGTATGTTCCTCATCTCTGTTAAAGGATATTGGGGCATTTCACTCATGCTGTCACTCATGCTGAAAGCGCACTTCAGCAGACCCTGCCCTCAACTCTTCCTTAGAGCAATTATTCCACCAAGCAAGTTGTAGAAGAAGAAGCTAGGAGGTAACAATGCAGAGTTTTAAATTTCTAGTAAAATTCTATTTAGCTGTGCAGTAGAAGTGCAGAGACCCACAGAAGAGGATAACTGTGAGTCTCCCAATGTCCACGCTTTTCTTTTCAATTGTTACTCAAGGTCTAAATACAATCATGCTTCTTTGCCTTCATTTACTTGCAATTTTAGACTTGTGCATGCTTCTTTCCTGCATGCATGCTAGCTACCGAATAAACAGATCAACAGCTGCAAACAACTGACACCAACTGATAAAAGAGAGGCGAAAGAATAGAGAGCAGAGAGAGGCAGGAAACCAATGAAAGAACTCAGAGATGAGAAAGAATGATTGGTTATTGCTTGATCAATAGGTAGTCACTCAGTCTCCAGCCTAGAAAAGAAGTTCCTCCCGACCACTCCAACTACAGGCAGCATTCAAGGTTGTTAAAAAAAGCCAAGCAAACAACAAATTGGGATATTTCATCAGCCCTGAGTAAAGAAAGCAAACAGCTCCAATGGGCTTATCTTTCTGACAATGGTTGGATTCTAAGAATGGTGTTAGATTTTGTTTTCCCCATCTTATTCCTATTATGTCTCTTCTTTTCTCTTGTATCTTTTAGATTGCTTGCCTGGAGCCTTTCTTTACTTGTTATACAGAAACTCCTCCTTAAAGCCCAAATTCTATTGCATTTTTCCATACCGGTAGTGCACTTGCAGAAGCTAATTGCAGCATGCCTACATTGCTAAATTAACATGCTTATAATTCTAGACAATTTTCTTCTTATTTTGAATATGGGGAATTTGTACGCCAGGAAATACATACAGTGTCTGTTCAGTAGCCCAGACAGGTCAATTTTCACCAGAAATATACTGATTAGATGTTGGGTTCATGCCTCACTTCTTGCTTATGTCCTTATGAGCTTCAGTTAACATTCAGTGATGGCACTATCTTACCCAGAAAGTTACTCTTTGCTTGGGTATGTCTGAGAATCTTTGTATTACAGAACTGAAAATGAAGGCAATCATGCAGGGTTTCTCAAGGGTTTTCATGGCAATGTTGCCTCTAGCAACTGTGCAAAATTGATCAGTGCTCTTATACCTATGTTTTCAGATGAAGGGTTGAGAAATGGGAGTGTAGCATGTTTAAGATCCATAGAATCTGTGGCTTTCTGGTCCATTGCCAAAATATCTATTTACTATATTGTTGTAGTATATTGACTTTACTGGGCTGGCAAATGGACATTGCATGCACTTGCAAAGCCAGAGTATTAAGTTAGCAATGCAGGCATGCTGCTAAACTTTTTAGCCTGTATGTGTCTTCAGGTTCAAACTATGCAAACATTCTCATTTAATTACTTCTTGAGAAACTGGATTCAGTTGATAAACTCCACTGCTTGGGACTTTTTATTGCCAAGCATGCATTACCAAAGGCTAATTGTTAACATGGTGCACCTGCTTGCTCCCTAGGTAGCTACAGCCAATGAGAGAGAAAAGGTAATTTATCAATGATCAAGTCACACGTAGTAATGAAAACAATAGGAAATGCTTCAAAACACATTGCCAGGGGCAGGGGTGCAGGTGCTGTGTGTCCTAAACAGGAACATCGGCATTTTTATGAAGCAGCCGCCCTCCTTTCTTTCAGCTTTGCCCACGCATTCTTCCCTTCTCCAAGTGCTTTACCTGCACAACAGGCTCAACATTTTTCCTTGGGGAGATAAAGGTGCCACCTTGAGAATAGAGAAAAAGCATGAAGGAAAAAAGAAACAGCTAAAAATACTGAACTGCTCGACAGAAGAAGAAAAAGGGAAGCAAAATCACTATTGAAAGCAATGGTGTATCTTTTGTAATAAGGCCATGGAACTGGTTTGGCTAAGAAGGCAAGGGATGGAAGAGCAATAGTTGCTGTGGCCTTGTATGAGGCTTGGGATTATCTACATTTCCATGTATTTCCCAATGGCAGATTCCTTTTGTGAAATCTGTAGCCAAGTTATAGGTAGTTAGAGAATTAAACAGCTCATCTGCAGATGATAATCTGGAATGGATTTTGCTTGGCTATTGGCATAGACTGCACCAAACTACAAAGGGTGCCAAAAATGTATACACATTTAAAAAGATGATATCTTTATCTTACTTTTCAAAGTTGAATTGAGTTATGGTAGCAATGTGTCGTATGAAGCTCGCTCAAGAGAATTAATGCTAGCATCACCATGCTACAGGCAGGACAGTCAGAGAAAATGGCAGAAACATGGATGTTGTTCAAGGAGCACAAAGCCATTTTGAAGTGGTATTTGAAATTTGAGAACATTATGGAGGTGTGAGTATGCAACAGAACCTCCAACATGCTAAACAATTGCATACATTTGTGACAGATTTGAGATGCATGATACTGTGTGTGATATGCACAAGGGAAGGTCTGGGACACTTTGGTCAATGTTGCTCAAGTAGTAATTTACCATCATCAGAAAGTGTCTGGATGCTGAAGGTAACCACTTTGAAAACTTCTTGCAATTGCAGAAGTCAAACATATACTTGTATTCATCTTTTGTTATTGGTATATATTGAGTACAGTAAAACCTCGAGTTACAAATAAAATCAGTTCCATTGCATTGTTTGTAAGTCGAATTTGTTCGTAAGTCAAGGCATCCCTCTAGGGGTAAAGAAAAAGTCCCCACCCCATCCTCCAAAAATCAGTCAAATCACCTAAAAACAACAGCAGCATTGAAAGGAAAGCATGCATAATTAAAAACGCTGTTCCTTACCTTAAAGAAGCTTTGAAAATGGACAGAAAACTCATAAAAATACTGCTAGAAACTGCAACCAGCAGCCATTTTGGCACCAAAACTCCAGACAAAGAACTCCTCTGTAAACACTGTACTGCTACCTACAGGGCTCTGAAAGGCTGCATGTGTATAAAATATAAACCCATAGGGGAAATGGTGTTTTTTGCTTCACTCGAGGCAACACAGAGGAAAAAGAATTAATTTGTAAATTGGGGCATGTTTGTAACTCAAGGCATGGATTTCAGTGAAGAACCAATCCGTAAGTCAAATTATTCATAAGTAGGGACATTCGTAAATCGGGATTTTACTGTATTAGACTTTTAATGCAGTATAAAGCAAGAAATTGCAAGTAGATAAATCAGGGCCATTTTGGTGGGAAGGTAACAGCATTCTGTGCACTCAGGTGTCTATTCATGCGTGCCACATGACCATAGAAATGTCTGCAGAAGCAGACAGCGCTGGTTCTTCGGTTTTGAAACAGAGATGAGCACTGAACCCTAGAGTTGGATATGACTGGCTTTTGAGCACGGGAAACCTTACCTTACTAAAATGTGTATACACCCTCTGTATTCGTTTACCCAGCTTTACACAATCTCTTATGTTTGCCAGTGATGGTTATATGCTTCCACTGAGGTGAAAAAGAGGACAGTTAATTATTAGGTGGCTGAAAAATGAGAGTGTTTTGAGCTCCAGTACAAGACATGGTGTTCCTTTGTATGGGATAACAGAGCTTGTTCTTTCTATTCTGGGAAAATGCTAAATCAAAAAAAAATTAAAATGCAAGAAGAAAACAAAGGCATATATGCATATCTACTCTTTATGTCGTGTTAGAAAATCCTACTTCACTGTTGTGAAGTGAGGTTGGAATCAGATGGCAGGAAAGATTGCTGTACCCGAAAGGTTCACTTTGCAGGGAGTGATCTCCCTTAAGGGAATGCTTCCATCTGTTGGGGAATTGCCCAGCTCCTTTGGTTACTATTACTAATTAATTTATTGCCCTTACATTGGTACTAGGATAGCTATGTACCCCCTTTTATAGAAGGTGGTCCACTGTGTGAACTTGTGCTTGATACAAAGGGTTGTCCAAGATTACTCTTAATTTCAATATAGAGTTAAAATAAAGGAGACCCGGTAGAGAAAGTGAGGGCTTTGGACCAGGACATCAGCTAATTGCAAACCGGATAGCAGACTCACGAGGTACACTTTTTACCTGGTCCTAGTTGTCTATGATTTTCAGTTTAAAAACATTGCACAAAAATGTAGACATTTGAAGGAATAGTTGTAGTACTGTATCATTATTTTTTAAGTGTGAAAAAAAAGTCAATTGCTATAGACTGAATATTGCAGACTGAATACATTTGAAACTTTTGTAGCTATTGTTATATATATCAACAAGTTGTTTCTCACTTAGAGTGATCCTAGCAATTACTGACCTTCAAAAAGTCTTATAACTAACAGCCCTGATCAGGTCTTAGAAACTAAAGGTCATAGCTTCCTTCATTTGGTCAATTCAACTCATATTAACTTTTCATCTTTAAATTGAAATAGATGGGAAATTGATGAATTTCTCCAACCCTATCCTTTCTGGTATTTTCTGGGAAAAGGGAAAAGATATACACAGTGGACCCCTGCTTTAAGGAAGGACCACTTACAGGAAAACTTGCTTCATATAAAGAAATCAATAGGAAATGATGGTCCACTTCAAGGAAAAAATCACAATAAAATCGTTGTACGGAACAGGTTTCTACCTTGGTATTCAATGCATTCAATGCATTCCTATGGGAAACCACTTTAAGGGAAAAAATCACTATAGGGATACTCCTTCTTGATGGTTTTTCTGTTGTAAGAAAAAAAACCCTAGAGGAAGCTGTGGGAAAACATGGAGGAGTTTACAAATGGAAGGTGACTCTTTCTCAAACTCCCATAAAATTCTGGGAATGAGGCAGGACAATGGCATAGTAAAATCTTCACTAGGGTGCATTCAAGGAAAAAATAGATGATAGGAAGTCTTCCTTAAAATGAACGTTTTCCCAGATGTAAACAATGGCACAAATCCTTTTGCTTACCATAGTAAATCATGCTAAAGTAAGCCTACAAAATCAATGGAGCCTGGATGAATCAACTGCTCTATAAGTTCCATTGATTAAAATGGGCTTCTTTAACTATGATTTACTTCATCATAGTAAGTTGCAGTTGGAATAGGCCCATTCAAATCAATGGGAACTTACAGAGGAGTTGAGTCACTAAATCTAATTTGATTCAATGGATCCACTTTAGTACAATTTACTTCACCAAGCAACAAGATTTTAGATGATAAGAAGAAGGGAAAACCTGGCAATATGGGAAGAAGAAAAGACTCTTAAGGATCACATTACAGAAAACTTTAAAAGAAACAATAACAATTCTTAAATATATATATCAGAAGGATATATAATTTTTTTCTTCCTACATTGGTCTTTCTCTTGCAGCAGCTGAAATTCTCATACAGTAATGCTTAAACATTCTGAACTACAGTTACTTTTTGAAAAGTAACTTGTTCATGTTACTCACTGAAACTTGAGTGTTGAAGAAGTAATTAATTGATGTAACTCACTATCTTATTTGTATATTGTGTAACATGTTCTAGTTGCTTTTAGAGGCATTTTTGCCTTGAACTTTCCAAGTCTCATGCCATTCTCATAGAAATCCTGAAGCTTCTTCTTTTGTTTAAAAACCAAGACAGAAAGAAAAATAGGGATGAAATTAATGAATAATATAAGAACTTTATTATCACTATATTTTTAAATGTAACTCAATTATATCATTGTTACTGAAAAAGCCAATTTCAGGTTGTTTCCAAGCTGTTTTATGAGCCTTCTAAAGACTCACAAACAAAAACATTAACACACATCATCTATAAAAATTATTTTGGCATCCAGATATGTTTATCTCACAAGACTGAGGTAGGATAGGATGTCACATGCTCTGCATGCACAGCACTCTGCATTTTGTGCTCCTTTGATTATTCTAGATGAACACCTCTCTGCATAGTAGTTCTCTGCAAAAAGCCCCCAGAAAGCTCTAGTGAAGTGTTTCCCAATGTGGGGTCCACACCGCACATGTTCAATTCCCAGAAGCCTCAGTCAGTACATTGGCTGATCAGTGCTTTGGGGAATTGATTTAGGCTTCTGGGAACTGAAGTCCAAAAACCAATGGTTGAGAAACACTGCTCTAGTCTGATGATGTAAACATATGCAACAGATTTATATATTATGTGCTTCAAATCCGTATTTATCCTTCAGCATCCTGAACAGCAATGGGGTTTTCTAGCTTTTTTTCCAGTGGATTAATGCTGGTAGAAAACTGTCCATCAGGACTGTGACTTGCTTCCTCAGAGTACAATTAATAAAGCCACTGAAATAGAGAAATGGGATCCCTTTAGAACTAACTACTCAAATTGGTGTGTGGGTGTGTGTTTTACTCAGAAAACCAGCTGGAGTAGCTGTGTTGTGGATAAATGCAGTGATGAATGGTGGGTCAAAGAAGGAGCAGGCTGATTTTACTCCAAGCTTGACCTTGTCTTGGGCCTGACGTTTGAAATGACAGGTGAATTAAAAAGTTATTTGTTTGAGATGGAGGGGGAAGCGGAGTCATTTGCAGCATTGGCTGGAGGGAGTACCTGGCCTAACAAAAAAGCTGCAATATTCCTGATTCTCCTCTGTTTACTGGAGAAATATTATCTTGATGAACTCATCTGATATGAAAGTTCATTGGACATATGACTAACACCACATCAGTGAGTTTTCTGGTATACAGGAAGAATTAATGGTTAATTGCAGATCCCTCATTGAGGCAGTTATGAAAGTTTCATAATAGTCCTTCACAAATAACCTGACTATCACTTTATCATTGACTGGAAGGGAATCAATTTACTGTTTCATGAAAACTGAGCAAACATTTTCTTTACTATACAGAATTACTATTTTTAATTTAATTTAATTTAATTTAATTTTTGCATTTATATGCTGCCCGCTCAGGTTTTTAGCCTGACTCAGAGCGGCTCATTGAACAATCATTTTACATTTATATTATGGAGAGAGTAACATTCTCTGTGAAACAATCTTCTGTGACTGTGAAGTGAGTCTTTTGTTCTAAACCAGGGATGCCCAAACTTTTTGGGCCACGGGCCAGTCACATGGTTCAGGTCAGTGGTGGGCTGTCAAAATTTTTGCTAACCCACCGTGGGCGGAGCTGACATCATGGGCGGAGTCAACATCATGATGTCATGATGTTGTGCACGGAGCCAACATCATGACATCATGACGTCATGGGCGGAGCCAAAGGAAAAATAAATAAATAAATAAAAATTAAATAAAAATACATATTAAAATTAAACTAATCAACACACCCAGCCACCCACCCCAAACACAAACACCTCCATTTGATGCATGCACACTAAAAAAATGGAGGTTTGACGCATGTGCAGTTCCGGGCAGCCATTTTGGCACTAAATTTGAAAAATTTTGGGCTGCCGGTGAGGTGTCTGAACTGGATGCCTCAAAAAAAAACAAAAAAAAAACAACAACAACAACAACCACCCAACAACCTACTACCGGTTCGGGTGAACCGGTGCGACCCGGCAACAGCCCACCATTGGTTCAGGTGACTGGTCACTATGGCCCAGGGACCGAATCCAGCCCTAAACACCAATTCATCCAGCCCACAAAGCCCTTGTTGCTCCCAGAAGTGCATTTCACTTCCGCTTTATGGGTGCATTTTACTTCCATTCCTGGGAGCGACAAGGGTTTTGTGGGCTGGATGAATTGGCATCGGGAGACAGAATGATTTGTAGCAGGACTTTGAAGATCATGCATCAGTGCTGGTCTTATGAACTTTGGTGAGTTTCCCCTCAGTCACCAGGCAATTAAAATGAAAAACTGTTCAACTGTTATTTGATTATACAATGTAGGTTCATCAGAATAACTGGATTTTCTTGCTTCCTTCATTAGATACATTAAAGTCAATAATAAAACACCCCTTCTGATTTATACTGAAATGGATATGTGTGTTTTGAACTTTACAACTCCAGTTTTAACTGTCTATCCTGTGCAGCGAGGTTGTTTATCATACTATTTCTGTTGCGGACATTTGTTTTAATACCAATTTCAGGTAAGGAAAGCTCTTATATTTTCATATTTTACAGATCCATTTACCAATAATATCAAGATTGGATGTAACACATCTACCATTTCTTTTTGTTGACCATCCTTTTCTTAGGCCTATATTGCTGGGTGGCAGTCAAGAAAGCTCCTATCATAGGAGTCAGCAGATCCCTGGAAATCTGGTAGGATGTATCCACATTAGATATTTACAGCACTCTCATACTTCTTTAAATACGAAGGCTACCTCTGTATCGAATCATGAGGTTTGTAGACATCCCCAGGAGAGATTTCTAAGTACCTCACCAAATTTCATGGATATACCCATGACGATGAAAGAAATCTCAAGGTTGTTATAAGTGTGAGGTGTAGGTGTCCTCTTGTTTACTTCAATTAACATGCACTAGCAATTAGAACAGAATAGATCCACCCAGAAAAGGACAAGAAACAAGTAGACTGAGCACAAACACTTCACTTTTTCATTATACTGTAACTTGGAAATGATTAGTCTTTTCATTTTGTCCATACCTGACATCGTAAATTTATCTTGTCCCATTCCTACACCTACAAATAGTCTTTGTGAAAATTTGCTTACCTCCCTTCTCCTAATTACCATATTTGTAGGACCATAAGACACACTCCCCCCCAAAAAAAAAAAGTGGGAAGAAAATGAGGGTGCATTTTATGGTCTGAAGGTACAGCATGGCACAGGGGCAGCATGGCTGGGGAGCCAACTGGGGACTCCCCATTTGCCTTTCCAGCCATGCTGCCACTACAGGCACAGGAGCGACATGGCTGGGAAGGTGAACGGGGAGTCCCCAGTTGGCTTCCCAGCCATGCTGCCCCTGCACTGCTATGGGTGCTTGGGTTGTGGGGAGGAATGGGCTTGTGCACTGGTTCCCCCTAACTCAAGGACCGATCATGCGCTGCCCATTCCTCCCCACAACCCAAACTCTGATTGATCACAGAGCACAATCGGCACTTGGGTTGTGGGGAACTGGTGCACGTGCCCATTCCTCCCCAGAACCCAAGCAGCAATTGATCACAGTGCACGATCGTTGCTTGGGTTGGGGGGAACCGGCCACTGTGCCCATTCCTCCCCATAACCCAAGCACCGATTGCATGCTGTGATTGATTGGTGCTTGGGTTTGGGGGAGGAATGAGCACACGCACTGGTCCCCCTAACCCAAGTGCTGATCTATCACAGCACATGATTGGTGCTTGGGTTGGGGGGGGGAATGGCGTGTGTGCCCATTTTTCTTGTTTTCTTTTTTCTTGTTTTCCTGCTCTAAAACCTGGGTGCATCTTATGGTCAGGTGTGTCTTATGGACCGAAAAATACGGTATGTATTTTGGAAGCAAATTTGTCTTTTTGTTCTTTGGCAAAATATATTGGGGAGAGCTGCTTGATGCAGACTCTTTCTCTCTCATTTCTGTCCATTAGTAAGGGGATAGTGGTGAAATGGGCCTTCAGATTTTCTCCAGGGACAATCCCCAGATGTGTTGAGAGAGGAAATCTGTGAGTCTGCCTGTACAGACCAGTCAATTCATTTTCTAATAATGTATTCCTTTATGGATTCACCATTGGCTCAGAGACAGGGATTGTAAGTTCTTAAAACAATACCAGTTGTTGAAAACAACAGTAAACAACCAAGTCCACTTGCAATTCCCTCATTTTGGAAAAATTTAGTTTACTTTTTTTCCTCTCTTAAATTTTTTTTGGGGGGAGGAAGGCTCAGATATTTCTTAGTGGAAGTGTTAAACATTGTGTGTCTAACACATATGCTGATGCGATGTGAGCTCACAGCACCTGATCAAGAAGGAATATCAGGAAGTTTTTATGTTGTTGCATGCTGTTAAGTTATCCCCAATATATTGTTACCCTACTTTCCACCTAGAAACCCCTGTAAATGGTTGTGTTAGATCAGAATTGGCTTGCTGGCACACAGGTATTCTTGTATTATTATGCAGCTTGGTGAAAATATTATCCCAGGCTGCAGCTAGTATGAAAAAAAAGAAGAAAGAAAATTCAGTTTGAGAAACTCAAGTGGAAAGATGTTTTAAAAAACTAAAATTTCTGTTGCCAGAATATACAGCAGAAGGAAAGTTGTGTAACCACCCCACTGCCTGCCAGTAGGCTACCTATTGCGTGACCAATTTCATAACTAATGCAAGAACAGGCATGTGATAGAAAGTGTGCTGGAGCAGGGAGATGTTCATATGATTCCCTTCCACTCTCTCTCTCTCTCTCTGGTGAAGCACACTCAGGTATAGAAACAACCCCTTCCTTTGTGATTCTGGGTAGTAAAATGTGACACTTAAGCAATTGTATCCTCAACAGTTGATTTAATGGGTCTTTTGGGAGAAATTGAGGCTCTTTTCAATAGAGAGCCAGAACATCCAGATAAATGAAATTGCCACTTTTTATAACACACACACACAGAATTACAGGGATGAACACAGGCAGAGATGTAGACACAGACATACACATTCTCAATTTACAAAACTTACCTGCTAAATATATTACCCAAGAGTAAATATATACAGAGGTGGAAGTACTCTAAATAGTCTTAGGTTAAAATAATTAGTACAACAGCTAGCTTCAAAAGAATGTGAAAAGATCAGTGTGAAATACAGTATAATGTCATGTAGCATTCTATTTACTGAATGACTGATAGTTCAGTTTGTACCTCCTGTACCAAGGGAACCACTGTGGCCCTCTAGATTTTTTTGGACTATAACTCTAATAATCCTTCACTGTAGAATTCTGTCACTTGAGGCCAATGCAGTTGTAACCAACTACAATTGTCTATTCCTGTTCTATACAGAGGGCAGGTCTTATAGACATTAGTCCTCTATTTGAAGGTAAAATGGAGAACAGTCTTCTGCTATGGTGAGAATGCATTGTATTTCTATTAAAATTATCACTTGTACATAATCATTGATGTATAAGGGGCTGCAGTGGCTGAGTGGTTAAGAATCACGCCTTGTAAACTGGAAGGCTGGCAAGTCAGCATTTTGAGACCCAGGTAATGTATGATGGTTTGAACACCCGTCTCTGTCCCAGTTCCTGCCAACCTAGCAGTTTGAAAGCAAGAAATTGCGAGTAGATAAATAGGGACCACTTCAGTGGGAAAAGATATTGGGGACATGAAAGGAGCAAGAACAAGCTCTGACATGTAATAATAATAATAATAATAATAATAATAATAATAATAATAATAATAATAATAATAATAATAATAATAATAATAATAATAATTGTATAGCAACTGATGATGTAGTGTTCTGCTATGCCTTATGAAATAAATAAATATACTGTATTCTATTGGGATAACATGATCTTTTTCTCTTGGTAGAGAAGGCTAGTGTATTTCTAGGCAGTGTGGAAGGGATGATTTGTGAAGATAGCAATCTCTCCTAACACAATGAATGTTGCTTCTTGAAGGACAGGATGGGAGAGAAAAACATTGGGTAGCATGTCTAGTCTTTTCTGCTTTATACACCTGTAGTGCCTACAAATGTAATTGTTTTTCCCCAGAGGTACTTCCTTCCTTCTGCTACTGCATTCTCACATGGGATGTTTTAGGTCAATTCTGACCAATGGGATACTAGGTGATAACAACCAACCAACCATATAGAATGAGTGGAGGTAATTAATCTAATCTTCCATTGAAAACTTACATGATTTGCTCCTTTGAGTGGCTTTTCAGCAGAGTACTTTGAAATAACAAATGTGATTAGGTACATTTGGAGAAGAATGAGGATGTAGCAGAAACAATGGGAAATAATAAAAAGTAAGGAGTGGTGCAACAAAATGACATGTTACATTTTACATTGCACCAGGAAAAGGAAAAACGTTACTTTTTATACTATTGTAGTAAGAAATGGGAGCTGGTTAATTTCAAAAGGTAGCTTTTCATATTCTGGTTCAACCAGTGGTTTACTGAAGACCTGGAGTGATCCATTGTAAACAAGTGGTGACAGGTTTCACAAGTTCACAGGTGCAAGGTCCCAAAGAGTTTTCAGCTGTGTTTCATTATATTTTGCAGGAGTCACTATCAGAGATAGAAAGTGTTACTTTTGGGGACTGCGGCGCCCACAGTAGCCCAGCACAGCCATTGACCATGCTTACAGGGTATTCCACAACCTGTCATGCACAAAAGTACTATTTCCTCCATGTGTTCTCACTTCAGAGAAATTGGAATGTGAAATTATCATTAAATGTGAAACATCTCTTAGCCTTCAAACAGGTGACTTTTAGTGGAATGGGTAGTTTAATATGTCTGAACGAAGCAGGAGAAGCAGTAGTATTGTACGCTTTCTCTCTCTTTCATCAACTCCACATGCCCAACCTCCTGATCCTTTTGCAACTGTTCTTACCCAGAACACGTTTGTGTGAGGCTATAAAACCTGTGCAATAACTGGAAACTGAGAATCCAGAAACTGGCACATCAATACTCATAAGTAAGGGCAAGACCTTTCTGTCAATGTTCATTTACAGAACAAATGCTTCGGGGAGTATTCTCTGAGGTGCTGTAAATATTCCCATTGTACTAGTGTAGTGGGAATGGTTGCCCTCGGCAACTGTTTTTAATTGGAATGCTGGATTAGTGAAATCAGAATAGACTGGGCACCATTGCAAATATTTAATGTATGTGTTGGTGGTGATATAATGATATTGATGTGCTCTCCCCTCTGTCCAACTGCTGACTGAGTGCTTTACACAATAAAACTATAAAAATACAATTAAAACATCCGTTTAAAGCTCTTTTTAATTAGGGATAGGTGGGAAAAGAAAATGATATCTAGGGATTTTATAAATGTTACTAAATAATTTATAGAGAAAGGAAAGTCTTATGGACTGTTTAAAATATGGAGTATACAACAGAGAAAAACATTTCTAAAGATAGCCTGCATCTATATATCCACTTACATGAAAGTCCTTTGGTAATGTTGGATCTCAAGATATTGGGCAGGAAAAAACACAGACGGTGTTTTTTTTAATAGAAAATAGTTAGCAGTATATATTTTGCAGTACGTACCCTTCTTCACAAAAATGCAAGGATAGAGGAGGTATTGCTCAGCTGAGCTGGTACAAAGCATGTACCTGGACAGCTGGTACTTTCCATAGTGCCTTCATGTTAAAGCTATCCATCATGCGGAAGAGAAAGCATCCAGGTCGTGAATTGCAGAACTAGCATCTTAGGAGTGTGAAAGCTGAGTGTTGAGCTGTGAAAGCTGAGTTGGCAACTCAGACTTGCTCCACAAAAAATGCCATCTTTATTTGTAAGAAAACAAGAATTGGGTGGGGGAATATTCAATTGGAAGATTTTGTAGTAAATCAGTCAGCCTAAGCAGAAGCTCTTTGGAACTCTTTGATTGTCATTTATAAAAAGTTACAGATATCAATAGACCTATCCATACATGTCTGGCAGGATAGTGGAATGAAGTTCGTATTATATGCTTGGAATTTGTACACAAATGCAAACTTTCAAAAAGATTGTGCAGGTGTTCATGGCTTGCCTTGGACTTCTCATCAAGAGCCAACCATAGAAGTTTTCTCTCAACAGCTCTTACTTGATTCAAAGAACCTTCTTCCTTCTTTTACTAGCCATAGTTTAAACATTACTTAATGAAAAGAAGCCTTTCCAACCTTATGACTAGAATTTGGGTTAAACAAGATAGTTCCTTTCATGTGTCATTCTTGTTCTTGTTCTTGTTCTTGTTCTTGTTCTTGTTCTTGTTCTTGTTCTTGTTCTTGTTCTTGTTCTTGTTCTTGTTCTTGTTCTTCTTCTTCTTCTTCTTCTTCTTCTTCTTCTTCTTCTATATCCATCCCAGATATTGGCTATCTTCATGGCAACAGTCTTCCTGTTCTTAACTCCTTGGGACAGTTCTTCCAAGGACATGTCACATCAGTCTCTCAGGTTCTTCAGCCATGAAGTCTGTCTACATCCAGGGCCTCTCTTCCCAGGGATCTTTCCTTGCAGAGTGAGTTGGAGGATTCTATACTTTATGTTGTTTCTCATGATATGGCCAAGGTATTGGAGCTTTCTTTGCTTAATAGTCTTAAAGAGTTCTTGTTCTTTACCATTTGGTGCAGTACTTCTGTGTTAGTCACATTGTCAACTCATGATATCCTTGTTCCCAGGACAATCTTCATGACTGAAAATGTGTAATTAGAAATGGAATTTCCACAAAATCATTTTGTCTCAAAAGAGGAAATATTTATGTATTTATTTATTTATCTAATCACACTTTTATGCCTTCCTCCTCAAAGAGACCCAGGGCGGCTAACAAAGCTTCAAAAGAGACATAAAACACAATATAAAATCCTGTCTAAAATTAATACTAAAAAAGATTAAAATTAAGCAAAGTTAAAAGATTTTTAAAAATCATACATTGAGAGAGGGAGGGGCCAGCCATGTCTTAACCCTCTTCCTAAAGGGCAGCAACTCCTAAATAGATCACACCAAAGAAGGACAAAAAGAAGATTTTTTTTTAAAAAATAGAGAATTTGCACAGACAGAAATTTGATCTTATTAACTAGAGATATACTTAATTTCATAATTGTGGGTTTAACTGTATTTAGATGATCTGTGTTCCTGTTCTTTCTGCTGTCCAGCTGCTAATTCTTCATGGCCTTTTCTTTCGCTTATGATTTTTTAAATTTTAAAAACAGACTTAGATACTGGGCAGACTTTCAAACAGAGAATGCTTTTAAATAGAATATATTCATTAAATTTATTTCTATAACCCCCTTCTCCATCTGTGTATTGTACCTAGTCTAGGCAGTTTACAAACTAGAACACATACAAAAAATAAAATAAAATAAAATAATACAGAACTGTGTAAACCCCACCTGTTTGAAGCACACCAAAATGTTACAGACAGCCTCAATAAGTTTCCACACTCTTCATCACAAAAACAAACAAACAAAAAACTAAATACAGCAAACCTAATGAAGTATAAAGATGTAAGCAATATTTAATCTCCAAATTAAACTTGGCTAAGTAACTGCAGAGGGCAGATCTTTAAAAGTCTTCTGGAATAAGATAGGCTTCAGATACGTCTGTCTGTCTGTCTGTCTGTCTGTTGGGATGAGGCCTAGTGCAGCTTCACAGACAAGGTGATCCACAATGAAGATGCCACCCCTGCAAAGGATTAATTCCTCACTGAAGATTTTTTTAGCCACTTCTTGATGTTGGTACCAGGAGCTAAATGCCTAAAGTAAAAGCATTGGCCACTCTACAAACATGGCTGTTATTTTCTCCAAAAGGACTGTTTGTATTGGGGAACTGATTTTGACTGGAAATTAGTACACTCATTTCATGTAACTTTGTGCCCTTTGGAAGTCAAAATAAAAATGGGTAGCTACTCTTCTTTAAAAAAAATCCTGATTAATATCACATGTAGTTTGGCTTTGAAACTCCTTCAACTATTCAGCAGCCTGGTTTGGTGTTGCTTTGGGGCCCCTCCTCCCTGAGAAGACAGGCAGTCTGGAAGGAGACTGTACAGTTTTAGGGAACTTTCCCATAATTATTGAACTCTGTGAATTACTATTGTTAAGCTCCAGTCTCTTTTAAACATTCTGATTTAATCATAAACCCCACATTCCCTAAGTCCACAGGTAAACAATGCTGCAGTTATAGTTTATCATTTATTTATGAAGCTATTTGTTACCCATGTTTTGCATATTAATCAGATATTTGTTCATGTGGTTATTCTGCACTGAAAAGAAGAGAGAATGGGGGAAGAAAATATCCACACCAATCTAGGTCCCTCCCTTCTTCCTTCTTGCTTGCTTTGTGACTTCTCTTGCCCCTGGATAATGTTCAAAGAATTAGATTAGAAATAGCCATATGAATAAATTATAGAATCCCATGTTATATACATATTTAAGGGGAAGCATCTGTCCTAAGATCAGTGATAGGATTACAAATTTTTACTACCATGCCATGATGTCACAGATGTCATGGGCGTGGACAATGTCATGACATCATGGGTGGAGCTGAGGTCATGACATCATGACGTTGAGGGTGGGGCCTTAAAAATAATAAAATAAAATAAAATAAACACACACACACACCTCAACCCTCCCACCCACCCACAACACAAACTCGTAAATAAATTAAAGAAATAAAATAAATAAATAAATAAAATAAAAATACATTATAGAAGATTAAACTAAGGAGCTGAAGGTATTAGGTGTGAAGTATTGCAAAGGAAAAGGGAATCCTGGGGAAGAAGACAGGGAAAAAATGAGACAATGAAGGAAGAAGAGGAGGGGGGAACCACATGAGTTTCATCAAGGACCTAAGGAAAGCAAAATCTTCCCAAGTTTTCACTTAGATCTTCCAGACATGAAGAAGTTCAAGAAAAGGAGAAACCATGAATAGTGATTAATATTTCTGCGGAAAATGAAATATTTTCAGCTGCCTATTCTTCCCCAATACCATGTTGGACACCTTCTGGCCTAAGGGGTTCAGCTTCTGGCATCACCATCACCATCACCATCACCATCACCATTATTATTATTATTATTATTATTATTATTATTATTATTATTATTATTATTATTATTATTATTATTATTATTATTATTATTATTATTAAACTTTTAGCCTTTTGAGATCATAACTTTTAGTTATTATCATAACTTTTAGCCTTTTGAGATCAGATTACTAACGTAATGTTGTTTGAAACTTCAGGCTCCCTTTCAAATATATTACAGAATATATTTGCAAAGGTTTAGAAGCGAATTGTAGATGTATAACTTTTCCCAGGCTATCTATTATAAAATTAAATTACAGTACCAGACACATTTTCTGAATACATATTTTAAAAAGTAGAGGGATACTCTTGTAAATGTTGAGATTCAGAAACAAACTTCATATTAGATAGAAGTTCATGTTATCAAATTCCAACCCCGCTTCCTTTCTGTCATTAATTTATTTATTTCATTTGTATGCTGCTGTTCTCTCCAGAGAGAACCAGAACAGCACAGACACAAAAGCAACATATACATTGCCCATAAAATACTGTAATAAAATAGTTTACATAAAATGCAATAAAGCCTAGCAAGAATGTAGGCCACTTCGTCTTGCATGCATTATTATATAAAAATGTGTGCCATCTGAGTGATAGAAAAGCAATTCTTAGCACGTAATGGCCTGTCAAAACAATTCTGCTTTACATCTGTTCCTGAAATTCCAGCAAGGGATGTCATAATTCCCAGGGGTTCAGGAACAAAATTCCAGAGCATGAGGCCAGAAACGTGGAAGGATCCTTTTCAGATATATTATAGCTGGACTACTTTGATGGTTGGTTCCTTTAGAAGGGCAGTTCTGGATGGCCTCACTTGGTATGGCATCTCGGATATGGCTTGAGGCTGCCCATTAAGTATGTGGATCTATATAGGACTTTAAAGGTAATAACAAACCTTTTGGATTGAATCCCAAAACTGGCAACCAATTGCAGCTGGCATAAAATAGGTGCCATATGATCACAATGGGAAGGACCCATTGATAGCTGCACATTGCTGTGTGTTGCATCAGTTGCAACTTTTGAAATTGTTTTCAAAGGTAGCCCCACATAGAGCAAATTATAGTAGTCTAGTCTTGACGTCATGGTTGCATGGCCACATAAACATTCTTTAAATAAGGTGAAACTTTCCAGATGGAGACAGATGACAAAATGCTGACTTTGCCACAATTCTCACCCTTTTTATCAGGAAGTGCATAGGATATAATAATATATAATACCAAATCAAATTTAGTAAAAAAAAATTCTGGGAGAAAGAAGGGCTTGTTGTTGTTCAGTTGCAAAATCGAGTCTGAACTGTTGCAACCCCATGGACTACAGCATGCCAGGCTCTTCTATCATCTGCCACCCTCTGCAGTTTGCCCAGATCTATGTCCACTATGTCAATGATTCTTTCTAACCATCTCATCTTCTGCCACCCCCTTCTCCTTCTGCCTTTGATCTTTCCTAGCATCAGAGTCTTCTCCAGTGAGTTCTCTCTTCTCATTTGATGGCCAGAGTACTTGAGCTTCAGATTTAGTATTTATCCTTCCAAGGAGCAGCCAGGGTTGATTTCCTTCTGTATGGACTGATTTGATCTCCTTGCAGTCCAGGGGATTCTCAATATTCTTCTCCAGCCCCACAGTTCAAAGGCATCTATTCTTCTGCACTCAGTCTTACATATGGTGCAGTTCCCACAGACATACATTAGTACTGGGAAGCAGTGGTGGCAGTGGTGGGATTCAGCAGGTTTGCACCAGTTTGCCAGAACCAGTAGCAGAAATTCTGGCTGGCTCCACCCATCCAAGTTTTGAAATAAAGTAGTCCTAATTTGGGTGCAAAACAGGGCTTTCCCCCTGACCATGCCCACCATACTACACCCATAGAGTAGGTAATAAAAAAATTGTACCCCACCACTGCTGGGAAGACCATTGCTTCAAATATGCAGTTTTGTTACATGGATATTAATGGACAAGTGTTACAAACATATTAAAAAACTGCACAATGAGGTGTATTTCTTTCCCAGTAAAGATATTTTGGAAATATCATGTTTTACCTGATAGTTAGGCTAGCATTTGCCACATTTCTTGATTTAACTAGCTAGTTTATATTGTGAAACTCAAGTTTATGCAATGTAGGCAGTGACCATACCAGGAATTCAAAATAATTTTATGAGATTCATTTACCCAATCACAACTACCAGGTCTGCAAAATGGAGGTTATACTATTTGGTGATGGGGTGGGGGTGGGGGAGTGTTTGATGAGGAAAGCTTGCCTCCAGTGCAAAGTTACATAGCTGCTCAAAATAACTCAATTCATTTTCTTTAAACAATCCCAGACTAAATTTGGAAAGAATGCAGGTTCTTTTCCAAGACTAATTATAATGGTGCCTGCAACACTGAGCTATTATTTGAAACAAGGACTACTTCAGCAAGATCCCTCCGATTGGGCCTCCCAGTCATTACAGTACTGCTTTGCTGGCTTGTCGACTTGGCTTGCATCCTTTAGCTGTGGATTAGAATGCACAGTATTGCAATATTAACTCCCTAGACTGAACAATATTATATTAGGTGAGGAGTATTGGCCCAGAAAGCCATGCCCGGTTGTTAATGAGTGCTGTTCTCTTCAGACATTTTATAGTTCCCTGTTTCAGGATTCCTTAATTGCTTTAATCTTGGCACCAATACTTATCTGGGGAGAGAGGTGAGGGGTAAGGGAGTGTTGCCCAAACCACCAAGTCTTTAGGTTTAATGATAATTAAGCTAGAGACGATAAGAAATTTGAGTATACAGGATATGAATGGAAGCCAAAATGAAGTGGGAGAAGTTCTCTGTAGAAACCTAGTATTTCTGATTATGCCTCCCTTCTTTGTCATCAGACGAGATGGCTGTGGCAGATGTAACCAACTCAAAGCTTTTTTTAAATTAGGATAGATTCTAACTCAAAGCTTTTAGAATCTATCCTAATTCTTTGATAATATCTTATTTATCTGTGATGCTGCCCATGCCCTTAATGCTGTGGTATACTGTGGCATACCTCTCAAAACATTCACATTTGTTCTGTGTTTGTAAAGCCTGCATAGGAAAATATACACACACTCTAGTCAACTAGTTCAGAAATATATTTTATTCTTTTAAAGTATGCTTGCTTGTCGAATGTGCAAACTTGCATACTTTTACATACATCTGAGGGAGTTCTCTTTCAAATCTGGAATGTCATGCTGTAGTTACAGTGAAGAATTAGTTCCCAGAAGTATGGTTGTTATTGCAAAGAGGAGAAAGCATTCCAAAGGAAACAAAAAATAGACAGGAAACTTTGGAGGTAGATGCTTCAGTATCAGATACTCCCAGCCTGTTGTGTAAGAGTATCACAGTACCCATGGACAGCTACCTTGATGTTTGTCTCCTTCTCTCCCTCCCTCTTATCCATCCATCCATTTGTACATCTATCATTTTGACCACCTTTGAGGGAAAGGAAAAACCTTCAGAAGGACTGATATATTGCAAAGCAAAATGCTGGTTTATAGTGCCATTTTTATTTGCAATCAGTGCTTCAAATGTCCGTGGGTTCTCTGTGGACTGAACAACCACAAAACAATATTCAAATAAAATACAAAAATATATGTATTTCTATGATGCATTACTAGAACTGGCAACTAGAGGCCACTGTCTGCAATGTAAAATACAGGGTTCACTGTTATCCATTGTTTCAAGTTTCCATGGTAGGTCTCAGAACAGATCTCTCGTGGATACTGAGCTGGGAGCAACCTGTAGAAGAAGCAAAACTATGTATGGTACAAAAAATTAATTTCCACTCTGTCTGAAATGAAGACAGGGACTGCAGTTACTTAGTGGTTAAGACATTGAACTTGATGACTGGAAGTTTGGTAGGTCAGCAGTTCAAGACCCGAGTGCTGCACAATAGAGTGAGCTCTTGTCTCTGTCCAACCTAGTAGTTCAAAAGCAAGAAACTGCAAATAGATAAATAGGTTCCACTTTGGTGGGAAGGTAAACAGCATTCAGTGTCTAGTCATGCTTACCACATATCCACAGAAACATCTGCAGATGCAGACAGTTCTGGCCCTTTGGCTGTAAACAGAGATGGGCACCAACTCCTATATTCAGATATGGTTGGCTTTCAGACAAGGGCAACCATTACCTTTACCTAATACTAATACTAATACTAGAACTCAAAACTATAAAATGGCAGCAATGAAAATTAGGTACAAAATAAATCAAATGCAAAGACACACAGTGATTAATTGAAAAAACAAACTCAAGTTTCAAAAGCAGTTTTAAGTATTGTACCACAAAATTGCAATTATGATGGCTAGCTTAGAAAGAATTAGAAAGACTTAAAAGCAGGGAGAATAATCAGAATGATTATTATGGAATGAGTTTGTAGATTATGTTTTATTAGTGATGACAGCTAAACAAAGGCACCTTATTTAGAGGCATTATATGTATTTGTATATGAACAGGGAGTAAATGCCAAATACATCAAGCTGTTCAAGGGAGCAAACTTGAACTGCTCCACTATCCTCACCTTATTCGAAAAAGGGATAAGAATACTGGTGGAGAAAGGTATCAAGCAGGTTGCTATTAAAGCAACCAATGGAAATTCCAAATAAAAATCCAGAATGAACTCATTGAGCAGGTTGACCACTACATCCATCTTGGCTGTCTGATTGGGATGAACAACAGTCAGAGAGCAGAATGAGCCAGAAGAAAGAAAGCAGGATGGGTGGCATTTAACTTCATCAAAGAAATCTTGCTAAACAAGAAAATCAACAAGAATCAATGCACCAACCTTTTTATTTCAACACTACTACCTGTGGTCCTCTTTGGGAGTAAAATATAGTCATTAATGAAGGCCAAGGAAGAAGAACTATCAAGAGGCGTAAGAGCCATGGAAAGATCAATGCTAAAGCTATCCCTTTGAGACCACATCCTCAACGCCCAGATAAGAAAACAAAGTGGAATCAACAAAGCTGTTGCTGAATATCATAAACGGAAATTGCGCTGGACTGGATACATCTCTTGGATGACAGATGGGCATTGGACAACAGCAGTCACTGAATGGTATCACAGAGGAGTAAAAAGACTCCTTGGCAGCCCCCCCCCCCAAAAAAAAAAAAAAGATGGGAAGACCCAATCATGAAAAGTTTTGGTCAAACCTGGAGAAGAAGAGCACGACAGCAAAATGAATGAAAAATGAGTTGCGACCAGCCAGAACTTATTCCTTGATAGTCTGGTTAATCAAGGAATCAAGGTAAAAATATGTCTTTATGTATCAGATATTGGTGATAAACAACAGCAGACAATCACAGTCATTATATACTGCTTATGAGTTTTAGAAGCATGGGCTAGAGATGGATCCTTTCTTGACCCATGGATTGGTGTTCAATCAGTGGGTTTTCTCTTTCTTCCAAACTGATTTCTACATCCAGCAGGGAAATCAACATATTATATGCTGAGAGTAATATGGAGACAAGCTTTAGTCTCCGTTTTTTATGGACCACTTAGAAAATAAGTAGCACTTTAAGTGTCCATTAACTCTCGTTTAACTAATGCTAAATTGCATTTGGGCACCTATGGACACACTTGTGAAAGCCATATTAATACCAGATGAATTCATTATGAGCAGGGCTATTACTTGCAGAGCTAAATGAATTCATAATGATGGGAAATCTGAAATAAAGTGTTACCAAAAAATAATCCATATTACATTAAGTGTCCATTAAGTACAAAGAAATGACACCCAACTTGAAAGCCTGTGTGAAATACCAACGGAACCCACACAGATAAGAGTGGCATGGTAGCACTTACTGTACATGATACCAGGGAAAACACAAGATGAATTAAAAATACCAGCCACAGAAATCTTCCCCAACTCACATTCTTGACTGGGTTGTGAATTGAACACATTTAGAATTCTTAGATACTCTTATTGCTTACACTTATCAGCTTGCCTGGGTATCAAATGGGGAGTTTGTCCATGAAGATGCCTTGCTTATATGGCATCTAACCCGAGTGCATCTATACTTTGAGGAAGTTAATTACATGCGAGAGCTACGTTAGGAAATAATGCAGAGAAAAGGTAGAGACACTATGACATGACTGTTTCTAACTAGTTAGAGAAGATGATGTTTGTGATGCCATAACATCTCTAGTGCTATGCTGTATTTTGTTCTAGTTGTTTTGATTTCTTACCATTATTATGCTCAAAGCTCTTCCATCTTTCACTCTTCAGCCTCAAGTTAGTGAAGAGTAAATGCTGAAGTTTTCTGCCTTACTGGACTTTATTCACCCATTTCCCTGTCATGCCTTTTCCCTCTCAGTTCTTCCACTCTCCCTCAGAATTAGGTGGCAAAAATGAAAGAAACAAAAACAAATTAAGCACCACCACCCTGCAAAATACAAACATCCTTGGCCAGAAAGTTGTACTCTAGTAATTCAGCCATATTCCCCCATGTTTGCTTGCAGAATATATGAAACACATAGTCTGACCTTACAAGATCACATTCCTTAGCTAAAGTATTAGGCAATGCTCATAGAAATTGCTAGATTCTTTCTGCAACATAAGGCCTATATAGATGTTATAATTCCCTATTCTCTCATAATGAGAACAAAATGTTCAAGCTATGCCTCACAATAATCATGTCAACTGTTGTCCTGTACCTAGACGGAGAGCTCCAGCATCCATTGACATTGACTATATCAGTGATGGCCATCCTTGGCACTCCAGGTGTTCTTGGACTTCAATTACCAGAAGCTCAAGTCAGCACTCCTGCTGATCAGGGTTTCTGGGAATTAAAGTTCAAGAACACCTGGAGTGCCAAGGTTGGCCATCACTGGGCTATGTGAATCAGAATCATGTGAAACATTTAGGATTATCCATAGAGCTTTTTATAGTGAGTTGGTAGGTCTGTAGCAGTGGTGGCTAACCTTGTCACTTCAGCTGTTCTTCAACTACAGTTACCAGAAGCCCAAGTCAGCACACCCACTGATCAGGGCTTCTGGGAGTTGAAGTCTGAGAATAGCTGGCATTCCAAGTTTAGCCACCAAAGGCCTATAGAGTCCTTGTGAAAACAAGTTGAAGTCCTGAATAGGGCAACAGAGTTACTGTAAAATCATAGTGGAGTATAGGCAGCATTTTAGCTTGAGAATGACATTGTATATGCATGAGGTAACATTGCTAGGAGTTGCTACCATAGCCATGTAGCAAGATGTGAAAGGCTAGACTAGTGTTTCCAACCTTTGGTCCTTGAACTTCAATTCTCCAAAGCACTAATCAGTGAATGAGCTGAGAATCAAGAACCAAAGGTTGGGAAACACTGGGCTAGACAGAGCAGACAACAGGTGAAGAGATTAGGCTACTGTGGGTGTATTTGATCTCACTTATTTTTTATTTATATTATTCCTTAATGTTTATAACATTTTCATTGTATCCCACACAGTGGTGGGCAGCAGCCAGTTCAGGCCGGTTCTACCAACCTGATAGCGGAAATCCCCGGGGGGTTCTCTGGGGGGGTAGTCACCCTCCTGAGAGACCACCCGTGGTGGTTACTTTTTTTTGGAGGCAACTGGTTCAGTCACCTCCCCGACCACCCTTCATTGCAACCCAAAATGGCTGCTTGTAAGTGTGCATGCATCAAAATACCAATTGATTCATGTGCACCTCCAGTATACAGTCCACATGCATCAATTGGTATTTTGACGCATGCGTACTTACCAGCAGCCACTTTGGGCTGCAGTGAAGGGCATAGTAGCTGGCTGTTGAGTCCCTCAGTGGCCTCTTTGGAGGTGCGGCAGCGGCGGCCATTGTTCGAGTTGCCCTACGCCGCACTGCCCTGCCACACCGCTGTCCTGCACCTATGTGCTGCCAGTCCTGCGCTGCTGCGCTGCCACATACTGCTACTCCCCATCGTTGCCACTGATGCTGTCGCCCACCAATGCTGCTCCAGGCCAGGCTGTGGCACACCGCTGGGCCAGGATGCGCCGCTGGGCCAGGCTGTGCTGCCAGGCCAGGCCAGGCCGGGCTAGGCTGCACCATGCCACCATGCCACTGCACCACTGCTGTTACCGCCTGCTGCTCCCTGACCCCAGATAAGTGACTAGGATTTGTGTTTGCGGTGGGTTGAGGTGGGTGGGTGTTTTATGTAGTGTGTTTTTATGTCTATTTAATGTCTATTTTAATTCATATTTTTATGTTTTTTATTTCTATTTAATGTCTTTTTATTTTTATTTTATGTGTTTGTTATTTCTATTTAATATCTATTTAAAATCTATTTAATGTCTATTTAATTTGTATTTTTATGTGTTTTTATTTCTATTTTTATGTACTGTATTTTTATTTTATTTTTTACTTTGGCTCCCCCTACATCATCAGCTCCACCCATGATGTCATGACATCATGATGGTGGTTCCGTCCATGATGTCATGACATTGGCTCCACCCATGGTGTCATAATGTCATGATGTTGACTCCACCTATGATGTCAGCTCCACCCACAGTGTGGTAGTAAAATTTTTGGCTGCCCACCACTGATCCCCGACTAAACTCTGTACAATGCCATCTATCATTAATTCTCCAAATTTTCATCAGTTCACTCTCGATTTCATTTATCATGTTCTTATTTAGAAGAATACATGTATTTATCATCCAACTTTAATCTCTTTATAATTGCATCTAACTTTAAAGTCCATACTTATCAATGCATGATCACTATTTCAGAATTAAGTACTCTACTTATTTAATACACTTGATTATTATTTGTCATTTGTTTTTTATATGTGCAATCTGTTATATGCTATTTTCATTGTTTATGTTTATATTAATGTTTATTGTTGATTATTGTAGTGCTTGAAACCAATCCAAATATTGCTAGCACTAAGTAAGTAAGTAAGTAAGTAAGTAAGTAAGTAAGTAAGTAAGTAAGTAAGTAAGTAAGTAAGTAAGTAATCTATCCCTTTCTATGCACCAAAGTGAAAAAAGTAAACCTATCTTCTCCTTTCATCTCTTAAATACATCTTTCATATCAGGTTTATTTATCATTCTATTCAATATTACAACATTATTCCTTTTTTTGTACAGTACAGTCAAACCTCGCATAAAGAGCACCTCACTTAAAGAGTAACTTGCTTAAAGAACAGAATTTTCTCTGAATGTTCGCTTCACTTAACAAATAAAACCAACCAAAAACTCGCTTAACAAATAAATCGGGGCTTGCAAACCCCCCCCCCCCCATTTGGTCACTTACAATGGTGTTTTGTTTAAAGAGCAAACTTGCTTAAAGAGCAATCCTGTGGAACACATTATGCTCTTTAAGTGAGGTACAACTGTATTTGAGGGATCTAATTTGTCTTTCTTCTTATCAAATATTACACATTATTTTTTCCAAGGACTATATGCTTTACTGCACACTTTCCAACTGCACACATTTTTGCAAACTCTTTTTAGATTGCACAATTCCAAGCAAAGTGTTGCACATGTGTAGATTCAGATTTCCAATAGGAAATTGCATTTTGTTCTATATTTGGTCCTAGAAGTGAATACAAACAGGGATGGTAAGTTTGTATAAAATTTGTGAGCCCAAAGAATTCCTCACTCAGCCCAAGCATATTGCAACTCTGGTTTATTGTAGCTGTCTTTCTGTTTCAGTATAATAATGGATGTGATTTAAGGCTAGCTGTCAAATGAGTTCATTTGCCAACAAGGCATTCCTCTGCAACTTATATCACTATTCAAGCTTTTGAAGAAGGGGGCGGGTTTACAATGCCCATTATTCTTTAGGTATTTCTTTGTAGCATTGTGGCATGTGACAGATTCAATTACAGTCGAACCTCGCATAAAGAGCGATTTGCTTAAAGAGTAACTCGCTTAAAGAGCAGAATTTTCTCTGAATGTTCGCTTCGCTTAACAAATAAAACCAACCAAAAACTCGCTTAACAAATAAACCGGGGTTTGCAATCCCCCCACAATTGGTCATTTACAATGGTGTTTCGCTTAAAGAGCAAACTCGCTTAAAGAGCAAGCCTGTGGAACTCATTATGCTCTTTAAGCGAGGTACAACTGTACTTATTCAGTTGAAGTTTCTAGTACAGTAAGTGAGAGACAGAGAAGTCAAGAATATATGTATATGTGGATCTTCCCCATGCAGTATATAAGAAAAAGTAAAGGTAACTATGGTCCATCTGTTACAAAAATCTCCACTGGAACAAAAGGAAGTTGAATTCTGTCCAATATAGTTTAAATTTTAAATCAGTTGATGGGAGAAAAATTGTAGTAAAGTGCATGGGGGAGGCCAGTGGGTAATATCCACTGCAAGGTGTTAATTGCCTATTGAGGCTGCAAAGTACGTCAATATGCCTGGATCTGAGTTATTGACAAAACTCCTATTTATTCCAGACACACAAAAGCTGGGCTCTTTAGAACTGGGCTCTAATCAGTCATGCTTTACTGATTCCACCATGAAGCACCAGTCAATAAAGGCGCTTGCCATCTTAACCCTTTGAAGTTTGTAAAAATTACAAGTTGGATTGATAACATTGATTTTGGGAAAATTCTTGATGGTAAAAGAAATCCTTTAGAAGTAGGGGTTCCATTGGGTGAATGGCATTTACCATTGCTTCAGAGTGAACATCAGGGTGCCGGGCATTAAATATAGATGGATGTCATCTTGCTAGATAAAGGATATGTGGTTCAGAAGATATCTGGGGATTAAGGCTTCCATTGGTTTGACTTGCTTTGCATGTTCTTTCTTTATCGTGAGAATCAGTGCAACAAGGATGGGTAACATTTTTCCTGTGGGACATTCAGTAACTTTCATTGCCAAAGATGACAGAGGTTCAGGGGCTTATGTCTGCTTGGAAATCATGCCTGCTTGGAAACCATTCATGCCATTCCAGAGGATCAATTTGCATGGTTTGTACTTCAGAATTATTTAAATTTTTTGGAATAGTAGCTTTGTTAGTGTGTGTTTTAAGCATATCAGAAAATAAACAAAACAAAAATGTATCGCTTTGAAGACTGTTTTTTTTAAATGTTAACTTTCATGGATCAAGTCCACTTCATCAGACATTGGAGTGAGATGTCAGAATTATTTTAATATACTTTAGACACTGCAGTTTTAACAGGGCTTAAGAGAAGAAAAGGCAGACCTTGGAATAGTTACTCTTTTGGATATTCCTGCTGGCTGCAGATTCTGAGATTTGTAGACAAAACTATTATTTTAATCTTAGAACTGTGGAGCTAGAAGGGACCCTTTGCATCAAGGAGACACACTGCCCTGTCTAGTAGTTTATCTTCTCAAGCTCTGAGCAAAAGAACAGACTTTCTCTAGCCTGTGGAGTTTATATACTCACATATTTTTTACATTTTGTTTGTTATATGTACTGTATGTGTAAAGACCCTGAGATTGATGACTGGAAGATTGGCAGGTCAGCAGATCGAGACCTGAGTTCTGCATGACGTAGTGAGCTCTTGTCGTCCAAGCCCTGCCAACTTAGCAGTTTGAAAGCAAGAAATTGCAAGTAGATAAATAGGTACTGCTTTGGTGGGAAAGGTAACAGCAGTCTGTGTGCTCCAGCAAATAGTCATGCCTGTCACATCTGAAGACTCAAACAGCTCTGGTTCTTTGGGCTGTGAATTGAGATGAGCACTGCCCCCAGAGTTAGACACAGCTGGCTTTTAAGCACAGGAGACCTTTCTCTCTAATGTATTTGTACTAAATGGGCTTATTATGAACAAGGATGAAGAACAATTTAAAAGTGGAAAATTCACAATTTTCTACCTTAATGACTTCTATTGTCATAATATCATGAGAATGCTCTCAACTTAATTATGAGAGTAAAAGACCTCAAAATAACAGGAAGTAGGGCTCACTTTTACCTCCCTGCCATTCCTGTCCTATATTTCCATCTGGTGGGAAGAAAACTGCCTCACTGCACTCTTGAAGCTGTGAGGAGGATTCCCTGCAGTTTGCTAAGGTGATTGGGAGGGTGAGTTCCAATGGAGGCTGCTTCCATACACTTTATATAGCCCTGGTGGCTAATCTTGGCACTCCAGCTGTTCTTGGACTTCAATTACCAGAAGTCCAAGTCAGCACTCCTGCTGGTCAGGGCTTCTAGGAATTGAAGTCCAACAATAGCTGGAGTGCCAAGGTCAGCCAGCACTGCTATGTAGGATGGCAGGGAGGTGAGAGAGTTGCTTTACCTCTTGCCAGTCTGAAGGCTTTTACTCCCATAATTCTCACTGGGTGTAGGTTTTGTTAATTCATGGGAGTGGAAGTTCTCTCTCTATTTAAAAGTGAAACAATGTATCCACTCACTCAATCTGCTTAAAAACAAGTAAAGACAGAATAGGAATTACTGTACATCAAAATTATGGTGTAAATGGAACATGATAGAACTGGAGAAAACATCGTACATGTTAGGCAGTCTACTGTTGCCTAGATGTTTCAGATCACAGCTCCCAGGAGCTCCAGCCAGCATTGCCAATGGTTAAAGGAATCATGGTACAAAACATCTGGAGGTAATCAGATTGTATTTTCCTGGATCACAATTTAACAAAGTTTATATAGCATTTTCCCAGATTCAAACAGTTGCCATGGAATGCATTGAAGAAATGTGAAAAAACAAGTGGTCTGAGATTCAGAGTAGAACTTAAAGCAATGAACAAACTGGAGATCCACTGGATTACACTCAAGCTGGATTTCCAAAATTTGATGTTGCAAATAAACAACTTTAATTTCTTTGGGGAGGAAAGACTGTGGAAGAACAGTTGTGATGCAGTAGGACTAAGAACAGAAAATGTTTCGGCCACTATCCTATTTGCATGTTGTACAACTTTACTAATTGGGTCCACAATGCAGCTGCTCCTCAGCTGGCTAAGCACTTGATTCTGGGAGTGGTAGTGGTGGTCAGGTGAGGAAACCAAGGAAACCATTGTCAGAAGGTGACCAAAATAATCTCTTTGGCCACTCCTTCCACAGTGTCTTGGAACTGAATACACCCACAACCAGTGGTGGGATGTCAAAAATTTTACTACCCCACTGTGATGTCATCACAGTGTGGGTGGAACTAACATCATGATGTCATGACATCATGGGCGGAGCCAACATCATGATGTCATGACATCATAAAATGGGCAGGGCCAAATAATTTTTTAAAAAAAATAAAATAAAAATTTAAAATAAAAATAAAAATAAGCACACACACAGACCCCTCAACCCGCCCACCCACCCACCCACAACACAAACCCATAAATAAAATAAAATAAAATAAAAAATAAAAATTACATTAAAATACACCCCCACCCCCCCAAACACAAATCAACCAGAGCTTTTAAACCAGAGCTTAAAGCTTATTCTGACTAATCTTTTTCACACTAGATCAGATGGAAGTAACTGCAGAATGAACTCACCACAAGATGGCTTCATTTTGGCATTTGAAATGGCTTCATTTCAACTTTTCAACAGTTAAAGAAGTTAGGTACTAAGTCTTTGCCTAACCAGTTCTCTAGGATAATATGCCTTAATGTATATGTAAAACAGCTGTACCTTCTTAAGGATTCTCTAATTGGAACAGCAATTGGAACAGCACAGGTATAGCTTATTGATGAGGTAACTCCAAGACTTTGATTAAAAACCCCAAGCCAGGCCACCAGGCCTTTTTAGGAACTGTGGTAGTACGTCAATATAGGTAAAGGTATTAAATACACATTAAAATACACACAGACACACCACATCCAAAGGTGAGTCACTTACCCTGGGGAGCAGGCTATAGGGAGCTTCAGGCTAGCAGCTTCTCTTCTTCCTCCACGCTTGGGAGGACAGCAAGGAGGCCGTGCGTACGCGCCAAACACTGTAGGCATGCATGCACACCAAGTGCTTGGCATTCATGCACAGTGGGGGAACCAGTGAAAAGGTAAGCCCCAAAGGTGGCTCCCCCCAAAAGCTGCTACCAGTTCTCCGGGACACTGGGGAAAGTTACTACCGGTTCTGGCGGACTGGTGCAAACCTGTTATATTCCATCACTGCCCACAGCCAGGCAATATCTGCACAGCTGACCAAGAAGCTGTCAGGTGCTTGTTGACAGAAAAGTTGTGACTTTTTTCCTTCCTCCTCCATCCTTCCACAAAAGTTGCTGTATGAGAGAAGGGACATTCTATCAGCACAAGTGCTCCTCTGTGGAACTTTATGCTCCACAATTGTAAATAGGTTCCTGAGCTTGCTGTTTGGAATTTGCTCTCCAATGGAGGGTTCTGGCTTGAAACTTAAATCTCCACAACCATCATGAATATGAGGCTTGGGGGTCCCTCACTGAGGTACATAAATGTTAGAACTAACGTGTATTATCACAAATCAGTACTCAAGGAAAAATAAGTGATAAACTATGGAATTTAAGAACAACGACATATTATTAAATGGAGTCGGGTAAAAGTGGACTCAAAAGAGTTCTGCTAAGCAAGCATGTTACAAAAATACTCAAAGAATGATACCTTTGTTGTTGTTGTTCAGTAGCACAGTCGATTCCGAGCTATCTATTATTGCTTGATAGCTGATTTGTCGGGGCTTCAAAGTGAGAGAGCTTTTGTAGCATACTTTACACCACTTACTGCTGATCTGGTAGCAAGATGGCAACAAATAATTTTGCTATAGGCAAGAAGTCATTCATAATGTTTTCCTTCCATGAATGCATTCAGTTTGAGTGGGAGTTGATCAAAGAAACTAAGTGAAGGTACAGAAGAGAACTCTACAGAGAAAAACAGTGTCAAAAGTCAAATTGAGTATAAATTGCTGGCACAGGAATAAGTCTGCATGGAATCTGCAGGGTTGCCTTTTATTTGATGGGTGAGTGTGATGTCTTCTTTTTATTCTTCTATTTCTTTAGATTTTTTTTTGCATGTTTACAATCTCTTTTTGATGTGACCACTAGAGAGCAGGCTTAACCTAGTAACAAAAACTAATTAGTGTGTGGCCTCTTCATTTCCTCAGTCCCTAGGCTGTCTGCCTCCTTCCTCCAGAGCCCCCTTCCCTCTCAGCCTTCCATTTTAATATATAGGCAGAGGGGATTTAGATGGTTCTTAGTTCTGCCTCCAACACTGTGCAGTCTTAGGCCTAATTAAAATGCCGCAGACGACCTGAACCCCACATTAAAATTTGATGAGGAATTGATCAGCCAAGCAAACAGGAAATTTAGCTGTGTGAGTGAGGGTAATGTTTGCTCAAAGGTGTAATGAGTACCATAGGGAATATTTATGGGGACCTCAGTGATGGTTTGAGCAGATCCTTTCCCTTGATTTTTTTTATCGTGCTTACTTGCCCTCTCCTTGTTCAGGCCACATGCATAAAGAAAACCCAGCGATTGCCTCCGGGAGATGCTTGTGGACATTGAGAAAGCCACTTGTGTTTGGCTTGTTTTGCCTTCAAAAATTGCGTAAGACAAAATGGGTTGAAACTGAACCGAAGTCTAGAGACAGACTGATTCCCAGTGTCATGTAGCGAACAGAGTGATGGATTAGGACTGAGAAAGCGTGGGTTCAAATCCCTACGAAAGCTCACTTGGGATATGGAACTGGTAAAACCTCTCTTCAAATATCTTACTCAACATGAGGGTCCTGACTGGAAGGCCCATAACAGAGACAAACTGATCTAACTATTTGAGTACATAGTTTGCTTCTTGTTAAGTATAAGCCTGAATTCTCTAAACAGCTCATATGGTTAGAAAGTCAGCTAAGTCTTTGTCCTAGTTCTCCATTTAGGTCTTAGCAGAGTCCTAAATGGTGGATCCACCATGCTGTGGTTTATCTTATAGCATAATGTCCTAACTAAATGACATCTTTTCCACTGGAGAAACATTTCGGTGTGGAAATTCTCCTGAGTACTCTGCTCACAATTTTTGGACAGCAACATTTCAGGATTATTATTTATTATTATTATTTTTTAAATGAGATGTGTAGGTTATTTGCCAAAACCAGGAATGCCAATGAAAGACAGCACTGGCTCTTTGGTTGTTAGTGGAAATTAGCACTGCCTCCTACAGTCAGACATAACTGACTTTCAAACAAGGGAGACCTTTCCTGGCACCCAAAAGCATTATGGTGGTGGTAATAGTTAAAGCACATCCTAATTCTAAAAAGTAAAAAAAAAAGATGTCAAAGGAATTGAGGGGTGGGAGATAAGCAGTGATGGGAAGTTACTGGTTCAGACCAGTTCACCCAAACCGGTAGCACCCATCAGGAGAGAGTCGCCGGGGTGGTGGTGTTAAACCCCTGGGTGACCTGGGTTCAGTCGCCTCTCCCGGCCCTCTCCAGAAGTGTACTTCTGGGTACATCAAACCTCTATTTGACGCATGTGCAGTTCCAGGCAGCCATTTTGGCTACCCGGAAAGAAAAGGAAGAAAACGCCTGTACAAGTGGCGGGGGTGGCAGGGCCCTTTCCTTGCTGCGCCACTGCGGCAGTTTGCCACTGCGGCGGTTTGCTGCTGTGGCGGTTTGCCGCTGTGGCGGTTTGCCACTGCGCTGCCGTGGTTTCTGCCTGCCTGCTTGCTGCCTGCCTAGTTAGGTAGGTAAGTTAATGGTTTTTTTGTTTGGGGTGGGTGGGTGGGTGGGTTGAGGTGTGTGTGTGTGTTTATTTTTATTTTATTTTATTTATTTTTATTTTTCCTTTGGCTCCGCCCACAACGTCATGACATCGGCTTCTCCCACGACATCCATGATGTCACAGTGGGGTAGTAAAATTTTTGACAACCCACCACTGGAGATGAGTAGTTAGAAGTAAAGGAGATTGCAATGTCCCAATTGTAGTTCCCAATATCCTCCATTCTGAAATTCTCTGTCACAAGGACAAGTTGATCTTGGAGATTTTCCTATGTCAGTGGGACTTGGCATATTTCAGGCTGAAATGAATTTGGGATTCTTGCTTAAGAGCTGCATATCAACCAGAGCTGCTCTAGTGTAGGAGTTCTGAAGACCAGAAGGGGAGAAATAGGCATAGATCTTCCCAATGGTTGGGGAGGGGTGGTTGGATCTCTCTCACCATCTTATGTCTAGTCCAGGACCTTGGATCAGAAACTAGGCAGCCTTATCATGCTCCTGTCATCCATTCTTGAATGCTATAGGGAGGATTTTTGTCTCAGCACATGCAAATACTCAGCAACTTTTAAGGCAAGGAATATAAAAAGAATTGGAAAAAGGCACATATGGCCTATCTGGATAATCTCTCAATTATAAATCTTTCTTTGGCTTGAATATAGGTGAAGGAGACCTTACATGACTCTTAAAAATATAAAAATTCTTCTTTAAATAAAGGTTGTTAGATCAGGATAGCATGGAGAGAGGTCCAGGAAGTGTCCAGAAACCACAACAATATAATTACATACAGCTCATTTTGCCCACCTCTGTGGAAACCCTTATCACAGAGCTGACATAAATTGTTGCTGTCCTCCAAAAACCAACCTAGATAAATCATCAGTTGTACAGTAAATCGTTTCTTCCCCCACTATCAGGAGGCAGGGCAATGGAGGATATCATGGAAAGCATTGGTAAAGAGCTAAATACAATTATACCAATGGTAAATACCTACCCTGAGATGTCTTGATAATTAGAGTTCTCAGTTAATACATTGCTGAGAGTTATCAACATTTGCAAGAAAAGCAAAGCTCCTGTTCCAAAACCTGGCTCCTTAAGGGTATAATGGTGTTCATAAATGTTGAATATCACAAAGAACCTTCAGCTGTCTTGAAAGGACTGTGGGTCTCCAGAGCCCAGTCTTCCAAGGTAGCACTTTGAGGAAGTCCTTCAGTATCCCAAGAAGGGCTTTTTATTGGTTGTCTGTCACTGTTTCAGATTCATTCCTGACATGAAGCCACAAGGGTCTCATTCATAAAGGATTTGCACACTGTCATAGTATATGTCCTCTGTTCTTTTAGACATTTTGAAGTGGCACTAAACTCATACTGAAAAATGAGAGAAAGAAAGAAAGCCATTTTGTCTTTCCAACCAACTTGTAACTTTGTTGGGTTCTAAGATTTCATTATATTTACTCTGGTTGTAAGGTGGGTATTAATACCTATAAAAAGAGTATGGAAAGATAAAACTGTGCAAAAAACAACAACCATGTTATACTTATTGCAAACTACAGTACTCTAAAATTGTACAGCTCTCTGGATAAGTGTAGATAGGATAATATATGGATAATTCATATGATTTCTGTTTTCAGTGCATAAATAGCATGAGTAGAAACTGAGAATTCATATAGCACTGGAGAAAAAGCATTTCAGTTAGCTATTTAAGCAGGCAAATGGGGAAACAAGTATAATTCAGGAGAGTATTAAATACCCCCAAAATAATGTAAATCGAAACATTAGCCGGAAACCTACTACTAGTCTATATTTGCATAAATGAAATGGGTTACATCATGGTGGCAAGCTGCCATTTCATTTACAGCTAAAGAGCCAGCACTGTCTGCATCTGCAGACATTTCCATGGCCATGTAGCAGGCATGACTAGGTGCCGGAGCACACATAATACTGTTACCTTTCCTGCTGAAGCGGTACTGATTTATTTACTTGCAATTTCTTATTTTTGAATTGCTAGGTTGGCAAGAGCTGGGGCAGATGATAAGAGCTCACTCCATCACACAGCACTCAGGTATTGAACTATTTGTATGCTGACCCTCTGGTTGTCAAGCTCCGTGTCTTAACAACTAAGCCACCATAGCCTTTCAGTAGCAAATCTAATTTGTATTTCGCAGATCAATACACAACAAAGCACAGTTATCCTTTGACAGTCTTTCAATTTTGTTGAGCAGTTCTCTTGACAGAAAATACAGTTTATGCAAAACTTATAGGGAAATGTATGATTAAAAATAATAATACAGTAATACCTCATATAACATTAGTATCGAATAACACTAAAATCGCATAACATCAAGGAATCTGGGGGGAAGAATTGCATCAGATAACATTAAGATCCTATGGGATGCTTCAGATAACAACCGCGAAAGCCTGTGTGGTTACAATGTATCTCTATGGATCCCATAGAGGATCAGATAACACTAAAAATCATATAACACGAAGACTTGTGGAACCAGGTTTTAGTGTTATATGAGGTTTTACTGTACAGTCAAACCTCGCATAAAGAGCGCTTCGCTTAAAGAGTAACTCGCTTAAAGAGCAGAATTTTCTCTGCATTTTTCCTCAGATTTGACTATGCGACTGAACAATAACAAAATGTAGAAATTGATAATTATCCAAACTTAAGATAAGTACATAGCTATACCTTGCTGTTGTTCTTGTCACAGAGGAGGTCTTTGAAGGCATAAGGATAACGTTTTTCACTCGTCCTTTCTGCTTTAAAGTAGAATTGCATGAAACAAAGCCCTGTCTCATTAGTTTCCAGCCTCCCACACATTCATTCTGACTCTCTAGGACAGGGTTTTCAAGGCCACTAGACCCTTTTCCAATCCCAGCCAGCTCCAAAGCTCAGAGAAGTTATATCTTTGGAGCACAACTCCAGCCAGTGACCATGCTGGCTGGGTGGATTCAAGGAGCTGTGTCCAAAGAAGTAAACTTTACAAGCTCTGGCCAGTTCACATAGAGCCTACACTGGTACAGCTGAGAAGGATGCAAATAATATCCCAACATCTCCAAACAGAAGTAAAATAAACAGATTTTTGAGTTGATCAAAACACAAGAAGGCCAAGGACAGTCAACACTTCCCTTCTTCTAAAAAGCAAATAACTTACTTCCAGTAAAGAAACTTAGAAGCTCTAAGGGTGATTGTACAAAGTGTCACACATGAACTGTCTGTCTGCTGGACATATACTGTGGGTTGTTTTTTTTTTTTTTTTGGTAAAAAAGAGAACTCCTGGCTTCTAGACAACAAGCCAACTCCCTAGAGGCTAAAATACTTGAAAGAGCTGAGACAGGAAAAGTGGTTAGTGTATGAAGCTTTCAATGATATGACAGCAACAACTCTTTCTTTTGGTTTCCCCAAGCTATCACCTCCTTATACTGCTATCAAACTTCTGCCATGCCCACCTAGATTCGACTTCTTTCTCTGCATGTGTGTCAGCATAATAGTCTAAGAGCCAAGTATAGATTGGACTATCCTCAAAGTAGAGATTCACACAGAACTCAGTGTGAAATAACAGAGGTAGATTGAACCCCCATCATATTAGGGGAAAATATGTTGGGAGTTCAAAATGTTTTCTTATGATTTTTGGTAACCGTGTGAAGCAAAGGGTTAGTTATGAACCCTGAAACATTACTATTTATTTGTCATATCATCATCTTGCCTGAAAAGCCAGACAAACTCCTTTTGAAATCTAGGGAATAGATAATTTAAAAAAAGAAATAAGAAACAAGTTTTAGGACACCGGCTGACTGCACAAAGGAACGTGTAGGATCCAATATCAGTGGCATCTAGAGCAACAGAGGAGAAAAATAAAGGTCATTTGTAGAACAATTAGAACTGATGTTTCAGCCTTGTGGTTCTTCCTTAGGGCACCGAGAATCTAGGACACAGCTAAACTCAATGACATCCTGTTCCTCTATAGCCTAAGGAAGGCCCTGGAGGCAAAAATGCCAACTCTCGTTTAATTCTCCCATTTTGACAAACAGATTGACCCTTCCCTTACTAATGTGTTGTTTTGGAACTTGGAAGGTGCCAGTGGAAGGGTTTGTGTACTCTGGGCCTTAGATTTTTGCCACCCCCACACATCTACATACATCTCCATGTCCATAAACATTCTGCAGAATACAGCCAATTTGGAAACTGAGCTCAAAGCACTTTCCTGGCAAAGGGGCAGGTAGTTGGCAAAATTATGATCTCAAATGAAGAGTGGAAATAGAGGGATCAGGGATCTCTGTTGCCTAATGATGCTGGGGTATAAGCACGAGATACAAACAGACATGATTTCTGTTTTTCTCTTTTGATCTTTCACCACAAATAAGGTTTTTTTTTTAAACTAACAGTAGAGGGAGAGCCAAACATATCTATACAGTGTCACACTGCTGAAGACATTTGAAAATTCTACTTTTAGGCAGGACAGAAATATGGCTGAACATGAAATACAAGCCACTGATGTTTTCCCAAACTAAGCCAGCCAATCTGCCTGCTTGCCCATTTCTTTCCATCTCTTTCTCTCTTATCTTTCCCTCTTACCTTAAAAAAGCAGTACCCATCACCATTCAGTAAAACTGACCAGAAAGTCAGCAAGACCTGAGTGCTGTATGACAGAGTGAGTGCCTGCCATTTGTCTTAGCTCCTGCCAATGTAGGAGTTCAAAAGTAAGAAATTGCAAATAGATACTGTTTCAGCAGGAAAGATAACATCATTCTGTGAGCATCTAGAGCAACAGGCATGAGTCTAGTCATGCCTATCACATGACCACAAAAAAGCATGATGGATTTCAAGCAAAGGAGACCTTTACCTTTACTGAAAGGTGAACTGAATGAGTTTCTCCCCCTTCCCCATTAAGAAATAGAAGAAATAGAAACAGTGTTGGGCAGCAGCCGGTTCAGACCAGTTCTACTGAACTGGTAAGTAACAATCCCAGGTGGTTGTCGGGGGGGGGGGAGTAACCTTCCCAGGAGACCACCTGAGGTGGTTACTTTTTTTGGAAGCGACCAGTTCGGTTGCCTCTCCAGCTGCCCTTCATTGCAGCCCAAAATAGCTGCTGGTAAGTGTGCATGCATCAAAATACCATTTGACGCATGCATGCTGAATACTGGAGGCACACATGTATCAAATGGTATTTTGACGCATGTGCACTTACCAGTAGCCATTTTGGGCTGCAGTGAAGGGCACGGTGGCTGGCTGTTGAGGACCTCAGTGGCCTCTTTGGAGGGGCAGGGGCAGCAGCAGCAGCAGCAGCAGTGGCCCTCGCTTGAGTCGCCCCATGCTGCACTGCCATGCCACGACACTACCCTGCACCTCCATGCTGCACCACCAGCCCTATGCCACTGCCACTCACCGCCACTTGTCCATCATCGCCGCTTGCCCGTCGCCGCTGATGCCACCAGCCACTGCTGGTTCCTCACTGCTGCCGCGCCATTGCACCAGGCCAAACCGTGGTGCATCGCCAGGACGGGCCAGGCCAGACCAGGCCACACCACCAGGCCAAGCTGCACTGCCAGACCTGGCCAGGCCAGGCCAGGCTAGGCTGCACCGCTCCGCTGCCAGACCACTGCTGTTGCTGCCTGCTGCTCCCTGACCCCAGCGTAAGTGACTAGGGTTTGTGTTTGGGGTGGGTGGGTGTTTTATGTAGTGTGCTTTTATGTGTATTTAATGTCTATGTTAATTTGTATTTTTATGTTTTTTATTTCTATTCAATGTCTATTTAATTTGCATTTTTATGTGTTTTTTATTTCTATTTTTATGTGTACTGTATTTTTATTTTATTTTTTACTTTGGCTCCACCCACATCATTGGCTCTGCCCACAACATCATGAAGACATGATGTTGGCTCCACCCACAATGTCATGACATCATGAAATTGGCTCCACCCATGACATCGGCTCCGCCCACAGTGTGGTAGTAAAATATTTGGCTGCCCACCACTGAATAGAAAGCAAAGAGTTTCCATATTACAATGGAGTCTCATCTATTCATCTTGAGGAGAAATTTACAATTTCTATTCAACATCATAGGCCTTCAACTTTTTGGAACAGGGAAAGAAAAATTAGTGATTTGTTGATTTAGAACCAATCTAATTGACTAAGACACCTAGAGAATGATTTTGAAAGCTCCATGAGATTCCTCACATTCAGCAGAGTGAGATAAAGAGTTACCACCACCACCCCCATCGCCTCAACAAATGTGTGTAAAATGTGTGCAAAATTTCTGTCCTTTTTCCTTGGGAAGCAAAACACATGTAAATGCATACACAGAGAGAATACAGAAAGAGTAACTGATTGTTAAGAAAGATAAAAATAACTCATCCAAATTTAAAATCATTCATTTTTCAACACAATAAAGAATGGTTGCCCTAATTTTGCACAAGAACTGTTCATATTTTGCACAAAATGCAAAATTTTGTACGGTTCTCCAGATGAGGAGAAAGTTGTTGTGATACTTCATCCTTGCCATGAAGAAACAAGGATGGGCACCCCCCACTCCAGAGCTTATCAGGTGTATTGCTGGAGATACATAGATTCTCTTATAGAATCTTTCATTGTTCATTTGGTGTATTTTGAGAAAGAAGGCAGAGTTATAGTAATGCACATATCAAGCTAACATTGTACACCTGACTCTTACTGTGTCAAGAAAGTTTTAGAAGAGGACTTTAATAACTTTGTTACTTAGAAAGTAGCTTATTTATTAGAGAAAAACATTTCCCCCCTATTATTGGCATTGGAAAAAGCCACGTTGGGAGGAAAGATGATGTGTTTGCATTTTCATTCAATCAGAAACACAATCCCCCTCTTTCTCTTTGTAAATTTCCATATTGTCGCTTGCAATTGTCTCAACTGTATTTATGTAAAACGATTTCCCAGATAATTTCTGTCAATAATTCTTAGCTGGAAGCCATATTTATCATCAGCTCTGCACAGTTGTATGTTTCCAGTGATTAGGTTTACAGTTAGGAACGTAAACAAAGTCTACCATGTGATCCATGTACACGGTTGACTTTGTTTATGGAGCTACTGAAGATACCAAGAAGGAGCTGCGTGAACTGCATGGGTTTTTTAACATCAGGACAGCAGCACTACAAATTGAACCACTAGGTAATATTTTTAATTGACTTTTAATTGGCTAAAATTGGAACAAATAGTGTGTATACCAAATCCTCTCTCCACCCCTTCCCTGATGGAGGCCACTGGAATTTGCATTGCTTTAACCTGGTCAGAGAAGGGACCTGCAAGTATCAAATCAACTGATGCTTTTAAGAGCAGAGCCTGGCAAACAGATCATCATGCCATAAACATTTTTGAATGCATGCCTGAAGAAGTGATCTTGAATCACATAAGCTCTCAATGATTTTTTTAATTTAGTGATCCAGAAAAGGTATCACCTTCTACTTCTGCATAAGTTAGGAACATGTTTAGCAAAACCATTGTTTTCAGGAAACAATTTCTGGCATGATTTTTTGCATGATAGAAAACTGCAAAAGCAGTTTCATTGTTGCTCAGCTGAGCTTTTCCCCATCCCATTTTTCTTGCCAAATTCTTAAGGGTCAGAGTAGAGGTGATGTAGAATGTATGTAGTACAGAGATATGCAGCACTATCTACCTGCCCTGTGTCTAAATCAGTGCTTCCCAACCTATGTTTTTTTTTTGTCAATTGGCAGAAGTCTAAGTCAATTTCCCAAAGCACTGATCAGCCAATCTACTGATGTAGGCTTCTGGGAATTTAAATTCCCCTGTGACGCATTGGGAAACACTGGCCTAAATAAAGGGCATAGAGATTGGGATGGAGCATCACCTTTGTAGATAATCCATCCCAATCATTATTTGGATCTGAAATGGTATTTGTGTGTTTCTAGTTTTCTGCATTGCTTGATATACATGGATTCTCTTACAGATACTTTCATTGTTCATTTGGTGTATTTTGAGAAAGAAGGCAGAGTTATAGTAATGCACGTAAAGATTGAAGGCAAAAGGAGAAGGGGATGGCAGGGGATGAGGTGGATGGATTGGAATTGTTGACATGATGGGCATAGGTTTGGGTGGGCTGCAGAGGATGGCAAATGACAGAGGAGTTTGGTGGTCCATGGGGTGGTGGGCTGTTGCCGGTTTGCACTGGTTCACCCGAACCGGTAGTAACAATCCCGGGTGGTTCTCCATGGGGGGGGGGGTTTAGAAACCACCTGGGATTTTTTTTTTAGGCATCCAGTTTGGACGCCTCACCGGCAGCCATTTAAAAAATTTTTGGAGCCAAAATGGCTGCCTGGAATTGCACATGCGTCAAACCTCCATTTGACGCATGTGCACTAAAAAATAGAAGTGCACATGCGTCAAATGGAGGTTTGATGCATGTGCAGTTCCAGGCAGCCATTTTGGCTGCCCAGAAAGGAAGGGCATAGGCAGTGCCTGGAGAAGTGGAAGCGGCGGCCTTTCCTCACCGTGCTGTGCCGCCAGGCCACTGGGCCACTTTGCAGCAGCACTGGTTTGCCGCCGTGGCGGTTTGCCGCCGTGCAGCCGCACTTCCTGCCTGCTTGTCTAGTGCCTGTTCCCCGACCCCAGGCCCGGTAAGTGATGGATTTGTGTTTGGGGTGGGTGGGTTGGATGATTATTTTAATTTAAATGTGTATTTTTTAAAAAATTTCCTTTGGCTCTGCCCACAATGTCATGACATCATGATGTTGGCTCTGCCCATGACATCATGGCATCATGATGTTGGCCCATGATGTCAGCTCCGTCCATGGTGGGGTAGTAAAATTTTTGACAGCCCACCACTGGTCGGACTCAACTGTGTGACAGAACAACCACAACGTTTTCTGTAATGATACCTGTGAACAGGGAAGCACAAAGCGCAAGGTCAAATCACAGCTTGGTATAAAGAGGGCAGAAGGGCACCACTGATTGTCTGCAAAAATGGGCATTTTTTTCTCCTTCTTTTTTCCAGCTGCCAGGAGAAAGTCCCAGTCAGTTTCTTAAAGAAGTCCCTAGGAAGAGAGTGATTGGGAGACTTTAAAAGGGTAATGGATGTCTGGTTTTGATGTGTCCTAAAAAGGCAATGCAAGCAGTTGTGCTTCTATCCTTTCCATTTTTTCCTTTCTATCACCACTCTTTCTGCTGCCTAGATCTGAGATTAGTAGTGCTCTGGGCACAAGACCTTGTTGATTTTAAACAAGGCAGCAGGGAATTGAAAGAAGCCTGATTTTTAAGATAAAGCAATCTCTTCTTGATATTCTTGAGTTTTTCTTTCTCTTTCCTTTTCTAAATCATAAAGTATGAATGCTATATTTAACACCTGATAACCATGGGAGTGGCTCCCCATCCTATAAATCAGGGATTCTCAACCTGTGGCACATGGGCCAAATGCAGCCCACGGTACCACTTCTTGTGCCCCCTGCTTCCACCACACCAGGAAGTGCAATGTGGTGGAGGAAGGGTAAAATAGCTGTCTGGCCCCTGAAGCTGTCTGAGGAAGCATGACCCAGCCCCTGGCTTAAAAAAGTTGAGAACTCCTGCTATAAATCCCTCTGGGCGATGTTCTTTATCCCATGGTCAACCATGTATTGGTACAGTTACACCAACTGGATTTGTTTTTCCACAGTTTTCCAAAGATACTGCACACAGTAGGCTGTTTCCACTAAAACGTGGTGCACAGTAGATCTAAACTAGGGGTTCTCAACCTTTTAAAGCCAGGGGCCAGGTCAAGCGCTCACAGACTGTTCTGGGGGCCTGACTATTTTTTGAATAGAATTTTTATTCATTTATTATTTATACATTTCCCACTCTGGGTGGTATACACACAATATCAGACAATAATTTGAAAAACTACAACAAATCAAAAACAGAACAGCCAAACAAATACTCCCCCTTCCCCTCCCTACATACATGTAAACAAAATAAAATGGCATTTACACAAAACAAAAACACAATGAATTCAACATTGGTGCCTCCATTTTTGAATGCGAAGGTTTCTGGTGCTTTGCAAAAATGGAGTACACTCACCAGAAAGTTGCATAACTAAAGTTGCATCTCTCCTCCTCCCACAGGTAAACAAAAGGAGCCTTCCTACTCAGTGGTGGGTTGTCAAAAATTTTGCTACCACACCGTAATGTCATCACAGTGTGGGCGGAGCCAAAGAATGAATGAATGAATGAATGAATGAATGAATGAATGAATGAATAAATAAATAAATAAATAAAAAAATAAACACAAACACAAACACACACCTCTCAACCCACCCACTCACAACACAAACCCATAAATAAATAAATAAATAAATAAATAAATAAATAAATAAATAAATAAATAAATAAATAAATAAATAAAAAGGTAAAATGAGTAAAATAAAAATTACATAAAAATACATCCATAATTTTTGGATATGTTTTTTAGAATCAAGAATAGGATATCAGATTTTGGGTTAAAGGCAAACTTCACACTAAATTAAACTAAAAACACGAGTTTTGCAAGAAAACTTGACGTGATAGAATTTTTAAAGTATTTTTCTTGGTTTCACTAAGTAGAAAACTATAAGAAACAGTAAAAAAAATCCTATGCAGTTTTTTGGTTGTAGACCTGTGTAATAACCATTGCCAAACCAGGCAGACTCAATTGGTGCACTAAATGTCTTTTGCCACTGCAGCCATGCTAGTACAGTAATACTTCGGATAACGTTTACCTTGGATAATGCTAAAATCGCATAACGTTAAGCAATCTGGGAGGGAGAATTGGATTGAATTACGTTAAGGTCCTATGGGATGGATCAGATAACAACCGCTAAAGCCTGTGTGGTTACAATGTATCTCTATGGAACTTTAATGTTATCCAATCCATCCCATAGGATTTTAACATGCATCAGATAACACTAAAAATCGGATAACACCAAGACTTGTGGAACCAAGTCTTAATGTTATCCGAGGTATTACTGTATCTAGGTATAAGATGAGGATGAAGGAACCCTCTCAGTTTACGGAGCTGATTCTTTAGGAAAAATGTTGACATGGAAGGAAAAACCTATATAATAATTTGAAATTCAAAATCTTCTGACCAACATCTCATTTGGATTCAGTTTCAGCTTGTTCAACCTCACACAGCTGGCTATTGAAATGAAGCACTCTTCCAGGCCAGGGAAGTAGGTTCCTTGGAGGAGATAAGATAGCCATGGATTCACCATCTATTCTATTCCATTCTAAGCAATATCATCAATCCCTGTGTCAGCCTGCTGCAGTTGATCAATGATCCACATATGGTACAAAGTAAATATGGGGCAGACATAGACAAAAAGTCTAGGGAGGGTATGGAGAGGAAAAGCTGTATCTACATGAGATGTATGATCTAATCCAAAGCACTCGGGTGGTGAACTGAGATGCTTCTTGATCTCACAACCTTCTATATGATTTTCTGCTTCCCTCCTTCCCTGTCCCAGGACTTCCATGGTTTCTTCATGTGAAACTCTGTGCATAATTCCTTTAGTACTGGGCAGAAATGGATGCATGATTGCTTTGCTTTCTCAATTTCTGCCACAAATGCTCACTGTTGAAACTGACCTTAGGAAGAGAACACAATTGACAAGAACAGCAGAAGGGATGTCTGTGGAGGATAATATTTCAGGCACCCAACTGCACAGGACTCTCAAACTTAAGGTATGACCACCCTGGGAATTAGATTTTAATTTGGACCACTTTTGGAGTGGTGGGGTGGTGGTGGGAAAATATATAATATATTTCCCAGAAATCATGCAACACACTGGGAAATGGGCTCCAGGCCAACCCCAATCTGTGATCAAGTTGAACCTTTCTGACCCAGTTGTAGTTTTTTGACTTTTGAGGAAATAAGGGTGGAGTGATTCCCTGGCAGACAAAAAGATCATTTTAAAGGAGAGTGTTCCTGTTAAAGTGATCCTTTCTGGTGTGGTCAGGTATGTATCTTTGCAGATGTCTGATCACACCCATAATCTTGTGCAGGAAGTGGTAAGGAAAGGACAGGAAGCACTGCTCAGCATTTCTCCCTGATGCTGCTCCAGCAAATCTCTCACTTTCTGGGGGAGTCCTAAACAATTCATTGATGGAGCACTGTGATTTTCAGTGCAAAAACCCTAGTGGAAGACTAAGGACTTTCTTTTCTGGTCTTCTTTTTCCTTCTTCAGTTTCACTGCTTTAATTCCTTGCTGGCCCCTGCTTGCCATTCCTATGCATGGAGTAAGAGTCTCTCGATTTTCTCGTTGTAAGTTCCAAAGTGCACAACTACTGTTGTTGCTGATATTTCTGGCAGAGACAAGCAAGTTGAATCAAACAATCAACTGAGTAGAAAATGTACAACGTGTGGCCATAAATGTTGCCAATCCTATTTCTGGCTCAGCTCCAGACAGAACATGTTCCAAAATTGTGAAGGCCTTTTGCTGACAGCTAAGCTGCCAATCTGCTGTGCATTGGAGTAGCTATTTGCAAAGTGCTTAGGAATGTAAATACAGGGCCTTTGGAAATGCTGACTACAAAGTGTTATTGTAGATGGCATAATGAACCTCTCCGTGCACAATAAATTTGGCAACTGGCTTCAAAGCATAGTGTTGGGTCTATTTTTATCAGTTTGATAGATAAATGAATGTACAAAGTAGGAGGAAAGGAATAAGAATGTGGGTTATGGCTCTAACATTTAGATTTGGAATTGGCACATTCTTGCACTATTTGTTTGGTTGAATATCAAGTGGAGGAGTTTTTCTGATAACCAGAAAGCATTTTGCACTGGCTGTAGCTCACCTTCTGAAATGTGCAGCAATTAAGTCTGGTTCGGTTTCTCATATATGTATACGATCTATACAGAGGTACATAGCATGCCATTTCATTAGTTGTGCCACTGGTGCAATGCCAGCAGTGCCACTTTCAGCAGCAAATTGCTGCAAATTAAGATTTTGGCTGAGGCATTTCCTATTGGACAGCAACTGCATTACCTGAATGCAAAAGAAAATGTCTACTCTGAATTCTTAACTTGTGGCATTTTTTGGCTGAAAGTTAAACCATTTGCTTTATACTGGCAGAATTTTATAATAGGATTCTGGCCATCTACACATGACAACACATAATGTAAAATGTTTACTATAAACCAAGGTCTGTGTGTAGCTATTTGTATTCTAGTAGGTCCAGTGGCGGGGGTGACCGGTCTGCACCAGTCCAGGCCAGGGGGTGGTGGTAGTAGAATTGGGTGGCTTCGGGCAGTGCATAGTAGAATTGAGTGGCCTTCCGGTGGGGGAGAAGTAAAGTTGGGTGGCCAAGCCCACCTCCCTACCCTGCCCCGCCCACCTCCCTGCCCCACCCTGCCCACCTCCTCCTCTACTTCCATATCTGGGTGACCTTGCACAAATGGAGTTGATGGCCCAGGGGTGGCAGCCTGGCCTTGGTGTGACTGCCTCCCCTGGGGACTGGGGTCCCTCCCACTCCCCCTGTGTGCCATGCTGCACGCCATGCTGTGCACCATGCTGGGAGGAGGAGGAGGATCAGAAAGTGTGGCTGGGCCCAGCAGCATGGCTGTGCTGCCGCTGCTGTGGCCCGGGCACTCTCCTTGGCATCAACCCAAGTGTGGAGGAGGAGGAGGAGAAAAAGCAGTCACCCAGTGCCCTCCCGCCTGCTCCCCAGGGTAAGTGACTTTGTGTGTGGGTGGGTGTGGAGAGGGATGGAGGTTGGGTGGGTGTGGAGAGGGATGGAGCATGGAGGGTATGTGTGTGTGTGTAGGGGGAAGAGGGTCTCAGATGGAGGGTGGGTCAGTGTGTGTGTGTGGAGAGGGATGGTGTGTGTGTGTAGAGGAGAAGGGTCTCTGATGGTGTGTGTGTAGAGGAATGGTGTGTGTGTGTGTGTGTGTAGGGGGAGAGGGTCTGTGGAGAGGGATGGAGGGTGTGTGTGTGTGGAGAGGGATGGAGTGTGTGTGTGTGTGTGTGTGTGTGTGTGTGTGTGTGTGTGTGTGTGTGTGTGTAGGGGAGGAGAGGGTCTGTGGAGAGTGATTGTGTGTGTGTGTCTTTGGCTGTAATCAGAGATGAGCACTGAACTCTAGAGTTGGATACGACTGGCTTTCAAGCAAGGGCAACATTTACCTTTAAGGTTTTGGCCGTGGTTAGTTGTAAGTTGTTAGTAAAGTTAAAGGTCGCCCTTGCTCAAAAGCCAGTCATATCTGACTCTAGGACTGCTCATCTCCATTTATAGCCAAAGAACCAGTGCTGCCTGTGTTTGCAGATGTATACATGGCCATATGGCAGGCATGACTAGATTCCCCATAATGCAGGCTCCGCCCACGATGTAGGCTCTGCCCACAGCATGGTAGTGAATTTTTTTGCTGCCCACCACTTAGTAGGTCCCACACATGGAATCTGAATACTGCCAAAGAAGGGGTCATATTGCATGGTAGCGAGCACACTTGCACATAAATGTGCATGTACCAGGCATTAACTCACACTAAGCAAGCTAAATGAGATGGAATAAGGTGGCCACAAGACATTTTGCTGAGTGGTCAGATTCTTGTAACACGGATATGGTCCGAAGCCATTGTTGTTAAGCATATTATGATTTGATCATTGCCTGGATTGAGCCCTGCTAGGATCCAAATGTATGCCACCTTCAAGTCTTTCCCTGAAGAACTATCAGCTATAAAACTCCCTTTAAGTGTGTATAGAAAGGCAATGAAATAGGACCATATTGAGCTTTCATATTCTTGGGGATAATGGGAACATATGAGGCACTTTCCTTGAGTCATTGGCAAGAGCTTTGTCTGTGTAAGAAAAATCACTTCATTTTGGACTGTATATGAATAGTATGACATTTTGGTTGCTGGTACAGTGGAACCCAGTATGAAAAAATTGCACAACAAAAAGAAAATGAAAAAAAAAAGATGCCCTGTACAATGATAATTGTCGCTATGCAATACAACGTCTCTATGGGGGAAATTGTACAGTGAAAATCTCTATGGAAAAAATTGCATAGCGATTTTTTTATTGTAAGATTTTCCAAACAGGGATTTTCATTGTACAATTTTTTCCAATAGGGATTTTTGCTAGTATGGGGGAAATCGTACAAAAAAAATTGCATAGCGAAAAGCCCCTTAGAATAAATTATTTTCATTATACAGGATTCCACTATACTGGTTATTCCATACAAAGCACTTCCTACTGAAGTATGGATACATCTGGAGATCATATATGGCAGGGGTAAGCAAAATCCGAAGGTCACTTTTGATATCAACATTGGTAAGAAGTACCTCCTGTGATTCACCCAATTTTATACTTTGCACAAAAATTATAACTAAAAAACTATTTTATTAATATTATAATACATAAAAAGCTAATTTATATTTTTAAAGTGTTTAATTACAGCTAGACCATGGCTGTTGCATCAAAATTAGCCCACCTCTCTTTCATTTCTCAGTTCTGATTATTCTGATACACACTTAAGGTACACGGGATACAATATTTATGCTTAGCAAACTCTACAGCAGTAGAGGAAAGAGAGACTTACAAATGTTCAAAGTGTACCTTTCATAGAAAGGTTAAGCAGCTCATATGCTTTGAAGAATGAAATTAGAGATCAATTCAAACTGATAAACTGGGGTGCATTACAGTTGTCTTCCTAATTATTTTCAACTGTGAAATGTTGTTCTGTCACTGTTCTAGCAAGACATGTGGTACTGCAGCAGATGTTTTTTCACACTTATCCACAATCAGCCTCTGAGTCTGTTCCTTATTTTTGCAGCCAAAAGATAATTACTCCCCTCCCCACTTTTTGATCCACCTCTCCACCTTTGAACACCCCCCTAAAAACACCATCAATATTTCATAAACGTACAGTGACAAATGTATTTTAATGTGGTCCACAGAGGACTTGAGATTGATTGGCCTCTCAAAAATATGACACGTTTCAAAGTAGGATATTCATGCAGCATTTTAGTGCCTACATTAGTCAGAGGGAAGCAGCACCTAAATTTATCATAGTTATGGCTTTCTCAGTATCTATTTTCTTTTAGCCACTGACAGCAAGTATCTGCACGGCCCTATTGATTGGTCTTGTGACTTGGTCTTCAAAATGTAGAGGGTGTGGGAGCTTTTCAGATCAAATTAAGCCCTTGCTTCTTGAAGTCTGTATGTTAAAGTACACCTTGAGTGCAGGGAAATCTGACTTGATTCATGCTTATTTCCATTCACAAGGTGAGGAATAGAGGAAGGGAGAGTAGTTATCACCTGATGATATTGCAGGTTAACTTGTCTTCTGTGATAGAGGGGGACTTTAGTTTTTTTTTTTTAAAGAGATGGGATACAGTGGAAATGCTAATTGTTTTGGTTGCTGAGCTAAGTACAGTAATAGGCATCTGTGTGGTCTGGAAGGAGTCTACTGCTGAGGGAGATGCTCATTGATCATTGGTTTATCAATTCTAGTTAACTAACAACCATCACAGTACACACTTGTACTCTAAGTGACTTTTCACCTCATCACTTCTTAAAAGAAGACAGCGGCAACCAAGATCAGACTTTTTCTTTTGTTTATGACATGTGATTTCCTTGAATTCTTGAATCTGGGCTTGCAGCAGAGGCGTAGCTACCGCCGTATCTGCCGTATCAATTATACGGGGCCCCAGAGCCACGGGGGCCCCCAACGTGCGTAAGCAAAACAAATCTTTACCCTTCCTAAGGGCCCCCAAACAAATTTTTATACGGGGCCCCGCCAAGGCACGCTACTCTTCTGGCTTGCAGAGCAAGTGCTTGCCAGAGAAGTGGTCTACTGATATATTCTTCCAGACACTCCACTGCCCCTCCCCCCCCCCCCCCGTGCTTCAGGATGCCATTAGAGCTTCTAGTTTAGCCAGAGCCAAATTGATTAAAAAGCATCTGAAAAGAAAATTGAAGCTTTTGAAATGTGGCTCTATAGATGGTTGCTAAGGATATCATGGGTTGACCTTGTGACTAATGTAGAAGTGTTGTGCTGGATAGATAAACAACAAGAACCGTTTAAGACCATCAAACAAAGAAAGCTCCAATACCTTGCACATATCATGAGGAATGATATGAAGTATAGAATATTCCAACTTGTTCTACAAGGAAAGATACTTGGGAAAGAAGCCCTAGACGTAGATGAACTTTGTGGCTAAAGAACCTGAGAGACTGATGTGGTAGGTCCTTGGAAGAACTGTTCCAAGGAGTTAAGAACAGGAAGACTATCGCCATGATGATAGCCAATATTCAGAACAGATATGGCATTTGAAGAAATTCCATCATGCCCTGCAAAGCTGGCTTTCCTTCAGTTGAGGCTAGAAGCAGCCAGATTATCTGTTTTCCACCTCAGTTACAGTACTTCCATAGTTACTATATGCGTGCAACTAGCCCTTAGCCACATGTTGCTCTCTAGGACTTCTTCTTCTTTCATGTCTCAATCAAACCCTGGACCACAAAAATGAAGGCATTTTCTTGGCTTTGTTATTGGCTAAACATAAATCCTCGTCAATGCATGTTTCTGCCAGTAATCAGCAGACCAGTAAATGAGCTGGATTCTGTATCTTTCCACATTCACACAGCATGTTGTTATCTGCCAGCAGGCCCCATTTAGCTGCTCAGAGTCCTCCAAATGACATAGGGGAGATTGAGCTCCTCAGCTTCACCCTCCTTTAATTCATTCTAAAATTCATTGTTCAGTGAGCTCCTTCCTCCATCTTCTAATTTGATTTTGGTCTTGTGTACCCTCAAGAATGTTCTTGCCATAAAGCTCTTCCTGGATCGAGGCTGGCGAACTTGAGGCTCATATCAGTTCAGAGGATGTTGAGGGTCACTTGCTTTACAACTCTCATGCTTAGTTCTCTTGGCATCTGCTGCTATGGCTAACTTTTCTAAAATATCCTCAGCCAGCATTGTCACTTGCCATGTTGGTTGAAGGAATTTTGAAAAGTAGTTTCCCATTCCCTTCCTCTTGGGCATCCTGGGACAGTGCAGTTTGCCCAGAGCCTCACAGGTTAGCTTTTCTGGGATGCACTGTTGGAAACTGAACTCCCAGCATCTGGCTCTGCAGCCAGACACTTAACTCACTGAGTTACCCAGGTGGCATTTTGGAGCTGCAGACTAACATGGAGGTATAAGAGTTCTATGAAATGCATGTAAGTAGTTTCTCACATGAAATGACATCCCATGTCATTTCAAGTCTTTGAGGTTTTTTATTTGATCTTGTAGGTACCAATGATTGCCTTCATTGGTACCTACTAGATTAACATAGTGTGCAATTTAGTTATCTGCCACCTTTTCTCCTTTCCAAATGCCGCATCTCAGTTTTTGAGTCAAACATGACACATCCCTATTCTGAGGGAAATTACCTTCAGAAATACCCAGTTCAACAAAAATATGTTTTAAACACATTTTTAAAAGGTGTCTGTTTTTCTATTATTATTTTTTTAATATATAGATTAAAAAGTGCTGATTAGAAAAAAAAACTGGAATGGAAAAGAGTTGGGAAGGAAAGCGGCAACCATAAGAAAAAGTAATTTCCTCATGGGATGAACAAATCATGTGAGTCAATATGAAAGCGGTTGCATCTGTTTTTCATAGCACACTATGCACAGTAAGCCCATTCGTATGGCTTCACAGAGACTTGGGCTTCTAGGAATTGAAGTCCAAGAACAGCTAGAGTGCCAAGGTTTGCCATCATGGCCTTATGCCATGCAAATTCAAAGTTATGCATTGTGTAAAGCACAGCTCCTTTAAGTTTGGGAAGATTAATAGAACTAAAGATACAAAGAGAAAGTAAGGTGGAAAGCCCCCTCCCTCCTTGTTTTCCGTTTCTGTATGTTACTTACAAGGTGAGAAATAATTCTTAATCAAGTGACAAATAAAGTGATATTATTTTGATATTTTGCCAGTTGGCAGGGTTTTTGTTTTTTTCTAAATTGCTATTTTGTAAGGAATTTGATTCAGGGGAAGGCTGGGAGGAGGGCCAAATCAAGCAGGCAAAAGTATTTGAAATCTGCATGTGTTTGTGTTACATGTAGAATCTTCCCCTCTTTAGCTGCCAGGCATGAAGTGAATATAGGAGCATGACTGAGCTGTGTTAAGTGTCAATCATCCCTAAAGCTTCTGACAATGGGTGAGGTTTAAGTAAGAAGCTGGTAAGAGAGAGGCGGGGATGATCTTCAGGTCTAAATAATTAATGCACATTACATCTATTTTTTTCTATTCCCTGTGTTTAAAGCAAGATCCCAACTGCTCTTGCAAATGCATTCTTCATTGTTGAATCGAGAAGAAAACTAATTGCTTGCCTGGGTATCTAAATGCTTTCTAAATGTATTGGGCTTTTTGTTGAATTTTAGAAATATGTACCATTGGAAGGAATGCAGCGGCTTAGTGGTTAAAATGCTAAACAACCGGAAGGTTGGCAACAGTTCAAGACCCAAGCACTGCGCAATGGATTGAGTACCTGTTATCTTTTCCAACTCCTGCCAACCTAGCAGTTCAAAAGCAAGACATTGCAAGTAAATAAATAAATAAATAGGTACTGCTTCGGCGGGCTCAGTGTGCTCTGGCATCTAGTCAGTGATGGGATGTAACAGGTTCGCACCAGTTCGCCATAACCGGTAGAAACATTTCCCAGTGTCCTGGAAAACTGGTAGCAGCTTGTGGGGGGAACCACCTTTGGGGCTACATGACCAGGGAAATATTTGTAGCTGAAGAGACAGTGCTAGTTATTTGGCTGTGAACTGGTATGAGTACTGCACCCTAGAGTCAGATATGACTGGCTTTAGAGCAAGGGGGATGTATGCCTTTACCATTGGAAATGGTTTTAGAAATTTAGGCAAAGCTGTACCTTTACTTCTTATGAGCTGATGCATGATCATTCTAGAAATGCTTTGTCTTGGCTACATGCTATATTTTAATTTTACAACACCACATACACAAGAATAATTTTGTAGCTCAAAGACTAAAAAATCTGTGATGCAAGGTAATATTGATTTAATGGATGCAATAAAAAAGAACCTGGGACTATATTAATATTCTCTTTTTAAAAATAGGATTTCAGAGTCCTCCAGTACACTCTGCATGTTATTGTCACAAATATCTCACATTAATAATGTTACTTTGTTGTTGTTGTTGTTCAGTCGCACAGTCGATTCCGACCCTTTACGACCCCATGGACCACTGTCCGCCAGGCACCTCTGTTCTCCACCATCCTCCTCAACTCGTTCAGTTCTGTGCCCATTGTCTCTACAATACCATCTAGCCATCTCATTTTTGGCTGCCCCCTTTTTCTTTTGCCTTCCACGTTTCCCAGCATCAAGGCTTTCTCAAGTGAATCCTCTCTTCTCATTTGATGTCCAAAGTACTTTAGCTTCATCTTTATTATTTGACTTTCAAGGGAGCAGTCAGGGTTGATTTCTTCTAAGATTGACCTATTTGTACTCCTCACTGTCCGGGACTCTCAAAACTCTCCTCCAACACCACATCTCAAAGGCATCTATTCTTCTGCGCTCAGCTTTCCTAATGGTCCAGCTCTCACAACCATACATTGCCACCGGGAATACCATTGCTTTGTCCATACAAATTTTGTTTGCAATGTGATGTCTCTACTTTTCACTATGCTCCCCAGGTTTCTCATCGTTTGCCTCCCAAGAATCAGTCGCCTTTTATTTCATGGCTGCAATTTCCATCTGCAGTGAGCTTTGATCCTAAGGAAGTAAAATCTGTCACTGCTTCTACTTCTTCCCCTTCTATTTTCCAGGGACTGATAGGGCTTGTTGCCATGATCTTTGTTTTCTTGATATTGAGTCTCAAGCCAGCTTTTGCACTTTCTTCTTTCAACCTAATCAGGAGCTTCTTTAGGTCCTCCTCACTTTCTGCCATTAGGGTGGTATCATCTGCATATCTCAAATTGCTGATGTTTCTCCCAGCAATTTTGATCCCAAATTGTGATTCCTCCATCCCTGCATTGCGCATTATGTGCTCTGTGTATAAGTTGAATAAGCAGGGTGACAAAATGCAGCCTTGTCTTACTCCTTTTCTTATTCCAAACCACCCTCTATTCCGTATTCTGTCCTAACTGTTGCTTTTTGATTCATGTACAGGTTTCTCATGAGGCATATAAGGTGTTCTGGTATTCTCATCTCTTTAATTACTTGCCAGATTTTGTTGTGGTCCACACAGTCAAAGGCCTTAGTGTAGTTAATGAAACAGAAGTAGACTTGTTTCTGATATCCCTTTGTTTTTTCCATGATCCAACGTATGTTGGCAATGTGGTCTCTAGTCCCCCTGCCTCTTCTGAACCCAGCCTGCACTTCTGGTAATTCTCTCTCCATGTGCTGCTGCAGTCTATCCTGTATTATCTTGAGCATCACCTTGCTATCTTGTGGGATGAGTACAATTGTTCAATAATTTGAACATTCTTTGGCATTACCCTTTTTGGGGATTGGAACGTATACTGATCTTTTCCAATCCTGTGGCCATTGTTGTGTTTTCCAAATCTGCTGACATATAGAATGCAATAATTTGATTCCATCATCTTTTAGGGCTTTAAACTAAATTGTTTGTCCAAATGCTCTTTTTTACCATGAGCCACAGCATGACACTTGATAACATTTGGTCTGCATACTGTCTGTAGACAATTTCAGACCATATTTATATAAATAATTACAAGAGTATGGTTCTATCAAATAAGTGGCACTTCCTTCCAAAAAGTAAGCAAATGCATAGTTCTGAAAAGCATATGGTGATGGTGATATCATCAGCCTTATGCAGTGTGAATTACAGCAACAGTATTCATCCAAAATACATTAAATATAATCAACAACAAAACCCAATAGAGAGGAATTCAGCAGAACTTCGCATGGTTTAATTATTGAAGTGGGAAAAATTACCTCTAGCAGTGGTTCACAATATTGTAACTGACTCTAAGGGTGACTACACAGCAGGAAAAATGCAAATGGTTCCATTATGAAGTCACAACTGGAAATTCAAGTTGCCAGGGGTTAATCTGTTGGGACCACATAGGAGCTAGTAGAGACAGAAGATAAAATCAGCTTTGTTTGCTGCCTTGAATCCTTTCCACACCTGGAACTTGAATCCACTTCTTTCATTAATTCTTTCTTACTTTTCCTACACTCAGCCAGCTGGAGGACCAAACAGGAAAAAAGTACCAGAAATTGGCAGAGATATAAGAAGATATTTTTGTTTCTGACTTGTTTTCTTTTTAGTATGTTTTGTTTGTTTATTGAATTTATATCCCAAAATAAATAAATATGGATCACTCCATATTTCCAATCTATCAATTGGTTAGTCAGTGCCAAAAGTGTTAATCAAAGTCATGTATATACACTACAGTCCAAAATACCATACCCAGATAGGAGATATTATAAGGTGGTAACACTCCTTTTGTAAATAATCCTTTGTCAATTTTGTCTGGATCTGAGATATAATAATGTGCTATCAAGTCAATTCTGACTTATGGCAACCCTTTTCAGGGTTTTCCAGGAAGAGAATTCTTTGATGTGGTTTACCATTTCCTTCTTTTGGAGACATGGTGTTTAGTTGACTGCAGGCAATCCCATCATGCTTTGTGTTTATTTTTCATTATACCATGGAGATGGGAAGGGCTAGCATTTAACAGCCCTGAGGTCCCTCCAAAATGCACACCCATAGCTTTTCCTTGGACTCCTACTTTTTTAGAATAATGTACTGTATGCTGTATTGCTCACTACATGAGAGATGTAAAGGTAGGGGTTGAGAGTTTAAGGCACCACTATGCCTTCTGGGAGAAGAGTCAGTCATGTTTACCTGGAGGATGTATGGCCAGTGGGACTATGTGCCTTGCCACTCATTCAGAGGTGGGCAAGCAAGACAGAAGGAGGGGCTGCTAAACCATTTTTTGAGTTCTTTTACCTAGAATACACTGGGAGAATTGCCACATGTCAGATATGATGCTGATGAAAAAGAAGAAATTATTCCATGTTCTCTTAGTGGGAAGCATTTAGTTTGGAGCTGAATTTCATATTTTCCAACCTGCCTTATTAAAATATATATTATGCCTTTATGAATCTTTAATAAGAAGCACTTAGTAAAGTCTGCATAATAGACTCTATCAAGCTTACATTTGGAGCTGTTTGATGAACTCATTCATGGGTTTCTTATGAAGAGTGGAGTCTAGTTAGGTAGAAGAGTCCTATTGGAATGGAATAATGATGAATTGATTATTAATTGCCTTCAGGACAGACAGCCAGATCTGATTCATGTCCCTTTTAATTCAATACCACTTAAATGGAAAAGAAAAATGACTTGTATTTCATTCAATAGTCAGTCATCCCATGGGAATATGAGTAGGCCTTTGGGTCTGCTTTAGCACCAGGATATGTAGTACTTTCATTAGTAGCTGTGAACAGAAGTCTATGGGGGCAGTTTTATGTCTCTTAAGGGAACTGGAAAATTCTTTTTCTTTTTGGAGTACTTTTTATCAGTAAGATAAAATGAATTTTGGACTTGCTTCCAGGGTTCTGAAGGAACCTGTTTGTGCTTTTTACAGTGCCTGCTTGCAACAACAACAAATGGCTTTTTGTTTATCAAAATCATTCATTATGTGAAATTCAGTAGTAAGTTGTAAAGAATAAGCCTTTCAGATCAATAGAACTTACGGAGGAATTGATTCACCAATACCCTCTGATTCAGTGGGCCTACTCTAGTTGCAGCTTAGACCTGGATTTCAGCCAATTGAAAATAATTCAAGGCATGATTTTGCAAGGTGTTTCAATTCCACAATTTGGAAAAGAAAAAGTGGGAGGAATGTTTTTAATGGAAAATATTCCCATTCTTCACCCTGCTGTCCAGTTTTCTCAGGGTGGCAATTTATTCTGGGGAAATGCAAAATATGTTTTGATATTTTTTGATTGCAATGGTTTTATTGTTTAGCTTGTGTTTACAGATAATTTTGATCATTATATTGCTTATTTTAAGTTAGTGGTGTTCTTTTCTGCTTTGACTGCTATCTTTTGTGGAAAGGTGAGGTCTTAATGTAAAACTTAGAGACATAACTTTCAATCTGTGCATCCGAAGGGGTGACGGTGGTGAAGCTTGAATCTGCAATCCTCAACATCACAGTGAGATGAGAATTAGACTATATTATCCTTAAATTCTGAAAACATCTGTCACAGCAGGAGTTTTCCACAGCTGCCACAGTTTGCAGATTAGTTTGCTTTCTTTTGTAATAGGTCCTTGGAAGGTAAAGACAGACTTCTTTTGTAAGTGTGATTGATCAGTAAGTATGATTGAAAACTGTTCTAAATCTCATATTTGAATCACTGATAGCTCTTACCTTCTGATAACATGCTCTCCGTAATGTATAGTTGGATATCAGTCAATAGACTTAGTCAGCCTTTAGTTTGTCCACTCAGGTAGCACTGCATGGAGAGGAAATGTGTGGAAGAGGTGGAACAAGTTGTTGTTGTTGCTCTTCTTCTTCTTCTTCTTCTTCTTCTTCTTCTTCTTCTTCTTCTTCTTCTTCTTCTTCTTCTTCTTCTTCTTCTTCTTCTTCTTCTTCCTCTTCTTCCTCTTCTTCTTCTTCTGGTACTGTATCCATTCTGGATATTTGCTATCATTATGGCAATAGTCTTCCTGTTCTTAACACCTTGGAACAGTTCTTCTGAGGACATGCCACACCAGTCTCTCAGGTTCTTCAGCCATGAAATCCATCTATGTCCAGGGCCTCTCTTCCCAGGGATCTTTCCTTGAAGACTGAGTTGGAGTATTCTATATTTCATGTCGTTCCTCATTATATGCCTGCAGTGCTGAATCTGCTGAAACCACACATGGACACCTTGCATGATCTGGAGACTTTATTTTCTGAAATTCTAAACTGTGCAGGAAATCAGAACAAGTAGTGCAAGCCTCCTACTGCAGACAATTGATCTCCAGCTCTTACAGAATAGTAATAATGAAGGGACTGTGGTGGGTGGAGCATCTCTGCTTCCTTGCCATGGTTGTTATGGGTTAGAATGTTTAACATCTTAAATCTATGTAATAACTTAAGGTTTGTCTGTCTTAACTGGAATTGCTAAGCAGCAGCCCAGGGAAATGTTCTTTAACATCACTGTTGAGGTAGCCACATTTAGTTTGCCTCTGAGTTTCTCCTTCAGGGATCTTTCAGCAAAACCTTAGGGGGAGAGAACACTAGCCCTATACCCTTGCTACCATGTGCTGGGGTCACTGCTTTCATTGGCCACATGCATGGCTGGTATGTAGAGGTGCCTTCATGGGCATGCATCAGCAAACCTAGAACTGTTGCACACAAGTTCAGAGTGTGGTCCAATTAGAGTTTCCAGTTTTATGGAGGAGCATGTTTTCCATTAATACATTGATGCACACACATAGACCTTTCCACATACTGGCCTCATTTTAACTTGATATATTTTAAGTACCCTCACTTTAGATTATGTTGTTGTTTTTGTTGTTGCTGTACTATGCTGGTCTTGGACCATAATAATTGATTGATTAATTGACATACGGAGAGTGGTGTGTGAAGCTATGTGATATCCCATTGAGATGAATGGGCTGCTTTGTGAGGTTGGGGACACTAATTTCCATGGCTTTGTAGTATCCTTTATACACCATTTCAATGTCTGAAGTATAACCATGTTGTGTGAACAAGCTTATAATGCACGGTAGCAGATAGTGGAGGCAGAGAGAAGGAACTAGGGAACAAAAAGATGAGATAATTTGATCATGACAGTTACTTTATTCCCCCAATATTGGGAGTGTTACTCTGTTGGTAGGAGGAGAAGGTCGAATCTTGAGATTGAATGCCCCTCCATGAAATTTTCTGCAAGTGAAACAAAACCCTGAAACACAACAAAACATTAGGAAGAAGGGTTGAAGTACAATCTGCTCTCAGCTAAACCATTTTATGTCATTGCAGGGAAGACAGACAGACAGACAAGCAAGGTGATAACTGCTTTAAAGCATGATTACCTACCTGCACTCTGACATGGCTCCCCCTGATTCTACTTTAATTGTAGATGAACCAAATTTACTAAATAACAAATGTCTGGATTGCAACCAGGTGATCCATTCCCCCATTTCTGTCGCAGAAATTTCATTACAGTTAGAAGTTGCCCTTTCCCATCAGATGACTCATTTCAAGGCTAGAACTACTGTTAGAAAGAATGTAGTGGCCAACAAATTTGAGTTGTTGTCAAAGGACAGATAATTAGTTGTAATTAATTTATCATTGCACTTTTTTTAGTTTTGGGTTAAAAAAGACACACATACAATTTTTTAAATCTCATATTCTTTAAAGAAATAGTTATTGATGGGAGTTTTGGACTTTCTGGATTACAAATAACATAATTCTCCCTTTTGGGAATTGTGCCTAAGTTATCTAACTCCTACTTTGGAAGACCTTGAGGGCTAGCCAGGTCAAGTTCCACTCAAGCTTCCTGCTCAGGAATAAAGCTCTCGGCTAGCACTGGGACAGGATCAGGAAACCTTGCTTGAACAGTCCTAAAAGCCTTCCAATTTAGGGCTTTCTCCAAGGTTTGTCCTATTCACGTATCTGTAAAGTACCTTTGACATAGTTAGAATTCCCAGAATGGAGAATTGTGACACTTGTAGTCCAGATAATCCAAAACCCCTATCAATAATGGCTGATTTCCTATGAGGTATGTTATGTGTACAGCTCTTACTTGGACAAAAGAATACTCGAGGCCTTTCTGGTTATTTAGGTATTTGCAAAATATTACCAAGGTCGGAAAAACTGAATTAAATCAGAGAGCCCACTGTGGTTTTAAAAAATTCTTTTTGGGGTGTGTGTGTGTCTTTTTCCTCCCACACATGTGATGGGAGAGATTACAGATTCTCCTTGATACCTCACTTCTTTGGATGTTTTGGAGAAAGGAGGAGAATGAAAAAGGTAATGGAGAGGGGAAAAATCCTTACCTTGGCTTCAACAGGAGCAACATGAGCATATGCAATTATAAGATAGCTGGCAGATGACAGAGTTAGTTAATGTAACAAGCCCTGTAAAGCATTTAGCCACATTCCAGTGTTTAATCAGCTGTGTAAAGTGCAATATCTATCTTTCAATTTTATGCCATTAAGGGAGACAAGATTTTGATTAGGTACTTAATCTGGCCAAGAGGAAAACAGGCCCACAGCAAGCCCACAATAGGCTGCGAAAAGGGGCATTGGACGAATAATTCGATAAACGAGAGAGACAGAAATTTAACATAAAAGAGAATTAGTGCAGCTCCTTTCAATTTAGTGCACAGGTTTTTATGGACTAATCAATTAGAGGCTGTGGCTGTGCTGCTGGGAAGTGGTGCCGTGTTAGTGGCTTTGCCATATTAATTCTGTTCATTATGCTGAGGTCAGACGGAGTGCTTTGGGGAAAGCCACCCTCACTGAGCGGGTCACATCGCGGGCATTTTCTCTGTGTTATGTCGACAAAGAAGGGATGCTAGACATTAGTACAAGGAAGATCAGAAATTTTCTAGGTGTCATTCTGATCCCTAGCGTGGGTCTAAGACACAGAGAATGAAACATAATAAGAGTGTACTTTAGGTACATGTTGGCTCACCTTTTCTGACCATACTCCACAGACACTGATATGGAAGCCGTGAAAATGAGACAGAGGTCTTTCAGCTGAATTTGGTGAAAGCACAACATTTGCACATAATGAAAAAAAATTGTTGGATATAAATTGCTTTATTTCTATTTGTCATAAGTGGTGATTCATTTCTGAATCAGAAACGTGCAGGAGATAAAGCTTCCTTGGAATTTTCACTGTCTCCTCTGGAAGCATTAGTCTTACTCCCTATACCTAGATGAGAGATGACCAAACTATGGCCTGTGGGCTGGATCTGGCCCCAACACCAATTCATCCAGCAAATGATGCACTTGTTGCTCCCAGAAGTGGAAGTAAAATGTGCCCATACGGTTTCCGTACAGGCACATTTTACTTCCACTTCTGGGAGCGACAAGGGCATTGTGGGTCAGATGAATTGTTATTGGGGGCTGGATCTGGCCTGCAGGACATAGTGACCAGCCCCCTGAACCATGTGACTGACCTGCGGCCCAAAAGGTTTGGGCATCCCTGACCTAGATGGTATGGGTGGGCTGTGCTTGCTAAAAAGTAGGCAGGCAGTTACTACATGCTCAGAGACACTTTGATTTTGATTATTAACTTCTTACACTTAAGAAAATATTTATTTTAGTGTGATCTTTGTTCTAATGCATACAAAATATAAGAAACACTTAGACAACAGAATAAATTGTACATAGCTTGCTATCTTTTTATTAATTACTTTAAAAGACCTCAAGATGCTGAAATCGCTGACTGGAAGGTTGGACTTCGATTCCTGGGTATTGCATGATGGAGTGGGGTCCCATCTGTGCCCCAGCTCCTGCCAACCTAGCAGTTCAAGAGCAAGAAATTGCAATTAGATAAATAGGGGCCACTTTGGTGGAAAGGTAAACACAGTTCCATGCACTCTGGTGTTGAGGCATGCCTGCCACATGTCCACGGAAACATCTGAAGATGCAGAGAGCACTGGCTCTTTGGTTGTAAACAGAGATGAACACTGAACCTTAGAATTGGATATGGCTGGCTTTTGAACAATGGTGACCTTTACCTTTATTATAGGCTCCTCTATTGGTGGAATTGATGTTCTACATTGTGTTGAACATTTACACATCTGGATATACTATTTCTTGAAATGATGTCACATTATTACCACAGTGTTGCTTAACACAATAGTTAGCCTTGATCCAGATACATTCCATGCAGTATTGTAATTAGGGCTTAAAAATACTTTGTTAAAAAATTAACTGATTTTTTAAAAATCAGATTTTGTGATCAGATTAGCATCGGCTGCTACTTATATCTGAGTATACATTCCCTCACCCCCCAAAAAATAATTTTCAGGAAAAATGAATTTGTTTAAGGTGGATCCAGCTTGCCATGAAGTGACCCACACACTGTGATCACGATACCATCTCCTGCAGCACGTATGAAATGAGACATGCAGGATTTAACTCCGGGACTGCAATGGACTGCCACAGCCTTGAAGATATTAACAAAGTGTGCCTTCACAGCCAGTCCATCTGGCATGGCCTCTTCCACCTCCATGACCATTGGGAATTAGAATAATGAAGTGGTTCCTCCTCTGCTCATTTTACTGTTGGGCCCACTATGATGGTTTCCAGTGGCATTTCCTCCACTGAGGGGGACCATCACCCCACCTAAAGGAGCTCATCCACCTGTAGCCATTGGCCCCTTTAGGGAGTTAGGTTACTTCCATCACCCAACACTCAACATTGAGTTGCTGGCTGTACAGTCTATTCCATTACCGTAGCAGGATGTCCAGCTAGACAAGAGATCAGATTAGCATATTAAGAATTGAGGCAGCTTCTACTACTCAAATGGATGGGGTGTGTGGAAATTGAAAGCCAAATATTTTGAATCAGACAAAATTACCAAAATGGAGAGAGCATGAGAAAACAAATAGCATAACTTTTTTGATTATGAAACTAATGCTCACCAGGCTCTGGGCATAGTAATAAAGAACTAGAACAAAGAACTCCAACAAAGAACTACCAAAAAAAATTGATGAGAGAAGGCCACATTATTATTTTTCCAGCAGCAATACATTTGTTGCATCATTGGAAATACACCTAGAGGATTAGGGGACCCAAATACCTGTCCCATGCTCTCTATGTTGTTCCCAGCTGATAACATGAGATCAACCAGGAGTGGCAGTCTACAAGAGTCATGTGGGCTCATGCAACTTCATGTCTGCTTGGTAGCTGGGGGACAAATCTGGACCTACAGCCATCAGACTCAAACATAAAGCCCATTTGTACTGTGTCGACAAAAAAGTTGATTTGTAATTAGCAGAACAGGGTAGAATAGAACCCCGAATAACATTATGACTTGGTTCCACAAGTCCCGTCGTTATCCGGTTTTTAACGTTGTGCGATACATTGATCACACAATGTTAAAAAAAGCCCTGTTTCCCTGGAGGCTGCAGGAAGCCAGAACGTCGGGATTTGAATCCTGACATTTTGGCTTGCTGCTGCCTCCAGGGAGGTGGGGGAACTTTGGAAACAGCTTGGAGCGGGTTTCCCCACCTCCCTGGACCCGGCGAGGGGGGGGGGCAGAGACCCCAAAATTGGTAAAAAAAAAAAAAGTCCTTCGGGTCCAGGGAGGTGGGCAGACCTGATCCAAGCTGTTTCCAAAGTTCTCCCACCTCCCTGGAGGCTGCAGGAAGGCAAAATGTCAGGATTCGAATCCCGACATTCTGGCTTGCTGCAGCCTAAAAGAGGGTGGGGGAAGTTCAAAATTAGCACGCATCAGCTCTAGGGAGGTCGGGAGACCCGATGCGTGCTAATTTTGAAGTTACCCCACCTTCTTTTAGGCTGCAGCAAGCCAGAATGTCGGGATTCGAATCCTGGCATTTTGCCTTGCTGCAGCCTCCAGGGAGGTGGGAGAACTTTGGAAACAGCGTGGATTGGGTCTGCCCACCTCCCTGGACCCGGCCGGGGGGGGGGGGGTCAGAGCCCCCAAAATTGGTAAAAAAAAACATGTTTTTTTTACCAATTTTGGGGTTTCTGACCCCCCCGCTGGGTCCAGGGACCCGATCCAAGCTGTTTCTGGGTTTCCCCGATGTCCTGAGCCAGTGCAGCAAGCCAGAATGTCGGGATTCGAACTCTGACATTCTGGCTTGCTGCACTGGCTCAGGACGTCGGGGAAGCCCAGAAACAGCTTGGATTGTGTCCCCTGCCTGCTCCAGAGAGATCAGAGGACCTGATCTACAGCTGCAGGGTGGCTGGGGAAGCTGACGGGGACTCCCTGTCAGCTTCCCTAGCCACCCGCCCTTGCCTCTGCAGCTGTGGGGTGGCTGGGTAAGCCGACGGGGGAGCCCCCCGTCAGCTTTCCAGCCTCCCCACCCCTGACTCCATAGCTGCAGGGTGGCTGGGAAGTTGAACTGAGAACCCCGTTCAGCTTTCCACCCACCCTGCTGCTAAGAACGACTGTATCGTATAACGTTAAAATCGTGTTATTTGAAACAAGATTTTTCCAAAAATCTTGTCACGTTATACGGTTTTAGCGCTATATGATACTCACGTTATATGGGGTATTACTGTATTAGTTATTTGTAGTATAGAAGCGGCTACTCATGCCATGCCTTATGGCCTAAAGCTGCTTGTGTGTAAATGAGAACAGCAGAGAGTTACTTGGTTGAAGTTCCAAAAGAAAATCTATTGTAGCTGTAACGAAGGTGCAGGCAGAAAACTTATTTACAGTATTTACAGTGGTGCAAAGTTGAACAAAAGCTAGCTTATCTGCAGCAAGTAGCATGAATGCTGGGGAGGATATATATACAAGGTCAGCAGTGTTCCGACTCAAAGTAAACAGCAAGAACAAGTCTTTTGGTTAAGGCTGGGCAACACAAGATCCAAACCTTTATCAGCTTCTGAGGTTTTCTTCGTGTAACAAAAAACCCAGCTTATTTCCAACAACAGGCAATCAAGAAATATAAGCAGTCCTTTTACCACAATGTGGCAGTGAGTTCCATAGTCTTTAACAGCAGTCAGGAGCAGATGCAGAGACAGGCAGGAACAAGAGCTGTGAGCTGAAAGCTGTGAGCCAAAGGCGAGCCAAAAGCTGAGCTGCCCTGAAGCTTGTCTACATTTATGCAGAACACAGCTGATGATCCACTGCACCTGTGTGCTGCTCTGGGGAAGTCCTTAAAGTCATAGCACTGAGCTTGTTCACGTTGCAACCAGTGCCACGCCCAGGCACAGGTCCTAACACAGAGTCAATACATTATAGGATAAATTGATGTTTTTTCATCTTGAGAGAGTGTTCTACTTTTAGCAATGTGTTAATTATCTCATCTTTTACAGGGATGGCCAACCTTCGTGCTCCAACTGTTCTTGAACTTCAATTTCCAGAATAATTTCCCTGATAAACAGGGTTTCCTTACTTGGGCTTCTTAAACTTGAAGTTCAAGAACACCTGAAGCACTAATGTTGGCTACCCAGATAGCATACAGGCTTCCTTGCTCGAAAGCCAGTTGTGTCTGACTCTAAGGGCTGGTGCTCATCTCCATTTACAGCCAAAGATCCAGTACTGTCTGCTTCTCCAGATGTTTTAATAGTTATATGGCAGGCATGAGTAGATGCCAAAGCACATGGAATGCTGTTACCTTTCCTGCCAAAGCGGTACCTATTTATCTACTAGCAGTTTCTTGATTTTAAACTGCAATATTGGCAGGAGCTGGGACAGAGGTGGTAGCTCACTCCATCGCACAACACTCAGTTTTCAAACTGCTGACCTTCCAGTCTTCAAGCTCAGCATCTTAACCACTAAGCCACCATTGGCTCATCTAGCATATATATGAGGTATACATGGTCCGAAGGCAGTAATGGCGAAACTTGGCACTCTAGCTGTTCTTGAACTTCAATTCCTAGAAGCCCTAATCAGCAGAAGTCTCCATTTAGTGGAGAAAGATGAGTCTGTCAAATCCACATCCACTCCCCCTCCCCCCCGGAAGAAATCACCAATTTTACATTTGCTGTGTCCCACTTGACCACATTTTGATTTTAAAGTCTGGATGAAAACAATGCATATTTTCATGTGTTTTGTAACACAGAAGTAATAGGAAGTAAAGGAATGTACCCATCCTGCTTAAAAGACACCTTTCATCCTTTATAAGTATTAAGATGGTTTACAGAATCTCTCTCTCTCTGTGGGTCCTGTTTCTAGATATCTATTGCCTTTTTACTTACCTCTGTCTCTCCTTTCCTTTGCAGAGCAGTGATTCGTCTAAAACATGGAAATGCCTGTCACCCGAGGATGAAGTGATGAAGCATATTAGTTCATGGTAAGCTGCCGAAAACTTGAACTCCCTGACTGTTCAATTCATGCAGAGTTATGACAGGTTATGCCCGTAGGCAATGAGTTAGGGAAATTATTTTCTGTTCAAACATTTCATTTCTCTGCTACTCTATAATTTTCTCTCTCCCCCACCCTAACTCCCACCTCCTGTATGGAAAGAACTGTGATATAAAGCACTTGCACTCTTGATTACATCTTTTTTGCCTCCTTGTTTTAGACTGAAGTCACAAGCCTCTTTTTCTTTTAATCACCCAGCCATCCTGTTTGCTAACCAAGAGCCTCTTAGGGGCACCAAAGCGGGGGTGGGAAGTACCACAGAGTGAGAAACAGCAGCATCTGCTTCTAATTCCCTGCGGTCTGTCAGAAATTTGACACCTGGAGATCAACCTTAAAGAACTACATGAAGAAGATGCATACAGGGAGACTTCAATTAGTGCACCAAAATCTATTATCAAAGTGAGGAAGGAAAAAATTTATTAACTGCATCCACTATTTCTGGAAGGCTTCCTGTATGTGTCTAGAAGTCTAAAGACATTCAAACTAGGCTTGCATTATTTTTATTTTTAAATAAATAAAATAGCCCACATCGTCTGTTTTGGAAACTCTTGTTCCTGGGCACCAGCATGGAAATATATTTATGTTCATATTTAGTCCTAATAGCTCAAGAGGGTTTCTTAAATAACAGATGAGGTAATAATAATTTCATGTCAGAAATTATTCTGGGTTGAAAGGATTTTTTCTGGAGAAACTTTGTTCAGGGGATGCCCAAATGAGGCTCCTTTCATGTCCCCAAAATATTTTCCCACCAAAGTGGTGCCTATTTATCAACTTGCAATTTCTTGTTTTCAATTTGCTAGGTTGGCAGGAGCTGGGCAGAGATCAGTGCTGAAACCATTAGGCAGTTACTGGGTCTCGAACTATCGACTAGCCAACCTTCCAGCTAACAAGATGAGCTTCTTAACCACTGAGCCGCTGCAGCCCCTACAGATGAGATGAATGTGGTTGTTCTGGGGAAACTCTGTTTAGTATAACAGTCCACACAGGACTGTGTTTCCTGATCTCTAGGCAACCCTGATTTAAGTAATCTTAAGTAAGCGTGTTTCTCTTCATTTCCAGCTGTTGGAGACAAATTTCAGGGAGAGTAGTACCAGGGGAAAGGAGACCATTTCATTTTTGTCTGAGTTGATTTTCAAGCCTGAACTTGGTTGCTTGCCTATCTATCTATCTATCTATCTATCTATCTATCTATCTATCTATCTATCTATCTATCTATCTATCTATCTATCTATCTATCTATCTATCTGTCTGTCTGTCTGTCTGTCTGTCTGTCTGTCTGTCTGACAGACATGTATCCTGCCTAACTGGTGCAAGCCAGGTGGCTCACAGACATTACATAAATCAACATAAAAGAGAAATAATATCAAAACATCCACATATAAATAAAATCATATAAACAAAATATATACCCATTCCCATCTATTAATGCAGGTTACTATTTTGGTGCGTATGTTTTTTATGTGTGCCAAGTAGACATTCAGGGATCTCACTCCATCGTGCAGTACTCAGTTCTCAAACTGCTGACCTGTCGACCTTCTAGCCATCAAGTTCAGTGTCTTAACCACTAAGCCACCTCAGTCCCAGCTACAGTAATACCTCGGATAATGTTTACCTCGGATAACGCTAAAATCGCATAATGTTAAGTAATCTGGGGAGGAGAATTGGATCGAATAACGTTAAGGTCTTATGGGATGGATCGGATAACAACCGCTAAAGCCTGTGAGGTCACAATGTATCTCTGTGGAGCTTTAACGTTATCCGATCCATCCCATAGATGGATCGGATAACACTAAACATCGGATAACACCAAGACTTGTGGAACCAAGTCTTAGCGTTATCCGAGGTATTACTGTACTGCTAACCTAGCAGTTTAAAAGCAAGAAGTTGCAAGTAGATAAATAGGTAACACTTTGGTAGAAAGGTAACAGTGTTTCATGTTTAATCATGCTTGCCACACATCCATGGAAATGTTTGCAGAGGCAGATAGCACTGGCTCTTGGGCTATAGACAGAGATGAGCACCAACCCCTATAGTTGGATACAACTGGCTTTCGAGCAAGGGTGACTAAGTAGAAAGATCTATGACTGCATGTTCGGAAGGACAGAGTGGTTTGGGATAGAAAAAGGAGTAACACAAGGCTGCATTTTGTCACCCTGCTTATTCAACTTATGCACAGAGCACATAATGTGCAATGCAGGGATGGAGGAATCACAATTTGGAATCAAGATTGCTGGGAAAAACATCAACAATTTGGAGGACTTAAAAAAGCTCCTGATTAGGTTGAAAGAAGAAAGTGCAAAAGCTGGCTTGAGACTTTATATCAAGAAAACCAAGATAATGGCAACAGGCCCTATCAGTCCCTGGAAAATAGATGGGGAAGAAGTAGAAGCAGTGACAGATTTTACTTTCCTAGGCTCAAAGCTCACTGCAGATGGTGATTGCAGTCATGAAATAAAAAAGGCGACTGATTCTTGGGCGGCAAACGATGAGAAACCTGGGGAACATAGTGAAAATGAGATGGCTAGATGGTATTGTAGAGGCAATGGGCACAAAACTGAGTGAGTTGAGGAGGATGGTGGAGGACAGAAGTGCCTGGTGGACAGTGGTCCATGGGGTCGCAAAGGGTCGGAATCGACTGTGCGACTGAACAACAAAACCTTTTGAAGCAGTACAGGGAAGTAGTACCATCATCACAACATGTGAACCACCTTGTTGCACAAGCAGCAGTGCTCAAGGCTGGAAAAACCTTTTTTTTTTAAATCTCCATGATGTATTAGTGAGGTGTTTACAAAGTCAGCAGATTATCTGACTGTCCACCTCTAAATAGGTTCTCCCCAATGCAATATTCAGTTGCCATATTACATGCTAGCAACCTACCATATGATGACCAGCAGGATTTTACAGGGATTATGGTTTGGATTCCTGCATTGAGCTTTCATGATCCTATGATTCTACAGATCCATTTACTCACATTCCCCTTATGTCTGTTTTTATGGTCACTGGATATAAAGCAGCACTCCATGCTGTCCTGGTAACACCCATACCTATGAGATTATAATGCTCAGCCCATGTGACATCACAAGGACTCAATTCTTGTTCTCAGGTGTTGGATCTAACACCTCAAAGAATGAGATGCTGCTGGCCTGCAACCCTATAGTTTGTAACAACAACCTGAGTATGAGATGGCCAGAGACATTTCAAGTTGGGGTCAGATCCCTATAAAGTATGGAAATAGGATTTTGTGTGTGTGTTCATTTTGCTCTGCTGAATTGTTGCTCCTCTCTCATTATTATTATGTGGCTGGAATGTATGTATGGTTTATTAACTGCTTGAAACCAGAGCTTAACAGGGTACAAAGAGCCTCCTCGAAAAGTGTGGTATTTTTGAACCACATTCGGGTGTACCCTGGTAATGACAACCTTGTGTTGCCAGTTAATCTTTCTCACACTAGGTGAGGCGAATGGAATTGCAGAATGAACTCACCAAAAGGTGCCTTCATTTTGGCAGTTTTGTGTCTGACCTAGATACAGAAAAAGAAGAACAGAAAACATGAAGTCTCCATGTTTAGCTGGGGCATTCCTCCATTAGGAAGAGGTAAGGAACACCTGATGCTGACGCAGCAGTGATAGCCCTTCCTAACTGTGTCTCTTGAGTTCCCAGATGATTTCTTTGTCTTGGAAGACAAAGCTGTACATGCCATACAGTCAGTCCTGCCCCTGGTAAACCAGCTGGTTGTACTCAGGAGTACTGGTGGACTGTATCGTGTAATTTGTGCTGAAGATTCAGCTGCCAATATTGTTGAACAGCTATATGAATAATGGCGTGTGTGAGTACTTAAGCTTGGCCCTGCTGTTTACTGCCATGAACATGAAAACCCCCACTTATAATGCCCCTGCAATAATTGTGTGATATGATTTGATGCAGATGAATGCTGTACATCAAGACTCCATATTAAGAAAATAAAAGGGTGGGGAGACCTCTCATCAGAAAATACCATACAGATATTTCGACTAAGCTCCCAAGATGTATTTTCAACACATAGTCAAATATATGGCAGAATGTACATTACAGGAGGCTGTACTGTATATTCAAGCAGGCAGGACAATCGAGTAAAGGAAGCACAGCAGAATAGTTATTAAAAAATTATAAAACTGCATGATAGGTTATATGAACCTCTCGGTACAAGAAGGCACATGATAGTCCATTGAGATTATTAACCACCCTGTCCCCTTTTTATTGAAAAGATGCTCTCTATATTAGAATTTGCCAGTGTTTCAGCCCATTTATTAAGGCCAGAATAGCTTGAGTCACTTCAGACAATATTTATTATTATTATTATTATTTGCAGTTTGAATGCTGGGATTATAGGACTCATGAGGACTGGGAGAGATGAAGTGTCATCTTGCCGTCTACATGTTTCCCCAAGGGAGCAATGGGTAGAATGTTCTCTCTGTCTTTTCCTATTAGATTTCCTTCTAATTTCTATTAATGGGATTCTGAGACTTGCTCTAGCATGTTGAAATTTATCTTTTCTACCTCAAATAGCAATATTTAACAACCTGTTACAATGCACAGATATTTTCTTTATCCTTTTCTTGCTTTTCCTTTATTTTGCAGAATAGATCTTCAAGGATGTTTGCTAACACTTATATGTTAAAGATATTTTGGAAATCTTATAGATGTTTGTGGTGGAATTATTTGTTATGTAACATACTAAAAAAGTCTGTATTTCTTCTTTCCCAGCTTAGTGACAGTTTATTACTCCATGTAGTTTTAAGCAAAGAGGTTTTCCTTTTAGCAATACATTACTAAATAAATGTTAGTCTCATAACAACATGAGCCAGACATAAGATCTGTGTTCAAGGACTTTCTAATGTATGCCATCAAGTTAGGTTACAGGGTTGGTATATGGGCAGAGGGTATTTTCAATAGTAGGGCCCCTTTTAGGGACTTTCAAGATATTTTCCCTGACCTTTCCAAGGTTTTTGTTATGTATAAGTTAAGATCTCTTTTTCCTTAATAGCTTTTACAGTGATCATTTTCACCGATGCTCTACTGACATAATATAAGTTTCATTTGCCTTAATATTTACTGCTACACATTTTTTAAAAATATGTTGTCAACCAACATCAATACTGTATAGTTAAAAAGATGCCTACATATAGGGGTGCCTGGCGTGCGGTGGTCCATGGGGTCGCAAATGGTCAGAATCGACTGTGTGACTGAACAACAGCAACAGTATAATTGGGGTTGGAGTTAGTGCTGATTAGCAGCCAATGGGTCTGATCCTACTTGTAACACATACCTACTTTACAGTACTTTTTTCTAGTTTTAATCTAGCGTGGATAGTCTGTGGCGGAAACTGGGTGTCACCATGGCTGTGTCGGGAACTGGGTGTGATGTGACATGGTGCAAAATTCATGCCTTGCTGCCATCTTTTATTTTGCCTTTCAGAAATATGTTTATGCAAGGTTCAGGGGTGTGATTTTTAAAAGCAGTTAAAAAAAAAGAAATCAGACATCCTTATGAGCAAATAGAGGCATGAAAGAGGAAACAACCCATAAGGGTAGTTGGCAGAGTGGCTTAGGAGGAGAGAGAGGGTGGGAAATATGGGAAGTGGGGAAGGGGCATGTAGAAAACTTGTACAAAAAAGGGAGAATCTTCTCTCTGAAAGTGTAACAGATCTGTAAGAAGAACTAGAGTAGGTAACATTTTGAACTGCTGTAAGACTTAGGCCCAGTCTGGTATGGTTGTCCTGTTATGGTAATAGAGTAGATCATACTGCCAGTGACTCAACACCAATCATCAGATAGCAGTTAACTAACCTGACAACCCTGAGGACAAGTGGCCCTGGATGGTGAAGTCTACAGGGAAGTGTAATGGTCCCCAAGTTGATTAAATTCCACTTGAATCCATCTTGATGGAGGGCAGCAGCTTCATCAATACTGGCCTGGGGCTGAGGAAGACTTTGTGTGCCAAAAGGACTCAGGACCAGAAAGCAAATCACGGAACTGAATCAGTGGTATGGGTTTCATGCTGCGATGCAGAAAGCAAATGAAAGACCACTGCATTATATTCGTAGGTCAATCTTCATGGCTGATCACCATGAGGATCGCCAATATCCAGAATCAGATATGGCACAAGAAGATGACAATGAGTTGGTTCTGTATGCTATGATACAAGTTACTGTGGATTTGATCTTGTGTGTGTGGACAGTGCAGTTTTGGCCAAGAAGCATATCTACACCAGCATATCTACACCATAGCAATTTGATTCCTTCTCCCCTGCCATCGTTCTATCCTATGGAAAACTGGGATTTGTTGTTTGGGAGGATGCTTAGGATTCTTGACTGGAATTCAGAGGGTGGACAAGTGCTCTCCAACCAAGGAGTTCACTAAATTACTGTATGTATTCCAGGGTTCAGTAGATGGTGCCATGACAATATCAGTGAAACCAAACTGCTATAATTTTGCAATGCAGATACACTACAATGAGGCATCTCAGTTTCCATTGGAACATATGATTAGTGATGCTGAACAGCATAATAGCATAACCTAGAGGGAAAACTCCATTGTATTTGTAAATGTAAATATTGCTTATTCTCAGCATAGCTTTAGATTTTTATTGTGCATATTTTGCTCCAAGTCTGCTCGGTCATTCTCTAAAACAAAAACAGTTTAGAGTACAAATAGGATTTGAATCTTTTCCAAGTTCCTATGGGCTTTTTTCATGACTATGGAATCAATCTGGGTCAAGGTTGACTCAGACGTAAGCAGTGCAGTGTGTGACTAGGAAGTGGTTGTTTAGTATACTCCAGTTTGTCTCTATCTTTGTTCCAATCCTTCTTCTGATTCTAAGTTTCATTGAATACAATGAAGGAAAACAGCATCTGTGTAAATACCAAAAATAACAATATGAGGACTACCAAACATGTATTGGAAGTCTGGCAATGTGCTTCCTTGCTTTCCTGTATGGGAACAACACAGATTATGACTGGAAAATAGATATAAAGTTAGCTTGTGCCACTCAGGCACTTGTATTCTACTCAGACTTGCTGGAAATCACTTAACTGACATGTGACTTGGGAACTTATCCTACTGCGGTCTGAAGGCTTACAGCCATATTCCATCAATGAATGATATATGCTTGCAGAAGAGCTGTATTTAGGGGTTAGGTAAAGGTCGCCCTTGCTCGAAAGCCAGTTGTAGTCAACTCTAGGGTTCAGTACTCATGCGGCAAAAACATGGCAGGGATGATGGGTGCTAAATAGCAAGTAAGAAGAATCTTCATGATCAGGCAAGACTGTTCCTACCATTAGGAAGTCCAAAGCAGCGGCTGAAGACCTGCAGATGCTATGGGCTTCTGTAACAATTGTTTGTTTTCTCCCCTCCAGCCTTTCCCTCTTTCCTACAGGGTAGGGTAGAATATGTTATATGGCCTTTTCTGCATCCCCTAAAGCAGGAGTCCCCAACCTTTTTGCACCATGGACTGGTTTCATGCTAAACAATTTTTTCATGGACTGGTAAGTGGGGTTGGTGGGATTGGACAGTGCAGATACATAATAAAATACGGTAAAGTGGAGCCAGCTGTAGCACAAAAATAAGGAGGAGGGGCCCAGTTGCCTGCAAGCCACACCATCCAACTTGGGCAGTGAGGTATCACACTTTACTGCACACTGCATAGTTAAGCAACATGGAGGAGGGGGCCAGCTACATGGCTATCTGCTGTGTCCTCACTCTGTTTGCTGGGCAGACCTGGTGGAGCATGTTGAGGATAGAAGGCTGTCATTGGGGTTTCCATTACCAACCACCCCTATGACCCAGTTCAGGACAGTCCATGGCCTGGTCCCGGTTCACAGCAGGGTGGTTGGGGACCCCTGCCCTAAAGAGAAACCTATACTACAATGTGTTGATCTACCTGTTTAGTCAGCTTTTGAACATGGAATAACAAGGACTACTACCTTGATCTTTGCTGGCTGCATTTGGGATGGCTCTCATGGTAGAACATCAAAGCCTGGGCATGAGAGCAGCTGCAGAAAGAACTATATCACTGGTTTGACTGTTCCTCCATTTTAGAAACTCCCGATACATTAAAGCTTTGCTATTAACATTAAGAGTCCAATATTACACCAGATACAGTAAAACCCGTACTTATGAAAAAAGTCAGTTCCATAGGATTTTGCTTAAATCAGTTTTTTTTAATGAAACTTGAAGTAAACTCATAGGAAAAATTATTTTTTGACGTGAATTTGATGAATGTCTTACATTTCGGTAGGGTGGTCTGACAGCGTTTGCCATGTAATGAAAATCATGTACCTTCAATGAGTTGCCACACCAAAACTAAAGCACTGAGAAAACTAATGTTTATGTCATTTGAAAGATCGTCTCAGTGACGTTAAGAAATGTTAAGACCCAAAGGCCAAAAATGCAAAGTGATGATGTCACAGCTTCTGAAATTAGCCTTGGAAAAGTGACATTTTTGAGAGAGTGTGGGGGGGGGGGAGGGTTGGTTCCATGCGATGGATAGAGGAAAAAATAACCTTTTCAGTGATACTATTAGAATTTGGAATGGACTTTGGGAAAATATGAAGCTTTTTACAAAAATTGTTGCAAACAAGAGCACAAAAACACTATAACAAAAGGGAAAAATATGTTTGAAACTGACCAGGATCACTTTCCAAGGTAGATAGAGTTCGCCTGCATCATGTGAAGAAGAAAGAAGCTGGAGCCATTAACAACCACAAAGATATTGATGTAATAGCTTATGAGAGTTGCATCAGAAAAGTGACATCTTTGTGTGTGGGGGCAGCGGCAGCAGCGGTTGTCAGTGAGCCAGCCACCAAGCCACTCAACCAATCAAAATGATCCAAAATGTGGTGGATAGAGGAAAAAAATAACCTTTTTGGTGATACTATTAGAATTTGTATCAAACTTTGGGGAAATTTTCTATGACGCTTTTTACAAAAAAAACCCCGCAACCAAGAGCACAAAAACGCAAAAATAAGAGGGAGAAATCTGTTTGAAACCAACCAGGACCACTTTCTGAGGTAGATAGAGTTCACCTGGATCAAGTGACGAAGAAAGAAGCTGGAGCCATTATCAACCACAAAGATATTGATGCCATAGCTTCCAAAAGTTGCATTGGAAAAGTGAGATTTTTTTTTTTGGGGGGGGGTCAGTTTTTAGTGAGCCAGCAACCAAAACACTCAAACGATCAAAGTGATCCAAAGTGTGATGGATAGAAGATATAATAATCTTTTTGGTGATACTATTAGAATTTAGATTGGGGTTCGAGAACATTTTCAATGAAGCTTTTTACCAAAAAAAAAAAAAAACAAAACCCCGAACAAGAGCACAAAAACGTAAGTCTGTAAGTCTGTACACTGACTGAAAGACCCAAAGGCGGAAAATGGAAAGCAATTATGTCACTGCACTCGGAAGCTGCCTCTCAAATGCGACAGTTACACTGACAGCGTTCGGTTAACTAATGAGCATAATTCAACACATTTCTCCTCCCCTACAGTGTTGCTGAACATCATGGTTGCTCTGTCCAGACAAAGGACTTTGACCAGACATGGGCAAGCATGGGTCTCCTTGTGAGTAAACCTGTTAGAAGGATTGTTTTCACCTGGCTAGCGAAGGCTGCAGCCAGTTTAAAAGTGAACCCTATTTTACATTGAAGACAAGAAGCCACTTGATAGCGGCTGCTGCCAACTTAACCCTTTCATTGCCGGTTGTGTCAATCGTGATTAAAAAATAATTAAAAATGTTTCCGTGTATGCTAACATGTTGGATATTTTTTGTGTTAAGACAGGAACCTTTCAGACACCTCACCCATGTACCCAGGACAGATAAGGCTGAGCCAAAAATTAATTAAAATGAACTCCTTGTGCACAAGTTCCTTCTTCTAATTCTTCTAATAATTCTGTCAGTGCTGGACCTCCTTCAAAAATTAACTAAGTGTCTCTCCAGTTGCCAGCGATCCTCAGTCGCGCTCTACACACCTTTTTCTTCATGGCTAGCATGGGTTCCATTGTAGATCTGTGGCAAGGAGGGGGAGTGGATTTTTAGATATCAGTTGGCAGGAGCTGGGACAGAGACAAGAGTTCAGTCCATTGTGCAGCATTTGGATATCGAACCCTGACCTTCCAGTCTTTTAAACTTTTATTTATTATTTATTTATTATTATTATTTATTAGTTCAAATTTATATTGCCGCCCACTCACCATGGCGACTCAGGGCGGCTTACAGACATTACATTACATTACAATACAATATGTTGGGGTGGGCACGGGGTAGGGGCGGCAAGGTCCTCATCCTGCCCTGGCTTCTTCTTCCCCTGGCAGTTGGTATTTGGCAGTTAAAGGGTTAAGTTTTCATTCCTGGTTTGCCCCTGCTCTCTAGTCAGAGAGACTGATTTTTATTTATTTATTTTTATTATTTTAAACCTTATACGGGCATGTGCATCATGGGCTTTCACTTGATTCCTGGAAGCAGCCTTTGTATGTCTATATATAGGACCTGAATAGATACATTGTTGCGAGAATGGATATACTGTCACAAGTTTCTCCTTTGAAGTCATAACCACTTTCCCTTTCGGCTTTCCCTCTTAATGCAGTTTCAAACCCCCATCCATACAAGTCAATGGATTGGGCAGCTTGAAACCCGGCTCCATAAGCTTACATGGGGGAACCTTTGAAGAACTGCTTTCAAGGAATCATGAAGGAAAAACTCACTTTTGACTTTTTGAAATATTTATTAAAATAGATCCTTTGCAGTTATTTACCTGCAAATGTGGTGAATTGTTGTGTGTACAGTGGACTGCTTATGGACACGTGTGCCTAGTGGGTAGATTCAGGGGAAATGAAAAATAAAGGTTAAAAGCATCTTTATTGAAAAATAAAATATAAAAAAATAATAAACACATTTGAAATTGGGATTTCTGGTTTTGGGTTAACACAACGTAGCAGTTCAAAAGCAAGAAATTGCAAGTAGATAATTAGGGACCACTTTGGTGGGAAGGTAAACAGTGTTCCATGCCTACCAGATGTCCATGGAAATGTCTGCAGACACAGACAGCACTGGCTCTTTGGCTATAAACAGTGATGAGCACTGAACCCTAGAGTCAGATATGACTGGCTTTCGATCAAGGGTGATTTTACCTTAGCTCAGCAAACCTTAGAATTTGGATTGTACTTCAAGGAAATTTTCAATGAAGCTTTTTAGAAAAAACAACAGCACAAAAACACTAAGAACGCTGGCTGAAAGACCCAAAGGTGGAAAATGGAAAGCGATTACATCACTGCACTCAGAAGCTGCCTCTCAAAAGTGATAGTTACACTGACAGCGTTTGGTTGACTAATGAGCATAATTCAACATATCCAATTCCTTAGACTCTACCTGCCGCTTTTTTATGTAACTCGAAGCAAACCCATAGGAAAAATGAAAATTTTATGTAAATCAAAGCAAACCCATAGGGAAATGAATTTTTATGTAACTCAAAGCAAACCCATAGGAAATCATGTAAATCAGGACATGGTTTTAGCACAAAATCATTATGTAAGTTGAATTTTATGTAACTCGAGGCATATGTAAGTCGGGGTTTTACTGTATGTTTTTTGTGTAGCAATCTATACATGCTAGAATTCCATATACTTAAATGGAGGGAGCATTTGGGAAAAGGAGCACCAAATTCTGAACTGTGAAGACTGCATAATATACTTTATCTTAGAACTTGGAGAAGTTACTTTCTTGGACATGAATTTACAGAATTCCCCAGATAGCATGTCTCATGACCTTGAAAGATGGGGAATCCTGGGAGTAATAGGTCTCTCTACACATAAAAGAAAAGAAAAAGAAAGAATGAGAAATCTTTTTAATTTCTACTCTTTCCATACAATTGAATACAATGGGTGTATACAGAATTTCTAGGCAATGGGAAGGCTAGACCTGTGTGGTTGAAAGATTTTCCCCACTTGATCTGGAGGAGGGAACTGCTGAATGAAATCATGTTTTGCCTAGACGTGTTGGTGTTGGTGTTGGTGTTGGTGTTGGTGTTGGTGTTGGTGTTGGTGTTGGTGTTGGTGTTGGTGTTGGTGGAGGAGGAGGAGGAGGAGGAGAAGGAGAAGAAGAAGAAGAAGAAGAAGAAGAAGAAGAAGAAGACGAAGACAACAACAACCATTAAGGGCTGTAGTGGCTTAACGGTTATGATGCTGAGCTTGATGACTGGAAGGTTGTCAGGTCAGCAGTTCAAGACCCAAGTGCTGCATGACAGAGTGATCATCTACCCCAGCTCCTGCCAACCTAGTAATTCAAAAGCGAGAAATTGCAAGTACAGTGGTACCTCACTTAAAGAGCATAATGTGTTCCATTGGATTGCTCTTTAAGCGAGTTTGTTCTTTAAGCAAAACACCATTGTAAGTGACCAATTGTGACTTCTGATGGGGGGCGGGATTATGAACCCTGATTTAGTTGTTAAGTGAGTTTTTGATTGGTTTTAGTTGTTAAGTGAGGCAACCATTCAGAGAAAATTCTGCTCTTTAAGTGAGTTAGTTTCTAAGCGAGGTGCTCTTTATGCAAGGTTTTACTGTAGATAAAAAGGTATTGTTTCACCGTGAAAGGTTACAGCATTCCATGCACTCTGGTGTCTAGTCATGTCTGCTGTATAACCATGGAAATGCCTGCAGACACAGACAGCAGTGGCTCTTTGGCTATAAACGGAGATGAGCACCACCTTATAGAGTTGGACTTGATGGACTTTTAAGCAAGGGAGACCTTTACCTTTACTAGTGGGTCATTGTGTGCAGGTTGTACAAATATTCTGCTAAACCCTAGGCAGGTAAAGATGGGATTACTTTAATTTTTTCAGAGATAAAGGCTTGGTTTAAGACTGTGCAACATTAATATAGTTCTCTTTTTTACTCCACAGCCTGACAACTCCCAGGTTTCCAAATATTTGTATATAATTTCAATCTATTGCTTGTTCCTCCCTTTCTATTTTTTTTTTTTAAGAAATGTGCCTCTTCGGAAATCTGAAAGCCAACTTCACTTATAAGCAAGTGCAATATATTAAAGGCATAAATAATGCATATTGTAGCCTTATTTATAATGCAGTAACATTGTTTATAATAAAGATGTTAGTATTTCCTGTGATCAAATTTGATCCTTTCCTTGCCAATATTGCTATTTTTTAACTCCCCACCCCTGAAATTATTATTTATTCATTTATTTATTTAGATTTATTATCCCGCCCCAATCAGGTGAACCTGACTCTAGGCGGCTTACAGAAAAGGGGGAGAGACTATACACAATAAATGCAAAACAATTAAACAATCCCCCTACAAATTCAGAAATTAAAACCTTAAGGTTCAAAATCACTTAAAAATCAATTTAAAAAGAATTAAACTATGAATTTACAAAAATCTAAAAGATTAAAAAAGTTAAAAGGTTTAAAAAGGTTTAAAAAGTTTAAAAGAGTGAGGGAGGGGCGGCTGTCCCATCAGATCAACCACCCAACATGGGACCCCATATTACTGGAGCCCCACACCTGCCCCGCCAGCCAGGTTTTTAGGCCCTTCTGAAAGGGCAGGAGCTCTGTCTGTAGATGTAACTCAGTTGGCAGGAGGTTCCAAAGGGCCGGGGTGGCCACGGAGAAGGCCCTCCTTCTGGTGCTAGAGAGATGCGCCTCTCTAGCCGATGGAATGATAAGAGAGCCTCTCCGATCCGCCCTGGTGGGACGGACAGATGTTCTTGGGGTGACTACCATGTAGGGCTTTAAAGGTAATAACCAGCACCTTGAATTGCACCCGGAGACATACTGGCAACCAGTGCAGCTCCTGAAGCAGCGGTGAGGCATGAGCATAACACCCGCACCCCACCACTACCCGAGCAGCCGCATTCTGGACCAGCTGCAGCCTCCGAATGGTCACCAAGGGCAGCCCCATGTAGAGCGCATTACAGTAATCAAGTCTGGAGGTGACCAAAGCATGTGTGATCATGAGCAAGGAGTCCCGATCTAGGAGCGGGCGTAGCTGGCGTATTACACGAAGTTGTGCAAAAGCCCTCCTGGCCACAACTGCCACCTGCTCTTTGAGCAGTAGTCGTGAGTCCAGGAGGACCCCCAGATTACGCACCGGGTCTGTTTGGGGCAAAACTGCCCCATCCAGAACCAAAGATGGCAACTCCCGAGAGAGCACAGGACCCCTTACCCATAGCCACTCAGTTTTGCCGGGATTCAGTTGTACCCCGTTGTCCCCCATCCAGACCCTGACAGCCTCCAGGCACCTGGGTAGGACTTCTACTGCATCAATTGGATCTCCACGGGCTGAGATATACAGCTGGGTGTCATCTGCATATTGGTGTAACCTCACCCTGTGGGAATGGATGATCTCACCCAGTGGCTTCATGTAGATGTTAAATAGGAGAGGTGAGAGTACCGAACCCTGAGGCACCTCACATTGCAGGGGCCTAGGGCTGGATCTCTCGCCTTCCAGCCACACCGACTAGGTCCGGCCCCTCAGAAATGAGGAAAACCAGGCCAACACACTGCCCTGGATCCCCAGTCCTTGGAGCCTTCCCAGAAGGATACCGTGGTTGACGGTATCGAAAGCCGCTGAGAGGTCAAGAAGAGCCAGGACGGATGGATGACCTCCATCCAATTCTCGCCAGAGATCATCCAGTTTCAGTGCCATATCCGGGCCTGAATCCTGACAGGAAAGGGTCCAGATAATCCGCTTCATCTAGGACTTCCTGTAGCTGCCACGCCACTGCCTTCTTCAAGACCTTACCCCAAAAGGGTAGGTTGGATACTGGTCGGTAGTTGGTAAGTACCGTAGGGTTGAGGGATGGCTTTTTCAGGAGGGGACGCACCAAAGCATGTTTTAAGGGTGCTGGAAAAAACACCTCCTGCAGAGATGAACTTATAATTGCCTCGACCAACCACCTGACACAGCCTTAGATGCCTTGACTAGCCAGGAAGGGCATGGATCCAATTCACAGGCAGTGGCGCGAACAGATCCAAGAAGCCTGTCCACTTCCTCAGGGCCAACTGGATCGAACCAATCCCAGATAACATGGCCAGACTGCACTCTGGTCAACCCCAGCTCTATCTCTTCCACACTGGGATTAAACTTCAAGCGAATCTGAGCGATGTTCTCCACCAGATAACCAGCAAAAGCCTCAGCCGATCCCTGCCAACCAGGGCCAGACCCCCCTCTACCAAGGAGGGACCTGGTCACCTGGAACAAGGTCGCTGGGCAATTATCCGTGGAGGCAACAAGGGTGGTGAAATATTGTCATTTCACCAACCCCCATCGCCACTAGGTAGGCTTTAATGGCAGCTCTAACAAGTGTTCGATTAGACTTCACCCAGCGGCGCTCTCGGAGTCTCTTTGCCCGTTTGAGCTCTCTCAGTTCTTCTGTGAACCAAGGGGATGATCAATGCCCGCGGGCACGGAGAGGCTGTAGTGGAGCGATCACGTTCAAGGCTGCCGTTACTCTCTTGTTCCATGAGTTGACAAGAGCCTCAGATGAATCGCATTGCAGGTCAAGAGAAAAACACCCCAGTTCCCTCTGGAATCCTTCCGGATCCATTAGTCACCGGGGGCGGGCCCATTTAACTGGCCCTACCTTCCTGTGGTGAAGCCTCATCCCCAGAAAGTCTAGAGTCACCAGATAGTGATCTGACCATGGCACAGGGGTATATGTCTAAATTCTGTGGTTTCAGATCACTCTGCCACAGCTCCGATACAAAAATTAAATCCAGGGTGTGGCCACTGCTCCTGGTAGGGCCCTGAATTATCTGGGTCAGGCCCACAGCTGCCATGGAAGCCATGAACTCCCATGCCGCCTCTGAGCCAGTCCCTAATGATGGCAAATTGAAGTCCTCCATAACCATAAGTCTGGGGAGCTCCAAAGCCAACATCAAGACCGCCTCAAGGAGTTCAGGCAGGGAATCTGCTACATTGCAGGGAGGCAGGTACAGGAGCAGGATTCCCAACTGACCCTTATGGCCCGAATGCAGGAGCAGGGCCTCACAGCCCGGGATTTGAGGAGCCGTGGCTCTGGTGACTCCCAGTGACTCCCTGGCCACTAAGGTGACACCACTGCCCCTCCCCTTCTCCCTAGGCTGGTGCCAAATACCAAACCCAGCTGGACACAATTCGGATAGAGGAACCCCGTCCTCAGGTGCCAGACAGGTTTCGGTGATGCATGCCAGGTCAGCCCGTGCCCCTCGGATGGAGTCCGAGAGCAAGGGGTCCTTGTTACAGACTGACCTGGCATTCACCAGCAGCAGCCTAAGGGAGGGGTCACTCTTGACCGGCTGCTCAGGAACCAGAGGTGTAGCCGGGGGGCCAGAACAGGGGACAGCAACTAAACATCTGTCCTGTGTTCCCCGAGTGTGGCCCACCCCTCAGTGATGCTGCCATTCACTTGACAGGAGTGTCAACAGTCAGCTGCCTTCAAAGTATGACAGCACAAACTTGGGATTTGAAAATATGAAGAAATTTTGTGAAATTCTTCAAAAGCAAACTCAAACAAAATTTTTATTGTACCTGCCATAGATAGATAGGCAAATAGACAAATGAGGAACCCTTCAGAAAATAAAAAAATTACATTCCCTACCTGGATTGCGGTTTAAGATGTACAAATCCAAAACCTAACTTATATTAGTGAAACAAAGTACTGAACCTGAATAGACAAAACTGTTCATACTGGTAATTCCCATGACTTTTTTTAAAATTGCATGTTTTTCCCCATCTTAAATACTAAGACATTTGTGAATTTTGATATATCTGTACAAAAAAATAATAAGGAACCAAACTGAAATTCTTAAACATCCCTGTGTTTGTCACTTGTAAGGGTAGGGGGAGAAAAGAAAAGAAAAATCCTTTTAAGAAAATAGACAAAAAGCTGTACTTCAACTACAGTTAATAGTGAGTTCCATCTCTAAAAAATAAAGTAAAATATGTTACCTGAGGGAGCATTTCATCGTAAGAAATTGCATCCGGAGTATTCAAGCTCATAAACTATGTGTTGTCACACCTGAAGAAGTCAAGAAAACTGTGATAAGAGCAAGATCTTCTCTGTAGTAGCCCCCTCTTTATGGAACGAGTTGCCACCTGAAATTATATCTACTTCCACTCTTATGGCTTTCTGCAGAAAGTTAAAAATGTTGCTTTTTCAACTAGCATTTTCCTCATAAGCAAATTGATTATTTATGTGAAGAATTCTCTAATTAATGAACTTAATTATTTTTTATTTGATTCGTTTATTAGTTGATTAGAGTTGTATTCCAGCTGTGAATAAGAGAATGGAGGTTATTCACCATTGTAAGATTTTAAATTTGTGGAATGCCATCTAGGTAGGTGTTTTACTATTTATTGATGCACTTTTATTTTATTTAGATTGTTTAGTTTGATGCCATTGTTTTGTTATGTGCCTATTCTCTGCTGTAGGGTGCCCAGAGTGGTGCTTGCACCAATTGGGGTGAGGTACGAATGAACGAACCAAATATAATAATAATAATAATTTAATGTCAGATCATAAATTATTCTGGGTTGAAAGGATTTTTGCTGGAGAAACTCCACTCAGGGGACAGCCAAATGAGGCTCCTTCCATGTCCTCAAGAGTTGAGACAGAGACGTGTGCTCAGTCCATCATGCAGTACCCAGGTCTTGAACTGCCGACTTGCCAGCCTTCCAGCTTCTTAACCACTGAGCCACTGCAGCACTGAATGAATGAATGAATGAAAAATTACTCCTTCCCTTGGGGAAATGGTCATTCTCCATTTCTATACTCCAAAAGGGTGGGTAATTTCATGAAAACGTTTGTGCTCAGCTGTCACATTTTTCTGCTGTTTTTAACTTCAGAACAGAAATTCCTGCATTGTTGAGAATGATAAGGAATGCTGCATGTTGACAGCTGCATAACATGATAGGAACAGACCCAGAGGAGTAATGCTTTATCATTGCATTTTTTTCTTCTTGTGTGTAGGTCAGATGTGAAAGTGCCAAAATGAAGCCACCTTTTGGTGAGTTCATACTGCAGTTCCTTTCACCTAACCTAGTATGAGAAAGATTAGATAGCAACGAAAGGCTGCCGTTACCAGGGCATGCTCAATTGTAGTTTAAAAAATACCACAATCTTTGAGGAGGCTCTTTCTCTGTGCCCCTATCAGTGTATGAAGTTTCCCTGGTAGCGAGACAATTGCACTTCTATCAGTAACTTGAACGCTCCACAGCTCTAGAGCTATGATTTAAGTATTTTTTAAAAAATAAAGAAAAATAAGGGAGGAAAATCAGACCTCCCCATAATATTAAGATAAATATCACCTGGCATTTATTACATGTTAGTAGGTAAAGTATACCCTTGCTAGTCATATCCAACTCGAGGGTATGGTGCTCATCTCCGTTTACAGCCAAAGAGCCAGTACTGTCTGTGTCTGCAGATGTTTCTGTGGTCATGTCATAATTCAACTGCCATAAATCTTAAAGGAGAATTGCCACAAGTTAGGGAGACAGCATAGGTTTCCTATACTCTTTCCAAGACAGAAATGCCTATGCTTAAATGCCTATGACTTCTTTACTTGCAAAAAGTTATTTTTGAGATTTTCACCAACTGAATGATGTCAGGCGATATAAAATTATTATTCATATGTACCAAGGAAGAGAGGGTTCTGCGGTGGCTTAGTGGTTAAGATGCTGTACTTGATGACTGGAAGGAGGGCAGTCAGTTCAAGACCCGAGTACTAGTACTCCATGTTGGAGTGAGCACCCGTCTAAGTCCTAACTCCTGCCAACCTAACAGTTCAAAAGCAAGAAATTGCATGTAGATAAATAGGTACCAGCATTCTGTACACTCTGGTGTCTAGTCATGCCTGCCACATGTCCATGGAAACATCCACAAACTCAGACAGCACTGGCTCTTTGACTATAAACAGAGATGAGCACTGAACCTTAGAGTTGGATATGAATGGCTTTCAAGCAAGGGTGACCTTACCAGGTAAGAAATAGTAATTGTATTCCATTTTGAAAGGAAGATCCAAAGTAATCAGTTACAAGATCAATCCTTGCCTCACACAAATCATTACCACGACTTCCTATGCAATAAGCTGTGGTCATTGTATCTATCTATCGATTAACCTGTGCTACCATGAACACAACTCTATAACAATGTACCAATTTCAAACAAAAATGACTCCATCTTTGTAAATTTCTGTCTCATGTTAGGAGCAACCATCAAAGATATGGGCCCCTGAGAATATCTTCCCTCATCTTTCAACTTGCATATGTTTTTATATACATTGAGAATATTTTTCTTCCCCTTGTTGGGGAGGGGGACCTCTCACAACAATGGAGTTAAAAAAGACAGGGGCTTTGTAAACTTTCATTTAAAAAGCTATGGAAATTTGAAAGGAAAGGAAGATGATAGTATCACCCACACAGAGAAGGCAATTATAAATCCCGGGAGGAAATGTAATAAAGCCTTATTGAGTACAGATAGCGATGTTGGCGGCAGAGCCAGTGTTCTGCAAGGAAAAGGCTGCAGGAAAGCCTTATCAGACCTTTTATCCTGTCTCTTGTCATTCCCATACAAATTAATGAGCTCCAGGATGCCCCTGGACATGTTCAGACTAGTCTCTGTTCCCTGAAATAGAAGGGCCTGTCTTATGCCAGAGTGTCATATTCCCAGGCTATCAGCACCATTGTGTTTTATTACCCCATTGTATTCAGGGGTTACATCCGAACTTTTCCTCTTAGCTCCTTAATCACTCAGTGTGATGGATTGATTCCCCCTGAAAAGCACCACTGGAGCATCTGCCATAAGTTACATATCATGTCAAAAAGAAAGTGGTAAGGATTGTGAATGGCAGCCTGTTGACCTGGTGTCTGATTCTGGATGAAAGGAATTCCTACTTGTACCTGATTAAAATCTTCTTTGGCATGTTACAGAAAGAGTTATGCAAAACCAGGACCTTGACTAGGGATGAACCATGACAGGCAGAAATAAAACCTGTTGGCTAATCTGAGGGTTAATTAGTAGATCTCCAGCTCATATAGTTTTGTAGCTTAAGAACCTGCTGGATTCTTCTGTTGCTTCTACAATTGCATAAAAGCATGGTGTTAAAGGGTCAAAGTAGAAACTGGGTAAAATAAGTCCTGGTGGTGCAGTGGTTAAACTGCTGTCTTGTAACCAAATGGTTGTGAATTTTATCCTGACCAGGACTCAAGATTGACTCAGCCTTCCATCCTTCCAAGGCCAGTAAAATGAGTACTCAGCATGTTGGGGGCAAAATACTAATTAACTTGTGAACCGCCCAGAGAGTGCACTAAGCGCTATGGGGTGGTGTATAAGTGTGATTGCTTTATTCCTATATGGACCTAGAAAAGATCTTTAAAAGGCAAGGATATGTTGCTGGAGACTAGAGCAAAGATCATCTATAATGTGGTATTTTCAATTACGATTTATGGATGTGAAGATGATAAAAAAACTCCACCCTGAGCCTCTTAAATTTGGTGTTTAGGCGAAACTTTATAGATAATAAGGACTGCCCAAAAAACAAACAAATAGATTCAAGATCAACTAAAGCCCAAATTCTTACTAGAAGATGAAATGATCTGAGTTAAGCTATTGTACTTTGGGCATATCATGAGAAGACAAGACATGCTGGAAATAACTCTTTAAAAAGTTGGCCTGAGATGTATCAAAGAAAGCTATGGCCTTTTTGTGTGTGGTTTAAACTAGGCTGTTAATGGAACTTTTCATAGGTCACCAATTTATGAAGTTGACATGATGAAACACAATACTGTAGTAACTGATTATTTAGAACAGGTTGCTTCCAAGAGCTGAATTTGCAATTGTACAAGTATATACTGTTGCCAGAAGTTGAAAATAAAGCAAAATAAGAGTACAGAATGAATTAAATATACTGGTAATAAAATGTCATACTTCTTGTTGAATGTTTTGAATATCCTCAGCTCTACATCAGGATTCATCCAACAGCTATTTCATAGCCCAAAATATATTTTTCCTCATAGTGTTGCTATGCACATTCAAGGACTTACAAAATGCATTTCTCAAACTGCAGTACCCAACCAATATCCACATTCAAATTAAACATGGAAATAAGTTTATTAATACTAATTTCAATATTTTCTGAGCATGCTATTTTGCTTTTTTAAACTAGTAGTTTCACTGATTGTGGCAAAAAGAAAAAGAACGGAAAAAGGATGCCTTCACATTCCACTTAAGAATGCTGGTCTGACTCCGATACTTTTGAAGTGATACCAAATAATTGAATTGAACTGCCATAAAATCTCTGTAGGGGAAAGTGCTTTCTGCAGTTGTTTCTGAAGGCTCCTGAATGCTGTGCCATTTCCCTGCTTCAGTCTTGGGGAATTATCCATATCTCTGACAAGAGAATAGGTTACTAATGCACCAACACAGCTGTTTTGACACTTTTGATGAATAACATTCAATACTATTAATTGGAACAATTGCTTTTCATTTAACTAAATCACTAGAATTGCTAAACTAAATTGAAACGGAATGTAATTTTGCCTCACTCTCCTTTAATATGGGCCTCTAAATGTCTTCTCCCTGAAGGATTAGTAACTTAATCACCTAACAGTGATAACTGTTTCATAGCCCTCAGCTGGAAGGCTTTTCCTGCTAAGCAGAATTGCAGGAGAACAGAGTGTTATAACAGGGGGAGAGAAAAACCTCATCTCTTTCCTTTCTTCTCTTTTTTGTTGCCATATTAATCATATTAAAATGATTCTTTGCCTTTCTCTTTCTCTCTCCTCCATCTAGATCTTTATAGATCAGTATAATTTCTACCTCCCTACCTTTCATCCTGCTTGTATCAATCACATACATCTAACCACGTGCCTGGCAATTATATCTGTCCATTTTGTTAGAGATGGATTTTCACTGTCATTGATTGGAAAATAGGCTTGGGTTTGTACATTTGTTTGCAGGCATACCTGTACAGGCACACACATAACAACACAATGTTGCTACACAACATTCAAGTGGTGAGCTTTGCACTGAGAGAATTCTATGGCCTTCTTCCCTGTAAGCAAGTAGATCTCATTAAATTCAACGGGATTTACCTCCAAGTAAGTGTCTGTTGTATTATAAATATAGAGTACAGGAAGCATTTTACAATGTAAACACATTATGCCTCCTGAGGGCTGAGTTAAACTGAATTCACAGGATTTACTGGTAAGTACATATAGAATGGCAATATTAAGATCTTTTTCCTTTTTGTGTAATTAAAAAAAAAGAGGTTTTCATTCATTCTGCTTTCCTCTCTTGTCTTTCTTTGATTTTTTATCCTTTTACTTTACAATTCATGTTCAAGTATGCTGCTATTAATTCTGCTATTTCTGATTAGGTGTATTTCTTTGGCTAGCTTCACATTTAGCTTGCCCAACATCTGCCTTTGCTATAGTAGTAATGGAAACTCCAATAATGTTTTATTTACTCATCTCACATAATTACTTGGCCTTGCGGAGCAGAATTTCACAAGGCCAAGTGAGTATAAAGTAATTACTGTGAGCCATACATTTACATAACACTTCTCAGAGTGAGATAAAGCTCAAACAGTTTTCAATATAAGTAAAAGTAAAGGTAGAAAGTAATTGCTGACTATATATAGATATATAAAGCATGTGGTTTGTATTATATGCTGTTTATTTTAGGGAAATGGTTAATGACGGCTCCCTTGGCTGAAAGTCTACGGACACACATGAGAGCATAAGCATGGGAGAGAAAACTGTTGGATGTTTATTTTTTGATCTGAAATATCTATTTTGTATTTCCTATATCTGCCACTGGAGTGAGATACGTTTTGTGACAAAAACCCAGTTAGAAAGGCCTGAAAAACGCTTGAGAGACAAATCCTATGTAGAAAATCATGTGGGCATTTCAGTAATGTTGTTGTTGTTGTAAAGTTGCTTAGTAGAGTCTGACCCTTTGCAACTCCATGGACCACTGCATGCCAGGCACCCCTATCCTCCACCATCCTCCACAGCCCACTTAGTTCTATGCCCGTTGCATCAACAATGCCATCTAACCATCTCATCCTCTGCTGTCCTCTTCTCTCTTTTGCCTTCAATCTTTCCCAGCATTAAGGCCTTCTCGAGTGAGTCCTCTCTTCTCATTTGGTGTCCAAAGTACTTTAGCTTCATCTTCAATATTTTTCCTTCCAAGGAGCAGTCAGGGTTGATTTCCTTCAGGATCAAATTATTTGATCTCTTTGCTGTCCAGGGTACTTTCAACATTCTCCTCCAGCACCACATTTCAAAGGCATCTATTCTTTTTCTCTCACCCTTCCTTAGGGTCCAGCTCTCACAACCATACATTACTACTGGAAATACCATTGCTTTGACTATGTGGAGTTTTGTTGGCAGGGTGATTTCTCTACTTTTTATTGTGTTCCCTAGGTCTCTCATAGCTTGCCTCCCAAGACTTAATCTTCTTTTTATTTCATGGCTGCATTCACCATCTGCAGTGATCTTGGATCCTAAGAAGGTAAAGTCTGTCACTGCTTCCAGTAACTTCAGTAATATGCATGGGCAAAAATGCACAAGCTTAAGGAACACATGTAAAAATGTAAACCTCCAGTGAATTTAAACATGTGTTCAGAAATGTTTACTTTTTGGTGAAAAATGCACATGAAAAATGCATATGTATCTGTTTTCATACAAATTAAGAGAACTCTTATAACTGAGCATAGCAAAGGGATAGGCCAAAAAAAGCCAGTGGGAAGTGGAAAATTTCAACCAGAGTTCAACTGAGATTTTCATATCTTTCCCTATCACTAAGTCTGATAGAACAAATAGGCTTACTTTTGAGAAGACATATGTGTGCTGTTAATGTTTACACAGGTAGGATGAGAGGAACATTATGAAATGTTAGCAAGAAATGTGTGTAACTGACATGGGAAGAAATACCCATTCCCATGACCATTAATATTAAAATGTTGAACAGCTACAAAGCATCTCTATATGGATATTCATGACCCCTTTCCCATCACTTGGCTAGCCTCTATTCTTCAACTCATGCAGGAAGAAATAGAAGCGGAAAGAGAATAGTTGGAGCTGTATATTTAATCTGTTGTGTCCCTACCCCACATCATTTGTAGAATCATGGAGAAAACTAAAAGAAAGGCTCCAGAGTTACCTTTCAACAAGGGCAATACAGAAAACACTGAGCTGTACTGTAACAAAAATAAAAGACATATTGATTTGGGTTGAGCAACATTTTTCTCTCTTTAAGAGACATCACAATGTTTGGTATCTAAACAAATGATAAATTCTAGCACATGTGTTTCTGTAGGTCTGCAGCTAGCTATTATGTGGAGGTGAATACGCAGCACCCTAATTACAGGGCCTACCAACTCAAAGCCCATACACCCTTCCCCAATCATATGTATAGAATACAAGCATGCAATTATTCAGCAAAGTTTAGTAAACTAACCTGAATGAGGAAACAAAGAAAAATATTTTTTTCAGAGTTCCAAAAAGGCTATTTAAGCAGCAAAGTGGATCTTTCTTTTTAATCCACAGTACCACAGAACGGCTGGTAAAGTGGCTTCATGAGGAGGTACAAATGCACAGTGATGTTAGTGTGTGCCTTCCCTTACACCCCAGTGGCTAGATTTCTAAGGGAGATCTTGGACTTTAATGGAAGATTCATTTATCACCCATCTTCTTTGGCACCAGCAGCTCTGTCTGCTACATTGCTTTTTATTTTCTGTTTCCTTAGTTCAAATTACCAACCTCCACTTTAGCTTGTGAATGATGAATGGGATACAAAGGATCCATTAAGATGTTGTTCTAGGCTGGGTGCAAATAGCAGCTCATTGTTCCTCATCACAGTTGCACAAATTCCTCTGAAATAAGTCTAGTTTTGCACATTTGTCCTAAGACAATGATCAGCTTAAAAGAATGTTCTGCTTGATGTGGGCAATTGGAAAAACAACAAATTATGTTTGGCTGGTCTCAGAAAAAAATGTATGCATCTTCATGTTTGGTTTTTCTCTGTTTCTGGGTATGATTATATTGGAAAGCTGAATTGGAGCGATTTGGCTCTGCTGTGGTTTGACTCAGAACCTCAGTTACATTTGAAAACATAATGACTGTTCACATTCGGCTTGCAGTTTGATTTGGAACCTCAATGTCCACATGCAATTGGCATTCCAGCTCATTCCAACCTACCTTTCTTTTCCTCCCTTCCCTTCCTTTCTTCCTCTGTTGCTGCCCACTCACATTCCTCACTGACTTTGGCTGCCTTAAGCCATATATATCAGATAGTAAAACAAAACAAAAAAGGCAGAAACGTTGTGGTACTTTAAAGATTAACTACTGTATTTTCATGTTAGCTTTCATGGAAAAAATCCATTTTGTCAGACATAAGAGTGAGACTTCATGGTGTTAATTTAAACATATCAAGTGGGGATACAAAGGTACACAATGGTTGGTTAGTATAACAGATACAGATGGAAATCATTTGGGTTTTTTTGGAATGGTAGCTGTGTTTGTGGTTCAGGCATATCAGAAAACAAAACAAAATAAACAAAACAAAATAAAAACACTTTAGCACTTTAAAGACTAACTGCTATATTTTTATTGTTAGCTTTTGTGGATCAAGCTCACTTCTTCAGACAAGAAGTGAAACTTACAGGCATGGTTTTTATACACCAAATTCAACGGGCAAAGGAAGAAGGGTGTGTTCGAGCAAAATGACAGACAAGGAGATGGAAATCAGTGTGGCTTTTTACACCTGGTAATGACCAGTGACAGTGGTGGCTTAGTGGTTAAGATGCTAAACTTGACAACTGGAAGGTCGCCACATCAGCTCCTGCCAAGCTATCAGTTTAAAAGCATGAAATTGCTAGTAGATAAATAGGTGCCATTTCTGTGGGAAGGTAACAGTGTTCTGTGCACTCTAGTGTCTAGGCATGCTTGCCACATGACCACAAAAATGCCTGCAGACACAGACAGCAGTGGATCTTTGGCTGTAAGTGGAGATGAGCACTGTACCCTAGAGTCAGATATGACTAGCTTTTGAGAAAGGGTGACCTTTACCTAATGACAGAAATCCCTGACTGATAATTCAGATTTATTTCTGTGAAGTTTGGTTCTGTGAAGTGATAAATTATTAGTAAATGGGTGCAAAATAAACACTGTGGCCTTACACACTTCCTAATGAGTTTACTTTTAAAACCTAGCATTTAAAATTTAAGGCAAGCAGAGACAGGCAGCCGCCTTCTTCTTCTGTGTCTAGGTCAGATGTGAAACTGCCAAACTGAAGATACTCACCTTTCTGCAGTTCCTTTTGCTAGTGTGAGAAAGATTAGCCAGGAACAAAAGGTTGCCTTTACCAGGGTACGCCCGATTGTGATAAAAAATGCCACGATCTTCAAAGAGCCTCTTTCTCTCCCTCCTTGCTTACAGGCACACATGGTTTGGTTTCACTGGGATAAAGGCTAACAAGAAAGACAGAGAGATACAAACACACTCATGCTCTCTCACTCTGCTCTCACTCAAGCTAGCGCTGATGCATCATCTTACTATATCAGAATAATATGATTATTTCTGCATTAAGAAAAATAAGTGCAAAGGGAAGGGGTGGAATGGAAAGCTGTCATTGCCTTCTCTTCTCTTTGCCTTGGCACTTTACTTCTTCTTAACGCAAAACTAGCTAGTTCTATTCTGATATATTAATACAATGTATCACCTTGTTTATTCAAAGAATTTACTTAAAAAAAAAAAGACTTCAGACGTTGCAATCCTCAGTCTTCATGCCTAATTACCTATGTCATCACACAACCACCCACGGACTGTGTATTACAAAAAATTCTGTTCAAATCCTTTTGGCTTGAAAAAAGTAAAAGTTCCTGGCAGCACAGGAAAAAAAGCTAGTTTGGCTGGAAAAGGCCATGGGTGGATTCGATTCAGCCTGTGTGTCTAGCAGGTAGCATAAAATAAAATAAAAATTCAAATCCACCTATTGTATACTATAAGAGAAGCAAATTGTGATGTTTGACCGTGTAGTCAAGCAGAATGTAAAACGTATAGTATATAAAAGTACTCTTAAAGCAAAGTAAAAATAGTGTTTTGGGTTGTCCATGCCTTTGTGGTCATTCAGCATACAGTAATACCTCAGATAACGTTTACCTCAGATAATGCTAAAATCGCGTAACGTTAAGTAATCTGGGGTGGAGAATTGGATCAAATAATGTTAAGGTCCTATGGGATGGATCGGATAAAACCGTTAAAGCCTGTGCAGTTACAATGTATCTCTATGGAGCTTTAACGTTATCCAATCCATCCCATAGGATTTTAACATGCATCGGATAACACTAAAAATCGGATAACACCAAGACTTGTGGAACCAAGTTTTAGCGTTATCCGAGGTTTTACTGTATATTATGATGCTTTCTCTCTCTGTGTACATGCATGCTGGCAACAGAAAAGGATTTGCCATCCTGATTGGCAAATTGCCATGTTACAAGCAACATCTCTCAAGAGGTTGAAAAATCCACCCGGTATTTTTTTTTATTGTGCCAAAATAGCCATTCTAGACTAAAATGTCAGCAACCCAGAGATTTCCTCTCACAAGCACATTGAAATTTATTTATTTAGATTTATATCGCTGCCCACTCACCGTGATGACTCAGGGTATCTTACAATTAGTAAAATAACAGTAAATTATCAGTCACAGTATATTAACAATCATGGTACTATAAACGAAACTGTTGGTGGGGCCTGGAGGTCAGTGGTGGCATCTTCAGCTGCCCATGAGGCCACTGCTGCTCTCTTGCCCCTCCGGCCATTGGCCCCTGCATTTGTTCATCTGAAGAGTAACAATCATAACTCCTTCAGAAGATGTGGTGGCACCTATAAATTTCTTCTGATTTGCCCATGAAATAACAATAACTTTGAATAAAAATTATTCACAGGTCTAATTTATTGTCAGTCAAACAATGCTGACAACCTGTAGCCCTAAAAGTATATGCTAAAATCTATTCTGATGGAATAGAGTGGAACCTTGGCTAACATAATTAATTTGTTCTCCAGGATGTTTCTTACAGCAAAAATTACTTTAAACAAATTTCCCATAGGAATGCCTTGAAAACCAAAATACTTTAACCAAAATGCAGGTTTCCATAGGGATGCATTGAAAACCAAAACGCTTTAACCGAAATGCACTTTCCCATAGGAATGCATTGAAAACCAGTTAATCCATTCTAAAAAAAATTCTGTAAACAGAGCCACTATTTTCTATGGATTTCCTTTGGTTATGCAATTTTTATATTAACTGAGCCATTTGTTAACTAAGTTTCCACTGTACCTCTATCCTGGCCTTCGTCTCCCATCTGCATTTCAATAGATAGACAAAACATTCTAAGCATATTCGAGATGACGCTTGTGAATGCCATAGGCTAAAATGGGCTGGACAAAATTTTAAAAAATTTCTTTCCGGATACAGAACACAGTTAACTCTGTCTTAAACTTTCATGCTGAACTGTTTTCCTAAAGACTCTACAATATGAGAAATCAGCTGACTGTTCTACCCCACCAAAAATATGGAAAAAGAACAAACAGTCCCTGCCAACTGTTGGGATTTCATACATACAAATTTAAACTCATACAAACCAATCTTTCTATATCCGTTAAGGCTGAAACTTGACAAACAGCACCCTCAATCCAACTGCTTATACACTGTCAAATTCCAGATCAATTCATTGAAGCATTTTCTGAGAATAAGTCATAAAATCTACTGCCCCATTTCGGTTAAATTAGAAGATCAAATGTGATTCATCCAACCCAGGAGTGCTTCAGGACACTTACGATAAAGAAAAGGTAAAATATGAACTGATAATGTAAGTTCTCTTTTTCTGTACACGTCTGCATGGGTAGGAGAAGAGTATCTTATCTATAAGCATTTGAATCCAAAACTTTTGGAAGGATATTTTTGACATATGACCATGATTTACAAACTTCCAGTTCAATTTATAATCAGCTAGTATTCTTACCAATGCGGGTTCTCTCTGTTTGCCATGCCCTCTCCATGTCAGCTTCAGCCAGCTTGAGGAAAAAAAGTACTCTGGCAGATAAAACAAATGCTGAAACCTTTCTTCATCTTCTTCTTCTTGTGCCGTATCCGATTCCGAATATTGGCAATCATCATGGCAATCAGTCATGAAGACTGTCCTGTGAATATAATGCAATGGCCTTTCATCTGCCTTCTGCTTAAAATGTGGCTTCCATTTCTGGTCATAGAAAGCTGAAGTGATGCATTTGGAAAGACCAGCATTTTGTGAATTGGGGGCACTTTGGAAGAGGTAAATCTGCCTCCTTTGAATTAAACCTGAACATTGGCTGAAGGGCCCTGGGTAAATATGAATCAAACTTTACTAGCAGACATTTATGTGGCTGTGATTTATTGGTGCACTCAGTTTCTTTGAACCTTTGCAGCCCCGTGGTGTGTTACAACAAAAGAAAAGGTGTTTAAATAAATAAATAACATTTCTGTAGTGGAACCCCCCCCCCCCCCCACACACACACACACATTTGCTGTTTTGCCATCTGTTCTAACAGCCTTGACATGTTCAGGGTTGTTTTCCTAAATTTGATTTTTTTAAAAAAATAAGACTTGTGCCGGCCAGTCAGCCCTATAGGAAATAAAACAAACATTTGACAGGTCTTTGTTTCTAAGCCCCAATTCTGGTAATTTCCCCTTGTGGTGAAAAAAAAAAGAGAGCTGCAGGATCCTGGTGGAGGGTGGAAATCAAACAAACCTACAGAGCCTAGCTGACGAATAATAGAAAAATCTTTGAGTCTCAAGACCCTGCCAGTGTAGGATGATCACACATCATCATATTCTGGTGTCAAATTATATTTTTCCCCTTTTATTCACCATGACAAATGAATATCCACAGCTAGGGTTAGCCTAGTTCTGCATCTTCTGAAAAAAAGAAGAAGGATGAAACACATCAATGAAAATGAGGACACACATTTTCATAATATTTGCACCTGGTAATTTCTATGAGCATATGCACGTGAAGAAAGAGTTTGCATAATTGCACAAGCATGTGGTGTAAGTAGTAACTAATTACCAGAGCACCTGTTCAGTCAGCTGTCTAGATGCAAAATATTGATGGGAAACTTCAGTGTCACTCCTCTCACTTCATTTGAGTTCTTCTTGAAAAAATGGATTTCAGCCAGGCAGCCACAAGAAAAGGAAGATACCATCGAAGAGAAGGTATGATTCTGTAAACAATCTACCATGTTGCAATGGATGCTACTTCCTTTTTAGAATCTGATAGCCTTATTTATTGTTTTCATTTTTAACATAGCTACACCACCCTTTTCACAGTGCTATCCAGACAGTTAACAATATATATTTATGGACTGACAGGTGGCTGGAGGCCTCTCTGCCACCTCTGGGCCACCACCAACAGCCGGAGGGAGGAGTCGCCATGGAATAACGGGTGGCTAGAGGCCTTGCCGCCATGTCCAGGTCCCAACCAATGGCCAGAGGGAGGAGTCACCATGAAATGATGGGTGTCTGGAGGCCTCACCGCCACCTCTGGGGGCCTACCAACAGCCAGAGGGGAGATGTTCTGTGTTTGTTTACTGTATTTTGTTACTGTTGTTGTATTGCTGTGTTGGTGCAAGCCGCCCTAAGTCACCACAGTGAGTAGGTGGCAATATAAATTTGAACATAAATTTGAGTGTTCAAAGATTTCTTAACTATTTACAGAGAGGAAACCTGTTGGATTTCCATAGGGAGATAGTTCTATAGTGAGGAAGCCAGTGCTGAGAAAGCTCTCTTCCTAGTATATAGCCATTTGCTTCTCTCGGGGTGGCCACCCTTAACAAGGCAACCTGTGAGGACCTTGTAACATGGGTGGAATGTCTGTAGGAGAGTCTCTCCAACAGGTAGCATGGTCCCAAACCATGAAAACTTTTATAAGTAAGCACTGAGACTTTAACTTGGCATGGAATCCAATGGTCGCCCAATGCCGGTGGATGAGGATTGAAGAAATGTGATCCTATTTTCAAGTTCCTATAATGAATCTGGCTGCTGCATTTTGAACCCATTGAAGTTTCCATACCAAGATCAGAGAGCATTATAACAGCTTAGTTTAGAGATTACCACTGCATAGAATAATGTTGTCAAGGATCTCTCATCCAGATATGGATGTGTTAGTGGGAACAGGTCCACATCTTGAGATAAGGAGGCTTGAGATCCATGTCCATTGTGAAAGAGGCAGAATTCCTTCAGTCCTTGGCAGAGGCTCAGTGGTCTTCTTTCCTGGTGGAGTATGTTCAAGGAGAGCTCAATCTGACAGCTGGTTTGTTGAGAAAGACATAGACCAGACATGATATTCACATAAAACAGAATTATTGCCAACAGCAATGCAATGGTTCAAGGAGGATGTATGTTTAAACTTAATTTTTGACATACCAAAATAATACAAATAATAAAGAAAATAAATAAAAATAATAATACAAAAATAAAGCAGTTAGTCTTTAAAGTGCTACAGTGTTTTTTTATTTTATTTTGTTTTGTTTTCTGATATGCCAAAATAATACAAATCTCATAAGTGAGGTCTATTAACTGAACCATTTTTTCATGGTTAGCCCAATATCTGGATCTGCCATTCTGTTGGAAGTCAGCAGATAGCCTCTTGCTCTTGTTTAGAGCTATATCTTGTGACAAGAACAACAGCTGCACCCAAATAATTATATAAAAGCCTGTGATATAATTCAACTCGTAAAATAAGACTATGGGCTTGACTTAGATTTAAATTCTTAGAAGCCTCACTTAAGTTTCTCTGAAGGATTTGGATGAAGTATAAGATATGTATATGCAAAAAACATTCCCAAGTTGATATTCTCAGTGACTTTATATTTTTTCTTCTCTGTCCATTGGATCTATGGAATTCTCTAGGCTTGTTAGTTACTTAAGTAGTGCAGCTAAGTCTGCCTGCACCAGATAAGGATGCATATGTTTCAAGTGGATGAAGGGTTTTTTATTCAGAGGGTTCCTTTCACAAGAGAGACTAGATATCATGGAGAAAGATTCTAATTCACCTATCTCCCTGCCATGCTAGGTTTTATTTTGTCCACACAGCCATGTAAAGCTACACCTGAGGTGGTTAGACAGCATTGTTGATGTGGTAGGTACAGATCTGAGTGGACTATGGAGGATGGCAGAGGAGCCTGTTGTGGTATGGGGTTGGGATCAACTGTGCAACTGAACAACAACAATCCATGAGCAGAAAATTGGCATGCCAAATGTCAGTTCCAACTATGAATTGTACCTCTCTGACTTTTCATATGTAATTAGAGTGTTTGGCAAATGTTGCACCTTGCTTTGATTATTGTACAAAATCAAAATATTGTGCTTTGTTTTCATATCTATGGTGGCACTTATTCCCAATGGTTAGCTTTATTGAAATGATGTGAATAGGAGCAAATATATATATCCTGTGATTTTTGGAAGTCAAGGATCTGAAAGAGAAAGCATTGCAAAACTGGCAGTGCAGAAGCCCTGGCCACACACATGGAACACAACCTCTGGCTTGCAGCCCCTGTGTTTGGCATGATATGCCTTGGGATGCTGTTGTAGCAATTGACTCCGTTTTTACACAGCCTTGTGTATGGCATGTCTTGCTAGTCGCAGTTTCCCCATTCCTAGACGGTCTGTTTCTTAGCCTTTCCTGTGAAGTGGACCTGAGGTTGCTGCCTCCAAACTTCTGCTGCTATCTTTACTTGCTGACCACTTGATCCTTCTGACCTCACCTAATTGAATGTTCGATCTGTTATGCAGTTTACTGGACTGGCTGGATCTTCAGTTTTTTAATTGGCCTGGTGAAACTTGGCTGCCTTCAGTTCACAAGTCACTTGCAAAAAAGTACATGTAAAATGTATTTAATCATATTGGGTATTTTGTGTTAACTGGCAAACTATGGATTTGTTATTGTGCTAATGATAAAGTATGTGGGATCCTAAGTAGTAAAAATTCTATGTGCCAGATTGAAAATGGTAAAATCATAAGTAAAATCTTGTGCATGAATTATGAATTTTAACATTACAAAACTTTCCTTATTATTTAGACACAACCCTCTTGATATGTGCACAATGCACTTAGTAATATAGAAGAGATAGAACTTATCCATGAAGTCTCCACCCTGCAATATTAACAAGCTACTTTTGTTGTTGTTCAGTCGCACAGTCGACTCCCACCCTCTGCGACCCCATGGACCACTGCCCGTCAGGCACTTCTGTCCTCCACCATCCTCCTCAACTCACTCAGCTCTGTGCCCATTGTGTCCACAATACCATCTAACCATCTCATTTTTGGCCGCCCCCTTTTTCTTTTGCCCTCCACCTTTCCCAGCATCAAGGCTTTCTCAAGTGAATCCTCTCTTCTCATTTGATGTCCAAAGTACCTTAGCTTCATCTTTACAATTTGACTTTCTAAGGAGCATTCTGGGTTGATTTCTTCTAAGATTGACCTATTTATTCTCCTTGCTGTCCAGGGGACTCTCAAAACTCTCCTCCAACACCACATCTCAAAGGCATCTATTCTTCTGCGCTCAGCTTTCCTAATGGTCCAGCTCTCACAACCATACATTGCCACAGGGAATACCATTGCTTTGACTATACGAATTTTTGTTTGCAATGTGATTTCTCTACTTTTTACTATGCTCCCCAGGTTTTTCATCACTTCAATCCATCTCCCTTAAACATAAAGCAGATAAAGGAAAATTTACTTTTTTGAATAATTGTTTGTCGAATTCCTCAACCAGAATTGCCACTCGCTGGGGGAGTCTTGATGGTCCCCAAGTAGATTAAATCCCACCTGAAACCATCAATATGGAGGGCAGCAGCTTCATCAAGACTCGCCTGGGGCTGATGAGGACTTTGCATGCCAAAAGGGCTCATGATCAGGAAGTGACTCAGGGAACTGGATCAGTGGCATTGGGGTCATGATGCCATGCAGAAAGCAGGTGAAAGGCCACTACATTATATTCTCAGGACAGCCATGCCATGATGATCACCTATATTTAGATTTAGATTTAGATTTAGATTTGGATATGGAAGAAGAAGAAGAAGAAGAAGAAGAAGAAGAAGAAGAAGAAGAAGAAGAAGAAGAAGAAGAAGAAGAAGAAGAAGAAGAAGAAGGAGGAGGAGGAGGAGGAGGAGGAGGAGGAGGAGGAGGAGGAGGAGGAGGGGGGGGAAGTCTTGGTTTGTAGTCTAAAAGCATTCACACACACATGCACGGAGGGTTAGTTCTTCCAATTTGATTTGTATTTTCCGATGCAGCCCAATTATGGTTTTCACCCATTTCCTGATCTAAGATACTTAATATGATCACCATATTTTATGTAACCACTGTGCTACAGCATTGGAGTATGTACCTGAACATCCAGGAATTGCTTGGATATGCTTCTACACACTCTTTATTTAGGATAAAAGCATTTTTCATCTTAACCAATTTTGTGTGAGGAGGATGGAGAGGAGGAGAAACTTTGCTTTACTTAATAATAATAATAATAATAATAATAATAATAATAATAATAATAATAATAATAATAATAATAATAATAATAATAATAATAATAATTGTGTGCCATCAAGCCAATTCTGATTTATTATTACCCTTTCCAGGATTTACTGAGTAGAAAATATACAGAAGTGGTTTACTATTCACGTTTTCTGGGGGTGCCCCGGGATTACAAAGTTTGCTTATAACTACACAAACTGTCTCTTTTCCCTGGAGGTACACTGGGCAATCAAATTCCCAATCTTTCACTTCATAGGTCACTGAGCTATGCAGGTAGTTTGCTTTACTTAAATTCAGAAGAGTAGCGTGCCTTGGCGGGGCTCCGTATAAAAATTTGTTTGGGGGCCCTTAGGAAGGGTAAAGATTTGTTTTGCTTACGCACATTGGGGGCCCCCGTGGCCCGTGGCCCCCGTATAATTGATACGGCAGATACGGCGGTAGCTACGCCTCTGCTTAAATTGGACACTAATATGTAGCAAATGGATGAAGTGAAAGGTATTGCTTCCTAGGACAACTTACTTCATTGCGGGGAAGAGAAACAATGCACAACGATAAAGATCAACTTGCCTATTAATCTTATGTTGAATGGTGTGGGGACAAAACACAATGCAACCGATTGATCAGATTTACATGGACAGGGGAAAACAGAAAATATAAGAATCACAAAATGAGTTCAGTGTTTTTGGCAAATGATTTTGATCATACTTGAAAAAGAGCACTGGATACCTTATAAACCTAGGAGTAAGTACTTCTATCTTTAAATCCAGAGACCTAAACCTGCCCTTAGTTTGTCATTCTGTAGCACATCTTATCTTCCTTAGAATAATTTTGCAAGCTGGCAATTAATGAGAAACATTGGAAGTTGTGTCTCAGGGGATGATTAAACCCCACAAGCCAATTAAAGGGAGTGTAATTGCCCCTGCTGTGCAAGTTGTTAGACAAGCTAGAGGTTATTGTCCTTCAAGTCAATGTACTGGAACAGCCAAGAACAGCCTATCAGGAAAATAGGAAATCGTCTACCAATAGGAAAATGCAACTAGGATTGTTTTATTTGGCATAAAGCATTGTCTTGGGGAAACTTTGGAGGCTTGTAAGGCACTCAGATTTCTGTCTTCCTAAAAGAATGAAAGCATTGTACAAGAAGAAAAGTGTGTGTGTGTGTGTGTGTGTGTGAGAGAGAGTGAGTGTGAGAAAGAGAGATGGAAAGGGTTGGGAGTGTGTATTTTTCGATTTTATGGGTAAATGATTCATGTCACTGGAATGATATGAAAGAGCCCCAACAATCCTGAATTGATTTTGTGGCAAGACCAAGAGACTAGTTCAGAACTTTGTCCTTTGATTCTGGCCAAAGATGACAGAGGCCACAGTCTGGTCCACCATAAATTAAAGCAGGGTCTATTTGATTATGTAAAATATAAATCCACAGTCTCTGAACAGTCACTAAAAATGCAGCAAACTGAACGTTCACACATTCTATGTAGCAAATTACTGCTAAATTGTATTAGAATTTGAGTGAGGGTGTTTATAGGAATGTAACACAATGAGATATGTTTGGAGGTATTTTGACACATAAATGGATTGTTAGTGTTCAAAAATTCAAAATCCCAAGTCCCTCTATCTGGAACAGTGTCTCAAAGTCTAATCTAACATAGTACAAGTAATACCTCGGATAACGTTTACCTCGGATAACGCTAAAATCGTATAACGTTAAGTAATCTGGGGAGGAGAATTGGATCAAGTAACGTTAGGGTCCGTTAGGGTCCTATGGGATGGATCGGATAACAACCGCTAAAGCCTATGCGGTTACAATGTATCTCTATGGAGCTTTAACATTATCCGATCCATCCAATAGGATTTTAACATGCATCGGATAACACTAAAAATCGGATAACACCAAGACTTGTGGAACCAAGTCTTAGCGTCATCCGAGGTATTACTGTATAGGAAGTCTCAGTTTAGGTCCCTAATGCATGTGACAGGAGGTCCCAAGCTAAACGTGCTCTGCTAAATTTGTAGCTGCACTGCATTTTTTGAGGGTTTTCAAGACATGTGGAATATCTAAGGAGTGGTTTTTACCATTGCCGTGTCCAGTGAGTTTCTGTGGGCAAGCAGAGATTTAAACTAGGTCTCCTGAACCCCACTTTGTCATTCTATTCTCTAAATCACACTTGGCCCCGTACACTTTGCTTGGTTCAAGGCAAATGTTACCCTTACTCAAAAGCCATTTGTATCTGACTCTTGGATTGGTGCTCATCTTCATTTGCAGCCAAAGAGCTAGCACTTCCTGCATCTGCAGATGTTTCTGGGGTCATGTGGCTGGAATGACTAGATGCCAGAGCATATGGAATGCTGTTACCTTACCTGCTGAAGTGGTATCTATTTATGCAATTGCAATTTCTTGCTTTTGAACTGCTGGTTTGGCAGGAGCTGGGACAGATGAAGGGCACTCATTCTGTTGTGCAGTACTCAGTTCTCAAAGTGCTGATCTGCCAACCTTTCATTCATCAAACTCGGCACCTTAACCATTAACGATGGAGGCTCTTGTGTATATGTTACCATTAAAACTAATTTTCAGTTAAAACTAGTTTTCCCTAGTTAAAACTAGCTCTGACTAACTGCGTTTGTGAGAACTAGAATTAACTGATGATGAGAGAACTAGAAACTGACGATGATAGAACTAGAATTAACTGACGATGAATTAACTGATGATCAATTTCTAGTGAAAACTGGTTTTAACTAGTCAAAACTAGTTCTAACTTAACGGCTTAGTTAAAACTAGAATTTCTTATCAAGGAAAAAATTTCAGTTAAAACCAGTTTCCAGTTCAGTTCAATTCAATTCAATTCAATTCAATTATTCAACTTGTATGCCACCCCACTCGCAATGCGACTCTGGGTGATTAACAAAGAAGCAAAATATCACAGTTACAATAAATACAATTACAATATCACAGTTACAAGATATCACAATTACAATATCACAATTACAATTATAAAGTAATTACCAAAACATTTCAAAAGCAAAACTCAGAAATACTCAGCCCGTACCACTCTGTCCATTACCCTCCAGACCGACCCGGCCGAGGGGAGTCTGGTGGTTGTGGAGGGCATCGTCAGCATTTTAAGCGCTGCCAAGCTGTGCAGCTGCTCTCTCCCATCCAGGCCAGTCTAGCGAAGGGGAGTCCGGGAGTGGTGGAGGGCAGCGTCAGCGTTTTAAGTGCTGCCGAGCTGCACAGCTGCTCTCTCTCCTCCAGGCCAACTAGAATTTCTTATTAATAATAAGTGAAAGTGCAAGGCTGGTGGAGCCTTGCTTTTCCAGCCAATAAGTGAAAATGCAAGGCTGGAAGTGCAAGGCTGGTGGAGCTTTGCTTTTCCAGCCAAAGCACAGTGTGGGGACCACGGGGGTGGGCATCAGAGGCAAGACATTGCCAGGACTTTTCCTGATACTGCAAAGGGACTGCAAAGGGGCTGCGGTGGCTCAGTGGTTAAGAAGCTCACCTTGTTAGCTAGAAGGCTGGCAAATTGGCAGTTCAAGACCCAGGGACCTTGGAGGGGAGGCACAGCAGAGGCAAGACATTGCCAGGACTGTCCTGGAGATGCCGTGCACCAAGGGGTCTTGAGGCCAGGCAGCAGGACAGCAACAAACATGTCGGGCTTCCACACCATAATGTTCTTAAATCCAGAAGCCTCTTGCATTTGCATGTTGATCAAATCAACCTGGCAACGGCTGTTCATTTCTGAATGAAGAATCAGTTTAGAAGCAAGCCCCCTTCTCCTTATACTCTTTTTGTGTTGACATGTTTCGCACATAGACAGAAATATATTTATCATTTCTAATGTTATATTGGCATATTTTCTTGAGGTTTCATTTTTAATCCGTCTTGAATTTCATGACCTACAGCCACATGAGCTGCTTCAATAATATCAAATATTTCATCTGCATATAGGAAGTTGTTACCAACTTTCTTGTCCCGCAGATATTAAGAACCTTGATTCTATTAAATATTCTGTACTGTTTCTGTGTCTTTTTTCCAGCTGCCTGTGCTTCCTCAACACTGTCCATTAGTTTTTCATAATTCTCTTTTCTGATAAGATTGTAGTGGTTTTCTCACCTCCCTTGATCTCTAAAATCCTTTTCAAAAATTCTTCTTTCCATCCTGTTTGTTTATTTGAATCTCCCATGACAACTTTTTTTGGAAGCTATTCGCCAAATAGAAACCAAATAGAACTTAAAATACCTAAGTCTCTGGGACCATCTCAGTAAAGTCTTGTCTCTGCTGCCCTCCCAGTCCCCACACTGCACTTCAGCTGTGGAAATTCTATTTGTAACTAAGACATTTAGTTAGAACTAGTTTTGACTAGTCAAAACCTGTTTTAACTGGAAACTGGTTTGAACTGAAACTTTTTCCTTGATAGGAAATTCTAGTTTTAACTAAGTTGTTTAGTTAGAACTAGTTTTGACTAGTTAAAACCAATTTTCACTAGAAATTGATCTTTCATCACCAGTTAATTCTAATTATCAGAAACGCAGTTAGTTAGACTTAGTTTTAACTAGGGAAAACTAGTTTTAACTGAAAACTAGTTTTAATGGTAACATATACAGTCAAACCTCGCATAAAGAGCACCTCACTTAAAGAGCAGAATTTTCTCTGAATGTTAGTTTCGCTTAACAAATAAAACCAGCCAAAAACTCGCTTAACAAATAAATCAGGGTTTGCAATCCCTCCCCCCCAGAAGTCACAATTGGTCAATTACAATGGTGTTTCGTATAAAGAGCAAACTCACTTAAAGAGCAATCCTGTGGAACACATTATGCTGTTTAAACGAGGCACAACTGTATAACCTACAGGGGCTTTATGGAGAGAAAGTCATGCAAAAGATGCTGCCTGACATACCCAGTGCCTGAGAGCCAATTCCTTTATCACTTTACCAGGTGCTATAGCAAGCCAGGAGGCCAAATGTCCTGCAGCCTGGTTCAAGTATTATGCGATTAAAGAGAACAGAAGGAAATAACAAATGAGGAAGTCGGAAAGGCAACTGTTGTAAAAATAAGAGTGGGAAGTTTAAACCTTATGATGCCTTTAAGTACTAGTGCTAAAAATTGGAACCAATAGAGTCTGTGTGGTGTGTGTGTGAGGTAGAAGCCCTGGATTCAGATTCCCCCCTTGCTGCGTGACCTAGTGTTAGTCACAGTCTTTAAACTGTTGTAGCTCACCCAGTCGTTCTCCCAGGATGAAATGTGGGATATAAATGCAATTTAAAAATAAATAAATAAATAATCTAAGCAAATGATAATACCTACCAACACGGCATCCCAATAGATCAACAAACCCAACCAATAATATATAATTTACATTCTCTTATTCACAGCTCACTAAACTCAGTTAAACCAAATAATAAATAATAAAGAAATGCCCTGGTGAGCATATATTAAATAGAAGAAGAAGAGGAGGAGGAGGAGATGATTAGGAATAAGTGGCCTCTCAATGCAATCAAGTATTGCTCCATGCCTGTATCAGTATTTTTAGAGTCCATTGTCTTAGAATTAGGGATTCTGCCATGTTGCACATGTTCACGCTTCAAAAAGGAAAACACAAAGATTTTTTAAAAAGTAAAGAAAAAATTGAAGAAGAAATACTTTTCTATAAACTAGAATATCTTATATGAGGATAGAAAGGGTTTTTTTTAAAAAAAATACACATCTAGACCATTATTTTAACCATATATATAGTCCATTATAGCAGTGATTGCAGCATTTGATACAGTGGGCTGCGGTAGTAACAATTTACAACTGCAACATTTTAAATTTAATATGGATCTTGGAAGCAGGAGTTTCCAAAAATGAGCTCCAGATCCTTCATTATTATGGATTAATAACCATTTCTTCTAAAATGAATTTTAGAAGAAATAATAAATACTCCATTTACCATTTCTTCTAAAATGGTAAATGGAGTATTTATTATTTCTTCTAAAATTCTGACATCCTGGATTTCAAATAGATATATCTTCATGCAGTTGGGCAGCTACATATTTTCACACCTGTAAGAAGGTTGAAAATAAACCAATTTAAATTCTGGATGTCAGCATATTTATTCAGTTGCCAATGCATGGATTTTAATTCTTGTATCCACCTAGCTGGTGCACAATTTCTTCTTAAAAAAAAGAAAATAAAGAAATACTCTTTCTACACTCAGATGAAGAAAATAATATTTTCACTTTCCATAAACCAGATACAACATGTATCTTGGTAACACAAACTGTAGAAGACCTGTTCATTCGTATTATGTTCAATTCCAATCCTATAAAAAAATTTTGAAAAGGGAAACCATAATTTTCAAGTTTGGGAAAGTGCTTTATCTGGACTACACCTCTCAGAATCCTTCAACTTAAAGCAGTGTTTCCCAACCTTTGGTTTTTTCACTTCAATTCCCAGGAGCCTAAGTCAAATCCCCAAAGCACTGATCATCCAATGTATGATGGCTTCTGGGAATTGAAGTCCTCCTGTGGGAACCACAGACTAAAAGGCATCCCCCGCCCCCCAAGCTGTGCCATTTTGCTATAGAAGGATTATATAAACAGTTCTTGTTGAGGTCACCTTTAAAGAGGTTAGCTAGAAAGCCCCTGGCATATTAAGGAATGATTGCAACAAGAGATCCATAAAGAGAGACAAACAAGGCAATCTCAGGTCAGTGACTGACACCCATACCCCCCTCTGATTGGTCGTGTCTTCACAATGACAAAATTTCAGTGCTTAGGTGAACTTAATGAGTGCTCTGTCAAATACTGTGGAAGAAAAAAGCCTGCTATTATGCGGTATGATACAGATAGCCATTACTTTGCAAATAAATATTTATGATACCTGGAAGGGAAAGTGTGTGTGTACACACACATTGTGGGTAAAATTGGAGAACAGAATCTAGTGCAGGAAAAAAGAAAGAAAGAAAAAAAATCTAAGAAGGCTTCCCACTGATTAATCACTTGCCCAGGGATAAAAATAGTCCATTGGAGCTGGGTTAATGTGCTAGTCGCTTATGGGTTGCAAGAGAAAGAGTCATTGTTCGTAATGGAAAACTATAGCATTTATCAGCAAATAGAAGTGGCAGTCTACAAACTAATGACATGCCAGCTGATTTGATTATGAAATCATGATTGTTTAACACTGTCACATTTAATTAGGATTAAAAAGAAATATAATATGAAATGAGCCAATAACTTTGAGATCAGCAGAGAGAATATTGGAGACATTAAAGGGAAAGAGATTGGGCCATTAAAGAAACACAATACATTTAGATAATAGTTGGAAAGAAAATGATAAGCCTTGTTCATACTAAATCAACATGCATGGCCTTAGTGTCTTGACCCTTTTAACATTTCATGTTGTAGTAGGTATCCAAGAGACTTGCTTTCCTCTTTGTAAGTGAAGATATGAACGTCTTGCTAGCTGAGATGAACATAGATTTAAGAATCCAGAACCATGGCCTACTAAAGTACAAATGGAACCAAATAGCAGGGAAGATTTGTAAATCTAATCTTAGATTGGGAAAGACCAGGGTTTTCTTGAGGAGAACAGTGAATTTAAATTCACATGCTCATCCCAATGTGCCACTTCAAAACTTTTGGGAATATATTATTAGAAGCTGCTAACTCAAAACTCAATAGCATGGCCAGCTCACTTGGCACAGAAAGGATTCAATATATTAACCATAAACCCAGTATTCCCAATTGTGTTGCAATACCTGGGTGATATGAGATTGTCCATCAGCCTATTGCTCTGGTCTTAAGGAACTTAGGCTCCATGTCTGGAGGTGTATGTGCATAAGCGAGCAAGTGAGCGAGCGAGCGAGAGAGAACATAGAGCTGGGAAACAATTTGTTAATGTTATTTCTAATAATAATAATAATAATAATAATAATAATAATAATAATAATAATAATAATAATAATAATAATAATAATAGTAGTAGTAGTAGTAGTAGTAGTAGTAGTAGTAGTAGTTAGTTTGTTTAACAAGACAACATGGCAGCAATTGAATTGTGTATCTTAATTGTTTGTTTTCAAGTTAAAGTTAACAAGATTTCCCCACTCTATAATTGTACTGTAATTTTATTCTTTGTCTAAGTTGCCAAAAGTGGACATTCTCCTTATTTGACTTGCTAATTCATCAGTTAGCTTTTTAAGGTTAAGGGGCTCTGGGATGATTTATCTCATACTGGAACTGAAACATCAATCAGCAGTTGAGATGGAAAAACTAGTGTTGGATAAAAGTCCATATGGTTACCACAGAATAAAATGTCTCTTAATTTATTTTTTAAAATACAGTTTCCAGAAAGTGCAGATAAATATACTTCACTGCTTCTTCTTCTTCTTGTTTTTCTGTCATATCTAAATCCAAATATTGGCAATCCTTATGGTGTTCAGCCATGAAGACTGTCCTGAGAATATAATGCAGTTTCATCTGCCATATCGCAGCGTGACACCCATATCACTGATCCAGTTCCATTATTCACTTTCTGGCCTGGAGCCCTTTTGGCACGTAAAGACCTCATCAGCCCTAGGCCAGTATTAATGAAGCTGCTGCCCTCCGTCAAGATGGATTCAAGTGGGATTTAATCCACTTGGGGACCATCACCCTTTCCTGTGAACTTTGCCACCCAAGGGTTGTCAGGTTAGTTAAGTGCCACCTGACACTCGCTATGTATGGTCTTCTCTGTTAACATAGCAGGATAACCTGGGCAGTGAACAATTCACTGCTTCTAAAGCTTTCTAATGTGGGAGGCAATGTTTTGTTCCTCTGCACTCTCCCATGGACTGATATAGATGTATCAGTTAGGAGAATATGGAAAAAATTGCATTGAAAATCTATATATTTTAATTGTAAATATTGAAACAAGATTTGGTGGCTGGAATTCTGCTTCACTACTCTGTGAATAATGTCACCAGAAAAAAGGTTGCTCTTTCTCGAAAGCTAGTCTTGTCCAATTCTACAGGGTGGTGCTCATCTTCATTTACAGCCAAAGAATCACTGCTGTCTGCATCTGCAGATGTGTCTGTGGTCATGTGGCAGGCGTGACTAGACACAGAAATGTATGGAATGTTGTTATCTTTCCTGCCAAAGTGTTACCTGTTTATCTACTTGCAATTTCTTGCTTTCAAACTGCTGGCAGGAACTGGGTCATACAGTGGATGCTCACTCTGTTTCACAGCTCTTGACTCTTGACTCCTGAACTACTGAACAGTCTCAAGCTCAGAATCTTAACCACTAAGCCATGGTGGGCATCAGACTACCATTGATTAAAGGTGATTTTGGAGTGCCTGTGACTGATACACCATACAATAAAATTATGTGCCCTCTGAAATAGCTGAAGGAGGGGTAGTGAAGCAAAGTTCCATGTCTTGATATACCAGTCAGAAATGTGTTGGAAGAATGTTTGTTATGTCATGAATGCACAAATATGTATGTTTTGTGAAATCTGAGTCTGGAGGTGGGTAGTGTGCCAATGTTAGTGTGACACCATAAGGACAGATTAATCTGTTATGAAATGTATATGGTATTTGTGTCATTTAATGGGTGCTATATTTAGAGCATGTAACACAGGAGTGGCCAACCTTTTTTCACTGCAGGCTTGACCACACACCTGGACAGCTGAGCGGGCCAGACCACACACTCCAGAAAGCAGGTGCTTTTATGGCTGAGGTAAAGGTGCCCACTTCCATGTTTACTAGAGTTGTGGGTGCATTTGGACATGCACTGGCACATTTTACGGATAACATAAATGTGTCAGCTTCCACTTCCAGGTGTGGGAGTGGCAGCAATGGGCCAGATGAGACGGCAGCAGAGGCTAGGTCAGGCCCACAGCCGTAGGTTGAGAACCCCTGATGTAGCATGTGAGAATCTGTTGGGCCTCAGCCACTTCTCACAGGAAGTAGTGCCAGCTCCTGTTTAATTTGGGAATTGTTGGCCCATTTGTTTCTTCCATCCTCTAGTTTCTGAATCATCCTTTAAACTGGCAAGCTCCATAATAAGTGCAGATAGATGAGTGTGCACACCATCTCCATTAACATGACTGTGCAGGCTAATGACAGGACCACCCGCTGCTCTCTGCTTGTTTTCTGTTGATTGTTATGTAATGTTCGGCAGCAGGAGGTAAATTCCTCTCCAATTCGAAGGCCCATTCTAGGATGCAAACTCCACCATGGGGAGTCACGGTGATTGAGCTTTCGAATCAGGTCCCATGCTGACAACAATAAATCAGACCTATTATAAAAACCCAACCAACAGCCTGAAACCTTTGTGCAGCAGAGTCTAGGAACCATTCAGGAATTTATTCTGAAACTTGGACTTGCCATACCCTAGTAGAGACCATATTGGTGTATTTTTTCATACATACATGGTTTTCTGTTGGACATCAGTGTTCGTGCAACTAAAGAGTTAGAGTGGGATCAGTAACTCTTAGTCTCACTGTTCTTTAGTCTCTTTGATACCCTACGTCAGGAGTTCTCAAGCTTTTTAAGCTGGGACTGGGTCACACTCCCTCCATCAGCTTCAGGGGCTGGGTGGCCATTTTGCCCTTCCTCCACCACATGGCACTTCTGGTTGTGGTGGAGGCAGTGGGGAGCACATGAAATGGTGTCATGGGCCATAACCAGCCCACGGGCCACAGGTTGAGAATCCCTGTCCTACATGAATGTAAATCTTGAAGATGGAAACACAGTTTTTCCAATACAGTATATACAATATTTTCCAGCATTTCTTCTTCTTGGGGTTCTAGAAATCCTAGTTAGTTGCCTTGGGCCTCACTTTATGGACTGGGTTTAGATGATAATATTGGTAAGGTTGCCCTTGCTCGAAAGCCAGTAATATCTGACTCTAGGGTTCAGTGCTCATCTCTGTTTATACCCACGTCTGCAGATGTTTCCATGGACATGTGGCATGCATGCCTCAACACTGGAGTGCACAGAACACTGTTTACCTTCCCACCCAAGTGGATACACTTGTATACTTGCAATTTCTTGCTTTTGAACTGCTAGGTTGGCAGGAGCTGGGACAGAGATGGGAGCTCACTTTGTCATGCAGTACCTGGGAATCAAATTCTGACCTTCAAGTCAGTGAGTTCAGTGTCTTAATCTCTTGAGCCACCGCAGTCCCTAGAAATAAATAGAAAGCCCATAGCTTTGACAAAATGCTTCTCTGGTTTAGGAATTGTAGATCTGGAGAAATATGACAATATTTTCATGATATTAATGGCTAGATATATATCAGGTAGATGATTACAATGGCAGTGACACAGAACGGTCAAGGGATTGAGGTGAGGAATGAATCCAAGTGTGGTCAACAGTGAGCACTGTAGATATTGTTCAGTAGGAAACTAAATAGCTGGGAGGAGATGGAGAGCAGAGGGATATAACAAATTTATTGGGATAAATAAGAGATATATTTAGGTGGGAGAGTTGCATACTTAGTTAGCTAAGTATTTTGCTGCAGAGCCATGTGTTCAACTCCACATTTTGTCTCCTGGGAAAAGGGCCAGGCCATTTGGCCTTAGGCAAGCAATATGGTACCAGAATGCATACAGAAGAAGTGAATGGTAAACTACTTCTCAGTACTCTATACCTAAAAAATCCCTGGAATGGGTTGACTTGATGGCATGCAAATATTATTGCTAGGAAGGGAGTGGAGGTGTTAAGGAGACAACCCAAGGAAACTTCAAAGGAAACTACATCTAGATTTAACAAAATGGAAATGGTGAGGAGAAAAGGTACAACATTCTGAACAACAAATAACTGTTCAGCTCCTTGAAGGCTAATAAATTTATTGTGGAAAAACTCATTAGATATTCTCTGTAGCACATTTCTCTACTGTGGATTGCTAAACATATATGTGTATGAGAGAGTTCATTCACATAAGGTGAGAAAACGGACTTCCAGAAATAGCTAAAACCTGGGAATTTACTTATTTTCCTGTTCCCAGAATCCCTTGGTCTGGCTGGCTATTGAGAGCCGGTATTTCATTATTGTTTTTATATGCTGCCAGGTCCAATTATGGTGGCTCTATGAACGAGTGATATCCAAAATGCCCTGTCTTTGACAGCCCTGCTCAGCTTTTGCAGTCTTAAGGCTGTGGCTTTGTTTATGGAGTCAGCCAGCAGTACCTTATGGTATTGCATAAGGCAAATCAAATTTGTGGTTCAAATATTCCCTCGTTTACAAATAGCCATGTTGCCCAAGCCACTTTTTGTCCCACCCTAAAGCCCTCAGCTTCAAGCTGGAGATAAAAACCTTGGTCTCCCCTGTACTATAATTATGAGCTTTAGCACAAAAGAGTATATGGGGAGTAGTCTGAATATTTGGAAGGACTATGTTCTGGCCAAATATTATGATACTGTAGATTCAGCTAGGGATTGTTTTGTCCTATAACCAGAACCTGGTAATGCAGAACTGCCCTCAGAACTAGCTCTGAGGTAAGCCTGGTGAAAAATAACAACACATTTAAATTTTTGCATAATTATTGTGTTTCTGCTAAAATCTTTTAAATAAAAAATGGACTTTTGACACAGAAATGAAGCCCAGTTTTGACTAACCCTTTAAAAAACTGAACAGACCTCTCTTTTTCATCTTGGACATGCTCTGAGGAGGCATTGATAGATTTGACTGTATCCTTGATACTCTTCTCTCTGTGGGAATTCCCTAAGCAGATATAAAATCTGTTGTAGAATGTTCACCATACAACCTACCTTTCAGATGGCCAAGTTTGGACTTCTGTTATGATGTATCTTCCAAATGACACAGGTGGCAGGATGGAGAAAATTGGAAGCACTTGACAATAAATCAGCAAATCATTTGTGCAATTCTTTGGGCATTCATACTAACAATACTCATCCTGATGGGCTCCTTGGTTGTGAATGCAGCTTTTCAATATGCAATTCAACTGAATTTTCACAACCGTTTAGTGCTTGTTAAGTCTGCTTTTTGGTCAAGTGTAGTTTTGAAAAATGCTCTTTTTGCTGATACAAGGAAGCACTTTTGCTTCAAGTAATTGCTTGGTCTCTGAAATCTCCTGCCTTTTTGTTTGTTGCTGCTTTAACTTTTAAAGCAGTAAGTTAGTTATTTGTAATACAATTTTTATTTATTTATTTATTTATTCCATTTGTATTTGTACCGGGTCTTTCTATACATTTAAATATGTACACTGTTTTAAGAGAAAGAAACAAGTTTTGAAAAATAACCAGATGTCTGTCTATCTGTAACAGTCAGAAAACATTAACTTTTTCAAGTTCTGGAAACAACTGGGATGATGTGGATCCATTCCATCAATTAATGAAATAATTTATGTAGCCAATAATCTACTAACTTTCTCCATCTATATTCCTAAAGGGATTATTTTCTTTCTAAACAGAAGATAAAATTTTGCTCCAAATTTAAAATAAGATAAAGCTGGCATTGGTTATTGCCTGCAGTTAGAAATTGGCACCTGACACACATTAGAAATTGTATCTTGTGTCTTCAAATCATCCAGCACTTGCCTGTCTAGGATGGAGGAACTAAATAGCTGAGTTTTATTAAAACTGAACTTTATCATCCATCCTCCAAATAAACAACTATTGGGTTATAAGCAGGGATTCTCAACCTGCAGCCAGCATGCCATTTCATGTGGCTCCCCACCACCTCCACCACACCCGGAAGTGCCATGTGGTGGAGGAAGGGCAAAATGATTATCCGGCCCCTAAAGCTATCTGAGGGAGTGTGACCTGGCCCCTGGCTTTAAAAGGTTGAGAACTCCTGGGTAAAAGGAATAATTTAGCTGTTATGTGACTTAAACAAAAGGTTGGCTACTTTAAAATCAAAGGCAAATCAAAAGTTCCTTTTTGGCAGATTTCCACTTAGTTGGATTCTTTCTGCCTGTAAGAGGGTGTTGTTAATACTTCGGTTGAAAATTCTGGGAACAGTCCTTGGTAGGTAATAGAAATGAAAACTGAGTTATGGTAGAAACAATATTTAATTTTATTTGCTCTCCAGTCTGCTAATGCTTTACACAGTTGTGCAATCACTGGTATTACAGTAGTCATAGAAATTTGCTCAAAAATCCTTCACGAGCCAATTCTCTCCTGGCCAGCTGGTTGTGCTCATGTACTACTATGATTCAGCTTTGGACATGTGCTCTTTTTCCTCTCTCCATTCGACTCTCATTCTTTCTCTCTCTTTTCAAATCAGATTAGGTAAATGGAAGAAAGTACCAGTATGTGAAAATGAAGATTCATTGGTAGAGCACAAGTTTGGTATGCTGGTAAAAAAGACAGAGAAAGTTATTTTTCTCATCACAGACTCACAGCTTGGAAGTAACAATTTAACTGTAACTTTGGTAATAAATGTAGATTTCAAAAGCTGTGTCAAAAACTGAAGCAAAGTTATTTCACTGGTGTATTGGCCAACATTTTATATTTCTCTTTCAAAGTTACTTTTAAAGGCTTTTGTGAAAAGCATTCTGACAGGATTCGGTGTGCCATTATTTTTATCAACTTTACACATTTAGTAGAAATGTTTGAAGTGGTAGCTTTGTTAGTCTGTGCGAGCATATCAGAGAGTAAACAAAACATAACAGCAAAAAAGAAGACAAAAAATGTTGTGACACCTTAAAGACTAACTCCTGTATTATATGTGAGCTTTCGTGGACCAAGTCCACTTCATCAGACATAAGAATCTGATTTACATTTACATTTAGTAGAGTTTTATCCCATTCTATTAAAAAAGCTACAAAAAAGTAATGAAAAGAGATGAACAATGTAGTAGCTACTGCAATAACACAGTAGAAGTGAGCTGCAGCAATACTAATTCTACAGCTTAAACATTAAAACAAGAACACATTTTTTAAAAAAAACTTTTTAAGCTCTGAGTATGCTGCCAGACCTGTGCTCAAACTGGCTTGCCAAACATGCTGAGTAAACCACTTTTTTTGAGTTCTTCAGCAGCCTCTGCTGGTTGCAACTATGGGCAATTTACAAGTGAAAACAAACCAACCAACCAACGGATGAGTTAAACCAGTAGCTGATTCTGCCTTATCTTGTTCCTTGAAAAGGATTCTGGACATTGTGATGGGAAATGTTTTTATTGCCATGTTCTACACTGTTGTGTGAGCATTAAGAAATGCTGTAGAAGGCCTACAAAACAGGAAGTTTTCTAGCAAGCAGAGTTCCTAAGGAGAGGGTGGAATAGGGATTACTCATACACATGACATAGAAGAAGTACTCACACATATGGCATGTTTTTGATCTTCCATACATGACCAAACCAGGAGAAATGAACAATAAATTTAACCAGTAGATGGCATCTTATGCTGTACTCAACATGGGATTAAGTGCAGAACATTTTGGCAAATCTGGCTGATTTGGGATAGTCTGTTTGCCTTGTGTAAAATGGCAGCACTTTGGAATCACTTCTTCCATCAGCCAAAATATATCCTGGAACAACAGGTGTTGAGTCCTATTTTCAACAAACAAACCCCTTAAACATTGTAGAATAAACAATAGCTCTCCACCACCTAGATTTGTCCCAAGGACCCACATGTACAGTTTGTGCAGAAGGAGGCCAGGGATCAATATTCCAAAGACAGTGAGACTACCATGGTGAACTCCTTGGCTGCTTATTACCATATTAATATACAGCCTCTCAAGAGAGCACCAAGCAAAGGACAGTATATCTTTAATTGGAAATTTAAAGGACTGTTCATGGCCTGGCATGAACTGGGAGGATTTATGCCTCCCACTTTTGATGGGATTGAGGGAACAGTATGATTCACCGAGGGGCTTGTGTGCCATCTGATTTACTGCCCATCATTTACATTTGCTAAAGTCAATCAGAGCAGAAGGTCATTCCCAACCTGACTTTTTTCCACATTAAATCTTTCTTTTTCCTCCAAAGTCCTAGTCACTTTGGCAGGTCAAGCAGCTCTTCAAAGATGGGTGCCTCTTAGCTTTCATTTGGAAGTCCAGGAACCTCAAACTAATGTTTTAAATGCCTCTGGGGGTACACCATTTTACCTTATGTAAATGTCTTGGGGTAGAGAATCCTGCTGTATTCCAATAATCCTCTTGAGATGTACAGTGGATGGTTTGCCAGTCAGTCACATTTGGGCTTAGGATCCTGGAGAGATCTGGTCATTTAGTGCAGGAGCAGAAGCAAAGCATGACAAAAACTTTATTAGCCACCAAGGTATTAATAACTTATAGAATGATGGGGAAATGACAGTACATTAATTAATTGGGACAGGAATGATGAGTGGGAAATGAAGCAGGCCACACTCAGCCCGTGCTTCAAGAATGGTGGAGTCAAGACTGTTCCTGGTTCTAAACTGGTGACTCCATCATTCCCATGTCTTCTGTACCAGGGGAACTAGAGGGGTAATGAGTCTATCCTTCACAAAAAAGCTGGAGGGAGACACTACTGCCAATTCATTCCTCACCCAGTGAAGCCCTCTCCTGAAACTTCATATTCTCCTGTTGAAAAAAATGACTCCACTGAGTGAGGAATGATAACCTGTCACTTGAACCCAAATCACAGTGACATCAGGAGGCATTCCTTTGCTCTAAACACCATCCAGTGGAATTGGTTGTTGTGATCTCTTAATTGCCCAGCTCCTTCCAAGAGCATGGTGGGCTCTCCCTTACCAGAAGTCTTTGAAGGAGCTGAATATCTTCCCCTGATTTTCCTGAATCACAAATAAATCCGGACTAAATGGCTAGTGAGCTCTTTCTGACACTATAGTTCTGTATCCATTTCAAAATTAATCTCAACTGTGAATCTGATAGCTGTTTGTAAGGCAGCTTCTCAGCCCGAGCTCCAACCCCAGGTGCTCTGTGCCAATTTTATGTTGGTGATGATTATGCTGAAATGCTATATACACCTGAGATGCATCACTGAATTTAATGGAAGCTACCTCTGATCAGATATGTTTAGATTTTCTGTATTGTAGGGTTGTTGAATGGGTTGTTCTGAAGTGGATTGATCTGAATGCTTAAAAAAGGAAGGGTGTATTTTTTTAAATCTAAAAAAATCATGTATTTTCTTGTCACTGACTACCATGAATAAGCTTCCATATTGTATTATATTATGTTTAGCTTCTCTTTCTTTCTCTCTATACTGTAAAACCTTGCATAAAGAGCACCTCGCTTAGAGACTAACTCGCTTAAAGAGCAGAATTTTCTCTGAGTGGTCACCTTGCTTAACAACTAAAACCAACCAAGAACTCACTTAACTAAATCGGGGTTCACAATCCCCCCACCAGAAGTCACAATTGGTCACTTACAATGGTGTTTGCTTAAAGAGCAAACTCGCTTAAAGAGCAATCCCGTGGAATGCATTATGCTCTTTAAATGAGGTACCACTGTATATCTGAAGTGTTTTGATCTCCTAGCAAGGTCAGACCTTTTAGAGATGATTCAGTGCCCATTGCTTTATTTTGAGTTTTGACATGCCTGTATTGCTATGAAGGGGCAGTGGGATGAATATCATAGGTTGACATTGACAGTGACATTTTAACTGAGTGTGGTAGGGCAGAGAAGTGAGAAGATCCAGTGGAAGATTTTTTAAACAGGTGCTGTCAATTATAGCTCTGATTTAATTCAGTGCTGTAACACCTGCTTTTTTAAAAAAGGAAAAAGTAGGGGATGAAGGGAACCAAATGACTGTAGCCATTGGGCCAGGTGTGAATGGGTCCTTGTTGGCTCACCCTCCATTGCTGTCTCTTGGTTGAGCCTCTCCTCAAACCAAGAATCTCTGCCCAGTTCTCTTCTTACTTTATCTACATTTAGTTTACACTTTGCAATCCAGAATTCCCGACTTCAACACAGATGTCCCCTGTAATCCTTGCCCTCTGTTTGTCCTCAGTGGCTCTTCAGATCTTCACACACTCTCCCTCATCTGGCTATGCAGTTCATCTCCCAAAACTTTCCTTCAACACCCTTTTCACTCTAGTACCACTTCTATGCTCAAAACCTACTGCTTGCCTGCATACACCATACATATCTGTGCCTACACCAACTGCCAGGGGAGGAAGAAGCCAGGGCAGGTTGAGGACCTTGCCTGCATACACCATACATACCTGTGCCTACACCAACTGCCAGGGGAAGAAGAAGCCAAGGCAGGTTAAGGACTTCACCGCCCCTCCCCCTGTGCCCACACTAAGATATTGTAATGTAATGTAATGTATTTTTTGTAAGCCGCCCTGAGTCGCCATGGCGAGTGGGCGGCAATATAAAATTTAAACAACAACAACAACAACAACAACAACAACAACAACAACAACAACAACAACAACAACAACAACAATAATAATAATAATAATAATAATAATAATAATAATAATAATAATAATAATAATAATAATAATAATAATAATAATAATAATAATAATAATAATAATAGCCCAACCCCCAAGAGGACAGATTACCCCTTCATACTTTCCTGCCTGCATCTTATCTGTCCTTCCTCAACCCAATGACTTAGTCTCTAAAGTGGGAGGGCAGTCTTTTTGAACTTCTTATTTCGTGTCCTGATCAAACAAAAATATATATATCAGTTTTTGAACTGATTTGATAGCACTATTAGAGGAAGAGGAAGTGTGAATGACTACAGTGATTTTGACAGTGATAGTTACACCTGGTAGTCTGAACCAGTTTTAAAAATCTCAGCACAAACTACATTGCTATTTTGCAGTGCCGTCACACCCCTAGTGATTGCAGAGCTACTGGACTCAAGATAAAATTATGAGGGAGCAATAATACTTCACTGTTCTATTTTTATGTTGCAAGGAGGGAAATTAAGTAAACCATGAAAAGCATAATTGGGGTCAATTTAAAAAAAAAATCAGGGAAAACCTTGCAAATTTACTGTACTCTGTCCTCACTTTATATACCCTGGTAATCTTATTTGAAGCCACGTGGAATTCATTCATTGATTTCATCTTTATTTGCTTTAATTGAAACCAGATCTAATTTGGCAGTTTCACTTGAGTTGCCTGTGGAGCAGCTGAGCTAGTCCTTTTTGAGAAAGCCAAGGATCCCAAAGGGGCCCTTGTGGAGCTGGGCGTTCTAATCATTTCTGATTCCCCCATGGCTGGTCTAATTAGCTGTGTTGCTTTAGCGTTGTTGTTGTTTTTAAATAGCCTTACTTTCTTACATTTTCTCAACTGATTGTAAACTGCAACAATCCATTTTCACATGTAGTCAAACCTTTCCTCTTCTAGCTTGAGTGTCCTTATGATCAGACTTATTGCCTATTTACACAATCAGTTGTCCTTGAATAGTAATCTCTGAACTCCTTCATCTTGGTTTTTCTTAAAATTATTATTGTCATTGGATACAAATCTACTATTTGAGGACTGGAATAAAATTAACAGTTCAAAACGTAACTAAGGACCTACGAACTGTTAAGGTAATGTCTGAGTATATATGCAGTTCCTAGTAGAGTTGTTATTTTGGAGAGTTAGCATGTTCAAACCCAGTAAGTCCAAAATGACCAAACGTCTAGGGAGTCCTTTAGGTATTTCTTCAAGGGCTCCATTCACTATGGGTACAACAACAGATTTCTTCCTCTGTAGATGTTCAACTTCAATCTGCAAATCACAAATTTTGTGATTTTCTCCAGTTGTTTTTCTTCAATTTGTGTATCTCCTGGTATAGCAATGTCACTAAACTAGACCTTTTTCTTTTCCACATCAATTATATCAGGTGTGTTGTGAGGCAGATGTTTCAGCCCAGTGTTCAAGCCTATCAATATCTTTCTGGAATCTGCTCCAGTCTTTCAAGTTATTAGCTATTCTGCCCAGTGTTGTGTCATCTGCACATTTGATAAGTATTCCCTGCACTCCATTATCCAAATCATTTATGAAAATGTTGAGGGCATTTCAACATTTGTTACCCCCTCCCAGCTTGAGAAGGAGCCATTATACAATATCCATGTGTTATGTGCTCAATAATGATATGAAATCTCAATTTCAGTGACATTACAGGGGCAAATGCCAAATAGAGTGCAGCCCAAATTATTTTGGGATTCCAAGGCAGTAAGAACATTGTGATAATACTTGCTGTGAGATGAGGAACTTCTGAACTTTTATCATGAGAGTTAGTCCCAAGCTTTATTGTGTTGAATGGGGGAGGGGGCATCCTCTAAGCCATTCTAGCAAAGGGAGTTATTTTAGTTAAGTGTACCTTTCAAGCCTGCCCCCTCCTCAGTAATCGAGGTCAAAGAAAGGTTTGGCAAGACCCAGACTAATTATTTCAGTTTTCTCCTCCCACCTCACATTCTTTTCAAGCACATGCGGTAAATAGAGAGACTGAAAATTTATTGAAAATATTGCAGGCAGTTTTCACTGATTGTTTTATGGTTCATTAAAAACAGACTGAAATTGGAATGTGTGCATCATTCAACAGAGATTGAGCTGTTTCTCATTGTACTGTACATGCTGTATTTTGCAAGATCTGCAAGTGACTCAAACTCATTAGTGTCTCCCTCACGGTTTTGTCCCCAGGGTTGAAATTCACAAGCATGATCAGATACAGCATTCTTAATTTTCAATACAACAGCATTTGGAGTATGTTTTCTGTGCAGCCTTTTCCTATGCTGAAGAGATATTTGAAATACGCTTCCAGGCAGTAAATGGAGCCCATAAGTTTAGTTCAAGGATCACCTGTGTAGAGTCTTGATTTAAGTATTTCCCTCCATCCTCCACCCCCCCCCCCCTAATTGATGCAAGATACTCTTGGAAGTGACCTAAAGCACTAAAATGGTTCAAGTGTTTATAGTAGCTTTAGTGGTTAATATGTGTTAAAAGAATTCAATCGTCTTTACATTAAAGGTTACCTGTAAACCATAGAGGAGGAATGGGGGAAAGAGGGATTAATTAGCCATCAATGCACCTGCAGTGCTATCAACATTCACTCAAAAGAGACAGAATAGGAGTAAAGTCTTAGCTTTCTTATTGTTTGAGATCTGTATGTATGTCTTTTTATTAGTCGTCAGTTGAAGATGATTGGAGAACAATGCAATAAGTCAGTATAGATATTCATTTATATACTGTGGTGGATTCTATACAATAATTGTAGAATTTGTAACTCAGCATAAATTGTATTTCATAGAGTGAGGCTGTGTAACTGCTGTGTAAAATGTAATAGAGTTTAAGCATCTGAAGGGTCAAACTATGCAGTGTGTTATATATACAGCAAAACACCGGATAACGCTAAGACTTGGTTCCACAAGTCTTGGTGTTATCCGATTTTTAGTGTTATCCGATGCATGTTAAAATCCTATGGGATGGATCGGATAACGTTAAAGCTCCATAGAGATACATTGTAACCGCACAGGTTTTAGCGGTTGTTATCTGATCCATCCCATAGGACCTTAACATTATTTGATCCAATTCTCCTCCCCAGATTACTTAATTAACGTTATGCGATTTTAGCGTTATCCGATCCAATCGTTATCCGGTGTTTTACTGTATGGTTAAATCCCATTGTTTGTTCTAACTAGAATAGAACCATTGATGAAATTGATATTTTTACATTAGCTGAAATTCTTTTGCTATGTGTAGTATGATGCACTAGAGTAGGCCAATTGAATCAGTAAGGATGTGCTAAGTAAACTTTTCTATAAATTCAATTTATTCAAATGGATCTACTCTAATTTTTGATGATATTTCATGCATTTAAACTCTTTTTTACTGTACTGGTCATCGACCACAATAAAGTTTGATTGACTGATACTACTCTAATTGTGACTTTCCTTAGTGTAGTAAGTTGCAACTAGAGTAGACCTATTAGAAACAATGGACTATGCAGAGAGCTTAACTCACCAAATACACACTAATTAAATGGGCTTACTCTACTATGACTTACTACACTGTGTGATTATTAGTATTATGTTTAAACTTTTATGCCGCCCAATCAACAAACGTGACTCCGGGTGGCTCACAACAGTACACAATACACAATAAAATCACAATAAAAACACTTGTAATAAAATACCAATCCTTCAAGTACAAAAGTTCAAAAATGGTCACAGGCAGTCCAGGGGCTAGGCTGCTTGGGCTAGCCGGGTGTGTGTGATGTCCAGCTCTTACCCCAACAGCCAAGTCCCGGCACCAAAACAGCACAACCCTGGCCATGGGCATTGCCCAGGGTTGTGGCGGCATTCCTTCCGCCTGGAACTGCAGTTCTTCAACCCCGGCCATGAACATGGCCCAGGGTTGCAGCTGCATTCCTGCTACCCGGAGCAACAGCTCTTCAACCCGGGCCACAGGGTTTCAGCCACTGATTTCAGCCACTGATTCAAAGTCTTTTTCTCACTAGGGACTCTGAATTGAACCCACAGGTCCAGATCTACATTCTGATTATTGCATTTTTGGTACAAGTCTTTCTGCCACTGGAAACAAATTTCAGCAATTCTCAAAGAACACTTTGTTGTCTTAGCACAAGTTTAGCTGACAATTTAAGAGACATTTATAAATTATCTCATCCTTGATGAAATGCTGTGCTTGTTGGCACATTGAGACTCCCTCCTGCTAGAAAAATTAGTCAGCCACTGTGAGATTTTCCACTACTGCACCATAACGGAAAGACAGTAATGGTTTAATGAACAGTAGCATTAGGAAGCAAACTATGTATTTTGGATTGCTAGAATTTTCTTTCTTTGTTTCCAACTTCAGTATTTGTGCCACTACAACACTTTCAGTGCAATATGCATAGGTTTCTTTTTTTGTGCAAAAGACACCTGTGAATGTTTGTGAAAAGCACTGAAATATAAAAAAGAATAACAAGTGTAATTACTATTGCTACTGCATACTCAGGCTACTTTTTGCTCTTCTATTTGAAGTTGGATGTCATCAAGGTTATTCTGATTTTCCATGCAGCTGCTCTATACAATGATACAGCAGGAGGGACTCTAACATTACATCTATGCCCCACCCTGTGTGTACATCTCAATATTCCTTAGGAGCACTTTCATCTCAATTGACTGACAAATGTTGTAAAATGCATTGTTTATTAATTTTGTTATTGTTTTTACAGCTTACAGTTTATATATTGAAGAACATGTCTGGTAATCATACATATTGTTTATAGGCTAGATCAGGGATTCCCAACCTGTGCCCCTTGGGCCAGGTATGGCCCATGACACCATTTCATGTGCCCCCCCACCACACCAGGAAGTTCCATGTGGTGGAAGAAGGGCAAAATGGCCGTCCGGCCCCTGAAGCTGTCCGAGGGAATGTGACCCGGCCCCTGGCTTTAAAAGGTTGAGAACTCCTGGGCTAGATACTTGGATTATCACCATCAGTGGCTTATGCAGCAAGCTGGAAAACCTTTAAGCAAGGTATCAAGTCTAAGGACCGCCAATTGTGCATCAACTACTGATGCTAGCTACTGTCTTTCAGCTGTCATGTATTGTCAAATGGCCATTGCTACTACTACATTGTTGACTAATGCTGCATAGAAGATACCTGAAAAATATTCCAAGTCAAAGTTATTGGATGAGAATTTGTTGAATAATTGAAGCAATTTCATTTCAGGCTGTACATATTGCTAATTCAAATCTATGTCCTGTAGAATGCAAAAGCAATGCACTTCTATCATTCCTTATACAAACTATGCCACATTCTAGACTAGTTCTGTAAATTGTCATTGTGAATGTCACAGAAGAGTTGGGGTAAGGAGACCCCCCCCTCCACCAGCATATCCATGAACAAACACAGACAAATACATACAGTTTTAAATTGTGAATTGTGCAGTGATGGCTATTCTTTTGTGACTATTTTCAAAAAACAGCTGTACTGCATGATTTTCACATTTTGTTCATAGTCAATGAGTTTAACAAATTAAAAATATTTCACCTACAGACTACTAGTTTGAGAGTTCCTTTTCCATGTGTTGGAAGTAAACTACATGGTGTAGTGACAGAGAGCTATAGAGCTACTTCTGAGCAGTTATTGGATAAGTATCCATCAGCAATTGACTGATATGTGACCCATAGGTACCACATATGTTACCTAATGACCAGTCACTTAATTATAGACTAGGTGACATGTTTATAAGGGTGAACTTTAGAGTTCTATTAGAGAATGGACAGATGAACTATGCTCATGCCCTCTGGGTAGATTTCACCCAACCTCTGCTGTCTCAGTGGACCCATTATGCAGTAATTAGGGCGATTTTTAAGTAGGATGCAAAGAGTTAAATGACTGCCATTATTATTGCTTCATTTGTCACTATGTAAGTGCTGCTCTGGTGGGAGAAGATGAAAGGTGGTTGAAAATGCAAGCAAAAGAGAGTTGCTCGGACAAGGGTGAAAAAGAGAGACCTTTTCTCTTTCTTTATTGAGAACATATAGTTTAAATATCTAGAGTGCACAAGGCACTGCCTAGGTAAAGGTAAAGGTTGCCCTTGCTCAAAAGCCAGTTGTATCCGAGTCTAGGGTTGAGTGCTCATCTCTGTTTATAGCCAGATGCGCTGTCTGCATCTGCAAACATTTCCATGGACACGTGGCACTGCCTAAGAATTCACTTTAAAGGGGATTGAATATAGTGGCATGCATCCTAATTCATGGTGAGGGGCTGATGACATTTAGGTTGGGAATATGGTAGATGTGACTCTTAAATGTGCCTCCAGGTCTCCATCAGAATTATAATCCTATCCACTTTCATGGTATATGTCTGAACTGGACATGTTTTTGTGACATTGGGATTTATTTGTTTCTCCCCCTTCTAGTGTTCAGGGAGATGCAAGGTTCTTGTTTTGGCACTTCTAGTGGCCTCCACCGGTGTTATTTGGTATTCTTGTATTGTTCAGTATTATTTATTTAAGGAAGAAAATTAAGTGGTTCCTTGCTTATTTACACAGGAAAATGCTTTCTTATTTACAGAAGAAAACTATGTGGTGGTATATGCATGTTTGAATGTAAATTTATAGATAGACTCATGATCCTGTGCCATCAGTCTCACTAAGGCTACTAACTTTTCAACTCATACCTTAACTGAGACTTTTAATATAAGTTCCCTCTGCAGCAACAAGCAGGTGGTATATATTTATTTCTATGCTATGCAAAGCATTCACCTGCTTTTTCCTCCAGATGAAACTGTTCCTCAAAGCACAGAAATGGGCTGGACTTGTTTTGCTCAGGACAGTCACAACCATTTCTATCCCCATTGTGACATTAAATTATTTAGCTTACATATATGAAATAAATGTTTGCCTATCATTACTTTCCTGCTGATGCCCAAAAGTCCTGAATGCCTGAATATTTAACAAGAATTATCTATTCTCCCCATTTGAAAAGTATATATTTGAAGAAAAGGCCTTTTGAAAGGAAGAAGTTAAATGCTATCAAAATGTTTTTAGGAATGCCACTCCCTCCAGAAAAAATATGGCAGCATATGCCAGCATAACACTGAAGAAACAAAGCTTGGTTACGTTTAAATAAGATTTCTGTTCATCTGGTGATTGTGGTGGGGAAAATTTATCTTGCTGCCTTTAATGTGCCAGAGGCTTTGCACTTGGTATATTATTGCTTGAAAATATGTGGTTGTTTTAGTATTTTCAGTTTATCTCAAAGGAGCCATGGACTAATAAAAACAAATCTTGTTTTGTTTTCAAATAGGCACTCACCTTCTTCCTTAAGATATTTCATGGGCACTTTAACCAGCATGTTTTCTTTCCTCCTCCCCTAAAAATTAGTACCTTGAGTTCTTCTCTGATTAAGTCAGTAGTAGTTCTCAGTATAATGGAAACCATTCACAACTATATGAATCATTATAAGGGTCAATTAAAAAAAAACCAACCCAAGTATGCACACTCTGTGAGCAATTGGAGGTTTAACCAACTTGGTTGAAATTTCACTTCTTTCACTCAAGCCAAAAGGTACAAAAAGAAAAAGAAAGAAAATAAAATACTTTTTTTCATGACGTACCTGTTTTTCTTTCCATGTCCTGCTATTTGGGCAAGGCAAATGTTATATATACCGTAAACCACTTGCCTTTGATCCTAGAGTAGATTGAAAGTTCTTTAGTCTTTAAAGAAAGAAAAAAAATCAGCCTGCCCTGTATGTAGCCTCTACTGGCCTTCTTTTCCAGTTGGGAAGAAATGGGAATAAAAGAGGGGGCGGTGGAGAAACCTGTTAAAATCTTAGCTGCTTTATTCAAAAGATGTCAAAATATGGAGTCTATATAATGCAGCAAAATAATTGATTTTGGTCCATTCTTTTCCAGAGGAAATATGTTACAACAGAGATGAGTGACTTCTAGAGGTTGGGCTCACCTCTATCCTCTCCTGGCCCCTGGAGAAGCCATTCCCCTGCCTTTGACAGACTTTATTTATTTATTTACTTATTTACTTATTTACTTATTTACTTATTTACTTATTTACTTATTTACTTATTTACTTATTTACTTATTTACTTATTTGTTGTTGTTCAGTCACACAGCTGATTCTGACCATTTGCAACCCCATGGACCATTTCCCACCAGGCACCTCTGTCGTCCACCATCCCCCTCAACCCGCCCAGCTCTGTGCCCATTGCGTCAACAATACCATCTAGCCATCTCATTTTTGGCCACCCCCTTCTTCTTTTGCCCCTCACTTTCCCCAGTATCAAGGTTTTCTCAAGTGAATCCTCTCTTCTCATTTGATGTCCAAAATACTTTAGCTTTATCTTAACTATTTGACCTTCTAAGGAGCAGTCAGGGTTGATTTCTTCTAAGATTGACCTATTTTTTCTCCTTGCTGTCTTGGGGACTCTCAAAACTCTCCTTCAACACCACATTTTAAAGGCATCTATTATTCTGTGCTCAACTTTCTTTATGGTTCAGCTTTCACAACCATACATTACCACTGAGAATACAATTTCCTTGTTTTTGTTGTTGTTGTTGTTCAGTCGCACAGTCGATTCCGACCCTTTGCGACCCCATGGACCACCGCTGTCTAGGGAACTCTCAAAACTCTCCTCCAGCACCACATCTCAAAGGCATCTATTCTTCTGTGCTCAGCTTTCCTAATGGTCCAGCTCTCACAACCATACATTGCCACCGGGAATGCCATTGCTTTGACTATACGAATATTTGTTTGCAAGGTCATGTCTCTACTTTTCACCATGTTGCCCAGGTTTCTCATAGCTTGCCTCCCAGGAATTTGACACCTTTTTATTTCAATCTCCATCTGCAGTGATCCTGGATCCTAAGAATGTAAAGTCTGTCACTGCTTTTACTTCTTCCCCATCTATTTTCCAGGGAGTGATAGGGCCTGTTGCCATTACCTTGGTTTTCTTGATATTAAGTCTCAAGCCAGCTTTTGCATTCTCTTCCTTCAACCTAAGCAAGACCTTCTTTAAGTCTTCTTCACTTTCTGCCATTAGGGCAGTGTCATCTGCATATCTCAAATTGCTGAAGTTCCTCCCAGTGATTTTAATTCCAACTTTTGATTCATCCAGCCCTGCGTTGTACATTATGTGCTCTGTGTGTAAGTTAAATAGGCAGGGTGGCAAAATGCAGCCTTGTTTTCTTTTTTCTTTAAAAAGTTCCCAGTAGAGTTTAGGGGGCATTGGGGCAATTTTGTCACATTTGGGGAGCTCCAGACTTTTTTTGGGTATGGGAAACTAATTTTTCAAAACTGGAAGTAACCAAGAGTCACTTCCACTCATGGGGTGTGGGGAGAACTCTCCAGGCCTAGAAGAGGAGAATGGAGCTAAAATATTGTGAAATTGCTATCCACCCCTGTTAGAGAATGAGAGGGGTTTTTCAAAGTTAAAAAATGGGGATGAGAGTGCAGAGAAGCAAAAGGAACACTAGGGATCAGTGGACATGGACAACATATGACTGCTCTTTCTTCACATTTGTGTTAAAGGATAGGTAGTGCTATTCTTATGACTAGTTCAAAAACAACAACATTGTAATGTTACAGAAATAGTGGAGAAAGCAGGAGAGAGAAGCAGACATAGGCCATCGGTAGAGCACAGAGCTGTACATATATTGCCCACAACCCTGTTGTTCAGCAAAATAAATTGCATTACAGTAAGCCCGTTTAATCAATGGGGATTTAGTTGGACCACAAGAAAAGCTGAGAGCAGAAGACTAGACACCTTTGAAATGTGGTCTCGGAGGAGAGTTTTGAGGGTACCCTGGACAGCAAGGAGAACAAACAGATTGATCTTTGAAAAAATCAAACTTGACTGCTCCTTGGAAGGTCAAATAGTGAAGATGAAGCTAAAGTACTTTGGTCATCAAATGAGAAGAGAGGATTCACTCGAGAAGGCCTTGATGCTGGGAAAGGTTGAGGGCAAAAGAAGAAGGGGTGGCAGAAAATGAGATGGCTAGATGGTGTTGTGGATGTAATAGGCACAGGGTTGGCAGGTTGAGAGGAATGGTGGAGCATAGAGGTGGCCCATGGGGTTGCAAAGGGTCGGAACCGACTGTGTGACTGAACAACAACAAAAGTGAATCCCTCTGTAAATTCTTACACTAGCTGGTAATTTGTATTTAGAGTAGCCCATTTAGATAAATGAAACTTGTAAAGCAGTTGGCTCATCAAATTCCTTTGATCCAATGGGCCTCCTCGGGTATGATTAAACTAGGGTTTCCCAACCTAGGGCCCATGGGCCGGACCTGGTCTGTGGCACCATTTTATGTGGCCCACTGCCACCGCCCATGGAAGTGGAAGCAGATGCATTTATGTCCACTGTAAAACATGTCCACGCATGCGTACGCACGGTTATATTAGCTGTAAATATGTCTGCGGCTGCCATAAACACAGAAGTGGGCACATGTACTTCCACTTCTGAGATGTGTGGTCTGGCCCACTCAGCTACCTGGGGGCATGGTTTGGCCCACACAGTGATGAGCAGCCAAAATTTTTACTACAACACTGTGGGTGGAGCTGACGTTGTGGGTGGAGCCAACGTCATGACATCATGATGTCATGAGTGGAGCCAACGTCATGATGTCATGGGCGGAACCAAAGTAAAAAAACATAAAAATAAGTACACATAAAAATACAAATTAAATAGACATAAAAACACATAAAAATACACATTAAAATAAGTATACATTAAATACACATTAAATAGACATAAAAACACATAAAAATACACATTAAATACACATAAACACATAAAAACACACATTAAATGTACATTAAAATATACCCACCCACCCCACACCCAAAGGCGAGTCACTTGTCCTGGTGTACAGGCTGTAGGGAGCTTCAGGCTAGCAGCTGCTCTTCCTCCTTGGGAGGACAGCAAGGAGACTACTGAGGGCCCCAGCAGCAGCCACCGTTTCCTCCATGGCTGTGCATGGCCGCCCAACCCGCTGCGCTACCACACTCCAAGCAGTGAATGGCTGCTTGGCGGGCAGAGAGCTGTAGGCACACATGCATGCCAAGCGCTGTAGGTGCGCATGTGCGCCAAGCACTGTAGGCGTGCATGCACAGTGGTGGAACCGGTGAAAAGGTAAGCCCCCAAGGTGGTTCCCCCCCAAAAGCTGCTACCGGTTCTCCGGGACACTGGGAAAAGCTACTACCGGTTTCTTTCAAACTGGTGCGAACTGGCTGCTGCCCATCACTAGGCCCATGGTGTTAAAAGGTTGGGAACCCCTAGATTAAACACTAATCAATAGGATTTTGGCCAGTGAATAGGAACTTCAGTTCTTGGACATGCGTATTTAAATATGAAAAAGCAATTCAGACGACAGAGCCAGAAGTAGGATGAGGCAAAATTGCTTTGATGCAAAAATAGGGGTTCATTTAGGGACAAAAAAATTAAAAATGACCGGTTTGAAACGTGTGGAGAGAGAGAATGTTAACCACAAATCAGCCTCTTGTCTCCAGAAGAAGTACAATCTGAAAACATGACTGGCAGGGCAGGTGGGGGCCCCTGGTCGTACGATGACCCCAGCCTATTGGCTGATGTGATTCACCCCTTAATCTCAATCTATTTTAACCTTTTAAATCTTGGTTTTAACCTGTTGATTTTTTAACTCTTTTAAATTCTTTTAACCTAAATTTTATGGGGTTTATGGTCATAGATGAATTTTAATGTGGGATTATTTTTAGTGTGTTGTTATTGTTGTTAAAGTGCTCTCAGTCTTTGTGAATAGGGCGGTATATAAATGTGAAAATAAAATATATAAAATAAATAAAAATAAAAGGAAACAACCTGCTACACACAGGGCCTGTGCATGTTTTTTTTAATCCCCACTCAAGAGGGCTGATTTCATACTTAGCAGAAGCTTTCATCTTCACAGAATCCTTCTTTTAGAGAAGACATTGTGAGCTGTGGTGGTTCAATGGTTAAGAAGCCTTGTTAGCTGGAAGTTGCCGGCAAGTTGGCAATTTGGTGTTCCCTGAGTGGAGATTCTCCCGCAAAAATCCTTTCAACCCATAATAATTTCTGACATGAAATTATTATAGAAAAGACATTGACAGACAGAAGGTGGAGCTAAAACTCTCTGTGCTCATGATTTCAGGTTGACTTTTCCTAGAATGCCTGAATAGTGCTATATCAGACAAGAATAAAAAGAAGTAAACAAACCCAAAAAAAACCACACCTTAAAAACTAACTGCTATATTTTAATATGAGTTTTTTTTCCAGTCAAGTCCACATTACAGACCAGTTTCTTGATCCATGGAAGCTCACATGAAAATAGAGCAGTTTAGTCTTCCAGGTGCCACAACCTTTTTGTCTTTATTTTATCTTTCTGTTTTGTTTTTACTTTTGTTTCTTGCCTGATATCTCTGCACAGATTAAGAGGGATGTGGTGGCTCAGTGGTTAAGAAGTTTGCCTTGCTAGCTGGAAGGCTGGCAACTGAGCAGTTTGAGACCCAGGTACTCCATGACGGGTTGAGCGCCTGTCTCTGTCCCAGCTCTTGGGGACATGAAAGGAGCCTCATTTGGGCATTCCCTGAGTGGAGTTTCTTCTGCAAAAATCCTTTCAACCCAGAATAATTTCTGACATGAAATTATTATTATAACAGGGCTACCACTCCGAAAACTACATGAATATTGCTATAGGCTGACCTGATGTAAGGTAGCTTCTAGGGGTGTGACTTTTGTTTAAAAATAAAAGGGAAGAAATACATAAAGTTTGCTTTCAGCTTTTTGGGTGGATTCCCAAAACACAGTCCCTTAAAAATAGGTAATTTTTATATGAAAGATGGGAACATGAAAACTCTCTCTCTCCTCTCTCTCTAATTCTTTTGTTAAACCTTTCCATTACTTTTATTGCTGAGGGAAATTTTCTTCCTTATTGCTGCTGCCCTGTGCCTTCTTTCTGCACAAGTCCCACTCATTCCTTTCTGTCTATTTGCTGTCTCCATATTATATCCCTTCTTGTCACACTAATCTCACTCCTTCCTCTCCATCTTGTTTCACTGCTGCTAAGGATGGACACATGTAGCCACCCAGATATATTATGGAACACAGCCGTTGACATCCCTCATCCCTATGTTTGTAGAGCTTATGGGAGTGGCAGGTCAGCAACCTCTGAAGGGCTCATAATTGTCCCTTCCATGACTACCCATTTAAAACCAACCAACAAATGTTGGGAGACCTATATACAATTCAGAATGCTGGTCCCTACCCCCTTACAAAACTATAAAAAGTGTTTATAAGAACTACAAAACCTAGGCTGGTAGCATTTTTCTGTGGCCTATTTGCCCATTCTTTGGCTTCTTAGGTTTCCCAGCATCAAAAAGAACTTGAACACGGTTTCTTCTGGAGTCTGAGTGATTTATTGCAGTGCAAACAAAGAACATTTTACAGCAAAAGTGCCAAAACAATAAACCTATCTGGGCCAGCATGGCCCCTTCTTTTAACAACTCACTTCACCATGTGAAAAAGAAGACTAACTTAGATTCAGATTCAGACCTACACCCACCCACCATGTGGCATCGTTGTTGCATCATTTTATACCATTTCCATCACCACCTTCTGTCAATCACAGTTGTTATCCAATCCTTCACAGCAATGGTCTGAGGTCTTCTTGCTTTGCCCTCTCTGGGGTAACTATCGGCCAGAACTATACAGACTTTTTGCTCTTCTCCCTGTCAAGGCCAACTCCCCCACCCTTTCAAAACTGCCCTTGATAAGCTAGCTGGCTAGATTAAAACTACTCCCTTCCATGTTGCCACCTGGGTGCCTACGTGCAAGTTTGCCTCTGTCTGATGGCCAACTGGAGGGGTTACTCACTCATCTTACAGTGTTATGTCTGAAATGATTTGAAATAATCTCATACTATAGACAGTGTGTGGTCACTTTGTAGAGTCCTGTGAGATTGATCCTGGTGGGGACCAAGGATGACTCAGCCTTCCAGCCTTCCAAGGTCAGTAAAATGAGTACCCAGCATGTTGGGGGCAAAACAATAATTACCTGTAAACTGCCCAGAGAAGTGTTATAGGGCAGCATATGAGTGTAATTGCTATTGCTAAGTCAAAGGCATGCTTTGCATATCAGCCATGATCAATGTGGGCAGATAGAATAGCAGAAAATAGCAATGACTTCACACCACCACCACCACCACCACCACCACCACCACCACCACTACCACTACCACTACCACTACCTCTACCTCTACCTCTACTTCTACTTCTACTTCTACTTCTACTTCTACTTCTACTTCTAATTATTATTATTATTATTATTATTATTATTATTATTATTATTATTATTATTATTATTATTATTATTATTATTATTATTATTATTATTATTATTATTATTATTATTATTATTATTATTAAATTCTTCATCATGTTATTACAACTTTTCATAACACAATACATATGACACCCAAGTGCACTAAGGTCCTTGAATCTACCAGCTGTCCTTCTTACAACTCAATTGTTCGGCCAAAAACACATTCCATTCGGTGCAGCCTTGTCTCCTTTATTTCCCCCCAATGTATACAGTAATGCCTCGGATAACGCTAAGACTTGGTTCCACAAGTCTTGGTGTTATCCGATTTTTAGTGTTATCCGATCCATGTTAAAATCCTATGGGATGGATCCAGTGATGGGATGACAAAAAATTTTCTACCCCACCGTGATGTCATCACAGTGGGGCGGAGCCAACGTCATGATATCATGACATCATGGGGGAGCCAGCGTCATGACGTCGTGGGCGGGGCCAAAAATAAAAATAAAATAAATAAAAATAAAATAAATAAAATAAAATAAATAAATAAAATAGAATTAAAATAAACAAACAAACACACACACACCTCAACCCACCCACCCACCCAAACAACCACAACACAAACCCGTACATAACTTAAATAAATAAAATAAATAAAGAAATAAAATAAAAATTTAATAAAAATACACCCACCCACCCAAAACACAAATAAACCACCCACCCACCCCAAACACAAAACCCTCACTTACCCTCCTTGGGGCCGACGAGCCCCCATGGCCCGGGGCCACAGAGCAAGGCGCACCGCCCCCGACTGCAGCCTCCTCCTCCTCCTCTGGAGCTGCTTGCCGCTGCTGCTGTCACCGCCTGCTACTGCCGTCGCCACTGCCACCCGTCGCTGCTGCCTGCTGCTACTGTCGCCACTGCCGCCTCCCGCCATCGCCGCTGCCGTTGCCGCCGCCATCGCCGCCATCACTGCCGGAACCAGAGGAGGAGGAGGAGGAGGCGCGCTCCACCGGGTGTCCCCAGGCAATGGGGGCTCGGCGGCGGCGGACGGCCCGGGCAGGCCTCAACCTGCCCTTGGGAGCTCGGCGGCTGCCTCCAGAGCCGCTCTGAAAAGCTGCAGCTCCGGGTCTGATTTTTTTTAAAATTGGAGCCAAAATGGCTCCAATTTAGTGCGCATGCACAGAAACTCAATCTGACGCATGTGCAATGCGTCAGATTGAGTTTCTGCGCATGTGCACTAAACTGGAGCCATTTTGGCTCCAATTTTTTTAAAAAATGTTCCTGCCGGTGAGGCGTCCGATCCGGACGCCTCAAAAACGATATTACCCCCACAGAGAACCCTCCGGAAATCTTCCTAACGGTTCTGTGGATCCGGTCAGAACCTGTGTCATCCCATCACTGGATGGATCGCATAACGTTAAAGCTCCATAGAGATACATTGTAACCGCACAGGCTTTAGCGGTTGTTATCCGATCCATCCCATAGGACCTTAATGTTATTCGATCCAATTCTCCTCCCCAGATTACTTAACGTTATTCGGTTTTAGCTTTATCCGAGGTAAACGTTATCTGAGGTATTACTGTACTGCAAAAAAGGTCTTTAAATGTCCCAAAATCTATTTTGTTTTAATATCCCCTTTTTTTGTTTAAATCCCAGGTAAGTTTTTCATTAAGCGCCATATCCCAAACATCAATGTACCATTTACCCAATTCTAAATTCAAAACACCTTTCCAATTTCTGGCCACCTGTTGTCTTTCCAATGTTAAGAAAATAGCTAATAAGTCATTTATATTTTCCTCTAAATTCATATCTTCTAAGTCTATCAGTAAAACAATTTTTTCATTCAACTTTAAATTAAAATTTAAAACTTTAGCTATTTCTTGTTCAATTTTGTGACAAAATTTCGAAACAATTTTACAATCCCACCACATATGTTTATATGTCCTTATTTCCCGTTGACATCTCCAACATCTCTTTTAATTGCTATTATCTATTTGATTTAGTCGAACTGGCGTCATATACCACCGCCACAGAATTTTATAATTATGTTCTTTGACTTTTGTGGAGAGGCTTCGCATAATCCTGTTTTTCCACTTTTTTCCAGAAATGTTTATATTTAAGTCTATCTCCCACATTAATGAGAATAAGCAAGTCCCAAAGCAGTGCTACAGTTGAACATTAAGAAGACAAAAAAAATCACTGCAGAAGAACTATACAATTTAGACAATAAAGAAAATGAGTTAATGAAAAAATTGCCTACCTTGGTTTAAACATCAACCTAAATTGGGATTATAACCAAGAAATCAGGAACTTTGAACAGCAGCAATGAAGGAATTAGAAAAGGTCAAGTGTAAAGATGTTTCGCTAGAGACCAAATCCAAGATTATTCATACTATTGTGCCCTGATCTACATGTATGGATGTGAAAGCTGGACAATAAAAGCTGGCAGGAAAATTGTTTTCATTCCTTTGATCTACAATGTGGAGGAGAGTTCTGTGGATACTCTGGACTGCTAGAAAGATGAACAAGTGAGCCATAGAGCAAATCAAGCCTGAATTGTCTCTAGAGGCAAAACTGATGAAGCTTTGGGTACAGCATAAGAAGGCAATCTCTCTGGAAAAGACAATAACTTTGCACAACTTCGTGTAATTCGCCAGTTACCTCCTCCTAGACCGGGATGCCCTGCTTATGGTCACACATGCGTTGGTCACCTCCAGTCTTGATTATTATAATGCGCTCTACATGGGGCTGCCTCTGATGACCATCCGGAGACTCCAGCTGGTCCAGAATGCGGCGGCACGGGTAGTGGTGGGGTGTGGGCGTTATGCTCATGCTTCGCCGCTGCTCCGGGAGCTGCACTGGTTGCCAGTATGTCTCCGGGTGCAATTCAAGGTGCTGGTTATTACCTTTAAAGCCCTATATGGTAGTGGGCCAGGATACCTAAGAGACCGCGTCACCCCAAGAACATCTGTCCGGCCCACCAGGGCGGATCGGAGAGGCTCCCTTGTTATTCCCTCGGCGAGAAAGGCGCACCTCGCCTGTACTAGGAGGAGAGCCTTCTCCGTGTCCGCCCCGGCCCTCTGGAACCTCCTGCCCACCGAACTGCGCCTTCAGACGGAGCTCCTGCCCTTCTGAAAGGGTTTAAAAACCTGGCTGGCAGGACAGGTTTGGGGACCCGGGAACATGGGTTCCCATACCAAATGGCTCATATAAGGACTGCCCCCCTGGGTTGGATTCTGGGAACATTGGAATATAGCCCTGTGTTGTTTTTAACTTCTGATGGTTTTAACTCTGACGTTTTAGTGTTGGGTTTTATTTTTGTTTTTATTTTGGATGTAAGCCGCCCAGAGTCGGGTTCTCCCGATTGGGGCGGGGTATTAAATTTAATAAATAATAATAATAATAATAATAATAATGCTGGGGAAGGTGAAACGCAGCAGGAAAAGAGAAAAAACAAACATGAGATGGATTGGCCACATGAGGAAAGCTGCAGACTTGTGTTTGCAAGAGCTGAGGAAGGTTGTTGAGGACAGGGCATTTTGGAGAGCTCTCATTCATAGGGTCACCACAGGTCAGAGACAACTTGACGGCACATAACAACAACAGAATGGTCTAACTCCATGCCTGTTCCCTATAGCTAGGGAATTTCCTTCCCTCAGGAGCCTACCATTGCTTGGATTTTGGACACTTTCCAGAGACATACATTTGGCATATGAACAATATTATTTTAGAAGAGAGGCTCATTACTAGTATTTTTCCCCTGTGGTTATACATGGTCATAGCTCCCTTTCCGGCCACTATTGTCTCACAGTGTATCCTTTGAGTTTTACTGTCTCCTCTTCTTTTCTACAACCCACTTGTGTTTCTTGTTTTTGTACACTGTCCACCATCATGAGGACCTAGTCTTTAAGTGCACTTTCCTACAGATTGAAGCAATAATTATAATCAACAATATATTTGCTAAAAGTGTATAAAATAACATGCTTGTTATTTAATCTGTCATGTGGGATCTAGATTCATAGTATGCATATATTTTGATGCAGAGTTTAATTGCATGGTTATATCAGTATGTGGGTTGTGGTCATCCCACATTACCAAATACTCTCTAGATTCCATAGAGACATCCGTCTCCTGTCACATGTGTTTATTCATAGGATGTTGGTCCCAGACTGATATATAGCATCCCAAGTTTTTTCCACGATCCTTGACGGAGATGAACATCACTCTGAATAGTAGGACACTTCATTCTACATTTCTTTTTCTACATGTCTGTAAGGTCACTGTTGTGTATTCTTAAATATGCAGTAGATTTATGCAACTCGCTCCTTTCTATAAATCAATATTCAAAAGCCAGTCGTATCCGACTCTAGGGCTCAGTGCTCATCTCTGTTTATAGCCAAAGAGCCAGCACTGTCTGTGTTTGCAGATGTTTCTGTGTACATGTGGCAGGCATGTCTAGACACTGAAGTGTACAGAATGCTGTTTACCTTCCCACTGAAGTAGTTCCTATTTATCTACTTGCAATTTCTTGCTTTCAAACTGCTAAGTTGGCAGGAGGTGGGACAAAGATGGGAGCTCATTCCATCATGCAGTACTCAGGTTTTGAACTACTGACCTTCCGTCTCTTATTGTCCTCTTATTTGTCCAACTAGGCTGTACCAGAGGTGATGTGGTACCTGTGTGTCTTTCAACTCATTGGGTGAAATCCCATTGTGTAACATGCATCTGCAGAATGGTAATGATATTAATCTCAGGGATTATTTTTGATAACTAAAATTGTCCTACAACTGTTCCATCTTTTTTCTGACTGTGGGATGGAGGAGAAAGTCTTTAATTGCGTAACATCCCTGCCATTAACACTGTCTGGTGGCAGCATTTTTTTAAAAAATAATTAAATACTTCTTCCTTCTATTCTGTGATTCCCACAGTTTGTGTATCAGAGAGTAAACAAAACAAAACAAAGTGAAAAGATAAAGAGTATCATGGCACTTTAAAGACTAACTTCTGTATTTTAATGTTACCTTTAGTGGATCAAGTCCACTTTGTGAGACATAAGAGTGAGACTTCATGGCATTACTGAAAATTGTCTCTTGCTGGTTATGTCCTTCAGCCATTAATTTTCACTTGGTGTTATGGAATCCCTCACTCCTCCACTACCACATTTATCACCATCTAGAGTAGACTGATGAAAAATTCTGATGAACCCAAAGCTGACTCATGTTTGTTAGATAGATGATGCAAGAAAGCTCCAATACCTTGGCCACATCATGGGGAATAATGTAAAATATAGAATACTCCAACTCGCTCTGCAAGGAAAGATCCCTGGGAAGAGAGGCCCTGGATGTAGATGGACTTCATCGCTGAAGAACCTGAGAGACTGGTGTAACATGTCCTTGGTAGAACTGTTCCAAGAAGTTACAGCACCTGAAGAAGAAGAAGATGATGCACCCCAGCACACAAGGAATACTAGCACAATTCATCATGTGACAGGGAAAAAAAAGCCATTTTCTAACCAAACTAACTTCTTGGTTTGTTTACTTCTAGCCAGCTAGTTCTGATCAGTTGCTTTGTTACCTTTCACCAGGATGGATTCTCTGTAGCTAAGCTGCATTCATTTTTTCCTCTACTCACAACCAGGTGCCATTCCTGTTAAGTCTACTCCACATAGTAAGTAAGCATTATTCTTTTTTTACCTTAACACCTGTGGCTGGAGGGAGGCTGCCTCTGCGTTCGCCCCGGGACTCGTCCACCTGTTCCCGGAGGCTCTGCCCGGCAGGACTTAAAAGCCGCGGCGGCGGCAGGGCTCTCGCACTGCCGCCGCCAACGAGAACACCTGTGGCTGGAGGGAGGCTGCCTCCGCATTCGCCCCGGGACTCGTCCACCTGTTCCCGGAGGCTCTGCCAGCGGCCTTGAAGGGCGCAACACCTGCGAGTCCCGGGCAGCGATAAAAGACCTTGCCGCTGCCGCCACCACGCCAGACTCTCCCTCGGCCAGCGGCCTCGAAGGGCGCAACACCTGCGGGTCCCGGGCGGTGATAAAAGACCTCGCCGCTGCTGCCACCACACCAGACTCTCCCTCGGCCAGCGGCCTCGAAGGGAGCAACACCTGCGGGTCCTGGCAGCGATAAAAGACCTTCGGGCGGCATTAAAGACCTTCGCCACCGCCTTCGCCGGTCTCTCCCTCGGCCAACCGGCCGCAAGGGAGCAACAGCTGCGGGACTCGGGCGGTAGGCAGCCATGGATGTCTCCACCCTCTCCCATGAACTTGTAAGACCTTCCCTGGACTCTCCCCTGGCCGGTCGGGGTGGGGGAAATGAGGAATAGCTGGAGAAAGCAGTGGGCGGCTACAAAAGACCCTGCTGCCGCCGCCGCCGCCGTGGCCGTAAGACCTTCCCTGGACTCTCCCCTGGCCGGTTATTTATTTATTATTTATTAGGGATAGGACTTTCTAGACTGTGTTGTATCTTATATTTTTGACCATAATGTATTTTCTTTTGATTGAATTGCATTTTTCTGATTGTATTGTGCTTTTGCTTTTATGACTATATTGACTGTATTATATTTGTTATATTGATATGTTGTTGCTTTTATATTTGATACTGTAACATTGTAAGCCACTCTGAGTTGCTTCGGCAAGGAGAGCGGCATATAAATACAAATATAATAATATAATAATAATAATTATCTGGGCTGTTGATCTGGGAGAAAACTTTGGGGAACTTGCTAATCAATTCTAACATTACAGCTGCCTACTTTCATTGTGCAACAACCAAACTCATCAGTTTTATGCACATATAGCTGATTTTCGTAAACATATTTCCCACTTGTGGCTTTTGGAGTTTGTTCCATTCCAATGGATTATGGCCTAATTCTTTTTTGGAACTACTCTTGGTAATCTTAGCCCTTCTCATCTGGATCTTGCCTCTTGCTCCAGTGCTTTTTCCACTCCTGAAGATCCTTGTTCTGGCAGTGTGAAATTAGAACATAGTGTTGTCAAATAGATGATGAGGAAAGTTTCTCTACACTTGGATTTGCTAGGCTTTTGGAGTGTTACATTTGCTCTAATTGTTAGAAAAGGAAAGTGGAGGGAACATCAAAGATGTATAGCATTGCTTTGTGTGATATTATTTAAATTCCTAGTCCCTGGAGTGGCTTCCTGAGAATCAGTTTAGAGAATGGCATTGGTATATGAAGAATGTTTTAATCTCGGGGTGGGGGTGACTACATGGGTATTTAGGCTGTTGTTTAGTTTAATGTGGAGATGGGGTAGTTTGCTTCTATAACTGGTAATCAGAAGGAACAATGGACCAAAAAGTGTCATTATTTGCCATATTGATGTAAAGATTTCATCACATGGCACATAACAGTGATGCCAAACCTTGGAACGTCAGGTGTACTTGAACTTCAATTCCCAGAAACCCTGATTATCAGGAGTGCTGACTTGGGGTTCTGGCAATTGAAGTCCAAGAACATCTGGATTGCCAAGGTTCACCATCACTGGCATACAGGATCCCCAGCTTTGTTATTGTTATGTGCTATTAAGTTGGAACCAATGTACAGCAACTTTAATAGGGCTTTCAAGGTAAGTAAGGAATTTATGCAGTGTCCCCCCCCCCCCGATCCATGATCCCCTGTGAGCTTTTATTGATGAGCAGTGATTCAAACTCAGTCCCTATGGATCCTAGTCCATCACTTTGTCCACTACACCATATCAGGCATCTCCACCTAAACTTAAGTGACCCAATATAAACTGCAGCAGCCTATGCCAGCTAAACTGCATAGGAAAGCCTTATAATAATTTAATCCACTGGTTCCCCAACTTGTTCAAATTTTGTTTGAATACAAGTAGTCACACTAGCTGTGGCTTCTGGAAGTTGATGTCAAATATATCAAGGGCAACCGAATTAGTCCCAGTAGAAAGTTCCCTGGGACAGAATTGCAGAATTTTCTCCATGTACTGCTCTATTGATCTAATAAGTGATCTACATTTTGAGAGAAGTCATCCTATTTTGACCTTAGCAGAGGTTTCATCTGCATAAGAAGCCATTTCCCTTTTTCTTGTTCTGAATGTGTTGTATTGTAGACTTGTTACTAAAGTCTAATCCATGGCATTTTGTGTTCCTTTGCATGCACATTAGAGGTAGAGAGGAGGTGCAGCTGTCTAAGATAATCAGTTAATTATTTACAAATAGAGAAGGTAATTGTTTCCCAAGTCTTGAATCATTCTTTAACAGTACAGTCTTTTATTTTTGCTACTTGACTGTAATTTTGCTTGTTTTGGTTTTTAGCTGAGCCTTTATTTCAACAATATAGGCAGTTTTAAATGTCTGTGTCTCATTAAAATATGTGTATATACAGAACAGCTATATTTCTTTTAGCTTGATAAGCTTTCTAATTAGCTCCATAGTTGAGAGGAAAGCAGCCCTCTAAAATCTAGCAACTTTGATGTACCACAGTCATCACACATCATGGAGGAGCTCTGACTGAGCTAATGATTGAGAGTTGGGGGTGACTCAAAGTCCTTACAATAATGATGGTAGAGTAGGTCATTGCAGTGTATACCCTTGAAGTTTGAAAGCAGGCAGCTGTGGTGCAGGAGCAGCCATGGAGAAGTCGGTCTTCTGTTTCATAGCTGGCAGGGCAACCGCCTGCTGATGCCAAGAAGCCTGTAAGACTGAACCATGTGCAGCTCTACAAGGAAATTCCATGGCTAGATTGAAGGTTGGTACCCAAGAATGTTGGGAAATTAATTTCAGATGACTCTGAAAGTTGCCTGCTGAATAAATAGTTGGCCTATCCCAGTGTAAGCATGTAATCTGAACCAGCATGGGACCTATGGTGAGTAAAGTGATCTTTTTAAAAAAGGAACTTGAAGTGGTCTTAATAATAAGGGTTGTGTCAACAGCAAAATTCAAGCAGTTATCCAGTTGAAGGATGTCAATGCAATATATGTAGAAATTGCATGGTATAAAACTGTTTTGCTTCACATAATGGTCATGTTGGAGACTAGTTCCTTAACAGAGGCATTTATGTACACAAAGGTGCTTGGCCTGAGCTACAGCTGTCCAACAGATACTTTGGCTTTCGAAGCAACAGCAAGATAGTGCTTCCACAATCAGAAGCTGACTATGATAATAGTTCTAGCTTACTTCAGCATTGGCTGTTAGAGAGTATTCTTCAATATGTCTGAGACACCATGCTACCAAAAGATGCATAGGGCAAGATGTGTGGCAGACTATGGACTTTAGGTCTAATAGTCATAAGGTTGCCATTGCTGTCCCTAGCATCTGCCATGTTAAGACAACAACTCATTCTGTTTAGTGGCCAGGTTCACTGTGTATTAAGCTCTATGAGGAAAGAGGGAAGGAACTGGGCATATATATATGTGTGGAAATAAAATGTTGCTTCTGCATAGGGATCAACCTTAGGAGGAAAAAGATTCAACCTTTTATGGTACTTTATGGTCTTGATGATAATGTGACCTTTACTTCTTCTTGTTAGGTGCCTTCAAGTCAGAAATGATTTATAGTGACCCTAACAGGGCTTTTAAGGTAAATGAGATACTTAAGGAGTGGTTTGACATGCTCAGTGGGGATTTGAAGGCAGGCCTCTTGAGTGCTAGTCTATTACTCTATCTACTATACCACACTAGGTATCCCTGTAGCTTCCATACTTAACATTAATTTAAAGAGGGAAAATTTGCTAATACTTTGTTAGGATATTTAAAAGTTTACCTACCCAAACAGAGATTACTAGTGCTTTGTTAGGATCTTGTGTTCAATTTGAATTGTCTCCATGGGACAACAGATATCAGAGCCAATACTATTATATTTCATCGGTATAAAGCAGGACAAGTCTTAAGTGTAGCAATATATCCTTGATATGGCACACAGTTGAGAATGAAGGACAAAGTTTGACTAGAAGACTGCTTGTATTTTAAAATGGGGTTAATGCCGAGGGTTAGGGACATCTAAAGAAAAAAGTGGATATTAGAGAAAGAAGAATGTAAAGATTTAACCTTTGCTGTAAACTACCTCACCCCTCTTCATTCTGAACTTTTATCAATTTGTTGAAATGAGCTTCCAATCTGTCCCATATTGATCACCAGCACCTTGTCGATAGCAGCTGTTGTAAAGGTGAGCTAAGCTCGCAGTTCAGGTTAATGGAATTTATGTCCCACTAAGGCATGAGAAAACATACATGTGTGCTTATGTGTGCAGATATATGGAGCATTCTGATGCCTTCATATATAAGAATAAAAATGTTATCTTGCAGAAAAATATTTTCAGCACCAGCAGTTTTCATTCCTGAACAACAACAGCAAAAATTCAGTAGAGCTAGACTAAACCATTGTGTAACCAATGGCAAGAATACATTTATTTTAAAATTAAATGTGATTACAAAAAATGAAATAATGAATTAATTTCCCCCCATGGAATTTCATTTTGAAATGCCATTTAATAAAACATGTAATACAAGATAAGTACAACTGATGATAATTCTTAATGCCTCATAGATAAGATTGTGACATTGTTATGAGTTTTGTTAGCTTATGGTACACTATGTATATATGCCCAAATGTGTGTGTGTGAGAGAGAAATATACACATATAGTAGTACAGATGAGCTGTATACTGAGGATGTGAACTGTCTGAGAAAGGCAATGTGCCAGATTTTTTTATTTTTATTTTTTGCTGACGACAAGGTGGAACAAGACATGCCTGACCATCCCCAAAGTGAGCAGGCTACCTTAACAGATTGTGCAAGTTTGTTCTGGCAGTATTGAGGTTTAAAAATTAGCATAAATTGGAAATAATTTAGGAGAATGACAGTGACAGCTGAACCATCAATGAAACCCCAAAGCTTTCTTGGGTAGTCTAACCATTGGGACTCTGGGGAAGGGCGAGAATTAAGCCACTGCATTTTGGTATGCCACTGTGTTCTGGCACTTTCCTTCTCTCTGTGTGTGTCTATTTGTCTGTCTGGTTTAACCTGATTATACTTTAGCAAGACACAGCCAAGACTTTGTGGAAGGGAATGTGGACAGATGAATGTGTTCTTTCTTGTTGGGGCTTATACTGGATAAGTTACAATAGCATTAAAGCAGTGATGGTGAATCTATGGCAGGCGTGCTAGAGGGGGCACTCAAAGCCCTCTCTGTGGGTGCATGCGCTATTGCTCCAGCACAACATTCGCCCTGCCCTTCTGCCCAGCAGCCCAATACGTGCACTTTCTCCCTCCCCCCCCAGCACAGCGTTCACCCCACCCCTCTGTCCTCCACCATCCTCCTCAACTCGCTCAGTTCTGTGCCCTTTGTCTCTACAATACCATCTAGCCATCTCATTTTTGGCTGCCCCCTTCTTCTTTTGCCCTCCACCTTTCCCAGCATCATTTGATGTCCAAAGTACTTTAGCTTCATCTTTACTATTTGACCTTCAAGGGAGCAGTCAGGGTTGATTTCTTCTAAGATTGACCTATTTGTTCTCCTTGCTGTCCAGGGGACTTTCAAAACTCTCCTCCAGCACCACATCTCAAAGACATTAATTCTTCTGCGCTCAGCTTTCCTAATGGTCCAGCTCTCACAACCATACATTGCCACCGGGAATACCATTGCTTTAACTAGACGAATTTTTGTTTGCAATGTGTTGGCTCTACTTTTCACTATGTTCCCCAGGTTTCGCATCTCCAGTAAACCATATTGTAAAGTATGAATAACTATATTAATGATAATTTAGAGTATTGTAGTTGTGAACACATTTGAGGTGATCCCTATGAACTGTATCAATGATCAAAGTGTATTTTTTTTGTAGATCTCCCCTCAATGGGGAAATCAAATGACTTCTTACCTGCCCTGAAAATCTCAGAAAATCTGGTGATTAAAAGGGAACCCTAGCCTTTCATCAGGTTTATTAATCAGTAATCTATTACTGGGTTCTCCACTGTCAGTCTAATCTCTCCCTCCCACATTTATTGACAAAACTGGTGGTGCACTATAATCATAATAAAGTAAGTTGAGTAATAAGTTCAATAATTAACTCAGTTTTGTATACTTGGAGTAGTACTTTTGTAAATAATGAGCAAGATATTCTTCTTTTTGCTGCTGGGTTTCTTTGCTAATGAAAATTCCTTTAACATTTGCTGTGCATATTAGGGTCAATTAAAATTAATTCTGTTTCTATTGACTACCTTTTTGCTTATGCAAAGATTGTGCAAAGGAACGACTTCCTTCTCTCTAAAATCCATAACGTTTGCTTTTGGAGCTGGGGAGGACAGAATAGAAATCACAAGCCGTTTGAAATTTAAATCAAAGCAACTCAGGTCAATAGAATCAAGGTTAGAATGCCCTGGAAGTTTCTCATTGGTAGATACCAAGATGCATCCTGGGTAAGAATGACATGAAAGGTCAATTGCCAGGCATCTGAGGAGCAAGCAGGATAGGTGCTAGAAGGGGCAAGCTTCAGGCCTAACAGACACTTCTCAAAGAAAATCGTTCCCAGGATAAATCTTAAAAACTTTATCTTCCTGCTTATAGTATCTCAAGAATCTTCAAACTTATACACAAATTTAAATTAGTGAATGTTCTTTCCTTCCACTGGATCAATAAAAATACTTGTGTTTTTCTATAATGGACATTTTTCCTGCTCAAAATCTCAAGTTTTTATGTTCACAAAAGTTATTTTTAAATAAATGTACATAATCTATGTAAGTACTTTTCCAGAAATGTGACTATTGTTGATGTAAATGGTTAGTAGAGTGGTATGCAGTGGCCAGCAAGGTGATCCCTTGTGAGAAAAACAGGCAGACAGATCTTGGTGGAGAAGAAAAGTCAATGTAGGTTTACTCAGGAAGTAAAAATTATTATTATTATATTATATTTGTATTTATATGCCGCTCTCCTTGCCGAAGCAACTCAGAGCGGCTTACAATGTTACAATATCAAATATAAAAGCAACAACATATCAGTATAACAAATATAATACAGTCAATATAGTCATAATAGCAAAAGCACAATGCAATCAGAAAAATGCAATTCAATCAAAAGAAAATACATTATGGTCGAAAATATACGATACAACACAGTCTAGCCACAGGTGTTCTCGTTGGCAGTGGCGGTGCGAGAGCCCTGCCGCCGCGGCGGCTTTTAAGTCCTGCCGGGCAGAGCCTCCAGGAACAGGTGGACGAGTCCCGGGGCAAACGCGGAGGCAGCCTCCCTCCAGCCACAGGTGTTCTCGTTGGCGGCGGCAGTGCGAGAGCCCTGCCCCCGCCGCGGCTTTTACGTCCTGCCGGGCAGAGCCTCCGGGAACAGGTGGACGAGTCCCGGGGCGAACACGGAGGCAGCCTCCCTCCAGCCACAGGGGTTCTCGTTGGCAGTGGTGGTGCGAGAGCCCTGCCGCCGCGGCGGCTTTTAAGTCCTGCCGGGCAGAGCCTCCGGGAACAGGTGGACGAGTCTCGGGGCAAACGCGGAGGCAGCCTCCCTCCAGCCACAGGTGTTCTCGTTGGCGGCGGCAGTGCAAGAGCCCTGCCGCCGCCGCGGCTTTTACGTCCTGCCGGGCAGAGCCTCCGGGAACAGGTGGACGAGTCCCGGGGCGAACGCGGAGGCAGCCTCCCTCCAGCCACAGGTGTTCTTGTTGGCGGCAGCAGTGCGAGAACCCTGCCGCGGCGGCGGCTTTTAAGTCCTGCCGGGCAGAGCCTCCGGGAACAGGTGGACGAGTCCCGGGGTGAACGCAGAGGCAGCCTCCCTCCAGCCACATGTGTTCTCGTTGGTGGCGGCGGTGCAATTATATAAAAGGTGCAATATAGGTGCAATTATATAAAAGGTGCAATTATATAAAGGTGCAATTATATACAGTGCAACAACTGTAACACAAAACAGATATATTCTCTTGGGCTGCTCAGTTGACCTCACTGAGACAGTTCAGTTGTGCTATATACAAGTCCATACAGTTCAGTAACAGTCCAGTCCAGCAGGGTAAATGTAAGCTGTAATTCCAGACAAAGCCAAAGAGTTCTACAGCTTCTGTCTTCCTGGTGGAGGTTTACCCCAAGTAGTCCTTCTTTGTCCAGCAAGCACAGATGGCATATCAGGCAAAAGCCATCATCAGGATCAGTGCAAAGATTCAGTCCTTGTAGCAGGTTCTGGAAGATGCAGGAATCTTCGTCCAGGCTGTCAGCAGAGGAAGGTGAGCATTAAAGCTCAGGCAAGTTGAGCATTGTAGCTGGAAGTATGCCATCATGCTCTGACCTAAATACACTGGCCCATGGAGCACATCAGGGAAAAGTCCCAGCACCTGTGTGCCCCTGCAGTAGGGTCTTAAAGGCATCACAGACACAATATGCCATGCAACCAGTTTAGGCGTGAGGCTAAGATTTACATCACCTAACAACTATGCCGTTTCCTCTAATCGACTATTTTCCCCTTTTTCTTTTTAAAAATAAACTCTTACACAAAACTCAGAGAAGTGTGCTGCGGTTTGAGTATTAGTTCGGAGAGCAAAAATTATTAAAATGAAAATAAAGCTAAATTTCATCATAGCCTACAAAACTAGTTTTTGATGTCAAGGCTAAATGATATGAGGAAGTTAAAAGCACTCTGTAACTTTCTCCCATAGACTGAACAGCCATTTAGTGGGGGGGGGGGGGAATTAAGGATCAACATATATGTAAGCAGCAAAGTCTGACACTGATTTGTATAAATAATTGTATAGCTAATTCCTAATTGAATTGATTTGGCTGCAATTGGCACATCTAGCGAGTAATCTAAATTCTAATCACTAATCCCTTGATGGACGGTCCTTGTGTTCCCTTTTTCTCGGGCCAACAGAAATTTACAGTTTCAAAAGAAGGTCATTTGCCATAGCTCTCTTTGTTTGCATTTGGGGAGATATGACTTTGAAATGAAAGAAAGTTGAAGTAGTCCTCCCCCACATTTAGGGTTGCCATATGTCCCAGAAAACCAGAATTGTCCCAGATTCAAGGTCAGAAAAATTATCCCAGCCAGTTCAATAAAAAGCATGCTAAAGTCCCAGATTTTTAAAACTTACTGATTGTGTATTATAACACACCATAAAAAAATCCAAACTCTTACCAGCAAATGAGTGATTTCCTGCCACATTGGAGTTGGAGTATGCCTGGAGACAAATCTTAACATTCTCGCATCACACCACTGCCTGATAAGTGTGACCAGTGTGTTTCCTGGAACTGAGGACGTTAAGAGTTGACTGCGACACCACTTCTCAGAAGTACAACAGATTATTTTACAGTAAGAATTAACTGTTGTAAATAAATTCATGTAGGTATTGATATATTTAACGTGAAAATGTTCTATAGCTGTCATTATATTATGTTTGTTTTTAAAAAGGCTATTATATAGATAACCTGCCCATTTTTGTCAAATATACTAATGTCCCGGTTTTGTGGGAGAGAATTATCGCAACTCTACCCACATTCGCTTCTTTTATCCAGACAAGCATATCACAAGCTGTCCTGGGTGAATCCGCAATGCATAGCAAGAAGTGGCAGAACTCTATGTTTCAAGAACTTTGAATTTCATACTCATAATATACATGACACTGAGTATGAACCAGCACTGGGGGTAAAATACCAACCTGTGCTGGCTTTGCCTGCTTCCCTTTGCATAAATTTCTGTTGGTTCTTTTTGTCACAATTGGTTCTGAAATATTAATTTAAAAGAGGTGTTCTATGCACACTAGACACAAGAACCTACTGAATGCCAACACAGCAACAAAACAAAACACTTGGTATTGCTTGCATGCAATTAAGTACAGAGAGGAGGAGGAGGCACATGACCATAAAACTGAGATGGTCATCTGGACAAAGTATTCCAAATCTGTTAAAGAATCCCAGCACAGGTAACACAGGAGAAGTGCAAGAGATGGCTTTGATTCAAGGGAAGGTAACTGAGCAAAGCTGAGTGTGCTATATTTTGTAGGCTTTACAGCAGAAGACTCTGTTAAATTGCTAAAGTGGCTTTGCCTCTTCCTGTTTCTGGATTTTGTTTTCTTTTTCTGCCCCCCTTGCTTTAATGGTTGAACCAGAAAAACACTTGCACAATACAGTAATACCTCGCATAATGAGCATAATGCGTTCCACACACTTGCTCGTTATGTGAGTAATTCGTTAAGCGAAACACGTTTCCCATAGGGAAATGTATTTCGCTTAACTTTGCCTGTGGTGCATGTGCATCACCTGAGTGTTTGGAAAGGGTACGAGGATCTTCCCCGATCGCAAAGTGGGAGTCAATGCAGGGCGACGGGACCCCCGTGGGGGTGGGGTGGGCGGGGAGCGCTTTTGGGGCCTCCTTTCAAAAATCAGCCCCCAAGGTTTCCCGCCTCAGGAGAACGGTTCCTGCGAACCTGCCCCGTTCAGCCTCGCTGGGGCGGCCACCGCTTCCCAAGCCCTGTCATCGCAAGTGGTTGTTGTGTTATTTTCTCTTTTCCCTCTCGCCTGCCTGCCTGCCTTCCACAGCTCACGACCCAGCCCATTATAATGCGTGGCCAGCAGCAGAGGAGGCGGAGCTAGGACTGCCATATACTGTACACACACACACACACACACACACACACACACACACACACACACACACACACACACACACACACCTGCCTGTCCCCCCCTGAGGCTTCCCTGAGAGGCTGTTGGGTGGGGGACCGCAAGGTAGCCCAGATGAATAGGTCAACAGCGGGCGGGAAAAGGGAGGAGGCGCCTGCCTGTCAGGGGAGGGGAAGAATTGGCGTGGCTGTTTGTTTGTTTGTTTACTTACTTGCTGGCTTGTTTGTGTGCTCCCGAAGCCCCACCCCTCTCGCCGGTTCTGCTCCCAAGACAAAGAGGCGCGAGGTTGAGCCTGGCGCCGCCCCGCCTCCTTTCTGCCTTTGCGGAGCAGGTTCCACTTCTCCGGTGTAAAAGGACACCCAGAGCTGGCCGAGTCCCACCTGCTAAGGAGTGTCTTCCTTTGGAACCTGCTCTGCAAAGCAAATATTTGCTCATTCAACGAAGCAGACCTATTGGGGAAAAGTCTGCTCATTAAGCAAGTTTTTCGCTATGCGAAATGCTCGCTATGCGAGACATTACTGTACTTTGTACAATAGAGTTGGGTGTTCCATGAGCATTGCGCCTCAATTGAATTTTGGCTCACCGTTCCTTTCTTGCCAGTGTGAAATTCTGATGATTTGGCAAGAAATATATTAGTGTGTATATGAAGGGGGGGGGGGAAGTGAGAGAGGAAGTATGAGAGAGAATTCAGCAGGTGCATTCCCCATGATATCTCATACATGAACAGACATTATGGTAGTATTCATAAGAAAGGCTGCCTCTTTTCTTGATATATTGTTGAAGATAGGGGTGTTTTATGTCCTGGTCTTTTTCTATACAATTCTATTTATCTTGGACTTACTGTATTCCTCTTTCCTGTCCCCCCTTCTCTTGCCCCCATATGTCAGCCTATAATATTCCGTCGACTATGAAACACAACCAAATTGTTGAAACGATGAAAGGCAGGAAGTAAAAGGTTTGGGAACAAGGTAGGGGACAGACTTCTGCAGCATAAAGGGATATTCAGAAGGCAGATTGGAAACTTCGGATAAGAGCATACAAAGTGCCTGTAAAAACAAATAAACAACCATAGTCTAAAGTCTTCAGCTTCCTTTTCAACATCTATGATGAGAGCATGTTCTATTTGGCTTGCAAAGTGACTTGGTACCTACTGAGGAAGGAGGTGCAATAAAGGGGAAATGTTTTCACATTAAGCTTGGCTTTTCATCTACTTCCCTGACAAATGGAGTTGAGACTGCTGGCAATTTTTCCATTCCTATCTAATCGCCTAGTAAGACTGAACTATAGGCTGCTGTCTTGGCTTGGTTAATGTTTTTGTGCTAACATAACACAATGCCATACAATAAGAAATTATATGTTTGCTGTTAGTCATAGTCCACTGAGTTTACATTAGATGAAGGAAATTAAACAGGAGCCAGAAGAGACTGGTAGGGTGTATTTTTTTAGACTGAAGAAATATTACATTTCTCTTGAGAAGCATACTATGGATTTGTACAGAAATAAAGATATCTCTGTTGTGTGCAGGAGTGTTTCTGGATCTCTCTCCAGATTCATACTATGTTGATTATATGCTGAGTCTTTTACAGCACAATTTCAAGATGGTTCATATGAAGGAGATGTCCAGCAGTCCATCTGCTTTGGGATTATGCCTGTTGGAGGACCTCATGGAGACCTTGGCAAGAGAGTGGCACAAAGGTGTGTAGAAAGCCCCAGGAGGGAAGAAGAAGTTTGGAGCTAATACAGTACACCTAGGAGCTGGGGTGGAGGCTGGGCCAAGTGATATGACCTGGATATAAAGGAGGAGGAAGAGGAGACAGACTAATAATCCTCAGCTGCCTTGGAGGGGAAGGACTATGCAGAGGCCATGGAGGAGCACATCCTATCTTTTGCATCCTTAAGGAGTATTGCCTGCTTGTGTGTTACAGGATCTCTGTATTAGAGAATGGGTTTAATTTAATGCAACTAGAGAATGTGAGCATGGAGGACCGTACCCCAACTAAGAGTAGGCATTAATAGAGGAAGGCCACATGAAGGCAAAACCAATCTTGGCACCTACCTCTGCTAGGCATCAAATGGTATTAGTGTATTACTGGGGCTGTGGTGGCTCAGTGGTTAAGAAGCTCACCTTGTTATCTGGAAGGCTGGGAAGTTGGCAGTTTGAAACCCAGGTACTGCATGACAGATTGAGCACCCATCTCAGTCCCAGCTCTTGGGGAAATGAAAGGAGCCTCATTTGGGCATTCCCTGAGTGGAGTTTCTCCTGCAAAAATCCTTTCAACCCAGAATAATTTCTGACATGAAATTATTATTATTAGTGTAATACTCTCTGGTTCTATCTATCTATCTATCTATCTATCTATCTATCTATCTATCTATCTATCTATCTATCTATCTATCTATCTATCTATCTATCTATCTAACAAAACAATTAAAATACAAGAGTTAAAATGCCAGCAGTACTATCTACTCACAAAAATACATATATATAAACAAACAACAACAATAATGATACAAAAAACCCCCCACCTAGATTGCATAGGTATTGACCTTGGCTCTGGCATCTCCAGCACTTCTTTTGCATTGAGGTCAGGGTCTGGATTGGTGGTTGGGGCAGGGGATGGGCATGTCACCAGTGATCAGCAGGGTTTGCAGATGTCACAACTCCTTTCTGTCCACCTTGGGACTTACAATGTCAATAGGACTCCCATTCTTGGGCCCCTCCAGAGGATATGCTTGAAGATGTCCTCGGTCAGGCACATGGGTATGGGCTCTTCCACCATATCAGCCCAGTATTTTTGCCTCCTTGAATCCCACTTTGGGCTCCCAACCCAATCTGCCCCTGATCTTTATGGTCCCTCACTGCCAGAAGAGCCCACCCTTACCTTTTTCCTTATCTCCAGGTGCTCATCCTTATCCTGTGCACCTACCTCCTTTTCCTGAGTGAACCAACCCATCCGAATGCCCACCTGAGATCCAGCAGTCTCTGTGTCTGGTGGGCCTTTCAAGGGGGTGTTGGGCAAGATCAGATAGTCTGTTTGGGGGAACCAGTGATGACCCCATCACAGTTGGTTTGCTTTTTATTTGTGAACTTTGGCTGCTGCATCATCAAATTAACAAGCCCTCCTCTGAGCCCTTACCACCTGGCCGGAGTTGGAGGACTTTAAAAACCCCAGAGCCTGAGGCTGAGAACCAGATGCCAAAGCCCTCCTCCGAGCCTTAACCACCTGACCGGAGTCAGAGGGCTTTAAAAGCCCCAGGGCTGGTGACTCGGGACCGGGGACAGCAGGAACAGCGGCATCAGGGCTGGCGGCCAACCTGCAGTCCTGCTAAGAACACTTGCTGTCTCTCCCCCAGGCCCCACCCATGCCCGGAGGATAAAAAGCCAAGCCGGCTCCTCGCTGTTCTGCTGAGAATATCTACTCCCCCCCCCGGCCCCACCCATGGCCGGGAGATAAAAGCCAAGACTTGGCCTTTGGAGCTGGGCCGGTTGACCTCAAAATACCACTTTCACTACCGCAGTTTTCATCCCCACCCAAGATGTCAGCCCGGGCTCCTTTGCAAACGTTGAGCCTGGGCTCTGTCATGGACATTGAGCCCAGGCTCTGTTGGGGACACTGTGGGTTTGTCTGTTTGGGTTTAATGTGTACTGATAGTTATGACATGGTTTGATCTATTGTGTATGGACTTATCGTGTATTGATCTATTATGTGTATTGACCTATTATATGGTTACTATTGTACTTATTGCTCTGTTATTTGTATCCTACTGTATTTTTGTTGTATTGTAACTTTGATATTGATGGATTCTGTAACCCGCCCTGAGTTGGTTTTTACCAAGTAGGGTGGCATATAATAATAATAATAATAATAATAATAATAATAATAATAATAATAATAATAATAATAATAATAATAATAATAATAATAATAATGAGTGAAAAACACCTTAAAGTTCATTAAAACACATGTAAGATGATAATGTGAAAAACCAAAATTATTACCCATTTAGTCATTTAAAAGCCTGGTCTGAAACAGATGCTCTTCACCTGCTGCTAGAGAGAAAAGAGGTGAATACATGAATACTTTATTTTTAAAGAAAAACAAAAGAAGGATGAATACTTGAAAAAAGTTTACACTGGATATTTTCCTAGTGTTTCCAGATTACATTAGAAGGTTGTAGATTCTGCTGTACTGGAGGTTTTGACACAGAATATTGGATGGCCATCTGTCAATAGATGTTTTACCTTGATTTTGTGCATTGCCAGAGGATTAAATGATCTTAACAGTATAATTCTATGATTCTATAGTTCTAAATGATCTGTGAGGAACAACAACAACAAAACAAGCAAGCAAGCAAACAAACGCTTGCCATCCCACTCAAAAAATTTCTTATCTATTACTGCTTCTCAGTGACCACTTAACACAAAATAGAAATGGGGTAAAAAGAGGTAGAACTTCATCAACAATAAAAAAAGAGAACCTGGAAAGGACACATATTTATCTTACTTAAGTATTTGTCAATAACAATTAGGGATATGCTTTGGATTTGGAAATTGTTGAGAATCTGAAGCATAACAGGGTGTTTGTCAGTTTCTGAACTGATTCAAAAAGAAGTGTGAAAGCTCAAAGAGGAACTTGAATTGAATTGGGGCTCTGCCAAACTTTGCTCCAGTGCTTTGGTTAAAAAACCAGGGATGGTGGTGGAGTTGGCTTTGTTAGGATACTTGGGTTAGTGTTTGCAACAAGAGCAAACCAATGACTGTACCTTTAAGGCTCTGCATGTTACCCCAGCCAGGTGCTATCATTAAGGGTTTGTAGGTAGCATAAATTCAGGCAACATTCTCAGACACTTTGCTCTTATGCCATTTTACCTGAATGCCGTTGCATCGCTTCGTGCCATTGTGTGCTTCGTGCCACTGCTGTTGCTGTTGCCTGCCTGCTGTCTGACACTGCTGTTGCCATCGTTGCCAGCCAGCTGTTGGACTGCGTTCGTCGTTTGCCTGGTATGTTTTGCCTTGCCGGACTGTAAGACATTGAATAACATACCACTGCCACATTGTGGTGCCTTGATAAAAGACTCTGTGTTTTGAGGGAGAGCTAAAGGAACTGCTAACTATCTTCAAAGCCGACCTTGGAGGAACAGATAAGGTTTGGACTGCATTTGTTTTGCTTTACTGAAGACAGACGTTTGAAGCTTTCCAAAGACTGTTTGTAGACTTTGTATAGACTTTGCTGCAACACATAGTCTGAATAGAAGACATGTGTAACCTTGCACTTCGTGCTCAGTTTTGTATATAGTGTAAATAGAAAATTCCTACAACCCAAGCTGAAAGTTTTGTTTTGTGCTTTACTCAACCAAACACTCTCACACTCTGGGGTGTGGCCATAGTCAGCCACTTCTAGCATTCTGCTATATCAATTCCATCTCAGGCTTCACTTAGAAAATGAATGTGATAAGTCAATAAAACAAAAAATCCAAAGCAAAAGGAAATTGACATCTTAAGCTTCAATGAAAAACACAACTTTTCCTGGGAACACCAGTAGTGGACCCCCTGGGAGATCTCAGGTCTATCTTGTGTTTTAATCAGTGGTTGTTTCACATACAGTAATACCTCACATAACGAGCATAATGCGATCCACACACTTGCTCGTTATGCGAGTAATTCGTTAAGCGAAACACATTTCCCATAGGGAAATGTATTTCGCTTAACTTTGCCTGCAGTGCATGCGCATCACCTGGGTGTTTGGAAAGGGTACGGGGATCTTCTCCGTACCCTTCCCAAACCCCCGCTGATGTGCACGCACCTGCAGGGTGTTTGGGAAGGGTACGGGGGAAGATCCCAACACCCTTCCCAAACACCCTGCTGATGCATGAGGCACCCTTTGCGATCGGGGCTTGGGTGCTGGGTTGAACGGGCGAGCGCCTGTTTAACCCAGCACTCAAGCCCCCATCACAAAGGGTGCGATGGGGGCTTAAATGACAGGTTGAACGGGTGGGCGCCTGTTTAACCCCGCACTCAAGCCCCCATCGCAAAGGGTGCAATGGGGGCTTGGGTGCCGGGTTGAACAGGCGGGCGCCTGTTTAACCCGGCTCTCAAGTCCCCATTGCAAAGGGTGCGATGGGGGCTTGGGTGCCGGGCTGAACGGGTGCGGGCCTGTTTAACCCTGCACTCAAGCCCCCATCGCAAAGTGTGCAATGGGGGCTTGGGTGCCGGGTTGAATGGGCGTGCACCTGTTTAACCTGGCACTCAAGCCCCCATCGCAGACTAGAGCATGCTGGCTGGGTGTTTTGGAACGCAGCGGGGAGTCCCCATCCGCGTTCCAAAACACCCTGTAGCCGAGCCACCTGTCAGCTGGGCATTTTGGAACACGGACGGGGGACTCCCCGCTGCGTTCCAAAACACCCAGCCAGCACGCTCTAGTCTGCGGGGTGTTTTGGAATGCGGCGGGGTAGTCCCCCGTTGCGTTCCAAAACACCCCGCAAATGCAAAGCTTCTCGTTAAGCGAATATTTGCTCGTTCAACGAAGCAGACCTATTGGGGAAAGGTCTGCTCGTTAAATGAGTTTTTTGCTATGCGAGATGCTCGCTATGCGAGGCATTACTGTATTGGCAGATGAGGGAAAGGTATCAGTTTGTTAGACTGCAATTTGTGTCCCTTTCATTTTCTGTAAGGTGGATGTGCACTGAATTTTTTCTTTAATTTTGGACAGCTGTAGTTCTTGTTTTATGTTACGCTTTAAAATTCAAACAACGGAAGGCCTACGTGTCTGAACATTCCATGATTGTTTTAACTCTTTTGTGGGATTTAAATAGTATTGGTCACAATAGCATTAGGAATAGGGTCTAAGCCATTCCCAACCTTTGGTTTTTGGACTTCATTTCCCAGAAACCTATCTATCTATCTGATCAGCCAATTTACTGACTTAGGCTTCTGGGAATTAAAGTCCACTGTGGGGCATGGGCCCCACATTGGGAACTACTGGTCTAAGCTATGTCTCTTTCCTTATTTTGTACTTTACTTTTTAAAAATTACTATCAGTAGGAATGTGTACTGTTAAGTATACTTGGTTAACCTTGGCATTTGGTCTTCTTCTTTCATGTCCCTATCAAACCCTGGACAGCCAAAATGAAGCCATTTTCTTGGTAGAGTACACTCCATTCGGTAGAGTACAACTATCACTAGACGCAGTAGATATAGAAGAGCACATAGAACTGGGAAAATGCTACAAGAAAGAGCAGTGTGCCAGCATTCACTTTTGCAGCACTTTAGCTTTTTCTTTTTTTATTGCATCTGTCCATGTTTGAGACAGGTGGGTTCAGTATCCATGGTTTCAGTTACTGTATGCAACATAAAATATAGGCTTTGTTGTTAACACTGGTTTCAAGTATTCACAGTAAGTCTTGGGACATATTCCAATGGATACAAGGGTGGAAGCAACCTGTTATTTGCACAGTTCCTGGCTGGGGAAGTGGGAAGAAAGAAGGGAAGATAAGAGGAATATAAGGCCTGAATGTAGAAGGCTGTGAGAAGGAAACTGATGGGAGTCTTGCCTGCATATAGAAGGTTAAGAAAGGGCTGATAGCACCTATTTATTATTATTATTATTATTATTATTATTATTATTATTATTATTATTATTATTATTATTATTATTATTATTATTATTATTATTATTATTATTATTATTATTATTATTATTAATTTGATTTATATACCGTCCTACCTGGTAAAAACTGACTCAGATTCCCCCCCCACTCCTAAGTTTGAGCCCCTTATTTTTCCCCATTTCATGTTTTTATCCTCTATGCAGAATCAAATAAATACATTCAAATATTTTCAAATATTTGGATACAAATAAAAGCAGATGGACTGCAAATTGGCTCAAAGTGAATCAGTTGCTATTTGTAAGACAGATCACTTGGATTAAATTGAAGCAGATAGTATTTGCACATCCCTAATATCAACAGATGCCAATTTAGAAATAATTGCTACCATCTAACTAGAAGTGCAGCACAATTTCCCACAGTTGGGAAGATGATTATTATCACTTGATGACTATTTCAGCAGTGGAAAACTTTTTATTCAGTTTTACAGCCATTGCAATTTTTTTAACTGGCTGTTTTTACTGGGTTCATTGATGGTATATACCTGTTTGGGTTCTATAATTTCTTTAAAAGTTTGCATTTCATTTTGAAAATGTATTACCGTATATGCCGGCGTATAAGACGACTGGGCGTATAAGACAACCTCCCAACATTTCCACTCAAAATATAGAGTTTGTTATATACTCACCGTATAAGACTATGGCCTCTTCCACACACCTTCCACACACCAAATAAAACATAAAAGAACATCAGATTTGATTTCAACATCTCCCTGTGGCCGACACTAGTGTGCAAGTGCACATGTGCGAGCTCTGCGTAGACAAGGGCTGGGGCGGAGCACCGCTGCTTCCCGCCGAGCAGAATGGGCTGGTCACGCTGAAAAGGCTGGCACCCCTGTTTCGCTGCTGATGCTCGCCGGAGCCACGCTGAATACCGCACGATACTGGATGGTATGTAGAATGAGGTGCGTGGGCATCGGGAGGCCACTATGGGCACCAGGCGGGCATCGGGAGGCTACTATGGGCAGCTATGTCTATCCCAACTGAAGTGCACCCGGTGTATAAGACGACCCCCCCCCCCCACTTGGAGGCATGTTTTTTCAGGGGAAAAAAGTAGTCTTATATGGCAGCATATACAGTATATTATCTGATTCCCTCAGGCTCTGCTTGCCTTCACCCTAACTGCATAAGGAGTGAAAGTACCTATTTTGAGCTTTATAGTAAAGGTGATGGATACTGACAAGAAGATAAAGAAAAGTTAGTGACATTTACATCTTTTAGGTAAATATGTAAAACCAACTCCAAATCTTACATTTTATATATGAAACCACTGAAAATGTTTTCAGTACGGTGGTACTGACATGTAGATGCTATAAGACACTGTATCAGCTCAATTGTCTCTGTCAAAGTCGGCCAAGAAGTGTAGCCCTCTGGGGTAAAGGGCAAGATGTTCTTTTCCCCAGTTTTACATCCAAAAGCCTCTAGATGATTGGTTGCCAATGTGGGGGCCCAGCCCTACAAGGGGATTTCAGAAGCCTAAATCAATACATTGGCTGATCATTGCCAGGAGCACAGTGTTGGGTTCACCAAATTGGCCCAACAAGGGCCTGCCGGCACACCTCTACTTTAAGGGGAGTCAGACCCCACAGCTGAGGGTCTGTTCAGGAGGTGTGCCCGGGCCCTCCTCCTTCTCAGCTGCATCTGATGCCTCAATGAATCCCTGTAACAAGGAGGTCTGCCGGCCTGCTCCTGAGTAGCCTTCCTGCTGGCACCTGGCCTAGTTGTCAAACTCAGATTCTCCGGCCTGGCTTGGCCCTGCTGGGCAGCTGGCTGCGAGGCAGGTGCCATTTTCATGTCCTCTGACTTGTCCTTCTGATCTGAACTGGCTGTGGCCTGGAGGACTGGCAAGGAGTCCTCCTCAGGCTCAGATTCCAAGTTGGAACCGGCAGCAGGCAGCTGGGCCAGCTGAAAGTCCTCCTCACACCCAGGATCCCAGGTCACAATAGTATATCAATAATTGTTCATAGAAATTATGTTTCTTTTTATGATCACATTCTTGGTCATGCACCAAGTCGCACAGCTGACACATAACCAGGAATGTGACTGACAACCCATTAAATAACAGCAATTCACTGTTAATTTTCACAATTGCACTTATGCTGATGTAAATTCCCAAAAGGATTCTGACCATCACAATTTTCATTATAAAATGCAGTTAGAGGTCCAGTCAAAGAAAGGTGGGGCACTTCTTCAGTGGTGGTCTGTTAGCCATACCCATTTATAGAAAATCTTAATAATAATAATAATAATAATAATAATAATAATAATAATAATAATAATAATAATAATAATAATAATAATAATAATAATAATAATAATAATAATAATAATAATAATAATAATAAATAAACAAACATAGAAGGCAAGGCTGACCCAAAACTGACATGGGGATGGTTACAAGCAGGAGTTTTGAAGAAGGAAATGGAAGGATTTATCTTGGCAGCTCAGGAACAAGTTTTGCCACCAAATTTCATGAAGACAAAAATACAGCACATATCCAACAATAGCAAATGCCGGCTTTGTAATGAAAAGGATGAAACAGTAAATCATCTGATCAGTGGATGCAACAAAATTTCACAAGCTGATTATTTGCAATGCCATAACAGGGTTACAAAAATTATCCATTGGAAACTTTGCCAGAAGTTTGGATTTGAATTAAGTGAAAATCATTGGGAACATCAAGTAGAGAAGTTTTAGAGAATGAGAGAATCAAGATCCTGTGGGACTTTAAAATTCATACAGATAGACATCTGCCTTACAACACAACTGATATAACTGCCCTCGACTTGCCTGCCCTCGACTTGCCGGGAAGAGGGAGAAAGTGGTGGCAGCTGCCGGGGGCTTCGAAGGCTACAAAATCTTGCCTCCGTGAGCTCCAGACGCCTGCCCTCAACCTGCCAGGAGAGGGAGAAAGTGGCCGCAGCTACCAGGGGCTTCGAAAGGCTACAAAATCTCACCTCCGTGAGCTCCAGACGCCTGCCCTCAACCTGCCAGGAGAGGGAGAAAGTGGCCGCAGATGCCGGGGGCTTCGAAAGGCTACAAAATCTCGCCTCCGTGAGCTCCAGACGCCTGCCCTCAACCTGCCAGGAGAGGGAGAAAGTGGCCGCAGCTGCCAGGGGCTTCGAAAGGCTACAAAATCTCGCCTCCGTGAGCTCCAGACGCCTGCCCTCAACCTGCCAGGAGAGGGAGAAAGTGGCCGCAGATGCCGGGGGCTTCGAAAGGCTACAAAATCTCGCCTCCATGAGCTCCAGACGCCTGCCCTCGACTTGCCGGGAAGAGGGAGAAAGTGGCTGCAGCTGCCGGGGGCTTCGAAGGCTACAAAATCTTGCCTCCGTGAGCTCCAGACGCCTGCCCTCAACCTGCCAGGAGAGGGAGAAAGTGGCCGCAGCTGCCGGGGGCTTCGAAAGGCTACAAAATCTCGCCTCCGTGAGCTCTAGACACCTGCCCTCGACTTGCTGGGAAGAGGGAGAAAGACTTTAGGAACATTGTTGTTATTTTGTAAGTCCTCTTCATTGGTTGAAGGAAGTTGAGCATCGAATGGATTTTTTGTATCTTAATTGCGATGTACTATGTTAGTTTTAAATGGTATTTTATTATGTACTGTATACTGTATTTTATTATTTTATTATGTTGATGTATATTATGTGATGACATGGTTGTGAGCCGCCCAAAGTCGCATTTTGCGAGTGGGGCGGCATATAAATTGAACATAATAATAATAATAATAATAATAATAATAATAATAATAATAATAATAATAATAATAATAATAATAATAATAATAATAATAACTGTTGAGAAAAAGAAGAAGGTCTGGTTTATTGGCATTGCTATATCAGGAGATGCACCAATTGAAGACAAACAACTGGGGGAGGGGTGGAATCACAAAATATCGTGATTTGCTAATTGAAGTTGAGCGTCTATGATAGAATATATCTGTTATTGTACCATAGTGGTCAGAGCCCTTGGAGGAGTACCTAAAGACTCCCTAGCTATCTGGAAATTTTGGACTTATCTGATTTGAACATCCAACTCTCCAAAAAAACAACTCTACTGGGAAATGCATATATACTCAGATGTTACCTTAACAGCTCTTAGGTCCTTGGTTAGGGCTTGAACTGTTTATTTTAACCCAGTCTTTGACTGTGAACCAAAAGGTTGATTTGTATTGATGATGTTCATTACAATGATGCACTGGTGAATGTGAGTATATCTAACATATGAGTGTGGAACATATTGCTCTCTTGAATTTGATGAATTTATCTGAATCTCAATTACATTTTTCTCTCATTCTTCTTTTGTGTTGGGCTCTGCAACTCACTTTGTATGTACTGTATGTCTGAGTATGTGTATAGGTTGAGGTTTTTACATGGAAATTTGCCTGCAAGCATTTTTTCCTAATGTATGAATTTTCTGTACATATTTTCCTAATGTGTATATATATTTACCCATTTTATCTAACTTACACATTTCCCACATGAAAGCATGTTGGAGTATACTTTTCAACTATGCCCCTCTCTACCTGTTCACACTTCAAATGTTTACCACTTCTTGAAGTATGACCTGTTTTTTCTCCTGGATGTCAAGATATGTGAAAAATCTACTTTCATCAAGATTGTCAAAGAGAAAAAAGTTTTTCCATTTGTCATGTAGCACCTCTTTCATCTGCTTCCATCACTTCCATTAGGAGTCAAGAAATGAGTTTGAGACTAATGTTACCATTTAGACTATATGGATGAGGCAAAGCCTAGTTTTGCAAAAACATTTCATTTTGCTGCAATACTTATTACAGAGTGACACTAACTGTTGGAAGAGGGTGTGGAGAGAAAAAAGTAGCTCTTTAGTCTGTATGGTCCATTCAAAAACAAAATACAGCCTTCTATAATATTTGGATCACTGGCTGAAATCCTGCTCCATAACTTATGCCACATAAGACTTATGATGTCATCAGCCATAATGATTTTTTTTCCAATTAAACAGTATCTGGTCTTTCTCTCATGTAATCCATTTTGTCATGAGGAAGCTATTGGGGTCTGTGGTTTGGGGGAAAGTCTTTAATTTCTGAAAATGACCACTGGTAGGATGATTTCACCTTTCAGGAAAAAATTTTCATTGAAAATTATATGGAATCTGAAGTGAAGAGGGGTATTTTCCAGGGCTTTGCTTCCAAACTGGAGAGGCACGCACAACATCTCTGAAAAGTCTTGTTCTTGCCAACATATGTACATGCATGTGACAGATTGTTGTAACTGGAAAACTTGTCAGGTCAAAGACAAACATAGGTTAATAACAGTGGCTGAGAAGAAAGAACCTCTGGTCTCAGAATGAGCTAAGCTCCTAAGAGGAAATGTCAGGAATGTTTGTTTGTTTATAGCACTTCTACAATGTCAGATTTAGTGCAGCACACTACTCAAAATGGTGAGCAAACACGCAAGACAAATGATACAATTAAATGACATAAGCCAAAGAAACGCTATACTCTAAGCCAAGGGTCAGCAAGCTTGGCTCTCCAGATGTTCTTGGACTTCAACCCCCAGAAGCCCTGATCAACAGGTGTACTGATTTGGGCTTCTGGTAATTGAAGTCCAATAACACCTGGAGAGCCAAGTTTGCTGACCCCTGCTCTAAGCAATCATTATCAAAATTACATTAAAAATATGAATACCTAGCCAAAGGTACCATCTCATCTTTGATGACTTCTTCATCAAAAACAGATCACCTTCTTTTGTTTTGATGCAAAAAAGATTGTCAGGAGGTGTGTGAAAGTAAGCAATCTGGGGAGGTCTAACCTGCTTCTTCCTTTTTACTCAAGTGACCCATTCTATGTCCATTCTTCCTGAATAGCCTGGTGGGAAGATAATAATCAAGGCAGGTCAGGACACATGACTAACAAGGGGCCAGCTCACTTTAGTCAGTCTGGCCAAATCAAAGATCTCAAGTGGCCATATTAAAAGCTCTGGGCAAGGTTGCTGGGAGTGAAACTTCCTTCTGTGTCTTTGCCTGATCTGTGCACCAGTTTATCCCTGCCAGCTGGAATCCCCAATGCTCCCCATGTCCAAGATAATCCAACAATGCTAAGGAGAGGCAATCTTTGTCACCTCAATCTGTCTTCTGGAATTATTTTCCCCGCACAGTCTAGTCCAGTGATGGTGAACCTTGGCACTCCTGCTGTTCTTCAATTACCAGAAGCCCATGTCAGCACTCCTGTTGATCAGGGCTTTTGGAACTGAAGTTCAAGAACAGCCGGAGTGCCAAGGTTTGCCATCACTGGTCTAGTTTCTTCTGGAAACCCCAATGACAGAGCCCCTAGGAGGGAATCTCCCAGCCCTATCAGCAGCAACTATTTTGTGAGGGAAGCATTTTACTATTTATCTACTAGCAGTGTCTTGTGTTTGAACTGCTAGGTTGGTGGGAGCTGGGACAAATGATGGGCACTCACATGAAGTACAGTAATACCTCATATAACATTAGTATCGAATAACACGAAAATCGCATAACATCAAGGAATCTGGGGGGAAGAATTGCATCAGATAACATTAAGATTCTATGGGATGCTTCAGATAACAACCGTGAAAGCCTGTGTGGTTACAATGTATCTCTATGGATCCCATAGAGGATCAGATAACACTAAAAATCATATAACACGAAGACTTGTGGAACCAGGTTTTAGTGTTATATGAGGTTTTACTGTACTTGGGTCTTGAACTGTTGACCTGCAGACCCTCAAGTCGTCACGCTCAGTATCTTAACTACTAAGCCACCATGGCCCCTTTGTTTTTAGGCAGTGACAGATCTTGGAAGATTGCCTGTTTGTCTGAAAGTTGTGCCACTGTGTAGGTTTTGAGTGGGGCAGGTCACAATGACATTAGGAATAAGATCGAAATTCTTTCCCTCCCCATTTTATACTTTCCGTTTTAAAAAAATGTCTGCTGCTATCTTTTATATTTACAGCAATTTGCCCTTTCCTCTCTGTGTTTCTTTTAATGCCTATGCATGCATGTGTTCTAGACAGAAGATGTGGAAAATTTGAAAAACAAGGCAGTGATCATACAGCCTGCAAGTTAAACCCAAGATCTTGCCCATGTATGTCACCAAATGTACCAAAATTACTTTGTTTAAAAGTGATCCAAAGTTATATGTACTTTGGTCTCTCCTGAATGGAAGTAGATTAAAAGGTTAACAATTGTGAATGTATGCCCTCCTGATGATGCTATACTAGGTACAAACTGTTGCTGTCTGATTTCTTAAGTAAAAAAACTTTAATCTTTCTTGGATAGAAGATGTAAGTGGGTCATAAAAATCAATCTTATGTTTTATTATTTAGTAAAATGATAAACAGACATGGACCGGTTTGATTTGTCTTTACAACGCTGCTATGGTGATAGCAAGGAAAAATGTGGGGTGAGAATTAAATCAACAGTTTGGTATTGAGGGCAAACCAAAAATGCCATTGGTGAATCACCGTTATAGTGAGTATGGCAGCTGTTTAACAGCTGTTTCTCTGCAGTGTTTTTAGAGTCCTGAATTCTCCAAGATCAAATCCTGTATTATAAAAAATTACAATATGGGGAAAAGAAAATAATGCTACAAAGCTGTCTTTAGATTACTTGTAATTATGGTACAAGGTACATGCTGAAAGAGTATTTTTCCCTGTTTGTAGCTTGTTTAAATGTGGGAATGAGGTGAGTAAACTTTTAAAAAATAAATCTGGAAAATTAACATAAACTTCCCACAGTAGAATCTTGGTGATTCTTGCACAACATATTATTTCATATTTAAGGGTAGTGAGTAAAACAAGGCAATAATTATTGAAAAGTGGTTCAGATGGGAATTTACCACAGTGTAGAAAAAATTCTTTTTGGAATATGGTTATTCTGTTGGTTAGAAGTTTCTGCAACTTGTAGATCAGATTATTACATTTTACACAAAATGCAAAGTGGTTTGGATTTTTGCACAAAATACAACTTTCTACACAAAGTACTTTCCTTGCTGCTTCAGAAAAGAAAAGATAAAGATAAAGGGTGTTGGTTTAGCACAGTCACACAGGAACAAAGCATCTTGTGTCCCCATTAAAAGGTGTTTTGATGAGATACTCGGTCTTTCTCTTTCCCTTTTTTCATCCTGTACATTTACCCCCTAAGGACATGGAATATGAACATGGTCAGATGAGCACTGAACCTTAGAGGTGGATACAACTGTTTTTTGAGCAAGAGTGATCTTACCTTTATTAAAGAACAAAACATCTGTGAATGTTCATTATATTTTTCAGCTGTATAAATTTTCTGAGTAAATGTGACATAAATAATTCCTTTGTCAATTTGGTGACCTTTGACCTTATCCTTTGGTGATCGCAGTCTAAGATGGGCACTGCTTAAAGTTTTTTTTTGTTTGACCTTTGAGCTATTAAAGTGCTACACAGTGCAAAACATATGGTAAAATGCAGTCACAGACTATATAATTATCTAGCTTACATAAACAAAAACATGCAAACATTTTTCAATCCCAGTAAAACCCAAAATGACTCAGATGCCTTCAAAAATTAGATGTTCAAGACCAAATGAAAGTTGTATGTGGTTACAATTTGTTTGATTGCTGTGACCTGTCAGAAGAATCTGAACTGGATCTTCAGCTTTAGAAACAAGGGAAAACAATCCATAGTAGAATTTGAAATTAATTTAATTTATTATGAAAATTATTTCAGTTTTGGAGTTTTTCGTGGCTTTAGAATAAGCAGCACCTGAAATATTACACTATGCAACAAATTCATATGTGCTGAATACAGAACTGCAGTCGGATTTGCAGTCGGATTCATTGTTCATTGCATCGGATGAAGGAGGAATTGGTACTGGGTAATCTGTACCATGTGCCACAGGCTTTAGAGCAAACTGACAATCTGGATACACGATTTTTGACTTGTTCTTCTTGCTGTACCCGGATATGATGGTCAAGCAGAAATAGCAATCCGAATGGTGATCTTTCTGCTCCCGCCAAATCATGGGAACAGCAAAAGGCATTCGATTTCACTTACCGTTTAACCACTGGGTTAGGCCGGAGTAAGAGACGGTGCAACAGAAATGAGGAGCGCGTGCGCACGCATGCATGCATGCACGCACGCGCGTGCGCACACACACACACACACAATCGTACATCAAACACGGCTCATTGATGCAGCTACATATTAACCCATGTACAGGCTTTTAATATCATATGACTTTCAGCTATAACTTTAAATCCAGACGTCCTACAACATTTCTGATTACGAAATCGGAATCAGCACACCCTATTACATAACAATCACATTATTTTCACCCAGTAGCAAATTTTTTGTTGCATAGTGTTATATACAGTATTTCAATTTTTGAAATAAAAGGTAATGAAAGTATCATATTTCATTTGGAAGGTAATAAGTCTGGTGAATGCAGATGACATCTGATGATACTTCTCTTTCTCATATTTACTTTTTCCTGCTGAAGATGCTGACTTGAATGTGATGTGTAAAATGCCTGCTACCTAGGTCTGATGATGAATTTTGTTCTTCACAATTTTTGTAGTGTTTGCTTTTGGAGTACATTGGAGTCTGTTGCTCTGATTCTTATTTTTTGAAGTACAGTAATACCCCGTATAACGATTGCACCGGATAATGCTAAAATCGCATAACGACGACAAATTTGGGGGAAAGATTTGCACCGGATAACGCTCATTTTAGCGTTATCTGATCCATTGTATTAAAGAAGGAGGCCACAGCTCCTCTCCCTGCCACTTCCCTCCTTCTTTTCCCCCACCCCACCCCCAGTTTGGGGACTCCCCACCCCCCACCCCACTGCCTGCTCGGAGAGAATCCAGCCCAGCTTACCTTTCTCTTGCTTTGCAGCTCCGACATGCAGCTGATCACTCTTTCTCTTTCACTTCCTGTATTGACAATACAGGGAGGGGGAAAGAGAGAAATGTGATTGGTTCTCTAGAGATCCAATCACATTTCTCTCTTTCCCTCTTCTCCAATTTAAATGTACAGAGAGGGAAATACTGTAAAGAGAGAAAGAGACTTTGACGGAAAAAAAACAAGCCTCGATCGGATTGTGCAGGTAAGCACTGAGGGAGACTGCAGTAGAGTGGGGGGAAAGGAGCCTGATCCTATTGCAGTCCCAGTGGTGGGGGTGGTTTTAAAGGCACCCCACTGCCTGTTCGGTTTGTCTCTGAAGTCAGGGCTTTTTTTTAAAGCGTTGTTCGATGCATGCATTGGACAACGCTAAAAACCGGATAACGTCATGACTTGTGGAACCAAGTCATAACGTTATCCGGGGTATTACTGTAGTTTAAAGGGTTCTGTAGGACTTAGTTTAGTCTAGCACCTGTGATCTGAATGAGAAAAATTTCAATAAGAGTGCAAATAATCCAAGCCAGAGGTGTAGCAGAGGGGAGGGGGCAGCCTGCCCTGGGTGGCACTTTGTGGGATTTTTTTTTTTTTTGGCAATGATGCCCTCCAGACTTCCTGGTGGCTGGCGCGGGAAATCCACTATGGGGACAGGCACCAGGACCCTCCACCACCGCTGGAACCATGGGCCAGAGGTGCCCCCTCCTCTATCCCATCCCCCTCCTCCCTAGGTGCCCCCTCCTCACAGCCAGCCCCAGGTCGAGACTGGGCGGTGCTGCGCTGGGGCCAGCCCCAGGTCAAGACCCAGGGGCTGGGGCGGTGCAGCATGGTGTGGCGCAGCCCCAGTGGGAAGCCCACCGTTGGGGTCCCAGGTGCATGGCCATCCCACCTCTGAGCCCAGCAACGGCAGCTCATTCGCCTTCAGTGACAACGGCACCCAGGAAGGCAAGAAACAAGGCCAGCAGTCGCCGCGGCCCAGCACTCGCAGCCAGAGCATTGCTGGCCAGGCCTTGTGGGGGGGTGTGTGGGTGTCCTTGGCCTGGCCGGTGCTGCTGAAGGCGAACAAGCTGCTGCCACTGAGCTTGGAGGCAGGGCGGCCGCGCACCTGGGATGCCGGTGGTGGGCTCCCCACTGGGCCTGGCCATCCCCATCCCCTGGGCCTCCCCATGAGCTGGCCGTGAGGAAGAGGATGGAGGTGGAGGAGGAGGAAAAAGTGCTCCCTGGTCCCCACCGAGGTAGGATTTTCGTGCCTAGGTGGGGAGGTGAACCTGGGGGGGGGGAGTTTGGCCTGTGGCCCTGGGTGCCTGAAACCCACCCTACGCCACTGATCGAAGCCCTTTCAATAGTACTAAAATACCAGGTCTTGCAAATAAAAGAGGATTCCCAAAAAGAACCCAAAATGAAAGCCAGCTGAAAGATTTCCCCTGCACATCCTAAAGGCCTGTTCCTGTCCTTTGATCTACATTAAGGCAGTACTCTCAGCAACTTGGGGTAATTAAATTATTAAATAGAGTTGAAATAATTTTGTGGCCATAGTTCAGCCTTTCATAGTATCCTGCTTCTTTATTTCTTGTGGAAGGGCAATGTTGTTTTTCCAATAGTCCTTCTTCAGTTGATTTTTATGTGTGTATTTGATCAAAAAAAAAAGTATGTGAATTTTCTGCTTGTGTAACTCAACTTAGTTAAACCTTTTGCCAGCCAGAAGTTGGCCATTTTGTATACAGGGTTTCATAATACTGTTAATAAGCTTTCACTGTTCTCTAGCAAATAAAACTCTTAATTACTTTTAATGGAGAATGGAGAAAAAGAAATACTGTGGAAAAAACTTAGGGGATTCCAGAGTTTCTCTCTCTAACGTCCAGCTGTGCACTAAAAAAGGAAAACCTCTGTATTTCTGATCGGCTGTTACATTGAGCTGTAATACATAGGAAGGAAGCTGGAGAATCAAGGCTGGGATAGGCATCCGGACACGATCACGGTTATGCCATCATCTTTGAACGTCTACCCTGCCTTGAACAAAATAAAAGAGGCTTTTTATTATGTAACTGCAATAGTGCAGTTTTAAGGTAAAGGTCACCCTTGCTTGAAAGCCAGTCGTAACCAACCCTAGGGTTCAGTGCTCATCTCTTTATCTAGCCAAAGAGCCAGCACTGTCTGTGTTTGCAGACGTTTCCATGGACATGTGGCAGGCCTGCCTAGACACCAACGTGCACAGAATGCTGTTTACCTTCCCAACGATGTGGATTGGTACCTATTTATCTACTTGCAATTTATTGCTTTCAAACTGCTAGGTTGGAAGGAGCTGGGACAGCGATGGGTGCACATTCTGTCATGCAGTACTCGGGTTTTGAACTGCTGACCTTCCACCTCCCATTGCAGCTTCTCTTGTGCCAAAATCAGTGTTTATATCAGAAATACAGTGGTGGTAGCATTCTATAACACAACATCCCTGTGAAAGTTTGGGAAAATTAACTTTTGGGCCTACAATTCCCTGATTTCCCTAGCAAAGATGGACACTGAGAGCTTGTGGGGGCGATTGTTACAGAAAGCACCATTTCTAATATCCATCCCTGCATTGATTTAATGGGTATATATGTATTGCATGTTCAAGAACAGGGATGCAATTCTGACTCTAACCCCCATTTGAAACCCCATTCAAAAAGAGTTGCTAAAGTTGTTGGCAGTGAGAAGAAGACACATGCATGGTGGCTGTCAGCTGGCTGCGGCTTTTGGAGGGTGGTGCCTTTCAACCTATTGGAGAGGAAGAATAGTAGTAATCAGGACATTTTGCATTTTTAAAGGATTTCATGCACCAGGGACATTGTAATTTATAAAGTAGTATGACATTTTCTTTTCCACTACCAAATTTCAATTGCTTCAAAATTGTGTGACTCTAATTCTCCTGTTCTCACAGAAGGGCTTTCAGAGCTTTTGAATCTAACCTTGCTAAATGTCCCAGCTAATTATGATGCCCATCTACAAGACAGAGAGGCAAAACATTTTAAAAAAACATGAGTTCTATTTGTTTTTATATAGTCATAATCTGGACATTAATTCTTATGAGGCCCTTTTGTTATAAAATGCATTTTCCCTCTTTTCTTGCAGGTATTATTTTGCTTGTTGTAAAGTAAACATTTAGTGCAAAATCTGGATTTAATCATAGCTAGAGAAGACCCACTGAAACCAAGTAGAATTAGGTTAAGTATGGCCAGCTGAAATCACACTGCTTCCAATGAGTCTGTGTGTTTATGTTTAAATGTAAAGGTTTATCTTGCTTGAAAGCCAACCATGTGGGGCTCTAGGGGGTGGTGCTCATCTCCAAGGTGGTACCTATTTATCTACTTACAATGTCTTACTTTCAAACTGCTAGGGTGGTAGGAGCTGGGACAGTCAACAGGAGCTCACTCTGTCATACAGCACTCAGGACTCAAATTGCTGACCTGTTGACCTTCTGGTAATCAAGTTCAGTGTCTTAACCACTAAGCCACCACAGCCCCTATCTTGCTTGCTTGACTGTGTGCTTCTTTTTCCTTTTTGTGGGTAGATGCTAATGTAGAAAGTTGTTGGACCAAAGGATTTTTATAGAAAATCCCTGTTTCTGGTGAACACTTGGTCCTCTCAGAGGAAATTCCTGTCAGCTGCCAAATTTGGGCCCTGCCACAATTATTTTTGTTCTGTCGTAAAATAGCATCAGCCATGACTGTACAGTTCCTACATTTTAAGTGACACTAATGTAGTGGTTAGGAAAAGACTAGGAGAGAACATGAACAGTGAAACAACATAAAACAAAACAAAACAAAACAGGTGAACATCTGCCTCTTGGGTTGCTTGCTATTTCTGTGAAATTGTTTCTTCTTCATCTGTGTCTAGGCCAGATATGAAACTGCCAAATAAAGCCACCTTTTAGTGAATTCATTCTGCAGTTCCTTTCACCTGATCTAGTGTGAGAAAGATTAGCCAGCAACACAAGGTTGCCATTACCAGGGTACACCCAATTGTGTTTCAAAAATGCCACAATCTTTGAGGAGGCTCTTTCTGTGTATCCCTGAAATTACTGCTAAGCAATACAGATGACATAAATTAGACATGGAAGTGGAATTTCAAGTGAGGCCTCCCAGTTCCACCTTGAACCGTATTCAGTCATTGTTTGATCCACCTGCACCTATGGTTTGAGAAGAGCACCTAGCTCTGCACGCTTCTGTGTGGCTTTCTGTATGTACGCAAAGATGAATCTGGAGAAAGGAAGTTCCTGCTGCATGTATAAGCTACATTCAAGCAGGAAATGAGGGTTAAACCATTGATTTAGAACTCTCTGAATTAGTTGAGATTTCATAGAATGGTCTGAAGGCATATGATTATCCTCTACTGTTGGAATTTAACTAAACAAGATGTTAATCAGGTTCTACTTTTAAGGTGTAGAGGTACACTGGGCAGAAAGACTTTATGCCATAAATTTGCTAATGGGATTTTGCCTTCAAAGGTTTTACACTTCCTTCAAGACTGACAGGTTTACTATAGGATGAACTGGTCAGATTCACAGAAAAAGGATCTTGGGGATTTCATTAAAAACTATTTTATTTCTGTCTTCCTCAGTATCTTACCTTAGATACCTTGGAGTCGTTATTTAAGTGCGGAGTCTGCACATTGGTAGACATCTCCGCGATAACATTTCACACATGCAAACATTCCTCAGTAGCATTGGATTAATATTGACCCATACATAAACAAAGAAGTCTGTTAGTTCCAACCATGATGACTATCTGCTGTTTTTCTAGCTGCAACTACCCTATGCGTTCATACTTGTTTGCAGCTGTTGCCCTCTTCTCATGCCTTCTGTTTGAAAACCAGTTCAGGTTTGGCAAAGGGACAACTCTTTTACCCTTTCACAAAATGCTTTTCTACACATAGCTATCTAAACCTGCTCCTCACTACAGATTACAGGTTTATAACTATTTAACATGTAATAATTAATGTGCTATTTAGTCAGTTCTGACCAGTCACCACACCTGCCAAATTTTTCTAGCTACAAAGTACTCTGGAGTAATCTACCAGTCCCTTCTTCTTGTGGGGTTCTAAGATTTATACGGCATACCCATGTTTACACAGACTAGCAATTTTCGTGGGAGATACAGTGAGGAATTGAACTCCTGACCCTGTACTCCAACTCATCGTGCTATCTAGCCAGGGCCTTAATTAAAGACACCCAAATCCCTTCTGCAAATACTCTGACTGTAAACTTACAATATTTATTACATATACAGTACATAGACAAAGGCAAAATATAAGTGTATACATAAGCATATAGACATAAAAAGTGGATGTTTCCAACCTGCTTAGCCTAAAAGAAGGTCATATTTCAATTTTTATCCCATTTCTTGATGTGGTTAAAATCACAATGGAGTGGAAAGACAGGCTAGGACAAGATACAGCTGCATCTGGAGTGGGGGAGCAATTCTTTTCTGTGGTTGTCTGATGGATTATCTGAGCCAACTCAGGAGTAGTTTCAGGTCCAGAACTTTGAAAGTGAGAGATTTTCCCCTGCTTCTGTCTCCAGCTCCTCTGGGATTTTTATTTGAGTCACATTATACTTACTGCAACTTCAGATCAGTTGTAATCTGGCTTTAATAATGTTTTTATTTTTATGGGTATTATTCTTGGCTGAGTGAGGATTCCTGAGAGCTTTGTTGTCAAACTCAGCAGAGGCTGCAATCTCAGAACTGAAGAGAGACTGAAAGGCAAGAGAAGGATGCCATCTGAAGGCAATCATCCCTAAATATGGGCAGTCGGAAATTCATTCTAGGGTCAAGTTGGAAAAGGTCCCATTTTCTCCAAGTGAAAAGCACTGAGGTAGAAAGAAGTTAGTACTGAGAAGTGATTGCCAAACTTAAACTCTATGAACCAGGGATACTACGTCCCCTGGAATTTTCTATTGTTGCTCACCAGATGGTTGATTTGGCAGTCATAAGAATAATAATTTCATGCCAGAAATTATTCTGCAATTTCTTGCTTTCGAACTGCTAGGTTGGCAGGAGCTGGGACAGAGATGGGTGCTAAAACTGTCATGCAGTACCCAGGTCTTGAACTGCCAACTTGCTGGCTCTTATGGCAGTCATGAAAGCCACCTGGGTCACCCTGAAATGATCTGGCCCAGCAAGACAGCAATTAATAGATATTAGTACAGAAAGACTGATCACATGGGAAATGCCTGTGGCTCAACAGATGCTGGTATCATACACAATGATCACTCTCCATTCCTTTCTGGGAGATGGGTAATGTTTTGTGCTTCTGGTGAGGGAAAGGACAGGGTGTGTGTGTACGCAACATTTCTTTGCCAAATACTAGTAAACTCAAGATGAAAGGAGTAGGATGACTATACTGGCGGATTGCCAAATATTATGGAGCACCGTATGCACTCCCTCAGGGATATGAAATTTTCAAACTAGGGGTCCGATTTAAGAGAGGGGACTTAGGTGGTCTAGAAGTCTTTGAGTTCAGTTTTTATTTTTGCTCCATGTAGATTAGAGAAAGGGCTAGACTGCCCATCTTTTCTCTACACATTGGCAGACACAGGTCAAGAGTGCAGCCTCCTCTGTCAGCAGTAAGAAGCAGAATGACAATGATGCAACAGCAGTTTGTGAGTAATGCATATATAACTGCCAGTGTTCTGTTGGTGATATACACATGGAGTTAAAGTACACAGTTCCCAACAGTGGGCTGGAGCACTAATAATAATTTCATTTGAGAAATTATTCTGGGTTGAAATATTTTTTTGTGTGTGGAAGAAACTGCTCAGTGAATGCCCAAATGGGGTTCCTATCATGTCCCCAAGAGCTGGGACAGCGTTCAATCTATCATGCAGTACCCAGGTCTTGAACTGCTGACTTGCCAGCCTTACAGCTAACAAGGTGAGCTTCTTAACCAATGAGCCACCACAGCCCTGGCTGCAGCACTAATAAGGTGCTATTGCCTTTAGACAATAGCCTAGTAATGCAACTGGTACCTTGTTATTTAATAGCAACTGAGCAAAATGAGTTACAAAATTTAACATACACATATAGATTACCTACAGGATTCTAACCAGTATATCTGTCTACCTGATCCCAAGAATTTACTTACAGGGAAATTAGATTAAATTCAACAGGGGTTCATGTTCTATGTTTTGGATTACAAAGTGTCTGTACCTATGTACTGGGGAGGGGGTGGGTTGTCAGTCACTTATTGCTGCTGTGACTTTCATTTGCAAAACTAAAAAATGGGTGGGTGGGTGGGGGGTTTCAAGTGTCATTTTGGTCACATCTAAGAAAAGTTACCTTTTTTGGACTACAACTTCCAAACTGTACCAGGTAGCAAGACCGGTGGCCATTGCTGGCTAAGGTATTCTGAGAGTGATAGTCAAAAACATTATATCTTTTCATGTCTGGTTTTGGGTTTGGTTTGAAGAAAGCTGTTAGTTAACTGCAGTATATTGTGCTCTTATGTGTTTTTCCCCATATGTGATCTCAGTCTAGGGTCACTTGAGAACTGTCCAAATGGATGACTTCAGCGAGAGGCTTAAACAAATTGGGATCAGGCGCTGGAGGAAGAATTCTGGTTGTGGTCAGTCAGTCTGTCTGTGTTTCTGGAAAGGAAAACAAGTTAGCAGAAACTGACAACAAATTGAAGATTATGAATTTATTAGTGACAGGCAATGAATTTATTAGGAAAGGAGAAATGCTCACAAAGAGGCTGAATTTCTTGCCTTATATGGCCATGTAAAATGTCTTGCTTTGCATACTTTTTAAACATCTCTTCCATTTTGGGATTAGAAGAACAAGCTATAGGTTTCATGATCTTAAACATACTTTCTCCCAAGTCAGAGTTACCATACATATTTGGGGGAGACATTATCTTTCCCCCTGATCAGTATGGATGAACAGATCCCCCCCCCCCAGCATGTTATTATGTTTGAGGGTAGGGTGATGGGGCAAGCCCATTCTCTAAGCATTAATATCTCCAGGGCATAGGATTATTGGAAAATGACAAATAGCCAGCTAGGCAAAGAAAATATGAAAACTGATGCAATAGAGGGCTAGCCAAGATTTCTGTTCATATTGCAGTGGCCAAAAGAAATTTACATTGGAAAAACCCTTTTGCCTCCAGGGCGGAAAGTTATGAACTTTCCTCTTTTTCTTTCTTTCTTTAAAGTAAAAATAAAGAGGGGAAGAGGGCTGAGTTTACAGTTAGGTAAGAGAACTCCACACTGTTTCTTTGGGAGATACAATGAGGAATGATGGAGTTGTATAGAATAGAGCAGATGGATGTGAATGAAGCATGGAGCCTAGTAGTGTTTATTTTAAGTAGCTGACCTATTCAAGGGTGTTGTTACAAGAGATTCAAGTTCAATGAGACATCAGTTCACTCTTGGATGAATAAAACAGAAAGAAACCAGGTACAGGTGTTTGGTTTTTCCCCCCTGACATGCAGGTCACAAGTTGATCAGAGACCATAATGGGCTTTCTCAGCAACCTTGAGATTGAAAGGGAGTCATTTAGAGTTTATCTGAATAATCTATTGTTGCTAATGGCTGTGTGAAACTGCATTCTTTTTTTTTGCTTGTCTGTCATCTTGCTTGACCACACCCATTCTCCCTTTGAGCCCCTGAATTTGGTATATAAAGAACATGCCTGTAAGTTTCACTCTTTGCCTGATGAAGTGGACTTGATCCACGAAAGCTAACAATAAAAATATAGCAGTTAGTCTTTAAAGTGCTACAGTGTTTTTTATTTTATTTTATTTTGTTTGTTTTGTTTTGTTTTTGATATGCCTGAACCACAGACTAACATGGCTACTATTCCATAAAATTCATCTGTTTGTTATTCTGATGCCCATACTTTTTGAATCAGCCTGTTTTGTTTTTTGATTGGTCATAAGGAAGTAAGCATGGGCTTACTTACCTAGTATAATTATTTGTGGGAATCCTACCACTGGAAGGAAAACAAGCGAAATATGAACTGAACTTTTCATTTTATCCTGCTACATTCGGCAAATATGATTGTATTACACTTAAGCAAACATGGAAGCTCCTAGGTCAGCTGGAAATTTATCTGAGAGGTCTAGTTTTATGTTTCCCATTTAGCCCAGATTCACTGAGTGGCCTTGTGCATGTCATTGCTTTCAGCCTCAGTAATTCCTTCTTTAATAGGGGAAACACATTAACTTCACAGTAGTGTAGGTGTGTCAGGAAATGAACCTATTTCCTAAGGCTTAAAATTGCCAATTTCCAAATAGGCCTCAGAAAAATCCATTTTTCTCTCTCTGAGCCTCAAGGCTGTGTAACAGCATGTTTTTCAACCATGTTTTCAGTATTTCTTATCTTTTGTAAGCTAGCAGAGCAATGTTATGACTAGCCCCAGTGCATCCTGTGTGCACGTGTATAAACAATGTACTGTTGTTTTGAGAAATTTTTCACTGTTACTTGATTGGCTGAAGCAGTCCCATCTGACTGCAGATTCTCCATTTTGGAGAGAAGAAAGAGTTCGTCTCTGATTCTTGATGGATTAAGACCTGTTTTTGATTAGAGAGCTTTTGTTTCTGAATCTCAATGGGCTAGCATTCTTTAGCCTAGGAGCTATGCATTTTTGCTCCTTAAAAATGGTTACCTAGATTTGCCTGTGGACTTTATTGGACTGACCTGTGCTACTGACTTTTATGCTTTATGAACCTGATCAATAAATCTTCATCATGTTTCTGAACAACGTGTCTTCATTGGACTAAAAAGGGTAAGAGCTGCCTTTCACACACACAAATCTTTGAACACGCTACCCAATTAAAACCCCTTAAGAGCTGATAAGCAGTTGAGAGTGATATCTCTGTTCTAATTAGCCGTCCAGCCCGCCTCGGTAGTTTTGATTTTGGTTTCCAGGGGTTTTCCAGAAGTGAGGGGGCCGGCTGGATTGTGACAAGGTGGAAAGAACAATTTAAATAACTATAAAACAAAATATGAGGAAATAATATAGAGGATGTTCAACTTCTACTGAAACAGCCAGTACAGACCACTTTGGGAATTTGAAGTCTGCTGCCATCATGCAGTTGGTTCTTGGAACTCATTCAGAGTAGTTTCCCCCTCCTGTACCTTAGAAAAGCAAATAACTTTGCCTATAATTTTCACTGTGATCCACTCCATCCTTTAAACAGGTAATGTAAAGGTAAAAGTCGCTCTTGCTCAAAAGCCAGTCATATCCGACTAGGGTTCAGTGTGCATCTTGGTTTATAGCCAAAGAGCCAGTGTTGTCTGTGTCTGCAAGGCACTTCCATAGACATGTGGCAGGCATGACTAGACATTGGAGTGCACAGAACACTGTTTACCTTCTCACCAAAGTGGTACCTATTTATCTACTTGCAATTTCTTGCTTTTGAACTGCTGTCCTATAACTAGGCTTGTCTTAATTAGCAATTGTTATTTCTTATGAGTTTAAGATCATGGGTTTTTAGGAGAGGGATGGGTTTTTAGGAGAGGGAAGGTGGCAAATAGAAAAGAATGGTCATCAAAATCATAGAGGGTTAGGGAAGCATGGAGGTGGGTGGCAAGTACAGAATGATGAAAGAGTGGAAATTAACAATGTTGGTGGTCTCCATGCTGTCTCCTAATTCAGATAACCTGGACAAACCTATTATGTTGAAAGTAATGCTGCTTAATGCTAGGTCAATGAATGGCAAACAACAAACATCCATGGGCTAGTGTTGAATAAATGTTCTCTTCTGAGGAATCAAGTTCCTGTTATAAAATGTCACATGATAAAAAAACACTCAGTCCATTATGAAGAATTTACTAGACAATTTGCAGATAAAATTGTTTGGTGTTTGTTTACTCTGCACTAATGGATATGTTCCAGTTTGTACAACATGAGGAAGTGGACAGGATCCTTGAACAGACTAGAGTTTTGACATGTATTGTGGTTCTTTGCCTTACCTGGCTCATAAAATCAGCTGGGGGTACATAGTTAAGTGGATAGGGAAGATATGAATGAATTTACAGAGCAAGACAAGGTTCCAAGTGGTGATAATACCTCTGTTGAAAAAGTCCTCCTTGAACTCAAATGCTCTGGATAATTACTCACTAGTTTTTTGTCATAATTCTGGACCATTTGTATTGTCAAGCAGGCCAGCACAAGCCGAGCCTGATGGGCTCAGGTTCTTTTAGGATCTCAGAGACAATAAACACTCAGTGATTGAAGATAGGACTCTTTAATAGACAGTTCTCTAAGCTGAATATAACTAAGCCAGAACAAGAAACAAAAGCAAGAACACAAGCAAACAAAGCATACCTAGAATGGATTCCCTCTTCTCTTTTGTCACTCTGAGCTCTCCATACATCAGAAGTTCCAAAGGTGTCCCTGCTACCTAACTGGGCATCTCTACAGGGTACATTTCTCTAAGTACAATACCTCAAAGTATATTGATTCCTTTTCATTCTTTCATTCTGTTTTTCAAGGAGGATAGGATAAGCAACCATAGAAGCTCAGAAACACGTGGAATGTCATCCTATATAAACTTGACATGGTCATTTGGTGTATCAGTCCATAGTTTGAATTTGATTAAAACAGGTAGCCTGGAACCTGAGGCCCATTTGGGGGTTTATCTTTCCAAGTGTATTCATATTCATTCATTCATATTCATATTCATTCATAAATAAATAAACAAATATCCCTTTCTAAATCATAGGATCTCAGGGCAGGTTATAAAGCTGTAGAACACAATTTTAAAATATGAGATATAACAATTCAAAGTCAAATCTGATTTTATTATGGAGAGAAAACTACAAAGCTTCTTGTGGTGCTTAGCAAGCTCAAAACTATATTACATTTACTTGAACATTCTTTACACAGGATGAAGGTGCATCAGAATGTGTCAGAGTTGTTACCTCACATAGTCTAGAATCTTTTTGATTCAGTTGTTTGTGCTGTAAGAAGTAAGTACTGGCTACTATGACTAAACCTTTCTGCTAATTTTTTAGCAGAGTAAGATTACTCATCTTTTAGATGTAGAAACAGTTGACATGGAATAACCCTCTCCTAACCCCATTATGAGTTCATACACATCAGTATTCAGCTTTCAGTTTTTCCATTGCTTGAACAAGCCGTCAGAAAGAAAGAAAGAAAGAAAATCTTGCTTTTAGAAAGGAATCATAAAGCTTAGCAACAGAAGATATAGTGCAGTTAGGTCCATGGAATATGGATAAATAATCTGAGGAAATTAAATGAGATGCTGAGATGTTTACTTATTTGGAAACTTGAATGAAATGCAGTGGTACCTCGCATAACGAACAGATCGTATAAGAAAAATTCGCACAATGAAGCATTCGTTACACAATGACGATACCTTGCATAACATTGTTTTTGTTATGTGGGGTTTTTGGTAACCAGGGTATACCTACTTAATGGGAACCCCAGTTAATGAATTTTTTTTCATTATGCGGAGTATCTCCCATAGGGAACCGCATAACGAAAAAAATCACATAGCAAAGAGCTCAGTGGAACGGAGTTTTTTTCGTTATGCGGGGTTCTACTGTAAAAGTTATGCTGCATCAGATATCTTTATACTGTATATTTATTTGCATTCATTTTCCACCTACATTTGAATGAGCTACATGCCTCTCTTCCTTTCCACTTGAAGGTCACAACAATCTCATATTAGTCAAGTTGAGACTGAAAGAGGAACCAGCTTAATGTAACCCACCAAGTTTAATTTATTCTTCTTTTGTTTGAATCAAACCCTGGACTGTCAAAATGAAGCCACTTTCTTCGCTTTGTCATTGCCCAAACCCAAGTCCTCATTGGTGTATGCCTCCTGCAGCAATCCACAGACCAGTAAATGAAATGGATTCTGTCTCTCTACACATTCACACAGCGTGTTGTTGTCCACCAGCAGCCCCCACTTGAGCATGCTGGTCTAGCATTTAGGGACTCCAACCCTCAGCCTATTCAGGGTAGCTAAGTGATATAGGGGTAGTCCAAGTGATGTAGGGTAGGTTGAGATCCTCAGCTATATCCTCCTTTAATATTGTTCCTTGTCCAGTGAGTAAGTTTCATGGCTCAATAGTACTTGAATTTGATATCTCAGATCCTACTCCAGTTCTCAGGTAACCCCCATGGACAATTTGGTTTAGCCCAATGGGTGGGGAAATCATACTAAGGGGGTATGATTCAGGATTTGTGTTAGGAAGAGTGTGAGAGCTGGAAAGACAGCAGCTGCTGTTTCATAGAGGAGGATAATGCCCTTGCCACCTTAGTTTAGTTAGTAGAATTTCAATATACCGTATATTCCGGCATACAGGTCGACTTTTTCACCCCCAAAAAAATGCCTCCAAGTGAGTGGTCGTCTTGTCTACCGGGTGCACGTCATTTGGGTTCCCAAATACTTACCGGGGCTTGGGCAGCAGCTCCGGGGAGACCGTCGAGTCCTTCCCCGCCACCTTCTTGTCGCGGTTTTTGTGCAGCAGCGGAGCTGCTTCTTCGGAGCTCCTGCCGACTGCCCTTTATCCCCCCGGCCAGGTGGAACAAATCCGGGGGGAGAGGCGGAGGCATCCTCAGCTGCCCCACGGCCAGGGCAGCAGAGCAACCGCCTGCACGACCGCATTCAAACTCGCCTGCATTCAAACTCACCCGCATTCAAACTCGCATTCAAACTCACCTCCATTCAAACTCACATTCAAACTCACCCGCATTCAAACTCGTTCCCACGGCAACCACCCGCACGACCACATTGAAACTCGCCCGCATTCAAACTCACCCACATTCAAACTCTCATTCAAACTCACCCGCATTCAAACTCGAGCCCGCGGCAACCTGATTGGCTCCTCCGTCTCTTCGGGAAGATCCCGCCCCAAGCTCCCCTTCGCCCAATCAGGGGAAAGGACAGGTCTTCCTGCGCGAAAATATACCGTAATATTTTCTGAGCAAAGCATATCAGAGACTAAACAAAACAACATCAAAAAACTTGTGGCACCTTAAAGACTACGGTAACTCTTGTATTTACTCTTTTGCGTGTGTGGAAGGTGTGTGGAAGAGGGGGTGGTCTTATATAGCGAGTATATAACAAACTCTATATTTTGAGTGGAAATGTTGGGGGGTCGTCTTATCTACCCAGTCGCCTTGTACACCGGCATATACGGTATTTGTGCAGGAGGGACACTGGAAGAATTTGCCCACACAGTGAGCTTATGTATTTGTATTTTATTTTAGGATTTTAGAGACTGTATACATGGAACTGTAGTAGACGTCTTTTCAGTTGATAAATATGTTGGACTTTGTTCTCATTTAGTTTCAAAGATACATTTGAATTCTTTACTTCTTCAAGCAACTCCCACTCTAGTGCTGGTGAAAATAACTTTGGGTGCAGAATCTGTAGTATCCAGTTTTATTATGACACCATAGTTGTTGTTTGTTATATAATGTACATATAAATTTATTTGTGAAGTTTGTGTTGCAATGCTTATTTATCATGTATACATACATAACCCTATAGAACCGGAAAGTGTTACCACTAACAGTTAATGCCGTTATCTGTTGTATTTGGTAAACTTATTCCATTCCCACCCCACTATTGGTAAAGTCTTCACTCACAGTTTCAACTCACAGAATACTTATCCCAAAGTTGACCTATAACTTGGACTCCACCCCTGTTTATTCTAGAAATAAATCATTATGCATTTTCATATATCTGATTACAATAGTAATGACTGCAGGGACCTGGAATTTTAACAAACTGTTTTTATTAGCAAAACAGGCACAAACTTTATCTACATTTTGGATTATTAATAGGCTTGTTCTAATTCCCTCTTAACTTGAGGCCTTGTGTGACCCTGGTACTATATTTTACAGGATAGTTTACAATCTTTTTTTAATTTATTTATGTCTGTGAATTTTAATTCCACTGGCTTCTGTGCTGAAATCATGGCCTTGGATTGGTCCATTCCTCTCCAATAAATAACCAAAAAGAGACAGTAACCAAGTGTGGTTTATTCAGATGCATGGTTTAATTCTGATGCAAATGATTCATTGTCTGTATACAGATAGCAGCTGGAGAGCAGAAGCCCACTGGAATGGAAGATCTTGTTATTCAAAACTCATGAACCTTCTACTCGGCTTCCATCTGTTGGCCCTCACCCTAGTTAGGTTAATCAGAGATGCAAAAATAGTAACCTACAAATCAACATTATAAATGAAGTGCTCAGCATGGAAGGCCTTGAAGGGCGGGGGGGGGGGGACTTGAAAACCTAACACTGACCACAGTTTGGCTTTATGTTCTATGTTGATTTGAAGACATTTCACAGCCCATATATACTCATACCATAAATTTTCAGTAATCACAGAACATTTTCCAGTCCTCTAACATTTGCCATATCTGCTGTTGTCACATATATTTTACACACTGCATATAAAGCAAACATTGGGCCTTCCTTTAAAAAAATGAAGATAACTCTGTTTCTCACCTCCCTAGCTGCCAGCTAGGCAAACACTGTTATGTTGTACCATTATTAACAGCCTGCCCGAAAAAATATAAATTCCAAAGCAAAATAAGATTGCGAGAAGTTTGAATTTTATTTCTTTGTTAAAATATCGTGTTCATTTGAATATGATGAAGGCTTGCTGTAACAGCATTGTGCTCAAAAATATTAAAAGCTATTGATGGATGGAGCAAAGACACTGCATTCTCTTTGGACACTTTGAAATATCACATGAATGGTCTCATGGCAAAACTTTATGACTTAATTTATCCTCGAGTTTATCCCTGTAACTTGTTGTTTCCTCCCATATAACTTTTTTAGAGGAGGGGATTTGTATTCTATATAGGATGATGATGATGATGATGATGATGATGATGATGATGATGATGATGATGATGATGATGATGATGATGATAATAATAATAATAATAATAATAATAATAATAATAATAATAATAATAATAATAATAATAATAATAATAATAATAATAATAATAATAATAATTGTGTGCCATCAAATCAATTCTGATTTATGGTGACTCTTTCCAGAGATTTCTAGGTAGAGAATTATACAGGAGTGTTTTACCATTTTTCTCCTGTGGACAGTCTTGAACTGGGCAGCTTGTCCAAGACTACATAGGCTGTCTCATTAAAAAGGGTCCTCCTAAAAGAAAGTAATGATGGACCACTTCCATGTATTCCATAGCTAGAAACTGTAGGAAAAGTTGACTGGTATTTATAAGAGATGTAAGTTTTAACCATAAACCTATCTATTAAATAAATGTGTAGAACAGTATATATACTTTTCCAACATCACCATCTTTTGCAGTTCTGTAGGTGTTATTTCAGAGATTTGCAGTTGGTTATAATATTTTTTGAGATTCCTTGGCATTGTTTCCAGTGGTCCAATGAAAATAGGTATGACTGAAGTGATTTATCCATAGCAGAGTTATTTCTATTGCCCACTATATATATTTTGTTCATTTTCCCAATTCTTTATCTTCAACTCTGGCATCCACTGGAATTGCAATGTTAATTATCCAGACATTTCTTTGTTCTATTACTGTTATTCCTGGTGTATTATACTCAAGGTGTCTGTCTGCTTGTGTCATAGTCTGGGATGTGACTGGCTGGCAGGAAATATGAATGCCAAAACCCAGGACCAACCAGATAAGAAGCTGAACAGCATTGGTGGGTTCCAAAAATGTTTACTGCCACACTGTGGGCATGGTATGGTGGGTGTGGCCAGAGGGAAAGCCCTGCATTGCACCTAAATTAGGACTACTTTGTTTCAAAACTTGGATGGGTGGGGCCAGCCAGAATTTCTGCTACCAGTCCTGGCGAACTGGTACGAACCTGCTGATGCCCATCACTGCTGAACAGTAACTATATCTCAGTCCAGAGTCCAAGTCCAAATGAAACCCGAGATGCAGGGTTAGGCCAGATGACAAAAGCATAAGACAAAAGCATCTTCCAAATGATCCAGAAGTCAGACAACTAGGAGAACAGACATAGTAGAGAATCCTCAGGGGCTGGAGCAAGGCAAGGGCAAGATTCCACGAACAAAGAACCAGGCAAGACAAAACAACAGTCCACAGGAGTAGGGCAGGGAGTCTTGAGGAGCAGGTATAAGGCAGGAGATATTCTGGAGCAGGAACCAAGAGCAAGACAAAGACCTTTGGCAGGAGAAACCAGGAAAAAAGGCAAGTGATCCAGAAACCAAGCAACTGCACATCTGACCTTTGTTGCTGAAGACAGAGTATCTTTAAGGGCTGGAACAAGGTGAGTTCAATGAGCAAAGATCCAGGCATGGTAAAACACAGGAATCAGGAACAGGACAGGGTTACAGGAGCAGGAACAAGGCAAGAAATCTTCTAGAAACCAGGAACAAGGCAACAGGTATCCAGAAGCAGCCACAAGGCAAGAGATCCAGGAGCCAAGCAACTGCAAGTCTGCCAGCATGACACGGCACAGGACAACACCGACATCCCTGGGACAGCTTCTGGGAGGAAGGGCCAGCTCTTATACAGATAAGGCACCAGGGTCTCCAGGTAGAGGTTATATTGGTTTGTAACATTCATCAGTGCTCTCTGGTGGTGCTTAGAGGCTACAGCACAGTAAGTAAGGATCCAGTCTTGTAGGACTTAGAGCAGCATATGCAAATCCAGATAGTTTGTAGCTCAAAATCCCACAAGCTCTTAACATGTTTAATATAAAGGACCATATACTCATACCACCACCCTTTCTGCTGTACATGCTTCCAAACCTGACACCTCAACAGTACTATTCACAATTGTTCATAAGTGTTAACATAGATAAAATCCTTATCTAGACTTATACAGTACTTGGTTGTCCATATAAATATTTCATGGTGTTCACATTTTTATTGTGTTTACTGCCCATTTTTAATTTTTGCATTTTAATTTTGTATACACCAGCTTTTATCCAGGCTCAGTCACATTTAGTGTTCACCAAAAGAAATCAATGGGACTTAAGGGATTCATGACTCAACTCAAATCCTGTTGATGCTTTTTGGCAGGTCCTTTTGCAGTAACACATACAGATAAAGATTTAACCTTGGAAAACAACTTGTATGAAGAAATGGATGAGTGAAGAATGAATATCTTCCACCCCATAAATGAGACCACTCACACACGTCATAAATTATTTCAAATTCGTTCTTGACAAGTATACTTCACTCTCCCAAGACCTTGGTGGCAGGCCCACATTTGCTTACATAGACCTCCCCTCTGTTTCAAGCAACTATTGGCACACAATGGCCTACACAGCACTGATACAGTGATGGGGACTATACTCTGCTATAAAATCAGATACCAGCACTGCCCCCACATTTACTGTGGCAGCAAAAATGCAGGACCCAACAATGTCACACACAACATCAACGGCTCTTTTATTTATTCTTCTGCTAGTGTGATCTATGCCATATTTTGCCAATATGGTCTTCTGCAACTAAAGAGCACAAATGGGACAGTTTCTGCACAAAGAATTAATGGACATAAATCGAACATCAGAAATGGCAATGCACAGAAACCAGTTTTCTGATCATGTCAATTTATCTGGACACTTTTCACAGAAAGAAACATTCCAGAGCAAGGATCCAGAGAGAGACAGCTTTAATAAAATTAATACATATGCTTGATATCCATCTCAATAGATTAAATATTAGTTAAGGGTTCTAAAGTCATTGCCAAGTGTAAAATGCTACAATAAATAAGTTGTTATAGCAATAGCAATAACATTTATATTACCATTCCATAGCACTTAGTGCACTCTCTGGGTGGTTCACAAGTTAATTAGCATTTTGACCCCAACATGCTGTGTACTCATTTTACTGACCTCAGAAGGATGGAAGGCTGAGTCAACCTTGAGCCCAGGTCAGGATGAAACTCTCAATGTTCTGGTTGCAGTACAGCAGTTTTAAGCACTGCACCACTGAGGATCTTATCTGCTGTTATTTTTCATTAGACAGATTCCCTTCCAATTATCCACTGCCACTTTTTCAGAACAAGTTTCCAGGAACAAAGCTTTATTGGAAAAGAACTGTTTATCAACAAGGGTCTTAAATTATAGGTGAGAAACATTGACTCACACAAGCTGCAACCTGTGTTATTGTCTAAAAGCCTGAGGCTCATGCACCTACCTACCATTGTTACTTTTTACTGAACAAATTTTTATTGGAAAAGAAGGGGATTTAAGACCTTACTAGGTGTGAAACGCCACAATGACTCACATTGTTTGCTACTTGAGTCCATCCAAGCACTGTCTCGTGTATACATTATTTCCATGTGGTCTCATTCTTATATCTGAGGAAGTGGACTTGATTCATGATAGCTCACATTAAAATATAGCTGTTAGCCTTTGAGGTGCTGCAATGTTTTTGTCTTCCTTTTTTGTTTGTTTATATTTTTGTTTTGTTTTTCTTTTTATCTGGGAAGTAGAGACGCTTTAACCTAGACTGTGCTGACCAACAGATCAAGCCAATCCTGTTAGCTTTCTTCTTAAGGGGAAAAAACATTGCTCATCTCTGGTCTATTCTGTAAGGAAAGACTAAAACGAGAAAGATTTTAGGGCAGGGGTTCCCAACCTTTAGCCTGTGGGCCAGATCTGGCCCTGGGTGCCAAATCATCCAGCCTCCACTGCCTTAAGTGCTCCCAGAAGTGGAAGTAAAACGTGCCAGCGCATGTGCAAAATGCTGCTGTAAATGACCCATAGCTGTGGTAAATGTGTTTATGGCAGCCATGGGTGCATTTATGGCAGTGTTTTGCACATGTGTGGGTGTGTTTTATTTCTGCTTCTGGGTGGGAGAAACCATGTGACCAGGCTGCTCAACCATGTGACCACCAGTGGCCTTGAAAGGTTGGGGACCCCTGTTTTAGCTTTATTAGAATGCTGTGACCTAAACAAAATATGTGTACAAGGTTATGATGATATTCTAATCCAGGGGTTCTCAACCAACGGCCTGGGGGCCGGATTCAGCCCATGATACCATTTCATGTGCCTCCCACTGCGTCTGCCACACCCAGAAGTGCCATGTGTGACAGGCAGGGCAAAATGGCTATTTGGCCCCTGAACCTATTTGAGGGAGCATGACCAAATCCTCGGATTGAAAAGCACTCCTGTTCTAATCAGTCTTTTAACAGATTTTGCTAGAGGTTGTTGGTATTCATCAAACAACTTGTCCTAACAGACCTGGGGTTTGAAGGAATTTTTCCCTTTAATCTCTCTTTCCATTTCAGCTCCAATCTTGGCAGGCCCTTGTGGGGTTTGGTGGACCAGAAAACAAGCAGTTATTGTCTGTGGAAAAACAAACCAGCAACAATTATTCTGTCCACAAGAGCTATTATTTGTTCACTGCAGCTTTGTAACATGAGCATTGAGATTGTCTCTTGCATGTTATCACTTTGGTGAATTTTAGGCATGAGATAGAAAGGCAAAAGCTTACCATTTCTGAAAATGCCCTTCTTTCAGAATGAACTGAAAGAAAAGATTTCACTTGCAAATATATTCCATGGTGTTTTTCACAAGGACTCCTAAACCTTGGTACACACAAGGATTTGGTACGTATGTAATGCCATGATGCTGTTACCATATAACATGGGTTCCATCACTGGAGAATGAGGAGTGGAATGTACTGGGAGTATACTGGGTCACATTTAAGCAAAGGTGTAAAGAAGTCTGATCCGTCTGATCCAAAAACGTTGCACTGTATTATGCAATGTTCAGGCACAAAGCAAGAAAAGAATTTGTCAATAAAGTTGAGATAACCAGGGTGCTGTGTTTCTAATTCTGAAGGTGTCTTAGTAATACTTGTGGGATTTGGTCATATTGGGAGCTGCTGAGGTGGACTAATAATTCCCCTAGAGCATAAGTTATTTTTTAGAAAGATCTGCGGCTGGAGAGTTTAATTAGGTCTGCTTACACTTAAATATCACAGAGGAAAGAGAGAAGGGATGCCGTGAAGCCAGCCAGCATTTTCATGGCTTAAAGGGATTGTTACAAATTTCACCCAATTTCCACTCTCCTTATTTTGGGGGTTTGGCAAGGAGGTCCCCTGAAAAGTAGGCCACCATGTCCTTTCCTATGGTTCATTATGAGTGGGCTGCTATGAAAACTATTGACTGCCAAAGCCTCTATTTTGGTTTCCTTTAGCAGCATGAGGACAGAATTTCCTGGAGGTATCACTTTAACCAGGGAGCACTCTTGATAGTCTATAGTATATAATTTTAATGCTGGGTTAAAAATGAACCCTAATCCATAGCATCTCTTTGCTATATGTATATTCTAGTGCTACATATAATATTATTGGCGTCAGAAGCAACCACTCAATAGTTAGGGTTGCGTGACAGCCTTTCCTATATGATGTCCCAGTTTAACAAAGTATAGAGTTTTCCAAATGGAAGCTGCCTGCAGAATTGTTTTTCTTGCGAAATGTTGGCACCAAATCTGTTTGGACACTTCTGAGTTATGACAGAATGAAAGGGGGCAGTACATTTCCTATGGCAAGGCAAAGGGAAGAAAAATGTGCTCAGCACAAGCATGACTGCAGCAAAAACAGCTGAAAACCCAAATTCAATCTTGAACAGATTTTTTTAGAGGTGAGAAATATACTAAAGATCGGTCTTAAAGAAGTAGAAGCATATTTTTTTTTTTGCTCAAATGGCCTGAGTTTTGCTGTTCTTTGACCATGCCAGGCTGAACAAAATACTGAGAAATTGGCCACATCAGAACAAGAGTGGATGTATAAATTTTAGATTTTTAAATCAACTAGCAGTCCCAACTACAGTAGACCCATTGAGTCAGTGTGATTTTCATAAGTGTTGAGTTATGTTGAGCAATTGATTCAATGGATCTTCTATATTTGGGATTACCAATTGGATATAGGCTGACCTGTTTGACGTATAACCTCCATGTATAACCTGACTAGAAATCCCTTAAAAGTTCTGCAGATGGCTGAGTTGAGTTCCTCACTTTTGACCTCTACCGTTGCAAAAATAAACAAACCACACATACATATAACATGCTGAATCAAAACTTGTGAAGAGCATTTGGTTTACCATATCCTTATCAGTGGCCTTGCTGGAGATTCTTGGAGTTACTCTACGAGTATCACAATAATAATAATAAAATAATAATATAAATAATATCATGAGCAATGTGGATGAGATACAAAAATTCTTGAGGATATGGAAAAGCAGAATCAAATTAGAAGATGGAGGAAGGAGCTCCCTGGACAACGAATAACATTAAAGGAGATATGACTGAGGAATTCGACCTTCCCTATATCACTTGGAGGAGCCAGAATATGCTGAGGGTCAGAGTCTCTAAATGTAAGACCAACATGCTCAAGCAGTGGGGGCTGATGATGGACAACAACATGCTGTGTGAACTTGGAGAGATACAAAATCCAGCTCATTTGTTGGTCTGCCGGTTACTACCAGAAACTTGAGAAAGCCTTGATCCTGGGAAAGGTAGAGGGCAAATGAAGAAGGGGGCAGCAGAGAATGAGATGGCTAGATGGTATTGGTGATGCAATGGGCACAAAGGTAGGCAGGTTGAGGAGGGTGGTGGAGGATAGGGGTGCTTGGCATGCAGTGTGCTTGGCATGCAATGCAAAGGGTCAGACTATGCAACTGAACAACAACAACAACAAACAGTGATTACAGTATGACTTGTAGGTTTATATTACAGATTTATCAAAAACTGAATTTCTTCAGGTAGAATTTATGAAGGAGCAACATCTAGGCGTAACTTGGCCCCAGAGCCTGCATGTTTTACCTCCATCCTGCCTTTCTCCCAGGACTAAAAGTCAATTAAGGGCCAAACTATTTATTGCACACAGCCCACCATTAGAGATGAAATCATGTTAGCATTCAAGATGTATGAATCAGACAGCCTTTCATGTCTGAGAAGATATGCAAATGAACAACTTGCTTATGTTCTGAAGAACACACACACACGCACGCACGCACGCATGCACCCACCCACCCACACACACACACACATTTTCTTAGGGCACCAGCTGGAATCTCCAGAGATTATTAAGGTTCTCTGGTTCTCCAGGCAGGTACACAGTGCTTGATACAATGGATGTGTTAGGTGGTTTTAAAGCAGGGCTCACCGGTTCATTGGCAGCTCTGGGACCAGATTTGACACAGTAATGAATGCAACATCGAGGAATGGTGTTGGCTGCTACAGCTGCTGGAAGCATTCTCTTATAGTAGATGTATATACACTAACAACATTGGCATCTCAATAGAGATTGAGAACAGAGCTGGAAGTAAGACCACATAATGGGAGCCACATAGTACTAAACTTTCTTTAAAAAAAAAATTAATGTAGTTCATGTAGTGTGATCCTATGGTATCCACTCAGGAGCAAATCCTGTTGAGGTCAGAGGATTTTGTTTCCAGGTAAATTTGCATAGGATTGTACTCTATAGGGAGTGTGGCTCAGACATTTTGTGATTTCAAAATACTTAATTCATTTTTCAGAACATTTTTAATGAATCCCTGTGGAATAATAGTTAAGAGTCAAAACTCTGCTCATGATCAGAGTTCGGTCCCAACAGGAAAAAGGTTGATTCAGCCTCACATCCTTTCAAAGTAAATAAAATGAGTTTCCAGTGGGGGCAACTCAGTGGTGGGCATCAGCAGGTTCGCACCAGTTCACCAGAACCAGTAGCAGAAATTCTGGCTGACACTGCCCATCCAAATTTTGAAATAAAGTAGTCCTAATTTGGGTGCAACACAGGGCTTTCCCCTGGCCACGCCCACCATACCACGCCGACAGTGTGGTAGTAAAAGCAATTGTAAGATCATGTCATTTTTTTCTATTTTTTTATTTCATTTACTATGACTGAAACATTTACAATGCAAACGATCTTTTTATGGGTTAACATAATTAGAGATGAAAGCAAAGCAGTCTACTAAATCAATTCTACAGACAATACATAAAATAAATACCTGGGTGTGGGCTGAAACCAGATATTGACACCTGTCTGCTACTCTGACCTCCAGACTGTCTAACAATTATTTTAAAATGACTCATGTATAGGGAATAATGGGTATTTCTTTTTTTAATTAGAAGAGGGATTTCAAGTAAATAAATCATTTTTTTTCCTTTGCAAAACTCTTACTCTAGAAATGATTAAGAGGTGAGTGGTTAAAATAAAATGGAATGTTACTGTCAGCATATCATTATGATGTAGAGTGAATTTAGCCATCATTCCTAATACACTTTTTGTACATAATGGACAGTCCATATTTCCTAGATCAAATTTCATTCTAACTACTAAATGTTGGGTTTGGTTAAAATTAGCCAAGAGTCATGTCTTAAATATTGAAAAGCATCCAGAGGAAGAAGTAAATTATGATATCATTGACAAATGACTGACTGGCAGTTCACACCAAATTATCTATATCCTAAAGTCTCAGCAAACAGCAGGAAAAAGTTAGGAAAAAGTCCTCCAAATGCTGAGAGTCTGCATTATAAAATGGCTGGCAGGGCAGATAAGTATGGCGGTTGATAAGTATGAATAATAAATAAATAAAATAAATAAAAACAATTTGGTGACAAAATAATAAAATAATCAAGATGCATAGCAATGTGCTATTTATCTATGTACATATTTATTTATTTCAAAACTGGAAATAATTAATTTAGATACTATGGCTATATGCTGCAAAAAGCAAAAAAAGAAATCTGCTTGATTTCAAGTCTGAGAAGATTGTCTGCTTTCCATAGCATAACTCCTTCAATGTTTGTCTGAAAGTAATTAATAATAATGGATTCATTACAAGAATACAATTTACAAGGAGGTACTGTGTTTTTAATCCCAAATGGAGCACTCTTTGGCAATGATAGGAAAAGCATCATGAAGTGTTAATCGTTTGTTAACTACTGTGTCATCTTTGCTAAAAATCATTCATTCCCAGTGTTATTTTTTCCTCTGGCAGAATCTGTTAGTGGACTTTTCTTACGCAGATAAGCACATAACATGCAATTAGGTCCTACATTATATTATTAAACCAAAGTGGGTGGACAATGATGAGGATGCAATTAAGAAATAAAAAGAGAGAAACACATGATAATTAAGGAGGAATAGGAAAAGTGGTAAGATGAACAGGAGTGTCATTGGTAGTAGAAATGTATATCAGAGTACATATTATATCAAAACATTTGTCTTGCACTATAATGTTAAAAGAAGAGAGGGAGAAAGGTCAGCTAATAAAGGGTACATTCAAAGTGTCAGGATCGCCTGATTGGGGTGGGATAATAAATTTAAATAAATAAATAAATAATACAAGAAGGTAAGTTCCTCTTCCAGAAAATGTACACAGAGGAGAAAACACAGAGAAGAGGAGGGTAAACTTTATATTGCATGATCTTAAACTGGATGGGAAGGTTGCCCTTGCTTGAAAGCCAGTTGTATCCAACTCTAGGTTTTGATGCTGATCTCCATTTATAGCCAAAGAGCCAGAGAGCCAGCACTGTCTGCCTTACCTTCCCACCGAAGTGTTACCTATTTATCTACTTGCAATTTCTTGCTTTCAAATTGTTAGGTTGGCAAGAACTAGGACAGAGATAGGAGCTCATTCTGTCGTGCAACACTTGGGTCTTGAACTGCTGACCTGCCGATTTTCCAGACATCAAGTTCAACGTCTTAACCTCTAAGCCATCGCAGACTGTATGGGAAACCATCAGAAAATCACGAAATGTGTTGGAGAACCATTTTTAGAAATCCTTTCCTCATCTGTGCAGAAACAGGGAAGCTCATTGTGGAATCATCTCTCTTCTTCTTTTTTCACCCTTAAAGGTTGGATTAAATATGCTCCAATTGGATTTTTATCTTTTTGTCTGCTTTATGCCCAATGTGATCACCTGATCTGAAGGCAAAGGGGTAGTCACACAGTTCTCTGAATCAAGCAAGTGTTGTCCATATGAAAAAAATATTCAAGGCAACTGTGGGACACAATATCATTAGATTACATCAGAAAAAGTAAATTAAAGAAAGAGATGGAAATTGACAATTATCACCTTGTCAAAGGCACATATCTGCCTTGGCTGATTCCTACAGATTGTTTGAGAGGGCTATGGTGACAGAAACCCAACTTGAAAAATTATAGATCACAATGGATCCAAGGGTATTCTCTCCTCTGTGTTGTTACACTCTAAGTTTAGAAAGATACCTGACAAAATGCACTATAAACAGCAGCCTGATTTGTCCACTATGCCACATCTTTTGCTTTTTTCAAATGAAACATTATATTTATCATTTAATTTCTGCAGTGCTGAGCCAAAACTGTTGCACACCAACCTAACGCTCAGAGCCAAGATACTAGAGAAATCCAGCTGGGCTCTGCCTAGTTGCCTCCCAATGTACATGCACTCTCCAACTTTCCTTGATCAAAAACAGAACTCTAACATAACAGTGCCTTATTGTAGCATTTCAAGATAAACTTGGTGAACATGAATGCCTTTTTCTAGGCTTCTACTTTTACACAACTTCCATCAGACTGTGTGGAAAGAACTGGTTGAATGTCTGTATGACATCCTCAGCACTCAAGACAATGGAGAATTAAAGAGGATGTTGTAGTTGATGAGCAAACGATAAGTATTCCCTTGGGTTGCTCAGCTTTCTTGTTTTAATGAGTGGTTTTGATTAAAGTGGAAGAGGAAGAGATCTGAAATACCAGAGGCCCCCACAAATCTCTGAGATTTCTCAAGGAAGCCAGGAAACATCGGCTGCCCTTCTTAATATTTAGACCATTTGCAGAGTGCTTTCCTTGGGCCAAAGCCCTACATCTGGATTCAAACTTCTGCCAGCCAAAAGGGGTTTTTTAAATGCTGTTTGCTTTAAAGACAACCTCTTTATGTTTTTTTAAAGAAGGTACTGTATACCAAAAAGAGCCATGCAAAGACCTGACCAACTTGGTCAGGAAAGAATGTTGAATGTGGTGTGGCCAAATGAGTACTCTTGCAGGAAGTTTAGGCAACAGTTTTTAGATTTAAAAGTGCTGAAAATAAAAATGTGATTTTTGAACAACAGCTTAAAAACTGCTTTCCCCTTCATTTCCCTGTTTTGATGGTATATGATTAGAGCTAAAATGTGAAAGTTGAAGACTGATTGCCCCATTTCATAGGTGGGCAACTTCAAAAAATAGGGTAACCATGATGGACCCCACACCTCATTGGCAGCTGAATCACAAAAGGTGGCCAGTGAATTTTCTGCTGCAAATACAATTGTCACTGAAATTCATTACCAACTTTGGCAACTCTCTATGATGCAGGAGGCTGTTAGAGGGTTATATTACACCATACAGCCTCTCTAGCAAAGCAAGAAGATCAGCATGGCAATGAATAGGAACATGAGGTTTACTGGAAAGCAAGAGGCCAGCAACAGTGAATTATACCCATAAATCAAGCAACAACAACAAAAAGTAATTTAAAACTGACAAGGAGTCAATACCTTTATTAGGACGAAGAGTGTGGAATTAAATTAAAAATTAATACAAGTACATGTTGTAGTACAGTTTTCAAGGCATATGTCATGGCTCTTCTGATTTTGGCTGTAGGACTTTAGGGATGGCAGGACAAAAAGTTAAGGAGTTGCAAAAACAGCCTGGAAGCAGGCATATATATTGCATTTGCCGATTTATAAGACACATCGGTATATAAGATGCACACTGTTATTACCAAAGTGGCCCACTAGAGGCCACTATATATAGTGAATACTGTATTTGCTGCCACACAAGACACACTCCATTTTTCAGCATATTTTAAGGGGGAAAAGTGTGTCTGATACCCCAGAAAATATGGTAAGTTGCACTTTCTGGACTTTCCCATGAATGTATGGGTGTAAAATCAACAGTCACTAAGCACATTGAGGCCTGCAATATTGAACATAGAATACAATATTGTGGCCTGCTATGTGGTGGATAGCCCACCATTTTTGGAGATTTAGAAATGCGGTAAAAAAAAAGGTATTTCACAGCTGATTGCAGTTATTGTCTGAGTTTATCCAGAGGCTGTGTATCAAGTTGGACCAGCTTTCCTAACTCTTCTAGCATGTTCATGTCTGAGAAGTGAAGGGGAATTGTGTCTTCTTTGGTCTCCAGTAAAAAGAAAGGTCCTGACCAAATCAGATGAGATGTTGATCCCATAACTTTCTCCCCAAGTGGAAACATACATGTAACCATAAAAGCCCATGAAAAGTGGAATGGGATTGGTCATTGGAATGTGAACATTGGCTTTCTTTGCATTTCTGATTGCTAAAATATAAGAAGAAATCAACCCTGACTGCTCCCTTGAAGGGCAATTAGTAAAGATGAAGCTAAAGTACTTTGGACATCAAATGAGAAGAGAGGATTCACTTGAGAAAGCCTTGATGCTGGGAAAGGTGGAGAGCAAAAGAAAAAGGGGGTGGCCAAAAATGAGATGGCTTGATGGTATTGTAGAGACAATGGGTACAGAACTGAGCGAGTTGAGGAGGATGGTGGAGGACAGAAGTGCCTGGCGGACAGTGGTCCATAGGGTCGCAGAGGGTCGGAATCGACTGTGGTCACTGAACAACAACAAAAAGTAACATAAGAGGTTGCATAGCTGGAATGAAAAGGTGCGAGAGTAGGAAATAAACATGAATCATAAATTTTCCTTTAATTCTCAATCTTCTGCTTTCTGTGAACAGAGGTTCTTTGTAATATTTGACCTGGGGTAAGACTCCTCTCAGCTATTCTGAATAAGCTGGTTTATATTTTTCAGCTACTAATATCTTGATCTTTTGTAGAATATAGCGGCTCTGCATATCAGAGAGTAAACAAAACACCAAAAAAAAAAAAAGAAAAAAAAAGGGGGAAGGAGATAGATAGAGAGAGAGAGAGAGACAAAAATCCTTAACTCTTGAAGGAATTCTCAGTCACAGCTTTTCTTTGCCTAGTCTTGTGCAATCCTCAGTTAGAAGGACTTACAATGTGACTAGTCCAGTGTTTCCCAAATGCTGGTGTTGGGACTTCAATTCCCAGAAGCCTAAGTCATTTCCCCAAAGCACTGATCAGCCAATGTACTGACTTAGGCTTCTGGGAATTGAAGTCCACTAGTGGGCTGTGTACCCCTTGTTGGGAACCACTGGACTAGTCTGAAAAGCCGCATGCTAGAGATTGTTAATAATTTTAAGAGAACCTATCTTTTAAATGAACCACAGTCAAACCTCGCATAAAGAGCACCTCGCTTAAAGAGTAACTCGCTTAAAGAGCAGAATTTTCTCTGAATGTTTGCTTTGCTTAACAAATAAATCAGGGTTCGCAATCCCCCCTGCCAGAAGTCACAATTGGTCACTTACAATGCTGTTTTGCTTAAAGAGCAAACTCGCTTAAAGAGCAATCCCGTGGAACACATTATGCTCTTTAAGTGAGGTACCACTCCACTGTACATTCTTCATTGGTTTTCCCAGTATTTTCCCCATCATCCAGATACTGCATGTCTCAATTCATGCATGACTTTCTGCTCCTTTCTCAATTCCCCACCCCCAAAAGCTTTTTTTTAAAGTACCATTTATTCCAGGGATGTATTTTTAGGAAGGTGCTTCCAGGCTAAAAGTGCTAAATTGCCTCTTCAGAACCACAACCAAAAATCAAGCATATATGCAGATAAGGTATAGACATCTTCCAATTTCTCCTAGGTTTCTTAAATATTTCTTTTAAAGAGGCAGCATTTTAAAAAGTACAGAAATGGAATTTTGCTGACTGTTGTGGCAAAAAACAAAACAAAACCCCAACACCATTAGTGCTAAACAGTTATTCCAAAACAAAAGTTAACGATAACAATAAGCTTCAGCAGAGAAACTAAAAATATCTTCAAGATTCTAAAAATCTTTTTTGAAGAGAAACTGACATCTTAAAAAGGTTAGAAGTACTATCCTAAATCAAATAGTAAAGGTAAAGGTCTCTCTTGCTTGAAAGCAAGTTGTATCTGACTCTAGGGTTGACAGGAGCTGGGACAGATAACAGCGCTCACTTTGTCATGCAGCACTTGACTCTCAACTGTTGACCTGCCAACCTTCCAGTTTACAAGCTCAGCATCTTAACCACTAAGTAACCGTAGCCACTAAATCAAATATTATCAAATAGCAAAAAGGACTGTGGACAAAATGCTGTGTGCGGAGTTGCAGAGAGTGGAAGCTTGAAAGAAATATACGGTAGATTTTGATGGAACCTGTACTTACAATACCTCCTTTCTCTTTCTATATGGCTTCTGTAGAACAATTTTCAAAGCTTTTCATTTTTAAAACCTACATTAGAAGTGGCAACTGAGGGGGAAATGAGAATATTTAAAAGAAAAAAAAAGAACCCAGGAAAAATCTATTCATGAGAGGAAACAATTCTCTCTCAAATCATTGTCAGCTCTTAAAATCCAGCAGGTGTTCTCTGTTTTGACATGAATTCAATGACTGTCTTATGTTTTGGTTGGGTGGTCTGGCTGCTTTTGCGATGTAACAAAAATCATGTACATTTGACGAGCTGCCACCACAAAACTCAAGCACCCACAAAAATAATGGCTACATCGACTGAAAGCTCGTCTCGGCGACTTTCAGAAATGTAAAGAGGCATTGGCTAAAAATACCATGTGATGACATCATTGGTGCCGAAAGTTGCATTAAAATGCAGTCTTCGCTGGGGTGGTGGTGGTTGGTTTTTGGTGGTCCAGCAACCAAACCACACAACTGATTCAGTTGACCCAAAGTGTGTTTGAAAGAGGAAATAATAACCTCTGTGGTGACACTATTACATTTGAAATTGGAGTTCAGGAAAAAAAACTATGAAGCATTTTACAAAAAAAAAATCCAGTCAAACGAGGTCACAAAAATGCAAAAATAAAAGGGAAAAACATGTTAGAAACTGAAAATGACAACTTCCAAAGGTGGATACAGTTCAAATACAACATGTGGAGAAGAATGACACCGAAGCAGGAATCAACAACAAAGATATTAAGAAAAAACATGACTTGTAAAAATGACATTTTGGGGGGTGGAGTTGGCGGTGAGCCAGCGACCAAGATCAACTGATCAAAGTGATCCAAAGTGTGATTGATAGAGGACATAATAACCTTTCTTGTGACACTTATATAATTTGGATTGGTCTTCAGAAACGTTTTCTATGAATGTTTAAAACAACCCCCCCACTCTTTCTAACCTTCCTTCCTTCCTTAAAAAAAAAAAGCAGCAGCTAGAGTCTAAGGACACTACCGTCAGTTATTTAGTTCGTGAATTTTATGTGTTGAACAATGCTCATTAGTTCATTTATTTCTTTTATTTCATTCAGATCAAAAGAAATAAATGAACTAATGAGCATAATTCAACATGAACTAAATTCCTGACGGTAGTATCCTTAGACTCTACCTGCCACTTTTTTTCATCTCCACCTTGCCCTGAAAGTTATTTCTGGGACCACATGAAGATATTAGTAATGTTTGGAAGGCTCCTTCTCCCTGACTCTGAACTCACTGTGATTATAAATTATAGATACACAATCTCTCCTACTCACATATTGATTACTGGTAGAGATAACCTTCAGGATTGGTCCTATGACTAAAAGTGAAAAATAGAAATAAAGCTGAGACAAAAAGAAAAGGGAAATCTCACTTAATGTTGCTGACTTGTAAAGACAGCCATCCTATCCCTTGATACTGCAGTTCCTGTTCTACCTCATTAACTACTACAATCTTCTACAAACCAAAGGGAATACAACAAGGCTAATGTAGCATGAGGATTTAGGCAGGGTTAACCCAGCCAAAGAGATTTTACAACAACCCTTGAGAATGGTGATAGTTAGTGAGCATTTTCCCTTCCTTCCTTGGCACCACTATAGTCTTTTTCTCATTGCTTCCCTTTGTTACTTGCTCTCTCTCTCTCTCTCTCACACACACATTCAAGCACACACATAAACACAAACACACAATGAGGAAAACACAGATGTATTGAGGGCGCACTTGAAGTCTTTTGTTCTTCCTCATTAAAAGTGCCAAGATGCATGTCAAATGCCTGAAGCAGTCTTTGGTTTTTATAGTTTTATTATGGTAGTATTACGACTTGTCTAATTTCTTTTTATTTTTGTGCTGGGGTGGGGGAAAACATGCTTACTGCTTCTACTGCTGGTGTTTATATCAACTGGAGACAATCTCTTCGGTATCTGTTGAGGGAATAGAATCTTAAAGAGCCATAACGCAGTCTCCTTTCCTCCTTGCTGCCCCAAAGAATTGGAAACAATATCCTAACCACAAGCATATGGTGTGTGTGTGTGTGTGTGTGTGTGTGTGTGTGTGTGTGTGTGTGTGTGTGTGTGTGTGTGTGTGTGTGGTGGTTCTGGGAAATAATCTGTTTTCTTTTTTTCTTTTTACTCCAAATCCGATGTTCAGTTCAGCATATTGAGAGTAGCAAAGTTTGACTGTATTAGGCATAGCCTTTTAATGTCAATATTGCTCCTGAGTTCACACCAACACTATTTTTTTATTTCCTGGGAATAAGAAACAACAAGAGAAGAAACCCTGCAGTCTAATATCTTGTTTCTAAGTGTGCTCAGATGTACATGTACTGATGATTTCAATGAGTGAAGATAGCAATGTACAGTAAAACACCGGATAACGATTGGATCGGATAACACTAAAATCGCATAACTTAAGTAATCTGGGGAGGAGAATTGGATCGAATAACGTTAAGGTCCTATGGGATGGTTTGGATAACAACCGCTAAAGCCTGTGCGGTTACAATGTATCTCTATGGAGCTTTAACGTTATCCGAGCCATCCCATAGGATTTTAATGTGGATCGGATAACACTAAAAATCGCATAACACCAAGACTTGTGGAACCAAGTTTTAGCGTTATCCGATGTTTTGCTGTACATCTATTACATCCTCACAGCACCGGATGTTTAAAATACAGTACTCTGAATGTAGAAAAGGTAAAGGTCTCCCTTTCTTGAAAGTCATTCATACTTGGCTCTAGAGGATGGGACTCATCTCTGTTTTCAGCCAAAGAGTCATTGCTATCTGCATCTGCAGATATTTCCATGGTCATGTGGCAGTCCTGACTAGATGCCAGAGCGTATGGAACATTGTTACTTTTCCCGCCAAAGTGGTACCTATTTATCTACTTCTTGCTTTCTAACTGCTAGGTTGGCAGGAGCTGGGAACAGACAACAAGAGCTAATTCAATTGAACAGGAAGTGTTGACCTGCCTACCTTTTGGTCATCAAGCTCAGCGTCTTAGCCAGTAAGCCACCATGGCAGCTTCACTCTGAATGTAGGAACACAGAAATACAGGAAGGTTTCTTTTTTCCGAATATGAATCTCTCTTGTCCCATAGGGTTAAGTCTTTCAAGCAGCAATGGCTCTTCAGGGTTTTGGGCAAGATTCTTCTATCCAAGCCTCCTGTCTGGTGCCTCTTTCTATGCAAATGGTTTTGGGGTCTACATATGTAAAAACAAACTCTATTCCCCTGACTATTTCTATTACAAGAGAATTGTAGCACATATTGCCATGACAATTTTGGTTTTACTGATTTTCACCTGCTAAATTAAGACTCTGGCATAATCCAGACTTAAAAAAATTGGATACAAGTCCCTTCTATGGAGGATATGGAGAGATAGAACAATTATCATACTACTAGCAATTATCGCACTGCAACAATTTGGATATGATGATGGTCTTGTGTCATTTTTTTAGCTTGAAAGCTAGGTATTAATTACCACTGCCAACTGAATGTTACAATGCTAGCACTTGCTGATATCTAAATATGGCTGGCTGGATAGTCCATGAATTAGGTATCGGCTCTGGTGTCAATGATTGGGAGTTGAACTCCCCACTGTGCCACCTGAGAGAAGAGCCAGCTTGTGTAGTCATGGATGAGCTGCACAGTCCCAGGGTGCCCCCGGAAGAAGGGAGTGATAAACCACTTTTATGTGTTCTATAGCTAGAAAATGCTAGAAAGGATTGCCATAAGTCAGAATCAACTTGATGACACATGATGATGATGATTTATTTATTTATTTATTTATTTATTTATTTATTTATTACATTTATATCCCACCCTCATCCAAGGACTCAGGGCAGCTTACAAAATTAAAACAGCAGAGGCAATGACGGTGGTGAAATACTGATGTTTCACTGCCTCCATTGCCACTAGGTAGGCTTTAATTGCAGCTCTAACCAGTGTTCGGTCAGACTAATTCTGAGTCTTTACCCAGTGGTGCTCTTGGTGTTTCTTGGCCTGTTTGAGCACCCTCAACTCCTCCATTTACCACGGGAATGAGCAGTGCCTATGAGCGTAGAGAGGCCGTAGTGAAGTGATTGCATACCAGGCCACTGTCGCCCTCTCGTTCCAGAGGTCGACAAGTGTCTTAGGCGGATCACATGCCAGTCCAGAGGAATGTCGCTCAGTTCCCTTGGAATCCATCTGGATCCATCAGTCACCAGGTGTGTGCCAATTTAATAGGCCCTACCTCTCTATGGTGATGCTTTGCCCCCAGAAAGTCCAAAGTCACCAGAAAGTGATATGGCCATGGCACAGGCCTAATATCTAATTTCAGATCACTCTGCCACCACTCTGACAAGAAAACTAGGTCCGGAGTCTGGCCATAGCTCCTGGTTGGGTCCTGAATTACCTGAGTCAGGCCCACAGCTGCCATGTAAGCCAAGAACTCCCGTGCTACCTCTGAGCCTGCCCCCAATGAAGGCTAATTGAGGTCCCCCAAGACCATGAGTCTGGGGAACTCCAACGTCAACATGGTGATGGCCTCAAGGAGCTCAGGCAGGGAATTTGCTACACTGCAGGGAGGCAGGTACAGGAGCAAGATTCTCAACTGACCCCTAGGGCTCAGCCCAGCTGGACACAGTTCTGATAGAGGCAGCCCATCCTCCAGTCTCAGCCAAGTTTCGGTGATGCATGCCAAGTCATCCTGCTCCCCTAAGATGGAATCTGGAAGCAGGAGGGGCCTTATTACAAACCAACCTGGCATTCATCACCAGCAACCTAAGGGAGGGGGGGTCACTTTGGACCAGCTGCACAGAAACCCGAGGTGAGGCCAAGGGACCAGAACTGGGGACTGCAATCAAATATTTCTCCTCCCCCCATTTCCCAAGTGCAGCTCATCCCTTGGCTCCTGCTATTTCACCCCATGCCTGTAACTACACCAATTCGGGCCCCAGGGACCCCCGCCCCCCAACAAAGCACTGCCCCATATCCCTGGCTGGCAGGACCCTCTCTTTCCTTCTCTCCCTCTTCCCCACACTCACCTCTCATGGCCCGCAGCCCAACTCATTCCTCCACCCTTGGTACTGGGCAGAGTCTGTAGTACCGGCTGCAAGGGCAGCACTCCCTGTCTAGGCCACAGGGTGGGAGAGACAACAGGCACCACAGCATTGCCCCAAGGTCCCGCTGGGTCACTTAGCTGTGCTGTGCTGTGTTCTGCTCCCCACCCGGAATGACGTGGGGAGCCTTCCAGATGGTGGCGGAGGCAGTGGTGGAGGAGGCGGCAGCAGCCCCAGCATGGCCTTTTGAAGCTGGCCGGGTCTCCAGCTGCACTGAATTTCACTCCCTGCCTGGAGCGACGTGAGGAGCCTCCTGGATGGTGATGGAGGCAGCAGCAGTAAAGGCGGTGGCGGCCCCAGCATGGCCATTTGAAGCTGGCTGGGTCACCAGCTGCAACAAATTCTGCTTTCCACCCAGAATGGCACGGGAAGCCTCCCAGATGGTAGTGGAGGCAGCGGTCCAAGACTGCCTAGCTGGTCCGCATTCCCTCCCCTGCCAGAGCAGCCAGGGGAGTGTCAGGGGTGTTGGAGGCAGACTCAGTGCAAGTTTTAAGTCCCTCCGAGACTGATGACGATGATGATGATGGAAAAGTCAACTTCTACAACAATAAAAGCAGTCTTTAAAAATAATGTACAAACCATGAAGGTGTCAGGTATAAACCCAAAAACTTGGAAGGCAGAAGCCATAGATCGTCCACGTTGGCACCAAACCATCTCTGCTGCTACCAGTCACTTTGAAGGAGAACACCGCAGACATGAAGAGGCTAAGCGACAAACATGAAAGCTTCATCAAACTCAACAACCCCTCCACCATCTATTCAGTGCACAGTGTGTGGTTGCATGTTTCATGCAGAATTGGTTTATGGAATCACCAGAGACACATTCATCAACTGAGAAAATGACTTCCAGGGAAAAAAAAGAGACATTCTCATACAGAGATGCCCAAATGGCTTATAAAATGCAATGCAAAAAGACAAAGGCAGAAGTGAGGGAAAATTATTCAATGCACATGCTGTACTGAAAAGGAAAATGATGTAAATAGCAATCTTTTACATACTATCACCTTTCTGTTTTCCTGCCAAGATGGGAAACAGCAGCCAGTCACAGGATAAGGGAATTTATCTGGTCAATCACTCTCTTCAGGGCTCCATAATTGTGACTTTTGTGCGGTTCCAGGAGAGCCTGGACTTTTCATTAGTTCTTGAGCTAACAATTGAGCTGACAATCTCCTTTTGCTTTGCTTTTCTTTGTTTTGTTAAAGTATTACTTTCATGAAAACTAATGGCAGCAAGTGTTTCTTTTTTTAAAATCAGTTTTAAAAATCACAGCTCAAAGCAATATTCAGTACTTCAGAGACTCCTGCATTGATTCGAATGTGTTTGGAAACTAAAAAATAAATAAATCCCAATTTGCTATGGGTTATGAATAATTTCTGAACCGCAAGCAGATCCTAAGACTATATCAAAGTTACATTAAATGAAGTCCGATAACTGCTATGTTTTGAGAACTAGAACACATTCTGAAAAATAGTGTCCTATTTTAGGAGTCTAGTGGTGTGAACTAATAATTAATTGAAATCAATGTGGTCTGCAATGGATTACCTTTGGACCATGCCCATATTTTCAAAATGAACTGTAATGAAATACTTTAAGAAGAAGAATAATCATATCAATAGTAGTAGTAGCATTAGTAGGAAGGAGATCAACAACAGGAAATTAAATCATCATAATTAAATTAAATTAAATTCCATGTCAGAAATTACTTTGGGTTGAAAGGATTTTTGCTGGAGAAACTCAGCTCAAGGGATGCCCGGATGAAGTTCCTTTCATGTTCCCAAGATCCTCATGCAGTACTCAGGTATCGAACCCCAACCTTCCAGTCTTCAAGCTCATCATCTTAACCACTAAGCCACTGCAGGCATCAAAACAATTTCCCTTTAATTAGTGATTTTCTTTTATTCTTCCTTATGTTTTTCCTATGACTTTTAACTGTATTTCAAATACTGTACTTCATTTTAATAAAAGTAAAATAAATTTTATTGTAAAATAAAACCCTCTCTCCAGTGTTATAGGAACATAGCTTACCTTACTTCAGACCCAGTGGGCATAGAGTTGTTGTTTTAAGGGGCTGGGAGGCATTTTTTAAACAAACAAGCAGGTTTTTTTTTACCCCTTTTCTTGTAAAGTAAGCGATGTTATGTTGTTCTCAAAAGTGGCCATGAGTGCTCGGTCTGGAAGCATCTTGATAGCTTTCAAACAGGTACTCAACCCCCCTACAAGGCCAATCAGTGTCATTATTCCACCGATTGCAGGTGAAGGGAGTACTTTCCTCTAAGCCACTGAGTTAGTTGATGTTAGAAGAAACATTCAGACCAGAGATTTCCTGATTCACTGTACATTTGACAGCAAAGCAAACATGTCCTGAACTATGTGGGATCTTTGCACAGAGAAAAGGCTAATTATGTTTGACTTGATACACTTGGAGAAAATATAGCTGTAAGAGTCTATTGTTAACTCTTCACTAGTATCTTTCTTTTTGTTCTGCTAGTTAGCATTCTTCATAGAGTTGTGATCCACGGTGATGGAAAATGCTCATAAATGTATCACACAGTTTTTCCTGCAGGCAGCTGTGTCAAAGGGGGTCCAAGAGCATACATTCCCTTCCAAGTAGCATCACTTCTTTAACACTTGATGATTGTTGGCAGACTGAAAAGCAAAATAAGGAAATCCAGACAGACGGGGGGGGGGGACCTCCGTTTTGTGAGTCATCTTTTGGAGAGCAGCTGCTGCAAAAAATAATGAAGCTGAGATGTTACCACTTCACATGGATAGTAAGAGAAGTTGGCAGTTAAGAGGCAGGAACTGTTCCCACTTGGATGAGAACAAGGGAAATGGCGGACCTCCTCACAACCTGTACTGAAGGTCACAGCAGTATCCTTTTTCCATTGTCATTCCTAGGGCTAGTCTCCCTGTCCTTCCTCTGTTAACCTTTTGAATGCAGAAAGTAGTTGCTTCCTGTTTTTAAAAATCTGGACACTAGCTGCACTAGCCAGTCTAGACGGGGTGGTGAGGAGTTGGATCCAGACCTAATTCACCCCAGAGTATCTACAATTTAGATTCCCATTTTTAAAACAACAGCTTTCAATTCCATCTGTTTATTTGCTTTCCTATTTCTCTCTTTCACATTGGCATTTTATATGCTTCACTTCAGTTGGGCGTGGGGAGGAGTAGTTATTTGGGATAATACTCTTCAGAATTTCCCAGGTAACATGGTTCAGCACTTAACTGTTTTTTTCCCTTTTCCTACTCTGAGCAAATTCAGTGATTGTCCAGTTCCATAACATGTAACACTAGGCAGAAATATACTAAACAGCAGCTTTGTAGTCAGAAGGGAGAAAAATTATCTCTCTATCTGAAATAGTGTCCCTCTATCAGGGGAAGCATAGCTAGTGTCATTTTAAGAATCAAAACACAGAGACAGCCCTGATTGTTTAGAACAGGGGTCCCAAACTATGGCCTGGTGGCCGGATCCACCTCTGATGCCAATTCATCCGGGCCATGATGCCCTCGTCACTCCCAGAAGCGGAAGTAAAACATGCCCATGAGTTTTACTTCTGCTTCCTGGAGTGATGGGGGCATTGTGGGCTGGCCACTAGGCCGAAGTTTGGGCACCCTTGAACTACGTGACCAGCCTGCGGCCTGAAACGTTTGGGCACCCTTGGTTTAGAAAGATGCAAATCAACCATCCATTGCTTTAAAATGTTACATCGGTAGGACAGAGGAGAAATTATTGTAATTTTAGAAATTTATCATTAGTGACACAATGGCTGAAATTTTTTACAAAATTACGCCAGCAGAATTTTGCTTGGTGTTACACTTAGGCAACCAACATTCTGCAGTTAGATTGCACAATCAATTATGTGCTCCCATTTTGCCTTTAGCTTGGCACACATGTGGAAGTGCTTTGTGAACAGCAGTTCCGGCCTGCCACAGTTTTCTCTAACACTACTGCAGCTAAGATCCATTTTAGAGAAGGTGCTCCCTCAAGTGGTACAAAATGTTTGATTGTAAAAACAGAAGTGTGCTTGACCTTGAAGGTAAATACTAGCTTTCTTTGTAATTCTAATTAAAAAGATATGTATGATAAAGGAGATTGTACTACTGGAAGGAAAAACATTATAAAAATGGGGAAATATGCATTTTCTTTAATTTTTGTTTTACGGTCATCACATGGGGCTGGTCTATTAATACAAGGCAGCCAGTAAATGTAACAAGTCCAGCCAAATGGGTTTCTTTAATTTTGGCCCATTTATATTTTGAATTTATCAATTCTAAATCCACTTTGCCCTTTCAACATCAATCTTCATTTTTTTCTTAATGAAAGAATGCATGGAAAATCACATTGAAGTACATAAAGAGGGTGCCAAAAATGCATACACGTTTTAAGAAAGTAAAAAACTGTATTAAAATTGCAATACTCAATATATAGCAACAGCAAAAGATGAATACAAGTCACGATTGACTTCTGCAATTACAAGAGATGCTCAAAGTGGTTCCCATCAGTGTACAGACATTTCTGATTATGGCAAACTATTGCCTGAGCAACGTTGACCAACATGTCCACTCATATCGCTGCACATGCAGTTTCAATTCCTTCCGGAAGTACTGCCAGTGTAGCCAGTTTTCTACAGTATACTATATCCTTTATGGTCCTTCATAGGTAGAAGTCAAGGTACTGAGTCAGGAAAATGTTGGGAAAACTTGCTGGTACCACTTTATTCTCATTGAGGTAAGCTCTCACATCTCAGTGGAAGCTAATGAAGCTATAGTTGTTGTCTTTATCAAGTTGTCTCCATCCTATGGCAACCCTCTAAATGAGAGATCTCCAAAATGTTCTATCCTCAACAACCTGGTGTTGCTCTTCCAAGCACAAGCCTTTGACTTCCTTATGGAATCCATCTATCTCATGTTTGGTCTTCCTCTTTTTTCTGCTGGTTCCCACCTTTCCCAGCATTACTGACTTTTCTAGAGAATCTTGCCTTTTCATGATGTACCCAAAATAGGACTGCCTCAACTTCATCATTTTTGCCTCCAGACACAGTTCAGGTTTGATTTGCACTCTGACCCACTTGTTCATCTTTCTGCCAGTCCAAGGAATTTGTGAATCTCTCTCCAGCACTATACTTTCAATGACTCATTTCCCCCATCAGCTTTCTTTACTATCCAGGTTTTGCATCCATACATAATGACTGGGAATACTATAGGGTGGATGATCTTTGTCTTGGTCTCCAATGACGCATTCTTACACTTGATGATTTTTTTTATCTCTTCATTGCTGCCCTTCATTTCAGTCTTCTGACTTCTTGATGATTGAACCATGGTATATAATAGCTTTCACTATCTCATTTTCTTCATTGTCAGATTTGAAATTGTGTAGTTCTTTTTGTAGTGATAATTTTTGTTTTCTTAATATTTAGGTGCAATCCTGCTTTGGCACTTTCTTTTTCTATGTTCATTAACAGTTGTTTCAAATCATCGATGTTTTCTGCCAGTAAGATGGTGTCATCTGCATTTCTTAAATTATTCATGTTTCTTCCACCAATTTTCACGTCTCCGTCAGAATTTAGTTTGCCTTTACCTCTCTCTCAGGATTAAATCATTTGGGTAGTGTTCTCCTACATTCAGGCAATGCAAAGACTGACATGCCATTGATTTCACCATGTATACCCTTTGAGTCCTCAAATCTCAGATTTTCAATGTACAACGCAGCTATGCATGGACACACTTTTGACTAATCTCAGCACATAAACACTCGGGGGCTCCAGACACTTGGAGAAATAAACACACTGACTCAGTATTAATATTTTATTGCAACACACTAAAGTTAAACCTCGCTGATCCAGAGTGACCTGCAACCACTCAAGAAAATGTTTCTTTCCTTTTTTAAATAATTTAGCTCTTTATGAGGGAACAAACTAAGGCAGCACTGGTCCCCATCATGGCAGACATAATGCAGATAAGCAATGTAATGTTAGCCACAGCAAAGTTCCTTGTTTACAGAGATTCTTCTTTTAGAAGGTTCATGGAGGACACCTGACCAATTTTTGGCAGAGGAGAGATGGTAGAGATACTGTGAAATCATCTGTTTACTTATCCTGTACAGGAAAACAATACTGCAAATAAAAAACTTAATTCAACAAAACGTTCCCTGCTAGCAAGGGCGAGTTATAGTAAAAGGAAGTTATAGACAAAGTTAAACACCAGTACAAATTTAAACAAAGTCTAACAACAAATTTTACCTTCACAAAAAATCTGAACACACCCACAGCTGTTTTATTTTTCTTTCTTTAATTTGATGTTTGTATAGAAAATATATTGCTGTACTTTAACATTTGTTGTTGTTCAGTCGCACAGTTGATTCCGACCCTTAACATAAATGTTACTTTAACATAAATGTTAACTAAAATCACCATTGGATTTGTAAGTGCATATTATACAATCCTCAACTCTGGGAATTCTGGAAGTCCAACAACAGATGGACAGCTAGGGCGGTAAGAATTGTGAAGATGCAGACAATGACTAGACCTCCTTCTCCATCTTCTTAATAACATGGAGATATGCAGTACTTGGCTGAATCACATACTCATCCTGTTCCTTTGTATCTCAGTTAGACTTGTTGCTACTTCTCTTCAGTCTCTCTACAAGACCTAACCACGGTTTCTGCACATATCCAGTGGCTACAAACAATGCATCAGCTAACTGGCCTAGACAAAAGACATTCCCATTCCATATAAAACTGCATTGAAAGAACTTCCATGTGTGTGACCTTTAAAAATTTCACAGTTGGATGTTAAAGTCCTTATCCCTGGTTCCTTTGTCCAGGATATCGCTTCTGAAACCAGTGTCAGGCAAACAAGGTGAACATGCTTTGTAGGAAGCAGAATACCAAATATATGTAAATCCTTAACTGGACACATGGCTATTTCTTTCTTATGAAATGTGCATAACCTTCCCTTCTGGACCATGAAAAATCTAATAGAATGAAATGGAATTGTATGAGTTGCACCACTTAGTCAAATTGTCTATTTATATAAGTCTACTTATGTTGTTCTCAATGAAGAATGAGCAAGTCATTAGCTTTAATTTAGTTGTGATCCTGTGTTTTCCAACATCTCAGTTTTCAAGAAGGCACATGCAATTAGCATTGAAGCTTCTATCATAGGTCATCGTCTTAGATGGATAGGGCATGTCTGCCATATGGATGGTTCCAGGCTTCCTCACCAAATTCTTTATGGAGAACTTAGCTCCAGTACAAGACCTCATGGAGCTCCTTTGAAGCATTAAAAGGACCAGGTGAAAAAAACCCCATGGTATGAACCCACAAACCTGGGAGGCAACAGCCATAGATCACCCGCATCCATCAACTGTAAAAATGATTTCCAAAAAAAAAAAAAAGTATGCTCGGGTATGAGTAGCAGCAACTACCACCTCTGATCCTGTGATATAGAATGTTTAACCTAAAATTTAATCCCACTGTAGAGGAATGCATTGCCTTTCCTGAATGTCGGCATCTACATTAGACAATTCTGATTGGCAACACATTGACTTTAAGTGCACAGCATCAGGCCCTAAATGAACTTTGCCTGCAGGAGATTCTTTTTGAGTCATTTTCTGGATTTGATCATATCTTTCAGAACACAGAGACATCAAATCTCTCTTTGGCTGTGAAAGTATTAAAATATGACTCTACTGCAAGACCAGCTGGGCAGGGAGAGTTCCTGATTAATTTTCATAAATCCCTCTGGTGTATCATCAGTAGTTGGCAGACATAGCAGTCATTTTAACAGACAAATGTTTCCTAAGTACTATACTTAGATCTTTTATCTTCTCTGTTTTCCAGTTAAGTAACATTTAGATTTAAGGTTGTCCAAGATGAAAGGGCAATCCATTAACTGTCTTGCATATTGCAGGAGGTAAATTTGATGAATTAAAAAGAGAGAGATGGAAAACTGTTGTTTTGGTTTTTTTTAATTGGCAACTCACAGACTCCCACAGCTAGTGGACATGTTGTCTGTGGGATTCTGGGAGCTACATTCTAAAACAACAACAACAACACAGTCCCCATCTCTGAGTTTATGAATGTGGTTGGTGTGTCATTGCACTGCCATTTCTTCTTCTTATTGTTTCTGTTTTAAATCAAGCCTTTAAATAATTCTTTAAGTTTGTAGTTTACATCTGTTAATTTCTTTTGATTTTGGTGTCTGCTAAGCATTGTGGGAGTGGCACATGAAGGCTGCTACAAGACACAGATTGAAATAAATAACTCAGTATTCTCTTATTATCCCTCTTGCTTAAACTGGTAAAACTATTCAGAAATGAAATGGGGGCAGGCAGTAGTGTGGGTTATTATTATAGGATCCGTTTATGAGTAGAGCCTGTTCTGTTCTTGTGCCTACATGCCTGCTCTTACCTCCGTGGCATTTCCCCTTTCTTTCTCTGACATATGATTCTCTTGTTTCTGTATAGCAAGAAATGCTTTACAGTGGAAATATTTTGAAAGGAAAAATAATAAGAGGCCAAGACAAGTAACCTTTGGCAACATATGCCAGGTACAGGCCAGAGAAAGAATGAGCACCACAAATATAACTCTGAGAGAAAAGACAGGGTACATCAGAATTGGCGTAGAAAAGAGAGCCAAGAAGCATAAGCAATAGAAACAAGTACTATACTCCATATGCTTGAGACAAAATGTGAACTACACATACACATTATTTTCCTCCAGTTTTCCAACATTTGATTTAGAATATGTGTTGCTCAATGTCATTATGAAGGAACAGCAGTGAGCAGATTTTATATTTCTAGGTATTTCACCTTTTTAACAAGTATATAGCTAAGGATCTCAACCTCCCCTATGACACTTGGAGGACCCTAAATGCAAGACCAATATGCTCCAGTGAGGGTTGATGGCAGACAACAACACACTGTGTGACTGTGGAGAGATACAGAATCCAGCTCATTTACTGGTCTGCCAGTTGCTGCCAGAGGTATGCACAGATTTGGGTTTGGGCAATGACAAAGTGAAGATAGTGGCTTCATTTTGGCAGTCCGGGGTTCGATCAGGACATGAAGAAGAAGAAGAAGAATCCCAAGTTCCATGAACCAGAGCTTGCTGAACTGCTCACAAATGTTCCATACTTAAATCCAATTATCATTTCTTCTAGCTCTCCTATCTTCAAGATTTCTGAATGGAGATCTACTAGTAGATAAGAATCTCTGTCTAGTACTGCTGAGATTTTTCTTCTTATATTTGAATCTAAGCTTATTGTCCTTGCAGGAGTGTAGTTGTGGTTCCCTCAACTATCCAAAGACCCTCAAACAAAGTGTAGCTCAGCTGCTTGCAACAAAGGCCTTTATACGCAGAGAAGCTGGTTAGTTGCCAGGTTTTGCATAGGAATGAAGGTTTGCATTCCAAGCGGTAAGGAATGGACTTCTCCTCCCACTAGCCCAATCCCTTTCCTGCTCTCCTCTGCCCTAACTGCAGCTAAATGGCAGGCTTGTTCTTCTCACATGGGTCCCCTCTCCCTTTGTAAACATTAAATTCCTTAAACAAATATGGCAAGGGACACATATTTTTAAAGACCTATGTTTATTAAAAGAAAGCAAACCAATCCTCATGTTTATGTGCAGTAGGGTGTGTCAACTTCAGAGCCAGCCTTGCTAATGAAATTCATGTGTTTCCACCTTCCAGCTGGGAGGAAAATGGGAGGGAGAACAAATAGAAGAAAAAGTAGTGTATAAAAAAAAAGACTGATCTGAGTAACCCCCCAGCATTATGCAGTAGAATGGCAAACTGAAAGGTTTTTGTAGTCATTTTGCTGAAATGGGAGGGGGGAAATGGAGATGCAAGACTAGAAAGCAGGGCAAGAAGAGTTGAGTGAACTAGAGGAACAGAGGGAAATATTCTCCTCTTCAATTAGAGTAATTAAAAAGTAGTAAAAATAAGCCACCCGAGAGAGAGTCTAGCCAAAACACAACCTTAATGCACAGTTATGATTTTGAAGAGTCTGCTGTGAGTCCTTAACCATGTGTTGGCACAAGATCTTCATGTCTGCATCTGACATTAAACAGATCCCACCGCAAGAATGAGGACGGGGTAGTGATTGGATCTCACACAGGTATGCGGCACAACCAAAAGTGGAGAAGCTAAAGTATGCAGTATTTATCTCATAGAGCTGCCAAATGCCACTTAACTGAAGCTTTGTAGCTCCAAGCTATAGTTTAAGTGTAGCACACTAAGTATTTTCAAGGAATTATTTTGGAAGCCAGTACAACTCTGATTGATTATAAGAAGGTTCAAAACTCTCTTTTAGGGTATAGATGCCCACCCTTCTGATTTGTTTCAGCTAAAGCTAGCAGGGATAATGAGGGTGGAATGCCAGACAATCTAGTCGCATTGATTTTCTATTTATAGAAATTTTAAAATGCTCAGTGCTTTTTTTAAAAAAACTGTTGTTGAGAGGGGCACAAGCCAGAATGGTTGGAAATGAACACTTCTTTCCTTGAATTGGGAGATGTACCAAATGCAAACCTTCAACTTCATAAAAATTAAAAAAGATCTTATCTGCACCCAGAAATTCTGGGTCATATTAAGAATAAAATGACTCATGTCATAAGCATTGACCTCAAACCCTCAGTGGATGTCGCCTGTCATTTTAAGGGGGGAGAGAGAAGAAGTGGTTCATCCTCCTTCTGGTAATTAATGGTGAAGCATAGCTTATAGATAACTTGTAATCAAAGAAAGATCTGGAGAGAAAAGAAAAAGGAGAGAAAGTAAGAAGAGGGGGAAAAACGGGGTTAATATAAATGACCTACTAAATTATAGGTCCAAATCTCACCATCATCTTAGAACTGCACTGCTGTACGGATTGTTGAGTCCAGCCTCTGTCAAGGAGGCACAGTGGGGAATCAAACTCTCAACCTCTGCTCTGCAGCCAGATACCTTAAACTACTGAACTATTCAGCAAAATGACCGTATGCCACCTAAGACTGAATTCCACAAATTATGGTCCTGTAATATACTTTCCTAATTACCAGCCACAATACTTTTAATACCCAGAAGCCTTTAAAAGGTAATTACCTCCTACCATACTTTAGACCAGGAGTTCTCAACCTATGGCTTATGGGCTGGATTCAGCCCATGGCGCCAAATAATCTGGCCCCCACCCTGCTCCAGCCGCCGGCGGTAGTGGTGGAATTGGCAAGACTAATTTACAGCCTTTGTAAATGTGTTTACAACAGCCATGGACTCATATTTGCATTTACAACAGCTGTAAATGCATTACAACAGCCATAAATGTGTCTGTGGCTGATTCCGGCAGTGGAGGCTGGACCACCAATCTGGCCCACAAGCTGTTTGAGGGAGTGTAACCTGGTCCCTGACTTGAAAAGGTTGAGAACCCTTGCTTTAGACAGTCCTAGTAAATATGACCTACTGTCTCCTATACTCCACACATGTCACATAAATTGGAATCAATTTGTCCAGCACTAAAACTGTTGCACAGTGTATAGATAGCACTAAAAAGGAAAACTTTATGTTTTGAGAGCAATATTTTGAGGGCTAAAATGTCTCAAGTTGAATGCGAAGCAACGGAAGCCTTATGTATAGAAGAAAACTCAGGTGTTCCAATGAAAGCTAATTAGTTGAGATCTATTTGTCAGTACTTCCACAAGCCTTCAGAGATACTTTTTTAAAAAAAGGTTAACTTTTCGACTGCTCTGCTGTAAGTTCTGTTTTGTGTATGTGCTGATAGTATTTTGAAAGTTATTAAGTCTCTCTGCCCTGGAAATTCTAGTTCTGTGATTGACTTTATTTCATCTCAGCTTTATATTTCCTTCCACTCACTTAGACTGCTTTAGTTAAATCATTTTGCTTTAATCTGACCTTTGAATTTGATTGAGTTTTTCCTTAACCACCAGATTTGGGCTTTCTTCTGCTGCCTATTTTCACCCTTGCTATTGAGCTTTTGAGTGTTTGAAAAATACCTATGAAAAGGCATATCCTTCATCAGTAGCATATATTGGAAGTCTGAATTGTCCACATGTTCAGATTTTAAAATATGTATGGCCATGGTGCTTCCTGAGAAATATAACACTCAAGGTATTTTCTGGGAATCCATTCCCCTAGAAAAGATTTGTTCATTTGTGTGTATATTAATATTGTGGTACCATTTCTCACTCTTTCGTTGTCCATATTTCAACCCAAGTTAAGCCTTACTCTGAACAGATTAAAGGCTTATGGGAATAAACCTGTAGAGAGGTGTCTTCAAGGCATGGTTTTAGAGCTGAGTCTAATTGCTAGAGTTCTGCTGCCCACTAGAGTCCAGTGTTGCTCTGTGAAGGCCCTGGACAAACAGTGTGGTTGTGGACATTAGTAGATTCATGGAAAAAAGCCTGCAAACCACATCAAAGAATTCACTAATCCACTCAACTAGACATTTCTAATGTGCTGCTGCTTTTCTGCACAAAGCAAAGAACATATCAGGTTAGTGAAATTAGGACCTCTTTCTTTTCTAGGGTTACCAAAGATTACATGCCATCTAGTAGCTTTTGAGTTACGGCGAATTTATGACCTAATGACCTCCAAGAGGTCCAAAAATTGGAATTAAAATTGCTATGAGAAACATCAACAATTTGAGATATGCAGATGACACTAGCCTAATGGCAGAAAGTGAAGAAGACCTAAATAAGCTGTTGCTTAGGCTTGAGACTCAACATCAAGAAAACCAAGATAATGGCAACAGGCCCCATCAGTCCCTGGAAAAGTAGATCACTGCAGATGGTGATTGCAGCCATGAAATAAAAAAGTGACTGATTGTTGGGAGGCAAGCTATGAGAAATTTGGGGAACATCATTAAAAGTAAAGTCATTACCTTGCAAACCAAAGTCTGCATTGTCAAAGCAATGGTATTCCCAATAGTAATGTATGGTTGTAAGAGCTGGACCCATAAGGAAAGCTGAGTGCAGAAGAATAGATGCCTTTGAGATGTGGTGCTGGAGGAGAATTTTGAGAGTACCCTGGACAGCAAAGAGACAGGTCAATCTTAAAAGAAATAAACCCTGACTACTCCTTGGAAGGACAAATATTGAAGATGAAGTTAAAGTACTTTGGACATCAAATGAGAAGAGAGGATTCTCTTGAGAAAGGATGCTGGGAAAGGTGGAGGGCAAAAGAAGAAGGGGGCTGCAGAGAATGAGATGGCTAGATGGCATTGTTAACTCAATGGGAACAAAACTGGGTGGTTTGAGGAATATGGTAGAGGATGGGGTGCTTGGCATGTGGTCCATGGGGTTGCGAAGGATCAGAATCGACTGTGCGACTGAACAACAACAAAAAGTCCTATTATTAACAACTGCACTCAGGCCTTACAAATGAAAGCCTGTGGTTCCCGTACTGAGTCACTCTATCTCATGTTAAGTTTACACCTTTTCCTAGTGCTTTCAACTCCATTTCAACTAGCATTAATTATATATATCCCTGTCTCTCATGATATGTCCAAATAAAATAGTCTCAATGAGTTTATTTTAGTTCTTAGTGAGAGTTCAGGCTTGATTTCATCTAGAACTGATTTATTAGTATTCATGGCAGTCCATGGTATCTATAAAGCTCAGTTCCAACAACACATTCCAAATGAATCAATGTTTTTTCCTGGCAATTTTCCTTGCTGTCCAGCGTTTACCTCGGCAAACAGTTGTCAAGAATAAAATACTATAGGTCAGAATATGTGAATACTAATGGAAGGAATGTTGGATGCAATAGTCAGGCCAATCCTACCCTAAGCTGATTTGGAGGTAGCCTAAATTGATTTGTTCTCAGGCTTCTATTGTAGATATTTATAGGTTTTCAAACTGGTAGGGATAAAAACTCTGAAAATGTGAGCAATAAAGGGTTATGACTTGTGACAGAGGATACACTGCAGTGCCATCAATTATGGAGATGTAGTAAACCTTCAGTTTGTAGAAAAGGTTCCTACCTGCTTCCTTCTTTCATTCTGTGCCACCAATACCACCACCACAGCTATCATCTCAGAGCTAGGCTCAGGGGAAAAAATTGATTTAGGCGTATATGAAATGTGCACCTGGAATGTTTCCAATCAGTCCCTTGTTTGCACAGGTGTACCTATGTATTGCATAGCTGGATGCTTGGCTCCTATCCACACACCAAACAAAAATAAAAAATACCTCTGAAAGTAAAGGCCAGCACCAGACATTAAAATGTAAAAGGAAGTAGAGAATGGAGACACTGAGGAGATGGATCCCTAGCCCTGCTTTGGTCTATACAAGCAAAGCCCAAGTAAGAGAGAGAACCATTTATTCCACTGTTACACACATATATTTAATCTTTATTATAATAACAATGACGCAATGATATAGAACAGAAAGCAAGAAACTCTTAGTATGTAGCTAATCTAATAAATAATATACCACCCTTCTCTTTTCTATGTCCAGCTGGGAAACAGCTGTTCAGTCCTATGGGTGGGGTAAACAGAGTTTGGTGAGTTTGAGCTGATCCCTTCTCCTGGCTCAGCAGTTGAAGTTTCAAGGGCGAGGCTTTGGTATGTTCAAATTTCAGCATTTTAATGCACAGAATGGGTGCGTGCCTTGAGCGGCTGCTCTGGGCACGTGCTTTGTTCCTGCCCACCCAGGCAGAGATGAGCTGCAGGCACGAGCCTGGGAGGAGGAGCTTCCAGTGCTCATTTAAAGCGGTGCGCTCCCCCGGCTCATCCCTCTTTCTTCTTTCCCCCTTCTTCGGCGGTTGGTCGGAGAAATCTGTCCTCCTCCCATCCGCCATTTTGTGCCTCGATCTTGCTGTTTCTGGCTCAATTTTTGAGCCGTTTTGTCCTCAGGTTCCCTTCTTCTCTCTGAGCTTTTGCTAGGCTCCGGTTTTTCAGGGGATATTTTCATGGTGCCAAAAAAGCGCTCTAAGGGGCCATGCGCCTTCCTCACTCTCCTGCTGCCATGGCCCTGGCCTTCCCCCTTCCCCCACAGCCTCAGTGGCTGGAAGTGGCTTCCCTTGATGCCCCCGCTCTTGTGGCGTGGGTGTCTGCCCTTGAACAGGCCGCCGGCATTCAATTTGTGCCATCTGCGCAGCGGTCTGCCCCCCTCATGAAGCGGGAGGCCTGGGATCCAGCTAACCCTAACTTGGGTGGTCTTGTTTCCTCCCCACAGCAATGGGTTCACAAACGTGAGGCTGCCCTGCCGCCTTTGCGACCTGGGGAGCGCATCCCTCCATCTGCTACGACCCCTCCCCATGGGGGTGCCCGTGAGCCCTCTCCTTAGCCCCTAGAACCAGCCATGGAGGATGAGCTGTGTGATGCTGGCCTGGAACAGCTGCTGCCACAGGGTCCTCCTTTGGAGGCTGCTGCTGCGCACCAGATGGGTCAGTATGCTAGTCAAATTAGCACTATATTTTCCACTGTCCCAATGGAGTGTTCAGCCCCTGTTGTCTGGCCGTGGCCGCAACAGGGTGCCCCTTCTGTCTCACTGCCTTGGCCCGCCCCCTCTTCCGGCCCTGGCCATCAGTGGGTCACCCCGTACCCTCCACGTCCTCCAGTTGAGCCCGGATGCAGTGTTTTGGCCCCAGTTGGCCTTATTTGCTACCCCGTTACGCTAATTATGGTGTGACCCCCCGTTCAGCCATGCCATTCGGCAATCAGTCCCTCCCACTAGGGGAACATTTGCTTCTGGTCACCAGGGATAAGATCTGGAGGCGGGAGTATGTCGATATTTTTAGCTTACTCAACAGGGACTCTACTAAGGAGGAGAAGGAGAAGCAAGATGAGAAGGATAAGGAGGCTGCCCGGCGTAAAAAGCCTGCCCGTACGTGGGCTAATTGGCTGTTCGCATATCTCATATATGCCGGTGTGTCAGTTCGAGGCCGTCCTGACTTGGCCCTGCCCCTTATCTGCGCGTGGATTGGGGCAACGGGCTACAGCTGTTGTGGGGTGGCCTGGAAGCATAAAACCTCGCTCCTGCTGCCCAAACACCACCAGACTTCTCTTGCCTGGTGCGCGGATTGGGGCAATGGGCTACAGCTGTTGTGGGGCGGCCGGGAGGCATAAAATCTCACTCCCACCGCCCCAAACACCACTGGACTATGAACCAGCAGGACTTCAAACCGGGAGGAGAGGATGCCGTAACCATGGGCGCCAGGGCCACTCTACCGCCAGCGCCCTACCCCTCCTGGGCTGGCTCAAAAGATGCCGCCACGATGGGTGGCTATCACCGGGACTGGATTCCCTTCCTTGTGGATTTTTCTTGAACTTTTCCCAGTTACTTTTGGTAGAATTTTTGCTTATAATCATTGCAGGATTCGGTAAATGTGGTTTTGTTTTTGCTGCTGTTTTTTTTTTTGTTTAACTTTTTTGTACACTTTATTGTGATATTGATAGTTCTTGATTGTTACTGTGTTATATATATATATAGATAGATAGATAGAGATAGAGATAGAGATAGAGATAGAGATAGAGATAGAGATAGAGATATATAGATATAGTCATGACGTTATCCGGTTTTTAGCGTTGTCCGATGCATGCATCGAACAACACTAAAAAAAAGCCCTGACTTCAGGGACAAACTGAGCAGGCAGTGGGGTGCCTTTAAAACCACCCCCCACTGCTGTGACTGCAGTAGGATCAGGCTCCTTTTCCCCCACTCTACTGCAGTCTCCCTCCGTGCTTACCTGCACGCTCCGACGGAGGCTTGTTTTCATCAAAGTCTCTTTCTCTCTTTATTTTCCTCCCTCTACATTTAAACTGGAGAAGGGGGAAAGAGAGAAATGTGATTGGTTCTCTAGAGAACCAATCATCTCTCTCTCTTCCCCCTCTCTGTATTGTCAATACAGGAAGTGAAAGACAAAAACACAAGCTTCAGCGATCGGCTGCAGTCAGAGTTGCAGAGCAACAGAAGTATAGCTGGGCTGGATTCTCTCTGAGCTGGCAGTGGGGTGGGGTGTGGGGAGTCCCCAAACTGGTGGTGGGGGTGGGGGAAAGGAAGGAGGGAAGTGGCAGGGAGAGGAGCTGTGGCCTCCTTCTTTAGTACGATGGATCGGATAACGCTAAAATGAGCATTATCCGGTGCATATCTTCCCTCCAAATTTGTCGTTGTTATGCGATTTTAGCGTTATCCAGTGCAATAGTTATCTGAGGTATTACTGTATCTGATATTGTGATGATTGTTATTATGATAATGTTGAATTTGTGACTGTTATGCTGTTATTTATTTTTTATATATATAATCTGCAAGCCGCCTAGAGTCAGGTTCGCCTGAGCAGGGTGGGGTATAAATTTGAAATAATAATAATAATAATAATAATAATAATAATAATAATAATAATAATAATAATAATAATAATAATAATAATAATAATAATAATAATAATAATAATAATAATAATAATAATAATAATAATAATAATAATAATAAAATAGATATTATATATAGGGTGTATGTAGATTTTCCAGGCCAAGCATGGCTCTCATACGATGAGCGTTTTTGTACGTGCGCCACCCTTTGCCCAGATATGCGTTGGGAGGAAAACCACATGTGATTGTGGTTACAATTCATGACCCCCTCTCGTCCTGCGCTCCGTGATCGTTATGATTGCGGCCACCTGGTTCAGCGGTCTGGCCCTACACAGGTACCCAGCCCTTCGGCGGTGCAGGTGGTTCCAGCACGCCTGCTGTGCTGGAAATTTTCCAACTCTGGCCGCTGTAAGAAGAGACAGTGCAAGTTTAAGCATGAGTGCTCGATCTGTTCTGGCCCTCAGCCTCTTCCTGCTTCTGATCCTCCAGCAACAGAGGACAGGGCAGGAGTCAAGGGGCAGCCAAGCACCCCTCTTCTGAGTCCCCTGCCCCTCCCAAAGGGCCCCAGCCCAGTCTGAACTGAGGTCCTATTGCACTGGCTGCGTGCTTATCACAAGCACACAGACGCCACGTACCTCTCCGAAGGCTTCCTGTATGGCTTCCACATCCCTATTTCTGGTGTGCAGGGGCCACAGATGCTCCGAGTTTGAAGTCTATTCGTGGGATGGAACATGTTGCCTGCGAGAAGATTTTCAAGGAGGTGTGTGAAGGTAGGGTGGCTGGACCTTTTGACAGCCCCTTTTACTTAAATTTGAAGGTGTCTCCATTGGGGTTGGTTCCGAAGAAGTCCTTGGGCGATTACAGGTTGATTCACCACCTGTCTTATTCCAAGGGCTCCTCTGTGAATGACTTGATCCTCCACGAGCTATGCTCTGTGTGGTACACATCCCTCGTTGAGGCCATGCACATGGGCTGGGCGTGTGGGCCGGGTGCTCTGTTGGCTAAGTGTGACATGAAGGAATCTCCCTTCCCAAATATCTCTTGTTTCACTCTACAGTTCTTCTGGTTCACAGTCATTTGCATATCTTTAGGAATGATATTTAAATTATATTTTGCCACTTTATTTGTTCTAGTGTTCTTCAAGTTTATTCTATTTTTTACATTAATAGTTCATGTTTTCTATCAGTGATGGCTAACCTTGGCACTCCAGCTGTTCTTGAACTTCAATTCCAAGAAGCCCTGATCAGTAATTGAAATCCAAGAACACCTGGAATGCCAAGGTTCGCCATCACAGTTTTATAGCATAGTCTACTACAGTTGTACCTCGCTTAAAGAGCATAATGCATTCCACAGGATTGCTCTTTAAGCAAGTTGGCTCTTTAAGTGATACACCATTGTAAATGACCAATTGGGGGGGGGGATTGCAAACCCCAATTTATTTGTTAAGCAAGTTTTTGTTTGGTTTTATTTGTTATGTGAAGCAAACATTCAGAGAAAATTCTGGTCTTTAAGCGAGTTACTCTTTAAGTGAGGCATTCTTTATGCGAAGTTTGACTGTACTATTCTTGCTTCTGCAGGGACAACAGAGCCCCTCAATTTCCCCTTTCATTCATTTAACCTATTTGATTTCTATATTGGTTGTCCAGGAACATCCATATGTAAACTATTCTGCTAGCTTACATGTATTTGCAGTAGACATATTGCTTGCTTCATAGGAGATCCTCCCTGGAAACCTCCACCACCTTGATAGTCCATTGTTGATAGCTTAGTTATCAAGGGCACATTTGGAACTGTACTGGAAGTAGACTAGATCCTTTCTCTCAGTACTTTAACAGGGGACATGGAGAGAACAGTGACATAAATTTTGTTATTACTCATCTCCCCATCCCCAGAGTCCTAGAAGATAATAAAATGCTGGAATTATAGCTTTGGAACCAAGGGTAATCTAGTTTAACTCCCCATTGATATAGGACAAGGGTTTGCAACCTACAGCCTGTGGCCCAGCCATGACCAAGCCCATGGCACCATTTCATGTGGCCCATGTCGCTGCCGCTGCCACCACCTCTGGAAGCGGACATGTTTACAACAGCCGTAATTGCGCCCGTGCCTGTCATAAATGCATAATCACTGCCATAAAATGCATTTGTGCCTCTTGTAAATGGACTTATGACAGTCATGGGTGCTTTTTACGGCAGCGTTTATGGCAGGGGAACCACCAGTCTGCCCCACTCAGCTGTCTGAGGGGGCGTGGTCTGGCCCACCACATGAAATGGTTGAAAACCCCTGATGTAAAAAATCTACCACTAGAGGATTCAAATATATAGCCTTCTTCCCTGTTTAAAGACCTCCGATTGAAGAGAACCCCACAGTTCGTGATGTGGTCGGTTTCAAAGTCAACCAGCTTTTACTCTCAGGAAGTTCTTCCAAATGATTAATCAAAATCTCTTTTCATGTAAATTGATTCCACTCACTGGGATAATCCTCCCTTTTTAAAACTCATTTAGTTCTCACTGACACAGAAATATGTCTTAATATAAATAAAATGTACATTCAACTTTACTGTTTATTATTGAAAGATATTAACACACACAGATAGTTTTACTTGTGTTACTAGTAGTTTGAAAATACACAGGCCTCCATATACTCTGAGTTGAATAGCTGTGTGGTCAGAAAATATGGTTTTTTAATTGCCCTGTTAATAGAACCCAATTGATGTTTGTTGAGATGGAGATAGCACAGTAGAGCAAAGAAAAAAAAATAAAAATTGTGAAGCACAAGACATACTGTCATTGGGAAATGTTCTATTATCTTCATTCTATTGACTTTGTTGGGTTACACAGAAAGAGACAGGACAGACATCAGAACTGCACCTGGCTGCAAGGCTGTACTCATTCCCATCCAACTCTTGATTGAGACAATATATATCTTCTGCCGTAGTGAACAGCTTTCCTCTGTGCTAAAAGGATTTGTAGTACACATATATATACAATATAAAACTATTCAAGATTAAAGTTTTTCATTGCAAACTAAGTCAATTTCATGCCTAGGTTAGACTCTAAACTGCCAAAACAAAGCCACTATGTGGTGAGTTCATTCCATAGTTCCTTCCACTTGACATAGTGTGCGAAAGATTAGCCAGGACATGGTTGCCATTGCCTAGAGTATGCCCGATTGTGGTTTAAAAATACAATCTTTGAGGAGACTATTCCTAAAATTTATCCAGTCCCCCATTGATCCTGTCTGAATTTGTGAAAGACTGCTAAAGCTCACCATTTTACTTTTGGCTGGCTGAATATGTGACGTTTATCTTCCTGTTGACCAATGAAAATATGTGTGTTGGGAAGTGTGCATACATACATGAACACCGACCCTAGCTCCATGAGGGTGAACCTTGACACTCCAGCTGTTCTTGAACTTCAATTTCCAGAAGCCCTGATCAGCAGGGAGTGCTGACTTGGGCTTCTGGTAATTGACGCCCAAGAACACCTGGAGTGCCAAAGTTCGCCATCACTGCCCTAGCTCATTAACTGCTGCATAGTCATCCCCATACATATTTATTTTCTATCAGTTATAAGGAATTCTGTGTGGCAGAAAGATACCAAGTGCTGGTTTGCTACCAGGGGAAAACTGAGCAATTAACTTCTGCCACCGCCCGCTTCAGTTTAAGCATGGCCTTTCTGTATCACTATAGGGCTACAGTCATCAAAGCACTTATCCTGGAGCAGCCTCTTCAGCTGAAATAGGCCTTTGAGCCAGAGCAAGTGGTTTGAGGATTACAGCCAAGTTTGAAATATTTCCAAGCACTCTATGTTCAGTCTTAACAGAGTAGCTGCCCCCACTTCTTTTTATCCAACTTCCAAATGCATTAGGTACTGAATAGCTATTAACACAGGGGTGGAGAAGGGGGAGATAATAGTATCATTTTCTGTGATGGGGGAGCTGTATCAGTGCATTTGATAAGGAGTCTAAATTAAACCAGAGAAGAAGAGCTATAATATTTAAAAATGGCAAGCAAAATAATATATAATTTACAGAAAATGACAGAGTAACACTGGGGCTATTTTTAAATCGACAGTAAATTAGAATTCACTGAATCCTTCCAATAGGTTTAGCAGATGGTCTGGATTTTAGAATCCAAAACCCACACACTTCATTTCCTAGTATGCTAAGAACAAAATAATAGTAGGCAGTCTTTGTAACTTGGGCTGAGATTTCAGAACATGTGGTGCTATTAAACTATACTGAAGTTGACTTTCAGCTAAGCTGAGATGTGCCAGGCATGTAAAACCAGCCTTATCAGCTGGTAAAGAGAGAAAATAGTTACATTCACTGGATAAAAGCTAAGATTAGTTATGCCCAGTGGATCAAAGCTAAGAATCAAAGAGATAAAAATGGAGCATGGTGATTTTTCCATCAGGAATATCAATGGATTTTGGTCAACAGTTCATGAACAGATAGTGCACTTATACGTATTTATATTATATGAATGTACATGTGTGCAACTACATTATATCATACATTTACTTAGAGTAAATAATAACAATTCAGGTATATATTTTTCATCAAAAGCACACTTCTGGTTGTCTACAAAAAGGAGCAACTGAACACAAAGTAATAATAATAATCAGGATACACTCCCCCCCCCCCCCGATAAAATGAAATTGTAATTTCAATCTTTTTATACACAACCATCAAGCCCTTGTATTGGCTTGATTACTGTTGACTAAACCCAGCTTTAAGCCGGAACCATCTATCATCTAGACGGGTGGTTCCCAATGTAGGAAAAACACTCCTTGCTTTTCATAAAAAGGCATTTTAATGGGCTAAAGAGAACAAATTCCAAATAGATTTTTTTTATAATATATAATTTTAAAATATTTTGCATCCCACAGGTTGAGGATCCATGATCTAAACGTTCTGGAAATCATCTTGTATGCTGCTCAGAGATGTTCCTTTGCTAATCACCCCTTACATGCATGGGACACCCACCCACCCCAGGAACAGGAAACATGTCATTTATAGGATCCATGTACCTCAACCCCAATGTGATAGCTGGATAATTCAGTGAATTCAGTACCTGGCTACAGAGCCAGAGGTCAGGAATTTTATTCCCCACTAAGCTTTCTGACAGAAGAGCCAGCCTATGTAGCCTTGGACAAAGAAAAATCCTAGAGTGTCCCAAGAAGAAAAGACTGGTAAACTATCTCAGACTGCTTTCTACCAAAGATGTCTTGGAAAGAGTAACCATAAGTCAGAATCATCATGATGACATATAAGTAGAGGGTGGAGTAGACATACATGTTAGGACATTTTTCTTTTGTGGGGTATTGTACAAAGATTGCTGCCCAGTGAAATAGTACAACTTTAAGGCCCTGCAAGTGTTCTAAACACAGGTGTACATAATACAGCCACAGACTGATTGCCCGGCTGTGCATGCCTCGTCCATGTGCTCCTGAAACAGCCCAGCTGTGACTGATTAGAGAATCTGCCCAGCAACACCAGGGTATAACTGAGGCCCTCTGGGAAGGGTCTTCTGAGGAGGTCATCATTTAGAGGAGGCGGTTATACTACAGAGAGAGACTACTGAAGGAGGTCGTGCTGTTGATCAGAGTTTCCTTCAACTGAGAAGGAAGAACTGCTGAAGATCACCAGGACTCTGTGCATGCTCTTGGGATTGGAGCCAACAGAGGAATCCAAGCTGTGTACCAACTGTGGGGCTTGGAGGGAGAGAGACTGTTGTATATAGACCTTTGTATGTCTGTCTTCCCCTCACTGTTAAGTAAAGTGCACCTTTCACTGAAGGCATATGTGTGTGTGTTGTTGCACCTAAAGGCTTTCACTGTGTAACAGCTTAAAAGTGCTACTCTGCTATCGAGACACACATATCGCTAGGGGAATCCCTGACAATACATAATTAATCATCAAAAGACCTAACTGCCCTTACCATTGTTGTAAAAAAAGAGGAGAATCACACTCTGGAATCTTGTTTATTTAACTAACTAACTAACTAAGCAATTAATTAATTAAAGAATTTGCATTATTATCCCCACTCTTTTGGTACAAGCACCACTCAGGGCAGCATAGAATCATAGAAAACATCCATAGAAACAATAAGTTGCAACAATGAAACAATATCTTAAAAATAATGTACATAACCAAAACATAATAATAATCAACCTGAGCTCAGAGCCAGTGAGCATCACACAGTAATAACTTCATAAAGTCCAGCAAGAATGTTTTTTTTTAAATGCAGTAAGTGCCGTGGAATTCCTTAGTTTGACTGGGGACAGAGGTTTCTAGGAAATTAGAAGTGGGACATCCATCTACTTCTGGTTTTAATTTTGTGAGTAGTACAACCTACACCCTGGGGACTAATGGCCTTGGGTGCCGAAGTCCACAGGGAAGGGTGATGGTCCCCAGGTGGATTAAATCCTACTTGAATCAATCTTGATGGATGATAGCTTCTTTATCAATACTGGCCTGGGGCTGATGACGACTTTGCTTGTCAAAAGGGCTCAGGACCAAAAAGTGATTCACGGAACTTGATTAGTGGTATGGGTGTCACATTGTGATGCAGAATGTAGATGAAAGGTCACTGCATTATATTCTCAGGACAGTCTTCATGGCTGACCGCTATGATGATCACCAATATTTGGATTCAAATATGGCAGAAGAAGTACAACCTACATGGAGATGCTTAGGGAAAGTGTGCCTTGGAACTAATGAGCCCTCCCACCTTACTCTATCCTAAATCCTCAGAAAGCAGGACAACCTGAAGGTGATTATGATACAGTAATACAGAGTAAAAGTACAAATACAGACTTCACTCTTGGCAATGGAAGTGATGTTCATAGAAATGCAACAATAAAGAGAGCTTTGTTTGGATGCCCAAGTCAATGACAGTCATTAGTGAGCAAACTCAAGCTGCTCACACTTTAACATTTGGAAGTGAGGCACTGAAGCAGACTTCTGTGTCAGTCCATCTTTCTGGATGAATGGTACAGAATAACAGTGGTGAAATCAGGCACACAAACACACACTTTATCCTGTCTTTTTTGATAATTCATTTAGACACAGCTCAGATCCAGGCTTTCTCAGAATGCCCCATGACTCTCCCTAGAACCACCAAAAGGGAGGAGTACTGATCAGTATCTTCTGTCATATCACTTGCCTTAGGTAAAGGTCTTCCGTTCTCGAAAGCCAGTCATATCTGACTGTAAGGTTTGGTGCTCTTCTCTGTTTATAGCCAAAGAGCCAATGCTGTCTGTGTCTCTAGATGTTTCTGTGAACATGTGGCAGGCATGACTAGACACTGGAGTACACGGAACACTGTTTACCTTCCCACTGAACTGTTACCTATTTGAAAGAGTGACTGGAAGGTCATCAGTTGGATCTTGAACTACTGACCTGCCAACATTTCAGTTATGAAGTTCAGTGTCTTAACCACTAAGTCACCACAGTCCCTATCACTTGCCTTAGGACAGAGATAAAGTAGAATCAGTAAAACAGATGGTGTGAGTGACTGAATTAATATGTGGTAAGTGTGTACCTGTATAAGGAGTGGGTAGATGGGAGAAACAAGGTAGGGAACAAAAGAACAGTCAAACCTCGCATAACGAGCATTTCGCTTAGCAAAAAACTCACATAACAAGCAAGTTTTTCGCTAAGCAGTCTGACTCGCATAACGAATTTTTCGCTATGTGAGTCAGACTTTTCCCTATGGAAAAACTCGCATAATGAGCGTTTCTATGGGGAAAACTGGTATAACGAATTTTTTTCGCTATGTGAGTTTTCCCCATAGAAATGCTCATTATGCGAGTTTTTCCATAGGGAAAAGTCCGACTTGCATAGCGAAAAATTCGTTATGCGAGTCAGACTCGCATAGCGAATTTTTTGCATAGCGAGCAACCTTGCAGAACAAATTAAATTCGTTATGTGAGGTATGACTGTACAAAGTTTTTTTCTAAAGCAAGTATAACATGGAATATTTAGCAAGTTTGGAAGAGATGTGAGATTTCATAAAATCTGAGAAATTCTACCCTGTGTTTCTATTTCAAGGGAATTGTCCTGTTTCAACATCATTTGTGATTATAGTTCCCACTTGCAAAATACGTCCAGTAAACCACACACACATATGTTAGCTGCTTTAGAGACTGACAGAAACCTGGCTTCTGAGTGTATGTGGGCTTTTCATACTTTAGCTGGGCTGTAGCAAGAGATGCTGGGAGAATGCTGATTCTACTCCTACTTTTCCCCCTTTATTTTGGTTGGCGGGCCAGATTTTTTTCACTCTTTGCCAGGTGCAGAGTTGAATGGCAGGCCACACTCAATAGCTCCTCTTTCACAAATCTACCCATGGTATAGATTTTTGTGTTTATCACACTTGATGACATGTAGCTTGAGGATTTCTCCCTCTTTTTTCTGTCTCTCTAACTGAGTTCTCCTTTCAAAATAATGTGGTTGCGTTTGGGGGAATAAGGAGGGTGAATTTGAGGCAGTCTTCCAAAGTGCTTTAGAAAGCAAAAGGTGGAAAAGTCAAGAGCAGTTATGCAGATCTTTGTAGATGTGTGAGAGAAGTAGTGGGTTAACTGCAGAATACTTTGCAGAGGACAAGGCTTTATATATTACAGGTGAGCAAGGACAAGTTTTTGTCCATGTGCAAAGTCGCCTTTGTTAAATTTAAAATGGAGAGACTTACTTATTGCAGCACTTCAGAAATGAACTCTTTTTAAAAAAACATGAGCTTTTGTAGGGTATAGTGAATTGTAAATGAATGGAATGACAAAACTAAAAGGGAAATTAACTGAGAAGTTACTTCTCTTTTGAAAGCCTGTCTTACAAGGGTCGGACTGCAGTGGCTCAAGTGGTTAAGATGCTGACTGGAAGGTGGAAAGTCAGCAGTTCAAAACTCGAGTACTGCATGACAGAATGAGCTCCTGTCTCTGTCCCAGCTCATGTCAACCTAGCAGTGTGAAAACAAGAAACTGTAAGTAGATAAATAGGTACCACTTCAGTGGGAAGGTAGACAGCATTCTGTGCACTTTGGTGTCTAGGTATCCACATTCAAAAGGTGGAGTGTTCTTACAGAGAAAACCCTCTTTCAATTGTAGTTATATACATGTTGTATGTTGTCAGGCCACCACTGACTTAGTAAAAGCCTCCCTTGCTCGAAAATCAGCCATGTTCAACCCTAGGGGGTGGTGCTCATCTCTGTTTACAGCCAAAGGGCCAGCACTGTCTGTGTCTGCAGATGTTTCCATGGTCGTGTGGCAGGCTGAAGCACATGGAACACTGTTAGCTTTCCTGCCAAAGCAGTATCTAGTTATGTACTGTATTTGCCAGTTTATAAGATGCATTGGGTTATAACATGCACCCCATTTTTAATACACATTTTAAAGGAAAAAATAATTTTCTACATTTTAACCACAGGAGGTGGGAAGGGAGGGATTGACTGGGCAAGAGAGCTCCTTTGGAAGCCTCTTGCCCAGCTGATCCCATTGCCACTGGCCGTCAGAAGACGGGGATGAAAAGCGGATAAGTTTGCTCCTTGGCCAGCAAACTTGCTCAGGTGAGGCCTCCCTTCCCTGCTTGTCTTCTTCTCTGAGGCTGGTGGGAGACTGAGATGAATGGTTTCAGCATGGAGGAAGACAGCTGGGATGGGGCCCCTTCTATGGATAGAGTTGCCACCTCAGCCAGCCTGGCAATGGGTTAAGGATTGCTCTTCCCCATGGATCCTACCGGGGACTTGACAAATCCCTTTCCATGCAGATTCTGACCTCCCTAGCAGGATCTACACGGAAGGGAAATCCTTCCCGCATTGCCCCCTGGCAGCTGCCAGTGGTGGTGGGGGACAGGCAAGTGAATTACTCCTTTGGGAGCAATTTTGCTCATCCCATCCCACCCCTTTAGCTTATGGCAGCCAGCAGGGGAGGGTGGAAATGTACCTTAAAGGGTCTTTCTTTCTCACCCCCATCCCACCCCCTTCAGCTGATGGCAGGTAGTGGGGGTGGTGCGGTGGTAGGGAAACACCCATCAGGAGGTGAGGGGGGAGGCCTCACCTGGGCAAGTTCATTTGCAAAGGTGATCTCTTCTGGGAACAAACTCACCTGTTTTCCCTCCCCGCCTCCTGATGGCCAGCCAGGCGTCCACACAGGCAGCTAAGGCAGGGCTCGGGCTTTGAGAGAAGCTCTCTCAGAAGCCCCGATTTCATCCCAGTGTCTGTCATGCTGAACTGCACCAGTGTGGATGGGGGAAGGCTGTTACCGGATTATAAAACACACTCTAGGTTTTTTGCATATTTTAAGGTGGGAAAATTGCATCTTATAAACCAGCAAATATAGTACTTGCAATTTCTTGCTTTTCAACTGCTAGGTTAGCAGGAGCTCAGTCCAACATGCAGCACTTAGGTCTAGAACTGTTGATCTGCCAACCTGCCGGTCATCAAGATCACTGAGCCACTTTGGCTTCACCACCAACTTGGAGAAATCCTAATAGGCCTTTCAAGGAAAGTCAGATATTTAACCTTCTCTGTGATATTACATGGCTTTGATTGGGAGTTGAACCCAGGTTTTCTGAGTCCTAGTCCATCACTCTGTCCACTACACGATATTGGGTTATCAATGTGATACAAAATGATATCATTTGTATAGTACAGTAATACCTCGGATAACGCTAAGACTTGGTTCCACAAGTCTTGGTGTTATCCGATTTTTAGTGTTATCCGATCCATGTTAAAATCCTATGGGATGGATTGGATAACATTAAAGCTCTATAGAGATACATTGTAACCACACAGGCTTTAGCAGTTGTTATCTGATCCATCCCATAGGACCTTAACGTTATTTGATCCAATTCTCCTCCCCAGATTACTTAACGTTATGTGATTTTAGCGTTATCCGAGGTAAACGTTATCGGTATTACTGTACTCATCTGATAAACAACATAGCTGGAGCAGGGCCTCAGCATAAAAAGTTAAAGTACAAGAGTTCAATATAGGCAGAGGTGTTCCTTCTGACATTTGGATCCCAAGCCGTGCAGGGCTTTAAAGGTAAGCAACAACACTCTGGCATGTGCTGGGGGAGGGGGGGAGGCAACTGATATGATTCTATAGACTTGAGTCCTAGAAAAAAAAAACCCTGTTGTTTTACTTTCAGTTCAGCAATTCAGTTCAGCAATTAAATTAGAAATACTGTATTAGAAACAAGCACCATTAAAATTAAAGGAACAACATGGAATATTTAGAAATAGCTTATTACTGTAAACAAGGTAGGTGGCCAGTTAACCATGTTTCCAGCTGTTCTTGATGGTTTTTCTCAATGTGATGTGACCTATTGCAATGGTTTTCAACAGTTTTAGCATTACTGATTTGCTTTGTAACCCAAGGGGTTTTTTTTTGGCCACTAGTCTTGAGAGATGAGATGAACTGAACTTTATCAGAAAGGTTGAATGATCTATGGTCCCCTCTTTATTCAGAGGAGACCATAGATCATTAAAAAGCCCACTTTATAGCTTGGGAAATCTACTTCTTTTGAACTAAACTTCTTAGAATCTACAGGCCACTGTTTATGGTGATGGGAATGCAGCTCTGAGAAATATTCAAACAAATTTGAGGTCATGGCCAGAGCTTGAAAAACATTTGATTTGAAAAACAATTAAACTTTAGACAATGGGAAATTAAAGTTATTTTTGAGTACTCTTTTTTCATAGAGTCCTTTTTCTGGCATTGGTCCAAAATAATGAATTTAACATGTCAATTATAACACATTATTTCCAAGCTTAGGTCATGGAGGAACTATACGAGCCAAGAATTTTGGTGATCTCTTTTTTTCATACTTCTTCAACTGAATAAATTTATTTCTAAAGTCATGTCTGACTGCATCATTGCTTAATTTCATTTCTTGATCATTAGTCTTGCTTTCTCATCCCAACTGGGGTATTCTCAAGACCCAGAAAAGCACAGCAAATTCTTGAGACTTTGACTGATATCTTTAAGCCTGATGACTCTATCCAAGAGTCATCTGGAAAGCTTTTGATTCAATAACTCTTCTGGGTTTATAATTATAATTAGTCTTCCAATATATATCTGTAATATTGGTCCACAGAACCATGGCCTATATTTTGTAAAAGCTGCTTACTTTTGTCCTACTTTTTAAAAAAATGTCCCATGGGATTAAAAAAAATATCCTCACTGGCTGTTCATGCTTATAGTACTTTGATTTTGATTATGCATTGCATCACAGGTGAAATTTGGGTTAAAGATAATTGTAAATATGGTATTGATATTAAATGATGTTTTCCCAACATTGCAATAATGCTTGTTTTGTTTGCTGGAGAGTTTATTACTTTGTGATCAATAGTGTGTGAGATTTGTGAGGGATATTAGCATAGTGAATATCAATTAGGAGGAAAATCAATGGCATTCAGACAAATAAGTGACTTGGAAAAGTCCCATAGGCACACACATACTCTTACAGATTCTTCAAAGCATAATGCATTTCATTTAGAATTCTGGAATGCAGAGGGGAAGAAAAATAGAATGATATTAGATGGGAAAAGAACAATAGCTGATGGAGCTACACACAGACAGCTAGGGGAATGTATTAGTTTCTAATTACTTCAATGTATACCCCCACCCCCACTTCTTGGAGATTCAATTTCAGGCAAGCAGTCTGTAAATCATATACATTTTAGGTCTCTTTGATTGACCCTGGCATACTTTATCCTTCATCATACTTCTGGTAAGATGTTGGAGTGGAGAGCATGATTGTACTCTCTGACCATTAATCCAACTTTCCTGCAATGTCTGAAGGCACAAATACACATACAAGAGCAAATGTTATTTCTGTGTGATCTGGAACACTGCAAAGACTCACATCCAAAGTGAATATACAAAATGGATAAACATGCAGTTATACATAATTAGGACTCTGTCTGAGTATGTCTCTGGTTAAAGCAGTGTTGCCCACTGTAGGGGCCATGCCCCAAAGGGGGATTTCATTTCCCAGAAGCCTAAGTTAGTACATTGGCTAATCAGTGCTTTAGGGAATAGACTTAGGTGTTTGGAAATTGATGACTAAAAACCAAAGTTTGGGAAACAGTTGTTACATGGCGTCTAGAATTGTGCAACTGTAACCTGAAATGTATACAGTCAAACGCCACATAAAGAGTGCTTCACTTAAAGAGTAACTCGCTTTAAGAGCAGAATTTTCTCTGAATGTTCGCTTCGCTTAACAAATAAAACCAACCAAAAACTCACTTAACAAATAAATTGGGGTTTGCAATCCCCCCCACAATTGGTCATTTACAATGGTGTTTCGCTTAAAGAGAAAACTCGCTTAAAGAGCAATCCTGTGGAATGCATTATGCTCTTTAAGCGAAGTACAACTGTATATGAGTATTGGTTAAATCAGGAGTTCTCAACCTTTTTAAGTCGTGGGCTGGGTCATGCTCCCTCAGACAGCTTCAGTGGCTGGACAGCCATTTTGCTCTTCCTCCACCACATTGCACTTCCTGGTGTGGTGGAGGCTGGGGGGGGCACATGAAATGGTGCATTTGGTCGCATCCAGCCTGTGGGACACAGGTTGAGAATCCCTGGGTTAAATGGTAAATCCATTTGGAAGTATGGAGGCTGCTATGAAAAACATAGTTCCAGAATAGGTAGGGATAGCCAGAAACTGGGGAGAAAGGGGGCTGTGCTGGTCAGATTATCAAATGAACTTCCATTATATGGAAAATGCAAATATTAAAACTCTGAAATGCTAGTATTAAAAAGGATATTAAACATGAATTCCCCAGACAAATATTATCTGCTCTCATATGTAGACATATTGCTTACAGACCATAAATGTTGAGACGAGGTTCACACTGGGTTTGTTATCTCTCTAACTTGTACTAGGCAGCAATCAGCTCAGAGTGCTCATGTAACCCCTATGTACTCTTTAAGTTCAACCCAATGTGTAGACAAACCCTAAGAAAGGTCTGCAATTCAGAATTTGTGTTCAAAAGAGCAGGAGACCTGGAGAGGAAGGAACTGTATGAAGGATACACTGCCACATTGGCTTATGTATTCAAATTTTAATATGTTATTGAAGGAGAGACACTGGAAGAGTGAATTCACTTAGTGGTCTTATGTATTTGCATTTATAGTATGCTTTAGGTTTTAGAGACTGTGCATGTGGTTCTGATTCCTCTATGTTGTGAGTGTCCTATTTTGTAGATAAACCTATCTAGGACTTTGTTCAAATTTGGTTTGAAATAGATATGTGTATTCTTCTTAAATTCTTTAAGTAACTCCCGCTCTGGTACTGGTGAAAAGAACTTGGGGTGTACAAGCTGTAGCACCCAGTTTTGTTATGTCACTGCTGTTGTTTTTATAAACGTGTATAGAAATATCCAAATTGTGAAGTTTGAATTTGCAATACTCATGAAAGAGAAAGAATGAGAGAGCAACAGAAAGTGCTATACTTTCTGGCAAGAAAACCACTGTTTCTCTGTAGTCTTGGCTCATCTAACTATAAACAAGACACAGGAAGCCAGAATATAAGAAACTCAAGGACACCAATTTTAAAACCATTGCTGAGTGGGTGGCAATAAAAATGTGACTAATAAATAAATAAATATGCCCATAATATGCCTCAGGAAAGCCAAAAAGATTCTATTATTGTTTGGTGTGTTTCTACCTTTGGACAAAGCAGGGTCATCAAGAAGGATTAGCCAGTGTATAAGAACCTCAGAATAATTTTGGACAAAGTTAAGGGGTAAGCATGTCATGAAAACATTTTCCCTCTCTTTGCCAGGTCTGAGTCATGATTAGTGGTTTTTTCTTTTATTATTAATTGAAACTTTAAAAAGACAACAACAGCTAAACAAAAATACATATAATACAGCATAACCTTCTACATGTACCCACCACCATAGGACATATAAATCTTTTCCATTAAATATTCTCAATATCATTAAATATTTATATTTGCTCCTTCATTCCAAAAAGGTAATGCATTTTTCTTGCTTTACTCCCTTTTCTTTCACCAATACATAATCTAAAAGTTCTCCCCTTGCCTTTCTAAAATCACTTTTTTGCTAATCCTTTTTTACTTTTATTTCACATATAAATTTTCCATTTATAGCTATATTCCACAGCTCTTTACACCAAATATCCCATTCAAATTCCCAATCTACTTTCCATTTTTAACAACATTCAATCTCAATGCTGTTACAAATTTAGCAATCATCTATTTCTTTTTCCGTCCTGTCTGCATATTTTCAAAATCCATTAATAATGCTATTTTAGGACAAATCTCCAATTTTATAGATAATGTTTCATTATTTTTGATGATTAGTGGTTTCTTAAACTCCAATAAAACCACTGTTGTTCTGTAGTCTTGGCTCATCTAACTATAAACAAGACTCGGGAAGCCAGATATGTATGAAACAAAGTGAAGTAAAATAAATTCAAGGACACCAATCAATCTTCAAACATTTCAAAACAAACAAGGCCTGCTCCCACTCCCAGTTGTTCAAAACAGACAGTGGTCAGGGTGGTGCATAATACATGTTTGCTAGAGGCCTGAAAAATGATGGTTGGACATTTTTAATTTCCTCTGGAACCTTTCCCCTCTCGTGCTGACAGCCTCTACAGTTGAGTGTGACATTGAATTTTGCAGTGTTTCCAGTGTTGCTGTGTGCAAATAGTCTCTTCAGATTCTCCCTGCTGTTTGAGGACAAAGAAATGGAAGGAAGTGGTGTCTCAGATTCTCCAAGCCTTCAGTAGCTTCTTAAAATGGATCTCATCAAAAGCAGTTGTAGTATGTCTTTCCTCTAAGGATTTTTTTTTGTTTTTGCACTGCCACTGCAAGTGTATTAACAAAAGGGATCACATTCAGCAACTTATCCAAGTCTTTTCAAATGCTATGCATTGGTTTGTTCTGATGATAGAAAGATTAGCTGACAAGGTTGGTGCCCAGGGTACTCCTGATTGTATTCACAATCTTTGTGGAGGCACTTTCTGTGTACCCTCTTGTTGTTATCATTCCACTTAAGCTCAGGAGAGAAGTAGCAGTGGATGCCGAGAGAACTAAGTAAGAGAATGACCCTCAACATCCTTTGAATGTAAATGGTCCATCAGCTCAGATCCAGGAAGAGCTTTATGGCAAGAACAAACATTCTTGAGGGTACACAAGAGCAAAACCAAATTAAAAGATGGTGGAAAGAGCTCATGAGACAAGGAACATCATTAAAAGAGGATATAGCTGAGGAACTCAACGTCCCCTACATCACTTGGAGGACCCTGAATAGACTAAGGGTCGGGGTCCCTAAATGTCAGACAAACATGCTCAAGTGGGGTGGGGGGGATGCTAGCAGACAACAACATGCAGTGCGAATGCAGAGAGAAACAGAATCCAGCTCATTTACTAGTCTGATGATTACTGTCAGATACATGCACCAATGAGGACTTAAGTTTGGCCAATGACAAAGCCAAGAAAGTGGCTTCATTTTGGCAGTCCAGTTTTTGATCAGGACATGAAAGAAGAAGAAGAATGCTACACTTTGGAGAGAACATTGACGATCCATTATGGATCTACTATAGAACTCCTTATTGCTCCCACAGTAACTGTGATAAAAAGCAGTATTGTGCTTACTTATAAGGAAAAGTTGAAGCCATCTCTGTGCCATAATTACCCCCCACTTCTAAATTTTTGATTATCCACAAGAAAAGACTTCAGTTTTCTGCCTCATTCCCAAGGTACATTGTAATTTTTTTTTCAGCCACCATTTTCAGCTTACCATAACATTGCAAAACTGACTGGATAGCTCAGTGGTTTAGATATCTGGCTTCAGAGCCAGAGGTTGTGAACTGGTTTTACCACTGTGCCTCTGGGGAGAAGTACCAGTTGTAGTTGTGAGCAAGCTGCACAATCCCAAGGTGCCCCCAGAATAAGGGAATAGTAAACTACTTCTGTGTACAGTATTCTCTATCTAGCAAACCTTGGAAAGGGTTGCCATAAGTCAGAATTGACTAGGTAAAGGTAAAGGTTGCCCTTGCTCGAAAGCAAATCATATCTGACTCTAGGATTCAGTACTCATCTCTGTTTATAGCCAAAGAGCCAGTGCTGTCTGTGTCTGCAGATGTTCCTGTGGACATATGGCAGGCATGACTAAACACCAGAGTGCATGGAGCACTGTTTTACCTTCCCACCGAAGTGGTACCTATTTATCTACTTGCAATTTCTTGCTTTTAAACTGCTAGGTTGGCAGGGGCTGGGACAGAGACAGGAGCTCACTCCAGTGTGCAGCAATTGGTTCTCAAACTGCTGATCTTCCAGTCATCAAGTTCAGCATCTTAACCACTAAGCCACCACAGCCCCAGAATTGACTAGAGAAGCATTAATTACGTATACGCAACATTACAAATTGGCCAAGCGTACTATGGTGTTTCCCTCCTTTCTTTTACACTTCTCTTCAGCACTGTTCAACATCTCCTAGCTGACTACCTTCTCCAATCTAATGCCATGTAGGAGAAGCAAGCTCATGACATGTTTCCTTAAGCTTTTTCTGAATTATAGGCAGCTGGCAATTCCAGACATGGTTTTCAATGAAAGACTGGCGTTTACATAATCCTTATCCACCTCATAAATAAGAATAAGCCATGCATTAGGGAAAGGCCAGTCTATAAATATAAAAAAACCTAAAACTACAATAAATAAATAAGAGTACTGTACCATGAGAGTTTCTAGTAATTTTTCTCATTTGAAATTATTTTCAAAAGTGCTTTGTTTACTATCTGGTTGAACAAGAATGGACAATATTCTCACAGGAGACATTCTCAGCACACTACTAGTTTCCAGATTCACACATGGTTTGGCTAATGTGCTCTGACCATTACCATCAGTATATAAGGAAGGGTTTTTCCAAACTGACAATATCATGTGGAAATACTCCACACACACATCTTATAGTGCTAATAATAATAATAATAATAATTTTGTGTCAGAAATTATTCTGGTTTGAATGGATTTTTACAGAACTGCTCAGGGAACACCCAAATTAGGCTCCTTTATAGTGCTGGTCTGGTAATAGAAAAGTCTAGGTCACTTCTTCTGACACTGCTATAGAGTGTCAGGATCATTTTTTAGACCAGTGATAGTGAACCTTGACACTCCAGCTGTTCTTGGACTTCAATTACCAGAAGTCAAAGTCAGCACTCCTGCTGATCAGGGCTTCTGGGAAGTGAAGTTCAAGAACAGTTGGAGTGCCAAAGTTCACCATCACAGTTTTAGACCATCTTTTACTTATGGCTTATATAGCGGCTTGTGTTCTGGTTCTTCATAGCATTTGAAAGCTCGCCTGCAGTCCTGTTCTGGAATCAATGTTTAGAATAATGGCCCTGCTTGCCTCTGAATTGAGCTGGTTAATAACCATTGCTGGGGGAATCAATCAGTTCTATGATATCTTATTACTTACGCTAATTTAATCACAGGGAATGGATCATTGCCTCGGTTCAGAGGGCAAAATGTGTGTGGGGGCGGAAGGGTAAGGAGAAAGAGGAAGAAGGGGAGTGAAGGCTCCATGGGTTGGAGGGTAATATTGACAAAATGAAAGATAGAATGTGTTGGCTCTGGGAGAGGCAGGGAGGGAGGGAGGGAGGGAGGAGAGAGATCTCTCTCCCACCAGTGCAACGCATTGCCATTGTCAGATATGCCTCTCTTTTCTGTTTGTCTTGGCTTTAGCTCTTGAAAAAAGCTTTGGAAGATTATGAAAGATAAATAGCCAATTCCTGGCCAGGATTGCCAGTTTTTCATCCAAGGCCTGTAGCTGCTGCCTTTCACAGTAGCATGATCGACAGCAATTGACAAGTGATCTTATGTAGCCAGAAAAGGCTTAAATCAGCTGATTTCTGCAGATTATACCTTTGCTTAAGGGACAGGAGCAGGCCAGGTATTTTTGTGTTGCTTTGTGCTGCAGATCAACTAGCAACCCATTTCTTGGCCTCTTTACACATGGAAAACAGCAAGAATATTTAAGAATAGGTCTTCAAAATGTCATTTCTCATTATAGTCACTGCCACTGCCATTACTATGACTGCTGTCAGCATCTGCATCTATTTAGTACTGGGGTGCCCAGATTATGGCCTTTGGGCCAGATCCGGCCCCCAACACCAATTTATCTGTCCTGTGCTACCCTCATCACTCCTCGAAGTGGAAGTAAAATGCACCCCTTGTTTAAGCAGAGAAAATGGCAGCCTAAAATCTATCTCATCTTGTTGTAAAACATATTATTGCAAAACAGATTACAAGCAGTGGTGGAATGTCAAAATTTTTACTACCCCACCGTGATGTCATCAGTGTGGGCGGACCTAACATCATGACATCATGTCATGGGTGGGGCCTAAGAAAAATTAAAAAATACAAAAAATACAAAAAATTATAAATAAATAAAATAAAAATAAGCACACAAACCCCTCAACCCACCCACCCACCCACCCACAAAACAAACTCATAAATAAATTAAATAAATAAATAAATAATACATTAAAATACAGCCACCCACCCATCCCAAACAAATCAACAACAGCTTTTAAACCGGAGTTTAAAGCTTATTCTGGCTAATCTTTCTCACACTAGGTCAGATGGAAGGAACTACAGAATGAACTCAGCACAAAATGGCTTCATTTTGGCACTTTTCAACTTTTCAACAGTTAAAGAGGTTAGGTACTAAGTCTTTGCCTAACCAGTTTTCTAGGATAATATGCCTTAATGTAAATGTAAAACAGCTGTACCTCCTTAAGGGTTCTCCAATTGGAACAACACAGGTGTAGCTTATTGATGAGGTAACGCCAAGACTTTGCTTAAAAACCCCAAGCCAGGCCTCCAGGCCTACCAGCCGCCAAGCCTTTTTAGGAACTGTGGTACTACGTCAATATAGGTAAAGGTATTAAATACACATTAAAATACACACAGACACAGCACATCCAAAGGTGAGTCACTTACCCTGGGGAGCAGGCTATAGGGAGCTTCAGTCTAGCAGCTTCTCTTCCTCCTCCCCGCTTGGGAGGACAACAAGGAGGCCGTGCATATGTGCCAAGCACTGTAGGTGTGCATGCACACCAAGTGCTTGGCATGCATGTACATTGGGGGAACCAGTGAAAAGGTAAGCCCCAAAGGTCGTTTCCCCCAAAAGCTGCTACCGGTTCTCCGGGACACTGGGAAAAGTTACTACCGGTTCTGGCGAACTGGTGAGAACCTGTTACATCCCATCACTGATTGCAAGGCATATTTTACTTTTGCTTCCGGTGGGAGGAACCATGTGACTGGACTGCTGAACCACTTGACTGGCCCGCTGAACCATGTGACTGGCCAGCTGAACCACATACTGGCTCATGGCCCGAAAGGTTTGGGCACCCCTGATTTAGTAGATCCTGGCCACAATCCAAAATAGATAAATATATACATAAATACACAGGCATAGGCTGTAGTCATGCCCAATTCCAAATCTTGCTGGCAAAAATCCTGGTGGTATTTTGCATTTGTGCCTCAGTATGAATGATAAACCATTTTTATCCATTTAAATGATTTAGCATAGCAGATTGAAGGGACCTTCAAAACATTGTGCTTAGAGCTGCTAGCTTATTTAAAAAAAGAATGGCCTGCCCTGCGAATCTTAACTCTCTGGTTACTTGTCATAGGTCAAACAGTTACTTAAGCCCAGTTTAACTCTGAGGTATGTTGTGAACATAAATAGCCAAAGGAAAAATGCCATTAATTCTACCCAGAGTTTCATGAAGGAAGGAAGCAATGCAATCAATAGGGTATAGAGCTACTGTTTGAAGTTTTGAAAGGTATTTTTTTTTAAAAAAATTAACAATTGTATTGGTCATGAGGATGTTGGTGTATTTTCCTAATACTACAAATGGCTAAGAATTGCTGAAGCAAAATGGCATGGACTGATGCCTCAATCAAACAAAGCCAACCCCATAAGTAGAAGATATCTATGTGCAATATTGTTCAATATTGTGCCTACATGGCTGGGTGTGTCTTTTAGTTTATGTATCTTGACATGGGGCTGTGGTGGCTCAGTGATTAAGAAGCTCGCCTTGTTAGCTGGAAGGCCATCAAGTCAGCAGTTCAAGACCCAAGTACTTCATGATGGTTTGAGTGCCCATCTCTGTCCCAGCTTCTGCCAACCTAGCAGTTCAAAAGCAAGAAATTGCAAGTAGATAAATAGGGACCACTTTGGTGGGAAAAGATCTTGGGGACATGAAAGGAGCCTCATTTGAGCATCCCTTGAGGGGAGTTTCTCCAGAAAAAAATCCTTTCAACCCAGAATAATTTCTGACATGAAATTATTATTATCTTGACATGTGGCTAACTTCTTGTAACTAGAATAGAACTCAGGTCTTTTTATCAAAAAGAAAGCTTAAACTCATAGCATACTGTTAAGGTATTTCCATCTCTCACAACACGCACAAAAGCAGCATGAAAGACTTTATTTTCAAAATAACCCTTCACAGGGCCAGCAAAATGAAATTTCTGGATTCTCCACGACAACTGCAAAGGGATGAGTGATCTTTCACTTCTTATAGCTCTGGGACGTTAGTCCACTCTGCTACAACTCCTCTTTTAAGGAAGAAAGGAGAAACATCCCACAGCCAAACAGCTGTGAAGAAAACTGCTGCAAAAGCAAGAAATAAGGGAAATCATTGCAGATAATTTGCTTTAAAAACTGAAGTCTGCTGACTGCTTTTTATAGGATAGAGGCCTTCTCTTAAGGAAGTGGTTTGGAGAGGGTGAAAACGTCTCTTGTTCAAATTCTGCTGCTCTTGTTTTTTTCTACTCTTGAGATCATCAAAGAGAAGTTTTTCGAGAGTGATTCTATGGAGCTGAGCAAAGCATGCTCTTACACTCCACAGCCTTCCCTGGGCCATGGGCTGAGAACCTTTGATCCCCCTTAATTTGGTTGTTTTTCCTTTATTATTTTGCTGACACCTTAAAGCCTTTGTTTCCTCTGTTCCTCTTTCATTTTGTACTGCCTTTGCAGTCATAAAGAGGTGTGCAAATTTTCACATTGTTAACCGATGATGGGCCTGCTTCTGCCTTCATCATATCAAAGGACTAACTTTTAAGTGTACTATCAGCAAAAGGCAGTCATACTATTTTAATAGTAACTGTAGACTTTGTGTTACCACTTGGTTGTGGAAAGGCCTTTTTAGCTCTTTGGACAGTACTTTCATGAAGCAGTTATAAGTACAGACTCTTTATTCTTTCTTACAGATCTTGTCTGAAGAACGGATGCATGGAGAAAGAGGCACTGACAGAATATCTGCCTGTATACTTTAATAGGTACATAGTTTAGCATTGTAACATGTCACTGGAACTGGAGGAAGTGGCCCTGAGAAAGGAAAGTGTATATTTTCCTTTGTATAAAGTCAAAACAGAACAAAACTCTTGTCTTTTGGACTCTACAGCTCATGCTGTCTACTGCAAGCTATGTTGATGTCTACAGACCAGCAATAAGGGAGGAAAACTGACACTAACACTCTGGAAGCTCAAAATATAGAGACTTGAGAAGAAGAATGGTGTGTTTGTGTCTCTGTATGTAAGAATGTTCCTGCTAGGATTAGGGCTGCTGATGGTGATCCAGTGAGGATTTTTTACTATTAAAGTTTTGTGCCCAATCCTGAGGCTCCCAAAAGGTCTCAGAAGGGAACAATAAGGAGTCTTAAAACCTGAATGGGAGGGAGCTTTCAAATACTTTCAACTAAATCAGGGATTGGCAACCTCCAGCCTGTGAGCCAGATTTGGCTCTTGGTGCCAAATCATCTGGCCTGCCACCTTCACTCCAGCCACCACCACCAAAAGCAGCAGAAACAGTTGTAAACGCGTCCACAGCTGTTGTAAATGCACCAGTCCAGGCCCCTCAACTGTCTGAGAGAGCGTGACCCAGCTCCTGAATTAAAAAGATTGCCAACCCTTGAACTAAACATTCCTTCCACTGGATGATGACATTATCTGGCTTACATAGTGTAACTTTACACCAACAGGATTTCAGCCAATGTCTTGGTTGCAACCAACAGTCTTATCTGTCTTCAGTGTGAAAAGCATGGGTGATTTGCACTCAGTATATCTCTGATGTAAACACAGACTAATATCCTGTGCAAATCTATTGAGCTTCATCAGAGTTGAACACTTCAATAGAAATGACCTGTGGAATTATTTTACTATAACAGGAATAAAATTTTACTGCAACATATCCACTGTTTCATCAGAACGGAAAAGAAAATGTAGCTTGTGCCCACCAAATTAGAGATTTTGCTTTGTCTCCAGATTGCACCTCTTCCAAGGGGGAAAGGATATTTATTTATTTATTTATTTATTTATTTATTTATTTATTTATAATTACATTACATTACATTATCTCCTTCCTTACTCACCTCTTTTTCCTTAGGGTTCTTCAATAGCCTTAGCTCACTTAATTTGCAATAGAGCATTTTTGTGCTACTATGTAGAAGTCATTCTCATCTATCACTTTGGCTAACAATGACAGTCTCCTGTCAGACTGGTTTTTCCTGCTCCAGTTCCATTGATGTCACTGACAACAGATAGACACATTTGTCATAATTATGTGTGTGGAGGGGAATCCTTCCATTAATTGGAAATGGAAAGCATGTGGCTTTGACTTGAAATCTGTACAGCTATCGATGTCAGATCAGCATGCAGGAACCTTCTGGGAGCCTCTGTCCAAGAGGAAGTGAAACAGCTTCCAAGCAACAAAGCAGCTGCACCCTGTCATCTTGATGAAAAGCAATCTTCATCAGCAATAGATACTGAGCATTTCTCCTACTGTAGAGGCATTATGAGGAGGACAAGCACAGTGTCCTTCATTTCTCTGTTTGTGTATCTGATGTCTGGCCAGTTTTAAGACCTTTCCCATCAATCATTATCATCTTTTCCAAACTGGATTCTGCAACTTTGAACAGGAAAAAAGGAAACTATAGTTATGTTTGGCATGCTATATTGGATGTGTGTAAGTTTTACTTAGTTATCTCCTTGAGGACAGATTTATTTGCTTAACATGATCCATTGTTCTGCCAATGTGGCACTTGAGGAAAAAGTGACAGTCTTGTAAACCTACTCTGTTGAAAATCATCAATAGAAGAGTGTTCTGTCATTCCCCACCCCACCCCCAGTTAGCAGCAGGAATAGCTCTAGATTGGAAGGGTGCCTTTCTAGAGAGATTGAGTGAAATCTGGCAATCCTGCTAATATATTTTCATGTAATGCCCAGTTGGTCAAATATTCTTTTGGAACCTCACAAAGAGTTGGAAATTCTAGTTGAGTGGATCATTTGCAGCTCATATGGCAAAGACCCAGGATTTGTTTGGGAGATTATTGACTCATTGCAGTTGCCTAAAAAAAAAATCCCTCTGTCACAAGACTTAGGTTCAGTATATGAAACCTGATTTGAAGTCCTTTCTACAACTTCTACTTCTTCTGTTTAAAGCAGTGATGGTGAACCTTTTAGAGACAGAGTGCCCAAACTGCAACCCCAAAACCCATTTATTTATCACAAAGTACCAACATAACAACACAGGAGGAAGAAAACTCTCCCATTGGGCTGCTGGGCAGACAGGTGGGGTGAAGTCTGTGCTGGGGGAGGGATGAAGTGGTCCCATTGGGCTGCAGGGCAGAGGGGTGGGTAAAGTCTGTGCTGGGGAGGGAGGAAGTGGTCCCACTGTGCTGGAGTGACTGCATGGGTACCCACAGAGAGGGCTCTGAGTGCCACCTCTGGCACACATCATAGGTTTGGCATCATTGGTTTAGAGAGATCTGAGACTCTGGCAGCTTTTTTGCAGTGTAGAGGGTTATTGGAAATGTAAGACAAATACAGGTACTTAATAACAGGGCTATTTAGGAGATCAATTTGGAACTTCCCAGAGTTGATGTTTATCAGTCCATTGATTACTTGTTGGATACAGAATCCTGAATTTTTGATGGGTTTTCACTAGCATGAGCAATCCCCCCCCCCTTTTTTTTTGGATTTCAGAGAATGTTATTTTTAAGCCTCTCCACATTTTTCATCAAAGTGATAAACCTTACTTGGCACTTGGCCATTCAGAAAGAATGCAGAAGTAGTCTTCAGGTTTTTAAATGAGTGTTCAAGAGAATCCTTCCCACCACTGGGCAGAAAAATGATCTGCATATGTAATATTTTAGACAGCTTTATTCTTATGCTTGGAACATATGTGGAAACAGGTACATAAAAGTTATGATCCTGAAATCTTTTCTGGCTTTCTAAAAATAGCTTCTTAACATCTACAACATGCTTTAAAGGGGGCAACGTTGGACACATATTGTAAATCCTGTCTCAGGTGGCCTCTTGGAGGGGACATATTGCATTTTGATGGCATTTGGGGAGGCTTTGTGGACCATTTTTTGTTCATCCCAATTATAAAACATGTTTCTGTTCTTTCTTCCATGTCCCTTTTTTGCCAATTTGGAAGAGAGATTGAATTTATTATTGTTCAAATGTTTTAGAACATGAGTTATTATGCTAGACTGCTTTATTCAAATTTTAAAAACTGTAAATAATAATACTAAAAAGCATTTGACTGCCAGAAAATTCATCCTGATCTTGCCATAAATCATACTAAAAATACTTCTGGCAAGATTTCATTTGCTGATTTTTGAATTTTGGTCTGCTCAAAGAAGATTCAAACCACTGGCTGAACTTGTAACCTTTTCCAAGTCTAGTCTGAACTCTCAGCCTTAAGTAATGGGCCTCTTGTTACTAGAAACTATTCTGGAGGTGCTTCATATCAGCTCTTTATCCATAATTAAACACATTTAAACAAGTTGTCTTTAAGTAACTGAGCAGAGAGAGAGAGACACATAGAAGTAAGCAACATATAAAGAATGCTTCCAGAGTTCTTCAACCTAGTTCATTGTTTGTATACTGTTATTTCCTAACGCTGAAGATGTAGACTAGTAAGATATTTATACTTAGAGTAACATGTGAAATTCAAGCTTCTTCGGGTTAGACTCTTTCCTTCTGGAAATCCTTGTAATAAAATACAGAACTTTACCCTACCCTACCTTCCCCTGGTAATTTTATTTTAAAAACATGTCACAAAGCCCTAAATATGAAAATTGAACCTTGTTATGGGAAATGTCGAATAAAATGTAACAAATAAAATGATTGCCTTACATGTTGCAATTTGATTTTTAATGTTTTAAAAAATAAAGTCCAATTAGGCTGAAAAGTCAATTTCAGTTATATTTCTAGCACTTTTTTGTTTTGAATAATAGAACTTTTATTCTCCTTTTAAAAACAAAAGCACTAAGTTTCACTTTTAACATTTCCAAATTAAACTGAGAAATATTCTCCATGTTTACTTTTTAAACATTGGGCATGTTTTCCAACCTTATAGTAGTCTTTTCCCATAGTGGTATTTTAAAAACTGATAACTCAGCAGATCCTATTGGTGAACTATGTACCAACTTCTAGGTGACAAATAATTCTTCATGTAGGATTGAGCAGCAGAGTTTATTAAATTATTGTAGACTTCAATTGTGTCTTCAGTTCTCTTCCAAACTGTTATGCGACTTTCAAAGCAAGATAAAAAAGTTCTTACTCAGGTTCTGATGTTTGGCTATGCCTTCTAGGACAGAACATTCCATTAAAGTGAATGAGAAAATGCTTCCTCATCTACATTTCATGTGCTTTTCAGAGATCTTTGGTATATACCAGATACAACAGCTTAGGTTGATTAGCTGAATAACTTCTGAACAAATGAAACAATTTATACTTAATACTTTTACTACATCCTAGATTGCTTGAAGTAATGCTATGGATTGCTGTTTTTCTCATAAGTGAAGTTTTCTAGCTTATTTTGTAATGAATTGCATGATCATGCTGGTCATGCTTACAACCTTAATGCATGGGGAATCCTTAAAAAAGTTTCCTTTGCTGTGAGCCAAATGGTAGCCTTGGATTTTCTTGACCCATTTCTTGGTGTGCCTCTAGCACAGGGATTCTCAACCTGAGGCCCGTGGGCCAAATGCAGCCCAAGGCACCATTTTATGTGGCCCACCAACACCTCCACCACTTCAGGAAGTGCCATGCAGTGGAGGAAGGGCAAAATGGCCAGTGGTGGGATGCCAAAAAATTTACTACCCCACCGTGACGTCATCACAGTGTGGGCGGAGCTAACGTCATGATGTCATGACATGGGCAGAGCCAAAGAAAAAATAATAAATAATAAAATAAAATAAAAATAAGCACACACCCCTCAACCCACCAACCCACCCACAACACAAGGACAGCAAGGAGACCGTGCATACGTGCCAAGCACTGTAGGCAGGCATGCACATTGCACACCAAGTGAAAAGGTAAGCCTCGAAGATGGTTCCCCCAAAAATAGGGCAGCCAACCGTCCTGTAGTCTGCGCGGCAATCCCATTTAGGGAGGGGGAATTCTGACTTACCCTTGTTTCGAAAATGGTACCGGACCTCCCCCGTTGCGTCACGGAAGCCCCGGTTTCTCTCCGACCGGCAGGCAGTTAAAGAGAAACGGAGCCAAAATGGCTCCAATAAACTGCGCATGCGCAGAAACCCAATTTCAAATGCGCAGAAACCCAATCCCTAAATGGGATTGCTGCGCAGACTGCGGGATGGTTGGCCACCGTACCCAAAAAGCTTCTACCGGTTCTCCAGGACGCTGGGAAAAGTTACTACCGATTCTGGCGAACTGGTGAGAACCTGTTACATCCCATCACTGAAAATGGCCATCCAGCCCCCAAAGCTGTCTGACGGAGCGTGACTTGGCCCCTGGCTTTAATAGGTTGAGAACTCCTGCTGTAGCAGATAACACTGCAAGTAACATTCTTGGCTAGTACAGTAGAGAGACAACAGGGTCTAGTACCTGTCACACCTTGACTTATTGAGTGTTAACATAGGCAGGGGATCCAAAAGCTGTCATTACATGGCATTAGCATGAAAAAAGGAGACTCCTTATGTTTTGGCACGCCACGTCCCAGTGACAAGGAGCACAAGTACAGCCAGGCAGAAAGAACAGTGCAGTTCACTCGTTGTCTTTGACAATGTTGGGCACCAAGGCTGTCACTCTTTTGACACGGGCCCACCATTTTGACACAGGCCCACCCTTCCCGCTCCCCATGCTGGCATCCAAGAACAGCACTCGCCCACTACTTTTCTTTCCACACAATGTGTCAATAATTACTTGTCAGGGCTTTTGCTTATAGACCTGGCATGGTGAATACATGCTCATTATGCCTGGGGAAAAAATGTTGCAAGATTTAATATAAATTTTATGCTACAAACACTCACAATAGGGGATATTGACACAGTGGCAAACGCTTACATTAACATGTAAAGTTTGGCTACCATAAAGCAGGTTTGACAAACTAACTCACAGCTGAAGAGTTTCTTGACCTTTTCTTTGCCTACCTTGGCAATCAAACTGGGCCCTGTCCATATTAAAACTGAGGAGGAGGAGGTGGGTGCTGATTAAATGGGCCTGTTGTCTCTGGGAGAGACATGCTTATCTCTGTCTGTGTGGGAGATTTTAAAATAGCCCACAAAATAATGTTTTGTTTTGTTTCTCAAGCATTTAAGGTAGAACCGCAAGAACAAACGGGAACTGGCCTTCAAATGTTTAATTCTAGGAAAGGAATAAACAAAACTGAGCCAGGTTTTTTTTTAATGTGGCTGTTAAAAAAAGCAGCCTCAAATGGCAAACGCTTAATATCTGGCACTCTTCTCATAAATTAAAAGATTACAGTCCAGCTTAGAGGCAAGTGTATGCCAGACTGTTTATCTCCTATCCACAGAGTTGACCGTGGAAGTTCCCCCTTTCTTCAATACTTTTCTTCACATTGCTTCACTCAAGTGTCCCTGACCGCAGCTACAGAGTCCCTTATAACTGACTACTTATGAAGGTTGCATCTGGAAAATGTTGGTTAAGGGGGAAAACATTACACTCATGTCATTCCCCTCCCTCCAGCAACTGTGAGAATGAAAGAGGAAATCAGGAATATTTTGACATCTAACATATCTGTTGGCGACCGACAGCCAAATAATTCATAACTGGGTTGATTGTGGTTGCTGTTCATGGGTCTTTCCCATTTCTGTATAAAAGAGGCTTGGCAAGCATAGGTGGTTGGTTCTTTTAAAATGGCACAATACCTGCCAAGATAAGGGGGGAAATCAATATACAGTAAATCACTTGTCCCTCATCTTTTTATGACCTACTACACATCACCTGTCCCAGCTCCAGCCAACCTAGCAGTTCGAATGCAAGAAATTGCAAGTAGATACATAGATACTGCTTCAGTGAATAAGGTAACAGCATTCCATGAGCTCTGGCATCTCCTAATGCCTGCCACATGACCACGGAAATGTCTGCAGATGCAGATAGTGCTGACTCTTTGGCTGTAAATGGAGATGAGCACCACCACCTAGAGTTGGACACAACTTGATTTTAAGCAAAGGAGAATTTTTCCATTACTATTCTCTATACATTTTTCTATGCATTGCTAGTATGTCAGAAATGAGTTGGTCTTGGAGACAAGCCATGCACTGAAGAAAGTGCATGGTGAGAAAGTAAAGTAATTGAGAGGTGAGCTTTTGCTGCCAGTGTCCCTTTTAGATATGGTGATGCAGTTTCACACACTGTTTTATGAGTGAGTGGGAAAGAAATGTTGCTGCTTTTGCCACATCTAGCTTGGGCTTCATATTTAAGTTTCAGATGCCCAGATTGATATGGAGTCACTGTATCTAGCTCAGATGCTTGGCTGGTAAAAAGATGTGAGATTTTAGTGAGATTATTGATGATTAACTTGTCCTGCCTTCTTGCCTAAAAACATTTTGAAGGTTGGCTGGCTCTTTGGCTATGAAACAGAGATGAGCACTGAACCCTAGAATCAGATACGACTGGCTTTTGAGCAAGGGTAACCTTTACTTTTGCCTTACTGCCACATTATAAGATAAAGGTCACCCTTGCTCGAAAGAAGGCCTTATCCAACTCTAGGGTTCAATGCTCACCTCTGTTTATAGCCAAAGAGCCAGCACTGTCTGAGTTTGCAGACGTTTCTATGGACATGTGGCAGGCATGACTCAACATGGAACACTGAATACATAGAAATGCTGAATACATAGAGGGTCATAAAACTGGGGTAAAGGGCAGAACAAGTACGTTCATGGCTATTCTCTTTTCTTACTTGTAGGCTTTACACCAGGAGTTCTCAACCTTTTTAAGCCTGGAGCTGGGTCATGCTTCCTCAGACAGCTCCGGGGGCCGGATCACCGAATGGCCATTTTGTCCTTCCTCCACCACATGGTACTTCCTGATGTGGTGGAGGCAGTGAGGGGTAACATGAAATGGCACCAGGGCCTTCATTTGGCCCATGGGCTGCAGGTTGAGAATCCCTGCTTTACAGTGAGACCCTCCAGTTACTTTTGCTCTACAGGTCAGAGCTAAGATATGGTGGGAATTGCTGTTCAAGCACTAGTTGTTATCTTTGCTCAACACACTTTTTAAGGGTCTAAATAAGGCATCTTATTTATTGTGATTGAAATTAGTGCTTCTGATCTCAGAGGACATGGAAAGGCTTTGACAATGCATGATAATCAATAAGCATTTTCTCCTGAGTAAACTGAGTCCGTAACAGAATATCTGTATGAAGAGTCACCTCCCCACTGCCACCCAAACAATAAGAGTGGCTACTTCTGGCTTTTGTGGTATAGTATCAGAGGTTGCATTAGACCAGTATACACTCAAGGGGTATATAAGATATAAAAGAAAGGACGGAATGAATTCCAGCATATCTCTTCTATGCTGTATAACTTTCTTTGTCATTGGCACTGCTACCTTTTCGCTTTTCATAGCTTTTGCCTGTTACTTTGTTTACACATTCTCATTTGTGCTAATTGCCATTTTGTGGGTACTCCCCCAGTGTGTGTTTTAATCCTTACCCCTTTCCTTCTTTTTCATTTGTATTTACCTCTTATAATTGTAATTTTGGGTACATCCTTAAAAGTCTTCGAAAGCTTATTTTAACAAAACTTAAACTCTGGTCTCACTGTCATTGGATAATATTGCCTTAGCCAACTCTAACACTGTTTGGCAAGTCAACCTCCCACTGTGCTGGCATAATAATGATTTATGAACAACATACCATAGTTTAAACTATGATTGGGTAAACTTGTGTGGAAACCACAAGTTTAAATCACACACATTTACAAGGCATTTATTTTTGCAAATGTTCATTTAGACCAAACAGCAACATTACGAGAGGCAACACAATGAAGCTACATATTCTACTTCCCCTCTTTACCAAATGCCAGTTCTTCAGTCAAGAAATTGCCAAACCACATCTGGATTCAGGCCACAATTTAAGCCTCATGTGTGTGTGTGCTCTGTCCTGCAGTCATTGCAGTTTCTTCCTCCAGTTGACCATTTTTAGTATGGAATGACAGCAAAAAATAAAATAAAATAATAAAGGATATTCCTTGCATTTTCCTTGTAGTTATTTTCCATTGAGAATGTGTTAGCAAATCCCGTCTTCTGATGTATTAATGCTTAATCAAGCAGAGCAGGTACAAGAGTGGACAACACAAATGCAATCTGGTGGAATGGTTGAGCTTCTGCAATAATGACTTGTAATATTGTATACATTAGATCAGAGATAGGTTCACATAGTGCTGGCCAGTTTATTCTGCTATGGTAATAGAGTAGGACCATACTGCCAGTGACTCAACGCCAAGTGTCTAGTAGCGGTTAACTAAACTGACCACCCTAAGGACTAACAGCCTTGGGTGCCAAAGTCCGCAGGGAAATGTGATGGTCCCCAAGTGGATTAAATCCCACTTGAATCCATTTTGATGCAGGGTAGCAGCCTAGAGCTGAGGAGGACTTTGTGTGCCAAAAGGGCTCAGGACCAGAAAGTGACTCATGGCACTGGATCAGTGGTACAGGTGTCATGCTCTGATGTGGAAGGCAGATTAAAGGCCACTGTATTATATTCTCAGGACAGTCTTTGTGACTGATCACCATGAGGATTGACAATATTCAGATTTGGATATGGCAGAAGAAGAAGAAGAAGAAGAAGAAGAAGAAGAAGAAGAAGAAGAAGAAGAAGAAGAAGAAGAAGAAGAAGAAGAAGAAGAAGAAGAAGAAGAAGAAGAAGAAGAAGAAGAAGAAGAAGAAGAAGAAGAAGAAGAAGAAGAAGAAGAAGAAGAAGAAGAAGAAGAAGAAGAAGAAGAAGAAGAAGAAGAAGAAGAAGAAGAAGAAGAAGAAGAAGAAGAAGAAGAAGAAGAAGAAAAAGAAAAAGAAAAAGAAAAAGAAAAAGAAAAAGAAAAAGAAAAAGAAAAAGAAAAAGAAAAAGAAAAAGAAAAAGAAAAAGAAAAAGAAATGGTCAAGAGGAGATGCATCACTGGAGCTTCCTGTCACCTCCTCTTTCTCCTCCCATCTTCTCTTAATGTTTGTCTCCTTTCTGTGAGCACCCTCCACACCAACCCCTCCCCCCCAAAAAAAAAAAAACCCAACCATGATCAGAAAGCACCAGGAGCAACAGCTAGGAAAGCAAGATAGCGGAAGGAGAAATGCTTTCTTGGGACATCTGCCCAAACTGTGCTCCAATTCTGAAGTCTCTACCATACACTGCAGTGAAGACAGGGAAGAAGACAGTACAGTACTGTCATCTTCTTCAATGGGAGTCTCAGTCTTTCAGGCAAGACATAGGCAATGGAATGTGTCTGAACTCAAGAAGAAAGGTTAGATGGGCATCCATCAGGGAGGGGCCAATAAGATGTAACCTTTTTATCTGCAAGAGTAAAGAAATAATAGTCAGAATCCTATTCCTACTACTATCAAAGAAATTAAGATGGCAAAGCATGCTGCTTGACTGGCAGTCATTCATGGCTGAGATCTACACTGTGGGACTTCATGCTTAATCAATTGGGCTTATTGAAAGGATTCTGCCCAGTATTTCAAATGTGCTGTCTTTAAGGATATACAGAGAGTCTTTCCCAACTCTGAATCTTTTTTTAAAAATGTAAAAGCTTATTTACTTTATGGTGAATTTGTGCTTAATTTGGAAGTAAATTAGTTTTCCCCTTTGCCATGTTTCAGACAAATAGGTTTAGGGTGCTTTGTTCAAAAGCAGCTTTTCTGTACTGGAGGGTTTCCAAAAAAAGAGAAAAAAAGATGCATTTATTCGGCTAGAGTCTTGTGAACAACTGCTGATATACATTAGAGAGATTGACCTTGCTCAAACATTTTCAACATTTCAGAAGGATAGGATTGAGAATTTCATATGTCTGAAATGAATCAAGTTTGCAATGGCAGCTTCTGTTCATAACTAAACTTAATTCCATAAATTGTTTTCTTTTACTTCATAGTTGTTTGTCATTGAAGTAAATACTGTCTGTGCCATAAAGCCAATTCTGACTTATAGTGAGCTTTTTGAGGGTTCTCTAGGTAGAGAACACACAGAAATGATTTATCAGCCACACAGTCTGGCTCTTCTCCGAGGGGACATAGTGTGAAATCAAACTCCCAGCTTCTGGTTCCACAGCCAGATAGTAAATATGGCATGTCTTTATTATTTCTTTATTGCATGTATACTCCACCATACCATCAAAAAACAGTCTTCGAGGTGACTTAGAGGAATGATATTTGTTAAATCCAGTGTAAATCAGGAGTTTTTTTACACATGGTCTAGGCCACCAGTAAGTTGGGCCTTCCAGATGGTCACGCCCCAGGAATTTTGCTCTATATGCCCTCCTTCTCCTCAGGATATAGCATGAGAGTCAACATGTATGCTTGAACTGGTTTATTATTAATTGAGGAGACAGTTCTAAATAGTGTAAGAGGATAGTCCATATTCTAAGGATTTAATGTTCTAAAACACAGTGCAAGAAAAATCACAAAGGAAAGGAGAGAAATGGAGGCAGAGATAAGCAATTAAGAATGATGTTATTTCAGTTGTGTTTGGACTCAATTACAAACTAAGAATGTGGCCAGATGGTGGAAAAGGATCATGTCTGATTGTGCTAGAAACAGTTGCTGTGTTTCCCAGAATGGAAAAATATTCCAGATGGGTGGGATATAAATGCAATAAAATAAATAAATAAATAAATAAGTTATATCCCTTAAAGAGACTCTTTCATCCATGCAAGAATCATTTCAGCTCTACCACAAAAGAGAATAGTTCTGCTGCTGAACTGAAATAGTGTAACTAAGGCAGGGGTTTTCAACTTACTGTCCATGGGTCAGATCCTGTCTATGGTGCAATTTCATGTAGCCCACCACCCTTGCTCCCAATGCCACTGCCGGAAGTGGCAGAAACAGCCATAAACACATCTGCGGCTATTATAAATGAATTTACGTCAGCCACGGATGCGTTTTATGGCAGTGTTTATGGTGGGAGGAACCACCAGTCTGGCCTGTTCAACTGTCTGAGGGAGCGTGTCCTGCTCCACAACCTAAAAGGTTTGAGAACCCCTGAACTAAGACATGGATCACAGTTGAGCTCATTCCTGATCTCTTATGCATCATGTAAATGTCCACATTGGGCCATGCTATAAACAATATAAAATGTAAGCTGTTTCTGTCCATCTGTTGGAGCTACTAGAGGTTTGCCACAAAGAATGCAAAAGGTAGCTTTAAAATAAGGGTATGGCCCAGTCATTCAAACATATTAATTGTGTATTTAACACTTTATAAATTGAATTTTTACAATTTTATCAGTAATGTTAGTAGGGTTATTAATAATACTGCACATTGCTTCAAGGTCTGTACTAAGCAGAAGGGGATGGATCTAAATTAATTCAGGTAAATTTCATTTCTGTTGAAATCAATAGGTCAATACATAGGGCAAATTAGTTAACTGACTAACATGTACCATTGGTTCCCAAAAATGTTAAAAGTTACTTTTGGAGGAATACAACCCCCCCCCCACACACACACACGCACACACACACACACACACACACATGCACACACGCACACACACACACGGACGCACGCACACACACACGCGCACACACACGCGCACACACACACACACACATATGCTCCAATTTCCAACATCCCAAAGCTGGCAGAGATCTGAATTCAGAATAGCTTATCTGGCTTTTACTCGGTTAAGCTAGTCCTCAACTACCTTGCCAGTGAGGATCATGCTCTTTGTCATTAAATTCGCAAAACTGTGACTCTCACTGTTTTACTGTTTTCCAGTTCAAATATGAGTTTGGGCACTGTGATTTAAAATGTGAAGAAAACAAATGAATCAACCATGACTAATTGAAGTATTACTGTACTTTACAAAATATGAAAGTTGAGATTACTCTAAAGGCCACTGAGCAGGGCCATAGCCAGACGGGGGCTGGGCCTCCCTGAAAACCCTCCTGAGCTAACAGCCTGCCCCCAACCCACCACGGGATGCCAATGTTATATGTGTGTGTGTGTCATTGTTGCCCTCCTGCCCACCCCCCTGCAATCTAAAATCCTGGCTATGGCCCTGCCAGTGAGACAAGTAAGTGTGGCTGTTTTTCAGTGAAAAGCATTATAAAAATCTTGTTTGAATGCTGTAGACAGTCACTCTGAGTGTGGCTGTTTGAAAAGCAATGGGAAATGATAGGCTTACCAATAATCACAATTATTTCAAGGTGTTTCTTGAGCCAGTCAATAGCATTAATGGCTGCTTTTCTTCACTGCATATGCTGGACATTTTCTACGATGAACAGTCATTTGTAAATGTTATGGTGCGAGTAAAAAGGAAATGAAAAACTCTGTTTCGTACAAAGCTCAGATTCAGTTTAACCCATGGCATGTCACTTCAATTTACACAGGAAAGTCTAGGTCACATTATTACAAAGTAGAAGTAAAAAAAAACTTGATTGACAAATGAATTAAATAGGTTATTTGGGGTTTTCTTTCATTTCTTCTTTGGTATATGGGGTGGGCTGCATGTTTACTTCTATATCCTACCACCATAGAATTCAACTCTGGATTTCTTGCAGTACAGTGGTACCTCGCTTAAAGAGCATAATGCGTTCCATGGGATTGCTCCTTAAGCAAGTTTGCTCTTTAAGTGAAACACCATTGTAAGTGACCAATTGTGACTTCTGGTGGGGGGATTGTGAACCCTGATTAAGTTGTTAAGTGAATTTTAGGTTGTTTTTAGTTGTTAAGCTAAGTGACCATTCAGAGAAAATTCTGCTTTTTAAGCGAGTTAGTCTCTAAGCGAGGAGCTCTTCATGCGAGGTTTTACTATACATGATATATATTCATTACAAACTTAAATGGCTGTACAGGCAAAAAAGGGTGACTGAGAAACAGAAACAAGGTAACAACATGAAGGCGTGTTTATTGGGTTTTGCACCGTACATGCCAATCAAATTTATTAATATACTTCATAAGAAAGACAGACTGCAATGTTAGTGTTACATTCATTCATCCCCCATCTCTGAGATTTCTGAAACAATCATGGTTGGCTCAGGTAGGAAAGCAGCTAGCCAGCATACCAGGATGAACATTATGAGATCAAAGAACCTGCTGTCCACTGCAATATATAAATATGAAAGATTGTTGGGCAAGATATCATAATAAGGTGATGAATTCATGGTAGATCACTACCATGATAGCTTATCTCAAAGATGTACTGGCTAAAGGAATTTAGTAACTGCTCAAAACTTGTTGTACTGTCAGAAATCCCCTTTTGTTGGGAGAAATTCTTTCCATTTACTGACCTGCTGTTATTCAACTGCATTTGATAAAATATTGGTTCTCCATTGCAAGGTAATATGGATCATGCTTTCTTGAATGACCTGTTGAGTGTTGGCTCCCTTCTGGCTATATGTGTTGCAATATATTAGCTTTGTAGGAGAAAAATGTTTGATACCTCTAGACATGTACATACTTTACTTGTACACATGTGTGTACTTTAAATGTGTATTCCTGCAACTTGGAGGTTACGTGATAGTATGGATGGATCCTACATGATGCTATTATAACCAGGAGGCCAGGATAGTATCCTGTTCCCTAAACATAAAGCAGAAGGGAAGCCATATAAGTAGCTTGCCTGCTCTGGGAGGCTTCCTATTATGTGCGAACAGTCCTGCAACATTTGTGAGACTAGGCATGTGACAGAAACCCTGACAGAGCTGGGAGATGCTTACACATTGTCCCTGATGCTCTATGCTTATGCAATAGAATACTAGACTTATTCTCCAAAGTTAAAAAAAAAAGATCAATAGATGGGGAAAATCTTTTAAAACATTTCAGCTAAGAAAATCAGCCCATCAGTGATGGCCTGGCACGGTCAAAAATAATAATTTTATTTCCCTTGTCCTTCTGCAGAGTAGCAGGGAAAATATTCAATTTGCCAATATCCTGAAGTGATTTGCTTATTAAGTCTTTTCAAGCTACCAGAAATTGACCCTGGAAGGAGCCTTGACAGTTTTGACAGCTACAAGGTTTATTTTTAGTCTGTTCTCAGTGATCACACACTAAATGAGAATACACCTATCTGCAGCAAAAAAAGCAGATCCTTCTGAGAGATACTCAAAAAGGTGTGGGAAGAGGCACAATGAGGGTTAATTAGCCCCCTCTAGTGATCAGGTTTCCTGATTGTCAGAAAAAATAATGAACTAACCCCCACAACATACCAAACAGCCAGACAAATGCCTATCTTACTGAACATTGTGTGTGCTGTTTTAGGTGATCTTCTGTTGAGTAGTTGAATCAAATATTGTAAATCCAAATAATGTAATGGGACTGGGCTGGACAATAATTGTAAAATCACATCAAAGTTGCAATCCTTCCGTATTTAATTTCAAGAGTGCCTGTTCATTGACATTGGTGAGACTGAGAGCCTGTTGTTGCCAATAAACACAAATGATTAGTAGTGAAAATGAATGCTTCACATGGAGCCAGCTGAGTTAAAGCACATAGAAATATGGAAAAGTAACTGCCTAGTTTATGAATGCATGAAGTAGGCCAGAGTATCAGCTCCTGGAGTGTCACAATCATCAACTGAGTGATTTGCATATGATTAAGGAACTTTTTAAAGGAACAAAAACAACATGGGGTGGGGACATTAATTCATTCTTAATTTTCACCAACATCAGCATCCTGTGAGTCAGTGGCACATGACTAAGTCCTTGGGGATTGCTCATGAAGGATGGCGATGATAAACAGAGTATGTTGCTGCCCCAAGAAGAACATATTTTCAGCATCTTCTGTACCCTTATCTCTTCTTATTTATGACTCCCCTGGGAGGAGCATGACTTTTAGTCTTTTTTCCATGATGAGTAGATTTTGTTTTCAAAACACTGTCTTTGGAACTGACCCCACAGCCCATCATGGTCTAGTTTACAGAGTCTTAAATTGTCAAAACTGCAGCTGAATGTACAGTGCAAACATTCTGTTGTTTTTTAAGCTCTGAAGGAGATGATGATTACCACAACCCTGAAAGAGTCATCTAGCCTCCCCACTGTGTGATATTGTATGTGTTCTGTTGTTTGGTGAATTTGTTTGTCCAAAATAGTTCTGACCATTATGGAAACAAAATCCACAAGTTTTTAGTAGGTCCCCCCCCCCAGGCATGCCATTGATTTAAAGAGTTGCATGTTTTAAAGGACTGTTTCAGAACAAAGATCTATAATGACAGGAGAGATGTGTGATTGCTAATATATGTGTGTATGTGTGAGTGTGAGTGTGTGTATGCATCTCTCACAAAGGGTTGTTTCCAAACTTATTAACTATTGCATCACTGATCATTGCAGAACCAGAGTCGTCTTGTTTTGATGTTGGCTTTTTAGAGAGGTATCAAGTGAGTATCAGTAAATATAAATGGATCTTGAAAGTCAGAAAGAAACGTGGACAAGAAAGTGCAAATACTTTGTTCTCGACTCTTATGATTTATATCCTTACATGCTTCATCCTTGCTCAGGAGACAGAGAGAGACTGCAAAAAATTTTTCCGTGCAAGATGATTCCTGGAGAGGGACAAATGTAAGGAAACTAATCACAAAATGTAAGGAAACATGCAATCAATGTAACTAAACAATTAAAATCATTACATTTACCAATCTGATATGTATTTTTATTTATAATTCAGGTGCATTTATGACAGCTGCGGATGTGTTTACAACCTACACAGTTAAGGACACTCCTAGAAGGAGAATACATACCTTTGAACTGTGGTGCTGGAGGAGACTCTTGAGAGTCCCCTGGACTGCAAAGAGACCAAATCAGTCCATTCTAAAGGAAATCAACCGTGATTGCTCATTGGAAGGACAAATACTGAAGCTGAAGCTCAATATTTTGGCCACCAAATAAGAAGAGTTGACTCACTGGAGAAGGCCCTGATGCTGGGAAAGATCGAAGGAAAAAGGAGAAGGTGGTGGCAGAGGATAAGTTTTAATTTAATTTAATTCTTGCAGTTGTGTGCCACCCAGTCAGGAAACCCGATTCAGGGTAGCTCACATGATAATTAAACAATATACACAATAAATACACAATAATACATTATACAAAATTCAATCTACAAAAAACAGCACATAATAATATACAACAGCACAATACTATAATATAATGATAAAGTCACAACCACATTAAAAAGTTGCCAAACAAACAGCAAAGTCAGGGAGTGGGGCAGCAGGCATCCTCAGCCTCAAGGTGAGACCATCTTCTTGTTCCACATAGAAAAGTTCATAAGAAATGGACGGCAAGAAAGTCCAAGGCCTAAGCTGCCCAGGGGGGGATGTCTAGTCCCCCAGCCCCAATGGCCAAGTCCTGGTTTTTCCACCCCCGGCCATGGGTGAGGCCTGGGCTGAATGGCTGAGCTGTGGCAGCATCCTTGGCTGAATGGCTGAGCTGTGGCAGCGACAATCTTTGGCCAACCGGCAGGGCCACACAGCTGTCTCTTTTACCCTCAACTCAACTGGCTAAATGGCATCATTGACACAGTGGACATAGATCTGGTCAGGCTATGGATGATGGTAGATGACAGAGGAGCCTGCTGTGCTGAGGTTCATGAGGTCGCAAAGGATCGGACTCAACCGTGTGACTTAACAATAACAAAGCTTGACCCTCAGCTTAGTCAGTTAGCCCCCCCCTTTCACAGGTAATGATATATCTGACTTTTCATTTCTGGAATGTTTTGATGAAGGAAATCCCATCTTTTTAGTGTCCAGCTCTTCTTAACACTGAGGAAAGTGAAAAGGTGATAATTTGGCACTTTGGGAACAATTGAGAGCCAATTGCAACATACCAAGATCTTCCCTTCACCTTTACCATTTCATGTTCTCCCTTCCCTGCTTTGAATGAGATTCAAATGTTTTGCCAACTGAGGTCTACTTTGCCTGATCGGACACTGCACGTAGATATATAAATGCATTTGGCTCAGGTTTGTGAGCCACGCAAAAGAAGGCAAAATAGAAATGTTTCATTTAATTAAAATTGATTTTGAAATTCCCTTGATCAATATCGAGTTAAAATTCATCCTTGCAGCAATACAAATGGCAAATCTCTTACATGCTTGTAAGGATGGTGCTTTTTCCAATCAGGAGGGAATCCTTTTTTGAGTGAATGGATTCTTCTCTCCACTCAAGGAACCTTGGTGTTTTGTGAAATTGTTGTCACATTTGTGCCTTGTATAAAACAACAAGCAATTGTGGAGGATTCACAAGATACACAAATGTCTGGGCAGTTTCAAGGCAGACAAAATAGTTTAAAGAAAGTAGAAATATATGGGAGACAATGCAAACCTGCTGCCATTAAGAACATGTGCCTGATTCTTCTTGTTTTCCTTTTTAATCATCATTCAGTTTTCCTTTTCTGTTGTGTTTTATAAAACTGATGCCAGATTTAGTACATTTTGTACTGTCTTGTCTTTAAAAGGAAAAAAAGGAAGGGATTATTAGTATATAAGACATTTTAGAGAATGTTTCTAGTTGTACAATTACAAATAAATGAGAGCAATTTGTCCTGAACAGTTACAGAACATTTTTCTGTGCTGGTCTCAGAAAAACACTGGATGATAGTGAGAAGATAATGAGTTTTCCATGATAAAGGTCTAACCTTACTTTTGAATCCTTTCCTATCCTTCCAAGCCACTGGGGAACCAATGGTAAGCAGAGTCAGGGGAAGCTGATTCATTATATGGATAGGCACACATCTCAGCAAGCAATTTCCCACATTCTGTTCTGTAAATTTCCCCCACCATAGATTCATTTTTGTTGCAATTTCCCCCTGTACATATATTTTGACATGCTGTGGTTTATTTAGTAAAAGCAAAGGTCTCCCTTGCTTGAAAGCCAGTCATGTTCATTTACAGTTAAAGAGTCAGCACCGTCTGCATCTGCATCCGTTTCCATGGTCATGTGGCAGGCCTAACTAAATGCTGGAGTGAATGGAATGCTATTACCTTTTCCACTGAAGCAGTACCTATTTATCTATTTGCAATGTCTTGCTTTTGAAATACTAGGTTGGCAGGAACTGAGAAAGATTACAGGCATTCACTCCATCATGTAGCACTCTGGTCTCCACTGGCTGCTCTGCTGGCCTTCCAGTAATGAAGCTCAAAGTCTAAACCACTAAGCCACAACAGCCCTTGTGGTTTGTTTAGGTAAAAGTAAAAGTCACCTTTGTTTGAAAGGCAGTCGTATCCGACCCTAGGGTTTGGTGCTCATCTCCATTTATAGCCAAAGAGTCAGTGCTATCTGCATATGCAGACATTTCTGTGAACATGTGGCAGGCATGACTAGACACCAGAGTGCACAGAATGCTGTTTACCTGCCCACCGAAATGGTACCTATTTGTCTACTTGCAGTTTCTTGCTTTCAAACTGCTAGGTTGGCAAGAGTTGGGACAGAAACAGAAGTTCACTCCGTCATGCATCACTCAGGCCTTGAACTGCTGACCTGCTGACTCTCCAGTCATCAAGTTCAGTGTCATAACCACTAAGGCATTGCAGTCCCCTGTGTGGTTTGTACAGGGAGCTGCAAAAATTATTAAAAGTGCTAATGCTGAAAATACAACCATTTACAGGATCACCTGTTCATTCAGAAAGTCCTAATGTGGTACATTTACATCAAAGTGCAAATAGAATAAAATTGCCTTTCATCTCTAGAAAGGATATTTTAAAAAGTATTATTCATTAAATATATAAAAATATTACCAATATTGATTAAACAACAGTTTTGTAAATATGAGTTCAGAAAGCTGCAACAAAAGGAAATATTTCTTTTTCCTTTCCTTGCTTTAGAGCAACTTCAGATTTATTTATTTATTTAATCACACTTTTATGCTGCCCTCCTCAAAAAGACCCAGGGAGGCTAACAAACTCTCCAAAAGACCTAGAACAGAATAAAAACACAATATAAAAATCAAGATTAAAAGATTAAAAAGATTAAGTACAAATATTAAGTAAGACACACACACAGAAAGAGGGAGGAGGTCAGATGAGCCAACAGACTGGGGCAACCGTCCGGCCCATACCCCATACCTGCTCTGCCAACCAGGTCTTAACCCCCTTCCTAAAGGGCAGCAGCTCCATCTGGAGAAGCATGTCACTTGGCAGGAGGTTCCATAGGGCGTGATGCAAATGTTTGCCTGAAATTCCCTGATGTTATCCGAGATAAATGTTATCCGTGATATTGCTGTAACTACATGATCAAGCTGTCTCTTTCTCACACAAATGCAAACACATACACCAGGAGTTCTCAACCTTTTAAAGATGCAGGGCAGACCAGGCTCCTCAGACAGCTGATCTGGCTGGACTGGTGGTTCCCCCTGCTGTAAATGTTGCCATAAAATGCTTCCACAGCTGTCATAAACATGTCTGCTTCCACTGGCAGTGGCGGCGGCAATGTGGGCCACATGAAATGGTGCCATGGGCCAAATCCAGCCCATGGGCCATAGGTTGAGAACCCCTGAGATACACACTCATTTGCATACAGAGAGAGTAAGTGGTCAAATTACAGAGGAATAGACATCCTTAGGTATAGTTTTCCAAATGCTACAGCTGGAGCCTGTTTTCTATTCTCATGTAATTTATTCAAACATTGACATGTATATACTTGTGTTTAAATGTACTAGAAGAGGAGCATACCCAATATCTTATTTAAACGCACATCATTGTCTGTTGCATTATGGATGGTATGTGTTAAAAGACTTTACCAGCCTTTGGAAGGCTTCATGCTAGCCATATTGTGGGCAAAATGTCATTCCAACCTCTTAAAATAGCAAATAATTTCAGTTTGAGCACGGGTTAATATTTTTGCTGTTTCAAGTTGTTGCAGCAGCTTGATAAATAACTGTACCAGGAAGAGAAAAGAGGCCATCTGACTCCCAAGATTAGTCTGGTAAAGATCATACAAATTCTTTTATTATGAAGTATCGGATGACTCACACTGCTACTGCAACTTTTATCAGGACCAACCAGAAGATATAGCTGGTGCTGCCTTGATGATGAGCTTATCAACACAGCTTTGCTTGGTAGCTTGTTTGCTCTTCAAGAAACCACAGAATTGTTCTCCCAGTTTAGCTCATAAAATGTTTAGTTTCTTTTTTCTTTACTTTTCAGACAAATCCAACACATTGAGAAATGTGCAAATATAAGTGAGGATCATAGATTTAGAGTGCTGTTACAAAATATTTCCACACTTTGCTAGTACCTCTCCTTTCTTTTCACTTGAAGGTGTTTTTGTAATAAGACAGTATGCAAGAATCAAAAAAAGGAATGGATTATGATGTAATTCTTTGATTCTTCTCTGATGCCATGAAGAAAGCACAAGTAAGGACTCCAGTTAGTTGTCTTAATTGAGGTTGAATCAGTGAGACTCATTATTCACCACACAGGCCCTGCTTGCTTAGGTTGTAACCTATATCTCTTTCCAATAGAAGCTGTAAATCAGTTCAAATACACAGTAAATGTTTATAATGTGCCCCTTGGCTTTCCATGTGAACCTAAGTGATTTAGCTTTAGGTTTTGTGAAATGTTTTTGCATCAATTTAATGATCAGAACTCCACCTAGATCAGGGGCACCCAAACTACGGCCCACATGCCCAATTAGGCCCACACATCTCATTAATCAGGCCCGCAGTGAGAACCCGATCACTTTTGGACATGCTCCCCACCTCCTTCCCCCCATCCTCCCCCCCACTGCCAGAAATTATGATACATTACTTACCGCAACGCTGGCAGTGGCGATCGTGCTTGTTTGGGGATTCTTTCCACAGCCTCCACTGCTTTGCTTTGCAGCCTCAGGCTGTGATATGCATGGTCACTTTGTTTTCAGGCTTGTTGGATGTCCGTCATTGGCACTGCACCAAGGGAAAGGAAGCCATTCTCCAGCTTCCTGGTGTCATGCTGGTGATGCAGGAAAATTCCCCAAACAGGCACGCTCACCGCTGCCAATGAGGTCAAAATGGTAGGCACCAGGAGCAGCCTGCCTCCGGCCCCCACAGCTGTGTGCTGGACTGGCCCACTTGAAAAAAAGTTCGGGCACCACTGACCTAGAGTTTGTAAGCAATGGTTTACAAATATGCCAATTATCTGTAACTCATTGGTTCCTTGTAATACTACATTTGAAAAGAAGGACAATAAACAGGAATGAAGTTACAGTGGAACCACATAGAACAATTGCCCTGTATAGCAACGAAATCTCATAACAATTAGGTTTTGGGGGGAAATTGTGTCTCGCATAACAATTTTCTCAATGGGAAAAAAATTATACAACCATTTTTCAATGGGAAAAACACAGCAAAAAATAATAATCGTTGTACGATGCATCCCATACGGAAAATCATTATATGATGCATGTATTGTATAACAATTGTTTCATACAACAACGAGCCCTGTAGAATGGATTAAAATCATTGTATGAGGTACCACTGTACTTTATTGGTACAACAAGTATTTCCAAAAGTTATTTTAAACATAATTTCAAAGCATTTTAGAGGCATTTTGACAGGAACATTTCACTTTTCATGCCCTTCTATTTTGATTCCTAAAATTTACTCTAAAAAAAATCAACCAAAAGTAACAATGAAATAACAGGTAGTGCAAAATGTAACACAATGAGTAAAATCCTGTTGGAGTAAATTTGTGCAGCATAACCTCGATCAGGCACTGGAAGCATTTTATTCTGTTGACTTGAAATTTCAATCCAAACTAACACAGTAGGTCTTGTGACACAAAAGACTCCCTTCTCTGCAAAGCTAACTTCTTTGCTTGTCCCTAGTTAAGCAATCAACAGGTGTTTAATCTTTCCCACCACTGAGCGTCTTAATCTGAATTAATACACCTTGTGAGTTCTCTTTGTTCTGGTCAGTTGTTTGTTTGCCTCCTACAAAGACAGATGCTTTCATGAGTATCCACATCCCTTTGGTCACTTGGCTGAGAGGAACAGATCCATTTTTACCTTTTGTTAGCTCACTTAAATTTATTTTCCTGTATTAACAACCCGATGCAGCCCTGTTAAGACTTCAGGGCAAATATAGTGATTAAACATACTGTATTTTCTTTTTACCTTAAGCCTTTCCCTGAGTGGTTATTGGTTTGGCGATTTGGCTAGGAGGAATTTTTGGAGAACTTTCTTCAATTCTAACCTTAATCTGTGTCCTGCCTTTGTTGTGCAACTTTCAAGTTCCAACAAATTGAAAGTAATTAAAAGCTTCCTATTCTTTTCCTTTTCTGAGTCACCCTAAGGCTTCCTTTGGACTTGGAGCAGGGGAGCTTTTGAAAGTAAAAACTTTAATAGTAAAGACTACCTCCTGGATCCAGTCTCAGAAGTTGTGATCTAGTAGCAAGTTTTTTACTATTAAAGTTTGACTTCACCACATCTAGCAGCTCCTAAATGCTTTCCTACAGCAAAATAGAACCCCAGGGAGGCTTGGAGGCCAAATGGAGAGGGGTAGAATGCTTATAATTACTTTAAATTAAAAGTTACCTTGATCCAGAATTGAAGCAAGCACAAAGTTACGCAACAAGATTTTGCCCAATGAGTTACTTTTCCCACTCTTGTAATATGTAACACACATTTATCTATAAGATAAGTCCACTTCATTTTTTGAGAGACTAAGTCCACTTCCTTCTTAGAGAGACTAAGTGAAAATTACTTATACATGGCCACATAATGAATAGACTGATTAGTTGGACATGGGTTGAGGAAGTAGGCTGGATCCATAAAAGCTCACATTAAGATATATCTGTTGGTATTCAAGGTATCCAAATCTTTTTGTCTATTTTTGTTTCAACTTTTGTTTTGATTTTGATTTTTGATATGCCAACACAGACTAACATAGCTACCATGTAGAAATGTTGATTTTATTCTGCAGTTTTTATCATTTAGAAATTAAACAGTTATAACAACCATACTTCTTAAGTTATGCATTTGATTTGTCAAATTGACTAAATCCAATTACACTACTGTAGTACTATAATTATATTTATTGTAGTAAAGTGGTGGTGAACCTATGGCATGCATGCCAGATTGAGCATTCCCAGCTCTCTCTGTTGGCACATGCACCATCCCCCCAGCACAGAGTTCGCCCTGTCTCTTTTCCCAGCAGCCCAATTGGAAAGCTTCCACCCTCCTCCAGCCCAGAGTTCACCCTGCCCCTCTGCCCAGCAGCCCAATGGGAGCACTTCCTCCCTCCCCCAGCACAGAATTCGCTCTGCTCAGCAGCCCAATGGGAGTGCTTCCTCCCTCCCTCCAGCACAGAGTTCATCCCACCCATCTGTTTGGGCACTCAGTCTCTAAAAGGTTCACCATCACTGTTGTAGTAGATCCATGGAAATAAATGGAACTTGATTTAGGGAGATACCCTAATTCCTACAAGAATAAAGCCCAAGCCGATTCATGACATCTTCATGTAGGGCTAAGAAAAGATGCAGGAAATCTTTGAAAGTTTCTGCCAATCTAGGTTAGACAGACCATCAGATCTGATGCATAGAAATAAGACAGCTCTCCATATTTCTATGTACCTAATGAAGATTAAGGATTCCAATTCATTCCAACAGATATACTCTAGTTGGTACTAAAATTTGGTTTAGCATTTCATCTTCATAATGCAATTCTGAAGGCAATATGATGTGGATCTTATGGGGAATACTAATGTATTGGAGACCATGTAGTGAAGTGGTTATGTCATAAAGGTAGGAGTCAATCAGAGCTGGCTAGTTGGTAGCTTCACTGTGTACAGATGAAGTCAACTTCAATTGTGAGAGCACAGTTTCCTGAAGAAGTGCATGCTTTTGAAAGGATCAGTTCTAATTTAGATGGAATAGAACTAGTCATGATTATAATGCCTGTACGTTAAGCATAGCTCTTTAAATAATGAGTTGGAGCTCCAACAAAAAGGCTTACTTGTACATTCATTTTTCATTTTAAAAAAAATTCTAGCAAAATATTTACCAAATGAAGCTCTGAAAAAGAATGATTCCTTTCTTAAAGGAAAGGATAAGGAATGCAAACATGTGCCCATGCATGGTCTTGCCAACATCTATGAATAAGACATCTATGCATTGTTTCAGTGATGATTTTTTACAACAGTGATTTCTGTAAGATCTTTCCAGATCATTCAAAAGAAATGTTTTTCCTATTCATATCTTTTCATACACAGTGCAGGTCTTTTCATTGACATGAGTACATTTATGGTAAATCTGTTTCATGTTATGATGTTTACCAGGTCTCTTTCTTCTGCAGTAGAAGAAATATAGGAGTTTCTGTCCAACTATTGTCACAAACAGTCTTATGCACTGGACTTGTGCATAGTTGCTGGGTCTTCAGAGCTCTGCTGCTGGGAGTTCTTTTGTGGTTTATTTTTGGCTCTCATGGCCTCTGTGGGCACCCGTGGGCAGGATAGAGGTTGAAAGAGTTCCTCCCTTCATCCAAAATCAATACCTTTGTAAAAGAAATGAGAGTGTGTGCAAGAAGCCACTAACCATCTTTTCCACCAAGCTAGGCAGCTTCTGAAAGTGCCTTGACTTCTCCTTTGAAGTCCCACTTCCTTAATTTGGAGGGGTCCAGATTTCAAAGGCCCACCCACATCTGCTCAACTCTCTGTTTCTCAGGACTGGATAGAATACCTCAGGAAGGACTGGGTTGCTGCGAGGATGTGGGTGGGCCACAGCTAGACCCTTCAGATCCTAGAAATATGATTTCATAAGCCAACTGAGGTGCCTCACGATGCAGCCTGCCCTCAGTGGAAAGTGGGCTTGCTGATGGTTTCCTGCCTGAATCTTGGCTAGAGAAAAGAAAGAAATGGCAGGAGAAAAGAAAAATATTCACCCAGTTAAATGGTCTGGAGTAGAATGTAGTTCTTCTGTTCTTCTCCAAGGAAATGAGAAACAGATCCGGAGGAACTGTACAGTATGCCATCATTTCCTCTTCAAGTGAGTATAGCATGTTTTCACTCAGCATGAGACCAGGTTCTTTTCAACCTATTTTTGTTGCTCACTTGAAACTGGAGCACACAGAAAAAGCCTCTTTGAAGATTTAAAATACAATTGGGCATACCCTGGGTGGCAAGCTTGCTGACTAATCTTTCTAACACCAGATCAAGCCAAAGGAACTGAAGAACGAATCCACCAGAAAGTCTTTGTCAAGACCAAGAATTCCCAACCTTTTCAAGCTGGGGGCTGGGTCACACTCTCTCAGTCAGCTTTGAGGACCAGACAGCCATTTTGCACTGACTGCACGTGGTGGGGTGTCCATTTTGTCCCAAAAGGCTTCAAATGAACAGCCATTTTGTTTGTTGAATATCCATGGAGGGGTTTGGTGACCACATGAAATGGTGCTGTGGGCAGGATCTGGCCTTCAGGCCTTAGGTAGGGAACCCCTGGTCAAGACCAACTGTAACAATAATTTCAATAAATATTGAGGGACTTTTGAGTAAGAAGAGAGTCCTCCTAGTGGACATGTGCAGGAAATACAAATGCAACATATTTCTGCTCCAGGAAACACATTGGGGGACAGTGGAGAACAACATGCTGAGTGAATGTGGAGAGATACAGAATCCAGTTCATTTACTGGTCTTCCAGTTACTGCCAGAAACATGCATCAATAAGAACATAAGTTTGGCCAATGACAAAGCCAAGAAGGAGGCATCATTATGGCAATCCAGAGTTTAATTGGGAAGAAGAAGAACCTGACACTGACACAAAAGAAGAAGAAATGTCACTGACACTTCTGTTCCAGTGAAGTGTGGTACTTATTTCCTACCAATGTTTATTCTCAAACAATAGAAAAATATCTCTTTTAGACAACAACTGTCAACTACCCTCACGTGGGGAAAAGGTATGGGAGCTATAGGCCCCCTCCCCCAACAACAACAACAACAACAACAACAACAACAACAACAACAACAACAACAACAACAACAACAACAACAACAACAACAACAACAACAACAAAACACACCCTGTTTTAAGCATTAGCTATTAAAGTAGTGTAATAGTGTTTGGGGGGGGAATTCTTGCATGAAAAAAGGGTTTTGATTAGATTCCTGAGATAATTTTAAAAAGTTTATATTAATAATAATAATTTTATGTCAGAAATTATTCTGGGTTGAAAGGATTTTTGAGGAAGAAACTCCACTCAGGGAACACCCAGATGAGGCTCCTTTCATGTCTCCAAGAGCTGGGACAGAGACAGGCATTCAATCCATCATGCAATACCCGGATCTCGAACTGCCAACTTGCCAGCCTTCCAGCTAACAAGGTGAGCTTCTTAATGACTGAGCCACTCCAGCATCTTAATAATAATTTTGTCAGAGATGAGCACTGAATCCTAGAGTCAGATACAACTGGCTTTTGAGCAAGGGAAATCTTTACCTTTACTATAATGAAAAAAAGAAAAGAAATTATTCTGGGTTAAAAAGATTTTTGCTGGAGAAGCTCTACTCAGGGGATGCCAAAATGAGGCTCCTTTCATGTCCCAAGAGCTTTTCCCACCAAAGTGGTCCCTGTTTATCTACTTGCAACTTCTTGCTTTCAATCTGCTAGGTTGGCAGGAGCTGGGACAGAGACAGGTGCTCAATCTGTCATGTAATATCTGGGTCTCAAACTGCCGACTTGCCAGCCTTCCAGCTAACAAGGCAAGCTTCTTAACCACAGAGCCACTGCAGCCCCTAAAGTTGATAATGAAACCTTTGTAGATCCTTCAAGCTGCCACCCAGATGTATTCTGAGAAATAATGACTTATTTCTGCACACTTAGCCAAAAGCCTGAGAAGTGATGTCTCTATAAAAAGTCCTTTTTATTGAGACATCCAGAACAAATTCATATCTCTGTTGCTCTGTAAATATCCAGGCAGTGATGCGATGTTGTCGGTTCCAACCGGTTCCTCAGAACCGGTAGGAACAATCCCTGAGGGTTCTCTGGGAGGGTAGTCCATTTTTTGAGGCGTCTGGTTCCGACGCCTCACCAAATGAATTTTTTAAAAAGTTGGAACCAAAATGGCTCCAATTTAGTGTGCATGCGCAGAAATCAATCTGACGCATGCACGCTGCAATTGAGAGTCACATATGCATCAGATTGAGTTTCTGTGCATGCGCACTAAGAGGCAGCCACCACTTCCATCCTGGAACCTTGGAGACAGGGCTCACAAGCCGGGAGGAGGCTAATGGCAGACGGAACTAGGTGCACCAGAGGAACTGTCCCCCTTTCCCACCCAGCTTCTTAGGATGATTAACACAGCTGCAGAGGTTCCCTGTGGCTGTGTTCGATCGTGCAACCGGCTTTCGGAGGAGGAGGAGGCCGCAGTCGGGGGTGGTGCACCTTGCCTAGTGGCCAAGGGTAAGTAAGTGAGGGTTTTGTATTTGGGATGGGTGGGTGGTTTATTTGTGTTTTGGGTGGGTGGGTGTATTTTTATTTAATTTTTATTTAATTTATTTAAGTTATTTATGGGTTTGTGTTGTGGTTGTTTGGGTGGGTGGGTGGGTTGAGGGGTGTGTGTGTGTTTATTTTAATTTAATTTAATTTAATTTTTTAATTTTTAATTTTTATATTTGGCCCCGCCCACAACATTATGATGTTGGCTCCGCCCATGATGTCATGACATCATTATGTCAGCTCCGCCCCCACTGTGATGACATCAAGGTGGGGTAGAAATTTTTTTGACATCCCATCACTGTATCCGGGTCAGTCAAACAGCACATACACTCACTGGCTGTTATATGATGAAAGCACCTCCTTCTCTCACAACACTGCCAGTATGTAAAATCAGAAGAACAATCCTGTCAGAAGAAAATCCTTAGCTAAATAACCTATCACCACAACATCATAGACTTAGTATTAGTTGTAATATTAGTAAGCTTAAGTACTAATTTTATTACTCTCTAACTCGTAACAGAAATGTTCTTTTTATGTGATCTCTTCTCAACTTCTGTTCCTGCTATACTATGCTGGTCTTAGATGGTAATAAATATTTGATTGATTGATTGATTGATTGATTGATTGACTTACTTCTGGAAAACCTGCAACATCATCTCAGGGCAAGTCTTTTCTAGGAGTTCCAAACCAGCACCTGAATTTTTCAAACAAATAGGATATGCCTGTCATGTCATTTTTCAAGTTTAGGTCAGATACTTCTGCTGATTGGAAAGTTTTAGCAAAAAAAAAGAAAGAAAGAAAAGAAAAGAAAGAAAGAAAGAAAAAGAAGAAGGATGGACCACATTAGGGTTTCGCCCTTCTCACCATACTTGAAAATGGAGTCATATATCCTTCTCTCTTTCTCTCCCCTTCTGCAAAAGTCATTGTTATAATTTTATCTTAATATTCTGTTTTGTATCCATTTGTTAATATGCTAAAGAAACCTATTTTTAAAAAAGCTCAAAACACTTCTGTCTTTTATCATTAGGGTGGGAAAAGGTAGCCCAAGAGCTTTTGTTTAGCTCAGAACCAACAACGGGTAGGATACACACAATTGTTGGCAGACAGAATGATGCTGTAGAAGGCTTTCTGTGTTCCTTGCTCTAATCTTCTTTTATGCGGATATGGCAGGGTTACTTTTGTATATGTAAAATCCCAGATCCACACACCCCCAACCATGATAGTTGGGAGATCATGGGAATTGTAGTCCCAAAAACATAACTTTTCAAACTCTGCCTTTGATCAGCACACCATCTGATTGGAATAATGTTTCCTTCTACCTTGAATGTTTCCTTCACCCTTTTTAACTCTGGCCTTGGTGCAGTAAGCCTTCTGGCATGAGGTCATACAATGCAGAATGGATGGGGAGAGGCCCAGGTGCAGAGGGTGAACAGGAAGCAGGGAAAAAAACCTCTTTGACATCTGTTCTGGTTTGTCCACCAAAATCTGGAGGGAATGTTGTGCCACTGCAGCAGCCGTTCCTACAGCTTTGCAGTCAACTTGTGTGCAGTGCCAGCATTAATAATGTGGGTTTCCTGCCATGGGGCTGGCATTGGCAGCTTGCTAATTAGAATCTTTTAAAAATAGTGAAGTTTAAACTGGTCATTTCTCTCCTCCTCTCCTGTTTTTGGCATAATGTTTAGATGGTATTTTCATTTTGGCCTTGGACAGAGGACGGACCACCTCTCCACCTACCCCCCAGCCCTTTGTCTTTCAGTCTTTGGAAAAAAGTAGGATGAAATGATCCAAAGCTTTAATAGGTTGAACTGTTATAAAGGCCAACTCGCCTTGGGGGTGCATAGATATGACTGGTTGAGTTTCACAGCTCATACATTTTCCTGAATGAGCTCGACAGAAAGATCCCCTATACCCAAACATGCATTAAATAGAGGAACCCATGCCTGCCAGATGAATGTGTCACAAGCAAGAAGAGGAAAAAAGCATAAGTAAGAAATGCCATTTACATGAACACATGGTCTATTGACTTAAGTGGGGCCTATTTTGGAGTAAATATGCAATCAAATCAAGCTGGTTCTTCCGTTTTAAAAATACCCAGATTTGGCAAAGTTGGGCCATGAAGCTTATTTTAACTGCTTTACAAAAGAAGGAATGTGAGGGTAATGCTGCAATGTTAGCTGATAAGAGTGCATACAGGGAGAACTTGCACAACATGATTTTACATGGTTCTCAATGACTGGCTCTAAGGCTGTTGGTGTGGTAAATGTCAAGGAATGATGGCGTTTCTGTTTGAAATAGATGAATCCATCAAGTGCGCATTCTCTCACATAAATTCTTTTGCTTTCTTGTTCTTTCCAAGAAAGAAACAAGAAAGAGTCAGGTTTCCTTCAATGCAACCCAGATAAATACTTTTTAAACCATAAGATACCTTTCCCTTCTCCTTCCTCTACACTTCTTTCCTTCGCCTCCTTTTCCCATTCCCCATCCCATCCCTTTTCTATTTCCTGGTTAAATTTTGTGAGGAAGAAAGTGTTGTTTTCTTCTAACATCTAGACACCTCTGAAGAGATTGAAGGGCAGCTTCTAAAAAGCCATTAGCTCTTCTTTTCTTTTCTTTCCTTTCCTTTTATTTTCCTTTCTTTCTTTCTTTCTTTCTTTCTTTCTTTCTTTCTTTCTTTCTTTCTTTCTTTCTTTCTTTCTTTCTTTCTTTCTTTCTTCTATGTGCTATATTGACCATGCTGAGCATGTAGCAGAGAGCAAGAAGTAGCTGTCCTATGGAGAAAGGTCCACTCCCACTCTCATTTAGAGAGTCCTCTGTGATGAAGAGAACACTCCTACAACTGACACGATAGCCATTAGCTGAGGTTGGGGGAGTTTTAATTGTACAGCTATCACATGACCCTCACTTGTTCATCGGGAAAGAACTGATTGGGATAACAGCACTGGCAAAACCCTGGCTATAATAAAAGCCAGCAAGGCAAAAATAATCCTCGAAAGAAAGGAAAGTAGGAAGGAAAGTTTTGAGAGTCCGGTAATGTCATGAGGATCTGTGAAACCAGGGGTGCCTAAACTTTTTGGGCTGCAGGCCACTCACATGGTTCAGTGGGGTGGTCACATGGTTTAGCAGGCCAGTCACATGGTTCCTCCCACCAGAAGTAGAAGTAAAACATGCCTAGCAATCTGTTTTGCAATACATATATTTTACAACAGGATGAGACAGATATTTTTTAGACTGCCATTTTCTCTGCTTAAACCAGGGGTGCCCAAACTGTGGCCTGCAGGCCAGATCAGCCCCCAACACCAATTAATCTGGCTTGTGCCACCTCATAGCTCCTGGAAGTGGAAGTAAAATGCACCCATACAGATGCATTTTATTTTCACTTCCAGGAGTGGCGAGGGTGGCATGGGCTGGATGAATTGGCGTCGGGGCTGGATTCAGCCTCTGGGCCATAGTTTGGGCACACCTGTGTTAAACTAATCAGAATCAATGGGAAACTGAATCTCCTCTTAAGCTGGAACAAATCAGTTGTATGGATGGGGTCCCTGAGGTGAGTTACATGAGAACCTTAGCCCACTTTGTAGCCTCCTGCTGGAACAGTCAAGAGTGCTCCAAAAACATTTATTATGCAATGTCTTTGTTAGAGCATTACACTGGTCAACACAATTTTTCTGGCATGAGGTACTCTGACGATTCTAAGGTAACTTTGAGATGCTGATTCCAAATCTGGCATCCATTTTTTTCTAGCACATCAGGTTTTTGAGATCTCAAATATTGCAATATACCTACGAACAGCAAATTTATCGTCCTATTCGTCGAGCTAAACAGACATAAGAACCTAATAAAATAACATCCAATATGCAATACTTTATTGAACAAACATATATTATTATGAACTGAAGCACAAAGTTGAGAGTGAAAGCATATTAACATGTAAGAATTGAAACGTTAAGATACGAAAATATGTACAAAAAGGTAAATTGACAATATCGACCTTACATCGCCATGAACGACCTTTTCTTGGATGCTCTGCGACATTCAACATATTAAAATGTCTCCCATCAAAGACCAACAGTAATCTGACATCATGTTGGTGTTCCATTGGCCTTGGTAATGTTCTTCCATTACTTTAATGTCTTGATGAAAACGTTCACCATGCTCTTCGCTCATGTCACCCAAGTTCTCTGGAAAGTTGGCCAAGTGACTATGTAAATAGTGAATCTTGATGCTCATTCTACATCCAAGTGCTTGGAAACTCAAGAACAGCTCCTCCACAATCTCTCAATAGTTGTCCGCTTTCTTGTTGCCAAGGAAATTCTGAACAACATTGGTGAATGCATTCCAAGCTCTAGCCTCTGCCGCCGTCATTGTTGGAAGAAAGTGTGGGTCCTTGATGAGAGTTCTAATTTGAGGGCCATCAAATATTCCTGCCTTTTTCTTCTCCATGCTGAGTCCTGTAAAGCTTGTGTATATATAGCTGAAGCAGTTTCCAGTGTGATTCAGGGCTTTGACGAATGGCTTCATTAACCCAAGTTTTATGTGCAGTGGAGGTAATACAATTTTATTCCTATCAACCAGAGGCACATTCGTAATGTTCTTGTCACCAGGCGTCAAACTGATTCTCGGTGGCCAGGTCTTTTCCACCCAGTGTTTTACTGTAGCCCTACTGTCCCAATAGCAAAGGAAGCAAGGGTATTTGGTGTAACCTCCTTGCTGGCCCAGCAAAACATTTACCATTTTCAAATCAACACAGATCACCCATCCATGATGTGTGTAATCCAATCTATCCAGAATTGTCTTCATATTGCCATACTCTTCTTTCATTTGTACCAAGTGTCCTATTGGGATTGAACCAAATATATTTCCATTGTGCAATAACACACATTTTAAACTCCTTTTACTACTGTCGATAAAAAGTCTCAATTCACTAGAATCATATGTGGGCAGTCCTATATGGAGAAGAAGCCCTTTAACATCATTACAATAAACAAGTGGACCATCAGATTGGAATTTACTTTTGCTTGGCTGCTTTTTTGTTACGATAAAAGGAGACACTAGTGCCAGGTCTGAGTAGTCCTTTCTCTTTCAGCCTGGAAGCCAACAATTCTGCAGACTGCATTGGCAACTACAAATCTCTTACCAGATCATTCAATTCAGGTTGACTGAACAGACTAACAGAATCTGCATCAGATGGTGTATAGGTTGGAGCATCATTATCCTCATCATGTGTAGTAGAACCGGATAAACTGTGGGATTCAACATCAATCTCTGGTAGCTCTGTATATTCAGGCACAGGTATTTCCTCACAGTGTCCAACTGGTTGTTTGGCAGACGGGATATTGGGGTATTGTATGTGGTGTCTGTTCTTTTTATTGAAACCTTTGACATTGACAAGGCAAAAGTAGCAGTCATCCACATGGTTCCTTCATTCTCTCCAAACCATCGGCACACCAAACTTCAGCTTAGAATTCATTCCTTTAGACCATGACCGCAATGTTTCGACACAGGTTTTGCACACTGTATGAGGAGCCCAACGTTTGTCTTGGCCTCCCAGTGGTATTTTAAAGTAGGCAAGATACACCCTCTTGACCAAGGTAGTGATGTTGCACCTTTGATCCCGCAAGGTGGAGCTGCCACAGATGTAACAGAAGATATCTGCGTCATTACGGCATTTTCTTCTTTCCGATGTTGTGCCCATTGTTATATCACAAACTGCACTAAAAATATGTATATAAATAAGGTTATCTACATAACATCACATTATAATCACTAATTTTATCACTATAATTCTATAACTGACTTGCACCAACATGCAGTCAGGAATGACAATTGGGTTGGCCAATAGCATAAAAATGTGATGTGATAGATCAAATCTGAGATCATATTTGTAATCAGCAAACTGAAATTAGTATAAAACAACTCCAAAAGCTCATGCCAGGAAAAAAATATTTTTTGTATAGCTGTGTTATCAGCCATCCATAATATATGCTAATCTGTCCCATGGTGGTCTAGGTTGGGAGGCTCCTGTTTATAGCAATTAGCGATTACACTTATATACTGCCCCACAGCACTTAATACACTCTCTGGTTGGTTCACAAGCTAATCAGCATTTTGGCCCCAACATGCTAATTATTCATTTTACCAACCTTGGAAGGATGGAAGGCTGAGTCAACCTTGAGCCCTGGTCAGGACTGATCTCACAACCTCTCGGCTGCAGTACAGCAGTTTAACCACAGTGCCAGCAGGGCTCTTATTTGGGACAATCAAAATTTGTATAGATGGTTTTTTGATGTGCAATTGTCTAGTGTGGGGTTGAAGGGTTTGTTTTCCTTCTATCCTGAAATGAAAAGGCATATTTGTTTTCATTTTATATTTTTTTGAAAAATATTTTCAATATTGTGCTGCATCACTTTATTGTTGTAAAAACTGGACTGAAGATTATATATCTTGGCTGTGCTGCTTTGTCTTTAGAAATGTTTGCTGCCTTTGAGTTTTGCAAAATTGACATTGATGACAGTGTATTTGGGTACAGAAAGAAATGGAAAACTCTCAAACTGATCCTAGTTAGGTGTTGAATTTCATAAATTTAGGTTAAATTTAATCTCCATCTTTTCTGATATGGGAATTTCCATGTTTCTGCATTACTGTTGTCAACACAGTAATTTTCGGTAATTAAATACTTTATTTACAACTAAATTAATTTGTGACCATTTCCTAGTAACTTTCCAGTCTCTGTCTATTTACCCTGTATTGTCTGGTCTCTGCTTCAAGATAAGTATATTCCATGCTGGAACCTACAAGTTGACTTAACTAACTTTATCAGAGGCAGTTTGGCTTTTCAAAAACATTGCTTTGCAGATTTCCAAGTGTGCATAATAAGTAAGCTTATGTGTTCCATTCCTGCATGTATGTTATATTCATCTACAAAAATTTCCAAAAATACTTCAAAAGTTACTCCAATCAGTATACATAGATGTAGCTGCAAGGTGAATATCGAAGTCAATTCCACAACACAATCCTCTAGGCTCAAAAGTTGAACCTCTTTTCTCCTAGGGCTAAGTCCAAAATTTTCATTTGAACTGGCATGCACATATGCTTGTTCAGGAACCCTGTGCTCAGCCTTTAACTAGGAAGTGGAAAGAGCCAACTATTGGCAATCTTCCTCACTTTCTTCCTTAAATAGAAGTCCTTGGCATTGTTATGCATTCTGACTGGTAATGCATTGTGATTGATATTACAGACTGTGTCCAAAGTGCAGAATAATAGGAGTCTTCTAGCAGGCATGTTATTTTCACAGAAGCATATGCAATTCAATTGACTAGCTGTCAGGGCAAGGGGAACTGTTACCCCTTGATATTTCCCATAAGTCAGGAAATACAATGCAATCATTAAGCCATTTCAGTATGTGGGTATTTGGCTCTTGTAAAGTATGGTAACACTGACATTGCTTCCCTCTCCATCTGCTAATGAAAGACAAGGACAGATGTGCACGCACACATGCGCACACACACACACACACACGGGGTGGAGGTGGTGAAGTGTACATATGTAAACTCTCTGACAGAGAAGTGAGAACAAAATCTAACTTCACAGCTCAAGACAGCAAATAAGCCACTTGTTCCTGATTATATTGTTTCTCCACAATATCTCTGTTCTGAGCTCAGTTTGTTGCATGGCACATTACAAATGCAAAATGTTTGACACTGAGATTTAGTCAAGGTCAATTACATTCTGAAGTTATTTGATGCTGGAATGTAGAAGAGATTAGAGGAATGCTCTTGCAACCATTTGGTCAAAAACACAGTAAAGGTTAGGCTGCCTGCTTCCACTGGATGAAAGGACTGACTAGGATAGTTTGAGGCTTCTGGGATTTCTAGACAAAATAAATGAATGAATAGACTGTGCTCCAAGAGAAATTCAAAGGTGATTATAGCCTACAGCTACTAAGTCTTTTGGAAGCACCATAATTTCAGAAAGCCCAGACCTTGGAAAGTTATGTTTACATAGTAATATCAGCTATAGTTTGAAGCCCATAGTTAGTTATTTACAGTTATTTGAAAAGTAACTACAATCATTACTTTTACTTAATTTAAGAAACCTAGACTTTAACAAGCCTATGCTATAAAAGATACCTTTATGCAGGGGTGTGCTGGGCACCATGGGGGGCACTGGACAGGAGCGAGGGGTGGTGACCAAGAGGGACAGGGGAGAAAGCTGCCCCTGGGAACTGCTTGGTCACTGCCCCTCACTTGCTCCACCCAGCGCCCAGCACTTTAGAATAAACTATTGCTCCAAGCTGAAGGAGGGAGCTTGGAGCAATAGCTTAATCTAAAGTGCAGCGTGCCGGGCAGATGATGATGATGATGATGATGATGATGATGATGATGATGATGATGATAATGATGATAATAATAATAATAATAATAATAATAATAATAATAATAATAATAATAATAATAATAATAATAATAATAATAATAATAATAATAATAATAATAATAATAATTTGCTCCCCAGGGCGCCAGAGACAAGGGCGCACTGGGATGAATCACCCTGTCCAGTGGCCTAGTCCATGCCTGCTTATATGCTGAGGTGACATAGACCTTGTAGCTATAAATTACTGCAAAATGTACTACAAAATCAAGGAAGGTGTCCCCCTATCTGGGGAACTAAAGAATACTCATATTTTTGTTCTCTTCTGTTTAAGTTATATTGAATACATAAAACATGTAAAGAATGAATTCTCAAAACCTCAGAATTTTTTGCCCCTGAGAGTAACATTTTTCCTCATCTAGGGCTCCATAATTTGTTGAGAACTAGTATCCTTTTCCTTTGAGAGCAAAGCACACACAGAGAGCAAAAAATGAGAAGAAAACATTTTTTCAGATGTTTCTAATCCTTAAAATATCATGCAACAAAGTAGCAACTACAGTGGTACCTCGCTTAAAGAGCATAATGCGCTCCATGGGATTGCTCTTTAAGCGAGTTTACTGTTTAAGTGAAACACCATTGTAAGTGTCTCATTGTGACTTCTGGCGGGGGGGGGGGATTACAAACCCCAATTTAGTTAAGTGAGCTTTTGGTTGGTTTTAGTTGTTAAGCGAGGCAACCGTTCTGAGACAATTCTGCTCTTTAAGCGAGTTAGTCTCTAAGTGAGGTGCTCTTTATGCGAGGTTTTACTGTACTGTATTATATTTTGGGCAAGTGGCATTATTTGAATTAAAGTAGCATTTGATACAATTTTACACAATTTTAGCAAAAATCCTTAGTTTCTTTTCCTGTCAAGAGAGTAACTAAACACCTTGCCTCTTCAATGGAGAAGGAGAATAATTCTTCGAGGTTGGGACAACTAAGAATTTACATCCATACCACTGTTAGAATTGTAATGTAACTTTGTGGTGCCTTAGTGTTAGGATGTGTAAGTGTCTGCCCGACTCTGGTGTATTGCAAGGTGTATTACACTCATGTTTCTTTAAGACCTAGCGAAGGGAGCACACAGGTGCTCTCACTCTACCTTACTGTGTGCTATCCGGCTGTGTATTTAGCCAGGAGCTACAGAGAGCTTCTTTGAGCGCTCATCTCCATGAGCTGTTTGTCTCCATGAGCTGTTGTCTTCAGAAGTGGTTTTGACATCAAATAAAGAGCTGTTCCAAGGCTGATGTCTGGAGCTGTGTTCGAGGGACTGCTTCATTGCTGTTCAACCCTACAGCTACTAGCCTACCATTTGCAGGTGCTGTTTTGCCTGCTTCAAAGCCTGCACTGATTGCTGTCTACAATCTGGGGGTCATTATTGACCCAATGCTCTCACTTGAACAACAAATAGCAGCAGTGTTCAAGGCTGCTTTTTTCCAGCTCCAGCAGATTGCACAGCTATGCTCCTACTTGGACAGATAGTCTCTCATAACCCTGACTCACTCTTTGGTTATCTCATGGATTGACTACTGTAATGTTCTCTACATGGGGCTGCCCTTTTGTTTGATACAGAGATTACAACAGGTCCAGAATGAAGCAGCTAGGCTGGTGACAGGCTTAAAAAAATTTGATCTTATTTCCCGAGCCTTGGCAGGCCTGCACTGGTTACCTGTTACCTATCGTGTCAGATATAAGGTGTTAATGTTATCATACAAGACCCTATATGGTTTGGGACTTTGTTATCTGTTGGAGCATCTCTCCTTCAGAACAACTCCCCACATCACCCATTCATCACATTTGGTGCAGCTGTAGGTGCTGACCCTGAGGATGGCTAGAAAGTTTATAAAAAGAAATAGAGCCTTCTCTGTGGCAGCAGCAACATTGTGGAATACACTACCGGTGGAGCTGTGTCCTCCCCATCACTGGATAGCTTTAAAAAACAATTTAAAACTTTTTTATTCAAGAAGGCCTTCCAGGGTGTGGTCCCTCTAGCAATAAATTAGACATTTAGTTGATCCTCTGTGCCCTCAGATGCAAGCTATTTTTTAAAAAAAATACTTATTTTTTTTTACTCTGGTGTTTATATATATGCATTTTCAAATGTGTGCCTATTTTTAATGTGTGAGTTTGTGCTGTTAGCTGCCTAAAGTAGGGAAATCCAATAGATGGGTGGGGTAAAAATAAATAAATAAATAAATAGTCACAATTTCATACCTTATATAGGCTGGTAAAGTTAGAATGACCTTGTGCTTCCACCTGAAAAAATGGAAACATAATGCTAATAAATCTAAATGATATTATACAGACGTACATTAAGTCTGCTCTCCAGAGTAATCTGGGACAGACTTGTCTGCTTTTTTGTGTGCATCCACACCAGCTGGAAATAAGAGTGGCCCCAGTTGACCTTTTGAGTACATTTGATTCTACTTTTTTCATGCAATCCCATATATGCCAGTCCCAGTGCTTGCAGACACTGGGAACAGGATATATGGGACCTTTGCAGATGCTAAAGCTGCTTTCAGTGACAAGTTCCAGTATCCTGAAATGGCTTATGAGCTGCTTCAGGGTATTGCAAATTGAACACTTCCTCTGCTGCTCTGTATTTGATTGTTTAGGTAAGAGGAATTTTTTCTTTCTTTGTGTAGAAACAATAGAGAAACTTCCCTTAGCTTCAGTTTAAATCAGTGCTATGTGGAAAAAGAAAGGGAAAAAAGGTGTCACTCTCACTTAGGTAATACAGCATGACAATAATCAAATTGGGAAAAAAAGTTCCACTTTCCCTGCCCATCCAGAGAAGAGCAGGGGAAGTGTTCAGTTTGACCCTATTGTGAAGTGCCATGTTATCTACTTCATGATACAGACAATTAGGTTGACCATACTGTTTGGACTAAGGCATGGGGTGCGCAACCTATGGCCTGTGGGCTGGATCTGCCCCATATTCACATTCATCCAGCCCCTGACACCAATTCATCCATCCCACACTGCCCTCAAAACTCCTGGAAGCAGATGTAAAACGTACATGTGCACCCGCACATGCATGTTTTACATCTCCTTCCAGGAGCAGTGAGGGCAGTGTGGGATGGATGAATTGGTGTCAGGGGCAGGATGAATTGTGCCCACACATAATGTGCCCACAAATGCACAAAACACTGCCATAAATGACCTGTGGATGTCATAAACATGTTTATGACAGCCATGGGTTATTTGTAGGAGAATTATGTTCATGTGCATGTGTGTTATGTGTCCATACATGCATGTTTTAGTTCTGCTTCTGGTGGGAGGAACCACGTGACTGGCACATTCAAACACACAACCAGCCACAGCCCAAAAAGTTTGGGCACTCCTGGACTAAGGGAATGGGTTCAATGAATTTAACATCTCCCCCCACCCTCAATGACCCAGGTATCCAGGCCTGGCCTGCACCACAAAAGCCATTCTGGATAGGTCCTGAGACATCCAGGTGAAAACCTAGTTTCCAGCTCCATTCCTGCTTCCCAGAGGGGCTGCCCTGTTTTTGTAGTATCCTCATAGTTACTCTTGTCTGTTGTCATTAGTCATTCCATGTGTGGAATTCTTTTTTCTTGCAAAGAGATTTCTGCACCCAATGGCAGAGCCTGCAAAATAAATAAATAACTCTCAGAATCCCCCAGGCACCAAGTTATATATTCATGACAAAAGCAAGGTTAACCCTTTGTTATTTTACTGAAAGAAAATAAATAATTTAGTACAATTGGTTGGGGAGAATAGTGTTCTACTGTAGGAGGAAACTGAGTTACTGTATTCATTAGTAATGTATTATTCTAAAAACTGAAGAAAATCTTTTCTTTGGCTCTTTTCCAAAAAAATTAAAAGAATAAGATTTATTTTCTGTCTCTTATCTGTACATTTCTTGGAAACAAACTGAACAAGTTCAAAACATATAGTAAATGATTTACTGACTTACATGACTGATCCATCCACTCATTCTTGTTGACTGCAGTATCTAGTTCTGGGGAGTTTTAGTGGCTTTTTGTTTTTATAGGAAATGTAATTCAGCAAAAGGAAACTGAGACTTATTTTGGCGTGTATTTGTTGAGCACATAATGTCCCAGTTATTTTAGGGTGTTTTCCATGCTCAGCAAAAGTACCCTTGCTTCAGTGTTTATCAACCTTTGGTTTTTGGACTTCAATTCCCAGAAGCCTAAGTCAGTTCCCCAAAGCACTGATCAGCAATGTACTGATTTAGGCTTCTGGGAATTGAACTCCCCCTGTGGGGTGTGGGCCTCATGTTGGGAACCACTGCTTTAGATCCATAAGTTGTCCTGAGTTGTGTTGAAACTAAAAAACAATCTCTAGCTCCCTTTTAGAAAATAGGAATACATCAAAATTTATGAAATTCTTCAGCAGGAGAGAAATAACTAGAAAATTGATTTAAAAATAAAAAGAAATGTGGGAGAAAGGCAAACTGCTATATAGTGCCAAGTCTGTAGTCAGAATTCTAGATTTTTTGGGTGGGTGGTGGTGGTGGGATTTTTTTCTGGTATACTGGTGGGGGGGTGGGGGGCAGGCTATCAGGTCCAGAGGGTTTTGCGCCCCATTGCCCCCCTCTGGCTACAGCCCTGGAAAATACCCACCCAAGCAAAGGGCTTCATTGCTTACCTTTTAAAATCTGGACTTGGATATCTGTGTAATCAGCCATGTGTATAATACTAACAATTACTTAGCAGCCACATAAACAGTCCTCATTATGCCTGGATGTACATATTCAGTTGGGTTGGTTAGATGGACAATAATTTCATTCAGTTTGTGCAGAACCTTCTAAAATTTATACATTTCAACATGAATAGGATAGAATGAATATGGACAAAGTGATCCTGATTTCTCCATCCTAATCCTGGATCCCGTGAACATAAAGAACTTTATCTTGAGAAAGATTAGATACTTCGTGTGTCAAGTGGTAAAGTTTGGTCCTATACAGAACTGCATGCCACTGAGTTCAGTGGGGCTTAATCTTAGGTAAGTGTGTGTAGAACTGAAGGCCAGGAGTTTAACCAAGAAGATGAAATCCAACCCTTTCTGACTAAGTAGTTCTTTGGGAAGCTTGAACAACTTCTTCTTTGTTAAACTGGTCACCAACACCACCACAGTTTCATACCAAATAAAGATGGTTGTTATCACTATGTTGCTGCTGCTTGTAGTGTTGTTGTGGGTATTATTTTTGCCCTCCTTCTCTCTATTCTTATTCCTTCATGATAAAGTTACTGTATTTTTTCAACAACTCTTCCCATTCAATCAACAATTTGTATTCCATGTTATTGCTTCCAGTCTCAGGAGTGTGGGAATTTTGAACTTGATTACATCATCACAATAGGTATAAAAATCCACTTAGGTCCAGTTGTCATTCAAAAGAAATATAGGAAAGGGGAATCTCCCTCTGTGAGACACCAAAATTAGCAAAAGTGTGCATACAAATGTGTGTTTTCTCAGAGAACATGCACACTTCATGGTTTGCTTGATTTGTAGTTGCTGAAAAGTGCTGTGTTGGAATATGAAAAAACTATTGCTTTACTGGTCACAAGAAGTGGAAGACATGGAAATAATTTTGCTTACATTGAGCTTTTTGACTCATTTTAACAGCAACTCCTTACCTTCATATCCTATTACCTAAATACAGGGAAATTGGAATTAAGTCTTACCCCCATCTTGACTTTGGCAGATTCCTTGTGTGGAAGATCAGCCATACAAACTGTCACCAACCCTGTTAAGGTGGAGATATGCCCACAAAATTCCCTTTTCCACCCTGTGGACTACAAGTCTAAGAATGCAGCCTATTCATATTTTCAATGCTCTAATGGAGTTTTTTGCAAATTTTATAAAACAACAGCAACAGCAACAACAACAACACCCCCCCACACACACACACCTACCTTATGGCATCTTATGTCCACATAAGGTATTTGGAGTCTCAAGATCCAAATACCTTATGTGAACAATGAGTTTTTGCAATCCAGTCTCATCAAGATGACACAGCCAGATACAAGAAAAATCATCTTGAGCCAATAGGCTCAACAAAGGTTCTTGTTTGTGTTTTTCATCTGTAAAGATTGGATGTTTTGTTTTTCTGGATGAGCCTTTCTCACTCAGATGCTCTTCAGATGTGTTGGCTTGCAACTCATTGTGAAGGATGCAATGGGAAATGTAGTCAGACACACTTAGAAAATAGTCAGTGGAGGAATAATGTGTTACATTTCACTAGGAAGACAAGATGATGAGATGCAGAGCAGCTTTTTTTTGTAACAGCCATACATCTTTAGAAAACAATTAGATTCATATGACAGCTTAAAGCATCCTGAGCAACACTTTGATTTTTCTAGTTCTTTTTAACCGAACAAAAGAGTAAATAGTTTGGTCATTGGGAAGAATCACCTTTTTTACCATTCTGTATCCATGCTCTTTCTTGTCTCCACTTCAGTGATCATAAGACCCTGGCTTCCAACCAGACTACTCTTGTATGACAGATTCAAAAGGAGCTTTAAGGAGCCATTTCCAGCAGAGACGCAGCAGGCATGTAACATATGCTAGGTATCGGCAGGCAGATGGGGTCAGTCAAGGCTGATGAAGCATAAGAGAGGGGCTAGGATAGGGAGAGGGTAAAGAATCTCTGCTAGCTGGTTGGATGCCATCACCCAGGCAATGTTAACAGTTTGTTGATGTTCCCTGCAGGGCTTGCAGGTCAACACTCTAGGTCAAGGGAATTAAGAAGGATGCTTCATATAGAAATGGAAGGTATGGGAAATTGTATCAATGCAGCTGATAAGACACAGTGTAAGTTGTGTCTTGAAGAAGGGCAAGATGAAGGACACCCAGCCCAGTCTCTACCTGAGTAACTGGGAACAGCCATCTGTCTGGTTTCTACCTGAAATTATCTGCACACTGTGTTGAAAGTCACTGTACTAATTAAAATCAAACTTGCCCAATGGCATAAGATGTTGGACAGCAGTTGATTCATGACTTAGTCAAAGCCACAGGGAAGAAGGAAGAGAATTTTCTTTGGAGCCAGGATCCACAAGCATATGGTTGACCATATACTTGGGGGTTGGATCCATATGGTCCACTCCAGAGCCCATATGTTCCAAGTGTTGTTGTTTTTTTACAATGAGCCGATGACCCTTGTTCTCCTTTAGCTCTTGGCTGCATTTATTACAATTTGTTCATGCTCTTAAAAATAATGAAGCAAGAGTAGAGGAGAAATGCCATCAGTCAAGAGACAGACCTCACTTTCTTTCATCACCAGTAGATTTTCCCTTGTTGACTATTTCACCTTGTTATATTGTTGCAGGTGACATAAAGTTTTCTGCTTTGGGGAAAATGGGTAGAACATCCCAAGCCTTCATTTTGCAAGTCATGGAAAGTTATCTGATCATTAGGGCTGCTGGTGGTTTGAGAGGGCCCTATAGGTGGCCCTTTGATCATCCAAGGTTGCTTCTGAGCTGCCTATTTTCTTTCCTCCCGTGTTGCTGCCTTCTTTCTCTCCCGTACTCCAACACTCTCTTTTTCATTACAATTGTAATTCCACAAAAACATCATACAGTCTTTTTTTTTTTACTACTAATATACACATTACTGTTGTGGACTACAGCTCCTCATATTCCCAGTCAGCAAAGGCCATGTGGTTTTGTGATACCAGGAGTTATAATCCAAAAATAATTTCATAAAGCTCAGCTCATATAGAATCATTGAAATGGGTCAAGCTCAAGTTACTGAGCTACTTTGTTTTTCATGAGTTTTATCTTTTCTTATCTCTGTTCTGCTTTATTGACTTTTCCAATAGTGCTGCTGGCTGTGCCAAATTTCTTATTTATTCTTTTTCCTTCACTATCAGAACAAAAAGTGTGGTCAAGTCAGTATTTATTTTTTGTTGATTTAAAGTATTTTCTCAACCAAAAAGCTTCTTGGATTGTAATAATAACTGTTTGTTTGACTTTCTCCTCCATTCATTTTTTAAAAAAAAGTCACAAATTTATGAGTTTATGAGTTATCAATCTTGGTAAATTCATTTTTTAAGGAAAGAAAACTTTCTCCATCTTCATTGGTCCAAAATACATTTTTGTTTGTTATATGCCACTTTTCTCCCCATAGGAGAATCAAGGCAGCTCAGTCAATTAAACTATATAATAATCACAATAAAAAAACACACAATTCACACACAAAAGATTAAATATATCGCAGTCTTTACATACAATACATGCATCATTCATAAATGTATGAATGCATTGTGTGCTGTCAATTATGTTTTGATCTGTGGCTACCTTTTTCAGGGTTTTCTTGGTAAATAATGTATACAGATCATTTCCTTCTTTTGTGAGGTACCCTGGGCCAGTACAACTTACTCATGACTATGCAGGTTTGCTCTTCTTCCAGGAGGCAGAGTGTGGAATTGAATTCCCAACCTCTGGCTCCATAGCTGAACTATCCAGCCAGCTAGTATTCCTGAAAGGGTAAAGTTCACCCTTGCTCAAAAGCTAATCATATCCAACTCTAGGGTTCGGTGCTCATCTCTATTTATAGTCAAAGATCCAGTGCTGTCTGCATCTGCAGATGTTTCCATGGACATGTGGCAGGCATGACTAGAATACTGTTTAGCTTCTCACCAAAGTGGTCCCTATTTATCTACTTGCAATTTCTTGCTTTCAAACTTCTAGGTTGGCAGAAGCTGAGATAGAAATGGGAGCTCATTCCAATGTGCAGCACTCTCACCTCAAACTACTGACCTGACGAATTTCTAGTCATCACATTCAGCATCTTAATCACTAAGCCCCTGCAGTCCCTTAGTATTCCTGAAACTCCCACTTAAAATTCTACTTGCAAAAAAAGGTTTTTGCCCATGATGGAAGGAGAAGGGGGTGTGTGGCATCCTGACTGAGAAGGCTCTCATTTACATTACCACCAAACAAGTCTGCAAGAGTGTTGGACTTGGGAAAAGGACCTGCCTAAAGGTCAGGTCTCCCTGATTGGACAGCCTATACATTGAATTATTAAATTAAATTAAAGATCTTAAAAAGCTGAGAAAACTCAAAAAGAAAAGAGGAAAAAGTGGAAAGAGAGAGAAAAGCAAGTAGTTTTTCAATTGGATTGTTGGAAAGACCCCACTTCTTCATATTTTCCCCTACAACATTCTGCTGGAATGGTCCTTGCTGGTGACAACTTGAAGAGCCCAATAATTGAACATCACATGTATTAATAAAGGAAGAATTAATGTACCAAAGATCAGTAAGCCAGGGTAATAATAGGACTACGTCTAATATCATGTAAATTAATTTCTTTGCCATGGAAATATCTTCCTTTCCCCCCAGTTTCCACATGCATCCACCAAACCTCCTCTAGAGCAGTTGCATCTGTGGAATCATGGACTATGGCAAGACTGGGGAAAATTTCATTCTAATAGTAGTGTCAGTTTGAACAACACATATGAAGCAATAGAGCCCAGAGTGTTGATCTTAATTTTTTTTGTCCAACATTGTGTATTAAAAAGAAGAAACCTATGTTTCTCCAGGTGTTGAGCTATTATTCTCATTTTGATTCATCCTCAGCCAAATGGGCTGTGGCTGATGGGAACTTGAATCCAACAACATCTGGATGATCACCAATGTCACTCAACCCTATGATAGTTAGTGAATGTGTTTATTTGTGAAGTTTATATCCTGACTTTCTGTGGGAGTTCCTAATGGTAAAATTATAGTAAAATACACTGAAAGTCTGAAAACAGATTTAAAGCATATCAGTAAAAGTAATGATATCCTGTTTTAACTAAAGCCCTGCTCTCCAGAGCCCTGCTCACCTTCAGATCTGCCCTCTTGAGCTATGTTAGCCTCAAATTTCTCATCTTCAAGGAAGAAGAATATCTCAACACATCATACAGCCCATCAAATAAATAAATGGTCAACTCTTCCTGCAAGACTTTTTGCTCGTGTATGAGACTTAAAAGATCAGCAGTTTTTAGAAATCAATGGTAGCATTAGCTGAATAATTTGCTAATTCGCACAAAAGACTAAGACAAAAGAGAAAGTTTTCTGTATTCATCACAAGTTTTTCTGCATAAAATGTAAGACTTTTGCACACACACATACACAAATGACTTCTGTAATTTTTTGAGGGGGTGGGATGCAAGAAAGGAACCACCACTTGCCCAGTGTGGAAAATACTTTTTTGAAAAGTTTTCTCCTATAAGAATAGGTAAGTATTTATATCCCTACTCAGGATATGGACTATAGCAGTGGTGGCAAACCTATGGCACACATGCCAGAGGCAGCACTCAGAGCCCTCTCTGTGGGCACCTGTGCAGTCAGCCCAGCACAGAGTTTGCCCTGCCCCTCTGCCCAGCAGCCCAATGACATTGCTTCCTCCCTCCCCAGCACAGAGTTCACCCCACCCCTCTGCCCAGCAACCCAATGGGAGCATTTCCTTCCTCCCCTGTTGCTTTGTTGGCACTTTGTGATAAATAAGTGGGTTTTGGGTTGCAGTTTGGGCACTTGGTCTCTAAAAGGTTCGCCATCCCTAGACTATAGACAATCCTGTCCCATTGTTTTGAATGGGAGATAATTTGTTACATGACACAGGAAGCAGTGAAAGTAATTATTTCATTTCAATGCTTTCTGTGAGATTGAGGTTTGGGAGACATTGCCTTTTTATTATTATTATCATTGCAGAATCCCATGAAACTTTTTTTATAGAGACTGGAATGTCACAGTTATTATTATCCTGAATGAGGAGACTATATCAACCCACCTCATTTGCAGCTATTTTTTAAATCCAGGGACTAAGAATATGAACCTGCAGTTCCATCTTCATCTCTTGCAGTGTCAGGCCTTTGTAGCAGTGAAAAATGGGCTGGCATCCTACTGTGAATTTAAATATTCCCAACCTAGGAATAAATGGATCTCATGGCTCGTTTATCTTTCAGCCTTTAATTAATAGTGGTTAATTGTAGTTATGAACTGTGGCATTCCAGTCTCTATAATCCATACATTTTCTTTAATGCATTCTCACAAAGATGGTGTTAGCTTGCAAGAGAATATTAGTGAAAATATGAGTTGTCCATAAAACCTTTAGCATTCCATTTAAATGCTTTCAATGGAAAAATTGAAGGAATCAATATTTTCATCCGCGTAACAAACAATAAAGGCTGACAAGATAGCAACTAATTTGCCTTATTGTTTTTCTAACCAAGCCAGCTTCTTTCTTTATAGGCTGGAAAGTCTCAAGTATAGTGTTGTGTTCTTGCATACTTTAAAAAAAGCTAAATCTGCATAGAGACATTTAGAAAAATGAGAAATCTAAAGGACAATAGTTTTGAAGCATTTGCATGAGATTAATAGGTACAGAAGATATTGGCTGAAATTCTGTTGTACAGTTGCGCAAATGACTTAACATTTAGATGCAAACTGATATAAGGTAAGTATTATGGTCAGATGAAATTGATTTGATCCACCAAAACTCATATTAACATATAGCAGTTAGTCTGTAAGTTGTCACAAAGTTGTCTTCATAATTTTTTTATTTTTGTTTTTACTTTTGTTTCATTCCTTGTCTGATATGGCGAAAGATAAAAACATATCTGTATGACTTATTATCCGTTGCAAGTGAGATGGAGGTTTTTTTTTGTCAGTGTAGCTTTTTAAACTTATAGCAGTTTGCTTCCAAAAATAGCACACTTTGTGCAACTGTGCAACAAGATTTAAGCTTTTGTTTTATATATACCTGTACAGGTATATATAAAATGTACCTGTGGAACATTATACAGTTATACCTCGCTTAAAGATCACAATGTGTTCCACAGGAATGCTCTTTAAGCGAGTTTGCTCTTTAAGCGAAACACCATTGTAAGTGACCAATTGTGGGGGGGATTGTGAACCCTGATTTATTTGTTAAGCGAGTGTTTGGTTGGTTTTATTTGTTAAGCAAAGCGAACATTCAGAGAAAATTCTGCTCTTTAAGCGAGTTACTCTTTAAGCGAAACGCTCTTTATGCGAGGTTTGACTGTATACATTTAGCTTTCAGTCTTATAATTCAGGTTGCCGGTCTTCATGATTATGAATAGTAAGTGGTTGGCTGGAAGAGGAAATGCATCATAAGAAAAGCAACACTATCCACCTCAAAATATTAATTACAAGTTCTATCATTTGGAAAAGTTTTATTTGTTTATTTGTTTATTGGTGGTTTGTTTTTGCACTATTGTCATAGACCACTCATCTGGCACTGGGTCAGGGATTCTGAGAGTTATACAACAAAGTAACTTTTCTAAAGTATAGCCACTTCTACAGGTGAGTGAGGGACTGTGGTGGCTTAGTGGTTAAGATTCTGAATTGGATATCTGGAAGGTTGGCAGGTCAACGCAGTTCGAGATCTGAGTGTTGCACAACAGAGTGATCTCCCATCTTTGTCCCCGCTCCTGCCGTACTAGCAGGTCAAAAGCAAGAAATTGCAAGTAGATAAATAGGTACCACTTCATTGGGAAGGTAAACAGTGTTCTGTACACTCTGGTGTCTAGTCGTGTCTGCCACATGTCCATGGAAATGCCTGCAAACATAGAGAGTGCTGACTCTTTGGCTATAAACGGAGATGAGCACTAAACCCTAGAGTTGGATACAACTAGATTTTGAGCAAGGGCGACCTTTACCTTTACCTTATAGGTGAATAGGAGAATGGCCAAGCAGTAAAAATAGTATTTTTATTTCATAAATAAATTTCCTTCTGTGAACCACATATTTTTTTCAGGCTAATTCATCAAATAATAAACCATTAAACAGATTTCATTCACTATTTTCTACTTTCATGTACATTTTTTCATTTGGATAAAATTCAGTAACAATTCCCAGTGTGGTATGGTGGATATCATGATGGATTTCATAATATTTCCACCTAATATAAGGAGAGATGTAACAGAGGGTGCCAAGAGAACTAAGCAAGAGAATGACCCTCAACATTCTCTGAACGGATATGTATCTCAAGTCCACTGGCTCAGATCCAGGAAGAGCTTTCTGGCAAGAACAAACATTCTTGATCTTGAGGGTACACAAGAGAAAAACCAAATTAGAAGATGGAGAGAGTAGCTCACTGGAGAAGGAACAACAATGAAGGAGGATATAGCTGAGGTATTCCCTGTGGCAATGTATGGTTGTGAGAGCTGGACCATTAGGAAAGCTGAGCGCAGAAGAATAGATGCCTTTGAGATGTGGTGTTGGAGGAGAGTTTTGAGAGTCCCCTGGACAGTGAGGAGAACAAATAGGTCAATCTTAGAAGAAATAAACCCAGAATGCTCCTTAGAAAGTCAAATTGTAAAGATGAAGCTAAAGTACTTTGGACATCAAATGAGAAGAGAGGATTCACTTGAGAAAGCCTTGATGCTTGGAAGGGTCGAGGGCAAAAGAAGAAGGGGACGGCCCAAGATGAGATGGTTAGATGGTATTGTGGAGACAATGGGCACAGAGCTCAGTGAGTTGAGGGGGATGGTGGAGAACAGGAGTGCCTGGCGGTCAATGGTCCATGGGGTCGCAGAGGGTCGGAATCGACTGTGCGACTGAACAACAACAAATAGCTGAGGAACTCAGCCTCTCCTATGTCACTTGGACGACCTTGAATAGGCTGAGGGTTGGTGTTCCAACATGCTCAAGACCAACATGCTCAAATGGAGGCTGTTGGCAGACAACACATTTTGTGAATGTGCAGAGATACAGACCACAGTTCATTTAATGGTCTGCTGATTAGTGCCAGAAACATCCACTGATGCGGACTTAAGTTTGGCCAACAACAAGACTAAGAAGGTGGCATTATTTTGGCAGTCCAGTGTTTGATCGGGACATGAAAGAAGAAGAAGGACCATAAATAGCATGCTGGTCTAGGACTCACAAGGCTTTGGTTCACATTCCCATGGAAACTCACTGGGTATGTGGAACTGGCAAGACCACCCTTTAAACATCTTACCTTTAAATTCCTGTTTTTGTTGTTCAGTCACACAGTCAATTCCGACCCTTTGTGGACTATAAGTCAGTTCTGATTTGATGGCAAATAACAAGTTCGATAAGGTAGCAAAAGCAACAGGCAATTGCAGATCTATAGTTCCTTTATACTTAATAGACCCACAGACCTAAGCTTCTTGGAACAGAATTAAACTCTTAAATAAGAAAAAGATGTTATAACAAAATAATCCAAGATTCAAGAAGAGAAATCCTGGAGAAATATCTGGGGAAATAAGAGCAATTGGAAGTTTTATCTTCCAAATAGTATTGACCAAACAGCTAGCACTCTGTCTAACTGAGGTTCTTCTTATATTCAGTGGATTGCCACTGAATTTGAGCTGCAAAGTACAATAACTTTTAAAAACTGATTTCCCCAGGAATCACTGTGGTTGTAAAACGAGGCTTGGCGGATGCATGTATTAAAATACTTAAATATTATTATTTTAATAAATCAATTTTAAAATGTTTACTTTTAATTGAATTTTAAAATGTTTTAGTTTTAATTGGATCTGAATAATACATGAGTTCAATGTTATTTTACTATTTGTAATTTTATTGTATTTTAATTCTATTTTTAAAAGATTACACTGTAAACTGCCTTTGCTCTAGGTAGCATATTTCAAACATTAAATATATACACAGGTAGGTCATTGGCTACATTTTGCCCAGCCCAATATAAATCATTATTTTTAAAATTCTGTCAAATTCTAAATTGTTTATGTTTTCACCATCATCACTACCTTCCTTTCTGTAACCCCAGTCCCAATGACAGCAACAGCATAATGATTACCAGCTGCAATTATCATTTATTTTCTAGATATGAAAGCTTATAAAGTGAAAATCAGGGTGGGAAATAAATAATTCTAAAAATTCTGTCATAATATATGTGCAAAAAAAGTAGAATCTCCAATCTCTAAACTGATTATTATTCCTCATCATAAGTTTTATGATATATGAAAATGGAATTATTGACTCTATCTCACAGAACTATTCAGAAAACAAGATCAGTAAAGATGATCAAGAAGATTAAAAACCAAATTTCCTATATAAATTATAAAACAATAGGCCGATTTTTAACCAAAAGGAAAGATTTGATTCCTGGTATTGCAACATCGTCTGGACAAATCCTACAGAAGTTTCAGTGAGATACCTGTTGTGAATCTGAATTTGTCTGTGTTATGGTTCCACTATCTTTTTTAAAATGAACTTTGATTTAAGCCTGAGATATTTTGAACACAAACTCACAATTTGATTGTTTTGTCCCATGAAGTGTAAAGTCATATTTTTGTCTTTTAAATGAATGAATGAATGAATGAACAAAAATAAATAAAATAGTGATGTTTCTCCATTCATTATTGAAATGGATGAGCTAATCTTATCCCAAATATTATGGCTATATGAGATGTCTGAAGTGGATTTTAAACAAAGTAAGTGTGCAATAAATAATATCCTAATGTGTTGGGTTTTAAGAAAAAATATTATTGTACACAAGCTAGAATAACACATGATATCCTGGTGTTGCATCAGTAATTATACATGGCAGAAAATGGCTTCTTAGGTCAATCTATTCAAAGGCAAGCTGGAAAATTGCATGCTCAAAGAAGCCAGTGACAAACCGCTTACATATTGCAGTACATTGATAATAGCTGTATGGTCTGAATGAAGTGTATAGAAAACATTCTTCTTCTTGTGCTGTATCCAATTCCAAATATTGGCGATCATCATGGTGATCAGCCATGAAGGTTGTCCTGCAATATAATCCCATGGCCTTTCATCTGCCTTCCGCATCGCAGCATGATACCTGTACCGCTGATCCAGCTCTGCGAGTCACTTTCTGGTCTTGAGCCCTTTACACAAAGTCCTCCTTAGCCCCAGGACAATATTGATGAAGCTGCTGCCCTCCATCAAGATGGATTCAAGTGGGATTTAATCCACTTGGGGAACATCACCCTTCCCTGTGTACTTTGCCAAAGCTGCTAGTCCTCAAGGTGGTCAGGTTAGTTAACTGCCACCTGACTCTTGGTGTTGAGTTGTTGACAGTATGGTTTACTCTATTACCATAGAAGGATAACCTGGCCAGACTTGCCAGCATAGATGATGTTAAATATCAACTCTCTACATTCTACCCTTACATTTAATCATTATATGTCTGTTTAAAAAAATATTTGATTGCTGGATTTAATACATAAGTCCTTCTTCTTGTGGATAGCCAACAAGTACTTGCTCCACTCTGAGAGCACTTCAGATAGTCCTGATATGGCCTGTTATCACACATTTGTCCAAGAACACTGGACTTTACCACTAATATATGCCACTGACTAAGTGACAGCGTATATACACTTCAGGAATCACAAGTGTACAGTCTAAACCAGGAACTTGGAACAACCACTGGTGAGATACTTTAGCATTAGAACATCATGCTCAGTTTGGTTTGCCAGCAATTGGAGTAAAAATACTATCAGATCAAATAAGATGAGATAAAGGGGAAACATCTGGACATACAGAGTTGACAATCTGGCACCTCATGGCTTGAACATAGAGAACAACTCTCATTCTAGAATGTCCTGCATATCTCATATCTACCATTTTGAATACTTTTATATAGAGCAATTGAAAAAGAAAGAAGCCAAAATGTCTTGCCGTAATATTTAGTAATACAGTATTATTTTCCTGTTTTCCTAGTTACTCTGTTATATACATTTGAGCAAATACACACCTAAACCTCAGCTAGACTGAAAATCAGAGTTTTGGAAAGTTTATTTTTCATATTACAGCTCCTCAAAATCCCTAGTAAACTCAATGTATTCAAAGAGCTATAGTTTTAAAAAGTAAATGTTTTAAGCATTCTTTCTCTGTGTTTGTATTTCTCATCTTAAAGAACCCAGTCTTTCCATGCTTTTGACTTGCTTGTTTTCTATGTCTACTTCCTGCAGTCTGATATGATATAGACTAGATCACTATAGTAGGAATTAGGTGTTAATAGGATGGATATAACCCATAGATTGCTGGTTAAGGACCAGTGGAGTTGTCAGAGGTCAGTTTACTGTCTTATCCAGACCTTCTTAACAATTGCATCCTATTGTCAGGCCACAAAAGATGGTTAAGAGAACAGAACTGGCTTCTTGCACATAATAACATATTCCCTAACACTGCAATCTTTCATCAAGTGCTATGAACTGGATTAAACTAGAAACCATTAAGAATTGGAGCCAAATAAAAAAGCTTTTCCCCCTGATCCTTCTGGCAACTATTCCCAAACCTAAATCTTGCTCTTTTAATTATTACTGATGCTAACTTTTTAATTTGTATTGCATCCTGTAGTAATAAATGCTGTAAGTCTAGCCAAGAAGCAGGGATGTGCAAATCAGCAAAACTCAAGATCCTTGAGGTTGTCCAGCTTCCACTTCAAAGCTCATCACAGGAATTCCAACAATAATAAATCAAAATTTTATTTCAAAAATATTAATGGCTGCATTATGATAACATTTCCACTCCAGAAGACACACACACAAAAAAAGACACTGGCTGAAATCCAGTAGAAAGTCACAACTAGAGTTTTGTTGCTATATGCCATCAAGTTGAAACCAACCTAAACCAACCCAGCTAGTGCTTTTTAGGTAAATGAGATATTTAACGTTAAGTTTTACCAGTTTCAGTGAGCTTCCATGACCAAAGGTGATTCGAATACAGGCCTTCAAAGTCCTAGTCTATTACTCGATCCACTATGCCATTCTGGATATCTACACTGAATATATGAGGATTTTATGAGTTCCACTTATTCAATTGTTCTATTTTAGTTTAACTTATTGTTGGATTTTAGCCATTGTCTGGGGTGTGTGTGCTTGTTGTTGTCTTATATTTTCTGAATGATTTATCTACATTAGTGTAAAACACAGTGTATTAAAAAGGCAGTTGTGGCCTTGATGCATGAAGTAGTAAAACCAGGAGAATGTATTTTATTGTAATTGTGTATTCATTATATAATATTTTATTATATGATTTTATTGTATTTTGAGCTGCTCAAAGGAGGCAACACTAATGGGGTGGTACAGAAACGGATATGGTTTGTTTGCTTCTTTGCAGTCAGTCATCCTGTCCTGTAGTGCTTAGTTTCAAAAGAAAAAGACATCAGTTTGCACAACAACAGCAAATACATATGGGAAATAAATCTGGAGTCAACAATGCCACCCCTTGATAACTTCAGACACACATAGGAGCTAAAGTATCCTGAAGGGATTGGAGACTCTTCAGTGTGCTGTCTCATTGTGTTAAGATGGCTGTCTTGATTGAAATCTTTAGTGGAGCAAAATTTTATCACATTGCTATCTTGAATTGAAAGTAAAGATAAAGGTCGCCCTTGCTCAAAAGCCAGTCATATCTGACTCTAGTGTTCATCTCCATTTATAGCCAAAGAGCCATCACTGTCTGTGTCTACAGACATTTCCATGGACATGTGGCAGGCATGACTAGATGCTGGAGTGCACGGAACACAGTTAATTTCCATTGAAGCAGTACCTATTAATCTGCTTGCAATTTCTTGCTTTCAAACTGTTAGGTTGGCAGGAGCTGGGACAGACAACAGGAGCTCACTCTATCGTACAGCACTTGGGTCTTGAACTGCCGATCTGCTGCCTTTCCAGCCATCAATTTCAGCATCTTAACCACTAAGCCATCACTGTCCCTTTGATTTTAATTGAAAGTACTGAGGTTAAACTTGAACTGAAAAAATGTTACTTACATGCTACATAGGGCATGTAGTACATGTTCTTTGTTTATGTTTCAACTCAAGCAGGCACCTGAATTCCCAAAGAAGACTTTTTTTTCTCATTGTAGCATGAGCATAAGTGTTTCTAGATGGCATGTTTTCACAGCAGATCCGTCTCAGTGTTCTTTGCATTAGCATGCTCACTGAAGGGGAGAAGATGTTCATCTGGCCGGACAGATTCAGTGTCAGCAGGATTGTTGACAGTCCCGAGAAGCAACAGTGGGCTCACGACAATCTTTATTTATATGGAATGGAGACATATGTTTAGAATAATCTGCTCTTTTTGCTTGGTAATTAAAACATCTGTGAGCAGAAGAGGGGTATAAGAAGAAAAGAAGGGGGAAACCCTTGCTTTAGTGAATAATACTGGAGCACAAAGCATTTACAGAATAGTGAGGGGATGTTCTTCTGCAGAAGTGGCTGTCTCCAATGATTGGTCCTTGGAACTTTCACTGAATGGATGTCAATCAGGGTCAGTACACTGAAACTGCTCTGTCTATGGCTGTTCCTGTGTACCCAGAGCTGCTTGATCCCATATTTACCCTTCCCTCACTATGCAAAATGTGTAGAAAGCAGATAGGGGAACTGCTTTTACCTCTTTATAAAATGCCCCCCCCAAGAGACCAAGAGCCATCCAATGTAGCTGAGTGATGAGGAATTCTAGACAGATGAAAGAATCATATTTTCATAGAGTGAAGAATGTTAAACTATAGAATTTGCTACCCTGTCTGGTTAAGACACTGACTGGGAGGTGGAAGGTCAGCAGTTCAAAACCTGAGTACTGCATGGCAGAGTGAGCGCCCGTCTCTGTCCCAGCTCCTGCCAACCTAGCAGTTCAAAAGCAAGAAATTGCAAGTTGATAAATAGGTACCACTTCCGTGGGAAGGTATATGGCATTCCATGCACTTCGGTGTCTAGGCATGCCTGCCACATGTCCATGAAAACTTCTGCAAATGTAGATAGTGCTGGCTCTTTAGCTATAAACAGAGATGAGCACTGAACCCTAGAGTCAGATATGACTGACTTTCGAGCAAGAGTGACCTTTACGTTTACCTTGACTATAAACAATGTGTCCGCTCTAGTTGTATTAAGAACATGAATGACATGTTCAAAACATAGCCTCAGATATTAATGAAATCTGATATACTTCACGGAAGAGGAGGATCGTAAGAGAGGGTGCATTCATAGACATAAATATCCCAGAGGTAACCTCCATTGAACACAGCAGGGTTTTATGCTGAGTAAAATACAAGAGTGTTCTATCAATTTAATCCATTGGTAGAGAGAGCCCAGTGTTTATAAAACAATAGATGGACTTTTTAGTCATGAAAGCCTTTTTGCCACTAACCCTTTATCTCAAAACGTTGGAACTTACTTTTTTGAGCCAAATGCTGTCCACAAATTTTCTTCCCAATCTACCTTTGGTGGGAGGGCACCATGAAGTGACGGAATATCATCCTATGCAGGCATCCTGTAAAAAGGGCAATTTAAAAGTGTGAGCTAGGAGTCGTTGCCTGTTGGTGTTGCTATATGAAGGACAATCTGAAGAGGATATGGGGGGGGGAGCAATCTTGCATGTACTATCAATGGGTATTAGTGGGAAGAGGGTTGATAACTTAATGCAGTGGTTCCCAAAGTGGGGCCCACATGGCACAGTGGGGCTTCAATTCCCAGAACTGAAGCCCCAGTGGCTGATCAGTGCTTTGGGAAATTGACTTTGGCTCCTGGAAATTGATGTCCAAAAACTAAAGTTTGGGAAACACTGGTTTAAGGTAGTTGTTCCTTAAGAATCACAAACATCATTGAATACACAGGGATTCTAGACCAGCCTTTCAAGAGCTAAATGTTTACCATCTCAGTGGGTAATTCTGGCAGTTTCATTTCTTCTCATATTATTTTTTTTTATCAAAGTCAATCATTATATTTATACATCACCTTATTCTAATCAGCTCTATGTAGCCAACAGTTAGACTAAGAAAATAGCCAAAGTTTCTTGCCTGAGTGGAGATTTTGACCCAATCCCAGTCTGTTGCACTGTTTGGTCCACTCTAGTGATGGGCTATGTTGCTCCTTTTCCTGGTGACCACACAACATAAGAGCCAGAGTAAACCTGCCCATATAATATTTCTACAAGCCCCTTATTGGCTCCCTTTCAGTTTTACTCTTTTTTGGGTGCAGGTTGAATACCTGTATTTTCATTTCGGTTCAATTCCACATGTGTGATCACTGAGATCAAACAAAAAGCAGATGGCTTGTTGCTTTTCATTTCCAAATACTATACAGTAAAACCCGGGTTATGATGGAGGTCTGTTCCAACAGCCTCCGTTGTAATCTGAAAAAAACTGTAAACTGAAACATCCATAGGGATGCATTGAAAAATAAAACAATAATCCTGAATTGATTGTTGTAAACCAGAAAAAAAAACCCATTAAAAATGTGTAAACTGGGACAGCATTTCCTTAGGATTTGTCATTGTAAACTGGAGCAAAGTTAAACTGAGGCAGTTGTAACCCAGGGTTTTACTGTATGGTTAAGTGGCTTAATCAGACAGTTTAGCCACTTAATGATGCTGGGAAATAATAATAATAATAATAATAATAATAATAATAATAATAATAATAATAATAATAATAATAATAATAATAATAATAATGATGATGATGATGATGATGATGATGATGATGATGATGATGATGATGATGATGATGATGATGATGATGATGTTTGACTTATATGCTGCCCCACGTGCGAAGTGCGACTCTGGGCAGTTCACAAACACATCCTCACCACAATATACATCAACAGAATAAAATACCATAAGATACAATTTAAATAATAAAACACAATTTAACACTAAAATAGTACATAGCAATTAAATAACATAGCAATTAAATAACAAAAAGTCATTTGCTGCTCAATGTCCTCAATAAGGCCTAGGGCTCAACATCCTTTGCAACATCAGTGGCTTTTTAAAGTCCTCCAACTCTGGCTAGTGATGAGGGCTCAGAGGAGGGCATCCGGTCTTCGGCCACCCAGGCTCTGGTGGCTTTTAGGGCTCAGAGGAGGGCATCCAGCGTCAAAAATGCTCTCTGTTGCTCCATGGAGGGGAAGAGAGAGGAAGCAAAGGGCTTTTTTTAAAAGTTATTTAGGGAAGCAATGAGGTGTTATATGTTTTAGAAAAAAATGAAAGCTTCCTCTCAGAAGAAGGAAACAGGAGGAGGCAAAGAAAGGAATCTTTCTTGTTTTATCTTTTTCTTTCCCTTTAATGGGGCTGACCACATAGAGTTGCTTAATGGTTACCGTATATACTTGACTATAAGTCATCCAGAATATAAGTTGGGGTACCTAATTTGGACCTCTAAAACTAGGAAAATAGATTGATCTGAGTATAAGTTGGGGTGGTGGTGTTGGTAGAAAATGCAGCAGCTGCTAGTGAGTTTCAACAATTAAAAGGCATGAAAATATGGTAAAATTGATTAATTTAGACATTTGCGTGGGTATGTTTTTGAATGTTTATGATGACCCAAGTATAGGTCAAGTCCCATTTTTGGACCTCATTTTGGGGGCTAAACCCCCTGACTTATACTCAAGTATATACGGTAATATGCAATGTGTATGCAAGGATTGTACCAAATGGCACAGTGTATTTCTATGTGTCCTTAAGTGATCCTACTTAGCTTAATCTAGCCCATTCCAATTTAGCCTTTTAATCAAGCCATCATACTTTAATCAGTACAACACATCATTTCCCTTTCTTAACATGGTTCTATCATTGTTTAATGCAAGTATTTGGAATAGCAGCCAATCCTTCCTTCCTTCCTTGATTCTTAATATTTTCCTGAAATATTACCAAACTTGCTCCATAACTTTGACTTTTCTGTCTGCAATGACCTGTTCACAAAACATTGACTTTTATTCCTTTTACTGAGCTCAATTCCTTTTTTCCTTCTGGCATCCTTGACTCTGTCTACTGTTGTACTTTAGCAGTCTGTCAGAATAAAGCAAAAACATTTAAAAGCCTGATGTCAAAAGGAAACAGCAGTGTGGACAACAATGCATCTGGGATTCTTTTATTTATTTAGGAATAGACATTTATTTTTCAAAACAGTAAATAATAACTCAAGTCCCCGGGTTGCAAGCAGGAAGAGTTTGAGTCATAAATACTGCAGGAGAAGTGATGGTAGGTGAACCTTTACATAGTTTTTCCATTTGCTGTCTCTTCCCTGTCCAGCCCAAGTGAGTTTGGAGGCCTATTAAGAGAAAATTACGGCAGAGTGTACCACATCATTTCTTCTTCATACTCTGTTTGCTTTCGTCCTTTTACTTGTCACGCAATGACATCTTGAGTGAGTCTAGCAGAATACAGAAACATCTTTTGCTTTATACTTCCTTTATTATGAAACAAGGTAGAGAGAGGCATAAACATGGATATGCTAGCAGACAAACTCTGCTCCTGATGCCCCAAACAGATTTACATTTGAAAGAACATTAGTAACACACCCCTGTGGAGATGTTTTTAGGGAACAAATGGTAAAATAGGAAACCAGCTCTGCTTTTACCTGAGAATACCATTTATACCATTTGTTAATGAGAAACTGGGAGGGGGGGTAGGATCCTTCCATATGCACACTGCAGGCCTTCATAGCTGGTTAGTGTTAACATTACTTCTGCCAACATAAAGGGAATTGTAGTAAGTCTTCCAAGAATGGAGAGCTAGTTTCATCTTGTTTGACACATTGTTTCCTGATAAGAGCTTCTAGGAAAATACTTCAGTTTTCTTGTCAGACACAGCTTGCTGAGTTGCCAAGAGAAACCCTGAACCCACAAGCTTCCGGCAAGAAAAACACACACACACATAATCCAGTCTGAGAGAGGAGGAGTGGAATTGGTTGCTTGATGGATGGATGAAGCCTAGTGGCAGGTCTGTGAAATGTGGGCAAATGCTGGCATGAATAGAAATCAAACGTACATTTGGCACCACCTGACAAAGAAATATTGCTTGGCTGTTCTAAGCTATACACTACTCTTTTTGAGGGTCTTCACTCTCACAATATTGTTAATATTTTAAAGCAAATGAATGTGCTTGTATCTAATTAACATGCTTGAGCCTATACAGATGTGACTGCCAATACCATAAACATTACAAACATTTAAAAATCAGAATGTAAACTGAACAAGGTTCTTCAAGCAGTAGTATCTCATTTCAGCCCAGTGTTATGGTCTCAGGCATATGGTTCCCTAGTGCTGTGGGAAGCACTAAGAGAAGGACAAATGTTAGGTTGGTTTCCTTCACAAACAACCTTTAATACTTCCTCTGTAACCCAAGGATGTGGCCCTACCATCATTCTTGAATTTAGAAAAAGCCTCCAGCCAAACCTTCAGCTCCTCAGCCTCACAAGGGCACAAGCACTAGACCTGGTCCTTTGGGAAAGACATCTAGTTCTTTCAGGGATGTGGGCCCTAATGCAGCACAGCCTTTGCTTGCCCTTATGGTTCTTCAGGTGGAGAATCTTATGGTTATTCTTTGCTGAAGCAACACTTCCCTGATATGTTCAACAAGGGAAAAGTTTTAGCTAGTTGTCTTTTTGGGGGGGAAGCTATCTGACATTCTGAATACTCTGTGCTGAAGATCCCAGACCATGAATGTGATTCTCACTAGTAGCTCATGGACTAACTGGGGTTCATCTCCAGATTTGGAGAGGGGGGGGGGCTTTCTGTACTTAGTCCATGGACTACTTTTAATGACTATGTGTTGAGATTTTACTGGATGAGCCTCCTTTATCTAAATTGAGACTATATTGGGTGATACCCTGCTACTACATCTTCCCTGGTTGAAATAAATTCATCAACACTTTGCTTGATGATGTTTTCCAAAGTAAATTTGTCCTTAGTACTTCTGAGTTGTAGGCTTTTGCAGAACAGGATACAGTATTTAAATGTCAGTTTGGATTTTCCATATATAGTGCATCATTAGCAGCCATCTGTAGATCCACATTTCAAAAGCTTCGATTCTCTTTTCAGATGCTTTAGTCAATGTCCAAGCTTCAACTCTATATAGCAACCCTGGGAATATGTAACATCTCACTATTCGGATCTTTGTAGAGAGAGTTAGATCTCTATTGCATAACAAGTGTCACATTTTTATGAAGATGGATCTTACTTTTTCTATTTGTATTTTAATATTTGCAGATGGCTGCTAAGGATATCATGTGTTGATCTTGCGACTAATGTAGAAGTATTGTGCTGGGTGGATAAAGAAAAAGAATAAGACCATTAAGCAAAGAAAGCTCCAATACTTTGGCCATATCATGAGGAAAAACCTAAAGAATAGAATATCCCAAATCCCTCTGCAAGGAAAGATCCCTGGAAGAGAGGCCCTGGATGTAAACTGACTTCATGGCTGAAGAACCTGAGAGAATGGTCCTCAGAAGAACTGTTCCAAGGAGTTAAGAACAGGAAGACTATTGCCATGATGACAGCCAATATCCGGAACAGATATGGCACCTGAAGAAGAAGAATATGTACTGCATAAGAACAGGGGTGTGCAGGGCACCATGGAAAGGTGCTGGACAGGGGGAGGAGCACCTATTTGGGGTGGGGGGAGGGTAATCCCATACATTGCTATTAGTGCCTTAGGGTGCCAGAGGTGAGGGAGGGCTGGGACAAAGCCCAATTGCCTGATATACCAGCACACACCTGGATAAGAACCTGTACTCACCAAATCACCACTGATTCAATGTGCAAACTTTTACACTAAACAATAGGATTTCAACCATTGTTATTGTTGTTTTTGTTTTCAGTTTCTGTACTTCAAGTATATGACATGTTGAGTCTTTCTTGGAAAATAAATGTCTAAGTAACAATAATGGCAATAGCAAAATAGCAATCACAGCAGTAGCAGTCATGCATTGGAGTTCCTTGGATTGAGCTAACTCTATTATATGAGCAGAGATTTAAAAAGAAAAGAAACGCAAGTAATTTCCCTGACAGCTGTTTAAAAACAGATGCATGTCTTTAACCACTGTTGTGATCCCTGTACTTTCTTTTGCAGTCATCCTTGTGTGAATTCCGTTAAACCTCCGGCACAATCAGAGATGCAGACTCTGTCCAAATTAATTTTTGTTAAAGCAAAGAGGAAGCTAAGCTTAAACACATATACATATACATGCACACACAAACACATCCCAAACCTTTATAAATTACCTATGAAGTTCCATAAACATCAGATTTCAGCTTTTGGGGACTGGAGATTTAATTGCAGCTTTAAATGTTTAATCCCTGAGATATGTTTTCAGTGGACACTCAAAAGGATGCTGATTGTGCTTTTGTGACAGCTTCCTTCCTGTCAAATGGACAGTACTCTCAGAAATAATAGGCCAGATTTCCCCCAAGAAATCTGCCTCAAATTGATGCTGAGCTGGCCTGGCATCTTAGAGAGAACTAGGGAAGCCAGTATTAACCTACTAATTGCTCTGGGATGTAGAGTTCACAGCTTCTGAGAGAAAGGACATCAACAGAGAGAACTACTAGGTAATATGAATGACTACCGTCTTTGACTACATCTGGGAATGAAATGCATAGGAGATGAATGAATAACACAACTGGTATTGCTCAATCTCCTGCACATTCTATGGCTGATCTGCCTCCCTGCCACTAATGGAGACCAACAATAGGTGAACTGCAAATTACTGCAGAGTTGTATGAAATCATCAGAATTTCATTTTGAAATGTGATCTTCCAAACTGTGGAACATTTTGGAAAATTCTGAAGCTTATTCAAATTTAAGCTGCTCACACTTCTGACTGTCATTATTTTGTCATTACCCATTGTTCACATTAAGAACTCGGGTCATTAAATAAAGTTTATGTAGTTCAATAAAGTAACACGTAATTAAGTTAGTTAATGGAGATCTTTAAGTAGATAACATATAGTTTCACTTTTACTCACATTATAATTATTTTGGTAGTCTTAAAAATACTGTATGTATGTAGGGAAGGGAATAAGCTTTTGAATCCCATTCCTATCATGGCAGAATGCAGGCAGTTCCACATTCTCTTAATACACATGAAGAAACACCTTCTATCTCTTTGTGCATGTGGTTTTCCCATACTTTTTGCCTGTTGCAAAAAAAATAAAATAAAAATAAAATAAATCCAGGTGGCATGATGGGGCTGGTCTGCTTGTCCAACCAGTGGCCAATCAGATAGCAATAGCAATATCTGAGCAGAACACCTTTTCCACGTGCCTCCAATAAATGCTGATGCTGCCCACTGGGTATCCCAGATAGTTCCTTCCTTCCTGAAGGTTGAAGGATCGGGAAGATAGGGACTTGCAAAAGGTGTTTGACACCATTCCTCAATATCAATAAATCATTGCATTTCTATGTAGTCTTTCTATGAACAATATCCTCAAAGTGGTTTAGATTGACATTTTAAAATACAGCTGATGCAAAAAAAAGTATACACATTTTAAGAGATGTTATCTGTGTCTTACTTTTCAAAATTGAATTGAATTACAGTAGCAATGTGTAGCATGACATTCGCTCAAAATAATGAATGGTAGCGTCACCATGTGACAGGCAGGACAGTCAAAGAGAATAACAGAAGCATGATTGTCATTTGAGAAGCACAAGACCATTTTGAAAGGGTATTTGAAATTTGAGAACATTGTGGAAGTACAGTACAATGGCAATGGAGGAGTGAGTATGCAACAAAACCTTCAACATGCCTAACAATTGCATGCATTAATGATAAGTTTTGGATGCATGGTACAGTGTGTGATGTGCACAAGGGAAGATGGAGTACTTTGTTCAATGTTGCTCACAAGCAGTAGTTTGCAGTAATCAGAAGTGTCTGAATGCTGATGGTAACCACTTTGAGCACCTCTTGTAATTGCAGAAGTCAAACGTGACTTGTATTCATCTTTTGTTATCAGTATATTTTGAGTATTACAATTTTAATACAGATTTTTCCTTTCTTAAAATGTGTATACATTTTTGGCACCCTCTGTACAATGACAGTGAATAAAATCAGAACAGTTCCAGCAAAAGTAAAGAAGGTCTGAGAGACAAAACAAAGAGATAAAATAGCAAGCACAATGATTAAGTAAAGTATGGGCATTTAAATAATTAAGAAATCAGTTCATGTTTGGGGAAAAACCGTATTTTACTATTGCTGTAGCAACAGTTAGCAAAGAGTATGGAGAAGGGAATAACAGTAAAATTGTTTTATAGAAAGGCGGGGTTAGCCATCAAGAGGAAGACAGAACTATTCTACAGCCTGATTGGTAAGAAACAGAACTCTCAGTACTGGTAGCATTGGCCTATACCACCCAACAAATGGCAAGTGAGCTCCATCTTGTCCTGTACAGCATGATGGCATTTTGGCTAGTGTGACAGATTAGAACCTGAGAGACCAGTATTCAGAGGGCCATTAACATTAAACTTTTCAGGTGATCTTGGGCCAGCTTCAGTCTCTCTGACAAAATCTATGGAGAGAGATGTGTTTTGGAAATAAAGTGTGATGAAAACCACATGTGCTACCCTAAGGACATTGGAACAGAATGGGACAAATGTATGATCAATAATCAGACATCTTTCGCATGTCTTGCTGTTCCACCGCATCATGTAATTTGACAAAGTGGTTAAACTATCATGAAGAGTGGGAAGAAATCAAAAGAATATAGGATGGTTTGATTGCCTTCATTTCCTTCCTAGCAAGAGGGTGGGGCTGTGGTGGCTCAGTGGTTAAAAAGCTCACCTTGTTAGCTGGAAGGCTGGCAAGTCAGCAGTTCGAGACCCAGGTACTGCATGACAGATTGAGCATCCATCTCTGTCCCATCTCTTGGGAACATGAAAGGAGCTTCATTTGGGCATTCCCTGAGTAGAGTTTCTTCAGCAAAAATCTTTTCAACCCAGAATAATTTTTGTCACGAAATTATTAATATTATTATAACCACCAGATGACAAGGAGTGAGTAGTCAGCCAGACCAATACAAATGTAGGACTTTTTGTAAAGATATATACTAAGAGTGACAGACACAGCAGGGAGCTTTCTTAATTCATCACAGATGATCATTGTGGTGCCTCTCCCAGTGGCTTAGTGGTTAAGATGATGGGTTTGGAGACAGGAAGGTCATGCCTACACTTGGGGACACGGAAGGAGCCTCATTTGGGTGTCCCCTGAGTGGAGTTTCTCCACCGAAAATCCTTTCAACCCAGAGTAATCTCTGACACGAAATTATGATCCTCATCATCATCGTCATCATTGTGGTAACATGGAAAGTATAAGCATATTTCTAGGATGAACACATGAGACCTTTGACTGAAATACCACATTTGGGAGGTCATTTTAGAGCTCTAATGCATTTTAATCTTTAATCTTTGAACTGAATATATTTTTAATATGGGGGTGCCCAAACGGGCACATTTTACTTCTACTTCTGGGAGTGCCGAGAGTGGGATGGGGCAGATGAATTGGCATCATGGACCAGATCCAGTCCACAGGCTGTAGTATGGCCACTCCTGGTTTAAGCAGAGAAAATAGCAGCCTAAAATCTATTTCATCCTGTTGCAAAACAGATTGCAAGACGTGTTTTACTTCTTTTTCCGCTGGGAGAAACCATGTGACCTGCCTACTGAACAGAAGAGTAGCGTGCCTTGGCGGGGCCCCGTATAAAAATTTGTTTGGGGGCCCTTAGGAAGGGTAAAGATTTGTTTTGCTTACGCACGTTGGGGGCCCCCGTGGCCCGGGGCCCCCGTATAATTGATACGGCAGATACGGCGGTAGCTACGCCTCTGCTACTGAATAATGAGACTGGCCCACTGAAACATGTGACCTGCCCACAGCCCAAAATGTTTGGGCACCCCTGTTTTAATACACTCAGCTTGTGGTGGGAAAGTACAGTTGTAAGAAACTGCTCTTCTCATTGGCACAGTAGCGTAGTGAGGGGCAGCCACCCTGAGTGGCACTTTATGGGGGGGCGGCAATATTTCTCAATAAATGGGACTTTGTCACTATCCCAGACATCCTGGTGGCTGGGGTGGGGAGGCTGCCATGGGGACAGGCACTGGGAACCTCCACCACAACCCTGGGCCCTGCCCCAGGCTGGAGGGTGCTGGGAGGGCATGGACCCGATGGTGCGGTGGGGACCAGAGGGTATTTTTTCCTCCACCGCTGCCTTCATCCACTTCCTCAGGCACCCTCTTCCTCTTCCTCATGGCCAGCTCATGGCACTTGGTGGTGCTGCGCAGGGCCTAGGGCTGCCCTTGGTCCTGGGTCGAGACCCAGAGGCTGAGGCGATGGAAGCCCAGCAAAGAGCCCACCGTCAGCATCCTAGGTGCACAGCCATGCCACCTCCCCAGCGGCGGCAGCTCATCCACTTTCAGCAGCAGCAGCAGCCAGGAGGGTGGGAAGCAAAGCCGGTGGTCATTGCAGTTGAGCACCCGCAGCCGGAGCAGCACCGGCCAGGCCGAAACCCCCCTGCAAGGCCTGACCTGCACTGGCTGTGGGTGCTAGACCGCAACAACCACCGGCCTCACTTCCCACCCTCCTGTCCACCACTGAAGGTGGACAAACTGCCCCTGCTGGGCTTGGAGGTGGCATGGCTCCATGCCTGGGACGCCGATGGTGGGCTTTTTGCTGGGCTTGCACCACCTTAGCCTCTGGATCTCAACCCAGGACCATGGGCAGCCTCGGGCCCTGTGTAGCACCAGCCGGCACCATGAGCAGGCCATGAGGAAGAGGAAGAGGGCACCTGAGGAAGAGGAGGACGAAGGTGTTGGAGGAGGAAAAAGTGCCCCCTGATCAGAAGCGTAGCGTGCCTTGCCGGGGCCCCGTATAAAAATTTGTTTGGGGGCCCTTAGAAAGGGTAAAGATTTGTTTTGCTTACGCACATTGGGGCCCCCCATGGCCCGGGCCCCCCGTATAATTGATACGGCAGATACGGCGGTAGCTATGCCCCTGCCCCTGATCCCCACCGAGGTAGCATTTTGGATTTGAGTGCCTAGATGGAGGGGGGTGAGTCTAGGTGGTGATGGTGGTGGTGGCAAGCCTAGGTGGTGGTGGTGGGGCGGCATGCCTAGGGGGGGCATGGGGAGTTTGGCTGAAACCTGTGATACACCACTGCATTGGAACCTACATTAAGGTTATCTGTAGCCAAGCACAAAAAAAAAAAGTCACTGCCACAGTCCCTAAAGTCTTCCATCCATATCCCAAGTTTCTTAACTGACATAAGAGTAGAAGAGTTTACAGCAAGCAAATGAGATCAATTAATTTCTAACAGAAACCTAATGAGCATTTTAGAAGAGGATTTAATGTCTCATTTACACCCTATAGCTATCTTGTTAAATGCCAATTAAGTATCTAAATATTTTTAGCAGCTTAATGAATTACAGTAAAATAAGTAATAAAGGATCACCAGTCTTTTCTAATGTGTAAGGCTCTTTAGCTTTTTCTTGAAAAACAAGCACTATCATTGCAATTCTGACCATTGATTTCAAATGTAAAGAAACCAGTGGAGATTGCTATGACCCAGACACAGGGTAAGAGGTGTAAACCACAGATAGGGAAACTTGTAGCAAACCCAGATGTCAGCTATGCCCCTACATTTACAATAGTAAATGTAATAGTGTTACTGGATCCAATAACACCACACACAACATTGAGGGCAGCTTTACTTGTTCTTCTGTCAATGTGATTTATGCCATCTTTTGCCAAAAATACCCTTCTGCACTACATAGAACAAACAGGACAATCTCTGCACAAAAGAGTTAATGGACATAAATCAGACATCAGGAATGGCAATCCACAGAAGTCTGTTTCAAACCATTTCAATCTACCTAGACACTGTGCACAGGACTCAAAAGTTGCTATTCAGGAACAGAAAATTATGAGACAAGGATCCAGAGAGAGGCAGCAGAGATAAAGTATATACATATGCTGGACAAACATCTCAAAGGTTTGGATATTAGTCAAAGGTTTCTGGAACATTATCAAATTTGATGCACCACAACTAACAGGTTGTTATATGCTGCTATATATGCTGTATGTTATATGTAGTTATATTATACCACCTTTACAGAAACTACTGCAATAGATTTCTCATCCACAGCCTCAGGCTTCCTCTCAGAACAAAGGAAGAACTTGGTGCTTGGCCTGGACCACTCACATAATAGATACTAGGAAATGTGTAATGCCACAACTTTGGTCTTACATTCATCTACAAACCATTTGCAATTCAAAAAGACGAAGCTTCACAACTCAGCTGAAGTGCAGGTATTACCAGTTGTAAAAAAATCGCCCCCATTGACTTGTATACTTATCAGTTATGCTAATCATTCGGCACCTCTGTACCTGAAGTGTATACATTGATGACATGAAGCCTCACTCTTATGTCCAACGAAGTGGACTTGATCCATGAAAGTTAACATTAAAATGCAGCAGTTAGTCTTTAAATTGCCAAAACATTTTTTGTCTTTTTGTTTTGTTTACTCTCTGAAATGCTTGAAACACAGACTAACACAGCTACTATTTCAAAATTTTCATAGATCATGGCTACACTTGCACTTATTTTTAAATTCTGCTCACTCTCTAAAATATTTTTCTTTAACAAGGCTTACAAAATAAATAAAGGGGGAGACATCACTCCACTTGACTTTCCTCAGCCTGTGAACTGAGTCCACCTGGCCCATACGCACCCACACAGACTTCTTTCCTACCACACTGATCACTATGTATGGGTGTGAAAGCTGGTCAGTAAAGAATGCTGACAGGGCAGAAATGATTCCTTTAAAATATGGTGCAGGAGGAGAGTTTTGTGGATAACCTGGCCTGCCAGAAAGATGAACAAGTGTGTCTTAGAGTAGATCACACCTGAACTATCTCTGGAGGCAAAAATGTTGAAACTGAAACTGTCCTACTTTGGGCACATCATGAGAAGGTTGGAATCTCTGAAAAAGTTGAAAGCAGCAGGGAAATAGGAAGACCAAATAAGATATGGATCGACTCCCAGCCTAAGATCATAGGTTTCAGTTTGCAAGAGCTGAGTAGGAGTGTTGTGGAAAGGGCACTTTGGAGATTGCTCAGTCAGTGCTTCACTATAAATCAGATATGACTTGATGTTACATAGTAACAATAACAATAAATGGATTTAGGCCTGTGCCCCCTGAAATCTAGTCCAAAATATCTTAGGGTTATACAGTCACTTTTTAGAAGTATAATAGTACAACCTGCCTCACCATGAATGAAAGCAAGTATTAAAACAACTAACATTCAGTTATAATCTTGAGCAGCCATCAAACTGAAAAGTCTGTTGGCTCATTGCTCAAAACCTGAGGAGATAAGATTTTGGAAAACCTCCATGAATATACAACCGAGATCACTTTGCCAGTTTGTGCAGAACAGTAGCTATCCTGTTAACAATATGCCATTTCCCCATTCTCTATGTGAGGAATGGTGTGAGCAGTAATTTCTGTTATTGATTATGAGTACACACAAGACAGAATAGCTAATATCTTGGATTATTTAATGTCAGGCCACAGAGCCTCTCAAAAAGACTATTGCAGTAGTCGGAAAGGTGAAAGAAAGGGCAACCAGAAGGATCAGGTGATTGGTGTAACTCTTCTATGACAAAAGGTTACAACTCTGGAGATTTTTGGTTTAGAAAAAGAGTGAATAAAAGAATGTGCTAGAGGTTATAAAATTATCCCTGGTGTTGAGGGGGGAAAAGGAAGTTTATCATCTACTTTCATAATGCTTGAACCCTGGGTCCCAGAGACATCCTATGAAGCTGAATAGTACAAAAATCAGGACAGGCAAGACAACGCATTCTTTGGCAAAATCCATAGTGGAATATTACTAGTGCAATTTATACTGACAGGCACCAACTTAGAGATAGTTGCAGAAGGTGAATAGAAGGCTTTAAGGAAGGTCCTTAAAATTATACCTCAAATACTGTAGAGACTTTGGTTATTTTTTCCTGTTAGCAGTCACAAATAGGAGAGAGTTGTTCTACTCGGAAACTATATGTGAGATCCACATAGACTCACTGTCCATTGTGGGTAACCAAATGCCTAATTACACAGATCTTTGACAGGGGTAGACACACATTTGACAAGAAGAATCCAGGGTTTCTGTTACATTTAATGATACATCTGGTGTGCAACCCAAAGCTTAGAAGACAGCATGCGGGTATGATATTCTTTGTAAATAGGTATTCTAGCCCAGTGTACACATGACAGGTCATCCAGTCAAATGCAAGGTGACTGGATGATTTGACAGAGTAATTGATTGAAGACTGTGTATCTTATTAAAAAGTAGGCTGTATAATTTTCTCTGAGGCACGTGTAGAGACAGTGCTGGTGCTTGTGATGCATGGAGAGATGTACATTTTTGTTGCCTTCTTCATACTGAACTAGACTGAAGGAAGGTATAATTCAATCTGGCCTAAAGAAATCTAGAATTCGAAAAGGTCACATTCTACTGTGCTGAAGAAGAGATAGAAATGCTATTTTCTAGGACTTACCACTCCTCAAGTCTCACAGTCAGCATAGCTGCTATTACACTGAATGATTCAGGGAGTTGTAGTTTAAAAAAAGCAATGTTTTCCCTCTGTGAGCCTGAGAAGCACAGGTTTCTCCTTTGTACAGTATTTTTTTTCTGCTCCTGGAGAGCAGATGATGCACACTATGTCAGGAGAGGATAATAAAATCATCAGTCTACTACAATGATCTTTGTAGTCTGGATTTTCAATACTTGACTACATGGGGGAAATGCACAAAAATACTCCAGGTTTGAGGCAGGCTGATGCTCTCTATTTTTTCTGACACAATAGGAAATGTGAATCAGCCTAGAACCCCAATCCATAGGTTTCTGAACCCATTCTACTGTACTTTTTTTAAATATAAAAATCAAATCCTTTCAACTTTAGTTCAAAGTGTAGGGTCACTTTCACTATGAACCAATGAAGAAAAAAGGCAAAGCAAGAGTACATACATGCACACTCTCGGTGCTTTGACAAAGCACCTTTCACCTTCCCTCTTGCTTCTTGAGGGAAACAAGATGCTCTTGTGTGTACATACACACATGCACACATAAATGCGTGCACGCACACATAAGCAGTGTTAGAATGCAGCTCAATCTACAAAGCCTCTCCTCTCCATGACACTTTTTTTAAAAAAAAAGAGTGGGCAGTCCTGTTTATTTTTTTTAACAGCTTCACAAACTATTGCTGGTCAGGTAAGATATGGAAATGAGAAGGAAAGCCTTCTTAAGGCAGTTCCTTTGAACTGTACCACCCATATTACCTTCAAACTGCAAGTAGAAAGGTTCTTCTTTCTTCTCTGCTTAGGTGGCTCCTTATATCAAAGAGAACCAAATCCCCAGTGTGACTTCTCAGTGAGTGATGGGTAGTCATGCAGACAAGACGTGGCTATAGTATATGAACATTTGAACAACTACTTTTAAGACAAAGGATACTATCAAGCCTCAATGGCTTGTGACACAGGAAGAGGAAAAGCTTTAAGTTTCCTTGTCAGCAGTTGAAACAGTTGGGTAGAGTATTGAACTGTGAATAAAGCAGAATGTAGGACTTTGGCCTTGATAAGCAAGTAACCAATCTCCAAGACCTCATGCAAGGGACTTATGTATGCTGTTAATCTAAATCAGCTCTCTTTTTGGTAAATTGCACACATATACATACAAACGCACACAGAGGATATCCATAGATAAAAATGAAAAGAGTATATAGATCTGGATTCAATTTCATAGCTAATTTACATTTATAGATGTCTATTTAGAAAGAAGCAGTACAAATCTAATTAAGGTGGTAATGTAGTTCAGCACACTGGGGAAGATTGTAGTCATGGAACTACAGTAAAACCCCAACTTACATATGCCTCAAGTTACATAAAATTCGACTTACATAATGATTTTGTGCTAAAAACCATGTCCCGATATACATGATTTCCTATGGATTTGCTTTGAGTTACATAAAGATTATTTTTCCAATGGTTTTGCTTCAAGTTATGTAAAAATTAATTTCCCTATGGGTTTGCTTCAATTTACATATAAATTCCATTTTTCCTATGGGTTTGCTTCAAATTACATAAAAATAATTTTTTCTATGGGTTTGCTTCAAGCTACATAAAAAAACAGTTTAAGCAAAAGCTAATGGAACTGACTTTTTTTTGTAAGAAGGGGTTTTACTATATAACTCAATTTGATATGTTGTCCAAACACTAAATGTTGATGAATAGCTTCAAAACCTATGCTCTCTGATTCATTAGCTTTTACCTCGACTTAGCTTCAGCAGCCCTTCAAATATAGCCAATGATCTATTGAGGAGGAGCAGAGCTTGAAAAAATAAAAAATAAATAAATCATAGTCTCAGTCTATGATGGCCATGCTGACTGAGAAAATCTGCAAGTTGCAGCCCAAACACTGAGTCAGAGAATATGACTACACTTCCTGCTGCCTAAAACACTTTGAAATGAGTGTTTGGGCTTCTGCATGGAGTCAGCCTCCTTATCTCTGAGCTTTTTAACATTCCCTTCTAAACATCCTCAATCAAGGCAAAACCTAGGATGGCTGTCTACTTACCACCCTTAAGATGAAAGGGGAAAGAGGTCTGTTAAAAATTAGCTGTCTTCTTAGACAATGATAATAAAGGCAAAGGTTGCCCTTGCTTGAAAGCCAGTCATATGCGACTCTAGGGTTCAGTGCTTATCTCTGTTCATAGCCATAGCCAGCGCAATCTGCGTCTGCAGACATTTCCTTGGACATGTGGCAGGCATGACTAGACTCTGAGTATGTGTAATGCTGTTTACCTTCCCAACGAAGTGGCACCTATGTATATACTTGCAATGTCTTGCTTTATAAGTGCTAGGTTGGCAGGAGTTGGGATAGAGATGGAAGCTCACTCTGTAATGCAGCACTCGGGTCTCAAACTGCTGACCTGCTGACCTTCCAGTCATCAACATCAGCATCTTAACCACTAAGCCACCACAGTCCCTAGACAATAATACTATGTGCTTATTATTTTATTGTAACAGAGCCTATTATAGCCAATCACATATCCAAAATCAGTTTCCTTTGTGCTAACCCCCACCCCCACCCAAAAGATTGAAAAACACCGCATAGAAAGGAAAGCAGAATATCCTTCATTGCAGCCACATTGGTGTGGAGCTCCCAAAGTATTTTCTTCCCAATTTAAAATCAACAAAAGGAAAAAGGGAAAAATTCAGCACCGTATCTCCCAAAGTTAAGCTAATATGAAATGGCCCCTGTATTTGAACTTGTCGCACAGAGCTGGTTTAAATTTTAATGCAAGCTCTGGAGTAGATTTGTGTAAGGCAAGGTAAAGCAAGGCCCATGAAATATTGATTCTGTACATTTTCTTATGAATTTTTATACTCCAATTTAGTAAATTTTTCATCTTGCCTGCACTTAGAGGTTGCCTATAAAGTCGTTACTACCAATTGTATTAACAGTTGTAAATAAATCATCTTGGGTTGGGGCTATTTGTCTGAACATGGACCGACAGGTCCCAGATTTGTTTGAGCTCTGACATTCACCTGCTCCCAACTGTAAGGACTAAAAGTAGATGATCAAAATTTAAAAGCCACTGGAATGGGACATGAGCAGGAGACGAATTTTCTCAATTTGTCACAGGTAGCAATGGGATTCTCCCAGATTTACCACTCTGAAGGAAATGAGGGCACAATACCTCCAAGAAGCTGGTTCTTGGTCATTGCTAGTTTTGAACACTTGGAGCCTTGAAGCAAAACATACTCTTATGAGGTTTGGGGTCAGGGTAAAGCACTGATGTATTAAAGAGGCTTGCAAAAAAAGATAGAAATCTTCTCAAAAGGTCCTAAGGCCTCAGACTCCCCTCCTTCCAATTTATTGCGCTGTGGAGCAGAAAGAAGCAAGTATATTCAGAAAACTTTGAGTCTCACAGCCAACAAATGAGAGCTTTTATTAAAATGGCTAGGATTTGGGTCCAGGGCAGAGAAAGGAGAGGGAGAAAGAGAGAACTGCCCCACCAGGGGAATAGCATGTGCTCTAGCAGTGGTGAGCACGCGTGGGACTGTGGCACGTGTGCCATCACCCCATCACAGAGTTCGCCCCACCCCTCTGCCCTGAAGCCCAATGGGAGCACTTTCTCCCTCCCCTTGCACAGAGTTTGCCTCGCTGTGTTGGCACTTTGTAAAAAACAAGTGGGTTTTGGGTTGTAGTTTGGGCACTCAGTCTCTAAAAGGTTCGTCATCACTGTGCTAACAAATATATAGTGTAATGCCAGTCCCGCCCCCCCCCCCCATTTGTAGTCTTCACAAAAAGCAGAAAACGTATAGGCTTCTTCTCAGTTTACATTCTTAAGTTGATGAGTACACCGTTTCTGTGTCTACAAAGATAAGACAGGAAGGACTGGTCAGTCCTTCTACTTGCAAAATCAGCTTGATTTGTTGAACTGCTCCACAACATTTTAAAGAGATATTGACGATTTTGGTGAGCTCTCTTCCTTCTCCTTAAACAGGGGAAGGGTATATTCAGTACTGATCATGGGGAGGAGGGGGATGGTTGTGAGCAAATGATCTGCCCTCTACTGTTCCCGTTTTTCCTGTTTAGGTTTGTTGCTGTTGTTACTATGTGCTGTCAGGATGTCTCCAACTCCTAGCTACACTGTGAATGAGATATCTCCAAAATGTCCTGCTTGCCACAGCCCTGCTCAGCGATTACCAACTCAAGCCTGTGGATTACTTTAGGGAGTTTATACATTTCCCATTTTGCTTTCCTCTTTTTCTGCTCCCTTCAATCTCTTCAGCACAAGATTTCCAGAGAATCATACCTTCTCATGTTGTGCCTCAGTTTCATCCAGAGACAGTTAAGGCTTGATATGCTCTTGGACAAACTTTTTCAACTTTCTGGCAGTCAAAGGTGTGGGACTCCAGTAATATGAGGTCCCATGTTGGGTGGTTGATTTGATGGGACAGCCAACCCTCCCTCACTCTTTTAAACGTTTTAATCTTTTTAAACCTTTTTAAACCTTTTAACTTTCTAAATCTTTTAGATTTTTGTAAATTCATAGTTTAATTCTTTTTTAAATTGATTTTTAAGTGATTATGAACCTTGAGGTTTTAATTTGTGAATTTGTAGGGGGATTGTTTAATTGTATTGCATTGCGTATAGTCTCTCCCCCTTTTCTGTAAGCCGCCTAGAGTCAGGTTCGCCTGCTTGGGGCGGGATAATAAATCTAAATAAATAAATAAATAAATAAATAAATAAAGGTGTCCAGAAAGCTCTCCTTGAGGACCATATTTCAAACAAGTCATTCCCCCCTTATACATTTAAATCAGGGGTTCCCAACCTTTTAAAGCCGGGGGCTGGGCCATGCTTTCTCAGTCAGCTTTGAGGGTCGGATGGCCATTGTGCCCTGCCTGCATGATGGTGTGGCCTTTTTGTCCCAACAGCTTCAAAAGGGTGGCCATTTTGCTTCTCAAATACCCTTGAAGAAGTGGGGGCACATGAAATTGTGCAATGGGCCAAATCTGGCCCACGGGACATAGGTTGGAACCCCTGAATTAAATGGTGATTGGGAATACAAAAATGTAGATCAGGGGTACCCAAACTACGCACCAGGGGCTGGATGTAGCCCCTGATGCCAATTCATCTGGCATTTTACTTCTGCTTCCAGGAGCAACAAGGGCTTCATGGGCTGGATGAATTGGCACTGGGAATCACATCAGGCCCCCGGGCCATAATGACCAGCTCTCTGAACCATGTGACCAGTCCCTGGCCTGAAAAGTTTAGGCACTCCTGATGTAGATGGTCTTGGTCTCCAGTGAAACATTGGTACACTTGAGAATCATTTCTAATTGTTTCATTGTTGCCCTCCTGAATCCCAGTCTTTTGATTTCTTGGCTGCAATCTCCATTTGGATTGATGATTGAACCAAGCTATTTTTTTTAAACTACTGCAATGTCTTCATTGTCAACATTAAAGTTATGTAGTTCTTCTGTCTTTTTGAAGTTTAACTGCAGTCCTGTTTTGGCACTTTTTGACGTGAATTCTATGAAGGTCTTGCGTTTTGGTTGGCTGGTCTGGCAACTTTTGCAATGAAACAAAAATCATGTACATTTGAGAAGCTGCAACACCAAAACTAAGGCACCCACAAAAATAAGGGTTATGTCATTTGAAAGATCGTCTCAGCGACTTTAAGAATTGGTAGAAACCAAAAGCTGAAAATGCAAAGTGATGATGTCATCACTTTAGGAAGTAGCATCAGAAAAATGACAGTTTTGTGTGTGTGTGTGTGTGTGTGTGTGTGTCAGTTGTTGGTGTCCAGCGAAAAAACTATGCAACCAATTCAGATGATCGTTTGAAAGAGGAAAGATCAATCTTTGTGGGGATACTTTCAGATTTAGAATTGGACTTCGGAAACATAATCTATGAAGCATTTTACAAAAGACGACCCAAATGAGGTCACAAAAATGCAAGAAAAGGAGGGAAAACCAATTTAGAAATTGAATATGGCAAATTCCCAAGGTATATACAGTTCGCATACAACATGTGGAGAAAAATGACGCTGAAACAGGAATGCACAAAAAAGATATTGAGGAAAAATGTGACTGTTTAAAGTGACATTTCTGCAGGAGTGGGGTTTTTGGCAGTGATCCAGAAAAAAACCCGACTGAACAATCAAAGTGATCCAAAGTGCCCTTGAAAGAGGACAGAATAGCTTTTCTTTTGACACTTATACAATTTGGATCGGACTTCAAAAACATTTTCTATGAAGGTATAAAACAAAAAAACCACTTTCTTTCTAACCTTCTTTCCTTCAAAAACAAAAGAAAAAAGGATCCTTCTGCACCAGCATAGATACATTGGTGTGAGAATGGATACACTGTAGCAAGTTTCACCTTTGAAGGCTGTCCCTCTTATTAAAAAACTGCTTTCAAGGAATCGTGAAGGAAAAACTCTTTTTCTTGTGGTTTGACTATTGTAATATTTATTAAAAATAGATCCTGTGCAGTTATTCATCTGTGGTGAATTATTGTGTGTACACTGGGTTGCTTATGGACATGTGTGCATAGCGGGTAGAGTCGAGGAGAATGGAAAATGGGTTGCTTCGGCAAGGAGAGCGGTATATAAATTTGAATTTAATAATAATAATAATAATAATAATAATAATAATAATAATAATAATAATAATAATAATAATAATAATAATAATAATAATAATAATAATAAAATAAGGGTTAAAAGCATCTTTATTGAAAAATAAAATATAAAAAAACACAAATGAAGTTGGGATTTCTGGGTTTGGGTTAAGAAAATGTAGCAGTTCAAAAGCAAGAAATTGCAAGAAGATAAATAGGGACCACTTTGGTGGGAAGATAAACAGCATTCCGTGCCTGCCACATGTCCATGGAAATGTCTGCAGACACAGACAGTGCTGGTTCTTTGGCTATAAACAGGAATGAGCACTGAAACCTAGAGTCGGATTTGACTGGCTTTCAATCAAGGGTGACCTTTACTTTAGCTCAGAAAACCTTAGATTTTATGAACATTTAATGAAAACCTTAATTTTATGAACATTACGTCTTTATTTTCCCCATTTGAAACATCACCTTTAACTAATGAATGAAATAAAAGAAATAAATGAACTAATGAGCATAATTAAACACATCGAATTCATACACTAAATCCCTGACGGTAGTGTCCTTAGACTCTACCTGCAACTTTTTTTTTTTTTTGCTCACTCTCATTCAAAATCATTCCAAGTCATTACTCTTTTCATCCTGCAAGATGGTGTTTCCTGCAAATCTTAAATTGTTTCAATTTAATGTTTCTTCCACCAATTTTCACTCCACCTACTGAATCTAGTTTGGCTTTCTATATGATATGTTCCACTGCTACCACCACCAACTCTTGCTTGTGCTCCCCACTAAAAAGGTATTTTAACTAGATTTTGTAAACAGAGAAATGTGGTTAGAATCAGCATTGGGGAATGAATCCATCTTATCCCCCCCCCCCCCGCAAGAAAATGACAGACTTTGTTACAGAGTACTCATATATGTCCCTCCTATTCCATACCATCTCCCATTCCCTCCATTGACCCCCTAGCTTCAGATTTAAGTAAATCTAGTGTTTGAGGCTGACTCTCTGAGCTGTCTGTGTATTCATAAGTGTTTTTGTAAACAACAAAGGATTCTTCTTAATTACAAAGCCTTCCTCCCATTGAGCATAAGAATGTATGGCCTTCTCTGATTGCAAGAAACGATACCAAGCATGCACTTGGAGACAAGAAGGATCACCAAAAAGGGAAAATGGAAAGTAAAAAGAACCACATGACCAACCACAAGTTCAACAAAAGCATAGTTAAATGTGGGAGCAAGAGTGCTGAGTATAAGAAGCAATTTCCTCCCAGTTTATACCAAGAATATTCCAGAAGGGGTACAAAGAATAGTGAATTCTTCACTGGATTTTCGTAGGTCCAAAGTAGAACATGTGCTTGGCATGGAAAACATCTCAGGTTTCATTCCCACAATTTCAGATATTTCTGGGGGGAGGTCTTTCTAAACATGAACTTTCTTCATTTCAGTTTCCTCTGACTTTAGAGTTTGCTTTTCCACTTCCCTTTCCAGCTATTTTGTTGTTGTTTAGTCACACTATACACTTGATGACATAGACTAGAGGATAGCACTTGAAATAGCAGACAAAGTGGTCTATACTCCATTGTTATGACTCAGTGGCTACTTTAAGGAGCCCTGATGGCAGAGTGGTTAAACTGCTGTACTGCAGCCACAAGGTTGTGAGTTTGATCCTGACCAGGACTCATGCTTAAATCAGACTTTTGTCCTTTCGAGGTCAGTACAATGAGTACCCAGCATGTTGGGGGCAAAAATGTTAATTAATTTATGAACCACCCAGAGAGTGCACTAAGCGCTATGGGGTGGTATATAAATATGATTGCTTTGCTTTTTGCTTTGCTTTCAATTAAATTTCTCCTCTCTATCCTTTCCTCACTGGAGGGATTTTTTTTAGTAATTTAAGTACAAATTTGGGGGATGATTGGCAGACTACAGCAGGACGAAAGAATCCTCTCTGTGAAGGGAATGTTCTGGTTGTTCCTAGAGGGCTATCTGCCCTGGCCTCATGCCATTTGGTGGACTTCATGTGACAGGATGCCCTAAGATCACAAAGTGAAGTCCCAGGTGGAAGAAAGGAGGCAGAGGCAGATGAGACACATTTAGGTAACAGTGCAGAGGCTGGGCTGAACTGAAGGAAGCTGGGCTGAAAGGAGAAGAAAGATTTGTAGAGGGACTGTTTCCTCTTGATCAACTCAGAAGGAGAGCAGAAGATCCAGGGCCCATCTTCTGCACCCTCAGGCAAAACTACCTGATTGAGAACCCTTTGGACATAGGGTCAGTTCCAGTACATTAAAAGAAACAAGACTATGAGGGAGGCATGTCACTCTTCAACCTACCACCAATTATGAGCCCTAGAAGCTAAAACAACTAGCTAGGTACCTTGGCCTCACTCAACCTAGAAAACTTCCTGGTAGAGAAAGCAGCTAAAGGAGTGCTTTTGCCAGAGCTATCAGAGGCACAAAGAACTTGGAGAACATGGGGGCCTGAAATGCTCTTCTGAAAGGATGTCAGTTGGCTGGGAGCAGTGTGGGAAACTAGGTCCTAGCCATGGACTGTTGACTGTACTAGCTCAGTGATGGGACCTTAGGTCTGGAAGAAAACTGGAGGGTAAGTGGTGTCAACTCATATTCTGGACTATTGGGATATGGTGTACTAGGGACTCAATTTTCCTATCTTAATAAAGACTAGTTTGAGCAGTAACAAGGATCTTGACTTTATGGAACCCATGGTTGAAGAATCCCACCTTTCCATCCCTGGCAAGGGTGGTGGTGGTCATAATCCTCTTCAATAGTTAAATTTTTGTTAGTCTGTGTTTCAAGCACATCGGAGAGTAAAAAAAAGAAAACAAAAAAAGAAAAATGTTGTAGCACTTTAAAGACTAACTGCTGTATTTTAATGTTAGCTTGGTCTGCAAAAGCTAACGTTAAAATACCGCAGTTAGTCTTTAAAGTGCCACAATGTTTTTGTTTTGTTTTGTTTAATCCTGTTCCAGATTCAGTCAAGAGAAGCAGTTTTATTTGGTTGGATATTTGAATGATGAGAGCTTCTACACAAATAAATGTGTTTGTATTTGTTATTTCTTTACTCCTATTTTGAAGAAAATAAAAAGTAAGTTATATGGACCAAAATCAGGTTTGGTAAATTATTCATGGGTAAAAATGAGGAATTCAACAGCAGGGGACGATTGCCAATAATTGAAGAGTTCCTTCTTTGATCAGAGGGTTTGCTGGACTCATCTGCAACACATCCAAAGTTTCATTGTGGGCAAGTCAGGTTGAAAGCACAAGTTTTTGGTTGCCAACCAGTTTCCCTTACAAATCACATCAACACATTCCTTTGGGAGTGCAATTTACTGAGCAGGAATTTGGTCACTGTTTCATATTGAAATCTTCTTAGAGGGCTAAACAAAACAAAAAGAAGCTACAATAAGAAAAAGCAAGGAAGAGCTGAGTAGCTTCTGGTAGAGGTTTTGCTTTTGAACAGCATCTATCCATTTCCTGCCAGAGTCAGGAAACAGACAATTCTGAGCCTGTGTGATCCCTCTGAGCTCATTATGCTGCAAGTGTGCTTCAAAGGACCTTGGGAGAAGGTTTCTAAGGGAGGGAGCAAAGTCGATGCTTGGATGGGAGAAGCCAATTGAAATCAATGGGAATTGATTTAGCGTGTGGGGGCACTGTGTTAAAATCTCCCCTCCTGTGATAGAGCTTCATGAATATTAACAGGGATAGAATCAATAACAAGCTGATTTTCAGATGTAAAAGTGGCTCCTTTTTGTCTGTAGATTAAAAGAAATAATCATCTTCTTTCCCTTCCCCACCTAAAAAAATGAGATGTAAAAATTTTGGGGGGGGAAACGTCATTTTAAAAAACAGGCTTTGATATTTGATACGCATATAATATGTAGTATACAATTATTTCTAAACTTGTTTCAAGTTATTAGGCAGGAGCTACATGAACATGTATTATTTATGGCCATTGTTTTCATTATATGATTTAAAATCAGAGGCTAGTTTTATCTTTTGCAATGGAATAATCTAAGAGAAATGTTGCTTTAGAAATCAAGTACAGTACAGGCTAAGCCTATGAGACAGAACTGTGACCTGTAATGGTTCTGTTCTTCATCTTGTCCAGGTCATAATTCCTCTCACTGTCTAGAATATACACAGGACATAATTTCACAGTCTAGAATATACAGGGGGAAATAGAATTGAGTGAGGAATCTACTGTAGCAGATCTCCCTCCTTCCCTCTCTCTCATTGTAGGATTTTACCTCATCCATGTTTCCCAACTTCATAGGCCAGGCAATATGTACCAGATTTCCAATGGGTTTACTCAGATATAACAAAAAAGTTGTCTTAACATCAAGCTTTCCCTGCTTAGTCTGAGTTTGCATGTCCTTTCCATAGGATGGTTTCAGGTACTCTTTCATAATTCAAATGTGTGGAACTTTTATTATGGATCAGCTGCCACAGATCACTGTCTATCCTCATAACAGACAATTGCCTAGCAATAGAAGGCAGGCCAAGTGGTAATAATTCAATCATGAGCCTGCTTTTGCTGAAACTGAACTGGTGAATTCACCTTTGTAATGGCCAGTGGCAAATGCATGCCCAGCCTAATAGAAGTGGAAGTCTTACAGCTATTGGATCAAGTATTTAAAAAGGAAACAAAATAAGAGCATTTCCTAGGTAAAAGGCTGGTGCTAAAAACAGACAGATACATTGTTCTGGGGGGGAAAATCAACTGGGCTGAGTTCCAAACTAAATTAGCTCAGTACAGGTAGATTTATATGAGGTATCAATCAAGGTTTTGGTCAGATTTGGTTTTGGGGTGAAGCAAAGTTGTGTAAAGTGACCTGGATTAATTTGGTGGTTCTGACATCTAAAATGAGTGGGGGAAGGCCAGACTGTCTGTATGAGTATATGATAAGATTATGATGTAGTGATGGGGTGTGGGGGGGAAGAGTCCAGTATGCAAAATTCTGAAACCAGCTATCTGATATTATACTGATCACCTTCTGTTGTGTCTTCAGATTTCTATGTACATCAGTGAAGAAATAGACAACTTACAGCAATTTGTCCAATGCAAGTCAACAGGAAGTTGGCAATCAAAATGTTCAATTGATTGTTTTTTTGATTGAAAAACAGGGAGAAATCAATCCATGTCAGTCGCAAATCACTATGGGCCAAATCAAGACCCATTCCAAACTGCCCTCCAAATGAACAGTAGTAATTACAGCTATACTTAGAAGGCCGTCTTCTCCTTCTTTCATGTCCTGATTAAACCCAAACTGCCAAAATGAAGCTGCCCACCTCACCTTGTCATTGCCCAAATGTAAGTCCTCATCGGTGAATGTCTCTGGCAGCAATCGGCAGACCAGCAAATGGGCTGGACTCTGTGTCTCTCCACATTCTCACTATGTGTTGTTGCCTGAGGAAGTTCAAGAAGAAAACCAAGCATGGCAGAATGTGAAACATGACCATCAGACAGAACCTGAACATTCAACCATTCAGAAGGGTCAACTATGCTGGTTTGGTCACATCAACTGAATGGCTGAAACCAGGATCCCGTGGCAGGCATAGGAGGCCTGAGTTCAGGGTACAAGACCCCAAGGCAGGCCCCACCTCAAGTGGATTGATAACATCAAGGAGGCCCTTCATGTTTGTGGTAGTGACCTGAGGTGAGCCATGGAGCTGTCCAAGGAGAGATTACCAAAGGAGATCCTTTGTGGAATCCTCTACACTGCAAGGTAGAAGAGGAGGTGATTAAGCAAGCAAGCAAGCAAGCAAGTCCCAACTTGAGCATGTTGGTCTTGCATTTAAGGATTTCAACCCTCAGCCTATTCAGAGTCCTCCAGGTGGCATAAGGCAGATTGAGATCTTCAGCTACATCCACATTTAATATTGTTCTTTGCCCAGTGAAATCTTTCTTCCATCTTCTATGACCTCCAACTTAGAAGGTCTCAAACCTCAGCTGATTAATTCAAGTTAATTAATTGTTAGTGTTACAACTACAACTTTCAAATTTATATCTTTGCCTTTCCTTCCCATTTCTCAATTCAAAGAGAGCCCATCCTTTCTCTGCTCTGTGTTCTTTCCTTCTCTCTGTTGGTTGGTGTCAGTTGTTTGTTTCTGGTGGTCTATTTGGTTGGTTGTTAGCATGTAAGCAGTAAAGAAAGTGGCATATACATGTCTGTTTAGTACTTAAGATGCTGAGCTTGACAGCCAGAAGGTTGGCAGGACAGCAGTTCAAGACTGAGTGTTGCATGACAGACTGAGTTGCCATCATCTGTCCCAGCTCCTGCCAACCTAGCAGATTGAAAGCAATAAAATTGTAAGTAGATAAATCGGCACTGCTTCAGTGGGAAAGGTAAGAGCATGCCATGGACCCTGGCATCTAGTTATGCCACATGTTCATGGAAATGTCTACAGATGCAGACAATGCTGGCTCTTTGGCTGTAAGCATAGATGAGCACTGCCCCCTAGAGTCAGACCTTAGTTCCAAGTAACTGAAAGTTAAGATTTTTTTTTTATTCTTTGTCCTACAAATGTCTTAAAGTGGGTTATTGTGATTTTGAGTGTCAGTTAGAGAGAAAGGGGTGGACTACCAGAGACTTATAGCTATTTTCCTTTCTCCTTCTTCTACACAGCTAAAGGAAATTTTGCCAGAAATTCAAAACTCTGGAGCAGATTTATCCATTAAGTTGCTTTTGGATTCATATTTGCCTGTTGGAGATGTGTGTGTATTAAGTTAATGTTTACCCACTATTTGCACAGAAGATAAAGCTAAGGGCAGCCATATTCTCATCTGTGTTGGTTTTACTTCTTTTTTTTAAATCCTCACATGACAATCCTGGTTGAAGTACACACCATTTTAAATTTTATGTTTAAGAAAATTGCTTGTAGAAAAGGAAATCCTTATCTGCAAGTCTTTTTCTGGCCAGGCTGCACAATCATACAGATGCATTTAATTGACACATTGTGGATCAAGCATACTGCTGATAATTCATTTTAATGCACCAGCTTTTCAAGGGCTGGGGGCAGATTAAAGGCACTCTTCTTGCATTCTACAGTCACTGGAAATCACAGAAAATTAACCAAAGCTGGCCTGTTAACCAAACAGCTTTCAAATGGAACTGTCAATTCCAATGCTAATTTCTTGTTCTTTTTTCATACATAGGATGAGAGAGAGAGAGAGAGAGAGAGAGAGAGAAATGAAAGAAAGAGGAGGAGAGGAGCTGATCACAGATTTTAAAAGGCATACCACTCTTCTCTGGGGAAAACAAAGAAAATTCCTGATTTCACAGGCACTCCCGCTTAAAAGAGGTCTCGTTACTTTATAGCCCATGAAAGACGAAAAGGCAACTGTTTACTGGGATTTGATGTTTATCTCCTCACAGAAAATCAAAGTTTTACTGGGTTCAGAAATGCCAAAGCAGCATATTTTGTATTGCTCAAAAAGAGGGGGTGGGGGCTGGAGTCAGAGTCTGGGAGTGGAAAACATCTGCATCTAAAACAGAACAATTAACAACAAGCCATGAGTGATCCTAACATGCTTGGTCTATTTTTGGTTGCCAGCAACATGATCAGGAAAAGCAAGTAATGTAACTGCCTTGCTTAACTCTTTGTGTACTGTGTCATCTTAAATAATGCTCCCTATTTGTCAGAATAGGAAAAGGTGTCCTGGACTGACAGACCATCTCTTCTATCTGGCTGAGAAAATATCTATGCATGTTTAAAACTCACTTGGATTCAGGATATTTTAATAGATATGTATGCCAGGTGACTACATACCCTGGCATGCCTTATTCAAACTTCTTATGGTCATACTGCCATCATAGGCACTTCTCATGGAGGTGCAAAGGAGGCCCATTTCAGTGGCTGCTTCCACACTTTTTAAAAAAATTGGAAGCATTCATGGCAATCCTTTGGAAATGTGCACCCCAAGTTAAGGCTATGAACAGCCTAGGACAGTGGGGTGCTTTTCCTTTACCTCATGACAGGAGAGGAAGAAAATTTAACTGGTAATGACATCATCACTGCATGTCAGCATGAGGGCGGAGGCAGGAAGCCCCATGAGTGATGTCCTCTTTGCCTTACCCTGACACTAAAGACCCACCTGCTCTGTGGTCTAGAGGGTTCCTCAAACTTGGCTCTCCAGATGTTCTTGGACTTTAGTTCTCAGAAGCCCTGATCAGCAGTAGTGCTGACTTGGCCTTCTGGTAATTGAAGTCCAAGACTACCTGAGGAGACAAGTTTGTATTTTATTTATTTATTTATTTATTTATTTATTTATTTATTTATTTATTTATTTAGTGACATTTGTATTGCCACCCACTCGACAAGCGACTCTGGGAGGTGTACAACAATTACATAAAACCAGTAAAAACCCCAATTAAAAATACCATAAAAAATTAGTGAGGAAGCGATATTACTATATCAGCCAGTGGGGGGGGGGGGTCACCAAATCCCCAGTGCCCCACACCTGCTTTGCCAGCCAGGTTTTTAGTTCTTTCCTGAAGGGCAACAACTCTGTCTGGAATCGTAGCTCAATTGGCAGGAGGTTCCATAGGGCTGGAGCAGACACAGAGAAGGACCTCTTTCTGGTGCTAGAAAGCTGAGTTTGAGGAATGGACAGTGTGTTGTGTCCAGCATCCCTTGATAGTCTGGTTAATCAAGGAAAAGGGGAAAAGACAAGAACCTGATTTATAAAATGCTGAAGATGAAGCTATACATGTTTCTCTGGGGTAGCATATCCAACTGTTAATCAGATCAAATTGGCCAGAGTCCTAATGCTGATTTAACACTTGTAGAAGGGAAATTGAATATGTCTTTGTGGTAAATTACCTCTCATTAATGAGATGCTATTTGTGTTCTTGGGTGCAGGCTGAATCACACTATCAGGTGTGATACAACCAGAGTCTTGTTAACAAGCAGTGATTTTCTGCAAAGATTAATATTAGTACCCTTACACAAGCACAAATTTCTTCTCAGAGCTGTCACTGACATGGGACTATTGGGGCTTTGACCAAGAGTGTCAAATATGTTGCATGCCATCAAGCTGTCTCCAACCACTGGTGACCCTGTGAATGATAGATCTCAAAAATGTCCTGTCAGTTCTTGTAAACTCAAGCCATTGGCTTTCTTGAGGGAGCCTATCTGTCTCATGTTTGGTCTTCCTCTTTTCCTGCTGCCCCCAACCTTTCCCAGCATTAAGCACCCTCCAGGTGCCAAACATAGCATGTGAAAAACAACCTGTTAGGATTTGCTATTGGAATAGCATGAGCCCATTTTCTCCAAGTGAATATTATGTCTCCAGATTCTCCTCCCTGGGCAGGAAGAAGCACAAAATAGGCAGATTCAGTGCAGAACCAATACAGTATGGCAATCACACACTCATACCCAAGTGTTATTTCCTACTCTTCCATCCTCTCAGTGCCAACGCCAATGTCCGTGTGATCTGGACTTAATCCAAAGGGCAGCAAATCCCTGGATGCCCAAAGTTCTGTTACTTCCTAATAGAGTTACTTTCTCAATGAATAACCTAACTCTGAGGACAGGGATTACTTCTGTATTCCTTTATTTCTTCCTTTTTGTTATTGTATATGCCTATTTCTTGATATGAAAGTTTCTGAAACAGGTGTGATTTTAAAAAAATACAGTTCAAACCACATCTCTATATAAATAAATTGATCTTAGGCCATTAATCACAAAGACCAGGAAAAGTGATAGAAAAACAACATTGGATCCATTAAATGTTTTGGAGAATAAGAAAACATGAAAGTGATTGTCACTATGGACACTTTCTGCATTTAATTCTTCTCTTGCTCCACTCTACAACCCTGCCCTCCAACCATATCTACAGTATAAACATGCCTGATATTCTGAATACCACTTCATCTATTGAATAGTGGGGGCTACAGATTATGAAAGATTAATTATTATTATTATTATTATTATTATTATTATTATTATTATTATTATTATTATTATTATTATTATTATTATTATTATTATTATTATTATTATTATTATTATTATTATTATTATTATTATTAGTTCAAATTTATATTGGCGCCCACTCGCCGTAGTGACTCAGGGTGGCTTACAAACAATACATTACATTACAATATGTTGATGGGGGTCAGGGGGAGGGGTGACAAAATCCTCAACCTGCCCTGGTTTCTTCTTCCCTGGCCATTGGTGTGGGCGCAGGGGGAGGGGCAGCGAAGAACTCAACCTGCCCTGGCTTCTTCTTCCCTGGCCGTTGTACAATTATGCTGTACTTAACGGATCAGAGCTTATGATGTCACAGTGCTTTGCATATATATTATAGTGTCATAGAACTTGATTCCTTTCAACAACACCCTACAGCAGGGATTCCCAACCTAAGACCCATGGGCTGCATCCAGCCCATGGTGCCATTTCATGTGCCCCCTTCCAAGGGCATTCAAGAAACAAAATGGCTGCCTCTTTGAAGCAGTTGGGACAAAATTGGCCACCCCCATCATGCAGGCAGGCCAAAATGATCATCTGACCCTTGAAGCTGACTGAGAGAACATGACCCAGCCTCCAGCTTGAAAAGTTTGGGAACCCCAGCCCTACAGTGTAGGTCATTAGTACTGGTGCACAAATATTGTAGATGGAGAATTATAGTTGTGAGGGAGAACCACTTGCATAAAGCAATGCCTTTGCCTATGTTTGCTTTAGCTGGCATTGAAACCTGTCATCTCAGAGCCAGCTGTTATATGCCAACGAATTGCTTCTAACTTAAGGTCATTGTTATCCTATCATTAACAGCCTTTGCAAACAAATAGGGTCTCTTCTCCCTTTAAACCAGATTTATTTGGTGTACACTAGGAAAAAGACCAAAATTTCAATCACAGGATTATCTTTTTTGGGGAAACCTGGCAAGCCAGATTTTTGCCCTCTTAAACTTTTCTTGCATCGAGCAAGGGATTGGATTTGATGGCCTCGTAGACGCCTTCCAACTCAATTTTTCTATGATTCTATCTTTATCATTAACGCCCAGTTCCTTTGATCTGATCTGGTGTTAGAAGGATTAGCTGACAAGGTTGCCGCCCAGGGTATGCCTGACTGTATTCACAATCTTTGTGGAAGCTTCTTGTGTGTACCCGGAGGTTCCTTCTGTGTACCTGTACTGTGACTTGTGTTTGACAATGACAATGCAAAGAATGAGACTTCATTTTGGCAGTCTAGAGTTTGATCAGGATACAAAAGAAGAAGAAGACTTGTTAAAGCTGAGTACAAGTGGCTGAAATCCTCTTGCACTGCCCTGAACAGGCAATGGTGGTGATGTATTCAGAAGCAGCAAGTTACCACTGAGTAAAGGTTTATTTTGGACTATTCAGGATGCATGCAACTTCATCACATTGCAATATGTTCCCCATGTGCCCCCAAATAACTTTTAATTATAAGCAATTTGTTGCAGCTGATGACATCATCACCATTGCAGACTCCAAGCTGCATGGCATGATGGTAGTAGATAGAGTGATGGACTAAGACACAGAACACCTGAGGTCAAATCACTAACTCAGTGTTGGAATCATAAAACCATTCCTTAAATATTTCACATACCTTGAAAATCCTCTTGGGGTCACCATAAGCTGGATGCAACATGGTGACACATATCAATTTTTAAAGACTATCTTCCCTTCCACAATGATTTCTTTCTTTAAAAACAAATGACACATTTTTGTGGGACTGTTTTAATGCCTAAAGATGTAGTGATCTTGAGGAAAATAAATGCAGCCAGGATATTATGTTGTGAAGCACTCTGCTAGACAAAGATCACATACTTTGTTAAGATTGGGGTTGCCATCCAATCAATTTCACAATGTTTTCCCTTTTCTGTACAAGATTAGGCTTGTGGCTTTAAAATACTCTGTGGGGAAAGTTTTACCTCTGTCAGAGGTATTGTTTGAAATATGAAATTGTTCTGTTCTATTGTGATAAACTAAAATAAAAGGATCTTTGCATATTTATGCCACAGATATTCTTGGCTCAAAGTACATAAATGCTCTCCATTTTTAACATTCCCAATGCCATCAGTTATAGTAATTGATTTTGCATTTATGGCTCCACTGGGGTGTGTGTCTTGCATGCATGTTTTAAACATTCATTGACACTACCTACATTAACCCATGAAGATTGAGAAATTCAAGGAGAAGAAAAAGCTGAAGAAATGGTTTTCCCATCCAGTTCCAGATTTAGGCTTTAACTTTACCAAGACCACCCAAAATAGTTCAAATGAACCTGCAAAGTTTCAAATTCTCTGGAGCTCTGCATCAGAGTTGGTGAGTCAAAAAGCAGGGCATTAGTGAAGACAATAAAGCCTTGATAAATTAGCCAAGATGTTGTGACCATGATATTGCACACCTCATGCTTTGACATGCTGAAATAAGTGTTTGATTCACCCTTCAGTATGAAATTACCTCATTTGCATGATCTCTGTTTTTAATTTCAGCAGCAAAGTTTACCTTGAAATGTTTGTAAGAAAGAATGAAAGTGCCCCATGAAACCACAGAATGCATGTTGAACATTGGCGCCTTCAGACTCTGTGGAAGGGATTTTAATTCAGGGATAGGTTTATAGACAAGAGGTGTGAAATATGTTCCTAGTCAACTACATACAGCCCAAATGCATTTCCCCAGCATGGATCCATAAGTAATATTGGCTCCAAAGTTAACTTCTGTTTCTGTGGTCTGTAGGACCAATTTTACCATTGTTTCCGGGCATCTTGGCACCTCTGCTTCCCATATGCTGTGTATACAGAGGGTGGCGAAAATGTATCTACATTTTTAAAAAAGGGGGAAACTCCATTAAAATTGTAATACTCGATATGGGTGCTGCAGTAGCTCAATGGTTAAGAAGCTCACCTTGTTATCTGGAAGGCTGGCAAGCCAGCAGTTCGAGAACTAGATACTGCATGACAGTTTGAGTGTCCATTTCTGTCCCGGCTCCTCTATCCATTTTTGGCACATTCTGTATATATAAAAGTTGCAGGAGGGGAGAGAAAGGCTGAAAGTAAAGTTCTAAAATAAATTCTGACCTAACCACAAGTATACCGAGACATCCATCTGCATATACACGTGCACACATTCAGCCCTGGTGGGATATACAAATTTTTTAGAAGGAAGAAAGACCAACCTAATGTTACAGGTTGGGAACCTCACTTAAAAACCCTCCCCACTACCTGAGTGATGGTTGTGCACAGAAGGTACTTGGGACTTCATTGAGGGGTGAAGTTGTCAGACTTTTCCTTTGGTACCAGCTTAGCGTCGTCTTTACTCAGTCTACTTTTTTTGGGTTTCCTTTGGCTCACTTTTAATCAAATGACACACACACATATAATTCTAATGCTTTAACTCCATGAATGGCACAAGAAACTTAGGAACCTGTGGGTTGTGCCTGTCTACCGTGTGAGCACCCTGGACTCTTTTTTTTCCTGCCCCGGCCTACTGGTGTTTCAACATTTGGCCAAATATGGCACATTTCCCCAAATATAAATGCACAATAGACAGCATTCTTAGCTTGGAAATGTCTTATTTTTCTTATGACAGCCAGTGAGGTGTACTGAATCAAATGATAGAGATGGAGTCCCAAGACCTTGGACTTGGCTGACGTCCCCATTTGGCTATAGACTCTCATTTGGGAGGGGTAGAAGTAATGGTAAGAGCCCTCTGAAAACACCTCACATACCTTACCTATCCTATCCGCATGGCTATCTGTCAGATGCAAATTGGTGGCACATAAAAATTACAAGATTATCCCAAAGAAAATCCCAGATACCTTGCCTTGTTTTGCTTTTGGAGAGAAGTAGCTAAAGACACATAGGCTTCTTTTGCAGAACAAATAACAGATCAAATTGGTTTAGTGACATTTTTTTTGGTAGTGGGTAGAGCAGAACAGCATGAGAGGATTTATTTTATAAAAATCCTTCACCGTGTTGGTCTAGTTTGGATGATCGTGTATGTTGTATATCTGTTTAATGAAAAGTAAACAAATGCAGTCATATACTTAATATTTCATCTAATTTGGCCCACAGATAATTGTGTTGTTGGCCAGCTACTGTTTGTTTGTTTGTTTGTTTATTTGTTTATAATTCATATTTATATAGCCGCCCACTCGCCTCACCGTGGCGACTCAGGGCGGCTTACATATAAAATATAGAACTAGAAAATAACAAAACAAAGGCACAAAGAAGGAGAAAACACACAAGTTTGAGCAATGGGGCAAGGCGTCCTTTGCTGCTTGCACAGCCGGGGCGACGAAAGCAGTCACCCTCACTGGCTGTCATGGCATTTGTTGCTGAGGAAGTTCTGCTAAGGTTTCCCCCTATGTAAAATGTATTTTATTTCTAATGGTGGCAACAACAACAACAACAACAACAACAACAACAACAACAACAACAACAACAACAACAACAACAACAACAACAACAACAACAACAACAACAACAACAACAACAACAACAGATTCAGATGCTGTATATCAGGAGGTTTCTGGGTGGGGTGGGGGAGCAGAGAAGGGCACAACCTTGAAAGCTTGCAGTGTTTTTCCTTTGTATGATACTGTATTTGCCTCACTTTAAGGTTCTTTATTTTTCAGAATGTCCTTCCATTTCTGTTTGAAATGGTATCTGATGTCCCTTTGTGGCAGGTGAGTTGTGCATCTTAATGGGGTTTTTTTTTGGGGGGGGGGTGGAGGAGGTGGAGAAGAAGAAAGGGCTTGAAATCTACAGCATTAAAAATAGGGAAATGAACGGCTCCTGAGGGACCTATAGAGAACTTAGCAGCACAACACCCACTTTCATTGAGAATTCGAGCCACAGTTTCCTCATCTGTCTCCCGCTCAGCCTCCTGCCCCTGTCTCCCTCCCCCTGGGCCACACATGTGTTTAATCTTAGGCATGGACGTAAACCTGTCTATCCATTATTTTGCATCCTTCAAGTATTATTATAATCAGGCCAGTTTATTAAGAATTAATGCCCCTTCGTGAACTGAGGGTAATGGAATGGCCACATTTCCTCTCATGCTGGACTGTGATTTACTAATAGGGGTTTCAAGGGAAAGGATCATAAAAGAGGGAGGCCCCCACCTCTGGATTAATATTTAATCAGGTGTTGAGAGCCTTCTGCAGGATTTGGGAGTTGCCAATGGAAACATGCCAGGAAAGCAAGACAACTCGGGTCCTGAAAAGAAGAACACAAGCTTTTCAGGCTTCTTATTTTTTTTAAAAGGGGGTCTGGGATGAAACAGAAGATGTAATGTATCTAAAATATGAGCTATGCATATCTTTTCTCTGTCTGTGTCGGAAGCACCACAAGTACCTTGGAAGATTTGTACTTTTTTTCACTCAGTACTGAACAGTATCAAAAGCATTTGGAGCAGCTAACATCAAATCTTCCAAAGTACATGTTGAAGGCTGAATAGCTACATATAATGGTCTCTCTCCTTTGCTGGAAAGCCAGTCGTTTCCAACTCTAGGAGGTGGTGCTCGTCTCTGTTTACAGCCAAAGAGCCAGCAATGTCTGCATCTGCAGACATTTCCGTGGTCATGTGGCAGGCATGACTAGACACCGAAGTGTACCAAACGCTGTTACCTTTCCCACCAAAGTGATACCTATTTATCTACTTGTAATTTCTTGCATGCAAAGTCTCCTATTCTTCGCTGCACCTGCAAAGAACTGTGACAATACAAAAGCTCCATTTTCTTAGGTTCACTTTGGTTCTGTCAGCCCCAGTCCTTAGACTATTGTATGAATTTAAAGTACAGTATCCCAGTTCTCTGCATGGCATGGGGCTGGACTTCTTCTGGAATTTAACCCTTTTTAAGATGAAAGGGTAGCTCTTTCATTATGAGTTCAGTGAAGCTGTTTAATCCGTGGTTAATGTTAGTCACAAATCACTTACATAGGTACAAAACATTAGCAAATGGATAAAATTACAAAGATTAGCACTACATACAAGCTCACTCAGCAAGTGTAGCACGTAAGAAATCCTAACTTCTGGGGGGGGGGGGGAAATACAATGTCATCATGATTTCTGTTTCTCTCCTGTGTAAAAGGCCTTCAAGTAACTGGTCACATTCCTGTCAAGTACATATGAGCATGTTTTATTCTTCAGACAATGATGTACAGTATACATAGTGCATGTAAATTGCACGTTGCTTCAGTGGTTAGATAGTTCCCTTTAAGTTCCACATACAAGGGCTAAATGTTATGAGGTAGGGCGTCAGAGAGGAGAAACTTGTGATACAGGACCCAATGTACATACCATGATTCCATGGCATCTCAAACACCCTCAAGCTCGTCTGATTTTGGAAGCTAAGTGCATAAGTAGAATCCGGCCCTGTTCACATTTTCTTGGAACACCACTGGGGATTTCTAGGTAGGTGAGTTGTTCTGGGGAGGACTTGCCTGCTGGGTTGGACAAGTTATTTGTGATTGCTCTTTACAGTGAAATCTTTAATTGAGAAGTTTGTCAACATAGACATCTTTGGTTTGTTAGCACAGAGTCACCAATCTAGACTATTTGTGTGTGAGAGGGTGTGTGTGCCCCATTGAGTCAATTCTGACTTATGGTGACCCTTTCTGAAGTTTTCTAGGTAGAAAACACATAAAGTTGTTTAAGTATCTGGATCTAGAGCCAGAGCTTGGGAGTCTGATTTCCCACTGTGCCTCCAGGGACAAGAGGCAGCCTGTGTAGCCATGTACAAGCTGCACAGTCCCAAGGCACCCCCATAAGAATGGAATAGTAAAGCAATACTGTGTATTTTCTACCTACACACACACACACACACACACACACACACACACACACACACACACACACACACAGTCTAGATCAGGGGTTCCCAACATTTTCAAGCTGGGGGCTGGGTTATGCTTTGAGGGCCGGACAGCCATTTTGTCCCAACAGCTTTAAAGGTATGGCCATTTTCTTTCTCGACTGGCCTTGGGGGGCACATGAAATGGCACCATGGGCTATATCCAGCCCATGAGGCTTTGGTTGGGAGCCCCTGGTCTAGATTGATGACTCTGTGTTGAGACACCAGCTTTGCCCAGCAAAGACAACCTTGTTGTGATCTGTGGTAAATGCAAGCTTTGGAAACATTGCTTTTCCCCTCCCTTCCTTGCAGGTGGACCCATACAATTAGTTGAGTCCATCAGTGTGCTGTTAAACTTGCTAGTTGACTTTACACCCCTGTGGTTTTCAGGAAACCCATCAAACATGTGAGTTGGAATTGCAGGCTGAATTGTTGCTAAGATGCTCCCTCCTCCCTTGCCAAGTTAACCTCCCTGGACCCGGCAGGGGGGGTCAGAGACCCCAAAATTGGTAAAAAAAAAAACCGGATGTTTTTTTTAAAACCAATTTTGGGGTCTCTGACCCCCCCGGCTAGGTCTAGGGAGGTGGGGAGACCCGATCCAAGCTGTTTCTGGGCTTCCCCGATGTCCTCAGCCAGTGCAGCAAGCCAGAATGTCAGGGTTCGAATCCCGACATTCTGGCTTGCTGCACTGGCTGAGGACGTCGGGGAAGCCCAGAAACAGCTTGGATCATGTCCCCTGCCTGCTCCAGAGAGATCAGAGGACCCAATCTACAGCTGCGAGGTGGCTGGGGAAGCTGACGGGGACTCCCTGTCGGCTTCCCTAGCCACCCGCCCTTGCCTCCGCAGCTGTGGGGTGGCTGGGGAAGCCGATGGGGGAGCCCCCCGTCAGCTTTCCAGCCTCCCCACCCCTGCCTCCGTAGCTGCAGGGTGGCTGGGAAGCTGAACGGAGAACCCCGTTCAGCTTTCCAGCCACCCTGCTGCTAAGAACGACTGTATCGGATAACGTTAAAAATCGTGTTATTCGATACAAGATTTTTCCGAAAATCTTGTAACGTTATGCGGTTTTCATGCTATACGGTACTCACATTATCAGGGGTATTACTGTACTTAATTGACTGTTCATTCTGACAATTCATATGTGCATTCACAGATCAGTTTTCTGGGCTTGGCAGATTCATAACACTAGATTTAGAAACAGAACACTCTGCTTTTCAGGTTTGCTAAGAGATCCCAGTTTTATCTGTACCAAGAGATCTCCGTAGCACCATTGTAATATCACAAAACATTGTCTTGAGCTATTGTATATAATAATTCTTATGTTAAAACTACACAATATAGGAAACGTAGGGTGTTTTTAAAATCTCACTCTTACCTCTCTCCAAGCCCATGAAGTGTAATTCAAAACAGTGGCCAAAATTCTATTACGTAGCAAAGCAAGTAACACTAGAATAGGCCCATCAAATCAATGGAGATTTGGGAAGTCAGATTCTATTGATTCAAATTGGTCTACTCTAATTTTGAGTTACCTTGGTATAGGAACTCATAGTTGCAGTAGGCTAATGATGGCGAACCTTGGCACTCCAGATGTTCTTGAACTTCAATTCCCAGAAGCCCTGATCAGCAAGAATGCTGACTTGGGCTTCTGATAACTAAAATCCAAGAACACCTGGAGTGCCAAGATTCACCATCACTGCAGTAGGCTAATCTGAATTGATAGAACAGATGGAGGATTTGACTCTCCCAATTCCTATTGATTGGATGGGCCTAGTCTAATATTATTTGCTTCACTAAACAACGGTTTTTGGCAAATGGATAATAGAATATTATCATAAAGGATTGCATTCAATGTTCAGGACAAGCAGAAATGTTACATCAAACATTTAATTTCCAGGAACATGACTGGGGAGAAATTGTGAGAGACATCCATGTATATCAGTTTAGAAGCAGGTTTTGAGGGCCTCAGTGTTATGGGTTGCTGTGCACTGTTAAAAGCAGAAAGAAGAGATATAGTATTAGCCACAGCTTGAGAATGTTCTTTTCTGGATTGTAACTCTTGAAATATGAGTTCCCAAACTCTACTTATAAACCCCTTAAATAAGACACTGCTTTTGACTAGTAATATTGTATTTGTTATATCATCTGGATCAAGGATATCAAGCAGCTCCTCTGGTGGCTTAGTGGTTAAGATGCTGAGCTGGAGACTGGAAGGTTGGGTTTCAATACCTGAGAGCTGCACTTGGGGACATGAAAGGAGTCTCATTTGGGCGTCCCCTGAGTGGAGTTTCTCCTGAAAAATCCTTTCAACCCAGAGTAATCTCTGACATGAAATCATCATCATCATCATCATCATCATCATCATCATCATCATCATCATCATCATCATCATCATCATCATCATCATCATCATCATCATCATCATCACCACCATTTCACCCAGGGCTTCTCTACATGGTGTGAAAGAAGCAGGATGGATTGGGCTAAATTGGGATGTAAGGAGGTGTGGTACACCAATGGTGTAATCCTTGTATCTATAGGCTTCAATTTACTCTTTTTGGTTTGCAGTCTTTGCCAATATTGGAAATTTAATCATTTCCTCAGTTTCGTTGAGGGATCAGGGGAATGGAAAAAAATGGGTATTAGGGTTGCAAATATTTGCTGCACTACCTTAAAATTTTTTAAAGACAGATGAAAAGCTTCCTCCCAGAAGCTATATAGGCAGGATTGTAGACTGAATTGGTAACAGAAAAGCAAACAAGTTTCCAGCCTTCTATTTGTCTTTGGTGTAGCAAATACCTTATAAGGAGGTGATCGCTGTTTTTATACCTGTTTTAAGAGATCAATAAAGGGGTGGGGGAAGCATTGTTATGTTGAAAGGGCTTTTAACTACTTTATATTGTTTTTTAATTGTTGCTGAACAGCCAGTGAGGTGCTTGCTGGACTGTGTACACCACCCAGAGTCTATTGATTGGGGCGGTATATAAATCTATTGTAAATTAATTAATTAATTAATTAACTTATCAGTAGCTTGAAGCGTCTGTCTTATTAAGCTTTGGAGGAAGCCTTGCTCTTGGTTCATTTTTAGCATAACATGCACTAGAAATGGTAAGAGTGATCTTACCAGTACCAAAAAAGGAAAAGTCCCTGACAGAGACTCTAAGAGATGCAGTTAAGATCACTTTGGTGGTAGGCTAGTTTGCTTCAACAAAGATGTGATATGATTGGCATATCTAGGTGTGAATCAACTCAACTCTTCAGTAGTCCAAAGTGGGCTAAATTTCCATATAGCCACTTCTCACTGGTGCTGAAATATGTGTGTGTGTGTGTGTGTGTGTGTGTGTGTGTGTGTGTGTGTGTGTGTGTGTGTGTGTGTGTGTGTGTTTGTGTGCGCGTGCAGGCGGGCGGGCGGGCGGACGGGCGGGCGCTTGTTTGTTTGTATCCTACACATCTGTGAGGTTTTCCCACTCTGGGCATCGCATAATAGTAAAAACCTTTATACAAATAATCATAAATCAAAAACTCTAACTCAATTAACACCCAATGTACAATATAAAACTTAAACAGAATACAATAAATAATAAACAATGTTGTTGATGAGGTAAAACATCTCAAAATTGATTAAACATTGACTGGCTATTGGGCTATTATTTATTACAGAAAAGCATCATTTCAGCAAATAACAGTTTTCACTTTCTCTAAGCTCTCATCTTCATCCATATATAGTTATTTAGGATTCCTTTATCTTCATTTCTATTACTAGATAAGGGTATGGAAAGATTTATTTGGACTTGACAGCCCTAGCAAAATCAGTGTCCTAAGATTTGCTGTCTCTGGAACTCAGATACCACAGAGAATTTGCACCTTTTGAGAAATGACCAAAATGTGTCCCTGTGGAAAAACATGCACACATGTGTGAATTAGTTAAAATCTGTACATTAAGGAAAATGCAACAGCAAAGTCTCTTCATTCCCAATGAAAAGAGAAGAAGAAAGAAGAGGAAAATGAAACAAAAAAGAACAGGAGAGGAGAAGGAGAAGAATAGAGAATGAACCAAAAAAATCACTGAACTCTCACAGTCCTGTGAGAAGGGAAAGAAAGAGAAGGAGGAGGGAGATGAATGGGGGGTATTTTGTTGTGTTTTTCAAGAAACACTTCAAAATCAAGATCTGCAAAAATTCTACACCTATATACAAGGTATATAGAGTAACTAATAGAATCCATGTATATGAGTGTGTGTGGAAGCACGATTAAATTTGCAGGTTAACACTGGCAGCTTCCACACCTTACATGCAATTTGTCAAAGAGCTTATGTATTTGGATATATACTGTACATATGTAGGGTCTATTTGTGCTCTAAGCTCCCCTGTAAACAGCAAGGTGCATGTGTATTACTCGTATACACGTTGGCTCATTCATGGGCCTGTGATGCTAAAGTGATAAGAAAAAATAAAAGGGAGCAGAGCCTATCAACTCAAACTCTTTATTTTTGAATGTATATTAGGCATACACCAGTGGAAGATGTGCATAGTTTACAGTGTATCATATGTTGCATAAAGCTATTAAGGAGCATAGAAAAGTGCTGAGGCACTGCTGACGTATCAATTGCAGAGAGCTATATGGCTTCCTAAAGGTATCTCAGACATTATGGAGCTATTTTCTGATACACTGATCTTCCCAGTGACAACTAATAATTGACATATAGCATTTTATTAGATTTGAAACATGCATTAAAACTTTTATTATGTTCTCCATTGAATATCCAAGTGATTCAACAAATTATAATAACAAAATAATTCAAATGGATGTGATGAGATGCCAGTTTCAATTCACTCAGGGACTGTCCAGACAGTCTGTTTTTGGTGCTGTCTGGATCAAGGAGAAAAGTGTCAATGTGGTAGCAATGTGCCATTTGTCATATTCCTTCCATTGAAACAGGAAGTAGCCCTTCAGATTTTATTTGAACACTTCCCGTGATTGTCTGTGGATGTTCAGGAGAAGTAATTTTTTTAAAAAAATATGCTAGATTGTTGCTGATGCAGTGCATCTGTTCTGTTAATTTTTTAAAAAAAACTAATTGCCTGTCTGGTGTATTGTCAATCCAGAAACTGTCCTAGCCACAGCTGTGGATGGCAATACACAGAGCTTTTAAGACTTTAGAACTCCTTCCCTATAGAATTGTGTTATGACTTTAGCCATAACATTTTTAAATGCTTTAAATATTCAGTTCTTTCAAGTTCCTTGAATTCCAATTTGTTTGAATTTCAACATCTTGATTTTAAAATTTGTCTCAAAAGGTACAAGTCCGTTATGAGATGATTACACTATCTTCTTAAGTTATAGGCTTAAAGTAAATTTATCCTGCTATAATCTGCTATATTTGATATTTGATTTTTAAATGTTATTTTTAAAGTATATTTTCTATGGTATCTACTACCTTTTTGACAACTTTATCACAAGAAGCCACAACGAGTATATGAATTAATAAATTGGCTAGCATTGCCCTGTTTTCTTCACTGGGAAGTTGAGCAAGGTGGGAAGGGGACCCTCCTGCCACTTCCACCCAGGTATGAGAGATGAAGGCAGGGTTGCCTCCCACTCTACCTCTCCTTTAGAAATGGGGGGCCAGGGCATATGGGAGACCCTGGGATAAGTCTTCAAGGAAGGGTTTTGAGAAATGAAGATGTGACTTTACTACAGCCTGCACTGGTACATCCTGTAGGTTGGATTAGGCCCAAAGGTTAGTGGGAATACTCAGATGACATAGCAAAGGATTAGAGATTCACAGCTCTTCTTTGCCCACAGACAAGAGCTGTGGAGGCCTCAGGAGCTAAGATGCTCCCTGGGGCTTGGCTTCCCTTGAGCCTGGCAAGAATCCATTCCCAGTGCCTGGAGTCCAGCCTGAAGCTCTTCTGATCTGAGAAACAGAGACAGACCATGCATGGTTGCTCACTGCAATTCAGATGTGACTCATCTATAAACCATTGGTCTGAAAATCATCTTCATGAAATGCTTTTCTATACCACACAAAATCCTTTAACCAGGACTGTCCAGATGAACAGAGCTGTGCTTTTATCATGAATAAATATGACCAACATCACATGTTATGAATTAGCAGCAATTAACTGCTGATGGAACTCTTTGCATGAATATTGCAGAAAATTAAACCCGTATACAGTATATACTGATCTTGCTATGGATCCCTCTAACTCTTCTGGGCACCCAGTTTGCTGCATATTTGGGCTTTATGTTTCAAAGGGAAAATAACTTGTAGAGGCTTTGTCTGGAGGAGAAGAATCTCTTGGCTTTCATAATTATTTTCTATTTGACTTGCTGAACTGAAACAGCCTATACTGTACTTAAAAGGACAAAGACTTTAGTATTGTTCACTTCTCATACACCTGTATGTAACTTTACAGGGGTGCTGTGCAGTGACAAATATATTTCCCAATAGCTGGTAAAGTCTTAGCCTTAAATGCTGACAAGCGGCAGCCTACGAAGGTTAAAATAAAGGCACTTTCCCTATATTTTCCTCCTTTAGCAACCCTTCCTTGAAGGCTCATGAGCCCTCCTGTTTTGGGGTGAGTTATGTAACAGAGACTATTGGAGTAGAAACATGTGGGAAGGATCACTGATAACTCAACTTTCCAAGAGAAGCTGGTTTTAATTCTACCTGTGCACTCAGCTTTTATAGCAGTGACTATTGGAGAACTGCATTACTCACTAAGACATCAATGGTCTTCCTGACACAGAAGTAGCTAATAATCCTCAGTAGCAAACCACAGCATCACATAACTTCTGCATGGTATATACTTTCTTAATTTTCAAAGGTTTATGTGGCAATTCTTTGTCTCTGCCTTTTTTTCTTTCAGCTCTTACTTGACTGTGGAAACAGCAATACCACATGAGCATGAGACTGGATTAACTATGTTCCAAATAGTGCAAAGGAAAAATTAATTTATTCTGTAGAGTTTCATTTCTTCCACGGCAAAAAAGAGACAACTTTTCCAAGAAGATTATATGCTATATCGTATGAATAGTAGGAGTGGGGCCATCCATGCTTAGCCCCAAATGCTCAGCCAATGAAATGAGTGAATCAGTTCATATGTATATGCAAGCAGAGCTTGGGGGAAAAATTCCTTCCAGGGCCACAACTACCAGAATCATTCATTCAGCATGGAATTGTAATCTAAAAAAGGTAACTTGCTTATTCAAGGTTCTCTGATTATGTACGCTGCTTATAGCTGCATCCATTTTTCCACATGTTAAACTGGAAGGACACAGAGGATGAGATATAAAATGTGATTAAAATGTAATAAATAAAATAAGTAATATGCAATATATATGAGAATAGCAGCATGTAGCAGATGTGTTCCTGGGGCTGAACTATTTATTATTATTTCTCACTAGGAACACCCAATGTAGAAATGCTTAGGTTGGAAGGTGAGGCAAATCCAATTTAACTGTGTGTTAGCCCTGAATGCTGATCCATCCAAGGCAGATTTTTATAGTTCCTGTGGAGTGAAGATTACACAGGTCCAATCCTTCCTACAAGCTTCTGATATAAAAGTGAAACTTTCTCACATGTTATTTGCATGGCTTATTCAACAGGAAAGAGCCCTGTTCACTCAGCACCATCAGGCTAGTTGGAGAGAAGTATTTAGCCTCACCACCTCCACCATTGCTTTGCTCATTAAGGCAATGAGTATGAAGAGAAATTCTTGCTCATGTGCAGGTTCTACCTATGAGCAAGAGCCTTGGGATACCTAGTCTGTTGCCACTTGTAGAGCCTTCATGAGCAGGAACTTCCCTTCTTGAAACGTGTTGCTTCTCATGTGAAACAACAACAGGGGAAGGCAGGATTAGGCACTCTTATCTCACAATATTAATAACTTTATTTATTTATTTATTTATTTATTTTATTACATTTATATCCCACCCTTTTCCGAGGACTCAGGGTGGTTTGCAATATAAGGCAAGTAAAACACATCACTTACAATCAAAAATTTAAAATTAAGGATTAAAAGATTAAAAAGTTAAAAGTTAAATTAAAAAATCACAACAGGGAGAGAGAGGTGGGGTTATTCACAGGAGCCACCCAGCCAACTTTAAATTCAATCTCAACTAAATAATGCCTTAGATATCAACTCAACAGTTCAATCCTCAATTTATATACATATTTTATGGAATACTTCAAACCATCTTATGTTGTATTGTTTAGTAACTTTTAGCAAAGACACAGCTGTTCCCTTCGCACAGATACAGAAATGAGTCCTACTGTGATGCTAATAGAAAATTTAACATTGCTTCCTCCATTGTGATCATTTCTCAAGGTACACTGATATTTAAGGAAAAGTATGGCAGAGTTAATACATATCATCAGTATAGTCATTGTTCTTAACATCCTTATTACTGTTGATTTACAAAAAGCAGTCAGTATAGCTGAAGAAGGGGCCTACCTAAAACATATATAGTGTGTGACCATAAAAAACACAAATCTTCTATTTTCAAATACACCCATCAACCTATGCATTATGATCAATATGAATCAGTTTTACAAAGAATGCATTGCAAGTCTATAAATAAACAACTGCAATACATTCTGCACTTGCTGGGTTTTTGAAATATACACTTTGTGTTAAACAAAACAACTTAGTATGTTTTGCCACTAAAATGTTGCATTAAGTTTTATGACTTGCTTATTCGCAAATCATCAAGTGCAGATAATAATGATAAGATGAAACTAGTTATATCAACAGGGGTGAATAAAAAACAAGAAGTGATTAAAAAAAATCCAACCGACAATTAAAATTGGTTGTAGGAGAAGAGCAAATTAAGTCAATAGGCCAAAGACCAGTCTAAGGAAAAGAAAGCAGAATAGAAAGACAGAGAAGAAGCCACTGGTCAGAGTAAATATGTACCAGAACAAGATTCACCTAAAATTTGCAGATTTCAGGTAAAGGTAAAGATCGCCCTTGCTCGAAAGCCAGTCATATCCAACTTGGGTTCAGTGCTGATCTTTGTTTATAGCCAAAGTACTGTCTGCATCCACAGACATTTATGTGGATATGTGGCAGACATGCTGTTTACCTTCCCACCGAAGTGGTCCCTATTTATCTACTTGCAGTTCCTTGCTTTCAAACTGCTAGGTTGGCAGGGGCTGGGACAGAGAATGGAGCTCACTCTGTCATGTAGTACCCGGAAATTGAACTCCGACCTTCCAGTCAGTGAGTTCAGTATCTTAACCACTTGAGCATCACAGTCCCATTGCAGATTTCAAAATTATATCAATAGGCTCAAATTCAGAAATAATTAGTATAATTTAAAAAATAAATAAATAAATAAATAAATAAATAAATAAATAAATAAATAAATAAATAAATAAATAATCAAAGTTAGAAGACTGTGGCCAGTAACTTGTATGTTTGCAGCTCCTAACTGGATGGGTAACATGAAAGTTCCATGCTTTCTAAAGCTTTTATTTTTTTTAAATCTCAGCAATTTAAATTCACATTTCTCTCAGTCTTGTGCTTTTAAGCAATATATTTTCTGATTTTCTTGAGTTGACTTTTTTCTTTTCAAAATGATTTTTGCACCAGTAACTCAAATTGCACCTTGATATTGATATTTGTTGCCTTGTTATCTAGACTTTTAAAAATTTAGATGCATTGAATGGGTTGCTTTATTCTTTTTGCTTATCTTCACAAAGGAGAGAAACAACCCAAAGAGGGAAATGAGCTGATTGATTTCTTCTCACAATGAAGGTGAGGAAATCTCACAGAATTGGAAAATTCCCTGTTGAGATATCTTGGCATATCAAGATAGCCCAGTGGTTCCCAATTAGTGGTACACGTACCCCCAGGGGTACGCGAGATTGCATGAAGGGGTATGTGCAGCAATCTCTTAACTAAAATATTAAATCCTTAAAAAACAATAATGCAATAACAATTGCCAAAAAATAATTCAATTTAATTAAACGATCAGTAGGTAAGTCAATTGTATGCATCAAGCGTTTTCTCCCACGGCGGCGGTTTTTCCTGCGCCTCCCGCATCTTGCATCACCCGATGGCGGCCGCCCCGTTCCCACCTATTTGCTCATCATTGTCAACCAGTCAGTTCGGTTTATGTCGCGTGAGCGTGTCGCTGTGCTTGTTGTGTTGTTTTAATTGTGAATTAATAAATATCCATCGCACTGTGTTGCATCGATCAGCCTTATATACATACTTCGGTAAACGGTAAGATAATGTTTTAAAACTGTGTTTAAATTTGCACTTTCATTATAAACTGCAATACAATGTAATGATGTTTAGAAAATAAAAATAATATTCAAGCTGCTTCAGTTGTAAGCATGTTCGCGGATTCTGTTTTCTAGATTTTAAGTTACATTAATACTATTTTCATTGTAAATTTCAATACAAAGCAATAACGTTTAATTTGTTTTCTACTATGTACCTACTTCGAATACAGAAGGACAAATTCAATTTTTTGCCTGTTCGCAGTTTCTGTTTTTTTTCCTGGTTTTCTAAGCTTTTTAATTACTTACATTACAAAAATACAAAAGCTGAGTTAATAAGTCCCCTCGTTTTTTAGATGGAACAGTGGCTGCTAAGGCGCCGAAAGGTTGAGGAGGAGGTATCAGAAAATACTGAACAGTCGCCTGCTAATGATGTGTCACCCTCTACTAGTACTGAGGCGCTTTCTTTAAACATGAATATGAACGCCTCTTTTCGAGTTAGTTATTTAATTGCCAAGCAAGCAAAACTGCATACAATTGGGGAAAACCTTATACTGCCTGGAGCAAAAGAGATAGTGAAATGTATGTTCGGAGAAAAAATGGCCCGAGAACTTGATGTTATTCCTATGTCAAATAACACTGTCTCTCGTTTTAATGCAGACATGTCAGATAATCTGAAAAACCACCAAATTCAACGCATTTTACAAAGCGATTACTTTGCCATACAACTTGATGAATCCACAGACATATCAAACTTGGCTCAACTTTTAACATATGTTCGTTATGTTCATTCCAAAAAGGTTCATGAAGAGTTCCTATTTTGTTGTGCCCTTCCGATTCATACTACCAGGGAGGACGGATCCCCATTTCGCGTGCCTGGGCAAGGGTCGGCTTTTCCGAATTCCCTCCTCCCCTTGCCCAGGCGCACGAAATGGGGATCCCACGTTAAGGTAAGGGATCAAAGTGGGGGGTGGCACTCCCCGCTTTGATACCTTGCCTTGACGTGCAATGCCCGTTGCTATAGCCGTTTGGTAGAAGAGGCTCCCGCTGGCATGCCTTTTCGCGCGCATGCGAGCGCCTCTTCTCAGATTTTTTTTAGCGTTGTTGGATCAATGTATCGAACAACGTTAAAAACCAGACAACGTCATGACTTGTGGAACCATGTCATAACGTTAGGCCCATTTAGGCGCTTTGCGATGGGAGTTTGGGTGCCCTAACTTCCATCGCAAAGCGCCTAAACAAGGGTTGGCATTTCCGAATTTTCCTAACTTCTGCAAATATTTGAATTAGGTGCATGAGAATTACAAGGGATTACATATAAACTGGGCTATGTAGAATGCTCCAACATGCATATTTGTCACTGAGTAGTTTACTAGTAATTACAATGACATACGGCTACAATGAAATAGTTAGACTTCCCATGGTAGTTCCAAGGAACAGCTTGGAAAAATTGTTTCATTGAGAACTATTCCCAGAATCCCCCTAGGCAGGATCCACCAGTCATCGATGCCTATGCTGACTGATGGAGTTGTAGTTTAAAAAGTTCACTGTTCCAAATTCTGTATAGGAATACAAAGAACAGTGTAAAACATATTGCCAGTATGTACAATAAAGCTACCTTTTAATTCAGAATGAAATAGCTACCTGAGATTGGCTTGTCATGCTTAACTTTTGCAAATGTACTTTGGCTTCCCTCCCCTCCCCTCCCCTCTCCCTTCAGCCTTAATATATAAGTTTGTCTGATTTTAGACTGGGTTATTTGAATGTCAAACTTTCAATAACACTTTAATAGAGGTGTCCATTAACCCGTGCTAAATTACAGTGGAACATCTCTGGAAATCCATATGACATCTACATGAATACCAAATGAATTCATTAGGATCCACGCTATTATAATGAATAACAAATGAAATCCCCATGTGGATGTGAATGTCTCTCTTGTAAAATGATTTTTTCCAACACAGCTTGTCATCCCATTTGTTATTTAATCCTAGTCATGAGAGGTGGCAACCCACCCTTTGTTTAGCTAAACAAGTGACACCAGTCATCACTTAGTTCTTGGCTGTTGCACTAATAATCAGACACAGCTGTCATGTACTCTATCCGTGAGACTGCTGAATGCATGTGTGATGAGACACAAGCATTCCAGCAAAGGTGATTCCCCCCTCCCTCTTTTGACCATGGGATATCTTGTAATATTTAATATCATATTTTTACATTAAAAACATTTCATGACCTCTTATACCTTTCTATTAAAAAGGAAAGGAAAGAAATAAAAGTTTGTACAATACATCAGTTCTTAGATGAAGATGCCTTCTTTCATACATAATTTATAAAACATTTTACAATGATGTGCTTTCCACAGTTAAGTTGAAAAATGAAAACCTATCATGTGAAAAGCTTGCCAGAAAAAACATTGAAACATTTTTAGGGAATATGACTAAAGAGAGCTGGCTGGATAGCTCAGTTGTTTAGGTATGATTGTGAGTTCAATTCTCCTTTGTACCTCCTGGGAGGAGAGGCTTCCTGTGTGGCCTTCGGCAAGCTGCCTAGTCCCAGGGTGTCCCCAGAAGAAAGGAGTGGTATTTGTATTCTGTACCTAGAAAACCCTCAAAGGTTTGGGTTCCCATCACTGTTCAAAGACATGCTACAGAAATGCCTTCACAATCTGAGTGAAATGGAGAGCTGGAAGATACACAGGGTGAAAGCAGAACACCAAAGGTGAAAATGTTAAGACTATTGAACTCGAAGAGACACCATTGCCACAACATGCTCTAGAGCAGGGGAGCCCAAACTATGGCCTGTGGGCCAGATCCAGTTCCTGATGCCAATTCATCTGGCCCGTGAAGCCCTCATTGCTCCCGGAAGCGGAAGTAAAATGCGCCCATATGGGCACATTTTACTTCTGCTTCCAGGAGCAATGAGGCTTTGTGGGCCAGATGAATTGGCATTGGGGGCTGGATCCAGCCCATAGGCCATAGTGACTGGCCTCCTGAACCTCATGATTGGCCTGTGGCCCAAAAAGTTTGGGCACCCTTGCTCTAGAGCCAGCCATCAAATGCTCATTGTGACCCAACAAGCATGTACCAGCTACTCACCTTACTTACCTCACCAATTTGCCACTGATGAAGGAGCTAGTGATATGGGAGGAAATTAAACAGATCCTACCAGTTGAAGCCATCATACAGGGAGATGTTGCAAGAGATTGAGACACTATGCAAAAATAAGTTGTGGCTGAATTTCCACCAAGCAAGAAAGCCATTGGGTACAAATGGTCTTTAAGTTGAAGCAGAGTACAGAAGGAGAAGTGAAATACTACAAGGCAAGACTGGTTGCCAAAGGATTCCTGTAGAAGTATGAAGAACACTTTGATGAAATCTTTGCTCCTGTTGTCAAGCACAGTGCTATAATAATGGTCCTGAGTGTGGCAGCCTTCAGTCAGATAAAAGTCAAGCAACAAGACTGCTATACTGGAGCCAAAACTACTGAAATTGTGCATTTGATCCTGAGGGGGATCAAAGTTGACTTAGCCTTCCATTTCCCCAAGGTTATTAAAATGAATATCCATTACGTTGGGGGCAAAATGCTAATGTAAATGGTCCAGAGATTGCACTAAGCACCATGGGGTCCTATATAAGTGTAACTGCTATTGCCTAAATTTTCCATGAATGTAATGACAGAATTCCAAAGTGACTTTTGTAGGGTAACCACGTCAGCAGCTTCCTATTCCCTGAGATTTCAAGGCCAAAATTTGAGACAAGGAGGCAAGCTTTTGTGGTGTTACATGAGACGAACCCTTCTGTAGCTCCTACAAAACAGCAAAATAACTTGTTTGCTGCCTCCTAATTGTGTCTTGCAAGTATACAGATTCCTTCACATTGATCCAATGAGCCCTGGCATCAGTTTGGAGTAGGGAAGAGGTGTTTGTTTGGTAATTAAATAACCACACATAACAAGATTAAGCTTTTTCCTCTTCTAGCATTGCTTTCTTTGAAATGTGTGTCCTTCCTTGGAGAAATTTGGGTAGCAAGCCAGCTCCTTGAGTTTTCAGCCAGTGTCCTGCCACCAGACACTCCAAGACTCTTGTTGTGTATGGCTACAGCTGCAAAGGAGCAAAGCACCCACAAATTGCTTTACAACATGAACATATGATCTTTGGGTTTTATCTTAACATGGTATGTGAGCTGGCTCCCCTGAGTAAGAGTTCAAAACATGCATGGAAGTTTGAAGAAATTCAAATTGTATATGGCAGGTAAACCAATGCATTTGGCTTTGGAATTGCTGAATAGTGCCAGGAGAAAATATCTAAACAAAAGATGGAGGTAATTCCATAGTCTGTTTTGCAACATTCCATTTGGTTCACTCTGCTCCCCAACATGAGTGCATCTCCAGATTCCCAAGCTATTATTAAACTTTCCATTGTGTAATCCTGGCTTCATAATCACTCAACACTCCATGTCCTATGGAATTAATTCCACAACAATCTATTTGTTATAAATTAGCAGCCTCAAAGTTAACTCCTGAGATGACGTATAGACTTTGATTTGGTGAAGAGCGGATGGTATCTGCCCTTGGAAAAATGAGAAACACAGGCTCTGCTTTCTCTTCACATCCTGTCAGATAACACATGAGAGATGGTTAATAATAAATTAAAAACATTGCAGCCACAGGGAAACTGTAACGTTCCCTTCCTATCCACCTCCTCCTCTCTTTTGCTTTTTCTACCCCATGGGCTTAATCAGCATCAAAGAGTAACAAATCCAATAAAATGTTTCCCTGAGCCAGGAACCAGACTGAACTGGATCCTTTCTCTCTCTCTCCCTAACTGCTAGCCCATTTTCAAAATAGCTGACAGTTGAGGTGAACATAGGGAAGAAAGAGGGAGGGAAAAGATGAGGATGGATAAATCAGAAGTGAGCTCTTCTTCCCCCCCCCCTCCACTAATCAACTCATTAGTTTCTCATCCTGTGTTAGAGAACTTTCATCCTCACTTTGCTTTTTAGGTTGCATGTATAAAAAAGGGCCTACTCCTATCTTTGCTTTCACCTGATTTTAACCAGAAAATACTATTCTCTCACCTTCACTGTCATCCTTACTTTTATTAAATAACTCCAAGCAAAACTGAGGTTGGGTCAGGAACATTGTTCCATTTCTCTAGAATCTGAGTGGGCTTGATAGTATAAGTGGTAAAGGTAAAAGTCACCCTTGCTTGAAAGCCAGTCATATCTGACTCTAGAGTTCAGTGCTCATCTCTGTTTCATACCCAAAGAGCCAGCGCTGTCTGCTTCTGCAGACATTTCTGTGGTCATGTGGCAGGTATCACTAGACATCGGAGTGCACGGAATACTGTTTACCCACTCACGAAGTGGTCCCTATTTATTTACTTGCAATGTCTTGCTTTCAAACTGCTAGGTTGGCAGGAGCTGGGACAAAGACAGGAGCTCATTCCATCCTGCAGTATTTGAGTATCGAACTGCTGACCTGCCGCCTTCCAGTCAGCGTCTTAGCCACTTGAGCCACTGCAGTCCCTCTCATAGCATAAGAAGCACCTGTCAAATACTGGCACAAGTATAAAATGCCAGAGATGTCCAACTAGGAAATGTCCTGTGGGCATGATGTTTAGATAAAGAGAACATTTACAAGAGTATTGGCAGTTGTGGCCAGTCATCCCCCCCCCCCCCAATATGAGCCACAAAGCAAGCAATGACTGGATGAGCCTTCCTGTAGACCAGCATTTCCCAAATTTGGTTTTTGGACTTCAATTCCCAGTAGCTTATGTCAATTCCCCAAAGCATTGATCAGCCAATGTACTGACTTAGTCTTCTGGGAATTGAAGTCCACCAGTGTTCTGTGGAACATAGTTTGGGAAATGCTGCTATAAAAAGCATTTGGGTTGGGATGATGATTTCCTCCCCCTTCCTCATTTAGAGAAAGATGGGGAGTACAGTGTTCTCACTACCACTTTGTGAACCATGTGATTTCTGGACAGGGCTTCAGACAGCTATGGAAGTGTTGTCTGGTACCACATTACTATATCCTTGCCATCTTCACTCAGAGTAAGGCAGGACTTCTGTCAGGTCTCAGAAAGATACAACCTTGTTGCACCACAAATATTCACCCCTTGTTCCAATTTTGGCTCTGAATGTTCAGAGAATGGGATGTATGTGACCTAGCAACTATAAAAAGTAGTAGCAGGGCTTTGGGGAGAGAATGGTGTTAGCAATATGCAAGAATAAAATTCACTGTGGGGTGAACAATTTGTATATTATGTGATTTGTGTTTTAAGTCCCTCAGAAATGATCCTGAAATTCCGAAAAAGATGCAGATATTGCTCGTTGGAATTCAAAGGCTTAAATCTCTATGATCATTGTTCCTCAATGTTGTCTGGAGGATTCTAGGAATTATAATCCAGAAAAAGAAACTTTTCAAAGCATTTGAATCAAGCAGCTAGAAATTATTTTGAAATAAAATCTCAACGTAATGGGACCTTCCTACCTGGTGGAACATCTTCCCCTCAGGACATCAGTCCATATCACTCATTCCTCTCAGATGGTGCAGCTCCAGGTGCCAACCACAAGAATGACAAGAAAGGCCATCACTTGGAGAAGAGCCTTCTTGGTGGTGGCACCAACTTTGTGGAACTCTCTTCCAGTTGAACTGTGCCAGGTTCCATACCTGCCTATATTTAAAAAACTGTAAAATCATTCATTTTTAAAGAGGCTTTTAAGAATACACAAGTACCTTGGATAACGTTATGACTTGGATCCACAAGTCATAACGTTATCTGATATTTAACATTGTGTGATGCATTGATCGCACAACATTTTTTTAAAAAATAAAGCCCTGTTCCCTTTCCGCCCAACCCCAGGGCTGATCCCAAGCTGGCATCGGCACTGGGGTTGGGGGAAAGAACGGGCCTAGTGATCGGGGTGCCATGATCTGAAGAGAGGCCAGGGACCCTTTATCCAGCCTCTCTTCAGAAGCCCCCCCCCCCCCCGATTGCTAAACCCCTTAGCAATCCAGGCCAGGGGGGGTGTCTGAAGAGAGGCTAAGAAAAAGTTTTTCCTAGCCTCTCTTCAAAAACACCTGCCTGGATCATTGTTACAGGGTGCACACCCCATTCTTTCCCCAACCCAGCAGGCCATCACAAGCTGCGATGGCCAGCTGGGTGGGGGAAAGAATGGGGTGCACCCCCGGTTCTTTCCCCCACCCAGCCAGCCATTGCATGCTGAGATTGGCACTTGGGTTGGGGGAAAGAACCGGGGCGTGTGCACCCAACCCAAGTGCCGATCTCCCCCCCAACCAAACCAGCAATGTTTGCCTCGGTAGATCTCATGCCCTGCAGGCTTTGGGGAAGAGATCAATGTTGGGGAATTTGAGGCAAACATTTGCGTTGCACAACATTATGTTAATGTTGTGCAATGCAAATTTTTGCCTCAAATTCCCCAACATTATCTGATTTTAGCATTATCTGAGGCAATCGTTATCCGAGGTGTGTGTGTGTGTGTGTGTGTGTGAGAGAGAGAGAGAGAGAGAGAGAGAGAGAGAGAGAGAGAGATGATGTTTTAAATATTATATGTATATGCCCTGAGTGGTGGCAGGGCAGGATATAAATGTAAACAAACAAACAAATCAGTCATAGGTCTCACTCACAAAATGGAGAGAAGATTGTGAGGCTGACCGCGCGTGTGTGTGCGTGTGTGTAAATAGGTTCCATTATACCAGGATATCTGACAAATTTAAAATTGATGGCAACTCATTTTTTAAAAAGCTAAATCACCCAAGAATTCTTCTGAAAAAATTTGACACCCATATTATAGTTATAATTAATTAACCAATCAATTACTATGATTTATGCTGTTTTAATGATTGAGTCACAAATCATTTTCGGTCCCAATGCTTTTCATCATGAACACATTAATCATGATGTGGTCTTCAGAGAAGCAAAAGGTGTCAGATATTGTTTCATCATATTCGCAAGAATGATAGACTAGTTGAGATCTGTATTCAACTACACAATTCCACTGAAAGTACACAAAGCATGATTGAGCTCTCATGGTCTCCGCTCTTTAGGCAGCATACCTTTGATTCAGTGATTTGTAAGTCATGAAGCCTTAAGATTCATGGTTTTCTTCATATCATTTACAGTTGCTTAACTTCCATTTGGAAAGTAAAGACTTTGAGAGCAAATCTTTTGGACATGTCATACAATATCCAATAGTGCATGAACATCAGCCCATAGATTTCCTTCCTGTCTACTCATATATGATTTCTTACTGATATGATGTATATCTTTGCATTTCTTAGGGAAGGAGAGCTTAGCAGAACAAATAATTCTAGGCATTTCATAGAACCATAGGATCACAGAATCACAGAATAATTGGGTTGGAAGGGGCCCATAAGGCCATAGAGTCCAACCTCCTGTGTTGTGCACTAGATACTTTTGAACATAATGATTAGTAATCATTACATCCTGCCAAGTCAGTTCCAACTTACCTCTTTAGCAGGGGATGGAATGGAGATTGGCTTCCCAAAAGGTTTTGACCAATAAACCCTCATCATTGCTGATCATTGGCCACCTGTTGGCTGGGGCTGTACACAGCTGGAATGTGTCAACAATACCTGGAAAACTCAGGTTACCCAGTCCTGCCTTAGTTCTTCCTCCATTTTGAGCTTTGTTTTCCATTTTTCCTCTTATTTACTCAATTGATGCTAAAATTCCATTGCACCAAGAAAATGCTGCTTCTGTCAGATTCCAACCTCCTTCTTGTAATTGGCGAATCACGCGAAGTTGAGCACAAGTTCTCATGGCCACGACTGGCAACTGATCATTGAGCAGGAGTTGTGAGTCCAGGAGGACCCCCAAATTATGCACCGGGTCTGTCTGAGGCAAAAGAGCCCCATCCAGTACCAAAGATGGTAACTCCCAGGATAACGAAGGGATCCTTATCCACAGCCACTCAGTCTTGCTGAGATTCAGTTGTAGCCCGTTGTCCCCCATCCAGACCCTCACAGCCTCCAGACACCTGGATAGGACTTCAACTGCATCACTTGGATCACCACAGGCAGAGATGTACAATTGAGTATCATCAGCATATTTATGGCACTTCACCCCGTGGAAATGGAAGATCTCCCCCAGAGGCCTCATGTAAATATTTTTGTAACTTTTTAATCCTGTTTAATACTGTTTTTATACCATGTTATTACTGTGTTTCAAAAGTTTGTTAGCCGCCCTGGGTCTTTGTGAGGAGGACGGCATAAAAGTTTGATTAAATAAATAAATAAATAAATAAATAAATAAATAAATAAATAAATAGAATAAGAGAAGTGAGAGCCCTGAGCCCTGCAGCACCCCATATTGGAGAAGCCTAGGGCTGGACTTCTCTATTGAGGATAGCAATAGCCTGGCATGTTGTGGCAAACTAGGCTGGCAAACCTGTTCAGTGTGTATTGTGTCAGGTCCCCCCCCCTCAGTTTCCAGGTTCTTGTTTTGTTTCATTTTTGCTGAACCCAAGAGGCATCTCTTGAATCATTCCATCAAAATTTAAACCTAATTTTAGCCCTTGGGTATGACTGTTTTAAAACTGAAGAGCCAAGCCAGGCAAAAAGATGAATACTGTATGTCTTCTGTGTTGTTTGTCATTGATTTGGCCTCTCAGAAGATCTTGAAGTACATTTTATTCTTCTCTATGACTCATAAGGTGATGGTGGACCGTTCCTCATATGAAGTGTGTAAATATTTACTGTAATTCAAAACAAAGAGAATCCTTCACCTTCCACCCCCACTCCCCCCACCAATGGAGAAATGAGATGCTTAGAGGAGCAAGAAGTTCTCAGAGGGTGCCTCCTTCACTAGTTGCAGCTGTGAAATCAAAATATGGGTATGACTCAGTCCAGTGGTTAAGCTCTACTCACTTTGAGGCACAGCCTTTGATTAAACTCATGTGTCATTTTCAAAGGCCTGTGTTTAGCTTGGTTGTAGATCATGATTGCAAAATGAGTTTATTTAAACTGTGTCTCCTATAAAATCAGATGTTGCATGTGGACTTAAGTATTACTGTGTAATAAGATATACCTATTAAACAGATGTTAAATCTTAATGACTGTGTTCTCAACAATCAATTGAAATTGAAAGCTAATAACTGAGGCTGCAACTGGATATAGCTCTCTCTCCCCTTTTATTTAATAAGATGCTCCAATAAGAAAATGACTGTCAATATGGGGGTTTGTTATATGTAACATATTCATGGAGATTCACTGGGGTTCATGCAACAGAGTCATACAAAATCTTCCTAAGACAAAGTGGCTTTTATCTCATTTTTTCTCAGTCTCCAGAAAAAGCAAATGTTATCCTCTCACAAATGATGCTGAAATCCTTATTAACACGCTACTCAGCATGCTTCTAATAACATCACTTTTCTTTTGTCCATGTAGGCCACTTCCTAAAATAATTATTCATCCACGATTAACCATGTCTCTAAAGTGATGGGAATGAAAACACTATGGAGTCACCAGCATGGAACGTTCTAAAGTCTCACAAACCAAAGTAAACTAAACATTTTCCTTTTGTGTGTTAGGGTTACTTTGAATCCTTGTTTGTATTACTAAACAGCCTATGTTTTCCAAACACAAAGAGTTCAGTATCAGTTGCAGACAAGAATAAGTCTCATAGACACAGTTTACAACAGTGATGATGATTGACTGTTAACAATTAGAGCATGGAAAAAGTTACTTTTTAAGATTTCTACACAAGAAAGCCCCTGTCAGCTTCACCACTAGGAAAGTTAGCTGGGTTTTCTCAAGTTGGAGTCAAAAAAATAATAATTTTCCCAACCTGGTTACAATTATCTGCTAGACATTCATTGCCAAAAAGCCTCTTTCCAAATAAATGTGGATATGGGTAAAGATAGTGGGACAAATTGCCTCTGGCATCACATATTATCTTCTATGACTCTTTAACACAGGGGAGCCCAAACTACAGCCTGTGGGCCAGATCTGCTCCCTGACGCCAATTCATCCAGCCTGTGCCACCCTTGGGCACATTTTACTTCAGCTTCCGGGAGTGATGACAGTGGCATGGGCCAGAGGAATTGGTGTTGTAGGCTGGATCTGGCCCATGGGCCATAGTTTGGACACCCCTGGTTTAAGCAGACAAAATGAAGGATTAATATCTATCTCGTCCTGTTGCAAAACAGATTGCAAGGCATGTCTTACTTCCACTTCTGGTTGGAAGAACCATGTGACCGGCCTGCTGAACCACGTGACTGGCCCACAGCCCAAAAGGTTTGGTCACCCCTGCTTTCACCCGTGGAACACTCTTCCTAAGTCATTGCCCCATTTTCTTTACTTCCAGCCCTCCTTGCAGTTGAAGCATTAGAATAAGGTAGCTTCAGATCCGGTGGCAGGTCTTTGGACAATATGCATCAATCATGAAGGATTTTAACTTTCAATTGTGTAACAAAGAAATGCAAAGAAACTTAGAAGGGAAACCAGGGATAGATACACAAGGAAAGGACCAAATGAGGCATGAGTTTGGTTCTCATGAAATAAATTCATGAGCTGAACACCTGCTTATTTGTTTTTATTCTAAGAATGTGCAAAACCACTACTTTATACATGGATGCATGTGACATACCTTGAGACCACAAGAAAAACAAAGAAGATGCCACAAAACTTGAGATTTGCTCACAATTTTTTATTGGATCCCTTGCAAATGAATTTGGATTGAAGGAAAAACATTTTCCAACTCATCTTCTGAAATCATTTATTTTACTTGCACACACACCGCTTTTCTTGTTGACACTGATCTATGCTACCAACATATATGGTGAAAGGCAGCAAGCAGGTGTGATCCTTGTTCATAGATTCTTGGAACATTGGGAGAAAGTGTATACAATATGTGGATGTGTTCAAAAGCTTCATGTTCTGTGCTTCTGTTGCCAAAGATACTTTTGGTTTGGAAAATAACCTATTCAAGCTAAGCAGAAGTTGTGGGGAAAGACAGAAGAAGAGAGGTAGATAATAATATCCAGTTCTTTCAAGTTATATAGTTTATTTGGGAATGTCTTATCCTAATCTCTGACCAAGAAAGCACACTTGTCCCCTCACTCCCTAATACTCTTTGCTTTTATACCTAATGAGGAAGAAGGACCCACAAAAGGAAGAGGGAGTTTCTGTTCAACCCTAGAGAAAGCACTTGTGAATGCTGCAGGAAATGAGATCTTAAGTCAGTACATAAACCAATCTAATCCATCACAGCCCCTCAAATGGTCCCTCATAACTCAGGGGCTGTCGTCCCCCTTTGTGCACATGAAGGCAGTTGTGGAAGAAGTGACGAACTGTGCACATATTCTGTTAAATCCGTTCTGGCAGCTGAAGTAATATATTTTCAATGCCAAGTCACATAATTTTACTTTAGCTCATTTGACTCCAGGCTACAAAGCTATTCTAGAAAACAAAGGGATGGCGTTTGAATAATGAATAATAATGAATTTAATTCGTGGGCTTGTACTGGGCTAGAGCCTGTGGGAGGTTAAATATAGATAAAGTGATGCAAAGTCAAAGTTTTACAAGAGAGAAAGAACAAGGGAGAGAAATCTATACTGTTGTTTCATATTCCCATCTATGCCCTCCTTCCAGTTGCACCAGTCTTTAATTAATATGTGCTGCCTGACATAATGTAAAGATGCTTATAATACATGTGATCTACCTTTATACATAACAAAACTTTAGTATTAATTATGTATCTAGTCTTTCATTTTCCTTATGACTGGTTAACTGTTATCTGAATGCATTCATGTACAGTATTGTATATTACAAGGACATGTCATGTTTCACAAACTTGCAGCAACTTTGATGCTGACATCAGAATTTTACATTTCAGAAAATAATCAAAGTTCACTGATTATCATCTACTGAAGGAGATGTTTCCCAACTGGTTAAATGAAGAAGTGAAATCCATATAAAATTCCTTGACATATCAGCTGTCATTTGTTGGCTGTTACTTAAAATAGATGTTAATTGTTGGTATTGGGCACAGAATATTCATGAACATTCACATAACTGGAGGAAACTGAGAATGAATGGTTTCAATTTAAAACATGGAATATATAGATTGATATGCCATTCAATAACTCTACTGAGTTGCTGTTAAATCAAGTATGCTTTCCATGAGAAGAGGGGGAAAGCTCCTTACCCTCTTTCTAGTTTCATTGCCATTGTACATGTGAAGAATGACAGGTCTGAAGAGGAAATACTCTCTGCAGGTCAGACAACAGGAACTGCTGAATGAACTCACCAAAAGGTGAGTTCACGTCTGGTCTAGACACGGAAGCACCAGCAGCACCAGCACCAGCACTCTGGAAAATCAATGTTCCAATTCACATAGAGAACCACAAAGGTTCTTATCTTCACACTTGTCATTGTCCAAATGCAGGAGAGTGAAGAAACTAGAAATACAGTTGAAGGGCTCCTCTCTAACTGTAGTAAAATTAGTCAATTTAGAGAAGCATTCTGTGTTCTGGTGGGTACTTCTATATCATAAGGAAGATTGATGATGACATCTCACCTCTCTTTATTTGTCTCTAGCATCTGATAAGTCAGGGGTTTATGTTCTCTTCTCTGGGAGTTTGTACTCTTACTGATTAAAAGAATATTTGCCATGCCATCAGATCATCCTATGATGAAATGATTAATTAGAGAGCGTGTTTGAATACTATGATCTTTTATTGATCTTAAGTATATTTAGCAGTTGCATCCAAAAATATCACATTCATGTGTATTAAATAGGTTGTTATTCTCCTCATTCTTTTCGTATACCTGATTTTATACACCTGCCGATATTTTACTTATGTAGTTCCATAACAAAGATAATGGCAACAGGCTCTATCAATCCCTGGAAAATAGATGGGGAAGAAGTAGAAGCAGTGACAGATTTTACTTTTTTGGGATCAAAACTCACTGCAGATGGTGACTGCAGCCTTGAAATACAAAGGCGACTGATTCTTGGGAGGCAAGCGATGAGAAACCTGGGGAGCATAATGAAAAGTAGAGACATCATATTGAAAACAAAAATTCGTATTGTCAAAGCAATGGTATTCCCTGTGGCAATGTATGGTTGTGAGAGCTGGACCATTAGGAAAGCTGAGCGCAGAAGAATAGATGCCTTTGAGATGTGGTGTTGGAGGAGAGTTTTGAGAGTCCCCTGGACAGCAAGGAGAACAAATAGGTCAATCTTAGAAGAAATAAACCCAGAATGCTCCTTAGAAAGTCAAATTGTAAAGATGAAGCTAAGGTACTTTGGACATCAAATGAGAAGAGAGGATTTGCTTGAGAAAGCCTTGATGCTGGGAAAGGTGGAGGGCAAAAGAAAAAGGGGGTGGCCAAAAATGAGATGGTTAGATGGTATTGTGGATACAATGGGCACAGAGCTCAGCGAGTTGAGGGGGTTGGTGGAGAACAGGAGTGCCTGGCGGGCAATGGTCCATGGGGTCACAGAGGGTTGGAATCGACTGTGCGACTGAACAACAAAAAGTTCCATCAGTCTAAAAAGTTCCACCTTAAATTTTCATCATTATAAAAACTATTCATTTTACTATGATTTGTTGTTTTTATTGTTGAGCAAATGCTATGGAATTTTTTCTGCACTTTTGGTAGCTATATACTTCCAAATTTCAGCATGGACAAGCTGGAAAATATACTTTAATATAAGGGTGAAAAAACATGCCACATTTCTAGACTGACAAAGATAATGGGAAACAGTCTTCCACTGCTGAATTCATGTATCTAGTGTTAGACTCTGAAGAAATTAAGAGGAAAAGTTAGTTGTGACCATTTGGATTGATTGAACTTAGTGCTCCACCATTTTTTAGTCTTCAAGTGGGGTTTGGACCATATTCTAGTAATACAACTAAATAAGTAGCATCATTGTAATATCTGTTTTCATTTTATATTTGTGATTGTCTTAAACCAAAGACGCTTTGCCTTTCTTTCTTGCTTTCCCTGTATGGTAATTTACATTACTAAATCCTTTGCTTGTTTTGTCCTTACAAGAAAAAAATAAGGAGTTGTCATATTTATCTCCTCACTCATAAACAGAGATCAGATTTGTCAGCATTCATTAAAGATCCTTAACACTGTGAGGATGATTCTTATGTATACCTTCATCAATTTGCCCAAATCAGTTGAAGAAAATTCAAATTGTGCCCTGACCCAGCAAATAAAATTAGGTTAAGACCTGGGCTACCTTTTATTAAACTTAAATTATGCCTTAATTTGTGGTGGAGCCAAGGGTAATGCTACCTCTTCAGCACCTTTGTGGCCCAGATGGGTGAGCCCTTATCCCCATGCAGTGAGTTGCCTCATCAGCTGCCCACAGGCTAGCTCAACTGGAGAGGCATCTCTGTAGGAATTTCTAACTCTATTTACATGAATGGATGTTGATTGTTCTGCCAAGTTGCCCCATGATGTTTCTTGTGTGTACACCCGATGTACGCCATTCACAGTGCGTACCCATTGCCTACCTCTTCAAATGATGTCCTGAAGTAAAGGTAAAGGTTTCCCTTGCTTGAAAGCCAGTTGTATCTGACTCTAGGGTTCAGTGCTCATCTGTTCCAAAGCCGAAGAGCCAGCACTGTCTGCTTCTGCAAATGTTTCCGTGGTCATGTGGCAGGCATGACTAGACACCGGAGGGCATGGAATGCTGCTTACCTTCCCACCAATGTGGTCACCATTTATCTACTTGCAATTTCCTGCTTTCGAACTGCTAGGTTGGCAGGAGCTAGGACAAAGATGGGAGCTCATTCTATCCTGCAGTACTTGGGAATTGAACTGCTGACTTCCCGCCTTCCAGTCAGCGTCTTAGCCACTTGAGCCACTGCAGTTCCTGATCCCCTGAAGAACACACTGTAATCACCCTAACCCAGTATCACCCTCTAATTAAACTACGGTGACCTATTGGTTTAATTACCACCCAAATCATCTCATAATGAACTTCAGATAGGCAAACATCACCTGGAATCCTTTGTTGAAACTTTTCCAGTCAGGATATTTCAGGCCAGAATTACTATCAGGTCACATAAGTGACCCATTCAATAATCTGGCCTAGAGGACAGGTGATGGGCAGTTCAGTAGTGAGGCTGTAAGAAGCTGGCTTTGCAGCAGGGCTGGGGTTAAGAAGAAGCCTTTCCAATGCACCCTGAAACCCAGCCAGTGGTAAGGAAGAACACGTCTGCTGCTCTCTTTTGTGCCTCCTTGATGGAAGGAGGGAAAGCTCCCCATCCTTTTCAGTCATGGTTGGCAGAAGTTTGGAGAAGGCATTACTGATCCTCAGTTTTGGGGAAAATTTGACAAGTTAAAGCTTGGAACAGAGTTGTCCACATCTTTCTTTCTAGTCAGTTAATCCACATGGGTTTAGTGGTAAGTATCAGCTTTGCTTTACTAGGAGAAAGAGATTCTGTGCAATTGTGACTTGAAATGGAAAGTATAAGGGGTTAGGATGGGGGGACCAAATCAAAACCAAATCCCTGTCTTGCTCTCATTAGCAAGCAAGGAAACTAGCATGGAGGCTTCTCATTGGATCAAGTTAGCCAAAACTGATAATCTTCACACCCATATGCACTCGTTTTTAAGCAATGAAGTTATCCTGAGCTGTAGTGTGACCTCATCCAACATTAGAGTCCGAGTAGCTGCCAAGTGCCACTCATTGGTCAGAGACTCTGTGCAACTAACTTGTTTACCACAAGGTTTGTTTAGAAAGTCCAAATGGAAACATGATATCCTCCTTGGCAACACATGCCTTGTGGGAAGGAGGCATGCCACAAGATAGTCTGAACTTGGTGGTTTGGTATTTACAAATGTGATTCTAGCCTCTTGGGCTCTTGCCCAAGTGGAACATTCTCTGCCAGTTACCATGCAACTAGCATCTTATTTGGTTTGGGCCTTTGGTGTTCCTTTTTTAAAAAACGAAGTTGCTTCTGTGAACTTCGAATACCCTTCCTATGAATTTATTGCCAGTTACGAGCCCATCAGGATGTGGCTAGTTTCATGTGTCCCAAACTGAATTATTTTCCAGAAATTTGTTTAGGGATGAAGTCCTCAGCAATTATCAGCACATAGAAATGGGTAAGATGACTTATTTTCTCTCAAACCTGTAGTCTTACCTATTTCTTATTCTGTGTCTGGATTTGCCTGGTTCATTTTATTATTAACCTCCACTAGAATCCAATTGGCTATAGCAGTGGTATTGGATCAGGCTCATGGAAGCCACTTAGCATTTTTCTATATAGGGTCTGCTATTCCATTGAGACATTTAGTTTGGTTAAACACAAATCCAAACACAATAAAAATTTCTTACCCTTTATATTAGTGAGTGTTTCATCCAAGGAATGACTTGCCTTTCAACAATGGTAAAACTGATATACCAAACAAGGTGGCTTCTTTTCCAAGACGTAAAACTACATATAAGAAACACTATCTTATGAAGCTAAAATTATATTACAGTACCTTTAAATTCAAAATGAAGTATTTACTGTCCTGCATTTTCAGAACACACAAACTCCTTTCTCCTTGCACATTAGGGTGGGTGGTGATGACGATGATGACGATGACAACAACAACAACAACAACAACAACAACAACAACAACAACAACAACAACAACAACAACAACAACAACAACAACAACAACAATAATAATAATAATAATAATAATAATAATAATAATAATAATAATAATAATAATAATAATAATAATATATGGATTTATTACTGTAATAGTACTGTCCATATCTGAGGGTTTCTCTCACATTTGTCTAGTATAATTTTCCCCCTTTCTTCTCCCTCTGGTAGTCCTCTTCACCATTCACAAATCTGTTCCTGAGAGCTTCAGAACAGACTCATGAGTGTGTAAAAAGGATGTTCTTGGAGTAAAGGGAACCACTCCCCACATCTCAGTTAAGCAGTGTAAAATATTGAAAAGATGGTTCTTAGCAGCCTCTCTTAACCTCAATATTTGGTCCATTGATGTTTTGTGGCACCACCAGCAAAAAGAAAATTGTGGCATGCCAGTACAGCCATGTTTTACTGGAAGTTCTGGAACAACTTTCATATTGTACCTGTGCTCAAATGACAAATGGGATAATCAGGCACACCACATCTCATCTAGATAAAAAAGCCTACCCTTTGAAGCAAGAATCCCAGGAAAGAGAAGCAGGATAGGACAGGATAGGTCTCCTTTGCTCAAAAGCCCAGTTGTATTCAACTCTAGGGAGTGCTGCTTATCTCCATTTATAGCCAAAGAGCCAGCGCTGTCTGCATCTGCAGATGTTTCCGTGGTCATGTGGCAAGAATGACTAGATGTTGAAGTGCACAAAATGCTGTCACTTTCCCCAACAAAGCAGTACTGCTTTATCTACTTGCTATTTCTTGCTTTCAAACTGCTAGGTTGGCAGGAGCTGGGACAGAAAATGGGTGCTCACTCTGCCTCTCAGCACTCAGGTCTCAAACTGCTGACCTGCCGACCTTCCTGTCATCAAGCTCAGTGTTTTAACCACTAAGCCATGTAGCCCCTAAAGTAGGCTAGGCAATATGCCAAATTTTTGTTGCTTAGATTTACTTTTTGTGTTTGAGCAACCACTGAGTTTTCTCTGAATGTTATTGTCTCTCTCTAAGTAACAAAATACATTTCAAATACCTTTCCTTATTCACTTATTCTTGTGCCTGTGCCATGTTTACTGCTGGACAGAAGATTATTCATCATGATCTTTCAGTTAGGATCCTTTTAATTTCCAATTTGCTGGAAGGTGTTTTTCCTGACCAAAAAACACAGGGCATTCCAACTTCATGATGAGGAATTTTTCTCTCCTGGCTCTCTTTCCTTTATCATATTATTTTTTTGTACCCGTAAAAAAACCCTGTATAGTAATGGAAGAAAATGACAAAAAAGGAAGGAACAATCTTTCCTTTATAAGGATGTTCTCAATATAATGCTGAGATGAAGAATTTAGCCTTGATTTTACACCCAAAAGAAATCTAGTGTCAAATTGTCATTTTCTGTGTTCAGACATGTCTATCCCAAGGTTTTATTGGGGATCTCATACGTTAGTTCTTTACATTTCAGATTCCACAGGTAAAATGGCTATTCCCCATTCCCATTTTTGCACTTATGTAAACCAACTTTGGACAAGGCTGTAGTGGATTTGTGGTTAAGATGCTGAGCTTGATGACCAGAAGTTTGGCAGGCCAGCAGTTTGAGGTCAAAGTGTGTGCAACAGAGTGAGTGCCCATCATCTGTCCCAGTTCCTGCCAACTTAGCAGTTCAAAAACAAGAAATTGCAAGTAGATAAATAAGTACCACTTTGGCGGGAAAGGTAACAGTGTTCTGCACACTCTGGTGTCTAGTCATTCTTACTACATGACAGCACTGGCTCTTTGGCTGTAAATGGAAATGAGCACCTCCATCTAGAGTCAGACATGACTGTTTTTTTTTTTTAGCAAGGTAGACCTTTACCTGTACCTTACACAAAATTTGGAGGGATTGTAGACCCAAAAGAGCAGGACAACTTGGCCAAAAATAAGAAGATTGCCTTCAGACATTTTGTACTAATCACTTGGAAGTTTCTTCCCCATCTCCACCAAAGCAAAGAGAGAGAAAGAAATAAAAAGACTAAAGCAACATTGCCACAGCTACCAAATTATTTACACTTGCTACATGTGTGCATTGTGTTGTTCTCAGGTACAAAGACACACATATCCCATGCCTTGTAGGTCACCACCACTAAAAAGTCTCTTTACTCCATAATGTTTGTTTTTGCTTCCTTCTGTGTGTCTCTTAGTGCTCTCTTTCTTCATATCACCTGCCTTAGAGACAGCTGGAAAAGTCCACTAATATCTCTAGCTCTAGCTCTAGCTCTAGCTCTAGCTCTAGCTCTAGCTCTAGCTCTAGCTCTAGCTCTATATGTATGTATGTATGTATGTATGTATGTATGTATGTATGTATGAAATTATTGTAAGACTTACTCTTGACCTTCTCTGCCCAAGACCCCTGTGAAACTCCTGTTTGCTCTTCTTGTTCACTCCCTCGTTCTGACTCAGTTTTATTCCTTCCTTCCACTCTGTTAGGAGTCAGAAAATGGCAATAGACCTCACTATTCCCAGTTAACCAATCAGACCACTTTATCTTGAAGTAATCAATTACTTTGCCATTTGTGTGGTTGTTTGGTAGAAAATTGTTATTCACACATTACAGGGAAGAAGGAAAGCCTATGGACGAACAACTCAGTAGATGTAGGCTTTCATGCAATCTAGGATATTTCTATAGAAATTTATTTGAAAAGCAAAATGAGAACTTTTCAGCCCCCCCCCCTTGCATCTACTGTACATAATCCCTCAACTCCCCACAAAGTGCTTTATTAGTGGAGGTTATAACCCCCACTGTGGTTGAATTGCAGGACCAAATCTAGGTCAGAACCTAGAGTAAGCTTTTAAAACATATATCCAAAATTTCATTTGAAATGGCTACTGGACTCTCAGTTTGTGTGAGGAAAAGCTCCAAATGACCTGAATTGGAGATTTCCCCTAAGCATATTGCAGGCACCATTTTCCCATTCTGGACTATAACCATAGTGGGGGCTATAGTTTGCATTATCTTTTCCTCCTCATTCTAGGACTTCAATCCAGTTTGATCCCTCATGCTTCATTCCTAAGGAACAAAAAACTGACAAGCCACACATTAAAGGTAGTATGTTAGTCATATGTGTGCCTCTTTTTAGCCAACAGAAAAAGCTAACTATGACCTCTCTGAGTCTCTTTGCTTTCAGTAATACTTAGCCATGATTAATATTAAGATTTTTTTATCATGTCAGAAGCACACAAAGGTGCTTTCTGGGTTGGAAGGATTTTTGCTGGAGGAACTCTGCTCAGAGGATGCCCAAATGAGGCTCCTTTCATGTCCCCAAGGTCTTTTCCCACTAAAGTAATCTCAGTTTATCTACTTGCAATTTCTTGTTTTTGAACTGCTAGGTTGGCAGTAGCTGGGACAGAGGTGGGCATTCATTCTGTCATGCAGTACTCAGGTCTTGAACTGCCAACTTGCCAGCCTCCCAGCTAACAAGGCAAGCTTCTTAACCACTGAGCCACCACAGTCCCTTACAATATTAAGATGAACTGCAATAAAGGAGTTGTATCAGGAAAGGAGGGCTTCATTCTGCAATGTATATGTAGAATTTGTCATTTCTGAAAAAAAAATTATATTACCATCAAGAATAGCAAAGAAGAATTACAGGATAAGTTGCTTGCAAAATTAACATCATTAGAGATGTGTTAAGTAGCTAATTAGTTTATTTCACCAAGAACATTGATCCCTCTTCCCACAGTATGTTAGTTTTCTCAGCTTTCTTGTAGCCTGAACAAATGAGAGATGTATTGTTCTGACATGGCAGCTTTATTGCTATCTTAGGAACTAATATATAAATACAAGTCATATCATTCCTTCTTTACAGAAGCCTCACATTAATTGGTAAAAAGATAGGAGAAATGTTTTTAATTTTGCCCCCACCTCCTCAGCTGTGAAAATAGAAGCAACAGAGGAACTTACTCACCCAACCACTCAGAAAGTAAGGAACAGTGGATCAAAGCAATTCAATTTTATGAAATGATACAAAGGAGAGGATATTCAATCCAGCAAAGCAAAGGATAACCACACATTTCTGCATAAGGTTCATCATACAAATGGCTTCTTCTGAAGTTGCTTCCAAACCAGAACTGTAAAGATGAAAAGAAAATATGCATAGACTTTGGCTTTTTAACATAAACGATGGGGCAGCCGGTTAGAAAAGACCATTGTTTGAAGAGAACTCTGCGTCAAAGCCAGCTTTTGCCTGCAACAGGGAAGATGTAGAAAAATATGTTTCATTTTAGCTGCCCCCCCCCCCCGAAACCTACTAGCAATTTCCCCCTTCTTGTTCAAGTTCCATATCAGTTTGTGATGCTACTTGAGAAATTCCTCTCTTTGGACTTCAGCTTTCAGAACTGCAATGGTGATACAGGCAGAGAGATTCTGATATTAGTATTCCAACTAACTAACGATTGCCAATCTGTGGACCAAAGTGAGACTTTTTTCCCTGCACAACTGGACATTCACAGTACTTTCCCATTGTACAATATTTTGATTTCTCCCATTCACTGAAACATCTGTCCACATTTTTCAAATATATACCTCTTTTTTTCATGCACTACTATATGTAATTCAGGGTGTATGTGCGTGTGTGCAGGGGGGAGGAGGATATAATGTTTTCCATTTCCCCCAAAAAATGGAAGACCTAGGTAGGTGCACATTCATATTAACAATCAAACCAGTCACAAATGGCACCTGTTATAAAAAAATATTAGTTAATGCAAAATGTATTTCGCCCTTCCCTATTCATAGATTAATCTGAAGTAGCACAAAATGAGCATAGCACATATGACAGCCATATTCCATTTTTTGAGCTGTTTCGGACTGCTTTAGACTTCCTAGCATAAACACAAGTGTGCTTTGATGGCAACTTGCTTATACAGAATAGTGTATACATGCATGATGTACACAAAATCAACACAGAGAATGACTACACAGAAAGGAAAATATGCACAGATCAGATATGATGTATACAAAATCAACACAAAATACAACTACACAGAAGGGAAAATACATTCAAATCTCCGTTAGCCACATTTTTTTTAATGTGAGTCCCTGTTGGCTTCCACAGGTAAAGTTGTTGTGAGTAAAATTGGTGTTGTCCATTTAACTACAACAATTTTTCTTTTCACTCTAACCACTGGCACATTTGATCTGAAAGTGCTAAATGGCAAGTTCAATTTCTTTTTAAAATATATATTTTTCTGACGTGGTTTAGCACTAATTTCCTTCAGCACTGACTATTAAACCCTAAAAATTAAGGACAACAAGCCTTTGTTCCACAAACACTCCTTTCTATTGATTCAGGCAATTATATAGAGCAGAAAGCAATGGAAACTATTTATCAGCATGCAGCAAAATTTGAACCCCCCCAGTGACTGAATTAAAAAACAAAGATGATTCCCCTCTAAAAAGAGGCAATTCCCTCACTGAGCTTCCCCATGTTGAGCTGTGTATTGTGTAGTTATCAATTTTTAATTCAGTTTTGTCTGTGGTCGATCCAACACAAAGTGCAAATCAAATTATCACATTAGATGCCCCCACAAATTGTAATAGTGTGTTAAAAAAACCCTCTACTACTGAATAGCATCTCCCCCATCCTCAAAATATTATGCAACAATAAATAAGCTAGAGTCTCAAACAGAGAGTTAAGTGTTTGGACTGCACTTCCCAGGAGTGGCCATCTTGGCTAGAATTCAAGCTGTAAATTTTTCACCTGCCACTAGGACTCTTTGTTTTCACAACTGTGATGTATGTTGAAATATTTCATTTGAATATTACAAAGTGCTACATAAACACCCTCTCTCTCTGTGTGTGTGTGTGTGTGTGTGTAGAGAGAGAACACTGTACTTTTCAGTCTGATACTCTATATACAGAGGGTGCCAAAATGTTTACACATTTTAAGAAAGGAAAATACTATTAAAATTGTAATACTCAATATATACCAATAACAAAAGATTAATACAAGTCACATTTGGCTTCTGCAATTAAAAGAGGTTCTCAACATGGTTACCATCAGTGTCCAGACATTTCTGATTAAGGTGAACTATTGCTTGAGCAATGTTGACAGAAGTGTGCTTACCATTGCAGTTCCTTCTCAAAGTACTGCCAGTGTAGCAGGCTTTCTATGGTGTACCCCATAATTTAAGGTCTCCCATAGGTAGAAGACAAGGGGTGTTAAGTCAGGAGAACATGGAGGAAACTCTCAACTGCACCTCTTCAAAATGGCCTTGCACTTTTCAAATGACAACCGTGTTTCTACCATTTTCATCAACTGCCCTGCGATGCTAGCATTAATTCATTTGAGTGAACTTCATACTACACATTGCTACAGTAATTCAATTCAACTTCAAAAGGCAAGACATATATAACATATCTTTTTTTTTTTAATTTTTTATTAGGTATGTAAGACATTACAATCAAAACAAATACACAAGACAATAAAAATAAAATAAAATTACATAACTCTAAATTGTATAAAGAGAAAATTCAACAAAGAAGATAATATTTCACATAGTTAACAATACTACATTAATATCATTCAAATGTTATTACCTCGTTATAAGCCAATATTTGATCTTTAAGCTACAAACCATATCTCCACCTAACACCTCATCACCACTATATGTTATTCTCTATCTCTCCTGTACTTTTTTATCTTTGAAAACACCCTTGTGCTATATACATTGTCCGGGGATTTATGTTTCCTTATATTTTCCAAAAGTCATTTTGCTCAGAAACAGGGAGTATGCCTTTATTCTTAACCATCGTATGTTCAATGAAAGGTTTCCAAGTCCTCCAGAAATTGTTACTAGATACTTTACCCTTTTTAAAATTTATCTCCCAGGTGAGCTTTTCATTAAGAGCCAAATCCCACATTTCCTTATACCAATCCCTTCTTTGTAAATTTTCATTATTCTTCCAATTTCTTGCTATACATTGTCTGGCCGCCGATAACATTATCGCCACCAATTCTTTGTTATCCTCACTCATTTTATATTTATCCATCTCAGTTAACAAAACTGTATTTACCCCCAGTTCAGCCCGCTGACCCAGTATATTCTTAATTTCATTCTCTATTTTTCCCCAAAAATCCTTCAGAGCTTCGCAAGACCACCACATATGCTCATATGTACCTCTGGCTTTTCTGCATCTCCAACATTTATCACTCACATCTTTATACATTAAATGCAGTCTTACTGGGGTTCTATACCATCTCCAAATTAATTTATAATTATGTTCTTTCACTCTTACTGACATGGATCTCACAATGCGTCTTCTCCACATTTTTCCCCATGTTTTCTCCGTAATTGATGTATTCAGTTCCTGTTCCCAGCTATCTTTCAATACTTGTTGAGCCTTCCCCCCTTTATTTAACATCTTATATATTTGACTAACTATCCCTTTTAATCCTATGTCTCCTTTTCTTAATTTGACCAGCAATGTTTCAAATTCTGTAAGCTCCCTGGCTACTCCCATTTCCAAAAGAAATTTCTTATTCCAATTGTTCATCTGGAGGACTTTGAACCAATCTAGCTCCAGTTGTCGATATAGCTCCTTTCTCCTCTCTAAATCCCTGCAAGTTTTGATCCAATCTTTCAACAGAGAGACCCCCTTTTCTAATAAGATATCCTTAATCCTCCCGTCTATTTTCATCGGAAAATTGTTAAAATCTTCTAATTCTGTCACCATTGAGATCCCTGGGATAAGCTCCTTTCTTGCTTTGTTCCATTCCTCAATTGTTGCTTTTATCATTTTACCCTGAATTCTCATTTTTTTGTCCTTATCCCCACATAAAAAGAATGCCTTCCCTTTCCTAGAAAACTCTTTTGATTCTAATTTTCCCCATATTGGCTCTTCTCTAATTAATAATTTAATAACATTTCGTAATTGAAAGGCTCTATAATACTTGCTAATATTCGGAATACCCAATCCCCCTTCTTTTTGCGATATGTACCACAGAATCTTAGGTATCCTAGCTTTTCGTTTCCCATTACAAAATCTGTTTATAACGTTTTGATATTTTTCCAGTTCTTTTTCTGTATGTTTTATTGGCAGGGCATCAAATAAGAAATTCAATTTAGGTAACAACATCATTTTACACATTGCAACCCTGCCAAACCACGATAAATTCAACTTGTTGTACTGTAGTATTTTTTTTATCTATCTCTTTCATTTGTTTTCCATAATTCAATTCCTTAAGTTCCCCAGTTTTCCTAGCAAGTATTACCCCTAAATATCTTAATTTATTAGGAATTTGAATATTAAATTTTTGCCTTATTTCTTCTTCATCCTTCTTGTTCCCATTAACTAAAATCAGCTCGGATTTATCCCAGTTCACCCTTAAACCTGTCATTTCCTCAAAAGTTTCCAGATGTTTATTAATCTTTGATATTGCTTGTGTTGGTTGTTTAATTGTAATTAGTGTGTCATCGGCATATAGACTTATTTTATTCCCTTCTATTCCAGTTATTTCTTTATCTTGCCGAATTAAGTTCGCCAATAGTTCCATAGCCAATACAAATAATGTGGGCGACAAAGGGCACCCCTGCCGAGTTCCAGCCTCCAATTTTATTTCTCCTGTATAACTATCGTTGAATTTCACCGTCGCTATCCCCTTTTTATATAAATTCTTAATCACTTTTTGAAATTTGTCTCCAAATCCATACCGTTTGATTATCTCATGTATTGTTACCCATTGCAAAGAATCAAATGCTTTAAAAATATCCAAGGCTAAAAAACCTACTTTATCCTTTTGCTTTTCAGCTATATCCAATAAATCCGCTGTCCTCCTTGTGAGATCTGACATATACCTGCCCTTTACAAACCCTGCTTGATCCTCTCTTATGTATTTGGCTATGAAACTATTTAGTCTAGTCACCATGATCGTAGAAAAATTTTTAGCGTCTTGGTTAATTAAGGATATCGGCCTATATGATTCTATTTTCTGTAGATCCTTACCCGGCTTAGGGATCAATGCAATAATAGATCTATTCCAAGATTCTGGTGTTGATTCTCCCTCTAAAATCCCATTAAACAATTTATGTAATCTCGGAATAATCCAGGGCTTAAAATCCTTGTAAAATTCAGCAGGAAGCCCATCTTCTCCCGGTGCTTTATCTAATTTTAATTTATTGATTACATCCTCAATTTCTTGTACCGATATTTGTTCCTCCATCTTATTTCTATGCTCTTCTGTTATTAATGATATGTTATACTTTTTAAAATAATCCTCCAATTTGTTCAAATTTACCTGCTTCTTTGAGTATAGTTCTTTATAAAAAGCCTCTATTATTTCTGCTTTCTCTTTCCTTTTATTACATCTCTTCCCCTTCTCATCTACCAATACTTCTACCTGACCTTTATTCTTTTTATCCCTCGCTGCTTTTGCTAATAACTTAGAATTTCTATTACTATACTCAAAGTATTCTCTTTTTAAAAATATCAAATCTTTTTTTACCCTTTCGAGTTCTTTCTTTGCTTTCTGTATCTGATGTAATACCCTCTGATCTTTACCCTTTATATATTCCTGATGAAGTTGTTTTAATTGTATTTCCAATTCCTGAGTTCTATTAATGCTCTGTTTCTTTTTCCAACTACTTATTTTTATTGATTCTCCTCTGAAGATCGATTTCATTGTATCCCATACCCCTCCAAAGCTGACCTCATTATTATCATTCCATGTCCAATATTCATCCCATTTTTCCATAATTTGTTTTTTCATACTGTCCTCTTTGTATAATTTTGGGTCATATCTCCAAACATATCTTTTCCTATCACCTTCATCCAATTTTATATCTATACTTATCTTTGCATGATCTGATTCTCTAAATGTCCCTATTTTAATATCCTCTGTGTTTTTCAGTATCCCTTGCGTAACAAATATATAATCAATCCTTGAATACATATCATAAACTTGAGAATAATAAGTGTATTCCCTTTCCTGTCCTTTAAGCTCCCTCCATACATCTTTTATATTCATTGATTTTGCCCAATCGCTTAGAATATATTTATTACTTCTTTTTTTAATACTTGTAGTGTCAATCTCAGAGCTTAACAAGTTGAAATCCCCCCCCAATAATCATATTCCTCGTTCCTTCTTTGTGTAAAATTGTTTTTAATTTTTCTAAAAATTCTGCCTGATTGGTGTTCGGGGCGTATATGTTTGCCAAAATTATCTCTTCATCTTCAATCCTCCCCTTAATTATTAGGTATCTCCCCTCTGGGTCAGCTATAGATTTTATTATGCTAAAGCCCAATTTTTCCGAAATAAGGGTTGCAACACCTCTCGCTTTTGATGTCCCATAAGCCATTTCATAAGTGTCAATTCCTCTCACAAATAATTTATTAGTGTCTGCCGATTTTTGATGGGTCTCCTGTAGAAAGATGATATCAGATTTAGATTTATTGAGCGCTATCTGCAACCTCCTCCTCTTCACGGCATTCCCTGTCCCTTTCACATTCCATGTTAACAACCTTAAGCTCTTAACCATTTATATTTACTAATCCCTCCCCTCCTTTACATTCCTCCCCGGACGTGTTATCCCCATCCCCTACTAAAAATCTAAAAAAAAAAAAAATCTAAGAAAAAATACAAATAAATGAATACAATATAATGACAGAAAAAACAATTGTACATTCTCAGTACAGAATAACTCAGTAGAATAAAATACTTGAAAAAAATTACTTACTACAACTACCAAAAAAAAAAGAAGAAAAAAAACCTTACCTACTCTTCCATTTTCTGTTACCCTCCCCACACCTTGTTCCAAGATGTCACCTCTATCATTCAAAGAGGGGAGGGGGGGACCGGGGGGAAAAAGCATTGTGTTCTTCTAAGGTCCCCCTCCCTCCACCATTGTAATTTTATTCTGCAAGTTATTTATTCAAAAAGCTCCGCACTCGATGTTCCTGACACTTCCGCTCCTCCCACTGCACCCTCCCCCTCCCCCTCCCTATTCAAAACCGGGCCCATCACTCCAACTGTGTACAAGTCAGTTCTCATAGCAATCCATTCTGGACTAGCCACCTTCATGAACCCAAGTTGAGTCAAATACTCCAAGACATCTGTTCTGTCATCCAAAATATGCCATCTTTTTTCATAAAAAAATCTCAACTGTTGTGGAAATCTCCAGTTATACTTAATGTCTTTTGAAGCCAAAAATTTCGTCACAGGTTTCATCATATATTTCCATTTTCTTTCCTCTGGCGCTATGTCATTGTAGATTTCCACATCAGCCCCCTCAATCTTTAGAACGCCAGACCCCGCTTGTTTGATGTAAGCCATCACTTTTAACTTATCCGCCCAATTTGCAAACTTAACCAAAACATTCCTTGGTGATCTCCTATCTCGCCTTCCCCCCACTCTGTATACAGCTCCAATGTCTTCTGCCACAAAATCTTTTCCCATTTTCAAAGAGTTCAGCCAATCCACTACTCTATCTCTAAGCTTGTCTGGCGTTCGTTCGGCCATTTTGCGTATCACAATGTTGTGTTTTCTCTGCCCCTCCTCCACCATCATCATCCTTTTCTCTTGAACAGATACTCTTGAAGCAATCACATGCTCTTGAATCAACATCTCATTCATAGAAATCTTTGCTTGCTCTAAGTCCTTTTGCATTGTGTCAGTAATCACATTAATTTTTTTTGTATTCTCAGTAACCTCCTTCTGCATATCAGTCAGAGTCCTGGCCAGGCTCTCATGTTGTAGCCTGGCCAGTTCTCTGTCTTTTTTCATTTCTTCACAATTATTCTCCACCATTTTATTCAATTTTTGCATTGCAACCTGATTATCATTACCATTTTTAACCAATTGTTGTAAAATAGCACACATATTGTCCATTCTCTCCGGTAGATCTGCTAGTCTTCCTCCTGTAGCTGCTTGAGACTCCATTGGTGCTGTTGTAGTCTCCATCGTTGGCGATGGTGCGTTCCTTTCCTGATCTTTTTGGTCCTTCTCCTTCCTCTCTCTCCTCGCTTTTGGCTTGACTGTCTCCTCCCCTCCCTGCATAATCTATCTACTTAATTTAACAATTCAAGTTTATAGTAATCTATAGTAAATCTATAGTAATTTAACAATTCAAATTTATAGTAATCTATAGTAATCTGAAGTAAAATGTTAAAATCAACCTTTGTATGGGGCAAAGTTCAATTTCAAAGTTCAATAACCCAGTATAATATTATATAGTAGAAAACCAGTCAATTGAACTCTTACAATCTTCTGTGTGCGTGCCAAAAAGCGAGGGGAGGGGGGAGTACGAAGGGGAGGGGAGGATATTCCAGTTATAGTGATATAAAGACCGCTGCTATTTCCTGCTTCAACTGGGCAGGTTAGTTGTCTCCTCTTTAAGGGAAGTCTGATACTATAAACTTAAATCATCCATCAAAATCCAACAGGAGAAAAGCCTACCAATGTCCTTCTTCTTCTCTTCGCTTCGCTGCTGCTGCACTTGGTTTCGTTTCCGCCCTCAGAGTTAAGTTAAGTTTCGATTAGAACGGCCATTATTATTGCTCCCTTTTCCACTTGCCCTCTATTCCAGACCCAGTCACCAAACACAGTCCACTCACACACCCTCCAAATCTCAGCTCCAAAGTTTTCTTCTCTTATTTTATCAGGAGATCTTCGTAATATTACTAGTCAAAAAAAAAAGAACCATCCAGCGGCAAGCCTTTGCTTTCAGTTACCCTCCAACAACTCCAGCAGCTCCATGATATATAAAATCCAAACTCTTCCCTCCGTTGTCTCTTCCTCTCCTCTTCTCCAAGCACCCGCCTTCTCAACTCTCAACTCCTCCGACCGGCTCCCGGCTGACTCCCCCTCTTCAATCGTCTTCTTTTCGCGTCCCCCCCGTCTCCCCTCTCACTAAAACGCTCTCAATCGCAGGTCCACTCACTTCTACAGAGACTTGGGGTAGACTCCGGAGGACGCGCTTTCCCTTCAACCGCCAGCAAACCTCTCCACTCCGTCAACTCTCCCACCAGCGCTGCAGTCTCCTCTTGTGGTTTTCCGATCGTCCACGATTTCGCCTCCGGCACCGGAGGCGGCTCAACAGGCGGCGATGAGCGCCGGGACGCTCTTCCGAGCCTCCCAGCAACCTCCACCGTCCGGATCTCGTCTTTCCAGGCCCCGCTCGCACAGTCTCGCCACAACACCACTCTGCCTTTGTTCTCGATGTTTTCCCTTCCGAGCCAGGTCGGGAACACTTAGTTAGCGCCAGCAGCCCTTTTTCTCCAAAATCCGCCTTATTTTTTTTATTTATTTCGCATTTAGAAACTCATTAATGGCGGAGGGAAGGGAAGCCGCTGCTTCCTCTACTCCATCCAAAACCACGCCCCTATATAACATATCTTAAAATGTGTATATATTTTGGCACCTCTGTATACTCTCCAGAGAGAGCATTGACAATTCTGTATAGAGAGTTGTCTATACTTTCTCTTACTCTCTCTCTCTCTCTCTCTCTCAACAAAAATTGGCTCCAAGACCATACCGACTGAAATGTATAGCATGTTTTGTCAACCTATGCAATAATAATAAAGAACAGGAGAGACAGATTGACTGACTGGCCACCTGATGTGGGCATCATGTTGTTCAGGACTTCCTCTAGCCCCATGATGGTGAACCTTGGCACTCCAGGTGTTCTTGGACTTCAATTCCCAGAAGTCCAAGTCAGAACTCCTGTTGATCAGGGCTTCTGTGAAGTCCAAGAACACCTGGAGTGCCAAGTTTCACCATCACTGCTCTAGCCTATTTGGGACCCTTAGGAAATTGAGCTTCCCTCCCTCCCACCCTCACTCATTTAATATCTTTGCTGGCAATTTCACATCTTCCTTCTCCTTGCTGTCTCAGATGTCACTCTGCAATGGGAAGTCAGGAAAGTGGGTAGACAAGGCCCAAATGCTCAGCCATGGGAACCGTGAGGCAGCTGCTGCAAAGCTGCCCTTGCTTGGTTGGAGTTACAGTGGTTGTATGCTTCATTTGAGACAGTCCTCTGCCTAAACAGTTCTTGGAGGGCAGCATTGTTTGCAGGCATATTCTGTTTGAAGGATTACCCAGGCATAACCTAGGCTAAAGGAATCATAAGAAGAGCTAATTGCCTATCAACAATTGGCATCTCAGCAGCATGGAGGACAAGCACATATGGTTACCTGGTTATGGTCTTCCCATCATGAATTGCATTTCTTTTCAAACTACAGTGTTTATTTCCAATACCATTTAATTGAGCATGTGCTAAGATTATACAAACATGTACCTATTTTGTCTTCTGATTTTATTCTACTCTCTTGGTGCTATAATGACACCAGTGGTAATGAGGAGGATTCTCACTAGCTCTTGGCAGTGTGGCTTCCAGGGACCCAAAATTACACTGGGTGGCCTCTCCACTCCAGCCAGGGGGGAAAGCTCTCCACCCCTGCTGCTCCTTTTGGCTCTAGTCTTGGAGTATGGCTTCTGAAAGGAAAGGCAAACAGGTTAGGTCTTAACATAGCTTCCTTTTCTTTCAGTAGGTGACCCAGGTGGTTGTTGCTCTCCATCTGCAGTGCACCCAAAGGTTAGCTTATCCTAGCACACATATCATCTGTTAATCTGTCCCCAGTTGTAATTAAACCCAGTCTCTTCCAGTGCTTTCAGCAGGCTACAATTTTAGCACTTCAAAGGCCACTTGGTCACTCTCTTTTGTCCCTTTCTTATTTGATTTAATTAGTTCCCATCTTTGTCCCAGTTCCTGCAAACTTAGCAGTTTGAAAGCAAGAAATTGCAAGTACCATAGATAAACAGGAGCCTGTATTACCCGCTGTGGTAATGGAGTAAACCATACAGCCAGCAACTCAATGCTGAGTGCCAGGCAGTGGTTAACTAACCTGACTCCCTAAAGGGGCCAAGGGTTCCAGGCGGGTGAGCACCTTTAGGTGGGGTGATGGTCGCTTCAGTGGAGTAAATGCCACTTGAAATTATCACATTGGGCCCAACAGCAAAATGAGCAGAGGAGGAACTCTGATTCCCCACAGTCATGTAGGCAGAAGAGGCCATGCCAGATGGACTGTCCATACTCTCAAGGCTGTGCCAGTCCATTGCAGTCCTGGTGTTAAATCCTGCATGTCTCATTTCATGTGTGCTGCAGGAGATGGCTCTGTGTTCACAGTGTGGGGGTCACTTCATGGTAAGCTGGCATCCACCTTAAACAAATTAATGCCAATGACATTTTTCCTGCTTCAGGAAAAATGCATTCTCAGATATGAGTTGCAGTCATCGAAATAGGGACCACTTCGTTGGGAAGGTAAACAGCATTCCATGTGCTCTGGTGTCTAGTCATGCCTGCCACATGACCACGGAAACGTCTGTAGAAGCAGATAGCGCTGGCTCTTCGGTTATGAAACAGAGATGAGCACTGAACCCTGGAGTCAGATACAACTGGCTTTTGAGCAAGGGTGACCTTTATCTTTATTTGATTTTGTTAGGATACTTGTATTGGTGTTTGCTCCAAGAGCAAGAGATGAGTATACCTTTAAGGCTCTGCAAGTAACTCCAACCAGGTGTTATGATTATGGCTCAGAATGTAGGATAAATTGAGGCAACAGACTCAGCCCCATTGCTCTTGTGCCATTTTACCTTCGTGCAGTTGCTTGCTTCGTGTCAGTTTGTTGCCATCGTATGCTGTAGCCTGTCTGCCGTCTGACATTGCTGATGCCATCGTCGCCAGCTAACTGTTGGACTGCGTTTGTCGTTTGCTTGGTATGTTTTTGCCTTGCCGACTGCAAGACTGAGATAACATGCCGATACCACATTGTGGTGCCTTTGATAAAAGACTCTGAAACTTGAGAGAGAGCTTGCTATCTTCGAAGCCAACCTTCAAGGAGCAGATAAGGTTTGGACTGTGTTTGATTTACTATCAGAGGATAAGCGTGTGAAGCTTCTCATAGACTTTGTATATAGACTTGCTGCAGCACATGGTCTGAGTTTAAGACATGTGTAACCATGTACTTCGTGCCTTGTTGTATATAGTGTAAATATAGAAACTCCTAACTACCCAAGCTGAGAGTTTGTTTTGTACTGCATCCCACCAAACACTCTCACACTCTGTGGTGTGGCCGTTAGTCAGCCACTTCTAGCACTCAGCTGATTTAATCTCCATCAATGGTTATGGGCCCAGGAGCTGCTAATTGACCACGCCCTTTTGTAACAGAGACTGTTTGCTTCGTCTGCTTGGAAGAATATTTACACACGAGTCGCAGCAATGACTTCAGGAGGCTTGAGTTTGGTTCCTCAGCTCACCGGGACCAACTACCAGGCTTGGGCTTTAAAATGCTCTTTATTGTTAAAGAAAGAGGGCTTGTGGAGTGCAGTGTCCACGCCCGTGGACTTGGCAGCGTTGGACCCTGATGATGAAAAAGACAATGAGGTTCTTGAAAAGAACTCACAGGCTCTGGCAGTGATTGGGCTCACTGTTGCAGACTCCCTTTTGGTCCATATCAGAGGGGAGACTTCTGCTGCCACCTGTTGGGCGAACCTGGAAAGGCTGTTTGTTAGGAAAACAGTGGGAGCACAAATACAGCTCGCCAGAAGGCTTTTCCGCACCCACCTTGCTCCAGGTGGGAGTATGGCTGAGCACGTACAGCTGATTACATCCCTGCTCCTAGACCTGGAGGAGAAAGGTCTCGGGTTCAACGAGCAGCAAAAGGCCTGTATCCTTTTATCTTCCCTGGATGAGAGCTACGAGGATTTTGTGGTTTCCCTTGGGGCTCTACCACCCCAGGACATGGTGTTCAACGAAATCAAGCCTCGGCTACTGGAGGAGTCACAGAGGAGGCTGGAACGGTCCCTACTTCGAGAGGCCAGCGCTCCCCAGTTCCAGGAAGGCGACAAACAGCAAGCAACAGTGGGAGTCGCCCGAAAATGCTTTGCTTGTGGGAAACCTGGGCATATTGCCAGGTTTTGTCCCACTAAGGCTGGACAACGCCCAAAGAAGCAAAGGAGGAGTGCTTTATCGAAGCCAGCTGGTGTATGTTGCTCCTCGACACCAGAGGAGCGATGGGTGATTGATAGCGGCGCGACGAGATCAATAACATCAATAAGAAAAAGCTTTAAGAATTTAAAGGAGACAGACACAGTTGTCTCACTGGCAAACAAGAAGGATGTGTCTGCTAGGGGTGTAGGTGATGTATATGTTACCCCATTGGGGACTACTTTGCAAATGCTATACATCCCTGGTTTCCTTAACATACTGTCAGTAAGAGAATTAGACCAGGCAGGATATATAGTAACCTTTAAGAATGGTGAGTGTTATATAAGTAAGGATTCAAAGTGCTTTAGAGCCCACCATAGCAATGGGCTATATGTATTAGAAAACCGGTCCCCACCTGTCATTAGCATTGGGAACTACAACAGGCCAGTACACTTCAATTGCATACACTTATTGCATAGAAGGTTGGGCCACTGCAACTTTAAGGTTTTAGGAAGGACTATATCCCAGGTAAAAGGGATTAGTTTAACACCTTGCAGCAGATTCTTACAATGCAATGCCTGTGGAGAAGAGAAGTCTAAAGCTGCACCAGCGAACAAGATGCAGGGCTTCTCCACAGAGCAACCGATGGATCTGGTCTTTGCAGATCTTATAGGACCACAAAAGCCATCGTTAGGGGGAGCGAAATACACTCTGAACATCATTGATCACCATTCTAGATATGGGTTTGTAAGGTTACTGAAACGGAAAAGTGACTGCCTGAACCACTTTGCCCAGTGGCTTAAAGCGACTGAACGTAAAACAGGGAAACGCCTGAAGTGTCTGGTCACTGACCAAGGGGGTGAATTCGTTAACAGGGCTTTCTCTAATTTTCTGACAAGGAGAGGGATCGAGCACAGGCTCAGTGCGCCATACCGCCCACAACATAATGCCTATGTGGAACGCAGGGGTCAGACATTACAGGGTATGGTACGGACGCTACTGAATGATGCGCACCTCCCTAATGCCCTTTGGGGGGAGGCAACTCTTACTGCCACCCATTTGATAAACCTAACAGTAAACTCAACCACAGGGCAGGTACCATATGTACTCTGGCACGGGCGGCAGCCTGACTTAGGTCATCTAAGAGTGTTTGGCTGTCCGTCGTGGGTACACATACCAGTCCAACAAAGACGTAAGGGACAGCACCGTGCCCGCAAGTTAATATTTGTTGGTTATGAAACAAATCGTAAATGCTATCGCTTTTGGAAGCCTGGCACTAGAGAGATTTTTAATAGCGCCAGCGCAAAATTCTTAGAGAATGTGGGTTGGGAAAGACTGGAACAGGGCTCCCTGCCTACAATATCTAACGGTTACCGAGTACCTGATGAGGTAACTAGAGGATCTGGTAATTCTGGTCCCAAACCGTCCAGATCGAACAGTGATAACATCAAAAGCGAGACGGAGTCCGAGAGTGATAAGGATCAGGACTCCAACCACTTAGATGGCAAGCTGAGGGTAATGGTGAAGCCAGAGGATTCAGACTCTGACTCCCAGGGAGAGACACCAACTGTCTCCAGACCACCTGCCACTGTCAGGCGGTCTACTAGGGAGAGAAGGCAGCCTGACAGATATCAGGCCTGCTCAGTGATCATAGAGCCAGCCAGCTTCGCTGAACTGGCTGAATTACCTAGAACCGACCAAGAGCCATGGGTGCAGGCTATGAGCAAGGAGTTAGCTTCAATGAAGAGCCTGCAAGTCTTCCAAGAGGTACCCATACCTGCAGGAAAACAGGTCCTTGGGTGCAAGTGGGTGTTTAAAGTCAAAAGTTGTGCTGATGGAAGTAAACTATGTAAGGCTCGCTTGGTAGCGCAAGGGTTCCAACAATGTGAAGGGGACTATGATGAAGTTTTCGCCCCATCACTGAAAGCCACCACATTGAGGTCAGCATTAACATGGGCAGCAAAACACAAGCATGTGGTTAAACACGTTGATGTGGCCACAGCATACCTCAATGCGCCCTTAAGGCATGAAATATACTTAAGGAGGCCACCAACACTGACTAGCCCAGAAAGCAAGTCTGTGTGCTGGAAACTATCGAAGAGCCTGTATGGCCTTCGACAATCTGGGTACGAGTGGAATATGTGCCTGGTTGATTTTCTTAGAAGTTTGGGATTCAACCAGGGTATCGCAGACCCGTGTCTGTTTAAGAAGGGGTCGGGCAAAGAAACTTCTTTGCTACTCGTATTCACTGATGACATTGCAGTTATTTCTCCAAGTGAGGAATCAGCTGCTGATCTAATAGAAAAGATTAGACAGAGGTTTGAAATAAAAGATCTAGGATATATTAAAACATATGTAGGGGTCAATATCGAAAAGACAGCTAGGGGGTATAAGCTGTCACAGGTTGAGAAAATAGCTCAGTTAATCAAGCGGTACAAACTTGATTTTTCGAAACCATGCAACACTCCTATGACCCCGGGATTCCTTAAAGAAGTGGATGAAGGGCCAGCATTTGATAAGGGTATTTACAGGTCACTAATAGGAAGTTTAACATACATCGCTGCATGGTCTCGGCCAGATATATCGTTTGCTACAAATCAATTAGCCAGATACTCCGAAAACCCGAGAGAGAGACACTGGCAAGCAGCAAAGAGGGTCCTGAGATACCTAAAGTATTCGATCAGGAAGGCATTATATCTGGAGCCAAGAGGGAGTCTATCACTAGCAGTCTATGCCGATGCAAGCTTCGCCTCAGACCCTGACACCAGAAAATCTACATCAGGGATGGTAGTCACCTTAGGGGGTGCACCGATAGACTGGAAGTCCTTAAGACAGAAACATATAACCTTGTCTACTATGGAGGCAGAATTCTCTTGCCTGTCATTGACATGCACTGAAGTAGTGCACCTAGTACAACTTATGAAAGACTTAGGCGTAAGTTGTACCGAACCAATAGTGGTATATGAGGATAATCAAGCAGCTATAACCACTGCTAATAGTATCGGAGTTAAAAGCCGGTCTAAGCATACTGATCTCAGATACCTCAATGTTAGAGAGTCAGTTCGAAAGAACCTCATTAAACTAGAATACATTCCCACGGAAGAAAATCCGGCAGATGTGTTTACAAAACCCTTACCACTGTTGAAACATAAATACTGCATAGAGATGTTTGGTATACTGTAAATGTGTTTCTGTATCTCTGTATATGTTATCTGTATCTTCGTATAGGTATCATTCATCGAATGAGTGCTCTTGTCGCAAAGGGGGAGCATGTTAGGATACTTGTATTGGTGTTTGCTCCAAGAGCAAGAGATGAGTATACCTTTAAGGCTCTGCAAGTAACTCCAACCAGGTGTTATGATTATGGCTCAGAATGTAGGATAAATTGAGGCAACAGACTCAGCCCCATTGCTCTTGTGCCATTTTACCTTCGTGCAGTTGCTTGCTTCGTGTCAGTTTGTTGCCATCGTATGCTGTAGCCTGTCTGCCGTCTGACATTGCTGATGCCATCGTCGCCAGCTAACTGTTGGACTGCGTTTGTCGTTTGCTTGGTATGTTTTTGCCTTGCCGACTGCAAGACTGAGATAACATGCCGATACCACATTGTGGTGCCTTTGATAAAAGACTCTGAAACTTGAGAGAGAGCTTGCTATCTTCGAAGCCAACCTTCAAGGAGCAGATAAGGTTTGGACTGTGTTTGATTTACTATCAGAGGATAAGCGTGTGAAGCTTCTCATAGACTTTGTATATAGACTTGCTGCAGCACATGGTCTGAGTTTAAGACATGTGTAACCATGTACTTCGTGCCTTGTTGTATATAGTGTAAATATAGAAACTCCTAACTACCCAAGCTGAGAGTTTGTTTTGTACTGCATCCCACCAAACACTCTCACACTCTGTGGTGTGGCCGTTAGTCAGCCACTTCTAGCACTCAGCTGATTTAATCTCCATCAGATTTAACACCTTTTAGTTACATAAAGTTGTTCACAGGTACTATATAAGTAGCCAGAGATGAAAGGAATGAGCATTAGTAGTGACATACTGAGGTGACATTGTGTGTCAAGAACCTGCCTTATATTTATTCAAACTAAAGATTCTTCTAATTCAACACTGTTTGAATTGACTAGTAACAGCTGTCTAAAGTTTCAAGCAAGACCCTTCCCAGTGTGGACATGTGGAAATGTTGAGGAACTGAACTGCCATCAGCAGCAGGATATATGCTCTACATATAGCATTGAACTATAAAGTTTCTCTATCGCAAATGTTTTCACTTTTAGAAGAAGGTATACCTTCACTTTTACTCAGCTGTCAGAGCTAGAGGTCTTACACTCCTGTGTGCACATCTGAGCAAAAACAAAGATGGTGGCAGTCAATGGCGTATTGATTCTCAGTGTCTTTCGTTAGTGGTGGGCTTTCTCCTAATCCGTGTACCCTGGCAGGCACCCAGTGGGAGTGACTGCTGGCATCAGCCCTGGTTATATCTTCTAAATCAGACTTCAAGTTTCTGAAATGTCCCACCATTTTCCTTTCTCTTCTACCAAAGTAAGAAGAAGAGCAATGGATTGAGAAATGCAGCCAACAGCATACTGGAAACAAAGCAGTATTTTACAAAACATCTTGAAGATTGAGAAAGAGAAGGGGGTTGGGAGAGAGCTAGGTTAAAAGTACTTAACTCTGTATCTGCAAAAGAGGGAAGATGATATAGTAGTGCTTAGAGACAGTGTGGGGGAGCAAAGGCAGTCCTGCTGTTCCTTGCTAGCCAAATTTATTCCAGTAAAAACAGAATCAACACAAAACCCTAAGATATCAAGGGATTTGTATCTTAAACTAAACTTTCTGGAGTCACTCTCACGTTGAAAGATATCTATTTTCTCTCTCTCAAATGGGAGAAATATGATACAATATCAGAAGAATTCTATCTCTTGGAAAAGGATATGCCACACAAAGTGTTTCTTTGACAGTAAATAACCATTTCTTTAATCCTGCTCTGTTGTTTCAGCCATTTTCACAAGCAAGCTGTAGTTAATAAGCCTTCCTTCTTATAGTTCACCATACAGGTTTTTAAGCAGATACTTATTCCATTGTCTGGGGATTGTCCCTGGTCAACACATGAAGCTAAGGTATCTCACCTTGCCATGACAGGAGTCTTCAAATATATTTACTCATGTTTTCTTAGCCTTCCTACAACTTAACTAGAGATGCTGGTGGTTAAAATAGAAACATTAAACACACAATTTTGTTTTTATCCTTTGAATGATGTTCTCTCCACCTCCTTGACAACTAGTTAGCCTTAGAAACTGTCTAGGACAGGAAAGTGTGAGAATGTCATTCTATGAGTGATTTTTTAAAAAAGGATTAATCAAATCCTGCACTTTGCAAACTAAACATGGAAAGAAATATTGTTTCAGGATGGAAGTCCTTACATTTCTGGGTTTTCAGCATATTATGTCAAAGATGAAAATCAATTTATTAACATGTACATATTTGAAAAATGTAGGAACATTTTAATATTCATACAGGCATATTTAACTCTGCAGTTAATTTCAAATATGCATGCTAGAAGATGAATGTTTGCCCTCATACTTACACACAGTGAAAATTGCATGGAATAGATTCATCAATGGTAAAAGGAAAAATTCTGCAGAACTGGATTTAAAAGGCCTGGTCATTTTGACCTGGTTCATGCCTAGATTATAGCTCATCAAAATGCAAAATGTGATCCAGAAAGGTTTGTATACAGAAAAAATTGATGCTTTTACACATGGGTTATGTCCTGTCATTGTGCTACTGTGACAATTGGGGTGTGGTAACTGGATATTATGGATGTAAGGAATGTTTGCTGAGTTCTTCAGCCTCATAATTTGAAGGCCTGTCTAGACTGGCCTTCTTAGGCTGGTGTTGCATGGCCTTCAAAGAAATAGTGGGACAATTTAATAGACCCTACCCCACCCCCACCCAGACAAAGGTCTCAAAATAGCGTGGCTTAGAGTTTATTGCCGCAATCCAGAACACAATATACACCTGATTGGACCAATCCACCTCATCTCACCTCAAAATCACCCCAAAGAGCAGGCCATATGCCCATGTTGATAGACTGTTAAATAGATTTAATGAGACATATTGATAAGGAATTTTCAAGTTCCATGAAATTCCCTGCTTCCAAATGAGAGCAAAACAAGAAACACAATTTTCCTACTGTTGTTCCTTGGTATGATTAGAGTATGGCAGGCATAATATTGAGTAGTAATACCCACATATATTAGTAATACCAATGTAGCTGCTCAACAGGATTTCAGCCATTGACTTTCACAGAACAAACAGCTTGATTTTGTGATTTCCATCCTCATGTTTGAGGATGAGACATACCAGGATTTATAATCTTTTAAAATATAAATGCCATATACCTTTACTAAACCATATTCAGCTACTAACCTGGTTTTAACCCTTTATCATGAGAATGAAGGTCTCAGCAAAATACAACTTTTTCTCAAGGAACACTGAAGAATTCAGGAACACTTGTTAGTTTACACACAGTTGTTCAGCAGAAATATAATACCCTACACACAATACTAGACAGATTATTATTGAAACATTAACATACCTCCATCTTATCTGGTTTAATTTTCATCAAGTCCATTATCCACAAGGGACCGTCTGAGGACATCTGCTACTCTAATCACTTTAGAAAGGGAGAATTGTTTGTCATCTGTGTATTGAAGACAACTGAGTCCACCTCCTTGAAAAAATTCCTTGAGAAATTTTATGCTGCTGTTTTGTAGCGTGATAATAAAATGGAGCCCTGCAGAATCTCTTGATGTAATTACCATGCAAGAGAATAAGAATTCCCTGCTATCACTGGTAGTGATCAGGCACAAAAGAAAAACAACACTCCTGATTGCACTCTCAAATGACTCTGTGATCAAGTACAATAACTTGTGTATATAGGATGGAAGTATACACAGCACTCTGCTGTTCTGAAGCTGGACTTCCCTTCAACTGAAAAAGAAGAAGAAATTTATCTTGGGAATTGAGCAGTCCTGGTCAAAGGTAGAACTCTAGCATTAATTGTTGCCATAGAAAGAATAGTAAATAAGATTATTTGTACTCAATACTAATACTGTACTCAACATTTATAATGTGCTGAGAGATTACTTAGAGTGAGCCAGAAAGTGTCAGGCACTCATTCACAGTGTTGCAGAAGAATAGATGCCTTTGAGATGTGGTGTTGGAGGAGAGTTTTGAGAGTCCCCTGGACAGCGAGGAGAACAAATAGGTCAATCTTAGAAGAAATCAACCCTGACTGCTCCTTAGAAGGTCAAATTGTAAAGATGAAGCTAAAGTACTTTGGACATCAAATGAGAAGAGAAGATTCACTTGAGAAAGCCTTGATGCTAGGAAAGGTGGAGGGCAAAAGAAAAAGGGGGCGGCCAAAAATGAGATGGTTAGATGGTATTGTGGACACAATTGGCACAGAACTGAGCGAGTTGAGGAGAATGGTGGAGGACAGAAGTGCCTGGTGGACAGTGGTCCATTGGGTCGCAGAGGGTCGGAATCGACTGTGTGACTGAACAACAACAAAAAGGGCCAATATGACTTCATTGCACTCACTAAAAAAGTCACCAAACAACTTTCGCAGATGTCAAGCTCTGATTGCAACTGGAGAGAAGCAAGTGAAAAAGGCAAAGCCTTGTGGGAATGCTGAAACTGAGCATTCTTCCTAGGCAGGCACCAGAATAGCCATCGAGGAGGTTGATCCTCCCCCATTGCCTGTGAAATGACAACAAGACTTTGGCAATTTTTCTCCTTTCTTTATATAACACTTCCAAGCAATGAAGCTTGTATCTCCTAGTAATGCATTTAATTTGTGTGTTCTGTTGGGGAGAGGCCAAGATTTAATTGAAATCATTATGGTGTCTTTGCTTGAAGTAGCTGAGGGCTTGTAGTGGGACCTGGAGGAGGTTATTTTGGAATAATTAAAAGAAATATATAAGGTCGTCATTGGGACCTGAGCTATTCCAGATGCTAGGTTTGTGTGTGTGTGGGGGTGGGGGGTGGGGGAGGAGGCTGGGTTTAATGACAACTCTTTAAAGTTAAATAGAATTCTTGAACAGCTACTTTTGTATAATATTGCTATTATTAAAGCTTTGCCTTGCCTCCTTCTCACACACCTAGGAAAATTAATTTTGTGTCTCTGTTTTTTGTTGTGTGGAGGCTGGCAGATTTTAAAGTGAAAGCTGATTTTTTTTTCACTTTTGGCAGGTTCATCTGAGTCCTGTCATTTGTGTCTTGGTGACCTTTACCTTATTGCAATACACTTTACACAGAGCTATTCTTTAAGGTGTCAGACAAAAATGACATAAATTAAATAAAAGTCGAAGATCCAAAGGGAAAAATTGCCTCTTGCATGCTATGTCTACAATTTATTTGTTATATTTAGTGAGCTTCATCAAGCTTCATATAGAGAACTTGCCACTCTGTCTGCCAATGTCTATCAGTCTATCCATTCAACCATACTTATTCTCCAGTAGGGATAGAAATTACATTTGTTGGATTTGTCTGCTTTATTTATAGTAACGTTTTTGTACCTTTCAATATCTTGCCATGAAAATATCCATATTTGCAAGGCATTTTTCAGTACTAAGCTGTGCCCAGCCAGCTGTGTCATAGTATTTAAAATGGCTAAAGGAGCATTGAAAACACAGGCCTCAGTCCACCCCATGCACCATTGGACCCGGCTACGGTAGCATTAGTACCTGGCAAGAGGCTGCTAAAATCTTGTGGGAGATGATGTTTTGATCTGCCACATCAAACTAGACATTTGAAGTACGGATCAACCAAGTAAGTAAGCTGTGCCCAGAACTTCATGTGCATTTTAAATATGAATGACCAAAAATGGGACGCCGGACCAACGGGGCGAGGAGGACTCTGGCCGGGAGCGCCCGGATTCATTACACCTGTCGGTGCTTCCGAGCCTCACCCCCACACCGGGCTACAAAAGCCCCTGCGGCGGGACGCTTCCCCGGACGCTGGACCAACGGGGCGAGGAGGACTCTGGCCGGGAGCGCCCGGATTCATTACACCTGCCGGCGCTTCCGAGCCTCACCCCCACACCGGGCTACAAAAGCCCCTGCGGCGGGATGCTTCCCCGGACGCCAGACCAACGGGGCGAGGAGGACTCTGGCCGGGAGCGCCCGGATTCATTACACCTGCCGGCGCTTCCGAGCCTCACCCCCACACCGGGCTACAAAAGCCCCTGCGGCGGGACGCTTCCCCGGACGCCAGACCAACGGGGCAAGGAGGACTCTGGCCGGGAGCGCCTGGATTCGTTACACCTGCCGGCGCTCCCGAGCCTCACCCCCACGCCTGGCCAAAAAGCCCCTGCGGCGGTATATTGCCATTGGCCATTAGGTATATTGATTATGGACTGTAGCCTGAGTATATTGTGTTATATTTATTTTTATTTTATTTTGTTTTGTTGCACTGTATTTTATTTTATTATTGATTTATTGTGGTACTGCATCTTGATTTATTTATTAGGATGTCCTAATGTTTTGTAATTGCAACTGTTATTGGAGATATATATACTGTATATGTGATATTTGTAATTTATTTTGCAATATTTGTAACTGTTTTTATGCTATGAATGTGCTATGTACTGTAACTGTTTCTTCTGTAAGCCGCCCAGAGTCGCTATGCGAGTGGGGCGGCATATAAGTCGAAAATACAAATACAAATACAAATGGCCAGTTGAAACATGTACTATATATGTATTTTTTTGGAATAGTAGCCGTGTTAGTCTGTGGTTCAGGCATATCAGAAAACAAAACCAAAAAAGTAATAAACCAAAATGAAAACATGTAGCACTTTAAAGACTAGCTGCTATATTTTTATTGGAGGGGTGAGGCACGTTTTGCCAGACCCAGGTCGACTACCTAGTAGTCATCAAGGTCAAAAAATTCATCATCTCCTCCTTGGTATTTCATTCCCTGGAAATCAACTCGGTACCGCAAGATACCTCCAATTCCTCCAAATCCTTTCACAAATTGGGATCCTTCCTGTGACTTATCTGTCAAAATTTCCAACGTGGCTCCAAATTTTTTATAGTTATTTGCAAACCACTCAAGTAGAGGCATGCTTTCTATCAGCTCATGTTATTGTCCAGTCTCTTTATCTGTGAAGTGGGATTTATCTTTTTCTTGTTCTGGTGTCAAATACAAAATCTTCTCCTCTTCAGTGCCTTGGCAAAGAAGAACATATCTCATTATATCCAGGTTCTCATAAACTATCAGGATTTCTACTGCTCCCATTTCTAAGGCTTTTAGAGTGTCTTCAACACCAAAACAATACTTTCCTGTGTCCTGGCTGATTTCATCAAAATATCGGCCTATTAGTTTCTTTTCTTGAATGAATTTCACATTAGACAGGACTTCCGTGGATAATTCAATTGCTTGATTGAATCCATTTTCACCACCGTATGAAATATCAACTAAATTTAGTACTTTGGACTGCAACCGCTGGATGTGCTCTAGCAGAATGACAGACAAGCAAGCATAACAATACAGCTTCCTACAGCTATCAGTAACAATAGATTATTCAGATTAGTATTTCAATCTCAAAGGTGTGGAATAAAGCCCTTTCTGGTTTCTGATTAACCTCTAACTTGCATATCAGAAAACAAACAAAAACACTGTAGCACTTACTGTTACTTGGTTACTTCCTGTTCTGCTGAAGTTGTAAGAGAGAATTGGCAGGAAGGTGCTAGAGCACATCCAGCTTCCCCTTTAACATTTGGTATATAAACCGTGCCTGGAAGTTTCACTCCTTGTCTGAAGAAGTGGACTTGATCCATGAAAGCTAACAATAAAAATGAAGCAGTTAGTCTTTAAAGTGCTACATGTTTTTAGTTTGGTTTATTACTTTTTTGGTTTTGTTTTCTGATATGCCTGTACTATACATGAACAACACACTTTATGTAACCCATTTTGCATAGTAGGGTGAATCGGGAAAAACAAGTGTAAATGTCAATGTGGGAAGAAAATAATAGGTTTGCTATTTGATCAGTGAAAGTTAAGTGGATGGAAACACAGGTAGAATTTGAAGAAACACAATGGAATTGAAACAGAGGAATTCATACAGCTTCTGGAGCATACTAATATGGGTTGAGTTACACCATGAAAATTGCTGCACAGCAATACTAGAATTATCTATCAGGCTATTTTTATATTATAAAATTATGGCTAAAATGTGGCTGTGCATTTTACATTCTCCTGCTTCTTGTGTAAGAACAGATCGATCCTTTACAGCAGAGGTTGCCAACATTTTTTACTTGGGGGCCACCCCCCACCATAAACGCTGCTGTAAATGCATTTATGGCTGCTGTAAACATATCTGCAGACCCTTTAGGCAGCAGTAGCAGCAGCGGTTGGAGTGAGGTCAGGGGCTGGATTATTTGGTACCGTGGGAGGGATTCAGCCCACAGCCCATAGGTTGCTGACCCCTACTTTACAGCATGCAATTGATCCCTTACAGCAGAGGTTTGCAAACCTTTTTGAGCCATGGGCCGGACCACAGCCCCTTCAACAGGTGTGGGCCAGAGGTGTGGTTCCTCCTGCTACTTCCACCACTTCCAATGGTTGCTGCAGAAGGTGCATTCATGGCATGTTTTCAGATATTTTTTGCCACTTCCGCCACTTTCCATGGTGGTGGGAGCTAGGGAAGTGTGTTTTTGGTGGTTTTCATTGCATTTTTGTGGTGTTTTTGTGACATTTTGGGCACTTTTCCATGGGATTTCTACATTTCCGGTGGGTTTTCGGCGCTTCCAGTGCATTTTCAGCAGGATTTATTTTGGCAGTCATGGGTTTGATCAGGACACAGAAGACAAAGAAGCTTGCAATTCAGAGTATGATGGGTATTTTAAATAAGCAGGTGTATTTTATATTTTTCCACAAAAGTTTCAAAGTAACCCTTTATGTTCCACAGTCATGAGCAAAGATGGATCAAGGGGTACCATCCTGCCACTTCATAATTCTTGGTGTCACATTGAAGTGGAAGGACAGCATTTCCTTCCTCCTGCTAGGACCATAAACCACCCTGTCTCCATGAAAGCTGACTATCTTGCTTGGGAAAAAGAAATTGAACAGAGATTGTGTTTTAAAACAAACTAGCTTCTTTCTGAATGTAAACTCACCCTGCACTGACAGACTTATTCCAAAGAATTAACAGTGAATGCTAAAGATTTAAGGAATTGGAGCTAAACTGGTGACCCCAAGAATATAAAGAGGTTTGGTTTTCTGGAGAATTAGTCTAGCTGGGCTAATGGGTGCCAATGAGGGCTGTAAGCTTTGTGTCAAAGACTTAATCTTTTAATTAACCGCTGAGTGAAAAGTAGCTTGGGAAATGCAATAAGTCAGATTCAGGTCAGATGAAGCAGAATAATATGGGGGCTTTGGAGAATTAACATACTAGGGAAATGCAAACAGAGAAAGTCTCCAAACTTTTACTATCAGACTGGTAGTAAAGCAATGGAAGTGAGGGAGAGAGGCAGGAATCTTCATTTCGACTCACACTTGATGCTCTCATTTGGCTGCATAAATGGGTTAAAATGCTTTAGCTTTTGTGTGTTTTCATTTTAGCACATTTGTTTATTTTTAATAAGGACATATATATTCCCCTCTATAGCTTGAGATCTCAGGACAGAGTACTACAATAATAACAATATAAATGATTTAATATTTTATAACCATTTGAAACATTAAAAGCTACATACATTAAACCAACAACAGTGGAGGAGCCTCCACAGCCTATTAACACCATGATCCTTAATTTCAAAAGGCTTTTAATTCTAATTTTCAATTGGTACCAAAATAAGGTTAGTGTCCAGGCTAGTGCAGCTTCTAAGAGGAAAGTACTCCATAGCTGAGATGTTCCAATTTAGAAAGCCCTCAACGATATCTCACAGAATATATCATTCTGCAAGGTGGCACATCATCAAACTGAATGAAAATGAGGGTGGAGAAAAAGCAATACCTTTCAACATGGGACTATAAAGTGGCTAAGCTCATCCATGATTTTTGTTTTTTCAGCTGAAGAATAAGATAGTGGCTGCCTCCCACTCTGGAAGCAAAAGCTAATTGGGTGGCACATTATTATTTTTTTATGATCAGGTGGTATCCTTTATTGCAGGGGTCCCCAACCTTTCATTCACCATGGACCTGCTTCATGCCAAATAACCTTTCCACGGACCAGCAAGTGGGTGCAGCGGGACTGGATGGTGCAAGTGCACAACAAAATATGACAAAGTGCACACTGTGCACAGGCAGAGGGAGGAGACTCGCTGCAGCACAAAAATGAGGAGGAGGGGCCGCCCACCAGCCACATCACCCAACTCGGACAACAAGGCATCACACTGCAGACAGGTGGGGGAGCAGAGCCTTGTCACAGTTAAGCAACATGGAAGGGGACCCATCTGCTGTGTCTGATGCTCACCCTCCACCACAACCTGCTGGGCAGACCCGATGGAGCACGCTGAGGGCAGAAGGCTGCTCCCAGGGCTCCCAGGGCCATCCAACCTGCAGCTTGGTTTGGGACAACCCTCGGCCCAGCACCGGCCCATAGCCTGGTGGTTGGGGACACCTGTTCTATTGTACCTGAATGTAATATTAGTTGGCTCATCAAAGAAGACATGCCGCACAATAGTCCCCTCCACCAAGTTGCTACTTTTTCTCTAATGGTAGTGCCAACCCTGGCTCTGGTTAATCCTCAAGCATGTTTTGAGAGAAATCAGATTTAGTTTACATACTAAACTTTCACTTTCATGTAACATGCTAGAGCAGGGGTGCCCAAACCTTTTGGGCTGAGAGCCGGTCATGTGGTTGAGAGTGCCAGTCACATGGATCCTCCCACCAGAAGCAGAAGTAAAACACACATGTTCATGCACATAATGTACCCATGCATGTGCATAATGCACCCATGCATGCACATAACGCTGTCATAAATACAATTACGATAGCTACAGATCATTTACAGCAGTGTTATGCACACATGTATGCATGTTTTACTTCTGCTTCTAGGAGCAGCGCAGGCAGCATGGGCCAGATTAATTGGCCATAGTTTCGGCCATAGTTTGGGCACTCCTGTGCTAGGGCACATGACTGACACTATTTATAAAGACTAGGATGCATATCATTGCATAGATGGTTGGTAGAAAGCAATAATCACTTCAAATGACTCCTGATGAAGGTAAAAAGAATAAAGCACCAAAGCAGGATTGAAGTTGAACATTAGAAAATGGTCTCAGAACAAGATACCTTTAAAATTGACAATGAAGAAACTGGATTGTTATTTTTGTATCTCTTGGTGCAAACAGCAGTCCAACTGGAGACTTCAGTCAAGAAATCAAAATAACACTGAGACTTGGAAGGGCAGCGATAAAGGAATTGGAAAAGATCATTAAATGTAAGGATGTACTACTAGAGACCAAGACCATCCAAACTTGTGTATTCCCAATAGCCATAGTATGCATGTGAAAGCTAGGCATGAAAGAAAGCTTACAGGGTGTTGGAGAAGAACTTTGAGGATACTCTGGACCATCTGCTAGATAGACAATTGGCTCCTAACTCAAATCAAGCCTGAACACACACACACACACTCTCTCCATGGAAAAATGATGCAATTGAAGCTGTCATACTTTGGGCACATCATGAGAAAACAAGACACACTGGAAAAGATAATGATACTAGGAAAAGTTTAAGGTAAGAGTAAAAGAGGAAGACAGACTGTAAGATTGACTGGATCACTAAGGGCAGTCATAGTCTTGCTTTTACAAGAGCTGAGCAGGGCTGCTAATAAAATGTTTTGAAGGCCTTTAATTGATAGACTCACTACAAGTCAGATGTAATTTAATAATAAAAAAATAAGAACAATGAGAACAATAGAGTGCATTATAGTGAGCTGAAGACCCCCTTACCTCAGCAAGGTACTTTCCCGTTCACCCACTATGTGTGGTCAGAAACCATATAGTGCTACAGATTTTGAATTGTGCCTTGTAGGACTAATGTAAGCTGAAAATCTGGATAAGCCTTAGGAGTCAAAAAAATAAACCTAGAGAAGGTGATATGGAAATTTGCTTTGAAAGCCATGCAAAATGAGTTTCAGACAGACTAGAAGAAAGCTTAACTATTAAATATTGCTGTGTGCAGATTAACAGGTAGTAAATTAAATGTCATGAGGTATTGATATAGTGAAATGTTATGAGGTATTGAGTAGCTGAATTGGCAAATATAATGTGTGGGAAAAGTCTCTAAGCCTGGACAGCCAGAGGGCTCTCCTAAAACAATGCATAAAGGGCTGCCCTTTCAGACTTTCACCATTTGCTTTAAGCCAGCCTGTGACATCACAACACAGCCTGAGGGTCAGTTCAGCTACAGTTAAGGGAACTATCTCCTTTCCACCAGACTTTTTATGGACAATGAATTGCAAACAGGTCTAGCTTAACAAGAAGGGATGAAGGTGGACAGTGCAGAGGTAAAAAGAAAATACCAGCAGCATTTTACAATAAGAGCTGTTGCATTTTAAAGCTATCTTATCCAAGAGCAATTTAATTCCAAATAGTGCTTTTAAATAGTTTGAATTCTGTATGTACCTTTCTACCATTTATCTTTGCTTTTGTGTAAAGAGAGGGTGTTGGCATTCACTGCTGTTCTGTTAACTTCAGGTGCCAAGAGGTGTTAAAATAATTGCTAAGCTCACTTCCATTTTTTAAAAAAGCAAACAAATAGAAAAATATGTAATATGCTTGCCCTGTGTTACTTTTGTTCAGACCAGTGATTGCTCCCCTTGTGGAAACCCAAGACAGTCTGGTGTTGATTGCACATGCTTAGTTACAAACACATTTATGACAGCATAATATTAAAAATCATGGAATTACATTGGCCATTATCCAGATTGGTAAAACAGATCCTTAGACTCTATTGCTGAACAAACACTAATGGAAATGCTATTGAGTTGATGGCCAAAATCCTGTTGGTGTAGCTGTACCTGTGGAAAAGGTAATGGCATCACTGGTGATGCTGGGAGAGCTTTGTCAAATAAAAGACTTCTGTGTTTTCTCCTGTGGCTCTTTCAATTTGCAAAAAATCCCTTTCATCCTGTGAAAGCCATAGGAGCTATGGGATGGGAAGAGGAAATATTTCCTTATTAAAAACCTTTTGCAGCCAGTCACATAATCTGGCAGTTATAATTTTAAATCCTATGGCTCCTATGAGCCAGTCTGGCCAGGTTATCCTGCTATGACAATAGAATAGATCATACTGCCAGCAACTCAATGCTGATCGTCAGGTGCTGGTTTGCTAACCTGGCTATGCTGAGGACTAATAGCCTTTGGGTGGTGAAGTCCATAGGGAAGGGTGATGGTCCCCAAGTGGATTAAATCCCCAAGTAGGGCGGTATAGAAATTGAAAAATAATAATAATAATAATAATAATAATAATAATAATAATAATAATAATAATAATAATAATAATAATAATAATAATAATAATAATAATAATAATAATAATAATAATAATAATAATAATAATATTGATGGAGAGCAGCACCTTCATCAATAGAATATGGTCACTGTTTTTAGTACAATGCTAAGGGTTATACATTCATTTGTTTGATCCTGGGGAAGAGTAGAGTTGAGATACTGTAGTGACTTTTGTGTTTGCACAAGTCCCACTCTCAAATATCACCTCACAGCTGGCAATATCCCAGTTTTGGAGGATCAGAGACTAGTCCAAGAATGCAGAAGGCATTCCTCTCTCCCTCACCCTCCTTTGAACATGGATCTCACCATTGTATCCAAGCTCCAGCCTCCCCCCTCCAGAAGTAGTTCATCCACATTTGGACTCCCATCTGTGGCCCTGGTCTTTCCATCCATGCCTTTAGGCCACTCTGCCACCAGTGTCCTTTGGAATTCCAAGGGGGTGCATGGATCCGAAGTGGACAGCCTAATGGGGACAAATGGTTCCTCCTCACTGAGTTTTTAATAATATTTTTTTATTTAAAAAAACGGATCAGGCAAAATTTGTTTGAGAGATGGAATTTGTGAGAAGCTTTCCAAAGGTGAGTGTAGGTAAGTGATCTGTAAAAATCTTCAAAGATAAGGTACAGAAGTTTGGGAGTTATAATTAATTGAAAACATACTGAGCCTTTGTTTTGTTTTCTGCTCAAGTGATCCTGCTCATCAGGGCTTCTGGGAATTGAAGTTCAAGAACAGCTGGAGTGCCAAGGTTCACCATCACTGTCATAGGTTGTTTCTTAGACATCCCTTAATAAAAAGACTCTGGTTGAAAGTACAGTAAAACCTTGCATAAAGAGTGACTCGCTTAGAGACTAACTCGCTTAAAGAGCAGAATTTTCTCTGAATGGTCGCCTTGCTTAACAACTCAAAACAACTCAAAACTCACTTAACAACTAAATTGGGGTTCACAATCCCCCCACCAGAAGTCACAATCAGTCACTTACAATGGCAGTAGTGGCACTTTTTCCAAGTGTTTCACTTAAAGAGCAATCCCATGGAACACATTACGCTCTTTAAGCGAGGTATCACTGTATACAGGAGAGACTGAGGGAATTTCTTCTCCCTCTCACAAAAAAAGCCATTTTTTCTCCTGTCTCACACTTTCCATTTTCTTTTCATGGGAAAATTTTAAGAGAAATGGCTCTCTTTGCATCCATATCTCCAAGGTGGTTATGATGCCCTGCATTGTCGTCGTCGTCGTCGTCGTCATCGTCATTGTTATTGTTATTAATCGACTTGGATGCTGCCCCACTGGCAAAGCAACTCTGGGCAGCCAACAAAGATACAAAATGTACAGTTACAGTTACAATTACAAGGCACCACATTATCATAATACAAAAACATTTCAACATACAGGTATCTTAATTTAAATTAAGTTGCAATATAACTAATATATAGTAGTACCCTGCATAACAAAAAATCTCCATTCCACAGAGCTCCTCCTTATGCGTTTTTTTTCCTGTTTATTTATACCAGGCAACCTGATTCCTTTATACCAGGCAACCTGATGCCCTCCAGATGCTCTTTTCCCTGGGATATTTGGGATCTGTAATCCCAAACATCTGGAGGGCACCAGCTTTCCTACTCCTGCCTTATATAAGGCCCAGTCCTTTCTTAATCTATCACCCTACTTCTGTTTCAGCTTTTCCCAGATAGGTGGGGGGAAATGTAAGACACAGAGGAGGAGACCAGGAGTATCATTCATCCCATTTAACAGGAGACCCAAATGATTGCATTGGGACAATGGGATGAAGTGAGAAGGAAGAAGGCCTACTGAGAACTTAGCATGGCAGTAGCTTTGACATGTTGAGTGTCAGTTTGAAAAGAAAGGGGGGGGGGAGAGAAGTTGAATCAAGTCTCCCAAAGAAAGAAAGTTTTGGTTGAGCAGAAACACTCCACACTGCCACATTTTGTTACAGGTTTCCCTTGTTTCAGACTATTCCACAGTTTTCCTGTCAGGGAGACACTTGCTGTATTTAACAACACTACCATCTTGATAATTGTTAAATGATTCTGTTCTGAGGGGGGAGGGTAGGCAAAAGAAAATTAAAAGGCTAAGTTTCTTTAACTTACTTAAAAATAGCCTTGCTGTCAACCAAGATGCATATTTAATTGTTCCCCCTATATGTTGGTCTGGAGCAGTTTTAAGCAGTCCACCAGTCATGGGTAGAGAAAGGAAAAATCATTAGAAAATCAATGTTTGCTTAATTGAAGATCCTTCTTCCAAATGGGAATGAAGTGAGATGTATGACCTTGGATTCACTGACTGTATAATGATGTCAGTTTGTCAACATTTTGCATTGGGTAGATTCAAGCAGACATTTTGGCAGTCACTAATCTGAAACAATGGAGCAATGGAAACAGAAAGACTATACAGTACTGTATACACGGTCTGACTTGGCTGCTAGCAGTAATAGCAATTACAATGATAATAATACCAGCACCACTATCAAAACATGATTTTAAAAGATCCTAATCAAAAATGCAGAGGATAAAATCAAAGTTTGAAGCAGGGGACAGTTTATGAATGATCCATTATGATCATCAAAATGGCTTAAGAATATTGGATTCAGAGTTGTTGTTTTTAACTGAACAGAGGATAGACTTCATCCATTATTTATGAAATGGTGTAGTGTAATAGCTAATGGCCAAAATAGAAAAGTGACATTAAACACATGACAGAATTTAATGTCTCTCTATATAAGTTATATGGTACTTTATATAAGGTAAAGGTCCTGCCATCCTAGCAGTTTGAAAGCAAGAAATTGCAAGTAATTAAATAGGGATCACTTTGGTGGGAAGGTAAACAGTGTTCTGTGCACTCCGGTGTCTAGGCATGCCTGCCACATGTCCACAGAAAAGCCTCCAGACAGACAGCCCTGGCTCTTTGGCTATAAACAGAGATCAGCACTGAACCCTAGATTTGGATACAACTGGCTTTCGAGCAAGGGTGACCTTTACCTTTACCTATATAAGTTCTGTTTCTTTTAAAACCAATACCCATAGGGAGTGAATATCAAGGTTGTACAGAGAAAATGAGAGATTTTACCTCTTTTGTTTACCCCAATGAATATGGTCCCCTGCAGCTGTTACTCATTCCATGAGCATGTACCAATGGCAGTTTCCTTCCCTAGGAGAATATTAACTCTGATGAGAAGGACTTCAACTCTCCGTATTCAACATGGCATAATCACAGTCCAGTCTCCACCAATGCCTACCATTTAATAAACAAAAGCTGACATATTGAAACCTATTTATTACAATTATGTTTGGTCTAAAAAGACTGAGTCACAATTCAATTAAGTCCCTGGTTTAAATCTCAGATGAAAGCATAAAAGGCTTTTGTAGTTCATTTCTAGAATATCATAATCTGAATGTCTGTGTTGACTGGAATGTACTGGAAGCTACAGCAAGGCAAAAGCAAACCAAAGCTTCCCATTTTGAGACTGAATATATACAGATGATCCCACTGGGGTTGCCCTACCAGTAAGGAGTGTGAGGAAGCTGTCTGTAATAGATTCTGAGTGTTATAAAAAGACAAAAAACAAACAAACCTAGTTACTATTTCATTGCAATTTTTTTTCATTTTAAATGAAGAGGTCTTCTTGAGGAATTCCTTTTCTCTGGTTCCAGAATAATTCATTTCACTTTGAGTAGTATATAACATGAGTTGGGGGAGGAGTACATTTGCTACTGGTTGTCAGGCAGCAAGTTGTCTTGGACTGGCCATAGATTTCACACTCAATCCATGCCAACTCTGCTTTAAAATATCTTGGTTACTTAGGTAAAGATTGCCCTTGCTCTAAAGCCAGTCATATCTGATTCTAGGGTTCAGTAGTCATCTCTGTTTATAGCCAAAGAGCCAGCATTGTCTCCATCTGCAGATGTTTCTGTGGACATGTGGCAGGCATGACTAGACATGGAATACTGTTTACCTTCCCACAAAAGTGGTATACCTATTTATCTACAGTACTTGCAATTTCTTGCTTTCAAACTGCTAGGGTGGCAGGAGCTGGGCCAGAGACAGAAGCTCACTCCATCATACATTACTTGACCTGCCGACCTTCAAGTCGTGAAGTTCAGTGTCTTAACCACTAAGCCACCACAGTCCCTTGGTTACTTAGATTATAGCAAAGCCACTACTATTAAAAGAAGACAAATCTGGCCTATGTGGATTCATCTAAGGCAGCCAATATTCAAGCATTTTCAGCCATAAGTGAACATTCATTCAGTGTTCTTATCTTTTAAGATCATTTTAAAGCTGTTCTTTTTAACCTAAGCTAAATGTAATGAAATTTCAGCCTTGTCTTTGCCTCACAAATATACCCAGCAATTGCAGAAAACCAGCTTCAATAGACATAAAAATGATGAATTTAGCTGTCATGTAATTAATACAGAATTACACAAGCAATAACTAAATGATTACCCCTTTAATAATGCATTAAACTTTTCAGGAATATTTAGCCATTTATGTAAAATTTAACAAAATCGCCTGTAGCAAGTTATAGTAATTAGATATTTTTCTACCCAAAATATTGACAGTTCCTAATGGATCTCTGTGCATTATAAATTTAAATGCCACACATTTCTTTTGCGTGGTTTGAGAAATAATATGAAATGCTCTAAAACCATCAAGCCAACTTATAGTCAGTACAGAATTATTACCACATTAGCAAAGCCCATCAATCATTGGTACAAATGTACTTGGAAGATTTTTCTCATGATTTAAAACTGGCATTCAAGAACTGGAGTACTCATATCTATACCCTACCATAATTCTAAATAGTCCTTCATTTATTACATTATATCAGTGTTTAGGAAATTGCTTCAGTGTTGTTTCTCCCCACAACACTATTAGGCTATCTGTGGTGAAGACAGTTTGGAGCCACATTGAAAAAGCCTTAGGATGTGGCATCCAAAAAACCAGCCTTTGCCCCAGATTCAAGAAGAGTAATAATCATACTGTATACTCTTTGACTTCTTCAGTTGCTCAGGTGGTGGTTGAATAAGTCCTTCTTCAATTGGATCTCTCATCACCAATGAAGTGTGAGAAGGGAGTCTTAGGTCAGGAGTGGGTTGAAGTTTAGATGAGAATTTCCAAGTAGATCTTCTCTTTCTGATACAGGCACACCTGGCCTCTGATGCCAATTCATCCAGCCCCTGATGCCCTTGCCGTTCCCGGAAGTGGAAGTAAAATATGCACCATACATGCACAGAATGCTGCTAAATGCATTCTGCAAATGCATGGCACACATTTTACTTCCATTTCTGGGTAGGAGGAACCATGTGACCAGCCCAATCAGCTGTCCAGGAGGCATGGTCAGGTTTGCAACCTGAAAATGTTGAGAAACCCTGTGATGCACCGTTGCTTAACAATAGCAATGAGAAGAAAGTCCTTAATAAGGGCTATCAGAGAGTAAACAAAACAAAAAGACAAAAAAAATTGTGGCACTTGTAATGATCACCAGACCATTTTCCTAAGAAGATCTTGGTCTGAGATCGTACCAGACCAGGACACTTTAACTGCGAGGTCTGGTCTGGATTTTTCTTGACATCAGACAAACCCTAGGGTCTTCAATAACTCAATCCCAGCCTACCTTGACAAATTACAGCCTGCTCTCTTCCTAGGGTTAGCTAATAACCAGTGTTTCAGCTTATTCTTGGTAGCATGTCACTGAAAAGAAACAGGCATATCAGGAAGCTAAAACAAAAATACTGCAGCACTTTAAAGACTAACTGCTATATTTTTAATGTGAACTTTCATAGAGCAAGTCCACTTCATCAGACATAGGAATGAAATAGCAAGGCATGAGCTTATATATACCAAATACAGAGTCATAAAATCAGAATCACATCATGAAAATCAATACAGTTTCCATGTGGGGAATTACAACACAAGCACCTGGCATTGAATGCTAATGAATTTAACCTCTGTGTTGTTATGTGAGCACATCCCCTATTCTGTGAGACATGCTGTGAAAGGGAATATTATGAAAGTGGTATAATATAATGAAATACAAAATATATAGCAGAATATAACAATCTGTGTATCAAATTTGATAATGTCTCATAAACCCCTGGCTAATATTCAAACCCTTGTAGTGGGTGTCCAACAGATGGCTGTATTTGATTTCTGCTGTCTCTCTCTGGATCCTAGTCTTGTAATTTCTCTGTTCCTGAACTGGAAATTTCAGGTCTTGGATAGAGTGTCCAGGTAGACTGAAATGGTGTGAAACAGGTTCCTCTGTTTTGCCATTCTGGATTCTGATTTAGGTCTATTAACTCTTTTGTGCAAAGATTGTCCTGTTCGTCCTATGTAGAGTGCAGAAGGGCATTTTTGGCAATAGATGACATAAATCACAGTGGCAGAAGAACAAATAAAACTGCCTTTAATGTTGTGTGTGGTGCCATTGGGTCCAGTAATATTGTTACCAGAGTGAATGTGGGGGGGCAAAGTTGACATCTGGGTTTGCAGCAGTGTTTAGTGTCTATCTCTATTACACCCTTGTGTAGTCTATTGTATGTCAATAGTTGTTTGAGATTGGAGGGCTGTCTATAAGCAAGTAGAGCAGCGATTCTTTACTTGCGGCCCATGGACCAGATGCAGCTGGAAGTGCCATTGCATATGCTCCCCACTGCCTCTAGCACACCAGGAAGTGTCATGGCAAAATGGCCATCCAGCCCCTCAAGCTGTCTGAGGGAGCATGACCCAGTGCCCAGTTTAAAAAGGTTGAGAACCCTGAAGCAGAGGGCTGAAAATGACCACTAGCAGTGTTTGATTGCTTTCTCTTCTAGGCCTATCATGTAGTAGGTTACTTCTCAGTATCCACCTATCCCAGTTGATTTGTCCTACTGGTCACTTTTAGCCCTCAACTCAAACCCCTCACACACATAATGAAATGTCTCTAACCTATCTTGGACAAGAATACTTCACTCTCCAAAGCCCTTGGTGACAGACCTCTACTTGCTTATAGACAGCAGACCTCTACTTGCTTATAGACATGCAGCTTTGATTATCTTATGTGTGAGCTAACAATTGTCACTAGTATGCTAGCTGCTTAATCAGCTGAAGGGCTGGACCTGAGCATTGTCCTCCTGAAACCTAAGTAACGTGGCTGAAGCTTGAGACCTACCAACCTTATTTCCCTAACATAGTTACCAAAACAGTTTACCAATGTGGAGATACCAACTAAAACCATGAGACTACAAGCCTGCTATAAAGCACGTACAAACATTTGTTTCAGACTGTAATATATTAATGAGATTTGTCTATCTTGTATATATTTCATATCAACCCATTTGTTCTGTACAACAGAATGCCTTTTTCTCAATTATGATCAGACAAAGAAACAAATTGGTGTGCCAAATCCAAAGTGTGTTGCTTTGCAGACAGAGGTGGCCAGAGAGACTTTCTTTTCTATCTCATGCTTGTACTTTAGGAAATTGACAGTAAGAAGTAGGCAAGCAAAAGCAGACATTTTGCTAAAAGACTGAAGTTTGGCAGTTGCATGGAGGTCATAGTGCTCAGTCAGTGTCAGACTCCATTCCCCAGAGCTGTATCTTGTAATGTATTTATTTATCATTACCAATTGCCAAACACACACATGCACACACCCCAGTTTGTTCTGTTCAAGGCCACAAGGTTCCGACAGAGATCTATAGTCTCTGTGCTGTGATGAAGCAGCTCCTCAAAACCTGAATTAGATGTTAAATCTTTCTGAAGTGGGGAGGAGGAAGGGGGAGGGGAAATGCATTGTGCCAAGGATTTATCATGTGTTGTTTCCTGTGAGATAATATATTGGAGACGATTTGTTATGGTAGAAAGTTTCAAAAAGCTGTTTCAGGACTGTAGTGGTTGCCAAGTTTATGATAGATTTCCAAAGCTGCCTTCTCCACCTCTTAGGCACATATATGTGGAACAGATGAATGAGTACTTAAAATATCCCAGCACAATAAATACCTAGGCATGACACCAAAATGTTTATTTGGGAAATGACGGCCAGTGTTGCGTGGGATTTAGCATGCTGGCTTAGGATGGAAAGGCCTCAAAGCATGGAACATAGGTATATAAGTATGTCTCTAGTGATAGGTGTCTGCCAATAAAATGGACACAGCTGGTAGACAGAAAATCCATTTCCCTGCAATTTCTCCACATACCCCAGAGGATTGAACAGATACTCTAGAAGAGATTTGGACGGCATAAGAAAAGTACAGGGAAGAAGACCAAAAGGAAGAAATATTCCCTTTTGGAACTGTACCATTGAGTGACTGTTGATGTAGTTTAAATACCTAAACCATTGATGTTGGACTAGTGATGTACAGCTTTATAAAGCTCAGTCCTGCTGGCAAAACAATTATAATCTTTCCAGAACAATTTTCATTGAGGCTCATGTGTACTAGATTAGAAGCCATCCCCTCCACCTGCCCAGGAAAATATTTATATCTGTGTGAATTTTTCAAAATAAATACAATTTTCCTTCATATATTTCAATATATAAATAAAAAAATCAAAGGTATGCCTGTATAGCTTTCATTTCCTCCAAAAGAATGCATTTTCAAATGTTATTATGAAAAGTTATTTTTGTTTTCAAATTGCACTGAAATACATGGATTTATGACTTTGTTATATTTGTGTCTGTTTTGTAGTCCAGCAGGTACAATTTGCCTTATATTGCCGCAAAGTGTGACCCCAATAAATTTCTCACATATTCAGGACTTGAATATACCCCACTCTTAATTCTGTTGTGTTTCTCCCAAACTTACATGCCCAACTTTGTTTTACATGGTTTTTATGGAAATTTCTATACATTTTCAACTGCATTTTTTCCAACGAGTGCATGTATTTATGGATTTTACTTAACATTTCCTCCCATTGTAGGTTTGCTTCTGGAGGAATAAAGTCCTTCCATCAACCCTACATTCATTACACCTGGCGGTAAAAGAGCCCTGGTGGTTCAGTGGTTAAACTGTGAATTCAATCCTGACGAAGTTCAAGATTGACACAGTCTTCCATCATTCTGAGGCTAGTAAAATGAGTACCTAGCATGTTAGGGGTAAAATGTTAAATATCATGTGTACTGCCCAGAGAGTGACTAAGCACTGTGGAGCGGTATATAAGTATAATTGCTATTGCTATAGGCCCCATGTAGGCCTGGTATTTGAATGCCCAGCCTGGTCCCCTGTTTACATCACCTCAAGTACATTAATACATACATTTAAATCATCAACATTTTGTTCACATTGCTTTTTGTACTATTTGTTTCTCAGACATTTCCCATAAACTTCATAGTTGCATGAATTCTTCTCAGCAACTGAGAAGACTGTGAAATCCCACAAACTTATTTTCTGTCCATCCTTGTGATGGGCTGGGACTGAAGAGACTCAGATTTCTATTCTTCCTTTTGGTCTGATACAGCATAATCAAACCACAGCAAAAGCATTTCTTATTCAGTCTACATTCCAATAAGACCCCAATAAGTTAAGGAGGAAAGAGTGGTTGACCTGAACTGTCAGAGTTTACCCTGGAGTCTAGGAACTAATGCTCAGGGCAGACCCATGTCGACAACAGAAATTGCAAATGAGGAATCAGAATGCAAAGATATGGATTTAAGGACAGTTTATGCTACTTCAGTGTCCCTCAGAAACATGTTGATATAGTCACATCATAGTTAGAAGATAAAGGTCTTGGGCACAAAATTCTACCAGTCTCCTCTCTATTTCCTCTACATGGATAGCTTTTGTGTGGATAGCTTTGATGGAAGAGGTTAAAAATGCAACAAGTGGCCAGAGCAAAACTACAAAAATCACATTTCCATAGATCTGAACTTACTCCAAAGTTTGAAGAAAAAAACACTGCACTTCCAACATAATCTTCTTCATTTCAAAAGCCTTCCCATGTATCCCCCTGTTTTAGTTGTTCTTTAGACTTTAACTGAAGAAATGCCATACCTCTGATATCTACACAGTAAATATTTTCACACGTCCACATTTATTAAAAAAATAAGCACCTGGTGGTAGTATAATTCTATGTAAAACTGACATTTAGTTTTTGGCTAATAATATCCAGGTCAGAACTTGCAGCAATGACTGAAATGGGCAAAAGGTCAACATATCTTAATAGCACTGTGAACATTATAAGTGCTTCAGTAATCAGGCAGGAAGGAAACATATTGATCGAACAGCTTGAATAACAGCTGCAAATCAAATATCCCTCAATGAATATGTGTGTGTGGGCGCACATGCGTGCCCGCGCATGCACGCGTGCGCGCGCACACACACACACACATACACACACACACACACACACACACGTGTGTTGGTAGACAGTAGCTTCTGCACATAAATGCAGCTAAGCTTTCTAGACTCTTCAAAAATTATGGCCAATTAGAGACAGCATTCATTTTATCATTCTTGTTTATGAATAGTAGTGGGTTATAAAGAGATTCTGCTTCCAGTTCTGTTCCCTTGCTGGAAGGAGGTTAATAATTGGGATTGAAAAACATACTATTTCTCTCCTAGTGTTGCACTTGCTGTGTTTTTTTGTTGTTCAGTCGCACAGTTGATTCCGACCATATAGGAAAAAATTCTGTACTTGGGTTTGAATATGAACTTTAGGTTTAGCATTCAGAAAACTAGATTTTTCTGGATTAAGCTAGGAAAGAGTTCTTCATTTCTCTTCCTGGTATCTATGGCAATCCCTGACCCGCTGAAGTCCTGGTATTACCTGGTCACCAAGCCCTTTTTTCTTTCCCTTAAAAATGTCCAACTGGCAGCAGTTCATAGCACATGTAAAGAATGAAATTTTGTTCCTCTTTCTTTGTTGCAGTTGATCTTGAGAAAACATACCCTCTCTTTGATCACTGGTGTGTGTGTGTGGCTTTTAGCCAACAACCAGAGATTGGATCATAATTAATAATGGTCAGCCATATCAATGTATTTTCTGTAAGCATGATCAAGTCTGGATGCTATTTTGCATAACTTGGCAAGGGATATGTATGAACTTTAGCCACAATGGGGCAGTGTGGTTGATTAATATTGAAATAACATTTGCTCCCATTAAGCCAGGGGTTCTCAACCTGTGGTCCGTGGGCCAGATGCAGCACACAACACCATTTCATGTGGCCCCCACCGCCCCCACCATTCCAGGAAGTGCCATGTGGTGGAGGAGGGCAAAGCTGCCTGAAGGAGCATGACCCAGCCCCTGGCTTAAAAAGGTTGAGAATTGCATTAAGTTAAGAAACTCACTAGGTGACGTTAAGCCAGTCTCTCTCTGTTTCTCTCTCTGGTCTACCTTGTACAATGGAGCAAAATAACCATGTGGCTGCCTTGAGCTCATTCATGAATAGATACAAAAATAATTAAAAATTAAAGAATAATTTGGTGGTTGCATTGCTGCATATGATCATCAACTAGAATTGTTGAAGATTGTGTTAAGCAAATTCTAAAGAAGAAAGTAAGGATGATGTTTGTTGAATTAGAATAGTAAGAAAAACTTTGATGTTCTGATGTTTGAAGTGATAGCCATGTTAGTCTGTGCAAGCAAATCTGAGGGTAAATAAAACAGAATAGCAAAAAAAATAAAAATGTTGTGGCACCTTAAAGTCTAACTCCTGTATTTAAATGTGACCTCTCTTGGACCAGACTGAAATGGACTTGGTCCACAAAAGCTCACATTTAAATACAGAAGTTAGTTTTTAAGGTGCCACCACATTTTTGCCTTTTTTCCTGTTCTGTTTTATTTACTCTGAGATATGCCAGATGTTATGGAAGATGTAGAAAATGTTGATGAGATCTGTGTCCACCATTTCTATCAAGATCTCACATGATGTGTTTTAATATTTCCTTCTTTTGATGGTGCCCTGGGACTGAGCAACTTGTCCATTCTTACACAGGCTTTTCTCCCAGTATTGGCAGTGTGGAATATAACTCCCAACCTCTAGCTCCACAGCCAGATACCCAAACCTGTAGGTAAATTACCTAGTGTTAGTGTTAGTGCAGTTTCAGAGTATGTTTCTATGCATATACAAATAAGATATATACACTAATGCCCCGGATAACGTTATGACTTGGTTCCACAAGTCATGACGTTATCTGGTTTTTAGCATTGTCCGGGGTATACATCAAACAATGCTAAAAAAAAAAAAGCCCTGACGTCAGGGCGCAGTTTGTACCTGAAGTCAAACCCTAGGATAGTGATTGCTAGCTGGGACAGGAGAAGGCTTTTACCTCGACCGCCCTTCCCCCCAGTTTAGGTGGGCGAGGAGAGGCGAGGGGGGACGGGGGCTCTTTTGCCTCCTTTGCAACCCGCGCCTGCAGGGAATGAGTCACCGCCGCCAAAGAAAAATGCAGTGTGGCGGCGGCGGGCGAAGCTCCTGGCCAGGATCTGCAAGGACCACGAGCGAGCTCTGCGGGAGGCCAAGGAGACTCTGCAGGAGGCAGAGGCGGGGGAAGGGGGCCGAGAAGAGGGTGCTAATGCTGCTGCTACTGCCTTCTTGGGGGTGGGGGTGGGCATGTGGTGGAAGGAGAACCTGCAGGTCCTCTTGTTCGTGGGGCTCCCCCTGGGCAGGTGTCGGGGTGGCTGAGGAGGGAAGTTGTCAGAAGTGGCTGATGACCGACACTGGCTGTCAGTTCCGCCCGTGCCCGCCGGGCTTCGTGCTCATGTTGGTGCCTCTCCCCTTTCTCCTCCCCTTCCCACCACCAAGTATCCGGGCAGAAGGGAAAGCACCGCAGTCGTCGTAGCCCCCCCTCACCAAGCGGTAAGGAGCCAGTGCGGTGCACACAAGCCTTAGGGGGGAGGCGCCAACATGAGCACGAAGCCCGGCGGGCATGGGCGGAACTGACAGCCAGTGTCGGTCGTCAGCCACCTCCGACAGCTTCACTCCTCAGCCACCCCGACACCCGCCCAGGGGGAGCCCCGCTGGGCTGAAGTCACCTTTCTTTGGGATTGCCAAAGAAAGGAAGAAAGGAGGCAGTTTAAGAAACATTAGGATCAACTGGCGAGGCAGCAACAGCTTTGGCAGCTTTGGTGAAGTGCAGAGGAGGTGAAGGAGCTGGAGAGAAAGAGAGGGGGGGAGGAAGGAAGGAAGGAAGGAAGAGGGGGGTGCCGCCTCTTCATCGTCTCCCCACCACCACCACCCGCGGCAAGTGCTAAGGTTCATTTTGGGTGGTGGTGGGGAGACGACGAAGCCATGGCCGCTGCTGGGCTCAAATGTTCTACCCAATCCAACCCCACCCCCCCACACACACATGATTGTACCGGATAATGCTAAAAATCGTGTTATTCGATACAAGATTTTTCCAAAAATCTTGTAACGTTATGCAGTTTTAGCGCTATACGGTACAATCGTTATCCGGGGTATTACTGTAGTGTGCTTGTTGTAAGTCACATCAGATCATAACCGCTTTACCCAAGCATGTTTCCTGTTGAAACCAAAGAGAACAAACAAGCTACTTGGAAGAATAACATTTTGTTGCAACAGGGATATGAATTTTATAGATATTGTATTTGGCTAAGAGTTTCATACCTCTCCCCTTGATCTATGGTTAAAGTTTAATTGTAGCATGTTGATTTGATCTAACCCTTCCTCCGGGCTTCACACAACTGTAAATGATGTTGGTGTAGTCATAATTGTCAGAGGAACAGTAGGATGTAATTTCAACTGGGAGGTGCTTGAAGATTAATTGACATCTTTAAAATGCTGAGCTGCCCACAGATACACTCAGGGTACTTTTATAATTGTCTAAAGACTGTAAACTGAAGAAGTATGATTGTATTCTGTTGAGCTGGGTGTCATCAATTCCTGACTTTAACCAACTCTGCCCCAGGAACTGCAGAAACAGGAACTAGTTGGAAGTGCAAGAGGAGGTTGAAGGAAGGGGCTGACTTCACTTTTTCTTCTTGTTGTTTCTTCTGATAAGTTACTGGAATCATATCAGTATTATGTGATGTGATCCAGCTGCCAGCCTGATCCATCATGTTAGTGAACCTGAGGATGCAGTATGAGATGAGTGGGTTTGAAATAATTGCTCTCTCTCGCTTTCTCTACTTCTCTGCTACTGGAATCTTTTTGAACCCTTCAGACAGAGATATATAGCCAACTTTCCCTAAGCTTTAATGAGATAAATTAATGTGGTGTTATGTGATGAATGAGAACACAAAAGCTTGAATAGCAGTGCCATATTTTAAACAAAATTATTCCAAATTCAAGGCAGTAAGAGTCTTCTTCCAACTTTAAATTGCCAAAATGAAGCTAACTAGCTAACTTCTTAGATTTTTCATTAGTCAAAATTAATTGGTACATATTTCTGGTAGTAGTTGACAGAACAGCAGGTGAGCTGGGCTCTGTGTCTCTCCACATTCATACAACATGTTGTTGTCCACCAGCAACCCCACTTGAGTATGTTGGACTTGAGTATGTTGGACCAATTTAGGCACTCTGACCCTTAGCCTATTCAAGTGACATAGGAAGTTGAGTTCCTCAGCCATATTCTAATTTAATGTTGTTCCTTGTCCAATGAGCTCCCAACTCCATCTTCTAATTTGGTTTTGCTCTTGCATACCCTGAGGAATGTTTGTTCTTGTCATAAAGCTCTTTCTTGATCTGAGATGGCAGACTTGGAACACATATCCATTCAGTGAATTTTGAGGGTCATTCGTTTTCCTAGTTCTCTCAGTGTCTGCTGCTACTTCTCCCCTGATCTTAGGTGGAGTGATACCAACAAGAGGATATATTTTCTCATTTGGTGTAGGTGTTTCATTAACAATAGTTAATAGAGTTAATAGTTAACACTTAATAGCTAAGTGGGAATTAGGTGACACTAAAGCTAGCTGCTGTTTCCTTATAAAAAGTCTCTAGCTTGGTATTTGTCCTCAGGGTGTTTAATGATAGTATGCCAATAATATTTTGATTAAAAGAACACACTTTATAAAGCTAAATGCCCCCTCATTACTTACTTCCTTTTATTACCTTTTCCAGAAAATGACAGGAAGTAATCTTACACTAGTGTTTTCATTCTGCTTTCTCATTCATACTCATTCACTTCTGACTTTTTTGGATATTACAGGTAAACATGCAGGAAGGAGTAGAATCCAGGACCTTTGAGATCTGTCCATTCTTTGCAAAACCTGACCCTTAGAGATGTCCATGTGTACCAGGTCTAAAAGCATATTAGATAAAATAATAACTTTGTGTCAGAAATTATTCTGTCTTGAAAGGATTTTTGCTGGAGAAACTCCACTCAAATGATGCCTGAATGAGGCTTCTTTCACGTTCCCAAGATCTTTTACCACCAAAGTGGTCCCTATTTATCTACTTGTAATTTATTGCTTTTAGTCTGCTAGGTTGGCAGGAGCTGGGACAGAGACAGGTGCTCAATCCATCATGCAGTACTTGGGTCTCAAACTGCCTTCCAGGTAACAAGGCGAGCTTCTTAACTACTGAGCCACCACAGACACTACCTCTGTTAGATGACAAGGTAGCTCTCACACAATTTCCAATCATACCATATTTTAAACACACACACATCACCACCACCACCACCACCACCCCTTTTTTTAGTGCATGGACAACCTGTGATAAATGAATGCAACTGACACAGAAGCCCATTCAAGATATACATTTTAATTCAATTTCTTCTTTGAAAATATCCATTTCTAAACTTGTATTATGAATATTGCTTTGTAGGTGAGACTGGCATCAAAATATTTCAAAATGATATATGTATGTGTTGCCCTGTAACATGAAAAAAACAACAACACCCAGCTGCTATGTGGGTTGAACAATGGATCTACAAGAGTAAATCACCTTATAGTAAACTGGAATTTTGAGTGATTACATAAATACTGTAACTGTCTTCAGTTATAGTGATAATGTCGTTTACCAAATTAACAGGACTAACAAGGCCATTAGTTCTTTAGTACAACAGGAGCTGTAACAAGATCCCAAACAATACACTTCAGTCTGGAGAAATAAATCTCAATGAGAGCAGTCATGATTAAAATATAAATCAAAACATTTGATGGATAAGGAACAGGTCAATAGTAAAGCTTCCCTCGCCCCCTCCAGTAAAATCCACATGGCAGGTAGAAAGTTTTCAAATTAATTGTTTCAGGCATTTTCTTTTGATAGATGCTTTTTAAAATGGGCATGCAACTCTTTTCATTAAAGAGGATCTTCAACAGGCTTAGAATAAAAGCTCAATAACCTTGTATAAATATCAATTTTCAATAGCCTTCATGTATACTCAAGGTTTAAATTTTGCAAAAACAAGAAAACAATGATACTTATCCAGAGATGCAGCTAATCTTAACTTGGTTCCTTAACTCTTTTCCAAGTTGGCTGTGATTACACAACACAAGTCACCAAAATATGTTAGCTAGGGCTCTGCTTTTAGCTCACAGAGCCCCAGGAACACAGGAAAAATGGCTGCCATTTTGGAATCTTAATTCCAGGTATATTTCTGCACTTGGGATGATGGATCAGAAGTGCAGGACAGCCGACTAATCAAGGATATCATGATGGAGCTGCTGGTGGAAGCTTCCTCCTCAGTAGAATTAACGGGTGTCATTTTCACTTTGGTTAATGGATGAGTGTTCTCCGTTTACATGTCTCCTATCTCCGTTTTAGGCAACCAGTGAACTTAATAGGATGTAAGAGAGGGCAAGACATTTGGATGTTGCAACAACTCCCATAGTGTTTGTCATAGCTTTTATTGGGGCAGTTTCATACTCTGGCACATATCCATGGTGTGGGAGATGTACAGTCAGTCCGATCTCAAGCAGACTTATTATAGAGAAGCATCCTGGTAGGAATTCTAATTCACCATCATGAACATGACTTATTCATTCCCACCTTATGTTACCAGTGCCAAACATGAACACTTACAACAAAACATATACAAAAGTTGATTACCATGGAAATGAAATGTCTGAGGGAAGCTGCTAGAGTGACTAGAAGGGATAAATTCAGGAATGATATTATAAGGGAAATAATTGGAAAAGAACCAATCTTAAACTACGTACAGAGACAACAAATAAAGCAGTTTGCCCATTTGGAGAGAATGTTTTGGAATTCCATACCATGCAAAGTATATGTGGAAAGAGGAGGACAAAAATCATGAGGCAGACCCAGAAGAAGGTGGAGAGATGACATCAAAGATGTATTGCAAGAACATCAAATAATGCTGGTGGAGGCTGCTAGAAGTGCTAGAAGAGTGGTGTCCAAACTAAGGCCCGTGGGCCAGGTGCGGCCCCTGGTGCCAATTCATCCGGCCTGCGAAGCCCTCGCCACTCTGGAAGCGGAAGTAAAACACTCCCATATGGGCGCATTTTACTTCTGCTTCCAGGAGCCATGAGGGCTTTGTGGGCCGGATGAATTGGCATCAGGGCTGCAGCCGGTCCCCGGGCCTTAGTGACCAGCTTCCTGAGCCACATGATCGGCCCATAGCCCAAAAGGTTTGGGCAGCCCTGTGCTAGAACAAGAACATTGTATCTCTCTTGACACCTGGAGGAGGAAGAAGAGAAGGCTGAAGGCATGAGAATATTAAGTATTCGTTGTCTGATCAAGTTAATATTTGCTTTCATTTTGGATTTTTTAAAATCTCAAGATCCTTTTTAAAAAAAAAATTTTTTGTGAAATTTGATTCACAAAAAAGGTCTGCAGAAAATTGTAATCCATCCCTAACATGCTTGGAGGTTGGAGTTATTTTTGAACTGTCTCCCTCTTAACCAGCATGACCATTGGCTATGGAAGCTGTACTCCCAAGCACTCGCATTGCTTATAACAGCTTGTGTGTTATGAGTCATGTACTATCTTCTGACTTATGATGATCCTAAGAGGGTTTTCAATGTATTTATTTATTTATTTAAGCAAACTTTTATGCCGCCCTCCTCAAAAAGACCCAGGGTGGTTAACACAACTTTCAACACCTAAAATACAATAAAAACATAATATAAAATCAAGATTAAAAGATTAAAAATGTACCTGATATGTTCAACTTGTAGTTTAACATTACTATCTATTGATTATTTCCTGCATCCTATTCCAATTTATTAGCTACACCATGTTGGACTCCATGTTTAAGGATTATTGTCAGTGATGGGATGTCAAAAATTCTACTACCACGCCCATGACGTCATGGACGTCATGGGCGTGGCCAATGTCATGACGTCATGACGTCATGGGCGGAGCCAACGTCATGACGTCATGACGTTGTGGGCAAGGCCAAAAATAAAAATAATAATAATAAAAATAAACATGGACACAGACCCGTAAATAACTTAAAGAAATAAAATAAATAAATAAATAAAATAAAAATTAAATAAAAGTACACCCACCCACCCAAAACACCATAAACCACCCACCCACCCCAAACACAAAACCCTCACTTACCCTTCTTGGGGCCGACGACCCCCATGGCCCGGGGCCACACGGCAAGGCACGCCCCATCGCCGCCGGAACCGAGGAGGAGGCGGGGCGCTCCATGTTGGCTCCAATTTTTAAAAAACCGGACCCGGAGCCACTGCCTGCTGCTACTGTCGCCGCTGCTGCCGCCTCCCGCCATCGCCATCGCCGGGGGGGTGGAAGGAGGAGAGGGAGGGGACTGGAGTGCCGGGAGCGTTTCTGTAATTGATCCGGGTGGATGCATTTGCTTTTTCCCTCCTTCCTTTTCGTTCCGGAGCTTTCTCTTCCCCGCCTTGCCCGTTGATCGGCTCCCATCCCTTTCGGGGGCGAACAGGTCCTGCCGCCGCCGCGGGACTCGCACGGAAGAGGTGGAGATGCGGTTTTCTCTTTCTCTTCCCCCCCGGGGGGTTCCCTTTCCTCTCCTTGCCTCCCGTTGTTTCCCCTTTTACATCCATAAACCTCACGGGGGGTCTGGGGAGGGATCGGGGGGCAGCCTTTCCATCTGGCAGCGGAGATCTGTGGCTTGGTTTTAGAAGTGATGCTTCACACGTGACGCCAAAAAGCCCGTCTTCTTCGTTGCCGCCGTCGCTGCTGGAACCGGAGGAGGAGGAGGCGCGCTCCGCTGGCCTGGGGCGACGGCGGCAACGGCGGCGATGGCGATGGCGGGAGGCGGCAGCAGCGGCGACAGTAGCAGCAGGCAGTGGCTCCGGGTCCGGTTTTTTTAAAATTGGAGCCAACATGGAGCGCCCCGCCTCCTCCTCGGTTCCGGCGGCGATGGGGACGGCAACGGCAGCAGCGATGGCAGGAGGTGGCAGTGGCGATAGAAGCACCAGACAGCAGCAAGCGGCGGCAAGCGGCTCCACAGGAGGCTCCAGTCAGGGGCGGCCGGATCCAATTTTTTTTAAATCGGAGAAAAAAATGGCTCCAATTTAGTGCGCATGTGTCAGATAGAGTTTCTGCGCATGCGCACTAAATTGGAGCCATTTTTGCTCCAATTTTTTTTTAAATTTTCCTCCCGGTGAGGCGTCCGATCCGGACGCCTCAAAAACGGTATTACCCCCACGGAGAGCCCTCCGGAAATCCTTAAAACGGTTCTGTGGATCCGGTCAGAACCGGTGTCATCCCATCACTGATTATTGTATTAATTGTCTTATTTGCCCGGCCCCTATGCTACTGCCATGGTTCTGTGGTTATGACACTGAACTTGATGCCTGGAAGGCTGTCAGGTCAGCAGTTCAAGACCCAAGTGCTGCACTACGGAATGAGCTCCCATGTCTATTCCAGCTCCTCCCAACCTAGCAGTATGAAAACAAGAAATTGCAAGTAGATAAATAGGTACCACTTCAGTAGAAAGGTAACAGTGTTCCGGTCACTCTGGTGTCTAGTCACGCTTACCACACATGTCCATGGAAACATCCACAGACGCAGACAGCACTAGCTCTTTGGCTATAAACAGAGATGAGCACTGAACCCTAGAGTTGAATACAACTGGCTTTCGAGTAAGGGCAATCTTTACCTTTACTATGTTACATTAGAGGAATCCAGTAGAAAGACTGTGTATTCTTGCTCCATCTCAGTTATGAAATAAATAATAATGCAGCTAGTGTGGTAGTGATTACTTTTATAAGCCCAACTCCCCTCCTCTTGCCCATAACCTCAGCCTCATCACATCTGAGGTCAATGCACAGTCATAAACAGAAATGAGAGCTTGTTTGTTTGGGATGGAAGTTTGCTTCAGTCTATAATGAGTGATTACTTTCTTAAGCAATAATAATTATGAGGAGTGCTTTCAACTGAAACATAACCCAGTAACCACACTTGACTAATATCATCAGAGTCCTCAAGCAGCTGTAAAATAAGCAGGGAATGACTAATTCTGGAAATCTGACATTTTGGCTTTTCCATTGTGTTGTATGAACATTTATTCCAAAACAAAGATTTCACAAACATGAATAAACTCACGTACAATTTGGACTAGAGAATATCTTCGAAACTGACATATCTATGCTATTTCTCCAGTGTATGAAACAATGTGTACCTTCACACACCATTTAGGAAAATGTAATCCAGGCCACAAGGGGAAGAAAATCCCTGCTGGCTCAGGACCTGAAACAAAAAACTCACTCGATAGGATGAGTTCCTCCACCTGTGGTTAGTTTCCTAGTTTTGCTGCCTCTACCTTTGTATTATATTGTTTTTTTAATAAATAAAATAATATAGATGGCTATATTTCAGCTGTGCTCATAGAGAAAAAAAATCCTGCTCACCTCTCAATACTCTTGATATGGTAGAGCTGTTGCAGTCTCTATTGATCCTAATTTAAAGCTGTAATTGCAAATAAAAACATCATTATTTCCCCTAGCTACCTTAATTGAAAGGATTGATTCACAGCGAGCAGAGCATGATAAGAACTTCTTCATGGACCAAACTGCTTACGGACAATTTAACACCTTAATTTCATGATGGTTGTGTTTGGTCTGGAGGGCAGCAGTGTTGACTGCTGGAGAGGACAGGAATGGGCCGATTTTCCACATCTTCTCTCCTTTGCAATCATATCAGTACATTGATTAAGGCAGCAATCCTACAGCCACTTAACTGGGAGTAAGCTCCATTGAACTCAGCAGCACCTCTCTGTATAGCGTAGCATTCTAAGACAATGATTTGACATGTTCCTGTTACAATTCCATTTGAAAAGTACAGAGTATACCAAATAGGGAACAGCCTTTGCTGAATGGAAACAATGGGAGTTTGGTTATGGGATATCTGGGGATCCTGATGTACTACCTGAAATTGTCTGTGTCTCTGCAAAAGTTCAGACTAAATTCTCATAAAGGCTCAAGTGTTTCTGAAACATTCAATCTGAACACTAAGAGGAAAAAATACAGTCAAACCTCACATAAAGAGTGCCTCGCTTAAAGAGTAACTTGCTTAAAGAGCAGAATTTTCTCTGAATGTTCACTTCACTTAACAAATAAAACCAACCAAAAACTCACTTAACAAATAAATCGGGGTTCGCAATCCCCCCACACCAGAAGTCACAATTGGTCACTTACAATGGCGTTCCACTTAAAGAGCAAACTCACTTAAAGAGCAATCCTGTGGAACACATTATGCTCTTTAAGCGAGGTACAACTGTACCATCTATTACTCTTCTGCTTCCTAAGAGATGGTGAAGAAGAAAGAAAAATGCTTGTTGTTGTTCAGTTGCACAGTCGAGTCTGACCCTTTGTGACCCCATGGACCACAGCACACCAGGCTCCTCTGTCATTCACCATCCTCTGTAGTCTGCCCAGATCTATGCCCATCTCATCTTCTGTTGTCCCCTTCCCCTTTTGCCTTTGATCTTTCTTAGCATCAGGGCCTTCTTCAATGAAGTCCTCTCTTCTCATTTGGTGGTGAAAGTTAGAAGCTTTGGCTTCAGTATTTGTCCTTCCAAGGAGCAGTCAGGATTAATTTCCTTTAGGATGGACTGATTTGATCTCCTTGCATTCCAGGGGACTCTCAAGAGCCTCCTCCAGCACCACAATACAAAGGCGTCTATTTTTCTGTGCTTAGCTGTCCTTATGATCCTGCTCTCACAGCCATACATTACTACTGGAAAGACCATTGCTTTGAATAAACTCTAGGAATTTCTAATGATTTTAATAGAGTGGGAAGGACTGTGACCAGATGACCATTTCACTCACTATCTTCCTGCCCACATTGGTGAATATGCTATTCGGGTATTAACTCCAAATGAGTAACTTGAAGACTACTGTGCATTGTCTTATTATGTTCCCTCAAGTAAAAGACACCTTCAAATAAAAGAATGATGTCCATAAAAAGGTCTACAATCATCCTAATGGTGTCAGAAGCATTGGGTTCTCCTCATGCATGAGAACTACAGATATAGTTCGTGCAAAAGCAGTGTCAAGTTATAATATATATTTGAAACATTTCTGTAGCCCTCAAGGGTCTGAAATGCAGCACTAATTCATAATATGCTTCATTGAGAAACAGCTACAAATACCTAGATCTCATTTGTATTTCCATCAGTTTTTTTAAAACAAGTGCTTCTTAGGGCAGGCTGATTTTCGCTTCCCATTTCAGAAAACTCTTTGCCCATGAGAGAAGCTGACCTGATAAAACCTCATGGATGGTGTTATCTTGTAAATGATTTCCCAAGGTTTTAACACAATGGTGCCCAAACTAAGGCCCAGGGGCTGGGTGCGGCCCCAAACCCCAATTCTTCTGGCCCACAAAGCCCTTGTCACTCCTGGAAGCGGAAGTAAAACGTGCCCATACGGGCTGGATGAATAGCCGTCGGGGGCCGCACCTGGCCCCCAAGCCTTAGTAAACAGCTCCCTGAACCACATGATCGTCCCACGGCCCAAGAAGTTTGGGCACCCCTGATTTAACAGAAACTTGAAGAACTATAGTCCAACTCAGAAAGAACCTCAGTGCAACAAAATGCAAGATTGCCATGCTCCTTTGTAAATAAGATGAGTCTCACAAGCCATCCAAAACAATTTTCTTCTGTAAAATAATCACTAAACATTTCTTCCTCTCTGTTCCCCTGCCACAAATTTGTATATGTGTGTATGTACATAAGAGTGAATGCAACTGTTTAAAAATAAATGTGAAATAAATCTTTGACACATAGTTTAATTTGGTCAAAAATATTGCCCATATTTAAAACATAGTTTGTTTGACTTTCAGAAATAGTCTACAAAGGCAATAGAATCATATCTAAGACTAGTAATTAATGGCAGAAATTAAAATGGTATCCACATGATGCCACAGTAATTTTACAACATTGATTGTGTTTCCTCAAGACTTCTGTGGCATTGTACTTCAGATGCCACCTAAGCTAAGGGGGAGCAATTCCCAGAATCACATTTAAGGGTTTTTTTGGGGTGGGTGGGGGTGGGGAGTCCCAGTGGGATTCAAGAGAGCTCAAGGAAGCTAAAATGTGGTCAAATTATTTTCCACACTGTAAGGTTTTTTTTAAAAAAAATTCAATGGAAGAGAGTTTGAAAGCCTCATGTCATCCATGAGTTGCTGTCTGCTTGTTCTTGAACTAAGCAGTAGTTCCCCCTGATAATGTTTAAAGCAAGATAGAGGTGGGATGGCTAAAACTAGGTAAAAGTTTCCCTTGCTTGAAAGCCAGTTGTATCCAACTCCAGGGTTCAGTGCTCATCTCTGTTTCAAAAGCCAAAGAACCAGCGCTGTCTGCTTCTGCAAACATTTTCATGGCCATGTGGCAGTCATGACTAGACACTGGAGCACACAGAATGCTGTTTACCTTCCCACCGAAGTAGTCCCTATTTATCTCCTTGCAATTTCTTGCTTTCGAAGTGCTAGGTTGGCAGGAGCTAGGACAAAGATGGGAGCCCATTCTGTCCTGCAGTACTCAGAAATAGAACTGCTGACCTCCCATCTTCCAGTCAGTGTCTTAGCCACTTGAGCCACTGCAGTCTTGAATGGGCAATTATATGAAGTTTAGTCTTGCCAGCATGTGCTGCTTTCAAACTGACATTTGTTGTTGTTCAGTCGCACAGTCGATTCCGACCCTTTGCGACGTCATGGACCACTGTCCACCAGGCACCTCTGTCCTCCACCGTCCTCCTCAACTCACTCAGCTTTGTGCCCATTGTGTCTACAATACCATCTAGCCATCTCATTTTTAGCCATCCCCTTCTTCGTTTGCCCTCCACCCTGCCCAGCATCAAGGCTTTCTTAAGCGAATCCTCTCTTCTCATTTGATGTCCAAAGTACTTTAGCTTCATCTTTACTATTTGACCTTCTAAGGAGCAGTCAGGGTTAATTTCTTCTAAGATTGACCTATTTGTTCTCCTCGCTGTCCAGGGGCCTCTCAAAACTCTCCTCCAACACCACATCTCAAAGGCATTTATTCTTCTGCGCTCAGCTTTCCTAATGGTCCAGCTCTCACAACCATACATTGCCACCGGGAATACCATCGCTTTGACTAGACGAATTTTGGTTTGCAATGTGATGTCTCTACTTTTCACTATGTTCCCCAGGTTTCTCATCGCTTGCCTCCCAAGAATCAGTCACCTTTTTATTTCATGGCTGCAATCCCCATCTGCAGTGAGGTTTGATCCTAAGAAAGTAAAATCTGTCACTGCTTCTACTTCTTCCCCATCTATTTTCCAGGGACTGATAGGGCCTGTTGCCATGATCTTGGTTTTCTTTATATTGAGTCTCAAGCCAGCGTTTGCACTTTCTTCTTTCAACCAAATCAGGAGCTTTTTCAAGTCCTCCTCACTTTCTGCCATTAGGGTGGTATCATCTGCATATCTCAAATTGTTGATGTTTCTCCCAGCAATTTTGATCCCAACTTGTGATTCTTCCATCCCTGCATTTGTGCATTATGTGCTTTGCGTATAAGTTGAATAAGCAGGGTGACAAATTCAATTGACACTGCAGGAAAGAGGTTTAAAGGAAGGTCTGAAATTAGGCTATCACCTCAGGTTTAATTTGTGACTTCAAAGGCCATTTGGCTTCCTTGGCCAGAGATATGCAAATGGGTGATATATTACTGCTCTGTGAAAGTTCATGTATCTTCAAGGTGTTACACTGAATGGACCTTTAAGATATATAATAGAACTAGTGAGGTAATGAGTTCACTTTATTTCACTCAGAAGAAGGGGAGACATTGTCCAAGAGCTGACTAACTTCTGAGGATGAATGCTGGTTGAGCTTGCTGTACAACTTGCTGTTTTTTAAATGCTTTCCTGGGAAGAGATATATACTCCAAGAATTAACCTTTTCACAGTATGAGTATAGATAGGTTAGCTAGTTTTGTTCTTTTCTGGTGTGGTTTCCTTGAATGTTTATAATTACATCAGCTCCTGCCAACCTAGAAGTATGAAAACAAGAAATTGCAAGTAGATAAATAGGTACCACTTCGGTTGGAAGGTAACAGCATTTCATGCATTCCAGTGTCTAGTCATGCCTGCCACATGAGCACAGAAATGTCTGCAGATGCAGACAGTGCTGGCTCTTTGGCTTTGCACAGAGATGAGCACTGAACCCTAGAGTCAGATACAACAGGCTTTTGAGCAAGGGTGACTTTTACTTTTATCATATATACTTGAGTATAAGCTGAGTTTTTTAGCCGAAAAAATGAGCCCCAAAAAGGGGACTCAGCTTATACTCAGGTCAATGACTATGAGGGTCCCAAGACTGTGTCGGATTGAGATGTGCTAACAATTTAATTATTTTTACCATATTTTCATATACTTTGATTATTGATTTTTTGGAATATTGATTATTGAATATTGATTATTAAAAATCACTAGCAGCTGCTGCATTTCCCACCCTCAGTTTATACTTGGGTCAATCTATTTTCCTGGGTTTTCAGGTCAAAATTAGGTACTTCTGCTTATATTTGGGTTGGCTTATACTTGAGTATACACAATATTTTTCTCTGTAACTTTGAGAAATCTTTTATACCTGTGTGGAATTTTTTGCCTTTTTGCCTTGTCTTTCTTCCTTATTTAAATAAAATACAAGAATCCTCTGAAGCAGCTTTCTGGATTTTTGGCTCAGAAGGTTGTGGCACTTAAATTTGCATGTTGCCTTGACCAGCTATTGGAGATTCTGGCATTCTTTTATGGTAGTAACAATACCCTTGCAAGATATAGTTCTTCTTCACTGACCCTAACCTTGTGATTTTTGTTAATTTTGCATCCCCTGGAACATTGCCAAGTCTGAGGTGGACTGGGGTGTTGGGGGAAAACAGTACCAATTAGACACTAATAGCCTTTTTTGGGCCCATCCACCCTAATGTAAGAATGCTTGAGTGTCTATAGAAAAGAACCCCTGATTGTGAACCATGGTAGTAGGGAAGTTCCAATCCATAAATTAGTTCAAAACTTCTGATTTGTATTAGAATCTGTGACAATCTAATCCATTACAGAGCTGTAAGGAGGTTTCTCTCCACTTTCATGCTCTTGTTAAAACTGCTGTGGCCCAGGGGCACCACCAATGATGAGCCATGGGGTGACAATACAGGATTTAGAAACTGGAAATTGTCTGTCTGGTTCTATACAGAACTAAAGGAACTAGGCTATGTTTCAAGACACTGATCTGTTTGACAGAATGTGATCGCTCTGGAGGCCCAAGACCACTTAAAGACACTTCTGTACTAAAATATGGTGAGGTAAGCAGTGTTAAATGGAGATGGACCATTTGACTTGCACACTTAGCATTTGAGGTTCACAAATTCAAAGGTGCTAATCTATCAGTCTTGTTAAACTAGCTGCCTCCATTCACATACACCACCCCAGGGAACTAAAAGCAAAAACTGAATCTAGCTATGTCTTGGATTCAGTGTTCAGTACACTGACTGCCTAACAAAACAATTTCCTGATATAGAGGCACACCTAGAGAGCTAGAGAGGCACACCTCTCTAGCACTAGGAGGAGGGCCTTCTCCGTGTCCGCCCCAACCCTCTGGAACCTCCTGCCCATCGAACTGCGCCTGCAGACGGAGCTCTTGCCCTTCCGGAAGGGCTTGAAAACCTGGCTGGCAGGACATATTTGGGGACCAGGGAACACGGGTTCCTATACTAAGTGGCTTATTTAAGGAGTGCCACTTTGGATCTGAACCAGGGGGATACTGGCGTGTAGTTTGTACTGTTTCTTAACTTTAAATGATTTTAGATAATCTTTTAACTTCATGATTTTATATGTTTTTATCTTTTACCTCTGTTTTATGACGATGTAAGCCGCCCAGAGTCGGGTTCTCCCGAGTGGGGCGGGGTAATAAATTCAATAAATAATAATAATAATAATAATAATAATAGTTAGTTTGCAAATCAGATCACAGTGAGTGATGAGCCATTATCATTTACCCTTCAAAAAAGCAATGAGAACAATCACATGTAGCCTCTACAAGGCACAATGTTATTGCCATATTTCATGATCTTTCTCTTTATATATTTCATGTGTTGGACACCCGAGAGCTGCACTTGGGGGCATGAAAGGAGCCTCATCCAGGTTTCCCCTAAAATCATTTCAACCCATAGTAACCTCTGACGGCGGCTGCGGCTGCAGCTGCGGCTACTACTACTTATCTTTAAAATTCAAACAGATAGACATCTGCCTCACAACATACCTGATATAACTGTTGTGGAAAAGAAGAAGGTGTGGTTTATTGGCATTGCTATACAGTAAAACACTGGATAATGATTGGATCGGATAATGCTAAAATTGCATAACGTTGGGGAATTTGAGGCAAACATTTGGATCGGATAACATTATGTTAACCATTATGTTAATCATTATGTTAACGTTATCCGATCCATCAGATAACCTTTGCCTCAAATTCCCTGAGGTGTGGCTGTGACTCACCAGTTTCTCTTGGGAGAAAGGGAGGGGCTGCCTCCTCTCAAGCTTGCCACATTTGAATAACAAAGGCTTGCAAAAACCAATCTGACTAGTTTAGCAAAGCAAAGGCTTAGGACCCTTTCCCCAGTGTAGCCCAGAACACTTTGCTCAAAAATAATTGCAAAGAGACAATTTGACCCAATTACCTTTATGAAGTTTCCCCTTTAAATTCTAAACAGCCTGAACCCAAGATTGTAGCTCCGCAAGCCTCATGCATTGTCAATGGAAAACAAGCAGACTGAAACCTTTCACCTACAAAGCAATTAAGCTTTTCACACCCTGCAAAGCCCTGAGGGAACTTCCTTTATTACAGCAATGGTAGGTGGGCTGATTCTAAACGAAAACATTTTCCTAGCTTCTGTTCAGATCTTTTAATACAGCACTTTATAAAATTTTCAAAAATTTAAAAATGTTGTATGGCTTTGTTCCCCTAAAGTCAGGGTGGTCTGACATGTTTTTGTAATGTATTTACCCTTTTGACAATTATTTCTTAAAGTTCTTTAAGTTTCCAGCATGTTTCCTTGACTTTCCCTTGAAGCCTCTGTTGCTTATCTCTATGGAGTTAACGTTATCTGATCCACCTGAATAGGATTTTAACATTATCTGGTGCATGCATCGGATAAGGCTAAAAATCGGATAATGTTAAGACTTGTGGAACCAAGTCTTAACGTTATCCAAGGTATTACTGTACCAGGAGATGCACGAATTGAAGACAAACAACTGGAGAAAATCACAAAATATTGTGATTTGCAAACTGAAGTTGAGTGTCTATGGCAGAAGAAATCTGTTGTTGTTGCCATAGTGATCGGAGCCCTTGTAGCATTACCTCAAGGACTCCCTAGATATTTGGAAATTTTGGACTTATCTAATTTGAACATCCTAACTCTCCAAAAGAGAACTCTACTGCATATATACTCAGACGTTACCTTAATAGCTCTTAGGTCCTTGGTTAGGGCTTGAGCTGTCAATTTTATTCCAGTCCTTGACTGTGAACCAAATGGTTAATTTGTATAATAATAATAATAATAATAATAATAATAATAATAATAATAATAATAATAATAATAATAATAATAATAATAATAATAATAATAATAATAATAATAATAATAATAATAATAATGATGATGATGATGATGATGATGATGATGATGATGATGATGATGTTTATTTATTCATATTTATATTGTTGGTGCTGGTAGTGGTAGTGGTAGTGGTAGTGGTAGTGGTAGTGGTAGTGGTCGTGGTAGTGGTAGTGGTAGTGGTAGTGGTAGTGGTAGTATGTGTTGGAGTTAGTGGTAGCTTTTCAAGAACATTGGGAATGCCCCATCTAAGTTTCTAAAACTGGAGAACAGGAGGGATTTTCAAATAAAATAAAATAAAAATAAATAGATGACCTATTGTATGTGTATTTTTCCTGTATACACAATAAATGCTAAAATCTCAATGTTAAAGAAAGAGTAGCATGCCCTGTGAGCTATACTGGCTTATATTAAAGCCCATCCTTTCTTTCCACCTTTTCTTTCCACTTGCCCCTTAATAGCTTGACAAGCGAAAGATAGGGAAGATACAGCCATATAATTAACAGTGATGAATGGGATTGGAAGGAAAAACAAAAAAGAGAGAGAGAGAAAAAGAAAGAGAGAGAGAGAGAGAGAGAAAGGGAGGGAGGAAGGGAGATGTGGCTTGAAGCCAAGTTCCAGAGAGAAACAGGATCTTTGGCTTCCTCTTATCTCCAGAGTAAAATTAAGTTACAAAAACCTTAAGTGGAAATTTTGCACACATATAGGGACCATTGGCATGGCTGACAGAAATAACAGATATAGGTTTAAAGGCACAGCAAGTTCTTCCACCACTTATAGGTCTGGTGAAAGACTGTCAAAACTTCAGACTTAGTAAAGCATAAGAAAGAAATAGAGAAATGAAACTCTCTTACTTATGAAATTTGAACCATTGCTATCAGTACAGATGAGAGAGAGACAGGGAGAGCAAAAAAGTGAGATTTTAAATGTATGTTAATGATATTTTGTCTATTTTCAATAACTGTACTTCTGTAAAGTGTGCACTAAGGGAAAATGCAGTAGGTGTGGCCTGCTTGCACATACTAACAAATGCAATAGCGCTTGTTACACCTTTTTCATTTTGCTCAGTTATTCTGTCCTTTTTGGGCTTTCTGTGGAGATGTGTGCTTAGCTTCACAGTGTGAAATGCACTAATTGTGCACTAATTATTATTTTGTTTGCAGAAAACACAGAAAACAAGTTAAAAAAATTGCATTTATCTTAAAGGAGTTTGTAGGCTAGGCTGTCTCAGTACGTAGAGAGGGCCTATCTCATCCAACAGTATGTCAGTAGTTAGATATTTTTAAACATCACCAGTTACTATTAGTTATATAAAGATTTGCTTTTTTGATGGGCACAAAGCCTTCAGTACACATATGGAGTCCAAAGCTCTCTCCCCTGATTCCAAACAAACATATTTAAACATTCAAAACTACTTGGGCATGTTCAATGAGAAGAGGGACAATATTTCAGGATAATTTCCTACATATATTTAAGACTAATTTTCAAGAAAATAATAATGGTGTAGTATTGTGGATATTCTTTATGAGATAACAGTTTGTACTTCATCATAAGGCATACTTCATGGCAGAATTTGTTAGAGGTATTTACTGTATTACCATTTTCTTTGGTGGCATACCTTATTAAAATGGTTTATTTCTCTGTATCGAAACCTAAATGATGGCATTGAAGTTCTGTGCTGTAAAAATGAATTGAGATGAGCAGCTATGGATATGAAGCGCGCGCGCGCACACACACACACACACACACACACACACACACACACACACACACACACACACACACACACACACACACACACACACACACACACACACACACACACACACACAGCCATTTCACTGCTAATCCTCGACTGGATATAAACAACACCCTTCAAAAGCATAATATCCTTACTACCCTTAGAAATACAATCCTATCTGCTCAATTGATCAATTTCCCCCTTTCCTAGAACCTCTCCCCTACATGTGGACTTTGTTATGAAAAGTGAGATTTTAGTGTCGCTATGAGCTCTGTGTTATATAACATGCTTCAATCTTAGCTGGTGTTGGCCACAAAGCCAAAATATATAATATCCATGGAAAACAATACTGTTTAGAGAGTTCAGCTATGACAGGTAAGCAAATATGAGGTTAACCACAAGATCAGGTGAAGCAGTTATGTTCATCAGAGCATAATTATTCTTTGTTCAGGTGCTTTGCTTAAGTTCACCTCATAAAGTTTTGCTAAAATTCAGACATGATTTTTGTAAGAGTGTAGTTGTGTGGGGATTTGCCATTTGGATAGAATGCGGTTTCTGTTTGCTTCTTTGCGGGTCAAAAGGAAACCCAATGGGTCCATGATGAGAAGGAGGAAAATCGCTCCCCTCTACACTCTTAAAGTTTCCTCCAAGTACCACTAGTAGAAAGGGTCTTTCTCACATGATTCATTTAGCAGCCACATCTGAAGGGAACATTTTTCCATTCCTTAGAATGTAACTGCCATGTGTAAATGCCTTTTCCCTGGTGAGGATTCAGTTTTTCTTTGGCCATAGGGACTTCACCACAGGCCAAAACTTAAGATGGAACTGAAACTCAATGCTGTTCCCATCACAGCATACAGACGATTGCAACATGGAAATGAAGAAGGTGGTGTGTAAGTTTGTCTAATGAAACAGATGTATGTTGTCAAGAATAAATGAGGCTATTCAGAGTGTCATTAAATGAACAATTTATGGATAATTTTGGTAATTGCTCAAACTGAAAGAGTGGTTAAGGTCACTATTAAAAACCACCACTTTGTTTATGTTGAAAAAAGTGGGGGGGGGAGAAATAGGGAGTTCTAGCTGATTAAGAAAGATAGCAAGAGAGGATAATGAAAAGGAAACAATCTTTGATGTTTGTCTTATTATACAGATTCAGTTTAGTCCATCAAGGCTTTTCACTCCTCCACCTTTTTGCTGCGGATTTTCATTTGACAGTTCAATGATTGAAAAGACCAGTGAACTGTTTCCTAGAATAAATATTGTAGGTTTTCTGAAATAGTTTTAAAACATGTGTCCCCACTGTCAGCCTTGGAATAAATGATCTTTCCCAGATTCTGGACTCTGTTGATTTCAATATGGAACATGAACATATACCCTAATCTCTCCTTTTGAAGTCAAAGAAAATTATACCTGCTTAACCTGGGGCTGACCCATGATTTTAAACTGATCTCCCAGTTACTTTAGTTATCTGGTTTTAATCCCCATGTGACAACATTTTCTGAAATGATTTAAGGTTTTCATTGCTTCATGGACAGATGGGCAAAATCATGTTGAGAACAATTGTTCATGGGTAGTGTTCTGTTGCTCTTCTGAAGTCAGTGTTCCAGAACAGGGATGCAATTCTACCTTGTTTCATCCTGCCACTGTAAATGGAAGGGGGTGGGGGGGAGAGAGAAAGAAAATTCAACAGACTCACTTTTGCTCATTTCTGAAAAATACACATTATAAAACAACAATAGTTAAGGTTGCTTTCTTTCCTGAGCTAGCAAATGCAGTCGCATTGGATGTGTTACTTGTATCTTTTTGATAAATCAGTTTGCCTTTTTGCATGCTCTCTCTCTCTCTTTGCATTTGCTTGCATAAACAAAAAACAATATTGTTGCACTGCCAGCATGTAGAAAACATGCATGTTGTCTCACCTATGCAGTAGATGTGAGAAATGTCACAAGGCTGAAGAATATTCCACTAAGTGTCCCATTCAGAATAAATATTCAGCCTAATGTCTTGGAAGTGCTCACTACTGAAATTAACATATCAGCTTCTAAAAGAAAGAGGTGTCCCTGATCATTTGGAAAGGAGATCAGGAAACATTCAGTTCAATTCATGAACAGCAAGCTGGAAGAGAAGCTAGTGTGACCCTTTCCTTGTAACATTCTGGATTAAGCACTCCATTCATGCAAATGCACACTTCCTGGCAATGATGGATCTGCTCTGGCATCCAGACTTGTTTCTCTCTAGGTAGTGCCATTATCCTAAAGTGCTTTTATTGATCTGTGGACTCTTTGTCTCCCTCCTTCTCTTCCTCTCCCCACCCTGCTGAGCTCCTAAATGCTCATATCTTGTCTAAGACAACCAAGGTATTTTTAAGGGATGAACAATGATTTCAAAGTCATATCAGACAAGCTGAACTTGACCAGTGTGAAAAGAGATACCCCTGAGTAGTATCTGTTTCAGACAGATGAAGGATATGTCTGCATTTACTAATAGTGATTACTTCCCTTGACCCTCTCTCCTTTCTTTTTCCCCACATGTCCCTATAATCTCAAAAATATGGAGAATCATATCAATCCATGACTCAAAGGTGGAAATATTTTACTGTGACTCCATTGATTACAGATATCCATACTAAGTATTTATTATCTCTCTAGCTAGACTATGATTAAAAATTCCTAAGCAATGCCACTCACCTCCTTGTTGATTAAGCATAGTCATATACCTATTTAAATATACTATCTATTCAAGGTATATTGTTTGTAACAAATCTTCTAATTGTTAAATCCCCCATAATGATTTTTGTTGTTCAGTTGCACAGTCAAGTCCGACCCTTTTCGACCCCATGGACCTCCACATGCCAGGCTCCTCTGTCAACTGCCATCCTCTGCAGGGCTATTTAAGGCTTTCTCAATTTCAATTTACACAATATTCATGTTGCTCCAACGATCTGGTACTGGTCTTTTTGTTACAGAGGCAGACTGATAGATGAAAACAAGAATACAGTAATTTTATTTATTCAAGTACATTTTCAAAAAGTAACCTTATTTTGCACATGTAATGTATATTAGTTTTGTTATAATAGGTTTATCTGCAGGAATCTATAAAAGCCAAATAATGTTAAATAATATAATAAACAAAGAAGACCATGTGACAAAACAGATGCTTCTAATTCTTGAATTGTATAAAACCTACACAGGAGTCATACAATTCTAGATCCTGAAAGTGGGCTCCACTAAAAACAGATTTTCTGAGTACAGGTACATGTATATAGAATTACATTGTTAACCTTAGGAAACAGCATAATAATCAGTTAAAGACCATACTAAAACTAAATGCTTAAATCTGGCATCTAAATCAGCAGAGCTAGGGGGTGGGGGTGGGGGTGGGGGAGGGAGAAGGTGCTTTGGGTGATGCAGGCTGAAGGGTTATGGGAGCTATGCTCTAGAAAAAGGTGATGTTTGCCAGGTCTGAAATCAGTATTGGTGAAACTCGTCTGACAAAATTGCTTTAAAAGAGGGGCTCCCCACCTGAAAGGTTTTCTTCAAAATAATACAGATATACATAGAAAGATTTTACATGCAATGTGTGGCTTCCTATAAGACTCAGGACTGCAACTTCTATCAGAAGCTCAGACATCAGAAACTCACCTATGAGCAATGCCAAGAGTCTTGCTGGAAAGGAAGTGATTTGATTACCAATAGAAAGAGATGGGGCCAATATGTGATGCACTCATGTCAATATTTTCCAAGTAACAGATTTAGGTAACACTATCAAGGGAGGAACAGAGGTTATATAGCCTGAAAAGATTGAATGCTCATGCCTAGAATTATGATATCACTGGGCAACCACATGATATCTGTCTTTCTCCTTAATGTGTAGAAAGTGTGAAGAGTCATTGCTTTTATATTCCCAAGTGAGGGTATCCAAGGAAATCAAAAGATGGTGATCAACAATAGTTGGCTCATTATCTCCATCCCCCACAATATCATTCACTATCATTTAAATATACATAGAGGCCTTCACAAGACAAGAATATTCATGGATATCTCTCACCACATCAGTGTTGATAAGTCACAAAACAATACAAAAGAAGTATGCAAGGTAGTGGGTTCTGGTAAGATAGTTGAATGGTAAGCTGGTCTACTGCATTTCCCCCAAGGAAACCAAAGGAACATATAATTTAAAAACTCAATTGGTCTAACAAAATTAGATGTGTACATATACACAAATCCTATTTAAAAGACAAGTGCTGGGTGAAAATGAATTTTTGCTCAATTTTTTTGGAATAGCTGAAAAGCACTCGAAGCAAATACAGGAATCTTATTAACATTTCCTTAGACATTATTCAGTTGCTATTTAGGATTGAATCATCTGCTTTTAACTAAGGCAGGAGGAACCCATCAGAAGAACAGTTAATTCATTTCCATCCTTGATGCACATGATCATATAAAATAAGCAACATGTGATCAAAAATACAATTTAAAACAATGTATATGATTTCTCCAGAACATTTTTTTTCCAGAATTATGTTTGCCCCATTAGTACAAATGTAAGATGAAACTGCTTACTCAAGAGAAATTCTGCCACCTATTATGTTTGGAGATAACTCATCCATCCTGAATAATCATCTTTCTTTGATCCTTCATTGTTGCAGAGTGATCCGTCAGTGCTCCTAGAATAAAAGTATAGCTTTTGTGCCACTGACCGAATGGCAATCAAAACCATCTGATCTTCAGTCCCTTACAAACTTTCCCATTTCGAACTATTGATGTTTTACAGCTTCCTAGTAAAAATCTTTTAAGCCTTGTAAATCTCATAAAGCGTTTGGACCAGCTTGTAAATCCTGATGTTCATAAATATGTGTTCCAGGGGGAAAGGGGTGGGGGGTTGCTGTTGCTTCTGAGTTCATTCCCTTGTGATTTTGTCCTGTCAGCTGTGGGGGCCAAGTTCTAGTTTTAGCTATTATCTGATTTGTTGTTGTCCCATCACGTTGCCTCTGACCAATGAATGAATCACCTCCAAATGTCCTGTCATAAACATCTTTCCTCAACTCTTGCAAACTCAGGATTATGCCTTCCTGTGCTGAATCAATCCATCTCATATTTGGTCCTCTTTTCATGCTGTCTTCAAATTTTCCTAGCATTATCGTCACGGAAAGGTCTGAAAATGCAGACAGTGCTGGCTCTTTGGCTATAAACAGAGATGAGCACTGAACCCTAAAGTCAGTTACAACTGGCTTTCAAGCAAGGGTGATCTTTACCTTTACCTTTAATTTTATCTTTACCTTAATTGTTGTTCCTCCTTGGCTGGAAGCGAACAAAGGGCTTTGGCTGTAACTGTTCACACCCAGGCAATCTCAGCAGGTGGGTCCTTGTCCAAGGGTGGGTGGGGGACTGTTATTATGGAATTGGCTAAGTTCTGTTGGAGTCTGAGTATGGGTGGCATAAACCTAACAGCTGTGGATCTTGAGGAAGCAATAGTCTTTGTCTCAGGGAATAAGGAGCATGAAGATCAGTGTACCTGAAGCAGTGCCAACACCTGCACGGAGGTGCTAAGAAGATAGCCCATTCACCATGCTAGGGTGCTGAGAGCCAATCACCTGCACACCTGAATTTAACAGATTAAAAGAACACACAAAGAAGAACCGGAAGGAGAGATCCCAATGGAGATTTTTTTTTTTGTGGAATCCTCTACTACACCATAAGGTAGAAGAGGAGGTGATTAAGTAAGTGCTATTGTTGTTTTCAGCAAAGGAATCCATTTTTTCTTGATAATTTTCTTCGCCATTCAGTTTTTACATTAATACATAGTACTGTAATTATAAACACACAAATGTAGATGATCTTGCTTTTGTTCACTAGTGACAATTGATTCAGGTATCTATAGCAAAGCAAAGCAAAACAATGCAATGCAATGCAATACAATCACACTTATATAGTGCCCCATAGTGCTTAGTGCACTCTCTGCGCGGTTCACAAGTTAATTAGCATTTTGCCCCCAACTTGCTGAGCACTCATTTTACCAACCTTGGAATGATGGAAGGTTGAGTCAACCTTCAGCTGTCCTACAACCTTGGTTGCAGGCAGCAGTTAACAACTGTGCCACCAGGGCTCCCCGCATCACCATATATGAAAACTTTGTACAGTATATGCATGTGTGAATCAACCTAAGTCTAAAAGACATAAGTTTTATCTCACAATTAGAAAAATGACTTGGTGTGTAACTGAGTTTTTTTTTCTATTTCTGAAATTGATTCTGTTGTTGTTATTATATGCCATCCATTGGAAATCAATTTATAGTAACCACAGTAAAAGCCTTCAAGGTAAATGAGATATTTAAGAAGTGCTTTTACCAATCCTAAATCCTAGTGTCTATAGCTAAGTGGGGATTTAAAGTGTCTCCTAATCCATTTTTCTACATTTCTATAAGGTTAAAACAACAAGAATAGCAATATTAAAAGTTATAAATTATAGTAACTGATCATGGTCTGTTAAAATAGATGGAATGAATGGGTTAGTTGTCTCTTTTTGAGCAGTCAGATTGTCCTCTTATGATTCATCTGTGTGTGTATGAGTGTGCTTAACGTCACAAAGGGAGATATGACAAGACATTTTGCACAAATTGTGCAGTTGCCTGAGACTGTCTATGTGAACATGAGAATCCTCAGCAAGCTATCTTGCTGTGTTGAGAATAGCCTGTGAAACATAAATGGGGCATTGATGACATTACTGCACATGTTAGCCACATATATTAATAATATTATATTTCTTTCTGCAAGGGAGACAGAAAGCCCCCAAATGCCAAATTACACTAGTACCTCGGATAACATTATGACTTGGTTCCACAAGTCATAACGTTATCTAGTTTTTAATGTTGTGCGATGCCGTGATCACACAATGTTAAAAAAAAAATGTAAAAAAAAAGCCCTGTTCCCTTTCTGAAGAGGAACAGTTTGCTTGTGGAGGGAATGTGCATTCCATTTCCAAGCAAACTGGTGGACCCAGCATGGGATCACCCTTTGCTTGTGAAGGGAATGCACGTTCCCTTCGCAAGCAAAGGGCGATTGGTGCCCCAACCCGAGCTGAACCCACACTGGCATCAGCGCTGGGGTTGGGGAAAAGAACAGGGGCAGCCCCAGTTCTTTCCCCCAACCTAAGCGCAGATCCCAAACTGTCATCAGCGCTGGGGTTGGGGAAAAGAATGGGCTTAGCCATGGGGGGGGGGAGCGTTCTGAAAAGAGGCTTGGAACCCTTTCCCCAGCCTCTCTCCAGAAGCCCCCCCTTCCCGGCCTGGATGGTTAAGGCCCTTAGCAAGTCCGGCTGGTGTGTGTGTGTGTGTTTCTGAAAAGAAACCTCCATCTGGATTGTAAGAGCCAGTGGCTCGAGACTGGATGCTGAAGCCCTCCTCCGAGTCCTTACCACCTGGCTGGAAGCGGAGGGCTTTAAAAACAGCAAGAGCTGGCATCTCGATACTGGACGCTGAAGCCCTCCTCTGAACCTGTTGAGTGGCAAGGATTTTTTTTTTTTTGCTAATTTTTGCCAATTAATGCTGATGTTTACTATTGTTGTGTGCATTTTAAAATATTAAGTGTGTTTATTATGTATATTTGGCCATGGCTGGGGCAGGGAGTTCTGTGGCCAGTATGGCCGGGAGAAGACCCAGCTGAGCAGAGAGCTGGCGGCTTTAAAACTGTGCAGCTGCTGCCAGCACTTCCGGACTCTAGCCTGTGCTTGCCCAGCCTTTTTGTAACTCCCCCCTTTTCTTTCCCTTTGTAATATTTTGTGTAATGTTCCTATGTTTTTCATAATATTTTTGTAACCTTATGATGTATATTGGGGCTTGGCTTTACTTTACTTTACTTTACTTTACTTTACTTTACTTTACTTTACTTTACTTTACTTTACTTTACTTTACTTTACTTTACTTTACTTTACTTTACTTTACTTTACTTTACTTTACTTTACTTTACTTTAGGGAGATAGCAACCCTGGGCTGGCTTGTTTAAGTATTGCCCGGGCTGTCAGCTTTTGAAACATCTTGTGATGCGGCATTGGGAGGGCATTTTTTTTAAAAAATATATATTTTACATTTTTAAATTTTAAACAAATCTAATTTTTATTGCTTTTAAAATATTTTTGTAAAGTTTTTATTTGTTTTATGTGTAAGCCTCCTGGAGTTGCCTTGGGGAGGGGATGGCAGTAGAAATGTGAATAATAAATAAATAAAATAAAAGCTCACCCTTGCTCAAAAGCCAGTCATATCCAACTCAAGGGTTCAATGCTCATCTCTATTTATAGCCAAAGAGCCAGCACAGTCTGCATCTGCAGATGTTTCCATGGACATGTGCCAAGCATGCCTCAACAACGGAGTGCATGGAATGCTGTGCGCTGGAAGGTTGGAGTTTGATTCCTCAGTGCTCCTTGACAGAGTGAGCTCCCATCTCTGTCCCAGCTCCTGCCGACCTAGAGTTTGAAAGCAAAAGTGGATAAATAAGTATCATTTAGGTGGGAAGGGAAACAGATGAGGGTATCCTCATACAAATGGCTAACAAGGACAAGCTTTTAAAATACAGTAATACCTTGGATAACGTTTACCTCGGATAACGCTAAAATCGCATAATGTTAAGTAATCTGGGGAGGAGAATTGGATCAAATAACGTTAAGGTCCTATGGGATGGATCGGATAACAACCGCTAAAGCCTGTGCGGTTACAATGTATCTCTATGGAGCTTTAACGTTATCCGATCCATCCCATAGGATTTTAACATGCATTGGATAGCACTAAAAATCGGATAACACCAAGACTTGTAGAACCAAGTCTTAGTGTTATCCGAGGTATTACTGTAACCCTAAATAGAATTATAAGCCAAAATCCGGCAAAATCCATATTCAAATAACTCAGAGTGGGATTACACTACAAACTCCACAGTAGATGTTGCATTTTTCATTAGCTGTAATGCTTGGAGTCCATGTATTCACTGTGGATATCAACTATGAAGAACATTTAGGTACAAACAGGAAACAAATGTTCACAAACTTCCAATACTGATCAAATAAGTATCAATGAAGCCAGCCTATGAGGTAGGGGTAGAAATGTGGTTCCTTTCTGTGCTCTTTACAACATTATACTCATTCATTAATTGCAACTAGAATAGGTTAATTGAAATAATTACTGAATGGTAAGTGAAAGCATAGGTGAATCCCACTATTCAGTGTGTTTAATCCAGAGGTGCAGCTGGGTAAAAGCACTGTGCTTGGAGACTGGAAGGATGGGATTTGATTCCCCAAGAGTTGCATGATGGGGGACATGAAAGGAGTGTCATTTGGGCATCCCCTGCAAACATCCTTTCAACTCAGAGTAATCTGTTGCATGAAATCACACACGTCCAGATGTGATTTATATTTGATTTTGGCCTCTGCCAGTATTCTTGTGCATCTTCATAGGTTACTGTAGTCTATTCTCTTTTTAAGGCCTTTCTCTGCTATAGTCTATGTACTTCTCTTGCAGCAGTATATGATGATTTCTTTCCTTTTGAAAGTAAAAGTGGGAAGCAAACTGAATCTGACCATTTACTTACTTCAGCTTAGACTGCTATAGCATATATACAGTGACATTCCTCCCCCCACTCACCCACAAGGATTTAGCCATGTGAATTGGATAAAAACTGTGATTCATTCCAGGACATGAGATTTTGACAGCTGTTTTATGTTGGCAGAAAATGCTGACTTCTTGGCCTTGATTGAAATTGCAGGTTCTTGGTAGAGAGCAGAAAAATCTGTTTTTCAAAGGTGGAAATATATGAATTGAAAATGGATCACTTTGGTTTGTTCTTCAACTCAAATGAAGAAAAATTAACTCTCCCTTCTTGTACCAGCAGTTTTTCTTCCATGTGTTGTGAAATTCTTGATTAAATTGAAAAAAAGGATTCAAAAAAACAATAGGGGAGCCTCATCCATTATCAGGAATTACGCTTCTTGTCCTGTACCATCACCAGCATGTGAGTGTGGGGTACCATGAGAGTGCAACATATTATAGAACAATGTAGTCTTAGAGCAGGGATTCTCAAGGTTTCAAAGCCACAGGCTGAACAACTCTCCTTCAGACAGCTGAGTGGGCCAGACACATGGTTTCTCCCTTCTGGCAGGCACATTTGCGCATGTGTGGGTGTTTGCACATGCGTGGGCATGTTTGTGCATGTATGGGTGCATGCAGGCATGCACATCTACTTCCAGGCTTGGCACCACAGGCCAGATAGAATGGCATCAGGGACTGAGGCCAGGTCTGGCCCACAGGGTGTAAGTTGCAAACCCCTGCCTTAGAGTATAGGAGGGCAATAGTGAAGATTTTCTAAGGGTGACTCCTGGTGCAATCAAATATATAAATTGTTTAGATGTTTGTTTATAAATTAATGTTTAGTTTTATACATTTTATATATATTTCCTTTTTGTTATATGTTGACTCAATGTGTACGAGTGCCATATGCTAAATAAACAATTCTTGTTCAATAAGTTCCTCTCAAGTGAATCTCCCCACTTCCTCTCCCTTCAAGTCAAGAGTTGTTCCACATCCTTTTTCACTTGGTAATACATTTTTAGAAGCAGAGCTGATTAGGTCAGTAAGGTGTCTGGTTGCAGAGCCAGAGGTTGGGAGTTCAATTTCCCATTGTGCATCACAGAAGAGATCTTGTGGGACTTTAAGATCCAAACTGATAAGAAGCTTGGACACAACACTCCAGACATTACTGTGGCTGGAAGAAAATTGATGTGTCAATTGTGTCAGCTGATGTGTCAATTGTAGGTGATGGTCAGATGGAAGAATAAGAGATTAGAAATATTGCGAGATATCAGGATTTGAGAACTGAAGTACAGTATCTCTGGAAGAAAAAAGCAACTGTGATACCAGTAGTGATAGGAACACTGAAGCAATCCCAAAAGGTTTTTTTTTTGGGGGGGGAATCTAAGTGCAATTGGCATTGATAAGACCTAGAGAGAGCAGTTGCAGAGAGTAACACTAATATCAGCTATATTGTCAGGTGATACCCCCACTGTATTCCCACATTATATACTAGATTATCAGGTAATAACAGGACTAGAACCTAAGCAGGAAGGTTCCAGTAGCTCAGTCTGAACATCTGGTAGACTTTGTACACCTTTGATGATGATGATGATGATGATGATGATTCCCCAATGTGCATCATCATCATCCTGTGGGACTTTAAAATTCAAACAGGTTGATCACTGTTCTGTTAAGGCTGAGGATTTTAAAATTTTGAAGGCTCCAGCTGTCTGCCACTTAATGCACAGCAAAACATTTAATGCACAGCCTCCCTACTAACATTTTTTGTGAAGTCTGTTATTCACTCATCCACATCAATGGGACAAAACATAATCAATGAACTGATGCTTCTCTCCATTTTATCTGTGATCTATATTGCCGGCCTTGCAGATCCAATGTGAAGAGATGGAGGAATGGCTATGGCCAGCAAAAGTGTCAGACATTTAGTCTTGTTAAGCCTCAATAAAATGCAACCCAATGTACAGAGGTACATGGGTCTTAAGTTCTCCCTCCTTCATTCTATAGTTTGGGGTTGAACTGTTCTGACTGGGGCTAATGGAAACTGTAGTCAGAGGGCACATGTTTCTCATCCCTGGTATGGTGCTCTCTTTAAATTAGGGAGAAAGTGGAGTACAGTATATCCAATAGCTATATATGCCCATGTATAGATAGCTTCTGAATGGAGCAAGACCACTTTTGAAATGGTTCACTGTACTGCTCATGAATTACATAGGTGTGGCTTTCATGATGACAAACTCTAACCATGCCATTAAAATAAAAGGGGATGTGTGTATACATGCCTGTTATGCCTTCGTGCTGAGTCTTTTGAGGAGATGTCAGATTGCAGCCCCAAAGAGTGGAACAGCTATTTCATCCTCAGCAAGAACTCCAGGGAAATGTAGAAAGCTCTCTATCAGGGGCAAAGGTCATTGCTTCTCCAGCAGCCAACGCTGTTGCCCAGGGCCAGTCAACACTCCTCCCCTTCTTCCCTGGTTTGGGGATATCTTGCAAAGCTAGGCACGTTCCAATGCTGAGAGACTGCAAGGACACTTGACCTACTGTGACACCAGGGGCATACCAGATCCCAAACTACAGTGCTGCGCACAAATTTTGCTCTTTGTTTCTTTCTTCCTTTTATTCTTCCTGTCTTGGAAGTCTTACTCTCTATAGTATGTGTCCCTTTAAAGATGGAAATTTATTCTATACTGGATTCATCCTCATAATATCAACTAATTGTTTGGCAGGAAATTCTTTGCACCCAAATTATTCTTTTTAATTGTGCACCCAAATTATTCCCCCCGGGGGGGCGGGGTCAAGTAATATCCTGCTGCCATGAATAGCCTCCATGTCAATGCCTCTAATTCCATTCACAGGTGCTGGCCTTTAAAGGCACTGCATGCCACAGTGTAGTGTCATGAAACAGCTAATTAAATCAAAACACAAATGTGTCAGTATCACAGTCCCTGAACATCCAACATTTCCATGGTATTTTTGAAAAACCTCCAAACTTTTCTTTGGTTAACAACACCTTCCAATAGTCATGTAGTTTAAAAAAATAAGACTTGTGAATGCAAACATCTGTTCTTCTACTTTTCTAACTAACAGAAAGACTGTGTTTGAAAAACAGATACATTCTTAACATTTTGCCATTTTTTCCTTTCCACATTTTAACAATTTCTCCCACTCCTGCATCTTTTATGCTCGTATTGTTTATTCTTTCATTGACAAGTAACAGTACTTATGATCTTGACTCCAAATACATTCAAAGGCACTATAGACAATCTGTGGCTTGAAGACTCTATGCCTCTTTTCCTCCAAGTTTATCCAGAGACCCAGTTGAGCTTGAAAATATTACTTTTTTTTTTACTCCAGCTCCCTCAATCCTCCACTCAGTCAATGGCTTAAGAGAGCAAAAGAGGTTTAAAGCAACTTTTCCAGCCTATGAAAATCAGGACCTTTGCTCAAGTTTTGCACACAGGTCTCAGTTAGGATTGAGTTTTGTGCACACGAGAGAGGATTACATCTAAGGATAAAATAATCTCTCACCTTTTTATTAAAAAAAACCCAAGTCATATTCCTCCTGCATGTGAAGACATTTGAATATAAATTGAAATGAAATTCCTGGTTAGAGCTTGCAGAATCTGAGAGTCCAAAATATCGTAGAACAGGATTTCTCAACCTTTTAAAGCCAGCGGCTGGGTCACACTCCCTCAGACAGCTTCAGGGGCTGGATGGCCATTTCCCCCTCCCTCCGCTACATGGTGTGGTGGAGATGGGGTGTGTGTGTCACATGAAATGGCACCACGGGCCACATCTGGTCTTCAGGACACAGGTTGAGAATCCCTGTCATAGAAGCTGCTGAAAAAGTAACTTGCCCTAACTCTGGCCCATATTGGCATATCTCTGCTTTTGCCTATTAAAGGGCTTAATATGTGTTTATGCAGCACAAGAAATGAACCACATTTTAAAGTTAACCAATATCTATATTAAAAGTAAAAGATGGTAAAGATAGTATAAAACATGGGTGAAGTCATATAGTTAAAAAAATAGGCCAGTTAGCCAATACTGCCCTAAAGGCAAAATAAACTTTATTTTTTTATTAAATTTTATTAGTTTTCACAATAGACACTAAAGAAAAATAATTAAAGAATAAAAAAATAACATAACATCACAATACAAAATCAAAATTACAATACAATGCAATACAATATCAACTAAACCAAGAAAATAATCTAAACAAGAAAAACACTATATATAATAAACACAGAGAAAAAATACCAAAGAAAATTTTTATATTCAATATATGTTATATGATTCTCATTTTACTAACTTAGTCATCTGATATATGCTTCATATATAAATGTAATGTATATCTAATATCTTAAATATACATGTATTTTTCTATTCAAATTTATTCTACTTATAACTAACAATCTGTCATATATAAACTACTCTCGTTGTTCTGTAGCAATAATGCATATCTAAAACAAAAATATAACCCCTGTGATATTTACAATGCCTTGGGGATTTAGGTCCATCATAGCCTTCTCTGATTATATCCAAAAACTTAGCTGATCTGGTGCTGGCCTGCCACCTTTACCTTCAGTCAATGTATAATCCAGGAAAGGTCTCCATATACTCCAAAATTTAGTTTCATTGATTAGACCCTTTTTTTGTTCATTTCCCATTTTAACTTATTGTTCAATGCAATTTCCCAATTTTCTTTATACCAATCTTCTACTTTCAATAAAGAGTCATTCTTTCAATTTCTTGCAATACATTGTCTCGCTGTTGTCAATATTATGGATAACAATTGTTTTTATTCTTGTCTATGTTCATATTATATACCTCAGTCAATAAGGCAGCACCCGACTCCAGTTAAAAGCTCATACCCATTATTCCTGAAATGTCCTTCTCTATTTTTGCCCAGAAGCCCATAAACACATTGCAAATCCACCACATGTGTTCATACATCCCCAGTGTATTCTTACATCTCCAACACATTTTCGCTTTAGTATTATCCATCTGGTGTAGCCAAACTGGAGTCAGGTACCACCTCCACAACAATTTATAATTACATTCTTTAACATTAACAGACATAGTTCTCATAATTCTTCTCTTCCATTTATTTTTCCAATTTGTTTCTGTAATTTTAATATTCAAATATTTTCCCCATATTATTCTTAATATTTCCTGTGGTTTACCTTCTTGATTTAAAATCTTATATATCTTACTGACCAAGCCCTTAACTCCCATTTGACCCTTTCTTATTCTAAATACCAATTCTTCAAATTCTCTCCTTCCCCTTTCTAAACTGGATTCTTTAATATATTTATTATTTCACTTGTTTACTAACATATTTTGGAACCAGTTCAACTTCATTCGTCCATTTGTATCTAAATAAACTTTAGACACAAAATTAGAGATGGGAAACATGCCTCTTCTGCTTTCTCTCATTTTCCAGAGGAAAAAAAACCCTGGCTTATCCACAATACCTGCTGCAACTGATCTGCTTATAGCCCAGGGATGGCCAAACTTTTCAGGCCACGGGTCAGTCATGTGATTGAGCAGGCTAGTCATGTGGTTCCTCCCACTTGAAGCAGAGTAAAATGCACCCATGCATGTGCAAAACACTGCCATAAATGCATCTGTGGCTGTCATAAACATGTTTATGACAACTGCTGGTGCTTTTTGGCAGCATTTTGCACATGTGAGGTACATTTTACTTCTGCTTCCAGGAGTGGTGTGGATGGCATGGGCCAGAACACAGGCTGTAGTTTGGGAACCCCTCCAATAGCCTTTGGGCATGACAAGCCCTCTTTGTAGGCTTCCTGAAGAAAACTCTCAGTCTCCTCAGTAAAATAAGTGAATATGGATGTGGTATTGTGGCATTTAACCAGTGGCAGGCAACTGGCTTAAAGACTGAATTAAAGCCTAACTGATAGTCATGCCTTATGATCAGAGGAAGTGACCATACTGAAGTTCTGTTTTATGGTGAAGTATCTTCTCATGGGAACACAATTTTTTCCAGGCAGCCAACAAGTTCCATCTAAAATATCAGATAGTTAAAATGATTTTCCATAGACCCAGTGGGAGACAAAAGTGAATGGAAAAGGTCAGCAGCAATGAAGAGATGGCAAACTCATGAAGGTCAGATAGAACAACAAGACCTTCTTGCCCTCTCCTCCAAACCTGGAACTGGCACTGCTCCCATTTCTGCAATGGCATTGCAAGAGAAAGTTCATGCATATAAAAACACGTAGTTTTGCCTGGATGTAACATGATTCCCAGTTCCAAAAGATACCCACTTAAATAAAATTGTTCTTATTGTGCCATCTTTTACTCTCCAGTTGAACCAGCTCTCTCATGCTTGTGCATGCTTTTTCTTCCTTGCTCCACATGAAATTTAATAAGCAAATCTAAAAGTTTAATGCCTTCAAACTGTAATTACTTTCCACAGAAGCTGACAAGCTATATTTCAGATTTTCATATGAAGCTTGTACTGCTTTCCAACATTAAGTTCACTGGAGTTTTATTTGTTATGCTTTAAAAATATTGGTGCCATTGCATGCCTGGTTTGCAGAAAGGGTTCCGGCATGAACTAAATAACTGACATCCATGTTGCCCAATGGAAAGACAGGCTTCAGTCCAACACTCATCTAAGTACATCTTTAACTGCGTTGCTACTCCATTCATTAATTTCTCTGAGGCAATGAAGCCAGAAGGCCTATTTAATATTTTTGCTTTTATTGCTTATTATTATTGCAACATAGATTTGCTGTGTGTTTAAACAATTGAGGCCACAACAAGCAATTCAAAGATGCAACCACTCAATTGGTTTGCTCACTGACTGTAGCAGAATCAGTGTTTGTGCAGTTTAATGTTTAAACAATATGAGTTCAGTGTGAATTCCATTCTGCTCTTTTCTGTGTTAATCTTCAGTTCTGTTTAAGCTAGAGAGAGAGAAGTGCCTGCAATCTCTGCTTATTTTCCTTTACAACATGAAAAGGCGCAGAGAGATTTTGCACAAAATGCCAAAATCTCATGTAGAGACAAAAGGCCTCCTTATCTTCTTCTTGTGCTGGAGGTGAGAAATCCTTTGGGGATAATGATATCTTACTATGTTGAGCTGCACAATGAAGATAGCCTTTCTTTCTGAGAATAAGTTATTTTTGAGAATCCTTAATGGTTAAAAATAGAGACATCACCTTGAAAACAAAAATTTGCAGAGTCAAAGCAATGGTATTCCCAGTGGTAATGTATGGTTGTAAGAGCTGGACCATTAGGAAAGCTAAGTGAAGAAGAATTGACTTCTTCGAAATGTAGTGTTGGAGGAGAGCTTTGAGAGTCCCCTTGACAGCAAGAAGAACAAATAGGTCAATCTTAGAAGAAATCAACTCTAACTGCTCCTTGGAAAGTCAAATAGTAAAGATGAAGCTAAAGCACTTTGGACATCAAATGAAAAGAGAGGATTCACTTGAGAAAGCCTTGATGCTGGGAAAGGTGGAGGGCAAAAGAAGAAGGGGGTGGCCAAAAATGAGATGGCTAGATGGTATTGTAGATGCAATGAGCACAGAGCTGGGTGGGTTGAGGAGGATGGTGGATGACAGGGGTGCCTGGAGGGGAATGGTCCATGGGGTCGCAAAGGGTAGGAATCGACTGTGTGACTGAACAACAACAATTGTCTCATTTAACTCTGTGTTGCTTAAGAGGGGAAAATGAATCTTCAGGATTCCCCCCTGAAAACCCAATTGATAGTGAGGCTATGAACTTGAAACAAGAGCCCTGGTAATAAACAACGCCACACTGTATTGCAGTTTACTGGAATTATCAATACTAGAAGAAAAGTGCTTGGCTCCCTGGGTACTGTCACATATTGTGGCTGCCAGAGCAGTTGGAACTGTTTTGCAGGTGAGGAGAGCAAACTTAAACAAGCCTTTAAGCAGTCAGAGTACGATGAATGCAGATGACAATTTTATTCTTCCTCCTCCAGTTTGCTGGATATTGTGTCTTCTATGTGAAAAATGACACCCTGGCATTAAGCCACCAACTTTGAACATATTTGGCAGAGATGGAGCTGCAAACAAGATTGAGCTCCAAATCTTGTTTGATTAGTCAGTTTCTTAGATTGGAGGAGACTTTTCCCTCCTCTATGATGGGCAAATAGCAGTACATGTTTAACTTAAATGTGCTGTAAACAGAAAAAACTTAATCTAATGCAGATGCCACCAGGATTCTCTCATGCTCACATTGTCCAGAACTTGGTAATGTTGTGGGGTTTTTTTGTACTGAAAGCCCTAGAATATCTGAGCCAGCATTTTCATAGAAAAAACATAGCCCTGTTACTTTGAGGATTGTGGGATCTATAGTCTTCACAGCTAACATATTTAAATTACTCTCTTTAATGCAGGGGTTCTCAACCTATGGTTTGTGGGCTGGATGCAGCCCATGATACCATTTCATGTGCCCCACCACCATCTCTACCACACCAGGAAGTGCCATGTGTGGCAGGCAGGGCAAAATGACCATCCGGCCCCCGAAGTTGTCTGAGAGAGCATGACCTGGCCCTTGGCTTTAAAAAGGTTGAGAACCCCTGCTTTAATGTGTGGTACGCCCCAGTGGATCACTCAACTGGCCATTTATTGGCTTGGGTCCCAGTCTTCTGAATTAAGTCTCCTGACATTGGTGAGTATTTGGATGGCATAAGTGGACATATGCTGACAGAAGTGGTTTGTGGCTTATGCTGTGAGTGTGCCTTCTACATCAGCAAGTGGCTGTTTCCCTAAGTGAGCATCAGAATTTTATACTTTCCCTGAACTAAGGACATTATCTTTTCTTTTTAGCTGTGATGCAGAGTGACATGTACAGGAGGGGCTGTCAGGGTTAATCAAGTCAGTCCTCTATCAATTTTAATAAGTCTGTAATCAAGTCATTTGTTTTATCCAGGATGTCACATTAAATACACTGGCCCTTTTTGGTCCCCAGCAACTAGAATTCAGATGAGCTCTTTTGAAGTTGCATCCTCATCATACAGAAAGCAGATGCTTGCCAAAGTTCCATTCTTCTTATGCTGGCACCAGTCTATTCATGCTTTCATCTGCAAAAGCCTATTACCTTTTGGTATGCTTGCTACAATCTGTGTATATGAAGCCTATTAAACACTTAACAATATTAAAAGCCACTTTAAAGAGTATTTTAAGACTCCTACATTTGATAGATGCAGCATTCCTCAAAATTTCACTTACCACTTCAAAGTTTGCTTGACAATGATGGTCTAAGGCAGGGGTGCCCAACCTACAGCATGTGGGTCAGATCCGGCCCCCAATGCTAATTCATCTGGCCTGTGCCACCCTTGTTGCTCCTGGAAGTGGAAGTAAAATGTAAAACATTTTACTTCTGCTTCCAGGAGCAATGAGGTCGGTGTGGGCTTGATGAATTGGTGTTGGGGGCTCGATCTGACCTGTAGGCTGTAGTTTGGGCATCTATGTTTAATCAGAGAAAATGGCAGACTAAAATCCTGTTGCAAAACAGATTGCAAGGCATGTTTTATTTCTGCTTTTGGTGGGAGGAACTACATGATCTGCCCACTGAACCATGTGACTGGCACACAGCCTAAAAAGTTTGGGTACCCCTTGTCTAAGCCTAACACCCTCAGTACCCCAAATTGCTAGATATAATTATAATGCCTGAATTAGACATCACCCTACCAGCTTCACAAGGGTCCCTTTGCCCTTCTAATCTATTGTTGACCAGTGCAGCTGTAACTTAATGCAACCCATTGTTAATGAAAGTCCTCAAATTGGAAGAGCCTATCATGTCTCCACACAATGACATTACCAATTAACTCATTCTAAATGCACCACACACAAAAAACAACAACAATGCTGAACGGATGTAGTACACTTTCATAATTAGAACTACAGATAACCAATCAATGAGTCCTTTCAGAATATTGTGAGAGAATGGAAACCAACCATCCTTCTTGTTATGTTCCATCAAGTGATAAATGACTTCTAGCAACCCTAATAGATCTTTCAAGTTAAGTGTTACTACCATGTAACCTTTTCCTTATTCTAAAGTTCCCCATGGAGTCCTCGTGGCTCCTGGTCTTCATCTCAAACACCAGTACTGCAAGTCTCTTCTGGATAGAGTGTGCTGCAAAATCTCTGTCTCTTAGGCTTTCAAGAAATTCCATAAGTTGAAGCACTGAAATAGGTCATACTACCAGCAGCTTGAACTGGTCCCTGGAGTTGTGAAACTCAATGCTAGCCCTTTTGTAACTCCTGTGGGTACTGGGCACATGAGTTAACTTCATGATCTTTCCAACCTCACTCCTCCAAACAAATATTATGTTGACTACCTCCTGTTATTTCATAAATGTTGAGCTCTCGGTCTCTCTGTGATCAGTTGTGCTGCAACTTTTGCTACTGCCATGTGACCTTGCTATCCTCTTCCAAAGTCCTGAAATGGGAAAGAATGTTATTGAAATGCAGCAACACTTCCTCATCCAAGAAGGAAAATATCTTTGGAGCTAATGCATGGACCTCTTGATTGGATGCTTAATGCCTGCCTTGCCCAAACTCTTTTTTGGGGGCCTTGTTCTCTAAGTACCCCAAAGAAGGGACTAACTGGACACACATTACTCACTGATGGGCACTCTATCAGGCCTACCAAGTGTGCTTGCTCAGACTCTTGCCTGACATAATCCCTTGACCAATAATATCAACAGTCATAAGGTCCCCACATATAGGAGAAAGAATCAAATTGGTAGAGGAGTCATGCCCCTTAGATGCAGCTTCCTAATGCATTAAACCAATTAGGAAAAGTCCCTTAGCTACCAGCCATCCCATCCAAGTATCTGGTGAGACTGACCTTCGACATTGTCTGAATGGATATGTGCTTCAAGTCCACTCAGATCCAGGAAGAGCTTTATGGCAAAACCAAAAATTCTTGAAAGTCCACAAGAGTAAAACCAAATTAGAAGATGGAGGAAGGAGCTCACTGGACAAGGAACAACATTAAAAGAGGATATAGCTGAGGAACTCAACCTTCCCTGCACTGCTTGTTAGTCCTGGAGAAAGTTAAGACAGGGCCACAACCAAGGTCTGTGCTGCTGCTGTTTGTCAACTTCCTCTGTCTGGTAGCAGCCAACATGAAAAAATTCCAGCTTTAGGGCTGACCTGGCCTATTGAAGCCTCTTGTCTCAATCTTACCAGCAAGCAGAAACATCTTTATGTTGTCTGCCTGTCCTGTCTCCCAGGTTCTGGCAGGTATCCTCCCACTTCTTCCAAGCTGCTTTGCAGCAGAATATGGAATAGGAAATCCTAATGACATCTAAGTATTATTGAACCCAAAAGGAGTGTTCATAAAGCTTTCACAAAACACTGTGAGATTTCTAGCAAGATTTCTTGGTGGAGGAGACCTCCCACAGAGAAATGTCACTGCAAGGAAAAAAGATGGACTGTTCTTTCTATTTCTTCTCTTAGATAAGTTGTGCAACACACTGTTTGCAATTTATTTTTATTTGCTGAAATATAACAAGTGGCAGTGCTGATATTGGGTGGGGGATATGAATCAGACAGGACTGCTACAATCTGTTAGACTGGTATATTTAATTCCACCCAAAAAGCTGTTCCTCATTAAAAACAAAATGTGCCTTCAAATATTTTTCATTTACATATAACAATGTGGATAAGTACCCTAAAATGTTTCAATTTAGATTCTGAAATGCCATTTTTCTGCATTAATTATTTGTCTGTTATTAAGAAATTATTTATAGAATCACAAGATAGAGTCTATTATGTTACTTATCCACCTCATTAAAGGATATTTAATTAAAATTTGTTTTAATTAATATCATTACACATATGAAAACATCAGAATGGTACACTTATGAAACATGAGCTTTATGAATGATCTTTCCTTACAGTTTAATAAAAAAAAAACAGCATTACTTCAGGCCACATTCATTTTACCATCTAGCTTGGTATTTTCAACAACTTTTCAAAGGTTTCTCTGGATTTGCCAGCACAAATCCTCCGCCGCCGCCACCCAACACCAGTTACCTAATCTGCAGGTTTCAAAATTGGCCTCCAAAGTATCCACTCTCATGAACAACGATCCACACACAGCAGTTTCCATTCTATGTAGAAGGACCATTTTCTCATAGACTTTGAACAAGCAGGATTTTTTTACTTTCCCTTCAGAGTTGGGAAACGGTTGCAAAATAAGCATTGTCCCACTCATTGCATTGCTCTGGTAGAATGGTGGCCAATTACAAGGTTCTGTTAGAACTCAAAAACAAGTACACATGTAGACATATTCTTCTACCAACTTTTTGTTGGCATTCAGCAAAGTTATATGCATCACAAGATCTGTGGCTATAATTTTCCTACCAGTAACTATATTATTTGTGTTGGCCCTACTATAGTGTAACATACTATGCTAAGCAACAGGATTTCAGCCAGTGTGTCTATGTACAAAGTAGGAAAGGAATCTGTGCCCACTTGTGGCCTCCTTATACTGTTGGACAATAGCAGCCCCAGTTAGCATGGACAATGATGAGATACTATGAGAGGAAGTTGCAGTTGAATGACACCTGGAAGGCTACAAGCTGTCTGACGTACAATCCATGAATTATATTGACCACATGATTTGCATTTTGTATTTGTATTTAGAGTTATATGCCGCTCTACTTGCTGAAGTAACTCAGAGTGGCTAACATAACACTGGCAACATATATTACAATATCAAATATAAATACAACAACATAATATAAGCATAACATAATGCAATACTATCAATACAGTCAATAAATCTAACATAAAAATGAAAATGCAATACAATCAGGAGAGTCAATCCCTGTAGCAATTTATCCATATAAAAAAAATCAACTCCCTCCTGCTGAGAAGAACAATTATCAAATACTAGCACAAATATACAATATAAAAAAGCAAAAAATATACAATACACTAGCACAGAAAATACAATACAGTCAGGAGAGTCAGGAGGGGGCTTGCAGTGGAACAGCTATGGTGATGGCAATCTTCAGTCAGCTGGCCAATCCACGCAGCTGCCTCCCATTCCCCAGCCTGACTGGCTGGGGAGAGGCTGTTGGTGAATGTGGCAGTCACGGTGGGGATGTTATAGCCATGGCCCATACACACAGCTGCCTCCCATTCCCCAGCCTGACTGGGGTGGGGCCTGAGGCCAGCTGGGTGGCGGTGTTGACCATATGATCATATTAGTAACAATAATGTTTCACTGTATTTAACAGGCCTGCCTCCCAGATAAGCATAAGTAGAATTTCCAGTCTATTATTTGATATTTCCATTTTATTACTACATACCTGCCAATATATGTTTTCTCTGAACATTGTTATCTGGGGGGGGGGGGATGAGGAGAACTGGTATAACATATATATTTGGAATGAGCATGCCAATGGCTGTACAGAAATAGATCTTTATTAGGAGAGAGCGAGAAAAGAATAAAAGTCCTTAAATCTTGAGTTAAACCATTAATAAGAAATACAATTAATAACCATGGATAAAGGACATTAATAATGTACCTGTCTGGTGTATATTGACAAAGTTAATATTCTAAGTACTTTTGTTGTAGTGATATGAAACATTTTATGTACTGGACTACAGAGTCACTGTTATGTTCATATCTATAGTCTTAATTATTTGCCCATAGTCAGAGCAAAATTATTCAGCTAAACAAACAACATTATCTCTCCTCTCCTTTTCATGTTGCTCAGATTTGGTGCTTATTGAAGAAACTTTGATGTGTCAGTTTTTAAACTGAGCAGGGAAAAGAAATTTCCCAAGCAACTTTCAAAGTACTGTATGTAGATGGATAGGTATCTTCTTCACTGTATCAGCCTTTCATTGACAGATTTGGAAATATGTCCTCCAGGAGTTCAACTTAATTAAAAGTTTCCATCAAACTCAGCAAACCCCAAAACAAAAGCTCTTTTGCAGTCATCTGACTTTTATGGACTACTTTCTTTGTTTCATACACATATAGTTTTATATATCTAACTCTTTTGTATTGAAACAAAGCATGTCAGATCAAAGTGACAGTAATGTCTGCATAAACAAGTATTATTTAGCATCTTTCTTTCCCCTCCTTTCTTCTTGGCCCGTTAAACTCAGATATCATTTTATTGCCAAATCGCCAGCTGGATTCAAAGTTGTGTATGTCTGGGTCAAGTAAATCAGAAGCAGAACAGAATGTTGAGAGATGACATGAACTCACCTTGCTCATTTCTTTGCAGATGCATCTGTCTCCCTTCTTGTCTGTCTCTCCATCTGATGTTCTGTGATTTATCTCACAGTCTCACCAGAGTGATCAAGAGGGTACTGAATGACATATCAGGGAATATCTATGGACAGGTGCATGATTTTAAGATCTTAGCCATCATTTAGAAGGGAGGTATGAGGGTACTTAGGAAGAGACTATGGCATGGCCTTACAACTACAGAATTCAAGAATCACTGCTGCTATAGATGTACAGTAGGTTTGTTCACACATCTCTAGGTTATCAACTTGCAGGGAGTTAGGTACTAGGGTTTTACAGGACAGATTTTACTAAGATTCCCCAGGTTAATGAATCTAGGGCTCCTGTTTAATCTAATCCAGTTTCATTTAATATGACTAGCACTGAGCTTCCACAATCCAGGCAGGTAGTTTTCCAAGATACGTTGTCCAAAGATTCTTGTGCATGAGTTGCCAAAGAGTCAAGCTAGAACCTTTTGCATGTATCCAGAAGAAATGTTGTCTGTGTGATGTTGTCTCTTATTCATGAATTTCCAGACACACGGTCCAATGCTGGTAAATCCTCAAAATAATGTTATGTATCAATTTAATATCCCAGTTATACACATCTTCAACATTTAGTACATATCCTGCCACCAGGTGGCAATTAAGAACATGAGTTTGAAGTTTGTCAACCCATAAATACTTGCTCCTTCCAATTTGCAATCTACGGTAGCTTGGAGGTCTTTGCATAATTTTGTACTGCACATTGATTCTTGGAAAGTGTGTGACTAAATACAGTAACCCATCATATAAACAGTTGCCCTTTCCCGGACTGCCATTCCTATATCATCTTTCTTAATAAATTTGTTTTTTTCTTTTGATTCAAAAAGAACTTTGTCCACACACTGAGTTTAATGTAAAAGTGAAGCTGTTTTCCCTTCCATGTCTTTTTTTTTTTTGTTCCTCACAAAATCTGTGAAAGAACAGAAATGGGGAAAAATATATCTGGTTATAACTGGTGCCATTGATAGGTGTAGTAAAGAAGGAAGATACTATGGCTGCGATGGCAAACCTTGGCACTCCAGGTGTTCTTGGACTTCAGTTACCTGAAGGCCAAGTTAGCACTCCTGCTGATCAGGTCTTCTGGGAACTGAAGTTCAAGAACAGCTGGAGTACCAAGGGTCACCATCATTGTACTATGGCATTTCTCATTTTAGCAGAAGAAATGAGATACTTGTTCTTTGTGTCCCATGTTTCTGTTGTAGAACCTGTGATGCAAGGATTAACTCTGATTTAGGGGAAATTAGATGTAGTCTTCTATATACATAAACCTTTGCTCACATACAATCAGCCCATAGCCATAGTTGAAGTATTCTAGAAGTTTCAATCTTACAAGAGTTGAAAGCCTGCATTACTCTGTTTTAATGTATATATAAGCTTGGTTTACATCCCACTGTGCCTTTGCAGGTCCAAGTTGTACTTCACAAAGTAGAAATGAAGTGAAAAGCTTATTGTGTCTCTTTTGTGCTCCAGAATTCTCAAACAGATTCATAAAGATGACAGAAATAACTTAAGATTTATTTGTTCCTTTGCTTGCTTGCAAAACCAACCAAAGCAAGTATGCAGACAGAAGGTTTTTATTGCTTAGCTCTTAAAACTGTGTATTTAAATCTCTGTGCCTTCAGTCCTCTTTCTGGCAGTGCATTAGAATTGGCATTCCTTCTACAAACCCTCCCACACAACTTTGATCGGCTCCTAATCTTTCACATGTACAAGGCAGAAAACCAAAGCATGATCTTCTCTATCCTGGATAGAAATATTTCTACTGAATTTTAGAACTTATCTAAATTTTCAAATTGCTTCATAAGTGGGTGGAAGAAACTTTTTTAAATGGGTAAAAAGCCAAAATTGACAAATTTGCCAAACGGATCAAGAAAAATATATATTTCATACTTCAAATGTTGCAATTCAGTGATAAGGACAAATATTCAACCAAAAATAATTGTCTTCTTCATCATATTGTCGTCATCTTCATCAAACTGCAAAGCTTGAAGGGACTCTGTAGATCAGGGGTCAGCAAACTTGGCTCTCCAGGTGTTCTTAGACTTCAATTCCCAGAAGCCCAAGTCAGTACACCTGCAATTAGGGCTTCTGGGAATTGAAGTACAAGAACATCTGGAGCACAAAATGTGAGGACCTATGCCAGTCTTCCTCAACCTTGGTGTTCCAGATGTTCTTGAACCTCAATTCCCAGACGCCCTGATCAGAAGGTGTACTGACTTGGGCTTCTGGGAATTGAAGTCCAAGAACAGTTAGAGGGCCAAGGTTGAGGAAGCCTGACCTATGCTATTCAGTGGTAGTGAACCTTGGCACTCCATCTGTTCTTGGACTTCAATTTCCAGAAGTCCAAGTCAGTACAACTACTGATCAGGACTTCTGGGAATTGAAGTTCCAGAACAGCTGGAGTGCCAAGGTTAGCCATCACTGACCTATGCTGTAGAGATAATTGAGTCCAGTTCGGTCAAAAAAGCATAGTGGAGAATCAAACTCCAAACCTCTCATACCTAAACCACTGAGCTATCCAGTTAATGTTCATTTTATGAGGAAAATATGTTCAACAATGTGTATTCAAATGGACATTTTGTGAGGATTTTTTGAAATCACAGAACAATGTGGAAATAAGGTGAAATGGACTTATAAAGTGCAACACTAAAGCAGACTAAAAATGGTTTGTATCTCGCTGTTGAGATGGCACTCCCACCTAAAATTATTTGTTCAGGTGATGGAAGTAGACAGTCTTGCAGAATGAGGAAGGAGACATTCTTTTTTGGGAACATATACTAATGATAGCACCCCAGCTACAGTGGGTTTTATTTTCTTTTAAAAATGATTAAATGGAAGGGATGTTGGCAAGTATTACAAGGACCTTACCCAACCCCACCATATGTACAAACAACTCTTTCCAGGAAGGAATGTAATAGCAATCTGTTTTTTTAATCCTTTGTCTCATCAGTGTGGTAAAAAAAAAATGAGCAGTACCTTAACTTTGTTTTTCAATGTAGACACAAAATGTGGCCCTCAATGTTGGTTTCTCAAAAGCCATCCATCCAGCAGAGGGAGCCCAAGGGTAAAGGGAAGAAAAGCTATTCTATCCATGTAATTACTTTTCTGAAAGCACATTACTAAAGTGGTTTGACCTCTGAAAAGGAGAAATAGGAAAGAACTAATGTGGATAAGTACAGTGTCAAATCACTGATTAGAAGAGCCAAACGCTTCTGTTGTATGTTCTTCATCTCCACTTCCAGAAAGTTGGCTCCAAAAAGAACCCAGGCCCAGAGCCTACACCCACCCCACCCCCACCTCAGAGGGGAAAAAGCACCCAGGGAAGAGCAACCTTCATCCAGAGTAAGAGGACAGACCCAGAGCCTACACCCACCCCACCCCCACCTCAGAGCACATAATGTGCAATGCAGGGATGGAGGAATCACAATTTGGGATCCAAATTGCTGGGAGAAACATCAACAACTTGAGATATGCAGATGATACCAACCTAATGGCAGAAAGTGAGGAGGACTTTAAAAAAAAACTCCTGATTTGGTTGAAAGAAGAAAGGGCAAAAGATGGCTTGAGACTCAATATAAAGAAAACCAAGATCATGGCAACAGGCCCTATAGGTCCCTGGAAAATAGATGGGGAAGAAGTAGAAGCAGTGACAGATTTTACTTTCTTAGGATCAAAGCTCACTGCGGATGGTGATTGCAGCCATGAAATAAAAAGGCGACTGATTCTTGGGAGGCAAGCTATGAGAAACCTGGGGAACATAGTGAAAAGTAGAGATGTCACGTTGCAAACAAAAATTCGTATAGTCAAAGCAATGGTATTTCCGGTGGCAACGTATGGTTGTGAGAGCTGGACCATTAGGAAAGCTGAGCACAGAAGAATAGATGCCTTTGAGATGTGGTGTTGGAGGAGAGTTTTGAGAGTCTCCTGGACAGCGAGGAGAACAAATAGGTCAATCTTAGAAGAAATTAACCCTGACTGCTCCTTAGAAAGTCAAATAGTAAAGATGAAGCTAAAGTACTTTGGACATCAAATGAGAAGAGAGGATTCGCTTAAGAAAGCCTTGATGCTGGGCAGGGTGGAGGGCAAACGAAGAAGGGGATGGCTAAAAATGAGATGGCTAGATGGTATTGTAGACACAATGGGCACAAAGCTGAGTGAGTTGAGGAGGACGGTGGAGGACAGAGGTGCCTGGTGGACAGTGGTCCATGACGTCGCAAAGGGTCGGAATCGATTGTGCGACTGAACAACAACAAATGTCAGTTTGAAAGCAGCACATGCTGGCAAGACTAAACTTCATATAATTGCCCATTCAAGACTGCAGTGGCTCAAGTGGCTAAGACACTGACTGGAAGATGGGAGGTCAGCAGTTCTATTCCTGAGTACTGCAGGACAGAATGGGCTCCCATCTTTGTCCCAGTGGTCCATGGGGTCGCAAAGGGTCGGAATCGACTGTGTGACTGAACAAAAAATAAATCATTTGATGGTGGGTGGATTTCTGAACTGATTCAAATCAGCAGAATTGTTCTTGCCAAAACCTATTCTCAAACTTCTCACAGGTTTTGCCTTGCAGTGAAAGGGAGTTCTTTTTTCCTCATTCTATGCATTTTTCTTTCCTTCTGATTTCACATTTGTAGACTGCAACTCATATCCAAGAATTCATTTTTCCTGAAGCAGGAAAAATGTTATGGAATGTGAATTTGTTTAAGGTGGATTGCAGCTTGTCATGAAGTGAGCCACACACTATGATCTTGGAACCATCCCCTGTGGCACACACAAAATGAGACATGCAGGATTCAACACCAGGACTGCAATGGACTGCCACAGCCTTGAGGATATGGACAAGGTGCACCTTCACAGCCAGTCCATCTTGCATGCCTCTTCCGCCTCCATGACCATTGGGAATGTGAGTTCCTCCTCCACTCATTTTGCCGCTGGGCCCAATATGATGGTTTCCAGTGTCATTTCCTCCACTGAGGGAGACCATTATCCCACCTAAAGGGGCTCATCCACCCATAGCCATTGGCCCCTTTATGGAGTCAAGTTAGTTAACCGCCACCTGACACTCAGTGTTGAATTGCTAGCTGTATGGTCATTAGATGATTTTACATTAGATGGCTAAAAATGCCATGTTCCTTCTCTGCCACATTTTATCATATCACTGCTCTACAAATTTTCCAGTTATAGTAAAACTTTGTATAAAGAGCATCTCACTTAGAGACTAACTCGCTTAAAGAGCAGAATTTTCTCTGAACGGTCACCTCGCTTAACAACTAAAACCAATTAAAAACTCACTTAACAACTAAATCAGGGTTCACAATCCCTCCCTGCCAGAAGTCACAATCGGTTACATGAAATGGTGTTTCGCTTAAAGAGTAATCCTGTGTAATGCATTGTGCTCTTTAAGCAAGGTACCACTGTACATCTGTCCATAAGGTAGAAATGTCCCATTGTGGAAGTTTTTGTCATTTCTTGGATTTTAACTGAAACGTGTGAATTTTGAAGGCTATAAATCATTAGAAAGGTGAGAAGACAAAGTATTCATATTACAGCTATGAGCCACCTTGCAATGAGTAAAGGTAAAGGTCTCCTTTTACCTCGAGATAAAAGTAAAGGTTTCCCTCAAAAGCCTTCCTTTACCTCAAGGTAAAGGTAAAGGTCTACCTTGAAAGTCAATCATGTCTGACTCTAAGGGTGGTGCTCATCTCCATTTACAGCCAAAGAGCCAGTGATGTCTGCATCTGTATCAGTCATGGGGGGCGGTGGGCGGTGGCGGTGGTGAGTAGTACAGTCAAACCTCGCATAAAGAGTGTTTCGCTTAAAGAGCAAACTCGCTTAAAGAGCAATCTTATGGAACCCATTATGCTCTTTAATCGAGGTACCACTGTATGGGACTCCTCCCCGTGTGGCGAGTAGCACTGGTAAGGACATTAATTCGATCCCTATATAATCTGGTTGGGACACATTTTATCAGTCAGCTTGGTTACCAGCCTAGAAAGATAGACACCCCTGATTGATTAAATGTGGCTCAGGAACAAGGGTCTGCTAAGTTTGACAGCTTGCAGTCCCATAAAATAGTTCACCTGACTTGTGGCCAGAAGTGAAAGCAGCAGAAGGACACTTCTGACAAGGGATCATTAAATCAATAAGTAACCAAATTCTATACAAAATGAAATTGAAGTTAATTGATTGGATAACAACATAGGATGGGTCCGTACCAGAGCTACGTTGGCCTGTTGCAGAACAGTTTATGCACGTTAACCCAGTATATTAAGTTAATTAAGTTACAAAGTTCAATAAAGTGGCCCAGTTTCTATAACCAAAGAAACCGTTGTCTGTCTCCTCACTCCAGGGGTGCATGGGGCAATGAGAAAAATAAAAAGATCATGTCTAATCTGGGAACAGCAGACGGAGTGAGCTCCCATCTCTCTCCCAGCTTTGCCAACCTTGCAGTTCGAAAGCAAGAAATCGCAAGTAGATAAATAGGTACCATTTCAATGAGAAGGTAACAGTGTTCTGTTCACTCCAGTGTCTAGTGATGCCTGCCTCATGACCACAGAAACATCTGTAGACACAAAAAGGACTGGCTCTTTTACTGTAAACCAGAGTGAGGCAGCCTACAGCCTGTGGGCTGGATCCAGCCAGTGGTGCCAAATAATCCAGCCCCTGCCCTCATTCCAGCCACCACTGCCATCGTTTATGACATCCATAAATGAGTCCGTGGCTGTCACAAACAGCGGGGGGAACACCAGTCAGCCCCTCCCCCCAACTGTCTGAGGGAGTGTGACCATGTCCTGACTGAAAAACGTAGGCAACCCCTGCTGTAAACAGAGATGAGCACTGCACCCTAGAGTGGGACACGACTGGCTTTCAAGAAGGGGCAAGGGTTGGATAGAAGGAAACTTGTCAGACTGCTTCTATTGCTATCTCTGGGATTAAAAAAAGAAGGGAGAAAGTTGCTTCACAATAAGAAGTTGATTTGCCTTAAGAAACAAAAGTCATCTGGTTAACTTCTAAAATTCATTCAAAGCTTTGCAAGCACAAAATCATCTTACTCTTGTTTGTTTGTTAATGGTTGTTGGGAAGTGGAGAAGTAACATTGAATCACATTCCAACTGGGAAGGTGGAAACATATCTCTTTCTGTTCTGAGACATGGATTAAAATTTCCTCAGTGTCATTTGCCATTTCAGTACTTTTCACGGAGACTAGTTTCTATCACCTAGATCGGGGGTGCCCAAAATGTTCAGGCTGTGGGCCAGTCATGTGGTTCAGTGGGCCAGTCACATGGTTCCTCCCACTGGAAGTGGAAGTAAAACACACCTTGTGATCTGTTTTGCAACAGAACAAGATAGATTTTTTAGGCTGCCATTTTCTCTGCTTAAACCAGGAGTGGCCAAACTACAGCCTGTGGACTGGATTTGGCCCACCATGCCAATTCATCTGGGCCATGCTACCCTCATCACTCCCGGAAGTGTTACTTCTACTTCCAGGAGCACTGAGGGTGGCACTGACTGGACGAATTGGCATTGGGGCCCAGATCTGGCTCATGGGCCACAGTTTGCACACCCCTGACTGAGATTTTAAAAAATAACAATGCGCTCTTCTCTAGTATCCTCATGTGTGCTCTTTGTAAAGAATACTTTTCAAAAAATAGACATATTACTGTGGAGGCCCACAGGAAAAACCCGAAATGGCTGGAAGCCTTATGTGAAAATCAGATGGTTCAAAGCAGTGCAGAGCCAGGGAACACAAAACTGTTTGAAATAGCTCTTATCTGTTTCTATAATCTAATACTATAAGATGCAACCTTCACAAGTGAACCCGGCACTTTGTGAATGAGTGCCAATGGCTGAGTGTTTATCTTATGACCTGTTCTCTGTTCTTAATTATCATGTTTATCTGCTATGTAGATTTTTTTTTAAAAAAAAAAAGTTATGCAGTAATGATATTCTCCCACTGTGCAAGGCAACAGTATATATTAGCCTCTGTGGTCAACCTTTGATTCTAAGAAAGTACAGAAAGGATACAGTAAAATGAGATTTTACATTATCAGGGAAAAGTTAGTCTGTGGTTATTAACAGTGTGTGGTTATGAACAAAAACAGCTACTCTAATCTAGTTGATAATTCCTGGCCATTGCAAGCAAGGCTTTATATATAAAAAGAAAATAGCTACACTAGTAACTATTAATTAGCAACCTAACTAGGTTTGGGCTGGATAGAGCAACTATCAGGTGGATACACAGTGGGTTACAGAATTGCACTCGGGAAGTGCTTATAATTGATTCTTTGTCAAGCTAAGAGGAGGTAACAAGTGAGGTACCACAAGGCTTTGTCTTGGGCCTGGTACTTTTCAACATTTTATTAATGACTTAGATGAGGGGGTATTGGGAATGTTTAATGTCTTGGAAGACATGAACTAAATGTGAAAATATCTTGATAGACCAGTGGTTCCCAAACTTTTTGTTTTTTTTTTTGCCATGACGCCGCACCTAAGCATCTCTAAAATCCTGATACCACCACCACCCCACCTCACTGGTGACATATAATATTTATTATTCAAAAAGTGAACTCCTGTTCACATGGAAGACGCCTAAAAGGACATTAACTTGGTCTAACTCATTCTCAAATTGTCCCCTTAAAAATCAAATTGCACCTCTGGTGGGGAATATGCCCCATGTTGGGAACCACGGTGATAGACTCAAGCACTGGACTGAAAACAACCAAATGAAATTTAATAGGGATAAGTGCAAAGTTCTACACTACAGGGGAAAAACCAAATGCAAAGTTACAAGATGGGGGATACCTGGCTAAGTAATAGTATGAGCAAAGAGGATCTTGGAATTGTTGATGATCACAAGCGGAATATGTGCCAATAGTTCAACAGCTGTTGCAGGGCGGCCGGGAGGCATAAAACCTCACTCCCGCCACCCCAAACACCACCGGACTTCTCTCGCCTGAGCACGGATTGAGGCCATGTGCGACAGCTGTTTGGGGCGGCGGGAGTGAGGTTTTATGCCTCCCGGCCGCCCCAAACACCACCGGACTTCCCTTTCGAACCGGGAGGACTTCGAACCGGGAGGAGAGGATGCTGTAACCATGGGCACCAGGGCCACTCCGCCAGATGGGCGGCTATCACCGATTTATATCACCGCCCGCTCGCCCCCCCTCCGGACTCACCATCTTGCCGGCGAGACGCCAAAACAGCTGCAGGTGGTGAGGCAACGCTCCCGTGTCTGGGTGGACCGGTTTGTCACTTATGCGGGATTTAATAACTGTTTGTGTTTAGTTTTCTGCTTTTGTAATTTTTGTGTAAACTGGACTGGTATTTGGGATTTTTGACTGTTGCTTGATACTGCTGCTTTTGGATTTTGATGCTGTATTGATTCATTGTAGTACTGTATCTGTTATTTATTTCTTAGGATGTCCTGATGTTTTGTAATTGCAATTGTTATTAGAGATATATATACTGTATATGTGATATTTGTAATTTACTATGTGATATTTGAAATTGTTTTTTATGCTATGGAATGTACTATGTATTGTAATTGTTTCTTCTGTAAGCCGCCCAGAGTCGCTATGCGAGTGGGGCGGCATATAAGTCGAAAATACAAATACAAATACAAAATATGTCTTCAAAAGAGGCAATTGCCATTTTAGGCTGAATTGACAGAAGTATAATCTCCAAATTATATGAAGTATTTGTTTTCCTCTATTCTAATTAACCATCATCTTGAGTACTGTGCCCAGTTCTGGTCACCACATTCTAAAAAGAATGTAGACAAACTCCAAGATGTTTAGGCGAATGCAACAAGGACTTCTTGTACATTACAACAACAAAAAGCTGTGGCATTAGCCTTTTACGTGAGTAAAGCTTCAATCCTGAAAGTATTTATTAGGGACTGAGCCACATGCATAGAATAAAAGCAAGTGAAAATCACAAAAAGTCAAGTACTCATAGCCTTGCCTGGTGTGTTGACTTCCCTACAACCCAGATGAAACAGTGATTCACCTCTTGAATATGTCAGCAACTCAAAGGTTTAAGTGAGTCAAGGCGTTGTTTATTCCAGGTGGTTGATAATGTAAAAAGATCCATATTTTATCAGGGAAAGTAAACACGTTCTATGCAGTAGGTATAGGTCAGAATTTCATTTGATTGGTTTTGATAGGATGTTATCAAAATATGCAGATTTCTTCCTTTTTGAGAAATTGAAAGGATCTGAGATTTTATATATACAGTATATAAAATAGGAAAAGGGGTATTGGCCAGTTTATCCATCCAGGTTGTGGTCTTTGAGAGTTTAGCACTCAGAAGTCTGGATTTATATCACCGTCAGTCTTTTCACTGAAAAAGGGTCTCCAACAATTGTCCCTGACAGGTTGCACTTTTAAATGTCCATATGGCAAACAAATATAAAAATGTTCTGTTTAGGAAGGTGTGGAAACAGTCGGATCCATTTGATACTGAAATAAAGGGAAGTCAGAGCCAATTCTCTCGATGCCCTTTGGGAGGACTTTCAATCCAATCTTTGTCCAGGTCCATGATGACATTCATGCATTTCTGGTTCTCCATGAAATACTTGTTTTTCCCCCAAAGCAAATGGCAAGGCCAGGTCATAGACTAAAAATGCAGGCAGGACGGAAAGACTTCTGATAATTGCAGAACTAGGATCTCTGCATTATTTGTCCCCCCCCCCCCCGCTTTTTTTCCAGCTGCCAGTGCCAATTTCATCAGCAAACACAGCTGCTTCCTCAGGTAGCCACAGTGAATTTAGTGTGGGGCATTAAAAGGGAAATAGACCATAGTTTATTCACCTTTTCAACCTGGATTGAATTGGGATCAATTCAGAAGCACCAAATGCCCTCCAAATCAGGTTTGGCAGACCCATGCGTAGATTTCCAACAGACAATGAAACCATTATCTTTGATATTGTGTTCTTGTTCCAGACTGGGCCCTGGACTTCCTTTTAACTAAAAGAGCATGACAAGTCAGAAATGCTAGCTACATCTTTAAAGTTACATTATACTGGTTACTTGGCACAATCAATTTTCATTTTTAATCTCTAAAAAAATTGTTGTAAAATATTTATTTACTTTGCAAGCCAATAAAATGTAAACATGGCATTCCAACTGATTCCATTTGTACTGTTCACCTCTAGTGTAAAATAGCATTAACAATAATATAAATCAGGGGTGCCCAAACCTTTCAGGCGGTGGGCCGGTAATGTGGTTCAGGGGGCCACTATGGTCCTAGGGCTGGATCTGGCCCCAGGCGCCAGTTCATCCAGCCCATGAAACCTTTGTTGCTCCCATACATTTATTTATTTATTTATTTATTTATTTATTTATTTATTAATCTCATTTATATCCCGCTCTCATCCAAAGACTCAGGGCAGCTTACAAAATTAAAAAACAATTAAAACACGTGTTCTACTTCTGCTTCCAGGAGCAATGAGGGATTTATGGGCTGGATGAATTGGTGTCAGGGGCCAGATATAGCCCATGGGTCATAATTTGGGCACCCCTGATATACCGTATTTGTCGGACCATAATACATACTCCCCCCCTAAAAAAAAAAAAAAAAAGTGGTGGTGGGGAAACAAGGGTGCATCTTATGGTCCGAAGGCGTTTGGTTGGGGGGAACTGGTATGCAGGCCCATTTCTCCCCACAACCCAATGCCGATCAATCATAGCACATGATCGGTGCTTGGGTTGTGGGGAGGAATGGGCTCATGCGCTGTTTCCCCCCAACCCAAGTGCCAATCGCACACTGTGATTGATCGGTGCTTGGGTTGGGGGGAACCGGTGCGTGCACCTATTCCTCCCCACAACCCAAGTGTCAATCACGTGCTGTGATCTATTGGTGCTTGGGTTGTGGGGAGGAATGGGTGTGCACACTGCTTTCCCCCAACCCAAGCACACTCATGCACTGTGATCCATCAGTGCTTGGGTTGGGGGGAACTGGTGCACACACCCATTCCTCCCCACAACCCAAGCGCTGATCACGCACTGTGATTGATCGGCGCTTGGGTTGGGGGAAGCGGCACGCATGCCCATTCCTCCCCACAACTGAAGCGCCGATCGCTCATTGTGATTGATTGGCACTTGGGTTGGGGGAACCAGCACACGTCCCCATTCCTCCCCACAAACCAAGTGCTGATCGATCACATCTTTTAAAAACTCTAAAAAGTTTTTTTTAAAAAGCTTTTAAAAAGCTTTTAAAAGCTCTAAGAACTCGGTACGTCTTATACTCAGGTGCGTCTTATGGTCCAAAAAATACGGTAAATGGTAGAGGTGAATATGGCTTTTATACTCTTGATTTCAGAGCTGGATTATTATCCTTTAGTCTCTTAGATTCAACTATAAATCAGTTTTAGAGGTATTTCTCTCTTAAGTAGGATTTGTCTGCATTCACTGAGGAAGTTTCATGCTTTAGTTTTACAGTCTGTCTGTCTTGTATTAGCCATTAGCTGCTTTCTTTGTAGTAAATGTTACAAACTGTTAAAATCTGGTTTTGTTCAATGCGCTCCAGTGGGAATTTCTAAAGCAGTGGTGGAGAATTGTTAACCTTCAGAGCCCCCACCTGATTGGGATGGATGTGAGGTGAAGACCTACAACTGTAGAGAAGGACAAGCTCCCCACCTTTGCTTGAAAGTTGTGGTGAAGGGACAATTCAAAGTGAGATCCCAGTGATCAGCATGAGAAACTGTTAGACATTGAAATGGTTGGATCATTAGTTCACATGGGCTGAGTCTGTCTATTTGAAGAGACTCCACAGCTCTTCAGGTTTTTTTTTACCTATACTTGAGATAATTTCAGTTTGCAAAATGTCAGACAGGACAAAACAGGGAAAGCAAGGAGATGATGTATAAAAAATGCCATACTGCTCTGAACTTGCATAGTTTTTCCTGATGTTGGAAGTTACATTAAACTGGAAGAAGAACACAATATCAAAGATAAGGGTTTCATTGTCTATTGGAAAGCTATGCATGGGTCTGCCAAACCTGATTTTGGAAGGTAAGTTTCAGCAGCAGTGCAGAGAAATCTCCAAAGCTGCCAAAGTGCTTTGGACTTTCTCCCACAGGACTGAGGGGTGCCCTGCGAAAGGAGCTGAAGTGGAAACAGCTGAGGTGGTGTGGCCCTTTATGTGTTCTCAGTAGAGATGCATGGCTGTCCATCTTGGTAATTTTCCTTTAGAAGGTCTCCCTTGCTCGAAAGTCAGTCATAATCAGACTATGGGGTTCGGGGCTCATCTCTGTTGATAGCCAAAGAGCCAGTGCTATCTGTGTCTGCAGACGTTTCCGTGGTCATGAGGAAGGCATAACTAGATGCTGGTTTGAAGTGAATGTTGTTACCTTTCCTGCCGAAGTGGTACCTATTTATCAACTTGCAGTTTCTTGCATTCAAACTGCTAGGTTGACAAGAGCCTGGGATGGAGACAGGAGCTCACTCCATCATGTAGCACTCGGGTCTTGAACTCCTGACCTGCCAAACTTCCAGTCACCAAGTTCAGCATCCTAACGACTAAGCCACCGCTGTCTCTTTACAACTATTCAAAACAGAGGAAAGAATCTGAGGTAACCCCAGCTATGATACTTTAGAAACAACTTAGTTTTCTAGAAGAAGTTTTAGAAGCAAGTTAAGGTTTTCTGTCTATAAAAAGTTGAATCTGAACAAATGTAAGAAACAATATGCTAATGCAGGTATCTGTCTTGTAAGTAGGATTGACAAGTCTAAGGCCACCAACTGAAGGAAGTTGCTATGCTTCACTGGATCTCCAAGAAGGGAAATATATCCCAGGGTCAGGTTCACTGGCAAAGGAGGGTGTTTCCTTTTTTGTATGAGATGTCTTTAAAGCTTGGCCACATTTCTCCACCCATTTTGTGGCACTAGGAATCAATGACTTAGTCACTGATTATTATTATTTTTACATTCAAACTAATAGTCTTCCCCACTGGACTTTCCTCTTAACTCCAATCATATTCCAATGATTTAGCCATAGCCTTCAGGGAATAGACTCATATTAACCATGAACATGTAACGTGAGCTACGCATTTGTAAGGGAAACATGCAGTGGTGGGCAGCAACAGGTTTGCAGCCCCCCAGGAGGGGGTAGCAAAATTGGGTGACCTCTCAGCAGGGGGGTGGCAAAATTGGGTGGCCTTCAGGCAGGGGGGAGCAAAGTTGGGTGGCCATGCCCACCTCCCTGCCCTGCCCCATCAGCTTTTGTCCCTGCAAGTGGTTCAGGGTCTCCCTTGCTCAAAAGCCAGTCATATCTGTCTTTAGGGTGCAGTACTCATCTCCATTTACAGCCAAAGAGCCAGTGCTGCCTGTGTTTTCAGATGTATACATGGCCATATGGCAGGCATGACTAGATCGTCCATGATGTAGGCTCTGCCCATGATGTAGGCTCTGCCCACTTTGTAGGCTCCACCCATGAGATAGGCTCCATCCACAACATAGGCTCTGCCCACAGTGTGGTAGTGAAATTTTTTGCTGCCCACCACTGGAAACATGCTTTTTGTTTCTGAAAGTGTTGGAGCAGAGAGATAGCAAACAAGCAAGCAAACTGTCTTGCTTCATATCCCAAATGGAACAACATACACCGTGCTCTTTTCCCAGAACCTTGCCTTTTAAAAAAAACACCGCCACCACCCCACACACAAAAGAATTGAAAATGGGAAGGTCTTGAGTTCAGCTTCCTAATGGTAGCATCAAGAAATTATATAGTTTAACTCAATAAATGTAGTTAATTCATTGGAAAATAAATTTGGAGCAATTAATGGCCATATCTGAGTAGTTCTCAGCACCACAATTCAACACAAGTGATTGGATTCACTCAAGAATCCATTTCCCCTTTTCTCTCCACTTGAAATTTCAATAGTTTTCCCCCTTCAGTTTGAGTCCTGCACTCTTGTTTTGCTTTTGCATTTCCCGTTTCTGTCTGAGCTTTTATATTTCTGTTTGGAGACACTTGTTGCCGAATTCTCTCTGATCTGCCTTGAATGGGTGCCAGGTCTTGTTTCTGCCAGTGGATAAAATGACTAAGTCACTTCTGGCTTTAAATCTGTTGTGAGTCTGAGATTGCTGATGGGGTGGCAGGGCTAGGACCATCATGAACAAATCAAGAGACCACAACAAAAGAACAAAGGCTAATATGAGGACTTCACCACAACCCAAACACTGAAGCACAATGAGGTAATGACTGCTAGAGTGCATTCCAAAGGGGCCTCTAAGCATTACTCAATCCCAACTCTTGATTTCCCACATCAGAGGTAAATTCTCCACATGGCATAGGGATGGTGGCATGGTAGCATTGATGGTGATAGAAGGAAAGGTAGTAATAACCAAAGAATCCCTATACATTTTGACAGAATAAACTGATCACATCTAAACTCTCCCTGTAGTATACGGATAATAAGAGATGAATGAAAGCAAGTTATTTCCAGTTTATGCCACCTTTGCAGGTGTTTACACATTAGATTGGTGAGAAATCCATTTGGTTTACATTTTAATCCTAACTAACATAACTTGTGTTTTACAAATTAATGTGTGTATTCTATATATAATCCAACAGTTCAGACTTTTCTTTCGACAGGGACAAATCATGAACCAGGTTGTCCAATTTGGCTTGGCTGATCAAATGTAGTTTTTTAATGTCACTGTCGGGATCATTCGTGTATTCCATAGCTCCAGCGTTACTGTCATTACCTTCAGTATCACTTTCTTCATTGTTCATTGCATTGGATGAAGGAGAAATTGGTACTGGGTAATCTGTACCATGCGCCACAGGCTTTAGAGCAGACTGACAATCCGGATACATTATTTTTGTCTTGTTCTTCTTGTTGTACCCGGATATGATGGTCAAGCAGAAATAGCAATCTGAATGGTGATCTTTCTGCTCCTGCCAAATCATGGGAACAGCAAAAGGCATTTGATTTCGCTTACTGTTTAACCACTGGGCTAGGCCGGAGTAACAGACGGTGCAACACAGATGAGGAGCCCAGGATTTTGTTTGATCTCCGATTTCGCACCCGAAGTAATGTTTGTAAGATATACGTAGCTTTCTGGACATGTTCTTGCATTGGTCAGATGTCATATACTTGCCACAAATGTAGCAAAAGCAGTCCAGACAATTCACACAGCTGCGCCTATTCATCTTTCATTTACTGAATCACCATCTACTAAATTACCAAATCGTCTTATACGAAATCACTTAAATGCATGTTACTGCGACTGCTGATTAATAAAACACAGAACCACACTAGCACGAACTATTCTCTAGTCACCTCCGAATCAGACTGATGGACGAACAGGAGAAATTGCATGGGAACTCGTTGCTGCATGCTGTAGCTCGCGGATTAGTTAGGACTTGCCCAAGTCTGCCTGTTTGTTTTTACTACTGCACACTTATCTTATCTTTCCACAGACGCATAAAGCAGAGTAGCCTTGAGAATACACACACAGACACATTCACACAATCGTACATCAAACATGGCTCGTTGATGCAGCTACATATTAACCCATGTGCAGGCTTTTAATATCATATGACTTTCAGCTATAACTTTAAATCCAGACGTCCTACAACATTTCTGATTACAAAATCGGAATCAGTGCACCCTATTACATAACAATCACGTTATTTTCACCCAGTAGCAAATTTTTGTTGCATAGTGTAATGTGTCTGCAGATGCAGGGAGTGCTGTAAACAGAGATGAGCACCAGCCCTTAGAGTTGGACATGACTGGATTTCAAGCAAGCCCCCTCTCCCAACATACAGACATTGCTATTTGCACATTCCTGCAGGAGATGCAGAATAAATCTGTAGTATCTGAAATTTGAAAAGATCAAATTCCTCAGCATTCCAACAAGGTAATGCACCATTTTGTTTTACTATGCAAGGGCATTATGCACAGCTGGCATAAGGAAAAGAAAATAGGGTACACTTGGATGTCAGAATTATACTATCTTCTAAGCTGAGGCCAGTTCATTTCTAACTGAACTGTAGGCAATAAATAAATAAGGGCAGAATTGAAAAATGGTGACTATTCAGATTTGAATGAGTCTTGGCATGGGTCAATAACACCAATGTTGGAACTTTGTCTTGGTTTAATTATGTAGGGAATGTTATTGAACAAGCTTGCTTTCTTCCAGCACAGATATGATCCTGGTTGCTCTAGCATATCTCCCTTTCCTCCCTTGAGATAATTAAAGGAAGTTTTACTATGAATATTATTGTATGAATTTTGTTATGGTTTTACGATTATCTGACACTATCTGGGTTTGGTTCATTGGGTTATTATTATTATCTTAGTTATTATTGGGATGATTATTACTGTGGTTTTATACATACTTTGGTTGTTGGTTATTGGCTATTTATTGACTGTCTTATATATTGTAAGCTGCCCTGTTTTCTGATACTCACTTATAGGTTCGAGAGGCATGGGGTTGTGACAAAGTTTTCTCCTCCAGCAACATTTTAGTTACAGCCGCCTCAGCGCACTGCAACATTTTCAGCCATTGCTGATTCGCCAAATTACACTCTTGGGTAGCTCTGCTTACCAACTCTGCTAGCTTTACCCGAGCCACATCATGTTGCTTTTCCAGATCCTGGTTTCGCTCCGCCTGAGCTGAGACTACCAGTGCTGCGGCTCCCTCCACTGTAACCAGTACCGACAGGATGACTTTCTGCTCAGCAATCTGCTCCTGCAGCTCTGCTATTTGTGCTCAGTACTGCTCAATGTGGGACTTTTTGCACTGAAGCTCATACTCCATGGTATCAGGCAGGACCTCCTCTCATCCCTGTGTTACCTCTGTGCCCTGGGCTGCCTTACGTATCATGGTTTCCAACCATTCCTGCATCTTGGCATGCCTCCATGTGACGTCTCGGCCTCGAACCACTGTGTCACCACCAGTCGACCACTGGTCGAACCATAGGGGTCTCCTTACAGCCACTCTCCTAGTGGAACACTCTGGCAATATCTCCCATGGCAATATCTGCATACCTGGGGCAGCCTCTGCTGCTGTTGCTCCTTGTGGTTGTGTCTCAGTATCTGTAGAGAACGTGTCTCTCTGGACGGGCTCCTCCAACCTCCGACTGTTACTCCCTGTTGGACCTGTTCTGGCAACCGTTTCCCATCTCCATGTAAACCCAGGAACTCCTCTAACCCCATGGGATGTTCAAAACACACTCCAGTCACAAGATTGTACTGGACCAAACATGGGGATGCACTCCGAGAAGTGTGAGTGGATGGTTTACCTGACCCGCTGTTGGAATCCCTTCCTGACACACCATGGGTCACAGGGCTAACTCCTCCTTGATTGGTATCCACTATTCTCACCTTGAAGACATGCTGGAAAAACAATTCCTGATGCTCTGATGAGCATTGGCTTTACCAGAAAACAGCAAGCAAACTTGTAATCCAGTAAGGCATTGTAGGCATTTGTTGTTCAGTCGCACAGTCGATTCCGACCCTCTGCGACCCCATAGATCACTGTCCGCCAGGCACTTCTGTCCTCTACCATCCTCCTCAACTTGCTCAGCTCTGTGCCCATTGTCTCCACAATACCATCTAGCCATCTAATTTTTGGTCACCCCCTTCTTCTTTTGCCCTCCACGCTTCCCAGCATCAAGGCCTTCTCAAGTGACTCTTCTCATTTGATGTCCAAAGTACTTTAGCTTCATCTTTACAAGGAGGAGTCAGGGTTGATTTCTTCTAAGATTGACCTATTTGTTTTCCTTGCTGTCCAGGGGACTCTCAAAACTCTCCTCCAACACCACATCTCAAAGGCATCTATTCTTCTGCGCTCAGTTTTCCTAATGGTCCAGCTCTCACAACCATACATTGCCACAGGGAATACCATTGCTTTGACTATACGAATTTTTGTTTGCAATTTGATGTCTCTACTTTTCACTATGCTCCCCAGGTTTCTCATCGCTTGCCTCCCAAGAATCAGTCGCCTTTTTATTTCATGGCTGCAATCACCATCTGCAGTGAGCTTTGATCCTAAGAAAGTAAAATCTCTCACTGCTTCTACTTCTTCCCCATCTATTTTCCAGGGACTGATAGGGCCTGTTGCCATGATCTTGGTTTTCTTTATATTCTGAACCCAGCTTTTTCACTTTCTTCTTTCAACCTAATCAGGAGCTTCTTTAGGTCCTCCTCACTTTCTGCCATTAGGGTGGTATCATCTGCATATCTCAAGTTGTTGATGTTTCTCCCAGCAATTTTGATCCCAATTTGTGATTCCTCCATCCCTGCATTGCGCATTATGTGCTCTGTGTATACCGTAAGTTGAATAAGCAGGGTGACAAAATGCAGCCTTGTCTTACTCCTTTTCCTATTCCAAACCACTCAGTCATTCCATATTCAGTCCTAACTGTTGCTTCTTGATTCATGTATAGATTTCTCATGAGGCATATAAGGTGTTCTGGTGTTCCCATATCTTTAATTACTTGCCACATTTTGTTGTGGTCCGAGTCTCTGAGATATCAGTCCACTGGTAAGACTCCAGTTGCAGAGGCACTGCTCCCATCTGCTTACTTCTCCAGGCTTAGGTACATTCTGCACACTTAGCCACCATACTCAGCAACACAGACATGGGTTCGAATCCAGTATCGCAATGCTGTCTCCATGTTCTGATACTCGCGTATAGATCCGAAAGTCTAGGGGCTGTGACAGAAGCTGTAAATCAATTTTTCTCCACATTCCCTCTGTACAGCTTTCCGTCACCTCTCCCAGGACCCTCCAGCCACTGTTACTCCAAGCCACAGGAAGTGCAGTTATTGTAGAAGTAGTGTGGTTTAAAGCAGAAAGCAAGTTGCCTGGCTATGCCCAAATAGAAGCCAAAGCAGAATATTTCCAAAGTCCAAAGAGACTTTATTTTCCAAGTTGTAAATCCATAAAGCAAAGAAGTACCTGTAAAGGAAAAACAGTCCATGGAAATATTCAAAGAGTCAGAAATGTCCAATGCCCATAAAATGGCAAAGTCCAAGAGAGAGATCCAGGCAAGGCATCTCCAATAGTCCATCAGCATCCAGGCAGGGAATTTCTAAGAGTAGAATCCTGATAGTCCCGAATGGACTACATCCTGTCAGTTCTTCTGGATCTCAGTTCAGCCTTTTCAGGAGTTAATCGAACTGGTTTTAGGGCTCAAAGGGTGGCCTTTTTAAAGGGAAATGAGGGGCTTCCCTCCCCTTAGGAATTTATTAGGTAATGTAATACACTAGGTAATGGAAAAGCACCTGACATCCCTACTCTTAGGAATGTGAGTGCTCATGGGTGGGGGCTGCTCCTCTTCCCTCTCCCATCTGTGATGTAACGGGTCAAGGGCCAGAAAGGGAAAGGTTGAGAAAGGGCAAAAGTTTCTCTTCCTCTCCATCATTTCTGGTGGAAAACACCTGCTGGATATTTCATCTCTCTTAGGTTACTCATATGGAAAAAATGCAACATAGACACTTCTTAGCATTCTGAGTGCTGCTTGACCAAAATGGCAGGAAATGAATGAATGAATGAATGAATAAGAGGAGTGAAGGAGATTTTTGGAACACGTATAACCTGACCCATCAGGGCCATGCAAATGGTTACCACTGCAAATCTTGTTATTCCCATTTTGAGACTTAATTCCATCTTTGGTATGTCATTACAAGAGAACTCCTATTTATTGTGTGACTGTCCCAGAAGGCTGTCATCAATTGGAGAATAATGAAAATTTCATATATTTTATCAATGACAATTGATAAGATTTATCTTGAGGAGAAAAGTGGGAAATATATATTTTCTGGCAAGTTGTCCATCAAATGTGTGTGTGTGGGAAAACACAATTCTATGGGAATATAAATGAGGCACATCCAGATTGTACTGCTGGATTGCCCAAAAAAGCAACAGTACCCATTTTGGGAGAGAAACGATGTGCCATTTGGCGTGCTTCTTCATCTAAATGGGAACAAATAATTTGAATAACTGAATGTTCCGACCAGTTGCCTGTGAACTGTCAGGGAAGTGTTTTTGTTTTTTGTTTTCTTACATTTGGAAAATCATCACTTGGTTTAAAATAAAAGAAATAGCTTTCTTTGCATGATTGTGATTGGCAAAACTCAGACACACATAAAAAGAAAATTTTAAGTTAAATGTAGTGATGCATCACTTCACAATAATTTCCCATTTGTTAAAAAAAATCTTCCCTGACTAATCACAGATGATCAGAGGGAAGCATTTAATAATCATTGGACAAGCTGCAAGGCACAATTTTAGCCCATTCTTAGTGTCCACACTCACTGGGAATGCCCTAAAAGGAAGTGCCTCAAAATAGTGGAATCCCCTTGGCAGGGAACACTTCAGCATCCAAAATGGGGGGACATTGTAACTTTGAATGGCATCCAAGAGCTGCTACTAGTTAGCTATATGCCTTGTCTGGGCATGCTGAAGATTGTTTATGAAGGAATATCAGCCCTAGTTTATCTTTCTGGTCTTCATGTTTTTGCTTCTTGTGTCTCTTTATAGACTCTCTCTGTATGTGTGTGTGAGTGTGTGTGTGCGTGCGTGTGCATGTATGGCTCCGTGTGTGTGTGTGTGTGTGTGCGCGCGCGCACGCGCGCACACACACACACGTATGTTTAATTCAGTTCCACATGTTGAACCTTTAAGGCCAAAAGGTTGCCCATCATTGGGATCAAAGATTACCCCAGAATGTGTTATCAAAATAAAACTCTATCACTGTATAATATCTCTTCCATCAGCCAAATGAATCAGGCAGAGGGGAAAGTAGTTTTGCCCAATATGAATAGCATATACCAAGATAAACAGGCAAGAGGGCCCCTCTATGCAAGAGCCATAGATTTTTCATTTGTTTGCCTCTTATACAGAGCAAAGGAGATCAGCTCCCATTTGCATTGTCCCCATTTTGAGTAATTAATGCACGTGGGTTCTCTCCACCCCCTCTCATTCTTCTAAAGTAAAAAAAAAAATGACCTTGTCAAAACTTAGATTACAAAATCTTAGTTACTAAGCAATGGAGAGGGCCCCACTGGGATGGCATCCCAGCTCCTGAAATGGTATGTATAGTAAAAACTAATAAAAATGGTGTCAGAGGCTTGCAGGCTTCCAAGTCCCCTGCTGTGTGACCCTCTGATCCCAATTTATTAGCTGAACCTAGGGAAGCAGACAAACCACTCTGGCTCCAGACTGTAGACTCCTAAGTAAGAAATAATACAAGGTCCATAGCAATGGCTCCAAAGGACAGGGGGGTTGGGGAGGGCTTGTGAGAAACCTCTGCTGAAATGCAGAGAAAGGCACTAGCCCAAGATGCATTCCTTTCTTCAGGGCCATGAAACTTTAGCATTGCTCAAAGAACACTAATATCCTCCTAGAATAAAGCAACATCCTGGATGTGTTAATCCTTCATTGAACAGTCTATCCACTAACATGGTGTAATTCTTTCTGTATCTAAAGCCCTTCATCCAGAATGTTGTGTGCGTCTCTGTGAAGCTGTATTCAAACTTTCTACAGAAAAGTCAGTTCAAATGTGCAATGTGCTCTGACCTCCCCTTATCATTGTATATCATGAAAAGCAATGATCCTGAAGCAGAGAGCCATTCATATGTGTGGAGCTCTCCATGTGTGTGCCTTAAACCTTGCAACTGAGAGCTCAGAATCCTGTGAAGAGCCACAAGCATGGACAAGGATCTTTTGACCTGTTGCATGGTCAAAATGACAATGTAGCATTATTGGCACTCAAGTTCCCTTCTTCTCATGTTTTGTTAATTGTTATGTAGGATGCCTCCATAGGGCTTAATTCTATTGATTTCCTATAATGTATATGTTGTATTTTACATGGGACACTCTCCTGCCTGGTGAACTTAGTCCTAACTCAATTTGAAGTCCTCTCCAGTTCAGCCCCAAATTAAAGAAATAACCTTTGAGAAGGGAATGGAGAGGTCTTGAATCAATCAAAATAAAGCTTTTCTAAACTCAAAGCCTGGGACCATGGTGGCTCAAGTGGTTAAGATGTTGAACTTGCTGACTGGAAGGTCAGAGTTTGATTCCCAGGTACTGCATGATGGAGTGAGCTCCTGTCTCTGTCCCAGCTCCTGCGAACCAAGCAGTTTGGTTCGTGGAAAGGCAAACAGTGTTCCTTGCACTCCGGTGTTGAAGCATGCCTGCCACATATCCATGGAAACATCTGCAGATGCAGACAGCGCTAGCTCTTTGGCTATAAACAGAGATGAGTACTGAACCCTAGAGTCAGATAAAACTGGCTTTTGAGCAAGGGCGACCTTTACCTTTACCTAAACTCGAAGCAGAGCCCATTCCTTTTCTATAAAACCATAACTTCCAATTTTAAATTAAAATTAAAGCTCAAGAATGTGAGTGCTTGATACTAATAATCTTGTGCATTTATGTTTTCTCGCTTCTGTGAATCAGAGATTGACAATTTGTGGCTCTTCTGCTGTAGCTGGATTACTGTTATTTTTATCCCAAACCTACAGAACCAGTGGTGAAAATGATAAGATTTGCTATGCAATATCAGGAAAGACAAAACCAATCCTTGTGATAAACAGACAGCCCTATGCTAAAAAAAACGACTTTAAATGTACAAATGAATGTGGAGCAGAGGATGAGAACTGAGTCCACATCTACCAGTTCTGTCTGTAATCTGTTTGTGGGTGGCCCATTTTTGCAAGATGTTAATCATAGTCAACCAAGTCTGCCCACATTTGAGTGTTGATCCACATACAAATTGTTTAGTCAATGACCATCTTCATAGCCTACAATCCAAAAGGTGTTCTTTACTGGGAGTGCTCACCATAATTACTGTTGGAAAACATAGTGCCAGAGATCTTGTTCTGTATGGTTGGCCTATTTTGTCTGAGAAATGGGTGGGTGCAGGTTTTCTAAGAGTACAAAAACACAGACATTTCAGCAGGCACATCTGCAACACAAGTCACCGTTTTGTCATTATGCAGCATGTGGGAAACTGAAAAATCATGCAGTCATCTATTGAGAAAGCTGTTTTAGTATCAGTGATATGCCTAAAAATTTCCCAATAAGAAAGGTCATGGAAAGGCAGGTGTTCCTCTGGATTAAAAAACAAAACAAAATTATTCTCCCAGTGCAATAGCTTTCATTTAAAGTTTTTAAGGTACAGAAAATAAACACTGCTGAAAGTGTTATTTTTGACTCTTCTTGATTTTGAGGTTTAGATAATAGTGACAATCCATTGCACAAGGGATTAAATTTTTTCCAGAGCAGCAGATGTTGATTATAATGCTACTGATATCTCCGTTTTGGCCAGCACTTGTTTGTTTGAGGCTTACCAACCCTTTATCTTGATGTTGCATCATATACTCTCTTCAGTGTTACTTTGTTCTGCCCCAGTAAAAAGCTAATCTGTTTTGCTCAGCCAAAGTGAGGATGTTTTTACACATATCTTTTAAAGGAATGCCAGCTATCATAGCATCTACACCCACATTAGCCTCTGCCTATGGTCCTTTACAGTAAACATAGGAAGATAGAGAAATTACCTTCTGTGAGGCCAGATTTGTTATCTGGTCCAGTACTGTCTAACATAACCTGACAGGTCTCAGCTTTCCAAGGGCTCAAACAGGGCATTGTTTTTAACACCTGCTCCCTGATATTTTGAAACAACTACACTAGTACCTCAGATACTTGGTTTCACAAGTCATAATGTTATCCAGTTTTTAATGTTGTGTGATGCATTGATCTCACACAACATTAAAAAAAAGCCCTGTTCCCTTTCAGAAGAAGCTGCCTGCTTTGGGATCCAGGTGGCTGGAGCTGCCTTCCACCCCCAGCCAACCTGATCCCAAAGCAGAGAACCCGTAGCACTGGTTTGGCTGGGGGGGGGGGAGGACAGATGTGCCCTATTTTCCCCCAACCAAACCGGTGGGTCTAAGCCTTGGTAGATCTCTGCCCCAAAGCCCACAGAGCAGGTCTCTAGCCCTGCGGGCTTTGGGGCAGAGATCAATGTTGGGGAATTTGAGGCAAACAATTGCATCGCAAATGTTTGCCTCAAATTCCCCAACATTATCTGATTTTAGCGTTATCTGAGGCAATCATTATCTGAGGTATTACTGTGCCTTGGTGGCTGATCAAAAATGTCCATCTAGCCCAGAATTCTTTTCAATAGCTCCCAAACCCTTCCCTATAGTTTGGCCTAGTGGAGAAGTGTGGTACTTGTGGCCTTGAGAGGTATCCTGGGCTTCTGGTAATTGAAGTGCAAGTGCACCTGGAAGTAGTTCAAGGTTGAAAAACCTTAGCCTAGAGCAGTGATAGCTAACCTTGGCACTCCAGGTGTTCTTGGACTTCAATTACCAGAAGCCCAAGTCAGCACTTCTGCTGATCGGGGCTTCTAGGAATTGAAGTCCAAGAACACCTGGAGTTCCAAGGTTAGCCATCACTGGCCTAGAGGAAACAGGCCAGTCCTCCAGTTGTTCTAAAACTTCAATTCCCAGAAGTTCAGGGTCCCCACAAGGCTGTAGGTTTCCCACCCCTGGCCTGTGTCTAATATGCAGATATGTTTTACTAATGTAAATGAACATGGTTGGTTCCCTTCATATATACTATATTGCCTACTACATTGTCTAGTTGAGCTCTCCTGGCACAGTGGTTAAACTGTAGTATTGCAGCCAAAACTGCTGTTGGGTCCCAGGTTGACTCAGCCTTCCATCCTTCTGAAGTCAGTAAAATGAGTGGCCAGCATGTTGGGGACAAAAATGCTAATCTTGGGAACCACCCAGAGAGTGCTCTGAGTGCTATGGGGATGCATATAAGTGTTATTGATATTGTTATAGTGTTCCCAACATACTGGCTGAGGTTGATGGGAGGTATAGTTCAGATTATCTACAGGCTCTTCATTAGCAGACAGCTTATATGTGACACATTATGCTGATCATGTGTTATAACAGTTAAATATGAATGGCTGCCAGTTATTTATTGCCACAATTAAAGAGTTGTAGTTGATTAATTATCTGCCTTTGCTTGATGACTTGCTTGCTTAAATTTAAGTAGCTTTAGTGCTATCAGACCTCCATTGAGGTACCTTTCTGTGATACTGAAGAAGTGTAATTGTAATGGCAGGCAGATATTGTGAAATGTGGCATTGTGAAGTGCATAGCCTGCATTTCAACACATCCCCCCCCCCCCGACAGAGCAGTGCATGAGTGTCAAAACCACTTTCACCACACTTACTATACATACTTTTCATTCTTAAGAAATTATTTTAAACCTAACAAATTAATAGTGTCACTCACTGAAAGAAACAGAAGTAATATGCTGGGTGATTCTAGAAGCTTTAGTATAAAAAGATCCCACATTTTTCAAGCTCTGGTTCAGCTGGTTAAGATCTTGTAACTCCCCATCCTGCAGGTATTAAAGACAGAGAAGGGAAAAAGGCATGGCAACAATAATCCCCTGCTAACATAAAACAGAGACATGCAAGGCCAGAGTTTTGAATTAAACATTGGCAGTTCATTTAGCTGGACCAAGATTCATGTTTTTGGTTTCTCAAGACATAGTCTTGTGAAAGATTCATCATGAATATGGAGATATTTGCAAAATTTGATGCATTCTTATAAAAAATGAAATTTTTACTACATCTATAATGGTGTGTTTGTCCAGAATTGGTGTACAAGACACTGAATTGGACCATCATTCAGCATAAAAAACTTTTCAGGATTCATTTGGAACAATCAGAAAATATTTCAGAATAGGAACATATCTACAGGACATGACCAACTATCAAATGATCAGTAGAATTAATATTTTGCATGACATCTACAGGGTGGCCCGTAAGTCCCTAAGCAGCCCATAGGTCCCTGCCCATCCTCTCTGTGGGCATGCGCCCCGCCCCTTTGCCCAGCAGTCAAATGAGAGCACTTCCTCCTCTCAGAACAGAGTTCAGCCCACCCCTCCACACAGCAGCCCAATGGGAGTGCTTCCTCCATCCCCCAGCACAGCCCTACTCTCTTTGTGGCCAGGTAGGAATTTATGGGCCACCCTGTAGTTTCGATGGGAATTCTTTATGGGGATGTACCTAAAAATCAGGCCAGATATAGCATTCTATATTCCAAGTTAACTTGGACCTTCATTATATGTTAATTATTAGTAAAAGTACAAGGGAAAACTCATGCCTAATTAAAAAAAACCTGCAGAATGCCTAATCCATAGTCCTTTAAAATCTTTGTACCAGCAGTTCGAAAGCAAGAAATTGCAAATAGATAAATAGGGACCACTTCGGTGGGAAGGTAACAGCATTCCATGCGCTCCGGTGTCTAGTCATGCCTGCCACATGACCATGGAAATGTCTGCAGAAGCAGACAGCGCTGGCTCTTCGGCTTAGAAACAGAGATGAGCACTGACCCCTGGAGCTGGATACGACTGGCTTTCGAGCAAGGGAAACGTTTACCAGTTTCTATCAATAAGCCTATTTTCTCTATCTAGTTCAGGGGTTCCCAACCTAAGGCCCATGGACTGGATTCATCCCATGGCACCATTTAATGTCCCCCCCTTCAAGGGCATTTGAGAAACAAAATAGCCACCCCTTTGAAGCTGTTGGGACAAAATGGCCACCCCATTGTGCAGGCAGGGCAAAATGGCCATCCAGCCCTCAAAGCTGGCTGAGAGAGCATGGCTTGGAAAGGTTGGGGACCCCTGATCTAGTTCATGAACCTGATCTTAAGATAGGAGGCTTCAAGAGTTCACTTGTTCACTTGTTTTTCTTAATATTTTAAATTATTTTATTTTAATTTATTTTAACATTTTCCATTTACATATTTTGTTACTTGCCTTGGGTCCATTTACTGGGAGAAAACTGGATGAGTGAAAAAATTATCCCTCTCCCAGACTATGCTTTCTCACATAATAAAGGATATTAGGTAGCAATTTTGAAAATGTCCTGTTCTTATTGTATTATTTTCAAACATTTATATCTGCTTTACATTCCTGTACAGGTCTACTCAAAAGAAAGTTCATCTGTTTTCAGTGGGATTTACTAATAGCTATGTATACTGTATTATGTATATTAAGGATTGGAATCTTACCAGGGGCGTAGCTACTGCCGTATCTGCCGTATCAATTATACGGGGGCCCCGGGCCATGGGAGGCCCCAACGTGCGTAAGCAAAACAAATCTTTACCCTTCCTAAGGGCCCCCAAACAAATTTTTATACGGGGCCCCGCCAAGGCACGCTATGCTTCTGAATCCTACCCTGTCTATATGAGGCTGCAGCTGTTGATTCAGGGAAGATATTTCCTACAATCCAGTCAGAGGATGGATCTGTGGTCAGCGGTAGTGACAGCAACATGCTCTGTACATTTCCCATATAAGCCTCAAGCCCATTTGGGTATCATTTTTCTCATGATAAGCAGAATTTTTTGCAAATGGCTGGATGATTTTTATCTTGACTTTTGGAGCTTTGATTGTGGAGTGAGAGGGCTGAAGGAGACGGTTTCACTTGGTTAACAGCTCAGGACATCCTTAGCCTAAAGTCATGGGAGAGTGAGAACATGAGTTTTTAATGGCCTCTATACCCACCTGTGAAGGCACACAGCCCTCAGTACAATCTGGCCAGTCTATCAAGTTGTCTTGTGTGATTTTTATACTGCTTCTACATCGATGGTTAAATAGAGAACAATTTCTCCATTGTTTGTACTAGAACAGGTATAGGGTTAATTGGAGGCGAATGAACAGAGTGGCAGCAGGTTTGAATGAATCAGATGGCAATAGGCCTAAACAAATAACCAGAGTCTAAATGGAGAGGATGATAGATTTTGGTTAGATAAAGTGCAGTGAGAGAAAAGCTGAGTTAGTTAAGATATACAAGGCAGAGTGGAAGCCAAGCTGTCTCACTGCCTGGGTGGAAAAGAAAAGTGCCAATTCCTTATTAACACCATTGGGCCTCTGTTTCATTTTGCAAATGAGACAGAGGTTTGGAGGGTTCTATAGAGTGTAATTGTAAGTGGCAGTCCACTCCAGAGAACTGGCCAGGTACAAATATTGTTCTCTTCAAAGCCAGGCATTTCAGGTAGGATGCTGTATGAGGCTGCCCACAACTTGTCTCTCAGAGTACACCAACTACAATACCTGTTCTTGAGGACCTTTAAGAGTAAGGCATTTGTACTCTGGCTAGCTCTGAAGAACTATCTGCCACACATTTTTCTGCTGGAACACTGCTATATCATGAAAGCAGCTGGCACAATTCTCCAGAGCTCTCCACAGTCTGAAGAGTGACCAGTAAGGATGTCTGAAAAATTATGAGCCCTTTGACAGGGCCAGGGTCAGGGTCAGGATCAGGATCAAGGTTCTTTCCTCTCCTTCCCACTCTGTATAGGCCGAATCTATCAAGGGAGAAGTTCTTAAACAACCACCCTGTAAATTGAGATGGGCATGCAAATAGAGGAACACCAGGGAGATAAATATAACAGAATTAAAGTGTTTAAATGTTTTAAATAAAGATGGAGGAATATGGCAAGACCTCAAAAAGACAACTTAATAAAGTATTTAAATGATAAAGTGCAGAATAACAAAGTGGAAGATGGTAGTGTAAACTTAGAAGCCATCACCACCTCAAGGCATACTGTGGTTCTTGTATTCATGTGTGGCTATTACTGATATTTACCAGGCCTTAGTTCCAGTATCGCTATCAGTGCCAGGGATAATGCAAGTAAGTATGCTTTAGGGCAGGGATCCTCAACCTGTGGCCCAGCGGCCAGATGCAGCCCACAGCACCATTTCATGTGGTCCTCCACTGCCTCCACCACACCGGGAAGTGCCATGTGGTGGAGAAAGGGCAAAATGGCCATCTGGCCCCCATAATTGTCTGAGGGAGCATGACCCAGGCCCTGGCTTAAAAAGGTTGAGAACTGGTTTAGGGGCTAAACTAGATGATACATTAAAATAAGTGGAAAATTAGTTTATGCATGCACTTACCTAATTTGATTTTTGTGATTTGAATTTCAGCAGAGGGTCATTATTAGGATTATTAGGCATAAAATGCGTCCATTCCTGAACCTGTTATTTGACCTTGGAGGGAAGTCATTACTGGCCAAAGGAATCTTCATAGCAAATAGATTGGGAAGCAGTTTTAATCTGAACTTTGGTATTGAGATAAGGAGTTAAATTCTTCTTTTTCATGTGTCATGGCCCTGCCTCTGATCCCAATTTGTTGTTATTGTGCTGGCAAATTAGAACTAAATTTTACCAACACTGGTAGGGCTCTCAGGGTAAGTAAAGTACTTTAGGAGTGGTTTTGCAAGTTCCACATCTCCCCAGTGAGTTTCTATGACAAAAGGTTAAAAGGAGCCTCCCTGGGCGAGGGAGGGCTCGAAGACGCCGCCGCGTGAGATGTCGCTGCTGCCGCGCCCCCCCGGCCCCCGTCACCGGCCGGGAGGAGGTTAAAAGGAGCCTCCCTGGGCGAGGGAGGGCTTGAAGACGCCGCCGCGCGAGACGTCGCTGCTGCCGCGCCCCCCCGGCCCCCCTCACCGGCCGGGAGGAGGTTAAAAGGAGCCTCCCTGGGCGAGGGAGGGCTCGAAGATGCCGCCGCGCGAGACCTTGCTGCTGCCGCGCCCCCCGGCCCCCGTCACCGGCCGGGAGGAGGTTAAAAGGAGCCTCCCTGGGCGAGGGAGGGCTCGAAGACGCCGCCGCGTGAGACGTCGCTGCTGCCGCGCCCCCCGGCCCCCGTCACCAGCCGGGAGGAGGTTAAAAGGAGCCTCCCTGGACGAGGGAGGGCTCGAAGATGCCGCCGCGTGAGACGTCGCTGCTGCCGCGCCCCCGGCCCCCGTCACCAGCCGGGAGGAGGTTAAAAGGAGCCTCCCTGGACAAGGGAGGGCTCGAAGACGCCGCCGCGCGAGACGCCGCCAATGTTTGTTGGACCTTGTTGGACTCTCCCTCGGCCAGCTGGCCTTGGAGGGAGAGAAACCTGGGGGCCTTGGGCGGCGATAGAGGATTTTGTATGGGGGGGGTCTTTGGTGGGATATTGTTTCTTTTGTATATTATGGAAGCCGCCAAGAGTCAGGTTCACCTGAGCAAGGCGGGGTATAAATTTGAAGAATAAATAAATAAATAAATAAATAAATAAATAAATGCTAGAGAAAAGAACACCGATCTCCTGAGTATAATCCATTATTCTATCCAGTACTCTGATCCCAATACACAACTCATATTTTAACCAACAAAAATGCATACATGCTTTTAATGTGTTGTTTTGTTTGCCCTTGAAGAATAATTGGGGGGGGGGATGTCTTTGAACTCAGAGATTAAACAAAACAACAAAAAAGACAAAAAAGTTGTGGCACCTTAAAGACTAATTGAGGAGAGTGAATTTCTAACTACAGAATGCCCACACAACACGGATTAAGGAAAAAAGGATTTATGAACAAGGGAATGTGCCAAAAAATATATGAGACTTGGCATTCCTTATTTTTTTCCCCTCTGGACATTAAGTACTGATTAGTTTTCTGCAGAAATTCACTTGCAAGATGAATAGGGCTAAGCTGGTGATGGGATATGCTTATATAGAACTTGAGAAAGTTCCTCTTTTGAACCAGAACTCAAAAGGCAGCATAGAGTAGCTGGGGAGATTGAGAGTTTTGTCTCACAAGTAACTTTTTCAGCCTCTGTCATTATGCATGCATGCTCCACTCCCAATGCTCCTACTCGCATTTAGTGATGTGTATTTAGTGTAAATCCCTGAAAGAGTGCATTACAGCTCTCTTCATGCCAGAAACCCTAATAAGGCAGGACTTCAGAATGCAAGAAATGTTTTAAAGTGCTCTAACACAAAAAGTCATGGGGAGTAGATCATGAGTGTCTGTACATGTCTCCATCACCCCAAGGTTTAATATTACTTGGATTGCTGATGAACACCTTCACAGGGCTGCTAAAGCTGTAGTATCTCACATTTTAGCTTTCTTGACAATTTATTTATTTATTTACATTTATACCATCCCCTTTTGGTGCAAGCACCACAATTGCAAAAAGCATTGTTCACCACTGACACAAGGAAAAACAGCAAAGTACCAAACAAAAGGTTTCAGAGAAAGAGTTTCACCACAGTAAAATAAAGAGGACAGACACATTTGTTTTGCTCACAGTATTGGGAAACTGTTTAAACTTTAACCTCTAACCTGCAGTGAGGCGTGGGCTGCTGAGCAGAGGAGTGGGGCAAACTCTGTGCTGGGATGATGGCGTGCGTGCCCACAAAGAGGGCTCTGAGTGCCATATGTTCGCCACCACTGTCCTAAAGAATTCACCACTAATCTAATCCACCCAGCACTACCTGCCATAATGATTGTGACCTATTTAATTATTGTGACATTGTGTTGTTCTATTGAATTGTTACACTGTATTTGATTGTATGTTGTGAGCCGCCCTGAGTCGGTTTTCACCGAGTAGGGCGGCATATAATAATAATAATAATAATAATAATAATAATAATAATAATAATAATAATAATAATAATAATAATAATAATAATAATAATAATAATAATAATAATAATAATAATCTCACTCTATGTAAATCAACTAAAAAAACTAGAGTAGGATAGGTAAAAGACTATCCCAGCTCCATTGCCAATCTGGAGTGAGGCTAAAAATCCTTATCTGGCCCTGAAAAAAGATGATGCAAGAAGTACTCTAGATCATAGGCTGTTGAGGGTGGGTCCTTGATGATCTGAATAACAAAAGAGGCAGGGGCTTAGGTGAGGTATAGCCTAAGGTATATGGCAGAGGTATAACCCCTGCACCTCTCCCTGCCCCCCACCAGGTGACACTCAATGTAGTCACTCTAGGCACCCCTCTCTCATTCACTCCTAGAGGAGAAAACACTCCATTTTCCTAGCTGCTGTACAGCTATTCCATGGGGTGTGAAGTGTTTAGCAACTGCAAAAGCAGAACAAAAACAAAAGAAGTGTGGCACCTTTAAGGTGAGCACATACATTTCAAAATAAGTTTTCATGGATTACAGTCAACTTCTTCAGACACACAGCAGTCTATCTCGGTTGTTTGCTTGACTAACATCATACAATGCCTGACAAGTAAAGGATAAAGAACCAAGGTCTCTCTTTTTTTTATCATATAATTAGCTGGTTCTTTGATTTAAAGCCCATTTTTAAAACTGACAAATTTTCAAAATGGCTTGTGAAATTTAAAAAAGGAAAATACAGTAGAGAACATAAGCACAATATACACAATTACACAACATGTCCCAAGCAGAGATAGAGTGCAGAGGTTTGTTTTGAGAATCACCAGATTAAATTTAGCAGAAAAAGTAAAACTGAACACACAATTTGGAAGTGTCTCCAAATGACAGTTATAATTCTGTTGCAATACAAGTTCCTACACATTTCCACATGAGACAATTGCCTGTGTGAGGAATGTTCTTACTCAATTGGCAAGGCCCAAAGAGAGAAATACTAATTATTGGAACGGGGAAAGATTCAGAGCAAATGGTGCTTGCAAAATGACCTTAAGGGCAAAATCTAATGATCCAACTATCAAAAGTTTGGTTCTGTAAATAATGGTGCCATGTTCATTCCCTCTAGGCTCCATTATTGGCTTGTCAAAAAGACTTTGTTTGGCAACTTGGCAAGACAGAGAAAGAGAAACAGAAGTTTCAGCTTATCTGAATGTGAACCAGTAATGTTTTCTGCTCCCACACTTAGGATGTATTTATGGGGATGTGGGAACTAAATGGAAGAAACCCATTTCCATGTTCAATATACCTGTACTGTTAGGATGTCTATTTTCAGTTCGTAAAATAATTGATTCTTGCAGTCTGCTTGAGAATACACTGAAAGTAATGGCAAGCTGACTTTTCTTATTTCTTTTTTTTAACCATAGGAAATGCACAGATATAACTGGTTTATGGAAGCTGTACATCCCACATCACTGGAGAAAACTCAGTTTAAAAAAGTGAGCATATTATCAGTAAGAGGTTATGAAGGACTACAGCACTCATGAACATAATGAGGTAGAAGTTTATGGGAATTTCAGTTGAGTCTAGAGAGGCATCTACATTGCATCCTACTATATAATAATTAGGGGTTGTCAAGTCTCTTCCAATTTAAGGTGACCTTCTCCAGGTTAACTAAGTATAGAATATCAGAAGTGGTTTGCCATTCCCTTGTTTTGGAGGAATTCTGGGATTGTGTAGCTCATTGAAGACCACACAGGATATCTGTTCTCTTTCAGATAATAATAAAATAATTTCATGTCATTCTGGGTTGAAAGGATTTTTACTGGAGAAACACTGCTCAGGGGATGCCCAAATGAGGGTCCTTTCATGTTCCCAAGATCTTTTTCCACCAAAGTGGTCCCTATTTATCTACTTGCAATTTCTTGCTTTTGAATTGCTAGGTTGGCAAGAGCTGGGATAAAGACAGGCACTCATTCTGTCATGTAATACCCAGGTCTCAAGATGCCAACTTGCCATCCTTCCAGCTAACAAGACAAACTTCTTAACCACTGAGTCACCACAGCCCCTTTCTCCTTCAGAGCACAGTGGGGGATTGAAGTCCGAAGTCCTGACTAGGACTGGGAACCGAGGGGCGGGCCGCACACAGGGAACGCGGGACAGATGTTTAGTTGCTGTCCCCTGTTCCAGCCCCCTGGCTTCAACTCGGGCTCCTGAGCAGCCGGTCAAGAGAGACCCTTCCCTTAGGCTGCTGCTGGTGAATGCCAGGTCTGTCTGCAATAAGGCCCCCCTGCTCTCTGACTCCATTTTGGGGGAGCGGACGGACCTGGCATGCATCACTGAAACCTGGCTGGCACCAGAGGACGGAGTCCCGCTATCTGAATTGTGTCCGGCCGGATTCGGTATTTGGCACCAGCCTAGGGAAAAGGGGAGGGGCGGTGGAGTCGCCGTAGTGGCCAGGGAGTCACTGGGAGTCGCCAGGGCCACGGCTCCGCATATTCCGGGTTGTGAGACCCTGCTCCTGCGTGTGGGCCCAAAAGGGCAGTTGGGAGTCTTGCTCCTATACCTGCCTCCCTGTAGGGTAGCAGACTCCCTGCCCGAGCTCCTTGAGTCGGTCTTGATGCTGGCGTTGGAGTCCCCCAGGCTTATGGTGCCGGGGGACTTCAACCTGCCATCATTGGGAGCGAGTTCGGAGGTGGCTCGGGAGTTCATGGCTTCCATGACAGCCATGGGCCTGACCCAGGTAATTCAGGGTCCTACCAGGAACAGTGGTCACACCCCGGACCTAATTTTTATATCGGAGCCGTGGCAGAGTGATCTGAAATTACAGAACTTAGACATCTCTCCTGTGTCATGGTCAGATCACTATCTGGTGACCCTAGACTTTCTGGGGGCGAATCTTCACCGCAGGGAGGCAGGACCAGTTAGATGGGCCCACCCCCGGCCACTAATGGATCCGGAGGGTTTCCAGAGGGAGCTGGGGTGTTTTCCTCTTGACCTGCAATGCGATTCGACAGAGGCTCTCGTCAACTCATGGAACGAGAGAGTGACGGCAGGCTTAGATAGGATCGCTCCACTATGGCCTCTCCGCCCCCGTTTGCACCAATCTGCCCCTTGGTTTACTGAAGAGCTGAGGGAGCTCAAACGGGCAAAGAGATGCCGAGAGCGCCTCTGGGTGAAGACCCGGAGTGAGTCTGACCGAACACTAGTTAGAGCAGCTATTAAAGACTACCTAGTGGCAATAAGGGCGGTGAAACGTCAATATTTCACCGCCCTTATCGCCTCTGCGGATAATCGTCCAGCCGCCTTGTTCCGGTTGACCAGGACCCTCCTTGGAAGAGCCCTGGTTGGCAAGGATCGGCTGAAGCATTTGCTGATTATCTAGTGGGGAACGCATGGAACTGGGCACAGTCTAGCCATGTTATCTGGGATCGGTTTGATCCAGTTGACCCTGAGGAAGTGTACAGACTTCTTGGATCTGTTCGTGCCACTGCCTGTGAACTGGATCCATGCCCTGCCTGGCTAATTAAAGCATCAAAGGCAGTGGCAGGTGGTTGGGTTGAGATGATTATAAATTCATCATTGAAGGAGGGGTCTTTCCCAGCACCATTAAAACATGCTTTAGTGCGCCCCTCCTAAAAAAACTATCTCTCGACCCTACGGTAATTGCAAACTACCGACCAGTATCTAACCTACCCTTTTTGGGTAAGGTGCTGGAAAAGGCTGTGGCACAGCAGTTACAGGAAGTTCTGGATGAAGCGAATTATCTGGACCCTTTTCAGTCAGGATTCAGGCCCGGATATGGTACTGAAACTGCACTGGTCACTTTGGTGGATGATCTCTGGAGAGAGCGGGATGGAGGTCACCCTTCTATCCTTGCTGTTCTCGATCTCTCAGCGGCCTTCGATACAGTCGATCATGACATTCTTTTGGGAAGGCTCCAAGGATTGGGGATCCAGGGCACTGTGTTGGCCTGGTTTTCCTCATTTCTGAGGGGCAGGACCCAGACGGTATGCCTGGAGAGTGAGAGGTCCAGCCCTAGGCTCCTCCAGTATGGGGTGCCTCAGGGCTCGGTACTCTCTCCTCTCCTGTTTAACATCTATATGAAGCCACTGGGTGAGATCATCCGTTCCCACGGGGTAAGGTATCACCAATATGCTGATGATACCCAGTTGTACATCTCGGCCCTTGGGGATCCAAGCGGTGAAGTGGAAGTCCTAACCAGGTGCCTGGAGGCTGTTAGGGTCTGGATGGGGGAAAATGGGGTACAACTGAATCCCGGCAAGACTGAGTGGCTGTGGGTAAGGGGCCCTGTGTTATCTCGGGAGCTTCCAGCTTTGGTTCTGGATGGGACAGTCTTGCCCCAAACAGATCCGGTGCGTAATCTGGGGGTCCTCCTGGACTCACGACTACTGTTCGAAGAACAGTTGGCAGGCGTGGCCAGGAGGGCTTTTGCACAACTTCGTGTAATATACCAGTTACACCCTTTCCTAGACCGGGACTCCTTGCTCAGGGTCACACATGCACTGGTCACCTCCAGACTTGATTACTGTAATGCGCTCTACATGGGGCTGCCCTTGGTGACCATTCGGAGACTCCAGCTGGCCCAGAATGCGGCTGCTCCGGTAGTGATGGGGTGTGGGCGTTATGCTCGTGCCTCACCACTGCTTCGGCGGTTGCACTGGCTGCCAGTATGTCTCCGGGTGCAATTCAAGGTGCTGGTTATTACCTTTAAAGCCCTATATGGTAGTGGGCCAGGATATCTCAGAGACCGTGTCCCCCCAAGAATGTCTGTCCATCCCACTAGGGCAGATCGGAGAGGCTCTCTTGTAATTCCATCAGCTAGAGAGGCTCGCCTCTCTAGCACTAGAAGGAGGGCCTTCTCCGTGACCGCCCTGGCCCTGTGGAACCTCCTGCCAATCGAGCTACGACAACAGACAGAGCTCCTGCCCTTCCGGAAAGGCCTTAAAACCTGGCTGGCAGGACAAATTTGGGGATCAAAGAATGCTGGATCACATGTTGGGTGGCTGATCGGTTGAGGCAGCCACCTTCTGCTCTTACCTCCTTACTCCTGTCCTTGTCTCCTTTCATAATCTTTGTGATTTTTAGCCTATCTTTTAATATTGTATTAATTTAGATTTTTAACTATTACTAGGGAATTGAATTTTGATTGGTAGTTTTAATTATGTATTTTAAACCTGTTTTGTAAGCCGCCCAGAGTTGGGGTTTCTCCCGATTGGGGCGGGATAATAAGTTAGAATAAATAAATAAATAAATAAATAGCTGGGCAGGACTTACTGGACTATCCATACAGAGGCAAAAAAGAGAAATGAATCTCATGCATTGCTGTATTTCTTCTTCTTGTGCCATATCTGATTCTGAATATTGGCAATCATCATGGCAATCAACTCTGAAGACTGTCCTGCGAATATAATGCTGTGGCCTTTCATCTGCCTTCTGCATGACAATGTGACACCCATACCACTGATCCAGCTCTGCAAGTCACTTTCTGGTCTTGAGTCCTTTTGGCATGCAAAGTCCTCCTCAGTCTCAGGCCAATATTGAGGAAGCTGCTGCTCTCCATCAAGTTGGATTTAAGTGGGATTTAATCCATTTAGGTACCATCACCTTTCCCTGTGGACTTCACCGAGGCCGCTAGTCCTCTGGGTTCTCAGGTTAGTTAACTGCTGCCTGAAGCTTGATGTTGAGTTGCTGGCAGTATGGTCTACTCTGTTACCATAGCAGGATAATCTGACCAGACTGGAATTGTTGTATTTAAGCTCCCTAAATTTATTTTTCTAAATCAGCCTAATTTTGATTTTCTGGAAAATTCCCACAGCATGAAATGTTATATAAAGTGTGCCTTGAGAATATTAATTGTTGCTTTGTTTTTTCGCTCCTATGTTTCCACCTTAGTATTATTTATATCAGATATTCTCAACCTGCAGCCTGTGGGCCAGATGTGGCCCACAGCACTATTTCATGTGGCCCCCACTGCCTCTACCACACCAGGAAGTGCCATGTGGTGGAGGAAGGGCAAAATGGCCATTTGGGCCCCAAAGCTGTCTGAGGGAGTGTGACCCGGCCCCTGGTTTAAAAAGGTTGAGAGCTCCTGATTTATATAGTAATCAGTGATTAGAGGACCAATGTAGTGTGATAGTTAAAATGGTGGAATAGGAATGGGTCCCATTGTGGCCTGCTAATGGGCAGGGACATAAGAAAAGCAAGCAGCATTTCAGCTTTCCAGGTCTACCGACCCTTCCTGGAGACCAAGATAACCTGGCAGGCAAGCAGGCCTCACCCCAACCTGGAGAAGTCACTGGCAAGGATGGCGAAAGGAGTATCTTTGGCAGAGCGGCTGGAAGCAGGATGAGCTCTAGGAATGTGGAGCCTGCAATGGCCAACATTATTGCCCATCTTTAAAGGGCATCTGCTTAATAGAAAAGAAGACTCCAAGCCAGTTATGGGAACTCAAGCTTAGGTGAGGAGGGGAAGTGGTGAAGAGCTAGTGAAGTCTGCTAAGACCCTCTGTGGACTAGTAGGGTGGGGCATTTTTCTGTTTCTGGTCACCCAGCAAAATAACAATTATCATGGTCCTCTGCCCCCAGAACTGCACAAAAGTGAGTCTCAAAAACATGCAAACTCTTTCTCAGAGTGGCTGTAAAAATCCTATCTTGTAGCAAGGAATTTTAGGGCATGTCTTCTCATCTACCATACAAGAAGGAAGGAGCTGAGGATTAACATTTCTGTCCCCTTTCTTACTAGTGTCAGCTGCAGTTTATAGTAGCACAAATATACCACTTCCTTTCAACCGGAAAGCTGTTTGCTTTTTAAGGCAGATGCTTGCTCTTGATCCTGGCTTGTCCCCAATGCATGAAGTGTAGGAGTGACGTTTGCCCTGAAACACGATGCCATATGTGCCCTGCCATGTACAATCACACCACAAACAGATGCTGCTAAACGCTACTCATCATTCATTCATCAGGCAAGCATGCTGTACAAGCCCATGGTTTTTACTTATTCAAAGCCTGCTACTACAAACTGGGATTCAAAACTTTGTATAGGTACAGTCTTATGGGGAGGAACAAGCAGGGAACAGCTTAGGCCAGCAGCTTTTCTTTCTTTCTTTCTTTCTTTCTTTCTTCCTGGCCTAATTATGTCAGCTCTTTGCTTAACTCCTGGATGCCAAATACAATTTGCCTTCTTTATTTTAGAAATATGCAGGTGATCTTCTTTCTCCTCCCAGATCTGCAAACCCTTGGCAGTTGTTTCTGCATATGAATACACTGAAAGAAGTTTGCTCTTTCCTTTGCTTGGCATGAAAGCTGCCATCATCTTTTAATGGAGAGCTCTCTACACATTGAGCAACTGTAGCTATAAAGTCCAATGTTCCTTTTAGGACAGGGGTGTCACAAGTGTAAAAGTATCCTGGGTAGGCTGCAATAGTTTAGCATTTGTGTTGTAGATTTAGGGTCTCTGAAAAATGCAGGTTGTAAGTTTGGGGAAAGAATGAGACAGCAAGGATAGAAGGAAAATCTGATAGCAGCAATGACAATGGATGAACCATGTTCAAGGCAAAATTGCTCCATGCCTAGGTTATAGCTGGGATTCCTTGCACTGGGCTAAGGCTGCCTTGTCTATAGGAATTAGCATTCCAAATGTCCTAAAAGAGCTTTGCCTCCACTACTTCTTTCACCGTTCTGCAGTTCCTTTCACCTGACCTAGTGTGAGAGAGATTAGCTGGCACAATGTGGCTGTTGCCCAGGGTACACCTGACCACAAGCTGACCAGATCTTTGTTCATTAAAAAAAATGCATGGCATGAAGTACTTATTGGCTGAATCATGAATACCCAGTGCTTTGTAGACATTTGTCATGCAGTAAAACCACTGTTTACAAACTTGGTCCATTCCATCAGCCTTTGTTGTAAAATTATAAACCAAAGCAAGTTTTCCCATAGGAATGCATTGAAAATAAAAATTGTCCTGACCAGACCAAAAAATAATTAAAAACTACAACTCTCCCCCCCCCAAAAAAAAATCCCAATAAAAGTCAGACATGATCATCCCCCACTTCTCGATAAATTCAACCAGCTGGTGAGGGGATGTGGTGGAGAAAAGGGGGTGTTCTATCTCCTTCCCCCCAGCAGAACCCCAATGGAGATTGATTGGAAAAAAAATGACATATACAGTACGGTAAAGGAAGAAGCAATCTCCCTACCTTTTGCACACTGCTACTTTTTCCTGAACGCTTTGTCCAGGCATTGAGGGAGCCCACGTGGTGGTGGCATTTTTGGCAGTGTTTCCACAGTGTCCTGTGCTTCCACCAGCAGTGACACTCTGGGTACCATATCTGCTCCATTCTGGTCTTTGTCTGCAGACTCTGCCGCTAGAAGTGGCGGACACTGTTGGAAACAGCACGAAAAATGTCTCTGCTGCCTCCGCCTTTGCAGCAGAAAGCGATGAATTGCGACTTCCAGCAGTAGGAGCAGGAACCATTTTAGAGTCTAAAATGGCACTGGGCTGCCATTTTAGACTCTAAAATGGTGCCAGTAGTGTAATGCCCAGTCATAAAGCAGAAAAAAATACTCGTAAACCAAGACTTAATTTCTGTAGAAATGTAACCCAGGGCAGTCGTAAGCTGGGGTTTTACTGTATTTGCATTTGTCTCCTTTTGAAATGTACGCATTGTTATGGACATTTCCCAATATTTATTTATTTAGTTAGTTCTAGGTAGCTAAATCTGACCTTTCTGGTCTTATTTTATCTACAGATGGACATAATAAACCAGGGAACAAAATGTTAATATCCAAATATTTAGCATATTGATTCATAAACCCTGTAAGAAGTTTACCTTTCTTAATCAAAGTGAGTATTTTAATTTTCTTAAATAGTATTGCACATTTTGTAAAAAAAAATAATTATTAGCTCTTTCATAAATATTTCTTAAGAGCTTATGAAACCAGAAGAGCTTAACCAATGTCTAGATGAAAGGTTGGTGTTCTCACATAGAATAGGAGATAGACGTATGAATAAGTTCACATCTATGTATGGACTTAGCTTTCTTTCTTTTTCTCTTTCTTTCAAAACTCATTCCTTAATGATTGCTGGTACCACTTCTTGATACTTTTCCATCTGATTAGATCGGGTTTTACTGGCCATGATGAGTTACCACAACAATTCATTACAAGCACTGCTAACTAGCATCCTTCATTAAATTAAATGGGGAGAGGAAGGAGAATGCTTCAAAGCAGTTCATCTAATTATTTTACAGTATTTGAATTTTTAAAAAATAAAACTTGCTTATTCTCCCTTAGCAAAGCTCTCATGCCTGAAAAATGAAACCTCTTCAATTTTCCTGTGTTTGCATGTTTAATTTACTATGCAAATAAGACAAGGTGAAGGTCATATGCAATGATACTGACATGTTGAAAGAACATCTATTTCTTACTTTAGTAATACAGTAATACACCGGATAACATTATGACTTGGTTCCACAAGTCATGACGTTATCCGATTTTTAGCGTTGTCCGATGCATGCACTGAACAACGCTAAAAAAAAAGCCCTGACTTCAGGGACAAACCGCTTTAAAGGCAGGCAGGGAAAGAAAGAGACCTCCCTGCCTTTAAAGCCACCCCCCTCCCGCAGCGGTCTCTTTGACTGCAGTAGGGTCGGGAAAAGCACCCGCCTTTTCCCCGACCCTACTGCAGTCGCAGAGACTGCTTGTCTCTTTCTTTCACATCTCTCTCTTTCTCCCTCCCTGTAGTTTACATACAGGGAAGGAAAGAAAGACACAAACAGTTCTCTCTCTCCCTGTAGTTTAAATACAGGGAGGAAAAAAGACGCGACCTTTTTTAAACTACAGGGAGAGAGAGAACTGCTTGTGTCTTTCTTTCCTTCCCTGTATGTAAACTACAGGGAGGGGGGAAGAGAGAGATGTGATTAGTTCTCTAGAGAACCAATTACGTCTCTCTATTTCCCCCTTCCCTGTAGTTTAAAAACAGGGAGGGAAAGAAAGAGACAAGCAGTCTCTGCGACTGCAGTAGGGTCGGGGGGAAAGGCGGGTGCTTTTCCCTGACCCTACTGCAGTCGCAGAGACTGCTGCAGGTGGGGGGGGGGTGAATTGGGTAGTTCTACCCAAACCACCCCACACCCGCAGACCATTGCATCGGATAACGCTAAGACTCATTATCCAGAAACGTTATCCGATGCAAGTTTTTTCCCAAAAACTTGCATTGTTATCTGATTCTAGTGTTATCCGATGCAATCGTTATCCGGGGTATTACTGTACTTGGTTTCTTTTCTCCACCTGCAATACCTGAGATCAGAAATACTGTAAAAATAGAAACTCAATCCTTAAGAGCCCAGAATATTTTGCAGAAAGACATCACAGACCAAGACTCATGGGACATGATTTTGAGATTTGGACATGGGAATATGAATTCCAAATTATGCTTCTGCTGGTTTCCCATCCAGAACTCCATACTATCACATGCTTCCTCTATGCTCTTAGCTTATGTTTTCTGGAACAACAAAGTTGAAAATGTCTTGCAGAGAGTATTGTAAGGAGAATAATGAAACAGTCACACCTAAAACCTACTGCACTCTGGTCAACTATTTAGATCCCAGCATGACTTTCTGTGTTCTTGTAGGCCTTTGACATTTATTTATTTTTTAGTCGTACTTGTTCATCGCCCTCCTCCCCGAAGGGACCCAGGGCGATTTACAGCATGTCATATCAACCACAACAATTTAAAATCGATTAAAAGACTAAAAAATTAAAAGACTAAACAACTCTTATTCATTCTATGTGTCTGTTGAAGGTGGGCCTAAAATTGGATTTAGCCCATAGTCACCAATTGGAATCTACATATTAAACCTTTCTGAAGGGAAATCATATTTAAATCATAAATCATAACTGCTGCATTTGTAATAGAAGAAGTTTATAGGCAGGAATAGCAATTCACTATGGCCAAAAGGATTGTAAGGGACATGGTAGGCTTCCTCTCCACCCCCAACCCCCAAGCAAAGCTGTTAAGTTAGAGTTGTAGCCAAAGGTTGAAATCTAGAAGCAGATCAGTACTTTATGTCCAATAATAGTAAAGTGGCTTCTAAGGGGGAATACATAAGACAAATCAGCAGGTAAGAGAGAGTTACTTAATGTTTTCCCTTGATCTAATGCTTCTCTTTTGCAAATACCCCCTCCAGGACATTTTAACTGGCTTTACAGTCAGGCAGCCTAGAGGTGCGGCATCTAAAGAGCCAGAGCAGAGTAATTGTGCATGAAAAAGTCTAGGTTGTAAACGAGGACTTTCTGAAGGAAACAACTACTTGTGTAGAAGACTCCTACCAGTAGCCTCCATTCTGCTGCAGCTTCTTTCTCTTTTGCATCCAGATCAATTTTTGGACTGCCAAAATGAAGCCACTTTCTTGGCTTTGTTGCTGGCATTATTAGATCTTTATTAGTACATGTTTCTGGTAGTAATCGTCAGACTAGCAAATGAGCCAGGTTCTGTATCTCTCCACATTCACATAGTGTGTTGTTGTCTATCAGCAGCCACACTTGAGCATGCTTGTCTTACATTGAGGCACTCTGCTCTCAGCCTGTTCAGGATCCTCCAAGCGACCGAGGGGAATTCAAGTTTCTCAGCCATATCCTCCTTTAATGTTATTCCTTGTTCAGTGATCTCCTTCCTCCATTTTCTAATTTGGTTCTTTTCTTGCATTCCCTCAAGAGTGTTTGTTCTTGCCATAAAGTTGTTCCTGGATATGAACTGGCAGACTTGAGGTACATATCCATTCAGAAAATGTTGAGGGTCTTTATTTTGTTTAGTTATCTTGGCATCTGCTCCTACTTCTCTCCTTATCTTTGGTGGAGTGATACCAAAAAGAGGATATATTTCAACTGCTGTAGGTTTGAGGCATCCTGTCACAATATGCATTGTTTCATTAACAGCCATATCAACTTGTTTCATGTGTGTGAATGTGCTTCATATTGGAGCAGCATACTCTGCTGAAAAAACGCTCAGGGCCATTGCTGATGTACATAGCATGGATGGTTGAGTTCCCCATGTATAGTTTTTTAGTTTCCTGATAATTTTGTACTAACTTTAGCTTTAGTATTCAGGTAGTACTGCTTAAAGAGAGTGTCATGCTGAGAATCTATTTCTTAAACTTTAGATACTCTTGAGATACTCTTCACCAGATTTTCTGTTATATGTGTGCCATTTTATTGGCTTTCACTTTGGATTGTTTTGGCATTGGCATTTAGCCATTTGGAACCAGGAGATTGCTACTCAATTCCAAGCATCTCCAGATAAAAAGATAAAAATATAACAATTACTGGTGTGTCCCCCCCCTCACTGCCCCAATATCCATGGGTACTGTTTTCATGGATTCAGTTTTCCATGGCTCTAAAAATATTCAATAAAAATCTCTGCTTCTACTCAGATTAGCTACACACAGACAATCACATTTTTGTTGCCTTGTTTATATTTCACTTTAAAATTTAACATTTCAATAAATAAAGAGGCATGCAGCTGGCACCATAAACTGTGCAAGTTTTACAGGGATGAAATAAATATGAAAATGCATATTGTGCTTTTTACAGATCCCTTCTTGTGGAATTGTAAAGGCACTTAAAGATGGACCAAGCCCTATTCAAATTAAAGACAAAAAAGCAAAAAGCCCTCCTTTCTGCTTGCTAAGAGCTTGTACATTAGTTGGTGTCTTTCGTGATAGGGATCACAGCTGTCCGTGCATATTAGATAAACACTAGCCACTTTGCAACTGTTTATATGCCTAAATATTTTATAAGAAAATACTGAACATTTAAGCCATCTTGTGTTTCTGGGGCAACAACATAAACATCACTTTCATTAGATATAAGCAGGAGATGGAACCAACAGTAAGGTTTATTTTATAAGATGGTGGAAATTGCTTGACGCAAGCTAAAATTAGTAAGAGATATTATTTAGAGCTGCATAGGGATTTTTTTTTTGCATCAAGAAGGGATTTAGCTAATTTTATATCTTTTGCCTACGCAAAAGGTATCTGTATGATCTTCAAATCCATCAGCTCACATAGATATGAGTACTGTATGTGATTCCCATTGCTACCAAGAGCAAATTTCCCATTGGCTTTAATGGAACATCCTTGTATCTGATGATAACATAAAGCTTCAGCTTCAAGCTTGTAAAGCTAAAACAGTTTGAGGTTTCTAAACCAATTTACAACCAGTTTATATGGCTTGCTGCACCTACAAAACAGAGCTTTGACTGATTAAAGAGCTTTCGGTTAACTGTCTGCCTCTTAACTGATGGATTAATTAAACAATTTCACTAACATTAATTTACACACTTCAGCATTCACTGGTGCATATAGACAAAATCAGCTAATAGGTTTGCTTTATTGGCCACGTGTATAGCTTTGGTGTTAAGCCCACGTCCAACTTTTTTCCTCACTCTCTACCTTCCCAGTTCCATTCTTTATACAGTAACACCTTGGTTTTTTTTTCTTTTTTATTAGGTATTTAAAACAAACAGGTATACATATACAAAAATGACAAGAGAAAAAAATAGAACATTTGTAATCAGAATAACACACTCAGCGTAGATATATATGGAAAAAGAAAAAACAATGAAGCTATCTCAGAGAATAAAGTTACTTATTAATGTTATTTTTCCTCCTGATTGCTATTACCAATTATTTTTCTACACCTTGATATTTCCCATGCCTACTACCACCCATGTGCTATATACAATGTCCAGGGGGTTATAAATCTTTACAACTTCCAAAAAGCATTTTGTTCCGGGTCAGGGAATATACCTTTCTTCTTTACCGTCGTGTACTCAATAAATGGTTTCCAAGTTCCCCAGAATCTATTATCTTGGTTTTTTTTACCTTTCTTGGCCTTTAGCTCCCATGTAAGCTTCTGATTAAGTGCCAAATCCCACATTTCTTTATACCAGTCTAGCAATTTTAAATTTTCATTATTTTTCCAATTTTTTGCTATATACTGTCTGGCTATTGACAACATCACCGTCAACAACTCCTTGTTATCATTATTCATTTTATACTTCTCCACCTCCGTTACCAGTATTGTATCTGGACCCAAATCAAACTGCATATCCAATATGTTTTTAATGTCATTTTCTATTTCCCCCCCCCAAAAAAAAATTTCAACCTTTCACAACTCCACCACATGTGCTCATATGTACCCCTTACTTGTTTACATCTCCAACATTTGTCACTTTGCCGATTGTACATCTGATGCAGTTTCATTGGGGTCCTGTACCACCTCCACAGTAACTTATAATTATGTTCTTTCACTTTGACAGACATAGTTCTCATGATCCTTCTCCTCCACATTTTTTGCCATTTTTTCTCTGTAATTGTCACTTCCAATTCATTTTCCCAGCTATTTCTAAATAATTCTTGTATATTTCCACAGTTATTTAAAATTCTGTAAATGTTACTAATTATCCCTTTGATCCCTATGTCTCCTTTCCTTATTTTGGCCAGAAGTATCTCGAAATTCGTACACAGTAACACCTTGTAATGTCCAATATGTTCAAAGCATTTTCCCTATTCTTAATTTTAAAAAGAAAGAAAAGAAAGAAAATACAATGGCATGGTCTGCTCTTGTATCATTAGCCCATCACCTGCCATTCTCCAGAGAGTGGTCTGTGGCACCCTGGCTTCTGAAGAATTTCAATAAACATATTTTTGGAGGATCTTGAACAGAAGTTGGTGTTGTTGCCTGTAAAAGTTTACAATTTTTTTAAAAAAACAAAATTCAAAACTCTTTTCACTATTCCAAAACCTTTAGGTCAGATAAAGGCAATCTGGTGCTTTTCAAATGTTAGATGAACTTGAGGAATGTGAAAAGCAGTTTATAAGCTTAATTGGTCATTTATCGTGGATTCTAGGCCTATGATCGCAATCTACTCTTATCAAATAAGCATTTTAATTTGAAAGTATCACTACTAGCAATGACTTATGGTTCTTCTATATGAGATATGTATGCAGGTTTTTTCTGCCCCACTTTGTCACTTGATGTTGAAAGTGTGTCAAGGTTACCATGGTTTGCGTCCAGGCTACTGTCTGCTAAATTGGTGGTATTACACTATTAATCTACAAGCTAGTAAGAGATTTTGGTGAGAATTCCACTGCCTTAGAACACTGATCTATTTCCACTGATTATACAGGAAAACCAGTGATTTTTCAACATTAAAAGATAACTGAGAGCTGAAAACCTTCAACGAGAATTGAAAGTTTCTGATTTAGAGGTTTCCTACACAGACATCCGCTGAAAATGTGGTGTGCCTTATTTCCAAACTTTGTTCTGGACCAGATTGATAAACCAGCCAGCCAAATAATCAAGGGTTTTCCAAAGGTCAAAAGTGTTGATTTTATGAAAAAATTACAGCCCCACATACAGCTTATAACTGGAGTGACTGAGAGGGCCTTTTCTGGGCTCAGGTGACTGCCACCTATTCAGCACTAAGCAATTGTTCCTTGCCATCTCCAAATCCTTTGCTCTATATTCTTTCCATCTCTTTGTCTGTTGATGTCAGTTGTTTATTGCTGTCGATCTTTTTGATTTGTTTCTAGCAGGCATGCAGTAAAGAAAGCAATATGAACATATCTGTAATTCCAAGTAACTGTAAGTAAAAAGTTTTAAAATTATTTCTCCTATACATGTCCCAGATGAGATTTTGAGTGCCAGTTAATGAGAAAGGGGTAGATGCTAGGAGTCTTGTAGCTTTTATCTATGGTTCCATGTACTTCTACTGTTGCTCTGCACAAATACCAGTGCAGAACCTTCAATGTGAATTGAATTGAATGAACACAGTGCTGCTTCTAACATTCACAGGACTTTCCAGTCTTCAAAAGTTCTTAGTAGACATTAAGGGAAAGACATATTTCATAACACACTAGAGACAAGATGTGACAGTGAGATAAATTATGTGTTAGGACGAACAGATATCATTCAGCACTTGAAGGAGCACATCCTCTACAAAAATATATTAAATGTATGGTTTTCTTTCAGCTTCTATATCATATCCCTTTATCTTCTATTGCTGCTACATAAAATATGTGTATTATATGCTGCCAAGTCGGAAACAACTTATAGTAACCCTAATTGGATAATTTGAGATATGCAGATGATACCACCCTAATGGCAGAAAGTGAGGAGGACCTAAAGAAGCTCCTGATTTGGTTGAAAGAAGAAAGTGAAAAAGCTGGTTTGAGACTCAATATGAAGAAAACAAAGATCATGGCAACAGGCCCTATCAGTCCCTGGAAAATAGATGGGGAAGAAGTAGAAGCAGTGACAGATTTTACTTTCTTAGGATCAAAGCTCACTGCAGATGGTGATTGCAGCCATGAAATAAAAAGGCAGCTGATTCTTGGGAGACAAGCGATGAGAAACCTGGGGAGCATAGTGAAAAGTAGAGACATCAAATTACAAACAAAAATTCATATAGTCAAAGCAATGGTATTCCTGGTGGCAATGTATGGTTGTGAGAGCTGGACCATTAGGAAAGCTGAGCGCAGAAGAATAGATGCCTTTGAGATGTGGTGTTGGAGGAGAGTTTTGAGAGTCCCCTGGACAGCAAGGAGAACAAATAGGTCAATCTTAGAAGAAATCAACCCTGACTGCTCCTTAGAAGGTCAAATAGTAAAGATGAAGCTAAAGTACTTTGGACATCAAATGAGAAGAGAAGACTCACTTGAGAAAGCCTTGATGCTTGGAAATGTTGAGGGCAAAAGAAGAAGGGGGTGGCCAAAAATGAGATGGCTAGATGGTATTGTGGACACAATGGGCACAGAGCTGAGTGTGTTGAGGGGGATGGTGGTGGACAGGAGTGCCTGGAGGACAGTGGTCCATGGGGTCGCAAAGGGTCGGAATTGACTGTGCGACTAAACAACAACAAAATTGGATTTTCAAGGTAAGTGAGATACTTATGGAGATTCAGTAGTTGTACCCCTGCAAATAGTTCCCATGCCCAAGCAGGAATTCAAATAGATGTCTCCTGACTACTAGTCCATTAATCTATCTACTACACCACATCAAGTATTCACTTAATTACAGGAAGAATATTATTGTTCTGTAACCATGACTTCACTTTCATACTTCAAAACTACACTTCTGGAATGGAGATTCCTAATTTGAAACAAAAAGTTATAAAGTAAAGAATTAGAACCTATAACTCTATTATTATTATTTATTTTTTTTTTAAAAAAAGGAATTTAAGCTACTGTGCAATGAGGTCCCAAGAAATCTTTTCATCCAATATAAAGGACACAATTAAGAGAGAAGGAAGAATTTCAAAAGGCTGTACTCCCAGTTTAAACCTGAAAATGGTCTAAGCTTATTTTCATCAGTATTAGCTAATGAAGCATAGAAGTTCTTTTTGTTATTATGGAATTTGGAGTGAAATAGGCTGACTTTTCTCCTGAGAATGTTTGGGACATGTCTTCTCCCACTCATTGTGATTAAGTTGAGTTTGCATATACTCCCCCCTGCTCCCCCAAATAAAAGTTTGTCTGGGGTATTAAGAAGTATGAAGAGCTTGGCATTTTGACAGGCACTAGTGTGCATACAAATCTAGTCTGCTCTCCAATCCCTTGGGGGTGAGGGTGTGGAAATATATTATTTTCATATTCCTTTCTCCCTCGATTACATTCATCATACAACGTTTTACTGTTTGCACTTCCTAGAAACTAAATCTTTGCCTCTGTTCTTTTGTCTTCCCTATGTTGTTGTTATAGTAGTAGTTGTTCTTGTTTTTGTTCTATTCTTCTGTCTTAATGGGGATAACACTGATCAGGGGATTGTGGTCTTTTGCATTAATGCAAGTCATCTGCAATTCACTCTTTACAGGGATTCATTTTAGATTTATTCACCACAATGCAACAGACCAGAACAACACAGTAATTTTAAGGCCTCAGGAATAAAATGTAACAAGATGTTCAAAATTTGGGTTTGAGATAATTGAGAGTTGTTTATTTCCTTGTGCTGCTGATTACGTTGTAATGTGTTTCAGACATTGATGTTCCCCAAAGCAAGGGTTTGTTAGATTTGGCAACAAAACATTGTTTTAACCACTTAAAGGATCTCTATTTTGCTTGAACTAGCATGCAAAAAAACAACAACCCCTTAATGAAAGATTAATGTTCATGTTTGTGGTGCTCATCTCAGTGTCTGAGAGTAACCAACAACATTAAAACTGTAATCCTGTAAAGCCAATAGATAATTCAAGTAGTAAAAAAAGTCAAAATTAATACACTTAACTATTAACAGAAGGATCAAAATTTCCCATCCACTGAAACTCAGCCACAAATTGTGCTTCAAAAACAACAACACAGTTCCAAAATGAGTCTGAAGTATCCTGCTCATGTTTTGAAATGTCTAGGAAACCAGTGGTATTTCTGAGTGGGACTTTACACACCAAAAGTCTGTTTCTCCCCCCAAAAAATAATTTCCATAATTTTATTTTGGTTTTGTTTTCTGTGGAAACTCTACAAGAGAATATAATTACATTGCTGTGGAGTAGTTAGCTAGGAATGTTCTTGTAGTCAGATGGCAGGGAAAATTGTTTATATAAAACTCTTGAAAAATCTTAAAGATCAGTAGGAAACAGAACCAGTCCTGCTAGTAGACAATGTGAAGTGGCTATCTTAACTACCATATTTTTATAGCTTGAAAAGGAAGTAACTTTTGAGTTATTCAGTTTGTTCTGATAACAACCAAGATCATCCATACTACAATATTCTTGATTATTTTGAACATATGTGACTTGTATTTTATTTTTTGTTACATTTATACCTCACCCATCTGGGATATTCTCCCTCTCTGGACGGCTAACAACACATTTTAAAAATATGTACAATAAGAAATAAACAAAAAGAATAAATAAAACTAAATAAATTATAAATAACAAAACAGAAATAACACACACACATGATTAAAAATAACCATGAACAGGGGACATATCTTGGTGACAGGAAGAGTTAATAGAAGCTTATTGCTCAGCCTTTGGCATTATATCCCCAAAATACTCTTTATAGAGGAACAATTTAAGTTCTTTTTAAAATATAGGTAGAGATGGATCCTGGTGCAGCTCAACCGGACAAGAATTTTACAAAGTTGGTGCTGCCACTGAGAAGACTCTTCTCCGAGTCACAGCCTTTCTTGTACTTAGAAAAGTAATATTGAAATTATTACTATTGAAATTTCAGGAACAATGACATGGTGATTTGTTATTAAGTGGACTAGTCTACCACTGCCAACCCTGGATCATTAAGGAGATTTGGAGATTTGGTCATGCATATTTCCCTAACCAGAACTATCCAGTAGGTGGTAGTAGGCATAATGGCTGTGATAACTTCCTTAATTCCTTTTTACTGTTGTAACTTTAGTGTCCTTTCAGCCATCTTTATCTCAATTCATGTTGTGAGCCTCCTTGGATCCTGCATTAGGAGAAAGTTTGGAGAATAAATAAACAAATTAATCAATCAAGAACTGTACCTACTTGGTGAGTTTTCTAGTCCTAACATGCCTGAGTGTCCTTTGTTCAAGAGCACTGAAGTATAGCTGATGGGAGGTTTGGTTTGTCACAAAATGTAAACCAATTCATGCTGGATTTTCTTTACTTTAAATTAATCTCCACACCATATGGTGGTCATTTCTACTTCTGGTGCTTCCAAGTTGAAAGGATTAGCCAGTGAAAAATCTCTGTTGCTGGTGATAAATCTCCATTGCCCAGGGGATACCTGATCGCTGAAGTACCAATCTTCAGGGAGCCTCCTTTCATGGCCTCCATGTCCCTATGACACAGTCAACTATGCAGCCTTGCTGAAGAAACTCTCCCACATCACAAAGGATTTTAAATTCACAGAAATCATAGGCTGTTTATTGGAAAACCATAGATTTTTTGTCTTTTTCCAAGGACAATGCAGCCAATGGAGAAATCAAAGAAATGGCCTCCTGCAGGGCAGTGTGCTAACCCCCGCACTGTTTAACATGTATACTAAAGACCAACCACTGCCGGAAACCACTAGGAGCTTTCTTTATGCCAATAATCAGGCAATTTCTGTACAGTGTACAACCATTGAGGCTGGTGAGAAAAAACCGACTGAGGCCTTGAATGTAGTGGCTATAATTATATTATATGGATAACCAACTGAAGCCAAACTGCCTAAAAACTCAACTGTGAGCTTTTCATTTGAAAAACCATGAGGCATCAAAGAATTGCAGGTGACTTGGAATGGTACCAGACTCAAACATTGCATCACCCCCAAATACCTGGGAGTCACCCTGGATTAAACTCTCACTTTCAAGACTCACTGCCTTAATACCAAACAGATGGTTTTTGCCAGGAAAACAACAGGCACAAGATGGGGTGTCCAGCCACACACTTTAAGAACCTCTGTGCTAGCTTTATGTTACTCTGTAGGAGAGTATGCTAGTCCAGGGTGGTACAGATCAAAACATGCAGAAAAGGTGGATGTAGCCAAATGAAACAGCAAGATTGGTCACAGGATGTTTAAAACCAACCCCAATACAAAAGGTGCATTACTTAACTGACATCCCTCCACAAAAATTCTATCAAGAAAGTGCTGCTCAGAAAGAGTGGGTCAAAGCAAGTTCCTCAGAAACCCACCTGCTATTTGATCACCAACCACCAAAAAAGAGACTGAAATCAAGGCATAGCTTCCTCACAATGTCTGTCCATCTGAACAACCAGCTCCTACGGGCCTTGGAACAATGGAAGGCAAGCAAGGAGCTACCAGATAACATGGCAGAGCCATATTACTCTCTACCACCTGGCCAAGAACAACCATGGCTGGTGTGGAAAGTTTTAAATAGACTGCAGGCAAGGGTACGAAGATCAAGGGCTAATCTGAGAAAGTGGGGTTTCCCTGTAGATGACAGCCTGTGTGAATGGGAAGAGCAAACTATTTCTCATATGATTCAATGCACACAATGCCCCTCAATGTACACTGAGGAGGACCTTATGTTGGCAAAAGGGAATGCTGTCAATGTGGCCCGATATTGGGCGGATGTCATCTAACCCTTTTTAATTCTATTTTGTTTTTAGATGTGTTAATTTTAGCTGTGTATGTTATTATATGCTGGTGGTGCACCTGACACGAATAAAGAAAGAACAGCATATGGTGACTGCAGGTCACCAGAAGCATAGAAACATTTCTACCATTGCAGCTAATAAGCATATATACCATACATTTTACTTGCAGAAGGGTCCCTGTGTTATTCTGGAATTTTAAAAAATACACTTTGAAGAAAATTTCTATGAATGTTGTGTAACAAAGCAAGATTGCATTACATCCTGGATTTACCAATTTAAACATCTTCACATTCTCTTTCTCTCTGTCTCAATACATCCCTGATACCATTTAATCTTAAACAGCCATATATGTTCAAGTATATGTTTATGGGGTGAAACAACTTGGGGGGGGGGGTTGTTATGCTCGAGAAACAATGAGTTTGGAAATCGGCCATCTCTTGCTAAAGCCTGTAGGTTCAGGCTTAGGAAACAGCTTTGACATTTTCCATTCTACGTTTGCTAGCTGGTTTTATTTTAAATCCAAGATGCTGTGCAAATAAGATAGTATCTAAGCTGCTGATAAAGTTGGTAACTAGAAATCTGGCTGCCTAGATTCTGGATACATTTGCCAGACAGAAAACAGAAATATTTGCTTTTTGTTTATGCTATATGTGATGATAACTTACATGGTGGAGCATTCACCATATAGAACCTGTTTCTGTGGGATACACTGGATATTCATTTTCATGGTTTGAAAGTCAAAGAGAACTGTCAATTCAATCTATGCAGTTTTTCCTCAGGATCACTTATCTTTGTAACTGAATACTTTCATATGCAAAGTGGAAAAAGAATTGTGCACAACATATTCAGGGCAGCAGAAAAATCACCTGATTTTACATAGTTATAGAACTATACGAGAGTCTGGCCATGTTATCCTGCTATGTTAATACAGTAGACCATACTGCTAGTGATTCAATGCTGAGTGTCAAGTGGTACTTGACTAACAGCCTTGGGTGCCAAAGTTCACAGGGAAGGGTGATGGTCCCCAAGTGGATTAAATCCCACTTGATGGAGGGCAGCAGCTTCATCAATACTGGCGTGGGGCTGAGGAGGACTTTGCATGCCAAAAGGGCTCATGACCAAAAAGGAACTCTAGAACTGGATCAATGGTGCACTTGTCATGCTACGATGCAGAAGGCAGATGAAAGGCCACTGCATTATATTCTCAGGGCATCTTTTCTCTCCTCTTCAGTTTTTCCTTTGGTTTGCCTGAGTGCTTGAATGAGGCAGCAATTTAGAAGATTATTCATTTATTATTTATTTATTAGTTCAAATTTATATTGCCGCCCACTCGCCGTGGCGACTCAGGGCGGCTTACAAATAATACATTACATTATAATACAATACTGTATGTTGCTGTGGGCACTCTACATTATCTAGAGAAGTATTTTCAAAAAGTCAGTTTGAATCCTCATAAAGCAAGGGCTAAAGCAGAAAGTACAAAATGTTGAACTAGCTTTAATGTAAACTGGTGGTTTTGTAGGAAAACGTTGCTGGGTGTGGAGAGCTGGCAATGATTTCTGGGCATCTGGGGAGAGAGGCTAATGACACACAGGCAAGAACATTGAAAGCTAAACCATTCAAAGTTATGATAAGGTATTCATGCACAATTCCTGTTATTTGGATTTCTGGGGTACTGCTATATCTCAAACACAACACAACAGATGCTTATTCCTACAAGATCAAAACTATTTGAAATGTTTGATTAGATTTTGCTTTTGTTTTAATGCTCCCAGATACTCTGATGGAACCACAAAAACAGTCAGCCTCAGTGCTTTTTATGATCTTTTATGGATCCCTATGGTACAGAGATTAATGAAGCAAGGGGTTATTGAGTATTATGAAAGCAGGACAGTTGTGATTTCCAGGTCACTAGAGGATGGCTCAGCCATTGCTGTTGGAAATCTGTTCTAAAATTATATAGACTTCATCCTATGGAAACATTTTTTTAAATGTAAGGTATTAAAATAATCTGTGGTAAGCATAAATTAGTAACTGCTAATTTTAAATTTTTGCTTTAAAAAGCCTGCATCATAGATGTGATCATCAACCATTCCCCAGCCTTTCAGCACCCAGAGGAAAAATGAAACAGATGTGGATCCATGTAATTTTTTGTTGTTGAAAAGAGGGCATTACAAATGGTCACAGCAGCTAAGTAGCTGTTTCAGACATGTTGTAGGTGCAAAAGACATTAATTTCTGCAGGTAGAAAATGCACATTTTTGCTTTTATTGTATTGAAGCAGTATTCTGCAGTTATATCCAGTGCTTAAAAGCTTACTTGAGCTTATGGTATTAACAGAACAAGCCTAAATGTATTTATCTAGAAGTAAACCCTATAAGCTATACACTTTTGAAGAAAAATCATACTTGGGGTATAGGTGGTGAGGTTTCAATGACTACTGTTGATCTCTGCATTGTCTCAATAAGATTTCTGGCCACTGAATTAAATATAACTTAGCAAATTAACAAACATGCATTAGGTTGCAGTCCAAATCTGTTTTAGGATCAAGATTTAATCCTGAATGTACATAATAATACAGCACTGAGCAATTTTTCAATGTGCAATGTGCCCTTGCCATCTCATCCCTCAATAAATGGACATTCATCAAGCATGTGGGTAAACTAAGGGCCACTTTATTTATACAACAATTCAAAACAGTTCTGCAGGGGCAGAAGTTCAGAGAAGTTACCCTCAAAACCACAAGAACATTGGGGTCTATGGGGTTGGAGCTCTGGAGGGAGGTCCTAACTGCAAGCCCACCCCCCCCCCAAGTGTAGGCATGGCTTCCCCAAACAGGAGCTACCCCTTACTCCCCCAAGCAGCCTCAACTTCTCCAAACTTTCCACCACCCGGATGGCTGTCCGACTCGCAAAGGGTCGGAATCGACTGTGTGACTGAACAACAACAACAAAAAGATGAGGAGAAAGCTGATGGCACTACATGGGATTTGATTCCTGGTGGGATGTAAACAAAAGTAACTTCTTTTAGTTTGCTATTATCTGGTTAGCTATCTTTACCAATATTCTAAGCCCATTTACCTGGATTGCCAGTGGATGGGTCATTGTTTTTTAATATGACTTTTTCTTCTTCTTTAGAATAATTTGTGAAAACTCCAAAAGTATTGGACTGGCTGTTATGTCCAATTTCTGTGGTAAAAATCTTATGTGGGACATTCACATTTCTTTTTTTGTGTCCTGATCAAACCCTGGACTGACAAAATGAAGCCAATTTCTTCACTTTGACATTGCCCAAACCAAAGTCCTCACTGGTGCATTCTGTGACAGCAATCAGCAGACCAATAAATGAGCCAGATTCTGTATCTCTCCACATTCAAACCATGTGTAGTTGTCTGCCAGTAGCCCCCACATGAGCACATTGGTCTTCCAACCCTCCGCCTATTCACGTGCAAAGACAAGACACTCTTTTTGAACTTTTGTTAGTTATATTGGTCAGTTGTTGACTGGGTCACAGTGCTTGTGGCTGATGACAAGTGGAAGGCAGGGGAGAAGATGATGGTGATGAAGTGGCTGCCAGAGTCTTGCATGGCTGCAGGTCACTTTCTCAAAATGTGAGAATGAAATGGGTCTGAATACTAACAACTTTCAGGTGTGCAGTACAAAGCCTATCAGGGCCACTGAGGAATTAGTGTTTGGTGCTCCACAGCACAGCTCAGGCCCTTTGGCTGCCAAGTGAAACAGAAATAGGGGACCTGTGTAAATAAACGTAAGGAAAACAGGCCTTTGCCTCACACTCAATTATCTATCAATCTTGTACACTGCTGTTTTGAGGAAACACATTCGCTACACATGAAAATGAGAAAACATGTCAGATTTTACAGTGATAAAACAAGGCCTAGTGGTGTTAGCTTCATTGCACATTTTAAAACAGTCATCATCCTCTTAAGCGATTCCTGAGCAGCCTGCTCTATATAGTAGTAGCTAGGCTCAACATCTCCATATCTTGACTGATGAGTAATGTCTTTCATGAAATCATCTTTTAGACTTGAACTAGCTTCAAAGTGACAAAGAGGTGTCCGTCTTGTAAATGCACAGTTGCTCCCCCCCACCCCCACCTTCTGTCTGCCTAGCTGACTTCATTGTCTTCAAACACACCAAAATCAGCTGGACAACATCAAGTTTAAAATACGACTTTGGATTTGATTACATTTTTTTCTAACCACTTCAGAAGGCTTATTTTCCTCCTCCTTTTATTTGTTTTTTGCCCCCTCACTCTACCATGGTACCCTCAATAAATATTATTAATATCACCAGTTAGCAAAGAATTTATTACCAGGGCCAAAATGATGCCATTTCACATTGAATTAGAGGACCGAAAATAATCCTGGAGAGCAAACCAGCTATAAAAATGTGCTTAAGCTGTCATAGTCACGGTCTCTAACATGCACCACTTTGATGGTCTCAAAAGTGCTGTTTAATTGGGTTTTATGAGTTCTAATTAATTATATCATATTAAAAATAATATAAAAATATTATATCATATTTAAAATATCACTTGTCCCATTACAGCGTTTTGTGGATTATTCTGAATAACAATGTAATTTGGAAATTAGAGACTTCTGTTATTTGCTGTTTGGATGTTTCAGTTTTGATCCTTCTTAACAGAGAGCTGTTTATGACTTTCCCCTTTGACAGTGGCATCGTGTGGGGCCCCCAGGGGATATCTATCTATCTATCTATCTATCTATCTATCTATCTATCTATCTATCTATCTATCTATCTATCTATCTATCTATCTATCACCCCCCTTCCCACTCTTCCCTCACCCTCAGCTATTCCCCCACGAAAGTTAACGTGGGTGGGAGGGAAGGAAGGTAATGTAAGGAGATCGTTGTTTGCACGACTCTCTGCCTGTCTGTTTTGTGATGGCAGGACAGTGGCATAGCATGGGGGCCAGTGAATTTGGCCTACACCCCAGGCAACTGAAACCCACACTACGGCACTGCTCTTTGACATTTCAAAGGCAAGGGCTGCTATTTGATTTCAGAAACCTAGAATCTAGACATGTTCCTTTTGGGGATTAAAACTTGGCAGAATTGTCAGGTAGCACGGTTGTTGGATGTGGTAGTCTGGAAATTATAGTCTAACAAAAGTAAATTTCTCAATCTCTATAAATCATAGTTGATTTATTGCTTGAGTTGCAGTTATTTAACTTGCTAGATAAAGATAATAAACTTGTATAGTTATTTACAAATCTTTAAAAATAGAAAGCAAATATTGAGTAAATGTCCATTGAATATTTGGGCTAGAACTGTTAGGAACCATGCACACAATAGGAATGTGTGCAATAGGACTCAAGATTGACTTAGCTTTCCATCCTTCTGAGGCTGGTAACATAAGTATTGAGAATGTTTGAGGCAAGATGCTAATTATCTGTAATCCGCCCAAAGAGTGCATTTAGTGCTATTGCATGTGTGATTTTTCAACAGTATTCTAGTCCCCCACTAAGTGAGAGTCTTGTCGAGGCATGGGGGCTTGAGCAGTTTAACTAGGCACTGTTGCCCATATCTTGCCAAAAATTTTAGGCTGAGACTAAAACTCACCAAAGTGTCCTCCATTGGATGCCTTGGGCCAGGTGAAAGCGGAGGGCACATCTCATGGTCCACCTAGCCAATGGGTGATGTGATATCCAAATGGCTAAAAAACTGCATGCAGATGGACATGATTTCTCAAGTCCATTTGCATGTGAGGAATGTCATCACAGAGACCCATGTGCGGACTCCTCACTGAATAACTACTCCAAGGTATTCTAGTCTTACTTTTTGCAAACTTCAAGCATCTGTCAATTTTTATACATGAAACATTGTCTTGTTTCTCTCAAGCAACTACAGAGACTCATGCTAATTATCCTGATTCACCCAAGTGTTTCCTATTACCAGCAGTGGTTCCTCAAATGAAAAACTAATTTATCCATCAGCAATTAGAATCTATTGTAAAATACCAAGAATCAGAGTGACATGTGGGTAATTTCTAAGCTCTGCCTTGAACAAGATGTGACTTTGCAAAGGGACAAGGTATTTGTATTTCTTGTCTTCTAGTAGCTGTCATCAAAGGTAATTTTCCTTGCTCTGTTCTGTTATTTATCTGGAGATAATATCTTCTGTGACCTCTATATGTCAGAGTTAAATTAATGGATATAAATGTTCTTAGTATTTTCTTTCCCCCTAAACATGTTTATTTGGAGTTAGTTGTTCTGATCTATGTCTGAAAATAAACTACAGGTATTGAGAATTGGAATCAGCTTTTTAAAATTGCAGAAATCATGAAATCTGAGTTAAATTTCAAGGGATTTTCTTAACCTAGAAAAACTTTCTAGTAACTTTTTTTTTTCTAATCTGCAAACAGACCCTGTGTGGCCAGTATATCTAGCATGCAATGTCATTGTTTGAGGCTGAACAATAATAAAACTGCCAAAAGCAATGAAGAACTAGAATTTATGTATATTACCCCAAGATTGAAAAATGATTTGTACTCAATACTATTCATGATTATATGATTACCAGATTATCCCTCCACCCAGTTTATTAAAACAAAAATTCTTATACATCATTGCATAGTTTATTAATCCTGCAAAGAATCTTGAAACTGAACATTAGGGGATTCAAGAGAGAGAAAAGGATTTTTTTCACACAATGACTGAAATCCTGTTACACTGGTACACACATAGCATAACTTTCAGAGGCAAATTTGTGTACACATTATTGTAATCTCTGTAGCTGTTCTCTGATGTATGCTGAGTTGTGTAGCCTGCAGAGGTTTCTTAATTTTGACTATAAGTTAAGTTGTGTAACTTTGCAATAGGATTTCAGCAAATATGTAATTAAAGCATGGATTTTGTAATCATGAAATATAGTGGTAGCTTCCATTTTTGATGTCTTTAAAAAGGAATTAAACAAAATCATGGAGGATCTGCGAATCAACAGGAGCTATGAATTAGCTCCAGTAATAGAGAAAATGTCCCTCATAATACCAGTTGTTGGGGAATGCAAATAGGAGATTGCAGTTATGTTTGTGAGCTTCTATTAGGTATCTGGTTGACCCTTCTAGATGAATGCTGAACTAAACTGACCTTTGGTCTAATAGAAGAGTGTATTCCCCCCCCCTCAAAAAAAATTCTCACTTACTTTCCCCTTGGCTGACTAAAGGAATAGTCAAGGCAATGTTGCACTCTCCTTGACTCTCTAAAAGAAAGATATTGCCTTCTCTTGGAAGTGTGTGTGTGATGTGTTTCCTTTCTTGATTAGCTAACTAACATCTTTGTCACTTTTGAGTACAAATTGGGAATTATCTTGCATGAATGGAAAGATAGTTTTATTGCCTCTTTACTTTATTATCCTTTCTTCTTGAGCTTTCCAATGTGAAAAGGAAGTGGAAGTGCTAATGCTATGTGCCTTCAATCAGCAACATCTCCTCATTGAAGAGTATTGTCATTTGTTTTCTTCTTTCTGTACAAAGAAAAGCAGTTAAATCCCTAGTAAAGTAGGCATAATTGTAGGGGAAGGAAAACCATAACTCACTCATGAGAAGTTGCAGATCTACATTACAGGCCACAGAAAGGGAAGTATGAATGCATTAATTTTTTTGTCTCCAAGCATCTCAAGGTGGTGTAGATGATCCCCTTTGTTATAACACCCCTGTTAGGAGGGCCCACCACTCATTAGCCTGAGGCAGTTATTGGTAGCAGGACCTCTGAGGTAATCTGACCCTCTGCTGCAGGCACTACCTTTCCTCTCTTCTTGTCTTTTCATTGTTGTCACCACTGACATCCATCTCATTGAAATTGCAATACTGTACTGTGGAACATAGGATTCTATTCTTAGATTTGTGAAATGTAACTTTAAAACTTAAAACTAAAATCTAGCACTATTCTAGATTGAAATATGCAGTGGGTAATATGTTATTTATAGACTGAAAGGCTCCTGCTGCCTAGCACAGAATCTGCCCCTACAGAGAAAAGAAACAGATATGGAACCTCTTTAAGAGAAAGGAAATAACTGCCAGCTCCAGAAATGTCCTGGAGCTGGCAGTAATGTAAGGCCATTGGCCAGAGAATCAGATGGGACTGTACATAATGGCCTTAGTTTTACAGGAAAAATACTCCCTTAGGTTGTGGGAAATTATCAATGGTCTACTATCCTATCCTTTCCTATCCTTTCCCCCAGTAGTGGGCATGAGCCGGTTCGCTCCAGTCCGCGCAGACTGGTAGTAACAATTCCTGGTGGTCTCCCAGGGGGTAGTAACTTTTCTGGGTGACCACCTGGGGTTGTTACATATTTTTTTTGGTCAACACACATGTGTATTAAGATACCAATTGATGCATGTGTGCCTCCAGTGCTCAGCGCACATGCATCAATTGTTATCTTAAAATGCATGCATGCCGAACCAAGCAGCCATTTTGTGCTTGGTCCTTGCCAGCGTCGGACATGTGGAGGCCTCCGGCAGTGGCTGTTCAGGCCTGCAGCAGTGAAGGCAGTGGTGGGTTGAGGTGTGTGTGTGTGTGTGTGTGTGTGTGTTTTATGTAGTGTGTTTTATGTGTATTTAATGTCTATTTTAATTTGTATTTTTGTTTTTTATTTCTATTTAATGTCTATTTTAATTTGTATTTTTATGTTTTTATTTCTATTTAATGTCTATTTTAATTTGTATTTTAATGTGCTTTTATTTCTATTTTTATGTGTACTGTATTTTTATTTAATTTTTAATTATTATTTTTTTTACTTTGGCTCTGCCCACAACATCATGATGTCATGACATTGGCTCCACCCATGATATTGGCTCCGCCCACAGTGTAGTAGTAAAAAATTTTTGCCAACCCACCACTGGGTGGTATATAAGTGTAACTGCTAAGTGTACTTCTTCAATCATGCTGGCTCTCATATTCTGGGAGTTTAGATCAAAGTACCTTTCCTCATCTCTGAGTAAATGCCATCTGTGAGTGTTCCTGATGCTAGGGAATACATTTGTGTGTATATTTTCCTCTTATTGGGTTGGGGAAACCTATGGTTTGCTATTTTTCTACAAGCCACAGAAATGCAGCCATCCAATTATGCACATCTCTTTATTTTGCACTGAGGTGAACATGTGCACTGGTCCTTAGAGAGTCTTCATCCATCATAATTAGTGGGTTTTCCCCCTTCTTTCCCCTGACTGCAGAATTAAACACAAAGGAGACTCAGCAACCTTGTAAAGAGATTTATTCTTTTGTCCAGAATGATGTTTGATTAATAATGACGGTCCCAAGTGGTACACTAGAGTGTCAATTCCCACCTCTATTCACACTCACACTAGATTATTCTTTTTTCTGCCTCTCCCAAAATAAAATGCTGAAAGAGCATGATCTCAGGAAATCCATTCAAACAATGTAAATAACTGGTGAGTAAAGTCCAGCAGGGTTCATTCATACGCCTCCAGCCCAAACTGGCTGGTTTGATTCCAGTTGGAGCCCTCTCTTCATTAGAAAGCCCCTGGAGAATGTTAATCTGTACAGTATAAACATTTATAAACATCTCCTAAATCATTACACTTCAACTGGCACATAAACACTCCCAAATGCTTCCCTTAAGGCTCTGCATGGCTTTGGGAAATGAAGTGAACTTAGATTTGGCTCCACTGACCAAGTGGGGAAAAGAGTGCAGGGGGTTAAAAAAAGTTTCCTGTTTTACTACCATGAGTTAGCCAGGTCAAAGTGATAAGCAATGCTTTAGGAAAGGGATGCAAAAATATTTAGCAAAACATACAAACTTTAGCAAATACCTGATTTTAAACGGATCAAAAGCTTTTCACACTCAGCCTGGAGATTGCTAATGTTTGCATAGAAATAATGCTGGCTGTTGACCCACAAGTGACAGATATAAGGCCTTGAGTTTCAAAGAGCCTTGATGCAGAAGCTCAGAAGTTTCATACTCGCCAAGACAGAGGGATTCAATTAAGAGTGCAATCTTGAACATGGTTAGAAAGAAAATCTGTTGAAATCAGTGTGAGGTAAAGGTTGCCCTTGCTCGAAAGCCAGTCATATCCAGTTCTAGGGTTCAGTGCTCATCTCTGTTTATAGCCAAAGAGCCAGTGCTGTCTACATCTGCAGACGTTTTCCGTGGATGTGTGGCAGGCATGACTAGACACAGAAGAGCACAGAATGCTGTTCACTTTCCCACCAAAGTGGTACCTATTTATCTACTTGGAATTTCTTGTTTTTGAACTGCTAGGTTGATAGACGATGGGCGCTCACTCCATCATGCAGCATTTGGGTCTCAAACTGCTGACCTGCCAACCTTCCAGTTGTCAAATTCAGCATCTTAACCACTAAGCCACCGTAGTCCCTTAGTGTGTGGTACTACTGAGTAAGGTACCCTTACCTACTTGGAGCTGGAATCTTATCTTATTTATTTTCCAGAGAAGGGTAAAGTTAACATAGCTGGTAGGGATGTACTGAGTTGTACTTTACTGGGGGGAAACTTCCTTAATTTTCATAGTTCTCTGGCTCCATCCCTTATTAGCAACTTTTACATTATATATTTGAGTAAATTAAAATGGGGAAACCAAGGATTGCAATCAATTTTTACAGGATTAGCTCAGACCATATTTTTCTGGTTTAGTTCCATTAGCAACCATTGGTTTGATCAAACCAGGAAATGTCACATACAGTCAGTTATGTGTAGTTTAATAAATCCTCCAAACAACATAGAATGGTCAACTGTCCCCAGGCCTCCAGAAATGGAAAGAAGGACTAGAGATGTCCCATCTGAATGCAGCTACAGTAATACCTTGGATAATGTTTGCACCAGATAACGCTAGAACCGCAGAACATTAAGCAATCTGGGAAAAATTGCATCGCATAATGTTGAAATCCTATGGGATGTATCACATAATGTTAGCTGAAGCCTGTGCCAGTTACAATGTATCTCTATGGAGTTTTAACATTATGCAATTCATCCCATAGGATTTTAACGTTATGCGATGAATATATCACATAACATTAAAAATTGGATAACACTAAGACTCATGGAACCAAATTTTAGCATTATCCGGGGTTCTACTGTATTAGATTTTACTGTGAAGAAACACTATAGCTATAAGTAGAATGTGTTGACCTGTCTTTAGTCTTCTTATACAATGTTAGCAGAGTTTCAGTACTGTGACCAGATAGACAAATCTGCTGACAAATCTAGTTGCCCCTAATATTAAATTGTGACTAAAAAAGAAAGAAAGAAAACAGTCTCAAAGACAAAGAATGCAGGCTTTAAACTAAAAAAGTTATACTCACTCTACATCTCTCCAATTAAATGCAGCCAATCAACATTCACAAAAAATGGAAATAAATCTTTTCCATGCCAAGTTACTGTTGTATAGGAACACAGATTTTAAGAAAGTACTAATTACATTTGAATACCACATCTCTATATTCATTAATATGTTCCATCCTGAAATGTTCCAACCAGTTAGGAAACTTTGCCATAAATGAATAGATAGACAAAAACAGACCAGACCAAACCACCAACCCAGGAATATCTTGGTTTTCATGCATTTCAAAATGTTGGATGCTTCTTAGAGTGTTGTGATTCATTTTTCTATATCTCCTAAAATTTCATTATTAGGATGTCGTTGGATTACAATTCCTTTTATCCCCAGACAGGAACGTTGTCATGTGTAATCCCAGAGCTTCTGGAGACCCATAACTTGGGACCTACGCTGTCCTATTTACCACAATCAATGGCTGTTTTATGGTATTTCTCTAGGTAAACTGACCATAAGAGGTAAACTATTTTATACACAGTTTTCTGGCCCATGCTGATTCAGTGCCACTATACCACAGATTTTATGAGGGGTTACCATCATCATGTACTTCCTCAATGCCCAGAGCAACCCATGGTGCTATTAATCCTCCTACTTGCAACAGATATTCACTTATGCATTGTGTTTTTGTACCTTAGAGCAGGGGTTGGTCCTCAACCTTTTTAACCCAGGGGCTGGGTCACGCTTCCTCAGACAGTTGAGGGGGCGGACTGATGGTCCCCACTGCCTCCACTACCACCACCTTTGGTGGCAACCACCCTGAGCCCACCCCAAAAAAATACCCCCACCCTCACACTGCTCCTCTACTTACCAGTCTGAAGGAGCTGCATGGCATAGGTGAAGGAAACACAGCTGCCAGAACCCCCCAGCCACCAGAAATGCATCAACAGCTGCTGAAAACACAACCAAGGCCACTTCCAGCAGCTGTAGCAAGGGCACATGCCAGATGATTTGTTGCCATGAGCCAGATCCAGTCCATGGGCTGTAGGTTGAGGATCCCTGTCTTAGAGTGAGAATGCAAGCAAGAGCTTGGAATAAGATGATGATGAAACAAGAAATGGTACTATGGTACATTTTTAAATGCAGCTGTGTGTTATGACCATAGTAATACTCATATCCCTATGGAGAGTCTAAAACTTCAGGCAGTTACCATGAGCCATATTTGTGTAACTATCAGCATTCTCCCTCTCCACATCTGGAGAGAGGGGTAAAAGAGGAAGTAAAGAAGATCTACACTCTCTAACACTTGTTGCTGGACAAATCTATCTCTGCTGTCTCCCCCTTTGCGGCTAGAAGGGTTGTAGTTAGGCCTAGAGTGAACATGTGAAGAGGAAGATGCATGATATTATCATGTTGACTAACCAAACAATCTTTTCATGTTGACTCTATGAGGGTCTAATACTGTGATGGTGAACCTTGGAACTCCAGCTGTACCTGAACTTCAATTTCCAGAAGCCCTGATCAGGAGGAGTACTGACTTCGGCTTCGGGTCATTGAAGTCCAAGAACATCTAGAGTGCCAAGGTTCTCTATCATGGGTCTAATTGAACCCTCATTCTAGAACTCTGAATTCCTCTGGATCTCTGGGTTTCTCCACAAGCAAACAAATCTTGATTTTACTGGTTGACATCTTGTTGCTTAGTATGGCAACTTGTGCTAAAATACACCCATTGAACTCCTCCATAACTTCCATTGAGTAAAATAGGCCTATTTTGGTTGTGACTTTCTAATCTAGGCCAAGCCACAGGACTTCAGACATTGTATATAGTGGAAGGAGATCAACAGTAACTAAGTGAACCAACTAAGCTAATTCTTTGAGTAATGGGAGAGTAAAAGGTAAAGGTAAAGGTCACCCTTGCTCAAAAGCCAGTCATAGCCAACTCTAGGGTTCAGTGCTCATATCTTTTTACAGCCAAGGAGCCAGTGTTGTCTGTGTTTGCAGACATTTCCATGTACATGTGACAGGCATGCCTAGACACTGAAGGGCATGGAAAGCTGTTTACCTTCCCACCAAAGTGGTACCTATTTATCTACTTGCAATTTCTTGCTTTCAAACTGCTAGGATGGCAGGAGCTGGGACAGTGATGGGTGCTCATTCCATCAGGCAGTATTCCGGATTTGAACTGCTGACCTTCCGCTTCCCAGTCAGCCTCTTAATCATTTAAGCCACTGGGAGAGTACATCAGTTTACATTTTTTTAGACTGAAACTATGCATTAACTGTTGGAAATACATGGGAAGTTAAATGGAGTCCAATTTAAGTTGGGACTTAGACCATTTTTCTTCTCTTGCCACACAGAATAAAGACCTGAGAAGAAGCATGAATGGTGGTGGGATTTAAGGGAAGAGATAAAATGGAAAGTAGATGAAGGATGATGGAAATTTGAAGGAGGCCTGCCTGATTTGAATGACCTGCTCCTCAAATCTGGTGTTGGCATTGCAATGTTGAGCCGAAAAGATACATGCTGGATTGCTACTTTTTCAACCAGCTTTGTCCCCCATTTGAGAACTCATATGCAGCAGGCAGGGATTAACTTTTAGAAACAAAGGGAGAAGACCAAATGATGCCTGTGGGAAGAACAGGGGAATTAGACAACAGAAGAGAAAATCTTATCTGTGGAGAAGCAGATCATTGCATAGTGGTCTCAAAAGAAATTTGGCATCTCAAAGTAGGACTTCCTGAGAAGTATACCTTTCTGAAACCCTAGAGAACAGCTGCCAATCATAGTAGACAATATTAGTCTGGATTCTTAAATGTCTGAGCCATGTAAGAGAGCTTTGGATGTTGGCAGGTATACTAATAATGCCAGGCAAGGAAAAAGGGAGAAATTACCTTTTTGTACTATGCATCTCAGAATACCCAGACAGCATGGCTAGAGGCCATAATGCTAGAGGCATTCTGGGAATTATAGTCTTAAAAAAGTAATTTTATCTGTCTTTACAAAGACAACAAATGGGTCAAGTTCCTGAAGTGAGAGCACCAGGCTCAATGAGAACTTTGGAGATTTTGGTCTGAATATTTTGAAGCTCTAAGCTTAAGCAGCCCCCCCCCCCCGCCTTCTTTTCTTTTCCTGACAAGCACAAAGCCAATGTTCATTTCTGCTATTTTCTGCTTGTGGGCCTCTTGGAGCTGTCATTGCCAAATTAACTGCCGGAGTGAGAATTTGCAAATGGAAGTATTCCAAGCTCCTTCATGTAATCTAATGTCCTTGGGGAGCAACAGTCTGCTCAATATCAAAACTTTTTTCTTCCTTTCCTGCTGCTTTGTCACATAGAAACCTATATAGGATGACAGAATCAAGCCTCCTTGCACAGATTATTTTCTCTTGCACAGTCACAACAGGCAAGTAATGAAACAGAAATAGTTGGTTTTGTTATCACTACCAAAACACTTTTCATTATGAAATGTGAGGTGTGTGGAGGAAGGACTGGTTGTAAAAGCAACTCTCGTATGGTGCAAAGCAACACACAGAAAAGGTGCTTTTGATGTGTCCCACCACAAAATGGCAGTATGAAACAAGCTTCCTTCCCAACAAAACTACCAGAAGTGTGAGGCCCAAGGGTCATATGTTTGTTTGGCCTTCATAGTCCCTTAGAGAAGAGGAACCATACATGAATTTCTGTTTTAAAAATGGAAAAATTGTGACTCTAGGCCTGACCACACCCCTGGAACAGCTGAGAGGGCCAGACCAGGCCCCCAGAAATGGAAGTGGGTGCATTTATGGCAGTCATAAATGTGCCCACATCCACATTTACATCAGCGATAGGCGTGTTTGCACATGTGCATGTGCATTTTACGGCTTACATAAATCCACCCACTTCCACTTCTGGTTGTGAGGGAGACTGCAATGGGCCAGATGGAATGGCATTGTGGGCCAGGTTCAGCCTGTGAACTGTAGGTTGGGAACCCCGGCTCTAGGCTCTAGAGCCATGATGGCAAACCTTGGCCCTCCAGTCAGCACTCCTGCTGATCAGGGCTTCCAGGAATTGAAGTTCGAGAACAGCTGGAGTGCCAAAGTTGGCTGTCACTGCCCTAGAGTCTAGGCCCTAGAGCAGGGATTCCCAAACGTCACACAGCAGTCCAGTCATGTGGTTGAGCAGGCCAGTCATGTGGTTCCTCCCACCGTAAAATGCATGCGCAGTTGTCATAAACACATTTAAGACAGCAGCAGATGCATTTACAGCAGTATTTGCACATGTGTGTTTTACTTCCAGTTGTGGCATGGGCAGGATGATTTGGCTCCATGGGCCAAGGTCAGCCTGTGGGTTGTGGTTTGGCCACCCCTGCCCTAGAGTCTAGGGGACACAGTTTTCCTTTAAAATCAAGGTGGACAGCATCTGGCGCGTGTGCTACATAAGATCTTAGCAGCTGAAATGCATCCCAAAATATCTGGTACCGCCTAGCACTCTCTCCCCCCCCCCCTTGAAAAAGTGCACAGAAAGGGCTACATGTGGCTTCTATCCAATGTTAGTAAAAATTCTGACATCCTTCAAGGCACCTCAATATCCCTGATGGCTCCCCTCTCTTCTTATATTTTAAAAAATGTTGTTACCTGGAGTTTGCAACTAACCTATTTTTAGTAACCCACTTCCCTCATTTGTATAAGACAACATTTGGACAGTGGGTATTGTTAGAGTGGGTGCAGTCCTCCAATGTCCAAGAATGAACTATTGAAGCCCTTGTAGCGCTGGATGTTTCCCACCAATGCTCTGAACAAAGTTATGGTCCCCACACTTTGTTTTAAGCAAAAGCCAAGTTTTAAAAAAGCACCAAACATCCTTGAAAAGTTTGACCACAAACAAATGCTAGAGATAGCATAGTAAACTCCCCTAGAATAAGATCCAAAAGTAGTAGGGATTTGCTGACCCAATTCCTTCACCAATTCCATTGATCCAGATGGGCTACTCTTACTGTGATTTACTTTAGCTAACATTGCCAACTAAGAGGCAACTATGGTAATTTTTGTTGATCAAGTCCACTTTGTCAGATGCTATGTCTGATGAAATGGGCTTGATCCATGAAAGCTAACATTAAAATACAGCAGTTAGTCTTTAATATGCTACAACATTTTTGTTTTGTTTACTCTCTGATATGCTTGAAACACAGACTAACACGGCTACTATTCCAAAAAAATATGGTAGTGTTTCTGAAACCAAACTTTAGAGGAATATCATACATAAATCATTAAGACCAACATCTAAGACAGTGTCACAAACTATGATGGAGCAGACAGGATTAACATACTCCCTTTTGTCATGTATTTGTTATACCCCCACTCCCACCCTGAGTGTCTGGATGAATATCCCACTAGACTGTGCAGCCAGTGACTCAACACTGAGCATTGGGGCGCGCGCGTAAATAACCTGACTCCCTAAAGGTGCCAATGGCTACATGCAGATGAGCCTCTTTAGGTGGGGTGATGGTCCCCCTTAGTGGAGGAAATGCCACTGGAAACCATCATATTGGGCCCAACAGCAAAATGAGCGGAGGATGAACCACTTCTGATTCCCAACAGTCATGGAGGTGGAAGAGGCCATGCCAGATGGACTGGCTGTGAAGGTGCACCTTGTTAATATCATCAATGCTACAGCTGTCCATTGCAGTCCCGATGTTAAAGCATGCATGTCTTATTTCATACATGCTGCAGAAGATAGCTCTGTAATCACAGTGTGTCGGTCACTTCATAGCAAGCTGGGATCCACCTTAAACAAATTCATGTCAGTGGCACTTCTCCTGTTTGTCAAAAATGATTTCCAGGGGGAAATATATACTCAGATATGATAGCAGCTGCTACATAGTCCCAGAATATTCCCATAAAAAGGGAATGGCAAACCAACTCTTAAGTACTCTGCACCTAAAACACCCTAAGATGGGTCACCATAACTTGGAGTTTATTTGATGGCACACAGTTATTAAGTTCTTTGCTCAGATCTGGATACCAAATCAGTCTTATTAACAGTACCTGAGCAACAACCTGGCTGTCCCCATATACTATTCCTCTGCTTCCTGCTTAAACAATGTTAGCCACTGATTAAAATAACATGTTCAGTTGAATTAGCAAAAAGAACAAAATAATAAAACACGCTTCTGTACTCATTTTTAAAAGTTCTGTATTTTTAATTCTGTAAGATCAACACATAACTAACCCTTACGCTTATGTTTGGCAACTAAGAATAGGCAGAAGGATTTGCCATAATGCTCCAAGGGTGAAATGTGCTAGTGTGGGTCTGTGGTCTCCCCAGGGTAGACATCTGGTGTCCTTGGTAAGGGTGGAACAGCTGTTGCTTAGGGACAGTTTAAGGCTACAGGTACAGAACTCAATAGCTAGCATCTGCATATGTTTTTCTCAATTCCACCCCCCCCCCTCTCTCTCTCTCTCTGTGTGAGAGAGAGGGGGGGACAGAGAAAGCAAGAGCAAAATAATATGACTTTGAGTTCTGCTCAAAGTCATTCTTGACAGCAGCAATAATCGTGCCTTTTTGTGAGACGCTGATAGAGGCTATGAATACTGCTGGGAATACGGATGGAAATTTCAGTGTCCACAGCTAGACCTCTCCCCATCAATGATGACCAAGAGAGGAAGATTACAGGAACAGTGGCAGGTAGTTGCAATATTAGTATCTGGACCATGCTGGGCTGCAGTGATCAGGCAGTGTTAACACTGGTTGGTTTCAGAGGGGACAGCGGCAGCTAGAGCAAAGGGAGGGGATGGATTGTTTGGCACTGTGGGCTGGATCTGGCCTGTAGGCCATAGGTTGAGAACCCCTGTTCTAAGCTATGGCTGACTGTATATGACCCAAGGGCCATATCTATGCACAGAAACTCTGAGGAGCATACATCTAATAGCATGTGGAATACCTTATTTCAGTGGGGGGGAAAATCAGTTTCAAAGTAAAAGTGACACGGAAGAAGAATTGCTTTTCCCGCCACAATAACTGAATATGAACTAATATGGTGCCTTTACCTGGTGTTGGTCTGTACAGGGAGAATTGCCAGCTGATGCACTGAAATATCAAACCCAAAATTAATTTATATGTATTTAGTAACAACAAAATATACAAACGCCAAAGGAAGCACTCTTACCATACTTCTTCCTCTAACTATGGTTGAACTATGGAGATGTTGGTGTCTACCAACTGGTTTTTTACTTACAAATATGAATGCACACCCTCATAGATTTCACAACAACATGGGGTGCTGGTTGAAAAACTGCAGCCATTCTTTATTATCAATGTAGTAGATGCTCATCATCGTAGTCACATTATTCTAATTACTGTATAAATGCCATTGCTGTGCATGGTGGTTTTAGAGACAAATTGGGAGAAGTCAAAGATAAATTCCTGTACCAATATGTTTGCAGATTTAAATTTGATGGGGGGGGGGGGAGGAAATGTAAAAAAAAAAAACAAATGGAATGAGGACAAGTGAATCAATTACTCACAGAAATGCCTGTCAGTTCTGAGGAGAGGACTAACATACATACACCCAATCAAACCATGAGACCCTGATTATAATATTTTGGGAATAATATGGACTTCAAAGAAAAGAAGTAGCAATATCAATAGTAATTATGATTACATACCACCCCATAGTGCTTAGTGCAGGGGTTCTCAATGTTTTTCAGCCACTGGCAGGAACACGTCCCCTCAGACAGCTGAGTGAGCCAGCCTGATGCCATAAAATGCATCAGTGGCTATCACAAATGTGTTTATGATGGCTGCAGACTCATTTACGGCAGTCATAAACACATTTAAACAGCCATAAATGAATCCAAGGCCAATTCCAGGGGTGGCTGGAGTGAGGTTGGGGACCCGACAGCTGCAGGGGACGGAGGCGGGCTGCTCCTGCTGCTGACAGTTTTGATGTCAGCAGCGGTGGTGGTTGTGGTGGCGGCGGCGGCGGCGGCGGCAGTAATTGCACTTTGTCCCGGCTGCTCTGAGCAGCCTCTGGCTCAGTCCCATCCCCTCTGCATCCTTTGCCAAAGCTGATCGCCACATTGGGGAAATTTTCAGAGCCTCCTCTATTTCAAAATCCACGGCACTGGAAGGGTAAACCTGGCGTGCTGTGGTATTGTCATCCGAGGCGTGCCAGGGAGCTCTCCTGGCAACACAGATTTTGAAACAGAGGAGGCTCCAAAAATGTTCCCAACGCAGCAATCGGCTTTGGCAAAAGGCTGTCAAGGGGACGGGACCAAGCCAGAGGCTGCTCAGAACAGCCTGGACAAAGCGCAATTGCCGCCACTGCTGACATCGCAGGGGGCAGGTGGGGAGCAGTCCGCAGTGAGTCCAGGTACTCACCACGGGCCGCATTAATGATATGCACGGGCCTAATTGGGCCCACAGGCTGTAGTTTGGGCACCCCTGCTTTAGCTTGTTCACAACATCGTTAGGATTTTGCCCCCAACATGCTGGGTACTCATTTACCAACCTCAGAAGGATGGAAAGCTGAGTAAATAATATTAGAACAACTTTTTGTCATGATCCTGTTAATCCTTTCTGAAACATTTTCCTTCGTATCTTTTTCAGATTCCTTTCTCCTTGTTTTTTTTTTCTTTTTGCTTTTTTACACTCTGTGTATCTCATGACAACTTTCACTCAGTACCTTTGTTTTATTTATTTGATGTGTTTTGGAATTGTATCCCCATTCTCTGCTGAAGAAAAAATCTTATCATAAAAGCAAAATGTGACAATCACCTCATCTCCAAAGTAAATTAAGAACCATGTAGCAGGTAAAATGCATTCTTTATAACAAAACAGGGACATTTTCTAAACTTAGATCCTTTAAATTATGTCCCAGGATCCCAGGAAAATGGGTAAGGGAATTAATGCTATTAGTATAGTGCCTAGAAATAGCCCATCTTCTAGTTCATACATAGTGCTGCTTGTTTTTGTTATCACTTGTTACAATCAATGCCAGTAAATTCCTGTTCTTTTGCCCATATAGAATAAGTTTCTGAAACCCTGTCCACATATAGACATTCTTGCTGAAAATGTATATCTGAATGTAGACTCATTGTGCTCTAAACAGAAACCTTGACTCCATCCTCCCGACTACATGACTGATTTTCAACAGAGCATGAGTCAGGCTTTAAAGACAACTTCTAAACACAACAATAAATAGTTTATCCCTCAAAAATTCCAGCTGAAAGTTACTGCCGGCTTGTAAACAAACAGGCTTCTATGTGATGTGCAGATAATGGAGTCCTACAGTATTGGTCTTCGGGCAAGCCTATTAGTCTCTCCAGACCCCTGCTGTCCTTAATGGCTGCAGCCAGGGGGGATTGGTTTTAACTGCAGAGGAGGCCACATTTTATCCGCCTTGCATGGAGAGGCATAAATTGGCATTCCATATTGTAATACAAAAAAAAAAATTCCCAGCAATTATTAAAAGATTCTTATCTCTTGCTCCCTGCATGGATAATGAGATCCTTCTCTGTTGGACTGAGACAGCCCGTCTCTCTGCTCACTTAATGAAATGGACCCATGTTTGTAAATTAGCATAGCCCTGACTCCAAACATAACCTCTTGTTGTTTAGTTGTACATCAAGGCTCCAGGCTTATACCTTCCTTTATTAACACCCTGTAATTATAAGTGGACCCCTTTCATTTTCATTTCCTGGCTCCTTTAAATACATTTGTGGGTTATACCCATCCACACTTCCACTTTGTCCTATTGTTTTAAAATCAAAGGGGGTTATATCTAAATATAAGATTGTGTCTTTCGATGGGGAGGTTGGTTTCATAAGGATATTTTGATATTATTGATAAGATAAAGCTCTTCCTGGATCTGAGCTGGTGGACATGAGGCTCATATCTGTTTAGAGGAGGTTGAGGATCATCTTATTGATAAGATTGTTTTAGAACAAGCAAGTTCATATTTGATGTTCTGACTGATACCCATGCCTGGGACATAACATTCCTTTTTCACTGCCACACTGCTAGTTTGGCACCATAGCTCAAGCAAGAAAAACAGAATATGATTTAACAGATGGACACTCAAAACATATTGCTAAAATGTTTTCACTACTCACATAGATGTCATCTACATTGATGCACCAAAAATCATTCTCTCCTGCCCTTGAGACAAACAGGTAACTAGAAAACTCAGAATAAATTGTTATTTAGTTAATAAAATATTTATCATTTACATATGTGAACTTCAACATTGAAGGATTGTTTTCTTTTGCAAACTGCTCCTGATTATGGTATAGAGATGGTTCTTGTTGGATGTTCTATTCTGGGAACTGGACACAGGGGCGTAGCTACCGCCGTATCTGCCGTATCAATTATACGGGCCCCCCGGGCCACGGGGGCCCCCTACAGCAAAAATTAATAAAAACTTCCCAATTTTTTTTATTTCACAAGGGCCCCCCAAACAAATTTTTATACGGGGCCCTGTTAAGGCATGCTACGCTTCTGACTGGACAGGAAACATTTCCTGATGGTTCAACAGGTAAGCTTAATGACATTTGAAACCACCCATCATGCTCTCCTTCTTGGCTATTTCTATAAGATGGAGATAGGAGACACTGTTTTGAAGTACTGTAGTTTCAATCCTCCCTGGAGGTGCAAATTCAGTCATACCCACTGGTTATATAACAATTACATTGTCCAAGTCAGAATGAATGGAAGTCATCTCTGCCAGCTGTCTAAAAAATAGAAGCACTAGTTTATTTATTTATTTATTTATTTATTTATTTTCGATTTCTGTACTGCCCTACTCGGTAGGACTGACTTAGGGCAGTTCACAACACATGTAAAATTACAAGTTCATACACGATAAATCAATACACAATGACTAAAAGTGCCTCATGACTATCAATACACAACACAACTATCTGGGGGACAGTGGACGAAGGTCTGGTAAAGGTGACGGAGCGGATTTATCAGCCTGCCGCCTCCTACAGCTGAAGTCCATTCCTCCTCCTAGCCAGAGGACATTAGTCTTATCCTTCTCTGGACAGAGTTAGGAAGTGGAAGCTTCCACCTAAAAACTTTAAACTGTTAAAATTTAAAATTAAAATCTAAAAAATATTTAGAACACACCAAATGCTACAACTTACGAATTAAAAAAGTAGAGGGGGGGGGCTCAGATCATCCTGCATGCTGGGGTCATTATACCTCCCACACCCCATATCTGCCCCGCCAGCCATGTTTTTAGATTCTTCCTAAAGGGTTTAGTTTAGCTACACTCTATGATAAAGGGCATTCAATAGCTGCCACATCTACCACAGGGTCATTTTCTCATTCCTAAGGTTGATCAGGCCTTTTAAAGAATGACCTATTGAGGAGACAGAGAATTCCCACATGAACCCATATTCCATCAGTCTCTTGGGGTTCCTTTAGTTTTATCTGGTGTAAAAAAGATTAGCTAGCAAGTACGCTTGATTGTGTTCACAGTCTTTTAGAAGGTTCTTTCTGTGTGTATGCTGCTCCAGTATGGAGCACATCCATACATGCAAAAGAAATTGACATCATTGTTAATGAAGCCATGTGTATATGACAGGCTGCCTCAAACCTACACCAGTTGAGAAAATATATCCTCTTATTGATATCACTCCACCTAAGATAAGGAGAGAAGTAGCAGTGGGCACTGAGAGAATGAAGCAAAAGGATGACCCTCAACCTCCTCTGAACAGATATGAGCCTCATGTCCACCAGCTCAGATTCAGGAAGAGCTTTATGGCAAGAACAAATATTCTTGAGGGTGCACAAGAGCAAAACCAAATTAGAAAATGGAATAAGGAGCTGACTGGACATGGAACAACATTAAAGGAGGATATGGCTGAGGAACTCAACTTCCATTACATCACTTGGAGGACAATGAATAGGCTGAGGGTTGGAGTCTCTAAATGCAAGACCAACATACTCAAGTGGAGGTTAATGCAGAAAACATGCTGTGTGAATGTGGAAAGATACAGAATCCAGCTCATTTATTGGTTCACTGATTACTGCTAGAAGCATGCACAGATGAAGATTTAAGTTTGGCCAGTGACAAAGCCAAGAAAGTGGCTTCATTTTGGCAGTCCAGGGTTTGATCAGGACACAAAAAAAGAAGTCTCTTGGGGCAAACCATCTTAAGGCCCAATGATCCAAAATTCCATCTGGTAATTATCTCCCATTGACAATGAAACAATAGAGAATTTCTCAAGTTGAAGGTCACCATCCCACTCCATGCAGCACAGTAACCCCACTTATCACCTACTGCCTGACAGACCTATATGGTCAAATGTCCAGACACACAGAACTTTGTTGCTTTACTGACTAATTTCACTTTTTTTCTCATTGCAACCATTTATTACTTTCCTTTAGCATTTAATCAGGTTTGACAGCAGCATCACCATGTTTGGTTTGCAAATAAAATAAGTAATCTCAAAGGAAAACCTACTGCACAGCACAGATGGAAAGCTGATTCTTCAAAATCATAAGGTTGGGCCACAAATGATAAAGAAAGCAGAACTGTTGTTTTGTTAATCTTCACATAGCCTTGTCTTTACCTTCAGTTCACTGTTGTCTGAGCTACTAGTCTGGAAGATATTTCTAGAATGATGACTTTTTCAATTTTTCAATTAAGATGAGTTTATTCAAATATAAATTTATTAATAAATTAAGAAAGAAAGAAAAGGAAGGAAGGAAGGAAGGAAGAAACTAACGCCAGACATTCAAGAAAGGCTTAGAAACATAGGAGAATTCAATTCTAAAGATCATTTCCCAGAATGCAATAAAACGCTCTAAGAAGGACTTTTTGACCATATTGTTTGGTTATATTTAGTTGCATATATTTAGTTGTTTATGTATTTTCTTGATTCAAATACATAGTTCAAATGTCAATATGCGGCTGTATTATGTTCACTGTTGCACGACATCAACATTATTGAAGTGCAAAGTAGCTGCAGAAACATTGGTATTATCATACATACTATTTCATTCCCAATGTTGTAGTCTTCAATTTAGTGTAGTTAGTACATACAGTATCACAGCTCTCATACTGCTAGAAGATCCAATCAGAACACTCACTATGCTCTATGACGGGGAGGAAAGATGCATGTGTTGCAGCTGTAATAATTGTTCAGCAGTTCTTTGTGCTGTTGATCCGTTGCAGAAGATCTAGGAGGAACGTTTACTGATCTTGATAACTTGTCATGCAGCTTTGGAATGTATGTCCACATCAGGTTAAAAAAGGCATAAGTATTTCTCACTAACTTGCATTTGGGTAAAATAAGATTACTGTTAATTCAGTCTAAAATTTAATGAACTTCTGCATAATATGAGCACTATTGCTCATCACCCCACTCTTCTTAAAGTAAGGAAAACAAGATAAGAATTAGACATTTGCCTAAAATAAAGTCCAGTGTATCATTTACAGGCTCTTGAGAGACAGGTCTTCATTGTATTTGGTGGATGTGTGTGTCTATTACATTTTTAACTCTACATTTTAAACCATAAATATTATTTACATTTTACAATATAAAGAACACATTTACAATGCAAAGGTTTAGAATATGCTTTTAAATAATTTACAGTTTCATCAAGTATTAATTTATTAACAGGATGTCATACAGGTAAGACATTGACATTAATTTAAGGTTCATCTGTTTTACAATGGAGATAATCATTTTTCACTAAACTGGTTCGCAGGGAGGTATCAGATTGCCTGACAGTTAAATGCATCATCTGTAAATTAATCTGCACATTTTACAGTGTATGGATTACAGCAGTAATAGGGGCTTCATGTCAGATTGAAATAGTAAAGCATACTGAGTCAAAGGAAGATTGGAACAACTGAAATCTTGTTGTACAATTCCAAGGATGTAAAGGACAATTATTCCCAGGGTCAGGAACACTGGTGGTAGGGGTTTTTTTTAATATTAAGGGTTCCCCTTACTATTCCAAGGTCTCAAAGGCTTTCCTGGGTTAAAAGGAATACCTACAAAGGGTGTGAAGTGGTGGTGGTGAGGATATGAAACTTTAATTTAAAGATTAATATCCATGTCTGATTACATCATCAGCTGTACAACTGTCCAGCTCTGCCAACAAGGTTCCAACTAATATTTTTTTCAGTTTCAATCACCATTGGGCATATGCCCAATATGTACAGAAAAAAAATTGCACAAATAGACCAAGCTGGGTTATTGTTGTTGTTAATTTCAGAGTGACTGTGGGGGGAAAGGCGGAACTAAAACACAATGTGTTTTAAACACAATTATTTAAAAGCATATTCTAAACCTTTGCATTGTAAATGTGTTCTTTATATTGTAAAATGTAAATAATATTTATGGTTTAAAATGTAGAGTTAAAAATGTAATAGACACACACATCCACCAAACACAATGTGTTTTAGTCTAATTTGGCAGTTGTAAGGTTCAAAAGATTACTTCCAATTTGAATTGAGAAAGGGGAAATCAGTACCTGTACTTTGACTTTCTGGCAACAAAGCAGAAATTGAGTGAAAGCTGAACTCCCCCCACAGAGAGCCAAGAACTTCTCTCCTTCAACTTTTTTTTCCTCCCCCTTTTTTCATATTTTGGCTTAATTGGACAAATCCAAACAACTGCTTTCTAGGATTCTGGCTGTATTTTAAGTTCTAACACAACCTTGACATGGATGGCTCTACACTAGAGGGAGTGTTCTCACACACCTACCCTATCTGATATCTGTGACATTGCTGATAAACTATCAGACCTTTGTTTGCATACGTTTGTTGTTGTTATGTGTTGTCAAGGCACCTCTGACTTAAGGTGATCCTGTGCATTAGTGACCTCCAAAATGTCCTGTCCTCAACAGACTTGCTAGCTAATCATGTGGCTTCCCTAGGAAGACAATCTACATTGTATGTAGCCTTCATGTTTTCCTTTTCCTTTCTACCTTTCCAAGAGTTGTTGTCTTTTCCAACAAATCTTGACCTGTCATAATGTGGCCAAAATATGATAGCTTCAGTTTCACAATTTCCCCCTGCAGAGATAGTACAGGCTTGATTTGTTCTAGAACAGGGGTCAGCAAACTTGGTTCTCCATTGGTTCTTGGACTTCAGTTACCAGAAGCCCAAGTCAGCACTTCTGCTGGTCAGGGCTTCTGGAAATTGAGGCGTCGTCGTCGTCGTCAGGTAGTCACGTCCAAACATATTCTGGGAATTGAAGTCCATAAACATTTTGAGGGCCAAGTTTGTTGACCCCTGTTCTAGAACCAACTTGTATGTCTTTCACACCTTTACATAGTTAGCAGAAAAATAATAGTGTGGATTATCTTGTGTCTTGGTCTCCAGTAATGCTTTTTTCCACATGATGATATTTTCTGATTCCTTTATTATTGCCTTTTTGTCTCAGTCTTCTAATTTTTGGTTCCCATCTCCATTTGGATTGACAATTGAACCAAGGTACACAAAATCTCGAACAACAATCTGTAAGGCCACTATTTAGTACAGAGCAGGCTGACAGCATTCTGTTCATATCTGAGTATCAAGCAAAGAGAATAACCAGACTTTACATCTGTTTACAACTTATAGAAAAATATTTGTGCAATTTGGCAGGCAGGATATCTCTCCACTACAGACATTCCTTTTGGTGTTTTAAGCTGTTTCCTTTACACAAAGGGTTTACTGCCTAAACAGCATGGCATATAAGGCAAGAACTCATAGTTCACAGCCCCATAACTGTCCTGTAGGATAAAGTTTCAGAACTAAGCAAATAACCCAATTAGATAAGTAAAGAAAGAAGAAGAGATGCAGATTAGTGGTAGAGTCCATGCTCTGCACATGCACGATCACCATTCAGATTTGGAAAAAAATCCTTCTTGAAAGCATGGCCATTCTGATATTGGCTATTCTGACTGATTTAAAACAGCTTCCCATATATGTCCTACCTATAAAAGGTAAGACTGTGCAAATACTTCATGATTCTGTCCAAAGTTTGATTCACCAATATGGATTTTGCTTTGATCAGGTTCAGACAGAGTCTGACCAATACTAATAATAAGGTTGGGTCAGAAACTGCTAGGTTGGCAGGAGCTGGGACGGAGACAGGTGCTCATTCCATCATGCAGTTCTCGGGTCTTGAACTGCCAACTTGCCTACCTTCCAGCTAACAAGGCATGCTTCTTAATCACTGAGCCACTGCAGTCCCATCCCTCAAATAAGTAAAATATATGAGCAACATGTTAATATTACAAAGCAGATTATTGCAAATGAGTAGGTACTGTTATCTACCCACACCCAAGAAATATTTTTAGAATCCTATTGGTGTTCATGTAAGGTTTGCATAAATTGTTGTGACTAATTATGGGCAACTAATGGGAGTACCGTGGGTTATCTTAATTGCACGCCTGGTCACAGACGTGATAATGTAACTGAAATGTACTCTGGCATCTTGTCAATTAACCGCAATTAGCTGAAGCAAATTACATAAACCTTATACAAAGAACATTAGAATATATTTTGATTCCCTTAACATTGCCTTTCCATTTTGATTCTGATAAATGTCTGTACTTATTTGTACAACCAACAGGTCACTGCTTTTGCAATATTGTATATTGTATATCGAGGGCAAAAGAAGAAGGGGACGGCCCAAGATGAGATGGCTAGATGGTATCGTGGAGACAATGGGCACAGAGCTGAGCGAGTTGAGGGGGATGGTGGAGGACAGGAGTGCCTGGCGGTCAGTGGTCCATGGGGTCGCAGAGGGTCGGAATCGACTGTGCGACTGAACAACAACAAAAAAAAATATAGAAACATAATCTCAGGGAGAACTACAACTGTTTTCTCCTTTTCTTCTCCCTTTTTATATTCTTTAATCGCAGACCACTGCCTTCTATCAATTGTATACTTTATGGCTAGTTAGAAGCATGCTAACAGAATGGCCTCATTACTATCACTTTGCAAATTGCCTTAATAAGACTCCTAAAGGATGATTGATCTTAATAAAAAAAATTAATCACCTACCAACTGAAGCAATTAACATTAGCAAATCTACGATCATATATCTGATAATTTATACCACTGCTGAAAGGATGGTCTTCTTTGCAATCATATTGATTAAGGGAGGACAGCCAGAATCTTCTGTCAGTGGGATATTACACATAGCAACCAGGGAGTAATGTATGAAGGGCACTCCTGTAACTTTTGGAGCCAGACTTCATGGGTCAGCCCTGTAAACTTTTTGAACATTTTTTTCAATTTCACAGCCATTGTCCACAACAGTTTTGCAGTGAATCTTAATATATTTAAGAACATGATGAAAGCCACTACATTAGGATTTGAGACAATGCCTCCAACATTGTCCGGACTGGAATGTATGGGACAGCAATGGTGAACCTTTTAGAGAATGAGTCCCCAAACTGCAACCCAAAACCCACCTATTTGTCACAATGTGACAGCATAGCTACAGGGAAGAAAGGAAACACTCCCATTGAGCTGCTGGGCAGAGGAGCAGGATGAACTCTGTGCTGGGAGGAAGAAAGGAGGAAGTGCTCTTATTGGGCTTCTGGCTGGGCAGAGGGGTGGGGTGAACTCTGTGCTGGGTGACTTCATGGGTGTCCACAGAAAGGGTTCCAAGTGCCATCACTGGTATAGGAAATGTTGCATTTCTCTTGATCTTGTAAATCCAGCCACAAAGGTATCTCATATATGCATATAATGAAAATGAAATGAAATATAAAGACAGAGAAGAGCCTGTCCACAATTCTATGGGCTATGAGATTAGAATCTGTATTAGGAAAAAAATAAGACAGCTCGCTCTACACCAACATTTGCTAATGTGAGTTTTTCCTCTGCTCTTAACTGACACTGTTAGAAACCACAGTGTACTCCATGACATTCCATTCTAGAATATGTTCAGGCTATCCAGCTGAAACATGTCTAATTATATCTTTTCAACCTGACAGTGATAGTTAACCATCAGATTCTGCTGTTGGAAAGCTCAAAGGTTAATTGAAGTCTGAGGAGCAAAACCTATGCAATTGTCCAGTTAATTATGTTTAGCTCCCTTCTACTTCTCCATTACCTCATAAGTAACTGGATAATAACAAGTGAATGAGAGGCAAAGCTAACATTATCTTGAGAATCCACATCTGCTTCACAATCAGGTTGTAAAAACCAAAACGGGTGTATGTGCTGGTAAAATGCATATGTGATGGGTAAGCAAGGATATCTCCATACAATACTATCTACACCAGTGATATTGAGCCTCCACTGCATGTGTCCATGCATTTTACAACTGTCGTAAATGCATCTGATTCTGATTCTGGTAGAGGCAAGAGTGGCGGTGGGCCACATGAAAGGGTGCTGTGGGCCAGGTCTGGCCGATGGCCCATAATTTGGCCAACCCTACTTTAAAGAGAAGAATCAACCAAGAATACATGAGATAAAAGGCAGCTCTTTATTGATGAATGAATTGCTGCTGCTACAGGGCATATCTTGGATCACTTTTTACTAGAGTACTTGGCAATGGATCAAACTTCCCTATCCCGCTGATCTGAAATCTTTTAAATGTGAGTCCATGTGTCACAAATAGTAGACTAGTGAAATCATTATTATAAGAATGCCAGTTTTGGGTGTGTCATTTTTGCCCCTCGTATATCTTGGACCATATGCTTTTCTTGGAAACACCTAAATTTCTGGCCAAACTATCAGTTCAACATATGGATACTATTGTTATAAACAAAGAAATGGGCCTATATCCTGGGTGTTCATGCCAAACCCACAAATCCCCATGCTAGAAAAGAAAAAAGAAAAGAAAAGAAAGGTTATTACTATTGTTGGGTTTGTTTGAGGTTTTGCAATTGAATTCTGAATATAGGCAGTGGATATGCTAATAGAAAGACATATACACAAAGGAGGTGATGCTCTTTGTTGTCATTACAAAAGTCAGATGAACGGTGATGTAACCCCCCCTTTTTTTTCAACTTTGAAAGGGGATGTTCAGAGCCTGAAATGTTATACTTTTGAACCTCAGCTCCCAAACTTGCCAGTCATTTGGCCACTTCTAAACAGTGACTTGCAGTTTATTTTCTCTAATAATATACTTCCTATTTTATTTCTTGGGGTCATAATTCTAAGGAAAGAGAATGCATTGCTTTTCTGTAATGTTTTCCCCATATTATTGTCTTTCGTACAAATGTTTTCCCAAAGCAGATGGTGATTCCTACACATTTATATAAAAAGCTGGGGTATATGACTTTTTTGGACTACAATTCCCAGAATTCCTCAGCCAACATAGGCTCTAGTAAATGAACACATGGTGTGTCCTTTCACTGATGACATAGTTATGGGTTGATTTTGATTATCTTCTGCATTTACTAAAATCTGTTTAGCAAAAGGAATACATTTTGTTGTTGTTAATTTTCCATTTTCCGAACTGGCTAAAACTTAGATTACTACATGCCCTGTTTTCTATTGTAATACCTCAGATGTGTCGTTTGGATCCAGTTGTTAATTTGCCCAATGTCTCCTCACTTGGAAGAAGTGATACGCTTCCTTACATCCTCATTGTATGTTACAAAAGATCTAGCATTCCTTCCTACCTTCAGAGTGGTTCTAAAGCTCTTACCATTGTGCACTCACACCATATACATCAGGAGTTCCTAAACTTTTCATGGTATGTGCCTGACCACGCCCCCCAGACAGCTGAGTGGGCCGGACCACATCCCTGGAAATGGAAGTAAATGCTCTTACTTCTGCATTTATGACAGCCATGGCCATATTTACAGCTGATGTAAATGTACACATACAGGGGTGCACTTTACAGCTGTCATAAATGTACCTGCTTCCACTTCCAGGTGTGGTGCTGGGACACATGAAATGACCAGGTCCAGCCTGCATGCTGTTGTTAGGGAACCCTTGATATAAATCCATACTGACTTTTGCTTATCTATTGTTGTTACCCTCAGCTATCCCACTTTTTTTTTGCTCTTTTAACAATTTCTCCTTTGCTGCTTTCTATTCCAAGTACTGTGTGACAGAGTACCCATGTAGACAGAGAACCCCACAGAGGTCGGGACACTCAAATGTCTGAATAGGGCCAGAATAGTCATTCTTCCTCCTCCTATGTTATGTTGTATCTGTTCTGATCTTCCCTAGCCTCCTGATTTGATCTAAATATTTGTTTCATTCCATGAATGGGATTGCACACAATAGCTCTGCAAATTTCAAGATCCTGAAGGTCACGAGGGTGTACTGCTTTAGAGAGATAATGCATCTTCTTGCTCCCCAACACAATAATGTAGCATATTCTGATTATTTTTTTTCCTGAAGATCAGGCTGTTTGTAATTAAATCTACACCGATTAGCTCAGGAAACATGATTTGCTGCAGATTCCAGGTGGAAAAATAAATAAGGATTATATACATGCACTTGTTCTGTGTTTCATTAAACCTTGCCAAATTTTCTCTGCCAAGCTCAACGTCCTCAGATTGGTCACACATGTTCCCAAATGCTTTGCGTATAGCACTAACAGCTGCATTTTAAGGGAGGGGGAGGAAGAAACTAAATCGTTCAAATACACCCTTCCTTTGCCAAAGAACGCTCCCTTGAAAAGGAAAACAATGGCCTACACACACCAATGTGAACTCAATTAATCCAAAGTATCAGTTTACAGTTAAGCTTCTCCATCTTATATATTGATATATTGATATTAAACATTCAGTTCCACACATAGTCACTTGGTAATGACATATCTTTTGGCCCATGATTATTATCCACAGCATTCTCTGCCTAATTGGCTTTCTCTTTTGCCTATGGAATACTGTTCAAAGGTTAGCATCCTAGGGTGAGTTTTCCAGGAGCAGACTCTTTTCAAACTGAGACTAAAAAATGTCTGATCTCAACCCTGCAAATATCTTCATATTAACTCAAGGGCTGAAATCCTGTTCTTAAGAACTGTCTGAAACATAACATTTCATCCATTCTTTCCTGGTAGACAAACCATCACTGCCCAAACACATGTTGGCTTGGTCCTGAGCCCCATGATCCAATTTTTTCCCCTTTCCTCCCCAGTCAGAGAGAGAAGTTCCATCCCAGACTATAGTTTGGGCCCTCGTTGGAGTGGGGTCTGGTGAAAACCTTCAACATATAGTTGGGATGTCTGAGTTTGGTTTCAAAAAGGAAAAGTAGGAAGACCAAAGAGAAGAACCAAATGCCAGAAGGGACATCATTTGAAACCTTCATAGCTCTGTCAGAAATGGTGGTGGGGTGGGGTAGGGTGGAACAAGGAAGGAAAACAAGGCCTTGATATAAAGGAGAGTCATTACTGTACGTGGCTGGTTAGAGGTTTTCAGGGCCTGTGGTGGCAAGGAGGTGTTACAAGTCCACACACTCTTTCCCATAAGAAATGAAGGAATATAGTCTCACCTCAGACTTTGTTTTTCTACATATGTTGAGACGGGAACATATTTATATAACCCTTTGAAAGGGTTTAAATAGCTGCTAGTTTGCACTGTAACCTACAGTATCCAAACTCCTCAATTCCAACTCACACCCGTGTGTGTGTGTGTGTGTGTGTGTGTGTGTGTGTGTGTGTGTGTGTGTGTGTGTGTGTGTGTGTGTGTGTGTGTAAAACACCTTACAATGAAGCACATGGAAAGACTTCCTGCAGTCTTCAGTGGACTTTAGAAACCAGTTTTGTGGAGTTCAGGTATCACAAGCAAAAAGTAATGAGCTGATAATCACATGAACGTATGTCATGCACTATGAATCCAGAACCACTAGCTTTAAGGTCAATGTGATTTTTTATCTCTCCATATAGCATAAAACTAGTCCAGATTGTTTAAACCTTACAAGGTTTACATGCCGACAGATTTTTGTAGATCATGTTTTTGTCTTGCTGGCACAGGACTAAAGGAGAATACAATGTGTCTTTAATTCTTCAGTATACATAAGAAAGCTAGCTGCATAGCTCTGTGAGTTGAGTACCTGGCTGCAGAGCCAGAGGTTGGGAGTTTAATTCCTGACTATGGGCACAGGGCCAATCTGTGAAGTCTTCGGAAAACTGCACAATCTCAGAATCCTCCCGCCAAAGAGGATGATAAACTAATTCAGAGTACCTAGAAAACCCTGGAAGAGGTTCCCATGTGCTAACTGATTTCGCAGCACATAATAGTTATATATAATAGAAAGAGAAGTCCCCTGCCTTCATACGAGGACTACATGTGGAAGTTTGATCAGGAGGAGAGTTTTGCGTGTACCCTGGACAGCGAAGTGAACAAATAGGTCAATCTTAGAAGAAATCAACCCTGACTGCTCCTTAGAAGGACAAATAGTAAAGATAAAGATAAAGTATTTGGACATCAAATGAGAAGAGAGGATTTACTTGAGAAAGCCTTGATGCTGGGAAAGGTGGTGGGCAAAAGAAAAAGGGGGTGGCCAAAAATGAGATGGCTAGATGGTATTGTAGACGCAATGGGCACAGAGCTGGGAGGGTTGAGGAGAATGGTGGAGGACAGAGGTGCCTGGGGGGCAATGGTCCATGGGGTCGCAAAGGGTTGAAATTGACTTTGTGACTGAACAACAAAAATGACACAACAAATAAGAGAATACAATGCAATGTTTCCTCCAAATTGCAAAAATAAGATAAAATAAAAAAAGACCTGATCATATGGGAGGAGTTTTTGTTACCTACATATTGTTTGGGATGTGGCACATTTCTTGTTAGGTAAATTGTCATGAGAACTAAGATGGCAAAGAAATTTAAACAATAGCTGAGAAAACTTGACAGAATTCATCTGATGGAGGATGCAAGGAGATAGAAAAAAACAATGGCAGTTTGGTTAAAATCAGCTTAACTCCAAAATGTTCTATCCTTTGCCTTCTGTTTCTATCTCTATCCAAACAGCTTTACCATCCTCCTTCTTTCATTTTCGGGGTTTGCCTGGTGGTCTTTTGTGGTCTCTTGGTATCTAGCCAACAGGCCCATCTGTTACAAGTGATATGGCCTGCCCATCTTCTTTTTGCCACATATAGTTCATCGACCACATCACGCAGTCGGGTTCTTTGGTGTAATTCCTTTATTGCTGACCTAATCCCTGATTGTTACTTCACACATCCTTCTTTCCATTGCTGTTAGAGTTACTGCCAGTAACCTCTGATTTTGTTATTGCCCACGTTTTGGATGCATACAACATTGCTGGTAACACTGTCTTATTGAATATATTTGCCCTGATATTCATTGGCAGACTCATCTGTTAGCACTGTTCGGTTTATATTAAATGTAACAGATATATATAAATAAATATAACTAGAACCCAGAGTGGCAAAGTATAATTCTCTTGATTTTGATGAGTTGCAGCTGTCAGGGTTCTTCGCTATTGGCTATGCAAGGTTAGCAGTAGAGTCTTCTTGACGATTTGACATGGGAGGAGTAGGTTGCCTACTCGTCCGGCCCGGCCTGGAGAGACCGCGCACAGGTGTTGCTCGGGGCGGGAGGCTTTAAGACCTGCCTCCGCCCCCAACGGACTCCCGGCTCTCGTCCGGTCCGGCCCGGAGAGACCGCGCACAGGTGTTGCTCGGGGCGGGAGGCTTTAAGACCTGCCTCCGCCCCCAACGGACTCCCGGCTCTCGTCCGGCCCGGCCCGGAGAGACCGCGCATAGGTGTTGCTCGGGGCGGGAGGCTTTAAGACCTGCCTCCGCCCCCAACGGACTCCTAGGGCTGAGAGGGTGGGTTCGAGATTTTCAATGTATTGTCTTGCAATAGTCTTGATATGTTTTTTACGATGTCCTGATATTGTTTAGTTTTCTTCTTTTGTAATCTTTGTGTAAACAGGACTGATATTTTGAATTTTTGGTTGTTGCTTTTTTATTGTTCCTTATTGAATTTTGATTCTGTAATTATTTATATTATAGTATTTTTGCTTTATTCCTTAGGACGTCTTGATGTTTTGTAATTGCAATTGCTATTGTAGATATATGTGATATTTGTAACTTATCTGTAATTATTTTTATGCTATGGATTATGGTATGTAATTGTAACTGTTTCTTCTGTAAGCCGCCCAGAGTCGCTCTGCGAGTGGGGCGGCATATAAGTCAAAAATACAAAAATGTAAGTTGTGTATCTCTACCTTTGTTCAACCTCCATATTTGTAGCCTAACACTCAAGCTTCCAGTGACCATCTCGTTCTTCTAAAAAGAACCAAACTGTGTAAGTGCAACAATTATGGAACTTTTCACTCTTCAGAAAAGTGGAGCATATGTAACAGCAGCAATGTACTACTGAGGGTGCCTAAAATGTATACACATCTTAAGAAAGGAGAAAAACCTGTATTAGAATTGTAGTACTCAATATATACTGGTAACAAAAGATGAATACAAGTCACATTTGACTTCTGTAATTAGAAGAGGTCCTCAAAGTGGTAACCATCAGTATCTAGACACTTCTGATTATTTCCTATGTTCTTAAAGATTTAATTCTTTTCAATACAATACTTTTCGGTTAGTCTTCTGCAGACTACATCCTGCACAGATTCCCTCCATAATTTCATATTATTTACTTTCAAAAAGTCAGGCATTGGATTGTATGTAAAAAATGGCTGTAAAGCGTTTGTGTGGTTTGGAAAATGGAAAGCCATGAAAACCTTTTATTTTTCCAGTGCTACATATAAGGAAGTAGAAACACAGTTCCAGTGTGAAGCAAAATCCATATTTGACAAAAGAAAGTGGACAGAGAGACCCTGATCCACAATTGAAACTGGAAAGAAAAGCAAACTGGGCTGCCTGCTGCTAATGCAGAAAGCGGGAATGGAGTGTTCCCTCCATCAATCTAAGCCTTGCGCTGTTTGTTTCATTTTAGAATATTCTCATTCTCTCTCCCCCTCTGTTTTGCATTCTCTTTCTTCTGCTGATGCTTTTGGACACACTTCTTTTGGAAAGGGCTCTGGAAGTTGCAACAAGTAGCCCCAGTTGAGATTCCATCACTGATATGCCAAGGATGATGGCAGCTGAATGGAAACTGTAAATGCCAGAAAATAAAGCCAAACACCAGCAGTGATCAGTGGCAGTTCTTTATGGAAAAAAACCAGCCAATGCTTGCTTAAGTCATTTTTTTTATGTCTTGGGGTCACATTAGGTCCTGTTCATGGAGCGTTGGAAGAACGGCAACTCATTCCATCAGGGAATGAGTAAAACCAAAATTCCAAAATGTTATATAATTTTGGAAACAATCATGGTGCTTACATGAACAGGAGAAGAGACAAGCAATTTGTCTTAATGCAGGAGATTATACAGTACATTTATTTTATAGCAAAAGGAATTTGGATTCAGTGGAGAAGCAGTGACCAAAAGAGAGCTGCTTTCAGTTAAAGCCTTATTGCTTTGCCTGAGGTTTCTCTAGGCTTGCCATCCTGCAAGTTTAGCTAAAGATGGATCTTTGGCTTTTTCACCAGTGGTGTAATGCAACAAAGGATTGTAGGGTCAAAGTCTCAGGAATTTTTGAGATGTAGCCTCTATAATGACATCACCTGCTACCTTCCTCTGGCTTATTTTTTCCTTTGGAATTTAGTTGCAAATCTCAGTGCAGCTGGAGTAGAAATGGATGTCCTCTAGAACAGCATATCCATGTTATAATACAAAGTATTTCAAAGTGATTTGGTTGTGAATGAGCATTTCATATCGGTTAAAACTTACAATTCTAAAGACCTGCTCTTTGGGTACACTAAAGTTGAGGAACACTTTCCTTGAAAAAAGGACAGCAGGGAAGAAGTAATCCTAGTCCAGGAATTCCCAACCTTTTCACGCCACGGGCAAGACCACATGCCCCCAGACAGCCGAGCGGGCCAGTCACATAGTTCCGCCCACTGTAAACACTGCTGTAAAACACATTCACAGCTGTCCTAAATGCATTTATGACAGCTGCAGGTGCATTTATGGCAGTGTTTACAGCAGGTGGGCATGTTTACACATGTGTGGGTGCATTTTATAGCTGTTGTAAACATGTCCACTTCCACTTCTTGTATCGGTGAGGGCAGCAGTGGACCACATGAAATAGTGCTGCGGCTCAGGTCTGGCCTGTGAACCATAGGTTGGCCATCCCTGTCCAACATATGGCTGTTGATACAAATAATTCCTCTACCAACAAATTGATGTGTATGTGATAGCTGGAAATACAGTAAATACTATTCATGCTCTTTAGTTTCTTTTCACTTGGAACAAAAAATCAATTCGTTATATTATTATTTCATAAATGAGGTAAATGTTTCCATTGCTCAAAAGCCAGTTGCATCTGACTCTAGGGGGTGGTGCTCATCTCCGTTTACAGCCAGAGAGACAGGGCCATCTGCATCTGAAGGCATGACTAAAATCCAGAATGCATGGAATTTTGTTACCTTTCCTGCTGAAGTGGTACTTATTTATCCACTTACAATTTCTTGCTTTCAAACTGCTAGGTTGGCAGGTGCTGGGTAGACAACGGGGGTTCACTCTATTGTGAGCAATTTAATTAACATGCTCCTAATTCTAAACATGGAATCTGAACTGAAGGAATGGGTTGAAATTGTTTTCCTGGCCCAGACAACAGAACTCAAACCCTGGAAGCTGGCAGAAACCAGTCTTATCTGTCCAAATGACTAAGTTATTTACCCCAGATGTTCTGGGGACAGAAATTTGACAAATGATAATGTGTATTTGGATCAGACAGTCCTTATAGATGTTATTCCTCGGTGTCTGACTCTGTCATCCTTCGATGTCTAATTTTGTTATTAAATTGCTCATCAAGGAGATGTTTGTTATCATTTTGCCAATTAAGGAACTATAAATATCTGAGAAGGCAAGCATACAGTGAGGTGTTAATGAACAGATGAACATGGCTAGGACTTTGGCTGTCACTGAGCTTCAAAATAGTCGAGGTTTCTGAGAGGTGCTGTGAAACAACTAACTACCACAGGTTGCTGTTCTTCAGGAACTCTCTACATTATCTTTTGCTGCTGTTCTTTTTTTTTCTGACTGAAATCTAGTTGCTTAGCAGAGAAAGTCACAACTAGAGTAGGCCCTTTGAATCAGTGGGGATTTGATGACTCAACTCCTCCTCCCACAGCCCAGGAGGATAAAGAGCCCCCGTGGCTACAGGAGGCAGAAGACACTGCCAAACCGCTATACCGCCATGCCACCACACCCTCCTCATCCCTCCCACCATCCAGGAGGATAAAAAGCCCCCATGGCCACGGGAGGCTGAAGACGATGACATGACAAAGTGCCCTCCTCGGCCCTTCGACCGGTGATTTGGTTGGGGTGCTGTGACGTATTTGTGCGGTGACTTTTGTGTTGTTGTTGTGGGACTTCTTAAATGAGTGTTTTTCACTTTTATAATGCTTTTTTGATATTGTGATTTGTGATGATGATATGATATTGTTTGATTCTACTGTATTCTGTTGTACTGTAATATTGTAATTATGAGATATATTGTGACTAGATTGTATTGTGATTGTTTTTAGCCATCCTGAGTCTTATCCAATTGGGTGGCATACAAGTCCCATAAATCAATCAATCAATCAATCAATGTTGTGATCCAGCCCTCATCAGACTCTGAAGACGACCAGGATCAGGAGGCACTTCCTATGCCCAGGCCAGTTCTGCCTACCCAGCCTTCATCTGATCCTGAATCACAACCTGAATCACAACCTGCGGCTGAACCTGAGGATGTCTTGAACCAGGAACCTCAGCATGCTTCTGGCCCAACTCTGACTCCTCAAGGCAAATGACCTGTCAGATCAGAGATCTGACTCTGACAGCAATTAGCCCTCAGCCAAGGAATGGCGTCAAAAAGATCTGCAGCTGAGACATAAATAAAGCCAGAGCTCGTTATCAGAGGAGGCTCCCAGCTGATACCAAATGTAGAAATTCATTTAATGCTGTTTTACTGTATGATAGTTTTAGAAATTCTACTAATCCTGTTAAATGCTGTATTTGCTGTGTGACAGAAATAGTTAAGGCAGGATGTAAACTACCGATAATGGGATGTGTCCAGACCACAAGAGGCTTATTTGCAACTGTGTACAATATGATAAGCATTCTAGCTGAATTTGTAACTAATGAACAATTCTAAGCTTGCAAGATATATTCTAAGACAGAAAGGCTGTTAAACAAATGTGTTTTCTACTGATTAGATGGGTGTGTCCCACCCTTCCAATGTAACCACTCCCATTCTTCTGATGTAACCAAACCCCCCTTTTTTGGTGGCTCAGTAAGAATAGATTTCCTGCTTGATGCTACAGGCAGAGAGAGACAGGGAGAGAGAGTTAGGCTGATTCATTAAACCTGTGCATTGGATCCAAGACTGCAGTCCCAATTCTTCCACGCCAATTGTCAGGGCCGGATTCTGACAACCAATTAGCTGGGAGACTTCTTAAGCAAGCTTGTCTTACCAGACAAGTGTTGGTACAATTTTCTTCTGTGTAAAGACTGACACCATGCTTGACTTTGGATACCTCTTGGGATTGCCTGCTGTGACCCTGACTTTTCTGCCAACCCTGATGACTCCCCCAGACATCCTTTGGATTAGACACTCGCTTGAACTACCAGTAACCAGACCTCAGCTTGTTCTTTGGACTTTGCTATTTGGATTCTCCTTGAATATACTGTTGTCAGGACTCTCTGTATAGCACCACTACGCAGTGACCCTGCCCGCTGGGGTAGGTCGGCACATCTATAGGTTCTATTGATTCAATCATCTTGGTTGAGTTGTGACGTATTATGCTAAACAACAGGATTTCAGGGATTGGTCCTTGTCTTTTTATACCATTTGGTGCATTTTCTTCCATGGATGTGTTCATTGTCACCAAATTCTAAACGACCCTTTCTCAACCTTGACAAGACAGATGGCTGCCCCCATACATAAGCAATTTGCTGAAAGGACCCTATCTGTATTTTAGATGAGTTGTGAGTGGCCTAAATCCAATAATTCATTTGTACTAAAATAGACCCACTAAATCAATGGCATTTATAAAAGTATTGACTTTTCCCCTACAGATTTAATATTTCTGCTTTATTTGAGGATAACTGCTAGATTTAGGGATGCATATCTGACTTCTGATTAAAGGAAACATCTTTTAGACCATTCACCATCTTTTAGACCATTCACATATGTTTTCTTTTGCAAATGTGGCTGTATGAATGAATGTGTATGTTTAATGTCTGTGTGTATATTGATTAGAATAGTTTGAATATGAATACAGCAAATTTTACAATATTTTTCCAAATAAATTATTCTGTTTATATACATGTATCCAAAATGCTCAGGTATGTGTTGATTTTAGACTATATAGTGTATCAGTAAACATAAATAAATATAGGTCGCTACATTTGTAAATAATAAGGGAGTTATTTTCCTTTTCTGAAGTTTCAAATGCCAACTCCACCCCCACACCCCGCTAAAACTTTGTAATGCTTTACTTTCTTTCTCCATATTTTTTAGGATTGCTGAAACATTAACTCTAGATTATCCAGTTTCACTCTGTTTATGTCACAAACAGAATAGCACATGCACATATTACCCTTCAGTTTGGATTATATATATTGCTATCCAAAATAAAATATGTCATAGTCTTCACTATCTTAGGTCATTTTGAACGACATTCTATGCATAATAGGTGCGGCCATAAAAATCTAAATAAATAAATAAATGATTACTTGAACATAAATCCCACTGAACTCAGAGAGATCTCTTTTTCAGTAGACATGTTGTCATGAAACGACATCTTTTTCCTAATGTTCTCAAAGCTTGGAGAGGACTTGGTTTAAACTAGGCCTCAAAAATCCTTTCTTCTCTCTGTCTCACAAGACTACGTGTCACGAGACAGATTTTTTTTAGTTCAGTGTTCCCAGCACTCTTATCTGAGTTCCCTGGTGTTGTGACTACATGGTAGAGCACTCACTGTACACGTGTGTCAAAAATCCCATATTATGAGAAAGTTTTCTCTGTTCTCTGATTGGTTAAAAGGTACCCCACCTGACTGCAGAATCCCCATCTTGGGGAGAGCAGAAGGAGTTCGTTTTTGGATGTCTAGGGACTAACATCTATGCCTGGGGACTATTCCTTTGTTTTTATCATGATTGCCTAATGAACCTGTGGATTGTTACTGGACTGATCTATATGTTACTAACTTATGCTTTATGAACCTGATCAATATACCTGATCAATAAACCTTTGTTTGCTTCCACAACGTCTCTTCATTGGACTAAAGGGTAAGAGCAGCAATGCATTCACACACAAGCCTCTGAATACGCTACCTATTAAACCTCCTTGCAGAAGAGAAGCAGCTTAGCTGCATTGCCGGCCAGCTCGCCCTCTGGGGGCTTTGGTTTAGGAGGTCTAGAGCAGAGGGGGACGGCTGGTTTCGTGACACATGTATAGTATTGTACTGTTGCATCAATAAAATGCAGATTAATGGTGGTCCTCTGGTAAGGTTGCACTTGCTCCAAAGCCAGTCATATCTGACTCTAGGGTTCAGTGCTCATCTCGGTTTATAGCCAGACAGACAGCGCTGTCTGCGACTGCAGACATTTCCGTGGATATGTGGCAGGCATGACTAACATGGAACACTATTTACCTTTCCACCTAAATGGTACCTATTTATCTACTATTAATCTCTTGCTCAAACTGCTATGTTGGCAGGAGCTGGGACAGAGAGAGGAGCTCACTCCATCATACAGCACTTAGGTCTTGAACTGCTGACCTGTCAACCTTCCAGTAATCAAGTTCAATGTCTTAACCACCAAGCCACTTCAGTCCCAAGTACAAAAAGCTATAACTTGTTTTTTAAAATAATCTCAGTACCTGGAGGTTTTGGGAGCATTGTCACTTCTGGACTTTTTTTGGAGGGGGCAGTAATCAGAAAAATGGACATTGGGGCTGTAACCTGAAATCTTCTGAATGAATGTTGCAGACTCTTACTTTAAGTAAAGTTAAATCCAATTCTCCCATATCCCCTTCCTTTCTGAACAAATTTTCTCCAAAGATATATATAGCTTTGTCAAAGCTGCATGAGTCTTCTTGGTGCTTCTGCTGAAATAACAACTATATTTTAATTTTTTGAATAGTAGCCGTGTTAGTCTATGGTTTAGGCATACAGTATCAGAAAACAAAACAAAATAAACAAAACAAAATAAAAAACACTGTAGCACTTTAAAGATTAACTGCTATATTTTTATTGTTAGCTTTTGTGGATCAAGTCCACTTCTTCAGACAAGGAGTGAAACTTACAGGCATGGTTTTGATACAACAAATTCAGGGGTCAAAGGGAGAAGGGTGTGTTCAAGCAAAATGACAGACAAGCAAGCACAACAATACAGCTTCCCACAGCCATAAGCAACAATAGATTATTCAGATTAGCTCTAAATGACTCCCTTTCAATCTCAAAGGGTCTGAAAAAGCCCATTCTGGTCTCCCATCAACCTTTGACCTGCAAAAAAAAAAAAACACTGTACCTGGTTACTTACTGTTTTACTAAAGAGAATTGGCAGGAAGGTTGTAATATAATATATAAAATATCTAGCAGCATATAGCAATCTGCGTATCAAATTTGATAATGTCCCAGAAACCCTTCGCTAATATTTAATCCCCTGTGGTGGGTGTCTAACAGATGGATGTATTTGAGTATTTAATATGAAATTTTTAATTGATTGCAAACTCATGTGGACATGGAATGGTTATAGTGATAACAAATTCCTTCCTTCTCTGAATTATTCCGTACAACACCTACTACATAATAACTTATTTTTCTATTTTCCCCCAGAACGTTTTAACTTGAAATTTGTTAGGTCAAAGACAAGCATAGGTTAAAAACAGTGGATAACAATGGCATTGGAAGAAACAGGCTTAGTTCTCAAAGCTGAACCATGTGCCCAGAGACAATGTAAGGAATGTAGCTCTAAACAAAATTGCACAAGAGGCAAAAATCCTCCAGCCAAAGGTGGCCATCAAGATTATATAGTATCACCTTTTGTTTGGATTCTAAAAAATTTTTCTAGAGAGGTCTGGGAAAGCAAGCAACCTGTTAACCATCCTTCAATCTCTTTAGTTCCAATTGATCCCTTGCAGTCCCCAATGCTCCACAGATCCAAGTAAGTCTAGTTCAGTGATGGCGAACCTTGGCACTCCAGATGTTATTGAACTTCAATTCCCAGAAGCCTTGATCAGCAGGAGTGCTGATGTGGGCTTCTGGTAAATGAAGTCAAGAACACCTGGAGTGCCAAGGTTCACCATCACTGGTCTAGTGAGACAAAGGCACGACAATTTTTGCCACCTCTAATTTACATTTTGGAAGTAGTTCCCCACACATCGGCAAACAGTCTACTCAGCCACTGCAGTCATTTACACAGAAGCCTGACTCTAAGAACCCTCTCAACCATGAGAGTTTCTTCTTGAGTATATTTCCACTTATTAGTTGTAAGTTGTGAATCTCTGCTGCATTTTAATTCTATTGTATTCAGTAAAACTCCCCTTGTGAATAACTCTGTGTGAGTGTAGTATATTCAGCCCAACCTGTCTCAAGATGTGGTATTGTCATGGTTCAAAATCTCCATTATTGGTGTGTCTCTGAACATGTGTGAATTTGTATATGTGCTCTAAGAGCATACCCGATAAGCATAACTTATCATAACAAATGGGGGAAATTATCTAATTTACATTGTGGTCAAAATGTAAAAAAAATTAATAATAATTCCAAACAGGATATTTCCAAAGCTTAGGAAAGTTACAGATTTTGATTGTAACTTTTAACTTCTTTCCTTAGTGTGGCTTCTAGTCAGAGCCCTTAGGATGTTCGAGCTTCCAAAATAATTTCCCCAGATTCTAGATTTTGCAGGTTCACAATAGGATAGTATAAAGTTTCCTTATTATCACTGATACTTTTTAAAAGCATCTAATGTAATTTAGAACCTGGGAGAAGTGCTTTCTATAACTTGTCTATGGATTCTAGAAGGGTGTAAATGTGAAGTAAATAACTAAAAAGAACCCTCCAAAACAGCATCTTTCCACCTGCTGTTTATTTAAGACCACATCAAAAATGAAACTTGAATGCCAAATTCCTCAGGTTTATTTATATCCTTTTATGGTAAGACCATCACCCAACAAACTTTAAGTGCAAATATTACAAGGCCACGAAATTATGCATTTCCCAGTATGCCAATTAACATTTATTAATACCCATATTTTGTCACTGTATTTTTTCACACTTTCTAAAAAGCCGATTACTAACAGTGTAACGGCTCACTTGGAAAGTATGTTCAGGATAATAAATAAATATTTAGGCTGCATTGGAATATATTGCCAATGATAACTTTTCACCTTCTTCAATTTCTTCCACAGCGCCAGGAATTGTTCAGTTAAGCCCATCCTTATTTCACAATAATTTGGAGCATTCTTACAATTTATTTGGCTACAGAGTGAATGTAGCATTTCTGATCTGATTGTTTCTTACCATTTCATATAGTTTAGAGTAAAACTCAGGGTGGTATAACTAGTCTTCACAAATATTTGACTAAACAAAACATTGACATTGCCTGGCCTAGTTGTTAGTTCACTATGGAACTAGTTGTTAGTTGTTATGGCCTAGTTGTTATGGAAAAACCAATGTCATTCTTTAACCTAAATAGGTGAGCTAATAAAGTCTTATTTCCTTTGCATATGAAAGTTTGTACAGCTATAATTAAGGAAGGTAAAGGTTGCCCTTGCTCAAAAGCCAGTCATATCTGACTCTAGGTTTCGGTGCTCCATTTATAGCCAAAGAGCCAGTGCTATCTGCACCTGCAGATGCTTTTGTAGACATATGGCAGGAATGACTAGACACCAGAGTGCATGGAATGCTGTTTACTTTCCCATCAAAGTGGCACCTATTTATCTACTTGCAATTTCTTGCTTTTGAATTGTAGGTTGGTAAGAGCTGGGACAAAGACGGGAGCTCACTCCGTTGTGGAGCACTCAGGTGTTGAACCACTTATCTGCCATCCTTCCAGTCATCAAGTTCAACATCTTAACAACTAAGTCACCACAGTCCCCAAAACTAATGTAATCCCATGCAAATTTCATGCAGTAAAACAGTGGCCTTTCAGCGATTTTCCAGAAATTTGTGGACTCTGTTTACTGCTTAGTAGGGATTCCAAAAGCCATTAGTAATGGTGGCCAGGCTTCCCAGAAGGACACTTGTGATAGTCCAAATCCTGAGCTCAAAGTCACAAGACAATATATTTCCTGAAAGGCAACTGTGAGGAGCTGGATGGGGTTCCTCATTAAGGGTGTGAATTGCATTGGAAAAGTTCCATCTGATGCCTCACACTCTACATTTTAAACCAGAAGAGACTAAGTGAAGCCTATGGAAAACAAAAGCAGCACACCTTGTTGAATGGATGAATGGTGAAGAGTGCCTCCCACCAGGACAAGATTCTGGCTGGACTGTACCTTAGAAGACATATGTGGAGAGAGGAAAAGGACAAAGATCACAAGGCAGACCCAGAGGAAGATGGAGAGATAACATCAGCAAAATACCAAACAACACCAGTGGAGGCTGCTAGAACTGCCAGAACAAGAACTTTACATCTCCCTTGACATCTGACAGGGTAAAAGAGGAAGCAAAGAAGAAGTAAATTATTTCAGAACCTCCTGCAGGAAGAAGTCATGCATAATTCCTCTTAACATCAACTTGAATCTTCCATTGCTCATGGAAGTAAAGTCCAAATCAATCCAGCCACCCACAATATCAAAACCAATGTTTTACCTCATTGCTTTTTCTTTGCCCCAACATCCAAGCTGTAAGCAGATACCATCAGACGTTAGCAGAGAAGTCTGCAGTCTCCATCTTGTGACTAACACAAAACTACAGACATAACTATCACAACATTTTTTGGTAATGTCCCTCTCTTAATTTCTTACTTTCTTTAACATTCAGGCTAATACAGCCACAGCTGAGCTGCACTTCCTCTCCTCTGGCCACACCAACAGTGGAGGAGGATAAAGGGCCCTGGGGATTCCAGGGCAGTCGAAGAAGCAGCCACAGCTGATCTGCACTTCCTCCCTTCCAGCCACAGCAGATCCATGCTTCCTCCCCTCTGGTCACGCCAATGCCAGAGGAGGAGGACAAAAGGGCCGCTGGGGTTCCGAGGCAGCCAAAGAAACAGCTCTGGCCAGCCAGAGGGAATTGAGATTGGCTGAGTAGTGCAACCAGCGAGCTGTAAAAACTCTGCCTCGCTGCTGCCGCTTCAACCACCGGACACTTCCCTTGGACTTTTTCTTGACCACTTTCTGTGGGACTGCTCATATGGGATTTAGCAAATGTGGTCTTTGTTTTTGCTATGTTTTTTGTAATGCTGTGATATTGATGCTTTTTGATTGCTATTGTGATATTGATACCTTTGAAATTGTGATTATTTATGATAATGATATGTTTATTATGACTGTGGAACCTGTAGTATGATATGTTTATTATGTCTATGTGTAACCTGTAACTGTATACTTTGTATCTCTGTTAGCCTCCAAGAATCGCTCTGCGAGTGGGGCAGCACACAACTCTAAGAATTAAATTAAATTAAATTAAATTAATACAGAGTTCTGGAGAACTCAAAAGCTTTGCCACTATTTCATGACACATGGTTTACTGTAATAGAAGTATTACTCAACTGAGGATTTTAGCATTTTTCTTTGGAATGAAGCTTGTGTTTCTTTTACAGAAGTATGTGTTCTGAGGAAGTATGTACATGTCTCCACATCTCAGTCTTTTTAAAAAAGAGATCTATTTCAATCATCTGGGAAATGACAAAAATCTACAGGAAAAGTACATTATTTCTTCAATGTCCCTCACTACCCTGTGTGTCCACATAGAACAAGGTGTTTTTCCTCCATTCAGACACATGAAAAGGAAATGAGTCTCCAGAAAACATTTATTGTGTGAAAAGATATGAGGGTATTAAGGATGTACAATAGCCGGAAATCAAAAGCACAAAGTTCATATTTTTATATTTATATGTTTTTAAACATTACCGGCAGGACCTTTTGTGTTCAAGATGGGATGGGCAGAATAAAGTGTTCAATAACTTTCTGCACTTTCACCAGGACAGCACCTGTGGCTTCAGGAGATCCAGCTGATGGATGACACTAAGACCTTTCTGGATCTGGGTGCCAAAAGGATGGGAGTCCTTGCCAAGTGACCTCTTTCAAAGGAAAAAAAGTTCGCTACATTTCTGTGTCAAGGGTGACATGTTTTACAAATCAGCCTCACAAATACACAGAGACACATTTCTTTGCTTCCTTCCTTCACTTCTAAAGAACATAAAAAGAAACTGGGCCAAATGAAAAAATGAAAGCCTACCTAGGTAAGCATTCTGGCTTAAATTCTATCCTTAACATAGATTCATGGTGTGATTGGGACTTTGACAAGTCAATGTGAATCTTCCACTGATTCAGGGCATCTACTCTAGCTAAAACTAACAGATATGGTCATACATCCTTACAGTGACCAACTGGCTTCCTATGGAATGCCTCAAAGCAGGACATAAGTGCTAGAACATAAGCATGTGTTTCATGCTCCACAGCATCTTGTCCTGTTTTAGGGAGTGTGACCCAGCCCCTCACTTGAAAAGATTGAGAACCCCTGCTTTACATACTGGTGCCCCTTAAGTTCCATGCAAGATTGGCAACATGTTTCACAAAGTCTTTGTATTTCCAAAGTACAGAATTCTGATTCCAATGGTCTCTAGAACCTAACCTAGCAAGCAGGGAACTGAAGCATGGGAACATATCTGATTTTAAACCCTGGAATACAAAGATAATGCATATTGTCCACCCATAAATGAAAATCAATTTCTTAAATCAATATGATTAGTGCTAGAGTTTCACCTTCTAAGGAAAATCCAAACAATACCTCTCCAACACTCTCTTTCTAAGAATGAATGAATGAATAAGACAAACCCAAAAGTACACGACAGCCACTTAGTATTCCCCACTCACTGGGTTAAACAAATCAGTTCACATGGGTCACAGTTTCACACATTTTCTAAAGACAGAGAAAGTGGAGACCAGTTGTAGTTTTGAATGGAATGTAGTCCATAACCTGAGAGCAACACAGGAGAAGCCTTTGTCACAGTGTCTCTACAAGGGATCCCAGGGGCCCCTCCACTCATTTGGACTGGCTTGTAGCAAGTATTGTAGAAACTCAACAGGCTGTGTGTGTCTACAGCTGACCTACATTAAGGGGTATGCAATGATTCTGGAAGGAACTGAGGAGTGAAGTGACTGGGGCCAATTTGTTTTGAACAGATGCACATAGAAGACCAAGAAGCCATGGGAGGGAAATTATTTTTGGATAAATGATGATCAGGTAGGGTTGGAATCCTGCATGACTCAAGTTTGTCTTGGCACCACCTCCACCTATTTGTGGAGGAGAACACTGCAGAGGTTCTTGGAAGGTGTGGGAAATGCAGATCTGAAATCAAATTTCCCCATTCCCTCTCTTTATCCTTTAGCAGAAACAATAGTTCTGTCCTATGTTGCTCACTTTTGAGGGGCCATCTATTTGTATTATTATAACTGACTTTTTTATATTAAACATCATTATAAATGTAAAGTAAAATTGGTTTTAAAATATACATTTAAATACATATTTGTATCTTAATTTTCATGTGTGAAGTTGGTTTGGTTAAAAAAAAACCCTCAGATTAATGTAGCAATAGGACACAGAAGAATTACAGATGAACACGTAGAAAAGTGACATGAGCTATATATATATATTGATTCCTCCCTCCCTGCTCGCAGCCAATACATAAGTTAACCTATGCAAAGATATAATATTTGTCTGGCCCTATCACATCAAGGTCCATCTAATTCAGTGATCTGGACATGTCCAGCACATTTCTGTATTTAGTTTCACCGCTACATAACCTTTTGGCCCTGCAAGCTGGCTCCAGAGCTACAGGCGAAATAACTGACTCAAAGAAGCAGAGACCAAGGTATCCACAGAAACCTCTAAATAGGTTTTAATGCTTCTCCAACCACGAGGTCCCAGGAATTAATTTATATCTAGGTTTTTGTTTTTTCAAACCAAGGAGCCCAAGTTAAAGAAGATAAATGCTCCCTGTTGAAATAATATTACAAACAATGAGATCAGTAGATAACTCAGTAAACCTGGAGATAACTGCTTGTTTTGGAGTAATCATATAGCAAGGCCTATAATTAGTCTATTACTGTTATTCATCTATTTTATAGGGCTCAGAACAGAGTTAATTGGCTGCAAGCCAGTGGGACTATATTAGCTTAGCCAAGAGATCTGTATTGTCTTTGTGGAGAAGTCTGCCTAGAGGGGAATAGAATGTTGCTATTAAACTTTGTGATTAACAGTTTAGTTTTTCATGGAGTAGGATGTGAGTTTGGATACCAGGTTCAGTTTCTATAAAGTTTGGGGTACCTTGGAAGGAGCCTTTTATTCACATTCGTCATGGGATGTGGGCAGAAAAAAAGGCTGCTTGTGATGTCTGAAGGGGCTCACAAAAGTTGTAATCATTATGTTCCTTTGCATGGTTGCCAGGGTTTGCAAGCCAGCCTGTGTTAAATCTAATTCTTTTCTTTGAAAGAAAACGTAAAATGCATTCCATTTAACCTAGCTCTCAGACAACTTACATCATTAACTGAACCATCTAGCCCAACTACCTCCTTATCCCTTCCTGGTATTTATCTGGTTTTGTAAAGAAATTGATACATCTTACAGAAGCAGATCAGGGGAGAAAATATGTCAAAGAGAAGAACGCACCAGTTTAGATCAGCAGCAGCTCACATAGCCACATATTGTTTACCACATGGTTGTTTACCAATACAATGTGTACAGTATCAGCAAGATGATTTGCAATTGATGTCTCATATACGATTACAAGTATGCAAAGCAAGCCTAAAACATTATGCTACCTAATGTGGAAAACCTGCAAATTGTGTCTTCCCTTGACAGGGTGCTGCAGGTTGTTGTTGTTGTTGTTTAAGGCACATGAAATTATCCTTCCCACAATAAATATTGTCCTGCATTAGTTGCAATAGCAACAACACTTATATACCACCCCATAGCGCTAAGTACACACCCTGGGCAGTTCACAAGGTAATTAACATTTTCCCCCAACATGTTGGGTACTCATTTTACCAACCTTGGAAGGATGGAGTCAACCTTTATCCAGTCAGGATCAACTCACATCAGCAGCAGTTTTGTCTGCAATACAGCAGTTTAACCACCAGAGCTGAATTCTGTTTTACAGACTTTCAGGTCCTAAAAAAGAACCCACCAAGTGGATCCTTGTGATGCCACAAATAGAGAACAGGCAGGTTTTCTGGGAGGTAGAAATGCTTTTGGTCCTGATTCTGGAAACAGATACTGTATGTGTATAGCATGTATGGCTGCAGAATCCAGGAAGGACCTAATTACATCACATGTAAACCCAAAGCAAAATCATAGTACGATGCCTGAAAGGATAATAGCAGACCCCAACAACTACAGCAGTTACTTTCTGTATGGCATCATTTGAAGCACATAAGATATATAAGGTTTCCAAACAACAAGATGCTTCCTGTGTCACAATGCTAGTCTCCTCTTCCTGACATCTTCCAAATAGCTTGAAAGGGCCATATGCATATTTTTAAATACTCTCAGTATTCTTCTTTTGGTCCTTGCTTTTTGGTATATTGATGCTGCACAAACACAATACATAATACACCTATACTTTCCTTCTCAGTCAATCAGATGTGAATGGAGGAAGATGGATATTTAGGCTTTAAAATTACCTCACACAGAGAAATCAGACATCTCATCCTCTAGCACTTCCTCTCACTCTAAGATTTGTTTCTTTCTTGAAAGGCTAGAGAAGCCTAGAAATTCCCCATGATGGCAGCTTGCGATTAGAAAAGTCTTCTGGGTCAGAACATACCTTTAGCAGAATTCAGTGTCCCTAAATGATGGCTCCTCATAATCTGGCTAATTGCACATATAACACAGGGAGAGGTCTGCTTTACCCATTGATGGAAGGAGTGGAGTTACCCCATGAGACCCTGAGACTTCATGGATTCCCATGCATTTATTTTCCAACCACATATGTGGGTGTCAGTGGTTTGTCTAAAATTCCTGTGCTCAAGTCCCACTACCAAATAGCATTCTGGAAATGACATGTAACAAACATAATTAAATTTTTCCTTTTCTAAGCCATATGAACTTTTATGGGAAAGAAATGTAAGAGGAAGTTGTAGCTTTTCGGAATAGTGACATTTTTTTCTTCAAGCAAGTTGTCTTGATAAATATATCATCTTTGCAAATACATCAATCCTTCACATTTCCCGGAATTAGTAATGAATGATGTGACTTGGGATGGGGGAGGGGGAGAAGCAACTGGTCCACCCACAGGTCTCTGTAAGTGAAGTTATGGTCAGAAAGTCTAAATACAGCACCTTTTACTGTATCTGCCCAAAATGTGGTCTGAGTGTCAAGAGCTGAGTCACAAATCCAGCTTGCTAAAAAAATGTTTTACTTCTCCTTTCACCACAGCAAGGAAGGTGACATGTTCTTTTACATGAAATACTGAAAGCTGCAGCTTAATTGTCTAACTCCCCAACATTTCAGGAACCAGAAATGTTTAAAATGAGAAAACTCTAATTACTTGTAGGTATAACCTAAGCCTCATAAACAAGTCCTGCAAAAGAAAACAAAAATTCTGTGGTAGATCAACCATCCTTAAGAAGAGTGTTTTTGTCCAAGTTCCTGGCAGTCTTGATTTTCTCCAAAATGTGAGTGGGTTCAACAGGTCATTTCTTCCCACCCATCCACCACCTTGGGCACTTCAGTTTCTTTTTCTTCTCAAATAATAATAATTACAAGCTGTCAAGTTATTTTAAAATTAAAGCAATCATTTTAGGGTTTTCTAGGTATAATGTATGGGACTGCAGTGGCTCAAGTGGTTAAAACGCTGAACTTGATGACTGGAAGGTTGGGAAGTCAGCAGTTCAAGACTCATGTGCTGCATGACTGAGTAAGCTTCCATCTCTGTCCCAGCTCCTGCCAACCTAGCAGTTTGAAAGCAAGAAATTGAAAGTAGATAAATAGGGACCACTTTGTTGGGAAGGTAAAAAGTGTTCCGTGCACTCTGTTGTCGAGTCATGCTTGCCACATGTCCACTGAAATGTCTGCAAATGCTGACATCTTTTGGCTATAAACAGAGATGAGCACTGAACCTTAGAGTCGGATACAATGGGCTTTCAAATACCTTTACCTTTAGGTATAATGTATGCAAAAATGGTTTATGTCCTTCTGCTGGTGCTTTGGGACCATACAGCTTGCTAAGGGCTACCTAGGTGACAGGAGACATAATTGCTTCAGCCATTCACGAGCCAAAGGATCTCAGATGGCCCTTCTTGTGGTAAGCTCAGTGGAGGTTCAAACTCCCAGTACTTCAACTTACTGATCTCAAACAATAGTTACTGTTTCCAGATTGATACACATGGTTACTCGTTCTGTTCTTTAGATCATGGGGGAATTAAATGAACTTTCGCACTATGAGGCTTTCTGTAAATCTCAGAATCTTCCAGAGCATATTGATATTTCCCTCCATTGTCACCCTCTTACTAAGCTTGTTGTTGTCACAAAACAGTGTTTCTGCATTTCTAATGTTGTAAGGCAGAACAAATGACAAGACATTCTATGTTTCCATTACATACTCTTTAGACATAGTGCTATCACAACTCATGATTTTTAATGACTCATTTATTCTGCCTACATGAGAAATAAGACCTGTTCACTCATAGAAGATCATTTCCTTTTTCAGACTTTGCCAGCATGTGAATGGCACTAAAATTCAGTCAAGGCAAGAGAGGCAAATTTCCAATTCAATATACTTATTGAAAGATCTAGCAGACTGAAACTCAAAATAACCATTTGCTTTTAAAATAAAATGAACAAACAATTGGCTAAATCAATTTATCACAATCATGAGAATAACTCAGCTAAGCGGTTTTAAGAGGGGCAAGAAAAAGCGTAGAAAGCCTACTATAGATTTTACTCCAGTCTTGACTCTTTGCTACCCATGCTACAAGCAGTAACGTTGCATGAAATTCAGCCACTCGGGGCTGAAGCCAAATTTGCCACCCCCTGGTGGACACTGGTGCCTGCTCCTTCTAGATCTTCTGGGAATTGTAGTCCAAGAACAAACATAGCCCAAAATCGCTGTCTGGGGCCGGAGCCCCCTCAGCCCCCCCCCCCCCCCCAGTGATGCCACTGGCTACAAGCACTATTTTTTCAAACATTATTCCCTGGACAACTGCCAGCAGGGAAAATTCAAACATAATCTGGCTCATCAGCATGTCATTTGCAGGTAAAGTTTTCCTTTGATTCATGACCCATCCTAGATCTGATCATTCACCCACCTGGAATGTGCATAGACGTTAAACAACAACAGAGAAAGAAGTGGGAATTTGGATTTATAACAGGGGTCAACTGCATCATACCACCAATTTTTAATCTCCAGCTTGTCTTGTAGATTGGCAGTATGTTGAAAATACCTTAGTGGTCTGTATGTGGCTTTGGGGCCTTAGGCTGCTGACTCTAAATCAGCCATTATAAACAGCCTGCTTTGATTCTGATGAAATAATTATTTGCCAAGAGTACTTACGTCTTAAGTAGGTGGAAAGAGACAGAAATCTACACAAAGAAACCCAACATTATTTAGCTTTGGCTCACTGCTTGCTACCGACTGCATCCAGCTGGATTTTGATATGTAGAAGCCACTTAACTGGTAGCCACTTGAAAGCTTACAGTAGGATCCTAAAAGCTAATTTGGTGAGCTAATTACTCTTTAGCCTTTAACCAACCATGCAATTAAGGCTAGGATAGAATTACCATCCCTCTGCTTGACCAGATTGCTTGATAATCATGAAAGGGAGGTAATGTTGAATTGGAACCATGCGGCCAGCAGACCATTTGTCCATGCAGTTACAGACGTCATTTGGTAACCTCTTACATGGCCAATATGTGATTTTCAATCAGATAAATTCACTCTCCTCTGGGCTATGGTGCATTTGGAACCCAATTGATTCAGAATTTAAATAGGGAGATAATACTTTTTCCATTTTCTTTCAGAAGAATTTATCAACAAATGAATTTATTCATAACTCAGAAGGGACAAATTTGTGATTTCCAAAAGCAAAAGTGTGAGAAACCAAAACTAATAAATTCATTTAAGCTCAAAACATTTGTATGCTTCAAGTCTGGGTTTACAGATTTTCCAGGAGAGTTCCCATCTTTAATACTGTAGCAAAGAAGTATGCCAAGTATGGATAGTATCTAGCAGCTTCCACCATACTGTACCCCTCGTGGCTCCCTCTTCCTTTACTGGAACATGGGATTATTACACATAGAAATGAAGATCTTCATCACCTGAGGGAGCAGCTACCCTCAAGACCAACCTATAGCTATGCCAATGAGAGGGCAGACCATAGCCAATGGAGATAAACTGCAAAGGATATCACCTTACCCAAGAAGCTGGATCACATGGGGGATTAGCAGGAGAGGAATGGATAAAAGAGGAGTTGAAGCAAAGGAGTGGAATCTAATGAGTGCATAGACCCTCTAGAAAGGCCTCATGTGGAGCCCTTAAGTGATGGACCTTCAAGCAGGGCTGCCTTGGGACAGTGGGGAATGGAATTCCTAATACACAAAATCTTTAACTATTTCAGTTTCTTCAGTGCCAAGGTTAAAGCTATGTAGTTCTTATGTAGTTAGGCGTTTTATCTTCTTAATGTTTAACTGCAGCCCTGCTTTGGCCCTTTCTTCTTTCACTAAAAGTAATTTTAAGTCATTGCTGCTTTCTCCCACCAAAGTGGTATCATTTGTAATATCACTATTATTGTTACTTCATTTCTCCTTTACCTGAAATACATATAACAATACAGATATTTGAGTCAGTAAAAATTCTACACCACATTAACCTTTTATCATATAAAACAAATATAGACTCTTCAAGAAGTGAAACAACTGAACAATTGGATAACAATTTTTTAAAAAAAGAAATAAGTATATACCAGTGCAACCAACACCTCGTTGCTTTAGTTTACTATTAGTTATTATTTACCTATTATTACCTTATTCCCAAAAAAGCTTTATCTGAATTTAGTCTAGCTTTCTGTATAATATGTTCTGCATACAGATTTAATAGATATGGACATAAAATGCACCCTTGTTTGACATTTTTTTGCAGATATGAAACCATTATGTCTCTCCATATTCTGTCCTAATGAAATAGAGAGGAGCAACAGAGGAGGAAGTACAAAGAAATATATAGTACTATGGGTTATCTCAATGAAACAGTCTCAGTGAGTAATGTTCAGGTTCGTAAGATTCTTTGCCAACATGTATAATAATTTATTCATTTATTTTATTTTATGCAATTTGTATAGCCACCCCAATCAACATGCAACTCTGGGTGGCATACAGCATTCAGTTCATAAAATCCCCAAAGCTTAAACTACAGAAACCCTTAAAATTCCTAAAAACACTGAAAAACTACCTCCCACCCACACCAATTAAAAATATAGTTAATGATAATAATTTTGTGTCAGAAATTATTCTGGGTTGAAAGGATATTTGCTGGAGGAACTCTGCTCAGGGGATGTCTGAATGAGGCTTCTTTCATGTCCCCACGATTTTTTCCCCATCGAAGCATTCCCTATTTATCTACTTGCAATTTCTTGCTTTCAATCTTCTAGGTTGGCAGGAGCTGGGACAGAGACAGGTGCTAAATTCAACATGCAGTACCAAGGTCTTGGACTGCCAACTTGTCAGCCTTCCAGCTAACAAGGTGAGCTTCTTAATCACTGAGCCACCACAGCCCCTGTTCAAGTGATACCAGCAAGTAAAAGTGTGTTAAGAAGTCCCGATTTCTTATTATATCTAACAAATTCTGATGTGCTTTATGAATCATGTTTTTTCCTCTTCACACTCAGTGCAACTGCTAAATGTCTCTTTGCTTGAAAGTAAAAAAATGTAATCAATCTCTACAGTGTTTTAATCCTTAAACATTTATGTAGCAAAATAGAAGGCATCATGCATTTTTTTTTGCAGTTTGTGTTCTTTCCATTAATGTGCTTAGTTTACAAATACCAAAATCATTCTTTTGTTATTCTCTTGCCCTCTTGTAGGGTGAAAACTGGATAGTAATTTTGTGGTTTCTCATCTTGGCATTCAAAGACAAAACAAGCAGATATTTCCATCTCTACCAGGCATTCAAGTTGGAATGCCAGCCTCATCTGCAAATCATCTGACTTTTCCACAGGGAACTCCATCTCCCAACTAACCTTGGCTTTAATGGTTTCATAACCACCTCCTCAGATTCAGTTAATCCTTCCAGGGGGAGATTAGAAAGAAAAGTAAAAAAGTTACAATATATGAAGGAGGAAAAACAGAGGTACAAGAAGATAATTAATGTCTTAATATCCTGTTCTGACATCTTGTGAATTATTTGAGACTTCACTGCTAGTGTAAACAGGTTTATTTTGAACTTGGTTAATTGCTTGCTAATTGACAGCAGATGTAGGTTTCAACTTTCTTCTACCAGTTAAAAAACAAAGCCTCTTTTCTCTGGCCTGTCTTATTGCCAATGAGATGCCAGAACATATCCCTAGTAAATGAATGGGAAAGCAAAATTGTTTCTCACCGATCAGATGAGTGAAACTTGACTTAGGCAGAAGTGAAAGAAAAGGAACCGCAGAGCTCTTTAGTAACTTTTCCAAGGTCATTCTTGCAGATTGCCTGAACATTATGCAACCCTTCAAGTTTTTTTTCCCTTTTCCTTTTTGTTTTTGCTTTTGGTTTTGAGATTACTAATTGCAACAAAAGTCCACAGGTTTTTGAAAAATGCACACAGCCATCAAAATTCATTACCTAATTCCTCCCTGTGGACAGTCCAACGGCCTGCTGTTTTCCTTCCATCATGTCTTTCAAACTGAGCTAGCCAGCTGGACAGCTCTTTAGCTGTTTGTTGCTGTAACTGATTTTCACTTATTAGAACATGAAAGTTTGTTAGTTTGCATTATGAATCAATTCCCCCCCCCCTTCACACTTGGAAGCAAATTTTGTAAAATGTTGTAGATTGTCTTTATTTTTTTGTTGTCATTAGATTAATGCATTTTAATTACTAGGATACTCTGGACTTCCAGAAATATGGTGGAAGGTTGGTCCTACAGCAAATCAGGCCTATCTCTGGAGGCAAAAATGATGAAGCTGAGGTTGTCTTACTTTGGACACATCATGAGAAGGCAATGCTCTCTGAGAAAGACAACTTGGTTACTTGATTGATCTGTACTTCACACATCAAGTTTGATGTGGTGGATCAAAGCATCATCTCCCACTATTATTAGCAGCCGTTTGCCGTTGGAAGGTCCTACCGCTACTGTAGCAGGGTCCGACGGGGTGTGTGTGTGTGTGGGGGGGGACTGAGCCCCATTTTTTCAATGCTCCTTTAGCCATTTTAAATACAATGACACAGCTGGCTGGGCTCATGTCAAAGTTACCCATGTTAGAGCAATGCACTGGACAGATGCATTGCCCAAATACCCAATCCCACATGGCTGACCTGGGGTTCCCAAAATAAGAACTGTTCTGGACTAGTAGCCAACACCTTTGTGGCATGGTTGAACCTGCCAGGAAAATACACCCCCACCACCATAGCTTTTGGATGGCCACGGTCATTGCAAGATTTAAGCAGAGTAGTTGACAGGATATTTTGGAGAGCTCTTATTCGTAGGGTTACCATGAGTTAGAGACAACCATTGCCCCCAGGCATTATAATTCAAAAACCTTTTAGTCTGCTCTTTTACTGTTCTATTTTATTTCTGAAGTTAGGCTTCCATGTCTGTTTTACTGTTTTATTATACATTTTCATTTCACCATCCTAATTTTGGTTGGAAGAAAAGCAATACAGTAAAACCCCGAGTTACAAAAAAATTTGGTTCCATGGCCTCTTTCATAACTTGATTTTTTTTTTTCATAATTCGATGCATCCCCTATGGGGATCCATAGAAAAAATGAGCCCAGAATGAAGCTGAATCGCTCTTCATCCTCGGCTCATTTCACCATCATCATCACCACCACCACCACCACCTGCACCTTCCCAGCCAGACCGGAGGGCTGGGAAGGCGGTGTGTGTGTGTGTGTGTGTGTGTGTGTGTGTGTGTGTGTGTGTGTGAAGTGGAGCCCAGTCTGAAAAGTGGAAAAGCCTTTCTGCTCTTTATCCTGGGCTCAAATTTACAGAAACCCCTTTCATAAGTTGTTTTTTTTAAAATTGGGATGCTGATTTATATATATATATATATATATATATATATATATATATATATATATATATATATATATATATATATATATATATATATATATATATATATATATATATATATATATATAAACCCTTTCATAACTCGAGTTTTTCATAACTCAATTAATTTGTAACTCGGATGGGCAAGCTGCACAGTACCAAAGTGCCTGAGATGAAAAGAATGGTAAACCACTACAGAATACTAAAAAACACTAGAAAGGATTGCCATAAAACAGAATTGGCACACATTTATTTATTATTATTTAAAGAATATAGTTTCAATCTAAATTTCATCACGTTACCTCTGTCCACATCATGTGGATTACATTGCATATTCTTGTCCAACATCCTATTGGTTACCCCAAATAAGAGTAGACCTACTGAACAAATAGTTGGTAGGATGACACGTACATTCAGCCAAGTCACCCATATACTTTAGTTGGGACTAGCAATAGAATACTGACCTATGCATCAATTACCTTTGTGCTTGCCTTTTTACTTAGCAAAGTATCTCAGACATTGCATATGATAACACAGATTCATGATGGATAAACCTACCTTTCCTCTTCATTCTGAAATACTGCTGTTCAATTGCTTTTAGATACTCCGAACTTGACGATGTATCCTGTCTTTATTTTGGCTGGAAGATTGCTTATATTCCTCATTTTCCCGAATGTGTGTTAATCTTTTCAACTTTGAACCCACATGCAAAGCTGTATCTCATCAGTCTAAATGGTACAAACTTTATGCTAATCAGCAGTCACTCAGGTACTATTCAGAAGCAGTCTTTTTCACTAATCATGGCCAGGAAGTGGGATGATTTCAAAATTCACCCTGGCCCAGCTGAACTCCCCCTCGATGGTTATCTGAAAATAGTAGTAATTTTTTTAAAAAACATTCTATGCTTATTCCCAGAACCCTTCAATATTTCTCCCAATATGCCCATCCATCATTCCTTTCTTCTGAAATAGCCATCTGACAATTCAAATTTGTGTATGGAAGTCATGTTGTTCTTTCTCCCAAGGTCAGCTCAAGGCTCCATCAGGAACATGGTTTCAACTCTTGTTGACACTGGAACTCTTTGGAAAACTGCCATGGGCTATGGCAGCAACAGCCTGACCTAAAAGTGGAGACGCTTGCAGTTTAATAGGAGGGCAAAGAGGGTTTCAGATCAGAAGCACAGGGTGTAACAGATGATTGCAATGGCCCATTAAATCAGAACACTGAGACCTCCACATTTACAGTCACAAAGTCTTCCATTTCCAGTAATTATATCCCAATAGCATTTTTATTGGATCCTCCATAAACATTATAGATTGCCATTCTTTTCTCTTAATCATTTAAAAAAGTTTAACATGGTAAACATTCCTCTTTTACGAAGGTGTTTTCACTTGAGTTGCTTAAGTGGTGTCTTGAATTTTTTTTCCCCTTTGGTACAAACTTTGTTCCCATGCTCAGAAATATCCCTTGACTGCCCCATATCGTATGAGTTTCAGAGCAAGGGAAGATGTTACTTTTACATTTCATTCAAAAGTAAATATAACAATGATCATAAAACATAGCTATCAATGATATATTAACAAGTGAAATCAAAGTTTTAAATGGGATTAGTGAAATAAGATGATTTCAGAGAGATATGGGGATTTTTGGATCACGTGCAAGGGAAAGCGATACATGTGGAGCAAGATATATTATCTTTTTGGGGGTAGAACAATGGAAGAATATAGAATATAATTACATTAAAATGTTTATAAGTCCCATGAGTGGAGGGAGTACCTAGATGTTAAAGTTTTATACATATACATATACATATGCATATGCATATGCATCATATGCATATGCATATGCATATACATACAGTAATACCTCGATAACGTTTACCTCGGATAACGCTAAAATCATATAACGTTAAGTAATCTGAGGAGGAGAATTGGATCGAATAACGTTAAGGTCCTATGGGATGGATCGGATAACAACAGCTAAAGCCTGTGCAGTTACAATGTATCTCTATGGAGCTTTAACGTTATCCGATCCATCCCATAGGATGTTAACATGCATCGGATAACACTAAAAATCAGATAACACCAAGACTTGTGGAACCAAGTCTTAGCGTTATCCGAGGTATTATTGTATACATATACATATACATATACATATACATATACATATACATATACATATACATATACATATACATATACATATACATATACATATACATATACATATACACATGTATCCCCCACCTCTTCCTCTGACATTTCCTGAATTTGTAATTTTTTTTTTGGTAATGCCACTATTTACATGAAAATTTATCATCGTAACTTGAAGTTGATATGAAAATTTACCATTGTAACCTAAAGTTAACTTATTTACCTATGAATAAGAGACTTTATTGTAACAGTAGATGATAGGATTAGATAAGAATGTATAAAAAGTCTTTGCAAGGCAAGAAAGCCAGCTCTCTTTGAAAAATTAGGAAAGGATGCTCATGGATAGATTATTATGCCAGGCAAAGGGTTGAGAAATGTATTTCAGCAGCAGCTGGTCTCTCTTGATTAAACACATGTCAATAAACTATTTTTAAATTTGCCTGGAGTTCAAACCTCTGTGGTTCTTGGGGGGTGCTGTCAGTAGATGAAGTTTTAATTTTAAAACGCATCTCCACTGTTAAAAATGGGATAGCTATTTTTAGGTAACACTGGTGCTGGTGCTGCTGCTACTTGTAGTAGTAGTGGTGGTGGTGGTGGTGGTGGTGGTGGTGGTGGTGGGCTGAAAGGATTTTTGCCTAAGAAACTCCATTCAGGGGTGCCCGAATGAGGCTCCTTTCATGTTCTGAAGAGCTGGGACAGAGATGGGTGCTCAGAGATTCATGCAGTACGCAGGTCTCAAACAGCCAACTTGCTGGCCTTCCAGCTAACAAGGTGAGCTTCTTAACTACTGAGCCACTGCAGTCCCATTTTAACCACTAAGCCAATTATACCCCTCACTCCATCTCCTGATCTTACTCCAGCTAATGGAAATTTGAGGTGCTAGGGTCAAGGGGCAAGTTTCTGCCTGGATACAGCCCACCCAAAGGTGAGCTCATCCCCAACTGTAATAAAGTACCTAAGCTGGTTCCTGGGACAGAAGAGAAATGAGGAGATCTCCATCCAGTACTTCCAGCTGGCTACAGATTTAGCACCTCAGGACCATTTGGTTACCACTCTTTTATTTCCTTTTAATATTACTTTTAACCCTTTAGAGACACATTCTTCACAGGGAGATATGGAGATGGAGCTAATGAATTTCTAACCAAAACAAAGTAGGATACCTTCACTAGTTTTAATTTGAACTTTCGCTTTGCATGTTATATAACATTAAATAAGGGGTGCCCAAACTTTTTGGGACATGGGCCAGTCACGTGGTTCAGGCTGGTCAAGTGGTTTACAACAGCTGTGAGTGCATTTACGGCAGCATTTTGAGCATGCACTGGCACATTTTACTTCCACTTCTGGGAGCGGTGCAGGTGGCACGGGCCAGATGATTTGGCACCATGGGCCGGATCCAGCCCATGGGTTGTAGTTTGGGCACCCCTGGATTAAATAATACAATCCATGCTTCTTTAAAAGAAAACCTTAGTGCCCCTAGAAATGAAGCCACTAAAGGGATGTTATGGATAAGCGCTGGCCCTTAGGGTTTTTCCATCAGACCCACAACTCTTTTCTGCTATTGATATTAATTGCTGACTAAACATAAGAGATAAGGGAATCTTATTGTGTTTACATAACATTTGAATAGACTGGCATGGCTGATTACACTATTTGTCAGGGTTTGTTTCAGTTCCATGATCAGGTGGATGACTAAGCACATGGCCAAGATGTACCATAGCATCTCACCAATAAATTGTCATTAGCAACTGAAAATTATGCAAATTTGACATGAAGATTAGTAGGATTATGGTCAAGGAATATTTAAAGGCCAGAAAGCTATGCATGGAAATGTATTGAAAAATTTAGCCCTTAGGCTGAAAAAGATTCACTATCCTTGGATTACGTAAGGCTTAACTGAAAGTTCTCAAGAGACAACCTTTGACTTGAAATGGAGAGAAAGGGAGGGGATGCAAAATTGTTGTTTGGTTTGAAGGAGGAGGGTCTTATTGTTAATGAAGGTCAGCAATTGTTCTCTTAAAAGTTCCATGAGAAAGTTACAGAAGTTGTGTTGCCTGCCATTAGAAGAAAAAATAAAGCTTCTCACATTTCCAAACTTAGATTGCTTTCAAATATTATTATTCAACTCAGTTCACTGAAATATCCTCCTAAACACCACCGGTAAACGGAGTAGCAAATTGGAGGACTTTTTTTAACCCTTGATAAAATGGACACAGGAACCAAGGAAATCATTTATATCTGTTTTAATTGTTATGCCAAATACCCTGCACCAAAATTTGATATGAATTGGGGGGATCTTCATCAGACAGATGCATCAGAGGAAATCTGAGAAAACCCAAACTAGTTTAAATAAGAAAAGCAATCAAACAACCCATTTTAAAAATAAATAAATCAAAGAAACAGGTTTATTGCTTTTTATTTCTGTCTTTTGGTAAGAGCAATATATATTCCTTCCACTCTTGTTTGCTTTCTCTGCCAATCAAATTGGGAGAAATTAAATGTAAGCTCATTAAATGTAAACATGTATATTTTTATAGCACTCTTGGAAGACACAGTTCAATGAGCCCAGAACATTTATTTCCCACTTTACTTTTCCTCCAAATTGTAATGGAATAACCTTCTGTTATTCTTCTTTCAAAAAACAGAGAAAAATAGACCATCTATATCACGTTTGATTTAAAAACACCCACGCGTACTGAAAGAAATATTTTATTGGAACCATACGTTTTTGTTTGAGAGAATTTGAAATCTGGAGTTTATTTGCCTTCAGCACCTCTGCAAATACATACACACACATACATATCAGAGTTTAAGATTTAATTTTTTTCATTGCATTTTCTGTACCTTATTAAAGACATATGTCACCACGATTCCTTACCTAGGTGAAACAAGATTTTTTTAAAGGTGCAACCAGATCACTGACCTGTCTCTTTGCCCTCAGGACTCTTTTGAACAGCTGTGAGAAAACGAGAAAAAAAGAGGTAATTTAAGAACCCCAATCCAGATGTTCATATCATACACACACCCTGAACAGCTTTAGCATGGTTTATTTCGTTTTCTGAAACCATTTTTCACCAGCTTGTTTTCTCAGCTGGGAAACTTCTGGTGTAGTGTTTTCAAAAAAATATTGCATTTGGCATTACAAGAAAACAGAGCCTTTAAGACATTAAAAGGACAATGTTCTTGTTTGGCTTGGCCCAGAGAAGCAGGACCATAGGAATTTTACATTTTTGTACCACCCAAAGAATAGGTAAAAGAAAATTTTTCCACTCTTAAATCCCAGTTTACATGGGAATTTGAGAGTTGGTTTAGCTTGATTTTCTTCCCCTTTTCTTTCTTTCTTTTAATGGTATACCATGGCCTTTGTGTTAGCATTTAAGGCTTTTACTAGTGTTCTCTGTGTGCAAACACTTAAGACATCACAGTGGCTAAAAGCTGGGTGCCCATACAGCTCATGAAATTCTGTTTAATTAGAACAAGGTTGAGAAAACTGGTTACATGAAGCAGGACTATTGTGTGTTAGACATTGGGCTCCATCCACTTGATGTTATCCCTAGATCAGAAGTTTTCAACCTTTTCAAACTGAGGGCTGGGTCACACTCCCTCAGACAGCTTCAGGGGCCAGACGGCCATTTTGCCCTCCCTGCCACACATGGAACTTCCAGGTGTGGCAGAGGCAGTGGAGGCCCACATGGAATGGTGTTGTGGGACACATCCAGCCCCCAGGCCATAGTTTGAGAACCCATACACTAGATAAAGGGTTCTTAAACACTGCAGGCTCAGAGACCTTTTCTACTCTTAGAAACATGGAGAAGGGAAAAATAAGAGGGGGGGGGACAGAAAACAACATGCTCTACTGCAGGAAGAAACAGGTGTTACAGACAACTCATGATAAGCACAGAAAGCACCGTTTGTATTTGGGAGGTATGAGCTAGACTCTGAGAAATTAGACCTCAAAGTGATCCCATGCATAAGTCAATTAAAAAAAAATCAAGCACGCTAAATTGCTTACAATTGGAGATGCAAGATGCTGCTACTGTGTACACAGATGATTACAACAGCTAAGGAATTTCCTCTTCTAATGATTAATTACCAATAAGATTGTTTTTTGCTCTTGGATTCCCTGCCTCCATCACAGGGTCACCCACCAGTAATTGTTGTATGGGGAAGAGCTGGTTTATATAGGAAACTCTCCTTTCTCTTGTACAGTACTACAATTCCCATGCTGGTTTAGTGAATTGTAATTCAAACAAGAAATGTTTCCAATTTGAGCTGAAAGGGGAAGGGCACAAACAAAGATAAAATTGTGGAAAGAAGAAGCGAAGATGAAATTTTGCCTGTTCTAATTAGAGAGTCAACTTTTCCTCCCAAGTTTATTCTGGGAGGATACTGAAAAAAAAGGTATCTTTTAATGTTGTCCTCTCATACTGTGGTTTTTACTCAGAAGATGTGTTAAGAGGATTTGATTTAGCAGTATGTGAATACCACCTGGCCATACATATATCAAAATATTTGCCACACAGATGAAGTTGAATTTGAACCAATTTATTCTTGGCTTTTAAAAAAAGTATTCTTAAGTATGGTGCTTTCGAAACAAGAGAGGGAAAATGTAGAATATAAAGGGGACATTCTTGGATGGAAGTCCATCAGTTTTGGAAAGGTGGTATAATCTCAGTTTGTAGGTAAAACTACTACCAGCCAGAGAGCTTGTTCTTAATTTCTTCCTTCCTGCCGTCACCTTCCAAGGAAGTTGTGTTCAGCAAAAAGATGTTCTGTGATGTGGAAAATGTCCCATTAGAGTCAATAGTCAGTATCCTTGTTTACCCAAGTGTGCCCAGTAACTGCCTAGTTGAAATCACCATGCGGTGTGTTTGGCACCCACCCATTCTGTAACATACAGCCACTCCGAGAATATGGTTTGGCAAAAAAAGGCTATCAGCAGTTAGTAGAACATTGTTTTGTTTATGTTTGGGAGAGAAGGAAAATAGTGCTGAGCTCTTTAACATTTGCAATCCAAGTCCATATATGAGAGTTAGTTTTCTAACCCACATCCACATCCACATTCAGTCCTAAGTGTAATGAATACTCACTGTTGTTATGTGAATTTAAAAAAATGCTATAATGTGCCCATGCTAAAAATAAATAAATAAGTGTATTACCCTCCCCATAGTATATCTGAATGTTAGGTGTCTGAAGAATAAAGAGAATTCTATAAAGCTGGCCCTCCTGCCAACCTAGCAGTTCGGAAGCAAGAAATTGCAAGTAGATAAATAGGGACCACTTTTAGTCAGAACGTAAACAGCATTCTGTGCACTCCAATCTCTAGTTATGCCTGCCACATGTCCACGGAAACATCTGCAAAAGCAGACAGCATTGGCTGTTCAGCTTTGAAACAGAGATGAACACTGAACCCTAGAATGGCTTTCGAGCAAGGGAAATCTCTACCTTTACTATGAAGATGGCCAGTACTTGGTGAGTAGAGTCTCCAGGAAAGGCTTTGGCTTTCATTGAGGTTTCAGTTGTCAGGTTTTGGTGCTTATTCCTTTTTCTACAGCATAGCCATTCCCAAAGATTTCAGCTGACGACCTAAAACTTGGCAACACAAGCATCACTTAAACCAGGGATTCTCAACCTATGGCCCATGGGCTGGATGCAGCCAATGGCACCATTTCATGTGTCCTCTCACTGTCTCTACCACACCACAAAGTGCCATGTGGTGGAGGAAGGGCAAAATGGCCGTCTGGCCCCCGTAGCTGTCTGAGGGAGCATGATCAGGCCCCCGGCTTAAAAAGGTTGAGAACTCCTGCCTTAAACCCTTGACAACGGCCAAATTCTTTTCTTTCTCTCTTTAATTTCATCTAATACTGCATTCCCTTTCTTTCAGATGCCTATATTTATATCATTCTTTTCTAAAGACATAGGAGGGAAAAGGTCTGCGCTTGTTGCATTTAGTTGATGTGAGAATGATGTGGGCAGAGGACCATCCTGTATGAACAGCCTTTGCTAGCCTTACCTGCTAGCACACCTGTAGGTTCATCTGGTTTTGCTAGAAAACTTTCCTTCTAATTTTCTCCCCCACAGGATCACGTTGCCTCTTACAGATCACCACCTGTTACTTGCCTCATCCACAGGGCCTCCTGATCTGCCTGTGATGCTCCTTTAGCCACGTGCTGATGGATGGATCACAACAGCAAAAGAGGATAATTAGCAGCCAAGCAACCAGAGGCTTCACAAACAGGCCGCGCTCCGGTGATGTTATCACATTTTTCAACTTCCTTATTTTGCCCAGAGGATGGTGGTCTAATCAAACAAGCAAAAATTGAGAAGGTCAAACATACCATCTTTAACTCTCCAGCCCTTTTTCTTTTGGAAGATATATTTATTGCTTCTGTCATATATAGTACTATGCAGTCAGTGGCCTCCATTCCCTGCAGTTGGTCAGTGGGTCCTTGATATGTTTATAGGAGGCGGATTCTTGGGTAATCATAATTATACAGGCTATAGTTCTTAAGACCTGCCTTTGAATTGGAATGTCAACTCCCATGCCTTGGTGAACAATTGTGGTTCTCTTGGCAGATTTGATCAGAAGTGTTGTAAGGAATCAATCTGTTCCTATAGAACACCCAAGTTGTTATGTTCAGGATCATCAACTTTGTTACATAGCAAAGAAGATATCCTGCTTACTCTTTATCTCTGGTTTTCAGGCTAAAGATAAACCATTACTATCCATCTCACACAGTGAATATTCTCTTCCATGCATCCAGAAGATGGGAAATAATTACTATAGCAATAGTTGCACAATAATATGTTTGCATGTGTGAGAGATTGAGACAGACAATGAATTCCCTATACTACCTTCAACAAATTATTATGTTTGTACCATACATACCTTTTGGTTGAAACAGTGGCTTTTGATTCCATAAGGGAGCAGAGAGGAGATGGGTGTCCAAGTATTATAGCCACTATTCATTAAAAACCACCACCACCATGACCACCACCACCACCATCACCTAGTCTTTCTTTTCCATTAGTGCTGCTGCTCACTCTGAGATATTTCTCTCTTTTCCTGGAAAACTAGAGAAACAGAGGAAGTCCTTTTTTTGCCAGAGGAAATCCTGTAGACTTACCTTTTTTGTCTACCACCTTTTTGGTCTACCCTCTGTCTGGTGCTAGAGACAGCTCCCAAAGCAATGCAGAGGCACAGGCATAACACCCACACCCCTCACCACCTGGGCAGCCACATTCTGTACCAGTTACAGCCTTTGAATGGTCATCAAGGGCAGCGGCATGTAGAGCACATTGCAATAGTCAAGACTGGAGGTGACCAAAGTGTGTGTGACCATGAGCAAGGAGTCCCAGTCTAGGAGCAGGCGTAACTGGCAGATCACACAAAGTGGTGCAAAAGCCCTCCTGGCCACGGCTGCCACCTGCTGTATGTCTCTGACACTGATGCTCTCTGTATTTTAGAAAGATAGGAAATATTTTTGGAGCTACAACTCTCATAGTTCACCAGCCAGCATGGCAGCAGCCACACTGGGTATAAAATTCTGAGAATTCTGGTTGAGGAATGGAAGACTTCCTTTGTCAAAGGTTTCGAGGAATGTTTGTGTCTCCAAGTTTTAGGGCATTAGCTGAAATCTTTGGGAATGGCTGTTGGTAAAGTGGGGTCCAGAGTAGTGTGCAGCAGGCTGGCCCCTTGTGTAAAGAAGGTAAACAGGCAGATAGTATTGGTGCAAAGGCAAACTCAAAGCTGGTTTACTTAGGAGGTAAAAGTACAGATATATACAGTGCAACACAAGTCTCTTGGTTTCTCAGTTAAGTTCACTGAAGCAGTTCAAAGGTTCTGTACACAAATTCATACAGTTCAGTTCAATGGGCATATGCAAACTGTAAGCTCAAGTCAAGCAACAGAGTTCCACAGCTTCAGTCCTCCAGGTGGAGGCTTACCCAAATCCTTCTCTGCTTAATAGACGAAAAGTGGCTTGTCAGGCTAAACCACCAGAACTCAGTCCTCAAGGCAGAAAGCATAGGAGCCTTTGTTCATACCTGGCAGCAGAGAATTCACAGTCAGAGCAGGCATTGAAGCTAAGCAATATCAGCATACAATGAGCTGGCAATTGTGGAGCTAAACAGCATTGAAGTAGTTCTGGAACACAGCTCTGGAAGCTAGCTTTGGAACAGCTCTGAAGCAGCATTGAAGCCACTTCAGGAGACAGTTGCTCAATTATGCTCCCAGTGGCTCACTTTATACACTTGTTGACAGGACACACCAAGGTAAAGTCCAATCACCTGAGTGTTCTTGCAGCAAGACCTTAAAGGCATACAGCCACAATATGCCTTGCAACTCCTCAGGGTATTGAACAAACACTTACGTACTCCAACAATGGCTCTGCTGTAGAAAAAGGAATAAGCCCAAAAAATGACAAATGAAACCTCAATGAAAGCCAAAGCCTCTCCTGGAGACTCTTCATCAGTTGTGGGTGTGGAGAAGAGGTCTGCATTGGCATCACCAAAGTCCTTCTGGGACCCTTACCTGCACCCTATTACATTTCCCAAATATGCTGTTGCAGTTGTAGGAAAAGATCTAGAGCTTGGAAACCCATCTTCCTCATAGGCTACAAATCTCATAACCCTACATCCAGCATGGAAGTAAGCAAGGTACATAATGAGTACACCCCTTATTTACAAATACAAGTGATTTCACAATCACCACAACCACCTCAACAGTCTATTCTACATGTGTCTCTGGAGACTGCAAGTCACTCATTGCCTGCTCTTTTACATGGATCAGCTGCCCTAAACTCTGGAACCCAGAACATGTAGCATTCTAGAATCCAAGGAAGCCTCCTTATGTACAAGTTTGTATGTCATGCTGGCAGTACCATATGCCTAAACAGACATCTCTTTGTGTTCATACCATTCCTTCATGGGAAAGACATGCGGAAGGTGCTAATAAGGTGGTTAAGTAAGAGGAAGTCTCCAAAATATCTGCCAGAACTTCTGTGTGGAGTTCAGTTGAATCAGAACATAGTACATTAACTGCACAATGATACATATGCCTACACAGAAATACAACTGAGTGTGTCAAATTGGATTTATGTGCAGGTAAAGGTGAATTGGAATGGAGGATTGGATGAGTCTTCTTATTCCCCACTTTGTCTTCAAACAAAATGTATTGACTTGTGCCACATGGCCTCCAAAAATATGCACTCAGAGTTTAGCCAAGAGTTACTCCCTGTAAACATACCAAACTGCTTGGTGCAATGAAATTGTACATATTACGATAGCAAGGTCAATAATGTTTCAAAGTGTGAGGCAGAGGTCATCAATGCTAGCATAAGTTATATATTTTATTTTATGTTGTGTGAAACTGAAATGGCTGTAGAGACTGAGGAAAGGGATGGAAATGAGTTATTGGTTGGGTAGAACACTTTAATTGTTGAATGGGAAATAACTGTGGCATTCATTGCTATTTAGATGTCTGAAGAGAGATATTCCAAATAAATTTGACTCTCTAGAGTACACATTTATGGACATGTAAAGAAAATACTAAATAGAGAAAATGAGGGTGTGAACTGCAGCTCACAAACACCTTGGGAATAATTAACTAGAAATAAGTAGCTGTAGATGTAACTAATTATTTCTATCCACACACTGTTCATAAGTTATGAAAAAACCTCTTTTCTTTGCCTATGTTGAATGCTTTCCAATTGTCTCTTATAACCTGCTGTAGTAAATTGGCTGCCACTTAAATAGAAAGGGAATTGGAGCCCACCTGATTATGTTTAATGACAAATGTGCTTTCTAAACTCACTGTATGTAGAACATTTAGTAATATAGTTTAATGTTTAAAAGATATTTTAATCTTCCCACACTACTGATATGCTCTTTTCTTTATTCCACAGCCGCTACATTTGTGGCTTATGTGTCCAACTCATAAGAAATAGAAAAAGGGGGAACGAGGGAAATGCCATTGCCTGTGCTGGGCTATCCTGCATATACAAAAACCTTTGGAAGTCTTTTCAGTTCTTGGCGGAGACAAGATGAGACACTGGAAAGACATAAATCATCTCTTGGCTTTTACAACAAAGACACAAATGAAAAATATGGAACATAAAATCTGCAGCTATGGCAGTTGCAGATATTACTCAACATAAAGAAAGTGGACTCTTCACACTAGATGTTTTGCAATCAAGCTTGCTTTCACTTTTCAAACCAAAAAACTCCCCCATCTTAGCCATGGAGAGTGATGCTAAACAGGAGTCTCCCCAAGCAAAACTGGGCTTTGGGAAAAGCAAATAACTCCTGGAACCCCAAAGAGTGACTCAGGTTATTCAATGTTCAGTGTAAACCTCTGTCATCATCTCCATGATGATGTCCTTATAAATACAATATAGCCTGATCCCTCTGCGCACACAAGGGTTTGATGGGGTCAGTGGTGGGCATCAGCAGGTTTGCACCATTTCGCCAGAAATTCTGGCTGGCCCCACCCATCCAAATTTTGAAATAAAGTAGTCCTAATTTGGGTGCAACACAGGGCTTCCCCCTGGCCATGCCCACCATACCACGCCCACAGTGTGGTAGTAAATTTTTAAAGAGCCCACCACTGGATGGGGTATTAGTTGGAAGGGAGACCTGGGTAAATTGTCCTTCAGTAAATTGTTTCATCATCAGGGTTGTGGCCTATGTAGGTTTTAGAGCAATGTATTTAATGTTTTAATGTTTGGTCTTTGATATTAAATTGTTTTAAATATCCCATCTTTTAAAATTGTTTTATACTGTTTTGTAATCCTCTTTGAGATCCTGTAATATAGAGTGGGCTACAATTGTTTAAATCAGGAGTACCAAAACTTTTGGGGCCATGGTTCAGGGGGCTGGTCACTATGGCCCAGGGCCCAGATCCGGCCCCTGCTGCCAATTCAACTGGCCCACAAAGCCCTCGTCGCTCCTGGAGGCAGAAGTAAAACACACCCATACGGATCTGGCCCCCAGGCCATAGTTTGGGCACCCCTGGTTTAAATAAACAAATACCAGTAGATGCAGGTGGGATTGTCTGGCTCAGGTAAACTCCAGGTACCTGGTTCTAACCACTGTTTTCATGGGAATTGGAGACTATATTTCTGTTAATGCAGCCTAAAATAGCTTTTTCCTTTTTGGAGCTTCACCGCACTGTTGGCTCACTTTCAGTTTGTGATCTACAACAATTTCTAGATCCTTCTTGCTCATTGTATGATTACGGAGCCAAGTATTCCTTATCTATTAACTCTGTGTTTAATCCCCACCTCAGCTGTAGAATTCTGCCTTTATTCATTCTGTTTTCAGTCCACTTTTGAGAATATTAAGAGCTTTCAGAATTTTTCTTCTTCTTCCAGGATATGAATTATTCCATCCAGTTTTGTGCCATCAGCAAATTTGATAATTTGCACACGAACCTCCTCATCCAATTAATAAAATAGTGTTGCCCCAGGACTGAACCTTTGGGTACCCCACTGGTTACCTCCTCTCAGTTTGAAAAGCAACAATTGATATTCATCTTGGTACTATTCTGTAACCAACTGCTTATTCATCTAACAGTTGTTTTAGCAATCCCACACCTAGTTAGCTTGCTACTCAGAATATCATGGGACACTTTGTCAAAAGCTTTGGTACATATGTTCACAAGATAAGTTATGTCTACAACATTCCAGCTATCTACCAGGGAGGTTACCTGATTAAAAATAAGATAAGGTTAAGCTGGTTTCGAGTTATTGCTGCATTTTTTTCAAGGCACTTGTAGAGTCATCCCTGGCAGATTGGGAATCACACAATGAATAACAAAATAATGGACTGGAATAGGACATGAGCAATACTCAAAGTAACAGACACTAGAAGTTTTTATTTCACATGTTTGCACTTGAAAACAGAATGTCAGGGTTTTGCTGGACCAACAGACCTCCTCAAAAATGAGCTCAGATATTTCAAAATAATAATCAGTAGTCTATTCGTAGTAATAAACAAGAATACTCAGGCCAATATATTCATGAACACTAGCCATGCTTAAATATATTTATTGTCACTGGCAACAGCAAATGCTTCAATCTGCCTTAACTACTTCAGTGGCTTTATAATATAAATGAAATGGTGAAAGTAGCATAAGACAATATTGTTCTCTTTCTGAGTTTATAGTTATTCTGAAAGGAAAGAGCAATGTGGGATTTACTTAATTTTCGCTGAGTTTATATGTGTAGTTTACTTTAACTACATTTGGAATGTAATCCTAAAAAAATTACCTCAAAGTTACTTACATTGAGCGTGACAGGGCTTACTTCTGAGCAGACACATATAGAATTGCACTGTTAGTCTTATATATGGGCATTTTTATATGCCAGCCTTTTTACTGTGAACCAAGTATTTTAATGGTGGTATTATGTTCCCTTCCTCCAAGTCCTACCCAAACCCAGCAAGCAAGACCTCCTTTGGTTGGCAATGTTTTCTGTCAGCGATCTGTCTTCTGTAACTATTTCCGTGGGCAGGCCTTCCTTTGGGAGCTTGGCAGAGAGGCAAAGTTTCCTTTCAAATGTTTTCTCTCCCTCCCTCTTCTTCCCATGTAAGGTACATCCCTTTGAAGGCTCAAAATATTTAAGATTTATTTTTGGTGCAGGGCACTAATTTTGTTTTATGTGGGTTTGAAATGTGTACCTTTCATTTTCAGTTATTTTTAAATGGCAGGGGAAAAATATACCAGCACCTATTATGCTCCTTTGGCAAGTTGTTTGAATTTAAATTTTAATCTCAATTCTCGACATGAACACCAGATCACAAGAACTGGCAAGTAAGCATGCGAATACTAAAACCTCTCTCTTGTCCTCTTTTCTCTCTCCAGTTAATAGAATAACATAGATGGGAAAGTTTACATAAGGATCAAACAATGAGTTAAGAAATAGAAAGAGTTGGGAGTTTCCTCAGGCATCATAGCAACTGCCAAGTAGTCACTATTCTGTTAAACACACTTTGCTGGTTAGCTAAGAATGTCACCTATCAAACTCTAAAGACTGGATTTTTTGAGTCAGCAGTCTAATTTTCTTATTTTAGGCTGGCTAACTTAGAAGAAGAAAAAGGAAAGTAACACCTTAGTATTAAAACATTAAGTAATCCTATTACAAACTACCTGAAGGTCTGTTGCACTAGATCTCTTAATTTCTGCCTGTTTTAGCTGCATATTACACTACGCAACAAAAATAATTTTCCCCCTGCTACTGGGTTGAAAATAAGTTCCTTATAGTAATTGATCTGTGCTGTATACAGAACTGCAGTCGGATTTGCTCTTGCACGTCAGGAAAAAAGTTATGTACGTGTAAAGGTTATCAAGGAAAATGCTATTAACTATGTTGAAAAGTGATTGTGAGAAATTTTAGGGAAGTTAATGTGCGTACTTTGGGATGAAAACACTAAATATTATAATTAAGAAGTGAATTATAAATGTTTATTTACCTCTGAAATGACTCAGGGACCCTTAGTTACACTAAGATTGACAATGGCTTGGTTTAAAAGTGTGTAGAGCTTCTTGCTTTCTGCCTGTGAACATCTTCTGTTGCTCTCTGCAAAAACCAACAGTAATCCCGCGTCATGTTCAGATTGAAGCAGCCTTGATATCTTGCTTCCATGGTGGACATCTCCTGGTGGAATCTTTCACCGTGCTCGTCACTCATGGCTCCTATGTTTGACGGAAAGAAGGTGAGATACGAATGCAAGAAATGTATATTTAGTGACATTCTGCAACCGAGGTGCTGGAAGGCTCTTAGCAAATTGTCCACAACTTCTGCATAGTTGTCTGCTCTGTGGTTCCCAAGAAAGTTGTGCACGACAAGCACAAGCTGCTAGTTCTCGTTCTGTGAGCTCCAATCTGAATTGTGGACATCGAATCAACTTTCGTATTTCTAGTCCAACAACTACTTTCAATTTTGCCTCAGTTTTCATATTTCCAAACTTGCCTTTTAGGTATTGAAAACCATGATTTGTTTTATCCATTGTTGCAAAAACTGTTTCATAAGACACAGTTTGATATGGAGTGGAGGTAGGTAAATCTTATTACAATCCACAAGAGGTACATGTTGAACGTTGTGCTGTCTGACTACAGGTAAATTTCTGGGTGGCCAATTTTTCACTATGTAGTGATTCTTGTCATCATGAGTAAGTTCCACTCCTTCAGTCTGGAACCCAACAGTTCAGACTTTTCTTTCGACAGGGACAAATCGTGAACCAGGTCGTCCAATTCAGCTTGGCTGATCAAATGTGGCTATTTAATGTCACTGTCAGGATCATTCGTGTATTCCATAGCTCCAGCGTCACTGTCATTACCTTCAGTATCACTTTCTTCATTGTTCATTGCATTGAATGAAGGAAGAATTGGTACTGGGTAATCTGTACCATGCGCCACAGGCTTTAGAGCCGACTGACAATCTGGATACACGATTTTTGACTTGTTCTTCTTGCTTTACCTGGATATGATGGTCAAGCAGAAATAGCAATCTGAATGGTGATCTTTCTGCTCCCGCCAAATCATGGGAACAGCAAAAGGCATTTGATTTTGCTTACCATTTAACCACTGGGTAAGGCTGGAGTAACAGACGGTGCAACAGAGATGAGGAGCCCAGGATTTTGTTTGATCTCCTATTTCACATCCGAAGTAATGTTTGTAAGCTATACGTAGCTTTCTGGACATGTTCCTGCATTGGTCAGACATTGTATACTTGCCACAAATGTAGCAAAAGCAGTCTGGACAATTTACACAGCTGCACCTATTCATCTTTCATTTACTGAATCATCATGTACCGAATTACCGAAACGTCTTATACGAAATCACTTAAATGCATGTTACTGCAACTGCTGATTAATAAAACACAGAACCACACTAGCACGAACTATTCTCTAGTCACCTCCGAATCAGACTGATGGACGAACACACACACACACACACACACACACACACACACACACACACACACACACACACACGTACATCAAACACGGCTCGTTGATGCAGCTACATATTAACCCATGTACAGGCTTTTAATATCATATGACTTTCAGCTATAACTTTAAATCCAGATGTCCTACAACATTTCTGATTACAAAATCGGAATCAGCACACCCTAATACATAACAATCATGTTATTTTCACCCAGTAGCAATTTTTTTGTTGCGTAGTGTTATAGTTGGAGTTAATCCTGATAATGAAGAAATTGAAATAGTGAAAAAATGCGTATACTCTGGTTTAATTATCAGTCCAAATGGAGATTGCAGACACAAAATCAGAAGTTGACTGAGTCCTGGAAGGAAGGAATTGCCATTAAGGAATTAGAAAATATAGTAAAGTGGAGACCAAAACCAAGATTATCCACACTATTGTGTTCCTGATCAACATGTATGGGTGGAAAAGTTAGCAAAGAAAGCTGATAAGAAAAAAACACCACTCATTCATTTGAAGTAATGGTGCTAGAGGACAGCTTTGCAGATACACTGGATTGACAAAAAGATGAACAAGTTGGTCCTAGAGCAAATCTAATCTGCACCATCCCTAGAGGTAAAAATGATGAAACTAGCTGTTTTACATCGAATATCATGAGAAGGGCAAATTATGAGGTAAAGGCAATGCTGGGAAAGATTGAATGCAACAGGAAAAGAAGACAAAATAGGAGATGGATTGACTCCCTAAAGAACCCACAGAATTGACTTTGTAGAAGCTAAGCAGAACTGTTGAAATTAGAAGATTTTATAAATCACTCATTCCAGAAGTCATACATTGATGCCACATGACAATATGTTTGAGGTTATTTCCAATCAATAATACAGATTTGTTCCTACATATATATACAATTTATTTGCTTAAGTGACCTGAGCTAAACTTCATTTGGAGTAGGTTCTTCATAATTCCTCATATGGTGTAAATCACCTCATTCATTCTATCCAGACAATTTTTGCCTCCAAAGTTCAGCATGCTAGTGTTGAATTTATTCATAAACCAATGCTGGGAGAAAGTATTAGGGCTATACTTGGATTATACAATTTGGGGGCCAATTTGGGTTTTGTAATATGTTCTGCTTTGATCCAGAACAATTTATGTCCCATCAAATTCAATATGACCATAATCTGAACAAATGTGTAAGCTTCCCATTGATTTCTACTGGAAAACCAAAACACCTGATGTAAACCTTCCAGACAGTTATTTGCAATGATTTGCCTACCATATCATTTCTTTCATCCTCACCCCTAAAGACAGAAGTGTTTTCTATCCTGTTTAATTCAATTTGTGCTCCAAACACAAATAAGTTTTTAAACTTGTTTTGCTCTTGAATTGGGTCATTCTGTTTAGATCCAGAATTTACACAAGCTGATCTAAATCAAGACATTTTGGTTAGTAATTCAAAAATCTGTCTAAATCTGGTTCACAGTACTAGACTCCTCCCACCCCTGGCCAATTTATTTGTATAAGAAGTATGCAAATACTCCAAATTCTGCCATAGAAAAAGAACTTGGCAGTGAAAAAATAAAAATAAAAATGAATGTGGAAGAAACAGAAAGTGACAAATTTGTCCAACACAGCTCAGATCTTTGTGTACTTAAGTCTTAAAATCCTGTGCTTGATACCATGTGCATTAAACCACTTTTGCACTAAATTATGATTATAACCACTTCTTTTTCAAAAGATCCTTACATTTAATATCCACTGAAGATTGACTTTTCCAGGACTAAAATAAATACTGCTTTAAAAATACAAGTTGGAATAGTAAAAAAAAGTCTTTAAAAAAAGCATCAAACTAAACAACTTTAAAGCCATTTTTACCACTTACCACTACAAACAGCAGAATAAGTTGCCCAGAAATCTGAATGTTGCACCAAATAGTGGAGTGCACTTCACCTTTGGAAAAAACTAGCATCCAGGTTTATATGCAAATGGGAAAGCTAATGTTTATTAAGGGACTGCAATGGCTTAGTGTTTAAGACACTGAGCTTAAGGACCAGAAGGTTTGCAGGTCAGCAGTTCAAGACCTGAATGTTGCATCATCCATCGTAGCTTCTGTCAGCCTAGCAGTTTGAAAGCAAGAAATTGCAAGTACATAAATAGGTATTGCTTTGGCAGGAAAGGTAAGGATGTTCTGTGTATTTCAGACTCTAGTTATGCCTCCCATAGAGATGAGCACCGAACCCTAGAGTCGGATACAACTGGCTTTTGAGCAAGGACAACCCTTATTTTACCATGTAACTATGTAAGCTGCCCTGAGTGGGACTATCTCCCAGAAAGATAGATAGATAGATAGACAGACAGACAGACAGACAGACAGACAGACAGACAGACAGATAGATAGATAGATAGATAGATAGATAGATAGATAGATAGATAGATAGATAGATAGATTCAACTAATCATGGTGCCTCCTGCTTCTCAGAATCAAAGTCAAGTTATTTCCTTTCCAAGAGTAGATGCAGAGAGAGAAAGTGAGAAGAAAGTAGTAGCCATCAGCAGCATAAGTTGTCCATGATGAAGTGAGCTCAGCATAGATTAGATCAGGTAATGATAGCTGAGGAAAACAGAAGGTTCCTTGCTCTGCCTGATTCTCTGTGCAAAAACATCAATCCTGTCTGAGAACTGAGCACCACCATTGTCTTCCAAAGGAGCTTTCCTTATTTTGAGGTCAGTGGCTTGTTTAATAAAATATAAAATCAATGGTATCTATTGAATCAGTGTCCACATTTTAAATTATTTGCAAAAATCATTGGGTATTAAAGAGAGAAGGGTAAAGTTTCTAAAACTCTGAATGTAAAAGAAGGAAAAATTGACTGATTTTACCATTCCTGCCCCTGCCATCACTACAAGAACATGAAAAGCTGGATTTCTCCTCTTTAGTGAGGCTATAATATGTCTGAGACACTACTGGAAAGAGTATGTACCCCTGCTATCATAAAACAAAGCATGACGGCATCAGTTGAGTAAAAGTAGATTGAAACCACAGCAAAGTTTGTGGCTATTTTATTATAAGACCATTAAAATGTGGAAAAAATGTAACTGTCCCAAGCAGAAAACAAAAGCTCTGATGTATCTGGCATGATACACCATCTCCCCCACCCTCTTTATCCCTCTAGGCATGAGTGCATTCTTTTTTGATTAAGCTTGCTACAAATATATCCATTTGGTGGGAGTTGCTTTGGGTTTTATTTATTTATTTATTTTGGATTTTATATTAATATCAAACAAGGCACAGGCTTGTAAAATAACTAGTTAAAAGCATGTCATCATTTTACTTGGTTCCTCCCATGAATACAGAGTAAAGTTTTATAATCTTTGGCGTTATTTTGTCAATTTGCAGATGGGTTTTTTAAATGGCTAGTCTTTTCAAACTATTCTATTTGTGTTGGCTCACAAATAGATTAGATGCATAGCATTATTCTTTACAGAATAGTTCCTGAAGGAAGGGAAGGGGGGACACTGGTCACAGCGCAATACTCTTATTCTAGAAGGGAATGCCAGGGAAATGGAAGGGATCATTCTGTTTGTTTGCAGAGAAGGAGTTTGTTGGAGAAAAGAGAATTCTGCCTGTGCAAGCTAGTTTGTGGTGGGTCCAGAAACCTCCATGAAATTAGACACTCCTCTTTTGGTCTTCTGCTGTCAAGTGTAAGTGTTAGAAGCAACAAAATGAGTATGTGCCAAGAGTATGTTCAAGGTGGGCTAGGATGGCTTTTGAACAGGGCACCCTGAAGCTGTCATGCTTGCACTCCTGCTTTGGAACGTTTGCTCACCGGATTGCAGTGCCATGCTAAGCAGTGCTTTGGATTTCAGTTTTGGATTTCAGTTCTTCCTTCTCTGAAACTGATAGGAATGTTCTCACATTCACCGGAGCAGAAATGTGCATAGATGTATCCTAAACTCTCATTCTAAACTGAAACCTTCTCTATGCTAACTAGCTAATAAAGATAAAGTTTAAAGGTCTCACTTCCTTGAAAGCCAACTGTGTCTGACTCTAGAGATCGGTGCTCATCTCTGTTTACAGCCAATGATGCAGAATTGTCTGCATCTTCAGACATTTCCATGGTCATATGGCAGGGAGGACTAGATGTCAAAGTGCACAGAATGCTGTTACCCTTCTTGCCAAAGCAGTACCTATTTTATCTATTTGCAATTTCTTGCTTTCAAACTGCTAGGTTGGCAGAAGCTGGGACAGATGACAGGCATTCACTCCGTTGTGCAGCATTCAGGTCATCAGGCTCAGCATCTTAACTAGTAAGCCACCACAGCCCAATGCTAACTAATTTAACTTCATCTATTAATATGATCTTTTAAAGATAACAGATACACATCCTTCTCCAGGGGACCTAAAATCTAAAACAGGCAATGAAGAACAGCAGCAGCAGAAGAGAGATATTCGTATGCAGAAGGAGAATACGCAGGAAATTCAGGGGTCTCTTTCTTTTGGAAACTTGCAATCCTACCCACGCTTATCTGGGAGCACATTCTAATGACTTCACTGTGGTTTATATCTGACTAGGCCCCTGTAGGGTTCCACAATTGGTGTACTGAATGCCCCCTCTCACACACTTTAAGGAACTAAGGCTTTCTTTTATTTCATGACAATAATAAATATCCTGATTGGAACAAATCAGAAAAAGATGGCAAAAGAAAAAAGATGTAAACAGTTAGACTCAGGCATCCCTCTTAACCAAGCAATTTCAAAATACAGTTGCACCTCACTTAAAGAGTACAATGCTCTTTAAGCGAATTTGCTCTTTAAGTGAAACACCATTGTAAGTGACTAATTGTGACTTCTGGTGGGGGGGATTGCGAACCCCAATTTAGTTGTTAAGTGAGTTTTCGGTTGGTTTTTGTTGTTAAGTGAAGCGACCATTCAGAGAAAATTCTGCTCTTTAAGCGAGTTACCTTCTAAGTGAGGCACTCTTTATGCGAAGTTTTACTGTATTGTGGAATACAGTTTCCATTACCAGCTAATCTTTAGTACACTAGGTCAGGCAAAAGTAACTGCAGAATGAACTCGCCAAAAGGTGGGTTCATTTTGGCAATTTCATGTCTGGCTTAGACACAGAAGATTACCAGCCGATATGGCCAAGAGCCACTTCCAACCAGGTGACTTCATAATGTTCTTAACTACAACTCCCATTGCTTTCTATGTTGACTAAAGGTGGTGGAGATGGTCATCCAAACTCATTGTGGAGTAAAACAATGAGGAAGGTTAAAAGTAGTCTGTTGCCATTGATTCTTTGTAGTTCCTGGCCACCCAAGTTATGGTGTGCTGCTTTAAGAAGACCACTTTGTTCTTGCTTGTCTCGAAACCATCAAGGTCTTTCAGGTGTTTCTCATTTTAAGGTATGTGTGGTGGGGGCTGTGTGGTGGGGGCTGTGAAGTGGGAGGGCATGTGTTGCTGATTACAGTGTGCAAGATTGTTTGGGACTGCTGATGAAGTGAAGGAAACCTGCGCTGCTGGCTCCGATGTGAAAACAATCACTATGAAATTTCACTGCTTCCCTAGAAATGTGGTTTAAGGGGAAAAAAACAGGGTGAAAGCCTAAGTTAATTGTACTTTTACACACTGTTATACTTGTCACCCTGCCAGGTTCTACATTTCATCCAAGGGTGAAATGAAAACTCCAAATTCATGTGGTTATGAAACAATTTCAGTACAAGCACTCAGCGAAGAATTATAAAGTGGGAAAGACAGGCTCCTGTGTCTCATTTTGTTAAGAAGGGTCAAAATTCATCAAGTTTTCAGCCCATCATGAGAGACTTTCAGGATGTGTTTTAAAAGTATGGTGTGTGAGTTTGGGTTCACACAGACACTTGGTCCCTACAAAATAAATTCCATGGCTGGAATTAGAAATTATGAAAGCATTGGATAAACTCTGTGATGTGTCCTGTGAGGTAGATTGGATAGAAGTGACCTGGAGTGAAAGACAGGGACTGGCCCATGGACACTTGTATGATCTTCCTGGCAAAGTGGAAAGTGAATCTGGATCACAACATGCTGGATCTGCCCAACTGCATTTCAACCTCATATTTATGATCAGGGGACTGAAGAAGCAAGACTAATAATGGAGATAACAGTTTGGGATCATCTTATGTTCTAAGGCATATTTTGGCCATAACTACACAATATCTTTAGCACATGATCCAAAGCACAACTCCCTCAGAAAGTTTTTAAAATTGTTTATTTTAGCATAAGTTTTCGCTATTTGGCACACTGCAGATTAGCTTCCTTGGGGTTTGGTTGTCAGGAAGGAAACATAGTGTTCATTTGCAAAGCTGGTTACTCATACATGGAAGAACTGAAGAAAGAATTAGCCCAAGATATAGCTCCAGTTATAGAAATTGAGGATATTAAGAATTTCCCAATAAAAAAGATAAGAGAATTAAGGAAATTTTACATAGAAATGATGTGATTCTGTTGAGGAACTGGATAAAGGTCTGTAAAGATAGAGAGAAAAAGTTAGAGATATATACACAGATGAGATTGAACTGGTTTCAGATTGTATTAGTAAATAAATGAAATAGTAAATATTTCAGGGAGACCAGTTTGGAAAAGGGTAAGACATAATTTGAGGAATTGGTATCAAAGATAAGAAAGGGAGAAATGGGAATTAAGGGCTTGGTGAGTAAGATTTATAAAATTTTAAATAGAGAAGGTAGTTCACAAGAAACATTGAGAAAAATCTGGGAACAAGATTTGAATATTAAAATTACAGAAATGGCTTGGAAAAATAAATGGAAGAGAATTATTATGGGGACCATGTCTGATAGAGTAAAAGAACATAAATACAAAATGTTATGGAGATGGTACCTGACTCCAATTAGGTTGCATCAGATAATAATAAAAATAAAATGTGTTGAAGATGTAGGAATACACTGGGAACCTATGAACACATGTAGTGGAGTTGTAATGCTTTGTTGACAGACAAGGATAACATGAATATAGATCAGGATAAAAAAGAGTTATCGTCTATAATATTGACAATAGGTAGACAATGTATTGCAAGAAATTGGAAAAATGATTTGATTTTAAAAATTGAAGATTGACATGAGGAAATGTGGGAAATTTCCTTGAATGATAAGTTAACATGGGACTTGAATAAAAAAAAGTATAATTATTGAGAATAGATTTTGGAAAATCTGGCAACCATTTGTGGAATCTAAATTGATCAGAGGAGAAGGTGGCAGGCCAGCACCAGATCAACTGAGTTTTTGGAAATAGTGAAAGATGACTGTGATGTACTGCATCCTCCAGGGCATTGTATATATCACTGGGTGTGCTTATATTTTTGTATTTTTTTCTTCCTTTTTTCTTCTTTTCTTTCTTTTTCTTCTTTTTGATATGTGACATTGTGATAGAAATATAATAAGTTCTAACATATTTTTAAAAAGTAAAATATAAGCAAATACATATACACAAAATCACTTATTTCATTTTCATTTCATTTCATTTATTTTATTTCATTTATTCAATTTGTATACCGCCCTACTCGCTGCAACCGACTCAGGGCGGTTTACAGAAACCATACATATCAGACAATCAAAGGTAATAAACATAATCAAAAATCATACATTTATGAGAATGGAAGTAGATAAATAGTTGATAAGCATATGTTAGAAGAATAAAATATATATACTATGAATATTGAGGAGATGGATAATATATTAAAATGCTTTTGGTGTGCCATAATGTAAACATGGGATGTATTAGAACAGTAAGAATGTATTTTGTTTCTATTTCTTTTTGTTATATTTGTAATGTTTGTTTTTTTATAGGGACTGCAGTGGCTCAAGTGGCTAAGATGCTGACTGGGAGGCGGAAGGTCAGCAGTTCGATTCCCGAGTACTGCAGGACGGAATGAGCTCCTGTCTTTGTCCTAGCTCCTGCCAAACTAGCAGTTCGAAAGCAAGAAATTGTGAGTAGATAAATAGAGACCACTTTGGTGGGAAGGTAACAGCGTTCCGTGCATTCAGGTGTCTAGTCATGCATGCCACATGAGCATGGGAACGTATGCAAAAGCAGACAACGCTGGCTCTTCGGCTTTGAAACAGAGATGAGCACTGACCTCTAGAGTCGGATATGACTGGCTTTCGAGCAAGGGAAACCTTACCTTTACCTTTCATCTTGTTTATATTTTTGAAAATCCAATAAAAAGTTATTTTTTAAAAAGGAAAAACTGAAGTGTACATATTTTATATCTAATGGCTGAAACCACCCATTAGAGGAAATATAAATAAATAAATAAGGTTTGAGGTCACATTTTTTACCTCAGCCAAAGGCATTCTGCACATGCTCAATTATATCTTTCATATTCAGGGCTCATTTACTTAAGAGTAATAGTAATAAAGTTAGCATAATTTGGGTCAGATTAATCATATATAAACACAGAGGTGATTTTATATATATAGCACAGAGGTAATTTTTATTAAAAGATTGATGTTTAGCAGTGTTAGATGTAAAGAAGCATATATGTGGATTACGTAACAACTGTATTAGAAGTTTAATTTGAAAAGCTTCTATTTCAAAGGTGCATCTTTTATTTTTGTTCTTTTATATATTATGTGTGTTATGTTTGATTTTTGTGTAGATTTTCTTGTTGTATTTTCTTTGAAAATTTATAAATAATTTTTTAAAAAAATTATCATATATAAACAGGGTTGCAAATTAAGGCACATTCACAATTAATAGATATTCATTTAAAAGTCCCAAATACAGGTAGTGTTGTGAGATTTAATGTTCTGAAACCAGAGGACCAAAGAAGGATTTTATTTTATTTCAAGTTTGATAACTGCAATAACATGATATATCTACAGTAGCGTTACTTGTGTTTATGAACTCTGTTATTTACCAGATATTGACTTGGAAACCACTTGTTTGAGAATTTAATGCTTTTTCTTCGCAAATATGTTTGAAAATCATAGGTTACAGTGCAGCCAAATCTACTATACCAATGCTGCAGCCTTCTCATTTATGGGTTAGCTTATCTGTCTGTCGGTATGAGAAAGACTGACCGTGGAATTAGTTTTTAAAAAATATTTCTTGGCAGCAAACATCCATAATGATTTGTGGGTCTGCACAAATTGGATGGCTGGTCAAGGTTCACTTCTAGAGAAAGAGATGAGAAAGAACAGGAAAGCATTTTACAAGAGCTTATTGGTCGTTTGCATCAATTGTGTAAAAAACATTTCACATTGTACACAGGGGTGTAACTTTCAGACAAGAATTCCTGTGAGTCAAGAAATCTCTATGGGGATGTGATGCATAATAACCTCCATAGCTCAGTGTGCAACAGATAATATCTATGGAGATTTTCTAATTTACAGTGAACTGCATCTACCCTTTGTTTCTATACTTTTTGGCATGTTTTTGATAGGATTTGGATGTATATAATCTCTGTAGCTTGAAATAGCTCTATTGGTATCCCAGCTATTCATATTGGTTCATTTATTCCAGGTGTTTTGAGGACAGACTTCACTTCACTTTCTTCAACAAGTGATTTTTCAAAAGATTATGTCCTTCTTGAATTTCTTCTGCAAGTGTATTGCTCCTATCTTGTCAGATAAGATATGCCTGTGCTGATCTTTCAGCATCTCTAATCTTGGGCTAAGTTTCCACTTGATGTGAATATTATAGAAATATTAGGCAGAAACTGATATCTTATATCAGTAGCTGATATCTTACTTTAAAATAATTATTACCATTGATTAATAGTAAAGCATTCATATAATATTCTCCCTCAATATGGAAATATATCATAAAAGACTTGATCTGCAGTGTCTGTACTTGGCATCCAGTGGTATCAGATGTCACAGTTCAAAATTGGATATCAATTGGCATAGTGTCTGACAGTATGTGATAAATACTATGCAATGGTATTTAACACATTATGTATTTGACAAGTGGCATACTCTAACTAGCTGTATCTGACAGCTAACACGGTATATAGCAATATGGATTTGACAGGTAACATGCAAGAAAATATTAGGGGGTTATTTTAATTACCATCATTAATTTAAATGACACAAACAATGATGATAATTGATTATGACAATACCAAAGATGGTGACGATGATGACAAGGATGATGACAAGGATTATGATGATGGCACCCACAATAATCATGCATATCAGAAAACAAAACAAACAAAACAAAATAAAAAAACACTGTAGCACTTTAAAGACTAACTACTAGATTTTTATTGTTAGCTTTTGTGAGTGAAACTTACAGGCATGGTTTTTATATATCAAATTCAGGGGTCAAAGGGAGAAAGGTGTGTTCAAGCAAAATGACAGACAAGATGCAAGCACAACAATACAGCTTCCCACAGCCATCAGCAACAATAGATTATTCAGATTAGCTCTAAATGTCTCCCTTTCAATCTCAAAGGGTTTGAGAAAGTCCATTCTGGTCTCTGATCAACCTTTCACCTGCAAACAAAAATACTGTACCTGAGTACTTCCTGTTTTGCTAAAGAGAATTGGCAGGAAGGTTGTAATATAATATATAAAATATCTAGCAGCATACAGCAATCTGTGTATCAAATTTGATAATGCCCCAGAATCCCTGAGCTAATATTTAATCCCCTGCAATGGGTGTCTAACAGATGGATGTATTTGATTTCTGCTGTATTGTTGTGCTTGCTTCTTGTCTGTCATTTTGCTTGAACACATCCTGCTCCCTTTGACACCAGAATTTGGTGTATAAAAACCATACCTGTAAGTTTCACTTCTTGTCTGAAGAAGTGGACTTGATCCACGAAAGCTAACAATAAAAATCTAGCAGTTAGTCTTTAAAGTCCTACAGTGTTTTTTGTTTTGTTTTTGTTTTGTTTTCTGATATGCCTGAACCACAAACTAACATGGCTACTATTATTTTTTTCTCCAATAATCATGTTTATTTTTAATTCTTAAACAAAACCATAAATTGACTAGAATTCTTATGGTGGGAAACTTACATATTTATTGATAAAGTCTATTAAACAAAAATCTCCATAAACTGCCCACCATCCTGTCAGTACTTACACATGCACAGTCAAGGAAATCCCTCCTTGCCAACACCTTTATTAAACTTCCACTTCACACTCTGGAATAATGAATATCAGGGACTAAACAAAACATGGAATAATGTAAAAGTTGTAATAAAACTGCACAGTGCTAAAAAAAAAGCTAGCTTGAATGTCACTACTGTTGTCTTCTCTGGCAGTGTCATCTTCAGAAATTATGTATATTTGTGAAAGTTAAGCTGATGTAACTAGGAAACACTGATTCCTTCTTTGTATTAAATTAAATTAAATTAAACTAAATTATTCAACTTGTATGTCGCCCCACTCGCAATGCAATTCTGGGCAGATAACAAAAAGAAAAATATCACAGTTACAATAAATACAATTACAATATCACAATTACAATATCACAATTACAATTATAAAGTAATTACCAAAACATTTCAAAAGCAAAACTCAGAAATACATTACAAATTCAGCCTGAACCACTCTGTCCATACCCTCCAGGTCGAGTCAGCCGAGGGGAAATGTCTGGTGATAGTGGTGGGCAACAGTGGTGTTTTCAAGCCCCGCCGAGCTGCGCAGCTGTCCTCTACCCTCCAAATTGGCCAGGATGAGGGGAGTCCGGTGATGGTGAAGGGTGACGTTGGTGTTTTCTCCTCCCAACTGGAGGACACTGGTCAGGAGTCCAGTGACGGCAACAGCACGGATGGGCACAGCAGTCAGCTGGGTGTTGATGTCCGGATGCCTGCAAGCACCACAGCTTTTCTTCTACCAGCCCCAAAGTGAGGGGCTCAGGGGTCAGCTGGGCAGCGATGTCTGGCTGGCCGCAAGCACTGTGGATTTTCTTCTCCCGGGCTCTGAAGGGAGAGGCCCAGGGGTCAGCTGGGAGGTGATGTCCACCCACCCGCAAGTGCCGCAACTTTTCTTCTCCCTGGCCCCAAAGAGAGGGGCCCAGGGGTCAGCTGGGCAGCAATGTCCGGCCGGCTGCAAGTGCCACAGCTTTTCTTCTCCCCGGCCCCTTTATAAACAAAAAGGTTTCAGAGCTTTTTCACTAAATCAGATAGGAAAAATCTCTCACTGTACTTGAGCTAGGGTATGTCTTTGTCTTCCCCAAATGTCCTACCTAACTGTTTTCTGCCCATGTTCATGCCAAAAGAAGCAGCCCAGTACCTTTTCTCCCTCTAGGGTTATAGAAATGAAACGCCTGGTAGAAATAAATTTATTTTAATATATTGAATTAAGTAATGTGAGTACAGAATCAAACAAAAATATGGGCAAAATATGGCTTTATGTCTTAGAGTAAAATGAGATCAAGATTTTCCCAATTCAGCTTAGAAGAAAGCTCTGGAACCTTTTTGTTTGTTTAGTATTTATTTATTAAATTTATATCCAGCCCATTTGGGATATTCTCCCACTCTGGGCAGCATATAACGGATTAAAAGGTTTTTACAGGTAACAATATGAAATTAAATATAGTATAGACACAAAACCAACAAACAAACTATACATGTACTGTTGAGATACAAAGAAAAAAATTACTGTCTCTCAGTCACATCAGCTTAACTTTTATATATACACACCATATCTCTTTCATGACCTCTGCCCTCTGACCTATAGTCTAAAATGTAAGCCCCTTCTCTTCTCCTGCAAAAATTATGACAGAAAAACCCAAGAGTACTTCACTCGGCTGTTTTCCTTCACATGGAAGCTTGTTTATCCTTGTTGCTTTTTTATCTTCTGGACAGTTGACAAAGCAATGAAGGTTGTTTTGGGATGACACACACACAAACACACAAACTCATTCTAATATATTCTTGACAATCACTTGGGTGCACAAACATCTCTGTTTCGAAAGAGAGAATCCTGGGCCTGCATTTCTGCAAATGCTATCGCCAGACATGCAAACCATGTTCAAATGTAGAGAGGGACAGGAATATGGATCTAATGCTCTTTGATCACTACCCAGAGAGGAATAAGGTGGCAGCTATGTTACTTTGTTGATGAACAGGTATCAAGATCATGATGCATTAAATTTCATGTCGAGAAGCATCCTATGTCTTATTAAATCTCCTGTGTACAGCAACTGTATTTAAAAGCTGTTTTGCAAAAGTTCTCCTCCTTGCAAAATAAAATCCTCTTAGGAAGGGATGCTATTCAGGAAGGACTCTTTGGCTGCAGATTAGAGCAGGGGTTCCCAACCTACGTCCTGTGGGCCAGCGCCGATCTGTGACACCATCCCATCCAGCCCATTGCTGCTGCCGGCACACCCAGAAGTGAAAGTGGGTACATTTATGTCAGCCATGAAACACACCCATGCATGCGTAGATGCAGCTGCAGCTGTTGTAAATGCAGAAGTGGGTGCATTTCTGAGGGGTGTGGTCAGGGCATAGTAAGGCCCATGGCAAAAAAAGGTTAGCCACCCCTGGATTAGAGGGTGTGGAGAAAATATTTCAGTCTCCTTGCCTTGCCTTTCCTCTGACATAGTCATAAACTTGGGTTTTATATTGGCCAGGCATCTGGAACTTTTACTTGAGGAAAACATCTTGTGGTATATTTGTGTGAATAAAATCTCAAAGAAGCTCCAGAGCCCTTTATGAACAGATAATCATGTTGCTCTATTTCAACAGCATAACAGAAAACAAAAATAAGGCTGACATACTGTGACAACTTAAAGCTTAGCGATTTGTTTCATTGTAAACTTTTGCACATTACAATCTATTTCCTGAGATAGAGTCCTCAAAAGTTCAGACTAAAACCAATCTGTGCTGGGATGCTTTATTTACTTTATTTTAAAAAACCAAATTACTTTATTCAACTAATACAATTTATTTTATTCAACAACAGCACCCAAAGGAAGTAAATCACTAACAATTAATTTCTCTCTCATATCAGCCCAAATTATTAGCCCCAACAGTAGAATCCTCTCTAGTCTCTTTTAGGAATTGTTGATTGGGATATAAATAAACATGGGGGAAAGAGTGTGCACCAAGCTAACTCCCTCCATTATAATTTCCATTGCTTTCCAAGTATGCAGAGTGAAGATATGAAGGGGACATCTGGTACCATAGGAGCCTCTTTGGTCATGGGAATTAATAAGTCAAAATAAGAAAGTATAGAGAAGCTCCACAGACTGTAACAAGATAGTAAATATGTGTCTCTACAAAATCTTTCCCAGCACAAGAAAGCAAAGCAAAGCAATCACGCTTATATACCACCCCATAGCGCTTAATGCACTCTCTGGGCAGTTCACAAGCTAATTAGTATTTTGCACCCAACATCCTGGGTAATAATTTTACCGACCTTGGAAGAATGGAAGGCTGAGTCAACCTTGAGCCCTGGGAAGGATTGAACTCGCAACCTTTTGGTTGCAGGACAGCAGTTTAACCCCTGCACCACCAGGGCTCCTAAGAAGTTCCAAAGGACTTTCAGTTAAGGACACACGCTTTCAGGAAGTTTGGAGAACACTTCTTTTTAGTAATTAAGTACAATCAATTTTTTAAATCTAACAACCGGTTGACTGTTGTAGAACTACATGGCCATTCCAGATGGGATCCTAGGTTTTATGTATGTTCTCTCAGAAGTTAGTCTTTGGTCTTTCAGTTAAGCAAGCACAGAATGGTTGCCTTTGCTTAGAAACAGTAAAATTCTTCATAGCTGATAGAAGCCATATGAATACTGAGAAACATAGAGCCTGTGAATTGTTCAGTACCTTGTCCCACAAAACATTGTGTACATATCAGTTGCAGAAGAAAACAGAACAGGAGGAAGAATTAAGCATTCAAAAATAGTATGCAGATTTCTTTGTTTTGAAAAAAGAACCCCATATTGATTCCTGCATTCATTGCTAACATAAAATCTGTCCTCCAAATACCTGAAATAAAGAAGAGGCTTCCATCTTTATTGTCTTACATTCAAAGCATTTTTCTAACCCATATGGTATGGTGGATAGTTTGTTGGACTCGGACTCAATAATAGCAATAATCATGTGCTGTTAAATTAATTATGATTTAGGATTACCTATTTCAGGGTTTTTCAGTTACAGAAAACTCGGAGGTAGCTTACCATTTCCTTCATCTGGTAGCATCCTGGGACTGTACAGTTTGCTACACAAGCTAGTTCTACTCAAAGAAACATAGTGGGAAATCAAATTCCCAATATCTGGGTCTGCAGCCAGATACAGTAATACCTCAGATAACGTTTACCTCGGATAACGCTACAATCGCATAACGTTAAGTAATCTGGGGAGGAGAATTGGATCAAATAACGTTAAGGTCCTATGGGATGGATCAGATAACAACCGCTAAAGCCTCTGCGGTTACAATGGATCTCTATGGCGCTTTAGCGTTATCCGATCCATCCCATAGGATTTTAACATGCATCGGATAACACTAAAAATCGGATAACACCAAGACTTGTGGAACCAAGTTTTAGCGTTATCTGAGGTATTACTGTACCTAAATTCCTGAACTATTCAGGTAGCTCACTGTTTTGAAAGAGACTCAGTAAAGTCAAGTTCAAAACTCTTGTGTGCTTTGGGTGGTGCTGGTAAAACTTCTCCTTAAAGATCTCACATATTTCCAAAATACTGTTAGGATTTCCAAAGGTTGCATGTAATCTAATTGCAGTTAGCACACATAGAGGATTTTATCATTTTACTTGTATTTCTTTGAGTGGTATCCACAAGATCCTGAAAACATCCCAGGAGAGGAACTAGCTCATGATATCTTTCCTGACCTTTGCATGAAGGACAGGAATTCAGGAAGCCTGCAAATTGCCAGATAAATATTCTACAATGAAAGATAGAAATTGTTCTCTGCACATCCCATGGTTGCATCATGACTTATGTAAGTGTTAGTTGCATATCCCATCCATTAACTGTGCCCTTCCCTAGAAAACAAAAGTACCGAAATGTGAAATTTTTCTGTGTTGTCCCATCAATTTATTTTCTCAGTATGAATGAAATTGGTCCAGAAAAATAATAATGGAAAATTTCCGCAAAGTACTAGATCATTTGCAAAACTTAGTTCTACCCTCCACAAGTCGAATGAAATCCCATATGAAAATTTCAAGTGTGTCTCTTTCACCCCCTTTAGAACTGTTTGGAGAGAGTATAAGTCTTTTGTGTATGTAGCTGAGTTAATTATTCTGATGTTCTAATCTGCTATATGCAATAGAAAAACCCCAAGGGCATACAGGAGCTGGTATAGTTCAGGAGTCAGGGGTATCCATCATGATTCCAAAGGACAGCCAAGATTACTTGGAGTGTGTGTGACTGATGGGGTTATGCATCTGTGAAGACAAACTTCAGGAGGTTCATAGCCCGATGCCTCCTCACCCCCACTGCCCTGTACCTGGACTTCCAGATGACAAATACTCCTGTCAACTAGAGAGCCACTGAGCAGCTGGAGGAGACTAAAGGGGCAGAAGAGATAGATAGAGAGTGGTACCCAAGGAACAAGCCAAGGAAAGGCTCCTTTGACTACTTCCCTAGCTTTCTAGAAGGTTTATGCCTTTCCTTGGCTTTTTAAAGAGAAGATAAAAGGTCTTAGTGGAGGTGGCTCCTTCAACAACCAACGGAGTAAAAGAGAAAGCAAAGAAGAAGTGGAGAAGGTGATAGAAGAGGTCTGGGAGGTTCCAAGGAAACCTGAGGTGGGAGAAATGCAAATAGAGAAGCAGACTCAGGGGTGGGAGCACTCTTGGACAGGAGGTCTGACCACTTGCAAATTTTCCTAGCTGAGGTAGAACATCAAGTTAGGGAACAAGGGCCTTTGAAATCCTAATATCAGAGTGAATGCTGTCAAAAGGAGAAGTGGCAGTAATAATGATACCCTTTTCAATGGCCAGACTGTCATCCTAGCCACCCTGAAGAGAAACATCAAGGGAGGGGTGCTCCACCACCTGTCCCCAATGTCAATAAGACATAACTTTGTTAGAAAAGTCCCAGGATGTTGTATGTTAGATCAGCAACTTTTGTTCACCAGCAACTGAAATCTACTTGGCCTCTTTGTGAAAGAAGGCAGGTAGATTCACAGTGCCCTACCACTTTTTCAGCCTTTGGCAAGCTGTATACTGTAGTTCCAAAGCAAATGGTAAATTCAAAATTGGTCTGAGATCACATACTTAATCCTAATCTGTGGCTATGTTTTGATATTTCATGGTGTTTGTATTACCAGGAGGTAGAGGGGTAAATGGGAGAAAGAAAGAAATTGCCCTTACTGCAAGTAACCTGTCAATTCTGATCCTAAGGCAGGAATCAGTTTTCATCTGCTGTTGTAAATGTTTCCAAAATTTGTTCCTGGAAATTGTCAGAATGAAGAGGGAGGGAATGTTTTATTTTTAACATGAACAGGCTTGTGGTTCTGTTGTTAGAACCAAAATGAAAGCCTACAGTGTATCGTTCAGTAGGAATCCTCGCTTGTCTGTCATTGTCTGATTCTACATCACCCTAAGAGAACACTCACAAGAGACATTGCTTCATCTGTGGGTTTTAAATGCTGATGTAATTCCTTACTTTGTACAACCACACATGCACACACTTGTTGAAATCCCAAAGTGCAAAGATTCTCAAATGTGTTCATCAGAGCCGTTTGCAGTACAGTATGTGTAAAACAACGGGGAGGGGGAAATCACTAATGCGGATCCAGTCAAAAGGATACTGCAATAATGGTTCATCCTTACACAGAAATAATGTGGCACATAACAAAGTAGAGTTGAATATAGTAATGCTATGGTGGCAGAGTGCCCAGGCATTAACTTGTTTGCTGAAGTAATGCTCCAACATGGAGAGAGAGAGTTTATCTTTCTTTGAGGAACATTGCAACTTTTGAATACTCCATCTTGGCTAGGGAGTTACAGACTGAAAGCATACCATTTCCCATCTCTGTGAAGGCTTTGAACAGATATTAGGCAAAGGAGCGGTGGAACAGAAAGAGGATCTGCCTTCAATAATCTTTTAATTTTAGCAAGGCCCTTAGGAAGAGGTGCAACTCAAGGATATAGCAGGTGTTCTAGAAACAGAAGGTACTGATATCTCAAGGTAAAAGGTATGACTTCATTTGAAAACTGAATTGGAGCAATCCAGCTGTGCTCTAGTTTGATTCAGAGCCACAGTGACAACTGAAATAATATAATGATTGCTCAGATTGTGGTTGCAGATTGAATCAGAAATTCTGGATCTAAATTGGCAATCCTCTTGGCCTTCCAATCCAACTCACAGTCTCTCTTTCCCCCCTTCTTCCTCTGATTCCACTCCTTCCCATCTTTCTTTTGTGCAATCTTAAATCTTTTTTTAGAAATAGATGAAAATTTTGCTACATCACCCTATTAACTTTATTGCTAGATCTTCCTTCCCAGGATTATTTCCCATATTTATCTCCTAACATCTGTAACAGAAGCAATTGGGACAATTGCCTCTTGGTTTTGAAAGGGTTACACAGTGTTCCGGAAAAGGTGGCAGCACTCCAAAGTACATCACAAGAACATTTCTCATTTCATAAGAATGAAGACCTGACAGTAACATGATAGGTTAATCTAGCATTATTCTCATATATTTAATAAATCTAAAAAGAGATGATCAGGAAAGAGGAAAATACACAAGGGTGTGTTTCAAAGATTGTGAATATCATGTATAACTACTTACATAATTGAAACACCACCTAAATATACTTTCCCCTCCCCGGTTTTTACACACATCCATGCAGAAAAGAAAAGCCTTTTGAATTGCTCCAACGTTTAAAAAAAAGTAGAAGCTTTCCAGTGACACGTAAAAAGTCACTTTGGAAGAAGAAAGCAATGTATGGATTCAGTTCAGCTTTTTTATCATGTAGCCAGCAAAAACCCAATTCGAATTTACCCATTTTAGAAGTGGAGCAAATCCCATCATATTTGGTGCTACAGTCAACCACAGAGTTGGGAAACCCTTCCATCTAGGTCAATGGTTCCCAGTCTTTTTTTGGCCATGCCTACCTAAGCATCTTTAAAATCCTGATCCATCCCACCCCGTGACATATAATTCTTATTATTCAAAAAGTGAACTCCTATTCATGTGGAAGAAGCCTAAAAGGCCATTAATTGGGTCTAACTCATTCTTGAATGCCTCCCCCTTTAAAAATCAAATTGCACCCTTGTGGGGCATGTGCCCCATGTTGGGAACCATGGGTCTAGAGATTCTTGGAAAGCAGTAGCACTTAAATGTAAATTTGTTATCTGCAATCTAGTGCCCTCCAAACATTGTGTGTTACAATGCTTCAGCCAGTAGACTACATGACAGACCAACAATCTGATGCAATGTCACAATAACAATAGCAATTACACTTACAGTAAAACCTCGCATAAAGAGTGCCTCGCTTAGAGACTAACTCACTTAAAAAGCAGAATTTTCTCTGAATGGTTGCCTCCCTTAACAACTAAAACCAACCAGCTTTCTCCTCTCCTCCCAGCATGGCGTGCATGGAGCATGGCACACAGCATGGTGTGCAGGGAAAGTAGGACCCAAGGGGAGGCGGCCACACCAAGGCCAGGCCACAGCCCCTGGGCCAATGACTCCGCTCGCCACCCAGTCTTGGGAGTGGAGGAGGAGGTGGGCGGGGTGGGGCAGGGAGGGTAGATTAGCCATCAAATTCTACTACCACCCCGCCTGAAAGGCCCCCAATTTTGCCACCCCCCTGCTCGAAGGCCACCCAATGTTACCCCCTTTCATGGGTTTGAGTGTTTCGGACTAGTTACTGCCCACCACTGCATGGAACACATTATGCTCTTTAAGTGAGGTACCACTGTATATACTGCCCCATAGCACTAAGTGTACTCTCTGGGTAAGTCACAAGTTAATTAGCATTCATGGACCCAACACACTAGGTACTCATTTTACTGACCTCAGAAGGATGGAAAGGTGAGTAAACTTTGATCCCATCAGGATTGAACACACAACATTTTGGCTTCAGTACAGCAGTTTAACCACTGCATCACCAAAGCTCCTTGTAAAGAGCTTCTTGTAATAGGATGACACATAGCACTGTGCTTTTCAATTCTTGTTCATACAATGCATAGCGTTTTCCTCTCTTCTCATCTTCCTCTCCCTCCAGGACTCCCTGAACCAGTCCTAGACCTATAAAGCAGATTTGACGTACATGAGGAAGCTGGGGGCTGGATTATTCTAAAGGCAATATCAATAAATATTTCAATGTAGCCTGGTTAAGCCTATTCCATGTCATAGCCTAGCCTCTGTAAACATTAAAAATAAAGAAGAAACTTACTTTGTACATGTGACACACCTGATTTACATTAAATGGAACCCACCCTTTACAAATATCACTAATTACAACACATTTAACACATATTTAGCATGTGCGACAATGATTTGCTTTAATTACATAAATTTTGTCCCACCAGCTAATTCAAACTTTCCTGGTGACTTCAAATAAAAATAATAGGACAAGAGGTGACTAACTTCTGTGGGTTTTGGGGCTATCACTATCCCACTTCTGAATGTCAGTGTGTGGGACTGTGGTGGCTCAAGTGGTTAAGACACTGAACTTGGTGACTGGAAGGTCAGAGTTCAATTCCCGGGTACTGCATGATGGAATGTGCTCCCGTCTCTGTCCCAGTCCTTGCCCACCTAGCTGTTCAAAAGCAAGACATTGCAAGTAGATAAACAGGGACCACTTCTGTGGAAAGGTAAATAGTGTTCCATGCACTCCAGTGTTGAGGCATGCCTGCCACATGTTCATGGAAACATCTGCAGACACAGACAGAGCTGGCTTTTGGGCTATAAACAGAGATGACCACTGAACCCTAGAGTTGAATACAACTGGCTTTCGAGCAAGGGTAACCTTTCCCATTACCTATACTAAATTGTGGACCGCGGTTGCAAATTGCAATCCAAAACCCACTCTGTGCTGGGGGGGAGGAGGAAGCACTCTCATTATGCTGTGGGGCAGAGGGGTGGGGTGAACTCTGTCCTGGGCTGATGGTATGGGTGTCCACAAAGAAGGCTGTGAGTGTCCCCTCTAGCATGTGTGCCATAGGTTTGCCAACACAGATCTAGAATGTTTTGATTGGGGTAGAGACAGCCAGAAAAAACCCTCCCTGGTATTTTTATTCCAGTTGTACATCCAAGAACTGCAACTGTAGACAATTTGCCTAGAGAACCAGACATAGTCCCCCACAACTGCCTGCAATTTCTATCAAGATGCTCTCTTTAGCTTCATATTTTGAAAACACTGGGAGCAGATGAGCTTCAGGTCCATTTCAGCCCTACAATTCTAAGCTGAAGACTCACTCTTGAGAAACCCCTACTGTGGCCTGTGATCAATGGGAAAACAATCAACTTGTTAAAACAAATAGAAAGGGTAAAGTGCAGGGTATGTGGCCACAGCAAGACTTGTTTCTTGTGCTATCATCTGCCAATTCCTCTAAACTTACTGAACTCTGCTTGTTTGGCTAGTGGGTGGTGTTTGATTGGTTTCTTTGTGTTTTGAGTTTGTCGGTTAGTGTATTGTTGACACCCAAGGCTGCATCTATATGCATTACTGCAGGAGCTAGGCAGTCTCCAGCCAATGAAGGTTTCTTTTTCAAGGGTTTCACCCTCAACCAGAAAGTAAAATATGTCTATTTGTTTAAGCGAGGTTTGTTCATGTACCCCTGGAGGTCCAACTTGTTGTAAATGTAACATAACTCCTATTCCCTGCTAAAGAAAGAGAGGATTGTGTGTACATGTGTGTGTGTGGTAGTGGTGGTGTTATGCCTGTGAGTTGTCTCTGATGTGCTGCCAATTTTAGGGGGGAAAAGATTCAATTTGCTGGGGAAATAACTCCAGTGGTGGCAGAGAATTAGGGCCTATTGCTGCTCCATTAAAGCAAGAATCAGCCCAGCAGTTTGGTCAATATGAAGAGTATACCCTTGATGGTATGGAATGCATAGATGGCTTCAGTGTCAAAGGGGATGGGAAATTGATAGCAAAAAGCAAGCTGTCACAACAGATCTGAAGCGGTGTGTTTTTCAGGGAATAGTGGTAAGCATAGATGAACAGACTGTGGATGGAGCATACATGTAAAGATCATAGGCAAAAGCAAGACATCCCAAGCTGTATAGGCAGATAGTTATAGGAAAATGATACCAATTTCACTGTCTGTCATCTTTGGAAAGAAATACAGTTGTACCTCACTTAAAGAGCATAATGTGTTCCACACGATTGCTCTTTAAGCGAGTTTGCTCTTTAAACGAAACAACATTGTAAATTACCAATGGGGGGGGGATTGCGAACCCCGATTTATTTGTTAAGCGAGTTTTTGATTGGTTTTATTTGTTAAGCAAAGTGAACATTCAGAGAAAATTCTGCTCTTTAAGCGAATTACTCTTTAAGCGAAGTGCTCTTTATGCGAGGTTTGACTGTATTGGGACATTTTCTCTTCCAACCAATATTTCTCTGTGTTATTTTTTTCTTGTTTCTTTTTATTATTTATTTATCTATGTATCAATCTTGAGGAATGTTTCAGGAACACTTTCAGGATTTCACCCAAATGTCTTGCTTTTCTTTTTCCTGAATGAAATGCCAAACTATGCAGGATTATTACCATCCCCATTCAAAATGGCCATTTTTGCTGCACAGGGATTACTAAAAATTGCATTAAGCTGCACAGTATTCGGCAGTTTGCCATGCAGAACAAGAGGCAAAAAACTGAAACATATATGAAGAAGAAAAAAGAATACTGGGATCTAATTATCCCAAGAAACCAGGAAGTCTTGACTTGGTGGGACTTGGAAAATTGCTGAAAATATTTATCAGTTTCTTTCCAAACTGTATACCATACTTGTGGCTGGGAATAATATGAATGCTTCTAAAACAGAAGAGATATGATGGTGTACAGGTGAAGATAAAGGTTGCCCTTCCTGGAAAGGCACTTATATCCAACTCTAGGGTGTAGTCCTCATCTCCATTTACAGCTGGTCTGCAGATGTTTTTGTGGTCATATGGGAGGCATGACTAAACACCAGAGCACATGGAATTCTGTTACCTTTCCACTAAAGCAGTACCTATTTATCTATTTGCAATTTCTTGCTTTTGAACTGTAACATTGGCAGGAGATGGGACAGAGACAGGAGCTCACTCCATTGTGCAGCACTTGGGTCTCGAACTGCTGAGCTGTCGACCTTCTAGCCATCAACTTCAGTGTCTTATCTGCTAAGCCATCAGGTGTATAGATTTCATTCAAGACCTTTTACCAATGTGTGAAGATATTGTGGAGGACAGCTCATGATGCTTCCCTAATGCCATTAACAGGCAGTCGAGGGGGGGGGGGGGGATAAGTCCAAATTAATGATAATTCAGTTCATTTAAAAAAGTTCTGATTTAAACATGTGGGGTATTGTGCTTCTGTATCGATGATTTAAACACCAGGCAATGGCCCAATATTGCTGCACAATATCATGCCCATGTTGCCAACAGGAAAAATAAAGCCTAGCTTTACATAGCAAAGGGCAGCCTGAATGTTGACAACACCAATGGCAGCAGTCAAGATGGTCTACATCCATATAGATAATAGTAGCTTTCAAGTGCTACCCTTTACATAGAGACACTAAGCAAGGGAAAAGCTCAGAAATTGAGTCACTGTTTTAAAATTAACACTTTGTTAAAATGACAAAATCTTCTTTTAGACTGGGAATGTCAAAATACCACTTGAAATAGCTATTCTGAATTCAGTTCAAAATGTTAGTTTATTTTGACATGTGTGAATGAAGTCACATCATCAGATATGGTTTTGAGTATGTGTGTTCTATTTCACCTCCCTCAACATTTATATTTTTCCTCTTACCATGAAATAGAATGGAATTTAAAAAGTGCTAGAAAACTCAAGCGCATAGAAGATGCCCTTCATTTCATTTTTTCCTTGCTCTATTACATGGGTTCTCAATTTTTTCAAACCGAGGACCGGGTAACGCCCTCTCAGACAGCTTTGGGGGCTAGACAGGTATTTTGCTCTGCCTGCCACACATGACACTTCTGGGTGTGGCAGAGGTGATGGTGAGCTACATGAAATGGTGTCATGGGCCGCATCCGACCCCTGGACAATAGGTTGAGAACTCCTGCTCTATGATGTGGATTTCGCACAATCCCTGTTTTTGCATCATGATTTTATATTAAGAAGTTGAAAGTTAATGATAGTGTTTATTTGTACACCTTACATATTTATATCTGAAAACAAAAACAAAAAATTAAAATAAGAACACTGCAGCACTTTAAAGATGTCATGTAAGAGACCCTCCTTCTGGGGACCTTAACATGCCTTCCTGTTACCCCTCACCATTTTACCTTCTTACCAGCAGTGTCTATCCTTCCTGTTGGGGCAACTCCCCCTTACGAGTTCCCCTGAGCTCCACTTGGCTAGGCTAGTGGGAGTGCAGGGAATCTGAATTAGGTAGCTAGATGTGGCCGCAATTGTGTGGTCCAGTCAACCCCAGTCCCAAATCAAAGGACACAAAGGGTCTCTGGTTAATTAAATTTATTAAGAAATTAAAGGAAATGAGTATAACATAAGGAATCAAGGTTGTAATAATAGTCATTCAAACTAATACAAAAAAAAAAGCTTAACTTGTTGCTTAGACCCCTAGGCCTTTATCTGACTCAGTTACATTGTGTGAGGCCCTCCCACAGCTGGCCCATGGTGAAAGAGAGTGATTATTTCCTGGACAGTGATTTTATTATCCTGGTATCATTTTCTCCATGTGGGAACATCTAGCCAATATTGATTTATTTACATTTTTCTGAGCCAGATTGGAATGTCTGTACCGAACTCCTACACGTACACATTTTCCATCTTGAGGGAATAAGCACATGGTGACACAGAGATCAGAGAAAAGCACATTTCAAATGGGACTTTCTATGACAAAAGACTAACTGCTATATTTTTTATGGTGAGCTTTCGTGGATCAAGTCCATTTCTTCAGACAAAGGAGTAAAACTTCCAGACATGGTTTATATACACCAGATGCAGGGGTCAAAATGTCACAAGGCAAATGGACCACAAAGCAATGAGGTAAAGTGTAATCAAGCAGAATGACAGACAAGCATACATATCAATACAGCTTCCTACAGCTAGCAGTAACAAATGATTATTCAGATTAGTTTTAAATGTCCCTCTTTCAATCTTAAAAGTGTGAAGTTGCCAAGAATATTTGTCACTGTGCAATTAGCAGCAGAAAAGGGGTAGATTTAATTCATACAAGATGATCTGTGTTAAGGAAGTCAGGCATTAGGCCCTATCTCAAGAAACCAACCTTCTTTTTTATGATGTTAGCAGCAAGTGGGGAACTGGAGGAAGCATGTATGGCTCAGGATGGCTGTCAGAGTTCCCCACAGTTTAAACTAAAGATCTTTCCTCAACCTAGTGGATTCACAGCCATGGATGCAAACCAGTGGTGGGATGTCAAAAAATTTTACTACCCCACTGTGACATCATCAGTGTGGGTGGAGCTAACATAATGATGTCATGATGTTGTGGGCGGGGCCAAAGAAAAATTATAAAATAATAATAAAATAAAAATAAGCACACACACGCACGCACACACACCTCAACTCACAACACAAACCCATAAATAAATTAAATTAAAAAATAAAAATTACATTAAAATACACCCACCCACCCCAAACATAAATCAGCCCACCCACCCACCCACCTGTAGGTTAAGTGCCTGGGCAGCACCATGTTGCAAGATGGATATGGTCATCGTACCGGTTCTCTAGGATAATATGCCTTAATGTAAATGTAAAACAGCTGTACCTCCTTAAGGGTTCTCCAATTGGAACAGCAATTGGAACAGCACAGGTGTAGCTTTTTGATGAGGTAACTCCAAGACTTTGCTTAAAAACCCCAAGCCAGGCCACCAGGCCTTTTTAGGAACTGTGTAGTATGTCAATATAGGTAAAGGTATTAAATTCACATTAAAATACACACAGACACACCACATCTAAAGGTGAGTCAGTTTGGGGAGCAGGCTATAGGGAGCTTCAGGCTAGCAGCTTCTCTTCCTCCTCCCCACTTGGGAGGACAGCAAGGAGGCTGTGCATACACACCAAGCACTGTAGGTGTGCATGCATACCAAGTGCTTGGCGCACATGCGCAGTGGGGGAACCAGTGAAAAGGTAAGCCCCGAAGGTGGTTCCCCCCCCCCCAAAAAAAAAAAGCTGATACCAATTCTCCGGGACACTGGGAAAAGTTACTACCGGTTCTGGCGAACTGGTGAGAACCTGTTACATCCCATCTCTGATGCAAACTCAGTAATGGACTGGGATGATAGAGATCAGGCACAGGCAGGTGATTTGATCGATGGACCTACTTCTTATATTGCACTAATATACTGCACCAATATACTAACCTATACTTCTTATACTGCACCTGGGTGCAAAACCTGGGGAACATAGTTAAAAGTAAAGACATCACCTTGCAAACAAGGTGGCATTCCTGGTGGCAATGTATGGTTGTGAGAGCTGGACCATTAGGAAAGCAGAGCACAGAAGAATAGATGCCTTTGAAATGTGGTGTTGGAGGAGAGTTTTGAGAGTCCCCTGGACAGCAAGGAGAACAAATAGGGCAATCTTAGAAGAAATCAAACCTGACTGCTCCTTAGAAAGTCAGATAGTAAAGATAAAGCTAAAGTACTTTGGACATCAAATGAGAAGAGAGGATTCACTTGAGAAAGCCTTGATGCTGGGAAAGGTGGAGGGCAAAAGAAGAAAGGGGCAGCCAAAATTGAGATGGCTAGATGGTATCGTAGATTCAATGGGCACAGAGCTGGGTGGGTTGAGGAGGATGGTGGAGGACAGGGGTGCCTGGAGGGCAATGGTCCATGGGGTCGCAGAGGGTCATTGTTGATTGTGCGACTGAACAAGAAAACAACAACCAAGCAATAGCAGTTACACTTATATGCTGCACCTTAGCGCTTAATGCATTATCTGGGCAGTTCACATACTAACTAGCATTTTTGCCCACAACGTGCTGGTGACTCAGTTTACTGCCCTCGAAAGGATAGAAGGCTGAGTCAAACTTTATCCCCATCAGGATCAAATTCACAACATTTTGTCTGCAGTAAAGCAGTTTAACCACTGCACCACCAGAGCTCTCTATGCTGCCATAGTCAACCCAAGCAGTGGCCTTTATATACCAATGACCAATCTTTTTTAAAAAATAAAGCCTTTAATGCTGTAATGTGTGTTGATCTGTGAAAGGAGAGGCAGAGGATGCTCCTCCCAAATCACACCACTCCTCCTTGTGCTAACTCCAAGAATGATGAAAGTTATATCTAGGAAGAAAGCCTTCTTGCAACAGTCTATCTGTGGATCTCAGGCTCTTTTCCTGAAAACTTTCTAAAAATGCTTAAAACAGAATTATATATTGAGGCATATGTTGATGTAAGTGCCTGGTCAGCAATGATCTACTATTGTTGCAAGGGGAATATGGCCACGTCGCTTTAAGACTGTTTGCAGAGACTCACTGAGGACGGCCAGGTGATTTGGACAGCACAAAACCAATGAGCCTCTGAGCATATTAAGAGGCACCTCTGAGTGCGGACTTTGGCTTGTGTCTTTTGCCTGCCCTTGGCCTGACATACTGTTGTTTGCATTCGCTATAAGCCGTCCGCCATGATTTATGCCTGAGCCAGTGTCTGGAGTGTGTTCGGCTCAGGGAGCTTCGTTGTGACAGCTGAAAAGCCACAGAGTTACCAGAAGGATTGGTTCACAGCTTCTTCTCAGCTACTCTCTACTGTGGACCTGAAGTCAAAGTGCTTTTGGATCAACTGAGCATGCCACCCACTCTGTGTGGTGATATGTGGGTAAGCAGAGACTAGAACTGTATGCTCTATACTTGGCAGAGTAAAGACTGTGTGTGCTGTACTGTGGAACTTTGTATATACTGTTACTGCTGAAAGTCAAGGTAGTTTGTTACCTGCCTGCACTGTATATATATTGCACTCCTCAAGAGTAAAAAGTTTTTCATTCTTTTGCACAAGAACCTGCCTGGCCTCTTTTGTCTACAAGCTACCAAAGCTAGCACAACCAAGCATGGGTGTGTGCCCGGGTTCTGGATCTAAATTCCACCATACACCAACAGCATATAGGAATTTATCTCCTCTTAATGATTATTTTCCTATATGCCTTTAAGCCTTATTTTGTACTGATCATTTTTAAAACTTCCAAGCACTGATGCTTTGTTACTGTCAGCTGGCGTGGATGTGTTTGTGCTTTCTATGATGTTTGTTTTATTGTACAAGCACCCTGAGTGACAAATCATTCAATAGATGGGCAGCAGAGAAATAAATTCATCTTCTTGTGCCATATCTGATTCTGAATATTAGCGATCCTTATGGCAATCAGCCTTGAAGATTGCCCTGCGAATATAATACTGTGGCCTTTCATCTGCTTTCCAATCGCAGCGTGACACCCATACAACTGATCCAGCTCCATGAGTCACTTTCTGGTCCTGAGCCCTTTTGGCACACAAAGTCCTCCTCAGCCCCAGGCCAGTATTGATGAAGCTGCTGCCCTCCATCAAGATGGATTCAAGTGGGATTTAATTCATTTTAGGACCATCACCCTTCCCTGTGGATTTCGCCAAGGCTGCTAGTCCTCAGAGTTGTCAGGCTAGTTAACCACCACCTGATGCTCAGCATTGAGTTGCTGGCAGAAATATATTAAATAAATAAAATAAATAAATTAGCCAACTTCACTTTGTATCTCTGACAGTGAAAATAATTAGGCTATGTTTTGTGTGCACAAGGCTTTTTTGGATTTATGCACACATGCAAAAGTGCCAGCAGTCAGGAAGAAAAATTCTAACAAAACATTCAGAAGGCAAGGAAATGAAGCCATGCACAATCATTATGACACTCTTGGATCTAATGACTTTGTGAAGATCTCTGGCAACCTCTACTCTCAAAGCTGTCTTGGGGTTTTCTTTGTCTGTGGCTTTCTGCCCAGAAACTCTGGAGTTGCTTTTGTCCATCAATGCAAAGCTATGTACATGTTCAGCGGAGCTGGTCTCAATCATCATAACATTCTTCTATATACTCACTGTTTCTTTCTTGGCTTGAAAACAAACATTTACCTCCAGCCTTTGCAAAAGGAGAAAACTACTAGTCTTTGTCTTCTTTCTTTATCTTTATTTTTCAAATCCCCCTCTTTTCCTCTATGTCTTAGTATTTTTCTCCTTGCAAAGAAGATACCGAACAGAAAATAACTTCACGGGACAGCAGCCGCTAGTAAAAGACGCCAGGAACACTCTTTTTGTGATTCTTTTTAAACAATCCCTTGACCTAGAAAAGCATATCTTTGTAGAATGAGGTGTCAGCTCTTTCAGGTCCCACAAAGCAACTTTTCATCATCAGAGAAGCAATAAAATAAAATAAAAAGCCAGCACGGTGAGTTCATGCCTCCAACAAGATTTGTGTTGTTGGGAACATATAAGCAGTGTTTTCCCCTCATCTCATGTTCTAAAAGCAAAAGGCAAACCACCTTTGATGTGTTTCAAGTTCTGTTATTTATTTTTCCCCTTCATTGGACTACTAAAAGGCATCAGTTTTCTTTTTTGTGTCCTTTCCATTTTTTTTCTGGGCCAGTTTCTTTGTAATAACAAGACTATAAAACATAAAGTTAATTTTCTCTCTCTCTTTTCTCCCTCCCTTTCCATTTTTATATAAATGTGTATTAAGGATGTTAGTATCTTGTTCTTTTCAAATATTTATTTACATACATTTAAAAAAGCACACACAGAGAATAAATTGACAATGGCCAGAATTCTATTACTCCTTCCTATGTGCAGAACAGACCTAATTGCACACTCAACTGCAAAAAAACAACAACAAAAACCCCTAACATATAAAGTGCTCCACTATCCCTTGTGCAACCATAATTCCCACTGCTTCCCATGACCTGATCTCTAGATTCCATAATTTCAAGTTGGGGAGTGTTTAAAGTTGGTGGGGTGTTCAGTCCATACACCAGTTACATTCTTTGGTGGAAAACAGGATTCTGACCATTAAGGTATGAATTTTAAAGAAAATTATACCCTAATCCCCCTCTGCTAAGTGAGAGCCTTGTCAAGGCATGGGGGCTTGAGTGGCGACGACAACGACGACGACGACAATTTCATGTCAGAAATTATTCTGGGTTGAAAGGATTTTGGCTAGAGAATCTCTGCTCAGGGAATGCCTGAAGGAGGCTCCTTTCATGTCCAAGGGCTGGGACAGAGACAGGTGCTCAAACTGTCATGCAGTACCCGGGTCTCAAACTGCCAACTTGCCGGACTTCCAGCTAACAAGGTGAGCTTCTTAACCACTGAGCCACCACAGCCCCTTGGCTTGAGTGATCTAACTAGGCAGTGTTTCCCATCTCTTGTCAATGATGTTAGACTGCAAGTAAAACTTACCAAAGCTTCCTCTGTCGGATTCCTTGGGCAAGGTGAAAGCAGAGGGCCATACGCAATGGAACCTCGGTTAACAAACAGCTTGGTTAACATAAAAATTACATGACAAAAGGAAATCCATAGAAAATAGTGGCTCAGTTTATGGATTTTCCCCAGAATGGATTAATTGGTTTTCAATGCATTCTTATGGGAAACCACCACTCATAGTTTCATTGATTGAGTGCTTGGGTATGATTTCTTAGGAAGAGGTGCTGCTGCAGACAGCATGACCCTAAATCCTATAGGGCAGTGATGGCCATTCTTGGCACTCAAGGTGTTCTTGGACTTCAGTTCCCAGAAGCCCAAGTCAACACACCTGCTGATCAGAGTTTCTGGTAATAGAAGTTCGAGAACATCTGGAATGCCAAGGTTGGCTATCACTTCTATAGGGCTTTATATGTCATCATCAAAGCTCAAAACCTTATGTTGCCTGAGATAATATCCTTGGAACCTGACAAAACTAGAAATTCAGAAAGTAAACAGTTGAGGAATGAGTTGCACCTCAGCATTATATTCTGTCACACAAACATGAGCTATGGGTAGAGAGCTGCTATTACTTCAGTCCTTAACTCCAAAGTGTAAACCTCAACAGGATGGGAGGCTTTCTGTCTGTTTGTTTGTCCGTTCAGCAGACCTGACCAATAACCTTAGGCTGACCTAGTTAGGAACTTAATTTCAGGTATTTTCAATGAAGAAGCATGTACAGTACATTGTCAATGAACCTACAAATATCTAGACTCATATCTTTATATAGCAGTATGTCTAATTAATTTAAGTCATTTTGCAGTGAAGCTTGTTTTTCTAACTGAGCTCACTAGATTTTTGGTAAAGGCAAAGATTTACTTAGTGGCCAAAATGAAAACACATGTGACTGTTTTACACCGTGACCATCACTACTTTACAGTGTTTGTTTGTTATGAGTCTAAGTAATTTTTTTTACTGGTGCGTGGAGAGGTCATAGCCTCATTCTCTTAGAAACTCTGTGTGACCTTTCTGGGATTTGGAGCCACAAACAGTTGCTAACTCCATGATTTTCTCATTCTGGTTATGTTGCACCATCCCACAGGAGTTTATACAACCCACAGATATCTCGGAGGACTTCTAAATGTTCAATAGTAGATTCAAAGATATGACCAAACTGTTGAATGAAAGCTATTACTGGAAAAAGGGGGTTATTCCTAGATGATGAGAACAATATTTTAGATGTCCTTTCCTCATTGGAGAGGATTAGAAAAGTTTGTGTAAATTTTTCACAATGACTTTTTGTGAACAATTCAGGAATGTGTTTTTTCTGGAAAATATATTTGGACATAAGATGTTTTGCACAAAAGATGACAGTTTTCATCCAATATACAGTGACTTTTGCATAAACTAGATTATTTTTCTGCAAAAAAAAAACCCCACATTTTTTATTTGTTTGCTTTGCAAATGGGTCTTATGATTTAAAAAAGGATTGGTCTTTTTGCTCATATGCAAAGAGAATAATGGTGGACATTTTTTCCTTTTAGCTTTATCAATGTGTCAAAGTGTTGAGAAATGAAATAGAAAAGGAGGAAATGTGAATATTAATTATGTTAATACCACAGTGTGTAACAAAATAAAAGTGCCATTATTAAGAAAGAGTTATATCTGAAAAGCTAGAAAGAAATAATTTATAATTCCAAGCATATTTATTGTAGAAAGTAGAACATAAAGATAGAAGTTACTTTTTTCTCTGTAAACAAAGAAACATGCTCATGATTAGAACAGCATCTATGTTAAGTTGTTGCCACTATCTACATTATTTTTGTTTTGTGGCATGTTGACATAGACAAGATGCTTACAGCATTGTGTGCAATGATGTGCCCTTTTGAATTTTTGTCCTCTTCCCTAATAATTTCTAATAACATTGTAAAAGGGACTATTGGTTAACAAAGGTTGCTAATAGTGAAACCATGGTTCCACAGTATTGCAAATGCATCTTTACATAATGGTGCCCATCTACAGGACCACATTCATTTTTATGTAAACGCTACTTTGGAACATTTCTTTATGATAACCACTGACCAGATTCAAACATCCCCTTTTGAAAGAATGTTCTGGACAAGGTTATGGTAGAACCATGGCTGACACCCTTAGAAAATAAGAGCTCAAGAGGAGCCATTATGGTTGAGTATTAATGCCTGAAAGAGCAAGTTTGTGAGTCTAAATTCATCTGTTGCAATTAACAACCTATGTGACTGTGGTGTTTCAGGGTAACATTGTCCAACTGTGACTGGTACAGGTTGTCATTTACAGTGGCTCCTAGAGGACTCCCAGAGAGATAGAATGCTGCAACAATGACTACAGTTCTATAAGCATTGTTTACCTAAATAATCAAGTACAGTAATACCCCAGGATAACGATTGCATCGGATAACGCTAGAATCAGATAACGATGCAAGTTTTTTGTAAAAAAACTTGCAACGGATAACGATTCTTTAGTATTATCCGAGGCAATGGTCTGCGGGGGTGGTGGTTTGTGTAGAACTTCTACCCAAACTACCCCCACTGCAGTCGCTGTGAATGAAGAAGGGGTGAGGAAATCCCCAGCGCGCGCTGTGGATTCCCTCACCCCTTCTTTATTCACAGCGCTTGTAGCTTGGAATGCAGGAAGGGGGGAGAGGCGTGATCTCGCACCTCTTTCCCCCCACCTTCCTGCACTCCAAGCTAGCGCTGCGCTGGGTGGGGGGAATACCCACCCCACCCCGCAAGGGCATTTTTTTTACCAATTTTGGGGGCTCTGACCCCCCCGCCGGGTCCAGGGAGGTGGGGAAACCCGCTCCAAGCTGTTTCCAAAGTTCTCCCACCTCCCTGGAGGCTGCAGCAAGCCAAAAAGTCAGGATTCAAATCCCGATGTTCTGGCTTGCTGCAGCCTCCAGGGAAACAGGGCTTTTTTTTTAATGTTGTGCGATCAATGCATCACACAACGTTAAAACCCCGATAACGACGAGACTTGTGGAACCAAGTCTCATTGTTATCTGAGGTACTAGTGTACTGCAATGTGATCAGAAAGAAACTGGCCTTAAGATTGGTCCAAAAGCTGTATTTGGGTGGCTTACAAACAGTAAAAGCACAAACACTTATATCAAACAATTTCATAACAATAGATCAACACACCAATAAAACATGCTTCCCAAGCATTGACATAAAATTATTTTATATTTCATATTGTTAGATTAATCTATCAGTTTCAGTTTTTCTAAGTATCTAATATTTCAACCTTAAATTAGGTTACCATATTTGATGGTGTATAAGACGACTTTTTCACCCTGAAAAACATGCCTCCAATTGGGGGGGGGGGTGTCTTATACGCCGGGTACACTTCAGTTGGGACAGACATAGCTGCCCATAGTGGCCTCCTGATGCTTGCCCACCTCAATCTACATACCATCCAGATGAAGAAAGAAGCTCTACATTACAATTGTGTCTCCCTTTCAAACTGGTGGGGAAAAAGAAAGGGTTTCATTTACTGGTACCTTCTGCCCTTATCTCTGCTCTGCCCAAAATGGAGGAAAAAGCCATGCTTTCATCTTTGCAGGGGAAGCAAGAGGCTAGGCTAGAGCAACACTTCCTGCCTCAGTGCAATTGACCTGCCCACCCACTTTACCTGCAGCGCCACCACTGGTGGGTGGTGCAAGTACAGTTCTAAAAAATCAATAAAATAATTAATATTACTGTATTTTAATTACTGAAACTCACTAGCAGTTGCTACTTTTCCCACTCTTGGCTTATACGCAGGTCAATCTAGTTTCCTGGATTTCAAGGTCAAAATTAGGTACCCCGGGTTATATTCGGGTTGGCTTATATTCATGTATATATGGTAGATAAATAAGTACCACTTTGCACTTGCACTGTTTTATGTTTACTGTACATGTTTGATAACATACAGCCTTGTGACAGTTTTTCTGCATGTCATAAGCATTTGAATATAAATTAACATGTTGAAATCAAATCTGATGTTCTTTTAAGTTTTATTTGGTGTGTGGAAGGTGTGCGGAAGAGGGGGTAGTCTTATACGGTGAGTATATAACAAACTCTATATTTTGAGTGGAAATGTTGGAGGGTCGTCTTATACGGCCAGTCATCTTATACGCCGGCAAATACGGTAATCCTGAACATTATAATTTCTTCCATTATTGTCAGGTTTTTTAAAATAAAAATATATGAACATTCATATTAATTTTGTGCCTATTTTTCTTATTTACATGCAGTTTCTGCTATACTCCTCAATTTCTACAAACAATTTTCCTGGGAAAATACATGTATGAATGTCATTTTCAGTAATATTTTTGTTTCATACACTTACCTAAAATATACACACAGTGTTGTATCTTTCAAAGGCTAACTGAGTTTTGATACCTATATTGGATTGGAAATAGGAAATAAGGGATTTCCAAATGACATTCTCTTCCATCCTTTGTCTCAAGCAACCCTTGCTATCCTACATCTTTGTAGATCCCTTCTGGATCCCATTTCATGTTTTCTGGGCAGTAGAGCAAAATATAGGCGGATGTTGGAATGTGGCTGTTATATATTCAGATACTTATCTTATTTTATGGGTAAACATAGTATTATGAGAATTACGAACCCAAGAGTACAGTCATTGTTCATAACTATTCAAGTGCTCCATGCCAAGCCACCTGGCAAACACTTTTTTCCACACTGATTACCTTGTAATTTCAAGCACTTTCAACAATTAAACTGGCTCAAGAATGTCACAATTCAGCCACTTTGCCGAAGAGGAAATTATCTTGTCCAGATATGAAATCTTCCTTTCCCCAGTTCTGTTTGGATTATTGAAGGAAATGGCCTTGATTCTGTGGGATTGCATTGTGTTTTGGTTGACATAGGTCTTGGTTCTATCATCTAGTTCAGGGGTTCTCAACCTAGGGCATGTGGGCTAGATCTGGCCCATAGTACAAAATCAACCGGCCCATGCCCTCGCTCCAGCTGCTACCACTGGAATCACACACAAACTCATTTATGGCTGTTGTAAACACATTTACGACAGCCACTGGACTCATTTACGGCTGTTGCAAATGCATTTACAACAGCCAAAAATGCATCCACAGCTGATTCTGGTGGTGGCTGGAACACCAGTCCAACCCAACTATCTGAGGAAGCGTGACATGGCCCCCAACTTCCAAAGGTTGAGAACCCCTGATCTAGTTCGATGGTGAGGTAGCAGATGGCAGGGGATGTTTTTGTAAGCTGTCCTGAACAGAAACTGAGAATCAGAGTTGACAGTATCAACCTATAAAGAGAGTCAATAATATATTGTAGCTAGGTTTGTGGAATAGGCCTAGGAAGATCTAGATTTAAGTTTTTCCTAAGCCATAGCACCCATTGCATATCTATGGGACAGATTCCCTTTCAGCCAGCCATAAAACACCAGATTGTTGTGAGGATAAAAAAGTAGAAGAGTCATGTAAGATGCTTTTCACTTCTTAGCATACTGCCTTCTGACAGGTGCAAATGAAAACATTCAGAAAATTTTCCCTGCTGCATAAGATTGCAAGACTTTTAGTTCTGTACCTTCCCTCCCTGTAACATTGTGGCCCTTTATTGCAAATAAATAAATAAATAAAATAAAAATGCAGAAAGGTTCCTTGTAAAATATGTGTTTTGCATAAAATACAACATGCTTGTGAAAAATGTTTGTGCAAACTTTTTATGGCATTTCTCAAGATGTTGAAATGAGATGATATGTATTGTGACATTTTACTCTATGAATCTATGGAATTATGTGTGTCTCTTCTGGTAAGCAAAGTGCCAGGACTTCTCTTTATGTGCAGAATTTTATTTGCTTTCAAACCCATATGTGATATTGTTTCAGTTTTCAGATTTAGGTTATTTTTGCCCAAATCAGTACAAGGGTTGGTCTACAGAGCCCCAAACTTTGCATCCCTATAATTTTTCTATCTCCCCACCCCCACAAAAGGGTGAAGCCAGTGAAATTGCCCTGATAAACCATCTGGTTCTCTGGTTTTAACTGTTCAATAATTTCCAAGACAGGAAGTACATTTCCCCCTCCCTTCCACGCATATATTTTTCTGTGTTTCTCATGATCATTTACTAAATATATACACTCCATTTATTTAACTTGGTCTGAATCATGGGACCTTTTCTGCTGCTTCCCCAAGTCTTGCAGGAATTTCACAAATAAATCACTGTTCTTCCCTTGGGACAAGATCAGTAACAACAACAAAAGAACAGTATCAGCCATGGAGAGTAACTGACCCCTTCAGCACAAAAAGGAAAGGGCAGAGAAGGAGATTTCAAGTGTTGAATTTACATGGACTTTGATAATGATATACCTGTTAAAATCAATTTCAAAAAAAAAAAATCATTTTCTTCATTTTCTCCCTAGGATTAAAAGCACATTAATGGATAATAAAGAATAATAATAACTGCATACCATCAAGCTGAATCCAGCTTATCTGGCTCTTCTCTCAGAAAATACAATAAGGCATTGGATTCCCAATCTCCCCTAACTCACTTGGAGACTTAATGCTTTTAAGGAAATGTTTGCAACCAATATCATGTTCATATTTATATGGCAGTGGTTCCCAGTCTTTGAAGCCCCAAAGGTCTATTTAGTCATTAGGCATTCATGAATACTCACCAAGAGTAGAAGAAGCAATCTAGCCCTGTCTCCATGTTTTGGTTTCATCCCAATCCTCCATGCAGAAGCTGATGAGTCTGAAGAGAAAGAGCTCTGCTTTTTATGGATATTCTCCACATGAATTAGAACTGTGGAAATTCAAGCTCCTAGCTCACATGGAGAACATCATCAGGTTACAGAGAATTTCTGTCTCAGACTCATCCTTCTGCACATATAGGAGAACAACAAAATGAGACATAAAGGAGGCTTGGCTACATTGCTCTCCCCTATTGGTGGTAAGTATACACATAATCATAACACTTCACCAGACATCAGATGTTTTGCATTATAGCTTCCAGAATCCCTAAACTATGGCCATTCTGGATTGTTGGGAGATAAGGTCCCAAACATCTCAGGGAACCAAAGGTTCAGAACCACAGGTATAGGTGACAGATGAGACTGCTGGAGCTGCAGAGATTGGGAAATGAACACAAATCCTCAAAGCAGTTGGGTTGTCTGAAACAATCAGTTATCTGCCATTCAAAGTTGTTTTTAAATTATTAGATTAAATGCCTGAACCTGTCGGAGACAAAGAGGTCATTAATTTCTACTGAATTACAGCACCTGGCCCGGCCCAAGACATTTTGTTTTCTGAGGAATGGGACAAGATGACACCTCCATCTTTGTTTCACCTACAGACACATACCAGAAGCTACAAATGAATCTTGCTTTAGACACAGATGATGTGATAGCATGGAGCATTTCACCTAAGACATGCTGTCCAATTAAGTAATATAAAATGGGCTGATTGGCACTTGCATCCCTGTTCCATGGCACATGAGAATGTCCAAGGTTTAAAGTTGTGGCCCCTCCAGCCCACCCTGGCCAAAATCCAGTTGCATCGATAGAGATTTGATGAGTTAACACCTTTGTGAGTTTTCTTTATTTATTTATTTAACTTGTATCCCAAGTTACAAGCACAATTTGGGCAGTTTGCAGACATTACATGAATCAATACACAAAATGGCAAATAGCTATCAAAACAACTATACATAAATAAAATGATATAAGCATAATATAATACCTACGAAGCCATAGATCTATTGATTCACATTAGCTTACTCTATATGAAACTTACTGTAGCATGCTAAGGATCTATCTACTCTGGCCCTTCCAGTGCAGGTTGTGTCAGAATGTCTAGGGTCACTCTAAGAGGGGTGGAGGAGCTAGAGGACATTTAATTGATTTCCCTAACCAAACCGCAGTGTGAAGTGCCTGAGAAGTTGCTTCGCAATGTGGACCAACTGAACATTTGTTTTGACCATCTGGGGCTGGAAAGTGAAAGTGAATTTAGTTTTGGTAGATGTCTCAGATGAACAGGGGAAATGTTTAATTTTCTGGATCTGTAGGGGTTAATGAGCAACAAGATCCAGATATTTGCACAGGAAGCAGCACCTTTGCTGTCTTCCATCATTTTCTCATTGTGCATGTACACTGGAAATGGGATAAATTAGAGTACCACAATTTAGCAGACTGTCTTCATGGGGGAGATTAACTACAGCACACAAGACATGTACACACAGTTTTTAACTGAGGACCAAAATGATCCAACACCCCACCCCCAAACATCCCAAAGACAGGACTATTGTGCCTGTATGGACAACTTCTAAAATTTAATTAGGGTAGATTCCTTTAAATCATCAGAACATTTTGAGGACTTGAGTCACCAAATCTGCATTGATTCAATGTTCCTACTCTACTTTTATTTACTATGCCAAACAGATTTTGGCAACTGTCTCTGTTGCTCTTCTCACTCTGCTAAATGTCCAACCATGAGTGACAATCCCTTCATACATATATATTTTCACATAAGGTGAAAGTTCAAATAAAAACCATAAGAGTAATAAGTACTATACAGATTAATTTTGCCCCCCTCCCAACAGCTATCACAGAGCTTATTTAGAAATTGGTAGCATAGATGAACATAAGTCTTTACCATTCTCCTAAAAACATAACTGGCAAAAGGCTATAAAGCATTCCTTCCTTGTGGAGTAATTACAGAAAATGTTCTGCTCTGCACTTCCACTGATCTCATCCATCAAGTGGAGAGAATACAGAGCAAGACCACTTCTTATGACTTCAGTGGGTGGGGAAGCACTCTTGGGAGAAGAAAGCCCAGCTAAACTGAGTGGAGTGACTAACTTGTAATGGTGATCCAGAAGCTCTTCACAGGTGTGGAAGTGTTTGAAGTGATGGCCAATATTATTGTAAATAAAGAGATATCCCAAGTAACTTAATCTGCACTCCTGTACACTTCTACCTGACAGTAAATCATAGTGAATTCCATGAATGTTACTTGAGAGTTCACATACAGAAGACTGTTGTTTATTTTTAACTGTTCACTTCAACCAAGCTAAATAATCATAAGGAGCTTCCTTACTGAACCACCATCTTAAGTTGGTCAGATGTTGTTAATGTAGAGTCCCCCATACTCTGTTTCACCAATGTCATTTTAATCTTTCGTTGCCCTCTTCAGCCCATTGTTCAATGTCTAGTTTGAAAGAAAGCTTCCTACCTTATGTAGGTTTATTTCATACATGCCCTACCTTTCCTCCAAGAAGATCTGGATAGTGTCAATAGTTTCCATTCCTATTTATCCCACAATTCCCCCCTCCCAAATCATCATTATTCATGGGTCAAGCCAAAAAGTCCAGTTCATTAATTAATTAACTCAAATTAGATAGAAAAAATTGAAGCTGGTCATCAGATAGTTCATAACAAATTATTCCAAAATGTCTAGACAAGACAAAGATGGGCACAAATGAGATACTTTTATGGTATCTGTCCTGTAAATTATGATAATCACAAAAATTATAACTCTCAGCATAATGTTCCCAGACATCCAGTTTTTCCCAGTTAATTCTGCAGAGACTTTGCAATGCTGACCCTGCTTTTGCTCAACTCTTCTTAACTGTTGCCTTTCTCCTGGGCAAAATGGCCGCATATCTGCCAGAATATCCTAATTGTGTTTCCCTGACAGAACTGTCCTCAGCTCTTCTCTCCAAGACTTTCCCAAAGTTCCTGTCAGTGGGACTACTGATCACTTACCACTGTGACTACAAGATATCCTCTTCAGTGATGGGATGACAAAAAATCTAATACCACGCCATGACGTCACGGACGTCATGGGCGTGGCCAATGTCATGACGTCATGACGTCATGGCCGAAGCCGACGTCATGACGTCATGACGTTGTGGGCGGGGCCAAAAATAAAAATAAATAAATAATAAAAATAAACATACACACACACACCCCTCCCTCTCAGCCCACCCACCCAGACACAAATAAATAAATAAATAAATAAATAAAATAAAAACAACCACCCACCCAAAACACAAATAAATTACCCCTCGCTTACCTTTCTTGGGACCCGGCACCCTGACTGCGTCCACAGCCGCCGCCGCCGCCGCCGGAGCTGCCTGCACCCCTGTGGCGTCCTCCTCGGGCTGGTACCTTTTTAGCCCGGCTCCGGCCACGGCCAGGGGCGGCAGGCAGCAGTGGCTCTGGCGGTGGCTCCAGCCGCGGCTGCCGAGCCTCCCTGGGCCATCCCCATGCTGCACTGCCGCCGCCTGCATTCCTCCTCCGCCAGGCGCCGCAGCCGGGCTAAAAAGGGACCGGCCCAAGGAGGAGGCCACAGGAATGCAGCCAGCGGCAGCTCCGGCGGCGGCGGACAGCAGTTGCAGGCACCCAGCCCACAGGCGCCTGGCGGAGGAGGAGGCGTCAGTGGTGCGCCGCGCCGGGCGTCCCCAGGGCATGGGGCTTGTTGGCAGTGGACGGCCCAGGCAGCCCTCAATGTGCCGCGGGGGAGGTGCCCTCCTCAGAGGGCTGGTGCCGCCGCCACCGCCGCCGCCGCCGTCCTGAAACTCTAAAACAATTTTTTAAAAAAATTGGAGCTAAAATGGCTCCAATTGACTGTGCATGCACAGAAACTCAATCTGACGCATGCGCAATGCATCAGATTGAGTTTCTGCGCATGCGCAGTCAATTGGAGCCATTTTAGCTCCGATTTTTTTTTAAAAAAAATTTCTTTCGGTGAGGCGTCCGGAACCGGACGCCTCAAAAGTGGACTCCCCTCCCGGAGAACCCTCCGGAATTGGTCCTACCGGTTCCAGGGAACCGTCTGGAACCGGGGACATCCCATCACTGATCCTCTTCCCTTTCTGGGTATAACTGATGAAGGTGACAATTACAAAACCATACTGACCTCCACATGATTATAATGAACACTCCGTTGTTGTTTGTTCCCCTAACAGATTAAAGAAGAGAGGACTCACTTGAGAAAGCCTTGATACTAAGAAAGGTCAAGAGTAAAAGAAGAAGGGGGCAGCAAAGGATGAGATGGCTAGATGGCATTGTTGATGCAATGGGCACAAAGCTGGCTGGGCTGAGGACGATGGTGGAGGATAGGGGTTCCTGGCATGTGGTGGTCCATTGGGTCATGAAGGCTCGGAATCAACTGTGTGACTGAACAACAAAAAATAGTTTGTCAAGAGCATAAGGCCTAGGCTCCTCTTTTTATTATTATTATAGTTTTCAAGACCTAGTAATTGACTTAGAAAATAACAATGGATACGAACAGGGATATTTTTGTTTGTTTTATTTGGAGTTATTTTTCAGGGAGGTCTTTTTTCATGTTATTCATGTACTTGTGCTTTTATTTTACACAAAAGGATCATTTAAAAATGACACCAAAGTCACGGCAAAAGAGAATTTAGTCTACCCGATAAGTAAGCAATACTGCAGAAGAAAGATAAATCATAATCAGACATGAGCACTAGGTTGTATCAGATGAAATTTTGTGGCTAAGCATAGTAACACAAAACTAAAGTAGTTTTATAGAATCAACAGAATATATTGAGAAACTGGTTTACTCAATTTCCATTTATTCAATTAGCATACTCTAGTTATCACTTACTGTGATATATAACAGGATTTCAGTCATTACCACATTCACACAGCCCAGTGGCACACTGGCATAGTAAAACGTTCCACTCCCTAGCCGATCAAGCATTCCACAGAGCAAACAAAACAGTCTTAAAATCTTCATCAAAATATACACCTTTGACAGAATAAATACACAGTAAACTAATCAAATAACATTTTTTTCAAAATCAGTCAAACAGGAAAGCACATTCATGTGAAGAGGCTATTCAGGTAAAGCAGCCTTCCTCTCTTCAGGCAGTTGTGTTATTGAGGCCACACTTCCTTTGACAACTAATTAGAGCTAGAATCTTTGTTTATATCTAACTATTTTATCTACATTTTTACCTACATATGTATAGAAAGCTTATGCAAAAATATGTATATGTATTGTGTGAGAGAGTGTGGGTAAGTAGGTAGAAAGGTAGGTAGACTTAGAATAGTTAGATATAATCAAAATTTCTATATAGGGGGAAATGTGCATACGTGTTGTATACCTTTGCCCCAGTTATTTCTTCAAGAGGACCACAATGGAGAGCTCTGTCAATAAATATTGGCAAAGGTCATCTACACAGAATATTGAGTGTCTTTCAAAGGGGGCAAAGATATATCTTGTGACAGGGTTGAATTGTGTCAATGAAGGATTCACTTGCAACTTTAGAACTCAACAGTTCTCCAACTTATAAACTGAGGTGGCCAACATTTAGTGAGAGTTGCTAAAATATGTTATGGCATGGAATTGCCTTGCCAAATTTTCAAAAGATATTGGAAGGTATAGATCAGTTATAGTATATTTTGTTAAGAAGATGCAAACTGCCTCAAGACTTCAGGGTAGAACAATATAAGAAGAAAAATACATTAGTACATTTGCCCCAGTTATTTCTTCACGAGGGCCACAATGGAGAGCTCTGTCAGTACATATTGTCAAAGGTCATTTCTTCCCAATTTCTGAGAGAAGCTTCCCACATTACCACCACTGCTCCATTCTCACGGGAAAATAAAAACCATATTTTCATGAGGGGAAAAAAATCTTCCTCAAGTGCTTGCAGTTGATTTTCAAAGCAGGTAACAAGTCTCAGAGTGTGGTCTGAGAACTTGGAGTTTCCTGCCCACCAATTCATCCCCAGTGGTCTCCTGAATATTTTATTTGAGAACAAAGAGACAAGAGGAGGAGAGTTAGAAAATTAAAATGTTTTACTTCATGTAAGTAGGCATTCTTGTGGACTGAGCTGCGATCAACAAGTCCAATCTATTTAGAGATCGTATACAATACTTTTTGTTTTTTTGCATAACAGCTTCCAAAGTACTTCAGCCAACATGGTCAGTGGGCATGTTGGTTTGAGGTGTTATAAGTGATGTACCGTGAAAGAGGAACTTTCCCTCAGCGAATCTATCTCCCATTACTACTTTGGTTTGATGCATATAGGTAATGGTTATGAAATAAGCAGCGTGGCCTAGCCCGGCCTAGCCTGACCCGGCCTGGCAGCGCGGCCTGGTCTGGCGGTGTGCCGTGGCCTGGCCTGGCGGCAGTGAGGGAGCAGCATTGGTGGTCAGTGGTCGAGGGAAGGCCGCTGGCACAGCTGCTCCTCCAAAGAGGCCACTGAGGGCCTCAACAGCCAGCCACTGCACCCTTCCTTGCAGCCCAAAATAGCTGCTCGTAAGTGCACATGCGTCAAAATACCATTTGATACATGCACACCTCCAGTATTCAGCGCGCATGCATCAAATGGTGTTTTCACGCATGCACACTTACGATCAGCCATTTTGCGCTGCAATGAAGGGCAGCTGGAGAGGCAACTGAACCAGTCACCTCAAAAAAAAAAAAGTAACCTTGCTGCTGCTACTGTTGCTGCCTCCACGACCACCCCAGGAATATCACAGAGCTCTCCCTTCCTGTCGGACAAGGAGAATGAGGGGCAGTTGTATGAACTGGCCAGCTGGTTGAAGACTGCTACCATCCCAGGTGGTCTCCCGATAGGGTTACTGCCCCCCAGGAGACCACCCAGGATTTTTACTACTAGTTCGGTAGAACCAGTCGGAACCGGCTGCTGCCCACAACTGCTGGTGTTCCGCTGTTGCTGCCGTCCTCACTGAAGTGAAAGGGGAACACCAGTCCAGCCCCCCAACATTTCCCCCACGCTGCTGCTACTGCCATTGCCGCTACCACTGCTGCCAACACTCACCACCACACATTGCCACCACAAACACTCTCCCCACTCCACCAGTTCAGCCCACAAACACTCTCCCCCATGCTGCCACTGCTTCCCTGCTTACTGGTCTGCTATGGATGAAGGAGGGGTCCTGCCTGTCCTTTCCCATGCTCAGCCAGAGTGGCAACTAGGAAAGACATGGGCAGCATGAACGTCTTCCCCTGACGCCACCGACGCCACCACCATTTATTTATTTATTTATTGTTCACATTTAATACCTTGCCCCAATCGGGTAGGCCCGACTCTGGGCGGCTTACAGCATAAACTACCATCATAGGTAATCTATAATATATAAAATCTTAAAAATTCAAAGATTCATAAAAATTTAAAACCTTAAAACAGTAAAACAGATAAAAACAAATAATAACAGATACAAATACCAGGTTTGGGGGGGGGGGGATGGCAGCCCTTAAATCAGCCATCCTGGATGGGAACCTACCATCCTTTTCCCCTCTGCCTGGCTTGGTGTGTCCCTAACACCAATCCATAGCAGGGCGAATATTGTAAGCCTTCTTGTAACATCTGCTCTGCTATGAAGTGGTGTTAAGGACAATCCGAGCCATGTGTAGGGGAACAGGACAGTGGTGATGGTAGCGGTGGCAGCAGGAGCAAGGGCACAGGCCGGATGGGATGGCACCATGGGCTGTATCCAGCCCACAGGCTGTAGGTTGAGAACCTCTGATTCAGACTTTAAACTTTCCAATTAAGGTTTTAAAAGTTTCAGTTCTGTAATTGTTGGGGTCCTTGTAGGTGTTTGGTTTTATAAGGCAAAGGGCTGGGAGACAGCATTCCGATCTGCTGACACTGGGAGTGCAAATGCTTGAAGGAACATCCCTCAAATGATTTCCTGTAATGGTACCCTACAAAATTTAAGTGATATGTGTTTTGTCAGTTTTTGCCTGGCTGGCTCATATTTGTATTGTTGATGATGTTTTGTACTTTGTGTTGAAAATGCAAATCCTTGCACTGTTGCTAATTGTGTTTGCAATATTTGTTTAAGATAGGGATGTGCAAAGTGCAGATTGTGGTCTACCTGCCGCCACTCAGGGACTGAGATATGGCCCTATCACACCTTGGACACCCCCCATGTGCCTAATTTTAAACATATTTTCTCAGAAAATCCCTTTCTGTTCTAGGAATATATGATAAAATCCCTCCTGAATCCTATCTCCCACAGACCCAACTTAAAAACAAAAAACGCATAATTTTACTAGATAGTACAAGCATGATTTTTCAGTCTTTTTTTTTCTGGAGAAAAATATTTTGAAAGGGTGAAGGGCACAGCACCAGCCTCCTAAATTCTGGAAGTGGATGGATGCAGTCCCTGGATTTCATGGGTAATCCTATTTGACATCCTAGCTATTTGTCTGTGGTATGCCCCAAAGTTCAGCTCTGTCCCCCATGTTACTCAAAATCTACATGAAACCACCGGTACTGGTTGTCCAGAACTTTGGGTTTTGCCGTCCTCAGTAAACTGAAGACACAGAATATTCTCTCTCATTCCCATGTATTTTCAAGGAAGCTCTTCCATGAATAGACACAGGCACAGAATGGATTGATGAGGGCTAACAACCTGAAACTTAAGACAAGTCACAAGGCAAATGAGGGTATAGAAATCCAGCCTGTTACATTCCCACTACAGAGTCAGTTTTCTAGGTTGGGTGTGCTCCTTTGCTCAACCCTGAGCTTGGTTGCATAAGTCTCAGTAGTTGCCAGGAATGTCCTTGCAACTAAATCTGATGTACCACCTATGCCTGTTTCTTGGAATGTCCAATCAGGCCATGCTGATTGCCATTAATTACATCTCATCTGAATTACTGCAACAATCTCTACATGGTGGCTTTTAAGATGGTTTGGAAACTTTCAGCTGATTCAAAATGCTCCAGCCATACTGCTGACTGTCACTGGTTACAGTTTCTAGTTTGCTTATAACAACAGCTTTGTTGGCTACCAGTCTGTTTTTGGGCTCAGTTCAAAGTGCTGTTTGTTATATATATGTGGCTTTGCTCAGTAATGAACAGCAGCCAGTTCGCCCCAGTTCGCCAGAACCGGTAGTAGCTTTTCCCAGTGTCCCAGAGAACCAGTAGTGGCTTTTGGGGGGAACCACTTTGGGGGCTTACCTTTTTGCCAGTTCCCCCACTGTGCATGTGCACCAAGTGCTTGGCATAAATGAGCACCTACAGTGCTTGGCACGCCTACAGCACTTGGTGCACCTACAGCACTTGGCATGCATTCACACCTATAGTGCTCTGCCTGCCAAGCCAAGCAGAAGTTTGCTGCTTGGAGTGTGGAAGCGCAGAGTGTCGGGCAGCCACACACAGCCACGGAGGAACCGGTGTCTGCTGCTGAGGCCCTCGGCAGCCTCCTTGCTGTCCTCCCAAGTGGGGAGGGGGAAGAGCAGCTGCTACCCTGAAGCTCCCTACAGCCTGCTTCCGTGGGTAAGTGACTCACCTTTGGGTGTGGGCTGGGTGGGTATATTTTAGTGTGTATTTAATGAGTATTTATTTTTAATGTGTATTTTTATGTGTATTTAATTTGTATTTTTATGTGTTTTATGTCTATTTAATGTGTATTTAATATGTATTTATTTTTAATGTGTATTTGTATGTGTTTTATGTGCATTTAATTTATATTTTACGTGTTTTTATGTCTATTTAATGTGCATTTATTTTTAAAGTGTATTTTATGTGTTTTTATGTGTATTTTTATGTCTATTTAATTTGTATTTTTATTTGTACTTATTTTTATGGGTTTTTTTCCTTTGGCTCTGCCCATGATGTTGGCTCTGCCCATGACATCAAGATGTTGGCTTCATCCACGACATCATGATGTTGGCTCCGCCTATGACATTGGCTCCACCCACAGTGTGGTAGTAAAATTTTTGGCTGCCCACCACTGACTTTGCTCCAGGCTATTTAAAGGATCATATCACCCTATATGAACCTCTTTGGCTTTTAAGATCTGGGGAGGCCCTTGCTTCCATCCATTTTCCAAACTTGTTTGGTGAGGACACAAGAGAGGGCCTTCTCAGTGGTTGCTCCCAGGCTTTGTAACATACGGCCCCAAGAAGCCAGACTGAACCTTGGGGGACACCACAAACTCCCCCTCTCTGTTGATCTGCCATTGGGTAATGACCTTCCTTTTCAAGCAGGCAATAGCTGTATTTCTAGGGCAGTGGTGGCAAACCTATGTCACTCAGAGCCCTCTCTGTGGTCATGTGTGCCATTGCCCCAGCACAGAGTTTGCCCCTCCCCTCTGCCCAGCAGCCCAATGGGAGTGCTTCCTCCTTCCCACAAGCACAGAGTTCAGCCCGTCCCTCTGTCCAGCAGCCCAATGGGAGAGCTTCTTCCCTCCCTCCAACACAGAGTTTGCCCTGCCATGTTGGCACTTTGCGATAAATAACTGGGTTTTGGGTTGCAGTTTGGGCATTCGGTCTCTAAAAGGTTTGCCATCACTGTCTAGGGAATTCTCTATTTAGATACTGTATTATTAAATATTTTAAAATAAGTTTATTATTGAAGAAACAAATGAAATATTAATGCTAAATATGGAAGTATGGCTTAAAATAGCACATTTATCAATATATGAGAATGATCAATGGGGCTGGACTATAAAAAAGTTAATTTCAAATTTATTACGAGCAGCAATTTTAATGATAGCAAAGAACTGGAAAGCAAAATATGATTTTTAGTTATCAGAATGGTATGAAGAGGTTTGAAATATAGCAACTCATGATAAATTAACATGTAATAGAAAGGTTTAAAAGGGAGTTGTTAAATGAGAAGATATTCAATGTTATTTGGGGGATCTTTATAGATTTTGTATTAATAAAAGTGAACAATAATACACCTTTGCAAAACAGCAACAACAACAATGCAGTTCTGAAAGAGGATTGGGTCTCCATAAATGGAGGGAGGTCTGATGGGTTCTCTCATGAATCTAGTGGTGGTGAGCAGTGTTTGAATACAGTAATTATGTTTAGGTTGAATATGTACAGTGCATTATTTCTTTTAGAATAAATATTTTCAGATGTGTTCAAATCATTCTTAATCTTGATCAGTGTTTAATTGTTGATAAACATAGTCTTGTGCAAGGAAGAAGATACGAAGGCCTAGCAGTGGCTGGGGACCTTGCCCACTCCTCTGGGCCCACAACATCGGCCTGACGGGAGTTAGTTTGTGATCTGGTTTGGTTGTTTTATGTGGTTGCATCTTATAATTTTTATTGTACTGTTGTTGTTTTGACTGTAAGCCACCCTGAGTCGCCTCAGCAAGTGGGCGGCAATATAAATCTGAATAAATAAATAAATAAATTTTAACTTCTGACTATTGTTCTAATGGTTGTGAGCCACCTTGAGTCCCCTATGGGGAAGAAGGCAGCATAAATAAATAAATAAATCCCTTGAACAAAAGGGAATATGGGCAATGGTTGTATATGCCTCACCTGACTACAAGGATGGAACAGCTGCTGATTGGTTTTTATAATACTTATTTATTTATTTATTACATTTTTATACCACCCATTTGGGAAAGTCCCCACTCTGGATGGTGCGTTAATAACGTCCCACACAGTGTCACATTATTTAAAATATTTTGTTATGTTAAAGTAATTAAAATTATATGCCAAGTCAAACCAACGGCACATGTCTTATTTCATTATTTGATCAAAACTAAATGCAAATGAAAATGCTATCACTTGAAGACTTTAATTGGCTCTCACTTTTGTACAATGTTTGCAGCTGAAATTCAGACAAATGGAGCTATAGTAAAGATTTTAATTTTAAAAGGAAGTGTGTCCCAAAATTCAGTCATAAAATGCCATGTATTACTACAGAACACAGCAGTTTTCAAAAATGTTGTCAGGTTATTTTGTTTCAGCCATGTGTAACGAACATCAAAACAAAAGAGTTGCAACACTATGGAAAATATCATGTAGCTTTATCTGATACTGTTAGTAGCACATGTTGATGTGACACATTATATGTGCAATTCCTTTTTGAAAATGAGCACTTACTTAAACATTGTGGGAGGTCTTCTGAAGGAAACACTGATGGGGGATCTTTATTCCTTAGTAAACAAATACTGTGTGCAATTTATAGCAGCTGTGTGGGGTAGAACTAAAAACTGTGTGTCTTAACGCCCACAGGCCACATAGGGTTTTATGAAAAGCTTGGGAATGTCCACAGACTAGCTGTCAATTATTCTGATGCTAGAATGAGACTTGCAGTAGCCTGCAATGGAGAAAGAGATGCTTAGTCCCCCCCCCCCCCCAAGAAACAGTTAGTACAGAAGTTCTCAACCTTTTAAAGCCAAGGGCTGGGTCATGTTCTCTCAGACAGCTTTGGTGGCTAGATTGCCATTTTGCCCTTCCTCCATCACATGGCACTTCCTGGTGTGGGGGAAGCAGGGGGCACAGGTTGAGAATCCCTGGGTTAGTATGTGTACATTCTCACATCTCCGCCATAGCCATCATCGGAAGAAACAACTTGATGTTTACTTCACTGAAAATCTTAGGTAAAGATAAAGGTCGCCCTTGCTTGAAAGCCAGTCATATCCAACTCTGTGGTTCAGTGCTCATCTCTGTTTATAGTCAAAGAGCCAACTCTGCCTGTGTCTGCAGATGTTTCTGTGGACATGTGGGAGGCATGCCTCAGCACAGAATGCTGTTTACCTTCCCACCAAAGTGGTCCCTATTTATCTACTTGCAATTTCTTGCTTTCGAACTGCTAGGTTGGCAGGAGTTGGGACAGAGAAAGGAGCTCACTCTGTCATGCAGTACTGGGGAATCAAACTCCAACCTTCCAGTCAGCATGTTCAGCATCTTAACCACTTGAGCCAATGAAATCCGACCAAGTCCTTAACCCAAGAGAAAATTCCTGTAGTCTTTAAGGTGAATTCTCCCACCAATTTTGCATAGATACAGTATGTGCCAAGGATTTTAATGGGAATTGTTTATGAGGTATTATAGAAAACTGTAGCCTGCCAGTTTGCTACAGATCTCCAACCAGTATTTGGATTTGTGGTAAAAACCCTGTTCTGCTGTCCAATAGATACCTCACCTCCTCTAGCATTACTTGCCACATAAAGAAACAGAGGACTCTCTTCCATTGAGACTCTTAGTTTGTGGATGCTCTTTAAATGGCTGGGAATTCTGGGAAATCATGATTTGCATTCACATAGACAGGCTCCATGCTTAGAAGATGCATTCCTTTGCTGACCATCACTTCCCAAGATATGCTGTAAAGCATAGGAAGCTGCCCATTATAAAGCCTGACCTAATCCAGTTGGGCTCCACCATGGATATGAAATCTGATGCCCTCCAGGTGGATTAGACCATGAGTGACATTAGTCTCACCCAGTGCTGGACAGTGGTTGGAAAATAAGGAATTTGTGACCCAGAGTATCTGGGCACCAAACTCTTTTTTATGAATGGTTTTGCAGAGGCTTAGTAGGGTTCCAGAGAAGATTATTTCTCAGCTGTACTTGGAGATGTTTGGAATTGGACTTGATGGCTTTCCCAGGCAAACTTTCTCACTCCCCTCCTCTCTTTTAGACCAAGTATGTCCAGCTTAGATGTGACTCTAATTTTATTCTTCTTCTGGTACTCTATAGATGAAAAGCATATACAGTGGCACCTCAGATAACGTTTGCCTTGGATAATGCTAAAATCAGATAATGTAGGGGAATTTGAGGCAAACATTTGCATCGCACAACATTAAGATAATGTTGTGTGTTGCAAATGTTTGCCTCAAATTTCCCGATGTTGATCTCTGCCCCAAAGCCCACAGGTCTAAAGACCAGTCCTGCAGGCTTTGGGGCAGAGATCTACAGAGGCTCAGCTAGGAAGCCAACTGGGGGAGTCCTCGTTTGGCTTCCCAGCTACCTTTGCTGCATAGAAAAAGGAAAGGCACATTACGGGTGGAGATCCCAGCCTCAACAGGCAGAGAACAGCCCAGTGGGATTGAGGTTGGGAGATCCCATCCTCAACAGGTGGAGATCCCAGCCTTAATCCCACTGGGCTGTTCTCTGCCTGTTGAGGCTGGGATCTCCAAGGTGCGATCATTGGCACTGTGGGGGTGTTTCAGGAGAGATCCACTTCGGAAAGGGAACAGGGCTTTTTTTTAACATTGTGCAATAAATGCATCACACAACGTTAAAAAACGGATAACGCTAAGACTTGTGGAACCAAGTCTTAGCATTATCCGAGGTACTAGTGTATTGCCACATTGACATCTTCAGGAACAATCAGATTCTATAATACAATCACGGCCATCTACTTTCTGGAAGCAGTTTTCTATTTCTGTTCCATTATATTGGGCCCAACGGCAAATTGAGCTGAGAAAGAACTACTTTCTGATTCCCAACAGCCATGGAGGTGGAAGAGGCCATGTCAGATGGACTGGCTGTGAAGGAGCACCTTGCTAATATCCTCAAGGCTGCAGAAGTCCATTGCAGTCCTGGTGTTAAATCCTGCATGTCTCATCTCATATGTGTTACTGGAGATGGCTCCGAGATCATAGTGTGTGGGTCACTTCATGGCAAACTGGGATCTACCTTGAACAAATTCACGCCAGTGGCATTTCCAGGAAAAATCTATCCTTGGATCCAAGTTCCAGCCAACCCCCCCCCCCCCCCCCGCAAAACAATTTCTATTTCAGTGAAGTTGGTGAACATTTCAATATTTCATTACTAAAGTAGAATTCCTAGCAGGCAGACCAAACTATTTCAGGAGTTAGCAGTAGATCTTGGGCTGGCAACTTCTTCATATCCATCCAAGTTCAATATCTGCCTTGCAAAGCAATAACTAACTCTGCTTCCCTTATTGTTCTTTTTACTACAAGGCAACACACTTAGATTACTCTCTGTGTCTCTCAGTCTCTGTGCATATGTGCTTGTGTGTGTGGCGGGGAGAGTGTGATGGATGACAATTTGTTGGCCTGGAATGTAACCAAATACTGGTCTCCTGGGTGAACTGAGCTGCACTTTAACTGGAAACTTTCATTATTTACTGATGAGTCAAAATGATTTTGCTATTGACAGGGGTTTCATTAAGTCAACCACCCTGTCAGTTGAAACTCCTGACCAAAACAGAAAGAAAGAGAAGTGAAAGAAATGAGGGGAGGAGAAATTCCATTTCTTCTTAAATTGAGTGGAAACATCTTCAGAAAAAATTATAGCAAAAGCTGAGAGGCACAAAGGCAAGAGGGGGATAAATGGAGAAAGGAATAACAAGAGCCAAAATCTTTTTCTGTCTTTTGTTTTCAATCTTGCTTCCAACATGCTCCTGGTAAAATCATTACAAAGGCCGTTTATTTTTAAAATTGAAAGATTGGAGAGAGTCATAATGAGATATTATGTGTAAAAGTTGCACATAAATTTCCTCCTGTCATATTTTGGGTTCAGTTAACGCTTCCACTTGCCAGGCCAGAGGGAAGCTGATCGCTTTAGTATAGATTGTTTGTGCACTTGTAATATTGCCCATGGTTTGAGCTACTGGGTGGCTGACTTGGCTACATGCTGATTTAGAAATTAGCTTGGCTTTTATTGGTTACAATAAATTGTGTGATAGATATACAGTATATAAAGAGAGAGAGAGAGAGAGGAACGGGGGAAGCTGCTTCCTCTTCTAAAGGATATGATTTATATTAACTTCAAGGGCTTTGTTGTTATTCTTTTCTAGTCTCTTTCCTGGTAGAGAGTTGTCAGCTATAGGTAGCACAGTTAAACATGCTCTTTCCTGATGTTTTAGTTACTGGATGAAGCATTAATCTGCTATAGTTTTTCCACTGCATAGAGATTATATGATTGAGAATGAATTACTTTACACTTTTTGCTGAAAGTCTGTCCCATTGAAATCAATTAGATTTACTCCCAAGTAGATATAGTTATGACTGTGCTGTGCAGCAATATTTTCTCTAATCTGTGACAAACACACACACTACAGTGTGAAGAGACCTCATTAATTATTTCATGTATGGCAAGATAGGCTGGCTTATTGTATTGACACAGTGGCTGATAACTTTTTAAGTTATATTGTCTAAGTTGCTAATTTATTTCCAGAAAACATCTGCTTTGCAAAAATTCCCGCAGCTCCTATGATGTTCCTTTTGTTGTCAAAAAGTGATTGGGAATCATATGATGGGGTGAGGATATTTATTTACTCAAAATGGTCTTACTGGTAGTGGCGATTTTAAATAATTAAATACTCCTCCATCCTGTGTCTCCTAATGGATTTTTGGGAAAAGTGTTGCACTCAATATGCCAGCAAATTTGGAAAATGTAACAGTGGCAACAGGATTGGAAAAGGTCAGTTTATGTTCCAATTCCAAAGAAGGGCACTGCCAAGAATGTTCAAACTATTGTACCATTGCACTCATCTCACATGTTAGCAAGGTCATGCTCAAGATCATAGAGCAACTGACTGGTTTAGAATAGGAAAAGGAGTATGACAAGGCTATATATTGCAATGCTGCTTACTTAATTTATATGCAAAGTACATCATGTGTAATGCAGGGCTAGATGAAGCACAAACTGGAATTAAGATTGCTGGGAGAAATATCAACAACCTGAGATATGCAGATGACACTATACTAATGGCAGAAAGTGAAGAAGACCTGTCCTAAAGAGTCTTTTGATAAGGGTGAAAGAGGAGAGTGCAAAAGCTGGCTATAAGCTCAACATAAAAATACCCAAGGTCATGGCATCTGATCCCATCACTCCCTGGAAAATAGAAGGGGAAGAAATGGAAGCAGTGACAGACTTTATCTTTTTGAGATCTAAGGTCACAGCAGATGGTGACTATAGCCATGAAATAAAAAGACACTTCTTGGGAGGCAAGCTGTGGCAAACCTAAACAGCATAATAAGAAGTAGAGACACCAACAAAAGTCCACATAGTTAAAGCAATGGTCTTCCCAGTAGTAATGTATGGCTGTGAGAGCTGGACCATAAGGAAAGCTGAGTTAAGAAGAATGGATGTCTTTTAACTGTGGTGTTGGAGAAGGTGTTGAGAGTCCCCTGGACTGCAAAGAGATCAAATCAGTCAATCCTAAATGAAATCAACCCTGACTGCTCCTTAGAAGGACAAATCTGAAGCTGAAACTCAAATAGTTTGGCCATCAAATGAGAATTGAGGACTCACTGGAAAAGACCCTGATGCTAAGAAAGATCAAAGACAAAAGCAGAAGTGAGTGGCAGAGGATGAGATAGCTAGATGGCATCATTGATACAGTAGGCATAGATGCCATTGGCCACCAGAGGATGGCTGATGACAGAGGAGCCTGGCATGCTGTGGTTCATGGGATTACAAAGGGTCAGACTTGACTGTGCAACTGAACAACAACAACATAACATTTGGACTAGGGGAATTGTAAATGTTATATCTCCAAAAACATCTCACAGCTGATGATCTAATCAGTCTTTTTGACATAATTTATGGAAGAATAAGTTTAGCCAGAAATCAGTTGCAGGAAGAAGTTTTCCAATGTCCTGTGAGAATAATTTGACTGCAGTTAAGAAACTGTGAAATAACTCCTTAGCACTTTATTAATAACATCCAGAATACAGCTGAACAATTGCACTAGTATTTCTCTTCAGCTCTGCTATGGAACACTTAGCTGGGTGGCTCATTGACTTAGTTAGCCAGCTGGGGAGTCAGAGGTTGGCACTTTGATTCCCCATTGTGCCTCTTGCAGGAAGAGCAAGCCTGTGTAACCATGGGCAAGATGCAGAATCTCATGGCATCCCCTTAAGAACAGGATGGTAAACTGCTTCTGTGTATATGTTACAGTTCTAGAAAATCCTAGAAAATCCTAGAAAAGGTCTCTATACACCAGAGTTGATTCCATAACTATAATTATGGAAAAGTCATACCCAGAAGCTATTTCTCAATAATTCTACATATGTTTTCAATAATTTTGAACCTGAATTTTGTGTCACTGAGATAACCTATTTCTGTTATACTGTAATACTCACTTCAAATGGATTTAATTGACTCACTTACTCAATTTTCAATTCCTAAACAATAAAATCCCTAATTTGCAAATATTCCAACCAAGAAAGTCCTCTTCTATTTTCTGATGACAATTTCCTTGACAATATCACTGATTCATTCCTGTAACTTATTGAAAGTATGTTCCTACTATTGTTGAAAGCATCCTCAGCCACCAAAAAAAGCACTCCTTATACCCAATTATCAAGTCTTCAGATTCAATTTCCTTTTGCCTACATACCACATTTGCAAAATTTGTCCCAAAATCACTTTAGCTAAGCAACACCTATTCAACAGCTAATCAACCTTTTTTTCTTCAAAAAAGCACAAATGCACACCCCTAATAGCTATGTAGATACTCCCATTTTCTATTAGCATACTACCATCTATGAAACAAGCAATGCTCCTGTGCTTTTCATATGCATGGCTTCCAATCAATTATACTGTATTCTATTACCTAATTGTGAGTATATGAGCCTGTCTTCTTCTGGGGTGTTTACTTACAGAGATTGGCAGAGTAATCAAAAATAATTATTTAAATCTTTTATTAACTACTATAAACTGGCTGGATAGGTATCTGGTGTAGGTATTTAAGTGTGGAGGCAGAGGCTGGGAGTTCAATTCCTCACTGTGCCTCTAGGGAGCAAAGCCAACCTATGTAGTCATGGACAAGCTGCACAGTTCTGGTGGTCTGGTGAGGCTCCAGAAGAAGATAAACTATTTCAAAATATACTCTACCTAGAAAACCCTGGAAGGTCCAAATTGACTTGACAACATGCAGTTATTAACCACTATAAGCTTGAAAATCCTATCTGATTACATTAATAAATGGATGGGGAATGCTTTTAACACTTTGAATTCCCACGGCAGGAAAAGATGCTGACATATTCTATAACTTGATTGCTGGTGGGTGATGGTGGAATTTGTAGTCCAACATGTTCATAATGTTCCATGTTGGGAAAGATATTCTTGAAATATGTTACCTAACCATCTGTGCAATTAAGTTTTCCCCTGATCTGCCTAATGTTTACAATTAACAAGTGAGTGGGGAATGTTTTTAACATCTTTTCTATTCTGTCTAATCACCACTTTCTTCTGGTAACATGCATACTGTTCACTCCCCTTTAAACAACATGGATGATTTAAAAAGGAGTGTGCTTAAAATCTGAATAATTTCTATTACAATGCCTCTAAAAGTATCTAAAAATTCCCTTTAAATAGCCTTTGAAAATATGAGCTTTGTTGGTTCTGCCTAGGCAATGACAACAGATTTGGCCATTGCATTTACTCCTTTTTTCTATCTTTCCCAACAATTCTTTGTAATGAATTCATCTTTTTCAATCTAGAGCACACTGAGCTGATATTTTCCATATGTTTGACCCCAAAATAGATGACACCAATTTAGACTCTTTGGTCCCCATGTGCCCTACTTCCTCGTTGCTTAATAAAATGGCAAATGAGATTCAGTGCATCAGGCATTCTCAAACTGAAACCGGCTCTATTATAATCTGAATCTAGGGGAAAATATCCACAGAATGGAAAGCACTCAAGGGGCTAAGAAAGTAGCTCTCCATGCTGGAGAAGGTCACATGCAAGAAAGCTATTTTCTTGTTTTTTGGACACAGACCAAGATGAATTCCCTGGATCAAAACATCCTCCCCCAACTTGGGGAAGATTTGTCTCTGGATATGACCTTTGCTTCTGACCCACATTTGTCCCTTGGGCCAAACCACAACACCAGTTCTGAGCATTTTAGGGCAATTTTTCAGTGAAAGTGGTTCCCGTAATTACTTATTTCCCCTATCCATGCACCCCCAACCTCAGCTTCTGAGTGAACTGATCACAAATCACTTCACATTTTCTATTGTCACCTACTGAGGACAGATGGAAATTAAAAGTCTGTTTTTACCCCTCACCCTTACTTTGGAAATCAACCAAGAGCAAAACAATAGCATGTAGAAGCATCCCTATAGCAAATTTGCCTTGTTATTCCTACTAAACATGCATTTGCTGTACCCCATTCCATCAGCTCTTCTCCATTGTACAAAAGAAATCTATACCTTTTTTAAAAAAAAGCCAGGATTAATATTACCAACTTTTTAGAAGTAAAGACCTTAGATGCCTGGATCATTGTAAGGCCAAATCTACAAGCCTGTGGGGGAGGGGGGCATGGGATATGTTAAGTCCTACTGCACTTTAAAATGTTACACAAATGTGCACAGTTTTAAACTGCAGCGAGCTTGATGGTGGTGCCTGGGAAGTCTAGTGGTGGCAGCAGTACTGGCAGTGGCACTGATGGTATCATCTTTGACAGCCAGGGAGAATTCACCTATGTGAAGCATATTAGAGCAAAATCAAATAGTCAAGGCTGAGCAGTAGCAGTAGGATAGTAAGATGGTGAGGTAAAGTGATGGAGACAACATATGTGTGGGGTTTTTTTTTTTTAAAAAAATGAGGAATACTTGAACACATCAGCCTTACTCTTCCAGTGTCCACCATAATCCAGTGAGAAGACTATGTCTACGCAATTGAAGATGGGACTGGATACAGTCTTTGATTTCCTGGGTATCTCTTTCTGTCTTCACATATCAAAGATACATAGCTGGTTTGGGTGACTTTGTTTTAGATCCATGTTTTGGATTCCATTTATCATTGATTATCTCTGCATAGCAGGATATTTATGTCCCATTTAGCTACCATGATTTGAACCCTTTGGCTTATCCTCAAGTGACTTAACCAGCTTGTTATGCAGTTTACTGTGGTGTGGCCCAGAACCACATAATAACTGAGCTGGAAGGGTCCTTTTTGGCCATTGAATCCAACCCCCAGCTCAGTGCAGGAATCCAAAATCAAAGCAGATACAACAGATGGTTCTCCAATTTTCTCTTGAATGCTTCCAGTGTTGGAACACTCATCACCTCTCGAGGCAGTTGGCTCCATTGCTCTAACCATTGTTTTCCCTCATATTCAGCCCATATCTGGCTTCTTTTGATTTGAGCCCATTATTACGTGTCCTAACTGAGAATAGATCCCGTCCCTCCTCTTTATGATCGTCTTTCAGGTATTTGAACAGTACTGTTATATCCCCTCTTAGTCTTCTTTTCTGGAGGTTAAACATACCCAATTCCACCAGTCTTTGCTCATATGGTTTGGTTTCCAGTAATCTGATCATCCTTGTTGCCCTTCCCTGTACATACTCTAATTTGTTTGCATCTTTCTTAAATTGTGGTGCCCAGAATTGGACACAGTATTCTATATGTGGTCTAATTAGTGCTGAATAGAGGGAAGACTATACTTGTTAATACAACCTAAAACAGTGTTGGCCTTTTTTACAGCCACATCACACTGTTCACTCATATTTAGCCTGTGATCTACCAAAAAAAAATCACAGATAATAACATGTTCAAAGGACTGCAGTGGCTCAAGTGGCTAAGATGCTGACTGGAAGGCAGGAGGTAAGCAGTTTGATTCCTGAGTACTGCTGGATTGAATGAGCTCCTGCCAACCTAACAGTTGCAAGCATATAAATAGGGAACCACTTCGGTGGGAAGGTAAACAGCATTCCATGCACTGCAGTGTCTAGTCATGCCTGCCACATGACCATGGAAACATCTGCAGAAACAAACAGTGCTGGCTCTTTAGCTCTGAAACAGAAATGAGCTCTGAAGCCTAGAGTCAGATAAGACTGGCTTTTGAGCAAGGGAAACCTTTTTTAACCTAAAAAAGAAGAATGGTAAACTTTTTTTAAAAAAATCTGTGCTTGAACCACCTCTTGTGCCAATAGTTAAAAGTAATTTATCACATCTTCCTCTCTTGTGTGCATACAAAATGTTGTCAGAGTAACAATGGCTCCTCTTTCTTAGGTCTAGCATTTTGTGGTGGGTTTAATTTCTGTAGATATAGAAACCTCCAGTGCCCTAGATGTGTTCCCCGACCTAGGGAAGGAACTCAGGGGAAGTTTTGATTTGTTTTTCTTATTATTAGCATTTGAAGACAGCAGTATATTGGGTGTAAAAAAATACATGTGTTCCCAATCATAGCCCATGTGATGTAAATGTTTTCTCTCTGTGGCAATCAGAAGAACCGTCACAAGGTTTTTGACATTTCTAAATACCTCTGTAATGGAACAACAACAAACAACATCACACAAATGTTAACCATCCAGCCTTGCTCCATGCTCTAAAAATTGTTTAGAGATCAAGAAGAGCTCCCAAACAACAACAATTCATTTAAAACCTTTCACCTTGGGACATAGGAAGAGAGGATTCAAGCAACAAGGAGCTGCAGGAGGTAGACATCTAACCAATTGTGTCATACAGATTGGGTGGTATGTTTTCCCTAGTTTATTATGGAATGTTTTCAAGTTTATTAGGCTAGAAGAATCTAGGAGACTTTAAGGCAACATGCAGCCTTTCCAACATTTGGTGAAGGTAAATAAGCACAATTATTTGATGCCAATGTAGTATAGTAATAAGTAAGCCAGTTTTGCAAGGTCTGGTGACTGACCAAGACTTTTGAAAATAATTAGCAACAGACAAATACATGAAAACTGGTATTTAGGCAACTTACTAATTGCAATTTACAAAGAGATACCGGTACCTGTCTAAGTCTGTAGTTAATTGCCATATAATTTTTCATTGTTAATGCAATTTGACTTCACTGGTTTTTCCCCTCCCTACATCCATACCTGTCAGATGAGGACAATATTTTTTTTGTATCCGTTAAAGGAATTCCAGTCTACGACTTATAGCATAACAAATGTGTTAGCCTTTGAATGTTCCACAAGATTCTTTCTGGGTTTTATTAATTGATCCCTATTAGTGTAACATTAAGGGACAAAAACTGGAAGGACAATCTGTCTTGGGGAGGAAGAAGACTGGACCAGGATTATTTGACAAACTACCTTAATGAATCGATGAACACATTTAAGTTTATCTGAGACTGGACATTTCTGCCTATGGTTACAAAGAATTGTGTAGTATTTTAAGGTAGGATTATTCACTTGTGGAGTAAAACAGCTTCATAAATTGAAACAGACATGTCAACTTTTAGCTTCAGCTATTAAAACTGGATGGCTACCTTACTACTTCATCTGTGACTGGTAAGCAATGTCTGTTCCAAGATGAACCTATAGCCCACTTAGTTCTAACAGAAAACAAACCTCTATTAACTAAGAGTGAAGTTTCTTTGTTAATGTAACTTAAATGGAGTGGTGTAAAATACTGCTTGTATAAGAGTAACAGAATACTCCTTTACTTTGGAAGAGTTTATTTGAGATAAGCCTTGTTCCATAGAGCCTGTCATTTTTGGTCAAGTATGGCCATCCCCAAAATATTATCCCACCAGCAGGAGAAAATATGGGACTATTAATATGTACTATGTATATATGGTCCAGTTGTTTTGGGTCCAGTGTTTTTATAGGAACAAAATAAATCACAGGGCAAAGATCTAACTGTCACCTGATCTAACTGTCACCTGATCTAACTGTTCTTGTCCCGATTTTCAGACAATTAACAGCTAATTCATAAGCAATTCATTGTCTTTTTCTGTAAACTGTAAGGGAACTTGTCATATATCTTTACATGTTTAAAGAAATAGAAAATTACATATTGTCTTTATGTAAAAATTAACAAACCAGTTTAAATTGCTTAACCAGCTATACCTTCATGATGATTTTTTCAATATAAAGTTTTCTTTTCTTTAATTTAATAAGAATGACAAGCCTTAGTTTCACCAGCTTCTTATGTCAATCCCTGGATTGATATTTTAATCTGATTCAGATTAGAATCATATTTTAAACTGATTCAGATTAGAATAAAGGTACCATATCAGATTTTTTTTTCTTTGCTAATGAAAGACCAGTTAAGATACTGAACTTGATGTCTGGATGGTCAGCAGGTCAGTAGTTCAAGACTCAAGTGCTGCATGACGGTGTGATGTCCCATCTCTGTCTCAGCTCCTGCCAACCTAGCAGTTTGAAAACAAGAAATTGCAAACAGATAAACAGGTATCACTTAGGTGGGAAGGTAAGAGTGTCCCATGTGCTCCGGTGTCTAGTCATGCCTGCCCCGTGACCACAGAAACATCTGAAGGTGCAGACAGCAGGGGTATTTGGCTATAAACAAAAATGAGCACCATACCCTAGAGTCTGATACAGCTGGCATTCAAGCAAGGGCAACCTTTACCTTTAGTGAAAGTCATGTAATATTATGTTGTTGAAGTTGTTGTTTTCCTGTTTTCCAATGAAAGTTTTAAAAAACGAAAGGAAAAAGAAACAGTTTACATAACTTGAACATTCAAACCTGCAGGTAAGGGCAAAGGTAAAGGTTTCCATTGCTCAAAAGCCAGTCGTATCCGACTCTAGGGGTCAGTGCTCATCTCTGCTTCTGCAGACGTTTCTATGGTCATGTGGCAGGTATGACTAGACACTGGAGCGCACGGAACGCTGTTACCTTCCCACCAAAGTGGTCCCTATTTATCTACTTGCAATTTCTTGCTTTCAAACTGCTAGGTTGGCAGGAGCTGGGACAGAGACGGGAGCTCATTCCGTCCTGCAGTACTTGGGAATCGATCTGCTGACCTTCCACCTCCCAGTCAGCGTCTTAGTGACTTGAGCCACTGCAGAAGAAGGTCATAATTGTCTTGTCTTGTTGCTCAGTTACAAAACAAAAGCAAGCTAGTGTGCACAATGTGAAGAAAGCTCACTGTAGGTTAAATAGGTTTCTTTTACTTCACATCTAACTGTATGTTAACTATGTCATGCATTTTGACCCCAAGTTTAGGATTTAACAGTTTCCACAAAAGAAGGAAAGGAAAAAGGATTATGCTTTAGAGCTTATTCTGCTCTGGTAAACTCTGGAGATCAGAAAGAGAGTTAGAGGTATGTTAAATACAGCTTTTCCTCAAGAAATGTGTGTTCTGAAAGGGCCACCATCAAACTGCTTGCACTCAGCATGCCATATTTTACACATACACATTGGACCAATCATGACTTGAAATTATTATTTGGCTTACATTGGTCAGACAGATCTGAAAGGGAGCATGGTATTTGCTTGGGTATTGCTGTAACCAAGCCTAGGAGTTACATGATATGTTATGGAACATCTGCTATTTCGGGGCACTCACACTCCAGGTCTTAAACCATATCCTGCCCAGTGCTGCTGAAGTAAACCAGGTGTAAGTGGTTTTGATGGCTAAGCCAAAACCACATCTTACTGAGAGAAACTGTCTTGAACATGAAGGCTTTGCTCTCTGCAGTCAGAGTCCCCAACCCCCACCCAGGTTGTTGCTGAGAAAGTTTACAAAGGCTGGAAGCCCAAAGAAGTTGAATTCAAAATCTTGAAAGCCACTCTTTCACAAAATAAACCATCAAAGGCTAAATTGAAACTATCAACCAATAGAATCTATCACCCAACCACTGAACATACATACAACATATGGTCGCACACAGGTCACCTCATCATGGCTATTTAACTATTTTTAGCACACAAAGACAAATCTATGTGTTTGGTCAAACTTATGAGACAGAGTTTTAAAAGAATAAATGAAGATAGCTTACCTCTGTATTTTAGGTTTGCTTTATTCCATCTATTATGCCTTGGATTTATAGTCATTTATCTATCTATCTATCTCTATATCAATCAATCAATCAATCAATCAATCAATCAATCAATCAATCTATCTATCTATCTATCTATCTATCTATCTAGATAGATAGATAGATAGATAGATAGACAGATAGACAGATAGATAGATAGATATAACAAGCAAGTTTTTTACTAAGCAGTCCGACTCACATAACAAATTTTTCGCTATGCGAGTCGTACTTTTCCCTATGGAAAAACTCACATAACGAGCATTTCCATGGGAAAAACTCGCATAGCGAAAATTTTTCACTATGTGAATTTTTCCCTTGAAATGCTTGTTATGTGAGTTTTTCCATAGGAAAAAGTCCGACTCGCATAGCGAAAAATTCATTACACAAGTCTGACTCACACAGCGAAAAACTCGCGTAGCAAGCAGCCTCGCAGAATGCATTAAATTTGTTATGCGAGGTATGACTGAATATATAAAAGGAGGATGAGGTGGATGGATGGAATTGTTGATGCAATGGGTATTGATCTGGCTGGGCTGTGGATGAAGGCAGAGGACAGAGGAGCCTGATGTGCAGTGGTCCATGGGGTCGCAAAGGGTCGGACTCAGCTGTGCAACTGAACAACAAAATTTATATAGTCATTCCTGTCCAGACTTCTAGTTTGTTTACAATTGGGAAATCGAGGGGCATCCTATTCAGTAGGTCCCCAGCTTTAATTATTTGGGGGTTCTTTTCCATGCCTCAGGCTCTAGGAAAACCCATATTGACCATGTAGTTCAGAATGCGCAGAGGAGTGCATCAGCAATCCTTAGGTTCTACTGGAGCAGGGGAGGGCGTTATGTACCAGCAGCCATTAAACTGTATGAAGCTAAATCACTTGCCCAGCTCACATATGGTGCGCAGCTAGGACCCTTAGCCAGTTATCAGCAGGTGGAGAGAGTTCAGTCAAAGTTTCTTAGAGCTGCTCTCTCGACCCCCCGCTGCGTTTCCAATGCCAGATTAAGACTGGAGACGGGCTTAGTGAAGGTAGAGGCGAGGTGCTGGATGCTGATGATTTCATATTGGCTTAAAATACACAATTCCCAGGGCACCTTGGTGTTTCTTACACTTCAAGATTCATTTCGCTCTTCCTGGAAATGTTTTATACTTAATAAATTGGCTTCTTTGGGCTTGTGTCCAGCTACCCTGCTTGCAATGGAAGCACAACAAGCCAGGGAGCTAGTGAAACAGAGAATAAGGGACACTGAACGGCAGGAAGATGTGGCCAAGTCTCCTGGTTTCTTCTCCAATGTTTCCATCAGGTACCAGCTTGTCCCCGCAGCTTATCTGCAGGAATTAGATCTCCCAAAACATAGGCTGGCATTCACCCAGGCCCGCTGTGGATGCCTGCCTTCAGCTGTCCTTGAGGGCAGATATAACGGGATACCCTATTCAGAACGATTATGTCCATGTGGAGATGGGGATGTTGAATCGATTGAGCATGTTCTCCTTTTCTGCTCATTCTATAGGGATGCCCGTGCAGAATTAATAATCCCCTTGCTGCGCCAATGCCCAGGGAAATTGCCGGCCCAACAAGCTTCCTTCCTACTCCAGGACAGTAGTATTGCTATCACGCGCAAAGTGGCGGGTTTTTGTGCACAGGCTAGTAGGATACGTCGGCTGCTGACTAGGAAGTCTAGTGTGGCTCTATAGTTTACTGAGATTGCTCCCGCACTGAGCAGCTGACCTACACTACTTATTATGTTATCTCTTCACCCTTATCATTATCGGATTTTACTCAGTTTTTAAATTTTGAATGGATATGTTTTTAAATAATATATTTTAACTATATTTTAAGCATTTAAATTTTAAAAGTTTATCTCCATTTTACTGTGCTGGTCATTGACTGTAATAAAGTGATTGATTGATTGATAGTTTGTTTACAACACATTTAAAACCATCCAATAACTGTGACAGGAAGCCAACATCAGAATGACAGATAAAATAAGGGTCACAATTCAATCAAAACAATCCATAGCTTCCTGATTTCATATCCCAGTATTTATTTTGATATTCTTAGTCAACTTTAGGGTTCCAAGAAACCTTTTTAAACCCTAGCTGAAAATAGATGATTTCAAAACTATGCCTGATCACTACTGTTGAAAAGAATAGACTTTCAGCATCACACTCCAAATCTATAAACCTTATTTATTTGACTGGGTGAATGCATATGGATTTAAAGTTGGGAGATGAGAGGAATACACATGTCACTCTCTTTCCCAGCATCTCAATGGGTACATGAGAGTTGTGATTATGTAGATGTGGATATTTCCTAACTCATATTTACATTAGCTCTCATGTTTTCTCTCATCAAATCTCTAAGTCGACTGACTTTTAACACTAGCTGGTCATAGTACTTGTTGCTTCTGTAATGCTGCCTCATTATTATTTTTTAAAAATGGTCCAACTAGTCTACCACATAACATATTAGAGTTTTTGGGTTGAAAGAAAGACAGTTTCTGTTCATTTCTTCAACTCTTTGTAATTTATCACAGTAAGGGGTGGGCAGCATCAAAGAACAAAGCTGAGGCATGGTCTACATTGCTCATTTTCACTTGAATACACTTTTTATGTCCAGAACTGTTTGTGGATATTGCCTAGATATCAGAGACACCTTTCCTTGATTCATTGGTAGAGGGTTTAAAGGGCCAAACCTATATTGGGAAAATCCTGAGTCCCAGCCGTGGTGTTTAGTATCTGGTCATGTCACAATCTTTTATCCTATTCTAACTCCATAGTTGTTGAGAAGATATGATGAAGAGGATGACAGAACTATGATGGCCAACGAAGGATCAAAATGCCTTTCTCCTCCTCCTCTTCCTCCTGGTCCTTTCCCCCCAGCTTTGCAACTTCATTTATCAGTTCTTCCTCCATTTGATTTGATTCTATGCCTACACATTTCTTTTTTTCACAATTTCATGTATAACTGTCTGCTTGACTATTGTCCTACTTCACTCATATGAGTAGATTCTAATACTTTTGTCTATTTAACTAAACTTCTATACCACCACATAGTGCATTATACGCTCTGGGCAGTTCACAGCAATAAATTCAGTCAAATAAATATCACACCAACACATTACAATAATCCACTCCAATAGGCTAACCATTTTAAGTAAATTAAACACCCTAAAAACATGGAGCAGGCTAGAAACAATTGATTTTGTCCATATCTTTCTTTGATTTGGGCCTGTTCAATAACCCTAAGGATATATCATATTTGCTGGCATATGTGACCAATTACACCCTCCCCCCTTAAAATACATTGGAAAAATGGAGTGTATCTTATACTGTATATAGAGACATATAGTGGGCTATTTTGGTAATAATGGGGTGTGTCTTATACTCCAATGTGTCTTATATGTCAGCAAATATGGTAATTGTAGCCATACTTTTCTGGGAGTAAACTGTTCACTGAACTTTATAGGGTTTGTTTCTGAGGAAATTTGAATGTGGCATGGTAACCCATGAACAGCTGCAGGCAACAGGCAGAAGCCAACTGTCATTTGGTTTATAAAAAACATAAACTTTCCTTGTCTCTGGCACTTTATATTCACCAGGAAAATTGAAACATGTTTGCTGAGATGTCATGTTTTTCTGTGAAAGTGAAGTCCTGGAACAAGTATCCATCAATGATTGCCTTAGAAAACTGACTGCATCAAATTACAATTATTTGCATGTGTCTTCCTAATCTGCATTCACAACCAGGCAGGTCTTATGCTAATATTATGCATACATTCAGCACAGTGGAGGATTAATAAATGCATCTGAACACTTCAGCAGGCTCAAAATCTGGCATATCAAGGAAGATTTTCTCATTGCATCTTCAAAAGCCAACAATCTCCTTAGCCTTGCAGTATATGTGCAATAAACAGTTCTTTGTAATTCATTCTGTGTTTATTCATTCAGTAAACAGCTCCTTATTGCCTTTTTTTAATACTACAAAGCAAATGAAATTATTGCTTAAATTGTACCATAGCCACCAGCTTTTGTCTTTCAGCTTGTTCTGTTGTTTTTCTTTTCTTTTCTATCTTGATTTGAAGAATGGAAAGGGTGGGGGAAGAACTTGTTGCAAATTAGCTTCTTCAATAAATCACACTAACAATGAAGGAAGTGTTTCTGCAGGGTGGACGATTTGTAGCTTTTTATGCTTGTAATGATGATGATCTGTTTTCTTGCTTATTTATTCCCTTTTGCTTTACTTCACCCAAATTCTGAGAACTATAGCAACACCAATTGCTCAAAGGGGATGAGACTTGGAAGCAGTTCTGAAAACAGAAATATATGTTCTGCTTTAGTTCTGTGTGACCCTTCTTCCACTTGGTTTTAAAAGGATACTGGAACAAACTCCCAGAGAAGAGTGACAAAGACTGGGACTGGAAAATGGAAATCAAGCATTTCTACAAGGCACAGGTGAGAGAGCTGTCTATGTTCATCTCAAGAAAAGATAGAGATGCTAGAGCAGCTGACCTTGGATATCTGAAATGCTCTTATATGGAAGATTATGCTCTCTTGTCCCAGAGGAGAAGACCCTATCAATGGGTTCAAATTGCAAGAAAGGAGATGTTAATTAAACATTAAGTACATCCTTCTGATAAGAATTGTTTAACCATAGAACAAACTTTCTAGAAGAAAGCTTGCTTGCTTGTTTTTAGTTCCTTTTTCCCTAGTGCACAATAATTAAATCTATATAATAATCAACAATTTAAAAGTACTGAAGAAATTACATTTAAACATTTATTGGTGTTTAAAACCAATGATTTAAAACATTTAAAAAACATTTTAAAATCATTAAATGTAATAAATAAGGCACTTCTTGCTTAAAAGCCTGCTACAGAAGTACACAAGGAGCTATACCCAGGCTGAGTGCTCAGAGTATGTGATTACAATATTGATTGTGCAGCTAGTTGCACAACCAGGCCTACAGAACTGTTGCTGGGTTTTCCCATTGATGTAAATTTTGCAAGGGATTACACAACTCCACACAGCTCTGCAACAAAATTTAGGCCTTCAAATATTCACTATCCCAGGAATTTTAGAATAATTGCATCAAATTATATTTGAAACCTACTTATATAAGTATGTTTGAACATAATTCTTCACAAAATATGCTTTTCCAGCCACATGTACCAACAAATATGCAACCATGCAAAGTCGACAAATAAGACTTAATTACAACCTACATTGAAGTTGACACAAACCTCAAAAGTGTGCAAAAACTTATCCTTTAAACAAGAGCAGTAAGAAAAATAGGATGGAGAATATGTAGCTCTACAGATTTTAGCAGACTACCAGTTGTAGTTGTGTCTAGCTAGGTTATCCTGCTATGGTAATAAAGTAGACCAGGGATTCTCAACCTGTGACCCATGGGCCAGATATAGCCTCCACCACACCAGGAAGTGCCATGTAGTAGAGGAAGGGCAAAATGGCCATCCAGGCTCCGAAGCTGTCTGAGGAAGCATGACCTGGCCCCTGGCTTTAAAAGGTTGAGAACTCTGGAGTAGACCATACTTCCAGTGACTCAATGCCATGTGGCAGTTGACAAACCTGAGTACTAATGGCTTCGGTGCCGAAGTCCACAGGGAAGGGTGATGGTCCCCAATTGGATGAAATCCCACTTAAATCCTTCTTGATAAAGGCAGCAGCTTCATCATCAGTACTGGCCTGGAACAGAGGAGGACTTTGCATCCCAAAAGGGCTCAGGACCAGAAAGTGACTCATTGAACTGGATCAGTGGTATGGGTATCATGCTGTGATGTGGAAGGCAGATGAAAGGCCACAGCATTACATTCTCAGGACAGTCATCATGGCTTATCACCATAAGAATCGCCAATATTTGGATTTGGATACGGCAGAAAAAGAAGAAAGAGCCACTTGTAGACTATGGAAAGAACTGTGTTTTGCAATGCCAGAGACAGTAAAGGAGAAATTAATCATACCCTCACAGCACATGTATGAATCAGGCTTATTTAACTATACTTTTATGAATATTTTTTCTTTAAAGTAAAGCACTTGGGTGTTTTGGTATTTCCCAGTTTTCTCTGTATGAAAAGCATCCCCCCTCTTGCCTTTGGAATGTACAAATGGAAAAATCTAGAGCAGTGATGGCAAAACTTTGCACTTCAGGTATTCTAGAACTTCAATTCCCGGAAGCCCTGATCAGCAGGAATGCTGACTTGGCCCTCTGGTATTTGCAGTCCAAGAACACATGGAGTCCCATGGTTTGCCATCACTGATGTAGAACAATTCAGAGAGGAAGGCTGTAAGATTAATTAGGAAAAGTGAGTGTCTGAAAGGGAATTTACCCTCTTTAATATGGTAGCAGATAAATTGTATGTTTTATTTCCTCTTTTCCACCCCTCCAATGTAAGTAAAGTGTTTCAGTGACAATCATTGATTTTAAAAAAATTATTTATAGAAAGTCAGTACCCAGTGCTATCAGGAGGTGCCAGCTTTCTATTAATACAGTAATACCCCGGATAACGCGAGTACCGGATAGCGCAAAAACCGCATAACGTTACAAGATTTTCGGAAAAATCTTGTATCGAATAACACGATTTTTAACGTTATCCGGTAAAAGCATATGCGTGGGGGGGGGAGTTTGATTGGGTAGAACATCTACCCAATCCAACTCCCCCCCCCCCCCCAGTGCCCGCCTGCCTTTCCCACTACCCTTCCCTTGGTTTATTTTCCCTTCTCCGACTGCCAGCTGATGATCAGAGGCTTTTTTTTAAAACTGCAGGGAGGGGGGGGGAGAGAGAGAAATGTGGTTGGTTCTATAGAGAAGTAAAGGAGGCCAAAGCTTATCTCCCTGTCACTTCGCTCTTTCCCCACCCCACCCCCACCCCTAGCAGTTTGGGGACACCCCACTGCCTGCTCGGCTACAGAGAATCCACCCCAACTCTGTTTACCTAATGTTGTTGAGCTGCAATCTCCACGCTGTGTGCTTGCTTTAATTCCTGAATTGAAAAAAAAGGAAAGGAAAATACAGAGATCTGATTGGTTCTCTAGAGACTGCCAGCTGATATAGAGAACCAATCTCTTTCTTTCCCTGCCTGCCTTTAAAGTGGTTTGTCCCTGAAGTCAGGGATTTTTTTTAATGTTGTTCGATGCATGTATCAGACAACGCTAAAAACCGGATAACGTCATGACTTGTGGAACCAAGTCATAACGTTATCCGGGGTATTAGTGTACCTGCAAATGACTTGGTCAGTGTCTACTTCTGTAATTGCTTTCACATTCCAATGAATGTGACTTATCTTCTCCCAGGTTTGCTTAAATATGGAAGCTATTTTAAACTGGAGGGGGAAATGCTGAAAAAAACTCAGTGATAATAATCATTTCGTGTCAGAAATTATTCTGGGTTGAAAATTCAAATTCAATTCAAATTTTGACTTGTATGCTGCTCCACTTGCAGAGCGACTCGTACAGTTACAACTACAAAGTTCAGTCCAACATATCATCATCACAAATCACAGTATCAGAAAGGGTCCACATTATCATAATACAACATATAATCGTCACAGATTACAGTATCAAGAAATATCAAAATCACAGTAACAAAGTATCACAAAAAAACCCTCATTTGCTAAGTCCTCAGTACTCATATGAGAAGTCCTACAGAAGTGACCAAGGGAAAAAGTCCAAAGGAGGAGTCTAGTGGTGGTGGCGGCGGCAGCACCTTTTTTGTGGCCAACCGGCCACACTGCTCAGCTGATCCTCATTCCCTCTGACCAAGCTGACCAAGGGAGGAGTCCCAGGCTGAGAAGGGCTGGTCTCAAAACAGCTGTGGTGTGTCGGTGAAGGTCTTTGTCTGGCCATGGGTCTGCCCACTCTTATCCCTTCCCAGGCTGGGAAGGTCTGGCCCCAAAACAGCTGCATCACGTCAGAAGAAACTCTGCTCAGGGAATGCCCAAATGAGGCTCCTTTCATGTCCCAAAGAGCTGTGACAGAGATGGGTGTTCAATCCATCATGCAGTTACCTTGGTCTTGAACTGCTGACTTGCCAGCCTTCCAGCTAACAAGGCAAGCTTCTTAATCACTGAGCCACCACAGCCTTAATTACACTTTATATGACAGAGCAACCTTTTACCTTGTGAATGGAGTGTTCCCTCAATAATGCATGATTTCCTCTGACTCTGATCAGCAATGATGACTGATGGGAATGATCTGCATGGTTGGCCACCAAGATGAAGAATTTTACTGATTTTGGGCTGTAGCTCACCAGATTCTCCACAGTCAGAATGATCAATGGCAATACTTGCCTGGGAATGTCTGACAGTTGTATACTTTGTTAGTGTTTCATTGTTACTGAGAGTCGGAATAGAAATACCTTGCATAAATGAAAATAAATAGATACTGTCTCTAGATCGGGGTGCCCAAACTTTTCAGGCTGTGGGCCTGTCACATGGTTCCAGGGGATGGTCACTATGGCCTGTGGGCAAGATCTGGCACCCAATGATAATTCATCTATCCCATGAAGCCCTCGTCACTTCCAGAAGCGGGCACATTTTACTTATGTACAGGCGTGTTTTACATCTGCTTCCAGGAGTGACGAGGGGTTCGTGGGCTGGATGAATTTGCATCAGGGCCCAGATCCAGCCCCTGGGACATAATTTGGGCACCCCTGCTCTAGATGACATGAAGCTAAAAGGCCAATATTCCACTGTTGTAATACCCAATGAATACCTGTGTCGCTTTTGCTTCCAGGTGTATATTAAACTACAGTAATACCTCGGATAACGCTAAGACTTGGTTCCACAAGTCTTGGTGTTATCCGATTTTTAGTGTTAATGCATGTTAAAATCCTATGGGATGGATCAGATAATGTTAAAGCTCCACAGAGATACATTGTAACTGCACAGGCTTTAGCAGTTGTTATCCGATCCATCCCATAGGACCTTAACGTTATTCGATCCAATTCTCCTCCCCAGAATACTTAACGTTATGCGATTTTAGCATTATCCAAGGTAAATGTTATCCGAGGTATTACTGTACCAGTAACCTCACAACAAAGGAGACTGTCTTCACTGTACATTTTTATCTCAACTTTCCTCTGCAGCACTCAGGTATGGTACAATACATACAGTACTTTTGCCTTTGTGAGACTGATTGTGCTGAAAGGAAGTGATTGGACGAAAAACATCCAGTAAGTTTTACATATCCTAGGGAAACTGAACTAATTCATCTATTTAGTTGGATTACCTTGACATGAGTTTAAGATGCTGACTGGGTGGTGGAAAGTCAGCAGTTCAAAATCTGAGTACTGCATGACGGAATGAACACCTCTCTCTGTCCCAGCTCCTGCCACCCTAGCAGTTTGAAAGCAAGAAATTGCAAGTAGATAAACAGGTACTAGTTTGGTGGGAAAGTAAACAGCTTTCTATGCACTTCAGTGTCTAGACATGCTTGTCACATGTCCATGGAAATGTCTGCTAATGCAAATAGCACTAGCTCTTGGGCTATAAACAGAGATGAGCACTGAACCCTAGAGTTGGATATGACTGGCTTTACCTTTACTACCTTTCTACTAATAGAGCCACAGCAGCTCATAATGTAAAATGCAATCATTTAAAACAATAGGCAAATAGTGAATAACCATCACATCAAATTAATACATACATAATAAAATACCACAGTACAATTTTAAATACCATACAAAGTAACTGAAATCAACCAGTTAAACTAAGTCAGAGAGATTGTAAAGCCTAATGCAGGTGTCAAAATGTAACAGAGATAAGTCTTCATTGATTGTCATTCCATGGACCTTTCCTCAGTTAAACTACAGACATTTTGGTAGATTACCATACTTCTTACAGGTGGCCGCCTTCTTTCTAGTTCTCAGCCAGGCATATACTTCCCTGCTTCCTAATTAGTCAGGTAAATTTGCCAGTCTGTCAAGCCCTGTGCTCCTTCTCAGATCACATTTGCCTATATGCTGTTCTGTAACTACACCAGGCAGCAGGAGTGACATTACCAGCAACAGTAGATTGGTGCAATTAAAGGTTGTGTGTGACCTTATCTCATTGCATGTTAGTTGAGCACAATCTGAAATTGAATGAGGAACACTTTACTCAGCAGCAGACTTTATAGCAAATAAGATCGCCCTTGCTGTGCCATCATTGCCCAGTCTCTTTCAATAATGGCAGGTGGGGTGTAGTAAACAGGAGGAAAAACAAACAAATGAGTTATTTTATCTCTGCCAGCACTGTAGAATATAATATTTATTTATTTATTTTATTTTATTTGTTCACACTTGTATGCCACCCTACTCTCAGAGTGACTCAGGGCAGCTAACACAATATCATAGAACAAAATATTAAAAACACAATAATCCCAATAAAACCATGAACAATCCAGTAAAAATTTAAAAGATTAAAAGATTTAAAAGAATTAAGAGAGAGAGGAATAATTACTGAATCAGCAAGCAGGCTGGGGTTACCATGTTACTGGCACCCCATACCTGCCCCACCAGCCAAGTCTTTATGCCTTTTCTGAATGGCAGCAGCTCATCAACAATCTTATTGTTACATTTTATATTTTCATTAGGCCATCCATATTTGTGAGTTTAGTAATCATTGATTCAGTTATCCATGGGTCCAAAAATATTGAGTGAACCCCCCCGCCCCCGTATATATGTATTTCCAAGATATATTAACAGAGCTAGCTATTAGAGGCCACTGTCTATACTGAACAGTATTCTACAGTACATTCTTGCTGAGAAGGAATTGTATTTCCAGGGGAGCAATTTTATGAGTGCACTTAAAAGATCTCTGCCTCCTTTTTAATCCAGTTTCTGGCTTCTATTAAATGAACAGAGGCGTTTGACTCCATCTCCACTCACCCCACACACACCTTCTCTCAATTTGTATGACTCCAGTATATGTAAAGATTGTAAAGATGAAGCTAAGGTACTTTGGACATCAAATGAGAAGAGAGGATTCACTTGAGAAGGCCTTGATGCTGGGAAGGGTGGAGGGCAAAAGAAAAAGGGGGCGGCCAAAAATGAGATGGTTAGATGGTATTGTGGAGACAATGGGCACAGAGCTCAGCGAGTTGAGGGGGATGGTGGAGAACAGGAGTGCCTGCCGGGCAAGGGTCGCAGAGGGTCGGAATCGACTGTGCGACTGAACAACAAGTATATGTAATGTGGTATTTGCTGCTTTCCATTGTTTTGAGCATCCACATATGATCTCAGAATGTACCCCTGTGGATATGGAGATGGGCAATTTAAAACCATTCTAGGCTTTCCTCTTTCTCTTGCCTGAATTTGAACCATTTTGGTACTCATCATAGGAATGTTCGAACAGTATGTCCTGCTTTCCAGTCATAACTACCAATGTATCAAAGGGGCAAACTAGTAGTAATAAGATAGAACTGATGTCATTGGTACAAGGTGCTTGGCTGCTTGCTGAAGACTGTATACTGCTCTATGTCACTGCATGAGATAGTACAGTATTTAGCTATCTCATGCAGTGACATAGAACAGTATACAATCTTGAACAGACAGCCAAGCACCTTGTACCAATGACTTCAGTTAAAAAAGGGACCTCCAAGCCAAGGTAAACAGTCCAAGATTTTCAGCCAACAGAGATAATATGAGTCAGATGAGAGAGCTAGAGATCACAACAATATACAGTAATTCACAACACAGCACAACAGAATTCAGCATCAAGGTTAGACATGTTTAAGCTCAAACACAGAACCTTGAGGAGCTGGCAGCTTACATACTGCTGCTAAGGCTGCTGGAAGCTCTACTAAAGACTCAGGTGTGAGCTGCTTTGTTCACAAGGTCCAGGGAGAGAGCTAGTTTTTGAGGAAGGCCTTGTTCATCAGGATATCTCAGTTGGAGACAGACAACCTGTCACAATTTGTGTAGCTGGCCTTCTCCTTTGCTTGTTATGATCCTTCTTAGCTTTTTTTAAATACAAGTCTGGAACAGAGCCTTCATGTTTGGACATTATCTTTCTCAACCCCAAGGGCCTTTGATCCAGAGGATCAGATGGCAGTTTTAAATTTCCTGGGTTATGCAACTCAAATTCTTCCATGACATCTATTAAAAGAAACCAAAGTAAAACTTTAACAAGCATTCAACCAAATTGTGTCTTGTTGTCATTAACATTTAAATTATCATGGGAGATAAGTCAACCTACTAAAATGGTTCTACAAACCTTTTAAGATTTCAGCTATAAGATCAGATATAGATTTCTAGTGGTGTACTATCACTTAGCCAAGCTTCAACCATCATGAAGTTTAACATGCCTTTTTATAATATTTGTCCCTCTTTCTTGCCTTACAATGATAGATACTTCAGTAATGGGTTTGGAGTTAAAGTTTTTGAGGAGACATCTGTGACAGACAGCTTTATTGTCTGTCTTCTTCTTTGGTTTAGGCTACCCCCAGAGTTTGGAATGAGGTGAAGGAGGATTAAGGGAGGGAGAGTCAGTTATAGTTTGGAGATTGTGGTTGGCCAGAATATGGTTGGAAAAAAATGTGATGTAGTGTCATATGAGGCAGCTATTGATAGACTCTTCAGGAAAAAGTTGAAGATGATACAAATATAACAAGAAAGACAACAATAATTCTGTGAGAGAAGAAGCAAATGAGGCCATAAGAGCCCAAGGCACTAAAAAGTAGCTGTCAAAGGCTTGCTTTGTCATAATCTGATATGATCTGAAATATTGAAGCAAGAATTCAGAAAGGCTTGGGCATGCATATATCTGCAGTGGAGTGGCCTTGGCAGCAGAAGAATATGCTCCTGAGTTCCAAAATAAGAACCAGTATCTTTTAATCCTATTCTAACACATGTCCAATGTAGATCTGTTACTGAAACAAAATCTTGCAAGTTTCAGCAGACCATGTTCAAGTGAAAAAAATTGCACTCCCTCATCCAGTCTGAGCAGCAGTAATAGCAAAGTTACCAGCTCCATATGGCAGTCAGCAAAGTGCCTGTGTAGTGAGGTAGCAAGCACATCTGGTGACTAAATATCTAGAACAGGGGTGGGGAACCTGTGGCCTCAAGGGGAGCATGGGCTTCTGGGAATTGACGTTCCAGAACACTTGGAGAACTAGCTTATATTATCTATGCCAGAGTTTCTTAATGTTGGACCTCCAGGTGTACTTAGACTTCAATTCCCAGAAGTCCAGGCTCCCTTCAAGGCCACAAGTTCCCCACCCTTGATCTAGAAAACGTATACTGAATATAAATGCCAGATCTTCATTTCTTCTGGATAAGTAACAGAAAATCTACATCAGGGATTCTCAACCTGTGACCTGCAGGCCGGATGCAACCTATGGCACCATTTCATGTGCCGCCACCACCACCTCTACCACACCAGGAAGTGCCATGTGGTTTAGGAAGGGCAAAATGGTTGTCCAGCCCTGAAGCTGTCTGAGGGAGCATGACCCAGTCCCTGGCATAAAAAGGTTGAGAACTCCTGGTCTACATGTTAGCAAGGTACCTGGGGAAGGTAATGGAACTTCTTTAAGAGGAAATAGCATGTTTTATATGATGGATAATTTGTTATTGTGCACCTCTCCCCCCAGATCAACAAGGAAGGAGCCTGAGGTGTGTGTCTTTACCTCTCCTGCAAGAGGTAGGCAGGTGCAGAAGTCTGATACAAATGATCACCGCCTTTACTCAGGGGGCAGGGCAAGATATGGCCTCAATTTATGGGTGCCTCGCGTGAAGCCCAGCCTCTTTTGGCTGGGAGGAAGTGACAGTGACTCACCCTCCCACCCTTTCACCTAGAATACTTTTTGTGCCACAAATTTTGGGGCTGGCTAGGAATTTTTTAGCCCCACTTTCCAACTGGCCATCAGAAGTGAGGTACATTTTCACCTATCCTGTTTTAGATTTCTTAGAGGTTCTTAGTTGGAGGTCCTTAGTTGGAAGGCTGTGATCTTTTAATAGGTCACAATTACAGGGGATGTAGTGCTGGGTGGCTGGGTGGTTGAGCTTTTAGTATGTCTATTGAAATAGGATGTCTATTGACAAGGTGGCACTGATTGCCTGGTGCAATTTCTGCAAATCAGTTGGACATTCAGGGCTAACTATTAAATAGCTTTGTGTGACATCCAACATTTCTCCATATGAACAGAGCTGGAAATGGACCCAAGGTTGTTTCTGTCATGATCCTAGAGGCACCATAGTTACTTGCTTTACTTGAGCTGGTCAGACAGTGACACAGGTGTCTGCATTCTTTCTTTTTTTATATACATATCTCAGATTCCCCAGAGATTAGGACAACACCAAGTGTCTGTCAAGCAAGACATGACATCACAGGCCCAAAGTAATAGGGTGAAAGGTTAGTTCCTAGACACCTTTGGGAAGACACCTGTAAGAACAGGTCCTCTTCCCATGACATAAACACATTCCATTCCCATGGGACCCGAGCTGTCTTTCCATGAGGTAAAACACATTCCATGGAAGCTCATATGCTTTCCCATGAGGTCATTGAACCCCTGCAGAGTCTAGAACAGAGGTGCCCAAACAAAGGCCCGGGGGCCGGGTGTGGCCCAATGACAATTCATCCAGCCTGCAAAGCCCTCATCGCTCCTGGAAGCAGAAGTAAAATGCACCAGATGAATTGGCGTTGGGGCCACACCCAGCCCCCGGGCCTTAGTGACCGGCTCTTTGAACCACATGATCAGCCCACAGCCCAAAAAGTTTAGGCACCCATGGTCTAGAATGTTCCATGAAGTCATTAAATACCTGTGGAGTGGGAATTTCCCCTTATGTAATGCATTCCTAGAGGGTGGGTAACTACTCATTTTCCCTTTTTAAGAAGTGCCTTTTCAGACTCCAAATTGGTTCTCTAATGGACTCCTGAAAAGGCTGTCTTATTGGCTGAACTCAATCTCTAAGGAGAACAACTACCCATGGCAGGATGCTGCCCAACAAAGCTGAAGGATTGCTGGAAGACATGGACTATGCTGCATTATCCTGAAATATTGCCATCCTATGGAATTGGACTTTGTTGATATTTGGCCATTTGGCCCTTTCAAGGGACTGATGGACATTGGGGGGTTCTTTTGCTCCACAAGCTTAAGGACATTCTAATGGATTCATTGGCTCTTTGAAATATTTCATGGACATTTCTGGACCTTAAAGAGCCCCATGGACTTTGGGATTTGGGGATTTTGTTCTTCACAGCTTTGCTTCTTTATTTTATGGAATAAAAAATAAAGTTCTGTTTCGGGACTTTACCTTGTTGAATTCTACTTGGGCATAGCACTGGCACCTAGCTCTCTGCTTCCACCACACATTACTACTTCTACATCCATGGTTCTATAGAAAAACCTCATTCCCTGTGATTGGGTAAGATCGGAGTGTTTGGGTCCTTCAGGAGGCTGGCAGTTGCTGGAGGAGGGAGTTGGGGCAGACTGCATCATATACAGCACTCTGTCACCACCAAAGCCTCTTTGGGACCCCCAGAACCCTTTGACAGTTTCCCCAAATAATAGTTAGTCTGGACAGTAGCTGACAAGGATTGCCACTTTACAGGGGCAAGGATTAACCCATCCAATGTGGAGAGGGGTGGATTAGCTACCCCTGCTCTGGTATCATGTTGAGCACTAGCTGGCCCTACTGCAGGTTAGCGGTTAAAAACTTTAAATACAAGTGTTGCCCAAGCCTTTGAACTATAATTATTGTGTTGCTTCTTCATTATGGGGAGGGAATATTTTAGAAATACTGTAAAATAACAAAGATCTTTTTCTTAATAAAGATACTCTAGTTACTACTAGTTGTTCTCAAACTGTTTGAAGCAGAACAAATAATGATTTAGCAACTTTTGTCACAGGCAATCCAGAGATTCAATCTGTTGTTCCTACCAATTTGCACAGAAAATAGAATTATGCAATTTCCTAAAATTTGAGAGAGACTCCAGACCAACAATTTCCAACATTTTCACTATTTACACTATTAAATAATAGGAGCTTCTTTTTTATTCTCCTTTAAAGATCTGGCAGCATCTCTCAATAAGACACAAGTGCCAAACTAAGAAGAACTGCTGTCATCAGACAAAAAGACCTCCAAGTCCACTTTCCTAACAACCCATTTTAATAACAAGAGCAATAACGGGATTTATTATGCATGCACTCTCTGCAATCATTTCTGAAGAGAAAATTAGTTTGAAGCCTTGGGCAACAGTTGAACTCTCCAAGGCGCTTAAAATAAAATAAGGAAGGGGGAGGGAAATATATACAGATGACATGTAAAAAAAAGGGGGGGATAACAATAACTATTGAGCAAGAGTGCAATGTGACTATTTATTGAGAGACATTAGATGTGAAGCTTTATCTGTTACTTGCTCATCCCAAGAAAAGGAAGAAGAAATGTTGTCATGCTGAGCACTGGTTGGTTTTCTCATGCTAAGCTGCTAAGTGCCCTTTTGACGTTGCAGACTCCAAAGCATGGTTTATCACACTGCATAAATTGTGTGTCAAGCAAGACTAGGCGCTCCCATGTGCTGACATGCAGATTTACTGCACAGGCCAAATTGTAATAAATTCTAGGTGCCTTTACTCCTGGGTGTAAATCTCAGATGTGTTGATGGGAAGTTTAGAGTGAAGGTGAGTCTTCGTGCTAGGAGTAAGGAGCAATGGATTAAGCTTTACTCAGGGCTCTGAATGATCCAAGGGGCTTTGCAAATACCCATGTAATGCATCACTCCAACCTAAGAACCTCATGTTTAGAAAATTCTTCAATATTATCATTGTGGTACAGTTTTTCAATTCCACAGGTTGCGGAACTGTGCTTAGAATTAACTAGAAAGGTACAGACAATTTAAAACCATACTTTATGCAGACCTAGTCATGTCAACCTGGAAATAAGCTTCAGTGTTGTTGTTTTTAAATTTTGTGTCAGAGATTACTCTGGGTTGAAAGGATTTTTGCTGGAGTGAGTTCATTGGAATTTAATCCAAGGTAATGATGGGGAAATGTCCTTCCTGATTTCTTGCACTTCCTGTATCCTGTGTTCAAACTTTTAACAGTTCAAGCTCTTTCTACCCTAAATATGAAGAAATTTGCATAGTCTAGCAAACTATTGACAGACATAAACTGAACTAAAATTCTCACCCATTCCTTCTCCCAGATAAATCAGCCTAGGAGTGTAGGTTTATGCATTAAGAATTTCACTAAAATGAAGCCTTCTCAATCTGGGTGGGGGTAACAAGTGTTATACCACAAGGCCCTGTGCTCTTCAATATTTTCATAATTCTCATCAAATTTGCAGATGACACAAAACGGGTGGAAGAAAGGAGCAACATTTAAAAGGACCTTGATAGGATTGAACACTGAGCTGAAAACAACAGAATGAAACTTAACAGGGATAAGTGCAAAGTTTTATGCCTAGGGAACAAAAATAGGATGATCTCTTGTTCTCTTGTCATGAGGAGATCTTTAAGTTGGGATACCTTCTCATTTAACACACAAGGATGAAACAAATCACAATATACATTTATATAATGAAAGGCAACACAACAATTTGATGTTATAGCTGTATATTGGCCAGTAATGTACCTGTATAGCTAACAAACAAACAAAGACATGACTTTCAAAATGAAAATTGGAACGAGATAACATGGAAGGTATGATATACAGTAGTTGTGGGGTGGGGTGGGGTGTTTCTCCTCTTTTGTCATACAGATGTAAGTGTGAATGATGTATTTCTCAGGCAACATGACCTGAAGCAATGAAAATATAGTTTAACAAGAAAACCATAATCCAACAATTGCTATTAATTTAGTTCAGATGATCTTTGCTCTCAGAGTTACAGTTTGGAGAAATTGTTTGGAAGCTGGGTCTCAGCAAATATGAGAAGAAGCCAAATATAATACAACATGTGGCTATTATTTTTGCAGAAGTATTTCAAATTTGAGACATAGGCCTGCATTTAAAAAGACACCAGGAACACTGGGGGTTGAGTCAAAACTTTCCAAAGTGGTGACTAACCTGCTAAAATCATAATAAAATTTAAAATATATGTAAAATGATCTGGGATTTTGTGGCTATTTGAGGGCACACCCTTCTTTAATATCAAACTGCTTATTTCTCCTAAAGTTTTAGGTTTAATGAGATGGTTGTTGCATATTATTTAAATGTCAATTGATCATTTAAAGTATTTTTATTTATAACCATTCATTATAAAGTACTTAGAGAGATACACCAATGAGGACAGAGGGCTGGTTGATGAACATTCTTTCCTAGACCCATCATTTTATGCAAAAATATCGGGTTCGCTACCACCACAGGATAAAACTAACTATTTATATGGGTCACTTATTCCTTTGATTAATAGTTCTACTTTTCTATTGGTGAATGGGACATACGGGTTCTAACAGTCAGAGTAAAAACACAGCTTTTTGAAGTGTACCATTTGCACTGCAGTACCATTATCTACGAATAGTAAGTTGGAAGGAACTCCAAATATTTCAGTTTTTAAAATATAGCAGTAGATCTTTCTGAGGCCTGGTCTAGATAAAGACCTTATCAGAGCATAAAAACACTGGGTTGGGGAGTCACTTTTGAAATGGGACACACAACTCAACAGTACCAAAAAACTTGCCCTCAAGTTGTGCTTTAACAGCAAACCAACTTTTGCAGTTTTTGTCTCTGGATGGGAAAGGTCTTTTGTAAAGCTAATGAGTCTTAACTGATAACAAAGAATCCTTCAGATACTTTTGTAACAAAACAAAGTTACTAAATTATACTGTTATTGAGAAAATACATTACAACAACTGTTGCTAAGCAAAGTGGAAAGAAGAAGCTGAAAAGGGTGGCAGGTAATAATGATGATGATGATACTTTGACCTTGTGAACCCTGGCTCCACTACACCACTGTTCCAGAGTTGTAACATTCTTGTTTTCAGAATAGTAGTCACATAAGTCTGCAGATGAATCAGACAAGATATAAAACAGAACAAAAGTAAAACCAAAACGAGAGAGACAAAAATGCTGTAGCTTTAAAGGCCAGGTGTTAAGACCAGTTCTGAAGAAGTGGGCTGGGTCCATAAAGGTAAAGGTTGCCCTTGCTCAAAAGCCGTTTATATCTGACTCTAGGGTTTAGTGCTCATCTCTGTTTATTGCCAAAGAGCCAGCACTGTCTACGTCTGAAGACATTTCCGTGGTCATGTGGCAGCCATGACTAAACACCTGAGTGCACGAAATGCTGTTTACCTTCCCACTGAAGTGGTACCTATTTATCTACTTGTGATTTCTTGCTTTCAAACTGCTAGGTTGGCAGGAGCTGGAAGAGAGATGGGAGTGCATGCCATTGTGCAGTACTCGGGTCTCAAACTGCTGACCTGCCAACCTTCCAATTATCAGACTCAGAGTCTTAACCACTAAGCTTCTGCAGTCCCTGGATCCATAAAAGTTCATATTAAAAATAGCACTTTGTCTTTAAGGTACCACAATGTTTCCATCTTTATTTTTTGTTTTTATTTTGTTTCTTTTCTGATATGTAAAATTTTGGATTAAGACGGGCAGGGCTTTGTGTTGAATTCTTTCTTAGCTCACATTGCTTTACAGTAAAAATTGTGTTTTTCTTGTTTTAGGGAAAATATGAGCCTTTTACTGTAGCCTTTAGTTTCATGTGGGGGAGAAATAAATTGAAAAGTCACCTGAAAAGATTTCAACACAGTAGGAGCTATATACCACCTACATTTGGCTCTAGCTGTGCCCATGACTACGGACTGTGGTGGCTTAGTGGTTAAAACACTGAACTTGATGACTGGAATGTTGGCAGGTCGGCAGTGCGAGACCCGAGTGCTGCATGATGGAGTGAGATCCCATCTCTGTCCCAGCTCTTGCCAACCTAGCAGTTTGAAAGCAAGAAATTCCAAGTAGATAAATAGGTACCACTTCAGTGGGAAGGCAAACAGCATTTCGTGCACTCTGATGTTTAGTCATGCCTGCCACATGACCACAGAAACATCTGCAGATGCAGACAGCGCTGGCTCTTTAGCTATAAACAGAGATGAGCAATGAACTCTAGAGTCAAATATGACCAGCTTTCAAGCAAGGACAACTTTATCTTTATGCCGATGGTTAAGCCCACCACTGAGTTTGACCTTGCCTGCCATCAGCATGCTGTCCCAGACAGACTCCTTCAAGGGGTGCTGTCTGAGCTTTGACAGAAGCTCAGTTTTCTGTCCCTGTGTTAGGGCATGGCCTTGCTCTTACTTAGTAGAGCACACCACTAGAAAATTACTGTACTGTTGTCAGAAAATGACATATTTTTCCTAATGTTCTCAAAGCTTGGTGAAGTTGTAGTTTCAAATAGGCCTCAGAAAAAATCCTTTGTCTTCTCTGAGCCTCAAGGCTGTGTCACAGACAGCCTGTTTTTCAGTATTTCTTATCTTTCTAAGCTAGCTGAGATCCAATGTTTTGTCTAAATGCCAGGACACTCTCTGTGCACATGTGTAAACAATGTATTGTTTTGAGAAAGTTATTCTCTGTTTCTCTTGAAAAAACTATTTTGAGATACTTCTCTTGAAAATAGAAAGTCTACTGTACTGACTCTATGGCATACAGTGATCTCCACAAAGACAGCAGCTGTCAGTCAGAATTGACAAGTCTGGGTTATATGGACTAATGGTTTGACTTAATAAAATCTTAAACTAAACTATTTTGTGAAGAAATCCATCGTTTTCTCATAAAACGGAGGATAATTTTTGTTGTGGTAGACTCTTTTTCCTGGAATTTACTATCCCAAGGCTGAATTACCAATTAGGATGTCAATTAGGATGTTATTGCAGATTCCAGTACTTAAACAGGGAGTAGGAATGGATGACCTTTACAATTTTAGTAATCAATGGTTCTGTAACTCCAAGCTCAGTACTGTTTCAGAAAGTCACACAGACTTGAAACAGAAAATGTGTATGTGGAGGCTTGTGTTAGTTTCACAGCTTTGTTATGCTGCTGCTTATAGAGTGATATAGCCAGAAATGTTTCCTTCTCAGGAATGGGTGGAGAGACAAGGAATTAGTTTGATTTGCATTTTAACCAAAGTTCCAAAACCTTTTCTTTAACTTACACATGAGTTGAAATCTAGCTGTAGTTTGATATTTACATTTCTCTAAATTTGGTAATGCAGTTAACCAGTCAAAAAAACTTACTCAAATATGTTTATATGTGAAAAAAGTGCACTTACGCTTGGTTATATTTGTGAAAATAACATGCAGAAGTGATCACAATCTGGAAAATTGCTTGCAAAGCTGTACGTAATTTGAATATTAAGAGAGATGTGCACTAAATTACACTTGCTTTGTGTATGCAGATTTTAAAAATAACATTCAAGGCAATGCTCATAAAAAAAATTGAGCTCAGAAGAATGGAAGAATGAGCAAAACCAAAATGGAAATATTCCTCAATCTTTCTTAAACTTTGGATCTGCAGAACCAAAAGGCAGAATTTGGCTGTTGTGATACATGCTGTGGTAGCATTTTGTTGTAGTTGTTGTTGTTGATGGTGATGACGACAACAATAATAACAATAATGTGTCAGAGATTACTCTGGATTGAAAGGATTTTTGCTGGAGAAACTCTGCTCAGGGGACACCTGAGTGAGGCTCCTTTCATGTCCTCAAGTGCAGCCCTCAGGTATTGAAACCTGACCTTCTAGTCTCCAAGCTCAGCAACTTAACCACTAAGCAGCCTTTAGTTCAGACTATTTCAATGCACTGTACAGGGAGCTGCCTTGTAAAATGTAGATTGCAACTGAAGAACATATGCAGCTTCGGATCTCTTCCAGTCTTTGACAGAAACTGCTAACTGGATCAGAATTTCTGCCTTCCCAACTGGCCTACAGTGCAGGAGACAGCAAGCAAACCTATTTCCCACAAGCACATTCTAGTCTAGGCTATTTTGGGCATGGGGAAAATATGGTATATGTGTGTATAATTATGGCAGTATTTTCCTCCAGGAATTTTCTTACTAGACCGCAACATTGCTGCTGCGGGTGGATTCCACTCTCCCTATAAAATCCTTCTCACTGGTTGTTGTGCTTTCAGATTATATAATATGCTGAAGGGGAGATCTACTTATGCTTTTTGGGGGAACATAGTACTATCCCTGTGTAGGATCTGCATAGCACAAACAAACATCTTCTTATATCTAGTAACATTAGGAGATTCTGTGGGAAATTAAAGATGCAATTTCTTTGTCAAATGGCAAACACTGAAAACATTTCTTCTATAGCAACCAACATTTCTATAGGGCTTCCAAACCACTCTCTTCTTAGAATATTTCCTTGGCTAATACATCTCACCTCTTTAACCATTGGTATTCATTTCCATTGATTGTGAAAATAAACTGTCAAATGAACAGGGAGAGATTTATTAAAAAAAAAAGAAATGTGAAGTACTTTTGTAATCCATTAAAGCACAATTCTTAAAAATTACCTGGTGGGGCACGTAGATAAGATAATTTGTCAAACTGCTGCTAATTGTCAGAAGAAATTACAGCCTTTGCAACCAGGTAGCCTTACATCATGTCACTGCAGCACAAAAGCTGCTTTGAAGGTATCTCATATGAAGTGTGTGTGTGTGTGTGTGTGTGTGTGTGTGTGTGTGTGTGTGTGTGTGTGTGTGTGTGTGTGTGTGTGTAAGTGCATGCATGTGTGCATGAGAAAGAGGACAAGGTAGAGATAGCATACCTGTGTCTTCTTGATTTAAGTTTCAAAATTTATTTATTTATTTAGCTTGTTTCTTAGAATCCCTCAGTCAGCATGGCCATATTCTGGTAACTGTGCAAAAAAGGAATTTTTTTAACAAGCCCTGATTGACTACACAACTTCAGAGTGCTGGTAAGAGGTTTATATCACCTTCTAGACTGGATTACTAAATTATACCTGCAGCTGCTCTTGAAGATGATTCAGAGAAGCTTCCAGTAGTGAATTCACTGGTTAGAATTCTGGCTGGTTTATCGTTGTGGAAGCACTTCTGAATGGTACACACATTCACTTCTGAATTGTCTGACTGTGTCTGTTTGTGCAATATGAAGATTAAGGCTATGGAAAAGCAGACAGGATTTTTCATGCTTTAGGTTAACAAAGGGATTCAGGTTTTGTTTTTTGTTTAAAAACACACAATGTAACCATGTTCTTCAATAAAGTGCTGTGAATGGCAGGGTGGTTTTTTTTTAGCCACTTTTAAACTAACAAAATGTAATGTGTAGAATTATTATTATTATTATTATTATTATTATTATTATTATTATTATTATTATTATTATTATTATTATTATTATTATTATTATTATTATTATTATTATTATTATTATTATTATTATATTTCGATTTATATGCCGCCCCACTCGCAGAGAATTACTTTGGGATATTTGATTTCCTACCAAATATTCTGGTATTCCGGAAGGTAGTTTCTGTTTTGAGCTATGATGGTGCTTGTCACAATGTCCCTAGTTGATGATATGATCTGCACGAAGATATACCATTTTTCTGACCAAGTCCTCATTTATAATTGTTATTGGCCTGGCTATTTCCCACAATTCTTCAAGGACACCACAGCTAAAACCTAATATTTTGTGCTTAATCTGAGGCTGTGTCTTGATTGTTAAAAGAATCAGAGCTCCAATTGGTGTTTGCTTGCTTTTGTAAAAAAAGTAGTGAGATTACGTGGTGCTTGTCCCGGCTACCATGTTCTTTGAGAAATAGCACCCAACACATGGTACCCTTTAAAAAAAATTCTACTGTTATACTGTTACAACAGGTTTTTGACATGATTCAATTGTTGAATTGCTATAACAGTAAGGATCAGGAGAAGGGAACATTTTCAAGCTGCAGGGAATCCTGCAGACTTAATGAGGCAAGAGGCACAATACACGCATACACAACAAAGGTTCAAAATTAGTACAAAATAAAATACCCCTGCTGGGTTTTTAAAAAAATAAACCATATTTCAGCCAGATAGTACACACTTGATCTGTGTCTTGTATATTCCTTGGTATTTGAGTCTGTTCTGGACCTGGCAATACAGATGAAAATGTAAGACATTTTTGCTACTCAATATACACCTGGACCCCCTTAACATACATACATGGGCCTTTTAGACATCACAATGATTTGAAGCAAGTTGTAAAACCATGGAAGGAGAAAGAAAAATTAGAGGTGGGATGAGACTGATGTAGAAGGGTGGTGCAATAAATTATGTGATAGCATGGGAAAGAAATTAGCATGCAATGGGAAGCAACATGATAACAGTCAGAGTTGGTTTCCTCTTAGTATCTGTTTTTCCTCAGTTTGATGACAGCTTGAGTCACAAGGTCTAGAATCCATTTCCTTTCCTAAACTCTGATTGGTTGTACACCTTCAGAGTGCAGGTAATGATTTATATAAATTTCCTGACTAGAATACTTTATTGTTTTATATGGGGCTTCGGAAAAAGCCAATAACTTCAAGTAATGAATAAATTCTATCACTGTGGAGAAGTATGGTTTTCTGTTCTGTGGTGGCAAGTTGTTTCTCCCTCATCAGCTTGAGAAATGTGCTGGCAAGCAATAGCAATAACAACCGAACTTATAAATCAGTACTCCATAGCATTTAGAGCAATCTCCTGGACCAGGACTCCTTGCTCATGGTCACACATGCTCTGGTTACCTCCAGACTTGACTACTGCAATGCGCTCTACATGGGGCTGCCCTTGATGACCATTTGGAGGCTACAACTGGTCCAGAATGTGGCTGCTCAGGTGGTGATTGGGTGCAGACAGTATGCCCATGCCTTGCCACTGCTTCGGGAGCTGAACTGGTTGCCAGTGTGCCTCTGGGTGCAATTCAAGGTGCTGGTGATTACCTTTAAAGCCCTACATGGTAGTGGGCCAGGGTACTTAAGAGACAGTGTCACCCCAAGGACATCTTCCTGTCCCACAAGAGCAGACCGGTGGGGCTCCCTGATAGTTCCATCTGCTAGAGAGGCTTGCCCGTCTAGCAGAAGAAGGAGGGCTTTCTCTGTGTCTGCTCCAGCCCTGTGAAACCTCCTGCCAACTGAACTTTGCCTCCAGGTAGAGCTTTTATCCTTTCGCAAGAGTCTTAAGACCTGGCTGGTGCATCAGGTGTGTGGGGCAGCTGGGGAGATAACAACCCTGGGCTGGCTTGTTTAACTATTGCCTGAGCTGTCACTTTTAGTATGCAACATTGGGAGGGCATTTTTTTTAAAAAAATAATATTTTAATTTCAGCAATCCAATTTTAATGCTATTTTTAATGTTTTTGTAAGTTTTATTTGTTGTAAGCTGCCTGGAGTCGCCTCGGTGAGGGGGTGGCAGTAGAAATGTTAGTAATTAAGAAATAAATAAATAAACAAATTTAGTCTCTTTTTAACTTTTTGATCTCTTAATCTTTTATTCCTGATTTTTATACTGTGTTTTATATTGTTTTAAGTGTTTTTAAAAAGTTTTATTAGCTGTCCTGGGTCTTTTTGAGGAGGGCAGCATAAAAGTTTGATTAAATAAAATAAATAAATTCACAAGGTTATTGGTATTTTTTCCTCCACCATGCTGGATACTAATTTTACTAACTTCAAAAAGATAGAAGGCTGAGTTGCCTATGGCACGTGTGTCAGGGATGGCATACAGCGGCCTCTTTGTTGGTATGCATGACATCGATGGGAAGCCCTGCCACATCATCTGGCCAGTGCCATTGGCAGTGCTGCTTTCTCACCACCCCTCTCCCGCCAATGGGGAGGTGAGAGGGGAGGCTGAAATCCCACCTGGGAGGTGGTGGTGGGAACAAGGTAAGGCGACAAGAAACCCCCCACCCACTTGCAGGGTAGGTGCACCCATATGACTTCACCAGAGGTGCACCAGTGATATCAAATGGGTGCGTGGGCACCTGAGGTGCCTGCCCCCACATCTCCTCCTCCTAGGAACTCAGTCTCAAAGGTTGGCCATCACTGCTGTAGAGTGATTACAACAACACCTTGTATATCACTTGCCATATATCCATTGAATAGTACTTGATTATTTACCAAGCAATCAATTGATCGTGGTCATCAATAATGATAACAACGACAATGACAATGATCTAGGTAGAGAATCTCAGAAGTTGTTCACAATTCCTGGGAGTGCTCTGGGACTGTGCAGCTTGCTGAAGGCTACACTGGCTGGCTCTTCTCCCAGGAGGAATAGTGGGGAATTGAACTCCCAACCTCTAGCTCTGCAGCCAGATAACCAAACTGCTACTAAGTTCTTAGAGCCATCTACTAAATGCATACACATTGAACATTTGTCCTAAAAGGTTCCTTTGTGGTACCACCATACAAGTTGTTCTGTCCACATGAAAGCCCTGTTTTAACAGTGGCTGAAAAACAATCAGATTAGTGATGCTCAGCAAAGTATTTCAACTTTTCTTCCATGCCCTAGTAATTGCTCACCAGACACTGCAGGACAAGCTGCCTGATAAAATTCAGAGTCTGTAATGAGGCAGACAGGCATGATAACACAGCAATAAATCACAGGCTTTACAGTATATTCCCTGGATAGATGGCAATAGGGTTTCAGTCAGAAGTCAAGACAAAACCTGTAAGTAAGTGCCTTATTACACTCCCATTCACATCTGTACCTAGTCTTCTTTATTTTATCTTTTTCTCTCCAAGGATGAAATATGTGTCATATGTCATGATCTTGTTGCTAATGTTAAGATGGATACTGGTTAAGAGAAGAAAGTCCTTAATTTTGCATTGGTTCATGGTTTGCACTGATGGTTTTCCTGTGCAAATACTTTGTTTTTGCAAATCTTTAGTGCAAAGTAAAGTCTTAGTGGGCAAGGATTTCAGCACCTATTTTCTCAAACTTGGGAAGGGAGCAGTTCTGAGATTAATTTTGATTGGGTATCATTTCTTGTGGTGCACAGAGGTGAGATTTGATAGAAAGAAGGGAAATGAATGAGTCAGAAACAGAGAGGAGAAGGAAGCATTATATCCCTATATTGTTCTATTTCCATTTTGTAACTGAATTACCATATACTGATGGCTCTAACCTAAAGGCACTGTAGAATTCCATTTTTCTTACTATGCTTCTGAAGTGAATGAGAACTAGTGGTTGTGTCAACTATAGCAGTCTTCTCTCTTCCTAGTCTTTGACTTGGCTTGTATTTCTCTCTCTCTCTCTCTTTAATGAGGCCTATGATAAATCTCCAGTACAAACTTGCTTTAGAATGTTGTAATAGTTTCATAACATTACTCTTTATAAGATGGACCATAATGCCATTATTTTTCTATAAGACTTTTCATGAGAAGCTATTTCACTAAACAGAAACAGAAATGAAACCAAAACCACTACTACAACAAAAATTGTGAGTAAGATTTTGTAAAAACAAATAGCAAGAACCAACAAGGTTGGTCAACAAGGCAAATCTGAATGAGTAGCCAACTGACTCATAACTAGCAATTTGGCATTGGGAACAAGAGATAGAACATATGTCCATATATCAATTCTGTACTTAATTTTTCCAGTACAGTATTTACTAACACTTTGTGGAATACTCTGGGACTGTGAAGCTTGCTGAGGGCAAATAGGCTGATCTTCTGTCAGGAGATACAGTAGGGAATTTGTTTCTCAACCCATGGTGCAATGTGTTACAACTACTGAGCTATCCAACAAGTTATAGGGTTTTTTGTTGTTGTTGTTCAGTCGCACAGTCGATTCCGACCCTTTGTGATCCCATGGACCACTGTCCGCCAGGCACTCTTGTCCTCCACCATCCCCCTCAACTCACTCAGCTCTGTGCCCATTGTGTCTACAATACCATCTAGCCATCTCATTTTTGGCCACCCCCTTCTTCTTTTGCCCTCAACCCTTCCAAGTATCAAGACCTTCTCAAGCGAGTCTTCTCATTTGATGTCCAAAGTACCTTAGCTTCATCTTTACTATTTGCCCTTCTAAGGAGCAGTCAGGGTTTATTTCTTCAAAGATCGACCTATTTGTTCTCCTTGCTGTCCAGGGGACTCTCAAAACTCTCCTCCAACACCACATCTCAAAGGCATCTATTCTTCTGCTCTCAGCTTTCTTAATGGTCCAGCTCTCACAACCATACATTGCCACAGGGAATACCATTGCTTTGACTATACGAATTTTTGTTTGCAATTTGATGTCTCTGCTTTTAGGCTACCACATATATGAATAAACTCACCTTCTCGTTTATCCAGTCCAAAGACCTACCCTTAAAAAGGGAAGCCATGATCTGGATGGATTGTCTCTCCGTCTCAATATAATCTCCCTTTACAAGTTCAAGCCATTAACCTGATCTACTGAGCCTTGGGTAGATCTGTCCATCACTGTCTCAATGGGGCCTAATATACTGGCTATATTTTCTCTGATCTCCCCCAGTAACCTTGTCCACTGCTTTCTTTTCCTCTAGTCTGGAGAAAGAGAAGCACTCTTAATTTGGTGCCCAGTAGCTTCAACCTCAGTTATGACTGTGGTAGCCAGAGTTCTATTTTTGGTTTACACTTGTGTAAATGAAATTGCTTAAACTGCAGTGACAAATTGGTGCTAATTAACAAGGTGCAGGGTATTTTCCTAGTCATCCATCAACTCTCACAACAAGCTTGTAACAAGGAACAAGATTGGCATACTGCTAACAATAAGCACTGGTTTCACACACACATACATAACCTGCCAAAAGGATACTGGCTAGTGTGTTGAACCAAACCTTGACTCACTTTCTCTTTTTTATAATGCTAATACATTACCAAGTCATACTAAACCTGTAATCTTTTATATTCTCATTTTCAGCTATCCTCAACTTGGTTCCCTCCAGGTATGAGGGCACAAAATGCATTTTCTACCTTCTTCATGCTGCATGAGGATAAAAGAAATTATAGTCCATCACATTTAAAGGATTGAAGAATGGTCCCTTATATCTTCTGTAGCCACTAACCTCTTCAGTTTAGAGCTAAGACTACTGATTCAGTCTTCCTTGCGTGGTAAAAGAAACCATGAGAGCAATGAGAAATGTGTCTTGCCATGAGATAGTAAGATTGTTTGGGTCAATTTTAGAGGGATTTTCTGCATTTTTAAGACTGTGAATATAACTTGTTACACAAGTTACTACAAAGTGGGAGCATTGAATGGCTTCTTTGTGTCAATGAGTGTGCCCTTCTGTGCTTGTTGTCTATGTTTATAGCATCACATAAGGCTGAAAAAGGTACACTAGTACCTCGGATAATGATGAGACTTGGTTCCACAAGTCTCGTTGTTATCCGGTTTTTAACATTGTGCGATGCATTGATTGCACAATGTTAAAAAAAAGCCCATTTCCCTGGAGGCTGCAGCAAACCAGAACGTCAGGATTTGAATCCTGATGTTTTGGCTTGCTGCAGCCTCCAGGGAGGTGGGGGAACTTAAAAATAGTGCGGATCGGGTCTTCCAACCTCCCTGGAGCCGGCAGGGGATCAGGGAGCCCGAAATGGATTTAAAAAAAAATCAGGTTTTTTTACCCATTTCTGGCTCTCTGACCTCCCTGCCAGCTCCAGGGAGGTTGGAAGACCTGATCCAAACTGTTTCCAAAGTTCCCCACGCTCCATTTGAATCCTGACGTTTTGGCTTGTTTCAGCCTCCAGGAGGGTGGGGGAACTTCAAAATTATTTATTTATTTATTTAGATTTATATTTAGCATGCATTGGGTCGCCCGACCTCCCTGGAGCCGATGCATGCTAATTTTGAAGTCCCCCCCCCCTTCCTGGAGGCTGCAACAAGCCAAAACGTCAGGATTCGAATCCTGACATTTTGGATTGTTACAGCCTCCAGGAAGGGGACTTTGGAAACATCTTGGATCGGATCTTCCGACCTCCCTGGAGCCAGCAGGGGGGGTCAGAGAGCCCGAAATGGGTAAAAAAAACCCCAAACCCCCCCCCCCAAAGTCTGTTTTTTTTTACCCATTTCAGGCTCTCTGACCCCCTTCCCCGGCTGGCTCCAGGGAGGTCAGGATTCGAACCCTGATGTTTTGGCTTGTTCCACTGGCCGAGGAAGTCCGGGAAGCCGAGAAATAGCTTGGATCGGGTCGTCCAACCTGCCCAGAGCTGGCAGGGGCATCAGAGCCCGAAATGGGTAAAAAATGTCCGTGCTTTTTTACCCATTTTAGGCTCTCTGATCCCCCTGCCTGCTCCAGGGAGATCATAGGACCCGATCTACAGCTGCAGGGTGGCTGGGAAAGCTGACGGGGACACCCCGTCAGCTTCCCTAGCCACCTGCCCATGGCTATGCAGCTGTGGGGTGGCTGGGGAAGCCAATGGGGGAGCCCCCTGTCAGCTTTCCAGCCAACCCTCCCCTGCCTCCACAGATGCAAGGTGGCTGGGAAGCTGAACGGAGAACCTCGTTCAGCTTTCCAGCGACCCTGCTGCTATGAAACGACTGCATCGGATAACGCTAACAACAATTTTGCATCATTATCCGATTTTAGCGTCATCCGATGCAGTCGTTATCTGAGGTATTACTGTACTAGCATAGAAGATTTTGCACAAAGAATGGAAACTTTTAAAAAGATCCACCTAGCAATGAGAGTCTAACATCCTCTCGACATGCTGTGTTCAGTTTGCTCAAATTGTTGTCAAAAGCATAACAATTGCAGGGGGCCCAGAAGACATAAAACCTTGTTCCCACCACCTCCAATGCCACCAGACGTTCTTGGCTGACTCCCCGGCCAAGGCAATGGGCCACAGCTGTGTGGGGCAGTCGGGAGGCATAAAACCTTGCTCCCGCCACCTCCAGTGCCACCAGATTTCCTCAGCCAGCTCTCAGGCCAAAGCAATGAACCACAGCTGTGTGGGGTGGCCAGGAGGCATAAAACCTCACTCCCGCAGCCTCCAATGCTGCTGGACTTCCTCGACTGGCTCTCAGGCTCAGGCAATGGACCACAGCTATGCAGGGCAGTGCAGCCGGGAGGCATAAAATGTTTGCTCCTGTCGCCTCCAATGCCACTGGAATGGAATAAACTACATCAGGAATGGAGTGCACCTCTGCGGCGTAGCCATTTGATAATTAACACTGTGTTATATTCTATATGGTCCTGACTTTGTATTGATGTGATATTTTTTGTGATTGTAATTTTCAGTTAATGCTTTGATATTCTCTTTTATATTTTTATGATGCATATTGTCTTTATGATGATATCATGACATGTATTATTGATATTTGTTATTGTATTATATAGTTTGTACAACATTTTGGAGGGAGGAGGAGAATAAGGGGTGAAAGTATTTGTTACTTGTTATGTTATTTAAAGTACTATGTCTGTGTTTTATGTAAATTGTATCATTTTACTGATGTATATTATGTTGAAGACATGCTGTAAGCCGCACAGAGTCGCATTTTGCAAGCGGGGCGGCATATAAATCGAACATAATAACAACAGCAACAGCAACAATCCGCACATAGTCCCTCTGTCTAAGGCTGCATTAACTTTTTTCAAGTGGGACTTAGTGAATGTTCCACAAGCCATCTTGTTCTGGTGAAGTTTCCTGTCTTGACCATAATCTTACCATTTGAGGGATTTGTTCACATCATTGTTTCCATTCTATCCTTAAGTTGCTTATAAAGTTTCAGAGCATTAATGGCCTTAACTTTTGTTTTCAATTCTCTTCTAAATTCTTCATGCATTTCTTTTATTGTTCAATGTCCACTTTGTGGCTGCCACTGCAATATGTATGAATTAGGAGAGTCAGCTCTCTCATCAAGTTAAAATGCATGCAGTAGAATTTCCTTGTCTCAGTATACATAATAAATCACTGCTTTATTTCTGCCATTAGACCACATCTTGTTTGTATACATATATGCACATAAATGTACTAGACGTTAAAGTGTAAGGAAAGATTCCTTATTCAGCTAAACATATTGTCGATCCAATAGTATCGAAGAAAGAGAGAGAATACAGTCCCATTATTCAATGACACTGTCAAAACAATCATATGTACCTTTCCAGTTTATATGAAAGCTAAAAAAAGTTGGTGATTAAAATATATGTGTGTAAAAGTTACTGTTCTATTGAGCCATTCTTTAAAACTGAGGCACATAGAAATCCCAGATGAGATCTCTTCTGCAGATAGAACTAAGAAACAAGTCTATTTCAGGGTGCTACTAGATGGCCCAATTATCCTGGCACTTCAAGATTGTTTAGCAAAATCTAGGCTGATCTTTTTCTTTAATGGGAAAGAAGAATTAACACCAAACACCATCCACAAGATATTGCAGTGTGGCCTGAGGAAGTAAACTTGACATATGAAAGCTTGCTGAATGTTTGATTTTTTTTAAATGATCTAATAAAAATATTACTGTGCTTGTCTCTAAAACAATAACAGTGCTTTAAAAGTTTTTGTTTAAAATCTTTTAAAATCATAGGCTATGTCAGCTAGCAACAATTTAAAATAAACAGAAAACTTTTTCTTCCTAAAAAAATCTTCATTCCTCACTACTGGGAAGAACATGAGAGACTGGCATGCAGTGCTGGATCAGCCATAGAGCAGGAGTAGCAAATGCTATGGGCCCCGCGTATCTGGGGCTAGAATGAAAATCCAAATTTAAATATTCTGTGCATTCATGTGGATATTCAAAAAATGTTCACTCAGAGAGATTCGGTGACACCTCATTGGAGCGTTCAATGTGAGCCAAAGAGAAGAGATGTGCACCAGAGATGGGATGTAACAGGTTCTCACCAGTTCGCCAGAACTGGTAGTAACTTTCCCCAGTGTCCTGGAGAACTGGTAGCAGATTTTGGGGGGAACCACCTTCCAGGCTTACCTTTTCACTGGTTCCCCCACTGCGCATGCGCGCCAAGCACTTAGTGTGCATGCACGCCTACAGTGCTTGGCGCATATGCACGGCCTCCTTGCTATCCTCCCAAGCGAGGAGGAGGAAGAGAAGCTGCTAGCCTGAAGCTCCCTATAGCCTGCTCCCCAGGGTAAGTGACTCACCTTTGGATGTGGTGTGTCTGTGTGTATTTTAATGTGTATTTAATACCTTTACCTATATTGACGTACTATCACAGTTCCTAAAAAGGCCTGGCAGCCTGGCTTGGGGTTTTTAAGCAAAGTCTTGGAGTTACCTCATCAATAAGCTATACCTGTGCTGTTCCAATTGCTGTTCCAATTGGAGAACCCTTAAGGAGGTACAGCTGTTTTACATTTACATTGAGGCATATTATCCTAGATATTTGGTTAGGCAAAGACTTAGTACCTAACTTCCTTACTGTTGAAAAGTTGAAAAGTGCCAAAATGAAGCCATCTTGTGGTGAGTTCATTTTGTAGTTCCTTCCATTTGACCTAGTGTGAGAAAGATTAGCCAGAATAAGCTTTAAGCTCTGGTTTAAAAGTTCTGGTTGATTCGTGTTTGGGGTGGGTGTTTGGGTGTATTTTTTATTTATTTATTTAATTTATTTACGGGTTTGTGTTGTGCATGGGTGGGTGGGTTGAGGTGTGTGTGTGTTTGCTTATTTTTATCATTATTTTGTACTTTTTTCCTTTGGCCCTGCCCATGACATCATGATGTCATGATGTTAGCTGCGCCCACGCTATGACATCATAGTGGGGTAGTAAAATTTTTGACATCCCACCACTGATGTGCACACAGGCAGAGGTGTCTTTGTCTGCATGCGCATATTACTCACTACTCCATAGTAGCATGAATTTGTGCTGAGTGGCAGAGTCAATCGATGTGTAAACTGTAGTGGTGTTTTATTTTATAAGTATCCTAAATCCTCAATCTAAGCAAGGGCCTCTTGACACAATTTGCTTCAGGCCTTGCACTGGATAAATCCGGCACTGCTGTGGCATGTCCTCGTTAGAACTGTTTCAAGGAGTTAAAAACGGGAAGACTATTGCATGATGATAGCCAATATCTGGAATGGATACAGTACTTGAAGAAGGGAAGTAGTTTAAGCAAAATGACCACTTACACCATCTGCTTTGATTAAATTCCAATGATGACATATGGTGGAACTGAACCAAAATGGAGTTAACCTACTTACACCCAGAAAAACAAAACAAAAAAATAGTATTCTCTGGCAGTGATCCAAAAAGATGTGGCTAGGCGTCAACCAGGAATGGGCTGGTTCATGATGGTGATGAGGTTGTATGAATATTGGGGAAAGGAGTCAACCAGCCTGCCCCTGACCTGAACAAAACTGTGGAACAAATGCCTGTCTAATAAACTCTCTGTCACTGCCCCATTAGTCTCTGGGGGCTTAAGAGCCAAAGTTTCGCTTCCAGATGCCATCATAGCCCAGGTTTTTTTTCTTCCTGTTTATGTGTTTTGCATGCACTATGTGTGTGCATACAAAAAGATAGTGCTTGTACCAGCACTTCCACTTTGGGACCTTTTTCTTCTCATTTTGGGGAAAGTGGATGGGGTTGATTTCCAGGACCCACAAAGACTCCCAAATTGAAATAGGGTGTGTGCCTCTGATTGAAGTACAGTAATATACAGCTAAGTGGATCCTGGTTCAATACAGGGATGGCACTGGGAATTACATTTTCCCATTGCAATTTGTAGTTGGGTTTTCTGTTTGGTAACTAATAATTTGATCTGGCAATTATACCAGTTATCCTCTTTCTGCAAAGTTTTCATTTGATTTGTTTTCAAATTAGTAAATTATTAAAATCAGGCAACCTTGGGGTGTCGATGGTATTATGCCATACTGAAATCATATGACCTTGGAGTGTTTACAGGCAAATTTAAACACAGTGAAATTTTCAGTGAATAAAATTTTGTCAAACTGTATCTTGGTGTTTAGGATGGAGAACAGGCCTGTGATCATTGTAATACTGTTCATTGCCTCACTTTCCCAAGAGCCTCATCAATTGTTCTCCGGTTTCAGTTCTCAGGTCAAAAGCATTAAAAGGCAGAGTTCCTTCCATTCTTAGCAATGAAACTGTTCTGTTGTAAAAATCTTGTTTGCTATACCCACAGTACTGATCAAGGTCACAGTGGCTTACCAGGAAACATATTAGAGAGCATATAGATGAAAAATGTCCTGCATTGGACCTTATTTCATAAGTAGCCAGTACAAATTATACTGAAGAGATGTAAAGCACCTGGAATTGAATTGTTGACCAGACCAGGGTTCCAAGTTATGACATGTGTGTCCTCAGCCTGTGTTTAGTCCACAAACCATCTGCAGCATAAAGTCAAAGCAAGTCAACCACCTCTAAGCCAGGGGGAAGCTTTCATAAGGCCAATATCTCTGCTCTGTTATGGTGATGTAAATAATGACATTCTAAATAGTGGGCATTTGGACTGAACCCACTTTCCTCTGGATGAGTACCAGTGAAGAGAATTGAGCAGAAACTTGGAGAAATTACTTTTTGGACAACAGATTAAGGCAGTGTATTGTCGTACCAAAGATGGCACCATCATCAGAGAAGCAGATCAAAGAAGAAATTCAGTGAAACCCAGAAAATGCAGGATATTCTGTGCCAAGCTGCTGTTCCACAGCAGAATGTTGGCAACCAGCCAACAAAGAAAAGAAAATCAGTGCCTCCACACTGATGCATCTTTTTGCAGCACTGTAAGTGTTTGAAAGATTTCCTTTGAAGAGTAAAATAATGCTCCAACTTCTTAGCAGAAGGATGAAACACATGAAAGGAACTCTCTCACTTTCTCTCTCTCTAATGCTTAGAAAGGAAGAAAGGAAGGATTCAGGGTGGACTCAATTTTTCTTTTTTTAAAAAAGCATCACTATATTGGGCATGTTTCAGTCAGAAATAAGAAAACGTTGGTTTTCCAGATGACTTCAGAAAGCTCTAGTAGCCAGAGCTTGCATACAATAAGTTTTTATGTGATTAGAGTTTCAACAAGGTATGCAGTTAAAACAAAGGATGTGCCCCTCACCTTTCACAAAACCATTATGTTATGTTGTCATAGAATAGACCTCAAGTTATTAAACATATCCAAGATGGAGTTTATTAGATTTTAGACCAGGCATGCCCAAACTACGGCCCGTGGGCCGGATCCGGCCCACCAGGCCATTTCATCCACCCCCCGACAAGGTATAGGAACTCTTATTATTTTATTTTATTTTTTTAAAAAATTTTTTTGCAGACTTTTTTTTTTGCGGCGGGATCACAAATCAGTGCCTAGTTCCTTCCTTCTGCTGCTTAGTACTAGGACTTCTGCCGAATCTAATTTAGAATTGCTGAATCCCTCCGCCTAGCTGATTTGGCTTTTAAGAGTGGAGAGAGAGACTGAGCCTGAGGCCATCCGGGAGATAAAAGTAAGCATCCACCATTTTGTCTTAGCCTTCCGCTTATTCAGGGCTGAGGGGGGGGGGGGAGAATGGTTTCTTCTGGGAGAGGGAGAAAGAGGTGTGTGTGTGTGTGTGTGTGTGTGTGTGTGTGTGTGAGAGAGAGAGAGAGAGAGAGAGAGAGAGAGAGAGATGTGTGTGTGTGTGTGTCCAGGATTACAAGCAGTTTCTTCTGGGAGAGGGAGAAAGAGGTGTGTGTGGGGGAGAGAAAGAGGTGTGTGTGGGGGAGAGAAAGAGGTGTGTGTGTGTGTGTGTGTCTCCCGACCTCCCTAGAGCTGATGCGCGCTACTTTTGAACTTCCCCCACCCTCTTTTATGCTGCAGCAAGCCAGAATGTCGGGATTCGAATCCTGACATTTTGCCTTGCTGCAGCCTCCAGGGAGGTGGGAGAACTTTGGAAACAGCTTGGATCGGGTCCCCACACCTCCCTGGACCCGGCGGGGGGGGGGGGGTCAGAAACCCCAAAATTGGTAAAAAAACCCGGACTTTTTTAAACCAATTTTGGGGTCTCTGACCCCCCCTCCGGGTCCAGGGAGGTGTGGGGACCCGATCCAAGCTGTTTCTGGGCTTCCCCGACGTCCTGAGCCAGAGCAGCAAGCCAGAATGTTGGGATTCGAACTCTGACATTCTGGCTTGCTGCACTGGCTCAGGACGTCGGGGAAGCCCAGAAACAGCTTGGATCGTGTCTGCCCACCTCCCTGGACCCGCCCGGGGGGGGGGGGTCAGAAACCCCAAAATTGGTAAAAAAAAAAGTCCATTTTTTTACCAATTTTGGGGTTTCTGACCCCCCCCCCCGGCTGGGTCCAGGGAGGTGTGGGGACCCGATACAAGCTGTTTGTGGGCATCCCCGACGTCCTCAACCAGTGCAGCAAGCCAGAATGTCGGGATTCGAACCCTGACATTCTGGCTTGCTGCACTGGCTCAGGACATCGGGGAATCCCAGAAACAGCTTGGATCGTGTCCCCTGCCTGCTCCAGAGAGATCAGAGGACCCGATCTACAGCTGCAGGGTGGCTGGGAAAGCTGACGGGGACTCCCTGTCGGCTTCCCTAGCCACCCGCCCTTGCCTCCGTAGCTGCAGGGTGGCTGGGAAGCTGAACGGAGAACGCCATTCAGCTTTCCACCCACCCTGCTGCTAAGAACGACTGTATCGGATAACGTTAAAATCGTGTTATTCGATACAAGATTTTTCCAAAAATCTTGTAACGTTATACGGTTTTAGCGCTGTATGATACTCACGTTATACGGGGTATTACTGTATTGGTATAAGTTGGAAGTCAAAATTGATTTACAGTATTATGGCTGTGCATTGTGTAATTCCTGATTTTAAATTGATTGGGAGACCCAATGCGCGCTAATTTTGAAGTTCCCCCACCCTCTGAGGCTGCAGGAAGCCAGGCAGGACATGATGTCAGGAAGCAGATCTTTTCTAAGGCTAATGACTTTTCATTGCTAATTAAAATCCAGAGTTCCAGGTATGTGGGGTTTTAATTGGCAATGAAAAGTCATTAGCCTTAGAAAAGATCTGCTTCAGGAAGCGGATCTTTTCTAAGGCTAATGACTTTTCATTGCCAATTAAAATCCAAAGTTTCAGGTAGGTGGGGTTTTAATTGGCAATGAAAAGTCATTAGCCTTAAAAAAGATCCGCTTCCTGACATGATGTCAGGAAGCGGATCTTTTATAAGGCTAATGACTTTTCATTGCTAATTAAAATCCAAAGTTCCAGGTATGTGGGGTTTTAATTGGCAATGAAAAGTCATTAGCCTTATGAAAGATCTGCTTCCTGACATGATGTCAGAAGCAGATCTTTTCTAAGGCTAATGACTTTTCATTGCTAACTAAAATCCAAAGTTTCAGGTAGGTGGGGTTTTAATTGGCAATGAAAAGTCATTAGCCTTAGAAAAGATCTGCTTCCTGACATGTCAGGAAGCGGATCTTTTCTAAGGCTAATGACTTTTCATTGCTAATTAAAATCCAAAGTTTCAGGTAGGTGGGGTTTTAATTGGCAATGAAAAGTCATTAGCCTTAGAAAAGATCCGCTTCCTGACATCATGTCAGGAAGCGGATCTTTTATAAGGCTAATGACTTTTCATTGCTAATTAAAATCCAAAGTTCCAGGTATGTGGGGTTTTAATTGGCAATGAAAAGTCATTAGCCTTAGAAAAGATCTGCTTCCTGACATGATGTCAGAAGCGGATCTTTTCTAAGGCTAATGACTTTTCATTGCTAATTAAAATCCAAAGTTCCAGGTATGTGGGGTTTTAATTGGCAATGAAAAGTCATTAGCCTTAGAAAAGATCCGCTTCCTGACATCATGTCAGGAAGCGGATCTTTTCTAAGGCTAATGACTTTTCATTGCTAATTAAAATCCCACCTACCTGAAGCTTTGGAACACAACAACAGCTCCTTGGATGCCACAATGACCAAGCTGGATGTGAGTTTCTAGGATCTGTCATATTTTTTTAAAAGGACATTTTTAAAGGACACCGCGAAGGCGGCGAAGGAGGAGCCGGTGAAAGAGGAGCCGGCGGCAAAGGCGTTAGTGGTGGCGGCGGCGGCGGCGGCGGCAAGGCTGGGTGGATGTATGTACCATGGAGAGATAGTTCGGCCCTCGGAGCCTCTGATAAAATGTTATCCGGCCCCCGGGCCGAAAAGTTTGGGCACCCTTGTTTTAGACTATAGTAGAAGTGTGGCTTCCTATGCTAGCAAAAGGCCACCTGTTTGTTTTCACTCCCTGGGTCCGGGATCTGAAGAGATAGACAGGAAGGCTCCAAGCTCATCAATAGGACCAGAGTTTTTTACTCTCAACACTGGGACCTGATTGGATGTATGCTAATTACCCAGGATCACCTCATACTTGGAGAGAATTAAGCACATAGCTTGATAGAGGGAGTGTGTGTGTGATTCTGGGGCAAAGGGGATGTAGATCCTAGAGAGAAGGGGGGGTAAATGGGTGAATGCCCCAAGCCCTTTCTCCTGTATATTCACCAAGAATACATGGCTTGAAAAAAGAGAAGAAGAGAGGTGGAATCTGGTGGTCAAGAAGGAAACACGAGTATTGGGGGGGGGGGGGAGGACATTTCAACAGGCCGCATCTCCCTAAGTCTTCAATATGGTAATTTAGAACAGATAGATGGATTATTTTTATTTAGGGGAGGATATGTTTGAAAGTATTCTTTCTCTAAAAGCTAATTTTGATTAGTATATTTTTCTATGCTAAGATCTATAACCTGATTTATCCAGAACCATGCTTCAACTTCAATAAAGCTACTTTCTTCAATCAACATGTGTTCATTGGAATTGGGATGCAGGGGTAAGGTACAGTAAGTCCACTGGTCTCCTTTTTAATGCTACCTTTTTACCTCTCTACTATTAATTTGGCTGGGCTCTGTATGGAGACAAGTCCCAGGTTTGTTCAGCCCAGATGTGGCTGAGAGAGTGAAGAACATACATTCCTCGCCGTGAGTTTTGGGTGAGTTCTAGAGGGGATTTTGGAATAATCAGCCTAGGAAGGAATGCTGGAGAGTCCCAAAGCAAGGTGAGGAAAGGTGTAGTATCATTAAATATGTTATGTTAGGTTATGTTTTAATGTATTAATATGTTAATGATTGATAGCTATATTAATTTGTTTCTCCTTTTTTGTGAACATGGTGGAACAAATGATATATAAAAATAAAGTAAGTATTAATAGAAAGAGGACAAGAAATTAATTATAAAAATTATAATTATAAAAATTAATTATAAAAAGGTTAAGAAATCTGAAACATCAAATGCACACTGGATCAGAATCTGGCATACAAGTGACAGCTAGATCACAAAATCTCTCTTTAAAACCCATCACATACCAAAAAAGATATCTCCTTTAATTTCTTGACTGTTCTGTAAAGTAAAACAGAATATTAGAGTTCTGTTTTACTTTACAGAGTTCTGTTCTTTATAGAGTTCTATTTTACTTTACAGAAAAGTCAAGAAATTAAATGCATTGAGTTGGACATGCTAGCTAAGTCTCCTCACTGTTCACACCATCTCAAATCCCACTCTGTCCACATAGACTGTCTGTCTCTCCAGAGAAAAAATATTTAAAGGAGAGTTATTTTATGATGTGATTTATATGATACTGTGAGATATTTATTGTATTTTATTGTATTGTGATATGTATATTTCCTGATATGATATGTATAATGTGTTCTAGATGCTGTATTGTTCTGTGAGACGCCTGGAGTCGCATTGTCGAGTGGGCGGCATTCGCATTGTCGAGTGGGCGGCATACAAATCCAAATATAATAATAATCATAATAACAAAGCAAGATACACAATCCAGATCATTTGTTAGTCTGCCGATTACTACTCAAAATATGGACTGATGGGGATTTAATTTTGGTCAAAGACAAACCCAAGAAGGTGGGTTCATTTTAGCAGCCCAGGGTTTGATTGGGACATGAAAGAAGAAGCATGACAAGGCTATGAAATGAAGGGAATAAGGTCAAGGTTGAGGAGAGGGCTCTGGGAGTTGTAGTCAAAATTTATTCTTACTTACCGTTTCTTGGAATTGTAGGTGCTTATTTGTTTGCATTTATACACTTTTGATTATAAAAAATAACCCAAATAGACAAAACGAGATGGTGTCAGATAATCTTAAAACCATAATGATAGTTTTCTTGCATGCATACTGATAACCTATTAAAGATAACAAACAAGTACAGTAAAACACTGGATAACACTAAAACTTGGTCCCACAAGTCTTGGTGTTATCCGATTTTTAGTGTTATCCGATCCATGTTAAAATCCTATGGGATGGATTGGATAACGTTAAAGCTCCATAGAGATACACTGTAACCGCACTGGCTTTAGCGGTTGTTATCCGATCCATCCCATAGGACCTTAACATTATTTGATCCAATTCTCCTCTGCCTGCTCCAGAGAGATCAGAGGACCCGATCTACAGCTGCAGGGTGGCTGGGAAAGCTGACGGGGACTCCCTGTCGGCTTCCCTAGCCACCCGCCCTTGCCTCCGTAGCTGCAGGGTGGCTGGGAAGCTGAACGGAGAACGCCATTCAGCTTTCCACCCACCCTGCTGCTAAGAACGACTGTATCGGATAACGTTAAAATCGTGTTATTCGATACAAGATTTTTCCAAAAATCTTGTAACGTTATACGGTTTTAGCGCTATATGATACTCACGTTATACGGGGTATTACTGTATTGGTATAAGTTGGAAGTCAAAATTGATTTACAGTATTATGGCTGTGCATTGTGTAATTCCTGATTTTAAATTGATTGGGAGACCCAATGCGCGCTAATTTTGAAGTTCCCCCACCCTCTGAGGCTGCAGGAAGCCAGGCAGGACATGATGTCAGGAAGCAGATCTTTTCTAAGGCTAATGACTTTTCATTGCTAATTAAAATCCAGAGTTCCAGGTATGTGGGGTTTTAATTGGCAATGAAAAGTCATTAGCCTTAGAAAAGATCTGCTTCAGGAAGCGGATCTTTTCTAAGGCTAATGACTTTTCATTGCCAATTAAAATCCAAAGTTTCAGGTAGGTGGGGTTTTAATTGGCAATGAAAAGTCATTAGCCTTAAAAAAGATCCGCTTCCTGACATGATGTCAGGAAGCGGATCTTTTATAAGGCTAATGACTTTTCATTGCTAATTAAAATCCAAAGTTCCAGGTATGTGGGGTTTTAATTGGCAATGAAAAGTCATTAGCCTTATGAAAGATCTGCTTCCTGACATGATGTCAGAAGCAGATCTTTTCTAAGGCTAATGACTTTTCATTGCTAACTAAAATCCAAAGTTTCAGGTAGGTGGGGTTTTAATTGGCAATGAAAAGTCATTAGCCTTAGAAAAGATCTGCTTCCTGACATGTCAGGAAGCGGATCTTTTCTAAGGCTAATGACTTTTCATTGCTAATTAAAATCCAAAGTTTCAGGTAGGTGGGGTTTTAATTGGCAATGAAAAGTCATTAGCCTTAGAAAAGATCCGCTTCCTGACATCATGTCAGGAAGCGGATCTTTTATAAGGCTAATGACTTTTCATTGCTAATTAAAATCCAAAGTTCCAGGTATGTGGGGTTTTAATTGGCAATGAAAAGTCATTAGCCTTAGAAAAGATCTGCTTCCTGACATGATGTCAGAAGCGGATCTTTTCTAAGGCTAATGACTTTTCATTGCTAATTAAAATCCAAAGTTCCAGGTATGTGGGGTTTTAATTGGCAATGAAAAGTCATTAGCCTTAGAAAAGATCCGCTTCCTGACATCATGTCAGGAAGCGGATCTTTTCTAAGGCTAATGACTTTTCATTGCTAATTAAAATCCCACCTACCTGAAGCTTTGGAACACAACAACAGCTCCTTGGATGCCACAATGACCAAGCTGGATGTGAGTTTCTAGGATCTGTCATATTTTTTTAAAAGGACATTTTTAAAGGACACCGCGAAGGCGGCGAAGGAGGAGCCGGTGAAAGAGGAGCCGGCGGCAAAGGCGTTAGTGGTGGCGGCGGCGGCGGCGGCGGCAAGGCTGGGTGGATGTATGTACCATGGAGAGATAGTTCGGCCCTCGGAGCCTCTGATAAAATGTTATCCGGCCCCCGGGCCGAAAAGTTTGGGCACCCTTGTTTTAGACTATAGTAGAAGTGTGGCTTCCTATGCTAGCAAAAGGCCACCTGTTTGTTTTCACTCCCTGGGTCCGGGATCTGAAGAGATAGACAGGAAGGCTCCAAGCTCATCAATAGGACCAGAGTTTTTTACTCTCAACACTGGGACCTGATTGGATGTATGCTAATTACCCAGGATCACCTCATACTTGGAGAGAATTAAGCACATAGCTTGATAGAGGGAGTGTGTGTGTGATTCTGGGGCAAAGGGGATGTAGATCCTAGAGAGAAGGGGGGGTAAATGGGTGAATGCCCCAAGCCCTTTCTCCTGTATATTCACCAAGAATACATGGCTTGAAAAAAGAGAAGAAGAGAGGTGGAATCTGGTGGTCAAGAAGGAAACACGAGTATTGGGGGGGGGGGGGGAGGACATTTCAACAGGCCGCATCTCCCTAAGTCTTCAATATGGTAATTTAGAACAGATAGATGGATTATTTTTATTTAGGGGAGGATATGTTTGAAAGTATTCTTTCTCTAAAAGCTAATTTTGATTAGTATATTTTTCTATGCTAAGATCTATAACCTGATTTATCCAGAACCATGCTTCAACTTCAATAAAGCTACTTTCTTCAATCAACATGTGTTCATTGGAATTGGGATGCAGGGGTAAGGTACAGTAAGTCCACTGGTCTCCTTTTTAATGCTACCTTTTTACCTCTCTACTATTAATTTGGCTGGGCTCTGTATGGAGACAAGTCCCAGGTTTGTTCAGCCCAGATGTGGCTGAGAGAGTGAAGAACATACATTCCTCGCCGTGAGTTTTGGGTGAGTTCTAGAGGGGATTTTGGAATAATCAGCCTAGGAAGGAATGCTGGAGAGTCCCAAAGCAAGGTGAGGAAAGGTGTAGTATCATTAAATATGTTATGTTAGGTTATGTTTTAATGTATTAATATGTTAATGATTGATAGCTATATTAATTTGTTTCTCCTTTTTTGTGAACATGGTGGAACAAATGATATATAAAAATAAAGTAAGTATTAATAGAAAGAGGACAAGAAATTAATTATAAAAATTATAATTATAAAAATTAATTATAAAAAGGTTAAGAAATCTGAAACATCAAATGCACACTGGATCAGAATCTGGCATACAAGTGACAGCTAGATCACAAAATCTCTCTTTAAAACCCATCACATACCAAAAAAGATATCTCCTTTAATTTCTTGACTGTTCTGTAAAGTAAAACAGAATATTAGAGTTCTGTTTTACTTTACAGAGTTCTGTTCTTTATAGAGTTCTATTTTACTTTACAGAAAAGTCAAGAAATTAAATGCATTGAGTTGGACATGCTAGCTAAGTCTCCTCACTGTTCACACCATCTCAAATCCCACTCTGTCCACATAGACTGTCTGTCTCTCCAGAGAAAAAATATTTAAAGGAGAGTTATTTTATGATGTGATTTATATGATACTGTGAGATATTTATTGTATTTTATTGTATTGTGATATGTATATTTCCTGATATGATATGTATAATGTGTTCTAGATGCTGTATTGTTCTGTGAGACGCCTGGAGTCGCATTGTCGAGTGGGCGGCATTCGCATTGTCGAGTGGGCGGCATACAAATCCAAATATAATAATAATCATAATAACAAAGCAAGATACACAATCCAGATCATTTGTTAGTCTGCCGATTACTACTCAAAATATGGACTGATGGGGATTTAATTTTGGTCAAAGACAAACCCAAGAAGGTGGGTTCATTTTAGCAGCCCAGGGTTTGATTGGGACATGAAAGAAGAAGCATGACAAGGCTATGAAATGAAGGGAATAAGGTCAAGGTTGAGGAGAGGGCTCTGGGAGTTGTAGTCAAAATTTATTCTTACTTACCGTTTCTTGGAATTGTAGGTGCTTATTTGTTTGCATTTATACACTTTTGATTATAAAAAATAACCCAAATAGACAAAACGAGATGGTGTCAGATAATCTTAAAACCATAATGATAGTTTTCTTGCATGCATACTGATAACCTATTAAAGATAACAAACAAGTACAGTAAAACACTGGATAACACTAAAACTTGGTCCCACAAGTCTTGGTGTTATCCGATTTTTAGTGTTATCCGATCCATGTTAAAATCCTATGGGATGGATTGGATAACGTTAAAGCTCCATAGAGATACACTGTAACCGCACTGGCTTTAGCGGTTGTTATCCGATCCATCCCATAGGACCTTAACATTATTTGATCCAATTCTCCTCCCCAGATTACTTAACGTTATGCGATTTTAGCGTTATCTGATCCAATAGTTGTCCGGTGTTTTACTGTAACTGGCACTAACCAAAAAGACGGGGGGGGGGGGAGCGGGGTTTGGAGAAACACAGAGCAGAGAGAGCCAGAGATGGGGATTCAGAGATGGGAAGGAACAAATAGTTAGTACTAGTTTAATAGCCAGTTACCCTAGGCCAGAAAAGTTCCTCTCTGTCACTCCCAATACAGGCAGTGAGGTTGTATCAGTATGACAGTCTGAAATTTTAATGTACCAATAAAAATGACAGTTTTTATTACAGAATTGTGCTTTAATGGTTTTGTAAAAGAAGAGAAAGGGGACAATATAAGAGTTAACAGTTACTAGGCACAGTTCACACTGCCCTGCCAATCACAGTAGTCATCAGCCTCTGGGTCAGAGTAAGTAATCTGGTGATCCTTACAGATATAGCCTTTCAGATTTAGCCTGAAGAATGCTAAGGTGCATATTAAAACAGGAATTTAGAGGCTTTCATTATGGATAATGAGCTGCAATTTTTTTTAAAAAAAGGATAAGATGAAGAAAAGATAAAGTCCCTGGATGCTTGCCTATGCAAACAAAAATTGCAGAGAAAGGATCATTCCACATATTATAAAATCATCCAGAAAGAAAATCAGTGGTGGTTTAAACTCTTAGCATTACCGCTAAGGTATTTCTCTTGCTTTTCTGAGATAGCCTTTTGCCTGATGGAAAATGAAACTGCTATCATTGATTTTCTTCTGTCTGAATGACAATGGTTGCCAGTCTTCCTATTACTGTAATTGCTGGCTAAATGAACTATAATTGTATTAAGAGATAACTCTGAAATATGTATTTCCCATTGTGCAAAAGCTACGAGCTTTAAAACAAGGGAAGACTTGCATGATGTAGAACAGGGCTTCTCAACCTAAGGCCCATGGGCCAGATCTGGCCCATGGCACCATTTCATGTGCCCTTCCATCCCTACAAGGACATTTTAGAAACAAAATGGCTACCCCTTTGAAGCTGTTGGGACAAAATGGCTATCCCCATCGTGCAGGCAGGGCAAAATGGCCATCCAGCCTTTGAAGCTGACTAAGAGAGCATGACCCAGATTGAAAAGATTGGAAACCCCTGGTATAGAAGGTTTTTACTTGGTGTCACATAATCGAATCCAATGGGACTCTTAGCTCATTATGTACCTGTACCAATATAGTCCTATCCATCCACCTAAACAAAGGACATTTTATAAGCTCTACAGTGTCTCAAATGTTAGCCTATTGACATACATTATTATCAAAGTCAGCACAATTTATAATTTTATTCCTTTATTTATTTATTGAATTAACTTCCAATGCAGTTTCTCCATGGAGTCACTTTGTTTCAGCTTAGACTGAGTACTTCCTGTCTTGAAAATATTAAAGTCCAAGACCAATGTACTAAGCAACATATTAGGGATACTGTATGAATTCTTTAACTTTGCTGTGCTTCCCTTGACATTACATATGAAGTTCCCTCTGGTATTTTTCCAATGACATATTCTAATAACTCTCTTTTAAGCTACACCTGCTTTTCTTTCTTTCTTGTCTCACCACTTGTCTCACCACTTGTCTCACCACTTCAGATACCACTTGTCTCACCACTTCAGATACATTAGAACAGAAAAGGCAACACCCAAAATGAAATAACTGTGGATTTGCTACCTCTAATGCTACCCAGCATCTACTGAGTAATTTGGGCATTTCAATCTGCTTAAATAGTAGGACTGGGTAATGAGGCAAAGTAGTGAAGGATAGTCTAAAGCAGTGTTTTCCAACCTTTGGTTTTTGGACTTCAAATCCCAGAAGCCTAAGTCAGTTTCCCAAAGCACTGATCAGCCAATGTGCTGACTTAGGCTTCTGGGAATTGAAGTCCCCTTGTGGGATGTGTGCCCCATGTTGGGAACCTCTGGTCTAAATGAGGGAGAAGGGGAAAACAGTGCAAGTTAGAAAACTAGCAAGAAAAAGAGAGAGGAAAGTAGGGAGGCACCAAATTTGTTGTTGTTCAGTTGCACAGTCAATTCCGACCCTTTGCAACCCTATGGACCATTGTCTTCCAGGCACCTCTGTCCTCCACCATGCTCCTCAACCCGCCCAGCTCTGTGCCCATTGCATCTACAATACCATCTAGCCATCTCATTTTTGGCTGCCCCCTTCTTCTTTTGCCCTTCACCTTTCCCAGCATCAAGGCTTTCTCAAGTGAATCCTCTCTTCTCATTTGATGTCCAAAGTTCTTGAGCTTCAGCTTTACTATTTGACCTTCTAAGGAGCAGTTTGGGTTGATTTTTTCTAAGATTGACCTATTTGTTCTCCTCGCTGTCTAGGGAGCTCTCAAAACTCTCCTCCAACACCACATCTCAAAGGCATATATTGTTCTGCGCTCAGCTTTCCTAATGGTCCAGCTCTCACAACCATACATTACCACCGGGAATACCATTATTATTATTATTATTATTATTATTATTATTATTATTATTATTATTATTATTATTATTATTATTATTATTATTATTATTATTTAGACTTATATCCCGCCCCACTCGCATACAGTGGCTCTGGGCAGCTTACAGGAATGCAAAATATACAGAATACCATTGCTTTGACTATGCACATTTTTGTTTGCAATGTGATGTCTCTACTTTTCACTATGTTCCCCAGGTTTCTCATAGCTTATCTCCCAAGAATCAGTCACCTTTTTATTTCATGGAACCAAATTATAGCTTTCTTTTCTTATGATCTGTCCAACAGAACTCCAATGGGCAGAGGCACTCAAACTAAATTTGAAGGGGGCAGATACAGCCAGTGCTCCTCAATCTCAGCAAAGGCCGAACAGAACAGATCATAATAATTAAATTGAGACATCACCACCTGAAACTTGCTCATTCTCACCTCTCTCTCCTTTCTCCAGTCAGGACTGTTGCCTCTTTCGGGTTCTAAGTCCTGGGGAACTGCTGTGCTTCCCCAGTTGTCCAGCTGGAGAGCCAAATATTGTTGCAAGCAGCATTAAAGGAGAAGAAAGTTTGCTTTTTCAGTGTGCTGTGGTTTTATAGCAGGATTTGGCCAGCTTCCAAGAGTCTGCACTCCTCAGCCATCAGAAGGTTGTAGAAACACTGCAAGACCCTTCCAATTCTACCCTGCCCCCCTGATTTTGCTTGCAAAAAAAAAAAATGCAAATTGCAGCTTCCAGTGGATTGTGAGGGCAATATTTTCCTATGCATCCTATTTCACGCACTCTAGAAGCTGTTTTTAACTTAACTGTCTTTTTAAAAGAAATAAGGGGAGGAAAGTTCTAGAAAATGTCCACCTGGAGTCTCCCCAAAATGGAGCAGGCCAAATATGTCCTCCCTCTCATCCTCTGGACTATTTTCTTTTCTTTTTATTTGCATACCTGTGTTGCACAATCCAATCACACAAGCAAATCATGGAGAATACTGCCCAAGCTTTACAGGAGATTTGGATTTTGTTTCTTTTTATTCTGTTTTCAACTACTTTGGAATTGGGGGATTTGGAGACGGGATCTGAGGAAATTTAAGGTGAGTGAGATGCTATGGTTCACAGGCTGAAATGTGCTTATTCCATTTTATAGCCTAAGCCAGTGTTTCCCAATTTTGGTTTTTGGACTTCAATTCCCATAAGCCTAAGTCAATTCCCCAAATCATTGATCAGCCAATGTATTGACATAGGCTTCTGGGAAATGAAGTCTACCAGTGTTCCGTGGAACATAGTTTGGGAAATCCTGGCCCAAAGCACTCCCTAGTTATTCCCCACTAGCTTGGCACCAAGGAACATGTACTGTACAGTATTGTATAACAGAGGCATGTCAAAAAACTCAGATTGAGAGGAAGGAGCTGGGGAGAAAGATGATGGGTTGTTTATGCCATTTGAACCAATGGAGTGCCATTGGTATGACTTGTGACCTTTCCTGTTTTTCAAGCAAACACATACTGTATATGCACACCCGATGACACTCACACACAAGCATGAACTTCTGGCATTCAAAAAACAACTACCGTGTTCACCTGGTCCTCCCAGTCCTTGATCCTTAAAATGGCCATGTTGAAAGAGGTAAGAAGAGCCTAATCTAGGAATCAGGCCTTTTCAGTAGTGGCCCCATCCAGACAGAATGGTCTTTTTTTGTCATTGTTTCAGGCTTTGTCCCTCAGTCTTTTCTGAAAATTATTGAAAACAGTTTACAAAGAAGCTTTTACTAACATCTACTCTTGATCCTATGATCCACAATTTCTTGAATTTTGTTAGATGTCACCACATGATTTCATGATTTCTCTGTCTAGGTTTACTTTTTAGTCTTTTTGAGTGTGCTAATTTTTATATTGCCCATTTTATATGAAGGATGGGTGCTTATGTTCACATTTTCTTTGATCACCTCCCAGAATAGTGTTTTACCACTATTGGAACACACACACACACTGACACACGCACACACACAAAGATATAATCTCCAACTATCCTAGATGTTTTGCTCTGAATGGGGAATGGAAAACTGCTCACCTTGCAACCTTAACCTGTATCCAACCTTAACCTACATACTGTGGATGCACTATGGTTAAGAAACCATCGTGTCTCAGCCTGCTGCCACAAACATAATTATCAGAATATCAGATCCTGTGAATGTACAGATCGTCTGTAGTATTAAGTAGGTCTCATTTTTCCGCCAACTAGTCAAATAAATTTCCTTTGCTCCCTCTGGCATTCAGTGGAGGAGTGTTCTCCTGCATACATGATGTTGCTTTTCAGTGGGAATTGCACCTTCCTGCAAATATGGGAACATGGCCATTCATAGGGATAATGGTTTCTAATTTTGGAAGGGATTCCTGTAATAAAACATTAAAACTCTTTCACTACTCACTGTGGAAATGAAATATGTCATCTCCATTACCCTCGAGACATCTTCATCAGCTTGCTTCTTTGGCATCGTTTTCAGAGGGAAAATGGAAATGCTGACAGAAAGTTCCACAAGACCTGCAGAAGCATCTCTTCTCATTTTCTATGCTTAACTAAGTCATCTATAAGCATTTTCGTAGGTCAAGAATGCAGTTAAATAGCATAGTTATCGTTTGGGAGAAGGAAAAAACCTCAGGTAGTAATACCTGATAAAGTCATCATTAGCTTGGAGTAATTGACCACATCAAATAATTAAGGTACCTGAGGCAAAGCTTCACCCCCTCAAAGGAAGTTCAGAGACATTAAGAGCACAGCCAATTTAGTCAAGGTTGTGTTAATGTTTCCATTATGTGACTTCATTTTGCAAGGCTCTGTGGTTGCTTGCAGAATACTGGCTATGGAATGTCACACAGCTAGAAGTGCCACTGTTTCCATGACTAATTTTACATATAACTGGCTTGCTACCCTTAACCTTTGTGGTTGTCTCATTCCTTCGGCTGGAGCAGGTTTCGCATAAGATCTAAGGCTATGCTTATTATTACACTTATCTGTGTGTTTAAGGGAAGCAGAAATAGAAAAGACAGTCTGATGTTGTTATGTGCACTGACTTTAAATGCTTGGGTGCCCATCTTCTCTCCATTCTCTCCAAGGTCCAGTAGATCAGGACATGGTTCCTTCTAGATATGTTACTTCCACAGCCTTGTTTAAAATATTATTTTTGTACATTTGACTGCAATGCTGCCTGGATGAAGGAGGGATGTTAGCCACTTCTAGCTGAAGAGGCAGGAAGTAACCGGGGACACTCTAGCATTCCAGCTTAGAGGTCTGGGGATGGGGCGAGAGGCTTGTTTTAAGGCCTGCCCTGCCCTGCCCTGCCCTGCCCTGCCCTGGTCAAGCCTCTTTGCCTGTTTGCAATGGCCCAACCAACCTCCCTTTGCCTAAAGCCATGATGGCAAAACTTGGCCCTCCAGGTGTTCTTGGACTTTAATTCCCAGAAGCCCAATTTTCTGTGAATGGCTACGGGTGAATGAGCCCCTTTAGTTGGGTTGATGGGCCCCCTCAGTGGAGGAAATGTCACTGGAAACCATCATATTGTGGCAAAATGAGCAGAGGAGGAACTCTGATTCCCAATGGCCATGGAAGTGGGAGAGGCCATGCCAGATAGACTGGCTGTGAAGGCTCACCTTGATAATATCCTCAAGGCTGTGGCAGTCAATTTCAGTCCTGGTGTTAAATTCTGCATGTCTCATTTCATATGTGCCATTTTAGATAGCTCCATGATCACAGTGTGTGGGCCACTTCATGGCAAGCTGGGATCCACCTTAAACAAATTCACACCAATGGCATTTTTCCTGCTTCAGGAAAAAATGCATTCTTGGATACTAGTTGCAGCCAATGACAAGTTAAAAAAAGAAAGAGGCTGTCTAGACAGGCATTTAGCCCACTCTTTGGGGTGGTTTCGTGGCATGTTGGTTCAATTGCATACATATGTGTTGTGTGTTCAATCAGGCCAATCAACTTCAAGCACCCCATTTTGAGAGCCCATCAGGGGAGGCGGTGTCTATTAGGTTGGCTTGCTGTATTTTATCCCATTCACAAATTATGTGCACACTGAGGATGGGATAAAATAGAGCACGGCTTAAGAAGCCATTTCCCCATCTGCTGATAAGTGGCTGCTACAGTTCCATCCTGCTCCTAATGCTTTTGGGATGTGGGGATGATGCCAAGCAGCAATTTGTTTCATCCCTTGATATTAAGCAGTGTTTAAAAAGCCATGCCACACCATCCTGGGATGGCCAACAAAGATAGACCATATAAGTTCTTGCTTTTTGGCTGGAAATGGTTATAAAATTGTTTTAATCCACTTGCCCAAGGAGTATTTATGGAAGTGGGAGAACACAGTTCAACACTGCTGTACTCAACAAAATGCAAAGAGATTCAAGTCCTTAGGAGTTAAGCAATCAAAGCCTTCTCCTGGGTGGGTAATTAGGTCTGTTTTGCTTTCTCTCACATTCATGTTTTTAATACCCAGGTTCTTTCTGTTCCAATTTGGGGGGGGGGGGGAAGAGAGATCAAGAATTTTGGAAAAGGTCTGTCCAGAAATAACGATAAATGAAAACACCTAGTCAGAACAGGCAACTGATATGATCTTTACACCAGAGATGGGAAAATGTACTTTAGGCTATGGGATTCAGAGACCTGTATTTAGGGGGAGGGGGAAATGGTTTCTTATCTCTTCTGTTAATGCAAAAGACAGAAAATGTGAAGGTAACTTAAGTGGTACATCGACATCTAGCTAAATTGCATGTGCTTCTTCCAAAAGATACAAGTACCTTATTTTTAGCATCTCTGTATTCATTTTTTCCCATGTGTAGGGAAATATAATGAAAAAAGTACATAATGGAACAGTCCATGTTAGTGGCCTGCAGTGCTGAAGATCAATAACAGTTTATTTGATAGCTGACAGCAAATGCTCATTCAATTAAGTGGGTCACATAAATAACATTTTGGTTCCAGCATGAATTGAAGGCAGAGTGTGAAGCCATCAAGAAGTGGATGAATAAGTTAGAAGCATCAAGTCCACTTAGGATGCTAACATAAAACAAGGGAACTTGTTAAAAATCTGAGAATACACTTATTTAAATTGTGTCCATATATGTTATCAACTCCACTATGTAGAGTTTGATAGTCACTTCCGGGAATGTATGTGCAAATCCTCAAATCAGTGTGGCTAAAATCCTGGTTGGGGCATTTTTAAGGAGTATTTTAACAAGTAATTTTTCAAACCTCTACATAGCTGTGTGTGTCTGTTGGTGTATCCTATAGGAACATATGGCTATCTGGCTGGCTAGAAGCTTGATTGAAAGCATTTCAGTTGCCTCTGTGTGCTCATCCATGCACCTCCAGTCTTGTCTCATCATATTTGAGAAGAAACGGAATGCTCATGCGCCTGTTGCAATTGCGCATGGACGCACGCTTTGCCCTCCTCCCTGCCTTGAGGGACACGAGGCAGGCATGTGGCCGTGAGTGTGGTTGCCCTATAAAAGGGGCAGGCGTGAAACACCCAGCGCCATTTCACCTCAGCAGAGCTTCAACGACTGACTGTTGCCCATCCTCCCTCCCTCTGCACCAGCGTGACTCATGGCTGCATTATTACGAGCCGGACGGGAATTTTTTGCAGAGACTCTGATTGGCTGTGAGTCCCTGTTTTTTTGCCCCTCCCACGCTGGTCACACGAGGTTTGGGGAGTTTGTTTTTCTTCGCTCTTCGGTCACTTGGGCACGTAGCATGGGAAGGGGTTAATATTGGGTTTACTTTAGGAAATTCCAAAAGCCTAACACAGGCCAGTCAGAGGTTAACAACCAGCTGGCCTGTTCAAAATTGGGTTACTAACTAGATACCACAAAGGCAGTTCTGGACAGCTTCCTTGTGCAGGAAATCTTAACAAATTAAGGTATTGATGTTTAATTTGCATACACCAATTAAGTACTAAATTCCAATTAGGTTAATTAGGCACTCCCTGTGCTACAACCACAGTACAAGAAGTGTTGGTTCTTCCTGTCATGAGTTAATCTGTTGATGAAAATAAAGTGGCCAGTTTCTACCATAAAGATGCAATGTGTCGCCTCATTATTGGTGGGTTAGGAGGGCAAAATGAAAAGCAGAAATGGGTCTATTCAGGAAAAGAAATAAAATTATGGCAATAAAATCTGACTGAATCTTTTCTACAGGACAGTTCCATAGTCTTGCTCCCAGGCACAGAAATTAGGAATGATCAAGTAGATGGGGGGGGGGGGGGGGGCGGCGGCGGCACACAATTAGCTTGTGTGGTGTCCCACCCACTCTTTTCTTCCCTAGTTAAGTTTTCAAGTGTGAGAAGAAAACTTAGGCTATGAGTTGTGCCCTGTTCAGGTTTCCAAATTCCACCTATAATAGAACAACAGAGTGACATATTTTAAAACCCCCCTCCCCCCAAAAAAAGTATCTGCCACTTGTGGTGGTAGTTTCAGCCTCCTTAGCAGTAGGGGCAGCCTTATAAATTACACTGCTAATGCTTTGCATGGAAGATGTTGTTCTATGTCCCAGCTGAATAATTAAATCCTCTAAAATTAGCAGTCAAAGCAAAAACACTCACACTTATATACCGCCCTATAAGACTTAGTACACTCTCTGGCCAGTTCACAAGCTAGTTAGCATTTTGCCCCCAACATGCTGGGTACTCATTTTATCAACCTCGGAAAGCTGTAAGGCTGAGTCAACCTTGAGTCCTGGTCAGGATTGAATTTATAACCTTTTGGTTGCAGGTCAGCAGTTTAACCACTGTGCCACAGTTGATGAGACAGAAATGGACGGAAGGAAAGAAGGACAGACAAATAGACAATCAAAGTGTCTTGAATGTCTACTTTCAGTTTAACAATCTTTTCATGGTTTTCTTCTTTCTACTCGCAGCAGGTTTAAGCAAAGTTTGGATCACCATGCCACTCTTTCAAGTGGGGCTGGATCTAAACTTAGTTATCTGATTTCCTTACAATGTTATTTCATGCTTATACTGTACTTCCCTTGGCTCCAGCTTTATTTTCCAAAGGAAGACTACTTCTCTTTCCCTTTTAATTTTTTTGTGATACATTTTTTTGGTAGAACATATAAACTAAGACAAAGTGGGTGCTAAGAAAAAGATTGGGGGCAGCAACCTTGTTTAAAAATTCCATAATCGATATGGCCCAAAAAAAAAAAATTAAACTCCAGGAAACCCTTTACTTCACTATGAAGTCCTCAGTTCAAAGATGCTGTTCAGGGACAAATCTCCAGGATCCATCTGTCAATAGGTTTGATTTGGTAGAGGAGTAAGTTTTGGAATTTGCATGCCTCCCCACCCTGAGGGAAAAAAAAACACTGAGAAATGGACAACTTTATAAATGCAGGACAAGATGAAGCTATGAACAGATCTGCAGAGGATGGGGAGGAGGGAGAAAGAATGTAGCTGAACTTGAAAACACACATATCTCACAGACCTGGAGACAGAGCAATTTGGAATGCCATTCTAGGGTTTTTAGGTTGTTAGCTCTGATATGTATTGCCCTTTGTTTGGGTACCAGATGGATCAAATGGCTTTTGCACACTCCTAGTTATAGTAATGAATTCTGTAAAAGGGATTATCTTTTATTTTCCTTTCCTGAATTATAATCTGGTCTGCTCTGATGCCAAGATTAGCAGTAAAAATATGTACATCACTAGCTGGATAGATCAGCAGGTTAAGTTTCTGGCTGTTGAGGCAGAAGTTGAGCATTCAGTTTTCCACTGTGCATTACAGAAGAACAGCATGTGTAGCCATGGGTCTGTTGCAAGTCCCAAAGTGCCCCCAAAAGAAGGGAATGGTCAAATCACTTCTGATTACCCACTGTCTCAAACATTCTGAAAAGGGTTGCCATAAATCAGAATTGACTTGACAGACACGGTTAATTATTATTATGTACGTAAGTAAATAAAACATATATTAGTGTGCATTTATATTTGTTTTCTTTTTTTTTTTTTTTGCTATGAAGCAAATTGCATATGACATTTATACAAATAGCAGGAAACCTGAGGCGATGTATAAAACAAGTCCAGTAATGTGTCTTCCAAAGTATGTTTGAGTTATCCATATAACTGTCTTCCAGTCCCTGCCAATTACACCAAATAATCTTGGAAAATTGCCCATGGAATTGTTTTTTCTGATGGAAAATAGAGATATTGTGGGAGAACTAGAAATCGAGAGATAGGAGAGATTGAAGTTTTTCAGTAGGACCAAGGTTTATTGACTTATCCACAAGGCCATGCTAGAAGTATGATCTAAGTATGGCTACATACAACAACAATTCTTCCTCAGTGATAGCAAAAAAAGTTTTGATGTAGCCTAGTTTAAACTGCCAAATCAATTGTTGCAGTATTTATCACCAGTAGTTAGCAACAAGAAAATCATTGCCCTCAAGGTGTAGTTTTGAATCTTTGCCATAAGAAGATAATCCATCTGTAATAATGTCCTAAGAAGGGTTCCTAGTTTTCAGCTTCTTGAACATGCTTCGTTTAATAAAACATGTTCAGCTTTTATCACAAGATGCTAAGCAATCAAAAGAGGTTGCAGATCTGAGTAGACACAGACGTCAGGGGCCTAGATAATTTGACTTTTTCCAGTCTGCAGATAGCATTGCAAAGGGAGCAGAAAGTAAATGGCCTATTGACAGAAGGGCAGCTATCAGTGGAGCCATCTTCTTTTCTTGCCATAAATTGCAGAACTGGGCTCTTAGCACTGAATACCAGGTAGATTCCTAGGACAGTAAAACCCCGGGTTACAACCACCTTGGTTTAAGTTTGCTCCGGTTTACAATGGCAAATCTTATGGAAATGCCATCCCGGTTTACAAATTTTTCATGTGTTTATTTTGGTTTACAATGATCAATTCAGGACCATTTTTTTTATTTTTCAACGCATCTCTATGGATGTTTCGGGTTACAATTTTTTCGGTTTCCAACAGAGGCTGTTGGAACAGACCTCCATCGTAACCCGGGGTTTTACTGTACCTGAATTGATTACAGATATATATCTACCTATGTTTATAGATTCCCAAGTTTTTAAAGAGATGTCCTGATACCTTCTTACAAAAAAAAAATGCTTCTATGTAGCACATTGCTTTGAGTCAGAGCTACAGATTCTGTGGCCTTCCAGAAATATTGGGCTTTCCATTAGCTCTTCCCATTAGCTTCTCCTAAGACAGGGGTGCCCAAACTCCAGTCCATGGGCTTAATTAGCCCTCTGCATATAATTAATGCGGCCCACAGTAAGCACCTGGGCTTCACCGCAGAATGCCCCCTGCCCCCACCCCCTGACCAGAGTGGTGGTGATGGAGGCACCGACTGTACTTTTTCCAGGCTGCTCCAAGCAGCCTCTTGCTTGATCCTTTCCCCACAGCAGCCTGTGCTGAAGCTGATCGCTGCTTTGGAGAAATTTTTGGGGCCTCCTGCGAGTCAAAATTTGCAGCACTAAAGGATCCCCCTGGCGCGCTCTGGATTACATCATCCTGAGCATGTCAGGGGGTTCTCTCAGTGCTGCAAATTTTGACTCGCAGGAGGCTCTGAAAATTTCCCCAAAGCAGCGATCGGCTTCAACACAAGCTGCTGAGGGGAAAGGATCGAGCAAGAGGTTGCTCGGAGCAGCCTGGAAAAAGTGCAGTTGCTGCCTCCGTCGCCACCACAGCTGACATCAAAACTGTCAGCGGTGGGAGCAGCCCGATTCTGGCCGCTGCAGCTGTGTGTCAAGGGTGGGACTGGCCCACAAGAAAAAAGTCTGGGTACCACTGTCCTAAGATATGTAGTTCCCCAACATGCAGAATACCATAGTTGCTCTACTTGTGTTTTAGATGCACTTTAGAGAAGAAGACAGCAGATAAAGGAAAGAGAGGAAAATACAAACAGAAATAATGTAACAGAGATGAAACATGTGGGGCTCATGAGTTACTTTGCAAGCAAGCTAAGGTCCCCAGTGTGGTCTTCAAACCCTATTTATCACAAAATCAGCCCTAGAAGGATAGTTATGTCCTTAGACTTTTCTAGGGAATACATCATCTGTTTCAAAGCCATTTCATCTCCCTGTCTGCTCATTGGAGCTGGTGTGTCCTTATGTAGAAGGGAGGGGCACACTGAAAGAGCCTTCTTAAAGATTGTGGTATTTTTAACCAAAATTGGGAGTATCCTGGGCAATGGCCATATGCAGAATGAACTCACCAAAAGGTGTCTTTGTTTTGGCAGTTTCACATCTGGCCTAGACATGGAAGAAGATGGAAAGGGGAGAGATAACTGAATGTTATTTTATTTTGAAGTGGTGGACAAGGCGTATTTCTAGTGCTATTTGTTACTCAGCTATGAAATGGATTCCATAGAATGCCTTTTGAACTGTAGTACAATACTACAAGAGCCACTTAAATACAGTTGTAACTCGCTTAAAGAGCACAATGTGTTCCACGGGATTGCTCTTTAAGCGAGTTTGCTCTTTAAGCGAAACACCATTGTAAGTGACCAATTGTGACTTCTGGCGGGGGGGGGGGAATTGTGAACCCTGATTTATTTGTTAAGTGAGTTTTGGGTTGGTTTTATTTGTTAAACGAAGCGAACATTCAGAGAAAATTCTGCTCTTTAAGCGATTTGCTCTTTAAGCAAGGCACTCTTTATGTGAGGTTTGACTGTAGTTCTTTTAACCATTCAAGTCTCCATCTTATGAATGCAGCTGCAAGTAATTCCACAAGTTCAGAAGGGAAATCAGTACTATTTTTATTTTAGTTGAGCAAACCTTTAACATTTAGCAGTCAGGTATTTATTTCACTCCTTAAGCTGTCTCCAGGTCAAGTAACACTTAAATGATCCTAATCTCCTGGGGCAGGGGTGTGTGGAAGAATGGTGTTAAATTTTAGGCTCTTAAAATGGAGTATTCCAGGGAAACACACACTTCTATCCATGGCCACTGTTCGACCTCCTCCTCCTCTATTCTTTCTCATTAAGAAACCATCAGGAAATAGCTTAGAGGCAGGGAATTTGCAGTGAAAATATTATTTCATCTCCCCATTTCTCCTCTCTTGCAGGTTGTATGGCTAAATGGTACTCCAGAATGTGCATCTTTCAAGGCACTCAACTGAATGTCTTTTCTCATGTTGCTTTCACATTTGAAGTATAGCACAGCCCCAGATCTTTTGCCTTCTAAATGTCCTGGGAGATATCTGACCTTTATATAAGAATGCCTTATGCTGTTCTGAGCTACTTAAATGTGAAGCACTGGTTAATGTAACTGGAGAAGGCCATTCCCCTTTGGTGTTTTGCATTCAAGTCTTCATAGAAACTCACCTTGGGTGTGGTCTACCATGTGCTAAAGGTCATAGAGTTCACAAAAACAAGAGAAGGAAGTGAGGAAGTACCCCAAATCAGCTGCTATGGTACAAAGTTTCAGTATTCACACCAGATGCCTACATACCTTCCTGCCCATGCTTTTTAGTCCCCACTTACCCTTTCACAGCCTAACAAGATATTTTAGTTTTATTACCATGAACAACTTTAAACAAAGGACAATGAAGAGGGATGTGGACATTACCCTATATTGATCCTGCAGAGATTTTTCTTACTATTACCTGCATATTTTTCTGGCCTTCTTTTGTTCCAAGTAGTGTGACTTTATGTTTCTCCCCCTTAAAATGGAATTTTGTCCATAGTTCAATATGATCTTTTCCAAATCTGCACACTTCTTAATCCATTTTCCTTAATGTACCCATGTTGTACAAACTTTACCTGTTTACACTGATTTTACATAAATTTCTCAAAAATATACTTTTCAGTTGTGCCATCTTTTTTGCATATAATTTAAAAGGAGGGGAAAAGAATAGAATGCTTGAAGTTTCATCCCAGAGTGGGAAAATAAAAAAATATGTGCACAGTTTTCCTAATTATCTTGTGCAACACTTATTCTTTAAAAATAATAATTGAAGCCTTCCAAACAGTATAGAGAGGAAAGTACTATACTAAATACAACCATTATCAGATATCTGTGTACTGTCTAAAATATGATTTGCCTTGTTGGTTATATTATCCTTCATGAAAACTGACTGGCCTTTTTAGGACTAGGTAAAGGTAAAAGCCACCCTTGCTTGAAAGCCAGTTGTATCTGACTCTAGGGTTCAGTGTTCATCTCTGTTTATAGTCAAAGAGCCAGTGTTATCTGTGTTTGGTGACATTTCCATGGACACGTGGCAGGTATGCCTCAACACCTGAGTGCAAAAAACACTGTTTACCTTCCCACCGAAGTGGTCCTTATTTATCTACTTGCAATTTCATGCTTTTGAATGGTAGTTTGGCAGGAGCTGGGACAGAGACAGGAGCTCACGCCATCATGCAGTACTCAGGAATTGAACTCTGAACTTCCTGTCATCGAGTTCAGCATCTTAACCACTTGAGCCACCACACTACCTCCTTTGGCTTTTAGGTCTACAGATCCAATAAGGAGAGAAGGCTATTTCTATTGCATGCTCATCTGCTGAATTCTCATAATCATTTCTGAATCATTACCTGTAGACAGGTTTTGGACTTTTTGATCATGATCCAAGCAGGCCATTTTTAAAAAACATTCTTCAAATATGTATGAAGCCGATTAGCAAATGTAATTACAACCTTTGCTTAAACATAAATTCCAGAGTACATGTTAATGAAAGTAATCCAGTTTCTTCGCCTTCCCGCCAAGACATATGTTTATATGTTGTCAGAGTTTGACACCCAATGCATGTGTATAAGCTCTGTTGCAATAACAGCTTCCCAGAATCTGGGAGAAAGTGATAACCATGCTTACATAATTTTCTGTGTCTATATGTGTACATTTGCATATGTACATCAGAAACATGATCAGGACAGCTGAAAGAGATGTGTACACACTTTTAATATGACTTAAATTATAGAAAACAGCTCTTGTTGTAAGCTCAGTCTTGATGTGCTCAAGGCTGATTCAACCTTCCAAAGCTGATAAAATGAGTACTCAGCATGTTGGGGGCAAAATATTAATTTAGAGAATGCTGTAAGCATTATTGGGCGGTTTATAATGTAACTGCTATTGCTGTACATTAGGATTTACTAGATAGAACACATTATGAATAATGGATTCTTCTCTCTGCTGTTGGAGGCATAGAGAAAATATTTTTCAAACACAAAGGGATGTGCCATATCCCCTATATAAGCTTATACAGTCGTTCTCAAAGGGGAAAAGTGCAAAGTTTCCTTTAGCATCTTATTTTGTTAATTTCAGCTCCACTACAATAAGGTCTAGTTAATTATATTACTCCATTTCTTTGTGTACATGTTGATTATAATTTGGTTAGGGTTCAGAGATCTGTCCCAAAATAAAGCTCCCCCTTTCTGGCAGCAAACTTGATCTCTTTTATTGCTTTTTAAAGTTCACAAGGTTGCTTGTGCTAGATTAGGTTTTGTTACACCCTAGAAGTCTTCCCCACATTGTGCCCTCCAAATGTGTTGGGCATCAGCTTCTGCCATCCCCAGCAAGCACAATAGAGGAAGACAACACTGTAGCTTTAAAATGATTTGTCATTGTTGTTTCCGTATTCTTTCAACAAAGATTTTTTAAAATGGAAAATAGACATGTGCACAGTCAAAGAGACAAAAAGAAACATTTGGTTTAGAGAACAGGTAGCATATGAAATGTGATAGGAGCAACAACCTCTCTCATGTATCTCTGCTGTAGCTCTACAGCTGTTCACACCATATACTGGCTGCCAGAGTTGACTAAACCATAAATTTCCCTGTAGAAAGCTAGCCAATAAATAAAAATAATTAGTTGGGTAGGCTACACGGCAAGGAATCAGACAGTTAAAACCTGAAGTGAGCATGCTGAAACAAGGTGTGTGGAGACAGACATGCAACAAAAAAAAGGAGGGGAAGGAATAAGGGTGGATTGGGAAAGTACATTGTCTGGAATATTGATTTGATGTGCCAGAATATTAGACACATACGTATGTAAATTGGTTGAAATGATTTGTTTGAAGAGATGTTCCTGACAACTTGCCATAATCTACAGAAACTGTCTTTGCATAAAGCTAGTATTCTTGCCCTTTGTAAAGTAAGCAGCACAAGAAAAAAACCACAGACTGTCTGGCTGATTCAAGGTAAAGGTAAAGGTCGCCCTTGTTCAAAAGCCAGTTGTATCCAACTCTAGGGTTCAGTGCTCATCTCTGTTTATAGCTGAAGAGCCAGTGCTGTCTGCATCTGCAGATGTTTCCATGGACATTTGGCAGGCATGACTAGACACTGGAGTGCACAGAACACTGTTTACCTTCCCATTGAAGTGGTCCCTATCTACTTGCAATTTCTTGCATTCAAACTGCTATTTTGGCAGGAGCTGGGACAGAGACAAGAGCTCACTCTGTCATGCAGTACCCGGGAATCGAACCCCAACCTTCCAGTCATCAAATTCAGCATCTTAACCACTTGAGCCACCAGTCCCTTGAGCCACTGCATTCCTGCTGATTCAAACCATCTAATGCCTCTAGTCTTTAAAATTCTACCAAAAATAGCAGCCAACACTCTTTTGTGCAAATTGTGTTATTTTCATTATTACAGTATTTGTACAATTTGTGTGAACCCAGTTAATTACATCATTTCCACATCAAGTTGGGGACGTGAGCTGTTGTAGAAACCAATATCTGTCTCAATGAGAACTAACTATTAGCACTATTAACTTTCCCATCTACGCACACTGGTCAAAATCCTATCAGTGTTTGTGTAATTTGCTGGGACTAATTGCAGCTACATGAGGTGCAGGGGCACATTTCAGTTGTGCACTTGGATGCATGACCAAGGAATCCATAGTTTTTTGCTTTTTGTCTTGTTTTGTTTACTCTCTGATATGTGTGCACAGATGAACATGGCTACCACTTCAAAAATAACCAGGGAAATAGCTGATATACACCCATGTTCTTCATCAGTTAACTGCAATCAGCTTTGGCATTTTGCAGAAATTATAATTAGGATTCTGACCAGCATTCCTTGAACGCAGAAAAATTGCTGACATGGTCTCTCTTTTTCTGTTACTCGGAATACCACAGAATAAATGGCCTCTGATAAGGGGAAGAATTTTGTGATTTCCTGTCTTCCCATTAAAGAACAAGATACATGAGGATTTATATCCTTACCCTAGAATGATGCCAGTGCCCTGATGGAAGCAAAATGTTTTAGCAGGGGTCCTTGGACTCTCTGTCACATTTCTATAATTCTGTGACTAAATTCCTATGCCTTTATCTCTGAACTAGATGAGCCAGTAAGTGTTATAATTTCATGACATTAGTCAGATGCAAACATTGATGTCTCATGGCATCTTAATTCAAAATCAGTAAGATTTTGAGGAAGAAGATGCCAAGGCCTAGCAGTGGCTGAGAACATCGCCCCCTCCTCTGGGCCCACAACAACGGCGCGAGGATGAAGATGCCAAGGCCTAGCAGTGGCTGAGAACATCGCCCCCTCCTCTGGGCCCACAACAACGGCACGAGGATGAAGATGCCAAGGCCTAGCAGTGGCTGAGAACATCGCCCCCTCCTCTGGGCCCTCAACAACGGCGCGAGGAAGAAGATGCCAAGGCCTAGCAGTGACTGAGAACATCGCCCCCTCCTCTGGGCCCACAACAATGGCGCGAGGAAGAAGATGCCAAGGCCTAGCAGTGGCTGAGAACATCGCCCCCTCCTCTGGGCCCACAACAACGGCCTGAGGAAGAAGATGCCAAGGCCTAGCAGTGGCTGGGGACCTTGCCCACTCCTCTGGGCCCACAACAACGGCCTGACGGGAGTTAGTTTGTGTTCTGGTTTGGTTGTTTTATGTGGTTGCATTTTATAATTTTTATTGTACTGTTGTTTTGACTGTAAGCTGCCCTGAGTCGCCTCGGCAAGTGGGCGGCAATATAAATCTGAATAAATAAATAAATAAATAAATAAATAAGAGAGAAAAGAGTGAGAAAAAAGAGAGGGGGGAAAAAAGAAATTTCCTCTTTTGCAATGTCTATCATAAATCTGACAACATCTAGACATCAGGTCTGAAGATCAGCCTCTTCTCACTGCTGTTTCCTTGTATCCTTTCAAAATATTGCAGTTTATCATATGCATTGATCAAAATCTTTCTGAGACAAGTCCTGGCCTTTTCTTATGACTTAGTATAGCAGACGATATGAAATGACTCACAGATTCTCTTGTAAGAAAACAATTATGTGATTCTCTCACATCTAATAGACTGTGAACAATTTTATCTGCTTTTAAGGACAAATCCATGAGGTACTTAATTCACAAGGCTAGTGACCTGATATAGGAATGACCTGGGATCAAAAGAAGTCTAATGCCTTGAAACAGGAAATATTTCATCATATAAAAGGTCACCTAAGATTGGCACAAAATCTTTTCCAAAACTAACAAAAAATAGTGTTCATGTTTAATTTATTTAGCTGAGTCTTGTTATTTCCCTCACATATTTTGTATTTTAAGTAACCAAAGTGTCTACAAAGTGCATGGAAATATCACAAAAAATAGTATTAAAACATTGGTAATGAGACATCAAAAGATGGTAAGAAAGCGCTGATGGCATCTTCCTGCTGACTAACATCAAATAGCAAGTAAAAATAGCCAAAATAATATAACAAATTTCCATTTGTTAAAAGATGAGAAAAAGACTGAAACCTTCATTAAGAGGGACTTCTGATCCTGAGGCCATCAATGAAACAGCTTTGGTTTTTATCCATGAACTCTTAGTCTCACACAGCAAAAATAAGCCAAAGAGTAGAGCCTTTGGGGGCTGCAGTGCTTCAGTGGCTAAGTAGCTTGCCTTGTTAGCTGAAAGGCTGGAAAGTCAGCAGGTCGAGACCCTTGGTACTGCATGACGGATTGAGAGTTTCTTCCACAAAAATTATTTCAATCCAGAAATTTTTTTGATATAGAAGTAGTTCCTTATACTGTATTAAGATTCCTGAACTAAGCAGTTCTGATTTAAGGGTTGGGAATTATGGGTTAATTTAATAAATTTCTGCCTACACTTTCTGAGATGATACAAACATAGGTCTGAAGAGCACCATTTCGGGAAGGCTAATAGGCAAGGTTGGACAGGGATGGTGACGTATGGCATTGATCACCCTTCGGGTGATTTCCAAAAAGGCTTATTCAATTTCAGAACCCAACTAGGTAGGGGAATTTTAATTCTCTTCAGATTTGCAGGACAAGCAGACAAACAACACACCCCATCCCTACATCTGTCAGTGACAAAACCCATCGCTGTAGAATCAGGGTAAATTTTCATCTCTAGGTGAGGAATCTATTATTTCCTTGTTCAAGTAATGCTTTGCTTTATTTATTAAAAAGAGCATCGACACTTTACATATTTTATGTTTATGCTTTTGCATAACAGTAAATAGAGAATGGACAAATAGTATTAGAAGTTGGGATATCTTAGTTGAACATGGAACAGCTGTTGAGATTAAAACATTATGCCAATTTTTAAAAATTATGATAGTTGTTATTAAGAATTATTAGAGTTTTTGATTTAATTTCCTGATATTATAAGACATGCTACTGAGAAGAATGTATGGCTACTCATTCCTCAAGAGTCTGGAATGTCCCTTCTCCAATTTGTTAAGTATCACTTTCTTACATGAATTGGAAAATGTATAGCATTGGATGGGTTGTTTGTGTTTTCATGATCAACCAGCCTGTCCACCTGTCCTTCCTGAATATACACACTTTGAGAGAGAGAAACAGATGCTTTACTGTGCCACATTTTGCATTATATACAGAAAACATTACCAAAATGGTGTTCTTATCCTTGTCCAGGAGATATCAAGCCTAAGAAACATTAGAGAATTATTTCAAACCAATTCTATAACACAGAGATCACCTGTGGAAAAATGAAAATGGTTAGGTTTCTTCACATTTGCTCTAATATGACTAGATCTAGATCCAACCCAGCCTGCAGGATACATGCACAGTGCAAAGGTAAAGATACTTTTGAAGAATACACATATGTAGTTGCAAACAAAGGAGAGGGGGCAGTACTCCTTCTTCACTTTCTTAAATGATAACCGCAAGAAGGGATCTGTAATGTTAGACATAAATATAAATCAGTTGTCACAGCAGCCTTGACAAAAGAGCTTTGTCTGGGTGACAAAGCATAGAATACTCCGATGCCTTCTGTGAATTGCTGCAAGTCCAAACAGCTCTGAAAACTCCAGTAAGGCAGGATTTTTCTTTTTTTTTTAAAGTGTTGTTCTTTTGCTGCAGAAGCCTCTGGGGTTATCTCCCATTTAACATGTAGAATCTTGTGGCAATGAGAGGAAAGAGACAGAGAGACTTCCAGACTGACAGGCCAGGCTCTCTCATATTTTGTTTCAGATGCTGAATCAGAGTTTCACCTGGAGGGAGAGAAAAAGACAGAGAAAAATAGACTGAAAGAAAGTGGGGGCAGGGAGAGGGAATCAAGCTTGTCAGGTGTTTGCAGAAATATCTAACTTCTGTGTTTGTATGCATTCTAAACTGCAGTTAGAGTCTTTCCAGCTGCAGTTAATATCATTGTTAGACCAGGCATGCTGGTTCTTGTTGATCAAATATACCAGAAGAGGAGACTCTTGAAGAAAGCCTGGAAGAATAATGAAGGTCTTCATCCACTAAGACTGTTAAAGGGAATAAGCTTTCTCTGTCTAGACATTTTCAATGTTCCATCAAAATATTTTTGTCATAACTGAAAGCGCTATTAAGCCACTGTTGAGTTCAACTTCATTTAAAGTAAGACAAGATGGAATTATCTATATAGAAATAATGTAGAAAATGTCCTCAAAAAGGTAATAGTAATAATTTCATGTCAGAAACTATTCTGGGTTGAAAGGATTTTTGCTAGAGAAACTCCGCTCAGGGGATGCCCGAATGAGACTCCTTTCATGTCCTCAAGAGCTGGGAAAGAGTGGGCGCTCAATCCATAATGCAGTACCCGGGTCTCGAACTGCCAACTTGCTGGCCTTCCAGCTAACAAGGCAATCTTCTTAACCACTGAGCCACCACAGCCCCTCCTTACAAGGGTGACAAAATTGGCAGTTTTGGTAAAACAGACTCTATGAAGAAAGACCAAGGTAGCTTGGGTCTATTCAGCCTGTAGAAGAGAAGACTGAGAAGTGATATAATAGTTGTATTTAGATATTCAAAGACCTGTTACATAGAAGATGTAATAAGCTTGAGTTCTGCAGCTCTAGAGAGTAAGATAAAATCATAGAATAACTGATTTGGAAGAGGTCTTTTAGGGCATCAAGTTCAACCCCCTGACATATACCAATGGATTCAAATTAGAAGAAAGGGAATTTCAAGTAAACATTAGGAAGAGCTTATTGATGATAAAAAGCTGATCAACAGTGGAATGGACTGTCTCTGAATGGAGCAGACTCTCCTTTATTGGTGACTTTCAAGTAAAGATAGGGTATCCTTCCTACATTTACATGAGTTGGGAACCTTGGTATTCTTTCCAGTACTGTACTTCTGTAGCCCATACTTCTCCAAACCAATAATATTTCAAAAAGGGCCAAAATGTATGCTCTGCTACTTATGTATGATGGAGTTATGTACAATTTTTGTTTAGGCCAAATAAAACATGCAACTAAATATAGATCAGGAGGACCAAAACATTGGACACAATAATAACTGTGTGATGTCACATCAGTTCTTACCTATGGTGACCCTTTTCAGGATTTTATTGGTAGAGAGAAATAAGGAGTGCTTTACTATTCCCTTCTTGAAGACAAAACCTTTGAATCTGTAGTATTAACAACAACAACAATTGCAATAACAATAACGACGTAGACGTCAGAAATTCTGGGTTTAAAGGATTTTTGCAGAAGATACTCTGTTCAAGGGACGTCCAAATGAGGCTCCTTTCATATCCCCAAGAGGTGGGACAGAGACAGGCACTCAAACTGTCATGCAGTACACAGGCCTCGAACTGCTGACTTGCCATCCTTCCAGCTAACAAGGTGAGCTTCTTAACCACTAAATATCTAAATCACTGAGCTATCCAACCAATTATAAATGCAGAAAAGGGAAATGTAATCCTTGCATCCATAGCCAATCTCTTTCTCTTAAGTGTGGCTCTTACTTGTAAGCACCTTTTAGATGCCAGCTAGAAGACATTTTCCTGGACCTTCCATCAACATTTTTTGCTGTAGGTACATTTTAATGGATGTTTGTTGCCAGCTATAGTCAGAAGCAAGGATCAGCTTGGAATGCATCCAAATGGTAGGCCAAATTAGAGTAGATCTATTGAATAAATGGGATTTACATAAATCAATTGATTCTACTCCAATTATGATGATCATCTAGATTTAAGTCTTTGTTTCTATTTCATTTTAGTTTACATTTTCAGAAGGCTGTTCTCCATTTTCGTACCATCATTTTTAAATACCTGCAGAATATATATTTTAATGCATACTGCCTTATACCTCTGTTCACAAAATCTGTACAACAAAATTTATTTTTACTCAAAGTACACATTTTCTAAATTTTTATGTATGATTTTTATTTTAAATATTTCTCACACACCTTTAGAGTCATAAGCTTTCTCAGGGTAACTTACATGAAATCTGCACAATAAAGGTAAAATAAAATCAGCAAACATCAGCAATAAAAGCATCCAATCTAAATGTAAAACACAATTTGAGCTGAAAGTCAAGAACAATTCTAAAAACATATTCAGGGAAAAGCAAAAAAGAACAGATTAAATCTTCAGGGCCTTATTAAGAATTTGCAACAATTATATTCAACAGCAACTTCTTCCAGAATTGTAGTACCACTAAAGAAGATCTTTCACATACAGTACTTGCTCTCTTAACTGCCCTTAAAGCTGCTTTTGGTTTGAGTTAAAAATATGTGTTGTCAAGTCACTTCAGAGTTATAATGACCCTACTAAAATTTTGAGTTATGGAAGATATTAAAAAGTGGTTTAGTGTTTCCCATCACATGAATTTCCATAGTCAAGTGGGGATATTAAAAATTAAAAATTCAATAAACAATTTAAAAAGATTAAAAAGACATAACCCCCTTTCTTTTAAAAAAATCCTCACAGGCAACCGGTTACTGGGAAAAGGCCTACCTGAAAAGCAAGGTTTTTGCCTGCTAGTAGAATAAAAGAAAATTGGGATCAGAAGAGAAGGCCGTCTTTCATGGCCCCACAAAATGCCACTGTAAGAGTGGCAGAACCAAGACAAAGTTTTCCCTGGTGATCTTAAAAACCAAAACCACAGAGACCCGTGTAGTCTTTCAGAAGCCTTGGATCCAAATCTTTTAGGGCAGTGTTTCCCAACCTTGGCCCCCCCCCAGGTGTTCTTGGGCTTCATTTACAAGAAGCCCAAGTCAGCATACCTGCTGATCAGGACTACTGAGAATTGAAGTCTAAGAACATCTGGGGGCCAAAGGTTGGGAAATCCTTTAGGGGTTCATAGGTTATTTACAAAACATTTTGAATATGGCCCAGAAATGGGTGGCCAGTCAGTAGAACTATTGTAATAGGGTAAAGGTCTCTCTTGATCAAAAGCCACTCATTTCTTTCTTTAAGGAGTGGTGCTCATCTCTGTTTACAGCCAAAGAGTCAATGCTGTCTACATCTGCAGATGTTTCCATGGTCTTGTGGCAGGCATAACTAATCACCAGAGCACACAGAATGCTATTACCTTTCCCAGCGAAGTAGTACCTATTTATCTACTTTCAATTTCTAGCTTTGGAACTGCTAAGTTCCAAAGTTCTGGTGTGCCTCTGGGTGCAATTCAAGGTGCTGTTTATGACCTTTAAAGCCCTACATGGTAGTGGACCGGGTTACTTAAGAGACCGCATCACCCTGAGAACACCTGCCCATCCCACTAGGGTGGACTGGAGGGGCTCTCTATGGCTCATCTCTCCAGCCCTAGACAGAGGGCCTTTTTGGTATCTGCCCCGGCCCTCTGGAGCCTCCTGCCGATGGACCTCTGCCTCCAACCACAACTACTGTCCTTTAGGAAAGAGCTGGCCCAGTGGGTGTGGGGTGCTGCTGTTGGATCTACTCCACTCCGCTGGCTCATATGACCATCTGACAATTTTGTTATAGGGATTTTAGATTTTTTAGATTCAAGCTTTTGTGATTTTAAGATTTTAGAGATTTTAGTGTTTTTATGATGTTTTATCCATATATATGGGTTGTTCTAATGGGTTATGTTGGGGTGTTTCTTATGTTGTAAGCTGCCCGGAGTCTCCTCGGTGAAGGGACGGCTAAACAAGTCAAATAAAGAAATAATAATAAATTGGCAGGAGCTGGGATGCTCACTCTGTCATGCAATCTCAGCATCTTAACCTTCCAGTCATCAAGCTCAGCACCTTCACCACTAAGCCCCCATGGCCACCCTTGTAACAGGGGAATTATACATGCTTTCTGTAACCAGCTCCAGTTAGCAATCTGGCTGCAGCATTTCGGACCCATCGAAAGTTTCTGAACATTTTAAAGTCCATCTTAACAATGCTAGCTTTTGAGCTCATACTTACAGTAGAAATCTAATTTTAATTCTTTTGCACAAGCATTCAAAATTCCTCCTTGCCAGTAAGAATTTGCAGTCCAGTTGAATGTACCTGTTCAAGGTTGAAATGAAATAAAGAAGCAATTTCCTTTGCTATTTTAAAACTTATTTTATCCCTCTCTTTGCAGGAGAACTGTAAAACCTCTCTGTACAAAATGGTTTTTTATGTGCCACAGCACTGTTAGAGAATATTAGCTTTACGATCTATCTGGAAACCACAAAAATGCTGTTTTAATTAAAAACAAAACTGAACAGTGGAATCATGTACCAACATGTTGCTGTCAGCGCCCTGCTAACGATCTGAATTGAACTGTGTATATCACTCCCTCAGCTACAAAGATCTGGGTGCCAAAAAATGTTGCTTAAGGTCTTTTTAAAGGTACAGGGAGATTATTTCTAATTTGTATTTCAAATTAGTTGTACCCAGTAGTAATGACACCCACTGTCAAAACCAGAGATTAACGAACAGCTAACTACATAACAAGAAAACTTTTTATCTGGAGCAGGAAAAGAACAAATGAGATTTTCCTCACACATTGTATTTATGCTTCTTTTCTCATTTTGACACTATTGGATGAACTGCATAAGACTTCAACAGGTATTGCTCAAATTACATTCCGCATAGTTAGTTAATGAGTCAAGATTTTTTCATTAACCATGTGGTAAATTAATTTTACCTCTTTATGAAGCAGTGCTGAGAAGATTGTGGATCTCCATGCGTTGTTGGACCCAAGTATAATCAAAGGTCAAAAATCTGAAGGAGCCTAAGTTCATTATCTCTGCTGTAATGAAATATCACAGAAGTTCTCCTTTTTCATGTTCCACATGATGATCTGCTGTTTTATCTGTTATTGTCATCTGTAATTCCGTACCAATGCATCTGTATCTGTAATTACACATCAATGCTGTGGAATTCCCTACCAGTAGAGCTGCGCCTGGTACCATCTCTCCATATTTTTAAAAAGCAATTGAAAATTTCCCTTTTTATGGAAGCCTTTTGCAATATTTTACCAATGACCGATTGTTAGGCATTTTATTCTGCCCCACTGCTTCCAAAATAGGCTTTCTTATGTTTGGGTTTTGAGGGGTTTATATGAAAATTTTAATATTTGTGTCAGTTTGTATTTTTGAATTTTATGCTGTAAGCTGCCCTGAGTATGAAAGTTTTTCCTAGAAGGAATAAATAAATGTATGTTATGGTTCTTTGTTACATTGACTTTGTTTTCTGTCTGCCCTCAAGAAGCCAATTTGGTTGGCCACCTCGTTTTATTTTCCTCACAATGTCATATTCTCAGACAATCATTCTCAGATAATTTGAAGGCAACAGGGAAAGAGAGGAGCCCAAATATGAGAAGATTAGGTCCAATAAAGGAAACCATAGCCCTTGAGTTTGCAAGTTGATCTGAGGACAGAATCTTGTCAGGCTCAGTAATTTATAGGCAAAGTGGACAACTCATAACAAAAATTGTGCAATATAATGTGCCCTATAACTGGAGGAGGAGGTCTGGATTTTTTCCCCCCCAAAACACCAGCTGCTCTGCTAATAGATTGTCTCTGTCGCCTAGGAAGGGCAGGAAATAAGTCCAATTCAGTGAGAGTGCATTCAGCCAGTCTTGCAAGCCAGACTTGCAAATTGACAATTGTGTCTGATCTTCTTCTTCTTCTGTGTCTAGGCCAGATGTGAAGCTGCCAAAATGAAGGTATCTCTTGATGACCTAGTGTGAGAAAGATTAGCCAGCAACACAAGGTTGCTGTTATCAGGGTACACCCGATTGTGGTTCAAAAAAACAAACAAACTCCACAATTTTTGAGGAGACTCTTTCTGTGTACCCCTCTGAACTGAGAAAGTGCCTTCTGTAGGTTGTGGGCTCTTTAAGTTTGTCCCCAGAACTGGGTTGAGAGAAACAGCTCTGTTTTGCCTGACAGCCTGCAATTACCATTTTTGGCTTGCAGGAAATAGATTTCTGCAGTTCTGCCATGGACCAAGTAGGCATTTGCTGCAGTAGTTGCAGAGCAACACCCAAGGCAGTCTCTACTTGATACCAATTTGACAACCACTTGGCTAAGCTCTTGGTGTGTGGGACGCTTGTTTCTCTGAACTTAGTCGTTTGTCAGAAATATCACAAGTGTTTGTTTAAGGCACTCGTCTCTTTGCTAATGGCACTTAAATATTTTTGGATTGCTCAAAGTTCACAAGCTGCAGCTTGAAGTTCAAGTGCAGAAGTTACATAGAAAGGGCTGGTCTCTCCAGAGCAAATGTTTTACATGCAGAATTTTGTAGATTTAATTATCAGCATCTTTTAACAACAACAGCAAAAAACAAAAGGTTGGGAACAGATAATTGGAGAAACTCCTGATGTCAGAGGTGCCACCAATTAGGGTAGGTGATAGATGATGACGAATGAGCAAATGGATTAATGGGCAATTGTGCCCCTCCCAAATTAAAATTGGCTTATATGCCTTCTAGTAGTCCTAGCCAGCTCACATAAAGTGAAGGAAGTCTGAGAGCTGCACACATGTGAAGGGTCACAATCTGATAGAAACATTTGAAGGGTCACAATTTGACCTGGCAGGCAACACCCTTCTCTCTCCTGGGAGAAAAGTATTAGGTTTAGTTCTATCTATAAACCACAAAATGTAGTTTTGAACCTTTAACGTCTCTGATAAGTTGATTATCAGAGGTGACATTCAAGCTGGCATTGCAATTAATAATGTAATGAATTTTCTTTACGTCTGCACATCTGAGGGAACTAATCTAATTTGGATTTTGGGGACCAGGAAGTATATATATTTCAGGGAAAATGTTTTATGTTTTGCAGAAATATAAGAGTATAATATATAAATTATATATTTATAAATATATAGGTTTCAGGGATTTATTTATATTTATATATATTTCAGGGGAAATGTCTTCAATTTTCTCTGAATGGTCACTTTGCTTAACAAATAAAACCAACCAAAAGCTCGCTTAACAAATAAACCGTGGTTTGCAATCACCCCCCCCCACACACACACACACACAATTGGTCACTTACAATGGTGTTTTGCTTAAAGAACAAACTCGCTTAAAGAGCAATCCTGTGGAACGCATTATGCTCTTTAAGCGAGGTACAACTATTTATGGAGACTCTTTCAACCCACACAAGGAAAGAGTTGGCCATTAAGTGTAGACAAGTAGTTTCTTCTTCTTTCGTCTTCTTCTACTGTATCTGAACCCAAAAATAGGTGGACATTGTGGCGATCACCCATGAAGACTGTCCTTAGAATATAATGCAGTGGCCTTTCATTTGCATCACTTTCAGGTCCTGAGCCCTTTTGGCATGCAAAGTCCTCAGGCCAGTATTGATGAAGCTGCTGCCCTCCATCAAGATGGATTCAAGTGGGATTTAATCCATTTGGGGACAATCACTCTGCTCTGTGGACTTCAGCATCCAAGGCCATTAGTCCTCATGGTTGTCAGGTTAGTTAATCACTGGTTGACACTCAGCATTGAGTCACTAGCTGTTTGGTCTGCAATAATGCCATAACAGGATAACCTGGCCAGACATTGTTTTCCTAAAACAAAGATAAGCAGACTTGATTTTAAAAGCTGCTTGAATTAATTTCCATCTGAAATAGAAGGTTTTGGCTCTACTCATGACAACTAGAAACAGCCTTTGCCATAGCTCAGCAACTGCTAAGATCTTCTTAAACTGGGGCTCACCCACTCACCTGTCTCTCTCAGCTCACATGTACTAAGTGGGATGAAACAGAATGGAGTAGAACATCTTTTTGAGGTTCTCTGAATACTTTACATGAAAGTCAAGACAGTGAGTGATGTGTGTTCATCTGCTGAGGTCATGATTGTGTTTTGCCACTGTTCCTTGTTCTGCTTCTGTGGAGGAACTTTCTGTGTGGGAGGGAGCATATGGGGGAGCAAAGCATGCCTTGTGGTCCCATCATACCTAGCACTGAATTCCCTTAACCACCTTCATTTCTTTATGCTTTTGTGAAATGCAGGGATCTTTTTAAAATGACCACTAAGCCTCCTACATCACTGATGTCCCCCATCCTTCCTTCTCCAACTTTTCCAACCTTGTCTGATTTTGAAAGTTAAGCAGGATTGGATGAAGTAGTACTTGGAAGAAGGACTACCAGGAAATATTGGGGATTTCTATGAAGGGTTAGGGAAGAATTGTGCTGGAGATCCGGTAGAAGTCAGAGATGGAAACTTTGGGCTAAACATACTGATGACCTGACTTAGAATAAGAAAGCTTATTTGTACTTTTTCACATTCTTTCAGAGGAATGAAAAAGGAGAAAAGAAAAGAATGAAAAAGGAGAAAAGGAATGAAAAAGGAGAAAAGGAATGAAAAAGGAGAAAAGAAAAGCACACATGGTTGTACTCTACTGGAAACAGAAGGAAATGCCCCCGAATTTTACAGCATCATTTGGATTGCTGCATTTTATACAATCTATACTTTATTAGCAATGTATTTGGCATGAAGTGCAGGATCACCACCTTGCCATCTAGATGAAGGTCCTCAGATAAGTTACTTAAGGGCAGGTGGATGCTTCTTAGGTGTGAAGGATCCCATTCCAGTTCAAACACCTGCCTAAACACACATAAATATGCACTTACATGCACATACACACCACTCTGGTTAAATGGTTCTGCAGCTCTGGTGCCTAGCAAGTGGAAGAAGATTATGCATTATGCAGCCAAGCCACCAAAGTGGAAAAGCCACACCTGCCAAGCATCTCCCTGCCCTCCAGCTGTTAGTAAAAACAAGACTGCTCTGATTTGGGAGGAAACCTCTTTTAAGAAATCTAACCAGAAAATAACTGCCAAATAGTAAATGCCCCTCCAAATGCTGATGTACAACCAGAATTGATTTTAAAAAGGCAGAACAAATCTCCCAGGTCCCATTTGGACTCCCTAAGAGGTAGTGATGGCTAACCTTGGCACTCCAGTTGTTTTTGGACTTCAATTATCAGAAGCCCAAGTCAGCACTCATGCTGATCAAGGCTTCTGAAAACTGAAGTTCAAGAACATCTGGAGTGCCAGGGTTAGCCATCACTGTACCTAACAGTATACCACACTCTGCAGAATCATTTGGTTAGTTATACCAACATAAATGCAATTGTGTAAGTGGCTGCAGCAAATAACTGCCTCCAGGCAGAGCTGCTGCCCTTTCAGAAGGGTGTAAAAGCCTGGCTAGCAGGGCAGGTCTGGGGTACTGGAGGCACAACGACCTCAGCCTGCTGGCTGGTTTGACCTCCTCCCCTGCTCCCTTAAGTTCTTAAGTTTTTAAATCATACAAGTTTTAGTCTTAGTTTTAATTGGTTTTAACTGTGGATTTTGAGAACATTTAGAATTTTAGCCTGCACTGTTTTGATGTTTTTTAGGATGTATTAAACTACCCTGGGTCGCCTTTGGTGAGGAGGGTGGTATAGAAATTTAAATAAATAAATAAATAAATAACTGTTGATTAATAATTGCATTGTTTATTGTATGCCATGCAAATGGAGGTGTGATAAATGATACAACCAGCTACTTGTTAATAATAATAATTTGCTCCTCCCATTTACAGCATTGCACTTATGCTGGTGTAACTAACAAAAAGGCTTCTGGCCAGTGACTATTCAGGTGAATAAAATGCACATTCAATCATCACAGGCCATTATCTATCAAGAGGCTAGATTAAGAATTGTAGGTTTTATAAGGATACTCCTAAACTGTAATGTCCATAGACAATATTTTAACATTTCCCTGTTATATTCTTCGTCTGGGAGGTCTTCCTTGCAGCAAAAAAAAAAAAAAAAATGATTAGCTGTGGAACAGAAGATGATGGACACTCTGCTCTTGAAAATGTTTAAGTAGAGGTTGAATGGGTATCTTTGCCAGTGGGATACTTTAGCTGTGGAATTCATGCATTAGCACAACCTTTGTAGTTTTTTCCAAATCTACAATTCCATGAGTCTATGGAATGGTTATGGATGGAACTAGCCAGCATGGATCTGCCTTCTGCACAGCTTTAATGCACATATAGACAACATTTAGCCTACTACAGGCAATCTTTGCAATTCTTCAGTATTGTCCAAAACTCATAATGCACTAGACCTCATATTTTCTGCACTAGTTTGGATACATCTAAAGTATTCTGTTCAATTGTGGACACTGAACTTTCAGAAGGATGCCAACAAACTGGAGCAAGTTCAGAGGAGGCCAACAATGATGATTAATTAACTGGAAACAAAACAGTATGAAGAAATACTGAAAGAACTGGACATGTTTTGCCTTAAGAAGACTAAGAAGGGGCTATGATAGCACTTTTCACATTCTTGAAGGATAATCATAAAGAGGAGGGCAAGATCTGTTCTCAGAATGCAGGACACGTAATAACAGGCTGAAACTACAGGAAGCCAGATATAGGCTGAATATCAGAAAAATGTCAGAACAGTATGATAATGGAACCAATTACCTTGGGAGGGCTTTAACGCTGGAGGCATTCAAGAAAAAAAATTGGCAACCATCTGTCAGATCTGTATTAATTTAGATTCCTGCACTGAGCAAGGGGTTGGACTCAATGGCCTCATAGGCCCCTTCCACACCAATTATGCTATAATTCTATGACTCTATATCAGTAACAAATTGGCTGCTGATTAAAGGTGATTTTGGAGTGCATGCAAATTGTACACAATGTGACAGACTTTTGCATCCTGAAATTACCAAAATAAATTACTATTAATTATCAGTGATTTGCCACTGGTGCTGATGAGGTCATCACTGTTGTGTATGTAAAGATCTGTAGCAGGATTTAAGTTGTCATTGGTTAAGCATTCAAAAGATGGATAATATGGATAGATGCAGATATCTTATGTGTCAGTGTTGCAGTGGGATGCATGGGGAAAATGAGTACTTTACTTTTGAACAATTTGGCCTCCCCACACCCCATGCTCAAAATAAGGAGCCGAACACATATGTTGGAATGAACTAGGGCAGTGGTTCCCAACAAGGGGTACACAGCCCACTAGTGGACTTCAATTCCCAGAAGCCTCAGTCAGTACATTGGCTGATCAGTGCTTTGGGGAAATGACTTAGGCTTCTAGGAATTGAAGTCCAAAAACCAGCATTTGGGAAACACTGAACTAGGGCCGCAACTTAAAGCTAAATGTTAATCAGAAACTGCTGCGGCGGGCCCTAAAGTAGTACAGATCTGGGAGCTGGGGCCAGGAGGGTCCCAGTGGCCCTTGCTCCTGATGTGACTGCATGAATCCCAAGTGCCTGAAGAATTATCACCACCAGTGGTCCCACTGCCAAACACCCAGCATAGCCTGCTAAGCTCCCACCCTGCCAGCTGAATCTCATCATCTCAGCTGATGAGATGAATGATGCACAGTTGCTGCCCATGACCCCTGGAACTCACTGATACTTGGTTGGGCACAGCACTACTCACCAGTTGTGACCTGTTTAAAATGGCACCACTCCCCTGATTTGCCTATCAGCCCTGAGGTAATCAATACAGGATAGGCAAAAATAATAATATTCCACCACCATCAAATGCCAATCAGGTGATGAGACCAAAAATTACTATCCCACCCTGAAGCGATCAGCTATTCTTGGACTGGACCATAGGGTGGGCGGGAGGGTTGCCACTGCCCTCAGTGAAAAGGGAGAGCATGAGGCAGAACCAGCCTTAAAAGGGCTGGTGCTTCCGTCCTGCCCCACCCAATGTGAGAAATTCTGGTTGGCTCCCCAGAGTGGTCTGACTCAATCTTGGGCAAGAGAGTGGTAATGGACTCACTCCCAGCAGCTGTGCACTGGTCAGAGACAATCCTTCTTACTACAGTTTGTCAGAACTCATAAAAATGTTCTGCATGTTATTCACAGGGAGACCTGAGTGTGTCAGACAAGTTCACCCCTTCATTGATCCTTCTTCACTCCCTGGAATTTATATTACACAAAGGGGAGGTCTATTTTCCACAGCTAGATAAGAGGCAACGTTTAAGTCTGTTATAGTAGATTTTTTTTCTAAAGTGGCACCTGCTAATATTAAAAGATCAGGGCCATGTTTGGATTGAATCTGGCTACCCATCTCAGGGGCTGATTTGTCATCAAGAAGCAGCCCCTTAAGTGAAGCTTTGAAAAATGGTTAGTTGATTGGTCCATTCTTACCTCTGGGGTTTCTTGTATCTTTGCGTCTCAGCTGAACCTCTGACTTTCTGTAACCATGCAATTAGGTTAAAATATCCAATTTCTTTCCTTTTTATTTATTTATTTATTAAAGAGAGCAATTTTCTAAATCCCCACAGAACTCAGAAATGTGAACCCTACAGGCTCAAAAAATGGCACATCAGTAAAATCTACCGTAAATGCTGTTATTTCTAAGGCTAACTAAAAGCTCCCTTGATTATTTTTTTAGCCTTTTTGTTGGGGGTAGGAGGGAGCAAATGGCTGCCTATGCTAAACATCATCCCTTATGTGCATGACAAAACAAACACAAAAAACTGCACTGACATGGCATGTAAGGATATGTATATGGTTATTGGTTCCTTGGCGGTAATAAGCTTATGTCTGAAAAGTTGCTGTCCATCAGCCCCTCTTTAAAAGCAAAATTGATTTTGTGGCCTAGTACTTGGAAATACTGAAATTTTAAGCTGCAAACTGCTGGGTTTGGCTGAGTAAGAAAATCCTATTCCCAGCTACTGGCCATGGAAAGCAAAACCTCCCCAAGACAGTTTTTATACTCTTGTGCCTTTTACTCACAGGCTTGTCTATTAAATTAAAGGCCATTATATGCTCTGCCATATCCTTGAGGGAGCTGTATGCTTCAGCAAAGGGCTCTCCACAGCCAGGAGGAACCAGTCACAATTTGTGATTAATCTGAAGCTCCTTGCCACTTTCTGAAGATTAACACCAAGACTAGAATCCCTTTTGAGAATTGCCAAGGAAGCAGAATCGTGTAATACTCCCATGAAAGCAGAGAGAAGTTTGGAGACTTTATTAGTGTTAGCCAGCTATGAACTCAAAGCACACCTATTTTACAAAGAACCTGCTTGGAAGAATTGGAACCAACTTCTCCCAAGTTTTCATTCTTGGCTTTAAAAAGGTGGTACATCAATCCAAAACTGGGATGAACTGTAATTTTTGCATCCCAGAATACTATGGAAGCCTTAGAAATTAAAATATGGGGTAGACCTTGCTAGTTGTTCTATTGGTTTACAAATTCCAGTGCACTACAACCAGCAGAGGGGATTTGGGGAAATGTAGGACAGGAAATAACTTTCTAGATTCTACTGTAATGATGCTGGACAACAAATACAGGAGAGAAGAAACAGGTATAAAAGCAAATGGCTACTATAAACAATGCTCCCATTGCCTCACATTAAGAGGCTCCACGATAAAACAAAGTGTGCTTGGACTCAAATTCTGGCTGAGCTGGTGCTCTGAGCTAAGCTCTGGGATGAAAGGCATCCTGTTCCATAGTATTTCTATGCCCACCAAAGTTAACTGTTGGTGATCCCCAAATTTGGGGAAATACAGTGGGTGCCAAAAATGTATACACATTTTAAGAATTTGGAAAAAAATGTACAGTAAAACACCAGATAACGATTGGATTGGATAATGCTAAAATCACATAATGTTAAGTAATCTGGGGAAGAGAATTGGATCAAATAATGTTAAGGTCCTATGGGATGGATCGGATAATAACCGCTAAAGCCTGTGTGATTACAGTGTATCTCTATGGAGCTTTAACGTTATCCAATCCATCCCATAGGATTTGAACATGGATTGGATAACACTAAAAATCGGATAACACCAAGACTTGTGGAACCAAGTTTTAGCGTTATCCGGTGTTTTATTGTATTAAAGTTGTAATATTTGATATATACTGATAACAAAAGAGGAATACAAATCACATTTGATGTCTGCAATTACAAGGGGTGCTCAAAATTGTAACCATCCAGAAACATCTGATTACGACAAACTACTGCTTGAGCAATGTTGGCCAAAGTGTCCACTTGTACCACTGCACATGCCATTTCAATTCCTTCTCGAAATACCACCAGTGTAGCTGGTTTTCTATGGTACACCACATCCTTTAAACCCCCTCCCCCATAGGTAGAAGTCAAGGGGTGTTAAGTCAGGAAAACATGGGGGAATTTCAACCACACCTCTTCAAAATAGTTTTGCGCTCCTCAAACAAAAACTGTGCTTCTGCCATTTTCTTTGACTGTACTGCCTGTTGTATGGTCGTGGTAGCAATAATTTTTTAAGCAAACATCATACTACATGTTGCTACTGTAATTCAACATTGAAAAGTAATATGTGTATACATTTTTGGCACCCTCTGTATATGTTAGGGGCTATCATTTAGGATACCTTCTAGCAGTGTACTGAGCTAGTCTCATTCAATTAGATAGAAAATAAATTCCTCTTTAAAAGCATTTCAAAGGGAAAGATGTTTCAGAAAAATTATCATAGGGTAGATTTAGGATTCTTCTACTTATCTTATTTATGGGATGCCTGGGGAATGCTTGTACGCACCTTTTTAGCTACACAACCATCCCTGTAGCAACAAACAGCCACCCTCAGGTTTCCCATCTTCAATGAAACCCCAAGGGAAAATGTCATAGAGAAATTTCTCCCACAGACCTTTATTAGATCAAGAAGTGCAAGCTGCAGAGCAATGTAATAGGAAAGAAAAAACAAAAATTTGGCCACATTTTAATGTTACACAAAGCTGAAAACATATAATAGAACTCAAGGAATTTTAATGGATCCCCAAGAACAATAAAAAAAATAGAAACCTCTTCCATGGGGAAATACTTTTTGAGAGATACTGAAAGTGAATTGACTGATTTCCTGGAGCTAGGCACAACACACATACCTGCTACAGGGCTTATAGAAAAGTAGTTCTACTGCAAGCATATATGCATATGTTATGGGCCACCCAGTCGCATCTAATTTATGATGTCCCTAGTGGAGTTTTCAAGATACCACTAATACCTCGGATAACGTTTACCTCGGATAACGCTAAAATCGCATAACATTAAGTAATCTGGGGAGGAGAATTGGATCGAATAACATTAAGGTCCTATGGGATGGCTCGAATAACAACCGCTAAAGCCTGTGCGGTTACAGTGTATCTCTATGGAGCTTTAACGTTATCCGATCCATCCCATAGGATTTTAACATGCATCAGATAACACTAAAAATCGGATAACACCAAGACTTGTGGAACCAAGTCTTAGCATTATTACTGTATGTTATATATTTAAGTCTTACCCCTCACCTCTCAATTTCCCTGGCCAAGCAGGAATTTGAACACAGGTTTCTTGAGTCTTATTCATTACACCATGCTAACTTCATAAGAACACATATAGTAAAATCAAACTGTGTTTACAATGATCACTCAGAAGTATAGTATTTGAGATATATTGGAGAAGGTGATGAATTTTGAAGAATGACAAATTGTGCTAAGCCAAAATATCTCAGAAGACTTTTACCCAGTGGTGGGCATCAGCAGGTTCACACCAGTTTGCCAGAACAGGTAGCAGAAATTCTGGCTCTCCCTGCCCATCCAAGTTTTGAAATAAAGTAGTCCTAATTTGGGTGTAACACAGGGCTTTCCTCCTGGCCACGCCCAGATCAAGTAACCAAGATGTTCCCTGGCATGTTGTCAATTACTGTATCAGCAACTGGCTATAACAAGTTATACAAATCTGATAGCAGGAGGATTCTGCTCCTATCTACCAATGGCAAACCCATTATCAGAATGTGAACTGTTATGTCACAAAAAATATATGCACAATTCATGAACAGATATCCTGAGATTTGAAGAATTATTAAAAATCTTAACATAGAGGGAAGTTTAGTGGCTAGAGAGCATACTAGGTAATTAATTTCTGAGGATGTGAAATTGAAGACTGGTAGAAAAGAATGTTTTGAAATAAGAGGAAATAGAGGCTGATTACAGGTTGGTATAAGGAAAGGCAGGGACTAAGGTGGTTCAAATAATTAAGATGAACTTGATAACTGGAAGGTCAGAGTTCGATTCCTGAGTACTTCACGACAGAGTGAGCTCCTGTCTCTGGCCCAGCTCCTGGCAAACTAGCAGTTCAAAAGCAAGAAATTGCAAGTAGATAAATAGGGACAACTTCGGTGGGAAGGTAAAGAGCATTCCATGCATTCTGGTGTTGAGGCATGTGTCCATGAAAATGTCTGCAAATGCAGACAGCACTGGCTCTTTAGCTATAAACAGAGATGAGCACTGAACCCTAGAGTTGGATATGTCTGACTTTCGAGCAAGGGTGACCTTTACCTTTACCTATAAGGAAAGGCAGGCTGTTAAATAAAAGACCTTGCTGCTGCTGCTGTTGCTTTCTCCACGACCACCCCAGGAACATCACAGAATTCTCCCTGCCTGTCAGGCAGGGGGAATGAGGGCCAGCTGTGTGAACTGTTTCTCTTGACTGTACTGTATTTTACACTGTATTTTTTAATGTAAAATTTATTGATTGCATTATGTGCTGCATCTGTTGATATATTTTTTATATTGTGCTGTATTTATACTTGAGATTGTGATACTGTACGTGTTGCTTATGTTGTGTGAGCCGCTCTGAGTCACCTCAGGGAGGAGAGGAGAGTGGGATATAAGTCTAATTTAATAATAATAATAATAATAATAATAATAATAATAATAATAATAATAATAATAATAATAATAATAATAATAATAATAATAATAATAATAATAATAATAATAATAATAATAATAATAATAATAATAATAATAATAAATCTCTGCCTTTTAGTCCCTTCCAGCCTTTTTTATTATATAAACTACTAATCTTTCATTCTCGTGTGTGCAGATTTCTTTATAGGTTGGTTGTCGCAGCTGTGTGACATGTACCTTCTCTGCAAAGCATCAATACGGCTCATTTGTGACAGTTCTGCTCATCAGTATTTGGTGAGCAAGTGGCACACAGGAGCACAGCCACTTCACTAGCAGAGTTTCACCATCGATCTGGCGAAGCACTTGAAAGAATGGGAGTAACAGGGCAATAAAGCTTGCAATATATCTTCCAGCTTGGCTTTTGGCCTGTATAGATCAGAGTTGCATTAAGAACATTATAGCCTGCCTAGATTTGATGGGAACAGACTTGGTTGGGAGGAAAGGATGAGCTGCTAATAAAAAAAGAAAGAAAATATACACAAAGAAAAATATTATACAATAAAAGACTTCCAGCTTTCAGAGCACCTCAGATGTCAATCTAATCTGAACTAATTTCGCAAACATTTGGGGGAGGGGAATGGGAAAAAAGTATGTGAAGACAATAAACAGACACTTTTCTTGCCAGTGAACAAGTCAGGGAGGCTAACTTAATATAAGTCTAGGAAGGGGGACACATGAAATGATTTGCAACAGCTCCCATGCAACTGTCAGCATATTTATATAACAGTAGTAGGACGGTTACACCTGTTTAGCAAATCTACCATAATTGCATTATTATTATTATTATGCTATCCATGACTATGCCCAGTCCTTAGGTGGAAACTAGGTGGGATGTTTCCAGTCAGTGTTCTTGTTTTGATCAAGAGGGATGGGTAGCAATAATTTTAATAATGCCTCTTATTTTTAATTTTTTAAAACTGCTCTCTAGCAGGAAACATTCTCAGAGCAGCTCGTGTATCAATAAACAGAGATTGCCCCCAAATTCATAAGCTTAAAACAAACAACATTAAAGCAAAGCAAAATAGCCCTGGTAACACAGTGATTAAACTGCTGTACTGCAACCAAAAGGCTGTGTGTTCAATCCTGATCAGGGCTCAAGGTTGACTCAGCCTTCCATCTTTCCAAGGTCAGTAAAATGAGTACCCAGCATGTTGGGGGAAAATGGTAGATTAACTTGTGAACCACTCAGAGAGTGCACTAAGCACTATGGAGCTTAGTGTAAAAGTTGTTGCTTGGCTTTTGCTTTTGGAAATGAGTTGTCCACTTCTCAGGCACTTTAGAAGTTGTTGCAAGGAGTTGTCCACTTTGCCAGTAACACCGAGTGTTGCTTGCTGGGAGAATGGTGAAGCTGGTGAGAATTGCACCTTGTCCCAGCCACTTTGCTTAGGGAAGGTTAGTTCAGAAAACCACAGCATTTCTGGTGCTGAGCATGGAGCTCCGAAAAAAGCTGAAGCATGCCTCATGATGAGCAACTGGGCTCCTGCCTCCTGCTGCTGCTAATGGCTTCTAGCCTTCCCAGAGTCACCCACTACAGACAGAGTTTCTGCCAAGATAAGTGTTATTGCCATTTTTTAAGGAGCACAGATGTTTGAACAGAAGGGGGATGCCAACATGGACACCCCATGGGACAATTACATGTAAAATAAACCAGTTTGTTTTGTTGGTGGCTTGGTTCTTTCGGTCGTTATTTATTCCTTTAGGTCACTTGTATGTCTAGCTCAGTGACAAATAAGAAAACAGCCTGCTGAGAAACAATTTGGTATTTAGTACAAAGGGATTGCAGTGGCTTAGTGGCTAAGGCACTGACCTTGATAACCAGAAGGTCAGCAGGTCAAGACCCAAGTGGTGCCAGATGGAGTGAGCCCCCATAATCTGTCTCAGCTCCTGCCAGCCTAGCAGTTTGAAACCAAGAAATTGCAAACATACAAATAGGTACTGCTTTGGTGGGAAAGGTAACAGCATTCTAGTCATGCCTGCCACATGACCATGGAAACATCTGCAGATGTAGACAGTGCTGGCTCTTTGGCTGTAAACAGAGATGAGCACCACACCCTAGATTCGGATATGACTGGCTTTCGGGCAAGGGAGATCTTTATGGTTGGTGAGCGCCTCCATGGAACAAACTTCTGCTGGCATCTAATGAAAGAGATGGACTGCTTCCACTTGCCATTCAGGTTTCCTTCAGCACACATCTCATTTCAAGGAGCCTGTTGGCACGTGTTCAGGCAGGAGCCTCGAGCTCCTCCAGTGTTTTATTATTATTTTATTATTATTATTAACTCTAAATCACAGTCAAAGGCTTCAAGTCAAACCTGTGAAGCCTTAATCCTTCTAAATAGAGTGAAACCTCCCCTGCAGATAAAAAGGCATGTCAGGTTCCTAGTAAGAGAAGCAAGCGGGTGGGTGACACGCAGCCTCCTACCTCCCTTTTCCCTTAGGGAAATATGGCCCTGCAGGAAGAGGCAGAGAAGAGGGAAGATCAAAGTGAACGGCAGGATTGCTGCCTTCTTTCCAACCAAAGAGAAGCTAAACCTATCATTACTAAAGCAAAGTGCTGTTAAGAGATGAGCTGAGAGTTGGGTGAGGACAGCACAAAATAATTGTATCAACTGCACATAGTAAAGGTGGAGCTGTGGAGCTTCTTAAGAAGCTGACACTGGTAGGGAGAGATCATTGGTTCTTCCTTCTCCTGAGTTGACCAAGACATGAGAGGGATCGCTGGGTCTCCTTCATTTTCATAACTGATGTGAAAACGCTAGTGGGTTAGCTTTTGTCACTTACAGTCATCACCAGCTTGTCAAAAGGATTTCTCCTGAAACCAGCCCTCTCTTTGTTCTCTGTTTTTCTTGAACAGGGCCTGGACTTGCAGTGAAGTGAGTTTACAGCTTGTTCTGGAATGTTGTTTTAATGTTTTGCTGCATGAAAACAACAAGATTTCAGATAGCAATCAAACAAGCAGATTGGAATACAGACTAGGCTAGGATGTTAGTTTTTAATTTACACATTTTTTTAAATGCAAGAAAGTGATACTTTTGTTGGATCACTCAAAAAAGCAATCATTGTTTGAGCTTTCATGATTCAAGATCACTTATTCAGGCAGGCATCAGTTCCTTGTGGAAAGTGAAGGAAATTATCAATGAAAGTCCCATCCATAGCCAGGCTCTCTCCTTAGAAATGAATTTGAAAAAGCAGCAGGCTGTATGGCACCCTTCTTTTTAAAAAAAACTTATAAAAAACTTACACAGATACATGTTCAAATTACTTTGGTCTTCGCCCCACCCTCCACCCCCAGCTCAGAAATAAAGAGACCAGACACAGTTTAACTAGGGTCACTGCTTTTATTATATACGAACATGCTCCTTCAGGAGTTGTGACTCTAGGGTAGATCTCTGAGTCAGGCAACATGGGATTCCTGCTGACCCCTGCCTCGCTCTCTGCATGGTGCAGTGGTTAAACTGATGTACTGAAGTCAAAATTACTGATGTTGTAAGTTTGATCCTGACAGGACTCAAGGCTGACTCTGTCTTTCATCCTTCCAAGGTTGGTAAAATGAGTACCCAGCATGTTTGGGGCAAAATGCCAAATAACTTATGAACTGCCCAAAGAGTGCACTAAGCGCTATGTAAGCAGTATATAATTTAATTGATATATAACAAAAATCACCCTCATTTACCTGTCCAGCCTCTTCCATGGTTGCAACACACCAAGGTCATAGCAAGTCTCAAAGTAACCCAACTTTATTGAAGGGGGTGAGTGGAATATTTCAATATTGAGTCTTGAAACAAACAGACTTTTATGCCCAGCACTTAATGCCTGTTTCAGGGTGGATAGTACTGGCAATGCCACCCATTTGCCCATTTTCTTTCCTGGGCTGTCAGAACCAGCAGACATGGCGGTGGCAACCGGGGCACTTGGAGGAATGCTGGGTGTCCCCAAATCCTTTGGGGTAAATGTTGGGAGACTTGTGTTGCCCCCTTTCCCAGCATTGCCACTCACTCTAATATGACAGCTTTGGGGGTTTCTGTTCTCTGACGTGCCTATTGATGACATCTGAAATGCACCCATTCTCCAGCCCAATGTTTCCCAAACTATGTTCTGTAGAACACTGGTGGGCTTCAATTCCCAGAAGCCTAAGTCAGTACATTGGCTGATCAGTGCTTTGGGGAATTGATGTAGGCTTCTGTGAATTGAAGTCCAAAAACCAAAGATTGGAAAACACTGCACCTATGGGTTTTTTGTTGTATCCAAGGCCCACCCCAGTGTATGGTTCTTGGCCCAACACCTTCATGTACAAATGTTGTAGAAGGTGAAACTACCATCCTTAATGCTGCTTCTTAATAATTACATTACACAGCGGCAGTTGTTTTTCATTAAGGGAAGGAACCAACACTTGATATTTTCAGGGATATTTTTTTCTGTGTTTCTTCATTACAAGTAGGATTGCTCCTTCTTTAAATAAGGCTGGAGGCACATATAGATGAAAGAAAAAATAAATGAGTATAGGTGAAAGCGCTGGAGGTAAGATTTCAGGCCTTCCTGAGATTAGCAGTTACCTGCAGAGGCTATTCTGTATGTTTATGTCACTGATTATCAGATAAAATTCTTTCTTTAGTTGGCAAAAGCTTCATAATTCTGATTTGAGACTGCAGGGCTCTAGCTGAATTTTGTCCAACTAGCTAAGTGCTACTCCCTCTGTTCCCTTTCAGCAGGTATGCTTAATAGGAAGTCCTAAGCATTGAAAGTCTGCACAGTAGACAGCTGTTCATCAATAATGGATGGTAATAACAGTCTTTTCCATTCACAAAATATATCCCACTGCTCCCAACTCATCTCTGGTGTCGCAGTCTTAACCCTCACACAGCAGAATGAGACATTTGGCCCAATAGCATCACTGGAAACCATCACCTCATGGGGTTGAATAAGTTGTTGTTATGTCCCATCAAATTGTTTCTGTACTATGGCAATCCTATGAATAAATGACTTCCAAATATCTTGTCATTAGTACCCTTCTTAGATGAACAGTCCTAGGGTGCCCTCAGAAGAAGAACATAGAAACCTACTTCTGCAAATTCTCTACTTGGAAAAGCCTGAAAAGGGTTGCCATGTCAGAATATACTGGATGACATTTATTATTATTATTATTATTATTATTATTATTATTATTATTATTATTATTATTATTATTATTATTATTATTATTATTATTATTATTATTATTATTATTATTATTGTCGTCGTCGTCACCGCCGCCGTCGTTATTTACAAATTTAACATTTGATTCACAGTTGAGGACTGGTATAAAATTAACAATTGAAATCCTAACCAAGGACCTAAGAACTGTTAAGGTAATCTCTTAGTATAGGGCAGGAGTTTGCAGCCTATGGCCTGCAGGCTGGATAGTGCCAAGTAATCCAGCCCCCGACCTCGCTCCAGCCACTACACCAGGGGACTCATTTACAGCCATGTAAACACATTTATGCAGCCATAAACGAGTCCATGGCCATTGTAAAATTCTTTGCCCCAGACAGACCAGGCACGTAATTTGGGGGTCCTCCTGGACTCTTGTCTACTGCTCGAAGAGCAGGTGGCAGTTGTGGCCAGGAGGGCTTTTGTGCAACTTTGTGTCAATTACACTCACTCCTGGACTGGGACTCCTTACTTTCAGTCACCCGTGCACTGGTCACCTCCAGACTGGATTATTGTAATGCGCTCTACATGGGGCTACCCTTGATGAACATCCGGAAGCTACAGCTGGGTCAGAAAGTGGCTGCCCAGGTGGTGACAGGGTGCGGGTGTTATGCCCGTACCTCCCCGCTGTGACGGGAGCTGCATTAGTTGCCAGTATGCCTCCGGGTGCAATTCAAGTTGCTGGTTTTGACATTTAAAGCCCTTCATGGTAGTGGGCCAGGATACTTAAGAGACCACATCACCCCAAGGTTTTCGACCCTTCCAACGAGAGCAGATCGTAGGGGCTCCCTAGTGGTCCCATCAGCCAGGGAGGCACATCTCACAAGGACCAGGAGGAGAGCCTTCTCTGTATCTGCTCTTGCCCTATGGAACCTCCTGCCACTTGAATTGCACCTCCAGGTAGAGTTGCTTCCCTTCAGGAAGGCCTTAAAAATGTGGTTATGCCAGCAAGTGTGGAGTACAACTGGGACCACAACCCATCCGTGCTGGCTTATTTAGCCCTGCCTGGGGTTCTTATTTACTCCTGCTTGGGTGTCCTTTTTAAAGGGGTTTTGGGAGGTTTTATGGATGTTTTAGATAGTTTTATAGTATTTGGTTTTCATTGGTATCAGATATGGGTTTTATGGTACCAGTCTGGCATGCTCAGCTGTCTGAAGGAACATGGTCCAGCCCATGGCTGGAAAATTTTGAGCTCTGATCACTAAGGGTACAACAACAGAGTTCATCCTCCATAGATGCTCAACTTCAATTTGCAAATCACAATATTTTATTATTTTCTCCAGTTGTTTGTCTTCAGTTGTTGCTGTTGTTGTTGTTGTTGGTGTTGTTGGTGGTGGTGGTAGGGGTGCAACAGACAGAAGATATCAATAATAAGCTTGAGATTTAGGGAACAGACTAATCTGTCTCTTTCATCTTCTAAAATGAGTGTAAGTTTTTTTTCTGTTCTGCCTTCATATCAGTTTGTATGTTGGGAAGGCAGGATGAGCATTTCACACACATTTTTGCAAGTGACACCATCTAAAATGCATGTATTTAATAGATGGTTTTTAAACAGCATCTCAGAGTTGGGAGATATTTGCATAAAATAGCTACATTCTGGTTTACAAAGTGTGAATTCACATGGTTTTTATGAAAATGCAAACCAAACAAAATTCTCCCTTTTCCTCTAAGTGCTGGAACCAGTTAAACATTCTCTCTCTCTCTTTTTTTTTTTTTTTGGGGGGGGAGGCAGGGTGTCTTATTTATCATGGCAGCCTTATCACTTGGGACTTTCTCTGTAAACCCGTCTTCCAAATGCAATCACCTTGGAGGACATAGCTACACCACCTACTCCTCTCATTTCATCCTAGATCACATAGTTCACATTTCTGTTTTCTCCTCACATATTGAGACAACCTTTTAGCTCTCCCTGCTGAAGATAATATTTGCTTTCCAATTGGCTTGATTTACCTCATGTTTTCAGAGCATGTGTGTTTCTGACGAGGAGCTCTAAAATAAACTGACTCATCCTCAGCTGCTAAGTTCTGACATGCACTCTCGATAAGTAAACTTAAGTGAGGGACAGAGGAGGGGGAAGGAGAGGAAGAACTACCCTGGCTCAAAAGCACCCCACTGCTCCGAGAAATGATCATTTTCCATCAAGCCGTTTACCACGAAACCCAGCTGGTGCCAATCTGGCCAGTCCATTTCTCCTAGCAAAGCTAACAAAGCACTTATTTGTTATCCAGGGAACTACCCTCTAATAGACTTCTAGTGAAATAATATTTGCTTTCCAAGCCCACTTTGAATCCCACTCATTTTTTAAAAAGATTGCCTCCGGCTGTCTCTGCTGGTCTAATCTAATAGTTTCTAGTTTGTACAAGCAATGTGCTTTCAGCCAACTATATAAATAACTTAGAGAGAAGAAGACACTTTTACAGAGCAGTATGCTGGGTGATATAGAATATGACAGATTAGCAAACGATGCCTCGGCCCAGTTCATCTGGGAACCCATGCCAGTTGAATATGAGCAATTACAATATTGTGTTTGGGCTGAAAGGATTGTCTATCTTTGTACAAAAAAAAGACTTGCAAGAAAAATAATTCTTGTTTGCTTTGTCCTGAACATAAAACTGATATAACAGCCAATCTTTTTCTCTCTCCCCCATTTGGTCCTTCTATTCATTTTCATCTCTGCAGCAGTAGCAAGAGAAAGGGGGAAAGAAAGAAAAGAGAGAGAGAGAAGGGGGACAGGATGGAAAATGAACTTCCCCCCCTTTTCAGTCAAAAGTTTTGGCTTGATTAAAACGAAGGCAGGAAAGACTAATATTGGGGAAGGGGGCTCCCTGATGTTTGTGAGGGAATGTCATATCATAATATCAAAGGACTCCTAGATCCCACCCCCACCTTTATGCCAACAGTGTTATATTTGTCTAAAATTAATATTACCTGTTCTCAATGGGACATCCTGATTTATCCTAGCTCACCTGCTAAGGTTACCCCATGCCTTATGTGTTCAAAGGGTTACAAAGGATGCACCCAAGTCATTTACATTGACAACAAATGTTTGAACCTGATGTTGATGGAAATTCAGATGGTTCTCTTCCACAGTGTATTCAGAGCTGCTTAGAGAGCCCATTTGTGCCAAAATGGAACTGTTCCAATGGTAAAAGTTACTATGTCATGAATTGAAATTCTGGTAATATAGGCCTGTATTTGAAATTTAAATGAAGGTTCTTTCAAAAACAATATTTATCTGTTGAGAAAAGTGTCCACAAAGTATTTTTCCATTTATGGAAGAGCTATCTATTGATAATCTACAAGTGATCTCCAAATGAAGATTAGCTTCAGATATTATACAGTAGATTAGGAAATGTTGACAGAAAGGTCCAGTATTTACATTTCTGCCGTACAGTAGTTCCTTATCCTCAAATCAGATGCCATACAGGAGACAGCAAAATATAGCCCCATTTTGGAAGCTTGTTATTGTCCTCCTGGAGAGTTCTTCAAAGGGTCCACTATATCTGATATGCTGAAATACAGGGAGTGCAAAGCACAGCATAGCTTAGTGGCAGGGTACACATGTCCCTTGTCTAGTCACTGTCATTTTCAATTAAAATGGTCAAGAGGAAGGTGATGTAAAAGTCATGAGAGAAGTGAATGGTGGACTAGACCTACTATAAAACAGTTCTCTGATCAATTGTTTCCTTTTCCTCCTCCCTCCATAATGTGTGAAATTTATAAGACTCACCCACCTCTGGGAAATAGTGTCAGAAGATAATATTTGATATCAGAATCCTCACAAAAGTGGCATTCTTTGAAAACATCAATATAAATACCTGGGGACAAACTCCTCAAATCTTAGATGCCTTAAATCTGGGTCCCCTGCATCTTCTTGGGTTATAGATCATTTCATGCCCTGGGCCAGATACGAGCTGCAGTCTAAAAACTATCTGGCACAGGTTCCTCAGTCATGTTTTAAACATAAGGGCAGACTGCATAACCATTCCAATTACTGCTTCCTAAAACCCTGATTAGAAGATAAGCTGTTAATAGGGTGTGTGTTTTTCCCAATGAGCATCCTGGTGTTAGTAAGGAAGGAGTAGGAAGTTGGTGGCAAATGTCATATGATGGGGAGAAGAAAACTCAGTAACAGCCTTTTAAAAAGCCTCTGCTATTAGATTCCAACTGTTAATATATCCCTTAGCACTGTTGGGGCCATTGCTGAGAAACCATGCTCCATTTGCATCATGAAGATATCTCAGTGACATGTACTGTAAGTAGAAACTCTCAAGAAGCAATAATTAAACACTGGAGATACAGTTTGAATGCCTTAAACTGAGAAGTATAGCATAGACTTTGAAATGTATTCCAAGTAGCTGGAAGAGAAGGAAAGAGGAAGAACAGATGTAGCCCTAGTTTTGAGTGATATTTGGGCACATAGTTCTTTAGTAAAACCCTTTCTTTGCTGGTAGGCCTTGGTAGTCACACTTGGAAGATAGTAACAATGGTTGTCTGGATGGTCTGCATCAGGGGTAGGCAACCTACAGCCTGCAGGCTGGATCTGGCCCACAGCACCAAATAATCAGAACCTGCCCAGGTTTATATGGTTACCCTCCCCCCCAGGAAGCCAGACATCTGCTTATTGCTCTCACATGGCTTTTGAAGCTCTAGCTTCCTTTTGTGGCCAGACAAAGGCAATGCAAAACTCCATGGGCCTTCCATCAGGGAGTTGGAGGTGTAATTTGGTTTACACCTGGATTCTCCACCTGCAGCCCATAGGCCGAATGCAGCCCATGACACCATTTCATGTGGCCCACCACCACCTCCACCGTACCAGGAAGTGCCCTGTGGTGGAGGAAGGGCAAAATGGCTATCTGGCCCCTGAAACTGTCGTAGGAGTGGGACCCCGCTCCTGGCTTTAAAAAGTTGAGAACTCCTGGTTTACACACTAGTTCAATTAAGTCAATTACAAATATTACCTAATGATTAGAAGTTTCTTCAATTTGTGGTGCTGCTGTGATGTTAAAAAGTCCATGCAGTTCTTGATGGCGTTGGTAGGCGGTATCCAATAGTTCATGGTATCCAATAGTTCCATTGGCGAACAAAGACAGCTGTGTGATCCATACACAAGATCTCTTCATTAGGCAGGAATCTCAAAAGTTCACATAATGATTTATTTTTTGAGTGATCCAAAAAAGGTATCACCTTCTTCCTGCATTTTTTTGTGTATGGATCACATACAGCTGTCTTTATTTGCCCAGAGATTTAAGGTACTGTACTTGGCCCTGCAGTCATTTGAGGATGTGGTCCTTGAAATTAGGCTGTTCTATCTTTTTCAGCACCATGAAAGACCAAAAATACAGCCATGGATTTTTGTGTGGTAAAAAAGAATTTTGCCAAGGCTGTACTATATTATTTAGTGCATATACCTGATACCACCTGAAAGCAACACGATGGAACAACAGCAAACTCGAACAGTAAAGCTGCTCTTGTCTCAAGCTTGCAAACTGATTTTTCCGCACTAAATTGTGCAGTCATAAATGTTATGAGTTGCATACATTTAAAGCAACTGCAACTTTAAAATTCTTCTTTGAAGTTTCTCATCATATTGAGACAACCTAAAGATAATCAATAATAAGAAATATACCAAGTATTCTTTCTATTCCCACATCTTTCGGCTATGTTAGTAAAATATATTTTGAAAGCATTTATCCCCTCCCCCTTCTTTCTCAAAGACACAATAATTTATTTCTGTATTATTGTATATTACATCCATAACTGGTGTTTTTCTTCTCCAAATATCTTGCACAAAATTTAATCTTGTCCTTGTGAGTCCAGGACCTGCCTGAATACAGGGATGTTAGCTTGTAACAAATTTGACTTCAGTTAAAATAATAAATATTTTTTTTTGTTGCACCAGAGGAATTGTTCACATTGGGAGAATGCAGAATTGACTGTATATCTTATATCTTCCATATAGAGAAAGAAGCTAAAAGTTCAGAGGTTCCCTATTATTTCTGGATCAGTTCAGCTCCATTGCAACTTTGTTTAAAGAGAAGGCTTTATCCTCAGATCTTGCTGACTGAACTCTGTCCAGTCTCTCCAGAGAAAGGTCTGTGGGCAAAAAGGTTGGCCATGACCTTTGTTGGTACCATACCTTGTACATGTCTGATGACAGTATGGTGTGCATTGCATGTGGCTGCCATTCCAGGTGTCTTTAAGGCTGAAATAGATCTCTTCACCTAACACTATCTTAAGCAGGATGCTTGAGTAATTCCACCAGGACAAAACCCATTCTGAACCTACCATATTTTTTTTTGAAGATTAGAATACAGTTGTCCTTTGGATTTTACATTACTGCAGCTTTGAGACGCAATTGTCACACACAAAAATACACCAAATGTACATATGCAAATAACATGACTTACAAAGAACGAGGCCTTGACATTGCCTTGACAATGGCAATAGAAAAACAAGGTCATATTTGTTTATGCCAGGCTTTTCAAGCACCACAATATTCCCTACCCAATTTTTAAGAAATACAGTAGTTTTAAAATTTAAACATTTCCCCCTCAAAATGTCTATTACTGGTTATGGCAGATGGGAGATGTAATCCAAACAATTTCTGAAGGGCTGCACTTAGCTCACTCTGTTATAGAAGGTAACCAAAAGAGTAAGCAACACACTTTGCTATTTCATTTACAGATGATGATCTTTCACCTTTGGGACAAACATAAAGAATTTTATGTTCCTAGTCATTTATAGACCTAACAATGTAATACAGGAAGTAGTCCTGCAACATTGTTTCATTAATTTCCCTTCTTTTGCCAAAAATACATACATCAAGGGACACGAGAAAAAGGAAGGATCCTTCTAGCAAAGATTGACACCCATATGAATATCCAGCCACAGACTTTCTTCCTTCACACCAGGGATGCAGCCAATGAGATCATTTTCACCTGAAAGTGAGATTGAAATCAATGACAATGATATTGACAATAGTAACAGCAATAACAAATAACATCTTCAAAATACTGCTGGGAACACAAACCGGAAAAGGTAGTTGAGAATGAAGTCGAGAAACTTAAGATCTTGTGAAACTTTAAAATCCAAACTGATAATAAGCTTGAACACAATACTCCAGACATTACTGTTATTGGGGGGAAATTGGTTAAGCTGATTGATGTGACGATCCCAGGTGATAGTCTGGAAGAAGAACAAGATTGAAAAGATGATGGACTATCCTGATCTGAGAAGCAAAGTGTGGTATCTCTTGGAGGGGGAGCAACAGTGATGCTGGTAGTGATAGGAGCACTGGCATCAATTCAAAAAGGGTTGGGAAAATATCTGAGGGTGATCGGCATTGGTAAAATCACAAGAGAGTTAACAGCTACATGGTCAGGTATCATCAGATGATACCTCACTGACTCTTAGATCCAGTGCTAGGACCTAAGCTGCTGCTGCTGCTGCTGCTGCTGCTGCTGCTGCTGCTGCTTCTTCATCATCATCGTCGTCATCAATGCAACTCCTCTGTGACTTCTTCTTCTTCTTCTTCTTCTTCTTCTTCTTCTTCTTCTTCTTCTTCTTCTTCTTCTTCTTCTTCTTCTTCTTCTTCTTCTTCTTCTTCTTCTTCTTCTTCTTCTTCTTCTTCTTCTTCTTCTTCTTCTTCTTCTTCTTCGTATTAGTATTAGTATTAGTATTAGTATTAGTATTAGTATTAGTATTAGTATTAGTATTATTAAACTTGTATGCCGCCCCACTCGCCAAGCGACTCTGGGTGGCTAAAAAAGATACAAAGTATACAAAACAGAGAAAAAACAATATATCACAGTTACAAGATTACAAGATATTGCATCACAAAAACATTTCAAAGGCAATTCAGAACATCCCTAATCACAATAACAACATCAAATCAATAAAAAACACTTCAAAAATACTTCATAAATAATACACCAAAACCTCCCAAACTCAACCCGACCCACTATGTCCATATCCCTAGAGGCCGTGCTGGAGCCGGCCAGGCCACGGAGGCTCTTTTGAACCCAGCCAGTGTTGGGGGCTGGGTCAGAGGCAGCAAGTCCTTCCTCACACCAGGCACAAAGGCTCTTTTGAACCCAGCCGGTGTTGGGGGCTGGGTCACAGGCAGCAAGTCCTTCCTCACGCCAGGCAAGGAGGCTCTTTTGAACCCAGCCGGTGTTGGGGGCTGGGTCACAGGCAGCAAGTCCTTCCTCATGCCAGGCACAAAGGCTCTTTTGAACCCAGCTGGTGTTGGGGGCTGGGTCAGAGGCAGCAAGTCCTTCCTCACACCAGGCAGGGAGGCTCTTTTGAACCCAGTCAGTGTTCTTGGCAGTTTTCAAAATCTTGTTCTTGGCAGTTTTCAAAATCTCACCGTGCTAAAGCTTCTTACCAAGATTTGCCCCTGCTCTGGCAAGCTTTTACAGCTTTATGTGCCAACAAGACTATGATCTTATTTTATTATTGTTTATTTGCTTGCTTGTTTCCTATTCTTGCAAAGTGTCTATTGTGCAGGAAGGATGTCACTTTGGGATTCTGCATGGATTGCTGATTCTTCTAGGAAAATAAATAATAATGACCACAGAAATAAAGACCACAAAACATCAAAGAAATCCCACGCTATTTCTCCAAGATTAAAAAAATAATTTAGAACAGAGAAATGTCAGTGTAAAATGAAAATAAGAAGCCCTCTCCCTTGAGTATTGAAACAGCTTTGGTCATAGACCTACACCAGAGACTGGATAGTGGGGGAAATGCAACTCTTTCAATTCAATTTGACCTCAAATGGCTCTTAATATTGCTGACCACATTATCCTTCTGGATTACTTAATAGGGTCAGGTATAGATCATCCAGTGCTTCTGGACAATTCCAGTCCTGAGCAACATATTTGGTAACCTATTTCGATTGATTTTAGTCTTTCATGTCATTTCACACCCAGAAGCTGGTACTAGAAGACCATGAGGGCAGTATTTTGTCCCCATCTTGTTTGATCTACATAACACTGTGGGAGATTATTTGGTGTGCTACAAGTATGCTGATGACATCCAGCACTATTGCTTCTTGTCACTTAGCATGAAGGATCAGATGATGCCCCTATATATTGCTTTGTTTAGATCTAATATGTCCTGTCACCTCCAGATGCCCTCCCAGAGTTGCATACTCAGTGTGCTAGCCTTTTTATAGCCATATCATTTTACATCTATGATATAGATACCATGTTTATTCAATATCTTAGAAATAAAGCTACAAAAATAAGATATAATGTCCTATTTTTCATGAGGCTTAAAGATCAGTTTTTTAATAGTCATGTGTTAAATGCCCATTTAAGAAGATTATGCCTCCAGTAATGGTGGATCTGCAAAAGTAGGGAGATCAAAAAAATAGAGGGCAAGTTTTGGGAAAATTCTATTATTAGCTGAGGATGATAACCCTACTGAAACTCATGGCAGAAATTATATAAAGCAAGCAAGCACACAATAGTATATCTGCTCCTTTTATGTTTTTATATTTTTATTAGCAATATAGGAGAGAAAAGTAGAATGATGAAATGTGCATAATTGCAAAATAATAAAACTGTATTGCTGAAAGGGACCCAACTCTAAGGGTCCTTGAGTTCAACTCACTATAGATGCAGAGACTATATCAACTGGGAAGCATTGCTAATGCCATAAGAATGTTCAGCTCAATACATTTTATGGAGCATAGATGTAATCAAGAATCTGGAATAAAGAGAGATGCAGTGACACCTATCTTGAATGAGATGTGTCCCAGGTTCCCATGAATCAAATAGTGACCCTGAATACTCACACTATACTGTACATGCAAGCACACACAGACACATACAGTACATGCATGCATATACAGTAATACCTCGGATAACGCTAAGACTTGGTTCCACAAGTCTTGGTGTTATCCAATTTTTAGTGTTATCCGATCCATGTTAAAATCCTATGGGATGGATCGGATAACGTTAAAGCTCCATAGAGATACAGTACATTGTAACCGCACAGGCTTTAGCAGTTGTTATTCGATCCATCCCATAGGACCTTAAAGTTATTCGATCCAATTCTCCTCCCCAGATTACTTAACGTTATGTGATTTTAGCGTTATCCGAGGTAAACGTTATCCGAGGTATTACTGTACACACACCTCACATCCATCAGAAAAAAATTATCTTCTTCCTGTGGAGATATTGAGCTGTTCTATTTGAAGCTCAAGGCAAAGAATATCCTATTAAGCAGCAAGAGCTGAGCCAATTCCTTTGTCAATGACTGGCAGGTACAAGAAAGCTGCTCAAATTCAAGATCAACACTGCAGATGTGATCCCATAATTTGTGGAATATAATAGCAGCTGTGGACTCAAGGGATCAACGTGGGTACGTCACTGTCTCACAATATTAGTCCCCATGAGCCATATGGGAATAATGAAGGCTAGTGATTTTTCCATATGGCAGTAGTATTAACATTAATATGAACCTCATGCAATCTGAGCTAGTATGATGAACAACGGGATGGTGTTTCTTTATCTTTTGTACTTTGAGGACAGGAAATTGCCTTACATTGAATCAAATTAATTGGTTCATGGAGCCTAATGTTGTCTTCTTTGAAAAGAAGCAACTCTCCAAGGTATAAAGCTGAGGTGATTCCTAGTATTGCTCCTTAATATTCTTTTAACTATGAAAGTAGTATGTGCTCTAATACTGATCCTTAGTTTTCAGCATCCTACTGTACATTTCTCTGCATAAGTGCCATTCATTTAATAAAGGTCACTATGGGTGAACTACCTAGATACGTCAGTGAGTTAGATATGTGACTGTAAAGATCAAAAACTCTGTTTTCTATTGTGCCTGATGGGAAAGAAAAAACAGACTGTCTAGAAGAAGAGAATGGTAAACCACTTTTGTATATTCTTTACCTAGAAAACTCTAGAAAGGGGTTGCCGTAAATCAGAATTGACTTGACAGGATGTAATCATTATTAAATGACTGAACTATCAACATCCTAAACCTTTGGATTCAGTTTGTAGAAATTAGGCTTATGCTAAAAAGAAAAAGAAATGAAGAGCCAATCAATGTGAATGGGAGATTTTATTCTGTGCTTAACTGGAGAAAGGATCTGAGGATTGGCCAGATTGGGTTATGATCTTACCACTGGAATATTTTCCCAGCTAAACAAGTGGACTGTTTTTATAGGTTTTTCTATGAAAGCTTAATGGCTCCCTGGCAGCGGATATGTGAATGTAAGCAAGATACAGCAAGCAAGTACAGGAGTAAAGAAACTGAGGGAAGAAAAGAAGGAAATAAAAGAAAGGGAGAAAAGAGAAAGAATGTATGAAGAAAATAAGAGCTCAATAGCCCTTGCCCCAGCCACATTTGACTCCTGCCCTGTCCAGCATCATATTTGACCAGATCCACTCCTGAGGAATTTCCCTAATAGTCTGTTTTTGTGAAAGCAGACCAGCCCAAATCTTGCTTGGTGCATCATAGAAAATAAGAATCCAGGAGAAAAGAACCATACGTTCAACGATAATGATTTGGGCATGCAACATGCTTTATTCAGTTTAATCTTCCAACATTGATTCAAGAAGCATTTTTTAAAAACTTCAACCTAATGATCTTTCACCGCTTTCCAGAATCTGCCTTTCTTCCTGTAGAGTGAGACCTAGAATGCTTCTCATGCATCAGTAGAACATACCAGAAGAGAGTCTTTAACACCTGCGTCGGTCCTGAGTCGGTCCTACCGAGTAGGGTGGTACAGAAATTGAAATATAACAACAACAACAACAACAACAACAACAACCTGCCATGCCTAAAAGACAGATGTCTCACCAGCATATGCCTTTAAACTCTTTTGTGCCAAAGCACCTGATGATCAATGGTTTATTCTTTCTCTTCTTAGTGTTTATACTGAAAATGTATATGCAAGAGACTTGTTCATCTTGAAAGGCAACTACATTTGAAGGGAAAAGGACAGAGATACAGAAAGATGGAACAGATACTGTATCGTGGTTTCATATTTATGCATAACTTCCTGGCTCAGCCCCCTTTTATACAATTATAGTCTTCATCGCCTTATTCCTGAGTTTCTCTCTCAACCTCTCAATCCTACCCTAATCCTCTTTGGCACAGTTATGCTTCTTCTTTCATGCCCTGATCAAACCCTGGACTGCCAAAATGAAGCCACTTTCTTCGCCTTGTCATTGCCCAAGCCCAAGTCCTTGTCGGTGCATGTCTCTGACAGCAATCAGCAGACCAGTAAATGAACTGGATTCTGTGTCTCTCCACATTCACACCATGTGTTGTTGTCTGCCAGCAGCCCCTACTTGAGTAAGTTGGTCTTGCATTTAGGAACTCCATCCCTCAGCCTATTTAGGGTCCTCCAAGTGACATGGGGAGGTTGAGATCTTCTGTTATATCCAACTTTAATGTTGTTCCTTGCCCAGAGAGCTCCTTCCTCCATCTTCTGATTTGGCCTTGCTCTTGTGTATGCCTAAGGCAAGTACATTTTTATATCCTGGAAAGAGTGCAACAGAATCCTCACCTTGGCCTAAAACAATGTAACACTCAGATAGACAAACCTGCCAATGAGGGACCCATCTGAGGCACACAGTTGGTAGAAAGCTGCTCTTGAGTAGGAGAAGCTGGAAGATTAGGGGCAGATGTCTAATTCATCCTCCTTGTTGAGTATTGAAACCAAAGCATAAAGTGAGGAAAACAATGTTCCTGTGAAAGGTGTGCATGTGTGGGTGGGGAATGTCATATAAAAGGAAGCCAAGACTAGAAAGATCTGTAGCCTTCTGGTTTAAGTTATACTTAGTCTTGTTCTTCAGATCTCTTCTGAATGTTCAATGTGGGTCATAGCAATTTTTTAAAGTCAAGATTAAAAAAAATTCCTCCAAACACAGGGTTTATAAAATAGTGTAATAAAAATTACTACACTAAAAGACTCCAACTATAGCTACTGAGAGTGAAGGGAAAGAAAATTACTTCAACTTTTATAGAGATTAAGTCAAGAGATGGGGGCAGGAGAATTTTGAGAACAGGATGTCAGAGCCAGAGCAAGTTATTCTGTGGCCTGATGCACAACAGTGATGTTTCCTAGAGATGGGAACAATTATTTTGGATGGCTAAAAATCTCCTAATCTCACAGCTAGAATTCCAGTGGCCATTCTGGCTGTAGAATTCTGAAATGTGTGGTTTGAAAAGAAAGAGTGTAGTCATTATTTGTTTATTTATTTAGTCATACTTCTATGCTGCCCTCCTCACGAATGACTCAGGGTGGCAAGCAACAGTGAAAAACACAATCAGCAATAAAACCCATGATAAAATACCCACCCATCTCAAAAGTTAAAATTTAAAGGTTAAAAATTAAAAAAAAAGATTAAGTTAAAATTCAACAGTTAAAATTACAGGGGTGAGAGGGGAACAGTCAGATTAGCCAGGCGACTGACTGCCACGAACCCCATACCTGGCCCACCAGCCAGGTCTTCACACCCTTTCTAAAGGCCAGCAACTCTGTCTGGAGATGAAACTCAGTTGCGTCATATGGTCACTTGTCCCACTGTTAGGTCTATTTTGGTAATACAGTGGTCTATTACCACAATGTGAACTAGCCAATTCCTAGAGCATTCCTACTTGTAACTTTCTAGATGTTTGCAAGGGGCAACTTATTTTTATTTCATGCAGTTAGGATCACTCAATTTTGATTTATTTCCAATGTGTGCGGTTGCTGGGATATTGCCAAAGTGGCTTTAAATTTTTCTTCCACCTCCACTATTATTAAGTGGCTTTAAAAAACTTTGCTACTTCACAATATTGGGAAAATTAAATATTTCCTCTGCTCCTTTGCAAATGAGGGGCCTGACTGAGACACACAGTTGGTTGAAAGCTGCTCACAAGTGGAAGCTAGAAGACAAGGGTGTATACTGCCCAGGAAACTGAGATTACTTTGCAGCTGTACAGCATGAGTGGCAGCTGTCTAATTCATGCCCCCTGTTGATTATCAAAATCAAAGCACAGGGTGAGAAAAACATTTCCCCCTCCCTGAAAACTCTTTGGTGAATGATGCCCCAGTTCCATTGAGAGGAATACAGGGTCTAATCCTGTTTCAACTCTCATAAAAATTTACAGAGAGAGTTGGAATCTCTAAATTAACTCACCCTGAATGCCTGAAAAGCAAATGACACAGTCTCTTTGAATTAACAGGCTCTTGTAATTTCTCAAATTTCCTCACTTTTTCATCAAGTTGCTCCAGAGTTTTCGAGTGCTAGTTCTGCCACAGCTGGTTCAAGAATGGAGGAGTAATCAAGGATGTATGTTGATATGAAACCAAACTCTTCTTACATCTTTTGCTATATGCTTTGAACTGGTTAGGACAGAACAGTTGCCCCCAACCTAGTGCCCTTTATATTTTTTTCTAACGATCCTCACTTCTAAGGAAATGGCAGGAGTTATATTCCAAAAATATTTGGTGACTGCTGGTTTAGAGAATGCAACAACAGATTGTCTCAAAGAACTAGCAAATTTTCAATCCAAATCACAATATCTGTTGTGGTGGGATAGTCTGTTCTAGGCATTACACAATTTCTGGGCTTGCAAATTACTGTTACTGCTAAACCACTGAAATCTAGTGATGGTTTGCTGCTGCAGTGGCAAAGTACAAGGTTCACAGGAAGCACACATCTTGCATTCAAGCTAAATCATACTTTTTTGGCAACGTCCTCAAGCTTGAAAAGAAGACATAAGAAATAGATTAGTATGCTATTTAATTTTTGTGGCAATCTTTATAGAGGTTGCTAGATGCACCATGAGATTACAAAAGTTTATATGAAGGCAAGCATCTGGAAGATGGGGAAATAGCTTTAGAACTTGATTAAAATTCAGTGAGTATACCTGTTGAGGTCACTCCAGGTTGAGTGTTATTTACAGGGAAAATAGTACCCTTGGAATGGGGTGCAGTTTCACAGAGTTTGGGAGCTATTCAGCTAAATGCATCAGTAAATGTCTTTTGATGAAGTGCAACCACAGCCTACTAAGCCGTGCATGCTTGGCTCATAAGGAAACCTAGCTATCAAATGTAGGCACTTGGCACAAAATGGTAAGCAAAGGAGTAGACATTGCAGTTAAAGCAAGATGTGGTGTTTAGCTCTGCTGCTTTACCTCAAACGAACCTTCGTTAAATTTACTCTAAGACTGTTGTATTTCCAAAAACCCTTGCTTTCAGACCAAGGCGATGCTCAGTAAATGCTATGCTAACATGGGTTAGAATGTGACATTACAATGCAGTTTTGTACATTTCTACTCTCGTAGTAAGTCTTACTAAGTTAGAGGAGACTTACTTCAGTCTCATGGTTCTACTATTTGTTTAGCCTTGTTTATATCATCTAATGGGTGCTTGTGGAAGGCTTAAGGTCTTAGTACCCTGTTTCCCCAAAAATAGGACCTCCTCCTATAGTAAGGCACCCCCTATTTTTCCCCACCTCGGAAATATAAGGCCTCCCCCGAAAATAAGACACTCACCTAAATCTTGTCCTAGCGATCCGCTGTATCAGCAATAAATGTGAACTGTATTCTTCTTTGTCATGGTAAAATAAGACATCCCCTGAAAATAAGACCTTGTGCATATTTTGGAGTTTTTAAAAATATAAGACAGTGTCTTATTTTCGGGGAAACATGGTAAGTATCCCAGCTATGAGAATTGCAAAACATATACATAGGGACAGAGATGTATTGATATCAAAATACAGTAATACCTCGGATAACACTAAGACTTGGTTCCACAAATCTTGGTGTTATCCGATTTTTAGTGTTATCCGATGCATGTTAAAATCCTATGGGACGGATCAGATAACGTTAAAGCTTCATAGAGATACATTGTAACCGCACAGGCTTTAGCGGTTGTTATTCGACCCATCCCATAGGACCTTAACGTTATTCGATCCAATTCTCCTCCCCAGATTACTTAACGTTATGCGATTTTAGCGTTATCGAGGTAAACGTTATCTGAAGTATTACTGTACAGACATTGTAAGTTGCACAAACAGAATGAACCAGCACTGAGGTAAAATCCCCCTCCCTTTTTTTTTTTTTTTGCTGGCTTTGCCTGCTTCCCCTCCCTTCCCGGGAAGAGATGGGCATGTTCTCCCAAGCATTGCCTGCATGATGTGATAGGGAGGAGCCAGGAAGCCTTTGTAGATGGTGGCTCCTTCCTGCCTCACCCTCTTTAACTGCTCAGCTTAAGAGAAACAAATCTTTCTCCCTTGTCTAGCAGCTCTTCCAAGGAGCCCGGATGCCTTTTTTTTTTGCTTCTCTCTTTTCTGCTGGGCCTCTCGCCTCATGTTGCTTTGTCTCCCTTGGGCAGGAATTGTGCGAGGCCATTTGGGTGGGGAAGTATTTCCTTACCTTCATCTCCATGGTGGTGCTTCATGGCTCGACCTGCGCCCGCCCACCCACACCTGGTAAGTAGTTGTTCAATCTGAGCATACTGCTCTAATCATTCCCTGCCAAAGGGCCCCAAGTGGAGACAGCCTTGTTGAATTAGCAATGGAGAAACTACTTTTCTCCCTCACCAGCCCTTTTTCTGAGCAAGTATTTTTGCGTTCGCTTTGCTTTCGCTCTGCTTATCTACACTGGCTGGGGCCTTAACTTGGGTGGGGCCCGCCCATGGGGTATCAGTGATTCAACTTCTGGGCTGCAACCAAAGATTGTGAACTCTTTCCTGGTCTAGGGGTTGGGTTTACTTGGCCTTCCCTCTTTCTCAGGCTGATAACATTGCTCCAGCATGGTGCACAGTGCATGTACATTGCTAACTGCCCAGAGGACGCACCCCATGCTACTGTGCGGGTTGCTAGATGGGTTGTTTTCCTTGGCCACTTCCCAACTCATTGCCTGATCTGTTGAGCCCTAGTGGCTCCATGGTTAACCTGCTGTCCTTCAACTAAATAGTCCTTCAACCAAATAGTCAGGTTGACTCAGCCTTCCATCTTTTCATAGCGGTAATATGAATACCCAGTATATGGGGGCACAGTGTTAATTGACAGTGAAATCCCCTGAGAGTGCACCAGTGCCATGGGGAAATATATCAGCGTAACAGTGTTGTGTTAATTTAAGTCAGATATTATCATGAAGAATCAGCTTTCCCCAGTGTTTTTGAGCTGATAGGTCTCTTCTGGCACCCTGGGGGCTACAATGCCTTATGGCCCTGCCCTGCCTTGTGCATGGGGTAGGCAAGTGCCTGGGATTTAGCATGTCCACTCCTTCCGAGTCTCCAGGTTGTCTCTGCTTCTCAGCCTCCAGGGTGGGTAAAATGAGTGCACACTACCAATCTCCGCTGCTCCGATCACCTTTCCCCCTGAATCTGGACTACATGTGTCTGTATATCCTGTATGTTTCTTCTTATGTGCAACCCCCCCTTCTCAATATGTGGGCAGTTCCTGCTGGTGCCTTCTCTTTCCTTTCAGGCTCCCAGACTTTTCGTGGGACATGGTTCCTGTCGTGCCACAGCCTGCTGCATCACAGTTTCATACCGCGGTGCTTCTACTGGGAGAGTAGACATCTTATCTGTGAGAGGGCACAATTTTCCTCCTGATTCCGCCTGCTGAGGGGCATCCCCCGTGGTGCGTCCACTGGTGGCATGCATCTCATGGCAGTGATGGTGCATTTCTTCCCTGCTGATTTTGTACATTGAACAGTTTACTGTGTGATGCATCCGCTGATGGCGTGCATCTCATAGGTTGGGATGGTGCATTACTGACATCACGGAGGTGAGGCCTGCACTGGTGGACTTCCTTCCATGCGGTGGACTGAGGTGTCACCTTGCTTCCCTTCTTCTGTTTTCCTTGTGGTGCGTCCGCTGGTGGCATGCATTCCATATGTTCGGATGGCGCATTTCTGAAGTCTCGGAGGCAAGGCCTGCACTGATGGACCTCCTTCCATTTGATGGTCAGATGTGCCTCCCCTGCCTCCATTCTTTTCCTCTCACACCTGACGGCCATGGCCTGCTCTTCTTTTGATATGCTGTTTGCCCAATTTTACCATTCCGGAGGCTAGGGCCTCCAGCCACGCTATGGGTTCATTGCCTTTATGCTTCAATTTGCTTCTTCCATTGCACTGGGGCCTCCAGCCCAATAGGTTGGTCTGGGGTGGGTTGTGCAGGTGCTTTTAATCAGAATGGCCAGTTTAGCTATTCAGTTGAGGTCTCGGTTAATTTGGGACCTTGGAAAGCACTATCACTTGGGGGTGCCTCATGGCTGTCTGATTAACCGCAGGCCTGGAACAGCTGATCAGGAAGCTTTGCCAGCTTCCTGGTCGCATAGCTTGCTCCCACTGTTGGGCACAGTGCTGGTCTGCCTTCATAGCTTTTCTGCTGTCCCTATTATTTGGGATCCAAATTCTCTGGTATTGACCTGAGTTATTATCATGCACCTGCACTACTTAGTCCCCAGTGCAATAGCTTGCAACAACTTATTTTGAATTAATAAAGTGACCCATGTTTGAACCCATGACATGTGTCCGTCTCTTCACTTGGGGGTGGCGGGCAAAGAAAAACACTAAGGTGTTTTAGTCCATGAAATAGTCAGATTCTTCCATTAATACCCCCTCCATTAAAACTAACAGTAATAGTCCACTGTATGTAGATATGAAAAGGTGAAACTCTAATGCAGAGATGATAAAAGTATTTTTAAATTACCACTTTTAGAATTTCACAGAATAAATCCAAAATTCACATCCCATGCTAGCTATGACAACTGTAGTTTTTAAAGTAGCATTTTGTATCTCTTCTTTATATAAAACTTTCCTTATTCTGATCACCTTGCTGGATAGCTTACAAAAATCTATCTAATTTACATCTTACACCTTAAGCCCTAGCCCACCTCTCTGTAGTGTTGAAGACATTCTGACCCAATCATTGTATGGGTTTGTGACAGTATTTGTGTGTTTCTGGTTCTCAAGGGGGGGGGGGCAGTAGGAGCTGTGATGTTTCAGTGGTTAAGAAGCTCACCTTTTAGCTGGAAAGCCACCAAGTCGGCAGTTTGAGAGCCGGGTATTGCATGTCAGATTGAATGCCTGTCTCTGTCCCAGCTCCTGCCAACCTAGCAGATCAAAAGCAAGAAATTGCAAGCAGATAAATAGGGACCACTTCATTGGGAAAAGATCTTGGGGACTTGAAGGAGCCTCATTCGGGCATTCCCAGAGTAGAGTTCTTCCAACAAAAATCCTTTCAACCCAGAATAATTTCTGACATGAAATTATTGGTAATATTTGTGTGTGTGTGTGTGTGTGTGTGCGCGCGCGCGCATGCACGCGCATCTCTTGAAGAATAGAATTGCAAGACAAAGTCATATTTTAATAATGCATGCAGAACAAAACAACTCCTGGCCAAGGCAGAAATTTTATTCTGCTTAATTTAGCTACTTATTTTCTTCTCTCCACCCCTCATTCCCCCCAATCAAGAGAAAGCCCTGATCTTATCAGTGACCAGATCAGCTGTCTAAGACAGTCATAGGGAAGGTCTTTAAAGAGGCTTCTTAAAAGGCAAGTGAATAGAACGTTCTTTCCTATTCTTCTCTTCCTCTCCCCTCCCTAACACTTTCCTCTTTCCTTGAATTGACATTAGTGCTGCAACACCCATAGTATATATTTACAGGATTTAATCAATGGGTTCACAGCAGGAAAAGCAAAGAAGACTCATTTCAAAGATGTAGCAATACTTTCCTTCTCCATTGCTACCAATTTAGAATCTCCCTAAGCATTTCTTTCCCTTTCTTTCCTTCTAATTGGCTGGATTTAACATAAAGAGGGGGGTTGACATGCCTTGTTAATTCCTCAGAACTGTTTGTTCTACCATGTGGTTACTCTGGAAATACACAAATATCCTGATTAGATCTGTGTTTTATCTGAAGACAGTGCAGTCCCTACTGATTGCTATGTATAGTTGTTAAATGTGGACAAGTAAAATGCTGACAGGATTCAGCCCAGTTCATTAACATGTGGTACTGGAGAATGCTTTATGGATCCATAGAAAGGGAAATCACCTCTCATTAGAAAAAAAAGAATGACTCTTTTGAACTTTGGACATATCATAGCAACACAAGACTCACTGAAAAGCACAATAATGCTGGGAAAAGTGGAAGGAAGACTTGAGACTAGATGGATTGGCCCAATAAACAAAGACCTGTCTTTTAGTATGTGTTATGTGCCGTCAAGTCAGAATCAACTTATAGTGATCTGAATAAGGTTTTCAAGGTAAATGAGATATTTAAGGAATGGGTTTAGCAGAAACATCTTCCCACATCCTAAGTAAGGATTCAAATCCATGTTTCTTGCATCCTAGACCATCCTTCTATGCACTGCATCATACTCAGGCAATTAGTGATAGGACATTTTTGAAATTAATTCCTGGGTTCAACAAATTACAGTCAAACCTCACATAAAGAGCACCTCGCTTAAAGAGTAACTCCCTTAAAGAGCAGAATTTTTTCTGAATGTTGGCTTCGCTTAACAAATAAAGCCGACCAAAAACTCGCTTACCAAATAAATCGGGGTTCGTAATCCTTCCCACATTTGGTCATTTACAATGGTGTTTTGCTTAAAGAGCAAACTCGCTGAAAGAGCAATCCTGTGGAACGCATTATGCTCTTTAAGCAAGGTACAACTATATTGCCCCCACATAGAAATCTGAGCCCTTCCTTTCAGTTTGGTTGGAGCTGTGCCCGATGTGGCCTTAGTGGTTCAAACAAACTCTCTGATCTTACCCAGAATAACATAATGGGTTGCCGATGTTTTGTTTATCAATGACCTTATATTAATTGCCATATAAAACAAGGAATTATCAATAACCTCACATTTACAAGCCAATTTTTTTCAGGCTCATTAGGGGCAACTAGATTGCCTTTATTCTTGTTCTGTCTCATTTATTCTGTGCCTTTCTGTTAATGCATGTAGCAATTCATTACCTTATATTAGTCAAAGGACTTGAAGGTTAACTGAATTTTCCTTTTCAGAATTATTCTTTTTTATAAATGTGTGATGATACTCTCTTCTGCAGAGGGGAAAATCTATTTTACAGTAGACATTAGTCTATGCCATTAAAATGATATTCCAACTTCAAATAACTACCCTCAGAAGACCCAAATATAAAATGAGCCAGTTAACTTTCACAAGCTGCACAGCATGTTTGATTCACATGTTTTATAGTGTAAAACATTACATCACTCTTGTAATGGAACATATAATCAGAAACCCAGATGCAGCCATTCTCTGGGGTTTTAATAAGACTTTCTTTCCTTTTAAACTTGAAAGATTTGCAAGTGGTTAGGTCATCACTTAAAACATTCTGTGTGAAAGAGTAGTCTGCATTTTGTAATCAGTCGGCATATTTTGTAGGCTAAAATCTGGATGTCTAGCAATTATCGTGCAAATTCTGCTAATTTGATCCCCTTTTATCAATTCTAAGCATAGAGTATTACGTGCTAGGGTTCTTCCTCCAGAGGTAACAATACCATTGCAGTTTCCCATACTTCAAAATATGTTCTGGAGGGTTGAGTAATGTTTTGGGCACTATACACAGGAGGAAGAGAGAAATGCCCACTGGGCAAACTGAAATCTTCTGATATAATAATTTATTTATTCCAGAGATTGTAGCACCCTGTCATGGGAAACTAAACTTTTATTAAAGTCATCTCTTGTATGCTGATGAACAATATATCAAAATAACAGGGTCAGAACCTTCCTGGTAGTCATACACAATGGGGACATATGGTTTCTACAGGAATTCTGGAAAAACCATTTACCAATATCCTATGTGAAATTAGTTCAGCTTTAGTTCAGCATCTAAGAGAAGGTATGTTGCAATATCTTTGTATATGCACTTAACTGCACACAGAGATTAAAGATGTGCAGAGCAGACAATGCACATTCAGTGATTGGCTAAGTATGATCAACATTACTTATGTTTGTGTGGCTCAATAGGAGATTACTGGTTGTAGCTGTTGTTTTAGAAGCAGGAACAACTGTTGCAGTTTGCTTAATGCACTTTAGAAAGCGTGTGAACCAGAATTATTTGGATGGTGTAATATCTGTTAAAATATAAAATGCAATATTAGGATAACAATTGTAACAGAAGGGACCTGGCAACAGAGTGACATCTCCAGACGGAGTTGCTGTCCTTTAGGAAAGGAGTGAAGAGCTGGCGGGGCATGTGTGGTTAGTGGTCCAGACGGCCAACTCGGTCGCCTGGCTCGTTTAAATATCCCACATCTGTCCTCGGTGTTTTAACTTGAATTTTAATTTTTATGTATGTGTTTTAATTGTTTTTAGTTGTAAAGCCGTCCTGAGTCTTCGGAGGAGGGTGGGGTACAAATGAAATAGATAAAATAAAAAATAAATACCTGCCTCTCGAGTAGGCCCCTACATCCTTCTGGATTGCACTTCTCTGGCTGGGCAATCCAGGCCTCAGATATGTGCAGAAAAGGTAGCATTAGGCAAAATAACCACTCCCAAGTTTCTTCAAGAAATATATTGAAAGCATTGAAAAATACAGGATACAGTCCACCAAAAGAACAGCAAGCATTTCAAAGCAGAAACAAACCATTAAGGTTCCAGGGAAAACCTTCTGCTCCCCTCCTTCCACAGGTCTCATATTTTGCAGAATGGCTGCACAGCATTCCATAGAGAGCAAAAGCTGTGTCTGCGTCACTGGGTTACACCTCTGGCCCTCCCCCTTTGGGATTCTAGCCCATGATCTTACAGCAAGGCATGCCAATCAAATATTCACTAAAACCATGAGGCAAGAATGTTTACATATTTTCATCCTCCCACATATCTGGAATTGCCATTTTAAAAGTACTAAAACTCAATTAAGTGGGTAACAAGGTGAATAGAAAAGCACCTTTTAAAAAGGGACTATTCTGTTACAACAATGTGAAAAAATGCAGAGCACAATAACTACAGATGTTCACTCATAAGTCTAAAACAAAGGCATATTCATGATTTGTTTCATCAGAAGCATGCTCCATTTCTGTTAACCACATCATTACTGTAAAGTTTAACCTAAATCATATACATAGAATAGAAGATTTTCAGCCCATAGACTAAGTATGGTCTTTAAGGTTTTTTTATGGTCACCACCAATCAATCCTATCATAGAATTTAATCATAGAATTGTAGTCCTGAAAAGGACCCCGAGGGTAATTGAATACAACCTCCTGCCAATGCAGGAAATTCATAGCAAAAGCATCATTGACAAATTACTGTCCAACATCTGTTTAAAAACCTACAAAAAAAAGGGAAAGTCTATAGTTTCCGCAGAGTCTATTGCAAAGGTAGAAACCATGCCGATTAGTACAGTATATAGATTTCTAATAGACTAGACCTAGTGACTTAGGCATTTGGCTATGGAGCCAGAGGTTAGGGGTTCAATTCCCCACAATGTGTCCCAGAAGAAATAAACTGAGTGGCCTTTGACAAGCTGCGCAGTCTTAGGGTGCCCTCCGGAGAAGGGACTGGAAAACCACTTCTGAGTACGCTCTACTTCGAAAACCCTGAAAAGGGTTCTCATAATTCACAATTGACTTGAAGCCATGTAGTTATTATTAGATCCATTGAATCTGTGGGGATTCAGTGAGTAAAATCTTCCACAATATCCACTGATTTAAGAGACCCTATTCTAGTTGTAAGTAAAGTAAGTCACAGCTTATTTTAGTCTAAACTAGACTGCAGTGGCTAAAGTAGCTAAGACACTGACTGGGAGGCGGTAGGTCAGCAGTTCAATTCCTGAGTGCTGCAGGATGGAATGAGCTCCCGTCTTTGTCACAGCTTCTGTCAACCTAGCAGTTTGAAAGCAAGAAATTGCAAGTAGATAAATAGGGACCACTTTGGTAGGAAGATAAATAGCATTCCATGCACTTCCATGTCTAGTCATGCCTGCCACATGCCCATGGAAACATCTGCAGAAGCAGACAGCACTGGTTCTTTGGCTATGAGCACTGAACCCTAGAGTTGGATATGACTGGCTTTCAAGCAAGGGGTGTGCTGGCTTCCCTAAAAGGGCACTGGACAGGAAGTGATCAGGGTGTCTAACCATTAAAAAAAAATGTTCCCAATCACCTTCTAATTTTAACTCCCCTCTGGGAGTTAAACCTAATCAGGTGTAAAGAGAAATCCTTAGTGGATAAGTGATTAGTGTTTTTAACAATGCCCCAAAGGTACCAAGTTTGATTCTTGCTTAGGTCTCTCTCTCTCTCTCTCTCTCTCTCTCTATCTATCTATCTGTCTGTCTGTCTGTCTGTCTGTCTGTCTGTCTGTCTATCTATCCATTAAAAGCAATGATATCCTCTCTGGTTAACATAGAGTTCTCTGTTCTAAGATTTCCAAAAGCAATTCCATTGTTTGTGAAGCTGCTATGGCTTAGAGCAGGGGTGCCCAAACTTTTTGGGCTTCAGGCTGATCATGTGGTTCAGGGAGCTGGCCACTAAGGCCCGGGGACTGGGTGCAGTCCCTTACGAAGCCCTCATTGATCTGTACGGGCACGTTTTACTTCTGCTTCCAGGAGCGACGAGGGATTCGTGGGCCGGGTGAATTGGCATCAGGGGCTGCACCCGGGCCTTACTTTGGGCACCACTGGCTTAGAGGTTGAAATTATGCCTTGTAAGCAGAAGGTCAGGGCTCAATTCCCCAGAAGGGATGGTGGGAACATGTATAATGGCCAGAGACAAGGCTGGAAGAAGGCGCCCATCCTACTGGTGTCGCTGCCCCACCCCTGTTTCCCCTTGAGTTAAGCCCTGTGCAGCGCTGGCTTGGATTCTCCCTTCCTGCCCTTTAGTTAATAAAAAATAAAATAACAATAAAATTCTGCCTGCAGGGGTGGAAATTGCTGGGGTGGAATGGGATATTGCCCAATACCCCAGCACGCCGCTGTTTCAAGCAAGGGTGACCTTTACCTTTTAATATCCAAGATATGGATTTTTAAAAATGAAGACACTCTTCTGTTTTATGAAGAAAGCATCTTCACTTGTTTGTTCAAAGAAAGCTTCTTCCGTATCATCTCCTAAGAGAAGTCAAAACAAAAAATTGACTCAGTCCTCCTCATCAGATGCTATTTGGTTCACAGAAGAGCTGAGGGAGCTCAAACGGGCAAAGAGACGCCGAGAGCGCCGCTGGGTGAAGACCCGGAGTGAGTCTGATCAAACACTTGTTAGAGCTGCCATTAAAGCCTATCTAGTGGCGATGGGGGTGGTGAAACGACAATATTTCACCGCCCTTATTGCCTCCGCAGATAATCGCCCAGCGACCTTGTTCCGGGTGACCAGGTCCCTCCTGGGAAGAGGGGGGTCTGGCCCTGGTTGGCAGGGATCGGCTGAGGCTTTTGCTGATTATCTGGCGGAGAAAATCGCTCAGATTCGCTTGAAGTTTAATCCCGGCGTGGAAGAGACAGAGCTGGGGTTGACCAGAGTACAGTCTGGCCATGTTATCTGGGATCAGTTCGATCCAGTTGGCCCTGAGGAAGTGGACAGGCTTCTTGGATCTGTTCGCGCCACTGCCTGTGAATTGGATCCATGCCCTGCCTGGCTAGTCAAGGCATCTAAGGCTGTGGCAGGCGGTTGGGTCGAGGCAATTATAAATTCATCTCTGCAGGAGGGGCTTTTTCCAGCACCCTTAAAACATGCTTTGGTGCGTCCCCTCCTGAAAAAGCCATCCCTCGACCCTACGGTACTTACCAACTACCGACCTGTATCCAACCTACCCTTTTTGGGTAAGGTCTTGGAGAAGGCAGTGGCGTGGCAGCTACAGGAAGTCCTGGATGAAGCGGATTATCTGGACCCTTTCCAGTCAGGATTCAGGCCCGGATATGGTACTGAAACTGCATTGGTCGCATTGGTGGATGATCTCTGGCGAGAACGAGATGGAGGTCATCCATCCGTCCTGGCTCTTCTTGACCTCTCAGCGGCTTTCGATACTGTCGACCACGGTATCCTTCTGGGAAGGCTCCAAGGATTGGGGATCCAGGGCACTGTGCTGGCCTGGTTCTCTTCATTTCTGAGGGGCCGGACCCAGTCGGTGTGGCTGGAAGGCAAGAGGTCCAGCCCTAGGCCCCTGCAATATGGGGTGCCTCAGGGCTCAGTACTCTCGCCTCTCCTATTTAACATCTACATGAAGCCACTGGGTGAGATCATCCGTTCCCACGGGGTGAGGTATCACCAATATGCAGATGACACCCAGCTGTATATCTCAGCCCGTGGAGATCCAATTGATGCAGTGGAAGTCCTATCCAGGTGCCTGGAGGCTGTCAGGGTCTGGATGGGGGACAACGGGCTACAACTGAATCCCGGCAAGACTGAGTGGCTATGGGTAAGGGGTCCTGCGCTATCTCGGGAGTTACCATCTTTGGTTCTGGATGGGGCAGTTTTGCCCCAAACAGACCTGGTGCGTAATCTGGGGGTCCTCTTGGACTCACGACTACTGCTCGAGGAGCAGGTGGCAGCCGTGGCCAGGAGGGCTTTTGCACAACTTCGTGTAATACGCCAGCTACGCCCACTCCTAGACCGGGATTCCTTGCTCATGATCACACATGCTTTGGTCACCTCCAGACTTGATTACTGTAATGCGCTCTACATGGGGCTGCCCTTGGTGACCATTCGGAGGCTGCAGCTGGTCCAGAATGCGGCTGCTCGGGTAGTGATGGGGTGCGGGCGTTATGCTCGTGCCTCACCACTGCTTCGGGAGCTGCACTGGTTGCCAGTATGTCTCCGGGTGCAATTCAAGGTGCTGGTTATTACCTTTAAAGCCCTACATGGTAGTGGGCCAGGATACTTAAGAGACCGCATCGTCCCAAGGACATCTGTCCGTCCCACCAGGGCGGATCGGAGAGGCTCTCTTATCATTCCATCGGCTAGAGAGGCGCATCTCTCTAGCACCAGAAAGAGGGCCTTCTCCGTGGCCGCCCCGGCCCTTTGGAACCTCCTGCCAACTGAGTTACGTCTACAGACAGAGCTCCTGTCCTTTCGGAAGGGCCTAAAAACCTGGCTGGCAGGGCAGGTGTGGGGCTCCAGGAATTTGGGGTCCCATGTTGGGTGGCTGATATGATGGGACAGCCACCCCTCCCTCACTCTTTTAAACTTTTAAAATCTTTTTAAACCTTTTAACCTTTTTAAATCTTTTAGATTTTTGGAAATTCAGCGTTTAATTCTTTTTTAATTGACTTTTAAGTAATTTATGAACCTTAAGGTTTTAATTTATGAATTTCTGTAAGCCGCCTAGAGTCAGGTTCGCCTGATTGGGGCGGGATAATAAATCTAAATAAATAAATAAATAAATAAATAAATTTTAATCTGAAACAGGACAAATCATTAAATCTAGGAATAGGTTTAAACAGACAGAAACACAATGGGGGGAAATCATTTTGAAGGCAGCATCTCTAAACACTTCCTTCTCCATCTCCTCTACCAGTTATTCTGGAAGCTGTGGAAGAGAGGAATGAACAAGGCAAAATGAACAAAACAAATGCCTTGTAAAGCTGCCACATTCAGAGGAAACAGTAAAATACAGGGGAGATGAAAAATAAAGTTTAAAATATTAATTAAAAGCAATAGTACTCTGACGTGGTGCTGCAAGCAAAACCAAAGTGGGTTTTATGGTTTGTTCTGGTAGAAAAATGATGAAATCCCAACTGAGAAAGAATTTTGACCATTTTTATGTTGGTTTGAAATTTAAAAGCCTCAACCATGGTGGAAAACGCCAACAGCCAACAGCTTTTTTCCACAGTTTCATTTTATTTTTCACTTTATTTTTTAAAAAATTCAATGAAATGCAGAAAATTGATTTGCAGCCCTTGGCAGGGCTAAGGAAACGTAGTAGCATGAATTTGTGGGTCAATAATTTAGGTTTCAAATATCATGGAGTACTTTGCCTATATAATTTCAGGAGAGAATGATAATAATTAAAAGCACACACATTTACTGGTTGTTTCATATGAGGGAAAATGCTGAATGGCATAAGTATAGAGATTTCTTTTGCTTCTTAATGTTTCCAATGGTATTTTCAATAATTGATTGTATAATCATATCTTCCTAATGTATGGGTAGAAATGAAATGCAACATCTACAAGCGCTAAGCAGGCAGGCCAAACTGAAACTGGAAATCTTTATGGCAACATAGCCATTTTGATAATACAGATTTAACTTTCAACTGGTATGAAAGTCAGATTTTAGAGAACTTATTTTGGGAGTTTCCCTTGGTTTCTTTTCATAGCAGTAGCAATTACACTTATATACCACCCCATAGTGTGGTTCACAAAATTAATTAACATTTTGTTTCCAACATGTTGAGTACTCATTTTACCAACCTTGGAAGGATGGATTGTTAGAAAAGTTGTTTTTTGATCCAAACTCCTCATATCTCAATGAAGATGACTACTGGCCTATTGGTTGGCAGTTCTGGGAATGACAATCCAGACAAATAACACGGCCATGTTAGTTGACAGATTCTAGGAACTGTAGCACCCCAAAATGTAATTTTTCCAAGCTTTGTACAAGAAAATTATTTCCCTGTGAGCTTACCTGATAGTGACGTAGAAGGGAGCAAGAGAGCAGAGCCCATTACTATAGCGGGAATCCTAAAGGCAGTATTGTAAATACTAGGAGCCAATTGATGGGTAATTGTGGAAATTCATGAGGAAAAACTCAATACTTGACCATATCACCAAAATTTGCATGAGACAGAAATTAATCTGTAACCTGGAAGCTGACAATAACATAGTTACAGATTTATGGACTGTGGGACTGTGTTGGTTTAGTGGTTAACATGCTGAACTTGATGACTGGAAGGTCAGCAAGTCAAAAGTTCTAGACCCAACTGCTGCATGACAGAGTGAGTTCCCATCTCTGTTCCAGCTCCTGCCAACCTAGCAGTTCGAAAGCAAGAAAATACAAGTAGATAAATAGGTACCACTACAGTGGGAATGTAAACAGCATTCTGTATCTAGTCATGCCTGCTACATGTCCACAGAAATGTCTGCAGACTCAGACAGCACTGGCTCTTTGGCTATAAATGGAGATGAGCACTGAATCCTATAGTCAGATGCAACTGGCTTTCGAGCAAGGGCAACCTTTACCTTTACTGTAGAAACTAGTCCACATAATATTGTATAATTTCTGTCTAATGCAATTTTTGGTGCAATTGTTAAGTTTAGGTTTAGGACTAGGTTTAAAGTTAGGCTTTGGCCTAGGGCTAGGGCTAAGGTTACTATCAACTTTAGGGTCACAGAAGTTTTTCTGGATTATTCTCCAGCAATGCTGTCACCCAGAGACTGAAGAGAAAGTGTAATGCATTATGGGCACGGGAAACAGATGGGCAATGTCATGTCCCTGCAAAGATTTCTAGGCTTAGCAAATATACCAATATGCCAAGTGTTGATGCTGAACTCAAGATCTTCACTGGGATATCCCAGTGCCAGATAGATACTATTTTCACATTTGAAAGCGATAGGGGAAAAAAAATAAAGGTCTGTTTGCATAATGAGTAACTCTGTATTTCATTTCTGGGAGAAGGAAGCCACCACAAAGTGGCGTTGACTTGTTATTTTCCTACTGTTAAAGTTTATTGTGGTACTGTCCTACCACCCAGCAAGTTCATTGCTCTATAAAGTAGCTTTTGTTTAGCAGAAGTTGAAAACATGGCAAAATGGGAATCTATTTGTACAAAGGCGCCTTCCCTAAAAATGTAGCTGCGAAAGAATGAAAGGGTGAAGTTACCAAATGTGACTGGGAGAGGGTCCAGACATGATAATATAACATTTATTTAGGTTAAACCTTAATCTCATATTTATTTCTGAGGTGATGAAGTCAGCACATGGGGATTTAGCAGCTTCATTTTAGAGTGGGAAAGATGTTTACTTGAATGGTGAAATAACCCTCATGAGAAAAAACTAAAGTTGCCACACTACCTAAAGTATGTATATTTGGTTATTCCATCACGTCTTTGCATGTACTGTATGCAGCTGTATACCCAGCAGTTGTCGAGGACGAGGACAGGTTTAAAAAAACAATCAAGAGTAATTGGAAGAAGATTGTGTTCTTCAGCTGTACACCCGGGAACAAAAGGAAATTGTTTTAGAAAATGGCATTTAAAATTCTTAGGTGAAAAAAAACCGTGTCTGTGTATACATAAACATGCATATTATTAACTTATTTTATAAAATGCATCCATCCTTAATTTTATTTAGAAGGCTAAAGTTGCTAATGATGCTGAACTAGTTAAGATGCTATACTGAGTGGTATCGCATATTTTAAGCCAATATGTTACTTGCTTTCCTGTACTACTTTTTCCATTTAGATTCTTGTTAATCATCAGCTGTAACAGTCTGATCATTTTCTTTTATTTTTATGTGACCACATATTCTGGGTCTCTCTATTTTATGCATGTTATTCATTTCTTGGTGTTTCTGATACTTAGTAATTGGTCATAGGTGACCTCTCTGCTATAGGAGAGATAGACCTAGTTTTTCTGCAAATGGATACTGACTTCCTGTAGGCTGGATTAGGCCTACAACAATTCCATGCAATTTGACTCTATTTCTGTCATTTGGGAGCAAGCTCTACTGAATGCAGTAGTCAAAATCATGTTTTGTTTTTCCCCTGTTAAGGTAAAGGTCACCCTTGCTCAAAAGCCAGTCATATCCAACTCTAGGGTTCAGTGCTCATCTCTGTTTACATCCAAAGAGCCAGTGCTGACTGCATCTGCAGACCTTTCCATGGACATGTGACAGGCATGTCTGGACACCAGAGTGCATGGAACACTGTTTACCTTCCCACTGAAGTGGTACCTATTTATCTGCTTGCAATTTTTTGCTTTCAAACTGCCAGGTTGGCAGGAGCTGGGGCAGAAATGGGAGCTCATTTCGTCGTGCAGTACTCAGGTCTCATACTGCTGACCTGCCAACCTTCCAGTCATCAAGTTCAGCATCTTAACCACAGTTCCCCCTTGTACACAATAATTAATGATTGCTCCTTCTCCAGCATTTGTGGAAAGGGTTATTCACTATTTCTTTGCATAATCGAGAACCTCATTGATGCAAACAGGGCAATCTCTGGTTTATGCAAGTGCAAGCTGCCAGTTGAGCAGAGTGCACAGATTATTTTGCTTCCATTACATGTTCTGTTTGTCAGAAGGATTTTGCCCAGTGAGCCTTCCTTCCAAGTGTCCAATTTTAGGATTGAAAGTATCAAATGCCAATTGGAAAAGCACTTAGAAGTATTAGATGAGATGAAATTGGAGAGGGGAAGAGATGAAGTTCCAGGGCTGCATTTTGGGTGCGTTTAATATGGCATTTCTCATAAAAATATTCTCCCAAATGCTTTCTAGCTATAAATAACACTCCCAAGGAGTTAAATAATAAGCAGATATTGGCTTTTGTTGACATTAATATTGACTAAGCTGAACAGAGCTCTGTATTTTCTCCAAGATTACTATAAATCAGGACACTTACTGAAACAAAACTAAATTGTATATACTCTTCTATTCCAATTATACCCTACAGAAATTCTTGGGACTCTCCTATTTCATTTTGGCTTTGTACACAGCTCAATTAGGAAATGATATGACTGTTCTGCCAAGTTACTTTGTTGCTTGCACAGAATCCAGCACTACATCAAGAGCTGCAGGAGCACTCTCATTACTTTGTGGATCAGTTTACTTCTTCACTTATAGATGCAACGTATCTGGAAGTGGCTTTAAAAATGGAGACCTCCATTTTGGCACCCCCAGTCCTTTGTCCTTAGAAGTTACGTTTAGAGGACCAGCAGTGGGTTATGTTTCTTCTTTGGGGCTACAACTCAGGGTGGCTTGAAACATCATCTATCTACAGCACAGAGAGGAAAAAGGTGAATTGTCCTAAAAGTCTCCCTTGCTCAAAAGCCAGTCATGTCTGACTCTAGGAGGTGGTGCTTATCTCTGTCTACAGCCAAAGAGCCAGTGCTGCCTACATTTGCAGAAGTTTCCATGGTCATGTAGTAGCCATATCAGCAGCATCATATTTTTAGGAAATATTTTTAGGCGATATAAATCTAAATAAATAAATGGGATCATAGGAAGCTGCTTTATACTGAGTTTTACCACTGGTCTATCCAGGCCAGTATTGTTAACAGAGACTGGAAGCAGTTCTCTGATACAGTCAAACCTCGCATAAAGAGCACTTCGCATAAAGAGTAACTTGCTTAAAGAGCAGAATTTTCTCTGAATATTCGCTTCACTTAACAAATGAAACCAACCAAAAACTCGCTTAACAAATAAATCGGGGTTCACAATCCCCCCCATTGGTCATTTACAATGGTGTTTCACTTAAAGAGCAAACTCACTTAAAGAGCAACCCTGTGGAACGCATTATGCTCTTTAAGTGAGGTACAACTGTATTTCTGTTTGAAATTCAGCTCTCTAATAGTCCCAGCTAGCATGGCAATGGAAAGGTAATAATGGATCAGTTCCTTTTACTCAAATGGGAATCTTTCCAGCTTTTGCACTAAGCCTAGGTGTCTAAACTAGAGTGACTGAATTTTCCAAGAGCCTTGTAAATTAATAAGAAAATAGCTGATGTATCTTGAAAATGTGTATCTTCATTCCAGCAATGGTGTCTGTCAGGAAGTCCATTGTCTGGCAATGCTATATGTACATGCATACATATTGTTTACACATTTTCCTGCAGCTTTTGAACTTGCTCTGTCAACAGGAATCAATTTACCTTATCCAATAGAATGATCCCTATCTGAATTTTCTTGCAACATAGTATTATAGTAATGGATAGTCTGATAGTAGTATTTGAAATTATGTGTCACTTAGGTGAGAATTTGGTTTCAGCGGGGGAGGAAAGTGGAGTAATGTAATCTTATTTTCCTCCAAATATATTATGTATGTGAATTTCAAAAGCCTTTGTGAGCTTCTTTTTTTCCATTGAAATTGTAACTCTAAATGGGAGAATGAAATTAGAAATCCAATGGAGAAAATATTATTTGCCTCCTGTTGTGCAAATAATCAGTTCTGTGGAGCTCCCTTGAGCTTGTAGCAAGGTGTTCACCTTGGTGGAGGTTATCATCAAGTTGTCTGCAGAACAAGTCAAAACATTGTTTTATGTGTATGAGCATCTGTTACAGGAAATAAGTGAGAGACTGCAAAGACTTTATACACAAATTTCCAAAAGATGGGAAGGTGGAAGAGTTTTTAAACTGCTTTAAAGCAGAGTTTTAAACTACCCATTCAAGTCTGATTGAAAGAAAGGAAGCCACATGAAAACAAGAATAGCCTCTCTGAAGTTTCTGATCAAGAGTTAGCATGTGGACAGCAGATTTGGGCAGGCAAAACAGTTACTTGGAAAATGACTTTCTTATTATGATGAGGCACATTATAATTTTGCTTCAATTAGAAGTCTTCTTTGAAAAAATGAATCTTTTATATACATTAGCATATGCAAATATATGTCAAATCACACACCCACCCACCCTGAGATGGTGTATCTTCTTTTTCAGGCAATTCATTAGACCACCCAAAGAGAGACTTGCACAATCTTGTTAATAATAATAATAATAATAATAATAATAATAATAATAATAATAATAATAATAATAATAATAATAATAATAATAATAATAATAATAATAATAATAATAATAATAATAATAGAACTGCAGAGCTAGAAGGGAGCATATGAATCATCGAGTCCAGCCCCTGACATAATTGCACAGTGGGGAATTGAACTCCCAGCTGTCTGCTCTGCAGCCATATTTCTAAACTGCCGAGTTACCCAGCAGTACTGTACTAATCTTAGAAATGAAGAGCTGGATCATCAAGTCCAGACCCTGTTTTGATGCTGTGTTTATTTTCTTACAGGTATCCTTCTTTCCGACTGATAAATTCTTTCCAAAGAAAAGGAAAACTTTACTTTACTTTACTTTACTTTACTTTACTTTACTTTACTTTACTTTACTTTACTACTCATATTTGCTATCCCGCCCCAATCAGGGAAACCCGACTGGGTGGCTTACAGCAAAGGATAAAAACATATCAATATTTAAAATTTTTAAAAAATCATAAAAATTCATTAAAATTAAAACAGTATCGAAGGTATGGTCAGAGAGCGTGGATTACCTCTAGATTAGCTACCCCACATGGGACCCCACATTCTTGGTGCTACAGACATCTGTATTATGATTATGATATATTCAGGTTCCAACCCTGGCTCAGTGGTTAAGTAGCTCACCTTGTTATCTGGAAGGTTGTCAAGTCATCAGTTCAAGATTGATTGAGCACCCGTCTCTGTCCCAGCTCTTGGGGACATGAAAGGAGCCTCAGTTGGGCATCCCCTGAGCAAAAATCCTGGCATTCTCCAGCAAAAATCCTTTCAACCCAGAATAATTTATGACATGGAATTATTATTATTTTAGAACACAATTTTGAGGGCCACACACATGTAAAGGAACTGCGCAGCCTGCCTACTTGTTAGCTAGCAAGGTTTAAGGTCACTAACAACTTGAAAACCTAGTTTCTGGGTATGCCTTTTCCTTTATCAGTCTGCCCAGTCTTTATGGTCATTGGAAGAGGCATTCTTGTGGGTTCCATATGGAAACAACTTTAAGAAGAAGCACAAGTGAATCAGCTCTTACTGAATTTCCTTTTGTCAATTTCCTTATCAGTGATCAAATCATATTGATATTCATTTCGCATGTGCCTATCTCATTTATTCCCCTAAAAAAGACTTTCCTGATGAAATTACTACCTATTTTTCTACTGATATAATTGTCTGGCAATTTTTTTTGTGCTTTTGATTTTTAATTCTTGAAATGTTAATATTTTAGTTATTTTATCAGTATTTGGTCTAATTAATAAAAGTTTGGATTTTCTCATTATATTTTGATCAGTTTATAAACAAACAAAACCCAAATGGGCATAATGCTTTCTCATATATATTTTTTCATACAGAGTTAGAATTTACAGTTTGCGCCTAGCTTGAATAAATCACCAGAAACTGTGTCTTTTAAAGTTGCATATAATAGCATTTGAACCTAGTTCTGATGTACATGCTGTTTTCATTTTTTAAAAATAATACATTCCAGCATGTATTAATGTTCACTTGACAATACGGTTCACGAGATAAAACATGGTAAAAAAGCATTTTTTCCTTAGCAAAAGGAGGAGCTGGCAGGATGACTTAGCTTGCAAAGAGCAGGTGTGGTAGCATTATTCCTTCCAAAGGCTATTTCAGCACCCAGATGTCTGTAGCACTGTGAAATGTTACGTTGCAATACCGTATCTGTGTCATATAGCAGTGCTTGCAATGGCATTCTGAAGCTTCTTGTAATAGATCACTGTGGAATCTTGTCAGGTAAGGTTGTTTTGAAGGAGGGAGAACCTAGTAAAAAAAAGAAAAGGCAGTGAAGTATTGTAGGAGAAGGAGTCAGAAAGCAAAAGGTTCCCAAAACTACACCACCTATTTAGATTTGTTCATTTATAAAATAGTCAGAGAAAGAACAACTCAGAGAAGGGTTTATTTTTCTTCCATATCTAAACAATGGCCGAAATTCAGCAGTAAGCTATAATTAGAATAGGCCCATTGATTGAGGATTCCGTGAGTTGTAATAACTCAATGAGCCTACTTTAGTTCCAATTACCACTAGATTTCAACCAAGTATATATAGGACACTTCTGATTTAATATCCATTCCCAAAATCACATGGTTCACATGCAAGTGTAAATATAATACTAGAATAATGGTGTTGGAAGTAGTCTAAAGTCAATTGTGTCCAACCCCCTGCTCAATTCAGGAATCCAAATCAAAGGAGATCTGCCAGATGTTTGTCCAATCTTCTCTTGAATGCCTCCAGCATTGGAGCACTCACCACCTCCTGAGGTAATTGGTTTCATTGCTCTTATACTGCTCATTTAGGATATTATCCCTGATATTCAATCAAAATTTGGCTTCCTGTAACTTTATCCCATTATTATGTGTGCTGCACTCTGAATGATTGAGAACAAATCCTGTCTCTCCTCTGTCTGACAGTTTTTCACATCTCTTCTCAGTCTTCTTTTCATAGGAATAAATATGTCTACATCTGCCAGTCTTTCCTCGTCGGCAGTGGTGGGCTCCAAAAAAATTTATTACCACACTGTTGGCGTGGTATGGTGGGCATGGCCAGGGGGGAAAGCCCTGCATTGCACCTGAATTAGGGCTACTTTATTTCAAAACTTGGATGGGCAAGCCCAGCCAGAATTTCTGCTGCCGGTTATGGTAAACTGGGGCGAACCTGCTGATGCCCACCACTGCATGTAGGGTATTGTTTCCAGTCCCCTGACCATCCTTGTTGCTGTTCTTATTCCAGTTTTTCTTAATACTACTTAAAGTGTGATGTCCAGAATGGGACACGGGACTCAAGGTGAGGCCTAACCAGTGCAAAAGAGAAAAATTGGGGTTCCTTTTTTGGGCTTTCTCCTGAACTTATTAGATTTAGGATTAGATTGTCACTCACATAATGGAAAATTGCCACCATTTGGGTCTGGAAACTATATTCAACCAAAAAGTCAACCATTATATAATTGTATATATATAATTTTATATACTGTATCACATTGTGGCACCTTAAAAACTAACTTCAGTATTTTATGAATCAACTGTCATCTATACTGTTATGTATACTGTTGATTCCTGAGTATTCCTGAGTACTGCAAAACAGAGTGAGCTCCCATCTCTGTCCTAGCTCCTGCCAAACTAGCAGTTTGAAAGCAAGACATTGCAAGTAGATAAATAGGGACCACTTTAGTGGGAAGGTAAATAGCATTCTGTGCACTCCGGTGTCTATGGAAATGTTTGCAGATGCAGACAGCACTGGCACTTTGGCTATAAACAGATATGAGCACTGAACCCTAGAGTCAGATATGACTGGCTTTCGAGCAATGGCAACCATTACCTTTACCTATACTGTTGTTAACTGCCGTGAGTAGTGCCTTGGAAGTAAATCTGGAGGTAAGCAGGCAAGCAAGCAAAGAGATCTAACTAACTGACTGACTAACTTTTTCTTTCATGTCCAGATCAAAATTTAATTGGCCAAAATGAAGCGTGAAAGACCTCCCTAAGAAATCAGTCCTTTTCTGCACTAACCCCAACTTTATGCAGAGCCCCAAGTACTGCATGACAGTTTGAGTGCCTGTCTCTGTCCCAGCTCTTGCCAACCTAGCAATTTGAAAGTAAGAAATTGCAACCAAATAAATAGGTACCACTTTGGTGGAAAGGTAAACAGTGTTCTGTGCACTTCAGTGTCTAGACATGCATGCCACGTGCTCAAGGAAATGTCTCCAAAATGCAGACAGCGCTGGCTCTTTGGCCTTAAACAGAGATGAGCACTGAACCCTAGAGTCGGATATCACCGGCTTTTGAGCAAGGGTGACCTTTACCTTTACCACCCCACATTCATTAGGCCCCATCCCTGTGAGCATTCCACACACTAGCAAAAGCTGGACTAAATAAAGAGAAATTTAAGAACTTGTTGCTGCTGGATTGATTTTGTTCTCCATGAAAATTATTTATTTTGCTACCATCACTGGGTTTGATTCACATTTAGATGCCTAATGTTTGTCATCTGCCCACTGTTATACCTATATGAGTAATTGCATGGTGTGTTTTATTTTTGGTGGGGTTTTTTCTCTGTTGTATTTGGTCTATGTACTTGTTAATTGCCCACAGTAACTGTATTTTTAGATGGGCACTTATAAAGAGCTTGGCAAATTCTGGCAGATAATTTTTACTGTATTCTAGGTCATTTACATATTTTTCTACTCTACTTTGCTGATGCACATGTTTAAAAAATAAAATGTAAAAATAAAGCTGCAAAAAGATATGATAAAGTGCTACAGGTTGTCAACTCTCCAGAAGGGTTTAGTTTACTTTAAATGCAGATTTTTAAGGGCTTCATCCAGTTCATAGTTTTAAGTCAATCACATTGCTGAGAGGGCGGCATAGATTAGGAAGCAATTATCATCCTCTAAATTTTCAAATGTCTTTTAATGTTACAATATAGTTCCCGGTTCAACAATGTGTTGAATTCCTGTACAGACCATATTTTAGGAGAAAAAGTGTCTTTTAGGATAAAGAGCATATGAAAGTACTGTAAATGTTCCTTTTTAAAGACATGTAAATTAATGATGAAAATGTAGGGACTGCAGTGGCTCAAGTGGCTAAGACACTGACTGGAAGGTGGGAGGTCAACAGTTCGATACCCAAATACTGCAGGATGGAATGAGCTCCCATCTTTGTTCCAGCTCCTGCCAACCTAGCAGTTAGAAAGCAAGAATTGCAAGTAGATAAATAGGTACCACTTTGGTGGGTAGATAAACAGAGTTCCATGTCCTCCGGTGTCTGCCACATGACCATGGAAACATCTGCAGAAGCAGACAGTGCTGGCTCTTCTGCTATGAAACAAAGATAAGGACTGTACCCTAGAGTCGGATACAATTGGCTTTCGAGCAAGTGTGACCTTTACATAATGAATGTTGTAGAACTGAAAAGACTTATAAAAACTTAGAAACATATACAAAATAATTTTGACTGACAATAGAATGATCAAACTGAGTGACAACATTAGCATCCAGTCTGATTTGTGAATGTGGTGCTAGCCTTGAAGGCAAATGAAACCTTCACTTTTCTCTTCATGTGGCAAAGGTAATACATTCCTTTTGCCTTAGCAAATGAAGCACAACTTGTTACTGGCTTCATAATTTTCAGCCTTTCAAGTGATGAAAAGGGAATGTTTATGAGCAGCATCCTTTGGTTAAGCTCAACACTACCGGACATAAAATAAGAGTACAGCTTTGGAATGTTACACTTTTGGAACCACAGAAAATTTTGGAAGCTATGGTCTCAGAAAGGTACATGGTTATATAGTTGCACAATGGAAATGGGGCAGTTATTAAGGTTTTAATTGTTTTCATGTTCCCCTGAAGTTCCCCTTATGCTGGGCAGACTTCCCATCCAAAATAATTCAGCCCAAAAATTTGAGATAAAAAAAGAAATAAATTTACTCATTATATACTCACAAATCTTAACAGGTTGGGTTTATTGACAAATTAGCCAGTTAGTTTTGGTCCCAATGTCCTCTGATGCCAATTATTTTTATTTTAGTTTATTTTAGTTTAGTTTAGTCTATGATGTATTTGTTGATGGTGCATTTTGATTTGTTGTGGGTATTGCTGTTATTTGTTTTTTATTTGTTCACCGCCCAGAATGGGATAACACCCAGATGGGCAGTATAGAAATCCAATAAATAAATAAATGAAGGTTTGTTAGAAGAGGATAAAGATTTAGATTAGCTATAGGGCAGTAATGATATTTTTATTGTATTAATGGATATTATGTTGACTGAATGTTTTTATATTGTATTGATATTGTATTGATATGTCTGTAACCAGTGATGGGATGACAAAAATTCTACTACCACGCCATGACGTCACGGACATCATGGGCGTGGCCAATGTCATGACGTCATGATGTCATGGCCGAAGCCGACGTCATGACGTTGTGGGCGGGGCCAAAAATAAAAATAAATAAAAAATAAAAATAAACATACACACACACACCCCTCCCTCTCAGCCCACACACCCAGACACAAATAAATAAATAAATAAATAAATAAATAAATAAAATAAAACAAAAACAACCACCCACCCAAAACACAAATAAATTACCCCTCGCTTACCTTTCTTGGGACCCAACACCCCGACTGCGTCCACAGCCGCCGCCGCCGGAGCTGCCTGCACCCCTGTGGCGTCCTCCTTGGGCCGGTCCCTTTTTAGCCCAGCTCCGGCCACGGGCTAGGTGGGGGAAATGAAGAGGGATTTCCTCCACTACTGGAAGAATACAGACAGAGTTCAAAATGACTGCATATATCTCAAGAACAAATGGTCAGTTGCTCACAACAACCAGCAAATGAGATTAGTGATAGGCAATTTAATTTCAGGGGGTAAGGCTGGGATTAGCAAACAAGGCATGCAATCAAGTTAGTTCTGATAACAGAAGCTCCCTCCTCCCAAATATTATGTGTTAACCCTTTGCATGCATCATAATCTTTTTCTTTCGTGTCCAGGTCAGACTCTAAACTGCCAAAATGAAGCCACCTTTTGGTGAATTCCATAGTTCCTTACGCCTGACATAGTATGAGAAAGAATAGCCAGCACAACAAGGTTGCCATTGCATGTCTGATTGTGTTTCAAAAATACAGGAATGCCCTTTGTATGCTATACAGTTGTACCTTGATTAAAGACCATAATGTGTTCCACAGGATTGCTCTTTAAGCGAGTTTGCTCTTTAAATGAAACAGCACTGTCAGTGACCAAATGTGACTTCTGGTGGCAGGGGATTGTGAGCCCCAATTTATTTGTTAAGTGAGTTTTTGGTTGATTTTATTTGTTAAGCGAAGCGACCATTCTCCTCTTTGAGTGAGTTACTCTTTAAGCAAGGCACTCTTTATGCAAGGTCCAACATATAAAGTCCAACACAAGCTGCTATCAAAATGGTCTCTGGTTGTTGAGGCAGTGGGTATGTCTTACTATTATCATTACTCATGCTGTAGGAAATTTGATGTGAATTTACAGAAAGAGGAACTTATATTTCAATCAAGTTTAGAAAAGTTTCAGGGAAAACATGTTGGATGATAGATAGCACTGGGTGCTGCTTTACCAAATCAGGTTTAACAGCTAGCTTCCTTCATCAAAGCACTTCTGTCTCCAAGAACACAGTTGAGAATGCTTCAGAGAACCTCAGATGTGAAAAGAATACTGACAGCTGAATATTCCACCCAGTAGGCAGGAGTTTTCCAAGGTCTGTTTGCCTTGGCCAGGCCCTGCCATTCCTTTCTGTCTTCCTTTGGAAGTGTGAAACTGGTTGGTTGGTTGCTAGTGTTTATTCTGTGGTCGATGCTAACTATTCCATCTGTATAAACACTCTCCTGCCAGCTTGGGAGTTTAACAACACTTCCTCTTCAACTAGGTCATAAGAAGATGAAAGTTCTAGTTAAGTGGTACTTTGAAGGTTTGCAAACATCTACAGTAGATAACTTAGGGGTGTGTTTGGATTGGAACAAAAAGGTCACATCTGATCTATGGTGGCTGCTCCATTCCATTGCTGATATTTTTTGGCTTTGGGAAAAGATCTCCTAAGGATTAATGTGGGGAACTAAATTCCATGTAATCATTTTGATCTTTGTGTAGTGTTTGATAAGACAGATTATGATAAAGTTTGTTGTTGTTCAGTTGCACAGTCAATTCTAACCCTTTGCGACCCCATGGATCACTGCCCTCCAGGCACCCCTGTCCTCCACTATCCTCCTCAACCTGTCCAGCTCTGTGCCCAGTGAGTCTACAATACCATCTAGCCATCTCATTTTTGGCCACCCCCTTCTTTTTTTGCCCTCCACCTTTCCCAGCATCAAGGCTTTCTCAAGTGAATCTGCTCTTCTCATTTGATGTCCAAAGTACTTTAGCTTCATCTTTACTGTTTGACCTTCTAAGGAGCAGTTAGGGTTGATTTCTTCTAAGATTGACCTATTTGTTCTTCTCGCTGTCCAAGGGACTCTCAAAACTCTCCTCCAACACCACATTTTAAAGGTGTCTATTCTTCTGCGCTCAGCTTTCCCAATGGTCCAGCTCTCACAACATGATAGAGTACAACACCACAACTCAAAATTGTCAGGATATTAAAAACCTGAGTGCAAGTTCTTAGTTCTTAATACACAGGACAAGTCTTGGGGTTGTTTGTTTTTTTCTTTTAGACTTGGTTGTCCCTGTAAAACTATAGGAATAACAATGAACTAGTTAACATTGCTATCATAAGGATACATGGAGTGAAAAAATGCATTGAAAGTTGCATTTTTATAATACTAAAAAATAATAATAAACAGAAATAATACCATATAGCAGCTTGAATGTCTTTCCTTTGTTCATCACAATAAATTTTTTGGAGATGGTGATGCATATTTGCATATCCATTTTTTTCCTGTCCACCACTTATCAGAAAGCTTAGTACTGACTCAGGCACACTGAGAAACTGTATTTCTTACAGTTTTTTTAGAGATCCAAAAGTTGCTGATGTTTGTGGAAGGAAAAAAAATACCTTACTAAACAAGCTTTGGTGACATGTTTCTCATGTCATGTTCTTTCACTGATTGCCAAAAGGGGGCTTCTAAAACCTGAACGATCAATTACTCTGAAAGGGAGGTACTGTACTTAAAAGTTCTGTGTGTCTTTTGTGTTGCCTTTTCCATATAACTTTTTACTTGTTGTTTCTCAAATTACCTAAGAAACCTTGTATCCAATATCAAAACAAGTACTGCTTTCAGCAGCCATTCAAAATGTCTCATTGTGACTGTGAATGGTTTGGATTGGTTGGAATCCAATGAGGAGTGTTTTCTGTTTTCATCATTCTTTGTGGGTCGGGTTAACTATATGCTGCTGAGCTCTTGACACCCTCAATGTTTGGCTAAACTGCCTGCCTATCTTTCTGCCTCTGTATCTCCATTTTAGAGCTTTTCCTTCCCCTCTTTCCCTTAATGGAATTCTCCACTCCTCATTTCTTTGCATTATTGGATTATTTTTTATGTTGCCTTTACTTGGCCTGCCGTCTGCTGCCTGCTAGATTTGAGAAGAGAAGGCATCTCCCCTATGTTTTAAACAAAGTGCTTCCTTTGGATTAACTCTCCACAAGTTCACCTCTTTCATTCTATGACTTTAAATTTATTTGTTTATCATGTGTATACAGAACAGTCTAAGGGCTGCAATTACAGCTTTCCTGCTAGTCAATTATTGTAATTAATCTTTTCAAATTATTGTAATTAATTATTAATTCATGTATTTATAGTAACTAAACTACATTTAATGCAAATTAAATACAGAGTGGGTACCAGAGATGAGATTTTCATTTTGTGACAAATGGAAAAAATCCCATGATAGATGCTTGATGTGTGGCTTGTGTGTATGTGTGGTCTTTCGTCAGTTTATCAGACAAGAGGTGTAAAGCACTATTAACTTCCAGCTTTTTGGTCATGTGCTTTGCAGTTTGCACTCTTGATATGTAAGCTAATTCTTGGTGTTCTCCATCACATGGTGACTTTTTTACTTGACTCTCTGTTGCTCCTGTTTTGGTACTTGATTGTCTGTTTCTTTGCCTCTGCTTTTTGGGAATTGTTTTTATGTTACCGGTAATTCATTTTTTTACTACTAATGCAAGAAAAACAAATGAGTAAAAATGAAATGAAATTATTAGAAAGAGGCTGTCCCACCTGAAGTAGAACTGGTATGTGAAAACAATTAAACTGATAGAGGCACCCCAGAAGAAACCAAAGTGAAACTGAAATGAATGTCCATGTCATGCACAATGCTGGTAGCACTTATCAGATGTTACAAGATAATTGAATTTGTTGTTCTTCAGTCGCACAGTCGATTCCAACCCTCCGCAACCCCATGGACCACCACCCGCCAGGCACTTCTGTCCTCCATCATCCCCCTCAGCCCACCCAGCTCTGCCCCCACTGCATCCACAATACCATCTAGCCATCTCATCTTTGGCCGCCCCCTTTTTCTTTTGCCCTCCACCTTTCCCAGCATCAAGGCCTTCTCAAGTGAATCCTCTCTTCTCATTTGATGTCCAAAGTACCTCAGCTTCATCTTTACAATTTGACCTTCTAGGGAGCAGTCAGGTTTGATTTCTTCTAAGATTGATCTGTTTGTTCTCCTCGCTGTCCATGGGACTCTCAAAACTCTCCTCCAACACCACATCTCAAAGGCATCTATTCTTCTGCGCTCAGCTTTCCTAATGGTCCAGCTCTCACAGCCATACATTGCCACCGGGAATAATTGAATTACATAATCAAAATACATTTAAAAATTTCTACATAGCTAAAGCTGTTTTCAAATTTAGCACAATTTCAGAAGCAGGTAGCACAACAGATAATAGTATGATGATTCTGAGTCCTGTGACATTGAGTCTCCTTGTCAATTTTCGATACATTATGCACCATTGTGAATGGAAATGGTTTTAACATGGGGTAAGGTTTCCTTCCTCTCTCGTTTTTTTTTAAAGATTTTATATGTTGCTTGTGTATGTGTGTTGTTCTGCAAAAACTGTCATGTGATTCTGACAAGAACATCAGAGATTTTGTTGACATTTGTATTCCTTTCCCCCAGAATGCCACACGAGTCAAGTTTTATAGAATGCAGGGTATCTGCTAGAAACAAGGAACAGCCCTATGATCACCTGAACTGTAAATTAGAGTGAATATCCCTTAAAGTCAGGGATGTCTTGCAATTTTTCATTTATCAACAATGCAGTGTTCATATAGACTTCATTTGATCATTTATGCATCTTTCTAAAATAAGTGTAAACAATACTAAATTGTCAAATAAATCAAACAAAATCTATTTGTGATGGCTTCTTCTCTATTGTAGAAGACTTCCATTAAGGTTCTAGTGAAGACAGGGAATGGAAAAGTCCTTGGCAATGACTTGTTTCAGTCAGTGCTTAAGTTGCTTTTAGCTAAAATTACAAACTCAATTAGACAGTCATTTCAGTGCTAATGAAACAACAAACGGCCAGGAGTTAATGCACTTAGCAGGCCATTAGTCCAATACTAAAAATACAACTGTATATCCATACTAGCTGGTAGCAAGGCTGTAAGAAAAGGGTAGAAATCAGAAACTACAGGTGGCCCAAAATGGTGACATTAAATGAGAATGTTAAACTTGACACACAGCCATTTGGAATTTATTAAAGCACGTAAGCACTTTGGGACTTACATATTCTTTATAGCTGACAGTTCTGAACATGGTGGGCTGAAAGATTTTTAGTGTCTGTGTAAAATACCACTAAGGCAGATTAAGGTGGTGACCGAAGTTGAGGAGGGTCCCGTGTTGAGCTCCATGATGCTGTGTGTATATATGTGTATTTGTGTTTCTTTATTACTGTGAGAATTAGGATGGCAAAAAGCAAGGTTCAAGGGTTTTTTTCCATCAAGGATCTATACGTTGCCAGGATAGTAAATACAAAAATGGTCTTCCTAGAGTTAGTCTTAAAGTATATTTCAGACTGATCTTTCTCAGCTTGCTGACAGATATTATTTGTGCTAGGTGAACATTTGTGAAGCATGGTTTTACCCCAAGGCACATTGCTAAATACTTTAAGCACTTCAAATGAAGTGCTACTTTTTACCAAAATGCAAGATCCAAAACCATGATAAGAGATGTGATAGGTTGGAGTTCCTTTTCTTGTTTCAGCAGATCACTCACTTGAACCAGGACACTTATCATCTTCTATGCTACTGGCAACTGGGCAATCTGTGTTGTTCCCACTGAGTTCTCCAGATCTCATGTTCACACTGTTGCTACATGAAGAAATAACTGTTTCGGAAGGCTGAGGGAACTTCATCATACTAGCTGCATATTTCCTGCTGCTGTGTTTTGAAATTTCTGTGCGGTGCCCCAAGAGCTTTTTAGAAAATATTTTCACACACAATCAACAGATGTCTGGTAGTGTCTTGTTCTAGGGTTTAAGCATCACTTTGCTAATAAGTTGTTTTTGCTAAATTTTGTTAAATACGGAGGTTGATTTGATTCATTTTTAATTTCATTTCTTTTCCCCACTTTTTGTTTTCATGGTTTAAAATTTCTACCATTAACTTCACAGAGGACATTATCAATGTTTTGGACACTGCCTATTTATAGCGGCATAAGGGAAAATGCTGAAGTCATGGTGGCAAATTGATTCTTATTAATGAAGTGCAGGTTGCATTCATGGTCAGGCAACTCAATTGCAGATCAGGTATGCACCCAGAAAGGTAACCAGTATCCCACCAATGAGTGGTAATTTGCATTAAAGATTTAAACAATTTCTCTTAAGCAAAAGTAAATTGGCAACAGGACTTTGGCCAGTGCAAATAACATTACATATCATAAGCTTCTGCAGTAGGAATATAATTAGCATTCATAAAAATTCTTATTCACTCTGATTTTTCTGAGTCTTGCCATGCAGAGACTCTCTGCTGAGACCTCCTCCACCTCCCAGTTTCTCACAAAAATGAGACCCTGAAGCACCAGCTGAGCAGGATTGTTACAAGTTGAGCAGAGAATGGCATATTGCCTGTGGAGGATTCACCTCAGTCGTGTTTCCCTTATTTTTCCCATCCACTGTTACATGCAGGAAGTTGCCAAATTCTGTACCTGGTTCTGTGAATCCTGGGGAAGAAAGGGGCTATTCTATGCCTGATTTATAACAATCCTGCTTAATTTGGTGTCTCATTTCTAGGTGAATCTTTTTCAGGAAATATGTCATTCTGTAAAGGAATTGCAACAACCCTACTTAGTGTAGTAGTGATTCAAAGAGAATGGACCACAAAACTCCCAACAAACCCTACAAAATTTCCAACAGGATTCCTTGATGGTGTGGAACCTGTGCACAGAAATCTGTATGTGAAGAGAGAGGAATGACTTTCTGCTCAAATTTTCTTCTAAAGCAAGAGACTATAAAAAGGTTATGTCACTACTCCAATTACATATTACAGAAAGTCAAAGTTATTGGGAAGAATTGGCAAATGTTACAAGAGAAATACCGTATCATGCTTGGCCAAGATAGGTCCAGCTCCAAACTCCATATAATTTCTAAAGCTACATAGAAAAGTGATTCCCTCATTTCAAATATGAGAAATGTTGGAAAAGTCTGTTTGCACAAAAGGTCTTAATGGATACTATCACAAAGGCAAAGCCTGCAGATTCAAAGGGAAGAGTTGAGAAAGCAACTGCCATCCTCTTTTTCTTAGCAGAATCTGTAGAATTTAATTTTTCTAACTATAGCTTCTAGACTTTTCCATCCAGGGAAAAAACTCTTTTACAATCTTGGCTTCTTAATGATGTCCATCTTATAAGTGAAGAGCCACAATTCTAAAGGCAGTGACACAAGAGTAATAGCTCAATAAGCTAGGCTTTATTCTAGTGTATTCCATTCTGCACAACCATTTCCTATTATTCTGTTTTGGGAATCTTACCCTGCAGATTTTCTCAACCTTGAGCCCCCAGATGTTTTTGGACTTCAATTCCCAGAAGCCCTGGTCAGCAGATGTGCTGACTTGGGCTTCTTGTAATTGAAGTCCAAGAACACCTGGGGGCCTACAGTTGAGAAACTCTGTTACCCTGTATGTCAGTTTGGCATAATGGTAATGCTAAAACAATTAAAATGTTTTATATCTTCACATAGAAAATAGTATTTGTCTTCTGTCTTGCTCTCTCTTCAATCTGCTGCCTTAAAGGCATCAATGATATTGCTTGCTGGGTGGCTAGTTGCATTTTCTCTGCAAAGCTACTTTCATATTCAATTAGAGGTCCTTGCAACTGGGTAAAGAAAACTCTAGAGAGATTTCAGCATGAATTGGGTTGAAGAGAAACTGAAATGAATATGACTGCTTTCATTCACATTGAGATTTTCATGTTTCAATCTCATGTATTAATTGTGCCAAGGCTACCAGCATATTTTGTGGAAGAAAATTGGCAAGAATTAGGTTTAGTCTTTCTTTGCCATTCTTGAAGCATTTAAAAATGTCATAATAAGCATAAAAACAGAAGAGGCAGCTACATAACATGGTGCTCCAATATATCTTCCCTATGATAGAGTTTATTTCAATGCATTGGTAAAACTCTACATAATAAACTGTATACGCTACAGTCATTTATTGATTTACTTAGTTCCACTTCTATACTGCCCACTAGTGAACTACTCTGGGCAGTGAACAGCATAAAATTAAAACCAAAATGGGCATATGTACCCTCACAACCAGTAAAAAGATCAAACATCCAAGAGGGAAGCGAAACAGACTCAAAATAGAATTAACAAGTGAGAATAAAACATTACATTGCATAAGTGGCTCAGAACAAACAAAACAAACTAGCAAACAGCCGGGAAAATACAAAGAAAATTTGATTAACTAACAGGCAAGTTTCCAAAAGCTTCCCTAAAAGGGCTATACACTGTATTCTGGTCATGTGAGTATTTTGCTTAGCTTTGTCACCAGAAATGCCATCAGACAATTAACGCAGCTACTAGCATAGACAACAGAATTGCACCTGCCCAATTAGTTAAAAATTCACATTTAATAGTAAGACAGGGTGGGGCCATAGAACATCTACATCCTCTTCCAGAAAACTCGAAACCAAACAGTTAAGATTTCTGAGCATATAGTGATCTGAGTAATTATTATTTTGATGGTAGGCATGCTGAGTGTGAGGTAAACTTTGGCAGAGCTTGCAAACAATTCAAGTCTTAATAATTGCCCTAATTTTGTCATGAAACTACATATTCCACCGATAATGACATTCTTACACCATGTTTGATTATATGTGATTGTTCAGTTTAGGACCATATATATGGGGTTATTCAATGCTGAGTTCACAATAATCATGAAAGTTAGGTCAGATAGAGAAATTGGCCCAAAATCAACTGTGTGCCTGAACAAGAAATACCCCATACCTATTCCTGATCTCTAGGGGTAAATGCCCCAGATCAAGTTGGTAAAGAGTAATCATTGTATTCCTCCTGGATATACAATGACCCAAATTTTTCATCACATTTTTGGTTTATCACTGGACAAATGCTGTAAAATGTGGTTGCTACACTCATCTTCTTCTCACCACTGCTAATTAAACACCTTCAATTCAGCTGACTCTCCTTCTGGTTCCAAGAGGATATTATTTTTAGTTCCAAAGGGGAAGTGAATGGTGCCAGAGTCAAGTTGTTAGGAGGTGGAGAAAGGAAGAAATATCTGAGGGTGATCCATTATGAATAAAATACAATTTCATGGTGCACCAGAGCACTGGATTGTGCACCAGAGCACTCTGAATTAAGCTACTCAAGACAGTTCAAAAATTTACATAATAGAGGACTTAAATGGTCAATGTGGCCAAGTCATGTTGCTACAGCTTAGTCTGAAAGGAAAATTTGAAAATTTAAGTACAGTATCTGATTTTTAAAATAAATATCCCAAGTCTGTGTATCCGGTAAGCTATTCAAAACAAAACAGCTTGTTTCAAGGTGTTTTTTTTTTTACCGACTACACACTATGTTAAAAACCCTTCTTTTGACCTACTCCCCACTCCACCTTGCCTCACCTAAGCATGGTAATAAATTGCCTACTAGCAGAGTCCTGATTAGGAGGCCAGGAGGTTAATCTTCAGGTCTCTATCTAATAAAGTCTGTATACAGACACTGTACTCCACTGCCTATTGATAATCTCTGAGATTGCTGGTTTTTTAGTTCTGGTGTTGGATTGAGGTGTACAGTCTTCAGTGTTGGCTCAAATGACGCAATCAATCTCCGTCAGCTTCCTTCTTTTCTTACACCTTTTTGTTCTGTCCTCTCTCCACCCCTCCCCTTCCCTGTTCCATTGATTAAACATGCAGGATCCCTAGCCATTTACTGACAATGCAGAACACTGGCTGAAGCAAAGGAAGTCTATTGTATTAGACAATCTAGAGGAGAGGAAGAGAAAGAGAGAGAATTCTCACACAAAAAAGCATTAAACCCTTTATTCTTTAATTCATGGTGTGTGAGGGGGTGACCTCCAAAAGAGGCTCTATATTATTGTGATGCTTTTCATGTGGGTAATAGACTAATTTTCTGCATTAATTGGGAGGGGGAGTTGTTAAAAGGTTGCACGGTGGAGGGTTTAGAAAGAGGCTTCAATTTTATCCATAAATCTTACCTATGACTTAATTTCCAATGGGTTAAGACACTTGTGGATCAGCACTAAGTGCAGCATGAGACCATGCTAATGTTTGAAACAGTTCCACTGTTCTGTTTCCCCCCTGATTAATCAATTTTCTAGCTGTACCAGTGCTTCAGAGTTATTTTTACTTAACAAATTATCTTGAAAGATAATCAGTACCATGCTCAGGATGGAAGTCCGAGAGGCTGAGGTCCAGAAAACCAATAGCCTCCAGGTGCAGACACACCTTAAGAACTACACAAGAAATATAGCCATAGTCAACATCAAAATGGACTCGCACTGATCCCTACTCACAAATGAACTCTGACAATGATGCAGAATTAAAGATTCATTCTTACCCACATGGACCTCATTGGTCTCATGGTGTTGTTCAATTCTGATATTGGGAACAAAGCAAGTTGGTTTGAGTTGATAAATGGATAAAAGATCAGAAGGGAGTTCTATAGATCATAAGCAAGAATAGAAAAGAATTTTACATTAAATCTTGGAGAGCTACTGCCAGTTGGAGATGACAGTGTTGGGTTAGATGGAACAATGGTCTGAATCACTACAAGGGTGCTTCCCAGTGGTGGGATTAAACATTTTTACTACCTACTCTGTGGGTGTGGTATGGTGGCCATGTCCAGGGGGGAAGCCCTGCGTTGGACTCGAATTAGGACTACTTTATTTCAAGACTTGGATGGGCGGGGCCAGCCAGAATTTCTGCTACCTGTTCTGGTGAACTGGGGTGAACCTGCTGAATCCCACCACTGGTGCTTCCTATGTTTCAATTACCTAGGGTGGTTTGATTGTTCCAATTAATTAAGTAGTTCTGTTTTCTTTCACACAACTCTGTATGCACCCTTTCTGAAGATGTAAAGGTTTTCTCTTATATAAGAGTCTAACAATCAAGGCAATGTAATAGTTGGGTTTTCTGCTGGAACTTTGAAAGAAGTCTTCGTTCTCTGCAGTTTTAGAGTTTTGTGACTATTCAGTTCTCTCCGATATGGCGGAAACTTAAGGAATGTGCATCCCCAAGTGTTACTGCTAGCAACCTAAAATGGGGAATGAAGAGGCAGTCAGGCCAGCAATTGGTGACATCATTGCCCCCACTCCAGTTCTGGCCTCTTTGGATCCTGCAATTCAAATGTTTTCTCTGCTGCACAACATCACTCCAATGCAGCTGTAATTATAGCCACCAGTGCTATAGTGATATTAGGTAAAGGTAAAGGTCATCCTTGCTCAAAAGCCAGTCATATCTGACTCTAAGGTTCAGTGCTCATTATTATTATTATTTATTGGATTTCTATACCGCCCTACTTGGTGCGACCAACTCAGGGCGGTGTACAAAATAAATTAGTATACAGTCAACCAATAAATTAGACAAGGCAAAAAAAATATAAAAATGCAACAACACAGCAACAAAATAACAATAGCGATAAACAGCATAAATACAGTCCAACACTACAACATAATCACGTATTATAAATACACTATCACCAAATGTAACAACTACAAATACAAATATCATCAAGTATAACAGAAACTACATACGCCCACCGACAACTGTTCTTAATCAACCTCCGGGCCAGGTGAAAGGGGCCCGGGGGAGTGCGGGAGAGTCCATGCGCCACCGCCACCGCCGTTCTTATTTCGGTCTCCGGGCCGAGATGGAGGTGGTCCCGGAGGGAGGGCGGGGTGACTCCTCACCACCTGCAGCTGTGGTCCGCTCTCTCCATCCCCGGCCAAGGTGAAAGAGGCCCGGGGGAGTGCGGGAGAGTCCATGTGCCACTGCCGCCGCCATTCTTATTTCGGTCTCCGGGCTGAGATGGAGGTGGTCCCGGAGGGAGGGCGATGTGACTCCTCACCGCCTGCAGCTGCGGTCCACTCCGTCCATCCCCAGCCATGGTGAAAGAGGTCCGGGGGAGTGCGGGAGAGTCTGTGCGCCACCGCCACCGCCATTCTTATTTCGGCCTCTGGGCCGAGATGGAGGTGGTCCCGGAGGGAGCGCGGGGTGACTCCTCACCGCCTGCAGCTGCGGTCCACTCCGTCCATCTCCAGCCAAGGTGAAAGAGGCCTGGGGGAGTGCAGGAGAGTCCATGCTCCACCGCCACCGCCGTTCTTATTTCGGTCTCCGGGCCGAGATGGAGGTGGTCCCGGAGGGAGGGAGGGGTGATTCCTCACTGCCTGCATCTCTGTTTATAGCCAAAGAGCCAGCACTGTGCGTTTTCAGACATTTACATGGGCATGTGGCAGGCATAACTAGACACCAGCGTGCACAGAATGCATGCTGTTTACCTTCCCACCCAAGGGGTACCTATTTATCTAACTGCAATTTCTTGTTTTCAAACTGCTAGGTTGGTAGGAACTGGGACAGATACTGGAGCTCACTCTGTTGTGCAGTACTCAGCTCTCAAACTGCTGACCTGCCGACCTTCCAGTTGTAAAGTTCACCGTCTTAACCATTAAGCCACTGCAGTCAAGACAGCTATTCATTACTGAAGAAATTATGAGATCTAGTAGAAGCATAATTCAAACCACACTTTTCTGTAGTACTGTGAAAATGTTGAACTTACTCAGAAGGTTCGTAGTCATCCTTCTAGCTATACCAACAGCTAGTGAGGGAATAAATCTATCACTGCAGAGGTAAGGTGACCAGTTTGCTAAAGCACTTTCATATAATAAGTTCTATAATGTATTAAACTAAAACAAACATTCATTTTCAGTGAGATTTCTTTCATGTGTACTTACCACACCAATCCACCTCACTGTAACTTTACTGAAATGCCACTAGCAAATTGTAAGAACTGAATATAATGCAGCTATGTGTTTACCACTGAGGAACAAATCCCCCAACATATCTACTTCACCTCCACTCCAATGAAGAGTTCATTGCTTTAAATTTGTTTGTGCTTTTATCACTGGGGAAATGTTGCGGTCTTCTGTGTTTATACAGCTAAAATATTACAAAGTGCTGTTTGGAGAAGACATTTAACCTATGAGCCCAAGCTGGATACCATCAGCACTGAAGATACATTTAATACTGACTTGGTGATCCATACTATAAACTTGCTTCTTGAAAGAAAAATAAAACGTATGCTGCTCTCACTCTAACATGTGTATATTTTCCATATTTATCATCCAATACTTGGATTTCCAATTGAGTAGGCGAAATATTAGGACCTTTAAAAAAAACCCAATGACTCCTACTCATTAATTGTTTACTTTCCTTAGAGTTGTTGTTGTTGTTGTTGTTGTTGTTGTTGTTGTTGTTGTTGTTGTTGTTGTTGTGAACATGATGATGATGTTGATGATTCTTGCTTAACATGATATCTTCCATCTGAAATATCTACATTGTTAGTGTTGCAAAGATTATTGGTTTCACTTCATTAAATGAGATGTATGTTATTTATTTATTTTTGGACAATCATGGGTAGAAGAAATAAAATAAGACAAAAAGAGACTCCAAAACCTCAAACATATGCTTCCCTTCATGATGTCTCCTGTATGATTTGTATACTTAGGCATTTGTGCATGGAGTTGCACATCCCCTCAGCTACATTTGTGAAGGCATTTTTCAATAGATGCGTTTATAGCAGTAAAACGCCTTTAGACACCATGATGTGCACTATTCAGAAAATCTCTCCTGCATGAGTTTTTTCCATCTTCCTTTGAATAGATAGAAGAGCTGATAGAAAATTGTCTCAAAGGAGGAGAAAAATTGAAGAAATTATCCTCAAGTGAGGCCCAGGATACTAACATTTAACTTATAAAATGACTGTGTGTTTGTCTTGTTTTTGTTTTGTTTTTAATTGTGCACCATCTTTTTGGCAGGTAGCTGCTCCATCCACTTCCCAGTTCAACTAAAGCTCAAGTGAAGATACCATAAGGTAATTCCTCTTACAAGTCTTTTTTAGATCAGAAAATAATAATAATAATAATAATAATAATAATAATAATAATAATAATAATAATAATAATAATAATAATAATAATAATAATAATAATAATAATAATAATAATAATTGTTTCAAATGTATACCCTGCCCTGCTCACGCGAACCTGACTCTAGGCAGCTTACAGATTATATATCTATATCTATATCTATATCTATAGAGATAGAGATAGAGATAGAGATAGATAGATAGCTGGATAGATAGATAAAATAACAGCATATGTCACAAATTCCACATTATCATAATCACAATCATCACAATATCAGATATATCTATATCTATCTATCTATCTATCTATCTATCTATCTATCTATCTATCTATCTATCTATCTATCTATCTATCTATAAAACAGTAAAAATCAGAAAGTATTAATATTACAATAAAATGTTACAAAAATGTATTACAAAAAAAACCCCCACCACATTTACTGACTCCTGCAATGATTATAAACAAAATCCTACAAAAGTAACCGGGAAGTCCAAAAGAAGTCCAAAAAAGAAGGCATCCAGTCCCGGTGAGAGCCGTCTGCTGCTGTGGTGTCTTTTTGAGCTGGCCCAGGTGGGGTGGGGCACCAGCAGTGGAGCGGCCCTGGCATCCACAGTTGCGCTGGCCTCTCCATCCAGTGGCAAGTCCAGAGGTGAGGGCAGAGAGGTCCTGCAGTCTGTGGTGTTGGCATCTTTTGAGGTGGGTGGGGCATGGTGCTGGCAGTGGAGTGTCCCTGGCGCCCTCAGCTGCGCTTGCCTCTCTATCCAGTGGCAAGACTGGAGGTGAGGGCAGAGTGGTCCTGCTGTCCATAATGTCAGCATCTTTTTGAGCCAGCCCATGCAGGGTGAGGCGCCAGCGGTGGAACAGCCCTGGCACCCACAGCTGCACTGGCCTCTCTGCCTGGTGCCAAGACTGGAGGCGAGGGTAGAGAGTGATAAAATGCAGAGTGATAAAGATATGTGTGTTATGGGGGAGATGAATTTTTAAAAAGAAAAAAAAAAGAACCCACAGCAGTTGCCCCAACTTCAACCATAGTAAAGGGATACTTTTATTGTACCATTAAAATTCACACATAGAAAGTGACTTTTGGCTCATATAGATCTTCAACAGGCTGAACATCAGAGACCTGTGGACAGTACAAAAAGAACAAATCATAACTTTAAAATTCATGGCTACATGTGAAGGCCAGGCTTCTCTGATTAGTACACATTTCAAAATGGGAGCTGCTTTCTCAAGTCAGAGGTGTAGAAATGTCTTTTCCAATTCTATTTTTAAAAAGTTGTCATTTATTCAGTATCCTCTTCCTCCTCCATTTCTCTACATCGAAGTACGCAGTTCTTTTTTGGCTGGAGATTGGGGTGCATCCATCACACCACCAGAGGAAGAATCTGAAACTTAAACCTCTGAAGCAATATGGTTGGGTGATTATTTATGCCACCACTAACACTAAGGAGAAGATCTGATGAAGTTCCAGAAGGAAGGAGGCTAGTTTATGAGGTATAGCAGTATTTCCCAAGCTATGTTCTGCAGAACACTGGTAAACTTCAATACCCAGAAGCCTAAGTTAGTACTTTGGGTGATCAGTGCTTTGGGGAATTCACTTAGGCTTCTGGGAACTGGAGTCCAAAAACCAAAGATTGGGAAACACTGAGGTGTAGAATAGGCTTCAGGACATACACACATTCAAGACAGGCAAATAGTAGCTGCCTAATCATAGAGACAGCCAGTCAAGGTTCTCCATTCTAATATGCAGGGAGTATAAAATTCCAACTTTCTAAACTATTGTACAGTATCCAAATATGTATCATTCGTACACTCATCACTTTTAGTCAGCCTCATCTTTGAATAGCACAAGACCCATTAATATGCTTCATTGGCAAGATGTGTGTATGTGTGTCTGTATGTGCAAGTGCCCCTGCCTTCATTTGCTACATGCAGATGACCAAAAATCTACTGGGAAGGGTAGAAGCAACATATTAAAATCCGGCCAAACTTGGTCTTGAATTGACAGAGATGCTTACCAAAAACATGAAATGGTGAAGGCAGGAAAATTTTCTCTGTTCATGTGTACATTTTAGATGCCTCTGCCCCTTATTTCTCCAACAGCACAGCTAGCCTGGAATGGGAAAACATGAATGGTCCCATAACATATGGGGTTGGTTTAATTTGGTTCACTGAGCAGCTGACCCATAGAAAAGATGAGTTATAGGCAGTTGTATATAAACCACTTCAGGTGCTGAAAGAGGTGTTGGGATTGATGCCAGAAACTCACTGAGCTGGAGGGGAAACTGTTTGTATAACTCAATGTGGCATGACGCATGAACCCTTCCAGTTACAGGGTGTTAGCTAGCAGCATCATGTTTATTACGCTGAACTAGAAGAAGAAGAAGAAGCTTGCAACATGGTTTGAAATGTGACCATCTTCCTCGAGTCTTAATCTTTAAGTTGTGAAAGAAACAGTCACTTTATTAAGCCACCTATATGCAATATAGCCAGACATGAACATGAGCCAGACATTCTAGAGAGTGAAGTCAGAAAGGCCCTAAAAAACACTGCAAACAACAAAGCCAGTGGAGTTGATGGTATCCAAGTTGAACTTTTCAAAGCACTACAAGATGATGGAATCAAATTATTGCATTCTATATGCCAGCAGATTTGGAAAACAAAACAATGGCCACAGGATTGGAAAAGATCTGTATACGTTCCACTCCCCAAAAAGGGTAATGCCAAAGAATGTTCAAATTATCGAACAATTGCGCTCATCCCTCACGCTAGCAAGGTGATGCTCAAGATAATACAGGATAGACTGCAACAGTATGTGGAGAGAGAATTACCAGAAGTGCAGGCGGGTTTCAGAAGAGGCAGGGGGACTAGAGATCACATCGCCAACATAAGATGGATCATGGAAAAAACAAAGGAATATCAGAAACAAGTCTACTTCTGTTTCATTGATTACACGAAGGCTTTTGATTGTGTCGACCACAACAAAATGTGGCAAATAATTAAGGAGATGGGAATACCAGAACACCTTATATGCCTCATGAGAAATCTGTACATGAATCAAGAAGCAACAGTTAGGACAGAAAATGGAATAACGGAGTGGTTTGGAATAGGAAAAGGAGTAAGACAAGGCTGCATTTTGTCACCATGCTTATTCAATTTATACACAGAGCACATAATGCGCAATGCAGGAATGGAGGAATCACAATTTGGGATCAAAATTGCTGGAAGAAACATCAACAATTTGAGATATGCAGATGATACCACCCTCATGGCAGAAAGTGAGGAGGACCTAAAGAAGCTCCTAATTAGGTTGAAAGAAGAAAGTGAAAAAGCTGGCTTGAGACTCAATATCAAGAAAACCAAGATAATGGCAACAGGCCCTATCAGTCCCTGGAAAATAGATGGGGAAGAAGTAGAAGCAGTGACAGATTTTACTTTCTTAGGATCTAAGCTCACTGCAGATGGTGATTGCAGCCATGAAATAAAAAGGCGACTGATTCTTGGGAGGCAAGCAATGAGAAACCTGGGGAGCATAGTGAAAAGTAGAGACATCACATTGAAAACAAAAATTCGCATAGTCAAGGCAATGGTATTCCCTGTTGCAATGTATGGTTGCGAGAGTTGGACCATTAGGAAAGCTGAACGGAGAAGAATAGACGCCTTTGAGATGTGGTGTTGGAGGAGAGTTTTGAGAGTCCCATGGACAGCGAGGAGAACAAATAGGTCAATCTTAGAAGAAATCATCCCTGACTGTTCCTTAGAAGGTCAAATAATAAAGATGAGGCTAAAGTACTTTGGACATCAAATGAGAAGAGAGGATTCACTTGAGAAAGCTTTGATGCTTGGAAGGGTCGAGGGCAAAAGAAGAAGGGGACGGCCCAAGATGAGATGGCTAGATGGTATCGTGGAGACAATGGGCACAGAGCTGAGCGAGTTGAGGGGGATGGTGGAGGACAGGAGTGCCTGGCGGTCAGTGGTCCATGGGGTCGCAGAGGGTCGGAATCGACTGTGCGACTGAACAACAACAACAAATGCAATATAAGGACATTTGTAGTACTGAAATGCCTTAGAGTTGTCCCACCCACCCCCAATAAATTTGTGTTTGAAATGTATATTCAATAAAAGTAAGTTATATCTATTGCCTTTTCTTAAGGCAAATGAAAAGATGGTGATTCTCTTCATTCCAAGTGCAGAAGCAGAAATCACTTGAAGTCGGAGTAGACCCATTCAAATGAATAGAATTTATGGAGAAGTTAACTTACCAAATACCTGTTGATTCAAAAGGTGTACTCTACTGCAATTTACTATGTTGGACTACATGTTTTTCTCTTGTTGATGATATCATCATACTTCTAAAAAAATAGTTATGCCAAAAGGATATCAACCATAATATTGCATGTTGATGTATGGAAAGAAATTTTCAATAAACTGAAGATCAAAATTAAAATTATCAAATGTACTGCAACATACATTGAGAAGTTTAGTAAATGGATAAGGTACAAACTTCAATCTATCTATCAGTCACTTAAACCATCTTTAACCATAATACCAGTTAGTTCTTCAAAACAAAGCAACACTTCTTTCGCTATTTATTTTCACCCTACCATGCATCCAATAGCCCCATTAGCATATCTGAATATAAATGGAAGTCAGATTTATGGTGGCATAAAATCTATAGCCAGACAAAAACTGCTGTGAAATAAAAGTTTGGAACACAAAAGGCTGATGTTCAAAATTTGTTAGAATTATTAAGTTACTGGTATTAATAAGTCTAGTGATCATTCTTAGTATGCATATACTATTCGGTATGTCCAGAGCTTTTCAACATTCATTATCTCAGGCATATAAGAAAAATTAATGAAGTCCAATTTTTTTCTTACCTAATGCAAACCTGAATACTAAAATAAATTTTCCAGATTTCAGATAGATAGTTGTGGTCCAGTCTACAATTTTAAGATGAGCACACATATTTCATAGAGGAAAATGTTCATGAAAAAGTATGCACTGGAGAAAGGTACATGTAAAGAAATTTATTTATTATTTATTCATAATTATTTATTTATTAGTTCAAATTTATATTGCCGCCCACTCGCCGTGGTGACTCAGGGCGGCTTACAGACAATACATTACATTACATTAGAATACAATATGTTGGGGTGGGCACAGGGGGAGGGGCGGCAAGGTCCTCATCCTGCCCTGTCTTCTTCTTCCCCTAGCAGTTGGTGTAGGCACAGGGGAAAGGGTGGCATTACCTATGGAAGGATCTAAGTAAGTAAGATCTCCCCTTGTCCCAGCAGCTCCTGCTCCCTGATCAGCTGTTGTACTAACTCTTCTCCATTAGACAAAAAGAAAGTCTGAGAATGAAAGGCCCACATAATATGTTGCTCTAAAGTAAGAATCTTATTTCTCCTTTTGGCTAAGCTACATTCCACAGATAGCAGCTACAAGGAAATATATACATCCTTATAGCCTCACTCAGAGACTGTTCCCACTGCCTGATCTTTTGGAGTAGATAGAAACGGTCTTGGACTTCACTAGGGAATAAAGCTGCAGTTTTCCTTCTCCTTTGGTGCCACCTCACCACCTTATCAGGTGTTGATACTCTCAGTTTTCCTTTATTCACTTTTAATCACATCACAGAACCTCAGCAGCTTTTTAAAAGCAGTGTCATTGCTAGTAACATTCTTCTGGGATTTTTGTAAACATCTTTCTTGGCACTGACTCTCCCATTGTAAATTAATAGGGTAAGAATATTTGGATGCTTCCTGGATGAGTAGGAATTGATTGTTGTTGTTTCCTTGTTTCATTTTGTTTTCTGCTTTTTATTTTGTTTCATTTTGTTTTCATTTTCTGCTTGGTATGTGGTAGTGAGTATTAGTGACTAGAGGGTTTCTAACCTTTCAGGCAATTTATTTATCCACTGTGACAGGTCTCAGTGGTGAGGCAAAGGTAAGACAGCCAGGAAAGAACAGCAATGAGCATTTGAGAAACCCTTAAGGCAATGCAATGACATAAGAAGACTTAAGGAGTCCTTAGGCTTGCCTTTAAGGGCTGTGAGATCCATTTGTGTGGGACACAGATGCTGTATGGGGACATACAGTTATGGGGCCATGTGTGTTAGAGAAATTCATAATGGATTCCTGAATATCTCAAGATAGACAACACTTCTGACATCTCAGTGTGCTGACTGAAATCTATATCTTTAGCTAAGTAGGCAAAACCCAGGATTAGTAGGCAAGACCCAGGATTATGTGCCAGCTCTCTCTAACACTGGAGTCATTCAAGAGAAAGTTATCAGATATACTTTGATTTTGATTTTTGTTTTCTCTGGGTGTTCAACATGATGTTGTGATTCTGTGATTCCTTCATTGCAACTCCTCATGCAAATCATATTTTAAATGAGCAGGAGTTACTTTTCTGTTGTGCCACTCTATTTCAAGATGGACGATTATGCAAATCTTCCTGATAGATTTGTGATGATTAGATGTATTATCTATACAGTGCATTATGCTAAGAAAAAGATAGGAAATGTTGGTAAATCACAGCTCCACAATCATTCTACAAATGCATATGGTCTGAGAAATTAATCTTGGCAAAGAAAATGATCTGCTAAGTCTGCCAAGTTTGTTGTATTCAGACTTTGTTTATGTGGACACTCATTCCAGTTTCTATTTGCTACAACAGTTAAATTAAGCTGGCTCAATTATATTAATTGGGATAGAAACCATGTAATCTACAATGAGAACCTGCTAAAGATATCAGAACAAAGGCTCTCTTTTAAGAAGAGATAGTTGTAGAAATCCTATGGCTACTGTATTAATTTGAATGGGAAAAGGGAGAACAAAACCTAGTGCAGCATGGAATAATCTAATGTGAGAAGCATCTATCAACCCCTACAGTACAATCCAAATAATGTTCTAAGTAAACAGACACAATAAGTGCTTGGATTTTTATCTCAAACGAGGTATCTTTTACCTAGCCAAGTAAGTGGGTAGTCAATAAGTGCCCTGGCAGCTCAAGTAATATAATAACATTACCGTGTCCTTTAAACTCAAGGACTGATGGAACTAACATGCTATATTAGTTTGGTTTCTTTTAATTTTCCAAGTTAGTGGTTAAATTGTCATACCATAGCACAGGAAGAGAGTGTAATTGCTTCCAGTTTACAGAAGAGACAAAGACAATAGCCTTCTTCAGTCATTCCCTTTGGAGTTAACTATCCATACAACAGGAATTTCAGAAGGACCATTTCACCATTATTCTTTGTTCATTCAAATACTGTAGTTGTAAGTCTGAAAAAAGGAGCCTCTTCTATCTCTCAGGTAAGCCAGAGTCAAGGAAAGCTAGGCTGGCATTGACAGTATCTATGTGCACAGAAGTCTCTCTGCTCCAATCACATTGTTTTTCATGTGGGCAAAGCAAGAATGAATGAAGCAGTGCTATGACACTCTCTTCCTCAGGAGTATATTTAAATCCAAAGAGAATATCTGGGTAGGGTTAGATGTTGTACAGTTTCAGAATTATTATTGAAACAAGCAACAAACATGTCACTTCATTGGTTGTTCATTCATTCCTACCATGACTAATCCCTCTCCCACAGATTCCAATAGTCTTCAATTGCTTTTCATAGTCACCTACCTTAGAGTCTCTCTCTCTCTCTCTCTCTCTCTCTCACACACACACACACACACACACACACACACACACACACACACACACACACACACACACACCAAAGGATTGATCTCATTGAACCTGCCGGCATAATTTTTGGAGTGGTCCAAGACACAGCCCTGGTTCATCAGATATTGGTGGGTTTTCACCCAGTCTCTGTTCTGCAGCTTCTGACTTGAATATATTAATGAAGACTTAAGCGCTTTGTCTCAGTGGCAGCAGTGATGTAAAATGGCTTATTGCCTGTTCCATCTCACTGACTTTTATTGTGATACTTAAACCAAAATGGTGAACTATTACACTTCATAGCCTGCAAATAAAAGCAGAATGTTAAAAAGCAGAGGCTATAACCTATGATTCAGCCAAAATGGCCCCTAATGTCTCAGAGCTCGTAATCTTGAAACAATATCCCACAGTTCACAAGGATCCAGGAAAGAACACAGTCATACTAAGAATATGATTTCCTTTAACTGTGACAGTGAGGAGCCTTTTACTTTTCTCTTCTTGGAAACTACTGTCTCATAATCCTGATGAGTAGAAGACATTTTCATTTGAACAAATCATGCTCCTTATTAGTCTTCCAACCTCTCATGCACGCAGTCTGACTTTTCTGCTTTATTATTTCAATGTAAATATCTTCTGCTTCCATTTAATCTCAGCATATTCTGTATGTGTTGCAAGACGAGTTGGTAAACAAGTGTGAGTAGTGATGGCTGTATCTAATCTATTATTTGGAACAGGACTTAGAGACATATTTTATATAACCTGATATATACTAACATACTTTATTCATGTTTTATATTTTTTGTTATATCTGCTCCCAAGATCAAGAAAGACTGAACAGAGGTTGCAGGAACCAAAAAATAAAGTATAAAAAAACTAATACAGTCAAACCTCGCATAAAGAGCGCATCGCTTAAAGAATAACTCACTTAAAGAGCAGAATTTTCTCTGAATGTTCACTTCGGTTAACAAATAAAACCAACAAAAAACTTGCTTAACAAATAAATCGGGTTTGCAATCCCCACCCCCACACAATTGGTCATTTACAATGGTGTTTTGCTTAAAGAGCAAACTCACTTAAAGAGCAATCCTGTGGAACACATTATGCTCTTTAAGCTAGGTACAACTGTATAGATCATCAGTGTTCTTTGGTCAGACAATCGCTTTATAGGGTTGGTCTTTCTCATTATGGAATTTTGAATGTTGGGGAAAATCAGTGCTAGCTCTTTCAGCATTCCAGTGTGAGAAAACATTAGTGAAAACTAGAGATGTAAATCCTTACTTGCTTGTCTTTTTGTAAGAGAGTAAGAAGTTGCAAAATCAGTTTCTTTGCACATAATAGAAGGATTACTTTGTGGCACCTTTGAGAAAAGAACAAGAATTATAATGTACAATTTGAGCAAATGAGCACAAATATAAAGAATAATTACAAACAACAACAACAACAACAACAACAACACCCCACCTCATCCCCTATGCCAGTGATCGCAAACCTTTTAGAGGCTGAGTGCCCAAACTCAACAGGCTGCCATATGCAGTGGTGGGGTGAATTCTGTGCTGGGGAGAGGGAGTGAGTGCTCCCATTGGGCTGCTGGGCAGAGGGGCAGAGCAAACTCTGTGCTGGGTTGACAGAGTGCGTGCCCACAGATTGGACTTTGAGTGTCCCTTATGGCACTTGTGCCATAAGTTCACCACCACTGCCCTATGCAAAATGCCAACAGCTTCTGTTTTGTTGCATCTGAAAGACTGAAATGGTTATTTCCATCTGCTTTACCATTAGCCAGTAGTGTGTTCTTTGCTTTTCAAAGTGAAATGGCAATAGTTCTATGGAAAGAGAATTTGTGCAAATTACGAAGACCTAGATGACAAATTAAAACAAAATTTTACCTGGAGGTAAGAAACTTGAAATACTTAAAAAAAAACATTTTAAGTTGTCTTGTTATGTTTATTTTTATTTATTTATTTATTTATTTATTCAGATTTATATTGCCGCCCACTCACCATAGCAACTCAGGGTGGCTTACAATAAAAACAACAACAGTACAGTAACAATCATGAAATATAAATATAACCCCACAAATCAACCAAAACAAACCACAGAATATCTCCTCTCTGACCATTGGTGGGGTCCAGAGGTGGCAGTGAGGTCCTCAGCAACCTGCTAGGCCATGACATCTTCTCCCTCTGGCCTTTGGTGGGTCCCATAGGTGGCAGCAAGCCCTCAGTTGAGACAAAGAATTTAGTAAAACATGTTTTTGGTTTTTTTATATTCCTAATGTATATAGTAGTAAAGTAAGGCTGAATTTAATCTTTGTTTCACAAACTTACTTCTGTACATGTTTCTCTGCTCGCTCCTCCTTTGACATTCAATGGGTTTCTAATTGCAGTCAACAGAAAATAATAATGGAAAGCTGGCATGCAGATTTGCCCTTATCAGACTGTGGAATGTTGTCATAGGACAGTGGTGGCGAACCTATGACACACATGCCAAAGGGGGCACTTGGAGCCGTCTCTGCAGACACACGGCCCATCACCACCAGCACAGAGTTTGCCCCACCCCTCTGCCCAGCAGCCCAATGAGAGCACTGCCTCTCCCCCCCCAGCACAGAGTTCACCCCACCCTTCTGTGATGCAGACAGCAGCCTGATGAGTTTGGGCACTCAGTCTCTAAAAGGTTCACCATCACTGTCATAAGAAATAGGGGGAGGAAGCCATCTTGGCCTTCTTCTGGAAGTAGGCTTGTCAGGGGTTATTCAAGAGATTAGACTGTGTGACTGAACAACAACAACAACAGAATACAGGTGAGGGTTGCTGTCTGTGAAGCATTGTTCTTCCTATCCTTAATCTATGCCTTAGAGGTGACCTCTGCTTGATAGGTAAAAACTGCAAAGAAATGCTCTCATAGGCTTTCTTTTCTTCATCCCACTGGAGTTTAGAGAGATGCCTCAGGCAGTCACTAAAAGGGTGGGCCTGAACCTTGTGCATTTACCTTCTAACTCTGAAAATGAGTGAAGGCATCAACAGGATGGGAACCACTTTCCTAAATATGAAAAGCTGAAGTCAGACTTATAGGAAATGCTTGAAGCAACAGTACAAAGAGCATAAAGAGAGATGAAGTTTAGTTATTTGTAGGGACGTGTACCCTTGTTCATTTTGTTCTTGGTTATGAACCTCATGTGTGAGGTGACAAGCTTTATGTTTTGCTCTTCAGAGTTTTCTTGTTTGGCAACATTTTTGCTTGCAAATTGCATATATATTCTTAGATAATGGGTTTGGGTTGTATTATGTTTGTTTTTTTGTGATATGTAAACCACCCTGGGTGGCCCTGGCGAGGAGGGCAGTATAGAAATATGAATAAATAAATAATAAATAAATATATTGTACAAATTTTATAACTGGATTCCAGCTATTGTGCCAGTCTGGAATACAGGTAGGATTAGACACCAGTCTGCCTCTTTAAGTGAAATGTTGAAAGAAAGCACCATCTTTTTCTTCCCTTTAGCAGCAAAATGCTTCAGGCTGGCTCCGATGATGCAGCAAAATCATATACAATTTTCTCTTGAGCAAACCAAATCAAACAAGTCCAATTGTTTTCATTATGGTTCAATTTCAGACACAAGATCACAGCCTACCTCTCCCTCCCCCCAAAAAAATAAAATACCATCCTTGAAAATCACAAGGATATGTAAAAAGAATCTTGCTTGATGAAGCAATAAATTTTAAATGCCATCAGTGTTGGCTTTCTAGGAACTAAGTTAAAAATAATATGGGTTGGTAAAATATCCCCAACTTGTGCTAGAAATGGTATTTACTTGCTGCAGTGCACGCCTTATAGTATATTCATGGCTCACAGCCAAAGGAATTCAGCTTCCACTCTTGAAATCCACTCTCTTTTTCTTTCATAGTAATGAGCACTTTAATCTATCATGAGAATGTAGAGCATCTTGGCACTGTTTTCGCCCTCAATCTGTGTTTTCTCTTTCTCCCCCACCCCCTTTCCTCTTTTAGGTTAATTTATCTGATTACAGGCAATGTTCTGCAGCCATGTTAAGACACCAGCCGACTTTCCACTTGGAGCCTTGGTGAAAAGATTACCATTAAAACGTGACTTCCATCCACTCCACTGAAATTACTATTGATTGCCAAAGAAAAATATTTGTGCTGTGAAGCTGGGAGCTGTGATGTTGAACCATATTAACATAATGTTAGCATAGCTATGGGTGTTTAGTGGCATGCAATCAGATTTGAAATGAACGTTGATTATAGATTGAGATTAATGTTCACATATTCATGGGAACACAATGAAAAAAGAGCAATTTCCTTTCTACTACAGATCAATGGTTTCCCATTCAATTATACAGCTGTAATAATTGCATTGTGCGGAAATATTTTGTAATGTCCTATTTCATTCTCCCTGTGTGCGAACATGTATTTTAAATCTTTTGTTAGCAAGACCTGGTGGTAGTCTGGAGACAGAATAAAATGCTTTCAGTCAGTGGTGCAACTGTTCTTCCCTCAAACAAGACAGTATAGCTTCATTTCTCTTTATATAACTGTCAAAAGCCCCCGTACTTGCTTGTCTGCCTCCCTTCATTGTATACTAACCCACTTACTCATTCCTTAGAATTTATGGGCTGGGTAGCTCAGTAGTTTCGGTATCTGGATGCAGAGCTGGATACTGTAAGTTTGATTTGCCCACTGTGCCTCCTGGAAAAAGAGTCAGCCAGCGTGGACTTAGATAAACTGCATAGTCCCAGGGTTGTTGTTGTTCAGTCGCACAGTCAAGTCTGAGTCTTTGTGCCCCCATGGACCACTGCATGCCAGGCTCCTCTGTCATCTGCCAACCTCCGCAACCCAGCCAGATCTATGTCCATCACATCAATGATTCCATCCATCCACCTCATTTTCCGCCACCCCTTCTTCTTTTGCCTTCGATCTTTCCCAGGACCAAGGCCTTCTCAAGTGAGTCCTCTCTTCTCATTTGTTGGCCAAAGTACTTGAACTTCATCTTCAGTATTTGTCCTTGCAAGGAGAAATCAGGGTTGATTTCCTTCGGGACTGACTGATTTGATTTCCTTGGTCCCAGGGTATCTCCAAGAAAAGGGAATGATAAACCACTTCTGTATAATCTGGACCTAGAAAACCCTGAAAAGGGTCATTATAATCAGAACTGATTTAATAGCACATCATGATGGTGGTGGTGGTGGTGGTTTGTTGAGGTTTGCCATGTTCACTGAGTGCTCTGAGGTGCCAATTCCAGACATACTGGAGTATAAACTGAGTTTTTTAGTCCCCAAAATGAGCCATAAAAAGGGGACTTGGCTTATACTTGGGTCAATGACCACAAGGGTCCCAAGACAATGCCAGATTAAGATGTGCCAACAATTTAATTAATTTTACCATATTTTCATGTATTTTGATTATTGAAACTCACTGGCAGCTGCTGAATTTCCTTTCCCTTGGCTTATACTAGTGTCAATCTATTTTCCTGGGTTTTCAGGTCAAAATTAAGTACCTCGGTTTATATTTGGATCAGCTTATATTTGAGTATATACGGTACATGAATATAAGGGAGCAGAATACTGCTACCAAAGAGGAAGGGCAGATTGCTGCCCAGCTGACCCCTGGGGCCCTCCCTTTGGGGCCAGAGAGAAGAAAAGACATGACGTTTGCAGTCGGCCAGACATTGCCACCAAGCTGACCCCCCGCCCCTCCCTTTGGGGCCAGGGAGACGAAAAGCCACGGTGCTTGCAGTCAGCTGGACATCACTGCCCAGCTGACCCCCGGGCTTCTCTGCATCTCTGCCACCACTGGACTCCTGACCATCCTCCTCCAGTTGGGAGGAGAAACACCGATGCTACCCTCCGCCACCACTGGACTCCCCTCGGCCAGGCCGGCCTGGAGGTGAGAGGACAGCTGCACAACTTGTCAGGGCTTGAAAATGACACCACTGCCCACCACTATCACCGGACTCTTCCCCTTGGCTGACTCGGCCTGGAGGGTAATGGACAGAGTGGTTTAGGCTGAGTTTGTAATGTATTTCTGAGTTTTGCTATTGTAATTGTGATATTTTGTAACTGTGATATTGTAATTGTATTTATTATAACTGTGATATTTTGCTTTTTGTTAGTCGTCCAGAGTCGCATTGTGAGTGGGGCGGCATACAAGTCAAATAATTGAATTGAATGATCGTAGGAAAGCCCTCCTTTTACAGCAGATGCTACAGTTAAGGATTGGAGGAACTCTAGGGGTAGAGAGCTTATCCAATGGTTGAGCCTTTCTGGCAGCCTAAGAGTGAGGGGAACATTAGCCATGCAGCTGAGACACTAGAATTTGACTTCTGGGGCACACTTTGTCTTCATAGTCGGTCATAAGAATAAAAAGATGGTCCACAATTTGAACTAGGGAAAGAGGAAGTTAAAAGCAAGACTCTAAGTTGAGTTCCTGGTGCCAGAACAGGTAAGTGACAACTGAATCTCATCCAAATAAAGTTCATGACCTTAGACACTCCAGCCAAGTGGGGACTAGGAAGGGCTCAGGTTAAAGTCATCATGCAGTATTATATTCCCTTACATTTGCTACACCAGCCATTTTATAAAACTGTATGCTAAAAAGAAATATTTGTTTTATTCTTGAAATTGTTTTTTGATATTCTAGAATAATCTTTTTCTTTGTTCTCTCACTCATCTTAGTTAATTAAACTTTACCAAAGTTATTTTACTATTATAATTTAATGTGTGTGTCAGAGAGTGTGGATGGATGATTGCCATTAGGGTCTTAAGTAGATAGGCCACCCCATTTGGGCATTGTGTAACCTCTTGAGGTCATAGATATGTGCATTTTTAATAAAGATGAAGAAACAAAGTTAATGCCATGGAGCCTTGGGATAGAGTGCACTGGAATGTATAAAGCAGATTTGGCCAACTTTGGTGCTCCAGCTGTTCTTGGACGAATTACCAGAAGCCCAAGTCAGCACCAGTAATTCAAGTCCCAGAACAGCTGGAGCACCAAAGTTGGCCAACCTTGGTCTAAAGGGTACAAGGCTCTTTAGGATGTTCATTTTTCCAGTACAGAGTGGATCAAGAGGCTTCTGAATATATACCATAAATTGTAAAAAATTCATTTAGATTCAGATTTATATCATACCTTATTGTCAAAGCATTTAAACAACTAATATTGAATATAAAAATGAGAACATCATAATACTAATGACTAAGTGACTAACAAAGTAAAAGCAAACTAATTTATAAGGAAAATAAGCCTTAAAATAATCTAATGCCAGTAAGAGCCTAGGAAATAGCTTCCTCTTATAGAAGGGAGGAAAAAACCATTACTCAGGCTGTTTAAATTTCTGTCTAGATGTCATTTCTAACAAGGACACTAAATTATCTGCTATAATATTCATACTTCTAATTATGTTCTCCACTACTCTTTCATATCTTGTCTTAATCTGGATATGAAGATATTTGTTGTAGATCCAACCTCTAAGAACTCTATCTACTTCAGTGCTGTTGCTAATGCCAAGCATGAGCAACTGTAGCTCTCCAATATGTTGCATGTTGCTAAGTGGTGATTTCCATCAGCATTGTCAATTGTGAAAGATCATAGAAAACACAATAAAACATCTGGAGATCCACATGTGCCCCATCTCAGTTCTGTGGCAAAAGAAGCAAGCAAACATTTTCACAATGCATGCAAAGTTTCAGTAGTTACTGAGGCTCAAACATGACAGTGTGTGATCCTTATTGTAATGGAGAAAAAAAATATTCTCTTCTTTGGAAAGGAAGAACCTCCAAGACCTGGACAGTCACCATTTCACTTCTGAAGCTGTATCATCACTTTGTTCATGAGTAATGAACGAACATAACCCACAAAACTAGCATTAAAATGGTCTTCCCTAATGCTATAGATTTTCACTTCTGCATTGGCAGAGTTTCTATGCCAGTTCAGTTTCTGTGTTAGTCACTTGTCATTTATTTCTCAACTTTTGTGAACTCAGATCTCTTGACAAAGTCTATCTGTGTTCCAGTTTCTCTAGGATGGAAAAGTATATGGCGATCATTACACACCACAATGTATATTGCTACTACAGCTACATAGCCACAGGAGTGAAAGAATATCAAAGATTTAACAGCAGTATTCTCCCCTTGCTTTCATTATAGTTGCCTTGCTCATCTCTACATCCCTTTTCTCTCCCCTGGCTTCCACTCAAGTCAGGCTCTGAATGAAATAAAAGAATAACTGCTTAATAAAAGGTGCTATGAACTTTGAAATTTTTATGTGGGAGAGGACAAAGATGAAAACAAGGAATTTCTGGTAAGTGATCTGTGCCATCTCTACTATCTGGGCATGAGTAGAGAGAGTGGCAGATTTCTGAGTAAGGATCTCAAAGAAGGTGGTTGAGTTTGTTGCAAGAGATGAAGAAAGGAAAGAGACTAACTGAGACTGATATCAGCTCTGTAAAGAGCTGGCTTAAAAGGTCTGGTTGGCAGGAAAGTAAGAGGACAATTCAGTTCAACAATCTGGGCAAGCTCTTCAGAGCTTCATGAAAGGACTGAAAGAAGGGAATTTGTACCTCCTAGCTGACCTGAAAGGTTCTAGCTGAGAGGTGGAAGCGACTTGGTGACAATCACAACCTAAAGTGCTGAAACAAATAATTATCCCTGAATTTGCACTCTCTCCAACCCACTATTGGTCCTCCAACTTCAACAAATAAGCGACCTTCCTTGTCCATCTAGTTTGAAAATCAATACATTAGTCAAAATTGAATATATTGCCATTTAGCTGTAAAAGTCTAGCATCCTTGCTGCTCCTCTTCTCTACTGAGGTTTGACACCATAGTGTCTAATTTGACTTTAGATATGGCAGGTCTAAACAAAGAGTCAAACCACTCTGTAGGATTCTTCATCCAATTACCAGTAGTTCTTCTCGTTCATTAACTTCTTATATATACCCTAACTTTTTGTATTTTATAACAGTTTCTTGCTCTTTATCCATTCTCTAATATATCTTTGTTGATCAATATCTTGTTCCAATATATTCTTAGTATCATACAATATAGCCATATTTCTGTCTTTTTTTTACAGTAGCTCATGTTAGTATCCATGATTCTACATCATTTGATAGAACCAAGAACATGAAGATGAAGCATTTCATTTTTAATAATTCCCATTAGTGTGACTGCTTTCCATTTATGACCGAATAAGGCTGGGCCCTCACCATTAAAATATAGCTAAATTTAAATCAGTCTGAATTATTTCTGGGTTACCCAGGAATATTTTTTCTAGACTTTCCGGATCTCAGTATATCCAAAGTAACCATTGTTGAACATTATTAATATTTATTGACTTCATTAAATAGGTCTTATAAAACTAGTATGCATGCTTTGCAAGGCATGATTTTGGATCCCAGCAAAGTGAGGAGCAGTTAGGCATAAAAGGGTAGAGGATTCTGTAATTCAGTCACTGATTTTCAGTAGATTTTCAGAAGGTTTTTAATTTGACCGATCATTTAACACTGAAAGTCAGAAAACACACAGCAGTACTGTTAACCCCTAATAACTTAGAAGGCTTGACCATTCAGGGTCATAGGTAACCAGAGAGGGCTCAGAGGGCAGAACAAATGAAATATAGGATAATTTGCTATTTCAATAGCCTCTGGGATGACCTTTACACCTATTACTCTGTGAGGAGTTTCCATCTAGTAATTCAGACATTCATATATTCAATTACCCAAAATTAAATATAAGAGGTAAAAATCTTTAGCTTAAGTTTTGCATGATGTTTTTTCCTGACTTAGGATAGACAATCTAGGGAGAATTTAGATGTTTTTTCTCTCCAAAGTGCCAAATTTAGACAGTTTACAGAAGATGCAATTTTAATCAAACCTGTACTCACCTACTCATATGGTACACAAGACCAATTTTTAAAAAATTAAATTGCATTTGCATAAGTGATTCTTCAACCTGGAGGCTCATTTCTCATTACACTCTAGGGAGCAGAATTGATGTGGTATTTACTTGTATCTGTGGTGTAAACAGATGTAACATTAGGTCTGCAGTGCTACATGTAACATTAGGTCTATGGGACTGTGGTGGCTTAGTGGTTAAGAAGCTCGCCTTGTTAGCTGGAAGGCCAGCAAGTCAGCAGTTGGAGACCTGGGTACTGCATGATGGAATAAGCACCTGTCTCTGTCCCAGCTCCTGGCAACTTATCAGAGCTAGAAATTGCAAGTAGATAAATAGGGACCGCTTTGGTGGGGAAAGATCTTGGGGACCTGAAAGGAGCCTCACTCAAGCTTTTCCTGAGCAGAGCTTCTCCAGCAAAACTTCTTTCAACCCAGAATAATTTCTGACACACACACAAAAATAAAATATAACAATGACAACGATGATGATGTCAGCATCAGCATCTCTGGTTAGAGGATACAAAAGTTCTAACATAGTTTATTGATTTTTCAGTACCATTTTCAAAACACTAAAGTAATCTACTGGAAATTATTTTCCTAAACCCATGAACCCAATAGTATAGGATTAGTAAAAGTGGGTATGTCTGGGGCTGTCAAAACTTCATTACTTTCCCATCGCATACAACAATGTCAAGCAAATGTGAACATCAAATGACAGAATTCAAACAGCCTACTATTTTTCTGTGGGTGCTAAATGAACCTAGAATATTGGTATTAGAGACAAAAAATTTTTGCCCCAACAGCATTTTTGCTATGCTTCCTCACATGAGCATCATTATACACCAGGAAAGGTTTCTGAGAGACACACAGAGAGAGTTTAAACATTTTCTGAAAAATGGATCCCTTCTCTTAAGTCTGTTTAAAGTCTTCACAAATTATTATGATAACTTTTCTTAAATTTGGCAGTTCCAGAGATGAAGCCCATGATGATGTTAAAATTTTTAAATATTTCCTTGGTGCTTAAAGAATTTAGCACTAAGCTCAGTCATCAAATGTCGTGAAAGTTTTCTGTCTTCAGCAAAGAAATTCCTGATTTTATTCTATTTTTCCAGGTTGTTTGGGGGCTTAGATGAATTTTAGGTAAACATAGATCAACAATGAATTAAAGAGGAAGAAGTCCCATGTAATTCAGCACAGGAAGGGATAGTCAAAAAACAGAATCTGATTGTGTCCCACTGCATGCCCCCCACCCCCCACCATGTATCCAACATCCTAAGACTGTATCTTGAGAATGGTAAATAATGGCTGAAACTTTCTCTCTTTTGCTTTGCTTGTTCTGTCCCTTTACTTTTCTAAAGCCTGTTCTAGAACTCATACTTTACATACTCTGCTTTTAGATCAGACTAATCTTGCTTTTTTTATGTTCTCTTTTAGATGCAGGTAGTCCCACTTCCTGCCGTCCTAGCAAGAAATTGCAAGTAGATAAATAGGTACCACTTCGGTGGGGAGATAAATAGCATTCCATGCACTCCAGTGTCTAGTCATGCTTGCCACATGTCCAGGGAAACATCTGCAGAAGCACAGAGCACTGGCTTTTTGGCTGTAAACAGAGATGAGCATTGAACCCTTGAGTCAGGTATGACTAGCTTTCAAGCAAGGATGACATTTACCTTTACCTTATTCCCACCTAGCATATTTTTCCTCCCCACCATAATTTATTTTCTTCCCCCGGCCTCCCCTAAGCCAATTTCACCTCAAACTTCACTCGGCTTCACAACATGGTCCCTCTTTACCTTTGAAAACCTTGATTTCTCTGATTTTCGATATTCAGGTACAGCCTCACATGGGAAAAAGGACACACAACTAGTTAGATTCCAGTAACAACATGAGCCCTATTCAATTATTACTTTATCTGAATTCATCAGTTTAGATAATTAAACAACATAAGCCGTATTCAGTCATTAAAGTTAAAGGTCTTCTTTGCTCAAAAGCCAGTCATGTATGACTCTAGAGTATGGTGCTCATCTCTGTTTGCAGCCCAAGAGCCAGTGTTGTCTGTGTTTGCAGACATTTCTGTGGTCATGTGGCAGCGATTACTGGACACCAGAGTACACAAAATACTGTTACCTTTTCCACCAAAGCAGTATCTATTTATCTACTTGCAATTTCTTGCTTTTGAACTGCTAGGCTGGCAGGAGCAGGGGCAGATGATGGGCACTTACTCCATCATGCAGCACTCAAGTCTCAAACTGCTGACCTGCCAACCTTCCAGTTATCAAGCCCAGCATCTTAATCATTAAGCCACCATGGCCCCTATTCAGTTATTACCATTTGAATTCAACAGCTTCCCTCATTTCTTTCTCCATGCAGGAAGGAATGAGCCTCCAAAGAAGATGTTTCTGCCCACATGAAGACTATATAAGAGCTAGAACCTCCTGCTCATGTGGAAAAAGCAATAGGGGGTTAGATGATCTTGTCTACTTGGATGGATGATGCTAGATAATATAATGACTGAATAGGGCTATTGTCATCATTAACTGCTACTTGTGTACTAGTATACATTTTTTTCTGAATTGTTTTGGAATAGTAGCCATGTTAGTCTGTGGTTCAGGCATATCAGAAAACAAAACAAAACAAAAATAAAATAAAAAAACACTATAGCACTTTAAAGACTAACTGCTATATTTTTATTGTTAGCTTTCATGGATCAAGTCCACTTCTTCAGACAAAGAGTGAAACTTACAAGCATGGTTTTTATACACCAAATTCAGCGGGTCAAAGGAAGAAGGGGGTGTGGTCAAGCAAGCTGACAGACAAGGAAGCACAACAATACAGCTTCACGCTGCCATTAGCAACAATAGATTATTCAGATTAGCTTTAAATGACTCCCTTTCAATCTCAAGCTTGGTGAGAAAGCCCATTCTGGTCTCTGATCAACTTTTGACCTGCATGCCAGAAAACAAACAAAAACACTGTACCTGGTTACTTTCTGTTTTGCTAAAGAGAATTGGCAGGAAAGTGGTAATATAAAATCATATAGCAATCTATGTATCAAATTTGATAATGTCCCAGACACACAACAGACTACACAAAAGTAGAGCAGATCTGGGAACTAGACCCTGCTGCAAATCCAGATGTCAACTATGTCCCCACATTCGCTCTGGAAACAGTATTACTGGACCCAACAGCACCACACACAACATTAAAGGCAATTTTACTTGTGGTTCTGCCAATGTGATTTATGCCATCTCTTGCCCAAAATGTCCATCCCTGCTTTATGTAGGACAAACGGGGTGATCAGAAACCAGAATGGGCTTTCTCTGCAACCTTGAGATAGAAAGGGAGTCATTTAGAACTAATCTGAATAATCTATTGTTTGCTAAGGCTGTGTGAAGCTGTATTGTTGTGCTTGCTTGTCTGTCATCTTGCTTGACCACACCACTTTGACCCCCTGAATTTGGTGTATAAAAACCATGCTTGTAAGTTTCACTCTTTGTCTGAAGAAGTGGACTTGATCCATGAAAGTTAACAACAAAAATATAGCAGTTAGACTTTATAGCAGTTAGACACTGTAGTAAAGGGCTACAGTGTTTCTTATTTTAGTTTAGTTTAGTTTTGTTTATTTTGTTTTGTTTTCTTATTTTCCCCCTGAGAATCCTTTTCACTGTCAATTGATGTGTCAAACAGGAAAAATGCCATTGGCATGAATTTGTTTAAGATGGATCCCAGCTTGCCATGAAGTGACCCACACACTGTGATCACGGAGCCATATCTTATGGCATGTATGAAATGAGTCATGCAGGATTTGACACCAGGACTGTAATAGACTGCTGCAGCCTTGAGGATATTGACAAGGTGTGCCTTCACAGCCAATCCATCTGGCATAGTCTCTTCCACCTCCATGACCATTGGGATCAGAATAGTGGAGTGGTTCCTCCTCCACTCATTTTGTTGTTGGACCCAATGTGATGGTTTTCAGTGGCATTTCCTCCACTGATGGGAACCATTACAGGACAGGAGCTCATCTGTCCATAGCTGTTGGCCCCTTTAGGGAGTCAGGTTATTTACCACTGCTCAATGCTTGTTGTACGGTCTACTCCATCACCATAGCGGGGTCTGGCCAGACAAGATAGGGCTATAGACAGTATATTCAGATTGCCTATTAATAGCACTGCTTTGATTTATTTGTGTGTTCTTTCTCTGATTTATTGCATATCCATATAACACTAGTTATTGTAACAATGTGTGGTTATTGCAATTTACTTCAACTGGATTCTCAGTCTCTTTGATTGAGCTTCACCTATTATAATCCTAGCTTCTGGGTTGGGAGACAAGAGCTAAGTTTGGAAAGTGAATACTTGAACTTTTACCCAGGATAACTCTGTCTCTCACAAATTATCTCCAGTATCATATCTAATTCCTCCTATTTGTATGCATAGCTTTTCTTGGAATTCATAAGAATGGTGAACATGGGATCAAGGGCAGCTTTGTGTCTTAAGTGCTTCAGGTAGTAAAGACCTCAAGTTAACAAGACCCATTATAAAGGGACATAAGGAAAGTACTAGCATAAAACTAAGTTGCATTCTATCCATGCTCTTTTTCTTAGCTCATACATTATGCTAACAGTATTAATAAGGATTAATGTAGGCATGAAAGAATTATAACACTGGCTAATATGTCATCCCTTCAGGAAAGCCATGTCTTACATTTGTCATATTTTTTTTTAAAAAAACTTCTCTGCAAAGTCAAAATTACTCTCAGAAGATATCTCAAGTTTAAGAGGGAAGGAGGTGGAGAACTCTAAAGAGGAGAAAGAGAGGAGGGGCAAATCTCACTAGTAATTCAAGAAATTCATGGTGGGAGAGCTTACAGAGACGACAATCTTATTTTTAAATATTTGAGCTTCTTAAAATAAAATGAGGATGGGTACATTTCAGCAAGGTTAAGCCTTCTTGAAAAAGAAGCAAAGATAAAATTCCACTGGTGAATTTTCAAGAATACCCATTTAACAGTGTCCTGTTGCCCTTGACTATTCTGTGAATAACCACCCTTAATTGCATAGAAGTAAAAAAGGAGGGGGTAACTTACCAAAATGTCTGTAGCTGTGATTGATTTTAAAATGTACTGTAATGATTTGGAGGATGCAGCAGGTGAAACGATCTAGATTAATTTCAAGACAGTAATATTTCCCTGAATGTATTTTATAAGAACAGGGAAAATGCAATACTTTTGTTATGAATGTACATCATGATGTCTCACGATAAATGAATAAAGGATGCTAAAAGCTCTTTAAATGGCTCTTTTTGAAGCAACACCACTATCAAAGTTTTGGATAAGACTTAGTGAACTTATTTAGTTTATTGCTCTGGTACACAGGCCTTCGCAGGTTATAATAAAATAAAAATTTTAAAAAGCACACAACACAATATAAAACAGGTTAAATTAAAACTTCTGTTCAGGTTTAAAAATTTAGAGATCTAAAATACATTGCATCTAGCTAAACATAGATATTAATACATTAATACATTTAACTAGGAAATAATATATCAATGACAAATTACCCTAAATATCAATAATCTGTCAACCTGGTTAACATCAGCTAATGCAGATTTTGTTTGTACAGTCAAACCTCTCACAAAGAGTGCCTCGCTTAAAGAGTAACTCACTTAAAGAGCAGAATTTTCTCTGAATGTTCGCTTCGCTTAACAAATTAAACCAACCAAAAACTCACTTAACAAATAAATCAGGGTTCGTATTCCCACCACCACCACCACAATTCTCAATTGGTCACTTACAATGGTGTTTCGCTTAAAGAACAATCCTGTGGAACACATTATGCTCTTTAAGTGAGGTACAACTGTATAAGAATGGAAATAGACCTTGCTGTTCAAAATGTGACAAAATTATCTATATTGGAAAGTAACATCCTAAATTTGTCTTGATCAGATCTTCCAGAGAGTTATTGTAAAACAGATCATAGTTGTTTTGTATGTTCTTTTGGGAGCAAGGGGCAGCAAAGAGTAATATGTACCAGATTCTCAACTGATTTTTGATCACAGGAGAAGATTCTTTCTTTATATAGAATGCCTTCTGAGACAGCAAATAGCAACATATCTGGATGTGCATTTGTGAAGGCTTTTCTGTGGTTCAAATCCATAAAGTCAGCACAATAAGATGGAAGGGTCACTGGTGGCGAAATGATCAAACAAATAAAGAATGTAAAAAGCTCTCCAAAGAACTACAATAGCTCTTCTTGAGGTTACACCACTGCCAATGTTTTGGATAAAATTGCAATAAAACTGGGGAACTGGGCATCAGAATAATGGGGGAGATGGACTGATCTTGTCAAGAATTCAGGTCCACCCAGCAGAGATAGCAAGGATTTTCAGGCATATAGGAAAGTAAAATAAAATAAAATAAAATAAACAAAACAAAATAAAAATAAAAAACACTGTAGCACTTTAAAGACTAACTGCTTTATTTTTATTGTTAGCTTTCATGGATCAAGTCCACTTCTTCAGACAAAGAGTGAAACTTACAGACATGGTTTTTATACATCAAAATCATGCCTGTATATTTCACTCTTTGTCTGAAGAAGTGGACTTGAGCCACGAAAGCTAACAATAAAAATAAAGCAGTTAGTCTTTAAAGTGCTACAGTGTTCTTTATTTTATTTTTATTTTGTTTTGTTTATTTTGTTTTGTTTTCTCATATGTCTGAATCACAGACTAACATGGCTACTATTCCAAAAAATTCAAGGATTTTCAGTGGTGCTTTCACTCTGTGGTGTTGTCAAATTCAGTAGGTAGAACTGTTCTCACCTTACAGAGGACCATGATGTAACTTCCTGCCACATAGATGTTAGTGCTTAGAGGTCTTTCAGGAAAAGAAAAGGTAGCAACACTAATTTACCATTAGCATGGCTGAAAGGAGTGGGATGGGATTCAAAGTTAGGTGTTCAGGAGATAAGCATACAAACCCCTGACACTGAGTGGACAATTCTGTTGTTTTCTAAAACCACAAAGGGTTTTGTAGCACCTTAAGGACTAGTAGCTCATATTTGATATAGGCCTTCCTAGACTTCAGTCTCATGTATTGAGCAGCATTCCCTGAAGCCTTCGCCTTCAGGTCTGCTTTTGAAGACCCATGAGAAACAGAGCCTATTAGTATTTGAGGTGTGACCTGACTTTTTGTTGTTTCTGCTCTAACAGACTAACAAGACTACTCCCTTGACCTTTCTCTTATTTTTGGTTTCTCCCAAACATTTTACTTCTTTTAATCTCAAACACTTTCAATGTTAAAACTTGAAGACATTTCATAATTTGGTAAGTCTACAAAAAAATAAATAAATGAAGTGAAATAAAATTCTTACCCGCTCCTGATCCTCTGATAGTCCTTCCAGTAGAGGACTGCTTCCAATAAAAGAAGACATAGTGGCTGAACTCTAGTTGTGCAGCCCTAAGTGTGCAATAGTGATGATGTCATTACCAGCAGCACATTGCTATTGATTAAAAGCCAATCAGTGCTGGAAAAAGTTAATTTCCGTGTACAACTGAGAAATCTACAAAATGGCAAAGCCATGTGCACCCCAATGTCTGCTGCCACTCCTGACATCATCATGCAGAACTGTGCAACAGGATTTCAACCAGTGAATAAGTATCTTGGAAAGAAACCAACTTCAGAAAAGTCTGTTTAACTTCCACCTAGGTTACTGTTGCACTCAGGCCTTCAACTTTAGGTTTAAGTAGCTAATCAACAGGTTTCTGTCAAAAGGACGAGGGCTATTTTGTCACAGTGCTTTCCTTTCTGATCTACATTTGAAGGCAGTTAGACATATTATTCATTTCTAGTTCCCAAGGGAGAGTCTTTTCATACATTCATCCTTTAAAAGTACAAATCAGCCTATGACAAGATAGTCTCACTTTTTCTCTCTTTCTATTTTAAATAGGAAGTGTCCAGACCCTCTTCTATGGATTCTAATTTTGATTTTATAATGCTAAGAAAGATCATCTGCTGAAGAGAAAGGTCAATGCAATAGCAGAAGCCCAGTCTGTAAAGAGCTCCCATATGCCCACCTATTAATCATCCCATTTCTCAAAATGTACCAACCAAACTAGCTCTGGAAATATCATTAGCAAGTAGCAAAGTGTTAAATTGCCAGGAATGTCCAGAATAACAGTGGAAAGGAAAAGGAAGAAGAAAAATAGGAATGAAGAAAGTTTGAAATTTTTCAAACTCTAGTTAGATGGAATTAGGGCAATTGTTCTCTTGCAAATGCTGTGGAGATTAATGAGGTCTGTGGGCAAAGCCAGGAGAAAATAGAAATATAAAAGATTCCAGTTTCTAAATATACAGCTGCCACAATACCAGAGGGATAGATCAGTTAGACTAGAGCATTTAATCTTGTAGTCCTATCTTTCACAGTAGCTCTTTCACATTAGTAGCATTTCAGAATATCACTTTGCAAGTTTTCTTTTACAAACAGTATTTCTCTGCTAATGGAGGTGAGAGGTTCACATTGGTATATGTTTAGGTTTCTCTCTATTCTTCAGGGCACATACATCACAACTTTAATTCAGGCAGGCTTGGTTCACACAGCTAGAATTTAGAGATCAGTAATATCCCAAGACCATTTCCCTCTAGGTATACTATATGAGAATCTGGAATTCAATGATGTGTCAGTCATACCTTTTTTTGCTAAGTGTTTTCCGTCCTTCACAAATCATTAAGCTCAAGTGCTGAGCCTTTAGTTCAGCTACTATAAGGGAGCTCACCTCTCTTCTTTACCATAGAGACACTAATGAGTTTTAAAAGCTTTCAAAAGGCTGTCCCTATTGAAGGGCTAGCCAGATCAAGTCTAGAGGCTAAAGAGAAAGCCAATTCCCCAGAGCCCAAACCTGTTGGGAGGCCATGTCTGTGGGCCTAGACCATTTAAGAACTTCCAGATTCAAATGATGATAGAAACATGAATGATAGCTATCATGTACTGTGTTTACTTCAATTAAGGAAAAAAAACTATTCTGAAGTTACCTACTGTGGCCAACACTACCCCAACACTTTCTAATACAAATTTGATTTGTTCAACCCTTGAGAAATGTTCAATCTATTTGATCTATATATATCAGAAAATAAACAAAACAAAAACACTATAGCACTTTAAAGACTAAATGTTATATTTAAATGTGAACTTTAATGGATCAAGTCCACTTCATTAGACATAGGAGTGAGGCTTCATGGCATCAATTTATACACATCAGGTACAGAGGGATCAGACAGCATAACAGATATGCTCATTCTTACAGTATTTAGGGTAATAAATTGGAGGCCTTTTGAAGTCACTGTCCACTCCTTATATTTACCTTCTTTTTTCAACTTTTGTTCTTGTCTAATAGATTTTTATTATTATTTGAGGGACTTCATTCAGATAAGAAGGAAAGCTCAGAGGAGGAGGAATGAAATGGGACACAGTTGGTAGGTAGACCTAAGGGGATTGGGCTAACCATACTTTCGCCTTGGGCTGAGCAACAGCTCTCAGAAACTGTGAATATGACCGGCAGATAACAATACATTGGAAAGGAGCATAAGCTCCATCACGTTGGTAATTCCTAATTCCTTTGTCTTCTACTCTGGTGTATCCCCCCTAACTTCACTTTGAATTAAAATATTCAAATATTATTATATCAGTTATTTTATTATAATGAAGATTCTATATACCAACCTGACACAGCTTTTTGTGAAAACCAAGGACACCTTTTCTCCTTGATCAACAGTGGGGGGGGGGGGATCAATTAAATCATTCTGCTTGCAGTCTGATGTGTAGTTCAAGTATGAATCTGTTCCTACCAAAGATTCTTCTGTGCCTCTTCTTGGGTTTTTTGGATATAGTTTCAGCTGCAATACCTTAGAAATAATTTCAGCTCCAACTATTTCTACCTGTGATCACATAATACATTACATACTTTTGCAGAAGCCTGGAAATAGAAAAAGCCAAGCACCAGGCTTAGTGAGAAATATTTTCCTTTTCATAACACTTACATCTACAATGAAAATTTCATTTTATGGGGTGTTTTATTCTTTACGTCTCTCTTATTTTCTCTATTGTTACGATTAACACTTAATCTAATGGATTTTTATTCAGATCATTAATCTTGGGAAGCAAGGCACGTACACTAAAGCCCTATTTATTCAAATAAAATGGTCAAGGTTTAGGAACATGAAAAATATTCAATTACATTCAAGGCTATCCCATCATTCTGGCAATGTGTCACAACCAACACTCAGTGTATGAAACCTAGGGATGGGAGGGGAGGAATTCACTGGGTTTTACAATCTTTATTAAATTACCATTTTTACACCTCTTGGGACTCATTTAGAGAAGAAACACATCATGGGTTGAGAATTCACATATTTCAGAGGCTTCTAGTTTTGCAATAAATTGCATACAAAATAGTGTATGTGTTTTAAGAAGCTAATGCCTAAAATGTGCTTAAGTCAGGGGTTCACAATCTATGGCCTGTAGGCCATAGGATCCTGTCCGTGGTTCCAAATAATCTGGCCCCCAACCTTGCTCCAGCCACCCCTCTGCCATCACCACAGGAATCAGCTGCAAACTCATTTATGGCTGTGTAAATGAATTTACGGAGCCATAAATGAGTCCACGGCCATCATAAATGTGTTCACTACAGCCATGGATGCATTTTCAGTACTAGTCTTACATTTATTCAGGGTCCTCCAGGTGATATAGGGGAGGCTGAGTTCCTCAGCCATATCCTCCTTTAATGTTATTCTTTGTTCAGTGATCTCCTTCCTACACATTCCATTGATATAGTTTTTGTGTACCCTCAAGAATGTTTGTTCTTGCCATAAAGCTCTTCTTGGAGCTGAGCAGGTGGACTCAAGGCACATATCCATTCAGAGAATGCTAAGGGTCATTCTTTTGTTTAGTTCTCTCAATGTCTACTGCTACTTCTCTCCTTATCTTAGGTGGAGCATTACCAACAAGAGAATATATTTCCTCAACTGTTGTGGTTTTGAGGCATGCTGTCACTATGTGCAAGAGTCAGTAAGGGTAAAAGATATAAACTGGGCTTTGCAGTTCTGCTCTCTTGGTATCTCATTTGGTGCCCTGACCACAGATTCTTTCTCCAGTGCCAAAGCTGGATTGGATGAGGATCTGTTGCAAGTGGGTGAGTAGCTGTTTCTTTCCCCTCACCTCCACAGCTGCATCATGACGTTGTGGGCGGGACCAAAGAAAATTTTAATTTAAAAAAAAAATTAAAAAAATTCAACCCATCCCCACCCAAAACATAAATCAACCCACCCACCCCCACCCCAAACACAAATCAACCCACCCACCTTAAACACAAACCCATCTCTTACGTGGCCTGGAGTCAGGGAGCAGGCACTAGGCAGTCATGCAGGCAGCATGCCGGCTTGCCTCCTAACTCCCCCCCCATCTGCCTCACCGATGCTTCGGTGAGGCGAATGGGGGCTTTGGCACCAAGCCGTGCCCATGCGTGGCTTGCTCCCGAAGCCCCCGTTCGCCTCACCGAAGCATCAGTGAGGTGAATGGGAGTAAGCTGCACACCCGCACACACACAGACACACACAGACACACAGACACACACAGACACACACACACACCATTCACCTCACTGATGCTTCAGTGAGGCGAATGGGGTTTTTGAGATCACCCCCGTTTGCCTCACCGAAGCATCCAAAAAGGTCCGGCTCTGTCAGCAATAGACAGCAAATGGCTGCCTCTTACTGCTCATGCACAGAAATTCATTCTGACGCATGCACACTTCACAATTGCAGTGCACATGCATCAGATTGATTTCTGCACATGCACACTAAATTGGAGCCATTTTGGCTCCAATTTTTTTAAAAAATTCTTTTTTTGAGGCGTCGGAATCAGACGCCTCAAAAAAAGAACTACCCTCCTGGAGAACCCTCCGGGATTGTTCCTACCGGTTCTGGAGAACTGGTCAGAACCGGCATCATCCCATCACTGGGTAGACCATTTCTCCCAGTTCAGGATTTAGAACAACCAGCTCTTTTGAGGACTCCTTTGTGCTAGTGGGTGGGACCCATTAGTTTGTTGTTGTTCCAGATGCCACCTCCTCACAACACATTATGAAAAATGTGCTGAAATGTGCATGGATTTCAGTATAAGAAGAAAACTTCTCTCCTGATTCAAGGACTGAAAGAAAATGCAGGTGGCATTCTGAGCAAGCCAGTGAAATCCAAGCAGATAGCTTCACATATTTTATTTTATTTATTTATTTATTTTCTAACTTGTATTGTTGCCCAACTCTGAAGACTGTGGGCGGCTTGCAGAAAATAAAACCAATGGCTGTTTAAAAGCAATAAAAAAACCTAAAAACTACTAACATTTTTTTTAAAAAATTAAAAGTTTAAAAGAGAGTGTGTGTGTGTTCTGCTAAATTAGTCAGCAGGCTGGGGTCACCACACCGCTGGTGCCTGACACCTGCCCTGCCAGCCAGGTTTTAACCCTTTCATGAAGGGCAGCAACTATGTCTGGAGATGCAGCTCAATTGGCAGGAGGTTCCATAGGGTCAGAGCAGATACTGAGAAGGCCCTCTTTCTGGTGCTAGAGAGATGTGCCCCTCTAGAAGATAGAACAATGAGAGCAATGGTCTGCTCTGGTGGGATGGACAGATGTTCTTGGGGTAACGTGGTCTCTTAAGTATCTTGGCCCACTACCATTTGGGGCTTTAAAGGTAATTACCAGAACCTTGAATTGCACTCAGAGGCAAACTGGCAACCAGTGCAGCTCACAAAGCAGTGGGGAGGCACAGGCATAATGCCTGCACCCCATCACCACCCGAGCAGCCACATTCTGGACCAGTTGCAGTCTCTGAATGGTCATCAAGGGCAGCCCCATGTAGAGTGCATTACAATAATCAAGTCTGGAGGTGACCAGTACATGGGTGACCATGAGCAAGGAGTCCCGATCTAGGAGCGGGTATAACTGGCGTATAACATGAAGTTGTGCAAAAGTCCTCCTAGCCATGACTACCACCTGCTCTTTGATCAGGAGTCGTGAGTTCAGGAGGACCCCCAGATTATGCGCTGGGTCTGTATGGGGCAAAATAGCACCATCCAGTGATGGGCTCCCAAAAATTTTACTACCACACTGTGGGCGTGGTATGGTGGGCATGGCCAGGGCGAAAGCCCTGCGTTGCACCCAAATTAGGACTACTTTATTTCAAAACTTGGATGGGTGGGGCCAACCAGAATTTCTGCTACCAGTTCTGGCGAACTGGTGAGAACCTGCTAATGACCACCACTGGCCCCATCCAGAACCAAAGATGGTAGCTCCTGAGATAACGCAGGGCCTCTGACCCACAGCCACTCAGTCTTGCCAGGATTCAATTGTAGCCGGCTGTCCTCCATCCAGACCCTAACAGCCTCCAGACACCTGGATAGGACTTCAACTGCGTCGCTTGGATCACCATGGGCTGAGGTGTATAACTGAGTATCATCTGCATATTGATGATACCTCACCCCATGGGAATGGATGATCTCACTCAGAGGCTTCATGTAGATATTAAATAGGAAGGTAAGACCACCGAGCACTGAGGCACCCCATATTGAAGGGGCCTAGAGCTGGACCTCTCACTCTCCAACCACACCAACTGGACCCAGGAGCCTGTCTACTTCCTCAGGGACAACTGGATCGAACCGATCCCAAATAACATGCCTAGACTGCGATCCAGTGAACCCTAACCCTATATTTTCCATGCCAGGATTAAACTTCAAGTGAATCTGAGCAATTTTCTCTGTTAGATAATCTGCAAAAACCTCAGCAGACCCCTGCCAACCAGGGCCCAACTTCCTTTTACCGAGGAGGGACCTAGTCACCCAGAACAGGGTCGCTGGGCGATTATCCGAAGAGGCAATGAGGGCGGTGAAATATTGACCTTTCACCACCTCTATCGCCACAAGATAGGCTTTAATAGCACTTCTAGCAAGTGTTTGGTCAGACTCACTCTGGGTCTTCACCCAGCGGCACTCTCGGCATCTCTGCCCGTTTGAGTTCCCTCAATTCCTCTGTGAACCACGGGGATGAGGAGTGCCCACGAGCATGGAGAGGCCATAGTGGTGCTATTACATCTAAGGCTGCTCTCACCTCCTCGTTCCAGAAGTTAACAAGAGCCTCGGGTGAATTGTGTTGCCCATCCAGAGGAAAACACCTGAGTTCCCTTTGGAATCCAGCCAGATCCATCTGTCGCCGGGAGCAGGCCAATTTAACTGGCCCTGCCTCCCTGTGGTGAAACATCATCCCCAGAATGTCCAGAGTCACTAGATAGTGATCCGACCATGGCACATTTATTCCTTCACAAAGGCATAATGTCACTGTATTCCACTAAGGCTCTGGCTAATCCAGCAACTATGAAAATTAGTTGCCTTTAGGATGGTCTCCTGCAATTTGTGTCACTGTTTTTTGCAAAATGAAATGCATGTTTTCTATGAATGCATTAAGTGGCTTAAATAAAACTACACGAATTAGCAGTTACACTTAGGATGCACCCAAGCATGGCATCAGGAATGTTGTGGACTAGATCCTGGAGAAGAGAAGAACAATGAAGAGATTGAGCAATTAGCAACCAGATCTGAAACTTAAGGGTCTGAGAACTTTCCATTATGTTGGACAGAAGCAGCAAAGATATCCATGGTGAAGAAATGCCTACCTAACCAATTGGTACTTGTTGGAGCTATTTTGCAGCACTGCTGATTTTTATCATTCAGGAAATTTACTGTTTTGCTCTACAACTCCCAGAATCCCTCAGCAAGCACTTTGATGTTCTGCACCATGATGTGGATGGCAGTGGGTCAACTGAAGCCAAAGGAACTGTGCCTAATTAACTCAGTGTATTGCAATATTTGAGAAGAAATAGACTACATCCAGTAATATTCTTCACTTGGTCAAAAGGGCAAATAATACAGGCAGTTAAAAAGAAAAGATAGCAAATTACTAAAGCTTCCTGTTGTTCATGTGTCTAAGAGAAATGGAGCAGCATCTACTTTGCTATTTTGCACTGTTTTAATTGATATGGTGATATATCATTGTTCCAAAATATCAAACCTAAAAGCTTTCAGCAAAAGGGGACTTTTTTTCTCCATAATCAAAATTCTAGTGAAATAAGATTTATGAGATCACATAACAATCTGGCATTTACTCTTACTTGTCTTCTTATTACAGTAGACTTCCTGCACTCTGTGACCTGTCACCATGGGCTTTCTGTTTGAACTTGGGTGTGCAAGTAGGAGTGGCTGACAATAGTAATATTAATGTGGCGCAGCAGTGCAAGATATCAATCTTCCAGAGGTAATTAAATTATCTAGATTTACGCAGGCAGTGACCACATATTTTGGATTCTCAAACACTGCTGCCAAGATCTTGGGGTGGAATCAAGCTGCCATTAATGAAGGATGTGAAGGTAACTGTCCTAGGCTGAAGAAAGCTCAGCAGATGTCTTTGCCTCCTGAAAGTAAGGAATGTAAAACTTGGTTTAACACCGTGGGAATTGGATGGCAAAGCACTCAAATTCAGGAGTGAGGGAAAGAATGTGTACTTCTGCACTGTCTCCAGAAACTTAACCAGACAATTCCTGAAACTGCTTTTCTCCTAATCTCAAGATGCTGGAGTTCAGAATTCCTTGCTGTTATTCGCAAAGGGAAGCCACTGTGCTGGGAACTTGCTATTGCTCTTTTTTAATTTGTCGTTATTATGCCAAGTAGGAAATGCCTGAAGAGTTTGTCGCAACTCGGTTCATCTGCATTTCCTCCCCAATATTAACGACAGACATGAATGCATTGCTAAGATTACCAAAGGTGATAAAATGTACACAGGTTTAGCAAGGATTTTTTGTGGGGGATAGGGAAGGTGTCCTATTTTGCCAATGAACAGGAGTACATTTGTAAAACACCAAATGTTGTGTCTTTTTTCAAAAATATTTTCCTAATAGGTAAAGAAGGCCTCCATTCCTCAAAAGCCAGTCGTGTTCTGCTATAGGGGGCTGTAGTCATCTCCATTGACATCCAAAGAGCCAGCAGTGTCTGCATCTGCATAGACCGCCGGCTGCAGGCAGCGAGAGGACCTCGCCATCTCGGCCTCGCCATCTCGGCCCGGAACAGAAGACTGCCGACAGCTGTGGCCAGCGAGAGGACGCTCCTGCCCCCTCTGGGCTTCACCATCTTAGCCCGGAGGTCCATAAAAGACCGCCGGCTGCAGGGGACTCTGGGGATTTTGAATTGTAATCGTGATTGGGGATTGGGAATTTCTGATATGTTTTTGATTTGTTTTTGTATTATTTGAAGTGTTGCTGAAATGTTTTATTAATTGATTATAGTGTTGAATGTTATATTTGTGAATTTTGTGAGCCGCCCTGAGTCGGTTGCACCGAGTAGGGCGGCATATAAATTGAATTAATAATAATAATAATAATAATAATAATAATAATCATAATCATAATCATAATAATAATAATAATAATAATAATAATAATAATAATAATAATAATAATAATAATAATAATAATAATAATAATTTCTATGCTTATCTGGCAGGTATGACTAGGTGTCAGATTACATGGAACACTGTTACCTTTACTTCCAAGGTGGTACCTATTAATCTACTTGCAATTTCTTGCTTTTGAACTGGGACAGACAAGGGGTGCTCACTCCATCATGCATTAGTCATGTCTCAAACTGCTAATCTGCTGACATTCTGGTCGTTAAGCTCAGTGTTTTAACCACTAAGCCACCATGGCCTCTATTTCACTAATCGATGCATATTAACTGTGAATATGAGAGGGGAGAGCAGACCAAGTTACAGCAATCTGTGTACATACCAGCTCTGGAAATAAATTTTAGAAGCAAAGTAGTCAAAGAAGAATTTGAGAAGAATGTGGAACAGCATGAATCTTCAGAACAACACAATAATGCAAAAGAGGATGTTGACCACTGACAGTAATAATAACTAAATTCAATTCAAATGCAAAAGGGAAGAATTGTTTGCTACATGTATTTCCAAGGCAGAATTCAATAGTAGTTCACGAAGCAGACAGGAAAACATTCCGCTCTCAGATTTTGGATTAACATGTATAGGACTCCCATGAATTAAAATAAAAAAGTTTTTTATTTTATTTTATGGTCATATTTATATGCCGCCCTCCTCGTGAATGACTCAGGGTGGCTAACATGGCATTAAAACAAGAATTAAAACACAGTCCAGCAATAAAACTTATCAATATGACCCTGACCAAGATCAATTTTAAAAAAAAAAGATTAAACAAGGCAATTAAAAAGATTCAGAAGGAGATAGGATAGTGGTCAGATAAGCCAGCCGGCTGGGGTGACTGTATGGCCTGTACCCCACAACTGCCACCCCAGCCAGGTCTTAACACCCTTTCTGAAGGGTAGCAGCACTGTCTGGAGCTGCAACTCAATGGAGGTTCCACAGGGCCAGAGCGAACACAGAGAAAACCCTCCTTCTGGTGCTATAGAGATGCACCTATCTAGCTGATGGCACAACAAGAGCCTCTCCAGTCCAATCTGGTGGGGCAGACAGATGTACTTGGGGTGATGCGGTCTCTTAAGTATCTTGGCCCACTACCATGTAGGGCTTTAAAGGTAATTATCAGCACCCTGAATTGCACCCAGAGGCAAACTGGCAACCAGTGCAGCTCCTGGAGCAATGGTGAGGCATGAGCATAATGTCCACACCCCATCACCACCACAGCAGCCACATTCTGGACTAGTTGCAGCCTCTGAATGGTCACCAAAGGCAGCCCCATGTAGAGCACATTACAAGAATCAAGTCTGGAGGTGACCAAAGCATGTGTGATCATGAGCAAGGAGTCCCGATCCAGGAACGGGAGTAACTGGCATATAACATGAAGTTGTGCAAAAGCCCTCCTGGCCACGACTGTCACCTGTTCAATAAGAGCCAGGACAGACAGAAGTCCACCATCCCGCTCTCACCAGATATCATCCACCATATACAGGCTTGAATCCAGACTGGAAAGGGTCCAGATAATTCATTTCATCCAGGATCTCCTGTAACTGCCAGGCCGCTCCCTTTTTCATGACCTTACCCAAAAAGGGCAGGTTGGACACAGGCCGATATTTGGCCATTATTGTAGGGTCGAGAGTTGGCTTCTTCAGGAGGAGGCTCACCCAAGTGTGTTTTAAGGTTGCTGGAAAAAACCCCTCCTGCAGTGAAGAGTTAATGATTGCTTTGACCCAACTGCCTGTCACCATCCTGGTTGACTAGCCAGGTGGGGAATGGCTCTAATGCACAGGCAGTGGCACAAAAAGATCCCAAGAGCCTGTCCATTTCCTCACGGACAACTGGATCAAACCAATCCCAGATAACATGGCCAGACTTCACTTCAGTCAACCCCAGCAATACATTTTCCATGCTGGGATTCAACTCATCTGAAAATCTGAGCGATTTTCTCCTCCAGATAATCAACAAAAGCTTCACCCTGGAACACTGCTTACCGTTCCACTGAAGTGGTACCTATTTATCTACTTGCAATTTCTTGCTTTCAAACTGCTAGGTTGACAGGAGCTGGGTCAGAGACAGAGTATAGTGCAGCACTCAGGTCTTGAACTGCTGACCTGCCAACCTTCCAGTCATCAAGTTTAGCGACTTAACCACTGAGTCATGAGGTATCCAAAAATATTTCCTTCTGGCATGCTAATGGGATCAATGTGGAACAGTCAAGGACTATGGCCACTTTTCATATAGTGTCATGGTTCTGAGAACTCATCAGAGGCAGGTGCTATAGACAAAGTTAACCCTAACTTTCACATAGATACATATACTGGTCAATGGTCAACACAGAACATATAAATTGACCATAAATACATAAAATGTGTTATTCCGAAGAATATGGCAACAATTTATTATTACCATCTTAAAGAGGAGACCAGCATGAAGGACAAACAGGTGTGGTGTAGCGACTCAGAAGGCCTAGGTTCAAATCGCCACTCAGCCATACAGGATCTCATCAGGGTGTGGAATGAGTAAAACTACACCTTAAATATCTCACCTTGCTTGAAAGCCCTATTAAGGTCACTATAGGTCAGTTTCAACTTGACAGCATATAACATCACATCACAATAAAACATAAACATAAAGTTGCTAAAAATATCCTAGCAGCATAATTATTACTGGACGCATTTCTCTCTTATAAAATAGCTGGTGTCCACGAAATACTAATTATAAGGTTGCTAGAATTCTTTCACAAATTTCCTCCGCAGGGCTGTCAAATTTATCCAAATTAAACAGAAGTCCCTGTGCAACATGGAGAGAAGAGAGCAGTGAGGCCCATGTTGCCAGCTGCTTCAGCATGGTGCTCTATCACCTAAAGAGCTGCCTCAGTTTAAGGAGGGTCATCAAAGCCTTGTCACAACTATTTGTCAAAAATGACTTCTGCAAGAACAGCTATTAGTTGGCAGTACCTGGGAGCTAATTTGCAATTTCATTTCAGATCACTTGCACTAGCTTTATTCAGATGTCTCTTGAAAAGGTAAGCTACAGAGACTAGAGTCCTGGTGGCACAGTAGTTAAAGTGCTTTACTGCAGCCAGAATGTTATGAGTTTTACATCCTGAGCAGGGCTCATGGTTGACTCAGGCTTCCATTCTTCAGAGATACAGTTGTTACTGAAATGAAGAAGATCATGTTGCACCTACTTGTAATGTTGCTCTTAAAAGTGAGGAGCCTGTCATTAAAAAAAATTGGGGGGAGGGGGGAGAGAGATCTAATTAGAAGTACAGTTTGAATGCCAGTCTTGCAAGAGCTAAATCCAGCATGTTCTTTGCCTTGCTGCATGTATCTGCCAGTTTTGTTTTCTCCTCGATTCATTGTTTAAATTTTCATACTCTCTCCATCCAATTTATGAAGAATGGGCAGAAATCCTAACTTTTTCAATGAAGAAATAAGCCATATGAATTTGTCATACGCCTCAGTGAGAAACATCTAATAAAAAAATGCTTGTGGTGTTAGGATCAGGAAACTGGGCTCCTGCTTTTGTTCGGAGAAAGGACAATAAAGCTTTCAGAATTCTAACTCAATGACTTCTGAGGCTGACTTGCAGCTTTGACATCCAATATGCTTTGACATGCAATATGTCTTCGCATGTTCTTATCTCCCTTGTTCCATAATGTGTAGAGGTTTCCCTAAAGATGACAGTTGCTGTCATACCCCAAGTACCTTCTAGCAGGTGATGACCATATGTCAAATATGGTTCACTCTGATTCAGTTTCTCCTCAGGGTAGAAAAATGTTCTACTGGTTAATGTTCTATTTAGAGTGAACTTTCAGATTAAGAATGATGATCCAACTGCTCAACCAGGAAAAGAAGTAACTGATAGTCTAATATAAGCCATCAGACTACTCTTGGCCATTTTTCACTCCCTTTGCTCCCTTTGCCACCCCTCACTCAGGACACACCTCTGCTACAACTGATTCCAGTTCTGATTCTAGTTCCAGTTTGTGTGGGGGGGTCAAAGACACTAGTTGTATGCTACATATATAGTAAAATATAAGCTTGTGTGGTATATAGCAAATTATTAGCATTGCCAAACTAGCATTGTGATTCTTAGTGATCCAGTGTGGTAGTGGATAGTGTAAAAGAAGCCTGAGTTTGAATATCCACTATAATCACTCATTAAACAACTCACTTACATAGAAGGCCCTATTAAGGTTGTCATAAGCCACTTGCTACTTGATGGCAAAGAACACACATTGGTTTTCCTGGATTTCAGGCAGAATTCTTTCTTATTCCTACTTTGAAATCCTTGGCATCATCTAAGATGGGAAATTGGGATAGATGTGAAATGAAGTTCCTCAAACCATCAACAGAAGCCCTACATACTGCAACATTTTATGGAGGCCATGACCAATTGCTTTGGAAAGGGCTTTTTAGGTATCTTTTCCTAACATGCTTTTAAATTATTATAAATTATGTTTTGTCAGGATCACTTTCAATGCAATATGCTTAATTCCTTTTTATAGGGTACACAGAAAGAGCCTCTTTGAAGACTGGTATTTTTGAACCACAATTGGGCGTACCCTATTAATGGCAACCTTGTTTTGCCAGCTAATCTTTCACAAACTAGGTCAGGCGAAAGGAACTACAGAATGAATTCACCAAAAGGTGCCTTCATTTTGACAGTTTCACGTCTGGCTTAGTCACAGAAGAAGATTCCATTTCATATTGTGTTTTAGCTGCATTATCTTTTGAAAATTAATTAAGCTGCCTTGGGTCAATATGTTGGGAGAAAGATAGGGTAACATATTAAGGCAAAACTATGATTTACTATTAGTATATAAAACTGTAATAAAATGTTATAATCATCCTCATTTTTATCATCTTTACCCCCACAACCATCATAATAAAGAAAAATGTCAGCTGATTTCATTGGAAAGCTTTGTCCCTTATGAAAATAAGACTTCTATTTCCTGGTTTTCTCCACACAACATAGCAGATAAATAGCTGAGGAAATATGAAAAAGAAAAACAGTTAAATTAGTGGGATTCTGACTTGAATGCCTGAATAATATTCTCCATAATGATTACTTCTTCATCAAAGAAATACTGGTGGAGGCCTTGGAGAGTGTATTTTACTTGCGGGCTGCACCATATGTGTGGAGCACAAAGCTTGCCTCATCAGGTAATTGAGTGTGGTCCTGCCGCTGGGATGTGTCAAGTTACAGAGAGAAAATGATGCTTTTTGTGCCCGTTAAACAAGAGTTCAAGGGGGCCTTTTAACACAGGGATCATAGCCAGGAAAAAAGTGTACAAAAGTGTTTTCGATGTCAAAATATGTGGAACGGGAGGCGGGGGGAGGACATTTCCATTCCTTAGCCTAAGAATAATGATGCTTAGGATCTGAGAAAGCAGGTGAATGTTGCAAAAGACCAGACGAAGAGTAATTGCTAGTGAGACATGAAGTGGCTGTTTCTGCTTCTGAGGAAAACAAGACACAAAAGGTGTGTGTGTGGGGGGGGAATTCCCTTTCCACTTCTTCCTTCCTGGTCTCAACCTGTCAGTTCAGAATAATGGAAAGTAAAAGAAACATCCCCACTATGTTATGCCTTACGCTGTAGAATTGTGACACTAAAATGTTTCAAGTGTGATGTAGACTTGAGTCAAGAGAAGACAGAAAAAAGAAAGTAATAACTGTTTTATTTTTCATCTTCAAATATGTTCTTCAAATAGGTCATCAGTACCTTGGAATACAAAGTCTGGGTCATTAAAAATAATTATACATTAATATGCTTATTATTACCTTTTATCTTTATTTCATTCATTCATTCATTCATTCATAGCATTTTATAATACTTTTCAAAGCAGTTGATAAGAGGACCTTACTAATGAATAGCTGAAAACAGTGAAATCAATGTGATTTTTTAAAATCCATAAAAAGCATATTTAGCACAAGCAATCATGAAGCTGTCCAGGTAAACAGGAAAGTCTTTATTTGACAGAGAAGACACTCGATAAAAGGGGGCTCACTGATTGCCATGGGTAGATGACTCCACAAACTGAGTGCCATCATGGAGAAAAATCTTATGATGGAAAATGGTGTTTGTTAACAAAAGAAGAGATTTGGTAATGGGTGAATCAAAGGCCATATATCTCTATGCAGTGACTACTTGCCAGGAAAGTAGCATTGAAAAAAGTCACCAATAAATCAAATGGATTTGTGTACTTAACATGTCGAATAGAGATCAACTGGGTGACACATCCTCTTATTTTTGAACAACATTGTGACAGTCTAGAAAGCGCTTAAATTGGCATTTGTTGGTCAGCTTGTGGACCAACAACTCCTAAAGAATCAACTGAATATCTAGTAAATGTTTTCCTATCTATTATTCTTGCTGACTCAGCAAAGCCCCTTCATAAAACAGTTTAGCTTGGAAAGATAAATAAATAAATGTTGTGCCAGAAATTACCATGGATTAAAAGGATTTTTGCTGGAGAACCTCTGCTCCAGGGACACCCAAATGAGGCTCCTTTCGTGTCCCCAAGATCCATCGTGCAGCACTCAGGTATCAAACCCTGACCTTCCAGTCTCCAAGCTCAGTGTCTTAATCACTAAGCCACCACAGTGCTGCAGCTGGGAAAAATCTATAATGTGAATCTTAGATTTTGTGGCATCAAGGGGCATTAATCACAATAGGAATGACAAATTCCAGGATACTCTGCTTTTATGGGTGCATTGTTCATACATAGAAGCTTTTGAGACCCCGTAGCATCATGTAGCTTCTTCTGTTGAATTGAGTCTTACTATCAGAGCACCAAAGAATTATTCTTTCTCATTATAACTCCTAAAATTCCCATCTCCTGAGTTAGAATGGTTCCTCATCAACCTGGCAAGGGAATTCTTGGGATTGTGTCACCCATAAGTGAGTTTTTCAAGTTCTGCTCCCTATCTTGTGGTCAAAGCAGCTGAGCTGAACCCTCTAACCTGTGATGGTGAACCTTGTTACTCCAGCTATTCTTGAACTTCAATTACCAGAAGCCCTGATCAGCAGGAGTGCTGACTTGGGCTTCTGGTAATTGAAATCCATGAACACCTGGAGTACCAAGGTTCACCATCACAGCTCTATGCTAACTAACTTTTGCAGCCTATAGATCTCTTAATTCTTAGTCCTTGGTGAGAACTAGTAAGATAGTTATTGCATTCTGACACTCTGCATCCTAGGCCTATCTCAAACTGAGCCTGTGCACTGTAGGCTGTTAACCAGCTGGCTGGCTCAGAGGCTTAGATATCTGACTGCAGAACCAGAGGTTGGGAGTTTTATTCCCCACTGTGCCTTCTGAGAGAAAAGACAGTCTGTATAGCTTTGGGTAAGCTGCACAGTCCCAGGGATAAGCCACTACTGGGTGTTCTCTGTCTAGAAAACTCTGAAAAGATTGCCATAATTCAGAATTGATCTGAACAGCACACACCTATTTGGAATATGAAAGGCCAAACAGGCACAAACAGTTTCTGTTTATTTGAGAATCGGAGTATTTCATGGAGGTTGCAAAAAAAGGTCCTCCAAATCTCGCTAATTATGTTGTTTGACAACTTCTAAAAAGCAAAGGAGTTTGTAAGAATGAACCACCTTCTACCTATCTCCATCTTGTAAGTGTACACACAAGTGGATAGAAAAGTCTATAGCATGTCACAGGCTAAACACACATGTTTCTTTCAATTACGTAGATCAATTTAAATAACAGGCTCTTCATAGCTGTGACAAGTAGCTGCTGACAATTTGTCTATGATTTTGCCCACCTTGGTTTTTTGTTGCTATTTGGAGCTCTCCTTCGTTCCGTTCATTCTTTGAGCTCTTTAAGTCTGTTCAGGTGTCAGCTGTTCACATAAATACCACACACAGAAGGGAGCACTTTAGCCCTGCTCCTTTACTGTCATTTCCATCACCCTCCTATACATGGAATGTGATGAGTCTGGGAGGAAATGGATGCTCTCAACATGAATCAGATCCATACTAATACAGAGAGTTCTGACAGAAAGCAGAACACATCCTCTTTGGGCTTATCACCTGCCAAATGTAAAAAGCTGACAAAACCAGAACTGCGAAGGAGCCTGGCTAGAGTACTGCTATCTTGGATAGTGAATATACACACATAGATAACACTGCCTCTGAGTTCAGACCCTTCAGTGTATCATAGTTGGTAATATGGAAGGGAAGACCATTATTGCATTTTATACAACTTTAACTTTAATCAGAGAACAGTATGCTCTTGTCTTAGAGACCTCCATCGCTATATTTCATGGAGCAATTATGAACTCTTTTCAAAAATGGACATAATTTATAAGTATTTGTCAATGCACAAGAGGAAGGCAAGAAGAGTATTACGGAATAATGGAGCATCTGAAAATCTATATTAAAACTGAGATGGTTCGGTACAAATGTGAAAAGGCATATACTATATTCACAAGGTCAAATTAATTTAGTATTTACATCTCAGAAAACAAAACAAAACAAAATAAACAAAATAAAGTAAACATCATCATCCCAACATCACCCCAACATCATCATCAAAGAGGCAGACAAGGGTGGTGCTGTAGTTGTCATGGACAAAACAAGATACACACAGGAAGTTGACAGACAACTTTCCAATTCTACATTTTACCAGCCTCTAACTACGGACCCAACCACCAAATATAAAAAAGAATTACACAACCTTCTAAAATCTGTTCCTGGAAATGTATGGGATCAAATCTTGACCGAGACACCACAAGAACCTCAACCAGCTACCTTTTATTTGCTACCTAAAATTCACAAACCTGGAAATCCGGGGAGACCCATTGTTTCAAGCATCAACACTGTCACCGTTGGAGTATCTGGATATGTGGACTCCATTCTCAAACCATATGCCACCAATGTACCCAGCTACGTAAGAGATACCACAGACTTTCTAAGAAAACTTCAAAACACACATGACCTCCCGGATAACACCATCTTAGCTACAATGGACGTGGAATCTCTGTACACCAATATTCCACACAAAGATGGATTACAAGCCATAAGGAACATCATTCAAAACAAAAATGAAGCCCACACAGTCACCTCTCTGTGCAACTTTGTACTTACACACAATTACTTCACCTTCAACAATGAAACCTACCTCCAGATCAACGGAACTACCATGGGTACTCGCATGGCTCCACAGTATGCTAATATATTCATGGCTGATCTAGAACAATGTTTTCTTAACTGCTGTACCTATAAACCACTTGTCTATTTGAGATACATTGATGACATATTCTTGATCTGGACGCATGGAAAAGAAACCCTGGAGAAATTCCACCAAGACTTCAATAATTTTCACCCAAATATCAAACTCATTTTGGACCAGTCTACACAACAAGTAAATTTCCTGGACACCACTGTGAAATTACAAAATGGACATCTTAGTACCACACTATATCACAACCCCACAGACAGATGTACCTACCTGCATACCTCCAGCTTCTACCCAGAACACACAACAAAATCCATTGTCTTCAGTCAAGCTCTCAGGTACAATCGCATCTGCTCAGACCCACACGATAGAGATGCCAAGCTCACAGACTTACAAAATGCATTTCTCAAACTACAATACCCATCCAATATGGTTAAAGAACAAATCAACCGGGCTAGACGAATACCCAGGAGTGATCTACTACAAGACAGGCCCAGAAGGAAAGCAATTGCACACCACTGGTTGTCACCTTCAGCTCTCAACTCAAACCCCTCACACGCATAATGAGGGATCACACCCATCTTAGACAAGAGTGCTTCACTTTCCAAAGCCCTTGGTGACAGACCCCTACTCGCTTATAGACAACCCCCCAATCTCAAACAACTGTTGACACACAACAGACTACACAGAAGTAGAGCAGATATGGGAACTAGACCCTGCTGCGAATCCAGATGTCAACTATGCCCCCACATTCGCTCTGGAAACAGTATTACTGGACCAATGGCACCACACACAACATTAAAGGCAGTTTTACTTGTGCTTCTGCCAATGTGATTTATGCCATCTCTTGCCAGAAATGTCCATCCATGCTTTATGTAGGACAAACAGGACAATCTTTACGCAAAAGGATTAATGGACACAAATCAGATATCCGGAATGGCAACACGGAGAAACCCGTCTCAAACCACTTCAATCTAACTGGACACTCTATCCAATACCTGAAAGTTGCAATTCTGGAACACAGAAATTACAAAACTAGGATTGAAAGGGTGACAGCAGAAATCAAATACATCCATCTGTTAGATACCCATCACAGGGGGCTAAATATTAGTGAAGGGTTTCTGGGACATTATCAAATTTGATGCAGAGACTGCTATATGATTTTATATTACAACTTTCCTGCCAATTCTCTTTAGTAAAACAGAAAGAACCCAGGTACAGGAGTTTTTTTCTCCCCTGACATGCAGGTCACAAGTTGATCAAGTGGGCTTACTCAGCAACCTTGTGATTGAAAGGGAGTCTTTTAGAGTTTATCTGAATAATCTATTGTTGCTAATGGCTGTGTGAAACTTCAATCTTGTGCTTGCTTGTCTGTCATCTTGCTTGACACCAACCCTTCTCCCATCGACCTCCTGAATTTGGTATATAAGAACATCCCTGTAAGTTTCATTCCTTGTCTGATGAAGTGGACTTGATCCACGAAAGCTAACAGTGAAAATATAGCAGTTAGTCTTTAAAGTGCTACTGTGTTTTTTTATTTTTATTTTACTTTATTTTGTTTATTTTGTTTTGTTTTGTTTTGTTTTCTGAGATGCCTGAACCACAGACTAACACGGCTACTATTCCAAAAAATTCAGTATTTACATGTTGCCCTGCTCACTTTTGACTGTTGTGTTTGAACTACAGAGAGGTATTAGCAACCTATTTACTGAAGATAGATAAAAATTTGTTGCAGTGAATATATATCGGAGACAATTCTTGGTATTCTGATACGTTCTCTCTGAATCAGGGATGCAAGGATCCATCCTGAGAATTTACACAGATCACTTAAGATAACTGGGCAGAACCACATGACTCTCTACCGCCGGGCCAAGAACAGCTATGGCCTGTGTGGAAAGCTTTAAATAGACTCCATGCAGGGGTAGGAAGATTAAGGCTAATTTGAGAAAGTGGGGTTTCCTGTAGATGACATCCTGTGTGAATTCAGAGAAGTACAAAACTATCTCCCATATGATACAATGCATATGATGTCCCTCAACATGCACTGAGGAGGACATTATGTTGGCAAAAGAAAATGCTGTTGATGTGGCCCAATACTGGGCAGATGTCATCTAACCCAGTGATGGCAAACCTTGACACGCCAAGTGTTCTTGGACTTCAATTCCCAGAAGCCCCAGTCAGCACTCCTACTGATCAGGGCTTCTGGGTAATGAAGTCCAAGAACACCATCACTGATCTAGCCCTTTATAATTCTGTTTTTTTTTTTAAGATGTGTAAATTTTAGCTTTGTAGCTGGTGGTGCATCTGACACAAATAAAGAAAGAAAAGCGTTTAATTTGCTTGTTTGTTGGCTTTGCTGTTTAGTGTGCATGCTCTTAGCTGAACCAGTTGTGAAGATTCAGCTAGTAGTATAAGCACCAGGGAGCCTTTGCTTCCACTTCTGTACATTTTCAGCTGATCGTTATTGCAAGGCAGGCATCTGCAAAGTGGCATTCCATGCATTAGCATCCAAGCAGGCAGTGTAAAAAATCAGATCTGAGTCTGCCTGTGGAAGATAAATGAGGCAGAGTCCCCAATGCCTAAGATTTGGTCATCGCTTTATGAGTTCTGAAGTACCTATTAGCAGCTTTGATGAGTGCTGGGGGAGATGAAGTCTACCTTGAACAATGTTAGAGAGCTGAATCAAATCACTTGAAATCTCCCAGAGGAAGAAATAGCCTGAGTTGGTTATATACACTGCATCCTTTCCTACTATTGCCTACAAGGTTTATATAAACACTATGTTGGGGTAAAAATTCTAAGCAGTTTTTCAGCAAAATCTCTCAAGAATGTACACTCATATATCTAATAGCTGCTTCCCCTCCAGTTTTATGCACAACTGTAGTCAGTTTTTTTCCTCTCCACCTTTTATCTCTATGTTGCGTTTTACCTTGATTTTATACTGATGTGACAACCTGAAGAAAAGAAGCATATGGATGAGGTTTTTTAGCATCTACTTATGCGGTATCAGCAACTGTAAAATTTTAAAAAATCACAAGACTGTTCTGCATACAACAATTTTCCTTCCTTCCTTCCTTCCTTCCTTCCTTCCTTCCTTCCGTGTTTTACACCAGTAATTTGATGAAAGCCACAGAAGCCATAATTTTCTATGCTACCAATTTTTTTCTCTAAATGTGAGTTTTGGTAATGCCATGCAAAATCATGGTTTGTGCTGCAATAAATGACTCAGGTAACCTGTATGTCATGTATTGTTTATTTCTTTGGGGCCAGCATTCAGCATACTTTCATAGAAGGTTATAAGTATCAAGGGGAAGAAAGGCTCAGTCATTATTTAATTCTTTTAACTTTATGTATTTTGCACCAGGCTGCAACTGGTGGGAGTCTAAAGAAGAATATGGTAGCCATGAAGTCTGCTGACCTTCATAGATACACATAAGTATAGATATATTTGGTTGTCATTACAGAACTGATTTACAGCAACTGTAATGGGGCTTTCAAGGTGATATATTTTGAGTGGTTTTACCAGTCCCAATCCCATCATATGCTAATTATATGGGTTTAGCAGGGATTAAACCCAGGTCTCCTGATTCCTAGGCCATCACCCTACCCACTACACAACACTGGATATCCCTTATACATATACATCGATACAGTTATATAGAACATGGAGTTTAATCAGGGTTCCTAAAGAGCCTACATAAATTATTTTTCTCCCTGTTAAGATTCTGCTGTTGTTTCAAACTGTGATGAATAATAACATCCATTTCTTTAAAATAAAGCGGGCCAAAATTTGGCATATCAGAAAACAAAACCAAAAAGGTAATAAAACAAAAATACTGTAGCACTTTAAAGACTAACTTAGTTAGTAGTTAGTAGCAGTTAGTCTTTAAAGTGCTACAGTATTTTTCTTTTATTACTTTTTTGGTTTTGTTTTATGATATGCCTGAACCACAGACTAACACAGCTACTATTCCAAAATTTGGCAGTAAACTACAAGATCCCCAGCTCATATTACTTCTTCAACTTTATGAATTGGTTTCAGCAAGTATTTTGTTTGTCAGTTTCATTATTTCAGTGTCAATCTTATCCTGGAAAAGGATTATTGTGGGGTAGACATAGGGAAGTAGTAAAGAAAAAATAGAAGACAAAATGAGGTGACTTTGTGTAGTGACCAAACAGTAAGTGTGATGGCAGACATCACTTGGTACAATAGCACATACCTTCCTGGTGCAGTTCTTGACATCAAAGAAGAATGCTGAAAATTAGACTAGATACCAATGCAGTCTACCATCTTATTATTTTCATACTGGCCAATCCAGTGCTGGGATTCAAAAAAAATTACTACCTACTCTGTGGGTGTAGTATGGTGGGTGCGGCCAGGGGGAAAACCCTGTGTTGCAGCTGAATTAGGACTACAGTAATACCCCAGATAACGATTGCATCGGATAACGCTAGAATCGGATAACGATGCAAGTTTTTTGGAAAAAACTTGCATCGGATAATGATTCTGGATAATGATACTTAGCATTATCCGATGCAATGGTATGCGGGTGTGGGGTGGTTTGGATAGAACTACCCAATCCACCACCCCACCCCCAGTGGTTTCTGTGACTACAGTAGGGTCGGGAAAAGCACCCCCCTTTCCCCCGACCCTACTGCAGTCACAGAGACTCCTTGTCTCTTTCCCTCCCTGTATTTAAACTACAGGGAAGGGGGAAGGAGAGATACGTGATTGGTTCTCTAGAGAACCAATCACATCTCTCTCTTTCCCCCTCCCTGTAGTTTAAATACAGGGAGGGAAACAAAGACAGAAGCAGTTCTCTCTCTCCCTGTAGTTTAAGTACAGGGAGGGAAAGAGACAAGGAGTCTCTGCGACTGCAGTAGGGTCGGGGGAAAGGCACTTTCCCCGACCCTATTGCAGTTGCAGAGACCGCTGCGCGTGGGGGGTGGCTTTAAAGGCAGGGAGGTCTCTTTCTTTCCCTGCCTGCCTTTAAAGCGGTTTGTCCCTGAAGTCAGGGCTTTTTTTTAGTGTCGGATAATGTCATGACTTGTGGGCTATACTTTATTTCAAAACTTGGATGGGTGGGGCCAGCCAGAATTTCTGCTACCGGTTCTGGCAAACTGGGTCGAACCTGCTGAATCCCACCTCTGGGCCAATCAGATGCATACAGTCAGGACATGAAATGAGCTGTAGCAGAAATTTATCCAAATTAGTTTTCTAAACATTTGTGTTGTTGTTGTTCAGTCACACAGCCAAGTCCAACCCATTGTGACCCCATGGACCACACACATGCCATGCTCCTTTGTCATCTGCCTTAAACATAAAAATCATCAAATGTTTAATTTGTTGAAGAGTTTCCTCAAGATGTGTAGAGAGCAAAGAATTATCTTACTGAATGGATCCTAAAATATCTCTGACTCTTTTAGGTACTATTCCTGAATGGTGGTGGCAGGGCGATCCAGTTTAGTTTTCAAGTACAGTCATTGTTTGACAAATTCTATCAAAACGAAATGATATTTTGGGTCTTTCTCAGAGACATCTCCTGTGGATTTCATGTTCTCCATAGAACAATAGACACGCTGCTATATCATGACAAAATTTACAGTAACTTAAGATGTAGAAGCAGGAGAGAATGAACACTGAACACAAGAAACTTCAAGAGCAATTAATTTAATTTTCTGTACAAGAAGCAGAAGTTTGTCGAGAGCAAACCCTCTGTCTAGTATAGATTTCATTAGCTGCTTGCCTCAGGGATCTCAGAAGGAACCATTAGCTTATGAAAATAAGAGTTGGAAATTTCAGGGTATATGTGGTGATGGGATGCCTCACTCCAGCATTTTAGGGGGTAGCTACCTGGCCCTATCACAAGCCATCAGTTATTTCAGCAGAGTTCTTTGAAACCCTTTACAAGATCATACTCTCGAGTATTCATATATGTCAGTTCCATGTGTTCATACTAAATAGATCCCATTGTATTCACTAATACCTTTTAGAGCTGGAAGAGAGGTCTGGTCCGTACCTTAGATGGAACTACTCTTACCCCTAGGGACCAGGTTCACAATCTGGTGGTCATTATGGATCCACTGTTCTCATTTGAACAACAGATAGCGGCGGTGTCCAAAGCTGCTTTTTTCCAGCTCCAGCAGATCACGCAGTTACCCCCCTACATGGACAGGCAGTCTCTTATAACACTGACCCATTCATAAGTAATCTTGTGGATTGACTACTTTAATGTTCTCTATGTGGGGCTGCCCTTGTGTCTGATATGGCGATTACGGGTCCAGAATGCAGCAGCCAGGATGGTGACAGGTTTAAAGAAATTTAATCATATTTCCCCAGCCTTAGCTAATGCCTATGGACTGGTTACCTGTTGTCTACCATGTTAGATACAAGATGTTAATGTTATCATACAAGGCCCTATACGGTTTGGGACCTTGCTATCTTTCAGAGTGTCTCTCCCTCAGAGCAACTCTCCGCATCACCTGGTCATCACAGTTGGTGCAGCTCCAGGTGCCAACCTCAAGGATGGCTCAAAAATCTTTAACCAGAAATACAGCCTCCTCAGTGGTGGCACCAACACTGTGGAATACACTACCAGTGGAGCTGCACCAGGCCCCATTACTGGCTATCTTTTTTAAAAAAAAAAAAATTAAAAACACTATTCTTTAAAGAGACATTTTAGGGCGTTGTTCCCTTATGAATAAATTAGCCAATTAGGTTCAGTCCCAATGTCCTCAGAAGCCAATTAGTTTAGTTTAGTTTAGTTTAGTTTAGTTTAGTTTGTGATGTATTTGTCGGTAGTGGGGTTTGATGTGTTGTGGATATTGTTGTTATTTGTTTTCTGTTTGTTCACTGCCCAGAGTGGGATAATACCTAGATAGGTGGTATAGAAATTCAATAAATAAATAAATAAAATTTATGTATATTTTCCTTTGAGTATACCTATTTTGCCTACTCCAGAACAGATAGTGAGATGTGACACATCTTTCTTTGATAATCTATTTATTTCATACAGTGTGGTTGAACATGCTAAGATTGTAGAAAAATCATAAATACTTTTTGGAAAAATGTGCACAGCTTGAAAATGCACTTATTAGAAAAATGGATACAAATGTGAATTAGCTATTGGAAAAATGTTTCCAAAAATGAATGCCGTTGATTGAAAACACATAGAGAAAACATGTACAGTACTCTTAAAAATATGCAACATTTTGGATGGCAAGAAAAAGAAATCTTGCAGCACATTACAACAGTGACAGGAATGACAGTTGTCAAAAGTATAGTCGTGTCAATTGAAATTTTTAAAGATAATTCTGTGGAACCTTGAAGACTACTGGATTTATTTTAGCATGAGATGTTATGGATTACATCCCACTTCTTCAGATGGATGGAGTACTAGTGTCAAAGCCACAGGTTATACAAAGAAAGGTGGGACAATTGTTCATTAGATATTTATAACAAATGCACATATACAGACAGAAGCTTTCCTATGATAAAATTTATATTGGATATATGGGACTGCAGTAGCTTAGTGGTTAAGATGCTGAACTTGATAACTGGAAGATCAACAGGTCAGCAGTTCAAGACCTGAGTACTGCACAATGGAGTGAACTTCTGTTTCTGTCCCAGCTCCTGCCATACTAGCAGTTTGAAAGGAATAAATTACAAGTAGATAAATAGGTACCACTTCAGTGGGAAGGTAACAGCGTTCCATGCACTCAGGTGTTGAGGCATGCCTGCCACATGTCCACGGAAACATCTGCAAACACAGACAGCACTGGTTCTTTGGTTATAAACAGAGATGAGTACTGAACCCTAGAGTTGTATATGACTGGCTTTCGAGCAAGGGCAACCTTTACCTTTACTCCCTTAAAAGTGGACAATGAATAACTTTCTCCCTCTGCCATTGGTCTCCTGCACTTCAAAGTACCTTTTCCTGCATTCAATTTAGAGTGAGGGCAATAGTCTTGGAACAGTCACTGCATTGTCTTGTGATCTGACTTAATCTCTTGCAGCCCCTGCAGGACACTAGAGCTGTGTTAAGTGGGCTTCAAAGGCAGAAAGCAGAATGAGGTGTGACAGGAAACCAGCTCCTTCTAACTGGTTCACTTCAGGCTAGCTTTAAATAAATTGCAGCTGTGAGCTTCTTGACAAGACATTTGACATGAGAGCTGTGATATTTGCAGCTTTGCTTCAAAAAATTTGTGGTCTTTTGTGGCATAGACAGGAGAACACAGGTGCTGTATTTTAAAGTGGCAAGATTGTGTCAAAGAGTAAAGGGAGGGAATACCACCTAAAAATGGTCAAAAAAAGATTGAAAATGATTTGTGATGTTGGCTTTCAGTGGGGTAATGTGCAATGCAACTGTATGTATTTTAAAGGTAATTAAAATTGTAGAGACTAGTAACTAAGTTTCTAAGGTAATGTAACAAATTCATCTCAATCAGTTTATTATAGTCAATGACCAGCAAAGTAAAATTAAAGGGGTTTAAAAAAAAAAAACAACGAATGGTTAGTATATGGCTAAAATTTAGTACTCAACTAACTTTGCTTTCTCTTCAGATTGCATAAACAAATTCATCTCGAGGGATGGGGATGAAAGAAAAATCTTTACAGAAGTTGGTTCTTGTATTGTACATGTTGCAAGTAATTTGAACCAAATTAATGCAGCAAAAAACTGTGATCCTGATGAATGAAAAATTATAAAACAACCTCTCAGTATGAAACATATATACATTTATATACAACTATGTGCATAGCTATGTCTCTCTCTCTCTCTCACACACACACACACACGATGGTGTAAGTTTTCATGAGCATGGTGCACTAAATCAGATACATGGAGTGTATCTTCAGTTTCCATATTTACACATGTCACTTATTATTTCATTGATGGCTTTTGAAATTTACTCCTATCTAACAATACTGTTCACAATAACCTCTCCTATTCACCCACACATGAAATAAGATTACTCTTCATGCATCTTCTAAAGTGGTCTGAAACCTTCTGCCATAATAAAAAGCTGCCAGCCTTAAAGTTGCCTTATGTTTTGGGTGGATATTGCCTGGAAGTGAGAGGAGGACTTGAGAATAGCTTAGATCAGTCCCCAAAGAGCCTCAGACCAGGGTATTGTTTCCATCAGAAAGCAATGGAGTTACTTAGGAAATGTTTCAGCTGTACTGTCAGGTGGTATGAAATGACCACAACAAGTATTGTTTATCTCATTTTCAAGAATGGATGAACAGAACAGCTTCAATATCTGGTGATTTTTACACAGCCTGTTTGTGAAAATCTCTGGAAGGTAGGAGGGACTTTCCTGTTCTCAACAAGGAAAAGGCAATTAAGGTTTAAGATTGCTTAGCATTCAGGAGGTTAGGCCACTTTCCACTAACTCCAATCTGCATGGTTTGAATTAAGATGAGCTAAATTATCTCCGAGAATAAATAAAACAGAACAGCAAAAAAAAAAAAGACAAAAATGTTGTGGCACCTTAAAGATTAACTCTTTTACTTAACCGTGGGCTTTTGTGAACCAAGTCCACTTCATCAGACTTAGTCCATGAAAGCTCCCATTTAAATATAAGAGTTAGTCTTTAAGGTGCCACAACATTTTTTATCATTTTTTTGCTGTTCTGTTCAGATATGCTTGCACAGACTAACACAGCTACCACTTCAAACATTTAAATTCTCTCTCTCTCTCTCTTTCATACAACATAGCTATTCAATCACTTGTTGAAGTAAAATGTAATTGTCAGCCTATTTAAGCATTTACATGAGGTAGACAATAGGCATGATCTTGCTCTTACCTTCTGTCAACAAGATTTCTGTGATAACCCTTGGACAGGTAACTTGTGAAAATGATACAGCTTTCAGCATGATTTCATTTAATCCATTATCTACAAAAATTCCCAGCTAGATTCTAACAGGTAGATTTCATTCCCCAGATAGCTAGTATAAAGATTGGAAGTACCTAATTTAATCTTCTGTCTTTATACAGTTCTTCCCCCACTGTCTTCACATCATCATTCAATCTTGCTCTAAACTTGCCAGTAGTAGCCTAGAAAGAATTTGAGAAAGCTGTGTTTCAGACTAGAATTCTTAGAATTTCTCAGCCAGGATGACCACTGACTAGGATGGGACTACCAGACCAATTCAATGGAGACTGCTTGGCCTCTCAAGCTTAAAAATCTTCCCACTAGGATTGAAACATGTCTTGAAAACAACAGGCTTAAAAAGTTGACTGTCCCAGGAGTATGCAGAGACATTTCTCCAGCCAAAACCACAGTCCAATTTAGCTGACCCTTTATAAATGTGATGAAACCCACCATAAAAACCAGAATGGTTAAAATTAGACCTTAGCACAGAAGGGCCTCAGGGGAGGAGAAAGAAGTAATGCAAATAAACAAATATTATGGGAAAAAAGACGAACCTCACAGTGAGGGTTCCCATCTTGTCTGCCACAGAAGATGTGGCTGCATGCAGGACATCCGTTCTCCTTCCCATCACTCCCTGAAGTCTGTTCCATATAGGCCTTTGTTAGCAAGGGTATGACTCAGAAAGACCATAAGTGATGTAAACCCACAGCAGACTCCAACCTCCAAACCAACACTGTTTAGAGAAAACATGGTTCAGATTGATTTGGCTTACCAAAAACTGACATTTGAGCAAAGCTTGCTTCCTGCTTGGCCAGACAGATTGTGTGAAAAGTTCAGGAGCTGTGAAAGTGGGACTGAAATCTTTTTTGTGTAGGCATGAGGAGCAGAATTTGTGTGGGAAATGAATAATGACTGGGTCTGATTACAATAATGTGTTGTGCTAAATGCTTATTGGACACCTGAAGAAAGGAACCTTATCTCCCAAATTTTAAGCTCTTTTTGTCATGTGAGATGAGAGTTATTTTGTGTGTGTGACTAATTGTGTTGTTTTAATCACCTATTCTTTCCTTAGGAGATATTATGAGAAGAGATGTTGCAAACCTTTCCTATATTTTGTTTTAGGATATGAATAGAAGTTGCTAAATTTCTCATTCATACTCATTTAGGCTGTTTTGAGGCTATAAGATGAACAAGGACTGTTCACATCTTACAAGATTCCTCACTTTCAGAGCAGAAGTGAGACAAGGAATCGTCTTTCCTTTCTCCATATTTTTATAATTTTTGTACATCTATGCAGCAGTTTGTGGAATCTAGCGCCCCCTCCCTTTAAGAAGAAAAACAGAGAAACAAAGCAACCACATTAAGCCTGGCTGGTTGTTTTTTAAAAAAAGATGTCACCAACCCATTCAATGCTTTTGTTTTGAGGATTTTTTTCCCAAATTGTACAAGTTATGGAATGTTTGCAAAATACTCCGTTTGCACACCAGATGTAGAGTCAATACTCCTGGAAAATAATTGTCTTTCAACTTTTTTTTTTTTTAAAAAAAGCTATATTCCCTCTCTCTCTCTTTTGCAGGATAAGAAAATGTCTGTATTTCTGCATCCTTGTTTGTGAGGATGAAAGAAGCATGGATATAATAATGTAATTAATTAGCTTAGAGGTGTGTAATGTTAAAGTCAGTACACTACTTCATTTAAAGATGTTTCCTAAATATGAACCTGTAAATACTGACCCCTTTGGTGAAGGCTGGTGTGGTGTAAAGAGGATCACAGAGGTTGGGGAGGAAGTGATAACCCATTTGGCATGATCCTAGTACCTAAATAGCATATTGACTTCTGGTCACTCATCAGCTCATTCTGCTGTGAATTGAACCTCTCCTTTTTGTGTACTGCTGATCAAAAACACAGTAGCTAATTTCTCAACAGCAGTACACTGAAAAGCAAAAATTAAAATAAAATATTTTAAAAATTCAAAATCTAAGTGAATGTACATCAGCCCTCATCTAACAGATGCAGTAAAAATAACCTAACTCCCCCTGTCCCTCTGCAGATGAGCAGATGAAATGTTCAACTTGTCAACATTGCTGCCCCCCCCCCCGACCTCTTCCATCAGTTGGAGGATGATGAACAGCTTGGGCCACAGTCACTCATCCTCCAGGCCCTGCCTAGCTGCAGCATAAAGGATGCTGCAGCCACTGATGCCAGAAGACCCCGCTACTCCCCCAACCTCTTCCATCGGTCAGAGGATGAAGAGCAGCAGGGGTTGCCATCACTCATCCTCCAGGCATGGCGTGATTTGTGCAGAGACAGTTGCTTTGTTGGTATGGACTTTTGACTGAACATATGGACTTTTTAAATGAATATTTTTGCAATGTTTTTAGGATGTTTTTTTATAATGTATGTATGATCTGTATGATTTTGTGATGATTTTGTGATGATTTCTTGTTATGTGAGCCACCCAGAGTTGAGCAATTGAGGGGGTGGCATATAAATGTGAATATAAAATTTTAAAAAAATAAAAATCTTGACAGCTTCTAAACCACTTCTAAACCAGGGGCTCCCAACATTTTTAAGCTGTGTGCTGGCCCACACCCCTCAGACAGCTGAGCAGACCAGACTCGTGGTTCCCCCCACCATAAATGCTGCCGTAAAATGTGTTTGCAGCTGTCGTAAATGTGTTTATGACAGCATTTGGGTGTATTTATGGCTGTTGTAAATGCATCTGCTTCCACTTCCAGTGGCAGCAATGACACGGGCCACATAAAATGGTGCCACTGGCTGGGGCTGGCCCACAGGCTGTAGGTTGAGGACCCCTATACTAGACATTAGCACCAGAAGGAGCTTTTGACAGCTACAAGGCTCTTGTTTAGTCTTTTTGAAGAGACTATACAGGGTGGAATGGACTAAACTAGAGCCCCAAAATCCACACCAAAACAGCAGAACACCCTGATAGGGATCAGAAAGGTGCAGATGGGGTCAAACTGGTCCATTCCAGCAATTTGCAGATATGTATACTTCTTTGGCCTACCAAACAGTGGGACAAATGCTCTAAATAACAAGCAAATGATTTTTTAAAATGCTCCTGGACTTAATGGCCAAAATCCTGTTGTGTAACTTTATGCTGGTGTAAACTGGATCCAGCACCAGAAACATTTCATTAAACCTCATCAAAACCTCTCTATTCACTCCAAACCCTGGGGCTCTTTGTTTTTTTAGTTTTTATTAAATTTTACTTCCACAGGATTTTGCCCATTGTATTCCACCAGGCTAAAGATATGAAAATCTGTCTTTCAATTTTTTCCAGAATTCCACCAGCACTCTCATCCTATCACAGTTCTAATCTGGGTTACAAGATCTTTTTTCTTTATGTCTACAGGGAAGTACATGTGCATTTGAGTATAACCTCTCCTAAAATACATTTTATTGTCTTTGTTTTTGTGACTTTCCACCATTCCTCAATGCATGTCTGTGTGCATTTTTCAAATTATGCATTTTCAGCCATGGCCATATGGTCTTATCTGCATCTAATTTGAAAAAGGAAGAAGCAGAAGAAGATCCTTGTGCTGTGCTTATGGTTTCTTTCTAGTGCTAGGAAGCCAATAGATATGTGTACATTTGTGATAATAGTCTTTCAGACTAGGAATTGGATCAATTTAAAATTAATTTGATTTTTTCTCCATCTCTATATGAGGACAAACAGGAGGATCAGGAAGCATAGTAAGTAAGAGAAACATTGTAACCTACGGAATTTCTATGTTCTTTCAGATCCTTAATGGAATAAGTAATCATTTCCCAAACAGAACACGGCTACCAGAAACTCTGACTTTAATCCTTTGTGTTGTTGACCTGGTTTATCAGGAACTAAAAAAGACAGGAATATACAGAAAGCTTCGAAACTCATTTCCCTTCAAATAGATGTGGTCTGAGTTTACCAACCTCCTTCTCAAAAGTCAACAGTGTGGAGGAAAAACAACCTGATCACACCAACAAAATAATAGAACTAGTGAATAAATTATACTCACTGGGAGTATATGTTCATTAGTGTCTGCCTGTTCTGTTGATGGTGCAGAGCTGTAACAGAAAAATCAAACCCTACAGAATTGCTAAAATTCTAATTTAAAAAAGCCTACCTTTTGATACCACATAAGGGGGTTATAAAACATTTTAAGACAAACTCTAATATTAGGAGACAACAATTGCTTACACACCTCACAATTGCCTATGAGAGTGTAAGGAAAACCAAAGTGCTCTGAAATGAAACAAAGTATTTTGCTGGCTAAAAACACAGTCTATGAAAGGTTGCTGTTGCTCAATTCCTAGACTTCTTTTGAAGCCTCATTGCTTCATAGCTTCCATTTCTCATTTGTTTTTATACATTCACAAAATGGCCTACTGAAAAAGAAAGACCGCAAAATGACCTCTTTTATTATTTCTTTATTCTTTTTATATTTGTCTTTCTTGGAGAGGGAGAAGATTCTTCCAATGTGAAATTTCAATTGTTTAGTTACTAATCTAATCAGTGACAACTTATGTTCTTAGATTTATGACTTTACAAAAATTAGATCTATCTGTTCACCAAAGCCTGTTCTAGGGAGGATAATTACACCAATACAATCTGGGCTTATTATCTTATCCTCCCCCCTCTTCTTCTTTATAACAACAGCATTTCCTACATGTGTTCAGTGAAGCTGAAAATGATATTTTGATATTGGACACACAGCAAATATTCAACAGAGCTGAATGACAGTGTGAGGCTTTATCAAGGGGAAGATGTTGGCAAAGGCCCCCCTTCCCTCCCCCTCATTAATAGAAAACATTAATGAAGAGGAGTTGAGGGACCAGGCAACAAGGTGATTCTGATTGATTCTCAGATTACCTCCTCTTATTGTAACATCAAATTGAAGACATTGCAATGGACAAATTATACCTCTCTTTGCTGAATATTTGTCTGTTAAATCCTTGGATTGGCAGCTATACCATTGTGAAAGATTAGGGAGGAATGCAATCACAGAATCAGAATTGTAGTGATGGAAGATGTTGGAAAGGTAATCTAATCCAGCCCCTGATAACACATTAATCAGTAGTTAAAGTAGCTGTGAGAGATGACCACCCAATCTCTGTCTAAAAACCTTCTATACAGGTGTGTCCGCCTACATCCTGAGTAGTCCATTACACTGTCAAACAGCTTTTGTCATCAGGAAGTTGTTCTCAACATCAACTTGGAATCTTCTTCTTCTACAAATTTTTTTGGACCCTGCCCTCTTGTTGAACAGAAAAGAAGCTTCTTCAATCTGTCTTATTACAGACTTTCAGATATTTAAAGCTAGCAATCATATCATTTCCCTTCCCCAAGCCAAGCAAGCAGAAGATTTTGAGCCATTCCTCATAGGGCATAGTTCACAAATCTTTTACCATTGTAACTGTCTACCTCTGAAAAATTTATAGTTTGCATAATTTGTAGTGCTCCAAATTGGAAACAGAATTCAAAGTGAAGTCACAGAATCAGAATTGTAGAGATGAAAAATATCAGAAAGGTAATCTAATCCAACCTCTCCTATGTCACTTGGAGAACCCTGAATAGGCTGGAGATTAGAGTCCCTAAATGCAAGACCAACATTGTCAAGTGGAGGGCTACTGGTGACACATTCACTCTTGCAACAGTATTACTGGACCTAACAACATCACACAAAATATTAAGGGCCATTTTCTTTATTCCTCTATGGATGCAATTTACTCCATCATTTGCCAAAAATGCCCTTCTGCACTCTACATAGGACAAACAAGGCAATCTCTGAGCAAAAGAGTTAATGGACATAAATCAGACATCAGGAATGGCAATACACAGGAGCCCATTTCAAACTATTTCAATCTACCTGGACATGCTATACAAGACTTGGAAGTTGCCATTCTGGAACAGAGAAATTACAAGACAAAGATCCAGAGAGAGACAGCAGAAATAAAGTACATCCATATGCTGTATCAGATATTAAACAAAACAAAAATGTTGTAGCACTTTAAATACTAATTTATATTTCAATGAGAGCTTTTGTGGATCAAGTCTACTTCATCAGACCCATGACTTGATCCATGAAAGCCAGAGGCGTAGCTACCGCTGTATCTGCCGTATCAATTATATGGGGCCCCTGGGCCACGGGGCCCCCAACGTGCATAAGCAAAACAAATCTTTACCCTTCCTAAGGGCCCCCAAACAAATTTTTATACGGGGCCCCGCCAAGGCACGCTACTCTTCTGATGAAAGCTCACATTGAAATATAACAGTTAGTCTTTAAAGTGCTACATGTTTTTGTTTTGATTTGTTTATTCTCTGATATGTCTGAAACACTGACTAACATGGCTACTATTCCAAAACAATCCATATGCTGGACACCCATCTCAAATGTTTGAATATTAGTCGAGGGATTTTGGGACATTATCAAATTTGATACACCACAGCTAACAGGTTTTATATGCTGCTATATATGTTGTATATTATATGTTGTTATATTATACCACCTTCACATAAACTATTTCAGTGGAATTCTCATCCACAGTCTTAGGCTTCCTCTCAAATCCCCAGCAGGGGTTGGGCACACAATAGATGCTAGGACTGAAGGGTAAACTCATTAGCAAATGGGTAATGGTTGTCTTGCATCTATTTGCAATTCAACAGGGCAAAGCTTCACCACTAATCTAAATAACAGGTATTGCCAGTTGTAAAAAACTACATGCCTATCTGTTATGCTTGTTGTCGTCATCGTTGGCTTCTACTTGTGTCCAAGTATAGATTTTTCCTGAATTATAGGGAAAGTGTCACTGGCATGAATTTGTTTTACGTGGATCCCAGCTTGGCATGATGTGACCCACACACTGGGATCACAGAGCCATCTCCTGTGGTATGTATGAAATGAGTCATGCAGGATTTAACACTGGGACTGCAACGGACTGCCGCTTGAGGATATGGACAAAGTGTGCTGTCACAGCCAGTCCATCTGTCATAGTATCTTCCACCTCCATGACCATTGTGAAACAGAGTTCCTCCTCTGCTCATTTTGCCATTTGGCCCAATATGATGTTTTCCAGTGGCATTTCCTCCACTGAAGGGACCATCACCCGACCCAAAGGGGCTTTTTCACCCATAGCTGTTGGCCTTTTTGGGGAATCGGGTTATTTACCACCACCCAATGCTCAGTATTGAGTCACTGGTTGTACGGTCTACTCCATTACTGTAGCGGGATGTCTGGCCAGACATACCTGTTATGCTAACCATTCTGAATCTCTGTGCCTGCATTGCCAATGCAAGAATCTTTAGTTAAAGCAGCTGTGAGAGATGGCCTTTTATAGGGCTACTAAAACCAGACAAGTTTTTGAATCCAGAAGCACTCTTTTGCAATGTCCAGACTAAAACAAGGTTTTGCTGTGCTCAAAGGCTCATTAGTTTTTAATATTTCTGTCATCCAGTAAACATACCTATGTCATTATAAACAATGAATCCTTCAAATTGGAGTCCTATGAACCATTGGTTTTATATTTTCTATTTTTCATTAAATGATGTAAGACATCTTGGAGAAAGGTGGAATAAAAATATGTTAAATAATTAGATAGATAGATATTAAATAGGATTTTAAAGTACAACTTGCAAAATCACCCCAATAGCATAGCAACAAATCTTTGACATACAATGCATCCAGTAAACCCATTCATAGTCACCAATTGGAATAAATATCTGAGCAGGGTGTGAAAGTAGAGGGAGAGTACATATGTAACCTTGTTTCTCATTGTGATTCTAGCTTTACACATTTTCAGGCTTAACACTTGCATAATGTTATTGTGTGCATATATTAGGTTGACACCATGGGGCCTCAAAAGTGTTAGTTTTACATGTTGGATGTATTCAAGCATGTGCATGGTGAATATTAAGAAAAGAAATATTGTTTATTTTATGGTAACATGTCTTCTGGAAGGAAATAATACCTTTCCATTTGGGCTGGCTTGAACAACCAGCAATAACTGTGTAAGCTGTTTCACTCCTGTCAAAAGTGGTTAGCCTAAATATGCTTTATCCAAAAGCAGAATCAAAAGGACTCCCATGATGTTTGTCTTACGGTAATCTGGAGGGAACAGAGAAAAAGAAATTGTCATCACAATCACAGATAGGGGGTTATTCCTAGATAAACTTACTAAGGAACTTGAGGATATGGAGATACAAACCTAGGGAAATACAACTTTTACAAAACCATTTCTCCTTGCTGAATTGCTGGGCTGAATACAAAAATTCTTGGTTTCAATTACTCTTTCTTGCTAGCTCTCATGTAGATGTGAAATTGTGATAGAAAAGAGAGGCAGTAGTTTGCTTAATGCAGAGTAAGGTTATGGTTGTGATAAGTTTTACATCAGTGGCTTCCAAGCTTAACACCTTAATGGAGCCCATTATCTGCATGCATTTAGATTTGCTCCATCAGAAATAAGCCTAAATGCATACAGATAATGGGCATCAGAAAATATCAAGTCCATGAAATTTTAGGTCATTCTGGCTGCTTACAGAACTTCTAAGATGATAAACTCTAAGTACATGAGTAGTTTTGAGGACCATTAAGTACTATATGAACACACAAATACTGATTAGAAAAGAATAGCAGAATGCCAATAAACATGCTATTGGGTTTCCCCCTATACGCTATGCAAATTTACCCCATATGGCTGTACATGTTAGTAGTGGTGAGCAGGCTTTGAGAATAGTACTTTTACTGGATTTTAATGGCACCAGCTGTCCATGTGATGACGAAGAAGGGAGGTGTACAATACTCTTTGTGAATGGGACCCTGTGGAGTACAAGCTTAATTCCCAGAGTTGTGCCAAAATCTAATTCTTCTACATGGTACCACCTGTACTATTATCTTTCAGCTAAAACTGAAGGATGCCACAGATTTCCCTTCCACCCAAATGTCATAATTCCTTTGCCATCTGTTTAATGTGAGACTAACATTGTATAGACTTATGCTTATTTCTCCCCTGAGTATAAAAGCGTTAGGCAAATGCAACTAAACCAATTTCAGGATCCCCCGCCCCCAAATTGGTGGTCTTTTGTTCAGAATAAGTTTTCTTGAAAAACAAACACACAAGCATTTATCTTGCAAAGAGAGAAGAACTTTAGAGTACTGTATTAATACAACAACCAGATAAAGACAGAGTATTAGTGGTTGGGAAATTATAATGATATACTAAGAGATGAGAGCTGTATAACTATTCTTTTGAACTTGTGATGATTTTCGACTAACAGCAGTAATGTGGTGTCATCTTGTTGACATCTGCATTTGCCTTCAAATTCAATTGCTTTGGACTGATTGCTTTCAAAGAGTTTCCACATGTCGATGGAGGCCTTTTTTGGATGATGGATGTTCTCTCAAAACAATCCTTTAAAGACCTCTTTCAGGTCTTTTCTCAGCTTTTCATGTCAAGCATTTATTCTGCTTTTACATTGGGGCTGGATTAAGTCTCAATTTAGGGTGGCTCTTTGATGAGGCAATGGACTAATACACTTGACAGGGTGGCATCATTCCATTCTCTGAGGTTTGGGGACCAAATCCTGAGACCTGAATGGAGATATTTCTGGTGTCACATTTGCAAAACCTTTAATGTCAAATTGATACGTGACTCAAATTCAATGAGATGGGGTGGGTGGGGCTGGATCTGCTTTTGGGGCAGCTGATTTTGGAAATGGGAACTACAGAGACCTGGCTGATTGAGCCCAGAAGCTGGGTAAGCCTCAGTTAACCAGATAATATGGCAAGCCTCCCCCACTCCAAATGAATTTTTAACAGCCACTCATATGACAATGCAAGCTGCATGATTTGCTGTGATACCTGCCAAGGCCTGTATCCAGTGGTGGGATGTCAAAATTTTTACTACCCCACCGTGATGTCATCACAGTGTGGGCGGAGCTAACATCATGATGTCATTATGTTGTGGGCGGAGCCAAATAAATAAATAAAAAAAAATAAAATACAAAATAATAGGAACTGTGGTAGTACGTCAATATAGGTAAAGGTGTTAAATACACATTAAAATAAACACAGACACACCACAGCCAAAGGTGAGTCACTTACCCTGGGGAGCAGGCTATAGGGAGCTTCAGGCTAGCAGCTTCTCTTCCTCCTCCCTGCTTGGGAGGACAGCAAGGAGGCCGTGCATACGCGCCAAGCACTGTAGGCATGCATGAACACTAAGCACCTGGCACGCATGTGCAGTGGGGGAACCAGTGAAAAGGTAAGGCCCGAAGGTGGTTCTCCAAAAAAAAGTTGCTGCCGGTTCTCCGGGACACTGGGAAAAGTTACTACCGGTTCTGGAGAACTGGTGAGAACCTGTTACATCCCATCGCTGCCTGTATCCCATGCTGCCTTGATTCCATTGGTTTTCCAGGTTCTTTGTTGTTGCTGGACACTGTGAAATGTTCATCACCAGGACACAGGACTTTTTCACAGGCTTCGTGTTTTTCCATAGTCTCTGCCAGTAATTGTGAAACAAGAAGGCTCAAAAGGTGCAGTGCTGATGCTCTAGTCCCTTTCTCCAAATAACATGATGGGCCCAAGTATAAATCTCCACTAGGCTTCCATCCAGTTCCCTCCATTTACTCTTCATTTATTGATGCACCGTAGTTCTGCAAACACAATTCACCTAAAAGCAGCCTTGTACTGAGACCTTGAATCCTGCGACCAACTGAGACTCAGTGGAGATGGGTACACAGGCTTTAAAGACTCCCTCACACACAAAAATCAGATGTTTTCATCTATAAATACCACTCTCCCTGAAATCTATGTCATGTTTCTGAAGAACCTTAAAAGCATCGGAATTCCCTTAGATTTGACAATCTTGTAGAACATTACACCCCAAAATTACTCTTCAGTGCCACCTGGCACTAAACTTTCACCATTAGTTGCTAGTAACTACTACAGCCAGAACATGGTATATTCAATAAGATAAAGGTAAAGGTTACCCTTGCTTGAAAGCCGGTCATACCCTATTCTAGGATTCAGTGCTCTGTTTACAGCCAAAGAGCTGCAGATGTTTCTGTGGACATGTAGCAGGCATGACTAGACACCAGAGAGCATGGAATGCTGTTTACCTCCCCACCAAAGTTGTACCTATTTATCTACTTGGATTTTCTTGCTTTCAAACTGCTAGGTTGGCAGGAGCTATGATAGATGATGGGAGCTCATTCCATCATAGAGTACTAGGTCTCAAACTGCTCATCTGCCGACATTCCAGTTGTCAAGTTCAGCATCTTAACCACTTGAGCTGCTGCAGTCCAGTTAGGCATACTTAATTTATCTATCAATTCCCACTATTCCAACATATAGATTAGTAGGTAGGTGAAAACATCTGTGGCTAATTGCCCAGACATAACGTTATGATAATGTATATGCAATAGGCTGTAGATGCAGTTTTCAACAGCTCTACCTAGAACAGTTGGGTAAAACACAGGTAAGTAACTTATGACATCTGGATCACATGTGGCCACCAAATGTTTTTGAGGTACCAAAGGATCTGTTGTATTAAATGATGCACTATGGAATAATCTTTTTAAACCTTTTGGAATAGTAGCCGTGTTAGTCTGTGGTTCAGGCATATCAGAAACAAAGCAAAATAAACAAAATAATAAAAAACACTGTAGCACTTTAAAGACTAACTGCTTTATTTTTATTGTTAGCTTTTGTGGATCAAGTCAACTTCTTCAGACAAAGAGTGAAACCATATTTACTCTCAATTTATACAGAAGCTGACTTACAAAATCTCCACTGATTAAATGGGCTTACTCAAGTTGATTTGTTTTGGGGTTGTGCTGATTTATTTATATTTTATTTACTTCATTATTTAATTGAATGGGCATTTTTTCCTTGTCACATTTGTTTTAATTGGCTTTATTTCTTCTCCCTTTTTGTTTCCTGTGGGTGCTGCCATCATAGTTTCCAATAACACTGCAGACTTTGTGGTCAATAGAAGGAAAAATGGTGACTCCCTCCATGGTCATTACTGCCCCTTGGTACAACCAGAATAGTGTGATGTATGGACTTACTAAGATAAGCAGCTGGATTTCAGCCACTGTTTTAAATCAGAACCACACCTCAATTAAGCATATTTTTGCTAAAAAGAAAAAAGAAGATGTGTGCTTAACTAAAAAAAGGCATCTTCTTTTAGTAGGAAAAAAAAAGTATGTTTGAGGAAAGTAGAAGTAGAGATTCCTGGGGGCAGTGGGATAAGCCCACAGAGGAAGATGGATGCAGAAACCAGCCACAAGATTTACTGGAACTGCCCAGCCTTGTGGTAGAAAATGTTTGAACAACTATTTCCTGAGGCCATGGTGATCCATTGCCAGTCAAAAGAAAGCAACAACATGATAGATGGACTCCATTAAAGGCAGCTCTATGTTAACATTGTTCAAATTGGCAAAACCCCTTGTGTTTCAGGCCCTCAAAGGGATGGAGATGTTATTCTATGGGGAAGGGGCTATTGCTATAGATCTCACCGATTTTACTGGGAATTGGAGTTTCCCCTAGCTTCGTTATTTTAAATGTTGGGAAGCCAAGATTATTGGTACACCAGTAAAAATTTCCCACATTTCTTATTAAAACTTGTTAATTTAAATATTCATTTAAGAGAGATAGACATGTCAGGCTATTTCAGCAACAACAAAACAAACTATATACAGTGCAGTATTCTGTATGAAAAAAATGATACCAATTTTTAAAAGCCACTGAAATAAAAATGAGTTTCAAAGGTGACACAATACTTTCATTTGTGTTTTGTTTTGTATTTGTGGTGATTCATTTATATTTCATTTATCTCATTATTTAATAGAATGGACTCTTTCTCTTTGTCACATTTGTTTTAATTGGCTTTCTTTCTTCTCTCTTTTGATTTCATGTAGGTGCTGTCATCTTCTAGTTCCAATAACACTGCAGATTTTGTGGTCATTAGAAGCAAAGTTGATGTCTCACTCAGTGGTCAATATTTCCCCTTGGTATGAGCCAGACTATTGTGATGTATGGGTTATTCTAAGAAAGTGAAACTGTTAGGAAGCAGTCTCAAAGAAGGCAGGAAAATAAAAGTGTTGGGAGGCAATGATAAATGTTTTCAACAGATATTACTGGAGAGCGTAAACCTCTTGCCCCCAATGACTGCTGAATGGTTACATTGGATAACAAACACATTTCTTATTTCTTATTAGCTTTTAGTTATATTCGATGTCCCATTTGTTATGGAAATATCCTTACTCAGAATTCTAGGCACAGAATGGGAAGCTTGCTACATACAAAATATGCTGCAGAATCAACCACCCCCTCAACAGTGTAGAATATATTTAATTTGGGGTTGCAATAAAGCCTATTAGAGGCCTTCTTTCTGAGCTGGAACCTGATTCCAGCATCACCCTTTTAGAATTGCTCTCTCCTACTAGCTAACTATTTTACTATAAATACATGGATATCAAATAACTTCAGTAACCATATTCATTCTGTTTTATTTTATAACAACCACTTTTCATTTTCCCAGTTCATGTTTACTTTCTCAGCCAAGTTTGCAAATAGCAATTGAAAGGACCATCATAAGAAATATAATCTGCATTGTGATTCTAACTTAAAGAAATGGAACTTTTTCATGCTAATGAAAAATAAAGTATTCTATGTAGGACTAGGTACCAATATCTTTGAGAGTTTACTTGCTTACCACTTAAATGGAACACATGTCTGAAAATGTCAATTCACAGTATCATAATAAAATATATCTTTCAATATGTATATATTTATATATATATATATTTCAGCAGGGCAAACAACAGAAATTTTGACATAAATTAGGAAGAGATCTAACAGAAAATAAAATGTAGCATCACACATTACAGAAGCTAGGCTGTATGAACCATGGTAGGAAAGTGCAACAGATAATTAATTTTTAAAATTTATTTATTTAAATTTCTATACCGCCCTCCTCGCCGAAGGTGACCCAGGGCAGTTTAACACATCCTAAAACACATAAAAAGGCTAAAATTCTAAAAGTTCTAAAAAACTCACAGTTAAAACCAGTTAACACCAATTAAAACCATGACTAAAATGGTATATGATTTAAAACTTAGGAACTTAAGGGAGCAGGGGAGGAGGTCAAACCAGCCAGCAGGCTGAGGTCATTGTGCATCCAGTACCGCAGACCTGCTCTCCCAGCCAGTTTTTTACACCCTTCCGGAAGGGCAGCAGCTCTGCCTGGAGGTGCAGCTCAGTTGGCAGGAAGTTCCACAGGGCCGGAGCAGACACAGAGAAGGCCCTCCTTCTAGTGCTGAGAGATGTGCCTCTCTAGCTGATGATACAACCAGAGAGTCTCTCCTGTCTGCTCTAGTGGGACGGGCAGATGTCCTTGGGACCATGTGGTCTCTTAGGTATCCTGGTCCACTACCATAGAGGGCTTTAAAGGTAATAACCAGCACCTTGAATTGCACCTGGAGGCACACTGGCAGCCAGTGCAGCTCCTGAAGCAATGGTGAGGCACGAGCATAAAGCCCGCACCCCATCACGACCCAGGCAGCTGCATTCTGAACCAGTTGCAGCCTCTGAATGGTCACCAAGGGCAGCCCCATGTAGAGCACAATTACAATAATCAAGTCTGGAGGTGACCAAAGCATGTGTGATCATGAGCAAGGAGTCCCAGTCTAGGAGCAGGCGTAACTGGCGTATTACACGAAGTTGTGCAAAAGCCCTCCTGGCCACGGCTGCCACCTGCTCTTCAAGCAGTAGTCATGAGTCCAAGAGGACCCCCAAGTTACGCATCGGGTTTGTTTGGGGCAGCACTGCCCTACCCAGAACCAAAGATGGTAACTCCCATGATAATGCAGGACCCCTGACCCATAGCCACTCAGTCTTGCCAGGATTCAGCTGTAACCCGTTGTCCCCCATCCAGACCCTGACAGCCTCCAGGCACCTGGAAAGGACTTCTACTGGATTGCTTGGGTCCCCACGGCCGAGATATACAGCTGGGTATCCTCAGCATATTGATGATACCTCACCCCGTGGGAATGGATGATCTCACCCAGTGGTTTCATGTACCTATTGAATAGGAGAGGCGAAAAGACCAAGCCCTGAGGCACCCCATATTGCAGGGGCCTAGGGCTGGACCTCTCGCCTTCCAGCCATACCGACTGGGTTCAGCCCCTCAGAAATGAGGAAAACCATGACCACACATTGCCCTGGATCCCCAGTCCTCAGAGCCTTCCCAGAAGGATACCGTGGTCGATGGTATCGAAAGCCACTGAGAGGTCAAGAAGAGCAAGGACAGATGGATGACTCACGTCCCGTCTCTCCAGAGATCATCCACAAGTGCAACCAATGCAGTTTCTGTACCATATCCGGGCCTGAATCCTGACTGAAAGGGGTCCAGATAATCATAGACTTTCTCCTCAACTTTCCTCTCCTTTATAGTGAAGTTCAATAGTGTATCATCAGAAATAAAGCCCATCCAGTTTATGTTCTTGCTCCTAAGAAACCTTCCAATAAACTCCAATATTTAGAAACTAATCAAGATTCGATTTAAGCAGCCACTCATAGTTTTTATAAACCATCAACAAATGTGTTCCTTCCTCCAACTATTTTTGTTAAGATGCACAGAAAGTGAATTAAATGTATCAAAAATAAGATTACCAGTTCTTACCAGACTGCACAGACTAGCTTGCCCATTATGCCCTGGTTCTGGACACCTCACTTTGAAATGATATTATAGAAAATGAGCTGATGATTTTTACAGAATGACCTCCTTGATTCAAGAAGCATGTAGGCTACTTATTCCAGTGACATGCAATGGAATCCCACTCCACTCAGGGGCTTGCAAAGCAGATCACTAAGCAATGAAATCAGTGGTGGGATGTCAAAAATTTTACTACCTCACCATGATGTCATCAGTGTGGGCGGAGCTAACATCATGATGTTGTGATGTGGGTGGGGCCAAAGAAAAAATTAAAAAATACAAAATAATAATATAATAAAAATAAGCGCACACGCACACACACCCCTCAACCCACCCACCCGTAACACAAACCCATAAATAAATAAATTAAATAAATACATTTTAAAAATACATTAAAATACACCCACCCAGTGGGGGAACCAGTGAAAAGGTAAACCCGGAGGTGGTTCCCCACAAAAGCTGCTACCGGTTCTCCGGGACACTGGGGAGAGTTACTACCGGTTCTGGCGAACTGGTGAGAACCTGTTACATCCCATCACTGAATGAAATGGTATGTGACCCTTTTCCCCCGCCCCCATGACTGATGAATGAACTAAGGCTGAATAAGGTAAAGGTTTCCCTTGCTCGAAAGCCAGTCGTATCTGACTCTAGGGTTCAGTGCTCATCTCTGTTTCAAAGCTGAAGAACCAATGCTGTCTGCTTCTGCAGACGTTTCCATGGTTATGTGGCAGGCATGACTAGACATTGGAGTGCATGGAGCGCTTTTACCTTCCCACCAAAGTGGCCCCTATTTATCTACTTGCAGTTTCTTGCTGTCGAACTGCTAGGATGGCAGGAGCTGGGACAAAGATGGGAGCTCATTCCATCCTGCAGTACTTGGGAATCAAACTGCTGACCTTCCACCTTCAAGTCAGCATCTTAGCCACTTGAGCCACTGGCTGCCTTTTTATTTAGTTAATCAGGGAATGAGCATAGGACAGGGGAGCTATCATGCTCTGTCCTATTTGAATAGCCCTAGTGGTGCATTGGTTAAATTGCTGTACTGCATCCAAAATGTTTTGAGTTTGATCCTGACTGAGCCCAAGTTTGGCTCAACCTTCCAACCTTGGTAAAATGAGTACCCAGCATGTTGGAGGCAAATTCCTATTTTACTTGTGAACTGCACAGAGAATGCATTAAAAACTATGGGGCAGTATATAAGTGTAATTACTACTGCTATCCTGTTTAGTTCCCAAAGTCCTAGCCCTGGTTGCCCCACATTCAGTATGGCTCTTGTAGCTGAATATGTACAAGGAAAAGGATAGGAGAAGTGTCAGTGCCTAATAAAATTACCACTAAAATATACTCCTTCTTTGATTGTGTCAGAAGCACACCAATGATCCTTCTGGAGTATAAGGATCATCTGGCAGGGTGCCATCAGAGGATGCTGAATGTGATCAAAAGTACTATCTGACTTTCTTTTACTGAAATTTGATATTTGGATTCCAGAATCGCTCAGGATCATTCCTGACCCATCTGATCTGAAATGAACAATCTGTTGTCATGCAGATCCAATATAGATCAGATTTGAATCATTTCCACTTATAATGAATATTATGGACGACATCTAATGTTAGTCCTTCCCTGAAATGACTCAACGAAATGAAAGGGACTTTCATTCATTTTTATTAACAAGTTCTATTCACTTCAATTAGTATTTTCTAAGTAAGGAGAATATTGGGTTTCACCCATCTGAAAGAAAGGAGGAGAAGAATTATTCACTTACCTCATATTCACATCTCTGTTTGTTCTTCTGCGCAACCAAAATTATTTCTGCTTGGTTTATTTATGAGAAATGGCTTTGACACATTGCCTAGGAAGTCATAGGACATGGCACTTTTGAAGGCAGCTGAGCAGTACAGCTATGAATGATACGCAATCTTCATGATGCCATCAATCCTCTCCTGCTTTGAAATATGCTACCTATTCAGACAAAAAACCATGCCTATATAATATTTTGCTCTAAGGCTCTAAGCCATTCATTCTGAAGGCCTTTTTTTAGCCTTCTTATTAAAAAAAATCTCCTTGAAATTTCTGCAGCAGTCACCTGCCTGAGGCACAGAACCTCTGTTAAACAGCAATCCACATTGACACCTTTCTGATCCAAATGCCATATTTGTAACCATGTCTGGAACTGTACATAGGGTAGGCCATCCTAGTGTTTTCCTCCCCTTTTGTAATGATTCCACATGTTGAAATTACTCTGTAGGAAACATAGCATATGACTTCTCAGTTTTCCTGGGTTACTGTCACCCCAAATGTTGTCGTTGTCAACTGCAACTTGTATCCAAGAATCCATTTTTCCTAAAGTAGGAAAAATGTCACTGGTGTGAATTTGTTTAAGTTGGATCCCAACTTGCAATGAAGAGACCCACACACTATGACCATGGAGCCATCTGTCAGGAAATGACATATTTCCTCATGTTTCCCAAGGCTTGAGGTTGTAGTTTTACCTAGGCCTCAAAAAATCCTTTGTTCCCTCTGTGTTTCACAGACTACGTGTCACGAGACGGGTTGTTTTCAGCCAGTGTTCCTGCTGTTATCTGTCTAGCTAGATGAGCTTCATGTTTTGACTCTACATGTGTGTAAACAATTATTGTTTTGAGAAAGTTTTCTTCTGTTCCCTGATTGGCCAAGGTTAGCCCACCGGATTGCAGAATCTCCATTTTGCAGAGAAGTTAGTTAGTTCTTTTTTGGATTTCAATGGCTTAAGACCCTGGCTATGGTGTGGGACTATTCTTTTTCTTTCACTATGATTACCTAATGAACCTGGACTGTTACCTGGACTGATATCTGTTACTGACTCTCATGCACCCGGTCGTCCCATTCACAAGGGCACCTCCTTACCGTTCCCGAGCCTCTTGCTCTGCACTGGAACTTAACCCTTGCATCACCACTTCTGGGAGAACCAGGGAGGTTAAAAGGAACTCTTACTATGCTCAGGCAGTAAGGCCTTTGAACATAGAGCAAAACAAAGGAGGCTTCTGGTAACGTAGCAAGCTAAGCTTCATGTGTGTGTGTGACAAGAAAAACAACAATCTTCAAAGAGAAACAGCTGTTTTATTCCATCAGGTTCATGTAGGAAAGTTCATGGAAAAGCAGAAGTCAAAAGGTTATATCCATAAGATCAGTCCAGTAAACAGTCCAAGATATTTAGGTAATCATAATGAAAACATGCCAGCAGACAGTCCGGGGTCTTAACTTATGGAGAAGCAGAGTAATCCCATACCAGCAATCCCATACCAGTCCAGGGTCTTACGCCATTGAAAATCCAGACACGTACTAACTCTCACTTCTCTGCAAAATGGAGAATCTGCCATCAAGTATCAGCAAGCAAGAGAGAAAACTTTCTCACAACAATGGTTGTTTACCTTTATGAAAAGACACAACACGGCTCTCGGCTAGCTTACAAAAGATAAGAAATACTGAAAACATGGTTGAAAAACATGCTGTTACACAGCCTTGAGGCTCAGAGAGAGAAAAATGGATTTTTCTGAGGCCTATTTGAAAATTGGCAATTTCAAGCCTTAGGAAATAGGTTCATTTCCTGACACGCCCTCCTTTCTGGAAAGGCAAACCGGGGGTTTGACTTTACCAAAAGGCATTATTTACTAATGTGAGCAAAGCAATTGAGCAAACAAGCTATCCCTTATATATGTAGGATATCAAGCGTTAAAGCTTCTTCCAGTTTTAGTTACTGGAGGTACACGTTACATAAGTTACATTCTGCATTGCAAGCAAACTCAGGTATAAAACCTTGCTGGAACAAAAGACTTGGGCATTTTCAGGTACCAAAGGTTTCCCCTTTCCAAAACACATTTTGCCCAAACAGAACAACCTTTAAATCAGAAAACAGGTCAGTAACACCACACATGTCACAGAGGCCGCTTGTACGAGCCTCTGGAAAAATAAACAGATGATTAGCAAGAAACAATAACATTTCCCCCCTTCTTCGTCTTCTTCGATGTTGCACCTGCAAACAATTAAACAACCAGTTGAACAAAGTCCATTTAGAGTTCCATTATCAGCTCTTCTTTCAGACGTCAGGAATATGTGCATCTCCTAGTAAAACAAACTCAAGAAACAACCTTTAAGGTATTTATCAGAACACAGTCCAAAGGAATAAATCAAACAACCCATCACCCTCATCCCTGTGAGGTTTGGGAACTAAACAGGCAACAGAATTGATGGCTTGACTAACGTCTCAACTCAAGAGCACGCAGAATTCCATTCACTCTCCTCAGTACGTCGGGAATCTGGATCTGGATCTGGCCTCTGCTATTGTTGAAAACGCTAGGTGGGCTTCCCACAGCCATCTTTACGTACTCCCACACTTCAGCTCTTGGCTTTCGGAGGGTAGTAAAACTCAGGGAAACACTGCATCCGGCAATTATTTCCCACTTCCCACTAGCTGACCAAAACAGCGTAGTGTAACAGCCTGTAGATAACACTTTTCAGAGTGGTGGCTCTGGCCCACACACTCTAGCAAAACATTTCTTCCTTGGACACGTGGAGGAGTCCGTTGGAGCTCTTCCACCTTTAAGCTGGTATCTCAAACACAATGAGGCAATTTGGAACCTCTCCAGGTCTTCAATTTCAAAGACCAAAACAGCACATGTAATCAGCAACTAGGAACTTCAATGCAGGAAAATAAATCTTATCTGAAGGGTTCCACTCCTTCTTCTTGGCTTTGGGGGAAAATTACTTCAGGGAACTGCTTCTGAGTGAAAATAGGCACTCTGTGGAGTTTTGACTCCAATTCAACACAAAAGAGTCTTATTTAGGGCTTGGGGCTTGCTGGGCGTCTGGGGAAGTCTCAGAAGTCATCTGGACAAGCTTCACCCACCCTGGGCCCTTCCTTTTGGCTAAACATCATCTGGGCACCTTCTCCAAGATCCCATCTGGAATGGAGTCTGTCTTGGGGTGCTAACTGTGGTGAGGGGGTACATTCATCAGCCACTGGCTTACCTTCCATCTTGTAGGCTTGGAAGACGTCTCAGTCCCTCTGGAACTGCCAACAATGGATCGGCCCTCGGCCCACGGCCCTCAGATCTGGGAGTTTGAGAATCCGACTCAAAACTCAAAACGAAGAAGCAAACAGCTGCGATCCTGCTTTCCTTTCAGCACCCTTATCTCAGGAAAATACATTCCAAGGATGCAGTTTCTCAGCTTCTGCTGCAGGCTTTCAGCCAAAAACAAACAAAGGCTGCTGCTTCTTGCTGGGCCGAGACGTGGAGCATGCACACACACAAAAAAACTTCTTCAGGGCTCGTAGATCCCACCGCTGCCACCATCTCATGCACCCGGTCGTCCCATTCACAAGGGCACCTCCTTACCGTTCCCGAGCCTCTTGCTCTGCACTGGAACTTAACCCTTGCATCACCACTTCTGGGAGAACCAGGGAGGTTAAAAGGAACTCTTACTATGCTCAGGCAGTAAGGCCTTTGAACATAGAGCAAAACAAAGGAGGCTTCTGGTAACGTAGCAAGCTAAGCTTCATGTGTGTGTGTGACAAGAAAAACAACAATCTTCAAAGAGAAACAGCTGTTTTATTCCATCAGGTTCATGTAGGAAAGTTCATGGAAAAGCAGAAGTCAAAAGGTTATATCCATAAGATCAGTCCAGTAAACAGTCCAAGATATTTAGGTAATCATAATGAAAACATGCCAGCAGACAGTCCGGGGTCTTAACTTATGGAGAAGCAGAGTAATCCCATACCAGCAATCCCATACCAGTCCAGGGTCTTACGCCATTGAAAATCCAGACACGTACTAACTCTCACTTCTCTGCAAAATGGAGAATCTGCCATCAAGTATCAGCAAGCAAGAGAGAAAACTTTCTCACAACAATGGTTGTTTACCTTTATGAAAAGACACAACACGGCTCTCGGCTAGCTTACAAAAGATAAGAAATACTGAAAACATGGTTGAAAAACATGCTGTTACACAGCCTTGAGGCTCAGAGAGAGAAAAATGGATTTTTCTGAGGCCTATTTGAAAATTGGCAATTTCAAGCCTTAGGAAATAGGTTCATTTCCTGACACTGACCTTTTAATATCTACGTTTTCCATGGACTATCCTACATGAACCTGAAGAATAAAGCAGCTGTTTCTCTCTGAAGATTGTTGTTCTTTTTTTGGCACACACACAAAGCTAAGCTACCAGACGAAACCTCCCTTGTTTTGCTCTATTGCTCTATTGCCTGAGCATGATAAGAGTTCCTTTCTACGCAGCCCAGCCCTCCTAAGAGTGGAAAGTAAGGGTTAGGTTCCAGTAATGAGCGAGGTCTCAGGAACTAATAGGGAGGGGCCCTTACTAGGACAGCTGGTGTCTGACACCATCTCCTGTGGCACATATGGAATGAGACATGCAGGATTTAACATCGGGACTGCAAAATGGACTGCCACAGCTTTGAGGATATGGACAAGGTGCACCTTCACAGCCAGTCCATCTGGTATGGCCTCTTCTGCCTCCATGACCGTTGGGAATCAGAGTTCCTCCTAAACTCATTTTGTCATTGGGCCCAATATGAATGTTTCCAGTGGCACTTCCTCCACTGAGGGGACCATCACCTCACCTAAAGGGGCTTATCCATCCTTAGCTGTTGGCCTCTTTAGGGAGTCAGGTTAGTTAACTGCCACCTGACATTCAATGGAAGAATACCATAAGTCAGAATTGACTTGACAGGACATAATTATAAAAAGTAATCCTTTCTAAATAACGTCTACCCTCTTTCTATAGAACAATTTGGAAATATTACCTACTTAAATGCAATTCCCATAATACCCCGACTAACAAAGCCATTGGCTGGAGGTATTCTTAGAATTGTCATTATAATTTCCCCTACCCCCCAGCTATGGAATAAATAATTGATTTGGTTCAGCAAGAGAACAAAGAGTCTGTAAATTGGAATCCTATGTATTTGGAAGGTATATTAAATTCCCATAATACTAGGATAAAAATCTTTAGCCCATCTACAGTGAAATGCAAGTTTTCTGCAAGACTCCTTTTTGCACAAAATTCACAGTCTTTTTTTTTTTTTACCAAATGCAAGGTTCTTTTGTCCTTGAACCATTTATGTATATATATATATTTTACAAAAAGAGACCAAATGTGATAAATACACAGAAAATTTCCTAATGTCATCAGTGAGGCAGGAAACTGTTGAAATTATTCACTCTCACCTGTGAGGATGCAACAGTTGAAAATTAACATCAACAGTATGTGCAACATGATCACTAGATGACTGCCTCAGTTTGTGATAGTAACTGCTGTCTACTAATCATGACTACAGACTTCTAGGTGGCTTGAAAAGCAGTTTTAGACATGTTGAAGGAGTCTGAGTCTACTAATAGAATGTAGATATGACAGGGAAATGGGAAAGCATACCTATGTGGGCAATTGTGCAACTAAGTATAAGAGTGAGTGCATGACTGCTTTTCTGACCTAAGGAAGCTGAGGATGATGGCTGGCAGTGTGGATCCAAGAGGATTCTGGCCTAATAGTTCAAAAGTATTTTGTTTGTTGTATGTTAGAGTGAAGAACCTTTTTGTTCTAGGGTTATACATGGTGAAAAATTCCTTGTCGTTGGAATGTCAGCTTCTCAAAACAGTGGACTTTATCTGAGCCTCACATTCTTGATGGCTTTGTCCTTTAGGGCCCTTTGATTAATTTGATTGGCTGAACACATTTAGCACTCTGTAAAAACAGATGGGGAAAAATGCAATGATCTGTCAAGCCATTTGATGTCCAGTCTCTTCACAGATTGTTTTTACCATCCTGCCCAAACATGTGAGAGAGGGCAATGGAGTGGGGAAGAGGGAGGAAGGGAAGGAAGCAAGAAGTCAACCCCAGAAATTCTAAGTCGTGGAGAGCAGCTCTCCTTAGTCTTGCCCTTTCAGCCTTTCTAACTGAAGGGGGTGTCAACAGTGATAAGCAAGAGAGAAAACGATGGCTCGCTCTGAAAGAGTTCAGGCTGGGACAGTTTGATCTCTCCCAGAACCCTCTTGGTACTTGAAGATCACTGCTTTTGACACATTTCTTCAGCTGCTGAATGAGAGGATTTACTTGGGTGAAATTTAGGCCCGAGGGGGATGTGAAAATCATATTCATAATTTGAAGTGACATGTGATTCAGGATTAAAAAGCTGCCTGGCAGAGAAAAGAGCTGAGGTTATCCTTTTGAGCTGTGCTAATGTAGAAAACTGCCTTTTTAATCCTGTTTTTAAAAGGCCTAGAAGGTTTCCAGCTGGGGCAGTTGGAATCTAAAGAAGAGGTGGAGATGAGGAATCCCTTTTAATGTTTGGGGTGGGGAGGAAATCAAATGTAGTTCTCCCCCTCCCCCTCATTTTTTCTCTTTCTCTTTTCTTTTTGGATTAGCAAGATATGGAACATAAATTAAACATTCTGGATTTTGTCCTATTCTCGTTATGTCACTTAGATGCACTTTTACTTAAAGATGTGTTGGTACCTAGACAAGATAGAGATGCGAAAGAAAGAAAGAAAGAAAAAGAAAGATTGCTAGGAACATAATACAGTTTAACAAAATCTCTCAGTTCTTTCATTGATATAAACTATATCAGAATCTTCAAAATAATGTTTTTTTTTTTCAGATAAAGCTCTATGGTTCAGGGTTTACCCTCCAGATTACTCTGTACTCACATCGTCTGCTTTCATTCCTTGCTGTCAAATCTTCATAAGATTCCTATATATCTATGTGTGTCTTTTTTGTAATCACAATAAAAGCCTTCTGCTAAGGAACACTGAATTTGAGAAATTGAATACATATACCAGCAATCAACTTGACCCAAGGCAGTGTCATGAAAGAGGTTTGTGTGATGTACCTGGATCAATATGAAAGTAGCCATATTCAGTGTCTGATGAGAGGTAGACAGATATAGGATTAATAATGTGCTTCTTGATGAAAGGATGATAAGTTTAATGGGAGGAGAAAAAGGAGGAAGACAGCTGGGCAGGATCTCTGCTAATACATCAGGATGAGGCAGTCATAGCCTGGAGCAGGGATAGCAAGAATCCTCTGTCCAGAAGATGTTACAAAAATGCAGATCTTTTAAATTAAATTCAAGCTTTATAGAGAGTCAGTGTGATATAGTGGCTAGAGTGTTGGACAAAATCAAGGGACACAGGTTCAAAGTGGTTGACTGTGGAAGCTCACTAGGAGTAGCAGCCATGGTAAACCATTCCTTGAACATCTCATGTTAAAGTAAAGAAAAAAATAGTAAGCTTTGTGTAAAATGTGACACAGTGAAACCACTGTACAGTTGTACGTCGCTTAAAGAGCATAAAGCATTCCACAGGATTGCTCTTTAAGCAAGTTTGCTCTTTAAGCGAAACACTATTGTAAGTGACCAATTGTGACTTCTGCCAGGGGGATTGCAAACCCCAATGACCATTCAGAGAAAATTCTACTCTTTAAGCGAGTTACTCTCTAAGTGAGGTGCTCTTTATGTGAGGTTTTACTGAACTCCCATTTTAAGAATACTCTAATATTTCAATCTATAATAAATAGGTTACTATTCAATTGTTTTATGTCTTACCAAGATTTTTTAGATTCTTATATCAGTCTCATGTTCTTCAATTTGCTTATGTTGTTGCTTCTAAGACTTGACCTTAGTATTCCCTTCTTGATGATACAGTATTAAAGTATTATGGATGGGAAAACCCAGAGCAGCATCTCTGTGCATTCCCCAGCATTCTGTGAAGCATGATGGCTGGTGGGCTTAGTGTATGTGAAACATCGAAAGGGCACTCCAGCACACATTTCACATTTTAGAATTGTTTTGAAACTTGAGACAACTCAAAAAGAACAAGTATAATAATTTTATGTGGCTGTTGTGGTGTCAGAGAAAATATCAAAAAAGCAGACACAAACACGATGAAAATAAGAAAGAACTAAAGCCTGCATTTCTTTAAATCCTCAAGGAATCAAATTAAATGTAATAATGCAAAACAAAAGGTCTCTGGTTTTTTCAGCTTCAGATCACATGTTATGGAAAACTTTCATTTCCTATTAGTGCAGTGTTTTTCCTCCAGATGTTTGACTCCTTCAAAGCTACATGACTGGAAACTTGGTCATACATGGCAGATCATAACAAAGTATTGAAACCATGTTGCATTTCAAAGGAAAAGAAAATGTCGTTGTGAAGTGATGATTAGTGTCAAAATAACAAATTACCTTATTTCCAGTTTATGTCCAGTTGAAATGTTTTATCTCAATGGGTTTTTTTTTTGGGGGGGGGGGAGGGGATGATTTTTAAAACTTAATCTGATACAGTCTCTCAAAAATAGCTATTTTTAAAATTTTGCAATTATTGACTAACATCTTCATAATATTATTTCCCCTCCCCATTTTTTTTCTAATATTAGTTGACAACACTGCTACATAAAACACAAATGCAGTAAATTGTTAGGAAACTGGGGAAATGGAGAATACTTGATGAACTTCCCAATTTTTTTAGATTCAATAGAACTAGATACTTCAACAAAGATTTTGCAAAACCCACAAGTTGCTCATCTAGAGTGCCCACAGTAACATATTGTATTGTAATGTAATGTATTATTTGTAAGCCGCCCTGAGTTGCCACAGCGAGTGGGCAGCAATATAAATTTGAACTAATAAATAAATAATAATAAAAGTACAAGAAACAGTCACCCCTTCCATCTTTTTCTCCACCAGAGTATCCATATACAAGCCACATACAGACTAATTGGTTAATTGGTCAATTCCCCCTGCCTCCCCCCCCCCCAAAAAAAAATCCAAGCAACAAGGGAACGGCTATTGAATTTTGTCAATATAACCTGGGGTGGGTGGGAAATCATACTAACCAAAATTGTTGAGCATAGCAGGAAATAACTCTTTCTTGTAGAAGGAGAAAATGTTTGCAGTGTCTTTCAGGTTTGGGTCCGAAAAGATACAAACAACTAATTCAATGAATGTCATTTTCAAAAGGCCTTGAAATAAAAATAGCAACAACAATAGTTTTGTACAATTTTAAAATTTTGAGCAATTTGTGTAAAAATCATTCTCAGCAATACAAGAACAGTCATCAATAATACAGAGGAAAGTTCTCATTCCTGTTCTCATTGGTGAAATGAAGAATGTTATGTTGGTTATTTCCATCTGCAAAGAGAGGTGAGAAAAAAGCCTATAATGCTCCTTCCCCCAATCCAACAGGTTAGGGAATGGGGCAAATTTACATCCAATATGAAATAAGGGAACAATGCATGGGAAATGTTACATTGCAGCTAAATATTGTTCCTGAAAATGGTGGTGTTAAAGCCTGTGCCTATTACATGGGCTTCATTTGCAAGTTTTATTTCTCAGACATGAAGGTCTGCTAGTACCACATCTCTCATGGAACAATAACATGATTTCAGCTTAATATATTACTTGTAGCATGTAATCTGGACCCAACCCCACATTTTTAAAAGTAATATTGGACACCAGATCCTTCTTGTGCAACATGCACATGACATACTTTACTTCCCAGTAAACATTTTAGTAAGACATCTTTTGTAGCTGATTCAGGAAGGTATGCTCTAATGGCCAACCTTGGTGCCTCAAGTGTTCTTGGACTTCGATTACCAGAAGCCCAGGTAAGCACACCTGCTGATCAGGGCTAATGGTAATTGAAGTCCAACAATGCCTGGGGTACCAAGGTTGGCCACCCCTTCTCTAATGTTACAAAATATGATTAGCTGATCACTGTGGGGGTAAAGTAGGAATGGAATACAGGGATTGCATTTTTCCCTTCTTTATTTTGTCCACATGGAAGGAAATCACAAAAACATTATTTATTATTTATTTATTTATTATTTCAATTTATATGCCGCCCTACTTGGTGAAAACAAACTCAGGGCGGCTCACAACATACAATCGAATACAATATAACAATTCAATAATACAATATCATAGTATCAAAAATACAGTGCAACAAAATAAATATTAACACAATATAATCAGAATACAGTCCATAAACAATATTCAGTACCGAATGGACAATAAACAATATACTCACAATACAATCCATACAAAATACAAAAATAAATAAATACAGTAATCGATTTAACAATGTACAATACAAAATACCGTCCCAATGTTAATATACATCCTCTCTACGACAACCGCAATTCAGTCCTGGTGCAGCTGTGGAGAAATCCTACCCCCTATCTCCAGGTGGTCTCTGGGCGACGGCGAGGCAAAGTCCAGGTGTTCTGGCTTCTCTCAGCCCGACCGGTCAAGAACAAGAGTAGCAAGGGGGCCTGGAGGGAGGGCGGGAGTGTCCTCTCACCACCCGTCAGCTGACTCTTCTTATCGGCCTCCAGGCCAGGCTGGCGGGGGCCCAGAGGGAGGGCAGGAGCCGATGACCGCTGATGTTACTGTGCAGCTAGAGGCATTCTTTGGCTGAGGCTCCGTGGGCGGCCCTTTTTCAACTCCCCCAGACAGTTGTTTTGAGTCCGGGGGAGGTAGAGATGTCTGCATGGCTGGAAGGCGTTCTTTGGCTGAGGCTCCCGCAGGGCCACCCGGTGCAGTCTGTGGCTTTCTTCCGGTCCCGGGAAAGTGGGGCCCGAAGTTGGTGGGCAGCGGTGTTGGGGCCGCCCGGCAGTCCGTGGCTTTCTCCTAGTCCCGGGAGGGTGGGGCCCGAAGTCAGCTGGGCGGCGGTGTTTGGGCCGCACGGCAGTCCATGGCTTTCTCCCAGTCCCAGGAGGGTGGGGCCCGAAGTCAGCTGGGTGGCAGTGTTGGGGCCGCCCGGCAGTCCATGGCTTTCTCCCGGTCCCGGGAGGGTGGGGCCCGAAGTCAGCTGGGTGATGGTGTTGGGGCCACCCGGCAGTCCGCGGCTTTCTCCTGGTCCCTGGAGGGTGGGGCCCGAAGTCAGCTGGGTGGTGGTGTTGGGGCAGCCTGGCAGTCCATGGCTTTCTCCCAGTCTCGGGAGGGTGGGGCCCGAAGTCAGCTGGGTGGTGGAATTAACATTAGTTAATTCTTTAGCAAAGCTTTACAAGTTTGGAGATATTTCAGACTAGTCATACACAGCTCAACTCTGGGTCCCAGTTAGGTAAGGTGAAGAATGAGTTTGGAGACATTATATCTTATCTGTCTAGATTTATGGGTTATGGAAAGGTGTGACTCATGTCTGGACATGGTTCTCTCCTTTCCCAAGGCAGGAATAGTTGTTAAATATCTTCTGTATTAGAATTCTTTTGCATAGTGTCATGATGGCTGAAGATCTTGTTAGGTCAAACTTAAATAAAATATGACCGTAGATAACCTAATGACATGTGTCTTGTCTAGTTATCCTCAGACAAGACCCAAGCAGTTGTCTGAGAATATGTTCAAATTGTCTAAATGTGCAGATTTGGACCACTATATTTACTTACAATTAATACCCACATATTTTCAGAGCAGAGGTTAGGAAGAAAATTGCTCTGCAGTTTGGAGATAAATATAATGAATTTCATCCTTCAAATTTCCATTTTGACATGTCTGAATTTTCAGTTCACTATGAAGACGTGTCTTTTTGGTTTCTTCTCAAAGAATGTCACTAGAAGGGCAACAGAAATAGCAAGACGCCTGACACATAATACATTCCCCTTGAAACCCCATACCAAATGACATCATCTTTATTCATAAGAGGGGCACATGCTGGCACATTTGTAGGGCATCTGTGGACCTCAGCAGTCCTTTATTAAAATAATTCTGTGGCTATTGTTTCATGATGTACAGTGTGCCTATTCTTCTGACAATGTTTAAGATGAAGAATAGATAATATTATCTCAAATCAAGTGCAAACCAAAACATACTTGATTAGAGAAGGCAGTAGCAGTTGTGGCAGTAGCCAAGACAATTGTGAAAATTGTTGATTAACTGATTACTTATATTTATCAGAGCATATATTTATCTGAAGCAGCTCCCAGAAGCACACAAAGTGCTTTTATTTATTTTTTGGAAATATTTTGTTGCTCTTTCTTCCCCCCTCTACTTTCAAAATGAAAGAGAATAAAAGTTGTTCATTGAAGACAGAGAAAGAAACAGTAGGCTAACTACCAGAATTAATGGATAGACTCTCAGACTACCATATAGGAGATTTGGGTTCAAATCCATCCTTGACCACCAAAGTGGCAATGGTAAACAACTCTTGAAAATTGCATGCATCCTTAAAAAAACTGTTAGCCTTGCCCAAAGTTGGAAGTAATATTATGGAACATTACAACAGCTACCACAATCTAAACAAATTGAATCATACTTTTGAACATTTTTTACATTCACTGTTATGGTCTGTTTTTCCATTATTCAAAATAAAAAAGCCAAAACCAGTTCAAAAATAAAGATGACAAAACTTGACAAATGTGGTCCAACCAGTGGTGGGTTGTCAAAATTTTTGCTACACTCCATGACATCATCACAGTGTGGGCGGAGCCAACATCATGACATCATGACATTGTGGGTGGAGCCAAAGAAAAAAATAATACAAATAAATAAATAAATAAAATGAAAATAAACACGCACACACACCTCAACCCACCCACCCACCCACAACACAAACCCATAAATAAATTAAATTAATTAAATAATTAAATAAATACAATAAAATTACATAAAAATACATCCACCTGCCCAAACACCCACCCACCCCAACCTCAGATCAACCCATCCACCCACCCCAAACACAAACCCTGGGTCACTTACCCTGGGTCGACTCATTGGGGAGCAGCAGAGGCAGTGGCATGGAAGTGAGGCGGTGCAGTGGTGCAGCAGCACAGTGGACCTGCAGCAAACCGCCACAACAGCGCAGTAGCCTGGCGGCATGTGCAGCCCGTTGAGGAAAGGCCACCGCCACTTCTTCAGGCACTGCCTGCGCCCTTCCTTTATCAGCAGCCAACATGGCTGCCGGGAACTGTGCATGCATCAAACCTCCATTTGATGCATGTGCAGTAAAAAATAGAACTGTGCATGCGTCAAATGGAAGTTTGACGCATGCACAGTTCCCGGGAGCCATTTTGGCTCCAATTTTGAATTATTATTTTTTTGCCGGTGAGGCATCCAAACAGGATGCCTAAAAAATAAAAATCCCGGGTGGTTACCGGTGCGAACCAGCAACAACCCACCACTGGGTCCAACACAGAACTTTCCAAACTGCAATAATGACTATTGCTGTATTCTGAAAACATGATAGAATTTAAGCATATCAGAAAGTAAACAAAACAAAACAAAAATGCTGTAGCAGTTCAAAGACTAACTGTTATATTTCAATGTGAGCTTTCATGAATCAAGTCCACTTCATCAGAATTTAATCTACTTCCCAGGCTTGGAGTTGGAGAAAGCATACATTTTTGTGGGACTTCAAAAACTCTAATTCACTTCACCCCCTTCCAAGGTCTAAATCATGAAAAAAGGGATCAGTGCTGTGAACTCTCCTTCTAATGTGCTTTTTCATAGCTGGAAAAGTAAGCTGGGGCTTGCTTTGTTGTAACTGATGTGACTTCTTTTTGTACTTTACTTCCCTCCCCATGTTAAATATGTGTCAATACTTTTAAAATATATAATTGCCTATCCTTTCAATTCAATAATCAACAATATTAGCTGGCAATATCTCATGGTAAAGTTTTGATAATAACAATTTTAAAAGAAACACCTAAAAAAATCATAGCATAAACTCCCCATCTAAAGTCTCAGACAGTTCCTTTTTATACTGAGTTGTTTGGATAATTGATTTGACAGTTTTTAACATTTTAAACTCCCCTATCAATCTTTGGTATATTTCATGTGATTTTCTTAATCCTGCTATGTTGTAATTGCCTGACTCAACTGATGCCATATGTATCCAACCTGCCCTTTTTGGGTAAGGTTTTGGAGAAGGCAGTGGCATGGCAGTTACAGGAGATCCTGGATGAAATGGATTATGTGGACCCCTTCCAGTCAGCATTCAGGCCCGGATATGGTACGCAAATTACATTGGTTGCACTGGTGGATGATCTCTGCAGAGTGCAGGATGGTGGATTATGAATTTTAAATTTTTTATACTGATGTGTTTGGTTTGTGCTGTAAGCCGCTCAGAGTCGGGCTTGCCCGATTGGGGCGGGTTAGCAAGTATAAGGAAATAAATAAATAAATAAAATCCATCCTGGCTCTTCTTGACCTCTCAGTGGCTTTCAATAACATTGACTATGGCATCCTTCTGGAAAGGCTCTGAGGATTGGGGATCCAGGGCACTGTGTGGTCCTGGTTTTCCTCATTTCTGAGAGGCGGTGTGGTTGGAGAGTGAGAAATCCAGCCCCAGGCTGCTCTAATATGGGGTGCCTCAAGGCTCAGTGCTTTCGCCTCTCCTATTTAACATCTACATGAAACCACTGGGTGAGATCATCCATTCCCATGGGGTGAGATATTATCAATATGCTGATGATACCCAGCTGTATATCTCAGCCCATGGGGATCTAAGTGATGCAGTGGAAGTCCTTTCCAGGTGCCTGGAGGCTGTTAGGGTCTGGATGGGGGACAACAGGCTACAGCTGAATCCTGACAAGACTGAGTGGCTGTGGTTCAGGGGTCCAGCATTAACTCAGGATCTACCATTTTTGGCTCTGGATGGGGCAGTTTTGCCCCAAACAAACCCGGGGGTCCTCCTGGACTCATGAGCAGCTGGCAGCAGGGCCAGGAGGGCTTTTGCACAACTTCCTGCTATATGCCAGTTACACCAGCTCCTAGACCAGGACTCCTTGCTCATGATCACACATGCTTTGGTCACCTCCAGACTTGACTATTGCAATGCATTCTACATGGGGCTGCCCTTGGTGACCATTTGGAGGCTTCAACTGGCCCAGAATGTGGGCGCTTGGGTTGTGATGGGGTGTGGGCATTATGCTTGTGCCTTACCACTTCTCTGCAAGCTGCACTGGCTCCCAGTATGCCTCTGAGTGCAATTCAAAGTGCTGGTTATTACCTTTAAAGCCCTACATGGTAGTGGGCCAGGATAATTAAGAGACTGCATCACCCTGAGAACATCTGTCCATCCCACCAGAGCAGAAAGGAGAGGCTCTTTGGTCGTACCATCAGCTAGAGAGGCTCGTCTCTCTAGCACGAGAAAGAGGGCCTTCTCTGTGTCTGCTCTGGCCCTATGGAACCTTCTACCAAGTGAGTTGCGTCTCCAGACAGAGCTGCTGCCCTTCAGAAAGGGGGTGAAGACCTGGCTGGCAGGGTATCTGTGGGGTGCAGGCCAGATAGTCAGCTCAGCCGGCTGGCTCCTTTGAATAACCCCACCTCTCTCTCTGTTGTTTTTAACTTGTTTTTTAACTTTTTAAACTCTTAATCTTTTTAACTTTTAGTTTTTAACTTTTATTGTGGATAATGTGTTTTTAATTGTTTTAAATTGTAAGCAGCACTGAGTCCTTAGATAAGGGTGGGGTGTAAATGCAATAAAATAAAATAATAAAATAAAATAAAATAAATAAATGTGACTTGTCAGATGATCTTTTTTTTAAACTTAAGTTAGTTTGGGATCTAGCTGTAGATTTAAAACTAGAGAAATCTTAAAAGGTGATGTGAAAACTCTTGGGATTACATAAGGAGAGAGATGCCACTGATTATGAGCTACCAAGAGACATTTACCATACTGCTTTTTAGGAAGGAGAAGAGGTTAGCTCAATGGTGGGCAGCCAAAAATTTTACTACCACACTGTGGGTGGGGCTGACGTCATGGGTGGAGCAAATGCCATTATGTCATGATGTCATGGGTGGAGCCGACATCATGATGTCATGATGTCATGATGTCATGGGCCGAGCCAAAATAAAAATAAAATAAAATAACAATAAAATAACAATAAAATAAAGAATCAGTATACATAAAAATAAAATAAAAACACACTACATAAAATACTCCCCCACCCGAAACACAAAGAAAACAAATCCTAGTTCCTTACCTTTCGTGGGGTCGGGGACTCAGGGAGCAGCAGGTAGGTAGTGGCAGTGCAGCGGCGCGGCCTAGTCTGGCTTGGTGCAGCCAGGCCCAGCAGTACAGCCTGGCCTGGCAGCACAACCAGGCCGGGCCTGGCCCGGCCCGGTGGTGCCACCATGGGAGCAGCGTTGGCAGTCGGCAGTGAAGGAAAGGCAGCTGCTGCCACTCCAAGGATGCCACTGTGCCCTTTTTCAGTGTGCATGTGTCAAATGGTGTTTTGATGCATGTTCACTTCTGAGCAGCCATTTTGGGCTGCCTGGAAAAGGAATCTGGAGGGCGGCTTGAGAGGAGAACGAACTGGTCGCCCGGGGGTTTACTACTCCCCTGGTGAACCCCTCCAGATTTCCCCTACCAGTTCGGCTGAACCGGTCCAAACCGGCAGCAGCCCACCACTGGGTTAGCTGGTGGAGACCACTTTTGTTCAATTATAAAGGCCAGAATCACAAACTGTACAGTTTTAGTTTGCTTTTTGTTCCTGACTCTGTGCTATCAGAGATTTCAAATCCCACTGTGAAGAGAATATTGAAAGGAAACTCTTTCAACAGTAAGGAACCTTACCTCTTAAGACTATGTGCTGTTTGTCCATAGCACATAGTTGTGGAGATATGTTTTTGTGCTTAAAATTTGCTTGCATAGTGTGCTGTTTTTGTGTCATTGCTTTAGTATTGTTGATATTTCCATAACTGAAGGCTTTGAAAAATATTTTCCAAGAAAGGCCAGTAACTATCTTCAGTTACAATTCAACCATTATCAGCTGTGGATCTATGAGTCATGTTATATAATACAAGAAAATATATTACACAAGGACAAGAAAAACAAATTCATTTAGACAAGCTCATCCAAAAGAAAATGCAGTCTAGTTTAACTAGTACAATAAACCCTTCAAATTCCATATTCAACCCTGCCAGCATAAGTCTGTCTTGTTGTTCTGACAGCACTAGGCTGCCAAAATCAGATAATGCAATGTGTCAAAAGCCACAGAACCAGGGTGGCTGAACCCTCAAAATCATGAAACTGGTTTACAGTTCAAGAGATATCAAATCAGACTGATTGTATTGATTCCTTAAACATGCTGGTCATTCCATCACCAACATTTTCAGACTTTCTTATGGAAGAAACTGGAAGGGCAAAGACCATCTCAAAATCCTCTTTTCTCTTTATACATTGTGTTGATCATGGTCCCTCAACATCAGACAGTCTTGAGTGTATTCATTATTTATATCTCTTACAATCTGGGCTCCAGCCAAATTTTCAGATAAAATTTAGATTGATTGCCCTGACAAATGTTTTGTAATGAGAAATGAAGTAAGTAGAGCTCTTGGTTTTCCTGGAGCTCTCAGTGGATTTCACTGCCATTGGCCTTAGCATCCTTCTGAGACAGTTCACTGGGTGGAGTTACACAGGACTGGAAAAGTAAGTTCATTTCTGGAAAGTAATTCTGTGTAGGAGAATGTAACAAATTAATAAATATTTTCTTGTCTTCTAATTAAAAGGGTCATTTTGTGTGCCAACACGTGCTATTAAAAAGATCAATTGCTATGCATTTTTTATTTTATTTTATTTTATTGCTTCTTTATAAGAACAGAAAGACTTGCAACACTGTGAGATTTTGCACAAAACTCCTTTATTTTCTGGTTAACACATGCACACATATAAAAAAAGTCAGCTATGTGATCCATACACAAAACAAATGTAGAAGGAGAAAATGATACCTTTATTGGATCACTAATGTTTTTGTTTAGTGATCCAATAAAGGTATTGCTTTCTACTTGCACACACATATTTATTCTTTCTCCATTAAAAATAAGATAATTGTGTGAAATTTCTGCAACTGATATCCTCTGACTTTTTGGGTACTTCAGAGTTCTGATCTAGTACAATCTTGCCTATGAAGAATTGTATATCCTAAAACATGTTTGGCTTTCCTGTCGCTTCAGAATAATATTCTGGTTTCTGTCCATGTTTCATTTTGAAAGTATGTCTCCATTGCCTCAGCCAAATATGTCTCCCAACAATGGAATAATTCTCACTGCTTGCAGCACAGTATGAATATTTGATTTGGCACTGAAGACAGAAGCTCCTGTCAGAAATGGAGCTAAACACATCTCTTAACCTTCCCTTTGTCTGCCTCTGTACCTCACCTCAGGATAAGCCAGTAATTGTTCTCTGGCAAACAATATACCTATGTACAGGTCAGCAATTCTTACCAAATGCTTGACTGATACAACTTCATCTGAAAACTTGTTTTACCAGGATAGATGGTTTTGTTTCACCCGTTCCTACCCACCCTCTGTTATTAATCTCCAGACAGCCTCTGTTCCACATGTTTTTGTTTGCTTAAGGCCTGAGGCAGACATAATTACAAAATTTAGGGAAAAATCTGAAATGACCCCAAAGGTCTTAGTCAAACAGAAATCATTTGTCATAATGAGCCTGCCTGTGACCTCCTGACCTTTGGAGCTCAATTAATTTCACACAGGAAAAGTGGCCATAGCCTCTAACCCCTCCTGCTGGACAAAGTCCCATTAACCAATGTGTGTGTGTGGGGGGGGAGTCTCCTACTACTAGAAAACTTAGATGGTGTAAGATTGAACACTGGCATGATAACTGCTAATAAGGAGGAGGGAAAGTTAGACACGTTACCAGTTAAACATGTCTAACATTCAAGATACATCCTGAATACAGTAGTGTTTATCTGGTATGTTAGCTAGTTGCTTGTTTAGTTCCCATAACGTCACATTAGGGGAAAATGGTTTGGGGAATTCTGAGTATCATGGTTGCAAAATAAAATATGTGAGCATGTTGTAACCCTAAACATTACAGATGTATGGGCTGAGAACTAGGAAAAGGTGAGGATTTTATTCCGTTCATTATTTAAAATAAGTTCCCAAAATTCTTGTTATTTTCCATAAATATGTTAGAAATAAGTTGAAGTTTTATTTCTGTTTTTGTTTTCAATAAGAACCAGAAGAAAATGAAACCGACAAATCTAGCCAGAACATTTTGAGAATTTAGCTCCTAAAAGACTTTCATTTGAATGCCTGCATATTCAGACTGACATCTGGTACTGAATTCTGGTCCTGCAATTGTGTTGATGGACAGGTTCCTCAGCTTTAACAACTACAGGGCATGCAGGAATTACAATAGTGCTTCCCATGCAGGAAATAGCTTCTAGCTGCACCTACTGAACATGTGCAGTGTAAATGGTACAGGATTATTTCTTCTTAAATGGGATGTAATAACTTCATTGTTTCCTAAAAGGCAATTGTAGAAGAAACTGAAACTAACAGATCTATCAGTCTCCACTTTGGTTTCCCAGTGTAGAATGGATGCAACATACATTTCCTTGTGCAGAACAGGTGCTATATTTATTTTTATTTTATTTATTTATCCAATTTGTTATCCCGCCCCAATTAGGTAAACCCAACTCTGGGCGGCTTACAACACAACCAGAAAAGACATGGCTTAAAACAACAGTACACAGCAAATACACAGCCAATATGACACTCCAACATGCCTCATACATATTAAAATTCACTTATCCATTAAAAATTGAGACTACAGTTAATTGAATATTAAAAATTAAGTTAGAATTAAACTTTAAGAATTACACTTACACAAGTTATGTGTTATTCTGCCAAAACAAGTCCTAGTTTCATGTGGAAATGACATTGGTGCTGTTGATTGGCTGCCAAGGGGCTATATCACTGAACCACTGGTGCCAGGGGTTCAGGTAGGGAAAGAGTGGGTTTTTAGTATTGTCTTGACCTTTTGAAGATGTTCAGAGTGAATGCTCTCAGAGATTTGAACAAACATTAGAATGTTCCTATATGCTTTGGCTAAAAGGTTAGGCCATATTTTCAGACTGTGAGAGTTTTACTGTTGGTAAGAGCCCAACTTGGCAATCCAAAATACGGTGTTCATTGCAACAGGTTGTGGAGATGAACTCCAGCTGATTGGGGTGACTGCCTCCAGCTGATTAATAAACCACCAATCAGTGGGGCTGTGGAATCTTCCTACCACCAACAAACTGATCAGTAGAGATCGGCATCAGGGTTCCACTGTGGCAGTGAAAATGCTGTGAAACAACTGGGGAGAGTTTCCTCCAATCAGCTGGAGTCTGACGCCACTGTCGCAGCAGATCACAGCTACCGATCAGTGGAGTTGGGCTTCAGCTGATCAGAGGAGACAGGTACATCAACTCAAACACCATATGACCTAAATTTGGGGTAAAACCCCTTCAATTTCAGCATGGGGCAGTGTAGATATGTTCTAAGTTGTTCGGAAGCACACATACATAGCCAGCACTCCAATGTGGCTGGTTAAAACCAATATTATTTAGGCAGAGCTAAAGGAAAAGGGGACTCATTCATTCTTTGCCAAGAGAAAACAAGGTTGTTTTACTACCTGTGAACAATATACTTACATAGAAATGGATGTAGATTCATCTTTGACTTGAGAAATTAGCTGTTTTTCTGATTTTCTAGGCTTCCAGCTCACCTGGAGAGCCTTATCTCTTTTAGACACATCATGGTAGGGCTTGAAACAATAACAAATGGGATGTAGATAACACAATCCCTTTCTTTGACTATTGAAACAACCTGCTTTCAAGCATTTGAAGAGGGCTACTTCTTCTGAAAAAAATTAATATGTTGTACAGTAATACCTCATATAACATTAGTATCGAATAACACTAAAATCGCATAACATTAAGGAATCTGGGGGGAAGAATTGCATCAGATAACATTAAGATCCTATGGGATGCTTCAGATAACAACCGCTAAAGCCTGTGTGGTTACAATGTATCTCTATGGATCCCATAGGATTTTAACATGCATCAGATAACACTAAAAATCATATAACACCAAGACTTGTGGAACCAGGTTTTAGTGTTATATGAGGTTTTACTGTATCTTGTATCTCCACATGTGCTTGCAAATAAAATCATGACCCCAGCTCGGAGAGAGTGAGTTGATATGTTGGGTGAATTTTGTATATTTGGTTCTTTGTAGTCAAGGAGCTGATAAAGAACCTGTGATCTTCCAAATATGACTGGGCTACAACTACTACTACCCTTGTTTATGAAGTTTGCTGGCTGTTGCTAATAGAAATTTGAATCCACCAAAACTTATGAAGGCATGTAGGTTTCTCAACATTTGCAGGAGGGACAGGCTATCTTATCTACACCTATATTGCATATGTAACATATTCAGGGAAACCCCAGAGTAGCGTTGCTACTGTTTCAAGCTTTCTCCATCATAATGTATAGATATACTCAGGAACACTGCTATTCTGGCCAAAAGCCAAGGAGAAGTAGACAAAAGGACAATTTCCTTCCACTAAGAGGTTTGTTTATAGCAGACAGGCCTGATGTAAGGTGTGTGTGTGTGTGGGGGGGGGGGGAACAGAAGCAGACAGGGCCTAATTCCAACAGTTTGTTTTTTAAAATAGGTTTTCGTTTTTAACATGCTACAGCCTGCTTTTAGTCTTTAGGGTGGAGCTGGAAATCTCAGCAAATAAAAATTGATAGGTGGGTGGCTGAGTTGAAGAACAGGTAGGAAAGAAATTATGTATGTGACTTTTATGTCTTTCATGTCTGTCTATAAGTGAAAAGATTGTGCCTTCCTCTGCGGATGTATCTCTATCTCATGTATAAGATGTCATCAAAGAGTAAGAGAAATCTATTAATTTTATCCAGCTGCTTCATTAGTGGATACAGCAAGGAAAGTAAGTAGTAACTCATCCACATGAAGGGACTTTGAGTACATATCACTATATTACCAGAGATAATTACCAGGGCTGCAGTGGCTCAGTGGTTAAGAAGCTCGCCTTGTTAACTGGAAGGTTGGCAAGTGGACAGTTCAAGACCCAGGTACTGTATGATGGTTTGAGCCAGCCTAGCAGTTCAAAAGCAAGAAATTGCATTTCTGTGTTTTAAAAAGCTTTATACAGTAAGTTCAGTTTTTGCCCATCACACTGCTGAAAAAAAGATGAAGGTGCAGAGGCAGGAGAAAATGACATTACCACTTAAGTGAGATCCAATAGAGGTTGTGAGTTGTAACTAGGCAGGATTCATCTGGTGATCCACAAACATTTGTTTCTGTGACTCTTAAAAAAAAGAATGACAACCATTAGTGCAATTCACAGTGCTGGGACTTTGTTGATGAGAACGTGCTTCTAAAGCTCCATGGATTGTGTGGAGAAAAAACATCAGATGCTATTCTTCATACATACATATATATAGATACCTATAGACACAAATAGGTATATATAGTTATAATCTTAACACATGCACCTATTATCATTTTCCCCTGATGAAATAACTTGTTGTGTTGTATATTCAGTGTCTGGCAGCAGTCAGATCCACCTATTCCTTGTAACCATTTTTATTCCTGGAAAATATGGAAGATTAAAATAACATACAAAGTGTGTGTATATATAAAACATGATTTCTGATCACTTCTGACATTAATCTTCACTCACAAAGATGAAGATTTAAATCTCTTGAGTTCTCCTTCTGCTCACTCATGAATGTAAATGACATCACGGGTGATAGTGTGTAATGAAATGGCATGAAACTGTATCTCCAAATCTGTGTATGTCGTTTATTTTCTTGGTCTCTGTGGCCTAAGTTGTGCTCTGAGTGTGCACGTTTTTAAAGCACTACCCTGGTTGCAGTTATAATAAAAGGGCAGAAAGAATAAATAGTACATTAAAAAGTTTTAAACAGTATAATTTAGGATCCATGAGATCTTAGTAATGGAGCTTTGTGGTATGTCTAATTAAAGGGAACTAGTTCCAAATGGAGAAAAGCCAAAGTCAGAAGACATGATTGGTAAACTGGTGATCAACCCTGGGTGATTTCACTTAAACCCATTTAATTTTATGGGTCTAATAATGCAAAATGCATATCCACTTCTTTCAGAAGAACCCCAAAGATGACCTTAGTCGGATACTTTTTCAAATGTAAATGCTTATGACCAAGCTGCATGGGAAGACTATATAGAGCAGTTCTCAACCTTTTTAAGCTGGGGGCTGGGTCACGCTCCCTCTGACAGCTTCAGGGGCCAGATGACCATTTTGCCCATCCTCCACCACATGGCACTTCCTGGTGTAGCAGAAGTGGTGAGGAGCAACATGAAATGGTGCCATGGGCTGCATCCGACCTGCAGGCCGCAGGTTGAGAATTCCTGATATAGAGCAATTTGGTGGGAAAATACCTGGGTTTGTTTCATCATTAATCCAATAACTGCTTTCAGAAGGCAAAATCCAGTCCATATACTCTTCACTCTATACCATCTTTGAGCTTCCAGATAGGAGTTCTATTGTACAATTTGGCTGGTTTAAATGACATTGTTTTCAGTTGTCACCATTCTATGTTCCCCATTGATTTTTTTTCCTCTGCTAAAATCTGTTCAGGCAAAAAGGCTAGAATATTGACACATGAACTTCTGACTATTATTTTTGAGTGGGGGGACTTGGAAAAGCCTCAGCCTTTATAGCGTTAGGTAAAGGTCACCCTTGCTTGAAAGCCAGCCATATCTGACTCTAGGGTTTAGTGCTCATCTCTGTTTATAGCCAAAGAGCCAGCGCTGTCTGCATCTGTAGACGTTTCCATGGAAATATGGCAGGCATGCCTCAACACCGGAGTGAATGGAATGCTGTTTACCTTCCCACCAGTACTTGCAGTCTCTTGCTTTTGAACTGCTAGGTTGGCAGGAGCTGGGACAGAGATGGGAGCTCACTCTGTCATGCAGTACCCAGAAATCGAACTCTGACCTTCCAGTCAGCGAGTTCAGCATCTTAACCACTTGAGCCACCACAGTCCCTTAATGTTACAGTACTGCTAATGGTGTACTATGAGTATCAAAGTATAAAACAATTGAAAGTTTTTACTAGGTGCCATATTTAAATAACTGATCTGGCAAAATTTAACAGTTATGGTTCTCCTCAAAGTGTCTTTAGGAATTATATGGACAAAGAGTCTTTAGGTTTAAATTCTCAGCACCTTTGTAATCCCAAACCAACATGTAATAAAAGGCAACCTGGTGCCCACTAGATATTTTGAGCAACAATTCCCACAATATCTAACTTTTGGCTATACTGTTTGAGGCTGATGGTTATTAGAGGATAGCAAGATGTCAATAACTGAAAAAGAATTCTTAGCCTCAACAATACTATTTAAACCTGTTTATCAGAGAATAAACAAAACAAAAACACCGTAGCACTTTGAAGACTGATATATTTTGATGTTAGTTTTTGTAGATCAACTCCAATTCTTAAGACCTGTTTGTTATCATTTGTAGTACATGTGTGCTGTGTATTTCCATCAGTAAAATGGCATAACAGAGTTTTTGTGGGTATTGATGAGTTTCAGTATAATCTTGTGCACATTTTATGAGAAAGAGATTTCATTTGTGTCCAACGTGGTTTTCTTCCAGTTTTGCATGTTTTAGTATTACAGCATTTGTAAACAGAAAATAATAGATGAATAATTTTAAGTAATCTTTTGCTTTAGGACCTTACAATTTAGGTCCTAAAGCCAGTCTGAAAAATTGATGCCTGCTCTATGCTCGAAATGTTTTTGACAGAGTAGCTAAAATTAGGATTGGGCCATTTTGCCAGGTGGCTAATACTGAAAACAATTAAATCTGAGCACATTGAAATCATTGCCCAATGTAGGATTACCTTCACAATGAAAGTCACAATGAAATGTCTGAGAGACATGTTTTGTGTTGAATTTCCCAGCTCTCTTCACTGGGTGCAAATGAAGGTCATTTGTATGAAGTGCATGAGAAACTAAAACAGCAAGGTAGATATGCAAGCATCATTATCATTCCAGTCATCACAACCCCAGTTCACTTCACCTGAGTTCACTAAAACACTGATTTTCACACAGACAAGTCACTTTTACTTCAGATGTACAGGTTTGTTGACAGAAGCCCTCAGAAGAGATGGTTGTATGACTCTTCTTTAAGGATTCCTCCTTAGGCCCTGCAGACAGCAGTGACTGTCTCCTTGTAAATATCCACATTAGTGCTGGAAGGAAGAGTGGTAGGTTAGATCCATATCTTGATGAAGGAGGTGGTTCAATTTGAACTCAGACCTGGATACGCAGAGAAACACTTTGATCACCCTGGTGGATGACATCTTTTGAGAGAGAGAGAGGGACAGATGGTACTGCAATCCTGTTAACTAAAGCAATAAATAAATAAATAGTTAAACTCTCCCTGGCTTTTTATGCAATCAACTATGGTATCCTTTAAGACTATATCTGTGGAGTGATGGGCAGGATGAAGCAGTGGCCCCAGATCTACTTTTCAAGGTCCATTTCATAAAGTAGCTATGTGTTTCTTTTCTCAATACCATGACACTTGTGTTATCAACAACAACATGGTGCTGTTGAGGAAGGTCGAGAGAAGTAGAGAGGTGTTAGTCAATGTTGAGCCTTGGTCCCCATATATATTCCTATGTGGAAAGTCCAGTATTTTCGAATAAAAATTTACCAAGTTGCATCCTTATATGTTGCTACACAACTGACTTTGGTAAGGATCAGAGTGGATTCTAACATATATCTCAGGAGGTTTGTAAAGTCTGGTTATACTAATCCACATAGAATTGTGGACTCAGTTCCGTAAGAACACATGGCAGTAAATAGCACTCAAAAGTGCATTGCAACCAGAGGTACCGATACCTACAGTGTGAAATGAAAATATCCTTCCTGCTTACTGTGCCTGAAATATATTACCATGATATAGCTATAAATAATCTGTCATGAGGGTTGCATTTATTCTGAACTGGCACAATTTATGGTGTCATATTGTCATTTCTCTTTTATTTCCCTTTTACATTTATCCATTTTCTTCTGTGTATAATCCCAAGAGTGTTGATATGGCCCAACAATATCAATGTGAGAGATAGATTAAATGTGTAATATGTACACTTTCTGCTCCTAAAAGCAACTCAGCCAGCCTTGACATTCACTGCAGCAACTCACTCTAATGATATAGGTACTTACTATATTGCGCAAATGTTATCCCACAACCTCAACAGTGTGCTAATGGACAGGTTGAAGCTACACTTCTTCTTTTCTTATTAATTTCCAAGTATTTAGAGAAGCTAGTACTGCCTCAGGCTTCTGTTCACCCACCTCCCTCCATCCTCCTAGCTGGGAATCTCTTCCCAAGATTGTCAATGGCCCTTTTATAGCTGGCAAAGAAAGCCATCCTTCCCCTACCAAACAGAAAGCAGTGGAATATCAAAAAACAAAACAAAACAAAAATAAAATAAAAACACTGTAGCACTTTAAAGACTAACTGCTTTATTTTTATTGTTAGCTTTCATGGATCAAGTCCACTTCTTCAGACAAAGAGCGAAACATACAGGCATGATTTTTATACACCAAATTCAGGGGGTCAAAGGGAGATGGGTGTGGTCAAGCAAGATGACAGACAAGCAAGCACAACAATACAGTTTCACACAGCCATTAGCAACAATAGATTATTCAGATTAGCTCTAAATGACTCCCTTTCAGTCTCAAGGTTGTTAAGAAAGCCCATTCTGGTCTCTGATCAACTTTTGACCTGCATGTAAGAAAACAAACAAAAACACTGTACCTGGTTACTTTCTGTTTTGCTAAAGAGAATTGGCAGGAAAATTGTAATATAATATATAAAATCATATAGCAATCTGTGTATCAAATTTGATAATGTCCCAGAAACCCTTCACTAATATTTAGTCCCCTGTGATGGGTGTCTAACAGATGGATGTATTGGATTTCTGCTGTCTCCCTTTCAATCCTAGTTTTGTAATTTCTTTGTTCCAGAATCGTAACGTTCAGGTCTTGGATAGAGTGTCCAGTTAGATTGAAGTGGTTTGATACAGATTTATCTGTGTTGCCATTCCAGATGTCTGATGTGTATAAAAACCATGCCTGTAAGTTTCACTCTTTATCAGAAGAAGTGGTCTTGAATTGATCCACGGAAGCTAACAATAAAAATAAAGCAGTTAGTCTTTAAAGTGTGACAGTGTTTTTTATTTTATTTTGTTTATTTTATTTAGTTTTTTGATATGCCTGAACCACAGACTAACACGGCTACTATTCCAAGAAAGCAGTGGATGTACCTTGCTGAGTGACCCTCAGTGAGGTCAGTCATGATACTCTAGGCAAAAGATTGATTGTAGATAGAAGGTGACATCCTTTCACTTGCCTGCCTCCTGGACTCAGTCAAATATTCTGTGCTTCAGGCAACTACTGAAACACACAAAGAGAAAGAACGAAGTGGCTCTTCTGCAATCACACTGACAAGGGTAACACTGCAGCTAAATTGACCCAATACTATAAATATAGGTGATTAATTCCTAAGAGCAAAGTGTAGGATCTATGCTTTATGGAGCTACTTTGGTCAAACACTCCAATATATGCATGCTTTTAGGTATATATAACCTTCCTAACGACAAAGGTTCCCAAGACCCGGAGAATTGCTTGTGAGGGCAGAGTATTTTTATGACTGGTTTTATAAAGAGGCCTGGTCTCCAAAATATTGCAACATTAAGAACTGTAGCTGAGAATGGGAAATACAAATGGTGTCTCATCATTGCAGAGGACCACTCACTGGTCATTTGTGAAAGAGAAATAATCTCTGCTCAGGTGTTAAATATGTGTACAGTACTTGACACGTGAGAAGAGAAATGCACCAGCCTAACCCTCCATTGTCACTTTTCTCATTCAGAAACAACTGTCTCAAGAGGAGATTCTGTTCTATCCTTGGAGACTCCCTATATGAGCAAGAAACTTGATTTCTCAGCATTATTTCCTTACTCATGTCAGAGGCACCAGCAACATATAGCATACTAAGCTAAAATTAACATATCTAAAACAAAAAGGAATTAAAAGGATTAGATGACATCCACCCAATATCGGGCAACATCAACAGCATTTCCTTTTGCCAGCATAATGTCTTCCTTAGTGCACGTTGAAGAGCATTGTGTGCATTGTATCATATGAGTGATAGTTTGTTCTTCTCCACATTTGCACAGGCTGCCACCTACAGGGAAGACCCACTTTCTTAGATTAGCCCTTGATCTTCCTACCCCGGAATGCAGTCTGTTTAAATATGCTATGTTTCACAGTGTATCAGGCACACTGCTTTTGTGTGAGGAAATTAACAGCAGAAGGGGTAGGTTGTTGCAATCCCTTCTCATATGTGTCATTATTCATGCCACTTTCACATATCTTGTCTTGCAAAAATACTTCAGTACAGGTTTTTTGCTCCCCATTAAATTCTATACCTTCAGATAAGAGTGAGACAAGAGGTGCTTCCCCCTCCCCTCTCAAGGGCTCCATAGTTTGCATAAAATGTCCCTGTGCAAAACAAGTGTCTTTTTCCTTTGAAAAACAAAACATATGTCCAAAACAAGCATGGAATAACTCGTTTACTGTTAAAAAAAAAGAAGACACAGACAACCCTTCTGATCCTCCTAATCCTTTAATGACCATGGTATGCTGCATCAGTTACTGTTGTTTTGTGTAATTTGCATTAAGTATTATTTAGGTTTTGTATCCTTTGCACAGTTTAACTTGCTAGGTGTGAAAAATCACACTTTCATTTTGTTGTTTTATGGAGAGCATCACAAAAAATAACCTCACACTTCCCCAGTTCAAGGATTAATTAAAACAAGCTTGTGGGTCTTCATCCTCAGGTGTAAGGATGAGCCATCTCCACTTATCTTCAAAACAATTAAATTGAAGAGAAGCTTGCAATAAATCAGTAAATAAATTGCAACACCTCCTCAACAGGAAGCCTCTTCCTTAATTGGTGAGTTGTCATAGGGCAGTGGTGGTGAACCTATGGCATGTGTGTCAGAGGTGGCACTCATAGTCCTCTCTGTGGGCTCCTGTGCAGTCACCCCAGCACAGAGCTTGCCCCGCCCCTCTGCCCAGAAGCCCAAAGGGAGTGCTTCCTCCCTCCCCCAGAACAGAGTTCACCCCACCTCTCTGCCCAGCAGCCCAATGGGAGCACTTCCTCCCTTTCCCCAACCCAGAGTTAACCCTGTCCCTCTGCTCAGCTGTGTGTGTTGTCCCCCTGCCCAATGTGCGTGTTTTCTTTATCCCCTGTTGCTGTGTTGGCACTTTGCAATAAATAGGGGGGGGGGGTTGGGTTGCAGTTTGGGCACTCAGTCTCTAAAAGGTCATCATCACTGTAATAGGGCTTTCTAAACAAAAAAACAACAACATTTGCATACTAGGACAACTTCAGGAATCTGGCCTCTTTTGGCAGTGAGTTCCAGAGCCTGGGAGAAGATTTGTGTGGCTTTCTAAGGCTGGATCTGGGTGACTGTCTGGAAACAGTTTAAACGTGCATAAAGAAATAGTTGCCAATATCTGAATGTATTGTTTTCTACCACACCAACAGCTGATACTTTCTCCTATGGTGCTCTATGGTACAACTCCTTTCAAAGTGACAGGAATGTAATAATAATGTATTTTACCTGCTTGTCTTGGCAGCATTCTCAGAGGTGGATCATTCTAAACTAGTTTCTTGGAAAATCCATTCCCTGCACAGAGACTCCAGCACAGAGTTCAGGAAATGAACATAAATTATCCTTGTAGGTTGGGAACATGCTACTTTGGCTACAGTATCCTTGACATGCAAAGCACATTTGCTTGCTTGTTTCTTATAATGCAACATATTCAGTTTGTGGCTGCATCCCCATGCCTTCAAGAGCTGGCTTTTAAAAATGTAATGGAAACAGAAAATTAATACTTAGTGCCTATGAACTAAGGAACAGAGTAAAGTAACAGAAGAAAAAGCTCTGCCCAGGAATTGAAGCAACAACAATTAAAAAGCTGACTGCAAAAGATGATGCATATGAGTTCTCTGAATTATAGTCAGAAGCACTCTGACCCTTTACTTTTGAAAAAAAAACTTTTAAAGTTCACATTGTTAGACTTGAGGAGAACATACCATTACAATGGTGGCAGCCTTCTCCAAAAGTGGATTCCGAAACAAATATCCGAAGTTTTTTAGCATCAGAATACATGTCACAAATAGCTGGTCCTCCCCCAACTTTTTCTAAAATTATTGAGAAGCATAGAAGCTTTTCCCTTTACAGATATTTTCCCCAAATGAATTGGAAACCATTTTTATCCATTAAAGTAGTTGTCTTTTCTGTTTGTGGCTGATAAATAGGTCTGAAAGGAGCAATGAATTTTACAACTTCCCTTGAATCTGAGAGAGAGAAGAATTATCTGCTGCAAAACACTAGTCTTCAAGTCACATCCTCCTCTCCCCCAATGTCTTCATAAGGCAGAAATGGGTAACTCGTGGCTGACAAGGTGTTGTTGAATGGCAACTCTTACCATTCTCCACCATTGATTGCATTGCCTAGGGCTGCTGAAAATTGTAATCCAGTGACATCTGGAAAATCACAAATGAGCCACTCCAGCCTTGATATCTTACTGGATAGCACGAGCAAGAGTAATAGGAGAAAATGGGGGGAACTTAATTGTATTTTCCACAGCTGTTTACAGTCAACAGTAGTGGTAGAGTTGGAAAGTACCCTAAGGACTATTTACTGATGTAGCAAATCTATGACTAAAGCAGTGTTTCCCAAACTTTGGTTTTTGGACATCAGTTCCAAGAAACCCAAGTCAATTCCCCAAAGCGCTAGGTTTCTGGGAATTGCAGTCCCCCTGTGGGGCATGTGCCCCACATTGGGAACCTCTGGACTAAAGCATCCCTGAGACATAACCATCCCTGATTTTAAAAACAATGAAGAAGAGTCCATAACACTCTTATATTGTCTATTCCACAGCTGAACAGCTTTTTCTATCTAGAAATTCTTCCTAATGTCTAGTTGAAATCCATTTTCTTGTAGTTGGAATCAAGTGATCTGGGTCCTATCTTCTGTAGCAGGAGAAAAGAGGTTTGATTCATCTTCCTTTTGATATTTGAAGATGGCTGTCATTACCACTTCTAGTCTTCTCTTCTGTAGGCTAAACCTAAACAGTTCTCTCCTCATAGCACTTGTTTTTCAGATGCTTTATCATCCTTATTGCCAATTTTTGCCACCCGTTGAACTACTGCTGTTTTAGGGTCATGGATGAGGCAACAGAACTGATGCTGTTTTTCTCTAAAGGGGAATTTTTAGATTAAGGGTCAGATTTACTTTCAAAGAATTCTCCAGAGCTACATTCCAGAGCTGGTTGGAGTCATGGGTAGGATCAAAAATGGCAGCAAAAATGGCTCTCACTACAGTAACTAGATTTTAGAAGATCATATCATTCTTAGAATGTGGAGCAACCTGCCAAAAATCCAGAGGGCCAAATTTAAACTTTAGAAAGACAGGTTTGGTCTCATATCTTGATGTTCTCCAGCCAAAAGTCATGTATATGTCAAAATAGGTTTTTGACTGAAAGTGAAGTGATTTAATGAAATGGCACAGATATTTGCATGTATATTCAATGTCAGTGTGAATGCACTTGTTATTTTCCTCCTATATTACTGCTGGAAAGCCCCTTGGGATAGATGTATCAGTGCAAGGGAACTTTGCCTTGACTGCATTTCCAATGGAGACACATTACTTCCTCTCTGAAGTGCCTGTCTTTGATACTGCGTACAATTTTGTAGTCTTTTGTCAAGGTATTGTCCTCAGTTGCTAGCAAGGGCTTCATTTCTTATAGGATAAAAGTATTTGCATAACACCACTTGTTTCAATTAAGTATTGGTTCCAAGAAGTCACATCTGTAAGCTTAGATCAGGATTTATAGGATGTTCGGCTTACTGTCAGGGCATGAGATCCCTCTGTTATTTTATTTCATTTTATTTTTATCTTGAACCAGTGCGTGAAGGGCACATAAAGGTTTATTGAGTAAAAGCCCTAAATGCTTGCAAACTTTTTACTGTTCTTCTAGGACCTATAAATATTTTTTTCACAGTCTCTCTTGTTGGGGCAATAAAAAATTAGTGTAGAGGTTAGCTGCGAGGCCCTTGACATGAATCTGGCTTTCATCTCATTTTGAGGTTGTAGAAAGAAATAAGACCAAGCCAAACCCACAGAGGAGAATTGACAATGTCATGTGTCCCTTTCCCAATAGCTTCCCACCCCTCTAATAATGTTTAGAGATAAAAGTGCAAGTATTACCTGACAGTAAAATGTGGGAACACGTTTTTCCCATCTTCCCATAACGTCTAAGAAGATTTTATATTTAAACTTGTTACATTAGACATGCATAATCAATCATGCATACTTGATTGAGTTGATAGTTCCATCCCAAAGTTTCCCCATCTTCACTACTAAAGTTTCTGTCTCAGTACAATATGTGAATTTGACATACAATGCTCATAAAGTATGTCAGTATTGCTGACTGAACCAATCCCTTGTCAATGGTTTTTCTCTAACTTAAATGATAATGTAAGTCACAGTAAAATGTCATTTCCTCATTGACCTCACTGTGACAATGGCAGTGGGAGGGAGTTTTTCCTTTCCTTCCACCATGAGTAATTCTATTCGTGGTGCTTAGAACATCACCACATCAACAGAGTATATGTACTCAATTTTTGCAAGCTATATGATAAACTCTTTTTTAATTTATTTATTTCAGCTTCATGCACTTTTGAAATATTTTGGAAGATGTGGTCAGCATAGGTTAAAGCATTAACAAGGTTCATTCAGTATGTCCAGATCACTGAAAACATTAACTCGTGTTGACTCCAGTATGTAAACAGTGATTACGCAAATTGGCAGTCCATAAAAGATTGTTTCTAAAAGCTCACATTTCATAGCCAATAGTCACAGGCTTAATCATGATCAGGAACAATTATTACAACCAGGAGACAAAGAAAATATGATGCTTTTCAGGGCAGGAAAACAGTCCTTTCCAGATGTTCTTAGCCATTTGTAATGACTACATATGGAAGGATTGTGGCATTCTTCTTCTCCTTCTCCTTCTTCTTTTTCTTCTTCTGTATCTGAATCCAAATATTGGTGATCATCATGGCTAGCGGCCATGGCTACCACAGTGTGGTAGTAATTTTTTTTAGAGCCCACCACTGAATATATACACATATACACAAATAGGCTAGCCTGTCTGAATAATCAGCATGATTTCCCTTTCAATTTGTTATTCTGCACTGCAAAAAGTCTATTACAATTTTACATATTAAGAATGCAACAGTTAAGTGAATTTAAATTGATGCAGAAAAAAGGTAGGAAAATATGCATTGTCATAAAACGAGGGAAATTAGATCAATAACTAATCTGGATTGGGAAATGGTGTTTATTTTATCTCAGGCTGGGTTTCACTTTCCAAAAAGAATAGGTTCATGATCTAAGCATTCTCTTTGGTCTACTCACAAACTTTAGAAAACTTAATTTTTAGAAAATGTTTGAAAATGGTTGGTAGAATCTAGGAATTAGTGTCCTGCCCCACTTTCTCTGCTAAAATCTTGTGTTCATATGCTGATCCTGCCCTATCTTTCAAAGGCCTAATAATCTCTATGGTATAAAGCAGACTTTCCTTGGCTGAGACATTTTATTGTGGTCCTTTCAAAACAGAGAAAGCTTAACCATGGTTGCCCATGCAAGATTATGGCAAGGTATTTTATACAGTGCAAGTTTTGAGAGTGGCTTGTAACACTGCCAAAGAGGGCACCATACTTATAAATGGGGATCAGAGGCATGGAACTTATCTCACTAGTTTCCAGGCACAACGTTATATGCTTTCAAGCTCTATGTCACTTCAAGTGACCCTGAAAGTATGAGAGGTATTCAAGAAGTGGTTTTTATCAGTGCTAGTCGCCAACACATTTCCATGGATGAATGGAGATTTGAACCTTGTTCTCTCATGTCTCAGTCCACTCTATCCACTTCGTTGTATTGGTACTCATAGTCTTAACTTTGATGAATAGACTCCTAGATTGATTTGAACCAGGATGTTTAAGAGACTTTGGATATATGAACCTGCTCAAGTATCAAGATCAGTCTTTGACTTTTCTCACTGTAGCATTTCTTCCATACATTTCCTTCTCATAGAGGCTCATTTAGCAACATAACTTCTTTTTTGTCACTAGAAAAAAAGACTGCTTCTGAACTGCATGGAGAAAGTTAATATTATTTATTTATTTATTTGGATTTCTATACCGCCCTACTTGGTGCAACCAACTCAGGGCGGTGTACAAAAAGTAGAATACAATCAGTGATACAATACAATAATAGGGCAGCAATACTGTGATAGAACACCACACAGCAGAATAGCTATAATGTAGCAATGCAATCAAACAATAATATAACTGTACAATCCAACAATATAATGTAGAGATATAATCCAACAATATAGCATACAATATGACAATATAACAATATAATGACAAGAAAATCCAATCCAACACAACAGAATAACAATTTGGTCAGATATCATAAATACAACGTCCTCTCAACTGACTGCAATCCTCTCCTACGGGCGAGATGGTGAGCACTGAACCCTAGAGTCAGATACAACTGGCTTTCAAACAAGGGCGACCATTACCTTTACTTAAGGGACAACACACCCGCATTATCCCACTATTATAGGACTCGGATCACCTGCCAGTGACCTGCACCCATTCAGTAAGCCCACATAAACCTTTGTGCTGCTTCAGAGTACCTGTGGTCCTCCTCCAGGCTAAAGAAATCTTATGACTGCTTATGTTTAGAAACCAGCCAGATTAGGTAGGACATACAGTGTGTATTAGAAAAATGTAGCCTTGCCAATAAAGGAAATGAAGGAACTTGAAATCTCCCACCAGTTTATCTCTATATAATAAGCAAAAGTAAAGGTCACCCTTGCTCGAAAGCCAGTCGTATCTGACTCTAGGGTTCAGAGCTCATCTCTGTTTATAGTCAAAGAGCCAGTGCTGTCTGCATTTGCAAATGTTTCCATGGACATGTGGCAGGCATGCCTAGACACCAAAGTGCATGGAATGCTGTTTACCTTCCCATTAAAGTGCTTACTATTTATCTACTTGCAATTTCTTGCTTTAGAACTGCTAGGTTAGCAGGAATACACAACTATAATAAGTACATGACAGCTTTTATTTAAAAGAAAAATAATTTCAAAGTTCAGAATTACTAAAAACCAGGTACAAAAATAAAACAGAACATTTTTACTTTTTCCCCTTCCCAAGATAAAACAAGAAAGGCATATCTAGCTATGTTTCCTGGTCTGACCTAGCCAGGAACATATTTGACTACATCTTTCTACTGTTTACTCGCAAGCAAGTATAAGCACACTTCTTCCTCTTCCTCAGATAAGCACATGCAACATATAGCCATCATAACTATAATCATAATAATGGTCCTTCTTCACATTCCAATATAACAAAAGCCCAATTTTCATCTCTCTTCGCACCTCTTCCTGGGCATTAACCAATAAAATCACAGCATACGATGTCAATCATTCCTAATCCCGTTCTCACAGTTCCAGCCTGTTTTGACTATTTTTAAAAGTGAACTAATCAACATCTGGTTTGAAGGCCATTTCCCAGGCTTACTTCTTCCCCTGCCCAGGGAACAAAGACCTCAATAACTACATTAACTCACTAAACTAAGCAAAGGCTCCAGTTTGATTCATTACACAGCCTGAGACTTCTTAAGCATCTTGAAGAGAAGTCCTAAGCATGGCTACTTAGACATGCACACCACTGAGTTCAGTGAGATTCACTCCCAGGGAAATGTGCATATAGTTTTCAGCCCTAGTCTGTTTGCAAATATTTTGTCCTGATGTGATTTATTTATTTATTTTGGAATATATTGCATTCTACCGTTTTTATCTTTGCAAGAGGTTTTGATAGCTTTTGAATCTTACAAAAGAAATCTATGTTTTGCAACTTAAGTGCACTTTAAACATATCCCTGACTATATGGATTCTGGCAGCAGAAATATTTTATTTGAAACAAAAGCAACAGAAATGCAGGAGAGAGAGAGTGAAGGAGAACAGTAAGAACATTCTTTCAATCCCAACACTCACATTATCTGTATAGAGCAGACATTTCTGAAGGGAAGCTTTTATAAACATGTACAGTCAGTAACATCTCAGGGAAATCCTACCAGGGCATGCTATGTGGTTATCTAAAAAGCTCACAAAGAATCTCCTCTCAGCACCTCTTCATAAAAAGGAGTTATTACTGAAACCTCCCACCCCTCCAATTCTATGCTGACATAACAAGGTTCCCCAGATTAATGCTGCATTACTGTAATTGTTCGTTCAACAGAGCTGCTAATTTATCAGCAAATCCATCCTACGGACTAACTCCAAGAGACCTGAAAACAATGTGTTTGTGATCAAGCTGTTTGTATAGACAGATTGTTGAAAGGAAGTTTAAAATGGAGCAGGGGTGAGAATGAGATCATTTGGTGGGGACAGATTTGGAGAAAGGAAATAAATTTTAGAAACAAAAAACAGAGAGCATTTTCCCCTGTCCCCAATATGCACTCACATACAGTGGCAAAACTGAAAGGAAAATAATATCAGAGAGTAAACAGAACAAAAGAAAAAAGACAAAAAAAGTTGTGGCACTTTAAAGACTAACTACTGCAGTGGCTTAGGTGGCTAAGACGCTGACTGGAAGGTCAGCAGTTCGATACCCAAATACTGCAGGACAGAATGAGCTCCCGTCTTTGTCCCAGCTCCTGCCAACCTAGCAGTTTGAAAGCAAGAAATTGCAAGTAGATAAACTGGGGCCACTTCGGTGGGAAAGTAAACAGCATTATGTGCGCTCTGGTTGTCTAGTCATGCCTGCCACATGACCACGGAAACATCTGCAGAAGCGGACAATGCTGGCTCTTCAGCTATGGAACAGAGATGAGCACTGAACCATAGACACAGATACAACTGGCTTTCAAGCAAGAGTGATCTTTACCTTTACCTACGGTATTTTAATGTTAGCTTTCGTGGATCAAGTCTACTTTGTCAGATATTGTGAACTTGCTTCACGAAAGCTAACATTAAAATGCAGCAGTTAGTCTTTAAAGTGGCACGACATTTTTTGTCTTTTTGTTTTGTTTACTCTCTGATATGCTTGAAACACAACTAACACAGCTTTGTTTGTTGTTCAGTCACACAGTCGATTCCGACCCTTTGCGACCCCACATAGACCACTGTCTGCCAGGCACTTCTGTCCTCCACCATCCTCCTCAACTCACTCAGTTCTGTGCCCATTGTCTCTACGCAGCTACCATTTCAAAAATTTCAACTAGGAAAATAATAGTTGGTTTAAGAGTGATTCTAAAGTGTATAACCAAACTCATAAACTTTAGTTTCACTATTAAAGCAAATATTATTTTCCCCTCACATAAATGAAGAGCACTGAGGGTCAGACATCTTCTGAGGATAACTGTGTCACTTCAGAAAGGACCCAAAGCAATACAAATCAGGCCACTTCAGTTTTCAATTCCAGTGTTCAGCCTAGGGCAAGTCTTGAACTCCCTTTTCCACTGCTGCTGTCGTACTGACTTTTGATGCTGCCACTCCTGCTGTCGCTACACTTCCATATGGTCTTCAAACACAGCAGCTGTTATCTGACATCAACACAACCCCATGTGGGCATGTGTGAGTTAGCACTAACAACAAGATGGGACTGAAGGCCACAATTATGGCAGCACAAAGAGCAGGGGCAAATGAGGCCATGCTTCTCTTTGCTACCATTGTTGGAGAAATATTCAGCTTCGTGGTCCGATGTGGCTTCCCAGAGACTCCCATCTAAGTTGCAGCCAAGATCTTTCTTGAGGTTGGAGCCAAGATCCTTCTTGAGACCTTGCTCTCCAGAAAGGGAACGGGGTCAAGAAGAGAAGGCTCCACCTGAAGCTACTATTTTGAGATACTTGGATACTTGAGATAAGTGGTATTTTCCATAGGCTTCATTTCTGTGTATAGTGACTACAGTAGCTTAGTGGTTAAGACATTGTACTTGATGAATGGAAGGTTGACAAATCAACAGTTCAAGACCCAAGTGCTGTGAGATGGAGTGAGCACGTGTTTCTTTCCCAGCTCCTGCCAAACCAGCAGTTTGAAGGCAAGAAAATGCAAATACAGTAGATAAATAGGTACCACTTTGTCAGGAAAGGTAACAGCGTTTTATGCACTCCAGCACCTAGTCATGCCTGCCGTGTGCCCAAAGAAATCTCCATAGATGTAGATAGAACTGGCTCTTTGGCTTTAAACAGAGATTAGCACCACACCCTAGAGCAAGGGTGACCTTTACAACTCTGTATCTGCACAGGATAACCAGAATGAAAGCTGTTTGGTGTGAAAGGGTAGCAATGAAGAAGATAATACTGTACAGTATGTGTTTTTTTTTTGTGCCTTTTGCATTACAAAAGGTTTGTCTGCAAAAGCACTCAACACCAACCTGATTTGTGTGAATATGTTGGAGAGTGGTTCTTTTAAAAAGAAGAAAATGATGACCTAGGTAAGGCTATGTAACAACATGAGCACAGATCAATATAAACTGAAATTACTCATAATCATAACTGCTCCTCATACATAGTTTTTACATATGTTTTACTCAACAGTGATTTCCAATCAAATTGGACATTTATATTAATAACAAAACCATACTGTTCCTACAGGAAAAAAAATATTATGAAATCAAAACCTTCAGGTTGGAAAATATTCTAGTTTGAATTAAATCCTTCAGCTGACTCTCCACAAACTGTCGATGTAAAATTCTTGATGTGTGATACATTACATTCTATGAGTTAGAATAGAGATGGGAAGCATGCACTAACTGATTTTTAATTAATCAATTAGTTATATAAATTTATCTAATTCATGGTCTGTAAGACAATTAATGGAACTGTGAACATACCTGTCAGTTTCCTGACATTGGGAGGAAAGGGTAAGGATCAGATTCTGCAGGCCTGTTTCTTTCTCCTCACTTATATGCATACAGAAGTGCAAAACTAAAAACATGTCTATTCGGAGGTAGGCACAAATATATTTCAATCAATTAGAGAAATGTGTAAAACAAAGATGTCCACTAAGAAAAATGTAGAGGAAAATGTGTGTTGGCACATAGAGATATTCCATGTTGAATGAAAAGCAAAGTTTCACAACACAGTATGATACACAGACAAGATTAAATGCAGGTAAGATTCGTGAAAACATTAAAGAATCAAGAGGGAATACTTTTAACATCTCAAAGTTTTATATATCTAGTCCCAGATGTTTGGTTAATTATAAGTTAATTGATAAAATAAGCATCACAATGAAATAATTTAAAACCTTATTGTGCTGATTACTATATTCTTTACTTTGTTCTTTTCTATGATACTTGATACGTTCATACAATCCTTACTTTCTTCTTCTTCCATGTCTAGGCTAGATGTGAAACAGCCAAAATAAAGCCACCTTTTAGTGAGTTCGTTCTGTAGTTCTTTTCACCTGACCTAGTGTGAGAAAGATTAGCCAGCAACACAAGGTTGCCATTACCAGAGTACTCCCAACTGTAGTTCAAAAATACCACAAGCTTCGAGGAGGCTCCTTCTGTGTACCTGTACTTTCTTTTGTCTGCATGTGTGTGTTTTAACATCTGCAAAAATACATATTTTCAGTTTAAGTGAGGAGTACGTACACACACACATGAACACACACACATGTGCATGCACGTTAAGCTAGAAAGAGTGATACTGTTTAAGGCCCTGAAGGGAGAGCCCACACTAACTATGAAAATGTTTTTTTTTAATACAGTCTTCCAAGCACAACCTGGCCTTGCTCTTCTCTCCATGAAGCATGGCTGAACAACTCTTCCTATATCAAAAACGACTCCAGGGAACATATGTGGCAAAACAAAACCCACAGCTTTCCATACAGAACTGCCAAAAACAACTTTGGCTTGACAAGCATGGAGATCTCAGATACTGTAGTTTGTTTCTCGTACAACTCAAAAATAGTGATCCTATTTTATCTCTTAGAATGATCAGGAAAATGCCCTTTCTGTTGACTTCCCAGGGAGAGCTTCCCAATTGATACCGTCTTCATTAAATTATTTCAAAATAGGACATGGGTGTTATCCTTGAATCATTTCTTATGCTCATTGCACAGTTGAGCACCTGCAACAAAGGATACAGAAGGATCCAAACAAACAAACAAAACCTCACCTCATGCTTGTCATCAGTAGTGGTTAGTGACTGGGCCAGCCCTCTGAAGCTTTGGGGTGATATGTCATCCACCCCTGCCCATGAGTTGCCCTACTACACTGTCCACTTAGCTAAAACCTTTAGCAGAGACTTGAACTTTTCAGAAAGCAGTGAGAGGTGGATCTCCAGCATCAGTATATAGTACCCATAATGAAAAAGATAGTCAAAATGAAGAAAACACACAATTTATTTCTAATGGGGAAATAGAGGAAATTTGTCATCAACCATAACTGCACCATGCACCATCAACTTGAGTTGGCAAAATGGGTGGGTGGGATGGGTGGGTTATCGGTTGAATGGAGGGGTCAGAGGATTAGCGAACAAGCCACCATATACACAGAACATGGAATATTATCTATCTGCAGCATCAGACAGAAGAATAGGTCACCATCATCTCTTAAGAGAAGCAGGCTCCATCACATTCCCCCCTCTATCAGACATCACTTAGCAGCAGCCTTTCTATAATATTGAAATGAGGGAGAAACCAAAAATTGGTCCAGTGCCTATGCTCTGCTGGGAGACCAGCAATTTTTTGCTCCCTTGGGTAAGACACTGAACTTGATGACTAGAAGGCCAGTAGGGTCAGCAGTTTGAGACCCGAGTGCTGTATGACAGAGTGAGCTCCAGTCTCTGTTGCAGCTACCACCAACCTAGCAGTCTGAAAGCAAGAAATTTCAATTAGATAAAAAAGTACTGCTTTGGTGGGAAGGTAACAGCATTCCATGTGTTCTGGTGTTGAGGCATCCCTGTCACATGTCCACGGAAATGTCTGCAGATGCAGACAATGCTAGTTATTTGGCTGTAAATGAAGATGAGCACTGAACCCTAGAGTCGGATACAATTGGTGTTACATATTTTTGAAATGTTTGTGACAGTTATAAGAAATACGTTATTATTAAATTATAGCATTTTGTGTTTGCATCTCTTCCCGTCCTTCCATCTTTTGTTATAGCTATTGAAATAGCTTTGAGGATATCTGATCAGCCAACTCCCCGGGTCTTTCTCCCCGGGTCTTTCCATCTTGCCCGGGGATGGACAAGCAGGCACAGCTGTGACCGGTGAGGCGTTCCCCCCCCCCCGCCCTCCCTCTGGGACCTCTTTCCATCTCGCCCGGAGGCCGATAAAAGACTGGCGGCAGCGGCGACGAGATGACAGCTGATTAAGAACAGCTACTGGCGGGCCTACGTTATACTTGCGAAAGTTGACAATATTTGTATTTGTGATTTGATATTTGTATTTATGACACTGAATTATATTTGTAATGCTGGATGGAATGTTATCTTGTTATTATATTGTTACATTTTTTATATTGTATATTTCTGCTTTATTGTGAACTCTATTGATCGACTGTATATTACTGTAACTATACATGTGTGTAAACCGCTCTGAGTTGGCTCTGCCAAGTAGGGCGGTATAGAAACCCAAATATAATAATAATAATAATAATAATAATAATAATAATAATAATAATAATAATAATAATAATAATAATAATAATAATAATAATAATAATAATAATAATAATAATAACTCCACTAGTCTCTAAACCTGCAGTCGAGATTGTCCATCCTGATATTTTAAAGGCAAAAACATACTAGCTTCAAATCATGGCAAATCCCATAGATTGCACAAGAATGACTGTTCATTAATCTTCTGGTCCCTCCATCCAACCCCCTCCCCATTTTGCCAATTCAAGTTGATGTTGTAATTAATTCCTGTACATTGCACCCTCGCTGAGATATTTTTACACAACATTAAGCTTATTAAATAACACCTTGACACATAATTAATTATCCTTCCCTTGTGTCTCTTTATGTCAATAAGCATTTGGGTGGCATCCACACAGGCCATCTTCAATAGGAGATTTTAAAGTTTGGAAGATATTTCAAGAAAGGATTTTAAAGTTCAGACGAGCCCTGGTGGCTCAATGGTTAAACTGCTATACTGCAGCCAAAACTGCTGACAATGTAATTTAGATCCTGATGGGGTTCAAGGTTAACTCAGCCTTCTATCCTTCTGAGTTAGGTAACATGAGTACCCAGCATGTTGGGGGCAAGATACTGTACTTTATAAACCTCTAAGAGAGTTCACTAAATGCTATGGGGTATTATATTACTGTAACTGCTATTGCTATACTTTATTTTCAGTTTGTGCCAGCTGTCAATTAATTTATTTAATAATAAGAAAAATTATATGTGAGATTTCTGTAGACCTTTTTTAAAGGCTCAGAGGCTCAAAATACTTTGCAGATAGAATGTAAGGATCAGTCTGACCATGTTATCCTGCTTTGGTGATAAAGTAGATTAAGAGTTCTTTACCTTTTTAAGCCAGAGACTGGGTCACGCTCCCTCAGACAGCTTCAGGGGCTGGATTGCCATTTTGTCCTTCCTCTATCACATGGCACTTCCTGGTGTGGTGGAGGCAGCGGAGGACCACATGAAATGGTGCAGCGGGCCACAGGTTGACAATCCGTTTGAGGCTATGGCATGGAGGCTTTCTCTCCTGATGGGGGTCTGCCTTCAGTCACCAGAAGCAGGAGTGGCTCTGGGTGAAGGGGCTTCCTGCTAAAGAAACAGAGGTTGCTGGTTCAAATCCCCAGTGGGGAAGCAACTCATTTCTCTAGCCATCCACCTGTTTGGGGCCTCTTTATGGCAGTCCTGGACCATGGTCTGATAGCACTGTTTGGCGGTTCCCACCACCACAGCTGGTGCAGGTGAGGGCTCCACTCTTACGGGGAGGTCAGCATCTGGTCGTCCCTCCAGCCACACTTTGTGCCGGAGAGGTCTGGGGTCCCCAGCCATCGTGCCTTCCTGTGTGGGCTCTCCCCAAGGACGACGTTGATGGGCGTTCCAGGAACAGCCTGCCTCCTGTCTTTGTCATTCTGGCAGTGTGATGGCACTTTAATGCCTGGGGATGCTGGGGAATTATTAGCCCCTCCCCTTCTTTGCCCCAGTTCTGACCAGCCCGGGACCCGTGGGTTGGGCTCAGTGATGGGATGACCCCGGTTCCATCCAGTTCCCTGGAACCGGTAGGAACAATCCCGGAGGGTTCTTCGGGAGGGGAGTCAACTTTTGAGGCATCCGGTTCTGGATGCCTCACCGAAATAATTTTTTTAAAAAAAATCAGAGATAAAATGGCTCCAATTGACTGTGCATGTGCAGAAACTCAATCTGATGCATTGTGCATGCGTCAGATTGAGTTTCTGCGCATGCGCAGTCCATTGGAGCCATTTTGGCTCAATTTTTTTTTCTTTTGGAGCAGGAGCTGCACCTTTCAGGGCGGCGGCGGCGGCGGCACCAGCCCTCAGAGGAGGGTACCTCCCCCTGGGCACGTTGAGGCCTGCCTGGGCCGTCCGCTACCGCCAAGCCTCCCTGGGCCGTCCACTGCCGACAAGCCCCCATGCCCTGGGGACGCCTGGTGGGGTGCACTGCCGCTGCCTGCAGCCTCCTCCTCTGCCGGGCACCTGTGGCCTCCTCCTTGGGCCGGTGCTTTTTTGACCCAGCTCCAGCTACAGCCAGGGGCGGCCAGGGGCTGCGGGCAGCAGTGGCTCTGGTGGTAGCTCCGGCCACGACCGCTGAGCCTCCCTGGGCCGTCCACTGCCGATAAGCCCCCATGCCCTGGGGATGCCCAGCGGGGCGCACCCCTGCCGCCTGCAGCCTCCTCCTCCGCCAGGTGCCTGTGGCCTCCTCCTCGGGCCAGTGCCTTTTTGGCCCAGCTCTGGCTGCGGCCACGGCCAGAGGCAGCCAGGGACTGCGGGCAGCAGTGGTTCTGGTGGTGGCTCTGGTCGCGGCCACGTGGCCGGAGCCGCCGCCAGAGCAACTGCTGCCCACAGCCTCTGGCCGCCCCTGGCCGTGGCCGCAGCTGGAGCTGGGCCAAAAAGGCACCGGCCCAAGGAGGAGGAGGAGGCCACAGGGCTGCAGGCAGCGGCAGCTCTGGCGGCGGTGGCGGCGGTGGACGGTGGCTGCAGGCAGTGGCTCCTGCGGCCGCTGCCTTCAGAGGAGGAGGATGCCGCAGTCGGGGGCGGCGCGCCTTGCTGGGTGGCCCCGGGACATGGGGATTTGTCGGCCCCAAGGAAGGTAAGTAAGTGTTGGTATTTTATTTGGGGTGGGTGGGTGATTTATTTGTGTTTTGGGTGGGTGGTTGTATTTTTATTTAATTTTTATTTTATTTATTTCTTTATTATATTTATTTAAGTTATTTACGGGTTTGTGTTGTAGCTGTCTTGCTGGGTGGGTGGGCTGAGGGGTGTGTGTGTGTGTGTTTATTTTTATTTTATTTATTTTTATTTTATTCATTTTTATTTTTGGCCCCGCCCACAATGTCATGATGTCATGACGTCGGCTCCGCCCATGACATCATGATGTCATGACATTGGCCACACCCATGACGTCCGTGATGTCATGGCGTGGTAGTAGAATTTTTGTCATCCCATCACTGGTTGGGCTTTATGATGGGGCACTACCCGATGGTGGCTGGAATGAGGCTTATTTAGGCTACCCCTGCATATTAGCCACTTTGACCTTTAGTTCTCTTTCACAAGTTCCAACAGTCAGATGCTTGGGGCATTCCCTGCAGTGCTAGGCTGGCTCTTATATCTTGTGCCCAAAAGTTTTGTTGTTTCCTCAGCTGGTAGCAGTGTGGGCCCTGTGTCCACCGTTCCCAGTCCTGACTGGGGGTATTCCTCTGGTGGGGCGTATTTAGGCATGGACCTGCCACCAGCCAAGTGCTATAACCTCCCCCTGTTTAGGCTGTATATAAGTGCTTCACCAGTCTGCCTGGAGGTTGCGGTGTTCAGACCACAGTCTAGCAACATTTGGTAACTCTTCTGTGGGATTCTTCCCCAAGGAGTCTTGCTGTTTCTTAGGTTCCAGGCAAAAACATTCATTATATTATTCTGAAAAGATTAGAATGCCCACTTCAAAACACTTGAGCTCTTATAATTTGTGGAAATGGCTTTGATTGCAAGCATTGTATTAATCAAGGGTGGTGGTGGTGATAAATAAACTTATTTGGATAGATTACCTGAATACAAGGATGACAAGCTGGAGAATGGAAACGAAGGTCAGGCAGAGAGAACAGAAAGAATCAGAATATTTTGGTAAAGAAAGAAAACCAGGAGATGAGACAAACAAAAGGAAAAGAATAAAAATCAGTTCAGGTGAAGCACACAAGGGAAAATCCCAGTGAAATACAGAATGTGCTACAACAGTGTTACAATTGGAAATGACACACAACCTGGACAATGTTCAATGTACAAAAGGAGAACATCATTCTTTTTGCCAGCAGCTCAATTAGTGAAAAACAAACTCCTTGTGGTTTATTTGAAACTGATTGGCGAATTCATTGACCAGGAGCATGGAAGGCCAAAGCAATGATCATTTTATAATGTTGGGCTGGTAGGAGTGCCATTTTCCTTTATTTGTTTATTTATCTTTAATTTGCCCCTTTTCCTTATCCTGGAAATGTGTAAAAGCCATGTCAGATCCTGGGTCTAAGGTGGTTCATCTTCTGTTTTAGGTTGGGCAGCTTTGGATGTGATATATTCAAAAGCTTCTCAGCTGTGCTCCTGAAATTTCTCCTTTGAGTCATTCTGCTATTCTAATTCTCCAGAGTTTGGAAAAGAGCAGGTTTTAAAAATAAGTGATTTATTTTGTCTAATTTCTTTTTTATTCTGCCAAAATGTCCGCTTGTATTGCTGCACATGCTGTTTCAATTTCTTCCCAAAGTACTGCCAGTGTAGCCAGTTCTGAATGAACATCATACTACACAATGCTACTGTAATTCAATTCAACTTCAAAAAGTAATACATATGTAACATCTCTTGAAATGTGTATACATTTTTGACACCCTATATATTTAAGAATGGGATTACAGTGACTTAGTGGTTAAGATCCTGAACTTGATGACTGGAAAGTTGGCAGGTAAGCAGTTTGAGACCTGAGTGCTGTGCAGTGGAGTGAGCTCCCATCTCTGTCCCAGCTATTTCCAACTTAGCAATTCGAAAGCAAGAAATTGCAAGTAGATAAATTGGTACCACTTTGGTGGGAAGGTAACAGCATTTAGTGTGATCTCGTGTCTAGTTATGACCACGGAAACATCCGCAGATGCAGACAGTGCTGCCTCTTTGGTTGTAAATGGAGATGAGCACTGCACTCCAGAGTCATATACTCCTGGCTTTCAAGAAAGGATGACTTTTACCTTTACCTATATTTAAGAACGAACAGAACACCAACATTTTAAAATAATGTTCTAGTCCACAAGCTCTTGATATTCTGACTTATTGACAGGGCAAGATCAGTCAGGCAGCTTTTGGGAAAGGGGGTTCCTTTTGGTGGGAAATGGGACAAGTGAGCTTCTTGCAGTTTCACCTTCTGGGGCTGATAGGCAGGACCAGATTAATCTCCCCATTGATGGGAAAATGTATGGCAATGCAATAAATCTTTATTTCACTCTCTCAGGTGAGAATAGAACATTCCAAATGTTTTTTCATTGCTATGCAAGTTTATGAAGAGATTTTTGTGCCCCCCATCTTTTCTTTCTTCTTTTTGCATTTTACAACTTTTCTTCAAAAGCAATTCAGTGACTTTTTTCCTATTAAAAATTGAGCTTTACACAAAACACTTGTACTGGTGTGTTCAAGAGCCCTGGTGGCGTAATGGTTAAACTGCTGTACTGCAGCCAAAACGTTGTGAGTTTGATCCTGTTGGGAGACAAGGTGGCTTTCCAAGGTCAGTAAAATGAGAACCCAGCATGTTGAGGGCAAAATGCTAATTATCTTATGAACGGCCTAGAGACTGCATGGGGCAGTATATAGTAGCTATTGCTACTTTACACAGATACAGTACAGTATATTAAAGATGCAAACTACCAGGCTTTTTTGCAGATAAGTTTTATTTGTAAGGTTCCTCCCCTTTCTCCTTCCCACTCTGCCTTTTTGCTGCTGATTTTTTAAAGCATTATTTTTCCAGTCTTGTGCAGAAACAGCAGCAACAGCTGCAAACTGCAGAGGGTGACAGTTTTGTCAACAGGGTACAATAATAATTTCATGTCAGAAATTATGTTAGGTTGAAAGGATTTTTGCAGAAGAAACTCTGCTTAGGGAATGGCCAAATGAGGCTCCTTTCATGTCCCCAGGAGCTGGGACAGACTACGGGCACTCATTCCATCATGCAGTACCCGGGTCTCGAACTGCCGACTTGCCAGCCTTCCAGCTAATAAGGTGAGCTCCTTAACCACTGAGACGCTGCAGCCCCTGGTCCACCACAGCCTCTGGTCCACAGGGTATCTCAGTGTGTTGGGACACTTCCCCACCACCACCCGAGGATGGGAAAAATTATGAATCCTAGTGACATTTTTACTATATTTTTCTGCCTGGAAAACAGAGGGTGCTCGTGCATCAGACCAGAGGATGTCTCATCAGTGTTTCAGTTCCCCAGTGGCATAAATTAAAACTCTGACCAGGATCCTGTTCGACATTTAAGTGCACAGAGTGTGAACAATAGAAGGCTCCATGGCAGTCTAATACAGTGTCAGTTACATATGGTCATTGGTATGGGTGCATGACTGATTCATGCAGCCAGCCATATGACTATGCACTGTTGGCATTCCATTATGTTGCTGCCACTGTTTCTGCACCTGGAACTCTGATCATAAATACTAAGCAGGATGCTAGTTTCTGTTATTAGCTAAGTACTGTCTATATAGATTGGGTTGGTTTTTTAGTCCAATTGTAATTTTTTAAATTGTGTCAGAAGCACACAAAGGTGTTTTCTGGGTTGAAAATATTTTTGCTGAATGATATTTTTGCTGGAGGAACTGTGCTCAGGGGACGCCTGAATAAGACTCCTTTCATGTCCCCAAGATATTTTGCCATGAAAGAGGTCTGTATTTATCTACTTGCAATTTCTTGCTTTTGAACTGCTAGGTTGGCAGGAGCTGGTACAACTAGGGGCACTCATTCCATCATGGAGTACTTGGATCTTGAACTGCTAACTTGCCAACCTTCCAGCTAAGAAGGTGAGCTTCTTAACCACTGAGCCACCACAGTCCTTAATTGTAATCAGACCACCCTCTTTTTGAGGGCTTAATCACTTTTTCCCCAGAACATATTTTCTTCATAGGGAGCCTGCTTTTCTCACCAGTTATATGGATGGTATACACAGAAAGATTAACACCTTCCTTGACTTACAATGCATCAAAACATCATGTGCTCTTCTTTACTCATTCAAACATGTTGCTAACACTCTTTCAGCCCTGTGGGATTAACCTCCGTCTGTCTTCTGTCTAGTTTAGACATCTTGTCCTATTGCTAAGCAACAGGAAACAAGCTCTGATTTTGGCCTGATGGGCATTCTTAGTGATGATGCAGGGAGACATATGGATTTTTTATGAGTCCACTTGACCCTTCAGGGTAGGAAGTGAAAACACTTGTTTTGCCGTAAATTGAGCAAAACAAGACAGAGACTTTAAGAGGGAGCATTAGGGAGACTGGCTATACGGTATTGGTAACAGCTTTTCCTTGTAAGATCTCTTATATCATTACCAGCAAATCACATTTTACCAGGGTGTATTGTCTCATCTGTATCACAGAGGAATATAAAGAAAGATCATGGATTAGAATGTGTGCAGGTGTTTTATCCTTCTCAGTCACACAGATCAAACATAACCAAAAACACCTTACTAAATAAATGCTGATATCAAATTGATACCATTTTTGAGCCATCTTTTAAAAAGACATGCAACATGTTTGCATGCAACAAAAGCATATTATGCATGCTGAGATATATTTTTATAGAGGCTGGACTTGATGATCTATAGGATCCATTTCAGTTTTTCTGTTCTGTGATGATGATGATTCAAATATACAGCCATATAGGGCTCTTATAGGGGGTCTTTTGTGACCCCACTTCTAAAACCTGTGCCAAACCCATGATACCAGAGCATGGAAATACCAAGTTGTTGTTTTTTTTAATTACAGCTCCCAGACCCACACCTATGTATTGACAAACTCTGGAATTCTGCAAGTTAAAGTTTAAAAAGTGATTTGTCTAATACACAGTTTCCCAAGATTTCTTGAAAGGGAGGCAGAAAGAAAGTACTGTATACAGGACCCAGAGTTAATATGGAGATATTGCTCCATGAAGTGGAGGCTTTTATCAGAAGCTGTCAGACCCCACCCAAAGATGAAACCTCATCAGATATTCTGGAAGAAGCTTCCCCCCCAAAAAAAGAACACATACATGACAAATGCTTTACTCACAAGGAGTTGTCTGGTGCAACTTGACATTTCTGCTACATATGACTCTAATATATATAATAAGATATCACTATTGTCAGAGCTACTTTCTTCCTGGAATGGCTATTGACATGGTTATTTCCTAGCTGTTGCCTGTTATTGACCGTGGTGACTTTGACTGGGGCATAGAAGAGCATGATAAGGAAGCATGAGAAAGGAGGTGGCAGAATTGGTAGGTTCATTTGTATTCTTTTGCTCTCAAGTAGAACTTCTAAATAAGGAGCACATCCATATAGTGTTATAGTGGCCCATCATGACACCCAGAGAAGTTGGCTTGAGTCTATTTATTTATTCAGCACAACTCTAGTTAGCAGCTGGTGACTAGGTACAGTTCTGCATACCAGCAACCAAATTTCATGATTTTGTGATAAAAAAATTCCCCAGGGTACGACTTATACAGAAGTAATTTGCCAAAGAAAAGGAACTGCTCATTGTTGACAAAATGCATGCTTCATTATTTTGCACCATAACTTTGAGAACAATTTCTTGAAAGGGGAGTTTCTGCTTTTTTTAATGCTCACTGTAAAAGGAGGATGTTTAAAACAACACCCACCAAGAATGCAATTCTAACTCAAAGATGTGCAGAACATAAAGGGTTGTTGTTGTTTAAACTCCCTTTTGGGGAAAGGTTGACATAAGACTAAGAGACTGTGGTGGCTCACGTGGTTAAAACTCTGAACTGGCAGTCAGCAGTTTGAGACCTGAGTGCTGCACAACAGAGTGAGCTCCTGTCTCTTTCCCAGCTCCTGCCAACCTAGCAGTTTGAAAGAAAAAATTGCAAGTAGATAAATAGGTGTCATTTGGTGGGAAGGGAAACAGTGTTCCATGCACTCCAGTGTTTAGTCATGGCTGCCACATGTTCATGGAAATGTCTGCAGATGCAGACAGTGCTGGTTCTTTGGCTATAAATGGAGATGAGCACCGAACTCTAGAGTCAGAAACAACTGGCTTTCGAGCAAGGGTGACTTTTACCTTTACTGATATAGCACAAATTGACCAGCTTCCAAGGGCACTGCCAATTCAGGTGTTAGCTCCTGAAAAGAGGGAAACAAGTGAGAACACCCCCCTGAGCCAGAGGGACCCCCCAGGAGGAAGTCGAGATAATGGGTGACCTTATTGGCACCTGCCCTACAAACCAAGGCCAAATGCAAAAAAGAGCTGAAGTACTCGAATGCGGAGCAGGAGATAGAACAGCCAAAAGGCATGGCCCTGTCGATGAAGTACTGACCCTCAAAACGGAAGCCCAGTAGTTTGAACTCATCTGGGTGAACCGGGAGAAGCCGAAATGTAGACTTGATGTCGCATTTGGCTAGCAGTACACCCTGACCACAGGAGCAGACAATGGCAACAGCCTCATCAAATGACATATAGCAGACTGAACAGAGATTGTCCGGTATAGCGTCATTGACAGAAGAGCTCTCAGGATAACACAAGTGATGTATCAAATGATACTCACCCGAAGACTTCTTGGGGACAAGCCCGAGTGGGGACACCTTAAGGTTTAGGTAAGTTGGACCATCAAAAGGACCAGCCACCCTGCCCTTGCTGACCTCCTTAAAATTTTTGGCCCTGGCCATATGCTCCATTCCAGTGATGAATTTTAAGTTTGGGGCATCCTGGGGCCCTCATGCACCAGCAACAGGGATATGAAAGCCCAAGGAGAAACCCTCATCGAGGTAAATGACATCCACACATCTGGGGTAGACACGGAACCAGCATTTGCCAAATTGGGCTGGGCCCCTTTCGAAGGGGAAGTATTGGGTGTAGGCCGCTTCACCCTGGCCTGATCGCAGCCCCTACCTCTGGATGGACTGGCCTGGAAACAGAAAGTAGCCGGATGGGGGCCGAAGCAGATTGAACATTCATGTTTAAAGTGTCATGGTTTTCAGTTACAACGGCCCATTGAGGAAAAGTCCCAACACAGCAGGCAGGCTGGAACCCCCTGCCCTGCTGGTTGGCGGGACAACTGTGTGGCATCAGGCTGTTGAACCAAATGGCTGCAGTCATAGCATTCACCAAGGGAAAGGCGAGAGGGGGTCATTAACTGTAGCCACAGTTGGGAGTGCTGCTCTTCCCAGCGCATCCCCGGACGTTTGGCTGCGCGCATACAAAAATTTTCAGCGTACGTCAACCACACTTGTCCCGGGAAATCCACAGAGGCACAGTAGATAATATCAAGATATTGCAGGAGAGCTAGGACCAGTTCACGGTGCACCTTGACCAAGACACCGGTGTAAATGAGATAGGCCAGTAACCAGTTGGCCCAGGTATGAGGAGGTTTCTTGTGCCAGGCCAACTCCTTGTCATGATCATCCGCCTTATCCTTCTCTTCGTTAGTGGAATCCCTGTTGAGAATGCCAAAAATGTCTACATATTCCCTGCGCCAGATCTTATCCCTGGTGGCAGGAAGTAATTGGTCTCCAAGAGGGAGAGATTGGTCACCAAAGGGCATAGCAGCCCTAGGGACAGAATTGTACCCGGTATCACCAAAGGCCAACCGCAGGATGGAAGGGCCGGAGGGCTGAAACAAGGGTTGAGCGGTGGCAGTGGGTACAGGGCCCTCCAGGTAGACACAGAGGTGGCAGCCGGAGCAGGCCAGGACAGCAAGGCAGAAGTTGTTGATTGTTGGGGCCATGGCCACTGTACGACTTGGGTGAGATATGGAAAGGGAGTAGGTGTAGTTTTTTTTAACCGCATACTCACCATGACTGGGCCAGCCATAGCCAGAGGGGCCATCAGGGGCACTTGGTCCAATTCTGGAAAAGAAAGGGCCTGGCATGGCCTTGGCAGGAGGGCCGGGTCCAGGTTTCAGGGCCTCAGCTGAAGAAGATTGGCCTGTAGAAGGGTCAGAACACCAGGGAGGGGGCTGGTTGGCCTTGAGCTGGGTTAGGCACTGTTGGAGCAATGCAACCAGCCCCTCCCCAGTTAGTGTTGTGAGGGATGGAGACCTCCCTAACAGCCTGGTGGGCCTACCTGCGGGTGGCTGGAAGATAGTCAAGGCCCGCAGCCCTTTCAAGGGCAGCCATGCACTCAACTAGAGCGCGGGGGTCAATTGGGGGAACTAGGCGCACTGCACTGGGTGGGCCTGCGTGGCCGTGAAGCAGTGGCCTTTCTTAGCAGCCATCTGGCCCTAAGCGAAATAACGGGCTGAATGCCCAGTGCAGCAAGGGGGATTCGGGGTATTTCCCCACTTGTTCTGACGTTGCAAAGAGGAGGAGAAGCACTGGTTGCTATTGCCCCCAACCGGAGAGTAACAGCTGAAGGCCACAAGGCAACGCAGATGGAGCCCAGACAGAACCAGCTAGCCAACAGCACCCGCAAAAGAAAAGAAATGCGGCAAGCCCTGAAGGTGCTCAGCCCTTATAAGGGCAGCACTCCACTCCACCCACAGAGCTCGCCACTGGAGCTGCCTCCTTCCTGGGCTGCCGGGGCAAAGCACGCACCTGCAGCAACTGCTGCTGGCACGCAGTCATTTGGAGAGCATGTTTCTTAAAATAAACAGCTCATCATGTAAAGGTTTTAACTGTTTCTGCAGCACCCTATAATGTTGGATAATTGTGCAGGTGAAGATTAAACAATTGTGAATTAATTGATCTTCCCTAGGATGCCCAATTCAATGCCTTTAATGTCTTCAACCACACAATACTGCTCTTTCTCCCACTGCCCTTGAGTATGGGTCATGAAATCAGTGCCAAAACATAAAAATAACTTTTCCTAAGTTTAAGGGTGGGATCAGATAGCAAGGAAGGTGAACACCTAATTGCATAAAGAAGAGTCATTTTTCTGGGAATGTTCTTCATTAAAGTGACCCAGTAATTGTAATATGCTCCACCCTCTCCTTAAAAAGGAGTAGCCCTGTTGCTGGAATAAAAAGAGTCCAATTTGGGCAAAAATTGGGATTGGACTGAAGTGTTATTATGGCCAGAAAATGCCTCTCATACCGAGCCATGCCACAAATGTGAGCTACGTGACCATGTAATCATACTCTTGGTTATACTCTTGGGGGATGGCCACCCAGTTGTTGATTTCCAGGCACTCACTGTAGGGAGGAATTGGAATCTCTCAGTCACAGAATCTCTCAGTCACAACAGTCAGTAGGAGCTGAAACCCCCAAAAGTAACAGTCCCTATCTATGAAGCAGAATGGATTTACCATTTGGCAACACTGGGTAAAGATTTGTCTATCCTTTCTTCAAGAAAAATAATTAAAGGGAAATGATCCTCTTAAAGCCTAACCTAAGCAGGACTATGTCAGTAGGTGAGCAATCCAATGAAGTGTGCTTTCTATTCTTTCCTAGTCCTGAGCCAGGGGTAAATGCTGGAAAAGACATCTGTTGGCTTCTCTTTTCCCTAAGAACATATCCATTTTGCTCCTCCAAAGACTGGCAACTGAACAAAATGTCTCTTGCTTTGGAACAGGTATTCATAAATTTCAGAGGCTTTCAGTGTGTTTTGGCTAAGAAAAGGTGCACAAATATGTGGCTTCAATTATTTGCTACCACAGTTGAAAAGACCATAGAGTGCCCCTCCAGATGTTGTTGGACTGTAACTCACAAAACCTTAGCTGGCATATTCCAGGAAAACTGGGAGTCATCACCCAACATCTTCTAGAGCGCTATAAATTGTCCATCCAAGTTTAAGAATAATTTCAGTCTATTGATTTAGAGAGCCCCCATGGCACAAGTGGTTAAACTGCAGTATTGTAGTCAAAACTCTCCTCTTCATCTTAATTAAATCCCAAATTGAGTGAGGGGCTGCTGCTGCTTCTCCTCTTCCCATGTCTAGGCCAGGTGTGAAGTCACCTTTGGGGAGTTCATTCTGTAGTTTCTTTCACCCAACCTGGTGCAAGAAAGATTAGCTGGTATAAGGTGATCGTTGCCCAGGGTATGATCTATTGTGGTTCAAAAATGGCACAGTCTTCGAGGAGGCTCTTTCTGTGTACCCCATCTCAATGGGATCAAAGCCTTCTATCTTTCCAAGGTTGGTGAGTACTGTACCTGGGTCAATCATGGCACATTGATCACTTATTAAAATAATAAGGAGAATATGGATCTTAATGAAGTGTGAGCACAGTGCTATCCTCCATAAGATACTGAATTACAGCTTCCACCAACCCTAGCTATTATAGCCAGTGGTGAAGAACTATGAGAGTTGCAACTCATTTGAGAAATGTGAGGAGTTGCAACCAAAGCTACATCTGGAGAATTTTCATCCCAACCCTGTTTTAAGTCATGAGATTAGCTACTGACACTGTAGACAAGAAGCTGCAGGGAGAGTATGTGCCATCACCCTTAGAGCTTCTGTCCATGTTGCACTTTGAGACATGTCACTGCCACACATTTCAGCTGAAGTGAGGGGAAAGAGAGTCCAACATGTGCTTCTGTTCAAAGAGAAATGGCAGATATCTGTTTAAACAAACGTGACAGCTCCATACTGATATTGCTCCTAAGTGCTCCTGACTATATCTCATACGCTTAAATGTGGGTACACATCACAGTGTGCATATAATGGAATTACCATCTGACGCAACTACAAAAATATGTCAGAAGGGGCTTCTTTGTTACCAGGAACTCAGCAGAGGAATTAGGTAGTGATGGTGTTTGTGCAATTTAGGGAAGGGAAAAGGATGTTCAGAATTTCAGAAGAGCTGACAATTCAGTATTAAATATGTGTTTGTGTATAAGCAAGGGGAGGAGATTTGGATGCTAGAAGGAAAAGAAGCAAAAAGCTGACAGATTAGAACCTAATAGCATTTGTGGTGTAGCCTTTAGATTGTTAGACTGGGATTTGGATGAATCAGGTTTTAATCCCCACTAAACCATCAAATTGGGTCTACTCTACCTCAGCCTGCTGGATAACAGGATTGTTGTACGGATAAAGAGGGAGAAAGGAAGCCATGTACTTCTTGACTTCACTGAAGGAAAGATATGATGCAATGTGAAAGAGAAGGCAAAACTCCTGTATTTCAGCTGTAGTAAGCAATTTCCAGAGCTTTAGGTCATATGTGCTCCTGAATCTCCAATTCCTCTTATTTTACTTACAATCCTCCTATCAACTATGGTAGGAGTGGGTAAACTACGGCCTGGGGGCCAGATCCATCCCACGGCACCAAATAATCCATCCCACGCCACCATCACTACTGCTAGTGGAAGCAGACACATTTACAACAGCGGTATATACACCTGTGGCTGTCATAAACATGTTTACAACAGCTGTAGACACATTTTAAGGCAGCGTTTATGGCAAATACTGCATGATGGAATGAGCTCCCATCTTTGTCCTGTCAACCTATCAGTTCAAAAGCAAGAAATTGCAAGTAGATTAATAGTGACCTCTTCGGTGAGAAGGTAAACAGCATTCCATGCACTCTGGTGTCTAGTCATGCCTACCATATGACCATGGAAACCTCTGCAGAAGCAGACACTGCTGGCTTTTCGGCTATGAAACAGAGATGAGCACTGAACCCCAGTGGCATTGCTAGGGGGGGGGGTCCCTCCAGCCCGGGGTGGCACTTTTTGGGCTTTGTATGTTCTTGGACTACAATTCCCAGAAGCCCTAGCGGGAGAAGGAGCCAGCATCTACCAGGGGGTGGCAAATTTGGCTTCAGCCCCAGGCAGCTGAATTCCACCCGACATTACTGCTGAAACCTAGAATCGGATATGACTGGCTTTTAAGCAAGGGTGACCTTTACCTTTATGGTGGGGAGAACCACCAGTCCAGCCTGCTTTACTGTCCGAGGGAGTGTGACCCGGCTCCTGACTTTAAAAGGTTGGCAATTTCTCCATGATTTCACACCCTAACTGCTCCTGGGCCTATCATAGCTTGTTCAAAAGCAGCATATCCCTTCTGGGTATGAAAAACTCTATTCTAGATTTAAAACTGGTCTTAAAGGGACATACTAAAATTGGGCCAGCAGCTCCAGGTGGTACAGTTTTGTTGACACTGGTTGGGTTGTAGGGCACAACACGTTTTTTGTATGAAAGATATGGGAGCCCTGCATTTTTTTCATACAGCCACTTTTAAGAAAGATACAGTATAAATATATTTCATAAGCACTAATAACTAACAGGACTGAGGAAAGATCAAGAAGTTCAAGCTTCTGTGAGACAAGAAGAGAAGAAATGAGAATGTTGCCCATGGTATTTCCTGCCCACAGCTGTACCTCTGTGGGAATGCTTAAGGGTTTAGAGAGAATAATAATGAACTACCTACCTTCCACTCTGTCCTAGATTTCTAATGAGCCACAATTATGGGGCAACTAAGGGTGGGAGAAATGCCATAGTACAAAGTGACAGAGAGTAGCAAGGAATGTGTCATTGATGATAATCGGTGAATCACCCTTGCTGATGTCAGCAGTCCACTCAAGAGGCATGAACTAAGGGCAGGTCCAACCCTAATTCAAGTGTCTCTGCCCTCACTTCAGGATGAATGAATATGTTCATTTTATGTTCAAATGTTTAAAATCTGGAACACTTTCTGCTAGGTTTGGTGGCGGTGGGGGAATTGGTCAAACATGAACAATCTGAATGATATTCTTACCATCTACAGATATTTATGAAGGCGAGAATTCCTACTCCATCTTGATTATATGGGGATTCTTGTCCATAACAGACACTCTGTAATAGCAGCTGGAGGAAACTCTTAGGGAGCCACTTCATTTGCCATTGTCTCCCCCCAAAAAAGTCTGCCCTTAAATTAGGAGGTAATGTATGGTTTTGAGAGCTGGACCATTAGGAAAAGCTGAGTGCAGAAGAATAGATGCCTTTGAAATGTGGTGTTGGAGAAAAGTTTTGAGAGTACACTGGACAGCAAGGAGAACAAATAGGTCGATCTTAGAAGAGATCAACCCTGACTGTTCCTTAGAAGGTCAAATAGTAAAATTGAAAGTAAAGTACTTTGGACATCAGATGAGAAGGGAGGATTCACTTGAGAAAGCCTTGATGCTGGGAAAGGTGGAGGGCAAAAGCAGACGGGAGTGGCAGAAAATGAGATGGCTAGATGGTATTGTAGACACAATGGGCACAGAGCTGGGCGGATTGAGGAGGATAGTGGAGGACAGAGGTGCCTGTCAGGCAATGGTTTATGGGGTCACAAAGGGTCAGGATCAACTGTGCGACTGAACAGCAACAAATTAGGAGGCAAAATCTGCAGCTTTGCCACCACATACTGTATTGTCAAACCAGGAGATGTGGAAATTTATCAGTTTCACTTTCTCCAGTATTCTAAACTTTCAGTTTCATGTTCTCACTGTTTGCAATGGTTGATTTGCAACATTTAAGTTTTTTCCCCCAAAGTTGAACTAAAATTAACATTTCACCACCCTGTACCAGTGACTTTCAGTAAGTACAGCTATTCCAAGTGTCAAAAGGACCATGTTGTCCATACTTGCTGAATTTGTGTTAAAGAAAAGGAGTGTGTTAGAAGTAAAAGATAGTAGCCTTAATTAGAAATAGATGGATACTGCAAGGCAGTCTTAATTAGAAATAATTGACTATCTCAAGGTCCTAAATCAAGATATATATTTTTATAGTTAAGGGTAAAAGCCCTGGACCTGGATGAAGGAATCTGTCAATTTCAATTCTCACAAATATGAAATACAGTTGTACCTCGCTTAAAGAGCATAATGCATTCCACAGGATTGCTCTTTAAGCGAGTTTGCTCTTTAAGCGAAACACCATTGGAAATGACCAATTGTGGGGGGATTGTGAACCCCGATTTATTTGTTAAGCGAGTTTTTGATTGGTTTTATTTGTTAAGCGAAGCGAACATTCAGATAAAATTCTGCTCTTTAAGCAAGTTACTCTTTAAGCTAGGCACTCTTTATGCGAGGTTTGACTGTATCTGTCAAGAATTTTTTTCCCCCTATTAAAATATGAAAAAAGTAAAATTTGAAGAAATCCTATATAAGTGAGCTGGAACAAATGTCCCAACTAGCAGTATCCACATCCACAAAGTTTGTTCTTCTTCTGCTGTATTCAAATCCAAATATAGACAATCATCATGGCGATAAGCCATGAAGACTGTCCTGATAATGTAATGCAGTGGCTTTTCATTTGCCTTTCATATCGCAGTGTGACACTCATACTAGTGATCCAGCTCTATGAGACACTTTCTGGTCCTCAGCCTTTTTGGCAAGTAAAGTCTTCAGCCCAAGGCCAGTGTTGATGAAGCTGCTACCCTCTATCAAGATGGATTCAAGTGGGATTTAATCAACTTGGGGACCGTCACTCTTTCCTGTGGACTTTGCCACCCAAGGACACTAGTCCTCAAGGTTGTCAGGTTAGTTAACCACCGCCTGACACTCGGCATTGAGTTGCTGGCAGTATAGTCTATTCTACAAAGTTTCAGATAAATACATTTTTCTCTGAGGTTTTGCTTTTTAATTTGACTGCCACTTTGATGTAGCTGTGATGATTCATCCAGAAGGTGGCCCAGCCCAATTCTGGCCTGAAATTTAAATGGCAAAAATATATGGGCCTGTGAAGTACCAGTTGAACTCACATACCCAAATGCAAAGCAAATTCCCAAGTGTCTCTTCTGTCAAGCAAATGGAACAACTGAGAAGGGCAGAACAAAACAATCCAACCATTTTCAGTCATCACGAATACCATTTTCCATCTTCCAGAGACTGAAGACAAGGGGAAAATATTCTAATGTAAACTGGCACTGGGACCAATGCACAGCCGTTAGCATTAATTATTTACTACGCAAAGCAATATAGATAGAGAAGAAATTGAGGGGGGGGGCAAAGAAAGACGTTACTACACGATTAATAATGAAAAGGGAAATTTGTAAACTCTCTACAAGGAATAATTTGCATAGCAATATAAACATGCCCATAATGTTGAAAAGTGGGAAGTAGTGCTTTGGGTGTTTTGTTTTTAAAAAACAGAGCTTTAGCTTTAAACATTTAAAGCAATGATTAAATTATAAGTACATGCTCTCTCTTATAATTTGTAGGGGGAAAGTATTTATACTTTGCTAGGTGTCTATGAGTTTCCATACAGAATTATAAAAGTGGTCAGAAAACGCTCTTGATCAGTGGTCAGAAGGCTGCTAGCCCTGAAAAGGCCAGCCACCACACAAGTACAGAGTGGCAGATGGGGACAGAGGTGTGCTGGGCACCATGTGAGGGAGCTGGACAGGAGTGAGGGGTGGTGACCAAGGGACAGGGGAGAAGGCTGCCCCCAGGAACCACTTGGTCACCGCCCCTCGCTTGCTCCGCCCGGCATATGGTACTTTAGAATAAACCACTGCTCCAAGCTGAAGGAAGGAGCTTGGAGCAATGGCTTAATCTAAAGTGCATTGCACCAGGTATATAAAATAATAATAAAATTATTAGTTGTGCCCCAGGACACCAAAGGCGAGGGTGCACCTGGATGAAATCCTGCTGTCCCAGTAGCCCAGCCCATGCCTGGGCTGGGATTGTTTGTTCCTCCCATGCAGAGAGGGAGTTGGGCAGAGAGCCAGTGAGAGCACTCCATGAGGTGTGTGTGCATTGTGGTAATTATGCTCTTGAAAGACAGTAATAAAGTTGTGGCATTAGCTTACTCCCACACTGTTTCTGGCTCCTTATTTTGAGGGGCCGAACAATCTAGCCCTGTCACATAATTCAGTCAGATACTAAAACTCTACTTGAGTGATGAAGGAATTAAAGTTCTAAATCAGGGGCCTACAATCTGGACCTGACCAATGGCACCCTTTCATGTGGCCCAAATCACCACTGCTGTTGCCAGCACTGCCACTAGAAGTGGAAGCAGACATGTTTACAACAGCCGTAAATGTGCCTGTGGCTGTTGCAAATGCATAAATGCTGCTGTAAAATGCATTAGCGGCTGTCATAAATGCATTTAAGACAGCCACAGGTGCACTTTACAACATTCCCCTGTTTATGGCAGGGGAAACCACCAGTCCAGCCCACTCAGCTATCTGAGGGGACATGGTCTGGCCCAAACAATAATTCAGAATTCATTTAGGATTGTCATTCTATGAGCACTGCTAATTTCTACAATCATCTATGGATGCTACTGTTCTCCCTATTTACCAAGATCAGATTCTTCCTTCCATCCTTCCTTCTTTCCTTCCTTCCTTCAAAATGCATCTTAGGTGTAGCACTGAAGAAGAATCTGCAGAAAAACATCTGGCATGTTGTTGACAGGATCTTTTCCTGCAGGAACAGAAAAAGAAGTCAACACTTATGTTTGAAGGTTATTCTCAGCTTTACCTTCAAACGTCCTGTAGGAGCTTCTACATGGTTACCTCTCTGTTATTGGAGTGGAGTAAAAGAAAGTACATAGGGAATGTCATTGAAGAACAATATACAGTTGTACCTCACTTGTTCAAATTAAACTTTGGATGGCTTTGTTTTTACATCAGTGATGACCCTAGGGTCATTAATACCCCTTTTCAGGTCTACCACACCAAATGCTGCGGCTTGTAGAAAATCAAATCAAATAATAGAAACAGAAAATTGTTTCCTTCAAAATGGCCAGAGAGAAGGGGGAAAGAATGCAAATCCTATTTCTCTTCCTATTTCTCTTCTGACATGAACCAAGAAATGTCCTGCATGTTTAGGAAGCCCCAAGATAAAGAACTGTTTATAATAATAATAATAATAATAATAATAATAATAATAATAATAATAATAATAATAATAATAATAATAATAATAATAATAATAATAATAATAATAATAATAATAATAATAATAATAATAATAATAATAATGTGTTGTCTAGTCAATTCTGACTTATGGTGACCCTTTCCAGGCTTTGCTAGGTATAAAGTGTTCAGAAGTATTTTGCCAGTCCCTTCTTTGGGTGGCGTTCTGGGACTCTGCAACTTTCCCAAGGCTGCTCAGCATAAAATTAAAATCTGAACCCCTGGCTCCACAGTCATTTTCTTCACAGCTAGTTGCTTCAACCCGCCTAGATATCTAGACAGCTGCTATTTTGTTAAAACATCTAAAGCATTCCCGGATTCCTCTTATTAAGTTTTTACTATTATGTATTGTTTTCTTTCATCCTACCAATGTCTTTGTGAGCCCCTCTGACTCTATTATTTCTGGCTGTCGGCCCACCTCTAATACACATGGATGTAAATAGCCACACAGTCTTATGCATCTTTTATTCAGGAAGAAGTCATGCTGTGTTTTGTGGGGTTTATTGTTACATAGGTATACTTAAACCAGGGGTTCCCGGACAACAGCCTGTGGGCCAGATATGGGCCCCAATGCCAATTCATCTGGCCCATGCTGCCATCATCAAGAAGGTTCACCAAGAAGCAGAGGTAAAACACACACGTACGGGCACATTTTATCTCCACTTCTGGGAATGATGAGGGTGGTGTGGGCTGAATGAATTGGCACCAGGGGCCGTATCTGGCTCATGGGCCATAGTTTTGGCACCCCTGGTTTAAGCAGAGAAAATGGCAGCTTAAACTCTATCTTATCCTGTTGCAAAACAGAGTGCAAGGTGTGTTTTACTTCCACTTCCGGTGGGAGGAACCACATGACTGGCCCACTGAACCACATGACCAGCCCGCTGAACCACGTGATTGGGCCACAGCCCAAAAGGTTTGGCCACCCCTGGCTTAAAATGATCATTTGTAAGTACAGGACCAGTTGCTTATGTTCAAAGGCAAGCAAGTACTTTACACTGACATCAGGTTGATCAATGACCAGTTAGTGAAGAGGGGGAAAGCCCTTCAAAGGGGTCCTTCAACTGTTCATGTCCAGACTAAACAAAACAGGCATTTTGTGTTGAGGTAGTAAGGTATACATGCTCAGGATTTAACACAATATCAGACACACAAATGAAAACTCCTCCAATTTCACCTACTCTGGGATTTCTCTCGCTGTCAGGAGACCCAGATAGCACGGCAATTCCCAGAGATGTAAACTGGTATCATGAGACTTGGCACCCTTAAATGAAGGAACTTAGTAGAAAAATATTTTACATCTGACGAGTTCCATTTGTAGGTGGATTTTCATTGCAGATGATCAGTAAATCACTCATGGGACATCTTCAAAAACAGGCCAAGATGGAGCATATAGCTCTTACTTTACACTGACTAGATACAATTGGAAGCTGAGGTTCAGGTCCTACTGAGCTTTTGCCTGCTTATTTGCCAGGCAACCAGTATTTCTGGGATGCTTCTTCCAATGTGAGAGCTGTGTTCCTCATGACACACTTGAAGCAGCATAAGAGCTAGCTCAAGGTTTCTAACTGTGGAACATCTGGTTGAGTTTGATTCTGCCCTTATGTGGCTGTAAATGATTAAGCTGGGGAGCATCCAGCACCCTGTTAATGTTGGAATTTTCCATAGCTTTCTCATCCAGGTCTCAGTTATGACACTTAGATCCTCATTATGACTGTGTCTGCCTTTGCACAGGAAGAACAGAAGCAAATATCAGCACCGGAGAAAGAGAGTCACACCCTATTGCAAAAACAATAAGGCATGAAATGTGCAGTAACACACGAATTGCCTTTATGTCAGTACGTTGGCCTTTGGCTCATCGGACGGCTTTGGGGAAGGAAGGTTCGTTGCCTTTTTTCTTTACATAACAGCATGTTTCAGAAATGAAAGCTAAAGCTGAATGTATGCTCGCTAGTACAATGCACACTTCCTTAATCATACAAAAATGAGATAACTTCTATCACGAGGTGCACTTTCTCAATCCTGCAAAATGAGGCAACATCTGTAGTGAGATACATGATGATCCAGTAATTTCAATTAATTCCAGAGACAGTGAGGTGGGTTTCTGTTATCTAACAGGAGATGAAACACATTGTTCTTCCAGCATGAAAAAGTTATCACTTGCAGTCAGGTCTGTAAAGAAGAATAAACTTGTTGAGTATCTTCCAGCCCTGCACAAGTTTAGAAGTGTTTATGCTGACTCAAAAATCTCTCTGAGTGTGCATTTTGCTGGCTGGCTAGCTCAGTAAATTAAAAAATCTGACTTTGGAGTCAGAGATTGGAAGTTTGATTCCTCACTGTGCCTCCCAGGAAAAGAGTCCACCTGAGAAATCTTCAGCAAACTGCACAGTCCCAAAATATCCTCAGATGATGGGAAAAGAAAACTTCTACACTATACATGGAAAACCCTCAAAAGTATCAACAACTTGACAGCCTACAATTATTATTAATCCTTCTATAGTACCGTACTATGTGGGTAACAACATCATTTCAAGGTAAAATGGTGTGATGCAGAGGCACATGCAAAAAACAGCAACAACATAGGGAAACTATTCTTGGTATTTACTTTTTAAACCACTGGCTGCGATTTGGAATTGTTAGAATTTACTAGCAGAGATTGTTACTGCTGGGCCTGAGAGTGTTACTGATGTGTAAGAGAAACTATACTGGAAGTAGTTGGAAGAAACACATGCACATACATATAGGTCAGTTGCCTAAACATGGAATGTAAGGGAAATATGTAAATGTCTCCCTCTTCCCCATCCTCACCACCCCGGCAGGCGCCCGGTCTCATGACCTGTGCACAATGAATCTTACTGGCAGTGCCAAGATAGGCATTCCTTCTGGAGTAATGGAAGAACCAAGGGAAACTTGTGCTGTTGCCATTTTGCTCTGTGTTTGGTCAAAAAGATACAGCCCATGCTTTTTAGAGATCTGGTGGTGCAGTGATTAAACTGCTATACTGCAGCCGAAATGTTGTGAGTTGAATCAGTTTTCCAGCATTCTAAAGTAGGTAAAATGAGTACCCAGTAGGTTAAAATGTTGGGGCAAAATGCTAATTACCTCTAACCTTTCCCCACCCCCAGAGAGTGCACTAAGTGCTACGGGGCAGTATATAATGTAGTTGCTATTGCTATTTGTCTTTATTAAGAAATCCATTTTTGGATACGGTTGGAGAAAAACAACTTTTGCTGAACTTGACTGCAAATGCTTGTGTGTATGTTTGCTTCTCTCTAACAAAGATGGAGGAGCAGGAAAGAGAACCTGATAATATCACTCTAAATATAGAAGAGGCCACCCACAAGGCATATTTTTGTGGGGGAGAGGAGCCACATAGCAGTTTCATAGCATATGACACTACAGCATGATGAATCTGTCTAAGTTCATTAGAATGATGCATAAATGGAGGATTGACAGGACAGTACATTCCCACAGACACCCATGATAATAGAAGTGGAAAACACAAGAGATAAAACATACATTTGGTTTTGCCCACTAACCCATCCTCAGTCCCCACCCTGGTTTGGATCACTTGCTACATGTGTTTATGATCTATTCCAACAATAATGACATGCTTGTTCCAATATAAATCTGGCTGAGGATTTCTTTCAGGGGTGCAAACATTTTCATAATTTTGTGAGACAGCATCATGTTCGTTAGTTCTATTCAAGTGATTTCCTTTTGGCATGCAAGTGAATAGGATCTGTAGTCTTTGCAATGGCTTGCTATCTGACAGAACTTTGGCAAGGTAAGGGTTGCTCTAAATTGTTTTGCAAGACTCGTAAGGCAATTTGTGATTCAAAGAGACCTCAGAACAGGAGGCAGCAGCATTGCAAAACCAATGTGCCAACATGAAATGCTCTTCTAATCAGTGCTGTCTGGTCCCCATTGTGGTTGGTAAAGTGGAAGGCACAAGTAGAAGTTGGTGATAGGCTAAACAAGGCAATAGATGAGTGTTTTCTTTCTCTCCCTCCCCACAGCCTGATAACTAATGAAGTCATGTGACAAGATGCTTCAAACCTATACCAGATGAGAAAATATACCCTCTTGTTGGTATCACTCCACCTAAGTTCAGGAAGGAAGTAGCAGCAGACACTGAGAGAACTAGGAAAGAGAATGACCCTCAACATCCTCTTAATAGATATGAGCCTCAAGTCTGTCAACTCAGATCCAGGAAGAGCTTTATGGCAAGAACAAACATTACTGAGGGTACACAAGAGCAAAACCAAATTAGAAGAAGGAGGAAGAAGCTAACTGGACAAGAAACAACATAAAAGGAAAATATAACAAAGGAACTCAACCTCCCCTATGTCCCTTGGAGGACTCTGAATAGGCTGAGGGTAGGAGTCCCTAAATGCAAGACCAACATGCTCAAGCGGGGACTGCTAGCGGACAACAACATGATGTGTAGATGTGGAGAAATACAGAATCTGGCTCATTTACTGGTCTGCCAATTATTGTCAGAAACATGCACTGATGAGAACTTAAGTTTGGCCAACAACAAAGCCAAGAAAGTGGCTTCATTTTGGCAGTTCAAGGTTTGATCAGGACATGAAAGAAGAAGAAGTCTGATAACCAGTTATTCCCACTTAGAGGCAGGCCAGCATTCATTCAGGCACTACCTTAACCTCTATCCCATTCACTCACACCACTACTTGGCTGAAGAGCAAAAACATATGCCGGGTCACCAGATCAGACATAGTTCTACTTGCTGTTGCTTCTCCCTGTGCCCAGCTTCAAACGAGCACCATTAGAAATAATCACCATTCTTAATATTACAAAGACTGCCAGTTTGCTCAGTTTTCCACTAGCTATGGTGCTTGCTGAACTCCAGAAGGAGGGAGGACCAAATATTTCTGAATTTCCAGTTCCTATTATAGCTATTGACTACTTTGGTTCAAACCTTGAAAAGCTGCATCATTTGATTGATCCTTCATTCAACTGCCTGCACAGCCCTCCTCTTCAATTACATCTCAAGCCACCATGCAGATTAAAATAATTCAAAGTCAAGATTTTCTCCCATTGTGTCCCCGCTATCCTGTTGTTTGTATAATATCTTGCCTGATAACAAAATTAGTGATATCCCTACCAAGTGGCCTTTAATAGTTGTCCGAAAGAAGGCATTTCAACAAGTATAACTGGTCATGTGTCTGCCCAAATGTTCTCTTGTACATGCAGGATACCTATTCTCTTTCACATTTGTCCACCTTAGATGAGGCTTGTTTGGGAAGACATGAATTGTGGGGGGAGAGCATTGATGACTTGAAGCCCAAATGCCTACTACTTCTCTGCATTTTAGGGGCAAACATGCTCCCTGCTCTAAAACTGCAACTGATGGTAAGAGTGAAATTCAGTGGCTCATAGGAAATTCAGAATTTCAAAATGATTTCAGATTTATTAGGTTTTGTAAGGAGACTGCAGGCATGTATCTGTAGATCTGATAATTAAAATAAATCAATTGAAGTTTGCATCCTTCAAAAATGAATTTATGCAAACAGCTGGTAGCTGTATAGGTTGCCTTATAGTTGTTATGCCCCTGAAGGAAATTGAGAAATGATATTTTTGCCAATCATGCAATTCTCCCTCCTTAAGATTTAATTGTGAAGACTTTAAATTAGTAATGGGTGAGCCTTTGAGTCAGTTCCATGGGTGGTGATCACAGACTGATCAGTGTATGAAAAAAGTTACAGTTCTCTAAGGCTACTAGGACAGCTAGTAGCCACGCTGGTCAGATAGTTAAGGATTTGTCTTCATCCCAAGAAAGGAGCTTTTCCAGGTTCTGAGAAGGATCCATGGTGCACATGTGTAGGTAAATCAGTGAACAATGTCATGGTTGTTTCTGTTCTTACAGTGGAGTATGACTCTGTTCTGACCCTTTGCTCCTTCATGCATCTCTCACATACACATCGGATTTTCATAGCAGACTTCTTCTGACAGCAAAACTCACTGCCAGATGCGTTCAGTTTTTCACAGCTGGAGGTTGCTTGTGAGCCCTGCTGCTGATTCTTCTCAGTGGGCAGAAACTTGATTTTCAAGAATGGCCTCTTGGGAAAGTATGGAGTAGAACGCAGATTGGGAGGGGGAGGAAAAGGAAAAAAGATGTGGTGGTTAGTATGATCAGAAAAGCAATAATGAAAAGTGGAGTGAGGAAGGGAGCAGTGGGAGTTTTCTCATCAATCCTAGGCCCTGTTGTGCTGGCGTCCTCTCTGGTATGTTTAGGGATGGTGTGTGTTTTAACAGCCTCCATTTAATATTGCAGCAGTGACCTGGTGGAGGAGGATTTTGGCCGCTGTGCTAATTGCATTCCTTCGCTGCACAATAACTTAGCACATTATTAAGATTCCATGGAACCAGGCCCAGGGGAATTCATCTCTCTTCACTAACTCCCCCACCAACAATCTCCTCTCTCTCTCTCTCTCTCTCTCTCTCATACACACACACACACACACACAGAGTTTTCTCCCTCTCCTGAGTCTGGTGTGAAAGCTTTCAAAGCTGAAAATGTGGATCAGTTCTCCATCACTGAAGAGTCTAGAATGGGGATAGTCAATGTTTCTTCTGTTACACACATGAGATGGATCCTGCTGCTATTCTGAACCTGGAGAAATTCTCCCAGCAAAGACTCCAAAGCAGCATATTAAGGAACCTTGGCTTTCTTATGTCTCTTCTTTCCCAATTTTCTCCTTTCTGTGCTTCCTTTTGAAAAACAGGCAGTTCAAGAGCCACTGTGATTCAGTAAATAGTGTGCTGGGCTCCAGCAAGATGTTGAAGTACAAAGCCAAGCCACAAACAGAGACTTAGTTTGTAGAAGAGTCATTTTTTTCTGGAGGGTTTTGCCCAAGCCAATTTTGGCTTCTTTAAACAAAATTTAAAGGGGCTGCTAAATGGCAGAAAAACCAAAGGGAATCACTTTATCCATGATCATCTGTGTACAAGGGGACCTTTGAAATTTTCCATCCTATTTGTGGGCAAAGGAATTTTGGATGAGGAAAACATTTCACCAAATTTCTCCAAAGGAAAAAGAAATTCTCCAACAGTTTCCCCAACAGACAGTTGCACGTTGCCCAACTCTGATCTTAAGTGAACTCTGTTTATACAGTAGTGTCTATCTTGATCCTGAGATAAACTGTACAGCAGTCTCAACTGCATTGTCTGGAATTACTTTTGACCTTTAAATATTCTTCTTATTTATTTATTCACATTTATACCCTGCCGTTTTGGTTCAAGCACCACTCACAGCAGCTGTACCACTCCTTCTTCTTCTTCAAGTGCCACATCCATTCCAAATATTGGCTATCATCATGGTGAAAGTCTTCCTGTTTTTAACTCTTCTGAACAGTTCTTCTGAGGATATTCCACACCAGTCTCTCAGGTTCTTCAGCCATAGCGTCCAGCTGCATCCAGGAATATTCTATAGTCTATATTTTATCAGAGAGTAAACAAAACAAAATACAGCAGTTAGTCTTTAAGGTTTTTACTCCATAAAAACTCTTAAAGCAGGGATTCTAAACCTGTGGCCTGGGGGCCAGATGCAGCCTGCAGAGCCATCTAATGTGCCTCCCCCCCCACTGCCTCCCCCACACCAGGAAGTGCCATGTGGTGGAGGAAGGGCAAAATGGCCATCCGGCCCCCAGAGCTGTCTGAGGGAGTGTACCTGGCCCCTGGCTTTAAAAGGTTGAGAACTCCTGTTTGAAAAGGTTTATTAAATAAGTAAATTACCAGTCTGGCCAGCTTATCCTGCTATGGTAATAGAGTAGACCATACTACCAGCAGCTCATGATATGCCCAAGGTATTGGAGCTTTCTTTGTTTAATGGTCTTAAACAATTCTTGTCCGTTATCCATCTGGTACAATACTTCTACATTAGTCACATGATCAACCTATGATATCCATCACATTTCAAAAGCTTCAATTCTCTTTTCAGTTGCTTTAGTCAATGTCTAAGCTTCACCTCCATACAACAACACTGGAAATATGTAACATCTAGCTATTTTGATCTTCATAGTGAGACAGCGAGGAAAACAAATAGGTCAGTCTTAGAAGAAATCAACCATGACTGCTCCTTGGAAGGTCAAATATTGGAGATGAAGCTAAAGCACTTTGGACATCAAATGAGAAGAGAAGACTCTCTTGAGAAAGCCATGATGCTGGGAATTGTTGAGGGCAAAAGAAGAAGGGGGTGGCAGAAAACGAGATGGCTAGATGGTATTGTTGATGCAATGGACACAGAGCTGGGCAGATTTAGGGGAATGGTGGAGGATGGGGGTGCCTGGCATGCAAGGGTTCATGGGGTAACAAAGGATCAGAATAGACTGTGCAACTGAACAACAACAACAAAAAGTGAGAGTTAGATCTCTACTGCAGAACAAATGCATTTTTATGAAGATAGATCTTGCTTTTTCTATTCACGTTTTAATGTCTACCTTGTGATCCCACTTTTTATTTAAAACACTCCTAAAATAGACAATTTTATCTGTAAATCATTAGGCAACTAATTATCTTTTTTAAAAAAATCTATTTGTGACCCACCTTCAATCCCAACACCAGGAGAAAAATGGCATAGAAATTAAGGAAAAATATGAGCAAATATTCTAACACTGAGAAGGGAGGCATGGGATGTTTGAATTATTTGAACTATAGCACCTTGAAGTCTCCTGGAATCCCACCTACTCCCTTCTCAGGTATATGTAATAAATCAGGGATTCTCAACCTGTGGCCCACTGGCCAGATGTGGCCCACAGCACCATTTCATGGGGCCCACCACCACCTCCACCACACCAGGAAGTGCCATGTGGTGGAGGAAGGGCAAAATGGTCATCCGGTCCCTGAAGCTGTCTGAAGGAGCATGACCAAGTCCCTGGCTTTAAAAGGTTGAGAACCCCTGTAATAAATGATAGCTGTGGAACAAATAAGAGAATATTAATCTATTTCTGAGCTATGAGGCTGTATGAGAATGGCCGAACTGCCTGAGAAATGCTAGGTTTTGTGGCTGCTACAAAGCATTGGGTGTACTGTAGTCTTCCTGTCCATTGTGCTCAGTTCAGAATACTTCTCAGGAAGTGGGTGGACACGGAGTTATTATTTAATGCTGTGAGTAGATGACCATAGGATTAGTCCATATGTTGATGAAGGGAGTACCTATCTCTGCTTTGATGGACTTTGGGGAGTCAAGAGGTCAAGAAGAACTGTCTACATAAAATATTTCAAGCATAATACCAATACCCTTAAGTGTTTTAGAAAAGCTTTTCAATAATAAGGTTTTTTTGATGGGCAATTACTTCCTGTCTGTAGCCAACATTACACTGGCTGCACATATAATAGATGTCACTCAGTGCCATTAGTTTTGGCGTATTAAAGTTTAATGTGTTGGAAGTTTTTTTTTAAATGCACATGTGAAAAGTTATCCTGCTTTGAAGACATGCAGCTTTCTGCTGTAGTCTGAACAAGTTCAGGTGTAGACTTGAAAACAACTTTGGATTTCTACCAAAGAAGCTCATTAATGTATTAGTCACAAACAGGTTCTAAGGCCAGTTGACCTCAGTTTGTACAATTCCTTCTGTGATCTTCTTCCAAACTTAACAGCAGCAGAAGAAGAAAAATGGCAATGTTGACACTATTTATGTTTTCTTTAGCAAAAGAAAACTCACACAGTTTTTCTACTGCTTCATCAGAGATGAATCTATGCCACAAAACAAACCTTACTTTCAGGGAACAGCTGTGTGACTTATCTCTTTCTTAAGTCAAGCAGACACAAATGACAGAGAAAAGCTACATATAGCTCCAGCCATCCACTCTTTCAAATGCCACCTTTTTGGTTCTGGGCTGTTAACACAACACACCCTGCAACTGTCAATTTCAAAAGGTAGAACAAGGATTAGACAACATCCTAGATAGGAAATGTGCAGGAGGGAGACAAAAAGAGACAATCTCTCTCCCTATTTCCCTTTCTGTCTCTCTCACTCTGAGGGGAGAAGCAAGGAGAGATTGTGAACATGTTCACCACTGCAGTGAACATAGCTCAAATAAGAGGAAAAGCATTGCAAGTAGACTAGTACCTTGGATAACGTTATGACTTGGTTCCACAAGTCATGACGTTATCCGATTTTTATCGTTGTCCGATCCATTGATTGAACATCATTTTTTAAAAAGCCCCGTTCCTATTCATGGGCACGTGGATGGCTCCTGGAAGTTCCCCCAAGCCCCAGCTATTGATCGATGGGGCTGAAGGAGACTTCAGGGACCAAATGCATGCCAACATGAATGGCTCTGCAAAGCCCCCTCCCCCACTACAGTGATCGATCGCAGGGGCTGAGGGAGACTTCGGGGAGGGATCGGCCCAAGGTTCGAGCGTCCAGCTCCCTTGGGGCCAGCGCCTGGAGGTGCCGAATCCAAGGGTGCCAGAGGCTCGAACCTCAGGCATCCGGCTCTCTTGGAGTCAGCGCCTCCAGGCACTGACTCCAAGGGTGCTGGATGCTCGGAAATGCGTTTTGCCCCCTCCCAACTGCAAATCTTGTTGTGAGATCAATCAGCATTTGGGAGGTGTGAAGGAATGGGTGAGTGCACCCATTGCTCCACACCTCCCAAACGTTGACTGATCCCACAACAAGATCGACATCTGGGAGGGGGAACCATTTCCCCCCTCCCAACTGCAAATCTTGTTGTAGGATTAATCAGCATTTGGGAGGTGTGGAAAAATGGGTGAGTGCACCCATTTGCTCCACACCTCCCAAATGCTGATTGATTCCACAACAAGATCAGCACTTGGGAGGGGAGGAATGGGTGTGGACACCTATTCCACCTCTCCCAAGTGCTGATCTTGTGTCAAGTGACAGGGGCGGCGGGGAGCCCAAAATGGGTAGTGTGTGTGGGGGGTGTTTTTTCCCACATTTAAGGCTCCCTGCCGCCCCTGCCACCTCCAGAGTGGTTGGGGGACCCGATCTGCACTGTTTGTGAAGTTCCTCGACCTCCCTGGCTGAGGAATTTCAGAAACAGCACAGATCAGGTCCCCTGACCACCCTCGGAGTTGGCAGGGGTGGCGAGGAGCCCAAAATGTGCGGGGGGAAACGGAAGGGTTTTTTCCCCTTTTGGGCTCTCCAGCACCCTTGCCGGCTTGGGGAGGTAGGAGGACCTTATCCGCAGCTGCGGGGTGGCTGGGGAAGTAAAAAGGGAACCCCCGTTCCACTTTCCAGGCACCCTGCTGCTATGAACGACTGCATCGGATAACGCTAATGGATCATTTTCCGATGCAATTTTTTTTTTTAGAAATGTTGCATTGTTATCCGATTCTTGCGTTATCCAATACAGTCGTTATCTAAGGTATTACCGTATGGCCTTAAAGTGATAACAGCGAGGGAAGTCAACGTTGTTTAAAAGCAAGAGCAGCTATTGTTGAGGAAACAAGCCCTCACTCTGAATTAGCTTTGCTTGAACTCACTAGCTACCTGCATTGCTTCCTGTGATCTATGAATACTTGAAGGAGATAGATCCTTAGTATGTAGGCTCCGTTTCCCCATAAATAAACATTGAAAGTTGAGTACTGGCAAAATAGTCTGTGTGCAAACTGTAGTTCTGTATAGTTCAGCAAGCCTTTCCTATCCAGCATTAATCTCACATTGTAGTAGAGAGGGTCACAGATTTCTATTTGAACAGCTGGTCAAAAAAATTCTCTTTTGGAGAATGTCCTATGGCTCTCCAATCCAAGTCTGATTTAGATATACAGAGCCAACAAGTCCCAGCAGCTGCCAACAAGTCCCAGGGTGACTGCAGCTTTTAAAAACCCTGACCAGGGGCAGAATCCTGGGCGCCGGTAGTGGAGAAGGTCACAGCACCAGTTGCCATGGTAGTGACTCCACCCAGCCACAGGTGGATGTTGGGCGGCGGCAGAGGTCCTGCCATTATGGCTTCTTTTAAGCCCCCAACCAGGGGCGGAGTCCCGGAGACCTGGGGCCGCAGGTAGATGGTGATGGTGATGGTGATGGTGATGGTGATGGTGATGGTGATGGTGATGGTGATGGTGATGGTGATGGTGATGGTGATGGTGATGGTGATGGTGAGTTGTTGTTGTTGTTGTTGTTGTTGTTGTTGTTGTTGTTGTTGTTGTTAAACTTTAGTTCACAGAATGGCTGGTTTCAGATAATGTTATCTGTAGTCCAAAATCAAAGTTCCCAGGTTTTGACGTTAACTAATTCTGGGTGAATACACCCATAGCCATTCCACTTTCTCTCGTCCTCTCTCTCTCTCTCTGATCCTGGTTTGTCATGCATTATTCCTCACATCTTATATATGAAGACAGGATACATGCATTCTTTCTGTATTATTAAAAACACAAATAAATGGAATACACCAAATGAATGAAATGAGCCAAATCAAGCTTGGTGTGCACTTATGGTTTATAATGGATGGGGCAGGAGAGTTCATTGAAATATATCAAAGACATTATAGCGGTTGCTCCATAAGATCAAAACATAGCATTTTTATTAAAGTCGATGGAATCCAGACTGAAAAGCTTGTCTCTTCATTGTTCTCCTGATGACCCAAATATTGGGTGATGAACTGGCTGTCACTGAATGCTTAGATGTGGGCAAAAGTTGGAAAATTGCTTGCACAGGCTTGCTTGTATTTTGGTCTCTTAGTTCCTTTGGAGGTCAGAAAAGGGGCATTGCAGCAAGACTTCCAGACATGTGTAATCACAACAGAATAGACAGTCTTGCAATCTTGGTTCATGACAGTATGCACAGCTTTTTTCCCTATATGGCAAGTATCACTAAATTCACAGCAAATGAGATCAGTTGAATGTTGATTGTAAAGACTGACAGCATAATCCCATACATTTCTGCTCAGAAGCAGGTACCACTGATTTCAGGTAAGTACAGTGGCATAGGGTGGGTTTCAGCTGCCTGGGGCAGAGGCCAAATTTGCTGCCCCCTGGGCAGGGCCCTGGATGCCTTCGGTGGTGGAGGGTCCCAGCGCCCATCCCTGCAGTGGCCTCTTCGCCCCAGCTGCTACCGGGGGGGGGGGTAGTTGCATGCTGTGCAGGGAAAGGACTGGGCGAGGGCCTGTGCTCCCCTTCCCAGTGAGCACCCTCACTCATAGACTCAAGCAATCAGGAAACAAAACCAGCTAAGAACTGGCCAGATAAGAGGTTGCATCCCTAACATATAGGCAGGCCTTTGGCAGCTGACCAGTTGCTCCTGATGCAAAACACCTCACTAAAAATGGAAGCATTGACCACTGCTCGAATCCAGCCACCCATCATGGTCCTGCCTGCTTTCATGAGCCAGGCTGGACATGGGTCTAACTCGCATGTGGTGGCATGTACACTCCCCAGGATCCTGTCCACTTCATCAGCGTCAATCACCCTAAACTGATCCCAGATAACATGGCAAGACTGTGGCAGGGCGGAGAGAGCACCTCAGCGTTTTTGCCCCAGGACCCTTTCCACCTGTCCCCATGGCTCCGCCCCGGTTGGAGATTTAAGAGCGCCTCAGAGTTTTCGCCCCGGGACCCTTTCCACCTGTCCCTGGGGCTCCACCCCAGTTGGGGATTTAAGAGACGCTTTGAGGCAGGACTTTTCCCACCACCACCGCCGGCTGGGGTATTAGGACATTTTTCATTTGGGGGTATTGTACAAAGATTGCTGCCCAGTGGAATAGTACAACTTTAAGGCCCTCCATGTGTTCTGAACACAGGTGTACATAATAGAGCCTCAAACTGATGGCCAGGCTGTGCACGCCTTGTCCACGTGTTCATGTAACAGCCCAGCTGTGGCTGATTAGAGAATCTGCCCAGCAACACTAGGGTATAACTGTGGCCCTCTGGGAAGGGTCTATGGAGGAGGTTATTATTCTGGAGGAGGTTGCTATTCTGAAGGAGTCTATATACTGAGAAGGACTGAGACACTGAAGGAGGTGATGCTGTTGAGAGCTTTTCTTCAACTGAGAAGAAAGAACTGCTAAAGGATCACCAGGACTCTTTTGAGGGCTCCTGGAGTTGGAGCCAACAGAGGACTCCAAGCTGTCTACCTACTGTGGGGCTTGGAGAGAGAGAGAGACTGTTGTATATAGTCCTGTGTATGTCTGTCTTCCCCTCACTGTAAGTAAAGCGCACCTTTCCACTGAAGGCATATGTGTGTGTGTTATTGCACTAAGGCTTCCGCTGCGTAAGAGCTTAAAAGTGCTACTCTGCTATCAAGCCACACATATCGCTAGGGGAATCCCTGATATGGGGTTTTAAGAGACATCTGCGGCTTGGGCGGAGAGGCTTGTCATTTGTTGTAACACTTAACAATTACTGGTACGTTGTTTTGTTAGTTTCTTTTTGCAGACTTGACAGAGATATGGATACTTTTGATTATTGATGTTATTATTGATGCTGATGTTTATTGAATCTTTTTACTGTAATGTGCTACTTTTTTACTGTAATGTGATACTTTTTGCTGTGATGTGATATTGTGATATTTTGATGATTTGTGGTCTGATACTGATTATTTGATATTTATATGTTGTTTTATGAACTTGTATATGTTGTGAACTGTGTAACCTTGTATATGTTGTGAACTGCCCTGAGTCGGTCCCACCGAGTAAGACGGTATAGAAATTGAAATAATAATAATAATAATAATAATAATAATAATAATAATAATAATAATAATAATAATAATAATAATAATAATAATAATAATAATAATAATAATAATAATAATAATAATACTGGCTCCTGGCCAACTCCTGTGACACAATGTTGAACCCGGAGTTAAACCCTGAGTGAATCTGAGTGATTTTCTCCTCCAGATAATCAGCAAACTCCTCAGCGGACCCCTGCCATCCAGGGCCAGATTCCCCCCTACCAAAGAGGTACCTAGTCACTCGGAACAGGGCTGCTGGGAGGTTATCTGCCAACATGATACGAGTGGCAAAATACTGCCGTTTCGCCACCCATGTCACTAATAGAGGATATAGCTCGTGTTCGGTCTGAGATGATCCGGGATCTCCTCCAGTGGTGCTCTAGGCATTTCTTTACACGTTTAAGCTCCCTTAGCTTCTTGGAGAACTAATGGTGGCCCGAGTCCCACTTGTGATGACGTCCAAGGCTGTAGCAGCCCTCTCATTCCAGAGGGTGACCCAGGCCTCAGTAGTATCATGCAGCTGATCCATAGGAAACTCCCCCAGCTCCCTCTGGAATCTTTCTGGCTCCATCAGGCGCCCTTCCTCCAACACATGGCAGTTCCTGGTATGGTGGAGCCAGGGGCGGGCACATTAAATGGTGCCATGGGCCATCAGCTCTCTGCAACAGAAGATGGCCTGCTGACTCGCTGTTCAGCCAAGGATGCCTGCCGCCCCTCATGCCTGGGGGATGAAAAGGCAGGACTTTGCCATTGGAGCTGGGTCGGCCAGCTACAGGAATGCCGCCTCTGCCACCGCAGTCATTACTACCGGACTCCTCTTTTGGACTTCTTGTATGAGTACTGTGATACTTTGTTATTATGATAGTGAGCTTTTGATATTGAATTTGTGATGATATGTTGTATCATACTTTGCAAATTGTAACTGTACCTTGTAAACTGTAATTGTATTTTGTTTTGTAACTTTGTTAGCTACCCAGTTTCAGGCAAGCTGTGTTTCGGGCAATCACACTACCTGAGCAAATAAACCTTTCCACTTTCTCTAGCTGCTGTGACCCAAGTATGATTCCCTGCACCTCTCATGCAAGAGTGCAAATTGAACCCTTTGAGGGACACAACTGTCTACCATTCTCCACATGGTGCAAAGTGTGAGAAACATGGATCTAAATACTCTGTAGGATTCTGATCACAAAGAAAAGTGTGTGTAATTGCTTCCTCTTTGTAGCCTGAGAGACAGAAATTTAGCAGGAATATATATTTTATTTTTTCTAGCATTCAGCTAAAGCAGAGTGGAAATTTTTCCCTGTTAAATTTCTGTTGTCAGACTGTCATTAAAGGGCCATAAATATTCAGTAACCTGGATCACTGTAAACTTTACAACACTGTAAAAAATGGAGTTAACATACCTAAGAATGTATCAGGTCAAAGTGGTGGGCTAACAGCAAATTTTATAATACATTGGGGAGGGGGGCGGTTCTGCATAAGTTCATCAGTTCATATAAAAGAGAAGTGGGTGGGTAAATTGATGCTAATTCCATAATACTTTTCACATTTTGAACAGCAGCTGCTGTAGGTTCAGTCCTAGTCCCAGATGTTATGTGGATGGAGTTTCATTAATATTTTGGGACTATCTTGCAAGCTCCCCCTCTTTATTTTATGAATAGCTATTTATTATCTAATAGCAGTAACATCTGTCCTTTAGAAGTTATTCTGCTTTTTGTTTTCTTTTAAAGTGTGGGGTTCCAAACTACATATTTTCTGATCTGGTTGGAAGTACAGTTTATTAGCTTGCTGTACTCTATAAATACATTAGAGCAGTGATGGCGAACCTTGACACTCCAGCTGTTCTTGGACTTCAATTCCCAGAAGCCCAAGTCCCTGTGAATTCACATGAATGGGTTTACTGTGTGTATGCAGTAAACCTATTCATATAGATCCACAGGAATTTGGGCTTCTGGGAATTGAAGTTCAAGAATAGCTGGAGTGCCAAGGTTCCCCATCACTGCAGTAGAGTATCACATATATAAGATCTCTTCCTTAAAGAAGTGCCATGTTTGTTATTAGTCTCATCTTGCTATATGTTGCCTCCCCCTTTTTTTAAGAAAATGTCATCCAGTAGGCTATAGAGCTAAGTTAGGTATCTGGCTGCACAGCCAGAGGCTGGGAGTTGAATTCCCCACTGGGTTTGCCAGAAAAGCCAGATGATGTCACCTTGGCCATGATGCATAGTCCCTCTCATAAGAAAGGGATAGTAAACCACTTCCGAGTATTCTCTAGTTAGAAAACTCTGGAACTGGTTGTCATATGTCAAAATTGACTTAATGACACATTATTTTTATTTGTCATCCATATAATGAAGCCACCTGCCGAAGCTAAACAGGTTTGCCTCTGGACAACATCTGGATAAAATAATCTTGTATTTATTGCCTTGAATTTCATGATGGAAATGTATTCAATTTAAACATGGTTGAATGACAGAACAAACAAACATTACTTAACTCACACAGATAATTAAAGGTATAAATTCTCACCTTACTTGTTCTTCCAGGAAAACTGGAATTACATTTTATTCAGTCCTTACATTGGTGAAAATGATGCAAATGTTGCCTATTTTGAGTAAAATTGTGAGGATTTTATCCATGCAATTTTCCATGTATCTTTAATTAAGACAGGAAGGAATGTGTATATATCTTTTCAGTTTATAATAGGGACATGCATGGATCTTGAAAATGAACCACCCATATTGTGCTATAATAAGTTAAACAACCATTTTTAAGCTACATAAGTTGTTTGTTGTTGTTCAGTCGCACAGTCGATTCCGACCCTCTGCGACCCCATGGATCAACATCCGCCAGGCACTCCTGTCCTCCACCATCCCCCTCAACTCACCCAGCTCTGTGCCCACCGCTTCCACAATACCATCTAGCCATCTCATCTTTGGCCATCCCCTTCCTCTTTTGCCCTCGACCCTTCCAAGCATCAAGGCCTTCTCAAGTGAATCCTCTCTTCTCATTTGATGTCCAAAGTACTTTAGCTTCATCTTTATTATTTGACCTTCCAAGGAGCAGTCAGGATTGATTTCTTCTAAGATTGACCTATTTGTTCTCCTCGCTGTCCAGGGGACTCTCAAAACTCTCCTCCAACACCACATCTCAAAGGCTATTCTTCTGTGCTCAGCTTTCCTAATGGTCCAGCTCTCACAACCATACATTGCCACAGGGAATACCATTGCTTTGACTATGCGAATTTTTGTTTTTAATGTGATGTCTCTACTTTTCACTATGCTCCCCAGGTTTCTCATCGCTTGCCTCCCAAGAATCAGTCGCCTTTTTATTTCATGGCTGCAGTCACCATCTGCAGTGAGCTTTGATCCTAGGAAAGTAAAATCTGTCACTGCTTCTACTTCTTCCCCATCTATTTTCCAGGGGCTGATAGGGCCTGTTGCCATTATCTTGGTTTTCTTGATATTGAGTCTCAAGCCAGCTCTTTCACTTTCTTCTTTCAGCCTAATCAGGACAACCTAATCAGTACAACATAAGTTGTACACAATCAAATATATTGCCCATAATACAAGACACATCTATGTTATGGACATAGTATGGAGTGCATTCACACATGCAAAACAAATTGACATTGCTGTTAATGAAGCCATGAATATAGTGACAGGATGACTCAAACCTACACCAGTTAAGCAAATATACCCTCTTGTTGGTATCACTCCACCTAAAATCAGGAGAGAAGTAGCAGCTAACACTGAGAGAACTAAACAAGAGAATGGCCTTGAAGCCTTCTGAATGGATATGAGCCTCAATTCCACTGGATCAGATCCAAGAAGAGCTTTATGGTAGGAACAAACATCCTTGAGGGTACACAAGAGCAAACCCAAATTAAAAGCTGGATGAAGGATCTCACTGGGCAAGGAACATCACTAAAGGACAAGGGTTCTCAACCTATAGCCTTTGGGCCATGGCCAACCCACGACACGATTTCATGTGGCCCATGTCACTGCCATCACTGGTAGCAGAAGCAGAAGTGGACACACTTATGACAGCTGCAGAGGCATTTTACAGCAGCATTTATGGCGGGAGGGGAGGGGACCTCCAGTCCAGCCAGCTCAGCTGTCTGAGGGGGTGTGGTCTGGCCCACAGCTTTAAAAGGTTGAGAACCCCTGCTAAATGAGGATATAGCTGAGGAATTGAACCTCCCCTACATCACTTGGAGGATGTTCAGAGTCCCTAATTGTAAGACCAGAATGCTCAAGTGGGGCCTGCTGGTGGACAACAACACACAGTGTGAATGCAGAGAGATTCAGAATCCAGCTCATTTACTGGTCTGCCAAGTATTGCCAGAAACATGCACCGATGAGGACTTAAGTTTGGCTGCTGACAACAAAGCTAAGAAAGTGGCTTCATTTTGGGAACTCAGGGTCTGATAGGGACATGAAAGAAGAAGATTCTATGTTAAGCCTAGTTAACATTTGGCTGGCATTGCCCTTTTGAAAGTATGTTCAGAGGGGCTAATAAAGAATGGACAAAACAAGTTAATACAGTACCAAACCTGTTCATTTCATGGACTTCCTTGATGATGGCTAAAATCAAGGATTTCTTTTCTCTAGCTCTAAATTTTAAACCAACTCAGCTTGCCAAATGGATGAATGCCAAAGACTGTCTGCCACCAGGACAAGATTCTGGCTGGACCATCTGGAAGTCACTTAATAGACTTCAAAGTGAAGTAGTAAGATCAGAGACTAAATCAAGTAAAATGTGTCTACTTGGATACAGGACAAATATTCTGTAAATGTGGAGAAATTTAGTCAGTGCAGCATTTATGTATATGCAATTTATGCCCTATCATGAGTATAAAAGAAGGTCTAATAATTAGACAGGAGAATGCTGTTGAAACAGTTTGCTTCAAGTCAAAAAATAGTGTAATTATTTTACTATTTTAATTTGTTTTTTATTTTACCTAAGTTTCATATACATTTATCATTTTAATTTGTGCAACACTCTGATACAAAGAAAGGATGTTAACATAATCAGTTATGTCCTTCCAATCGACACAGAAGTAGTTTGAATCATAGTGGAAGTGTTCAACAATAATTTATTAGTCAGCATTTCTTCTAATCAGTGAGTGCAAATAAGGTGCTATCTTTTAAGGACTGAATTAACAAACCAGGGGAGTTTAGATCTAATAAAACAACTCCTTAAATATCTCAATTACCTTGAAAGCTCTATTAGAGTCACTACAAGTTGGTTCTGGCTTGACAGCACGTAACAGCAACAAATAAAGAAATCCCTCCCAGCAATAAGTTAGCATGATAAAATTTGCATGTCAAACAAAGTATGAAGAATAAATGACATGTGCATTGAAATCCATCTTAAGATACATCATTTTAAAAAAATTGTATGTTGAGCTTTTATTACCCATCCATACTATTTGCTCTTGTATTCATTCGCAAATGACATTGCATATCAGCCAATGTTTTAAAAATATGTGTAACAGGAATTTTGACTCTCTTTAATTAGCAGCAATTTACTGCTGAGACTCATAGTAGACTTGGGGCAACAGGTGTAAATAATAGATTCTGCTCATTAAATTTGGTATAGAAACAAGAAAAACATGAACAGAAAAGACACAGAGAAATACACTCATAGATAAAATAATCAATTTTTGAAACTAAAATTGAGTAGCAGCAAAATTTTCAAAGTTTTCAAATATTTTCAAAGTTTTAACGTATGGCTTGCCTGCAGATCTTTGGCAGCATCATATATATATGCTCATATATATAATATAATATAATATAATATAATATAATATAATATAATATAATATAATATAATATAATATAATATAATGAATACATGCAATTATGTATATTAATGTGTATAACTATATTATATATACAATTATATTAATATATATAAACACACATGTATAAATGGAATAATTTAATCAAAAAATTTAGCAAATAAGTAATAATATACAAAAAAAGAGGGAAAAGCTTTATGGTTCTTAAACACATCAGATGGCAAGCGTAGGTGATGATTTTCTTCACCACTACCAAAAAGAAACATAAGCATAAACCCTATGCAGGTTTTCATCAGATAAGGCAGCACAAAAGTTGTGGACTATCTAAAAAAAAGTTCCAAAAATTCTGGCCTCTCCCCTCAACTTTTCCCCATTTAATTTTGCCAATACATTGATGAATGTATTTCTTTGCAAATAAATATACAGAGAAATATGTCAATAAAACCAAATATCAATTTCTCTGTCATGTAACAGATGCAGCTGAAGAACTGGATTGAAGGCTCTGAGATAATTCTGAGACCTAAGTCAAACAAAGGAAAGACATGTCCTCCTCTTCCTAATGCTCTTAGTATTCTTCTATTCAGTAGCCCTATTTCTGATCAGTATTCACAGTAAAAGGTCCTAACACTGATAATTGATCAGAAATAAGAAAGTCAGTTGGCTCCAGCAGAGTCATGATTAATTGTCAGGTTACAAAGCTGTATTTAAAAAAGCTGTAAGTGGCATGGAAATTTGTGATGAATTTTAAATATCTCTTGAACCAAAGGCACTTTTAGACCTCTTGCACCAAAGCTGAGAAACATCTCCCTGGCTTATGTCCTTCAATCAATACCATTTAAGTAAATCCTTCTTTGTATCATTATAAAATATCAATTACATACAATTTCATTAGCTGAATGCACTGATCTGAGGAGATTCATCAGTTTGTTTCTCGGGGGGGATGGTTGGCACCAGTCCAATAAAAGGGAATTAACAAAGGAGGCCTATTTCAAGCACTCCTTTGGTCCTTCACTCTAAAGATGAATCCTTCTGTGTGTTTTGGAGGTGGGTGGGTGGCAATTAGCATTCCATATGTGATTCAGCAGTGGTATAATAACCATGAGTTACCAGTTTGCAGCATATTGAGTTAGATAATACAGGAAAAGCAGAGGAAGGTGCAAATTGGCTTTCAAATGAAAAAAGAAGCAAGCAATGAATCACCCTGATGTTCTTTCTGAACTGTAAAGTCATGGACAGAGGCCAATGTACCGCAGAACCTTCTTTCCATTCACCCTCTCCTCAGCCCCAGTTTCTTTGTCTGTGGGTCGAACTGTAAGGCTGAACATATTGAAATGCACCTACAGATCCGCTGTGAGACACAACCTTCCCTTATTTATTCTCATGTTTTTTTCTTCAAAAAATAGGGCTGCCTCAAAACATTTACCTGTGTGAAGTGAAGCAACAAATGTCCCCTCACTTCAGGGAATGTGCCTAATACCCAAAGCCAGTATGAGACCCCTGTGACAGCTATTCCCTTTTCTTGTCAGTAAAATTTGAGGGCCAGTATTCTAGTCAATAGTAAACTACTTCTGAGTGCTGTATACCTAGAAGCCCTGGAAAAGAGTGTCCTAAGTCAGAATCAACTCAATACACATTTTAAAAAGAAGACCAAAAATGGAAATGGCCACAGTGATGTAGAAAGGTTGGTTCACCTGGTCAGTAATATGACTAATCAAGTGGGTAGCACTGTACAAGCAAACAGTCAACCAAATCTCGTTATGGTAGGTCAGGAGTTCTCAACCTTTTAAAGCCGGGGCCCAGGTCACGCTCCCTCAGACAGCTTCAGGGGCTGGACAGCCATTTTGCCCTTCCTCAACCACATGGCACTTCCTAGTGTGGTGGAGGAAGTGGGGGGGGCACATGAAATGGTGCCACGGACCACAGGTTAAGAAACCCTGCTGTAGGAAACTAAACAGCATACTGACCAAAAAGAAAAGCAGTAGCAAGATGGCAGTAGCAGCAGCAGCAACAACAACATTAAGTAACTGATACTTTGTGGTCTGAGACATGCAGAATTTAACACCAGGACTGCAGTGGACTGCAGCAGCTTTGAGGATATTATCAAGGTGCACCTTCACAGCCAGTCCATCTGGCATGGCCTCTACTGCCTCATTTCATGTCTCATTTCATATGTGCCACAGGAGATGACTCCATGATTATTGTGTGTGGACCACTTCATGGCAAACTGGGATCCACCTTCAACAAATTCATGCCAATGGGATTTTTCCTGCTTCAGGAAAAAATGCATTCTCATATACGAGTTGCAGCCGCCACAGCTGATGATGACTCTGTGGTCTTTTTATGACCCTATCACCCTGATCCTTTACTAAGAAGCAAATGCAGGACAGGTGTTGCAAAAAGCAACATAAATTACAACAAACCCTCCAGAAATAATAATTACACTTATATATTGACCATAGTGCTTATGCACTCTCTAGACAGTTTACAAGGTAATCAACATTTTGCCCCTGAAATGCTGGGTATTCATTTTGCCGACCTCAGAAGGATGGAAGGCTGAGTAAACCTTGAGCCCTGGTCACAATTGAACTCATAATGTCAGAACTGTTGGCTGAAGTACAGCAGTTTAAACACTGTGCAACCAGGACTTGGGAAGAAATTGTCAGGTCTCTCCCTTGATCGAAAGCCAGTTGTATCTGACTCTTGGGTTCAGTGCTCATTTCTGTTTACAGCCAAAGAACCAGTGCTGTATGCATCTGCAGATGTTTCCATGGACATGTGGCAGCCACGACTAGACACGGAACACTGTTTACCTTCCCACTGAAGTGGTACCTATTTATCTACTTACAATTTATTGCTTTCGATCTGCTAGGTTGGCAGGAGCTGGGGCAGACAATGGCTGCTCCTTCTGTCGTGCAGCACTTGAGGCTCAAACTGCTAACCTTACGACCTTTCAGTCGTCAGGTTCAGCATTTTAACCACTAAGCCACCTCAGTCCCTTAGAAATTGTCAGTCACAGAAATATAGGAAACTGTCATAAGTCCATCAGATTCAGTTAAATTCTGTCTCCTTGTGAGAATCAATGGTGGGGAGAGAGAGAATTTATTGAGTCTTGGGATATATCATCAGAAAAGCCATGTTAGGAACATTCTGTGATTGATACATTAGCTCCACAAAACAACTCCTGTCTGAACATTTTGGAAATCCTTCAAAGTGATGGGCTCTGTGATGTACATGATCCTTTGCTAAAGTTCACCATAGTAGCAGCTGGAAAATAAGCAAAATCAGCAGATGCTTTCTCCAGAATTGCAACTTCTTCCATGGTGTGATTTGTCCATTAGGTGAGAGGTGATGCTAGTGACTCACTTTCAGTTTCTTGGCTCTCTTTTTGACACTGCCAGGAATTAATATGGCAAATGTCTTCATTCTTTCCACATAAAGGTATTGTATTACAAAGACTTCTCTCTGAAGCCAATGCTTAGAATCAAAGAGGAAACTGAGTCAGCTTTGTTCTTGGGGCCTTTTCCAACCCCCAAGCCTTTGCTAAACCTTTTAGTGAGAGATTTTGCAGGTTTTAAAAATGCCATGGTCTCCTGCACTGAAGCCAAGCATAAGGTTTTGCTTACCTTACACAACAAAGATGTGTGAACAAACGACAACATGTGTCCCCCCCCTTCTTGAAATTTATTTAAATTATCACGTTCCTGAAAATATCCCCAGATATTTCTCCTACCCAGAAATGTCCTAAATTTTCTGAAATTTTGATTGTGGTGAATAAATTGTTGGCATTTGAAGCTAACATAAAAATTTTTATTACAATGCATTTTAAAATTACTTAACAGTCTGAAGATATTTACATATTTTTGAAAGGCAAGGATGAACAAATTATATAATAATTTTGTGTCAAAAATATTCTGGGTTGAAAGGGGTTTTGCTGGAGGAACTCCATTCTGGGGAGGCTCGAATGAGGCTCCTTTTATCTCCCCAAAGTGGTCCCTATTTATCGACTTGCAATTTCTTGCTTTCGAACTGCTAGGTTGGCAGGAGCTGGGACAGAAACGGGCGCTCAAACTATCATGCAGTACCTGGGTCTCAAACTGCTGACTTACCAGCCTTCCAGCTAACAAGGTGAGCTTCTTAACCACTGAGCCACTGCAGTGGCTCACTGAGCCAACACAGGAATTGAACAAATTCCATTCCATTCATGACAGTTTTAGGAAAGAGATCTACAGCTAGTTGTACACCACATTTTCTGCATGAGGAAGCTGCTAGATATCTCTGGAATCAGCGCAGAACACCAAGCAGGTCTGGGGAACAATATTAATTTTTTGTATCACAAATCCCAGAGTTCTTAGACACCATGGCCATTGGTCATACTAGCCATACCAGGTGAGAAATTCTGACACCAACAAAGCAGTAATCTTTGCTTCTGTAAGTCTACTACCCACATCAACTCCCATCTTTATCCTCATCCATGGTCTATGCAAGACTTGGTATCTTTGGTTTGTTGCTCAAACATCAGTACCCTGACAGATCCCACTTCCTAGGGATACCGTGGCATGTCCCTGGGAAGAACAACAGCAACAGCAACAACACTTATATACCACCCCATAGTGCTTTGTGAAATCTCTGGGCAGTTCACAAGGTAATTAGCACTTTGCTCCCAGCATGCTGGGTACTCATTTTACCAACCTTGGAAGTATGGAAGTCTGAGTCAACCAGGAACCCCATCAGGATCAAACTCAGATCATGAACACAGTTTGGGCTTCAGTAGAGTAGTTTAATCATGGTACCACAAGGGCCCATTGCAATATATGCCTATCTACATACATATAGATTATCAGAGAGTAAACAAAACAAAGACAAAAAATGTTGTGGCACCTTAAAGATTAACTCCTGTATTTTAATGTTAGTTTTCATGGATCATGTCCACTTCATTAGATACAAGAGTGGATTTTCATGGTATCCATTTATACATATCTGGTATAGAGGCCCAGAGTGGATGGACACATTCTGTTTGCAAAATCAGTGAGTTATTTACAACCAGTAATAGTATGCAATCAGTGTGGCTATTTACAGCAGTAATAAGAGAGGATCTCTGATGAGTTATTTTTAGGAGTTTTGTTTTGTTTTTGCAAAATAAGCATTCTAACATTACACATCTCCTAATGGATTAATTGAGGAAGCTTTATGGAAGAGGCACAGCCAGAGGTCAACTGTCCTGAGAAGCATCTCCCCACCACCACCACCACCCAATTTTAAGTCTGTTCTGCAAGGTAAATACAACCTCTTAGTTGTGGCATTTTTAAATTTGATAATGCTCCAGAAACCTTTGTTCCATTGTTTTCTCTTCTGGGCCTGTGACTATGTGACCAGCCCATGGCTTGAAAAGTTTGGGCACTTGCCTCTCTAGCACTAGAAGAAAAGCCGTTTTGGTATCTGCTCCAGCCCTATGGAACCTCCTGCCAGTTGAACTGTGTCTCCAGACAGAGATGCTGCCTGCCCTTCAGAAAAGAGCTGAAAACCTGGCTGGCAGGGCAGGTATGGGAAGGCGGGGAGAGAGCAACTCCCCCCAGGCTCATTTAGAGCAGGATCACTCATGCTTTTAATATTTTTAACTATACTGTATTTTAATTGTTGCAGGTGAGAGGAATTTTAGGAATTTTAAGGGTTTCTATATGTTTTAAGCATTGGGGATGTTACGTATCTGAATTGAATGCTGTATGCCACCCAGAGTCGCAAGTCGATTGGGGCAGCTATACAAATTGCAATAAATAAATAAATTATATAACTTAGCTGGCATCCTTCCATCAAAATTCTGCCAAGAAAATGCTGCTCAGAAAGAGTGGGTCAAAGCAAGTTCCTTGGAAACACATCTGCTATTTGATCACCAACCACCAAAATAGAGACTGAAATCAAGGCATAGCTTCCTCACAACTTCTGCCCCTCAGAACAACCAGCCCCCACAGACCACCTTAGAACTATGGAAGGTGAGCAAGGAGCTACCAGATAACTGGGCTCTCTACAGCCACATGACTCTCTATTGCCTGGCCAAGAACAACAATGGCCTGTGTGGAAAGCTTTAAATAGACTGTGTGCAGAGGTAGGAAGAGGAAGGGCTAATCTGAGAAAGTGGAGTTTCCCTGTAGATGACAGCCTGTGTGAATGCAGAGAAATACAAAATATCTCCCATATGATACAATGCACACAATGCCCCTCAATGAGCACTGAAGAGGATCTTATGTTAACAAGAGGAAATGCTGTTGATGTGGGCAGACTGACAGCCAGATGAGAGGTATAGACATTCAAATAAATAAATAAATAATGTCATCTACCCCTTTTTAATTCTATTTTGTTTTTAGATATGTTAATTTTAGCTTTGTATGTTATTATACGCTGGTGGTGCATCTGCCACGAATAAAGAAAGATGCCTGATTTGTGTCCATTAATTCTTTTGCAAACAGATTGTTCTGTTTGACCTATGTAGAGGGCAGAAGGGCATTTTTTGACAGAAGATGGCATACATCACATTAACTGAGGAACAGGTAAAATTACCCCTAATGTTGTGTCTGATGTGTTTGAGGCCAGTAATTTTATCGCCAGAGTAAATGTGGGGACATAGCTGACATCTGGGTTTGTTGCAGGGTGAAATTCCCATCTCTATTTCACTGTTGTGTTGTTTGCTGTGTGTCAATAGTTGCTTGAGGTTGGGGTTTTTTCTGTAAGCAAATAAGGGTCTGCCACCAAGAGCTTAGAAAAGTGAAGTACTGTATTCTTGTCCAGGATAGGTTGAAGATCTTTTATTATGCATGTGAGAGGCCTGCATTGTGGGCTGAAAGTGACAACCAATAGTGTTCCATTGTTTTCTCTTCTGAGCTTGTGTTGCAGTAGGTTGCTTCTGGGTATTCCTCTTGCCCAGTTGATCTGTTCTTTAACCATATTGGATGGGTATTGTACAAAATTCATTTTGTAGATCCTTGATTCTAAAAGAAAGGTAATGGGAAGTGTATAATCATTTTAAATTAAATGTTTTTATGTCCAACAGAAAGTTAGACAACAGGGTTTTGTCTATAAAATAATACTCAGGACTCATTGCACCAAAGCAATAAAGGCACTTTGGCAAGTGCATTGTGTGACACAGCATTCCAAACATCATTTAAAAAAAACATGGGTACAGATTATGAGAATTCAAGAAAAGGTCTTGGAGAAAATCCACCAGGGAGTTCTACATAAAGCAAAGTAGATAGAAATTTCTGTCAAATATGTCTAATTGTGTCATTCACTGATAATTGTGTCCTTCACTGATAATTGTTCTTGACATGAGCAATCAGGATAAAGTGGTCATTTGACAGAAGTCTTGCTAGAAGTCTATTCTCTCTGTTCCTTTAAATGAGGAGCATATTCTTACCCCCTTACTTCTATAACAGGAACTGGAGAAAGCAAACAAGAACCTAATGCCCTGGCTTTTCATGAAACCTGTTCTCCAGAGACTTCACTGGAAATGACCAAGCAAAATATCAGGCTTTTTTAAGAAATGTGTTTTTTTCACAGCTCTGACAGAAAACTCATTTAAGTTTCACACAGTTTCATATTACTCCCAGTCATAATTTTATAATCTTTAATGAGATTATTATATAATGAAGAACAAATGTTCTAACACTACACTTGGTTGTGACTGACATGTTGCCACAAAATTTATGAGATGTCAGGTTAACCCATGTGCTCATTTTATGTATAAGAAAATTTCCACAAATTAAAACCAGACATGTTTTGGAGATGAGTAATAATCACCCTTGTTTTCACACACATGCATACAAAATGAGAAGAGAGAGAGAAAGGAAAGAAGGGAAAGTTTTTAAAAAAGATGTTTCTTTATACTGATTTACTTTTGCCTTATATCAACTTTTCAGTAAAGTGCTTTCTGGCAATTTCAAGTAACAAAAACTGTTAGTGTGTGTCCGGAAACTAACATGATTCTCAAATAACATGACTGTAAGGTTAAAAGAAACCTAAAGCTTTTCTCATGTGGGAAATAATTCAGTTGCCTTCAAATGTGTTATTTTCATATGCATTTTATTTACAATGTAGCTGACATTCACAAACCTGTCTCAGTTAGTATCCCAAAGGGTCACTGTGGTTATCCAAATACGAATATTGATGATCCTCATGGAGATTAGCCATGAAGACTGTCCTAATAATATAATTTGCCTTCTGCATCACAGCATGTCACTCATATCACTGATCCAGTTCCACGAGACTTTCTGGTCCTCAGCCCTTTTAACACACAAAGTCCTCATTGGTCCCATCTCTCTGTTCCCATGTGGAAGCTCAAATGGGCAAAGAGACACCGAGAGCGCCGCTGGGTGAAGACCCGGAGTGAGTCTGATCGAACACTGGTTAGAGCGGCTATTAAAGCCTACCTAGTGGCGATGGGGGTGGTGAAACGACAATATTTCACCACCCTTATTGCCTCTGCTGATAATCGCCCAGCAACCTTGTTCTGGGTGACCAGGTCCCTCCTTGGTAGAGGGGGCCCGGGCCCGGGTTGGCAGGGATCGGCTGAGGACTTTGCTGATTATCTGGCGGAGAAAATCGCTCAGATCCGCTCGAAGTTTAATCCCGGTGTGGAATGTATAGAGCTGGGGTTGACCAGAGCACAGTCTGGCCATGTTATCTGGGATCAGTTTAACCCAGTTGGCCCTGAGGAAGTGGGCAGGCTGCTTGGATCTGTTCGTGCCACTGCCTGTGAATTGGATCCATGCCCTGCCTAACTAGTCAAAGCATCTGCAGCGGTGTCAGGTGGTTGGGTCGAGGTGATTATACATTCATCTCTGAGGGAGGGATGTTTTCCAGCACCCTTAAAACATGCTTTGGTGCATCCCCGCCTGAAAAAGTCGTCCCTCGACCCTATGGTACTTACCAACTACCGACCAGTATCCAACCTGCCCTTTCTGGGCAAGGTCTTGGAGAAGGCAGTGGTGCAGCAGCTACAGGAAGTCCTGGATGAACTGTATTATCTGGACCCTTTTCAGTCAGGATTCAGGCCCGGATATGGTACGGAAACTGCACTGGTAGCTCTGGTGGATGACCTCTGGAGACAGTGGGATGGAGGTCATCCGTCCGTCCTGGCTCTTCTCGATCTCTCAGCGGCCTTCGATACCGTCGATCATGGTATCTTGCTGGGTAGGCTCCAAGGATTGGGGATCCAGGGCACTGTGCTGGCTTGGTTTTCCTCATTTCTGAAGGGCAGGACCCAGTCAGTGTGGTTGGAGAATGAGAAGTCTAGTCCTAGGCTGCTCCAATACGGGGTGCCTCAGGGCTCGGTACTCTCACCTCTCCTATTTAACATCTACATGAAGCCACTGAGTGAGATCATCCGTTCTCATGGGGTGAGGTATCATCAGTATGCAGATGATACCCAGCTGTACATCTCGGCCTGTGGGGACCCAAGCGGTGCAGTGGAAGTCCTTTCCAGGTGTCTGGAGGCTGTCAGGGTCTGGATGGGGGACAACGGGCTACAACTGAATCCCGGCAAGACTGAGTGGCTATGGGTAAGGGGTCCTGCGCCATCGCGGGAGCTACCAGCTTTGGTCCTGGATGGGGCAGTCCTGCTCCAAACAGACCCGGTGCGTAATCTGGGGGTCCTCCTGAACTCACGACTACTGTTTTACATATACAGTAATACCTCATATAACATTAGTATTGAATAACACTAAAATCGCATAACATTAAGCAATCTGGGGGGAAGAATTGCATCGGATAACATTAAGATCCTATGGGATGCATCAGATAACAACCGCTAGAGCCTGTGTGGTTACAATGTATCTCTATGGATCCCATAGGATTTTAACATGCATCAGATAACACTAAAAATTGGATAACACCAAGACTTGTGGAACCAGGTTTTAGTGTTATCTGAGGTTTTACTGTATGTAAAAAAAATCATAAAGACCCAAGGCTACAGTGTTAGTTAGTACTATCATTCTTTCTGGTTTTTTCCTTTTCCCTTCCTTGCTGTTGAACAGTTTTCCTTTCCTACATCTCACCCCACTGCTTTCCTATTCTCCCTGCTTCTTCTACTTTTTCTGTTCTCCCTGGTTCCTCTACTACTTTCCTTTATCATCTGTTGCCATTAGAAGCCAAAACAAAAATCCTCCAGGACTGCTAAAGCACAGCTCAAAACGAGTTACTTGCTATTATGTAATCCATTTTCCAGTTGAAGGTACAACTATGTTATGTTACATACCGATGTTACATACCTTCATTGAAGGTATATCTATGTTACATTACAAATGTAACTTAACAAGAGGTAATGCCACCCTTTTCATGATAAAATTACAGTGGAACCTCATACAACAATTGGCTTGTATAACAACGAAATCGCATAACAATTAGGTTTTGGGGGGTAAATGGCGTCCCGCATAACAATTTTCCCTATGGAAAAAATCATACAACAATTTTTCAATGGGAAAAAACACTTAGCAAAAAAAAAATCATTGTACGATGCATCCCATAGGGAAAATCGCTATATGATGCATGCATCCTATAGCAATTGTTTCGTACAACAAGGAGCCCTGTGGAATGGATTAAAATTGTTTTATGAGGTACCAGTGTACCATAATTCCCCCAGTTCAAGTGCTATCTTGTACTGTACCTCGTGCAACTGCTTTATGTCCTGCTGTAGGTGTTGAGCTAATGACAAGTTGGTTGGGAGAAAATGTTTTTTCTATCTCCAGTTAGCAGTTTCAGATATTTTTTAATTAATAAAAACAACTGATTAATTCAGTTAATTTTGAGGAAAATCCAGTTAAAATATTATATTTAAAATTTGTAACTAGTAGTAAGCTGCTGGCAATTACCCACCACCTCAAAGTTGTGATTTTATCTTTTAAGAATAACAAGAACATATATTTTGTGGGAAAGGATGGTTTACTCTCTTTCATTGATTAAAACAAAGAGCAAGGGATGGTTTTGCACTTGACTCAGCCTCTTAAGAGGTCAGGTTTTGATGACTCCTAACAACTGTTGGAACAATCATTGAGGACAGTGCAAAATTGAGCCTGCTGCACTGAATTTCTTCCCTGTTTTGAAAGTTGGATGTCTTGTTGTGATGGGGAACCCCTGCCAAGTATGACTCAGGAAAAGAATTAAAGCTTGATGACCTCAGCACAGTCCTTAGTGGAATATTTGTCCACACCATAAAACCACTGGACACAATATGGAAAGGCAATTGACATTAAACCAAATGATATAATCCTACCTAATGAGATTATAATGAATCCCAAGTGAGCTGAATACTGTTGGGCATTTCAATGTGTTACTGAAGTAGTTTTTATAGAGTAAAAGTGTTTGTTTGCCAACTGGTGGCCAGACGCTTAGACTATACTTAATCATCAGCTGATTTACATGCTTAAACCTGTGGCTCTCTCTCACTCTCTTTAAAACATAAACATCTTTCTTTAATTAGTACTTTCCCTTTTTCTTTTTAAAGAACATGTTTGGATAAAGGATTTTCCCCTCCCCTTCTTACATAGAGTCCGCCATTTATTTCTACGCTGCCAAGCTAAATTGTTTACTGACTGGAAAAGCCTGCGCCAGGGAGATCAGGTATTCTTTAAACATAGTTTATGAACTTCCTGGTCACTCAATGGAGTTGGTTTTTGACCTCATATTTCTTCATGTAAAAGGTGTTTGTAAATCCACCCAGCTCATTCACCTACTCATATGGTGTTATCATGGTTGTTGTTGTTGTACAAATCTTGCATAATGTTGGTTCTTGGCAGCATTGTGCAAATATGATCTCATTGGCTTAGAAATGTTGCTTACTCTTAGCTTGTTTGAATGTATTCAAAGTGCAACTTTCAGCACTTCCTTTGTTCTGAAGAAATAATAAAACATACTTTTACTAGAATCCAGGATAGCAATTATTTCACCAATTCACCTCTTTTAATAAAATTAGCTTCAAGTCTTCCTCCAAGAATTGATCCAGAACTTTCAATTTCCTTCTTGCTTTCTTGTAAAGAAACTGGTTTTGCAAGGATCGTATGTCCTAAAACTGTACCTTGTCCTTCTGAATCTTTTTCTCATTTTTAACAGTGTCATGTTTCAGCCTAGATAAGAAATCTGAGCTTGCTCATTGCTTCCATGCTGTTTTCAGATCTTATTTGTCAATGTGATCCTTGACTAGATCAGCTCTGGGTGAAGTCCTGGGATCAGATGGCCATAATGAACTCTCAGAACTCACCATGAGCCATGCAGAAAATGCAGTGATGTGGGCAGAAGGAACCTTCAAGTGGATATTTTTGCAGCATAGTCTTTGTGGTGCCACTTATTTTTCAGCAGTGGCAGTGGTGAAAGAGCAACAAACAATAGCTGCAAAAATGGCCTTTGACAACCACTTGAAGACTTCATGTGGCACAATGACTCTCCCTTGACTTGATACATGGTCAGTGAAGAAGCTGAAGACACTCACGATGACCATGGATTTTGACACAAGACTAACTGTGTTCAATAATTTAGGAAAGTGGAATCATCCTTATCTGCTATTGTCACATAGATCATATCAGTGTGACCCCTTATGAATTAATTGATTTACCTCAGTGGGTGAGGAGTCTTAAACAAATGGCCTGTGCTGTTTGGTTTTAATTAACAGAGAAAAGAAGAGGGGGAAAAGATGAAAATGCAATGAGTTCAAATTCCACATGGACAATGAAACTACATCCTATTAACATTGATTTAAGGTTCTAACTCTGTACATGTTTCATCCACAGAGTTCTTTGTGTTTTGAGTTTTACTAGACAAGCTTTAGGGAGACTGTAATATTGTGATTTGAATACAGAATTTCAAAGAAAAGCAAGGAAAAATAAGGAAACCTACCTGAATGAACAGTGCAAAGAAATAGAAGAAAACAACACAAGAGGCAGGACTAGAGATCTTTTCAAAAAATTGGGGAAATCAAGGGAATGCTTAAAGCAAAAATGACCATGATAAGGGACAAAGAAGGCAAGGAGACAGCTGATGCAGAAGAGATTAAGAAAAGATGGAAGGAGTACACAGAGGAAATCTACAAAAAGGACCTCAACACCAGCGATGGGATGTAACAGGTTCTCACCAGTTCTCCAGAACCGGTAGTAATTTTTCCCAGTGTCCCAGAGAACCTGTAGTAGCTTTTGGGGGGAACCACCTTCAGGGCTTACCTTTTCACTGGTTCCCCCCCTGCGCGTGCATGCCAAGCACTTGGTGTGCATGCACACCTAGTGCTTGGCACATATGCACGGCCTCCTTGCTGTCCTCCCAAACGGGGAGGAGGAAGAGAAGCTGCTAGCCTGAAGCTCCATATCCTAAAGCTTCCTATTTTTATTATTTTGTATTTTTTTCTTTGGCCCTGCCCATAACATGACATCATGATGTTAGCTCCTCCCACACTGTGATGACATCATGGTGGGGTAGTAAAATTTTTGACATCCCACCACTGCTCAACACTCCTGATAATAACAATGATGAGGAAATTGAACTTGAGCCAGACATTCTAGCGAGTGTAGTCAGAAAGGCCCTAAAGAGCAATGCAAACAACAAAGCCAGTGGAGATAATGGTATCCAAGTTGAACTTTTCAAAGTCCTAAAAGATGATGGAATCAAATTGTTGCATTCTATATGCCAGCAGATTTGGAAAACACAACAATGGCCACAGGATTGGAAAAGATCCCCAAAAAGGGTAATGCCAAAGAATGTTCAAATTATCGAACAATTGTGCTCATCCCACATGCTAGCAAGGTGATGCTCAAGATAATACAGGATAAACTGCAGCAGCACATGGAGAGAGAATTACCGGAAGTGCCGGACTGGGTTCAGAAGAGGCAGGGGGACTAGAGACCATGTTGCCAACATACGTTGGATCATGGAAAAAACAAAGGAATATCAGAAACAAGTCTACTTCTGTTTCATTGACTACACTAAGGCCTTTGACTGTGTGGACCACAACAAAATGTGGCAAGTAATTAAAGAGATGGGAATACCAGAACACCTTATATGCCTCATGAGAAATATGTACATGAATCAAGAAGCAACAGTTAGGACAGAATATGGAAGGACAGAGGTGTTTGGAATAGGAAAAGGAGTAAGACAAGGCTGCATTTTGTCACCCTGCTTATTCAACTTATACAGAGAGCACATAATGCACAATGCAGGGATGGAGGAATCACAATTAGGGATCAAAATTGCTGGGAGAAACATCAACAATTTGAGATATGCAGATGATACCACCCTAATGGTAGAAAGTGAGGAAGACTTTAAAAAGCTCCTGATTAGAATGAAAGAAGAAAGTGCAAAAGTTGGCTTGAGACTCAATATAAAGAAAACCAAGATGGCTAGATGGTATTGTAGAGACAATGGGCATAAAGCTGAGCGAGTTGAGGAGGATGGTGGAGGACAGAAGTGCCTGGCGGACAGTGGTCCATGGGGTTGCAATGGGTCGGAATCGATTGTGCGACTGAACAACAGTACTGAGACTTTATAGGACACTTCAACCAGTTTCTGGGATGGTACCTTGGTGATGTATGGGATTTAATGTAGCATCTAGTTTGGTATAGGTTTCAAATGTTAAAGGTAAAGGTTTCCCTTGCTCAAAAGCCAGTCATATCTGACTCTAGGATTCAGTGTTCATTTCTGTTTCAAAGCTGAAGAGCCAGCGCTGTCTGCATTTGCAGACGTTTCCATGGTTATTTGGCAGGTATGACTAGACACCAGAGTGCATGGAACACTGTTTGCCTTCCCACCAAAGTGTTCCCTATTTATCTACTTGCAATTTCTTGCTTTCAAAATGCTAGGCTGGCAGGAGCTGAGACAGAGAAGGGAGCTCATTCCATTCTGCAGTACATGAGAATCGAACTGCTGACCTCCCACCTTCCAGTCAGCATCTTAGCCACTTGAGCTACTTGTTATTTATATGCTATATTCTATTCTTTTTTAAAAAATTGGACATTCTTGCAAAGTTTCTGATTTTTTAAAAATACTTAATGTTATTTTCATAAAGCCCAGAATATTTTTTTTGAGAAAATTATCTTGTTAATGAATGAATTATGGATATCCTAGTTTATGAGAGTTTGTGGTTGGAAGATATACCAAGATTGTCTATGAAGTGTTGGGATACAAAAGTATATGAAGTAGCAAAAAACCCAACAATGTTGATAAAGGTAAAGAAAAACAGCACAGAGATAAAAGTCAGGTGTGTAGCCATATCGGGGTGAAGGTCCTTCTTTTTAGAGATTATGGGAAGTCGTAGATCTGCTACTTCACTCAAGTGTGTATACATGTGGTATGCTTTCTTATTTTATAGAGAAAAACAGATATTACAGAAAAGAAATAAATGCCTTTCTAGTGTTCTGTCGTCCAAGGAACTCAATTTTAGGTCATACTGCCCTTGAAAGTATATAACAATACTGCTTTTACACCAACACTCTGCTGTGACATGATGACTAAATTGCTTGAAACCAAGCAGTTCTGTATGAGAGTGCAGAAACAGTTCCTAAAAGCCAAATGGTAAATCATTTACCAAGTGATACAGGAACTCATTGAACTGCTGATGATATGTTTGGGCATTATAAAGTCAGGGTTTCCCCAAAACAGAGACTGTACTGAGCAAAGAAAGTAGGTTATAACTTGCAGCATAATACAAGAAGCAGATAAGACAAGAATGGAGTTGAAACATGGAGGAAAAAATGAGAAAGTAAATTTCCACATCCCTAGCTTGCTTTCTTACTCTCATCCCCTTTTCTACATTTGTCACATTGTTGAAGAAGACCTTCCTGTGCCATTTCTATCTTAATTCATTGATGTGGGGCAGATGAGCCAGGATGACCCCAAGGACATTTTTAGCTAGGCTTTGGGCTCTACTGTCCTGAAAAGTAAATATCAAGAACTTCCAGGGATTTAGGGCATGAATTTAATGTGTTGAATTATGCTCATTAGTTCATTTATTTCTTTTATTTCATTCATTAGTTAAGGGTGGTGTTTCAATTGGGGAAAATAAAAACATTATGTTCATAAAATTTAGGTTTTCATAAAATGTTCATAAAATCTAAGGTTTTCTGAGCTAAGGTAAAGGTCATCCTTGATTGAAAGCCAGTCATATCCGAATCTAGATTTCAGTGATCATTTCTATTTATAGCCAAAGAGTCAGCACTGTCTGTGTCTGCAGACATTTTCGTGGACATTTGGCAGGCATGGAATGCTGTTTACCTTCCCACCAAAGTGGTCCCTATTTATCTTCTTGCAATTTCTTTTTTTTTTGATCTGCTACGTTGTTTTAACCCAAAACCAGAAATCCCAATTTAATTTGTGTTTATTATTATTTTTCAATAAAGATGCTTTAACCTTTATTTTCCATTCTCCCCTACTCTACCCACTATGCACATGTGTCCATAAGCAGCCGACTGTACACACAACAATTCACCACAGGTGAATAACTGCAAAGGACTTATTTTTAATAAATATTTCACTAGTCAAATCACGAAGAAAAAGAGTTTTCCCTTCACGATTCCTTGAAAGCAGTTCTTCAATAAGAGGGAAAGCCAAAAGGAAAAGTGGTTATGACTTCAAATGAGAAACTTGCTACAGTGTATCCATTCTCACACTAATGTATCTATTCTGGTGTGGAGAGGTGTTTTTTTAAGGAAAGAAGGTTAGAAAGAGGTTTTTTTTTTAAACCTTCATAGGAAATGTTTCTGAAGTCTGGTCCAAAGTGTATGTGTCAAAAGAAAGGTTATTGTGTCCTCTTTCTAGTGCTCTTTAGATCACTTTGATTGATTGATCAGTTTTTGTTTTTGTTTTTTGTTGGATCACTGCCAAACACACACACCCCAGTGCGGAAATGTCATTTGAAAGAGTCACGTTTTCCCTCAATATCTTTTTTGTGGATTCCTGCATTGGCGTCATTTTTCTACACATGTTGTATGCGAACTGTGTCCACCTCAGGAAGTTGTCATATTCATTTTTAAAATTGCTTTTACCTCATTTTTGGGATTTTTGTGACCTAATTTTAGTGGTTTTTTGTAAAATGCTTCATAGATTATGTTTCCAAAGTCCAATTTCAAATCTTAAAGTGTCCCCACAAAGGTTAATATTTCATCTTTCAAATGCACTTTGGATAATCTGAATTGGTTGGGTTATTTTTTATTGCCCCCGCCCGCCCCCGCCCCCGCCCCCGCCCGCCCCGACAACCTACCCTCCCCCCAGCAAAACTGTCACTTTTCCAATGCTACTTCCGAAAGTGATGATGTCATTGCTTTGCATTCTTAAAGTCACCAAGACGATCTTTCAAATGACATAACCCTTATTTTCATGAGTGCCTTAGTTTTGGTGTTGCAGCTTGGCAAAAGTACATAATTTTTGTTATATTGCAAGAGCTGCCAGACCAGCCAAACATAACATGTTCATAGAATTCACGTCAAAAAATGAGAAGGAACCCATGGTTGGTCACCTTTGTCTCTCCATTGAAAACCGTGCTCTGGAAGACCTTTGTATAGGAGTCTTCCCTGTCCTCTTACCATAAAACCACTCAGTTTTCTTCCAGATCTTAGTCAGTCTGCTAGTCTTAGGGCACACAGAGGAGGCAAATGATATAACTAGAGAACATCTTGCTTTCCTAGCAATATGGTCAGAAACTGTTGGATTAAGCTTGGAATGCTACCATAGCATGCACATGTATGAGGTCTACACACAGGTAAACATGATCCTTTTCCATCACCAAGTGGCCAACATCCAATCCTGACAAAGTTGCTAGGTTTTTTTAATTGTTCGATTGTTTAATTGTCCATCCCTTTCTTTGTCTGTTTTTCAAAGATACTCTTATTTGAGTCGATGTTTAAAATTGTGCACATTGTTTTAACTCACTTCTCTCACTAAGACTTTTTGGATTAAGCGGTAGACCTATCCACTGCATAGAATCACTTTGCAACCCAATACATATCAATCCACTGACTCTAAGACTAAAATTTGGTTGTTCATATATCCTATCCTAAAGTGTGCCAACAGTCGTATTTTGTGTTTCTCCACTAACAGCGAGGAGTGTTCTCCAACCGGTCTGCTTAATCCCAGCCAAATTTCCACCAACACCAAAGATCAACCTGGCTAAACTCTGCCTTCACTGGATGGCTTTGGTCATTTGTAATCTAAGAAATGTGGAATCACATTCTAGTCTTACCTCCTTATTGCTCATTATATTTTCAGGTGAAAGGAAAAATAAACAAAAACTACCTCTATGAAGCTTTTCAACTTAAAAGCTGAAATCCACTTGGAATGGTTGAAAGCAATCACACTTACATATTCCTTTTGATCCTGGGGTCTTGGGTGTCCATTATAAAACCATCGATACAGTTCGAAGAATATTAGGAAGGTGCATATTATCTGGGGAATATCCAAATGATACCTTTGCTTTCTTTCTGCTTAAGGTTCCTCCCACTTTCTTTGGTCATAGCTTTGATTACATCAATGGCTACAATTTAAATCAAGTTCAGTGGAGTTAAAACAGACTAAATTATAACATTAAAAGAATTCATAAATTCAGCACGGTGCCTTGAGCCCACATTTGATTAGCTGGCCAAACACTTATAATACTATCACTCACCATCAAATACTATATTTTCCTTAGGCTGTTTGCTTTCACATAATAAATTTAAATCCACAGACACTTACATATACTGAGTTACCATTTAGCAAATATAAATGCTATTATAAAACTGCTGAAAGGAAAGATCAAGAGGTCTCAATTTTCCAGGCAACCATTCAGAGATATATGGAAGTTAATATTGGATGGAAAGGATTCTCAGAATACAGCCACACACACAAAATATGGCTGCTGATATAGCTGACAATACTACATGGAGGATTTGCATGTCAAGATCAGGGCTAAAGCACAGCAAAACCTATTATAATGGTACCTCGCTTAAAGAGCACAATGTGTTCCACGGGATTGCTCTTTAAACGAGTTTGCTCTTTAAGTGAAACACCATTGTAAGTGACCAATTGTGACTTCGAGGAGGGGATTGTGAACCTCAATTTAGTTGTTAAGAAAGTTTTTGGTTGGTTTTAGTTGTTAAGCAAGGATGACTATTCAGAGAAAATTCTGCTCTTTAAGCAAGTTAGTCTCTAAGCGAGGTGCTCTTTATGCGAGGTTTTACTGTATTGTATACCACCTAATATGGGGAAAACACCCAAGCGTAATAAATTAATTAAATAAAACTGTAGTGTCAGAATCCTATTTAAATTCACTCTACCTGTAGACCTGAAGATCTTCAGTTCCAATAATCTGAAAGTGATGTCGCTATCCAATCTCAACAAGTGTTTTGATGCTTGTTTTCTAAATATAGGAATTATTTTAATTTTTCATCAAGTCACCTCTAACTTATAGCAAATCTGTGAATGAGAAATTTTCAAATTGTCCTATTCTCAACAGCCCGGCTCAGTTCTTGCAAACTCAATTATTACATATAATTAAATTATTATATATAATAAAAATATGTACTTCATTGCAGTCATTGCAGATCGGACATGTTTTAATGCCAGATGCCTCATTCCAAAAGGGTACTATGAGATGCAAGACTGAAGTAAATTTGTTGGAAAGTTTTAAGGCTGTAAGGTTTTAGTCCTTTTAATATTTAATATTCTATATTGCAAATCTTTCCATGTAGTAGTATGAATAATATCAGGTGGTTATATATTTCTTGTCATATTTTAAGGTTATTAAGGTATATAATATCATCAGATACAGCATGTTCCAAAATCCTTATTAATGCCCTTTTCTTATTTTCTGTTCATGTTTAATAAAAATAAAAACCAAGATATATGTCTGTTAGCGGTGTTGTAAGCATAATGGAGGGCTCCATGAATGTATCACACTTTGAATCTATGAAAGCATACAAATAAAAATCTACTATTGAGGTAGCAGTTTTCAAGAAGTTTTACGCAAAAGTACATAAAAGTACTGTAGGTGGGGTGTAAGCTCTCATAACTACAAGTGAGAATTTGCTTTCTCTTTATCCCAATTTCCTTCTGTCAAAGTACTGTAGCATGGTGCTCACTACCCAACCTGCTTGTCAATTATTAGGCACTGAGTGCCTATTTATCTACTTGCAAATTTTCGCTTTCTAGCTGCTAAGTTGGCAGGAGCTGGGACAGACAATGGGTGCTCACTCTGTCATGCAGCACTCAGGTCTCGAACTGCTGACCTTTCTGTTCTCAAGCTCAACGCTTTAACCATTAAGCCACTGCAGCCCTACATGCACACATACCTCATGTAAACCATTGGTATTACTGAACATATTAAAAACATGACATTATTATTATATTCAGTAACACCAATGGTATATATGAAGTTACCCTGTTGATTGCTTTCCCAATACTGTATGTTCTTTTAAGTGTAAAGAACTCTTCTGGGTCATGTGTATAAGGTTTGATTTGAAAGAAAGGTTTATGGAACAAACCCTCAACTCCCAGAGTACAAACTTTACATGAGAGAAAGAATCTTTTCTTGACTGTTTTCTGTGTTGAATTGTCGCTCTTGGCCTGCCTGAAGCAACACTTGTATCCCTAGAGCTCTGTAGTCTGTTTAGTTTCTATTCACTGCCTGCCCTCTGGCACTGTTGCTAATGTGCCCCAGAAGGCTTTGCTCCTGTCATTCCCAGCATGTAGGGTTGTGCAAGCAAAGCTGAAGGATAGCAAAATAGGGGAGGGTGTTTTTTGTTACCGCTATTTTAGCCTATAGGCTAAAAAGTGAAGAACATTTTTTGAAAGGTTTATCACCAGCACTCCAAGTTCCCTGACCTTTACTAGGTAAAGGGCATACAGTTGACAACATTCTGTGAGATGGTAAATTGAACTTGACCATAATCAGTTCTAGGAATATTAACCAGAGTTTTGAATGTACCAGATCTTGGAATGTTACCTTTAAAAATTATCACTCTCCAAAAGGAGTAGCCATTAGGTGGCCACTGCTTTGTTAGCAGCAATTGCCTGAGTTATGCAATTTTACTCAAGCATACGTAAAACACCAACAGCATTCTGGCCATTTATGTAGATTTCTTTAAATATGGCAATAAATATTTTCACATATACTAATATGTCTGTACCGTGTTTTCCCGAAAATAAGACATACCCATAAAATAAACCATGGCAGGATTTCTCAGCAGTTGTGCAATAAAAGCCATACCCTGAAAATAAGACATAGTGATAGGCGTGGCTTTGCAGTGTCCTGGCGTGGAACAGTAAAGAAGACGGGCAGCCAGCGGTGTAATAAAAATAAGATATCCCCTGAAAATATGCCATAGTGTGTCTTCTTGAGGAAAAATAAATATAAGATGGTGTCTTATTTTCGGGAAAACATGGTACCTTCTATGTTTCTTTGCTTGGCTTTTTCATTCAATAAATATGATTTATTTAGCTCAAGGTACAATAAAGACAAAAATGTAATTATTATTACCAACTAATTCAGTCCCACTGATTTAACTGTCGAATGGTGAGTCAACCTTTATGCAGATCAACTTTATACATTAGCGATCTTCTAGTTCCGTGGTGGCAAACCTATGGCACATGTTCCAAAGATGGCATACAGAGGCCTCTCTATTGGCACATGTGCTGTCAAGGGGAAGCCCTGCCCCACCGGCTGGCACCAAAGGCAATGCCTCTTCCCCACCACCCCTCTCCCTCCACCAATGGAGAGGTGAAACAGGAGTCTGAAACCCCACCCAAGAGGTGGCAGTGAGGAAGAGGCGAAGCAAACACACCCACCCACACCTTTCCAAGAAGTCCGGTGCACCCATGGGGGGGAGCACCTGGGGAGGTGAGGGGACACCTCAGGGATGAGGTGGGGAACACCTGCAGGGGGGGCACCCACAGGGGTGTGGGGAATACTCATGGGATGAGTAGCCACACCCACATGACTTCATCAGGGGTGCGCCAGTGATATCACATGGGTATATGGGCATGCACAGTGCCTGTCTACATGCTACCTCCTCCTCATTGGGCCCTCATTCTCTAAAAGTTTCACCACTTAGTTTAAAGCCAAAAAGCTTAGGGGAAAACCCAAATCATTTTTAAGAGGACCATATTTAAAATGTCGGATTGCCTGTAAAACTGCAAAAGATTTGCTTTTTTTATTGATGAATTAATTGTCTGTTTAACTTGGATGATAATAAGGTCTATTCTATTCCCTTTCCATTGAAATAATGACCTTCTCACTTCTTTGTAGTAGCCTAATTGAGGGGGACATGGATATTTACAAGTTCTTCCAAAGCCCTATCCTTTCTCGTACTTTCTACTTTCATTACCAGGCAATTCTTCTGAAATTATGGTAAATGCTTTTAAGTTAAGGTGCAAGTCAGACTTGAAACACCTAGATTCCATGGCAATTAACTTGTAATACATTTACATTAGAATTAATGAGCTACACATTAACATTACAAGCACCAATAAAAAGGGCATGCCAACATCTAATGTCCTACTTTCTCTTTGAAATGCCTTGGTCTTCTGTTCATGATAAGGTCAATCTTTTGAGAGTATGGATTCATCCTTCACAATTCTCCTCTCTTACTAAATCTTCTCTTTTCTAAAAATCCATGTCAAGAACTTTCTGTTATAAATGCTCCCTACACTATGCAATGTAATGGATGAATCTAGAAAACTTCTGAGGTTGGTAGTCACCAGTAAAGGGAATGGCAAGATCACCAAGGACCTTATGCTCTTTGCAATATTGATAGCCTAGCCGTGTAGAGGGAAGGTTTCCAGTCCTCTCCCCCCATAATTAAAATATAATATTTTATAGCCTGACAAAATTTACAATGACCCTTGGCATGTAATTATAGTGCTTTTAAAAAAGAGATCCCATAAAAATATACATGATTAGAAAGTTAAGGAAATGGATAAAATTACATCGATGTGCCAAACTATTTACAAGGGATAAACCATCACTGAATGAGGGAGAAAGTAAGTTCACTGGCACAAAAGCCCTTGTGAATGAATTTATCCCCCACACCTTCTGATAATAGTTCAAGCCAAAACGGTGCTGAAAACATGCTATTTTCAAGAAATCCTTTTCATAGAAAAACTGACTTCTAGGAATATTCTGGAATGGACAGGTTGAATTAAGTGTTGGCTGGAGGTACTAAATGACAAACATACATTGTCTGAACTCAGCAAATAGTTTCTTGGTGACTGCATAAGCATTTTCAATAATGGATCAGTAGTCGACAAGCTTTCAAAATGGTTTGTCTAGCCTTCTCTCTGATGACAAGCTTCCAATCTCTCTCATTTCCTCACTGAAAAACACCACTATAAACTTGTTACTAGACATTCCTGTTCCTTTTTATTAATGAGCTCCATTTATTTTAAACCATTGGCATATACATTTTTTTAAAAAAATGAATGACCTCTCCTAAAAACAGGTTTCATTTTCTTTTCTTTTGATGTACACCCAGGCAAGATGTTCCACAATCAGGTGTTTCATAGAATGAATGAAACCTGATGTTTCTTTGAGTCATTTCATCTGACTCAAAATATTAACAAACGGTTTTTACATAGAGAGAGAAACAGCATACATGGTGGAACATTAGATCTGAAAAGTAAATTTATAGAAAACTTCATGTATAAGACTTTCAGTCTTTCTACCACCAGCACCTCACTTGTTTCAAATACCGTGGGCTTAGTACTTTGTGAAGATAAAATGTAAGAATGAGTCAAAGAATTTAGTTGTCACTTATAATATCCATCAGAATGGTTTTCCCTGTAGTCTCTGTGTAGTGGAGTAGATGAATGCCATCCAGAGTATGTAGAAAGAGTCTACTGGAAGGAGTAAAGACGTCCCAAAGAAACAACTTTCTTGCTTCCCTCTTTCTTGCCCTAGGATTCTGATATTGTAACCTTCTGCTGTATTCTTATGGTTTGTTAACTGGAAAATGCACATGTGTTAAAACAGCTGTATTGTTCCGGGCTCAATCCTAAACACAATGCAGCATCTGTAGTGCATGACACACAGGCGTCAACTGAAGTGCATAAACCTCAAGACAATGATATGGTGTTGTGTTTTGCCAAGAATGTCTGTTAGAATAGTGTCTTGCGGCAGATCTGGGGTATACAAAAGTTGACATTTTCCAGCTGTGTACTGATGCTTTCATTCTGATTTTAACTCATTTCCTTCAGCCGATGAAAAAGCATTACAATGGTCAGAATCTTAAGCCAAGACATAAAGCAACACATCTTTGTAAACATTACTTTGACATTTCTAGTGATTGATTCTATCCTTTTTGAATAACATAACAGGTGAAAGAGAGATGGACCAGATTAATCAGTGAGTTTATTTAAGAAATATAACTTTAAATTTAATTAAAAGGGTGCTCAGTCCATGAAGAGCTCCCAAATACAAAAAGGGGTGATAGGACTGTTTAGGACAGATTGGTTTTCTGCTTTGTCTTTTAAAAGGATGAGTATCAATTAGGTTTCAGAGAATTGAACACAGAGTCAGTACACTAAGCCCACACATTCATCTATTAGAAGCAGGGATGGGCAAAGTGCACCCTTCCAGATAATGTTGTTGCAAATCACATCAACATTATCTAGGGTACCTAATGATAAAGTACATTGGAAGCTGAAGTCCAACAAGGTCTGCTGGGCTTTATTTTCCCAATCCCTGAGCATAAGTTATAAATGTTTGTTTGTTTATTTGTTGTTCTCATTTTTCCAAATAAATGTTCACAAAGATGATGGGGCTATGATATGTCCCTCAGGGCTCCATCTAATGTTGGGCAGAAGCCTGCAGGCTACATATGTTTGGGGGGAAACACACATATATTAGTTACTTATGGCTCCTTCAATGCATCTTTGTTTTTTTTCTCACTCTAAAACTACTCTGATATAACACTCATGGATCAATATTACTTCATACATTGATGTTTGTGTGCTAGCTGGATAGCTAAGTGGTTTAGGTAGAGGCTAGGAGTCCAATTCCCCACTGTGCTTCTCAGATAGAAAGCCAGCTTGTATAGCCATGAGCAAGCTGGACAGGCCCAGGGTACCCCCGGAAGAAGGGAATGGTAAACTACTTTTGGGTACTTTCCTAGAAAACCCTTAACAGGATCCACAAATGTTAGAACTGAATTGACAGCACACAATTATAGTTAAGGATATTTGTATGCCATCAAGTCAATTCCAAGTTTTGGTGATCCCTTTCAGAGCTGACTAGAGCTGAAATTGATGCATGCTCCATCCATTAAACATCCTTAAACCCAGATGAATACTGATTTGCCACTTATTGAATATACAGTAATACCCCGGATAACGCTTGCATCGGATAACGCTAGAATCGGATAACGATGCAAGTTTTTTGGAAAAAACTTGCATCGGATAACGATTATTTTAGCATTGTCCGATGCAATGGTCTACAGGTGTGGGTGGTTTGGGTAGAACTACCCAATCCACCCCCCACCCGCAGCAGTCTCTGCCACTGCAGTAGGGTTGAGGAAAAGCACCCGCATTTCCCCGACTCTACTGCAGTCGCAAAGCCTCCTTGTCTCTTTCCCTCCCTGTATTTAAACTACAGGGAAGGGGAAAAGAGAGATACGTGATTGGTTCTCTAGAGAACCAATCACATCTCTCTCTTTTCCCCTCCCTGTAGTTTAAATACAGGGAGGGAAACGGAGGGAGAGAAAGAAGGAAGCAGTTCTTTTTTCCTCCCTGTATTTAAACTACAGGAAGAGAGAGGCTTGTATTTTAAATACAGGGAGGGGAAGAAAAAAACACAACCCTCTCTCTTCCTGTAGTTTAAATTTAACCGCTGTGGGTGGGGGTGGCTTTAAAGGCAGGGAGGAAAAGTTCTTTCCCTGCCTGCCTTTAAAGCGGTTTGTCCCTGAAGTCAGGGCTTTTTTTTAGCATTGTTCAATGCATGCATCGGACAACGCTAAAAATCGGATACTGTCATGACTTGTGGAACCAAGTCATAACGTTATCCGGGGTATTACTGTACTCAAGTATAAGCCTAGTTTTTTTGTCCCAAAAATGAGCCTCAAAAAGGGGAAACGTCTTATACTTGGGCCAATGACCATGAGGGTCCAAAGACCGTGTCAGATTGAGTTTCACCAAAAATTTAATTAATTTTACCATATTGTCATGTATTTTAATTATTGAAACTTACTAGCAGCTGCTGCATTTCACATCCTTGGCTTATACTCGGGTCAATCTATTTTCCTGGGTTTTCAGGTCAAAATTAGGTGTCTCGGCTTATATTCAGGTCAGCTTATACTCGGGTATATATGGTGCTTTTTTAAAAAAATGTGCTACCCTGCCTAACAGCTTATCTCTGAAAGGCAAGATGGGGAAAAAGTTTTAACTATCTCCTAAAAGAGGTAAGGGACATAGACTAGTAGGTCCCCTGGAAGAGGCAATTTCATGACTCTTGGACTACCAGAGAGAAATGCTTGCTAATAAATGGAAGTCTAGCATAAAAAAAGAAGAAACTAAAGGAGACATACTTGATCTTAAATCTTGTGATGAGAAATGTTTTGGGTATGGCTGTTTTTTTAGTAAATAAATAAGGGAGCAGGCCAATGTTCAGGTGAAGGTTGGATGAAGCATCACTTCAACAGCAGAAGCAGACTGCCAATGGGCCAGCATGTTTCTAGAATTCTCCCAGTGCTCCAGGACAAAGTTGTACCAGAACAGATGTCCACCTAGCTGTGAGGAGGAAAAAGCAGCATGCCTAAGTGGCCACACAAAATCCAGCCACATACAGCCTTCAGATGAGCATTGTTAACAAGCTCTATCTAGTATTTAGATAGGTTTAGAGTCAGATTGAGGATGTTGCCCTTGTTCTCTCTCCACATATTTCCTGTAAATGCATTGCCACATGAATATGTCTCTACCTTTGAAGCAACAACAGACAGGAAAACCAGATAAAATATACCTGGTTTTTCCATGAATACTTGGTAACAAGGGCCTATCTGACTCTGTTCAACACAGGTTGCAGGCATGAACTAAGTTGAGACTTGCACTGTGCTATTTCTGAGAAAGTTATGATCAGGGATTTGTCTTAATCCCATCTTTAATTCAAATTAAACCTTTATTTAGGTTTTGAGGAGAAGTTAATCAAAAGGCAGATTTAGTGAGATAATATACCCAATTGTAGAATCATTAAATCTCCTCACACACACACACACACACACACACACACACACACACACTTTTAAAGCATAGGACAAATGCTCAAAATCTGAGCTCGCTAAGCCATTTATTTGGGACCTAAAGGCAGAGAAATGATGTGAACAGAGCAGTTCATTTTCATTACACCCAGTAATGCAGCAAATACCTTATCTTATGGAGGGAGAGCTAATGTTAATGGCACAGGTTTTATCAAGACCATATCCTTTGCTTGTCTTGAAAATGACTCAATGCCAGAAGAGCTGCCTTGGATCAGATGAAAATTCCACCTAGTCTATATAACAGTTAGTCTTTAAAGTGCTACAGCATTTTTGTTTTGTTTGTTTTTCTCTGATATGCCTGAAACACAGACTAATATGGCTACTATTCAAAAACAATCCATCTAGTCTAGCACTCTTTCCCTGCCTCCATGGTAGAAAAGCATGAACACTTTCCTACAATTTAGTGATTTGCACACATCTGGGTCCAAATCCTCAAACGATTTTTTTCTTGCATTTCTACTTGCTTTATCAATGACTGCTTTAAACTAGTCCTCAATTGTCTTGTCCTTGCATACAAAGATAGACATACATCTGTCTTATCAGTGAGGAGGGCAAGGAGCTAAACCTCCTCAAAAATTTTCTAGGTACCTTGCATTGGTAAGAACAATGTTTTGTGTCAGACTGCCATATTTTTTATACATTTTGCCCATTTCTGTATAAAAGCACGCAATGGCATGAAGTGTGCAGAGTGTGTATCATACTAAAGCTGGAAACAGATGTTCAGTGAAAACCACATGTCCTATTCTTTCAGTATTTTACTCCATCAGCAATTTGAGAAGCCTGAATGTGTTATTAGAGCTACAAAGGAAGCCTACAAAGGAAACTAAGAGCCCTGGTGGCTCAGTGGTTAAACTGCTGTACTGTAGCCAAAATGCTGTGAGTTCAATCCTGACTGGGTTCCAGGTTGACTCAGCCTTCCAAGGTTGATAAAATGAACACCAAGTGTGTTGAGGGCAAAAGCTAAGTACTTTGTGAATCATCCAGAGAGTGCACTAAGTGCTATGGGATGGTATATATGTGTAATTACTATTGCTTTTGCCTATGTTATGATTTCAGTGATTACTTATGTGTGAGCAAATAAAGTCTCCCACTGTCCCATGATTATCTTGTCCCTCCATCTAGAACCCTCTTTACTACTGCACTGCAATCATCTGGACAACAGGAAGTGCACCAGTTTTGTATGTCCTAGTATGGCTGCTACTATTTCATACTGATTACAGTTTTTGCTACTTACCTTAAAAGACTAGTGCAGGAAGGGTTTAAATACTGTATGACACTAACATTTTTATTATTTGATAACCAACTAAACAGTTAGATAAATAACCAAGATCAGGCTGAAAAGTGTCCCAAATTTGCTCTACTTTGGCAAACTCTAGCCAAACCTGATTGGTCTTCTTGAAGAATTCTACAGCTGGAAATTCTATTTCAAATAGATTTGGGCCAGAATCTTAATGGCTCATGGGACTGGGGATAAGCATTTCCCCCTGTTTGGCAGCTCTTTCTTCACATATTTGGTCACATGATACTTGCAAAAGCAGGCAGTTGCATTACCAAAAGCACAAAAGGCTACTCCTGGGAGGGAGGAAATGGCTGTATGGTTTTTGTTAAAAGGACTCTGCCCCTGATCCTCACCTCCTGGATCAATGTACAGATGGATACTTCTCTTTTAATTCCCAGCATAAGAGGTATAACAAACCACATACAGAAATGTGGATTTTGAGATAGCATGTGTTTAAATGTATTTGAGTATTCATAATCTGAAATGTATGTTGATTTAAGGAAAAGAAAGTGACTGATGAACTCACCATCAAATGCTGGTAGTAACAATTGGGATTGATTTAGTTTACATTGAACTCATTATGAACTCCCAAGTATTGGCAAGAGTGACAGGCAATGGTCTCCATAATTCCAGAAGGGGATCCTTGGTTGCCTGGTTGGACCTGCCAAGAATTGAACTGGGACTTCTTCAACTCAAAGGACAATGAGAACATTTTCTGTTACTCCACTCATTCAGGGTTCTGTTTTTCTCCTAGAAAACCATTTAGACTCCCCAGTAAGAGGCACTGGATGCCCCTCAAGAAAATACAGGGTATCTTTTCTTCTCAAATACCTTGATCTCACTAAAGGCAGGTGATTTTATCATTTCACAACTTATGCTGATGCTGCACAGTGTTCAATTGGCTGCGTAGATTAGGCAAGGATCAGCTCAGCTCACCGAGTTTATGCAATGTGGAAAAGAAATTAAGATTGCCATATCATTCACAGGAAAGGTAAAAAGAGAAAAATAGCATCACTCTTTCCACTTAAATATATTAATATTCCTGAGAGAATTAATGAAGATATAAGGCAGTGTTCCCTGAAAATACTGCATGCTACTATTACACAGGAAGCTGAGGTCATTCAGCCACAAATATATAGGCAACAGGTAAAGGGATGTTCCTAGACATGTCAGAAAATCCCTACTATTTTTTATAAAATGCATATAAAATTGAAAGAGAATATACTTTTTGTTGATGCAGAAACTTTTCCTTGCACACTTTCCAGCCTCACAAATATTCCTGTCTGTTGTGGTTTTTATTTCACATGACTCCTTGAAGAGGAAACTGAGGGCATTACTTAAAAGAAACAAAACAGCCATGTCTCCTCTGGGTGAATCATGTAACTTGGAAATGACCTTGTTCACAAGATTTTCCATTCACTGAGGATGATGTTAGTATAAAGAAGAGAAAAGAAACAGAAGGAGAGGTTGATGGGACATTTACTTTTGAGATTTTTCTCTTCTGACAGGCTGAACATATGTGAAGTCTCCCCCTTTTCAGACAGCTCAAAGCAGAAATGCAGATTTATTTATTCATTTATTTATTTATTCAAATTTATATATTGCCACCCAAATCGAACGAACGACTCTGGGTGGCATAACAACATTGGCTAGCATCATATTGGTAATCACATGGACCTTGTGTAACTTGCCATAATTAAATTGTCGTTAATTGACATGGTGCAAAGGCAGGTCATATGACTGGTCATGTACCTGATCACACAGATGAGATGTGCCCTGGACCTAATCAATTAGATGGAATTTGTTGCAGCACATTATGCAACCCTAATTCTACAACATGTTCATCTTTGTGATAAAATATTCACACTCTGAACTTTCAGATATGCTTAGAACCAAGACTGTAGGAGGAATGGGGAGGGGGAGTGTTCTTGTTCTTCCGCCACCTGCAATAGCATCTAAATAGGATACAGGATGCACATAAGGGTCACAAACATCAATCACAACCCAAATGCCCCTGCCCCTCCTTTTGAGTCCCTAATCTCTCCATGTTAAGAAGAGGGGTTTGAAAGAAACTTCTAGTCATGCTTTCTGGAAACCTCCTGGAGATCAGGAACCTTGACTTTAAGATTAACAGCCTGATAAGTCCTCTATTCAGTCTTGCATCGTGCTGAATTAGTATTTGTTCCTTTCCCTGCAAGGTCCCACTGGATGTTTCTTGATAAAAAGAAGAGACAAGAGTGAATCCAGTGGCTACTTTTCTCCTCTTCTCCCATGAATGCATCCTTTTAGGGGTGCATCGAAATCAAACAAAGTTATACAAGTGTCTACCATGGTGCCAAACACTAATTGCTCAAAAAAGAACCTCTTACACTGCAGTTCCTGTCTTTGTTTAGCTTGGTTTCAGTGGTTCATTCAGCTGCTGTGACTCAATTTATATATGAGAAAAGGATGAAGAAAATCCAGTAAGTTCCAAGAACAGTGGGAGTCCCACAGTTGGCATCAAATCAGGTTTAAAATGTCAACCCTTGACAAGAGACTCTCTATATGGCTTGTTACACTCAGTCACACATGAGTGGGCCAGACAGGGACAAACATTTCTCTCCCATCTTTATTTGATATTTGTTAGTATATAATGTTGTCTTGGGATTTCAGCTCTGTTGGCTATGAAGCAGCGGTCTGTGGCAAAGGGGTGTGTTTCTGGCTCGTGTGTGTCTTTGTGTGTGATTTTTGTTTTCTTTTTAAGACTTTGTCTCTCTTACAAAAGCTCTACTGTGTTGAGCTCCAAGATTGTTAGAGATGGGACTGAACCAAACATCCAGAAGCTTTACCTCTGGGAAGAAAAAAAAGTCTAGTTCAAAGTTTGCATTAATCGAGGCAATCTTCTCACTGCAAGAAGATGCAGTCATGTGGGAACAAGATTGGAGTGTACCAAAGCTCCTAAGCTTAGTGTGTGGCACTCCCTCCATCACTCAAACATAGCCTTATTATCTTAGCATTCTGTTTCCCACATACATTTTAACAATTCAGAGTGAGAGAGAGAGAGAGAGAGAAAGAAAACTTTTTATTTTCATTCCATCATCTATTCATGTTAGGGAAAATTTGAACTTCATAGATTTAAGACTGGGCCCTAGAAAACTTGTTTTGAAATGCAACACAAAGAGTCTACCAGCCATCAGCTGTGTTACCTAAAGAATTCTGGAAACTATTGATCCAAACATATTTCTCCTTTTCTGAAAACACATACCCCAGCCATTTCCAAATCTATTATCGGCTTCTTGGCTGAGTAAAGATTCGCATGAAGTCATTGACAGTTTGTTTATTCATTAAAACAAATGCTTGTTGTGGCGTTGAAACTGTTACATCTGCCCATGCCATATCTCCAAAATAGATTTTTTAAAAATTGTACAGGCACTCAGACCAATGTGCTAATAATCGTCTTATGCCCCAACTGCTTATTAGAGTTAGCTCCACAACTTCTGAATCATTTTATGCTGTTGACTTCTTAGGAATAAATGTTTTCTCACCAGACTGAGCAAGGCTCCGCTCTTCTTTCCCAGACTTGAACTCTATTTCCTGTTTTCAATGTCCTTAATGCTTCTGTTGATTGTGATCTTGTTATTCTGCTCCTTTCTTGAGTTCTTCTTTGGCAATTATGTCCAAACAGCCTGCATAAGTAGGTCTATAGCAGTGGTTCCCAACCTTTTTGGGGCATGCTCCACCTAAGCATCTCTAAAATCCTGACACCCTCCACCCCCACCCTACCCTGTGCGCGTGTGAGGGGCAAGTAGGGAGTCTCCTTTGACCTTACCTGGGAAAGGAAGAAAGGGAAGGAAATAGATGTGTCTATAAATTTGCTGTTTACTCTGTGCTTGTGAACCGCCCTGAGTCGGCCCAACCGAGTAGGGCGGTATAAAAATTGGAGTAAATAATAAATAAATAAATATATTCAAAAAGTGAACTTCTATTCACATGGAGTATGCCTAAACAACCATTTACTGTTAATAACTCATTCTAAAATTGCCCCCCACGGTAGGGACGTTTGTCTCACATTGGGAACCATAGGTCTAGACTCTTTCTACTTCTAATTTTAGCTCCCAGACTCCTATGTACTTGTTGCTGTGATTGTCCTAAACTTCTGCTACAATAATCTCATTAACACATTGTTTTCTTCCACTAGTTCTCATCCCATGACTAGCCAGAACCTGAATATCATTTCACAGGATGCTGATGAGGCCTATTCTGGCCATTAGTCCATATGTAATAGGGGAATTATTGGTCCAGCCAAGGTGGCATTTTCAAATGTAAGAAAGAGTAACATGGGGCATTTAAAAAGGAAAGAGTGAATAATTTATTGAGACATGTCTTCAGTCACTAGACTTGCACACAGATCATAGTTCAAAAGCTTAACATCTCAACAAGAAATATATGTGTTTGCAATGATAATGGATACCTAAGAGACAGCAAGATACCTAAGAGACTACATCATGCCAAGGACATCTGTCCGTCCCACTAGAGCGGACCAGAGAGGCTTTCTGGTTGTGCCATCAGCTAGAGAGGCTCATCTCTAGCACTAGAAGGAGTGCCTTCTCTGTGTCCGCTCCAGCCCTTTGGAACCTCCTGCCAACTGAGCTGCGCCTCCAGGCAGAGCTGCTGCCCTTTTGGGTGTAAAAACCTGGCTGGCAGGTCAGGTCTGTGGTACCGGAGGCACAATGACCTCAGCCTGCTGGTTGGTTTGACCTCCACCCTTCTGTTCCCTTCTGTTCCCTTAAGTTTTAAATTATACAAATATTTAGTTCTAATTTTTAATTGGTTTTAACTGTAGATTTTAAGAACATTTATAATTTTAATCTGTATTGTTCCGATGTTTTTATGATGTGTTAAACCGCCCTGGGTTGTCTTTGGCGAGGAGGGTGGTATAGAAGTGTAAATAAATAAATAACCCTTACAAACACACACAAATACAAAGAAGAATGAGATATTTTTAAATATCAATAATTTGGGGCAAACCAGCTTGATCTCTGCTATGGAGCTCAGTTATTATACTGTGTAAAAGTTCACATACATGTATATCATAAACATTTTCATGGTCACACAATTTAATACAATAAGAATAGATGTACTGTACTAGCATATTTGGCTATAGCTAAGTACAATTGTGTCCATTTTACCTTATGACGACTTGCTGACAAGTCATGATTAGAACATGTACATAATGCAGATGAGAAATAAGAATAAATGTACGATATATCTCAGGCATTCAATGCTTATGTATATGTATATTTTTGTTTGCACACTCTGCCTAGCTATTCCAGATAACCATTTGAACTGTGTGCATACCACATCTGGTCTATGTCTCCCCCCTCCCATCCAAAAAAGCTGCAACCACACCCTGCTTCTATGTTCCTTCTTCACTTTTGCTGACAGGCTGCACATGACTCTCTTCTCACCCCACCACTGGTTTCTAGTGTTGCACAATCGAAACCCATTCTATGGCCCAAACCTGTCACTCTGTGGTTGTGGAGACTCAGTAGAGAGCATCAAAAAAAGACAAAACCATTTCCCCTTTTCATCTCATGTCTTCCTTTTCTCTCTTCTTTACAGCTGGAAAGTCTACCAAAATTGGCAATCCTCAGATGCAGCATTTTTTACTCACAAGCGGCAAACATGCACTCTAAACATGTACAATTTTAAGCCATTATGCTAAAATTAGAAGACTCAGTGCATGGGAACAGCAATGTAAAATCATATACCTGGGGTGGTGGTGGTATTAAAGTGATATTATTCAAATCTGAGATATGTCTATAAAGAAGAGGAATGGCTTTTGTGGCAATACACAGGGGGGAATAGTCATATAACACATGCCACCATCCTTGTTTCTGTAAAATAAGGGAAACTGGCCCACCTCTCTCTCTGCTAACAGCTTCATTAACTACTCTTAAATGATGATGTAGAACATATGGATGCACAGGTGGCCACTCAATAAATACCAAATGAATTCAATATGATCACCATTAACACAATTAATACCCAGCCAGCCTACAATGATGGGACTATTAAAATTAAGCATCACTCTCCTTCAGTCCATAGCAAATTTATAATGGAAACCAACAAAAGGCTAGAATTAATGTTTTATTACAATTATTTTATCTACTTGTGGGCAGTTATTTAGTCTTTCATACTTCTTTACCACCAACAAATTAGGAATCTTTTATGCATTGTGGATTGAGGAGGAACTGAAACAATCTTCACCAAAGAAACCAGTTGGAGAAGAGCAATAAAAAAATTTTTTGCTTTAGAGACCTCCTTGTTTAGGGTTAAAGTTTGTTTTCAAAGAAAAGTTACATTTTCAGCAAATTTCGTCCTCTTGAATCCTACTATGGTAATAAAGAGAAAATGAATATATAAGATTGTCACAGATGCTGATTTTATTACATTTTCCATACTTTCATCACAAATTTTAGATAATGCCATAAGGACAACATAGGGTTTATGCTTTATCATGATTTTGTTCTAAGTTCCCCATGGCATTCCTCAACTGAAAAACAACTTTTACATCTAACAAGTACTATGGATTTTTTAAACCTGAAGATAATCTGTGAAGTCAGTTATCTTAAATCCAATTAAATTTAATGTAATTAGGGTTGCAGCAAATTTTTAGCAGCAATTGTATGGAAGGAGAAGTATAGTATTCTGTGAAAGACAGGCTCCAATCATCCCCCTCCCCTTCCCCCTCTTCTTCTTCCTCCTGATCAAGCACTAAACTGCCAAAATGAAGCCACTTTCTTTACTTTGTCATTGACCAAATTTAAGTCCTCAACAGTGCATGTTTCTGGCAGCAATCAGCAGACCAGTAAATGTATCTCTCCACATTCTGCCAGCAGCCTCCACTTGAACATGTTGGTCTTGCATTTAGGGACTCCAACCCTCAGCCTATTCATCCTTCTCCAAGTGATGTAGAGGGAAGTTGAGTTTCGTCAGCTACATCCTCCTATAATGTTGCTCCTTCTCTTATGAGCTCCTTCCTCCATCTTCCAATTTGGTTTTGCTCTTGTGTACCATCAAAAATATTTGTTTTTGCCATAAAGCTCTTCCTGAATCTGAGCCAGTGGACTTGAGGGTCATATCCATTCAGAGGTTGTCAAAAGTCATTCCTTTGCTTAGTTCTCTCAGCAGCAGCTGCTACTTCTCTCCTGATCTTAGGTGGAGCGATACCATCAATATATTTTTTCAACAGGTGTAGGTTTATGGTTTGAGACATCCTGTCACTAGATGCATGGCTTCATTAACAGCAATGTCATCTTGTCTTGTGTGTGTTACACCTTATTATACCCTTCAGCAATAATAAATGAAATTTTAGAGACCTACTAGCTGTTCCTCTGAGCATTTGCTTTTTCACCTTCACAACATAATCCCAGAGATCACATTCTGAATGTAATGATAGCATAATGCTAAACTGTCAACATCCAACACATTACTACAGGACCTTCACCAAGGATTACGAAAACACTTTTTACATAAAGGATAAAAAAGCCCACAGTTTTGATTCTGCCTCTTTGTGACTGTATCACTGACACCAGAAGAAGAGGCCAGTTGCATTACCATTACCACCACCTCCATTCCACCTTTCAAATTGAGAAAGATGTTCTAGGTATCAATATATACTTCAGCAAATATATAAAACAAAGTGTGTATGAGTGTGTCTCTGTGTAGATACTAATTCTTTACCATGTTTTTTCACTTTTTCAATTTCTCAATCATTAACCATATCTCTTTCTTACTCAGAGTTAACTCATAAATTACTTCCTTCCTTACTTCCTTTGCATATTGTGTAAAGGGGAAACAGTGGTACAAAGTCATGCATAAAACCCCAACTTATCCCCTGTCATTATACTGTATGTGACAACCCACCCACCCACCCACCCATATCTTCAGTTATAATACCAATACAATATTTTATTTTAATTGGTTAGGTAGCTCAGTGAGTTACATATCTGGAGGTTGGTACTGGTACAGTAATACCTTGGGTAACGTTTACCTCGGATAACGCTAAAATCGCATAATGTTAAGTAATCTGGGGTGTGGGGCAGAATTGCATCGAATAACGTTAAGGTCCTATGGGATGCATCGGAAAACAACCGCTAAAACCTGTGTGGTTACAATGTATCTCTATGGAGCTTTCACGTTATCTGATGCATCCCATAGGATTTTAACATGCATCGGATAACATTAAAAATCGGATAACACCAAGACTTGTGGAACCAAGTTTTAGCGTTATCCGAGGTTTTACTGTACTTTGATTGTCACTGTGCCTTCCAGGAGAAAGAAATAGCCTGCATAGCCTTGGACAAGAGACATAGCCCCAGAAGGAGTCTGGAATAAGAGAATGACAAACCAATTCTGAGTACAGTGTACCTAGAAGACACTAGAAAGGACAGTAATAATGAATGAATGAATAATTTTATTTTAGTTCCATCATAATTAATGAAGCCATTTCAGACCTGTTTTTGCATGTATGGATGGCACACAAATGTTCAGACAAAGTAAAACATTTGATCCATAGCTTGGAAATAAAATGTTAACTTCAACACTTGAATGCTAATCCACCATTTTTGTAAAATAAGCCAAAAAACAATGTTTCTTAAATAACATTTTAAAAGGAGCACTAAGTCTGTTCTTGGTCATCAAACATTATTACTTATTGTAATATTCTCCCTACAAAGAAACCCTAAAAAATAAAGCAAAATAAAATTATACTGCCATGCATTCTACACATTAAAAAATGTACATGCCATCCTTTACATTAAAATGTGTTCTGCTCCTCAGGAAACATTTACTCCCACAAACCTCCACAGAATGACTGAACACGTAGCAGAGGTTCTCATAGTTGGACATGAGATGTCTCTATACAAGTGATGGCAAACTTTTTAGAGACCGAGTGCCCAAAGTCAACAGGCTGCTGTCTGGACCACAGAGGGGCGGGGTGAACTCTGTGCTGGAGTGATAGCATACATACCCAGAGAGGGCTCTGAGTGCCACCTCTGGCACACGTGCCATAGGTTCACCACCACTGCTCTATACTGTAAGATCCTGTGCACAGTCAAGTCTTCTTGGGGATATTGTACAAAAACAGTTAGGACCTCAATTTTTGAAAAATCAGTCTACACAAAGTCAGTAAATTTCCAATCACATTTGCTTAACCTTTTTAAATTTTATTTTTGGCACAACACTAGAAAATGTATTCCAGAAAGCATAGTGAGAGAGTATTGAAAGAAACTTCAGCTCTTTATCTGACATAGTTGTTTCAGGTCATAGCAACCAATTTTTTTTATCATACTGACACTTCAGTGATGGAACAGTCAAGCTAGGACAACTCTTTTTGTAGAACTGCACTGAAGATGTTATCAGCAGCAAAATTCTTATCTGCAGCAAATAAAAGAGAATATCAGAGAATATCATAAGAAATACAGCAGTAGTAAAGTCCTCTCTAAAGTCAAAATAGATTGTTTTTTCCTTGCAATAGTTGCAATTCAGAGAAGACCAGTGGTTAGAGGACAAATGTTGATAATCATTCACAGTGCCATATAAGGGGAGACATCTTGCAAATCATCCAAGCTTAATTTTCCACCTTCCAAAAAAAAATGTCTTCCTCGTGAGGATGGTTTTGCCTCAAATCCAAATTTTAAGAGCATTTCTCAAAGTAAATTATCCACAGATGTGAGCCAGTATTTTTTCAGCTGAGGTGCTAGATTATGATAGGAAATTGGTCACTGTGGTCAAAAGTATCCAACTAAACCCAGATTACACAGTGAGGTATAATAGAAAAACAAAATTGAAGATAAGCTGAGTCTGTAAGCCAGGCCAAAGTGTGAATGGAACCAGAACTAAACCAAAGAGGGAGAAATAAGAAGGAAAGAACAAAAGTTAGATACCATTTGTGCTTCAAATTACTTTTTTAAATTTACTTTTTAGACTTATACCCCACCCCATTGCTTACAGAAATGCAAAACACACAGTTGCACAATCATAATAACATCATACACAGATCACAGGTAAACAACCTAAATACAATAAATGCACAGCAATACAATATATATAATTTAGTACAATATATCTAAATCAAATTACAAGAACAACATGTAATAATACACTATAAAAATTATACAATATGAATACCTCAAGTATAATCCTCGACACAGAGAAGATACCATGTTACAACACTAATTTTAACAATACAATTCAGTAACCATTTTACCCAGCCCCAAATTAGTCCAAGGGGTGGCTACCACAAAAAATCCCACCACACATCACCGTGGCAGCCTTTAGAACCCCAGTCAGGGCGGGTCCCAGGAGCAGGTGGAAAAGCATTGCAGGGGTGGTTGCTGAGGTGAACCCTAAGGCTGCCACAGAGGCCTCTTCGGCAGAGGCAGTGAGGAAGTCCTGTGCCTTGGCAGTTCTTAAAGCCCTGGTCAGGGGCGGGTCCCAGGAGCAGGTGGAAAAGTGTCCCGGGGGCGGTTGCTGAGGTGACCCTAAGCCTGCCACAGAAGTCTCTCAGGTGGAGGCAGTGAGGAAGTCCTGTGCCTTGACAGTTCTTAAAGCCCTGGTCAGGGGCAGGTCCCATGAGCAGGTGGAAAAGTGTCCTGGGGGCGGTTGCTGAGGTGACCCCTAAGCCTGCTACAGAAGTCTTTTAGGGGGAGGCAGCGAGGAAGTCCTGTGCCTTGACAGTTCTTAAAGCCCTGGTCAGGGGTGGGTCTGGCAAGCAGGTGGAAAAGCATCCTGGGGCCAGTTGCCGAGGTGACCCCCCCCCCCTCAGCCTGCCACAGAAGCCTCTCAGGCAGAGGCAGATTCCTGGTTATCTCCTGATGATGATACAGAAAGTTCTTGCCATACCATTTTATCTATGTTTAATTACAGGAGAAAAGACTCATTCAATTAGCTATCCAATAGGTACATGACACACAAATTACAAACTGATATTTGCTTTGTGTACTTGCTCCCCCCTCCTTTGTCTATGGATGTAATGGGCCTAAACAAGATGGTAAGTGCAGGGCTATGCTTAATCAGATACATCAACTCTCTATTGCATGCTAAACTACACCCTAAGATATACAGCATCAAATCCATCAGAAAGGTGGTGCCCTCCAATGTTATAAACTTCAAACTGGATGATCGGTCACCATTGGCCATGTTACCTGGAGCTGATGGCAGCTCTACTCAGCTTGTAAAATGCTGGGGAGACCATACATTAACTCTGAAGTTACAAATGTGTTTTTACTTGACCCTGGCTGCTTCTCAAATATCATTTCAGAGAGTGGATCAATTCTACAAAAGTTTCTGATGCAACAAGGATCTTTAGAAGAATTATGGTTTTGATGAGAAGAAGGAAGTGAGGCTATTCAGTTAAAAATAATTGACTTGAGCAAGTGTGTGACACCATCCTGTTGCGGTTTGTTCACGTGTTGGCTTCAAGAGGGAATAGGAGATATTACTTAGGAGAGGTAAAGAATTGCATTGTCCCCCAAACAATGACTCATGTCACTGCAGAATGACCTGTTGTGCAGGGAGAGGAAAGGAAGGAATCCATCCATAAAATCAAATCTAAATATAAAATAAAACAGAGCAGTTTTGATGTCCATAATATTTTACGACTTGAAGTTCAGGATTCTTGTGCCTTTCTTAAAAAATGGCTTAAGACTGTGTGTCAATGTCCTCTTTTTCATTGTCTAATAACCTTTCTGACAGCTTGGAAACTTCCCCTATTTCAGCTGCCAAGGCTGAGTATGGTAGTTGAAGCCTCAGTTAAATTCTGTGTGCTTCTCCATTTCTTCAAACAGGGAGTCAAATTTCAGGAAAAACCATTGTAAAAGAGGAGATGGTTTGATAGTGAAGTGGCTATAAAGTTTGGGAACTGATCTCTGCTTGTTCTCAGTTGGGCCGGGGTTTTACTGGCTCATATGGCACAGCATAGGCAACAGTCTACTGCATGTTGATGATGAGCCCACTGTACCATTTAGAGCAAAGCAGGGAGTGGAACACCAGCATCATGAGCTTTTATATAATAAGCCCTAGCAGCAATTCTTCTGCTGCTGCTGAATCCAAACCTGAATATTGGCTATCCTGATGGCGATCAGCCATGAAGACTGTCCTGAGATTATAATGCAGCGATCTTTCATCTGTCTTCCACATCGCAGTGTGACCCCCATACCACAGATCCAGTTCTGCGAGTCACTTTCTGTTTCTGAGCCCTTTTGGCATGCAAAGTCTTCATTAGCCCAAAGCCAGTATTGATGAAGCTGCTGCCCTCCATCAAGATGGATTTAAATGGGATTTAATCCACTTGGGGATCATCACCCTTCCCTGTGGACTTTGGCACCCAAGGTCATTAGTCCTCAGGGTTTTCAGGTTAGTTAACCACCACCTGACACTTGACATTGAGTTGCTGGCATATGATCTACTCTATTACAATAAACTTCATATTCATCCCATCTTTCTGACATTAGAAGGGCTTGCAGCCCGGTTTCAAGCTTCTTCTTTTTTGCTTCCTCTTCTACTCCTTCAGGTGTCAAAGGAGGCGTCATGTTTCAGCTCCTGAAATTTCAGGAGAAGGGATAAGGCTGAACTGGTAACTCTACTAGTTTCCCCTACTTCGATCAAATCTTAGGAGAAGCCATTAATAAGCAACTCTTCCCACAGGACTTTTTAGGATCAGGAAGAGTGGGCAGCCATGGAATCTAGAGAATCATGAAGTAGCCTGCGAAAGTTAAAAATGATGCTTAACCTTCTATCACTTTCCAATGTTACAGCAAGCTCAAAATAAAAATTTGCATTGTCAAAGCAATGGTATTCCCAATGGTAATGTACGGTTGTGAGAGCTGGACCATAAGGAAAGCAGAGCGCAGAAGAATAAATGCCTTTGAAATGTGGTGTTGGAGGAGAGTTTTGAGAGTCCCCTGGATAGCGAGGAGAACAAATAAGTCAATCTTTGAAGAAATCAACCCTGACTGCTCTTTAAAAGGTCAAATAGTAAAGGTGAAGCTAAAGTACAGTCAAACCTCGCATAAAGAGCACCTTGCTTAAAGAGTAACTCGCTTAAAGAGCAGAATTTTCTCTGAAAGTTCACTTCACTTAACAAATAAAACCAACCAAAAACTTGCTTAACAAATAAATCAGAGTTCATAATCTCCCCCACAATTGGTCATTTACAATGGCGTTTCGCTTAAAGAGCAAACTTGCTTAAAGAGCAATCCTGTGGAACGCATTATGCTCTTTAAGCGAGGTACAACTGTACTTTGGACATCAAATGAGAAGAGATGATTCACTTGAGAAAGCCTTGATGCTGGGAAAGGTGGAAGGCAAAAGAAGAAGGCGGTGGCCAAAAGTGAGATGGCTAGATGGTATAGTAGACACAATGGGCACAGAGCTGGGCGGGTTGAGGAGGATGGTGGAGGATAGAGATGTCTGGCTGTCAATGGTCCATGGGATTGCAAACAGTCAGAGTTGACTGTGCAACTGAACAACAACAACAAACAAAGACATATGAATGCTATCATAGACAGTTCCATTTGAAATGTGCTTTTCTCTGATCCCTGTTTCACCGTGAGCGTGTTCCCTCAAAATGGGGAATAGATTTGAGTAGGAGGTTGGTACACACATTCCAATGTGCCTCTGAAGTATATAAATAAATAACTATTGGCTAATTGCTCCCACATGGGGGAAATGATACGGGATAATAAAATCACTGTCCAGGAAACAATCTTTCTCTTTCACCGTAGGACTTGCAGTGGGAGGGCCTTACAGGATGGACTTGAGAGTCAGATAAGGCCTAGGGGCCTAAGTAACCAGTTAAGCTTTCTTTATTTTTGTGTACTTAGTTTGAATGACTAGTTTTGCAACTTTGATTCCTTATGCTATACTCATTACCTTTAATTTCTTAATAAATTTAATTAATCTGAGACCCTTTGTGTCTTTTGAATTGGGACTGGGGTTGACTGAACCATGCAATTGAGGCCACATATAGCTACCTAAGTCAGATACTGGGCACTCTCACTAGCCTGGCCAAGTGAAGCCCAGGGGAACTCATAAAGGGGAGTTGCCCCAAAAGGAAGGGCAGACGCTGCTGGTAAGAAGGTAAAATGGTGAGGAGTGACTGGAAGGCATATTAAGGTACCCCCCAATAGGGTCCCTTATATGAGAACTCTAACTTCAACTTTGCAATGCTGTCTTCATCTTAACCCGCTACAAAAATTATTGGAAAAGATCTCTGTTTCATACTTCTTCTCTCTTTGCTAATTGCCTTCCTTTGTCCCCACAAGTATCTCAATTGGCTTCTTTTCTGATTAAGCAAGCTGGCTAACATTTTATACAGAACAAGTAGTGGTGCCTTCTTCATTAAGATCTGTGGACATAGCAGATGATATCTCAGTTTTGTGAGAACCTTCATCTGCTTATTCCTGCTGGCCAAGCAGCTTTTGAAGGCATAGCTATGTCAAAAAAGAGGGTAGGGGGAGCTGACAACTTTATATTTTGAGAATTTGCAACCTTACACATGAGATATGAAAGGTTTTTTTAAAATTATTTAATTATTGTGTGCCCATGTATTTTAATCTTGTTCTGTGAGTTTATGATCTCACATTAACAACAATAGAGCAGCACTGTGGTGGCTTAGTGGTTAAGATGCTGATCTTGAAGACTGGAAGTTGGGGTTCAATACTTGAGTGCTGTACAGCAGATCTTGGGAAAAGGAAACTCATTCGGATATCCCCTGAGCAGAGTTTCTCCAGCAAAAAAATCCTTTCAACTCAGAGTAATTTCTGACATGAAATTTATTTATTTATTTTAACAATAGAGAAACACCTTCTTTCTTATGTGCATTGCACAGACATTTCCTTTTTTAAAAAATGAAGCTGTTCAACCTTTTCCTCTTTTTTCTTTTAAAAAAGTTATCTGCGCGCACACACACAAAACTAATATAGCAAGGTCTGCATCTTTTCTCCCCTAAACAACTTCCTTTTTATGATGTTAAAAACATATGGCATACAGCTTTGTTTTCTGCCAAGATGTTAATTCTTTTTCCAATCATTACTTTTTTAAACAGCTCATATCTTATGGGATGGTGGAAGGAATGAACTGACCATGGCATGATCCTTCTGTAGAATTTATTTGGTCTCCAGGGAAACAGAGAACTCCTGCTTAAGAGGTAAAAGCTGGTGTAGGTTGAGTCCATAGTCTGTTGAAAACTCATGGAAAAGATACTGTAGATACTGAATTTGTTCATTCCTTTTTCATTAAGGCCACCTAGAGAAAATATGTCCAACATAAGAAGATGATTTAGTGGATGGTAGCTACAGCCCTGGCAATTAAAATTTCTTTAAAATAGAACAACATGTTCCATCAGATTTTAAACAAAGGGCAGCCAATCAGTTATAAAAATGAGCAAAACAGCCATGATGTCTTCAACATGGTTGTGCTGACTAGTGAAGATGGAAGTTGCAGTCTAATACACGTGAACAGAGGAAAGCTGAGACAACACAGTAGTTTTCATCTATTGGTAAATCCACCACCAGCAGAACACAGAAGAGTCTAGGTCAATGTTTCCCAACCTTTGGTGTTTGGACTTTAATTCCGAGAAGCCTAAGTCAATGTACTGACTTAGGCTTCTGGGAATTGAAGTCCCTATGTGGGGCTTGGGCTCTTGATCTAGGTTGAACTCAACAGTGTTCAAAACAACAGTCTTGATGATGTTAATGTAAGGTTTGAGTAAAATGTCATGGCTAGTTGCAGTTAATTGATAGGTTTCTGAGAGTGTTTTGGTTTCATGCCTGGTCATGCATTTGGTTGTATAATTGAAACTCTTGCTCTTGACAAATTAGCTGCAATTAGCCACTATGAATTATGGAAACTCTACACAGACAACAGTAGCATTCTGGCAAGCATGGCATGTTAATTTTCTAACAAAAAAGGAAATAAGAACATGCCCAAGAACATCTGCCCGTCCCACCAGAGCGGACTGGAGAGGCTCCCTAGTTGTTCCATCGGCCAGGGAGGCACATCTCTCTGGCACCAGGAGGAGGGCCTTCTCTGTGTCTGCTCCGGCCCTATGGAACCTCCTGCCTACAGAGCTACGTCTCCAGTCAGAGTTGCTGCCCTTTAGGAAGAATCTAAAAACATGGCTGGGAGGACAGATATGGGGTATGGAAGGTATAATGACCCCAGCACATTGGTTGATCTGAATCCCTCTCTTTTACTACTTTTAACTAGTAGCTGTAGCATCTGGTGTGTTTTTAATCTGTTTTTAATCTTTCTCAGTTTTTAATTTTTAATTTTTAAAAAGTTTTAAGGTTTTTAGATGGAAGCTCCCACTTCCTAATCCTGGACCTTATCTGCCCAGGGAAGGAAAAGACTAATGTCCTCTGGCCGGAAGGAGGAATTGATTTTAGTTGTTTGTGTTGTGTGTGAGTTATTGTTGTTTTGTTTTTGTTTGTTTGTTTTTCTCCTGATTTTAAACCACTCTGAGTCGCCACGGTGAGTGGGCGGTGATATAAATTTAAATAAATAAATAAATAAGTTGGTATGTCTTGTTTCTGTTAAATTCATGTTTTCTTTTAGTACACACTGCATTTTTCTATACATGGATACATGCTCAAAGACTGTCAAAGTCCTGGACATAGGTGGTTAAGTAGCAGCACAGGTACCAGGATCCATGGCAACAGAGATAAAGGTCAAATGGCAAACTTTATCCAAGTCCAAGATCAAAGCCGGAAGCAGAACAAAACTAGTCCAATAGACATGATGCACTCCAAGCAGGATAGAAATCAGACAACCAAAGAAGCAACCAAAGCAGACTGGAACTGGAGCTGATCCACATCCACACAGAGTACCTCAAAAAATCCAGCCCTTGTTGTTGAGGCAGCTTCTAAGGGAGGGGAGCCTGCAGCCTTGAGTGAAGCCAAGGCTTTTGGAAATTGAAGTCCAAGTACATCTTGAGGCCCAAGGTTGAGAAACCTTGGCCTAGAGGAAACAGGCTAGTCCTCCAGGTGTTCTGGAACTTCAATTCCCAAAAAGCCGCAAATTTCCTGCCCCTGTAAGGGAAAGAAACAGTACATATATAGCTTTTCCCCTAGGGCAGTGGTGGTGAACCTATGGCATGCATGCCAGAGGTGGTATTCAGAGACCTCTCTGTGAGGACCCATGCAGCCACCCCAGCACAGACTTTGCCCCATCCCTCTGCCTAGCAGCCCAAATGGAGCATTTCTTCCCTCCCCCAACACAGAGTTCACCCCACCCCTCTGCCCAGCAGCCCAATGGGAGTGTTTCCTTCCTTCCCTTTTGCTGTGTTGGACTTTGTGATAAATAAGTAGGTTTTGGGATGCAGTTTGAGCACTCAGTCACTAAAAGGTTCACCATCACTGCCCTCCAAATGGAGTTCATGAGGCCTCTATCAGCTGCAGCAGGATGTGGTCTCATCTTCAAACTACCATAGCTGTGTTTGTAGCAGATGGTGCCTTGAAAAAAACTGTGTAGCCATCATACTAACCTAGAAATTATAAAATATTACTGGTTAAAATGGGATGGACTGAGGGGAAATGAACAACTATGAGTTAATCTATGCTGAGGACTATTCATTAAATAAAATTCATAAATAAATCTGTACATGTAGGGAATTTTTTTAAAAAATTATATCTTTATTTTCAGGTGAAAATGGCCACCCAAAGTCTTGCTGAGTGATACAAAACAAAGACAGTGCAGGATGAAAATGCAAAGTAATTGAAACAGAAAGGTTGTAATATCCATAACCAAAGTGGAAAAAACTTTAGAAAATACTCTGAATAAAAACTTATAGGGAATTCTTATTCCAGAATAGTCTGAGACATGCTTAATTCTTGAGGATAGTTTCTTTTTTTAAAAAAAGATCGGTACTCTGAAATGATTTCTTTTAACCTGGAATTACTTTCTATTTCTTGTAAAGCATGCTCACACAATAGGAGAGAACACCCTAATGCTGAGCATGATGTACATATGCTATTGCACCACATGCCTGATGAGCTAATCATTCTTGCTTTGCATCGTCACTGTGGCTTCAGTCAAGTCATAATGGTTGCAAACAGATATAAAGCATGCAAATCAGGCCTTTGATTTGCATATGCTCTTGTTGTGATTACTCTCACAATCATAGTACTTGGGTATGAAAATAAGGAGAAAGATTACAGGTCTTTTGCATCAAGATTATCGGGGGGGGGGGACTAAAAGGTACCCCTCATTAACTCTTAGCTGATATGAGGTTACTGCTCAAGCTAAAAAATAAACAAAAAATGGTTCAAACACCTTTAAAATCAAATCAGTTTGTGTACAGTTGTCTTGATTCCACAGCTTTAACTGATGCAGCATACAGACAATCAAGAACCAGTAACTCAGAAGAACTTTTTTGCACACCTGTACAACTTCTGCTGCTACAGTAAGAACTAGCAAAAAAGGGGACAGTCTTCACTAGTGAAAAATGTACACATACCAAAATGTAGCATAAGACTTTTGCAGTCTTGTGGTTTGAAACAAAGGTTCTCAGGAAAGCATCTTTTCTACATGAACACAACAGCCAGGAAAGAATACAACATTGAAGCATTTGATTGTTAACAGATAGGTAGGGTGGCTAATGCTCCATTGCCAAAAATGAGGACAGGCACCACCAACAAGGAGAATTTTTGTGTTAAATTTGCATAATCAAATAAATAAATATGCTAACTTAAACTAATAAATTCAGGTATCATCACAATTAGACACTATTACTATAATTTAAATGGAGCTCCACTGCTGCTTACCATATTGTACAAAACTTTCCCTAGGAAACCTTGGGATACAGAGAAAAAGATGAGATATAAATCAAATAAATAAGGCACAGTCCATAATAACTCTCTGAAATACTCCATGCTTTATATTTTCTGAATTGCGTTGGAAATGAATATACTGTATATTGAAAGAGAATAAACAGAAGTGCATTGTAGTTTAGTTGGATCAGGTATATTGAAGGAATGCTCTGAACAGTGCCTTCAAAATGTCAACTTCTGGGACTGACCGACGATCATAGAGAATGGACATGCCATGCCAAACCCCTCCTGCCATGGATCAGTAGTTATATTAGTTTGCATAGTTTGCTTTTATTTTTTTAAAATGACACCCCCTTGAACCATCTTATTTTTTTAAAGTGAGAGATACATTTATCAGGCAAAGCCTGTAATAGACACAAATATCTAACTTTTAATCATGATAGCTTAGGTCCAACCTCTGACCAAGATATTTTCGGGGAGTTTCTTTTTTTCCTCTTATCCCACACTCCCACCTCTGCAAAGCTCTGCTTGTAAGCTATTTTCAAAGCTGTATTTGTCTAATAAAGTTTGCTGTACTCTAGTAAATAAAACAAAAGATGGAAAATAAAATCCCTATTGGCCAGGGTGTGTGGTAGGATCACCATGTACGTATCACCAAAAACAAAGGCATACATCACCAAAAAAGGAAGAAGGCTATTCAAATAGGGAAGGTAAACCTACAAATAACTGAGAATGAGAACTTGGAAATGTTATTTAATGGACTAAAGTTCAATTCAGATCAAAATGTTTCTACTTTGAAAAATTAGAACTCATCTTTCAGTCAGGTCCAATTCAAATGAACATATATTTGCTGATCGCTTTCAAAATTGACCCCCACTCCCATCCCCATGCCCATGAAGTCCAGAGGACAAGTCTTCCTGCCTATATCACTGGTATATATCTCTTTGGAGGAGGGATGCTGGTCAATATCTTCTCGAACAGGGGTCAACAAACCTGGCTCTCCAGATGTTATTGGACTCCCAATTCCCAGAAGCCCTGATCAGCAGGAGTGCTGACTAGGGCTTCTGGTAATTAAAGTCCAAGAACACCTGGAGAGCCAAGATTGCTGACCCTTGTCTTAGAACATACAGTCAAACCTCACATAAAGAGCGTTTCGCTTAAAGAGTAACTCGCTTAAAGAGCAGAATTTTCTCTGAATGTTCGTTTCGCTTAACAAATAAAACCAATCAAAAATTCGCTTAACAAATAAATTGGGGTTAGCAATCCCGCCCACAATTGGTCACTTACAATGGTGTTTCACTTAAAGAGCAAACTCGCTTAAAGAGCAATCCTGTGGAACGCATTATGCTCTTTAAGCAAGGTACAACTGTATCAGAAAACATTTTATAAGAAATGCTACAGAATGTCATTATGATAATGCCACAATTTAAGCAAAGGTTCATTTTTGCCAGCATGGTATAACAATGATTTCCTCTTCTGGGTCAAAGCCACCTTTTGGGTGGATCTAGCATGTAACATAGAAAAGCTGGCCTTAAAATTTGTATTATATCCAAAGCAGCTAAAAAATTAAAATAATAAAATAATTGATCTGTAGATTAATCTTGAATTTAGCAAAGCTTTAAAATGAAAGAAAAGAAAAAGGGACCCAAATAACATAACAATAAAGGGGCAGATCAAATGAATATGGTGACCAGAACACATATTGAAATTATAATCTCAAAGTGGGCACACCTCTAAAAACAGTGGAGACGTAGGGACATGCATAAATCATTTCCCTCAATGTTCTTCCTAGAGGTCAGTCAAAATGTGAAGGTCTAAATAGGTACTTCTAAGCAGCTTGACCTGCTAATAGTACTTCTGAGATCAAGAGCTGTGCCAGTTGCAGAAATTAATATGAATGCATGCAGCTGAATGTGTCAGTGAGCCAATCTTCAGTCCTTCACAATGAACAATGTTAATTTGGGTGCTTCCTTTCCCTCCCCCCCCCCCAATGATGACTAATAGCTACACCCGGTCCCATACCTTTCTTTCATCATATAGGATGAGGTCCTATCTTATATTGCTCAATCCTGAGATCTCAAGGGTGGAGTTGAGGACTAGCACACACCAAAATGCTAACAGTTTGTATATCAGCTATCAATCAACATTTCTATCAGAATGTAACACATACCGTGAGACACATTGTTGAGAAGGATGCACGAAAAATCTTTTGCTGGGACACAATAAGGCCACACCTTTATTCACATGAAATATCAACAGCTGATGTAATACTCACACCAAGGTCTAGCTGTATGGCGAGGGGAGAAACCACGTGCAAAGTAAAGGTAAAAGTCACCCTTGCTTGAAAGCCAGTCGTTTCCGACTCTAGGTTTCAGTGCTTATCTCTCCTTATAGCCAAAGAGCTTATCTCTTTGGCTATAAACAGAGCTATAAACAGTGCTTATTTCTGTTTATAGCCACTGTCTGTGTCTGCAGATGTTTCCATGGACATGTGGCAGGCATGACTAGACACCAGAATTCATGGAATGCTGTTTACCTTGGATCTGAAGTGGTACCTATTTATCTACTTTAAATTTCTTGCTTTCGAACTGTTAGGTTGGCAGGAGCTGGGATGAAGACTGGAGCCCACTCCATCATGCAGCACTCAAGTCTCAAACTGCTGACCTGCCGACCTTCCAGTTATCAAGTTCAGCATCTTAACCACTTAGCCACTGCAGTCCCCATGTGCAAAGTACCCTTACCTAGTTCCTCAGCTAATAATGATCCTGGCAGAGGCCTGCAAGTTAACCGGCACCCTCCTTTGCCTCCTGAGGTTCATTATTCATCCCAGAAGCGAGAACCAGCAAACAGGGATGATCTGTGGTTATTTGCAGTTACAGTAACACCCCAGATAACGATTGTACCGTATAGCGCTAAAACCGCATAACGTTACAAGATTTTTGGAAAAATCTTGTATCGAATAACGCGATTTTTAGGGTTATCTGGAACAATCGTGTGTGTGTGGGGGGGGGTTGGATTGGGTAGAACATCTACCCAATCCAACCCCCTCAGGGCCCGCCCACATGATGTTGGAAAGGGTATGGGCCCCCATACCCTTTCCAAACATCGTGCAGGTGCGCACCTGTCAAACGCGGTTTGGGGAGGATACGGAGAAAATCTCAGTATGCTCCCCAAACCGCGTTTGACACGCGCTCGCCAGCACGCCCGATGTTTGGAAAGGGTATGATCCCCCATACCCTTTCCAAACATTGTGCAAGCGCGCACCTGTCAAACACGGTTTGGGGAGGATACGGAGAAAATCTCCATATGCTCCCCAAACCACGTTTGACGCGCGCGCGCCAACGCGCCCGATGTTTGGAAAGGGTATGGTCCCCCATACCCTTTCCAAACATCATGCAACCACGCACCTGTCAAACGGGGTTTTGGGAGGATACGGAGAAAATCTCCGTATGCTCCCCAAACCGCGTTTGACATGCATGCGCCAACGCGCCTGATGTTTTTTAGCATTGTTCGGTGTATACCCCGGACAACGCTAAAAACCGGATAGCAACATGACTTGTGGAACCAAGTCATAACGTTATCCAGGGTACTAGTGTACTTTGATTTATTTATTTTATTTATATTCCGCATCTCACCCTTTTGGAGAATGAAAATTCCCCATTTTCATCAGTTTACAACACTAAAATAAAAGTCAACACAGATATACAATAAAAAAGAGACATAAAACATAACAGATAAGCCATGAATAAGGTCTTTAAAATGAAGACAGAGTACACAAATCATAAGATAATCAATGAATTTCAGACAAAATGCAATGCAACAATTAGATTAATTTTTTAAAAATAATAATAGGTTTGATTAAGTTGGACTCAACCATCCCACCAGCTCTCTAGTTAAAGCTTACTATAAATATAAAATAGTGAAGTCTAAACCTCTCTCTCTCTCTCTCTCTCTCTCTCTCTCTGTGTTAAAAACAATAAAAAGTAAAAGTAAAGGAATTTTACAGAATCAAAGTTCATACAGAGCAAGCCACCAGCAAGAAATCTGCCCCAATAAAGAAACTAACTCTGTGTTTTAAAACATCAAAAGGGAAAATTTAGGGAGATGGAGAATCTCTTCAAAAAGGTAAACTAACTGAATGTAAAAATTGTTGAACTTGCAGTAGGAAATCCTATCATGTTTTGTGTTTTGCCACTTCACCATAAAAATCATAGACTTGGAAGGGGCCTTTTAGGCCATCGAATCCAACTCTCTGCTCAACACAGGAATCCCAATCAAAACATCTAGTGTTAGAGCACTTACCACCTCTAGAGGCAATTGGTTCCTCTGTCACACTTCTCTAACCATTAATACATTTCCCCTAATATTCAACCTATATCTGGCTTCATTTTGTTTGAGCCTGTTATTACATATCCTGCACTCTGGGATGATAGAAAACAGATCATTCCTTTCCTCTTTATGATTACCTTTCAGGTATTTGAAGAGTGCTATCCCATCCCTCTCAATCTCCTTTTCTCAAGGCTAAACATGGCCAGTTGTTCCCCTTCTCTGTACCTGCTCTAGTTTGTTGTATCTTTTTTAAAGTGTGGTACCCAGAACTAGACACAATACTCTAGATGGAGTGACTAATGCTAAATAGAGGAGAACTAGTACCTCATGAGTAGAACTTCCAGAATTTTCCCTGGTATTGATATTGAGTCTGTTGTCTCCCACTTCTTCCTTTTTGCCCTCCCATCATCATCCATTATTTTAATCACTTCATGCAAGAATTTCTCTATTCCTGTACATGGGAGGTAAGAAAAAAGTAGGTGTGTTTGTGCATACAGTAATTTAAACTGTGAAAATATTAATATACAGCTTTTAAGCAGAAAAAGTTGATGTGGTAAGGAATGCAGTCTACTGTAGGCATGGGAAGCCCTAATAGAGGTTGTCCAATAGCTAAGCAGTTAATTGTGGCCATTGACAGATTCCTTCTCATTTCCAGTTAAAAGGATTGTTGTGATGTAAAAAAACATCTGCTGAAATTCAGGAGGGCTTCTGCAAATCAAAGTGGACTACAGTGAACTAGAAGGATAAATATTCTGACCTGAGAAAAGCATAGGTTCCTGTGTTTTGTAAAAATGCTGTCTGCTACAGTTAATTTGCTGTGTTATGCACGTTCCCACTAACTGGCATGCACAGCTTCTGTGCTGCATCTTCTAACCTTTCTTTTGAAATATTCAGATGTGGATGTATAATTTTCCCTAACTGGCTATCTTTTCTTCTAAAGCACTACTAAATGACGATGTTGTGATCCAGCCCTTATCAGACTCTGAAGATGACCTGGATCAGGAGATACTTCCTATGCGCAGCCCAGTTTTGCCTTCCCAGCCTACATCTGACCTGAGCTCCAGCCTGTACCTGAACCAGAGGATGACTTGAACGAAGAACTCAGCCTGCTTCTGGCCCAACTCTAACTCCCCAGGTAGATGATTTGTCAAATCAGAGGTCTGACTCTGACAGTACTCAGTACTCAGCCAGAGACTGGTGCTGAAAGGTTCTGCAGCTGAGACACAAGAAAGCCAGAGCTCGTTATCAAAGGAGGCTCCCAGCTGATACCCATTAGCTGGGAGGCTTCTTAAATTAGCATGTTTCATCAGGCAAGCATCAGTACAATTTCTTAGTGGGACATCTGACACCCTGTCAGATCCTTTGTGTACCTTGTGATTGATTTCTGTGACTCTGACTTCTGCCTACCTTGACAATGCCTCTGGATATCCTTTGAACTCGATACTCACTCTGATCCTTACTGGTACCCTGGCCTCAGCTTGCTCTTTGGACTGGAGTCTCCTTGGATAGATTGTTGCCAGGATTCTCTGTGTAGCACCACTGCATGGTGATCCTGCCCGCTGGGTAGGTCAGTACAAATGATTTGTAAACAAAACTTAAAAGCTAGGTATGTGTGATTATTCTATATAAATATTTGTACTTTTCCGTTTTACACAAAAATGGTTCATCTGTGTGATGTGGCAAAAGATGAAATGATAATGGTTACTTTATTTCTTCATTAGTGATGAGTAAATGGTATTAACAGATCCTTGGCTAATAGAGAGCTAATCAAGAGTGTGTTGAAGGTTTAGATGTGGAATATAGTTTATGGCAAACTTATTTTTTCACACCCATGTTTTCTCATGTCCCCTTGTACTTCTCTTACCAAACTGAAAGTTTGTTGCTATTTTTAAAAAGGAAACATCTAGAATCACAGTTTTTCCCATTAAAATGTACTGTACACAAATCAGAAGTATATCAGAAAGTAAACATAAAACACACAAACAGGTATAGGAGTGAGATCAATTTATACACATCAGGTACAGAGTGGTTGGTTAGCTTCTGTTCTTGTTACCTTTAGAGTGAAGGTCTCTCCAGCTATCATTATAGGGCAGTGATGGCGAACCTATGGTACATGTGCCAGAGGTGGCAGTCAGAGCCCTTTCTGTGGGCACCCATGCAGTCAACCCAGCACAGAGTTCACTCTGCCCTTCTACCCAGTAGCCCAATGGGAGTGCTCCCTCCATCCTCCCAACACAGAGTTCACCTGCCCCTTTGCCCAGCAGCCCAATGGGAACATTTCCTTCCTCCCCTGTTGCTATGCTGGCACTTTGTAATAAATAAGTGGGTTTTGGGTTGTAGTTTGGGCACTCGGTCTCTAAAAGGTTCACCATCACTGTTATAGGGTTTTTTTCTCTTTCTCATAATTTTTTTCTTTTCTTCCCCAGATTTCAACTGAGCCCTTTTACCTCTAAATTTCACTCAGGCCTCACAGTATCTTTTACTCTCCACCCACCCTCACAGCCCCTCTTGGCCAAATTTTTCTGCCACTTCCCACCTTCTAGTCTACCCAACTCCATCAATATTCAGTCACATGTTTGGTGGAAGATGGTTATAATGTCAGATAACAACATTGTTTTGTAACAAAAAAATTAAAATGAAAATATAGGTAGGTTATTAAATTGTCCATTGACTACTTATTAATTTGTACTGGTTTGTATACATGCATTCCATAGTTTAATTGCATATTCATTTTCTATTGTTTCCTTATTATAATAAAGTATAGTTATTTAGGTCATCTCAACTGGTGCCTTAAGTTTATTTTTTTTCACACTCACATTACTGCTTCACTGTAGTCTAGATTTTGGAGAGAGGACCTAAAGTTAGGAAGGCTCACCCTGGAGTTTGGACTTTACACCAAAATTTAGTTTCAGGTTAACAAAGAAACCTGTTTTTGTTAATGTTTGTAAGATCTTGATGGCAGTGTTTATGTTGCCTGGTTTCAGTTCTTTGTTCTAAACATTGCCCTTCAATGTTATTGTGGTAGCTGCATTTGGATTTTGTTGCTAAGTCATTCTATTGGTTTGTATTTTCTGAAACATCTGTTTCTTTGGTGACATTATTGGCCCTCCTGCTAAATGAACTCAGAAACACATAGTCATTGGTAATATATAATACTATCTCCCTCTCCTTCCCTTCAAGCATGTATTAAAAGTAGTGCCTTTTGTCAACCTTCCAAAGTGGTTAATATACTTTAGCTCCCGATATTATTTTGTACTGAAAGCCAAAGACATACAAAGTTGTGGATATTTTCTTTTTGAGCTGTCTCTACTAGAAACATAAGTGCACAATAAAATGTTTTTGTGCAAGGAATGTAAAAACTACCCATTTGTTGTGATCCATTTGGATGACATTACCCCAATGAATTCACTGTCTTCTGAAAAGTACATGTCCTGTTCACTCAGGCTGTTATGGTGAAGCTACCGGAAAAATTCAATGTCATCTCTTTGTGAGTGCTTTTGACATCAGTTGCTTTTGTGTGAGTGAAACCTGACATCACTGCAGTAAATGAGATAAGCTCATTTTCTTCATTTGCTTACCATCTTGAGATACCTGCAGGTCTCTTCTTTTTCCCTCCCACATTTATTCCTGCTATTTTGTTCTCCCAAACTTTAAGAAAGGTGTGCAGCTGAAGCACATAAATGGAAGGAACTCCTTATTTCCTTGATTTTCTTCCTTGGAAGTTCTCAAATAACGGTGGGACAGAAAATTTGACAGGTACAGATTCTCCTATTTTTAACTCCTTGCATTTATAGTTCTGGGATTTCATACTCAGTGATTCTGTAGTAACAACAAGGTTAATATTAGTAGTAGCACCAAACTCCATCTGAGCTGTGGGGAGGTCACGTCTTCTCTCCCCTACCACCACCACCACCACAAGCAGCAAATTTTCAAACTGTAGCTTTTGAGATAAACTAAGATAAATCAGGACAGAAATTGACATTATTATGGTATAATAGCTAATAGTTTGATTCTATAAAAACGTATCAGGAAGAAAATCCCATTAAAACCAATGAGGCTTATTTCAAATAGGCATGTATAGGATTTTATTGCAAGAGCATGTTTTATGAAAAATAATGTCCTGGTTTAAAGAAGAGCTTAGCTGTGAATTCATTGGTGAGCATTAAACATGCCACAATCTCTCAACCCCAGTCTAAAACAAAGCTACAAGGAGCCATGATAGCACAAAACAAAATCCTAAAATCCTCACTTGTGTGGTATCTCTATTTGTCCAATAAAAAAAGGCACAAAATGTACAGATAAATATATGTACATTTGATTTGGATTCTTGCATTGAGCAGTGGTGGTTGGACTCTATAGCTCTAAGGCTTCTTCTAACTACATTATTCTACAATTCTATGAGATCAATAGTTCATCAGGCAAGATATTATAATAAGAAGCAGGGAAGAAGGAAAAGAAGGCACAATCTTCAATCTTTGTATTCTGCATGTTTTCTTAAGATATAATGGAAGACAGGTGCTACAAAGAAATTGATCTTATCAGCTAATGCAATGTTAGACTTCACCTAGTAGCCCATGGCCTTCCTCAAGGTTGGAAAGATAGAAACTTTTCATTCTCTGTCTTAAAACAATGCAAGTCCTCACAGTGAAGTCAAAACTATATTTATTCTGTCTGGACATTGGCACATAGAGTCACCAGAAAATCTTTACCTTGTCAATTTTGGAGTTAATTTTAAGCGACAAGTTAGGTAAAAAAAAAGTGTGGCAGGTAGAGTCTAAATCCATCAAGGATTTAGTTCATGAATTTGATTGTGTACTTTTGACGATTTGCCACAATGAAACTACAGCACTGATGAAAATAAGGATTATATTGTATGAAAGATAGTCTCAGCGACTTTCACAGCGTCCAGTTGTCGATGAGCCAGCGACCAAACCACTCAACCAATCGAAGTGATCCAAAGTGTGTTAGATAGAGGATTAAATAACCTATGTTCTTGCATTATTAGAATTTTTGGAACTTTCCAAAAAGTTTTTATGACAACATTTATGCAAAAGTCCTCGACCAGAATCCTGAAAAAAATCAGATAAAAGGGACAAATCTGTTTGAAATCAACCCAAACCACTTTCTGTGGTTGATAGAGGTTGCTGATGAGGAGGATGGATGGTTTTGCTCTGTTTCCAACAGATTTGTCCCTTTCATTTGTGTGTTTTTGTCATGTTATTCAAGGATTTTTTGGTAAATGTTGTCATAAAAACGGTTTCTAAAGTCCAACCAAATTTCCAAAAGTGACATGACAAAGTTTATTTTATCCTCTATCTAATACACTTTGGATCACCTCAATCGGTTGTGTGGTTTGTTCGCTGGCTCAGTGACAACAGGACACCTCCAGCTAAAATGTCATTTTTCTGAGGCACCTTTCAAGTGTAATGACATCATCATTTTTCATTCCCGGACTTTGGGTCCTAGCATTCCTGAAAGTCACCGAGATGATCTTTCATATGGCATAATCCTTATTTTCGTCAGTGCTGTAGGTTCGCTGTGTCAACTCATCAAATGTACACAATTTTCGTTACATGCCAAATGCAGACAGACCACCCTACCGAAATGTAAGATGGTCATTGAATTCATGTCAAAAAAGTAAACAGGATTCTAGAATGTTATTCTAGAATACTTATTTTGTTGGGTGATATCGTAGTTTTCCAGTGGTATAATCTTCACAGTAGATCCCACAGCTAAATGACTAAACCAGGTTCAGATAAGGTCATAGACAAAAGCAGAAGTGAATGGCAAAGGAGGTAGAAACAATTATGTGCTGTCACATTTCCTTGGTGTTGAGTACTCAGAATTGGTTTACCATTTCCTGCTTCTGAGTAAAGCTACCCTTCCTTTGCCCATTCTGGAATCAAAAATTATATTCAGCACTGATAATGTAAGGAGTACCTTTAGATCGGGGTTCCCAACCCTTTTACACTGAGGGCCTGACCACACCCCCTGGACAGATGAGTGGGCCAGACCACGCCCCCTGGAAGTGGAAGTAAATGCACCCGCTTCCACATTTATGACAGCCATGGATGCATTTATGGCTGACATAACTGCGTTTATGCATGCGGGGGTGTGTGTTCTATAACGGTTATAAATGTGTCCGCTTCTGGGTACGGTGGCAGTGGGCCACATGAAATGGTGCCACAGGCAGGGGCCGGCACACAGGCCATAGGTTGGGAACCCTTGCTTTAGATGGAAGACCAAAAATTCCTGTCCCCTGCCTGTGACATGGCATAATAAAATTGTTTTGGTAATGATGAAGATAAGACATGTAAAATACTTTGAGTATCAAAATAAAGAGCTGTAGGATAAGCAACAGTTATCATTCTGTATTGGCTGTACATTGCAGTGTAACAGTAATATTCACTGGACATATTAGTTACGCTAGGTCCGTGAAGGCGAACCTTGGCACTCCAGGTGTTCTTGCATTTCAATTACCAGAAACCCAAGTCAGCACACCTGCTGATCAGGGCTTCTGGAATTGAAGTTCAAGAACAGCTGGAGTTGCCAAGGTTTGGCATCACTGTGCTAGGTTGTGTAGATCCACAACTCAGCAAGAAATAAAGTTCTTTACAGGACTCATATCCAAAATTCAGTCCTTCCCATCACTAGTTAAAAGGATCGTGTTCAGCAGATCTTGATAAGACCTCAGAGAGGGCCAAAGCTTCTGCCAGTCTGAGTGGATACTGTTAACACCAGCTACAACAATGATCTAATTTGGTATGGGCTGTTTCATATGTTCATGAAGCAGGTCATTGAGTTGAAGTTGCATTTACAGAACATTCCTCATCCAAAAATAAATTAAGATACTTGTTACCAGATTCTGATTTATGTCTCCCTCTTCCTTTATTCTACCAGCCAAAAGGATTTTCCACCTTTTTGGCACAGATACAAATGTTAGCTTTATTTTTCATGTGGTTCACTGGTAGGAATGGTTTTAATCATTATAAGAAACCAACCTAAAAAGAAAAATACAAAAATCAAACAAACCTTCAGAGCCAAATCTACATTTATCATCGTCCCAATTCCTCTAAGAACTACTTCTTTATTTGCCATGGATACATGCTGTATTTTGCCATGTGTTCAGGAGCAATAACAAATCATCAAGGGCCAAACACTTCTGAGGAGGCTGGCATTTTATCTCTGTAAATGAAGTTACAACTGCATGCTGAGTGTGGGTCAACTAATGTTTTATGGCACTTTAAGTCAATTATAACTTCTTAAAGTGCCATTGAAAAGTCAGATCACTTCTAGAAGTGCAGCAGTGTGGTGGCTTGGTGGCTAAAATGCTAAGCACAGAGACTGGAAGGTCGGGTTTCGATACCCAAGTGTTGCATGATGGATCTTGGGGATATGAAAGGAGCCTCATTGGGGCCTTCCCTGAGCAGAGTTTCTCCAGCAAAAATCCTTTCAACCCAAAGTAATTTCTGACACAAAATTTATTTTACTTATAGCATTGCCATTACATAGGAGCAAGGTCTAAGGCAGAGATGGCCCAAGCTGTTTTGCTCCATGTGGTGAAGCAGGAAATGGCTTCTGGGTGACATGTACTCAGAGACAGTCAAGTTATTTTGTCACAGGAGGTAAAGATTTCTACAAAATTATCTCCCTTTCTTTAGCTGTGATTTAATTCAACATTGGAGATTACTAAGGACCTAAACTTTGAGTAAATAGCCTGTTCTAAATTTGGCACCAAAATGAGGCCCATATCAGTAACAGCTGGGTTTCCAGGGTAGCAGCTTGGTTTCCAAGGGAAGCATCCCATAATACAGTTATATAGCTAAGGAGGCCCTCTCTTGTGTCTCTCAGTAGTGGGACATGCAGAGAGTCACTTTGCCAGGTTATAACATTCAGGAGAGTCTCTCTTATATCAAGTTCAAAGTCATTCAAGGAGTTGAGTGTCATCACTAATATCTTACACTCCAAGCAGAAGTATATTGAGAACAGAGGCAAATATCCTGTTCTCTTCTTCAAGTTGCCACAGCTGAAACTGTTGGATCTCTCCCCAGAAACTGCCACAGTTGTGGGATAAGATGTCTCTTAGGCGATGTCTATTCTTGACTTTCTCTTTTTGTTCATCAAGCCACTTGCCAACCTTTCCTTTCTTAATAGTCATGTCTTTAACAGATGAGACTTCAATAGTAAAGGTTTGTCTCTGTCAAAATTTTGCTAGAACTTATTGGCATGTACTAGGGAAGGGCAGCAGCCTCACCTTTACACACAACTATTCCTGTCTATTTTGCAATCAGTTCATGGCTAAGGAAGATGCAGACACACAAGGAAGCAACAGGTAGAGGGTAACCAGAACAAAGAAAGTAAATTGAGGTCAGTAAGGCAGAGCAGGAAAACAAAGAACATTTTAATTGGCTATGCAGACAAACAATTTCCCTTAGGTCAGACAGAAGTCTTTGCTATCATATGGTTAGTGTGTTAGTATTTACTTCTCATATTTACTGCATACTGGGGTTGTCCCAAAATACTCAACAAGGCTGGGGTTGGCAGAACTGATACACCTTTTGGTGAGTTTATTCTGCAGTTCCTTTTGCCTGACCTAGTGTGAGAAAGATTAGCCAGCAACACAAGGTTGCTGTTACCAGGGTATGCCTGATCATGGTTCAAAAATACCACAATCTTCTAGGAGGCTCTTCCAGCGTTATTTTACAGAAGAGTTGCTTTTGACAAAACTGAACATGGTCAGAAGTGGTTTAGTGATTTGGATCAAGAGAGTGGCTTGAAGTTTGAGGCCTCCCATTCAAATTTACTGTGATGCCAGGAGGTAGTCGGAGCTTTGGTGACTAAGTTCAGATAGTGTTCACTAATGACCAAAATTATACAAATGTGGTATTGGGGAGCCCTAGGGAGTTCCCTAGGGCTCCCCAATACAGTACCACATTTGTGAGCCTTCAAATTTTAGAATACAGGAACAAATTAAAAAAAATCTTGATAGGCTTGAGAACTGGGCTGAAAACAACAGAATGAAATGTGTCAAGGATAATTGCAAAGTTCTCTGCACCTACGAGGAAAACCCCAAATGCAAACATACAAGATAAGGGGTACTTGGCTCACTTATACTATGAGTGAGAAGGATCTTGATGCTATTGTAGGCCACAAGCTGAATATGAGTCAGCAGTGGGATGTGGCTGCTAAAAAGGCAAATGCTATTTTAGGCTCTTTTTCAGGCATTATCAGAGGTTTGTTTTTTTTGTTCAGTCGCACAGTCGATTCCGACCCTCTGCGACCCCATGGACCATTGCCCGCCAGGCACTTCTGTCCTCCACCATCCTCCTCAACTCGCTCAGTTCTGTGCCCATTGTCTCCACAATACCATCCAACCATCTCATTTTTGGCCGCCCCCTTTTTCTTTTGCCCTCCACCTTTCCCAGCATCAAGGCTTTCTCAAGCGAATCCTCTCTTCTCATTTGGTGTCCAAAGTACCTTAGCTTCATCTTTACAATTTGACTTTCTAAGGAGCATTCTGGGTTAATTTCTTCTAAGATTGACCTATTTGTTCTCCTTGCTGTCCAGGGGACTCTCAAAACTCTCCTCCAACACCACATCTCAAAGACATCTATTCTTCTGCGCTCAGCTTTCCTAATGGTCCAGCTCTCACAACCATACATTGCCACAGGGAATACCATTGCTTTGACAATACGGATTTTTGTTTTCAATATGATGTCTCTACTTTTCATTATGCTCCCCAGATTTCTCATTGCTTGCCTCCCAAGAATCAATCACCTTTTTATTTCATGGTTGCAATCCCCATCTGCAGTGAGCTTTGAGCCTAGGAAAGTAAAATCTGTCACTGCTTCTACTTCTTCCCCATCTATTTTCCAGGGACTGATAGGGCCTGTTGCCATTATCTTGGTTTTCTTGATATTGAGTCTCAAGCCAGCTTTTTCACTTTCTTCTTTCAACCTAATCAGGAGCTTCTTTAGGTCCTCCTCACTTTCAACCATTAGGGTGGTATCATCTGCATATCTCAAATTGTTGATGTTTCTCCCAGCAATTTTGATCCCTAATTGTGATTCCTCCATCCCTGCATTGCGCATTATGTGCTCTGTGTACAAGTTGAATAAGCAGGGTGACAAAATGCAGCCTTGTCTTACTCCTTTTCCTATTCCAAACCACTCTGTCATTCCGTATTCTGTCCTAACTGTTGCTTCTTGCTTCATGTACAAATTTCTCATGAGACATATAAGGTGTTCTGGGATTCCCATCTCTTTAATTACTTGCCACATTTTGTTGTGGTCTACACAATCAAAGGCCTTAGTGTAGTCAATGAAACAGAAGTATACTTGTTTCTGATATTCCTTTGTTTCTTCCATGATCCAACGTATGTTGGCAATGTGGCCTCTGGTCCCCCTGCCTCTTCTGAACCCCGCCTGCACTTCTGGTAATTCTCTCTCCACATGCTGTTGCAGTCTAGCCTGTATTATCTTAAGCATCACCTTGCTAGCGTGTGGGATGAGCGCAATTGTTCGATAATTTGAACATTCTTTGGCATTTCCTTTTTTGGGGATTGGAACATATACTGATCTTTTCCAATCTTGTGGCCATTGTTGTGTTTTCCAAACCTGCTGGCATATAGAATGTAATAATTTTATTCCATCATCTTTTAGGGCTTTGAAAAGTTCAACCTGGATACCATCATCTCCGCTGGCTTTGTTGTTTGCAGTGTTTTCTAGGGCCTTTCTAACTTCACTCTCTAGGATGTCTGGCTCATGTTCAATCTTCTCATCATTGTGATTATCAGGGGTGTTGAGGTCCTTTCTGTAGAGTTGCTCTGTGTACTCTTTCCATCTTTTCTTAATCTCTTCTGCATCAGCTAATTCCTTGCCATCTTTGTCCTTTATCATGGTCATTTTTGCTGTAAACGTTCCCTTGAGTTCCCCAATTTTTTTGAAAAGCTCTCTAGTCCTACCTTTTGTGTTGTTTTCTTCTATTTCTTTGCACTGTTCATTCAGGTAGGTTTCCTTATCTCTCCTTGCTTTTCTTTGAAATTCTATATTCAAGTGATTGTATTTTTCCTTTTCTCCTTTGCCTTTTGCGTCCCTTCTTTCCTCTGCTATTTTAAGAGCCTCATCGGACAGCCACTTAGCTTTCTTACGCTTCTTTTCTTTTGATATAGTTTTACTTGCTCTCTCCTGCATGATGTCCCACATCTCTGTCCATAATTCTTCTGGTACTCTGTCTATCTGGTCCAAGCCATTAAATCTGTTCCACACCTCCACTGTGTATTCCCAAGGAATATTGTCTAGGTCATATCTGTCTGGCCTAATTGTTTTTCCTATGCCCCTGGTCTTGTTTTTGCTGACTGTATGGAGGTTCTCCATCTTTTGCTGCAGAGTATGTAATCAATCTGGTTTCTATGTTGGCCATCTGGTGATGTCCATGTGTAAAGTCTCCTCTTGTGTTGCTGGAAGAGAGTGTTTGCTATGACCAGTGCATTATCTTGACAGAACTCTATTATCAGAGGTATAGTATCCCAAACCCATGAGGTACTAGTCCTCCTCTATCTGGCACTAGTTAGACTCCATCTACAACACTGCTATCAACAAGATAAGGAGGAAAGTGATAGTTACTTAAAACTAGTGCAACCTGTTCTGCTATGCCGAGTAAGCTTTTTTGTAAGCTCACATCTGGAACTGCAGAAAATCCAAAAATGATTTGTGAGCTCACATCACCTTTTTTCAAAAAAGGTAATACCCTGCTGTTCATGTCCTTGAAACAACAACTTTGTTAACATGGCATGAGTAACAACGGGATACACCCTCCTTTTACAACTCATATTTCCCCATAACATGCTAAGATTCCTGGAGCAATAGGCAGTTTTCTAGAGTAGGAACCATGAGGTTTGGATGTAAAAAAAATGTGGATATAGCTCTGCTTATTTACAAGAAGGCTTTTAACTTTGCAACACTCTTTGATCTCCCATTTGGTGGGGGAGCGGTTCACATTTATTTTCACAAGATTTGATTTAAAGTACAATAATTGTTTACCACAAATAAAGACCAGAAAATAGTTCTGGAAAAGAAAGAAATGTAATAAAGGGAGAGATGGTTAACACAAGTCCTTTACAGAGTTTTTCACAAGGTTGTAAGGGACAAACCTTCTAGGTCAAAAACTAGAAGCAATAGGCTTCCAGCGAGAGGACTCTTCACTCCATTGAAAGCATACGTCAAAAGCCAACAGACCCATTGGCTGCTCAACTTGAATTAAAATGTTTACAGTCAGCTTGTGCAATGCCAAAGAAGAAGGCATGTGATTGACATAGTGCTGCCATGATAATCCACACACCCTGGTCAGGAATTTTGGGAGGGGGGGATGTGAAAGCATGAGTTGTGGATGGTTCTAGATTCTGCAGGGGTGTGAGGAATCCATTCAGTGCTGTCATACAGTTTCCCTTTCCTATAGATCAGAGATGGGAGCTCTTAGGTGCCCTTCTGGGATCCAAATTCAACCCTCTTGGGTTCCCCAAATGGTCAAAACTCCTTCCTCATGATGGTATTTTGGGGTGTTTTCCATGCCCCCTCCCAATTTTAAAAGATTGAAATGATTGCTCTAAGGCACAGTTACTAATAGTAAGAACTTTAAGACTAAGCACATTAGTATTTTTTGCCACACTTTTGCCCTTGGTCCAAGCCAGCACTAGAATGTGGCTTTTGAGAACTTTTTGGGACACTGAACATTGTTTTTGGACCAAAGGCTGAAAGAAGGTCCTCATAACTAGCCGTATGTCAATATTTAGAATCTTCACATAAGCCATGACTCTTTGCAGTTTCTACTAGGAATTTTTGTACATGTACATTCTGTAGAATCAGAGCTGAGTTGAAATCTATTTCCAGTAATGATAGAGCCAATTCAATACCACTTAAGGTACACAAGAGTTGCAAGGAATAAATGATGATAAAGCCATCTTTAATTTGAAACAGTTTGAATTATTATCCTTTGGGTGCTTAAAATGAACATCTAGAGCATTCCCAATTCCAGAGATTCACAAATTCCACAAGCAAGCACCAGGAACGTTAAGAGTAGAACTTGAAAATAATACTTTTGTGTGAGTGTGTGCAATGGACAAAATCCACCAGCTAGAACAGTTGGATGGTGGATTCTGGCAGTTGTTCACACAAAACAAAGCAAAACTCATTTTTAAAAGTTATTCTAAGGCTTCTAAGGGTTCTTTTCTAAGCTATGGTCCACTTCTCATCTAGTGCTGCTACTGCCATGTTACTGTATGGTTCTAGCAGAAATTGGAATGACAATTTAGGAATACAGTACTCAGGATAACCTCTTGCACATTTGTTTTGAATCCTTTAAGGGGAGATTATTCAGCATTCCTTTATAGCAATACTGCTTCCCAATTAAATCGCATAAGCCCAAATCCTACTGATGTTTTCCACATGTTAGAGGGCATTCATGGAAGTGTTTTCAGTGTGAGTCAGACTATCCATATTGCAAACCAGCAAAACTAGCAAGCAGTTGTTCAGTTGATTGTATAAGTGATGGGCAACTATGGATGTGATTGAATGTCTAGGAAACTACTATCACTGTTTGCACAATTTCCTATGTACAATATATCACACAATAAATAAATGGCCCTTATTTATTTATTTATTTATTTATTTATTATACTTCTCTCATGTAAGAAGTAGACCATACGGTTAACTAACCTGACAATCCTGAGGACTAACAGATTTGTGTGCAGAAGTCAATAGGGAAGGGCCTAAAAACATGGCTGGTAGAGCAAGTTTGGGGATCCAGGAATGTGGGATCCCATGTTGGGTGGCTGATCTGATCAGACAGCCACCCTCCTTGCCCCTCGCTGTTTTAATCTTTTTAACTCTTAAAATCTTAAAGTTTTTAATTCTTTTTAGTATTTTATAGATTACAGATGGAATTTTTAAGTTAGTTTTAAACTAAAGTATAATGTGCTTAGGTAGGAGGGGATTGCTCAGTTTGTTTTATAATTATAGGATTCTGTATTCCTGATTGTGCTTTTAACTCTGATGTTTGTAAGCTGCCCAGAGTCGGGTTCGCCTGATTGGGGCGGGATATTAAATCTAAATAAATAAATAAATAAATAAATAAATAAATAAATAAATAAATAATGGTCCCCAAGTGGATTAAATCATATCACACAAAGCTGGGCAGGTTGAGGAGGATGGTGGAAGACAGAGGTGTCTGGCGGGCAATGGTCCATAGGGTAGCAAAGGGTCGGAATCGGCTGTACGTCTGAACAACAGAAATGTAAGAAGTGGTTTTCTTATTGTATTTGTACCCTACATTAGTGTTTGGAGAGATGGAAATACTTTTATGGATCTCAGTCAGCATGGTCAATTGTCAGAAATAATAGGAGCTATGCGATTCCCTATCCTAACATAGATCATCTTGAGCTATGTTTATTTTATTCCAAAAAATATCTTCTTCTTCTGCCATATCCAAATCCAAATATTGGCAATCCTCCTGGTGATCAGTCATGAAGCCTGTCCTGACAATATAATGCAATGACTTTTCATCTGCCTTCTGTATTGCAGCATGACACCCATAACACTGATACAGTTCCGTGAGTCACTTTTTGGTCCTGAGCCCTTTTGGCACACAAAGTCCTCCTCTGCCCCAGGCCAGTATTGATGAAGCTGCTGCTCTCCATCAACATGGATAAAACTGGGATTTAATCCACTTTGTGACCATCACCCTTCCCTATTGACTTCTGCACACAAATCCGTTAGACCTCAGGGTTGTCAGGTTAGTTAACCATCACCTGACACTCAGTGTTGAGTCACTGGCAGTATGGTCTACTCTATTACCATAGCAGGATAACCTGACCAGATTTAAAGAAGATATAAAAGAGCTAAAGACAGAAAATGAATAGCAATATATATATTCAATGGAAAAGAGAAGTTTACATCCTTGAACTGTATTTCACTACAAGGCACAAAATATCAAGTATGGTAGGGAAATTTTTGTATGTGTTTGTGTGTATGTACAAGTAGACAGAAACACGTATGATATGTACACACATACACCAATCCTTCAGTATACCAACTTTCAGATTCAATGTCATCCCAGTAGAAGGAAATAAGGAATCACAAACATTTTCAGAATGTTAAAAGGCCATTTTTCCTGTCACTAACATTAAACTATCACAATGTAGAGTGGTTAATGACAGTGCTTCATGAGATAAGACATTAATCTCCACTTGTAATGCAAAAGCCATACAACCTGCTTCAACCTTAATCTCTCCTGAGTTATGGGCTCTTCTCTGATTCATAAAATCACACCTACAAAACTATCATCTATTTATTACTGTTTTTATGCCTAGAATAATATGAAAGGTATTTACTGTTCTTCCTTGTAAAAAAAAGGTTAAAAAACCAGGAAAGGTAAAGAAGCTGCAACCTTTAAAGAAAGGCTTGGAAGTGCTCAGCTCAGTGACGTATTTCCAAATGCCTGGATTTATGATGTAATCTAGTGAATCCAAAAGGGATCACTTTAGATAGTGTCTTGTCAAAATCAGTTGTGATAGTTTATCTAGCTACTATAGGCATTAAACAAGGACTGGTGAGGACAGTGAACATCACTTTGTATAAGTGGGGTGGAAGTTAAAGTACAAGAAGAGCACCTCATTGTGACTTAAGATGGGAAGAGCTATCTGAATTTCCTTGCTTTAGAGCAGTGGTTCCCAACGTTGGACCCATGCCCCATGGGGGACTTCAATTTCCAGTATCCTAAATCAGTACATTGGCTGATTAGTGCTTTGTGGAGTTGACTTAGGCTTCTGGGAATTGAAGTCTAAAAACCAAAGGTTGGGAAACACTGCTTTAGAGTGATATCTAAAGTGTTTAATTTAACCCAAGAGTTTTCAACCTTTTAAAGCTGGGGGCCACGTCATGTTCCCTCAGACAGCTTAGGTGATTGAATGGCCATTTTGCCCTTCCTCCACCACATGACACTTCCTGGTATGGTGGAGGCAGTGGGGGCAGGGCACATGAAATGGTGCTGCAGGCTGCATCCGGTCCATGGGCCACAGGTTGAGAATTCCTGCTTTAACCCAAATAAATAAACCCAATTAATCCTCTTTTCTCCATGATATCCCTGCTAAAAGCAGCCCCTCAATGTTGTAGGCATTCTTGGATGAAACCAACTGTTTGGATCCATTTCATTTGGAGTTCAGACCTTGTCATAGGACCCAAATACATTGGTTGCACTGCATGATGGCCTTCTCCAGGAAGCAGACAGTGGATGCTCATCCCTCCTTATGCTCCTGGATCTTTCTTTTAAAAGAGTCTTTTAGTAACATCCTCCGTAATGTCATTTAACATTTTATTTGAGTTTTAATCTATTGTTTGCTTCATCCATCACCAGTTGAGATTTGTGGGGATTTTTATTATTGTTGCAAGTATAACTTTTATAAAACAGTGGTACCTCTCTTAAAGAGCATAATGTGTTCCACAGGATTGCTCTTTAAGCAAGTTTGCTCTTTAAGTGAAACACCATTGGAAGTGACCAATTGTGACTTCGAGGAAGGATTGTGAACCTCAATTTAGTTGTTAAGAAAGTTTTTGGTTGGTTTTAGTTGTTAAGCGAGAATGACTATTCAGAGAAAATTCTGCTCTTTAAGCGAGTTAGTCTCTAAGCGAGGTGCTCTTTATGCGAGGTTTTACTGTATTGTATACCACCTAGTATGGGGAAAACACCTAGATGAGCACTATGTAAGCGTAATAAATTAATTAAATAAAACTGTAGTGTCAGAATCCTATTTAAATTCACTCTACCTGTAGACCTGAAGATCTTCAGTTCCAATAATCTGAAAGTGATGTTGCTATCCAATCTCAACAAGTGTTTTGATGCTTGTTTTCTAAATATAGGAATTATTTTAATTTGTCATCAAGTCACCTCTAACTTATAGCAATTCTGTGAATGAGAAATCTTCAAATTGTCCTATTCTCAACAGCCCGGCTCAGTTCTTGCAAACTCAATTATTACATATAATTAAATTATTATATATAATAAAAATATGTACTTCATAGCACTCATTGCAGATCTGACATGCTTTAATGCCAGATGCCTCATTTCAAAAGGGTACTATGAGATGCAAGACTGAAGTAAATTTGTTGGAAAGTTTTAAGGCTGTAAGGTTTTAGTCCTTTTAATATTTAATATTCTATATTGCAAATCTTTCCATGTAGTAGTATGAATAATATCAGGTGGTTATATATTTCTTGTCATATTTTAAGGTTATTAAGGTATATAATATCATCAGATACAGCATGTTCCAAAAACCTCATTAATGCCCTTTTCTTATTTTCTGCTCATGTTTAATAAAAATAAAAACCAAGATATATGTCTGTTAGCGGTGTTGTAAGCATAATGGAGGGCTCCATGCATGCATCACACTTTGACTCTATGAAAGCATACAAATAAAAATCTACTATTGAGGTAGCAGTTTTCAAGAAGCTTTACACAAAAGTACATAAAAGTACTGTAGGTGGGATGCAAGCTCTCATAACTACAAGTAAGAATTTGCTTTCTCTTTATACCAATTTCCTCCTGCCAAAGTACTGTAGCATGGTGCTCACTACCCAACCTGCTTGTCAATTAATAGCTGTCTGTGATGTTTTGGTGGTAGCTAGAAGTTACATAGGAACTTCAGTGGCTAAGATGCTGAACTTGACAACTGGAAGGTCAGCAGCTCAAGACCTGAGTACTGCATCATAGAGTGAGCTCCCATCTCTGTCCCAGCTGTACCACTTTGGTGGGAAGGTAAATAGCACTCCATGCACTCTGGTGTCTAGGCATGCCTGCTACATGCCCACGGAAATGTTTGCAGATGTTTGGCTATAAACAGAGACGAGCACTGAACCCTAGAGTCAGATATGACTGGCTTTTGAGCAAGGGCAGTAAGCAGCTACATTTGTCAGATAAGCAGCTACTTTGGGCACTCAGATTTACACCTAATTCCTTCTTCCATGTTAATGTCCTTAAGAGTTAAGCATAAATAATAAATAATAAATTTATTGGCCAAAATCTTATTAGTGGTTATGTAGGCTTTTTGTAATTTGCCATGGTTCATTGCAATTCTGCTAGGATGGATCTTGACCAGTTATGAAGCTCAGACGTGCCCCAGCACCTTGTCAATTAGCCACTCTCAGCGCAGAAAGTTGTAGAAATCTTACACAAGCACCAGAAAGATTTTGGTCATTAATAGAATTTCTACAAACATAAGTGTGCTTGCTAGAAGATGCAGGCATTTTCTTTCTACTATGGATTCATGCTCTTTTATAGCATGATTGGTAGGATTCAAGATCTGAGAGTTTACAAACTCTAAAAAAAAATTACTACCACACTGTGGGCATGGTATGGTGGACATGGCCAGGGGAAAAGCCCTGTGTTGCACCTGAATTAGGACTACTTTGTTTCAAAATTTGGATGGGCGGGGCCAGCTAGAATTTCTGCTACCAGTTCTGATGCCCACCACTGCATTAAGTCTAACTGGTTAAGGAACAATGTTCCTTTTGCATTAATTTTCACCATAATGGCATTAGCAGTTGCTGAAGAAATAATATGACATCAAGATTTCTACCCAGTTTAACTGTGGAGGTTCAGAGACATAACAAAAACTCAATCTCTATGTGGAAATATTTACAGATCCAAAATAAAGATATCCACCTACAAATGAATAAAGGCCAGGTCATTGTCATTGTCACATAATGTTGCGTATCACATGCTATTACAGCATGAGGGTCATTGGGTGTTGACAGCATCTGAATATTTCAGTAGGATTTTTCCACACCTTCAGCAGTTTGCAAATTAGTTTGCTTTAATTAATAACTCATCATCAGGAGGAAAGCACAGGCTTCCGTTGCAGATATACTTATTTAGTTACAAAGGTCTGTAAAAACACTAATGTATTTTAGAGTCCAATGATGTGCTATCTGTAATGTATAGTTTGGTACCAAATTCGATATATATCCCAAAATGTAGCCTAATGACATTAGTACACCCTAATTATTTGATTTTTCCATTCTACAGTACTCACTTTCATCCTGCTATGTTCCAACTTGGGTTTCAACAGTCCTTTCATTTTATAGGTGGTTAATTATAGTAAAATTACAACACCACAGATGCTCAAAGCATGATTTGTGAGAGTCATTCATTACAAAGAACAAACACTTTTAATTAATTCATTCCTTTTCATAACTAAGGTCTAAAAATTTAAATAAATTAATTATTTATAAATTAAATAACTAGGGTATAAAATTTAAATACATTTAAATGATAGTGCTGAAGTGGGAATACTATCCACAAACCCTTTTTGTTGGTGCACAATACAATTAGTCACACCAAGAACTAAATGAATTGGACAATTACTTCTTGCACAAAATGAATCAGAACAAAGGTTAATAGAGTTCTGCCAAGAGAATGCACTAGTCATAGCAAACACCCTTTTTCAACAACACAAGAGGCGACTTTACACATGGACATCACCAGATGGCCAACATCAAAACCAGATTGATTACATAATCTGCAGCCAAAGATGGAGAAGTTCCATACAGTCAGCAAAAACAAGACCTGGAGCAGACTGTGACTCAGATAATAATTTACTGATTGCAAAATTCAAGCTTAGATGAAAGAAAACAGGGAAAGCAACTAGGACACACAGGTATGACCTAGACAACATTCCTAAGGAATACATAGTGGAGGTGTGGAACAGATTTAATGGCTTAAACTTGATAGACAACGTACCAAAAGAATTATGGACAGAGGTTCAGGACATCATACAGGAGAGAGCAAGTAAAACTATATCAAAAGAAAGAGAGTGTAAGAAAGCAAAGTGGCTCTCTGATGAGGCTCTTAAAATAGCGAAGGAAAGAAGGAATGCAAAAGGAAAAGGCGAAAGGGAAAAAGTCACTGGGGAGGTACTAATCTTCCTGGGAGAACACCCAGGGTGCTTACCATTTCTTTGAGGCGACCAGTTCAGTTGCCTCACCAGCAGCCAGACTCTGCAGCCCAAAATGGTTGCTGGTGAGTATGCATGTGTGAAACTACCAATTGACACATGTGCACCTCCAGTACTCAGCATGCATGCGTCAATTGGTAGTTTCACATATGCGCACTCACCAGCAGCCATTTTGGGATGCAGAGTCAAGCAGCTGGGGAGGCCCTCAGCAGCCTCCTTGGAGGTGCAGGCGACGGTGACGGTCCTCACTCAAGTTGCCACTCTGCGCTGCCGTGCCGCCACTCACTGCTGCTCGCCGCCAATGCCACCACCGCTTGCCGATAGTCACTGACACCACCGATGACAACGGCCACTGTTCACCATTAGGCAAGGCTGCAGCACACTGCCCGGCTGCACTACCATCGACCCAGGCCGCACTTCCAGGCCAGCTAGGCCACGCCGCCAGGCCAGGCCACGCTGCACTGCTGCTGTTGCTACCTTATCTGCTCCCCAGGGTAAGTGATTTGGGTTTGGGGTTGGTTGGTGGGTGGGTGGGTGGATTATGTATTTAGTGTGTGCTTTTGTGTGTGTTTTTTTATGTCTATTTAATTTGTATTTAACGTGTATTTATGTGTTTTTATGTCTATTTAATTTGTATTTGAATTTGTGTTTTAATGTGTATTTAATGTGTATTTAATGTGTATTTTTATGTGTAATGTAGTTTATGGGTTTTTTTAAACTTTGGCTCTGCCCACTTCATTGGCTCCACCCATGATGTCATGACGTTGGCTCCGCCCATGACATCATGATGTTGGCTCCCTCCACAATGTGGTAGTAAAAATTTTGACTGCCCATCACTGTTTGTTTCAAATGGTCCTTATAGTGCCTCAAAGGAGCTTCCGGAGGCCTTGTACTGGAGCTAAGTTCCCCATAAAGAATTTGATGAGCAAACCTGGAATTTTCCATATGACAGACATGCCCTATCCATCTAAGATGATGGCCTATGATGGAAACTTCAATGCTATTTACATGTGCCTTCTCAAGAAGTGTAATGTTGGTGGCAGTTAGAACTTGATGTTCAAGATGGACCTTAGCTTCTGTGGGTGAAAGCAATCAAGCTTTTAGATGTCTTGGTGATATAGGGTCCATGTTTCATAGCCATACAATAATATTGAGATAACAACAGCTTGGTATACCATGATCTTGATCTGGATTGTTAAATCTTTGTTCATGAAGACCTGGTGTGATAGACAAGCAAAGGCAGAATGGGCAGCACCAATTCTCTTTACCACATCCTGTTCACAGGTGCAGTTTTTAGAAACGATGCTACCAATGTAAGAAAACTGGTCTACGTATTCCAGTGTCGAATCTGAGATGGTAATACTGAACTCTGGAAGGGCTGTCCTTGGGGCGGGTTATGCAAGTACCTTGGTTTTCTGAGTATTTATGGTGAAGCCACAGTGGTTTAGTGGTTAAAAGGCTAAACTTGACAAGTGGAGGGTCGGCAGCTCAGCAATTTGAGACTCGAATGCTGCACAACAGAGTAAGTTCCTATCTCTGTCCCAGCTCCTGCCAACCTAGCAGTTCAAAAGGAAAAAATTGCAAGTAGATAAATTAGTACCACTTCGGTGAGAAGGTAGACACCATTCTGTGTGCTCCAACATTTAGTGCTCTGACATCTCGCCATGCCTTCCACACGGCCACAGAAATGTCTGCAGACACAGACAGCACTGGCTCTTTGGCAATAAATGGAGATGAGCACTGAACCCTAGAGTCAGATGCGACTGGCTTTTGAGCAGTGGCAACCTTTACCTTTAAGTTTATGCTAGGGCTATGGGACTTATTTATTACAATGATGAGCTTGACAACTGGAAGGTGGCCAGGTCAGCAGTTCAATACCCAAGTGCTACATGATAGAATAAGCTCCTGTTGTCTGTCCTGACTCCTGCCAAACTGGCAATTAGAAAGGAAGAAACTGCAAACAGATAAATAGGTGCTACTTTGACAGGAAAGCTAACCGGAGTGTGTTCAGTCCTGTTCATAGTCAAAGGCTGCCATATGACCATGGAAACATCTGCAGATGCAGACAGCTCTGGCACTTTGGCTGTAAACTACCTCCTAAAGTCAGATATGACTAGGTTTCGAGCAAGGAAGACCTTTACCTTTCCTAAATTTATATTATATTTATTTTACTTTACCTTTACTTTATGTTACTTCATGTTACAATGTAACTTTATATTACATTGACGTGTACAGGATTTTTGTTCCATGTTAGTAACTCAAGTTCATTTGAGCCAGGAGACTACAATTCAAACCCACCTTGCAGGGACACATTAAAGGAGATTGTTATTGTCTGAACTACTCAGCCACAAAGAATGATAATTACCATCTGAAAGTAAATGGTGTCGGAAAGTGCTAGTATCTTTTAAAAGTGGTTTAAGCAAACTTTCAGAGTAGGTTTCAAGTTCATTGGAGGAGTTGCACAAGGCAACCTGACTGAATCAGGAGTTCAAGGAGCAGTGTCTTAATTTCCCCTCCTCCCTCCCACTCTCCTACCCTATCATCCATCCTTGATGACCAAGATGGTTCCATTTATCCTGCAAATATTAATTCAAAATGCAAACAGAATGAGACAGCTACAGGAGGATATAAATGGAAAAGTAATTGGGAAGAGATGTGTAGACATGTATTATATGATTTTGATGACATGCATATTCAAAGAGAAATTCAGCAGTTAATCATTAATTTGATGCCACCCAGGGGAAAAAGAGTACTCCATACACAGGCAGCAACACCCCATAGCTAGAAGGAACACAGGTGTGCCATTCATTTCAGGATGTACAATTGTGAAAAAGAGAAATAAATGGGGAATAAGAAGTTTGTCGTAGTTTGGGCAAGCAATTTTGGGAATGCCCTGAGAGAGAGAGAGATCAAATCATTTTTTCTAAATGTCCCCCATTAACCTAAAAAATGTTAAAATAAAAATGGACTGTTTGCTGATTTCTCCTTTACAGCAGCCAAGAGTGACACCAATGATATCCAGTAGATTGCACATTCCCTGAGCTCTCCACCTGCTAACCCATCATAATCACAGAAATTCCATTACTTATCAAATTTATTAAATGGCTCATGAAGAGATTATGTTAGCTCTATGTGGACTTTCTTTCTTTCTTTCTTTCTTTCTGTCTTTCTTTCTCTTCCTTCCTTCTTTCCTTCCTTTCTGATTTAAATAAATAGTTGCAAAAACAGCTACACAAGAAGACAGGCAGAGGATCACGGCAAAGCGAAGAAAGTGGCTTCATTTTGATAGTCCAGGGTGTGATCAGGACACAAAAGAAGAAGAGCATGATACCCAAGGAACAATGAAACCTGGGAGAGGATCATGGTAATTTCCATTTGCATAAGGTAAAGTGAGGCAGAGATGGGGCAAAATTTCTTTTGTTCTATCATTATAGCCTTCACAGATGCTCAATCAGTGTTATCTCTGAAGCATTGCATATCTTACAAAAGAAATAAAAGGCCTTAGAAGGATATGAATCTGTCAATTAAAATTTAAATCTTTAAATTACAATGTCTAGAATCCTATTTGTTGTTTCCATCTCATTTTTAAACAAACTTATACATTTTGTTATTTTTTTTTTTTAAAAAAGGAGAAAAACAAACATTTTAAATATCTGCATTGGCTGCTTATTCAATAGGTACATCTATCCCAAGATGTAAGGGATGTGTTGTATCTATCTGTAAAGATAAAAACTCAAATCTAGTGACACTTTTCATGTACAATTAAATTTATGCAAAAGGAAGATGCTTTCAATTGTGTCTTTGGTGCTCCTGTGTAGCTCCACAAGCAAATTTAGGCTGCAATTTAAATGATAATGGCACAGATTATGACTAAGATCATTTTGTTGTCTGTGTAAGACTTTTTCATTTGTCACAGCTAATTGTGGCTAATTGACAAATTGCTGGGACACATCTCAGTTAAAAATGTGTGACAATAAAATGTGTGACAAAGCACACAACCAAGACACACTCCAGCCTACATGGTTTAGGACCTTGTTATCTGTCTAAATTTATCTCCCAGAAATCAGCTACCCGCATCACTCATCCATTTCAAACAAACAAGAAAGATTACCCATGTGATACATATTCAAATTATAAAGATGCAAAAGATGCAGGAAACAGGCAAAACCTTTATTGTTTTTCTTAGTGAGCCAATAAAGATATCACCTGTTTCCTGCATCTTTTGCATCTTTACCATTTCAAACAGTGCAGCTCCAAGTACAGGCACCAAGAATTGTGGAAAATATATTGACAAGGAGGGCCTTCTTGGTGGTCCCATCCTCACTGTGGAACACCTTATCAATGGAACTAAATATATATATTAAAAAAACCATTAAAGAATGTGTTTATTAATGAGACTTTTCAAAACATCCTCCCTATTGCCAATTAATAAGTATTATTTCTTTTTTTAATTGGATTAGTCACCATCAGAGGGTGAGATTTGATTACATTGTGTTTAGTCTCTGTGTTATTATTTTAATTATGTAAACCACCCAGAGCGGGAAAATCACCCAGATGGGTCATATACAAATGTAATAAATACTGTATATACTCAAATATAAGTCTAGTTTTTTAGCTCCTAAAATGAGGTCCAAAAAGTGGACTCGACTTATACTTGGGTCAACAATCCCGAGGGTCCCAAAACTGCAGTGGTTCAAATTCAAACAGACAGTAAAAAAGAACAACACTAACACTCTCATAAAAACTCAAAAACATACCCACACAAACTTCTAGATTAATTAATTTTACCATATTTTCATGTATTTTAATTATTAAAACTCACTAACAGCTGCTGTATTTCCCACCCCCGACTTATACTCAGGTCAATCCATTTTCTTAGTCTTAGAGGTCCAAATTAGGTACTTCGTTATGTTTGGGATGACTTATAGTAAAGTATATGTGGTAAGAAAATAAAAATTAATTACAGTACATCCATCCAAGGATGTTAAAATAACTACTAGAGGGTAAAAACTCTGTTCTCTCTCTCTCTTTCTTTCTTTCTCTCTCTCTCCCCCTGTGTATCTATCACCTAGTCAAGACTCCTATGTTAATATTTCCAGTTTAGACACAAAGATCTGATCTTTTCAAAGGCATCATTCAGAAAATACTGCAGACACCTCCACACCCAAGTCACTGATCTGTGACTGGTCCATTCAGTAGAAAATGCCAGTCCATTGGCTTCTGAGAAATATGTGCTGGGACTTCACTCAGTTTTGATTGAATCTTTAAAATGTCAGAAGTGACAGGATGGTTATTTTTTTAAAAAAAATAGTTCTATAATAACATTGTCTTATGCTTTCTTTTCAAGTTCTACTGCATACTTTGCATGCCTCTTGCAATGCAGAATTTGTATTAGTAACAGAAATAGTGGCAAATGTTGCTCACTCTCAAGGTAGCTACAGTTCCCAGCCCCCTTTTGCTGCTGCTCCTGAGCCCACAGGTATGACTTCATTTAGCAGAACTGTTTGCACTCATGCCACTGCTGCCAATGAGATGGGTTGGAATAGGTGCTGGAGCTGGGCTAGAAGCTACTCAAGGAACTTATTTCATCCATCTCTTTTTATTTCACTTTTTAAAGTTTTAGGAGCCAACATAGAACTTTTGGAAGTTCTAGGAGCTTGTAGACAAACTGACAGGTCCAGGAAACTGGAAGAGAGCACAACAAGTCATACAAGAAAAGTACAAAGGCACTTCTGGACACTAGTGTTTCATGGGCCAATCATGAGCATCCCTCCATTTCTCCCACATATTCCTGTCTTCGCTACTTCCTTCCTCTTCTCATTTGGCTTCTTGCCCTCCTTATTTTATACTCCCCTCCACCCCAGCCACTAAATGTTCATGTGCCTTCCTTCCTCATTTCTACCCTTGCTTCAGTTTGGCTTCCTGACATGTCCTTGGCCACAGGCTCAACCCACCAAGAATCTTTCTTTATTCATGTCAGATGCACCAGCAGCATATAATAACATACTGCTGTAAATGCACCCGCGGCTGTCGTAAATGCATTTCTGATAGCCATGGATGCATTTTACAATAACGTTTATGGTGGGGGAAACCATGTGACCAACCCACTCAACCATGTGACTGGCCTGCTTTGGGAACCCCTGCTTTAGGGGATGTAGACAGCGATGGGCAGCCAACATTTTTACTACCACACTGTGGATGGAGCCAATGTTGTGGGTGGAGCCAGAATCATGGGCAGAGCTGACATCATGATGTCATGGGCAGAGCCAATGTTGTGGGTGGAGCCAAAGTAAAAAAAACACATAAACACAAAAATCCAAATTAAATTCACATAAAATACATAAAAAGACACATAAAATACACATAAAACACATAAAAATACACATTAGTAAAGGAAAAGGTTTCCTTGCCAGTCGTGTCCAACTCTAGGGTTCAGTGCTCATCTCTGTTTCAAAGCCAAAGAGCCAGTGCTGTCTCCTTCTGCAGATGTTTCCATGGTCATGTGGCAGGCATGACTAGACACCGGAGCGCAAGGAACCCTGTTACCTTCCCACCGAATTGGTCCCTATTTATCTACTTGCAGTTTCTTGCTTTCGAACTGCTAGGTTGGCAGGAGCTGGGATAAAGATGGGAGCTCATTCCATCCTGCAGTACTTGGGAATCGAACTGCTAACCTTCCGCCTCCCAGTCAGCATCTTAGCCTCTTGAGCCACTGTAGTCCCTAAAAAAATACACATAAAATACACATAAAAATGCATAAAAGGACACATTAAAACACACAAAAATACACATTAAAACACATAAAAATACACATAAAAACACATAAAAATACACATAAAAATACAGATTAAAACACACAAAAATACACATTAAAACATAAAAATGCACATTAAAATACACATTCCACTCACCCACCCACCCACAACAAATCCAAACACAGTCACTTACCCTGGGGAGCAGGCAGCAGGGTGTTTTCTCCTCCTCCCAGCTTGTCAGCATGGGGGATGGGGTGGTGTAATGGTACATCATGGCCTGGCACTGCAGCATGGCAGCGTGGCCTGGCCTGGCCTGGTGGCATAGCCTGGTACAGCCTTGCGCAGCAGCGCAGTGCGGCCCAGTGGTGTGGTGGTGCAGTGGTGCAGCCTGGCCCAGCGGGGCAACACAGCATAGGGTGGTGGCACTGCATGACATGGCCGCGCAGTGGGGTGGCCTGGTCTGGTGGCAGTGCAGTGGTATGGTGGTACGGCTCAGTGGTGTGGCAGCGGTGGCAGCGCGGCCTGGCCCAGCATTGCGGTGCAGCCTGGTGCAAGAGCAGCATGTGGTGACTCATGCAAGAGCCTCAGCAGCAGCAGCCCCCGCCGCACCTCCAAGGAGGCCACTGAGGGGCTCTCTGGCTACCCAAAACTGCAGCCTAAAATGGCTGCTGGTGAGTGCACATGCGTTAAAATATCAGTTGACACATGCACGCTGAGTAGTGGATGCATGCATGTGTCAATTAGTATTTTAACACTATTTGGGCTGCAGTGTCGGGCAGCCGGAGAGGCGACCAAATTGGTCACCTCAAAAAAAAAAAAAAAGGTAACCACCCCAGGTGGTTTCCTGGGAAGGTTACAACACCCTCCCCCGGGGAGACCACTCGGGATTGTTACTAAAGATTCGACTGAACCGGGGAGAACCTTCCCATTCCCAGCACTGGATGTAGAAGATTCCTAAACTGACCTGAAGCTCTGAAGATCTGAAACTCATCTGTGCACAGATGTTTGGGTGACATCAAGACTTAGTCATGCTTAGAGTAAAGAAGCCTTTCTTAAGCCAGTGCCCTCCAGATGTGTTGAATATGATTACCACAAGACAACAGAAGTTTTTGTTCAGAATATCTTAAGGACATTGGTCTGGGATAAGCTAAAATGACTGTGCGACTGAACAACAAAAAGCTGAAATGAATGAGAATTAATTAACTACATATCATATGTTATTCTTAGTAGTATCTTAACAGTACCTATAAGGACATCACATATCACACATTGTGGAAAAATTCTTGGGGGAGATCTTGGCACAATTGAGCCAAAATTATTTCTGAAGTAATAGGAAAATGACTCCAATTTTGCTGTAAAAATGGCCTATCCAATGTTGTTGTGTGTAAATATGGTGAGATTGGCAGCACAAGTAACTTATACATCCTATTTCAGTCCTGTCAAATATTTATTTTAATATTCTCATTCTCCTCTCTCATCCCATTGATTCATTTTGTGTGAACTAACAATATAATTTCAGTTAGTATTAACAGAGCCAGCAAAACACAACATTATTCCTCAGTGGCATAGGGCAGGTTTCAGTCGCCCGGAGCTGCAGGCCAAACTCACCCCCTCCCCGTCTCCCCTCCCCCAGGTTCGCCAGTGTTATTCCTTCTATTTAACCAAAATATTGAGGAAATCTGCCTTCAGCTTGAAAAGATTAAAACAATTGCTTCCCCTGGATTTCACTGTTCACAAATATTATAAAATTTGTGAGGGCAATTTCTCTTTAGCACTGTCATATCAATACACGTGTATACTATACATATCGGTAATATAGTGAGGAAAGCTCAAATGAGTTGAAGGATCTGACAGCTGTAACAAAACTTATAACACAGTATAAAATAACAAGTACAGCAAAATCCCGGTTTATGATGTAGGTCCGTTCCAACAGCCTCGATTGTAAACCAATAAATAAATAAATAAATCATAAACTGAAGCATTTTTTCCCATAGGAATGCATTGAAAAATAAAAAAGGTCCTGACTGGACCAAAAATAATAATGATAAACTGCCAAAAAATGCCAGACACGATCATCCCTCACCCTCACAAAAGGGACAAAGTGATCTCTCTACCTTTTCCACGCCACTGCTTCTTCCTGAGTAGTTTGTCCAGCCACCGGGGGAGCCCATTTTCTACCAGCAGCAGGAGAGTGTGGGGACCCTATCTACTTGGTTCTGATCTTTGTCGGAGCTTCCTGCACAACGCTACAGCCAAAAAAGCGCACCTGGGGGAGGCATGTGTTCCCAATTGCAGTGCTGTGCAGTGAGTTTAGACAAAGACCAGAACTGAGCGGATAAGCCAGTAGAAGCAGTGGACAGTATGGAAATAGTGGCAAAAATGCCACCAATGATGATGACAATGATGGCACCTCTGCAGCGGTAAGCAATGAATTGTGACTTCTGGCTGGCACCATTTTAGACTCTAAAATGGCACTGGCCTCCATTTTAGAGCTTAAAATTGTGAAATTCCTGGTTGTAAATCAGGGGGAAAATCATATACTGGGATGACAATTTAATAGAATTTGCCGTTGTAAACCAAGGCAAATGTAAACCAGGGTGTTCATAAACTGGGGTTTTACTGTGTTACATTTTGTCAAGTTTTAATTCTGACTAACTCTGTACAAAATGTATTATTCATTCAAAAGCAGATTTTTATTTCTGAGTATGAATGATGCCATTTTGGGAATTGAGCCATTTAGTTTAGAATTACAAAATGTTGGAAAAAATTGTGATGAAAATAATTTGCTGAAAAACAAAGACTTTTCAAAACATCACATCATTGGACCACAACAGCAGCAAAACCTTTGCTTCTTTTAAATTACTGTACACACTAACTAAGTGTGAAGAAAGAAATCCATCAGAAAGTAATTTTCTCCCATTTCAAACAATTCCAAAAACTATTTGAACTAGGGGAATGTCAGCCAACAGTTGTTTGCAAATCATATTTATGAGATTATTTGTCATCAAATTGGCTTGTGTTTTCTTAGAAAAACCCATCTTGGGTCATATTGACCCATGTTTCATAATGTCTGGTTGGTAGTGTACTCTGCATAACTTAAGAGTTGTTAAATGTAGGAGTTACTACAGTTCATGCTACATATTTATAAATGTGAGCTGGCTTGAATAGATCACTGCCTTCTTCTCCATACTTGAACTTCTGGAAGTTAAAACTCCCTAGTATACAATGGCCAAAATCCTGTCACAGTAAATCACACTAGATTAGCCCCATTGAATCAATGGGGATTTGGTGAGTCAACACCTCTGGAAATTGCATTTATTCAAATGTGTCTATTGTAGTCTTTCCCAATGTGGGGCCCAGGCACCACAGGGGGGACTTCAGTTCTCAGAAGCCTAAATCAGTAGATCGGCTGATCAGTGCTTTGGGGAATTGACTAAGGCTTCTGGGAATTGAAGTCCAAAAAACAAAGGTAGGGAAACACCGCTCTATTGTAACTGCAACTGACTTCAGCATATTATGTTGTGATTAGAGTAGGCCCATTTGAATGAATTGTATTTATAAAGGAGTTGTCTCATGAAACCCCAGATTCACTGGGCAAGATCTAATGCAGTGAACTATTCTTAAGCAATACGGTGTTATATGGTCTAATTATAATTATGAATCCTAGAATCCTAGTACAGTATTATTATTGAGGCTGGGGATTCAGATTCCTCATTCCTGCTACAGCAGCAATGTTCCAAACCCCACTTATGGTTTCACAACTCAGATGCTACTATCAAAGCTGGCCACACCTAACAAAATTGACACACTAATATGAAAATAAGGGTGATCAATGGAAAAATAAAAGCACCAAATTAGGGGTGGTAGATTTTAGGATACCAGTGAAAAAAGATCCTATTGAGTATGGACCAGTGTAAGCAATGATGAAGCTGCGTTTGTGCATATTTGTGTGTATGACAGAGAGAAAGAAATGGGGAAGAAGGGGAAGAAAGAGAATGAGATTACAGAGAGAAGAGACTCTAAGTATTTGGTTGAAAAGTACAGTACATGACTTTGCTCTTTAATTTAACCTAACTTGGATCAGAAGTTCCAGCAACCAAAATATTATTGAAACCCGGGTGAAGTGACATTGTCAAATCTGTGGAATCTGATAAAAAGGAGATTATAACTCATAGTTTGATAATAAATCTTTTTTTCCTCTGTTTGATTTAACTGAGCTAAGTTATATTTTTGCTGAGAAATGATATGTCTGGAAAGCTTCTAGCATAAAATTCTGAGGGAAATATTTAATTGCCTCTTCCCTCCTACACACACAGATCCTTCTCCTTGATTTAATGGTAGGACTTCTTGAATATAATATGCAGCATCACCCCACCCCCACCCTTCTCTAGTATCTCCCCCTTCCTTGATATCTCTGCACTTACTAACCTACTAGCATTACTGCAAAAGTCTTCCAGTAAATGTTTAGTTTAGTGTAGGAATAAATACAAATTAAAGAGAACAGAAGATCTCACTGCTCAGAGTTAATGGAGATGTCTTTTAGCTAAATGTCAGCTCTGGGCAGATCCAGCCTTTGCTAGAGACATGACACAAGCCTCCCAGACAACTACTTAACCACACAGGGCCAATTATGGAGGTCTGATGTTCTCTGTATTGGCCTGTTTGTGGTTCATAGAAGTGCATTATCTCTCTCTGCTCTAGTTTAAACTTTAGATCTGCTACTATGACATGGGAGACAGCAAAAAGAAAAAAACTATACAAACAAAAATGGTTGAGACGTTGAGAAGTTAATGATTTCAGTCATGTAGGGGTGGGGAAAACTGTTTTATTTCCTCTTACAATGAAATAGTTTGGTCTGTGAGCTCTTTCCATTGTGCATATATGATTTTTTATTTTTTGCTAATTTTTTTCAAACTGAAGTTATATTCTTCCCCATCTGTATTGGCCCAGTTCAAGAAGTATAACTATTTCCATGATAGAGAAGATCAACTTGTACCTGGCAATCATGGGGACAAGTCTAACTCAACACTAAATATATACAGGGTGGCCCGTAAATCCCTACCCATCCATATGTTATTATGTTACCGTATATTTAATAATGCATGTATTATTATTATTTTTTCTTTTCTTTTTTTTTAGAGAAAGATGGCCGATTTACTATAAGCTATGTTGAGGGAAATGTCTCACAGAACATAGTGCCACATAATATTATGCATTGAGAATGAGGGACAGCACACAGATACACTGGATACATAAGATATATGGAGGGGTAGGGACTTACGGGCCACCCTGTAGAGTGGCAAACGTATAAGCACTAAAAGCTTTAGCCCTAACCAGTTTCATTTCCTTCCATATTTGATTTTTTTAAATCTAAAATTCTTTCTAACCCAGATGAAAACCATTTGCAATTTTTGGAAGTTCTTAACGTTGTCATAATGACGTGCTGCCAAGTAACTTCTGGGTATTGGCAAGCTAAACAGTTTTTTTAAAAATATAGGAGATGTTTAAGGCATGGTTTACCATTGCCACTTCCATGTGAGTTTCCATCACCAGGCAAGAATTTCAATCTAGGGTCTCCTTATTTCTAGTCTAACCTTTGATCTACTAAAACATCCAACTCTCAAATTCATACCATCAATGAAACAAAAGCCATGCTAATTTCTCCCTTCCATAATGCTAAAATATAGGGGGAATCACAATGGGATATCCTATTTTCACACGTCTTCACTTGATGACTTTTATTTTAACTAATAAACCTCTTTGCAAATAAGTATAAGTATGTATATGACTAAAAATAATGTTAATAATGGCCAGAATCCGTTATGTTCTGTATCCTTCAAATTGCTGACCATCTTCAATATGCTCAGAAGAGCTTTTGAAAGAAGATACTTGGTATTGCAAAAAACAACACCCAAAAAACAAAGCCGCAGAATGGAGCATTGTGTAAGCAGAATAGAGTGATAGGATTTTGGCTGAAATACTGTACTGACAAATTGAACAAAATTATACATTTTTTGGGGGTGTCAGGAAACATAGTTAACTTTACATTTCCCATATAAAGCCATAATTGATATCACTTCCAGTTTAAAGTCATACCTCATGGTTTCATAATTTGTGGCTGATACTTCTAATTTATGGCAATGCTATGAATCATTGATCTCCAAAAGGTCCTTTTATTAACATCCCTGCTCACCCCTTGGAAACTCAAGAATGTGGTCTCCAGTTACAGTATGGTAAATCCTTTCTTTAAAAGTCAGTAAAATCCCAGGGTTTCATTTTTATTTTTAATGTTATCAGATTTGCACTAGTTGTGTATTAGTTTCTAGGTCAAATGTTGCTTTGTCGATTATTAAAAATGGCAGCTCTTCCAGTGGTGGGATGTCAAAAAATTTACTACCCCACCGTGATGTCTTCATGGTGTGGGTAGAGCTAACATCATATTCATGATGTCATGATGTTGTGGGCGGAGCCAAAGGAAAAATAAATAATAATTTAAAATAAAATAAGATAAAAATAAGCACACACACACACACACACACCCTCAAACCACCCACCCACCCACAACACAAACCTGTAAATAAATAAAATAAAAAATACATTAAAATACACCCACCCACCCCAAACACAAATCAACCAGAGCTTTTAAACCAGAGCATAAAGCTTATTCTGGCTAATCTTTCTCACACTAGGTCAGATGGAAGGAACTACAGAATGAACTCACTACAAGATGGCTTCATTTTGGCACGTTTCAACTTTTCAACAGTTAAAGAAGTTAGGTACTAAGTCTTTGCCTAACCAGTTCTCTAGGATAATATGCCTTGATGTAAATGTAAAACAGCTGTACCTCCTTAAGGGTTCTCCAATTGGAACAGCAATTGGAACAGCACAGGTGTAGCTTATTGATGATGTAACTCCAAGACTTTGCTTAAAAACCCCAAGCCAGGCCTGCCGGCTGCCAGGCCTTTTTAGGAACTGTGGTAGTATGTCAATATAGGTAAAGGTATTAAATACACATTAAAATACACACAGACACACCACATCCAAAGGTGAGTCACTTATCCTGGGGAGCAGGTTATAGGGAGCTTCAGGCTAGCAGTTTCTCTTCCTCCTCCCTGCTTGGGAGGACAGCAAGGAGGCCGTGCATACGCGCCAAGCACTGTAGGCATGCATGCACACCAAGTGCTTGGCGTGCATGCGCAGTGGGGGAACCAGTGAAAAGGTAAGCCCCAAAAGTGGTTCCCCCCAAAAGCTGCTACTGGTTCTCCGGGACACTGGGAAAAGTTACTACCAGTTCTGGCGAACAGGTGAGAAACTGTTACATCCCATCACTGAGCTTTTCTGTATTTCCATTTTTTAAAAAGCTATCAATACCTGAACTGAAACTAATGTACTGACAATTATCCTGCTGTGTGTTGTTTGTTACTAGTCACTCCGATACTTCCCATGAGAGAAAAATAGCATAATTTATACCTAGTAACTTTCTTAGCAATGTTTCTACAGGAAATCCAATATTATTTTTACACATTTGTACATTCACTAGAAATGCTAGGGTGGACCTTGGCACATCCACTATAAATGCTTAAAGTCCATGCATCCTGTTCACATATAGAAATACAGGATCATAGGAAATTGCTTTATACTGAGTCAAGATTTTGTGGCATATAGTCCAGAACTGACAACCTGATGGGGCAGTGACTATCCAAGTCTTCAGGGAAGATTCTTTCATAGGCCTACCTGGAGATGCCAGAGATTGAAACTGGGACCATCAAGCTAAATGTTGGATATTCCTCACATGCAACCATTTCAGACAAGAAGTCCTCCTACCCTGATTTCCCACTACTTCTCTCACAGAAAATCTGCTAAGTAGAAAAAAGATGAAATTGCTACACAATGCCTTCTAAGCACTAGCTTTCGAAGCACTCCATCTGGAAACACTCTTAGAATGTAGCAGTAACTAATGTAGTTTGTTTATCAAATGCAAAAAACAAAAAACACACAACCCACATATTTTTTTTCTGATAGTGAAATACCATTTTAATAAAGAGAACAAGTCAAAAATCAAAGGGACTTTCTGACAATTGACATTCAGTTAGACCTCCAGGGCAGAATCCTGTTGGGAATTGCAGAGCATAAAACATCTGTGGGCATAGTGTTCCATGTGATCTTCATCTTTCAGTTGTACAAGTTGACATTCACACTGTTCAAAGCCATGGGGCATCCACTGTTCAAAGACATAGAGCTTCCATGGGGCAGTGAATACCTTCTTCTGCAAACAGCAGGGAATGAGGAACTGTGCATGAAACAAACCATAACACACATGGTAAAAACAATCAGGATTGTGGTATCATAGATCATTTCTGAAAAGTAGATATTTTATTTGGGGGAAATCTGGAAATAACTGGTAGGTGTTGCAAAGTATGGAAAACTGATTCCAATATTAAAGCTAGATCAAGAAAGCTTTACATTAATTTTGTGGCCTTTGGATCAATAGTCTATTTTTTTCAGGAACAAGTTGAGGAAAACCTTCTATGAATAAAATGAAGAGTGGTGAACTTTTATGTGAAAAGGTGGATATTTCATGCGGTAGAAATATTTTAAAAATATGTAAAGAAGGAGAGAGAATAAGTGAGCTTACAGTAGACTTCTTTGGTGTATCTGAAAAGACACATCTGGAACCTGCACCACATAGTTGTCCATATCAGAATCCATCTGGTATTTGGAAGTTCTGCTATCATGATTAAAACAAACATGTGATCATTGCTTATCTATGTCACATCTACCGGTACCTCTGTTAATTTTCTTCATAAAATTTTCAGAGCAGATTTCACTTCACTTGCTAGAACTGCAGGTTCTTCTTCACAGTATTTTTCTTCAAAGGAGTCTGCCATCCTTTTATCTCTTTTGTACATTTCATCAGTGTATTGTTGCCACTTTTTATTTTATTTTTCTCCTGGTGAGATAGAATTCTTTCCTGTTGATCATTTATCATTCTTAATCCTGTCTTAAATTTCCTTCTGATTGCCTGGATCTTCTGGAAAAGATGTCTTATTTTTCCTCTCATAAAAAGTGGCTAATAATAAATAGCTAATAGAAAGTAAAACAACTCTTAAACATTCCCTCGCTGTCCAACAACAAATTTTAAAATTGGTCTTATTTAATAGCCATTGTATTGTCTGGTGCAACTCAGTCAGCCCTAATCTTGGCAGTGAATTGTCACAAGTTAAGAAAGAAGCAAAAAAATTGCATGTCACACAATTGAGTGAAGAATAGCAAATGTAAACAGCGTTCTGTGTGCTCCGGTGTATAGTCATGCCTGCCACATGACCACAGAAATGTCTACCGAAGCAGTGCTGGCTCTTCGGCTATGAAACAGAGATGAGCACTAAACCCTAGAGTCGGATACGGCTGGCTTTTGAGCAAGGGTGACCCTTATCTTACACTTAATTTTTGACTAGTAGATTTTTTGTTGTTCTGTCTCACAGTCGATTCCGACCCTTTAAGACCCCATGGACCACTGTCCATGAGGTCTCAAAGGTGGCGAAGTGCCATGAGGCACTTCTGTCCTCCACCATCCTCCTCAACTCACTCAGTTCTGTGCCCATTGTCTCTACAATACCATCTAGCCATCTCATTTTTGCCCCCCCCTTTCTTTTGCCCTCCACCTTTCCCAGCATCAAGGCTTTCTCAAGTGAATCCTCTCTTCTCATTTGATGTCCAAAGTACTTTAGCTTCATCTTTACTATTTGACCTTCTAAGGAGCAGTCAGGGTTGATTTCTTCTAAGATTGACCTATTTGTTCTCCTCACTGTCCAGGGGACTCTCAAAACTCTCCTCCAACACCACATCTCAAAGGCATCTATTCTTCTGCACTCAGCTTTCCTAATGGTCCAGCTCTCACAACCATACATTGCCACAGGGAATACCATTGCTTTGACTAGACAAATTTTGTTGGCAATGTGATGTTTCTACTTTTCACTATGCTCCCCAGATTTCTCATCGCTTGCCTCCCAAGAATCAGTCGCCTTTTTATTTCATGGCTGCAATATACATCTGCAGTGATGGTGCTAGGAAAGTAAAATCTGTCACTGCTTCTACCTCTTCCCCATTTATTTTCCAGGGACTGATAGGGCCTGTTGCCATTATCTTGGTTTTCTTGATATTAAGTCTCAAGCCAGCTTTTGCACTTTCTTCTTTCAACCTAATCAGGAGCTTCTTTAAGTCCTCCTCACTTTCTGCCATTAGGGTGGTATCATCTGAATATCTCAAATTATTGATGTTTCTCCCAGCAATTTTGATCCCGAATTGTGATTCCTCCATCCCTGCATTGTGCATTATGTGCTCTGTGTATTTTATTATTATTAAATTAGATTTATATGCCCCTCTACTCACCTCACTGAGGTGACTCAGAGGGGCTCACATAACATAAACATATACAGTATCACAATCTCCAATATAAATACAGCATAATATAAAAATATAACAACAGATCCAGCACAGATAATACAATCAATAAATTTTACATAAAAAGAAAAAACAATACAATAAAATACAGTGTAAAAATACAATACAGTCAAGAGAGACAGCAAGGTGTTTATGGCTGGGCTAGCTGATCACACAGCTGGCCCTCATTCCCCCTCTCCAACAGGCAGGGAGAGTTCTGTGATGTTCCTGGGGTGGTCATGAAGGCAGCAACAGCAGTAGCAGCAAGGTCTTTATGGCTGAGCTAGCTGGTCCACACAGCTGGCCCTCATTCCCCCTCTCCAACAGGCAGGAAGAGTTCTGTGATGTTCCTGGGGTGGTCATGAAGGTCATGATAAGTTGAATAAGCAGGGCGACAAAATGCAGCCTTGTCTTACTCCTTTTCCTATTCCAAACCACTCCGTCCTTCCGTATTCTGTCCTAACTGTTGCTTCTTGATTCATGTACAGATTTCTCATGAGGCATATAAGGTGTTTTGGTATTCCCATCTCTTTAATTACTTTCCACATTTTGTTGTGGTCCACACAGCCAAAGGCCTTCGTGTAATCAATGAAACAGAAGTAGACTTGTTTCTGATATTCCTTTGTTTTTTCCATGATTCAACGTATGATATTTGCCGCCAAATAATCACATTACACTGGTTTTAAAATGCAATAGGATTTTCTTCCTTATGTGTAAAATGTATAGTGTTCCTAGTGCCCAGGAAAAGGAAACATACTGTGTCTTTCTCTTCTTTGCTTCCTCTTTTACGTCTTGGGTGTCAAGGGAACATAGTGTGTAGCATCAAAAAATATATAATAGTTTATATTTCTGAAAAAAGTATTCACACTAGTATTTAAAATGCCTTGTTGATGGTGGCTTTAAAAGGCACTCCCCCTTTCCCAAAATGTCAGGATCTCAGGAGTAAGAAGGTGTGTGACCTACCAGTGAGTAAGCATTATAAAAAGGGAGGTATTGAACTGTTAACATCCCCTTTTAATTGAGAGTTATTACTACTCTCCTTACACCTGGGTGTACTGTATGCATGACTTAGGCCAGCACAGGCTGCAGATGACTCTGCCATTCTTCCTAAGGTCTCTGCCATCCAGCAGGATGTCTAGGCCAAGACACTGTGCTTCTAGAAGTAAAGTAGTAAATAGTGACCACACATGCTTAAGTCAAACCAATCAAGTTATTTTGGCACATGAAACTGAACATCCCAAAGCCAACACTTCCTGTCCCAGACAATAAAATACAATAAAAACAAAGAATATATTGTTTCCTTTTCATGACACCCCAAATCTGATACCTGAGGCACCAATCCCAGTCTTCCTAATGATAGACCCTAAGCAGAAATTAATGGGAACTTTTCTTGGAAAGCAGTGTTGGACTGTTTCCCAAATATAGACATAGGTTACATTTTTTTTATTTCAGAACACATGTTGTCCTTTGGTAAACCAAAATTTGTTTTTTATTGAAAGCTTGAGAAGAAGTGGTGAGTGAGAGAACTCTACCTGATTAGCTCAGTTGAGGCAGTGTGGCTCCTCACCACTCAAAAGGGGCTATTGGTCGTGGAAGCCTTAGAGCAGTGGTGGCGAACCTCTCTTTTGGCATGTGCCCCAGCACAGAGTTCACCCCGTCCCTCTGCCAATCAGCCCAATGTAGGCACTTCTTCCCTCCTCCAGCACAGAGCTTGCCCTGCCCCTCTGCACATCAGCCAATGGGAGCACCTCTGTGGTATGGATGGCAGTCTGTTGGGTTTGGGCACTCAATCTCTAAAAGGTTAATCATCGATTCCTTAGAGGAAGAAGTGAACTATCAAAACCCTTCTCCATTTTGTGATTGTGATTTTCTGGCTGCTGTTTTGTGGATCTTCACTTTCCAGGTCTATTGCTTGGCATTCCACCATACAGTTTTAGTACATAAGATTGGGAGGGGGGGACCTGATGCTTTGAATTTACTTATTGTCCTGCCTATTTATCCACATGCAATATGTCTCCACCATTATTTTAAATTGTAACTTGCCTTGACTGTTTTAACAGAAAGTTGTTATAAAGCTTGTCTCAATAAACAAACAAAATGAAATATTTTCTAAAATGATAGGTTGGAAAGTTGTACCTCTATCTTCTCACATTTTTATGTACCTGTGCAGATTATTCCATAGGGGTAGTGGACACTCTGTATATGTTTGAATATACTTTAATTTCAGCATTAATTATTGTACATGTTGTAGGTTTTGAAAGTCCTCATTCAGAAAAAGCCTCACACTTGCTTCAGTCACAAATCAGACATCCGGAATGGCAACACAGAGAAACTTGTCTTAAACCACTTCAATCTACCTAGACACTCTATCCAAGACCTGAAAGTTACAATTCTCGAACAGAGAAATTACAAGACTAGGAGCCAAAGAGAGACAGTAGAAATCAAATACATCCATCTGTTGGGCACCCATCACAAAGGCTAATATTTAAGCCTCTGTGATAGGCGTCCAACAGATGGATTCTGGGACATTATCAAATTTGATACACAGATTGCAATATGCTACTAGATATTTTATATACTATATTTTGGTGTATTATACCACCATCACAAATCTTCCTGCAAATTCTCTTTTACAACATGAGCACAACAGGATGTGCCCACACAAGTAAGAGGTTAAACCAGTAAGAGGTTAAACTCATCAGCACATGCTTAGCTTGGCAACTTCACACTTTAAAGATTGAAAGGGGACATTTAAAACTAAACTGAATAATCATTTGTTACTGCTAGCAGTAGGAAGCTGTATTGATATGCATGCTTGTCTGTCATTCTGTTTGATTACTCTTTACCTCATTGCTTTGTGATCCATTTGCCTTGTGACATCTTGACCTCTGCATCTGGTGTATATAAACCATGCCTGGAAGTTTTACTCCTTTGTCTGAAGAAATGGACTTGATCCATGAAAGCTCACAGTAAAAATATAGCAGTTCATCTTTACAATGCTGCAGTGTTGTTGTCCCCCCCCCCCCAAATATGTCTGAAAACATTGTGGTACCTATGCCCTCAGATGCCATTTAGTTTAGTTTAGTTTAGTTTGTGACATATTTGTTGTTTGTTTGTTTGATCTGCTGTGTGTTTTGTTGTTATTTGTTATCTGTTTGTTCACTGCCCAGAGTGGGATAAATAAATAATAAATAAATATTAAAAGTGCAAAGTGCCTTTCAGAATTTACCAATGACCATAAGATGTGACAGGCTGTTGTGGCTTAGTAGTTAAGACACAGAGGTTGACAACTGAAAAGTCAGCAGGCCAGCAGTTCGAGACTCAAGTGCTGTGTGACTGAGTGAGCTCCCGTTGTTTGTTCCAGTTCCTGCCAACCTAGCATTTTAAAAGCAAGAAATTGCAAGTAGATAAATAGGTATTGCTTTGGTGGGAAAGGTAACAGCATACTGTGCACTCCAGCATCTAGTCATGCCTACCACATGACCATGGAAACATCTGCAGATGCAGACAGCACTGGCTCTTTGGCTGTAAACAGAGATGAGCAGCACCCTCTAGAGTCAGACACAACCAACTTTTGAGCAAGGGAGACCTTTACCTTTACTTTTTAAGGTGTGGGCGTAAAATGAAATGCCTGCTAAATATAGGAATGGGAGATGTGTTTTTCCCTTTTGAATTTATATACTAATACAAATGTACCAAATTCAAACTTCTTGCATCAGTCTATAATCTGACATGCAATTGTCCTTTATAATACATTTTGTTTCTTCCCATTTTGCAGTTCATTTTTTTTAAAAAAGAAAATCAGCATTCTGTGAACTCAGGTGCCTAGTCATGCCTGCCACATGTCCATGGAAATGTCTGCAGACACAGACAGCGCTGGCTCTTTGGGTATAAACAGAGATAAGCACTGAACCCTAGAGTTGCGTATGACTGCCTTTCGAGGAAGGGCGGCCTTTACCTACTACTAAGAGGATGACAATGACAATGACAGTATCTCTGATTCTGTACAAAAGAAGCACTATTGCAAATATGATTTTGATTGCAACTCTTCCTAAGAGATGATTTCTCTATGTAGAATTCTTCCTGCATAGAGATTAAGACAAACATCACACAATGCATTCCAAATCTCTGGCTAGCTCAGGCAGGGAACAATGGGGAATGATCCACTCTTGGTGGTTTACATGTCCAGTTGTTGACTATAGTCTAGAAAAGCAAAACTTGCTAGATTGAAGCATGAAAGCCACATACCTAAGCAGCTGGACAAAGAGCCCTAAATCATAAGTCCAAAGCCAGTTATTAATCTGTGGTCTTTCCCACTCACAATTTGTGCCCCTCTTGAGACAATTCCAAATACTTCCTTGTTTAAGGAGATAAGAACACTAGTCATGCTGTATAAAAGGTCTATCTTCCTATGGGAAGTCTGTCAGCAGGACATGATTATAGCTTTACCTTCCTTCAACCCTAAGGCATGTTAATTATAGGAAGTTCCAGAATGGAAAATTAGCTTATCCTCTCCACTGCAGCTACAGAAGACTTTCTCCATATAGTCAGAATCTTCCCCAACAATCTCTTCAGATGCATTTGTATTTTTACACGCACACGCACAGGTAAAGGTTTCCCTTGCTCGAAAGCCAGTCGTATCTGACTCTAGGGTTCATATATAGCTATGTTCTCCATGAGAATGCATCTGAATGCATATATGAGTTTTCTATGGATCCAGAGCAATAGCTCTCCTGTCAGTAAATTTCATTGGCCTCAAACTTCTATTAGATCATTATATGGTCTTTGAAGGCATGGAAAATTACTCTGAGCAATCTCGTTCAACAGTGTCACTCTAACAGAATGTAGATAGCACAGCCAATGAGACATTAGACATAAATACCTCCCAGGCAAACAGCTGGTTATGGCAGGAAATCCTATTGAGAAATCAACTCCATCCTGCCTTTATCAGCTCAGAGTCATTGGAAGCACAGCATTATCTGATATTTCTCATCAGTAGCCAGACAGACCTCCTTCACACTGACTATCAGAAAGGATTATTCAGGTGTGTGAAACAATGATCAGGTCAGAAACGGTTGATATGTGAGTAAGGTCACCCATGCTCAAAAGCCAATCATATCTAATTCTAAGGTTCGGTGCTCATCTCCATTTATAAGCAAACAGCCAGCACTGTCTGTATCTGCAGATGTTTCCACTGACATGTGGCAGACATGTCTAGACACTGGAGTGCATGGAATGCTGTTTACCTTCCGACCAAAGTGGTACCTATGTATCTACTTGCAATTTTTTGCTTTTGAACTGTTAGGTTGTGAGTATGCACACATAATTCACAAGGAGGCCAATCAGCTGAATAAGCACATAAAAAGGCATGAGATGGCTATCTTCTTCATTCTTTTTCATTCATGCTGTTACCATGTCTGCCCAGTGTTTTGGGAAACTTTTTTAAAATGCCTAGAAGAATGAAGAACTCCATTAGTCTATATTTCTCCAAATCTCCTGACTTTTTTTTCCTAGAGAAAATTCTGCTCTTTAAGTGAGTTAGTCTCTAAGCAAAGCGCTATTTATGCTTTAGACCACTCTACTCGGTCTGTGCCCATCCCTTTTTCAGGTAGCACCCCACTCAGCTAGCAAATTATGCTTTCATTGCATTAATATGTCCACATAATATTTTTGAAGAGAAATATTGTCCCAATCAAACTTTAGAATGCAAAAATGATGCCACTTTCTTGGCTTTGTCATTGGCTAAATTTACAGTAAGTCCTCATCAGTGTATGTTTCTGGAAATAATCAGATTCTATATCTCTCCAGATTCACCAGCAGCCCACACTTGAGCATGTTGGTCTTTCATTTAGGGCAAAGGTCCTCAACCTTTTAAAGCTGTGGACTGGTTCATAACCCCTCAGACAGTTGGCCGGCTGGACTTGGTGGCCCCACTTCTACCACTGCCTGTGGTGGTGGTGTAGGGTGAGTGCTGAGCCCCCCCCCCACTTCTGCTGCCAGCAGCAGGACCATCCCAAGTCCCCCACACACACACTCCCCCCACAACATTTCCCTGCTTACCAGCCTGGAGGAGTTGCATGACATGGGTGAAGGATAGAAGAAATACATGGGCAGCTGCATGTGTCTGCTGCTTCTGCTTCTGCCTCGATCCTTGTCCCCTCTGCTTGGCTTGGCATGTCCCTAATGGTGCTCCATAGCAGGGAAGATATTATAAGGCTTACAACATCCACCCTGCCGTGGAGTGCCATTGGGGACACATCAAGCCAAGTGGAGGGGACAAGGATTGAGGAAGAGGAGGTGTCAGTGGCAGCTGAAACAGCAACTGGACTGAGGGCATGGACTGGATGAAATGGTGCCATGGGCCAGATCCAGCCCACAGGCTGCAGATTGAGAACCCCTGATTTAGGGACTCCAGCCCTCAGCCTATTCAAGGTCCTCCAAGTGACGCAGGTTAGGTTGAGTTCCCCAGTTATATCCAATAATGAGGGATTCAGATTTTTTACTACCTACTCTGTGGATATGGTATGGTGGGTGTGGCCAGGGGAAAGCCCTGTGTTGCACCCAAATTAGGACTACTTTATTTCAAAATGTGGATGGGTGAGGCCAGCCAGAAGTTCTGCTACTGGTTCTGGCAAACTGGGGTGAACCTGTTGAATCCCACCACTGATATCCTCCTTTAATGATGTTCCTTTGACACTTATGGAGCTCTATTGTGATTTCTAATACAAATCATCATTGTGTATATTTTCAGTACCTGTGTTCAGTAAAATTTCCCAGATCAATGACCCACTACAAGTGTGTCTCAGAATGAGTGATTTTATGCATATGTTCTAAAATCAAGTTCAGTACCATCCCTGCATCAACTTGCACCTTCTCCAAATTAACACCAGATAGCTTTTCCTGCCTCAAATCAGTTTGTAGTGTGACACAAAACATGTGGTGCACAGTAGGTTTCAAGGAGGGAAAGAGGAGTCTTAAATCATGTTGCTAAAAAACCAGCTATTAGGAGAACTGCCATAACTTGAAAAGAATATTTGTAGACTAAAGCTGCCATTCCAGATACGGGGGTCTGAGAGTTATCATCCAAAAATGTAACTTTCCAAGTTCTGAAAACTATCCTATTGGATGAAAGTCAATGCTTACAGAAGTGCATTTTTCAGCTTCTGGGCCCATAAAACCAACTGCCATTAGCATCTACTTTATGATTATCGTAAACTGAGATGTGTGTGTTGTTGTTGTTGTTTTTGGCCATTTCACACATGAAACAAGTTAAGTCTTGTGAATGCTACCCATGTCTGACTCATCCACAATCCTGGGGAAGAGAGAAGAAAAACAAAACCTTTGACAAATGGGTTAAATCAGGACACAGTGAGTCACAATCTATATACATGCTAGAGTCTTTAAATGTCTGATTCACATATCAAAAGCACTGAAAACCTCAATTTATAATTTCACCATGTCAAAGAAAGTTGTTAGGATCAACTTTGACTTTTCCCTGCTAATACATTTTCATCCTGCCTGCAGTATTTAGGATGGTGGTAGTACATAAACAGCTGATGCCATCAAACTCTAAAGGAAGTGAAGAATTCCAGGATGGAAAGAAAAGGGGGAGGGGAGGGGAAAGGAAGAACAATGTTCAAAATGCCAAATGTTCAACTGATCTTTCTTTGACTTCCATTTTTTGTTCATGCTGTTTAAAGCATTATCCCTGATCTGAGCTGAAAAGGCAGCCTGCAGAGATGGCTACAATGTAAAATATAACACATTGGCCCAGAGCAACTCTTCAATTTTTCACATTTATGTGACATAAAGAGAGTAAGTAAGAGCCATGGATTTTATCTTGTGGCCTAGCAGCTGGAATTTACATAAGCTTATAGGAGTCTTGAAATCACAAAATGCAAAGTGAGGCACTGCATATCATTAAAATAAATCACAGTATGTCACAGAAGCCTACAACTTAAATAAAGACAGGGGAATTTTAAGGATAATGTGTTGGCCATGCATCTCAGCTAGTGAATAGCTTTCATTTAAATATACTATACATCATATGAATTATAGCAATTTCAATTTTTTATTCTATCACATAATGCATAATATTGCAGAGTTACCTCAAAGAACTATGAGCTGGCTTTTTATTAATTACTTTTCACATATATATCTCTATAGTGCATGGCATGAATATAACCATTTGGGTTTAAAAAGAGACTTAAGCATGTCTTGCAAATGATACCACAGCGAATAGCTGTGGCGAAATACAACTCATAGACATTTCAGATCAGCCACCGACTCAGCTTTTGCCTCTGAAAAATGACTAATTTTCAAGCTCAGTTTCCCCATATGAAAAAGAGGCACAACAGCAAGCAACCATTTATTTTGACTTCTTTGGTGCCTCAACCTATTTTCTACATAACATTTTTTTCCTAAGGTGGTCGCACGTCAACAGCACTGCTGCTTTAAAGCCTCCATAGGACGTTGTAGAGATTAGATCAGATCTCTTCTTTGGGATACAACTACCAGGATTCTGGTAGACTTACCTCTTTTTGCCAATTGCTGGAAAACAATAGTGGGAGAGGCCATTAGCCTTTGCACCTTACCTGACTAGTGTAGAAAACAAGTTGAGAGAACAAATAGGCATTTGGACTCATTTGCCAAAGGTTTTCTTACACCCTTATACAAGGCCTGCAACTCAATGTAGCTATGAATATTAATTCATTTCCTTACCAGACTATTGCTGTTATGTGCCATTAAGTTGCCTCTGACTTATTACAACCCTATGAATGAGAAATCTCCAAATGGTCTGCTCTCAACAGTTCTACTCAACTCCTGCAAGTTATAGATAGTAAATTATTGATTCACCTAGGGCAGTGTTGGTAAACCTTGGCATGCCATTTGTTCTTGAACTTCAGTTCCTAGAAGCAGGAGTGGTGACCTGGGCTTCTGGTAATTGAAGTCCATGAACACCTGGAGTACCAAGGTTTGCCATCGGGGACCTAGGGAATCAATTCATCTGATGTCTGGTCTTCCTCATTTCCTGCTGCCTTCCAACTTTCCCACCATTGCTTTTTCTAGAGAGTCTTGCCTTCTTCTCATGATTTGCCCAAAGTAGGACAGCCTAATTTCATCAATTTTGTTTCAAAGACAGTTCAGGCCTGACTTGCTCTATTGCTCACTGGTTTGTCTTTTGGCAGTCCTGAGTATCCACAAAGCTATCCTACAAGAAGTGAAACATTTTTTCCCCTGTCAGATTTCTTTATTACACAGCTTTCACACCTATACCTAGTATTGGGAATGCAAGAATATGGATGACCTTCATCTTGGTCTCCAGTGACACAACCTTACACTTGATGATCATTTCTATTTTCTTCATTGCTGCCCTTCAAAACTCAATCTTCTGATTTCTTGGCAACAATCTCCATTTAAATTGATGATTGTACCAAGGTATTTATATTACAGTATTTTACTATCTCAATTTCTTCATCGTAAATATTTAACTTGTGCAGTTCTTCAATAGTTTTTATTTTCTTAATGTCCAACTGCAGTCCTGCTTTTTCTTTACACATTTCATGGCTTAACAATTCTACCCATTATCTTGAGGGATTCCTCGTTTTGTTTGGACTTAAGATTGCCATGTTCATAATACTGCACAATTCACTATGATGTTTCCAGGTAACCTCATTACCCACCGACCCATCAAACAAAGAGTCAGGACACAGATTGGTTTGAAATTAAACATGGGCCACATTTATTAAAATGTAAATAAAATGCCTGGCCTGTGGAAAGGCCTGGTAGTGTATACCTGGTACCAGAGCAGGATATCTAAATGTCCTCTCTTGACCTGAATGAGCAAATCCCTTGCCCTGTGTATTGTTGTTCCTTGCCAGCCACTACCCAAGATAGTTGAATCGGGGAGGCATTTCCGCAGGTGTTTTGAACTCTAGTCGCATGAATGGATGCTGGTGAATACTGCAGAGCTGGCTCATGATGTCCACTGCATGCCAAACTGATTCACTTAAATTGTGCCAGGCACACAGTTTTCACCTTGTCCAATATTGCCCTGAGGGATTCACTGTTATCACCCTAACCCAGCACTACCCAGCACTAGAGAGGCTATACAGAGAGGACATTTTGCATTAGGGCTCTAGATCATAAAAGTTGGTCTGTTCTGATATTCTTCATAGCATGTTATAGGAAAATCTTAAAATAAACCAGCAGTGTCTGAAATGTTAGAGGTTTTGCTCTGTATAGATCAGTGTAGACAAACCTATGGCATGCATGCCAATGGTGGCATGCAGTACACTTTCTGTGGGCATGTGCAACATTGTAGTAAGCCCTGCCCCATGCCACCACATGATGCCAATGGCAGCACTGCTTCCCCAGCCACCCAGGTCCCTCTGCTAATGGGGAGGCAAGAAGGGAAGCCAAAATTCTGCCCAGGAGGCATGGCAGGGATGAGGTGAAGTGACCAGATATTCCCCTTAGGAGACACGCTGGCTCTCCTCCTTGGATGGATGTGTTTAGAAGGGAGTTTTGAACAGGAGTTGTTGCTGCTGTTTTTAAAAGGGGATGGTAAGAAATCCATCGATTTTTAATCCGTATTTTTTAAACTTTGAGTCCATAAAACCTGAATGTTATTGAAGACAAGGGGGTGGATGGGGGAGGGGGCTGTTTTTCCCTGGCTGGGCCCAGTTCATGGGGAAAGAGCAGGAGCTGCTGGAGGCCGCCCACACGGGGAACCTTCTCACCATGGAGAAGTTGTTTTTGGGAAAGTACTTGAGCTCTGGTTATTCCAGAGGTGGCGGCAGCAGCAGTGGCAGCTAGGGAAACCCACTCTTCAGCCTGTTCAGGTAGGAGTTTGCCAGGGGTTTGGCTGGCCATGTAGAGTGGCAACCATGCCAGGCAGTTGGGCTGCTCTCAGGTAGCCGGGAGGGTGTTGCAGTGGCTGTGGTGGTGGTGACTGCCTCAAGGCTGCGGTTCTCCATTTGTTCAATTTTCTACCCCCTTGTCTTGTGCTCATGGGCATAAGAATGGGTGGTGGTGGTTGGATTCACTCCCTATTGTGGCATTAGGTCAGGGAAGGGCATGTTTTCCTAGGTGCAAGCAGTGTGTATGTGTGGCTCTCGCTCTCACACTCTCTCGAAGGGAAGGAGAAGGTGATGAAAGGTGGTTGCCGGGCTTTCGAAATGATGAGATGGGAGTTCCCAGGAGAAACTGACTTTCAGCTGGTGGATGATGGTTCTTGTACTGAGGGAGTGGAAGCTTTAGGTGTGGGGAAAGACTGGTCTCCCTTCGAGAGAGAGTGCAAGAGTGAGAGAGATGCTCCAGGCTTTTCCAGCATGGCGCTTTTCCAGCAGCCACATGGGGCCTGTCAAGGGGAGGGGGGCTTTTGAGGGGCAGGGTCTGATGCAGTGGTGGGGGCTTCTTTTGAGGATGGTGTAAAGCTTGGTGGTACACACGTGTATGCACATCTTGAATAATGCAGTGTCATCAAATGGGTGCGCGCACACCCATGTGATGTCACCAGCATGTGTGATGGCTGCCACCTACACTCCCTGTTTTCAGGCACTTGGTTTCTAAAAGGTTCGCCATCACTGGTATAGAAAATTGAATCAGCTACATTTCTGTTAAATGCTAGTGTAACATATTCTCTATTAGACTTGGCTCTCATTACATTTTATGCTGCCCAAGTCCACATTAAATGAGTCCCCACGATAGGAACAGATCTGTTAAAATAATTCAATTTTGGTATGATTGGTTTTCCATTAATAAAGGGCTTTTTCCTGTTTGGTATTTTAGTAGTATAACAGGTTGCCATCCATTTCATGATATGTTAATGATTCTAAAGGACAGTAGGGTATATTGAGTAACATATTCTTGCATTGATATTTCAATAAAGGAGGAAACAGCTCTGGATAATTAAAAGCAATTAAAATGCCAGGCAAATGGGGAATCCTTTTGTCTTTTGATTACATTATACAACTGAGGATAAATGAACTGTGCTCTCAGTTCCAGGTTTTGGACTTTCTCACATGCACATTCTTTATCTACCAGCCTACATATCTCACACACATCCACACATGTTGCATATGAAATTCTGTTAAATTGCTGCTTTGTTTACTTCTGTACAAGGCCAAAATAGCTTCCTGAGGGAGCTGGCACTGAGGGGTGCAAAGTAATGACAAGACATTGTAGATAATGCTGTCTGCCCTGCATCGTTGTGGATGCCCATGGCCTCTAGCAGCAAAAAGTTTTTTATGTATGTATGTATGTATGTATGTATGTATGTATGTATGTATGTATGTATGTATGTATGTATGTGTTTATTTATTTATTTAGTTAGTTAGTTAGTTAGTTAGTTAGTTAGTTAGTTAGTTAGTTAGTTAGTTAGTTAGTTAGTTAGTTAGTTAGTTAGTGCAATTTTTATAGCTGCCCAAATTACAGACAACTCTGGGCAGTGTACAACATCCCCCAACACTTAAGCTACAAAAACCTTTAAAATTCCTGAAAAAACTACCCCCCACTTGCATCAGTTAAAATCTTTTTTAAAAAAACTTGTTAAAAGCATGAATGGACCTCCCCTAAGTGAGCTAGTAGGGGGTGCTCCTTCCCCACCTCCCCACACCTGCCCTGCCAACCAGGTTTTTAGCTTTCCTTTAGGGCAGTAGTTCTGTCTGGAGGCACAGTTCAACTGGCAGGAGGTTCCACAGGGTTGGAGAGGATGCTGGAAAGGCTCTTCTTCTAGAGCTAGAGAGGCAAGCCTCTCTAGCAGATGGTACTTTTAAGGAGCCCCTCTGGTACACTCTAGTGGGACGGACAGATAACCTAGGGTGTCTCTTAAGTATCCTGGCGCACTATCATGTAGGGCTTTAAAAGTCAGCACCAGCACCTTGAATTGCACCCTGAGGCACACTGGCAACCAATGCAGCTCTCATAGCAGGGGTGAAGCATGGGCATAATGCCCACACCTCATCACTATGTGGGCAGCTGCATTCTGAACCAGCTGCAGCCTCCGAATGGTCATCAAGGTCAGCCCCATTTAGAGTGCATTACAATAATCTAGTCTATAGGTGACCAGAGAGTGTGTGACCATAAGCAAGGAGTTAGTTAGTTAGCCGTAATTCAATAGCTCCTCACTGTCACTTGCTGAATCAGTCTTCTGTGACAAACAATTTGGTATTTGCATATGTATGATTCTTCATAGTTGTGTTCAGACCATGACCTTCTGTGCAGCCCAGTAATTTCCCTCTTGGTCTTCCTATAGCCTCATGTTCCACAAATTTATTTCCCAATGGAGGCACCACAGATCCACACATACTTGTTTTTGGTATTTTCACAGTGTGTGTATCAGAGAATCTTCTCCTGTCATGTGTGTTCTTTCCCCCTGCAGTTATTTATATGTGTCTAAGACAGTGACCTCAATGTCTTCTTCACAGGTACATCTTTGAACTAACATAATTATTAAGCAATGCTGAAGCAATCATATTCTGTAATCTGACAAGGGACTCTCTAGTTGTAATTTAATCTTTCAATATATACGGGAGCCTCTGAGCTGGTGCCAGGTTTATATTCTCTGTATTACCTAATGTTGCCATGTTACCTGGCTCCTACTCATTTCAGCCATATGGGGTGCTGCTTTGCTTTTTCTTCTTAATTGTTGTTATGTGCTGTCAAGTCAGAACCTACTTATAACAATCCTACAGAGCTGTCAAAGTAAGTGAGATATATAAGGGGTGGCTTTATTGGTTACAATGAATTTCTGTGACTGAGGAGGGATTCAAACTCAGGCATCTTGAGTCCTAGTCCAGTGATGGTGAACCTTGGCACTTCAGGTGTTCTTGGACTTCTATTACTAAAAGCCCAAGTCAGCACTCCTGATGATCAGGGCTTATGGCAGTTGGAGTTCAAGAACATATGGAGTGCCAAGATTTGCCACCACTGTCCTAGTCCATTACTTTATCCACAATGCCATACTAGGTATCTGCTGAGGGGCACTGCAAAAATGCCACAACAGCTGAAATGTGACAGTTCTGTGCTCACCAAAACTATCCTCCCTCAAGTCAGCTCATAGAATTAATTGTAAGGTGTTCAGGCTTTGCATGTAGAGATAATTGATGTCTAACAATGCAGCAGCAGTAGTAAAGGTTCTTGATCCCCAATTCTTGGTCAAGGAAATGCAGAGAAACTAGACCAATCTTACTTCTAGTTAAGATTTGCACTGAAAGCTACTGGTGGTATGTATTTGTGTGTTGTGTTATAGGTTATCTGACAGTACCAGAAGTAATTGTCTCACTTGACTAAAGAGCAATAGCTCTGCAATGAAGACTTTTCTTCAAGATATGTTTTCAAAATTATTTTTAATTTAATTTTACTTTTGTATTTTAACTTGTCTTTTCATATTACAAATTTGTCTTGTTACTTGTTTTTTTTTCTCTTCTTAATCTTGTTGTGAGTTTGCTTGAGTCTCACTTTTGGAACAAATGGGAAATATATATGAAAATGAATAAAAATTCAACAGCTTGTCCATGGAATATAAGATATATTAATTAATGAATATTAGAAACAAGTGTACTTCTGTTTCATTGAGTACACCAAGGCATTTGTATGTGTGGACCACAATAAAAAGTGGCAAGTAATTAAAGAGATGGGAATACCAGAACACCTTATATGTCTCATGAGAAATCTGTATATGAATCAAGAAGCAACAGTTAGGACAAGATACAGAATGACGGAGTGGTTTGGAATAGAAAAAGGAGTAAGACAAGGCTGCATTTTGTCACCCTGCTTATTTAACTTAAACACAGAGCACATAATGCTCAATCCAAGGCTGGATGAAGCACAAACTGGAATTAAAATTGTTGGGAGATACATCAACAATTTGAGATATGTAGATGATATTACCCTAATGGCAGAAAGGGAAGAAGATCTAAATAAGCTCTTGCTTAGGTTGAAAGAACAGAGTGCAAAAGCTGGCTTGTAACATCAAGAAAACCAAGATAGTGACAACAGGCCCTATCAGTCCCTGGAAAATAGATGGAGAAGAAGTAGAAGCAGTGACAGACTTTACATTGTTAGGATCCAAGATCACTGCAGATGGAGATTGCAGCCATTAAATAAAAAGGCAACTAATTCTTGGGAGACAAGCTATGAGAAATCTGGGGAACATAGTTTAAAGCAGAGACATCACCTTGCAAACTAAAGTCCTCATAGTCAAAGCAATGGTATTTCCGGTAGTAATGTATAGTTGTGAGAGTTGGACCATAAGGAAAGCTGAGCACAAAAGAATAGACGCCTTTGAGATGTGGTGCTGGAGGAGAATTTTGAGAATTTGATAGTACCCTGGACAGCAAAGAAACAAATAGGTCAATCTTAAAAGAAATCAATCCCGACTGCTCCTTGGAAGGTCAAATAGTGAAGATGAAGCTAAAGTATTTTGGACATGAAATGACAAGACAGGATTTACTTGAGAAAGTCTTGATGCTGGGAAAGGTTGAGGGAAGAAAAAGAAGGGGGCATGGCATTGTTGATGCAATGGGGACAAAGCTGGGCGGGTTGAGGCGGATGGTGGAGGATAGGGGTGCCTGGCATGTAATGATCCATGGGGTCACAAAGGGTTGGACAGGACTATGCAACTGAACAACAACAATTAATGAGTATAAAGATGCTATAATAGTCCTCCCTCCCCCTAAAAAATCTCTGTATATCTGCCTGTTTGACCATTGAGGTGGATATTTTAGGATGGCTATGGTCAATTGAAAGGTTACTACAGTAATACCCCAGATAACGTTATGACTTGGTTCCACAAGTCATGACGTTATCCGGTTTTTAGCGTTATCCGATACATGCATCCAACAACGCTAAAAATAAAGCCCTGACTTCAGGGACAAACCGCTTTAAAGGCAGGCAGGGAAAGAAAGAGACCTCCCTACCTTTAAAGCCACCCCCATGCGACTGCAGTAGGGTCGGGGAAAGTGCCATTCCGACGCTACTGCAGGGTTCCCTCTGCTTACCTTCCTTTCCTTCTCCGACTCCCAGCTGATTGCAAAAGGCTTGGTTTTTTTAAACTGCAGGGAAGGGGGGGGAAGCTGTTCTTGCTTTACTTCCTGAATTGAAAAAAATACAGAGATGTGATTGGTTCTCTAGATCAGCTGATCTAGAGAACCAATCAAACAGGAAAGAGGGAAAATACAGAGATGTGATTGGTTCTCTAGATCAGCTGATCTAGAGAACCAATCACATCTCTGTATTTTTTTCAATTCAGGAAGTAAAGCAAGAACAACGTGGAAAGAAACTCCTTTCTCTTTCCCCCCCTTCCCTGCAGTTTAAAAAACCAAGCCTTTTGCAATCAGCTGGGAGTCGGAGAAGGAAAGGAAGATAAGCAGAGGGAACCCTGCAGTAGTGTCGGGGGAAAGGCAGGTGGGCGCTACCCAATCCAACTCCCCCCCACGCACACGCTTGTACCGGATAACGCTAAAAATCGCATTATCCGATGCAAGATTTTTCCAAAAATCTTGCAGCGTTATGCGGTTTTAGCGCTATCAGGTACAATCGTTATCCGAGGTATTACTGTATTTGAGTTAACACCACAATGTCATGTTATCCAGATGTTTGGGATCATACTTTCCATTTGCTCCAGTCAGCATTGAAGGGTGCTAGGTTTGGGGTGGCTAATTTATAGAACAGTGACCTTTTTCACAGTCTACAGTTATGAGAAAATATTACCTTTTGTTGGCTTGAGATGGCATTCAATGCAAAGAGGTAATAAACAATTTGTTAGCTGAAATTATTTGATAAATCTTTGTTTGGTTTGGTTAATTGTAGTTAACCAAAATTTGGCCTGTGAGTTTGCTCATCCATTTGAGTCATCAAGAGCAATTTGCTCTGCAGATAACTTCCTTCATTAAATGTAATCTGTTTATGGTACAAGATGTTCTAGACGGCATAGATTCTATGCCAGATTAAAAGCAGCAAAGGCATCATCCCAGATTGTGCTTTTCCCATATGGAAATGTTAAAGATGAGAGCAGATCTCAGAGGCTTTGGGATCTTCATGATGTTTTGTAAAGTTTCCAGTTTTCTCAGACACTGAGGAGTAACTGATATAGTGAGCAAAGGTTGCCCTTGGTCAGAAGCAATTTCTCTCCGATTGTAGGGTTTAGTGCTCATCTCTGTTTATAGCCAAACACCCAGTTCTGTCTGCATTTGCAGACATTTCCGTAGACATGTGACAGGCATGACTAGACACTGGAGTGCGCAGAATGCTGTTTACTTTCCCTCCAAAGTGGTACCTATTTATCTACTTGCAATTTCTTACCTTCATACTGCTAGGTTGGCAGGAGCTGGGACAGAGACAGGAGCTCACTGTGTTGTGCAGTATTCAGGAATTGAATTCCAACCTTCCAGTTTTTGAGTCCAGCATCTTAACCTCTAAGCCACCACAGTCCCTATACAATGGAACTTCATTTAACAAATGACAGTTAACACAAAACTCACATAACAAAAGGAAATCCATAGAAAATAGTGGCTTGAGTAACAAAAAAATTTCAGAACAGATTAATTGGTTTTCAATGCATTCCCATGGGAAACCACATTAATAAATGTTGGTTTTCAATGCATTCCTATGGGAAACCACATTTCAGTTAACAAATTTTGGTTTTCAATGCATTTCTATGGGAAATTTGCTTTACAATTTTTTCATAGTACAAAAGGTCTCAGAGAATGCATTAAATTTGTTAAGTTGGTCCTACTGTATTGATATAGTAGCCCAGAACAATAGGACAATAAGGAAAATTTACAACATGTACGGTGCTTTAGAACAGACTGAGTTCCCATTGCCAGAGAAAGTAATCTTTTTGAAAAGACACATAAAGTACTGAATTAGCAAAGTAAACAGTAGGTATGGGGGTAAGGATCAAGCTCATGAAAATGGCAGTCAGGAAGGAAATATTTAAATCAACCCTGCTCCTAGGTTGTGATACTATACAGTAATACCTCAGATAATGATTGCATTGGATAATGCTGAAATCGGATAACGATGTAATATTTTTTGGGGGGAATTGCATCAGATAACGATCTCTTTGTGTTATCCAATGCAATCGTTCATAGCACTGGGGTGGCTGGGAAGCTGAATGGGGACTCCCCGTTTGGGTTCCCAAGTACCCCGCAGCTGCGGGGGCAGGGGTAGGGTGGCTGAAAAGCAGACGGGGGACTCCCCTGTTGGCTTCCCCAGCCACCCCACAGCTGCAGAGGTAGGGGCGCTGGAAAGCTGACAGGAGGCTCCCCCGTCAGCTTCCCCAGCCACCCAGCAGCTCTGGGGGCAGGGACAGGGGTGAGTGGCGGGGGCGGGGGAAGCCAACAGGGGAGTCTCCCGTCAGCTTTCCCAGCCACCCCGCAGCTACAGATCAGGTCCCCCAATCTCCCCAGAGCTGACAGGGATGCCGGAGAGCCCGAAATGGGCAAAAAAACTGGACTTTTTTTCACCCATTTTGGGCTCTCTGGCACCCCTGTCAGCTCCAGAGAAGTCAGGGGACCCAATCTGCACTGTTCCCAATGTTCCCTGACCTCCCTGGTTTCCCCAACCCCTGTGGACGTGGCAGGGGTGGCGGGGAGCCCGAAATGGGTGGAAAAAGTCCATTTTTCCACCCATTTCGGGCTCTCCACCACCCCTGCCACGTCCAGGGACCCGATCCGCACTGTTCCTGACCTCTCCAGACCTCTCTGGGTGCTGTGATCACAGCATATGATCAGTGCTTGCGTTGGGGGGTTGAATGGACATGCATCCGGTTCAACCCCTAACCCAAGCGCCAATCGTGCTGGGATCCCTGCCCACAAACCAAGCGCTGATTGATTCTAGCACAAGTTCGGCACTTGGGAGGGGGAAATCCCAACCCACTCATGGAATCCCCACTGCCCTTTCCAAAGAGGCAGCAGGATCATCACCACTGCCCCCCCCTCATTTTCTTTCCTCTTTGAAAAGGGAATAGGTTTTTAAAAATGTTGTGCGATTAATGCATCGCACAACGTTAAAAACCAGATAACGACGAGACTTGTGGAACCAACTCTCATCGTTATCCGAGGTACTAGTGTACTCCTAACTTTTAAAGAATTAGAGGAAGCATATCTGTTTCTTATATTAAAAATAATGAATGGAATCTAGAATTGCAAAGGTATATCATGTAAGCCTGATGATTGTCTATTTGGCGAGTATGTTAAATGAAAATTGGGATCCCAAAGTAGAGATTAAAATATGAAGAGGAAAAGCAAGATCTACCTTCATAAAAATGTGACATGCAGTAGAGTTCTCGCTACAACGATCTGAATAGTGAGATGTTACATATTCCCAGTGTTGCTATATGGAGTCGAAGCTTGGACATTCACAAAAGAATCTGAAAAGAGAATTGAAGCTTTTGAAATGTGGATCTACAGACAGCTGCTAACAATATCATGGATAGATATCCACTTAGCACAATAGAAGAATTGTGCTAAGTGGATAAAGAACAATAACTCTTTAAGACCATTAAGCATAGAAAGCTCCAGTACCTTGGCCATATCATGAGGAACAACATAAAGTATAGAATACTCCAACTCATTCTGCAAGGAAAGATCCATGGAAAGAGAGGTCCTGGACATGGACTTCATGGCTGAAGAACCTGAGAAACTGGTGTGGCATGTCCCTGAAAGAACTGGTCCGAGGAGTTAAGAACAGAAAGACTATCACCATGATGATAGCCAACATCCGGAATGCAGCTGAAGAAGTCTGCTGATGTCATCAACTATGGCCATAGTTTGGTAGTTTAAAAAAATCCTATTAATCCTATTAAGATTTCTTTAATCTTGGGGATTCCCAGTGGTGGGCATCTGTTTTCACTGGTTTTGGTATGGGGATAGTAGGCGGCAGTGACTTCTCCAGCTGGCTGGGGAAGAGGGAGCAGAGGCAGAGCAGGACAAGGGGCTACTGCTGGCCCAGCCTCGAGAGCAGGAGGAACCAGGAGAGAAGGCAGCTGAAAGGAAGGGCCAGGCTGCATCACCCCTCAGGATGAGGGTGGGTAGAGAAAGCCATGGGTGTGTTTCCAGATGGGTCACTTGCCTCTCTAGGCCCACCTGGCCCCCCTTTCCCTAGGGAAAGCTTACTTTCCCCTTCACAAGTCGATGTCTTAGATAACTTTTAAGTCTACTTGGGTAAGTGGTTAAGACACTGAACTTGATGACTGGAAGGTCAGTGAGACAGCAGTTTGAGTCCTGAGTACTGCACAATGGAGTGAGCTCCTGACTCTGTCCCAGCTGCTGCAAGTAGATAAATAGGGACCACTTCGGTGGGAAGGGAAACAGTGTTCCATGCACTCAGGTATTGAGGCATGCCTGCCACATGTCCATGGAAACAGAGATGAGCACTGAACCCTAGAGTTGGATGTGACTGGGCAACCTTTACCTTTAACTAATAACAGAAGATTCCTGATTGGTATTGAAATTTGCTGTGAAGTTTGGCCCTGTTTAGTTTGAAGTGGTTAGTAAAGGTAAAGGTTGCCCTTGCACAAAAGCTGTTTGATTGTGCTGCCGGGAAACTTCTGGTGCTGGGTGGAACTTTTGTCATTGGCTTGGTTCATAGCACAGAACCAGGAAGTTGTCCGGCGGCACATTCAAGTGGCTATAGCAAAGTGAGGAAGCATCAGAAAATCACTGGATGGAACGGCATTGCTCCAAACAGCCTTCTGCTGCACTGAGAAGTGGCAGAGGCTGTGGACAAAAAAGCTGCAAAAATGGTGCAATTGACAGTGGTGCCACCGCCGTGTACCGATGATGATAAAATGTATGTCCAGGGAGCCTCCATGCCTCTAGCCCCTCCCCCCACACACACACCTATGTGAGAGGGCATGTCTGACCCACAGCACAAAAATATTGCAAACCCTGATTTAACCAATGAAACTGAGCCTTTCAAAATGCAGAAAGAGTCAGTTGGAACAATAGCTCTCAGGAAAGAAACACTGGCAAGATAATTCCTCTAAAAATCACAGGCAAAATATATATCTTTGTGAAAAACAGTTTCTTCAACCTGTTCGTTTAGGGGTTTTGCCATTAAAAAAACAGGTATGCTTCGACAGACACAAATGCATCACTTTGGTGTGAAGAAAGGTTACAAGATGGATTTGGTACTATTAATGACACAACCAATCTCTTCCCCACTTTCAGGAGTTTAAAAAGGTGTTCCTTCAAAGTCTCACATGTGCCAGGAAATAAATTATAATAAGATTTGAATCTTGCAGCTTCTAGTTGTTGGGGGAGCAGGGGCCTCATTTCTTCTTGTAACCAGATTTCTGTGTATAAGATTCCCCCCCCCCCCAAGAAATCTCATATAATTTTTTGGATATTTTGTCATCATTTTTTCCAGAAAGAAAACAATCTGCATAATTTTATTAAAATTCCTCTTCAAAATGGCATCCTTCTTGCACAAGTCTCCCCAGAATGGTTGCTGAATTGTGCAAAGTTGGATGACTTTGTACATGAAAGTGAATCCAAAAGAAGGAAGGAAAAAGAACACATGCATTGACAGTCAAAATCAAACCACACTTAAAGGATTCCATTTTCTAGCAATGGGTTATATGTATAGTAATACATATTTGAGCTCCTATGTTTATGATTTAGGAAGCATTTCAATGGAACCTATCCACACATTGAGTCAAAGTTTGAATGATCAAGTGATGGATTTTATTGAATAATTTGTATATCTCATTTTATTATGATTGTTATCATTCTACTTCTAATCTGTTTTATTCTGATTTTGTAATCATGTTTTATCTAATGTATTTTCTCACATTATAACCTCATATGGTCAGACACAAGGATGGTCAGAGACAGTATTTTGCAGTGAATAGGCACTGATCTAGAAGTAATTAAAGGAGGAAAGTATGGAGCAGGATCAGAGCCTGGAAATTTAACTTTTCTAGTTTACATTTCCACAGATATCGTAACTAATTTTGCCATTTCAAATTCTCCAAGCTGTAATTTTTAAAAGTAACATTATCATGCTGTGGGTAGGATTAAAAGGAAGGGGGATGATCTCTGATGGCCATTTGTACTTTTTTTCTGAGTGTTTTGAAAATCTGTTGTTTTGAGCTTTTTAATCAGAATAATTGACAGGGTGGATAAATATAGACTGGCACTTCCAGATGGCTTCTGCAAGAATGGAAGGAGAAAGGACACACTAAAAGCCTTTTTTTTTTGCCTCAACAGTTGAAAACACATGAGTTGTGGGTATACAGCAAATGAGGAGAAGAAATATACTTGGCATCAAAACAAAACTGAAATAACTCTTCTCAGTTAGCCTTGCTGGTTACTGAGCTTGTCCACTCTGAAAATTGGCAGAGTTGAGTTTTTTTCCCCTTCCACTGCTCATAAATAGTCACAACAAAAAAAGAAGCTGAGATAGCTCTGTAAATCAGTACACAATATCAACTGAGAAGCATGTTTATCAAATGAGGACTAGACAGGACAAGACATTCCTAAAGAAGCTAGATTTAAAATAAATAAAGAAACCCTCTTCTGGTATATTAAATTTTGCTGCTCCCTAAAGCATCTGACATGACACTGTTTACTCTGGTCAGTTCTTCTCCATATTGACAGTGTTAAGCAATTTTCTGTGGTTTCTCCATGGCACAGTCTCCAGTGACTCTTTCATTAGTGTAATAAGAACTGTAAAGCCATATGGGGTGCTAGTTACATACTCAGCATGGATGGTATCTCTCATGAAAGCAGATGTCATGGATACAACCCAAATCACATAACAAATAGCAAAACAAATGTATTACTGCAGCAAGCAGAAAAATTATTATGTGTTCCACTAAACAGATTGCAAATCCAATTGCACTCTCTAAGTGCAATCATGAAAGCCCTAATTGCACAAAATGATTTGTGATCAACATGATTGGCAGGTGTCAATATTGTTTTAGTCAAAGATTCTTAAATGCTATAGATAGGGTATGCTGGCTGGACAGCTAAGTGGTTTAGGTATACACTAAATCCTCACCTAACAAATTTAATGTGTTCCACATGATTGTTCTTCAAGTGAAACACTCTTTAAGTGAAATGCATTTTCCCATAGGAATGCATTTAAAACCAAATATTCCATTCTGGACAAAACTAAAATGGCTCCCATACTCCGTTTTAGTACAGTAATTCCTTTCAAACTCCATTTTTTTAAAAAACTTCTACCGCCCCCCAACCCCCACAAACATTGAATCACATACTCCTTACCTTTGCACTGCTCAAGAAATCCAAAACTGCTCCAAAAAATCCAGGAATGGAACTCCAAAAATGGTTGCACATTACTTCAGGGCTTTTGTACAGTCTCTGCTGCCTCCCAGGGTGGCAGCAGGCTTTGTGGAGCCCAATCAGTTCATTTTAAATAATTTCTGCTGCTTCCCTGTGCACCCTGGACTTACATTTTTGTCATCATCAATAGTGTGCGGCAGTGGTGCATGGTGGCACTTTTTCCCTGCTGCTTCCCATTGGCGCATAGCGCTTGCATCATCAGCTGGTCACCTGGTGCTGAAGCATGAGCTCTCAAAGGGACAAAGCTGGGAAGCAGTGGGAAAAAATTTAAAAAACAAACCGATCATGCATAGACAAGTCTCCCACCGCCTTGGGACGTGGCAGAGGCTGTCCAAAACACGCTGGCACTGCCGTGGTAAGTGACGTACCATGACTTCTGGTGGTGAGGATGGGGGGTTGTGAATGCCTGCTATAGTCACTTACCGAGGTTTTGGTCATGCCACAAGGGCAACCTTTTCAAGTAAAGCCCACTTGCTAAGTGATTTAGTCGCTCTATGAGCCAGTCATTCAGTGAGGGTTTACTGAAGTTGGCAGGTCTGTTTCTCACTGTGCCTCCCAGGAGAAAAGTCAGCCTGTGTAGTTATGAGCAAGCTGCATGGTCCCACAGTGACCTAAGAAGAAGGGAACAGTAAACCAGTTTACTTTTAGTATTATCTAACTACAATAATTAGCATTATCTAACTAGAAAACCCTGGAGAGGTTTGACTCAGTATCTACTGTATATACTCGAGTATAAGTCTAGTTTTTTAGCGCCCAAAATGAGATCCAAAAAAGGGGCTTGACTTATACTCGGGTCAACAACCTCGAGGGTCCAAAAACAATGGTGGTGCAAATTCAAACATACATTTTTTAAAAAACACTAACTCTACCATAAAAACTCAAAAACATACCCACACAAATGTCTGAATAAATTAATTTTACCGTATTTTCATGTATTTTAATTACTGAAACTCACTAACAGCTGCTGCATTTTCCACCTCCGACTTATATTTGGCTCAATATATTTTTCTAGTTTTAGAGGTCCAAATTAGGAATATTGTTTTATATGTTTGTCGCAATATATATGTGTTAATAAATAAAAAATATAATTCCAAAAAAAAGAGGTCCAAATTAGGTACTTCAACTTATATTCAGGGTGACTTATAGTCGAGTATATACGGTAAATCAATTCTGACCCTGGTAAAACCAATGGAAATGTAGGACTTTTTGCAAATCACCCTGAAATGTATTGTGTTCCTACTTGGGACATCACACTGCTTTCAGGACTGACAGCATTTACAACATACAATCAAACCTTGGATAACATTGTGACTTGGTTCCACAAGTCATGATGTTATCCGATTTTTTTAGCGTTGTCCGATGCATGCATCCAACAACGCTAAAAAAACAACAACCCTGACTTCATGGACAAACCGCGTGTTTTGTCCCTGAAGTCATCGTTGCAGTTGGGGGGTGGATAGGGCAGCCCAATCCAATCCCCAACCATAGCCTTTTCTCCCGACCCTACTGCACTATTAGTGCTCACTAAGAGTCCAGTAGGGTCAGGAGAAGAGGCGCTCGCTAGCACGCGATAAGGAATGTGAGCGGGCGCCTTTTCTCCTGACCCTACTGGACTCTTAGCGAGTACAGTAGGGTCGGGAGAAGAGGCGCCCGCTGGCGCGCCTTCTCACGTGTGAGCTGCTGCCTCTTCTCCCGACCCTACTGGACTCCTAGTGAGTGCTAAGAGTCCAGTAGGGTTGGGAGAAGAGGCGCTGGCTGGTGCGCCTTCTCGCGTGTGAGCAGGCACCTCTTCTCCCGACCCTACTGGACTCCTAGCGAGCACTAAGAGTCCAGTAGGGTCAGGAGAAGAGGTGCCCGCTGTCGCGCCTTCTCGTGTGCCAGCGGGCGCTTCTTCTCCCGACCCTACTGGACTCCTAGTGAGTGCTAAGAGTGCAGTAGGGTCAGGAGAAAAGGTGCCCGCTCATGTGCCTTTTCGCACCCACACAAGCGCCTTTTCCCCGACCCAACTGCACTCTTAGGGAGTGCTGCGGGGGTGGTTGATTGGGTCCAAACCACACACACACACACACCGCAGCAATGGATCGCTGGGAGGTGTGGATTGGGTAGATGTTCTACCAATCCACCACCCCCAGATAATTGCCTCGGATAACACTAAAGGATCATTATCAAGAATCGTTATCCGATTCTAGCGTTATCCAATATCAATAGTTATCCGAGGTATTACTGTAGTTACTTATCTCTGGGGAAGGCCAAGCATTTTGATTGTTCAAGAAAAGGTTAGCATTAAGATTTCTATACTATTATTTCAGGCAGGTAAAATTCTGTCGAGTTTACAATTGCATGGAAACTCCACACTGGTTTACATAGCATGGGTCGTCCATCAAGAATGATGTTGCTCAAACAAACTCAGACTGAAATTTTGAAAGAGAACTCTTTACAAGCAACATCTTGCTCTGGTGAAAGAAAGAAGCCATTTCATTGCCCCATATGCCTAAAAGTCACAGATAAACACAACACGCAAAACAGTAATTTCTCCATCTCTTCAATCTTGACATTAAGATCTTGAGGAGAGATCTCCATTGTCTGCAAAGGCCCAGTTGAGAACTTTCTCTAGTGTGGCTCCAAAGCTGTGGAGCTCTCATTGCTTTTGTGAACAGTATGAAGAGATAGCTTATCAAACTGTTATTTTTTGAGCTATTCCACTCTCTTTTCATGGTAATTTTTGAGGTTTTTATTTTTATTTATGATTTCAATGGCTTTATTTAATCTAATTTTCACACATACACAGACACATTTTTAATTCACTCTTCTTCCTCTTCCTCTTCCTCTTCCTCCTGAGTTACTGGCAGTATGGTGTCTCCGCCCTCACCCAGACGTAAAACACCTGTCTGGGGGGGTAGAAAAGGGCTTCTGGCAGGAGCCTCGGCTGAAGATGCTGCCCCGGCCATGCGCGAGCAGCAAAGGATGCCTTGCTTCATTCATTCATTTATTTATTTAGATTTATTATCCTACCCCAATCAGGTGAACCCATTGCTCTAACTTTTGTGTTTTCCCCTTCTTGATGCCCTTGTTTTGTTATTTTCTAGTTCTATTTTATATGTAAGCCGCCCTGAATTGCCATGATGTGGCAAGTGGGCAGCTATATAAATATGAATTATAAATAAAATAAATAAATAATGGTCTACTCTATTACCATAGCAGGTTAACCTGGCCAGATTGTTACATGTTTTAATATTGTTTCTTTATTAGACTGTGTTTGGCCAAAACCTTATCTTGAGTCCTATTTTTAGTGGAATAAAAATGGAGAAAGAGAGACAACTTAGAAGGATATATTTGACCAACTACCTACTGCCAGGATGTTTATCTGATCAATGCTCATTAATAATATTAATATTATCATTACTAACAATCCTGCAGCCATTTCTCTATGTCAGATACTGGGAGTCACAGTTTGAAAAAAGTGAGCTCCAAAGTCTGATCTCTTTTAATCACTGCTTGGTCTATACATAAGCAAGGAAAGCAAAATACATTTCTCTCCATGGTACTTTGCCACCTCTCAACACCCACTACTCCCTATTCTAATCTGTTCCCAAAATCAACATACCCCACTTTTAAAAAAATTTCTGTACAACATTCCACACAATATGCTTCCAACTTTGAGTGAACTGTTCAGAACTGAAACCATGCATGGTCAAAATATGACAAAACACTGAAGTTGTTTAGTTGAAATGGTTGATAAGCCTTCACTCAGTAACCAGACATATAGCAATAGATAGGCCCATATCGAGTAGGCAGATAGAAAGTTCATTATGTTTTCTGTTCTACATTTGAAGATATTTATCAAAATTAATGACACATGAGAGTCTCGGCTACCATAAATGAAGTCTCATTGATTTTGTTTGTTCTTCTCAAAACATTACTAAGTAGATCCAAATCACTTATAAGAGGAGCAGGGTGGACAATGCTCTAATTGCAACCTATGATTAATCTGTAGAAATCAGTGGCTGGTATCTGATTAAAATTAGCATAAGCAGCTGTTAAGACAAAATAGTTCCATGTTCTAAATACTGTGCCTCTAATATTTGGACAGACAGCAACTCAGTCACCAAGTTTTGCCCAAAAGAAGATCCAAAAGTTGGAAAATTCTGCTCAGATAAAACACTCATAATAATTTCAAGTGAAATTCAAAGCAATACCATAACATTATCAAAATCTCTCTTGATGTATGTTTGTGTTGTTTTATTTTATTACATTTCATTTTTGCCCTTCAAGTAATAAAACACTCAAGGTATTCCACAGCATCACCAAAACCAAAGCTAAGCAATAAAACCTTTTCAATCATCAATCAAAGCAAATTAAACAATAAACACTTGGGCTAGTATCCTGTCCCAAAAAAGGAGTAAAGAATTGTATTAGCATATGACAATTAGGTTTCAGTCTGGCAATTAGGTTTCAGCCTTGGTCTTTCCTGTTCCTTTCCAGAGCTTCAGACTCCAAGTACAGGTCACCTAAAAGCCATCCTGCAAAAGCCTTGCAGCAACCTGGGACTTATCTGAATTGTACAGAGCCCAGACAGTATTGTGGAGAGTAATATTAAAATGTGTGTATGGCTATGGTAGCGTATGACTTGTGGCTTAACTCTTTCCTTACCCTCTCTTCCAAAAAACAGACGTTTTGATGAAGCAAAATTGTTTATTGTGCTCAAAGAATTTGGAAATTTTAAAGTTGATTTGTTGGTTTAGGATACAAGAAAATCCAGCAAACAATAACTAATCAAAAAGTACAGGTAGGAAAATCCACACACATGCCTTCCCCCTCAAACAAAAGGAAAACCTCATTAATCTAGGTAATCATGATCTAGCTTGGGTTGGAGTAAGGACTCAGGTGTTAGAATCCCACTCTCCCTCCTGAGGTGTAACTCTCAGAAACCCCAAACTCGAATTAATTCCCAAAACCATGTGTCTGTAGGAAAGAACATGAGCTTGGCTCTCCTAATTAGCATACAACCAATTAGAGCCCATGGATTGTGTAGCATACCCTGGTACCCATAACAGAGTCTGGTATTCCCAGGCTCTTGATGTTGATGCAAGCAAACATTCGAGGCCTGAAGAATAAGACAAAACATAGGCCTGAAGCTTTGAGAAGCTTCTACTAAGCACACCTGCTTGAAAAGTGAAGCAGACAGAAATTGAGGCCTTTGCACAGAAGCAAAGCTACATTCTAAAACATTCTGAGACAGTCTAAGAACCATGGAAACTCCATATTGAATAACTTGTGACTCTTTCCATCACATAGCATTTCCTTGCTCTGGGAGGCTCCCTATTGTCTGACTAATCATGCAATAGATTTCATAACCACTCTCACAAGAAATTAAAAGGGAGCCTTCTAGAGAAGGAGGAAGACTGAATGATCAGTTCTTCATGATCACATTGTGCAACAGGATACTGGCTTTTGAAATCATTAATCAAATATAAACACTAGGAAATAATTATTTCTATTTTGTTTGCCCTTGAGTACTTGACCCAGCATTTGGAAAAGTTACTTGTTGTACTATAAATCCCATAATCATCCCCTCGCACTGCAGGACTTTGTGAGCCCACAATGGCTACAGTAAAGATTTCATGCCACAAGAGCAGGAGTTCTCAACCTTTTTAAGCCGGGGGCAGGGTCATGCTCCCTCAGGGTCATGCTCCCTTTGCCCTTCCTTCACCACATGGAATTTACTGGGGTGGGGGTGGGGGTGGGGGTGGGGTGAAGGCCACATGAAATGGAACCAAGAGCCGTATCCGGGCCATGGGCTGCAGGTTGAGAATCCCTGCACTAGAAGAATGGTGAAAACAGATAAACCAAAAAATCACTGACTAGCATTTGCTTCCAAGTTACCTAATTTTCTCCAGAGAAAGCCAAATAACAGGGATTTAGAAAATAATCTTGGTGACTTCTTAAATAAAGCCTGGTATATTCACAGTTCAAAAAAGTTACTGTTTTGGACAGCCACACCTTGCCCATGGGGTTTTGGAAGTTGCCATTCGAAAAATAACTTTTTTTCATGCTTCTATTAACTTGTGAACCACCTAGAGAGTGCACTAAGCACTATGGGGTGGCATATAAGTGTGATTGCTTTGCTTTGCTATGTGGAATAATGGAAACCTCAGCCTTCTAACTGTGGTGATTCATTGCTCTCCTTGCAAAGCAGTGTTGTCTGACTAAATTCAGTCAAAATGGCTTCACTGTAAACTGGCAGCAAAATCACTCTCTTGGTAGTACCGCTAAATGATTTAAAATACTGTGGCATAACACTAGAACATGTGCAGCCCTTTGAAAATCCTAAATCAATTCTCTTTTACATCAAAAACTCACAATCCATTGATCTGGAATCAAAAAAGAATCAACTGGGAAAACTTTAGAACATTCTGATATGTCAAATACATGAGCATCTGGGAGCTGGAGCCAAAATGACTTTAGTTAAAAACACTAGGACAAATTTATCATATCAGTTGAAATAATGGAATTATCTCAGGGGTGTATTTCTTTCCATATGCCTTAAAAGAACTCAACTCTCTTTTGCTTTGACCAGATTTTCAACTGACAGTTCAATAACTGTGCCTTTCAAATGGATACTCCACTGATAATATTTCAGAATTTTTGCTTTCATGGATGGATTTAATGTCTAAATGTAACCAACAAGTACCTTGAATGTCACCACCATTAGGGTCCAGTGAGCTGTTCAAAGTGCAGGAGCTCAATAAATGCATAACTATTTTTTCCTCATAGAAAGTTTCCTGTTCTGGTTAACAGAAAAAGTCAATTTGTGAATCCTTTTCTCATTTTCCTGTTACAAATGTGGAATTAGAGCCAATGGTTTTTGATATGTGACCATTATCAACAAAGAGTCTTGGGGGAACGAGTAAAGGATGCATAGGCTTACTTTTTCTGTTGATTAGAACAAGAAATGTTTTGAAAACAACAGCAACAAGGAAAAATAAACCATTGCATGGAAACACTTGAGAAATATCAATAGAAAACATTATACTGAACAACTGAATATGGTATGCAGAACTAGCATAGCATTTGCTTCTGAGTTTTTTGTCCCTGTGGTTTGTGATTTTTTTTTTGTTTCATCTTTTGCCTTTGCATGACAAGAACACTGCCCTCAAGCAGGCCATTTGTCAAAAACACAATCTTCACAACCAACAGGATCGGAAAGATTTCTTACCACAGTGGAATCTCATCCTCCTCAGCTGATATCTCAGAAGAGACCACCTATTACTTGCAGGTGGTGCTGTTTGGTATTTCTCCCTTTGTTAGGTTTAACATGCTTCTGAAGAAATTTGAATATGTGGAACTTCAATATACATTGCATGCAGGGCCGGATTTACACGAAAAAGAGGCCCTAGGCTATTCCACTTATGTGGCCCTTTCACCTCCCATTTTTAAGTTTATAAATTACATGAGAGATAATAAAATACATCATTACGGTGATATATATCAATATATAGGTGGCCTTGGGGGCTGAAGTCCACAGGGAAGGAATGGGATGGTCCTCAAATGGATTAAATCCCACTTGAACCCATCTTGATAGGCCCCTCTTGATCTTGAGGCCCTAGGTTGAAGCCTAGTTAGCCTATAGGAAAATCCGGCCCTGATTGCATGCTGAAAGAAAAATATGTTTCAGCTGCTATTCTGGAATATCAGGTAAAGCAGCTTACTTAAAGTTTACACAGAGCATCAACATGGCATATATCTGGATTTGAAGAAAAAAAATGTAACCAGGCTTTCTAAGAAAGATGTGAGCATTTCCAAGTTGTACAGTAGGAAAAGTTCTAAACTTTGGATGAAGAGTATGTACCATAGCAAGCAATGTATGGCCACAAGTACTCAGATAAGATCACTATTCCATTACAGGTATTCTGTTTTTGTTATAAGCACACATTTTACTTAGCAGATGACTATTACGTTCCCTGAATTTTTTGCCCAGTCTGGCCAGGTTATCCTGCTACAGTAACAAAGTAGACCAGGGGTGCCCAAACTTTTCCCACCAGGGGCTTGACCATGCCCCCTCAGAAGCTGATCTGGCTGATCACGTGGTTTCATGTGGCGGTTACTAGACCATTCAGTTACTAGACTGAATGGGAAAAGAGGAAAATCAAGACAGAAGAGAAAATTCACCTTGTTTGAGGGATGCATTGGCCAAATCAACTTCAACTGAGCACACATACCTCTCACAATACAAAGTAGCCTGCAAGTACAACTAATCTTCAATGCTAGAACATAGGTAATGGGGGGAAAGCTTATGCATTGTTCAGAGTTCATTCACCCAGAAGACGTTCATGGATCGAAATGTCAGCATTCTACAGATCGGCTAAAAATAAGGGAAGCAATACTTGCAAGACGAGGTTCCACATTTTGCAAGAGTTCCGAACATCAGCAGCTCCACTTCTCCTCTATATAAATAACTCCACCATGTAAACACAACTTGGTTAGATTCTATATTTGCTGAGTTGGCAGTCAAGGATCTGAAAGGGGAGAAAATGGTGGCACCACACAGTTTCCTGGTCTCACAAAAGCTGAATGAATCTTCAACTTAGCTTTGAACAGTTACTGAATAAATGTTAATTTACAGTGAGAATCTCATGGAGGGGCATGGTTACACTTAAGCTTCAGTTCTTAGGTATGACTGCAACTAGATTGTGTCAAATCATTTTTTCATAGGATCAAATTAAACTTCTAATGGTACTTATGTCTGTCCAGATTATCCTGCTATGATAATAGAGTAGACCATACTGCCAGCAATAAGAAGTATGAAGATGAAGTGAAAGTAGTTTGGACATCAAATGAGAAGAGAGGATTCACTTGGGAAAGATTGAGAACAGAAGAAGAAGTGGGCAGCAGAGAATGAGATGTTAGATGGCAGTGTTGATGCAATGGGCACAAAGCTGGGTAGGTTGAGGAGGATGGTGGAGGATAGGGGTGCCTGACGTGCAGTGGTTCATGGGATCGCCAAGGGTCGGAATTGACTGTGTGGCTGAACAACAACAACAGTATACTGTTTCCACTTTCTCTTTGTTTTATTTTCCTGGTCAGATAGTGTGTTTCCTTGTTGGTTGTGCTTCCCTGTTAGTCATTCAACATTGCTAATCTAGGCTTAACATTTGTCTTTGATTTCTTGGATCTTCTAAAATAAATTTCTTGGTTTTTTCCTTTGTTGTTCTCCTGTATTTCTTTGTACTAGTTATTGTGGTAGTTCTTTTTGTATCTATGTGACAGTTGCTGGAAAACTACAGTCAGGTATCTGACTCTATCCAGGGCTGTAGCCAGGGGGTGGCCAGGGTGGGTGTTGCCCACCCTGAGCTGGCAGTTTGCCCACCCACAAATGCCCACCCACAAATGCCCACCCACATCTAGAATCCTGGCTATGGCCCGAACAATATCACCTTTTAATTTTGCTTCTCACTATTCCTTTACAAAAGTGGTGTCCAAACTAAGGCCCGGGGGCCGTGTGCGGCCCCTGATGCCAATTCATCCGCCCCCCGAAGCCCTCGTCACTCCTGGAAGTGGAAGTAAAACACGCATAGCGAAACTCGCATAGCGAAAATCCCTATGGAAAAACTCGCATAACGAGCTTTTTAAGGGGGAAAACTCGCATAGTGAATTTTTTTCATTATGCGAATTTTCCCCATAGAAATGCTCACTATGTGAGTTTTCTATGGGGAAAGTCCGACTTGCATAGTGAAATTTTTTTTGTAATGCGAGTTTTGCCCCATAGAAAGCCTGACTCGCATAGAGAAAATATTCGCTATGCAAGTCGGACTCGCATAGCAAAAATATTTGTAATGCGAGTCAGCTCGCTTTTTGAAAAACCCGCTCGTTAAGTGAGTTTTTCGCTAAGCGAGTTGCTCAATAAGCAAGGTTTGACTGTATATACAACTTCGGGGGGAAGATAAACAGTCAGTGGAGGACAGTGACTGGTCTGCATCCCCACTCCCGGGTGGTAACATTGGGTGGCCTTCGAGCGAGGTGGGGGTGGTGGCAAAATTGGGGGCCTTTTGGGCAGGGTGGTAGTAAAATTGGATGACCACACCCACCTCCCAGCCCCATCCTGCCCACCTCCCTACTCCACTCCACCCACCTCCTCCTCCACTTCCAAGTCTGGGTGGCAAGCGGAGTCGATGGCCCAGGGCCTGCGGCCGGGCATTGTTGTAGCCACCTCCCTTGGGGTTCCACTCCCCCTGCGTGCCATGTGGCACATGCTGCACACGCATGTTGTGTGCCATGCTGCATGAGCACCATGCTGGGAGGAGGAGGAGGAGAAAGTGTGGTTGGGCCCAGCATGGCCTTGCCACTGCCGCTGTGGCCCGGGCACTCTCCTTCCTTGGCATCGGCCCAAGTGTGGAGGAGGAGAAGAAAAAACAGCCACCCAAGCCCCCTGCCACGTGCTCCCCAGGGTAAGTGACTTTTGTGTGGGTGTGAAGAGGGAGAGATAGAGAGTGTGTTTGTTCATGTGTGTGTGTGTGTGTGCGCGCGCGCGCGCGCAGAGGGGAATGGGGTCTGGAGCAGGCTAAGGGAGGTTCTTTTTGTTTTGTTTACTCTGATGTGCTTGAAACACAGACTAACACAGCTACCATTTAAAAAGTTTTATTCTATGCAAGGATATCAGAGAGTAAACACAACAAAAAGACAAGAACGTTGTGGCACCTTAAAGACTAACTGCTGAATTTTAATGTGAACTTTTGTGGATCACGTCCACTGGCTCTTTGGCTGTAAATGGAGATGAGCACTGAACCCTAGAGTTGGTAATGAATGGCTTTCGAGCAAGAGCAACCTTTACCTAATAACAGAAGATCGCTGATTGGTATTCAAATTTGACATCAGGTTTTCTCCCTGCAAGTGGTTCAAAGTCTCCCTTGCTCAAAAGTCAGCCATATCCAACTCTAGGGTGCAGTGCTCATCTCAATTTACAGCCAAAGAAACATTGCTGCCTGCGTTTGCAGATGTATACATGGGCATATGGCAGGCATGACTAGATCACCCATGACATAGGCTCTGCCCATGAAATAGGCTCCACCCATGATGTGGTAGCGAAATTTTTTGCTGCCCACCACTGTAAGCAGTGTTCAATGCACTCCAGTGTTGAGGCATGTCTGCCACATATCCACAGAAACATCTGCAGATGCAGACAGTGCTGGCTCTTTGGCTATAAACAGAGATGAGCACTGAATTCTAGAGTCAGATATGACTGGCTTTCCAGTAAGGGTGACCTTTACCTATGTATCTTCATTGGAGTGGACCTAAGTAGCCATTTTTATGTGTTGGAAAACATTTTCCATTATTAGAGATATCAATTTCACATCCTCATTCCATTTATTTCCAAATGTTTAGAGATCTGATTGTCTTAAAACAATCTCTGACCTTTTAAAAATTTAAACTCATATTTTTAAAATATGATTGAAGGGAACATTTATTTAATTCTATCCTGTGATGCTTTGAAAATCCCATCTTTTTGAAGAACGCAAAATGGCTTGGCTAGATAGCATTTCAGGCCCTGTGCTCCAGTACAGAACTTTGCTCATATCTTAGCACTCCAATTGATTTTCTTTTGTAATTTCCATAATTATCTGACTCTTCAGGTGCAGTGCGTGAGATCATACCGTGTAATCATGCCGATGATCCTTAAACAATTATTCATCCTGCTCCTTCTTAAGCTTTCTGGTGCTATATTTGCCAGGGTGACAGACTTGTATCAATTTAATCCTTCTGTCTTTTACTTTCATGCCTTGGTGCATTCAGTACATTTGTCAGGTGTAATTATATCTGGTTAATGAGGAGATGAATTCTGAGCCCCGGCTAAATAGTTAAGAGGTGTGTGTGCATATCCCACACACAAAGACAGAACTTTCTCACCAGCTGATGAATAAAATCCTCTCTTGTCTTGTGTCATCCGTGATGTGTCAACAAGATTAATAGCTGTCAGAAATAAAACAGTGTAGGGCCTGATGCTACAAGTTTCTCTTCTAGAAAGAGCTCAGAGGATCACAGCCTTAATTCTTTTTCAAAGAGATTACTGAGAATAAAATGGGATGTATTCGGGTAAAGAAACATTTAAAGCCCACTATAATTTCCTCACTCTTAACCCTCAAATAAAGAGGTGATAGACAAAAAATGGGGTTCAAACTTGGACCACAACTTAATTAGATATCTAATCTCCTAACCTGTGGAGGGCCATCCAAGCCTCTCTCTAGCCCAGATTGGGTGAGCCCCTTGCTGTGATACCATGCTGCACATCACCAGCTTTGCCCAAGGTGAGTCAATTGTGGCAATATCCTCAGATCCATCTTAATTCTAATGAATTGAGGTTGGCTATATCCTGAGGCTGCCTCAGAAGGCTATCTCTGCTTGTTTACCTGAATCTCACAAGTCATGGTACCCATTCAGGAGACTCAATCACTAATTGGCACCCTGTGGGGCTCACTGCTACCACTCCTCTCCATGCATTACCCAGGAATGGGTAATCGTGGTCCCTATCCACCAAGCTATCAAACTGGATGTCCATGTGTTATATTTTAAAACCATTGTGCCTGAAGTTCCAGGCCTTGAATTCTTTATGTATGGTCTCCCATGTCCAATTCAAACAATGAGGGTCACAGTCCTGTCTCTAAATCACCTCACCAGAATGGCTGATGGGTCAACAATCACATCTGGAGAAGGATTACAACACATTTAGAGTTCAATTAGCAAGACTTAGCCATGTGACCCATCCATATAATCAAAACAAATGCAAAATTGAGGCAACTTTTTATAGGGTCACTTTAAAAAATATAACAGAAGTCTCTGGCTTCTTGTAAAAAGATACACTCTGCTGACTTTTTCACATGTAACATCCAAGCAAACCAGCCATGCTTGAACACCAAGCCATGAGCATCTGCCTGAAGAAGTAACCTGTGAGTTATGAAAGCTTGCAATGTTTTATTTTTTTAAGTGACCATGTAAAAGGTATCGCCTCTGTCCTGCATTTGTGCATTTGTTTTAACATATTTAGATGTGTCTAACTGCCTTCAAGACCCATTCCTTCCCTTTTAATAATCTGATATCATTGTCCTCTAGACAAACAACTAAAACACGTGGGTTTGATAGTGGGTGTTTCCTGCTAAGGTTGGCAAAAGGCCACTCCAGCACATACCTTTTCTCTAGGTGTTGTCATCCCTCCAATCCCAAACGTGGTCTCACATCTGTCACCTGCTTTCACCAAGCTGACTGGAATGCTGTCCCCACAGAGGAGCAACTGCTTCTATCCACAAACTCTGGCTCTCGCAAAGCAAATGGTAAAGATCAAAACCATGTCCAAATATCTAATGAACAGGCACATGTAACACTGTAGCATTGAGACGTCAACCAACCAAACTTGGCAATGGATTCACCTTCCATCCTTTTGCAACCAAAATTGAAGCAGCTTCACTCTGAAATGAATGCATATTGTAGCATATACCCCACATGTCCCTAAGCCTTCTTACAACATCTGCCCTGCTATGTAGCGGTGTTAGGCACATGCCAAGCCAAGCCAAGCAGAGGGGACAAGGACAGTGGTAGTGGCGGTGGTGGCATTGGTGAGAGTGAGGTTGTGGGCCGGATGGAATGGTGCCATGGGCCGGATCCAGCCCACGGGATATAGGTTGAGAACCCCTGCTTTGAAGCGTATCGCATTCCCATTGTCAGCAAGGCTGTGATACTCTTTCGTCAATCAACCTGCCCCTCTTCTAATTACTGGAGAGGGAAAATGCTCCCTTTTCTGCCTAGCTGCACAACAGTGGGAATCTAGAGTTGGCATTGTGTTTGAAAGCTGCATGGTAACCTGGATCTGGTTGTCTCAATGTCATCCTAGCACTATATCACATTCTTTACTGACACTACCTTAAGTAAGCTAGCAGCCTAACTACAACTGTTGACTCATCTACATGATACAATTATGATAATTATATTTTTTTCCACATGTGTCTTGCAGCAGTTTCTCAATACATACTTCTACTGTGCTGGTATTCTTATCTGTGATTTGATAATCAGCCAAAGATTAGGTTGTGGCCTAGTTTCCAGAATGCATGTTTTGAATGCAGAAAGCCCCAGGTTCAATCCCTTATATATATTATATGGGAAGACTGGAACAAAATTGACCCTGAAAATATGAAGAATGCTGCATGTCAGTCTCAATACTATCAGACTAGATTGACCAAGGGCATCTTGTGAGCTGAGGGAAACTCTCCTGCTTCTGTCACAAGCCATTTATGACACAAATCAAAGTTCTGACCAATGGTCAGGCTTTTTTCATGATAGCTCCCTATATTCCTGACTGAGCAGAGTCTAAAACTGGGCAGAATATAACTATATCAAATGACAATTGTGGTTGACTGATTGTTTATTTTTGTATGTTTCTTTGTTTTTACTATGCAGAGACTAAAATGCATGACTATCACTAATTAGCGCTATAAAATTTGACTTATGTTGTCTTGCCACTTAGTTTATTCGGCTTTGCTAGTATAAAGATAGGTGACTGGATAGCTAAATGAGTTAAGAGTCTCAGAGTTCAGTTCTGCACTCTACCATCTCAGTCTTGGGCAAGCCGCAGGGTTCCAGAGTAACCCAAGAAGAATGATAATTGAGGGCTACTATTTTCTACTTCATAAGGGACTGATATATTCCATTTCATACTGGAGATAAAGCTTTTATGACAGTGAAATGATCCTTATATTATCCTACTCATGTTTTGGGATTCTCTAGTGGTGCAGTGGTTAAACTATTGTGCTGCAGCTAAAACACTGTGAGTTCGATCCTGACAGGGGTCAAGACTGACTCAGCCTTTCATCTTTCTGAGGTCAGTAAGATGAGTACCCAGCATGTTGGGGGAAAAAAATGATAATTAACTTCTGAACCGCCCAGAGAGTGCACTAAATGCTATGGGGCGGTATATAAGTGTAATTGCTAGTGTAATTGCTAGTGTCGTTGCTATTTGATCCTCAGATATATTTTGATAGCTCCCTGGTGAAATGAACATCACTCACATATGCATGCCCACATTTGTAGGTAATGTTTAAAATGGAGGAAAATACATGTCAATTATTTGAAGACTGGGAGGGAAAAGAGGAGTACTTAAATGGTTTAACCCTCGTTTTGAAAGCATGAAGTACTGTAATAAACAATCTAATATCCAGTCTTTATACTTCCCTGAAAAGTGCTTTTCCACACAGAAATAAGAAGCAATTTCTTCTCTACCCAGGTCAGGAAACGAACCCAGTGCCTACCTCTTTAAAGCCACATCCTTGCTGCTCCAAGGGAACCTGCCTTCACACAAGCTTACTCTCCCAAGTCTCTTCTCCTGAAGTTGTCGCTTCTAACAACTGTTCAGGAAATCTGACCTCTTTCCACAAATACTGTTAGGAAGGGAAGCAGAGAGAGGGGGGGAGGGAGGAATGAAAATACAAAACCTGCTGTCTTCTTAGCACAGCCAAAGGTGTTTCCTTTCACTCTGTTAGTTGAGAAACAGAAAAAAAGAAAAATTTAAGAAAGAGACTTTCAAAAGTCAAATAATTCAAACATGTCAGAGAAAAGCTAAAGCCAACATAAAGCATTGCATCGGTTGACAGGGATTTTTAACCCTTAATCCAGACAGGTACTGATGGAAGTCAGAAGAAGAAGAAAATTAATCACCTTGCTGCCATTCTTATAAATGTTTTACTGAAAAGATCAGATCTGAAGGTTTTTAATTTTGAGAAAAGTATGGCCTTTTCTTGATGTACTTAATCTACCTGTACTAAGGTGGCCACGTGTTCTTCTTCATTTGGAGAGCCACCAGAGGACAGCCATATTCCTTTCAAAGTGTTCTTCATTTGAATGGCTGCCAAGACCAAATCTGCTTTAAAAACCTTGAAGCTACACATCCACAGTGTGAATCTGAATTGCAGACTTGCCAGGCACACAGATCACCTGGCCCATCTTCCCCACTAGAATGAGATGCAGTGAAATTCAATTTAAATTATTTTAGAAATGTAGAATTTCGTACTGTGTTTTTAAAATGTATACAAGTCAACACTCTTTTTTGTCTTCCTTCTTGGTGATGCATGACCTTGTTTCTAGCAATTTATAAATGGCCACTGTACTGTCAATTCACAATCAACCTTTAGAACTGAATTAACTGTTGTTAAGCTGACTTCAACCCAACTAGTCCTAACTCTATGGTGTAATTAACGGTAATTGTTTTGATTCAGTCAAACATCCCCGGCTCACTTAATGAAATAAGCAGATCTGTGTGTGTTCATTATTTTGTTGTGCCTAGAGGCATAGGGGCTATAGCCAGGATTCTAGATTTTTTTGGAATGTATGTATGAACATTTTTTTCAAGAGGGGCAACAGTGTCACTGTTAGCTCAGGAGGGTTTTTGCCCTCCTGGCCCCCCTCTGGCAATGGCCCAACTCATCCTCTGACCTCCACAGACTCGGTGGAAAGTATGACTCTATACTGTATACTATTGCATAGGCATTTGGGTGATAGTCCCATTATGGTGCAACAATCTCCTCATTGAGACCTATCAGGCTACTTCTCATCACAATTTTCAATAACAACTGAAAAATATTCTTTATAAAGAATCCTTTGAGGACATCCTCCACTGTAGGAAGGATTTTCTCCTTCCTGTTTGGATGTATTATTAACTGAATTTCTATTCATTTTGGGATATTTGTGTTTGTGACTATTTTTGCTGCTGCTGGTTAGTTAGGTTGTATTGCTTTGTTATTTTTGTTACATGATTTAATGAATATGTATGGATATTAAGGTGGAACTGGAACTGGAAACCGCCCAGATTAATTGTGCAGTATAAGAAAGAAAGAAAGAAAGAAAGAAAGAAAGAAAGAAAGAAAGAAAGAAAGAAAGAAAGAAAGAAAGAAAGAAAGAAAGAAAGAAAGAAAGAAAGAAAGAAAGAAAGAAAGAGAATGCAACAGGGGCTGCAGATAAATAGCAAAGCATACACTTTGCATTCAGATGATCCAGGTTCAATCTCCAAGCAGGGTTAGAAATAATTGTTCTTCATACTCTGGAAAGCTACTGTGAAGCAGAATTATCTGGACTAGGTTGGATGGACCAATGGTCTGACTCAGTATAACTCAGCTTCCTATGTTCCTATGATCTATTCATTTTCTCTGCCAAGGCATAGCCTAAGCCAGGAAAATTGAATTCCTAGCCCGAGTTGGCACATTCATGTTTCACTGAATGAAAAGACAGAAGAGGAGCAGTCATTGCTGAGTAAAGGGTTAAAAGAAACAACATCCAGCTTTATCCTCCTCCCATCCTGCCCCCATCTCCACTGCCTCCCAGAGATATCTACCACTACAGATAAGGGGCACAGATCCCTTGATTTTTGCCTAGCATGCTTAGATCCAAGTCTTCTATAAATATCAGCATAAATGCCAGCACTTTTTAATATGACACAGGCATGGCAAAGCAAAAATATACATTACACCTCAAGATCATAAGTATGAGGCCCCTTGTGGGAAACCTAGTTCTATTTCTACATTTGCTCTTCAAGCATTTCTTACAACTCTCTTAAAGGAGCAGTGTACCACAGAGACTACATTTTTAAAAATGTTTTTCTTCAAGTGGGCAGCATAAAGCTGGAATAATAAATAAATAAATAAATAAATAAATAAATAATGATCCAATTTATGCTGGAACCTCCTTTCCCATAGATGCTTTTGGTATCAGTAAGGCTCAAGAGTCTTTCAGTTGTTATTTGAAGGATTCAGCAATATTTAGATTTCCAGAAGAGGCTTTCTTCAGAATAGTAGTGAAAACTTGCTTCTGAATAAAGCTGGGGGAGATTGGAACAATTAAAGGGGAGGGTGTTAAAGTGGGAAGGAAAATACTAGGACAAAATATTGTGGCAGTTTACAGACTAACAAATGTACACCTTCCTCCAGGTAACCCAGTCTCCATAACTTCAATTCCACAGGTTATGTTATAAAAGGCAATAGCCCTTACCTGCTATTCACTCCCTGTACTGCATATTCCCCTGAATAGCTTCCATTCTCTTGCTTCTCCAGATAGGACAATTGGTGGCCTTCCCTTAAAGGATTTTGTAAAGTAAGTATAGTAAAGCTCTGTAAAAATGGGGGGAAATCATACATGAAAAAGAATAGTATAGAAATAGTGGCTAAAACCTTGTTCAGTTACGTACACAGTATAATTTTCAGATGTCAATTGTAAGTTAAGAAATCTCTCTAAGCATTATAATGCATTGTATACAACTTGGTGTGCAACAGACGCTACCTATACATTTTTCCTAACGTGACAATTTCCATCTAAAAGTTATGTTGTTTTCACAAATGTGCAACCCCTCCCTCACTCTTTTAAACTTTTAAAATCTTTTTAAACCTTTTAACCTTTTTAAATCTTTTAGATTTTTGGAAATTCAGCGTTTAATTCTTTTTTTAATTGACTTTTAAGTAATTTATGAACCTTAAGGTTTTAATTTATGAATTTCTGTAAGCCGCCTAGAGTCAGGTTCGCCTGATTGGGGCGGGATAATAAATCTAAATAAATAAAATAAAATAAATAAACATGATTGTAGCTAGAAATACAACTGTGTACAAACATCACAATTTGGCAGGTCTCCACCTTAAATGTTTGGTTGTAAATTGCTCACCCTTTTCTGGGTGTTAGCATTCCTTTTTGTGATGTTGCTGTTGAGTGGACATTGTCATTATGGGTATAGTTATTCTGTCATGTCATTTCTAATTCATGGCACCTATGGTAAGGTTTTCAGAGTACTGTATATGAGATATTCAAGAAGTGATTCACTACTGCCACTCCCCAAAGATTTTTCATGCATGCTTTCCCCACTGTTTTTACAAGGCAGTGAAAAGTAGGAGCAGATTCTGAAGCTATAGATAGAGGTTTGTTCAGTCACTATGTTTTCACTATCTCTAGTCCCACTTTCACTTTAATGGAGCAGTGTGATGTCAAGTATCTGGCATTGCTTTAAGACAGACCTACTCTGCATTATTGTTTCAACATACAGTGCAACCTCGGTTAATGTAATTAATGCATTTTTCAGGATGTTTCTTACAGTGAAAATTACTTAAACCAAATTTACTATAGGAATGCACTGAATGCAATTTCTTATAGGAATGCATTGAAAACCAAAATACTATAACCAAAATGCAGTTTCCCATAGGAATGCAGTGAAAACCAATTAATTCATTCCTGAAAAAATTCCATAAACCGAGCCACTATTTTCTATGGATTTCCTTTTGTTATGCAATTTTTATGTTAACCGAGCCATTTGTAAACTGAGGTTCCACTGTATATAGACACACTATGTTATAGTAGGCATTATGCACACAAATTATGCTATCATATGTGACACACACAAAGAGAAATCCCTTGTAAGTTCCTTGCTTAAATCTAGTCTTCTGGGCCAGCTTGTGGTCCAAGCATGGTTGGGACATCATCCTAGAATGTCAGGAGGAGCACCTGCCTTTGATCTGCTCATCAGCCGCCTATGCTTCTCATGTTGCAAAAAAAGAAAAGAAATGTGATGTTTCAGCAGTGAAGGTGGGGCATGCTTCAGAGAATAAGTGTTAGTATGTTGCAGTAACAACATGGATGAATGACTGTGGGGCTTGTCTTTTTTGTGCAACAGTTTTAAGTCTCGCCAGTGTTTTGCAATGTAATGATATCGCAGACTAGTGATGATGTAATGGTAACTGAAGAGCTTTCCAGCTCCTTCTTTTGTGAAGCAAGCACACAGGTGGCATGAATGTAAATCCTTCCTCTCACTATTACCATTAAGCAAACCTCATCTTTTTTGTTGTTATGTGCATTCAAGTTGTCTCTGGCTTATGGCAACTCTATGTATGAGAGATCTCTAAAATGTCCTGTGTCTTACATTTTGTTATTTACATGTTGCAACAAATAGTTGTTCTACTTTCTTGGCCAGCATTTGTCTTTACCAACCTCTAGTTGTTTGTCTGGCCAGGTTACCCTGCTATGGTAATGGAGTAGACCACACTGCCAGCGACTCAACACCGCGTGTCAGGCAATGGTTAACTTACCAGAAAGTGACTTGTGGAACTGGATTATTGGTATGGGTGTCATGCTGCGATGCGGAAGGCAGATGAAAGGCCACTGCATTATATTCTCAGGACAATCTTCATGGCTGATCACCATTATAATTGCCTATATTCAGATTCAAATACAGCAGAAGAAGATGAAGAATCAACTTCAACAGTATTTTGCTCTGGTTGGCTGGCTTTGGAGTGCTAGGGGAAAACACAAAGAATATCCAATGAGTTTGAAGTTTGACAGCTTTTTAAACCAGGGGCCAAGTCATGCTCCCTCAGACATCTTCGGAAGCAGGATGGCCATTTTGCTCTTCCTCCACCACATGGAACTTCCTGGTGTGGTGGAGGTAGTGGGGTGCCACATGAAATGGTGTCATGGGTCACATTTGACCCATGGGCCGTAGGTTGAGAATCCCTGTTATAACATATGGAGTACCAGACTTTAACCAGAGAAAATTGGTATCAAATCCCACTAAGCTATGAAGTATGTACTATGATAAACTACTATGTCACTGTCTGATTTAAATTCCAGAAACCCTGTTCAGATGTTCATATGAATGTGTAAAATGCTTGAAGGATCTTTCACACAGATAAACACACAGTTTTACACACACAAGCACATTTCTTCTTTCAGAATCTCCAGATAGTCATCTGTACATTTGTATAAAATAAATGTCTATACAACAAAAGAGCTGACCTTTCTAAAGAAGGATGAACCCAGATAATTCCACATGTGATGCTCTGTTCTCTCTGGAGAAAGGCCAGAATGCAAAAGTAATAGCTAATTAAATAAAAATATGGCAAATTTGCAGAGCGTACCTTTCACTATAGATTAGCCTAATCTTAAATACATTAGGTTTACCACCAACTAGGTACAATCCTACTTTTCATAAAAGAAGCCAAATAAAAGGGGTGGAGCTGGAAAATGGTAATGCTTCTTATGAATAAGATTTCAAAAGAAAGGAGTAGAGTAATTGTTATAGGGAAATAGTAATTCTTTGGAAGTGTAACCCAGAGAGCTCCTCCCCTCCTCCTCATACTCACTACTGAATTCAGGGAAGTCGATATATCTGCCATAGAGCAACTGGGTGCTCAGTCACCTTGTCAGGAACTGGACCTGTGGTTCCAGGAAGTCTAGAAAGTTCAAACCTAATGTATAGCTCTCTGAAAGGCTCACTTCAGCACCCACTAATGTCAATCAGATTCTTCCACTGACATTGCTAAGAGGCTTACTTATGCTTAAAGCTGTTCCTCCCACCATTCATCAGTTTAATAGCTGTCTTGTTCTTTTTCTTTAACTAAAACGAACCTTCAGTGGCAGCACTAAGCTTCATTCTGAGGCCTGGAAAGGCAAACTCCACCCTTGTTATATTTGTTTCTGAGAAGAGTTATGAGAATTTGCGAGGGGTGGGAGACTGCAACCATCCAATTATTACAAATGGCTGGATTTCACTAGGCTTGAAATGACTCCCAAATTGGGAAAATGAGGAAAGAATACAATAGCTCGAGGGGAAATGGTTATAAACTGTACAATGCCAAACATACACAGACTCTACTTTTCCATTCATCTTAAGTTATATAATCCTCACAGTGTCTCAGGGCCTGTTCAGACTGGCTGTTTTGGTGTGGTGCAAATAGGGTAGGTTGCATTGGTAGTCAGAACAATCCTGTGAGGTAGATTATATGGGAAGAGGTCACAACTGTAGGGGCAAGGTTGCCGCATATTCTTCATAGGAGAGATCTCCAATTCACATCTTTAGTGCTAAATTAGCTAGTGACCATAGGATCAAGAAAAGAAATGCTACATCCAAGGCCAATTAGCAAATCAAATATATTCCTTTCTCCCATACTTCAAAATACAGAAGCAGATTCCATTCCCATTTACCAGGCCTATGTCAATCAGTAGATGGCACCAACTGAGATATGATAAAAGAAGCATAAAATAAAATGACATGACATGACATTTACTTTTTGATGCATTTCATATTCCACTTCTCATCAAAGTTGCTGAAGACAGCATTGATGGTTCTCATAACAACTCTGCAAGGTAGAACTACCTGGGAAGCTCTTCCTTTTGCAATTTCAAGGGCAGCCATCGAGCTTCTCCACCCTAGGACTGAAATGCTAAGCTTAAGGCCAGTTAATGAATCAGTAGCTGAGATATGAAGCCATCTGAGTTGCTCATAGTGTATTTGTGTCTATGTTTTGTTTCTCAACAGTTCAATGGATGCTAGTTTATGCAGAGACATTTTGCACAAATTGTAGAGATATTGGCTAACAAAAATAGAACTCCTTTGTTCCTTTTTGTTCAAGAGGAAAGAAATGGTGTTGGGTTTGAAATTTTATTACCAATTTCTCTTTGTGCCAAGACTACCTGAACTGATGTGAATGAGAAATTTACATGTTTACATCCTTTATAAAAACTCTCCCTCCTGCTTAAAGATAAAGGTAAAGGTTTCCCTTGCTTGAAAGCCAGTCATATCCCACTATAGGGTTCAGTGCTCATCTCTGTTTCAAAGCCGAAAAACCAGCGCTGTCTGCTACTGCAGATATTTCCATGGTCATGTGGCAGGCACAACTAGACACCGGAGTGCACGGAACACTGTTTACCTTCCCACCAAAGTGGTCCCTTTTTATCTACTTGCAATTTCTTGCTTTTGAACTGCTAGGTTGGCAGGAGCTGGGACAAAGAGAGGAGCTCATTCCATCCTGCAGTATTCGGGAATCAAACTGCTGACTTCTGGTCTTCCAGTCTGCATCTTAGCCACTTGAGCCACAAACATTAATCTTTTTTGCCTTGCAAACACAAGGGGATGCAAAGGTCATGCTTTCAGTGGGCTTTTCATCTGAAACCTGATGGTGTGTGGGATTGTAATTATGTTCTCTGGCCCATGGGGAGTAGTGGGGTGACTAACCCGCCTTAGCCCAAACTGGATCATGGACTGTTTTTTGTGTAGTCATGGGATGATTAGGCTGTTCTTTATTATTATTATTATTATTATTATTATTATTATTATTATTATTATTATTATTATTATTATTATTATTATTATTATTATTATTATTATTATTATTATTATAAAGATAACAAAACAAACAAAAAATGAAACAATAGATATCAATACAATACAAAATACAATACAATACAAAATACCAGGAAAAATTTTCATATTCATTATTTTGAACAAATCTCATTTTTGATAACTTATTTATCAAATATATACTTCTTATGTAAATATATTTTATAATGTATATCCACGTTTATATTTATGTATGTATTTCAATGAATGCATATTTTTGTTCCCAACATTCTAATAGGATAAAAACATTCACATTACAGTCAAACCACACATAAAGAGTGCCTCGCTTAAAAATTAACTCGTTTAAAGAGAATTTTCTCTGAATGTTTGCTTTGCTTAACAAATAAAACCAACCAAAAACTCGCTTAACAAATAAATCAGGGTTCACAATCCCACCCCCACCAGAAGTCACAATGGGTCATTTACAATGGTGTTTCACTTAAAGAGCAAACTCACTTAAAAGCAGTCCTGTGGAACGCATTATGCTCTTTAACCGAGGTACAACTCAGTGATGGGATGACAAATTTGTTGCCACCACTCCATGACGTCACGATGTCATGGGCGTGGCCAATGTCATGACATCATGACGTCATGGGCGGAGCTGACGTCATGATGTCATGACGTTGTGGGCGGGGCCTTAAAATAAAAAATAAAATAAAATAAATACACACACACACACACCCTCAACCCAACCCACCCACCCACCCACCACACAAACCCGTAAATAAATTAAATAAATAAATAAATAAAATAAAATAAAAATACAACCCCAAACACAAATCCCTCACTTACCCCTGGGAGGGCTCAGCAGGGGCGGACGGCCAGGGCAGGGCAGGCCTCAACTTGCCTGTGGGTGCTTGCCGGCCCCGGGGGAGGTGCCCTCCTCTGAGGGCTGGTGCCGCCTGCCCATGCCGCGGCCGAAGTCATCGCCGCTGCTGCCATCTCCACCGCCGCCATTATCGCCTCCGCCATCACCGCTGTCGCCGCCGCCGCCGCCGCTATCACCGGTGCCACCATCGCTGCCACCGTTGCAGTCACCGCCGGTGTTGCCGCCACCGTCATTGCCGCTGCCGTCATCGCCACAACCGCCACTATCGCTGCCGGTGTTGCTGCCGCCATCAGTGCCGCCGCCGTCAGCGCTGCCACTATTGCTGCCGGTGTTGCCGCCGCCGTCATCGCTGCCACCGTCATCGCTGCCGGTGCCACTATCGCTGCCGGTGTTGCCAATTTTTTTAAAAAAAATTGGAGCTAAAATGGCTCCAATTTACTGCGCATGCGCAGAAACTCAATCTGCCGCATTGTGCATGTGTCAGATTGAGTTTCTGTGCATGCGCAGTAAAATTGGAGACAAAATTGCTCCAATTTTATTGCGCATGCGCAGAAACTCAATCTGACGCATGCGCAATGTGGCAGATTGAGTTTCTGCGCATGCGCAGTAAATCGGAGCCATTTTGGCTCCGATTTTTTTAAAAAAATTTCTTTCGGTGAGGCGTCCGGAACCGGACGCCTCAAAAGTTGTCTACCCTCCCGGAGAACCCTCCAGGATTGTTCCTACCGGTTCCAGGGAACCGTATGGAACCGAGGACATCCCATCACTGGTACAACTGTATACACCACAGTAATAATAAGTAAACAAAAAAATAAAAACAAAAGCAAAATAAAATCACCAGTGATATTTACAATGCCCTGGAGATTACAGTTTCCTATAACTAACTCTTACTGTTTCCAGAAACTCAGTTGGCCTGGTGCTGGTCTGCCCACTTTAACCTCAATCAATGTATACTCCAAAAATGGCTTCCATATATTCCAAAATTTGTTTTCCTTAATTATTCCCTTTTTCTGATTGAGTTCCCAAGTAAGCTTGTCATTCAATGCAATTTCCCACATTTCTTTATACCAATCTTCCATTTTTATCAAAAAATCATTCTTCCAATTTCTTGCAATACATTGCCTTTCTGTTGTTAATATAATGGATAACAGATCTTTTTAATTAATGTTTATATTCAAATTATCTACATCAGTCAATAAGACGATTCCTGATCCCATCTTGAGGTTCACACCCATTATTTCTATAATTTCTCTATGTTTGCCCAGAAACCCTTTAACACATTACAACTCCACCACATATGTTTGTACATCCCCAGTGTATTCTTACAGGTATTAAGGGTTTGGTTAGTAAGATATACAAGATGTTAAATCAAGAGGGAAAACCTCAGGAAGTTTTAAAAATAATTTGGGAACAAGATTTGAATATTAAAATTATGGAATTGAGTTAGAAGAATAAATGGAAGAGAAGGATTATGAGAACCTTGTCTGTAAGAGTTAAATAACATAATTATAACTTGTTATGGAGGTGGTACCTGACTCCAGTTTGGTTGTACCAGAAGGATAATACAAAAACTAAAATGTGATTAGGCTGTTCTAACACTGTCCATGTTAACACATGAAGTTTGAAGCAGTTTGGATTCTCCTATTGTCATGTACTAGCTGCTCTCATGAAACCACTTAGATAAGATTCATTAAAAAAAAGAACACTCTTTGATTGCATTTGTGAGTACTGTATTGGTGATGTTGCATGGAATCTAGAAAACATATGCTTTAAATTCAAATGATAGTCTTTTTAATTCTGGGTGTGTGAGTTGAATAAATGAATGGTTGTAAACAGTTTCATAGTTGTCAACCTATTTAAACCAGAGGCCAATTCATGCTCCCTCAGACAGCTTGGGGCCGGACAGCCATTTTGCTCTTCCTCCACCACATTTTTATTTTATTTATTTATTTACTCGTATTTACTATCCCGCCCCAATCAGGTAAACCCGACTCTGGGCGGCTTACAACATAGTTTAAAATCATAGGATAAACTTATAATAATATTAATATCAAAACTTTAAAAGTTCATAGCAAAGGATTAAAACAGTGGAAAAGATGAAGAGCAGAAAGGGAGGCTGTCCCCTATATCAGCCACCCTACATGGGATCCCACGTTCCTGGATCCACACTTGCCCTGCCAGCCAGGTTTTTAAGCCCCTCCGAAAGGGCAGGAGCTCTGTCTGTAGGCGCAGTTCAGTTGGCAGGAGGTTCCAAAGGGCCGGGGCGAACACAGAGAAGGCACTCCTCCTAGTACTAGTGAGGCGTGCCTCCCTAGCTGATGGAATAACAAGAGAGCCTCTCCGATCCGCTCTGGTGGGATGGACAGATGTTCTTGGGGTGACGCGGTCTCTTAGGTATCCTGGCCCACTACCATATAGGGCTTTAAAAGTAATAACCAGCACCTTGGATTACACCCGGAGACATACTGGCAACCAGTGCAGTTCCCGCAGCAGTGGTGAGGCACGAGCGTAACGCCCACACCCCATCACTACCCAGGCTGCTGCATTCTGGACCAGCTACAGTCTCTGAATGGTCACCAAGGGCAGCCCCATGTAGAGCACATTACAGTAATCAAGTCTGGAGTTGACCAAAGCATATGTGACCATGAGCAAGGCGTCCCAGTCTAGGAGTGGGCGTAACTGGCGTATTACACGGAGTGGTGCAAAAGCCCTCCTGGCCACGGGTGCCACCTGCTCTTTGAACAGTAGTCGTGAGTCCAGGAGGACCCCCAGATTACGCACCAGGTCCGTTTGGGGCAGGACTGCCCCATCCAGAACCAAAGCTGGCAGCTCCTGTGATAACACAGGGCCCCTTACCCATAGCCACTCAGTCTTGCCGGGATTCAGCTGTAGCCCGTTTTCCCCCATCCAGACCTTAACAGCCTCCAGACACCTGGAAAGGACTTCCACTGCACCGCTTGGGTCCCCACAGGCCGAGATGTACAGCTGAGTATCATCTGCGTATTGATGATATCTTACCCTGTGGGAACGGATGATCTCACCCAGTGGCTTCATGTAGATGTTAAATAGGTACTTCCTGGTGTGGTGGAAGCAGTAGGGGGCCACATGAAATGCTCCCACAGGCCGCATCCAGCCCACTGGCCGCAGTTTGAGAATACCTGGACTAAGGTGTTTTCAAGTGTGCTAATCCCCAGCATCACAGTGGAAATAAACTTTTCTGTTGTCTGTGGGGGAGGGTAAAATGATGTGTTCATGTTGGGCTTTGGTCTGCCTGGATTTGGGTTGGGCTCAGTGGCCCCTAGTGCCCTATCCAAACTTGAAAGCATGACAGGATGAAGTGGAATGGGGCCAATATGTAGGTTCTCCCCTGGACCTTCTTCACAATGGAATGAAAAAGAACATGAGATCTTGAAGCATCTGACCAATCAATATCACTTCATGCATATAAAACATAGGTTCATGCTTTAAAAAATCCAGAGTCTCTTGAGAGCAAGTCATAAATATTTGCTACACAAATGTCACCTTTTCACAGTTCCTGCGTAGATTCTGCCATTCAATTTCCTAATAATAATTCTTAAATATTTTCTTCTTATAGCTCAGCCTGTGTTATTTCTTCAGCCTTGTGATCGCTTGTGCTGGCTGGGCCAGTCAGGAACAATTTTGCTAGCAACATTATGTACAAGCTACCATTCTGCACCCATTTGAAGCGAGTGGTAAAATATAAATACAGATACTTATCAGTGGCAGTTCCAATAGCTGCATACTTAAGAAGAGATGAAAAATGCAGGTTGCTTCATTGATCCCGGCATCCACATATGCATCTATCTGTCTCACTGTATTATATATGCCTCTTCTAAAGTTAATTACCCTTTCAAGACAGGCAGCTCCCCCAATACTTTGCATTATAGCATTACAACAGGAATAACTCACATCACAGACGTATATTATTGCTGGGAAAATATCTTTCTCTAATCCTCCCTGCACCATTCTTCCTTAGCTCTGAGGTGATAGGAAAGTTGTGGGAAAGGAGGAAACAGATTCTGTCACCATTTACAGTAGTAAAGTCTTGGCACTTCATTTCTGTGAGCCCTGATTCCACTACACTACATCTTGAAGTTTATGTGATTGGAGATGGGAAATGTTTGGAATCTGATTACTAGAATACTCTGTATTCTGATATTTTAGGTCCATAAAATCATTTTTTGCTATCTCTGATTCTGATAAAGCACATGGCATGCTGTCATATGTTTAAAACCAGAAATCAAAGCATTTATGGAGGAGAAAAACCTCCAACGGGCACTCAGCCTAAAACACGTAAGCGTCTGCATGGGTGACTTATTTCCTTAGTAAGTAAGGGTGCCAAGAGACAAGATCATACACACTTCTGCATGGCATTTCCTTTTCTCATATCCTCCTTTCCATGAATTGGGTTGGGCAAGAACCATATACAGTACTGTAAATGGAATTCATGAAAGGTTTGTTCTTCAAATACCTCGAAATGTCCCTATTCATTTTGATAACCTTTAACTTTCTTTCAGAATGAGTGCTTTTGATATTAGAGAGGGTTCCCCCTTTTATTCCCCTCTCTCTTATTTGAAACTGAATCTGTACTTTTATTTTCCTGATAAGGATGGGAATAGCTTCAGTTTTGCATGTGTTTTTATCATGGAGAAGAGACTGGTGAAGTGTAAGACCTCACATATTGGATGGAAGATGATGAAATCAGACAGAAGTTGATAACAATTACAGCTTCAAGGAGCAGGCAAATATTCAGTGGACTTGCCAAGAGGCACAAACTTTCATGAAAATTGCTGTTAATTAGTATTTAAACATTATTTTGCTCCACCAATTATATTTCCTGCATAGGTATAATTAGACTTCCTAAACAGAAAACTTAGTCTGTGAGAGTTATATTGAGGTGCAGTGGTTTTAAGTGTTTGCATTGAATAAATAACTTAGTTTAAATTCCATTTACCTAGAACTCCATGTGGTGGTTAGAAAATTGGATGGGAAAATGGTTGATCCAGGTCTCGGGACACAAGAAGGTGCCTTACATTGTATCCCTAGTTTTGTGAAGAGAATTATGACTCTAGTGAAAATATGAAGGGTGCCAAAATGTATATACATTTTAAGAGATGTTATCTATGTCTTACATTCCAAAGTTGAATGAAATTATGGTAGCAATGTGTTGTATGACATTCGCTCAAAAGAATTAATGTTAGCATCACCATGCAAGACAATACAAAAAAATGGCAGAAGCATGGTTGTCATTAGAGGAGCAGAAGGCCATTTTGAGGAGGTACAGTTGACTTCTTATGGGGGACCTTAAAGGATGTGATGTATCATAGAAAACTGGCTACACTGTAGGGCACAGAAGAAGGATTGAACTCACAATGAACTCACCAAAATGTGGCTTTGCTTTGGCAGTTTCTCACCTGGCCTAGACATAGAAGAAGAAGAATTAAACTCACAATGTCAGACATTTTAGCTGCAGTACAGCTGTTTAACCACTGTGTCACCAGGCCTTTCTGGCAACCCCTCCCCATTAATTAGTTGGCTGGGTTTTTGAGGGGGGGGGGAGTCCTTGATCTCTTCATATATGAAGTGTACCTGGCTTTGTTTTAAACTGACAAAATGTTTTTCTTGCCCAGTTGTATGGATAAGCATCACAATGCTGTGTGTGAACTGCAACAACAGAACAATTCTTTGTATTCTCTATTGCAGAAAACACTTCATAGTAAAATAGCAAAATATATAGTAAAGTATATAATAAAATAGCATTTATAACTTAAGAAAAGGTGTAAAAGACGGTGATACCATATCCTCTACCTAACTTTCATACCTGCTGTGACTTCCCTCTTTATTTTTCTTCTTTATTGTGCTATCCTGCTTTAAGGCCACATGTGACTCCTTTGACTTAATTATTGGGTCCTTGGTGACCTATTGGGACCTACTCATTAAGACACCTAGAGGTAGATATGACTGACCAGGATAAGCAACCCCTTCTTATATGAGCAATGATGACTCTGTCTGCAGAAACTGAGATGATGTAGCATTAAGAAATTTCAACAATATCACTTTAGTTTTAGGCCTACAGGTCTACAGAAATCTGATCTCAATACATATTACATTCATAAGCTTCTGATTCTGAAACCATGCCAGAACAAATACTGGTGACATATATCTTATTTTAGAATTGCAACCAGATTACATATCTCCATGAATGCACTGGAGATATATTCCTAGTAGGATGAATATGTGTTGTCCCAATCACATTATTTCCAAAATGGAATAGATATCTCTCCAAATTCAGTCATCAAGTAGTACTTCCTACTGTGTAGCCAGGTGAACATGGAGTTCTGGACATAGTGGCTGATAAAAAATAGGCATTTTCAGAGTAGACTGAGACCTAAAATTGTTACTGTGGATTATCACCCCAAACTGAAAAAATGAAATTTGGAATCTGAGTTTTGCATCAGAACCAAATTTGGGCTAAATATAGTAGATAGTCTGCTCTTGTTCTGTGTCAAATTTGGTAAAGTTTGGGCAAAGAGGTTTCAAGTTTTGATGTTTTTTAAAGTAAAGATATATATGTCAGTAGATTGCAAACAGATCAAATAAACTGAAAAGACCAATCTTGTCTACTTTGATGGAGAATGGTTAATCACACCCATCTTTTATTGTTTAGAAAGAATCCCTTCTGTGGTTTCTGTAATTATGATCCTTGAAAAGGGCCTCTAAATAGGTAAAGATTGTTATAGTGCATACGTGCCAAGCACTGTAGGCATGCATGCACACCAAGTGCTTGATGCGAGTGCGCAGTGGGGGAACCAGTGAAAAGGTAAGCCCCGAAGGTGGTCCCCCCCCCCCCAGCTGCTACCAGTTCTCCGGGACACTGGGAAAAGTTACTACCAGTTCTGGCGAACTGGTGTGAACCTGTTACATCCCATCACTGCATGAAAGCTAACATTAAAATACAGCAGTTAGTCTTTAAAGTGCCAGAATGTTTTTATTTGTGTGTCTTTTTGTTTACTCTCTGATATATTTTATTTGTGTGTCTTTTTGTTTACTCTCTGATATACCTTCTACTTTTACATAGTACAGATGATTTTGACCTTGGTTTTGAGTGAAAATCATCGCTAACTCCCATCCTTCCCCTTTTTTAATTTCAAGAGCTTTTGGTCCAATACAGCTTTTCTTCCTCAGATAACCTATCCAAAGGAAAGGGTTTGGAGATTAGAACTTTCTAGTCTGCATGGTGCCGAGCAGGCATAGTGACATTAGTTTACCTGAAAAAATTAAAGTGTGTGTCACTTTCTTGTATGTGTTGCACTTACTCACATCTTTGGTTCACAATTTCATTAAACCTAAATCAGCCCTTCAAAAAAAATGACACAGAGGGACTACAGCCGTATCCCAGCTGTCATTGCTTCTCTCCTCTACCAGCAACCATAGTACAGATCATGTGTGCATCTTCTGGGGTCCTCTAGTTTGCAGTAATTGTACAGGAGGGAGGTTTCTGTTAGAATTTGTGTCTATTGACTATATACTCAAGCTTCCATTTGCTGCTCTTTGCTATGTAAAGCTTGGCATTTTTCCCCTGCTACCAATATTGGCATGATATTGTGTAGCAATAGTGCTTTAATTGTGGATACAGAAGCACAGTACTGCATCCCACTTTCATAAAACAAAGGGGGGGTTTTATTGATGAATTTAATATCAATTTATATTCCATTCTTATGGGTTTAAATAACGTTATGAGAATACATAGGATCACACCTAGTTTATGAAAACATTAATCCCAGCATATAAGGTTCACTGCTGTAGCAGAGTTAAAATGTTGTTTTGTAAATGCAATTGGATGAATGTGCTTAAAAATCCAGCCTGAGTAATGGGGAACCTGTAAAAGTCATTATTGTTCTTTATATAAAAATACAGTAAGCAATAAGTAGTACCCCAGAAGATGGATATTTAGGGAAAGTGCCATCCTCCTCCTAAACATCTGTTAAGACTGACAGAACAGAGGGTTCCAGTACACTCCATCCTCATTTAGCTGAAATCAACAAGGGGAAAATGAGGTCAAACAGCACAGCTTCAAAAATACAGAAATTTGGTTCAAAAATAAATACATTGTGTTGGCCATATTAACATCTGCTATTCTTCATTCAAGGATCATTGCCTTGCCATGGCAAGGGGGCTTGCATGGTTTTGATGAGGCTATGGGCTATGCCATGTAGGGCCACTTAAGATGGACAGGACATAGTGAAGAGCTCAGACTAAACACAATCCACTGGGAAAGGCACTGGCAACCCACTCCTGTGTTCTTGCCAAGAAAACCAGTGGTGGGATTCAAAAATATTTTACTACCTACTCTCTGGATGTGGTACAATGGATGTGGACATGGCCAGGGGAACGGCCTGCGTTGCACCAGAGTTAGGACTACTTTATTTCAAAACTTGGATGGACGGGGCCAGCCAGAATTTCTGCTACTGGTTCTGGCGGACTGGGGTGAACCTGCTGAATCCCACCACTGAAGAAAACCCTATGGACAGTATCAAAAGACTAAATGATATGACACCCAAAGATGAGCCCTTCAGATTGGAAAGTGTCCAATATGCTACTGAGGAAGATTGAAGGAAAAGCACAAGTAGCCCAGACAGAGTGAAGCAGTTGGGCCAAAACTGAAAGAACACTGAGCTGTGGATGGATGTGATGGTAAAAGGAAAGTCTGATGCTATAAAGAACAATATTGCATAGGAACATAGAATGTAAGATCTATGAATCAAGGCAAGCTGGACATGATCAAAAATGAGATGGAAAGACAGCATCAATATTTTGGGAATCAGTGAACTAAAGTGGACAGGGATAGGCAAATTTATCAGGTGACTATTATCTCTACTACTGTGGGTAAGCATTTCTTAGAAGAAATTCAGTGGCTCTTATAGCCAATAAAAAGTGAGGAAAGCAGTAATGGATAAAATCTTAAAAAGAACAGAATGATCTCATTCAAGGCAAACCATTCAACATCACAGTAATCCAAGTATATGCCCCAACCATTGATGCAGAAGAGGCCAAAACAAAATGTCCTTATCCTCATAGGAGATTGAAATGCAAAGCAGGAGGTCAAAAGGTAACTGGAATAACAGGCAGGTTTGGCCTTGGAGTACAAAATGAAGCAGGCAAAGGCTAAGTAAAAGCTGGGTTCTGAAGAGGCAGAGGAACTAGAGACGAAATTGCCAAAATTTGCTCAATCATGGAGAAAACAAGGAAGTATCAAAAATCACAATAAACTGTGGCAAATCCTCAAAGAGATGGGTGTATTAAACCACCTCACCTGTCTTCTGAGAAATCTGCATGTGCATCAAGAAGTGACAGTTAGGACGTGATACAGAACAACTGATTGGTTTAGAATAGGAAAAGGAGTACAACAAGGCTGTATATTGTCTCCCTGCTTATTTAACTTATATGCAGAGTACATCATGCATAATGCAGGGCTGGATAAAGCACAGGCAGGAATTAAGATTGCTGGAAGAAATATTAACAACCTGTGATACACATATGTCAATACCCTAATGGCAGAAAGTAAAGAAGACCTAAAGAGCCTCTTGCTGAGGGTGGAAGAGGAGAATGCAAAAGCTGGCTTGAAACTCAGCGTAAAAAACCTAAGATCATGGCTTCTGCCCCAATTAAAGGTTTGCCTTGCTCAAAAGCCAGTTGTATCCGACTCTAGGGGTCAGTGCTCATCTCTGTTTCTAAGCCGAAGAGCCAGCACTGTCTGCTTCTGCAGACATTTCCATGGTCATGTGGCAGGCATAACTAGACACCTGAGCGCATGGAACACTGTTTCCTTCCCACTGAAGTGGTCCCTATTTATCTACTTGCAATTTCTTGCTTTCGAACTGCTAGGTTGGCAGGAGCTGGGACAGAGAGGGGGGCTCATTCCGTCCTGCAGTACTCGGGAATCGAACTGCTGACCTTCCGCCTCCCAGTCAGCGTCTTAGTGATTTGAGCCACTGCCCCCATTACTCCCTGGCAAATAGAAAGGGGAGAAACAGAAGCAGTGACAGACTTTATCTTCTTGGGACCTATGATCTATGATCACTGTAGACAGTGACTGAAGCCATGAAATAAAAAGACCCTAACTTCTTGGGAGGCAAGCTATGGCAAACCTAGGCAGCATAATAAAAAGAGACATCACCCTGCCAACAAAAGTCCACATAGCTAAAGTAATGTTCTTCCCAGTCATAATGTATGGCTGCGAGAGCTGGACCATAAGGAAGGCTGAATGCAGAAGAATTGATGCCTTCAAACTGTGGTGCTGGTGAAGACTGCAAGGAGATCAAATCAGTCAATCCTAAAGGAAATCAACCCTGACTGATCCCTGGAAGTACAAATACTGAAGCTGAAGCTCAAGTACTTTGGCCACCAAATGAGAAGAGAGGACTTACTGGAGAAGACCCTGATGCTAGGAAAGATTGAAGGTAAAATTGAAGGGGGCGACAGAGGATGAGATGGCTAGATGGCATTGTTGATGCATCCTGTTAGATTTGGGTGGACTACAGAGGATGGCAGATGACAGAGGAGCCAAGCTTGCTCCTTGCAAAGGGTCAGATTCAACTGTGCAACTGAACAACAAAATTATTCACTGGGAAATACCAATGATACAAATAAATGAAATAAATTCATTCATCACTCACCCTACACATTCATCCAGGAATAATCAAAGGAAATGTTCATACTCAAAGAAGGCATTTTATCTTCTCATAAAAATGCAGATGCCTGAAAATAAACCTCTGGAGAAACATCAGAACAGGTCACCAAGATATACAATTACCAGTGCAGCAACTTCCCATTCCTAGATATTTCAGGGCAAAAATGTAAGATCAGAGGAAGGATACTTAGTTATTCTATTACCCAGATATATATTTGCAAATGTGTCTAACCTGCTCTAACAGCAGCAATCACATCTGCTCCTGACTATTGCTATTCCCTAAAGCTCTGAGAAATTAGAGTTTCTTCATTGGTTGTGCACTGCACACTTTGGATTGAAGTCTGGATGAATTACGATGTATTATGGTGTAATGGAGAACTGTTCTCTATTATTCTTTACCAGGCAGTTATAAAGAAAGGTGTCTGGTATGCATTCACTGGGAAGATATTTCTACCATATCAGATGATATAAAAGGTGTGCAGATTTGGAAGTGGGTGAAGGGAGTGGTTGGAAGCTTGGGTAGAGAGCAAACTGTTCTTTGAGGCAGGCATAGGGAAATCTGATTGAGGGTGAGGGAAGGGGATTATATAATAAGCATCTAAACTGGGCCATATCAAAGCCAGTTACTCTATAGAATGAATAAAGTTCATTACACCCATTCCCTTATAAATTTGAGCACTTAAAAGATAAAAGAGAATCTACATCAAACCATTTCTCCCAGATCAATTTCCATAGTTGTGGAATCTCACCGGTTTGATCTTTGCTTTGCGTTCATGATCAGAATAATGTTGCATCCTGTTAGAACATTAATTGAATGTTAAGCTTACTTAATAAATACAACTGACTACAGCTCATTAGTCACTGTTGAAGGTCTGCACAAACAGTTGAACAATGGGCCCATAAGCCATCTTCCATAACCTCCCACATAGTTGACAATCCTTTGGTTTCTACAGACACAAGTAAAGTATCAAGCATGTGCATTACTGGAGTATGTCATTCATGTAGTGAATTGTAAGTTATGAAGCCTTGATCTACTACAATTTCTTACATCAAGTCAGGTAGGAGCTTGAATACTTCACCTCCACTTTTTTTCTTTTCGGCAAAAATCTTTATCAGGTTGTATGAGGGATTCTAAGAGTTGTTGTACAAAATCTTTATTTTATTTTTTCAGCCTGTGAACCAAATTAATGTTCACCAGTTCCAAATTCCTTTCTCCAGTGAGCTAACTCTCCTTCCTTATTACTTTCTGTCATAATGCCATTGAAGCTGGTGCCTGTATGTAACCATTATGAGCAGAAGGTATTGATAGTAATTTCCTCTATTAATTATTTAGTAAACACACATTTATTTATTTATTTATTTATTCCACTTGTACCCTACCAACCTGAGGGGTCTTCCCCACTCTGGGAAGCTAACAACAACATATTAAAAACATATTTAAATCACACAATAAAAATAAAAATACCAGACCTAATTAACAGTGGGGGAGACCCAACAGAAAACCTAACACTAGACAGATGACAACCCCTTCTTGAAAGCCTCCCTAAACAGAAGCAATTTAAACTGCTTTCTAAATGCCAACAAGGAAGTAGTCTGATGCAACTCCACCGGAAGGGAGTTCCATAGAGTTGGTGCTGCCACCAAAAAGGCTCTTCTCTGGGTCGTTGCCTTCCTTGCCAATTTTTGGGTCAGCATCAAGAGCTGACACACCTGGGAAGATCACTTGATGCAGGATGATGTTCTAAGAGGGAGACACTTGCAGAAGGGGATACATGCAAAGGTAGGCAATAACATATTACAATCAACTAAGTTATCACTTAAAATGGACTGTTACTAACCTAAAGAGCAATGTCTTTTGCAAACAAAAGTGTTTGATTTAAGTTTTGCATGAATATTGGGATTAACATTATTTAAGGCAACAAATAAAAGCTATACCTTCTAGATAACAAAAGCTGTTGCTAGCTGGCGGGAAACATGAAATCTAATCATTCCCAATCCTTGCTTTCAAGTTTGTTTCTGTTCTCAAGACAAGAGGGGAAGGGAGGGAAACTATGTACACTCCAGTCAAATAGCTAACATATCTAAGGTTTATGGTTTATTTTAATTCTGATATTAGAAAGTTAATGCGGAAAGCATGTATGTTTAGATGAGGGTGGTGGAATGTAGGTAAAGGTGATGGACTGAGAGATCCAGGTTTGAATCCTCATAAATTCACAGTACTGACTGGGTAACCTGAAATCAGTTCCTTTTTTTCCCTTCTTGCTTATCGTGACCTTTTTCACAGAGGAATTGAAAAGAAAAAAACATAACTGCTTTATATAAGAATAAAATCTGAACAGAGAGTAAGATAGTTTCTAACTCAAGTATAACATTACGGGTTCTGTAGGACTGCAGTTGCTCATTACAGAGCGTGATGTGAAACAAAGAAGAAGAAAAAGTCTAAAAATCATCTTGGCCCAATTTAGATTAAATTTAATATTTTTTTGTGAATCACCATCTTTCTGGCTGTTTCTGTTGTCATCTAGCTAGGTCCTTTGCCTATAGATAAAAAAATCTCTTAATTTCTGAGGTGAAATCTGATATTGCCACATCTCAATCTTTTTATTCAAGTGTGTAGTCTGTAAAGGAACTATAGGTTAATTGCAGATTCTGCCAGGAAGATTTTCAAAGAATTGTTTTTTACTTGCATTGTTTACACAGATACAAAAGTAGGATAACCTAAAATAAAAGTAGAACATAAGAAGGGAAGAATAAAGGGAAAGTAGGAGGGTAGTTTTGTGTTAGATGGGTATGAAATAGGGCTTTCAAAATTCCTTGCAGTTATTTTTCTCCCCTGAAACTCAAAACAAGGGTAAGGGAAAGGTGAAAGAATCAAAAATCATAGATGGAATTTTTCACCTTCATTCTCATTAGGTTTTTAAGGCAGTAAATTTAAATGCCAATTTAAAATTAACATATAAATTTAAAATGCCCCCTAATTGAACACACATAATTTAATTAGATTTTTTTTTGTTTAACAATAAAAGCTTTAATGGGTGGCTACTTTCCATTTACTTTCCCATGTCTACATCTGTGCTACATATATTTTATTCAATATAAGACACTTTCCTGCAACACAAACCATGGGAAAGCTAATTTTTTTACTGTATTTCACAGAAACACCCACATAGAATAGCCAGTGATTTCAAAAAGTAACTCTTTCAGGTTCTCCATAGGTGTTTTTATAGAGATAACAAAATAGTTATTTGTTAAATGTAGATTTGGGGAAGGAAGAGTAGCTATTATTTTTCTCTTAATTAGTGGAAAAAAATTGGGAGTGTAGGAGTGACTTATTGTCCCATGCACCACAATCTTGTCAACGCTCAATGGTCAATGTGGTAGCAATGGTTAGAAGTAGGAGTGAAACACAGATGTGGTCACCAGATAAGAGCAGCTAGGATCACATTTACCAAAGATTGTGTCTACAATATGAAGTTTTTTTGGCAAGAAGGTGCTCAGTAAGATAACTTCATCTTACACTTTGGTTTACAATTCTGTGCCATTATAAACCAATTTAGCCTTTCAGTTAGTTTTGTCTTCTAATGCAACAGATTAGCACAACCATCTCCTTGGATCCTAGGATTAATGTCTAGGCTGGATATTGCCACAATTAACTGTTTGGATTGTAACTGTAAGAATCCTTCAATCTCCATAAAATCACCTCCTTCTTCAAGGGTCATATCCAATTCCAAATATTTGCTATCATCATAATGATCAGCCATGAAGATGGTCTTGGGAACAATATATTTTTATTTATTTATTTATGTATTTATTTATTTTATTGAATTTATATTCCGCCCTACTTGCAAAGGTGACTCAGGGCGGATTACAACCAATCAACAAACATACCGTAGTCTTCCATTTGCTTCTGTATTGCAGAATGATACCCATACCACTGATCCAGTTTCACAAGTCACTTTCTGGTCCTGAGCAATTTTAGCACACAAAATCCTCATTGGCCCCGGGCCAGTATTGATGAATCTGCTGCTCTCCAACAAGATGGATTCAGGTGGGATTTAATCCACTTGGGGACCATCACCCTTCCATGTGGACTTCACCACCCAAAGCCATTAGTACTCAAGGTTGACAGATTAGTTAACTGCCGCCTGACAATCAGCATTGAGTTGCTGGCAGTATGGTCTAATCTATTATCATAGCAGAATAACCTGGCCAGACATCCAAATAAAATTATAGGGCTTGAAATACAAAAAAAAAAAAAATCTTTCCCAGACTCTGATCTGAATGGGAATAATAGAGAGAACATGCAAGGGGTGGTAAATGAGGGAGTCAGCAGTGGTGGGCTATGACCCCAAAGTTCTGCCTCATGCAGAGCTCTGTGAACTGAGAATAATAATGTAGTTAACCATGGATGATGCAAATGGAAACAAAGGTCCTAATAGAAATTACTGCTCTGAGTAGAAGAGGAATTTTGGAGAAAGGCCAGTGATCATGTCAAACCCAGACAAATGTTACACTTGAAAAATCTATCTTCTCTAAAAACCCAGAAAAGTTGCAGAAGCCGTCTTTTTTTAAAATTTGTTCAAGAATACTGAATGTTTTCTGTAGACTTTGGTTAATTTGATTTTAGGCTACTTTTGATTAATTAGGTAGTCTATGGGAATCATCTGATTTAAGCCAAGTGCTACATCTTTATCAATTGGGCTGCCCCATGCCATTGTTCAGATTGCTTTTGGAATAAATATTGAAACAAATATGTACACCCTTAACTAGCACATACTGTTAAATTATAACTTGAAACCAGAAACTGGTGGTTTCTATCTTTTTTAATTCATGCAGTGCCCTCAACCAACTGGGTTGTCCATTTACAAGTGGTGATTTGTAGCATATATCCGTTAATTAAACTCTACTAAGATGGCTGATCAGGTCCAGTGCTTATATATTTAAATAAATCCCCTGCTAGCACCAATCCTTTCCCAACAGGGGAAGCCAAGGTTCAGCATAATTAACTATGACTTACATGCTGGTTACTCTGCTGTGATGTCATCTTCTTCACACTGTTTATTTTAATTAAATCTGAAATAGCAGGTCTTGAGTTCTAGTAATTACAGTCCATGGATTCAATTTGCCAAGCCCCTAATTAACCTGCTGTGTGTCTACCTGACTGGAGGTGTTCATTGGGACACAAATGGTGAAGCAGCAATTATGTTGTCAGACATGAGGGAAATTCAGTAGCAAAGCATGATGGGCTGTCTGAAAAGCAGTTCATGTGTCCAATTTCAAGTATACAAGCACATATACATACTGTATCAGAGCCTAGGTGAGGGAGTTTTTTTTTACCACAATTTCCTCAACTTTACTGGTTGGAGAACTTTGGAAGTTATAGTCCAAAAAGTACCTTCCCCCCCCCCCACATACTTAACACACGTGGTCCTAGCAATTACATTAGTCATGCAATTCTGAAAGTGTTAACCAGTGATGGGCAGCCAAAACTTTTACTACCACACTGTGGGCGGAGCTGATGTCATGGATGGAGCCAATGTCATGATGTCATGGGTGGAACCAATGTCATGATGTCATGGGTGGAACCAATGTCATGATGTCATGGGTGGAACCAATGTCATGATGTCATGGGCGGAGCCAATGACATGGGTGGAGCCAAAGTAAAATAACATAAAAATAAGTACACATCAAAATGCAAATTAAATAGACATAAAAACACATAAAAATACAAATTACAAATAAATGCACATTAAATGTACATTAAAATATACTCACCCCACCCCACACCTAAAGGCGAGTCACTTATCCTGGGGAGCAGGCTGTAGGGAGCTTCAGGCTAGCAGCTGCTCTTCCTCCTTCCTGCTTGGGAGGACAACAAGGAGGCCGCTGAGGGCCTCAGCAGCAGCCACCGGTTCCTCCATGGCAGTGCGTGGATGCCCAACACTCTGCACTGCCACACTCCAAGCAGCGAATGGCTGCTTGGCTCAGCAGGCAGAGCGCTGTAGGTATGCATGTGCGCCAAGCACTGTAGGTGCACATGCGTGCCAAGCGCTGTAGGCACGCATGCACACCGAGCATTGTAGGTGCACATGCACAATGGGGGAACCGGCAAAAAGGTAAGCCCCCGAGATGGTTCCCCCCAAAAGCTGCTACCGATTCTCCGGGACACTTGGAAAAGCTACCGTACTACCAGTTCTGGTGAACTGATGTGAACTGGCTGCTGCCCATCACTGGTGTTAACCCAGAACTGGGTGCTATAGAACTTATGCCCATATAAGTGGGTGCATTGCATATTGCAACTCTATAGCTCTGGAAACACTTTGTCTTCATGGCTAAAGATCATAGTGTAGAGAGTCTGTACACTGTAAACCAACATGGTCAGTATGCCTTAGAAAACTGAAAAGCTGCTGCCTCCTTTCTCAATGAAATCTAATTCCACTTGGTTTCAATTCTTCCCAGCCACTCTATTTGCTACCATTACACTCCTGCCTAGCAACTCTATAGACATAGCCAAGGTCAAATTGTTGAGGTGGATGCACTTATCTAATGTTGCTGCACTATGACCTTCTCTATACACTATCATATCAATTCCACTTGCTTTTCCACCTTAGTGGCTGACTATACTAATTACCAATTACTGTATAAGATGCACTGGAGTATAAGATGCACCCTGTTATTACCAAAATAGCCCACTATAGACAGTATAAGATGCACTTCATTTTTCCAGTGTATTTTAAGAAGGGGAGTGGGTCTTATATGGTAATTCTTGATAGCACTATTTTTCCTCAATGATGCTGCTGAAAAGAAAGGTTATTTGAGTTTCAATCTTCACTGCCCACCCCCAAGTAACTAGTTCTTTCCTTTGAACTTTGCTGAAGTCAAAGTTTCCTTTGAACTTTGCTGAGAAATATCAGAGTGAATATATTTTTTCCTCTATCTGTATTTCAAATGAACTACAAATTCAGTTTGATGAATATCTGTCATAATTTTCTTCTTGTTTTCAGAGGGGTAGCTGTATTAGTCTGTTTTGGTGACAACAAAAACAAGAATATTGTGGCATCTCTGAGACTAATACATTTCGATCAGTATGAGCCTTGGGGTACACAGAAAGAGCCTCCTCAACAATTGTAGTATTTTTGAACTACAGTTGGATGTACCCTGATATTTTCAAGGTCCTGAGGGTATGGAGGTCACTTAGTTTGTATAATAATTTGCTATTATGCTAATTAACTCATGAACTGCCAGGAGAGTGCACCAAGTGCTATGGAGCAGTATATAAATGTGACTGCTTTGCTTTTGCTTTATTATATTTGCATTTTGTTCCATCTGCTTCAGGGAAAAAATACATAATCGGATACGAGTTGCAGCCGCCACCAATTTGCATTTGGTGTATGTTGATTTATGTTTACGTCAATTAATTTTTTAAAAAAGGAAATACTATAGGTTTGGTATGGGCCAATTTCTTTTTTTCTCTAATTGATCTCATGATGTAACAAGAAATGTAAATCAGCCCAGAGTACCACAGCCCCAAATGCTTAACTTTTCCTCCCCACCAGGAATCATCCTGCTTTGAAAAAAGTCAAATCCTTTTGCTTCGCTTCCAACTGTGATCATTTTGAACTGGTGCAGTAGAAGAGAATGAGTGTGTGCACATAGACACACACACAACATGGTGCTTTGGCAAAGCACCTTCCCTCATGAAGGAGAACAAGGACAGTGTGCACGCATGCACAGGCAGAAAGCATCAACATTCACCTCACTCCTCAAAATCTCTCCTGGATGTACACAGCTCTTGTTTGTTTGTTTCTAGTTCAACAAGTTCTCAGGTCAGCAAGATAAGGTGAGGAAACGAGTAAGCTTATTTTCCCTGCCTCTACAACTTCACAGTGAGAGAATGTGATTTAATTTGCATTTTTCAATCTGCAGTGGCATAGCAGGGGAGGCAAGGGGGCAGCAGGCCCAGGGCGGCACTTTTTGGGCTATGGATGTTCTTGGAGATCTGATATCATCAGAATGGCTGAATTGCATAGGTTGAGAGCAAGCCTCTAATACACATGAATCTAATTGAGTCAGCTTTACCTGAAACATGTACACAGGGGCTTAAACATATGTCCACAATGTATGTCCTTGCAGATCATTCACATTGCTAGAAGGTACACCATTTAAATATTCCCACACATGCAGCAAGTTTAGTAACTATTCAACATACATAAACATTGTTTATGGCACTTACATACATCAGAATAGTATGGTTTCTTCAAACAAAAATGTCACCGCTGGAAGATTTTCAATGTCACAAGTTACATTCTAAATATCAAGAAGCCAGTATTTTAACTTTATATAAACTGCATACATGATTATTTTTGACTGTCAGTTTATTCTTCATTGGTAGCACAACAAGATCTTTTTCCTATTAAAAACAACTGTTATGTTCTTCTGATCAGGTTGAACTGGTTTCATATAGCCATAGAGGGATTAATGTTCGGCTGGATTCCTCCTCTCACTGATCTGCAGCATAAGTTAAAATAGGGGCATAAAAGGATAAATGAAAGGGAGTGATTGAGAAGATGTGGGCGATGTGACAGACAAGCAGACTCCTTGCATGTTGATGAGAACAGCTTTATTCTGAAGATAGTTGGGTGACTGTGTGTGTGTGTGTGCGTGCGCGCGCGTGCATGTGCACGTGCATGTGTGAGTGTGTGTGCATGCAAGCACATATGTGCTGTTAAATGGTGCAAACTTCAGGAACAGCAAAAGCCTGACACTAAATTAATGTTTATATTTTAAAAACTTAATCCAGATGGAGCAAAAGGGAACAAGATATCTCAAAGGACTATTATGAATGTTGTAGGCTAGGTTTCCTGAGATACAGTATAGAAGTAAAACCAAATAATCAGAGCATGGTAGAAGGCTAGGTAGAATTATTATTCTTGGATGTCTCACAATTCTCTGAAGTATTTTTTTTATGGATGGAATTATAATTGGCTATTCTTTTAAAATCATTGAACAAAACTTGATGAATGTCTATCAGAAAACAAAATAAAAAACACTGTAGCACTCTAAAGACTAACTGCTATATTTTTATCGTTAGCTTTCGTGGATCAAGTCCACTTCTTCAGACAAGGAGTAAAACTTACAGACATGTTTTATATACACCAAATGCAGGGGTTAAAGGGAGAAGGGTTTGCTCAAGCAGAATGGCAGACAAGCAAGCATAACAATACAGCTTCCTACAGCTATCAGCAACAATAGATTATTCATATTAGTTTTAAATGTCTTCCTTTCAATCTCAAAGGTGTGGAGAAAGCCCATTCTGGTTTCTGATTAACCTCTTACTTGCATGTCAGAAAACAAACAAAAACACTGTACTTGGTTACTTCCTGTTTTGCTAAAGAGAATTGGCAGGAAGGTTGTAATACACCGAAATATAATATATAAAATACCTAGCAGCATATAGCAATCTGTGTATCAAATTTGATAATGTCCCAGAAACCCTTCACTAATATTTAATCCCCTGTGATGGGTGTCTAACAGATGGATGTATTTTATTTCTGCTGTTCCAGAATTGTAACTTTCAGGTCTTGGATAGAGTGTTCAGGTAGACTGAAGTGGTTTGAGACAGGTTTCTCTGTGTTGCCATTCCAGATGTCTGATTTGTGTCCATTAATTCTTTTGCGTAAAAATTGTCCTGTTTGTCTTACATAAAGCACAGACAGACATTTTTGGCAAGTGCTGGGCATAAATCACATTGGCAGAAGCACAAGTAAAACTGCCTTTAATGCTGTGTGTGTTGGCGTTGGGTCCAGTAAAACTGTTTCCGGAGCAAATGTGGAGGCATAGTTGACATTTGGATTTGCAGCAAGGTCTAGTTCTCATCTCTGCTCCACTTCTGTGTAGTCTGTTGTGTGTCAATAGTTGTTTGAGATTGGAGGGTTGTCTATAAGCAAGTAGGGGTCTGTCACCAAGGGCTTTGGAAAGCAAAGCACTCTTGTCCAAGATGGGTTGGAAATTGATGAATGTCTAAATTTCAAATAAAACTATGTTGTTGTACAAAGTAATCAAAGTCATATCTTTAAGGCAACAATCTATATGTTCAAAACTTGTTGGGCACTGACAAAAGTATGCAGAAGCCAACCATTTCAGATGTATTTTATAGTAGCTTTATACTCATATTCACCATCTATACCTTGGATCCCTTAGAGTTGTTATTTAGTGAGGAGTCCATGCATTGGTAGACATCTCCACAATGACATTCTGCACATGCAAATGGACCTGAGAAATCAAGTCCATTGGCATGCATTTTTTAGCTATTTGGATATCACCCAGTGGTGGGCTCAAAAAAAAAATTTACTACCACACTGTGGGTGTGGTATGGTGGGCATGGGAAGGGGAAAAGCTCTGTGTTGCACCTGAATTAGGACTACTTTATTTCAAAACTTGGATGGGCAGGGCCAGCCAGAATTTCTGCTACTGTTTCTGATGAACTGGCCCAAAAAAAGGTTTGCCATCACTGGGCTAGGCAGAGCATGATGTCTGCCCTCCGCTTCACCTAAACCAATGGATCCAATGGAGGATGCTTTGGTGAGCTTTAGCCCTGGGTGGCCTAACATCATTGGCAAGAGATGGGCAACACTGCCTAGTTAGACCACTCAAGCCCCCATGCCCCAACAAAGCTCTCACCTAGCAGGGTGTTAATAAATAGTGGCAATCATAAAGCAAATCAAACATACCTATATACCGCCCCATAGTACTTAGTGCATTCTCTGGTCACTTCACAAGTTAATCAGCATTTTGCTAATTAACTTGATGATTGTGTACCATCAAGTCATTGTTTAATTTAATGGCAACTCTAAGAAATAATCACTACTAAAATAGTTAACAGATTTACTCATGTCTTGCAAACTAAAAGCCATGACTTCCTTCATATGTTTAATCCATTTTATGTTTGGGCAGTCTTTCTCTTCTCCTATAGCCTTCTACTTTTGCTAGCATTGTGGTCTTTTCCAGTGATATGTCAAAAGTATGAAAACTTCAGCTTAGCTTCTAGTGGCAACTCAAACGTAATTTGATCTAAGACTCATGTTTTGTCCACCACATCTGCAAAATTCTCCCTCCATTGTGGCGGCCAGGCTGGTTGTGACAATAGGAGGCAAAGATAAGATTACTAAAGATGGCTTCTACGCAAGATCCACCACCAAGAAAATCCCAAGGTCACTTCAGAGCAACTCTCACGAGAAAGAACCCATTCTGCAGGCATCCAACAAAAACTAATAGAACACAGAACATAGATATTAACCCAAGATAAAGCTGACATTTCTCTCAGTTATTTTGTACCAAAACAGATAAAGAGAAAATAGCAACTTAAAATTTAGCTGATACATCCTATAGATTGCCTCTATGTTAAGATCAGCCTGCATGTTGAAATGGCCAAACACCTGCCTATGTTCCTCAAGGGGGAAATTAAAGGACTCTGGCAGAAAATACTTCTTGAGGTGTGCTATACTGAGTAGCTTTCTAGTTTTATTTATTAATTAAATGGAACTTCATGTTTATGCAGTCTTCATTTTAAAAATATCTGGTAACAGAAGTGTTGCTTCCAACAAACAAAAAAGGAAAATCATTATCACCTACTGCCTGCAAGTTACTGGGGAAGAACATTATGACTAGAGCTTGTGATTTGCGTTTTTGTGCTACATCTATAGCCTGAGCATTTTGGGATCTATTGTCCAAAAAGTAACATTTCCAGGCTGCGTCTGACAAATTTAATTGAAACCATTGTATCCCATTCTTCCTTCAGTTTCCTTCAAAAATGAGGGCTCTGTCTATGGTTAATCAAAAGAGCTAGGTGACACAGTAATTAAACTGCTATACCGCAACTAAAATGGATCTCAAGGTTGACTCAGCATTTCTTCCTTTAGAGGTTGGTAAAATGAGTACCCAGCATGTTGGGGGAAAGTGCTAATTACCTTGTGAACCACCCAGAGAGTGAACTAAGTGCTATGGGTCAGTATATAAGTGAAATTGTTATTGCTACTGCTAATCTGTTCTAGGCCTGTGACATAGATGTGGATTGTTTTTGTTTGGGCTGCAACTCTCAGAATCCCCCATTGGCCATGTTGCATTTGGGTTTCTAGGAGGTGTGATCCAAGAACATAATCATTCTTATTTCTGGTCTTTAACACAAATGAAGCCCAATGTGTGCTGTAGGAGTTGGAAAGTGGATCTATTGGATTGATCAGCCAATTCATTTCATCCAAGTCTAATTCCTCACAGAATTCATTTTTGAAACCATCTAAGCAATATGAGCTGGGATGAGTCATCTAGTTGGTCCTTAATGGCTCAGAAACATTCAAGTCTTCTTCTGAATTAACTCCCAAATGACTAGTGCCTCATTCACCTCTCTGATCGAGTGTAATACCCAAATCACCTTTTGTCTGCTTCCCAGTTCTTCTAAATAAAGTTTGTGTCAGAAATTACTCTGGGTTGAAAGGATTTTTGCTGGAGAAACTCCACTCAAGGTATGCCTGAATGAGGCTCCTTTCATGTCCCCAAGACCCGCCATGCAGCACTCAGTATCAAACCCCAACCTTCCGGTCTCCAAGCTCAGCATCTTAACCACTAAGACACTGCAGGGCTGCTCCCTGTTCTTCTAAGCAGTTTCAGGTGTACTATCTTTCTGTGCTCTAGATTAGTCCAGTCTCCCTCCTTCTCTGTTATTTGCCAAGCAATGTTTCAAAAGCTACCTCCTTCAGCCATTGTGTTCTCTATTTCTTCCAAGAATCATCATCATAACCAATACCTCAAGGCCAAATTCTCCCCTCAGGAGGGTGGTTATACAATAGTAGTGTGCTTTAAACTTATTTAACTCACCTTTTTTCTGAGCAACTTAGATTTTCAGTCATTTCCCAATCTTAGTTTAATCTTTCTGACACTCAACTGATGCATTGTCTGTGACTTTCTCCCAACCACAAGCCCTCACCAGTAGTATAGTTGGAAAAATCTATTCTTTTTGTTTACTCCGTATTCAAAATTTTTCAACCATAGGTTCTTTCTGCCCTGAATATGCAATTAGCAACTTTTGGCAAATTCTTCAAAAGTGCCCTGGAACAAAGTGTTCACTCGTTTCAACATATTATTTATTGTGCATGTTCACAGGCATTAAGCATGCTAAATACATCCTTTGTTTGAATTTGTCATGACTGATACATATAAGTTCTTTGTTCACTCAAATTTCCATTGATTATTTTTTTACATATGTCTCCTCTGTATGTTTGGTAGGTATTCACACTGTATTTGGACAAGTGTGTACAAATGTAAGCAGTATTTGTACACTTCTGGGCCAACTATGAGTTGGAGCAAACAAACCAAAGGTAAAACTCTAAACTGACCTCCAAATCAAATCAGAAAACTCATGGATAGCTCTAACGCTGCTTCAATATTTTATTTTATTTTTGCAACTTGAGCAGCACTTCAAAATTTTGCTTGATCATCCATAATGACTCATGTTTCTCTTTCTTCTAGCACCTCCCAGAATAAAATGCAAAATGATTCTGCAATGAGAGATGCTGTAGGGAGAGGCTCAGATGCAACCTGTGCTAACACAACATAATAGTTGGTGACTTGGCACAAAATATCAAATGTCAGCCACACCCACCTCTATAATATTCTCTATAATATTCCATTCTACTTCAACACCACCAGTCAGTCAGTCCTACCAGTCAGTCAGCATTCCATTGCCACTGAAAATGTTCAGTGTTCTTGCAGTTTTCATGCCTCCTCTTCTACATGCATTGTACCTCAAGTCTCCCTGAAATTGCAGGTAACTTTTCTCTTGGGCATGGAGGGTAAAGATAAGCAATGATACATTGGGCTGCAACTTCCAGAGTCACCCTTCCAATTATGCTAGCTGGGGGACTTGGCGAGTTACATTCCAGGTCAAAATTGTATTACTTAGTGTAGTAAATCACACAAAGTAGGCCTATTGAATCAACTGGGTGTATTGCCTTCAGGGTCCATAGAAAGGCATAGTTAGACTGAACTTTTAGTTGAATCACCAAATCTACATTGATTTATTAGGTCTACTCTAATGTAATTGACTGTAGCAAGCAACAGGATTTTGGACAATGTTTCCAAGCTATGTGTAGGAAGAACTACTTCATTCATATAAGCAATGGTGCTTAAAACTGAATGCCAGAAAGAGTATAAATATCTAGTTCAATGTAAATGTATCTTTCATAAGCAGTACAACAATCTAAATAAGCACAGTGCTTGTTCTCACAAACCTTGATTGCCAGAAGTTTATAGCATGTTGTTGAAACTTAGTGTGAAAATTTATCTCAGAGCAAAGATAATGCTCCCATGGATTCCAGTTGCCCATAAATCATATCAACACATTAATGATTAAGTAGACAACTTAAATTTTGAACAAGTCATAAATTCTGAACAAGGTTCATAGTTTCTAGAATCTACATGTTCAGTCAAGCTATGCCTACCCATTTTGAACTTTTTGACATTAACCACAGGACATGTTTTTATGGATTAGTCTCCCATTTCTTTTCCAAACATGTTATGCCTATACACTTTCAGAAATTACTCATATTAAACTAGGGCTTAATTCTTTGAAATAATTTGAACATACATATCTGTTCATGCCAAAATGAAGATAGGACACATGTACTGGGTTTAAGGACCATACAAAAGATGTTATAGATAACTCATCATCAGAACAGAAGCTACTTCAATATGGAGAGACATGATTCAGGCACATTTTCCTGTTCAGACTTTAAAGTCATCCTATAATTATCAAGATTTCTTACAAATCAATTAGAGATCAAAGCAAGCTAATTTACAAACTCTTGGAGGTAAAACAAATTTTCTGCTTATACTGTCAGGTTACCAGTTATAACTGTTGTAAAAATTTACAAATAATTCATACCTCTGGCAGGCTCCCTTTCCAGTTTATCTGGATTTACAGTTCATAAGCATAAGAATGATCTAAATAAGCTTGCCCTTATAAACCATGACTGTCAGAAGTTTGCCAGGTGTTTCTGCACTGGATCAAAGTTTCATGTGTTGAATATGGGAGGTCCTAAGGAACCTCTCTTCTGCCTGCTAAATGTCTGCCCTAGTATCAAACCAGCATCCCACAGATCAACAACAGCTGAATCATGATTATAATTTACTGCATTCCTTAAAGCATGGTTCCCCAACCTTTGGGTTTTGGACTTCAATTCCCAGAAGCCTAAGTCAATTTCCCAAAGCACTGATCAGCCAATGTACTGATTTAGGCTTCTAGGAATTGAAGTCTAAAACCCAAAGGTTGGAGAACCCTGCCTTAAAGGGTGAGCCAATGAGCCTCCAGTTGCTCACCTCTACTGTCTTGGAAATCTTGGGGGTAGATATCTAAGACAGCATGAGGAGAACTTAACCTTTCAGGTCAGGTAGAAATGAGATTGGATGAAGATAGCCCCTCTATTTTATTTTATTATTTATTTATTTATTTTTCCAATTTGTTACCGCGCCCCAATTAGGTAAACCCAACTCTGAGCGGCTTACAACACGAATCAGACATAGCATAAACAAGCAATAAATACAACCAATATGACACTCCTACGTGCCTCACACATATTAAAATACATTTCATCAGTTAAAAAATTGAAACTACAGTTAACCAATTATTTAAAAAGTTAAGTTAAAATTACACTTTAGAGATTATACTTATAAAAATATTAAGGAAACAGGGGCAAGCGCAGGGAGGGTGGCTGACTTATCAAATCAGCCACCTGGCATGCGACTCAACATTCTTAAGGCCCCACACTTGCCCTGCCAGCCAGGTTTTGAGGCCCTTCCAAATGGGCAGGAGCTCTGTCTGCGTACGTAGATCGTTTGGTAGAAGGTTCCACAGGGCCGGGGCGGCCACAGAGAAGGCCCTCCTCCTAGTGCTAAAGAGGTGCGCCTCTCTAGCCGATGGAATCCTAAGAGAGCCTCTTCGATCCGCCCTGGTGGGACGGGCAGAAGTTCTTGGCGCGACGCGGTCTCTAAGGTATCCTGGCCCACTACCATACAGGGCTTTAAAGGTAATAACCAGCACCTTGAATTGCACCCGGAGACATACTGGCAACCAGTGTAGCTGCCAAAGCAGTGGTGAGGCACGAGCATAACACCCGCACCCCATCACTACCCGAGCAGCCGCATTCTGGACCAGTTGTAGCCTCCGAATGGTCATCAAGGGCAGCCCACATGCTACAGAGCAAACCAGAGATGGCAAAAGGTCCTTTCTCTGGACTGCAATTTCAAGACTATCTCAGCAGCTGCACTGGATATTCTGGCAAATTTCACCATCTCTGCTTTAAACACAACTTGCCTGCACTTCATGCTCATTTTTGTGCCCAATAGATTGGCCAAGATGAAACAGCAACCACCCTTGTACAAACTAGTGCCATACTGAAACTTTTTGCTCTGACAGTTTTGACCTTTCTCATTCAATATGACAGGGAAGAAATTCTGTTTCAAAAGTATTTTAAAAGAGACATTTCAGAGAAATTCTCATGGGTGAGGTTCAAGAGTCTTGTGCTTACCCTTGTGTGGAGGCTGAGCAGTGTGTGTGCATGTAAGATTTTCACAGTATAATCAATCATTTCTGTTGCAAACAGCAGCCTGCCCCAGCTTCCCACACTTGAAATAAATCCCAGAGGGAGAAATCACCAGGTAATTCCTTCCAGGACTTGGACTTTTTTTTAGACCAGGAAGAGTAGGAAGAGGTGTATAGAAAGAAAAAGAGGAGCAAATATAGTACTTTTGGCAAGGTTAAAATAAACACAAATACAATAAAAGCCAGGTTTATGATTTTGGTCTGTTTTGACAGCTTTCATTGGAAATTGAATCAATTGTAAACCTAACCACATTTTCCCATAGGGATGCACTAAAAATAAAAAAGTTCCTAACCTCCCAAAAAATCCACCTCTACTACCCCAAATGTAGGGTACTACCTTTCCCTACCTTGCCTGGGTTTCGGCGCTTCTTCCTCAGGGTCAGTGTCAGGCAACGAAGAAGAGCAGTTTGTCTGGCCACTGGGGCCAGCCACATCCACCGCTCCCCTGCTGAAGATGACACAACCAGGTGAGCCAAACTGCTCACCTCTCTTCCCCTTCTGTCCCTGGATCAGTGTGGTGAAGGGGGGGGGGGCAATCACAGCAGGCAACCTTGCCTTGCGTGTTTATGGTGCCTCTTCTGGAGCCGTTGTTAAGGCTTTAAAAAGACATCTTGTGCTTTAGCGACAGCTACTGAAGAGGCACCATGAACACCCAAGGCAAGGTTGCCCACTACAATCAGCTTTCCCCCCCCCCCTTTCGCTGTACTGACCCGGGCACAGAAAGGGGGAGAGGTGATCAATCACAGCAGGCAACCTTGCCTTGTGCATTCACATCACTTCTTCCAAAGCTGTCGCTAAGGTGTGGGATTTAAAAGACATCCCGTGCTTTAGCGACAGCTCCAGAAGAGGCACCATGAACATGCAAGGCAAGGTTGCCCTCTGTGATCATGCTATCCACAGAGTCCAAAATGGCTGTGGGTGATCTTAAATAACCCCACGGCCATTTTGGATTCTGGAGAATTCCCGGTCGTAAGACGGAAAAAAAAGTCATAGAACAGGACATCATTTCCTCTGGATTTGCCATTGTAATATCCATACAATATATTTATTGACTGTAACAGTGTTCCACAAGTCTTTAAATTCTGGATTTTTTAAAGCCTATAATTCCAAATTCTGAACTGGGAACGTTAAAAAATAATTATTAGATGAAAGCATGTAACCTAATTTGATTGGATTTAGAAGTGGGGTTTTTATTATTGTCACTGAGGAAAAAGTATTATTTCCAAAGTTTTTTTTAAAGAAAAAGATCTTATTTAGAAGCTGAAGAATTTGGCTTTTAATTAAGATTAATTTTGAATTATTGTTCCCTCCAAATCTGATAGAGACATTCTTGTTACATTTGAACCTTCTCCAATATTTAAAACCTATACTGTATATAAGTTTCTAATTACCTAGGTGCATGACATCCAGTTGAATTTGTATGGACACTACAAATGACACTAGGAGGAACAATAAAGTAATCCAGGTTCCCAAATTTTGGGATCTGGTTTTAGTCAGTGTTGTGCATTATTATTCAAATTTTAAAACAAATTATTGCAACCATACTGGATTTCTGCCTTAAGCAGTTAAATAATATTGGGTAAGATCCACAAAAAGATACTTGTAGCTAGTCTATCGAGGTCAGAAATCTTTTTCTTACTTCCCCACATCAACTTTTGCAAATATTGCTCAGACTGTTCTGGCAACCTGCTGGATGGCGTTGCCTGTGGAGAAAGAAAAATGAAATAATTCTTCAAAATTGAGCAAAGTCATTTTCCAGGGGCAGGAAGAGTGTGAGGTAATGAACCTGCCTATAATTTGGCAAGGATTCACTGCCATCCCACATGCAACATAGCCTATTCCGTTCAGTATGCCTCCCCCCAGCCTGCTGTATAGCATTTTGAGGTAGAGTAGGAGGAACTACACAAGGATAGAAAGAATTTGGAATTATCTGTCCACCAGCCCAGGTGTATACAGTTATATCTGGATCCATCTTATTGTCTGGACATGGGGGGGAGTCTTATCCTGAATGCTTGACCTTTATATTCTTCAACTAATAATCACTACTTCGATTTTAAATCCCATGTATATTTCATCCATTTTATTCCAACCAATTCAGATGTAATATTCTCAGTCCAATGAAAATATAGCTTGACTAAGCAGTGGATAGGTTTATAGGTGAATAGAATTTTTTCAGTTCTTTTGTACTAAAACTCCAAGATCTATCCTCTGGATGTAAAAGACACACACTGAAAATGAAAGAATTCTAAGTCCCAGAAAACAGTCAAAGAACCATTGGGACAGGGGTTCTCAACCTACGGCCCAAGGGCTGTATCCGCCCCCCTAGGCCGAATTGCCACTGACACTGGAAGTGCCCCGATGTCACTGGAAGTGCTGAAATCACCATGCTTTCACACCGAAACACTGCAAAAATGTGGTGGAAAAAATGGCACAAAAATGTTCCTCCAAGGGAAGCAGCAGAGGTGGGGGGAAATGCCTGGAAATGAAGTGCAAATGCATGTGCCACTACCACTAACATGTGACTGGACCCTCAGCTGATTGAGGGGGCATTGTCAAACCCCTAGCAGGAAAAGGTTGGGAACCCCTGCACTAAGAGATTCCAATCTACCACCCACCCACTCATGTCTATTGAAGCTAGAGTACTTCAAGGAAAATGCAGCTTTTTTGTATCTCCAGCTTTGAACATTACCAGTGACTAAGTCCTGTAATATCTGGAGGACATCAGTTTGGTTATTATCTTACCATTGTAATATCTTTGCCCACACTCTTGAGCTGCTGTGAAGGATGACTGCTGTTACACTTGTAGCATCTTTGAAAGAACCATAATTGTTGGTCCAGTCCTGTTACGGCAAACCTTGGCACTCCAGGTGTTTTGGGACTTCAGTCTCCAGAAGCCCAAGTCTCTGTGAATCCACACAAATGGGTTTACTGTGTGTACGTGCAGTAAACCCATTTGTGTGGATTCACAGGAACTGAGGTCCAAGAACACCTGGAGTGCCAGTAAACCCATTTGTGTGGATTCACAGAGACTTGGGCTTCTGGGAATTGAAGCCCGAAAACACCTGGAGTGCCAGCAAACCCATTCATGTGGATTCACAGAGACTTGGGCTTCTGGGAATTGAAGTTAAAGAACACATGGAGTGCCATGGTTTGCTATGACTGGTCTAGTGATATATCCTCTGTGATCTGTGAAGACATATACCTATACTGCAATATGACAGTATAAGAAGTAAGGCTGGTTTCAGTGGGTTGTAACACAAAACCTATACCACAGATCTAACCACTAACAATCTGTTTATGTGAGCATTCATTATGATTTTATTGTTGTTATTATTCAATGGTTCTAGACATCCGGCAATCATAAATAGATCTGTTGTGACTCTCCGATTATACACTGTTTGCTCAGAAACATATTGCTTCTTCTCAGCTATGTGCTAGATGATATTTTGCGCTAACTCAAGATTTAGCTGAAATAGGAATACTATACTTGCTCTTTAATATATATATATATATATATATACACACACACAGGTATATTATATCTCCTACTCCCATATATTTAAATGAAAAGTGCTGAATTTGTTGGCAAGAAGGACAGACAAAGGCAACTCTCTAGAGATACTAAGCACATATAAAAATCCAGATGTTTCCAGCACCAGGATTTAGTTTCTTTTCTTTAGTACTGCTCTTTCCTGCCAGGCCAACAGGAAAGCACACATCCCTCCCCTTTCCACAGACACACATGACATGAAGTAGATTCTCAGACTTGTATCTTCACAGAGGAACGTCACAACAAATAAGAGAAAACAAACAAGGTACATAGTCAGGGTTTTCCCTTTCTGCCATTTGCAACACTATAGCTGCCAAAATCCACACTTCTACCCATATTCATGTATTTCCTGTTCCAGCCTAGGCCATGTTTACATGAACTTTGAACTTGTAGAAATAGGGAAGAGGGGAGCAAACGACTTACAACTCTTTCCTGCAAGATGTTGGAGTGATGAGTGCTTATTGATTCTGAAGCGCCATGTGGTGATGGGAGATAACACTGTGTTTGTTGTGCGTCCTGCCATGGTCAAGGCATTGATATTATCTCTACCTAAGGTCTGGGGCTCCCTTCAGCTTCTGTGGATTTTGAAGAGGCAAGTTATGGGGAACAAGGCTGAGAACTGAGGAATTTCCTTTATTATCTGATTAATCTGTAGGACTTCCTTCCTTTCCTTCCTCTTGCCTTACATCTATATTGTGCATAGGCCTGGAAGTCTCTGGAGATCTTGCCGGACATGCTGATTTATTCTTTGTTATATTATTACACTAATTAGGGGAACCAGCTTTTCCAGTTCAGCCAGTTCTCTGCCTTTGATAAAATACACAAAGGACAACTAGATGTACCATTCAGCCCTTTCTGGTCACCACATTGCCCTGATCTCCTCTGCCTTGCTCCGGGACTCAGATTTATGTATACTCGGTAGTCAGTGGATGAGGGGGGACTAGGATCTCAGATTGTTTTCTCAAGGACTTCCTATGCATCTCTAGTCCCCCAGGCAGGGAGGCAAATCACAGCATGAGCAGCATTAGAAAAGGAAACAGTTTTTGATATGTGTGTGAGGGACTGTTTCCCAACTGCTGCCAAGTCTCACTGGCTTGGCACAAAGGTGTTTATGCATGTGTTGTGATGGTGCAACATCAGCATAATGAAAATGTAGGAATAAATGGGGGAAGTGAGGAGACAACCATTGTGCCAGGAAGGCAGGAAGCAGAGCATCAGTGTGATAGGCTGGTGACTGTCTTGTTACAGAAGTCTTGGCAATAATGGTGCAGAGTCTAAGAAGAAGAAGAAATTCCCATGGGTTGGTGGTGAGCTTTCCATAATCTTCATTACCAATACAAGGCCTGGAAAAACTCCACTGGTGTCATGTGTGCTATAAGTAAGGCAAAGTTACTTAGTGGAAATGGTGATGCTTGGGGCTGCTAGGTGTAGTTTGCCACCTGGCTAGCTGCTGAAAAATACTGTTTTCTCATTGACTCACAGTTATCATATTACCAGGTTAGCTGAGATTTATCAGATGTGGAGCCCATTTATCAGAGTTCTCCACAAACCTATTTCCACATCTCCATGAGCAGTTCTGGCCTTTTGCCTCCTCTGCCTCTGTAACCTCACAAGGACCAACTCACAAACACTATCCTATTGGAATCACATTTTGGCCACCAAATCTCAAATGGAATGCTACTAACCTGGTAAACTGAGCCGTTCCTCTTAAAATGGTTAGCCAAATGCCAATAAAACATACAAATACAGAGTAACTCAGCTCAACAATTTAAGATATGCAAATGTATTTATTTATCTTTTTCGTGCAGCGTTTGTTAACCTTGGCACAGAATTTTGACATGGTGTGTACATGGCTGTTTTTAGCATAAATATAAATATGAACAGCTGTAGTATAAAGGCATTCTAATCTTCCATTCCAAAATTCATATTAGAGTAATGACTTTATTAGGCCAACTTGAAATGTGGTTTTTAAGGAGACAGCATGGTTTGCTATCTCCAGACCTTTTCACAAGAAAAGGCATAACAAAAAGCAGGTCAAAGTCTTAAAATGATTTGGGGCAGAGATGGTTGCAAAATAGCTCCTATTAAGTGATAAGAAGGTTTGAAGGTGGACATGCATCTAGCGCTAGGACTGCTGGAAAGAAGAAATAAGCAAACAATAAGTCTATCTGTTGTTTTTGAAAATGGCAAACTAGTTCCCAATCAGTTTCTGTTAATTTTTTAAACTTCATACAACATTTAAAATTATTACTTATTTAGTAGGAGGAAAAACAATTAGCAGTTTTCCACTGTCCAAGGAAGCTATGTAATTTACCTAAACATAGTGACCAATTCTAGGGACAGCAGTGGCTTAGTGGTTAAGATGCTAAAGTTGAAGACAGGAAGGTTGGCAGGTCAGCAGTTCAAGAGCCAAGTGCTACGCAATGGAGTGAGCTTCCATCTCTGTCTCAGATCCTGCCAACCCATCAGTTTGAAATAAAAAAATTGCAAATAGATAAATAGGTACCACTTTGGTGGGAAGGTAAATAGCATTGTGTGCACTCTGGTGTCTAGTCATGTCTGCCACATGTCCACTGAAACATCTGCAGCATTGGCTCTTTGGCTATAAACATTGATGAGTACTGAACTCTAGAGTCTTGACTGGCTTTCAAACAAGGGTAACCTAGTGACCAATTCTGCAATTCACTTGGATGGTGCATTTTTTAAACATGTGGTATCAGTAATTGTCTATTGTTTATTTCTTCTTCCTAGTAGTCTGAGCAGCCATTATTATTATTATTATTATTATTATTATTATTATTATTATTATTATTATTATTATTATTATTATTATTATTATTTCGATTTATATGCCGCCCTACTTGGTGAAAACCAACTCAGGGCGGCTTACAACATAAAATCGAATACAACACAATATAACAGATCAACAATACAAAATCACAGCATCCCAAAATGCAGTGCAACAACATAAATATAAATACTATGTAATCAAAATACTGTCCATAAACAGTATACAATACCGAATGGACAATAAACAATATATTCACAATACAGTTCATATCCAATACAAAAAATAAATAAAAATAACCATGCAGTAATCAATTCAATATTGTACAATACAAAACACCATCCTACTACCCATAAACATCCCCCCCCCAACACACCTGCCATCCAGTCCTGATACGGTTGCGGCGAACACCCACCCCCTACCCCAGGTAGACTCTAGGCGCTGGCAGGGCAAAGTCAACTCCCCCAGACAGGGGTTCAAGTCCGGGGGAGGGTGAGACGTCTGGGTGGGCTGGCTCCGGGCCGATGGAATGGGCCCGGAAGGAGGCGGGGGCGGCGCCTCACCGCCCGCAACTGCTGGCGTCTGCGTCCCTCTCTGGGCCAAGGTGGCAGGGGCCCGGAGGAAAGGCGGGGGCGTCCTCTTCCCTCCCCGCCGCTGAAGTTCTTATATCGGCTCCGGGCCGATCGAATGGGCCCGGAAGGAGGCGGGGGCGGCGCCTCACCGCCCGCAGCTGCTGGCGTCTGCGTCCCTCTCTGGGCCAAGGTGGCAGGGGCCCGGAGGAAAGGCGGGGGCGTCCTCTTCCCTCCCCGCCACCGAAGTTCTTATATCGGCTCCGGGCCGATGGAATGGGCCCGGAAGGAGGCAGGGGCAGCACCTCATGCCCGCAGCTGCTGGCGTCTGTGTCCCTCTCCGGGCCAAGGTGGCAGGGGCCTGGAGGAAAGGCGGGGGCGTCCTTGATGACTGGAAGGTTGGCAGGTCAGCAGTTTGAGACTCAAGTACTGCACAACAAAGTGAGCACAGCCATCTCAGGTGAAAACTGAAATAGTGCCTAATAGACAGCAGTGATGTAGAGCCTCTGTTCCTTTTGGTTAGTTCAGGAATATAGCAGTAAAATATGCTTACTTTCTTAATACAAGTGCTAAAGAAAAGAAAGCATTTTAAAAAGAAGTCAGATTCAGATTCTATGTGTTATTTCCTTTCTGAAGAGCCAACAATCTGCAACAATTGTATACTGTATGTACAGATTATATTGTGCTTCTAACATACACTAGAACACCGGATAACGTTTTGACTTGGTTCCACAAGTCATGACGTTATCCGATTTTTAGTGTTGTCCGATGCATACATCGAACAACGCTTAAAAAAATAAGCCCTGATGTCAGGGACAAACCATGCTGAGGCAAGGCTCAGACTGTCCGAAATTCCCCCGCCCCCGGGGGGGGGGATTTCGGACAAGCCGAGCCCTGGCTAGGCGTGAAACCATGCGCCTGCAAGGCTTGGCTTGTCCGAAATTCCTCTACCCCCGGGGGGAGGATTTTGGACAAGCCGAGCCCTGCCTGTTTCCCGCACCACACTGGCCCCTTACCGCTTGCTAAGGGGCCAGTGCAGTGCGGGAAACAGGCAGCTGCTGGCGCGCAACAAAGCGCATGAGCGGCTGCCTTGAATACCACCCGACACGAACCTTAGCTGCCAGGCGGCGAGACAAGGCAGCCGCTCGTGCGCTTTGTTGTGCACCAGCGACTGCCTGTTTCCACACCGCACTGGCCCCGTGCGGTGCTAGGTGTCATCCAGCAATCGCTGCTACTGAACTAGGGTCGGGGGGAAAGGCAGGCACCTGCCTGCCTTTCACCCGACCCTAGTTCAGTAGCAGCGATCCATCGCTTGGGGGGGGGGTGGATTGGGTAAATATTCTACCCAATCCAACCCCCCCCCACACACACACACACACGATTGGCTCGGATAATGCTAAAACAATCGTTATCCGATGCAAGATTTTTCCAAAAATTTTGCATCGTTATCCGATTCTAGCGCTATCCGGTCCAATTGTTATCCGGTGTATTACTGTACATAATCTTACACTGGTTTTTCTATATTTTTCAATACTTTGATACTTATTGATCTGTGTTTCACAATGCTTTATATCTTCCCTTTCTTTATTTACTACTTCATAAATGGTCTGTACAAATAGATAAAGGTAAAGGTCTCCCTTTTTTGAAATCCAATTGTGCCCATCTCTAGGGTGCGGTGCTCCTCTCCATTTACAGGCAAAGAGCCAGTGCTGTCTGCATCTGCAGATGTTTTTGTGGTCATGTAGCAAGCATGTCTAGATGCTGAAGTGCATGGAACACCATTACTTTTCCCATCAAAGCCGTACCTATTTATCTACTTGCAATTTCTTGCTTTTGAACTGCTATGTTGGCAGGAGTTTGGACAGATGATGGGTGCTCACTTTGTTGCGCAGTACTTGAGTCTCAAACTGCTGACCTGCCAACCTTCCAGTCATCAAACTCAGCATCTAAACCACTAAGCCACCACTGCCCTACCTGGGTGTAATTTTGACATTTCTATGCTCTGTGGGTCTCTAACATACTATGGGTAGCAATTTAATATTAAATTGCATTGTCATAATCATCTTCTTCTTCACCATAATCAACTTTTTAATAGGCTTACTCTAAAATATATGCAGCCTTGATATTTTCAGAGGTAAACAATCATTGTAAATTTCATTCTTTTTCTCCCAAGGAATAAAAAAGCTATTGATGATACTTCTCCTTTAAATGTTTTTAAAAAATCTAACTCTAGATGCATCTTGAACAAGCATCAAGTTGGTAGGAGCAACCTTCTGTGGTACTCCTTTTCCTGAAAAAGTGTTCACTTCTGGCAAATAGTAGAAATGTCACAACACTTTGTTGAATCCCAGTAACAGTCAATAGGAAGTACAACAATTTCATTACACAAGCTGAGATTCAGATACTGTACAAGTAAAACTAGGTGACTTTTGAATTTGCCTTATCTGCATCTTCATATAACTGAATCAGGATATTGTATTGTGGTTGGTACACAGCTGTACACACAGAGAATACAGAGCACAGCTGGGTTGGGAACAGCTGCACAGACATAGAAACATGTTTTATTTGTTTGTTTGTTTGTTGGATTTATATAACCGCCTTTTTTGCCTGAGCGACCCAAGGTGGCTCAAAACATACCAATATCAATTAAAACCAAATACAGTGGTACCTTGCTTAAAGAGCATAATGCGTTCCACAGGATTGCTCTTTAAGCGAGTTTGCTCTTTAAGCGAAACACAATTGTATGTGACCAATTGTGGGGGGCATTGTGAACCCCGATTTATTTGTTAAGTGAGGTTTTGGTTGGTTTTATTTGTTAAGCGAAGCAAACATTCAGAGAAAATTCTGCTCTTTAAGCGAGCGAAATGCTCTTTATGTGAGGTTTGACTGTACTGTAAAACTATCTGTTGCTTTTGTTATCTCCCATTAAACCTCTTTTGATTACGACAACTCTTTGAATTAATAATCTTGAAAAGTACTGTCATTAATAACCTTTATTGAATCAGCCCATTTTATGTTAGTTTTTTTCCTGCTGAATCCCACTTTTCTCCTTGCACTACTATTCTATCCAGTGAGGGTTTTTTTTTGTTCCTGATATGTTCAAAGCACAATATGTTCAGCTTCTAGTTCCAGAGAATTCAGATTTGATTTGATCTGAAACCCTCTTAGTTGCATTTCTAGAAATCCATGGTGTCCATAAAGCCCTCATCCAACATTTCAATTACCGGTATTTTTTCCAACATTTCAGTTTTCCCCTGTCAATTTATATATAATTTATATATAATGATCAGAAATAAAACATGGATCTTGGTTTCCAGCAACAAATTATTTTATAGTTCCTTCATAGCTGTCCTTCTGAGTCTCAGAATCCTTCTGATTTTGAATGAAAGTTTCAATTTGGATTAATGATTGGACAAAGGAATTGTTTAATTTAAGTTTATTCATTATCAGCATTAATATTATATAATTATCCTGTTATCATTGCTTCTTTGGGGTTTAGAGGAAACATTTGTAATTTCCTCATCTGCCATGGATTTTTGGGAATCTACAATTTTCCTGCACTCTCTTGGGAATATTAGTGCATAAGCCTGGTTCAGTGGATTTTCTCCCCACAAAAACTTGCTGATTGATTGGTTGATATTTTTTTCTAGTGGGCTAATAAAAGTATCACCAGCTCTTCTGTTTGGTAACTTTACAGACCACACAACCTTTTCCTACCTTTTTCTGTATCCTTTGAGTGGCCACTGTAGATAAATTTTGTCTCATAGTACATTTTCCTTCTCTAAACACCAGAGCAAGTATGAGGGCAGTGGCATAGTCCCACATTTCAGAAAGAAGGTGGAACTAAAGTAATGCTATAATGTGTCTTCCTGTTTCATGAACGTTTTCTTCTCCAGTGAAGGAGGCTTGAATTTTTCTTCCTCAGATCAAGGTCCCTTAGATTTTCTTTTGGTGATGTTGCTGAGTTTACTGTAGCATTTCCTGCCAATTACACATCTCTTTATCACACAGTAGCTTCCTTCGCTGCCTACACTTCCTGATCTGCAAAAGATCAAGGCACCTTCTCAGAAATACATGGGAAGTTGAAGGCCTCCAGGTGCCATGGAAGTGACCGAAGAGTAAAAATCAAGACACTTACACAGATTTCTTTACCACAGTAAGCATACATTATACTGAGGCTGTGGGTGAGAATTCTACTGAAGTAGTTTCTGTAAAGTGGTATAGTTAGTATAACAACAAATAACATACAGCATAAAACAACCTCTTAATTGTGGTGTATCAAATTTGATAATGTCCCAGAATCCCTTTGAGATGGGATCTCTGCTGTCCCTTTCTAGATCCTTTTATTGTAATTTTTCTGTTCCAGAATGGCAACTTTCTCAGGCTGCCTCTGAGAACAAAGGAAGAAATTGGTGCTTCTCCTGGGCCACTCATACAATAAATGCTAAGCCTGAAAGGTAAACTCATTAGCAAATGTATAATGCCACAGTGTTTGTTTTGCATCCATCTACAAAGCATTTGCAATTCAACAGGGTGGAGATTCACTACTAATCTGAATAACAGGTATTACCAGTCATAAAAAAACCCTCTGTACCTGATGCGTATAAATTGATGTAATTAAGTTTCACTCTTATGTCTGAGGAAGTCGACTTGCTCCACAAAAGCTAGCATTAAAATACAGCAGATTGTCACAGTGCCAAGGTGTTTTTGTCTTTTTGTTTTGTTTTGTTTACTCTCTGATATACAAACATGTTGAACTTCACTGTTGAGAATTTCTATGAAGAGTCTCTCCTTTTGGAATTATTCAGAGAACCTTTTTTTACAAATTGGAGATAGATGTTCAAAATTCTCATGGGAGAATTTTTAGCACCAATATAGCACATCAACAAGCCATGGTAATGCCAAGCACATGAGTATTAATGTGATAAGCATGCAGATGTAAGCAAAAGTCTCAGTTCTTGCTCCATGAATTCTGCTTGTGCATGAAAACGAAATATCTACATGGAACTGTATAAATGTATTTCTGCTTCATGTTTTCCCTTTCTTTTCCCCAAACATGTGTTATGGAATGCTTGTTTCAATTCAAGTCTTTTACTTTTTATTACAATTGCCAATCCCCCCCCCCCATTATCATAGGAGAAAGTGGATGAACACCCTCCCCCCCTCCCCCGGTAGCCATAGGAAGCCAATAAGAACAGCTATCAACATTGAATGTGTGGCATCCCTCAAAGAATACAGGATGTTTCCATGATGCTTTGCCATGTCAGGATTGTCATGGTTTAGGAAATTACATCTTTGGTAAATCAACCTTTGCAAAAAAATCATTTTGAGAAATTACAGTCACTTCTCGCTGTGTATGGTGGTATCTCCACAAAACTAGGGAAGGAAGAACCAGCTTAGAACATGTTGATGTGAATTGGGAAGAGTTGCTGCAAAAGAAAGCCTGATGCATGATGACAAAAGGTCTTGAAACACTGGAAATTTTATACAGAATATAAAGAGTTGTCAAAGTTAAGGCTAAACCCAACTTATTCATATGTTATTTTAAAAGTTAATCTTAGTTTACTCCAGAAAAATTATAAAATGCCACCTCCAACTTATGGAGACCTTGTGAATGAGAGATCTCCAAAATGTCCTGTGTATTTTAAATGACTGATGTTTCATCCACTGATTTTCACTCCTCCATCATCTAAATCTAGTCTGGCTTTCCATATGATATGTTCTATGTATAGATTGATCAGATAAGGGGGTAAAATGCACACTTGTCTGACACATTTGTCCATAGAAAACCATTCTTTCTCTCCATATTATGTCCTAATTGTAGCTTCTTGTCCACATTACAGGTGGACAATGACTCAGTCAATCAGAAAAGGACAATCAATTGCTGAAGTGGACTTGATCTATGAAAGCAAACATTAAAATACAGCAGTTAATCTTTTAAGTGCTACAGCATTTTTGTTTTGTTTACTCTCTGATATGCTTGAAGAGCATCAATTTCTTTCAGAACAATCACTAGTTTCTCTTGATCCATATAGTCAAAGGTTTTGCTGTAGTATACATTGATCTTCTAACAAAATTTGGTGTGCCAATGGATATTTGCAATATGATCTCAATTGCTTTTTTCTATAGTTTACCCCAGTTTTTTCTTTATAGTTTCCTTCATTTTTCAACCACTATTCCTTCTGTTTTTGTGACCTGAAGATTTCTACAGTCAAATAGAAATCAAGTACAGTACTAACATATTTAGGCAAAGTTTCACTGGGTTATTTCTAGAGAAGTTTATATTCCACCTGAAGGACTACAATCAGATTCAAGAACACTTCTCAGCCTAGTATTTTGCATCAGAATATAGATGAAAATCATAGACAGAAGGTACTGTTAACACTTTAGGTCTACCAATAATGAAACATGCAAAACACATCAGGAGAAAGATAATAAATGCCTGTAGGAAGTGGATTTAACTTCAAATATAAGCCTATTTTCATCTATACTACATTATGGTACTGTACTTTGCATGAGTATGCCTTTCAGATGCCACTAAAATGTTTTGGGATGGTCAAAACATGTTGCATAGGTTCTGTAGCAATTACAGTGGTTACATTTTTAGGGCACATGCCAATGGTTGGTTTTAATAACAAACACAGCCAGTATCAGTAAAAACTTCCCAGTGAGTCAGACCCATAATTTAATTTGCATATTTATTAATCAGTTTAATATTTGAAGCCCATTATTCTAGAATCTAGATGAAAAACTACCTAAGAGTAACCAAAAGGCTATAAACATGAAAATGTCATAATGTAATGAAACTTTAACATTTGGAAAGTCAAGCGTCAAAAGAATACATTTAAATATAGTTCAAGAGAAAAATACCCAGAGAGAATGAATGAGACAAAAAGTTGAGCAATAAAACATCAGTAAAATAGCAGCATAGCTAGTCAGAGATTGGTTAAAAGCCATCTGCAACAATGGGCTGCTTGGTGAGAAAGGAAGAGGAGTGGGCAACATAATGGGTGAAATGTTACCAAATAATTAAAATGCAGTTGTATTGTACCCTCCTGTGGAAACAACAATGTCTCTTTGTGTACAATTAACTCAAGGCTCTGGTTCATGACAGAAACTCAAGCTTGGAAGAGGCTTGACCTCAATTATGAATGCCTCAACAGAAGGTTTACAGGTTTGGCTTTAGGAGTGAAAGGGGGCTGTTTTTCCTGAGGAGGAAGCAAACGTTCCCCTCAAAATAACTTGAAAAACATTCTTACTCTCAATAGCTGAAAAGAATGTACGGAGAAAATGGTGAGGCATGATTTTGAAAAATCCCAAACTCTCTCTCCCCAAAATGTGCAGAACTGTCTGGGATAAAGTGGCTGAATAAAATCATCTCTTCCATTTACTTCCTGATTTTTTTCTTCTTCTTTCCTATCAGGCCAACAAGACTGCTTGCATTTGTAATTTTCTTGGGGTTTTTTTGGTCTCCTTCTCATTGTTATTTGAACAATGGATTTCACAGGACACATTGTATTGTTTATATTAGAGTAAAGACTGTCCTTTTTATTAGTATTTTAATGTTTTTGGTTGCTACCCAGGCAGACAAAACCAGCCCAATGCTGTAGTGAACAACTGACAAGGAAGTATGGATGGCTATTCATTAAATAATTACTACTTTTAAAGAGAGAAAAAGTTTCAGCTCTTGAAGAAGGAGAATTAAAGAAGTCCTCGTATAAAATAAAATAATCTATTGTTGGGGGGAGGGTTGGTTCTTAGAAAAGACAGTTCTACAAAACATCAATCAATTTGACAAGCTATTGTCTGCTTAGCTTAAGATGGAAGAGGCTGTTTGAAAGAGGAGCACCTCAGAAAAAATCGTTTGGCTTCTGTGGAATGGAATTGTACAGTCTCCGTACACACTTCTGGATGCTAGTCAAATGGCATAGAGCAGTGATGGTGAACCTTGGCACTCCAGCTGTTCTTGGACTTCCCAGAAGCCCAAGTCTCTGTGAATCCACATGAATGGGTTTACTCCTAGGTCAGTGATAGCAAACCTTGGTATTCCAAGTGTTCTTGGACTTCAATTCCCAGAAGCCTAACTCTCTGAATCCACATGAATGGGTTTACTGCACTCGTGTGGATTCACAGAAACTTGGGCTTTTGGAAACTGAAGACCAAAAACATCTGGAGCAGAAATAAACTGATGGGATAGATTCCTGTTGGCTTATATCAGGAATTCCCACAGGGCTGTAGCCAGGGAGTGGCCAGGCTGGGCTTTGCCCACCCTGAGTTAGCAGTTTGCTCAAACTCCCGGCTGCTTACATTTATGACACATATATATGACATTGTTGCCCACCCTGAAAAAATATTCACCCACCCACATCTAGAATCCTGGCTATGGCCCTGGATTCCCAACCTATTCAAGCCTGGCACTGGGTCATGCTCTCTCAGTCAACTTTGAGGACCAAATGGCCACTTTGCCCTGCCTGCCTGATGGGGGTAGCCATTTTGTCCCAACAGCTTCAAAGGGCTGACCATTTTGTTTCTTGAATGCCTTTGGATGGGTGAGAGGGCCACATAAAATGGTGTCATGGGCCAGATCTGACCCACAGGCCTTAGGTTGGGAACCCCTGGCTTATAAGATCCCATTAGGACTGTCACATAAAGATAATTATATATTTCCACATTCTATCCGACATGGCTCTCATAGAGGTTGTAAAAATGGGAGCATGCTCAATTTCATGATTGATCACATCAAAGAAAGCCAGCTTTGGGGGGGGGAGTGGAAATTGCTATGCATATTCTTTCTTCTCAATAGATTTTGGCCTTTATGTTAATAATGTTTCTGGAAAATAACGGAAAGTGTAGTTAATTTTCTGACAAAAAAAATGAAAGCTATAACCCATGGGCCTTTCATACAAAATATGTGTCCATCTTCCTTCCTGCTGTGGAAATTCACTGAGGCAGTTTAGAACTGGTAAAACCATTCTTTAAATACCTCACATACCTTGAAAAGCCTGTTAGGGTCCCTTTAAGTCAGTTATGACCTGTCAGCAACTAACAATAACAACTTTTTAATATAAAGTTTGGGCAGGCTTTTGTTTGTGGCACCTTCTTGGATTGTGATGTGGAAATCCTTGATTTCAATTTCATTGTATTTTCCCAATGCCACCCATCTTCACTTCACTTTTCTTTCTCCCTTTATTCTATACTGTTTGTAAGATTATAGTGTTTTTCCTCCTGCTAGGGCTTCTGGGAATTGTAGTCCAAGAACACCCATAGCCCAAAAGGCGCTGCCCAAGGCGGGGTGCCCCCCTCGCGCGCACCACCACGCGACACCACTGTGGTAAGGTACTAATGTGGTTAGAACATTCTTTAAGGATTTTAGGGCTCTTCTATACAAACCTAAGAGTCTGCACAATATCCCTTCTTTCCCTGATACAAAGCATTTCTTTCCTAAACGAAAATCAGTGTTTACAACAGTGCTTCTAGGTTTTAGAGCAAGGAGTGGGAAGGAAAAAATAGGAGGTTGTCCATGAAAATCATTTCTACTAAGAAAAGCAAAGAATGTTGAACTGTAGATGCTGTACATTTTAACTCTTGTTTCAGACACTTTAATGAGCGATGCAGGTGGGAGAAAGAAGATATTTTAACAAAGATAATAGAAAATGAGGAAATTGTTATGTCTTGTGCTTTAAAAGACATTCAATGGGAATATCTCATGTACCTGTCTAGTTTTAAGATTATCCTTGCCCTGATCTCTGTCCCATACCTGAAATTAGGTGATGAGGTCAAGGAGGGAGGGTTTTATCTGTTGTAGCACCAATATTATGTTTTTCCTTCTTGATGTAAATCTATTGGTCTCCTTCTTTTCATGCCTAGAACAAGGAAGCAAGGGCTCCTTTACTACCACAGGTTTTAATATATAATGGGCAAAACTACTGTTGACATAAATTTATGCTGGCAGTATGTGATGATACTATCAAACATTGCAAGTAAAATTTAATTTAAATTAATTAAAAGCTTCCTATCCTCTACCCCCAATTTTAAGTTCTGAGATTCCCTATGGCTTCTTATTACTAAAAGGGAGCCATTAACCACCTAGAATTCTTGCCAGGTCACTGCTGGTGATCTCAATTCCACTAGAGGATATCCAGTAGCTATTTTTGGTGATCAAACTCTCACCTGTCCCATTCTGAGCCTTCCAAAGTATTCTTCAGGACATAAATTTGCTATAGGTAGCCTTGAAGCATAGCACAAAAGATAGGAAGCTTTCAACTAAATTTAGATTAAATTATACTAGTACCAGCTGATGATACTCTGAGGCAAGAATGCTGCACATGAACATCTGCTTATGCAGATGGTGTCACTGGGAGAGGTTTGACAGCTTGGACCATGGTCCACATTTCCATTAAAAAAAGACTAGTGGTGAATAATAGGTTGAATTTCACAGATTTAGGAAGAATGTGTTTGTTAGAAGTCTAGCAAACCTACTCAGGAGGACTTTAAAATTTGTCCCGCAGGAATTTAGTATTACAAAGGTTAAGGGGACAACAAATATTGTGGAAAAAGAAGTTGAAATGGTGGAACATAAACACAGCAATGAATTGGGGGGGGGGAGAGAGAGAGATATAAGAAAACAGCCAAAGGCTGTAATTTGAAATGTCTTTGTACCAACATACAGAGCATGGGAAACAAGATGAGCTTGTGCTCTTAATGCAGGAAGGCAAATTTGATAAGTATTACAGAAACTGTGAGGTAAGACTCATTACTAGAATGCAGAGATGGATGAATATAATTTATTCAAAAGGAATAGATTAAACAGGAAGGCAGCAAAATAGCATTGCATATAAAGGATGTCTGTGTATAACTATGAAGAGATCTGTTAGCTGGAGCAGGGGACACTGTGAAAGAGTTTATTGATAAAAAATCAGAAAAGAGAAAAAAATAATGACATCATTGGGGGGGGGTTGATAAGGATTTCCTAGGAAGATTGGAGATTGAATGTTTGGCAATTTAATCTAGGGGAAGTATCAACTCAAAGAGAGAAAATGTAGCAATAAGGAGAGACTTCAATGCTGTTTTGCACATCCACCTTTGCCAAAAATTTAAGGACCAACAAATTCCTCACTTGCTGCAAATTCATTTTCTAGAACAGTAGTGGTAAACCTATGGCATGTGTGCCAGATGTGGCACTCACAGCAGTCCAATGGGATCACTTCCTTCTTCCCCCAGCACTCCATCTCTAAAAGGTTTGCCATCACTGTTCTAGAAGGTGGAAAAGCAACCTGTGGACTAGTATTACTGGACCTGGCCTTTACCCACAGAGAAAAACTAGTCAATGAGGAAAAAATGTTTAGAAATTTTAAATAGAAGTGATATTGCACTCTTCGGATTTGTTATATTGAGGAAAGAGAGAACTGACAACAGTACAGTATGTACTCTAGTGTGTAACCAGTTAGAAAGTGGAGTCCAAGAAATGTAAGGAGAAACTGGGCAAAATCTTTCCAAGGTAAAATGTACTGAAACACATGGGAATAATGTAGGGATAAGACTTTCTTAAAATTGGGATATGGATGACAGAATCACAAGAAATTTCTACAAGAAAGAAATGTGGGAGACATTGATCTAATGATGAGAAATGAAACTGACTTATAAAATTTACATTAAAATTTGGAATATACTCCCAACTTTTTGATGTGATTAGATGGGGATTTAACTACTATTTGAGCTGGTGCAGGAATCACATTAGTTGTTGATACTGTACAAGTTATAATTTTCTAGAGCAATAAATTAATTCATAAACCAATTGCTGAAATACAGAAGTAAGCTGCAATTAGGGAAGGCCTGCTGAATCTATGGAACAAACAAAGCTGTTGAATCATTAACTCCCCACTGATTCAATGGGCCTATTCTAGTGCAGCTTGCTACCTGACATCAGTTAATTTATTTCTTTTCTGCCTACTAGCTCTATCCAATGAAGTACAACATAACTTTCTTCAAAAGCAGATCAAAAACAATTTTAAAAACACTTATTTTAAAAAGGAAATATTAAGGACATTTAGTGTTAAAAAAATTCAAAGAGCTGCATTTAAAAACATAAAATCAAACAAATGTAGGAGGAAGGTAATACCTTTTATAGTAAAGGTAAATGTAAAGGTCACCCTTGCTTGAAAGCCATTCATATTTGACTCTAGGATTCAGTGCTCATCTCTGTTTCATAACCGAAGAGCCAGCGCTATCTGTGTTTGCAGATGTTTCTATGGTCATGTAGCAGGCATGACTAGACATCGGAGTGAACGGAACGTTTTTTACCTTCCCACCAAAGTGGATCCTATTTATCTACTTGCAATATCTTGCTTTCGAACTATTAGGTTGACAGGAATTAGGACAAAGATGAGAGCCTTCCAGTCAGCATCTTAACCACTTCAGTGATCTTTTTATAGGATCACTTTAAAAAATCAAACATTACAAGCTTTCGTGGTTCAAAGATCACTTCATCAGGAAGACTTCATAGCATGTTGTTTAAGCCAGGCTGGTAAGCTAAGATGTTCCGTGGGGAAATAAACAGCGGACTTAAAAACATTTTAATGATGAAATGTCATATGGAACACTAGAGTTCTGGATGACATTAGAAGTTTAACAGATATGGGACGGTACTTGCTTCTCTTGGGAGGGAACTCAACAAAGATGGTAGGCTTATCCACTGATCTGTCGTCTCTGTATGCAGAAGCGTTCAAGCGGACTTATTTCAAAGGTCTCAAATTCTGTATTAGCCCATGCTTCAGTAGAAGATCTTTCATATTTCTGTGTTAATGTGCATTTATACAGGCTGTGTATTTGAGCATAGTTAAAGCATGATGAGTAAGGAGGAAAAAGGTGTAAGCAAACATGACTAAGGAACCACTGGGTAATTAATGGTGTTTTGTCAACTAGGGGGAGGGTAAAAATACCTTGATCATGTGGCCAAACATAAAACATGCCACAGTTAGGATTTGTCAGTCTGATAATGCCGTTTAGGAGATACTTTCTCAATTTGATGGATTTGTTACTATGTGATTCTGTTCTGTTCTTTGCCCCTGCATGAATGGATTCTATTCATCTGTGACTGGGCTGGGCTGGAATGGAACATTCTTTGCAAGGACATTTCTTAAGTATCTTATTTTGATCATCAAGTAATTACCTTCTCAAGAAAGTGAGTGTCAAACCACTTGCCAAGATTATATCAAACTGTCTGCTAATCTTATATTTATCAGGGAAACAAATTTATCATGAACATATAATCCTTAACTTATTAAATCCTATTGTAATATAGTTTTAGAACACATAAACACCAGAAGCAAATGTTAAAACCGGCATGATTTAATCATTTTGCACTACATATATGTTGATGTGCTTAAGATAACTAGTTGCTACTTCAGCTGCCCTTTTCTGGTTTTTTCTTTTTTGAGACTTTCACCCAGGATGAAACTGGGTAAGCCTTTTGCCATTCTGAGGCAAGCTACGTGCATAAAGGCAGAAGAAACCAAAATGCTTATCTTTTTTCTCTCTCTTGGGCTAGAAGAACTAGGGTATAGGGCAGGGGTGCCCAAACTTTTTGGGCCATGGGCCGATCATGTGGTTCAAGGAGCTGGTCACTAAGACCCAGGGACCGGGTGTGGCCCCCGTTGCCAAATCATCCAGCCCGCGAAGCTCTCGTCACTCCTGGAAGCAGAAGAAATTGCTCCTGTATGGGCGCATTTTACTTCTGCTTCCAGGAGCGACAAGGGCTTTGTGGGCCGGATGAATTGGCATCGGGGGCTGCACCTGGCCCCCGGGCCTTAGTTTGGGCACTATTGAAGTGACACAATTAACAGAGTTACGATTTTATTTCTCAGTATTTCCAAATACTAATACTAAATAAAAGGAGTGAGTTAGAATATAAAAGAAAAATGTTTTCTTTCCATGTGCAGCTAATGTTAGCCCATCACTTGTGGTGGGGAGGCAGAACATTGGGTGTATCTCAGTGAGCCTCCATCCTTTGTTTCTGCTTCCATGATAACATATTAAATTTATTTTCCCCTCTCCAACCTATTCCCAGATGCCTCCAATGCCTCCACATCTTCTTTCTCTTGCAGTAGGGTTCACTGCTGGAAAAGGGGTCAGGCGAAGGGACAGGTCATTTATTGGATGTTTACTAAAGGACACAATGGAGGGGGCTGAGTCTGGGTCAGGGACAAGTAAGTAACTTATTCATTGCTCCCAGCACCCAATGCCTCGGATGATCACCTCAGTAGACCTGTTGAGAAGGACATTCCTGAGAACTTAAGTTCAAGTCATGAGGTGTTTGAAGAGAGTCTACTTGCATTCATGGCTTTTCATACTGCAGCAACAAAAAATCCTTTGTTTTCCCCTCACTCAAAATGTTTCACCACAACACAGCAAAGAGACACAGCAAAAGAGCTGGGGTACATTGCTTTTGTCTGCTTCCTTTCCAACCCATAACTTATTATTCTACATTTTGATTCTTCCCTCAGAGATCCACAAGTATTTATCCATACATGTGAACCCTTATCATCAAAGCCTTTTCCCTCCTTTTAACTCATGCGTCATCCATGAAGTTCCATTCAGCTCCCAGAAGCAACCTCCCAGAAAGACAATGCATGGTTTATTTGTAGAGAGTTAATGACAGAGACTAAGTGCCAAATATGCCGGGGGTGGAAGGAAAAATTCAATTAAGCAGATCATTTAAAAGAGAAGAAGAAACCACTTAGTGCTTCCTCATCTGTTCCTGAGGACCTGAGGGAATGTTGGTTCACACAACCTAACACATGTTCTGTGCATTCTTAGGCAGTTCCAGTTGAAGAGATACTATTGTGAGGTGAGGCATTTGGCATCACTTGATAGCAGTAAACCAGCCATGAATCCAAATTTCTACTGTTCTTTTTCATTATATTACAGCTTCACTCAAAAAACACAGGGATAAAGTGTCTGTTAGGAGTAAGGAAAGTAAAAGTAAAGATCACTCTTGCTCAAAAGCCAGTCATAACCAACTTTAGGGTCCAATGCTCATCTCTGTTTACTGTGAAAGAGAAGTTTCTGTGGTCATGTGGTAGGCATGACTAGACACGAGTGCACAGAATGCTGTTACCTGTTTATCTACTTGCAATTTCTTGCTTTTGAACTGCTAGGTTGGCAGGAGCTGGAACAGAGATGGGAGCTTACTCCATCATGCAGCACTCGGGTCTTGAACTGACTTGGTGACCTTCCAGTTGTCAAGTTCAGCATCTTAACCACTAAGCCACTGCAGTCCCATTAAGGGGGCTGCAAAGCAGCTTTTTTCTTTAGCATGCTTGCTTCTATTGCCCATGGTAAACTTACCACTTTTTTCTTTACTCTTTGATGTACCTCATACTGATTCTTCCTCTATCCTCTGTGAAGAGTGAAGAATGTATAAACTTTTATTTCTTAGTCCAGACAATTTTTTACTGTCCCACTACTGTGAGTTACCAGGAGCTTGTGGACCAACAGGAGTGAAGAGTCCATTTACTGGGTTTATTTTTCCCCTTACTTATGCAAAACTTCAAATTATGGGTATTGTTTTCAAGTTGTGGGAAGTATTTTAAAATAACTGATTTTGATATCAATTGCTCATTGGTACCAACTTACTATCAAAGCAAGAGACAGTATCTTCTTTCATAGAACAGTTGGGTTATAACAACATTTTCAAGGCAAATTCCATGGTATAACTTAATAATAAAGAATTAGAGCAGTTATAGAATGTAACATCAGATATGCTATATGGTGAATGGTACCAAAATTTGACATCCATGTCTTGAGACTTCCCTGTTTCTCCTGAATCACAAAACCTGCATAGCTGCCAATGGAACCAGTCAAGTGGAATGCTAACAAAAAAAATAACAGATGGGAAGCAATCTTGTTCAAGAGAGTTCAAAGATCAAGACTACAAATATACTACACTTCAAATGTAGAGTGTATGGAATAAAAAATAATTCAACACTTCAGTTACACCTTTGAGCTCAGTCACTTACTGCTGTGTTTTTCAGAAGTATTCTCAGTTCTGGGAAGACCTCTATTATATGTAGCTTTCCCCAGATATTATGCCATCCTCACCTTTGGTACCAGATCTTGTCTCAGATGCTTTGTAATCTTCTTTCATCTTTGTTAAGCTCCTCTTTTCAGCCAACTGCAACTCTGAGAATCACTTCATTTCTCTTTTTCTACCAATAATGTGTGCTATATTCCACAAAATTAAAGGCTCTAATATGAATGAATATTTTAAATATTCTAACTAAACTCCGTGAGCAAAAGTTGAAGACACGTGTGATTTTTCAGTCAGTTTAAAGTATTGATTCATTTTTCACAGAGGAACCAGTGGTTGATAAGCAGGTGGTTTGCTAAATGCCCTGCTTGGCTAGTCAAGGCATCTAAGGCTGTGGCAGGCGGTTGGGTCGAGGCAATTATAAATTCATCTCTGCAGGAGGGGCTTTTTCCAGCACCCTTAAAACATGCTTTGGTGCGTCCCCTCCTGAAAAAGCCATCCCTCGACCCTACGGTACTTACCAACTACCGACCTGTATCCAACCTACCCTTTTTGGGTAAGGTCTTGGAGAAGGCAGTGGCGTGGCAGCTACAGGAAGTCCTGGATGAAGCGGATTATCTGGACCCTTTCCAGTCAGGATTCAGGCCCGGATATGGTACTGAAACTGCATTGGTCGCATTGGTGGATGATCTCTGGCGAGAACGGGATGGAGGTCATCCAACCATCCTGGCTCTTCTTGACCTCTCAGCGGCTTTCGATACTGTCGACCACGGTATCCTTCTGGGAAGGCTCCAAGGATTGGGGATCCAGGGCACTGTGCTGGCCTGGTTCTCTTCATTTCTGAGGGGCCGGACCCAGTCGGTGTGGCTGGAAGGCGAGAGGTCCAGCCCTAGGCCCCTGCAATATGGGGTGCCTCAGGGCTCGGTACTCTCGCCTCTCCTATTTAACATCTACATGAAGCCACTGGGTGAGATCATCCGTTCCCACGGGGTGAGGTATCACCAATATGCAGATGACACCCAGCTGTATATCTCAGCCCGTGGAGATCCAATTGATGCAGTGGAAGTCCTATCCAGGTGCCTGGAGGCTGTCAGGGTCTGGATGGGGGACAACGGGCTACAACTGAATCCCGGCAAGACTGAGTGGCTATGGGTAAGGGGTCCTGCGCTATCTCGGGAGTTACCATCTTTGGTTCTGGATGGGGCAGTTTTGCCCCAAACAGACCTGGTGCGTAATCTGGGGGTCCTCTTGGACTCACGACTACTGCTCGAGGAGCAGGTGGCAGCCGTGGCCAGGAGGGCTTTTGCACAACTTCGTGTAATACGCCAGCTACGCCCACTCCTAGACCGGGACTCCTTGCTCATGATCACACATGCTTTGGTCACCTCCAGACTTGATTACTGTAATGCGCTCTACATGGGGCTGCCCTTGGTGACCATTCGGAGGCTGCAGCTGGTCCAGAATGCGGCTGCTCGGGTAGTGATGGGGTGCGGGCGTTATGCTCGTGCCTCACCACTGCTTCGGGAGCTGCACTGGTTGCCAGTATGTCTCCGGGTGCAATTCAAGGTGCTGGTTATTACCTTTAAAGCCCTACATGGTAGTGGGCCAGGATACTTAAGAGACCGCATCGTCCCAAGGACATCTGTCCGTCCCACCAGGGCGGATCGGAGAGGCTCTCTTATCATTCCATCGGCTAGAGAGGCGCATCTCTCTAGCACCAGAAAGAGGGCCTTCTCCGTGGCCGCCCCGGCCCTTTGGAACCTCCTGCCAACTGAGTTACGTCTACAGACAGAGCTCCTGTCCTTTCGGAAGGGCCTAAAAACCTGGCTGGCAGGGCAGGTGTGGGGCTCCAGGAATTTGGGGTCCCATGTTGGGTGGCTGATATGATGGGACAGCCACCCCTCCCTCACTCTTTTAAACTTTTAAAATCTTTTTAAACCTTTTAACCTTTTTAAATCTTTTAGATTTTTGGAAATTCAGCGTTTAATTCTTTTTTAATTGACTTTTAAGTAATTTATGAACCTTAAGGTTTTAATTTATGAATTTCTGTAAGCCGCCTAGAGTCAGGTTCGCCTGATTGGGGCGGGATAATAAATCTAAATAAATAAATAAATAAATAAATAAATAAATGTTGATTTATGCTGAGTAGTTGTTTCAGCCCCTGTGGTGTGAAGTGAAAGAAGGACATTGTCAAGTGTCAAATATTAAATTATTTTGCCAGTAATAAAGAATGTTGCATGTGTATGGCTGGACTCTGGCCTTTTCTGTTTCATAAGTGCTTTAGCGAGGGACATATATTAGTTTGTAAAACAAGAACCAAAGTTGTGCTGCACCTTTAAAACCAGCAAAAGTGTCTCATTGTGAGCATTTATAGATACAATGCACTGTGTTTGAGCAAGCAGACTGTATGCATAAAAGCTCATAATGAAATTCATTTGCTAATTGTGAAAGTGCAGCAGTATTGTTTTGTTTTGTTTTTATTATGGCTTTGATTTTGTTGTTTGTATTCCTAGCAGTTCAAAAGCAAGAAATTGCAAGTAGATATATAGGCATCGCTTCTATAGAAAAGGTTATAGTGTTCTGTGCATTCCAGCATCTAGTCATGCCTTCCACATGACCATGGAAAAGTTTGCAGATGCAGACAGTGCTGGCTCTTTGGCTTTAAATGGAGATGAGCACCGTACCCTAGAGTCGGACGTGACTGGCTTTTGAACAAGGAAGAACTTTACCTTTACTATACCTATTTGTATCAATGTCAGCTGCCCAGAGTAAGAAAAATAACCAAATGGAGGTGAATGAAGGAATGTGAAAAGCAACAAGTGTTCTTAACTGCAAAAGCGCTCAGACTTTTATGAGAAAGCTCCTCCTTGAACCCCATTATAATGAATAATAACTAATCTCCCATACTCTGTTCTGAAGTTACAGCATGTGTTTATCTTAACCCCAGGAAAAATATCAATTACCTAGATCCAATTAATTGTGTTTAAGCCATGGAAACTGATTTGGCCACCTTGTGTTTCCTACATTGTGGAGTCTGCTTTTGTTTTTGCTTCAATACCATCAGCAACATTATCCTCGTCGACCACATCTCAGGGATGAGAACTAGAGGCACATTTTTGCAATGGCTCTAGTTCTTCCTGGAAAATTAGTTTCAAAAGGTTGGGGTTCCTACTTGATAAGAGGGCTTCATGCTTGCACTATCTACCAAGGTTTTGCCTCTCCTACATACAATTTAACATAAACATGGAAATGCAGGGAAAGGTTGTCTGGCATTTGGCAAACTGTTGTTATCAACATTCTGAATGAGTTCTTCTTCCCATCTAAATTTATTTATTATTTATTTATTAATCACATTTATATTATTTATTAATCACATTTATATTATTAACTGCAAGGATGATGCTTTATTTCCAAACCAATGTCTTCAGTAATGGACTGAATGAGAGCAAACAAATGGAGACTGAATACAGACAGTAACAAAATCAGTTGAAAAATATATTAGAGAAACTGGATAGAGTGACATTTCCTGGGTGGAGAAACACTTCAGAGGGTGTACAGTTAGGGTACAGTAAGGGTAAGGGTACAGTTCAAGTTCTGTACCTGCTAAAACAGTTCCCTCTGCCCAAACTCTCTCACTGTTTATCACTTTGCCTAGGCATTAAAACTTGTTCAAAGTGCATAAACTTTGGAAGTCTGTCTTAGGCTTTCACTTGGCTGAGTTAAACTTAAAGTCCCTATTGAGATATAGCTTCTAGCATTAAGCCACCTCTGTATAAGAGAATAAAGAAAAAGGTATGGTAGCAGGCCTTTGTGGCATCTTCATGTGCTCAGAAATATTCAACTCTTACTGAGTCCAGACTGAACATTCTCTTTAAAATAGTTTTCCACACTGGGTTCTAGCTCACATTAATACCCTTCATGGGACTGAGTGGCCTTACAGTAATGTCTCAGTTTCACTACAAATTGCTGCTTGTTCTTGTAGGGGTGTGTGACAGATCTGTCAATGAAGCTTAAAGCTGACACTCCACCCTTCAGAATAATCAGTGCACTTTTTATCTTTCCATGCCAGGATGAAATGAAGGACAAAATTTCAAGACAATCCTTGTGTAACTCCCAACTTCTGCTGCTGTCATTCAAACTTTCAATGTTACATACAAATGCAGGTGGATAGTGGAAACTTTTATTTAATCATACATTATTTAATTTTTTAAAACCTGTGCATATTTAACCTTCAAGACAACCTTGTCTTAATCTGCCTCTTGTCGTTGGCCTGTTCCTTGATGAGCCTTTTGTGCTTGATTAATTAGCAAGCTGGTATGGGAGCTACTCTCTTAAACAATGCCTCCCTTGCTCAGACTAATTTGTGATCCTGCATTAAATCTCAGTAGGGTGTACTTATCTGTCTTGCCCTGTATGCCCTGGATTTTACTAACTCCTTTTGTGAGCAATATTTTTAAAATTTCCCCACTCTTCTTCTTTTCTCACCCATTTCATTTTGCTTACTTGTTGAGAGAATATAAATGTCTTTATTTACATCCCAAATGAAATAAATTCCTGAAAAAATTGGGTTTCTGTGAACTTTGCTAATACAATCCTGGACACCAGAAGCAGCCACTTCAAACACTCAAGTCCACTTAGAGCACACAAATCTAACCAATCATTTTATTATAGCAAAGGTACTGTACCGTAGACTTAAATATATATATATTCCCTTTGTTTCAGCATTTGTATTTAGATAGGGTGGTCTGCTATGATGGTCATAGCAGTTTATCCTGCTATGGTAATAGAGTAGGCCATACTGCCAGCAAATCAGTCCCAAGTGTCAGACGGTGGTTAACTAACCTGACAACCCTGAGGGAAGGTGGTGGCCTCCAAGTGGATTAAATTCCATTTGAATCCATCTTGATGGAGGGCAGCAGATTCATCAATACTGGCCTGCGGCTGACGAGGACTTTGCGCGCCAAAAGGGCACAGGACCAGAAAATGACTCACAGAACTGGATCAGTGGTACAGGGATCAAGCTGTGATGCAGAAGGCAGATGAAAGGTCATTGCATTATATTCTTAGGGCAGTCTTCATGGCTGATTGCCATGATGATCACCTCTATTCAGATTTGGATACAACAGAAGAAAGAGGAGAAGGTGGATTTAGGAATTTTGCCTGAATAAAGAGATGTTTATATAGTGTATATTATAAGTTGATATTCACATTGTTTTAGAAACACGTTACAGAGGTGAAAGATTTTGTTATGTGGACTAGAGCTCATGCAATTGCATGATCATTTTGGCTGTGCAATTCCAAGAATTGCAATCCAAAAAAAGTAAAATTTTCCCCATCTCCATTTTAACCAGTTAGAACTCACTCATGGATTTGCTCTGTTTCTTAAAGAAAATGTTGATATGGCTATAGTGCCAAAAACAAATTTATGAAATAAGCAGGACCAACTCTCCTTTTGAACAGAGTGATGCCCACCTCAGAGAACAGATGCTGAGGAAATGATCAAGAAACAGGAGTAAGATATTGAATCATGTAAGTATAGGTTTTTTGTGGCCTGTTCTTTGCCTTCTAAGCTGTCCCGCTGTTCACAGATATGTTAGAAGTCATCCTGCCACTTGTGTTGAAGTCTCACTGGCTTTTATGCATATGGGGGGAAGGCAGCATCTTGCCTATATATTTTACTAAGTCCTGAACTGAATTTGATTCCACCTATTTTTCCTGTCCTGTGTCATCAAGTTGGAACCAACGTCTAATGATCCTAATAGAACTTGCAAGGAAAGTGAGATACTGTCTTTAATGTGTGGTTTTACCAATTCTGTACCACCAGTGAACCTCCATGGCTGAGCTGGGATTCAAACTCAGGTTTTTGTGTCTTAATCTATTACTCTATCCAGCACACCACACAGGATAGTGCTTTCACCTATACATTTTCTATATTTCTCACCTGTAGCTTGGAAAGTTAGAGTTATCATTACAAGTCCTAGTTGAAGCAGGGAGACCTCATCCCATGATATTGGGCTGAAGTATATTTCATTCTCGTATTACAGCATCCTCAAGTCTCCTAAATACTTATATATCGTTATGGTTGAATTTTAGAAAGCAATTATTTCTCATATCTAGAAAGAACAATCTCAATGCTACAGAAACTTAATTCACCACCATGGTAAAATATTGTGTATATCTCATCCAGCCACAGGTCTCAAAATGGCTTTTCCTATGACTTTTTCCATCTTTAGGTTGCATTCTATTAAGATGGCAGAAATACATCATCTGAGTATTTGACCACCCACAGGAAGCTGAGAAATCAGCTGTGCCTGGAATTGTTTAGTCTGACATTTTGATGGGTGGTTTTGGATGTTTTTAGCTTTCATGATTTTGAAGCCCACACTAAGTTTGATAACACACAGGCTAACAGTTCCAACTAAACAACTATGCTTGCAATTTCATTTGAATTCACTCTGTGGCACTGAAACCCAAATATAATTCTGTTTCTGAAGCCTGAAAGTTGGACAGGAACAGGATCCTTACATAACAAAAATGGTGCACCAATCAACAAGGTGGAGGTGCTACCAGATTTAGAGTGAACTCCAATGTTTACACAAGTATACTGTATATATTTGGCACCGAGGGAGATCATGACTCAGTTTTCAGTCTTTCCACAGACTTTGTTTGGTTTGAAATGTTAAAAGTATTTTGAAGTCTTTTAGATTTTAGATCCAAATTGTATTGGATCCTTTTAAAGTGAGTTTACTTGGCTGTATTCCCACTTGAAACCTGATGATTATGAGATCTATTGCGGGCACTGTGTGCTGCAAGATTTTATTACAGTTCTCATGGTTATTTTGTAAATCTCTTTATTGCCAACCCTAATACAATAGTAACAGAAGGTGTTGGAGAATGAGCTGATTTGCAGCAGTGTCCCTTTCCCCTTTGCTGGACCATTGAATGCTACTGAGATCATTTGTGTTTGCTATTGAATAGTGCAACCATTAAGTGTACAGCAACCCCGGATCAACATGAAACCCCTCCAGAGGAAGTGAAAGGTGTTTTGTGGTCTCTGGCTAACAGTGTGGGAAGTCACTTGATTCCAGTTCACATAGCTCTCTAAGAACTTGACTGCAGATTTGTTTCTGTGCGAAATGAGCATCAAATTGTTTAGTCATCAATAAATTATTGTAGCAATCAGGCCTCAGGGAAGCCACATCCTCAGAATGGTCAAACCCTTTGTGGGTCTGGAGCAATGAAAGAAATGGGGAAAAATCAAGAATTGTCACTCATGAGTGTTCTTTTGCTCCCTCGGGTTGAAGTCATCCATTTGAAGTCACACATTTCTGCCCATTCTGAGTGATCATATGCAGAAAGCAACAAGAAAGACGCAAGTTTCAAGGAGTAGCTTGGACATTTTACAGGTAGCAATGAAGGATATGGGGTATGAAGGATACTCTGGTATGAAATTTTCCATGTGTGATTCATCTATGACTGTGTATGTTTCCATGAAATGCTTTCTAGTGTGTCAAGTGTTTTCTAAGATAAAAGAGCCAAATATGTTGAATAGTGGGGACCTTCTTTTTCTGCACATTTTCCCAAGGTTTTCCCAGATGCCTTTGTGGCACATGAAGTTAATAATGTTCTCACGTATGTAATAATAATAATAATAATAATAATAATAATAATAATAATAATAATAATAATAATAATAATAATAATAATAATAATAATAATAATAATAATAATAATAATAATAATAATAATGCAACTACATGTCCATAATAGTTTGGTAAGATGAAGAATGCATTAATCATTATGATCAGTCAGAAAAGCAGTTCCCACAAATATAATAAAAATGTTATGTCCAAGGAGTCCGAAGAGATTTTCCCAACCCACCCCTATAGCCAAAGACACAACAATTATGGATGCTAGTGAGGTTCCTTAGCAAGAGAGAGAGAGAGAGATCAACACAAGATTTGCAGCAAATAATGTTTTACTCTTGGCAGAACTTTTTGTGTTCAAACACCCAGGCTCTCTCAGTTGGTGGAGTCAGCCAGTTACACATTTAAAAAAAATATTTTAATGTTCTATTTGATCTGTCTCACCTCTGGTGTCTCATAAGCAGGCAGAGGTAGATACGTCCATCATAAATGTATCTACAATTTCTTAAAATTATCTAAGCCACTATCCACTATTGGGGTTATAATCACAAATAAACTTGTACAATTATTAGTCCAGTTGAGGAAGAGAAAATGAGCAGTTCTCCAGTGCTGTTCCAGTGCTAATCAAGGAGCCTATTTTAAAAGTAGGATATTTTCTCAGATTAAATCTAAATTCTAGTCCTTAACACAGAGGTGCCCAAACTTTTCAGGCCACGGGCGCTGATCATGTGGTTCAGGGAGCTGGTCATTAAGGCCTGGGGGCCAGATGTGCCCCCGACGCCAATTCACCCAGCCCATGAAACCCTTGTCATGCTTGGAAGCGGAAGTAAAATGCGCCCATATGGGCATGTTTTACTTCCACTTCCAGGAGTGATGAGGGCTTTGTGGGCCAGATGAATTGGCATCAGGGGCTGCATTTGGTCCCCATGCCATAGCTAGGGCACACCTGCTTTAACACATAGGGATGCACTAAATTTTTGAATACATTTCTGAGGATTACTGCTTTGGAGTCATATGTTTCTGTATGTTTGGATGGGGTAAGTACTTTCCTAACCAAGTAAAGTGAAATACCATATAAACTCAAATATAAACCGAGTTTTTAACCCCAAAAATGAGGTCCAAAAGGGGGACTCAGCTTATACGTGGGTCAGCAACCACGAGGTTTAAAAATATAGGTTTTTAAAAAGTTATTCGCCACTTTAAAGGTAAGTTTTGGGACTTCCGCCGCAAAAGAATCTGAGGCGCAATTACATAACTGGCCACAAGAGGGCACAAATCACTATTTTTCATTAGAATACAAGTTGTACCTCGCTTAAAGCGCATAATGCGTTCCACAGGATTGCTCTTTAAGCGAGTTTGCTCTTTAAGCAAAACACCATTGTAAGTGACCAATTGTGGAGGGGATTGCGAACCCCGGTTTATTTGTTAAGCAAGTTTTTTGTTTGTTTTATTAAGCGAAGCGAACATTCAGAGAAAATTCTGCTCTTTAAGCGAGTTACTCTTTAAGCGAGGGGCTCTTTATGCAAGGTTTGACTGTACATTGAAAATCAAGTTCTTCTATTCTGGTTTGTTTTTAATTAATTCCTATGGAAAACCACAGATGAAGAAAGAAGCTCTACATTACAATTGTGTCTCTCTTTCAAACTGGTGGCAGGAAAGAAAGGATTTCATTTACTGGTACCTTCTGCCTTTGTCTCTGCTCTGCCCAATGGAGGAGAAAGCCATGCTTCTTCCTTGCAGGGGGAGCAAGAGGCTAGGCTAGAGCAACACTTCCTGCCTCAGTGCAATTGACCTGTTCAACAACTTTACCTGCAGTGTCACCAATGGTGGGTGGTGCAAGTACAGTTTTAAAATATCAATAAAATAATTAATATTACTGTATTTTAATATATTTTAATTACTGAAACTCAATAGCAGCTTCTGCTTTTCCCACTCTAGGTTTATACTCGGGTCAATCTATTTACCTCAGTTTCAAAGTCAAAATTAGGTACCTCGGCTTATATTTGGGTTGGCTTATATTTGCATATATACTGTAAATAAACAAGGAAAGGTGCAGATGAATGTGAACAATTTGCTATTTGAAAAGAAAAGGAAGGGAAACAAAAGATAACCGGAGCATTAATTGAGCAGAAAAATCTATGACAGATTACCTGTGGAACTGACATGGTCTGACTGCCTCATTAAATCCTAGATTTCATCAAATATATGAAACATTTCTTCTCTGGAATAGTTAAGGAAAATTGAGATATGCTCTAAAGCAGGAGTGTCCAAACCACTGCCCACGGCACTTCTGGAAGTGGAAGTTAAATGTGCCCACACATGCACAAAACGCTGTCGTAAATACACCCCCAGCCTTCATAAACATGTTTACGACAGCTGTGGATGCATTTATGGCAATATTTTACACATGCGTGGGCCTGTTTAACTTCTGTTTTTGGTGGGAGGAACCACGTGACTGGCCCATGGCCCGAAATATTTGAACACCCCTGACCTAAAGGAAGCAAACTTTTTTCACTTTCTGAGGCCAGAGATGGCCCTCACATTATCAGTTGCTTACTATTTATTCACATATCTCTGGAAATTTATGAGCTCTGTGCAAGGATTACATAATTAAAAAAGTTTTCTTTTTTGGCTTCTTTTTCTTAATATGTTCCCTAGACTAGCTTGACTCAGCATGACAACATATGAGACAGTTTTTGTCATACTCTGGTTTCTCTTCAGATCCCATAAATTTTTTATTATTCTTTTTTTCCCTACAATTACTATTACTCAGAGTTTATTTATTTTATTTATTTATTATTTGAACTTCTACACCACCCTCCTCACTGAGGTGACTCAGGGCAGTTTGACATCACACAAAAAACATCTACAGCAATTCAGGTTTAAAATACTAAATTCGGGTTCTCAGACTCTGAGCTATACATGTGGAACTGTTTTAAAATCACAGATACCCTACCTCTAAATCACAAGCATAATACAAAAGATTCTGCTTTCCGCTTCATGAGGTCTCTTGTGGATCAAAATGCATAGAATTATGCATTTGGAATCCCACAGTTTGGAATAGGAAGGGAGCTCCCTCAAGGCCAGATGTTGGGAGTCATGAAAGTACAGCCAATTCGCAATTACCGGTACTTAATTTGCAATTATTATGTTCTTATTGACTCGGGTACTGTGTGTCTTGTTTTGAGTGTAAAGGGCTATCAACACATTTATTTATTTATTTATTTACTTATTTATTTATATTTATATGAGCACACTTATCACTGTAGCAACTCTGGGCGGCTCACAATTCATAACCCACAATCACAATAAAATGGTGAATATATTTATTTATTGTTTGTCCTTTTTATTTATTTTCTGTGTTGTACTGTATTGTAATGTCTAATGTTTTGTTGTTGATTTCTTTTTTATAAGGTGGAAAATTATGTTGTAATTTTTTGTAATGGTATATAGAATGATGAAACATATGTACAAATGTAATAGAATTTCAATGTGAAAAATATCTGTATTAAGTTTTATTTTATTTTTGTTTTGTATGTTGTATTTTAAGTATTGTAGGTTTTTTAACTGTATTTTGTTTGAAAATTTAATAAAAAATAAAAAAAACCATTACACTAAAGAAATAAGGACCCAGTTAAAAACCCATTATCAGAACATCCGTAATGCTAATATCTGAAAATCTAAAATCCAAAATGTAAGGTGGCGGTTATTCTAATAAACCAGTGGGGATGGGCTGCTGCTCCAACAGCCCCGCACACCTCATGAGCCAGCCATGTCTTCAGTCCTTTCCTAAAAACCAACAAATCTGGCTGAAGACAGAGGTCAGTCAGCAGAAGATTCCACAGGGCCGAAGCAGATACAGAAAAGGCCCTCCTTCTCATGTTAGAGAGGTGGACTTCCAGTCCACTCTCATGGGACAGGCAGATATCTTCAGGGTGATGTGGTCTCTTAGATACCCTGGTCCACTACCATGTAGGGCTTTAAAGGTAATAACCAGCATTGTGAATTGCACCTGGAGGCACACCAGTAGCCAATGTAGCTCCCACAACAAGGGTGAGGCATGGGCATAGCGACCACACCCCATCACCAAGCAGGCTGCCACATTCTGCACCAGTTGCAGCTTCCGAATGGTCACTAAGGGCCCCATGTAGAGTGTGTTACAATAATCCAACCAGGAGATGACCAACATGTGAGTGACCATGAGGAAGGAGTCCAGGTCCAGGAATGGGCATAACTGGTGAATCACTCAAACTTGAGCAAAAGCCCTCCTGGCCACAACTGCCACCTGCTCCTGGATCAGGAGTCATGAGCCCAGGAGGACCCCCAGATTATGCACTGGATCTGTCTAGGGCAAAAGAGCCCCATCAAGTACTAAAGGTGGTAATTCCTTGGACAATCCAGGGCCCCTTATCCACAGCCACTCAGTCTTGCTGGGAGTCAGCTGTAGCCAATTGTCACCCATCCAGACCCTCACACCCTCCAAGCACCTGGATAGGATGTTGACTGCAACACTTGGATCACCATGAGCAGAGATGTACAGTTGGGTATCATCAGCGTATTGATACTTCACGCCGTGGGAACAGGTGATCTCACCCAGTAGCTTCATGTAGATATTAAATAAGAGAGGTGAGAGTACCGAGCCCTGTGGCACCCCACATAAGAGGGGTCTCGGGCTGGACCTCTCGTCTCCCAACAACACTGACTGGCTTTGGCCCATGAGGAATGAGGAGAAGCAGGACCACACTGTGCCCTGAATCCCCAGCCCCCGGAGCTGATCCAGAAGGATACCGTGGTCGACGATATTGAATGCCGTTGAGAGGTCATGAAGAGCAAGGATGGACGGATCATCTCTGTCCCGCTCCCGCCACAGATCATCCATCAGCTCAACCAATGCAGTCTCAGTACCCTATCGGAGCCTGAATCCTGCATCTCTTCCTTTTCCTCGATGTTAGCTGTTTTCATGGATGTCCTGTTCCTACTGTATCCAAACAAAGACATTGTGTTGGATCTCAACCAATCCCCAAGGTTCTTCAACAACTAACATCTGGTGCTTCCTGTTATTCTTATTGCATTTATTTCCTCTGAAATGATCGGTTGTAACAAACTGTATTTTTTATTTTTCCTTACAGAAATATTCTAACATTCTACATTGTTTGTGTTACAATTTCTTGATTTTAGATCTTTAAAAGGATGGAAACTGGTAAATTTAGAAGAAACAATGGCAGCAGGGTATCTGGGTATCTTCTAAACTGGTAAATTTAACAAACTTTTAAAAATTGAATATATCCCATTACAGTAAATATAACCTCCAGCTTAGGTAATTTAGGGACTGTTATGTTTCTCTGAGTTTCTGGCCTAGCTCCAGCTGGAAGCCTCTTCGCTCTGGCAAAAGACAATAGGCTTCTGGGAATTGAAGTCCAAGAACAGCTGTGTACACAAAGTAAACTCATTTGTGTGGTTTCACAGAGACTTGGGCTTCTGGGAATTGCCAACAGCTGGAGTGCCAACGTTCACCACCATTGTCCTATATCCATGCCACAAATGAAAGGTGCACACTGGCATGAGTTTCTGGGAGCTGTAGTCCAAGTAAGTAACTTTGGCCTCTCCTTCTGACCAATACAATATAGAAACATTAACAGAGGCTGGGTGTGGAGGCTGATGAAAGCCTGTGATGTTTAAATTCCTCTAGAGACAAATTACAAATCCGGCCAGATTATCCTGCAATGGTAATAGAGTAGACCATACTGCCAGCCACTCAACACTGAGTGTCAGGTGACAGTTAACTAACCTGACAACCCTGAGGACTAGCGGCCTTGGTGAGGTCCACAGGGAAAGGTGGTAGTCCCCAAGTGGATTAAATCCCACTTGAATCCATCTTCATGGAGGGCAGCAGCTTCATCAATCCTAGCCTGGGGCTGATGAGGACTCTGCGTGCCAAAAAGGTTCAGGACCGGAAACTGACTCATGGAACTGGATCAGTGGTATGGTTGTGATGCTACAATGTGGAAGGCATATGAAAGGCCACAGCATTATATTCTCAAGACAGTCTTCATGGAATCGCCATGATGATCGCCAATATTTGGAAACAAATACAACAAAGAAAAAGAAGTGACAAATTACTGTTCATAAGAGCAAAATGAAAGAAGAAAAGAACAGTTATCTCTTACCTTTTCTCTTCTCCACACTGCTTTTGTTTTCTTAAACAATGGGGAAAGAGGCAGACTTTCTGGGACCCTGTTGTGTAGATAACCCAATGAATTAAGCCTGTTGTGCAGATAAGACAATGAATTAAGTGCAAGCCTCAGAGTAAAGGGAGGACCAAGATGAGCAGTTCAGCTGTGAAGAGACACCCTGTCTGCCAGGGGAGTTGAACAAAATGAAAACCAGACAGTGAATCATCATCTGTCGTGTACATCAGACCTGGCTTAGGAAGCTTAGACAGAGCCTTCCCTTTTTGTTTTGCTTAGTTGTCTTTGTTGTTGTTTGCTTAAGCCTTATGAGGAAGCCTATAATAGGCAAATGGCTACACGCAGGTTCATGTGTACTTTCACGTACTCAAACCTACCTGTAGTCATTTGTCTATAGCTCATACCTCCACTCAGTCTGTGAAATAATCCTTACTGCTGTGTTCAGCTAGCTTTAGTAGTTGAGAAGAAAGTGCAACTAAAGCTTTAAAACAGTGGTTCTCAAACTTTTTTTGACCATGCCCCACATAAGCATCTCTAAAATCCTGATTCCCCCCACCCATGACATGTTATTCTTATTATTCAGAAAGTGAACTCCTATTCACATGGAGGAAGCATAAAAGGTCACTCACTGTTAATAATGCATTCTTGTACTGCCCCCTTAAAAATCAAATTGCCCCCCTATGGGGTGTGTGCCTCATGTTGGAAACCACATCTTTAAACAGTTAACTCATGCAGGTCCAGGAGCCAACTGGTAACTTACAGGCAATTGATTTCATTTTGTCTTTGAAGTAAACCTGAAAGAGCCTGTCAATACCACCAACTGATGCCAGACATAATTATCTAATTCACTGTCCAAAAATGACATATGGGTTCACAATGATATTCAGCACTGATTCGCGACAAGCAGGGTTCTTGCTATTGCCTATCATTTAATATGGATCCAGCTCAAAACATGCCAAAGCTAGAATCACTATTGGAATAAGACCATTGAGTCCAACCTCCTGCTCAGTAAAGAAATCCTAATTAAAATATGTAAAACATGTGGCTGTTTAATTTTTTAAAAATACCTCCAGTGTTGGAGAGTTCACTACCTCACAAGCTAAGTAGTTCCATTGTACAGTATTACTGCTCTAACAATTAGGAAGTTGTTTTCTGAAATTCAGCCAAAATATAGTTTTCTCTAACTTGAGACAACTCCTATACCAGGGGTGCCAAAACTTTTCGGGCCGCAGGCCAGTAACGTTGTTCAGTGGGCCAGTCACGTGGTTCCTCCCACTCAAAGTAGAAGTAAAACATGCCTTGCAATCTGTTTTGCAACAGGATGAGATAGGTTTTAAGCTGCCATTTTCTCTGCTTAAACCAGGGGTGCCAAAACTACTGCCCATGGGCTGAATCTCGCCCCTGATGTCAATTCATCCAGCCCATGCCACCCTCATCACTCCTGGAAGCAGAAGTAAAATGCTCCCGTACGTGCTCCTTTTACTTCAATTTCCAGGAGCGACGAGGGTGGCGTGGGCCAGATGAATTGGCATCAGGGCCAGATCTGGCCCATGGGCCATAGTTTGGGCACCCCTGTCCTATGGCAACTTTCTTCAGTCTTCTTTTCTCAATCTAAGCCTGTCTAGATCTTTCAGTCTTTCTTCACAGTTCTTGATTTCCAGTCCCTTCACCATCCTTGTTGCCCTTCTTTGAAACTATCCTTCTTAAAGACTAGTGTCCAGAACTGAACACAATATTCACAGTGAGGCCTAACCAGTGCCAAACAGAGAAAACTAATACTTCATATGATTTGGAGAAATGCTTCTGTTAATGCAGCCTACAATAGCATTTGACTTCGGGCAGCCACATCACACTGTCATCTCATATTTAGCTTGTGATGTACAGCAACTCCAAGATCTTTCTTGCATGTTTTATTCCTACACCGAGTATCCCCCATCTTGTAACGGTGTGTTTCATTTTTCCCCTTGGTGTAGAACTTTACACTTATTCCTATCAAGCCTATCAAGAGCTCTTTGATTTAGTTTCATCTTCCAAGGTAATAGTTATTCCACCCAACATTCTGCCATCCACAAATTTGATAAGCATTCCCTACACCTCCTTATCCACATTACTGTTAAAACTGTGGAAGAGAACCAGGCCTGGCACTGAGTCTCACTGTACCGCACTTGTTAATTCCTCCTGGTTTGAGAAGGAAGCACTGATAAGCATTCTCTGGGTATGATTCCTTAATCAACTGTGGATCCATCTGGTAGGGTAACATTAGGCTTTTGGTCATTTTTTGCACATAATTCATACTAGGTATGTTCAACGTCTTGTAGTCATTCTCTCTGTCACAGCAATATGTCTCAGTTTACATCAATGTAAGGATGATACAGATCAGGCACTTGGAGACTGCAGGGAGAATACACAGGAGCGATAAATTTTGCACTGCTAGTGCAGCCTTTGAACAAGTCTATCAATCAGCCATCCAAGTATATCAGCTCAGTCTCAGCTCAGTTACAAAACTGGTTTGACAAGCTTTTTAGGGTGACCCAGACTGACAAATTATAGCATCAGCGGACAGGCTCTGCAGACAAATTTAAGGAAAAGTCACAGCAGCCACAAAAAAAACCCGGAGAGATAGAAAATGTCAATTATCTTTCAGCCTGCCATTCAGTGTGGCCTGCTGAAATACTTCAAATTTGCTGAAAACAGACATAGGCTACTGGGCTCATCAGACCAAGGGGGTAAAATAGAACATTTTTAGACATCCTATACCATCCTAGACCCAGGATGGTAGTACAGTGGTACCTCACTTAAAGAGCATAATGTGTTCCACAGGATTGCTCTTTAAGCGAGTTTGCTCTTTAAGCGAAACACCATTGTAAGTGACCAATTGTGACTTCTGGTGGGGGGGATTGCAAACGCCAATTTACTTGTTAAGCAAGTTTTTGGTTGGATTTATTTGTTAAGCGAAGTGAACATTCAGAGAAAATTCTGCTCTTTAAGTGAGGCGCTCTTTATGCGAGGTTTGACTGTAAATCAAAGTGGGCTAGCCAGGGTGAGCTTACCACTTTGGACATTTCCTGACCAGGCAGACAAAGCACAGCTTAATTCTGTGCCTTCTTCAGCACAATAGATTTCAGATGGACAAAATATGGGTCATTTTCACTCAAAGGAGCTGGAAAGCTTAGTTCAGCTCTGTGGAAGAGCTTCCTGGACTTTACAGTTACTTTTCTGTCTGTGTATGGGCCACACTAGTTTTCATTCACAGCAAGGAGAGAACAGGTAAAGGTAAAGGTCACCATTGCTCAAAAGCCAGTCATATCTGACTCTAGGGTTCAGTACTCATCTCTGTTTATAGTCAGAGAGCTAGCGCTGTCTGTCTCTGCAGACGTTTCCGTGGACATGTGGCAGGCATAACTAAAAAATGGAGTGCATGGAATTATGTTTACATTCCCTCCGAAGTGGTACCTATTTATTTATTTGCAATTTCTTGCTTTCAAATCACTAGGTTGGCAGGAGCTAGGACAGAGATAGGAGCTCACTCCATTGTGCAGCACTCAGGTCTCAAACTACTGACCTGCTGACCTTCCAGTCATCAAGTTCAGTGTCTAAACCACTAAGCTACTTCAGTCCCACAAGGAGAGAATAAGGTAATAAAAGTAAAGGCGCCACATGCTGAGAAAAAGAGATAAAGGAACAGAAGTAGCTTGGAAGCTTGCTGAAAGATTTTGAGCATTGAAGTTCAAAAAACATTTCCAAAATCTGGCCATAGATAAATAGAGCTACTCCTCTTCATTTTTAGACATCCTATTTAAAAGCTCTTTCACACCCAGATACCATGTTGCAACTGTTTCTTCTAACTTGAAAAAGACCCCCCACATACGCACACACAAATACTATTCTTTGATTTTCCTCCGGAGTGAAACTGGGAGACATATAATTCTGACTCTCATTCTTCTTTTCAGCTGAAAACAGCATGATTTACGAGCTAATGTTGCCACCACCCACTTTGGACAATTCCATTTGCACTGTAAAGAATCATCTGCTAACAGAACTTTTTATCCTTCTGTGGCTCTGCGTGGAGGAACAGACACTCTCCTTCCCCCCCCCCCCAATTCCTGGAAAGCTGTGTCCACTCTTCTTTTTTACTGATTAGTAATTAAGCCTGTGACTTACCCAAGCCATTGGGCAGATTTTTTTCAAACTTAAGTAAGCATATAAATCATGAACATAAATTTGTCATACCACTCCTGGAAGTAGTTGCAAATATCGTTAGCACAGGATTCTTTCCTGGGTAGGCTCTTAGCTAGGTAGTCCCTGTTGCCAGGATCAAATAAATTGCAAGAAATTAAGTAAGTAATAAGATCTCACATCTTCTTTGCTTCCCTTGTTCAGGGTAACAAGAGCTTAGCATTTTGGTTATTTAACACAGCCTCATTTCTTCTTACAAAGGAAAAAAAAATACCATTTTGCCAAACTGACCAGTGGGAGATCCCTCACTGCTTCTCATTGGCTGACTCCTTTTTCACTCCCTCCTTTGTCCAAGATATTAACCTCTTCTTAGCATTGAATTATGTCATCCCTTTGCATGACTAAAAATGTAAGACCCAAATATAGAAGGCTTTGACTTCTTTATTTATTCAGATTCTGAACTGAAGTGGGCCTTCTTATTTATCCATTTCCAGAATGTTCTGAAATAAAGAAAGGGAGTTGGAAGACCTGTTTGGATTGAAGGAAGCATTTCCAAAATACTGCTTATTGTTGTGGCATTTTGGGATTAAAGTTGTTGACAACGTCTTTTTAAAAAGCTCCCACTTTTTTGTTGGAAAACAAAAAAAATAAAGATCAAAGCGTTGTGGCACCTTAAAGACTTATTTGCTTACAGTCAGGATCAACTTAATGACAAACAATAATTATTATTTTATTATTATTACCCCTACAGTGGTAATATTTCAGTGGAATGGAAGGTGGAGTTTCGATACCCGAGAGCTGCACTTGGAGACATGAAAGGAGCCTCTTTAGGGCGCCCCCTGAGCAGAGTTTCTCCAGCAAAAATCCTTTCAACCCAGAGTAATCTCTGACAAGAAATTATTATTAGTGAGGTCTCCTCTACAAGGAAATACTTCAGAAATTTTAATTAATGAAGAATCCAAAAAAAGAAATTTATAAGGAATTAAAGTTGAACTGGCTTCAGATACTAACGTTGGATAAGTGGAATAAACAATATAAAAAGAAATTACAGCCAATAAGGCAGCTGACAGACTTCGAGGAGATGGTATATAAAATAAGAAAAGGTTCAATGGGGATAAAAGGAATAGTAAGTAAATTATATAAAATGATAAACAATATGGATGAATCCCAGGACACCCTTAAAAGAATGTGGGAATCGGATTTGAGTATTATTATTACAGATAAGAACTGGAAGAAAAAATGGAAAAGTAGGATGATGCGAAATCTGTCTACAAAAGTTAAAGAACACAACTACAAGATGTTGTGGCGCTGGTATATGATGCCAGTTCGGTTAAATCAAATAAATAGTAGCAACTCAAAAAAAATGTTGGAGGTGTCATCAGGAAATTGGGACATACAAACATATGTGGTAGGATTGTAAAATTATTTCCAATTTCTGGCATAAAATGGAACAAGAATTAGAAAAAATTTTAAATATCCGCTTAAAGTTGAATGAAAAAATCGTTTTATTAACGGACTTAGAGGAATTGAATCTAGAGGAAAATATAAAAGAGTTATTGTCTATCTTCTTGACATTGGCGAGACAACAAGTAGCCAGAAATTGGAAAGGTGATATTAATTTAGAAATTGGTAAATGGTATGTTGATGTTTGGGATATGGCATTAAATGAAAAACTTACATGGGAATTAAATATAAAAAGGGGGTTAATAAAACAAAATAGATTTTGGGACATTTAGAAACCTTTTTTGCAACACACATTGATGGATAATAAAGGAGAAAAACCTGCTCCGAATACAATGTATTTTTGGCAGAATGATTGAGTTGTAAAAGGAGTGGCTGGTAGACTCAAGGACTATAGTGCACTGGGTGGTAGGTACCATGTACAAAATAATAAAGTTGTAATATTGTGGTTAAAGAGAAGAGTGGATATAAAGGTGAAATTATACAGTATAGTAAATGTATAGAAAATAACTAAAGTAATGTCCGACTACATTATATTATATTGATATGTTTTTTTTCTCTTCCTCTTCTTATCTTTTAACGCTGTAGGATATACGTGGGAACTACTTTTTTTTGTATGTAATTGTTTCTTTTATGTTTTGTAGATTGTTTTGTTAGTTTGTTTTAATAAAAAAAAATTGTCAAAAAAAAGAAAGAAGAAGAATCCAGTGGCAGGTAAACTGGTAAAACTGATCATTTTACATTACTCTGAAGCATTACATTGGTTATTGCTTGTTTACTAGACCTGTTTAAATTGCTGTTATCTGAATAATAAAATCATAGAACCATAGAGCTAGAATATACTCAAAGGGTGTTTGAGTATGATCCCTGGCAAACCAAGAAATCGACACCTAGTGCAGCCCTGACAGATCACCATCCAGAATCTGTTTAAAACCTCCAGTTGATTTTTGACATCTTAGAAAGTTTGAGATCAAGTTTTCTAAAAGATTGTCTGTACTCATTAAAATATAAATTCTGGAACAGGCCGTAGGCTGATGTACTCCATCATTATTTCTTGACAAATTTGGAACAAAAGCCTATGGGAAATCTCCATTCAGGACAGGAGACATACAATACAGTACTATCCTTCTCATTATCCCTAGCAAATAGTATATAGAGTGAACATGGTACCCAGTACTGGATGTAATTTGTGGTCTCTTTAAATGTAGCCATTGATAACTTTGTCCTTCATAAGATTAGCATCTGAAGCCTATCTCTCAAACATATGAGGAAGACCTTAACAATTTGTGTCATGACTCTACACCTTGGTGTATATGCCTTTGAAATACATGCCTTTTGATAACCTTTAGAAGGGTCATAAAGATCTTTTAAATTATAATTGAATTATTTTTGGTACTGTAAATGATTAATCTGTAACCACTATTTCAGTTGTGTTGTTTCATTGGTTTTTTCCAAAGGGGTGCTTATCTGCTAACCCTGTTAGAACAACACAGTAGTGTTTTATCTATGTCACATGTTGAGTAGGCCTATTTGAATCAATTGAATTTACAGATGAGTTGAGTTACCAAATCCATACTGATTTAATGTACCTTCTTTGCATGATTCCTTCATTAAGTAATAAGATCTCAGCCAATCTATTATTCTTTTGAAGAAAGTCTAATGTTTGCATAAAAAAGTCCAACAGATGCTGTTTCATTTTAATTAAGCTATAGGAGACTACAATTGAATGATTATATGAAGAAAAAGGTAAAGGTCACCCTTGTTCAAAAGAAGTTCGTGTCCGATTCTAGGGTTCAGTGCTCATCTCTGTTTATAGCCCAAAAGCCAGTGCTGTCTGTGTTTGCAGACATTTCCATGGACATGTGGCAGGCATGAGACACTGGAGAGCATGGAATGCTGTTTACCTTCCCACCGAAGTGGTCCCTCTTTATCTACTTACTATTTCTTGCTTTCGAACTGCTAGGTTGGCAGGAGCTGGGACAGAGACAGGAACTCACTCTGTCATGCAGTACCCGGGAATCAAACTCCGACCTTCCAGTCAGTGAGTTCAGCATCTTAACCACTTGAGCCACTGCAGTGCATGAAGAAAAGCATGTGTTTAAATGTAGACAGAATGGGTATGTTTCTTCATGTACTTATGTATGAGAAGAGGTAAAGCTGCATGTTGCCTGTTCTACCAAAATATTTCATTGCTTTTTACACTTAGTTTTATGGGTAGGGATGTAGTTTATTTTTTTAGACAATGCAAAAGAGTCATTTATCTATAAACTTCTCAGTGAATTTCATAAAGGTACTAATTATATCCTAAAAAGTAAAAGAAAAAAGGAATTGCACTTAATAGCACATCAGGACTGCATATTGTTGGACTGGGGGCTCCTGCATGGACTCTCAAATCGGAAGGCTGAGTTTCCTCAATACTTGAGTTTCAAGAGATTCTGAATGTTAACTAGAGGGACTGTATCTTCACAATGAACTGAAAATTGATCTAACCCTGTAATTTATTTTTATACATGTATTTACTTCTGCCATGTCTAATTAAATAGTTTTAAGTTGCAATACTGGCTCAAACAGCAGAATAAACTTGTGATACCAAAAATACTTAGCACAGGTCAGATGACAGTGTATAGTAGAAGAAGTAAGCATCAGGTAAGAAGAAGGAGAAGAGCCAAAAGCTCAATTATTTTTCTCTGCCCATGTATTTTTTGTGCAGATTCCTAAATCAAGGCCATGTAACTCCATCAAGAGTCTTTAGATATTAGCCTATCATCATACTGAAATAGCAACTAATATAAACTACTGATAGAGTCTCAACTGCCTATAAATCAATAGAGACACTCTCCCACCCACATTCCTAAATCTGATTCATCAAAGAATGAAATTTATTTGATGCCTTTTCCTATGGCTCAGATTACAAGAACCTACTGGTTTACCAGAACAATATCTTTGTTTATTTGGTATAGGGTTGCTGGAAAAACACTGAGGTATGGCAATACAAAATAAAAATATCCATATACAGTAATACCTCGGATAACATTTACCTCGGATAATGCTAAAATCTAACGTTAAGCAATCTGGGGAGGAGAATTGGATCGAATAATGTTAAGGTCCTATGGGATGGATCGGATAACAACCGCTAAAGCCTGTGCAGTTACAATGTATCTCTATGGAGCTTTAATGTTATCCGATCCATCCCATAGGATTTTAACATGCATCGGAGAACACTAAAAATCGGATAACACCAAGACTTGTGGAACCAAGTCTTAGCGTTATCCGAGGTATTACTGTACCTTGGAGTCATTATTTAGTGAGGAGACCTTATATGAGTAGACATCTCCATGATGACATACCATACAACTTCTGTGAATAATGATCTGTCCCTGGAAGTTCTTCTCCATCTTGGTCCAACATTCTTCTCGAGAAAATCTTCCCATCTGTGAGGTGGTCTTCCCCTAGGTATTTTTGTATCTCTCAGATACCAATTAATTATTCTGTCACTCCATCTGTTGTCACTTGTGCATGCAACATGGCCAGCCCACCTTAATTTGTTTGTCCGGTATTCTATTAATACATCTTTTAGCAGTGATCTTCACCTGATGTCCTCAATTTTTTTTTTTTACTTTATATGCTGAGTATTTATCTCTCCACTGCCCATTGGGTTACTTGCAGCCATTTTTCTTCCACAGCTGTTAAAGCCTGTTTTGCTGCTGTATGTCATTGCTTTCAAGACTATAGAATTGAAGAAATTTGCCTTTGTTTCTGGTTTAACTTTTGACTTCAAGATGGCTGGCACGCCTCTGAATTTACCCCAAACAGCTCTGTCTTCTAATTTTTTTTTATTTTAAATCATTGTCCATCCTGACTGCTTGACCCAAATAAACATAGCTTTTTACTTCTTCTGTTTGTTCCTCACCAAGTTTTATTTTATAAAAATATAAATATATATATATAAACATTTAACTAAAAGTTAAATTTAGGGACATAGGTGCATCACCTACTAGGGTATTGATGCTTTTTTTAAAAAAAATCAATTTAATCCTTGGAACCCAGTTGTTCATATTGGGTGGCTGAAATAGTTGCCACAGAAACAATGCAACAGCAGCATACCCACAAAGTTACATCTAAGCATTAGTGCTGCACTGCATGTAATCTTGAGGTTCTAGCAGTACACTTTCCAAATCAGATGCTCCACAATTCGTTGTGAGAATGGAGTCTCATGAGCCAACATTGAATCTCATGTTCAATAAGCAAAAGCAAGATCAAGAACAGAAAAATCTGTCCATCTGCATTTGCCAGTTCAAGAACCAATACATCCCAAGTTTGCCACCAAATGCCAAGGCAGGTCAACTCATTACAAAACAATGGCCATAGACAAGGCAGTTTTGTAGAGCCAGAAAGGTGAATTACAATCACCAGACTGCCAAAAAGTACTCTTCTCAGTCAGATATAATAAAGCAAGGGAACAAAGGTTATACAGCCTGGAAGGCAGATTTCAGTTTAGCCCTTCAACTTAGAGGACAATTTTCAAAGCTGTGTTCCAATTGAGCTAAGAATAAGGACCCAGAAGGAAGGACACAGGGGCAAAGTGAGGTGGGTGGAATGAGATATAAATAATACATGTCTGGCCATTTCCTAAATTTCTCCTGTACAAATCACAATTTAATTGTATGTAATCCCTAAACAGGAGTAAGAAGTGGGATTTGATTTGACTCTAGACCTGATAACAGCCAGTTTTTATAGCACCCTTTGAGAAATGATTTTAAGCTGCTGTCTAAAAGTTAAATTTAAGGACATTAGAAATAAAAAATTTGAGAATTTTTAAAAAGAAAAGAAAAACAAGCAAATATCATTCTTCCTTCTCTTGCTGCTACCTTCTAAGTTGGACTTACCTTAAATATGATTGTTCCTCATTAACTAGCTGGGTGTATCTTTTGAGTATGTGTGTCCTTATGGGGATTTGTGAAGAAGTAGCTTCATTCCAACTCATGTGGGTGTTATGGGAAGATCAAAACACACAGGCAATGAGATTTCAAGTAATTTCCTGGATGATTGCCCTGTTAGGGCAAAGTGATAACAGATGTTGAATAAATCCAAGGTGTATGCCACTGAGAACTGTGCAGTAACAACAGATGAGTATGAACTATTGGAAAAATTAAAAATAAACAATCAGAACAATTGTCGCACCAACCAACACCTATTTATCAATTAACAAAGAGGCTGAGGGAACAAGATTTGAATGTGATAATTTTGGAAGAAAGGTGGCAGAAAAAATGAAAAAGAAGAATTATGCGAACTATGTCTGTAAGAGTAAAAGAACATAATTACAAGATGCTCTGGCGATGGTATCTGACCCCAATCAGACTGCATCAGATAAATAAGGAAATAAACGATAAATGTTGGAGGTGTAATGGGGACATATGTGCATATGTGGTGGAATTGCAATGTGTTGAGGGAGTTTTGGGGAAAAGTTGAAAAAGGAATCAAAAATATAATGGATATGCGGTTGGAATTGGGACCAGATACTGTATTGCTAACAGAAGTGGATAAATTTAAAATGAGTAATGACTGTAAAGAGTTAATGGCTGTGATGTTATTCACGGCCAGACAATGTGTTGCAAAGAACTGGAAAAATAATGTATCATTAGATACATGTGGGAATTAGCTCTTAACGATAAGCTGACATGGGAAGTAAACGTCAGGAAAGGCATAGTTCAAGTAAATAAATTCTGGGGAATTTGGAGAAAATTTGTGGAATACGTGATTGTTAAAAAGAAAGGTATCAACCCTGTACCAGAACAAATTAATTTTTGGAAAGTATAAATTGTTATAACCCCCCTGGACATTGTATATAGCACAGAGGTGAATGAAGCAAAGAAGAATATATGTAGAAGAGGTAACAGTTGTGTTAGAAGTACCGTGTGAAGAGTTTCGATATAAAAGATGTATAATGTATTACTGTTTCTTTTTATATATTAAGTGTACTTTATTGTGGAATTTTTGTACTGTATGTTTTTTTAGTCTTTTTTTTTTTTTGAAAATTCATAAATAAAATTTAAAAAAAAGAGGCTGAGGGATGAGGTATTCATTCAAAATACCTTTTTTCAGTCTCACAGTCGATTCCGACCCTATGCAAACCCCATGGACCACTGTCCGCCAGACACTTCTGTCCTCCACCATCCTCCTCAACTTGCTCAGCTCTGTGCCCATTTTGTCTACAATACCATCTAGCCATCTCATTTTTGGCTGCCCCCTTCTTCTTTTTCCCTCCACCCTTCCCAGCATCAAGGCTTTCTTAAATTCTTTCTTTCATTGTCAGCCAGACCTCAGCCTCAGTTCCAACTAAGGGCCTGACCAGATGGCCCCTTGTAGTGTAGTCTAGGATCTGATGTTGTTTGAAGATGAGGGACGAGGTCAGTGATGGGATGACAAAAAAATTTCTACCCCACCGTGACGTCATCACAGTGGGGTGGAGCTAACTTCATGGCATTGTGGGTGGAGCCAACGTCATGACATCATGATGTTGTGGGTGGAGCCAAAGATTTTAAAAAATAACTTAATTAATTAAAATAAAATAAAATAAACACACACACGTCAACCCACCCACCCAACCAAACAACCACAACACAAATCCGTAAATAACTTAAATAAAATAAATAAATAATTAAATAAATAAATAAAAATTAAATAAAAATACACCCACCCACCAAAAACACAAATAAACCACCCACCCACCCCAAACACAAAACCCTCACTTACTTACCCTTGGAAGCAGTGGCAAGGCCCGCCTGCCACTGCTGCCGAGCCGCCGAGCTCCCCTGGGGCCGCTGAGCCCCCACAGGCACATCGAGGCCAGCCCAGGCCATCCACCGCTGCTGAGCCCCTCCAAGGACTTGGGGCCAACGAGCCCCCATGGCCTGGGGACACCTGGTGGGGCACACTGCCGCCACCGCCTGCAGCCTCCTCCTCTGCTGGGTGCCTGCTGGGGGTTGCGGTGGTGGAAGCAGCAACCGCAACCCTTGGCAGGCAGCACCAGCCTGAGGAGGAGGAGGAGGCCGCAGTCGGGGGTGGTGCGCCTTGCCGGGTAACCCTGGGCCTTGGCGGCCTCAACCTTCAGTGGCTGCAAGTTGCCACCGAGGTCCGGGGTGCGCCCCGTCGGGCATCCCCAGGCCATAGGGGCTCATCAGTTCCAAGTCCCTGGGGGGATGTGCCAATGGGGGCTCAGTGGCCCCAGGGGAGGTGCCCTCCTCCAAGGGCCGGTGCTGCTGCTGAGGCCGCCGCCGAGGCCGCCGCCGAGGGTTGCCGCCGCCGAGGGTTGCCGCCGCCGCAGCAGCCACTATGAAAAGGAGCAGCTCTGGCTAAAATAGGCAGCGAATGGCTGCCTCTTATTGCGCATGTACAGAAACTCAATCTGATGCATGCGTGATTTTCAATTGCAGTGCACATGCATCAGATTGATTTCTGCACATGTGCACTAAATTGGAGCCATTTTGGCTCCATTTTTTTAAAAAAAAAATTATTTCGGTGAGGCGTCCGGAATCGGATGCCTCAAAAACAGGACTACCCTCCTGGAGAACCCTCCAGGATTGTTCCTACCCATTCTGGGGAACCGGTTGGAACTGGCATCATCCCATCACTGGATGAGGTAAATGACATTTAGCCTACTACCCCCATCCAAAGAGAAACAGCAACCAAATTGGTGGTACTTAAAATTTGCTAATGAACCATTTCACAATTCCAGCAATTAAATACTTTCCATGTTCCTCTGAGGAGGGGCAGGGAAAGTATTTTTCCTCCTATTTGCTTGCTGTTGTTCTGCATGAGTTAGGACAATTAAAATATTTTTCTTCCATTTTCTCTGTAGCCTAGCTCCAATCAAAAAATTGGTTGAGTTAAGTGAGATGAATACATAATTGTACCTGTTCAGAAAAATGTACAAAAGTATATATGAATTTCAGATTGGGCAATGAAAAAGAAAAGAAAGTGGCTTCATTTTGGCAGTCCAGAGCTTGATGAGGACATGAAAGAAGAAGTATGGCAGTATAAGAGTTTATGTAAGACAAAAATGGGAAAAGAAAATGCAGGCAGTTAAAAATGATGAAATCATACACATCTCTGTTTATGATGTAATCTTATGCTAACCCCACTTACTGCCTTAAAAGATGAAAAAATATATGACTCTTGAATTAGTAGCTTCAAGATCTGTGGGTGGGGACAAAACAGAACCTGGAACTTGGGGGGATATATTTTTTGGACAATATCCCATGAGGAGAATTCTTGGAGATGCAGTCTAAAAGAGTTTTATTTTCCCTAGTTTTGTGTGTGCTGATCTACTCTGGTGCACTGTAAGATCAAGCCTCTGAATTCTCTGATATACAAATACAATACAATACAAAAGCAAAAACAGAGATTGAGAGTTCAGTTTCCCTTTGTGCATTTCAGAATGGCCAGCCTATGCAGTCTTGGACAAGCTGCACTGCCCCCAGATGCCCCCAGAAGAAAAAGAATACTGTCAATTATTCTTGACTTGACAACACACAATGATTTAATATTATAAAATGATAAAGGTTCTAGGGTCCTTGGTTTGCTTTTAGAACATAAGAAGACCCTTGCTGAGTCAGAATAAAATCATATATACCTCATACGCTCTTGTGTTTTAACATGTTACCATTGGTATTCAGAGAGGGGTTATTTAAGAAAGTTCCTGTTCAGGAGTGCTTGTGTAACTGTCAGGCTAGGAAGGTGGAGACATCTGAACTCGTACTTTTAGCATGCCAGTTTTAGGATAACCTTAGCTGTGACCTTATTGCTGCCTTCCCTCAAATCAAGCTGGATAATCATATGCTTAGAATCATGCTCTCAGGTAAAATCAGTGATCTGACTGCTGCTGTTGTCAGGTTTGCTTGGAAGGCAACCAGTGTACATAGCATTAGAGAGAACAAGCTACATCAGGGACAGGTTAAAAACTAGCCATAATGATTTTTACTTTGCACTTGTAATCGTATTTTATACCCTACTGATGTATACTGTATCTATTATGTGCATTTGTATACAGACAATTTTATTCTCATGTTTATAACTATAACTTTTAAACTTTTGAATTTATGTCAGATTTTAGAGATAACAGCTGTCCTATCCATATAAATCTGTGTTGTTTTATTTTTTTTAATTCAGATTCAAAGAGGTGCCGTTCCATTATCTAGCCCAAATGTAGCATCAATTTTAAGAACTTATTTTATCCTATTTTATTTCAACTCAAGTAGATACGTTTGTGGTGGTACATTTTGATTATATCTCATGTACTTAAACCCTTTTTACCATGCTGGTCAATAACCGCAATAATGAAGACATTCGTATATATCTCAGTTACTCAGAAATAACTGATAAGTTGCAATTATACCGCAAAGGATTGAAGTCATTCCTCTTTAAGCTTTAACACTAATATAATTTGCTTAAATCACCTCTTAGAGTGGCTTTTGCCTAGCCTTCAAGTTTCCACTTTCAAGCATACACCAGTCTAGATTTGCTTGGCCTTTCAAATCACCCCGCTCATTCCTGATGAAATGTGATTTTAAATAGAGAGAGAGAGATCATTTGAAGATGCTGAGGCAGGAATTGAATGAAAAGCAGGAAAACAAGCTGTCATAATAATAAGTCAGTAAGATACCAAAGAACAAAAGGGGGTCATCAGAGACTTCTTCATATGCAGTCTGCAAAACTGGGCCATCTTACAGACTTTCCAAAAGAATCATTTGTTGCCAGAGGTGGACTGTAAGTGGAATCAATAATAAATCAAGGAGTGAGATCTAAAGAGGAGAGAGCATTTAAGCAACGGAAACCATAGCCCAGTGAGGCTTGTAGATTTAAGTGAGACCACAAAAGGGGAAATGCATAGCAACTGCACTTCCTTCTAAAACCATTATGAAACAAAAGGAAGATGTTTTAGGCAAAACTGGATCAGAGAAAACCACAAAAGATAGCAAGGTGCAGCAGACAAAATGAAGACAGATATTTTTATATATCCGTTCAAGCTTAATTGGTGTTACCCAAGGGGTGATTGTAAGAAGTGAAGGCAAGATAGGTTATATGTAGATAGGCACAAAGAATCACAAGAGTGCATGAACAGGAGTGTGTATTTCTGTGCTCAAAAGAGAGAGAAATCAAGGAAACAAATTAAGTGCTATCAGCAGAGGCACTACCCTTGGGTCTCAGACAAAAGGCTGCCCATATTGTTAGACAGAGTGAGGTAACCATTTTATGCAGTAGCTTTTAGATATCCGGAATGCACAGTAATTTTTTATTTAAATTGTTGTTTTTTCTTGTTTTTTAAAAATTTGAAGTACACTAGTAGCTGTGATTTTTTCCCCTGCCATACATACTAGAATAGCTTCAGTATTTTGTATCTTCATTTCAGGATGGGGTATCATTTCACATGCCGCCTGTGGTCTACAGGGTCTAGCCTTGCTTGTTGGGAGAAAAGAAGGATTTATCTGTCATCTATGCCTTCCATTGGATGAGAGTAAATATGACCACATAGATATTAGAGTGGATTACAAGGCATCCCAAGCTGCCTGCTGTGTACTGTGAGCCAGAATATGTAAAATCTACTTGTTTGGATTATATTTCTGAAAATCTCCTGGAGTATCCGTGGGGTTAGAGTCCGAAAACATAACTTTCCAAAGCCTAAATCTTCTGCAGTGGATGCTTTATTTCCAAATGGACAAGCAGAGTGAGAAACCCTTCACTCAAAGATGTATCACCTTCAGTCAACACTTATTGATTTTTACTCCAACCTAGTTTGTATTGCCAAGCAGTTTCTGGGAGTTGCTGTCAAAAAAAGTAAGTTTCCCAAACTCTGTCTTTTTTTTAATAGAAGTGATAATTTTAACATGGCTAATATTTCCCATTGCTTTTTGTTAAGTGGAAAAAAACTGCTGCATTTACCAAAATGGTTCCTTCTAAACAACTGGTAAGAGGCAAACTCCATAATGAACTTATCACCCTGTTTCTAAGGTAACCAGAAATCTTCATAATAATACTAACCAATCAGTCTGTACCTCTGTGCCTGAGGTGTATAAAGTGATGCAAAGAAGTCTCACTAACATGTCTGACAAAGTGAACTTGATCCACGAAAGCTAACATGAAAATATAACAGTTAGTCTTTAAAATGCTACAGCATTTTTGTTTTTGTTTTGTTTTATTGTCTGATATGCCAGAAATCTTCAATGCAGGTTTAGCACACATATGCCACATCAGTATTTCAAAAACACAGAGGTGTTATTGTCACCTCCCAAGGCATCTGTAATAGTAACATCTTTGTTAAATGGGTTGATCAACTAATATCGTAAGTAATGATGGCCTTGAAAATTTTTAACACATCCATCAAAAATACATTGCATTTTTTTTTTAACAAGAAGAGTTAGATCAGGAGTTTTCAGCCTCTTAAAGCCAGGGACTGGGTCAGGCATCTTCAAGGTGTGAATGACCATTTTGTACTTCCTCCACCACATGGTACTTCCTGGTGTGGTGGAGGGAGGGGGCGGCACATGAAATGGTGCCATGGGCTGCAGGTTGAAAATCCCTGAATTAGAGGTTTGCTGCTATTCTGCATACCTCTTTACTTCTTAGTTCTGTAGGGCCTAGAAGGGCAAATATTGGGATACAATAACCAAAACTACATTTACTATCAAAACAAGCTGAATTAAAACCCAGAAGTTTTGTTCAGAACTTTACTCTCTCAGAATTTTAGTTGACTGGTAGTTTTGGAGGCCATGCTACTTTAGGTACATCACAAGAAGGCAGGAATTTCAGGAAACGACAATAAAACTGGGAAGTGTTGGAGGCAGCTGGAAGAGAAAAATCAAAGAGATGGATTGTTTCATTAAAGGAAGCCACAGTCTTGGGTTTACAAGAGTTGGGCAGAGCAGTTGAGAACAGGTCTAATTTAAAATAAAGCCTGTTAAACACTCAGACAAGGTCACACCACGTGGGACATAGGACTTAGCTAAGAGTCCCATATATCAGGCTTAGCAGTACTGTACAGTACTTAGATATTTCCTCATTGTATCAGGAATCTGATTGTTAATTTACACTTAGCCAGATAGTGTGACATTTTGTATACCTCCTTTGAAAGGTTATTGATTCAAGGACAGCAGTATTCTTAAAATGGAGGCTTAGTTCAGGGAATATTTTGTTGTTGTTGTTGTTCAGTCGCACAGTCAACTCCGACCCTCTGCAACCCCATGGACCACTGCCCGCCAGGCACTTCTATCCTCCACCATCCTCCTCAACTCGCTCAGTTCTGTGCCCATTGTCTCTACAATACCATCTAACCATCTCATTTTTCGCTGCCCCCTTTTTCTTTTGCCCTCCACCTTTCCCAGCATCAAGGCTTTCTCAAGTGAATCCTCTCTTCTCATTTGATGTCCAAAGTACCTTAGCTTCATCTTTACAATTTGACTTTCTAAGGAGCATTCTGGGTTGATTTCTTCTAAGATTGATCTGTTTGTTCTCCTTGCTGTCCATGAGACTCTCAAAACTCTCCTCCAACACCACATCTCAAAGGCATCTATTCTTCTGCGCTCAGCTTTCCTAATGGTCCAGCTCTCACAACCATACATTGCCACAGGGAATACCATTGCTTTGACTATACGAATTTTTGTTTGCAATGTGATGTCTCTACTTTTCACTATGCTCCCCAGGTTTCTCATCGCTTGCCTCCCAAGAATATGTGTACCCATATATCTAAGTTTAGTGCATCAGAGGTTTTTATAAGTGTTAGCTTACTATTCAACAATTTATTCAGTAGGTCTACTTTAGTTGGGTCAATCAGCAGCATTCTGGCCATTATTGTTATTCTATAATAAGAACTTTTGTTTTTTAAACAAACAAACATAAACCTGTGGACTGGTTTAGTTACTACTGCTGCCTCTTCAATATTGTACCTGGGGTACACAGAAAGTGTCTCCTTAAAGACTGTGGTATTTTTGAAACACAATCAGGTGTACCCTGGTAACAGCAACCTTGTGTTGCCAGCTAATCTTTCTCACACTATGTCAGGCAAAAGGAACTGCAGAATGAACTCATCAAATGGTGCCTTCATCTTGGCAATTTCACATATGGCCTAGACATGGGAGAAGGAGAATAATACTGTTCCTCAGTCAGTCTCTTTCAGCAAGAATCACAGAACATGTATGAGTTTCATAGAAAGAGATGGGGAAATTTTGGGGTTTTCTGGACTAAAGCTCTCAGAATGCCCCTGCTATTATCATTAAAGAGAGTTTTGAGAGTTTAAACCAGTGGTTAGGGTCCTATGGCATCAAACTGCTTGCATAACAAACTGTGCCGTGAGTGGTTTGCACACTCAGAAGTTATGCACACAGGTATCCATAAGCCCAGAGTCACATTTGTGAGTGGGGTAGCATAATAATAATAATAATAATAATAATAATAATAATAATAATAATAATAATAATAATAATAATAATAATAATAATAAGAAGAAGAAGAAGAAGAAGAAGAAGAAGAAGAAGAAGAAGAAGAAGAAGAAGAAGAAGAAGATGATGATGATGATGATGATGATGATGATGATGATGATGATGATGATGATGATGATCTTTGTTCATATTAGTTTTGTTATTACAATAGTGATCACCATTTTTGCAATAACTTCAACCGGTGAACTCATGTTACTTCAACAGTGGCTCATTTACTTCTGCCAGCACTGAATACAATCCCAGCCTCAAAAGATAAATTTCCCTATCTTTCTGGCCACAGCTTAATCATCTCCCATATAAGTCAATAAAATCTATTGATCATTTGCAGAGCACCAAGTTTCTTCTGTCTGCATGTGAGAAATTATGCCATATATTACAAATGTCATATAGGTCACTATCAGATGACATGGCTATGAAATTATGGACTCTACCCACGGTAAATATCTGGAATTGATGAGTGAATATTTGATCTATCCAAGAATTGCTGACATATTTTCCACTCACATCAGTTTCTGATTTAATCCCTAAATGCATAAACAAATCACAAGTTGAGGCAAAGTGACAAATGCATGTACAAGCAATTGTAGAGCTAGACTCATCAAGAGCGCACATGGCTCATGCATTCACCTCTCTTCTGTAATAACTGAAGTTCCATTCTGCTCATGCTTAGCTGTTTGTTCTAGATCAGGAGTCAGCAAACATGGCTCTCCAGGTGTTCTTAGACTTCGATTACCAGAAGCCCAAGTCAGTACACCTGCTGATCAGGGCTTCTGGGAATTGAAGTCCAAGAACATCTGGTGAGCCAAGCTTCTTGACATCTGTTCTAGACTAAGGATAGGTAAGAATTTTGAACTTACCAAAATTTGAAATGTCTGGAAAGGTTATCCTGCTAGAATAAACCAGTAACTCAACATCAATCATCAAGCAGCAGTTAACTAACCTGACAACCCTAAGGACTAATGACCTTGGCTGGTAAAGTCCACAGGGAAAAATGAATAGATGCCACTTGAATCCATCTTGATGGAGGGCAGAAGCTTCATCAATACTAGACTGGAGCTGATGAGGACTTTGTATGCAAAATAGGGATCAGGACCAGAAAATGACTTGTGGAACGGGATCAGAATGGTGTTAGAGCTATGCTGTCCATTTATGGTGACTGTAAATGTACAGAATGTCTGAATAAGGCTATGCTATTTTTTATGCAGGAATTAGCATATGAGCAATGCAGAGAGGGATAATTTCATTTCAGTGTTTCCAATTTTAAATAGTTTACTGCTGTTCACATTTTTTTCAACATTATAAAAAAATCAAAGATGAAAAATTATTTGACATTTTTCTAATTATTTATGAGGAGCAAGATGTAAAGGCATTGGAGAAGGCTGACCTAATCAGGGTGTTGGAAGATGTTGACATCCTTCATTGTTTTGATTAGGACTAATATTAGGATTAACACTTGTAGTATTAATTTACATTTAATTCTTCATATTCTGTATGAAACTTAGCTTTGGCAATTGCACAGAGAAAATGAAAACAACTTAAACAAAAACATCCAATAATTCTTAGGGGTTTTTTTGTGCTGTTTATACCATTCACAAACTAAAATACCTAACCATAGGTGAAAATTTATATAATATGCTATGTCTTCATGTGCATTACACCTCTTCCCAGGCTGTCAGCCCATACCTTGTATCAGGGAAAAGAACTATTTCCTAATGTCTCCCAAGGCTTGAAATTGCTATTTTTCAGTTAGGCCCCATTATTGGCCTCATAGAAATCCTATGTCTTCTCTCTGTCTCTTGGACAGCATGTTTTTCAACCATGTTTTCAGTGTCAGTGTACCCGTGTTATCTCGCTGAGACCCATGTTTTGTCTATATGCCACAGCACTCTCTGTGCACGTGTGTAAACAATGTATTGTTTTGAGAAAGTTATTCTCTGTTGCTCTCTGTTACTTGATTGGCTAAAGCTATCCCACCTGACGGCAGATTCTCCATTTTGCAGAGAAGTGGGTAGTTCGTTTCTGCCTCACCATGGATTAAGATCTGTTTGGTTTAGAGTTCGTTTCTGCCTCACCATGGATTAAGACCTGTTTTGATTTAGAGTTCGTTTTTGCTTCTCCATGAGTTAAGACCCCGGACTGTCTGCTGACATGATTTTACTATGATTACCTAAAAGATCTTTGACTGTTTACTGGACTGATCTTATGGATATGACCTTTTGATTTCTGCTTTTCCATGGACTTTCTTACATGAACCTGAGGAATAAAACAGCTGTTTCTCTTTGAAGATTGTTGTTTTCCTTATCACACACACACATGAAGCAACCTATGCTACATTACCAGAAGCCTCCTTTGTTTTGCTCTATGTTCAAAGGCCTTACTGCCTGAGCATAGTAAGAGTTCCTTTTAATCTCCTCGGTTCACCCAGAAGTGGTGATGCAAGGGTTAAGTTCCAGTGAGAAGAAGAGGCTCAGGAACTGATAAGGAGGTGCCCTTGTGAATTGGGACAACCAGTGGCATGATACCTTGGCTTTCTTTAATCTAAAACTCTTATCTCATTTATTGTTGCAATGATTTCTTTTGGTATGTTTATTCCTTCAGATTGCTACTGTTTTTTCCAGTCCATCCTTGTTGCTGCATATCTTTTAAAATGCATTTTATTGTACTCCACATATCTTGGCTCTCATGGTGATAAGTGACAGGGTACAATCCTGCTCTTTAATGTAGCAGTTTTGCCATAGACTTTGGGTGTTTCATACATGAGATTTAAAAAAAAAATTTCCATGCTAATGAAGTTATGCCTTTGAAGGTACATTTGCATGGTGTGGCTTTTTTATTACTTTACATGCAGATAGATTTGACTGACTACTTAATGTTTCTCTGTCTCAGAATTTGCAAGTAACTTGGTTACTAACTTAGTACTTATGTGTCTTTTTTACCATGAGCTAAGGATTTGTTCTACTTGGATGAGAACTTTTTCACTATAACTAATTCTTTCTGGCTTTATCTATTTTATAAAAATTAGAAGAGCTGACTAATTTGGGGATTTAGAACTGTAAGCTGTCACTAGGTGGCCAGAATCCTAATGGTTATGATATGTTTGCATCTAGGAAATTGCATATAGAGCTCCCATGGTGTAGTGGTAAAGCTGCAGCCAAACCTCTGCTCACAATCTGAGTTCAATCCTGAGGGGTTCAAAGGTGACTCAGCCTTCAGTTGGTAAAATGAGTACCAAGCATGTTTGGGGCAAAATGCTAATTTATCTTCTGAACTTCTCAGAGTGGTCAAAATACCACAAGAGAATTGCTGCAGTGAACTCAGTGGTTATGAAGCTCAGCTTGTTAGCTGGAAGGACAGCAAGTCGGCAGTTCAAGACCTGAGTACTGCATGACAGAATGAGCACCTGTCTCTGTTCCAGCTCCTGCCAACCTTAGCAGTTTGAAAGCAAGAAATTGCAAGTAGAGAAATAGGGACTACTTCGGTGGGGAAAGATCTTGGGGACATGAAAGGAAACTCATTCGGGCATCCCCTGAGCAGAGTTCCTCCGGCAAAAACCTTTCAACCCAGAAAGGTGCTTGATTTTAAAAATGTAATTGCTATTGCTATCTTAGTGACAAACTGCCATTCATTAAAGGACTACTAGTTGCAATCTTGAGCATGTGCCCAATCATGCAGTCAGGTGTCACCCATGAACAGAACCAGAAGCTCATTATGGAGCAGAAATTTGTTGCCAAGTCTTTACTGATTTCATTTACGTAAGTTTAAATTGTGCATAGATTTTCCCCCCAAGCTCAACTCCTTCTTTTTGAACCAGAAGCCAAATGAGGGCTGATTTACCATATGCCAGAACACCAAAGCCATAGTCTGCAGGTAGTATCCATAATATATTTGTCATTAAACAGAAGCTGAACACTTAGAAAATATCAACGCTGCTCTGACAATAGTTTATTACTTATCTGCTTGACACATGAGAAGAATTTTTATGGCATAACCTGGACTGGCACATATCGCCTAATTTACACATGTTGATTTGTAAATCACAATCCAGTGGGACAGGATTCCAAATCAGCACACTGAAGGATGGATTTTATTTATTCATTTATTTATTCACCTGTAGAAAATTCTTGTTGTTGTTGCACTCCTTCTGGAATGTGGATAGCATTTGTGGCATTTGTGCCCCTATGCGCAAGAGCACTAAACAATAAAACCATGCTGCATCTAATGCCACCTGTGATGTTTTTCAGCCAAGATGATGTCTTTCCTACACTCTTCTTCCTTCTCCTCCTTTCATTTCTGATTATGTAACCAAAGAATGCTAGTCTTCCATATTTTATGGACACTGCCTTATTCCTAGTCCAGGGGTTCCCTAACTTTTTGCATTGCGGGCCGATCACATGGTTGAGAAGGCTGGTCACATGGTTCCTCTCACTGGAAGCTGAAGTAAAATGCATCCATGCATGCAAAACCACTGCCATAAATGCACCCACGGCTGTCATAAATATGTTTATGACAACCACAGGTGCATTTACTGAAATGTTTTGTGCATGCATGGCCATGTTTTACTTCCACTTCCAGGAGCGGTCTGGGAAGTGCAGGCCAGATGGAATGACTCCATGGGCCAGATCTGGCCCACAGGCCATAGTTTGCCCCCCCCCCTTTGTAAGTATATGTATTAACTGCAGGTCTGGCTTTAGTAACAGAGAGGTGTCTGTAATAAGTTTACAGTTAAATTTGTTTTTATTTGTTCTTGTTGCTTTATGATGCTTGTAAGCTGCTTTAAGCACTATTTAGTAGTAGAAAGGTGTGGCAGAAAAGTATTGAACAATACTATACTATCCTGATAATACTACAGAGCTGAACTTGCAGAAGCTTGCAGACACTGGGAGGAGGAACTACATATCATGTTCAAGACCACGGTTGCAGCAGTGTGGCCCACATCCAGCTCACTTGTCTGATTAAACAACACATGCAATGCCTGGGTAAGAATTGATTCCATTTGGTATATTATCAAACATATCAGGTATACAGATAAAGTCTATCTTAGCACAGTTTGTCATCAGTTATGAAACCATGAGTCATAATTAATTGGTTCTCTAGCTGTGATTATTCCTCCTGTAGTTCTGCTACTTATTACCTCCTTTGCCTCAATACTATATTTCATTGTCAGTAAATTTTTAGTTACTATCTGTTTTAATAAAAGGCTTTTTAAATCAGCTTGTGCTATGGCATTTTATTTATTCCTCACTTAAAAAAAAATAAAAACAATTTAAAACATACTCATTAAAAAAATTAGTACATTTTAAATTGTTTTTAATTCTCTGGGTGTTTTAATTTTATGCAGTCTTAATGGCATTTAACCGTAATGTTGTATGTTTCAACATGTGCTTGTTTATTATCTGTTTCAGCTGTAATTTTGTAGGCCACTCTGACATCCAGTTTTGGGGAAGTGGTGGAATATTAAATAAATAAACACACACATAATAAGTTCTATCCTGACAGGGCTCAAGGTTGACTCACCCTTCTATCCTTCCGTAGTCGGTAAAATGAGTACTCAGCATGCTGGGGCAAAATCCTAATTACTTTGTCGGTTGCCCTTGTGAAGTGCCCACTAAGCACTATGGGGTGGTCTATAGGTGTAATTGCTACATACATGCAATTTGCCATTAATTTCTTAATTATTATTTCTCATTTTGTAAAATATATACTGTAGTAGAATCCAGGAACCAAACAAGACAGAAGTGATATTTAGGGTTTTTTTCTCACCATTGATGTCTCTGTGAGGTTTACATTTGCCAGCAATATCCCAGGAATGTAGCCTCTATCTCAGTGGTTAACAAGCTCTCTTGTTAGCTGGAAGGCTGGCAAGTCGGCAGTTCAAGACCCAGGTACTGCATGACAAATTGAGCACCCATCTTTGTCCCAGTTCTTGGGGATGTGAAAGGAGCCTCATTTGGGTGTTCCCTGAGTGGAGTTTCTTCTGCAAAAATCCTTTCAACCCAGAATAATTTTTGACATGAAATTATATATATAGCCCAGCGATGGGATGTAACAGGTTCTCACCAGTTCTCCAGAACCGGTAGTAATTTTTCCCAGTGTCCCAGAGAACCTGGAGTAGCTTTTGGGGGGAACCACCTTCGGGGCATACCTTTTCACTGGTTCCCCCAATGGGCATGCATGCCAAGCACTTGGTGTGCATGCACGTCTAGTGCTTGGCACATATGCACGGCCTCCTTGCTGTCCTCCCAAACGGGGAGGAGGAAGAGAAGCTGCTAGCCTGAAGCTCCCTATAGCCTGAAGCTTCCTATTTTTATTATTTTCTATTTTTTTCTTTGGCCCCACCCATGACATGACATCATGATGTTAGCTCCTCCCACACTGTGATGACATCACGGTGGGGTAGTAAATTTTTTGACATCCCGCCACTGATATAGCCAACCACCCAAATGTGACTGATCATGCAGAAATTAGGTATTAAGAAAAGAAAAACCTGAGAGAGAAAGAATACACTTTGAAAATGAAAATTATTCAGTCCTCTGATATCAGTGGCAATGCTGTTACTATTGTCATTATTAATGACATTGCATCTGAAGAATGTGTAAAGCATACTAAAAGTGATTGCTGATGCATATTCAAATTGGACGCCATCAAAGACTTCTGAAGGCATTATGGGTCTAAGAGAGAAACAGCTTATTGAGCTTCTGCTGAGCAGGAAGGTCTGCCAGTTGAATAACATGGAATCACACAGCTTGCACAAATATTGTCATTACAAAGGCAACAATCTCCTGTTGGAAGACCTGAGCTTTGCTAAACTATGTCAATACTTCTACATGCAGCAGAGTCCTGTATTACTATGCCAGAGGGATTTTCTGCTTAGTGGAAGCTCAGTAGGATACTGGGCACAAGCAGTTACATTCTTGAATAAATCAGTCCATGGCAATAGGTGTCTGTGTAGGACACAAATGTACAATTTTGGCAAATATGAGGTATCATGTTTCACCTACTAGGGCCTCTTAGAAGCCAAAGAGGTCACCAAAATGCACGTACGTGCACACCCACGCACACATGCACCACCACCACCAAAATTGGGAGTCACTAGAAGTCTACTAATGTTGAAAAATAGACAATTTTGAGTGTTAAACCTTGTAGAGAATGTCATCCTCTCACCCCCAGAAATTATAGAACCATGCTCCTGTTGACATTAAGTCTCTTTTAATTGGGACATACACTTCTAGGTTGGTGTTTCTTCATTGCACTCATACCTTGAACGCACATTTAAAATGCTTCAAGACAAGGAAATTCAAAGAAAACCAAAACCAGTAAACTGAACAACTGGAAACCATGCCAAGATCATTCTTGCTGTCACACACACAGATTCAAAAGGAAGTTTGTCCTCTTGCAGTCTTCCTGGAGGATGATTGTCCTCCACCACCCAGGAAGAAGAATATGATATCATTTAATCAGCAAGACTGTAAAATTCATGTGGTTTGCAAAGCTACCACAAATAAAACAAAGTAAATTGAGGATTAGTGGTGGTATGATTAGAGTAGCCAGCAAAGTTAAGTAAAAGTAGCTGAGGCATGATACCTGTAAATAATTGCACATAAATGATTAAATAGATTGCACTGTACTAAGAAACAAGTGTATGTGCAGGCAGGGCAAATGCAACTCAGGGAGAACAATTCTCAGTCTGTCTCTGTTCTGGGAGGGGAGGCCGAAGCTGCATTTGGCATGGCTGGGCTTCTATATCTATTGACCCCTCTTTTAGCTATGAAATGGACCATGGTGGCATTGTGGTTAAGATGCTGAGTTTGACAACCAGAAGGTTGGCAGGTCAGCAGTTTGAGACCCAAGTGCTGTATGACAGAGCGAGTGCCTGTCATCTGTCCCAGCTTCTTGCCAACCTAGCAGTTCAAAAGCATGAAATTGCAAGTAGATAAATAGGTACCCTTCAGCAGAAAAGGTAACAGCGTTCCATGCACTGTCTAGTCATGCCTGCCTTATAACCACAGAACCATCTGCAGATGCAAACAATGCTGGCTGTTTGGCTGTAAACAGAGATGAGCCCCTAGTGTTGAACATGACCAGCTTTCAGGCAAGGAAGACCTTAACCTTTTACTATAGTTAAGAAAGCCCTGCAAGGAATACTGACTGAATGACAAAGGAGGACAAAAAATAATCAGAAGTTGGGTAATGACATAACATGCCTTTCAAGAAATCATCATTTTTTAGAATACTGAATAAAAGAACGCCATGGTGCAACCATTTGTTGCTAGTTTCACTTATGGGCAGCAAAGGAGGAAATAAAGGATTACTAAATAAATAAGCTCTGCTCTTGTCCATTTGAGACATGCTGCAGCAGGGTCTTGTCTGAGAAGCTCACATGTGGAGGTTGGAGTAAATGGAAAAAATGATAAACATAACACCAGCATTTCAAAATTATGCTTGGAATAGTGTAATGATTTCTTCTCCAGCACCAATGGAAGCAGCACATGGGCAGCAGAAATCCTCTTCAAAATTGAGGCTGAAAAGCATCTCCTAGAGAATACTGATTTAGTGATTCATACTGTGCAAGATTATGCAGGACAGAAAGCAATTTGTTCCTTTGGGCTAGAAGATGGCAGGACTTGTTTAGCAGGTTCTTCTTAATGGAGAAAAGCTTTGGCCGAGACATATAGACTGTAAGGAAAATTACATGGTTACAATTATAGTGCTGGCTCATAACAAGCACTCAGAACTTGGACAAGTTACTTTTCTGACTCCAGTTTTGAGAGATCCGTTCTTTGGGAATTCTGGGAGCTGTAATCCAAAACAGCACTGTTTTTTTCCAAGCTCTGCAAGAACTATTCTTGTTGCCTCTTTTTCACAAGCCAGCAGCAACACAGATAAGATATGAAAGCACTACTTGCAGGGCCATAGCCAGGATTCCAGATTTATTTTAATTTTTTTTTTTTTTTGGGGGGGGGAGACTGATTCTTTTTTTTTTCAGGAGGGGCAACAATGTCACACTCACATATATAACATTGGCACCACGGGGGCGGGGTCTGTTAGTTCAGGAGGTTTTTCTTGTGCGGCCCCCAGGGGCCCCCTGGCTACGGCCTTGACTACATGTTAATTTGCAACATCAGTTCATCATGTCCAGGGATATCTACCCTGATCAACAAAAGTTCCTAGGAGAGCATCCAACTCCCAACTTCCAATAATTTATAGGGCTGGTGGTAGCAGTAATTTTATTTGATGCTTTCAGTGCTTTCACATTTTCCCAATGGAGGGATGAAAGAGGACACTGATTTGCATAAAATTGTACATACTGATATTTATGTATCAATGCAAAGCTAGAAGTGACTTGTGTAGTTACAGCAAAATATAATGTATTTACATACATTGTAAGCTGCCCCAAGTGTGGGGTATAATATAAATGGGAATAAATAAAATTTCAGTGTGTCTCTGCATACAGAGAAGAATGTGATTAGATGAGATATGCTCTCTCTGTCCAGATCAGAGGTCAGGAAACTTGGCTCTCCAGATGTTCTTGGACTTGAATTCCCAGAAGCCCTGATCAGCAGGTGTGCTGACTTGGGCTTCTGGTAACTGAAGTTCAAGAACACCTGGAGAGCCAAGTTTCCTGACTCCTGGGTCAGATGCAAAATGTGAATTGGTGTCTTCAAGGTGCCCTTTATAACAGGCTGAACAGTCTGTCACTTGGAGGATACCTTCAGAAGAAAAAATTTCATGTAGAAAGCTATCTTCCCATAGCCAGTCTGCCATCCAAATGTTCTATTATCTTCTTGTCCCAATCCCTCTCATACCTACTAAGGTATGTAAGCCCTGTAATAATACAGTAATACCTCCCATAACGAATTTAATTCTTTCTGCGAGGCTGCACACTATGCAAGTTTTTCGCTATGCGAGTCAGACTCGCATAGCGAAAATTCCTATGGGGAAACTCGCATAACAAGCTTTTTTAGGGGAAAAACTCTCATAGCAAATTTTTTCGTTATGCAAGTTTTCCCCATAGAAACGCTCATTATGCGAGTTATCTATAGGGAAAGTCTGACTCGCATAGCGAATATTTTCGCTACGTGAGTCAGACTTGCATAGTGAAATTTTTTTTCATTATGCCAGTTTTCCCCCATAGAAATGCTCTCTATGCGAGCGTTTCCATAGGGGAAGTCTGACTCGCATAGTGAAAATTTTCATTATGTGAGTCGGATCACTTTTTGAAAAACCCGCTCGTTATGTGAGTTTTTCGCAAAGTGAAATGTTCATTAAGCGAGGTTTGACTGTACTTTCTCTGGCAAGAAAAGGTCATCCACTCAGCCATTGAATCCCTAGTGAGAGACTTATTTTATTTATTTATTTGATTTGTATGCCGTCCTACTCAGTAAAAACTGACTCAGGGCGGCTCACAGAACCCCCAAATATAACTTTCCATGAAACAACAATATTACAATATAAAATATAAATATAACAAAGCACATTACCACATAATAAGATACAATGGGGTAACAACAAATAAATCACAATATCATAACATATCATAACACATTACAAAAACAAAAAAGAAAAAAGGGGGGAAATCGTTCATTTAAAAGTCTTATAACAGCATCCTCAAATGTCCAGCTTTTAAAGTCCCACCCCACCACTCAGCTCCTCCTGCTCCCCCTCAGCCGTGCTGGCTAGGGGGGCGTCTGGCATGTAGCAGTGGCAGGGGCAACAGCAATGGCCATCTGGCTTTTAAAGTCCTGCCCCAGCGCTCAGCTGTTCCTGTTCCCCCCCCCTCAGCCTGGCTGGCTAGGGGAGCATCCAGCTTCCCAGCTTCTTATTTATTTATTTAAATTTGTATGGGCCCCCACTCACCAAAGTGACTCTGGGCAGCTCACAATGCAATTCCACTTCATCTTACATAAAAGACCTGACACACCATTAAAACCAGAGGCGTAGCTACCGCCGTATCAGCCGTATCAATTATACGGGGGCCCCGGGCTACGGGGGCCCCCAACGGCAAAAAATAAAATTAAAAATAATCTCCTCATAAAGGCTCTGTTGCGGCAGCAGAAGCTGGTTGAGGATCCGCAGGGAGCCCCGACGGTACCGGATCGCTTCCAAACCCATGGCTAAGTTTCCACGGCAGGAGGCGGAGCCGCAACAGAGGAGGGAAAGGGGAGGCAAGTTGTTCACCAAGCCTCCGCTGGGTCCTAGTGCGCCCGATTCATGGCTCCCATTCCCTCGCCCCATCCCCGGAGAGCATCGAAGCCGTGTAGACCGGCTAAGCTTCGCGTTAATTTCAGTGGAATTCCGAGCCTTAATTGGGTCTCTTTCGGGGAAATAGCAAAAATCCGAGTTTAGTCATAATCACAAGGCCCAGCTGCTTCCGAAGAGGTGGATTGATAGGTTAAGCTGCCGAGTTAAAAAAAAACAGCACTTTTTTTTACACCAGTGCAGGACAGAATGAGCTCCCGTCTTTGTCCCAGCTCCTGCCAACCTAGCAGTTCGAAAGCAAAAAAAATTGCAAGTACTGTAGAGAAACAGTGTTCCGTGCGCTTGTCATGCCTGCCACATGACCTGTCACCCCAGCGTCGAGGTGGAGAACGCCGCCCGGGCTGGCGCAGCCTGCCAGGGAGCCCCTGCGGCGACCGGGGGGAGGGCCTCGGGGCTGCCTCGCTGCGCCCGCTCGCCTTCCACAGCTGCCCCTTGCCTTCGCCGTGCGCGTCGAGGGAGCGATCGTGCGATGGCAGCAGCGGCGGCGCGGCGGTGACAGCAGAGGCGGAGGAAGAAGAGGCCCCAGGATTAAGGTAAGTGAGGTTTTTGTGTTTCGGGTGGGTGGGTGGGTGGGTTGAGGTGTGTGTGGGTTTTTTTTTTTTTACATTTTAATTCTATTTTATTTATTTTATTTTTATTTATTTTATTTTTATTTTGGCCCCGCCCATGACGTCATGACGTTGGCTCCCCCCACGACGTCATGATGTCATGACGTTAGCTCCGCCCCCCATATAAAGGGCCCCCAAACAATTTTTATACGGGGCCCCGCCAAGGTAAGCTACGCTTCTGATTAAAACATATATAAAACATATTATAAAATCTATTATAAAATCTCCACAGCAAATAGAGAAACAGACAGATAAAACCTAAAAACCCGGGTGGCAATTGGCATGTTTATATTAGCCAGTGTGTGTGGCTGCTCCTCTATCAGCTCTTCACACCTGTCGGGCCAGCCATGTCTTCAGCCCTTTCCTAAAAACTAACAACTCTGGCTGAAGATGAAGGTCCATTGGCAGGAGGTTCCAAAGGGCCGGAGCCGATACTGAGAAGGCCCTCTTTCTCATACTGGAAAGGTGAACCTCTCCGACTGATGGTACCTTTAGAGAGCCCCTCCAGTCTGCTCTCATGGGATGGGCAGACAATTGTGGGGCCATGTGGTCTCTTAGGTAACCTGGTCCACTATCATGTAGGGCTTTAAAGATTATAACCAGCACCTTGAATTGCACCCAGAGGCATACCAGTAACCAGTGCAATTCCTGCAACAAGGGTGAGGTGCAGGCATACTGTCCACACTCCATTTTCCCCTCTTTACAACAAACCCTGTAACCATGCCAGTAAAAGAAAATGTTCTGCCATTGAGCTATAGGCTCTTCCTTTATGTTCATCTGTAGCCATTGCTGTGATCAGTTGGTGGGAAGGTAGAAAAAGTTACACAGAAGTAAAATTGAGGTTGGTAATATAACTTCCTCTATTTCCACTAGTTAAATTTTGAGTCCTGTTGCTTACATAGACTAAAAGCCAATAGCCTTCCCAAAGAAGACAATTGCCAGCAGGTTTATGGAAACTTCACAGTTTTGTAGGTTTACAAATAAAGTTTTGAGAAAGAAAACATGATGGGAAGGGAAGCCAAAAATAGCTAAGTGAAGAGAATATATTTCCAGTGACCATAGAATCCTGACTGACTGCTAGGAAAAGAATTAACAGGTGGGGAATTGGGGAAGGGAAAACAGAGTCCTAGTCAGTCTTTCTGAAAGCACATGGAAAACACATCTGATAAGGAGACTGCAATGGTTCTACTCCCTTGTACTAATCAGACAAAAATAATAATCTGAAGAGTGGGAGGTTGCTCTATCTATGCAGGCTATCCACATGAGTGAGAACACACACAAACTTGTTATCTCCCACAAATAGATTGCATGAGATTGCTCCACAAGTGGTCCAAATGCATTCTTTTTCCCCATGTGATTACACCCTCATCCTCTTCAAAGTATCACTTTCATATGACAAAATATGATGAAGGTGCCCTGGGGGAGGGACCATAACACATATGGTGTCATCACACTTTCAGAACAAATGCATGAAGTATTGGAACAGCTGGCATTCAGAAGAACCACACCCCACACTATGATTCTTGTTCTTAATAAGCTGTGTATTTTTGTGGAGAGGCCAGAACAAAGAAAAGAAAAGGCTGAATCCTGCATCCCTACATGTCTCCTTTCTCCAGTGGTCAATCACCTGCAAATTAAGACAATAGGGAAAGACAAAGGGTGTTAATTCCTTGGCAGAATATGTTTCTGTTCTGGTTCCTAGTTTTTCATTCCAAATGGCACAATTGTTGCTCAAAACCTGGGCCTACTTACCCTTTTATTATTATATATGTCACCTGTGTAATCTTCGTACCAAGCTGATTTTAGGATACTTTAGCTTCAGTATGGGTTTGATTTTTTTAAAATGTTTGTTTTTGTATCAGAGATTACTCTGGGTTGAAAAGATTTTTGGGGACTCCCGAATGAGGCTTCTTTCATGTTCTCAAGTGCAGCTCTTGGGTATTGAAACTCATCCTTCCATAATCAGAAATTTGAAATTAAAGAACAATTTGCCCTTATTTTAAAGATTCAACCAGCCTTTCAGTAGTCTCTGGAAGTTACCATCTTGTGCCTACTTAACCGTACTAAATTTAAAAAAGGCTTCCTAGAAATCTACTGATTACTCTGTAAATGGCTACAGGTGATGCTGGATATAACGATTTCTCTGGATCACTACTGATCTAGTTTTTTTAAATTAGGTGTATCATTGTAATGATTTATCCTTCTCATTATTTAGTGTCACAAGCTACAAATTATTTCTCCTTTAAGTTCATACTTGGCAGAGTGCCTAGAAAGCATTAACATCATGAAATATTTCGTCTGTGGTGATCATTCACAGATATTGGCCAATGAAGCTCATTCAGAGATCTTTCAATTAGTAGACTAGGAAAAGCTTCCTGGTTCTAAGTCCCAGAGTAGAATAAGGTGGAGCTCTAGAAAGCTGCATTCCTGCTGAACCATGTTGACAGACCAAAGAAACCAGGAGAAGCCATATCAAAGAGCAGTTAGGGACCTAAATGAGAAATGTATTGCAGGGAATTGGCTTTTTAAATTATTATTATTATTGTGTTGAATTGGAATGGTGGTGGTTTTTTATTTTATTTCATAGACTACAAATATTATAATTGTCCATTATAGGAGTTCTATCATTCAGCCACTTTATAGACACCTAAATGGTGCTCACCTGGAAGAAAGGCCCCAATTGGAAAGTTTTGAGACCGAGCTAAGCTTAGCCTGCTGTTCAGAAAGAAAACCCCCAGCCAGCACTGGGGCAGGAACAGTTAGCCAGAACTCTCAAAATGGATGGCCTGCGGTCTAGCAGAAGCTAAAGGCACTCTTCTTTCAGATTTTATCCCAAATCTGGCCATATACATATTCCCTAAAGATGAAAAGCCTCACAGATACTAGAAATAACAACTTAAATCTTGAGCTTTACTCATGGTTCAATACAAAGCAATTCAAATCCTGTCTCTAAGAGTTAATAACTGGAAAAAATGAACCTGCTGGTTTCATTTTCATTTTCTTCATCTGCTTTTTTTCTATTTGTGAATGTTTGTAACATTCTTTTATAACACAATCTGAAATAAAACTCTCATCATCCCTACCTTAGTGAATCATAGTTATGAAATTTGATGGACAATTGTGATTATATCCCAAAGGGTGGCATTAATCAGATGCCTTTCATCCATCTCAGAAACATCTCTGTGGTTCCAACAAGTATTTTCTCTCATTCCTCTCCTTTACTACCTTCACGTATGCTTGTAAACACATCACAAAATTAAAAACAAAAGGCACTGAATTTCATTCCCAACCAGTCCTAATTCTAAAGTGTTGGTCCAAACTCAGTTGTCAGACCTGTCTAATAAGCAATGTATACTCTTCCACCTATGAAACCTAGACACAAAATATCTGATGTTGGAGTGAATGAGAATGGTTACAGAATATGGTGAGCTATCTCTAAGCCAGAGGTTCTCAACCTTACTGCACCACAGGCCGGACAACTCCCCCTCACACCGCGCCGTGGGCTGGACAAAATGGTGGTGGGCACATTTGTGCATGCACTGGCACATCTGTGTCTGCTTCCACTTCTGGGGTTGTTGCTGTGGGCCGGATGGAACTGCGTTGGGGGCCAGGGTCAGCCTGCAGGCTGTAGGTTGCAAAACCCTGCTCTAAGCCCTCATGGTGTTCAGTAACTGTTGGTTCCAAGAGACATTTCTGTTTTCACTAGAGTTTTAGCAGTCAAGCTCCTTCTGTGTTGGCACTTCCTTTTTCTGCTACAACAACTGGTACTGAGTATTTTCATTATAGGATTTTTAACTCAAAAAATTCTGGAGCAACCTTCAGTGTCTTTTATACACCCAAACAATTCATCTGAAGATGACCAGAGGTGACTTGAACTGCTCTGTATCTGCTATAAGAGTGATGGTGAGCCTTTTTGAGACTGAGTGTTCAAGAAGGAGTAAGTGGGCAGGGATTGTGTGTGTCCACACACCATGTGATGTCAGCAACATGCCCCCCATGGGTACTCCCATGCCTCCCATGGGTGCTCCCCTCCCCCTGCAGGTGCTCCCCAGTTCCTGTGGGTACTCTTTTTTCCCTGGGCACAGGCACTCCCCCCTTGGGTGCTCCACCCCCCCCAGATTGCTCCTCATCCCCCCTGGGTGCTTCCCACCCCCACAGGTGCACCTGACTCCTAGGAGGGGTGGGGGTGGGGGTTTCTTGTTGCTTTACCTTGTCCCCACCAACACCTCCCAGGCAGGATTTCAGCCTCCACTCTTGCTTCCCCATTGGCAGAGGGAGAGGGGTGGTGTGGAAGCAGCACTGCCATTGGCACTGACTGTCTGGTGGGGTAGGGCTTCCCCTCAATAGCACATATGCCAACAGAGAGGCCACTCCATGCCACCTCTGGAACATGTGCCATAGATTCACCATCACTGTGATATAGTAACATACAGATATCCTGGTTTCATCTTATTTGTACATTGTACATTGTCCCCAAAGTCAGTGTAGATCTCTGGTGAAAACACACCAAATGTAAGAGAGAATAGCTTAAACCTAGGGTGGGGCAGGATCCCCACTTTCCCTAAGAGATGCTTGCCAAAGTTGCAGGTAAGGAAAACCCAAATTTCTCCTTTAACTATATTGTTAGCAGACTTTCAAACCATGAAGAAAATATTTACCATTTTTTCTATATGTATTTAAGATTTCCAAATATGGAGTATAACCAAAATCATTTTCCTAGGGATTCAATGTCAAATAAGACCTGTGTAAGAAATGGTATGGATGTGGAGCATAAAGGAGAAATTCATTTCCAGAAAAAATGGCAAATGTCCTCCTTTGGGATGGATAGTACAGTATTCCATTTGAAGAGCTAAAGGAGGACAATACTTCTTTTGAAGATGTCTTCTTTTTGACAAAATATAGTCTAAGACCTGTTTTGGAAAATAAATCATTAAACATGAATACCAAAGACATTGAAGTTGCCCATTCCCAGTTTCTCACTGCACTGCTGAAGCAATGGATGGCCAACCCAATCTGTCACAGTTGTATGTGCTTATTTGAGATTCACTGTAATTCTGTTTAGTTTTTTTAATTGAAGAAACCCTGAATTTCCCTTTACATATAACTTAAAAGATGAAGTTTTATGTAAATCAGTGTCTTCATCTAGCTTCCTTTTCTGTAATTCCTGTCTTGCTTTCTGCTGATGCATAAGTAGCCTGTTTGTTACCAGAATATGAACCAGGCATGTGAACTGTGATTCACATGTGTACAAAAAATAGACTTAGTCAAGGATTTTGTGTGATTCCAGGGCAATGATGGCTAAGAGCAAGGAGCAGAATACATCCTTCATATTTTTCACTCAACATACATGGGGTCAGTGATTTGAGTTGCGGAAGAAAGAAATCAAAAATAATGCAGTAGATTTAACTGCTGGCATCATATGACAACTGAACCCCCTCCCCATAAAGCTGAAGAGAAACTACAACCACTGTGACATTAGAGAGTAATGAAACTGAGATGTATGTATATATGCATGCATGCATGCATGCATGTAGGTAGGTAGGCAGGCATGTAGGCATGTATGTATATATGTCCTTTTTCAGCTCCTCTGTCAGCCATTTCATAGAGCTGTAAGTAGAAGAGAAAGTCTTGTTGAGCTATCTTTTTCTATTCTGAACTGAGTTCCTTTGTCTTCTTTACCTCATTTAGCTTACTTTACTAAATTCTACTGAACCATTTTTACACAATTGTGATTGAATTTATGTGTTACTGTGGAAAGATTATTGTTGTAGGGGATTGTTGGGAGGTAAATCAGACAAGGTGTTGTGTACCTCCCCCTGGTCATAACAATTAGCCAGATTTGTTAACTCTTTCCCTTTCAAAAACACTGTCTCCCACCCCCTCAAAAAAAATTTCCTGATGTAAATTGTCACAAATTTCATGGGTTTTCTATCAGAACAAGCAGCACTGGGAAAGGAGGACAATTAAGAAAGCTAAACAGGTTGAGAGGTTGACTATGCACATCTCCCGGTGTTGATAATCAAAGTCTCACAATGCAGGAAAATATGTATGTTGCACTATATTCTAACTTTAAATTGTCCAATGTGTTTTGGCTCTCAGCCTTCTTCAGGGGCATAGGACTTATTATTATGAAGAATCTCTTTGCATTTATTAGGTCTGTAACCAGCTCCACTTCGGTGGGAAGGTAACAGCGTTCCGTGCGCTCCGGTGTCTAGTTATGCCTGCCACATGACCATGGAAACGTCTGCAGAAGCAGACAGCGCTGGCTCTTTGGCTTAGAAACAAAGATGAGCAGTGACCCCTAGAGTTGGATACGACTGGCTTTCAAGCAAGGAAAACCTTTAACCAGCTCCATGTACCTTCCTGAATGCACCAGTTCCTTCTGCCATTACTTCTTCTACGGTTGCCAATCCCAATCAAATTCTAGTCCCCGCCCCCTTCAAATGGCTACTGTAAAATATATTTAGAAGCATTGGGCAATGCAGTCATGGGACACCTTCTGACACAGCTGGCAGTGAGCAAATAACTGATCCAGCCCTGACATCTGTGTGCTGTAAAGTGTTTTCTATTTGGTTACTAGGGAAGTGGTAAGAGTTCTTTCCCCTTCTGTCTTCCATAGATGCTCTAGTTGTAGACACGAGGGGGGGGGCAGCCCAAACTATAAGTGCATACTTATTTGTTTGTCACTTGAAGTGTTCACAACTTTTCAGACTACTTTTCAGACTCTTAAATCAGTGAACAGAACACAGCCTAAAACAAGTAACTTCTTCTTCCTCAAGTACTGTATCAATTTCAGATAATGGTGATAGTCTTCCTGTTCGTAACTCCTTGGAATAATTCTTCCAAGGACATTCCACACCAGTCTCTCAGGTTCTTCAGTCAAGAGGTCTGTCTACATCCTAAGGAGCATCCCTTGCATAATGAATTGAAGTATTCTATACTTTATCTCATTCCACATGACATGCCCAAGGTTTTGGAGATTTCTTTGTTTAATTGTCTTAAATAGTTGTTGTTCTTTATCCATCTGGTGCAATACTTCTACATTAGTCACATGATCAACCCATGATATCCTTAGCAAGTAACTGCAGAACAATTCAGACCAATATAATTCATGTACTGTGACAGGTGGTCACTAAGAGCAAATGAGGCACTGGTATACTTCAAGCTAGATTACTTCCTATCTGCCTCACTCCTGTCTTCCTCCTTAATGGAAGCAGGGCTGTGTTCCCTCTTGCTGTCAATATATGTGATTATTTCATTGAATGTGTTTGTACCCGCTCCTGCCCCTAGCTCTCCCTATCACCCATAATTCCATGCATCTGTTCAATGTCTTCCACCCTGCTTAACTGCAGTGGGCACCGACAACAGCTGTCACAAAGAAACAAAAGAAAATTAACCAAAGTGTTCCATAGGTGGGGAACATTGCTGCATCTTCTGTATCCCAATAAGAATATTGCTTTCTGTATTTCTAAAAGTAGATGATTGCACAGTTTTTAGGCCAGGGGTGCCCAAACTAAGGCCTGCTGGCTGGATCTGGCCCCCAACACCAATTCATCTGACCCATGAAGCCCTTGTTGCCCCATAAGAGGAAGTACAGGCACATTTTACTTCCACTTCTGGGAGCAACAAAGACTTTGGGGGCTGGATGAATTGACATTGGGGGCCAGATCTGACCCACAGGCCATAGTGATTGGCCCCCTGAAGCACATGACTGGTCAATGGCCCAAAAAGTTTTGGCACCCCTGGTTTAGGCACCACTGAATGCTACTTTGCAGAGTGTGGAAAAGTTAGTTTTCTGGATTAATACTCCCAAAGCATTCCACCCCACTCCATTCTGGGAGTTGCCATCTGAAATAAACCTAGGAGCTGCAGTCTACAACGAATCTTCCACCATTCAGGTTCACTATTTTCCTTTTCCCATATGTTTATTCGACAGCAAAGATACCGAAAATAGATTCTTTATATTAATGAAAATTGATATTGCAGATTGTATGAACAGCAGGAGCAAAGTAAACCCTTGCAAGGGCCTACAGACAACCCACAGGAATGCCTTTTAATTTATTTAACTGAAAGGCTCAGGTGCCCATTTGCAGCTGAGTCAACTCCCAAACACCACTGAATGCAATTCAAACCCGCTTCTTCAAAGAAAGCACACAAGAGACTTAAGCACACCGTCAGGCACCACTCCACCTACAAGTTAGAAAATGATACTAAAATGGTATGTTAGAAAATGGTACTTAACCGCGTGTTTTCAAGGGGGTAGATTTAGCTCATGAGGGTAAACCTTTGACTGAACAGATGTAGCTTCTGAATGCTGATTTTTCTGTGGCATGGAAGACCAAACTCTGCTGAACGGTTTTCTACCCAAGTGGATTTTACACATTTGCCTGAGGCGAAAACTGCAGCCATACATGTTAGTGGATGGGTGGGAGAGGAAATTCTGAGTTTTACAGGATATTTCCTTAGTCTTGGTGCTAAAGAAACAAAATCAAATACCTCTATAATAGCATCTTATTTTCTTCCCTTCACCCTCAATGTTGTTTTAGTTTTTATTCAACATCAAGTGGAGGTTGTTAAATTCAGACGCTACCTCACCAGTCTTAATTGGTTATAAGAAATGAAATGTGCCATCATCATCGGCGGTGTTGGCGGCGGCGGCGTTGAGAACCAGCCCTATCATCAAGCAACCGATGATAGGGGAAGCAGTAGCAACCCTTTCCCCAGCTATCCTTTCTCTCTCTGCTCACTGACCATTCTGTTTTCTCAGAGGATAGACCTCTGTGTAGCACAAAGACTGCCCTACACCCTCTAAAATGGCCTGCTACTGTCAAGTATGATGTGAGATGTTTTCCTGTTATTCATGTTGAAATAGGGTTCAGCTACTACTCCATTCTTTAATGCAGGGATTCTCAACCTGCGGCTTGCAGGCCAGATGTGCCCCACAGCACCATTTCATGTGGCCTCCACTGCTTCCACTACACCAGGAAATGCCATGTGGTGGAGGAAAGGCAAAATGGCTGTCCAGCCCCCAAAGCTGTCTGAGGGAGCATGACCTGGTCCCCGGCTTTAAAAGGTTGAGAACTCCTGCTGTAATGTGTGCCATGGATTTTTTTAACCTCAGACCACAGCTAACCATGTTACTTTTTAAAAGCAACTCATTGTATTGTTTGCTTTAACAGAAACCTACTGGCATGTTATTACCTCGTTTTCAGAGTGCATTGCTGCATTTGCATTGTTATATTACTCATATTACCATTAACTTCAACTTTCCTTATTTAAGGTTATCAGGATGTGTATGTGTTCTGCTCTGCTCTTAATTAGATAAACAAGTGTGCCATGGCAAGCAGAACAGCGTGAGACACTGTCTTTTTCTTCTCCAACAGCTACATAGGTCAGGAAGTGTGGGAGGTAGCCACATGCATGTCCTGCAACATTTAGAGGAGGAGCTGTGCAGGAGCCCAAATGGAAATCCCAATTCCCCATGGACCGTCAGCCACCAAAACACCCACCATTAAATTTTTTGGTCCACACACACGCACATGCACACGCACACATGCACACACACATGACTCTTTCCCAATATTTCTTTTATATAAGTTATTTTCTGGAATGTTGAAAAAGGGACAGTAGAATGTCTTAGTTAAAATGCTTTGTTATCTGAGGTACAGTTTGGATGTAATACATTAGAAATCATTACTCTAAACCAGTATGATGACTCTTGGAGTCCTACAGGTCCAACTCTGGACCTTAAAAGGCCACTCCCATCAACTCAACCATGTTAATGTCTCAACTTGAATACTCCAGAAAACAACTTCCTCTTTTCACAGAAACTATTATACACTATGTCTACATGGCTCTATGACAAATCAAAATTCATTAGAATTCTGCCTCATTTTTCTGATGAAGCCATATCCTTATGCAATCCTAATGCACTATTTTATTTGTGTGTCTCAGCACCCTAGCACGCTGAAGGGGCTGCCTTCTTAGTGCTTCGATGCAGGCGCTGCTGTTGTTTCAGGTCCACTGATCTTCCTGTTCATTACTCCCTGAGACAAAAACAATTGCTTCCTCAGGATCTGCAGCTGTTAGGGTTATATCACCCATGCTCGGTCCCCAGCAGAACTTAGCCACTGCCATAGTGACAGTACCTACCCCCTGGGACAAGTACCTTCCTGCTGTGATTTGCCTGGGTACAATCAGTTATAGCTAAAGCCCCCTGTTCACCCCAAGCTAATATACTATTTAGTTCAGCCCAGTGGGTGGGGAAATCCTAGGAAGGAGCTGTAATTCAGGATTTGAGTTAGAAAGAGTGGAAGAGCTGGAAGAGCATGTACTGCAATTCACACAGAGGAAGATAAGGACCTGGCCATCTTGGTTTGGGTAGTAGAATTGCAATATCTTTGACTAACTTGTTTCCTGACAGCATCCCCTGAGCAGAGTTTCTCCAGCAAAAATCCTTTCAACCCAGAATAATTTCTGACATGAAATTATTGTATTATTATTATGCAACCAATTCTTCTGTATTGTGGTTGTCTGACTTTGGTCGATAAATATATCTTGGACTTTGTTCTCATTTAACTTCAAGGAGACATTTGAATTTTTACTTATTTCTTCAAGCAACTCTCATTCTGGTGCTGGTTGAAAAGAACCCAGGGTGTACAAGTTGGAGAATCCACTTTTCTTATATCGCTATTCTTGTTGTTTATTGCATAAAATATATACATAAAAATACATATATAAAAAAAATTGTGAAATTTGCATGTGCAATACTCTTTTAATTTAGATATAGATTATATAGACAGCCCATAGAGCCAGAGATTGTTACACTAGAACCAGTGGTGGGATTCAGCAGGTTCACACCAGTTCTCCAGAACCGGTAGCAGAAATTCTGGCTGGCCCTGTACATCCATGTTTTGAAATAAAGTACAGTAAAACCCCTACTTACATTAAAAAGTCTGTTCCATAGGCTTTTATGTAAATCAGTTTTTTACTTAACTTGAAGCAAACCCATAGGAAAATGATGTTTATGTAAATCAAAGCAACCCCATAGGAAAATTGAATTTTTTATGTAACTCGAAGCAAACTCATAGGAAACTGTGTTATGTAAATTGTGACATTTATGTAAATCAGGACATGGTTTAGTGCAAAAATCATTATGTAACTCGAATCTTGTGTAACTCAAAACATATGTAAATCTGGATTTTACTGTAGTCCTAATTTGGGTCCAACACAGGGTTTTCCCCTGGCCACACCCACCATACCACACCCACAGAGTGACTAGAACATGTTGTTCAATTGCTCCTGCTCCAAACATAAGCACCTGAATAAACCAAAGATCTTCAATACATGTGTTTTCACGATGGCATCTGCAACTGGCTCCCCCCCCCCCTTCCCGCAAACAGATCAGAGAAATCATGCATGGCTTGTTTAGGCTTATACATATAAAAGCCGGGAAGAAGTCTGCCTCTCTTAAATCTCCTCTTATAACTGCATCTTGTCACCAGAGTCTTAAGGTAGCTGATTGAACTCTTGTCTGTTGGAATAGTACAAGAACAGTCTAGAAACACTTTATAGTCAGAAGGACAAGCAGCAAGCAGAAACTTCGGTCATCATGGGAAGGAAGGCGAGTGTAGCCTTCATTGGGTGGGACCACAGATGTGTGGGGATTTAAAAGTGCTGCACCAGTAATTGGGGCAGTACCGTAAATCATTAATTAAGAGGACAACAAGCATCATAGCTCAGTTAAAAGCTGTTCTAATTTCCTCACTACCTGATCAAATGGAACTGCTTGCCTTGAGGGATGTTGTTACTTTAGGGGTTGATTGCTAGTGTTAATACAAAGAATCAGCTTCATAGCTTTTGCCCGAGGCAGACCCTTGTCCTGAATGATGCGCAACTTTCATGGCATTTATTTTTATGCCAACACTCATTCTCCCTCTCACCACCACCCCTAGACTTTGGCAACTGCCTAATTAATGAGTTTGTTATCAATATTAATATGAAGAAAAGTTGGCTGTCTTAAAGATATGTCAATATATACATTCCCCCCCCCCCTCCTGCGTGTGTGCCAGTTAAAGCAAGTATGCCTCCGGCTACCTTAAAATCTAAAAAACTATTAATTAAAGCTCACAGCAGTACATTGGGAAAAGGAAGAGAGTTGGCGTGCCAAAGTCTTTGGGGGGATATTGCTAGAGAAAATATGCCAAATGTCTTAATAAAGTGTGATATATTAAAATGCTTAACTTGAAATATTTTTGACACATTTCTTTCTCAACGCTTCATTACTCTCTCCTTTCTCTTTTTTTATTAAATGTGCCTTTAAAGGCACATGAAAATACTGCCTTCCATATTTTCATAATAAAAGTAGGAGAGAGAAAAGAAGAATGACAATGTCTTGCACATTATAGTAAAACTCAAAGTTTGCACTATACAGTTGCTATTGATCCATGTATCTGATGAAGTGGACTTGATCCACGAAAGCTAACGATAAAAATATAGCAGTTAGTCTTTAAAGTGCTACAATGTTTTTTATTTTATTTTATTTTATTTATTTTGTTTTGTTTTCTGATATGTATTGATCCATGTGACCTCTTAATACCTTGTTTTGTTTGCTTTGTTTTGTTCATTGTGTACTACAGCTTGCATTGGTATTTTTCTGATTAACGTATACGCTTTGGACAATCTCTTATGGAAAAGAAGCATACAAATAATTACTGGTCACAATTAGAAGGCTTCATGTGTTTGGTCAATGTTCATAGTTTATTGTGATACTCCTATGTCCAGTGGTGGGATGTCAAAATTTTTACTACCCCACAGTGACATCATCACAGTGTGGACGGAGCTAACATAATGATGTTGTGGGCGGTGCCAAATAAAAAAATTAAAAATAATTAAAAATTAAATAAAAATAAGTACACACACGCCCCTCAACCCACCCACCCACAACACAAACCTGTAAATAAATTACATAAATTGATTAAATAAATAAATAAAATAAAAATTACATTAAAATACACCCAAACACCCACCCACCCACCACAAACACAAATCAACCTACCCACCCCAAACACAAACCCATCACTTACCTGTTAGTATAAGTGCCTGGGCAGCACCATGTTGCAAGATGGATATGGTCATCAAACCAGTTCTCTAGGGTAACATGCCTTAATCAGCGATGGGATGTAACAGGTTCTCACCAGGTCGCCAGAACCGGTAGTAAATTTCCCCACTGTCATTGAGAACCGGTAGCAGCTTTTGGGGGGAACCACCTTCGGGGCTTACCTTTTCACTGGTTCCCCCACTGCGCATGCGCACCAAGCACTTGGTGTGTATGAACGCCTACAGTGCTTGGCCCGTAAGCACGTCCTCCTTGCTGTCCTCCCAAGTGGAGAGGAGGAAGAGAAGCTGCTAGCCTGAAGCTCCCTGTAACCTGCTCCCCAGGGAAAGTGATTCACCTTTGGATGTGATGTGTCTGTGTGTATTTTAATGTGTATTTAATACCTTTACCTATATTGACATACTACCACAGTTCCCAAAAAGGCCTGGTGGCCGGTAGGCCTGGCGGCCTGGCTTAGGGTTTTTAAGCAAAGTCTTGGAGTTACCTCATCAATAAGTTACACCTGTGCTGTTCCAATTGCTGTTCCAACTGGAGAACCCTTAAGGAGGTACAGCTGTTTTACAGAAGAAGAAGAAGAAGAAGAAGAAGAAGAAGAAGAAGAAGAAGAAGAAGGGATAGCAAGCAGTATTTATAGTCAGCAAGAAGACAGAGTTCCATGTCCATCAAGTATTATTTTCCTCCTCACTCTTTTCCTTCTGGCTGGTTTTATTTCCAAACAGTTGGAATAGAGGCTGTTCAAGAATCCATGGACATTAAAAATATATGTCTCTGATTCTTTCCTGAAAATTCTATCCACAGGTTTAACGAATTTGGCTAAGAAAGTGTGTCTGACAAGTAACATGTTGTTGTTAGGGTGTGTATTTAAGCACAGAACAAACAAAGAGTAAATGCAAAAAAAGAGGATGAAAAAGAAGGGAAGTCTGCCTGTAGAACTGTACACATAATGAACTTTTAGAAATAATGGCCATGTCTGGCATAGAATGTTCTCTGTACAATGTGGTGAATCCCTCAGGGCATCCAGGAATGTGGGATCCCATGTTGGGTGGCTGATCTGATTGGACAGCCACCCTCTTGCCTCGCGTTGTTTTAATCTTTTTTAACTTCTTAGTCTTAAAGTTTTAAATTCCTTTTAGTATCCTGTAGATTATAGTCGATGTTTTAAAGTTAATTTTTAAACTAATTGTAATATGCCCCATAGGATTCTGTATTGTTTAATTTGTTTCTTTTAACACCAATGTTTGTAAGCCGCCCAGAGTCGGGTTCGCCTGATTGGGGCGGGATATTAAATTTGACTAAATAAATAATAAATAAATAAATAAATAAATCCTTAGACAAGGCAGAAACCTGGGCGGATGGCACAATTCGGGTATAATAGTTGGGCACTTAGGGGACACCATGAGCAATTTCCACAATACAACCAGCATTTGTTTCTCACAAATAGTGTTGGAAATGCCTGCAGGGATATCTCCCCCACTTAGCTGGCCTGGGTAGTAGCTATCAAAGTAGCGAGCCCTAGGGGCAAGGGATTCACCCATCTGGTCTGGGTTGAGCCAAGGTGTCTCCTGCTCTGGTATCACACTACCAGCTCCTCCACATGTCATGGGATTGAATGAATGTAATAAATGTGGCCCAAGTCTTTTACCACAAATATGTGCCCTGCCTCTTTATTTGACAGGTAAGGGGGTAAATGCCATTTTACATTAGTGGGGAAAATTTCATCAACTGCTCTGTGCCTCTTCAGTCTACAAGCCATAGGCTAATTATTGAGGGGCAACTGCAAGGTCCATGCTGTCCATGCTTTTATATACAGTGGTACCTCGCTTAAAGAGCATAATGCGTTCCAAAGGATTACTCTTTAAGTGAGTTTGCTCTTTAAGTGAAACACCATTGTAAATTACCAATGGGGGGGGGGTTGCAAACCCCGATTTATTTGTTAAGAGAGTTTTTGTTTGGTTTTATTTGTTAAGTGAAGCGAATATTCAGAGAAAACTCTGCTCTTTAAGCGAGTTACTCTTTAAGCGAGGCGCTCTTTATGCGAGGTTTGACTGTATATTATGATGATATAAACATGTGTAACAGAGAGCCTGTCCAATAGAACGGTCCTCTACCTTCGGGGACATGGGAATTGCACTAGAGTGCCCAATGCCTAAAGAAGTCCACATCTTTAACCAAAATGTTGACAAAATTATTAACCTCCCAATTTAGATGACAAGGTCAATGAAGAAATATTAATGTTATGAGTACCTGAGCTCCAAAGGTAAAGGTCTTCCTTGCTCGAAAGCCAGTTGTATCTGACTATAGGGTGCGGTGCTCATCTCAGTTTATAGCCAAAAAGCCAGTGCTGTCTGTGCCTGCAGACATTTACGTGATTATGTGGCAGGTATGACTAGACACTGGAGTGCATGGAATGTTGTCACCTTCCCACTGAAGTGATACTTATTTATCTACTTACAATTTCTTGCTTTCGAGCTCAGCTGCTAGGTTGGCAGGAGCTGGGACAGAGATGGAAGTTCACTCCATTGTGCAAGATCTGAATCTTGAACTGCTGACCTGCTGACCTTCCAGTTGTCAAGTTCAGTGTCTTAACCACTAAGCCACTGCAGTCACACTGCTGGCTAGAAAAGCACCCAAAATGGGCAAAATGCTAGTAAGGAGGGGGCTGACAGAAGGAGCCATGGAGATTATGTTGTTGCTATTGTGTTTCTTGTAAGAAGGGATAGGAAAAACTACATTAGACGTCCTATTCAAGGCAGGAAGAACAGTTTGAGTCTTAGGGAAAATCCCATGAGGGTGACAACAGCAAATATTCATGTTGGAAGACTGCACAGAAAAAGCTAGCCATAGGTGGGGGACCTCTGCTCTTTTGAAACCCCTGTTACAAACAATATATGCAATGGTTCCTCACATTATTACATTCTGACACCTCAAACAGAGGAATGACTCTACAAGCTATTCTGTTCAAAGTGTCAAGAAGCATTCTTGTTTGGAACCAAAAACTGAATTATTATTTCCTATCAGAGAGTAAACAAAACAAAACAACAAAAAACATTGTGGCACCTTAAAGACTAATTCCTGTATTTAAAGGTGCCACAACTTTTTTGTGGAAAGTCGACAAGTCATGAGTTCAAGATCCGAGTACTGCATGAGGGAATGAGGGCCAGTCTCTGTCCTAGGCTCCTGCCAACCGAGCAGTTCAAAAGTAAGAAACTGCAAGTAGATAAAGAGGGGCCACTTTGTTGGGAAAAGATCTTGGGGACATGAAAGGATCCTCATTCGGGCATCCTCTGAGGGGAGTTCCTCCTGCAAAAATCCTTTCAATCCATAAATGTTTTTGTCTTTTTTTTTTTTGGTTTTGTTTACTTTCTGATAAGCTTGCACAGACTAACACAGCTACCCCTTCAAAAATTAGTCTTCCCTGTTTTTTTATTATTTTCTCAGCATACTCCTTCCAGGTTTCCTGGATTTGCCTGCAGCCTGGAATCTTTTTACCTTTTACCCATGAACATGATAGGGATGAGGACAGCAGGGAAAAGAAACCTGCATTTTAATATAATTGTCATGGCATTCAGCTTTTCAAGGTACTGTTTTATAATAAGCAGGATAGAATCAAATAATAAAAAATAAATCTCTGCTATGGGATAGCTGAACAGAAGATGCTTCCATATGAGTAAATGGATGTGGTCATTTCCGTCACACAGCCTTATGAGTCTGAGCCTAAACAGCTACCAGGAAGTTCAGTCTGGCAGCTGTAATATGGGCTGTAAGATCAAACAGTCAGAGATAAGAAAGCAAGCAGGGGACATATCCTGAGAAAGAAAGGAGTAGTCTGAGCGATGAAACTAAAAACATAAACAACACCTCACCCACCTGGATTCTCAGAACAGTAAACTGGGTCCTAGATAACATATTCATTATGAGAATTAAGATGGGTGAGGTGTTGTTTGTGTAGATACTTGTAAAGCATTATTGCCAAAGTGACACACTCCTCCACATATGTGGAAAGGCTATTTGGGAAAGTGGCCAATGAAATGGCTCTCACAAGAACCTCATAGATAGGACTTACTTCCATGAACTAGGTTAGAAATCACTATATCAGCCAAGTTTAGGTACAGTCAGGAACACTTGGTCACAAAGAGCTCCAGTGTGATTATAGACCATCATATACCTATATAGGAATTTTCTAGGGAAAAGCCATGGAATTTGTGTGGCAGTAAGCACAGTTTGGAAATGCTGTGATGCTGTTAAAGCAATATTTATCTCCAGTAATGAAGTTTATATTTATCTTCAGTAACAAAGTTACTGTAATTCCAAGATCTGACAGGTTTGTGCCTAGGATGTCATTAACATACTACATTTTATTTATATAATTTATCAAACTTAGATCCTGCCTTCTTGCCAAAAAACAAACACTCTAGTAGGTTAGCAGATTAACTCAAATATAATCAAAACAGGTAATAACATGGCACGCCCCCATCAGAGAAATGGAATTAAAAGAAGAAGGGGTGGCAGAAAATGAGATGGATAGATGGTATTGTAGACATAATGGGCACAGAACTGGGTAGGTTAAGGAAGAAGGTGGAGGACAGAGGTGCCTGGTGGGCAATGGTTTATGGGGTCGCAAAGGGTCAGAATCAACTGTGCGACTGAACAACAACTATGTAGAAGCCAATCAAAGCCAAATTAATTGTGTTATCCAGTGAATGTAGTCAGATGTTTTCACCAGTTTGTAGTCCTGCTTGACTGATGTTAAGAGACCACTAGTGTTACCCTCCACAGATCAGGAAAAAAAAACAGAAAAAGATTGTGTGGTCTCAAAAATTATATAAATGCAAGAGCAGGTGATACCTTTATTTTTAATTAATAATTCTGTACTACCAAATCAATTCTGACTTATGGTAGTCCTTTCCAGGATTTTCTAGGTTGAGAATAGACAAAAGTGGTTTACTATTCCCTTCCTCTGAGGGCACCCTGGGACTGCGCAGTTTGCCCATGACTACACTGGGTGGCTTTTCTTTCTGGAGGCTTGGTTAGAAATCAAATTCCTAATCTCTGGCTCCACAACCAGATATCTAAATCACTGAGAAACCAAGATACTTTGTTAGGTCACTAAAAATATATATCAAACAACTCCCTTCCGATATTAACCTGCCTTGCTCAGGCTGTGCACCAAGATTTTCTATATAGTTCAGGAAAAAAATAGAAATGCTCCATTTCTAGATTAACTTTTATCCAGCCAAATAACAAACATGAGTTTCAAAACAAGAAGGGGTGGAGGTGGGGAGCAGATTATTTGATGATTCTTTGTTTGAAAAGCTGGGAAGGAAATCCCAGCTGACTACTGCCTGGGTTCAAGTCTGTAACCTCACCCTCAAGGCCATTTGCAAGTTGTGTTTGAACTTGCCTTAAGAAGCAGATTTGTCACAATTATCTGCCATGAATTTTTTGAATCTCATTTATGTTGTTTGTTCAGTTTATTTTAGTGATATAATAAAGGTATCACCTGCTCTTACATTTATGATTTTACTCTACTTTCCTGTTGCTGAGGGTTGCCTCTGAGGAACTCTTGCTGCTAGAAGCAAAACTAATTACAGGAAATACACATTCCCCTTCACATGTAGTTTGACTTGAGGCATGTGTTGCTGTAGCCCAAGAGTTCTCAACCTTTTAAAACCAGGGGCCAGGTCACACTCTCTCAGACAGCTTTGGGTGGTGGATGGCTATTTTGCCCTTCCTCCACCACATGGCACTTCCTGGTGTGGTGAAGGTGGTGGCGGGTCACATGAAATGGTGCCATGGGCCACAGGTTGAGAATCTGTGATCTAGCCAGATCATCAGGTTTGGAATGCTGAGTAAAACTGGGCATATTAACTTCTGGCTATCAGCAAAACCTGGGTATTCCACTTCAACAATAAGTCTAAGAGTACATACTGCAGGACGGAATGAGCTCCCGTCTTTGTCCCAGCTCCTGCCAACCTAGCAGTTTGAAAGCAAGAAATTGCAAGTAGATAAATAGGGACCACTTTGATGGGAAGGTAACAGCATTCCATGCACTCCAGTGTCTAGTCATGCCTGCCACATGACCACAGAAATGTCTGCAGAAAAAGACAGTGCTGGCTCTTCGACTTTGAAACAGAGATGAGCACTGAAACCTAGAGTCAGATACGATTGGCTTTTGAGCAAGGGAAACCTTTACCTTTACATACACAGTAGAGACTTAGACTCTTCAGTGGATTTGCTTTTTGACCAACCAAGAGTCATCGTCATCTGCTGCTACTCATATCTGAATATATATTTTCCTGGAAATCATTTTCACGAAAGAAGAGTGACAAACAGGAAAAATGCCATTGGCATGAATATGTTTAAGGTGGATCCCAACTTGTCATGAAATGACCCACACACTGTGATCATGGAGCCATCTCCTGTGACATGTATGAAATGAGACATGCAGGATTTAACACCAGGACTGCAATGGACTGCCATAGCCTTGAGGATATGCACCTTGAAGGTGCACCTTCACAGTCAGTCCATCTGCCATGGCCTCTTCCGCCTCCATGACTGACCGTTGGGAATCAGAACAGTAAAGTGGTTCCTCCTCTGCTCACTCACCACACCTAAAGGAACTCATCCACCTATAGCCATTGGACCCTTTGGGAAGTCAGGTTATTTACCACCTCTCAATAGTCAGTGTTGAGTTGCTGGCTATACAGTCTACTCCATTACCATAGCGGGATGTCCGGCCAGACAAAGAGTATCCTTAATTTATCTGGACTTAGATGCTGGATCAAAACCAGAACATATTTCCTAATTTATATGGAAATGAATGTTGATGCTGCATGTTGGAAATATACTGACATCACAGATAGAATAGTCACCTCTCCAAGAACTGGAGCCACCATAAATAATGTCTCAAAATATCTTCCCAGACCTTTGCCACTCTTGAGCTATATCAAAAACTGCTGAAAAACTCTGAAGAATTAACCAGGCTACACTTCTTCTAAAGTCAAGTAAAACCTGCCCCCCAAAATAATCTTGTGCCATATTCAGGTTTAATTTATTTATTTATTTATTCAAATTTATTATCCCGCCCCAATCAGGTAAACCCGACTCTAAGCGGTTTACAACATAAATTAAAAGAAACATAGATTAAACAATAAATTCCCAAGTAAGTGTAAAACAGACTAGACAGTCCCATCATACCCTACGCATACTACAATTTAATTTAACAATTTAAAAGTTGAAACTATAATTTATAAAATACTAAAAGGAATTTAAAACTTTAAAAGTTTACAAAAATTAAAATAGCGAGAAGCAAGAAGGGTAGCTGTCCCATTAGATCAGCCATCCAACATGAGACCCCACATTCCCAAATCCCCACACTTGCCCTGCCAGCCTTGTTTTTAGGCCCTTCCGAAAGGGCAGGAGCTCTGTCTGTAGGCGTAACTCAGTTGGCAGGAGGTTCCAAAGGGCCGGGGCAGCCATGGAGAAGGCCCTCTTCCTGTTGCTAGAGAGATGCACCTCTCTAGCCGATGGAATGATAAGAGAGCCTCTCCAATCCGCCCTGGTGGGACGGACCGATGTTCTTGGGGTGACGCGGTCTCTTAAGTATCCTGGCCCACTACCATACAGTGCTGCTTTAAAGTCCATATTCAGGTTTGCCTCACAGTTAGGCCAAGCCTAAAATACAATTTGTCATTTTAAAGTGTTATAATAATATTGTAATAATAATTTCATGTCAGAAATTATTATGGGCTGAAAGGATTTTTGCTGGAGAAACTCCACTCAGGGGACGCCCAAATGAGGCTCCTTTCATGTCCCCAAGATCTTTTCCCACCCAAGTGGTTCCTGTTTATCTACTTGTATTTTCTTGCTTTTGATTTGCTAGGTTAGCAGGAGCTGGGACAGAGACGGGCGCTTAATCTGTCATGCAGTACCCAGATCTCGAACTGCCGATTTGCTGGCCTTCCAGCTAACAAGGCGAGCTTCTTAACCACTGAGTCACCGCAGCCCCCAGTGTTGTACAAGTAAAGTGTTGTACATGTAGCAAGTCATTGTATTGCCCAATAACACAATATAGATTTAGAACACAAATGAAGATACCTTTAAAATAGTATTTAGGGGAAATTAATACAGTATTTGTGGCTTTCTCTATTAACATTTTGATTTTCCAGAATGTGCCAAGATATAATGTTGTTTTTTTCAGAGACACTCTGTATTTACAGAACAGATGCTAGCAGGATGGGTGTGTTTGTTGACCAGGCATGTCAGAACTGCAGTAGGTTGGATGATTTGCATAGCAGATGTGTCTTGTTTTGAACTAACTCATTTAAGAGATAATATGCATTTCAGGGAAATAACACAAATGATTGGACAACAAAAGTTAAGTCTGAAAGGCACTAACATTCTAGTCATTAAGAATTGCAAATAGGTAGTTGAAGCACTCCTTCCAGCATGGGTGGGCAATATATGGCCCACAGGCTGTAAATGCTCTACTCAAAACATACAAAAATGATTGAGAAAGGCAGGGGTTCTCAACCTTTTAAAGCCATGGGCCAGACCACAGCCCCTTTGATAGCTGAGCAGGCTGGACTGGTAGTTCCCCCACCATAAATGGTGCCATAAAATGTGTCTGAGGCTGTTGCAAAAGTGTCCTCTTCCACTTCCAGTGCTGGTGGTGGTGGCTACACAACCCACATGAAATGGTACTGTGGGCTGGGGCCAGCCCATCAGCTGTAGGTTGAGAAACCCTGCTCTAAGGAGAGTAAGGGGTTGTTTTTGTCATTGCTACTAGATGGTGCAAGGAGGCTGACCCATTGTAGAAAACTCTATTATTATTTTTTTTTTTTAGAATATTCAAAGCAAGAAAAGAAAATTCACCATATTTAAATGACTCTTCTCAGGGGGGGGGGGCAGCAAGTTTGAAAAATGCTTCCTGGCTGTTCTGAAGTCACCCAAGTCTGCTATAAGCCCTAAATTGAGCAGCAAACAATGTACTTAGCTTGGTGATACTGGAATCCAGAGTTATAGTTCCATTCATTCCCAACTTCACTGGATAGCTGATAAATAATTTATGCTCTCTCAGGCTTCATTGTTAAATATACTCACTTGGGCCTCAATCCACATGGTACCTCCAGCTGAAGTGGACCCAATGAATCAATGGAGCTGATGGAAGTGTTGACTCACCAGTCCAAGATTAGCAGGAATAGTAGCTAGAGTTAGACTCTGGAAACAAGATCTGTAAAACCAATAAACTCATTTCCAAACCAGACATACTTGAGGTCAGACCAGTGGCCTTCATTGCCTTTTCTAGTGTGTCAACTGTTCATGATAAATGCTTCAAAAACTTCATTTTGTTTGAACACCCAGCAGCCCTGTGAGATGGATTGCAATTTCATACATTTTGAAATGCTTGAGCAGGGCTTAGATAAAGTGACTGCTCCAATGATACAAGGTGACTGACCGTAGGCAGAGAGCTTATGATCATAGGGAGGGAAAATACCAGTCAGGACTGCTCCATTATGACTAGATCAAGCTCCAGTTTACAGTCTCCTAGAGAGAGAAGATCCAGCAGACCTTCCACTGGGCTTAATCCATCTCTCTCACATGCTGAATTTACAACCTGCTGGAGTTCATAAATGAACAATCTGTTGTCCAGCATTACTTTTTCTTTCCCTCTCTAAATAATTCCTTTCATGTCATGTATTTATGTAGGCCTCTGAATATGGACAATCTCATTTCAGATCTTCATAAACTGCTCTGGGGATCCTTGAGAATGAAAAATAAATAAAATAAGACATAGAGCATCAAGGCAAGGCTTCCATAGCCAAGATCAATTAGATAATTCCTATACCATGTTTGTCAGTGGCTATATATTATATTTCTGTCCTTTTCATTTAAAAAAAAAGCCCACAAAGTAACACAGAAATAATGGTTGCTGCTTTGGATCAAACAAGGATCTAGCCAGTGGTGGGCTGCTCCTGGTTCGGACCGGTTCACCAGAACCAGTAGCAGCAATCCGGAGGGATCGCTGGTGGGGTAGTAAACCCCCAGGCGACCGGTTCAGTCACCTCTCCGGCCGCCCTCCAGATGTTCTGGTCAGCCCAAAATGGCTGCTCAGAAGTGCGCATGCGTCAAAACTCCATTTGACGCATACACACTGAAAAATAGAAGTGTGCATGCATCAAATGGAGTTTTGAAGCATGTGCACTTCCGAGCAGCCATTTTGGGCAGCCCAGAAAGGGTGCAGTGCCTGGAGGAGTGGCAGTGGTGGCCTTTCCTTGCCACACCGCTGCTGTTCCTGCCTGCCTGCCTGCTGCTCCCCGACCCCAGGCCAGGTAAGTGACGGGTTTGTGTTGGGGGGGTTGAGGTGTGAGTATTTTATGTAGTTTGTTTTTATGTGTATTTAATGTATCTATGTATTATGTGTATTTATTTCAATTTTTATTTTAATGTGTATTTTTATTTAATTTGTATTTTTATTATTTTATTATTTTATTATTTTATTATTTTATTTATTTACTTACTTACTTTGGCTCCACCCATGATGTCATGTTGTCATGACATCATTATGTCGGCTCTGCCAATGACGTCGGCTCCGCCCACAGTGTGGTAGTAAAATTTTTGACAGCCCACCACTGGATCTAGTCCCAAAACCCTACTTCCCATTGTATGAGACTGGATGTCTCTGAGCGCTTGTGTCATAACTCCCCTATCTTGGTCCTCTTCAGAGGAGGAAGTTGATCTGTCTCACCAGGACGAAGCAAAAGAGGAATTCAGCAGCTTCTGAGAGCAGAGAATATCCCTACCAGGGAGGACTCAGAAGTTGGGGGGGGGACCTAACAGTTATGAGGACTATTGCTAAAAATAGCTATTCCAGATTCAGATTTTAGAACAGGAATGGCATTTTCAAAGTTGAACTAGGCCTAATAAGTCCTTTGAAACAGTTGTAGGGCCCCAACAATAGTTATAAAATCATCTCCAGCAGTCAGCTTCGGCACCAACAATGACAGCCTTATTTGACCAATGTCTGATGTTCTCTGTGCATACCTAGTTTGCACAGCACTCCCTGAGACCCAGCATTGACTTATGACTGTGCTTCTGCCTGCTTCCTGCTTGTGTTGAATGGTTTGTTGAACTGAACTCTCAGTTTGAACCTTGGAATCTCTGATGACAGGCCAGTTCATGGAATCAAACTGGCTTTAACAAGACGGTTTCCTGAATTTGCTGTCTGCCAATGTTATAGCTTGAAGGCAATAGTTCTCTCTTGCTGTTGCCTTCCAGCAACTGGAAGTCACTGGTGTGTTGCTTCAGAATTTGGAATTTGCATATCGACAACATTAATAACAGCCATGAATAGACCAGTTCACTAGGATTCCCACAACATCTTCCATTCAAGTACTGGTGGTGCGTAGACTTACTTAGCTTCAAGCAACATTGCTACAATGTTTTTCTGTAGATCACAAGCATTGGATCAAAATACAGTCAAACCTCGCTTAGTGAGTAACTTGCTTAGCAAAAAACTCACATAAAGAGCAGGTTTTTTGCAAAGCGATCCAACTCGCATAACGAACATTTTCACAATGCGAGTCGGACTTTCCCTATGGGGAAACTCGCATAATGAGCGTTTCTAGGGGGAAAACTCGCATAGTGAAAAGTTTTCGCTATGTGAGTTTTCTCCCTAGAAACGCTCGTTATGCAAGTTTCCCCTTAGGAATTTTCGGTATGCGAGTCTGTCTCACATAGTGAAAAACTCGCATAACAAGCAGCTGTTTGACTGTATATATGACTGTCATACAAACCTGCTGTAACACATAAGTGCCTTTTCACAGATATCTACTTTATGTTCGATGACAGGTAGCTCCAAGTGATGATCTACATATATAAATGAGCCATCTCAGCTTAATCATATTGCTCAATGTCAACATAAACACACTTCTCATGACCAATGGAGAGTGTCTACATTTGATTGAGAAGTCATCCTCATTGAGTAAGCAAGGAATGAAACATGGACAGCCACATATTTCATGTCTGCCATCGCTAAAGACTAGAAAATTTGCATGTGCAAAAGGATTAACAGTAAATTTGCTTCTCCCACCTTCTAGGGAATACAGAACTCTTGAATTGAGGAAAGCTAGCAAATGCATATACAGTATGCTATTTATACAGGCAATGTGTACATCAAAGAAGACTTGAAAGGGATGCATACATGTGGAAAGACCAGCCAGACAATGTAATTTGCATCACTTATAAGGTTAGGGTTACATCATGTGTTCCTCCCAATCTGTTTGATGCAACAAAGACAGAAAGACTCCTTGCCTCCTCATCGTATCTGTCTTTTCTTTTTCTTAAAAAAAAACTCCTCTAAGTTTATACTTCATAAAGTCACTTTGCACAGTGGCCTGTTGTCTGAGACTTGCAAAGTTATTTGACTTACAACGTGACCTAGATCTGAGCAAGGACTGCCAGAGGGAAAGTCTTGCTTAACAGTCTGTTGCACCACAGAAACCACCCAATGTAAATGGATTACTCCTTTGCCACAGGCCGTCTTGCTTATACAGGTCTTTTCTGCGAACAAACATTGATTCGTGCATGAAGAAATATTGCACCTAAAGAGTCTCCAAATCTAGAGAGAGAGAGAGAATCCTTCCCGTACTTCTGCTGCCTCTGCCACTTTCTTTGCTGTCCTCAGATGCATAATTTCATTAAACAGAAGATCTTAAAGAGCACAACTTGCCAGGGGATTTGCAGGCACTTCTGGATGAATAATAGGGGTTGCTGGGGGTGGGGGAGTGGGGGATGACTTTGTCAAGAAAGCTTCCCAGTTGATGGTCTTGTGAAAAGGAGAAAAAAAGAGTGATGTTTCAGGGTTCAAACTCAAACAGCAAACACATACATTTTCATTCATTATTTAAGTAATACTTACATATTCTTTGAAATGCATCAACAGTCTTACCATGATAAGAGCACTCAAAGGGACAGCAAATACCATCTAAAAATATCCATTAAAGCATCCACTATAACATCCACAACACTTTTTCAAACTGTGCTCTATCCCTTCCAATTCCAAAGCCACTGCTTTGACAAGAGCCCTAAATCTTTCTCCACAACCTGTTGTATATTTTAATGAGCAATCCTCCAGCATTTACTAGAATGTTGATGCAGAATGTCTACCCTTCCAACAATTTGAAATGTGTCTCTGGTCCCAAGTATTGTTTGTACAGATGAAAAGCTCTGAAGCACTGTTATACAGATAAGTAAAATCATGACAATCCTGAATTTCAATGTGCATAAGTTGTTCCAGAGTGTTAAAGTCAATTTTATTACAGTCAAACCTCAAGATAAGAATGATTCGACTTAAGAAAAACTCAAGATACATCCGGAAATCTCAGGAAAAAAATCAGGTTTGAGATATAAATTTTTAATAGGATTTTTTTTTTGAGATAAGAAACTCAATGTATTCCTATGGGAGATTACATTTAATGTATTCCCATGGGAAATTCAAGATAAGAATTTTTTGAGATACAGTATAACCAACTTTGATGAACAAATTAAATGTAGAGGGTTGACTGTACTTCGATACTATATCATTCCACCACTGAACTTTTTGTGTCATAAACACAAAACCAAAAAGATGCTTTCATTGAAGTATATGCTAGTGGTAGCTCACAAAACAAGCATAATGGACCCACACTAATCCCCGGTCATGACCATACCAAAAAAAGAAGAAGAAGTATTAGACTTCAACAAACCTCAGATTGCAAATCTCATTAGTCCTAAATGTATCAAAGCATTTAAATAAACATGCCAGAATGAGAAGTAAGATCTCTAATGTTGCAGTATAGAATGTTTCTCTAGCAGGTTCTAGCCAGCCTCCTTTTGGATATTCCAGTGAATGCTAGTGACTCCAGTTTTGAGGGCAGAAGCAATTAATCTCTTCTAGCTCTTAATCTTAAATTTACAGAAACTATCAAAGATGCTGAACCATGTCAAGACCTTGGATAGATCCTTTAATATTTTTATTAAAATCCCAAGTGGATTCATCACCCCAATACATTGAAGTCACTGATCTCCAGTAGTATCATCCCTGTGTTCCTGAAACAAAGAATTAGTAACAGAAGCGTAGCGTGCCTTGGCGGGGCCCCGTATAAAAATTTGTTTGGGGGCCCTTAGGAAGGGTAAAGATTTCTCACAAAAGAAAAAAAAATTGCATAAAATTAAAAGAAATATTTATTCATCATAATTATCTATCTGTCACTTTTTCCAAAAATTTTACAAACAATTCAAATTAAATATACACTCTGCCTTTTTTTTTTGGCAAACTGATTTATTAAATCATTTATAGCTGATGATGACAACAAATTGATCCTATAGGTAAGTAAGAGTTCCGTTTTTTTCATTTTAAGGTACGGAACCCTAAAAACAAAATTCACCCTTCGCTACAGGTAGATAAGATAAATGGGTTGGGTAGTACTTACCTTTGCAATCTAAATCACTCACAGGAGCTGGTGTCTGAAAAAATGAAGAAATTTTGGGCACTTTTTTAATGACCTCCTCCCTTTTCTGTTTACTTTTTCTTTTCGTAGCTCCGCTGGGATAATCTCTTTTCCTTTCACTCACTGTTTTTTACAAATCACTACTAATACTACTAAACCAGAAGAACAATTGTTTGTATTGTATTACAATGTAATGCACAATTAAATAAAACGCGTCAATAAACACTGCTCTCCGTCTGTGGTTTATTATCGTATCATCGTATCGTATGTACATCGATTATTGTGGGATTCCCCCGTTGAAGTAAATGACTTAAACAGGGAAATCCCACAGCCCGCGATAACCGATGTAGGGTGTTGCCAACTTTTGAACGCACGCTTTACGCGGGAAAAAAAGAAATTGCTTTTTTTGACTTTTGTCATTTGTGAAATAAAAAAAATTGGGAAGTTTTTATTAATTTTTGCTTACGCACGTTGGGGGGCCCCGTGGCCCGGGGGCCCCGTGGCCCTGGGGCCCCGTATAATTGATACAGCAGATACGGCGGTAGCTACACCCCTGATTAGTAACCTGTGACCACCAAGCATACTTACTCTTTATTAAGTTGTTCAGAGCATGACAATCCTAGTTACTTTTTTCCCCAGTACCTAAAGTTTCTTTTTGGGACTGTGGTGGCTCAACTGATTAAGACGCTGAACTTGACAAGCAGAAGGTCAGCAGTTCAAGACCCAAGTACTGAATGATTTAATGAGCTCCCATCTCTATGCCAGCTCCTGCCAACCTAGCAGTTTGAAAGCAAGAAATTTGCAAGTACATAAACAGGTACCATTTTGGTGGGAAGGTAAACAGTGTTCTGGTGTCTAGTCATGCCTGCCACATGTCCATGGAAACTTCTGCAAACACAGACAGCGCTGGATCTTTGCCTGTAAACAGAGATGAGCACTGAAACCTAGAGTTGGATCCGACTGGCTTTCAATCAAGGGTGACCTTTACCTTTACTAAAGTTTCTTTATGCTATTGCCAACTTTAAATTTGCACTGGGCCTGCTATTTATTGCCTCCTTGTGTGAGAATTGTGCCATTTTGGCTACAAATTGATCAATAGTTGGACTCTTGTGTATATAAGGCCTATTTTCTTTCAGTAAAACATGTTCACTTTAATAAGGGAAGTGATTTAGCAATGTTTGTCTGCATATTTGCTACCTCCATAGATGAATCACTCTGGCTTGTCAACCTATGTCTTATCAATTATCATTAACATTATTACATTGTATTTCTGACTGTTTTAGACAATAGCTAGCTAGTCACTATGCACTGACTTCCTAGCATTACCTTGGGGGAGGGGGGTGTCCAATAGAAATTTGGCCTCATTTTCAATAAATATTTCCAATAAATGTGACACCATTTCCAAAAGAGGATGTTTAGCAACTATCAAGGGGATTTTGGAATGATTATAGCATTTCCTCTTTTTAGCATGATAGAAATAATTACCAGACAGATAATTTCTAGTTACGGCAACACAATGGAAGTGTGTTGCCGTCCAGAACTCTTCATTTAATATTTATTGACAGACTGAGTTGGAGTGTAGATTCTGTAGCTTCCAAGCTCTATATGTTTACCAGAGCACTCAAATGTGCACCAGAACTGAGGGAATCAAAGACTTTTCAGGCTAGGTGTGTTTGCAATGAAAAATGCATTTGTCATTTCAAGTGAGACTGGCAAACCAATGTTCCAGTGAGGCTGTCTTGGACAGTATTTCAATTAGATAGCTCTTTCTTTAATAACCAGTACAGTACAGTGGACTCAGTCAGCATGGGTTCAAACCCCCCCCCCTCAGCCATGGAAATTCAGTAGGAGTGCGTAACTGATAAGTTTATTGCAACCTAGTAAAGGTAAAGGCCTCCTTGCTCGAAAGCCAGTCGTATCTGACTCTAGAGTTCAGTGCTCATCTCTGTTTATAACCAAAGAGCCAGCACTGTCTGTGTCTGAAAACATTTCTGTGGACATGTGGCAGGCATGACTAAACACCGGAGTGCATGAAACACTGTTTACCTTTCCACCAAAGTGAGAAGGACCTATTTATCTACTTGCAATTTCTTACTTTCAAATTGCTAGGTTGGCAGGAGCTGGGACAGAGATGGATGATCACTCCATTGAGCAGCACCTAATAATAACATCTTTTTTTAGAATGTTCCATTCCAAACCCCTTTCTCTTTTTCTTCAACAGGCAACAATCTTTTGCCATTAAGGATGCATTTCCTAGCCTTTTGAGTGCTTTTCAAAATAAATTGTTTGATACATCACTTTTTTAAAAAACCCTACTTTTGCTAACCTTGCAGCCTGCAGATACCCCTCTCTTGTATATGGGGTTTGCTGTTTTGGTTACCTAAAGACATGTAAGCTGTTGATAATGAAGAGTTACGTAAGAGATCGAAACCGTTTTCCTTAATTAGTTTTTCTGTGGAAGGGACAGGACTTCCCCACCCTATCCTTGCAGGAGGCCACAACAGATCACTGCAGGGAAGTCCAGCCACAAGTGAACATTTGCTGACCATCAATTTTCTCATGTTCCAGACATAATAATTTACTGCCAGTGCTGCAGTGAAATGCCAGTATCTTCTCAGAATTGACCAGAGAATATGCAACTTTACTGGAACAAACAGTTGGGGAATGAATTGGGCGTCATACTGATGGCACAGAACCCAACTATTCCAGACAACCTTTCCCAATGGTTTCAGTACATATTATATAACATGGGGGAGGAGGCAAAACAGAACCCTGAGGCATACCATAGGCCAAAACCAAGGGGTTCCCAAGAGTCCCTCAGCATCACTTTCTGAGTTCTCCCCTCTAGGAAAGACCAGGGTCACTGTAAAACTGTGCCTCCAAGTCCCATTTCAGAGAGATGGTCATGAAGGATATTGTGGCTAACAATACTGGAAGCAGTTGAGAGACTCAGCAGAACCAATAGGGATGCATTCATTTGTCCAGATACTACCAACAATTATTCGTCAACCAAAGCTATCTCCATCCCATAACTAGGCCTTCAGTCAGATAAAATTGGATCTAAATAATCCACTTTATCCAGGATTCAAGAGATCTGGTTCAAATCCCTGTTTGGCCATAGGAATACCAGGAAGGGTAGATTAGTAAAATCATTCTTAACTATCCAACTTACCTTAAAAATCCAATTATGGTCACTATATGTCAGATCCTACTTGACAGTATGTCACACAGAGAGAACAGAAAGAAAGATTCATACATTTTTTTAAAAAAAAATACACTCACAAATATCTCCATGTTAAAAAAACAGTAATTCAGTGTTTTAGCTTATCAAACTATGGTTTATTTCTGATGGTTTGTATCATATTACTTTTGAAAATTGTTTACAAGTCATGTTTTTAACAGATGCATATACAAACTTTGAGAAAATTGATTTCACAGAGTAAATCCAATATATGAATGTAGAGTACTGTACTTCCATTCATGCAGTGGAGGAACAAAAGAAATAAGTAAAAGAAACTGAAGGAGGTAACTATGTTAGTCAATACCACAAAGAATCCTGTGACCTTTAATACGAACAAGTTTTATTTTGCAAAAACTTTAATTTATCACAGCTCATTTTATGGCCAGTATCCAGCATCCATGTGTACAGACGGAGCCCAGACTGATTCCCAAGATCTCCAAAGAGGATGCCAAAGACATATCTGGACATGTTCAATATCTATTCCCTTGACAGAAGGGTACTATTCACTGTAACCCCCGTTTATTGCTTAGTATACAATGTATGTCATAGTGAGTACATGTGTTGTTATTCTAAGAAGAATCTATTAAATTGCAGGAAATCTTTTTGGGATACTTCTGAATTATACTGTATGTATTTTTGCATGTAAATTCAGACATATAAGAGCTTTAACTATCCCCATGCTCCAGCTTTTCAGGTGTAAATGTTGTTGCTGTTTTGAATAAAGTAGTAGCATATGTGCAAGAAGACAGCAGCAGGTTTGGAAATATGTTAAATATTTGCTGAAGTACCAAAAAAACAAGGAGTAGACTAAGTTAGGGAGCTCCCACTGCTTGAATTATAACTCCTCCAATCCCCCATCCAGTAAGGTAAAGGTAAAGGTTGCCCTTGCTTGAAAGCCAGTAGTATCTGACTCTAGGGTTCAATGCTCATTTCAATTTATACCCAAAGAGCCAGCTTGGACTGCAGTGTCTTAGTGATTAAGATGCTGAACTTGATGATTGAAAGGTCAGCAGGTCAGCAGGTCACGACCTGAGTACAGTACTGCCAATGGACTGAGCTCCCTTCTCTGTCCCAGCACCTGCCAACCTAGTAATTTGAAAGCAAGAAATTGCAAGTAGATAAATACGTACCACATCGGTGGGAAGGTAAAAAGTGTTCTGTGGACTCCAGTGTCTAGTCACACACCCAGCCAGTAGGGAACTCCTAATTCAGCCGAGCAAAGACTGAATTTTGTAATGGGGCCATGGAATGCTGGCTTACTATAGTGGCAGAAAGGGGTGAGGAAAGTGGAATGAATGCATTGTTACAGAGGACAGCATTTCATCCTGCAAAATTGTACTGCAATCAGCTTCAGCTTGTCTCTAGCTTGCTAGTTCGCTTAGCTACTTGAAAAGCCAAAATGAGCCAAAGTTCATCTAAATCAAATCTCTAAACTGCTGGTAGTATGCCAGGGAAAAACATTTCCTTTAATGAAAATATGTGTTGTGTGTTTCACACTATATTTCACTTGCTGAAAACCTGGCTGAAAGGTGGGATCATTCACCATTTCCACTGCATATGCATTGCTGCTGCTTGATTAGCCCTACATCATCCATAAATACAAGTATCATAGGTGTTCCATGCAATAACCTCACCGAAATCCAGTACATTTGGCCTAACACTTTTTGTACCATTATTTTAAGTTGCATATCTAACATAAGAATCAGGATTATTTCAAATTGTCTTTCCAACAGCGTACTGCAGATTAGTCCTACTCTTCATTTCCCGAACCTTCCTTAAGTGTTCTATTGATGACTCCTGATAACTTTTGAAAGCTTCATAGAGAATAGTAATCATCTTATTTCAAGCCGATGCCAATTTCAGCAAATTCAATATCTGAGATGAGCTAGAAATAGAAAGGTATCTGGTTCAAATGTTTCAGTTAATAGATACTGTAGTTGCATAAATTGCTAACAACAGTACAGGGCGGCAACATGTATGCTGAACAATGTGCTTCTGCTTCAGTGAGAGTTTCGATCTGCCTATAAGTTTTTAGCCCACTATTTGCACACATTTAAAACCAAGTTGTGTTTCTTTTCCCAGTTTCACAATCACAGCTTCCTCAAACAGCTGATAGTGGTAGGTGACATTTCATACCCACAAGGTCATTTGTTGTTGTTCAGTCACACAATCGATTCTGACCCTTTGTGACCCCCATGGACCACTGTCCGCCAGGCACTTCTGTCCTCCACCATCCTCCTCAACTCGCTCAGCTCTGTGCCCATTGTGTCTACAATACCATCTAGCCATCTCATTTTTGGCCGCCCCCTTCTTCTTTTGTCCTCCACTATATTCATCATATTCCTTGGAACAGTAACAGAAACTAATATACTATCTAGTTGTAGACTAGTTATTCCAATTTTTCCCTTAATTCCAAAGGGGGTGGTGGAATAAGTGCATATTAATGTGGGCTTTGACCAGTGGTGGGATGTCAAAAATTTTACTACCCCACCATGATGTCATCACAGTGTGGGCAGAGCCAACATCATGACATCATGATGTTGTGGGCAGGGCCAAATAAAAAAACTAAAAAACTAAAAACTAAAATAAAAATAGCACACACCCCTCAACCCACCCACCGACCCACAATAGAAACCTGTAAATAAATAAAATAAATAAATAAATAAATAAAAATACATTAAAATACACCCACCCACCCAAACACCCACCCACTCAACCAGAGCTTAAAGCTTATTCTGGCTAATCTTTCTCACACTAGGTCAGATGGAAGGAACTACAGAATGAACTCACCACAAGATGGCTTCATTTTGGCACTTTTCAACTTTTCAACAGTTAAAGAAGTTAGGTACTAAGTCTTTGCCTAACCAGTTCTCTAGGATAATATGCCTTAATGTAAATGTAAAACAGCTGTACCTCCTTAACGGTTCTCCAATTGGAACAGCAATTGGAACAGCACAGGTGTAGCTTATTGATGAGGTAACTCCAAGACTTTGCTTAAAAACCCCAAGCCAGGCTGCCAGGCCTTTTTAGGAACTGTGGTAGTACGTCATTATAGGTAAAGGTATTAAATACACATTAAAATACACACAGACACACCACATCCAAAGGTGAGTCACTTACCCTGGGGAGCAGGCTATAGGGAGCTTCGGGCTAGCAGCTTCTCTTCCTCCTCCCCGCTTGGGAGGATAGCAAGGAGGCCGTGCATAAGCGCCAAGCACTGTAGGCATGCATGCACACCTAGTGCTTGGCATGCATGTGCATTGGGGGAACCGGTGAAAAGGTAAGCCCCGAAGTGGTTCCCCCCAAAAGCTGCTGCCGGTTCTCCGGGACACTGGGCAAAGTTACTACCGGTTCTGGCGAACTGGTGAGAACCTGTTACATCCCGTCACTGGTTCAGTCACATAGCTGAGTCCAACCCTTTGCAACCCCATGGACCATTGCAATCCAGGGACCCCTATCCTCCACCATCTTCCTCAACCCGCCCAGTTCTGTGCCCATTACGTCAACAATACCATCTAGCCATCTCATTCTCTGCTGCCCTCTTCTTCTTTTGCCCTCCACCTTTCCCAGCATCAAGGCTTTCTCAAGTTAATCCTCTCTTCTCATTTGAAGTCCAAAGTACTTTAGCTTCATCTTCAATATTTGACCTTCCAAGGAGCAATCGGGGTGATTTCTTTTAAGATCGACCCATTCGTCCTCCTTGCTTTCCAGGGTACTCTCAAAATTCTTCTCCAACACCACTTTTCAAAGATGTCTATTCTTCTGTGCTCAGCTTTCTTTATGGTCCAGCTCTCACATACATTACATACATACAACATCCTTTGGCCGGGAAGAGGAATTGGACTATAGCCGCAGGTGGATGTTTTTGCATTATAATGTTTTCTACTATGATGTGTGTCATTCTACTGTATGATATTTATTGAACCTTATTGCACTGTTGCACTACATGCCGTGGTATTTTGATTGTACTGTAATGTCTATTGATGTGTAATGTGTACTGACCTACTATATGATATTTACTGTACTTTACTGTTTTGTTATATTGTATGCTATTGTATTTTTGTTTGCACTTTAATAGTGATATTAGGGAACTTTGTGAGCCATTCTGAGTCGGTTGCTACCGAGGAAAGCAGGATACAAAGCTAAATAAATAAATAAATTACTACCAGGAATACCATTGCTTTGACTATGTGGACTTTTGTTTGCAAGGTCATGTCTCTACTTTTTATTACGTCCCCCAGGTTTTTCATAGCTTGTCTCCCAAGAATCAGGCCCTTAGGTCTAACTAAACTTTGTTGAAGTGCTGATGTTTAAGCATGGAAAGAAGTTCCATCAAAATATGTGGGGTAGATTTGTATGAAATAAATTAGTATGCATCCTTATTTCCTCAGTTTCATTGACTTAAAAGTCAATCAGGTAACATGGCCGTTTTAAATTCTAGACTTAGTTGTTTAATGGATGGGGTTTTTAGTTCAGGGGTGAGGAACTTCCAACCTTAGACATTAATCTAGTCCATCACAGGTCTGGATTCAGTTCATCAGGTATATTGATCACAATATCACACCAAGTCTCCATCTCCTTCCAGTGAGGAAGGAGAATCCTCTTTTTTCTGATCAGTGTTTGAAGACAACATATACTCCTATCACCCTCATAGGAGATGCTTCCAGCACCTCCTGGAAGAACAAGCAAAGGGGTTTTCACTTCCCTGTCTACTTTCCTACTTGGGAAAGGAGCTAGAGAAACAAAACAAGGAACTTTCACCTACAATTTCCCAGGATTCCTAGAAATCCTGGTTGAAAATTTCACTTCTGTTGTTCTCTTGTTTACATGGGAAAGGAAAATAAGGGAGCATATATTTGGTTTAAGCACACATAGAAAATGATCCCTTTGGTTCTTCAACCTGATAGTATCAGTGGACTCACCAACATAAAGTGACCCACAGAGAGTAAGAAACCAGCTCCACACTACACTCCCCAATCCTGTACAATATTTCAGAATATATTATTTTGCTTAACAACAAAATATGAAAAGTTAGCCCTTATGTACACAAGAGTACTCCTGCTTATTCTGTCTTAGTTGAGCCCTAGATATCTTCTTCAAAGACCTACTTAGAAAACATCACTGGCTCTGCTTTATGCTGGAAAACACCCCAACTCTGAACTAAAAGCTCCTGTTTAATAGCCGCATCCACTGCCAGTCCACTGAAGAAGGTCACACTGCATTGTGGAATGCAACATCTAGCTGAAGATGTGAAAAGTTAGACTATTGTTCTGTTATGTGTTGGCCTTTTCAGTTCAACTCCAGTGACACGGGCTGGTTTGTCATAGTTCCAAAAGTTACATTGTCAAGCTCGGCTCAAGGCACATTTCCATAGAGATTTACAGTTAGACTAAAACTAATTATTATCTTAAATCCACATCTGCCATTGTTAGTGGAATCTATGCATTTATTTTACCCTCCTTTGACTGGTGTCTAGTTATGTGAACTTCCAAACCATATCTCCATGCCATGAGTTTCCTCCAATTCCTTTGTCTACATTATTGGTTCCCACTGGGTTTATCAAGGAAACACACTTTATTATTATGCACTGTTGTGTACTTCCTAGCTAGACATTAGAATAAGAATAAGAAGAGTGGAATTAAGAATATTTTCAGTGCCAAATGCACATTTTAATGTATGGCCAAGTGCAGATGTAGGCAGCCAGAAATCCTCCTGATGTGATTAGACTCTTATTCCAGTGGCCAGGAAATTGGAGTTTAACATCTAGAAGGCCAGAGATTATTCAACCCTAGCCCAGTATGAGTCTCAGTAGTCTGAACTTTTAAAAATAAAGCTAGAGATCCAAAATATTACTTTGTCAGACTAAAACATCCCATGCAGGACAGCTAATAGGGCTGTCCTGATTGTGCTTTATACATATAAAACCATTCCAGTTCTGATTATACTGGGGAAACATTAGTATTGGCTGCAATGAGAAATTCTATATGTTCCTTTGTCCTTCAAAAGGCACCACAGGAACTATCCTCTGTCACAGTGATTATGTGAAGTTAAAACAGGAACTTGCAGCCAGCTGATTTCTGGACTCTTTCTTGTGTCTGGCAAAGTGTTCAGGCAGCAACAGAACAAGGTTGGGGGATTAGTCAGTTGAGGGGAAGTAACATGAGGGGGAGCAAAGTCCCTGTTTTCAGTTCAGAAGTTTGGAACCAAATACCTACACACAAATATACAAGCAGATGTGAAGAAAACAGTATAAGAGCAGCAGAAAGGAATATTGTTTATGTGCATGTGTGCATGCATGAAGGCATGCGTGTGTGCGTAAGTGTCTGTGTGTGCATTTATTCATGTTCCTCAATGGTTAGCCACCTTCTCTGAGACATGAACAGAAAATAGTTGAAAGCAGAATGAGCAAATAATGTCCTCATGAACAGATAAAACAAACATCCTAAGATGGCAGCAAGGAACGTCAAAACTTACAAAAATTCAACACAGATAAAATTTAAATAATAATACATGAAATAATCAGTTCAGAACAAGATAAATTAATTCACAAACAAATTTCCAAAAGCTTCTCTAAAGAGAGCTATTTTTCATAGGCTTCTTAAAACAAAGTAGTGTTGGAGCTGAACATCACAAGGAGGGCAGTCCAAAGAGCAGGACCCACCATTGAGAATCCTCTGTTCCTCACCCTGGACCTTCTAGATTCTCAAAGGGTAGGGGCCTCAGGTTGCAGAATAATGACGTGTGAGTATGAACTCCTGATACTAAATATTAGTACCACTGCAAAACTAAAGCATAGATCAATTATCACTCTATCAGTTACTCTGGCTGTTATGTTGTCTTCCTCAACTGATGTAGGGGTGGACAAACTCTGGCCTGTGGGCCAGACTTGGCCCACAGCACCATTTCATGTACCCCATGATGACAACTCCACCGCACCAGAAGTGGATGCATTTACAAGAGCTGTGGTGATGTTTTACGGCAGTGTATACAGTGGGGGAAACCACGTGACTGGGCCACTCACCTGTCTGGGGGGCATGGTCAGGCCCATGGCATAAAAAGGATGGGAACCCTTGATGTAGACACTGAACACAGTAGTGGTGGTTCCTTAAGCTATGCATTTCATCAAGTATTCAGTGAATGCCCAGAAAAGGGAACAGGGTTATCCTTCCAGGGTATGTCCTGGTGATCTAACATCCTTCCAGGGATAGGACTTTGGTGGCTAGAATTTCACATAGGGATGGCAGGCCTCAGGGTGGTATTGCAATTATCTGAGAATTGCTATGTTTCTGTTGCCTCTAGGCAGGGAGACAAATCCTTTGACAAGTAATGCATGTAGAAGAAGGAAACCTGATTTGGTGGGTGAGGGGATGTTGACTTCAAAGTCTGTATACTCATCATCACTGAGTTGAAACTGGCATCACAAAGGTTTAGTTTTTAGTCTTAAATTTTGGGTTTGACATCTCAGGGCCTAGGAAGCTACTGACCTGGCAAGCTGGTCTCCAAAATATAGTGTTGAACATACAACTGGCAAGGATGTGGCCAGAGAAATGTAGAAGTACTGGAAGGAATGAGCAAGTGCAGTCCAACTCAATCTCTACAGGATAGCTGAATGAGTAGGTGAAGTCCCCTGTAATAGAAATGGAAAGAGAATTAATTGGACCACATTTAGAAAACATGAAGAAGAAAGGCAAAATTATGCCAGTTTGGAAGAATATCCCAGGATGGACAAAGTTTTGAGAATCCTGAAAAGTAGCAGCAGTAGTAGTAGTAATAGTTAAGGATTACATCAGAGCATTAAAAAAAAGATAAAACAGGATTTAAAGCCAAACTTCAAGAATGATATCATTTCTCATTTTTAAAAAATTCAACACCTTTTCTTTGTTTTGTAGGGTTTTAATCACATTACAAAAAGTTGCTTGTTTACACAATACCTCTTATAAATCCCTCTAGGCAGCATTGCTGGCTGAAAGATCCTGGCAGGTAAACTTCAAAAAAGTCACATTTCCAAGGTCTGATTTTAACAACATATCAAGTTCTGTTCAGAGATGGACCACTATAGTATTACACTTTGCCCTACATCTACCCCCTCCCCAGACCTGCTTCCCCATATTTCCTTGTTTATGGTTAGTTTCATTGCACCCCCTCTGCTGGCTGGGCAGCTGTGCTGCAAAAAATGTAATCTAAACTTATTGTAAGTTTTAAACTCTGTTCTTTATAACTAATTAGTAGACTTGAAACAAGCAAAGAAAGGGGTTCGTTTAAAGTGAAGGACCTTTCTTTCCTATTAATAGAAATGCATTACCCAGATGTATTTTTAAAGGAGCCATGCAAATACAATTGCTTGGCACTTTCAGTACAGTCTAGCAACTAATTATGTAATATAGCCAATACCTTTCATATCCTGAGACTTTGCTTTTCACTCTTAAAAAATAGCAGTAGCCTTGGCTGTGAATTATTACGATGTGTAATATATAATATAAGCCAAAAGTGCATTGGGATACCTTTTCCTTTGTAAGTCAGTGATAGGGTAGGGTGTGGGTGGAAGGAGACTAACTAAACCTGGCCATGCTTATTTCCTGTGTTGCAAGCCTAACTCAGCAGTTCTTCATGAGCAGAATTTCAAGCAACATATTTTAATCCCCAAGATAGGTATTAAATAGAAGACCTTCTGCAAAATAACACTAATATGTCCCAACTTTTTGGAACCTGTATTTAGCTCATTTCTTTTAGCAGTCAAGTAGACCTTTCGGGACTGCAGTGACCCAAATGGTTAAGATGCTGAACTTGAAGACTAGAAGGTTTGGGGTTCACAAGGGAGTGAGCTTCCATCTCTGTCCCAGCTCCTCCCAAGCTAACAGTTCAAAAGCAAAAAATTGCAAGTAGATAATTAGGGACCAATTTGGTGGGAAGGTAAACAGCTTTCCGTGCACTCCCATGTCTAGACATGCCTGTCACATGTCCATGGAAACATCTATGGATGTAGACAGCACTGGATCCTTTCAATCCCGAATGAATGCACGGAACACTGTTTACCTTCCCCTAGAGTCAGATATGACTGGCTTTCGAGTAAGGGCAACCTTTACCTTTACCTAAACCAGTGATAGCAAACCTTTTAGAGACCAAGTGCCCAAACTGCAACTCAAAACCCACCTATTTATCGCATGTGCCAACACAGCAACAAAGGAGGAAGGAAACACTCCCATTGAGCTGCTGCGCAAAGGGGTGGGGTGAACTCTGTGCTGGGAAGAAAGGAAGCACTCCCATTGGGCTGCTGGGCAGAGGGGTGGGGAAAATTCTGTGCGGAGTTGACTACATGAGTGCCCACAGAGAGGGCTCCGAGTGCCGCCTCTGGCATGCATGCCATAGGTTGGCCACCACTGACCTAGACCTTCTTTCTTCCAGTCTTCAGCTGAGATACCTACCGTGTTTGTTTGTTTATTTATTTGTTTGTTTAGTTAAACATACATACATACATACATACATACATACATACATACATACATACATACATACATACATACATACATACATACATACATACATACATACATACAGTGGTGGGAATCACCAGGTTTGCACCAGTTCGCCAGAACTGGTAGCAGAAATTCTTGCTGGTCCCACCCATCCAAGTTTCGAAATAAAGTATTTGTAATTCAGGTGCAACACAGGGCTTTCCCCCTGGCCATGCCCACCATACCATGCCCACAGTGTGGTAGTAAAAAACAATTGAGCCCACCACTGCATGCATACATGCATACATGCATACATGCATACATGCATACATGCATACATGCATACATGCATACATGCATACATGCATACATACAGTGGAATCCCATATAACAAAGCTTCATACAACAAAAAATCCATACAATGAAGCATTTTTGCACTATTGCCAATGCACCATATAACAAAAAAAAGTTCGTTATACAAATCACTATTGGCAATACCCCGTACAATGGGATTTGTTGTTGTTGTTGTATGAGGTATCGCCAATAATTAATCGTAAAACGAACATTTTATTTTCATTATTCAGTACATTGCCCATAGGGATCTGTATAATGAGAAAAAACATAGCGAAGAGCTTCAGTTCTGATATTGCACCTAAAAGAAGCAAAAAATGCAAGTAAGTAAAACCCCTACTTACATAAAAAGTCTGCTCCATAGGCTTTCATGTAAATCATTTTTTTACTTAACTCGAAGCAAACCCATAGGAAAAATGAATTTTACATAACTCGAAGCAAATCCATAGGAAAATGATATTTATATAAATCGAAGCAACCCCATAGGAAAAATGATTTTTTTTACATAACACAAAGCAAACCCATAGTAAGTTGTGCTATGTAAATAGGGACATTTATGTAAATCAGAACACGGTTTTAGTGCAAAAATCATTATGTAAGTTGAATTTTATGTAACTTGAGGCATATGTAAGTTGTGGTTTTGCTGTACAGGTACTTGTAGAAAAGACTCAAGGGCTCTTGGCCAAGTACTAAGAGCCAATAAAAGAATATCATAACATTTGAAAAATTGTCGACATGTGATTCTCAAAATCTCTTTGAAAGGTAACAGTTGAAAGTAAACAGAAAAAAAAACAGCAATGTGGTAATAATTTTGCCAAAATTACCATGTAACTATTTAGTTACTGTTTAGTTTTTTGAAATGTAACTAAATTACATCATCATTAGGAACAGGTACTTAAAGTAATTAAATGTTAATTACTTCCAAATTCTGCAAAGCAAAGGATATCTTATTATCCATTTTAGCAACATAAGCAGGGCAATATATGCCTAAACAGAGTTTGTAATTTTGAGGAGGGGGGTGTTAATCCTGAAAGACCAAAGCAAAGTACACATATAAATTGGTGCAACGTGTATCACTGCACACCATAATTCCTAGCTAGGTGCACATCTGTTCTGTTAAAGTAGCAACTTTACTTTTAATGTTCCTAGCTTTGTCCAATTTAGCTAATATGAGAGAGTCTTTACGCTGGTCTTAAACTGGTATATTTTTGGTTATCGATCATACTTGATACATCTGAGCAGAAAACAGGGTACAAGTGGTAGTCATGCCAATTTTCAGCCCTTTCAAACTTGCTGTATCTTGTAAATTTGGCATAAGTGCAGACCTCATCAAGTAGAACACAGATGCCAAGTTTCATATATTAGCATAGCAGGTTTAATCTATAAGCAATAGAACTGTGAGGCCTATACCAGGGAAACGTTTTAATTTAATCTAATTTAATTTTGCAAGTCACCTTAACTAAAGGGGCACACTCATGACCATTTTAGTTTAATGTAGCAAATATTCTCCTCCATTTTGGTTGGGAGTGATGGAATAAGGGTCAGCAACAAGTCTTGATCCTCTTTGCAATATGAGAAAAAGAAATACTTAGCACCTATAATGCCTTCAAGAATTCCTGCTGATTTAGTAAAAATGAGAGATTGAGATTTTTCTTATCCTGGGGTTTCCTAGGTGAAAAGGTGGAGGTATGATAGTTCCAGAAAGGAAGTGAGGAAGTAAACAAGGCAAGATGTCTATGTTTAGCCTGTTCCAGCCTAAATCCAAAAAGGAGGGAGGGAGGAAATCCTATTGATTTAAATTGGCCAAAAAAGAGAAAGAGTGGAAATAGAGAAAGCACTATAGGGACAGACTGGGCTGTAATTCAAGCCTGAATGACCTTTCCAAATGGGTATCCTGCTGTATTTTGCCAGCCATTTAGAGGAAAGACAAATAAGTGGTAAACCAAATCCAATAATCTCAGTTAATTGTCATCATGTTGCATGTAGTCTCTGGGTATAGAATAGTGTGATGGGGGAGAGAGAATGAGGGACAATTTATGGCAAGACAATTAAACATATCATGTTAGAAAACAACAAGATCACCACTCATGGTCTCTGGTCTGTCAGCCTGCTGGAAAAGATATAACATTTCTATTCACATGATGTGACTGATGAGCTACCAGTGATTGTCTGGCATATTAATTTCTTTCTAACCCCATTCTTTAACTTTAGCCTCTCCCTTTCTTCCATACTTCATTGAAAAAAGAACCACAAGGGAATGAGGACGTGAAATCTTCCACCCAGTTATGATCTTTCTCTTCCTGCACTTGGAAACGCAAAAAGGAGCTCAATATGTAGCTGAGAAGATTTATGTTCATGACCTTCTGGATGTAAGGTGACAGTACAGCCTATGCTCCCACTCTGGACGATATGCATATTCATAACTCGTTTATTCACAGGCAGAAGTGACTAGATTAGCAATGGTTTGAAGAGCAGCAAACACAGGCTTGAAAGAAATTCAGGTGGCAGCACACAGAAAATAGAACAACTATTGTCTTTTCGTAAAGAGGAACCTCATTATAAAATTACTGTTATTTTTATTGGAAAAGCCATATATTTTATTATATGAGTGGAATTATTTTGCAGTGCTCATGCAGGTGATTGTTTCAGTGGCACACAATATTCTTCTTATTGACAGATGACAGTTTTAAATTATTTCCATCTGTTTGAAATTGTTTCATATGGAATGTGTTTGAGGGCTCAAGAAATTTGCAGTGACACACCATTGTGGTGAGGAAAATACAAAGAAAGAGTGGTGATCATTTATCTATTTTTTAAAAAAGAAAAAAACATTACTTGTTTTGATCTTCACATTCTTAGCCAAAGGCCAGGAAGCAAGTGCCCTGAGGTATCAAATTTTAGGAAGCAAGATTTTGACATTCTCAGCTTAATTATAAATCAACAAATTAAAATACAGTGGGGAACTTCTCCAGCGCATATATGAAAGATCATAATAGGATGCTAGATAAAGATTTACTTGCTTCATTGTTGTTGGCAGGCCATTGAGAAATAATTAAAGACTAGAAAACCATAGTCAGTGTTACTGTTCAGTCTGGGATGGTAAGGGTATAGTTCATTGTTGTATCTGGAAAACTAACATGTATGATGCCTTTGGGGACTGGGCCCCCAAAAAATGAAATGGCTAGATGATATTGTAGACACAATGGGCACAGAGCTGGGTGGGTTGAGGGGGATGGTGGAAGACAGAGGTGCCTGGCGGGCAATGGCGCATGGGGTCGCAAAGGTTTGGAATTGAGTGTGTGAATGGACAACAAAAAAGGGAGAGGATTCAGGAGGGGAAAAAACCATTTTACTGTGTTTTGTTCCCTATTACTGTACTTTTATTTCTGAATGGGAAGATTCTTCTGAGTGTTTCTCTTGATTTTGTGATTAATTTTATAGTTTGAATATTCTTTGTGGTGGCTCAGTGGTTAAGAAGCTCACCTTGTTATCTGTAAGACCAGCAAGTTGGCAGCTCGAGACCTGAATGTAGTACAATGGAATGAACTCCCATCTCTGTCTCAGCTCCTGCCAACCAAGCAGTTAGAAAGCAAGAAAGGGCAAGTAGATAAATAGGGACCACTTAGGTGGGAAAAGATCTTGGGGACATGAAATGAGCCTCCTTCAGGCATCCCCTGAGCGGAATTTCTCCAACAAAAATTCTTTCAACCCAGAATGAGTGCACAGAACGCTCTCATTCTGGGTTGTCGTACCTATTTATCTACTTTCTACAAGGAAACCTCATGGTTATCTGTTGGTGAATTTAAATCCTAGTACCCCAGAATCCTAAATACAGTAAAACCTCATATAACACTAAAACCTGGTTCCACAAGTCTTGGTGTTATATGATTTTTAGTGTTATCTGATCCTCTATGGGATCCATAGAGATACATTGTAACCACACAGGCTTTAGCGGTTGTTATCTGAAGCATCCCATAGGATCTTAATGTTATCTGATGCAATTCTTCCCCCCAGATTCCTTAATGTTATGCGATTTTAGTGCTATTCGATACTAATGTTATATGAGGTATTACTGTACTGAAAATGGGTCTTTTTCCTACAAACTAGCCTATAGCATATGCAATAAAGAAGAGGTCTTCTGGCAATAAAATGCTTCTTCTTTTAAGCCATTCCATTCAACATTTCCATACAACATTCTGAATGTATAAGGTGAAATCTACCATTCAGTGATGGGATGACCCTGGTTCCATTCGGTTCCTTGGAACCGGTAGGAACAATCCGAGAGGGTTCTCCGGGAGGGGAGTCAACTTTTGAGGCGTCTGGTTCCGGACGCCTCACCGAAAGAAAGAAAAATTTTTAAAATTGGAGCCAAAATGGCTCCGATTTACTGCGCATGCGCAGAAACTCAATCTGATGCATTGCGCATGTGTCAGATTGAGTTTCTGCACATGCGCAATAAAATTGGAGCCATTTTGGCTCTAATTTTACTGCGCATGTGCAGAAATTCAATCTGACGCATGCGCAATGCGTCAGATTGAGTTTCTGTGCATGCACAGTAAATCAGCCATTTTGGCTCCAATTTTAAAAAAATTCAGCGGCGACTGCAGCGATAGTGGCAACGGTGGCAGTGGCAATGACGGTGGCGGCAACAACGGCGGCAACGGCAGCAGCGATGGTGGTGGCAGCGATAGTGGCGACGGCAATGACGGCAGCAGCAACAGCGGCAGCGGCGGCGATGGCAGCAACAGTGGCGATGGCAGTGGCGGCGGCAGCGATGACTATGATGGCAACTGCGACGATGGCGATAATGGCGGCAGCAGCGGAGATGGCAGCGGGGATGGCGGCAGTGATGACTTCAGCAGCGGCGTGGGCAGGCGGCACCAGCCCTCAGAGGAGGGCACCTCCCCCGGGGCCGCCGAGCCCCCACAGGCAAGTTGAGGCCTGGCCTGCCCTGGCCATCCGCCCCTGCTGAGCCCTCCCAGGGGTAAGTGAGGGGTTTGTGTTTGGGGTTGCATTTTTATTTAATTTTTATTTTATTTATTTATTTAATTTATTCATTTACGGGTTTGTGTGGCGGGTGGGTGGGTGGGTTGAGTGTGTGTGTTTATTTATTTTATTTTATTTTTTATTTTAAGGCCCCGCCCACGACGTCGTGACATCATGACGTCAGCTCCGCCCATGACGTCATGACATTGGCCATGCCCATGACGTCATGACGTCATGATGTCATGGAGTGGTGGTAACAAATTTGTCATCCCATCACTGCTACCATTCCTAAAACTCCTTATTAAGGGACTTCTGCATCAGAGAAAAGCCATTTTGTGTGCAGATTCAGAACATCTGATCATAGCCATCTCAGAAATTCCTATGAATACTCTGAAAAGAAATCTTGCTCTAACACCCCAGCCACTACATGTTTTAAAGAAAGAATGAAATCTGATTAAAACCCTGGGTAACAAGAGGATCTCCTTGAGAGAGAGAAATACCTGGTAAAGTAATCTGGAGGCTTCTAGGGGGGGCCTGTTGAGTTTTGTAACTGGTCTTTTAACAATTAAAGGGAACAAGTCCAAAAGAGTAAAGTATCCGAAATGCAGCCATCTCCTCCTTAGATACTGAAATGTGGCAAATAGGAGTGACTTAACTGAATATGAAAAGGCTAAACATTATGATGCTATGCTTCAAAAATAAGTAATGCATATCTTTTAAGTTGTTGTATTTCAGTCACATAGTTGAGTCCAGCCCTTTGCAACCCTGTGGACTATAGCATGCCAGGCTCCTCTGTCATCCACCATCTTCCAGAGTCTGCCCAGATCCACACCTCTTGCATCAATAATGCCATCTAAACATCTCATCCTCTGCTGCCCCCTTCTCCTTTTTCCTTTGATCTTTCCTAACACCAGAGCCTTCTCCATTGAGTCTTCTCTTCTCATTTGGTGGCCAAAGTGTTTGAGCTTCAGTATTTGTCCTTCCTAGGAGTAGTAATGGTTGATTTCCTTTATGATTGACTGATTTGATCTCCATGTGGTCCAGGCGACTTTAAAATTTCTTCTCCAGCACCACAGTTTGAAGGCGTCTACTCTTCTGCACTCAGCCATTCTTATAGCCATACGTTACTACTAGGAAGACCATTGTTTTAACTATTCAGACTTCTGTTGGCAGGGTGATATCTCTACTTTTTATTATGCTGCCTAGGTTTGTCATAGATTGTCTACCAAGGAATAAGCGTCTTTTTATTTATCTTCTAAGATGGACCCTCAAAACAATAGTTTTGCACATGGCCTAGTCAGACCTCGCTCATATGGAAACAGAAAACCAAGGCAGTTGGTCTGTCCAGAAAACTGATGGAGCAATACTTTCTCTCAGATTTGACCTCCTGCAATAACCAGGTGAAATTGCTGCAAACCTTTCATGCAAAACTGCAGGCAGGGTACAAGAAGGTTTGGTGCTGTGCTTTGCCTTAAAGGAGGATTGCTACTCTGGGATAATTCCATGAGCAGCTTTGTTACAGAACATGTTTATCCATGGTGCAGTGCCCTCCATGTGGGGGCACTGCACTGAAACCATGAGTCATGTATTGTCCCCTCCATCTGCTTGTACCAGATTCTGGAGACACACAACATTGAAAACACTTGCCCTTATGTCTTGTTAATGTATTTCTGTGAGACATCTGGTTTCTGCTGAAACCAGAACAGGATGCTGGAGTAGGCACTGGATTGCTCCACCAATGTACTTTTCCCGCGTTTTTGCTAAACACTAACGGTTGTTGTTGTTTTCCTTTCAAACATGGTTTGCTTAATGGTAATGATTTAACTTGATGTCAGTCAAAAGCTTAAGCACCAACACATGGAAAGCTTTCTGCACGGTGAGATTTTTATACTGTGTATATGGAGTGTGAGGGTGAGCATCAGACCAAACATTTGGCAGTCTGTGTAGAAGCAAGTGATTCCAGACCTGTAACAAATCATGAAAATGGATGGAGTTTAAAGGAAAAGGCATCTCCTTTTTTATTAACTTTATTTTGCTTTTATTCAGAACAAGGAAGCTTTCTGGCATTTAATTTCCCTTGGAAAGTCTAATGTTCTGAATGAAAAGGAGATCTGGAGAAGAAATTTAGACCTTGTGGACCAAATGTAATATAAATGCTACAACCTTCTAATTCACCACTGCAACCGTCCAAGTAAATGAAACTGTTATGGATCTGAGCCACACTGTAGGGTTCTTAAATAGCAACCTTCCATATATTTTCATAGAGTGTATTAGCCTAGGAGACCCAGTGTGGTGTAGTGCCTTCTCAGTGGTTGGGCCAAACATCTGGAATGCCTTACCAAGACAGGCTAGGTTGACCCAGTCTCTACTTTCCTTTTTTATTTAAGCAGCCTTTGACAATTAAAAGTCTCCAGCTGGATATCTCAAGCAACATGGTAAGTCATTACCAAAAAAAGTGCCAGTTCCCTTTACTGAGTCTATCAATACTAGAAATGTAGAATAAATTAGTTTTATTATTATGTTAATATCAATCCATCTAATAATCTCATTCACACTTCTATGAACTAATGCCCAGCTGTGCATCCAAATCTGTAGAAATTTTGCAACTTAGTCATTCAATTAAAAATGGTTTGAGAAATGGGTAGCCAGTGTGGTGTAGTGGATAAAGTAACAGACTAGGACCTGAGAGACCTGGGTTTGATTCCATAGTTCTGCCATGGAAACTCCACGGGGGTGTGGGTGTACAACTGAAAAATAAAATAGTAATAGAGTCAATTATGACTTACTATGACTCTTTCCAGGGTTTTCTAGAAAGTAAGTGCTCAGAAATGGTTTACCATTTCCTTCTTCTGGGGGCATCCTGGAATTGCCCTTGACTATACATACTGGCTTTTCTCCCAGAAGGCACAGTGATGAATCCGACCCTCAAATGTTGGCTCTGCAGACAGACATCTAAACCACTGAGCTATCCAAAACCCTATTAGGGCCACATTAAGTCCATTCTAACTTGACAGCATGTAACAAAATATATATTCATGAAAACAAAATTCAAGTGCTCATTATATTAGGAAACGTTTGCAGAAATACGCACGCACGCACGCACACACACACACATTATAAAATTCCCTACAAAACCAATGTACAGTATTAATTCTATCCATTAGCACCCATCAAAATGTTTAGTTGTACAAATTCTATACAAGCGTTTGCTTTTTAAAAGAACAATTTCTATGGAATATTGAATGGAAAAATGAAAAACTAAAGAGAAACCAAAAACAATCAACAGGATTTCCCACCCCTAAGTAGTAATGCTAGAGCAGGAGTTCCCAGCCTACAGCCCGTGGGCCAGACCTGGCCCATGACACCATTCCATCTGGCCTGTCACTGCCTCCGCCACATCCGGAAGTGAAAGTGGGTGCATATACATCAGCTGTAAAACACACCCATGCATGCACAAACACATCCACGCCTGTCATAAATGTGGCAGTGGGTGCATTTATGACAGCTGTAAATGTGCCCACTTCTGCTTCGAGGGGGGGCGTCATCTGGTCTGCTCAGCTATCCGGGGGCATGGCCAGGCCCCCAGCATAGAAAGGTTGACCACCCCATGCTAGAGATTCCAAACAGATGCAGACATTGCAACTGTGTACAGGCAGAAGTGGAAGGCAGTACTGACTAAATAAAAGAGAGGCCATGCAGAAGAAAATGGAGAAGGCAGTGGAGCCTAGGAATTAGGGGCAATGCATTTCTTCTTCACATTAGCAAATAGTACTCAGAAGTACACCAAATCCTACTCAGAGATGCTTTGATTCTGAGTATGGCAGTTCCATCAAGAACACCATAAAGAATAGAGTTTTCCCAGACTTTCTGGTTTATTACATTCAGGGAGTTTTTCCATGTACACGAGCAAAAATACATTCCCTTCATGTAATCAGAAATGGCATGATCTAGAATTCTATCCTCACCCCCTCTCTCTTATGCATAGAGTAAGTGTGGATTTTTCATATCTAGTAGAAAAATTATATTAAATATCAAGTTTTTATAGTCTTTTAGGTTTCAGTTGGGCTGGATTCAACACCCCTCCATTAAAGGGATAAAATAATATTGAAAAGCTGGGTCTCTCCATACCAGTACTCCCAAATTCCTGTACATCGAGTTATGAAAGTCACAAAGGATAATATTTATATAAATTAACGCCATAAGAACTTATACTATTCCAGTTTCTGCTTCATTAAGCTGTCCTCCATCCGTGATAATCTAGAGATTTATTTCATTGCGTTTTTCTATTTTAAATTTAATCTACACAATTACAGAAAAGAGAGGGGGGAGAAAAGAAAAACTCAAAAAGGTGAATTGCTTCTTGAAATTAAATATGGAATGAAAAGATAAAAATGGTGAAGCTATGCTAAAATAAATACAGTTTATTACAAAAAAGTGGTTTGTAGAATAACACCCAGTACTTTACAAAGTCCAATAGACAGGCATTTTTTAAAGCTATTTTCTTTCTTCTTCAAAGTGGTAATGGTTTTTCCAGGCCTATCCTAGCAAGCATGCCCTTCACTGAGGCATCCTTTGGATAAGGGGTGCCCAAACTATGGCCTGTTGGCCAGATCCACTCCCCGATGCCAATTCATCCATCCCCTGCTGCCCTTGTTGCTCCCAGAAGTGGATGTAAAACTTGTCCTTATGGGCACGTTTTACTTCTGCTTCTGGGAGTGACAAGGGCGCCGTGAGCCAGATGAATCCAGCCCACAGGCCATAGTTTGGACAAAGAAAATGGGAGCCTAAAATCTATCTCATCCTGTTGCAAAGCATCTATTGCAAAACAGATGGCAAGGCGTGTTTTATTTCCGCTTCTGGTGGGAGGAACCTCATGACTGGCCCACTGAACCACATGACCAAGCCACAGCCCGAAAAGTTTGGGCACCCCTGTTCTGGATAGTGAAAGTGAGCAAAAAGAGAAAAGTGAGCTTCTTGCTATATCATAGCTTTTAGCTTTTCCCCGCAAAGGACGGATTTGTAGCATGATAAAATTACTTTCAGAGAACATAAGAATTTCCTGCATGAGAAATCCAGAGGGGAAAGCAAATACAATATGGAAGAAACAAAACCTTGCACTAGGAAGAGGGGGAGAGAGAAAGCAATTAAAGACATCAACTGAGACTCACAGGAAGCCCATTAATTCATCAGGCCCGGCTGTTAATTAACAGAGAAGCATTATCTTCATCAAGTCATACCAATACTCTGCCTGCTCTTTATTTGCAAAAGGTACAGCCACCCCATTAGCTATGTGCTAGTTCGAAACAGAGCAAGAGAATGTGAAAAAGAAAATATAATTCCTTTTGTAATGAAACTGCTCAGCTGTTAATGCAGAAATGAAACAAACACACCCTTTCCTTGGAGCCTTAGGGTTTTGGCTAAAAGGATATTTCAGCTCTACTGCATTTGGTGGACGTGTAACTGGGTGGGGCATACGGATTCAAGCAAAGGCAGATTGTGCACAACAACGATTTTGGTACTGATATTTACATGATATCGACTGTGCTAATTCTAAATCTAACTCAGAATTTGCCTATCATGTACAGATTTTAAGTTATAGGTGTGCTGTAGATGTTTAAATGGTTGGTAATTGGTTAATGTATTTTTATATGGGAACATTATAACAGTTGCAGCTACCACTATGTCTGCTGCCACCTCAGATGAGTCATGTCCCCTGGTAGCATGCATTTTCCAGCAACAGCCAGGCAAGTCAGTGAGCTGACATCAAAAATAGGTATACACTAGTACTTCGGATAACATTAAGACTTGGTTCCACAAATCTTAACGTTACCCGTTGAGCTAAAGATGAGTAGGCACAACTGTGAGAGAATGTAGTTAATCACATCTATACATGCAATTAACTTAAGATTCTGATGTCCTAGGCAGAATCAGACTTCAGATTTGGATTCAGCACAGTTGATTTAGTATAGGACACATGGATTAGACAAAGTAGCAGACAAAATTTATTTATTTATTGTGATGCAGTGATTGATTCCAACTCCATTCACCACATCATGTGGACTCAAAGATTGTGTCAGGGTCTGGGGCAAGGAAAGGCAAGGGTAGTTGGCCAGTAACACAAACACCAGAACCAACCAAGTAACAGGCTGAACAACCTAATCTCAGTCCAGAGTCCATGTCCAAGTGGAACCAGAGGTGCAGGATTAGTCCAGGCAATCAAAAGATAAATAAGCCAGAAGTCAGGTGACCAGGAAAAGAGACACAGCAGAGGACCCTCAGGGGTTGGAGCAAGGCAAGGACAGAGCAAGGATCCAGGCAAGGCAAAACAACAGTCCACAGAAACAGGGCAGGGAGTCTACAGCAGCAGGAACAAAGCAAGAGATTCAGGAGCCAAGCAACTACAAGTCTGCTGACCTTCATTGCTGAGGTAGGTTCCAGGAGGAAGGACCAGTTCTTATATAGCTGAGCCCCCCAGGGTCTCCAGATGGAGCCTATGAAGGTCCATAACCTTCTCCAGGGCTCTCAGGTAGAGGCTTAGCAGCTGCAGCAAGGTGAAAGTCCAGTCCTGCAGGACATAGAGGAGCAGCTGCAAATCCTAACAGATTGTCAGTCCCTGCAGATCATTGCCACTTTGTTGATTTTGAAGGAAAGAAAACTGGATGGATATTTCATAGCTCTTTCATGATATGATGACCACGAGTCCTCAATTTTTTCAACCAGCCTGCTGAAGGGTTTGAGAAGTTACAGTATGACAGAATTATATTGCTGGAAGGACCCCCAAATTCACTGAGTCCACCCCTTTCTGTAGTAAGAAGTACATAGCCATTGTATCCTAGACATATGGTCATCCAACCTGCAGAGTCTGCTGCAGTGATTTGTGGATAGTTAGGATATACTGCCCCATCCTACAGCCACTAAAGGCTTCCTCACAACCAAAGGGATCCTAAGAGAGCTTAGGTACCTGTAAATGGGGATAAGAAATGTTTAATTACCAAAATTTGGCTTCAGCTGATGATGACATCAGACTGACACTGATACATTACTGGATTTGAACCATTGGCTGGCATCCAATTAAGAACTTGGTAAAGGTCTCACTTCCTTGAAGGCCAATCATGGCTGACTCTAGGAAGCAGTGCTCATCTCTGCCAAAGAGCCAGCACTGTCTACGTCTGCAAACATTTCCATGGTCACGTGAATGCCAAAGCACACAGAATGCTATTACCTTTCCCAGTTAAGTAGTACCTATTTATCTACTTGTAATTTATTGCTTTCAAGTGGGTAGATTGGCAGGAACTAGGACAGATGGTGGGAACTCACTCCATCACACAGCAGTCAGGTCTCAAACTGTTGGCCTGCCAACCTTCCAGTCATCAAGCTCAGCACCTTAACCACTAAGCAACTGTGTCCCAATTAAGAACTTAGATAAAGGTAAAGGTCTCCCTTGCTTGAAAGCCAGTAGTATCCAACTCTAGGGTTTGGTGCTCATCTTTGTTTACAGCAAAAGAGCCAGCACTGTCTGTGTCTGCATATGTTTCCATGGCCATATGGCAGGCATGACTAGACATGAGAGCACATGGAACACTGTTATCATTCAACCAAAGCAGTACCTATTTATCTACTTGCAATTTCTTGCTTTCAAACTACTAGATTGGCAGGAGCTGGAACAGACAACAGGAGACCACTCTATCATGCAGCACTCAGGTCTTGAACTGCTGACCTGCCAACCTTCCAGTCATCAAGCTCAGTATCTTAACCACTAAGCCACCATGACCCAATTAAGAACTTACACACACATAAATAATTCAATTGGGATAAATTTCAACAGTGGATTATCAGTTAAAAAGTCAGCACAGGCGTTTGCTGTCATGTACCCGGTGCAACAGCAAATGCTTAACTTGCAGCAATTTGCCACTTGTATCTCAACCAAGAAAGATACACTGGCAAATGTAGCCATCAAGATTCTTGTCAACACAGTACTATATGAGCAAGAGGTTTTTCAACATACAGTACTATAGTGTATAAGTACATATATGGAAATGAAAGATCTGCTTTTGACTCCAAATACCATTAAAAGAAGATACCCCATGATATGTAGTGGATAAAATGATAGTCTAGGACAGTAATGATGAACCTTGGCACTCCAGATATTCTTGAACTTCAATTCCCAGAAGCCCTGATCAGCAGGAGTGCTCACTGGAGTGCCAAGGTTTGCGATCACTGGTCTAGGAGCCAGGGTTCAAATTCCAGCTCAGCCATGGAAATTCGTGGGACAGTGGAACTTACCTTGAAATCCCTGTGAGTGTTGCTGCAGGTCCGTTCTGACTTGAGAGCACATATGACAAGCATTTAATGGCAAATGCTAATGAGGAATATAAAGAGTGTCCTAGCTTCTAAATGAACATTCATGAATCAAGTGTGGATCCTTGGATATAACAAACTGCTACTTGTACATATACATGATAGAACTTTCAGTAGGATTAGAGGAAACCCAAGAAGAGAAAAGAAAGAAGGAAAGAAGAAATTAGAGATGGGAAACATCAGTTTTATGGACTGCAAGTTCCAGAATTCCACAGCCAACATGACACCTGACTATGCTGCTCAGGGGTAAGCAAAGCAATCACACAAGCGCTTAGTGCACTTCCTGGGCAGTTCACATGTTAATTAGCATTTTGCCCACAACATGCTGGGTATTCATTTTACCAACCTCAGAAGGATGGAAGGCTGAGTCAACTTTGAGCACTGGTCAGGATCAAACTTACAACCTTTTTGGTTACAGTACAAATAGTGTAGTGGAAAATGGAATGGATCATCTTGAAAGTGGGCATGGCTAGCTAGAACCTGATCACACGCACAGCTGTTCCTTTGAGTTGCAGCCACTTCTTCTTCAGCAAACATTTGTCATTTCATCTTATGAAGTTTTCTCACAAACAGCTGGTTTCCATAGACGACTAAGGGTACAAACAGACAGCAGGAAAAGTGTTCTTCAGATCACACTGGAAGGGCCTTTTTACAGGGAGCAATTCCTTTAAAGCAACCCTTTTGTCTGTCTGGAAATCACTCCAGTCCAGCCCCCCAAAATAGTATGTCCAGCTTGAAGGTCAGGTTGGAGGGCAATTCCCCATACCTTCTGTGCTAACACTCCACAAGCAGTCCACAGTACAATTTATTTCACTGTGTGATGACATCCTAAGCTAAACACAAGAATTAGTTCCAGGTAGAGATGACCCTTTGAAATGAATGAGACTTGTTATTCACAAGTAACATAATTTTCAGTGTTTGCAAAACTCAGGTAGAAAGAAAAGAAAGGGTAAAATATTGTGGAATCTTAAGGGCTAACAGATCTTTTTTCCATATGGACATTCATGGATGAAAATCTATTTCCTGAGACGCTGATCTAAATTTGTTTCAGTGGGAGCTTTTATGGGACAAAATCCACTGTGGGATTTTGAGCTACCAAAGCTCACACTGAAATCTGTTAATCCTTAAAGTGCCACAGTAGTTTGTCCATTTGGGTTTTCCCTCTCTCTCTCTCTCTCTTTTCTCCTTCAATTTGGCCAACATGTGAAATTAACTAACACAGCTACCTCCTTGGAATATGTTTCAATTGTTTCCAGTTCAGAATGAACAGAATATTCAGCCCAATTTTCTTCCCTCATAACCCAAAGAAAATGGCCCTGTCCCAAACAGTCTCTTCAGGAAGGATTCATGGCCTCTTCCCCCCCCCCCCCCCGCTTTTTTTTTTAACAATACACTAGAAACATTTGTTTCTTTTCATTTTTCATTCCTGCTTATAGGGAGGGGCAGGGAATTATGCTCTTCTTGTAACTGTCAAGTTAAGAGGTCACTTGCCTCTTCTGGGACTCAATATATCCATGCAAACCTCTGTACAATTTAGTTTAATTACTTACCATGCTTGAAACAAGGCATAAACTTGCAAGTTGAATGTAGCATTACCAGTGGAACAAGTATTTGAATTCACAGGCTAGAATAATTTGACAGCTAATATAAAGCACTGTAATTTATACTTAGTTATAGAGAGAGGACTGGGTGGGTGGATGTGTTTCTTCTCCCCTTCTTTCATCCTTTCACATAAATATTTACTTGAATTCAGAGACCTTGATTAACCCTCTAAGTACCATATTTATCTTTGATTTTCACTCACAGCAGGGAGCCCATTGTTTACTATGAGGATGATTATAAACAAAACAACATCACCTATCAATTGTTGCACACATACACAGCTGTAATTGTGATGTGTTCTCTATAAAGTACAGTTAGGTTCAGATTAAAGAAGAGATGAAAGATGTGGAGGGTACATTGATTTATTAGAAGCAGTATTTTTAGATTCTGTGCCAGAGACAAGATGATAGGTCTGTTATGTTTAAGTTTGATCCAAATTGCTTCATAAATTATGGAACTGGGTGACATTATCCCACAGCTTCTGAGCAGAAATTTAATGCTTATTCTGGGTTTAATTTGAGTTAAGAATCATGAATGCTTAGTCTCAGAAGGTATTTCCATTCTCAGAGGTTATTCTTGCATTATAAAAATGAAGGAACAATTTAGACAAGAGTGAAATGGAACATGTGGAGACCTTCTTCCCTTCAGCCTTAGTGTCATTAACCATCAGTATTAAATACTCAACACAGGAGAAGAATTCCAATCCAATTAACAAGGCTTCAGGACAGTCTTATGTTGGAGATTGAGCATAGTTCTCATCCATGTTCCACCTTTATTAATTTGAAAATGTGGTACATTTTAGGATAGATAAGTAGAGTTTTATCAATATTATGACCAAAATCCAGTATTCACTTGCAACTGGAGTAAGCCTATTGAATCAATGGAATTTACAGAGGAGCTAATTCAATGGGTCTACTCTAGTTTTGACTTACTATTGGATTTCAGACAATGAATTGAACTCATATTTCATTTATGTGATGTTATATAATGCTTCTGAGCACTTCACACCCATCATCTCTCAGTAATCCTGATTTCTATCCTGAACTATCCTTTTATTACAGATCTACAATGGGAAGAGACTGGAGATGAGTCAATAGAATGAAGAAGCTAATGTACAGAGATGCCAGAACAAAATAGTTTCTCATGTCACTTTACTTTCCATATGGAGGAGTGGGAAGGACCAGGCAAAGACAAAGGACAAAATGGTGTCTGTCCCCTTCATTGTACTGGATGACTTTGGGTACCACAACTCTGCATGTACAACAGGGTTGATGCCATCAGCAGTAGCAAATTGCTGCTGATTCAAGTAAAATGATGACTGACTAAAGGGTGCATGCAACTTTTACTCAATGCAACAAAGTCACATGTGGTGGTTATTATTATTATAGTGAGAGTAGCAGGCAAAGCTTTTGTTGTGGTAGCTGTTTTTAGAGTAAATTCTTAAAAGCCTCGGTTTGAATCCCAGTCTAATCATAAAAGGGCTGTTTTCTGAATCACCAAATCAGCATCTTAAGAAAATGTTGTGGTCGATGGGCCAGTCTCTGTGAGGTTCTTGTTCTTAACATTTCCTGTACATAAACCATTCAGTCCAGTCAATACCTTCCTGCATCCTTAAATGGGCAACCCAAGTTCATACCACTGATCTCTCCCATTGATAATCAGATCAGTTGTTTGTGCAGCAGATGTTCAATGAAGAAACATAGGTATCCTCAGTCACCTGTTTAAAAATCATACTTGTTGGGTCAAGTATGCAGTAGAAGTGGGCAAGCAATAAGCTTTAGAACTTTTCCCCATTGCAAATTATTCAAATCTTGTTATCACATGTTATCATGTCAGAACTGGCTTATAATTGTCCTAATAGGGTTTGGTAAATGAAGTATTTAAGGAGTGGTTTTACCAGACCATGGTGATTTAGTGGTTAAAATGCTGAACTTGATGACTATAAGATCAGCAGGTCAGCAGTTCGAGACCTGAGTACTGCACAACAGAATGGGCTCCCAGATCTGTTCCAACTCTGTCCCAGCCCCTGCCATCCTAGCAGTTTGAAAGCAAGAAATTGCAAGTAGATAAATAGGGACCACTTCAGCAGGAAGGTAAACAGTGTTCCGTGCACTATGAAGTCTAGTCATGCCTGCCACATGTGTAGGGAAATGTCTGCAAATGCAGACAGCACTGGCTGTTTGCTATAAACAGAGATGAGCACTGAACCCTAGAGTCAGATATGACTAGCTTTTGACCAAGGGCAACCTTTACCAGTTTCATACACACAGAGAGAGAGAGAGTTTCCAAGGCTCAATGGGGATTTGAACCCAGGGTCTGTCACTCTAGCCATACTAGATAGATTATTCAAATGCTACGTGCTAATAAAATGTTCCAGGATATCTTCAACCCATAACAGGGTGTTCTTGTATAGAATTTCAAAGCTTTCCCCGACTTCCTCTAGGATAAGATTACCTTCTGAGAATTCAGCCAAGACAATTGTTTTCTCTCTTGTTTTCTATTTTTATTTTCCAGTAGACATTGAATGTTCAGTAGTGTTTCACTGTTCCCAAGAATACTCAACCCTCATTAAGGTGTTTGGAAATGGGAAGAGATACTTCCTTTTGTATATTTTAGGGGGGAAATATTGCTTTAGCCAGACTCAGGATTCCCCAAAGGTACCTACTTCCATTTATCATTCCAGTGGCTCCACAAGGACTTCATTTCTGTCAGCACAGCAACAGAGTTTGTTATTAGACAAATTTGTGTCCATAATCTTCCTCCAGTACACAGTGTCGAAACACCGGAAACAAAGAAACAGAAGAGCTTCTCTGGGTAGATAAAGGCTATTTCCCCCACTATCATAGAGTAACTGATAACCAGCCTTCCCGCATGTATTTTAAGTTACAATAATAACAGCGGTCAGCTAAATCTCTAGTTCCTTATTTCTTTTACATCCCACCCTGTCTTTCCAATGATCTTAGGAAGATTCTTCTCCTACTACTTTATGTTCACAACAGCAATAACAAGTCAGGTAGGTTAGCTGGGCTGGGCTAGCCACTGGGGAACATGAGCCATCACCTCAAATCATTGGCTGCTACCTGGGTTAGCCATTGCCTTATTTCTCCTAGCTGCTGCCGCTTCATGAGTTCTTTAGCCTTCTTGCTCCGCTAAACCTTGACTCTGAGAACTGTTAGGTACAGGCATTATTCACATAACTAGCCAACAAAGAGTGCCATACTACCAGCCTTTTCACTTCTATACAAGCACTACAGGGAAGCAGGGAAGCAATAGCACATCTCTTCTGCCTGTCAAGCAAGAAGACAGTTTTCCACTTGCACTGTAGGTCCTCCCGACAGACAGCAAATGGCCCAAGATCAACTGGCGAGTTTCATTATGTATTGGGAAGAAGAGCCTAGATTTCCCAAGTCCCAGGGACCACATTCTAACTGTTACACTTCACTAGTTGGTTCTTAGGCATTTCCTATTAAGTCTCACAGTCAGTATTTGCTGACCAGCCTGTCTCATGTTGCACAAAACAAGCATGCTAAAAATGTGGTTCACAAGCCCCATGTGAGTGCCAGGCAGTTCAAGGAAGTGAACAGAAAAGCAGAAGGAACAGTGGTCTGGTATGAATAAGACTGACCAGAATAGCCATTTGGAATATTGTACTATGGTAGAGTGTGGTCTGTTGACTGTTGTTAGGGAGGAAGTGGGGGATGGATGCACTCACATTTTTGGGGGGTGTAAGGAGCCCCTACCTCTGGGAGAAGAGTATTCAAAAGCAATTCTAGTTCTTAATTCCGAATCTCAACACTCGGAGGTTTCTTGCACAGATTTCATCCTGTACAAATGAGATTTCCCAGCAACTCATGAAATAAGGCTCCTTATGCACACACACACACACACACACACACACACACACACACACACACACACACACACACACACACACACACACACACACACACACACACACACACACACACACAATGTTTTGCCTCTTCTTTTGTACAAGAAACAGGCAAATTCTACCTACTGTATATGCTGGCGTATAAGACTACTTTTCCCCCCTGAAAAACATGCCTCCAAGGGGGGGGGTCATCTTATACGCCGGGTGCACTTCAGTTGGGATAGCCATAGTTGCCGTTAGTGGCCTCCCAATGCTCGCCCGGTGCCCATAGTGGCCTCCCGATGCCCACCAACCTCATTCTACATACCATCCAGTATCGCGCGGTATCCAGCATGGCTGCGGCGAGCATCAGCAGCGAGACAGGGGTGCCAGCCTTTTCGGCGTGACCACCCCGTTCTGCTTGGCGGGAAGCAGCGGTGCTCCGCCTCCGCCCCTTGTCTACGCAGATCTCACACATGCGCACTTGTGCACTAGTGCCGGCCACAGGGAGATTTTGGAATCAAATCTGATGTTCTTTTATGTTTTATTTGGTGTGTGGAAGGTGTGCGGAAGAGGGGGTAGTCTTATATGGCGAGTATATAACAAACTCTATATTTTGAGTGGAAATGTTGGGGGGTCATCTTATATGCCCAGTCGTCTTATACGCCGGAATATGCAGTAACTCAATGCCGCTTCCAAGAAAGTTGCATGGAGTGGGGGAGCCATTCTGCATTTCAAGACAGATGGTTGGATTTTTTTCCCCAGGAGTGGAAATTACCACAAAATATTTGGGAAATCCTGTGCAATTTTTGACAAGATTTCTCATGGGGGTTTTTTTTGGAGGGGGGGGGAATCTTATGCAAAGAAATGTAGGAGAACAGAATGTGGGGTGGGGGGTTTTTGGGTGGGAATCTCACTCATAGTGAAAGCTGTGAGATTCAGATTCCTACATTCATAACTGGAAACCTGTTTTACAGATGCATCTTTAAAAAGTCTACAAGATGCTCCATTGTTTTTGCAGCCCCTCTTTTATAACAATGTTGATACAGGTATGTTAAATAAATAGCATGCAAGTTTATGACCAGATTTACTTTTTACTCTTGAAAAACTGCACCTTTGCCAAATCAAGGTCAGGATCACCACATGAGAGGAGGGGAGGGGTGAATATATGACTTTAACATATATATGTTTACTGAAGGAACTATATGAATTTGAATACTAGATGTCTGTTTAAAGGCTTCAGAACATGAAATTACTTTCCAGAACTTGAAGCTCCATGGCAATTCCTGAATGGGTCTTATGACAATAATAAACATTGACATGCAATGACAATTCGTCCAGTACTATTGCTTCTGAAAATAATGTAACACAAGCTACTTACCACAAACATTTCTCTTCTCCTGCCAGAGAGTGCATCCTGCTTTCTTTTAAATTGGCAGAAAAACTGCTTTATTCCCTTGAAAAAATGAATAATCCATAAGAACCATAGTGTTAAACTGAGGGCGGGACTACACTGACAAGCCAAATCAAAGCAATTCAGCTTTGCTATAGTGTGATTTGCAGCCTATCTTCTACTTCCTTTCCCTTTGGGTGATCACACAAAGGCCTGCAGATTGATTCAGAGCTAGTGACTTCTCACAGTGTAATTGGCATTTCAGGCCCAGCGTTTCCTTTCTGTCTTTCCTCAGTCCCTCCCTCACAGGTAATAATACTTTAGTGTCAGAAATTATTCTGAGTTGAAAGGATTTTTGCTGGAGGAACTCCACTCAGGGAACTCCCAAATGAGGCTCCTTTCATGTCCCCAAGTCACATTCTGATTCTGAGCCTCTTTAGTGGTCCCTATTTATCTACTTGAAATTTCTTGCTTTCGAACTGCTAGGTTGACAGAAGCTGGGACAGAGATGGGCACTCAAACTGTCATGCAGTACCCGGATTTCGAACTGCCAGCTTGCTGGCCTTCCAGCTATTAAGGTGAGCTTCTTAATTACTGAGCTACTGCAGCCCCCTGCCTCACAGGTGAAATGAGGGAACACCAGAGTTTCATTTAGGGACCAGAGAGAAGTTGAGGGACCATGCCACATTCCCAAAAGTTGGAGCTCACTTTCCCACTAAAGTAGTGGATGGCAGAAGAGAGAAGTATTCACAATTTCTAGCTGCAGGTGTCATCCATTTGCCAACTTAGCTGCCCTTTCACTAGGCAAGATGGGGATTATAGTGGTGAGAGCAGGGATGAGGCTGGTGATATGGAAGGAGGAAGAGACGGTGCCCAGACTTGGCTGCTATGGCAATAGAGTAGACCCTACTGCCAGTAACTCTACATCGATTGTCAGGCAGAAGTTAACTAACATGCCAACTTTGAGGACTAAGGGCCTTGGGTGGCGAAGTCCACAGGGAAGGGAGATGGTCTCCAAATGGATTAAATCCCACTTGAATCCATCTTGGTGGAGGGCAGCAGCTTCATCAATACTGGCCTGGGGCTGAGGAGGACTTTTGTGTGCTAAAGAGGCTCAGAATCAGAATGTGACTTGCAAAACTGGACCAGTGGTATGGGTGTCACACTGTGATATCAAAGGTAGATGAAAGGCCACTGCATTGTATTGTTCCCAAGACAATATTCATGGCTGATCACATGGCTTAGGGGATGCCCCTTTTGTGTCCCCAAGATCTTTTCCCTCCAAAGTGGTCCCTATTTATCTACTTGCAATTTATTGCTTTCAAACTGCTAGGTTGGCAGGAGCTGGGACAAGGACAGGTGCTCATTCTGTCATGCAGCACCTAGGTTTCAAACTTCTGACTTGCCAGCCTTCCAGATAACAAGGCAAGCTTCTTAACCACTGAGCCACCACAGCCCCCTTTGGAATCAGATGCGACACTTGAAGAAGAAGAAGAAGAAGGCTGGGACATAGTGAGTTTCCTGCCAGCTCTCTTGGATCAGCTGCTGTCTCTTGGATCAGCTGCTGTCCACACTCTATGTTTCCCAGCAAGAGCAGAGAACAGTTTGGGAAGAGAACATCCGCAGCCATGTGCAAGAGCAGCCAGTGAGCTGATTTGCATGCTGGATTCTGCACTCAGAGCACGAGAAGCCTCACCTTCCAGGAGCTCAGAGTAACATGTCACTTTTGATATCTTTTCTCCCCTTTTCATGCCTCAAGCTTTGAATATTACACTCACCAATATGGCTGCCTTCACAAGTTCCACCAACTCAAACTGCCAGCCTACCTTTCCCTTTCTGTGCTTTCCCTTCCTTTGCTTCTTTTTATGGCACTGCTCAACTGGACAGCCAAAGAACTCCTGCTCTCCTGCCTTTTGTGAAATGCAGAACTGATCTCACACTAATCTAGTATAACAATGTGATGAATCAGAACTAGCTTCATTTATTGGAGGGGGGTAAAATTCTGGGATACTCAGAGACACTCAAGGCAGATAGTGTGTTTCTGCAGTCCTTAAATATCATGTTCCATCTGCCTATGTCACAATACCTCTATCCACAGACATAGCCCTTCTGTCCTTTTGCAGACTACAACAACTGTGTACACAGAGGGAAATCCAGTTGAATCATTTCAGCTTTTAAAAATTAGAAACCCTGGTAGCAAAGAGAGAAAGCCTCTTTGGAAGTAAAAAGAGCCACATTGATTCAACGCAATCTTTGCAAAATGTAGGCAAAAAAAATACTTCATATTCATCTATCTTATAAATTGAGCAAAAACAAAACAAAACCCCAGTATTTGACCGTGTAGCCATGCACTTAGTTTAGATTTCAAAATCTTTCAAAATTAGGATGGTGACCAGACAGATAAATCTGTAGAAATAGTGTGTTCTGCTAAGATGTCCTTCTAGCTGGTTTTCTCCCTAAAGTTTATTAGAATTCTTAAGCCTGGTGCAGAATTAAGTTACACCCTTATGTAAAGCAGGAAATGAAATGAAACTATCCTGTGACAGAGACAATCCTGCATGGTCCCTATTATGATTCAGTTTCATGGAAAATTTCACTCCCTGAAAAATGCCACCCCATTTTTCACATGTCAACTTATTTCTGTAACAGTCAGGGAAGACTAGCCCATGATGAAATGTTTAGCAGAAAGGTTTTTCCATTCAGAATAGGAACAGAAAGCATGACACTCACTTTGATTTGTTTTTGCAATTGTCTAGCCAAGTATGATACATTATATTTCTCCAAGGTATTCTAATACTGCATACCTCTTTCCCAATTGTATAGAACATATAGACTTGAAATCAAGCTTTTAACCCAAACTAGTGTAGAGCCATCGAATCAGTGATACTCAAATGGAACTGACTTCTAGAACACCCAAATGGGTGGTATAGAAATTTAATAAATAAATAAATAAATAGTGTCCCCATTGATTCAATGGGTCTACTTTGGTTGGAGACTAATACTGTAGTTGGATTTTAGCTGCAGCCACCAAGAGCTACTTTATCCCCCTCCTGCTTTCTTGAAGAATTACATCAAAGCAGTAATAAGAACATAACTGACTCAAAAAAAAGGAAGGAAAGGCACAAGGTGCACACGCAAGGTAAAGGCGCCCTTGCTTAAAAGCCAGATGTATCCAACTCTAGGTTTAGTGCTCATCTCTGTTTATAGCCAAAGAGCCAGTCTGCATCTGCAGATGTTTCCGTGGACATTTGGAAGGCACGACTAGACACCGGAGTGCACAGAACGCTGTATACCTTCCCCACAAAGTGGTACCTATTTTTGTTGTTCAATCGCACAGTCGATTCCGACCCTTTGCGACCCCATGGATCACTGTCCGCCAGGCACTTCTGTCCTCCACCATCCTCCTCAACTCGCTCAGCTTTGTTCCCATTGTGTCTACAATACCATCTAGCCATCTCATTTTTGGCCACCCCCTTCTTCTTTTGCCCTCCACCCTTCCCATCATCAAAGCTTTCTCAAGCGAATCCTCTCTTCTCATTTGATGTCCAAAGTACTTTAGCTTCATCTTTACTATTTGACCTTCTAAGGAGCAGTCAGGGTTATTTTCTTCTAAGATTGACCTATTTGTTCTCCTCGCTGTCCAGGGGACTCTCAAAACTCTCCTCATCTCAAAGGCATCTATTCTTCTGTGCTCAGCTTTCCTAATGGTCCAGCTCTCACAACCATACATTGCCACCGGAAATACCATTGCTTTGACTATACGAATTTTTGTTTGCAATGTGATGTCTCTACTTTTCACTATGTTCCCCAAGTTTCTCATCGCTTGCCTCCCAAGAATCAGTCACCTTTTTATTTCATGGCTGCAATCACCATCTGCAGTGAGCTTTTATTCTAAGGAAGTAAAATCTGTCATTGCTTCTACTTCTTCCCCATCTATTTTCCAGGGACTGATAGGGCCTATTGCCATGATCTTGGTTTTCTTGATGTTGAGTCTCAAGCCAGCTTTTGCACTTTCTTCTTTCAACCTAATCAGGAGCTTTTTTAATTCCTCCTCACTTTCTGCCATTAGGGTAGTATCATCTGCATATCTCAAGTTGTTGATGTTTCTCCCAGCAATTTTGATCCCAAATTGTGATTCCTCCATCCCTGCATTGCGCATTATGTGCTCTGTGTATAAGTTGAATAAGCAGGGTGACAAAATGCAGCCTTGTCTTACTCCTTTTCCTATTCCAAACCACTCTGTCATTCCATATTCTGTCCTAACTGTTGCTTCTTGATTCATATACAGGTTTCTCATGAGACATATAAGGTGTTCTGGTATTCCCATCTCTTTAATTACTTGCCACATTTTGTTGTGGTCAACACAGTCAAAAGCCTTAGTGTAATCAATGAAACTGAAGTAGACTTGCTTCTGATATTCCTTTGTTTTTTCCATGATCCAACGTATGTTGGCAATGTGGTCTCTAGTTCCCCTGCCTCTTCTGAACCCCACCTGCCCTTCTGGTAATTCTCTCTCCACGTGCTGTTGCAGTCTATCCTGTATTATCTTGAGCATCACCTTGCTAGCATGTGGGATGAGCGCAATTGTTCAATAATTTGAACATTCTTTGGCATTACCTATTTATCTACCTGCAACTTCTTGCTTTTGAACTGCTAGGTTGGCAGGAGCTGGGACAGAGATGGGAGCTCATTTTATCATGCACTACTCAGTTCTTGAACTGCTGACCTCCTGGCCTTCCAGTCAGCATCTTAACCATTTCAGCCACCGCAGTCCCTCACACACAGGGTACAAGATGAGAAAGAGAAAAAGAGACTATAATTCAACTAAAGAACCAAATGAAATACATAGATCTAAAAAACCTTCATTTTTCTATTAGTGCTCTCTCTCTCTCTCTCTCTCTCTCTCTCTCTCTCTCTCTCTCTCTCTCTCTCTCTCTCTCTAATTCTGGGATGAGCATTTTGTCACACTCCTGATTTTTTTGGACTGCAAAGGGTATCTTATGAGATGACTACATTGTCAAACAGTACAATGTACTGGTGATGGTCTATCTATCCAGCACTAACTAATCGTTCATTGTTCTCTTTGAATTCAAACAGATCCCCAACTCTCCTGTGTTCTTTCTTACTCGTTGTCAGAGGGTGTCAGTTTTTTGTTGCTGTTGATCTGTTTGGTTGGTTACTAACATGTAGTCAATCAAGAAAGCAAAATGCACACATCTATACTTCCAGGTAACTGTAAGTAAAGAAATGTTATTCATTCTTTCTCCTATAAATGTCTCAGAGTAAGTTATTAAAATCATGAGTGCCAGTTAAGGAGAAATGGGTGGACTCTGGGACACTTGTAGCTATTCTCTTCTGTGAGTCTCTGCGCTACTACTATGCAACTGGGGAGGACTCTACCCAAATTTCAGAACTCCTCAACACTTTTCCCCTCTGATGCTGGAGCATCTATATTTTTGAAAGTGAATATATTACATTAGTTCAGTCATGTATGATTCGCTTGTGCCAATGTAAAACTATGTGTGCAGATCAAATCAATTAATTATAGGGATAATGGGAAAGGTGATGTCTTAAATGCAGAATATGCTATGTGACTGTGGAAATACCTACTCCTATGATCTCTCCTCTTTTTGCCCCACAATTTTATTTTAATTTTATTTATTTTTATTAGAATTCTCCGCCCTAGCACTAGATTAGCTTTTGGTTGCTGCACTGCTGAGTACTGTAATTCCTTTGTGTTTGTCCCAGAAACCTACGCAGAGTACCTCCTACATTGGCCACACCACTCCTCCCAAAGTATAATTTATCTCTAAGCAGCTCCTTTTGCTTTTCAATCCCCATGTACACCCCTAAATGCTATTCATATGATTGATTAGGATCTGGCAGTCTGTGTTTTTGCCAGACTCAGCATATTGTTATAACAGATTAGCACTTGGACACAACATAAGGGACTGTGGTGGCTCAGTGGTTAAGACACTGGACTTGATGACTTGAAGGCCGGCAGGTCAGCATCAGTTTGAGACACGAGTGCTGCATGACTGAGTGAGTTCTCATCTCTGTCCCAGCTGCTGCCAACCAAGCAGTTCGAAAGCAAAAAATTGCATGTTTGTAAATAGGTACCGCTTCAGTGGGAAGGTAATAGCATTCTGTGCACTCTGGTGTTTAGTCATGCCTGCCACATGTCCAGAGAAATATTTGCAGACACAGACAGTGCTGGTTCTTTGGCTATAAACAGAGAGGAGCACTGACCCCTAGAGTTGGATATGACTGGCTTTCGAGCAAGGGTGACCTTTACCTTTACCTTACAAGTATCTGCAGGAAGGCCAACAGTACAGTAAACTAAGGCGATACACTGCCTCTCCATCTGAAATGTGTCCAAATGAGAGCTCGCAGACCATGATTCAATTTCGTCTGTGTCCTCTCCAAGACCTTGGATTTATCACAGTGCATGTCTATTCCAGGACTGTCCATTTCTAAAGGTTTGGGAATGCACCCCGCTCCCACATTTTTTCACTCAAACAGCTACCTTGCGTGGGGAAGATTACTAAGCACCATGAATTTGGGGGACTGTAGTAGATCTTAAATAGAAGGTTCAAAATGTCAAATTGCAAGCACACTCCTTTTCAGTTGTAGGAATCATCCTCCAGAAGAGTTTGTTTTTTTAAAAAAAATTAAAACAAAACTTGATGACTGCTCAGTCATATCAGTTCCGGAACATGTATCCCTTGTACCAGAGGCAAGGTCAAAGAGGATACTGGATGATGCTATGTCAAACTGATGCTTGAGCTAGCATCCTTCCTTGCATTTTCCTATGGGATTTTGTGCTGTGTAGGACGTAAAGTAGTTGTGTTATATTTCATGAACAAGAAACCGAGGGGAGAGGGGGAGAAAGAACAGGCCCTAATGTGCTAAATATGAGATTTTTAACTAGCTACTCAAACCCTATGCAAGAATACAAGGAACTACTATATATCAACATGCATTCAATCTGCATTCAATTCAATGCATCAAATATTATAAACCCTAAAGTAAAGATCTCCCTTCCTTGAATGCCGGTTGTGTCCTGCTCTAGGGGTTGGTGCTCATCTCTGCTTACAGCCAAAGAGCCAGTGCTGTCTGCATATGCCGATGTTTCCATGGCTACATGACAAGCATGAATAGGTGATGAATCACATGGAACACTGTTACCTTTCCCACTGAATTGGTACCTCTTTATCTACTTACAATTTCTTGTTTTCGAACTGCTAGGTTGCCAGGAACTGGGACAGATATGGGGAGCTCATTCTATTGTATAGTGCTCAGGTCTCACAATTGCTGACCTGCCAATCTTCCAGTTGTCAAGCTCAGCATCTTAACCACTAAGCCACCATGTCCCCTATAAATACTAACTAAGTTTAAAAGTGAGAGAATTCAAGAATGTAATAGATTAGGCTAAAACCTTAACACTATGCAACCATCTAGCAGCAAGGGAATATACAACTCAGTGTCCCTCCCCAATTCCACAGTGATTGGTGTGTGCAGGACAGGCTCCTTCTCCATTGCTGTCATACCAGGCTATATTTATCATATAAGTAGGGATGTGCACAGTAGGACAGTGCACCAATTGGTGTCCCAACCATCCTGTACCCTTTGGGTTACACTCTCACCCAATCTTTTACTAGCTCTGTGTTGGTATTTTCAGGTCTCTGTGAAATAAAGAAGCACAGAGGGCTATGACATCAATGGACATGGTGTTGTTCAGTGCAATAATTCTGGGAACTGGGAACATCTTATAACTTACATGCTCAGCAAAGGACAAACAGGAAGATTTTTACTTCTTACAGCACTTTTTTCTCAGTGCTGCAAGAGCAAACAGGCAGGGGTGTTTGCACCACCACACCAACAAGTGAAGAGAAGAAAACAGATGAGGGAAAGACACACCTTCATGCAATAATTCTGATCTAGCCACTCAAAGCCTACAAAAGACAAATGCAGCATTCCTTCAGCATCACACACCCAAATTGGTATAAATTTCAGAAAAGTAAGCTGGAAGAATGGTAGAAATCATTTGAGTAATGATTATGTAAGTCTTCCAATTTACCCTGCGGCTATGCAAAATTGCTAGTTGAGCAGCTGCAAGGGAATACATACCATAGAGCAAATTTGGTCTGAGTCCTCCCTGGTAACTCAGTACTTGAAGTACCCAGAAGAGAACCTGGGTATTTATTTATTTTTTTGCTGAAGTTCAATATATTGTCCTTCTCCCTTGACACAACTTGTGTTTTCTTGGATATAGTATTTGCTGCATGTGTGCCCTTACATTGGTTGTGAGATAAGTCACATAATAGAGAGCCTTCTGGAGCAGTAGAGAAGATCCCTGGTGGTGCAGTGGCTAAATTGCTGTACTGTAGCCAAAAGTGCTGCTGATGTTGTGAGTTCAAGCCTGACCAGGACCCAAAGTTGACTCAGCCTTCCATCCTTCTGAGACTGGTAAAATGAATACCCAGCATGTTGGGGGCAAAATGCTAATTTCCTTGAGAACTATCCAGAAAGTGCACTGAGCACTATGAAGCAGTATATAAGTGTAATTGCATCACTTGCTATTGCTAATAGAATCAAATTCCTCATCTGCTCCACCTTTTGCAATAGGATATCAATCACTGTGTAGTACTAAAATTTTAACCCTATTAAATGCAGAATTTAAATGTGGGCAGGCAACAATTGACTAATTTACTCTCTAGTTATTCCAAAAATCACAAAAATAATTGATTTATGGTTATTATTTAATTTATTATTACTTGCATACACCAAGTGTCAGGCAGCAGTTAACTAACCTGACTCCCTAAATGGCCCAATGGCTACGGGCAGATGAGCGCCTTTAGGTGGGGTGATGGTCACTCTCTGTGGAGGAAATGCCACTGGAAACCATCATATTGGTCCCAACGGCAAAATGAGTGGAGGAGGAACTCAGATTCCCAATGGTCATGGAGACGGAAGAGGCCTTGCCAGACAGATTGGCTGTGAAGATACACCTTGTCTGTATCCTCAAGGTTGTGGCAGTCCATTGCAGTCCCGGTGTTAAATCCTGCATGTCGCACTTTATGTGTTCCATGGGTGATGGCTCCGAGATCATAGTGTGTGGGTCACTTCATGGCAAAATGGGATAGACCTTAAACAAATTCACACCTGTGACATTTTTCCGTCTTCAAAAAAATGCATTCTCAGATACAAATTGCAGTTGACACACACACACTTTGCATACCACATCTTTCCACTAAGAGAGATGTTAAGGAAGCGCCAGTTGCATCCTGCCATGTAGAAGACAGGTGAAGCAAAGGGTTGGGCTTGGTCAGTGGTTCTCAGCTAATCATACATGCTAGAAGAGGTCAGTAGTATCATCAGAGGTCCATTAGAGCAATGGTTCTCAATCACTGGTATGACCAATGGAATGCAGAAGTAGTCTTAAGTGGGACACAAGGTTAATAACATTTATTAGTAATTAATTTTTCTTCGGTCCCCATTCCCCATGTCTTTTCACAAGTTTGATGCTGTAGTCTTATGACCTTGCTTGCCATGAATTAACCACCTGTGATCTTTTGCCAGATGAGTAGTAACTCTGGACAATCAATGTTTCTTTTAACTCAATGTTCCCTTTACCTATCAAGTCACCAAAATGACTAGTCATTTGACAGGTAAATGATTATCTATTTATTTATTTATTTATTAATCATGTCAGAAGCACCCGAAGGTGCTTTCTGGGTTGAAAGGATTTTTGCTGCAGGAACTCCACTCAGGGGATGCCCAAATGAGGCTCCATAACAGAATACTTGTAAACATATTACTTCTTTTGTGTCTTGGTGGGGACTATTTCTATATACAGTGATTGATAGAACATATGGAAAGAATGAGAACTATTTGACTAGAGATTCTGAAAGGTTTGTTTGAAGTTCATAGTTTTATTTCTGTGAGTCAGACAGACAGACATTTTGTCAATACTTTGATACGTCAGCAAGGACATAGGATATTGGTTATAGATTGGATGACTAAAGATCTACTAATATTACACTTTTAGGAAGTCCTCTTTCTTCCCTGCTTTTATAAACCCCACAGCTTAGAAAAGATAGTTTTTTGCACTACATCGCTCAGAATTTCTAGCCATACTGGCTGCAATAGGTAAAGGAAAAGGTCTCCCTTGCTTGAAAGCCAGTCATGTTTGACTCTAGAGAGGCTAGTGCTCATCTCCATTTACAGCCAAAGAACAGCACTATCTGCTTCTGAAGACATTTCTGTGGTCATGTGACAGGCATGACTAGATGCTGGAGCACACAGAACGCTGTTACCTTTGCTGCCGAAATGGTACCTATTTATCTACTTGCAATTTCTTCCTGTCAAACTGCTAGATTGGCAGGAGCTGGGACAGACCACAGAAGCTCACTCCATTGAACTGCTGACCTGCAGATTTTCTGGTTGTCAAGCTCAGTGTCTTAACCGCTTAGCCACCGCAATAGTCTGGGATTTTTATTTCAAGAAAGTAACTTTGCCCATGGTTTGAAAATAACTCCATGCCTGGGATGACTCCAGATGCTGTAGTGAAATCAGGAGCCTGCCAAAGCATTGAAATTATCCTTACGTCAGCGTGTCACACTGGCATCCTTGCAACAAAGCAGTTTCTGGCCAATGGAACTCTGTCTACCAGAGCACCTTTCTCCATCTCAAGAATAATAATTCTAAAAGTTTTAAATATGTTTGTCTTCAAAAAGCACAAAACTTGCCAAAAGGACACGGCTCTCCTACCTTGCACCCTGCCCCTCATGCCTCAGGATATCATAAATTTTTGATACCAATAAAACAGAATTTTTGATGAACTGCTATTTTGCATTAAAGCAACTTTACATGCAAAGATTGCATAATAGGAAGTAAAATTGAATTTTGCCGCAGAACAAGTCCTTATTATTAATTTAAGTGTTTTTATACATCTTAGCAGCAGCTTATCATTCCATATATTTAATTTCTTTCTCGACGCTTAGCAGCGGTTTCCTTGGCTAAACAAATCTTTTAAGGGAACACGTGAATGGTGTGGAAACATTTCGTTTCCCATTTGGGGACTTGAGAGAAATAATGAAACTTTAAAAAGGGAAATAAAATACATTAGAAGGACAAGTCTTTCTCTAAAAGCTTGGGCAAACCACTCGGGCCAAGAGGGGATCAAAGTTCCTGAGGGGAGAGCTTCCTTTTTATTCATGCTTTTCTCCCACATATTCACAATTTACTCAGACTAAGTATGGCCCTGGAAATGCTGTAAATATTCTAAAATATCAATAAATCATTTGGGATAATACCAGACCGTAGATGGGGGGGGGGGAATATGTTTGTCTTCTAATGCACTGAAATGGGTTTCTGAACATTTCTGAAGGGTGCAGTTCTGCTGCAGAAGGTTGAAGGACCAGTATGTGCCATGTTAAAAAACCATGGCATTTATTTAACGTATATTTTAACCAGCAGAAAAAGCAAACACAGAATTCTGCCCTCTCTGTCCTTCCCTTAGATAAAAACAGGCAACTTATGAAAATCTACTTCAGAAAATCTCCTTTATAGAATGAACTGTGGGAGCCGTAAATGCATACATGCAAGGAAGGGAAATAAGTAGTAGTATTATGTGCATCTCTGGTAAGGTAAAGATAGCCAGTCATATCCAACTCTAGGGTTCAGTGCTCATCTCTGTTTCAGAAGCGTAGCATGCCTTAACGGGGCCCCGTATAAAAATTTGTTTGGGGGGCCCTTGTGAAATAAAAAAAATTGGGAAGTTTTTATTAATTTTTGCTGTAGGGGGCCCCCGTGGCCCGGGGGCCCCGTATAATTGATACGGCAGATACGGCGGTAGCTACGCCCCTGCTCTGTTTATAGCCAAAGAGCCAGCACTATCTGTGTCTGCAGACATTTCCATGGACATGTGGCAGGCATGACTAAACACTAGCATGCACAAAATGCTACCCACCAAAGTGGTACCTATTTATATACTTGCAATTTCTTGCTTCCAAACTGCTGGGTTGGCAGGAGCTGGGACAGAGACAGAAGCTCACTTCGTCATGCAGCACTCAGGTCTCGAACTGCTGACCTACCAACCTTTCAGTTGCCAAGTTCAGCGTCTTACCCACTAAGCCACCCACTGTGCATCTCTACTCAGAAATAAAATCAGTTTGCAGTGGGATGGAGACTCTATAGCAGCTTTATCTAAATTGGCACCCCCAGGTTGTCTGTGACAGCAATTCCCATTATCCCGAGCCAACAAAGAGATCATACTAGCAGAGATTATGGGAGTTATATCATCCAACATATGGGGGGGGGGGAGTGACTTTATTGATTCTATTACATATCAAACAAAACTAAACAAGAAACAAAAATAGTATGATACCTTAAACACCTTAAACTGCTATATTTTAATGTGAGCTTTTATTGAATCAAGACCGCTTGCTCAGAGAGCGGTTAGTCTGTAAGGTACCACAACTTTTTATATCTTTTATTTTACTTTATTTTGTTTTGTTTGTACAGTACATCTTCAAAAGCTCCATATATTATGTAGAACATTTATATCTCACTCTTTATTTCATGCTCTCAGGGCAGAGTAAAGCTATAAAAACAATAGAAAAACAATTCAAAACCGTGTAAAATATTAACAACTGTACACAAACATTCAATGACAATAACAATAAGGAAACCTCCACAGCCTACTACCTTAATCCCCAAAGACTTTGAGTTCTGAAATGCTGGTGGTAAGGCATTAATAAAGGAATTTTTAATGCAGGGGAAGTCAAAATAAAGGCAAAAATTTTAATCTACCGCCATTAATACACTTACATGGGGAAGGGAGGCATTTCCTTCTACCCTGAATATGAAAGGGAGTAAAGCATTTAAAAAAACAACAACCTATATTTGAAAAGGAACAAGATGCTTCAACAGCTTGAGGCTGCTCAGATGTTGACAGTCTGCAAACAGCACAAGCCCCTGGTTGAAGGTTGGCCGCCTGAGGCCATTCCCTTCTCCCATCCCAAAAAATAAATACACACACACACACACACACACACACACACACACACACACACACACACACACACATCCTTAAGCAAAATTCTTGTGGGGTTTTTTTTTTTTTTTAGTCTTAGGAAGAGAAATGCCTACACCCTATAATGTCCTTTTGGGGAAAGGGTGCAATGTCAACAAACATGCTCTCCATATAAGAAAGAAAGAAAGAAAGAAAGAAAGAAAGAAAGAAAGAAAGAAAGAAAGAAAGAGGAAGAGAGGACAGCTTTCCGACTGCTTTATCTGCCTCCTCTGAAACTTGACACCAAACGCCCAGCGGAGCTTCAGTGACCTTACTCTGTCAATCACCCTGGGGGCGCAGTGGTTAAACTGCTGTATTGCAGCCAGAATGTTGTAAGTTCGATCCTGAGGGAACCAAGGTTGACTCAGCTTTCCATCGTTCCGAGGTCGGTAACATGCGTACCCCGCATGTTGGGGCGAAAACGTTAATTCCCTGTAAACCGCCCAGAGAGTGCACTAAGCGCTATGGGGTGGGTATATAAATGTTATTGCTATCACCCAAACCAAACCAACTTACTCGAGCGACGCGGGCATTTCGCTAAGTCAAAGGGGGTGGGAATCTGGGAACTGTTATTTCGACAACCCCAACTTATCCTAGACTGGCGATCATCTTGGGAAGACCGCTTCGTTGTTTTTGTTGTTATGGGGGGAGGGGGAATATGTCTCTCCCCGAAACGCTTGGCGATTTCCCCCCCCCCAAAAAAAAATCCCAAGCCTCCAAAATACATTCCAGCAATCACGAGCTCTATCCCATATTCTTATTATTGCTGGAAATTATTTATGACCTCTATTGTCTGTTTGGTGCGAGATCTCATATGCAATGAATTCAGCGCGGTGCACCAAGCTAGACTTCAGTCCTCTGTCGGACTAGGTCCCTTTGAGCTGGGAGAATTACTTCCGAGTAAACATACCTAGTTTGGGGTTTTGCGCCCCTGTACTATTACAACCCCACGGTCGGATTTTACCACCAACACCTTTACCTGAAAGTAAGCCCTGCGAGTTATATATGGCTTACTTTCAAGTAAATGAACTAGAGCTTGCACAACTACTCGGGAGTCATTTCTGCCAGGTTCGTGGGAGACGTTGCGTTACCTTAAAGTAAGCGTGCTGGAAGTTGTGGTACCCTGCCGCGAAGTCAGACCTGACTTATAGCGACCCTAAGAGGGCTTTCAGGGTAGGCGAGGCATATGAGGAGTGGCTTTATCAGTTCCACACCTCCCAGTGAGCTTCCATTTGGGGGCCGGGGATTTGAACCCAGGCTTCTTGAGGCCTGGGTATCCAGTGGGTGGAGAGATCTAAGTGATTTGACTGGTACTTGATCTCCCCATCGGAGATCTTTATTTAAATAATATGAATGGGGTATATTATGCAGGAACAAACCTTATTCAGCAAATTCGTCTATCACTCAGAACTCTAACTGCATTTCCTGCTTGTCCTGTTTAATGCTGGGACAAAATTTTGTTAGTAGTGTCTTTCTCTTACTTGAAGGAGAAGACCTGGGGCAATGCAAATGTAAATGTCCCCCCAGCTGTCTTGCAAAACTGGCAAGATCAAACAAAATAATATGATTTGCACTGAAGGGGGCTTCCTAGTGATACATCGAGCAGCCCAGCTTAAAGTGTAAATAGTGGCAGCCAAATTTAGAGAGTTACACATCCTGAGCATTTCCCCTCCTTTCTTTGTTCCCCTCCTCCCAAGATGGGAAATATATAAAAATTGGTATGAGGTTCTGAAGCTACAAGCAATGTTTTTTTTTCTGAGAAAAGAGGCATAAAAAAATTGGATTAGGCAGCCTTGTGGTTTCTGGGGTGGGTGAAATATTGGTTGCCATGCAAATGAATGCTGGCTGGGGAATTCTAGTTGAATAAAAGACAAGTATGAGTTGATAAACAGAGAAGTAAAGACTTGCTCAAAAGCTGGTCGTGTCCGACTCTAGGGTGCAGTGATCATCTCCATTTTTAGCCAACTATGCTGGTCATGTTTTATCTCTAAAGGCCTGGGAAGCGTGGAAAGCAACAACCAATGAATGGGGTTTATCACTGTTGTATCTACAAAGACTCTGATATGAAGTGAACATAAAAAACACTTTCCTGGATCAGACCATATTACATTCACAACCTATATTTCCTCCAGGAAATTCAAGGCACTACATATAGTTCTTTCCCCCATCTTCATTTTTGTCCTTACAACATCTCTATATCAGGGCAAGATGTATTGCCTTATCCCTTTCAGGGTAAAATAAACTAACTAAGCCAAGATCACTCTAAGCACTGCACTATGTTGGCTCTTTGTTGTCCAACAATCCATTCTCACTGTGACCTGTCAGAAATATATGGGAGGTCCACAAGCAGAATGTGAGTGCAATAGCACACTCCTACTTATGTACACCAGCTACTAGTGTTATGGGGCTACTGCCTATGTTATTGTAGACAACATAGTCATCATAACTAATCCCTACTGATAGCCTGATCCTCTATGGTTTAGTCTAAACCCCTTGTAGGGTCATCCAGGTTTCTGGCCACTGCTATATCTTATAGAAAAGAATATCCATAGTATGGCAGCCAGTAAGCACCTAGATTTAAGAATTGAACTTCTTCCTCCTAAGTTCATTTACTTTGGAAGGAAAGTCCATTTTTTCCAAATGCAGTAGGAGAAGGTGATACCTTTATTGCAGGTGTTCTCAACCTATGGTCCATGGGCTGGCCCCGCCCCATGGCACCATTTCACATGGCTCACGTTGCCATCACTGCCATCGGAAGTGGAAGTGGACACGTTTATGACAGCCGTAAATATGCCTGTATCTTAAATGCATTTAGGACAGCCAAGGACACATTTTACAACATTCACAGCTAGGAAACCACCAGTCCGGCCTGCTCAGCTGTCTGAGGGGGCATGGTCTGGCCCACAGCTTGAAAAGATTGAGAACCTCTGCTTTATTGGATCACTAAACAAAAAATTCAAAAAAATAATTGCAAGCTTTCATTATTCAAGATCACTTCTTTAGGCATGCATCGGGTTTTTGTGAGTAAAGCAGGGAAATTATCAATAAAAGTCCAGATGTTCGTGGCATGATGGTCTGTTCTTAAAAATGCATGTGAAGCAACAGTCCATTTGATAGCCCTCCCCCATTTGACAAACACAAGAAACCATTTTTTTTCCAGTCGAGTACACACACAAAAATACCTATGATGGTGTGCTTTTACAAGTTGAATCCTTTTCTGAGAAGGGCATTTGACTGATTTTAAGGGAACATGTTTCACAGTACTGTATATCTGCAGCCACAGAAGTTTCAGTGCATTAAATCATTGAATCATATACATGCGAGAATCAATGGTCACCTCTACTATTAGAAAGGAGGCAACTGATTTGGACTCTTGTGAAAGGACATCAAAGTGCTAGTTGCTTGATTTGTAATTCTTGTATTATTATTTTTTACTGACAGAATTGTGGAGTGGTGTTTGTAAAAATGTTCTGTCTTAGGTGCCAATGTGCACTTGGGGGGGGGGTTGCCATTTGCTGCTGAGACTCAAGCAGCAAAATGCCTTCAGTAGGCCTTATGAGAGCCAGAATCACTACTTATATTGGTTGCCAGCCCAAGAAAAGAAATAGAAAATTGACTGTTCTTGGCTCCAGCATCTCAGATATGAAAGGATATTCATCACTGCAACTAGTGTTGTGCACAATATTCAGCTGAAGTCCAAATCATTAACTGAGTTGACCTGATTTGTACTTATTTGTACAAGGTCCAGATTAAAACAAGTTGGCTGGATTCAGATGCAGGGGAAATCTATTTGAATCTAGAGCACAAATAAAATTGGATGGAGCACAAATCATTGCAGACTGTTTTTTAAAAGCAAAATTTAAAGCTGTTTACTACACAAACCTCATAAGAAAACTGACTGAGGTGTTTGCTAGCTTCCTTAAGGTCTATTTTGTCTCTAAGTGTCATGTTGATAAGTGCAAATAAATAAATAAATAAATAAATAAGGTAAGTTATTCAAATCAATGGGAGGCTTTACAAGTCAGTTAAGATCTAGTGCACAGAATAATTTGGATGGTGTTACAAATCACTCCCGTCTGAATTTGGATCTTTCTAAAGACCAAGTTTGGTCTTCCAACTAAATCAGGACATTTGTGCATAGCCTTAATTGTGACTGTTCATTTTGCAATGAGTGAAATGTGTATTAAAATACATTGCACATATTGTATACATGTTGTGGATGGGTTTGGCACCCCACTGGGTATTTGTTTGTTTGCTAATGATATTTATAAACTGCTTCTTAGCCCATAAGGGACACTCCCAGAGTGATATACAATCACATACCCAAAAAAATCATTTTTACAAACAATTCTTTTTTAAAAAAATTAAAAATATGTTAAACATCAGCCTTCTTTAACAAAAATGTAAAACACTCTAAAAATAAACGTTAAACCCATACAGGAAGCCCATGTAGTGGTAACATAGTGTATTTCTTTCTCTATAAAGAAGAGGGTCAGTTGCATTTAGTGGCAGAGCAAAGGAACTCTGCATAGTGCTCTAAGACACACTCGTCTTTATGGGATTGAAGTTTTGAGTTAGTCCTAGCACTGAAAATCAGGAGCACATTAGGCCTTACCCCAGGTAGTTGTTGGGCCCAGTGGTGGGATGTCAAAAAATTTTACTACCCCACTGTGATGTCATCACAGAGTGGGCAGAGCTAACGTCATGATGTCATGACGTCATGGGCGGGCCCAAAGAAATTTTTTTAAAAAAATAAGCGCACGCGCACACACACACACACACACACACACAACCCACCCACCCACAACACAAATCCGTAAATAAATTAAATTAATTAAATATACAAATAAAATAAAATAAAAATTACATTAAAATACACCCACCCACCCACCCACCCCAAACCAAACCTGTCATTTACTTGTTAGTATAAATGCCTGGGCAGCACCATGTTGCAAGATGGATATGGTCATCATACCAGTTCTCTAGAATAATATGCCTTAATTTAAATGTAAAACAGCTGTACCTCCTTAAAGGTTCTCCAATTGGAATAGCAATTGGAACAGCACAGGTGTAGCTTATTGATGAGGTAACTCCAGGACTTTGCTTAAAATCCCCAAGCCAGGCTGCCAGGCCTTTGTAGGAACTGTGGTAGTATGTCAATACAGTATAGGTAAAAGTATTAAATACACATTAAAATACACGCAGACACACCACATCCAAAGGTGAGTCACTTACCCTGGGGAGCAGGCTATAGGGAGCTTCAGGCTAGCAGCTTCTCTTCCTCCTCCCTGCTTGGGAGGACAGCAAGGAGGCCGCGCATATGCAGCAAGCACTGTAGGCATGCATGCACACCAAGTGCTTGGCACGCATGCACAGTGGGGGAACCAGTGAAAAAGTAAGCCCCGAAGGTGGTTTCTCCCCCCCAAAAGCTGCTACTGGTTCTCCGGGACACTGGGAAAAGTTACTACCAGTTCTGCCCAACTGGTGCGAACCTGTTGCATCCCATCACTGGTTGGGCCCATTTGCAGAGTTGAGATATAGACCATCTAATCTTGGAATCACACTCAGGAGGTAAAGAATTTAGGGGAGTTCTATTCCAAGAATAGCAATTTAGCAGGCCCTCGAAATCAAAAGAAACCATTTCAGTTCTGCACCCTGATTCCATTTCATGTTTGCATTCCAGATGTTGGAAACATTTAGGATGAAAGCAGGGAGCAGAAGAGCATTTGGTGCAGTTTCTCTCTGGAATGCCCTGCAAACAATATCCAGAGGGAAAGTGCTCTTGAAAAAGAGTCATGTGTGATCTGAAACAAAAGGAGGGGCCCCTGGCTATCCTACTTTCCCTAGGCAGCACTTATACTTCCCTGTCTATTCCTCTGGCTTCCTGTTGTTCCTGACAGTTCCTATTTCTCTTGTCAATCAATGGGCCAGAGGAAATGAATGCGCATGCGGGTCAGTATGTGAAGAGGAGAGAAGGAAGAGCACATCTAGAATCAGCATCCTGTCCGGATGGATAAAAAACAGCTGCTGTAACATGTGGAGGGGGATGTAAAGCCTTTTCTGGCCGAAAAGAACTAGATGTAGCAAACCGTCACTGCGGGTAGCCTTTCCCAAGCCGGTGACCGAGGAATGGGTTGGGTTGCCACTCCCATCACCCCCATCCGTTGGAAATGATGGGCTTTGTAGTCATCTACAGGCTCACGGGAAGGTACCCCCCCCTTCCCCACGGTTTTGTTTTGTTTTTAACTCGAGAGGAAAACCGTTTTTATTTTTCAGAGAGCCCGGCTAAGTGTCCTTTGGGAATAATTGCAGAAATAGCCTTTCCCTCCCTTCTGAAAAGCCATCACATCTGTGCAGTTTCAGGAGGCGATGTTGACAACTGGAGATGATTCTGAAATAGATCGTCCCTCCTCCTCTCTCTCTCTCTCACACACACACGTCCATAGTACTTTGGCAGTAAGTTTAAACTCCGGTCGCTACGTTTAACTCCATTGTACTTACTTTCCAGGAACCCTCCGTAGGGCATGAAGGTTCCGGAACAATTTTTGCAAGCCCGGATCACGATATCGGGGAGGGGGAGGGGGCTCCGGCTTCTGCAGTCAGAAAATAGGAGCCGGAACGGTTGAAAAGGGGGTGGGGGAGAGAGAGACTGAGGTCCGCTTTCCTTTCCCCAGCTGATGCCTGTGTCTCTAGTTCTGAATTAAGACTGGCTAGCAAGCCAAGGAGGGATGCTCGAAGGAAAGGCGCCGGGGCTTCGTTAAGGCGCCCCAAGAGTCTGATGGAGAGGCAGGCGTTAACCTTCTCGCCGCCGGGGAGGAAAAAAGAGCCCCGCGGAACCGACGAACCGAAAGTGGACGGGGAGGCAAAGCCGGCTCAGGAAGCGGTTCGAAGCTGGCGTGGGACTGAGGAGAGATTGCGAGCGCGCAGGACGGATTTCGTCCGTTGCTCCTCGGAACTGATCTGATGCGGAGCAAAACAATCGCAGTTAAGGAAAGCACACACACACCGCGAAGGAAAAGAGAATTCCGCATGATTGCCCACCCTTTATCCAGCGTTTGCATCTGGCACCGGGATACGCGTTCTGGATATAGCAATAACAATTACACTTTTATAAACATTTCGTGCGCTCTCCAGTGTCTAGTCATGCCTGCCACATGACCACGGAAACGTCTGCAGAAGCAGACAGCGCTGGCTCTTCGGCTTTGAAACAAGAGATGAGCACTGAACCCTAGAGTCGGATGCGACTGGCTTTTGAGCAAGAGAAACCTTTACCTTTTACCACCCCATAGCTCTTAGAGTACTCTCTGGGCGGCTATATAACTCTGGTTTTGAGGTTGGCTTATGTCTCCCCACCTGTAAAGACTTTCCCGGAGGGTGAGGTAGCCATTCAGCTGGATGTCTCTCCCCCACCTCTGCCATTTCATTGATCCCCCCCCCCCGGAGGGGGCAGTTCTACGCACATGCTTACATTGAGACTGTCTTCTAAGTCAATACGTACTTAGCGGTATGATTCATTCCCCCCCCCTTTTTTTTTAATCGTACATCTATCTTATCAATTCTTTCTCTCAGCAACTGTTCCAGTGCTTTTGTTATGGAGGAGGGCGGGGAAATCCTTCTGTTCTAACTCGAACTGTCTTGTCTTGATTGTGATAGCAAACGTTGGCACTCCAGATGTTCTTGGACTTCAATTCTCATAAGCCCAAGCACCCTGTGATTCCACACGAATGGGTTTACTGTGATTCATCCGTCCCGTGCTAGCCTCGTCGCTCCCAGAAGCTGAAGTAAAACGCAGTACAGGCACTTTTTACTTCCACTTCTGGGAGAGACGAGGGCAGCGTGGGCCGGATGAATTGCAGTAAACCCATTTGTATGGAATCACAGGGTGCTTGGGCTTCTGGGAATTGAAGACCAAGAACATCTGGAGTGCCAAGGTTCGCCATCACGGGTCTATACACTTGGAAGCTGATTTTCCCAATTTCTTTCAAAACTATGTTTATAAAATGGTGACAAATGCAGGATTGGTAGTAGCACAGCTGAGCGGGAGGAAAACCATCTTTCGATTGCTTTCCTTTACCTCCAGCACTTTGGAACAAAGTTTCACTTCTCTATATTGAAAAAAAAAACAAAAAACCGCGACATAGCTTCATGCGAACCGCATATTTGGAAACGGTACCCCGGTGTCTCCTTTGCGCCGGCGAAGCAGCAGTGCAATAGATGTTTACTCAAAAGTAATCATTGCTCCTAAGCAAGCAGGCGTAGCATCTCTCTGCAAATGCAGGAGCCGCCACCCCACCAGGTCGCGATTCGCTGGCACGCATAGACATTCACATGACCATTTTACATCGCGTCCTGATACAAGACACTTTCCTTCACATTTGCCCAAGTTCGAAACCAGCAGAGGGTCTCCGGCAACGCTTCCCTCTCCTGGTTCTCTCCCTGTAGTTTTCGCACCCGTATCCCTTATGCAGGAAACAGAGAATCGTCGCCTGGTTCCCAGAATTGCGTCCCCCTCCCCTACGTCTCCCAAACCACAGCAATAACCTGGGAATGGACCGTCGCTGGCTTGGTGAGGACAGAGAGATCCTTCTGGCCTTCTTTCACCAAACCTAACTGGTGCTTAGTTTGTATTCTATCTTTATTTTTATGAAATCAAAACTCCCCAACCGAGCGGCGAACCATCGCCAAGGAACTCCTTTTTCACACGAAGCCCCTGCCCTGGAACCTGCCCCTCCCGGCGGTTATTTGGCCGGGAATCTGGGCAGCTTTTTCAGCGCTTCACTCAGGCCTGCTTCCCTCGGCTCTAGTACGAGCTAGAGGGAGGGGGAGACGTGACTCAATTAGCTGCAGTGATTTATTCAATGCATGCATGAGAGGACATTAATATGCAATGGCAGTTCCCACGAACAATATTCCTCTTAGGGCTTCCGACAGCCCGGGTTTACCTCCGTCGAGGAGGGAGGGGGGATAAATCCCTCCTCTTCCTTCCCCCACCCCTTCTCTGTAGGGCCTGTTTCCTCTCGTGATGTGTAAGAAGAGGGGGTGACCTACAGACCAGACTGCACTTATTGCTACCCTTTATTTCCAGCGCTCCAGGAAGCCGCTCGGAAGTCGCTCGCAGGGAATGTGGGACCGTTTGGTCGCCTTTCCTCTTGTGATCCACGGAGTTCCAGTTCTTTCCCCCCACGCAGGACCGTGATCTCTTTGCCCGGCCCTGGAAATATCAAGCCTCCCCTCTTTGCCCGCGCCAAAGTTTTGAGTTTTCTCAAACTGTCAAATACAGAAGCAGGACATTTCCCACCTGCAAACCTGAGCCAGATCCGCTTCCCGATCCTATGTCTCTTCTGTTGGGATCCAGTAGATTCCATCTCCTGGAAAAGAGCAGCGCACTTTTCGCGAGCAATCTTCAGCTCACAAGCAATACCATTCCGATTGTGATTAAGGGACCTTAAACCATAGCAAGCGGCCCATAAGTTTGAGGAACCTGATCCCGCTTTCTGGGTGAGACCGTCCCAATTAACTGAACTGAGCTTCCTCGTGAGTAAGTGTGAAGCGCTGTGCGTCACTCGCGCCGCATTCAGCGGGCAAGGGAAAGAGGCCTGCTGGTCTGGGGGGACGACGAAGAGTCTTGTGGCACTCGAGAAGCTTGCGGATTTTGTTACGGCTCAATCCTTCAAAGCTTGCTCGCTTGATCTAGGAAATCATTTCATTTCCCGTAGTCAGTGCCCCTAAGGTCAGGGTAGGAGAATTAAGGCAGGAGGTTTTTGGAAATAAAGTCCCTTACAAATCTAGGAGCCGGTTGAAGGCAAGGGTGGCCGTCCAGGAACTGTCAGTCTGTGTTTAGCCCCAAATCGCACCCAGATCCTGAAGAAGTAGAAGTTAAGACCCCTTCTTTTGCGTCGAATTTGGGAGGGTGTTTCCCCTCCCCAAAGAAAAAGACTATCCATGTTGGATATTATTCTAGTGTTTTAGAGGACACTTTTCCCCTCGCTTCGGACGCTCTCTGGGCCGACGAAGGGAAGCGTTGAACTAAGAAATCTCACTTTCCCTTTTCACCATGAGCCGCAGCAAAAGGGGTTAACAGACGGGCCTAACGTGGGAAAACGGGACCGGGCTGGAGGTGGCAGCGGCGGCGATTGGAGGAGGTGGAGAATTTGCCCCCTGGGAACCGAGGGCTTTTGCCTCCGCAGCCGAGAGGAAAAGGGGGGGGGGAGGGCTGGATTGAGGAAACACACGTGGTTAGCTTGCATCCCATAACGCCCCAGCCCCAGCCAGGAAACCTTGGGAGAAACCGATGATGCTGTCGACTCAAAGGATTTTCTTTGGGGAAAGTTTTGAAAAGGTAGCCGTATTAGTCTGTGTTTTAAAGCATATAAGAGAATAAGCAAAACAAAAAGACAATAAAACATTGTGGCACTTTAAAGACTGCTGTATTTTAATGTTAACTATCGTGGATCAAGTCCACTTCGTCAGACATAAGAGTGAGACTTCCTGTGAGTCTCTCTACCTGATGTGCATAAATGGATCCCATGAAGTCTCACTCTTATGTCTGACAAAGTAGAGTTGTTCCACAAAAGCTAACATTAATATACAGTACAGCAGTTAATCTTTAAAGTGCCACAACGTTTTTGTCTTTTTGTTTTGTTTACTCTATAATATGCTTTGTTTGATGCACAAACCCACAAACTGTCCAAACCATAGATGGGAGGAAGGGGTGCTGCTTATTCACCCACATGGTAGATTCTCGCTATCCAGCCACCCAAACACCATTAGGTAAAGGGTCACCCTTGCTCAAAAGCCAGTTGTATCCAAATCTAGGTTCAGTGCTCATCTGTTTATATCCAAAGAGCCATTGCTGTTTGTGTCTGCAGATGTTTCTGTGAACATGTGGCAGCCATGACTAGATACCTGTGTGCACAGAACACTGTTTACCTTCCCACCAAAGTGATACCTATTTATCTATTCACAGTTTCTTTCTTTTGAACTGCTAGGTTGGCAGGACCTGAGAGTAAATTGCACAGCTTTCCCATGTCTCGTCCAGCCTAACCACTTCTTGCAGCCTCATCCTGCTACATCCTCAAAAGAGCCTTGCTGTTAAGCCAAACAGATGGGCCTCTCCAAAGACTAGGCACTGGTTGAGCTCTGCAGAGGCTGAACTTTGCCCAATTCCTTTGGTTGAACTAAATCATGAGGTTTCAAAGCAACAGACAATGGCCTCAATGTGCTGTGATCTTACCCTACCGAACTAATAACACACAAAGCCTGTAGGGTTGCATCCCCCTCAAGTAAAGTCCATGTCCCACATCTCCATCTATACATTTCCACAAAATGATGGAAGCTCTTGCTCAAAGCACTGGTGTTTGCTTCCAAGTAAAGGCATTTAGTAACAGGGCTCCATTCACTTTCAATCTAGAATACAAAACAAAGACTAACAACTGATGGTTGTTTACTGATGGTGTTATTTCAGCTCAGATAAATATGTTGTGCTATTATCCTGTACCCTGACTATTGGATTCTCCAGGCTGAGTCATAAGTAGTGTAATAATAGTGTCAACTAGTACTGGGTTAGGACAAGTTGCAATGTACCTGTGGATGGATATGTTGGCCTAAAACCCATGGGATTGACTTCTGATTAAATGTACATAAAACATACTGTACTGACCTTTTTGTGTAAATGGGCTTAACCAGCTTGTGAAACAAGCAAGGAACAAACCTTTTGTGAAGTACTATAGAGCTCATTTGAACTGATGAGTTTAGACCTCACTATTAAGAGATACCTTGGTGCATACATACAGCTCAAGAGAAAAAGCAGACTCTCCAAAGAAAATTCAATTTCAATGATATTGTTAAGCAAAAATAAGAAACCATTTTAATAACAAAAAGGAAAACCAGAAACCAGTCTGAATAAAACTACAATAAGACCAAGAGGTGTTTTAATATTTTTTTTCATATCATAAGCAGGATTTGAAACTGATCCCTTCAGAATGTTTACATGAAATAAAACAGTATTTTTCTTGTTTCTGCAATTGCAATATTGTGACTTCAACACAGTTGAATCCATAAAAACCCAAAAAGCGCAGGGGGTATTTTTCTGATGCATGACTATCAATATCCACAATATTTAGAACGGCAAGCACCATGCTTTTCATTTATCACGATTCTTGGTATTACTGTTAATTTATAAACTAATACAAACTTAAAATGCATCCGGCCAGCAGTGCCAGCAATCCCTAAAAGGAAACTAAAAAATAAAGGTTTTCATTTTGGTATTTTTGTCAGTGCAACATAAAATCCTTTTACTGACCTGCAGGAAGAAGGGGGGCAGGGAGAACAACAGGAAAAACACAAACAAGAAAAAAATATATAATAGAACATCCATAAGACTTCAAACTATGAACTATTAGCAGTTGCTAGGAAATTTGGCTAAATTCTTGCTGGCTGCATGAAGAAGCAGATTAAACATTGCAAAAGAATACACTTTTAAAAATGAAGTCCATGTCTTCAAAATAATGTGCTGTTTTTTTTAAATTGACTTGTTTTCCTAGGCATTGAGAATTTGTTTATACTCTTCACACTGATCAGCTTCACTCCAATTAAGCATGAGAGTTGCTCAGATCTCAGCTACTGTAATGGACTTACTTCTTATACAGTTTTTAAAAAATGATATGAGGCAAATAATTGCTCCTGGAAGTGGGGAACCAAAAAAGTACCAGCCAGTTCAAATCTATTTTATTTTCCTGAGAGCATGATAAAATCAGGTAGCCCAAAAGGAAGATGCATATGGGGTGATGGATTATAGTTAAACCCCAGCAAATCCATGTACTCCCACTTTAAATAATATTCTCCTGGGTTACTGATTTTTTTTTTAAATAGAAAATGTGTTTTCTTGACACTCCTAAAATATAATTCCTTGGAAGTTTAGTCTAACTAACTTTAGTGTAACTTGCTTTCTTTATAATCCCATGAACCTGTAGCTGATCAACTACACTAATTTAGGCAGAAGTTGGTATTCTTAACATTGGGGTGTTGAGACATTTGGGTATACCACTTTTTGCCCCAACAAAAACCAAAATGAAAACTAAACTTTTTAAAAAAAGTTACAGCTCTTAAAAGTGCACCGAATGTACAAAGTTATTTTCTGAATGCAAAATGCCCAGAATTTTTCCCCTTTAATAGTTTATATATATCTATATATATGCTTTTAAAGAATGTCCAAAACCACCAAAAACCAGCCTGCTGAAATGTTCTTGTGTTTCTCCCTGTGTGGGTTGATGTGGCTATTTACAAGCTTAACAGAGAGCCCAATCCACCAAACCTACACTTGCAGACAACCTCTATTCATTTCAGTGGGGCATGCAGAGGTGAAGTTCTTGGTGAATTGAGCCCAGATTTTTTTCTTAATAAATTTTTTTAACAATAATTAGAGCAATAGGAACAAACAGTTGCATGAGCAATAGAAAAAGAGGACTTTATATATAACTGATGACATTTTCTTACCCAATGAAAGAAAAATGAACAAGGGCAAAAAGAGAAAAAGCTATGGTCCATGACCGACATGCGAAAAGTTTAAACAAGAAAATGGTACAAAATAGAAGTTACCATACATGTCCAGCATGCAGGATTAATATTTTTAATGCAGGTTTTTCATATTTTTTTCTATATAATCAAGCAGGCAATAAAAATGAAGATGTTTCTCTGTCCCTCCCTTCATGTCTCCCCTTTTTTATTTTCTCTTGCACAGAAACTGTCCCATGTGAATTCTGTCCCTCTTTTCCCAAGACAGGCAATATATGAGGAATCTGCATATATTGCCCTTTCCATTTGCAGAGAAATTGTGCATCTTTCCCTCTTTTTTCTTCCTTTTTTATTCTTTAAAGAACTCCAAAAGTAGGTAACCTAGATGGATTGTCCAGTGTCCATCCTTCCACTCTGCAAAGTCCAGCTTAAAGTTCTACAGGCAAGCAGTCAATTGGTATAAAACAATTTTCTTTAAAAACCAGTCCTTCTCTTCCCCAACCCACTTATTCCTCTCTTCTCCCCACTTCTCTCGCTCTCGCTCTCTGACCCACTAAGATGAAAAGTTGCTTCTCTTTCCCTCCCACTCTGAGATCGCAGCTAATTTATAGCTAGGGAAGAGGCTGCGAACATCTCACACAGTCATGGATTGCAGGTCGATCACCCACCCACCCATCCCAAGCCTCTCGGTTATTCTTCTGACACTCTTTCGGCTTCAGGAGGATAAATGGATGGAGATGTCAGCAGATGGGAGAAGGAAACAAGTGGGGAGTGGGTGGGTGGGGAGTTCGCTTGGTTTTATTGTTTTGATTAAATGGACTCACATGAAGAACTCCGGGGAAGACGGGTTGTCACTGGTGGATCCGGCCTCCCGGAAGCCATTGCTGGCGAGTTTCTCGCACTTGAGCTTGTAGGCGTCTCTTTCTCTGGCCAGCCGGGTCACTTCTTGCTTGAGCTGCTCCACTTGCTGGATGAGTTGGGTCTTCTCGTTCTCCAAGTGGTGTTTCTGCTGGACCCTCTTGTACCTGCAAGACTGGGCGTAGCCTCTGTTCTTCAAGGTCCTCCTCTTCTGCTTGAGGCGGATCACCTCGTCCTTGGTGAAGCCCCTCAGGTGCCGGTTCAGCTCTCGCACCGACATGGAGACCAGCTGGTCATCCGAGAACCGGTCCTCCACGCTGCTGGAAGACGAGGAGGAGGAGGCGGAGGAAGGGTGAGACTGATGCGTGTTCTGGAGCTGCTGGGAGGAGCTGGAGGCGTTGGAAGGGGTGGGAGACGCCTGGTGATGGTGAGGGTGGTGGTGATGGTGAGGAGGAAGCCCGTTGCCGGACAGATCTTCGTGGGTTACCCCGGGGTATTGGTGGTGGTGGTGCTGGTGGTGTTGGTGCTGATGCGGGTGGTGGTGATGGGCCGCCGCAACCCGGAAACTCTCGAAGCTCTGGAGCTGCTGGGGCACTTGGTGAGGGCCAATGAGGGCCTCCACCGCGTCCTCCGGGGTGAGGTTGAGGGTCTCCGGGTTCATCTGCGGGTAGCTGCTGGCCATCCAGTAGAGGTCCTCCAGGTGGGTCTTCTGCTCGGTGGGGCTGAAGCTGGGCGAGGAGGGCACCGAACTGCACGGGGTGCTGATAGGAGTGGAAGAGACCGATCCAGCCGGCTGGAGGCGGGTGCAGTGGCGGCCCGAGCGATCCGCTCTGCCCAAGGGCTCCTTCTTCACGTCGAACTTCATCAGGTCAAAGTCGTTGACGTACTCCATGGCCAGAGGGCTGGTGGGGAGGTCGGAGCCGATGTTCAGCTCGCCAGCCATGGCGCTGGAGCTGGCGGAGGAAGAGTCTCCTCTCTCTCCAGGCGGAGAGGGGGGGCGGCGGGGGCGGGAGAGGGAGTCCTTACTTAGCCGCCTCACTCCAGGCTCCAAACCTCCCGAGTGCCAACCGGCCGGGCAGCCCGGACGAAACTTTCTTCTTTCGAAGAGTGATCGAGAGATCCCCACCTCCCTCACCTCTTTCACGGACAAGGGCGCCGCGTTGCCTTCCCTCCCCTTCGGTCCCTTTCGACTGCAATGCAACGCAAAGACGAGAAGGAGGGGAGAAAGTGTGGGAGGGAGAGAGGCAGGCAGGCAGGCAGGCAGGCGAGATCAGGAGCGGCGTGCCAAGCTTCTCTCTTCCTTGCCAGAAACCCGCTGGCAAAAGAAAAAGGAGAGGGTTTTTCTCGGTTTTTAAAAGGAGGCGAGGGGGAAAAAATCCTGCACAGCTAAGTTGTTGTTGCTGCGGTTGTCAAGGGTTGTGTTTCACGCACTCTCTTTTTTTCTCCGGGGGGGGGGGAGGGAGGGAGATCTCTGTCTCTTTCTCTTTAAGAAGACGAGCTCCAACCATCGGCCTCTTGCTTTTGTTTGTAAGTCCGGTTTCCTCCTCCTCCTCCTCCTCCTTCTCCGGCCCGACGGCGATCGCGGGCAGCCCCAACTTTGTTTGTCCCGGCCGTGCCGCGCGCGGGAGCCGGGGCGGGCGCTCGCTCGGGCGCAGAGCTCGGGCCGCGCAGGGAAGGCGAGAAGGCAGGCAGGGAAACGAGGGAGGGCGGCACGGGCGAGCTCCGCAGCGATGGGGCGCCCGGCTGCTCCCCGCCTCTGCCGCCGCCGCCGCCGCCTCCGGCGCTGAGTGACAAGCTGTGATTCGCCCAGCCCGCCGCCTCGCCGCCTTCATATAGCCTGGGCGCTGGTGACGTATGAGCCGGAGGGGCGTGGCTGGCCCAGGGTCCCGACCAACCGAGGCTCAGGCGCGGCGTTCCTGGGGTAGCCGAGGAGGAGGCGGGGTCCGAACGCGGGGTGACAGCTCTGGGGCCGTCAGCTGACTGGCAGCTGCTGGGGAGGACCCGCTTTTCCGGCGGCGGCGGCGGCAGTGGCGGCCGGATCGGGCTTTCATGCGCCCATCTCGCGGCCGGGCCACTTTCCATGCAGTGTCGCTGACTTTGCTAGCCACTGCCCGCCGGAGGCCGAGCCCTTTTCTATACCTGACCTATACTGTCGCCAATACTGTATGTCAGGGGTGCCCAAACTTTTTGGGCCTTGGACCAGCCACGTGGTTCAGGGAGCTGGTCACTATGGCCTGGGGGCCTCATCTGGCCCCCAATGCCAATTCATCTGGCCCGGGAAGCCCTCATTGTTCCTGGAAGTGGAAGTAAAACGTGCCGTTCCAGGAGCGACGAGGGATTTGCGGGCGGATGAATTGGCATGGGGAGGGGGGAGCGGATCAGGGCCTGGGCTGTAGTTTGGGCACCCCTGCTGTATGTGCTGTGTTGTTGTTGTTGTTGTTGTTGTTGTTGTTGTTGTTGTTGTTGTTGTTACCCTCTCTCCTCCTCCTCCTTTTGGGATGGCACCACATCGTGTTTTTGGGGGGCCTCCGGGCAGTGGCTAGCAAAGTCAGTGACACTGCATGGAAATCTCTTCTTGGTTTTTGTAAATATTTTTTGCAATGTGTGGTAAGCCGCCCAGCGTGGGAGAATACCCCAGATGGGCGGAATAGACATGCAATAAGTAAATAAAATTAAATAAATTTCATCCCCCCACTCTAGTCTCAGTTGAGTTGTGCCCCCTGCTCTGGTTTTCTGCAGCTCCCTCCAGAAATAACCACCAGAAACCCCCAACTCACAACCCGATCTCTCTCTCGCTCTCTCTCGCTCTCTTTCTCTCTCTATCACACACACACACACACACACACACACACACACACACACACACACACACACACACACACACACACACACACACACCAGGTTTTATTATTGGAAACAGGAGGCGACCCGCCTTGCCAACAAGGAATTAAGCAAGTGATAGTGCCATAGAGGGAGAGGGCGATCGAGGCAGAAAGAGCCCTCGACTTTCCCCGCACAGACGCCCGTCCGCGGCCGGTTGACCCCGAGACCTACGGGGCAAGACTTTTGCGCCCTTGGGGGGAGAGTTTCTCCCTTCCCTACCCGTCTCTCTTCTCCTCGCTGTTAGCAATGGCTTGCGAGAGCGGGCCAAACGGCCGCGCAGTGGAACCCTCCCCCTCCCCCCCCCTGGTGCGGGAAAAGGAGAAATCAGAGCTGTGGTTACAATGTTGGGGAGGTTCCGTGATTCCCCCCTGCATAAAAGAAGAAGTTGCGTTGCGCAAGTATTATTATTATTATTATTATTATTTTATTTTTGTTGGCTCGTGTGAGTAAGTATAAGGGGAGGTGGGTGGAAACGCCACTGAGAGTGTTTTTGTTTAAACATTTTGTAACGATTAAGGGAGATTAAGGCGCTCTCGCTCGGCTCCCCCCCCCCTTCTCCTCTTCCTCCCCCTCCCCCTCCCCTCTTCTCCCGCGGCTGCTCCAAACAGATCTAAAGCGCGACCCCAAGTGGTGGCGTGGAGAAAAGCGGGAGGATCGAAAAGGGATTTAAAAAAAAAAGAAGAAGGCGCCTGGTTGGGACAGCAATCGGAGGACTCGGCGGCGGCTCCTCTCGCGGGGAGAGAAAGCACAGGTTTGTCCTTCCTTGGAGGTTTCCGTCCCCACCCCTCCCTGAAGCACGATCGGGAGGATCCACCTCGTCCTTTCTCTCTGCGCCCCATTGAGATGTCAAACCCCCTCCCCCAGTCTTTTTCCTTACTTTTATTCTAGCCCAATCGATCCGGAGTCCCTCCGCTCCGTCGAGATCGGGGATGCCCACGAATGAACGCCTGTTTCTGCCCTTTTGACAATCAACTTGTGTTCCCGAAACTTTCAGTACAAGAAGGTGGCGGGGTTTATTTTTCTCCCAAACCAGGAACCTCTAGGCGCAATTCAAGCAAAGAAAGCTAAATCGCACCCCCTACCCTGCACGTTCATGTGAGGATAAGAAGAGGGTCTGAGTTCATGTTGTCGCAGATCGTCTGCAAACGATCCGCCGGCTGCCGATCGCTGCTTCAGGCTTGCGGACTACGAAAGGCGATCCTTTAAAAGGATGTACATTTTGTGTTAGGGATCGGAGAAATGTGGGGAGGGGGGGTAAGTGACTCCTGTTCTGAAACCGGATTGGGGGGGGAGTGGGAGAGAGCCAGAGGACGTACTGTCTGGCTGGAGGAAGGAAGCGCCCTTGAAACCCAAGGGCGGTTACTTCCAAGAAGCCCAGTTGGTCAGAGAGGAAGAGATTCCCTATAAAACTGCATTTCTTTCTCCAGGAAGGAAGGAGGAAAACGCTCGAAAGAAAGAAAGAAAAAAAGAAAGGAACGCAGCCCAACTGCGCGCCTGTCCAGGTCGCTCAAAGGCCAAAGAGTGGAGGGATCCACGCTACATAAAAGACGAGAGGGCGATGGCCACTCTTCTCTGCCTTTGGGGCATTTTGGAGTGTGCGGGACTGAGAAAAGGACCCGAATTTGTTTTGAATTTCTCGCGTGAAAAACAAAATCCGCCGAAGAGACGCAATTATTCCTAGGCCCTCTATTACACCCGCACCTCTTCCGTTAATAAACATTTCCTTTCACTTTCTCGCTTCGAAAACCTTCCGCCGGCATTCCTGGCGTGATTATTTCTAAGCCACATTGAATTCCATGGGATTTACTCTCGTGCTCAGGGCGGCACCGGCCGGAACGCAAACCCCCCCCCCCTTTGACATTCGCCCACGTTTTGGCTTCCTGTCCCGTTTAATCACTTCCAGTCAAGATAACGGCGTTATCAATCCCACGCATCCCCCCCTCCCCGTCGTAGCTTCCTAGCAACGAAGGGGCTGGCCCTTGGCAAACACCCTTGGGTCTCTGGAGGGAAGGCGCCTCGACTTGAAGCCGCAGGAGGGTCCTGAGTTCGAATCCCTCGAGGTCATCACTGCCTGAGCGGTAGCCTAAGAAGATCTTGATTCACACACATCGATTCACGGTAGAAATAGTTGCTTTTAGACTCATGGAGCCGCTACATATCGCTTAAAAGCGAGTAGCAGGAGCATCTAAGGGTCAGCCGGCGCAATGGTCCCGATCCAGCCTGTTTTACGTGGATACATAGTGCCACTGAATTTGCTAGAAGCTGTCTATCCTTCGCGATTTTAAGCTAATTTGTCTACAAGTCAATCACGATCCGTAGAACTCCACAGAGGGTTTAGGATTGAGGCCTTAGCTTCAAATAAAGCAGGCTTAGTTAGAGGGTTTCCTTCACAAGTTTGCATGAGACTAAAGCCGCGTTTCCTGATTTGAATGAAATCTCGACCGCGTCCTCCTGTTGGCGAGAAAAATCCCATCTCGCCGATGCTCTAGACTCGAGTTAATAGGGTCACGAACACATAGCAAATGTCTTAGGGTCGCCCCCTAAACACATTGGCAGGCCTCTCCTTGCAGGGTTGCCCTGGATACCAATGGACCTTCAGCCAAAGCAAACAGACAGAAATCGTGTCTAAGGGGTCTCCTCCCTTGTAAACCCGATCCCAAACATAGAAGTCCGATTGTACTCAAAAGGAGACTTCCTTCCGCTTCTGAGCGTTTGTTGGGGATTGTGACGGCCTTTGCCTGGGGATCAGAGCCTCTCCACCCTGGCCCAAACCAAACATTCGCTTTCCACAAAGAAAGATGTTTTCAAAGACACTTTGGAAGTGAAAAGAATGCGACTGCCTTTTTAACGTAGGGGCACACCGAACGCTATTACCTTTCCTGCCAAAGCGGTACCTATTTATCTACTTGCAATTTCTTGCTTTCGAACGGCTAGAGTTGGCAGGAGCTGGGGCAGAGACAGGAGCTCACTCCGTCGTGCAGCACGCGGGTCTCGAACTGCTGACCTGCCGACCTTAACCACTAAGCCACCACAGTTCCTACGGTATATTTGCGCAGGTGTAAATGGTCTCTTTGTGAATTGCGTACCATTGCGAGGTGAGTGGAGAGGAGTGGGGGTGAGAGAAAGGAAAAAAGAGGAGCCAGCCTGAAGGAAGAAATGCCAGAGTTGGTCGAAGGGAGAGCAGTGATCCCCGGAATGCCTGTGCCCCCGCCAGCAGCCTCCTTTCCCAAAGGAAACAGCGAGCGCTCGCTCTTTTGCGCCGCGCTCCGTCTCTCGACCTCCGCGTCTTTCAGCCTATGCCCCCTCGCCACCCCCGCGGTGCCGCGTTGCTGAATTACCGGCTCCAGGCTTGCTAGCAAGATAAAAGCTCAAAGGGAAGGAGGAGGGAAAAGGAGAGAGGCGAGCGTTTCACGCGCATCTGGTTTAAACGCTCATAATAGAATTCCCAGCACTTCGCTCGCACCGCACCTTTATGAAGAACTGCAGAGCGGGGAAACCAAGTCCAGTTATTTCGCTCTGCCTTTTTTTTAAAAAGGGCAACCTATAAATTAATTAGTCCTTGCCAAGGCAGAAACTCTGGAAGGAATGCTTGGATAGTTTACCTCGGAAAAGAACATTTCTGTTTTTCTTCCATTTTTTAAAATTTAATTTTAGGTCATATTTCCTTTTTCTTATTCCCCCTTTTCTTCCTCGCTTTTCGTGCCTTCCGAATAGTGTCACCTCCTTGCGCATTTTTCGGTGCCCTTCTTGGTCTTCCTTAAACTATTCTAGACAGTTGTAAAGGGGCCTTTCCTTCCTTCCTTCCTTCCTTCCTTCCTTCCTTCCTTCCTTCCTTCCTTCCCAGGTTTGTTATCCCTCCCCTTTAACGGTTTAAAAGACCATCCCACAAGGCTAGGGTTCCTCTGGAAAGAAAAGAAAAAGGAAGGAAAAATCCTTCCGATTATTAGAAATTACGCGAAGCCTTCCACCCCTCACCCCCCTTCAACCCATTTAAAGGCTGGTTTACATTGTGTGTGTGTGTGTGTGTGTGTGTGTGTGGTCTCTTTTAAGTCATCAAAGTTGTAATCAGCGGCAGAATTATGGAGGGGCTGTAGAGAGCCATTTGGAGGAGCAAAGGGAAATAAGAACACAGGGGAAAAAGAACAAGGGTTCGATCCACCACTCACTCACTCTCTCTCTCTCTCTCACACACACACAAAACCCGACTGACGCAGAAACGATCATTTTTAAGATAACTAATCAGATTTTGCAACCCTAAACACAAGGCGCACGATCCAGTCAAAGCTGACTACTTTCCGTGGGATTCCAGTGGGAAATTTAGCCCACTGCTGAAATCAATTTGAGGCGATTCTCTTTGGTTGGATCGTGTGTCTACAGCACGCAAACCCGAGATTTTTTTTTTTATTTATAAAACCCACCACAACAGGCGAGGTTTTGCGTACAATTCATGTCCCTGTGGATCACGTCCAAACATGCTCTTTTTGTGAACTTGCCATTTCCCATTACCTTTGTGATTTACTTAGGAAAGGCTTGATTTAGGACCGGAGCTTTCCTTGGAAGTGAAAGCGACCTCAATGAAACTTATTTCCAGAGCCTTATGTTTATGCTGCGATCCTATACTGAACCATAGAGGGCACAAAGCACTTATTAAGATTCCCCGCCCCTAAGGTCAACCTGCGCTAAAGCAGGAGTTCCGGTTCGTGTTAGTGGTGGATGCACAGGGAAAACTTCGAAGGGGATGTTGCTTTTATTGGTGATGGTGGTAGGGGACCCACTGGGGTGTAAGATATGTCTAAGGATAGGATAGGATAGGAAAGGGAAGGAAGGAAGAGATTGCCTCTTGTGTACTGCGGAAAGGAACTCTGTCTCTTGCCTGGGGAATAAGTCACATGGTGCTTAATGGGGCTCCCAAATGGTTAAGACGCTGAATTCGAAGACTGGAAGATCGGGGTTCAATTCCCGAGTACTGCACGACGGAGTGAATTCTCGTCTCTGTCCCAGCTCCTACCAACCTAGCAGTTCGAAATAAAGAAATTGAAAGTAGATAAATAGGTACCACTTCAGTGGGAAGGTAAACAATGTCCCGGTGTTGAGCCATTCCTGCCACGTGTCTACGGAAACGTCTGCAAGGGCGACCTTTACCTAGGATCGCCCCTAAATCTCCTTTTATAAAACGTGTTCTTACTGCTGTGACACTGGGATTCTTGATCCATGATTGCTAGTTGCTGCTAGGAGCCTACCGGCGATATCTTGGCTCACCGATCCAGAGCAGCCCTGCAAACGCCCAGTACTCAGCAATGCGAAGCCCCTGCCTCCCCGCTCCCGCCCCTAACTCGCCACTGGCTCTTCCGTGCGGTTCAGCGGGTCATCCAGTATGCAGCTATCCAGACGAAGTTAATGGGGACGAGGTCTGCGAAGAAACGGCTGTTGCTTGCTGTTGGGCCAAATCCCGTGAAACGACATACATCACACACACTCCTTGTCCAAATTGTCGCTATGCTCCGGAGTCACACCTGGTATACTCCGGATTCTCCGTGTCTGCAGCACACAGGCACGCTGTGATTTAAGCATGGCCAAGTACATTTGGGACCTAATCCAACATCCAGGACAAGAATGCTCAATTCTTTTTTTTTTTTTTAAGCAGAGGAGTTCAGACGAGTTCATACTCATCAGTCGAAACTGAGTTTAACTCAGGGTCAGACACATGCTACCTGGGAGAACGAGAATTATTCCCGAAATGCCAATGGCTTGGATCATGATCCGAGTCCCCAGAGAAGAGATTTATGCCAGAAGAGCGTTTGTGTGTGGTGGTTTGCCAGAAAACCTCTTCCTTCTCCATCTGAAGTCAACTTGTAACTCTTCGCAATAAAGTCAAAGAAAACATTTCGCCTGCTTCTGTAATGTCTCAAACCACCCCCCCCCGAAAATTCAGACTAAGGGGTTCCCAGTCATAAACATGCAGTACCAACAAACTCACCCCAGACCAAGTTCTGCGTCTATTGTTGATACCACAGAAATATTAACCTACCTGTAGATCTCGAGAGCGAGAGAGAGAGAGAGAAAGGGGGTGGGGTGGGTGTTCCACTGATCCTTCCGCTTATTTCAAAATATGATGGGAGCGCTTATTACCAGCAAATACATTTCAATACAATCGTGGCGGGGGTCTACTGTATATATATATTTGCCAAGGCCAGATCCCCAGCTCAGGGGGGGGGGGGATTTAAAATACGATTGACAAGTTGGAAATCTGCCTCGCTGAAGTTTATTGGAACCAGATTTGAAATGGGTTGCATTTCGGACGGGGGGAGCAGCGAAATTTGACGCCTGCCTGGGACGCCCCCACCCCATATCCGCCCCACTACGTTTATTATTAAACCTATAAACATTCCACTGCTGTCCGAGAAGCTGCGCCTATATATTTTCAGGAGCGAGCGCGCCTCCCTGGAATAAGCAAGCATCTCGATTCCGAAAAGGACATAATTTCCTACCAGATTTGGATTTGGAGGTTGGATTTGCTCGCTTATTTATGTATTTATTTATGTATTTATGTATTTATTTATTTATTTATTTATTTAAGGGTAGAGTTATGAAAGGGATGGGGGGTAGGGAAGAATAGAACCACAGGGGGAAAAGATGCTTGCTTTTTCTTTTTTTGTGCTGCCTTTGTACGTTTCATGACCTGTGCAAAGCGGCCCCAGCCATCCTAAAGTGCTGTTTTTTAACACACGCACCCGCACCTGACGTGTAAAGCGGCAGCAGCCCTGGTTAAACATCATGGGAGATCAGTGTGTGTGGTTAGCACGTGGATCGGACGGAGTATGTGTGTGTGTGCGTGCGCGTGTGTGCACACGTTGAGGTTGGCTGATCTGGACTTCTGAAGATGATCCACGAATTTCGGTTTGCCGAGTTTACCCTTCTCTCCACACATACTCCCGCCCGCCCCGCCCCCTCTCTCTGGTGGAGTTTGGAAGGTGCTACTACTCTATACACTTGATCCCATCTCTGGAAGTATTGGATTAGCGTGGAATGAGATCAACGAGATCTCCGTTTCTAGTGACCTCCGATCCAGGGCTAATTTCCAGTCAGTCTGCAGGCGGACCTATTGGAGAACACTCCGGAAGCGTAGGTACCCCTTTCGCATTGCACAGAGTAAAGGAGGCAGATATTCATGTCTCCAGTCCTTCCCTCACTCATACCACGACACGCCAAAGATGCTTAAAGGCACAGCAATATCGCTTTGAGTGAGAGTGATTGTTCCATTAACTTAATGTCTTCAGGATTAATGAGATCCTAACCATTCCTACTTAATAAGTTGCCCTATTTGCTGTGGTCTTCTGGTTTAGGTGTGCATTCTCCGAAACCTGAAAGCCACACCTCTATGGCACTTTTCACCTGTCCATGGTCAATTAGAGTGAACAAGGAATGATCACAAAATTTCCTCTTCTTCTTGCTCTTCCATTTTGCTTCATCCACAGCACAACAGACACAAAACTTTGTATTGCTATCTCAAATTAAGATGCCTGCATACTGTACTTGTTTCTGTGTTGGCTTAGGTAATTGCAATATTTGCATGATATTTGCTAAAAAATATCCCCAACATCACAAATGAATCTTTTGCCCAATGAGCCATGCAATTGTGTATTGCAACAGGAATCTGGAAAATGAAAGATATTACTTTCAAAGAAGCAGCATTCATATCCCTGTTTTAAACTGCTAGATTTCTTTTCCTCAAGTTTCTAGTCCTCCTGATGAGGAAAATCTTGCTAATTTGAAATGTTACAATCAAGTGGTAGAAGGTGTGGGGCAAATATAGCCATGACCAGTTTTAAGACCCAGACATTTTCTGTTTCTTTTTGTACTAGTGCAGAACTACCCACAACTCTGAACATGTTCACATAAGCACACTCTTACATACTATCAATCCAATCCAGAATCTTTATTAAACCAAAGGATTTGGATTTAAGAGCATCACTTCCCCTGGAGTCATTGGGGGTTGTATATCCAAGTATTTTGATTAACTATGTTGCATTGTAGCTGCCTGTAAATATTCTGTGTTTGACATTCTAATGGCACTTGGATCAATTTGGCTCATAACATTGAAGAGTATAAACAGCAGCAACGACAAATCCCACATGAATCCTTTATTGATTTGTTTGCAAATTCTGTCTCACAGTTGTGTCCCATTTGTTCAGAGGAGGGACCCATAAAGCAATGGATTTTCTTGGTATTCTCTCTTTTTAAACACTACATTTTTATAGGAGAAAAATCTGTGATGAGTGGACAGTTTGCTCCCTAGTTCATCATATTACTAATTAAAGAAAGTGCAATCAGAAAAGTTCAAGTTAGGTAAGATGAGGTCTTCAGAATATCATGCAGCCCATGGTAGACAGATGAAATCCCTGCATGTTAAGAATAATCTGTGCATAGCTACTACAACACAGAGACCTTCATTGGCGGATACTGGAACATTATGTTTATAGCAACATCTGTTAGTAGTGATATATCCATGTGATACATCATGCACAAGCCCACAATATTTTATAGAAGTAACTTGAGTGACACAGAAGTTTAGAGGTTTGAATCAGAATACACAATATTTTATGACTCTCATTTCAGAATGTTCTCAGCACTGATGTGAAAGCCAAGGAGTTTATTCTCCGAGGAAGCTCTCTTCATTCAGAGAGTTAGGTTAGGTGAGATCTCAGAGTGAATAAATCAGATAAAAATAACCCAATAGGGAATATAGATAAACCTTGAGTGCAAATTCATACTATCGTGCTTCCAGCTGATTCTTCAAGCTTTTAACCTCTGACTTGGGTCTTTAGTGTAACTTCAGATTCTACAGCTTTAACATCTGGTGAGGATTTAGTGAATTTGCTGTTTCTCCCCATCTTGTATGCCAACATTTTGTAATGCATAACCTGAAAAAAATGTTCTGGAGAATTCAAAAGCTTGCCCTTTTGAGATTCGATAAAAATATGACACATTTTTTATTTTTATTATTAAGACAGATTTCCTTTTTCCCCAGGTGCATGGCTGAATATATATGTTCAGAAATAATTAAATAAGTCACCTTAGCTTAAATCCAATCACTATTCCCAACTGGAGCAAAGCTATCAGATCAATGGGATTTATACAACTGTTGACTTACTATTCAGCCATTGATTCAATGCACCTATTCTAGCTGACACTACTAACTGAATTCAATACAGACTTGCTTCCAAAGTAGTCAGTATATTACTACAGTCTTAGTCTTTGTCCTGATGTTTCAGTTTCTCTTATTAGTACAGATCTCTGTTAATGTGCTTCTCTAAACGTATTCAGCCTTTACTTTTACAACTCTCATTTATAGGCTACTTAAAACAACCTTTATTGTTTCAAAAATATTACTTTGACAAATTCTGCCATTATTTGCTTACTGGTTGCATTTTATTTTAAAAGTCATATTTTATATTACATAAATTTAGGAAAATTGAGAAAAAATATTTCTTTATATAATTCCTTTAAAGATTTCAGATTTCCTAAGATTTCCTAAACAGATTCACGAGTTATTTTATGTTTAGCACTGCCATTGTTTTGTGCAAGCAAAGTCTGAATTGTGACATTTTGTTTGAGAATACAAGCCTGACCATGCCATAAATTTATTTTCACTCTTGTCCTAAGCCAGCAATCAGCTAAGTGGACTGGCAGTCCTTTCCCCTAACAACACACTTTCCCTCTTCCCTGTAAGAGGTTGACAAAAGTCGTGTTATGGAGCTAACCATCTCTTGTTTGTCTTTCACACCTGGTAGTTAGAAATATATAACTTGCCTCTGACTGCTGAGTTTCCAATGTAACTGTTAAACCTAGTAGTAGCATTGATGGATACTGTCTAGCCTTTGTTTACAGAAATAAGTACAATCACTGTGTTCGTTTGTTGCCACAAAAGTTTGTGCCAGATAGAATTAATTAGTCATTAGATTAGGATATTGGAAGATTCTTTGTTTTTTTATTTTTTTTGCCAAAGACAAAAAAAACAAACAAACATGGGTACTGCTCTGGAAATTAAAGCTATTTAATTTAATGGCTGATCACACATCTTATCCATAGGACTGAAGAAACTGATCAGGAGCTGATGTGTAAGGAAGTATATCACATAGACATTTGTTGTTTGTTGTTGTTCAGCCACACAGTTGATTCCGACCCTCTGCGACCCTAGATATGGTCTAATCTTGTTCTGCCTTGGGATGGGAGCTAAATTGGATGCTGAAACTGAATCTCTTAAAAAACAAATGAACAAACATTGCATCACACACACACACACACACAAATATTATGCTACTTTTTCTAATCCATGTGTCCTATACTAAATCAAGTGTGTTGAATCCATATCTGAAGTCCGATTCTGCCGAGGACATCAGGATCTTAAGTTAGCAAATCTCACCCTCTTGGTTAGGTTCTTGCATTGATCATGTGAGGTATATTTGCCACAAATGTAGCAAAAATGGTTCAGTTTATTAACGCAGCTGTGCCTACTCATCTTTAGCCCTTGGTCCAGCTCAACTTATATACCTATTTCTGATGTCAGCTCACTGACTTGCCCAGATATGCCTGGCTACTACTGGAACATGCATGCCACCAGGGGACGTGATTCAGCTGACGCAGCAACAGGCATAGTGGTAGCTGCAAATGATATAATGTTCCCATGTAAAAATACATTACTCAATTACCGACCATTTTAATAACTATAGCATGCCTTAAAATCTGTATGTGATAGGCAAATTCTGAGTTCAGTTTTGGAATCAGCACATTTGATATCATGTAAATCACATGTGCTATTTCCAGTAGCAAAATCGTTGTTGTGCAGTGAAATTAATGTATTTTTTTATTGGGGCTGGATAGGTGGTTTGAGTTTATCATGCTGAGGTTTATTGAAGAAGGCTGGAAATTTTCTATTGGATCCTGTATATGTTTTCCTTAAACATTTGTCATATGTGGTCATCAACACTGTGGATAGTTCAGCGATACATACATACATACATACATGTTCTCTCTCTCTCTCTCTCTCTCTCTCTCTCTCTCTCTCTCTCACACACACACACACACACACACACACACACACACACACACACACACACACACACACACACACACACACACACACACACACACACACACACGATAGATAAAATGCCCTTTTTCACCTTATCGTTCAGGCCAATTAACTCTTCTCCTGTATTTTTTTCAAAAGCTCATAAAGCAAGGATTTTTGAATCCCTTTATCTGCGCATAAAGATTCAAGTATAGCCATAAACTCCATACCATATGTTGTTGTTCTATGCGAGTCGCCTCCAACTTATGGTGACCCTTTGAATGGGAGATTTACTCCGCTCTTTTTTCATTGCTCTTTTCACCCCAAATCCCTTTTAGGGATTTTGTTTAGTCTCTGTTTTGACAGCTCTTGTGTATATGTGTTTGTGGTGGATGGTTCAATGCTATTTCCTGATTTAATATCAGTGCAGTCACAGGAGAAGGATGCATAGTTAGCATTTTTTCCCCTCACAAAGTATTTGTCATGCTCCTTTTTGATGAACTGGTCAGGTTTGCAATTTTCACATTGCTGTGGATCAGAGGGTGTTGGATCCAGTTTATTGTGCCCCTTGGGGAGAAAGATAGGGTGTGCATGTCCCACCTGATTTCTTTCCATCTAATGAAGCTCAGTTCTCTTGGCTCAGTCTCTTTCTTCTCAGTTCATATTTTGAATGAAGTCTAAACAATATGAAAGTGGGTCAGGGCTTTTCTTTTTCTTTTGGCAGTAGTCTTTCTTGAATTTGTCAGTCAGGAAAATGCTGGGATATAATTAAATAATTTCTTGGAGAAAGCAGCTGATCTAGCAGAGGAGAAAAGGTGCTGATCCAGGATGCATCCTTATCAAAAACTTTGATTAGGCATGGTTTGGTTTGCCATTCACTGGAATGTAAGAACATAAGAAGCTGCCTTATAATGAACAAGCTGCCAGTGTATCTATCCTGTATTATCAGCTCTGCCTGGTAGTAGCTTTGAGTAGCTTTCCTACTTCTGCTTGGAGATGTGGGTTAAACTGTGAACTTTCTGAATGCAAAGTACTGAGGAAGGAGAACAAGGAATTTGCCTTATACTGAATGAAACATTGGTCCATCTAGTGCAATACTGACAACTCTGATCAACCGTAATGGTTCTCCAGCACTTTCAAGTGGATCCTTATTAGATGCAGTTTGGGATTAGTGATACTGTCCGGTGGTCTTCCATACAAACACTATACTGATCCAACCCTCCTGAGCTTCAGATCAGACAACATCAGGTGTCTTTAGGTTGTTAAGTTGATAAATATCATTGCTGTTTTTCAAAAGTCTTCAACACTTAATTTAGGTTCACATTTACATTCTTCAAGTGCATAATTTGTATAACTATGCATCCAAGACCCAATCATGTTTCTTTGATGTCCAAAAAGAGCTGGGCTACCTGATATTTAGACAAAGTGAAGCGATCCACCTCAGAATCTATCATAAGAACTGGATGTTTATCCTGAGTCCCATCTACTCACCTCTATTAGCAATGGTGCCACTGCTGACAAAGGACAAGATAACAGTGCACACGGTCAGTAAAGGCTATGGCCTATACCAGTGATGGTGAACCTTGGTACTCCAGCTGTTCTTATACACAGTAAATCCATCTATGTGAATTCGCAGGGACTTGAGCTTCTGGCAATTGAAATCCAAGAACAGATGGAGTGCCAAGGTTCACCATCATTGGCCTATACCATACATACCACTGGTCCAGTGGTGGGCATTAGCAGGTTCGCACCAGTTCACCAGAACTGGTAGCAGAAATTCTGGTTGGCCCTGCCCATCCAAGTTTAGAAATAAAATACTCCTAATTCAGGTGCAACACAGGGCTTTCCCCCTGGCCACGCCCACCATACCACTCCCACAGTGTGGTAGTAATTTTTTTTAGAGCCCACCACTGCTCTTTCTAGACAGACTTCTGATACAAAATCCCACATTTCAGCCATTGGCTCTCTGATGGATTCTAAAGAGCACTGGAGGATTTTAGATCATCCCAATTCCTACACAGTTTAAGTAGTACTGTATCTTATCTATAAAGATGACCATAGAGAATGAGCCACAGACAGCTTCATCCTTTCCCTCTTCATATTATTATTGAGGTTTGTTGAGGGTTTTTTTGTGTGAGTGAGCACCTTTTTTGTTAAAAATACAATCTCACCACCTAACAACTTAGTCCTTCACCCTTAAAAAGGATTCTTTCACCATTTATTGTTGTCAGCTAAGCCATCAGACTAAGATGCACCTATCCACTTCAAGGCAGCTACTGGGCAATAACTGAAAGTGACACAGGCAAAAGAGACAATGGTGATGACGGGCAAGCTAATTTTTGTTAGTACCTTGCAGAAGATGGCAAAGTTCTGAAAAACTTTCATTTCCATGAAAACCTTATGATGAGATGTTCCAAAATGAAATAAGAGATAGTGCTGGAAGATAAGACTGCTAGGTCAGCAAGCACTCACTCAGCTATGGAGGAAAAGCAAAGCACAAGTACTTATAGCTCTGTCATTAATGGCACAACTAGAGTGAAGCAAAAAAAAAAAAAGAAAGAAAGGAGGGAGGAGCAGCGAGGAGGTGCAGCTGCGTGGCTGGCTGGACATAAAACCACTGCCACCGCTGCCACCGCTGTGGGGCGGTGGGTCACTGCCTCTATTGCAAGTGGGGCAGCATACCAGTTGAATTATTGTTATTGTTATTGTTATTGTTATTGTTATTGTTATTGTTATTGTTATTGTTATTGTTATTGTTATTGTTATTGTTATTGTTATTGTTATTGTTATTGTTATTGTTATTGTTATTAGTCATGATGATGATGATGATGATGATGATGATGATGATGATGATGATGATGATGATGATGATGATGATGATGATGTCTAGTGGCTGACATGCACAGAAGTGAAAGAGAAATCTAGAGTCAGGTTCACCTGATTGGGGCGGGATAATCTGGACCCTTTTCAGTCAGGATTCAGGCCCGCACATGGTACAGAAACTGCACTGGTCGCATTGGTGGATGATCTCTGGAGAGAGCGGGATGGAGGTCATCCGTCTATCCTGGCTCTTCTCGATCTCTCAGCAGCTTTTGATACTGTTGATCATGGTATCCTCCTGGGGAGGCTCCAAGGATTGGGGATTCAGGGCACTGTGCTGTCCTGGTTTTCCTCATTTCTGAGGGGCAGGACCCAGTTGGTATGGCTGGAGAATGAGAGGTCCAGCCCTAGGCTCCTCCAATATGGGGTGCCTCAGGGCTCGGTACTCTCACCTCTCCTATTTAACATCTACATGAAGCCACTGGATGATGTCATCCGTTCCCATGGGGTAAGGTACCATCAATATGCAGATGATACCCAGTTGTACATCTCGGCCTGTGGGGACCCAAGCGGTGCAGTGGAAGTCCTATCCAGGTGCCTGGAGGCTGTCAAGGTCTGGATGGGGGAAAACGGGCTACAGCTGAATCCCAGCAAGACTGAGTGGCTATGGGTAAGAGGCCCTGTGTTATCCCGGGAGCTGCCAGCTTTGGTTCTGGATGGGGCAGTTTTGCCCCAAACAGACCCGGTGCGTAATCTGGGGATCCTCTTGGACTCATGAGTACTGTTCGAAGAGCAGGTGGCAGTCATGGCCAGGAGGGCTTTTGCACAACTTTGTGTAATACACCAGTTACGCCCACTCCTAGACCGGGACGCCTTGCTCAAGGTCACACACGCGCTGGTCACCTCCAGACTTGATTATTGTAATGTGCTCTACATGGGGCTGCCCTTGATGACCATTCGGAGGCTGCAGCTGGTCCAGAATGCGGCTGCTCGGGCAGTGATGGGGTGCGGGCGTTATGCTCGTGCCTCACCACTGCTTCGGCAGCTGCACTGGCTGCCAGTATGTCTCGGGTGCAATTCAAGATACTGGTTATTACCTTTAAAGCCCTATATGTTAGTGGGCCAGGATATCTCAGAGACCGCGTCACCCCAAGAACTTCTGTCCCTCCCACCAGGGCGGATCAGAGAGGCTCTCTTGTGATTCCATTGGCTAGAGAGGTGCATCTCTCTAGCACTAGGAGGAGGGCCTTCTCTGTGGCCGCCCCAGCCCTCTGTTAACTGTTAAAGTGAATTTTAATATGCATGGGGCACGTTGGGGACTGTCCTATTGGTTTTTATTTACTTATGAATTGTTGTTTTAAACTATGTCCCTTTTTAATTTATGTTGTAAGCCACCCAGAGTTGGGTCTACCTAATTGGGGTGGGATAACAAATTGGAATAAATAAATAAATAAATAATAATAGATCTAAATAAATAAATAAAAATAAAGAAAAATAAATGCTGCACACTGTATATAATTGGAATATTAAACCTGAGGAGTATGAGTCAAGGTAAACTGGAAACCTTAAATCAAGAAATGGAACATATAAACTTTGCAGTGTTTGATGCCAGTGAACTAAAGTGGACTACAGCAGGATATTTTCAGTCAGACAATTACAAAGGAGCCACCATGGTGCAGTGGTTAAATTGCTGTACTGCAGCCAAAACTGCTGATGTTGTGAGTTTGATCTTGATGGGGAACAGCCTTCCATCCTTCCAAAGTTCTTAAATGAGGAGAAACATGTACATACAGCCATGAGCCTTCTCAAGGAAGACATGCAATATAGTTACACTAAATGTATCCAATGCTTTTTCATGTGGAGTAATTTGTCCTCCACTTGATGGCCATAACATGTACATCAATATCAAAATCCAGCGCTCCAAAGCAGTTTAATATCACTTCTGTAATATGATCACTAGAATATTAATACGAGTTTTATGCAGCAGCAAAAGTAGGAAGCTGCGTGATTTTGGGCAGCGTAGTAAGTTTTGTAAAGCAGCTCAGAGCCCTGACAAATGCTGAAAAGCCACATGTCAGAATCCAGTTGTCCCAGTTAAGGGCCCCTCCCTACCAGTTCCTGAGACCCCTGTCTCATTATGGGAACCGACAGCCCTTATCAGCCTTCTGAGAGAACCAACTTGCATTAAAAGAACTCTTACATTGCTCAGTTAATGAAGCAATGAAGGAAATAAGGGAGGTTAGGTAGCTAGGTCTTGCGTGTGTGCTGTTCTTTGTTGATAAAAGAGACAATCTTCAGAGAAAAAGCAGTTGCTTTATTGTAGTAAGTTTCTTAAAGGATAATCCAGAAAAGCGTAAGTAAGCTCATTAACATTAGTCAGTCCAGAGACAGTCCAAACACAATCCATTCAAACTAGGTAATCATTTTGGAGAAACAAAAAGGCATAGTCCCACAGGCCAAGATGTTATTCCATAGACATCCCAAAACGAACTCCTTCTGCTCTCCTCAAGATGGGGATTCTGCAGTCAGGTGGGGTACCTTTTAACCAATCAGGGAACAGAGAAAACTTTCTCATAACAAGAGAAGAAGTTTACACACATGTAGAGACCTATAGTCATAACAGGAGAAAACTCAGCAAGCTTAGAGATAAAAGTTACACTGAACTGAAAACAAGCTGTCTCGTGACACGTAGTCTTGTGAGACAAAGAGGAAAGGATTTTTGAGGCCTAGTTTAAACTACAACCTCAAGCTTTGAGAATGTTAGAAAAGATGTTGTTTCATGACACCACACATGCACAACAAGTGCACACACAGAACTTCTCTTACACAAATCTTCATCTTTGACTCCAGAAGCAGTAGATTGCCATGACCAGGCAGCAGCTAAAACCATTAATCTCTGCTGCTTCCCCAACTGGTACTAGTAAGTAAAGAAGATAATACACAAGCAGAAGCAGTGACCCACTACAAATTGGTCCTGAAAGGTCCACAAGCCTAAATAGACTTTTGCTGATCCAACACTTGTTAGGAATCCCAACAAAAGAGACTATTGGCTCGTCTGATGAGCCGCTGGCTATTGGGCCCCTTTGCAATGGTCGGTGATGGATGAGCAAGCCTCCCTTTGAGGGGGAAGATGCCGCTCCTGGTATTGGGCCTTTTCTCATCTTAAATTTGTACTCAATAAATCACAGGTGCAGAGGAGACAGCATCAGTTTCATTACACCTACATGCTGTAGTATCAATCATGCCAACACAACAGACTGTGCAGTTCATTTTGTGAGGCTACTCCCCTCCACAGGACTACCACACACACACACACACATTTATAGTTTGACTTACTAGTGTCAGTTCTATTCTTTTGCACTTATGGATTCTGAGTGTGTTTAACAGTCTGATTTTGCAGCCTAATAACAGGAAGGAAAGGCACAAGCCTGGTCTATAGCAGCTTGTCAAGAAGACCAACCAAATTTCCCCCCTTGTTCTGGAGGTTGGGATGATACCTTCTGCTTCTTAATAGTTTCTCTGTTGGATTGCATTGTACAGTTGTTTCAATTACAGAATATTTTCCCAAGCAATTAGGCCTGAAGGGAGCATTAATGGATTCATGAATATGGTTCAAGCATCCTTTAATTAATGAGAGATTAAAATGGAGATTTTGATCCTGCTGTAATTGGAGTTGATGCCTATGCTCAGGACTTAACCATATTTGATTCAACAAGCTATAACCATGGGCCAAGCACAAGTATTAGACAATAGCGTGATATTCTCCAAAGAGGTTTAATAACATTATCAGCATTGTATTTATTAGTTTAACTAACTAATTATATGGGGGAGGGGCAGGCAAGTAAGGGAGCTGTTTATCCAAAGAAGGAAGGAAGGAAGGAAGGAAGGAATGCAACTCCAATCAGCTGACAGACTCATGGTTTGTTTTTATTCAAAATGGGAATACTGTAATTGGTCTTTGAAATTGCTTTGGTGACAATTACTTTCCTTCCAAGATATGCCATTTGTGTTGTTGGTATGGTTGTATTTAACTGCACCTTGGATAGTATGTAGTACAGCTTTTACAACATTCTAAGGATAAAACAAAATGAAATTAATTTCTATACTGGTTTTCCATGACATACAAATATCCAGAAACTTTCAAAAGTCAGATCATTCAAGGCATTTTGAAGAATAAGGATATCACAACAGAACATGTACTGTCATACTAATTTCTCCCTCCCCCTGAAAAAAACTTTAAAAATGACAGTTAGGATACATTCAAAATGCACAGCTCGTCAAAGCTTTTCACATACTTATTATACTTCATGTGTATTGTTAAATATATAAGACAATAAGAACAGCCTTACAGCCAGAAGGGACACACAGAGATGTTTGTTTGTTTGTTTGTTTGTGTTTGTATCAGAGAAGAGAAAGAGGTGTCTCTGCTCCTTTGCCTCCCTGAGATTTTGTGTGTGAGGTAGAAACAAAGAGGGAGGGAGGAGATGATAAATGATCATTTTTAGATTCAGTATAGCCTGGTGGACAAGAAGCTGAATTTTGAACCAGAGAGAACTTGTTTCAGCTGGACCATGAATTTAATAAGTGATCCTACACAAGCTATTTTTTCCTCTCCAACCACTATAGTTCTAGCTATAGTATGAGGATAGTTTAATGATAGATTGTAATGGATGTGGATGTGAGAAAATATAGCCTAAGTGGTCACAAGTAAACACACACACAGCAATACATATCTAGCCACCACTACCACCATCATTATTGTGGTCATCATTGTTGTGTAGTTTGTAGCCCAAATATGTAATTTCTTGGTACCCACTTAGACACAGACCTGATACACATTTGCATTTGCGTAGCAACAGCTTTTTGTTCTGCAGTGAAGTTGTCCGGGAATTCTGTAGTACTCAGTTAATCTTTAGCCAAGTGAACAGCCACATCAGCACATAAGAGATGGGTGTGTAAAGAAAGACTGCAATAGGAACAGATTCACAACTGTCAGACAGAATGAGCTTTTCAAAAGAAACACTTTCATTCAGTTTAAACCTACAAGAGTAGTGAGCTGACACTTTCATTTATTTGCCTTAGGGCTAGGACAAGAGAAGAACTTTCACTCTTATTAAAGCAGTGTTTGCAATATCATTTCCCCCCTGGACTGCTTTTATTTTTAATCTTTACTACAAGTCGTAAGATGTGAATATGGTTAAAACAGAGCTAGAAAGGAGAGGTTCTCTTCCATGGGATTGATGAGGTTTCTGTCTTGTTATTCTTCCTATAATATAAGGGATATAATAAAATTTTGTTCAAGGCCATTGAAACAGTTTAACCAAAATTGTAGTTTATCTTTTACCAGCACTGGAGCAAATTGTGTTTTTCAGAAAAATGGCCAACCATCTCATAGGACAGTGATGGCAAACCTTGGCACTCCAGGTGTTCATGGACTGCAATTACCAGAAGCCCAAGTTGACACACCTGCTGATCAGGGCTTCTAGGAACTGAAGTTCCAGAACACCTGGAGTGCTAAGGTTCACCATCACTGTCATAGGATATAATATCCAGATGTGGGGAAGGAGGGAATGTTTGCAGCCCTCAGGGTGGCTACAACCATTGAAGTACAGTACTTTGCTATCCCTGAAAATGTCCTTCAAAGACCCATTGCTTCTGCATATGCCATCAGGTCAGCCCTGAGTTACAATCCACCATATATCATTTGGCACACAACCTTCAGTCTTCACCCTGTAACATATTAAAATGAAACGAAGTGTGTCCACACTACACACCTCTAGCACTTTTATACCACTGAGTTGAATGGCTCAAACAGAGAGAATTCCAGGATGTGGTACACATAATTTTCAGCTCCTATCAACCATATCTCTCAAAGGTTTCAGATAGGATTATTTCCTAGATTTACAAGATATCCCTAGAGATCTGCACCCAAATCTTATTCAATCTGGACAAGTCCAAGTGTGTTCAGTGTGGTATGTCAGATATTTTCTTCAAGGAATTAACAGCTATACAAAAGAAAATCTTATTTAACAACAAGAAGCTACTACATGTAGGTCAGTCCAGTGTTGTTCTACTCTGGCTATGGTTCTTCATAGTCTTGACCAGAGGGCTTTCTCATTTCCTATTGTCATTCATTGGCAGGGATTATATTCAGATTTCTTTACTCTCAAAGTTTCTGCTCTACAAATGAACATAATGAACATCAGCATGTTTTTCATTTCCAACTATTGTGAAATAAGAACATAGCAGTATAATGTTTTAAATAGTCATTTACTTTTAATTATAAACTTATGTTAGGAGGTTTTTGCTCACAAATTACTTGGAGTATTACAAAATATTGGTGAAGCTATTTTAAAATAAACAAATTAACTATACAGTAATACCTCATATAACATTAGTATCGAATAACACTAAAATCGCATAACATTAAGCAATCTGGGGGGAAGAATTGCATCGGATAACATTAAGATCCTATGGGATGCATCAGATAACAACCGCTAAAGCCTGTGTGGTTACAATGTATCTCTATGGCTCCCATAGGATTTTAACATGCATCAGATAACACTAAAAATCGTATAACATCAAGACTTGTGGAACCAGGTTTTAGTGTTATATGAGGGTTGACTGTATTTTGAAAATGGGCTATACAAAATGAAAGAAAGTGTTTGGGTTCCTTTGATTCAGATTTGTCTTATAACAATTATTTATGAAAATATAAATCAAGAAACAATACATGAAAGTAACAAATAGCAATAATTCTACTGCCTATGTGCCCCCTCCACCCTTGGGACTTTGAAAATATATATTCATTTAATTCACTTCTTTTCCTTTAACTACCACATCTCTCCAAAAAGACATTGACTCATTCACTGTTGTGAGATTATACTCTATGTTCAATATTGTTAGAAAACCATTCTGTACTAAGGATGCTCAAAGATTCAATTGTTCCTTGTTTTTAAACAAATTAATCTCAACTGTACATCATGAACTAATACAAGGACTTGAATACAACTCTGCTTCTTTTTCTCATGATTTTATGAATTTTGCAATAACATTTCTGGCTCAAAAATTCATAAATGCATTCAGTTTACACGGTTTGCAAACATTCACAGACTACATACAATTTAAGGTAATTTTGTTTATAACATGTTTAAATATATAGAATTGCCATGAATTAGCTAAGAAAGCTTGATGGCAAATAATGGGGTAGAAAGGACATAAGGTTGAACACAGGACAAGCACAGTTTGGAAACAGACTTGATCTATGCATCCTTGTTTGTTTTCTCCTCGTGTAACCTGTTGCAGTATAAAATTAAATTAGACTACAGTGGTAAGTAACTGCGGAAGAAAAGTTAAATATATGGTACTTATATATTTAAGGAGTGGTAGTTCAATTGTTTCTCATAAGGAATTCGAATAAAGCTAATTCCTGTTGCTAGCAATTATATAAGAGAAAAGCATACTTAAATCACATTAATTTTATGTTTATTTTATTTTAAATATATACTTTGTTACTATGAAATAGTGATTTGTCCTAGAGAGAAGGGAAAAGCACTCTGCTTATGTCATTGCAAGAGTAACAAAAGATACCATTAAGGAATTTGAAGTCAATGGAATAATATGCTTTAAATCCTGTAAATAATTTGAGAGCATTGATTTATCACATGCTTACTGATTTCTTTTGGAATCTCTGGGAGAGATGCAACTTAAAATCTTTCTCAGTTATTTTTCTCTCAGTGAGAAAGGGGGAAGGAAAAGCACTTTGTCGTTTATTAGATGAATGACGGTATCAATTTCTGTTTAAACATGAAGAGGGCGATGCCAAATATTAGTCAGTTCCTAATAATTTTGAGGGATTAAAAAGATAATAAAAGTAATAGTCCATTACATTACCTACTTCAGCAAGATTGTAATGAACATAATAAATTCCAGATCAGGGTTATAACAACTTCCATCTATTTAAAATGAATTTGTAGGGTTACTTTCATTAACTATGTATATGGAGAAAATGATCTGACATATTACTTTAAAAGAGCTGTAAAACCGATTAGAAGGAAATATGCTTCCTGGACAGCAATTCTGGCCGCTAGGGAAAATTTTTATCCATAGGAAGGCACAAACTAGAAAATGGGGCTTAAAAATATGCCAGAGCATCGTTACTTTTACATCCCTCCAGGCTGCTGGGGAGATAGGATGAAAAAGTATGGATGGCTTGAAGAAAACAGGAGAGAAAGGAATCAGGTCTGTCACTCTCAGTTCCTTGGGTCTGACAAAGAAAGGCTCTCATTAATGAGCTGCAAGGGGTCTTCCTCCCTGTGCCTGGAATTTCCGCATACAAATGAAAGCGTTTTTGGCACTGGAATGCCCTTTTGGCAGCCCAAGGGAAAGCAGAGGTATTAAAGGGAACCGGGTTTCGTTGCAGAAAGTAGGCGAGGGAGCTAGCACTTGACTGCACTACAGAAATTACTGCAGCACCTATAATGTTGGCTTCATTTATCAATTTCATAGCAGCAGCCACAGAGGGTGGGAAGGGAGGGGGGCACCATATGTCTGCCTTTTCAGTTGTGCACTGAGTCTAGTCTCTAAAGCTAGTCATGTGTGTGTTAGACGAGTCTTGGCAAAAAGTAACTTAATCCTAATGATTTATACCTAATTAGACTCGTAAGTCGTTAAAGTGGCAGGAACAAATGGAAAACATCCATTCTCATATTCCTTCTTCCCCTCCCCAAGTTTGTCTCAAGAGATCAGGGGCCCCTTCACTTGTTACGGAGTATTTGTCTCTCCAGGAGACTAGGCTGGTATATGGGAAAGGGTTTATGAGAGCACAGCTCAAATGCATCACCCTTCTTGCTCAGATCTTTTTAGCTATACGTGAATTCATATGGGTGGGTGCAAGCAAAGAAGTCATTTCTGCAAGGAACATTTTTTTTAAAAAAAATTGCAAGTATTAAGCCAGGGTCTTTAGGAAAAATGCATTGAAAAGGAAGGAAACCCATGCAGAATTTCAGATAGTAAACAAAACAAAAAGACAAAAACATTGTGGTACATTAAAAACTAACTGCTGTATTTTAATGTTAGATCTTGTGGACCAGAGAGCAGCCTGCTTAGATCTCTCCACTTCCTGATCCAAAAATGTTTCATGGAAATAATTAATTGATGATATTTATCTAATACACAGGTCTGCAACCAAAAAACTGCATAGGATTTTTTACTGTTTCTTATAGATTTTTACTTAGTGAAACCAAGAAAAATACTAAAAAAATTCCATCTTGTCAAGTTTTCTTGCAAAACTCGTGTTTTAGTTTAATTTAACATGAAGTTTGCCTTTAACTCAAAATCTGATATCATATTCTTGATTCTAAAAACCCTATCCAAAAATTATTTCTTACTTTCATTTAATATTTATTAGAGCTAGAATCAAGAATAATGCAAAGAGGAATGCTGGGGGCATAGTCAGTAGTGGGCATCAGCAGGTTCACACCAGTTAGCCAGAACTAGTAGCAGAAATACTGGCTGGCTGTGCCCATCCAAGTTTTGAAATAAAGTAGTCCTAATTTGGATGCAACACAGGGTTTTCCCCCTGGCCATGCCTACCATACCACGCCCACAGTGTGGTAGTAAAATTTTTTTGAGCCCACCACTGGATGTAGTGTAGGTTTAGTGGTGTGAGGAAGCTCAGATGATCATGTCCCAACAGGTTTATTTTGTTTGGAGTGAAAGGTGAACATATCCAGGAATCTTACTGGCTGGGTTGACCATGTGAACCCAGCAAACGTGAATAAATAAATAAATAAATAATAAATAATAAATGTTTCAACATGTTCTCTGGGATATTATAAATTAGTATAAACATGCCTACTGTCTGATTTGATCATGTTTCAACATGCTAAATAATTTCAGGATCTTGGTTGCTGTGTGAGCCACACTCAATTTATATCCTGCAATCAAATGTGAGTGTGCTCATTTTTAGTTCTGTATTATGGTTCCAAGAGGTTGTGTTATTTCTCCAGACAACTTTTGTTTTATTTGTGGTGAATACAGTATTAAAATCAACAAAGAAACATAAGTGATTTTGTGAAGAAAGTGTATTTTGCTTACTTCAAGTTGAAACTTGGGGATCAAGACAAGGTATTGGCTCCTCATACGTTCTGTAGAAGGTGTGAAGAAGATCTTCATTTGTGGTTTAAAGGTAAGAAAACCTCATTCTGTTTTGGCATTCCTATGATGTGGTGTGAACAGCAAAACCTCACTACTGACTGCTATTTCTGTTCTGTAGATGTGAAAGTCTTTAATACAAAAAATAAAAATAAAATATCTTACCCAAACCTTAATTCAGCTATTCGTCCAGTGCTTCATAGCTCTGAAATATCAGCTCCACACCCAGTGGAGTGATTCAGAGGATGGAGACACATTGTCTTTCCAGGATGAATCTAGCTCAGATTTTTCTGTTGATGAGGTACTTCAACTTTTTTCAGAGTGAGCTCAATGACCTACTTAGAGATTTAGGTCTTTTCAAAGATTCAGCCGAATTGCTGGGGTCAAGACTAACCAATAAAAACCTGCTGTCACCTGGAACATCATTTTCATGGTACAGGCACCAAAGATGGAAATCTCATTTATTGTAGTGATGTTCAGGGCTAATGAAGTGCTTTGAAATAGAATATGATTCATCTGAGTGGCGCCTATTCATTGATTCATTTAAAACAAGCATCAAAGCAGTCTTGCTGCATAATGGAAATACATTTGCATCATTTCCTATAGGATATGAGGTGCATTTGGATGAAAACTATGTTTTAACTGTGATTCTTGACAAAATCAAATATCAAGAACATTGCTGGATGGTTTGTGGAAACTTTAAAATACTAACCATGTTGTTAGGCCAGCAGGCAGGTTATACAAAATATCCCTGCTTCCTATGTTTGTGGGACAGTTGAGCTAGAGACCTCAATTGGACAAAAACTGACTGGCCACTTCGAAACACCTTAATCTCTGGCAAAAAAAGGTAATTAATACAACCTTGGTTCCAACAGAAAAGGTTTTATTGCCATCTTTTCATATTAAATTAGGGCTTATGAAGCAGTTTGTTAAATCACTGCCAAAAGATGGGGATGGTTTCAGATATAGTTGTACCTCGCTTAAAGAGCATAATGCGTTCCACAGGATTGCTCTTTAAGCGAGTTTGTTCTTTAAGCGAAACACCATTGTAAGTGACCAATTGTGGGGGGAGGGATTGCGAACCCCGATTTATTTGTTAAGCAAGTTTTTGGTTGGTTTTATTTGTTAAGCGAAGCAAACATTCAGAGAAAATGCTGCTCTTTAAGCGAGTTAGTCTCTAATCGAGGCACTCTTTATGCGAGGTTTGACTGTATCTGTGTTCCAAGTTCCCAAAACTGTCTGAAGCCAAGTTGAAAGAGGGAGTTTTTACTGGCCCTGGCATACGAAAACTGTTATCTGATTGCCTCTTTTTAGAAACAATAGGAGAAAAAGAAAAGGAGGCTTGGGACTCTTTCAAAGACATAGTTCACAAGTTTTTAGGGAATACAGTACTAAATACCTTCACTACAAAACCATTATACAGCGCATGTTGAATGTGTATAAAGCTCAAGGATGCAAGATGAGCTTAAAAGTTCATTTCTTACACTCCCATATCGACTATTTTCCTGAAAACTTGGGAGCCTACAGTGAAGAGCAGGGTGAAAGATTTCACCAGGATGTCTGTGATATCAAGAGACACTACCAAAGAAGATGCAATGTCAATATGCTAGCTGACTACTGTTGGATGCTCAAACGAGAAATAGAAAATTGAAAGCAAAAGCGTATTCGGAGGAGCATAAAAGAGAAGAAGAAAAGGTTTCACAGACAAAAAAAGTGAAAAAGGAAATGTTAACTATATATTATGAAGAAATTGTTCGGTTAATTATAAAAAATAATATGTTTAGTTCATTGTAATAAAATAATGATTTTCTCATCACTCTTATGGTTTTTTTTAATGCAAAACTCTCATATTTTGTGAAAAAACTGTACATGATGGGGAAAATCAAGGTCACTTTTTGATTCAGCACACTAGAATACATAAAATTTACCAAAAATATCCTATGCAGCTGATTTTTTTGCAGACCTGTGATATTTGTCATATAATGCTAATTTAATTCTTTTTAATATTCAAATAACATACTGGTTTTTTTGTTTCAATATAGCTTTTTTAAAGTGACATAAGTCACCTTGGATCTTTTTTAATGAGAAAGCTGAGGTAAAAAATATTTCAAATGAATAAAAAACAATTTTGGGGGCTTTTATTAAAATGTGGGCATGAAGAAAGGTTGCAGCAGCCAGAGAGACAATTGTCCAGTACAATACGGAATACACATGTACATTAGCAGAGGCTGAAAGAAGCACTCTGCACTTCATCTGAACTGAACTAATCATAGTTCAAAGACTGTGGTGACTCAGTGGTTAAGTAGCTCACCTTGTTAGCTGGAAGGCCGACAAGTCAGCAGTTCAATACCTGGGTACTACATGACATTTTGAGTAACTGTCTCTGTCCCAATTCCTGCCAACCTAGCAGTTCGAAAGCAAGAAATTGCAAGTAGATACAGTCGCGTAGTGTGGTGGGGGCAGGGGGCCCTTTCCAGGGGGCGGCAAAATGTCCCAGCAGGAGGGAAGCCGTTGCATCCCTGGGGAAGGCAGAGGAGGCAGCCACAGGCATGCTTAAGTCAGTGGCGTCGCGTGGGGGGGGGGCGGGGGGGGCCGGATGCCCCGGGCAGCGGATTTCAGGGGGCGGCAAAATGTCCCCACCAGTTTGGCCTCCCTCTGCCTGGGGCCGGGCTTAGGAAGCAGGACTTCCCAGGCGGAGGGCGGCCGTTTTGCTGGTGAGCGCTGCTCGCCTTCGTCCACCTGGCTGGCCGTCGGGGGCGAGGAGGAGAAAAAGGGGTTTTTTTAGGCGGACAATTCAAGGAGGGGGCCCTCCCGCCCGGCTAGCCGTCGGGGGCTCTCCTGGAGGGTGGCCCGCGTGCGCGCACACGCTGCTCGCCTCAGCCCGCCCAGCCACCCACCCAGCTTGCCGTCAGACGGGGCGCTCGTCGGGGGTGGGTGGCGCCGTGGCGGGGAGCCCCTGGCGGCTGGCTGGGCAGGAGGAGGTGGGTAGTGTGCGCGCGCACGCGGGCCGCCCGCCAGGAGAGCCCCCGACGGCCAGCCGGGCGAGCGAGTTGCCGGAGGTGGAGGTGCGCTCGTTGGGGGTGGGTGACGGAGGGCCCCTGGAGGGCGAGCGGGCGGAGGTGTGCGGCGCGCACGCGCGCAAACGTGCACGCGCCGCTATTCAGCAGGGGGGCGCCTTCTGCCTGGGTCGGGGGGGGGGGCGGCAGCGGGGAGCTGGGGGGGCGGCGGCGATTTTCTTCTTCGCCCCAGGCGGCTGAACACTGCGCGACGCCACTGGCTTAAGTGTGTGTGTGTGTGTGTGTGTGTGTGTGTGTGTGTGTGTGTGTGTGAGAGAGAGAGAGAGAGAGAGAGGAGTGGGTGCAGCCTTTTGGGAATCCCTCCTTCCTGACACCGGAGAACACAGGACACTGTTTACCTTCCCACCAAAGTGGTCCCTATTTATCTCCTTGTAATTTCTTGCTTTCGAACTGCTAGGGTGGCAGGAACTGGAACAGAGACGGAAGCGTATTCTGTCCTGCAGTACTCAGAAATCGAACTGCTTACCTCCTGCCTTCCAGTCAGCATCTTCTTAGCCACTTGAGCTAAAGAGAGGTGCAAAAACCAGTTCCTCATGCCACCAGTGAGTCCCACTTCCCAGGCACAGGAGTGGAGCCCAGCTCAGCTTTGCTCCCTTAGTTTGGTTCACCCCCCCCCCCAGCCCTTTATCCCCACCGTCCCTCCCTGCTATAAATAACCATTTTGTGTCAGAAATTATTCTGGGTTGAAATGATTTTTTTTTTTTTGCAGAAGAAACTCTACTCAGTCAGGAAACCCCCAAATGAGGCTTTTTTCATGGCCCCAAAAATGAGATGGCTAGATGGTATTGTGGAGACAATGGCCACAGAGCTGAGTGAGTTGAGGAGGATGGTGGAAGACAGGAGTGCCTGGCGGACAGTGGTCCATGGGGTCGCAGAATCGGAATCGACTGTGTGACTGAACAACAACAAAAGAAGTGATGGATGAGACTCTAGATTGACCTCACTAATTCTAATATCTGAACAAATACAGTGATAGCCATGTGGGCACCAAATGAATTCTAAGGTGATACTTTCTTAAGCAACACCATACAAAAGGTGAGATTCATTCCTTCATCTTCCATTTTTTGGAAGATGAAGGTCTGATGAAGTGGACTTGATCCACAAAAGCTAACAGTGAAAATATAGCAGTTAGTCTTTAAAGTGCTACTGTGTTTTTTATTTTATTTTATTTTGTTTTGTTTTCTGAGATGCCCGTTCATCTTCCATATCACTTTTCTCACCCAACATGCAGATAAGAAGGACTTTCTCTCTCAACTTTCACTCACCACCATGGTATTTGCTTTTAATATGATGAAAAGATAATGTCCCTGGGTGAAAATGTATTTAATTTTGGGTATCTGTATTTTTTTTTGTACAATTTTGGGTGACCTATAAATATCATCACCCAGGTATGGAATCTGGATTTTAAAAACTGAGTTATTTTCTAGTGGAGGTGCTATCAAACAGCAATTTACATTGTGCTGGTAGTCACTTATGGCATTGCCAGGTTTAATCTGTTTTCCAGCAACTACATAAACAAGCCCAACCATATCCCATGGTTATTCATACCTTTCTGGATCACTGAAGCAGAATAATTTTTTTTTTTTTTTTGCATAGGTAGGATTCACTGTTTTCGTTTGGTTTCAGCTTGTATGATTGCCAAAGCAGGACTGGTAGCTGTTCCTTCCCACATTTAAATCCTATGATACTTAATAAATGTGTATGTCTGTGTGTGTGTGTGGGGGGGGGGCAGTTTTCCTTTGCTCCTCAGGGTGGGCAACAGGAGACAATACCAAGAATGATATATTATTTTTCTTTCCCCCTTCCCTATGCAGTGCTATATCAAATGAAGTGATACTTCTCTTATTTCTTCTTCTTCTCCCTCCGTGTCTAGGCCAGACATGAACCTGCCAAAATTAAGGCACTGTTTGGTGAGTTCATTCTGCAGTTTCTTTTGCCTGGCCCAATGTGAGAAAGATTAGCTGGCAATGCCTGATTATGGTTCAAAATTACCACAATCTTCAAGGAGGCTCTTTCTGTGTACCCCAGTGGTGTGTCACTTACCAATAAATGGAAAAAAAAGCAGCCTTTCTCCACTCCCCACAGTTGGGGATACAAAAAAGGATGCCAAGCCCCCATCCAAAAAAAAATTATATTCCAGCTCTGTATTGCTTTGGTGGCAAGTTAATTAATTAATGTGCCACTAACAAACATCAAATTTGTGGATGGGGAAATTCAGTTTTCCATTGCTCTTCATGGAAAGAGAGAGAGAGAGAGACCCCTGTTCTCCCCAGGCTGGGGGACACCACATTTTCAAGTGACTCTATTTAGCCTGATTCATCTCAGGATAATATCACTGTCCAGTCATACCTTTAATTGCTTTTATATTGATCAACACAAATGGCTGCATTTGGGATTGTAGCTTCTTGTGAGAAGACCTGCACTTCAGCATTGACCATAACTCCAGTTCATGTAACTTTACATAATTAAGTTTAAATTAGTAGAAACCTTCAGTTGATTACAGAAGCTGGAAATCAAATAGAAACATTCCCAAGGACTAAGGTATCTTCTTTCTTCTACTTTACTTCCTCTGTTACTCCTTCGGGTGTCAAAGGATAATATAATTGTACATATGTTCCAATTTTTCTCATCTCTTGATTTTCAGTATTATTATTCTATCTGAATAGTTGTTAATGTGCTTTTCACATTTTGTGAGTAAATAAACAAGTATCTTTTATGAAGTTGCTTACTCCCATGTCCTTTGAATCTTATATAGGTTAGCCCCATTATCTTAATCCCTTTTCCCATTATTTCTAGAATTTCTTCTGTTTTATTTCCCAAGCCAGTTATATTTAGAGCTCCTCAGTGATGGGATGACAAATTTTTACTACCCCACCCTGACATCATGGATGTCGTGGGCGGGGCCAGTGTCATGATGTCATGACATTGTGGGCAGGGCCAAAGAATTTTTTTTTAAAAATTAAAAAATTCAACCCATCCCTGCCCAAAACATATATCAACCTGCCCAACCACCCCAAACACAAATCAACCCGGCCACCCACCCCAAACACAAATAAACCCGCCCACCCACCCCAAACACAAATCAACCTGCCCACCCACCCCAAACACAAATAAACCCACCCCAAACACAAATCAACCCGCCCACCCACCCCAAACACAAATCAACCCACCCCAAACACAAATCAACCCACCCCAAACACAAATCAACCCACCCACCCCAAACACAAACCCATCTGCCTCACTGATGCTTTGGTGAGGCGAACTGGGGCTTCGGGACCAAGCCGTGTGCGTGCGTGGCTTGCTCCCGAAGCCCCAGTTTGCCTCACCAAAGCATCAGTGAGGCAAACGGGGGTGATCCCAAAATCCTCATTTGCCTCACCAAAGCATCAGTGAGGCGAATGGGTTTTTTTGGGATCAAACCGTGCACGAGTGCGGCTTGATTCCCAAACCCCCGTTCGCCTCACCAAAGCATCAGTGAGGCGAATGGGGTTTTTTGGGATCAAACCGCACACGAGTGCGGCTTGATCCCCAAACCCCCGTTCGCCTCACCAAAGCATCAGTGAGGCGAATGGGGTTTTTTGGGCTCAAACCACGCACGAGCGCGGCTTGATTCCCAAACCCCCATTAGCCTCACCAAAGCTTGCTGCGCATGTGCAGAAATTCATTCTGACGCATGCGTGCTTCACAATTGTAGTGTGCATGCATCAGATTGATTTCTGCGCATGCACACTAAATTGGAGCCATTTTGGCTCCAATTTTAAATTGTTTTTCTTTTTTTTGAGGCGTCAGCACCGGACGCCTCAAAAAAAGAACTATCCTCCCAGAGAACCCTCCGGGATTGTTCTTACTGGTTCTGGGGAACCAGTCAGAACCGGCATCATCCCATCACTGGAGCTCCTACAATATTTTGTAGTTCATTATTCTGTCTCTTAGTCTTTTAACATTGCTGCAGTCATTTCTCATTTGATCAGTCCATTTGTCTCTTCTTTGGATTTCTTTAGCAATATACTGTCCATTGGAGGCTTGCTAGGCCTGTCATAACTTCACCAGAGCCCCTTTGATCAGATCATTTCAGGGTGACTCAGGATAGCCTTCATGTCTGCCGTTGTGGTCTTGGGGTATAAGACCATGCCATACTTTGCTCAATTCTGGCAGTCCCTTTGGCCTATTACCACCACTCATGATGTGGATGCAGGGTTGGACTTTGAAAGGGAGCTTTAATGTATTTCACTTTAAAATAAAATAAAAACTGATGTGTAGTACAAATGAAAGAGGTATGCACAAAAATACTCAGCCAGTTCAAGTGGAGGGCAGAAATGGAAATGTGGTATCAGAACCCTCCACTCCACTAGGTGAGAGCCATGTTGAGGCATGGTGGCTTGAGCGGTCTAACTAGGCAGTGTTGCCTGTCGCTTGTCAACGATGTTAGGCCGGGACTAAAACTCACCAAAGCTTCCTCCATTGGAGCCCTTGTGCAAGGTTAAAGCAGAGGACACACATCATGGTTCGCCTAGCCAGCAGGTGACGTTATATCCAAATGGTTAAAAAACTATATGCAGATGGAGTTGACTTCTCAAGTGTATTTGCATGTGCGGAATGTTGTCGTGGAGATGTCTGCTGATGGGTGGACTCCTCACTGAATAATGACTCCAAGGTATCTAAAGTATCAAGGTATTGGAAACAGAACCGAGGGAAATTGGACCAGACAAATGAATTTCCACTGCAGAGAAGGAACTGGCTGAAAATAAAAATATAATTTTCTCTATGACTTTATACAGACCCACTGCTTTGCATGCATATTATAGGCACAACAGTTCTTTAAAGCTTTTGTTTTTTAATGTGCAGTCAAGTCAGAGGTGACTTATAGTGCCCCAAATAGGGCTTTTTTGGTAAGAGAGATAATTAGGAATGGTTTTACTTGTGCTACTCCCATGTGTGTGTGTGTGTGTGTGTGTGTGTGTGTGTGTGTGTGTGTGTGTGTGTGTGTGTGTGTGTGTGTGTGTGTGTGTGTGTGTGTGTGTGAGTGAGTGAGTGAGTGAGTGAGTGAGTGTGAATTTTCTTGGTGAAGTGGGGGTTTGAACTCAGCTCCCCCAGGTCTGTCACTTTGTCCACCATGCTGGTTATCTGCATCCTTTACAGTTGGTTACCATTATCTGTATATTTCAAAGAGTAGGTATTTAACCTTTAACCTCGATCTGCTGAAATCTGCTGTTACACAGGTTTGTCTTTCAACTGTTACTCAGGTCTGTCTTCTGCATATCAAAACCTAAGAGACCGCATCACCCTATGAACGTCTGTCCGTCCCACCAGGGCGGATCGGAGGGGCTCTCTTGTTATTCCATCAGCTAGGGAGGCTCGCCTCACTAGCACTAGGAAGAGGGCCTTCTCTGTGTCTGCCCCGGCCCTGTGGAACCTTCTCCTAAGAGAGCTGCACCAACAGGTAGAGCTCCTGTCTTTCCGTCGAGGCTTAAAGACCTGGCTGGCGGAGCATGTATGGGGACCCAGTAACGTGGGATCCCATGCAGGTTGGTTGGTTTAGGGGACTGCCACCTCTTCCTGCTCCGGTTTTTACCTGTGTGTTGTTTTAATTTTCTTATGCATTTTTATGGTTTTAAACATAATTATTATACTAGTTTTAACCTGTGATTTTGATCCAAGCTGTAAGCCGCCCAGAGTCGGGTTTACCCGATTGGGGTGGGATAGTAAATATAAGTAAATAAATAAATAAATAAATATTTCTGTTTAGGACTAGGGGTTTTTGTTTGTTTGTTTCTCAACCATTTCCCCCTCTTCTCTTAAAAACCAGTTTAGGGAAATAAAGGAAATTCCTGGTTGTATATCCAGACAAACCACTTCAGATCAGCCTATGTGCTGACCTGGGTACCAGACCCACTAGATTTGAAATAGCAGTTTACAAGTTAAAGCCAGATTGGTATTTGATTTATTTATTTTACCTTTGCATAGAGTCTAATAGACTGTGAGCATTTTAGAGCGAATGAGATAAAAATAGTGAGAAATTGACGTTATTGTTCTTTCAACCTTTAGCTATTTCTTGATTGTTACTTAACACACCATTGGGGCTGTGGTGGTTGGCTCAGTGGTTAAGAAGCTTGCCTTGTTAGCTGGAAGGCTGGCAAGTCGGCAGTTCAAGACCCGGGTACTGCATGATGGAATGACCTCCCATCTCTGTTCCAGCTCTTGGGGACAAAAAAGGAGCCTCATTTGGGGGTCCACTGAGCGGAGTTCCTCCTGCAAAAATTCTTTCAACCCAGAATAATTTATGACACAAAATTATTATTAACACATCATTTGAATGGGGCTAAGAGTGTATGGTTGTTGTGTTTGCTTGCTTGCTTGCATTATTATTATTATTATTAAACGTCTATGCCGCCCTACTCAGCGAAAACCGACTCAGGGCGGCTCACAACACAATCAAACACAATGCAACAATTCAACAGAACAATAAACTGTCACAACACAATGAAATATCATACATCAATAATTCAAACAATAGAATATCATAAAATACAGTACAGTAAGATTAAAACCCCAATATACATCATAAAGTTACAAAAATATTACAAAACCCTTATAGGAACATGCTTGCTTGTTCCTTTTAATCTGAATCTGCTCTAGGAATCACAATTGTTTTACAATGGATTATAAATCAACATTGGAATACCAGTATTCCACAAGCTCCATAAGAATGCACTAATTATATTTGGGTAATGGTAGGTACACACATGTACATGTAGATCAAGTCTTCCAATTCTGCCCTAAATATGAAATCATATATGCAAGCATGCAAAGGCCCTGGCTTGTTCAGCTTCAAACACTGAAGGGAGTATTAGACAGGCAAAATCATTACAAAATACCCTCAGATTTCATCATACTCACAGAGGGATGGGGATGTAATAGGCCTGGGAACTTCCTTATCTGATTCTAAAGCTGGTGATTGCTTATCACAAACAGGCGGCTGTCATGGGTAATAAAGTGGGAAAGCAGGTGTCAAACGAACTGCCTGATTAATAGAGCATTACTTACAATGTCACTGACCCATAACACAACCTTTGGGTCTCATTCTGCTTGTCACACTGGCATCAGCCTGGAACAATGCCACTAAAGCTGCAGCAGCTGAGAACAAGCATAGTGTATAAGTCTGTAGCTCAGTCCTCTGCCTATTGAAATAGAAGCAAGTCTTATTGAACTCAAAGAATTTACTACCAAGGAAACTGTGCAGCTTGGTATAGTGGTCACAATATTGTATTTCCTTAAAATCAGGGAGATTGGATTGATGTCCCTTCTGAGCCAAGGAGATTTTGGGCTAGCTGTCTTCTCTTAGCCTGGCCTGGAGAGGCCTGCAAAGTTGTCAGAAAACTAAATATACCATATAGAGCTCAACAGAGGAAAGGCAAGGTAGTAATGTCAGCCCGCGCGGACGTCTCACCCTCCCCCGGACTCGAAACACCTGTCCGGGGGAGTTGAAAAGGGCCGCCCGCAGGAGTCACGGCTAAAGAACACCTTCCAGCCACGCAAGTGGCCACCACGCATTAACATCTGCAGTCACCGGCTCCTGCCTTCCCCCCGGGCCCCGACCATCTTGGCACGGAGGCTAATAAGAAGAGCCAGCTGACGGGCGGTGAGAGGACGCTTCCGCCTTCACTCCGGGGCCCCTTGCTCCTCTCGCTCTCGGCCGGTCGGGCTGAGAGAGGCCAGAGCACTTGGACTTTGCCCCACCGCTGCCCGGAGACTACCTGGGGATAGGGGGTGGGTGTTCGCTGCAGCCGTACCGGGACTGGATGGCGGGTGTGTTGGGGGGGGATGTGTATTGGCAGCGGGACGGTGTTTTGTATTGTACATTATTGAATCGATTACTGTATGGTTTTTTGTATTGGGTATGAATTGTATTGTGAGTATATTGTTTATTGTCCATTCGGTACTGAATATTGTTTATGGACTGTATTTTGATTATATTGTGTTTATATTTATTTTGTTGCACTGTATTTTGGGATGCTGTGATTTTGTATTGTTGATCTGTTATATTGTACTATATTCGATTTTATGTTGTGAGCTGCCCTGAGTTGGTTTTCACCAAGTAGGGCGGCATATAAATTGAAATAACAACGACAACGACAACGACAACGACAACGACAACGACAACGACAACGACAACGACAACGACAACGACAACGACAACGACAACGACAATGGAAAGAATGCATGTTTTGTCAATTTTTCTCCATTCCCATACTCTGTGTTCCTTAATATCAGTGCTGAATTGAAACCCGTCAACAGGAACAACTGTACAGGTTTAAACGAGGCAAGTGAAGAGGAAAAAGGAGAACTGGTGGGGGAAAATCACCTGCTTGCTTCCAATGCTGCACCTCTGTAGATCCCCAAGAGCTTCCATTCATCCTTCTTGATACATAAAAGTAAGTAAGGTTCCCGCAGGTTACATGTCATTTCACTAATGGGCAATAGCTGGTTTGTTGAGTCTGCAAGTCCTGTGTCCATATTGGACAGAGATAAGCAATTTATTCTATACCTTTTGAAGCTCAACCTGATAACATCACACCTTAAACTGACTCTTCTAGCTTGCAGTCTCCATGCTGGAAGTTAAGTAAACACAGTTCCCACAGTTCCATGACCAAATTCTCCCACTCCCTGAAATATGGAGGTAAGCCCATGGTTATAACAGCGGGCAAAGAAGATTTTTGAGTTTTTCTGCTTCACTCCCATTTCACGAACCTGATGAAAAGTTCTAAAGGACTTAAAAGTTGCCTTTTTAACTGTGTTGTTCAAGGTTCCCATTGTGCAAGAATAAAAACCATATGCTTTGATTAAGTCCATGAGATACCTTGCAGTCATGCTGAGAAGCAGCTGCAGGAAGTTTAACTGTGTCAGGTTCACTAGAGACATTCACATCTCTGAGCAGTGAACCATACAAATTGAGGAGGGATGTGCCTCTGGTTTGGAAAGAGTTGGAAAGGGGGATGAATCGGTGACCATGGGCAGAAAGCACCATCACTGAAACCAACTCAAGAAATAATTCTGGAAACTTTCTTCTTACAGTACATTGCAACACTTCCATATCAGAAGAATTCACCAGTTCTATGCCATCGCCAAGAAGACACCTGAGTGTGTTCACAATGCTCTCCACTCTTCAGGGAAGCTCCTCTATGTCTCCTGTTCTGGAAACTTGATAAAGAGTCCTGGTGGCATAGTGATTAAACTCCTGTACTGTAGCTAAAATGTTGTGAGTTCGATCCTGATGGAATGGAAAATGGTAAAAGGAATACCCAGCATCTTGGGGAAAGAGGCTAATTAACTTCTGAACTGCCCAGAGAGTGCACTAAGTGCTATGGGGCAGTATTTAAGTGTAATTGCTATTGCTAAAGTATATGCATGCAGTTTTATTAGCTGATCTAGTCTGAAACAGGGAAAATGGGATGTTGGTGTTGGACTAAAGTTCCTAAAATCCCCAACCCAAGAATGGTCAATGACCATGAAGGCTGGAAGATTCTTGGAACAGTAGTCTACAAAAGACAGCTCTTCAGGTTCTGCGCATACAGTAGCTTTGAATAGCAACAATAACTAAGAAGGGAATTAAGGGCCTAGAATGCATTGAAAGGGGTGGTAAAATGTAATTATGAATAACACTGTGTGATAAAGATAATGCCTTAGTAGCCTACATGTTGAAAAAGTATGTACAGTACTTGTTTAAATTTGCATGCTTGGTTCAGGCCCAGGAATGGATTAAATATTATTTAAATACAACATCACATATTGTATGCTTAATAAAATATAAGACTTACAGATGATGCATGGTTCACTTTTAATTCAGGCATACTCAATCTGCAGTTCCCAAACAGGTACACAATACAAAATGCAGTCATCCTTTCTTTTGAATTTTGTAATTAAGTTCTTCAAGAAAACAATGCATATTAAGGGGAAATGTGTATCAAAAAGTAGATGTTAGTGAAAATAAAAAAAAGTGCATTATGCTCAGGAAAATTGCAAGTAAATATGTACATATTTCCAGAAATATGTGTTAATTTTTGCATGGATTTCTAAAAAAATTCAAATTTAAAAGTAGTATGAAATAAAACAAAAGCTAGAAAAAATGATATAGTAAAATGTGTGATGTACAAAATTGACAGGTTATCTGTGCCAAATGGTAGCATACATTAACTATAATTATAACAGCTTCCTGTAGCTCATTCAGTTTTGGTTTAAAAGGTAAGTAAATTTTCCACAAATCAAGCATAACACATACAATTTCTGAAATTCTGTTGTGCTAATATGATAACAATGTAACTTTGGGAAGTAAGTTGACATAAGTTAAGAAATCTCTGTAGGCATTACCTGTTGCACACTGGGTTGTCCAAATGGGCACATGGAACAGATAATGCCTACAGAGACCTCTTAACTTATGGCAATTTGTGTCTTAAAGTTACACCGTTTGTGTAACTGCACAACAGAATTTCAGACACTTAAACATTATTTAGTATGCAACAACAATGATTAAAGATACCCCTTAGTGCAAAATACAGCAACATTGGTGTATGCCTTATCATTGTAATACATAATGAGCATATTCCATGTTTGAATGAGCATCACTAAGCTGTTTGCCACCAGCATTTTTCCTATGTTAATGATTTCTAAAAGTAAAGCAAACATATTCATTATCATTGTTGGCCTCATTCATAATTGTGATTCAAGGGTCATTTCCTCTAAAGATCTCCCAAATTGTGGATCCTTAAAATGAGATCCTGAGTATATAAGAGTTGGATCCATACTTTGCTTGGGGAATATGTAGTCCAAAAAATTAACATTTCCAAGGTATAGGCATAAGCACAGTTAACATTCAAAGCTAGCTGTTTCCTCACCAGAGCCTAGAAAGTGATTTTGTAGAAGAATTAGTATGATTTGTTGAAGCCACTGGTAATGGAGCGGTGGTGGGACAATGCTCAAAGGATTACACATTGTCTTAACATTGCTCATTCAAGGATGGCTTCAGCATGTAATTACATTTTTAAAGTCACTTTCAAGAAACTTGAAAGCAATTATTTGCAAGTTTTGTTCCACCAGCCTTTTTGTTTTTCAGTTGCACAGTTGATTCCGACCCTTTGTGACCCCATGGACCATTGCCCACTCCTCTGGGCCAACAACAACGGCCTGAGGGGAGTTAGTCTGTGTTCTGGTTTGGTTGTATTTTGTATTTTGTGAGGTTATATTTTATAATTTTTATTGTAATGTTGCTGTTTTGACTGTAAGCCGCCCTGAGTCGCCTCGGCGAGTGGGTGGCAATATAAATCTGAATTAAATAAATAAATAAATTGCCCTCCAGGCACCCCTGTCCTCCACCATCCTCCTCAATCCGTCCAACTCTGTGCCCATTGCATCTACAATACCATCTAGCCATCTCAGTTTTGGCTGGCCCCTTCTTCTTTTGCCCTCCACCTTTCCCAGCATCAAGGCTTTCTCAAGTGAATCCTCTCTCCTCATTTGATGTCCAAAGTACTTTAGCTTCATCTTTACTATTTGACCTTCTAAGAAGAAGTTAGGGTTGATTTCTTCTAAGATTGACCTATTTGTTCTCCTCACTGTCCAGGGGACTATCAAAACTCTCCTCCAACACCACATTTCAAAGGCATCTATTCTTCTGTGCTCAGTTTTCTTAATGGTCCAGCTCTCACAACCATACATTACCACCGGGAATACCATTACTTTGACTACACGAATTTTTGTTTGCAAGGTGATGTCTCTATTTTTAACCATGTTCCCCAGGTTTCTCATCGCTTGCCTCCCAAGAATCAGTCGCTTTTTTTATTTCATGGCTGCAATCACCATCTGCAGTGAGCTTTGATCCTAAGAAAGTAAAATCTGTCACTGCTTCTACTTCTTCCCCATCTATTCTCCAGGGACTGATAGGGCTTGTTGCCATTATCTTGGTTTTCTTTATATTGAGTCTCAAGCCAGCTTTTGTACTCTCTTCTTTCAACCTAAGCGGCAGCTTCTTTAGGTCTTCCTCACTGTCTACCATTAGGGTGGTATCATCCGTGTATCTCAAACTGTTGATGTTTTGCCCAGCAATTTTCATTCAAAATTGTGATTCCTCCATCCCTGCATTGCACATTATGTGCTCTGCATATAAGTTGAATAAGCAGGGTGATAAAATGCAGCCTTGTCTTACTCCTTTTCCTATTCCAAACCACTCTGTCATTCTGTATTCTGTCCTAACTGTTGCTTCTTGATTCATGTACAGATTTCTCATGAGGCATAGAAGGTGTTCTGGTATTCCCATCTCTTTAATTACTTGCCACATTTTGTTGTGAGTCAAAGGCCTTAGTATAATCAATGAAACAGAAGCAGACTTGTTTCTGATATTCCTTTGTTTTTTCCATGATCCACCATATGTTGACAATGTGGTCTCTAGTTCCCCTGCCTCTTCTGAAACCCGCCTGCACTTCTGGTAATTCTCTCTCCACGTGTTGCTGCAGTCTATCCTGTATTATCTTGAGCATCACCTTGCTAGCGTGTGGGATGAGTGCAATTGTTTGATAATTTGAACATTCTTTGGCATTACCCTTTTTGGGGATTGGAACGTATACTGATCTTTTCCAATCCTGTGGCCATTGTTGTGTTTTCCAAATCTGCTGGCATATAGAATGCAATAATTTGATTCCATCATCTTTTAGGGCTTTGAAAAATTCAACTGGAATACCATCATCTCCACTGGTTTTGCTCTTTGCAGTGCTTTTTAGGGCCTTCTGACTTCACTCTCTAGGATGTCTGGCTCAAGTTCAATTTCCTCATCATTGTTATTATCAGGAGTGTTGAGGTCCTTTTTGTAGAGTTCCTTTGTGTACTCTTGCCATCTTTTCTTAATCTCTTCTGCATCAGCTAACTCCTTGCCTTCTTTGTCCCTTATCATGGTCATTGTTGCTTTAAACATTCCCTTGATTTCACCAGTTTTTTTTGTTGAAAAGATCTCTAGTTCTGCCTTTTGTGTTGTTTTCTTCTATTTCTTTGCACTGTTCATTCCGGTAGGTTTCCTTATCTCTCCTTGCTTTTCTTTGAAATTCTGCATTCAAGTGATTGTATTTTTTCCTTTCTCCTTTACCTTTTGCGTCCCTTCTTTTCTCTGCTATTTTAAGAGCCTCATCGGACAACCACTTAGCTTTCTTACGCTTTTTTCTTTTGGTATGCTTTTCCTTGCTGCCTCCTGTACGATGTCCCATGCCTCTGTCCATAATTCTTCTGGCACTCTGTCTATCAACTCTAAATAAATAAATAAATAAATAAATCTGTTCTGCACCTCCACTGTGTATTCCTTAGGGATGTTGTCTAGGTCATACCTGTCTGGCCTAATTGTTTTCCATATTTTCTTTAGTCTAAGCCTGAATTTTGCAGTCAGCAGGTTATGATCTGAGCCACAGTCTGCTCCAGGACTCGTTTTTGCTGACTGTATGGAGGTTATCCATCTTTGGCTGCAGAGTATGTAATGAATCTTGTTTCGATGTTGGTCATCTGGTGATGTCCATGTTTAAAGTCACCTTTTGTGTTTCTGGAAGGGAGTATTTGCTATGACCAGTGTGTTACCTTGGCAGAACTCTATCAATCTTTGCCTTGCTTCATTCTGTGTTCCAAGACCAAACTTTCCTGTTATTCCATTTCCTTTTTGATTTCCTACTTTGGCATTCCAATCTCCTATGATAATGTGGACATCATTTCTTGGTGCCTGTTCTATGAGGTGTTGTAGGCCTTCATAGAACTGGTCAACTGTGGGTTCATCTGCACCAGTGGTTGATGCGTAAACTTGGATTACAGTGATATTGAATAGTTTTCCTTGGATTTGGACTGAAATCATTCTGTCATTTTTAAGATTGTATCCCATTACTGCTTTTCTCATTCTTTTATTAACTATTATTGCCACTCCATTCCTTCTAAGATTTTCTTGTCCACAGTAGTAGATATGATGGTTTCCAGAGCTGAATTCACCCATCCCTGTCCATTTTAACTCACTGATTCCCAAGATGTCAAAGCTTATTCTTTCCATTTCATTTTTACTACTTCCAGCTTGCCTTGATTCATAGATCTTACATTCCAAGTTCCAATACAGTATTGTTCCTTGCAACATTGTGTTTCTCTTCCCACTATCCTATCCCCTCCATCATCTTCCAACCTGATGTGCTCAACATCCTGTTCCATCTATTTTGCCTTTTTGTTCTTCCTTCTGTCCCTGTCCATGGAGTTTTCTTGGCAAAATTCCTGATGTGGTTTGCCAGTTTCTACACCAGTATTTTCCTATCATACATTTTATCACAATTTAACAGCCTTTTAAAAAATGTTACCCCATTATTCTAGAAGTGGGAAACATCCAGACCATATGTAGCACACATGCCCAATTTTTTTTTCAACCTCTGAGATCCCTGCCATTTCCAAAAAAGGTCAAGTAAAAAGGGGTGAGGGTGGGGATTCTGGCACTTCAACCCTTTTTGCAACTTTTTTTCTTACAAAATTAGAATTGAACTATACAAAAATGACAACAAATTCTCCAAAATAACACACACAAGAGCGTCATATAATATCCCTAAGTTAAACTAACATTTGCAGGAATGAGATAATACCTTTTTTGCTTGCTTGGAAGCCAGTCATATCTGACTCTAGGTTTCAGTGCTTATCTCTGTTTCATAGCCAGAGAGCCAGCACTGTCTGCTTCTGCAGATGTTTCCATGGTCATGTGGCAGGCATGACTAGACACCGGAGTGCACAGAACACTGTTTACCTTCTATCCAAAGTGGCCCCTGTTTATCTACTTGCAATTTCTTGCTTTCAAACTGCTAGGTTGGCAGGAGCTGGGACAATGACACCATCCACTTTAAAAATTTGTTACCTAAATCTGTAGGACTGGGTTTGAATTGCACAAACCTCCACCCCCAAAGAAAGCTCTCAGCTTCAAAGAGGGCTATTTGGAGGCAGGGAATATACAAAGCCCTACCTTTGGATTGTAAAAAGATGTAAATTGCTGTCTGTTTTCCCATGTAACATCTAAGAATAAAGCCTGGCTGTGACTCCATATTCCATACCATGATAAAGCCTGAAGAAGTAATCATGAGTTACGAAAGCTTGCAAAGTTTGGAATTTTAAAAGTGACCTATAAAAGGTATTGTCTCCCTCCTGCAATTGTTTGATTTTAAGGATGGGTTACACAGCTTAATTTTGTTTATTAAACCAACATGTCATTTGATAAATTTACAGTGGAGACTGGGAGGTTGCTAAAAGAATCAGCATTATTTTTAAAATACTGAATAAAATATTGAACAAAAAGAGTGTATGCTAGCATTGTGGTACATTAATTGTGGATATGCAGTGAGTCCTACTCCAACCTTTTTTCAGCTACAATGAAGCACAGGACCAACCGCCAAGCTTGAAAAAGTTGCCAAAACTAGCATTGGCCATGCAAATTGAGAGATTCTGGGAGGTGTATTTATTTTAAGAAATATTTCCAAGTTTTGTAAGCTATGCAGCCAACCACCACTGGGTCAGTCCAACCCCTTCTGTGTGAGTGAGTTCTCTTCACTGATTCTTACAAACCTTTCCCACAGCTGTTTCCTCCATCCAAGTTCCAAACACTCTCATTCTTGGGAATGTTTGTTCTTAGATGATACAGATTGATTTGATAAAGAAAGCCACGGGGGTTTAGTTTTCAAGACTTGAGCAGAGTTCTGAGTGATAGGATCTTTTGGAAGTCATTGCTTCACATGGTCGTTGCAAGTCAGAAGCAATTTGCCAGCACATAACTTAATTTCTTGGACTCAAACTCATGGAAAGTTCTAACTCCCGCATCCACTAGCTGTGCTAGCTGGCAAATCTCTGGCACTATACACCAATAAGGTCACTTTACCATGTTTTGGCTGGAACTGAATACAGCATTCAGTTGTCAAGTACACATGGTAGCTAACTTATTTACCACCGTGCATTCTGTGACGTGGTTCTTGGTCCTCCCTAGGACATCGACCCCTCCCACGAGAGCAAACCAAGAGGGCACCCTTCAGATACCATCCGTTGGGGAGGCTTGCCTCTTCAGCATGAGGAAAAGGGCCTTCTTGGTCATAGCCCCCACATTATGGAACTACACCTCCAGGCCCAGTTGCTACCATTTAGGAAAGAGCTGAAGACGTGGTTGGCAAAATGTGTCTGGGGGCCAGGATTGTCAACAAGCTCCCCTTTCTGGCTCGTCTGAGGCTTCCCCTCCTCCTGTAACCAATTTTAATGTTAATGTTATGTTGATTTTATATTTGTTTTTATATAGCAAAATGGTACAGCAGTGGGCAATATTGCCAAATGCTCTTAAGGGTTTTTAATTATTTTTATATTGGTTTTAACTTGTTTTATTGTATGGTCACTGAGGTGCTTGCTGGCCTATGTACACCGCCCAGAGTCCACTGGATTAGGGTGGTATATAAACCTATTAAATAAAATAAATAAATAAATTAGCAGAGCTTCAAGTAAACAGAGTGTAGATACATGTAATCCAACAAGTTTGGTTCAAATTCATGCATTGTTTCTTCATTTGAGAGACTATAACACATGACAGACAAATGCAATTTGCATGCTGCACTGTTCATTCTGAAAGAATGAATTCTGGGCAAAAGCTTTGGCTGTATTTACTGCTTCTTGCAACATCCTCAAAATAGCCATGCAACACCAATGGGGAATATTTATGATAGAATGTCTCTTCTTTGCCTCATTCATTCTCAATAAGTCCCAGCCACTGTTCTGAGTAGTAGCTCAAGATTCTGACTAACATTAGAAAGGCTAGCCACATTAGCTGAATTAGTAGCACAAAAGGTGATGAATGCTGACCTGAATCCCCAAATCATGCATAATCCTTTCTGTCAAGTGCTAACAGAATAGTGCAGGGATGCCCAAACTACGGCCCAGGGGCCGGATATAACCCTGACGCCAGCCCACAAAGCCCTCATTTCTCCTGGAAGCAGAAGTAAAACACACCTGTATGGGCACATTTTACTTCCGCTTCTAGGAGTGGCGAGAGCTTCATGGGCTGGACGAATTGGCATCAGGGCCAGATCTGACTCCCAGGCCATAGTGACCAGCTCCCTGAACCGCATGACCGGCCCATGGCCCAAAAAGTTTGGGTATCTCGTGGAACAGTGTATGAAGGGAATAGTGTATGAAGGAAAATCCCCCCAGTTCTTCCCCACCTATTTTGTGATTGCAGCTAAATCCAGAGAGATCAGGGAAACCTGGGTATGTGTGATGGTAATGTAATTATCACTGATACTCAGAATGTTCTGAGGCTTAGATGTGTAAGTCAGGGGTGCCCAAACTATGGCCCATGGGCCAGATCTGTCCCCCAATGCCAATTCATCCAGCCCACACCACCCTTATTGCTCCCAGAAGCAGAAGCAATGAGGGTAACATGGGCTGGATGAACTGGCATAGGGGTCTGGATCTGGCCCATGTGCAATAGTTTGGACACCCCTGGTTGAAGCAGAGAAAATGGCAGCTTAAAATCTATCTCATCCTGTTGCAAAAAAGTCTGCAAGGTGCATTTTACTTCCACTTCTGGTGGAAGGACCCACATGTGGCTGGCCCATGGCACCAAAAATTTGGGCGCCCGTGCTGTAAGCGCTGACTCCACTACCTATCTATGCCACTGACACCTTAGCTGAAGGGGGTATTAAACATTGTATCTCTAAAATTACATTAAACACTACCTATCTTGTTCATCTCATTATAAAAAAATATTATTTCCTCGAAGTGACAGAATTAAGAAATATAGAGTATATCTCTGTGCTGCCACTTAGAAAAAAGGAATGCAAGAATTCGTAATTATGCTGCAGGCACTTATTTTTACTTAGATGTTTTGACATATGCAACTATTTCACAACAACTTGATACTACAAAGGAATTAAGAGCAATGAAAACTCTTTTTTTTTTTTTTTTAAAAAAAACCTTTTAAAATGATAGTATGCAGAGTGAGTTGGTGCTACACCATGTATCATGATGTGTTCCCAGGATTTTGAAGTGCCCTCTGCAATTAATCTAAGTTAGCATTAATAGAAATGACTCGCTCACTTTTAAACACTTTCATATTTAATTGGGAAACATTCTTTGTTGGTTTTAATACATTTGCCCACTTCCTCAAGTTTTTTTTAATAAAAAGGACAGTATGCTAGGCTTGTTTAGTGATGTACATTTGCCAAGCAAACAAAGTAAAATCAATTCTGTCTCACTGAAACCTAAAATCTTGTCTTGATGTGGGGGAGATGTGGGGGTGCCTTTCTGTCTTCTCAAAACTGAATAGAGAAAGAGTTTGCATCAAATGAAGAAAAAAAAAAGAACCTTGCAGGCCTCAAAACAACTACAGATGGGGGGCTTCACGTCAGCTTGGACAGCAGGTTTCATGGTTCCCACCTGTGAAAATACATGTCAGGAATAGAACCAAAGATGCTTCAGGTGCAAAGAAGGAAATATGTTCTTATCTTCAGTGTATAACAAACAGTGATGGGATGTAACAGGTTCTCACCAGCTCGCCAGAACCGGTAGTAACTTTCCCCAGTGTTCAGGAGAACCGGTAGCAGCTTTTGGGTGGAACCACCTTCGGTTTAAAAGCTCTGGTTGATTTGTGTTAGGGATGGGTGGGTGTATTTTAATGTATTTTTATTTTATTTATTTAATTTAATTTATTTACGGGTTTGTGTTGGAGGGGTTTGAGGTGTGTGTGTGTGCTTATTTTTATTTTATTATATTATTTATTTATTTTTATTTTTTCTTTGGCCCCACCCATGTCATGATGTTGGCTCCACCCATGTCATGATGTCATTACATTAGCCCCACCCACACCATGATGACATCACGGTGGGGTAGTAAAATGTTTGACATCCCATCACTGAACAAAGAAATTTTGAGAGCACTTATATGTTAAATTATCTTCTCTTTAAACAGAGTAAATAACCTGCTTTTACATATCTTGAGCTGTGCTTTGCATGTCCCAAGTACAATAGTAATTGTTAAGTGTCTGTGTGTTCACTTGTACACATGCGCTGGAGCAGTTTCACCATATTCTCTGTGCAGTTCTGAGAGATATGAAGTCTCTAGTGCAGGGGTTTCCAACCTAATGCCTGTGGGCTGGATCCGACCTGTGGCACCATTTCATGTGCCCCCCTCTAAGGGCATTCAAGAAAAGAATGGCTACCCCTTTAAAGCTGTTGGGACAAAATGGCCACCCCCATTGTGCAGGCAGGGCAAAATCGCCATCTGGTCCTAGAAGCTGACTGAGAGAGTATGACCTGATCCCTGGCTTGAGAAGGTTGGGAACCCTTGCTCTGGTGTGTCCTGTGTGGAATTTGTGGAGCCTCAAAAGATTTAACACTATTTACTTGGAAGGCAAAATCATCTTTAAAAAACTAAAAAAACAAGTTATAGCCATACATGCCCTTCCATGAACAGAGGACCATCTTTTATCCACAGAAGCAATTGAGATTCAGTGCAGTTTCCTTACTGGAATAAAGAGGGCAGATGGTATTTGACAATTCTCCCTCCTTCATCTCTTGAATGCTGATTCATAGACTGTCCAAGATAGTCCTCTGACTCCAAAGAAGCTTTTCAAGGGGCAGAATGGACTGCAGAGTAAATATGAAATCAATGAAAATCATCTCCCCTTTCCCTCCAGTGGCAAAATTAATTTTCTTCAGTTTATTGGAAGTCTGAATCTATTACAGTACTTAACTTTTATTTGCTGCTTTCCAAACTAGAAAGAAGTCTCATAACATCTCATTAACACCTGCCAAATGTAGTGGTTAGAGAAAATCAGCCATAGGCAATACCATAGAGAATTCATTTACAAATGGCATCAAATCCCAGGAAGATCTCCCTGCACCTATACCAAACTTTCCAGTCTTGATGATCTATTTCCAAAACCCTGATCTCTGAAAAGATATTAAACCAATAAATGCTGAAAATACTTTTTAAAAAAGAAGTAATCCCAGACTTTCTACTCTTCCTGGAAGTCTAGATAATTTCACCACTATCAGTTTTCAATATTCAGAGATAATAATAATAATAATAATAATAATAATAATAATAATAATAATAATAATAATAATAATAATAATAATAATAATAATAATAATAATAATAATAATAATAATAATAATCCATTAAAATAACATAAGAAATAATGGTGAGCAAGCAAGGAGGAAGAAAGGATAAAGAATATCATGGGTAATAGAATCATCCAGTTGGGGAGTTTCATGAGGATAGTGAACCTACTCTGGATTTTAGTCCAAACTGAAAGAACTATTCAAGGTGCTAAACCTATTCAGAGGACGAGGCTTAGAACTTGTATTACTTTGCATGAAAAACAACAAATCAGAATGGACTTTTGTCACCAACACAATACTGGAGTTACACGCTGCTACACACTATTTTGCGTTGGAAATCCAGAGCTAAACCACCTTCATCAGCTAGACCAGGGGTGCTGAAACTATGGCCCGGGGGCTTGATTTGACCTCCGATGCCAATTTATCTGGCCCAGAAATCCCTCATCGCTCTTGGAAATGGAAGTATGGGTGCACTTTACTTCTGCTTGCAGGAGTGAGGAGGGCTTTCTGGGCTGGAGGAATTGGCATCAGGGGTCAGATCCAGCCCCTGGGCCATAGTGACCAGCTCTCTAAACCATATGACTGGCCCACGGCCTGAAAGGTTTGAGTACCCTGAGCTAGACATTCAAAGTCTGTTTGAAGACCTCCAGAGAGAGGGAGTCTACCACCTCTATATGTGGATGGATTCATTGTTAACTTACTTTTACTGTTAAGTAATTTCTTTAAAATCTTACCAAACCTTGTTCTATTGTAACCTGAGCTCATTAGACCCACTCCCATAATGAGAAGTACCAGAGAACAAGTCTTTTTTTATTTCTTGTATGATAGCCATTCATTTATTTGTATAGCTTCTTCTCTGACATCTCTTCTATAAACTAACCTTGCCCAGTTTCATCCACCTTGGCATGCTAGACTTGTTTTCAAGCACACTGCTCATCCATCTTGGCTTTTTTTAGCCACACAGCACCTGAAATCTTGGAAAGAGGAGATAATTCAATAAAGCAGAGAAGATTACTAATATGACTTCATTGTTTCAAGAGAGTTCTCACTGAGGGATCCTTGAAGGCCAGACAGTGTAATTCCTACATTGCTTTGGAACCAGTCCTGGTTCTTCACATCACAGTTACCCTTACAAATATCAATTTATTGAGAAGTCATTCCCAGTGAGCATAAGGGTGTTGGATCTTATTTGTAACTAGGGATATGTACTGTCTTTGCGTAAATGGACAGAAAAAGACTAAATTGGAAATATTTTTGTACTTTGAGGGGAGGTTAAGGGGCAAAACTGGTTGACCCACCCTCCAGGGTGCAGCAATACATTTGTGGATCCTGTGTTTCCCACCTAGCATCATGGAGTTAAAAAGGAACCCAGCAATTTGAACTGAGCAAAGGGGATATCAACACTTTGCACAATATCGGTAGATAGAACTGCTGATACACAAGGAGAAGAAGAGTGTTAACTTAACCCCATTGCAAATAAAGCCCAAGATCTGTCCTAGACACTCCAACTACTGAGGTGTTAGACTGGCTTAGGAAACAAATAACAATTCAGCTTCTGAAAGCTTATTGTCTAGATCAGTGTTTCCTATCCTTTGGTTTTTGGACTTCAATTTCCAAAGCATTGACCATCCAATGTACTGACTTGGGCTTCTGGGAATGGTAGTCCACCTGTCTGGTGTGTGCCCCACATGGCAAACCACTGGTCTAGATTATTTCTTCTCTTTCCAGCACACAGATTGAAAAGAGGTCAGTAGTAACTTGAAAGCACGTGAAACATATAGATAAACTGCAAGACAACCAGATCTGCCCCAAATAATGTGACCTAACTTTTTAAAATCAGACTTTTATTCATTTTGTACTTGTTCCCCTCTTCAAGGACTGGTTAGCTGTACAAACATAGCATTTGCTTTTTGCATGTCTTTGAACTATTCTCAAAACACAAGAGTAATAATTGGATCCTCTCACCTTAGCTAGCCTACGCTGTATGGGTAGGCTATGGGTCATACATGTAAACATCCTAGTCGAATAACAACCCCAAAATTTAATTTATTTCTACCCAAACAAGTTCTTTTATCATAAAGCAATAAATTTGTCTTGGTGCTAGCAATTTGTTGTGGGTGACATAACATTGCAAATTGATTAATCGCTACTGTACACGACAAAATGAGAAAAGCAAGGAATTATTATGAATAGCGTCCATCTGATACAGTAGGGATTCATTATTCAAAAGTGTTTGCTAGTGGTTAGCTATCCCCCTGTTGCAAATTACATTTATTTGCAGAGTTTCTACATCATCCTTATACAAATCTACAAACATGCATTTATTAAGACATAGAATGAAACCTATTAAAACCATGAAAAATTGCTTTTTTCTTGACTTCCCCCCTCCAAATATTATTTTTATATCTAGGTAGTTTGTTGCTGTGCTGACTCCAGTCTCAAAGAGAATGCATACATTTGTTGATTTCAAGCTTTGCCTGCAGAACTAGTCCTACAATTTAAGGGCATTAAATATCAGTCATTACTTTCTTAGAGATAGATTTTACATTTCTTTTGTGGTGTTAATGTCAAAGCTAGAACATTATGATAAGATGTTTCGCTGGCTTTTCCTTCAATAGTAAGGGTAATGGATCTTTCCAGTGCATTATCATTTTTGAACTAAACGCAGGATCTTTCAACACATTGGAAGCAGAAATAAATTAGAATAGACAATAATTATGAGAGATATATAGTCTGAACATGGTGTGTTTTATTCACTGAATTCTCACTTGAGAGTGAGATCAGGGTAATATATTACAGCATTGTATATATCTCACTCAGTTTGGTTTGGAGGCTAGTTTGGGACCTCAAAATGGAGCTTGATTCAATCCCAACCAATTTCCTACATCTGAGTCTATGTGTGCCCCAGGTGCAAATCAGTGTGTAAATCTGGGTCACCAGCGTCTCACTGATTTCACTTTAAAATCAAAGACCCATTTTTATATTTTGTTTCATTTCTTTTTGCACAGATGCACATGAGATATGGAGACATGATAAATTCCCAGGGAGGAGATTGTGTCTATCCAATTCCAGACACCTAGATCTAGGGCAGGGATTCCCAACCTGCATCTGATGGGACAGATGTAGCCCGCAGCACCATTTCATGTGGGCTCCTCACTGCCTCCACCACACCAGGAAGTGCCATGAGGTGAAGGAAGGGCAAAATGGCTGTCTGACCCCTGAAGCTATCTGGGGGAGCATTACTCGGCCCCCAGATTAAAAAGGTTGAGAACTCCTGATCTAGTGTATGTGCACTAGATGACTTTAAATTTTGTTGTTGGTGCTTTTTATACATTTTGTTTCCTGGATCTGAATGAATTCTGCTTTACCAAGGAACTGAATTTGGCTCATTCACTTTGATCCAGACCTTTGCTTCTTTATTGAAATTATGTGATGCAGCAGTTCTGAGTAAAATTACTTTATTTTCCACCTAGTAATTGGGAGAATTCGTGAATAAGTTTCCAATTATGCGAGCTCCATTTCAAAAACAAACAAACAAACAAGATCCTCAGCCATTTCCATTTGCAGATACAACATAATCCTCTGTCAATCTGGTCATAAGTTACTACAGAAAGGAAGCTGAATGCAGAAATGAAATTAGAGTCTACAACTCCCATGTCTGTGCCCTGCCAAAACAGAGGACAACAGTGTGTGGATTTGCATGCAAACTGTGTATGCTCGTTCACACATCTAACCACACATTTATAAATAACTACTGTAATTTATTGGAACACGAAAAGTCTGATCATAGTGGGGGAGACTGACCCGGTACTGTATACCTGTTCAGCTTGTTGTTCAGATATGAACTATTAATATGCAACTTCAAAGCCTTGGATTCTCTGTAGTTACCCGCCGCCTTTTTTAAATCTGGATTTGAATTAAGCAGTCCTTTACTCAGACCAGGAAGACATAAAGTGTTTTCCTCCAGCCATTGCTGCAACTACCATCATGATTCATCTTTGACTATGTTGGCTAGGAGAGGCCAGTGTTGTAGTACAACAAATGATGAGCCACATTTTGCCCACCTCTAAAATATATGACACTTCCCAGTAGAGGATAATCTTCTGCAAAACAGAACACATTTCATCTATTGCTGGTTCATAGTGGTTTGCTACAGGACATCTTCTCCTCCTTCTTCAAGTGCCATATCCAATTCTGAATATTGGTGATCATCATGCCGATCAGCCATGAAGATTGTCCTGGGGACAAGATAATGCAGTAGTCTTTCATTTGCCTTCCACATTTCCGCGTGACACCAGTACCACTGATCCAGTTGTGTGAGTCACTTTCTGGTCCTGAGCTCTTTTGACACACAAGTCCTCATCAGCCGCAAGCCAGTATTGATGAAGCTGCTGCTCTCCATCATGATGGATTCAAGTGGGATTTAACCCACTTGGAGACCATCATCCTTCCCTGTGGACTTCAGCACCCAAGGCCATTAGTCCTCAGGGTTGTCAGGTTAGTTAACTGCTGCCTGTTGATTGGTGTTGAGTTTCTGGCAGTAGGGTCTATTCTTTTACCATAGTAGGATAACCTGGCCAGACATACAGGACATCAGACTGTAGATATGTGAGTTCTGAAATGTAATTCTATAAGTTTTAGTTTTTAAAAAAACCACATAGAGAGCAAACAACAACAACAAAGAAGTCAAGTAACACATCCAAACTCTGCTTAATGGCTGGTTTTAACTGCCTAAGATTGTGATGATCCAATCACATTTCATTGCATCATCAAACATGTAACCTAAAAGCCCTGTCTGAAGGTGAGACCCCATTGAAAGCAATGGGGTATAACCAAAATAATGTGCACAGTTTCTAGCTACAGAGCATCAGCCAGCAAGATAAAGAGCAAAGGAAGAAGCTACTGTTTTATAGACCTGGATGCAAAAAAATGGAAGTCATTTGCTCTGGGGTACTATTGTCAGGCACAGAACCATGGTGGACAGCTGGTTCCATATGCTCAATGTCTCCCTGGCAACTCATTTCTCTCCCTCGGTCTCTAACACTCTTGTTTTGGCAGTATGACAGTAGCACAACATTCCCATCTCAAGGTCTGAAAGAACTAACATTTAAGTCTATTTCTAGATAGTATCCTTGGGAAAATAGGAACTCTTATGCTATAGGACAGGTAATGAGGGCATATGAATAATACTAAGTAGTACAAAAGAAAGGGAGACAAATCATCATCAATCATCAATCTGTCTTGGCACAGCACTCTTTTGTGCTTAATTCAACTTCATCTCCAAGATATTTGTTAAGCAGCTATGGCTTAACGGGGGAGGGGGGGAGAGTTCTGCATATATGCAACTTTGCCTGTATCTTGGGAATCTTTCAAGTACTGCTGTTTAGTGAAAAGTTAATCTTACTTGACGGGAGATGCATCTGGATAACACTCTGAACATTTTAGATGGGGTGCCTGCTATAGCTCAATGATGATGCACAGGGTTCAATGTCGAGGGAGAGGATTTTAAGCAAGACCTGGATTACTCTTTTCCCCCTGTCCTGGTGGGATATTCTTGAAGAAAGGTACACATGTTTCAAAATGGCATGGATAGTCGTCCAGTAATGGCTTATTTGTAAGGAAGCCAAAGTATATATTAAATATGTACCAAGTTGACTCATTGTTTAAATAAAACAATAAGGTTTTACTTAAACCTTAGGAGGAAAGGACCAAAGAGTAGGGGACCTAATAATTTTGTTTGATGACAGGCTCTCTGTGTGTGATATGAATTCATAGGAGCATAGCCAAGATCCTAATCTCAATAAGACTTCCATGGAAATATTACAGCTAGCAGTAGGTGATGTTATAGTGCAGTGATGGTGAACCTTTCATAAACTGAGTGCCCAAACAAAGGGGTGGGATGAACTCTGTGGTGGGGGGAAGGAGGAAGCGCTCCCATTGGGCTGCTGGGCAGAGAGGTGGGGTGAACTCTGTGCTGGGGGAGGGAGGAAGTGCTCCCATTTGGCTGCTGGGCAGAGGGGCAAAGCGAACTCTGTGCCATAGGTTCACCACCACAGTATAGTGAATATTTCAATCAAATTTGCAGTACTGGGATCAATCCTGAAATTTATTAACTTACTCAAAAAGGAGAATGTCCAAACTGGTAGAGTACTACGTTTTAGGTTTTAATGTATGGGATGAAATAATGGACTTTGATACAGGCTACTATAAAAAAGATGAAAGCATATGAGATGTGGATTTACTGTAAGATGTGAAGAATTGATTGGATCAAGAGAGTGTGGCCATTAAAGAAGTACTAAGGCAAATGAGTAAACAGGAAGAAATTATAAAACATACAGCATGTAAAAAAGCTAGGGTATTTAAGCTCCATAATACAAAAGTGCAGTTTGTTACAGTTGATCATTCAAGTATAACATTGGGAGGCAAGTTCAGGAAAGATGAGAACCTGCTGGCTGAGAAACTTGGGGAGCGATACAGCTTAGATATTTCTAGTTGCCACAACCAAACTCAGAATAGTCATGATGGCATCTAGTCTTTGACAAGAGAGGAAAAGAAAGAAATTTGTCAATGTTTTTCAAGGATAACCCCACATAAAATGCATTATAGTATTCTAATTGAGAGGTAATTAAGGCATGGATCAATGTGGCCAAATCTACCTTTTTTAGGGCTAGAAGCCAAAGCTGAGCAAAACTATTCCAGGCCATGAAAACAAGTTCAGTGCTGTATCTAGGATTTACTTCATATAAATACCAAATAATTCCAGAAAGTATCCTTATTTGAATACTCCAAATTTTTAAAGCAAGGCTAACAACAAATAGAAATAGGCAATTTACTATACAATTATTCCAGCTTGATTAATGCCAGAGCTTTGTTACATTGAAGAGGGATAAAGAAAAAAAAGGATTAACAATGGAAAAGAGGGATTTTATTTTCCTTTCCATCAGATGCTAAATCCCACAGAACTCAAGCTACTATTAAACTCACTAGTTAAACTGGTAATCACTCAAAATCCAAATTTCCTGCTTTGTGACATGGAAAAGGTTCTAGGTCCCTGGCACTGTTATCTTAGGCTCAAATTATATGTGTCACCAGCATCACAATTAGAAGGTGATGGAACATTTTCCCTCCAAACATGCAGTCCTTCAAAGCTGTGGTATCAGCACAATCAACTTGCAAACTAAGCCCCAGTTTTTCTCCTGGGGAAAAGTCACCATGCAAAGGCAAGCTCATTGACATTAGCAGAGCTCAAAAACATCACCTTAATAATTTCCTGAGTGCTCCTAATGTAATATCTACTGCTGGAGAACCATTATTAGCCAAATCTTTATGGTGGACCAGTGATGATCAAAGTCCAGGAGTCCAGGAGGGATCAATTCCTTCTCCAAGGACCCATATCAGGCTGCAGCCCCCAAACTAAATAGTGGAAATGTCCAAAGTCTGATTTTGTTTCATTTTTTAAAAAAACTTTTGGAGAAGAAACATTGGATGAGGCCTCTGCCATGTTTGAGAAGACAACAGCAAAAGCTGCCGTTTTCGGCAAGTAGGTGGGTGGGTGAAATAAAATTTGGGGGGCAGAATTGTGGAGAGCCCCAGCAGCTACAAAAATAAGTATAAGCATGTGACCCATGTGCCATTTCCTGCTCATGCCCAAGGTAAACAGTACAGCCCCAGATGGACCAACATTCAGACTTCCAAATAACCATTTGGTTTATTCATCTGGTGGCACAGTGCTTAAACTGCTGTACTTCTGCCAAAACTGTTGAGGTTGTGAGTTTGAGCCTGATGGGATTCAAGGTTGACTCAACCTTCCATTCTTCTGAAGTCAGTAAAATGAATATACAGCATGTTGTGGGCAAAATGCTAATTATCTGGTGAACCGTCAAGAGAATGCACTAAGCTCTATGGGGCAGTGTATAAGTGTTAATAGCTATCTCAGTTGAGGTCCCTCTGAAAAAGAGTATGGCCTTGCTCATGTGTTTTGTGTTTTGTGAGCATGCATCCTGACTCACTCTAGGTAAGCCCTTTCTTGTCTTCAGCCTTCCTGGGTTGAATGATCTGAAGTGGTCTTCTGTTTGTATTTACATATACACAACAGTGGACACTGGATACTGGATATGTGTATGTGTGATTTCTTAGCTGCCTGCCTGCCTAATTCTCTCCCCCCCCCCCCCGGTGTGTGCGTGTGTGTGTGTGTGTGTGTGTGTGAGAGAGAGAGAGAGAGAGAGAGAGAGAGAGAGAAAGAAGGAGAGAAAATGCTTCTGTGTATTTGCCTGCACATGCACTCACACTTGGCCCTGCCTCCATTTGTTGCTTTATCTTTTCCCCTCACTACCAACAATTGCCACTGATAGAAATAGAACTTTTTACACATTCAGATATCCCATTGTTCTGGGTTTCCTAGTCAAGCAGGAAGATTAAGAGAATAGAAACATTACCCCCACCTCATCGTACAATACAGGGAGGTCAGACACCAGAGAAGAAAACATATGGTTATAGTAATTCTCACTAATTCTATCTGTAGCACGCTTTATTCTTATTCTGTACAGAATGTAAAAGTCATGGCTGCTGTTTATAAGATAATTATCACAGACTTTCATCATATTGCATGTGAAGAGCTTCACTACACTTTAGGAACCTTCAGCTAGTTTCCGCCTCCTTATCATTGTCATCATCATCATCATCCCCACCACCACTAGGACCCCTACCTCTTCCACCACTTCAAAACGAAGATTGCTACACTGTTTTGAAAAGGTTGGCATACAGAATGATGGAATCAGCTCAGATAGATGGCTTTTAGAATCTATTTTTGAACTAAAGTTCTGGGAAAGCAGATGGAGAAAGAGAAAGCTGAAAGCTGGCACAGTTCAGGGTCTCTTTGGTCCTTGGACAAGGCTTCGCTTCTCTGGTACCAAAGATCCCTGAAAGCTGACAAGGAATAATCAGCAGATTCAGCTCTTATCATATGCCAATATTACAAGCAGAAGTTATCACTGCCACCTTTACACCAATGAAAAGTAGCAGTCTTACAACACAGCATAAACATGTTGTTTCCCCTCATTATAGCGCATGAAGAAATATCCAAAACCTCAAAAGATAGAAACATAAGTGTGGCTTTTCCTCAAATCCAGTTTCCAAGCATACATATACTCCTCAGGTGATGCCTTGCAGATATGTTTGGGACCAAAACCTCCATAAGCATGGTTAATCAGGGCATTTAATCAGCATTTAAGCATGATTAATCAGGGTTAATCATCAGGGCATTTCACTAATTTTCCTCCCTTCCTCTTCTGATTGTTTGTGTTTTCTTTTCTTTTTTTTACTTATATATTCATAATTACATAAGTATATACATATATAAAGTGTAAGTATGTATTGCTATAAATGTATATAACATTTGCATGCTTCCTTTTCTTTCATACAACGAATGCAAATAAATCTTACCAGAAAATGCAGGAAAATCCCTCCTAGGGGCAGTTAAAATTGAGGCATTATACAAAAAAACATATCTGATGAAAACAATACTTGTTTAAACACCAAACATTTGATGTATAGAATAGCAGTTGTTTCCCAGCCTTTGTATTTTTATGCCCTGTCAATTCACCCTACCATGATAATATCAACGTGATGGAAACTATCCACTTTTTTAAAAGGACATCTATCTGTCCTAATCAGTGGCTTAATGCTAGCCTCAACACAAACTGAAAAACAATCATGACAATTGCTTTGTTTTGGGTGAGAAGTGGTTAACTGGTAAAAAAAGGCAGGTTCTAGAATTTTTGCCAGCTTGGTGTCTCTTTGAGAATGGTAGTGAGCACAAGAAGGTATTCTGTAAACCATATTGACTTCTACCATTGGTGTTAATATTCAGGCTGCACTTTTTCTCTGTAAAACTTGCTGGCACGTTGAGCTGACAAGCATGGATCTTGGCCACCACCAATTGTTTTCCTCTGATTTGCATGGCTTTTTGCCCTGTTTTGCTTCCTTTGCTCACATTATTTGCTGCTTGCCATGGCTGCTTCACTTATGCAACTGCAGGGCTTCTTCTTGCTGACACTCACAAGTTGCATGGCTATTTTTGTGTGCCTCTTGTCTCAATTGACAGCTTTTTAAAGCACTCCTTACGCAAAACAGCCCAGCTCATTTATGGAAAGCCAGCATCAAGAGGACCAATCATCAAGAGAACCAGGCCCACTTATATTATGCATCATGGGACTGTGGTGGCTTAGTGGTTAAGACCCTGAACTTGAAGAATGGAAGGTTGGAGTTTGAGACCATACTGCATGAGAGAGTGAGCTCCCGTCTCTGTCCCAGCTCCTGCCAATCTAGCTGTTTGAAAGTAAGAAATTGTAAATAGATAAATAGGGACCACTTTGGTGGGAAGGTAAACAGAGTTCAGTGCACTCTGGTGTCTAGGCATGCCTGTCCACGAAAAAGTCTGCAAATGCAGACAGCACTGGCTCTTTGGCAATAAATGGAGATGAGCACTGAACCCTAGAGTTGGATATGACTGGCTTTTAAGCAAAGGCAATCTTTGCCTTTACTATATACATCACCTCCCCACACACAGACACAGACAAAGTAGGTGATATGTTATTAGGCAGAATAGGGAAATATGAATTACATTTGTCCATAACTCTTTAAAACATGATGCGTTTACAACATCCCATTGGTGGTGGCAGGCACTTATTTGATTATATAATGGTTCAATAGATATGTACACATGCAATGTTGTTATTATTCTTGTAATTAGTTTTTTAACTTTTGTTTTGTTTTTAGTAGTATGTTTTTAAGAAATAAAGACTATTAAAAAATAAAACATGATGTGTAAATAAAGGTGAGCAAGTGTGTTAATCGCCTGCTGTTTGAGATGTGTGCTGGGGTACACAGAAGACAAAAGCAATAGGCAAAGAGAATGTACCATGGTGATTTTCCCCCTGCTGATCCCAAATATACTTTCATTCCCCCCCTCCCAGCTTCTGGGTTTCATTTTGTTTTTGCTATGCAGTTTTGAAAGACAACTGTGATCGTGCATAATTAAAAATATAGCCAATTTACCATGAAATGAAAGTAACAGTGATCAATGAAGTGGGGCAAAGAGGAGGTGAAGGGAGGAGGAGTCGTTGCCTTTGGGAAGATGCATATAATGTCTTGGTGGGGGCTTCCAAAAGCTCAATGTAAAAAGAAAATATTAGTCTCATACAAATGAGGCATTTATCTTTGAAAAGTGACTTTAAATACAATATTCAGCAAAATCAGATGGATAGCTTTTTGCATTCTGCAAACTGGCCTCTTCCCAAAGTTTTAAATGCCTCACCTCACCTTTAAAATACAAATTAAACTATGTAGCTAAAATGTACCAAAGCATAAAACTATTACTATCCAGCACCAATGGTTGACACAGGTTTCTTGCTTATCTCTTGGAGTGGTTGACTGAGGTGAGAAGGCAACTCAAGCCTCTTCTTCTAGAAATGCTATGTTTTAAACTTTGCTGCTTCTTTGCATCCTGCATCATCCATCCATCTGTCCGCCTCCCACCCTTATTCTTCAGGTGCTATATGCATTACGGATATTGACTAACATCCTGGCGATAATCTTCCTGTTCTTAACCTCTCGGAACAGTGCTTCCAAGAACATCCCACCCCGGTCTCTCAGATTCTTTAGCCGTGAAGTCTGTCTACTTCCAAGGTCTCTCTTTCTAGGGATCTTTCCTTGCAGAGCAAGTTGGGGTACTCTATATTTAATGTTGTTCCTCATGACATGCCCAAGGTATTGGAGCTTTCTTTGATTACTTGTCTTAAACAGTTTTTGTTCTTTGTCCATCCAGCACAACACTTCTACCAGCCTGCCTGCCTGCCTGCCTGCCTGCCTACCTATCTATTTAACTAACAGTTAAAATGTACAACTAAATAATGATCACTAATACTTATTGTCCCTTCTTCATGGGAATTCCCTTCTCTGGTTCCTTCAGTTTTTTATAGCATCCTGGCTCTTGATTCCTTCTGCTCATCTTCTTTGGGGTCCCTTCACCTCAGTACTCCTCACCACTACATACAATGCTTGAACTTTTCTATGCAGAGTGGTAGTGTAAAGTTATGTAGAAGCTTCAGACCAGACAAGGTTGCTACTGTGGGCAGCACTGCATGTAGAAGTGCTACAGTCCTAAACTCTACCACTTGATACTAAGAAGCAGAAAAAGCAAACCGAAAAGATGCAGGAAGTCATTTTAAAACAACAACAACAACCAACAGTGCTAATTAAAACAAAGTGGAAATGTTGGGGAAATTTCCTCAAGGTGGAATTTGTACTGAATCTGAAAGACTCATTAGATCATTTGAAGGGCACATCTAACCCAGTATTGTCTATTAACACATAACAGCTCTCTTTGGTCTCTGTATACGCTGAAACATAGCTTGGCAGTAAATGTTTATAATTTATTCATTTTCCAGCCATGGATGTATGATTAATTATATATATATATATATGTTGCTTACAATGATGCCTTCACAATCACCCATGGATTGAAGCAGGGTTGTGTGCTTGCTCCTACTCCTTTTACCCTTGACTTGGCTGCCATGCAGTATGAAACATCTAATAACAACATAGGCATAGATATTAAATACCGCTTCAATGGAGGACTCTTTAATTTGGCCACATCACGCTCTCAAATACTAACCAGTGTTAACAGGATAATGGAAATACAATATGCCAATGATACTGCATCATCTGCTCTCATACCTGAGGAGCTGCAACAGTCAGTCAACTATTTCAAGAATGCATTTGATTATTTTAGCCTCACCATAAATGCTCAGAAAAACAAAGTACTTGCACAACCTGCCCTAAGGACAGCCCTTTCAGAGTTCAGTTTTACCATCTAAGATTCAACACTGGAACAGGTAGACCATTTTTCTTACCTTGTTAGCATCCTGTCTAAAAATGGACCTGTGAACAGGATGTAGTGAAGAGAAATCAGTGCTGCCTATTCTGCCTTTGGTTGTCTTTCACACCCTGTCTTCATGAACAAAGATTTAACAGTTCATACAAAGCTCATGGTATACCAAGCTGTTGTTACATCACTGTTATTGTATGGCTGTAAAACATGGACCCTCTGTTGCCAAGACATCAAAAAGCTTGAGTGTTTTCACCAACAGAAGCTAAGGTCCATCTTGAACATCAAGTAGGATGACTGTTGCAGTTCTAGAGAAGGCACATGTAAATAGCATTGAAGCTTCCATCATAGGCCATTGTCTTAGATGGATAGGGCATGTCTGCCATATGGAAAGCTCCAGGTTTCCTCGTCAAATTCTTTATCGGGAACTTAGCTCTGTACAAGACCTTATGGAGCTCCTTTGGAGCATTATAAAGACCGGCTGAAACAAACCATGAAGGTGTCAAGTATAAACCCATAAACCTTTGAGGCAGCAGCCATAGATCGCCCACTTTGGTGCTAAACCATCTCTGCTGCTACTGATTACTTTGAAGGAGAATGCCGCAGACATGAAGAGTCTAAGCAACAAGCACGGAAGCTTTGTCAAACTCAACTAGGCCCTCAGCCATCTATTCAGTGTAATGTGTGTGGTTGTATGTTTCATGCCAGGATCGGTTTATTGAGTCACCAGAGACACATCCATCAACTGTGAAAATGACTTCCAGGAAAAATGTATACAAGTAGCAGACAACAATGATGACAAGATACTGTATAGGGAAAAAGTTAACTTTTCACATACTAATTATAATGGCTACTATCTATTTGAGGGAGGAGTCTGGAACAATAATGATATGTAATTACTTTTTTTGTAAAGCTCATTTTGCCTACATGGCAATTTGGAATCCAAAAAACTCTTACGTTTCTAAGCTCTGCTTTTGCTTTCTTTCTCCTTTTCTTCATTCTGCTCTATATAAAATGAATTACCTTTCAGATTGCTATGTAAAACCACTATGGTATCTTTTTCCAAGTTAAATCTCTACCTCTATTTCTTTGATCTCATAGTTCACCTATTCAGCAGAAAGATGTTAACATAAGCTTTAGTTCCAACATCACTGCAAACTTGCTGTTTTAATTGATTTTTGACCTAGCATCTGATAGTATTGTGTTTTCATCCAGCAATCCTGACAAAGTTTCCACTTCCCAAAATAAAATAAATTCAGTGAGAAGAAAATTGCTGTGTTGATTTTAACAGTTATGCTTCAGTCTTACAGTATAGTATACAGTATTTAACTTTAATATAGGGACAGCTGGAGGCATTTAATGACACAGCAGAAATAATTTAGTGAGTACCTGTATATATTACATACCTTGTATGTGCAATCAGTTGTCACACATCTCCATATAGTATTTAGACATGCCATTAAAGACAGTTGTAGAGTGTTCAAAGCAGGTCCAGCAAAGATAAAAGATACCATACACAGGTCACTATTTTCCTCTCTTCTAGGAAGTTTCAGAGATGGGGAACCATTTTCAGCTCATACCAACAGGTTTATACTGGCTTCCACAGTCAGATTGCATTTTTATATGATTATATAGGTAAAGGTACATTTCTCCCTTGCTCAAAAGCCATTCATGTCCAACTCTAAGTGGTGGTGCTTGTCTCTGTTTACAGTCACAGAGTAAGTGCTGTCTGCATCTGCAGACAATTCTGTGGCCATGTGCCAGGCATGACTAGACACCAAAGTGCACAGGACACTGTTATCTTTCTCACCAAAGTGGTACCTATTTATCTACTTGCAATTTCTTGCTTTCAAACTGTTAGATTGTCAGGAGCTAGGACAGACAACAGGTGCTCATTCTGCTGCACAGCACTCGGATCTCGATTACTGATCTGCCAACATTCTGGTCATCAAGCTCAGCATCTTAATCACTAAAGCCACTGTAGCACCTCGTAATTTGCTATGACTATTGCTATATGGGAAAGGAAGCAAACAAACAAAAAGACCCATCTATGGTTGTGCCAGTCGTTATGTATAGCCTAAAATTACCTGTATAATTCTACCTAAGCTTTTTTTTCTTTGTAAATATACCATAGAACGGAACACTATACAAATGCTACCACTTTCAATAGGAATGTCACCTGTACCTGTCACCCAGTATTCTGAGCATTGCAAAAAATAAAAAAAATCCCAAAACAAAAGAAAGCTTTCCATTCCTTGGAATTAAATATTTCTGGTACTTAATGTGTATTATGGTGACATACATTAATGCTCACAGGATTTTGCCCAGTGGGTCTATCTAGATAGGACTTCTTCTTCTTCAGGTGCTGTACCCATTCCAGATATTGGCTATCATCATGGCGATAGTCTTCCTGTTCTTAACTTCTCAGAACAGTTCTTCCAAGGACATGCCACACCAGTCTCTCAGGTTCTTCAGCCATGAAATTCAGGGTCTCTCTTCACAAAGATCTTTCCTTGCAGAGCACGTTGGAGTATTCTATACTTTATGTCAGGGGTTCTCAACCTTTTCAAGCCGCGAGCCGGATCATGCTCTCTTAGATAGCTTCAGGGGACAGACAGTCATTTTCCCCTGCCTGTCACACATGGCACTTCCGGGTGTGATGGAGACAGTGGGAGGACACATGAAATGGTGTCGCAGGCTGCATTCAGCCCCCGGGTTGTAGGTTGAGAACCCTTGCTTTATGTTGTTCCTCATGATGTGGCCAAGGTGTTGGGAGCTTTCTTTGCTTAATGGTCATAAACAGTTCTTGTTCTTTATCCATCCAGTGCAGCACTTCTACATTAGTCATGTGCTCAACCCATGATATCCTTAGCAGCTGTCTGTAGATCCACATTTCAAAAGCTATCAGACTGAATTTAGCCTCCACAACACACACAATGTTTTTATGCTAATAACATTTATGGTTTGTTTGTTTTAAAAAATAAAATGGCCCTGACAAAACACAAAAGGGAACTGATGAATGATATATAACTTTGGGGAGAAAGAAGGAGAAAAATAAGTTTGAGGAAGATGAGGTATCTTCTTTATTTGTTTATTATTCAGAATACATCAATGTAAGATCACATATGGGAGAAAATGTGAAGGAAAAGGATTCAGTGGCAATCATTGTCAGCCCATAGTAATTGTGTGAGTGAAAAGCAACACTGAACTGATGGAGCACTTTTGTCTGAGAGAACTGTAAAAAACATTTCTTCTCCACCCTGCTGAAGATATCATCTAAACATCACAGCTTCTTCTCACCAATCACTGGGAGATTGTTGATCCAGATGAAAATTTTAAGTAATGTTGACACTTGAAATACATAAATTATTACTTCCCCATAAGTGATTAACACTATATGAACAGTAGGAACTCCCAATGGTGTGGTTTTGAAACTATACATTAACTTCCATAAACATAGCAAAAACTTCCTATTATACTTGTACCCTAAGGCAAACTATATCTGTAAGAAGGAGCACAGTTGTCATGTCCTGTCAAAGAGTCAGAAATAAGAGAAGCACCACAGAAATATATAAAAGCAAAAGATTCATGCTTTAAGATACAACACATAACTATATATTTAATATACTGTATCTAGATTTTGGGAAGCATACTTTTTTTATCTACAGCTCCCAGAATCCACCAGCCATGATTTTTCCAACTCTAACTATAATGAATAATTTGGCTCAAAGCTAAAACAGATTAGTATTTCTGTGCTCGGTCTATGTTGATTTTTTTTAATACCCCCCCCCCCCACAACATTATTTTGTGTGTGTCCCACTTCAAACACAAATCTAACCTAAGACTGTGCACTGGATTCAGCCAACTCCAAAAGTCTGAACTGAATTGGTCTGATTCATGGGATTTGCATGAGGTCTAGATTAGTGTGGAGTTGCCAGATTCATCAATTAAATTAAATATCTGGGGTAAGAAGAATAGGCTTAAAACAAATATATAACCACAGATAACTATATGCCCTCTCATGATTTTTGATTCTATATTTCTGAGTTATTTTCAGAAAATTAATGCTACTTTTAGGAAATTTATATAGGGAGCTTCATCTCCCTGTATTTCACCCAAGAAGATACAATTGTCATTCATTCATTCATTCATTCATTCATTCATTCATTCATTCATTCATTCATTCATTCATTCATTCATTCATTGTCTTTCTCCTCAAGAGTACTAAACATGCTTTTCAACATTAAAATGGGTTATATTAGAACAAAAAATATTTTAAAATAAACAGAGGTGTCAAATTAAAAACTAGCGGATTTCCAGAAGGTAGATTGAACTTTTTGGATTCTAATTATGGCATTAACCTATTTCCCACCACTTTTCATCTGGACTGTGTGCTTAGCAATAAAATAAATTCTCCCCTCCTAAATTTTAACAGCCTGGCTGGCAGAATGTGTAATTTCTTACCTGCTGTTTTCCCCCAGGGTTTACAGATTTATAAATTCAACTCAAACTGACCAGTCACAGACATTTGTCATGGATTTTTGAACTTTTTACAATTTTTCTGCACTGTCTATGGAATGTTGATGCATAAGCGTGAAGAAATTGATTTTTACTCATAAAAGCTTGCTGATTATTTAATTTTTTTGTAGTGGTCTAAATGTATTCTTACATTTCTGTAACTTTGACACCTCACAACCCTTTCCTGTTATTACTCGCAGCAATTCAACCCAAATGCACACGTGAAATTAACCCTGTGGAATAAATCTAATCTGAAAATTGCAAAACAACATTTTTCATGGCAGAAACAGACTGCTGGTGGAATGTACATATTAAATCAGATGATAGGCCCAGACCAAGAATTTTTATCAACTTACAACTTTGCCATCCACAGCTGATCATCCTTCTGGAGCTCTTTAGTAATATGCACAACTAAAGATCTTTTGGTATCCACATGTGGGCCATCAATTTTGAGTGTTGTGGTATCCCTCTCCTGCTATGAAACATGAAGTCTTCCTTCTGTATTTTCAGACATATTCAAAACAGCTCTAGTTTAAAAAATCTATTAGAAAATGTGTGATATTAATTAAATTAGTACATATCAGAACAAGAATTTAACCAGCCAGATTAACTTAAACAATGGAAATCTGCCCAATTTTCAATACAGTAGTTAACATATGTTTAAACTAGTAGTTATAGTTGCCTCAGGAAAAAAACACATAGCTATTTTGGACATATTGGACAACAGTTTGTTTATTTTAGGATAAATGGATGTTTGACCTAAAAGTTGGTATTGCAATGCAGACAAATGCTGCTTTGAAGCATGGGATGTGGGCATGTTCAGAGATGGCCCCTTTTTGATTAGATGTATTACAAATAAATTAATATTTTATTAGAAAAAATGTATTTGTAGACCCTGTATGTACTTTTAAACTACATTCATAAAGCTTGACAATTCTTGGTCAACATGGTTGGATTTTATGATCTCTTAGGTAAATATAAAAGTCGCCCTTGCTCAAAAGTCAGTTGTATCTGACACAAGGGTTCTGTGCTCATATTTGTTTATAAGCAAAAAGCCAGCTCAGTCTGTATCTGTAGACATTTCCATGGATATGGTGCAGGCATGACTAGACATGGAATGCTGTTTACCTTCCAACCGAAAGGGTACCTATTTATCTACAGTCAAACCTCGCATAATGAAAATAATGTTCTGCGAGGCTGCTCGCTATGCTAGCTTTTAGCTGACATATGTTCTGCGAGGCTGCTCGCTATGCGAGCTTTTTGCTATGCAAGTTTTTTCGCATAGCAAAAATTGCTATGGGAAAACTCGCATAATGAAAATTTCTATGAAAAAACTCGCATAGCGGAAATTGTTCATGATGTGAGTTTTTCCCATAGAAATGCTTGTTATTCGAGTTTTCCCATAGGGAAAGTCTGACTCACAGAACAAAAATTTTCGTTATGCGAGTCGGATCACTTTTTGAAAAACCTGCTCGTTATGTGAGTTTTTCGCTAAGCAAGTCACTCGTTAAGCAAGGTTTGACTGTTCTTGAATTTTCTTGCTTTTGAACTGCTAGGTTGGCAGGAGCTGGGACAGAGATGGAAGCTCACTCTATCATGCAGCACGCGGGTCTTGAACTGCTGACCTGCCAACTTTCCAGTTGTCAAGTTCAGAGTCTTAACCATTAAGCCACCGTGGTTTCTATATCTATACATACATACATTTATACATTTTAAGAGAGGAATTATAAACATATACCATCAGTTACTTAATGACCAGAAGATCCTACTGCTTTAACTATGCTTGAACATTTATTTTATCATGCCAACTCCAAACAGAATATTTTGGGCACATATATTCAACTTATATTAAGGTATGTGGTCAGTCCATGAGTACAGTGTGTGTGTGTGTGTGTGTGTGTGTGTGTGTGTGTGTGTGTGTGTGTGTGTGTGTGTGTGTGTGTGTGTGTGTAGAATATATATATATATAGCCATAGCCATTTCGAGTTCTCCTAATGCAAGTGAGTGGAAAGCTTATACATTGACTTGGTTCAGAGACAAAAATCAATGAGATGGAGAACAAATATCTTCAGAGCAAATCCAGACACAAAGCCCCCAAATCATATTGAGGGACATTCAGCCTCCAAATCATATTGAGGGGCCCACGCTAAGTCTAAAACCAGGCTTATGTTCAAAATATTTCATGTGTTTAGCAAATCATTAGTATATGTGCCATTGTACTGAGCCACAAAGTGAAAATTCAGCTCTTGAAGGAGAAAGCAGAAGTAAAACCAGTTTGCAATTAACAGTCTGAAATTCTCCTGTGCTGAATTAGCATTGATTGCCCCCTATTCTTCAGAGGAAGCTCCTTCACCTGATTTCTACAAATGCATTTGTTTTCTATTTACGGTTGATGGGAAAACAGGAGTACAAAGGGAACAAAAATCCATGCTGGGTGGGAGGAGGTGGATTTAAAAAAATACACACACCAAATTCCAGCAAACCTCTGAAGTGCTTGCGTTAATGTCATGTCATTACACCGTATTGCTGTGCAGGTTAATATAATTGGGTTACTGTGTATGAGCAATGATCCATGGCATGTTATGGCACTGAAACAAATGACATTTAACTAAGAGATTTGTAAGGCACTTTGTTATCTGCATGCTGAACAATTGGAACGGATAGTCAGATGGCTAGACAAGCAACTGATGTATTAGTTGTTGGGTTTACTGGACAGGCTGGATTTATAACAGCACCATTCTAACATAATTTATTAGATCCATAAATGGACAGATCCGATGTTTTTACTTAGATTACACTCTTGTCACACGTTCTGATCCTGAGCCAGCAACTGGGCTCTTATGGCCTCTTTTATTATTCATACAATGTATTGCTGCTTTCAGGAGCCGTTTGTGTGGGAGGAAGGAGGTGAGTGGCAGACACACCTTTCCTTTCTAGCACTTAGGAAATCCACTCGATGTTTAGACAGTGTTATTTAACAGCCATGCATAGCACCACTCTCCATTTTCTCTCTGGCAGAAGCTGGAGACTGTTAATGAAAGAGGTCAGCAAAACAAAAGAGATTTCATCTCCAAAAAGAAAACTGGGGGCAGGGGGAAGGAGGAGGGAGAACCACTTCTTGGCACTCATCCTGATGCAAGGAGAACTTTTTTAAAAAAAAATCTTGAACATATGTCAGCTAAAGGTGAGCAAACTGATATAGGATTCACAGACACATGCTGCAGTGTTTCACTTTTGTTATGATTTGTTCTTAACGCAATGTGACTGCTTTCATTGAAATGCATTTATTTGTTGTTTAATTATATGTTGGATTCCTTGCTAAACAATGGACCCAGGGCATCTCACTTGAAAGGAGCTAAAAACAAGCTTCTAACATCATTGACCATAAAAGGCAATTTAAAACACATTGAATAAGAAAGAAAACAGAACACCCCAAAGTTTAAAAAAACAACATGTCTCTGCTGCAATAATTAAGTTGAGACTGTGGTGGTTTAGTGGTTAAGATGCTGAACTTGACAGCTAGAAGGTCAGCAGTTCAGCAGTTTGAAACCCAAATGCTGCACAATGGAGTGAGCTGCTGTTTATATCCCAGCTCCTGCCAACCTAGCAATCTAAAAGCAAGAAATTGCAAGTAGATAAATAGGTAGGACTTTGGTGGGAAGGTAAAAAGTATTCCATGTCTAGTCATGCCTGTCACAGGCCCATGGAAACATCTGCAGATGCAGACAGCACTGGCTCTATGGCTGTAAATGGAGGTGAGCACTGAACCCTATAGTCAGACAGGACTGGCTTTCCAGCAAGGGTGACCTTTACCTTTTCGCTATTATCAAGTTGCTAAAAGCCCACCAAATGAAAATGTCTTTGTTTGTGCTTCTATCCTTTCTGCATCCCCTGCTAATTTGTTCTTTCCATTCCTCCCCCTTCTTCCTACCCAAACCAATCTCCATGTTGTTTTTATTACTGCTAAACTCAGAGGGTAATATTCTTGCAGTGGTGTTTTTTGTTTTCAAATCTCGCTAAGAGACTGTGTATAATATAATAATGTGCATCATCAAGTCAAATCTAATTTATAACAACCTCAGAAGTGCACAGTTTGCCCCAGGGACACACAGTCTGGCCCTTATGGGATGCAGTGGGGAACTGAACTCCCAAACCTCTAGCTAAGTAACTGAGTTATCCAGCTGGCTATGTGTACTACACCTTGCCCAAAATCCTCTTAAGCTGCAATACAAATGGCACAGAGCTTTCTTTGATTGTTCAACAATGGTTTTATGGCACAATCTTATACATATGTATGTGGAAGAAAGTCCCACTTACTTCAGAGATGCTTTCTCTCAAATTAGTGTAACCAGGAATGCACACTACCTTCACATAATCTGTTAACCTGCTTAGATGAATTACTCTTTCTGCATATGAGCTGGAAATCCTCCTCTAAATTTGGTCTGTACCTGAGCAAGAATCTACGAAGGAAACTCACAGATGGCAGATATCCTTGAGTTCAATGAAAAAAGGAAGGTGAGATACAAATGTGCTAAATTAATTCACCTACATGTCAAACAGCTTCTTTCAACTTGCTATAGTAATAGCTCTTCCAATCAAGACATCAAGAACTAAAGAAACAATGATGCAACTCACTTGATGAATTTTGTTACCTCTGATGTTGAGTTTTGCTTGAGTCTAGACAAGGAAACAATCTGCAGACTCCTCTTTCTTTCAATATTTCCACTTTAAAAAATGTTCATTGCCAGATTGTTTCCTAAATAAGGTGGAGGAATTGGACTACCCCTTCAGTGTAACCCTTAAATGTAAGATTCTGCCACGGAAATGCCACTGGAAAGCATCATATCAGGCACAACAACAAAATTAGCACAGGAGAAACCACTTTACTATTCTGATTCCCAATGGTCATGGAGGTGGAAGATGCCATGCCAGATGGACTGGCTGTGAAGGCACACCATGTTAATTTCCTCAAGGCTGCAGCAGTCCATTGCAATCCCGGTGTTAAATCCTGCATGTCGCATTTCATACATGTCACAGGAGATGGCTCTGTGATCGCAGTGTGTGAGTCACTTCATGGCAAGCTGGGATCCACCTTAAACAAATTCATGGCAAAGGCATTTTCCTGAAAATGATTTCCAGGAAAATGTATACTTGGATACGAGTAGCGGCTAACAACGACAATATAGAAGGTGCAATTCAAGGTGCTGCTAATTACCTTTAAAGCCCTACATGGTGGTGGGCCAGGATACTTAAGAGACTGCATCACCCTGAGAACATCTGTCCATCCCACCAGAGCAGACCAGAGAGGCTCTCTAATTGTGCCATCTGCTATGGAGGCTTGTCTCTCCAGCACCAGAAGGAGGGCCTTCTCTGTGTCTGCTCCAGCCCTATGGAACCTCCTGCTAATAGAGCTGCATCTCCAAATGGAGTTGCTGCCCTTCAGGAAAGGGCTAAAAACCTGGCTGGCAAAGCAGGTGTGGGGCACCAGCAATGGGTGACCCCTGCCTACTGGCTGATTCAGTAAGAACACTCTCCCCCTCTTTTAATCTCTTTTAATGTGTAAGGGTTGGAGTAATTTTTGGTAACAGTTTTAATGGGTTTTTTATTGGTTTTAAAATGTGATATTGGTTTTATTTTCTGTGAGCCATCCAGAGTCTTCGGAGTTGGGCGGCAATGTAAATCAGAAAAATAAATAAAATAAAATAAAATAAATAAGAGGAATCAACCCTCAAAAAGCCTGAAGCTTTTTGCACTTAAACCAATTACAGAAGAAATTTGAATTAAAATCTAAAATAAATTCATAGGATGCTTTTGGGAAAATGTACAGGTTAGTAAAAATCATATACTGTAAGTCAGTATTAAAGCTTTGCAGAAATGGATTCTCAACATCTTCATGCAATGACAATTCAACCCCACCTCACTTCCAGCCTGCTTTCTAAAAATCATACTGATCTCTATGGAATATTCACACCTGTTTCTGCAACAGGAAAGCAAGTTCTTCAACCCATTAAGTGTGAATGGAGACAGCTGTGATCAACATTTCACAATTGGAAAATCAGAGACTGGATGAGAACTCCTCAGCCCATATGTCTCCCCAACATGGGAAGACACATTAAGACCCACATGCATACAGCTAGTGAGTTATCTCTGGTGTAACCAGATAATGTTTGCATGGAGCTGTGCAGGTCAGCAGTAGCAGCTGGGAATCTACAGCAAGCTAAATTTACTAGGGCACAGGTTTCACTTGGCTTATCAAAAACAGCTGGAAACAGACTAGTAAAGAAACCATTCAAGACAGTTCTCTATGGTGTAGAATTTTTATTGCTAAAATAAACACAGATTGCAGTTTTCCTTATAATGTTTCTGCTGGCTGAAGCACAGGACTTGGAACCAAATCCACTCATCTTTAATCGCTATTAAGCTTCAAGAAATGAAGGGGTGGAAATTAAACAAGTTCAAGTGCTACTATTAAGCAAAATTGTTTAACAGGTTTGTTTATGATCTTAGCATGGAGCAGGGTGTCCTCTTTCCAAACTCTTGTGACTTAATGTTGTACAGCAGTCTCATTTAGAGGTCCCAAGCTCCATGTTATTATGATAGGTTGCTGTTTACCTTCATTAGCGTTGACATGGTGCTAAATGAGATAGTTGTATATACCATTACAAAGAAGGAAAAAATGGATCACCAGCGAGTCTGGCCCTATTACTTGGCCAAGTGAAGTAGAGGAAGAAACAGATGCTGTGACATATAGGGTAGTATTGGGGTGGGACAGTGAAGCCAGATGCCCTATGACTCTTCTGATGTGTAAGAGAAAGTATCAGCTGCCATTTCACTCAGCTTTTGTACACAGAATGGAAGAATGTGTCCAGTGTTCAAAGATGAGAATTTTGGCAGATCCTTATGTCTCTATAAGGGCTCAGTCAGGATATTAACTATGGCTTTTTCAGCCTGCTGGCTCCCATGCTAAGGTTCCAGGTCGCTTTGTCTTTTCTAAAATCCAGGGAGAGGAAAATGAGGTGTGTCTCTTCCATAATGAAATAGATCACATCATGTAGTTTCCCCTCCAGTCCTGTCCTAGTATGACAGGCTTGAAACTAAAATGCAGAGGCTTTGAAATGCTAGTACCCTTGCAAAATAATTGACTTGTTTGGTTCCTCTTTGTGGATATCCCTCCTTTTATTTGCTTACTTGAAAACTAGTCACATTTCAGAAGGAGATCTTCCTAGATATTTATTAAAACAGAGCAAAGCATTGACATGGCATAATCTGTAGCATAACTTGTCTTTGCACACGTACACAATCTTCTTAGATTGATAAAGCACATCTCATGAAAAACAGTAAAAGCATAAAACCATCTCAATTAAAATCTATACTATTTAACTTTAAAATGATTAAAAGAATCAGATTGAGGCACACCTTCTATTGTTTCAAATTACAGGTATCAAGAGACAGGAGGAAACCCATAAAAGGCACACTTTTTATAATATTTGCTATTGTTCTCAGTGGTTTTCATTTTTATCAGTAAGTTTAAGCACAATAAAACAGAGACATAACCAAAGCATGTTTGCCCAAGTGATGTCCTGCTATCTGGTGTTATCAGCAGCTTGACCTCAATTCTTTTCTGGTTGTTTGGGTTTGAACAGATTAGTTTATACAACAATAAGGTTCCTTTATATATTTTTTTTTTCTTTATCCAACTGCGGCTCATCTGTTATGTTTTAGCCCTGCTGATGCATTTGTGGTCAGCTGATAGGCATGTGCTCCACTTGATTAGCTTGTGCTCCACCCAATTGACCAGGTTCTGGTTCAACAGCCGCCACCACCACCAGTCAAATGCTTCTTTGATTTTGTCAGGAGGTGTCATGATTTATTACAAATGATGGTTTGCAGTTTGAAAATAATTGTTTAAATAATTCTATCCCACTTTTTCAGACAAAAAGAATGATATTCTAGAATTAAGACTCCAGCAACTTCTAATATCCATGGTATTGAATTAAGTCCCCAGAGAAGGGGGCAAGCAACTGGGTAGCAGTGCAGAGTTGGGTAACAGGTGCCTCTCTAAACCCAATAAAGAAGTCAAAATACAATATTACCATATAACTACTGTGCAAGCATAGGTAAAAATAAACCATGGGAAAATATACTTAACTTTATTTTATTTACCTACTTTAAAGGAAACCACCTGGATTTAATGGGTCTTTATTAATGGATTTTGGAAATAACTGCTTGAAAAGAAATAAAACATGATTATAGTAATGGTAATAATTTTATGTCAGAAATTATTCTGGGTTGAAAGGATTTTTGTTGGAGAAACTCTGCTCAGGGGATGCTGTCAGGAAACAAGTTACTCATGAGTAGGTCTTCTGCCCACAAATGGTTGGTTCCTGCATCTGAGCTGGCACCCTCCTAGCTAAGCAACCCAGGATATCAGATTAGTGTAGATACAGTAGCGTATAGTCAAGTAAACACTCCAGCCATCTTCTAGTATTTTAGAAGTATATTGTAATCAGAGTAAGTTACAGAAGAAGAAAGTTTATCAAAAGTTCAAAAAGCACATCATAGCAAAGAGAGATTCTCTTATTGAGGAAGCCTAAGGGCCCACTTTCTGGTTTAAGCACCTACATGTTTCTAAGCTCACCCTCAGAGAGAAGCATCCGATCAAGAGAGTGTCTTGGCCCTACCTTCTGGGTTTTATCTCCTCACACATGGTCCACCCCCTTTCCATTCCCCTAAGGGAATCCAGCCAATGATCATACAGTATAACATGTCCATCACCCATTAGGTTTAATTTCTTCCAACCCATGAGGCTAGCATGTTTCACATTCCAATCCCTCTGAGGTATGTGCTACAGGTTCTCCCATGCATGGAAATCTCCATCTTGGATGAGGCTGAACCCAGAGAACAAATCTTGCCCTGACATGAGGCTCCTTTCATGTCCCCAAGAGCTAGGATAGAGATGGGCATTCAATCCATCATGCAGTACCAGGGTCTCAAACTGACAACTTGCTGGCCTTCCAGCTAACTAGGCAAGCTTCCAAAAATAAAAACTGAATACAATGCTGATCTCATTATTGCCTCTATTCACTGATACAAATGAAAATCTGTTATATAAACAAAGCACATGAATGGGAAATAACTGAAAACAATTTCAGTATATACATTAATAAAGATTTATTTATTTATTTATTTATTTATTTATTTATTTATTACACTTGATACCCCGCCCCAGTCGGGAGAACCCGACTCTGAGCGGCTTACAAAACACTAAAAATAAAAGTAAAAGCATAAGAAACAGTTTACTCCAATAAAACATCAGTTAAAAGGTCATCAAAATATTACCACAAAAATTAAAAACAGTACACAGTCCCACTTCCAGACCCAGGTTGGCAGTCCTTTAAATAAGCCACCTGGTAAGGGAACTCGTATTCCCAGGTCCCCAAACCTGTCCAGCCAGCCAGGTTTTCAAACCCTTCCGGAAGGGCAGGAGCTCTGTCTGAAGGCGCAGTTCAGTGGGCAGGAGGTTCCAGAGGGCCGGGGCGGACACGGAGAAGGCTCTTCTCCTGGTACAGGCGAGATGCGCCATTCTCGCCGAAGGAACAACAAGGGAGCCTCTCCGATCCGCCCTGGTGGGACGGGCAGATGTTCTTGGGGTGACGCGGTCTCTTAGGTATCCTGGCCCACTACCATATAGGGCTTTAAAGGTAATAACCAGCACCTTGAATTGCACCCGGAGACATACTGGCAGCCAATGCAGCTCCCGGAGCAGCGGTGAGGCATGAGCATAACGCCCACACCCCACCACTACCCGGGCTGCCGCATTTTGAACCAGCTGGAGTCTCCGGATGGTCATCAGGGGCAGCCCCATGTAGAGCGCATTGCAGTAATCAAGTCTGGAGGTGACCAACGCATGTGTGACCATAAGCAGAGCATCCCGGTCCAGGAGTGGGCATAACTGGCGTATTACACGAAGTTGTGCAAAAGCCCTCCTGGCCACGGCTGCCACCTGCTCTTCGAACAGTAGCCGTGAGTCCAGGAGGACCCCCAGATTACGCACCGGGTCTGTTTGGGGCAGGGCTGCCCCATCCAGAACCAAAGATGGAAGCTCCTTTGTTAACACGGGACCCCTTACCCACAGCCACTCAGTCTTGCCGGGATTCAGCTGTAGCCCGTTGTCCCCCATCCAGACCTTAACAGCCTCCAGACACCTGGAAAGGACTTCCACCGCACCGCTTGGGTCCCCACGGGCGGAGATGTATAACTGGGTATCATCTGCATATTGATGATACCTTACCCCGTGGGAACGGATGATCTCACCCAGCGGCTTCATATAGATGTTAAACAGGAGAGGAGAAAGTACCGAACCCTGAGGCACCCCGTATTGCAGGGGCCTAGGGCTGGACTTCTCCTTCTCCAGGCATACCGACTGGGTCCTGCCCCTCAGGAATGAGGCAAACCAGGACAACACAGTGCCCTGGATCCCCAGACCCTGGAGCCTTCCCAGAAGGATGCCATGATCGACACTGTCAAAAGCCGCTGAGAGAAGAGCAAGGACAGACGGTTCCCCTCTGTCCCGTTCTCTCCAGAGATCATCCACCAAAGCGACTAGTGCAGTTTCGGTACCATATCCGGGCCTGAATCCTGACTGAAACGGGTCCAGATAATCTGCTTCATCCAGGACCTCCTGCAACTGCTGCGCCACAGCCTTTTCCAAAACCTTACCTAAAAAAGGTAGATTGGACACTGGACGGTAGTTGGAAATTACCGTGGGGTCGAGGGACGGCTTTTTCAGGAGGGGGAGCACCAAAGCGTGTTTAAAAGGTGCAGGAAAATGCCCCTCCTTTAAAGAAGAATTGATGATCACCTCGACCCAGCCACCTGCCACAGACCTGGAAGCTTTTATTAACCAGGCAGGGCATGAGTCCAGTGCACAGGTCGTGGCGCGAACAGATGCAAGAAGCCTGTCCACTTCCTCAGGGCCAACAGGATCGAACCGATCCCAGGTAACATGGCTAGACTGTGCTATGGTCAGCCCCAGCTCAGTACGTTCCACGCCGGGATTCAGGCTTGAGCGGATCTGAGCGATTTTCTCCGTCAGATAATCAGCAAAATCCTCAGCCGATCCCTGCCACCCAGGGCCCGGCCCCCCTCTACCGAGGAGGGACCTGGTCACCCGGAACAAGGTCACTGGGCGGTTATCTGCGGAGGCAATAAGGGTGGTGAAGTATTGGCGCTTCACCACCCTCATCGCCACTAGGTAGTCTTTAATAGCAGCTCTGACCAGTGTTCGGTCAGACTCGCTCCGAGTCTTCACCCAGTGGCGCTCTTGGCGTCTCTTAGCCCGTTTAAGCTCCCTTAGCTCCTCAGAAAACCAAGGGGCAGATCGATCCCCACAGACTCGGAGAGGCCGTAGTGGCGCGATTACATCCAAGGCTGCCGTCGCTTTCTTGTCCCAAGCGTCGACAAGGGCCTCGGATGAATCGCTTTGCAGGTCAAGAGGACATTCCCCCAGTTCCCTCTGGAATCCCTCTGGATCCATTAGTCGCCGGGGGCGGGCCCATTTAATCGGTCCCGCCTCCCTGCGGTGGAGACCAGCCCCTTGGAAGTCTAGAGTCACCAGATAGTGATCTGACCATGGCACTGGCGTGATAACTAATTTTTGTAAATTCAGATCACTCTGCCACAGCTCTGATAAAAAGATTAAGTCTGGGGTGTAGCCACTACTCCTGGTAGGACCCTGAATTACCTGAGTCAGGCCCACGGTTGCCATGGAAGCCATGAACTCCCGAGCCACCTCTGAGCCGGTCCCCAACGATGGCAAATTGAAGTCCCCCAGGACCATCAGCCTGGGGGTCTCCAACGCCAACATGGAGACCGCCTCGAGGAGCTCAGGCAGGGAATCTGCTACTCTGCAGGGAGGCAGGTACATGAGCAGGATTCCCAACTGACCCTTAGGGCCCACACGCAAGAGCAAGGCCTCACAGCCCGGAATTTGTGGAGCCGTGGCCCTGGTGACTCCCAATGACTCCCTAGCTGTCACGGCGACTCCACCGCCCCTTCCCCTCTCCCTAGGCTGGTGCCAAATACCAAACCCGGCTGGGCATAGTTCAGATAGAGGAACCCCATCCTCCGGCGCCAGCCAGGTTTCGGTGATGCATGCCAGATCAGCCCGCTCCCCTGAAATGGTATCTGCAAGCAGGGGGGCCTTGTTGCAGACTGATCTGGCATTCACCAGCAGCAGCCTAAGGGAGGGGTCACTCTTGACCATCTGCGCAGGGCCCAGAGGTGTAGCCGGGGGGCCAGAACACGGGACAGCCACCAAACATCTGGCCCGCGTTCTCCGATGATGTGAAGATGATGTGAAATGGTGACTTTAGAAAAAATAAGTCAAAAGGGACGAATGACAGTAGGATTTTTTTTTTTACATAGAGATGATGTCTATAAGACATTGTATTCTTTTTAGAGATTTTATGTCTTCCTTGGAATAGATGCATGAATTACATCTGGAATTCTGGAAATATGCTTTATAGAATAATACCACAGGGGAAAAAGCACACCTACTGGAGATACAAAGAACATTTGAAACTGAACCTAGTCTAATAATATCTGACGCCTTTTAAAATATTTGCTCTTTTTTGTAGTTAATGTTAAATTTAATGCAATACTGTACAATATGAAAAATCTTTTTTTGAAAAGAAGGAAATAGAGTCTACTTTCAAAGTACCTCTCTTGCCAATCCTCCAAATCTGCTTCTGGCACTAAACATGCATATTATTAATCAGCTGTGAATTTCCCTGTGTGCAACTCTTCTTGGCCGGTTTTTCTAGCATGGCAATTACTAAGTTTTTCGTGGTTATAACTGCATTTTCAAGGAGCCAAACTCTTTAAGTCAGTCCTGCAGTCCAAAATTCCTTGGAAGGGTGTCCCAAGGGTCATAGGATGCAAACAGAGGTCCAGCTTCGAAGAAGAAAATTTAGACCTGAACCTTCTGCCTACCCCAGCTGATGTGGACTACCATTAGCTTTTGCCTCTCTAAAGGCCAAGCTCTAAAATCAATAGTGGGATGTTCTGTGGCATGTCAACAGCTGGTTGACTATTTTCTATTTCTGGAATGAGTGACCAGAACAGGGAAAGATTCCAGTTTTGGAAGTAGTGCACATAATCTCTCTCTAATTGGAACCAGTGTATGTGAAATCCGAAACCTAATGAAAAAAAATAATGAAGGGTGTTAGAAACACAATTCCTTTCTTCCTTCTGCTTGGCCAGTAAAGTGTGGTTAAGACTTTGGATATGGTGGTTCCTCTACCTTCAGGTCTTTTCCACAACCCTTCATTAGTATTCCTCTGCCAAGGCTTATGGAGAAGTGTGGAAATACTGTGAATTAATGGCAGAGGACTGGGAAAGGATGGGGGATACTACGCAACCAATTTATTTAATCTGGCCAAGGTGGGGTGGGGGGAGGATTCCTGTGAAGATTCGGTTTTGATGTAGCAGCATTCTGCAAACTCTGAAATCTAAATTATTCTGCTTTCAGGCTGATTTATCAAAACTTGGCATTGTTATCAGTTTTCAGTAGCAAAATGACAGTGGCAGCAAGGAACCTTTAATTGCTGAATTTATCTGGATGCAGGTATTTTATTTAGTTCTTTAAAGAAGACGTTCAGTGTTTCTAAGACAAAATTGAAGGGAAGGAATTTGCCACTAATCCATGAAAGGTAACTTTTCCTGAAAATTACACCTTTCATCAGAGTAGACCTCCTGTGTGGAACAAGATTAAAACTAGACTCTTCTTATTTATTTGCTTTCCTGTGGGCTGTGAGAGAAACATTGCATTTTAAACAGGTTAAACTATGTGGAATTTAAAAAGTCTCTAAAATTCCAAAAGTGTACTTTAAAGGAATGCCTACAACTTAATATAAACAGGTGAAAATATGAGTGTACAGGAATTATGACAGAAAATCTGTGTATATTAGGGAAAGGTATGTGCAAAATGTATTGATTAAAGAAAATGTTTACCAAAATATGTGTATTATAAGAAATACACACAGATTTCCAGGTTTATTCTCCCCCCTCCCTCCACTTTTAAATCAGAAACTAATGTGGAAAGAGGAAGGAAAGAATGGGAGATTAGAAATATAGAAGGCTAAAATAAACCAAACTGACAGATTCATGAATGCTTCTAGAGGTATAAGTTCATGTTTGCCTGTCTGTCAATTTGTTTGACAACTTCTTTAGACTTATATATACAAAGAATTTGACTCAGCAATTTATCAGGTTCCCCGTTTTTCCTGGGTGTCGGGCAAGGTAACTCATAATGATATTGTATCTAAGTGCATATCAGTGCTGCTGGTGTTGCTAATATCAACACTACTGAACATACAGAGTTGTGCATCAGGATCTTAGCCAATAAAACACATACAAATATGTATCTATATATTTCCAAATGCAAGAATGCTGAGCAAAGTGAGCAGCAGCTAGGTTAAATTGTGGATTCAGTTAATGAATGTTGGAATGGTTAGCAAACTCACTTCCCTTTTGGAAAGAAATCACATCCATGCGTCATATTACAAGAAAAGTAAGAAAGTTAATATTAACGAAGCACATGCCTAAATCTTCTTTGCTTCCTCTTTTACCCCATCAGTTGTGAAAGGGTCCTGCCTAAATATATGTGTTAAAGATGAGGAGTCTCTTAGTGAGATTAAGAGATGACAACCGTAATCCACAGTTGGATACACAGGGTTTGAAACTAGTACCATTGAAAGTGAAGTGTCCTATGCTTGGGTTTGAACACACTTATATCTTGTCTGAAGCTAAACAGGTTGGGTCTGGTTAATATTTGAAAGGGAGATCAACTGGGAATAATTGAGATTTCTCATTAGGTTGAAAAAGAATCCTGCTCAAAACACTGGGTACCTACTGCTCAAAGCTGACATTACTGATCAGGGATCTGACTCTGTATTGACACCAAGAGAACTAAGCAAGAGAATGACCCTCAACATCCTCTGAACAGATATGATATGGAGGAAGGAATTCACTAGACAAGGAATAACATTAAAAGAGAATATGGTTGAGGAACTCAACCTCTGCTATGTCACTTGGAGGATCCTGAATAGGCTGAGGGTCAGAGTCCCTAAATGTAAGACCAACCTACTCAATTGGGGGCTTCTGGCAGACAACAACATGCAGTGTGAATGCAGAGCGATACAGAATCTGGCTCATTTACTAGTCTATCAATTACTGCCAGAGACATGTACTGCTGAGGATTTAAGTTTGACCAATGACAAAGTCAAGAAAGTGGCTTCATTTTGGAAGTCCAGGGTTCATTTAGGACATGAAAGAAGAAGAAACATCTTATGCTTCTACAAACTGACCTGTCACTTTCCCTTGTCTTCTAATCTTTAATCCTGAAGTTCTTTCCATGGTGATTTGAAAATATTTTTATCAGAGTGGAAACAACTAAACATCCCTACATCTATTGATTCTCTGTTTCCATGGTTCCTTATTTTCCCTTGACTGAAGCTGATTAACTGCCTCCTCTGTATATCTCCAGTACCTTTGCTGGCTGCTGTCTTTCTCTGTAGAGCAGTGGTTCCCAATTAGTGGTACACGTACCCCCAGGGGTACACGAGATTGCATCAAGGGGTACGCGCAGCAATCTCTTAACTAAAATATTAAATCCTTAAAAAACAATAATGCAATAACAATTGCCAAAAAATTATTCAATTTAATTAAACGATCAGTAGGTAAGTCAATCGTATGCATCAAGCGCTTTCTCCCATGGCAGCGGTTTTTCCCGCGCCTCCCGCGTCTCGTGTCACCCGATCGCGGCCGCCCCCGTTCCCGCCTATTTGCTCGTCATTGTCAATGTGCACATTTGTCACATTAATGAAACATGTGTTCTCTGTCATTAGAATGTCTTTGGATGATAATAAATATAAAATACACCTGATTTCATTTTTTTATTTAACGTTCCTGCAATAAGGAGTACGCGATATTTAACGTTCCTGCAATAAGGGGTACGCAAGTTTGAGGTCTTTCTTGAAGTGGTACGTAGAAAAAACTAATTGGGAACCACTGCTGTAGAGCCTACAAATGGGACACGTTTTCCACCTGCCCAGTGATCCAGGCCAGTCTTGCAACAGCCACATCTTTAATTAGTCTCTCTGAAGAATCCAGCTTCTGCATAACACCGAAGGTTTCACCACTATTTGCAGAATGGATATTAGTACCGTCTTCGTAAGTGTATGATGTATGAACTGTATGTATTTCTTTGATAAATTGTTTTTAAACATTTCCTCCTTTTTATTAATTGAAGAGGAAACTCATGCATCAATGACAATTTTATGCTGGTTTACACATAAATTATTTCTCTGCAATGTTCGTTTTTATTATTATTGCCGATATTACAGCAAATGCTTTTGCCTCTCCCCTCCCCCTTTTGCCTTGTAAACAGGATTTTGCTTACAGCTAAATGAAAAGGAGTGAAGTTAATCACATTGAAATAATAGGTTTAAAAATGTAATTCAGGAATGCTGGCATGATTTTTCTTAAAAAAATCTTCACCAATAGAAAGGTTCCACAAGTAAAGACACATTAATAAACAGCATTCATCATGTTGAAGATAACACAGAACAAACCGGAGACTAAAATGAAAGAAATGGAAAATCTCACACATATGCTAGAAAAAAATAAGAACTGGCCACAGATATTGAGTAGGAATGGTCTCTTTGCTTTCTCCTATGTCACAGGTTACCAGCCATCAAGTCATCTCCATCTTAAGACAACCCTATGAATGAGAGACCTCCTAAATGTCCTGTCCTCATTAGACTGGTCAACTTCTGTAAATTACGGTTTCTAGTTCCCATAGGAAGTCAGTCACTCTTTCATTTGGTCTTCCTCATTTCCTGCTGCCTTCCATCTTGCTTTCTCATGATGTCCCCAAAGTAGGACAGTTTCAGTTTTATCATTAATTTATTTATTGTTTTAAAAGACTGTTCTGACTTGATTTGCTCTAAGACCCATTTGTTTGTCTTTTTGGCAGTCCAGAGTATCTGTAAAGCTCTCCTCCAGCACCATATTTCAAATGAATCAATTTCCCCTATCTGTTTTCCATATTGTCCATCTTTTGAACCCATACGTGGTAATCAGAAATGTAATGGTGTGTCTCCAGTGATATATCCTTACACATGGTGATCTTTTCTAGTTCATCTAGTAGTTGGATTTGCAGTTCCCCAAATTCCCCAGATAACATGAACATTAGTTGTTCTAGATGGGGGATTCTGGATGTTGCAATATGAATAAGTAACATTTACAAATGTTTGATCCAAAGGCTGGTGAAATGTCTTATCTTGGCCACCTAGTGAGTTTAGGATGGAGGCAAGATTTTATTCAGAGACTGCTCAATTTGTAACTCAGTTCCTTAGTAAGTATGCTACACTGGATCCATGTTTCACACAACTTGGAGTAGTGGAGGTTGCCCATCATTGCTCAATATAAGGTTCTTTCGCATCTCTACAGGAACTGATGGTGGAATCTTCTAAAACCAAGTTTTCATTCTATCTACCTGACTATCTATGACCCTAAAGCAGGGGTGCCCAAGCTACGGCCCATGGGCCGGATCCATCTCTTGGTGCCAATTAAACCAACACTTGCTGTCCTCACCACCACCAGATATGGAAGTAAAATGTGCATGCACATGCACTGATCGTGCCCACACATGCACAGAATGCTGCTGTAAATGACCCATGGCTGTAATAAACACGTTTACAATAGCCATGGGTCATTTACAGCAGCATTCTGCATATGCATGGGTGAGTTCTATGCACGTGCATTTTATTTCCATTTCCAGGTTGGAAGAACCGCATGACCTGACCATGTGACTGGCTCACAGCCCAAAAAGTTTGGGCACCCCTGCCTTAAAGGTCTAGACTTAGAAATGATTTTGGCCTGCCATGGCCTGTAGTCTATCAGTAGCCTTATGATCACTGTCTCCTTCATTTTTCTTTTTGGCTTTGAGTGGTAAGAGGGCAATTTTACCCTCACTTTTTAGTTAAAGCATTTTCTATCTACCCTACAACATTTAGTCAGGTTGGAGAAGAGATTAGTTTTTCAATGCTATCTTTTTTCCTTTTAGCATTCTGGAATAAGAATATTTTCTGGAAGAGACTGTAAGATCCCTGGATCATACTCTTGGCTAACTGTAAAGTCATAGATTTATCTAACTGTGTGAACTTTGTCAGCTAAAAATCCTGGCACCTTTCACCCTTTCATTTTAGAGTGCCATAATTCAGGTTTCCTTGTCCAATTCACTTTAAATTTTAGAGAGAAATTGGCTACAAATCTAAACTAACAAACTGTGAGGCCGAAAGGACATAGATTCTTGTCCATTTTAGACAGCAGGGTACAGCATATTATACAGCAAAAAAAGAAAAAAGAAAAGAAAGAAGAAAGAAAGAAAAGAAAAGAAAAGGCTTAAAATAGAAGCTTTTCTACATCCCAGACTGAAAAAGAGGGAATGAATCTGTGTCTACATACATTAAAATGTACACACTTTACAGACCTTTTTAAACAATTAGGTATCCAATCTCACCTAGTTTAACTCACATTGTGTAGTGGATAGAGTGATGGACTAAGATTTAGGGGACCTGGATTCAAAGTCTACTTGGCCATGAAAATTCACTGGGGTGGTGTTGAGGGAGAAACAATAAAACAACTCCTTAATTATATCACTTGACATGGATCCTATTAGGGTCTCTATAGGTTTTGACTTGGTAGCACGTAACAATATGACAGAGAATGATTGGATCTGATGGTTTGTTTTTAGAAGTAAGTCTGTTTGAAAGGAATATTTGTCATAATCCCAGTCAAAATCCTAAATTTGTGTTATTTTGAGCTCAGATTTCGATGTTCATTTCAGAATTTGATATTCACTATTATGATTATGATAATGTTGCTATTTGCTGTCACTTATTTTGACTCTGTGAAATGAGAGATCTCCAGAATGTCCTGTCCTGTCCTCAATAACCCTGTTCAGCATTTACAAACACAAACCTGTGGTTTCCTTCACAGAGTCAATCTATCTCACGTTTCGCCTTTCTCTTTTCCTGTTGCTTTCCACTTTTCCTGTCATTATTGTCTTCTTCCAGACAGTCTTGCCTTCTCACTATGTGCCAAAAGTAGAACTGCCTCAGCTTCATCATTTTTGCCTCCAGAGACAGTTCAGTTCAGGCTTGGTTTGCTCTAGCACCCACTTCTTTTTCTGTCTGGCATTAATTTCGATAATTACCATATATACAATTTTTCCAAAAGCAGCTCCAAAAGAAAAAAAGAAAGAAAAAAAAGAAAAAGAAAATGGAACATTTGGCATCCAATGGCAAATTCTCATCTTATTATTCAAAATATAAAGTCCAGAACACATGTTTGAAATAATGAGTTAGAAGTGACATGGTTATTGGTAACTACTTACTTTTTCTGGAAACAATGGAGCAATAGAGAGAAGCATTTCAAAAATAGTATAATGTATAGGGGGAAAGTTATTTTGCTGATCTGAGAAATAATTTTCTCTAGTTACTTTTATGTTTAAAATAATTTTTTCCAGTCTTGGGAACAAGAGGAAGTAGCAAGTGAAGTATTCTCCCCCCCCCCCCCAATTTTTCAACAAGTATTGTCTTGAAGTTCTATAAGTATTTTGAATGTGCAGTCTCAGAATTAGGGACTAATAGGAAACGACAATTAAGACAAGGTGACGTTAAAAGCACAATGGAACAAATTGTTTTTTTGGGATTGTAGCAACATGAAGTAGAATGCTCTCCTGCCATGCTCAAAGCATTGAAAAACAAACAAGTTTCTTTTTAAATATGGCCGTCCAACCTCTGGTCCACACAAACTTTGTGGCACATATGGCACATATGGCTCTTCTAGTAGAAGAAACGGACAGAAGTGCAGGCAAAACAGGTGGGAAATGGCTAATACTGGAATTTGCCTCATTCTGCCTGAGGGCAAGACTTGGTAAATGTCTCCCTTGCTTGAAAGACAGACTCTAGGGTTCTCTCCTCCTGTTTCATAGCCAAAGATCCAGTGCTGTCTGCATCTGCAGATGTTTCCATGGTTATGTCGCAGACATGACTAGACACACTTACCTTTCCCACCGAATTGGTACCTATTTATCTACTTGCAATTTCTTTCTTTGAACTTAGGACAGTCACACTGTCCTAATTAGACAAGCTTCCACATTGCGCATATTTGTGAGTGTGGGCAGAAGTCTCCCTACCCATCCCACCCTGTTGGAACACACATCCAAAATGAAGAGCATCTCTCAGGCTGGAAGTGGTTCCCACCCCTCCTTTAATGCCTCAATAGAGCTGTTCTCTCTGTGTTATCTGAAGCGATGGTGGGGGTAGAAAACCTGAAAATTCTTGCATGAATGATTTTACATATCCAGTTATCATATACTTCCCAGTTTCCTGCCTGTGCCAAGTCTCTCTTGTCTTTACAAGCATCAAACACAAAGTCTCTAATGCCAAAGTTATTGAATTTTCACTAAAAACCTTAATAGATGCAAAGGCTTTTTGTACCGTAATGTTCAAAAAGGTATGCATTCCAGCTACCATGCCCTACCCCCAACCATTGCTTGGATTTCCCCCCTCATTATAGGCAGTGGTTCAAAACCAATACAAATTAAATAAATATCCCGCTGAGAGCTGTACTTTTGAAAATGGCTTTTTTGCTGTGCAGATGTGCGCTATCTAAAACTGGCTCAGCCATCTCTAGTGTTTGGGCTCTCTCTCTTTTACATTAAACTAAAAGAAGAAGCAGAAATTAAAATATAAATAATATCCTGGAAGGAAGTATTTGCATTGGTGGACTTTCATTTTTGTCCCTCCACCCCAGCATGCCATATGCTTTCATCCTATAATCACTCTTCTTTATAAATCTTTCCCTCTTCCCCCATCCACCCCACAGTTCCCCCCCAAATATTATAACCCATACCAGCAGGGAAAGATCCTGAATGATAAAAGGTCTAATCAGTAGTTCCATTCACAAATACATATTAAAGGATATAGTGTGATTCTGCTTAATGTTTTGTCATCTTCCTATAACTGCAGTTTCCACCAGTACATTTTGGCAGGAGAGCACTTGCCAGATGGAAGATAAAAAAACCTCCACTTTTATAGATATTTTTCAGGCCGAGGAAACATTTGGTTCACATCAGTTCTAAATGAATAATATTTATTGCTTCAACAATTTTGCATTTTATGGGAAGGAGGCGAGGAAGAATAACAGCAAAAAGAATGTGCCCGTTACTTAATTTTACTTTTTTTAGGTATACAAATCTGCTAACAGGAAAATAAACAGCAAAACAAAATCTGCTTAATAGCAAGGGGTTGGGAATTTATCAAGAGACTGCAATCTTTTTGCTCTACTATAGCTAAACATTGATTATTTCTTCTTCTTCTTGTGCCGTATCTGAATCCGAATATTGGTGATCCCCATGAAGACTGTCCTGAGAATATAATGCAGTGGCCTTCCATTTGCCTTCTGCATCACAGCATGACACTCACACCACTGATCAAGTTTGGTGAGTCACTTTCTGGTCCTGAGCCCTTTTGACACACCAGGTCCTCCTCAGCCCCAGGCCAGTATTGATGAAGCTGCTGCCCTCCATCAAGATGGATTCCAGTGGGATTTAATCCACTTGGCGACTATCACCCTTCCTTGTGGACTTTGGCACCCAAGGCTGTTAGTCCTCAGGATTGTCAGTTAACCAGCACCTGATGCTTGGCATCGAGTCGCTGGCAGTAGGGTCTACTCTTTTATTATAGCAGGATAACCTGGCCAGAATGATTGATTATTTATATAATAAGAAATAAAGAAACAATGGCCATAATTTGGATGTATTTGAATATATATATATCATTTGTGCCTCCCCCCCCCAAAAAAAAAAAAAAACACCCACCCAACCCATACAATACAGCAGGGCTTGCATCATCTGAAGTTCTGCAGCCCCAAATATTTTACAATTAAACATTTAATCATTAATGTGGGTTACACAAAACAAGAAAGCGAGCAAGAAGAAAAGCAAAGTTGGTTCTGCTGAAGTTGTTGTTGTTAGCTGCACTCTGGTATATGAAACAAGCCTCTGAAAAATGCCTACAGTACAGGGTTGTATAATATATCCTTGTTTATTTCTTTTATTCACATAGAAATGTATTCGTCTGCCACTTTTTAATGCCAATGTATAGTGACAGCAATATCCTTTTTAATTTAAAAAATGCAATAATAAAGGCCACTGAAATTAAGTGCTTGAAAATGTTACTTTGGAAAGTAAAGGTAAAGGTTTCTCTTGCTCAAAAGCCGTTCATATCTGACTCTAGGGGGCTGTGCTCATCTCTGTTTATAGCCAAAGAGCCAGCACAGGCATTTTTGCAAACGTTTCTGTGGCCATGTGGGAGGCATGACTCAATGTCAAAGCACACAGAATGCTATTACCTTTTCAACTGAGGTGGTACCTATTTATCTACTTGCAATTTCTTGCTTTTGAACTGTAGGTTGCCAGGCGCTCGCTCCATCACTCAGCACTTGGGTCTCAAATTGCTTATCTGCCAACCTTCTAGTCATCCAGATTAGCATCTTAACCACTAAGCCACCACAGCCCTACTTTGGAGACTACAGTTCCCCAAATCCTCTAACCATTCTGGGCCATCGTAATTACCTGGATGTCGACACTTCCCAAACCCAATGTGAAGATCAAGCATGAGGTATTCTGGGAACGGGTGAAGGGTTCTGGAAGGTACAGTTCTTCCAGAAGACTTACACTGTTTCTCAGCAATCATGGGGGCTCACAGAGGCTCTGCCAGCAGCTGGAACAACAGCTGGGCTCTTCTAGTAGTTGACGAGCCCAACGGGAACTCATGTGCCTCCTCCCAGTGGTTTGTGGGGGGTAGGGTGGGGTGGTTTTTCTTTTGGCTCTTGGCTATGGTGAAGCCATGACTGCTAGTTTTGGGAACTACTCATGCAAGAAGGTACAATATTCTTCCTTGTGTGAATGCCAAAACATTAAAACCACGTGTAGAACCAGAGGTTGTGAATACATATGGACCACAGAAGATTCTGGCTGTCATTTACAATCCCTAATTCAGCTAAAATTGTTGAAATAGAAAGGAAAGGGAATCTTAAGAGTCCCTTTAAAGAAGACAAAGGGAACCAAATAATGTTTTAAAAAAATTGCAGCCTTCTACCAAGAGCAGTTTTGAAGCTATATTAACTGAAATAATCTCTGTATTCCAGAGTGTGGTGACCTACATTCAACAAACATACATGTTGCTAAAAACATTCATTTTCTGTAGAGGTTCCTGTTTGGTTTTGTCAGGCTGGGGGGTTTTGCCACTAGCAGCAGAGCCCCCTTTTTTCAAAGGCAATTATCCAGATGCTCTCTTGGAAATGTGTTACTTTACGTTCCACAATACCAAAACAGTTCCCTTCCTACTACCCTCCATTTAATAGATCCTCAGGACTACACAGAAAGAGCCTCCTTGAAGACTGTGGTATTTTTGAATCACAATTGGGCATACCCTGGTAATGGAAACCTTGTGTTGCCACCTAATCTTTCTCACACTAAGTCAGGGGAAAGGAACTGCAAAATGAATTCACCAAAAGGTGCCTTCATTTTTGCAGTTTCATGTCTGGCCTAGGCACTGAAGAATTAAAACAGAGGCTCAGAAGTAGAAGGCCAAGACAATGTGAAATTATTCATGGAATTAGCAATTATCCAAATGGTTTTTCCTTCTGAAAAGTAAATAGCAGGCATGGGGACTCGATCTGACTCAAAATTCCAGTGGGAAAGGGGTAAGAGATTATTTAGTTTTTGCCTCCTGCTGTGGTCTTGCTGGGGAGGCAGAGAGACAAGATGCCCTTCTACCTGCACAAGATATTCATTTGTGTCAGTTCCACTTTCACATCAAGTATCAAGAATAGTCAAGGTACTCCCAGCTTGGACCAAGAGATTCACTTCTTCAAGGGAACCATGATATAGATTCCCTCCCACCATACCTGCTATTTATATTATTATTTTTAGAAAAATCTTTTAAGCAGTTATTAAATGAATATTGCCATATTTTGTATTCAGCTTAGTAAAGATATCATGCAGGTGTAATCAGGAAGACACATTAATATCTGAGCATGACAATGCTTTGTCCTTGGAGCTACAGAATCTCTACCAGCTCTTCATGATGGTCGCTGATTCTCAGCCACTGTAAAAAGCAATATTGTACAAACTGCCTTTTTCTGCACTTTTTGACGATGGAGTGAACTATCTCAAAGATGATGTATTCTACTTCATAGGAAAGTTTAAAAGGGAGGCCATCTCTCTGGAATGCTTTAGCTGTGGATTTCCTGTACTGGTAGAAGCTGGGCTAGATGATCTTTGGAGTGCAATGCAAATGTGATTCCTTCTCCTTAGCACTGTGGCCACTACTTTCCAAACCTGTTCAAAATTTTACATATTCCAAATTTTAGGAAATGTAAAGGAGGCCTGAATGTGCCACAGGTTAATTTAATCTGGCCAGTTTCTTCCTTTGTAGAGTGGTTAGTACAATGATTAACATCCCACCCCATCCCGGATTAAATGTTTCCACCCTATGAATGATCATTGTATGAGCATCTGAAAGTCATAGATTTTCTTCCATAGAAAATAGCTCTGAGAGACTTCAGAGCTTATTAATCAAGTATTGACCCATGGTGTTTGATACTTTGATTGACATGTTGAATATGCCCCAAGCATAACAGCACTCATACTTTTGATTTATTATATTTCTTATTTATGTACCATATCTATCCTTTTCTCAATGTAAGAACACAAGGCATTGTACAATAACTAAACTTTCTTTCTCTCTCTCTGTGTAGTCACACTAAATTAAGACATTAAAATTAAAATATCGTTAAGTCACATACGTATTAAAAACATCATTATTTGAAACAAGTTGAAACAATACCTGATAAAAATATGCTTCATTCAACTACTTAAAATGCAATTTTGCAAGAGCATTCAGAGATCAAAATCCAACTTAAAAAGGATAGTTTTCACTTGATAGCAGAAGGAGTATAAGGAGGGAGTCAACCTCATGAGGAAGCAGAGTCCACAAGAGATCAGGGAAGACAAAATTGATGATAAGAAAATGGGAAGTTAAAAGTAAAGGAGGAGATTGGCTTGGTCAGCTACCTTTCTCCCACTGCACATAGCCCACTGAAATTCACCTCAAAACATGAGAGTGACTTTGACATGTTCCATGGGGCCTAGCATTGATTTTCAACTTAATTTTGAATGCAATTTGATAAACAGTTATTGGCACTGAAAGATGTTTTCGGAAAATCAAGCATGTAGATTTAGTTCATGGTCCCCCATGGTTTGAAGCATGGCACCTTTTAAAAAGTTAATAAAACATCTGCTAGCAATTAGGGAGTAACATGTTTAAGATGCATGAAAGAGTATTCTTGTTATTATTCCGGGAATTTAAAAGTGAGGGATCCTGTCATACTTCGGCTAACCATCTGAAAAGTGCAAACACCTCCTAATAAGTCATCTTTGTAATCTCAAAGGAAAACAGGTTAAAATAAAAAGTTTATCCAAAGTGGATAACTCATGGGGAATGGAAGCGACTTGCATCTGGAATGATAGTAATAGAGCAGTGATACCCAACATGGGGCCCACGCCGCACAGGGGGACATCAATTTTCAGAAGCCTGTACATTGTCTGTACATTGGCTTTGGGGAATTGACTTAGGCTTCTGGGAATTGAAGCTGAAAAACCAATGATTGGAAAACACTGGAATAGAGGTTCATGCAGGTGTGGTGTTTGCATTCACATAAGCCCAAATCCTAATGCCAAACCAGATCTAGAGTGTTAAGCACTTGTGTGTCATATCTGGCTCCAACAACCTGGGTAGATGGTGGAATAAAAAATGGACAGTTCAGATGTGATTCTAGGCAAGAAATTGTGGGCAGAAGGTTGAAAACCAACTGAAAGATTGTATTGTAAAGCAGAGTCTCTCCAAGTAGAACAGTAAAGAGTAATTAGGTAAAGAGTAATTAGGTAATTACTTGGATGCAATTTTAGAAGTCACCAAGTCTCATGTGACTTACTTTGTAAAGATAAAGGTCACCCGTGCTCAAAAGTATCTGACTCTAGGGTTCAGTGTTCATCTCTGTTTCATAGCCAAAGAGCCAGTGCTATCTGCTTCTGCAGATGTTTCCATGGTCATGTGGCAGGCATGACTAGACACCAGAGTGCACGGAACGCTGTTTACCTTCCGACTGAAGTGGTCCCTATTTATCTACTTGCAATTTCTTGCTTTTGAACTTCTAGGTTGACAGGAGCTGGGACAGAGATGGGAGCTCATTCCATCCTGCAGCATTCGGGTATCAAACTGCCGACTTGCCAACCTTCGATTCAGCATCTTAGCCACTTGAGCCACGGCAGTCACACAAAACATCTGTTCTGGTATTCTCACTCTTCCTGGTGTTCTCTTTTTTAACTGCAGTTTGCAGTGGTGTACAAGCAGCCCACTCTCTCGCTACTGGATTCCAATTCATGGCACATAAAATTGTAATGTTTGTTTCTGCATGTGAGGATCTTAGCCATCCTTGTGGGTCAGAATGACTCTCTTTGAGTGCCATTGTTGTTCATTCCTATTCTATAGAGATTATCAAGAAGGGCATGCTCTATTTCTGTTGTTTGCTTACATGAAAAACTGTCCTAAAAAAAGAAGTTACAATGCCCCTCCATACCAGCTCTAACTTCTGTGTTCATCTTTAATTGTTGCTCTTTTGTTGTTATTTGTTTTGGGGCTGGTGGGGCTTGCAGTTTTCTGCTTTTCAGAAAGTGAGAGCATCTTTCTTTATTCGTGTCAGAGGCACCACAAGCATATAATAACAGACAATGCTAAAATTAACATTTCTAAAGCAAACAGGAATTAGTGTGAGGATACAAAGTGGATAGGTAGCTGTGGATGCCAGCTCCATGTCCAATGCTCCCCTCCCCTCCCAAGTGACAGAACATGTGTCCTCGTTCACTGAAGTGAGGTTCTACTAAACAGGGTAGAACTCCTTGATCAACATGGAGAAAGATCTAGAACTGGGCCTCATACAGACAGAATCATTAGAGATAACATTGTTCTCTAGCCTTGTTTTGAGCATTCACACTTTTTGATACATGTGTGAAAAGAACTGCTCTTTTGGAGGTAGACAAGAATGTTCTCTACTATGAAAAAGAGGGAGTCATACTATTGTAACCTTCACAGAACAATTAAGTAATAAAGGCTCCTTTTCTCTTTGAACAGGAACACAAGCTCCTGCAACTCTCTCATTTTAAATTTATTCCCCTCCCTGTGAGGCCAGAACACACTTTATCAGAGAGCACTTGCTCTGCTGAACTACATTTGTATTTCTTTTGTGCCAATAGAAAATGGAAGTGAGGGGGAAATGGGTCTTTACAGCATGCTGGATGTCTTTTCACTTTCCTTTCTGGACTGTTGTGAATCTTACCTATTTTGTTGCACCTTAGGGCCCAATTCAATGACGGGAATTGATTTTTTTGGTACTTCAGTGCCCATGAGTGGAAACCAGAGATATTATTTTTTTATTGAATACAATCCTTAGAGCATGAGCTCTCAAGCTCTCTTCAATACTCTGTAATAAAGTAATACCAACATTTTCAAGCTCTCCATAACTTCATTACTCTGAGTCTCTTTGGGACAATGTACTTCCTTACCAGAGTCTTTCATGGATGGTGAATTTCATGTGTATTACCATTGGCTGAAGTTTCTTTTTATGTGTAGCACCTGCAAGCATTCATGGAAAGATTTGCACTGGTCTCTGCTTCCCTCTGATGGCTTGTTTGCACTAGCTATTTCTTCTGCAATACATCCCAAGATGGAAGGAGAATACCTTTGCCTCTCCATTTCCAGATGTTGCCACAGTGGAAATAATGTAATTTATTAAACAGGCTCTGCCTTTCCCTGCAGCACATCTTCTGACATTAGGAGGTTCCTGTAAGTAATGCATTAGAAATTTGTTCCACCAAGGCAGGTTTCATCACTATTTTTTTTGTTTTTGTTTTTTTTAATGATCTACTAGCTCAGTAAGCCCTCACCTCCAGGAAGGAACAAAGAAGTGAACTCAAATTGCAAGAGGAAATCTGATCAGCTCTGGGCTTGTGGTAGGTTCCATGCAAGAAAAAGTTGAACAACATGCAAACATTTGAAAGCCAATGAGGTACATTTCTGAAATTCACAAAAACAGAAGGGCAATGTATATGTATGATAATGTCAGCACTATGGAACGTGTATGTACAGCTGTTGATTAATGACTTAAATAGATGCCTCCATATTAGATATGTTTATAGGTGGCTGGGTAGCTCATTGGGTCATAACACCTGTCTGTGATGTCATGAGCTGGGAGTTCTAATCACCTCCATACCTCATAGGACAAGGGCCAGACAAGAGCCCCCACAGCAGCTTGCCCACAGCATGCCCTCCCACCTATACATCTGTGGGCAAGCTGCACAATCCAAAAGTGCCACTAATAGGAGGGGTTGGTAAAACACTTTTGAGTTCTTTATCTCTAGAAAATCCAGGGAGTGTTGCTACCAATTGGAATTCACTTGACTGCCCATTATGTTCTGCTATTGCTCTCACTGATCTTTGGGCACAATCAATATGAGTTCACTGATCTATTTGCAATACCTCTTAAAAGGAATCCTTTTACTAATGCTTATCTGACATGCTCAGATGCCACTTAACAACAGCACACCCTTATCAGCCTCCTTTTACCCTTCCCAACAAAAATGCTCTCTTTTCCTTCTCTAATGGCACAAAGAAATGTACAGCACATACATGGCTCATGAATGGAGCAAAAGGAGGCCTAACTAGATTTTAGAACAAGCCTCCTCACTTTGGATATGAATTGCCCATATTCTAACAGCAGACATCTTCCTTGGATTGTGGACCTCCAACTCCCAGGGGCTATAAAGTTGTACCCCCAAATGTGAAAACATAAATGAAAGGAATAAAATGTGGCTTCATAACTTCAGTATCTTTTGTAAAGATCAATGTCTCATAGAATTCCAATGAATTTTTCAAAGCAACTAAAAAGTTCTGTTTAACCAGAGATGGGATGTAACAGGTTCCCACCAGTTCTCCAGAACTGGTAGTAACGTTTCCCAGTGTCCATAAGAACCGGTAGTAGCTTTTGGGGGGAACCACCTTTGGCGCTTACCTTTTCACTTGGTGTGCATGCATGCCTACAGCGCTTGGTGCGTATGCACGGCCTCCTTGCTGTCCTCCTTGCTGTCCTTATGTTGTGGGTGGGTTGAGGGGTGTGTGTATGTCTGTGTGCTTATTTTTATTTTATTTTATTATTTTATTATTTTTTCCTTTGGCTCCGCCCATGTTATGACATCATGACGTTAGCTCCGCCCACACCTTGATGACATCACGGTGGGGTAGTAAAATTTTTGACATCCCACCACTGTGTTTAACTTACTTTTGAGTAACAGGAAAATGGCATTGATTTTTTTAAAAAGACATAACTACTTTTGGGAGCCTCAGAACTATAACTAGTAACTTTCCAAAATCCACCTCAATATTAGAATTACCACTGTGCTGGGATATGGCTATTTTGACCAGCATTTAGTTGAAACTCATTTCTGAGCATGTTTAAAAACTCATCAAGCTCATGCCTTCTTTGACTGAGAATTGCTTTATACTAGTAGCACATATTTCTAAGAAAATATGCCAGTCATATTAGCTCTGTTTGTTCTATATGCAATGGTGTCTCTGGCCAAAAAAAAAAAGTACTTTGAATTTCTGGAAAAAATGTTCATGTTATTGATGATTTTTTAAAAGGTATTTTGTTTTCCCCTTAAAGAAACCTTTTCTGTTAAGGGAGAAATTTCCACCAGAGTGACAAAAGCAGTGATTACTGGGGCATGGGGAAATCTCCTGCAGGTATTAGTCTTATCGTAAGAAGTGCCAGAGGTCATGGTAGCACTTGTGATGTGGAACCATGATGAAATACTATGGGAAAAAACCAAGTCCCACAGCAACAGTATATGCATTTGGTGGTCACAGCTATGCACCACTTGTGATCAATGGGTGTGAAGTCAGGGTCAAGGCTGCAGCAGCGGGAGATGCAGGCACTTTGCAATCTAGCCGGGCCCCAACAAGACGGCTGAATTTCCAAGATTCATTTATCATAAACTAGCAATTTGCAAATGTTAGCACTTTTCCTACCAATCCTGAACACTGAGTGACTTTAATAAAAGGGAGAGAGGGAGGAAGGGAGGCATGAGCAAGCCTATATAATTAACACAACTTCTTGGAATAGCTTTAATTGGGAAAGTGTTACCTTTTTATAAGTAATTGCCATGCCGGTTCTCATCTAACTTTCAGATTTTGTTGTTTTATATCAGTTTTGCATCAGTTAATTAGCCACTTGTCTCTGTTCCTGGTATTTTCTCCTTTTTTTCCTCCTTAATTCTTGCTCTGAGATGGCTTCCTGTTTTGTTTGACTCCAATGATCATTAAAAGCACAAACACTTCCATTCACTTAGATTTTACACAACTTTCAGACATCAACAGAAAGACTGAATTGCTCACAAATATAAGGAAAGCAGAATTCCCAGTACCTTGTCAGTTGCAAAGTTGCTGCAACATCTTGTTGTGTGTGCACATGTGTCCTCCATGAGCCAATTCCCTAATTTTAAATGTGTTTATTACAGATGTTTTATTAGCTGCTTTCTATAATTGCATGTAAGGTAGTATAAATAATATATAACAGGTGGGACCTAGAATTTGTCACACTAAAAGTGAACACAGACAGATGTTACATCATAGACCCAGGTAGCAGCTGGGAAAGAAACATGAAATTTATCATTTAGATTGATAAAATTCATGTGATATTTCCCCACTTATGCAATGGTGTATTATTTTATTTCGCTATTGAAGTACCAATTTAATGTCCCAAATAAATTTCTACAGTTTAGTTTTCCCTCTCACAATGCCTCATCTTAATGGTGAGTATGTGCTGTGGTATGATAGGTGAGACACCCACTGTGGGCATCCCCCTCCATTACAAGCCTAATATTCATGTCATTCAATATTCTCATTTCTATGTCTGCTTCTATTTCTGGTGCCAGCTGTGGTTTAATCTGCCCTCCAAGGGCAGTGGGTTTCCTGCTCTGTATTGCTGTAGATCAGAGGTAAAAGTCGCCCTTGCTTGAAAGCCAGTCATATCTGACTCTAGGGTTCAGTGCTCATTTCCATTTATAACCAAAGAGCCAGTGCTGTCTATGTCTGCAGATGCTTCTGTAGACATGTAGCAGGCATGATTAGACATAGGAGTACACGGAACACTATTTACCTTCCAACCAAAGTGGTACCTATTTATCTACCTGCAATTTCTTGCTTCCAAACTGCTATATATAAAGATGATGGCTGCCTCCCGCTTGTTTATTAATGGCATTCTTCCCTCCCTACCATCAGTAGCATGACCTCCTTCTATTAGTATAGGAACTTGGCATCCCTTCGCAGAGTGATGTTACAAAGGATGAGGGAAAAGTAAGTTGTTGTGTTGTTATTAGGGCTAAATTCTAGCTGTTTGCCCACCACCAAACCAGAAGAATGTGATGGGCATCCTTCCCTTTTAGGGCAGATTATCATCAGAGTAGTAATAGAGTGATGTTTTCCAAAACCAGTTTTAACATTAGCCTTCTGGGGATGGAGGGGAGCGATGGTGTTATCCTACCATTACATGCTAAGGGAAACAACTGGTTGGTCCATACAGTTAATTCTTGTATTGTTCTTATGTTACTGCAATGCTGACATGGTGCCTTCCCATCACTTCCAGTGGAACACCCTTTTCAAATTAATATGGTCAATACATGAACTGGGATTGTGGTGGTTTAGTGGTTAAGATGCTGAACTTGATGACTGGAAGGTCAGCAGGTCAGCAGTTTGAGACCTGAATAGTGCATGACAGAGTGAGCTCCCGTCTCTGTCCCAGCTCTTGCCGACCTAACAGTTTGGAAGCAAGAAATTGCAAGTAGATAAATAGGTACCACTTTGGTGGGAAGATAAGCAACATTCTGTGCACTCCGGTGTCTAGTCATGCCTGCCACATGTGCATGGAAACGTCTTTGGCTGTAAACAGAGATGAGCACTGAACCCTAGAGTCAGATATGACTGGCTCTCAAGCAAGGGTGACCTTTACCTTTACTATACATGAACTAGTAAAAAGGAGTCCCATAATTAGAGAAAATAGAAGTTTCTGCAGTTACCTGGACCATCATGAGGGATCATAGAAGAATAAGTAGGATTAGGACAATGCTGCTGAAATTAAAATTTAAACAGCAATTCTCACCTCAAACTCAAATTGTTTTATTTTCTCTTATTTCTTTGCAATTCTGCAAAGATCTCAAATAAAATGTTAAATATAATTCCGGTAAAAAAAGAAAGTAATTAATTTTGTGGAGTTCTAGGACAAAAAGTGAACTGTTTTATCAAAAGGCATTCTTAATTTTTAAAAACGTTTGTGCCTGCTGAATTGAATCCAATTGTTAGTCTTAGCCACAAGTAGAATAAAAAAAATCTGATTTATGAAGACCAATCCATTCAAACTTTAATTTAGCTCTAGTTTTGAACTAAGAATTGGATGCAACCTTAACACTTAGAATCTTACACACACACCAATATGTACTACTTCTGTAATTCACTTTTAAAGACTTTAATTTATTTAATATAAAAAGAAATCAGACCTATTTAATAGCAATGTCATTTACAGCTAGGTAGACGATGGATAGGTAATTGTAGTAAAACAATAATAAAACAAGTTATAATTTATGGTGTAATTATGTTGCTCCATTTTTGCCAAGAAATATGCACATTACTATTACTTATAATGAATTATGCAAATGTTTGTACTGTATATTTTAAAGACATAAACAAGGTATTATTGAAAAATAAATACATGGGCTGCTCTATACCTGTCATTTCCCTGCTTCTAACTTGGTTTTTCTTTCCACTGTAGCAAATGTGAGACATCCTCATTGTGGATAAGAGTGTGTTCCTTTCTGCAGCTGCTAGACTAAGAAAGAAAGGGAAAAACACTCAACATTAACTATGGAAATGGAACTCCCCTGATAGCTAACCACAGTGCCTGTGGTCAATATTTGCACAGAAGAGTCAGATGAAAGATGTAAAGCAGATTATGGAAGCTGTTACTATCCAGATGTTGAACTCCAATTTTTTCCCATCTCTAGACAGCTTGTTCAATGGTGAAGCATGATGAAAACATTCATCAACTTCTGGATTCTCATTCTCATTCTCTTGCTTGACCACACCCATCTCCCTTTGACCCCCTGAATTTGGTGTACAAAAACCATGCCTGTAAGTTTCACTCTTTCACTGAAGAAGTGGACTTGATCCACAAAAGCTAACAATAAAAATAAAGCAGTTAGTCTTTAAAGTGCTACAGTGTTTTTTTAAATTTTATTTTATTTTTCTGATATGCCCGACTAACAGACTAACACGACTACTATTCCAAATCATTCTCTTTTGTAACTGCATTTATTTTTGTTGTTGTTGTTCAGTTGCATAGTTGAGTCCGGCCCTTTGCGACCCCATGTACCATCGCATGCCAGGGACCCTGTCCTCCACCATCCTCTTCAACCCACCCAGCTTTATGCCCGTTGTGTCAACAATACCATCTAGCCATCTCATTTTCTGCTGCCCTCGTCTTTTGCCCTCCACCTTTCCCAGCTTCAAGGCTTTCTCAAGTGAATCATCTCTTCTCATTTGATGTCCAAAGTATTTTAGCTTCATCTTTAATATTTGACCTTCCAAGGAGCAGTCAGAGTTAATTTCTTTTAAGAGTGACCTATTTGTTCTCCTTGCTGTACATTTGGTTTACTTGGCCACATAAATATCCTAGGTTGTTTCAGTGCCAGTGTCCACACTGGCCCCCTCAGTTCAATGTAGTTTGACCCTCTTCATTTGATCCCAACTGCCTGCTGAATCTCACTCCTCCTTTTATGGCCTGCTGTCAAGTTGCTTGAAGTGTTTAAACTGTTGCATGGCAGTAGAGAGAAGGAACAGTTTTCCAAAGTTTTCCATGTACAGTATGTATAAACACAAAGATATGGAAATATTACAGTCTACTGAGTCCATCAGAGTAGTTTCCATTTTATATCAATTTATACTTTTTTTGGTCTGTGTTGAAGTGATCTAGTGCTAAACTAATGTAGCAATGCAATGATAAGGTGATTTAGCACTCAATCCGATAGTTTGTTTGTTTTTTCAAAAAAACAACACCTGAAAAGTACTCCTGGGCAACTAGGAAGAAAGATCATGGATGTTACTGATGTCCTAAAACATTACAGCCTAGCTAGCCTATTAAATCACTAGAAAATCATCTAAAGTCACACCTCTAGTCTTTTGTAAAACAAAACAAAAGGTCAGATGAACAACATACTGTTTGAATTGTGGTTAGGAAAAAAATAGAAGCCCACAGCAGCAGCAGGAAAATGTGGATCGATGAAAAATACATCTTGTATTGCAAAATACGCCTAACTCACTTATGCCAATACCTGTGCAAATTGCAAAGTATTTACCAATATAGTCACACACATGCTACGTCTAAATCCCATTTCAATACTCAAGCTATATATTAAAATCAAGAAATGTTAATTGATAACCTGTTGATTGAAATGAAGGTCTAAAAATAGGAGAGTTTTTCTCTCTGGTGAAACTAATAGGAATGGAGTTCTAGCACCTTTTCTTCTATTAATTATTACCAGAACTGAGTTCCAATCCCTTTTCCTATTTTTAAGTAAAATATGTTTATTATCTGGTCCTACAGCCTTGTGATATGGTCTGAATTTAGCTGTTCCTCGCAGGCCATTACAATTTAATCACCTAATTTGGAGGAAATGTAATCCAAAAGTTCCAGTACCTTTTTCTCTAGAGGAAAAGCACCCCTGGAAAATAGATGGGGAAGAAGTAGAAGCAGTGGCAGATTTTACTTTCTTAGGATCCAAGATCACTGCAGATGGTTATTGGAGCCATGAAATAAAAAGGCAACTGCTTCTTGGGAGACAAGCTATGAGAAACCTGGGGAACATAGTTAAAAATAGAGATATCACCTTGAAAACAAAAATTCGCATAGTCAAAGCAATGGTATTCCCACTGGTAATGTATAGTTGTGAGACTGGACCGTAAGGAAAGCTGAGCACCTTATGGACCATTGCCCACCAGGCACCTCTGTCTTCTACCGCTCTGTCTTCCACCACTCTGTCTTTGAAATGTGGTGTTGGAGGAGAGTTTTGAGAGTCCCCTGGACAGTGAGGAGAACAAATAGGTCAATTCTCAGAAGGTCAAATAGTAAAGATGAAGCTAAAGTACTTTGGACATCAAATGAGTAGAGAGTATTCACTTAAGAAAACCTTGATGCTGGGAAAGGTGGAGGGCAAAAGAAGAAGGGGGCAGCCAAAAATGAGATGGCTAGATGGTATTGTAGATGCAATAGGCACAGAGCTGGGCAGGCTGAGGGGATGGTGGAAGACAGAGGTGCCTGGCGGGCAATGGTCCATAGGGTCGCAAAGGGTCGGAATCGACTGTGTTCGACTGAACAGCAACAAAACTGGTAATATCCGTCCATAATTTGATATAGTGTATTCCTTTTTAATGGAAGCACAAGTTTGCTGAAAAAGCAAAACTTTGCTAGTTTGCCCACCAGAGCTCTTCTCCCATGCAAAAAACAAAAAAAAACCCACATATAACCCCGAATACATAGCAAAGCTCATTTTCCTGTAAAATATCATTAGGCTTTAAATAGATCCTGGCTAATGACCAATGAGAGACAAGGACAGAAGGATAATTAGATTAACATAATGCCTTATGCAATATGTGATACTGATGGCTCAATGTGTAAACAAACACAAGCAAGCATTCATGGTATGCATACAGCTGTGTGCTTTAAGTATGGGATGTGGAGCCAGAGGTTGGGAGTGTGATTACCCACTGTGTCTCCTTGACAGCAGCTGAACTCAATGATCTATATTGTCCCTTCCAGCTCTGCAGTTCTATGCCTGTGGTCTAAGTAATGCCAGTTCAGCCCTAGCTATCTTGCTTTGAGTGATATTGTTGCCCAGCATGGGCCACGGGATTCGTGAAATACTGAGTCATCTCCCACTCCATCACTTCATGAAGTATTTTAGCTGCTGAATATATGCACAGCCAGCTACTTGGGAATTAAACCACTATGATAGTGCAGATAAGAATTGTTCAGTGTTGATAACTAGTTCCCAGCAAAACTTCTAGCTTTTAACAAGCAGTGGAGGAACCACTACTTGTCTGGCCAGACATCCCATGAGTAGACCATACAGCCAGCAACTCAACACTGAGTATTGGGCAGCGGTAAATAACCTGACTCACTAAAAGGGCCAATGGCTATGTGCAGATGAGTCCCTTTAGGTGGGGTGATGGTCCCCTCAATGGAGGAAATGCCACTGGAAACCATCATATTGGGCCCAACAGCAAAATGAGCAGAGGATGAACTCTGATTCCCAATGGTCATGGAGGCAGAAGAGGCCATGCCAGATGAACTGGCTGTGAAGGCACACCATGTCCATATCCTCAGGGCTGCAGCAGTCCATTGCAGTCCTGGTGTTAAATCCTGCATGTCTCATTCATATGTGCCACAGGAGATGGCTGCGATATCATAGTGTGTAGGTAACTTCATAGCAAGCTGGGATCCACCTTAAACAAATTCATGTCAGTGGCATTTTTCCTGATTGCCTCAGAGGGTGAAGGTGGCCCAGAACCAGCTGGCCTCCAAAACCAGGCCTCCTGACAGCCTGGAGGAGGAAAAAAACGACAACGTATGTTCAGTTTGAGTTGTGGCAAACGATGACGGAGGAACCACTTGTCCTTATATGCTGGCACAACCCAAGTTGCTCCAAATGAATTCTTACCTGGTGAAATTTTCCAGAAGCAAAAACATGTTCTTTAGGTTTATTGAAAAGTGCTCCCATATATGTGAAGTTGGCTTGGCTGAGCAGGTTTCAAATATGAGAAATAAAAATAAAGGTATTGAAAACAAGTGCTAGGGATTGTGTCAGCTAGTCCTTCTTTCTGCTGCACTGATATCCCTACCAGCTATGCTTCTTATCAGCATCAGTTTGGTGAGAAAAAGACCTATCCTATTTGGAGGGGAGGCAGAGAGGAGTTAGAGGGGAGAAATTCCAAATGGCTCCACATCTCCCTCACAGCAATGTTTCTCACCATCATGGAAGAAACAACTGGTGAGGGGCATGACTTTGCCTGCATTGTAATTGTGTAAGAACAGCTGGAGGTCTCCAACGTTCTACATTTGCCTTTCTTTTGCCTGGTGCAACTTGGAACAGCTCAGTGTCTTAACCACTAAGCCACCACAGCACATGTTTGTATTGTTTTTACCCATAAGTTTATTCAGCTTGGTTTATTGTTTATGTTTAATTTTATATTGTTATTGTAAAAATCTTTTAATTTTTGTACATCTTCCAGAGGGAGAGAATACCCCAAATGGGTGAGATATAAATGTAATTAATTAATTAAATTATGTTTAAAACAAGTTAATTTATGAATGTTATATGACAGGGAAGGAAACATGAGTATGGCAAGACATGAACACACACAAGCAGATAGTAACATAGCAGTACCTGTGTAATGTAGTGGTACCAATATTCTGGGGACATTCATGCCAGATTCCAAAGTCAGCAGAACACATTCTTCTCTCTCTGTGTCCTTCTCTTTCCTTTTCACTCTCCACCTGGCATGCTTCTATGCAAAACACAGATGGCTCTGGCAGTGGTCTGAACTGATCATTTCATCTCCTACCACTCTCTTGTTATCCAGCAATTGGTACTGAGAAACATAAGCCTCTAATACTGGATAGCCTTGCTTTATCAATACAATGCATTTCTCAACAACTCCTTCCTTAAAGGGAGAATATTCACGCAGTCAACATTGTTGCTTTTTAAAATATCAATATAATTTTTTATTTGAAGAAGTGTCTTGCCTTATTACAATCTCATTTTTTGCATTTATATTTTATTGTTAGTTGCCCTAAACCCTACTTTTAATTGAGCAGTGACGTATAAGTTTAAGAAATAAATAACATGTTAAAATAAGACTATTAACAGCACCCTGATGGGAATCAGCATTGCTAATCACCAGTAACAATTTGTTGTGGTTTAGAAATAGCTGTTTTTCATGCTACACTGTGCAAGTTGCAGTAAATATAAACAGATTTTGTTGCCCTGGACATCAACTGTTATTTGTTTATTTTATTTATCTCCCACTCCATCCCAGTAAATAATGTACTTCTGCAAACATGAGCACAGCTCAAGCATATTTCTCTAATTGGAATTGCTGTCTGATAGGTCTGTCACTTTGGATTCTGAAATTTTCATTTGAAGCTTCATTGACTTCAGAAAATGGAAAATTTGCATGAACAGAAGAGACCATTTCAACTCTTTCACAAATACATTCATTTCCGTCTCTGTGTATGTTTTCAAACACACATCTGCTGCTGTTTCACTTGGTCTAGAAGAGGATTTCTGGCTGTGGCATATTATTATAAAAGTATTCTGTAGCAAGCTGGTCTGTGATCAGAGGGCAGGTGACTAAGAATGAGACTTAAAATGTCAGAGCAATCTATTATGGTATAGCAGGAAACCTCTAGGAAATGAAGGTCCTGATGGTAATGTTAGGACTATGGGGATATCAAAATATGGGGCCCTGTTTAATGATTTATGATGTCACCAAAAGCCCAGGGTATGCATTTCAGATTTGCAAGTTACGTTTCCCTCTCATTTGTTTCACAGACTGTTCAGGGTTCATCATACTGAGGTTCACACACTAACCTTTTATATGTGGCCACATAGAAACTAACCTTTCCAGAAGAAATATGGTACAGTGAAGTATCCATATTTCAGCTATGCGGCTGAGAAACTGTGGCTTTCTTTCATCTTTTCCCCCCTTTTCAAGAAAAAGCTGAAGAGATAGGCAAAAGGTTGCAGTGACTCTAGTCCCTCATCAAGATTTCTTGTGATTAGGACTCCAATGAGCCAAGTATTGGAGCCTTGCAGAAAAAATTGAAGGTGGCGAGTTTGGGGGAAGAACACTAACCTCTTGCCTGACCTCTCAATCATCACTATTTCTCCTAAGGCATTCCCTAAAAATTGAGAAACAGATCAGGTTTGAAGCTGTCAGGCTGAGCTAGATCAGGTTTGAAGTAGATTGTCCTGCCATGTATCATATTTTACCAAGTACAGTCCTCAGTATGAAGAGTTCCTTTGGTTAAAGAGCTTTAAAGGTAAAGAGTCACTGGGGAAAGAGGCAAATCAGAAAATAAACAAAACAAAACAAAAATGATGCAGCACTTTAAAGACTAACCATTGTATTTCAAATCAATGTGAGTTTTTGTGGATCAAGTCCACTTCATCAGCAATTTATACACATCTGGTATATGGAAGCCTCATATAGGTTCTCATGTTGCTCCAAGTAGTGAACAAAGTTAGAAATAGAACAAAATGCAATACACTTTCCATCCTATAAAAGTAATGTAATGTGACAAGCAACATACAACAATACAACCAGTTGCTTCTGAAAACCAGGCAACAGTTAAGATGTTTGCTTGGGTGGACAATGAATAATGCAACAAGTTACTTCTAAAAGTGGACACTCCAAACTCTTGCGTTTCCCCCACCTTCCTAGATAATACATTCACCTTTCTGTAAGGCCTGGAAGACACTCATATATTATATAACAATATGACATTTGTTTGGCTAAGGGTTCACACATATTAACAACTTGTGGCAAGAGAATAGAGAGCAGAGGACAGAATGTAGGGATAAACACATATGAGATAAACACAGACTGATCTATTTGTCCACCCATGCCTAAGGCTTTTAATGCTTTCTCATAATTTGGGCCTTGAACCAAGTTAAAGGCCTGATCCTGATGAATATTGAATCATGTTATTTCTGAAAGTGTTACCACTTCTTTTTTTTCTGTGTGGTTCCTCATCTCTAAGACCTCTCTAGGCTATTTTACCTATTGATTTTAACAGTGAATTTGGGAGATTTTTTTCTTTACATTTTGTTTCTAAAGTGTGAGTCCATTTCCAGAATTTGAAGTTTAAAGTTTGAGGGTGGGCAAGCTGCTAACCCAGGGTGGGCAATGCCCTGAATATATTGTATTTTGAGCTCAGCTCTGTGATTTTATGCCAGGGAGTTTCAGTCAAGTATCAGTTCCTGATTCCCATCCATATATTTGGGCTTAAAAAGTCATGAGCAAGGATAGTGGAAGCTCACAACATTCTTGTTGCAATTTCAAGAAATTGTCTTACCCTGCAATACTATCAGTCTAATGGTTTTTTTGTCTCTATAAAGAACAAGATTTTTTCTCTTGCAAGCCATGCGCTCTTCAAATACAGTGGCAAGGCTGACTAATTGTGCCTATCTTACTATAATGTACAGTGCTAAAATATGCTAGCGAGCTGGGAATGCAATTGTGGTCTTCATTTCCAGTTCAAACAACGGCCTGAGGTAGTGCTGGATGTGAAATTCTATAGCAACTTCCTAGCATAGTATAAGCTGAGCAATGCATATCTTTTAGTAAGCTGTGTTTTCTTTTAATACATGTCCCCTCCCAACCAACTGCCAAAAATGTTTTTGCTAAGGCTGTTGCTGCCATCTACACAACACAGGAAAAATGTCTGTGTTAACGTTTTTTAGGGCTGGTTTTAATTTCTACAGTGCTCCCTTTAATAACAATGTCTAATTAAAACATCTGTTAAAAAGTCTGTAACATTAACTTTACAGGCAGAATTTAATAGAATTATGTTGGAATTGCCACCATTTAACGGGTTTCCTAATTGCAGTGCTGTTTTAAAAAAATAAATAAATCCACAAATTAAAACCAAACCCATAGGTTTTTTTATTATTATAATAATAGGAAGTACCATGTTCAGAAAACAGGCAGGCGCTTTGGAAAAGAGTGTGACCAAAGAATAACAGTTCACAGAGACTCCAGAAATCTGCACATCTGTGCCTATTGGCATGCAGTTTAGCTATTACTGGAGAGCCTCTTTAAAACAAAATGAAATGAATGTCTTGATCTTACATAGGGTGGCTATACATCTTACTTTAGTGAGGCTGGTTCTTTAATTCACAGGTTGTCAGAGTTTTTTGGAAGAGTAGCTGTGTTAGTCTTGGCTCAGGCATATCAGAAAACAAATACAAAAAAAGAAAAACAATAACACTGCAGCACTTTAAAGACTAATTGCTCTATTTTAATGTGAGCTTTCATGGATCAAGCCCACTTCTTCAGACATAGGAGTAAAATTTTAAGGCATAAATTTATATACACCAGATACAGAGGTAAAGAGTAAGCATGCAAATCAATACAGTTTCCCACAGCTAGCAGTAGTAGATGATCTCTGGTTTGTTATGCGGATTAGGTCTAACTGTCCCCTTTTCTATTTTAAAAGTGGGGAGTTGTAAAACAAGCACCTGGTATTGAGCATGTGCTAATGAGTTTAATCTCCTACTGTGTAAGCACATCCTGTTCTGTGAGACATATTGTGAAAGAGAATTGTTAGATATTCAAAAGTTCTTCGGCGGGAAAACCGCCGAATTCCATTGGCTAGTGGGCTGGGCTTAACGGGGTATTTAAACCCCAGCCTTCCTGGCCGTTGTTGTTGTTGTTATGTTGTGTTCACAATAAACAAACGTGTCGTTTGGTTCAACTACCCGTGTCTACTGAGTCCTCATTCCCACACATGGATCTCCGGATCTAGCACTGGCGACGAAGGTGGGATCCTGAGGAGTGAACCACATTTCCACCGGAGCCAACGAGCCATCTGCAGTCGGCACAACGCCATGGCTACCTACACAGCTCCGCCACCTTTCCAGCCAAAAGAGGAGAAATGGGAAAGCTACATGGACCGTTTTGAATTCTCCCTTCTGGCCGCTGAGTTGGGAGACATTTCGGAGGACAGAAAGAAGGCGTTCTTCCTTACACACTGCGGCATGAAGGTGTACGAAGTGGCCCAGGCACTGGTGGCCCCGACACCCATCATGACGGTACCGTGGCAGACGCTACAGGCCGCCCTCAAGGGGCATTTCTCGCCGGCTCCCTCTAAGTACGTCCATCGGATCAAATTTCGGGATCAGTTCCAGAAGGAGGGGGAGACCGTGAGCGATTTCATAGCCACCCTGCGTGCAGCCGCCATCCCCACCGAATTCAGATCTGGGCTAGAGGAGGCTATCATTGAGCAGATCATACGTGGGGTAGTGGACACGCGGCTCAGAAGACGCCTTTTAGCCCACCAGGAGTTATCCCTGGCCATTGTCATGGATGAGGCAAGGGCATATGAAGTCTCATCATCTGCCGCGTCCTCCCTCCATTGAAACCCGTTGGCGCCACGGCCAGCCACCGTACATTATGAGGATACCGTCCCTGATGCAGAGGACGAGGAAGGGGAAGACATGTGTGCGACGGATGGGGGAAACCAAGACAGGAGCAGCCGCCGCTGTCCCAGTTGCGGTGGGCCCCATCTGAGGGCACATTGCCGTTTCAAGGATGCTATTTGCCGCCATTGCGACAAAAGGGGTCACATTGCAAGAGCCTGCCGTGTGAGGCAAACGGCGAGCCGAACAGACCGGCAAATTCAAAATTTCCCGCCCAACAAGATGGCCGGCAACCAACGGGCAAATCAGAGGCGCCAATCAAACAACTGCGCGAAATTCGAACATGCAGAGGCGCACACGGTCACCATCAGCCACGCAAACACGCTTAAAGGAAAGAAGATCTTCACCACAGTCCAACTCGACGGGCAGGACTATAAGATGGAGATCGACTCGGGTTCCGCTGTCTCAACCATCTCCTGGAACTGGATGAAGCGGGCCTTCCCTTCTCTCAAGGAGGCAGACTTGGACGCCCAACAGCTCCAACTAAAAGATTGCCAGGGCAGATTCATCCCCATCGCCGGTCAGAGACGAGTTCGCGTAAGATACGGCAGCAAGGAGTCAACCTTACCGATCACGGTAGTCTTCGGACGGTTCCCGAGTCTCCTGGGAACGAATTGGTTCCCGGCCTTGGGACTGAGCATCGCCGGCGACCACAGCACCTGCGGCGACCTGACCAGCGAGACCTCCCTGCGGGACGACCTGATCGCCGAGTTCCAGGACGTGTTCGGGGAGGAGCTGGGCAAGTATGTGGGGTCCCCTATCTCGTTCACTCTGAACCCAAGTGTTCCCCCAATCCGCCTTAAGGCTCGGCGGGTTCCCCTGGCCCTCAAACCTAGGGTGGAAAAGGAACTGGATAAACTGGTAGCCCAGGGAATTCTTGTCCCAGTTGATCATGCTAGGTGGGAGACTCCCATAGTGACCCCCATTAAGCCGGATGGGTCGGTGCGGATTTGTGCGGACTACAAATGCACCATCAACAAAGCCCTGCAGCCGAGCGCATACCCAGTCCCCGTGAACGACCACCTACTACATTCCTTGGGACCCGGGAAAATATTTGCCAAACTAGACCTGGCCCAGGCGTATCAGCAGCTACCTGTGGACGAAGCCACAGCCGAGGCGCAAACCATAGTCACCCACAGGGAAGCGTTTAAATGCACCCGTTTACAATTTGGGGTTAGCATAGCACCGGGACTGTTCCAAAATACCATGGAAAGTCTCCTCCACGGCCTCCCTGGGGTGGTGCCCTATTTTGATGATGTCCTAATCATCGCGGAGAACCCGGGGTAACTCATGGATCGGGTAGCGGCTGTCCTGGCGAAATTCAGAGCCGCTGGGTTGAGACTAAAACGGGACAAGTGTTTACTGGGGGTGCCCTCCGTGGAGTTTTTGGGATTCAGGATAGATTGCAAAGGGATACACCTGACCGAGAGCAAAGTGAGAGCAATCCGGGACGCCCCTGCCCCAGAAAATAAACAAGAGCTACAGGCTTTCCTAGGACTATTGAACTTTTATGCGGCATTCTTGAAGGGTAAAGCCACCGCCGCCGAAACGCTCCATAGACTCTTAGCGGCCAAAGCGGTTTGGAGGTGGGGGCCAGAACAAGTCTAGCAAAGTACTATTCAGTGTGTTCCTATGGAACCTCCTGCCAAGTGATCTGTGCCTCCAGACAGAGCTGCTCCCCTTCAGAAAGGGGGTGAAGACCTGGCTGGTGGGGCATATGTGGGGTGTGGGACGGACAATCAGTTCAGCCAGCTGGTTTGTTTGAATAATCCCCACCTCTCTCCCTGATATTTTTATTTTTAACCCTTCCTGATATTTTTAGCTTTTTACTTCTTAATCTTTTTAACTTTTAACTTTTTTCAAATGTAATTAAGGTGTTTTTAATTGTGTTTTTAAATTTGTAAGCTGCCCTGAGTCTTCGGATGAGGGTGGGATATAAATGCAATAAACTAAAAATAAAAATTTACTTTCAGGGTAATAAATTTAAGTCTCCAGTCCTTAGCATGTTCATCTGGGAAATCCAACTGAACCCAATGAGTTATTTTATTGTGATCCTATATCCAGGGTTGGCTTCTATACAAACAGAGTTTATAAAACAAGAGAACAACATTCCATCTATGACAGGACATTATTTTTTGAATAAAATTCCACATTATAAGAAAGGCATGCTCACAAAACAGCCTTTATATATTTTGATAGGGTATTGTTCTCACATGATACTTACAGGCGCTGACGGATGAACAGATGAATTCCCTGGAAGTAGTAGGTCTCATCATGTTAGACCAAGATTGTTCTTCATTAGAGCTTGCACTAATACCATCTAACCACTAAATGGCTGCAGTGGCTCAGTGGCTAAGAAGCTCGCCTTGTTAGCTGGAAGGTTGGCAAGTTGGCAGTTCAAGACTGCATGATGGATTGAATGCCCATCTCTGTCCCAGCTCCTGCCAACCTAGCAGTTCAAAAGCAAGAAATTGCTAGGAGATAAATAGGGACCACTTCGGTGGGAAAAGCTCATGGGGACATGAAAGGAGCCTCATTTGAGCGTCCCCTGAGTGGAGTTTCAACCTAGAATAATTTCTGACATAAAATTATTATTATACCCCTAAAATGAACTTATACATCTTGGACTTCCACATTTTAGGAAAGCAACTATCTCCTTAATGAAGCACTCATTTTGCTAATAGCTGAATGCAAGAATTGCAACTGTAGGATGATAACACACTTTGGCGCAATGGGAGGAATGACAAAACCTGGATCCATCTTTCCCAGAGAAGAAAAAGGTAGGTGCAGTGTGGTGGCGTATGTTTTCTACTATCAAGATTCACTTCATGCTATAACAGTAATCAATAGATACCTGTACAAGCGTTTGTCTATTTGTTTACTCTGAAGTCACCATGCAAAGAACTGATCTGGATCAGGTTCCCCAATGACCTAAGCCTAAAATGGGTCAAAGCCTTCCTCCAAATATATACCCTATTTTCTGGAATATAAGACCCACTCCCCCCCCCCTTAAAATACATTGGAAAATGGAGTGTGCCTTGCACTATATATAGTGGCCTACAATGGGCTATTTTGATAATAATGGGGTGCATCTTATACTCCAATGCATCTTATACCCTGGCAAATATGGTATCTATGTGTGTGTGTGTGGGGGGGAGAATCCAATGGTGCTAATTTTGTTTTATTCTCTCTCTCTCTCTCTCTCTCAGCTCCTAAATGTACAGGGTAGATTTAGCTCTCTATCATGTGGAAGAAATATTTGAGTTGCTTTCTCTTTTATGCTGGGCTTGTTTTGGATCATACCCTACCTATTTACCTCAGAAGAAAAATAAAATCAAATCTGTGTTATACAGTCAAAACTTGCATAAAGAGCACCTCGCTTAAAGAGCAACTCACTTAAAGAGCAACATTTTCTCTGTTCGCTTCGCTTAATAAATAAAACCAACCAAAAACTCACTTAACAAATAAATCGGGGTTCGCAATCCCTCCTCCACCAGAAGTCACAATTTGTCACTTACAATGGTGTTTCGCTTAAAGAGCAAACTTGCTTAAAGAGCAATCCTGTGGAACACATTATGCTCTTTAAGTGTGGTACAACTGTATATCATAGTCTATAGTTTAATCCTAAATTGTGTTGCTAAATCAACTGGAAACAACAAATCTACTTCTGCATTTAACTGAGCAAAAGCTTTTAAAAGTTTGAATTGTTTTCCCACAATGATTATACAGAAATGGTGGTGGCATAATATATATTTTTAATTGGGATCCCTTGATTGTTGAACTAGCTGAAGAATTATGTATAGAAGCATGGTACCCCAAGTAACATTTTTAATAACTCTCAACATTTAGAAGAAGACAAAGAAAGAAGTAAGCAAACAAACAAAGAAAGCAACAACTGCAGTAGCAACTCCACTTAATGTTGGCTATTCTTTGTTTTGGACCCTGTTCAGCCAGGAGGGGAGATGTTTTCCAGCTTCCCATCTCATCAGCCTCAAGCAAATGATTTACAAGCTATGCTATCAGATCCAGTCAACCATATCAACAGAGCTTTGATATATTTTATCCTGGGCTCAGGTCCTTTGCAGATTTATTAATAATACTTAAAGCATCCTACCTAGCCATACACATTAACTAATTAACATTCTCAATCCTTCTTGTAGAGAAGAATATGGTGGCTATTGTCATTCACAAAGGAAAAAGAGAAACAAATTGGAAAGAGGAGGTGTTTGCTCCCCTCCATCTTATATTGTAGGCAACTATTTCATTGATGCAGCAATTCCAAACACACTTTACTACCTTTAGTGAGGTTAATTTTTTAACAGATGCAGAGGGGATTGCACTGTTACCATCTGTAGTCTGGTTAGGCCTCACTATTCAATTTTTCTCCCTATCTCTCTTTCATCTACCCACCCACTCTCATACATGCTCCTTTTCTTTGTGCATTTGAACACCTGGTGTCAGAAGAAGCATCTTCTAGTCTTAAAGGTGGGATCAACATTGCCAATTCTAATAATAAAAATGCTAGTAGCAAAGGTCTAGGGCAGTGGTTCCCAATGTGGGCCCCACACCCCACAGAGGGACTTCGATTCCCAGAAGCCTAAGTTAGTACATTGAATGATCAGTGCTTTGAGGAATTGACAGGCTTCTGGAAATTGAAGTCCAAAAGCCAAAGGTCTGTAATAGAGGTTCATGCAGGTGTGGCATTTGCATTCACATAAGCCAAAATCCTTATGCCAAACCAGATCTAGAGTGTTAAGCACTTGTACTGTATGTCATATCTGCCTCCAACAACTTGGGTAGATGATGGAATAAAAAATGGGCAGTTCAGATATTGTGGGCAGAAGGTTGAAAACCAACAGAAAGATTATACAGTAAAGCAGAGTCTGTCCAAGCAGAATAATAAAGGTCTAGGGCAGTGATTCACAATATGGGATGCATGTCCCACAGAGGGACTTCCCAGAAGCCTAAGTCAGTACATTGGCTTTGGGGAATTGACTTAGGCTTCTGGGAATTGAAGTAAAAAAAAAACAAAGGTTGAGAAACATGTCTAGGGGATTGAATGTAGTGGGAAGAAAATTGGTCCTTGCTTCTCACTTTATTGCAAAATAGAGCCAGAACCAAAACAACTTCCAAATCCAGTTGGGCTATTTTCCCCTTCCTAGTCATGTAGTCAACAAAACATCTCATCAACTGACATACCTTCTTCCCTCTATTTACATGGTTTAGTGGTATGTTAGCTGCTCCTTAGTTTCAGAGAAGAGGAGACTGAATCCAATTCCTTGGAGCTTTCTTCTGCTCTCAGATTCTCCAAGGACAGCATGGATGTCAAATAAATTTAAAGCAAGAGATTATTGGCAGGTGGGCCTGACATCTGGTTACAGATAACAGGTTATTAGTTTATTCATTCATTTCTTTTTCTCTTGTTCGTTCATTTCTTTTTCTCTCAATTGAGTGACTAATGGATAAGATTTTTTATAAATTCTAGGATTGTTATTATCCAAGAGCAAAAGAAAATCACAGCTGAAGTAAACCAAAGGAATATTTTGTTCAAAACTCAATTTCTAAAAGTGACTAAGCAAATAATTCTAGAAAAAGCAGTCCACAAAAGTGTTACTTCTGCACAACAAAGATATAGCAGCCAGATATCATTTACATGACCATGCTTCTGTCATAAAGAATCTTGGCATTTATAGTTCCTGAGGTTGTTACAACTAGAATTCTCTGCTGGGAGTTCCCTGAACTGCAACAAAATATTCTGATTCCTCACCAGAGTACAAGTATGATTTGCAATGAAATCATGATAGCTAAAGTGATACCAAAGAGATATAACTACCGGTATGTAGTGCAGATACACCTTTAGTGTTATCCTCCTACTAGAACATGAACATGCCATATGAATCACAAGATCTTGTGACAATAAATTCTATAGATGATAAAAGCATCTTTATGGAGTGAACTCTTTTGATAGATTAAACTTGCTTCAGTTAGGTTCCCAGTGTTGTTGTTGTGGTGGTGGTGATGGTGGTGGTAGCGGTGGCAGTAGTGGTGGCAGTGGTGGCAGCGGAGGCAGCAGTGATGATGATGATGTGGTGGTGGTGGCTGAAATCCTATGTAATAATTTAGGTCTGTGGAAGGCTGATGTTGTTACAGGCAAAAGTGATTTGCACTAATTAAAAACTTCCTACTTCTTTCCCATGGCTTTTTCTACTCCTGTGTCATCCCTTTCATTGCATGAAAATCATGGGAACCATGTGATGAAATGAAGAAGTTTTTCTTGCTGAAAATCACTATGCTAGATGATGTTACTCACAGGGAGATATTTTCAGTAATTAAAGACTTGCTCCTCCTGTTCTGCAGTTCCCCTAGCTTTCACATCATGAAAAATATTGCATGGGACACAATAAAGCTGCAAGACAGAAGAACTAATGTTTTAATTACTGAACATTGTTCACTGACTGAGAAATAATTGGCTTATATCTTCATACATAAGTTATATAACAAGATTCCAACTTTTATATACCACCTTCCCAATGAAATATTTTTTTAAAAAAAATTCCAAAAATTTCATTACATTGGATGTGGGGAAGTTATAGAAAATGTAGCCCACTATTTTAATCAAAGAAAATGAAAAGTTTTCTAAAACATATTCTTAGTGTGTTTAATTGACAGCTTTCCCTTCTACTATAGATGACGGATGAGATGGCTTTGACTGGAGTTTACACATTCCCTTATCAACAGATGTTGGTCTAATAAAAAACATCATACCATCTACTTTTGTTTTTCTTTTTCCACCCCAGCCAACAGCTGCATATATCTGGTTGCAGAGGAAGAAGCATGGCTGGTTATAATTTTGTGGATTTAAAAGTTTAAATACAGAAGTTTTGAAATCAGAGTCCAAAAGTTTAACTCTGATTAAGGTGGGAGGGTTCATGGTTTAGCACAGGGGTGCCCAAACCTTTCTGGCCACAGGCCAGTCACGTGGTTCAGGGAGCCAGTCACTATGGCCCAGGGGGCAGATCCAGCCCCTGATGCCAATTCATCTGGCCCACAAAGCCTTTGTCGCTTCTGGAAGCAGAAGAAAAATGCACCCATACGGGCGCATTTTACTTCCACTTCCAGGAGCAACAAGGGCTTCGTGGGCAGGATGAATTGGCATCGGGGGTTGGATCTGGGCCCCAGGACATAGTTTGGGCATCCCTGATTTAGCACAATGTTCTGTGTATAAGGAGTTGAAGTTACAGTTCAGTGTGTGGACAGACTTTGATAGGACAGTCTTTCAGTTGATGGTTCTTGTGTTCAATTACTACTAAAATTCATCAAATGGAACAGAGTGGTTTTAATGCCAGTAATTGTGGTACAGAATGCTCTGTAATTGGTATTACAAATGAAGCTGAAGAGAGCAAGAGCAAACCCCACTGAAAATGAATCCGTCTTGCTGCTGAAAAGTTCAAGAGTCTGTCCTAAAACCCATTTCATGGGAATGTGTTTACCCCATTCTAATTCTGGTTCATTTTGTTTAAACTCTTTTTATTTGCTTACTTTTGTGGGCTATATGCAAATGAGGATGTTAACGCTTTCATCTTGGTTGTATATATTCCACTTGCTAATCAATGTGAATAGGGTGGGATATGCACCGTGACTCTGATGATTAAATTAATAACCCCTGCCCCCACTCAAAAATCACCCTATATTTAGACATTCTCAGCTGGGAATAAAAGAGTTCTCTATAAACTTGTGCTGAACTTAAAGTGTTTCCCTCCTTCCTTTGCTAAAAATGCATCTTTCTTTCTATCTCATGGGAATCATATGAGAACTGCAGCTAGTTGTCCATTAATACAAAAGGTTCAGACCCTGGCCAAAATCCTGCTGCTTAGTGTTGTAAATCACCTTGCAGTAGGAGCATTAGATCAATGGAGATTTAGTAAGTCAATACATAAATTCCATTAATTCACATGAGCATCCTCTAACTGCTATTTATTGAGGAGTTGTCTTACTAAACCCACTGATTTAGTGGACCTTCTCAAGTGAAGTTTGCTATACTAAGGAACAGGATTTTGACCACTGAGCTATAGGCAGTGGTGGGCTCAAAAAATTTTTTACTACCACACTGTGGGTGTGGTATGATGAGCGTGGCCAGGGAGAAGCCCTGTGTTGCATCCAAATTAGAACTACTTTATTTCAAAACATGGATAAGTGAGGCCAGTCAGAATTTCTACTACCGGTTCTCGTGAACTGGTGTGAGCCTGCTGATGCCCACCACTGGCTATAGGCTACTAGTTACAGATAGGTCACATTGCTGCCCGATCTCAGGGCACTGTCTAAACTCTCAGGGAGTTGCTTGTTTACTTTCTCCATCATAGTGTTGCACAATTTAAAATTATGGAGTAAATAAAATATAAGTAAAATTCAAAACAAATTAAAATGTTAAAATAATTTTGACCAGAAGCAGGCTACTTCAGAAGCAATATACTGTACTGTATTGATCATTTGCTAGGTCTTGTTCTGCAAACGTGATGGGGCATAAATTACATGCACATAAATGCTGCATTGATTGAATTTCCCCACATCCACATAAAAGCTAATGTGCAAATCACAGAAGGAGAGGAAAAATGCTACTGTGCTACTCATACACCTTCTGAAGTTAAGCAGTTCCATCTTCTAATGATGCCATTTAGTTCAGCCCACAAATAACCAGAGGATTACAGTAATCAAATAAATAAGAGAATTTCACCAGCTACCCTGAAATATTAAGCAAAGGTTTTACATATACAGTACTGTATACTCATTATGGCATGATTAAATGATTTTAAGTCCTCTGAGGAAAGTGTTCTAGGTCCTAGAACATAGCCTAAGCAATTAGTATGGCCCATGCTTAAAGCACTAGTAAAATATTAGCACCAGTGCATCCTGTGCAAGTTGATTACAGATGAGCATTTATAACTTGGTTCCTCATTTTTTTTTTTTATCAAATTGTAAAACAATGTGAGCAGTCCATAAAAACTGGAGGAGAAAATTCTTACAAGGTACTATTGCAGAATTGAATAAAATATGAAGGGTTTAAAAATAAATATTGATATTTTGTGTCACAATTGCAACAAAGCAAAAAAATAAAATAAAATAAAACCAAGTCTGACATCTGTCAAGTGTATTGAAAAGGTAGACCTTGAATGAATTAATGATGAAGGCCAAACTTTTTATATTTAGGTGCTTAAATTTATTCTCTACCTATATGGCCGGAATTCTGTTTATGAATGTGTCCAACATTCCATTCCAGCAACGGGATACACAAGCCAATTGAGTTATTCATTGTGTGGTTCCATTTTAATGGTTTGTGCAATGCACTGACCATGCTTCATGAATAGCACTTCTGCTTTGGTGTATTTTTGGCTACTTCAAGTATAACGTCAAGTTACACCTACATAGCTACTCAACAGGATTTCAGTCTATATTTTTTATGTCTGTTATTATGAATGTGTGTGTTCAGCACCAAAATACCTCAGTGTGATGCTTGACAGGACACTCTGAATACCAAAGCCAAAGTTAGTACAAGGAACAACATCATCAGGAAACTCACAAACTATAAATGGGGAACTCAGCCATCCATGTTGTGTACACCAGCTTTGGCCCTGAGTGTCTCCACAGCAGAGTATGCTGCACCAGTATGGATCGCATCCACACACAAAAAACAAGTCAACATTGCTGTTAATTAACAGAGAGACTGAGTAAGGCTTTAATGTGAATTCAATTAAATGGAAATATGAATGTGAAAATGTTTTTCTTGGTTGGTAGTACTGTATACCAATGGAATGCAAAATCTATATACAGTAATACCTCGGATAACGACTGTATTGGATAACGCTAAAATTGGATAACGATCTGTTAGCGTTATCAGATGCAGTCGTTCATAGGAGCAGAGTGGCTGGAAAGCTGAACGGGCTTCTCCGGGGGCTCCCCTGTTGGCTTCCCCAGCCACCCCACAGCTGCAGAGGCAGGGGCAGGTGGCTAGGGAACCCAACAGGGAGTCCGTAGCTGTGGATCAGATCCCCTGACCTGCCTGGAGCTGGCAGAGGGGTCAGAGAGCCCCAAATGGGTAAAAAAGGAACACTTTTTTTTACCCATTTTGGGCTCTCTGACCTCCCCCCCCCCTTGCCGGCTCCAGGGAGGTCGGGGGACCTGATCCTTGCTGTTTCTGGACTTCTCCCACCTCCCTGGCCAGTGCAGCAAGCCAAAATGTCAGGATTCCCTTTGGAAAGGGAACAGGGCTTTTTTTAAAATTTGTGCGATCAATGCATTGCACAACATTAAAAACTGGATAACGACGAGCCTTGTGGAACCAAGTCTCATTGTTATCCAAGATATTACTGTACTAGGGAGAGCTCCACAAGATCAAGGCAAAGGACCATCTAATTCTGTTTCCAACAGTGCTCAGCCAGCTTCTGGCAAGCTTTCAGGAGAGCCATAACATCAACAGCCCACACTTGTTTCTCCCCAGCAACTGGAATTTGGAGCCTAATAGCATTTCATAGGTGAATCCTCCAGAGGTTTGTTTAAACTTTGTTAAAGTTTGTTTTCCAAAGCAATCTAGAGGTTATCTAAACCAGAAATCTGTCACTATAGCTTATAGCAGGGGTGCCCAAATGTTTCAGGTTGTGGGCCAGTCATGTGGTTCAGCAGGCCAATCACATGGTTCAGTGGGCTGGTCTCATGGTTCCTCCCACCGGAAGCAGAAGTAAAATAATGCCTTGCAATCTGTTTTGCAACAGGATGAGATAGATTTTTAGGTTGCCATTTTCTCTGCTTAAACCATGGGTGCCCAAGCTATGGCCCGCAGGCTGGATCCAGCCCCCAACACCAATTTATCTGACCCACACTGCCCTTCCCACTCTTGGAAGTGGAAGTAAAACACCCCCATATGGGCACATTTTACTTCCGCTTCCAGGAGCAGAAAAGGCAGCGCAGGCCAGATGAATTGGTGTTGGGGCTGGATCTGGCCTGTTGGCCATAGTTTGAGCACCCCAACTTATAGTCATGAATTTCACTAAGTCTAAAGTGTCTAGGAGCACTTTTAAAAGAAAAGGCTATTTCCAAAAAGCCAGTTTGAGGATAAAGCAATTTTATTTATTTCCTTATACTGTACTTGCTAACCCGCCCCAATCGGGCAAGCCCGACTCTGGGCGGCTTACAGCCCAAGTTAAAACACATCAATAAAAAATTTAAAAATTCATAGACTAAAACAGTATCTGGGGGTGTCGTCAGAAGGGTAAAATCCTTAGACTAACCACCCCACATGGGATCCCACATCCCTGGAACCCCACACATGTCCTGCCAGCCAGGTCTTTAAGCTCTTCCGGAAGGACAGGAGCTCTGTCTGCATGCGCAGCTCAGTTGGGAGGAGGTTCCAGAGGGCCGGGGCGAACACGGAGAAGGCCCTCTTCCTGGTGCTAGCGAGGCGAGCCTCCCTAGCCGATGGAACAACAAGAGAGCCCCTCCGATCCGCCCTGGTGGGACGGACAGATGTTCTTAGGGTGACGCGGTCTCTTAGGTATCCTGGCCCACTACCATATAGGGCTTTAAAGGTAATGACCAGCACCTTGAATTGCACCCGGAGACAAACTGGCAACCAGTGCAGCTCCCGAAGCAGTGGTGAGGCCCGAGCATAACGCCCGCGTCCCATCACTACCCGGGCTGCCGCATTTTGGACCAGCTGCAGTCTCCGAATGGTCACCAAAGGCAGCCCCATGTAGAGCGCATTACAGTAATCAAGTCTGGAGGTGACCAAAGCGTGCGTGACCATAAGCAAGGCGTCCCGGTCTAGGAGTGGGCGTAACTGGCGTATTACACGAAGTTGTGCAAAAGCCCTCCTGGCCACGGCTGCCACCTGCTCATTGAACAGTAGCCGTGAGTCCAGGAGGACCCCCAGATTACGCACCGGGTCTGTTTGGGGCAAAACTGCCCCATCCAGAACCAAAGCTGGCAACTCCCGTGTTAACGCAGGGCCCCTTACCCATAGCCACTCAGTCTTGCCGGGATTCAGCTGTAGCCCGTTTTCCCCCATCCAGACCTTAACAGCCTCCAGGCACCTGGAAAGGACTTCCACTGCACCACCTGGGTCCCCACGGGCTGAGATGTACAACTGGGTATCATCAGCGTACTGATGATACCTTACCCCATGGGAACGGATGATTTCACCCAGCGGCTTCATATAGATGTTAAATAGGAGAGGAGAAAGTACCGAGCCCTGCGGCACCCCATACTGCAGGGGCCTAGGGCTGGACTTCTCCTTCTCCAGGCACACCGACTGGGTCCTGTCCCTCAGGAATGAGGAAAACCAGGACAGCACTGTGCCCTGGATCCCCAAGCCCCGGAGCCTTCCCAGAAGGATGCCATGATCGACAGTGTCAAAAGCCGCTGAGAGGTCGAGGAGAGCAAGGACAGACGGCTCCCCTCCGTCTCGCTCCCTCCAGAGATCATCCACCAAAGCGATTAGTGCAGTTTCGGTACCATATCCGGGCCTGAATCCTGACTGAAACGGGTCCAGATAATCCGCTTCATCCAGGACATCCTGTAACTGCTGCGCCACAGCTTTTTCCAGGACCTTACCTAAAAAAGGTAGGTTGGACACTGGACGGTAGTTGGAGATTACCATAGGGTCGAGGGACGGCTTTTTTAAGAGGGGAAGCACCAAAGCGTGTTTAAATGGTGCTGGAAAATGCCCCTCTTTTAATGAAGCATTAATAATCGCCTCGACCCAGCCACCTGCCACAGTCTTGGCAGCTTTAATTAGCCAGGCAGGGCATGGGTCCAGTGCACAGGTCGTGGCGCGAACAGATACAAGAAGCCTGTCCACTTCCTCAGGGCCAACTGGCTCGAACTGATCCCAGATAACATGGCTAGACTGTGCCTTGGTCAACCCCAGTTCGGTACCTTCCACGCCGGGATTAAACTTCGAGCGGATCTGAGCAACTTTCCCCGATAGATAATCCGCAAAAGCATCAGCAGATCCCTGCCAACCAGGGCCTGGCCCCTCTGTGCCAAGGAGGGACCTGGTCACCCGGAACAGGGCCGCTGGGCGGTTATCTGCGGAGGCAATGAGGGCGGTGAAATATTGGCGTTTCACCGACCCCATCGCCACTAGGTAGTCTTTAATAGCAGCTCTAACCAGTGTTCGATCAGACTCGCTCCGAGTCTTCACCCAGCGGCGCTCTCGGCGTCTCTTAGCTCGTTTCAGCTCCCTTAGCTCTTCTGTAAACCAAGGGGCAGATCAACCCCCACGAGCATGGAGAGGCCGTAGTGGCGCAATTACATCCAAAGCTGCGGTCGCTCTCCTATTCCAGGAGGCAACAAGGGCTTCGGACGAATCACTTTGCAGGTCAAGAGGGCAACACCCCAGTTCCCTTTGGAATCCTTCTGGATCCATTAGTCACCGGGGGCGGGCCCATTTAATCGGTGATAAAGCAAGGTGATAAAATATGCTCCTGACATTCCTGGAGAAGCAACTCAACATTTAAAATTTAAAATTAGATTTATTTATTTTTTAAAAAAATGATCATGGGTTCTAGAATTAGATGGGCAACACAGAGAAGGCATTTGGGGATCATAGGATTCACCTCCCTGCCTAGAGGGCTATATGTTCCCCATTTCAGGTTAAGACAAAATGCCATCCACCAAATATATCCATCTAAGTTGAGAAGGTTGAGAGACTATTTTACTTAACAGGAAAATTTGTGTAAGGTGTGTTGTGGCTCTTACTGGCAGTAGAGAGTAGCAGAAGTCTTTGTGTCTTTCTACTGCCTCCCCCTTGGACTTTCTGCAATGGTAACTAGGAACAAGGCAAGAGTTTCAGGATACAAGCAATAAGCAATAGCAAATCCAATGACCTTCATTTCTGAGGCAGGTTCAAAGGGAAGAGCCTGTTTATATATAACCAAGCTTTCCAGAGCCTCCAAGTGGAGCACATCATGGTTCAGAACCTCCCCCTTGCAAGCATTAAAGATGCCTCCAAGCTGGGGACCCAATATTGCAAGCATCAGAACCGCCTGACAGAGAGAAAGATTTGTTGAGTCCATAAAATGACAGAATTATGTTGTATCATGATCTTATTCATTTAAGACAGCCATAGAAATTTATCCTCCAAATCACAGGACCAGTATAATTAAAATAGCATTTAATTTAGTAACCAGCAGTAACTTATTCTGGATCCAGAATATTAAAAGCAAATTGTTCTTTCCTAGCCTGAGAATCCTCTGCGCATTCAATAATTGTATGTTTCCTACATGTTTCCTAGTCTGCACAAGTTTAATTTATACTGAACAGTCTGATTCTACCTGTTATTTTCCTGGATCTACAGCCGCTGATGAGCACATCATGAATAATCAGTTATTAAATAACTTCTAGGTTAAGAAAATTAAGATACTGAATCCCATCCCTTAGGATAATATACATAAACAGAACAAAACACAGTCTTCTATCTTGGAAGTTTCCAAAATTTCCTGTGTGCTGCCCTTACATATTCAGTGCTTTTTCCAACAGGAATCTCCTGAAACAGAAATGTACATATTGATTAAGTTGCTTGCAGGTCAAGATGCTTCTGTTTTTCTTCTAAGCTGTTCCTGGACTGGTATCTGCTTAAGAAGCTTCACAGTTCTTACACAAGAATTTAATTTAGAATATATTTCTTTCTTTCTTTCTTTCTTTCTTTCTTTCTTTCTTTCTTTCTTTCTTTCTTTCTTTCTTTCTTTCTTTCTTTCTTTCTTTCTTTCTTTCTTTCTTTCTTTCTTTCTGTCAGAGTGTTGTACAATTTAAAATTATGGATGTATATGAAATTCAAAACAAATTTAAATATTAAGACAATTAGACTATTTTTGACCAGAAGCAGGTGTTTATAGATATCATATTTTATACCCACCACCTCATATCATCCCTTCCATGCCAGGTGTTCCTTGTTTCCAGGCATCCTTCCTGGAGTCTTATTGTATATCTGCCCCATCCAGTCCCTCCCTGTTGTTTCCCCATTCTAGAAAGTTCTCCCTATAGTATTCCATGTGCCTTTGGCAAGGGAGGTCCACCTCCATCAGGGAGGCCAATGGATTTTCCCATTCCTCCATTCAATGTGGAGCCAGTTACCATGGATAGAACAAGGCAGAGGGATTCAGCCACCAGCTTTCAGGTATTGGAGGCATGGGGTTTGACTGACAACTGGCCACACCAATCCACATTTCTTTGAAGATAAATATGTATATAACTGTATACTCATAGAGATTTCTCCAAGCAAAACCTGTTAGATCATGTGGAACAAAGCTCGCTGTATCTATGTCCATGTCCCCAGTATTTTGCTATAATTCTTCTTCTTCCTTTTCCTCCTCCTCCTCCTCCTCTTCATCCATGTCTAGGCCAGATGTGAAACTGCCAAAATCAAGCCACCTTTTTGTGAGTTCATTCTGTAGTTACTTTCGCCTGACCTAGTGTGAGAAAGATTAGCCAACAACAGAAGGTTGTAGTGGTACGCCCGGTTGTAGTTAAAAAATACAGTAAAACCTTGTATAAAGAGTGCCTCGCTTAGAGACTAACTTGTTTAAAGAGCAGAATTTTCTCTGACTGGTCGCCTCACTTAACAACTAAAAACAACAAAAACTCGCTTAACAACTAAATCGGGGTTCACACACACACACCCCAGGCCAGAAGTCACAGTTGGTCACTTACAATGGTGTTTCGCTTAAAGAGCAAACTCGCTTAAAGAGCAATCATGTGGAACGCATTATGCTCTTTAAGTGAGGTACCACTGTACCACAATCTTTGAGGAGGCTCTGTCTATGTACCCCTGCTGTAATACTAAGAAAGACTTTGAATTCTACCTCCTGCAAAGCTATGCAAAAATTCCGACATTTGACAATGAAAGTTAGAAGTCCAAGTTAAAACTTGGGTTGGGCAACTTCCACGGAACAGGAAACTGCTTGAACCCTATTTGAGACATAAGGGAGAGGGGGCACCTACCCAGTGGTGGGATGTCAAAAATTTTACTACCACACTGTGAGCAGAGTCGATGTTGTGGGCAGAACTAGCATCATGACCTCATGACGTCATGATGTCATGGGCGGAGCCGACATCATGATATCATGACATTGTGGGCAGAGCCAAAGTAAAAAATAATAATAAATAAAATAAAAATACAGTACACATAAAACTAGAAATAAAAACACATAAAAATACAAATTAAACTAGACATTAAATAGAAATAAAAAACATAAAAATACAAATTAAAATAGACATTAAATACACATAAAAGCACACTACATAAAACACACACACCTCTATCTATCTATCTATCTATCTATCTATCTATCTATCTATCTATCTATCTATCTATCTATCTATCTATCTATCTATCTATCTATCTATCTATCTATCTATCTATCTATCTAAACTGGGAATGATTTTTGGTGATGTACTTTGGCCTTTTTATGGGGTGCTGCAGTTGAGGGACACATGTGTGTATTAAACCTGAAGGCAAGCAAATAATCAGACATAGGACTTGCAATATGCAATGACCGATAAGCTGTTGCTGTGACCCATCCTTTTGAATAACCTGTCACTACAGCCAAATTGACAGAATGCAAACTCTGCCCTCCTTCTGAGCTCTGAACTACCTCTGACAAAAATAAATCATACACTTTCAGAAACAACAAAACCTTTTATTTTTCACCAGCTGTTCTGGAACCTCCAACAATGTTTGTTTTGTTTTATCACACCCTTGTCTCCTCCTGCTCAGTTTTTTAAAAACTGGGAGGGGGGAACCCATTCAATTAAGGTATTTCTCTTACAAAGATTCAGAAGATAAATTGATGTAATGTAAGTGAAAATAATAAGTAGTGTTAATTAATTAACTATGTTATATTTAATTAAAGCCAACTATACGTGAACTGATCATTTCAGTTTAATAAGTTTTTTTTAGTACAGCTACCTTTTTGATATATTAGAAAAGAAATGTGATGTTACTTTCAATTAGAAAAACAATCACATCATTCTATTAAAAGAAAAAAATACTATAATATTTTATTTTTTGTTCTATATTTTAAAAAACGAACAACCTTCCATGGGAAGTCTGTGAAACTCCATCCTTCCTGGTCTTCATAAAGATACTTAAAACTTTACTATTCTTTGCAGTTTTTGTGGAGAAACTTCCTAATTTTTTTAAGTGATTACATAACTGCTTGCCTTATTGCTTTATTTGTATTATCTATTTTTCTCTGGTTGTCTTGTCCTTGGTGTATGATTTAAGTTTTATTCTTTTTTATATATATTTTATTTATAAATTTTCAACAAAAATATAACAAAGAAAACTACACAAGAAATTAACCATAAACATACATGATATTTAAAAAATAAAAAATAAAACAAAAATAAAAAATAAACACTTGATAAACACAGCTTTTCAAATTAAATTTCCAATACAAATAATACTCATATATGCTTCTTTTACATCAAACACTGCTAAACACCAATCTTCTAATAAAAATCACCTCTGTGCTATATACATTGTCCGGGAGGTTGTAACGTATTATATCTTCCAAAAATTAATTTGATCCGGTACAGGCTTAATTCCTTTGTTTTTAACAATTACATATTCCACAAATTGTCGCCAAATTCTCCAGAATCTATTTACATGAACTATGCCTTTTCTAATATTCAATTCCCATGTTAACTTAGCATTGAGTGCTAAATCCCACATTTCCTTATACCAATCTTCTATTTTTAATAATACATCATTTTTCCAATTCCTTGCAATACATTGTCTAGCTGCTGATATCATCACGGCTATTAATTCTTTATTATCATTACACATTTTAAATTTGTCCACATCAGTTAGCAATACTGTATCTGGCCCCAATTCTAGTCGCATTTCAAACATATTTTTTATTTCCTTTTCTACTTTCCCCCAAAAATCTTTTAACACATTGCAACTCCACCACATATACATATATGTTCCCGTTGACTGTTTACATCTCCAACATATGTTACTTATTCTATTATCTATTTGATGCAAACTGATTGGGGTCAGATACCATCGCCACAATAGTTTATAATAATGTTCTTTAACCCTTACAGACATAGTTCTCATAATTCTTCTTTTCCATTTTTTCTGCCACATTTCTTCTGAAATTGTCACATTCAGATCTTGTTCCCAAATATTTTCCAAGATCTCCTGTACTTTTCCTCCTTTATTCAGAATCTTATATATCTTACTTACTATCCCTTTGATGCCCATCTCTTCTTTTCTTAGTTTAATTAAAAGATCCTCAAATACTGTTATCGCCCTTTCTAAACTCCTTTCATGTAAATACTTTTTATTCCAATTATTTATCTGGAGAATTTTAAACCAGCCTAAATCCAATTGTGAAAAAGCTTCATTTTTTAAACACGATCTCTGCAAATTTTAACCCAATCTTTCAACTTTAAGACTCCATTTTCTGTTAGTTCATTCTTAACCCTTCTATCAATTTTTATTGGAAAAGTATTAAACTCCTCCAATTCTATAATCGGTGATATTTCTGGCACAAGGTCTTTCTTCACTCTATTCCATTCCTCCAAAGTTGTTTTTATCATCTTATTTTGAATACCTTTGTTTAACCTCTTTACTTAAAAATATTGCCTTACCAAATTGTGACAATTCTCTCAGCTCAATTTTCCCCCAAATTGTTTCTTCATTCATTAATATTTTTGCAACATTTCTTATTTGAAAGGCTTTATAATAATTATGTATATTTGGTATTCTCAGTCCACCTTCTTTTTGAGATAGATACCACAGGTTTTTTAGCGATTCTTGCTCTACGCTTTCCATTACAAAATTTATTTATAATATTTTGGTACTCTTGCAATTCTTTATCATTATGTTTTATTGGTAACACATCAAATAAAAAAATTAATCTGGGTAACAACATCATTTTGCATAAGGCTACTCAACCAAACCAAGATAAATTCAATTTTTTATAATGTGCTATTTTTTAAAATTTCTTTCTTTTGTTTACCATAGTTTAAACTCTTAAGATCTCTAAATTTATTTTATATCACTACCCCCAAATATTTTAATTTACTTTTAACTTGTATCTTATATCTTTCGCTTATTTTCTCCTGTTCCTTATTTTCCCCGTTGCAAAGTATCATTTCTGATTTATCCCAATTCACTCTCAGGCCTGTAGTTTCCTTAAATGTTTTTAAATGTGAATATATTCTTCCTAATATCTTTATTGGTTGTTTTACAATTATCAATGTGTCATCTGCATACAAATTTATTTTATTACCTTCTATTCCAATTATTTCCTTATCCTGCCGTATAGCATTGGCCAGAAATTCCATCGCCATTATAAATAACGTTGAAGATAATGAACAACCCTGTCTTATACCTGTTTCTAATTTTATATCTTCTGTATAATTATAGTTAACCTTAACTCTTGCTGTTCCTTGATGGTACAATTTCTAATTACTCCCTGAAATTTGTCTCCAAATCCATATAGCCTAATCGTTTCATGAATTGTCCCCCATTGCAATGAATCAAATGCCTTAAAAATATCAAGTGATAAAAACCCATTTTTTTCCTTTTTTCGTTCTGTTACAGCCATTAAATCCACTACTCTTCTTACCAAGTCTGTCATGTACCTATTCTTCAGAAAGCCTGCCTGGTCCTTATTTATATAATAGCCTATAAAGCTACTCAATCTATTTGTCAATATTGTTGTAAAAAAATTGCATCTTGATTTATTAATAAAATAGGTCTATACATTTCAACTTTTTCCAAATCTTTTCCTGGCTTTGGTATTAAAGTAATTATTGATCTATTCCATGAATTTGAAATTGATTCTCCCTCCAATATTTTATTAAATAGTTTATGTAATCTTGGTATTATTAATTCTTTAAAATCTTTATAAAATTCAGCCAGTAATCCATCCTCTCCTGGGGCCTTATCTAATTTTAATTTCCCTATCACTTCCCTAATTTCTTTTTCTGTTATTTTTTCCTCCATTTTATTTCTATGTTCTTCTGACACTGTTAATATTTGTTGTTTATCAAAATACTCTCTAAGCTTTAAGTTTTATTCTGTGTAATCCTCCCAGAGTAGCTATTATGCTGGTAAGGAACTTCAATCAATCAATCAATCAATCAATCAATCAATCACAGGAAACAAAATTGCCTTTAAAAGTAAATACACAATCAAAATAGAAAGTACTGTAACACAGCTCTTTGTTTAAAACAAAAATTAGCAGGAGCTACCTGCAACCTAAGCATGAAATCTTGATTGTTAACTTTCAACTGTAATGATCTCTTTTGCACAGTCTAACAAAGTTAATAACACATGACAGGAATACTACCAGCACACAGCTGTTTGTGTGTACATTTGGTTAAAAAAAATAGATTGCTTCAGCAATAACATCCAAAGAGGAGTTTTCAAATTACAGAAGATGGAATGGTATGTGTCTAGTAAACATAGAGGAAGCTCTTTAGTTGAGTTAGTCCAATACTTTCTTTTGTAATTAATACATAATTATTGATATACATGATAATTCAGATATTTTCTTGATTTAAAAAGAGAGAAGCAGGAGTCTCCTAGCAAGAGGTTTATAATCCAAAACTTTAAACTTAAGGACAGTCATGGATAGAGTATCTGAACAGTCTTCCCAGAAGGAATCTTTTCAGATTTTCTTTTCTAAACTTTCATTAGAAGGAGAAAACTCAGATAAAATCCAGAATTGTATGGATGCAAACTACAACCTCTACTGCTTAATTGTACATTTCATAACAGTACTTGAATCACATCTCCAGGACAAGAGCATATGGTAACAGTCAGTATCAGTCCAGAATATTTTGCTGCCTGGGGCTAATAATAAGATGGTACCATTCCCTTCCATGTACAAAAACAAACTGGACTGGCAATTGAATCTTGCTTAAGCACAGGTAATGTGGTGGTGTCTTCCTATACCTCTCAGGAAACCATACTAAATTTAGTGTGAATAGTAAAGAGAGGGCTGTACAGTGGCACCTCACTTAAAGACAGTGGCATCACTAGGGGGGCTGGGGGGGTCACCAGCCCCGGGCAGCACTTTTTGGTCTATGTGTGTTCTTGGACTACAATTCCCAGAAGCCCTAGCAGGAGTGGGCACCAGCGTCCACCAGGGGGCAGCAAATTTGGCTTCACCCACGGGTGGCTGAATTCCATGCAACGTTGCTGCTTAAAGACCATAATGAGTTCCACGGGATTGCTCTTTAAGTGAGTTTGCTCTTTAAGCAAAACACCATTGTAAGTGACCAATTGTGACTTCTGGTGGGGGGGGAGGATTGTGAACCCCGATTTAGTTGTTAAGCGAGTTTTTGGTTGATTTTAGTTGTGAAGTGAGGCAACCATTTAGAGAAAATTCTTCTCTTTAAGCGACTTAGTTTCTAAGTGAGGCATTCTTTATGCGAGGTTTGACTATATTCTAAGAGAGGTGAATGCCTGAGTGATTTAGAAGGAATATCTTCACCACCACCACCTTAGAATTGCAGAGCTCGAAAGGACCCCATGGATCATCAAGTCCAACCCCTCTTAGGGAAGAACAGTGGGAACCATATACAACTATCCAGGGTAGAGAGTAAATAAATACAATTCAATGATATTTATTTTATAATTATACATTACAATTATATATTCAGGAGTACAACCTAAAACTGCAATTCTGTGTAAATTTGCAGATTAGCAAGAATCAATGAATTTTGGGGGGGTTCACATCTGAGTAAGCATACAACAGAAGCTCAGAATGCAAGGAGAACATCTGAGGACACAAACATTAAAATGGACAGTTCTGCTGCAAGCATTGCCAAAGGGATTCCTCAGGAAGGAGATGTGAAGCAGAAGACTAGGTTGGCTATGCTGTATTATTTCTCTATTTTCTGCTATCAGGTAAGTGAAGACTTTTGTATACAAGAATGGAATGAGGCACACCAATTTACTTTGAGAAAAAACTCTGTATGCAGACTCATTCATGGTGCATTTGTGACATAAAATCTGTAGCTAATTAAAACCAGAGAGTAAATGAAGGGAGAAGAATTCTAAATTGTATGTAAGAAAATTAAGAAAATGTCAAAGACAAGGTCAGTTGGAATAAAGCACATACACAGTAGAAGTAAAGGAAAAACCCTGCCAGTTCTAGCTACTAAAATGTGATTGCACACATCACATTTAGTAGTAATGAGATGGAAGGTTTTTGAGTTTTTTCAAAAATACATGTATGTTTAATTTATTCTCAAAAGCTCATTTTAAACTGGGGTTTTTCTTATCCATACAATTAATGTCAAAAAGATTCACCAAACAACAGGTATTTTTCTTCCAATAGAAGCAAAAACATACATATTTTATATGTATGCACACTTATATTTCTCATGTTTGTTCTTATTTTCAGGATGAAGAGTTGTCAAATCTTCCAAGCCAAAAAAAAAATCTTGTTCCAAATAGCCACATGAAAAATAAAATACACATTTTGAAACAGATCAGATAAAACCTCAATGTGACTATTTGTAGTTAATCTATTCCCTGTCATGAAGTCATTTTCTCACATATTTCTGGTGTTTGATCAACTTTTAGAAAATGCTGCAGACTTTGAAGCGGTTTTCTTTAAAGCATGATGCAGCCTTTAAATTCCATTTTAAAAAATCAACCAGCCCTCCCCATTATGATTAATATTTGATATATGAAAGTGCAGTTTTGAATAATTTGATGCCTTATCTCATTGGTTGCAGTACACTTTCTTATTTTATCTATTTATTTATTTGTTATGTTTGTATCCTGCCTTCCTCCAGTGAGCTCAAGGCAATGCACACAACTCTCCTCCTCTCCTTATATCCTCACAACAACCATATAAAATAGATCAGACTGACAGTGTGTAACTTAGCTCCAGTTCATTGTGAGGAGTCATTACTGACCCCCTTGGCTTGCTTTCTGGAGATCCCGTCTGAAAAGGTCAGCTCTAGGACTCAGATTTCTGTCAGGCCAGGTTATCCTGCTATGGTAATAGAGTAGATCCTACTGCCAGTGACTCAACACCAATCATCAGGCAGTTAACTAACCTGACAAGCCTGAGGATTAATAGCCTTGGGAAGAGAAATACACAGGAAGTAGTGATGACCCCCAAGTGGATTAAAACCCACTTGAATCCATCTTTATGGAGGGCATGAGCTTCATCAATACTGGCTGGGACTGAGGAGGACCAGAAAATGTCTCGCAGAACTGGATCAGTGATATGGGCATCATGCTGTAATGGGAAATCAAATGGAAGACCACTGCATTATATTGTTTCCAGGACAATATCCATGGTTAATCACCATTATGATAGCCAATATTCAGAATTGGATATGGCACTTGAAGAAGAAGAAGCTATCCTAATGACTCAAATGAAGGCAAGATATGAAACCCAATAATATTACACACAAACTGCTTCCTATAAGTATTCATAAGTGCTTACCATGGTGGGGTATTGTATAACTGACTGCATTTATTTTATTTTATTTTATTTTATTTTATTTTATTTAAATGCACAAGTGCCATCTGTCTAATTCTACCCAAAATCTAGGCAGGATTTGTGTTTGCTTTCTCTGAAGTAGTAAACCATTTCAAACAAAATTATGTGTGAAGAACTCAGAAAATTGGCAGAATTTGAGACAATCAAGCCTATGAAATGGACAGTAGTGGAGGAACGTATGAAGTGAGATTTCATTTGGTAAAAAGTATTTGTGACCACTTGTAATGCAGTCTCTACATTATGCTATTACTCAGGACTTCTACATATCTCATGTGGCAGCCAGACCCTACCAGCTTTCCCAGCTGTTCACACATCTATTGGGACCCCTTTAAAAAAAACTTCTGATCTGCTTCTTTGAATGATAACTTCTTTGGTTTGTTGAAGGTTCCTATGACCTGTAGTAAAAAAAAAAGAAAAAAGAAAAGACATTTATCGAGGTTTGAGGCAACACTACATGAAGAAACTCTTTTGCAGCCAAAAGAGTCTTTTTTTAAAAACTTACTCCCTCTGAAATGAAACATCTTGAAATAGTCTCTGCAGCTTATCTATTAGGTCACTGAAAACAATGGAGTGTGAAAAGGAAGACTAAAGTTTAAAGCTGGCTTTCATCTTTTTATCCTACACACTATTCTGGGATGTGTCCAATAGATCTATGCCCCTTGCTCTAATATAGTGTGACTGATCAGCACTGGCCAGCATTGGAATTAAAAAAAACCCATCACCACCCACATAGCCACACTTTTAACTCAAAAGTGCCTTTTCATCTGGCTTTGCTGAGGTAAGATGTTTTCCATGTCCTTTTGTTTGTAACTCGTGTTTCTTTCTTTCTCTCTTTCTCTCACTCTCTCTCTCTTTCTCACAAACACACTTGCACACACACATTTTTTTAAAAAAATTAAAACCTTTTTAAATTAGAGGAAAATGAATTTTCGACTCAAAGAGGTACAGTATATAAGAGTGCTTTGAGTATTGAAAAAGGTTACCTAGGAGTAATTCCTACAGAGAGAATTGGGACTTATTCTCAACTAAGCTACAATTAAGCTGAGTTTTTAATCACTTGGGCCACTGTAGTTCAAAGAATGGTGCTAGAACATAATTTGCCATGCAGATTTTTTCATTTTCATTTTAGTTTTATAGCTGCTTTCTGTGATGCATTAAACAGAAATTCAGTAAAAGCTGTTCTCTTCTGTGAAATGTTACCACCGTTATTTCTTTGTGCATTTATCCTGGCTAAACCTCTCTCTAATTCTTAGACCTATCTCTAATTCTTCATTATTTTCAGCACCTAAGAGATGGGCTTACATAGCACTTCTGCCTTAGCCTTTGCAGAACTACCACAGGTGGAACTTGAGCCTACTTATTGTTGTTCAGTCACATAGTCGAGTCCGACCCTTTGCAACTCCATGGACCGTCACACACCAGGCACCCCTATCCTCCACCACCCTCCTCAACCCGGTCAGCTCTGTGCCCATTGCATCAATAATGCCATCTAGCCATCTCATTCTCTGCTGCCCCTTCTTTTGCCCTCCACCTTTCCCAGCAGCTAGGCTTTCTCAAGTGAATCCTCTCTTCTCATTTGATGTCCAAATTACTTTAACTTCATCTTCAATATTTGACTTTCCAAGGAGCAGTCAGGATTGATTTCTTTTAAGATCAACATATTTGTTCTCCTCACTGTCCAGGGGACTCTCAAAATTATCCTCCAACACCACATTTCAAAGGCGGCTATTCTTCTGTACTCAGCTTTCTTATGATTCAGCTCTCCCAACCATACACTACTACCGGAAATACCATTGCTTTGATTATGCGAACTTTTGTTTGCAATGTGATGTCTCTACTTTTAATTATGTTCCCTAGGTTTGTCATAGCTTGTCTCCCAAGAATTAGTCATCTTTTTATTTCATGGCTGCAATCACCATCTGCAGTGAGCTTTGATCCTAAGGAAGTAAAATCTGTCACTGCTTCTACTTCTTCCCCATCTGTTTTCCAGGGACTTATAGGGCCTGTTGCCATTATCTTGGTTTTCTTGATGTTAAGTCTCAAGCCAGCTTTTATACCCTCTTCTTTCAACCTAACCAAGAGCTTCTTTAGGTCTTCTTCATTATCTGTCATTAGGGTAGTATCATCTGCATATCTCAAATTGAGATATGCACACACCAAGTAGATATGGTCACACCAAGTAGGGCGGTATAGAAATCCAAAAAAATAAATAATAAATAAATAAATAAATAAATTGTTGATGTTTCTTTCAGCAATTTTAATTCCAACTTGTGATTCATCCAGCCCTGCATTGCACATTATGTGCTCTGCATATAAGTTGAATAAGCAGGGTGATAAAATGCAGCCTTGTCTTACTCCTTTTCCTATTCCAAACCACTCATTCCATATCCTGTCCTAACTGTTGCTTCTTGACTTATGTACAGATTTCTCATGAGACATATAAGATGTTCTGGTATTCCCATTTCTTTAATTACTTGCCACATATTATTGTGGTCCACACAGTCAAAGGCCATGTTGTAGTCAATGAAACAGAAGTAGACTTGTTTCTAGTATTCCTTTGCTTTCTCCATGATCCAACATATGTTGGCAATTTGGTCTCTACTTATGCAACAGGATTTTGGCCACTATGTCCCAAGGCTCAGCAGCTGGAATTTCCAAACAAGGTTTCAGCTTTCATTGGAGCTTCAGTTGTCAATCTCCTACCTTAATGGTTTCTTTTTCTACAGTATTACAAGGGCTATGGTGGCTCAGTGGTTAAGAAGTTCACCTTCTTAGCTAGAAGGCTGGCAAGTCAGCAGTTTGAACTCCTTGTACTGCATTGACAGATTGAATGCCCGTCTCTGTCCCAGTTCTCAGGGACATGAAAAGATCCTCATTTGGTCATTCTCTGAGTGGAGTTTCTCCCACAAAAATCCTTTCAACCCAAAATAATTTCTGACACAAAATTATTATTATTCCTCTCATTTCCCCCTGACTTGCAATCAGAGCCAAATATTTTGTTTTCAGATATCAGTATTATTAATCCCCAAAATGCCAGAGCAAACTTCAATGAGGATGGGTGAGGGGTGAGTGCCCTAGCTGATCAAAGTCAATTGGGAATTTCCTTAATTGCATTATAACTGATCCCGAAATGCAAAAATCTCCTGATCTGTTCACTTGAACAGTTTTCTCTGAAGCTAAAGCACATTCCTACATTTAAAAATATTAAATATACAGTACTGTACACTGTTTTATAAAGATGTATCTCTCCACCTCCCTGTATATCAGTATCTATAGTCCTATAACTTTGTCTTATTCAATATTTAGAATGCCCCCATTTTTATGCATCTGGGGTTTTTTTTGTGGAAGTGCTGAATGAGGTTATACTAAAATGGATAATGCAAGTCTAATGCTTCCACCAGCTATCAGGAAACAGCAATGAATCTAGCATTGGAGATTGAAGAACACGTCTTTCATATTATTACTCGAGCCTTGTCTGTACAATGAGATAATTGCACAACCCTAATGCCATAAATTTTGCCCGATGTGACTTGTGCAGCTGTAACCACAATCAGTTTTTACTAAGGTGGCATTTCTGTCATCTTGTTAAACACAAGCATTATATATGCACAAATCATAATTTTATAACCGTTACTTTTGGCAAAGAGACAGCTTTGTCAGTCAGATGAAGCAGTTTAGCACAAATCAGCCATACAAGTACTTAAGGAGCTGGTTGTCATGTCAGCATTTGCTTTGGAAAATACTGCCTTGTGGATTTCCGCATTTGCATATACAGTATAACTTTCAAGAGACAAGAATCTTGAAGGCTTCACAACAATTGTTCTGTTTTCCCCAGGCTTTGCAGATCTCCTACTTTCACTGGAATAACAAGACAAAGCTTAGAAGCCCACTCCCCTGTGTAGTCTCAGGGTTTTAACCACTAGTCCTAACTACAGTATTCTCGGTGGGTGGGTGCAACTATGATGATACCATCAGCCATAGCCACTGGGGGGGGGGGTGCATTAAAAGTTTCTTATTTACCTCCCTCCCATGCAAATTCTGGTGATCCCTACAGATTCCTTTAATTCTGGAACAGGGTCATAGCCAGGATTCTAGATGTGGGCGGGCAAATATTTTTTCAAAATGGACAACAATGTCATATACACTAGTATCTCAGATAACATTAAAACTTGATTCCACAAGTCTTAACATTATCCAGTTTTTAACGTTGTGCGATGCATTGATCACACAACATAATAAAACAACAACCCTGTTCCCTTTCCAAAGAGGAAAGGGAATGGGGTCAATCCAGTTTGCTTGGGGAGAGAGAGTGCCCTCCTTCCCCAAGCAAACTGGCAGTCTCACACTGTGTGGGGCTGCCACTTTGCTTGCGGAGAGAACACACGTTCCCTCTGCAAGCAAAGGGCGATTGCTCACTTGGAGCAGTAGTGGCATGTTTGGGAAGCCACCTGGGTACTCCCCATTCGGCTTCCCAACACGCTGCTGCTACATAGCAGCAGCGTGTTGGGAAGCCAAACGGGACTCCTCTGGTCAGGTTCCCAGCCACGCCATTTGTCCTGCCCACCCTGTTGTTTCAGCAGGGGAGGCAGGGAAATCTCTCTGCATTTGCCTTTTGCCTTTGGGTTGGGGGTTGAACCACACCCGTTCTTCCCCCCAACCTAAGTGGCAGAAGAGATCTCAGCCCTACGGGCTTTGGGGCAGAGATGAACGTTGGGGAATTTGAGGTAAACATTTGCATCAGACAATGTTGTGTGGTGCAAATGTTTGTCTCAAATTCCCCAACGTTATCCGATTTTAGCCTTATCCGAGGTAAATGTTATCTGAGGTACCACTGTATATATGTCATACATATATAAGCAGCTGGGAGTTTGAGGGTGGGCAAACTGCTAACTCAGGGTGAGTGATGACACACACGCACACACACCATGCTATTGGAATGCAACTCCCAATAGCCTAGACAGGACAGCCAATGTTAAGGAGTGCTACAAGCTACAACCCATTGTCTGAAGAATTTAATACATTTCTGCTGGTCAATTCTGCTTCTATAATATTATCATTATAAGTACGCTTCCATTTTCTTGTTTGTTTATTAAGTTATATTCCTTATCTACATTTTTACAGTCTCTTAATGGCTGATATTCTTTTATGGAGTGTTGCCTGCACTTTAGGAACAATGTCACTAGCAGTGGCAGATTGTTGCTAATTAAAGAGTTCCTTTTTCAATTTCAGAAAGTGTACAAGTTCATCTCACTGTTCATGAGTCATGTATAATGTGGAATCAGAAGGATCTCCTAGAAACAACAGAAACTTCTAGCTCCATGGGCAGATATTGACCAATATGGCAGACAGAAATAATAGTCCAAACTGAGAAATGTCTGTGTCCCTGAAATTACAAGGAAGGAATAAAATCTAGATAGAGGACTAAGGTTGGCCCAGCTACACAATATTTTAAATTACACAGTACATTAAGTTTTGCCACAGCAAGCATCAAGGGGAAAACGTAGATTCCTGCCATTACTCAGAGATCATGAGGCTAACATTTTTAAGGATGGTGCATACCAGAAAGATATAGATACCCTGAATACCTTGGATACCTTGGAGTTGTTATTTAGCGAGAAGTCCACGCATTGGTAGACGTCTCAGTGACAACATTCCGCACATGCAAATAGACTTGAGAAATAAAGTCCATTTGCATGCGGACTTTTAGCCATTTAGATATCACGTCACCCACTGGCTAAGTAGACCATTCCACTTTCACTTTCCCAAAGGGATCTGATGGAAGATGCTTTGGTGAGTTTTAGTCCCAGCCTTACATCATTGACAAGTGATGGGCAACGCTGCCTACTTAGACTGCACTAGCCACCGCACCCCAACAAGGCTCTCACCTAGCAGAGGAAGCAATAGATAGTTGTTCAAAATAAACTAAAATCAGAAAAATTATTTGTGTGTGTGTGTGTGACTATAATTACCAGAATACCAATCCTGCATGGCCATTTTTTCTTGGGGGGGGGGGGGAGTTTGTAGTCCAAACAGTGTAGCTTTTCCAATCACTGTTAAAAAGTTCATTAACCATGACTGATTGTTCTGCAGAGGAGATATATCTAGACCATATTTGCAGAAGAGGGGAAAATATTTATGGATTGTTCATTTTTTGCAATTCCTAACCAAATAGAAGAGCAATTTGAACCCAAATAAAAGTGTAATTTCCATTTCTAAGGCAATCTTCTCTGTTTGGTGCAATCCAATTCACTCAAGTGACAGTTTCACTGTTTCATCTGCTTTTGCTTGGAAACACTCACCAAGCAGGGAAAGAGACAAGTAGGTTCTGACCCAACAATTATTTTGAGTGCTCCCCAGTGTTTCTGGAGCTCTGAAATACAGGCCAGCTTGAGAGAGCATTCTTTCCTCACACTTTAGTGAGGAGAGGACATGCTGTTTTTAATAACAATTTGTAAAAAAAAAAAAGAATGTATAGCCCCTATAAACTGTTAAACTTCACTATAGTGACCATAAATCTATGTTTTGTTCAATGCAAAAGTTTTTCATCTTCCTCAGAGGAAAAAATGCTGAAACAGCTACAAACACCAAAAGCAAAGAAGTCTGCTCTCCCAAACAATTTATATGAAAGTTATTGGCTTCTTCCTTAAAAGCACAGTTAACTGCCACATATTCCCTTTAAGGTGAGACGAAATGAAGTCTTGCTTCCCAGGGTCGGATTATGGACCCACTGCTCTCTGATAGATTAGAATAGAGGAAGCAAAGACAGGTACATTATGTTATACAAGAAGTAACAGGACCGGAAGTTGCATATCATTGGGGGAAGATAAGGTTGGAAAGACTGGTTAAACATGACTACATTTTCATACAGTTCTGCTTACTAGCAAAAATAACTTCTCAGAGGATTATCTGCAAAATTATCACCCTTCATGCAATTCCCAAACATCAAGAATGAGCAACTTGCTGAACATATAGCATTAACACTTATGGCCAGGCCTGAACCAGAAGGTGGTAGAGGAAAAAGAAGACCCACAGAGGTAGCCCATGGCTGTAGAGATATCAATATTTAGCCATTCACTCTACCAAAAAGCAAAGCAAAAGCAAAGCAATCACACTTATATACCACCCCATAAAAGAACCTGGATCTCATCATGATAGAAGCAAAAGGCCCAATTTTACTGTGAATGACACTGATATGTTTACACATCAATCTACATATAACAGTTACATTCTGCTATTATATCTATATGCAAAATTGGTGGACAGAAACTATGGGCAATTAGGAGAAGACAGTCAGTCATTATCTCAGATAATGTTGCCTAGTCCAGTCCCTTTGAATTTTGCAAAATGAGCAGCGATGAATCTAAAGCAGAGAGCTTCTTGTTCATATGTAGGCTCTACACACAACCATGGAGAACTGGCAAGGAGGAACTTATCCTTCACTGTGGTAAAAACTCTCCTTGTGGAGAAAGAAATGATGTAGGGGGAACTGTTACTGTCTATGCTGTTGATGCTGAATTATGTGAATGCAGAAGTTTCAGACTCTAAATTTACTAGTAGGATGTCAAAAGATCACAAATGAATTAATCTCTGGAAGGTAGGTCAACATGAAATAGAAGTACGCTGCTGCAGAAGTAAGTGGGGGTTGGAGATGAGTGAAATGTTGGCAAGTGTAACAACATCTCTTTGTTGTCCCACCCACCCAATTCACCCACCAGTGACACAATTGGTTAAGAACAACTGCTATATAGAACTGTATTTATAAAACCTAGCACTTCATTTCATGGAAGAAGGTCTCACACAAAAAGAAGAACCAGAAAACAGGAAAAAATAATGAACAATTTCCATTGACTGTGGGTGATTCTGTTTAGGCTCTCAAGTTCTTAAAAGCTGTATGGATCTCAGATCAGTTCCTACCTCTCCAGTCCTGTGACAAACTGCTTTAATGGATAGGCAATGGCCTTGGTTGTAGAGGCTAAATTTAAAACTCTCCTATGCATCTCTTGTCAAGCACTAAAAGCTTTTCATGTCTCTAGTACTTGCCACCCCTCCTCTCTCCATCTGCTGGCAACCAGTGACAAATACTACATCTAGCTTTGAGTAACAGTATATTGAATGGCTGGCACAGGCAAAACAAGGTACCTGTAATTTATCTCAGGGAGTTTGGGTTGGATGACAATGCTGGGAACCAAAAGGGTCTCAGAGCTGTCACCTGATTACTGATTCCAAGATTTCCCCTCTGAGGGTGAGAAGAAGTGAGTTAGGTTGAAGGGTACAAAAAGCAAATCAATAAACAGGTTAGTGTTTGCATCATTATTAACACTCAGGCTGTCAACACACCCATTGAAACTATCGCTCAAGGCAGCTTCAGATTTAATGGTCACTGCATGAGATTTACTGTAAATGCTAGCTAAACCCAAGCAATGAGAGGGGGGAGAGCTCACTTGACAGATAACTGCTCTCTGCAGCATATATGGAAACCTTAAATGTCTGTGCATATAAAATGAACACTCTTAGAACTGATATTTCTTTATGGAGGATTTTAATCAAATTCTCATTCTTGACCTCTTCACTTGGACTCCGTTACTCACATTTTCCAGTTGATGAGTCTGAAGAGGGACATGTGTAGCTTCAACATATAGCAATTCCTTGTCATTTGTGGACTGGTACAACTTCACCTAGCAAACTTATATATCAGTAGTTAGAAGAATAACCTGACGTGGATGAGTCTCAAAGCCATGGTGGAATAAAGCTAGTATTTAATTTAATTTAATTTAATTTAATTTAATTTAATTTAATTTAATTTAATTTAATTTAATTTAATTTAATTTAATTTAATTTAATTTAATTTAATTTAATAGATTTATATACTGCCCTATCCAAAGGACTCTGGACAGTGTACACAGTTAAAACCAATATAAAACAATTTTAAAAACCCTTAAAACATAGCAATATCATACACACACACACACACACACACACACACACACACACACACACACACACACACACATTTACTATCTAAAAACAAATATAAAATCTACAAAACCTTAACATTAAAAAAATTAATTCCGGGTGGGGGGAGCCTCAGACAAGCGAGAAAGGGGAGCTTGTTGACAATCCCGGCCTCCAGACCCATTTTGCCAACCACATCTTCCATTCTTTCTTAAATGGTAGTAACTGGCTACTGGGAGGAGATTCCATAGTGTGAGGGCTATGACTGAGAAGGCCCTTTTCCTTGTGCTGGAGAGGCAAGCCTCCTCAACAGATGGTATATGGAAGGTGCCCTCTTGGTTTCCTCTCGTGGGATGGGTCGATGTGGTCCCTGAGGTATCCTGGTCCACTACCATGAAAGGCTTTAAAGGTGACAACCAGCACCTTGAATTGCACCCTGAGTCATATAGGAAGCCAGTGCAGCTGCTGCAGCAGTGGCAAGGCATGGGTGAAATGACTACACTCCACTACATGGGCTGCTGCATTGTGGACTAACTGCAGTCTCTGGATGGTCATCAAGGGCAGCCCCATGTAGAGCATATTACAATAGTCCAAACTGGAGGTGACCAGGGCATGGGTGACCATGAGCAGGGCCAGGGTCTGGGAGTGGGCACGATTAATAACACGCACTTGCCCAAAGGCCCTCCTGGTCACAGCCATAACCTGCTCTTGGAGCAGAAGCCGCAAATCCAGGAGGACCCCCAGGTTGCGCACCGGGTCAGATTGGGGCAACGATGCCCCATTCATCTTTGCACTGACATGAAGTTTAAGATCATCCACTCACATTTTTCAGGGCAGAGGCAGCAAAACTGTGCAGCAGTATGTAGCCGTAATGCACACATGGGACACCAAAACACAATGAGTCAGGCAATAAATATTGTATAATTAATTACATGCTGCCAAGTAAATTCCAATTGGGGTACACAGAAATAACCTCCTTGAAGATTGTGGTAATTTTGAACCACAATCGGGCATACCCTGGTAACAGCAAACTTGTGTTGCTGGCTAATTTTCTCACACTAGACAGGTGAAAAAAACTGCAGAATGAACTCACCAAAATGTGCCTTCATTTTGGCAGTTTCACCTCTGGCCTAGACATGGAAGAAGAATTCTAATTTATGCTGACTCATTTCAGGGCTTCCTAGCTTAGGAGTACTCATAACTGCTTTATTGTTTACTTTTTCTGGGGGTGCTCTGGGATTGTGCAGCTTGTCCATGGCTATATTGTCTGACTTTTCTCCTATGAAGCACAGTGGGAAATTGAACTCCTGACTTGTAGCTCATACTTGATGCCAAACTCACTGAGATATCTCGGGTGTACATGAAAATAATAAATAAATTTAATATTCCAGATTAAGACAAGAAGCACTGTAAAGGTGTCCATAGGTAAGCTGAAGCTCAAGTACTTTGACCACTAAATGAGAAGAGAGGGATCACTGGAGAAGACCGTAATGCTAGGAAAGATCAAAGGTGAAAGGAGAAGGGGACAGCAGAAGATGAGATGGCTAGACAGTATCGTTGATGCAGCGGGCATAGATCTGGGCAGACTCTGGAAGATGACAGATGATAGAGGAGCCTGGTGTGCTGTGATCCATGGGGTCACAAAGACTTGACCGAACATTGTTTTTTGATTTTTAACTGTGTGTTGTATGTTTGTTTGTTGATTGGTTGTAATCCGCCCTGAGTCGCCTGTGTGAGTAGGGCGGAATATAAATTCAATTAAATAAAATAAAATAAAAAATAAACAAAGCTATGCATTGCTTTGCCATCTTTCTACCCTTCCATTTCATGATAAACTATTGAATTTGTAAGAGTAAATTTAAACAAAAAAATTGAAATGCTTGCAATTTAACAAACAAGAGGTTCCTTTTCTTGTAACAAAGAAAGCACATATTTTCTAATTTCTTTTCAAGATTAAAAATATATTCAGTAGCGGTAACAAGTTCAGAGTTATCATTAGAGTTACCCAGGCTTATGATACATAGTTTACTGCAACCATGTTCAAAGGAGCTGGGGGGGGGGGGGAATACTAAGGCTGCAATTTTATGTATCTGAGAGTAAATATGCTGGCCCTTGCTTCTGTGTCAACATACACTGTAAGCTACTGTGCTTTTAAATATCCTGCACTTTTAGAATGTAAGCTCTTGAAATTTTGAAACATGATTGAATTCTGATGCAAGCATTTGTAACTTAAGTTAGGTTTTAAGTTGCAGGGTTTTTTTTCCACAGTTTAAGACTTCTGGACATTTTCACAACTTTGAAGAATTTTGAGCTTGTAGAAATAAGGCAACAGACTCAAGGTTCAAATCCTTCCCTTGCCTGGGTGTTCTGGTGTCCGATGGAGGTGTGGGTTCAAATCCCACTTCTGACACATACTTTAAGGGACTGCAGTAGTTCAAGTGGCTAAGATGCTGGCTGGAAGGTGGGAGGTCAGCAGTTTGATTCCAGAGTACTGAAGGATGGAATGAGCTCCCATCTTTGTCCCAGCTCCTGCCAAACTAGCAGTTTGAAACCAAGAAATTGAAAGTAGATAAATAGGGACCACTACGGTGGGAAGGTAAACAACATTCTGTGCACTCCAGTGTCTAGTCATGCCTGCCACATGACCACAGAAATGTCTGCAGAAGCAGACAGCGCTGGCTCTTCAGCTTTGAAACAGAGATTAGCACTGAACCCTAGAGTCGGATATGACTGGCTCTTGAGCAAGGGAGACCTTTATAATACACCCTTCTTCACTTCCAGTAGAAATGAGAGAAAGCAGGGGATGTGCATGCAGGCTCAAGCTTTCTAATTTCACAGAACCTCTTCCAATGTCCAGGTGAACCTTAGCGGAAGCCATTTGCAGACTTTCTTTCTCATCAGGAAATCTTTAGAATATTTCATCTACTTCATGAAGTGCACATTCTCATAATTTTCCCTACCTCCAGTTTGACCTTCATGTATAGAGGCAAATGCCTGAATAGGGTGTTTAAAAAAAACATTGTATTCTTATCTGTAGAATGAAAATAATGGTCACCGACATCGTAAGGTAGTCCTGAAGACATGATGGATTTGTCAGCAGCTTAATAACTAGCACAACAAAATGGGTCAACTTTTATATTGGAGGTAATACTTTCATTTCTGTGTGTTAATCTAATTTTGGGGTACCTGTATTATCCCACAAGCTTTAGACATTAAAAACTAATAAACATAAACCATCACCTCCCACCACCATCCTCCTCCTCCTGCTCTGCCTGTTCCTACTCCTGCTCCTCCTGTTCTTCCTCCTCATCTGTCAATTTCAACACTACTGTATTTCTTCTCCCATGTCTAGGTTAGATGTGAAACTGCCAACATGAACCCACCTTTTGGTAAATTCATTCCATAGTTCCTTCACCTGACCTAATGTGAAAAAGATTAGCTGGCACAAGGTTGCTGTTGCCCAGGATATGTCCTATTGAGGTACAAAAGTACCACAATCTTTGAGAAGGCTCTTTCTGTGTACCCCAATTTCAATTTACGGCAATCTTTCCTGAATTTTCTAGGTATACAGAGCTCTGGAGTGGTTTACTATTCCTTTATTTTGTAGCTCTTCTTAGACTGTGCAGCTGTCCCAAAGTTTGCCTAAGGTCACAGTTGGAAATTGATCTCTGGATCTCTGGACAGGTATCCAATTTATTGAACTATTCAACCAACAATAGGTAAAGTTCTCCCTTGCTCAAAAGTCAGACAAGTCTGACTAGGGCTATGATGAACATAGGCTACTGATTTCCCCTAAGGGTCTATGAAGTTCTGTAAGATGCATGAACTGTATAGACATCAGAGTTTCTGAGCTGACAAACAGAACCAAAAGTAAAAGTGAGCATTGAGAGGGAGAGTTGAGAGGAAGCATTTACCCAGATACTTCTTTACCCCCCCCCCACCCACCCTATTCATTCACACCACAGTTCACCTGAGGAGCAGAAAACTATACATTGTCTCCAAAATAAAATGTTTCTACACGTCACTGCTTTTGACTTCTCCCTCTCACAGAACATGAGGTTCAGAGTTCAGTAGGTGAATACAGGTAGGGTTCTGACTCTCAGCCTATGGCAGTGGTGGCAAACCTAAGGCACACGTGCCAGAGGTGGCACTTGAAGCCCTCTCTATGAACACCCCTGCAGTCACCCCAGCACGAGTTCACCCTGCCCCTCTGCCCAGCAGTCCAATAGAAGTGCTTCTTCCTCCCCCAGCCCAGAGTTTGCCCCACCCCTCTGCCCAGCAGCCCAATGGGAGCATTTACTTCCTCCTCTGTTGCTGTGTTGGCACTCTGGGCTAAATAAGTGTTTTTTGGGTTGCAGTTTGGGCACTCGATCTCTAAAAGATTCACCATCACTGGCATAGGGTAAGGAGGCAGACTGGAGTGGATTGTTGGGAGTGGGATAAGTTGGCTCAGTGTCCTGTTTGGACTAATTGGCCAGCCTGTACTCACTCAGCATCACTGCTCCGCATGAATGGCATCACTTCACACATATGGTGTAATACAGTATTTGCCAACCTTTGGTTCTTGAACTTCAATTCCTAGAAGCCTACATCAATTCCTGAAAGCACTGATCAGCCAACGTACTGACTTAGGCTTCTGGGAATTGAAGTCCAACAATCAAAGTTTGGAAAACACTGGTCTAAGATGTTACTTCAGTAGAAACAATTCTTCCAATTGCTCTATGAGATGGTTGCTTGGCCTCCAAGGCTTTGTTGGGCTTACTGTACAACAGGTTCTGAAGAAATTAAAAAGCAATATTGAAAATGTTGCATTTAAGTATTATCACTGTTTATCCCAGTCAAGTTATCCTCTTGAGCAAATAGTTAACAGATTAGTATCATAACCGTGGAGCTGTGTTCTAATGACTCTCAAAATGAATGTATACCACAATTCACAAGGATGAGTTTGCTTTCCTTAATTTGCAGACTACTGACTTGAAAGAGAGAAACGGAGGAAACTACTTTCAAGCATTAATTGGAAAATATATATTTTTAAAAATTCCTCTTCTGAGGGGAATTTTTAGAAGGAACAAAGCCTTGTAACACAGAGAGAGTTGTGGTTTTAAAAAAAAATCACTGTAGTAATAATAAACCACACAAGTGTCTCAGGAAGATACTTAGACAAGGTGACCTCTTAGAATGCATATTAGCTGCATTATTGGCCGAGAAAGTCTCCCTCTCTTTCACGCTCTCTCTCTTCATTTTACATATGCATATTCCTATCATAGTGAACAACTAAGATTAGGGTTGATTATCAATGGTGGGGTGGGGGTGGGGAGATTGTGCCAAACAATTACTTTCATTATTGAATATCCTATTAATTATTTAAGAGAAGGATCAATTATTCATATCTCATTTAAACGAAAGAGGGGAAATAACATGGCTGTTTGACAGAAGTGTTGCCAGTATCTCCAGATACCATATAGGGTTTTGTCACTGCAACACTGCATCTGGAAAGTCGAGTTGTGGTAAGGAATACACTTGGCTTCTTTTTTCTCTTCTTTTTGAGGATTTGGAAAGAACATACAGTACCTCCTGTACCTGGTTCAGAGGAGCAAATGCAAACTGCCAAGAACATTCAATGATAATACATTTTCCAGAAATGTATCCAATTTGGTGTTCTTGGATGGGAGGCCCACGGTGGCTTAGTGATTAAGATGCTCAACTTGATGAGAGGTTGGTAGGTCAGCAGTTCTAGAACAGAGGGCTGCATGATGAAGTGAGTTCCCACCATCTGTCCAAGCTCCTGCCAACCTAGCAGTTCAAAAGCAAGACATCGAAAGTAGATAAACAGGCAATGCTTTCGTGGGAAAGGTAACAGCTTACCATGTGTTCTGGATCATGCCTGCTGCATGATTATTAAAACATCTGTAGACACAGACAGAGCTGGCACTTTGGCTGTAAACAGAGATGAGCACCATGCCCTAGTCAGACTTGTCTGGCTTTTGAGCAAAGGAGAACTTTACCTATTGTTGGTTGGATAGTTCAGTGAATTGGATACCCGTCCAGAGATCCAGAGATCAATTTCCAACAGTGACTTAAGAAAACTTTGGAAAGCTGCACAGTCCCGGAAGAGCTACAGAATAAGAGAATAGTAAACCACTCCAGAGTACTATATAGCTAGAAAATCTGAAAAAGATTGCCACAAGTTGAAATTGGGGCACACAGAAAGAGCTTCCTCAAAATTGTGGTATTTTTGAACCTCAATTGGGCATATCCCAGGCAACAGCAACCTTGTGCCAGCTAATCTTTTTCACATTAGGTCAGGTGAAGGAACTATGGAATGAATTCACCAAAATGTGGGCTCATTTTGGCAGTTTCACATCCAACTAGACATGGAAGAAGAAATAGAAGTTGAAATTGACAGAGGAGGAGGAGGAAGAAGAGAGAGGAGGAGCAGGAGGAGGAACAGGCAGAGCAGCAGGAGGAGGGAGGTAGGAGGTGGTGGCTTATGTTTATTAGTCTTTAATATCTAAAGCTTGTGGGATCATGCAGTTACCCCAAAATTCGATTAACAATCAGCAATGACAGTATTATTTCTAACATAAAAGTTGACCCATTCTGTTGTGCTATTTATTAAGCTGCTGACAAATCCATCATGTCTTCAGGGCCACCTTATCATGTTGGTGTCCATTATTTCCATTCTACAGATAAGAATACAAATTTTCAAACAAGTAAATAAATAACCCTACTCAGGCATTTGCCTCTATACATGAAGGTAAACTGGGGGTAGGGAAAATTATGAGAATGTGCACTGCATGGAGTAGATGAAATCTTCTAAAGATCTTCTCCTGATGAGAAAGAAAGTCTGCAAACAGCTTCTGCTAAGGTTCACCTGGTCATAGGAAGAGGTTCTGTAAAACTAGAAAGCTTGAGCCTGCATGCACATCCCCTGCTTTCTCTTATTTCTACTGGAAGTGAAGAAAGGTGTATCGTAAAGGTAAAGGTAAAGGTTTCCCTTGCTCAAGAGCCAGTCATATCCAACTCTTGGGTTCAGTGCTTATCTCTGTTTCAAAGCCGAAAAGCCAGCACTGTCTGCTTCTGAGGATGTTTCTGTGGTCATGTGACAGGCATGACTAGACACTGGAGTGCACTGGACACTGCTTACCTTCCCACTGAAGTGGTCCCTATTTATCTACTTGCAATTTCTTGCTTTCAGACTTCTAGGTTGGCAGGAGGTGGGATAAAGTTTGTTGTTGTTCAGTCACACAGTCGATTCTGACCATCCTGCAATACTCGGGAATTGAACTTCTGACCTCCCACCTTCCAGTCAGAGTCTTAGCCACTTTCACAAATAAAAAGGTGCTTACAAAGTACAGCATCAGTATAGACCAGAGGTTCTACTATTAGTCCTGTCTCAACTACTACTTTCTTGATAGTGGACTGAAAGTCGAATGACACATTAAGGGATCTGTTATAACATTTTCTGTTCTGGCATGCAAAATAGGTTTCATTTGCAAGCACAGTCAGTCCTGCAAATGAAACCCATGTTTACTTCCTGATGACCAATCACAAAACAAAATAATGGTAGTTTCCAGAATAGGGAGTAAGGAAAATTCATCCCAGCAGAATCAGAAGGCATTTATCATTGATATTGCAGGCACAGACTGTGAGGGATTAGTATCAATGAAACAAAGGGAACTATCTAATACAGAAAGTACATACTTGATAGAAAAGGATGGGATTCATGGATCAGAGGTGTATGACTGCAAATGGAAGTGAATTTCAGAGCTGAAAGCAGCAGGTCCAAGCTAGACAGTATAATTAGCACATTTTGTTGTTCAGTTGCACAGTCGATTCCGACCCTCTGCGACCCCATGGACCACTGTCCACCAGGCACCTCTGTCCTCCACCATCCTCCTCAACTCGCTCAGCTCTGTGCCCATTGTGTCTACAATGCCATCCAAACATCTCATTTTTGGCCACCCCCTTTTTCTTTTGCCCTCCACCTTTCCCAGCATCAAGGCTTTCTCAAGCGAATCCTCTATTCTCATTTGATGTCCAAAGTACCTTAGCTTCATCTTTACTATTTGACCTTCTAAGGAGCAGTCAGGGTTGATTTCTTCTAAGATTGACCTATTTGTTCTCCTCACTGTCCAGGGGACTCTCAAAACTCTCCTCCAACACCACATCTCAAAGGCATTGATTCTTCTGCGCTCAGCTTTTCTAATGGTCCAGCTCTCACAACCATACATTGCCACTGGGAATACCATTGCTTTGACAATGCGAATTTTTGTTTGCAATGTGATCTCTCTACTTTTCACTATGCTCCCCAGGTTTCTCATTGCTTGCCTCCCAAGAATCAGTCTCCTTTTTATTTCATTTATTTATTTATTTAGTTGCATTTGCTATCCCGCCCCAATCGAGTGAACCCGACTCTGGGCGGCTTACATCATAGTTAAAACATAGGATAAGCCTATAATAAAAAACTTAATATTTAAATTTAAAATCGCAAAAAATTAAAAAACAGAGCACACAATGCACACAGATGATAAGTTAAAACTGAGAGTTAAAACTGAGAGGGGTGGCTGTCCTTTAAATCGGCCACCCAACATGAGAACCCACATTCGTGGGTCCCCATGCTTGTCCTGCCAGCCAGGTTTTAAAGCTCTTCCGGAAGGGCAGGAGCTCTGCCTGAAGACGCAGCTCAGTGGGCAGGAGGTTCCACAGGGTTGGGGCAACCACGGAGAAGGCTCTCCTCCTAGTGCAAGAGAGGTGCGCCTCCCTCGCCGATGGAATAACAAGGGAGCCTCTCTGATCCGCCCTGGTGGGCCGGGCAGATGTTCTTGGGGTGATGCGGTCTCTTAGGTATCCTGGCCCACTACCATATAGGACTTTAAAGGTCAAAACCAGCACCTTGAATTGCACCCGGAGACATACTGGTAACCAGTGCAGCTCCTGAAGCAGTGGGGAGGCATGAGAGTATCGCCCACACCCCATCACTACCCGGGCCGCCGCATTTTGGACCAGCTGGAGTCTCCGGATGGTCACCAAGGGCAGCCCCATGTAGAGCGCATTACAGTAGTCAAGTCTGGAGGTGACCAAAGCATGTGTGACCATGAGCATTTCATGGCTGCAATTACCATCTGCAGTGAGCTTTGAGCCTAAGAAAGTAAAATCTGTCACTGCTTCTACTTCTTCCCCATCTATTTTCCAGGGACTGATAGGGCCTGTTGCCATGATCTTGGTTTTCTTGATATTGAGTCTCAAGCCAGCTTTTTCACTCTCTTCTTTCAACCTAATCAGGAGCTTCTTTAGGTCCTCCTCACTTTCTGCCATTAGGGTGGTATCATCTGCATATCTCAAATTGTTGATGTTTCTCCCAGCAATTTTGATCCCATATTGTGATTCCTCCATCCCTGCATTGCGCATTATGTGCTCCGTGTATAAGTTGAATAAGCAGGGTGACAAAATGCAGCCTTGTCTTACTCCTTTTCCTATTCCAAACCATTCTGTCATTCTGTATTCTGTCCTAACTGTTGCTTCTTGATTCATTTACAGATTTCTTCTGATTCTGCTAGGATGAACTTTCCTCACTACCTTTCTTTTGCTTTGTGATTGGTCATCAGGAAGTAAACATGGGTTTCATTTGCAAGTCTGACTGTGGTTCCAAATGAAATCTATTTTGCATGCCAGAACAGAAAGTGTTATAACAGGTGGAAATTATCAATTTTAACATCTAGTGATTTGTGTAAGCATCTGTTAAAAGCCAATAAAAGAGGCAGAATGCTAGTAGAGGGTGGCTTGTGGTGAGCATTGTCCTATCTGCTGCTGTGAGTTGTCTGTAATTCTAGCTAAACTCATAGAAAACAAGAAAATGTGTAATCTTGACTGTATGTTGGTGAAGGCTGAAAACCCACCAACCATCAGTATCTTCCACCTGCAACATTATCTTGTTTTCTAGTAGCCATGAATGATCAATGTCTCTTCTTTTTTCTAGCCTTCACCACTACATAAGTCAAGATTGCACACAGAAAATATATACAAGACAATAAGCAGTCAGTTTGTGCATGGGAACTGATATAGAGTTCATTTTAAGTGCCTGCACATGGTTTGGGACCATTACAAAGTAATTGAAGGACTGGACAGCTTTCAAAACAAAGTACAAATCAGAGATAACTGGGCCAGATTTGTGCATAGAATCAATTAAAGGGTGAACTTTAATTATCCAGCATAAGACATTATTCTTCCAGTACATGCTGAAATACTTATTAGACAATTCCCAAAGACAGAAATAGCATGGAAAGGAAACAATCTGGAAACATGTCTTTGCTTGTCCAGCAAGACTCTCTGTGCAGTTCAGTAGCAGCTGTTTTGAAGGTACAGTTGTACTTCGCTTAAAGAGCATAATGCGTTCCACAAGATTGCGCTTTAAGCGAGTTTGCTCTTTAAGTGAAACACCATTGTAAGTGACCCATGGGGAGGGATTGCAAACCCCGATTTATTTGTTAAGCGAGTTTTTGGTTGGTTTTATTTGTTAAGCAAAGCAAACATTCAGAGAAAATTCTGCTCTTTAAGCGAGTTACTCTTTAAGCAAGGCACTCTTTATGCGAGGTTTGACTGTACAAGAAAAAGCAGAGAGCAATGTCTCTTTTGTTTGAGGGAAAATATATTCCTAGAATACTTACCATAGGGAGGAGGGAATTCCTTGTCTGCTGTTGTCTCTTGGGCTCATTCATTTCTGCCTGCTCCCTCAGGTCAATCCTGTGGCTGGCTGTGTTTTGCAATGGGTACAAAGAAACACCATACTGGAAACAAATTGTCAATTACTGAACGATCAAGCCCTCCATTTGTTTGTTAAACTGGCTCTCAAATAGTCCAATTAATTATAACACAGCTAATTATTAAGATGCACTGGTAGTCATCTCTTTTTCCAGCTGCAAGCAAGAAACCTCTCTCCCTATGCAGGGTTGCCACAACTGCAGTCCTATCCAGTCGAGCGATTTATCTCTGTCAAGCCAGTAAAATGATAATGCCAATTAAATCACACAAATAATTGCTGTTGTATCCCAATGGAATTCCCCTGTATATTCAGGTGGAATAGGAATGAAGGATGGACAGAGAAGAATGAATGATAGTATGATGAACTCTCTTTTCCCACTTTGGATGGCGTCTCTACAGAAGATGCTGCTTGACTTCTAAGGTGTTTCCAAGTAAGAATTTTTAGGGGAAAGGATGGAATTAAAAATGTTAATTTGGTTTAGCCAATACCCATAAATGCCATGCATTCCTGCTCTAGACAAGAGTCAAAGAAGGTTGTGCTGGCTGCCTGGCAAATATGTATAACCTCATTTGATATCTCTGTACCTCAGCCTTCCTCCAAGGAGTCTAGCTCTGACTGCATGGAATTATCCCACTTCCAGGTTTCTGGAGTCATAAAGTAGACTTCAATTTGAATAGCGAGTAGGCAAGGTCAACCAGTAATAGAAGCTTGTTTACCAAGGAAAACTGGGGTACTGCCTCATCTCCATTGTATATCTGACTCCTTTTTTTAAAAAAAATCAGGCTGCAGAGAGAAGACATAAACATTTTGTCAGGGGCAAAAATAAACATTTTTGCCCCTAGCCCTGCTCCCCATTAACTGTCCCGACTTCTCCCTTGCCAAAGACAAGTGTCCCCAACTCTCATTGTCAGCTAATTAACTCCATGGACATGTTGGAATTTGAATCCAGGTCTCCTTGTTCCAAGACCAAAATTCTACCAACTGCATAGCATCCCATTATCACATTAACATTGCACTTGCTTTTTTGGGGGCTTTCTGGTCAGACCTGCCTGGCATCTGCACTAGCATAAATCCACTGGTTGTATGCCGATCAGATATGTGCTGATAGGCAACCATCTCATTTATTTATTTATTTATTTATTTATTATTCATACTTATCAACCGCCCTCCTCACCAAGGTGACCCATGCAGGATAAATTATGTCTGATGAAAGTAATTCATTGCAAAGTGATTTGTACATCTGCAATTGATGCAGCAGCAGTAGCAGTGTGTGGTTGCATTTGTGTGAGTGTGAGTGTATGCATGCATGCATACATGTGTGTGTATATATATATATATACTCCAAGGAGTTCCCACAATTATTTATTTCATTTGTACCCCGCCCTCCTCCGAAGACTCAGGATGGCTTTACAACTAAAGTCAATTAAAACACATACATAAAAATTAAAATTCAAGTTAAAAACACTGAGGAGAGAGATGGAATATTTAAAAGAGCCAGGCGACCGAATTGGCCATCTGGCCCACTCCCCACACATACCCCACCAGCCAGGTCTTCAATCCTTTCCAAAAGGGCAGCAACTCTGTCTGGAGACGTAACTCTGTTGGCAGGAGGTTCCATAGGGTCGGAGCGGACACAGAAAAGGCCATTCTTCTCGTGTTAGAGAGATGAGCCTCTCTAGCTGAAGGTACGACAAGAGAGCCTCTCCAGTCCACTCTAGTGGGATGGACAGATGTTCTCAGGGTCACGTGGTCTCTTAGGTATCCTGATCTTAACAATCAACATCTTAACAATCAACATCTGATACATAATCTTCCTTACTCTTAATGGTTACTTCAAAATCTTAAATTGCTGTAATGGGATATGTCACAAATGTAACTTAGCTCCATGTCTTTTGTGTCAGTTTGCATTTTTGAATTTTATGCTGTAAGCCGCTCTGAGTAGGAGAGTTTTTCCTAGAAGGGTGGGATATAAGTTTAATAAATAAATAAATAAATAAATAAATAAAATTATTCAATTTGTTTATTTTTTTATTTTAAAGATTTTTTTCTTTTTTAATATGTTGTATGCCACCCAGAGTGGGAAAATATTCCAGATGGGTGGGATATTCCTTGATTGACCAGACTATCAAGGGATAAGTTCCTGCTGGTCACAACTCACTTTCCATTCCTTTTGCTGCCACACTCTTCTTCTCCAGGTTCGGCCCAAACCTTTTTGATTGGGTATTCCCATCTTTTGGTGGGCTTACCAAAGAGTCTTTTTACTCCTCTGGGATACCACTTGGCGACTGCTGCTGTTCAACACCTGTCTGTTATTCGAGAAACATGTCCAGCCCTGCACAATTTCCATTTATGATATCTGTCAACAGCTTTGTTGATTCCACTTTGTTTTCTTATCTTGGCATTGGGGATGTGGTCACAAAAGGATACCTTCAGCATTGATCTTTCCATGGCTGTTAAAACTCTTAATAGTTCTTCTTCCTCAGCCTTCGTTAATGACCATGTTTCACTCCCATAAAGAACCGCAGGTAGTACTGTCAAATTAAAAAGGTTGGTGCGTTGTTTCCTGTCAAGTTTCTCGTTTAGCAAGATTTCTTTGATGGAATTGAATGCTGCCCATCCCGCTTTCTTCTTTCTGGCTAGTGGGATATAAATGCAATAAATAAATAAATAAAATGTGTGCAAAGAAAATAAAAATTAATGTAGTAGAATGTCTGTCCAATATAGGCTGATCTGATATGATTTTCTGCAGTTGGGAGGGGTGGAGTCAGTTGGACATGGAAACAATGACCTTGCTGGCTGTGTAATATAGTACTAGGAATTAAAGCCCCCAAAAGTAAACTTTCCTAGTTAAAGAGCTTCGCATTATGCATACCCTGAGATGCTCAGAAAATATACCAGAGGTATGCCTATCTGTATAGAAAGGGACATGAATCTGTATACACAGACATACTTACTTAAACTTGTGTTGAAGTTAAATTAGAAGCCACCTTTGGAAAATACTCCTCTGTTTATATCCCTGCTAAGCAAAGTAAAATGTCCCTGCCACCTCTTGAACCCTGCCTGCCACATAATATTACAACCACATGATTTTAGATCTGGACAGACACCAGATTAAGAGGACAGAACGGCCTAATCCAATCTTGGATTTTATTCAATTAAACACTGAGGATGTAGACATGTAACCTTGTTAATATCACGTTTAGTTGAGGCAGAGAGAAAGAAAATTAAGATATACTTCATGTTGTTGCTAATTAGAGAAATTGAGATTTTGCATCTGTGTAATGCAGAGCAACATGTGGCACAAACAGATGTGAACTCATTACACAGCTGCAGCAAAGTAGATTGTGCCACAGCAACAACTAAAAATCTCAAAATCGGGGGGGGGGGGGGAATGTGTCAGAGGAGTGCAATGCCTCAGCCTCATTTTGATTTCCCCTCCAGCACCTCATGGTGTCTAAGATCGAGCTTTTCACTGAAACCTCTCAGAAAATGTGAGGAATATTTGCATTATGTGAAAAGTTTCTTTTTAATGCTTTGGTCCCTTTTCATGCTGTTTGGGGTGTTCTGGGAATCTAACAACCTAGCTTTTTCATCTCCAATGTATTCTGTTCAGATAGATCCCAGTCTCACATCAGCCTAATTTGGCTCTCAGCATGTTTACATGCTAGAACACTATTTCCCAATTAACCTGAGGGATGACCAGGACTTCCTTTTAATCTGCTCCCTGCTTGCCATCATGAGAACCGACATAAACATTCCAAATGTGTGCTGCAAGCTTGGATTATGGGGTAATGGCAGTTTAGCCAGATCCTTCACCTTTTTTTAAAATATAAAAAAGATTGGGATTGGGACTCCTTGCTCATGATCACTCATGCTTTGGTCACCTCCAGACTTGATTACTGTAATGCGCTCTACATGGGGCTGCCCTTGGCGACCATTTGGAGGCTGCAGCTGGTCCAGAATGCAGCTGCTCGGATAGTGATGGGGTGTGGGCGTTATCCTCGTGCCTCACCGCTGGTTCGGGAGCTGCACTAGTTGCCAGTATGTTTCTGGGTGCAAATCAAGGTGCTGGTCATTACCTTTAAAGCCCTACATGGAAGTGGGCCAGGATACTTAAGAGACCGCATCACCCCAAGAACATCTGTCTGTCCCACCAGAGCAGATCGGAGAGGCTCTCTTATAATTCCATCAGCTAGAGAGGCACATCTCTCTAGCACCAGAAGGAGGGCCTTCTCCGTGTCCGCCCCGGCCCTTTGTAACCTCCTGCCAACTAAGTTACGCCTACAGACAGAGCTACTGTACTTTTGGAAGGGCCTAAAACCCTGGCTGGCAGGGCAGGTGTGGGGCTGAAGCCTGAGGAAGAAGATGCCAAGGCCTAGCAGTGGCTGAGAACATTGCCCCCTCCTCTGGCCCCACAACAATGGCCCGAGGAAGAAGATGCCAAGGCCTAGCAATGGCTGAGAACATCGCCTCCTCCTCTGGGTCCACAACAACGGCCTGAGGAAGAAGATGCCAAGGCCTAGCAGTGGCTGAGAACATCACACCTCCTCTAGGCCCACAACAATGGCCTGACGGGAGTTAGTTTGTGTTCTCGTTTGGTTGTTTTATGTGGTTGCATTTTAACATTTTTATTGTACTGTTGTTGTATTGACTGTAAGCCGCCCTGAGTCGCCTCATTGATTGGGCAGCAATATAAATCTAAATAAATAAATACGGGGTCCCACGTTGGGTGGCTGATCTGATGGAATAGCCACCCCTCTCTCCCTCTTTTAAACTTTTTTAAACTTTTAAACTTTTTTAAACTTTTAAACTTTTTTAACCTTTTTAACCTTTTAAATCTTTGAGGTTTTTCTTTTTTTCTTTTCTTTTTTGTAAATATATAGTTTAATTTTTTTAAGTTGATTTGGTTTCTGGGTTTGTGGGGTACTGGTTTAAGTGGGATTTTTTTTAGAGTTCTGAAATGTTTTGTGTATTATGCTAGTTTGATTGTAGCTGTATATTTTGTGTTCTTTTTGTATTGTTGTTAGCCGCCCAGAGTTCCTTAGGCATGTGGGGCGGCATAAAAATCGAACAATTAAATTAAATTAAATTAAATTATGTAGAGCCCTCAAGAAGGTGTTGGAAACAAAGAGAACAACAGCAACATCTCCAGGAGGGGCCAGTGAAGCATGGACACTGACTAGCAGTCAGTAATACAAACCATCCATAAATGGTGTTGGTTAGCTTGGGATTGAGTTAAAGTTCTGATGCTACTAAATTACTAAATTAGTAATACTAAATTACTAAATAGGGAAGAATCAATATGGGAAAAAATTGAAAGAAGGGAATTTTCAAAAATTGGCAAAGCAATGTTTTTAAGTGAAGAAAAGGAAAAAAAGAAAAAGAAAGTACAGTGCAAAATGATAAAAACAACTATAGAAGAATGGAATAGAGTAAAGAAAGATCTTATCCCAGGTATTTCACCTATCATAGAATTAGAAGACTTTAACAACTTCCCAATAAAGATAGAAGGACTAAGAGTATTTTAGTAGAAAAGGGGGTTTTATTATTGAAAGACTGGGTTAAAATTTGTGGAGATCAAGAAAAAAGGGAGCTGTTTTTGCAATTGGAGATAATTTGGTTTAAGACTCTTCAGATAAATAATTGGAACAAGAAATATCTACATGATAATGGCTTAAATAGAGAGATCACAGCATTCGAAATACTTTTGACCAAAATAAGGAAAGGGGACATAGGAATCAAAGGGATAGTAAGCAAGATTTATAAAATCCTGAATAAAGGTGGAAAAATACAAGAAGTATTGAAAAATAGGTGGGAACAAGAATTGAACGAGACAATTACAGAAGAAAACTGGCAGAGGAAGTGGAGGAGAAGGATTATGAGAACTATGTCCATTAGAGTGAAAGAACATAACTATAAATTACTATGGCGGTGGTATAGGACCCCAATTGGGCTGCACCAGATGGATAGAAGGATGAGTGACAAATGTTGGAGATGTAAACAAGCAGTGGGAACATATGTACACATGTGGTGGAGTTGTGATTGTTTAAGAAAATTTTGGGGGGAAATTGAAAGCGAAATGAAGAATATATTCAACATGCAGCTTGAATTGGGGCCAGATACAACTTTGCTAACAGAGGTGGATAAGTTTAAAATGAGTAATGATAACAAAGAATTAATGTCTGTGATGTCAACGGCTAGACTATGTATCGCGAAAAATTGGAAAAATGATATATTGCTAAAAATACAGGATTGGTATAAAGAAACGTGGGAGCTGGCACTTAATGATAAGCTTACATGGGAGCTAAATATTAGAAAAGGCAGAGTCCAAGTCAACAGATTCTGGAGAATTTGGAAACCATTTGTTGAACATGTAATGGTTAAAAAGAAGGGTATCACTCCTGTACCGGATCAAAGTGATTTTTGGAAATCATGAGTTGTTACAATCCCCCGGACAATGTAAATAGCACAAGGGTGGTAATAAAAGTGTGAACTATAGTAGAGTAGGAAAATAAATGTATTTGAAAATCAGTTGAAAAGTTGATATCAATGATGGATAACGTATTTTTACCTTACGTTTGATTTTGTTTGGACTTTTTTTACGTATATATCATGTGTATTGTACTCATTGTAGAACATGTGAATGTGTTATTTCCTTCATGTACGAGTTTATTTTTTATATATATCTTTCTTTGTTTTCTTTTGTATACCTATAAATAAAATTATTTTTAAAAGAAAAACAAGTTCTGATGCTACCAGCAGTCTGTGGATGTCCAACTCTCAGTGATGGCAATTTGGTGTCAGGCAGAGACTGAGTATGTCCGAGCGGGGGCTAATAGGGGAAGAAGAAGCCAGGGCAGAATGAGGACCTTGCTGCCCCTCCCCCTGTGCCTCTACCAACTGCCACGGGAAGAAGAAGCCAGGGCAGGATGAGGACCTTGCTGCCCCTCCCCCTGTGGCCACCCCAACATATTGTATTGTATTGTATTGTATTGTATTGTATTGTATTGTATTGTATTGTATTGTATTGTATTGTATTGTATGTAAGCCGCCCTGAGTCGCCATGGCGAGTGGGCGGCAATATACATTTGAACTAATAATAATAATAATAATAGAGGCAACTCAGCCCCTCGAAGAACTGGGCCATGGGCCAGTCATGTGGTTCAGCGGGCCAGTCACATGGTAAAACATGCCTTGCAATCTGTTTTGCAACAGGATGAGATAGAAATTTTAGGCTGTCATTTTGTCTGCTTAAACCAGGGGTCCCCAAACCATGACCCATGGGCCAGATCCAGCCCCTGATGCCAATTCATCCTGCCTGCACTACCTTCATTGCTCTCGGAAGTGGAAATAAAATGTGCCCATATGGGCTGTTTTACTTCAACTTCTGGGAGTGACGAGGGCAGCACAGATTGGATGGATTGGATCCAGCCCATGGGCCGTAGTTTGAGCACCCTTGGTTTATGGAAACAATGGCTGGGAAGGCCTTGCCCACTACGCTTGCACTCTCCATCAGGCTGCTCCTTTTTCTTCAGATCTGATCTCACACTGTCATGATTCCTGCACAATTAACTGAAGAAACCAACTGCCACATAATGGGATGAGACAGATCCATTTTTTAAAAAAGAGTTTGCTGTATTAGGAAAGGATCAGTCATTTAGTGCCTATTAGCCACAACTATGGATTAATTGAAGATACCCTAAACAGCCAACATGAACACTAAGCAAACACAAACATTTAACATTGGCCAATCAGGACTGTAAACTGAAGACTACATTTTCCTTCATACACTAAACCAGTGGTTCCCAACGAGGGGTACACAGCCCACAGGTGGACTTCAAATCCCAGAAGCCTAAGTCAGTACATTGGCTGATCAGTGCTTTGGGGAAATGACTTAGGCTTCTGGGAATTGAAGTCCAAACACCAGCATTTGGGAAACACTGCGACTAAACTATACTGTCCATTGGGATGTAATTGGCTTGTCTTGTGTGTAGACTAAATTTTATCCCAACCTCTGTGTGCTGCTTTTCTTTGTACCTCCAGCCAGAAAGGAACCTTTTTTTTTTCAATATAGGGCAATGAGGAGAGAGAAGATAATGATTAGCACCATTCTGTTTAACAAGCCATATCCCCAGCAACACCACGAGAGGTGGAATCTGAAACCTACACTTCTAACTTGAGTCTTAGCTCCCATTGTTTGTGATCTTTTAATGCTCTGATTAAAGTGCCAACCATGCTTGCCTTGGATTGAAGATGTCTTAACACTGTCTGATCAAACAGCCAAGAAGTGGTACTTCACTAAAGATGCCTTGGTAGATTTATAGATGTGGGAGGTTAACAGAGACACAAAGCAGATTTGGCAGAGATGTATAGGAAAGTTACTTTTCTGGACTGCAATTCCTAGAATATTCCAGTCACCACAGCCAATCTTTGTTTAAACTACTGTAGGCCAGGGATCAGTTGTTAAAAATAAGCCTATCATAGCATTTAACCCAGCTGTTCATGACATGGAATGTTTATGAACATTCCAACCACTCATATTTATTTATTTAACTTGTAACTATCGGCACACAAAGCCAAGATAGATAGTGCTGCATGTGTTGATGATAAGGGCCTCAGTGGAGAAAGGGGGAGGGAAAACATTTGAATTACTGATAAGCTGCCAGACTGTATGTCAATATTGTGAATTAGAGTGATATGAATGGTGTGTGGTGACATGTGTAGCTAGTGTGAAGCTTACAGCATATGAGGCAGGGAAAAAGATACAGATTCAGGGATATAATTATACACAGAAAAATAATATATACACAAATGTTAATAAATCTTCATACAGATACATAAATGTCTTCTGGAAAAAAAATCCTGAGCCCTGGAAATACTATTGATGCATTTGGCTTTAATTAGTAACCACACTCTTGGCTACTTTTAATTCGTATGGCTTAAAGCAGCATGCCAAATTCAGACTGAACACTGAGATCACCCCCACAGACTCCCCCTCCCCATTCCTGACATGGTGTGGCAGCTGCCAAACACACTCAAAGAATTAAACCAGTTCTTATTCTGGGTTTGGTAAGTCCCTTGATTAAAAGTTGCTGGATCTTAGAGGTGTACACTTGCACAATGGTTATTTCAGGAGGAGATTCATAATTGAATCCCTTCTGCCTGCCAAAACATTAAGATGATTATTTATCTCAGAAATACACACCTACATGTAGATGCTTACTTCTCCAGAGAGATGGGGAATAAGACCCAGCTTCTTTCAAACAGCTCTTAATTGCACTTGTGTGGCAAAAGAGAGCTAGTATAGATTTAACATAAACCATTCCGTGCCACCACAAGTATTAATGCTGCTCAGCTTGCACCCATTAATCAAGGTCTCTTTCCTCTCTTCTCCCCCTCCCTCCTCCCACCACTTCCTTTCTCCTCTTTCATACTCTGAGGGCGCTGAACGCACAGCGGCAACACTCCTAACCTCATTGTGAGGCAGTTGAGGCCTTCAATGGCACAGAGTGTGCCGGCTGTTTCATTTCATAGACTTTGGGGTCAGTTTTTTTGCCATCTCTGTTAAACTGCATTGCAAAAGCAATTTAAAATAACTTAAGCAAATCATGAAAGATGCAATATGAGGGGAAGGTGGTGAATAATGGTTAGCCTAAAGCATCGCAACAAAGAAATTGCGTTTCCCTTCAAGCCTCTTCTTGTGAGTGGGAGCTTTCATTATGACTTCGTTTTTATCTGACCCTCACTCTTGAGTTTGGTTGCTTTCTTTCTGGTACAAATTAAAACAAAAGCTACTCACAATGCAGGCCAAACCGTGGAATGATAAGTTTAATTGCAGTTAACCCTGTCCCTTTTACATGTCCTTGCAGTCTAACAGTACAAATCAATGAAAGTCTATTTAAAAGTAATATCATTGGGACTTATTCTGAGGTAAATGTGAACTCCCCTATGTCACTTGGAGGACCCTGAATAGGCTGAGAGTTGGAGTCCCTAAAATGCAAGACCAACATGCTCAAGTGGGGGTTACTAGCGGACAACAACACACAGTGTAAATGTGGAGAGATACAGAATCCGGCTCATTTACTGGTCTGCTAATTGCTGCCAGAGACATGCATCAATGAGGACTTGGGTTTGAGCAACAATAAAGCAAAGAAAGTGGCTTCATTTTGGCAGTCCAAGGTTTGACTGGAACACGAAGGAAGATGAAGCATGTATAGGAATTTGCAACTGTAATGAACCGTCTCTAGGATAAAACGGTAATTAGAAGCCAGGGCAGGATGATGACCTTGCCGCCCCTCCCCCTGTGCCTATACCAACTGCCAAGGGAAGAAGAAGCCAGGGCAGGATGATGACCTTGCCGCCCCTCCCCCTGTGCCTATACCAACTGCCAAGGGAAGAAGAAGCCAGGGCAGGATGAGGACCTTGCCGCTCCTCCCCCTGTCCCTATATCAACTGCCAAGGGAAGAAGAAGCCAGGGCAGGATGAGGACCTTGCCGCCCCTCCCCCTGTGCCCACCCCAACATATTGTATTATAATTTAATGTAATGTATTGTTTGTAAGCCGCCCTGAGTTGCCACGGTGAGTGGGCGGCAATATAAATTTGAACTAATAAATAAATAAATAAATATGTGCTCAGCTGCAAACAGAGATTAATAAAAATAATTCTGTTGGACTCAACAGTCTTGCAGTCAAGAAATCAAGAAAAAAGTTGAGATTCATTTGGAATACGGTGCTAGAAAAGTTTTGCAGACACCCTAAACTGCTAAATAGGAAAAAAGTGGGTCCTAGAGTAAATAAAATCTGAACTGTCTCTGGAGGCAAAAATGATGTTGCAAAAGTTGTCATACATTGGGCACATCATGAAAAGAAGATTTTCTGGGAAAGACAAGAAGGCTGGGGAAGTTGATGGTAGCATGAGTCCAAATGTGAGATGGATTGGATCCTAATGAACCTCAGGTTCGAGTTTGCAAAAGTTGAGGAAAGGTCATGTTTGGAGCTCTTCGTTCATAGGATCACCATAGGTCAGAGACAAATTGTAAGAACAACAACAATCCTAGTGAAAATACTGTTTTCATACCACCCAAGATTTATTGTTAGGAGAAATGAAGCTCACCTTTTGAATTAGTACATTTGCAGTTCAGAGAAATAAGGTGTACATAAAACTGTTACACATTAGAATTAGAAGGGGCTGCAGTGGCTCAGTGGTTAAGAAGCTCGCCTTGTTATCTGGAAGGCCGGTAAGCTGGCAGTTCCAGACCCGCATGATGGTTTGAGCACCTGTCATCAGTCCCAGCTCCTGCCAACCTAGCAGATTGAAAGCAAGAAATTGCAAGTAGATAAATAGGGACCACTTCGGCTGGAAAAAGATATTGGGGACATGAAAGGAGCCTCATTCAGGTGTCCTCTGAGCGGAGTTTCTCCAGGAAAAATCCTTTCAACCCAGAATAATTTCTGACAGAAAAATATTATTACTATTAGAAGAAAGAGCCTCCTTGAAGACTGCAGTATTGTGGTAACAGCAAGCTTGTGTTGCCAGCTAATCTTTCTCACATTAAGTCAGGTGAAAGGAAATGCAGAATGAACTCGCCAAAAGGTGTCTTCATTTGAGCAGTTGCACATCTGGCTTAGATATGGTAAAAGAAGAATTAGAATTATTAAAAGGCATGCATACATTTGGGAGAAGGAAGAGGTGAGACTGTGAGCTGGTTGCTGTTACTGCATTCTGACTTTCAGTTGAACAGACCTGTTATAGAGTGACTGCGTTCAGTGTGTCATACTCTCAGGTAAAGGTGTGAAAATCTTAGTCTCAATTGTGCTGCATTTTTCAAAATCTTATCTTCTCTTGGTTTATTACATTGCAATTTTTTTAGTGAACCCACTAAAAGTTAATTAAATTGTTTGTCCTTTTAACTTTTCAGTCTTTGTGAGGAAAAATGTGCATGAAAAACCCTTTGCCTGTGTGAGAAGGCAAAGGGTTTTTCATGGACATTTTTCTTAGGCAAAATGTGCAAATAAATGTGCCCATTGTAAAAACCAATTCACACAATAGGAAAACATGTACAAAGATGTGTACAGTAATACCTCGGATAACGTTTACCTCGGATAACGCTAAAATCGCATAACGTTAAGTAATCTGGGGAGGAGAATTGGATCGAATAACGTTAAGGTCCTATGGGATGTATCGGATACCAACCGCTAAAGCCTGTGCCGTTACAATGTATCTCTATGGAGCTTTAACGTTATCTGATACATCCCATAGGATTTTAACATGCATCGGATAACACTAAAAATCGGATAACACCAAGACTTGTGGAACCAAGTCTTAGCATTATGCGAGGTATTGCTGTATTTGTTTCATTGTGGAAAGAACAATGAAAGATTTGTAGTGAAATAAACCAAGAGAAAATGAAGATAAGATTTTGAAAAACGCGCACAATTGAGATTAAGATTTTCACACCTTTACCTGAGAGTATGACACACTGAACTCAGTGACTCTATAACAGGTCTGTTCAAATGTAAGTCAAAAGCTAAATCCAAATGTTACATGAAAGATGTCTACCTAGATGGCAAGACTTCTTCCTTCCTTCAACTGCAATCCACTGAGATTATTTCTCCGCTAAACATGTGCGTGCAGTTGAAGTTTATGATCTCTAGAGGACTAAGCAGACATTGTCATTAGGCTGGGTAAGGAGTTTGTTTCAGAACACAAGTTGAAGAGGCAAGTTTGCTATTTCCCAGGCCCATGGCAACTACACAGGGGCACACATTAAAGACCATGCCAACCATAGCATTTCCAGGTCATGCCTACCATAGCATTTTAACTGTAAGGAGTTATCTGAGCCAAGCATGGAAGAAATAGCTGACTCCATGCTCAGATTAGTTGACAAAGTGAGCAGCTGCCTCCTTCTCTTGTAGCAGCAGATGCTTCAACATTATGTACTCCACAGGGACTTCTCTGTAGTCCATGAAAGTTTATGGGCCCAAATAAATAGGCCAAATAAATAACTGAGTCAAATAAAAGGGACTAAAAGAAAGATCACAGCCCTATTAGTCTTAAAGGTGGCACAGGACTACAGAAGTAAAATTTCTTGAGAGAGAGAGAAACGTGAAGACACAGGAAAATAACCCTTTTTATATAAAAAATCTATGGGAGGGATGTGGAGAAAATTAAAATATATTCAATATTTATTTTCATATCAAGCCTAGACTTATTTTACTGTTTTAGTAAAATCCTTCATCTATAATATAGTTGGCATGTGAAATTATACTATTTGGCATACTTGCACAATTTCAAAACTAAAAGCCCCAATTCTGTATTAGCAAAATTGTGAACTGATATTATAATAAACACAGAGATCTGTATTGCTATGTTGTATCCATTGCTGGCTGAAAAGCTTAGTGGTTTAGGAATCTGACTGAAAGTTGAGAGTTCAGTTCCCAACTATGTATCCCAGAAAAGCCACCCTGTGTGGCCTTAAGGCAAGCTGGCTGGTCCCAATTCACCCCTAGAAAACCCAGAAAAGGCTTGCCATCACTCAGAATTGATTCAATGGCTCATTATTATTAATAATATTATCATTGTTATTATGTGTATCAATCTACTAGCAATGAAACATGCCCCCCATCCCCAGTCTCATGAACTCTGAATCAATCACTAGGCACACAAGTTGCATTTTAGATTTGAAAATTATTTGCCACCCAATCCACCCCAGGAAGCAGGCCACAAACATCTGTTGGTCAAAACATGGGCCACTTTATTAATAAACATAACAATATAATATTAACATGACCTGCCATGGGATATCATAGTGGGTAAATGGTATTAATTTATGGGTATATCTACCCATATCCAGATTATTGATTATGACCTTGTATGGAGTGATGACATCTCACTCCATAACTCTAGGATCACTATTTCCTTCAGGCTAACAAGCCTGCTTCCTTGTAATTGAGGGTTCCTTCCCATGACAGTAGATGCATCCAGTGCCTCTGTCCTTCTGTTATGGTCCAGAACCCCAATTACGTATGCTCAATTAACATAGTTTTTATTACCATTTATCGCACTACTGCCACCAAGGTTGCTCATTTACAGAGAGACACCCCCAACTCAAGCCGCTAATTTGACCTCATTGCCCCATCACAGGTCACTGAGGAATTTTTGTAAACCTTCCTCTGATAAATGTACTCCATCCAGCCTGCAAAGGCCAGGAAACTCAATTTTGATTTCGGGATGTTCAATAACTGTGCTGAATCCTTTGGCCATAAACTTAGCCATGGCTTTGTTCATGCTGAGGTGCACCTTGTCAATTCTGTGTGGGTCTCCAGTGCAGCGCCAAGTAAAACAGAGGTCGGACCACCAACACTTTATGAGGGGCCAGGTCCCTTTTGATGATCATGCTCAGTTCAATGCCCTTCATGAGGCACAAATCATTGCCACCCAGTTGGATGACCATAATATCCGGAGGCGTGCCTCCCCTTTTCTGAGTTCACAAATGACACCAGCTCTCCCCAGTGCATGCCCTGCTTCCTGTGCCAATCCACATACACTCTGCCATGAAGACAACGGCCCTTGCCACATGCAGAGCGGGTCACATGATATTCAGCCCAGAAAATGCAGCTGTGTCCAATGATCACAATCTGCTGTGGGCAATGAGGAACACGACTTGGAAAGCAAGGAAAAAAGCATCAGTCTTTTGTTCAATACTTCATATGTCTAATATATGTTCGGTAAACCCAGGACTTCCACCAGCCCACCATTTGAATGTCCTCGTGGAAATAACTCACCTCCGCCACGGTGGATGCGGCCCTGATCCAAAACGAGTGTGAGCCACATGCTGACTCCTAAATGAGTCAAGAGTCTCTTGGTTACTGCCCAGAACTGGTATTATGTAAATGGGCTACGATCCGAATGTCAGAATAAAGGGCCAGTGTCGGTTCCTTGCAGACTGAGATGTGCCTCTAAGGCAACACAAGGGCAAACAGAAGCATGGCCAATGCAAAGCAAAGTTACTCGAGCATCCTTGCCGAGTTGATCAGTTTTTGACTGGCGGATCATCAACTCCAGCCCCCAGTCACCAAGTCTCAACAGGAGGTGCATTATATGGGATGTGGATTCCTTTCCCTCCCTTTCTTCAAAGACACCTCTGAAATTTTAGTTTTTCTCTGTAAGAGGAACTATTTTCCCCCTCTAATATCCCACTTTATTTCTAAAATGTTCTTCCCTCTCCCAATAAGGCACTATTTTCATAGTTCATTCATTCATTCATTCATTCATTCAATTTGTATACCGCCCTACTCGGTACAACCGACTCAGGGCGGTTTACAGAGACCATACACATAAGACAATCAAAAGAGTACAACATAATCAAGGTCATTCAACTTAATACAATACAATACAACAATGCAATACAGTAGTGCAGTAAAGCACAACCACACTACGAAATAAAGTTACAATACAGTATAATGAAGCAAAATCACACTGCAAAAAGGTTACAAATCATAAGTTACAAGATATGAAGTTACAAAATAAATTCCAATACATATACAGTATATGACATAGCAAATAAATAATAACATAACAGTCACAGTCTCACAAGCAAGGGCCGGAGGAAGGTCGGGAGTGTCTTCCGCCGCCCGCCGCCGCTGGTCTTTTATCGGCTCTCTGGGACAAGGTGGACGAGCCCGGAGGGAAGGCGGGGGCAAGAGCTCAACCGGCCGCAGCTGCGCTGGCCGGCGTCCTCAGGCTCAGTTGTTTCAAATGAGAGTGTTTGTTTCTTTTCTGTTTTTTTCTCTAGCACTGCCCATCATTAACTGTGACTGGGATAAACAGTACTGGCATGCAAACATAAATAAGATATATTACATTTCCTTATGAACATTTTCCAAATGGCTCCTTAATTGTGGTAGGTGAGTTATGTAATGACAACCTGGTTGCTGAAGGCAGAGAGCCCTTAAATTTCAACATGCTATCAAAAATAGACACCATAAGGTAGAAAAGAGTGGTGACCGTCTTCTTTCAAGAACCTGATCAAAACGTGTCTGAATTTGTGTTTCTGCGTGTATATGCATATTATTAACATTTGCCCCATTGTCAATTAGCCCGAGTGATCTTGTTAAAAACCACTAATAAACAACCTTTAGTGGCTGGCCCAGCGTGCCACCTGTTCAGCTCCAGTGGCGAGAGAACCTCAGTGAAAAATTAACTGCCTGAAATTAACTTCAAGCATCCAAGTGATTAAACCATTGTGCGGTGTTTGTGTACCTTACTCCTTTCTTCAGCAATTAAGGCTCTATTGATCTGATAATGTGAGGAAAGGAACCATCAAAAGTAACACGCATCCAGGCTGTTATAATGAAGAGTGATCATTTCTTGTTCCGGAGTGTGCATCATTCAGCCAGAGGGATTGATCACCCATGTGTTCCCTCCACACTATTTCCTTTTGGTTTTTTCACTTCCCCTAGACCACAACACCATTAAGACTTTGCTTGCCCACCCACAACTTTGTATCAAAAGCATGTATTTAAAAGACCAAATAATTGAATTAAGGTAACTAGATTTATGGTGTTTAGAAACAAGGGCATCCATTTAACTCTATTAGAGGTGGTCGCTTCTAATGCCAAGGAGGAACTGATGGGGGAGATTTTTTAAAAAACGATTAAAATGGTGCCCTCTTTAGAATTGTAGGAAATCAATCTCTCTCTCTCTCTCTCTATTGAGCACATATGCATGCACATGCATGCACAAATGCAAAGGAATAAAATTTTAAAATATTTTAAAGTACTGTACCAGTCAAACCTCGCATAAAGAGCGTCTCGCTTAAAGAGTAACTCGCTTAAAGAGCAGAATTTTCTCTGAATGTTCACTTCGCTTAACAAATAAAACCAACCAAAAACTCGCTTAACAAATAAATCGGGGTTCACAATCCCCCCACACACACACACACAACTGGTCACTTACAATGGTGTTTCGCTTAAAGAGCAAACTCACTTAAAGAGCAATCCTGTGGAACGCATTATGCTCTTTAAGCGAGGTACAACTGTAACATGTTGTGAGGGTTATATTGTTACAAAATTCTGCACCTGTCCCCAGTGACCTCCAATGCATTAATTTATTTTGTTACTTGTGAAGATGGTGTAAATTTGTACATAAAAATAAAGAATATAAATTGAGAAGTGGTTTTTTAATGCATTTATGCCAGTAAAAATATTTTCCTTCCCACATTTGCCACCTTATTCATAGATGATAAAAGAGCATTTCAGCAATGTTTCCAGAGGAGGTTAATTTTTTGAATGGTTTAACAGGGATGTACGTCTTGGTTTATTTCATTCATCCAACTGAAAATGAAAATCTTTAGAAGTCTCTCTCTCTCTCTCTCTCTCTCACACACACACACACACACACACACACACAGACACACACACACACACACACACAGGACGAGATTATGAGAGACTGGGACAGTGTGCACATTATCAGATTTCTTTTGTGTATCAAAACTTACAGAAGTACGTAATTTATTTCAGTAAAAGAAAGACCCTTGTATTTTTCAAAGAAAACCTCATCTTTCACAGAAAACCTCATATTACACAGAAAACAAGGTCGTCTGTGTAAAATACTTTAAAAGGAACAAAGCCACTTTTTTGCTAATGCTGCTCACCAAAAACAGGCCCTAATCTTCTCAGGATAGTGGTTGCTGTTGTTGTTGTTGTTGTTGTTCAGTCATACAGTCAATTCCAACCCTTTGTGACCCTATGGACCATTGCCTGCCAGGCACATCTGTCCTCCACCATCCTCTGCAACTCGCTCAGTTCTGTGTCCATTGTCTCTACAATACCATCTAGCCATCTCATTTTTGGCTACCCCCCCCTTTTCTTTTGCCCTCCCCCTTTCCAAGTATCAAGGCTTTCTCAAGTGAATCCCCTTTTCTCATTTGATGTCCAAAGCACTTTAGCTTTATCTTTACTATCTGACCTTCTAAGGAGCAGTCAGGGTTAATTTCTTCTAAGATTGGCCTATTTGTTCTCCTCGCTGTCCAGGGCACTATCAAAGCTCTCCTCCAACACCACATTTCAAAGGCATCTATCCTTCTGTGTGCAGCTTTCCTAATGGCCCAGCTCTCACAACCATACATTACCCCTGGGAATACCATTGCTTCGACTGCAAATTTTTGTTTGCAAAGTGATGTCTCTACTTTTAACTATGTTCCCCAGGTTTCTCATTGCTTGTCTCCCAATAATTTTTTTTATTTCATTGCCTTTTTATTTCATTGCTTCAATCACCATCTGCAGTGATAGTACAGGGGCTAAAAAAATTACATTATTTTGGTTGAGTTTTGGCATACTGAGACATCCTCCTTTTTTATCATGAAAAATAAAAATTGTGAACATTTATTACATCCATAGTTTAAAGGTAACTAGCCTTTACATTGAGAGTGGTGGTCCTTCCTTGTTTTGCTGTTCCTGCAACTGTTTCTGTCTTTTTCATATTGCAGCAATAGAAACACAGAGGTATGAAAGAAAACCTACTTTTAAATAACCACTCTGAAATTATTTGGAGAAAGAAAATTTCCTCTCAAGTTCTGCTACCTGTTATCAGTTCCCCTTGGCTCTTCTTCGCTCAGCCAAAATTTAGCAATTCTGAATCTTCAGATCACCAAATATCATGAGGAACAGAAGTGCCACTACTCTGGATATTTTTGTATTCTCACTTCCTCCTAATACCAAACAAAAACTAAGGATTACATTATGACACCGTGAATTTTTCCTGTTCTTCACTCATAATATTAAGAGACAGGAATGTGGAAGATCAGCCTTCAACACAGTGGCATTGCATCATTCCTTTAGTCATTATATGGATAAGAGAATAAAAAGGCATAGAACAGCAGCTATTCTTTGTTTCTTGTAATACTTTCTCGGCATCTTCCAGATGTACATTTTTCAGGATGCTGGGAGTACTATGTAATGTTCACCAGGAGGCAGAAATTAGTGTCCCCACTGCACCACCACCACCTCCTCCTCCTCCTCCTCCTCCTCCTCTTCTTCCAGTTGTATCCAAATCTAAATATTGACAATCATCATGGCAATCAGCCATGAAGACTGTACTGAGAATATAACGCAGTGGCCTTTCATCTGCCTTCCACATCACAGCATGACACCCATACGACTGATCCAGTTCCGCAGATCACTTTCTGGTCCTGAGCCCTTTTGGCACACAAAGTCCTCCTCAGCTCCAGGCCACGGATTTATGAAGCTGCTGTCCTCCATTCAAGTGGGATTTTATCCACTTGGGGACCATCACCCTTCCCTGTGGACTTTGGCACCCAAAGCTGATAGTCCTCAGGGTTGTCAGGTTAGTTAACCACTACCTGACATTTGATGTTGAGTCGCTAGCAGTATGGTCTACTCTATTGCCATAGCAGGATAACCTAGCCAGACTTCCAGTGTTCTCTAGCCACTACCTAATTTACACGATTGTGATCTGTGCAATCTTTGCAAATGGGACAAGGCAGAGTAAGGATGGGGTTACTTCAGATTTCTCAGTAATCTGATATTGCTGATCTAAATGCTGTCTACAACAAAAGTTTACCTACCTACAGAAATGTCATCTGGATATCCTGAAGCAATGGCACCAAGGTACTTTTATCATCCTGAAAAGGTGTAATGTTGCTAGGTATGAAGACATAGGGTAAAGTCTCAAATAACTACTATCCCTGGGTCTCCAAGGAAACAAATTTGAAGATGAGTGGCATGAGAAGAGAAGGCTTGATTTTGTGTGTGTGTGTGTTTGTGCGTGATGTGACTTTACATTTTAAAGTTTGCAGCATTGGAACACATCAGCTGTGATCACTGGGTTAGCCTGAACATTGTTTGCATTGTTCACCCATTGTCAGCACATGCAAATACAGACACAAAAACTTAGAGCAAGGGGAGAGGATTGTGGACAGACCTGATGGATGCATACACTTGAGCTTATTACTGTTAAGTTATTTGTAGCAGCAGCACACCAAAGCAGGGCAGGTTCTGGGCAATTTTATGTCTGAATGCAAGTCTCCCAGTTCACACACTTGGACTAGACATGAGAGAGAGAGAGAAAGTCAATTTACATTAAAAAAAATGAGGAAGATAATGTGCTCAGGAGTCTTGGTAAAGTTGGTTTAGAAAGAAGTAGTCTTTTTCCAGCCATATGGAGCTCAAAAAGAGAGAGAAGGCCAGAGCAAACAAAGGCCTTAACACATGCAAATAAGATCATGTGATCTCTGAGGCAAGAAAAAACCTTTCAAAATTGCAATTACAGGCAAATAATGCAAAACAACTATCTTTAGATCAGGCTATTCTTTCTTGCCCCTCTGGTCACTGCATGCTAGGGTTGCACTAGAATGCTCAACAATTTCAGCCTTGTGCACACTTGAACAATGTGCAAGCCCACCCCAACAGGAGGGAAAGCCACTTCATGGCGCTGCACCAAGGTAAAGTTCAGCAAAAGTATTTCATGAGGTGACTCTGGAGAAGTGTAGTCAAGAGAAGCCAGAGTTCATGTTCTGAGAGAGATTTATGAGTCCAAGGGGGTCCAAAGGCAAGGTCAAGTCCAGAAATGAGGTCCAGGGTCCGGCAGGGAGTTCTGTCAGAGTTTAAGGCAAAGGTTGTCAAGGATCCAGCATAGGGTTGCCCAGCACAAATGTTGAACCAACAATTCGGGATGTCTTTGTATGCTACTTAAGAAGACAGCAAAACACTCAAAGCTAAGGGCTCGCAGTTGGCAGTTTCCTTTGAAATTGACCTTGGACTGATTTCCAATGCAGATGTAACTCTTTATGCAGGTGTTTCCTGTAGCACTCCAAGGTCAAATGTTCAGGCTCCAAACTGACAGATGGAGAGTCCACAATTGCTGGGTTGGGAGCTGACATTTCTGACAGCTCAGCGTTAGAAGGAACCTGATTGAGGTTCGAGGCAGGTGGAACGAAATCCTGAGCAGACTCCTCGTCAGAACTGTCCAAGTCCAAGGAGGGGGGCATGACAAACAGGAAGACTATCACCATGATGATAGCCAATATCCAGAATGGATATGGCAGCTGAAAAAGAAGCACACTTGACCCTACTGTACAAGACAAAGGATGACGCACCAACGCAAATTGCACAAGCACTTGCAGCAACAGAGCAGAATCTCCCCGTGGGTTAAAGGTGAGCCATGTACTAGCCCCAGAAGTATGATAAAGTCTGAGGAACTCCCCATTTGTCATCTATGATGTAGGGAAGTCTGAGCAGAAAGCAAGCCCAAGTTTTATCTGGTTACCTGGATTTCCTGAAAACATTTAGCCCCATTCTCCTTGGGCCCTTTTCCACAACCAGCAAGGCACAGAAACAGTTACATTCCCTTACCAGATCTTGGCTTTCACATCTGTGGCATCAAAACAGCCTAACCCTGTTCTCAAGTTTTGGCTCTGAATCTCATAAGAATCTGTTCAACTGACAACCCCACAAAAATGAGTAATGTGTTGCTAAATGTCTGTTTCTCTCTCTCTCTCTTTCTCTCTCTCTCTCTGGTTTGGTTTTGCCTCCCATAAGGTTAAACTCTGCTTGCCCTGCTCTGCATTCCTGTTTCTGGATTTATCTTTTGAAATCCCTCCTACCAGTATGCTCTGGATCTGATTCCATCCCTTTTGCAGCTGGGTTCCATTTTAAGCTTGCCTTCTCTTGATCTAACAAAAATCAAATTGTAGGGACCCCTGTAAACAATCCTCTCTATGAGCTATATAAGAGGCAGGGCTGTTCAGTTGTATTCTCTAGGCCTCTAGGGTAACAAAATGGTATTTTGCATTACATTTAATAGCTAGGCCAACCGTGTGTGTTAGTTTTATGCATAGTTGTGGTTCTAAACTATTGAAGGTTTTTCATTGGAGATGGGATGCAAGGGAAAAGAGGGATGAAAATCTAAACTGTGAAGTAGACAGTAAGACAATATTTGCCTCCTAGGTAACATTATAACCCTGTATGAATGTAGAAGGAGGGTGTAGTCTTGAAGGCAGTGCAGCTGAGTAGAATATACTGCAGAATGACATGGATAATTACTTACATTTAGGTAGAGAATGGCCACCTCACTCCTTCTGAAAGAGAAGATTACACCAAAATCTAGAGGTGAATTTACAAAACAGTGTTAGGAAAATAAACCGAAATGTTTCTTTAAAGTATTTACTTTCCTTTTATAAGAAAAACATAAACATTCTCTTTCTCTTTTCTTTGGGATGAGAGGAGAGATACCACATGTTCTTCCCCTTTATAGAATCATAGAATAACTGAGTTAGCCTGTGAGGCCATTGAGTCCAATCTACTGTTCAATGCAGAGATCCAAAACAAAAGTGATCTGACAGATAGTTGTCCAATTTTCTCTTGAATGCCTCCAGCATAGGAGCACCCACCACCTCCAGAGGTAATTGGTTCCATCATCATGAAGGGCTTACAACCATTCCTCAAGGCACAATAGAAGAGAGGCATCAGTCCTTCCCCCAGCTACCATTGAATCATAAAATTGCAGAGCTGAAAGAGATCCAAAGGATCATTGAACTCAACCTCCTGACAAAGCAGGAAATCTAGAGCTAAATCATCCTTGACAAATAGCCATCCCACTTTTCTTCAAAAAGCTTTAATGAAGGAGAGTCTTCCACTTTCCAAGGTAGTCCATTCCATTGCCAAAGAGCTCTTATTTTCAGGAGGTTTTTACTGATGTTTAGTGGTATCTTCTTTCTTGTAACTCAACTCCAGCACTTAACATTTAGCTCGATGAGTCCAAACTTGTAATCTTTGTTAGAGCTATTTTTCCCTGTCAAACAAGCGAAGTGTTTTTCTATATCCATTTTCTGGTCCAGATATCATAAAGAGTTAAGCATGAAAACTCCAAAACAGGCAGCTCTGCTATGCCACGCCACTGCCCTTTCATCTTGTTGCTGGGCACACAACATACAGTAAACCATGTCTGTCTCTTGTTAACCCTTTAAGCTTTGGCCCCTGCCACTCGTAGAACTAACTCTAGTGAGCACCTTTCCAACCATAATGACCTGCCTTTATAATTTCCCACCCCTCTCTTTGATTGATGGCTATTATATGCATAACAACCCCCAGGTTTTCTTTTCCCCCTTTTGTTAGGATTTGCTAAAGCAACCTGCAAATTAATTTAATATCCTCCTTGGTTGGTAGCTATGAAACCAGGGCTCGAGGCTGATGATGCGTAAACCATTTGTGGCATGTATTTAATCTCCGGACAATGGATAGAGATGTTAGTGCATGCTACACTAAGTTCTATTTACGCTGGCTATTAAGTGCAGTCATGCTGAAGGCAATTGGAGCACATTACAAGGCCTAATGGGAGAGGAAGCTAAACAACAGTACATTAAAGACTGAAAATGAATTAAGAGGAAAGCTTGGTAGGGAAAGCAGACAAATAAAGGGTTTTGTCTATAGACAACTTATTGACAGGACAAACATTCAGATACTCCAAGTTCTCCAATCTAATTTTGATATGGGACATCACTCCAGAGGGATAGCTAAACACAGTATAGTCATTTTGTTCAGGAGCACTCAATGTCTGTAATGTCAGAATTCAATTCCCTAGTACTGCATGACAGAGTGAGCTCCCATCTCTGTCCCAGCTCCTGCCAATCTAGCAGTTTGAAAACAAGAAATTGCAAGTGGATAAATAGGTACCACTTCAGTGGGAAGGTAAACAGCATTCTGTGCACTCCAGTGTAGAGGCATGCCTACCATGTGTCCATGGAAATATCTACAGTCGCAGACAGCACTAGCTCTTTGGCTATAAATAGACATGGGCACTGAACCCAGTGGTGGGCATCAGCAGGTTCACACCAGTTTGCCAGAACCCATAGCAGAAATTCTGCCTGGCCCCGTCCATCCATGTTTTGAAATAAAGCAGTCCTAATTTGGGTGCAATGCAGGGCTTTCCCCTGGCCATGCCCACCATACCACATCCAATTGTGGTAGTAAAAATTGTTGGAGCCCACCACTGACTGAACCCTAGAGTCAGATACGACTGGCTTTTAAGCAAGGGCGACCTCAGGAGCAAAATTACACCCATCTTCATCAACACCAATTCATTTCTTAATGCAAGGGGAGACAGGCCTCAGGTTTGCAAGATCTACACTTGATCTTAGCCAAAAGGCCAAGAAACAACATTGGTTGTTTGGTTTTTGAATTATTCCTTGCAAGTATTGTTGGTTTTTTGTTTGTTTGTTTTGGTATTGCTCCATCATAGATAAGGAGAGAAGTAGCAGCGGATTCCAAGAGAATGAACCAAGAGAATGACCCTTGGCATCCTCTGAATGGGCATGTGCCTTAAGTCTTCTGGTTCAGATCCAGAAGCTTTATGGCAAGTACAAACACTCTTGAGGGTATGCAAGAGCAAAGCCAAATTAGAAGATTGAGGAAGGAATTCAGTGGACAAGGAGGATATGGCTGAGGAACTTGACCTTCCCTACATCACTTGGAGGACTCAGAAGGCTGAGGGTCAGAATGCCTAAATGTAAGAACAACATGCTCAAGAGGGAGATATCAACATGCTGTCTGAATGGGTGAAGATAAAATATCTGGCTCATCTACTGGTCTGCTGATTACTACCATAAACATGTAACAATGAAGACTTAATTATTGCCTATGACAAAGCCAAGAAGGTGGCTTCATTTTGGCAGTTTAAAATTTGATCTGAACATGAAAGAAAAAGAAAAATCCTCTGCTGTCATGCCATGGGGCATAGGATATGTTATATAGCACACACATCGTGCCAGTAGATTTCTATTGCTACCTCTTTTCCTCATCTCTGCCATCTGAGCCAGACACTTCATTCTGCATTATGAAAGGACTGGCCTTGATGTAACCCACCTCATGCTTACTTTTACAGCTGGTTATCAGTGTGAACTAATCCAAAGTTCTGTTCTAGTATTATGGGACTTCCTTTCAAATAAAGAATAGGTATGATTGTTGCCTGGATCACAAGGTTTGAAGCAGAAATTGTACCAAATACATTATTTGTTTTGCTTCTTAATTTTCTTTATTTGCCTTGGGAGGAGGGGGGGACCTAATCGCCATAACATTTCTTGCCTGACATTTATTATGCAGTCTCTAAACTTTGTAACAGCACTTTATTATTATGTTCCTTTTGCATTTCCTAAATGCTCCGTGCAGCTTCTGATACATCTCAGTAGCTGCTGTGGGTTTGCTTTAATTGGAATATTCTCCCTATATGACAAATAATAAGATGCCCCTTGGGGTTTTCTCAACCAAACAGCAAGCTTTTTAAGAACAGCAAGAAAAATTCAGTGTTTGCTTTTTTAAAAATTCAGCAATAAAATAGTTCTCCATGGAATTTTGCAAACTGCTCTTAGGCACAACTCTACCTATATGCAGCTGAGATTAGTCATAGAGACAAATGGAGCAGAATTGCTGAGATGTGTTATATTTTCAAAGTCTGGGGCATGGCATTTTCAAAAGTATTCTTTTGGTTCTTTCTGTTCATGTGCTCTTTTGTACTCATGGAGGTGGCTACAAATGCTGTGGTGGCAGCAGTCTATCCAAATGCATAGTATATCTGTATTTGGGGTATTAGTACAGATCTTTGACATCAAGCTCAGACATAAAAGTTGAAGTTAATAAAAAAACCATCTTCAAGGAGCAAAGGAGTTTACATGTCCCAAAATCCTTTCCATTTCATGTTAAAATTCAAGCTTGAGAAAAAGTGACTCCCAACCTTTTCTCTCATTAGTAGAGGTTCTTTCCTCAGGCTATCCATTATACATAGCACATTATTAGAAGATAACATTCTTCAATTAATGAAAACATTATCATAGCAGGAGCTTTCTACACTTGTTGCAGTTTAGAAATGTTTTCTTTATTTTGTGATCGGTTATTAGTAGCATCAGTGGCGTAGGGTGGGTTTCAGGCACCCGGGGCCACAGGCCAAACTCACCCCCCACCTAGGTTTGCCCCCCCCAGGCACAAAGATCCTACCTCAGTGGGGACCAGGGGGCACTTTTTCCTCCTCCACCAGCTTCATCCTCTTCCTCACGGCCACCTCATGGTGAGGCCCAGGGGCTGGAGCAGTGCGGTCCGGCGCAGGCCCAGCGGGGAGCCCACCATCGGTGTCCCAGGCGTGCGGCCACTCCGCCTCCGAGTCCAGGGCATCAACTCATTTGACTTCAGTGGCAGCGGCTCCCCGGAAGGCAGGAAGCGAGATCGGTGGTTGCCACAGCCTAGCACCAGCAGCCGGAGCAGCGCCAGCCAGGCCAAGGACAAAAAAACCCCTCAAGGCCTGGCCGATGCTGCTCCGGCCATGGGTGCTGGGGCCGGCAACCGCCGGCCTCATTTCCTACCTTCCTGGGCATCACTGACACCAAAGGCGAACAAGCTGCCACCGCCGGTCTCAGAGGCAGGGCGGATGCACACATGGTACCCCAATTGTGGGCTCCCCACTGGGGCCACAGCACACTGCACTGCCCCAGCCCCTGGGTCTCAACCTGCGGCCAGCCCCGGCGCAGAACTGCCCAGCACCACTGGCTGGGCATGAGGAGGGGGCACCTGGGGAGGAAGGGGTATCTCCTGGTCCCCACCGCGCCATCGGGCCCATGCTCTCCAGCTGTGGGGGGTGCCAGGGCGGTGGCAGAGGGTCCCGCGCCCGTCCCCATGGCAGACTTCCTGCTCCAGCCACCAGGAAGTTGGGGGCATTGCCACCCCCAGCAAAGTGCTGCCCGGGGCAGGCCGCCCCCCTCAACTCACCCTCCCCAAGCTATGCCTCTGAGTAGCATGGGATTTATTTATAGGTATGTCAAACATACTTCAGACAAATGTAAAATATGGACTGACTCTGGGCCATGTGTGCAGTCATTTGGCTTTCAAGCAAGGGCGACCTCAGGAGCAAAATTACACCCACCTTCATCAACAGCAATTCATTTCTTAATGCAAGAGGAGACAGGCCTCAGGTTTGCAAGATCTACACTTGATCTTAGACAAAAGGCCAAGAAACAAGATCTACATTGGTTGTTTGGTTTTTGAATTATTCCTTGCAAGTGTTGTGTGGTTTTTTTTTTTTTGGGGGGGGGTATGTTTTACTTCTGCTTCCAGGAGCAATGAGGGTGCAGTAAACCCATTCGTGTGGATTCATGGGGGCTTGGGCTTCTGGGAATTGAAGTCAAAGAACATCTGGAGTGCCAAGGTTCACCATCACAGTCCTAGGACCTTACAATCTTTCTTTACCAGACCTCCCCCCCCCCTCTTGTTTGCACATTAGTGTCACTGAGAAAGGATAACATAGCTTTCTCTTGGTTCACTTTTTCTTATGGTCTGTGGGCAGAAGGTAGGCAGATTACTTGGATGGTACAGTGTAATGCCTCATTCCAAATCATACTTTTACTTTTCTGCATTTGTGGGAGTGGGGATTTTCATGGAGATTCAGAAACATAGAAGTAGTGGTATGGACACAAACAAAGATCATTCTGGAGTTTCTCCAAAGGAGCACAGGGTGAGGCAGGTCCTGACTTGTGTGCCCTTATTCAAACATGGACCATGTGCCTATCTGATTCCCCATTGTGTAGTAAAAGCTTACATTTCTGTATTGGCAATTGATGGACCACTCTTTGAGTGAAGACTTTGATACAGTAGTAACAGAAAATCTATCAGAGAGAGCATTGACTGTAGCTTCTGCTATGATGAACACTGCACCTTTCGAGCAAAGGTGACATTACCTATGCTCCTCAGAGTTGACTAGATTATCTTTATGTGTTTAAAGAATTTATCATAGTGACTTTTCTTCAGTAGATGTTTTCCACATTTACAAAATGAAGGAATTAACTGTATATTTGATATACAGTATTCACATAATGGAATGCTCTTAAATGAAATAAAATTGCAACTGCAAAGGAAATGTGGACAAACACATAGCACAGGAAAGTTGCTTTTCATTATTTTAGCTACCAGAATCTCACCCCAGACCGTACTTGTCATTGCACCCGATAAATGCAAAGGACTGTGGCCTGTTGGTGGACAACACAAAGAGATCCCCTTTAACAAAAATAAAATCCATAGGCATGCAGCCTATGACCCAGTGAACAACAAGTGCACCATAGTAATACTTCCATAATTCATTGCCTTCTGTTGAGACTTGTGAGATATCCAATCTGAGTCTATGGTTTCTATCTTTGCAGAGAATTCCAGACCAAGAAGGTGGTGAAGGACTAGCACAGCAGTCTGACATACAATACTTTGCTCTTCTAAAGGCTGACCATTCATATACAAGCATGTAAAAAAAATTAATTGCCTGGTATGATTACCTTCAGATTCCAAGCATGGTTTGCGTGAATAAGGCATGGCATATGTATGTGGTGAAAAGCAGGTTAATATTACCCTCATTGTATTACAGGCCTTCTTTTGTTACATTTATAAGAATTGTATTATTGGTATAAAGGCATTGCTCTTGTCTTCACGTTGTGCTTGTGAAATTCCCATGGACAACTGGTTGGCCACAGTTTGATCTGAATGCTGGTTTAGGTGGGACTTTGTCCAATCCAACATGGTTCTTATTGCACATTTCAGTCTCAATCTAACTCTTCTCTTCCTTCTTCTTTGCTTCCTTTTTTGCTCCTTACAGCAAGGATTTGCAACCTATGGCCTGCAGGTCAGACCCAGCTAGTGGCACCATTTCATGTGGCCTGCTGCCACCACCGCTGGAAGTAGATGCATTTATGACAGCCATAAATGCACCCGTGGCTGCCATAAATGGTCTGTAAATGTGCCAACAACAGCTGCAGATATGTTTTATGGCAGCGTTTATGGCAGAGGAACCCCTAGTCCAGCCTGCTCAGCTGTCTGAGGTGGGGGAGGGGGTGTTCCAGCCCATGGCATGAAAACATTGCAATCCCCTGCCTTAGAGTGTCAGGGAAGGTATATGGTTCTTGCTCTAGCACATCTAGCAGCCTCCATAGGTGTTATTTGGTGTTCTTGTAATATTTCTTTGATGTTATCTCTCCACTTTCCTCTAGGTCTGCTTCATGGTCTTTGTCATTCTCTTCCTTTCACATATATTTTGTATGGTATGGAATTCCAATACATTCTCTCCAAATGGGCAAACCACTTTATTTATTATCTCTGTGTGTAGTTTAAGAGTGGACCAACTTTTATTTATGTTAGCTAAGATAGTTAGCTAATTATATGTGTTATCATTCTGTCATCGATATCATCATCCACACCCCGTCATGTCATATTTACATATATTAATTTGTGTACATATATGCAGGTCCAAAGTAATTTACTGAGACAAATTTATGAGTAGCTTTAGCTTTGCACAGCATTGTAGGCTACTTTTAATAACATCCTCTTCATCCTACAAGACTAAGCAGCTCAATGAATGATAGGACATTTTGGAGACAACTCATTCATAGGGTTGACATGAATCATAATCAACTTGTTGGCATATAACCTCAATCTCAACACTTCATCCTTTGTAACTTTTGAAAGGTCAATACTGTAATTGTTTTAGCTTGGGCTCCATTAATTTCCTTGACCCTTCATTTGGATCTCTCAGAATGCAATTTGTACTCTCAAGAGCCACAGGTTTGGAACCTCCTGCCAATGGAGCTACGTTAATTTTAACAGTTTTGAGGTTTTTAGGTGAGAAGGGCGGTGGAGAAATACGAACAAATAAATAAATAAATCTTCCTTCCTTCCTTCCTTCCTTCCTTCCTTCCTTCCTTCCTTCCTTCCTTCATTCATTCATTCATTCATTCATTCATTCATTTATGAAGGTGGCAATACAAGGAACTGGCTCTTCTACACTTTCTATCAGAGGCATAGCTACCGCCGTATCAGCCGTATCAATTATACGGGGGCCCCGGGCTACGGGGGCCCCCAACGGCAAAAAATAAAATTTAAAATAAAAAAGAGCAAAAATTTACTGCGCATGTGCAGAAACTCAATCTGATGCATTGCGCATGCGTCAGATTGAGTTTCTGCACATGCGCACTTTATTGGAGCCATTTTTGGCTCCAATTTAAAAAAAAGCTGGAGTCGGAGAGTCGGAGTCGGAGCCGCAGCTTTTAAGCGCGGCTCCGATGGCGGCCGTCAGAGGGCCAAGGTGCAGCGCGTGGAGCCGTAGCTGAGCTGGCGAAGGCAAGGGGCGGCTCGGCTGTGGAAGGCGAGGCGAGCGGGCGCAGCGAGGCAGCCCCAACTCCGAGCCCGAGGCCCTCCCCCCGGTCGCCGCGGGGGCTCCCTGCCTGGCTGCGCCAGCCCGGGCGGCGCTCTCCACCTCGACGCTGGGGTGGGAGTCCAGCGCTGCAGGACCAGCTCGCGCGCCCCGTCCCCCAGGCGGGAGGTGACAGGTCAGCTCCAGGCGCGCTCCAGGTGGCCGCGCCAGCGTTGAGGTGGAGAGCGCCACCCGGGCTGGCGCAGCCAGGCAGGGAGCCCCCGCGGCGACCAGGGGGAGGGCCTCGCTCAGTCACTCGGGGCTGCCTCGCTGCGCCCGCTCGCCTTCCACATCCGCCCCTTGCCTTCGCCGTGCGCGGCGAGGGAGCGATTGTTCGCGATGGCGGCAGCAGCGGCGGTGACAGCAGAGGCGGAGGAAGAAGAGGCCCCAGGATTAAGGTAAGTGAGGTTTTTGTGTTTCGGGTGGGTGGGTAGGTGGGTGGGTTGAGGTGTGTGTGGGTTTTTTTTTTTTGCATTTTAATTCTATTTTATTTATTTTATTTGTATTTATTTTATTTTTATTTTGGCCCCGCCCATGATGTCATGACGTTGGCTTCCCCCACGACGTCATGATGTCATGACGTTAGCTCCGCCCCGCATATAAAGGGCCCCCAAACAATTTTTATACGGGGCCCCGCCAAGGTAAGCTACGCTTCTGCTTTCTATCCATTTTCTCTGTCCCTGCTCTTCTTGTTTCCTGGATCTGAAATCAGTGGTGGTGTAGCCAAAAAACTTTCATGCAGAGTGCCTGTTCTTTTCAGCACCTGCATCCTTCTTCAGGTAGTCATGTCTGGTAGAATATGACAGAGCTTATGTTCCATGTCTGTGAGAACAAAGCAATTCCTCTTCCACCAAAAGAAACAGTAAATAAGTCTTTTGTGAAAGATATAAAATGGGATACTCTCTTTTCATTTAGTATGGTGCTTCTTATATTCAGATCAGCCATGTCTAAAGAGAGAAGGACAAATATGTTGTATTTGTCAGCCAAAGATATTTTTAAAGTGTTATATTTGCAACAAGGATATCTAGATGAGAGACAACTCACCTTTTCTCATGAATTTCTACAACTTAATTCTAACAGTATTTTCTCCTGGAAAGCTTTTTGTAAAAAGAAAAAAGAAAGAAAGAAAAAAGCATGAACGTGTGTATGATTTTAGCCTAATTAGAATGAAATGTAAGAACCAAATCTTGTTTCTCCTTGGCATCAAGACACTTGTGTACAATCATACTATACAAAAAAAGCAGAAGCTTGAATTCATAATTGGACATTCCAAAATGTAATTATGAAAGATGAAATGCTCCTTTCAATGAGAAGGCTGTAAATAGAATAATTAATTTTGTGTTTGCTTGAACAATTCTGTATTATGGACCTTACAGTGGAACTGAAATTAATTAAGTGCACCAGGATTTATGGAGGAGGTGAAGAGCAAGAGAGAGAGGAAGAATTAATCTGAAGTAGAAGATAGATGACTTTGTGAGTGTAATGATGCGTTAGTCTGGGGTATTCTTTAACAAATTTAGCTGGCATGTTCTGGGTACAAACAACCCTTACTGACAGAATTATCTCAACTAATGCAGCTGTTGGACTCAGAGCAAATTGAGATTGTAGATGAGTGCTCCAGATATTAATGTGATTAGCTCTGTATGTTAGTGACTCTGACTCTATTTCTCTTTTAGGAAAGTCTCTGTGCATATTTTTGTACTATTTTAATTATGATAATCTTGAAAAGGTTTAAGTATGAGATGCAACACCATTCAAAAGCAATTTTGAACTGGAATTACACTGAAACAGCTTTCCACTAGCTGGCAACCTGCAGGTGTGTTGCACTACAACTTCCGCAATCCATATCTACACTACCCTTTCATGAGGAGTTAGAAATGTTGCGTATCTTCAGACAAATGTGCAAAAATAGACCAAATCATGGATATATCTGTTTTTTCCTCTCCCCCCCCCCCCAGCCATAAGGAAGTCCCCAATAGCTTTCTAAGGCAGTCACCAGGAACAGAGTAAATGAAGCACTTCAAAAGCGCAAGGGGCACTCTCCTTTTGGAAGATTTTTTTTAAAACAGGCAATGCAAGGAACCTGGACTTCTATACTTTCTATCCAGTTTTCAGTATCTTCTATTAACTGATCAGTCATCTGACCATGTCAGGTTAAAATGTGATAAAATACATTAGATAAAATATGATTACAAAAACAAAATAAAAATGGGTTAAAATAAAATGATTGGTGGCGGCAACTCGTATCCGAGTATACATTTCCACCTTGAATAACAGGAAAATGCCATTGATGTGAATTTGTTTAAGGTGGATCCCAGCTTGCCATGAAGTGACCCACACACTGTGACCATGGATCCTTCTCCTGTGGCATGTATGAAATGAGACATGCAGGATTTGACATTGGGACTATAATGGACAGTCGCAGCCTTGAGGATATTAACAAGGTGTGCCTTCACAGCCAGTCCATCTGACATGGTCTCTTCCACCTCCATGACCGTTGGGAATCAGAACAGTGAAGTGGTTCCTCCTCCACTCATTTTGCCTTTGGGCCTAATGTGATGGTTTCCAGTGGTATTTCCTCCACTGAAGGGACCATCACACCCCTAAAGGGGCTCATCCACCGGTAGCCAATGGCCCCTTTAGGGAGTCAGGTTATTTATTTATTTATTTATTTATTTATTTATTTATTTATTTATTTATTTATTTACATATTAATAAAATGATACAATCAGAATAAAGCAAGATTTAACATCTACTCAGTAAAATTCATCACCTTTACATGCAACCCTTATCTGATCAATAAACCATCTTCTCTTCAGAATGGTCTATAAGGCCCAAATAATTCCAATGTTAATATATGGTGCAGACCTCTAGGGCTTATCAAAAGCCTTTATGCATGAACAAAATCAAGTGTTTTTAAGAACCATCCTGGGGACAGATAGCAACACTCCAGCAGTAGTGATCCAAACTGAAACAGGTATTCACTACACTCCCAGTTAACAGTAATTAAGGTTTTTAATTATAGGCAAAAAAATCATTTCAAAGAAAGCTGACAAACTGTCAAGGATGTGCCTTGAAGGACAGAAGGACATGTCCTCATCTTCCATATGGAGTAAACAACTCTTCCAATTTATTACACATCTTGGTTTCTCCATTCAATGTTTACTCCCAGCTAGTGAGATGGCTAAGGCAACATTTAAACAAAGAGTCCAGGACACTTTTTATCATTTAACTATTTTGCATCTTCCTGGTTCTCTGTTTCTGAAATTTAGCACAGTTATTGGCTGCAAGATTGTGATGATCTCATCAAAGTCTTTGCAGCAAGAAAAGCTCATTTCTAAGGTTACACATTATTTTCTCAAGTTTTCCTTTCTCTTTCCCGTCCTCTAATACCAGATTGAACACAAGGGTTCCGTGATTGTGCCAGTCAATCTCATTAACTCTCCACCTCCTGGTCACCTCAGAAATACACAAAGACAATGCACATGCCTGTTTTTAAGAACCAGGCATGTTCCTTCTACTGACATGTTCCTTTGAAAATGCATACATTTACTTGAATATAACCGGGGGAAAGAACAAAAAACATATTTTGCTTCTGTTTCCCTCCTGATGAAGAAAGACTAAAAAATAATAATACATGCAATAGTAAAAAAATTAGATTTATTTTTTTAAAATTATTAGTTTTTGTGAATTGAATTTCCATTCAGCAAACACCCTTCACCTTTCTAACTGAAGATTTCTTGTTAATTCCCTCTTTTCTAGCCTGATTTCAGCCTTCACAATCACGCATATACACACAGTGTATATATATTTTACCATCTTTAGGCTGGTGGATTCTATCTAACACTAGATGTGGAGTACTGATATTGCTTTTTGTTTAACCAAATGAAATGCTAAATATGTTTCCAATTTTCAACAAAACTGGCATTTTCCACTTGCTGGGTTATAGCTCTTTAAGTGATACATTATATTGTTTGCAAGGATTCTCCAATAGCGCTTTCACTTCATTTAGTTTGCAGTACCATTCATCCAAATTGATCTATAAAAGGTGTACTTAGAATCAGAATTACCCTGGGATTCATGAACACTGGGTGCTATAACACAGCCTTTCATTTCCCATGGCCCTACAAACATTTGCCAACATTTATACCTTCTGCATTGCAGCAAACTGAATCAGAAAGACAGGCTTATAACATCTGCGCATTCCACTCACTTCTGAAGTCTCTTAAGAAACTTGACTCAAGCTGTCAAAATGCATAGTTCTGCATGGTGTGCATTATTTGGACATTTAGACATCTGTCATCAGGAGGTGTAACGGATGGTTTTATTAACACACAGTCAAAGGGTGTGACAGAGAATGCATTTTCTAAACCTTGGAAATACTTCCCATACTTTCCCCCTCCTTCCTGTTGGAGAATGGACTGATCATCATACAATATGACTTGTGTCACAATGCCTTTTAATAAATCTGTAATAGGCTTCCCCAACATGCTGCTGTCAAGAAGTTTTCTTCTGCAACTCCCATCATGCTCTGCCCATTGGTCATGGAGATTGGAGAAGCCAGAACCTGTAGACCAAAACATCCGTAAGGCACCATGATACAGAACACTGAGTTACAGTATTGTCCCATATCAAAATGGTTATTGCAATAGCAGGAAAAGGTGAAAGAATGGAATCCAAAAGAAAGGGTCAAAGACCTTCCCTACAAGAAGAGGTGAATTGCACACTGTAATCTTCTAGGACATTTTCTTCCTCAAGAAAACCATTTTTGGTGGTGGAGAATAAAGAGTCTGATAAGGCTGTAGAATGCAAAAACAGCCTTAGGAAATCTGTATGTGCCTCAAAGTCCATTCCTTGCCCATTTCTGCACTACAGAAACAATATTTTCTCAACTTTTTGCTTTCTCTTTCCCCTCTTCTAATGTTACTTCCTGCTCTATTCCTCAGGCTGCATGGCCTTCTGCACATTGTTTTCCTTGAAGAACAAATTTCAGCTGCACAAGAACAAGCTGTGTTTTGTACAAAGACGGCAACATCTGCCTGTGGAACTGGGAAACGAAGGCCAATTCTGATATTTTAAATCAAGGCACAACGTCAATCTTAGCTCATTTGTTAAACAAAATGAAAGGCAGTAGCAGCTTTATTTGTAGTCAGTGATTGGATGTTACCGATTTGGAGCGGTTCTCCCAAACTGGTAGCACCCATCAGGAGGGGGTCGCTGGGGGGGGGTAAACTCCTGGGTGACCTGGTTCGGTCACCTCTCTGGGCCCCCTCCAGAAGCGTACTTCCGGGTAGCCAAAATGGCTGCCCGGAACTGTGCATGCATCAAACCTCTATTTGATGCATGCACAGTAAAAAATAGAACTGTGCATGCGTCAAATAGAGGTTTGGTGCATGTGCAGTTCCGGGCAGCCATTTCTTCACAAGGCCTGCACTTACTGTTAGTTCCAATCTTTAAAAAATATTATTAATAATAATTAATAATAATGATACAATCCCCTCCCAACAATAAGGCTACTTATTTTACTGACCTTGGAGGGATGGAAGGTTGAGTCAACATTGAGCCTGTTGGGATCAAACTCAGACTGTGAACAATAGAATTGCAGCAATAGAAATTTGAAACATAAATAAATAAATAAAACAGGATTTCAGCCGCAGTAATGCTGCTTTAATCATTGTACCACAGGGTATTTAAGTGTAAATTTAATTTAAATATTAAATATTAATTACTTGACCAGAAAAAATGTAAGAGGAAATAAAAAACTATTGCCTGCAAGGATTTTTATTTTTTTATTTATTTATTTATTTATTTATTTATTTATTTATTATTTTTGTGGACTGAACATTCTTTGGGCACAGTCTATATTGCTGGCTAGTGTAGGAAGAAAGAGTGAAATTTACCCTCCATCTGTTTCAGTCATACTTTTTTTGGATATGCCATAGCTTTGTTGAGTATTGTTGGATTCTATGTGTGACTCATGTCAGGCAGGATTTGGCAATAAGTCTTGAAATTTCACAGTGCATTACAGAAGAATATTGTGTGGAAGCTCTAAGCTCCATTCAGTTCTTTCATTAAAGATGATGACATGATTCTCTCCAGCTGGAGACACAGGTATGTTTCATCACTCAGGGAAATTAGGAATTGGATATTGCCTCACTGATATAGAACATATTGTCATGGTTAGCAATAGCACCTTGGGAGTTCTAGAATGAGTCTTGTACATCCATTTGAGAGCACACTGCAACATGGATATGTACAAGTGCACTGCACAATCTAGCAGCCTGTGCCCTGCTGCTCTAATTTATTTTTTGTGAGAAATGCTCTTAATGTCACATGTTTATAATTGTATCACTTCTGTAGCATTCGAGTCTGTGCAGAATACTTTACACAAGGAACAACCACCACTGAAGGGGGGGGGGGGGAAATCCTCCCAAAACAATGATGGGATCAGCTCAGACCACTAAGCCCCCTCCCCCAGTAGCTCATTACTATCATTGGAAGAGATCGTTTAGGTCAGACCAAGTCTTCACACAGATCAGCATTCTGTTTCCAGCAAAGGGGTCTGGGAAACATATGAGGAGAGGCAGCAAAACAACAGCCCTCTAAATGTGATGATCACAATTGTCAATGGGTACGCTTAGTGGTTAAGATGCTGAACTTGATGACTGGAAGGTCAGCAGGTCAGCAGTTCAAGATCTGAGTGCTGCATGACGGAGGGAGCTTCTGTTTCTGTCCTGCCAACCTAGCACTTGGAAAGCAAGAAATGGCAAGAAGATAAACAGGAACCACTTTGGTGGGAAGGTAAACAGTGTTCTGTCTAATCATGCCAAGCCACATGTCCACAGAAACAGACAGTGCTGACTCTTTGGCTATAAACAGAGATGAGCACTGAACCCTAGAGTCAGATATGACTGGCTTTTGAAGAAGGGTGATCTTTACCTTTACCAAAGAGCCAACGCTGTCTGCTTCTGCAAACATTTCCATAGTCATATGACAGGCATGACTAGACACCAGAGAGCATGGAACTCTGTTTACCTTCCCACTGAAGTGGTCCCTATTTATCTACTTGCAATTTCTTGCTTTTAAACTACTAGGTTGGCAGGAGCTGGGACAAAGACAGGAGCTCATTCTGTCCTGCAGTATTCGGGTATCGATCTGCTGATCTCCTGCCTTCCAGTCAACATATTAGCCACTTGAGCCACTTTAATAAAGGTAAAGATGATAGGCTGACCTTCAGAACAAATCTTGCCTGAGGATTCAAAAATGAGTAGATGGTTTAGTGCAGGGGTTAACAACCTTTTCATGTTGGGGCCCTGGTCATGCTCCCTCAAACAGTTAAGATGGCCAGAATGGTTCCCTACCCTACCCCCAATTTACAGTTGTCATAAATGGTTTTACCTTTATTTGGTTTATTTTGATTATTTGGTGCCGTGGGCTGGATCCGGCCCACAGACCGTAGGCTAAGAACCCCTAGTTTAGTGATTAGGAGGCACTGAGATGCTAATTTGTTTAAAAGTCCTCATTGCATTGCCAAAACTGTGTGTTGTTATATGTAAGACATTAAACTTAGTACTCATTTCATTTTGAGGCCTCTCATAATCTGGGGCTCCAAAGTACTTATTCAGCTTGCATATAAATCCAGAATTAAATTGAGCCCCTTCAGGATTCTACAACACTTATCCTTTTGATTATAGTAGCACATCACTTTTCAGGTCTGCTTTGACACTTCTGAAATAACCCAAATGGATAAATGGAGGAACGAACAGTGGTGTTGGGTTATTGGAGACAAAAAAAAAAAAGAATTTCAGGTGATCATCTTCATTGTCCTAGTGGACTTCCCCAGGGAAAGAGCCCTGGAGGCGCACTGGTTAAACTGCTTTACTGCAGCCAACACATTGTGAATTTGATCCTGACAGGACTCAAGGTTGACTCAGCCTTCCATCCTTCCAAGGTCAGTAAAATGAGTACCCAACATGTTGGAGATAAAATGCTAATTAACTTATGAACCACCCAGAGAGTGCACTAAGCATTATGGGGTGGTGTATAATTGTAATTGCTATTGCTATAGTGGTCCTGAGCATACTGAGGTATAGCATTTTAGAGGGTGCCATATAACTAAAGTAATTTCTTGCTGGAGTTGTGGTCTCTTGCCCTAGGGATATGAGGAAAATTCATTTGGTTCACACTTTAGTATGAGTTAACCGGAACTGCCATAATCCTCTCTTCTCAAACTGTTATCAAGGCTAAGACACTATCTTTCAATTTGTGTGTGTCTTTGAATTTTGCAACGCAGATCTCCAATGAAAAATCCATACAAAATGCAAATGTTCTGAAGATTGCATATAAGCATAGATAAAATGGGGAAAATTACATAGCAAAAGGCATGTAGTTCAGGAAAGTGCTGGCAAACAAAAAAGTGAACATTAGAGAAAATTGAAGGCAGACGGCTTGCGAATTTTCACACAGACATCTTTTGAATGCAAACTGATGCAGAAAAGGGGCAGAACAAACCTGATGGAGAGGAAACAAAAAATGTTATAGAAACCAAACAGATGTTTTGCCCCATTCCTACCCTTTAACCGAGTGTAACAAGGCATCCTAGCCATATGCCCCTCTTTTCTCCAGAAGATCTCCCTGGTTTGCTCCTCTTCCATTGCAAGGATGCATTTGATTGAAAAGAGGAAGGAAAACAGGTATAAAGACATTGTAGTCATTTTCCCCAAGTTTGATTTGGGCTGAGTTACATTCTACTAGCCTTGTGCTGCTTTAAAACCAAGGATTTTCTAGGAACAAGGGAGGGCAAGCTCCAGAGACTTAGGAGCCAACACTCTGCTCCCCTAAGTCAGTGGTGGTGAACCTATGGCATGTGTGCCAGAGGGGGCACTCAGAGTCCTCTCTGTGGGCTCATGTGCCATCACCCCAGCAAAGAGTTTGCCCCACCCCTCTAACCAGCAGCCCAATGGGAGTGCTTCCTCCCTCACCCCAGCACAGAGTTTGTCCCACCCCTCTGGCCAGCAGCCCAATAAGAGCACTTCCTCCCTCCCCCATCTGGGGTAAGGTGGGCGGCTCACATGCATTGTGAAGGTGCGACACAGATGGCAGTTTGGGCACTTGGTCTGTAAAAGGTTCACCATCACTGCCGTAAGTCACTTAGTCCAATTTATAAGACTGATAATGAACTTTGCTTTAACACTGAGAGTGAGATGGGGCCTTCCATTATCAGGCAGGTTTACCTCTCTGCTTGAGATCTGGATGAAAACAGCAATTCTTTAAGACTTCTAGACAGTGTCCTCACAGCTAGCAACCCAATTTCCAAGTATTTGTGCACACCATATAGTCCATTGTGCTCTAACTCCTGCAGGTTGGAAATGTCACAGTAACCTACAGTACAGCTGAAGTCTCCATTCTCTATAACTACAAGGTCTGCTTGCTACTTAATATAAGCTACCATAACTTTTTAATAAACCTAATTTTCGTATTGTCCGTATTTACATACAGTTAAAAAATTACTCTGACAGTGATAAAAAATGTTAATTTTTCTTCCCAGATGCTTGTACAACAGCCTTAACATATGTCCCCTGTTTAATTAACAGAGCGGCTGGATGGTGGAGAGAAGCCAAGCTAATAATTTAAAGAAGCATTCTCCTACCCTTGATTCGAATCCCAAAACACATCCATCATGCACATTTAATTTTTTGAACTTTCAAAGAAAACATCATAAAACAAGTCAAACTGAAACCTAGAGTCAAGACAAATGCTCAAAGAAAGACAGCAGCTTTAAGACTTGCTCAATGAATTTTTCATAGTAATGAAAAAGGGGTGGAAGGTTAGTGTTATTGTCCTTTACATATGAATAGCAATTAGGATGATACTTGTAGAGACTTTTTTGATTTGCTGTTTCTCCTTGATTTAGACCACGGGTTTGCAGTCGGGTCTGTCATGGGCCAGAGCTGGTCCATGGCATCAAATCATCCGGCCCACAGCAATGACCCCAGAAGTGGAAGCAGAAGCGGATGTGTTTATGACAGTCATAAACGGGCCTGTGCCTGCACAAACATGCCCACCACAGTTTATGGCAGCATATACAGCAGGGGGAACCCACACTCATCTGTCTGAGGGGGCATGGTCTGGCCCATGGCACAAAAAGGTTGAGAACCCCTGCCTTAGACTGTTTCTTTCCTCAATTGTCAGGATCTTTCTGGGGCTGTGTGTGGGTGTACTAAGATCTGCTCTTTGGCTTTCATTTTGTATTATTTTTGCTGGCAGGATAGCATAGTGGTTTAGCTATTTAGCTGGGGGACCCAAGGTTGGGAGATCAATTTTCCACTGTGCCTCCTTGCAAAAGGAGACAACTTGTGTGGCTTTCAGCAAGCTATACAATCTCAGGACACCCAAAGAAGAAGGGAATGACAGACCACTTCTGTATATTCTCTACTTTAAAAATCCTGGAAAGGGTCACCATAAGCCACAACTGACTTCTTTTTCTTCTTTGTATCTTCTTACAATTATTATTATTCCACAATGACATACAACATACCCTCACTAGAGCAATCTTACTCACTTTTATTCTCAGAACCACATTTTTTTACTACAAGCCAAAGATTTTGTACTAGGTTGCCTATCAACAAGTATGATGAACACTATTGTGAGCCTCTTCATTACTTGTTATTCAGTAACACTGTACCTCTTGCCATCTTTTAGTATGATTTAATCCAGACCTTCTAAGTCACTAGTTACAAATATGGAGTTATTTATAATTTATTCTGTTTCCAAAAACTGAGTTGCTGATATGTTACATTATGACTGTAACTGAGAGACAATGACTTCACTGCTCTTGCAGTGTAACTGTAATTTTTAAATTTACTTTAATAGTTACAAGGACGGTGGAAGGGAAAGACCACATAGTTGAAGTGATGGTTAGTGTTCATGCTCAAACATTACATTTTTTAAGAAGTAAGTAAAAGACCTGCCTGGGACAGATCGCTATGGACAGAAGTTGTGTGGAATGTTGCCATGGAGATGTCTACTCATACAAGGGCTCCTCACTGAATAAGGACTCTGAGGTATCCAAGGTAATAATAGTACCTGTTTTAAATCCTTTATGAAATTTCAATGCCTTAAAAAAATGTAACTATAATTAATTATTATTTTAAAAATCCTGGTAGTAGAACAGGGGTGGCCAACCTTTTTACACCACAGGCCTGACCATGCCCCAGAGAGCTGAGCAGGTCAGACCATGTCCTCCAGAAGCAAGCACATTTTCAGCTGTTGAAAATGCACCCAGTTCCATGTTTATGACAGCTGTGTGCATGTTTGAGCATCCATGGGTGCATTTTATGGCTGACGTAAATGCACCCACTCCCACTTCCAGGTGCGGCAGAGGCGGTGACAGGCTGGATAGAATGGTGTCACAGGCCGGTGCCATCCCGTGGGCTGTAGATTGGGGATCCCTGTACTAGAAGTATAATACTTCTAGCATTGCTTTCTATGCTCTGGTTGGTGACTCACTATATGGCTAGTAAAGGTAAAGGTTTCCCTTGCTCGAAAGCCAGTCGTATCCGACTCTAGGGGTCAGTGCTCATCTCTGTTTCTAAGCCGAAGAGCCAGCGCTGTCTGCTTCTGCAGACGTTTCCATGGTCATGTGGCAGGCATGACTAGACACCGGAGCGCATGGAACGCTGTTACCTTCCCACCGAAGTGGTCCCTATTTATCTACTTGCAATTTCTTGCTTTCGAACTGCTAGGTTGGCAGGAGCTGGGACAGAGACGGGAGCTCATTCCGTCAAAGAAGAAAACTACAGAATGTCACATAAACCAGGAAAAAAATAGAAAGATATAGTGTCAGTCAAAAGAACTGTCAGGAAAAAGTTGAATGTACATTGTGTTCCTAGTACAGTTCATGATTTTGGAGGGCAAAATAAATATAGACATGTTGTAAGGTTTGGCTAAATAAAAGACAACATGCAAAACAAAGTGAGCTTTTCCTTGCTATTATACACAAAAAACTGACGTCGCCTTAGACAGTGTTCCAACATCTAGCATCATCTATATATTTGCTAGGCTACAACACCCCAACATCTTCAGCCAACTTAAGAAGTAGTTTATATATGGAGGGTGCCAATTTGAAGGATGATGTCCTTAAGAATTATGAAAAAAAATCCAAATATTCCTCTGAATCAGGCTGTCTAGGAGTAAGGGAAGTTACATACCAGGGGTGGCCAACCTTGTGGGCCTGATCACTCTCCCAGACAGCATCGTGGGCCAGACCACACCCCCAGAAGTGAAAGCAGGCATATTTACGGATGACATACATGCACCCACTTCTGTGTTTACACCAGCTGCAGGCATGTTTGTATTTGCATGGGCATGTTTTGAGGATAACATAAACACTCCCACTTCTGGGTGTAATGGAGGCAGTGATGGGCTGGATGGGATGGCGTCAGGGACCGGGGACAGCTCATAGGCCGTCTGTTGGGAATCCCTATTATATACCCCAAAAAATAACTTTTCCACTCTTTACAATTAGATATGCTAACTCAATAGATTTTTTTCTCTCCACAGGAACATAGGAAGCTACTTTCCTGTGTATCATATGGCTGGTTTCTCTAGCTCCATAGTACAAGTCCTAACCAGCAGTGGCTCTCCAGGGTTTCAACAAGATTCCTTTCCATCCCTGTGTGGGGATACTAGGGATTAAACAGGAAACCTTCTGCATGCAAAGCATGTAGTCTACCAATGAGCAGTGGAGGTCAGTTATTCTGTTTGTACAAAGAGACTGAAATTGTTTTGTCTTGTACACTTAACATCAGATTAGATGCACAAAGTGCTGAAACTATGGTGGGGGATGTGGGGGAGAGGTTCACCAGCTTTGACAAGTCTGTAAAATCCAAACTTAAAACTGGAAGAGAATCACTCACCCCCTACCTGAGACATCAGAGTCACCAACCTTCACTGACACTGCTCCCCAAACTATTTCCCCCCAAAATGGATGATGAGAGCTAGCCTCTTCATTGATGGGCTGGGAAACATGGAAGGAACCTCCCTGAAAAATATGAGATATTCAGGGATTGCCCAGAGAATCTCAGCACCCTTTCAGCTGATCCTTCCACTCTGGGAGCATGATTGGATTGCTTCTGATACAAACAAAGAACATGGGAGCCAAGTGGAGATGTGATTAAAGATATCATCCTCATAACTATATTTTATTTCTTCTTTCTTTATTCATGTCAGAGGAACCAGAAGCATATAATAACATATAAAGCTAAAAAAAATTGTTGTTCAGTCGCACAGTCAATTCTGACCCTCTGCGACCCCATGGACCACTGTCCGCCAGCACCTCTGTCCTCCACCATCCTCCTCAACTCGCTCAGCTCTATGCCCATTGTGTCTACAATGTCATCTAGCCATAAAACAGGAATTAGATGACATCCACCCCACCCAATATCGGGCCACATTGACAGCATTTCCTCTTGCCAACATGAGGTCCTCCTCAGTGCACATTGAGGGGCATTGTGCGGATTGTATCATATGGGTGATAGTTTGTTCTTCTCCGCATTTACACAGGCTGTCATCTACAGGGGAACCCCACTATCTCAGATTAACCCTTGATTTTCCTACCCCTGCACACTGTCTACTTAGAGATTTCCACACAGGCCACAGTTGTTCTTGGCCAGGTGGTAGAGTGTCATGTGGTTCTGCCCAGTTATCTGATAGCTCCTTGCTCACCTTCCATAGTTCTAAGGCAGTCTGTGGGGGCTGGTTGTTCGGAGGGGCAGACATTGTGAGGAAGCTGTGCCTTGATTTCAGTCTCCACTTTGGTGGTTGGCGATCAAATAGCAGATGTGTGTCTGAGAAACTTGCCTTGACCCACTCTTTCTGAGCAGCACCTCTTTTGAACAGAAACTATATATTAATATATATTAACTATATATTAAACCCTTTGTCATAATCTATGACAGTTGTAATAAACTCATTAAACTTATTCATCAATATATATTAATTAAACCCTGGATATCTTGGAGTCATTATTCAGTGAGGAGTCTGTGCATTGAAAAATGAAGTCCATCTGCATGCTGTTTTTTAGCCATTTGACTATCACATTACCCACTGGCTAGGCAGACCATGATGTGTGCCCTCCGCTTTCACTTTGCCCAAGGAATCTGACAGCTGATGCTTTGGTGAGTTTTAGTCCCGGCCTAACATCATTGACAAGAGTTGAGCAACACTGCCTACTCAAACCACTCAAGCACCCGTACCATGACAAGGCCTTCACCTTAAACATGCAGGTAAAAGAAGCAAACCTTATAGCTCTGCCTTTATTGTCTGGGACAAGTGTATTCTTAATTAAGAAAGCCTAGCAAAGATAAACTCCTTGGAGGTTAAGCTTCTGTTATCTCTGACTTGGCTAGGTTGACATTTCAACTGAGGTCAGATAGCAGCCTGACTCATGGCAAAGTTAATGGTGTCAAGGACCCTTTTAAAGTGTCACCAGTACTTTTATTTCAGAAGCCAGCTCACTGCCTTGTGTCTGTGCATCCTGTGGGCTCAGCAACTGGGCGTATATTTTAAAGAGAAAATGGCTATCACCATTATAGTTAGTTCACTAAAGGTACAAAAGCATGACAAATATATGTAATTTGTAAATTGGCCCATCTTTTGCAATAATTTAGAGACACTCGTTAGCGGCAATAGAAACCCAACAATTACTGATGCTTAAGGTTTGCATTGTTGCTCTGTGAATATTTCATGCATAAATGAACTTCCCCCAGACCAACTGCTGTGTCTGATGAGGCACTCTGAGGCTTTATTGCCAAATACTCAGCAGGACTCCAACAATGAGCCACATAACGGATGATGCATTGCCTTCCAATGCTTAAATAATGCAGGGTAGCTGCGGTTTACAGAGTAGAGGCCCACTTTATTTACATATCAATTGAGCAACTATCACGAATATGAAGAAATATGAACAGGAAAGGATATAGCTCTTTTAATATTTCATATTGGTAAGCATCCTGCAGAAATATGGAGGTTTTCACTGAGCCGCCTATTTGTAGCTGTGTGAGGCTGCAAAGTGATTTGCCCACATGAGCACAACAAAACCTTTCCCCAAAAATTGACTGAATATATCCTTATTTTTCCCCTTCCTGGGCACTTTGTCGGAGTTAATAAAATAAAATTGTGCGCAGTCACTTATTAGAAGCTGCATTTTATTAGCAAATGGAAACAAATTCTTCACAGTATTACTGAAGCTAGGAGCATGCTGGGATGTGTAGTTTTCAGAAGAAAGTGAAAAAGCTGGCTTGAGACTCAATATAAAGAAAACCAAGATAATGGCAACAGGCCCTATCAGTCCCTGGAAAATAGATGGGGAAGAAGTAGAAGCAGTGACAGATTTTACTTTCTTAGGATCAAAGCTCACTGCAGATGGAGATTGCAGCCATGAAATAAAAAGGCAACTGATTCTTGGGAGGCAAGCAATGAGAAACCTGGGGAGCATAGTGAAAAGTAGAGACATCACATTGCAAACAAAAATTCGCATAGTCAAAGCAGTGGTATTCCCTGTGGCAATGTATGGTTGTGAGAGCTGGACCATTAGGAAAGCTGAGCGCAGAAGAATAGACACCTTTCAGATGTGGTGTTGGAGAAGGGTTTTGAGAGTCCCCTGGACAGTGAGGAGAACAAATAGGTCAATCTTAGAAGAAATCAACCCTGACTGCTCCTTAGAAGGTCAAATAATAAAGATGAAGCTGAAGTACTTTGGACATTAGATGAGAAGAGAGGATTCACTTGAGAAAGCCTTGATGCTTGGAAAGGTCGAGGGCAAAAGAGGAAGGGGCCGGCCCAAGATGAGATGGCTAGATGGTATTGTGGAGACAATGGGCACAGAGCTGAGCGAGTTGAGGGGGATGGTGGAGGACAGGAGTGCCTGGCGGACAGTGGTCCATGGGGTCGCAGAGGGTCGGAATCGATTGTGCGACTGAACAACAAAATACTGAGGCAGAGTGACAAGAAAAAGAGGAGAAGAAGCAAATGTAACACTAATGACCACATCTAGGAGCATCCTATTTCTGACAGGACAGGTGTTTTCCAAACCCAGCGGGTGAGTTCAACAGCTGTATTGTTAAATTCAAAAGGCTTATTGTCAAGTGGTTGGCTGGATAACTGAGTGTTTTGACTATGTGACTGGGACTATAATTCCCCACTGTGCCTGCAGCAAACAGAGTCAACCTATAGTTAAGGGCAAGCTGCCTAGTCCCAGGGCTCCCCCAGAAGAAAGGAACAGTAAACCACTTCTGAATATTCCCTGTCTAGAAAACCCTGAAAAGGGTCACTATAAATTAGAATTGACTTGATGGCATGTGACTGTTATTATTCAGTTCCAGGTAAGCATATGCAGGATTGCATCTACCCTAAGTCACATTGTTACAAACCTTGTTTGTTTGTTTGTTTGTTTGTTTGTTTGTTTGTTTGTTTGTTTGTTTGTTTGTTTGTTTGTTTGTTTGTTTGTTTGTTTGTTTGTTTGTTTGTTTGTTTGGTTGGTTGGTTGGTTGGTTGGTTGGTTGGTTGGTTGGTTGGTTGGTTGGCTGGCTGGCTGGCTGGCTGGCTGGCTGGCTGGCTGGCTGGTTCCTCCCTCCCTCCCTCCCTCCCTCCCTCCCTTCCTTCCTTCCTTCCTTCCTTCATTTGTTCCATTTTTATACCACCCATCTGGAATCTTTTCCCAATCATGGCAAAATATAACAGTTAAAACAACAAACAACAGTACCACTCAACAAAACAACAATAATTAATCAACAAAATCTGATGGCATCCAAGGCATTCAGTATCAAATATAGATACGTATCTGACTCATCAGCATTGGTAAAATATCCTTGAAAGCCTGTTTGAAGAGTTGGGATTTAAGCTATATCTTTAAAATGTTCATGGATGGGGCCTGGCATAGCTCAACTGGTAGTGCATTCCAAAGCATGGGTGCCACCAATGAGAAGGCTCTATTTCTTGTCACAGCTTTTCTAACCTTTCTCAGAGTGGGCTCCTGGAGCTGCACAGATTTTGATAACTGAATGATGTGGGGGAATTGTTCTGTAGGAGAGATGCTCTGACAGATAATAAGTCCCAAATTGTCTAGGGCCTTATATGCTAGTGGGTACTGCGGTGGGTTAGTGTTAAAATGATGAACATGATGACTGGCAGGTCAGCAGTTCAAGACCTGAGTGCTGCATGATGGCGTGAGTGCCCAACTCTGTCCCAGCTCCTGCCAACCTAGCAGTTCAAAAGCAAGAGATTGCAAGTAGATTTATTTATTTATTGGTCACATTTGTATGCCGTCCTACGTGCAGAGCGAGTCAGGGCAGCTAACATGGCATCATAATACAACAATAAAACACAACAATCTCATCATAAAATATGTCAATATAACCCTGACCAATACAGTACTTGAATTTAAAAGATTAAAACTTTAGCACAGTTAAAAGATTAAAAAGATTAAGAGAGGGAGGAGAGGTGTCATATGAGCCAGCAGGCTAGGGTAACTGGGTGACCAGTACCTCACACCTGCCCCACCAGCCATATTTTTACACCCTTCCTAAAGGGCAGCAGCTCTGTCTGGAGGTGCAACTCAGTTGGTAGGGGGTTCCATAGGGCCAGAGCGGACACAGAGAAGGCCTTCCTTCCGGTGCTAGAGAGATACACCTCTCTAGCTGATGGAACAACCAGAAACCCACTCTGGTCCACTCTGGTGGGATGAACAGATCTTCTTGGGGTGACGCTGTCTCTTAAGTATCCTCACCCACTAACATGTAGGGCTTTAAAGGTAATAACCAGTGCCTTGAATTGCACCCGGAGGCATACTGGCAACCAGTAGATAAATAGATAACTCTTTGGTGGGAAGGTAACAGTGTTCTATGCACTCCAGTGTCTGTCTAGTCATGACTGCTACATTACCACAGAAATGTCTGCAGACACAGACTCTTTGGCTATAAACAGAGATTGGCAGTGCACCCTAGAGACTGATATGACTGGCTTTTGAGCAAGGGCAACCTTTACCTCATATGTTAGCACTAGCACCTTGTATCTGACATGGTAGGGAACAGGAAGCAAATGCAGACCTTTGGAAAGGCACAGAGGTGTGGGAAGATGCAGAAGACAGATGGCAAAGAGGAAAAGTTGCTAGGCTTTCTGTCTTTGTGTTCAGTTGGCCCATCTGCATCAAAGCTGAGGGTGTTGTTAACTCCTTCCTATTCTTGAGGCATGGAGCCCCTGAACAAGAACAAATCCAAAGGGCTAATGAGTTTAACTAAGCCCTTTGAGATGGTGGGGAAAGGGATAGTCTGAGCTGGTGCTGAAACCTTAATAACAGTTATTCCGAGTAAGCAAAGATACTCTGCCACCATGGAGTTGTCTTGGGAGGCCCTGGCTCTGCCAGGCTGTGGGAGTGATGGTTGGTTGATGTTAAGCCATCAGTTGATAACCTTGTTTGTATTGCTCAGCAACAGTAATTGTTACAGTCACAAAGAGACTGCAACATAGTGGCTGATATCCTGTTTCAGGATGTAAGCTCTGAAACTCCCTTGGGATCTATTTCCTTTTGGGGAAGACATTGGGGCCATGGAATGGGGTTTTTTGTTGTTGTTAATTTTTGAAAACTATCCCAGCATAGTAAAGGGAGACATGAAGGTTCAGGAGAGAAAACTCTTGTTCCTTCACTCTAAACACCCAACCCTATTTGACTGTCACATACCTGTTTCATAGAGACTGAAGTTTCATCTAGAAAGTGATGGAGAACCTTGGCACTCCAGGTGTTCTTGATTACCAGAAGCCCAAGTCATCACTCCTGCTGATCAGAGCTTCTGGGAATTGAAGTTCAAGAACACCTAGAGTGCCAAGGTTTGCCATCACTGACCTAGATGATACATTTCACACAGCGTTCATAGGAAAAAACTATGAAAGAAGGTTGAGTAGTCACAGCGAAGAGCACCAACAAGCCCTAAAGCAAATGAAGTGTGAAGCTTTTTTTCTGGATGCAAAAAAAGTCAAAACTGAAGCAGTCACCCTTTGAAAAAATAAGACAAGAAAAGAATTGTTGTGAAATATCTCAATGCTAGGAAAAGTTGATGGCAGCAGGAAAAGAGGAAGAGAAAATACAAGGTCCATTGATTTCAGAAAGGAAGCCAGAGCCTTGAGAGAGCTGAACAGGGCTGTTCCGAATAGGACATCATAAATTGGGGGCAACGTGATGGTATATGACAATAGCAAACAACCCCAGTGGGACTAAAAACCAAATTCATGCTAATATCCTCTGCTGCGGGGAAGTACCAGGCCCAGATACACCTAGAAACAGCCTTTAAAATGACTAAATAAATAAACAGATCCTTGATGGATTCTAACCCTAGAACCCCCAAAGCTGATTCCTGGCAATTCTAGGAGTCTCCATGTTCCAACAACCCTTTTAGGGGCTGCGGTGGCTCACTGGTTAAGAAGCTCACCTTGTTAGCTGGAAGGCTGGAAAGTTGACAGTTCAAAACCTGGGTACCGCATAATGGATTGAGTGCCCGTCTCTCTCCCAGCTATTAGGGAAATGAAAAGAGTCTCATTTGGGCATTCCCTGAGCAGAGTTTCTCCCGCAAAAATATTTCCAACTCAGAATAATTTCTGACATGAAATAATAATTGATGATGATGATGATGATGATGATGATGATGATGATGATGATGATGATTGATGATGGATGATGATGATGATGATGATGATGATGATGATGATGATGATGATGATGATGATGATGATGATGATAGTAGTACAACAGCCGTTTTGACTCAAATTTTCTAGTTTTCTCATTTGGGAAGAACTCAGGAGCCACAAAATTACCTCTGGGTTCCCACATGTTGTCCACCTTGACATTAAATGGTGAAAGATATTGGCTTATCCAAGCATGAACATGGCTTTTCCAACATGTTTCCAATCAGTTTGACTTTGTTTTGTGCAGTGGTGGGTTCCAAAAAATTTTACTACCTGATCTGGTGGGCATATCCAGGGGAAAACCCCTGTGTTGCACCTGAAATAAGACTACTTTATTTCATAACTTGGATGGGCAGGGCCAGCCGGAATTTCTGTTACCGGTTTTGGCGAACTGGTGTGAACCTGCTCATGCCCACCACTGGTTTTGTGGTGGTCAGTGGCAGTTATAGCAGGAAGACATAAACATGAGTGATTTGACCCCAAGTTTCCTTCTTTAAAGGAGGAGGCGGCAGTGCTACCACGTGCTGAATTCCATGTGCAATGAAGATGCTTCATACTTATAAACATATTGAGGGAATTCAATTATCTCGTCTGGCTGCACAGCTACAGAATGGATGTAAAACAATGATGAATGTGAAATAGGGGGACCTAATCCAGTGAAAGAGCTGAGTTATGAGAATGCTTCATTATTCTTTCCCTTTTTCTCGCTGGTTTCCTTCCCTCCACAGGGATCCTTGTGAAGTGTTACTTTAACTACCCGTTGCCTTTTCCACTGTGGTAGTCAGCAGATGAAGCTCTTCACATTTAAGCATAATGGTGCCAGAGAGACCAACTGCTTCTTAGAGTTATGACCTATAAATGTCGCTTCTGTGTCAGAGAGAGACTGAGCCAAGATGCTGAAGTCTGCAGAGGGTTTCCTTGACAATTCACACAGGCCATTAAAGTTACTATTCTTCAACCTACCCACCCACCCGTACCAGCTTTTTCTCTTCTGCTGCTGCTGCCTGAGCTCTTACCAATCACCCTTTTATGCCAAGATGATTTCTTTTCCTTTGGATGTACTCTGAATGGTTCCACAGATTATGCAGATTGAATCCTTTACAGTTATGTACTGCTGCTACACTTGAGTAGCTCAGGAGGTACTATAAGCAGCAGCTGTGTCAACAGCTAGTCCTGTGGAGTAGCAGCACCAGAAGCATTCAAAACCATATACAGTATGAGGAGAGCTGCCTCATCCCCCATTCCACAAAGATGTGATTTATTTGCATTTACTAGCATTTATCATTCATGTATAATACAGGATAGATAATACAGAATAGACTGCAGCAGCATGTGGAGAGAGAATTACCAGAAGTGTAGGCGGGGTTCAGAAGAGGCAGGGGGACTAGAGACCACATTGAAAACATATGGTGGATCATGGAGAAAACAAAGGAATACCAGAAACAAGTCTACTTCTGTTTCATTGACTACACCAAGGCCTTTGACTGTGTGGATCACAACAAAATGTGGCAAGTAATTAAAGAGATGGGAATACCAGAACATCTTATATGTGTCATGAGAAATCTGTACAAGAGTCAAGATGCAACAGTTAGGACAGAATACAGAATGACAGAGTGGTTTGGAATAGGAAAAGGAGTAAGACAAGGCTGCATTTTATCACCCTGCTTATTCAACTTATACACAGAGCAGGGATGGAAGAATCAGAATTTGGGATCAAAATTGCAGGAAGAAACATCAACAACTTGAGATATGCAGATGACACTACCTTAATGGCAGAAAGTGAGGAAGACCTAAAGAAGCTGCTGCTTAGGTTGAAAGAAGAGAGTGCAAAGGCTGGCTTGAGACTCAATATAAGGAAAACCAAGATAATGGCAACAGCCCCTATCAGTCCCTGGAGAATAGATAGTGAAGAAGTAGGAGCAGTGACAGATTTTACTTTCTTAGGATCCAAGATCACTGCAGATGGTGATTGCAGCCATGAAATCAAAAGGCGACTGATTCTTGGGAGGCAAGCTATGAGAAACCTCGGGAACATAGTGAAAAGTAGACATCACATTGCAAACAAAAATTCATATAGTCAAAGCAGTGGTATTTCTGGTGGCAATGTATGGTTGTGAGAGCTGGACCGTTGGGAAAGCTGAGCGCAGAAGAATAGATGCCTTTGAGATGTCATGTTGGAGGAGAGTTTTGAGAGTCCCCTGGACAACAAGGAGAACAAATAGGTCGGTCTTAGGAGAAATCAACCCTGACTGCTCCCTAGAAGGTTAAATAGTAAAGATGAAGCTGAAGTACTTTGGACATCAAATGAGAAGAGAGGATTCACTTGAGAAGGCCTTGATGCTGGGAAGAGTGGAGGGCAAAAGAAGAAGGGGGCGGCCAAAAATGAGATGGCTAGATGGTTTTGTGGAGACAATGGGCACAGAGCTGAGCGAGTTAAGGGGGATGGTGGAGGACAGAGGTGCCTGGTGGGCAATGGTCCATAGGGTCGCAAAGGGTCAGAATCGACTGTGCGACTGAACAACAAATCATTCATGTATGGCATCTTGTATGTCCAAGATACCCAATATTTTCAATAGTCATCATTAGAAATTCTCACAATGCTGGTAGGCCTGTGTGTGCCCTACTTTACATTGGTAGAGGGCAGCCCTCTATTGGAAGGTGTCTTTTCTTTGACAGGCGGGAAAATGTTTTAACTATAACAAGCCATTAGAGTGAGACAGCCAACAAGCAGAAGTGTAACGCAGCAAAAGGATGGAAGGCAACAGTCACATCGTACAGATGTTCTTGCAAAATCCTTCCCAGAAAAGTGATGCTTTTTCAGAGTGCATAAAAAGGAGAAGAGCGAAGATGGCCAAAATCTTACCTTGCCTAGGGTGGCCATTTGTGATTGACATAGTGGGCTGTTTTTTCAGAAAGATGCTTCTTTCAAGGGAGAATCCACCTCATATTTGAGCTCCACAGGTTATTTATGCCCAGCTGAGCTGATTCCTTGGAAACTGTTATCCTGTCCCCTTTTCCTCCCACCCCCACCCCCCATGACAACCACTTTACCAACATTTTGCAGCTACACAGCTGAGAAAGAGCCTAAATTCATTCCATGTTGCCTTTCAGCTTGAGAGGGTATAGGCCATTTTTCAAGCTCAGGATGAGGGGATGAGCCGAGGAGGGGAAGACAGGGTGTTAGGAGGAATGAAGGCAGGCTGATGTTCTCTTTGCAGTGGCCACCCAGGAGTGCCAGCAATTCTACTAATGCACACCGAATGGCTAAGTCATACATTATTGATTTGTCAGACATATTTGCATATAAATAAGCATGATCATTCATACAAACGGTAATGTTGTTGTTCCCCCCCTTTAGCACTGTGATCACAGATGAATAGCTCCAGTTGAGACACAATGCAAGGGCTGGCTTGTACTATACGTGTCACAGTAAAGCACTGATTTAAAACCACATTTATTGGTAGAATGTAAGTATGTGACAGCCTACTGGTGAATTCAGGGATAATTAGTCTAAAAGACAAGATAAATGAATCCTGAAAGTGGTATTGTGATGAAGAAATGATCCCCTTCGTGCTAGTAAAGCTTTGATGCCAGCCCGGCCACAAATGATAATTAACTGGAACACACTGAGGAATTATGTTTTCCTTGTATTTCCAAATGAAGCTAAATCTTTACACACAGACACACACACAGCGAGAGAACTCTTAAATAATTTGCCTACCCCACCCCAGAAAATATGAAAGATTATCTCATTTACTACACAAACTTCAGAGGCTTGTGACAAATGCCTGAATCCATTTATATGTGTCTTCTTTGTCCATTTTGCCTGCAAGGCAAATCTCTGCTTATTGTTTTAAAGCTAAGCCAATACAGGTACTTTTTTCAATTAGCTGTTCCCACAGCCTAATCTAGACAAATCTACAAGTCTGCACAGCACACTGACCCATGAAAATTATCTCTGCTGGGTTAGTCCCTTAAACTCCCCAGATCATACTGTAAGATCACTTCCCCAGCATCAGCAGTATGCAGACAGTTTACTGAACATGCACGTGCATGCAGGGATACATTAAAGCCTGTGTAATGCACAGGAAATATTGCTCACTAACGCCACATTTTAATTGTCCCAAATTAGAGCTGAAGACTTACAGGATTGCATGTGACAGGCAATGAATATCAAATGAATTCATTAGGACCACTGCAGTTAAAACGCATAAGTAACACAGCTGCAACAATAGGAACTGAGTGCTTTGCCTCTGTATTGAAGTGCCAGGCATTAATGGAAGTGATTCTGGTTGCCTCTTCAGTAGAAGCAATTGAATTTGCATACACACGTAGTTTCAAGGGGGTTTGTAGCCAGGTTGCATTGCAGCTGGGCATGCAAGAACATCCAGAGCATATGACAGGGGTTCACAACCTATGGCCTGTGGGCCAGAACCAGACCCCAGTGCCGTTCCATCTCACCCATAGTGATGACGCCAGAACCGGAAGCAGGTGTGCCCGCACATGCACAAATGTGCACGCGCATATACAACCGCAACCACTGCCATTTTGTCTGGCCCTCGGCATGGTCTGAGGGGGATTTGTTCAGCCCATGGACATAGGTCTTGGCTTTTGAGAACCCCAGGCATAGGACTTGGCTTTTGCTTTTTTGTTTCTTGTTGGCTATTGTGTAGCTTGCCTATTCCAAGAAAAATCCTGCTATTCCTTCTTCTTTGAGACAAGAAGTAATCACAGTGGTAATAATATACAGCAGTGGTGGCAAACCTTGGCACTCCAGTTGTTCTTGGACTGGAATACCCAGAAGCCCAAGTCTCTGTGAATCCACATGAATGGGTTTACTGTACATATGCATATGCATACACAGTAAACCCGACTGATTCTTGGGAGACAAGCTATCAGAAACCTCGAGAGCATAGTGAAAAGTAGAGAGATCACATTGCAAACAAAAAATCGTATAGTCAAAGCAATGGTATTCCCTGTGGCACTGTATGGTTGTGAGAGCTGGACCATTAGGAAAGCTGAGCGCAGAAGAATAGATGCCTTTGAGATGTGGTGTTGGAGGAGAGTTTTGAGAGTCCCCTGAACAGCGAGGAGAACAGCGAGAAGAAATCAACCCTGACTGCTCCTTAGAAGGGCAAATAGTAAAGATGAAGCTAAAGTACTTTGGACATCAAATGAGAAGAGAAGACTCACTTGAGAAAGCCTTGATGCTGGGAAGGGTTGAGGGCAAAAGAAGAAGGGGGCGGCCAAAAATGAGATGGCTAGATGGTATTGTAGACACAATGGGCACAGAGCTGAGCGAGTTGAGGGGGATGGTGGAGGACAGGAGTGCCTGGCAGACAGTGGTCCATGGGGTTCCAAAGGGTCGGAATCGACTGTGCGACTGTGTGACTGAACAACAAAAATGGATTCACAGAGACTTAGGCTTCTGGGAATTCCAGTCCAAGAACACCTGGAGTGCCAAGGTTCACCATCACTGACATACAGGTATATGCACTCAGCAACACATTACAATGATAGACACATGAACCTGCCTTTTCCTGCATACTAAATTAACCTGTTAAAGGTTTCCCTTGCTTGAAAGCCAGTCGTATCCGATTCTAGGGGTCAGTGCTCATCTCTGTTTCTAAGCCGAAGAGCCAGCGCTGTCTGCTTCTGCAGACGTTTCCATGGTCATGTGGCAGGCATGACTAGACACCGGAATGCACGGAACGCTGTTACCTTCCCACTGAAGTGGTCCCTATTTATCTACTTGCAATTTCTTTCTTTCGAACTGCTAGGTGGGATGTAAAATAAATAAATAATCCAAGGGCCAGTCACTTGAAGAGACTTCAACAGTGGATTTGATTACTGCTTTGCAAACTGTTGAAGATCTACAACAGTTAACACTGTAATCAGTCTACAGTTAAATTCTATAGTAAATAGCTTTATACCAAATCAGTTACAGTAATTGGTAGAGATATCTCATTGTCATCGATACTGACTAATTACCCAGGGTTTTTTTTAAAAAAAAACCCACTCATTTTCTACCTTACAAAGTTATAGCTGTTTGATACCAGTTTAATTGTCACGACTCCATCCTATATGTAGTTTGGTAAAATGTTTCAAGTTCCCTGTTATGAGCTTTAGAGCACTCTCCTGAATTACTGTACTGGAACTCTCTAACATAAAATTCTAAGAACTTCACAGAACTACAACTCCCAAGATTCATTAGATGTGGGTAGTGACCGTTAAAGTTGTATCAAACTGCTATACCTTTGTAATGTGACAACTTGCAGTAAGGGAGGGAAATGGGGAAAACATATGAGTCAAACAAATGCTGCTCATTTTAAGTTCATTTTCTTCCACATGAGGAAGAGTGGACACGTTCTCCCTTGCAATGCAAGCTTTAATAGAATCATTTGAGTAGGCCGTATTTCTCTTAACGATCTGCTTTGGGAAACTGATACCCTCCTATGAAAGGTCAAGTAAAACATACTCAGTGTGAAGATTATGTTTAGTGGACAGTCCTGGCGTCCACCCTCTCTGTTTGCGAACTCCCTGTGCTGCACATCATCATGTAATTGAAATAATGCCTATTGACAGAGACTTGAAAACAACTGCTCAATTTTCCTCTAAATTCAATTAAACATCGTTTATTCTGGAGATCGATCCAATTAAAAGGGGGGGAATTTCAGCCAGTCCAGGGCATGCTATCCATCTTAGCACCCTGTGTCTATCATGGCACTGGAATAATTTTTTCCAATCAATGCTTTAAAAGCATTTAGCAGTCTTAATAATGAACTTTTGTCAAAATAGCCTTACAAAGCAATAAATGAGCAGATTAATATGTAGTCATAAAGCCATGAATGGTTTAATACTTTGAAAAGATAGTCTAGTAAATTACAATAGACTTTTAAAAAACATATTTATTATTATTTATTATTTATTGTGATAGTTTTGCTCTATTGTATTGATATCCAGGCATCTAGGAAGTTAAAAATAATTAGACCTCCAGTGTTGTTCACATAGCACTAAAATGGGAACAAGATGTCACACAAAATCCAGAGAAACAGAGAAATCAGAGAAATAATTTTGATACATTATTAGCTGTCTTTGGATAATTCTAAGAATGTGCCAAAAAAATTGAAGGATGTATTTTTTTTATATAAAAACTTTCCAAAATTTGCAACCTTCCTTATAAACTTGTCCAAAACAACTTGAGATTTGAACATTTCAAATATGGGGCAAAGCTTAAAGATGTGCTTAGTTCTCAGTCATGTGATTTGAATTCCTCAGATATTGTCAGTGACAAATTCCCATCCTCACTACTTCTCTCCCCCCCCCCCAGCTCTCATCTTTAACATCTACATGAATTCCTCATTTGTAAATTTCTATTAGGCCATAATTTATCTCTGTCATTAGAGGTTCAAGAGGCCTGCATAGAAAAGTGGGCTAATACCAGCCTCAGTTACTCAAGCAACTATTCATGGTCACAGTGCCTAAATGCAGTGGTAGTCTCGTAACTGGGCTGCTATCATTACTCTATGTATTACTTTGCAATTGACCCAGGGGCTATAGCTGGTACAGAATGCAGCCACTGAGTTTCTTAGTGGGTCCTCTTTCTATGCACACAGAACTCAAATGTTGAAAGTTCTGTACTGGTAGTTAATTAAATGCCAAACACTGGATCCCAGGGGTTATTTTGGGTTTATAATTATTTAATCTGGTGATTCCAATACTGTAGAGGCAGTGAATCCACAATGGGCTTTATTTTAAACTTTCAGAGAGAGATCCAAAACAATGTTGATAGCTCCAGTAAAGTGCAGAATAAACCTGGGGAGATTTCACTACCTCCACATCATTATCAGGTTTAACAGCCTTCCCTGATTTATAAGGCCCTATTATGCTCCTACCAGGATTTCTGAGATATCTGGCTTGCTTAAAACTGCTGGATAGCTCAGTATTGAGCCAGAGGTTGGGGGTTCGATTTCCCACTATGCCTCCTTGCAAAGAGCCAGGCTCACTAATACAGTAATGATAATTTCGTATTAGAAATTCTTCTGTGTTGAAAGGATTTTTGCAGAAGAATCTCCAATCAGGGAATGCCAAAATGAGGCTCCTTTCATGTCCCCAAAAGCTGGGACAGAGACTGACACTCAATCCATCATGCAGTACCCATGTCCAACTGCTGACTTGCCAGCCTTCCAGATAACAAGATGGGCTTCTTAACCACTGAGCCACCATAGCCTCTCACTGATCCAAAAGGTCACTTCCAGCTCTGCAGTTCTATTATCAAGGTGTACACAGTCCACCAGATGTTCAGACCAGGGTTTTGGAATCGTAGTGTTCAGATCCTAGCCCTGGACATAAGAGTCAGTGAGGTGTTACCTGGTAATGTTGCTGGTCCCTAGTACTGCTACTCTCTGCAACTGCTTAGCAATGCCAATCACACTCAGGTTTTTGCAACCCATTTGGGATTGTTCCCATTGCACCTATCACTGCTGGTATCACTGCTCTTTTCTCCCAAAGATGCTGTACAGTAAAACTTCGCATAAAGAGCACCTCCCTTAGAGAGTAGCTTGCTTAAAGAGCAGAATTTTCTCTAAATGGTCACCTTGCTTAACAAGTAAAACCAACCAAAAACTCAGAGTTCGCAATCACCCCCACCAGAAGTCACTATTGGTCACTTACAATGGTGTTTCACTTAAAGAGCAGACTCGCTTAAACAGCAATCCCGTGGCATGCATTATGCTCTTTAAGCGAAGTACCACTGTACTTTGATTCTCATATCCTGATATCTCAGGACCTTTTTCATCACTTTTTCACCTGGGATTCCCACATCCATCAGCTTAACCAAAAGAATTTTCAGGCATAGTAATGTCTGGAGTGTTATGTTCACTCTTCTTATCAGTTTGTATTTTATAGTCCTATAACCGTGCTGGTGAACTTATGGCACACATGTCAAAGGGAGCACTCAGAGCCCACTCTGTTGGTACACACATCATTGTCCCAGCATAGAGTTCACCCTGCCCAGGAGCCCTATGAGAGCACTTCTTCCTTCCCCCCTGCATAGAGTTTGCACTGCCTCTCTGCCCAGGAACCCAATGGGAGCCCTTCCTCCCTCCCCTCATCACAGAATTCGGCCTACCCCTCTGTTTGGGCACTCGGTCTCTAAAATGTTTCCCATCACTGTCCTATAAGATCTTAACTGTCTTATCTTCATTTTCTACCATCTTTTCAGGTTTGTGTTCTCACCAGTATTTCAAATATGGTATTCCATATTTCTTGCACACATTCCAATATAACTTTGTTGCAAGTCAGGTATGGTCAGTCAGTCTGTCTGTCTGTGCGATTTTACTGCATCCGTTGATAATACAGGCCATTGTTTCATCCATTTCTTTACAAAGGCTACACTTACCACAGTTCCAGTCTTTTTTCAGTTTTTAGTTTAAGGATGTTGGTTCATAGTGGTTATTCTTGGGCAGCAAATATAAATCCTTCTGTCATCTTTTTGGGATACCAGATTTTAGCCATAGCTAATCATTTGTTAAATCCACATTACCTTTGATGTTTTTTTATATATTGAGCATGTAATGGCTTATTATTCCAAACATTCATTCTAGTTAAATGAGCAAAAATAATAATTATAATAGTGACACACGTTGTCCCTGTCTGAAAAGTGAAACATGCCATTCCTAGTCCTTCTGAAATGCTGCTAAACTATTTGTCTGTCTGTCTGTCTGTCGTATTATTATTAATGGCTCATCTCTTACTAAAGACATTTGCTTCATTATGCACTTATTTCTTAGTATTTTCCATCACTTTGCTTCTTAATGAATTGTTTAAATGTACTGTATTGTTTTTATTCTTTTATTCTTTCAGCTAGTCATTTTATTGCATTTGTCATTTGAAATTTTAAAAAAATATATAGAAGAGCTCTCGATCAATTAAAAATTAATTGACAAACTTCATCACAAACAAGATGGAAAGCACTTAGATTTTTTAAAATAAAATATCAGTGGCTCAAGTAGCTAAGACACTGACTGGAAGGCGGCATGTCAGCAGTTTGATATCCAAATACTGCAAGACAGAATGAGCTCCTGTTTCTGTCCCAGTTCCTGCCAACCTAGCAGTTTGAAAGCAAGAAATTGCAAGTAGATAAATAGGGACCACTTCAGTGGAAAGGTAAACAGCATTCCGTGTGCTCCGGTGTTAGTCATGCCTGCCACATCACCATGGAAACGTCTGCAGAAGCAGACAGTGCTGGCTCTTTGGCTATGAAACAGAGATGAGCACTGAACCCTACAGTCAAATACAACTGGCTTTCAAGAAAGGATGGCCTTTACTTTAATCTTTAAGACTAAAGAAACTAAAAGTGATAAATGAGTCAATTTTGGCTTGTATCATCCTGCAGTAGCCTCAAACAATCACTCAGAATTTGAAACTACTTTTTAAGACAACAGTTCCCCTATCTCCTAGACCAGTGATGGTGAACCTATGACATGTGTGCCAGAGGTGGCACTCAGAGTCCTCTTTGTGAGTACATGTGCTGCTGCCCCAGTATAGAGTTTGCCCTGCTGCTCTGCCCAGCAGCCCAATGGGAGCGCTCCCTCCCTCCCCCCAGCACAGAGTTCACACCACCACTCTACCCAGCAGCCCCATGGGAGCACTTCCTGCCTCCCCCCAGCACAGACTATGACTTGCCCCTGTGTTTGGGCACTCAGAATCTAAAAGGTTCAACACCACTACCCTAGACCTACTGGCTGGGGGGTTCTGGGAGACATCATTCCTAAAAAGTAACTTTTCTAAACACGACAATTGCCAAGTTCCCTGACAAGACCATCTACATAATTGACTCTGGTCCTTCAGAGATAGGCAGCTAGAGCTTAGTGTTGGCATTTCTAATTTCTAAAAACACTTTCAAAATAGTGTCCTCACAGAACCATAGAATAACTGAGTTTGAAGGGGCCTGTAAGACCATTGAGTCCAACCCCCAGATCAAAGTATATCTGACAGATGATTGTCTAATTTTCTTTTGAATGCCTCCAGTGTTGGAGGGCTCACGATATCCCAGAGTAATGGATTCCATTGTTTTTTCTTATATTCAACTGAAATCTCGCTTCCTGAAGCTTGAGCCCCTTATTTTTGGGGATGATTTTTATTTATTTTATTAATTATTTATTTATTCGTACTTGCTACCCCGATTGAGAACAAATCCTCCCTTCCTCTATATCATATGGGCACATTTTACTTCTTCTTCCAGGAGTGATAAGGGCTTTGCAGGCTGGATGAATTGTGCCCACTACCTCTAAAAAGTGATAAGGGCTTTGCAGGCTGGATGAATTGGCTACCCCTGCTCTATATGACAACCTTTCAGGTATTAAAAGAGCAGTATCATATATTTCCTCAGTTTTCTTTCTTATGGTTAAACATGTGTAACTATATCAATCTTTCCTCACATGGCTTGGTTGCTAGTCCCATGAACTCATCCTTAACTTGTTTCAGTTTTTCTGCATTTTTTTTTTGCTTCCCTTACACCTTGGGAAATTAAAATACTGCTTGCCCCAACACTGCTGCCATTCTCTGTCACATGACTGCCACTCAATTTCTCTTTGGGCCTGTCAAGGTAAAAAAGTGTTTCCAGTATTAGGTTGGAGCACAAATCATATTTTACAAGAGGTTCTCTGAAACCCGACCTTTCTTGCAGGCAAGCCACTGGTGGGTGGGACTCTTATTTTAGCCAGATCAGGAAGCAGTGGTAGTTTTCCAGAAGAAAATATCATCTAATGATCTAAAGATGAGAGTAAGACATAATCTAGGCTAGAATGTACTAAATGACTTCTACAGCCGCATAACTTCTGAAACTAGCATCACTTGTGTGCAAAGGAAACCAGAAGAGACTCATCTCCTCCCAATGAAGCTGTCAGACATTTTGCTACAGCCACACTTTTAACTTCTTACACCTTTAATAGTCTGTTAACACCAGAAGTATAACAGGCCATCTGGTGTGCATCATCTACCCTGGTGTCTGTCTGGTCATAGCCACTTATTTGTCGGAGAGCATAACAACAGTCCATAAGTTCTGTGTCCCATACAGATCATGCAACATGTCTACTGCTGCTCAGTGTTCTTTACCAAGCATTCAATCTATTTTGTGGTAGCTTAGTTGTTAAGATGCTGAACTTGATGACTGGAAGGTTGGCAGGTCGGCAGGTCAAGACCTGAGTACTGCACAACAGAGTGAGCTTCCGTCTCTGTCCCAGCTCCTGCCAACCTAGCAGTTTGAAAGAAAGAAATTGCAAGTAGATAAATAGGTACCACTTCATTAGAAAGGTAAACAGCATTCCACTCCAGTGTTTAGTCATGCCTGTCACATATCCACAGAAACATCTGCAGACACAGACAACGCTTGCTCTTTGGGTGTAAACATAGATGAGCACTGAACCCTAGAGTCAGATACAACTGGCTTTTGAGCAAGGGCAACATTTACCTTAATCTTGATAACAGTCCATGAGTTCTGTGTCCCATATATGTCTACTGCTGCTCATTGTTCTTTACCAAGCATTCACTCTACTTTGAATTCAACATAATAACAGTACTGTATATATTGTTCTAATTGATTTACCAGGATAAGAGTTGATTTACACATGGAGAACCATTTGCTTTTTTAAAAAATCAAGAGAGGCACTTCAGCATTATCTAATAAATGTCCAGCACTTGTTCAGGCTGACATTTTTCTCCCCTTCCCTCAACCCCTATGCAGACATTTATTCTACAAAGTGCTAAGTTTCCACATATAAAAAAATATCCCAGGATGGTTGTCTTGGCCAAATCACACAGTTGAGAATTAGGACTGAATGTTAGACTTTCACTGGTCTAAACTGGATTTGATCCATGAAAGCTCACACTAAAATATAGCATTTAGTCTTTAAGGTACCACAACATTTTTGTCTTGCTTTTTTTCTGTTTTTTTTTTACTTTTGTTTTATTTTGCTTCTTGTCTGATAGACTTTTACTCATTTTTGCTTCTTATTCATTCAATTCTAAAAGGAGATTTGATATGTTGTGTAGAAAAAAACAAGATTATGCAGACATAGAATTCACATAACTCTAATCCACAATTCTTTGTCCACAGTAGCATAGCAGACAGAACCATGACTCAAGATGGACTTTGACAAGCCTTTACTGTTGATGCTTTTAAAAAAAAACTTTCTACAGACGTTTTTAATTCCAGGTTTTGCTTCATATGCAGAGATTCCTTTTGGTAATCCATCACTGTTGATCTTTGTTCCTTTCTGTGTGTCTGTGTGTCCTTTGCTGCTCTTTTGAAATATAAAAGTATGCTTCCCAAACAAGGGGTGGAAGGGAAATATTAAAGAAACCAGTTTAAATCCTGATAAATACATTTTAAAAGACATTACTATTGGAACCATTACAGGGTAATATTAAACTCATTCCTTTTGCACATCACACACAGACCAAAAGAAAAAAATGGAATGCTATTACATTTCCTTGCTTCCTTACTTGTGCCCACTACCTCTAAAAAGACACAATTGATGCTAAAGGTATTGCTTCAGCTTTAAGGAACTAACACATCAAACATCATTTGGAAAATTTCAAAGGGTTGTTTCAACAGTATCACTTTCTGCCAGTTCCCTTCTATATATTTTTTCTGCCTTCCCTTCCTGATGAAGTTTTCAGCTACTCCTGAAATACTCCCCTTGTGTTCTTAGCTATCAAAGAGCAATGCAACATCAGTGTCAGAGTTAAACTTAAGGAAAAAAGGATCCCTTTTACTTTGGACATCAGAAAGGCAAATAAAAAGGATGCTGATTTGTGGAATAAAGGGGTGGGATTCCCTGCTGAGCCGATACCAATCTTCTAACTTAACTGAGTTATGATTTGAATACGTTTGGCCCAGATTGGGGGAAGTGAGAGTGGGGAGGAAAGAGGAGGAAGGAAAAAAATCCATTACTTTTTAGAAAAGCTTCATACAGATTCAAAAGAAAATATCTTAATACCTCCAAAAAAAAGGGAGTGGAGGAAACCACACACCACATTACTATGTGCATTTCAGAGGCCAGTCACTAAATCGCCAGCTAGAAGCAATCAAGAAATTAAATTATATGATGATGCAGTCTAATTTTGGAAGGCCAGAGAGACGTGCTTTGGCAAAGCTACAATTCTTGTAATAACTGTGCCAAATTAGCATCGTTTCTTTTCTAAGTCAAAAAATATATCTCTAAGTCTCAGCTTGGTGAGAGCTCTAGGAAGAACAGGGCGTCTTCCACAGTAAAGAAGGATACATAGTTCAGTATATATTGACTTGCACATCTCAAACAAAATGTGGTTTACCAGAGGCTAAAGAAAGCAACTGATAATAATTTCATGTCAGAAATTATTCTGGGTTGAAAGGATTTTTGTGGAAAAAACTCTGCTCAGGGAATGCCCAAATGAGGCAACTGATTTTGCTACCCAATTAGAACTGAGAATGACCAATGACCATTGAGAATTCCTGACAGCTCAAAGACTAGTGAGTTCTTCAATTTGATGAATCACAAATTATTTTGGTTTCACAAACTTAGGCATATTCTGACTGTCAAATTTTCAGTGTAATGAGAGAGTCAGTAGTGGGGTTCACAGTTTAGTTAGAACTACCAGCTATAGTTCTTCTTCTTCTGTCATATCTGAATCCAAATATAGGCAATCATCATGCTGATCAGCTATTAAGACTATCCTGAGAATATAAGCAGATTGCTCCTAATTTTTTAAAAAATCATTTTTCAATTTCAGGGTGACTTGTATTCAACAAGATGACATCATATGTGATTCCAATCTTATTTTTAAAAATACCTCTTTTAGTTAGCAGCAATCTTCCCATAGCCAGTGATATCACTCTTCCATAGCCAGCAGAGTCTGGCAAGCGTAAATAGCCATTGGCTCAGGTGACCAGAGTACCACAATGGGATAAAGCAACATATTGGTGGGAAAATTTTGTTGTTCCAGCATTTTTGCTTTTGCTTAATGGTTTGGGAATTCCTAGAAAAGGGGAACGGAAGTAATGTAGACCAAATAAGCAGTGTTTCTGATCCCAGATACCATTTTTCGGCCAATAGGTTCTCAGGGCAGTGCATAATACAAGATCTGGAACAAAAAGCGGACTAGTATAACATGAGCTGTGATTTTATGGCACAGTGATTTCCATGTGTCTCCCAAGGCCCTCCAATTTTCTGTTTACATTCCAGTTAATTAAAATATTTATACAGTATATATTCCCAACTATGACTTGGCTACATGACAATACCTTGTACATCAAAACCTTAACCCTCATTTGCCAGCTTCTCTTCTGAGTATTTTACTCCATGTGCCTTCCTACTTTAAAGTTGATCCCCCCCCCCCAGTGGTAGCCATGTTAGTCTTTGTTTCAAGCATATCATACAGAAAAAAAAAGTGGTATAATGTTTTTTGACTTTTTGTTTGGTTTGTTTACTCTCTGATAGTATTTTAAAGACAATGTAACAGAGGAATTATAATCAGTGGACTTTTAAATTTGATTTAACCTTTACCCTGGTAATGGCAACCATGTGTTGCCATCTAATCTTTCTCACAATTCTTGTTGCTCAGTCACATAGTCACGTCCAACCCTTTGCGATCCCATGTACCATCACAACAAGGCACCCCTATCCTCCACCATCCTCCTCAACTTGCCCAGCTTTGTGCCATTTGTATCAACAATGCCATCCAGCCATCTCATTCTCTGCCACCCCTTTCTTCTTCTGCCCTTGACTTTTCCCAGCATCAAGGCTTTCTCAAGTGAATCCTCTCTTCTCATTTTTATGTCCAAAGTGCTTTAACTCCATCTTCAATATTTGAGCTTCCAAGGAGCATTCGGGGTTGATTTCTTTTAAGATTGACCTATTTGTTCTCCTCACTGTCCTGGTACTCTCAAAATTCTCCTCCAACACATTTCAAAGGCATCTATTCTTCTGCGCTCAGCTTTTCTTATGTCCCAACTCTCACAACCATACATTACTACTGGCAATACCATTGCATTGACTATGTAGACTTTTGTTTGCAAGATGATAGCTCTACTTTTAATTAAGTTCCCCAGATTTCTCATAGTTTGTCTCCCAAGAGTTAGTCACCTTTTTATTTCACAGCTGCAATCACCAACTGCAGTGATCTTGGATCCTAAGAATGTAAAGTCTGTCACTGCTTCTATTTCTTCCCCATCTATTTTCCAGATAGTGATAGAGCCTGTTGCCATTATCTTGGTTTTCTTGATGCTTGGCTAGACATGGTGGAAGAAGAAGAAGGAGGATGAGAATGAGGATGAGAACGAGAACGAGAACAACAAGAACAACAACAAGAAGAGTAAGCCATTATTATAAGAAATTCTCTAAAGGTCTTCTTATGAACAAATTCCTATTCCATTACAAATTTATAGCCTTATTTTAATGGGAGAAAGGAAGACCATGGGAATTTCAAATATCCCAAGTTCCTGTCACAATTAGTTAGAACCCTTCACACTTTCAGGTTATAATTCTTGAATGAGGTTGTGTTGTGTTGAGTAGGGGCCATGACAGGGAACTGGAAGATGGGCATGCCACACTGCATAGGAGTTGCCCCTTGCTTTTGTCATGAGCCATCTTTGGGTTTGCAGAAAACAGAGGCGTAGCTACCGCCGTATCTGCCGTATCAATTATACGGGGCCCCCGGGCCACGGGGGCCCCCAACGTGCGTAAACAAAACAAATCTTTACCCTTCCTAAGGGCCCCCAAAAGATTTTTATACGGGGCCCCGCCAAGGCACGCTACTCTTCTGGCAGAAAACATGTTCTTCAAACAGGCATTACAAGTTCTTATACAGAAAGAACCTCTTCTTGTGTTCCAGTCCATGCCAACATACACATTTTATAAGAAATCTGAGCTCCAAAAGATTTTGATCAAGATAACTGATCATGGCTAAAAGTTAGATCATACCATTTTAGGGTTAGAAAAGACAATACTGGAGGTCTTGTAAACCAGTGCCCCATGCAGCATAGGATATGCAATTCAGGATGCAGTGATACCACTTCACTAGAAGACCATTCAACCCTTATGTATGTACCACCAGGGAAGGGCAGACATTCAACTCTTGAAGGAGTCTGTTCCACTTTTCAAGCTGTTACCATTAGCACCTTTGAACTTACTTGAATTCTGCTCCCCATTTGCTACCCTGTCCTCTTGGAGCAGAAATGAAAAGGTATGGGATAAAAAAACGGTGGATGATGTTTTAGGAATTCATCCATCAGCGAGCTTTAGAGTATCAACATAACCTTCTCTAGAAATCTTCCACCTCATTCATATCCTCATACATAGTTCCCACATCCTGGATGGTGTTTATAATTTGCTGCATGTATGCCCAACTTTTTGCACAATATATAAACTTTGGTCATGTTGCCTACCACTGAAATTCATCCACCACTTAACAAAGAGCTTGAGAGCTTTTCTAGAAGTAAATATTGATACCACACAGGATTATAGAACACAATGTGAACAGAACAAGAATATCCAGCTGAGAGCTCAGAGGCAATAACTGAATTAATTTCCCAAGTGAGCATTTGGCAGGGCATGAGATCTAATGTCCCCCTAATCTTAAACACACAGAGAGAGGGGGAAGGGAATGACAGAAACAGAAACAAGAGAGAGCAGTAGGACTTCAAAAGGACAACAATTTCAGTGGAAAAGGTCCTGGTAAAAAAGAACATTATGTAAAAAAAATGCAAACTACACCCAAGAAAATGATGATCTCTAAATGGTTTCTTCATGGACCTAGCAATTTTTAATAGCTACTCCCATTGTAAGAAAATACTCCTCATGTTAAAGTGAGGTGGTAATACCGTGGTTTCCCATGTGATCAGCTAGTGTCCTGTTGGTGGCCAGATAAGGTGTCCAAAACTTGCTGTAAAGAATATCCGCTAACTGATGAGGGGCTGAAACTCTTCTTTGTTGAATGCCTTGTAAAGCACCCATTTGCACATCCAAAGTACACCCTGACACCTTGTCAAAGAGATGCAGAAAGATATGCAAATCTTACACAAATGCCATAGGATTCTGGCCATCATATTTGCCTGCTTGAACTTTATTTACTATCTTATAATGAGGGATTAGGTAAAGATAAATGTAAAGGTCACCCTTGCTCAAAAGCCAGTTGTATCCAACTCTAGGGTTCAGTATTCATCTCTGTTTCATAGCCGAAGAGCCAGCACTGTCTGCTTCTGCAGATATTTCTTTGGTCATATGGCTGGCATGACTAGACACCAGAGTGCATGGAATGCTGTTTACCCTCCCACTGAAGTGGTCCCTATTTATCTACTTACAATTTCTTGCTTTCAAACTGCTAGGTTGGCAGGAGCTGGGGCAAAGACAGGACCTCATTCTATACTGCAGAATTTGGGTATCGAACTGCTGACCTACCACCTTCCAGTCAGCGTCTTAGCCATTTGAGCCACTGCAGTTCCTTATAATAAGGGATTCTCATGTCATTAACATTAACATGGAAATCAGCAAATTTGAATCTTTGCATTAGGTTGTTCAGAAAGGCCACCTTAGTGATGGGATGATAAAAAAATCTTCAACCACTCCCTGACGTCACAGATGTCGTGGGTTTGGCCACCATCATGACATCATGATGTTGTGGGCGGGGCCTAAAAATAAAAAAAAATAAAATAAAAATAAATAAAATTAAAATAAAACACACACGCACACACACCCCTCAACCCACCACCCCACCCACAACACAAAACCGTAAATAAATTAAAATAAATAACATTAAATTGAAATAAAACACACACACCTCAACCCACCCACCCACCCACAACACAAAACTGTAAATAAATTAAATAAATAAAAGAAAGACATAAAATAAAAATTAAATAAAAATACAGCCACCCACCCAAACACCCACCGACCCACCCCAAACACAAACACAAACCCCTCACTTAAAAGTCAAACAATACAAAACAGTACTTACCCTTGGAAGCGGCCGAGCTCCCGCAGGAGGAGGAGGCGCAGCTAGCCAGGCAGCCCAGGGCCTCCCGGCCGGAACCTTCAGTGGGCAGCCCCGGTGCCCAGCGGCGGCCGCAGGAGCAGGAGGCATGGCTAGCCGGGCAGCCCAGGGTCTCCTGGCCGGAACCCTCAGCGGGCGGCCCCGGCCTTGGTGCTCGGCAGCAGCAGAGTCCACAGGAGGAGGAGGCATGCCTAGCCGGGCGGCCAGGAGACCCTGGGCTGCCCGGCTAGCCGCACCTCCTCCTCCTGTGGCTGCTGCCAGGCGCTGAGGCCCAGGGCCACCCGCCGAGTGTTGTGGCCGGGAGGCCCTGGGCCGCCCAGCTAGCCACGCTTCCTCCTCCTGTGGCCTCCACCGCCGCTCCAATAAGGTCTGGCTCCAGCAAAAATTAACGTGCATGCACAGAAACTCAATCTGATGCATGCACGATTCAAAATTGCAGCGTGCATGCATCATATAGAATTCTGTGCATGCGCACTAAATTGGAGCCATTTGGCTCCAATTTTAAAATTTTCTTTTTATTTTTTTGAGGCGTCGGAACTGGACGCCTCAAAAAAAGGTCTACCCTCCTGGAGATCCCTCCGGGATTGTTCGTACCGGTTCTATGGACCCGGTTGGAACCGGCATCATCCCATCACTGGCCCACCTACTTCTCCTGCTAGTCTTTTAAAAAAAGGTTGTGTGACTGTGGAATGGGTAATGACTGAAGAAGTACCATACTCATTCACATGTATTCACAAGTAACTTTCATCTGGTGTCCTTATCACCAAAGCTTAAAAACATAACTTTTTGAACTGCATCTTCCAAAATTCTCCAGCAAGCACAGTCAGTAGCCATGTAAATTAGTGTCTTTCCTTGGATTTTTAGGATAAACATTGAATTTTGTGCAAAATATAATGTTTTAGATGCCTTTGAGATGTGGTGTTGGAGGAGAGTTTTGAGAGTCCCCTAGACAGCGAGGAGAACAAATAGGTCAATCTTAGAAGAAATCAACCCTGACTGCTCCTTAGAAGGTCAAATAGTAAAGATGAAGCTAAAGTACTTTGGACATCAAATGAGAAGAGAGGGTTTGCTTGAGAAAGCCTTGATGCTGGGAAAGGTGGAGGGCAAAAGAAGAAGGGGGCGGCCCAAGATGAGACGGCTAGATGGTATTGCAGACACAATGGGCACAAAGCTGAGCAAGTTGAGGAGGATGGTGGAAGTGCCTGGCGGACAGTGGTCCATGGGGTCGCAAAGGGTTGGAATCGACTGTCCGACTGAACAATAACACTTTTTAAATGATGGATATTTTAGTTCGCATGGAAGAGCACATTTTCTTTTTAAATGCCTCCTTATACTTGACCTCTGATGCTCAGAAAACAAATAAATAAAGGAGTTAGAGAAGAGCACATAAAGCACTAGCATTTATTCATCTCTATTCATATGTTCTTTACCTTTCTATTTGAGAGATCTCTATGGTGGGTTATTTTATTCTTCTTCTGCCCTTGGCACGGTCTTGGTTTTGTGCGAAGGAGGGACAAAAAAAACTATGACATTTGTTGCTCTTTCATTTCAAAGCTTTGGATTCATGAAAGAACAAGATCAGAGTTAACCGCAATGACCATTTCGGTTGGAATATACCATAAAACAAGTGAAGCAGAAAATGTCTTTCAAAACTTAACATTTATTTGAATTTCCATCCCACCCTTTCCTGAAGCTTTGTGGAGTGTGTCATTATGCCTTTAAAATGTATGGCATAACTATTAAAACAAAACTGACATGCCATAAATGTCTTGAAAACACACCTACATATTTCCTTCACATGTTTGGCTGAAAGCAAGCCAAACCAGTGGACTATGTGTAATCTCATACAGCCATTCAGGCTGATAGAAGATCACTGTTTTTGTGCACTGTGCATCCAAACACATTGAGGTAAGGTCAGTATTTGTGCTAACTAGTAAAGATCCATTCCAATCAATGCAATATCATCCCATTCATTTCATCCTTATATGGGATTAAGGTTGGATTTAAACCATTGCCTGTAGTATTTGAAAGAACGTTCAAGTTGATTCATGAACAACATACAAGCATCTGGACCTACCAACTGCAGTTCTGTTATGCATTTTAGCTAATAATAAGGGTCATCAGGTTGTTCAGAGAAAAAGATATGGACTGTTGCTATAAATGATTTATCATGTATACCTGTATTCCAAATCTCTTTACACCAATCATTCAAATTTTTTAACAATGTTCAATCACAATGATGTTAGAAATATAACAATTATTTATTTATTTTTCCATTCTATCTGCATATTTATAAAATCCACTAATAATGCTTTTTTTGGACAAATCTTCAATAATATAGCCAATACATGTTCATTATTTATTTATTTTTTAAAAAACCAATTTTCCATATTTTCTTCACATTCTTACATTCCCACCATAAATGAAAATATGTGCCAACCTTTTTGCTACTCCAGCAGTCTTTGGATTATTTGGAATCATAATAACTTAAATGTACTGGAAACATACACAATCTCCATATTGTTTTATAACAATTATCTTTAATTCTAACTAAAATGTTTTTCATAATTTTTGTTTCCATATTTCAACCCATTCCTCCCAGTGGTGGGCAGCCAAAAATTTTACTACCACACTGTGGGTGGAGCCAACCCTGTGGGTGGAGCCAACATCATGACGTCTTGGGTGGAGCCAACACCATGAAATCATGGGTGGAGCCAATGATGTGGGCAGAGCCAACATAAAAAACCCATAAAAATAAGTACACATAAAAATACAAATTAAATAGACATAAAAACACATTAAAATACAAATTAAATACAAATAAAAATACACATTAAAAATAAATACACATTAAATACACATTAAAATACACCCATCCACCCCATACCTAAAGGTGAGTCACTTACCCTAGGGAACAGGCTATAGGGAGCTTCAGGCTAGCAGCTTCTCTTCCTCTCCCCTGCTTGGGAGGACAGCAAGGAGGCTGCACATGCACACCAAGCACTGTAGGCGTGCATGCACACCAAGTGCTTGGCGCATATGGGCAGTGGGGGAACTGGCAAAAAGGTAAGCCCCCAAGGTGATTCCCCCCAAAAGCCGCTACCGATTATCCGGGACACCGGGGAAAGTTACTACCGATTTTAGCAAACTGGTGCGAACCTGTTGCTGCCCATCACTGAGTCCTCCTCTTTATTATCTCATAAATCCATTTCCCAACTTATTCTTAAAGCTTGTTGTCCAGTTTCATACTCCAGCAATATTTTATATATTTTATTTACTAAACCCTTTATTGTTAGTTAGTTATTTCTGTTCCATCTGTATTATCAATTCTTTAAACGTTGTTAATTGTCGGCAGCTACCATATTGTTGTAACCAATATTTAGTCAATTTCTCTAATTGTAATATATTAAACCAAGATACTTTAACTTTCTCAAATATTTTTAATATGTTCCCTATTAGACATTTTGTTTAGCAATCTTTCAATCTTATTACCACAGCACCTTGAAATTCTTTTATTAAGATTATCGGGAAATTTCTCTAGATCTGTTATATGATTCAGTGGTGATATTTCTGGGCTAAAAATTTTTTTAATACTAAATTTGAAAAGTATTTCTACAAAAGGGGTTTTCTGCTTTTTTCTTACCTTTTTTTAAACCTTCTTGTGTGCTCAAGTTGATCTATATGACTTTCTTTCACCTCACTTTCTCATCAGAACTACTCTGTGAGACAGGTTGAGCTGATAGAATGTGATTGGCCTGAGGTCACTCAATTAGTTTCATTGCTGAACAGGGGTCTCTGGACAGTCAAAATGTCTAACCACAATACCAAACTTTTATTTAGAATGACAGCCTTCAACACATGGAGGAGTTGAAGTGTTGAATCTATTCCCCCATTTTTTATGTCATTGACTCACACAATTTACAACCCATCTCCAACCAGTCACTGTCTCTTTATCTTGGGGCCATGTAAAATTATTGTCATATAGTCCCATTCCTATGTTTGAGGAAGTGGACTTGGCCCACAAAATCTCATATTAAAATATCATAGTTACTCTTTAAGGTGCCACAAGTCTTTTGTCTTTGGGGAGGGTTACTTTTGTTTTGTTTCTTGTCTGATTTCCCCCCCCCCCCGGTCATTGCTAAAAGACTTAATAACAGAATACCTGACAAACAAATTAAGGTGGGCTGGCCATGTTACACACACAAGCAACAATAGCTGGAGCACCAGAATAATGAATTGGTATCCAAGAGACAGTAAAGACCTAGGAGAAAACCACCTGGCAGATGGGAGGGTTTTCTCAAGAAAAATGTTGGGCCAACATGGAGAAGAACTGCCAGGGACAGATCATTATGGACAGAAGTTGTGTGGAACATCTACTCATACAAGGACTTTTCACTGAATAACCACTGCAATGTATCCAAGGAATCCAATATGGGTAGGAGAAGCTCTTTAACATCCTTTTCTTCTTGTGCTATCAAGCTTCAACACAGTACACACAAGTATCCCAAACTGCACCTGAAAAGTAACATCCTGGCACAGTCTTGCCACCCTACTTTGCACCCTGTTTTTGCTGCTGACATTTACTCCCTTGCCATCAGAAGTTCTCTCTGAGTTCTCCAAAGGTCACGAGAAATTGTGGAATTCTGTGTGACTGAAGAACAGGCCTGGTTTTAAATTCAGAATGCAGAGTCTCCCAGATCGGGCCAGCAAAGCAGTGGGGGTGAGAGAGATTCAGTGCCTTTGCAATGTTTCTGTCAAAGCAAATGAGGTCATTAACAGACGAGTTCAATGATGGAATTGTCTCTTGTCGTATTTATTATATGGTCCTTTCCCTGACACCTCCCACTGAGAGAATATTAAATATTTAATGCAAACCCAGACTCTTGCTCATTTTTCATCCCCACTTCAGCCGTTCCAGTCGGCTCCAATCTGCTGCCAGCTACAAAGTCGACTGGACAATGGGCTGTAATGAATTAACCCTTCAGAGGCTGTGCTAGCATTTGCAGCCCTAGAGAAAGACCTAGTGCTTTATCATACCTGACTTGGTTGTACGCTCTAGAAATCAATTCATTAGAAATCTGGGGAAATTAGGGAGATAGGAAGGGGGGGGGGACCAAAAGCCAGATAGAAAACAACTCTTATTTTAAAAAGTGTGGAATGTAGAGGACATTTATTACAAAGGAAAAACAAGAGAGAATACAGATTTGCATAAAATAAGGTATGGATGGATATTTGGGAATAATTATAGTACTGTACTATGATCTGGATAGTAATGGTAAAGGTCTTCCTTGCTCGAAAGCCAGTGGTATCCAACTCTAGGGATCTGTGCTCATCTCTGTTTTCCACTCAAGAGCCAGTTCTGTCTGCAGGCATCCCCATGCAAAGAGATGGACTTCCTTCAATATAAACTGAGCTGTACCCTTTCACCTGCAACAAGAGGAACTAACCTGTTATTCTCAAATAGTTGTGGATCAAATATTAGTTCAGTACTTAGTTGAATTTTAGACATCAAATAGTAACCAAACAACATAGACAATCTAAAAGCCATTAAGTTGAAGCAACTACCCTGTGTCCCAGCTATACATCCTATGGGGATGAGATATGACTCTGTACAATATGTCAGGGATTTGCTTGGGTCTGGATAAATCCCACAACCACCTGAATCAGCCCAACTCAGCTCAGGAACAGGGACTGTTCAAACCTGGTACCTCTAAAACTGGATGTTCAATCTTACCATCCTGACTTGCTGCACTCTCGAACGTTATTTCCAATGGCTTTGTTAAATCTCCTTCTACAGTGGTCCAAGTAAAGGGCTGTCCTTATATTTTGTTTAAAGGACTTTCATAAATGAGTGGCTATTATAATGAGCTCTGCACATTAACAATTGAGCGAATTGGGTGCAAACAAAAATAGGTCAGCTATGTCTTTATGATTTGGAAAGAAAGGGGTATTTTGGCAGGAACAACTAGCTCTTCTGGAAAGGGGAAAATGCACATGTTCAGATAAACCAGTTTTTTATTCTTTTCATCTTTCTTTTTCTTTCCTTTTTTTTTCCTAATGGGGTAGAGAAAGCCCTAGCTTCTTTTGCTATGGTCATCCTATTTAACAGTGTGATATAAACTGACGATCATAAAGAGAGAGAAGCAAGAAAGGCTCTCTGAATAGCAAGCAATAAACCCCACATAATCCTAGAAGCTGAACTGGTCACAGCTCATTGCTGTGGTCTTTCCCTTTTTGTGTAAAAGTCCCAGGGAAATCAAACATGTGACTGAGAAGAATTTTTCTGCCATAGAGTGATTCTTGCCATGACAAAAGCTGGGGCTTAATGCTGGATTTGGTGCTAACAATGCCACCCCTGCTTCTGCCACTCACAAGAGGAAGCAGTTGTGAAATGTTTGCTCTTTTCATTGTGATCTGGACAGTCCAGTCATTTATTATTACTTCCTATCAGTAAATCTGTCTCTCCGGACTGATCCCTTCTTATTAGAGGAAGCAGTTAGATCAGCATCCACTACAGCCATTGGTATTTTCAAAATTTATTTATCCTCTTTCAAAAAAAAAAAAATCCTGTCCCAGGACATTATGTAATCTCATGGCATGTGTGATTTTTGCAGCATTTGCCACAAGATAAACTGGTTTTACTTGGAACACTTATTAATTGTGTATATCTATATTACACATTTATAGATGTTGGATACCATGTCAACCATCATGCTGCCACCATAAGGAATCCTGGGATCTGTAGTTTGATGAGGTGCTAAAGAATTATCTTCTAACAAGGCCTAGTGTTTTAAATTGGGTGACAGTGCTAGAGCTCTGTAACAAAGAATTCTAAGTACAGTACCTTGGCTAAAGGTGAAGGTCTCCCTTGCTCAAAAGCCAGTTATGTCTGACTCTAGGGGGAGGTGCTCATTTCTGTTTACAGCCAAAGAACCGGAAATGTCTGCGTCTGCAGACATTTCCATGGTCATATGGCAGGCAAGACTAGACACCAAAGCACACAGCATGTTATTACCACTCCTGCCAGAGCAGTACCTATTTTATCTACTAGCAATTTCTTACTTTCTTACTACTAGGTTGGCAGGAGCACAGGCAGAGAGAGGAGCAAACTCCAACACACAGCACTCAGGTCTCAAACTGTTGACCTGCCAACCTCCTGGCCATCAAGGTCAGTGTTGTAACCCATAAGCCACCATGGCCCCTTCTAAGTACTTTGCCGAACTACAAATCTCAGCATTCTGTTGCATGAACCCATGATAATTAAAGTAGTATTGGTATGCTATGTTTATAGTGTAGGTACAGTCATTTTCAAGCTCATGGGTATCTTTTTAAGATTCTTGCTTCAACCATCAGTGCCTACAAGCTTCAAGCAGCTTTTGCCACAGGTTGATATGCTGCAAAGGAAACATAGAATGATTCAGCAGTAATCTAGCATACTTTGGCCTATGCTTAAATGGATTTGTCAGGACTTCATTGGAAATATTTTTTCCTATTTCAGTTTAAAAAAAAAGATATAAATGCAGAGTAGGAGCTTTGTACTAAAAACCCCATCCTCAGCCATTGGCTACACTGGCTGAGGCTCCTTGGTATTGTGACAGAAAACAACTTTCAGGATCTTCACATAACTGATGTGCATGATGGAAGTGTCAGGAACTGAACCTAGGACCTGTTAAATTGCAAACCATACCCTCTACCACTAAACAGTGGTCCCTCCATTCATCGTTCACTGATACTGATATCACTTCTATGAGTGATGGGAACAGTTGCAAGAATACTCTAGGCTGAAATCCCCAAAACAGGTGGACAGTGGTCATCAGTACTCCTCATTCAATTCATCCAACAAAACCCACACATGTTCCATGTAAATTTCCACATGACATCTTGGTCTTTTTTAGACCTCTCATCCATTTAATCCTGACTGACAGTATTGCAATCCAAATTGTGCTTCGATGACTACAAAACTGACCAAGGCTGGATCATATCATTCTTTTACTCTGTCTTTCTTGAGCACTGGTGCAAGAATTTCAAACAACATCGACTCGGTCTGATGTAAGCCCTCTTGATTTACTGCCATCTAGAGGGTATCCTCTGCCTAGTTAAACTCACAGCAGAGCAAATAATGGGACACTTTCATACTGTTATCCCTGAAATATCTAGAGCTGAAGTTAAAGGTCATGTAGGACTCAAGATATTTGAATAAGAAGAAGGGAAGAAGAAGAAAACACACAACCCAGCCACTTGAATGAAATTTAAACTCTTGTCTCTATATGTCAGTGTTCTATAACTGACCATCTAACCTCTGCTTATAAACCTAAAAAGAATGAACCTGCTACCTTTTGAGATGATCTACTGCACTTCTAAGGAGTCCTTACTATCTGAAAGTTCTTCCTCCATTTTGTAAGTTCAGACAATTGATTCCAAACATTCTCCATCTCTTTGACAGCCCTTCAGATTATTTGAAAACAGGTATCACATCACCTATCAGTTTTCTCTTCTCACTGGTAGCTACACTCAATTCCTTCAACTGTTGCTCATGTGCTATAGTTTCCAAACCCAAATTTACTATCTTGATAGTTCTCCTCTAGACATATCTCGGCTTGTCAAATTCAAATCTTCTGAAATGATGAGTTCTGGACTGGGGTGGGGTGGGGGCATAGAATAGCCCTGTTAAATCTCTTGATCAGAGTACTGTTCTTCAACTGATGCAGCCTTGAATTACAATGAGCTTTTCTTTTGCTTTTATTTTTCCTCTCCCTTTTTGGTTTTGTTTTTTGATTCTGCATCATACTATGTTGATGCATTTTAGCAACTGATTTATTAAGACTCTTAGATTCTTTCCATACATACTCTGTCAAGCCAGGTGTTAACCATTCTGTATACAGTAGTACCTCACTTAAAGAGCATAATGCGTTCCACAGGATTGCTCTTTAAGCGAGTTTGCTCTTTAAGCAAAACACCATTGTAAGTGACCAATTGTGGGGGTACTGCAAACCCCAATTTATTTGTTAAGCGAGTTTTTGGTTGGTGTTATTTGTTAAGTGAAGTGAACATTCAGAGAAAATTCTGTTCTTTAAGCGAGTTACTCTTTAAGCAAAACACTCTTTATGCGAGGTTTGACTGTACTATACAGACATTTGACTTTTGTGCCTGAAGGTAGAACTGAACTTTTATCTCGGTTGAAATCCATTTCTTGTTTGTTTTGTGCCAGTTATCCAATGTAAAGGTCATTCTGAATTGTGATTCTGTCTTCTGAAGTAATATGATCATTCTCTGTTTGATATCATTGATGTCACCTTCAAATGTGATGTACAACCCCTTGACTCATTTCCCCAGGTCTTCTGAGTGGTAGAATGTCATTCTAGCCACTACACCACACTGGGTACAGTCCAGGTGACTACCCTTTACTTAGGTTCCACCAATCAACTATAAACCCATTTAACAGTATCATCCAGATATTTTATCAGAGGATATGGACTGACATATTACAATCAAATAATCAATGAAGTTGGCTAATTGTTTATATTCAGTTTTCTTTTTCACTGTTTTTTCTGTATTCAGCTTTCTTCTTCACTGTTACTTGTTGTTATGCACTATCAAGTTGGAAACATTTAGAGCTACCCTAATAATAGGGAAGCTACTGTTAGGACAGAATATAGAAAGACAGAATACATTACTATAGCCAAAAATGTTAGACAAGAGTGCACTTTATCCCCTTATCTGTCCAATCTGTTTGTAGATTATATATGTTGAAATTCTGGGTTAGATTCTGATGAAGAAAGAGTGAACATAGGTGGAAGAAGAATCAGTAATTTAATATATGCAGATATACCATCTTATTGTAGAAAGCAGCAATGACTGGAAATGACTTTTAGTCAAATGAAAGAAGAAAGTGCCAAAGCAGGACTGCATTTGAATATTAAAAAGACAGAAATTACAACTACAGAAGAACTTGAAATATTAGAAGATTCCTATACCTGGGTTCAACCATTAATCCAAATAGAGACTGCAGCCAAGAAATCAGAAGATGACTGAAACTGAGGACTAAAAATAATTGTTATAAAATAATTTGGAAATTGAATTTAACACCAGTAAAAATGAATTGTTATAATTCCAAACATTCTGTCATATGTAACAATATAATTCAGAGGTTGCTACCAATTTCCATTTATGGTGGGAATGTAAGGGGTGTTGATGAGGACAGGACATTTTGGTGATTGCTTATTCATAGGGTAACCATAAATTAGGGGTAAATTGATGATACATAAAATCAACAACAATAAATAGGGCTTTCAAGGCAATGAGACATTCATTTAAGGCAGGAATTCTCAACCTGTGGTCTGCTGGCCAGATGTGGCCCATGGTGCCATTTCATGTGTCCCCCCCCCAATGCCTCCAACATACCCGGAAGTGCCGTGTGGTGGAGGAAGGGCAAAATGACCATCTGTCCCTCAAAGCTGCCTGAAGGAGCATGACCTGGGCCCCAACTTTAAAAGGTTGAGAACTCCTGATTTAAGGATTGATTCAATTCATTCCACCTCCCAAGTAAGTTTCTGTGGCCAAGAAGAATTCAAAACCATGCCTCCTGAATCTTCTTTCATACTCCTATCCACTACACCACATTCGGTATCTTGCATTTTTGCTTACCATTTCCTCTTTTCACAGGCTGAACCTTCAAATTAACTAGCTCTGATGATATCCCTTTCCTTTCCTTTTCTATCTGACTGAAGGGTGGAGGCAGGGCTGGCAAAATATTTATGAAGTCAAATTTTTCGCAGAAGAATGGCAGAATCTCTGCAAAGTCTCCCTAACAACATGAAGCTTCAGCCAGATGGGTTATATAACTTCTCTGATTTCATCCCTCAAGTGTTATTCCTTATCTCCACATCATGATCTTCAAGACTCCCGAGCAGATTCTTATTTTCAAAGTAACCATACTTTGCAGTTAGACATGCCCCCTGACTCTGAACTAGTTTGTGCAAAGAAGGTCTGCCAAAAGTTTCACTATGTACTGCTTATTGCAGCAACTCATTCCATGATGATGAAAGAAATCCTAACACTATTTATTGTGGCCATCCAGACCATTTCTCTGTCTGTGCAATTAAAGTCCTCTGGGAGCTTTGAAGCATTTAATAAAACTTTGAAAATATCCTCAAGGAATCACTTTTCATGTAGTTCATTAATTTGTCCTAATGTTCTCCGATTCATGTATTTTATAGTTTATTTTTGATTGCCTTTGTGTCTAATTGTGATCTCTCTGTCTCTCTCCCTTTCTCTCTCCCCACTAACTCCTTCCATGCTCAGCTTCCCAGACCTGAGTCCTGTCTATTATTTCTACAGCAACACGACTGGGATTTGTTAACGATGGCAGATTTTATTTTTCAAAGGCTGTGTAAACATACAGAAGAAATGTATTTTGTCAAAATGAATCGATTAATATATGAAAGCTTTTTCACACTTACGTCATCTCTGCAAAGGAAAAGCACACACAACTTGACATACCATTGGAAACGGGCTTGGTGTCAAACTAGATATGATGTATTAGGTCTCCGATCAGGTAGCCTGGTGTTCTTTACTTCAATTAAACATCAAAGCAAGTAAAAAAATGAAGCACCAAAATTAAAAAGGCAGAAGAGGAAGGTGAACATTGTGATGAGAATGGAAAATAACGCTATCCTAGAATTCACCACAATTCATGCACTGCTGTCACTAAGGTTGGATGAGTAGGAATTTGACCCTTCTTCTTTTGCCATATCTGAATCTGACTATAGGGATCATCATGGCAATCAGCCATGAAAACTGTCCTGAGAATATAATGCAGTGGCCTTTCATCTGCCTTCTACAACACAGCATGACCCCCGTACCACTGATCTAGTTCCGCAAGTGACTTTCTAGTCCAGAGCCTTTTTGGCACACAACATCCTCATCAACCTCAGGCCAGTATTGATGAAACTGCTACCCTGCATCAAGATGGATTCAAGTGGGATTTAATCCACTTGAGGACCATCACCCTTCTTCCCTATGGACTTTGGCATCCAAATCCATTAGTCCTCAGGGTTGTCAGGTTATTTAACCACCGCTTGACACTTGTTGTTAAGTTGCTGGCAGTATGGTCTACTCTATTATCATAGCAGGATAACCTGCCAGACACTCAAATTTGACCCAGGGAACTGAAATTTGAAGAGCACAAAATTTGCTTCCTGGACAAGCATGAACCAAGCTGTTTGTAGTTGCTGCTGGAAGGATATCAACCTCCCCGCCTTGAGTGGGTACTCAGTCTCAACATCAGAACTTGCCTCTGTGCATCAGTACTGCTGGTTATGGTGCAGAGATGAGGCTCTGCATGTACCTGAGTATGTCCCTGAGCCCCACAAATTATTCTACTCAGAGATTAGTAATGTTGTATGGTTGGACTACACGTTTCAGACTCTCCAGCTGACTGGAATTCTGGGAACATTGAACAACAACAAAAAGAAGCATTTTCAAAGCTTTTGTTCTACTTAAACATAAACAGAATTCTCCATGTAGGAATCCTGCTGCATGAGAAAGAATTGATTCTTCTCTGCATTTTTTAGTATCTTCCTTTTTCCATTCCTGGGGGCAAAAGATTTAGAAAGTAACATGGTGCTAGAGAAGGGGCATCTTCCAGACTTTAAAAAAATATATAATTGTCATGACTTTAGAAAAACAATAAAAGCTACATGGCTCATGCTATCATAGCATAATGGATTAGGACTCTGGAGAACAGCATTTGAATTCCCGATTAACCAAGGAAATCTACTGGGTGATCTACTGATAAAGCTACTCTTTAAATATCTCACTTAACTTAAAAGCACTATTCGGTTTGCAATAAGTTAGTTTCAACATGATAACACTTCTTCTTCAGATGCCTTATCCATTCCTGATATTGGCTTTCATTGGCTACACGAGAAAGAGGGTCTTCTCCGTATCTGCTCCAGCCTTCTGAAACCTCTTGCTGACCAAGCTTTGCTTCCAGGCAGAACTGCCAACCTTCAGAAAGGGCCTTAAAAACCTGGTAGGCGCAGGAGATGTTGGACAATGAACACTGCCAGTGTGATGCCGCCGCCCCCTTTTGCTGGTTTATATAAGGCCATCCGGGTTTTTTCAATTTTATAGGAAGGGTGTTTTAATCTGGTTTTAATGGTTTTTAAAGTTGTAATTCTTTAGTCCTATATGATGAGGATTTTTCTTTTTTTAATTTAATTTAATTTTTCAATTTGTATGCCGCTTCGCTTAAAGAGTAACTCGCTTAAAGACCAGAATTTTCTCTGAATGTTTGCTTCGCTGAACAAACAAAACCAACCAAAAACTCGCTTAACAAATAATTCGGGGTTCGCAGTCCACCTCCCCACAATTGGTAATTTATAGTGGTGTTTCGCTTAAAGAGCAAACTCGCTTAAAGAGCAATCCTGTGGAACGCATTATGCTCTTTAAGCGAGGTACAACTGTACTGTACAGTAATAAAATAAAATAAATAAATAAAATCATCATGGCAATAGTCTTCCTGTTCTTAATTCTTCAGAATAGTTCTTTGGACGACATGCCAGACCAGTCTCTCAGGTTCTTCAGCCATGAAGTCCATCTACATCCAGGGCCTCTCTCCCCAGGGATCTTTCCTTGTAGAGCAAGTTGGAGTATTTTATACTTCATGTTGTTCCTCACGATATGGTCAAGGTATTGGAGCTTTCTTTGCTTAATGGTCTTAAACAGTTCTTTTTCTTTATCCATCCAGCACAATACTTCTTCCTTAGTCAACCCATGATATCCTTAGCAGCTGTCTGTAGATCCACATTTCAAAAGCTTTGATTCTCTTTTCAGATGCTTCAACTCCATATATAGTGATATAACTGTATATCACTATAACTATATACAGTATATTACACAGAACAACAAATAATTGTATGAAGTTATAGTGATATGTGGTTATATATAACTATTGAAATGAACAGATACATAGCACCATCAACACAATCCAAAGGTGAAAAGAATTAAAAGATTAATTTTCTCAGTATGATGCAGTATAACCTTCCCTCCACCTGCTTCCCTACCTGCCTTCCTCCCTCTCTTTTCTCTCTCTCTAACACCATAACTCTATACCTATCTCTGACTATATGTGCAAACATTTAAATCAGCAATGAGTTTGTGCATGTGCACAACTTTGCTTTTCTTAGCATGACATTTGCATAAATTCAAACACACAAAGAACACATATTATTCAAAGAAAAATTTAAAAAGTTAATTTTCTTAGCATGATGTTTGCCTTTTAAAAGCTTATTAGCCATAGTCATCAGGCAGGCAGGGCTTTTTTCTGCTAAAGAAGGAAGCACTATGCAGAAGATGCCACACAGTGAGCATCACATCAAAGAGTGATCAAGAGAAGCTCGTTAGCCATTGGAAGGGAAGATTTCCATATGAAATATTTTGATTTAAACAAATCTTGATCCTATTTCAAGTGCAGCTATCTTGGCTGAACTTGAGTCACCTACTTAATAAAAATTCCATGTTCTGTCTGCAGAAATGCTTCTAGCACAATTAGATCAATTCCGTCTAAGTAGCAGTAAATGTGTTTTCCTTTAAAAGGCCAACACAAGCACATTATCACAGCTCATAATCCCCATTCTCTCTATTAGCTCAAAGTACATCCTAAAGGCCAAGGGTCATAGCTGAAGACTAATCAGTCTCATTAGCTTGTCTAATTCATCTTAAGTAGGGGGACACAAACACACTAAAACTGTGAGGAGGATTTTTTAAAATCAGGATATGAGAAGCATTCATCAGAAGCCCGCAGCCTCTAGGGACAAGAAGGTGAGATGATGACCCTCTGGGATTTTTCTATCCTTCTGAGCTTGTAATGCTACCAGAGATCAAGTGGACCAACAAAGAGAAAATCAGAATTCCAACAGTGATATGAAACAAGCAATGATGAGGAAGCATCATAGACAGCGAAGATCTTAGGGGCTAGAGACTTCTTATGTTGTAATTCTTCCTTCCCCAGTCTTTTCCGTCAATTTACAGTCAGATTGATCTGCCTTCCATATTCTGTTTGCCTTTGGGCCCAACTAGAACTTGTTAATATTTAACAGCCACACAGGATACGTACTCCATGGGAGCCTGTTAACACCACACAATGACTTTTCTCTTTGCAAATGCATCATCCTCCATGTCACCTTTCCTCTTCCTTTTTTTTCCTGCTGTGTCAGTGGTAAATGTTCCATCAGAAAGTTGTGTCTGCTGTAAGCAACAGTGAAGATAACGTTACCACTCATTCTGATATTTTTTCATTTGTATGTAAATAGGAAATGGGACTGGGACTATCATTGAAAGACATTGTTCAGGGACTACTTGGTAAGGCATGCTTCTACAAATGTGTACATCCACTCTTCTCTTTAGCAAGGCTATACATAAAAGGAAAATAGAGACCCAACACAAGGTGATGTTAGGAATAAATCATGCAGCAATAGTGGTCCAGATTTGTCAACTGGGGTGGAAGAAGGGATTTCCTAACTCACTCTTCCTCAACATTAATGTGGCCCCTGGAAAATGCTCCATGGAATGTCTTGGGATCCCAATGAACAAGGTGATCTGTGGTGCAGACTGCGGGGATCCTCTCAAAGACGAAGTGGAGCCATTTAAACAGCAGAAAGCAGATCCTGGATCCAACGCAATGTCTGTTACCTCTTCTGACTAGATCATAATTCACCAAAAATAAGTAAATTAGGGAAAAGTCATGTATAAAACTATGAATGTTGAGAGGAATCGCTTTTGAGATATGCATGTTATTTAAAATAAATGAAGAAACTGTATATTAGTTATATAGTTCAGAATTTGTTTATGACCAAATACATGTGAAGCTACCATAAACTGAAACTAGACAGCTAAATATGCCTTTACTGTTACTGCTATCATCATTTAGATATCTTATGCACTATTTTCTTAAGAAGTCTCAAGGAGTGTTCCAACTGAAATATTCAAAAGTTTAAAATGAAAACAATAGACGCTATTTGTAATATTAAACATTTCCTCTGCCTAGAAGGAAATTTCAAGGATAGTTGGTCTAAGGGTGATATTTCAAAAAACATCCACATGGCTGAAAGTAGAAAAATGCCTTTGAGAAGGGAAAAACCCAGCAACTAGAGGCAGAGGAGCCTCACCAATTCGGATGCATCAAATTGATAATACTTATTCAAAAAAAAAAATGTTGGAGATGTAAAGTTGAAGATGGGACCTGTCTGTATTTATGGTGGCATTGTAGAGAAATAAACACTATTTGGGAAAAAATTGATGAAATGAATAAAATATTATAAACAAAAAATTGCATGAATCTGAAAATAGCGTTACTAATTGATCTAAATGATATTCAAATTGATAGAAATAAAAAAGAATTAGTAATAATAATGGTAACAGCAATGAGACTGTTAATTGTAAATAATTCAAAAATAAACATCTCCATAGACATAAAATAATGGTACAAAGAAATGTGAGAAATAGCCCTAAATGATAAATTGACCTGTGATCTGAGAGTTAAAAAAGGAGTGACTGGGGAAAATGATTTTTTAAATATATGGGAAGACTTTATCTGATATGTTCTACAAGATTCAAAGGGAATTGGGCCAAACAATGAAACTATGGGTTTTTGGGAAATAGGGAGGGGGAGAAAGAAATGTATGGTTCCAAGGTGGTGGGTGCACATTAATGTTATAGAGATAGATAATATAGAAAATATGTATGCAAAGGGATTTTCTCTTTTTTTATTGCTTTATTATTTGCTAAGGGTCCAGTAGGGTAGGGGAAAGAGGCACCCGCTGGTGCGCCTTTTAGCCCCCCCTGCTTGGCTTGTCTTGGCCGACAAGCACTGTGTGTATGCGGGACTTATCGGCCAACACAAGCCTTGCCCAGATGGGTGATTGCCCCCCCTTCTCAGCTTGTGTCGGCTGACAAGCTCGCATACATGCAGGGCTTGTCGGCCAAGACAAAACAAGCTGGGGGGGCTAAAAGGTGCACCAGCAGGTGCCTCTTTTCCCCACCCTACTGGACCCTTAGCCACTTCCTATAAGATTTATCTCCTCAACCAGAAAAACATTGTAATTCTCTGAAATTTCAAAAGATGCTATAAAAATTAGCAACCCACTGAATGGACTGTTCAGTTTCTGGTGAGCCAAAAATACCAAGACTGTCAAATAAAAAATGTTATTGTAAATCCTAATGATAGAATGTCTTGTTGGGTGCTGGAAATTCTCTTTGAACTGTTTTAAGACACAAATCCTTCAGACGTCCTGCACGTTCTTATGAAATAGACATAAAGAGAAAACAAACATTTCAGTTGATGGAAATTCTGTAAAAGCTGTATACACTAATTTCTTGGATGTATATCATTGACCCCTACTTTCTTAGCCATGTTAATGCCATTCAAAAGTCAAGAGATGCTTGGACTGCCTGTACGAGAAAGAGAAACACCAGTGTGACTGGAGAGAAAAAATCAATTTGCTGGAATGAAAAATTAATAGCGATAAAAAAATTCCTTGACAGTGTCCATTTAAATCTTCATTTTCCACTATCCCAGTTGTAGGAGTCCGTTGCTTAGCACCTGTTCCTGTATATTACCATCTTATTTCACATTTTCATATAACCTTGGAATAAAATAATGTCAATGTATGCACACATGGAAGTTTTTAATGGATAGCAATATAATGTAAATGAGCCTTTTTAAAAGATCCAAAGATCCTGAGATCGAAGTCCACATCTTCCTTATAAACTACTTTTTATCAGTGAGAACGTGTAATTTGCAACATTTGAAAAGCATGTGCCACATCATCAAAAGCATTACCTATCAGTCACTGAAAAGGTAAAGGAATGATAAAGGAACTAAGTACTCTAGTAATGTAGAACATTTTAATTTCCAATTGATCATACACACTTACTTTAGGCATGTCCCTAAGAGCTCCACAAGATTTATTATTATTTTCTCCCATGTTATAGCTAAGGAACCAAGAATGTCCCTCCATTAAACAGATACAGTATAACAGTGTTTGTACCCTCGTTTCTCCCGCCTAGGGAACTCTGGGATTTGTTGTTTAGGGATGGACTATATTGGACTACAATAATTATTTATTTATTTATTTATTTTTCCAATTTTTATACCGCCCTACTCGGATTGGGCCGACTCAGGCCCAATAATAGAGATTTCTAGCAGATAATTTAAAGTACTTCATCAAACTGCAAGACCCAGAATTCTGTAGGATAGTGCCATGACAGCAAAATCAAGATTAAACTGCAACTCCTGTGCAGTATTTTCAGTGATGGGATGTCCCCGGTTCCAGACGGTTCCCTGGAACCGGTAGGACCAATTCCGGAGGGTTCTCCGGGAGGGGAGTCCACTTTTGAGGCATCCAGTTCTGGACGCCTCACCGAAAGAAAGAAAATTTTTTAAATCGGAGCTAAAATGGCTCCAATTGACTGTGCATGCACAGAAACTCAATCCGACGCATTGCGCATGCGTCAGATTGAGTTTCTGCGCATGCACAGTCAATTGGAGCCATTTTAGCTCCAATTTAAAAAAAAATTGTTTTACTGCTTTCAGGACGGCGGCGGCGGCGGCGGCGGCACCAGCACCAGCCCTCTGAGGAGGGCACCTCCCCCGCAGCACGTTGAGGGCTGCCTGGACCGTCCGCTGCCGACAAGCCCTATGCCCTGGGGACGCGCGGCGCACCGCTGCCGCCGCCTCCTCCGCCGGGTGCCTGTGGACTGGGTGCCTGCAGCTGCCGCCCCCCGCCGCCACCGCCGGAGCTGCCTGCATCCCTGTGGCCTCCTCCTTTATTTATTTATTTATTTATTTATTTATTAGTTCAAATTTATATTGCCGCCCACTCACCGTGGTGACTCAGGGCGGCTTACAAAAAATACATTACATTACAATATACTATGTTGTTGTGCGCTCAGGGGGAGGGGCAGCAAGGTCCTAATCCTGCCTTGGCTTCTTCTTCCTTGGGCCAGTCCCTTTTTAGCCCGGCTGCGGCGCCTGGCGGAGGAGGAAGCTGGAGGCGATGCGGCATGGGGATGGCAGCCGCCACCATACCCACTGCTCCCCGCAGGCCCTGGCCGCCCGTGGCCACCGCCAGAGCCGGGCCGAAAAGGCACCACCCCGAGGAAGCTGCAGGCGCCCGGCGGAGGAGGATGCGGCGGTGGCGAGGCGGCGGATGGCCCGCGCAGGCACCAACGTGCCCGTGGGAGCTCGGTGGCCGGCCAGGGGCTGCAGGCGGCTGTGGTGGCCATGGCCGGCAGCTGCAGGGCTGGCCGCGGCCTTCGTAGGAGGAAACGGCCGCAGTCGGGGGCAGCGTGTCTTGCCGGGCCACATGGAGGTTCGTCGGCGCCAAGGAAGGTAAGTGAGGCTTTTATATTTAGGGTGGGTGGGTGATTTATTTGTGTTTTGGGTGGGTGGTTGTACTTTTATTTAATTTTTATTTTATTTATTTCTTTATTTTATTTCTTTAAGTTATTTACGGGTCTGTGTGTGTGTTTATTTTTTTTATTTATTTTTTATTTTTGGCCTTGCCCACAACGTCATGATGTCATGACGTTGGCTCCGCCCATGACGTCATGACTTCATGACATTGGCCACACCCATGACGTCCATGACGTCATGGCGTGGTAGTAGAATTTTTGACATCCCATCACTGAGTATTTTACACCCTGATGAGACTTTGAGGTTTGTAAGATATTAGAGTAATTTAGGGCAGATCTGCATATTGTTATTACATCCTCACATTAAGTTTTGTCCTTCAATCAGTATGTAACAATGTTTACATTTTGACTTCATCTCATCTGTTTCACACCCCTTGGGCCCTTTCACTGGCTGATGAGACTATGGATGTGTGTTTCAAAGTATAAAAATGAAGAAGCAGAGGCGCATGTAAGGATGTTGTTTTAAGCACAACTCTGTGAATGTTCAGGCAGGGCTAAAGCAATGTTCCCAACATTCCTTGGAGTGAAATAAGGTTTTCCCCCCATCCCAGGCACAGGCTATACTCAACCATTCAACTCCTGCTAGTCTCCTCACCAAAGGCAGAGGGCTTTGCTTTGTATGCATGTGTGGATACTTGTCTGCCTATGTGTAGGGGAAGAGAAAAATACCTCTGTAAATTCCCTATGCCTTCCAACCACCAGCTATAACATATGCCAGCTGCCACTGGTTCCTAGGCATATCTGAGAGTAAACAAAGCATAACAAAAAAGTTGTGGCATTTTAAAGACTAACTGTTGTATTTGAATGTTAGCTTTTGTGGATCAAGTTCACTTCTCTCTGATATGCTTCAAACACAGACTAACATGGCTACAATTTGAAAAAAATTCAACTAAGCATATGTGTGCCTCTAAAGCAGGGGTGGCCAACCTTTTTACATTGCGGGCCTGACCACACCCCCGGACAGCTTTGCGAGCCAGACCACATCCCCCAGAAGTGGACATGGACGCATTTACAGCTGATGTAAATGCACCCACTTCCGCATTTATGCCAGCTGTGGGTGTATTTTTGCATGCGTGGGCACGTTTTACAGATGACAAAATGTGCCTGCTTTCACTTCCAGGTGTGGCAGAGGCAGCAACAGGCTGAATGGGATGGCATAGGGGGCAAGGGCCAGCCTGCGGGCTGTAGGTTGGGAACCCCTGTTATACAGGTCTTCATACATTTACTGTTAAGGTCCTCAAGAAGGCTGTAAGCATGTTTTACTCCATCCTGTTAGAAAGACTACTGTAGGCATGGAATGCAGCTGATTCTGGGAGGCAGGTATAACAGCCCCCTGAATGTTCCACCTCTTACTGGAACGGAGCTGTGCATGCCACCTAGCCTGTTCTGATGCCCTTGAATGTGTTGCACTAATGCTGAAAGAAGTTTCAGTGCCATGCCCAACAGGGACTAGTCATGGAATGGAGAAGATGATGTCTTCACCTCAAGCCATAGAATGTCTTAAGCCACTCTACAAGTGGTCTAGAAGCCTGCATCTGCTTCTACACTATAGACAATTTTTTGCTTACAGAGAACTTTGTAAGTATGCTCAGATAAATGTACTGATAAATTACTACAAATAATTGCACTCAGCCTGCATCAAAATATACACCAACAAATACAGGGTCTGGTAGCCCTCTGGGTGCCTCATAAAAAGATTGAAACCAATGCCAGGATCCCATGGGAGGGGAGACAAAATACAGTACTCAGATTAAAGCCTCAGATTAAAAGACATTCTAGATCATTTCTGATTTACATGCCCAGATCAGTTTTTAAAGTTTTTTTAAAAACTTCATAGAAAAACTCATTATTTGCATTCTAGAAAAGCAGGGATTCCAGCCCCCTTTCCCAAGAGCAGAGATGTTTTACAGCATTTAGTTCCTATGACAGATATTGATGACTTCATTCTTCCTCCTCTAATGTACCCCATTTCCTCTTTGTTTTTCTTCCATTGGCCAGAATGAGATGCAGCATAAATGCATTTGTGTCACAGAAGAACATGGAAACTCCATAAACCTAGCTGGAAGTTTTGCAATTCAGATAGCATTAATGGTATCATTTTTGAAAGGGGAGAAGAGTTTTAAATGCATCCTAATAGAAATGTCACCCTCCCTATATGATCTTTTCTACTGCAAAAAAATAGTACTGTATATGAGAAGTAATATGTATCCTTCTGTTTCAAATTTTTTTATCCAATGTGTTTTTGCTGACTGTATAACCTTCACTAGCCTGAAATTCCTGAGTAGTCCCGGGAGGTCAATGCATCTTGGAATAAAAATTTTGTAATGTCATTTAGGGCTACCCCTAATCCAGAATTATTGAAGAGGCATGGGTCATGGGAATTGAGTTTGACACTTGACAAATACTTGGCTTTGTATAAATGGACGAGGCACTGAAATAACTGCCTCTGGATGTCACATGAAGAGAAATTAATTCTTTATTAACTTCCGCAATGATAATCTAATAAACTCATTTGGTCTACTAGTTTCAGCAGTTAAAAATGTTCAGTGGCTTGGATGCAAATGGATTTCCCCTCCTCCCCACAGAACCTCTGCCTTTGCAGCTTGAGAAAAGAAACAGGCTCAGACTTCCACTGCAAAACACCTTGAGCCTGACAATGGCGCAACGTGGGATTTTAAAAAAGAATGCAAGAAGGCAGTGCTGCAGTTTTGCACTCGGGAATGGACTACTCAATAGTATACATGTTTTAAAATTTAAAATATATTGCTGGAAGGATTTCTGTATCTGCAGCACAAAGTCAAGGCAATTTCTATCACTGGCCCAAGTATCTCATGAAGAAAACATATCACAAAGTGTTGCATCCAATTTTGACTGCCTAAAACAGGGGTTCTCAACCTTTCCAGCTGCGGCTGGACCATGCCCTCCTCAGGGAGCTGAGTGGGCCAAGCACATGGTTTCCCCAACCATAAATGCTGCTGTAAAATGCATCCACAGCTGTTGTAAATGCATTTATGACAGCCAGGAATGCATTTACGGTGTGTTTTCAGCTGTTTTTGCTGCTTCCAGTGGCAGCAGCAATGGTGGGAGCGAGGGTGATGGGACACATGAAATGGAGCTATGGGCTGAGTCTGGCCTGCAGGCCATAGGTTGTGAGCCTCTGCTCTAAAAAGTGAATTTGTACTGTCTGTAATTTCTTTATACAATCAAACCTCGCATAAAGAGTGCCTCGCTTAAAGAGTAACTCGCTTAAAGTGCAGAATTTTCTCTGAATGTTCACTTCACTTAACAAATAAAACCAACCAAAAACTCACTTAACAAATAAATCGGGGTTGGCAATCCCCCCCCCCCACCAGAAGTCACAATTCGTCACTTACAATGGTGTTTTGCTAAAAGAGCAAACTCACTTAAAGAGCAATCCTGTGAAACACATTATGCTCTTTAAGCGAGGTACAACTATATACATACAGTAAAACCTCGAATAACGTTAAAACCTGGTTCCACAAGTCTTGGTGTTATCCGATTTTTAGTGTTATCCGATGCATGTTAAAATCCTATGGGATCCATAGAGATACATTGTAACCACACAGGCTTTAGCGGTTGTTATCCGATGCATCCCATAGGATCTTAATGTTATCCAATGCAATTCTTCCCCCCAGATTGCTTAATGTTATGCGATTTTAGTGTTATTCGATACTAATGTTATCTGAGGTATTACTGTATTTTTAAAGATAAGATGGTATTCCAAACCACTCTTGATTTTTTTTGTCTACACCCCTGTATTAAGCTGATTTGTGTGTCTCTTGATTGCCATGAAAAAGTCCAGCCTCATAAATGAGGAAACATAAACCAATATGGCTTTGAGATGGGTTGTTGCAAAATGCTAACAGAATGATTTCTGGTAAAAATTATTTGCCCACCTTAAACCCAGAGAATATGAGAGAGAGAGAAAAGACAACTATAATGAACTTTGGCAGTGATACCAACAAAAAAAGGGACTATAGTGGCTTAAGTGGCTAAGACGCTGACTGGAAGGCAGTAGGTCAGCAGTTCGATTCCTGAGTGCTCCAGGACGGAATGAGCTCCCATCTTTGTCTCAGTTCCTAGCAGTTTGAAAGCAAGAAATTGCAAGTAGATAAATAAGGACCACTTTGGTGGGAATGTAAACAGCGTTCCATTCAGGGGCGTAGCTACCGCCGTAAGCAAAACAAATCTTTACCCTTCCTAAGGGCCTCCAAACAAATTTTTATACAGGGCCCCGCCAAGGCAGGCTACGTTTCTGGTTCCATTCACTCCGGTGTCTAGTCATGCCTGCCACATGACCACGGGAATGTCTGCAGAAGATATGCACACTTGGCTAACAAGACTGGGCCCAGCTGAACTAGCATAAAGAAGTTTCCTGTGGTCATATGTTGGTATGGGGTCAAACATTTGAATACATCTCATGTGCCTCTTTTTTAAGAGTGGAAAAAAAGCTTCTGAGATTAGGAGCAAATTGTAGAGAGAGGAGGATAGCTCTCTTCTTTTGCAATTTTAATCAACATGTTCATTGCCTCACCAAACTACAAAACAAAGCAAAATCTAAAACAAGGGTCCTCAACCTTTTTAAACCAGGGGTCAGATAATGCCCCCTCAGACTGTTGGTGGGTGAATAGGCCAGGCCAAGCGGAGGAGACAAGGATTGAGACAGTGGCAGCGGAAGTGAGGGTGCAGGCTGGATGATTTGGTGTTGTTGGCTGGATCCAGCCCATGGCCTGTAGGTTGAGAACCCCTGGTCTAAGATGTCATGCTGTCACCATCAGAAACTGTCACCATTTAAGAAATTCTCTCTCCTAATCACTGGTTGTTTGTAATGCACAGTTCTGTCTTTGGAGAGAGAAAAAGAGAGAGAAAGTGAACCTAAGAGTGCAGACATTTCTTCCAGCATTTTGTGTTTTGCCATTCCACATGCAACTGGTACAGCCCAGAATACTTTAATCAAATTGCAATATTAGTAGATACTTGATCAGCATGAAATTGTTCTGGTATTCATCTTGCATTAATTCAAGTCCACTGGTAGCTCCTTTCTAAAATTCCTTATCCAACATTCAAGTTTAGCCTCCAACTTTTACATTTGGATACAAGATGACTGCAATTTGATGGACAATCATAGAATCATAGAATAATGGAGATGGAAGGGACTTAAAAGGCCACTAAGTCCAACCCCCCAGCTCAATGCAGGAATCCAAATTGAAGTATATCTGACTGATAGCTGTCTAATTTTCTCTTGAAAATGTGCTCACCACTTCTGAGGTAATTGGTTCTATTGTTGTACTGCTCTAACAGGATTTGTTTCAGATATTCAATCAAAATTCTGATTTCCTGCACCTTGAACCCATTATTTCATGTCCTGTACTTTGGGGTGATTGAGAATAGATTCTGCCCCTCCTCTGTAAGGCAAGTTTTCAAGTACTTGACAAGTACTGGTATATCTCATTTCATTCTATTCACAAGGCTAAACATGCCCTCATAGAGCTTAGTTTCCAATTCTCTAATCATCTTTGTTGCCCTTCCTTTAATTTGTCTCAGAGCTATATGAATTCTTCTTAAAGTGTGGTGCCCAAAACTGAACACTCAGCAAGTGGGCAGCAATATAAATCTAAATAAATAACTAAACATAGTATTCAAGGTGAGACCTAAACAGTACCAAATAGAGAGTCACTATTACTTCATATGATTTTGAGACTATACATCTGTTAATGCAGCCTAAAACAGCATTTTTGTTTTATTGGGGGGGGGGGGGTATCTGCATTGCAATGCTGGCTCTTATTCAGTTTGTAATGTATAACAATTCCATAATCTTTCTTCCATATAGCATTCTTGAACCAACTATCCCTCCTCTTGAAACTGTGTATTTGTGTTCCTCACCCCACCATAAAATATAGAACATAGCACTTATCCCTGTTAAATGCCTTTCTGTTATTTTCAGTCCAGTGTTTTATTATTAGTTTTATGATGTTAGCCGCCCTGAGTAGGAATGATTTTTTCCTAGAAGGGCAGGATGAAAGTATAATAAATAAATAAATAAATAAATAAATAAGGTTTATTTTTAGTTTAAAGGTTATTTAAAGTAGGGTATTAGCTATTCCACCCAATTGGGATCATTTGCAAATTTATTTATTTATTTATTTATTGTTCATATTTAGTACCCCACCCCAATCGGGTAGACCCGACAAGTATCTTCATCCAACTGATTAATAAAAATGTTGAAGAATACTGGGTTCAGGGCTGAGCCTTGAGATACCCCACTTGTTATCTCCTCTCAGAGGAATGGAGGAGGGGAACATCTGAGACTCAGAAAATTACCAAGGATGTCAAGTAAAAATTGAGGAAATATTTGTGATCCTTAAAGAATTATAATACTACTTATATTTCTCAATTCCAATCCAGTTTCCCAGTATAATCAGATTTTCCTTCTCTAATCTTAACAAGAAAAATAAATAATAGGGTAGCAAATGTGTATAGAATCTGTTGCTGAAAGTAAGTTGTAACACTGTTATGGTAAGATTCACACAAGACTGGCATATGACAAATTACAAAGAGAAGGAAATCAGACGTGTTCCTCTTGTAGCATTACTGTTTCTTGAGATTCTCACATCTTAATTTCAGTGGTGTTTACAAGGATGAATTAGTCTGGTTGAGAAGTAAAAAGCCTAGACTATCTTTTTTGAGCATGATGATAATAATTTAAAAACATAGCCAATTTTTTTTGTATCCCACAATAGCATGGGAAAGATACTTACTGTGGTCTCTTTGCAATTGTTACTGCAGACATCATACAATGTTACTCATAAGTAAACATGGTTGAGCTGTAGCCATGTACATTTCACATCTGTTCCTGGTACATTACCATAAAATTCCTCTGCTCTGGATTATTTATTATGTTATCTCTTCCTCAGATGTCATCAGAGTGCCTAGAATGTGCCCTATTCAGATTGAAAAGGGATACCAATGTAATGGAGAAAGAGCCAATAGGTTCAGTTAACAGCGTATATCTGAGGAATGAAGAGAGAAAGAGAAATCCAAAAAGAAATAATTCAATCTACTAAGAGAAAATTTGGTAAAAGTGATAAATACCAAGTTTTACTTTTGCATAATGTTTGGAATGAAACAGGTAGGAAGGTCTATAATACAAATAATGGTGTTGTGGTTTTATTGGAGGAGGAGAAGAAGAAGAAGAAGAAGAAGAAGAAGAAGAAGAAGAAGAAGAAGAAGAAGAAGAAGAAGAAGAAGAAGAAGAAGAAGAAGAAGAAGAAGAAGAAGAAGACGAAGACGAAGACGAAGACGAAGACGAAGACGAAGACGAAGACGAAGACGAAGACGAAGACGAAGAAGAAAGTTCCATCCGAGTAAATCACCAATTAAGTTCTGGCCACTGAATCAATTGCTGACTGGTTATTACAACAATTCTGCAAAGCCCACTGAGTCAATGGGACTTCATATTCTAGTTGTGCCTGCTGGTCATAGAAATGATCAGTGTTTATTTACATGCACTCTGTTTGGCATGCTTAGCAATATTTCTGCCAAATGATGCTTTCAAAAGGCTGAGAGTTGCTGCCTCCCACCAAGTCCTCGCTATCAGCATTCGAATTCCTTTGCCCTCCCACAGAATGCCAACAGCATTCCAGACAGCAGGAAATGGTGGTGCTCCCCCACCCACCCAAACAACAACCACACTCTTTTTCCCCCCTTGCCTCTTCTCGGAGTTTCTTTCTGTCTGCAACAGATGGGCACAATCTGTTTAGGGGGGTAAACACCCTTCCTCCTCCTCTTCAGCAGCAGCCTCCACCCCTTGCCTGCCAGCCTGCCTCCTCCCTCTTTAACAGGCATGTCAGAGAATTGAGTAGTCAGCCCTTCTTCTTCCACCCCTTTCAGAGAGGCAGGTAAAAGTTTAACCAGCTTGCCTTTCAGCCAGCCAAGGCAAAAGCCTTCCATTCATGGCCATGATAAATTGCTCCTGTCAAAACTACATGAATGCTCATATTGAAAAAAAAAAAGCTTCTTTCTTTCTTTTTAAGTTTCGGCCTCTCTCCAGTCACACAGCATCACTTGCTTGTTAGGCTACACTTAATGCCCACTTAGTAAAAAAAAAATGCTTCTGCTTTCCCTCATCCTTCTGCCCTGTTTCCTATACCTCCCCCACCTCAAGCCCAGGTTTACAGGCAAGAGGTGTCAATGAGGGAAATCAAAATCAAAAATGGAGGAAGGGAGAGAACAGAAGCAGGGGGTTTAAAGAATAGAGCTTGAAGACAGATAAATAAAACACAATAACAGCAAAGGATCTTTCTGTTGCTTGGGAATAATTTTGCCCATTTCCAGGTCTTTGATCCTAGAAAATGTAAGAAAAGTCAAAACAAAATGTCTCTTTTAGTCCAATGTAGAGGAGATCCATTGAATAGAAATAATATTGTCAACATGCATGTAAATCACATTGATTCAATCAAATCTGTCCATTGGACAATGGAATGTCATCGTCTAAGTATTTGTCTCTTCTTCCTTATTGAAAGAACTCTGGGAAATATGCATGGCTCTTCTCCTCAACCTCAGACTTTTGAATTTACATCAGTCCTGTAATGTAAGTTACATTCATCCACATTTGATCACAGAACTTCATAGCTGTGTACAGATTTCAACACAAGATTCCCAAGGCTAGTATTTCATTCTCCTCTATATGTGCTCATTCTATATTCCCATATATATTTACCAAAATCAAGGAAAGTCTTCCATATTTTCAAAATTGACTCATACTTTAATGTTTTATACTGATATGTTCTGTTTCATCTCTTCAAAATTCTGGGTGCCAAGCTGTAAGAGCTTTTCTGTTTTGAAATTTGCTTCTTTTCTTACAGGATCCTGAAGAGCGTTAGGGGCTCATTTGACCTGGAGGGCACCAAACAAGGAATCAGCATTTGGAGCAGGTGCTGAAAGAAGAAGTCTTACAAAGCCTTTTTTATGGAATTTGAAGGGTGTGGAAGATTCAATTGGCAGTCCTTTGAAAACTTGACTGACTGTTTTGTGTTGTTTGAGGGCACCGTTGTTATTTTCATGGTTCAGTGGATGAACAGGGGCACAGTATGGAGGAGATTGTGGTTAGCAGAAGAGGCCAGTAAAAATATTAAAGGTTAGATGGACTGTTGGAAAGGATAGTAAATGTAGTGGTAGTGGGACTTCCAGAAGGAAGGAATCATTAAGTCAGTTTAGAAGACCAATCACATGAGTTGAACATATGTCATAATCTGGATTGTAGCTGTAACTTCTTCCATTATGTTGCATGGGATGTCTGTGTAGTGCCTACAAGAATTCAACAGGCAATTTGTAGGTTGATCAACACTGTACAGAAGACGGTATCAAATCAACATCTATAGGCTGAGGGAGGGGGAGTTCATGTAATCTTGCTTCCTTTCTATGCATATATTATCCCCATATTTGTGGTACTCTTCAGAAAGCTAGACAATCCTAGTGCCGATCAGAGTTAAGTAAACCAGCTAAAGAAAAGGTGATGAGTCTTTGGCTTTTCAGAAGTTTTGGACTTCAGTCCAATTAGCTACATCCAAACATGGACAGTGGTAAGAGATTATGCAATCTATAGTCCAGAACATCTGTAAGGTGAAAGCATCTCATCCCACTAAGCCCCACTCTCTGTTCTATGAAGGGATACTCTACTTTGGCATAACATGTACCCTGTTCCATCAACTGTTTCTAGCAAAATTGCTTATTAGACATTCCGTTTTGTACTGTCCAATTGTGTGTGTGCTTATTGTGTGTGTGCTTATGTCAGTCCACTTGAGTTCAATAGAGATTACATGACATGATTACTTACTGCTGTCTCTTTTTACATAATATTGTATGTTAAGTTTGTGTTGCATAGTTATTAGAAGTGCTTCTGGAGAGAGCTACATGGAGCTCAAATAAAGGCAGCAATGGACACATGGAAAGAGAGGAAAGGGGACAGAAATAGCAGGACATGCCTGCTCATGCCTTCATTTACATGAACAGATGGAAATGAAATATATGCTTAACCCCCTCCCTAAAGAAACCTCAGTTCTGTTTAAAGATACCCCCATCAGCCTGGTGTGTCAGCCATTCCTCTGTCCTCTTAGCTCTTACTTAAATTATTCCAGTTCCACTGCAGTTATTAATTGTTCTTGACTGACTTCTTAAGTTAATTACAATTTCACAGTGTAGTATCATGCATGATTAAAACAATTAGATGTTCTGCACCATGCAGTTCATTCCCACCCCTTTTGATTCCTCTCCTCACTAAGAACTTGAGCCTACTTCTGCATCATTGCAACAAATTGGACAGTAGGACCTGAAATTATAACCATATTAAATGCACTCAAACAGTTCTGTAATTTCAAGTTATTTCAAATTCCCAAATTACAGCAACACTAATTGCATATGAGTCCTTGGAAGTTTATCAGATAGGTTGGGGCAGAGGGTGGGTTGACAATTTCCTTTATCCTTTTTTCTCTTTTTCTACAGCTGAAAATGTGAAACAGCATTTTAAGGAGACAAGTAGTGGAGAAGGAAGTTACCTTGGGATCCTATAGATCCAAAGTCTCACCTAATACACCTTGAGAACAACCCTTTGTTCTTTCTCTCTCACTCACTCTCTGCCATCAAAGTCTCATTGGCAGAAGTAGGGTGCTAGTGTGTCTAACTTGGTAGGGAGCAATGTTGTTGTTGTTTTTGAAAAGGCTGATAAAAAACCATCTCCCAGGAATCTGGTTTTAACATTTCTAACAATCATATCATTCTTAAACTATTGTCTCAATTGCCTTTTCTTGGAGCAGGGAATTTATTTCAACTTTTTGTGTAAGTGGTCACCCTATTTGAGGCAGAATAAGATTTCCTTTACTTATCATATCTTCTTCTTAAGGGGCTGTGGTGGCTCAGTGGTTAACAAGCTTGTCATGTTAGCTGGAGGACCAGTAAGTCTGCAGTTCAAAACCTGGGTACTGCATGATAGATTGAGCGCCTGTCTCTGTCCAGCTTTTGGGAACATGAAAGAAGCCTCATTTGGGCATTCCCTGGAGTTTCTCCTGCAAAAATCCTTTCAACCAGAATAATTTCTGACACAAAATTATTATTATATCTTCTTCTTTTACAATTTGAATCATAATTAAGGCTGCAAATCAAACCATAGCAATGTAGTCATAACCGAAATTGGAAATGACATTTGCAATGGCTGCCCCTTTCAACTCTGGGGAACAAGAACAAGATGCCCTTAGGCAATGATGCCCTTGGGCAAGGGACTGTAAATGGCCACCAAGTTGGCAACATGTGTGTTTATATTCATTGTCTGAATGAAGTAAGAATAACAGCTATAGTACAGACAGTTTGCCTATGCTAAGTTGATACACTTTCTAAATAGACAGCCCTTCATCATGCTACCCTGCAGGCACTTAAAGACCAAAATATAAGTTTTGAGTAACCCATTATTAAAAGCTGAAATAACATTATTGTCCTTGAGATAATATTCTAGTTAGGCCTTCATATCTGAAAGAATTAAACTTACAGAAGAAGCCTAGGTTTATGTCCCAAAGACCAATCACAAAAAAACACACAATCTAATTTGCTAATAATTTGCAAATTAGATTGCTACTATGGGAACTGACTCCTTCTGGACAACATCACACTATTAACACTTAAGAATCCTTCCAATGATGTGCTTTCTATATTGTATTTTGAATCTAATGTGGAGAGAATGTGCAACTAGAACAAAATTTGAAACATGCTCCATCAGAATGATTGTATTTCAAAAAGAAAGCAAAGCAATCACACTTATATACCGCCCCATAGTGCTTAATGCACACTCTGGGCATTTAACAAGTTAATTAGCATTTTGGCCATAACATGCTGGGTACTGACCTCAGAAGGATGAGTCAGCCTTAAGTCCTAGTCAGGCTTAAACTACCAACCTTTTGGTTGCAGGACAGCAGTTTAACCACTGCACTACCAGGGCTCCTAAGACTAGTCAAGTGAAACAGTGGGAGCAGAGAAAGAACAAAGAAACCTGTAACTGACTGCAATCAAATAATTATAAATACAACTGCAATGTGACCATATCTTAAAGTGTGACAGCTCTCCCTAGGTGGGCTGATCAATGCACCATGACCTAATGGCCTTTCAATAAATGTTACAAGCTGGCAAGAGGACCACATTTGCAATAGTCCTGTGGGTTGCTTTGTCTGGGATTGTGTCCAAGCTTCCCTTGTCACTTTCGAAACTTTAAAAAATGACTCTGAAAATCCTGTTTACTCCCATATTAAAACCCAGTGCTCTTTTCACCACCCTGCTGTTACATCATTGAATTCCCTCAAGACTAATCAAGAACAGGCTTCTCAACCTTTATCACACTGAGCTTCTTTGGCAGTAGCTTCTGATGTGTGCTTAGCATGCTGCTGTCTGAAAGGTTTCCAAAATAAGACACCTTCCAGTGCAGATATATGCCCATCAAATGCCAAGACAGAAGAGCAGTTAAGATCTTTTTTCTTTTTTTCTTTTTTTTTCTTTTTTGAGAGCATTCTGGTGGGTCTTACGCTTGGCAGGAAATGACCTTTTGCTACAATCTATCACTAGCACAGTTGCATAAATTTTACATATGTAGAGTATTGTTATTTTACCTTTCAGAATTTTATTCCATGCTGTCAAAATGAAACCATCCATCTTGGAGGCAGAGGAGCTCCCTGTCTGTGCCTAAAGTATTTGGAAGGACACATACTGAAGCTGAAACTCAAGTACTTTGGCCACCAAATGAGAAGAGAGGACTCACTGGAGAGGGCCCTGATGCTGGGAAAGATCTGAGGCAAAAGGAGAAGGGCAGGGGTGGCAGAGGATGGGATGGCTAGGTGGCATCATTGACACAGTGGGTGTAGATCTGGGCGGACTATGAAGGATGGCAGACGACAAGAGGAGCATGGAGTGCTATAGTACATGGGGCTGTAAAGCGTTGGACTCAACTGTGCAACTGAACAACAAAATCAGCTGGATTTTGTTCTTAGTTGAAGATAGACAGAAGCTCCCAAGTCTTTCTAAGTTCATAGTAAGAGACAAATAGGCAGCCTATGTGACCAGTTTTACAGATGGCAGCACTTTTTTAAAGTGGCTACCAAAGGACAGTTCTCTAGAGCTAAATTCGTAGGGTTGTTGAATCTGCAGTCAATTTAAAGTTAAAAGAGCTATAAGGATGTGTAGGCTGGTGTCTTGAAGTTGTCCACAAAGAGTCAGAGACTAAGCTGGCACACAAGTTGTATGAATCCCAGTTTTCTACAGTACAGTAAGCTGAATAGCATTTCCATTCAAATAGTAGCAAACGTTGTTGGACTAAGACTTGTGAAACCTGAGCTCATCCCCTATCAGCCATGAAAATCACTGGATGACCATGGGTCACTTACACTCTTTCAGCTTAGCCTACACCACAAGACTGCTGTGAGGATAAAGCAGGAGAAAAAGCTCACTGAAGATTATTTAAACTCACTAGGGGGAAGCAAGATGTAAATGTAACAAATAAATGAGGCAGCCACTCCCTGTTTTTTTTTCTTTAGAAAAATGCTGCTGATCCTGCTCCTCCTCCTCCATCATCATCTTCTTCTTCAATCTCCTGTGCTCAAGACTGCTTAAATCACAATTTTCATTTAATATCATTTAATCTATTTTAAATCAATTTAAACCTGTTTTAAAACAATAAAAATAGCATCATAACAGGGCCCTTAATATCAACACAATATTAATTAAGCAGCCTTTTAAAAGGTCAATCTGAAGATATGTGTTTCTACATGTTCTCTAAGAGCAGATACAGTGGAGATGGCCTTTACCCAAACAGCGTCTACCTCCTATCAAATGGCATTGAAAAGCCATGAAACAGCATTCCACAGCCATAAATATGCCCTTCAACAGTGAACCCCAAGACAGATGGATGAGCTGTCAATCTCTTCCACATTACAATGAAATGGAAAGTTATTTTTGTAATGATATCTGAATGTAAAGCTGAGGATACAGATTAGCATTTTAATGCAGATCTATGCCTTCTTTTGTCCCGTTTGGCCATTCATTCATTCACTCATTCCTTTGTTCACTCATTCATTCATTCAGTTTGTGTGACAAATACAAAAGGTGTATTTCCATCTGTAGAATATCCCCCTCAGAGCCTTATTTGGTTCCTGCTTAGTCATTTTCACCCCACAACCAAATTCTTATATATATGGAAACACAAGTGCAGGGAAAATATATGTTTTTTAAAAAAAATAATCAATGCACCCTTGAGATTGTAATCCATTTTGACTCATTTTAATGGCTCACTGTGCTTAATAATTTGGAAAACATTCCAGCAAGGGGCTGTAATATTTTAAAACAAAAATACCAGTTAAAGGACCTCTTGCTATCCCTGGCTACAAAACACTTTCCTGGATTTTGAAAGGGATGGTATACATACTCTCTATTAAGCATGAACTCAAAAGAACATTTTGCCAATCATCCATTTAGCTTGTCCTTTATAAATGTCTTATAGTACAGCATAAGCATTTTATAGCCACAGCTTTAGCTCAGTAGTTAACAATATTCAATTTGCCTAACAGGATATAAAAATACATTGTTTGGCTACATTCCTAAATCCATTTGCTCCACTGTGCTTCTTTGGTAGCAGCTGGAAGACAGGTAAATACTACTTTGCAGAGTTTCAAAATGTTGCTGAAATACAGCAATAATAAAGAAGAGTGTGAATATTATCTGGATCTGTATAGTACTATGAGTGAACAATGAGTGATTTGGGGGAAGGTATAACTCAGCCCCCAACCTAGACACACCAAAATTGGAGAGAGTCTTCTGTTAACTCCCTTCTCAATCCTCTCCAAGTTTGGTGAAGTTTGGAGTTAAGGTGTCTGAATTATCTCCCCTAAATCACTCGTTGAAATTGCTTACAAACCAGCTGGTGGTGGACTAAGACTTTTGCACAGTACTATATATCATCCGGGATTTTATTTCAGCTGTCGATGAATCACAGTACTTGATTGCACACCACAGACATAAATTAAAAAGGAAGTAAACAATGCTGCAATCCTCAATCGGCCCTCTCTGGAATGCTTCCATTGAGCTTGCGATCCTAACAATGTAAATACCATTGGCTAGTATCCTATTACTAGTTCCAACTAGAATAAACCTATTTATTCAATGAGATTTACCAAAGTGTTGAGTTACTATTCAATAATTGATTCAGTGGCTGGAAAGCCTATTACTTAGTATAGTAAGTCATAACTAGAGTAGGCTCATTAAATAATTGGTATTTGATGAATCAACTCCTCCATAAGTTCCACTAATTCAATTGGCTACTCTTGTTATTGTACTTAACAACAGAAATTTAGCCAGTGGATCCATTGTAGCTGTGACTAGCAATAGAATAGAGGCTATTGAATGGAGTATGGTTTTCTTTTGAGCAAAGTTAGGATTGTACTGCCCATCCACTCTGTATGTCTACTCTGGAGCAGATATACTAGGCAACAGGGTATTATTCAGTGGCAAGCAAACCATTTTCATGCCAAAGGTTTCAGGTTTAGCTGGGGTTGGAAAAGACTAATGTGTGAATTTTTGTAGGGATATTGCTTGTCAATGCAAACCTATAGGTGGACAACCTCAGGCCTAGGGCTGAAAACAATGGAAAGTAGCTGGCAACTTTGCTTTCAGGGGGACGGTAAATCTCCTCCAAATTTTACACTGAACTTTACAGTTGGCATCCAAGTTGTTAAACCCATGGGGGGGGATTCAGCACCTGGAATAACTCCTCCAATTCTCAACCAAGATGCAGAACAGGTTTGCAAAACTGGAGCCACTAGTGGTTGCTGTTCTTGAGTCCCAATCAAACCTTTTTGGAGTACACCAGATGGCCATGAACTCTTCCCCATGATTCTATCCTATGGCATTTCCCCAGCTTTTCTATGACCCACCCACCCCTTCCTAAAATATGGCATGCCTCTCCTAAGGTTTAGTTGCAGGCCAAAAGAGCTGAAGCACCCCAGCCTTTTTGGCCTCTGCCCTTTTGCCTTTGGGCAGGCACAGCACAAGAAAGTCTCTGAATTTGAACTTGGCCTTTGGCTCTTTCTAAGCTTTGAATCTGACAATGCTGTGTTTGAAGGACTAATGATCTGAAAGAACAAGGTAGATGTGAGCAAACAAGAAGACACTGGGACACTAACATTTCCTTTTTTAAATGTTTTTCCCAAGTCATCAAACATCTTCTTTTTGTACCATATCTGATTCCAAATATTGGTGATCATAATGGCAACCAGTCATAATAGATTGTCCTGAGAATATAATGCAATGGCCTTTAATTTGCCTTCTGCATCACAGCATGACACTCATAACACTGATCCAGTTCTGTGAGTCACTTTCTGGTCCTAAGCCCTTTTGGCACACAAAGTCCTCATTAACCCACAGGCCAGTATTGATGAAGCGCTCCCCTCCATCAAGATGGATTCAAGTGAGATTTAATCCACTTGGAGACAATCATGCTTCCCTGTGGACTTCACCATCCAAGGCTGCTAGTCCTCAAGGTTGTCAGGTTAGTTAACTACAACCTGACAATTGGCATTGAGTCGCTGGCAGTAGAGTCTACTTTATTACCATAGCAGGATAAGCTGGCCAGACTGGCATCAAACACATAACAAAAAATGGACAAAATATTTCCAGGCCCATGATCACTTGTCATTTCAACAGAGCCATCTATGTACAAACATACCCATATTTTGACACTCTCTTTGATTCTTCTGAAATTATGTTGTTTTAACAAATCAGAGTTTGGTTTGAGGAGTTTAAAGAGGCAACTGAGAACATGGGCCATTCATACAAAAAGACTTTCCTGCAGCTAATCTTTCTCTTACACCCTGCACACGAACATGTCATGACATTTCTTGATAAGGTGTCTTTCATTCTGGGATTCATAAACCATACTATTTCAAATTACATCTTCTAGAACTACTAGCAGTTAGGAGAAAATAATCCTTGTAATTTGCAAAGCAATAAGTATTGTGCACGATAGCTGGAATTATGTGTGAGAGCAATACAGTATAATTTACTTTCCACAGCACATAAGAAGACTCAGCTCAGGAGTGCCAACTCCCTGTTCTCAGTAAAGTGGAAAGTTTTTCAAACTGGTAATTTATTCATATCAGATTCTAAACAAAAGAAAATAAAATCAAAAATGCTGTAGCACTTTAAAGACTAACTTATATTTTAATGTGAGCTTTTGTGGATCAAGCCCACTTCATCAGACATGGTAATTTATTGGTTCAGATTAAATAATTATTTCAATTGTTCTATGTGTTCAATTAAAGTTGTGCCCTATTGTCACTCACCCCTGCATACCTAGATTGAGTACAGACACAGCTGCTGCTGCTGCTGCTGCTTCCAATTCCAAAATCCAAATATAGGCATTCATCATGGTGATCAGTCATGAAGACTGTCCTATGAATATAAATTTAAATTATAGATATAACACAGGGGCCTTTCATCTGCCTTCCGCATCACAGCATGACCCCTGTACCACTGACCCAGCTCTGTGAGTCACTTTCTGGTCCTGAGTCCTTTTGGTAATTAAAATCCTCCTCAGCCCCTGGCCACAGCCCCACAAGTTCCGAGTTGTGAGGCCCTGCTCCTGCGTTTGGGCCCTAAGTGTCAGTTGGGAATCTTGCTCCTGTACCTGCCTCCCTGCATTGTAGCAGATTCCCTGCCTGAGCTCCTTGAGGCTGTCACCATGTTGGCGTTGGCGTTCCCCAGAATTATGGTCTTTGGGGACTTCAAACTGCCTTCATTGGGGGCATGCTCAGAGGTAGTATGTGAGTTCATGACTTCCATGGCAGCTATGGGCCTGACTCAGGTAATTCAGGACCTAACCAGGAGCAGTGGCCACACCCCAGATCTGGTTTTCTTGTTGGAGCGGTGGCAGAGTGATCTGAAATTTCAGAAATTAGAGATTAGGCCTGTTCCATGGTCGGATCACTTTCTGGTGATTTTGGAATTTCTGGGGGCAAAGCTTCACTGTAGGGAGGTAGGGCCTATTAAATTGGCCCATCCCTGGTGACCGATGGATCCAGATAGATTCTAAAGGGAACTGGGAGACTTTCCTCTGGACCGATGATGCGATCTGCCTGAGGCAGTTGTTGACCTCTGGGACAAGAGGGCAAAGGTGGCCTTGGTCGTAATCGCTCCACTATGGCCGCTCTATGCTCATGGGCACTGCTCATCCCCATGATTCATGGAGGAGTTGAGGATGCTCAAATGGGCAAAGAGATGCCAAGAGCGCCGCTGGGTGAAGACTCAGAATGAGTCTGACCGAATACTGGTTAGAGCTGCTATTAAAGCCTACCTAGTGGTGATGGAGGCAATGAAATGGCAGTACTTCACCACCCTCATTGCCTCTGCTGATAATCACCTGGCGACCCTGTTCCAGGTGACCAGGTCCCTCCTCGGTAGAGAGGGGTCGGGCCCCGGTTTGCAGGGGTCGGCTGAGGCTTTTGCTGATTATCTAACAGAGAAAATCACTCGGATCTGCTCAAAGATGAATCCTGGCGTGGAAAATGTAGAGCTGGGGTTGAATGAAGTGCAGTCTGGCTGTGTTATCTGGGATTGATTTGATCCAGTTGTCCCTGAGGAAGTGGACAGGCTCCTGGTAGCTGTCCGTGCCACTGCCTGTGCATTAGATCCATGCCACGCCTGGTTAATTAAATCTACCAGGATGGTGGCAGGCAGTTGGGTCAAGGCAATCCTCAACTCTTCATTATGGTAGGGGTTTTTTTCTAGCACCTCTATAACATGCTCTGGTGCACCCCCTCCTGAAAAAGCAATCCCTCAACCCAGCAATAATGGCAAATTGTGTCCAACCTGCCCTTTTTGGGTAAGGTTTTGGAGAAGGCAGTGGCATGGTGGTTACAGGAGATCCTGGATGAAATGGATTATCTGGACTCCTTCTACTCAGGATTCAGGCCTGGATATGGTACGGAAACTGCATTGGTCGTACTGGTGGATGATCTCTGGAGAGATCAGGTTGGCGGACATCCATCCGTCCTGGCTCTTCTTAACCTCTCAACCACGGTACCCTTCTGGAAAGGCTCTGAGGATTGGGGATCCAGGGCACTGTGTGGTCCTGGTTTTCCTCATTTCTGAGGGGCCAGACCTAGTGGGTGTGGTTAAACAGTGAGAAATCCAACCCTAGGCTTCTCCAATACAGGGTGCTTCAGGGCTCGGTGTTTTCATCTCTCCGATTTAACATCTACATGAAACAGCTGGGTGAGATCATCCGTTCCCATGGGGTGAGGTATCATCAATATGCAGATTATACCCAGCTGTATATCTCAGCCCGTGTGGACCCTAGCAATGCAGTGGAAGTCCTTTCCAGGTGCCTGGAGGCTAATAGGGTCTGGATGGGGGACAATGGGCTACAACTGAATCCTGGCAAGACTGAGTGGCTGTGTGTCAGGGATCCTGCGTTATCTCAGGAGCTACCTTCTTTGGTTCTGGATGGGGCAGTTTTGTCCCAAACAGACCCAGTGCTTAACCTGGGGATCATTGTGGGCTCACGACTCCTGCTCAAAGAGCAGGTGGCAGTCATGGCTAGGAGGGCCAGTTGTACGCCAGTTACACCTATTTCTAGATCAGGACTCCTTGCTCATGATCACACATGCTTTGGTCACCTCCAGACCTGATTATTGTAATGCACTCTACATGTGGCTGCCCTTGGTGACCATTCGAAGGCTGCAGCTCATCCAGAATGTGGCTGCTCGGGTTGTGATGTGGTGTGGCCATTATGCTCATACCTCACCACTGCTTCGAAAGCTGCACTGGCTCCCAGTATGCCTCCGAGTGCAATTCAAGGTGCTGGTTATTACCTTTAAAGCCCTACATGGTAGTGGGCCAGGATACTTAAGAGACCACATCGTCCCGAGGACATCTGTCCATCCCACCAGAGTGGACCGGAGGGGCTCTCTGGTCATGCCATCAGCTAGAGAGGCTCACCTCTCTAGCACTAAAAGGAGAGCCTTTTCTATGTCAGCTCTGGCGCTATGGAACCTCCTGCCAAGTGGGCTGCATCTCCAGACAGAGCTGCTGCCATTCAGGAAGGGGGTTAAAACCTGGCTGGTGGGACATGTGTGGGGTGCGGGCCTGACAGTCAGTTTGGCCGGCTGGCTCTTTTGAATAATCCCCACCTCTCTCTCTCTCTCCCTGATTGTTAACCTTTTAACCCTTTTAACTTTTAATTTTTAAAAATGTAATCAATGTGTTTTTAACTGTGTTTTTAATTTTGTAAGCTGCCCTGAGTCTTTGGGTGAGGATGGGATATAAATGTGATAAAATAAAATGAAATAAATAAATAAATAAATAATTGTACCAGCAGGTATGTTCATGAGACTTGCATGACAGACATGCACATAAGTCACATAAGTGAATGTGGCCTTTAAGAAGCCATGTGATTTACAGAATGAAAATCTCAAATGGTGCCATGTGGTTGGTTCAGGCAACTAGTAAATTGTTTCTGAATTTTCAGCCCCCCCCCCCCCCCGACTAGAATCCTATTGGGACGTTAGTCTGGAGTTAGAGATCATTTAAGCTATAGCATCAAATTGCAGCTCATTAGGAAGGAGCTGAGGCCATGGTGGCTTAGTGGTTAAGATGCTGAGCTTGATGCCTGGAAGGTCAGTAGTCAGCAGGTCAAGACCAAGTGCTGCGTGATACAGTGAACTCCCGTCGTCTGCCCTAGCTTCTGCTAACCTAGCAGTTCGAAAGCAAGAAATTGCAAATAGATAAAGAGGTATGTGTTTGGTGGGAAAGGTAACAGTGTTCCCTGTGCTCTGACATCTAGTCATGCCTGCCATATGACTATGGAAATTGTCATGATAAATACACACACCCTAGAGACAGATACGACTGGATTTTGAACAAAGGAAACCTTTAAGAAGAAGCTGTCCATATGCCTGATCGTGCAAAAATCAACCAAGCGTGTGACAAGGTGTTGTGACTGGCATATTTTAATTAGCTCAAATGTACTGCCTCAATATACAATTTCTGTTACTCCAGGGCGAAATCCTGAAATGACTGTAGCCCATATTTATACCCCCTTATTGAGATGTGGTGTTGGAGGAGAGTTTTGAGAGTCCCCTGGACAGCGAGGAGAACAAATAGGTCAATCTTAGAAGAAATCAACCCTGACTGCTCCTTAGAAGGTCAAATAGCGAAGATGAAGCTAAAGTACTTTGTACATCAAATGAGAAGAGATGATTCGCTTGAGAAAGCCTTGATGCTTGGAAGGGTCGAGGGCAAAAGAAGAAGGGGACGGCCCAAGATGAGATGGCTGGATGGTATTGTAGAGACAATGGGCACAGAGCTGAGCGAGTTGAGGGGGATGGTGGAGGACAGGAGTGCCTGGCGGACAGTGGTCCATGGGGTCACAGAGGGTCGGAATCGACTGTGCGACTGAACAACAAAAATGGAGTGCCCCCCCCCCCTAGATTTCTCACTATAAGCTCCACTATCCTTTGAAAGCATCCACCACCCCTACCTTACTTGAGGCTGCAGGACTGGCCTTAAGAAGGAATATGACCTTGATGTTTTCCATCTGCGTCTTCGGCAAATAAGCTGAGTCCTATCAGCTATCCTGTCCTTTAGATCACCTTGCTAATTTTTTACCTCCAGACACTCTGATTGAAAAACAAATGGTATCCTTCCATCCCCACCCACCTGCATTTCCCACTAATTTGCCTTACACTTTTTATTTCATGAAAGATATATCAAACACACAAGAAGAAACTGATGAAAGAAAATGCTTCATATCTAAATTCATATCTCAGTAGCTTCTCACTCCAGTATTGGAAATTGTGTCATGAATTCCCAAAAATATATCGGGAATTTTCAAGCCCCTCACAGCAGAGTCACTAAGGTCATAATCTTCTGTGTACTTTTGAATAACACCCATTGAAATCAACAGGACTCAGTACTATACAAAATTGGGCTGCACAAATCCTATTTATCCCAATAATTTAACACGTTGCCACTAGTCTCTTCACCAGTTTTTGTTTCAGTCAACATATGCCCATGAAACAACTTTACTATTTCAATATTATGTGGTTCATAAGGCATCTTAAATACATATTTCATTTCAGTTTTAAGTGGATAGTAGAATATTTGAAAACACATGTTATAAATCTAAAGTTAATATTTACCACAAAAAACCACTGTATTGCAAAAGATCTCTTGTTTTTTCCTTTATCTGTTACATTTATTTCCCATTTTACTTCCAATGAGTACTACCCTGCGCGGTAGACTAAGTGAATGTGTGTGATGCTTATTATTTATTTATTTATTTATTTATTGGATTTCTATACCGCCCTACTTGGTGTGACCAACTCAGGGCGGTGTACAACATAATTAATATAACAGTCGATCAATAGAGTTCACAATAAAGCAGAAACATACAATATAAAAAAATGTAACAATATAATAACAAGATAACAAGATGCTTATTTAAGACCACTTAGTGCATTTCAGGGTCATGTTGGCTTAGTGGTTAAAACACTGAGATTGACAACTGGAAGGTCAGCAGTTCAGCAGTTTGAGACTCAAGTGCTGCACAAACCTAGCAGTTTGAAAGCAAGACATTGCAAGTGGATAAATAGGTACCACTTTGGCAGGAAAGGTAACAGCATTCCATGAGCTCTGGTGTCTAGTAATGCCTGCCACATGACCGTGGAAATGCCTGCAAATGCAGACAGCACTAGTTCTTTGGCTGTAGATGGAGAGGAGCCCCACACCTTACAGTTGGACATGACTGGCTTTTGAGCAAGGGAGATCTTTAGTTTTACCAGTGCATTTCAAGACTTAATGGAGATTTGAATTTGAGTCTCCCAAGACCTACTACAGCAATCTAACTATTACACCACACTGTCAATTTGTTTTATTTTCCCTTCAGTTTCTATTTTCTCCTTATTGTCTTATTTATTTCATCAGAAAAGCACACCAACACATAGAGCAAGTGATCTGCAATAGTTGAAGGGCATGTAAGGCAGTGATGGGATGTCCCCGGTTCCAGACGGTTCCCTGGAACCGGTAGGACCAATCCCGGAGGGTTCTCCGGGAGGGGAGTCCACTTTTGAGGCGTCCGGTTCCGGACGCCTCACCGAAAGAAAATTATTTTTAAAATTGGAGCAAAAATGGCTCCAATTGACTGCGCATGCGCAGAAACTCAATCTGACGCATTGCGCATGTGTCAAATTGAGTTTCTGGTCATGCACACTAAATTGGAGCCAAATGGCTCTAATTTTAAAAAAAAATTCTTCCGAAGCTGGAGCCGCCCCTTTTTAGAGTGGCTCCAGCAGCAGCAGCGGCAGCCCTAAGAGAAGGGCACCTCCCCTAGCCGGCCACCGAGCTCCCACGGGCATGTTGGTGCCTGCCCGGGCCATCCGCCACCGCCGCGCCCTCCTAGGCACTTGGGCCCAACAAACCCCCATGCCCTGGGTAAGCCCGACGGGGCTCGCCACTGCCGCATCCTCCTCCGCCGGGCGCCTGCAGCTTCCTCGGGCCGGTGCCTTTTTGGCCCGGCTCTGGCTGCGGCCACGGAGGAGGATGCGGTGGTGGCGAGCCCCGCCGGGCTTACCCAGGGCATGGGGGTTTGTCGGGCCCAAGTCCTTAGGAGGGCGCGGCGCAGGCGGACGGCCCGGGCAGGCACCAATGTGCCCGTGGGAGCTCGGTGGCTGGCCAGGGGCTGCAGGCGGCTGTGGTGGCCGTGGCCGGTGGCTGCAGGGCCGGCCGCGGCCTTCATAGGAGGAAACGGCCGCAGTCGGGGGCAGCGTGTTTTGCCGGGTGGCCCCGGGCCACATGGAGGTTCGTCGGCGCCAAGGAAGGTAAGTGAGGCTTTTATATTTAGGGTAGGTGGGTGATTTATTTGTGTTTTGGGTGGGTGGTTGTACTTTTATTTAATTTTTATTTTATTTATTTCTTTATTTTATTTCTTTAAGTTATTTACGGGTCTGTGTGCGTGTTTATTTTTTTTATTTTTTTTTTATTTTTGGCCTTGCCCACAACATCATGATGTCATGACGTTGGCTCCGCCCATGACGTCATGACATTGGCCACGCCCATGACATCCATGACGTCATGACGTGGTAGTAGAATTTTTGACATCCCATCACTGATGTAAGGAGATGAACAACCTAGGAATCCTCATGTATGTGGACATACAAAAGTAGGGGCAGACTCTGAAAGACCTCAATGAGGACTGGCCATACCCAGGAACCACAAGCTACTGAATAACTTTTAAGAACCAGAAAATGGAAAGAATGCAAGATTGAAAGACATATCTGGGGGGGGGGGGGATGAGGCCGGCTGGCAGAAACCTTCAACAGAAGATCTTCATAATGAAACATTTTGCAGCAAGTGCCACTTTTCTCTCTCATTTGTAATATTAACCTGCTTGTGGATATGTGACCAGTGCTGTAGTAGGGCAGGAATGTCTGTTCACAACAGGACCAATTCGTCATCATTGACTGCAACTCGAGAATGCATTTTTTTTCCTGAAGCAGGAAAAATGTCATTGGCTTCAGTTTGTTTAAGGTGGATCCCAGCTTGCCATGAAGTGACCCACACACTATGATCATAGAGCCTTCACCCATGGTACACATGAAGCACAACATGCACGATTTAACACCGAGACTGCAATGGACTGCCGCAGCCTTGAGGATATGGACAAGGTGCACCTTCAGGATGGGGACTTTCTCCACCGCGGGGTGGACCATCTCCTCGCTGCCCTCCGGGACTCCACCCCAGCTGGGAGATTCAAAAGCTGGTCAGAACAGGGACTTTCTCTGCCTCCCACGAGTCACCTGTGGCGGGGCGGACCATCTCCTCGCCATCCTCCGGGACTCCACCCCCAGCCAGGAGATTCAAATGCCCATCAGGACGGGGACTTTCGCCGCCGCCCGTGAGTCACCTGTAGTGGGGCAGACCAGCTCCTCGCCGGCCTCCGTGACTACACCCCCAGCCGGGAGATTAAAACTCCACCATGATAACAGGCAGTAGGACTTAACGGTAGTCAATCCTGGATTTGTTAGCAGCTGTGGTCAAAAGGCAGTCAAATGTTACTGTGACATGACATATTGTTGTATTGAACATAGTTATATTGAATACTGTAAGTTTATTTTATATTATTACCTTGTACTAGCGTTGTGTTTTGGTTACTGTATTCTGTTTGATTTGTGGTTTATACTGTATTTGTAGTAGTAGTTGTTTTTTGTTAAGTTTCTGCTTTTGTATGTGTAAACTGAACTGGTATTATAAATTTGATTGTTGTTTGATATTGTTGTTTAGTGAATTTTGATGCTGTAATGACTTATATTACAGTATCTTTGATTATTTCTTAGAATGTTTTAATCTAATGTTTTGTAATTGTAACTGTTATTAGAGAATTATATATTAATCTAATGTGTAATTGTAACTGTTAGTGGAGATAAATATATTATATATCCGATATTGTAATTTACTATGTGATATCTGTAATTGCTGTGTAATTGTAACTTTTTCTTCTGTAAGCCGCCCAGAGTCGCTCTGCGAGTGGGGCGGCATATAAGTCGAAATATTATAATAATAATAATAATAATAATAATAATAATAATAATAATAATAATAATAATAATAATAATAATAATAATAATAATAATAATAATAATAATAATAATAATAATAATTTATTGTATTTGGTTTCTATAATGATGTAAGCCGCCATGAGTCGGGTTCTCCTAAGTGGGCGGGGTATAAATTCAAAAATTAAATTAAATTAAATTCACAGCCAGTCCATCTGGCATGGCCTCCTCCACAGGTGCGTGCTGGTATATTGGGCAATCCGGCTTTGTCCCACCCTGCCCTCACCTCTGGCGCCCTGGGGTGCCAACATCAATGTATGGGATCCCCAACCTCCCTCCCAAAAGGCATCAAGACCACTCCCTGTCCAGTACCTTCCCATGGTGTCCTATACTCTCCTGCTCTTCTGCCTCCATAACCGTTGGGAATCAGAGTTCCTCCCCTGCTCATTTTGCCATTGGGTCCAAAAGGATGGTTTCCAGTGACATTTCCTCCACTGAGGGGGACCATCACCCCACCTAAATGGGCTCATCCACCCATAGCCATTGGCCCCTTTAGGGAGTCAGTTTAGTTAACCGCCGCCTGACACTCTGCGTTGAGTTGCTGGCTGTACAATCTACTCCATTACCGTAGTGGGACCAATTACATCAGCTTTCAGTGGTGAGCTCATAGACATTGATATTGTTGGACTTCAGCACTCAATCCAGCCATCATGGCCAATACCTGGGGACTTAAGACATTTGTCCCTAGAAGGCAAGTCTGACATGGCACATAATGTATCTGTCAAGTAGGCTACGAAGGCTCAGACTGACTGGCCCAGTTGTCTGCCATTCACCCCACTGTGAGCCCCATCACTCTGAGAAGCAGCTGTAAGTCCCTTCAAATCTTGTTATTGTCTGGTAAGTGGGCTCTGAGGAATCTCAAAAGCAAGGATTTTGAGAGACTTTCTCTCTCTCTCTCACACACACACACACACACACACACACACACAGGAGGGAGGGAGATTGTCAGACAGGGATGCAGAAATGTTTTTTTTTCTCACTTCCTTTAACAGGTGAATCCCTTACTCAAAATCCCCAACATAAAAATCAGATGCACAGTTTGAAAAAGTTGCTTTTGTGTGTGTGTGGCTACAATGCCAAAACCTTCTTCCTTGGTGGGGAGATTCTGGAAAGTGTAGTCTAAGAAATATCTTTTTCGATTTCTATACTTCGATCCACTGAGAACAAGCAAAGAGTTTTGTCATAAACATTTGCAATTTCAACACGAGGGGTTTTTTTTTAAATGCAGTGTGAACCCTACAAGCTCCCCATCCCCAAGTACCTGCAGTAGCAGGATCCCCCAAAACAAACTGTATGGCAGGGGTGCCCAAACTTTTTTGGCCGCTCATGTGGTTCTGGGGGCCAGTTACTATGGCCTGGGGGCCAGATCCAGCCCCTGATGCCAATTCATCTGGCCCATGACGCCCTTGTCGCTCCCGGAAGTGGAAATAAAACACACATTTTACTTCCACTTCCGGGAGCAATGAGGGCATCATGGGCCGGATGAATTGGCATCAGGGGCTGGATCCAGCCCCCAGGCCATAGTTTGGTCACTTTCCTAGCTAGGAACAGCTTTTATTAAAGGCATAGTGACTGCCTCACAATGTCTCAGAGTGCTGAGTTACCGTCAGTAGCCCCGGGGAGCCTTTTATCAGTTTGAGCTCCAAGTTACTCTCACTGGAGTTCTTCTGGATTGTAGCCTTGGATATGTTTCCTGGCATTCCAGAAATGATGGCCATACCGCTTCCTCTCAAAATGTTTGGATGTGCATTTTAGAATATCATTTCTCTTCAGGCATGTCAACTCTAAAAACATTAGTGCTTGTCACTGTCAATGTAAGTGCCAGAAATTAGCTTTCCTTTCATCTAAAAAAAGAATAATTAACCTAGCAACTGTTTGCAAAAAGTGCTAATTAATGGGTTTTACCAATCTGATCTGTCAGGATGCAGCTTGATCTCAACAGCAGCTTGATTTCTCTCTCTCATATTTTTTCCAAAAAAAGAACTCTCCATTGTCTTCTTACTCATGAAGATTATTTCTCCTCTTACACCTTTTTTGCAATCAGCTTCATGATAAATCTATTGTGCCATAATATGAAATAAGAAAGTGGCAAAGGAAACCCTGTTGTTAACCAAGGGTTTTATCTTTGTCTTGGTTGCCATTCCAAAAATACATGGGATTGAATCCAGCATTAGTCCTGCTTGGAGTAGATTCTTTGAAATCTGTTGGGCAACTTCAGCCACATTGATTTCAGTGAGGGCCACTCGACGTACAATTCAACAACTGGCTTCAGGAACTTCGGTAAGTATAATGTATGACTATATTTAAATGTGACCTTTAACTTTACACATCTATATATGTTTATTCAAAAGAAATGTTCCCTGAAATCCACAATACTTGCTATCACATAAATTGTGCATGTGTAACAATTGCCTAAAGATAAATAGCCTAAAGATATTCCTGATCGCCTATGTATAGTAGAAGTTCCTAGGGCTATCAGTTAGGGATATGTTCCAAAACAGGACTGTAAAAACTGCAGCATATCTCAATGCACGTTTCACAGTGGAAACAAAACATTTCCTGTTTTGTGTTCTCTTTTTTTCATTTGTTTCATTTCATTTTGTTTTGTTTCTTAAGGATTCAAATCCAGAAGTGAAATGTCACTGATAATGCAAGACTGTGTGGGCTTCTTAGGAGGTCCTTCTTCTTCTTCAAGTGCCATATACATTCCAAATATTACCTATCATCATGGTGAGAGCCTGCCTGTTCTTAACTCCTCGGAACAATTTTGCAGGTTCTTTTGCTGTCTACATCCAGGGTCTCTCTTCCGAAGGATCTTCCCTTGTATAATGAGTTGGAGTATTCTATACTTCGTGTTGTTCTTCATGATATGCCCAAGGTATTGGAGCTTTCTTTGTTTAATGGTCTTAAACAGTTCTTGTTCTTTATCCATCTGATGCAACAATTCTCCATTTGTCACATGGTCAACCCATGATATCCTTAGCAGCTGTCTGGAAATCCACATTTCAAAAGCTTCAGTTTTCTTTTCAGATACTGTACTTTAGTCCAAGCTTTATGTCCAAGCTTCAACTCCATATAGCAATAGGAGGTGCACATTTGTTATTAAGGGATATTATTGAGAGGTCACAGAGAAATATGGATATTATTGAGAGGTCACAGAGAAATATGGATCTTCCAAGATCTAAAGATCAGTTTCAAAAGGCCCAGTTCTGTTCTATAACAAATATCACTTTTGAGGCATTCAGAATATGTTTAACTTGAAAGTGTGGTCAAGGAGGGAGCATCCCAGTCCAGACCCTCCCCTCTGGCTCTCTTTGAAGTGAAGAAAGTCTGCTAGATGCAGAGGCACTCAGCTCAATTGAAATTGCTGGTTATTCCAGGATCACCAGTTGCACAGATTGTATATGTAGCAGAAACTTTCCTCCTGAGATAGTCCATCTCCTTGGGGAGACAGAAACAGATAGAAAGCAGACTGAATACTCTCTGGCTCCTTGCCCTGCCAAAGTAACCCTTGCTAAATACTGATAGGAAATGACTTCAAAGCATAGAAATGTCTCTGACTCCAGAATGGAAGAAAGGTGAGATATGAATGTGCCATACTGTATTAATAAATATTTAACAATCTGCTATGTGAATTTTTGTATCTGTTAAAAATTTGTTGAGTATATTAGAGCAACCCCAACATACAATGGATTATGAATGCTAATTCTATCCCTGAGCCATGAATAGAAAAGTATTCTACTTTCCCACCGCTAAAGTCACCTGACATGGTTTTTATGTATTCACCTGTTGTTCTGGTTTCTTATTCTCCTCAGTCCTGTTGTTCTGCTCTCTTCTCTCTCTTCTCCTTATTATCATTGCTATTTGCCTTACATGCATGTTTAAGGGAAAAAAGTTTTGATTGAGCACATGGAAACTTACTGTGAATAACTTTTTACAAACCAAACACATGTTTATCTCTGAAACTGTAAGTAAAGAAATACTTTTGTTATATTTCTAAACATTGTGTGGAGAGTGTTTAATTACTGGTCTAGAGTGGGGGATATAAGGCTTGGAGAATTCGCAACTCAAACTAAACCTATTTGTAAATCTTCTCTATTTTACTGCTGAATTTTAAAAAAAACTTAACAAAATTACTTTTGTACATCAACTCCCAGTAGTTATACTGGCTGTAAGATTCTGAGAGTTCTACTCCAAAAGTGTAACTTTTCCAAGATCTGCTAGAATCAGGTTTGTGCACACAGTGGCACAATGATCTGGATCAGCTGACACCCCCACCCCCACCAAGTAGTGCATATAATTGTCAGAAGCAAAATAGCAATAAAGGGGAGGGGGGACAGGATGATCAAGTAAGCTCCTTCACAGAGGATTTATCCTCTTTGGATATCCTCAACCTATGGCCAATGGGCTGGATCTGGCCCACGGCACGAAATCATCCAGCCTGTGACCTTATTCCAGCCACTGCCACCACTGCTGCTGATGCTTCAATCCTTGTCTCCTCCACTTGGCTTGGCATGTCCCTAACAGTGCTCCATAGCAGGATGGATGTTGTAATGACTTCCTGGATAATTCAGTCAATAAGGAGTCTCTACTGTGACTCTGGGACTGTGGTGACTCAAGTGGTTAAGATGCTGAGTGGAAGGTTGGCAGGTCAGCAGTTTGATACGTGAGTACTATGTGACAGTGTGAGCTCCCGTCTCTGTCCCAGCTCCTTCCAACCTAGCAGTTCAAAAGCAAGAAATTGCAAGTAGATAAATAGGTACCACTTCGGTGGGAAAGTAAACAGCGTTCCATGCACTCAGCTGTCTAGTTTTGCCTGCCACATGTCCATAGAAACATCTGCAGATGCAAACAGTGCTGGCTCTTTGGCTATATACAGAGATGAGCACTGAACCCTAGAGTTGGACATGACTGGCTTTTGAGCAAGGGTGACCTTTACCTTTACCTTACTGTGACTCCTGAAAGAAGATCCAGACCGAGCATTCAAGGCCAAGTTGCACATTCCCATTGTACCACCAGAAAAAGGGCACTCCACCAAGCATTGTGGTCCCAAACCATTCAGGGTTTTATAGAATGCTGTATCAAGTATTAGCACACAGGATGCTGTACTTCACTTCTCAGGTCCTGATATCAAACGATCTTTACAAATTCTTTTTCTTCCACCCAGATGGAGCAACCCCTTTTGTGTATGCAAAGGATCAGGAAGAGATTACCCAAATCGTTGGGCTTCATGCTATGCTTTCCTACCCCTTCCTGGAGATGTCAGTGACTGAAGCTGAGATGTGCGTGAAAGACTTGTATACTGTCAATGAAACACACACCTCCCATGGTGTTTGCTCTGCAAATTTGCCATTAGAAAACATGCTCAGGTTTCCAGGCTCTTGACCATGGGAGGATGGCAGTAAAGAGACAAAAATATCTTCAATATATGTGTGTTCCTTGCCGTAGCAAGAAATAATGAAGTGGCAGTTTCAATCCATGCTCAGGAAACTTGTATACACATGACAGCTATAGTCCCTGTCTGGTGACATGCATTTTACAACTGTTCTCTAGCCAGCTTTCTACTCAACTTGTTCCTTCTCTCTCTACTATTTGGGCTCATTTACCAAAAATTCATTGAAAACTGTGTAGGAGGGGGAGGGAGTAGAATACTTTATTAGTGTTACATTATTATTTTTCTCCTCCCCCCTCCCCACTTCTCTGCATGATGAATTACTGCGCATGGAGATGGTAGCTTCAGCTCAGGGACTTTACAATCTCCTCCTGGTCCTTGCACAGACAGATGGGACGGCCCATGTCTTGACCATGATTGATTAGCTGGAGAAAGCCTGTTGAGTGGAGTTCCATGAAGATTGATGTTTTCTCCTCCTAACAGCATTTCCAAAAAGTTTCTATTACATTTTGATTATGTTTATAGAATCTCACTAGTCTTCAGGAAGATTCAATCTTTTTGCTCCCGCTCCTCCATCACCACCATGCGTGTGTGTATGAAAGAAAGTGTGCACACGAATGCTCATGTAAAGTGCTCCAGCTGAACTTGATAAGAATATTGCAGTCTTACACAGCTGCCACAGCTGCCCAAATGATTTCTGCAAACCTGCTTGAAATGGTATATATTGTGAACATGTTTCAGATATGATCCACAAAAGTGGCAGAAGTGAGGGGAGGTGAAATCCAGAAAAATGAACAAAGCATATCCCTTATATTTTCATCTGTCAAAAGCAGCCCTGTTATGAAAATCGTGACTCAGACTTGTTTGCCCGTTCAGTAACCCAGTCCTAATCAAGAAACTCTCAATCTCTGTCAGTGGAATTAAAAAAGAAAGTAAGTACAGGGTGAAATCCAGGTATGTATTACTATACTTCAGCCTTTCAATAGGTAAAGGTAAAGGTCGCCCTTGCTCGAAAGCCAGTTTTATCCAACTCTAGGGTTCAGTGCTCCTCTCTGTTTATATTACAGCCAAAGAGCCAGCACTGTCTGCATCTGCAGACATTTTTGTGGACATGTGGCAGGCATGCCTCAACACTAGAGTGCATGGAACAATGTTTACTGTCTCACCGAAGTGGTCCTGATTATCTACTTGCAACTTTTGCTTTTGAACTGTTAGGTTGGCCGGAGCTGTGACAGAGACAGGAGCTCATTCCATCATGCAGTACCTGGGTCTCGAACTGCTGACTTGCCAACCTTCCAGTCATCAAGTTTAGCGTCTTAAACACTTGAGCCATCGCAGTCCCTTTTAGCCTCTCAGTAAACCACCTGAATTTGAGTTTTTAGGCTAAGATAGAAATAACTTTGTTGTTACTGCTTAGTAAAAGTATTTCCACACCTCCTGAGACTCACTGCAAGAAGAAATGGACTTGGTCTTGAAAATTCACACATTTTCCAAGCTTATAGGACATTTTTTAAAATGTTCATAAAACTATGGGTGCATTTTAACATGCAAACAACTAAACCAGTGATTCTCAATGTTTTCAGGCCATGGGCCTAACCACACCTTTTGAGCAGCTGATCGGTCTGGTCACGTGGTTCCTCCCACCCGGAAGTGGACGTAAAATGCATGCCACACATATGCAGAATGTGTTTTACTTCCACTTCTGGGAGCAGTGAGGGCATCAGGGACCAGATGAATTGGCATCAGGGGCCAAATTAATTTGCATCAGAGGCCAGGTCTGGCCTGTGGGCCGTAGGTTGCAAATGCCTGAGCTAAACTGAACGTAAATGCAAAAATGTGAGTCAGTGGGGAAAACTTTTGTGAATTAAATAAAATGCCTACAGAAAGGTGCACATGAGGAAATGGGCACAAAACTGTGTACAGTAAAACCTCATATAACACTAAAACCTGGTTCCACAAGTCTTGGTGTTATATGATTTTTAGTGTTATCTGATCCTCTATGGGATCCATAGAGATACATTGTAACCACACAGGCTTTAGCGGTTGTTATCTGAAGCATCCCATAGGATCTTAATGTTATCTGGTGCAATTCTTCCCCCCAGATTCCTTAATGTTATGCGATTTTAGTGTTATTCGATACTAATGTTATATGAGGTATTACTGTATTAATTTAAATGTAGGGAAGAAGAAAGCAAAGTCTTGTGATCTGTAGAAAAATAAGGAGAGAAAGAAATTGCAGGTGGGATTTGGAGAAATACAAAAATAGAGTTTAAATGTGAGTATAAGCTCTTCCTCCCACATTCCTATCCCAGCTGGATGTTCTACAGAATTTCATGCATTCAGTGAGATGGTCTGCCTAGGCATCATTAGCACAAACACCCACATGTGCATGTACATTCTCCCTGAACAAACAAAAGTCTGTGTCATTTCCACCTAGGGTCCGAATGAGATATGGAGCTTATCTTAGCCACCACATTGCCAGAATCTTTTGCATCATACAGATGTGCTGGTTGAGCACATGAATAACATCTTTCCATTTCTATGCTATGCTAGACTGGTGGAAGACCTGTGGACAAACAGCCATACCCCACTAAACATCACCATCCATGTCTTGTGTTCTCACTGATCTCTCAGCCTTCCCATCATTTTGAGGGGGAAAGTCTGAACGCAGTTTCTTCTACTCACACATTTGTTCGAATGTCATTCGAACTCTCCTTGAGAGGAGAAGAACTTTTCCTAATCAGGACTCTTGAGGCTTCTGCTTATGTTCAAGCTCATGGATAGCAGTCAAATGTGACTTTTCAAAGTACAGTACTTCTTTCCTTTTTCTAATCATAGTATTTGGAAAATCATTTGTAGGTCAGAAATCTATTAACAATTTACACGTGAAATGGTAAATTGGCATTAATTAACAAGATGCCTGTGAGACAACCAATTATACAACCAGGAACATAACCAGTACAGTACCTTGTTACTTAACAAGAGTTCACCACTACAACATATGCAATTTTACCTGCACACGCATTGATCACCAGTAGCAGTCCCAGCCACTGCAGCTATCTCTTACAGTGTTTTCAAAGGCAACTAGTTGCATTTGCTCCTTACTTTTGCATCACTTTGCTTTACACCTGGAGGGGAAGGAAATAATCTCATGATTGATAAGAGAATGGCATAAAAGTCATATATCAGAATTCTCTTTCAGATCTCCTTCCATGATGCAAAAATAAAAATAAAAAAAATAAACAGAACATGAGGGGAAGTGGGGCTCAAGTGTGCCAGAGGTGGGAAAATTACAATTATTAGAACAATAATTCTTAGAATACCCCCAACATAATGGCTGGTATGTGCACCCTCATCCCATCACCTCTTCTTGCCTTCCTGAGATTCCTTTAAGTATCAGTAAAAGTAAAGGTCTCCCTTGCTCAAAAGCCAGTCATGTTTGACTCTAGGGGGCATGCTCCTCTCTGTTTACAGCCAAAGAGTTACTGCTGTCTGCATCTGCAGACATTTCTGTGGTTATGTGAAAGGCATGACTAGACACCAAAGTGCATGGAATCCTGTTATCTTTCCTAATGAAGTAGTACCTATTTAAAGGTAAAGGTCACCCTTGCTAAAAAGCCAATTTTATCTGACTCTAGAGTTCAGTGCTCAGCTCTGTCAATAGCCAAAGATCCAGCACTGTCTGCGCCTGCAGATGTTTCCATGGATATGTGGCAGGCATGCCTAGACACCGGAGTGCACAGAACACTGTTTACCTTCCCACCGAAGTGGTCCCTATTTATCTACTTCCAATTTTTTTGCTTTCAAACTGCCAGGTTGGCAGGAGCTGGGACAGACGATGGGAGTTCACTTCATCATGCAGCACTGGGCCTCAAACTGCTAACCTTCTGGTCGTCAAGCTCAGAGTCCTAACCACTAAGCCACAATGGCCCCAAAAACAAAATAATGCCAACCTAATACAGCCTGTTTGACTTCTGAGGCCTTTGTCCTTTCCTTCTTTTCGGGTCCAGCCTGTTCTTGAATACATGTACAGTATATACATCCATGCAGGAACATGATAGTCTTTTCCCTTTTAAATTTTTGCATTTATTACACATGCAAATTACAGATGAAAGCATCAACTACACAAGCCATTACTCAGAAGAGCATCTTTCCAACTGCTGGACTTGACTGAACAGCTTGTGGTTAATTTGCTATATAATCACTGCCTGCAACAGGAAAAGCAAGTGCTTCAACTGTGCTAATATTATGAAAGGGGAAGTTAGCCATAGAGATAAATCCTGAAGAGCTGCAGCTGGGATGAAAGAGACCAAAATAAGTGAAGTTGGAGCCAAGGCTACAGGCCTGCAAAAGTGGCCATTTGGATATTTAAAGGATAAAAGGTACTTACTAGTGTTGAAACATGTTTTGAAGTTGCTGTTGGCCTCATTTTCAGAGGGGCTCAACCCTGCAGCTTTGACTGAACTGGAAATTAAAGAGAGAAACCCTGTAGTGTGTTTATAGCTATGGTATGTATGCCTGTGATGACTTTGTTTTCAGCATATTTTATCTTTGAAATTCCAAACGTCTACAGGATTAACTAGAGCCTCTAAATAAGAATGGTATCCCTTGCGTCAAGAGAATTGAAATATTCATATACGACCCTGCTTTGAACTGAATCAGACTGTTGGTCTATTCAGCCCACTTACAGGATTCTCCAATGCACTGCAAATCACCCTATTCAGGTATTCAGGATCCATGTGAGAAGAAGGAACAGACTAGCCTATGACTTTTCCCCAAGTGTGGACAACCTACTTGAAACAAGACAGACATTATCCAGTCCTAACTCGAAAACTGGAAGAGTTCCTGATCAAATAAAGATTCTCTACACATAAAGAGAGTTCTCCTCTTTGGATTTAGCTCTCTGTGTGCAATTTCATATGAGTCTGGCCAGGTTATCCTACTATGGTAATAGAGTAGCAGACCATATTGCCAGCGACTCGATGCTGAGCGTCAGATGGCAACTAACTAACCAGACAACCCTGAGGACTAGTGGCCTTGGCGAAGTCCACAGGGAAGGGTGATGGTTCCCTAGTAGATTAAATCTTATTTGATTCCATCTTGATGGAGGGCAGCAGCTTCATCAATACTGGCCTGGGGCTGATGAAGACTTCACATGCCAAAAGGGCTCAGGACCAGAAAGTGACTCATGGAACTGGATCAGTGGTATGGGTGTCATGCTGTGATATGGAAGGCAGGTGAAAGGCCATGGCATTATATCTGCAGGACAATCTTCATGGCTGATTGCCATGATGATCACCAATATTCAGAAACAGATACAGCACAAGAAGAAGAAGTACAATTTCATAAATGCACACATATTACCTAGATGCCTGAATAGGGCTGTACATAGTGTAAAAAAGGGGGGGGGGAGGACACCAATTTACATAACAGTTGCATGTGCTGATTTAAAACCTAGGTAAAAGGTAAAGGTTTCCTTTGCTCAAAAGCCTGTTGTATCCAAATCTAAGGTTCAGTGCTCATCTCTGTTTCAAAGCTGAAGAGCCAGCACTGTCTGCTTCTGCAGACATTTCCGTGGTCATGTGGCAGGCATGACTAGACACCAGAGTGCACAGAACGCTATTTACCTTCCCACCGAAGTGGTCCCTATTCATCTACTTGCAGTTTCTTGATTTCAAACTGCTAGGTTGGCAGGAGATTTAGACCTAGTGGGGCCTATTTAGAACTAGTTATTTTAATTGAAACAGAAGTGCAGTACTTCTCACTGCAGTGGAGAAGACTGTGCCAGATGCCTTTCTGTGTGTTCCTGCTTAATCTGCTGTCCAGGTACTAACTGTTGATGGACTATCTTGAGGGCCCTACCTTCTGAAAAGTTCTTCATCTATCCAAGAAAACTTTTTTCTGCAAAATAGAAAAGGATCCTCTGTTATCCAAAATCTTTCTCCAAGCCTTATTTCTAGTGAGCCTTTAATTAGTGATGCTGAAATTTTATTAGAGTCTTTTCAAGGGAAAATATTTATTTTTTATTAATTTTAAATAGTATTCTCCTCCTGTTGCAGTAAAATGTTCAGTTTAGTGGGTTTACAATATAATAAAACATAACACAATAGTAAGACAAAGTAAAATTCCAGTGAATAATGTATAACATGGTCTTGCAAATTTCCTCCATGTTTTTCCTGTACATTTCCACTTAATTTTATAGAAAATTGCTTTGCTTTAAAAATATGTTCAATGGAGAACATCTCAGATAAATTATTGTGGGCAAGGTCTGAGGTAGATGCACTTCCATAGTTCCCTAAAATCATGGGATTTTATTGATTTGTACCATTTTCATTTACCTTGCATGTCACATCAGGTTGCCTAAAATATTTTTAAATGGAAGAATGAAAGAAAGATTTTAAGACACTTGAGAGATTCTGAGTTCAGGATAGCAAGAATAATTTTGTGTCTTTTTTAAAGCCTTGTATCAGTTCTTGAAAACAGTTGAGTCTAACTTCTTGTGCTTGTTCTACCATATCTGAATCCGAATACAGGCAATCATCATGGCAATCAGTCATGAAGACTGTCCTGAGAATATAAGGCAGCAGCCGCTCATCTGCCTTCCACATTGCAGCATTCAAGTGGATTCAAGAAGGATTTAATCCCCTTGGGGACCATCACCCTTCCCTGTGGACTTCGGCACCCAAGGACGTGAGTCCTCAGGGTGGTCAGGTTAGTTAACTGCCACCTGACGCTCAGCGTTGTGAAGATAAAATCAGGAGGAGAGCCATGTACACTGACTTGAGCTTTCTAGAGGAGAGCCAAAAAAAATCATAAACTAATAAATTAATAAACCTTAACCACTGTATCCATTTGTACCACCAAACCCTTACAAAGCACCAACAAACTCCCCTCCCCCAGTAAGTCACATGTGCTATGTTCTCATGAAGCATCATCCTTCCTGAATATTCTTAGACAGACAGGTAGTCCTTATCACAGTGTTACATCTACTTCTCTTTTAAGGTTAGTGATAGAAGGAATTAGGTACTCGACATCTTTCCTGTCATTGAGATGCTCTAGGTCTATATGTCAGCGAAATGAATTCAGTGCCCACCAGTTAATAATTGAAGAAACAGGATGTAGACACCCTGGGAGTGAATTTAAAGAACAACAAGTATAAAACACTAGAGTAGGAGGAGAATAGGAGGGGGCTGAGAGGAGTCCCTTGTTCCATTTAGGAAGGAGAATGAAACACTGAAAGAAGATGTGATGGAGCTGGTTGAGCTGATAATGGTACAGATGGTGATGCTAAAATGCTGGCTTTGTGGTTTGTGTTTTACCATCAAAATAACAGACAAGGGTATGGAATCTGTGATCAATTAAGTGAGAATTCTAAGGCATGTCAGAGACTGCACTGGAAAATATCTTACTTAGTCTACTTTCTTAAGCAGACTGAGAAGGAATGGGAGTGAAATGGATGGTATCAGTATGTCCATAAAACAGAGATCTGTCCATGAAACTGTTGCTTGGCATTATAAATTGCACTAAAGTAGATCTACTGAATCAATAAGAACTTGATTCATCAATTTGCTTCCTAGGTTCCATTTATTTGACTAGATATACTGTAATAGGAATAGGCCTATTCTGACTGTGACTTGCAGTACTATGCTAAAGTAAGTCACAGTTAGAGAAGCCCCATTTAAATTAATGGAACCTATAAAAGAGTTATCTCATGAAATCCACTTTTATTAATGGGTCTGTAGTAGTGTGAATTACACTAAGTAAAAGGTTGGACCACTGTGGAAAATGACACATTTGCATGTCTGTGATTTTTGTTAAAAAAAATTGTATTCCCAGTAGTAATATATGGTTGTGAGAGCTGGACCATAAGGAACACTGAGTGCAGAAGAATAGACACTTTTGAACTGTGGTGCTGGAGGAGACTTTTGAGAGTACCCTGGACTGCAAAGAGAACAAATCAGTCAACCTTGAAGGAAATCAATCCTGACTGCTCATTGGAAGGACAAATACTGAAGCTGAAGCTCAAGTACTTTGGCCAACAAATGAGAAGAGATGACTCACTTGAGAAGGCCTTGATGCTGAGAAAGAACGAAGGTAAAAGGAGAAGGGGGTGCCAGAGGATGAGGTGGCTGTGCGACTGAATAATAGCCCTTTCCGAAATCTCCATCTACATTTTCCAGTCACATTTGACAGGTATGGTTCAGCAACACAAATCAGCATATTTCTTAAGAGCAATATTTCACTGCTTAAAGGAACTCTGTTTTTACAGTATGTTAACTGGGCCTGAAGTCACCTCTGTGATACATCTCATCTGTTGCCAAACATGTCCGTGAACCTGCATTCTGAAGTTTGGAGACAATCCTAATGAACCAAAAAAAATTAAGATTAAATATCCCTGTAGAAATTGATCTTCCTGAATTGCCTGACAGGGAAAAACTTTTAACATAGAAATGCCTTGAGAATTATTACTGATCAATGTCAGTAGAATGTAAAGATCTTTGGGATTTTATGGAGGGTAAACATTGACAGATCCAGCAATTCATTAGCCTTATATTTAAGAAAGGAAATGAGAAAGTTGCCACTAAAGAGATTGTGCTGTCACATCCAGGTCCCTCTCCAGGCTCTCTTCATCTCCCTGTGTCTCCTAAAATTATGCACTGTAAAGTTATGTAGCTGCCATGGCAGGAACGTTAGGATTCATGCCATCTGGCTCTGTCAGTGAAGAGAAGTGGTGTTTGGGTCGAAACTCTATGAGAAAGGGCTAAGAAGGAAAAATCACTTAAACACATTATTTTAACTGTACATTCCTTGACTGACAGGAGGTTAATTCCATATAACAAGGAATCCCCTTGTTTCCAAGTACTGTAATTCATAGTACAAGTACAGAAATGGGGTTTAAGGTTTCTCCAGGCATTTACTCCTGTGCTTGATTTAGGAAAATAAAGTGTTTTAAACCTTCTGCAGGACTATATTTGCTTCCCTGGGCATATACTCTGTCTTTGGGATCAAGAAGCATGGCTTCCAGAAATGGTGGCAGTGGAACCTCAGTACTTGTGATTAGAAAATACCATCATAGATAGCTGCAAGATTAGTCTTTGATGTTCTGAGAAACGACAATATAAACATATGAGAAAAGAGAAGGAGCTAAATCTTCCCCTTTTTGTGGTCACTCCCCATGCATGAGGGTTAACAGTCTAAGGCAGAGGTTCTCAACCTACTGCCCAGGGACTGGACCCAGCCCTCAGAACCATTTTATGTGGCCTGCATCATCACTGCCACCGTCAGTGGAAGTAGCAGTGGAAGCACCTACAACTGCCATAAATGCACCCGCGGCTGTTGTAAAAACGTTTATGACAGTGGTGGATGCGTTTTATGGGAGCATTTACAGTGGGAGGAACCATCATTCTGGCCTGCCTAGCTGTCTGAGGGGGCGTGGCCTGGTCCATGGCTTTAAAAGGTTGAGAACCTCTGGTCTAAGGAGTGGAATATTATTTGTGGATGGAGTCTTTACACCAAGCTAGGAAACTTTAGTTTTTCAAATCTTGATGTTTATTCACATAGAGACAGAAAGCACCTCCTTGAAAATTTTGATATTTTTGAACCACAATCTAGCATACCCTGGTAACAGCAACCTTGTGTTGCTGGGTAATCTTTCTCACACTAGGTCAGGAGAAAGGGACTACAGAATGAACTCATCAAAAGGTGGCTTCATTCTGGCAACTTCACGTCTGGCCTAGATACAGAAGAAGAAGAAGGAAAACAGAGACAATAAAAACAGATTGGGGAGTTCTAGGCTATCCCACCAGAGCGGACCAGAGAGGCTCTCTAACTGTACCATCAGCTAGAGAGACACATCTCTCTAGCACTAGAAGGAGGGCCTTCTCTGTATCCGCTCTGGCCCTATGGAACCTCCTGCCAATTGAGTTACATTTCCAGACAGAGCTCCTGCCCTTCAGAAAGGTGTAAAAATTTGGCTGGCGGGGTAGTTCGGGGGTACCAGTAACATGGTGACCCCAGCCTGCGGGCTGATCCGATAATTACCCTTTCTTAATTCTTAATTCTTCTAATTCTTTTACATTTTTAATCTTTTAATCTGTATTACTTGCTTATGGTTTTATTGTTGATTTTATTATAGGGATTGTGTCTTTGATATTTTGTCTGAGATACCATGTTAGCCGCCCTGAAATTGCTTGCGAGTAAGGCTAATGTGAATAATAAATAAATAAATAAATAAAGTAAATCTCAAACAGTGCTATCCTGTACTTGTCTAGCCAGAAAGCATTCACGCTGAGTAACTTGATGACAATTTCCAGATCAAAGAAATTATTAGTCACAGGTTGGTAGCAAAAGCACTTATTACAAAATAAGTGGGCAGCTTTTGATTTGGCAGCACCTAACTACAATTAGGACTGTGGCTCTGGTTCAAAACAATAGCCAATTGTTTACTGATTTGAGTTTAACTGTAATATATGAGGATTGGTATGGATATAAGACTCCTCTCTGCTCCTGCCAACATTGAGCACCATAAGCATGTGACATCAAAAGCTTTAAGAACTCTACAAATATTAAAGGATTCCCACCCAGCCACAGACCACCATATCAAAAAGTATTATAATAATAACACAAACTTGGAAAGAGGAGCTGTTGATGGAAAATTCTCAGTGGTAATACATCAAGAAATGACAGAGGTGGATAGCAATCTTCCATCTCACTGTCAAAACAGACATGTGTTTTTGGCATCAATGGGGGACAGATTCTTGAAACAAGCAACATGGGGACTTCCTACTGCAGCAGTCAGCAAATGCTACCTATTAACGTTTAGGTTAATTGTTAACCAGCAGAGTCAAGAGGAAGAAGAGCAAGGCAGAGGAAGCCCCCCAGTTCAAGAAAAAACAGGGAAGGATGGGTAACCATAGTAGGATCTTCCAAGGTATCAGGCTGTTATTCAGTCTCATGAGATGAATTGACCCACAGACAACTCTGTTTCCATCCTACTGCAAACAGCTTGGGCTAGAGGCATCCCAGCAGGGAACCTGCTCATCAATCCTAGAATCGGACAAGGAGTTTTCTTCCACAGTAAACCTTGATTTATGATTAACATGGGTTTCTCAAAATCAAAAAATGCACACAGAGGTCTATGGATTAGCTACAGCTCAAGCTACAATGGCACACAAACAGAAAGAACTATATTGTTGTGCTTACTTGTCTGTCATCTTACTTGACCACAGCCCCTCTCCCTTTGACCCCCTGAATTTGGTGTATAGAAACCAAGCATGTAAGTTTCACTCGTTGTCTGAAGAAGTGGACTTGATCCATGAAAGCTAACAATAAAAGTATATCAGTTAGTCTTTAAAGTGCTACAGTGTTTTTTATTTTATTTTTGTTTTGTTTTGTTTATTTTGTTTTGTTTTCTGATATGCCTGAACCACAGACTAACACGGCTACTATTTTTAAAAAAACAGAAAGAACTACACCTGCATTTCTATCTCCTAGCAGACTAGGCAATGAGAATGGAAAGTTAAAGGAATGAATTTTACTGGCACGGTGCAGTGATATCACGTCATGCCTTTTTGAACATCTCTGATCATTCTAGGCCAGGGGTGCCCAAACTATGGCCCATGAGCCAAATCCAGCCCCTGATACCAATTCATCCAGCCCACACCACCCTTGCCACTCCTGGAAGTGGAATTAAAACACGCCATATGGGTGGCATGGTGTCAGGGGCTGGATCTGGACCACAGACCATAGTTTGGATACCCCTGGTTCAAGCAGAGAAAATGGCAGCCTAGAAATCTATCTCATCCTGTAGCAAAACAGATTGCAAGGTGCATTTTACTTCCACGTCTGGTGGGAGGAACAACACGACCAGCCCACTGAACAACATGACTGGCCCGTGGCCTGAAAAGTTTGGGCACCCCTGTTCTAGGCATTGGGCACAACCTTTGTATATCCGAGATAGTTGTTCTATGGAAAACGCATGTAGATAATCAGGAGTAGGGGGCCACATCTGTCTCGAGCCATTATTGGAATGACCAGTCTTTCCACTCTATTTCAGTCTTTCAAAATTGCTAAAACTGCTGAGCGGGTGTATATTATATATGCTGTGTTACTGTGGTATATTCAATTTAAGACCATAACAATGTTCTATGTGTAGGAAAAGCATGGCATTCTGTAGGCAGTGAAAACAAAGGTTACTACACATAAAATACGAATACTGTTTTCAGTACAGAAAAACTTTGCTAACCAACCAAAGATGATTTCACACTAACCTTTTAATCTGCTATTATGAACACTTCAGGAAAAAAATATAGAGAGATTCACCTTATTTCAGGCTGTGACAGCATGATGAAATATCATGGGATTTGCTCCACTTTGAAGTATTTTTAACTGGTCACATGATGTAATATTTGATTTGAGTTGGTCCAGTCCTTTTCACTCCCAAAAATGACTTTTTCCCTCTACTGCTGGGGTTGGTGGGAGTATCCTACTTTGTCAAGTTACAATTATTAGACTGGGGAAAACTCTCTGTCTCTCTCCTCCTTTGATTGCCTTTCAATTTTTTATTTTAAAAAACCTCTTACATACATAGGATTAATACTAAATCAGTGATGGTGAACCTTTTATAGACCAAGTGCCCAAACTGTAACCCAAAACCCACTTATTTATCACAAAGTGCCAACATAGCAACAGGGGAGGGAAAAAACATTCCCATTGGGCTGCTGGGAAGAGGGGCAGGGTAAACTCTGTGCCAGGGGACAGAGGAAGCATTCCCATTGGGCTGCTGGGCAAAGGGGCAGGGCAAACTCTGTGCTGGGGTGACCGCACAGGTGCCCACACAGAGGGCTTCAAGTGCCACCTCTGGCACTCGTGCCATAGGTTTGCTATCACTGTACTAGATCATCCTATCACTATGTCACAGGGCTATCATTATTATTACTTCCCATATTTACAACTCCATAAAAGGACAGGCAAAGGCAAAGGCAGGATCAGGGGAAAGAAAGAAAGAAAGGGGTCTGTGGGCTGGAAGGCAACTTGCATCACATCTAGTATGAACGGTAAACTCTGAAATAAATCTGCAACTACTATGCGAGCACTGTGTGCTTTCCAATGCAGTTGCAACCTCAATTAAAATCATTTGTCCATCTAGTTATATTAATATTGGCCAAGCTTTCATTGCTTAGCATAGTAAATTTCTTAGCATAGTAAATCCATATGTTGTCAGATTGCATGACTCACCAGGCTTAGCCAGCCTAGCCAATTATGAAGAATGATACAAACTGGAATCCAACAACATTTTTCCTGCACTGGGGTAAGCAAACTTCAGGCCTCAGAATGTTGCTGGACTCTAATATTCAATGCTCCTCATTGTTGACTATGTTGTCTAAATCTGGTGAGACATGCAATCCAGAACCAGCTAAACAGCTACACTTTGCCCATCCCAGTCTCCATAAACTGACAATAGTTTTCATGGGTTTCAGGATAAATCTTTCCAATTCCTAGATCAAAATGTCAAAGAGTGAAGCTTGGATTTTTTGCATGCAAAGCATATATTATACGAGTCAAACTAATCAAATGTCCAGGATGCAGCTCTCTGTATGTTTTGGCTTTAGTCAAAAGACAGTGCAAGTCTCCTTATCTGGATCAATATCACAACATGAAGGTTTAATTAGGTTTTAATCCTTTCCATCTACATCTCCTCCTCCAGAAGAGCCCCTTTTTCATGGAACATTTAAAGAGAGAAAATGGAACACTCCTGCATCTTTTCAAAGCCCACAACATGGACAGGGACATGGGGAAGCATATGAACCATAGATGCAGCAGGGTGGTGCATAGAATTTTCCCTATGATTAGCAAAACTAAAATAAATTATGCAAAATTACAGTAACAGCAGATAAATTATGCAAAGTATAGAGAAAATTATGTAAATTTGCTCCAATTTACAAAATGTATAGAGGTCATTGAGTCTTGGGGGTTTTTTTCTCAGTAAAGCATTTGGATTGTCTGGGTGCAGAATTTAATCTTTTTTGTTCAGTCCAGAATGCATGTGTCTTGATTATTATTGTGTTAAGAAATTGGATAAATAGGCCAGAAGGGCATGACTTGCAGGACATTCATGATTCGGAGTCCACCTTTCCAACTGTCCTGGGGAGGAGGCTACAAGCAAGCACATAAATGAATGAATGCAATGGAAAGCAGAAATATGTAGTTTATTGGCACCTGCATTGCCAGTAAACTATACATTTCAAAAATATGGCATTTCATATTGCCTAAGCAGTGGCTTAGTGGTTAAGACACGAACTTGATGACTGGAAGACTTGAGTACTGTGCAACAGAGGGAGCTCCCGTCATCTGTCCCAGTTCCTACCAACCTAGCAGTTCGAAAGCAAAAAATTGCAAGTAGATAAATAGGTACCACTTTGACAGGAAGAGTAACAGTGTTCCATGTGTTTCCATGTCTCATCAGCCCTGCCACATTATGATGGAAATGTCTGCAAAGACAGATAGCACTGGCTATTTGACTGTAAACAGAAATGAGCACCACCCCCTAAAATCAGACATGACTGGGTTTCGAGCAAGGGAGACCTTTACCTTTATCTTACTGTAGGATGCTAGGCACATAAGTCTGTCAGAATCTGGAGGACCACAGGTTCCCCTTCTCTTGCATGTACTTTTTTTTCCTGTAGGCAAAAGAAAAGAGGGGTAGATCAAGTCAGCAGAAGTATTGTGCCAGCCATCCTTCACCGGTTGTGTCCAAGCACTGTGTGCCAAAGGCCTTACATTCAATGCTTAGCACCTGAAAATAACATTACAGTATTAGGTAGTAGGTGATGGAAAAGCCACTAGCAAAGTACAGTCAAACCTCACATAAAGAGTGCCTCGCTTAGAAACTAACTCACTTAAAGAGCAGAATTTTCTCTGAATGGTCGCCTCGCTTAACAACTAAAACCAACCAAAAACTTGCTTAACAATTAAATCAGGGTTCGCAATTCCCACCACCACCACCAGAAGTCACAATTGGTCACTTACAATGGTGTTTCACTTAAAGAGCAATCCATGATGTTCTTTAAGTGAGGTACCACTGTAGTTGTCAGTCAGAACAGAAACAGCCCCAAGCTAGATAGGCAAAAAACTTGATGGTAGCTTCCTAGGTAAAGGTAAGGGTCGCCCTTCTTGAAAGCCAGTCTTATCCAACTCTAGGGTTCAGTGCTCATCTCTGTTTATAGCTAAAGAGCCAGTGCTGTCTTCATCTGCAGACATTTCCATGGACATGTGGCAGGCATTCCTCAACACGGGAACACTGTTTACCTTCCCACTGAAGTGGTCCCTATTTATCTACTTGCAATTTATTGCTTTCGAACTGCTAGGTTGGCAGGAGCTGGGACAGAGACAGGAACTCCATCATGCCGTGCCTAGGAATTGAACTCTGACCTTCCAGTCAGCAAGTTCAGCATCTTAACCACTTGAGCCACCGCAGTCCCCATAGCTTCCTAAGTGGGAATAAAAAGCTGCAATAGTAGAAAGGACTTCTGAAAGTTTGTTTTAAAATGGCTTGAGATGTTGCCTCCTACACAATTTTTTAAAGTCATCCCAACTGAGTTCCTCTTGGTAAAGAATCATGTTTCCAAAGCACTCAGTGTGTATTTGTGGTGTGCTGAAGAAAGGAGTTTGAGAAACATGCATAATGGCTGACAATTGGCTGGGATCAGGTCATCTGACTTTTGCCAACTGATTTCTCATAACACTTTCCTGCCTCCCATGGTCTGAATTTGATCTTGGTGGCTTCTTTTGAAGGTTGCACATTATCACATTCCAGGCATGCCTCTGTACTTGTGATTCTATATTAGCCTTTATAGGAAGTCAATGAGATGGAACTTGATAGAAAAAAAGGAAAGCTTAAGGGCCGTTTGAAGACAAATGAGAAGGCCCAGCACTCAATAACTTTACTGAATCATATTTTTCAAGACTGCACAGATGGATTTGTCTCTGATGAACAGAAGGAAGAGAGAGGAGGCGCACTTGTTTCAAAAGGACGTTTGTCCTCTCCTGCTGAAGAGTGGGTGTCTTATACTTGTTTATTCGACAGTACTACCTGTGGTCCTCTATGGGAGTGAAGCATGGTCATTAATGAAGGCTGATGAAGAAGAACTATCAAGAGCTGTAAGAGCCATGGAAAGATCAATGTTAAAGGTATCCCTTCATGACCACATCTCCAATGCCCATATAAGACAACAAAGTGGAATCAACAAAGCTGTTGCTGAATATCACAAATGGAAATTATGCTGGGCTGGACACATCTTTTGAATGACAGACAGGTGTTGGACAGCAGCAGTCACTGAGTGGTATCCCAGAAGAATAAAAAAGACCTCTTGATAGGCCCCCCCAGAAGATGAGAGGACCCAATTGTGAAAAGTTTTGGTCGAACCTGGAGAAGAAGAGTACGGCAGCAAAGCAAATGAAAAACGAGTTGCGACCAGCAGGAACTTATCCTTTGATAGTCTAGTCCTGTGATGGTGAACCTTGGCACTCCAGATGTTATTGGACTTCAATTCCCAGAAGCCCAAGCCCCCGTGAATCTACACGAATGGGTTTGTTGTGATTCATCCGGCCCAGGCCATGCCACCCTTGTCGCTCCTGGAAGCGGAAGTAAAATGCACCTGTACTTTTTTTTTTTTTTTACAAAAAAAGTAGAACCCCTTCATATGGGTTCAAAAGAAATTAACTTAAGGGTAGTTTAGGAGGCAGGAGCTAATTTCACTGGTGTATTGGGGGACACGCCCTCCATTATTATAGACCAAGAGGAGGCTTTTTCCAAACTCTAATATCTCTTGGAACAGTTCATAAACAGTCAAAAAGAGCTAACTTTATGAGAAAGAGTAAGGCTGTTTTCTAAGACTTTTTTAAAAAAATGTTTCTCAAGAGGTGGTGTGTGTTATTTCTGCTTTTTTTTTTTTTGTTCCTGTAATAAAGCAACTTGTACATCTTATCTTTTAAATGATATACATAAACTCCATTTAACATGGTAATGAATGTGATGTATCACATCCCCATACATCATCTTGCACATAATTAGTTAATAATTACCAATTATCATGAGCAATTACAGCAAAACTTCATTTTAATCCTTCATCACCACACCACTGAACTGTAAATTACAGAAATATTGAACTATTTCTTTTCTAATTGTTGTTATTTATAAATAATTTTTCTGCCCATAAGGATCTTCACAGAGACAGACAATAAAATCACAATAGAAAAATCATTTAGGACAAGGGTGGGCAAAAGTTAATTAGGAACCAGATATACTGGTGAGTTTTGGACAATTTGCAGTAGATAAGCAAGACGTCATGACATACAGTAGTAAGATGAGACAAAGATGTTGTATTGCCACAACTCCCAGCATTTCTCAAAGTGGCTATACTGACCAGAACTGATGGATATTGCAGCCTAGCAACAACTAGAGGTTCATAATTTGTGTACATATGAACTACAACAATAGCCAAATGGAATTTCTGTTGCAGGGTTTTACATTTTTGGTAAAATTCCTGTCAGCTGTATAGCAGAAGTGTAGAGACCCACAAACAAGAATAGCTATATCTCACCCATAGTCCATCCTTTCTCATTAACTGACTCTGATAGTCTAAGTAACTCACTCTGTGTCATTTGTAGGACAAATAATTAAAACAACATTTCTTTACTTACAATTACTGTACCTGGAATTACATATGCCTGCTGCATTCTTTACTGCACACATGCTAGTAACCAGCTGAACAGATTAACAGAAACAAACAACTGACAACAATTGACAAAGAAAGGGAAATAACATAAAACAGAGAGGTGGTACTCTCTTTGAATCCAGAGATGAAAAAGAAACATTGGTTAGTGCTGGATAGACAGTCACCCCTGCCCAGAAAAGGCAGCAGGTGAGGTTGTTATAAAATTCCAACAATTTCTTCCCTCTTCTAAAATGTTGTTGCTATGTGCCTCAAGTGAGAACTGACTTATAGCTACTTTGATAGTGTTTTCAAGTAAGTGGACTATCTAGAGGGGGGACTGGGAATTTAGGACATATAAGGAGGGCTCTTGGAGGAATAGAGACAGGCAAGCAGGGTCAGCACAGCCATGCAAACTGAGAGCCCCCTCTCCAAAAGTCTGGGTTGAAGGGAATGGAAGGACATCCAGGAAGACCCTGAAGAACGGTATTGTGGAAATACCAAATCACCTGGTGGCATGGTTGACTGGGAGTACATCTATAGTAAAGGTAAAGGTTGCCCTTGCTCAAAAGCCAGTCATATCTGACTCTAAGGTTCAGTGCTCATCTCTGTTTACAGCCAAAGAGCCAGTGCTGTCTGCATCTGCAGATGTTTCTGTGAACATGTGGCAGGCATGTCTGGGTTTGATCTGGACATGAAAGAAGAAGAATGGAGTACATCTATTAGGAGGACCAATTCTTCTTCTTTCATGTCCAGGTCAAACTTTGGACTCCCAAAATGAAGCCACTTTCTTGGCTTTGTTGTTGGCCAACCCCTCAGAAGCACCCTTGGACTCACTGTTGCACTTGCCCAAGAACACCACAGGCATCTGTGACCAGCCCTCATTGCCCCCAAACTTTTGGGAAGACAGAGAATGGGACTGCCAAACTTGGTAAAGTGAACTGGAGCAGATTCCCAAGGTGGACATGGAGACTGTGGGTCAATAGGTGAAGTGAAGGGTTTGTGTTGTTGGAAGTTATAATAAATCGTTTATTTACCAAAGTGTTCATCTTGTTGTGTTGATATGATTGAAGATGGTCAAGCGGACCCTGCCAGAGGCACATGTCCATAGTTGTTGTTCATAAATTGCCAAAAAGGCAAGCTGATGCATTGGTATTATTCAGAGTCTTCCATTCATAACTAATATTTTTCCCAATCACAATGAAACACTCTGAAAAACTGTTGTGATTAGGGCTTCTTAATGCAAGCGCTACTCAAAGCAGTATCCCTTGGTTCAGTACACCATTCTCCAAGGTAAAGGTCTGTACCTCTACAAATGATACATCTGTCTTCAGATTTCCATGTACTGCATTTTTCTATTCATTGAGGGAAAATATTGGTTTTGACTGATCTTTTATTAGCTTTCATTTTATTAAAAGCTAAGTCAGTTAAATAAACAAGCAATTGAAATATCTGGAGAGTTGCCATCTATAACATTTCATCACAAACTACTCGTAGAGGGGAAATATGGTATTAAGTATTGTTTCTTTCCATATGCAACTGATAAACACAAACATATTAAAACTCCCAGCTAAGATGAGGAAAGCAATGCCAACCCCATACTTAGGCAATTTCTGCACAGTGCTATCTTCCTCCATCACCTCCTTTACCCTCCCAACATTCCAAGGAGCTCTAAGTGGTTCCAGTGGGAAAGGGGAGGAAAGAAGGGATGAATCTCTATCATGCTGGTGCTGCAGTTCTAGTACCTTGTTTGGTTTAGGCCTCGGTCTCCCCAGTCTTCATGCAAGTCATGGTTGTTTACCAGAGGAGCCTATTAGAGGCAACTGTCTACAATGTAAATATAAGGTTTGTTGTTATCCATGGTTTCAGGTAACTGTGGTAGGTTCTCATAATGTGTGTGTGTGTGTGTGTGACCTGTACAATAAGCTTCATGGCCTTATTGTAGTCACACCTAAATGTACAATTGAGATTTCCCCTAACACTTAATCAATTAGGCATTGTAAGGTAAAGTAAGTTACACAACTCTTGCATGAATACCTATAGGATTTATTATGCTACAAATCCTACAGGTTTTCATGCAAGAGTTGTTTAACTTACTGGTGTTCTGAACCCTTGGATATGGGGCCAACCTGTACTGCTATTCCTGTCACTTGTCATTATTGGCTACACTCAGTAGCACTAGAGATGAACTACAGCCTTCCTACCTCACATTTTAGGAACTTTTCTACATCTAGACATTATACTTGCCACATAAATCTTCAAGTCCATTCATCAGGATACCCATCCTTCATTTATAGGGTTTGAGATAAAGCTTTGTGAGACTTTATGGGAATATAGAATCAGAGGCCGGAGTTTTAGTTTTTGAAGATATACATTGCATAACACACTTGAAAGCCCTCATACCAAGGTAACAGGTTAGCATTAGTGTTTAGTCCCCCTTTTAAAAAGGACTGTAGTAATTCATTACATTCCTTGTTATGTTGCTTAATGATTTTCATTATTTATATCCTTCTATTACAAATTAAAATCCATCAAAAAGAGGGGAAATGTGGCCTAAGAATAGAGTAAGCCAAGAGGATTTTTGCTCCAAAATGGTGAGAAAAGATAATGAAAGGTAATGAAAAAGGAAGAAAAGTTATTGTTGCCAATTCATGCCATCAGATCAATTCTGATTCATTCTGACACTATCAATGAATGACTTCCACAAAGTCATATCTTCAACAACTCTACTCAGCTCTTATAAACTCAAGCCTATGACTTCTTTTATGGAGTAAATCCATTTCATGTAACAAAGTTACCAGTTATACTATTTCATGAAAGGAAAATTATGTAATGTTCTTCTTATCCCAAAGATAAGGCATCACTGGTGCCATTATTACTTGCAACATTTTGTATCCCTACTCATTTACTCCTTACAACCAATCAGATTGCTTTTTATAAAGTGGCTGGTTGCTGTTCTCCAGGGTCTCATGCAGAAAATATTTTCCATCAGTTTCTATTGATTCTTTGGCATGTTAGAGTCTGAAAACAGAGCCTTTTGCAAGACATGCATAGACTCTGCCACTAAACTGCACTCTCTACTCAAATACAGTAAAACCCCGGGTTACGAGCGCCCTGGGATATGTTTGCCACAGTTTATGATGGCAAATTTTATTAAAATAATTCCCCAGTTTATGACTTTTTTTCAGTTTATCACCAAAAATTGTGCTATTTAAGAGTATAAAATGGCCACCACCGCCATTTTGTTGTTTAAAATGACCACTGCGCCCTCCACCCAGAGTCATAATGCTTGGGGGAGGTGCATGTTTTTGGCTGTAGTGCCGCCCAGGGAGCTCAGAGGAAGGTGGGAACTGAACAGATAAGGGGTGGAAAATGGGCTCAATGTCTGCCTCTCCCAGGTCTGAATGGAGCAGATAAGGTCCCCAAATGGCATGGAAAAGGTAGAGAGATCACTTTGTTGCTTTTGTGGGCGTGGGGGATGATTGCATCTGGCATTTTTGGTGGTGGTGGTGATTTCCTTGTGTTTTTTGTATTTTTCATTATTATTTTTAGTTCCGTTGGGACTTTTTTATTTTCAATACATTCCTATGGGAAAACGTGCTTCGGGTTATAATGTTTTCACATTATGGTGGAACCTGTTGGAACGGACCTGCATCATAACTTGAGGTTTTACTGTACAGTGCATTAACAGCAGAAGAGTAGCGTGCCTTGGCAGGGCTCCGTATAAAAATTTGTTTGGGGGCCCTTAGGAAGGGTAAAGATTTGTTTTGCTTACGCACGTTGGGGGCCCCTGTAGCCCGGGGGCCCCGTATAATTGATACGGCAGATACGGCGGTAGCTACGCCTCTGATTAACAGCGCACAAAGCGTAGTAAATATCCACTTTGTAAATAGTGTTTCTCAATGGAATCTAGGGATTGTGAAAGTACTGACTGAGTGCAGAGCTTTGAAATAAGATGCCAATTTAACGTGTTGCAGTGACAAAATTGTTTCTTCTTCAATTAAACAGGGGGGCAAGCTGATGGATGCATCTAGAGCAGTGGTGGTGAACCTATTGCACATGTGTCAGAGGGGGCACTCAGAGCCCTCACTGTTGTCATGCGCACCATTGTCCCAGTACAGAGTTTGCCCCACCCATCTGCCCAGCAGCCCAATGGAAGCACTTCCTCCCTCCCCCCAGCTCAGAGTTTGCCCCACCCCTCTGTTTGGCCACTCGGTCTCTAAAAGGTTCGCCATCATTGATCTAGAGAATAATATTTTTAAAATACCACTATTCTTCTTAACTGCCAAAATGAAAACACCTTTTGGTGAGTTCATTCTGCAGTTCCTTTTGCCTGACCCAGTGTGAGAAAAATTAGTCAGCAACACAAAGTTGCTGTTACCAGGGTAAGCCCAATTGTAGTTCAAAAACATACCATAATCTTCGAGAGGCTCTTTCTGTGTACCCCAATACAGTTGTACCTCACTTAAAGAGCATAATGTGTTCCACAGGATTACTCTTTAAGCGAGTTTACTCTTTAAGCGAAACACCATTGTAAGTGACCGATTGTGACTTCTGGTGGGGGGATTACGAACCCCGATTTATTTGTTAAGTGAGTTTTTCATTGATTTTATTTGTTAAGCGAAGTGAACTTTCAGAGAAAATTCTGCTCTTTAAGTGAGTTACTGTTTAAGCGAGGCGTCTTTATGGGAGGTTTGACTGTATCACTATTACAGTTTGAACATTATATCTAAAATGCTCATTACTTAAGGCACCGTGTGTTCCCCCTGTTTAAAAGTAATAATATGAATGTTAACACATTAAATCTCACTTGTTCTTTCCAAGCTCTAACTCAAGGAAATTAACTTTTCATACCCTCAGAGATTCTTTCTTATTTGTTGTTACTTCTCATGTTCTAGGACAAAGAGTTGACATGATGAAAAGCACTCAAATTAAGCCCAACTTGAATACTTGCACGCAACTTTGCTGACTCATTTCGATTAGTAAACATTTCATGATATGTGGTCCAGTTCTCTCTGGTCAAAGGAACATTAATGATTGGCTTAATATTCTCCAGAGTCAGGAGTCAACTCTGCTTGCACAGTTGCACTCTGATTAGACCCAGAGTGCTGGTAACCTTACGGTCGTAAATGAGTGGCACAGATATAGTTGGACAATTATATGTATTGTGACTAAATTTCCCCCTGAAGAGCTCATTCAAGATGTTAGAGTGAAAGGATCATAAAATGAATTAATAGCTGATTCACTGTATAATTTCCTAGTTCAATATACTTTAGTGTACCGACTAAATGAGGCATACACAGCATTCAGCCTGGCCAGTTAACAGCTTTATCATTGAGATTTCAGGCATAGAAATAAAAGCGATTCTTCTGAAGTAATTGCGTCTAATTAAAAGAAACATTTAAAAAGTGTAACCAAAAGGAATTCATTTCAAATGGAAAATTAATGCTGAAAAATCGCCCTAAGCGTTCTTGTGTCTGCTAATAGCTAAGCATTCTTGGAATAATTAAACTGTTTTGAAATGTTCATACCTTCCTCAGCTAGAAATAGTGCCCACTGCTACACCCATTAGGAAGCTGTCAAGGAGAGCTTGGCTGTTAAAGCCTGCAAAGCAATCAGAGATAGGATGGAAGAAGGCACAGATGGAGTCACGATGTTGCATAGAAGTTCTTTTTAGTAAGGCTGCAACCTTTGACCATAGTGGATCAGCACAAATGTGTTTTCAAAAATCAGGTCTTTAGCCACCAAGCCAGACAGAAATCTAAAGGCAATACAAGTTCCTCATAGGAGCACCAGAGACACTGAGTGGCTTAAGTGACATAAGCTGCTAAAACAGTGATGACAAACCTTGGCACTCTAGATGTTCTTGGACTTCAGTTCCCAGAAGCCCAAGCCCTCTGTGAATCCACATAAATGGGTTTGCTGTGATTCATCCAGACCGTGCTGCCCTCATTGCTCCTGGAAGTGGAAATAAATACTTCCGCTTCCAGGAGCGACAAGGGCAGTGCAGGCCGGATGAATTGCAGTAAACCCATACTGACATGTTTTACTTCCGCTTCCAGGAGCGACAAGGGCAGCGTGGGCCAGATGAATCGCAGTAAACCCATTTGTGTGGATTCACAGGAGGCTTGGGCTTCCGGGAATTGAAGTCCAAGAACATCTGGGGTGCCAAGGTTTGCCATCATGGTGCTATAACAACTGAGAATCTCATGACATTTTCAAGACTTAACCCATTTCTTATGATGTAAACATTTGTGGATGGCAGCCTGCTTTATCACATGCATGATGGAACCCTGCTTGAGAACATTACTTGTTGAAACACCTTCTTCTTCTGTATCCAAATCCGAATACTGGTGATCCTCATGGCGATCAGCTATGAAGACTGTCCTGCCTTCCACATTGCAGCATGACACTTGTACCAGTTCTGTAAGTCACTTTCTGTTCCAGAGCTCTTTTGGCATGCCAAGCCCTCCTCAGCCCCAGGCCAGTATTGATGAAGCTACTGCCTCCTATCAAGATGGATTCAAGTGGGATTTTTAATCAACATGGGATAAGGCCATAGCAGGGGCGGGGTGGCCAGGGTGCCCACCCTGAGTTAGCAGTTTGCCCACCCTCAAACTCCCAGCTGCAGATATATATGGCATATATTTGTGACATTGTTGTCCATTCTGGAAAAATATTCACCTACCCATATCTAGAATCCTGGCTATGGCCCTTCTTGGGGATCATCACCCTTCTCTGTGGACTTTGGTAGCTAAGCCATCAGTCCTCAGAACAACAAACCAGAAGAGCAGGCGGGGTTCAGAAGAGGCAGAGGGACTAGAGACCACATTGCCAACATACGTTGGATAATGGAAAAAACAAAGGAATATCAAAAACAAGTCTACTTCTGTTTCATTGATTACACTAAGGCCTTTGACTGTGTGAACCACAACAAAATGTGGCAAGTAATTAAAGAGATGGGAATACCAGAGCACCTTATATACCTCATGAGAAATCTGTACATGAATCAAGAAGCAACAGTTAGGACAGAATACGGAATGACATAGTGGTTTGGAATAGGAAAAGGAGTAAGACAAGGCTGCATTTTGTCACCTTGCTTATTCAACTTATACACAGAGCACATAATGTGCAATGCAGGGATGGAGGAATCAGACTTTGGGATCAAAATTGCTGGGAGAAACATCAACAATTTGAGATATGCAGATGATACCACCCTAATGGCAGAAAGTGAGGAGGACTTTTAAAAAGCTCCTGATTAGGTTGAAAGAAGAAAGTGCAAAAGCAGGCTTGAGACTCAATATGAATAAAACTAAGATAATGGCAACAGGCCCTATCAGTCCCTGGAAAATAGATGGGGAAGAAGTAGGAGCAGTGACAGATTTTACTTTCTTGGGATCTAAGCTCACTGCAGATGGTGACTGCAGCCATGAAATCAAAAGGCGACTGATTCTTGGGAGGCAAGCAATGAGAAACCTGGGGAACATAGTGAAAAGTAGAGACATCACATTGCAAACAAAAATTCGTCTTGTCAAAGCAATGGTATTCCCGGTGGCAATGTATGGTTGTGAGAGCTGGACCATAAAGAAAGCTGAGCGCAGAAGAATAGATGCCCTTGAAATGTAGTGTTGGAGGAGAGTTTTGAGAGTCCCCTGGACAGTGAGGAGAACAAATAGGTCAATCTTAGAAGAAATCAAACCTGATTGCTCCTTAGAAGGTCAAATAGTAAAGATGAAGCTAAAGTACTTTGGACATCAAATGAGAAGAGATGATTTGCTTGAGAAAGCATTGATGCTGGGAAGGGTGGAGGGCAAAAGAAGAAGGGGGTGGCCCAAAATGAGATGGCTAGATGGTATTGTAGACACAATGGGCACAGAGCTGAGCGAGTTGAGGAGGATGGTGGAGGACAGAAGTGCCTGGCGGACAGTGGTCCATGGGGTCGCAAAGGGTCGGAATCAACTATGCTACTGAACAACAAAATCTCACATCTCAATCACTAAAGAAAAGTCAAAACAGGCATTTGTGGTGGCCAACACAATTGTACAGCCATCAGGAGTGCAGGTTTGTATTTTCATTAGTCAAAAATATTTTAGCTCAGGTTATACCTTTTTGTTTAAAATGATTGTTTCTGCAAATAATTGCCTTAGTCTCATCAACATCAACAGTTTTGCTTTGCAAATGTAGTTTTTATACTGAAGTTTCTGAGTAGAGGTGTCTTAAGCTAAGGAAACCCCTGTACAAAATGCCAGAAACAGCTACCAATCAGCTCAGGAAATACTAAGCAGGATAGACGAATACTAAGCCTGTGTGACTCAAATCAAACTGCACTACTCAGCTGTTAAAAATAACCATGTACCATGTGAAATTACACGTGAGCTTACCTGCAAATGCCAAATAAATATACTGTATAAGAAAAAAGAATTAAAAAATGTAAAAAGGAATTTGGAGGAGAAGATGTAATAGTACAATGGAGAATTAATTCACTGGGGGGTGGGCAGCCAAAAAGCAGAAAGGGAAAATCAAAGCTTCACAAACCAATCATGAAATCTATGGATCATAAGGAATGCAGGCACAACAAAGGTACATATAACAAGGATTCAAAATATTATGTAAGTTGCGGTAGGCGCTTGTAGCTTTTACTACTGACTGAAGTTTGTTCAAGAGAAGTTCCCAGTAGATTATGCCCCTCTCTGTTTCCAATGTTTTAAAATCCCCTAACTGAACAAACATTGGTTCTAACTGAACAAACATTGTGTGTGTGTGTGTGTGTGTGTGTGTGTGTGTGTGTGTGTGTGTGTGTGTGTGTGTGTGTGTGTGTGTGTGTGTGTGTGTGTGTGTGTGTGTGTGTGTGTGTGTAAAGTTTCCCAAATTCTCTTTGCATCTCAGCAGCTCCTTAATATGCAAGGCAGCAAAAGATGAGCTTGGACTAATTATGAGTCCCAAGAGTAGCCAGTCAGAAAATGAATTGATGCCTTTTTCCTTATGAACAATGCATGTACAACAAATTAGAGGCACCATCACCAGAGATTTAATTACAAAATATCATTACTTTCACACATCATTTCAGATTTGGCTGATCAAATCAAACTTAGGGAGAAGGGAGGGCAGGGAGGAAGGAAGGGATAGAAAAACTGCATCACTAGCAGGGTCATTCGTTCAGGGGTACTTGGAGGCACAAGAGAACTGGTGTTTCTGACAGACATTCCCGAAGGGCATCTCTAGAGAGAAATGGCTTCTTGGGAAATGAGATGGAAGGGAAGGAGAAAATTCTTATTTATTTATTTATATTAAATTTCTATATCACCCATTTGGGTGGTATCCCACTCTGGGTGGCGTACAAGCAAATATCAAATAACATGACAGAACACACAATAAATCAAAACAGACAACCGACAAACACATCTCAAAATAAAATAAAATAACTAGTGTCTGAGAGCATAGGGCTGGGATTCTCAACCTGTAGCCTGTGGGCCAGATGTGACCCACAGCACCATTTCATGTGGCCCCCAACTGCCTTCACCACACCAGGAAGTGCCATGTGGTGGAGGAAGGGCAAAATAGTCATCTGGCCCATGAAGCTGTCTGAGGTAGCGTGACCCGGCCCCCAGCTTAAAAAGGTTGAGAACTCCTGGCATAGGGGATCAACCAGACTGACTAATGTACAGTCAAACCTCGCATAAAGAGTGTTTCGCTTAAAGAATAACTCGCATAAAGAGCAGCATTTTCTATGAATGTTCGCTTCGCTTAACAAATAAAATCAACCATAAACTCACTTAACAAATAAATCGGGGTTCGCAATCCCCCCCCCATTGGTCATTTACAATGGTGTTTCGCTTAAAGAGCAAACTCGCTTAAAGAGCAATCCTGTGGAACGCATTGTGCTCTTTAAGCGAGGCACCACTGTATAGCTAAAGGGACAAGACCCTGAAATGCCTCCTTGAACAAAAGAGTTTTTAATTGCTTTTAAAGATAGCCAGTGGCACAGCTCCACCTGTAGAGTGTTCTACAGTGTTGGTACCCCCACCGAGAAGGCTCTATTTCTAGTTATAGACTTTTGAGCCATCCTTGGGATCAGCACCTAGAGCTGCACAGAATGTGATGAATGGGTGATACGGAGAGTTGTTCTGAGGGAGAGATGCTCTCACAAATAACAAAGTGCCAAACCATAGAGGGCCTTATGTGATAACACTAACACTTTGTATCTGACACGGTAGGCAACAGGTAACCAGTGCAGGAGTGCCAGGGCTGGGGAAATATGACTGAATTTATTTATGCCTGTCACGAGCCTGGCTGCTGCATTCTGAACCCGCTGTAATCTCCACATCAGACACAAGGGCAGCCCCATAGAGAGCATTACAATTGTCAATCTGTGAAATTACCAATGAGTGGGTCAGGGTTATGACAGACTGTCTGTCCAAATAAGAGTGTAGCTGGCAATCTGCTGGAGCTGGACAAAAACAGCTTTGGATACCATCACTATTTGTTGCTCAAATGAGAGCAAGGGGTCCATATTGACCCCCAGATTGTGGACCTGGTCCCTAGGGGTAAGAGTAGTTCTACCCAGGGTAGGGACCAGGCCCCCAAGACAGGCAGATGGCCTCTCAAACACAAAACCTATCAGGGTTCAGTCTCAGCCTGTTAGCTTTTGTCTATTTCCTTTTAAGGGGCGCCTGGGAATTTTGTCTGACTGGTAGTCATGCCAGAGTAAAATATGGGTGAACCCATATATAAAAGAAGACAAAGTATTGATGCTTTTAGATGAGGACACCTCTCAAAGTGAATTCTCTTTCATGTCCTTATCAAACCCTTGACTGCTTTTAAATGCATCACCAAACCAGAAATCTCAGGATTCTATAAAATCTTATTCTTCTTTCATGTCCTCATCAAACCCTGGACTGCGAAAAGAAAGTCACTTTTCTAGCTTTGTCATTTCCCAAACTGAAGTTCTCTTCGGTGCATGTTTCTGGCAGCAATCGACAGACCAGCAAATGGGCCGGACTCTGTGTCTCTCCACATTCACACCATGTATTGTTGTCCACCAGCAGTCCCCACTTGAACATGTTGGTCTTGCATTTAGGGACTCCAACCCTCAGTCTATTCAGAGTCCTCCAAGTGATGTAGGGAAGATTGAAATCTTCAGCTATATCCTCCTTTAATGATGCTCCTTGTCCAGTGAGCTCCTTCCTCTATCTTCTAATTTGGTTTTATTCTTGTGTACCCTGACGAATGTTTGTTCTTGCCATAAAGCTCCTCCTGGATCTGAGCAGAATAAAAACCTATACACTGAAGTTCACAGGTCAGAGTATGAATCTCAACGTGGCCCACATTTATTTGCTTTATTTTTGTAACTCCTACCTTTCAGGACTGAGCCTGCACAAATTAGCTTACAAAATAAGAATGAGTGTTCAAAGTATTAAAAAATATATTTTAAAATTTTCCCAAAAAATATTTTAACAAAAAGAGCACCAATCAAAAGCAAGTGATATCTTGACAGAATAAAAGAAAGTTCATTTAAGGTCCACAAAAAACTATCAAACTTTCATATTAAAGTCTTGGGAGAAGTAGTTCTGAAATAGGGGGTCATGATGGAAGAAGTCTTCTCCCTGATAATCACTAACTTAATCTGTTTTAAGGATACAAAAGCCAGCTCTTTCATATGGTCTTTGACTGCTGATGTATTTGTAGGTTGCTGAGTTCTTTTTTTGTAGTACTGTACTTCTTATTCTGTGTGTAGGCCAGACATGAAACTGCCAAAATGAAGCCAGCCAGTTAGCCAAACTATGCCAAAAAAAACCCCAGCATAGTTAAAGCAATGGTGTTCCCAGTAGTAATGTATGGCTGTGAGAGATGGACCAAAAGGAAGGCTGAGTGCAAAATAATAGTTGTTTTTGAACTGTGATGCTGGAGAAGAGAGGACATCAAAAGAAGAGGGGTGGCAGATGATGAGATGGTTAGACAGCATTGATGAGGTGAGCATGGATCTGGGCAGACTCCAGAGGATGGTGGATGATAGAGGAGCCAGGCATGCTGTGGTTCATGGGGTCTCAAAAGGTCAAATTTGACTGTGCAACTGAATAATAAAAGCTGAATATAGTTTACTCTGAACCTAGTATCTGGCCATTCCACAGACTAATTAGTGATCTTTTGCATATAGAAGCTGGTGCTGTATCACTGAACTCATACGCAGAAATCATGGTCTTTGATGCGCAGGGATGGTGCTTTGTTTTTATAGGTAGTATTTTTCTGATCTCTTATACAAAAGATTGTTAACGATAAGCAAAGCAAAGCAAAGCAATCACACATATATACTGCCCCACAGCATTTAGTGCACTCTCTGGGTGGTTCACAAGTTAATTAGCATTTTGCCCCAACATACTGGGTATTCATTTTACCGACCTTGGAAAGATGGAAGACTGAGTCTACCTTGAGCCCTTGTCAGGATCGAACATCCAACCTTTTGGTTTCAGGACAGCAGTTTACCCACTGTGCCACCAGGACTCCTATCATCACATGCTATCAAGTCAATGTTGACTTATAGCCACCCTTTTTAGAGTTTTTTAGGTATTAATCACTCAATTGTTGTTTAGCATTCACTTCTTCTGGGACCAGGAAGCTACACTGGCTAGGTCTTCTCCCAAGAGACACGTTGGAAAGACATATGAGAGAGTAAAAAAACCAAGAGGGAAAAAAACATTGTGGCACCTTAAAGACTAACTGCTATATTTTAATGTTATCTTTTGTGGATCAAGTCCACTTCGTCAGACATAAGAGTGAGATTTCATGGCATCCATTTATACACATCAGGTACAAAGCAAACAATTGTTGGCTAGCATAACAGGTAAGTACTGGGGAGAAAAACTTCCAGCCTCTGACTCTGCTATCAGATACATAACCCACTAAGCTATTTAGTTGACTTTTACTTTCATGTCAGTTTCTTATGGTTGGCCATTGCTTAGCTAGCTGACATTATTCTTCCATTTTCCTAGTCGGGATTTGGAACAGTTGCATCTTAGTTTTAATGCTCCTTGAATACCCTAGTTAATGTAATGACAGGTGTCACTGCCAGAGGGAGTCTGGGAAGTATTTTAAATCATAACTTCTCCAAGTTCTACTCTTAGCTTGCTTTTTGCCATAATGTTTTCTGACAGAAGTAAAATTTGTGCATATATGCATTGGCACCTGTGTAGTAGTTACACAGATGCCTACTCTTTAAATAGTGCTATGTATCCCTATAAACCAGAGTGATAGATTGTTGGGGCGAGGGGGAGATGCAAATGGCCACAAACCCTTGAGACTGATTTACAGCTGCAGCTTTCAGAGGAGGCCATGGGTTGTGATTATTTCTCCCACGGACGCACAAGCCAATCATTTCAGGAAGCAAAAGCACACTTCAAAATTGATGAGGAAAATGACGGCTTGTTGAATACACGATGTTGCAAAATGTAGTTTTACATTAACTTAAGAGGCACTTATGGGGCAATACTCATTGCCCCTATATTCTGATAGTATAATAGTAAAGGACACTATGTCAGCAGGATATAATACCTGACAGATACAATGTACATGAAGAGGTATTGCAGAGGGTATGATAGAGAACAGCAGGGCCATCCCACTGCAATGAGTAAGTGGGAAGAGGATATTGGGTGAGGATGAAAAAGAAATGGTGGTTTATTAGCTAGATCCACAGTGAGCACAGATCAGCAGAAAATGTATTCATGATGCTCTCAAGGGCTGTCTCTGTACAACACGTTACTCTGTTTTTTCTATGATGTGTTATTTTCATTCACCTACCCTTGTTACATATTGATATCCAGAGCATCTGCATTACAAAAACATTATCTTGAATACGTTATCTCACATTGAGGAAATACATTAGCTCACATTGGATGTCTCTAGGGGTGTCTGGATCAGAAAACCTACAATACAGAGTTAGATTAGGTGTTACTTCAGTTGCCATGAGGCCATCCAATGGAATTCTGGAATTCATAGTTTGCTAATGAACTTTGAATTCATTGTTGTAATTCCTCCCTCTTCCTTGAACAGAATATTCTTTGTAGACCTTTTTCAGCAATGGCATTGCTTTAATTGTCATGGATCCAGAAAGAGCTTTATGATAAGAACAAACATTCTTGAGGGTACACAAGAGCAAAACCAAATTAGAAGATGGAAGATGGAGCTCACTAGGCAAGGAACAACATTAAAGGTGAAAATAGCTGAAGATCTTAATCCAGGACTGTGGCCCATCCTGAGTTAGCAGTTTGTCCACCCTGGCAAGGAGTGTTTCCCATAGGAATGCATTGAAAAGAGGCTTTGTTGCCCATCCTAAAAATATTTGGCCACTACATCTAGAATCCTGGCTTTGGCCCTTTCTCAATCTCCTCTGTGTCACTTGGAGGACCCTGAATAGGCTGAGGGTTGGTGTCCCTAAATGCAAGACCAACGTGCTCAAGTGAGGGCTGCTGGCGGACAACAATATGCGGTGTGAATGTGGAGAGACACAGAATCTGGCCCATTTGCCGGTCTGCCAATTGCTACCAGAGACATGCACCTATTTCATGACTTCTGTTTCGGCAATGACAAAGCAATGAAAGTTGCTTCCTTTTAGCAGTCCAGGGTTTGATCAGGACAGAAAAGAAGAAGAATAAGATTTTATAGACTTCTGAGATTTTTGGTTTGGTGATGCATTTAGCAATATCTATTACAAATAATTATCTGCTCTCCTGAACTACAACATTAGAGTTATCTAGCAGGGAAATCTAAGTATTGTAGCGCATGCAGCCCCCTGCCCCACACACACACACACACACACTCAATATCCATAGGGGATATGTTCCAAGATCATCTGCAAATGCCCCAAACCACGGAAAGCAGAAAACCCTGTAGACACGTACTTGACTCATATAAGCAGACGGAAGAGGGTGGAATGCCTCTGCCATGTAATATTATAAGGTAGAAAGCAGAGTAAACTTTATCCTGTAGAGGAGACAAAGATCTTTCAAATGCACTCATGAAATGGCTCCTCTGGAAATATTAGAACACCATTAATTCTCCATAAAGGAGCAGGAACACTCCATATACAGTAAAAACCCCACTTTCATTTGCCGCGGTTTACAATGGCAAATTAATTGAAAATGATGTCCCAGTTAATGATGATTTTTAGACCACCAGCACCATTTTCAACTCTAAAACGGCACCCACCTCCCACCTCTGGAAGTCACAATTCATCACTTACTGTGGTGGAGGTGGCAATGTTTTTGCCACTGTTTCCACAGTGCCCTCCACTTCTACCAGCAGCAGAAGACTGTGGGGACCATATCCGCTCGGTTCTGGTCTTCGTCCAAGCTCCTTACTCAGCTCTACAGCTGGGAATGCACACCTGGGTGCCTGCACGTAACCAGGAAGTCCCAGAGAGGCACATTCCTGGCTGTAGAGCCATCCAGGGAGCTCAGAAGAAGACAGGAACTGAGCAGATATGGTCCCCATGCTCTTCCACTGCCAGTAGCAGCAGAGAGTGGGCTTCCTTGGCAGCCAGACAAACCACTCAGGAAGAAGCAATGGCATGGAAAGGGTAGGGAGATTGCTTCATCCTTTTTGTGTACCTTTCCCCCCGCACCTTGATTGATCGATCCCGCACGTTGATCAATCGATCAATCTCTACTCTTGGGGGTTGGCTGGGGAAAGGGAGTGTTCTGAGGGGCTTCCCCTTTCTCTCCTGCACCACAAGAACTTCCCCTCTTCTCCACCCCAGCTACTAATCAGCTGGGGAGTTTGCTCAATTGAGGTACAGAGGTGTGGGATAAAAAGGGGGTAAATCCTTTAAGAACACCCCCTCCCCATTTACTCCACCTCAGACCCTCACCAGCTGATGGGACTGATCGAGGGGTGCAGGCTGATTATGTCTGGCATTATTTTAGATTTGTTGGGGGGGTGTATTTTATTATTATTATTTGTCTGGTTGGGACGATTTTTTAAAAATTTTCAATGTATTCCTATGGGAAGAATGTGCTTCAGTTTACAATTGATCCAGTTTACGACAATACAGTTGGAATGGGCCACAATCATAAATCACAGTCATTCACTGTATTTCATTGTAGATAGTGACCTCTAGTAGCCTTTCTGGTAATGCATTTTGGAAATACCTATACAGTACAGTACAGTCATACCTCGCATAACGAATTTAATGCGTTCTGCAAGGCTGTTCGCTATGCGAAAAATTTGCTATGTGAGTCAGACTCACATAATGAATTTTTCTCCATGTGAGTCGGACTTTTCCCTATGGAAAAACTCCCATAACGAGCATTTCTATGGGGAAAACTCACATAGCGAAAATTTTTCACTATGCGAGTTTTCCCCATAGAAATGCTTGTTATGCGAGTTTTTCCATAGGAAAAAATCCAACTCGCATAGCGAAAAATTCATTATGCGAGTCGGACCATTTAGCAAAAAAACCTTGCTCATTATGCGAGTTTTTTGCTAAGCGAAACACTCGTTATGCGAGGTTTGACTGTATATTACATATTTCTGGGAATTTTTCACTGAATATTTTCAGGCCATGGATAACTGAAACTGCAGATACTGGGCTACTGTACTTCACCAAACTACAAACACCAGGCTTCTGTAGCATTATGAATATAGGACAGTTTCAGTGTTTTCAAAATGATAGAGCTGTTTAATTTAGATATCTTTCTGTAACTCAGTGGGTTCTTTTATGACTGCTCCTCTGGGACACCTCTGTCCCTATGAAGATGATCTCCCACCCATCCACATATTCAGTGAATACAAGAAACAGGAACCCAGTCATAACTTCTGGGCATACCTTAGCAATCATAAAGGAATGTTTCTATGTATATACAGATCTGTGTTTTGTTGGTCTTTTTAATTTTTACTATTCTACTGATCTTGTTTTACCCTCACAGAGCACATAATGTGGAACAAAGAAAAAGCAGCAGTTGTTATAGTAGTAGTAGTAGTAGTAGTAAAAATTAATTAGGTATGGTTAAGTGAGGCCTGTTCACAATTGGACATGGCCAAGCCTTTTCCTGTCATGAGCCATCCAACCTCAGCAAATGGGTTACCAGGTGGGAATCGGATGTTGATGGGTGGGAGGACATCATAAACTCTGCAGTGAACTTCATTAGACAAACCAAAACCTTTTCACCTCAGTTTTGCTCACAGCAGCCAGGTTTAGTAGCAATCAAACATAAGATCAATTTGAGTGGTGTGGGGGGAAAGGGAAAAAAGCTTGCTGATGGGATTGAAGAAGATAGAAACAGAATCTGCTTGCCGCAGATGAAGAGATAGAGGCATGACGTACAACACCCATTAGACTGAGGCGAAATTAAATGGATTGATTGATATCAATTATCGGGAACAATTTGTTGCTGCACAATTGACACGTTAATCACCCTCCCACACTGCATTTTGGCACGCCAGATTTTTGACCAATCTGAGAGGTTTACGGCAACAATATGATGCTGATTTATCTCTCCTTAATAAAAAAGTGATCAGCTGAAACCTGCATCCATCATTCTGTTTATCACTCATGGTGATTTATTAACTAATTATACTTACAGTGGGTCTTTTTCTATAAGTATGGATAATAGAGTGATGTAGTAGTGGTCCAAGTCATAAATAACACTGCGGTACAGTCTGTTTAAGACTTAGGCAGAGGACCTGCCTTGATTAAGGTAACCAGATGGCTTTGTTTTTCAGGAATTCATATAGGACAGTGAGGCTCCTTGCCGTTTACTCTGTGGTCTGTAAAAGGACTCAGTTTCAGATCTGAAGAGGACGATATGCCTTATCATTTTTTTCTCAGCTTTTACAGCAAAAATTTGTTGCTAAAATATTGCAGAAAAAGTTCATGACCTAGTCAAAAAGAGACAGAGAACACTTTTGGATTCTTTTTGGAGATAGAGGGAACTAATAGAAAAGGTTATTAAGGGAAGCAATGCATACATTTTGTATGCTCAGCAGAACAGATAAACTGCAACGAATCAACATATTTTTAAAAAATAGCACAGAGACATAATAATTAAAACAAATGAAAAACCTTCAAACAGTGTCAACTGTTTAGTCTGGGGAAGTGGATTTGATCCATAAAAGCTCAAGTTAAAATATAGTTGTTAGTTTTTAAGGTGCCACAATGTTTTTGTCTCCCCTTTTTCTTTTCTTTTTTGGCTTACTTGCTTGTTTTTACTTTTTGCTTTTTTTTTGTTTCTTGTCTGATATTGTTCAGTTATGGTCACTTTTATTATTTCACTTCCAGTAGTTTTAAAGGAAATACAAATACTGTATGAATGTATCCTTAGTTTAAAATTTAAAAACAAAAACTTTGTGTTTGCTGGTGAAGGACAGGGACTAACTCTGAAAAAGATTGATTATATTTAAAAGTCAATCTGTCTACTTTTTAATTGATAGGTAGGTGGTGGATAGATAGATAGATGATTTTGTTGTTTTTAATAATATTCTGACAGATATAGGGCAGGAACTGTTGTTTATTGGGTTGGCTCTTACACATCAGCAAAAAGTGAAGAAATACATCACCAAAAATAGAATGAAGCATAACACAAACAAGTATATAACTGCATATGCCAATTGACATGTCCAGATGTGCAATTAAATTGTTTGTATAACTTAAACAAAAATATAGTGAATTTCAGGGACTGCAGAGGCTTAGTGGTTAAGATGCTGAACTTGACAACTGGAAGGTTGGCAGGTCAGCAGTTTGAGACCCAAGTACTGCACAACAAAGTGAGCTCACATATCTGTCCCAGCTCCTGCCAACCTCGCAGTTCAAAAGCAAGAAATTGCGATAAATAGGTACTACTTTGGTGGGAAGGTAAACAGCATTCCCTGCACTCTGGTGTCTAGTCATACCTGCTACATGTCCACAGAAATGGCTGCAAACGCAGACAATGCAGGTTCTTTGACTATAAACAGAGATGAGCACTGAACTCAAGAGTCTTATACGACTGGCTTTCGAGCAGGGGCAAACTTTACCTATAGTACATATCACCAGAATAGGAAGGACAGTGAACAGCTGATGTACAGTATATGCATACCAAATCTGGTGTTCAGTGACGATGACTGAGAAGGAGCATCTTCTCCCTCCTTGAGGTTCTGTATCATTAGGTTAGATTTCAGTTAGACATTTCTTCATATGTGGTCACCTTCAAAAGGTAATGGAGGTCTGTCCTCCATAAAAAAGAACATATGGCCACCCTAAATTTCTCACCCTTAGTAATCTGTACATCCTCCGAAAACCTACAGAGAAAGTCAGCTGAGCCTACTAAATGAGATGGGTTGGGTGTCAAGGCCATTAGAGACCCACCCATGCTTATTCACATGAATAGAGAGGCCTCCTCTAAGCAAAATGATCTTTCAAAAATTAAATCTTGAAAGTGAGATTAAAATGTTACCTTCAAAACACTCAGTGTAAGAGAGGCATCAGATTTTTTGTCCTCCTGTTCCAAACAAAAGAAGCCATTTTAATGTTAAAATGTTGCATCAAATGTTTCTATATTCTAAATGAGTGTATTTGGAAATCTGTACACCATGTAGTTGACAAAGAGAAACCATAGAGCTCTCAACATCTTTTTCAGTTGCACCCTTAGTCAAAGTCCTCTTGTACTAATGCAAGTGGAGTAACTTTCAGAAGCCAATTACCACAAGTTAAAAAATCAAGTTAGAAATTGTCATACAACTAATTATATAACTGATAATATCACAGAGTAAACAAAGCAAAACAACAACAAAGACAAAAAAGTTGTGGCATGACTAACTCCTGTATTTAAATTTGAGCTTTTGAGAATCAAGTCCACTTTGTCAGACATACAATATATCTTTTTGTCTTTTGTTGTTGTTTTATTTTGTTTACTTTTGATATGCTTGCACAGACTAACATGGCTACCACTTCAAAAATTTCAGCTACAGTATTATAATATAGTGATTTCTCAATTTGGGGCAGCCTCCTATTCATACAACAACTAAGTAAAAGGATTTGACCCAGTTATTGTAGGGATCTGAGTGGTATGTTAGGACTTAGGAGATCCATGTTAGAAACCCCACAGGGTGATTTTCTATTGCTTCACTCTCTTTTAGCTAACTAACAAGCTTTTTTGAGAGTGAAGCAGGAGGTCTTGAATTCCCCAGAAGAAAGGGGAGGCATAAAAGTAAGTAACAAATTAATGGAACACTACAAGTGCAAGCCAAGCAGTGATAAGCACATCTAAGTCCCTTTGGTAGCAGTTGTAAGATTAAGCATATGTTTGCAATGACCTGCTGAAATAAGTGGGATCTTTAAATGCTTTAGTATAGCTGGCTTGTCCAATCCATTTTCAATTGTCCTTTAAATCGTATTGGTTCAGTAAAGTGACTAAGAGACCATGATACACAAGCGATGATGTAAGAACCTTTTTAATGTCTACTGAGCAAAGACAGGGAATGCTGTTGACAAAAGACAGTGTTCCATGACATACCTGTTTGATCGTGCTGATGTAGAGGAGAAAAACCAGGAAGATCTAAGCCAGTGTTTAACCATTGGTTTTTGGACTTCAATTCCCAGAAGCCTAAGTCAATTCGCCAAAGCACTGATCAGCCAATGTACTGACTTAGGCTTCTGGGAATTGAGTTCCCCTTGTGGGGTGTGGGACCCACATCGGGAAACACAGATCTAAGCCCACATCTTCTTGATTTCAGCTTCATCCATCAAAGTTGGTTTATATAGTTTGTTGACCAATAAATTGTCCTAAGCACACTTGTATATGTTCCCTAAGAGATGCGGTCAGTCATTTTGTTGGGCTCAAAGGCATCGTAATGCACCTATTTAATAACTATGCCTACACACAAAAGAGTAGCTCAGGAAAATTCTACACATTCTTAGTTTCAAAAGGGTCTTTAAAACTGGAGCTATACACTATCCAGGGAGATATACATTCCCAAAGTTGCTGCTGCTCAACTCTAGGGCAGAATGAAATCCTTCCTGTGAAGGATTTTCCTCTGAAGGCCAAGCTGTGCAATAACCATTCCTCTGCAGTGTGACACTTTTCCTGTACAGGATTCACTAAAAAGGACATTGAGCTGTATAGATTTTTAACCTTTCCTATGCAGAATGAAGTGACAAAGAGAGGAAAGAGGAAAACTGGGGCAGGTCCCCAGTTTCACTGGAAGCCAAGAGTGAATTGGGAGAAGGGAGATGGGAGAGGAGTATCAGCAGGGAATCTTGGTATGATGATACTTGGAAAATTACTGTACCAATTTTGCAAGTAGTAATCACATCTCGAATGTATTTGTATCCTCGTGATATATAGTCAGGAAAGTGTTTATCACAATATGATTAGAAACACCAAGATGTTTTGTGCAATTTAAAAATTAGCAGATTTTATTTGGCGTGTTTACATATCCTGTGTCAATCTCTCTCACACTGAAACACACGCACATACAAACACATACACAGAGTAAGCTATACAGATAAAAGGCCCTCATTTTGTAGTGCGTCTAAAAAAGTGGGGAAAGAGAATAGCTACTGCAGGCCAGCAACCTCTCTCAGAGACTGGGGTGTGCAAAAGAGTTTGTAGATTTTATTGGCTGGTGTAGTTGTCTCTTCCATCTTTGTTCTCACTTCAGTCTAGGCTCCTGGATATACCATATATACTTGAGTATAAGATCATTTTTAGCAGCAAAAATGCTGACTTATACTGAAATCAGCTCTGGACAGGCAGCGGCGCTGGGGCCAGGGTGGGTGAGAAAGCTCCTTTTGGAGTGATCTTCCTCACCCTTCCTTCCTCCATTGACTCTTTCAGCCAGTGGTAGTGAGGAAGGGGATGAAATAGATCCTTTTAGAGCAGGGATGCCCAAACTTTTTGGGCCATGGGCTGATCATGTGGTTCAGGGAGCCGGTCACTAAGGCCCGGGAGCTGGGTGCAGCCCCCAACAACAATTCATCCAGCCCACGAAGCCCTCATCGCTCCTGGAAGCAGAAGTAAAATGTGCCCATATGGCTGTGTTTTACTTCCGCTTCCAGGAGCAACCAGGGCTTCGTGGGCCGGATGAATTGACGTCGGGGGCCGCACCCGGCCCCCAGGCCTTAGTTTGGGCACCACTGTTTTAGAGCAACTTTCCTCTTCTGATCTTTCCCCCTATCGCCTCCTAGCAGCCACCAGCAGTGGGATGGGGGGGGGATAGACTTCAAAGGAGCCCTCTTTCCACCCCATTCCACCTCCCAAAACACAATGTAACTAATGTCTCCCTGAGTAACAGATTACTGTGGTTTACCTGTAATCTACTGTCACTAGATGGCAGACCTCTTCAGCCTTCCTTAATAAACCTTCAGAAGGCCTTTAAGTAGCTCAGTGTACTGCTTCACTCTGCAGGTTTGTGAACTCTTTAAATAGATTAGGCAGAGAGAGAGAGAAAGGAGAAGGAATGAGAACAGGGAAAGGCTGTGAATAACCCAGAGGAAAAGCAAAGAAAAGGCTGTGACAGACGGAAGTGAGGAAAAGATAAATTAATGACAAAGAAAATAAGTAGGGGAAGTTTAGACAGAAAAAGAAAGCATATGGGGACAGGTGGCTAAGGATTTCTAACCAACAGGAAGTTGGATACTTCTACCAAGGAAAAATAATTGTGGCACTTGAGAGGCAGAAGACTCTTTCTTTCGTTTGCTCATTTGTTTGCTACAATAAAACTACACAACTTTCCGACTGTAAATTAAGGAGGCCACAACACCATTGGAAGTGGAAGTGGAAGAACTGGCGAGAGTGTGTTCCAGCTTCCTAACCACAAGATGGAATCAAGGGGACATGATTATGGCATAATGCCTGTGCCTAGACCTTGCCATACAAGTGATAAAGCACAGCTGGCAACTGTTCAGGTGCCTGTGTTTTGGGGTGGGTCATTTTTTGCAACAGCGACAGCCTGCGGCAAGGGGTGCAGTCTATGTGCTAACTCCTTGGTAGTTGATTGCATAGTCCTTTGGCCTTCTTCACATCCAAATTTCAAGGATTCCCCTAATGAACTGTAATTAGTTCCCCATGGTTTTAAAAACATTGTTACAATATCTTTCTGCTATCAGTGTTAATTATTAATCATAGCAGTGATTACCATTGCCTACATTTCTTGGCAAAACATTCAGAACAGTCTAAAAAGCAGGCTCCAAAAGCGAAGAGCACCACACATTAAGAACAAGTGGGACACATTTCTGGCTGCTGAGACAACTTCTGTCCTTCTACCTCTATCATTTCTTCCTCCTATTTGCTAAGCTGCTGTGGTGCAGCTTGGTACATTAAATTTTAAAAGGAACATGCTGAATTTCTCATTGTAGCTTGTTATCGTTACTCCAATCACATGTGTAATTTGTTCTGTAGTCTCATTAACAACAGACCTGGAAAATGCAGAAAAATATTACCTGTTTCTTTCTAGTGGTCATTTCTGATATTGCACCTTGGAAATAAAGAAATACAGTAAAACACCGGATAACAATTGGATCGGATAACACTAAAATTGCATAACGTTAAGTAATCTGGGGAGGAGAATTGGATCGAATAACATTAAGGTCCTATGGGATGGATCGGATAACAACCGCTAAAGCCTGTGTGGTTACAATGTATCTCTATGGAGCTTTAACATTATCCGATCCATCCCATAGGATTTTAACATGCATCGGATAACACTAAAAATTGGATAACACCAAGACTTGTGGAACCAAGTTTTAGCGTTATCTGGTGTTTTACTGTACAAAAGACAAAACCAAGATATGGTAATTAAAATGTTTAAAAATTTTACTTTCAAACTGCATCTCCTTTAGAATTACTTTTCAAAATACTTAGGTTTTATTCAGTCATGCAGTTTTACAGAAAGTAAAGGTTTTTAAAACCTAGACTGCAGTGAGATGACTTTAAAAAGTATTTAAAAACCTTATTTTTTTCATATCAATTTATCACCACATGAAATATGAATTGATGTTCACATTAAATTATGAAGTCTCTGAATTGCTTTATTTTCATTGCTGTACACCAATTCTGATGACTATACTGCTTTGCAAATCATTTTTAAAAAACCAATTTTGAATGCATTCTGCTTTTGGTTCTCATCTTTTTCTTGCATTGAGAAGTGCAGTTTTAAAGGTGCATGGAAATATTCATACATGCCCCCTGGTGCTCAGGCGTGAATTTGTTCCTCAGTAAATAAATTTCTAAATACACTGAGGGAAAATAAACACCAATTCACCTGGTGAATCAGTACAATTTCACATAACACAAATAACAGGTTAAAATAAGCAGCCCAATCAAATTTGTTTTGAATATCCTGAGTTAATAATATAATTATTGTGCACTGTTGTAAACTCTGGTTTACGGTGACTCTTTTCAGAGTTTTCTAGGTAGAGAGTGGGGACACAGTGCCTTAGTGGCTAAGATGCTGAGTTTGACAATCAGAAGGTCAACAGATCAGCAGTTCAAAACCCGAGTGAACATCCATTGTCTGTGCCAGCTCCTGCCAACCTAGCAGTTCAAAAACAAGAAACTGCAAACAGATAATGAATGCTTCAGCAGGAAAAGTTAACAGCATCCCATGTGCTTCAGAATCTAATCATGCTTTCCACATGACCACAGAAACATCTGCAGATGGAGACAGCACTGGCTATTTGGCTGTAAACAGAGATGAGCATCACCTCCTATAGTCAGACATGACTGGCTTTCAGCAAGGGAGCCCTTTACCTTTCAGTAATGAATATACAAAGTATTTTACCATGCTCTTCTTTTGGGAACATACTGGGACTGTGCAGTTTACCCATGACTAAATAGGCTGGGGTACACAGAAAGAGCCTCCTAGAAGATTGTGGCATTTTTGAACTGGTAATGGCAGCCTTGTGTTGCTGACTAATCTTTCTCACACTAGGTCAAGTTAAAGGAACTGCAGAATGAACTCACCAAAAGGTCCTTCATTTTGGCAGTTTCACATCTGGCCTAGACATGAAGAAAGAGGAGGCAACGAGAATGACGACTAGATAGGATAGCTCTTCTCCAGGAGAAAAAAATGGAAACTCAAAATTACAGCCAGATACTTAAACCACTGAGCTATCCAGCCAGCTAATTTGTGTTAGGCTGATATACGGTAATGTGAGATGACATGTTTGTCATGTAAATAAGTAAATCTGAATTGTTTTCACCAGTGTCAACTCTGATGCAAATGTGCTACCTTTGAAATGTTCAACCACAACCTCACTCAGTCAAAGATGTTCAGCAAATAGAAACACTAAAAAAAATGGAAGTTGAATGATACACAGTTTTTAAACTAAATTCATTCATTCGGAAATTAAGCAGAAATAGGCATAAGCTGCCCATCCGCTCTATGTCCTTACTGCAACTTAAGTTTCATTTCTATTTGCTAGTGTGAGGATATAAGGAATCTCAGCACATGAGTGCTGCTTAACAGCCAAAAGATCCTTGTGTAAAGTGTAGCGGAGTCAGGGTCAAGTACTTCTGCTTAAATGTGTTTCCTCAAGACACCCACAGGAATTGTTCTGTGGCATGGCTAGTTATTCTCTTTTTCCTTTCCATTGACATTTTGTCACGCTCCACTGCAGAAGAAGCAGGCAGTAGAGATGCAGATTATCTCATAACTTCTAACATTTATGAAACCTTTTTTTTGTTCATGTCAGAAGTATCACAGTAGAGTTATTAAGTATATCAGATTATTTTCACCTAGTAATGGACAACACCATGAGCATTTGGGGCAGCTAGCATCAACTCTTCCATGGTATGTTGAGAGGCAAACATTACACCAAAAGCAGTGTGAAGTTGCCTATTCCTTACATTTGCAAAGAATTGTGTTGGTTCAAACACCCCACTTTCTTAGGTTAACTTTAGGTGTGACAGCTCCTGTCTGCAGCAAGTTAAGTGATTTCCAACCAACCCATTTCTTTGTGTGACAAGGTCAAGACTTTCTTGGGTTTCCATCCATTTGAGGAGGTGAGTAGTTCTTTCTTTCCACATCATAGCATTGTCCTCTTTTTCTTCAGGGTTGATAAATATTCTGAAAAAAAACAGTCCCTGATTTTATGCTGGGAGAGGTGACATGGACCTGAAAAGTGGATGCACATTTAAGGTATATGCTTTTAGTCTTTCACTGTGAGCTGCTACTTCTCTTCATATGTCAGTGGGTGCAATACTTGCTAGGCAACTGATGTTCTCAGTAGGGTTGGTTTCTGGCACCCAGTACTGATTCTTCTGCTTTTGTTAAGTGTTACATCTACCGATTTTGCATGGACTAAATCACACTAGGCTAGCTTATTTGCCTGCAAAGCAGCATAGGACCAATCCTGTGGTTCTTCATGGTCATGGTTAGATGCCCAACTGCCTCCTGATTGAAGAATATTTTTCTTTGTTCAAGTCAGAAGCATCACAGTAGAATTAATAAATATATCACATTTTTTCACTCAATACCTGATTGAAGAATATCTTTTCTTCATAAAACCTTCTAGTGTTTTGGCAATGCTTTCTTTAGGTCAGCCTGCAATTCCAAGTAACACTTGAGTACTTGGAGACAAAAATACAATCTAGTTGGATGCCCTTCCAGGTAACCTGAAGTTTCTGAGATACCTGATTGTTTCTCAGATGGAATGAATATATTTGAGTCTAAGCAGGCTTGGGTTTCAGTTAATTTCTATCATAATATATACCAAGTTCTTTTAATGCCTCCGTTAAAAGATGTTCTATCTGAAGACTGTAGGGCTGTGGTGGCTCAGTGGTTAAGAAGCTCACCTTGTTAGCTGGAAGGCCCATAAGTCAGCAGTTTGAGACCCAGGTACTGCATGATGGACTGATTACCTGTCTCTGTCCCAGCTCTTGGGGACATGAAAGGAGCCTCATCCGGGCATCCCTTGAGTGGAGTTTCTCCCTCAAAAATCCTTTCAACCCAGAATAATTTCTGACACAAAATTGTTGTTGTTGTTGTTTGAAGGCTATCTGAATGTGCATCAAGTATGATACTGTTCTTATAAATAAAACCTATGGTGCCTTGAGGTAATGGTTGATGGCTGGTGTAGATGCTAAACAAAATAGGAGCCAGTATATTTCACTGGAGCAGATGATCATTTTGCCTCCTCCATCTGTTGTGTCAATGAGAAATCTGCAAATCTGCAAAAAGCTTGATATTACTTTAGTTTGTTTGTTTAGTTTGCAAAAAGCTTGTATCTCTCTTGACACCCAAAAGAGGGTGTGGGGGAGGGAGGAGGAAGAAGAAGAAAAAGGAGGAGGAGGAGGGGTGGAAGAAGAATTACATAGGTAGCTAAGAGGCCACCAAAGCTACATCCATTATCTTTCTAGTTTCAAAGCTGTCTTCAATATGTGGTGTTAAATTAGGTTTTTCTGCTGTATAGTTGTTCCTAGGCCTAAAACAAGGCTGTTGTGGGATGAGAAGTGGTTCTACCACCTCCATCAGATGATGCAGAATCATACTTTCCCTGACTTTGTAAAGGTAACAAAAAGACATCACTAGTACCATGAACTGAACTAGGCAAAGACTAGTCAATGCAGTACCTTCAGAACTGATAAAGTTAGTTCCCTCAGGATACATAAATCAGCCAGAGTTTTACAGCCAAATTCTATACTAGTTAAGGCTTCTGGTCTATTTCTAGAAACAGCCCATTTCAGTAATTCAGCCTTACAGTACTTACCATGCTATCACTACTTCAGAGAGAATATAACTGATGAACCAATAGCTCTGGAACTCTGAATCGGTGTATAATGAAAATGCTGATGCAAGGAATATTCCCAAGATGAGAAATTGTTTATTTTGGAGGAGTATGCCCGAAGCTGGAAGAGAAATTGCACCAGTTTTTCAGTTACTGGGAATCACCAACCTGTTGTGTTTTCCATTTCAGAGTACAGTTGTACCTTGCTTAAAGAGCATAATGCGTTCCACAGGATTGCTCTTTAAGCAAAACACCATTGTAAGTGACCGATTGTGACTTCTGGCAGGGGGAATTGTGAACCCTGATTTATTTGTTAAGCGAGTTTTTGGTTGGTTTTATTTGTTAAGTGAAGCGAACATTCCGATAAAATTCTGCTCTTTAAGCGAGTTACTCTTTAAGCGAAGCGCTCTTTATGCGAGGTATGACTGTACTAGTCTTCATTTGATTGTTCTCCGTGTCCAGACAGTGACACAGTACACTAGTACCCCGGATAACGATGAGACTTGGTTCCACAAGTCTCGTCGTTATCCGGTTTTTAACGTTGTGCGATACATTGATCACACAACATTTAAAAAAAAGCCCTGTTTCCCTGGAGGCTGCAGCAAGCCAGAACGTCAGGATTTGAATCCTGACGTTTTGGCTTGCTGCACTTGCTGAGGACATTGGGGAAGCCCAGAAACAGCTTGGATTGAGTCCTCCCAGCTTCCTGGACCCGGCAGGGGGGTCAGGGACCCCAAAATTGGTAAAAAAAAAAAGTCCATTTTTAAAAACAATTTTGGGGTCCCTGACCCCCCCTGCTGGGTCCAGGGAGGTAGGAAGACCCGTTCCAAGCTGTTTCTGGGCTTCCCCGACGTCCTCAGCAAGTGCAGCAAGCCAAAACATCAGGGTTCGAACTCTGATGTTTTGGCTTGCTCCACTGGCTGGGGACGTCGGGGAAGCCCAGTAACAGCTGTAGATCGGGTCCCCTGCCTGCTCCAGAGAGATCAGAGGACCCGATCTACAGCTGCAGGGTGGCTGGGGAAGTTGATGGGGACTCCCTGTCAGCTTCTCTAGCCACCTGCCCTTGCCTCCGCAGCTGTGGGGTGGCTGGGGAAGCTGATGTGGGAGCCCCCTGTCAGCTTTCCAGCCACCCCACCCCTGCCTCCGTAGCTGCAGAGTGGCTGGGAAGCTGAACAGAGAACCCCGTTCAGCTTTCCAGCCACCCTGCTGCTAAGAACGACTGTATCAGATAACGCTAAAAAGAACGTTATCCAGTGCAAATCTTCCCCCCAAATTTGTCGTCGTTATGCGGTTTTAGCGTTATCCGATGCAATCCTTATCCGGGGTATTACTGTACTTTGAGATCCTCACCTGTCTCCTTTGACCTCAGCTACCTGTCCTGAGTGACCACACTTAGAAGTTTCACATAAATGTAGAAAGCCCAGGGGATACGATGGTCTCTTGCAGGAAGCCAATTTGTTGGGGTCGAACACCAGTGGTGGGATGTCAAAAATTTTACTACCCCACCATGATGTCATCACAGTGTGGGCAGAGCTGACATCATGATATCAAGACATCATGGGTGGAGCCAACATCATGATGTAATGACATGGGTGGGACCAAATAAAATAAACAAATAATAAAAATAAAATAAAAATAAGAGCACGCACGCACACGCATGCACGTGTGTGCGTGTGCACACACACACACACACACCTCTAACTCCACCCACCCACCCACCCACCCACAACACAAACCCATAAATAAATTAAATAAATTACATAAATACGGTAAATAAAATAAAAAATACATTAAAATACAGAATGAACTCACCACAAGATGGCTTCATTTTGGCACTTTTCAACGGTTAAAGAAGTTAGGTACTAAGTCTTTGCCTAACCAGTTCTCTAGGATAATATGCCTTAATGTAAATGTAAAACAGCTGTACCTCCTTAAGGGTTCTCCAAATGGAACAGCAATTGGAACAGCACAGGTGTAGCTTATTGATGAGGTAACTCCAAGACTTTGCTTAAAAACCCCAAGCCAGGCCGCCAGGCCTTTTTAGGAACTGTGGTAGTACATCAATATAGTTAAAAGGTATTAAATACACATTAAAATACACACAGACACACCACATCCAAAGGTGAGTCACTTACCCTGGGGAGTAGGCTATAGGGAGCCTCAGGCTAGCAGCTTCTCTTCCTCCTCCCCGTTTGGGAGGATAGCAAGGAGGCTGTGCATACGCGCCAAGCACGGTAGACGTGCATGCGCACCAAGTGCTTGGCACGTATGCGCAGTGGGGAACCAGTGAAAAGGTAAGCCCTGAAAGTGGTTCCCCCCAAAAGCTGCTACCGGTTCTCCGGGACACTGGGAAAAGTTACTACCAGTTCTGGCAAACTGGTGCAAACCTGTTACATCCCATCACTGTCTAACACATATCACTAAGTCAAATAGTAGTACAGTACTTGGAAAGATCATACAGCAATAATAAAATCCTCTATATGCCTCCCTACACCACCCACAGAGCCAGTCTGACAAGATGCCTTGGTCTGGTCTCAAAAGCTTCTGTCTAAGACAGCAAAGACTAGTCAATGTAGTACCCTCAGAACTGATAAAGTTTATCAGATGACATAAACTGGGTGTCAAGGAAGAAAAGCAAAAGACAAGCTGACATTTTTGAGAGGGATACAGAGGAAGAGATGCAAACATGATTTTTCTAAAGGTTCTGTTAGTTAACAGCATCTTAGAAACATAGGGGTTTTCAATCTAGTGAAGATTTGGTGTGCAAACAGTGGGATTTGGCCATCTGTTGGAATGTTTCAAACTGTGATGTATATTTGTAAATAAACTCAAAAATTGCAAAGCATCATAAGTTTCCCCTGGCCGCCTTCCAAAAGAAACCAAAACTGGATAAATATTGCCTCATGATACATTCTCTTCAAGTCTCTGAATAGTACAAGTATATTAACCATATTGCTTTCTAGTAAAGCTGGGCTGTTATTTATTGTATCCCAGTATGATAGTTGCCGATGAAATGCATCTTGGGCACACTGATTAATTTCGAAGGGTTTACCAGAGAGCTTGTTTTGCCAACTGGCAAGGTTTTTCTCCTGTCCCTTTCCATCAAATATGCCAGGATGGAAATTCTTCAGAGCTCTTGTATAACAATCAAGTCCACTCCTGGAAAGTTTGGGCAAGGGATTTCCAAAGTTTGTTATGAACACAAATCATATTATTTTCACTTTGTTACATGTATTATTAACTCCACTCCACCAAAAAAAAATCAATACCTTTCTATTCCAAAACGTATTGGGGGAAAACCAAAAAGATATGTTCATGTAAAGGAAACCCCCACAGCAAATGGTTACATTTATTATTAAATGTCTTATTTTAGAAGTAGAAAAAATGGCCATATCTCAAAATAAGACTTTTGTCTTTTCCAGCCTGATGCCCTCCAGATGTATTTGGCTACAGTCCATGTAATTTCACACCAGCCATCTGTTTAAAGAATTCTGGGAGTTATAGCCTAATATTTTATGAGGACACTATGTTTAGGTGGGTGATGACTGTTGACTGTATAAGTTATGACTTTCAAAATGCCATATCATTAACAGCTTAGTGGTTAAGACATTGAACTTGATGACTGGATGATCAGCAGGTCAGCAATTCAAGACTCGAGTGTTGTATGATGAAGTTAGCTCCCATCTCTGTCGCAGCTCCTGCCAACCTAGCAGTTCGGAAGCAAGAAATTGCAAGTAATAATAAATAGATACCACTTTGGTGGGAAGGTAAACAGAGTTCCATGTATTCTGATGTCTAGGCATGCCTGCCACATGTCCACATGTCCATGAAAATGTCTGCAGATGCAGACAGCACTGGTTGTTTGGCTATAAACAGAGATGAGCACTGAACCCTAGAGCAAGGGTGACCTTTACCTTTACTTCACATCTTGCAAACCAAGAGTAACTCATGTTAGGTTGTTCTCTTTTATTATGCCTCTCATTTCCTAGCAATATTGTCTTTTCTCATATGTTCTGCTCAGGTCTTCTAAATCAATAGCAGTGACTTTATTGAGTCAACTGATCACAAGTTAAGGCTTCCTCTTTTCTTACTGCCTCCCCCCCCCCCCAATTATCTTTTCTGATCTGTTCTGTATTTTCATTGCATGGTAGGATACCCCCAATTTATTCATTTTTGCTCTAATGAGAGCTAAGACTTGACTTAATTGTGCACACATTTTCTATCCATAGTATTTACAAGCCTCTCTTCCAACACCTCATCACTGTCTTACTTCTCTATCTTTCTTTTACACAGTACGGATGTTTTTGACCTTGGTCCAGGGCCATAGCCAGGGAGTGGCCAGGGTGGGCTTGGCCCACCCTGAGTTAGCAGTTTGCCCACCCTGGCAAAGCGTGGTTTCCCATATGAATGCATTGAAAAGAGGTTTTGTTGTCCATCCTGCAAAATATTTGTCCACCCACATCTAGAATCCTGACTATGGCCCTTCCTTGGTCTCCAGTGACAATCTTTGCTAACTCTAATCCCTCCCTTTTATTTCAAGGCAAGGGAACATGTTTTGGAAAACACGCACACAAGATGTTTGTAGTGCTGTTGGTCCAATATAGCTTTTCCCCTCAGGTTGCCTACTCCAAGAAAAGAGTTTAGAAACTGCAAGATAGCTTTGTAGTCTGCATCCTGTGGAGTAGACATGGCAATATTAGTTTGCCTGAGAAATTAAAGGGTATGTCCATTACTATAAATGATTGCAATGGTTTAGTGGTTAAGATGCTGAACATGATGACTGGGAGGTTGGTAGGTCAACAATTCAGGACCTGAGTGATGCATAATGGAGTGAGTTTCCATCTCTGTCCCAGCTCCTGCTAACCTAACAGTTTGAAAGCAAGAAATTGCAAGTATTTATTTATTTAGATTTATTATCCCACCCCAATCAGGTGAACCCGACACTAGGTGGCTCACAAAAAAGACTACACAAATGAGTGCAATTCAAACAATCCCACCACACACACACACACACACAAACCCAGAAACCGAACCCCAAGGTTCAAAATCAATAAACAGGTACCACTTCAGTGAGAAGGTACTGTTCCGTGCACTCTTGTGTTTAGTCATGCCTGGCACATGTCCACGGAAACATATACAGATGCAGACAGTACTGGCTCTTTGGCTATAAACAGAGATGAGCACTGAACCCTAGAGCTGGATACGACTGGCCTTCGACCAAGGGCGACCTTTACCTTTATCTGTTTCTCTAGTGTATGTGTTATTCACATCTTTGCCTCACCATTTAAGTCCAAAACAGTCCTTCAAAATATTTTGGTCCCAAATGACTACAGCCCCAATATCTCCCAGCAAGAAATTTACAGTACAAATCATGTGCTCATCTTCTGGGATCCTCTGTACTGGATCATTCTAAATGAGGGAAATTTCTGTTGGAATTTGTGTATGCATACGTAAACATCCATTTTAAAAAGCCAGGAAATTCAATTCTTCTTTTAAAAAAACATTCCAGTTTATACATGTGTGATATTGTGTTTCTGTATTCATAATCTAATATGCCAAGAAGTGGCCTGATATTCTGCACAATATTGTGCCAACATTGTCAGCAATGCTTTACATAGCAAATGGCAGCCTGAATGTTGGCAATACCAATGGCAGCAGTCAAGATGGTCTACATCAGGGGTGTCCAAACTATGGCTGGATGCGGCCCATGGCACCAATTCATCAGGTCTGTGCTGCTCCTAGAAGTTGATGGGGGCATGCCTGCATGCATGCCCGTGCCATGTCCGGAAGTGGTTGGGGATGTGCCCACACATACACAAATGCGCCCATGCCACTCCTGGAAGTAGTTGGGGATGGCCCTGTGCATTAACAAATGCACACATGCCACTCCCAGAAGTGGTTGGGAATGTTCCTGAGCATGTGCGAACATGTCCATGCAACTCCCAGAAGTGGTTGGGGATGCGACCGCACATGTGCAAACATGCCCACACCACACCCAGAAGTGCTTGGAGGCACACATGCACAAATGTGCCTGCTTCCAGGGGCATGGTGAGGCTTGCTCAGCTGTCCCCAGGGCATGGTGAGGCCTGTGGCCCAAAAAGTTTGGGCAACCCTAGACTACATTCACATAGAGATACCAAGCAAAGGAAAATTCCAGAAGTTGCTCCCTTTTTTAAATAATGTAGCCAATTCTCCCACAGACATAAAGCAAATGGCACAGCTGTTTTTTATCCAGTGTGAATGGTAGTGAGTCCAAGTGGGTATCCTGTAGACCATCTTGACTGCTGTCATTAATATTGTCAACATATATAAAGCTTGGCATCCTTTTTCCTTTCCGATACTCTGGGCATGATATTGTGCAGCAATATTGGGCCATTTCCTGGCATTTTGAATTATGGATACAGAAACACAATATCCCATATTCATAAAGCAGAGATTTTTTTTTGATGAATTGAATTTATAACAGGAATTTGGCTGGCTGGCTTATGAAACACAGTATGTTTTATATCTTGACAGAATGTTTTAATGCAAAATAACCCAAATTCCTTCTTCTGAGACACTCAACTATGTCGTACAGTGCATACTATGCTTTAGAATACCATCAGTTAAAAGTTGTAACATTCTGGAATAAAATTAATACAGTCATTGAGAGCATCATAGGCTTACAGTTACATCCAGATCCATTAATCTTCTTGTTAACTTTTTCAAAGATATATCACATAACTACTGTGAGTTAATTTCATACATGGTTACTACTCTAAGAGCATGCTATTGGGAAAATGAGAGAACATCATCCATCCTGTCATTAGCTGAATAAGAGAACAAATGTTAGGATTATCATATTATATCACAATTGACAAGTTACATTAGAGTGAGAGAAATAAGACAGAGATACTATAATTAACAGAATTGATCTTCCTTTGTTGATTACTGGTTTACTGTATATGGTTCACAATTCTACAGTGTGAGGCTTAGAGTAATAATATTAATGTAATTGTATCAGAATGGCTGGGGACTGTGATGGCTTAGTGGTTAAAATGCTGAACTTGGCAAATGGAAGGTCAGAAGGTCAGCAGTTCAAGACCCAAGAGCTGCATGACAGAGTGAGTTCATGTCATCTGTCCCAGCTCCTGCCAACCTAGCAGTTTGAAAACAAGAAATTGCAAGTAGATTAATAGGTACTACATTGGTGGGAAGGTAACAGCATTCTGTGCCTAGTCAGGCCTGCCACCTGACCATAGAAACATCTGAATTTGTTTGAGTCCTGCTTTCCAGGAAGGTGTTTTACTACTGAGAAGCCAGTGTTGGATCAACCTCCAGGTTTACCTGAGTGTGAGGAAGGGCGGCTTTCAGTCACCCGGGGCCACAGGCCAAATTCGCTGCCTCCCTAGGCTAACCCCCCCCCCCCTTAGGTAGGGAAATCCTACCTTCAGGCTTCGCCAGGCTAGGAGGCAGGGAGGCTGCACGCTTGGGACCCCAACAGCGTGGGCGAGGTCCAGGGTCTGGAGTGGTGGAGTGTGGGCCCAGTGGGGAGCCCATTGTTGGGGTCCCAGGTGCACGGCCAAGCCCAGCAGTGGCAGCTCGTCCACCTTCAGTGGCAGCTTGTCCACCTTCAGCAGCAGCGGCACCCAGGAAGGCAGGAAGCGAGGCCAGTGGTCGTTGCAGCCCAGCTCCCACAGCAGCGCCAGCCAGGCCAAGGACCTTCCCCCGCAAGGCCTGGCTGGCACTGCTCCGGCTGCAGGGGCTGGGCTGCAACAACCACCAGCCTCGCCCCTCTGGGCGCTACTGCTGCCAAAGGTGGACAAGCTGCTGCTGCCAGGCTCAGAAGCAGGGCGGCCGTGTACCTGGGACACTGATAGTGGGCTCACTGCTGGGCCCACGCCACACCACCCCATCCCCTGGCCCACACCGTTGGGGTACCAGGCATGCAGCCACCCCACCTCCTAGCGACCGCCGGCTTTGCTTTCCACCTTCCTGGGCACAGCTGCCACCAAAGGCAGATGAGCTGTCGCCGCCAGGCTCAGAGACGGGGTGGCCATGTGCCTGGGACCCTGACGGTGGGCTCTCTGCTGGGGCCACACTGCACTGCCCCAGCCCGGCAGGCCATAAGAAGGGGGCACCTGGGGAGGAGAGGGACAGCAGAGGGGGAGGGGCACCACCTGGTCTCCACTGCGCCCTCCAGCCTGGAGTGGGGCCCAGGGCACTGGTGGTGACAGAGGGTCCTGGCGCCTGCCCTGGCCTCCAGGAAATCCGGGGCAGTGGCAGCGGCGCCCCCTGCAAAGTGCCACCCGGGCCAGGCTGCCCCCCTTGCCCCCTCTTCGCTACGCCAGTGAAGTACATGGGAAAGGCCCTCTAAAAGGATTGTAAGGTTCTGGGAGATACATATAAGAGAAGGTGACATTTTAGATAACTGGGTTCTGGTAAAATTTAAAATCTGCACTTCTGGCTTACATAGATTGCTCTTGTCTCAAAGCTGCTGTACAAAATCCTCCCTCTCTTCATTCTCACATTTCTGGGGAGCTTTTTCCCTTTTAGCTTTGGCAATATTCAACAGCTGGATGTGCTTTAACCTGGTAGACCGAATGGAAAGAGACAATCAAAAGCTGCAGCTGCACCATTCCCCTTGGCCTGCTGCCCATTCTAATCCTCTAATCAGCCTGGCAACTAGCATTTCATTTACTATCTTGAACAGTCAGGCAATCCATTCCTACACAGTTTTTCCACTGGAATTAGTCTACCAGTCAAAGGTTACAAACCCTACCTGTCAATCTGTCTGACACTGTTTACTCATGACATTTCGGCCCATGTTTTCTGAACAGTGTGAATTTGATTCAAGCTTTTGGTGGTTTACAGAAAGAAAGTCCCAAAAGAGGTACCAAATGTCAATTGCTTCCAACGAGTTCAACATATGCACAATACAGAAGTTTCAAAATATTTCTTGACTAGATCTGAGAATAAGTTATCTCTCTGAATATACTGTATGATAATGGCTCCATGTAGGAGCCATTATCAAGTCTATTTACCACAGATATTTCCAAGATTTTTGTCCCCCTCTGTACAACAAAATGGCCCTCATTTGGGCTGGCTGTTGAGAATATCCTGGCTGAAATGTTATTAATGGATTTTCCTGTATTTGCCACTGGAAGGATTTCAGCAATTCAGATGTATTAACGTACAAATTTGGAAAGCAGTCGGTATCATAGTCTTAACACTGTACACACTATTCATGTTCGTTTGGAAACAATCACTACAAATAACAGGAGAAATAATGTTTTGTATAGAATATGTGTCATCTAATGTTAAAATAGATGTCCAGTACAGTGTAGTGGATAGAAGAGAACTCTAAAGGCCTGAGTTAAACTCCCCATTCAACCAGGGAAGCTCAGTGAGGGGGCGTAGAACTGGTAAAACCACTCCTTAAACTTCTCAATTACCTTGGAAGCCCCATTAGGGTCACTATCCATTGGTTGTGACTTGATAACACCTTCCATTGGTTGAGGAAAAATAAAATGCCCAAGCAGCACAAAGTACAAATTTGTAGGTACAATTTGTTTTTGGCTGGGCTTTTTTTTAAATCATAACACAAACAAGGGCTTGCCAGTGACAGCCAACATTGGATCTCAACAACATCGTTTACATTCTTCAGATGACACTGTCATAGCATGCTTACTGTCATGAAAATCCTGGGCCTTGGGGCTGCGTTTTTCATGATCTTTTTGCCAACTGAATTACTGTGTGCTCTAGTCCACTTAAGATGGCAATTTCAGTGAGTGGGAGAGCATGAGAATGTAAACATGTTAGCCTCATGAGTTGGAAGAAACAAATCCTAATGTGTGATGAACATCTTAGGCTGTAGGATCATTGGTTGGACTCCCTTAGGGGGACGGCAAGAAGGTGCCTGGAGGGAGGAGATAAAACCCATGTAGGAGCCATTATTGCTCGCTCTCTTGCATCGGGGAAGCCAAGGGGAGCCTCACATATGGAGTGTGAGTATACAACAGGGCATAAGGGCCAGAACCAATTAAGCTTTTTTTCATTATTTTTGTATGTACTTTGAATGACTAAGTTTGCAAGTCTGATTTCCTATGTTATACTCATTTCTTTAACTTACTTAATAAACCTTATTAAATATTGATCCTTTGTGTCTATTGAATTGGGACTGGAGCTGACTGGACCATGTCGAGAGTGGCCATGTTTTTGCTACCTAACTTAAGTATTCTGACTAATTGCTACCCTGCACACTCGCTAGCCTGTGCCAAGTGGAGCCAAGGGGAACTCATAAGGGCTGAGTTGGGTAAAAGATTGCTGTTGTGATGCTTCATTTATACTTTTAAAAAATCACAATGCATTGTTTCGATCTAAACTACACCTCACCTCCTTCCCCTATTTTTTGAACACTTCCTCATTTATCTGCAGAAAGGCAAGGAAAGTAAAATTTATTTTAATACATCTAATAGATCATTGCTGATGCACTGATTCAGATAGATTAAATTTTTAAATAAATTATTTTCCTTTCTGTGTGTTGCCAATTGTGGGCAATACACAGACATGGGTTGTTGTTTTTTTATCTGATTCAACACATCAGTGATGATCTATAAGTCACATTTTTAAAAGATTTCTCCCCCTGCCATTCCACAAAAAAAGAAGAAATGTTAAATTTCTTGATATCATGAAGCAGCTTTGACAATTCCAAGCTCTAGTTTAGTCCATTCCAAGCAAACACACATACACTAGAATTAGACTAATCTACAGCCCATTAACCTACACAAAAATAGCAGGGAGGGGCTCAGAAAAGATCAGATTGGAGCAAATTGGTCCACTCCAACCATTCCCCTACATGGTTGGCAAAAGAATGAGTAAGGAAACACACCCAATCAGTACATCAAATAGTGGGACAACTTCTTAGTATCAGATCAAGAAGGAGTTTGTTTATAAGAGTGAGATTAACAAACACATTAAAGATGAGCTTCTTCCTATCTCCCAAACAAAGGGGAAAACATGGAGAAGAAAATATCCAGCTTCCCCCTTCTCTCATTTTTCAAATACAAGTATTTTGAGAAATCTGCCACACTTTTACTATTAGGTTGGAGAACCTTTATCTCAGGAATTGCAGAATTTGAAGTAAAATGGAAAAATGAATGATGTAGCCAGCTTTTGCTGCTGTTGTTTTGAAGAACAAGAGCTCCATCTGCTGGAATGTTGTTCTCTTTTATTTCCTTCTTCTGGAAACGGACTCCAGCCTATTCCATCAGGTTAATAATTACACATAAAGAAGGTCCATTTATAACTAGAATTACACAAGAGAATGATGTGATCACATCCATAAAATGATTGATTCCCCATATGAATGAATTGCTTCATCAACCTCTGATGACTGGAGGTAGCCTTTCATGAGAAACAAGATGGTATGTATCTCATTGCCATCTCCTCAAATAAAGTGCTTAGAAGTGTCTGTGTTTGTATTCTCTTGATTCTAACCTTCAAAGTTGTTGTGATGCACACATGGAAAGGATATCCAGGACAGTGCGTCTGAATTGTATTTTAGAACACAGAAGAATATACTGGAACAGCCCAAAAGGCTAATAAGGCCAACATCCTCATCTATCAGTCACCAACCAGAATGCCTATGCGCTGGACTGACCCTATTTTTAAGTTGAATGGGGCATTTCTCAAGGGTAGCAGATGTTATAGGCTCAAGAACCTGTGATGGCAGAGAATAGATAGCCTGCTCTGTACCTCCTAAGCAAGCCTGCTGCCTTCAGGTTCAGTGGAAAATACTGTTCTATCGCAAGCATGAAAGGAAAGTTCAGCTACCAGACCAGGCAGCTTCTATGCATGTAGTTACAAAGAATTCTGCCTTGTAGAAATGCATTGGAAGGTCCCACCTAAACTACAGAAGCAGAATACAAGTACAGTACAGTACTGGTGCATCTACCTGCTCATGTTTTTAGCAAGTGGTATCTGTTGTAGTTGCGTGTGACAGGACTTATGTATGACAGGACTTTGTCGTGTGGTAGAGAGGCCATGTTATTGTTTTGCTGATGTCCCACTTATGTATTTATGTTTATTTATTTATTTATTTAGATTAATTATCCCACCCCAATCAGGCGAACCTGACTCTCTTATGTACAGTACTTATGTATTTTTGATATGGTCTGTATGATACATTGATATAGTATTTTTATTTATTATGCTGTTTTATGATATTTTTGGTTATGATTTATTGCTTGTTGATTCTACTTATTCTGTGCCTGGGATTCCTTGATATGTTTCTGTTGGTTTATAGTTTGTCACTTGATATTGTAATACTGTTTATTGTTCGCTGTGAGCCACCCAGAGTTGCCTTAGGTGAGTGGGGCGGCATAGAAATCGAACTATAAATAAATAAATAAATAAATAGAAGCACATGTATTCCAAAACTGAAAAGAATATACAAACAACATCATGTTTTTTAGCCATTGGCAGCCTTTTCCTCTGGATTTAATTTTATTGTTGTATTTCTGTTTATATGTAATTTTTCTTTTTGTCTGTTGAAAAAATTAATAAGATATATATATTCATTTATTTAAAAAGAAGCTGGATTTTTAAAGCAAAGTCATGTTGCCCTACATCAGGGGTTCCCAAATTTTTCAAGCCAGGGGCCAGATCACACTCTCTCAGTCAGCTTTGAGGGCTGGGTTGCCATTTTGTCCCAACAGCTTCAAAGGGATTGCCATTTTGTCTCTTGAATGCTTTTGGAGGGATAGGGGGCCACATGAAATGGTACCATGGGCCAGATTTGGCCCATGAGCCTTAGGTTGGGAACCCCTGGCCTAGATCCTTCTGCCACTCTAGTTCTAATGCTGGATGAACATTTATTGGACATCTGTTATTTGAAGACACAAAATAAAGGTAAAAAGCTTCTTTGAGATGTCTGTGGAAGAGTTCTGTGATACTCCAAATGTTACACCACCTGGTAAAACACAATGGCCAAAATATATGCTGCATTGCCTTAGGTAGCAAAAGCCATAACTTTTATACATGAATTGCCTCAGATTAAGCAATCTTTGTAGACATTATTTGTTGCATACCAAATCATGTAGCTCAACAAGCAACAGATAAAGTCTATGGGAATTTCTTAACTTGCTGCAGTATACCTTTGAATGTTATGCTTTTTGTGTAATTGCACAACAGAATTTCAGCCAGTGTCTTCCTTGCCAAATTTATCCAGTGTCTGAGACAAACTGCAGCAGTACAAATTGTGTATCATATAAATCTGATTTGTTTTATAATTTTGCCACAAGAGGGAGCTCAAACATGTTGTTTCCTTTCTTATTATTTTATCCAATCACCACTTCTTCTGCCGTATCCGAAAATGAATACTGTACTGTATAGGTGATTATCATGGTGAGCAGCCAAAAAATATCTGTTCTGTTCATTTTTCCACGTATTCAAACAGTACCTCTATTTATCAGTAGTGTCTGTCCTCCCTATAACAGCCTGGTAAAAGTCTCCCTTGCTTGAACTTCAGTTGTATCTGACTCTAGAGTGCGATGATCAACTCATTTTACAGCCAAAGATGCAGTGCTGTCTGCGTCAGCAGACACTTCTGTTGTCATGTGGCAAGCATGCCTAAACACTGGAGGCAGTGGCATGGGGGGGCAGGGGCAGCCCTCCCCGGGCAGCACTTTTTGGGCTATGGGTGTTCTTGGACTACAATTCCCAGAAGCCCTACCGGGAGCAGGCACCAACATTCACCAGGGGGCAACAAATCTTGCTCAAGCCCCAGGCGGCTGAAATCCATGCAACATTACTGATTGCATGACACAGAATGCTGTTACCTTACCACTGAAGTGGTACCTATTTATCTACAGTCATACCTCACAGAACAAATTTAATACGTTCTGAGAGGTTGCTCGCTATGCAAAAAATTCGCTATGCAAGTCTGACTTGCATAACAAATTTTTCGCTATGCGAGTCGGACTTTTCCCTATGGAAAAACTCGCATAACGAGCGTTTCTATGGGGAAAACTTGCATAGCGAAAAAAAATCACTATGCAAGTTTTTCCCATAGAAATGCTCATTGTGCGAGTTTTTCCATAGGGAAAAGTCTGACTCGCATAGCGAAAAATTCGTTATGCGAGTCAGACCGCTTAGAGAAAAACTTGCTCGTTATGCGAGTTTTTCGCTAAGCAAAATGCTCGTTATGCAAGGTTTGACTGTACATGCAATTTCTTGCTTTCAAACTTCACATAGACAAAAACTGCATTCACATTGACTCAGTATTGCAGGGATCCCCATAACTACACTGGAGGGGTTGTCCATGGGCAGAATCTCAGTGGGAAGGTCCTTACTGCAAACAGAAAACAAATACCAGAGAGTAATGTAAACCAATGGAGAAGAAGCCAAAGCTGAGGTCCAGTAACAATCCAGGATAGCAATAACATTAGCAATTACACTTATATACTGTTTTGAGGATTATTAGCATTTTGTCCCCAACATGCTTGGCACTCATTTTACCAAACTTGGAAGGCTGAGTCAACCTGGAGTCCCATCAGGATTGTACTCAGATTATGAGCAGAGTCTTGTTGCAGCTTAACTAATGTGTCATGAGACTTCCCTATCTAAGTAGTTCTCTTGTAAATAACAAATCATCAAGGATTTTCTGAAAAGAGAAGTCCAAAATCATGCGACGAATGAGGAAGAGTCAGGATACAAGAAAAACACCAGTACAGTGATATGGACAAGCAGTAGGAGTGATATGGTTTCTAGCAGCCTTTCAGTCCCAGTCCAAGGTTGATACTGCTAGACTGAAAGGATCTTGTCCAGAGTTTAGCTGCGGGTAGGCAGATAGGCTTTTCCCTTACAGAGGCTTCCTACCCCTCAGGAAACCTACATATGCAAGGGATCTTTCCTTGCAACCAACCATTTCACCTGGTGGTGCACACTCAAGCCTTTTCTTCAGGTTCCACCACTTCATGGGCTATGAGGGATCCAGCCCCTCTTCTGACTTTGGATCTGACTTGCCTTTACCAAGGCTCCCAGCTTCCTGCACCCATGAATCCATGGGACCATTCTACTCCTCACTATCTTTTGGACCAGCTTCACCAAAGGACAAGGCTAGCTCATCACTGAGTTAGCCCCCCACTTGCACATTTTTAAATGAAGAAACTTCCTGTTTTGGTCCACAAGCTGCCCTTGAGTGAGAGGATTGCCTCTGATGCCCCAGCGAGCCATCTGCTCCTGCCCTACATCCCTGGAGATCTCATCAGATTCTCCTCCTGCCAGTTGGAGCTTGTTCAATGCAAACAACACTAGTTATTGGGTTGAGGCTGATGGGGTATGATCTTGAAACCTCAGTCTCCTCTCTAGTCACATGGTAGACTCAGCTCCAAAAAGACTCCAGTCCATGGCTCTTCAGTGAGGTGAGGGCATAGTCAAAGAACCCCTTACCAAGCACAGTCTCCTGCTGCTCATCTACAGAATCTCCCAAGTGGTCTCTTTTTCTATCCTGTCTCTTTCCTGCTCGGCTTCCTCTGCATTTCTGGAGAACATTGAAAATACTGCATGGTCCAGATGACCTATCTCTTTGAAAAGATAAAATGCAAAACCACAGGTGCTTTGGTAGAAAGTTATCTTGCCATACTGGGATAGATTGTAGCCAGGTAACCTCTGTTGACTGATCAACCTGCTAGCCAGATGTTTTGTCAATCAACAACCTCTAAAAGGTCTCTAATTTAAATATTTCGAGTGAGCTTTGCTGTAAAGCTCTTGAGGATGATTTCAATTAGAACATTGTTTTCTGTGGACACACAGCCACTGTATCAAAGAATAGGTGACACATCCTGTGCATAATAAACATGTAGCCTAGGTTTAAATGATCCCCAAGAAGTTCTATAACACTGATGCTTCAAGCTTTGTTCATCCAGGCAGCTGGAACATCACCTTCTACAATCCGTGAACAAGGGCCTTGTTGGTTGATTCTTCTGGAAGTCCAAAACATCTGGAGGGCCAACTGTTGACAACCAACATTCTCCAGTACAATCGCAACATTTCCATAGCAGCCACTACAGAAGTTCTGCAAGGCATGAGTTAATTCAGAAACTGGTCTCTGAAGCATTAAAGTCTGAAATACCACTGATCTAGCAAACTTTAATATCTGTGGAAAAGAAGGTCATAAATTCAGACTAAGGAATCAAGCTTTTTACGATTTCAGATCACAAAAAGCCAGCTGGAAATAAATACAGAGGGTTGAAAAAAAGAATTAATAAAGCAATGGCTTCTGTAAGAAAAGCAAGAAGGAAATTGTCGCGCAGTTTTTCAAGAAAACAACTGTAGCTAATAACCCTATTGGCAAGATTTCTGAACCATGGATTTTTCTCATGAGTTAGCAAAAAGAAGCAGTGCGGGCTGCTCCAAAATTTACAGCATTGTCACCAATTGCATTTTAAGACTAGAATTTTGTATCATCAGTAAAGACACATTTTATTTTTATATAGCATCTATAATATACACTTAAGGAGAATGATAGTGTTGTCAATGAACATTCTGATGATGGAGAGGTGTGGGTAATGTTGCCCAAAAGGAATTTTAATCTGAAAGATTTTTTTTTCGTGGATGACAGGTTTAAAGACTGTACCCTTGTAGAGTAGCTAGGTAGCTCCCCAAAGGATCAGGTAGAAAGACCACTATCTGGTATCAAAGAGATGCAAATCATCTTAAAGTGCATCCTTCTATAAAAATGTCTTGTGTAACTATGCGCTGCTAATCTGGCTGACTCCTTACTTGAATAATTATGTGACTTTGTTTAGGAGTAACTACAGAAAATGGGCAACAGAGTGGAAGATGATTACCTGGCATGCAGTGGTTCATAGGGTCAAACTCAACTGTGCAACTGAACAGCAACAAAAATTCTGTCAAGCTTGATTTAGCTCAATGTTCTTCTTTTCCCAATAGTAGATATACCCAAGTTCCATTCCACATTAGATAATCATGGGGATTTTTTTAGTGTACATGAAAATGTGCATTTTTATTTTTTATTTTTTAAAAAATGCATTTTATACTGTTTTTAAAAATGTGCATTTTTTAAAAATGTACTTTTCCCCCAGGAGGGTTTTCCCAAAGAGTACATATTTTTGTGTTCATTTTTAAATGAAAATGTTGGAGTTTTTTTTTAAGGCACCCCCTTTTTAAAAAGTCTTGAGCTCTGTGGGGGAGGGGGTCAGCATAAGCTGTATGACAAACATCAGAAATGTACACATTTCAAGGACTAACTGCCATTGAAGTTGCTGACTTGTTTTGGAAAGTGTGAATGTGCTAAGTTTGCATTAATATCAGATGTTAACGATTTTCTCACTACAACACCTAGAATCCCAAGACAGGAATAGTCTGACAATGCTGGGATAGGGATTCTGGAAAGCATCTTTTTCCAGCTCTGATTATCTCTATCTGCTTTAACCAGGGGTCGGCAACCTAGGGCCCATGGCACCAAATCATCAGCCCCCTACCCTCACTCCAACCACTGCTGCTGCTGCTGGAAGCAGCCATGTTTACGGCAGCCATGGCCGCATTTACACCTGTCGTAAATACATTTACAGCAGCCATGGTTGTGTTTATGGCAGCCTTTATAGCAGGGGAACCACCAGTCTGGCCCTCTCAACTGTCTGAGGGAGTGTGACCCGGTCCTCGACTTAAAAAGGCTGCTGACCCCTGGCTTTAACCATCTGTAAGTATAGAGTCAGAATAGAAAGAATTTGTTGTTTTATGTGTGTGAACCTATGTATAAACCAACAGTGAACTTATATTATTTTTGGGCAACTCATTCTGAAGTAACAGGAATGGTGTCAGTAATTTTTAGAAAGTGCATTCACATGTTCTGTGTTAGTTTATTTAAACTCCCCAAAGACTCTGCCAGAACAGTCAGTCTCCAGAGCTGGGAGGATAACATAAAACACTATTAGGTTTAGTAGTTTTCTGCCACTTGCATCTTTCCTGAGTATTCCTACCTCATGAATAAAGGGGAGAGGTTGTCAGGATCTGATGTGCCTCCAAAGGTAACTTAATGCTTGTAGAATTAGACCCCCAGCCTGCAGAGCAGCTTTATTGTTTTCAGGGGTGGACCCTCACTCTGTTGCAGCTGCTAGGTCTCACCTGAGGGCCCTGGGGAAGGTTCTGGACCATGATTGGGCTCCACCTGGAAGCCCTGGGAAGCTGGGATATATAAGAACTGGCTGCAGTACCACTAAATTCAGGTCTACTAAACAGGAAGGGTGGAAGGCAGAAAGAATGGAGGAAAACAACATAGAGAAGAGTAGTCTCTCTGCACTGCTTTTGAGGAAGAAATGAAAGGGTGCATCTATAGCCATTCTCTCTATCCACACCTCTCAAGGACTGCTGCCTTGCCATGGCAAAGGACCCAAGATGGACAGGCCATAGTGGAGTATTCAGACTAAGTATGATCCTCTGGAGAAAGAAATGGTAACCCATTCCAGTATCCTTGCCAAGAAAATCCTATGGATATTATTGGAAGGTGAAAAGATATGACAGTGGAAGAGAAGACCCTCAGGTTGGAAGGGGTCCAATATGCTACTGGGGAAGAGAGGAGGTCAAGTGCAAGTAACCCCAGAAAGAGTGAAGTGGATGGACCAAAGCTGAAAGTACACTCAGTTTTTGATGTGTTTGACATCAAAGAAAAGTCCAATGCTGTAAAAAAAACAATATTGCATAGGAACCTCGAATGTACAATTTATAAATCACGGTAAACTGGATGGGGTCAAACATGAGATGGCAAAACTGAACATTGACATCCTGGGAATCAAAGGATCAGATGGTTAAACAGTATCATTGATGCAGTTGTCATGGATCTGGGTGTTCTCTGGAGGATGACAGAGGAGCCTGGCATTTTGTGGTCCATGGGGTCATGAAAGGTCAAACTCAGCTGTGCAACTGAACAAAAGGTAATGTGCCAGATCAAGATCAAAGTACTGTATGAACTCTTATTATTATTATTATTATTATTATTGACTAATGTTAGGTGGTGTGATACTAACAAGATAGTATATTTTCTCAACTGGTGTAGGTTTGAGGCATCCTGTCACTATACACATGGCTTCATTTACAGCGATGTAAACTTGTTTTGTGTGTGCAGATGCACTCCATGCTGGAGTAGCATACTCTGCTGCAGAGATGCTTAGAGCTAAAGCTGAATTAGATTAATTAAAAGTAATGTCTGTCAGGGCAGGATTTGTGCCCTGGTTTTACTCTCATCCAAAATGGAGATTTCTATCTGTGGGAGACCCTTTAGCACATACTTTAGAGAGATTAGAATGTGTAAGCATGCTGGCCTCACGGATTGGAAGAAATGAAACCTGATGTGTGATGGACATGTTGTGCCATATGATCATTGGCTGGATTCCTTTAGGGCAGTGGTTCCCAATTAGTGGTACGTGTACCCCCAGGGGTACATGAGATTGCATCAAGGGGTACGCGCAACAATCTCTTAACTAAAATATTAAATCCTTAAAAAACAATAATGCAATAACAATTGCCAAAAATAATTCAATTTAATTAAACAATCAGTAGGTAAGTCAATTGTATGCATCAAGCGCTTTCTCCCACGGCAGCGGTTTTTCCCGCCCCTCCCGCATCTCAAGTCACCCGATCGTGGCCGCCCCGGTTCCCGCCTATTTGCTCGTCATTGTCAATCAGTCAGTTCGGTTTATGTCGCGTGAGCGTGTTGCTGTGCTCGTTGTGTTGTTTTAATTGTGAATTAATAAATATCCGTCGCACCGTGTTGCATCGATCAGCCTTATATACCTACCTCGGTAAACGGTAAGATAATGTTTTAAAACTGTGTTTAAATTTACACTTTCACTATAAACTGCAATACAATGTAATGATGTTTAGAAAATAAAAATAATATTCAAGCTGCTTCAGTTGTAAGCATGTTTGCGGATTGTGTTTTCTAGATTTTAAGTTACATTAATACTATTTTCATTGTAAATTTCAATACAAAGCAATAATGTTTAATTTGTTTTCTACTATGTACCTACTTCGAATACAGAAGGAAAATTCAATTTTTTGCCTGTTCGCAGTTTCTGGTTTTTTTCTGGTTTTCTAAGCTTTTTAATTACTTACATTACAAAAATACAAAAGCTGAGTTAATAAGTGCTCTTGTTTTTTAGATGGAACAGTGGCTGCTAAGGCGCCGAAAGGTTGAGGAGGAGGTATCAGAAAATACTGAACAGTCGCCTGCTAATGATGTGTCACCCTCTACTAGTACTCCGACACACACAAAAAGAAACCTTGATAACAAGGAATCGTCTCTCAAAAAAAGGAAATATGATGATAGTTATATTCAGTTTGGTTTTACAAGCTCTGGAGATCCTAATTCCCCATTGCCGCAATGTGTCGTTTGTGCAGAAACGCTGTCAAATCATTCGTTAAAACCATCCTTACTACATTGCCATTTAGAAACCAAACATGCTAATTTGAAAGATGAATCTGTATCCTTCTTTCAACATAAATTAAAAGACCTCAAACAAAGACAAAAATCTATTGAGGCACTTTCTTTAAACACGAATATGAACGCCCTGCAAGCCTGTTTTCGAGTTAGTTATTTAATTGCCAAGCAAGCAAAACCGCATACAATTGGGGAAAACCTTATACTGCCTGCAGCAAAAGAGATAGTGAAATGTATGTTCAGAGAAAAAATGGCCCGAGAACTTGATGTTATTCCTATGTCAAATAACACTGTCTCTCGTCGTATTGCAGACATGTCAGATAATCTGAAAAACCACCAAATTCAACGCATTTTACAAAGCGATTACTTTGCCATACAACTTGATGAATCCACAGACATATCAAACTTGGCTCAACTTTTAACATATGTTCGTTATGTTCATTCCAAAATGGTTCATGAAGAGTTCCTATTTTGTTGTGCCCTTCTGATTCATACTACAGGAGGACATATTTCACATGGTCGATGGTTTTATAAAAGAAAACAAATTGGATTGCACTGATGGTGCCAGAGCAATGACTGGTCGTTTTTCAGGACTTGAGAAAGAGAATACAAGATGTAGCCCCAGAAACAAAATGGACCCATTGTGGTATTCATCGAGAGGCACTTGCTTGTAAAAAAATTCCAGCCTGCTTAGATAGTACTCTTAAAAATGCTGTGAAAATTGTCAATTTAATCAAGGCCCATGCCACAAACTCAAGAATTTTTACAGACATTTGTAAAGAGCTTGGTAGCGAGCATGAGACCCTGTTGTTACATACTGAAGTGTGTTGGCTGTCCAGAGGATGAGTTGTTTTGAGAATATTTGAGTTGAGACATGAAACTGAGTTATTTTTGACCGAGCAGGGACATGCCGAGTACAAACAGATGCTGATTGATCCTTTGTGGCTACAAAAATTGGCTTACTTGTCAGATATTTTTACAAAACTGAATGAGTTGAATTTGGGGCTTCAAGGCCAGGATACAACCATATTCACTATGCAGGAGAAGGTTGAGTCAACAATCAAAAAAATGTCTCTCTGGACATCTTTGATTGACAGATGTAAATATGATCAATTTCCGAATTTAAAACTTTTTTTGGAAACTACTTCTTCATCAGTGAATGAAGATGTAAAATCAGCCATAAAATGCCACTTGCAAAATTTGTCGACCGCATTATGCACTTATTTCCCAGAAATATCGTTGCAATGGAACTGGGTAAACAACCCCTTTGAAAACTGTCCCACCGATCACCTATCCATCTCTGATCAAGCGGAATTAATAGACATCTCATGCAACAGTAGACTCAAAAGTTGTTTTGTGGAGCAATCACTGGTTAATTTTTGAGCTGGTCTTAAAGACATTTATCGTGTCAGGGAAGTAGCAATAAAACATTTACTGCCATTTTGCACGACGTACCTTTGCGAGAGTGGATTTTCCGCAATGACAAACTTAAAAACTAAACATCGTCACAGACTTCATCTCGAAGACGACTTGAGATTGAAGCTGATCAAAATGCAACCAGATTTTTCAGAGTTGTGCAAAGAAAAACATGCACATTTGTCACATTTTTGAAACGTGTTCTCTGTCATTAGAATGTCTTTTGATGATAATAAATATACAATACACCTGATTTCATTTTTTATTTAACGTTCCTGCAATAAGGGGTATGCAAGTTTGAGGTCTTTCTTGAAGTGGTACTTAGAAAAAACTAATTGGGAACCACTGCTTTAGGAGAATGGCAAGGAGGTGGACTCTGAGGGAGGAGATAAAACCCAGAGGGGCAGTGGTGGGATGTCAAAAATTTTACTACCCCACTGTGACATCATCACAGTGTGGGTGGAGCTAACGTCATGACATCATGATGTGGGCAGAGTCAAAGTAAAAATAATAATTTAAAATAATTAAAAATAAAATACTAGGTCGGAAGGAACTACAGAATGAACTCACCACAAGATGTTTTTACTTCAAATAATTTTAGATAATCTTTTAAACTTCATGATTTTATATGTTTTTATCTTTTACCTCTGTTTTATGACGATGTAAGCCGCCCAGAGTCGGGTTCTCCCGAGTGGGGCGGGGTAATAAATTCAATAAATAAAATAAATAAATAAATAAAGATGGCTTCATTTTGGCACTTTTCAACTTTTGAACAGTTAAAGAAGTTAGGTACTAAGTCTTTGCCTAACCAGTTCTCTAGGATAATATGCCTTAATGTAAATGTAAAACAGCTGTACTTCCTTAAGGGTTCTCCAATTGGAACAGCAATTGGAACAGCACAGGTGTAGCTTATTGATGAGGTAACTCCAAGACTTTGCTTAAAAACCCCAAGCCAGGCCACCAGGCCTTTTTAGGAACTGTGGTAGTATGTCAATATAGGTAAAAGTATTAAATACACATTAAAATACACACAGACACACCACATCTAAAGGTGAGTCACTTACTCTGGGGAGGAGGCTATAGGGAGCTTCAGGCTGGCAGCTTCTCCTCCTCCCCCCCCACTTGGGAGGACAGCAAGGAGGCCAGGCATACACACCAAGCACTGTAGGCGTGCATGCACACCAAGTGCTTGGTGCGCATGCGCAGTGGGGGAACCAGTGAAAAGGTAAGACCCGAAGGTGGTTCCCCCCAAAAGCTACTACCAGTTCTCCGGGACACTGAGAAAAGTTACTACCGGTTCCGGAGAACTGGTGAGAACCTGTTACATCCCATCACTGCAGAGGGTGGAGGCAAGACGTTCTCCTGATCCAATGCTCTGAGCTAAAGTTGAACTGAGAACATGTAGTTACTTAAGCCGGGGGGGGGGGAGGCTGGGCTTTCCCCATAGAGACACTTTCTTTATTTTGATATGTTTTCTGAACTTTTGATGAACTTTCTTCTGTAAACTACTCTGGTTACAATATACTTTTAAGGTACCTGGAGTGTTTACTTGGCTATTTGCTACATTATCTACACTAATTTGATATCCTGGGTTGCTGAGTTGGAAAGGCGGCAGCTTGGAAGCAGAAACCAACCACTTGGGTCAAGAAGACCTACTCATGAGTAAACTTATTTCCTGTTTTCAGTGAGATCTCTTATCAATTATTTTGAAAACACAGTAATCCAGAAAACAAAGCATACTCTTTCTTGGTAAATGCCCAGACAATCTGTGTCTATAAACAGCAGGTCAAGCTTGGAGCAGAAGCCAGTCATTGGCTTTATATCATAAAGAGACCTGTATTTATACTTTGAAATTGTGACATATTTCACCCCATGTGGCCTGGCACTGCTCAGCATCTTGCTGGCTGACAAGGTCTTCACTGGCTATTTCATTCTTCCCTCTCTTGCTGAGCAGTTTTTCTGCTTTAACTGACTCACACATTGCTTTTAAAGCATAAATGCTCTCATGCCACTTTTTATCCATGTAAATACTCTGATAAGTCTCATCATTAACAGCCTTCCTTTCCTGAGTCAATTATTCTCATCTTTTATCTTTCTCTTTTCTAATTTATTCAACTTTTCCTAACATTCCTGTCTTTTCCAGGGAGTCTTAGATTCTCACAAAGTAGGAAAGTCTCACTTCAGTCGTTGAAGTTTCTAATAAGATATCAGAATTACTTTGATCTATTAACTATATATTTTCTGGTGTTCCATAATATCTTTTTCCTTCAACTTCAAAATTAAAAAGATGTCCCCCCCCCCCCCTCTCTGTCTTCTTGATTCTTAAGTTTTCACCCTTTAGGTAGTAATTGGGAAAATCATGATATGGATGATCTTGGTCTAGATTTCCAGCAATGCATTCTTATACATAAAGATCTTTTCCAGTTGCTTCATAGCAGCCTTTCTAAGTTTCAGTCTTCTGATCTTTGCAGAGTTGACTGATCATTGAACTAAAGTATAGTTTTTAAAAATAATATCAATTTCTTCATTGTTAACTTTAAAGTTATGCATTTCTTCTGTAGTCATTATTTTTGTATTCTTAAGAATCTTCTGCTCTTCAAGTACACTTTTATACTTTCTTCTTTGAACATTGTCAGAAGTCAAGTAATTGTTATTTTCTGCCAGCAATGCGTGCCATCTTATTGATGTTTCTTCCACCATTTTTCACATCTCCCCTATTGGAATCTAATCCAGTTTTTCATGTGATATGTTTTGCATACAGATTGAAAAGCTAAAATAGATTTTAATTCATAATGTACACTATCTATCAGAATAGTCAAACTTTCTGGCACACCCATTTCATTTAGAATGATCCATAACTTTTCATGATCTGCAAATTCAACTGTTTTAATGTGATGAATAAAACACATACTGATTTTCTCCTGAAACTTGTTGAAAGACATCTGAAGTCAATTGATTGTTTCCCTAGTTAGTAGAAATAAAACAAGCATCAATGTTGATTGAGTTGGCAAGGCATTAGTGGGCCGAGCATGTGTGCCACTTAAATGATGGCAGGTGGACAAAAACTATCACAGAGTGGATACCACTTGACATAAAGCGACCACTAGGAAAGCTAGCAATCAGATGGAAGACCATTCAGTGCAAAGCTCCAAAGGCCCTGGATGAGACTAGCATGGGATCCAAAAGAGTGGGAGACAATGCTTCAATCTGCCCCGTCAAACTTGACGAATGAAATACAGATCAACCAAGTAAGTACTGTATAATATACAAGTGTTATATTGACTTTGTTAGTAACCAATGTAGGCAATAAGTACTTTCTAATACTGTTATTTGTCACTGACATGAAATCTTGCTTTAAATTAATTAGTTATGCCATATGTACTCATCTTAAAAAGAAATCTTTCCTTTGCTATGTTTATTACCTCTCAATAATTGTTTAAAAATGTTGCATACCTGTAAACAGGTATTTTGAGAATTTTGGATTTTGGCAAAGAACCTAGAATCTGGTTCCTAAGGGCAGAAGAAGACAACTGTCTACTGTGCATTTTGCATAGGGGGCACTAATTCCTGTCTGGGTCCAGTTCAACTTTGGCAAAACCTGTTCTCACAGGCCTTTCGAATGTCATTAAACTCCACTTCCTCACTCCCTGTTCTCTCCCACCAATGGTATGTTCAGAGAGATAAGACCAAATAATATCCCAATTTTGCAGCATGTCTGGATTTCTGAAGCCCAGAGCACTAATCATTATAACACTTAATGAGGTAGTAAGTTCTCGCTCAGATAATTTCAGAGGGAGAATGCTACTTGTCTTGTGAAGTACTAGTACAGTCTGAAGCACCCTTCAGGGTTCAGGCACATCTTATGGATATTCGTTGTCTTCAGCCACATAAATGATTTGCAACTACTAAAACCCTCAAGTGCCCTTTAAAACGTAACGTTAGCAAATCCCTCAGCATAAAACAGATTTACTGCAGCAATGTTGCTGGGATTCTTATTTTTTTTCACTGCAGATGATTAGTCTGCCCACTAGATGTCTCTTGTTCCTTAGGAAAATAATGGGCTTCTTCTTCTTCTTCTTCTTTTTGCAGGCTTTTAACATAAAAAGTAGAGAGCATGTTTATTTGCTAAAACAATATTTTTGTACTGCGTTTCCAGGCCAGTTACCCCTGAAGCAGTTATAAGGCTTTTTAGGACAGCGTTGTCAAGCATTATGAAATATCTGACAAAGGCTTTCTTATCATGTATTAAGATTCCTTTTTCAAAATCTTTTTGAAGGATTTTCCAAACCATTTCTTTAACACTAGCAATTTCCCATAGGAATGCATTGAAAACCAAATACTTTAACTAAAATGCAGTTTCCCATAGGAATGCATTGAAAACCAATTAATCCATTCCCTGGGGGGGGGGGGGGTCTGTAAACTGAGCCACTATTTTCTATTGATTTCCTTTTGTTATGCAATTTTTATGTTAACCAAGCCATTTGTTAACTGAGGTTCCACTGTATGGATTTACAATAAGGATAATCCAACAAATTATTTTTTTTTCACTGCTTTCGTGACCCCAAATGAGTAAAACTTGTTAACATTATCTATAAATGTACCTTTGGCAGCAGCCAAACAAACAAAAATCAGAGCTTGGAATAAATTAAATAGGCTAATGTATTTCCTTTATTTATTTATTTATTTATTTATTTATTTATTATTAGTTCAAATTTATATTGCCGCCCACTCGCCGTGGCGACTCAGGGCGGCTTACAGACAATACATTACATTACAATATGTTGGGGTAGGCAAAGGGGGAGGGGCGGCAAGGTCCTCATCCTGCCCTGGCTTCTTCTTCCCCTGGCAGTTGGTATAGGCACAGGGGGAGGGGCAGGAGTAAATGGTGTTCACATGGTGATTTAATTAGACTAAATGGAAACAAAAAATTCTGACAAATTACATGGATAGGATTTGAGTTAACCGTTATATTTATCCATAATCCACCATTTTAACAGGTGTATTGGTTTTAGTTGATCTGTTTTCCCAGGAGTGTAGGCAGCCATGATTGCAGGCAAGCAAATAACCTGAAAAGAAGGGGAGATGATCATAGTAGTAAAAACAGTGTTTGGCAATTTTAAAAGATATTAACGGCTGCTGCATGAAAATAACGTTGCCACATGAGAGTAGCTAGAAATAGAGCAAGGGTAACACAAAGCAGGAGGTGACAGAGAGAGCATGCTAGAACCTCCTTCGCAATGACAACAATGGGAAAGAAGAAATAACCATGAGAGAAGAGCTTCAGTTGGTCCTAATACAAGAATTTGTATTAATTATCTTTATTGTAGCCATTTTAAATGGTTAGTTATTGTTTTATATATATAAGAAAGGCTCTGACTCGAAGAAGAGCCTTCTTGGTGGCAGCACCAACACTCTAGAACTCTTTATCAGCTGAATTGCATCAGGTTCCAACTTTGTCTATATTTTAAAAACAATTGAAATCATCTCTATTTAAAGCAGCTTTTAAAGAGAGCCTTCCAATTGCTGAACAACAGCTTTCATTAACTTGATATTTTATCATTGCCAATATGTGTTGTTTTGATGACTGGAAGGTTGGCAGTTCAATACCCAAGTGCTGCATGACAGCGTGAGCTCCTATCTCTGTTCCAGCTCCTGCCAACCTAGCAGTCCAAAAGCAAGAAATTAATAGGTACTGCTTCAGCAGGAAAGGTAACACTGTTCCATGTGCTCCGGCATCTAGTCACACCTGCCACATGACCATGGAGACATCTGCAGGTGCAGACAGCACTGGCTCTTTGGCTGTAAATGGAGATGAGCACCTCAGATGACTGGCTTTCAAGCAAGGGAGACCTTTACCTTTATGTCACCCACAGTGAGAGAATATCTCAGATGGGCAGAAAATAAATAAATAATATATCAGTCTGCCCAGGTTATCCTGCTATGGTAATAGAGTAGTAGACCATACTGCCATGACTCAGTGCAGAGTGTCAGGCAGCAGTTAACTAACCTGACCACCCTGAGGACTAATGGCCTTGGGTGCCAAAGTTCAGAGGGAAGGGTGATGGTCCCTAAGTGGATTAAATCCCACTTAAATCCATCTTGATAGAGGCAGCAGTTTCATCAGTACTGGCCTGGGGCTGATGGGGACTTTGTGTGCCAAAAGGGCTCAGGACCAGAAAGTGACTCATAGAACTGGATCAGTGGTACAAGGGGGTCATGCTGCGATGTGGAAGGCAGATGAAAGGCCACTGCATTATATTCTCAGGACAATCTTCATGACTGATTGTCATGATGATCGCCCATATCTGGATATGGCAGAAGAAGAAGTGATTTAAGCAAGTTTATTTTTCTTTGTTTTTAGTTACATCTTGTAGCTTCCTTAAGCATTATATATCTTAGTGGAAATGCAGTAATTGAAATAAACAAGTTGTTATTAATCTGTAGAATGTAGAGGTATGTGAGTTTTTATGAGCCAACACAGACTTCTCTTCCCCAATGAATCTAAAGGTTATATTTTTTGTAACAGTGGGATCATCAAAAAGAAATTATTTGGGGGAGGGAGAGAACAGCAGAGGGTTTTATAGCCATCTTTGCTGGAGGCCACTTGAGCTACATTATGAACAATCAAGCTACGTACTAACCAGAGGAACAACACGTGGCTCAGTTCTGTCATTTGTCTCTAATGCCATCTGTCTGCTGGTGACAATCTGTGAAGATGTGTCAATACAGAACTCAAGGCACATCATGCTTCGGAATACAGTTTTGTGTTTCTAAGCCTCCCACTGAACCTGCTCAGCAATGTTTTAACTGATAAATCAGAAAATGTAGGTTACATTCCTCCTCTCCCTTCTAAAACCTGACAGTATCAATCTCATTGGCAGAAGAAAAACCTTCATGCATTTACTGGAAGGGTTCTTGCTAGAGCAGGAGTTCATCATCACAGTGTTAACTCTATCTACAGACTGCAGGAAAATAGGTGTTTACACTGTTGAGTACACCACTTTTGGTTTTGAGCTTATGTCTATTGTAAGAAAACAAATAGTCTGACATCTGGGAATTAGAAAAGGAAACTCGCATGTAATTATTTCTAGTAATCCATTTAGAGATAAGCCATGGAGGGAAATCATAACAATTTACAAACAGTCCTTTTTCTCCTTCTTGTGCTGTATCCAATTCCCAATATTGGCGATCATCATGGCAATCAGCCATGAAGACTGTCCTGAGAATATAATGCAGTGGCCTTTCATCTGCCTTCCACATCGCAGTGTGACACCCATACCACTGATCCAGCTCCACAAGTCACTTTCTGTACCTGAGCCCTTTTGGCACACAAAGTCTTCATCAGCCCCAGGCCAGTATTGATGAAGCTGTTACCGTCCATCAAGATGGATTCAAATGCACTTCACCAAGGCTGCCAGTCCTCAGGGTTGTCAGGTTAGTTAACCACCGCCTGATGTTCTGTGTTTAGTCACTGGCATATGGTCTACTCCAGTGGTGCCCAAATGTGGGTTTGTTTGGGTTTTTTTTTTTTTGCAGGCTGGTCCTGCCCTGACACACAGCTGTTGGGACCAGAGGTGGGCTGCTCCCGCTGCTGACAGTTTCGATGTCAGGCAGAAGCATAGTGAGGGGGCCAGGGGAGGTGCCCGCCCTGGGCGCCACTTTGCATGGGGGTGACACCACTGCTGCCCCGGCCTTCCTCTGTCACTGCCGGGCTGAAGGGCGCGGGCCCTCTGAGTCCAGCGGCAGCAGCTCGTCTGCCTTCAGTGGCAGCAGTGCCTATGAAGGCTGGAAGCGAGGCAGGAGGTCGCCGCAGCCCAGCACTGGCCAGGCCAAGGACCCCCTCCAACACCTAGGCAGCACAGCTCTGGCTGCTGGGTTGCAACGACTGCTGGCCTTGCTTCCCGCCTTCCTGGGCACTGCTGCTGCTGCTGGGGTAGGAGGCAGGGCGGCCACACTGCCTGGGACCCCAACGGTGTGGGTGAGGGGCTGGGGCGGTGAGGCACGGGCCCAGTGGTGACCCCACCATTGGCATCCCAGGCACACAGCGGTGGCAGCTTATCTGCCTTCGGTGGCAGTGGTACCGAGAGGGGCAAGGCTGGTGGTCTTTGTGTCCCCACGACTGGAGCAGCGCCGGCCAGGCCTTGCAGGGGGAGGTCCTCTGGCTGTGTGTGCTGGGCTGCAGTGATTGCTGGCCTTGCTTCCCAGGTGCCACTGCCCCAAAGGTGGATGAGCTGCCACCTCCGGGCTTGGAGGTGGAGCGGCCGTGCACCTGGGACCCTGATGGTGGGCTCCTCACTGGGCCCACGCTGCCCCAGACTCTGGGCCTCGCCTGCACCATCGGGGTCCCAGGCGCGCAGCCACCCTGCCTCCTAGCCTGGCAACCCCCTCCCCAATGGTAGGACTTTCCTACATGGTGGGGGGCAAGTTTGGCCTGGGGCCCTGAGCGCCTAAACCTCCCCTACGCCACTGATATCAGCCGAGGTGGCAGCAATTGCACTTTGTCCTAGCTGCTACGAGCAGCCTTTTGCTCGGTTCCATCTCCTCTGCAGCCTTTGCCAAAGCCGGTTGCCACAAAGGGAAAATTTTCGGAGTCTCGTGTGTTTCAAAATTCAGGCCGCTGGAAGGGTAAACCTGTTGACTTGTGGTGATGTCATCCAAGGTGTGCCAGGGTATTCTCCTAGTGCCACAAATTTTGAAACACAGGATGCTCCGAATTTTCCCCAACTCAGCAATCTTAAATCTCCTTGCCTCTTATCTTTTTAAATCTTAAACAAGATCAGAACAAAGCCGTGTGTGTGTGTGTGTGTGTGTGTGTGTGTGTGTATGAGAGAGAGAGAGAGGGAGGGGGAGAGAGAAAGAAAGAGAGAGAGACTTTCAATGTGCCATACTGTAAAATGTATTTCACAGCGACATGCTGTTTAGATGTTTTTGTAAAGTCAACTTATGGGGCCAAAGGTGATTCGGAAGTAATTGCATGAATAATTTTAAAAAAAAAATTCATCTTAGTGAAGATGCCACCAAGGAACCCTGGGGAATCAGAATGGAGGTACTGTACTGTCATTCACAGGTTGGCAGGGCTTCATTGGTGGGTGGAAACAGGCAGAGAAAAACAATGTATGGGAGGGATCAGAACAGTTTTAGTCCCCCGGTCCTGCAGGAACAACGAACAGGATTTCCTTTTTAGTGTTACCTTGGTATGGCTGCTGGACACCAGAGACTCCCTTCCTCATTTTCACAAGGCAAACAAGATTACATTTTACATTTTCTTATCTATCTGTGAGAATTCTGACAAAACTTACAGGCAATTTAACCATAAAACGCAACAATTTATTCTCCTCTTTTACCACCAGCTAGTTCTCAATCCTGATGAATATTAATAACCTGCCACCATGTGTTCACACACAGAGCAGACGGCACCATTTTCCTGCACAGGCCAAAGTGAGGCAGATGCAGTGAGTGTGTGCATGTAGCAGTAGTGATGTTGTGTACAGAATTAGCTGAATGGTGAAGGAGGGGGTGGGGTGTATCATTGACCAAACAAAAGCAACAATGGGCTAACGGAGAAAGGTCTGGGAGCTGCCCAATGATGCAAGCGATGGTTAAAAGAGGAGGAGAGAGAACAGAAATATGCTGAGAGAGTTGGATGATTTCATTATTATATTTAAGGACATGTAGCTTCCAAGATGATAGTTAAGCGTGGGCTGTAAATTCTACTGACCATATTCTTGCCAACTCAGTCTCCTCACATCTGTAGTCAGTTAAACAAATCATTTCTGACACTGAGACATAGCCAATCCAGCAACAAGTTTGGAGCTTCTTCTACAAATTGGCATATCATTGGGAATTAAATCAAAGAGGCAGTGCCTGTTGCTGGTATAGATCTCCCTGCCTCAAGGAGAGAAGTTTGATAGGGAGACTTCATATATGCATTTAGCCACTGTACTCTTTAGTCTGACATTCTTTGTCATGTGGCGTATAGGCCTAATAAGATGTGATGCTGCCTCCTGTCAAGTCTGATTCAGAGTAATTTTTTAAATATATATATATAATCCCCAGAATCATCAAAATAATGAGGTCTCATTACTAACCCGTCCGTTGCCTGCCTGCCAGCCTGAAGAAGTAGCAATCTTGGTCTGTACAAGTATATCAGATAAAACAAAAATTAAATATATATATATAAAGCAAACAAACATACAAGATACAAAACTGTTGTGGCACCTTTAAGACTGTTATATTTTAATCGATTTATGGTATGATGACATTGAAAAAATACATCGGAGTAATTTGGCTCTTCTGTGGTTTGATTCGAAGCCTATATCACAATTGAAATTGTAATGAATGCTCACATTGGACTTGTGGATCGAGTCAAACATTCAGTATCCACACTGTTGTTGCCCCTTGGTTTTGCAAGAAATACAGTGTTCTGGAAAAGGTGACAACATTACAAGCAGATCACAGGAAAGCTAAATAAACAAAATGAGAAATAACCATAAGAACAAAGACATAGCAATAAAGTAAAAGAGTGATCTAGTAGTAATCTTACCTATTTAATAAAATTTTCAAAAGGAGGATGATTGGGACAAAGGAAACAACATTGGGCCTGTTACCATGGTCCTGAACATCATGCCTAACTGCTTACACCACTGAAATGCCATTTTACAGAAACAGGACCTATCTTTATGCACATCTGCAAAGAAAAAAAATCATTAACTTGTTCCAATGTGAAAAAAGGAGAAGCCCACCAGTAGTAAAGAAAAGGCTGCCTTGAAAGGGGTAGAGGCATCCATGGATAGGTTTGATTCAGCTTTTGTGTGATGCAGCAAAAATAATCTGAATTTACATTTTTTACAATTGGAACAAATCCCAACATATTTGATGACATGCTCAGGCACTAAGAGAAGACGCAGAACCTGCTTCTGTCTGTAAGACATTTAATTTATGACTGAACACTGGTCTGAAAAATACAGTGGGTAAAAAAAACCAATTAATTATAACAATTCATTAAAAGCGAAAAGATATTCTTTTATTTTCTTAGAAAAGTTATAGGAGAGAATATGCAAATAAATTTTAAAACACCCCTGATAATCACAATGATGAGAACATTGAACTTGAACCAGACATCCTAGAGAGTGAAGTCAGAAAAGCTCTAAAAAGCACTGCAAACAACAAAGCCAGTGGAGATGATGGGATCTGAGAGGAATCTTTCAAAGCCCTAAAATATTATGGAATCAAATTATTGCATTCTATATGCCATCAGATTTGGATAACACAACGATGGACACAGGATTGGAAAAGGTCAGTATATGTTCCAATCCCAAAAAAGGGATAATGCCAAAGAATGTTCAAATTATCAAACAATTGCGTTCATTCCACATGCTTGCAAGGTGATGCTCAAGATAATACAGGATAGACTTCAGCAGCACGTGGAGAAAGAATTACCAGAAGTGCAGGCTGGGTTCCGAAGAGGCAGGGGAACTAGAGACCACATTGCCAACATACGTTGGATCATGGAAAAAACAAAGGAATATCAGAAACAAGTCTACTTCGGTTTCATTGACTACAGCAAGGCCTTTGACTGTGTGGACCACAATAAAATTTGGTAAGTAATTAAAGAGATGGGAATACCGGAACGCCTCATGAGAAATCTGTACATGAGTCAAGAAGCAACAATTACGACAGAATACGGAATGACAGAGTGGTTTGGAATAGGAAAAGGAGTAAGACAAGGCTGCATTTTGTCACCCTGCTTATTCAACTTATACACAGAACACATAATGTGCAATGCAAGGTTGGACAAATCACAATATGGGATCAAAATTGCTGGGAGAAACATCAACAACTTGAGATACACAGATGATACCACCCTAATGGCAGAAAGTGAGGAAGACCTAAAGAAGCTGCTGCTTGGGTTGAAAGAAGAAAGTGCAAAAGCTGGCTTGAGACTCAAACTCAAGAAAACCAAGATGATGGCAACAGGCCCTATCAGTTCCTGTAAAATAGATGGAGAAGAAGTAGAAGCAGTGACAGATTTTACTTTCTTAGGATCCAAGATCACTGCAGATGGCGATTGCAGTCATGAAATAAAAAATTGACTGATGCTTGGGAGACAAGCTATGAGAAACCTGGGGAACATATGGTAGTTAAAAGTAGAGACATCACCTTGCAAACAAAAATGTGCATAGTCAAAGTAATAGTATTCCTGGTGGTAATGTATGGTTGTGAGAGCTGGACCATTAGGAAAGCTAAGTGCAGAAAAATAGATGCCTTTGAGATGTGGTGCTGGAGGAGAGTTTTGAGAGTCCCCTGGACAGCAAGGAGAACAAATACGTCAATCTTAGAAGAAATCAACCCTGACTGCTCCTTAGAAGGTCAAATAGTAAAGATGAAGCTAAAGTACTTTGGACATCAAATGAGAAAAAAGGATTCACTTGAGAAAGCCGTGATGCTGGGAAAGGTGGAGGGCAAAAGAAGAAGGGGGCGGCCAAAAATGAGATGGCTAGATGGTACAGTATTGCAGATACAATGGGCACAAAGCTGGGCAGACTGAGGAAGATAGTGGAGGACAGAGATGCCTGGCGGCCAATGGTCCATGGGGTTGCAAAGGGTCGGAATCGACTGTGCAACTGAACAACAACAAAAGTCTAATAAGTGATGTACCATATTCCTATTGCCATGTCTGGGTAAAAAATGGTTGTTTAGTTCCATGGATGGAGAATAGAGCCTAACGAGGTCGATTTGAGCCTTCCCCATGAATCAGCGATTGGCGTTCTCATGAGAGAGCTTGGATTTCACAGGGGCCCCAACTCTCAATCATCAACTTTTGTGCTTCCTTCTTTTGCTATAGCACCTGGAACAACATATATTTGTTCAAATTTCAGCATTTTTAATCCCCAATAGGTAGGGTAAGCTTCTGACTGGGGGCTTGTTTTAAATATTCCTTACCACATTTTTCATATATCTGAAATTATTAGTACACACTCTTTACAAAATGGTTTTTGTATAATAACATACAACTTATTTGGATTTCCTTTAAAATGTTTCTTACTGACATGTCATCAATGATAGTTTGATTATGTATTCTTTTAATACTGTCCAATCACAGACTTGCTCAATGAAGCACTTGTTCCAAGGATTTAGGCTAGACCCTCTCAGGATGTGTAACAATCTTCATTGCTGAGTTTTACTAAATGATTTTGTTCCCTTCTTGTCATAATAAGTGGCTGAAAGAAATACAACTGAATTAGCAAAAACTAAGATAATTATGTCCTTTAGTTCTGAATGGCAATACTATCCCCCCCCCCCAAAAAAAAAAACTGGAGTCCTCCCGATCTTGTTGGATATCAATTCCCATTTTCCCCAGCCAGAATAACCAAATGTCAAGGATGACGGAAGATGTAATTCCCACCCTGCTTAGTTTAGACAATTCGTTTACCTCTCCTTTGCAGCATTTTATGGCTGGCTAAATACTCCATGTACTTCAGATACTGGCATTGAATTTAAGCAGACATCAGCCTATGCTTTGTAGCAAAAGATCTGCCACATGCCATGACTCTCATCTCCTACCTCCTGAAAACAGTAAGAGCCTTTCCATTGTGCGTACTGGACATTGTCAAAATGCCGCTGGGTTGATAACCTGTCAGGAGAGCTGTTTGCATCTATATTGGCATAAATTTGCTCATCAAAAATCAAGGCACATGGCCACCATGCCCATACTCCCTGACAAATTACTCAAAACTGCTCAGGTCGGCGAGTTCCATGTGGCAGTAAAACACCACAGATGAATAGTTTTGTCCTTAAACTTCAGGCTCAGGGACTGGAGGACACTGCTGAAGATTGAAGCCATCCTTGTGTTACACTTAGCTGGTGTCTGAGGAGAGGCAGGCAGCCTAGACCTTGGAAAATTACTTTTGAAAGGACTTGGAATCCAAAAAAGTAACTTTTCTAGGCTCTGATAAAGCTACCTCAGGTACAGAAACATAAACTGTTAAATGTAAACTGTTTTAGCTGGCTATTTTGACACAGAAATGTAAGCAGTTTTAGCGCAAACAAAACTGCTATAAGCATATCAGAGAGTAAACAAAACAAAAAGATAAAAAAAAACATTGTGGTGCTTTAAAAACTAACTGCTGTATTTAAATACTAGCTTTCATGGATCAAGTCCACTTCGTCAGAATGTCTTTTTGTTTTGTTACACTGAGTCCTTTCTTTTCTGTCCCTCTTACCTTTTATTAAAGAGCCCAACTACATTGTCAAAATAGCCACTAGCAACGACCACCAAGATTTGCTCCACGTAATATATATATATATGTTCAAAATAATTTTTACTGACTCTAGGACAGAAAGGCTTGTTCAGATGCATTTGAGTTTTATTTCCTCCCAACCTAAGTGTTTTTTTCTCCTTTGCTGCTGAGACCATTCTACAGTACAATAAAGCCCCTATTTACATAAAAAGTCTGTTCCGTAAATCAGTTTTTTACTCAACTCGAAGGAAACCCAAAGGAAAATGATATTTATGTAAATTGAAGCAACCCCATAGGAAAAATGATTATTTTTAACGTACCTCAAAGCAAACCCATAGGAAATTACTACTACTACTACTCACTTTATTATGGAAATTGTGTTATGTAAATTGGGACATTTTTGTAAATCATGACATGGTTTTAGTGCAAAAATCATTATGTAAGTCAATTTTTATGTAACTCGAGGCATATGTAGGTGAGGGTTTTACTGTACTTTTTCTTTTTGGAAAGACTCAAATGAGACTTTCCTCATGAGGTTAGTTACAGAAGGAGAAGGAAACTCCTATCCTGCCTTCCTCTAGTCCCATGATGGCGAACCTTGGCACTCCAGATGTTCTTGGACTTCAATTCCCAGAAGCCCAAGCCCCCGTGAATCCACACGAAAGGGTTTACTACGATTCATCCGGCCCATGCCACGCTTTGTCACTCCCGAAAGCGGAAGTAAAAAGTGCCTGTACATGTGTGTTTTACTTCCACTTCCGGGAGCAACAAGGGCAGCACGGGCTGGATGAATCGCAGTAAACCCCTTCATGTGCGTTCACGGGGGCTTGGGCTTCTAGGAATTGAAGTCCAAGAACATCTGGAGTGCTAAGGTTCACCATCATGGCTCTAGACCCACCTCTGGCTTTCCTTTTATAGTTTGTTAAAAAAAAAGCATCTAAAGTTTCAAACATGAACACACTATGGCATAATCTTTTCCTGGCTTCCGTTTCCCACTCCCTTTTAATAACTTTTATATATTGTATGTGCAGATCTTCCATCAAATAAATCTTGCTAAATGGGAAACTCGATAAGAAACAACACACCAACATTTTAATTCAACAGTAATACATGTGGTTTTCTATGGGAGTGAAACATGGTCATTAGCGAAGGTGGAGGAAGAACTATCAAGAGCCACAAGAGCCATGGAAAGATCGATGCTAAAGGTATCCCTTTGCAACCACATCCCCAATGCCCAGATAAGAAAACAAAGTGGACTCAACGAAGCTGTTGTCGAATATCATAAATAGAAATTGCACTGAGCTGGACATGTTTCTTGAATGGCAGACAGGCATTGGACAGCATCAGTCATGAAGTGGTATCCCAGAGGAGTAAAAAGACCCCTTGGCAGCCTCCCAAAAAGAGGGGAAGACCAAATTGTGAAAAGTTTTGGTCAAACCTGGAGAAGAAGAATGGAAAGCGAGTTGCGACCAGCAGGAACTCTTCCCTTAATAGCCTGGTCAATCAAGGAAACGAGGAATATGCAGAGGTGATTTATCGCTATACTAAAAGGAAACAAATTAAAAAGAAACTAAAAAGTGAAAGGAGAGAATGTTGTTGCAATGTCTCTTCTTTTGCTGATAATTCTTTATGTCTTCTTTTTATTTCCTTTTAGTTTAGCACTGAATCACTGCTGCATGTTTACTATTTTTTTAAAAAGGGAATAGAAAACGAAGCAAGCAAAAGACAATGGCATGGAATGTGTGCATTTAAAAACCAACCTGCTTTTTATGCAAGCAATGAAAGAAAATTTAGAGAACAGGACTGGGGGGGAGAGGAACTGTGGGCTAAATGCCAATCGCAATCTGTCCAAGTGCAAATGTCATGCAGCCCTTGTGTGAGCACTGATTACTCCTTTAAACGTAGTATAGTTTGTGAAGCAAGTTGAAGCAAAACCAAGTCATTCCAATTTGGCACTCCAGTGTAGTCACAGCCCTGCTCTGTTCCCAGAAACTCTGAGCCAGCAAAGCAAATTACTTCAGCCAGCAGAAGAAGGTAGTGCTAGTAGACGGACACTTCTGCAAACCAAAGCAGATTTGTACAGGCAGATGAGGCTTGTAATCCTAAATGCTTACTGCCAGCATTTCTTTGTCAGGATTGGACCACATGAAAGCAAACATTTCTTGAGTCAGGATTTTCCTATTATTAGCTTCACCTAGGACTACAAATTAAAACTATCCAGGTTGTCCTGATAAGAAGGAAATAGAACAGTAATTCTCTTTCGTGCCCATCAAAATGAGGAACACTAAAGAGATGGGACATGGATTTATCCTGATTGCCCATTTCTCTGTTCATGTTTTCAATTCCAGTGATGATGATGATGACAAGACATATCTATTTACTTGCAAGTGATTCCCACTAAATTCCATGATCTGATTAAAGATGGATAGGATTGTGTTTCAAAACCACTGACATTGTTGCATTCACCTGCTTTAGAGGCTGTTAAATCTACAGCATCTGAACAATGTTCAGCTTTCAAATTCTCCCATGTACAGTATAAGGTAAAGGTAAAGATTTCCCTTGCTTGAAAGCCAGTCGTATCCAACTCTAGGGGTCAGTGCTCATCTCTGTTTCTAAGCCGAAGAGCCAGCGCTGTCTGCTTCTGCAGACGTTTCCATGGTCATGTGGCAGACATGAGTAGACACCGGAGCGCATGGAACACTGTTACCTTCCCACCTTCTTTGTTATCCTCCCAGTAGTGATGGGATTCTGGACCTCTCCAATCCCTGTTCAACACTCTGACCACTATAATAATTTTGTGTCATAAAATATGACAAACACTAGTGAAAACAACGAAAGAAAAGTCCTCGATGTTAATTTTCACAACATTATGTCTGCAAACCTAATTGTAGCGTGGAAACTAGAGCGTGTTAGTAATATGTGAGCATGTGACATGATACAGCCAAGGATTCTTGATGATCTGAGATATGTTCCCTCTCCTTTGATTCAAAGTTAAATAGTTCCAGCCAACTCATGCTCACCTCTTTTGAGGTTCAGAAGCTGTGTAGGCAGGTTCCACTGATTCATTGTCTTTCAATTTCAAAACTTAGGACTAGCTAATTCTTGAGGTTAAGGCTGAACACTAGAAATCAGGTAGTACTCAGTTCTGAAAATGAAAATTTCAGAATGAAAACATTTAAGCTAGCAGGTTCGACAATACTAAAAGAACTCTGAACAACTTCAGTCATATACAATGAAACCAATGAGAAAAGAGAACTGAAATTGACAGATGTTGTTTCAAAAGCTGTTAAAAATTTGGGTGGAGGCACAACTCATTTAGAAAAAGGTTACATTTCCCTACATTACATTGCATTCTGTTATATAATTAGACAGAATTGAATATCCAGGATGGCTGTGTATAACAGGAGTCTAACTCTTCCCTTCGTAGCCTCTTCCTAACATACAAACCTTCCCTTGTGCAGCTGTGAAGCTTTTGAAAAACATCTACTACTGGTACCTTTTCAATACAGAGATCTTCCAAATGGAGAATCTGTACCACCCCTTTTCTTCTTCTTTTTTCCCAAAGCTCATAGAATTTATCTGAAAGATGTAACTCATTGGTCCACAAGCTTATTAATTTATTTTTCAAATATCTTTTGCTGCCGAACTCGACACCGACTCTGGGTGGCTAACAGCATAAAAACAACATTACCCTTTAAAACTAACTAAAACATCATAGCTAAAACCCTTTAAAAACCCATAAAAATATCCACAAAAATTACCCACCCCACCCCATCAGTTAAAAGGGGCAGGGTGCGATCTTGTTATATCAGTCAGCAGGTGGGGGTCACCACTCCCCCAGTGCCCCACACCTGCTTTGCCAGCCAGATTTTTAGCTCTTTCCTGAAGGGCAACAACTCCATCTGTAGCCGCAACTCGATTGGCAAGAGGTTCCATAAGGTCTGGCACAGACACAGAGAATGTCCTCTTTCTTATGCTAGAGCAGTGATGGTGAACCTATGGCATGCCAGAAGTGACACTCAGAGCCCTCTCTTTGGGCACCCACACAGTCACCCCAGCACAGAGTTTGCCCCATCCCTCTGCCCAGCAGCCCAATGGGAGCGCTTTTTCCCTCTACCAGTACAGAGTTCATCCCACCCCTCTGCCCAGCAGCCCACTGGGAGTGTTTCCTTCCTCCCCTATTGCTGTGTTGGAACTTTGCAATAAATAAGTGGGTTTGGGATTGCATTTTGGGCACTTGGTCTCTAAAAGGTTTGTCATCACTGTGCTAGAGAGATGAGCCTCTCTAGCTGATGACACAATTAGAGAGCCCCTCTGGTCTGTTCTAGTGGGACAGGCAGATGTTCTTGGGGTTATGTGGCCTCTTAAGTATCCTGTCCCAGTACCATGTAGGGTAGGGGTGCCCAAACTATGGCCTGGGGGTCGGATGCCTCCCCTGATGCCAATTCATCCAGCCCCCGAAGCCCTCGTCACTCCTGGACGTAAAAGGCACCGATATGGGCATGTTGTAGTTAGGCTTCCAGGAGCAATGAGGGCATCACGGGATGTATGAATTGGCATCAGGGACCACATCCGGCCCCCGGGCAATAGTGACTGGCTCCTTGAGCTACAAGACCAGCCCGCAGTTCGAAAAGGTGGGCAACCCTGATGTAGGGCTTTACCAGCATCTTGAATTGCACCCGGAGGCATACCTGTAACCAGTGCAGCTCCCAAAGCAGCGGTGAGGCACAGGCATAATGCTTGCACCCCATCACTACACGGGCAGCTGCATTCTGGACCAGCTGGAGCCTCCAAATGGTCATCAAGGGCAGCTCCATGTAGAGCACATTACAACAATCCAGTCTGGAGGTGACCAAAGCATGCGTGACCATGAGCAAGGAGTCCTGGGCTAGGAGCGGGCATAATTGGCATATAACACGAAATGGTGCAAGAGCCCTCCTAGCCATGACTGTCACCTGCTCATCTAGCAGGAGCCATTAGTCCAGGAAGCCCCCCAAATTATGCACCAGGCAGCCGTGCCATTGCAGCGGTTTGCCACAGCGGCAGTTTGCCGCTGCGCCGCCGCCTCTGCTGCTCTCCGATGAGTCAACCCAGAGTAAGTGACCCAGGGTTTGTGTTTGGGGAGGATGAGTGGATGTATTTTTATGTAATTTTTATTTTAATTAATTAATTAATTAATTAATTAATTAACGAGTTTGTGTTGTGGGTGGGTGGGTTGAGGATGTGTGTGTGTGTTTATTTTTTTATTATTATTTTATTTTATTTTGTTCCGGCCACAACGTCATGACATCATGATGTTGACTCCGCCCATGATGTTATGACATTGGCTCCACCCACACTGTGATGACATCACGATGTGGTAGCAAAAATTTTGACAACCCATCACTGCCCCTAACCTACAGCTACTCAGTCTTGCCAGGATTCAGTTGTAGCCCATTGTTCTCCATCCAGACCCTCACAGCCTGTAGGCACCTGGATAGGACTTCGACAGCATCACTTGGATCACCATGGGCTGAGATATACAGCTGAGTATCATCTGTGTACTGACGATATCTCACCCTGTTGGAATGGATGATCTCACCCAGGGGCTTCATGTAGATATTAAATAGGAGAGGTAGAGCACCCCATATTGGAGGGGCCTAGGACTCGACTTCCCATCCTCCAACCACACCATCTGGGTCAAACCCTTCAGAAATGAGGCAAACCAGGACCACACAGTCCCCTGGATCCCCAATCTTCATAGCCATTCCAGAAAGATACCGTGGTCGACTGTATCAAAAGCCACTGAGAGGTCAAGAAGAGCAAGGACGGACGGATAACCTCCCACTCCCGCCAGAGATCATCCAACAGCATGACCGATGTCAACTCTGTACCATATCTGGGCCTGAATCCTGAGTGAAAAGACTGATTCCCCCTCCCATGCTGCAACTATGAAATATTCCTGACAAAACAAGGTAGAGGAAAATGAAATATCCTGTGCAAGACCACCCACTTCCTTTAATCCTTCCCTCTGATTTGCCTTTAGTTATTAGTGCCTCCCTTTTAGGGAGGCAGGTGAGGAAGCATTAGCCTTAGAGTAGAAAGAAAACTTTAGGGTTATTCGGGGGAGGGCAAAAAATAGAAGGACCAACCTTAGGGAGGAAGAGCTAACACTATGTGGACCAGCTATGTAGGTTTATGTTCTCCTCGTGCACAATCAAACATAGCTTTTGCTATGGCTACAAGATCAGATTGGTTTACCCTGGCTGCACTGGACTAATTTTACCGTCAGACAAGATAGCAGTGGGTGGGGCAGATTTGGAAGGTGTGGATACAGGTTAGATGGAGATGATCAGGATAGGTAAAGGTCTCCCTTGCTCAAAAGCCAGTTGTGTTCAACTCTACGGTGTGATGCTCATCTCCATGTACAGCTAAAGAGCCAGTGCTCTCTGCTTCTGCAGACATTCCCATGACCATGTGGCAGGCATGACTTGATGCCAGAGTGCACAGAACAGTGTTACCTTTCCAGCCAAAGTGGTACCGTTTTAATCTAATTGCAATTTCTTGCTTTCAAACTGCTAGGTTGGCAGGAGCTGGGACAGATGATGGGAGCTCATTCTGTCCCATAGTACTCGGGTCTCGAAGTACTGATCTCCCGCCCTTCTGGTCGTCAAGCTCAACTTCTTAATTACTACCCACTGTAGCCCCTGATCATGATAGAGGAGCTTAATTCTGCAGATCAGTATTAACAATCTAGCAAATGTTTGGCTGTCAATCTGTAATTATTATTTTTAATATTTGGAGGAATCACAATTTGGGATCAAAATTGCTGGGAGAAACACCAACAATTTGAGATATGTAGATGATACCACCCTAATGGCAGAAAGTGAGGAGGACTTTAAAACGCTCCTGATCAGGTTGAAAGAAGAAAGTGCAAAAGCTGGCTTGAGACTCAATAGAAAGAAAACCAAGATCATGGCAACCTGCCTTATCAGTCTCTGGAAAATAGATGGGGAAGAAGTAGAAGCAGTGACAGATTTTACTTTCTTAGGATCAAAGCTCACTGCAGATGATGATTGCAGCCATGAAATAAAAAGGTGACTGATTCTTGGAAGGCAAGCGATGATAAACCTGGGGAACATTGTTAAAAGTAGAAACATCACTTTGCAAACAAAAAGTTGTATAGTCAAAGCAATGGTATTTTCGGTGGTAATGTATGGTTGTGAGAGCTGGACCATTAGGAAATCTGAGGGCAGAAGAATAGATGCCTTTGAAATGTGGTGTTGGAGGAGAATTTTGAGTACCCTAGACAGTGAGGAAAACAAATAGGTTGATCCTACAAGAAATCAACCCTGACTGCTCCTTAGAAGGTCAAATAGTAAAGATGAAACTAAAGTACTTTGGACATCAAATGAGAAGAGAGGATTCGCTTGAGAAAGCCTTGATGGTGGGAAGGGTGGAGGGCAAAAGAAGACGGGGGCAGCCAAAAATGAGATGGTTAGATGGTATTGTAGACACAATGGGCACAGAGCTGAGCGAGTTGAGGAGGATGGTGGAGGACAGAAGTGCCTGGCGGACAGTGGTCCACGGGGTCACAAAGGGTCAGAATCAACTGTGCAACTGAACAAAAACAACAAAATGTTTAAATGCTTACTGGTCTTGTGTTAGCTCTAAAGAGTACTAAATATTTTTCACTTAGAATTTTGTTCTCATTTTGAGAAACGTCTTTCTTGAAAGCAATATTAACAGACACCTTTGACTCACTCTGAGTATATTTATTTTATTTTGGTGTGATTTGTTCATTGTTGTCATCATTATGTATCATAAAATTGTATGCAACTCATGGTGGCCCTATGAATGAGAGATCGTCACAATGTCCTCTCAACATGCCTTCTTAGCTCTTGCAAACTCAAACCTGTGGTTCCCTAATGGTGTCAATCCTTCTCCTTCTTTCTTTTTGAGCACTATTGTCTTTTCCAAGAGAGACTTGCTTTTTCATGATTTGCCCAAAGTAGGACAGATTCAGCTTCAACTGTTCATATTCCCTCACACCAACATTTTTAAGGAGCTCAAGACAGGATAGGTCTCCCTGTCTCCATTTTATTCTGACTAAAGTGTCTTCTTTCTAACAATATGAGTAAAGCTGATAGAAAACCAGTGCTCCAGAATCACCCAATTATCTTCACAGCTGAGCAGTGATTGAACCTGGCTCTAACAATTAAACAAATCCATGACTAAGTTATTTACATCTACTGGACAGATACTTGTATCCCATGCATGTTGCCTAACTCATTGTAAAACAAAATTGCTAAGTAAGGTTTAAAAATATGGGCATTGTATATACAGTTGTACCTCACTTAAAGAGCATAATGGGTTCCACAGGATTGCTCTTTAAGCGAAACACCATTGTAAGTGACCAATTGTGACTTGGGGGGGTTGTGAACCCCAATTTATTTGTTAAGCAAGGTTTTGGTTGATTTTATTTGTTAAGCGAAGCAAACATTCAGAGAAAATTCTGCTCTTTAACCAAGGCATTTTTTAAGCGAGGCACTCTTTATGCGAGGTTTGACTGTATATGACACAGTAAAATATTACTTAACTTAATAAAGACAGATCAAAGTCTCCAGTTTTAACTCCTCCTATGTTTTATGCCATTTCTTCTTTCTTACTCACCTTCAAAGTAGGGAGTTGCAACAATTCCAGGGAATATTAATTTCAAAACTATAATTATGTAGGATTATGCACAGTAAATTAAAGACAACCTATGATGCTTGGCATGAACTAAGAAGCCATCAAAGGGTTTTGGCATTTTAGTAAGACCTAGAATAGTTGGTGTCAATTTGGAAATTGATAAATAATGTTATTTTGACATTATTCCAGTGTAATCCCTCATTTCCCATTTCAATTAGCGCTGGTGTTGGAATTTAAGCCTCACTGGCATCCATGCTTTTCGTCCTAAAAAGTCCAATATCACAATCTCTCAATTCACCCAAAGGAATTACCCGAAACATGTGAAAGATGATGCCAGGAAGCATACTGTACACATATTTCCAAGAATATATTTTTCTATGGGTGGAAATATAAGGAAAGGATAGTCTGGGCAGGTTATCCTGCTATGGTAATAGAGTAGATCATACTGTCAGTGACTCAATGCTAATCATCAGGAGGTGGTTAATTAACCTGACAACCTTGAGGACTAACGGCCTTGGGTGACAAAGTACTATGGGTGGTACCATGGAGAATCAAACAAAGCCTGGAAGTATAATACATATTGGTCTATCTATATTGACATGAGCTGGTGTGAATATCACCTTCTGTCAAAAAGGGGACTGAAAAACTTCAGATACTGCTGATCCCTTAAAAAGGAAGCCACTACAGAGTCACCACAGAGGTACCTGCAGTGAGTGGGAATAATGATATGAAACTGTCCCTCTCTCTCAATGCCTTCAGAAAGGGAAACAGATTACTGTACTGATTACTTCAGACAATCCATTCAGAATTAGTACAGGAGAAAGAAATCCAAACGAGGTTATTATTATTTTTTTATTTTATTTTATTCATTTATTTAAGCAAACTTTTATGCCGCCCTCCTCAAAAAGATCTAGGGTGGCTAACACAACTCTCAACACCTAAAGCACAATAAAAACATAATATAAAATCAAGATTAAAAGATTTAAAAATTGTCAATAAGCTCCCCTTTTTGGCTCGTCTGAGGTCCTCCCCCCTTGTAATTGGTTTTTTAAAAAAAATGATTTAATGATTATATCATTTTTAATGTCATGCTGTTTTTATACCTGTTTTAAGAGATCAATAAGGCACAGCGGGGGCGGGGGCGGGGGGGCAGCATTATGATGCTTTTAACTGGTTTTTATATTGTATTTTAATTGTTGCTGAGTGGCCAGTAAGGTGTTCACTGATCGTGTACACTGCCAAGAGTCTATTGATTGGGGTGGTATATAAATCTACTGTAAATAAAATAAATAAAATCACTATTCACAATGGAACCATATTTGAACCTGCATGGATATTTTTCTGCTCCTGTATGTGGTAAGGAACGGGCTTCTGTGCTGTACACTACCATGAGGAAATGCTCTAAAACAGGTAACCACTGGTTTTGGACCTACTTTATACTTAAGGATGATCCTTGTTGATGGCTGTTTCTCAGCTGAGAGGAAGCAATAACAGTGGCATATACTATGTGATAGAACTTGAGGGCCTGTTTCGTTGTGGCACCTTTATACGCATGGCACTGAGACTGATGTCTTGCTAAAATAATTTGGCCAGCCTTCTCAACATGTTCCCTCACTGTCTCTAATGCTGTCTTGCAATCTTACGGGGGGCAGGGGGATTGGTTGATTTGCTACTGTTTCCTTTTATTGTCATTTTAATACTTCACATTTTGCTCTTTTTACAAGTATTTATACACTACTTCACACTGTTTTGCGACCACTGCAAGCTACCCTGGGAATCTTTAAACTTAAGGATAGCACATAATTGCTTTAAATAAATAACACAGAACAAGAGATAAATGTTTACAGTTGGAAAGAATATTTGAAACGACGACAGATGGCATGACACGATGAACAAATGGCTCAGCGCAACATATTGCACTGTAGAATGACATAGAGAAGGGTGCTTCTGTGTCTGACTATGGCCATTATGAATTTATGACTATGTGAATGATGTTTTTCCCTGATCATATATGCAAAACAGTGGATAAATTCTTCAAGGATTATTCTTGTGTAGCCAAAATGCAAACTGCAGAGACAAGATGAGGGTATCAGCAGGTCATTGGAGAATCCCAATCAGTAGGTTATTGGAGAATATATAAAAACAGAAACAACAAGCCCTGCTGGAATAGAGCTAAGGATTGAATACAGTTGTACCTTGTTTAAAGAGCATAATGCGTTCCACAGGATTGCTCTTTAAGCGAGTTTGCTCTTTAAGCGAAACACCATTATAAATAACCAATTGCGGGGGGGGGGATTGCGAACCCTGATTTATTTGTTAAGCGAGTTTTTGGTTGGTTTTATTTGTTAAGCAAAGCAAACATTCAGAGAAAATTCTGCTCTTTAAGCGAAGCGCTCTTTATGCGAGGTTTGACTGTAGTTCCTTTTCTGTTCTCTGTGGTAGCCATCAAGCAAAAATGAGAAATATGGTAGCTGTGATTCTAGACTAACACACAGGATCCCCCCACCCAATTCACGTCCATGGTTACATTCATGTTTTATATTGACTTCTATCAAAGCAGACTTTAGAAATTTACTTTTCTAAAGAAGGACCAAGGAACTCTGGTGGTCTTCTAGAATCCTCCAGCTAGCACAACCATTAAATAAAGAGAGAGAGAGAGAGAGAGAAAACATTTTGGAGAGGATTCTGTTGAACATACCAGCTGGTTATTTACCAAATAATTTGTCTTTCTGAACTGAATAAGGCAGACTCTCAAGAAATGTCTCTCAATAAGACATATTTGCAAGTACTGTAATGTTTTGCAAAATTAATTCTAGGGTTCTCCTGCTTTTCCTCTGAATAATTCAGAGTGGCACACATTGTTTTATTTCAGGAATGGGGAACTTGTGCTCATCTATATATTTCTTGGACTCCAGTCAACACTAGCTACTACAAACTTTGGTAAGGGAGGTTAAGAGATGTTGTATAACAATATCATGACAGTCACAATTTTCCCCACTTTTGTTTTATTTTTCAGAACTTAAGAATAATTAATTATAGTCACAGTTCCAGGCATCTTTTATTTCCCAAGTACTGTAGCTATCATTACACTTGTTTAAAAAAGAAATATTAACTTTCTCATTTTTCAGAAGTAATCAAAATAGTGACAGACATAAATCTGAGTATCAGTCAGGGATCTTCCAGTGTAAAAAAACCACTCTGATTTTCAACTTCTTCTTTTATACTAACCATCCATTCATACTGTATCCCCCACCTGATATGTATAAATTAATGCCATGAAGTCTCACTCTTATGTCTGATGAAGTGGACTAGATCCACAAAAGTTAATATTAAAATATAGCAGTAAGACTTTAAGGTGCAACTTTTTTTGTCTTTTTTGTTTTGTTTTATTTACTAACAGATATGCTTGCACAGACTAACATGGCGACTACTTATAAAAAAATCACTTTTCATTTTTTTAATATTTCATTTTTATTTAAAACAAACTGTAACAACAGGAGCCTTCCTCTCGAGTAAGCCCCATTGTTCTTCTGAGTTTCAGCTCCCTGGCTGGACAACCCAGGGCTCAGATATGTGTAGAAAAGGTAGTGTTAGGCCAAATAACCACTCCATCACTTCAGGTATTTTAGAAGTATATTGAAAGCATAGCAATATTCAAGATACAGTCCATCAAAAGATCAGAAAACATTTCAAACAGAAATAAGCAAGCTAAAGGTTCCAGGGAAAGCCCACAGCCTCCCTCCTTCCTCAAAACTCACATTTTGCAGAAGGAATGCACAGCATTCCAAAGAATGCTTGTGTGTGTGTCTGCATCTCTGGGTTACACCTCTGGCCCTCACCCTTAGGGATTCCAACCAATGATCTTACAGTAAGACATGTCAATCACACAATCAGTTTCATTTCTTCAATTCCATGAGGCACATATTGTTTACATATTCCCTCTCTCCTCCTGATTTGGAATTGCCATTTTGAAAGTACTAAAACACATTTAGGTGGGTAAAAAGATAATGAAAAAAGCACCGTTTAAAATGGGGCATATTTTGTTACATAAACAAACATGTCACGTCACTTAAATCAAATCTCATTACAGAAAAAAATACAAATCTAAATGCTTAATAATAATAATAATAATAATAATAATAATAATAATAATAATAATAATAATAATAATAATAATAATAATAATAATATGATTTCTGTACCGCCCTACTCAGTAGGACCGACTCAGGTCCTATTATTATTATTATTATTATTATTATTATTATTATTATTATTATTATTATTATTATTATTATTATTATTATTATTATTATTATTATTATTAAACATTCACTTTTAATAGCTTCAAAACATGTACAAATTATAACCAATATACAGTCAAACCTCGCATAAAGAAAGCCTCGCATTGCAAAAAACTCGCATAATGAGCAGGCATTTCAAAAACCTTTCCGACTCGCATAACGAAAATTTTGGCTATGCGAAACTGTCTTTCCCTATGGAAAAACTCGCATAACGAAAATTTCTATGGGGAAAAACTCGCATTTAACGAAATTTTTCGGTATGCGAGTTTTTCCATAGATTTTTTTTACGCGAGTTTTTCCATAGGAATTTTCGTTATGTAAAAAAAACCCTTGCATAACAAGAATCTCGCATAGCAAGCAGCTTCGTAGAACAAAACATTTTCATTATGCGAGGTTTGACTGCACAGCCATTTTGCTCTTACCTTCTCATCCCCCTCCCTCACTGCCTCTTCCTCCAATTGTCCACTTTAACTCTCCTTACTGGCCAATCACGTGTTCTCTCCCATCTCCTAGCAACCCATCACACCCACCCCCGTCTGTGCCACCATGCCATGCCCACATCAAATTCACTACAGTGGGTAAAATCTATTTTCCCCCAAAAATCTGTCTACACATATCATTTTAGTTAACTATGCAAATATAGAGATCAACAATTTATGTAAAATAGACGTGCTAAACTACACAGTTTGATTCCTGAGTACTGCATGATGGATTGAGCTCTCGTTTCTGTCCTAGCTCCTGCCAACCTAGCAGTTTGAAAGCAAGAAATTGCAAGTAGATAAATAGGTACCACTTCAGTGGGAATGTAAACAGTGTTTCGTGCACTCCGGTGGCTAGGTGTGCCTGTCACATAACCATGGAAACATCTGCAGAAGCAGACAGCGCTGGCTGTTTGGCTGTAAACAGAGATGACCACTGAACCCTAGTCGGATACAACTGGCTTTCGAGCAAGGCTGACCTTTACCTTTACTTTACACATGCTAACAATCACATGAAACTGTTATAATGAATACACAACTCAAAAAGTAGAGAGAATAAAGGATATATATCCATATATTCACAGAAGGCTAATTCCAGTGCTGGCCACATACTCCTCATTTACTTATTTCTTTATTACTATCTCATCTTTCTGAAATATGGAACCATTCCATCAAAGATAAAGAACTGGAAAATTTAACAAAATACAGAGATTTGGCAATAGAAATAACTGAACAATGGACGAAAGTCATTTCAGTGGTACTTATGGTCATTGGGGCCCTGGGAACAATGTCACAAATTTTCATAAAATATTATAATCTCTTAAATAATTCTCACCACCACAGGGATATTTATAAATATGGAGGGCAGAGTATTTGCAGTCTTACATTGCAAAGGAGAATCTTGATCCATGAAACCTCTCATTGAAATACAGTAACAGTAACTCCTTCTTTGTTATCCTCCCAGTAGTGATGGGATTCTGGACCTCTCCAATCCCTGTTCAACACTCTGACCACTATAATAATTTTGTGTCAGAAATTATTCTGGGTTGCAAGGATTTTTGTGGAAGAAAATCTGCTCAGGGAAAGCCCAAATGAGGCTCTTTTCATGTTCCCAAGAGTTGGGACAGAGACAGGCACTCAATCCGTCATGCAGTACCCAGGTTTCGAACTACTGTACTGACTTGCCAGCCTTCTAGCTATCAAGGCGAGCTTCTTAACCACTGAGCTACTGCAGCCCTCTACTCTGACCACTGCATCTTGCAGACATCACCAAGCACATGCCAAGGCTACTTCAAAGAAGACCACTGCTGGACTTCATGGCACCCTGATCTGGCTAAAGTAATCTCTCCTACTGCTTACTGCACAAGATACAAATTTATCCACATGCATGGACACAGACTGGAAGGAGAGAAAGCATCACTGCATACCTGATGAAGACAATGCAGAAATTCAAAATATGAATCATAATTGGGGTCCTATTTTCATTCATTCATTCCTCACTGACACTATTACACTATGGCCATTTTGAAATATGTTTATCCTGCCAGTGAACAAACACTTCATTGTAACAAGGAGTCATGGTCTACAATTTTTTAAATTGAATTAACAGAAACCAGAGCAACTTCTGCTTTGCTAGGCTGCAGTTGTTTTGCACTAAATACCACATAGTTGACCTCAGTGGAATTGTTCTGGTGTAAAAACAACCAGGAAGATGGACAAAGAAAAACCTAGCCCAGATTATGTCTTACATTTCAGAGAAAAGGTTCTGAAAATAGCACAAGGGGAAACAAGTAGATATTATTCTTATTTTTATAAAGTTATAACCATTTCTGGGGCAATATACAAACAATAGAAAGTGTGCAGTCCAAAATGTTTATAACATGAAAGCATCAAAGAGCAAGTGAGTAAATTCTGAATATTGCTAAGTAGGCTTTACATGAGCTAGTGATCATGGAAATAAATTCAGCTGAAATCAGCAAAAACTATTTCTGTGCATTGCTTGTTTTGAATCCTACACTAAGGCTATAGTTCTGTGCACACTTCCCTGGGAATAAGATGAACTTAATTCAGCAGTATTTAATTTGGAGTAGGCATCATATACATACCAGTGATTGTCAACCTTTCATATCTTATGATATGCTAATCACTCTGTCAAAGAATCAAGGTTCCAATATAAAAGCAAAAAGGCCCACTTTCCCTGAAAAGTACATTTACAGGTATTCTGTTTTTATATTTATTATTTATTATGAAGTTTGAAGGACATTAAAGTTGCATTACTATTATTAGGAATAAAAAGAAAAATAGGGGGAAAATCAATTCGTAGTTGAAAACATGATGATACCGCTAAATGTTGTATACTGTATATATTTAGCTACAAGAACTGGGATCCAATTGAAAAATTATACTTGTGTTAAATCTATTGGTGTAAATTTTGGCAGCAAATTAAGAAGTCAGTGTAGGCCAGGGGTTCCTAACCTTTTGCTCCGTGGGCCAGACCACACCCCCAGACAGCTGAGTGGCCTGGCCATGTGGTTCCTCCTGCTGTAAACTGTATCCACGGCTGTCGTAAACCTTTCATTTATAGCCAGGCCATCACAAGCAAGCACAACAATACAGCTTCACACAGCCATTAGCAACAATAGATTATTCAGATTAGCTCTAAATAACTCCCTTTCAATCTCAAGATTGCTGAGAAGGCTTGCTTGTCTGTCATCTTGCTTGACCACACCCATATCCCTTTGACCCCCTGAATTTGGTATATAAAAACCATGCCTGTAAGTTTCACTCCTTGTCTGAAGAAGTGGATTTGATCCACGAAAGCTAACAATAAAAATAAAGCAGTTAGTCTTTAAAGTGCTACAGTGTTTATTTTGTTTTGTTTTGATATGTAATAACAATAGCACTTATATACCGCCCCATAGAGCTTAGTGCACTCTCTGGGTGGTTCACAAGTTAATTAGCATTTTTTGACCCCAACATACTGAGTACTCATTTTACCAACCTCAGAAGGATGGAAGGATGAGTTAACCTTTTGCCCCATTGGGATCAAACTCACAACACCAGCAGTTTTGGCTGCAATACAGCAGTTTAACCACTGCACCACAACAATTCTGGCTGCTTGTCAACAGACACCCATGTGGCACATGATGAACTAATCATTATCATTCCAGGGTAAGGTTTCATGGATCAAGTGCACGTGTTAGGATCTTAAGTTGCAGTAAGGCAGTGATAGCGAACCTTGGCACTCCAGGTGTTCTTGGACTTCAATTACAATTAGCAGAAGCCCAAGTCAGCACTCCTGCTGATCAGGGCTTCTGGGAATTTAAGTTCAAGAAAATGTGGAGTGCCAAGATTCACCATCTCTGCATTTAGGGAGTACAATGTTACCAGTGGTGGGCAGCAAAAATTTTCACTACCACACTGTGGGCAGAGCCTTTGTCATGGGCGGAGCCTACATCATGGGCAATCTAGTCATGCCTGCCATATGGCCCTGTATACATCTTCAAACACAGGCAGCACTGGCTCTTTGGCTGTAAATGGAGATGAGCAGTGCACCCTACAGTCGGATATGACTGGCTTTTGAGCAAGGGAGACCTTGAACCACTTGCAGGGACAAAACCTGATAGGGCAGGGCAGGGAGGTGGGCGTGGCCACCTAATTTCACTCCCCCCCCCCAAAAAAAAAAGCCACCCAATTTTGTCACACACACTCCTGCCCAGACGCCACCTGATTTTGCTACCCCCCTCCCGGTGTGTGCGTGTGAACCTGTTGCTGCCCACCACTGAATGTTACATAAAATCACACACTTTGTATCTTGTGTCTACCAATCAACCACTGTCTCTTTGTCTTTAGTTATTATTTTATTTATTTATTTATTTATTGTATTTAGATTTATATCACCGCCCACTCGCCATGGCGACTCAGAGCAGTTTACAGTCAGGAAAAAAAAAAATCCACACACAGCACAAACAGCCAAAATCCATTCCTCCTCCCGGCCAGAGGACATTAGTCTTATCCTTCCCTGGGCAGGTAGGGCCCAAGATTAGGAAGTGGAAGCTTCCATCTAAAAACCTTAAAACTGTTAAAATTTAAAATTAAAATCTAAAAACAGATTAAAAACACACCAGATGCTACAACTACTAATTTAAAAGTAGTAAAAGAGAGGAGCTCAGATCATCCAGTGTGCTGAGGTCATTATACCTTCTGCACGCCATATGTGTCCCGCCAGCCATGTTTTTAGATTCTTCCTAAAGGACAGCAGCTCTGTCTGGAGACGTAGCTCCATTGGCAGGAGGTTCCATAGGGCCGGAGCAGACACAGAGAAGGCCCTCCTTCTAGTCCCAGAGAGATGTGCCTCTCTGGCCGATGGAACAACTAGGGAGCCTCTCCAGTCCGCTCTGGTGGGACGGGCAGATGTCCTTGGGGTGAGGCGGTCTCTTAAGTATCCTGGCCCACTACCATGTAGGGCTTTAAAGATAATAACCAGCACCTTGAATTGCACCTGGAGGCACCTCCAGGCACTGGAAAGGATTTCCACTGCATTGCTAGGGTCCCCACGGGCCGAGATATATAACTGTCTTGAGGCCATGTATAAGTATTGTCATGTACTCTCACTCTTATTGTTTGAGGAAGTGGACTTGATCCACAAAAGTTCACATTGAAATAATAGTGGTTATAGTCCAGGAGTTCTTAACCTTTTAAAGCCAGGGGCTGGGTCATGCTCCCTCAGACATCTTTGGGGGCTGGATGGCCATTTTGCCCTCCCTCCACCACATGGCACTTCCTGGTGTGGTGACGGCGATGGGGGGGGGGGCACATGAAATTGTTTCACATGCCACATTCATCCCATGGGCCGCAGGTTGATAATCCCTGTTATACTCCATTAGCTGCCACATGTGTGTCTGTTGACAAGCAGCCAAAATTCTGCAAACGTATCAAGCTGGTGAGTCTCTTTATGTGGAAGGTATGAGTAGACACAAGAAACACTGTTACCTTTCCCACCAAAGCAGAACCTATTTATCTATTTGCAAATTAGCTGCTAAGTTGACAGGAGCTCATTCCGTCGAGCAGCACTCGGATCTCGAACTGCTGACACATGCCGATCTGGCAGTCGTCAAGCTCACTTTCTTAACCACTAAGCCACTGCGGCCCGTGGCGAGTCCCCATAGGCGGGAGCCCTAAAAGTGGGGTGGCGGATAGGAAAGTCTGCGCACGCGCAATGAGCCCATGCCGTGTCCTGCACAAGGAGCTGCGGAGAAAAAGTCTCTTTCACGAACAGCAGGGAGAACGCGTCCGCCTATGTAAATTAAGCGAGTCTGCCTCTTGCTGCCCATTGGTGGCAAGCGGGAGGCGTGACCGGATATGTAAAATAGAAGCCGGCGTTTCGAAGGCAGCCACAGCAACCGGCATTTTTTTGTAAACGGCAGGGAAGAGGCGTGTCTGAAAGAGCACAATTACAGGGGGCAGGGAGGAGGAGCCAATCAAGGACTGGTGGGCGTGGCGTGGATGCAAATATCAGTGTCTAAAGCTCAGCGATTGGAAGAAGAGTAGTGGGCGGGGCTGGATATGTAAATATTGGGCTTTACCCTTCGTACGCACCGCCCTTCCTCTGCTGTTTCTTCGGCTCCGCCCCTTCGTTTAAAAGACGCTGCGCCTGCGCAGTCGCGGGAAATGAGGACTTAGTTTGTTACACAACTGGCTGTACTGTGTGTGAGGGGGTTGCGTTCTCTCTTTAGCCTCCAGGCTGTCTTTCACTCTCCCCGGGCGTCGCGGTAGTCTCTCCCCAACCCCAACCCCCCCGTTCCCGACACACCACTTTCTTAAGCATGAGTGGGGATCAGCTACACAACGACTCCCAGGTAAGAAGCTTCTCGGGCTGGAAGGGGAGAAAAGGCCCTTCGAGGCCTAGAGTTTCCCACTGGGGAGGAATTTGAGGGGAAAGAGAAGGGCAAAACCCCGCTCAACCGCTGCCCGTAAGGCGGTTCTGGTTCGTTTTCCTCAGAAACCCCAAGTCCCATCCCTCACGAACCATGGATGGGGTCGAGGGAAGCCTCTAGTCACACATTGACTTCAGGGAGTTGTGGGTGAAGAAGAGGTCGTTGGGCCCTCCGAGAGAAAGGCCTTTGGGGGGCCTAATAGGGTGGGTGGGTGGACTTTTATCAGTATTGAGGCCTAAATATTGATAAGCACCCCTTCATCCTATTAGATCCCATACCCCGTTTTTCCTCCCCATATCGCCATCCCTTCAGACCACCTTTTCCTCCTCAGCCCTTCGTACCCTAAAATCTTTCCTAGGGCCCTCCTTCAAGGGTACCTATCATGCCTATAGATAGGGACGTTGCCGGTGAGGAAACCGCCGCCCTGCTATATTCTCTCTCTCCTCCCCCCCCTTTTTCAATCCTTTAAGAATCTCTTTAACGTTTTTCTTCCCACCGGTTTTTAAAAAAAAGGAGGGGGTCCTTTGGGTTGGGGCAGACAGGGTGCCTCAGAAAAGATTGGGGTGGATGGGGGATCTCGTGGGAACACAAAAAACCCCGCACGAGGGAGAAGGCAATTACAACATAAGGGCAAAAACTTAACGTGGTGGTGGTAGGGAAGTAGAGGTGGTGGGGAAGTAGATGTTTATTTCTTGCCTCTTCCCTAATGTAGGTCTTTAATATGGCCCTTCTTCGGTTTAGACTAGTGGCCTCGTCGGTTTTCAAGACTGAGGTCTCTCTTCCCCCTTAAACAGAATTTCCCTTAAAAACAACACACACGCAATGGGTGTGTGGAAGAATTCCTGGATCTTGGGGTTTTTAAAAACGCATTATTTTTCTTTCTTTCCTCCCCCTCTTTTCCCCCATAGATCGATCCAGATTTTCGAGTGAACGGTGAGTGTCTTGTCCCTAAAAACCTTTAAAGGGGGAGGAGGGTAGAATTTGCCTGGTTTTCCAGTATGATTTTCCCTTTCCTTTTCCCCCCTTTCTCTTCTGTTGCTGAGGATGGTAAAGGACAGACATGGCGTCCCAGAGACTAAGTCCCGTCTCCTCGCTCACCGGCCCCATTGTTCCTATCGGGGTTCTTAATACTCCGAAATCTTTAAACCCTCGGCACATCCGACTTCATATTTCCGTAGTGGGGGCAATGGAGACTTCAGATCCGGTCTTTTTTAGCCCTTTTGAGTCGTTCTTGGGCTCCGATTCCTTCCTGCAAAGTCGCCTTGTCGACTGTCGGGACTTAGTCTCTGCGCCATTTTCTTTTTCTCTCTTCCCTGTGTGTGTCTCTTTCTCCTCCTTCTCCTTCCTCGAGCTGCCTGCAAGGAACCTCCTGCAGTGAAAACAAGATGAAAAACGCCATTCGTGTCCTAAATGTCGTCTATGAAAGGGCAAAACTCGTACCGTCGTTAATACTTTGTTTTATTTGTTAAGAACCTGGTTTATTTCTCCTGTCTTGTTATTCCTACCTCGTCCTCTTTTATCCTCCCCAGTTCTGTTTCTTTCAATCAGCCCCTCTTTAAGGGGAGGTGGTTGCAACATGTTGCTCTTGAAGCAATTCTCAATCTCTTCAAACTCGCACTATATTTTATATATAAATACAGAAACTTTAGCTTGCAGGTGGGGCTTTGTTTCTGGTTTTCAAAAAATAATATGAAACATTGGGCTGTTTCAGAATAAGATTGAACGTCACTTTTGTAAAGTTTAGTAGTAGACGTTGTTTGTTCAGTTTATAAATCTGAAAAGGTGAATGAATATCCCTCTGTATGCATATAGAGGGATACCATTCTGTTACAGTGATTCTCTTTCATTGGGAGACTTTCCTTTCCCTTTACATGCAGAAAACAAGATCTAGAAAAGAAGTGGGCTGGGATGAAACAGTTGATCTGTCAGATGTCAGAATTACTATCCCTCTTTTTAAAGTGATTTCAATGTAGCTTTTTACTTCTGTGAGCTTTATGATTCTAGATGCCCTGCCTTCATATAATATTTTAGTGTTCTGCATAACATACTGGTTTATCAGTGAATACTGTATTGTTTGAATTTCTGCCCATGTAATAAAAGCATGAAGTTCTTCCACAGAATTATATATAGAATATGCTAAAAGTATCATTTTTTGCTGTATGCTATATTTATCTTCAGTTTTCTTGCTGAGTTATTTAGATTCCAATCCTATAGGCTTTTCATTTCAAAAAGATGTGTGAAATCTCTCCAATTCCCAAATGAAGTTAATAGAACTGCTTAAAGTTAGCATGAAGGTATTAATGTTTTTCAACAACTCTGTTAATTTTTTTTGCCAATGACCAATACATATGTGTTAAATGTGAATATACCAGTGTTTTATTTCCAAGAGACAGTAGAGTGCTAAATCTATACTTAAGATTGGTTTTAGATTTTCTGCACTTAAAAGGTTGTTGATCCTTCTAGCTTCTTTTCAAAATGTGTACTGAGCATGGTTAATGCCAATACCTGGTTACTTGAGCCTCTAAAACCTGGTGTTGGCTCTTCTTTCAGTTTAGGAGTGGTGCTATAATATAATATAATACAATTAAAGTGTACTTGTAATTATAAACAGGTTTTTAGCTGCTTTATTGAGTATTTCCGGCACAAACAAGGTATGCAAAATAGAAATGAGTAGAGAATGTTCTTCCTTGTAGACTCAACTGTCTTATGGATACCATTACTCTAATTTTTCTGTGAGCGACATCATCTTTAATATTGTTTAAAGAAGAACAGTGTTAAGTATTGTGTGTCCCTTTTGACCTTGTCCCTAACGATTCCTGTCTTTACAACACACACTACTATATTGAAGACCCTGATTTCTCAGTGGGTTGTTGTGTCATGAAGTTGGGGTGTGTTGAATATGTATATGTATTGTAGAGAAAACAGTAAGAGACATCAAAACATTTTGATAGTGTTATTGACTAGTTTTAAGTCATAAATGCTGCATATATTTTGATGTGTTTGCTTAATCTTCTATAATGACTCTTATAACTGCTTTAGGAGGATAATATGTCCTGAACAGCTGTTTTAAGCATCATTTAATAAATAACAGTAACAACATTAGAAATTAGCACTACTGTATAATATCCCTGTACATTGATTTTATGAAATTTACCATTTCCCACTCATCATTCCAACACTCTGGATGTGTTTTACCCTAATAAAAGGAAGCCCTCAGTTCTGAAAAAGTGAAAAGTATTTCAACAGAGAAACAAAAGTTCATGCATATTCAGTTACATTTCTTTGATCTAAACCAGTGTTTCCCAATGTTCGGCTTTTGGACTTCAATTCCCAGAAGCCTATGGTAAGTCAATTCACAAAAGCACTGGAAATTGAAATCCAAAAAACAACATTAGAAATTAGCACTACTGTACTGTATAAGTCTGGCTACAAATTCTCCAGTTGTCTTGCTAATTAATTCAATTCAAAGACAGTAATGGGCAGTAAACTTTTATATGGATTAATTACTGTAGTAGTATAAAATATATTGCCAGGCATACGTTCAGCTTATGATTAAATATTCTAACTGAAGGGTCTTATCTGGCATCTGTCTAGAAAGATTAGTAAAATATTACAGCTCTGCATATGTTTGAGACCTTAGTCTTTATGCTGTCTCAAGTATTGTCTAGCAATAATACTCAGAATTAAATAGCTGGTTCCCAAATGATTTCTCTTCATTATATACAACACTTAAGTAGGTGCAGCTAGAGAAACTCTACTCAGAGAACGCCCAAAGGTGGCTCCTTTCATGTCCCCAAGAGCTGGGACAGAGATGAGTGCTCAATCTGTCATACAGAACCCAGGTCTCGAACTGCCAACTTGCCAGCCTTCCAGCTAACAAGCTTCTTAACCACTGAGCCACCGCAGCCTATATTGCTTTACATTAGATTCTCTAATTCTCAAATTTTTGGCAAGTAATTCTCAGAAGTTGGTTTTTCTTCTGTATCTTAATGCTTGCTGGATAGAGCTTGTATGGTATTGTTGAAACAGATGGGCCTGTGGCCAGTTGTTCACCTCAAACTAGACCAGTGTTTCCCACCCTTTGGTTTTTGGACTTCAGTCCCCCTTATGGAGTGTGTGCCCCACATTGGGAACCACTGGACTAGACCCGTTGAAGTAATGAAACACATGTGTATTCCATAAGTTCAGTTAGTCTGTTTTATTTGGGATTGAAGTTTGGATTTAGGCCATGGGGTACATTTGAAAACCAGTGTCTCTTTGTTTAGCTAGGAGGTACATATAGATAGATGCAGTTCCCCTAGATGATTCTCTCATCTATGTTCACTGTAATTTGCTGCTTCCCTTACCATTGACTGTACTAGTTAAGGCTATTGGCAGTTGCAGTTGAACAGTGGTGTATACAAAGCCTTAAAGTCTATTTCATGAGGTAGTTTCTCACCTGCAGTTAAAAGCTAACAATGGTGTTTGTTGTAGAGTTCATTTTATCCCTCAGTTTCTGCTTGTTTGTGAAACAAGTCTGGTTCTAAATTTGCTTTTAGTAAATTTGGCTGATTATATTGATAGTTAGAGAGATTTGATGTGAGCATTTTAGGAATGTCAGTGAAGTACATTCTGATGATGAATTTTTCAGCACTTTTTGAAGCTTGTATTTATGGAAAATAAAACTTTATAGCTTTAGTTCATATTCTGAAGCAGATTTATTTACTTGGAAATAAGTTCCCTTGACCACAGTTGGACCTCTTCTGTAGTGACTGTGTGGATAGATTATTTCCAATTTTAAGGCAGCTTTAAAGAGGCAGGCAAGTTCATGAAGGATCCTATCAATTGCCACTGGCAAGGAGAGTGTCAAGGAGAATATGCCTCTCAGTGCTAGATCGTATGGAAATATGAGCAAGAGGATTCCTTTGTATTCATGTCCTTCATGTAGACTGCATCAACTAAGTTCTGTGGTTTACAATACAGTAGCAAGTATTCATGTTTAATATTGCTGATAATCAAATAACTTTTAGAAGTACTGTATCACTTTGCTCTTATTTTTTTGTATCAGGCATCCAGTAGAAGAAAACCCATTTCTTTTTGCAGGTCCTGTTAATTCTAGGTACTGTATGTGTAACCAAATAAAAATTCGTAATAAGAAGAATTGCCATTCTGTTCAACCCTCTCGAGGCGTGGTCTCCTTGCTTCCCTTTTATCTGTCTTTGCAGCTGAATTACCATGTGACTGTTGGCAAACTGCTTATATTCTTTGCCTCAGTTTTTCATATTTAAGTTGTGGGAAGCCTAATTTGTCTAAGCAAGTAAAAATAATAATTGAAGATCAATAATGGTTGTTGTTGAGCACTACCTGAATTAGTTTACTTGATTATGAAGGCTGGTTGGCTGTAGGTGACTTTTGCCTTCCTGTTGCCTAACTTTGATATAGATTAATCTCAGGTCAGATTTTATATACAGTACTTGCCTCATTAGTGTTTTGCAATTCTATCATACATTGCTACATATTTTGTCATTCTTATTATAGTGCTCCATGTCCAAATAAGATGTAACCTCACAGTTCCAACAGTATCTTATGTGGTACCATGAGTTTCAGAATGCATTACTTACAGAAGACTGCAATGCAATACGACCATACAGCCCTGGTGGTGAACTTCAACTGTTCTGGAACTTCAATTACCAGAAGCCCAAGTCAGCACAACTACTTATCTGAGCTTCTGGGAATTGAAGTCCAAGAACAGCTGGAGTGCCAAGGTTAACCGTCACTGCCATACAGAATAACTGATAGGATACCTGTGTACCTGTGTTCGTTTTCAAATTGTATTTTACCCCTGCCCTTTTCTTAAAGGACCACTTAGCAAAATCTAAACCATTGCTCCTAAGTGTTTCCTTACAAAGGCAGTATAGTAGTGGTTCTAGCTGCTACTGTGCAAGAGTAGAAGAGTCTTACAAGAAATTCTTCATTCTGTGGTACAGATAATGGCATTTCTTTAGCAAATTGGTTACATTCAAGTGTGGTTGAGATGCACACAGAAGCTGTTTCTAGATTTTTTTAATTGTACAGTTGTACCTCGCTTAAAGAGCATAATGCGTTCCACAGGATTGCTCTTTAAGCGAGTTTGCTCTTTAAGCGAAACACCATTGTAAGTGACGAATTGTGTGTGTGTGTGGGGGGGGGAGAATTGCGAATCCCGATGTATTTGTTAAGCGAGTTTTTGGTTGGCTTTATTTGTTAAGCGAAGCGAACATTCAGAGAAAATTCTGCTCTTTAAGTGAATTACTCTTTAAGCGAGGTGCTCTTTATGTGAGATTTGACTGTACTTGAATTTGTGATTTTACATGTTTTTATATGACGTGTTTGTAATCCACCCTGAGTCGCCCTGGTGAATAGGGCGGAATAGAAATTCAAAAATAAATAAATACTTGTGCTCAGCAAATCATTTTTCAAGACAATAGGAATACAGCTTGCTTCAAAAGGCAAGATGTGAGCTAAGTAACTGGTGTTGGCATATCAGAGAGTAAACAAAACAAGACAAAAATGTGGTGGCCCCTTAAAAACTCCTGTATTTTAATGTTAGCTTTCATGGATCAAATGCAGCTTCTCCAGTGGCTTAGTGGTTAACATGCTGAGCTTGGAGACTGGAAGGTCGGGTTTCAATGCCTGAGGGCTGGCTGCACTTGGGGACATGAAAGGAGCCTCATTCGGGCATCCCCTGAGTAGAGTTTCTCCAGCAAAACTCCTTTCAACCCAAAGTAATCTCTGACATGAAATTATTATATGGATAAAATCCACTTTGTCAGACATAAGAGTGAGACTTCATGGCATCATTTTATACACTTTATCTTTTGCAGCCAACCTCTTGTCCTTTTCATGAAGTTATCTCTATCCAGCTTGTACCTTGTCCCCCAGCACACCTTTGTAAAGATAAGAGAAGTTTCAGATGTAGTGGTGATGAAGGTAATAGGTCCAAGCAGGTTTATAGTCTCATACCCCTGTAAAATTGGTTAGTCGGTCGGAACATAAACTTAGCTGTTCAGTGCCATCTGCATTCTGTCCCCTCTATTAATGTTAATAGTGTGAGATCAGGGCTGGATCCAGGCAATACTAGCAGGCATTACAATCATTTGCACAGCATGGCATTAGCCTGATTTCATGAACAATCTGAAAAGGTTTGCTTGTTCCCCACTTGTCTCCAAGTATTCAGAATGAATACAGTGGAATGAGTTAGTTTTCTCTCATTGGAACTATTGCAGTGCCAAATAGAGTTGCTTCATCAAATCACAAGTGTCATAATCACTGCACAATTCCTGATTGGCTGGAATCACAGAGGGAAGAAGGACTGTAGAAGAAAGAAGAAGTTATGTGAAGGTAACAGAAAATGTCTTGATTTGAACAAGACTTCCTACTAATAACTAGTGCATAAAGGAGATGTAAAGACTATCTTGCAGTGACTCATAGTTTGATAGGAATCTCAAATGCCCAGCTAGTGATTCAAGTAACATCCTCTATCCACATTTTGTAGGATCGAGACAGATAAGCAGGCATTAAATTCAGTGGTTTCACCTGCTAAAGACATGTAATGGGTTAATAAGAATAAAGAACTAAACATTAATATCTCAGTGAATCAAATAACATTTTTTCCATTTGTATCTTCAGCCATTTGATTTTATTTAAAAAAATTTAGCTGTACTGTTAATACTTTAGTGTAGAAATCATAGTAAGTTCTTCATATATAATTAATGAAATTTCTTGTACTGTATTAGTTCAATTGTGAAATAGTAGGATGTGGCAATTTTCCTTGCTCCTGGCATCTATAAACCTCATTCCTTCTGTTTGTTTTAATGAATGTACAAGTTAGACCAAAGAGAAGCATTTTTAAAAAGTCTGTAAATGAAGTGTTAACAAAATTGGCAAATAATGCAGGTTTTTTTATTCATGTACAGTGCTTGCTGCCTGAAATTGTTCTCCTGAAAGTATGTCTCTGGTAGAAGTGTAACATTTACGACTATCAGAGAATAAACAAAACAAATATGCTGTAGCACTTTGAAGACTAACTGTTTAATGTAAGATTTTGTGAATCAAGTCCACTTCATCAGACTTGATCCACAAGAGCTAATATTAAACATTTAGTCTTCAAAGTGCCATAGCAGTTTTGTTTCGTTTATTCTCTGATATGCTTGAAACAGACTAACATGGCTACTATTTTAAAGAAAAGACTGTGAAACAGTTTTTAGTTCTTGATTCAGCAAATGGCAGTTTTTAGTTGTTGAGAGAGCAGTTGATCTTGACATAATTTTCACTTTGGAAGTATTGAAAGTTGAAATTTTACTTTAGTAAAGATGTGTACAATTTCTTTTTTCAAGGGGAGAAAGAATAGCCTTGTTTCTTCTATTCACTGAAGAAAAAGGAGCTATTGCGTGATTTGGAATCAGATTTCAGTTAAAAATTAATTCTGCTGTGGCTTTCCTGTTACCACTCATACCACTTAAGTTGTATTAGGGGTGTATTGCTGTTTTGGTTGTTCTAATTTTATTTATAGTATATTCTTTGGTATAGAGATGGAATTGGTACGGTAGCTCCTGCAATTAGTCATGTTATTCATACACTTGTGCGGTTGATGACTGTTTTTGTCTTATTGTTGTGAACATTTGCCTGAAGAATTTGTATTACTCTGAAATAGGCTTTTTAAAAACTTTAGTGTTATCTTCCCAGTACAGCAATAACAGTGCCTTGATATCATTAAGATGCTCTTCCTGCTCACTGGAAACTTTTCTGTGAAGCTAGAAAAGGAGTATGTCTCAGACTAACACAGAGGCCATGATGCTTCTTGTATCCAGCATAGAATGTTGTACAGTTTTTACATTAATTAAGAATGATGCCATCTGATTTCAGAGCAATAGCGCTATTGTTTAAGGAGGCCCATTATCTGATATGAGGACTATTTTTTAGGGTTAATGGTGTAATGAATATTTCACAGGCTAATATGGTAACATCAGTAGTATGATTTGGATTTAGAAATGTCTTGTCAATTGAAGATTGCCATTGTTGAAAGGCAGCTGATGTCTTTTTAACATGTGCTTGACACCTTTTTGTTTTAGTGTGTGTGTTACAAAATAGCTTTGTGATCTCAGTAAATATAGATTGTTTGAAGTACACTTTATAGACAGGCTGGGAAGCTGCAACCAATTACCATTTTGTTCTGATATCTTGTTTCTCACTTTTATATGATTTTTATGGATGCATAAAACAGCTCTCAGAATGACTTGGGGAGAGAAGGGGACACAGAATCATATAAATAGTACCTCGGAGGCTGCAGCAAGCCAAAATGCCAAGATTCGAATCCCGACATTTTGGCTTCCTGTAGTCTCCGGGGAGGTGGGGAAACTTTGGAAATAGCTTGGATCAGGTCTCCCAAAGTCCCCGGAGCCAGCAAGGGGGGGGGGGGGGTCAGAGAGCCTGAAATGGGTAAAAAAGATTTATCCCCTGTCACCTCCGGGGAGGTTGGGGGACCCAATCCATGCTGTTTCTGGAGTTCCCCCACCTCCCCGGCCAGTGCAGCAAGCCAAAATGTCGGGATTTGAATCTCGACATTTTGGCTTGCTGCAGCCTCTAGGGAGGTGGGGAACCTTCGGAAATAGCTTGGATTGGGTCCCCAGCCTCTCATAAGAAGCCCACCCCCAACCTGGATAGCTAAGCCCCCTAGCAAGCCGGGGTGTGTGTGATTCTGAACAGAAGCTAGGAAAACTTTTTCCTAGCTTCTGTTCAGAAAACCTCTGTCTGGCTTGCTAAGGGACTTAGCGATCCATGCAGGGCGGGTGGGTCTTAAGAGAGGCTTGGGATCCTTTTCCCATCCACTCTTAAGAAGCCCCCCCCCCCCGGATAGCTAAGCCCCTTAGCAAGCCAGGCGTGGAGCCTGATTCTGAAAAGAAGCTAGGACACTTTTTCCTTGCTTCTGTTCAGAAAACCTTCTGGCTTGCTAAGGGACTTAGCGATCCAGACTGGGGTGTCTTAAGAGAGGCTTGGGGCCCTTTTTCCAGCCTCTCTTAAGAAGCCCCGCCTGAATAGCTAAGCCCCTTAGCGGGGGCTAAGGAAAACTTTTTCCTAGCTTCTGTTCAGAAAATCTCCGTCTGGCTTGCTAAGGGACTTAGCTATGCCCGGGGGGGGAGGGCGAGCTTCTTAAGAGAGGCTTGGGACCCTTTTCCAGCCTCTCTTAAGAAGCCCCCCCCCCCAGCCTGTATAGCTAAGCCCCTTAGCAAACCAAGCAGGGGGCCCTGAGTCTGAAAATCTCCTTCTGGCTTGCTAAGGGACTTAGTGATCCAGGCACGGGGGAGGGGCTTCTTAAGAGAGGCTTGGGAGCAAGCCACGCAGGGGGGCCTGATTCTGAAAAGAAGCTAAACGAGGGAGCAGATCTTTTAAAACAGCACTTTATAAAGTTTTAAAAAGTTTAAAAATGCTGTATGGTTTTGTTCCCCTAAAGTCAGGGTGGTTTGTCATGTTTTTGCTATGTAGAGTTGTGTTTTTACCTTTTAAACAAGCACTTTATAAAGTTTTAAAAAGTTTAAAAATGCTGTACAGTCAAACCTTGCATAACGAGCATTTCGCTTAGCAAAAAACTCACGTAACAAGCAAATTTTTTGCTAAGCAGTCTGACTCGCATAACGAATTTTTCACATTGCAAGTCAGACTTTTCCCTATGGAAAATGTTTCGCTATGCGAGTTTTCCCCATGGAAATGCTTGTTATGCGAGTTTTTCCATAGAGAAAAGTCCGACTTGCATAGTGAAAAATTAGTTATGCGAGTCTGACTCGCATAGCGAATTTTTCACATAGTGAGCAGCCTCGCAGAACGCATTAAATTGGTTATGCAAGGTATGACTGTATGGCTTTGTTCCACTAAAGTCAGGGTGGTCTGGCATGTTTTCGTAATTTATTTACCCTTTAGACAATTATTTCTTAAAGTTCTTTAAGGTTCCAGCATGTCTCCTTGACTTTCCCTTGAGCTCTTTGTTGTTTACAATGTATCTCTATGGAGTTGACGTAATCTGAGTGATCTGCATAGGATTTTAACATCTGATGCATGATGAGGCTAAAAATCGGATAACGTTAAGACTTGTGGAACCAAGTCTTAACGTTATCCGAGGTATTATTGTATATTACTTTGAATTTGCTGAGTCTATGGGGGTTCAAAGAAGGTTTCCTTTTTCTTCTACTTTTTCCTTGATACACCATAGAACAAGTAAGTAAAAGTTTTTGGCTTTAGTGAAATGGCAGTGTTGGATTTCCACCAAATTATTGTGAAGGAAGGATCCATGCTAAAATATGAGAGGAAACACAAGATAGGAACCTATGGGGCCAAAGTGTTGGCTATTTAAAACTTCTAAGAGCTTTGTCTCAAACATACATGAAAAAATTAGTCTTCTCAGAGAGTATCTCAAATAAAAGCTAAACTATCTTGTGTTCTTCAGCCACATTCTGAGCCAAATACATAGGCTGCAGTATTAGGGTAGCTTTCCAGCTTTCCACTACTCTATTCTGAAGGACTCAAGAACATGCGTGCACCCCTAAATATTGAGTGGGAAATTTAGCATAATTTATGACTTTGCTTATGTTTTACATTTCAGTATATGTGTATGATGTTCCAAGAGTCTTTTGCTTAGTCTCTGATGTCATGATTGTGAAGTTTCTGTATACAAGTTGTACCTCGCTTAAAGAGCATAATGCGTTCCACACAGTGGTGGGATGTCAAAAAATTTACTACCCCACCGTGACATCATCACATTGTGGGCGGAGCTAATATCATGACCTCATGACATGGGCGGAACCAATGTCATGACATCATGATGTTGTGGGCAAGGCCAAAGAAAAAATAAAAATAAAATAAAAATAAGCGTGCGCGCGCACACACACACACACCCTGGGGACAGGCTATAGGGAGCTTCAGGCTAGCAGCTTCTCTTCCTCCTGCCTGCTTGTAGGCGTGCATGCACACCAAGTTCTTGACGCGCATGCGTCGTGGGGGAACCAGTGAAAAGGTAAGCCCCGAAGGTGGTTCCCCCCAAAAGCTGCTACCAGTTCTCCAGGACACTGGGAAAAATTACTACCGGTTCTGGCGAACTGGTGCGAACCTGTTACATCCCATCACTGGTTCCACAGGATTGCTCTTTAAGTGAAACACCATTGTAAATGACCAAGGGGGAGGGGGATTGCAAACCCCGATTTATTTGTTAAGCGAGTTTTTGGTTGGTTTTATTTGTTAAGTGGAGCAAACATTCAGAGAAAATTCTGCTCTTTAAGCGAATTACTTTTTAAGCGAGGCATTCTTTATGCGAGGTTTGACTGTATGTGCAGTTAATAAGAAACATCACTATGTGGTGGCCAAAGAGATATATTGAATCTCTATTATATGCTTGTTGAGGTTGTTTTTTTTAGTCTTGTTAGCTTTATTCAGAAAATTAGTATGCTCTTCAATGAGAAGTAGTCTATCATTTCCCCCCAAATGTTTGTGTTGTGCTGTGGCTCAGTTTTGTCACTTGTTTTCTAATGTTGATACAGTGGTATAGAATCTTTCCATTGGTGTACACATGTATTGTTTGTCTAAACATTTGGTTGAGCTTCTTTAGAAGAACTGTCTTTATCTCCTCAAACTAAATGGATAGAAATTTGTGATCTATGACAACCCACATGAACAACCAAACTGTGATTGGCGTCCCCAATTTGAGAGAAAACAAATCATTTTGGGATTCTATGTTTGTGTGAGTTGGATGGGTGGTGCAGAAGGAACACAATCTCAAAGGCAACAGGGCCATTTTTCCTGATCCACAAGCATACATTGAAGGGAACCAGATAGGTTCATCTTGCTCCAATGGTATATATTCTCTTTGAATTTGATGAAGTTTTTTAAAAAATCAAACCTATCATTGTGTCAGTCTTTATAGCAGTGTTTCCCAAACTATGTTCTGCAGAACACTGGTGGACTTCAATTCCCAGAAGTCTAAGTCAGTTCCCAAAGCACTGGTCAGCCAATGTACTGACTTAGGCTTCTGGGAATTGAAGTCAACCAGTGTTCTGTGGAATATAGTTTGTGAAACGCTGCTTTATAGTGTTATCATTCGACAGAATTTTCCAAGACTCCATCTGTTGTTACAGTAAGGGCCCTGTCCAACATACGGTATCTAAGTATACATATACAGTAATACCTCATATAACATTAATATCGAATAACACGAAAATCGCATAACATCAAGGAATCTGGGGGGAAGAATTGCATCAGATAACATTAAGATCCTATGGGATGCTTCAGATAACAACCGCGAAAGCCTGTGTGGTTACAATGTATCTCTATGGATCCCATAGAGGATCAGATAACACGAAAAATCATATAACACGAAGACTTGTGGAACCAGGTTTTAGTGTTATATGAGGTTTTACTGTACATGCACACTGCTGTCAGTTTCAGTGTGTTGTTTCCAGGAGTTGACAGGTCTGGTCATTTCTGTAATCATATTTCTGGATATATAATAAAGCTTTTTTATTACATAACTCCCCATGTTTAAATGTAAATATGTTTATTGTGCCATGATGCTAAACATTCATTAGTATTTAGAGCTAGTGAAAATTTATCAGATTTGCTGTGTTGTGCAGATTTGAGTGATTAGATGATGAAATATGAATAAAGTATACAGTAATACCTCGCATAGCGAAAAACTCACTTAACAAGCAGACCTTTCCCCAAAAGGTCTGCTTCCTTGAACGAGAAAAAACCCGCTTAACAAGAAGCTTTGCATTTGCGGGGTGTTTCGAAATGCGACGGGGGACTCCCCAGCCACGTTCCAAAACATCCCGCAGACTAGAGCATGCCGGCTGGGTATTTTGGAACACAGCGGGGAGTCCCCTGCCCACGTTCCAAAACGCCCAGCTGACAGGTGGCTTGGCTACAGGTTGTTTTGGAACGCAGGCGGGGGGCTCCCCGCTGCATTCCAAAACACCCTGCAGATGCACGGCGCACGTCAGCTGGGCTTTTGGGAAGAGTGCGGGAAAGATCCCAACACCCCAAACACCCAGCCTCTGCACCTCGCGTGTCAGCAGGACATTTGGGAAGGCTGTTGGGATCTTTCCCGTACTCTTCCCAAACGCCCTGCAGACGCACACACGTCAGCTGGGGGGTGGAAGGGTACGGGAAATATCCCAACACCCTTCCAAAATGCCCTGCCTCTGCGCCTCGCACATCAGTGGGGTGTTTTGGAAGGATGTTGGGATCTTTGTACCCTTCCAAACCCCCCCCCCCGGCTGACGTGCAAGTGTTTGCGGGGCGTTTGGAAAGGGTACGGGAAAGATGATGATGATGATGATGATTATTATTATTATTATTATTATTATTATTATTATTATTATTATTATTATTATTATTATTATTATTATTATTATTATTATATTTCTGTGCCGCTCTACTTGGTAAAAAACAACTCAGGGCGGCTTACAGAATCCACCAATATCAAAGTTACAATATAACAAAAATACACTAGGATAAAATATAACAGAGCAATAAGTACAGTAAGGTAAAGGTAAAGGTTTCCCTTGCTCGAAAGCCAGTCATATCCGGCTCTAGGGGTCAGTGCTTATCTCTGTTTCAAAGACGAAGAGCCAGCGCTGTCTGATTCTTCAGACATTTCCATGGTCATGTGGCAGGCATGACTAGACACCGGAGCGCACGGAACGCTGCTACCTTCCCACTGAAGTGATCCCTATTTATCTACTTGCAATTTCTTGCTTTCGATAGATCAACCTCTCATAACTATTAATACACAATAAACCCAAACAAACCAATCCACAGTGTCCCCAACAGAGCCCAATCTCAATGTTCATAGCTCGGGCTCAACGTCTGCAGATGGGAACAATGACTGTGGTGGCAGAAGCGCATTTTGAGGCCAACCGGCCCTGCTCCAAAAGCCAAGTCCCAGCTTTTCATCCCCTGGGCATGGGTGGGGCCTGGGGTTGCAGTAGGTGTCCTCGGCCAAACAGCGGGTCGGTGGGCCATCTCTTCTGTGAGGAGCTGGCTCGGCCCTTTATCCCCTGGCCATAGGTGGGACCTGGGGGAAAGACGGCAGGTGTTGGCGGGCCATTTTCTGGCAACTCCCGGTGGCAGCGAAACACTGATCTTTTGAAGCCACCGGGCTCCACAGCTGAGCCCTGTTTCTCCCAGGAGGCTGGTGTAAGGAGGCAGGAGTCCTGGCAGCAGCAGCAGCAGGGCGTTTGGGAAGGGTGTTGGGATCTTTCCCGTACCCTTCCTAAACGCCCTGCAGACGCGCGCACGTCAGCCCGGGGTGGTGGTGGAATGGTATAGGAAAGATCCCAACACCCTTCCAAAACGCCCTGGCTCTGCACCTCGCGAGTCAGCAGGGTGTTTTGGAAGAGTGTTGGGATTTTTCACGTACCCTTCCCAAATGTGAAGATAAGCGAAACATAGGGAAATGTTTTTGCTTAACGAATAACTCTTATAACGAGCAACTGCATGGAACGCATTATGCTCATTATGCGAGGTATGACTGTACTTTCAGCCTCACTTAAATGTGTCATGTATGTTTGTAGGTCATACCTGATCTCTCTTTCAAATAAATGCCTGTATAATTTGACTTGCTTTAGCTGAGGAATGTGTGCCCAAACATTTGTGTTTTTTCCTTGCTAGCTAAGAGTTAGGAAAAAACTCTCCAGTTTTTTTAGACCTAAAGACTGCCATTCATCTTAAGATGTCACTCTTAATTTTTACCACATATTTGACAATGTTGTTCTTATAACTCACTTAAAATAAGCCTAGCACTGTAGTGGCTTTTTCTGATCCATCTATTGAAAACCAAAATTACAGCATTTTGGCTGTCAGATGTATGAACAATTTCTAATGAAAAGCACTGCTTTATACGAAATATAATGTGCTATAGCATTTTATTGTTCTTTTATTTCATGTAATTCCTCTTATTAAAATGTTTAAATGAAAAATGCCCTATTGTGCTGATGTGCAGATTATATACCGTATTTTTTGGACCATAAGACACACCTGACCATAAGACACACCCAGTTTTTACAGCAGGAAAACAAGAAAAAATGGGCATGCATGCTGGTTCCCCCCAACCCAAGCACCGACCGTGTGCTGTGATTGATCTCACAGCACGTGATCGGCGCGGGGAGGAACGGGAACGCGTGCCGTTCCCCCCCAACCCAAGTGCAGATCGATCACAGTGCATGGTCGGCGCTTGGGTTTGGGGGAACTGTTGTGTGCGCCTTTTCCTCCCCCCAACCCAAGCGCCGATAGCACTGCAGGGGCAGTGTGGCTGGGAAGCCGACCGGGGACTCCCCGTTTACCTTCCCAGCCACGCCGCTCCTGCTCTCCCCCCCCCCCCACTTTCTGGGGAGAGAACTACGTCTTGTGGTACAAAAAATATAGTAACTATATGATTCATTTTTGCTATTGATCTATGGAAGACAATTTCTGATTCTTTTTTAGTGCCTCTTTCTGGTTTTGACACTTAATACACCATATCTCAATTTAGAACTACATATTGGAACTAATAGGTAAGAAGAACAGATTTTAGGTTTTCTCTGTGTTTTGGGTTAAAATATCTTAAATTTTGCAGTGAATTTTGCGCAAAATCTCTTTGGGCTGTTAACTACCTTGCTGTTATATTAACTGCTGAATATAGAAGTGAAAAGTATAGCTAGTTATTTTATTTATTTATTATATTTATGCCACACCCCTCTAGGAAAATTTCTTACTCTGGGCGGCTAACAACATAAAACTCACACGTTAAAAACAATCACACATTTTAAAATTTACATATGTGTACATCAAAAACAAGAAACCCTAAAAGAAAAACCTATTGGTGCCAGAGAGAGACAGAATAAATTTATGATTCCTGATGTCAGAGTGTCTGAATTTATTGAGTGCATTGTACACACTTTGATAGCATAATTTATACAGCATTTGAAAACTATTCTAAATTTAATCTGGTCCAGAATAGAACTTCATTGTTATAGTTGCTGGACTGTTGGAAGATATTGTTCAGTATTTTATCCATCTGCTTTGGCTCCAAGTACACTAATACCTTGGATAACATTATGACTTGGTTCCAATAGTCGTAACATTATCTGGTTTTTAACGTGTGATGCATCGATCGCACAACATTTAAAAAAAAGTCCTTTTCCGAAGAGGAAAGGGAACATAGGGGCATCCGGTTTGCATGGGGAGGCACCTCCAGCCAGCTCGATCTTAAAGCGGGCAGCCTGCACGGGCTGCCTGCTTTGGGATCGGGCTGGCTGGGGGTGTCAGGCACCTCCAGGAAGCCCGATCTTAAAGCAGGTAGCCTGCTCGGGTTGCCTACTTTGGGATTGCGGTGGCTGGAGGTGCCTTGCCTGACACCCCCAGCCACTCCACCCCAAAGCAGAGAGCCCGTAGAGACGGTTTGGCTGGGGCGGGGAACAGGAGTGCGTGCCTGATCTCCCCCCAACCAAACCAGGGATCTAAGCCTTGATAGACCTCTGCCCCAAAGCCTGCAGGGCTGGTCTCTAGCCTTGCAGGCTTTGGAGCAGAGATCAACATCAGGGAATTTGAGGCAAACAGTTGCATTGCACAACGTTATCTAAACGTTGTGCAATGCAAATATTTGCCTCAAATTCCCTGGCATCCGATTTTAACGTTATCCGAGGCAATCGTTATCCGAGGTATCACTGTACCTGTCTGCCCAGTTCAGAGAGTTGTTCCTAATTTCCATTATCTTTAGTAGTTCAAAATTAGACTACAGTATCTTTCTTAATTTTTCTGGCTTGCATTTCCTTCAGTTTTATTCAACACGAGTAGCCTCATTTATGAGTAAAAAGTAATCTAGTTGAGCAAAAAGAAGGTAAACCAAAGGTTCAGCAGATTGGCAAAAGAGAAATAACGTACAGTATTTCATTTGTTCACCTTACTGTCTTATATATTACTGATCTTGTATGTTTTTGGAAGCTAAAGAGGATTGGGCTTGATTAGCACTTAAATGGGATGCTGCCAGGAAATACCAAAATCCCTTGGTAAAACTAGGAAAAACTAGCTGGAGAGCTGAAGATAGTATTGAGCTAGAGGCAACAATTATTTGGCTTAACAAAAAGCAGCTTCATGTGTCTTGTACTGGATATGAGGCATTCAGGAAGGCAAATTTGGGAACATGCTGAGAGAAGGGCATTCCCTTTCTTATGTGTTCACAGATTACGTGAGTGTAAGTGCTTATGGAGGCTGTGAACAGCAAGCCACTCAGATATTTTGGTTATAGTTGGCTTAGAAGCTGGTTGGTGTACAAACTCTTCATATTTGCAATCTTTCAGCATGAAAATGTCCTCTTGTAACACATTGCTATTAAAAATAATGTGAGAATCTGCTGTTTCTTTGATATACAGTAAAACACTGGACAACGATTGGATCGGATAATGCTAAAATCGCATAACGTTGAGTAATCTGGGGAGGAGAATTGGATCGAATAACGTTAAGGTCCTATGAGATGGATCGGATAACAACTGCTAAAGCCTGTGCGGTTACAATGTATCTCTATGGAGCTTTAACGTTATCGGATCCATCCCATAGGATTTTAACATGGATCGGATAACACTAAAAATCGGATAACACCAAGACTTGTGGAACCAAGTTTTAGTGTTATCTGGTGTTTTACGGTACAGTCAAACCTCGTATAAAGAGCACCTCGCTTAAAGAGTAACTCGCTTAAAGAGCAGAATTTTATCTGAATGTTTGCTTTGCTTAACAAATAAAACCAACCAAAAACTCGCTTAACAAATAAATCGGGGTTTGCAATCCCCCCCACAATTGGTCATTTACAATGGTGTTTCGCTTAAAGAGCAAACTCACTTAAAGAGCAATCCTGTGGAACGCATTATGCTCTTTAAGCAAGGTATGACTGTATATCTCTGCTAACAAGCACTCTTTCTTTTACCTAGCTTGGTTGGCCATTCAACTTCACTTCTCTCTCCGACCCCTGCAAGTAATTGACATAGCTTAAATTTGGCTCTTCATTAATGGATCTACATTCCTGGTGAGGGCTTACGTTTCAGTACTTGAACAAGAGCCAAAGCTTGTTGAAACAGCTGTTTGGTTTCCTATGAGGTTACAGCTTCTTTTTCCTGGAAGATGCTACTCAGAAGCAATGCACAAACACATACTGGCATTAAGAGTCATGTGTGCTGCACACATTGCATGTATAATTCCGGGGATATTTTTCCTTGCATTCACAGTTCCAGGAATTTATTCATTTTTAAAAAAGTTAAATACTTCTTACATCTACTGTTCTCAATCATTTACTAATCATATGTCTATCAAAAATAAACATGCAAATAGTAACTGACTGGGTCCAATAATACATGCAAAAATATAGAATATCATGTGTTTGGTAATACAGTAAAACACCGGATAACGATTGGACCGGATAACGCTAGAATCGGATAACGATGCAAGATTTTTGGAAAAACCTTGCATCAGATAATGATTCTGGATAACGATCCTTTAGTGTTATCTGAGCCAATCGTCTGGGGTGGGTGGGGGTGGATTGGGTAGCACGCATTTCCTCCCGACCATACTGTGCTCACAACAATTCTTGCAATCGCAGTAGGGTCCAGGGGAAAGGCTTCACCCAAGCTGAACCAAGCTGCAGCTAGGGATCACCAGCTGCAACTCAGTTTGGCTTGGGTAACAATTCCCCCCCCCCCCCGGCACCTCTTCTCACCACCCGACACAACCCTTAGCAAGTGCTAAGGGTCGTGTCAGGTGGCAAGACAAGGAGCACAATCGGGCACCTCTTCTCGCCATCCGACACGAGCCTTAGCGCTTGCCAAGGCTTGTGTTGGGTGGCGAGACAAGGCGCCCACTCGCATGCCACAAGGGACAAACCGTGCGGTTTGTCCCTTGTGGCACGCGAGCGGGCGCCTTGTCTCACCACCCGACTCAAGCCTTAGCGCTTGCTAAGACTTGTGTAGGGTGGTGAGAAGAGTTGCTCGATCGCGCGCTACAAGGGACAAACCCGTGCGGTTTGTCCCTTGCGGCGCGCGAGTGGGCACCTTGTCTCGCCACCCGACACGAGCCTTACTGCTTGTCAAGGCTTGTGTCGGGAGGCGGGAAGAGGTGCCCGATCATGTGCCACAAGGGACAAACCGCGTGGTTTGTCCCTTGTGGCGAGCAGGCACCTTGTCTCGCCACCCGACACGAGCCTTAGTGCTTGCCAAGGCTTGTGTCGGGTAGTGAGATGAGATGCCCGCTTGCGCACCACAAGGGACAAACTGTGCGGTTTGTCCCTTGTAGCGCGAGAGCGATCGCCTTGTCTCGCCACCCGACTCGAGCCTTAGCGCTTGCCAAGGCTCGTGTCGAGTGGCGAGAAGAGTTGCCTGATCGCGCACTACAAGGGCCTTTGTGGCGTACAGCAGACGCCTTGTCTCGCCACCCGACTTGAGCCTTAGCGCTTGCCAAGCCTCATGTCAGGTGGTGAGAAGAGTTGCCCGATCGCATGCTACAAGGGACAAACCGCGCGGTTTGTCCCTTGTGGTGCGCGAGCTTGCTAAGGCTCGTGTCGGGTGGCAAGAAGAAGTTTGCCCCCGAAGTCAAGCTGGCCCTAGGCTAGCAATCGCTAACCTAGGGTCAGTTTGACTTCAGGGACAACCTGCGCAGTTTGTCCCTGACGGCATGGCTTTTTTTTTTTTTAGCGTTTTTCGATGCATGCATCAGACAACGCTAAAAACCAAGTCAGAACGTTATCCGGGGTATTACTGTACTATGCAAAGACAATATATGGTAGATTTTCTTTTATGACTGGAAGGCGGAATATCAGCAATTTAAAACCCGAGTACTGCACGACGGAGTGAGCTCCTGTCTCTGTCCCAGCTTCTGCCAACCTAGCAGTTTGAAAGCAAGAAATTACAAGTAGATAAATAGGTACCATTTCAGTGGGAAGGTAAACAGCATTCTATGCACGTCGGTGTCTAGGCATGCTTGCCACATGTCCATGGAAACATCTGCAAATGCTGACAGCGTTGGATCTTCAGCTATAAAACAGATGAGCACTGAATCCTAGAGTCAGATATGACTGGCTTTCGAGCAAGGGTGACCTTTATATTTACTAGAACTGATAGGAATGGACAGAAGGAACAGGGTAGTTTCAGCTCCATAATTAGTATTTTTATTCCAAATAACCAGCCAAAGTTAAGGGAAGTTGTGCATTTATCATATATACTGTATTTGCTGTTGTATAAGACCTACTCTCCTCCCCCTTAAAATACACTGGGAAAATGGAGTCCATCTTGTACTGTTTATAGGGGGCTATTTTGGTAATAACGGGGTGCATCTTATACTTGGATGCTTCTTATATGCCGGCAAATACGGTATTCATTCTGATTGTGTATAAATAGACAAATCTATTTAAACCAAAAGCAGACAAAAGAATGATTTGGAACCATCCTATCTAAGGGAGTGTCTCTTCCTCAGACATTATACCCATAGCACCCAGATGTTTGAACTTTGAATGTTCGCTCTTAGAGAGGTTTAAAAAAAGTTGTTGCCAAGTTGAGACCTTTTTCAACCATAGCCCCCTTCCTCTGGAATGAATTGCCAGTGGGAGAAGAAAAGTGTCTTCATTGCTAGCTTTTAATAAGACTTATTTATTACATAAGGCTTTCCCTGGCTGTTAATACTAGTTTTTGGATTGCAATGTGATTTGCTGTGAAGCTCTTATTTGCTGCTATTGCTACTTTTATTGATGTTTTTATTGTAGTTGAATAGAATAGATGTGGATTATATTCAAAATGATATTTTATCTATTTCTAATGCAATAAGTTTGCATGTTGGTATATAGGTTTTTATGTTTTCCTTTTAAATGGTTTTTATGTTTTTTGTTATAGAATTTTATGTTTTGCCTTGTATAGTTGCTTTATTTATTGTTGTTTTTGATGTTATTACATGTTTGCGTGCACCAGAAGGGTAGGGTATAAAAGCAATAAAAACAAAAGAAAACTCACTTGTAATTGATATAGGGCACTTAAAAAAATTTCATGGTTCTACCTTTTAATATTATATTTCTTTTAGTGTTAAAGGATGTTTATCCTTTTTACCATTCTTCCAGCAGTAATTTTCCTTCTTGTTTGTTGAATGAAAAGTGGATAGCAGGGCTGACTGGCAAAACCTGGTTCTTGGAAGACTGGGGTTTGTTGGACACTGAAGTCACTGTGATTTGAGATTCCTCACATGTACATTAATCAATATGTCTGGTTGTTTTTTTATTTTAAAATAACAGTGGGAATCAGTAGGCTTTAAGAAGGCAGATGGAGAAAGTGGACTGGGGTTAGCAAGAGTTGCTAAAAGAACCCTTACAAATCTTTCTCTCTTTATATCTTGAAAATTTAACAGGAATAAGTGCAAAGTTCTATATCTAGAAAGAAGAAACCAAATGCACAGTTATAGGTTGGGGAATATTTGGCTCAGTAGTGCTGCTCAGTGAGTTAAGTATTTTGCTGCAGAACCAGAGGTTGAGAGTTTAATTTCTCGCTGCCCCCTGTGTGTCCTTGGATAAACTGTGCAGTCCCAGGATTATCCCAGAAGAAGGAAATGGTGAACCACTTCTGTGTACTCTTTGCCTAAAAAATCCTGGAAGGTTTTGCTGTAAGTGAATTGACTTGATGCACAATTATGCGAGAAGGTGCTTGGAATTGTAGACTACAGACTGTGAATGAACCAGCAGTGAGGTGTGGATGTAAAAATGGTATATGGTATTTTACCTACATAAACAGAAATACAGCCTCCAAAGCACATGAACTACTAGTTCGCTTCTATTTGACATTGTTAATGTATGTATTGTGTTCAGTTCTGAACCCCACACTTTAAGAAGGATGTTGAAAAACTAGAATAGATATTCAAATGAGAGCAACATGGATGATCAGGGGACCAGAAACAAAGTACAGTACAGGTACTGTGAGGAATGACTGAACAAGATTTGTTTAGTCTTGTGAACAGGAGACTAAGGGAAAATATGATAGCACTTTTCAAATGCTTGAAAAATTATTTTACAGGGGGAGGCAGTACCTGTTCTCAATCATTCTAAAGTGCAGAAATGTGATAATGGTTTCAGGTTACAGGAAGACAATTTTTGGCTGAATATCAAGAAGAGCTTCTTAAGTCTTGAGAGCAGTATGGCAATGGAGTTAATCGCCTTGGGAGATGGTGAGCTCTTCACACTGGGTATTCTGGAGAAAGTTAAACAACCACCTGTCAGATATACAATAAAACTTCGAGTTACAAATAAAATCAGTTTCATGGCCTTGTTCGTAACTTGAATTTGTCTGTAACTCGAGGCATCCCCATTCGGATAAAGAAAAAGCCCCACCCCCGCCCTCCAAAAATCAAAATAGACCTTCCCTGCCCTCCAAAAATCAATCAAACCACCCAAAAAACAACAGTAGCATTGAAAGGAAATCATGCATAAGCAAAAATGTTGTTCCTTACCTTAAATAAGCTTTGAAAATTGACAGAAAAGTCAGAAAAATCCAGCAAGAAACAGCAACAGGCAGCCATTTTCACGCTGAAACTCCAGACAAAGAAATCACTCCAAACACTGTACTGCCACCTACAGGAGTCAGAAAGGCTGCATGTTTATAAAATATACACTTCCAGGGCACAATGCACTCTGGGAAATCAGATTATGTAACCTGAAGCAAACCCATAGGGGAAATGGCGTTTTTGCTTCACTGGAGACAACACAGAGGAAAAATAATTCATTCATAAATTGGGGCATATTCGTAACTTGAGGCATGGATTTCAGTGCAGAACCAGTTCATAAGTCGAACTATTCTTAAGTAGGGGCATTCGTAGATTGGGTTTTACTGTACTTCCACTTGGATTCCTGTGTTGAGCAGCAGAGTGGCCTTAGAGGCTGCCTTCAGCTCCATTAGTCTTCTTACTCTGTGAGTTGCTATTGCCTATTTTCAAGTTCCAAGAGTCCATAGATCTTCCTTTTGCCCTGGGATGGTTGGAGGAGTGATCCAAAAGCCAAAAATCAACACTGGATTGCTGGTGGTGGTTTTGATCCTATAGCAGCAATCCAGTGACATTCTTCAACTCTTAATAAAGCCTCCCCATCCTGCTCCCAAGTGTAAAGTTACATGGTGGGGAATGTTTGGTTCAGTAGTACAATTGAAGGGGTCTGGCCAGGTTATCATGCTATGGTAACAGAATAGACCATACTGCCAGCAGCTTAACGTGGAGTGTCAGGCAGCGGTTAACTAACCAGACAGCCCTGAGGACTAACAGCCTTGGGTGCTGAAGTCCACAGTTGAAGGTGATGGTTACCAAGTGGATTAAATCCCACTTGACTCCATCTTGATGGATGCCAGCAGTTTCATCAATACTGGCCTGGGGCTGATGAGGACTTGCATGCCAAAAGAGCTCAGGACCAGAAAGTGACTCGCAGAACTGGATGAGTGGTACAGGGGTCATGCTGGGATGTGGAAGGCAGATGAAAGGCCACAGCATTATGTTCGCAGGGCAGTCTTCATGGCTGATCACCATGATGATCACCTATATTTGGATTTGGATACGGCAGAAGAAGAAGTACAACTGAGTGAATTAAGTATCTGGCTGCAGAACCAAAGGTTGGGAGTTTGATTTCTTGCTGTCTCCTTTGTGTCCTTGAGTAGGCTACACAGTCCCAAGATGCCCCAGAAGAAGGAAATGGCAAACCACTCCTGAATAGTCTTTGCCTAGAAAATCCTGAAAAGTTTGCCATAAGTCAGAGCCTTTCATGGGAAGAAAGGAAACTGCCTCATACCAGGTTCTATTATTTGTCGAAATCAACATTGTCTTCTCTTGACTGGCAGTGGCTCCCTGTCTCAGGTTGATGTCTTCAACTATAACCTACAAAGTGTTCACTATACAAATGAGATATGTTTATCCATCACCTCTGTCAAATCTAGAATCTGTGTAAGGCAGAGTCTGGTTGATATTATAGTGAGACATTCTATAGGAACTTGGGCAGGAAATCTTGTTGCATCAAGAAGAAGAGAGGTTTGGCAGGTAAAACACCTCATTCCATTAGACCAAACAAGTTGAATCTGGAAGACAGCCTCTGAATGTCTGGAAATCCACATACAGTAATACCTCATATAACATTAGTATCGAATAACACGAAAATCGCATAACATCAAGGAATCTGGGGGGAAGAATTGCATCAGATAACATTAAGATCCTATGGGATGCTTCAGATAACAACCGCGAAAGCCTGTGTGGTTACAATGTATCTCTATGGATCCCATAGAGGATCAGATAACACGAAAAATCATATAACACGAAGACTTGTGGAACCAGGTTTTAGCGTTATATGAGGTTTTACTGTACTGTACAGTATTTAGGTTATTAGAAGGGTTATGATGTTTGAGCACATATTCTATGAGTAGGCTCAGTAGCACATGTATCCCATTTTCATCTCACCCAGAACTCAGTTTGAGTTTAGCTTCCAGGTTCTCCTTACATTTGTCTTCACTGTGTCTGGAATTTAGTCTTAATACTATTTGCAATAATGGTTGGATAGATTTGTAATTTTTAATATGTGAGCAAGAGCACCAGTAGAAGAAAGGAAGGTGAGGGGTGTGGACTGTATGGCCGCGCCTCACCCTTGTTGTGGGAGCTGTACTGGTTACCAGTATGCCTCTGGGTGCAATTCAAGGTGCTGGTTATCACCTTTAAAGCCCTACATGGTAGTGGACCAGGTTACCTAAGAGACACCATCACCCCAAGGTTATCTGCCCACCCCATGAGAGCGGACCAGAGGGGCTCTCTGAAGGTACCATCCATCAGAGAGGTTCACCTTTCCAGTACGAGAAAGAGGGCCTTCTTGGTATCTGCTCTGGCAATTTGGAACCTCCTGCCGACAGACCTTTGTCTTCAGCCAGAACTGTTAGTTTTTAGGAAAGGGCTGAAGACATGGCTGCTCTCTCTCTCTTTCTCTCTCTCTCTAATAAATGAAAGGCCAGTACCTAGAAAACTTTGGAAATAGTTCCCATAATTCAGAATCAGATTAATATCATGCAGTTACACCAGTGGATTCTCTCTCCCCCCCCCCCCCAATATTTGGCTGTGTATTGTGGAATAAATATGAAAGTTGAACTATTTTGTACAGGTGTATGCTTGCATTGATATCAGACCTATTGGAAAAGTGTATGAACTTTATTTTATATAACCACACTTTAGAATCTTATGAGGATAAATCTTCTCTGCAGGTTTGGGAATTTCATTCCAATTTGGATCCAAGCATTAGGCTTACAAATAAGGGTGTATTGTGGAATAAATATGAAAGTTGAACTATTATCTACAGGTGTATGCTTGCGTTGATATTAGATCTAATGGAAAAGTGTATGAATTTTGTTTTATATAACCACACTTAAGAGTCTTATGAGAGTAAATCTTCTCTGCAGGTTTGGGAATTTCATTCCAATTTGGATCCAAGCATTAGGCTTACAAATAAGGGTTCATTGTCTTCCCTGTGCTTAACAACATAGGAATTTCTCAATCCTGTTCATTAGTACATATCTGTAGATCAGCGATGGTTGTGTAGTAGGATGGAAGGCTGAGTAAACCTGGAACACATCAGGAGTGAACTCACAATGTCAGAAGTTTAGACTGCAGTACACTAGTACCTCGGGTAACAATGAGACTTGGTTCCACAAGTCTCGTCGTGATCCGGTTTTTAACGTTGTGTGATGCATTGATCGCACAACGTTAAAAAAAAGCCCTGTTTCCCTGGAGGCTGCAGCAAGCCAGAACGTCGGGATTTGAATCCTGACGTTTTGGCTTGCTGCAGACTTCAGGGAGGTGGAGGAAGTCCAGAAACAGCTTGGATAGGGTCTTCCAACCCCCCTGGAGCCAGCAGGGGGGGTCAGGAAGCCTGAAATGGGTAAAAAAAAGTCCTTTTTTACCCATTTCAGTCTCTCTGACCCCCCTGCTGGCTCCAGGGAGGTCGGAAGACACGATCCAAGATGCTTCCAAAGTTCCCCCACCCTCCTGGAGGCTGTAACAAGCCAAAACGTCAGGATTCAAATCCTGATGTTTTGGCTGGTTGCAGCCTCCAGGAGGGTGGGGGAACTTCAGAAATAGCACACATTGGGTCTCCCGACCTCCCTGGAGCCGATGTGCACTATTTTTGAAGTTCCCCCACCCTCCTGGAGGCTGCAACAAGCCAAATCATCGGGATTGAAATCCCGCGTTTTGGCTTGCTACAGCCTCCAGGGAGGTGGGGGAACTTTGGAAATAGCGAGGATTGGGTACCCGACCTCCCTGGAAATAGGTTTTAAAAAGTCCTTTTTTTTTAATACCCATTTTGGACTCTCTGACCCTCCTGCCGGCTCCAGGGAGGTTGGAAGACTCTATCCACAGCTGCAGGGTGGCTGGGGAAGCCGACGGGGACTCCCTGTCGGCTTCCCAAGCCATCCGCCCATGCCTCTGCAGCTGTGGGGTGGCTGGGGAAGTTGACGGGGGAGCCCCCGTCAGCTTTCCAGCCACCCTGCTGCTAAGAACGACTGCATCGGAAAAGGCTGACAGATCGTTGTCTGATGCAAAATTTCTTTAGAAATTTTGCATCGTTATCCAATGTTAGCGTTATCCGATGCAGTCGTTATCCGAGGTATTACTGTACAGTGGTACCTCGCTTAAAGAGCATAATGCGTTCCATGGGATTGCTCTTTAAGCGAGTTTGTTCTTTAAGCGAAACTCCATTGTAAATGACCAATTGTGGGTGGGGGATTGCGAACCCCGATTTATTTGTTAAGCGAGTTTTTGGTTGGTTTTATTTCTTAAGCAAAGCGAACGTTCAGAGAAAATTCTGCTCTTTAAGCAAGTTACTCTTTAAACAAAACGCTCTTTATGTGAGGTTTGACTGTACTACAGTTTAACCACTGTGCCATAATCTGTCTAAGAAACCAATCAGGTTTTTTTTTTAAAAAAACCTGTTAAAATGTTAGCTAAATCAGACAACAGACTTGTTGTTGTTCAGTCGCACAGTCAATTCCGACCCTTTGCAACCCATGGACCACTGTCCGCCTGGCACTCCTGTCCTCCACCATCCCTCTCAACTCACTCAGCTGTGTGCCCATTGTGTCCACAATACCATCTAGCCATCTCATTTTTTGGCTGCCCCCTTCTTCTTTTGTCCTCAACGTTTCCAAGCATCAAGGCTTTCTCAAGTGAGTCTTCTCTTCTCATTTGATGTCCAAAGTACTTTAGCTTCATCTTTACAATTTGACCTTCTAAGGAGCAGTCAGGGTTGATTGCTTCTAAGATTGACCTATTTGTTCTCCTCGCTGTCCAGGGGACTCTCAAAACTCTCCTCATCTCAAAGGCATCTATTCTTCTGTGCTCAGCTTTCCTAATGGTCCAGCTCTCACAACCATACATTGCCACGGGGGATACCATTGCTTTGACTATACGAAGTTTTGTTTGCAATGTGATGTCTCTGCTTTTCACTATGCTCCCCAGGTTTCTCATTGCTTGTCTCCCAAGAATCAGTCGCCTTTTGATTTCATGGTTGCAGTCACCATCTGCAGTGAGCTTTGCTCCTAAGAAAGTAAAATCTGTCACTGCTTCTACTTCTTCCCCTTCTATTTTCCAGGGACTGATAGGGCCTGTTGCCATGATCTTTGTTTTCTTTATATTGAGTCTCAAGCCAGCTTCTGCACTTTCTTCTTTCAAGCTAATCAGGAGCTTTTTAAAGTCCTCCTCACTTTCTGCCATTAGGGTGGTATCATCTGCATATCTCAAGTTGTTGATGTTTCTCCCAGCAATTTGGATCCCAAATTGCGATTCCTCCATCCCTGCATTGCACATTATGTGCTCTGTGTACAAGCTGAATAAGCAGGATGACAAAATGCAGCCTTGTCTTGCTCCTTTTCCTATTCCAAACCACTCCGTCATTCCATATTCTGTCCTAACTGTTGCTTCTTGATTCATGTACAGATTTCTCATGAGGCATATAAGGTGTTCTGGTATTCCCATCTCTTTAATTACTGACCACATTTTGTTGTGGTCTACACAGTCAAAGGCTTTAGTGTAATCAATGAAACAGAAGTAGACTTGTTTCTGATATTCCTTTGTTTTTTCCATGATCCAACATATGTTGGCAATGTGGTCTCTAGTTCCCCTGCCTCTTCTGAACCCCTCCTGCACTTCTGGTAACAGACTATATTTTAAGAAATAAAAATATTAATAATTATAAAGATATCTTTTTGCATCTGTCATGCAGGAAAATACCTCTTCCAAAATGAAACCTATTATGAAATTGGGGGCGTCATATGGAAAAATATTTATCTTGCTTCAGAACAGTTGCTTTAATTGAGGTTCAATTGGCTGCTGGAGCAATCAGGCAAGGTTTACTCAATTACCTTCCTCCCCACTGTCCGCCTCATTCTGCCACAGTTCTGCTCACTATCCATTAAGAGGCTAGAAAATATAAATGGGCCATTAGGCAGTTATATTTTTTTGTATAGCTAAAAACTTTTAAAGCAGCCTTGTAAACATTGTACATACACTAGTACCCCGGATAACGTTATGACTTGGTTCCACAAGTCCCGTCGTTATCCGGTTTTTAATGTTGTGCGATACATTGATCACACTATGTTAAAAAAAGCCCTGTTTCCCTGGAGGCTGCAGCAAGCTGGGATCGGGTCTCCCCACCTCCCTGGACCCGGCGAGGGGGGGTTCAGAGACCCCAAAATTGGTTAAAAAAAACACATCTGGTTTTTTTAAAACCAATTTTGGGGGTCTCTGACCTCCTTGCCAGGTCCAGGGGGGTGGGGAGACCCGATCCAAACTGTTTCTGGGTTTCCCCGACGTCCTTAGCCAGTGCAGCAAGCCAGAATGTCAGAGTTCGAATCCCGACATTCTGGCTTGCTGCACTGGCTGAGGACGTCGGGGAAGCACAGAAAAAGCTTGGATCGGGTCTCCACACCTCCCTGGACCCAGCGGGGGGGGGGGGTCAGAGACCCCAAAATTGGTAAAAAAAACAAACAAACACTTTTTTTTTACCAATTTTGGGGTCTCTGACACACACACACCCCCGGCCGGGTCCAGGGAGGTGGGGAGACCCGATCCAAGCTGTTTCCAAAGTTCCCCCACCTCCCTGGAGGCTGCAGCAAGCCAAAATGTCAGGATTCGAATCCCGACATTCTGGCTTGCTGCAGCCTCAAAGAGGGTGGGGAAACTTCAAAAATAGCACGCATCGGCTCTAGGGAGGTCGGGAGACCCAATGCGCGCTAATTTTGAAGTTCCCCCACCCTCTTTGAGGCTGCAGCAAGTCAGAATGTCAGGATTCAAACCCTGACATTTTGGCTTGCTACACTGGCTGAGGACGTCAGGAAAGCCCAGAAACAGCTTGGATCGTGTCCCCTGCCTGCTCCAGAGAGATCAGAGGACCCGATCTACAGCTGCAGGGTGGCTGGGGAAGCTGACGGGGACTCCCTGTCGGCTTCCCTAGCCACCCGCCCTTGCCTCCACAGCTGTGGGGTGGCTGGGGAAGCCGATGGGGGAGCCCCCCGTCAGCTTTCCAGCCTCCCCACCCCTGCCTCCGTAGCTGCAGGGTGGCTGGGAAGCTGAATGGAGAACCCCGTTCAGCTTTCCAGCCACCCTGCTGCTAAGAACCTAAGAACGACTGTATCGGATAACGTTAAAAATCGCATTATTCAATACAAGATTTTTCCGAAAATCTTGTAACGTTATGCGGTTTTCACGCTATACAGTACTCACGTTATCCGGGGTATTACTGTATATCAGTCCATGGCTATTCTGAATAGACAGGATGACCTGGTTAATCTCATCTGATTAATATCTATGTCCTCTTAGCAACATTTTTTCTCTTAAAATGGAAGGCATTGCAGTAATAATTATTAGGTAGCAGAGCTATTTGTTTTAAATTCATTTTATGTTGTTGTTGAACTTGTATGCCGCTCGCAAAGTGACTCTGGGTGGCTAGCAGATACAAAATATCACAATTACAAGGTACAACATTGTAATACAAAAACATTTCAAAACATTTTAAAAGATCCCAATTACAATTACAAAATATCAAATTATCATGTTACAAAAACACTTCAAAAATATCCTTTTAAAAAAACCCTGTTATGTTTTTAAAAAAGTAAATCGCATCTCTGTATTATTTGCACTCAAAGAAAACATGGAAACTTATACAATCACTATAGTTTATCTAAACATTATTCTTCATTTCTCCACCCCATCCCTGGACTTTGCCTTCTGCTGGGGCAGAGAGGCCATTGCAGCTGTGGGTGTCAGGACCCCTCCATCACCAGCACCCCGCCCGGGCTGGCTCAAAAGGACGCTGTGGGTGGCAGGACTTCTCCACCCCATCCCCAGACTTTACCTTCTGCCAGGGCAGAGAGGCCATCACAGCTTTGGGTACCAGGGGCCCTCCATTGCCGGTGCCCTGCCCCATGCTGGCTCAAAAGGGTGCGGCGGGCGGCATGACTTCTCCACCCCGTCCCCAGACTTTGCCTTCTGCCAGGGCAGAGAGGCCATCACAGCTGTGGGCGCCAGGGCCCCTCCATTGCCAGCACCCCACCCCGGCTTAAAGAGGACCCTATCGCAGTGAGCGGGGGGGATTTGCCCCCCCCCCCGTCCCCTGGACTTACCTCCAGCCAGGGCAGAGAGTCCACCACAGTAGGGTTGTATATCATTATTATTGTTATGAGCCGTTTTTGTAGGATGTGTATTGTATAATTTTTGTGCATACAGTATTATTATATATTGGATATTGTATCATTATTATTATTATGCACTTTTTTTGTTGGACATGTATAATTATTGTGCATATTGTATTACTGTATATTCTGTAAGCCACCCAGAGTCGCTTTCGCGAATGGGGCAGCATAGAAATTTAAAAATTAAATTAAATTAATTTAAATTATATACCTCAATCAAGTTCAACGTCTTAACCATTGCAGCCCCTCTTCTTCAGGTAGGAACATGCTAAAATGAAGAAGTAATACAGTCTTAGCAATTCCCAATTATTTTCCTGTTATCAAAAATTACTTTTTTCTTACATGAACTTTCACCTCTTTCTTCTGGTGCAATTTGCCACTTCAGTATTTTTTCACTCCCTGACCTATTTTGCTTCTGGTCAAATTTGGAAATGATCAGTTCAGAAAAGCCCCTTCCTGGCACCTGAAATGGAATGAGGGCAAAAATAGAATAAGTAGCTAATCATATCTTTTAGAGATCACAATTGCTCATTTGAAGCAATATTTTGAAGTTGATGGGATTTGAAGGAGACAATTTTTGTCTATTTCTGATGCTACAGTTTGTCCATCTTTGCCTTGTTATGTGCCATCATGTTGCCTCCTACTTAATGGTGACCTACAAATTAGTCACCTCCAAATGTCTTGTCAAAAACCCTGCTCAGGACTTAGACTGAAGACTGTGGGTCCTTTGAGTCAATCCATTTCATTCAGATTTTTCTCTTTTCCCACTGCCTTTCATTTATTCCTGGATTGGTAGTTGTTGTTTTTCCTGTAAGTTATGACTTTTCATCACATAACCAAAGAAAGGTAGTCTTGCTTAGAGGATGGAAATGTTGTTTTACTACTTGTACTAATAGTGCCTGCTCTCTGGGCCTTATATGTTTTAAGATGTTATGAAGTAATTTGATAGCTTTTATATATATTGTATAAATGTTTATACCTAAATTCTGCTTATTCTTTTATTTACCTATGTTTGTCAGTGTTCTATAAATACTTAACATGGAAGCCTAGGAAGAGGCTATGCATTTCACTAAGTCTTATTATGCCAGTTTTAGATGTATTTGCCCTGCTTCTTTCATTCTACCAGACTCTTATTAAGTGAATAGGATCTGTTCATGAGCCGCTCTCTGTATCGTGGTCCTTTGTAGTACCAGTTTATTTATTTTTCTGATAGTACAGGGTAAATGCAAGGCTCTCCCCCAGGACCATTTTAAAGAAAATCATGTTTTAACTGTCAGATTTCTTTACTGTCCAGTTTTCACAGCTGTAAATAGTGATCTGGAACACAATAATGTGGACGACCCAAGTCTTGATCTCCAGTGACCAGTCTCTATGGTTGATGGTCTTCTTAATTCTTTCACTTGCTAGTCTTTTGAGTTGCAGTCTTCTTTTGATTTCTTGGTTCTAGACTCCATTTAACTTAGTGAATTACACTGTCCATTCCCCCCCACACACACACACACACTATTTCAGTTCTTTCATGGTTGTCATTAAAGTTGTGTAGCTTTTCTGTAATGATTTTTGTGTCTTAATAATGCAGTCCAAGTTTGACATTTACTTCTTTCACTTTCATTAACGTTTGTTTCAGATCATTGCTAATTTTGCCAACAAGATAGTGTCACCTGCATATCTTAAATTGTTGATGTTTCTTCCACCACTTTCCCCCTTCTAATTCTAGTCCAACTTTCCACATGATATTTTCTGTGTACAGATTGAATAGATGAGGCATGGGGTTTGCCATTTATTTATTTATTTATTTAATGCATTTATTACCCCGCCCCAATCGGAAGGACCCGACTCTGAGCGGCTTACAAGAAATAAAAACTTAAAATGATCTATATCAATAAAAAATCCACAAGAGTTAAAAAAGTTATCAAAGTTAAAAAACCGTACAGAAACAACCCGTAATCCTGAATTCGGATCCAGGGGTGGCCATCCATTAGATAAGCCATCTGGTATGAGAACCCACGTTCCCGGGTCCCCAAACTTGTCCTGCCAGCCAGGTTTTTAAGCCCTTCCGGAAGGGGAGGAGCTCTGTCTGAAGGCGCAGTTCGGTGGGCAGGAGGTTCCAGAGGGTCGGGGCGGACACGGAGAAGGCTCTCCTCCTAGTGCAGGTGAGGCGCGCCTCTCTCGCCGAAGGAACAACAAGAGAGCCTCTCCGATCCGCCCTGGTGGGAGGGACAGATGTCCTTGGGGTGACACGGTCTCTTAAGTATCCTGGCCCACTACCATATAGGGCTTTAAAGGTAATAACCAGCACCTTGAATTGCACCCAGAGACATACTGGCAGCCAATGCAGCTCCCGGAGCAGCGGAGAAGCACGGGCATAACGCCCACACCCCACCACTACCCGGGCCGCTGCATTTTGGACCAGCTGGAGTCTCCGGATGGTCATCAGGGGCAGCCCCATGTAGAGCGCATTACAATAATCAAGTCTGGAGGTGACCAACGCATGTGTGACCATGAGCAGAGCGTCCCGGTCTAGGAGTGGGCGTAACTGGCGTATTACACGAAGTTGTGCAAAAGCCCTCCTGGCCACGGCTGCCACCTACTCTTCGAACAGTAGCCGTGAGTCCAGGAGGACCCCCAGATTACGCACCGGGTCTGTTTGGGGCAAAACTGCCCCATCCAGAGCCAAAGGTGGCAGCTCCTGTGTTAACACAGGACCCCTCACCCACAGCCACTCAGTCTTCCCGGGATTCAGCTGTAGCCTGTTGTCCCCCATCCAGACCTTAACAGGCACCTGGAGAGGACTTCCACCGCACCGCTTGGGTTCCCACAGGCGGAGATGTATAACTGGGTATCATCTGCATATTGATGATACCTTACCCCGTGGGAACGGATGATCTCACCCAGCGGCTTCATATAGATGTTAAATAGGAGAGGAGAGAGTACCGAGCCCTGAGGCACCCCGTATTGCAGGGGCCTAGGGCTGGACTTCTCCTTCTCCAGGCACACCGACTGGGTCCTGTCCCTCAGGAATGAGGAAAACCAGGACAACACTGTGCCCTGGATCCCCAAGCCCCGGAGCCTTCCCAGAAGGATGCCATGATCGACAGTGTCAAAAGCCGCTGAGAGGTCGAGAAGAGCAAGGACAGACTGCTCCCCTCCGTCCCGCTCTCTCCAGAGATCATCCACCAATGCGACTAGTGCAGTCTCAGTACCATATCCGGGCCTGAATCCTGACTGAAACGGGTCCAGATAATCCGCTTCATCCAGGACTTCCTGTAACTGCTGCTCCACAGCCTTTTCCAGAACCTTACCTAAAAAAGGTAGGTTGGACACTGGACGGTAGTTGGAAATTACCGTGGGGTCGAGGGACGGCTTCTTTAAGAGGGGAAGCACTAAAGCGTGTTTAAAAGGTGCTGGAAAATGCCCTCTTTGCAATCTATGGCCTGTGAGCTCGACCCGGTCCACAGCACCATTTCATGTGGCCTGCTGCTGGAAGCAGCAAAAATAGCCCAAAACGTGCTTCCCTCGCTCCCACCATCACCAGAAGTGGTGAAAACAGCCGAAAAACGTGATGTAAATGCACCAGCGGCTGTTGTAAATGTGTTTAAGACAGCTGTGGACACATTCTACAGCAGGGGAACCACGTGTCTATCCCGCTTAGTTGTCTGAGAGGTGTGGTCCAGGCATGGTGCAAAAACATTGAGAAACCCTGAGATAAGGTGATAAAATCCATCCTTGTTTGATACCTTCGCCTTTCGGAAGCCATTATGTCTCCATGTTCTGTTCTCACAGTAGCTTCTTATCCATAACATTAATATTCTTGTCCATGCATTAAAACAATCAAGTGCTGAGGAATAAACATTTCTTTCAGAATAATATAGTTTCTCATGATCCACACAGTCAAAGGCCTTGCGGTAGTCAATTAAAACCGGGGTCCCAGTGGTTGGGGACCCTGCATTAAAGCATAGACTGAGCTTTTAAAATTATTTAACCTCCTTATCTCTGTTGTAAAAACAATAAACACCACCTTATTTTTTCAGATTGACCAAGGCTTTGTTTTCAGAGAGAAAAATGGAAGACATACTGAAATGGTTTATTTTATCACTGAACATCATCTTGGTTCTCTACTTATTTCTAAAAAGAGAAATACAAAATATTGCACTTCACTGGTGGTGGGGGGGATTAAAACTACTGGAGAATGTATTAAATCAATCCTGCTTGTTACATTTAACGTCATACTGGCTGACCCAGAATAATTTCTGACATGAAATTATTATCTTGTTTGTGCAAGTATTGCTGCATGAGGCTAACAATGCCATCAAAAGCCATGCATGTTTTAGAAAATAAACATCTGTTTCAGTCATATGCCTCCCTTGCACTTCCTTGTATCATTTTTTGGAATAGTAGCCATGTTAGTCTGTGGTTCAGGCATATCAGAAAACAAAATAAAAATAAAATAAAAAAACACTGTAGCACTTTAAAGACTAACAGCTATATTTTTATTGTTAGCTTTCGTGGATCAAGTCCACTTCTTCAGACAAAGAGTGAAACTTACAGGCATGGTTTTTATACACCAAATTCAGGTGGTCAAAGGGAGAAGGGTGTGGTCAAGCAAGATGACACAAGCAAGCACAACAATACAGCTTAACACAGCCTTTAGCAACAATAGATTATTCAGATAAGCACTAAGTGACTCCCTTTCAATCTCAAGGTTGCCCATTCTGGTCTCTGCATGTCAGAAAACAAACAAAAACACTATACCTGGTTACTTTCTGTTTTGCTGAAGAGAATTGGCAGGAAAGTTGTAATATAAAATCATATAGCAATCTGTATCAAATTTGATAATGTCCCAGAAACCCTTCACTAATATTTAGTTCCCTGCAACAGGTGTCTAACAGATGGATGTATTTGATTTCTGCTGTCTCCCTTTCAATCCTAGTTTTGTAATTTCTCTGTTTCAGAATTGCAACTTTCAGTTCTTGGATAGAGTGTCCAGTTAGATTGAAGTGGTTTGAGACAGGTTTCTCCGTGTTGCCATTCCGGATGTCTGATTTGTGTGTTAATTCTTTTGCGTAAAGATTGTCCCGTTTGCCCTACATAAAGCACGGATGGACATTTTTGGCAAAAGATGGCATAAATCTGGGACATTATCAAATTTGATACACAGATTGCTATATGATTTTATGTAATGATTTTATATTTATTTTATTTTGTTTTTTCTGATATTCCTTGTATCAGAATCTCTTTGCTGGTGTTGGCAATTGTCTATATTTAAATACTTTATCTTCCCATCCCATGCCTCCCACAGCTTCCTGACAGTGAAAGGGATTGTGCAAGAGCTGTAGGACCCTCAAGAATTGAAATATTTAATTCCCCAAGGTTCAGTGGTTAAGAAGCTTGCATTGTTAGCTGGAAGGCTAGCAAGTTGGCAGTTCAAGACCTGGTTACTGCATGATGGATTGAGTGCTCATCTCTGTCCCAGCTCTTAGGGACATGAAAGGAGCCTCGTTTGGGCATCCCCTGAGTGGAGTTTCTTCCACAAAAATCCTTTCAACCCAGAATAATTTATGACGCAAAATTATTATTTAGCCCCTGCTAATGAAATTACCAGCCTTACACAGGTGCATTTTATGCAACAGCTTTCAGCCATTATAATGTATAGCTCATTCAGGCAGTGATTCAACTGATATGCCTGGATTTTTTGTCATGAATAATTGCACTGTAATGCTCAGTGCCTTGTCCTGGATGTTGATTAATAAACATAAAACCTGTATAGTAGCCTATGCAGAAAGTTCAGACATCAGCAGTCCATTTCACTAGGATGCAATATAACATGTGAAAAAGCATTCAATTAAATGCAACAGCCCACCTTTAAAAGGGTTCATCGGAATATATTTTTCAGTGCTACTTTTTTTAGAAACAGCTTAACTTCTCTGAAGGGTTCCAAAGAAAGTTCTCATCTACTTTTGCCAACACTATCCTGTTACTAACAGCATCACTCATTTGCTGATAATGATGATCATTTCTCAGATCTCTTAAGAGGGCTATCCCTGTGACTTAGTTGGTAACATTCGTGTTAAAAATGTCTTCCTTTGAACCCTCAGCATGTGTGATCTTGAAATGGAAGTGAAAATTGGAGCAGTGAGTCTTACATGGCACAGTGGCAGCATTAACTCACTAAAACAGAAGAAAGCAGTATTGCTCTCCTATGTGATTTTTAAACTGAGGTTGTTCTATTAGATACATTGATTTAAAGCAGGCACTCGCAACCTATGATCCGTGGGCTAGACCTGGCCCCCGATGCCCTTGCTGCTCCCAGAAGCTGAAGTAAAATGCACGCTGTGCATGCGCAGAACACTGCTAAATGCAGTTTGTGCGTGCGTGGTACGCATTTTACTTCTGCTTCTGGGTGGGAGGAACCGCGACCAAACCTGATCAGCTGTCTAGGAGGTGTGGTCAGGCCCCTGACCTAAAAACATTGAGAAACGCTGATTTAATGGAACCAGTATAAATGAGGAATCTGAGTCATGTTTGAGATTTTGTATTTACATTTCAAGAAGCTAGGAAATTAGACAAAGTAGTTTTTGTATTCAAGAACTGATATTTATATTCAACTTACAAAAATAAATATTATTTCTGTGCAGTTATTTTGTTTGCAGAAAGTATAAATAAGCAAATAATTTTAATAATAAAAGATATATCAGATTTTTTTAAAAAACCACTGTAACACTTTAAAGATTAGCTGCTATATTTTTATTGTTAGCTTTTGTGGATAAAGTCCACTTCTTCAGACAAGGAGTAAAACTTCCAGACATGGACCATCCCTGGAAGTTTCACGCCTTGTCTGAAGAAGTGGACTTTATCCACAAAAGCTAACAATAAAAATATAGCAGTTAGTCTTTAAAGTGCTACAGTGTTGTTGTTGGGGTTTTTCCCCCCGGATATGCCTGGACCACAGACTAACACGGCTACTATTCCAAAAAATCCAAATAATAAAAGATACTTGCCTTTTGCCTGGTAAGTGTGCAGTCTTTAAGGAGTATGAGATCTCCCCTCAATTTATCATGTATAACTTTATTTACTGCAGTACTTTGGTTTTACAAAGTGTGGACTGGGCCAAAAATGGAATTAAGCAGAAGGTGAAGAAGCAATAGTGTTATCTGATGTGTAAATTTCTACATTCTCACATTTCCAGCATTTGTCATGGCTGTTCTTTGTGAAGAGACCCTTATATATAACTAAATATGTTCTTTGTGAAACAATAAAAAAACAGACTGGCCAACAAGACAAAATATTTGTAATACAACAGACAGTTGTGAAGCAGAATTTCAAGAACAAAACAGTAAGATTAAGGGTAAATTGATCTGATTTATTTGGCAATTTTGCAGTATTGCTTAGTTTTTCGTTTCCACTCTTTTAGATATACAGTAATACCCCGGATAACGATTGCATCGGATAATGCTAAAACCGCATAACGACGACAAATTGGGGGGGGAAGATTTGTACCGGATAACGTTCTTTTTAGCGTTATCCGATGCAGTCGTTCTTAGCAGCAGGGTGGCTGGCTCCGTTCAGCTTCCCAGCCACCCTGCAGCTACGGAGGCAGGGGTGGGGAGGCTGGAAAGCTGACAGGGGGCTCCCCCGTCGGCATCCCCAGCCACCCCACAGCTGTGGAGGCAAGGGCGGGTGGCTAGGGAAGCCGACAGGGAGTCCCCGTCAGCTTCCCCAGCCACCCTGCAGCTGTAGATCGGGTCCTCTGATCTCTCTGGAGCAGGCAGGGGACACGATCCAAGCTGTTTCTGGGCTTCCCCGACATCCTCAGCCAGTGCACATCCTCAGCCAGTGCAGCAAGCCAGAATGTCAGGATTCGAACCCTGATGTTTTGGCTTGCTGTACTGGCTGAGGACATCGGGGAAGCCCAGAAATAGCTTGGATCGAGTCCTCCTACCTCCCTGGATCCGACAGGGGGGTCAGAGACCCCAAAATTGGTAAAAAAAAGTCTGTTAGTCTGTTTTTTTTACCAATTTTGGGGTCTCTGACCCCCCCCCCCTTTGCAGGGTCCAGGGAGGTAGGAAGACTTGATCAAAGCTGTTTCTGGGCTTCCCCGACGTCCTCAGCCAGTGCAGCAAGCCAAAACGTCAGGGTTCGAATCCCGACATTCTGGCTTGCTGCCGCCTCCAGGGAAACAGGGCTTTTTTAAATGTTGTGTGATCAATGCATCGCACAACGTTAAAAACCGGATAACGACGAGACTTGTGGAACCAAGTCTCAACATTATCCGGGGTACTAGTGTAGAAGCATAAAGGAGAAGCTTGGTTCAAACTATTTATTGAGGTAGTGCTTCTTGCATAATTGTTTAAATCTTCCTTGCGGCTTCTCCTTCATCCCTTCCTTCACAGACACCAAATGGGTTCAAAAGGAGAAAGTGACAGGCTCCAATGAATACTGAAGGTAATGGTACAATATTTATATAGCATTCATTCTGTGTCCTTAGGGCACTTTAGGGCTGTGTTCTTTGGTAAAGCTAATTCTATCACGTACAGTTCTCTGTCCCCAAGAGCATTACTGGCAAATTTTAATGAAGTTTTAGAACTGTATCCCATTAAACCTGGGCTGTACATGGTGGATGTTGCAACATTCTATTGCAATTCTTGTTTGGGAAGGCAAACCTCAGAACAAAGGCCTCCATGGGGAAATGGAATTTGACAGGCAACTAACTTTCTTGTGTTAGCAGAGTATAGTAGCTTGATCTTGCAGAACCTACTGGGCTTAATAAATGAAACTTGTGCTATGCTGCCAATGAGTGCAGATATTTGCTTTGACCCTACATTATTGTTGTAAGATACAGTAAAACCTCATATAACACTAAAACCTGGTTCCACAAGTCTTGGTGTTATATGATTTTTAGTGTTATCTGATGCATGTTAAAATCCTATGGGATCCATAGAGATACATTGTAACCACACAGGCTTTAGCTGTTGTTATCTGAAGCATCCCATAGGATCTTAATGTTATCTGATGCAATTATTCCCCCCAGATTCCTTAATGTTATGCGATTTTAGTGTTATTCGATACTAATGTTATATGAGGTATTACTGTACTGTAGTTACAACAACAAGTTGTAACTTCTGTAGGTTTTCTTAGGGTTTCTCTTCTGTTATATTCCATGGGACAATGCTCCAGGCTTCTTATGTTTGTTATAGCTTGTCCCACTTCAAGATGAGCAGGTGGCAGTCGTGGCCAGGAGGGCTTTTGCACAACTTCGTGTCATACGCCAGTTACGCCCGTTCCTTGCTCATGGTCACGCATGCTCTGGTCACCTCCAGACTGGACTATTGTAATGCACTCTACATGGGGCTGCCCATGAAGACCATTCAAAGACTGCAACTGGTCCAGAATGTGTGGCCCCTGTGCCTCGCCACTGCTTTGGGAGCTGCACTGGTTACCGATGTGCTTCCGGGTGCAATCTAAGGTGCTGGTAATGACCTTTAAAGCCCTACATGTTAGTGGGCCAGGATACTTAAGAGACCGCGTCACCCCGAGAACATCTGTCCGTCCCACCAGAGTGGACCAGAGATGCTCTCTTATTGTGCCATCTGCTAGAGAGGCTTGCCTCTCTAGCACCAGAAAGAGGGCCTTCTCTGTGTCTGCAACCTATGGAACCTGCCAATTTGAACTATGACTCCAGATGGATTTACTGCCCTTCAGGAAAGAACTAAAAACCTGGCTGGCAAAGCAGGTGTGGGGCACTGGGGATGCGGTGACCCCTGCCTGCTGGCTGATATAATAATATCACTCCCTCATTCTTTTTAGCTGTTGGGGTAATTTCTTATTGTATTTTTAATTGGGGTTTTTACTGGTTTTAAGTTTTTAGATTGTAGTACTGATTTTAATGTTGTAAGCTGCCCAGAGTCATTCTAAGTTGAGCAGCTATACAAATTGGAAATTAAATTAAAAATAAATTACAGTTGTACTTCGCTTAAAGAGCATAATGCGTTCCACAGGATTGCTCTTTAAGCGAGTTTGCTCTTTAAGCGAAACACCATTGTAAATGACCAATTGTGGTGGGGATTGTGAACCCTGATTTATTTGTTAAGCAAGTTTTTGGTTGGTTTTATTTGTTAAGCGAAGCGAACATTCTGAGAAAATGCTGCTCTTTAAGCGAGTTACTCTATGCAAGGTTTGACTGTACATTAAAACTATGATGTAATGGATAGTGTTGGGCTTGAATTAAGGCAGGAATGGGGAATATATTTTTTCCTTTGAAAGAGCTGTTGAGCCACTGGAAAAACCAGCTGGGTACCTCAGTTGATGTTTAGTAGGGATTTTGACATTGCAAACCATTCTCTGTCTCAGTAACACTATATGCCCCTTAACAGCTCATGTAAGGTCACTTCCCAGAAAAGCCATCCAGAGAGCAAGACTGGCTCTCAGCATCTAGAGGATCAGCATGATGTAGAACAGAGGTGGCCAAATGTTTTGGTTCACAGGCCTGTCCACACACCCCAGATAACTGATCGGGCCAGTCATGTGGTTCCTCCCACCAGAAGTGGAAGTAAAATGTTTTAATTCTGCTTCTGGGAGCAGCGAGAGTGTCAGGGGGCAGATGAAATGGCTTTGAGGGCTGGTTCCAGCCTATGGGTTGTAGTTTGGGCACCCCGATGTAGAGGATAGTAGATTTCCTAAATCAAGATTAGCTGAAATCAGGACTCTGATTCCCCAGCAAGTGGTGGGATGTGGAGTCTTCTTTTCTTTATTCGTGTCAGAGGCACCACAAGCATATAATAACATACAAAGCTAAAATTAGCATATATAAAACAGGAATTAGGTGATGGGGGAGTAGTGGAAATGACTTTAAAGGGGAGGAAGGATCCTTTAAGCTCCCTCTATCCCAGCACCAGCTGGGGAGAGGGGGAAAGAAGGATCCTTTAAGCTTGTTTCCACCCCACATCCCACCACCAGCCAGAGAGAATGGGATAGAAGGAGGGAGGGAGGATCTTTTAAGCCTGTTCCCATCCCATCCCCACTGACTGATAGGAGGCAGGGACAGCAGGATCAGGCAATATCCGTCATGCAAGAGAGTTCCTCTGGAAGCCACCCTTTGCCTGGCTCCTAAGCAGTCAGCAGCGGCTGCCGGCAAATTTCAAAATAGCCCTGTATCCAGCTGCCAATCCTCTCTAGCCGCTGAACTGCACAGTGGAGGGTGTATAAGATGCAGTCCATTTTTCCGGTGTATTTTAAGGGGGGAAGTGCATCTTGTATGTCACCAAATACGGTAGTTACTCTTGTACAAGAAGTTGACCTAATCAAGACCTGTGTGTTTTAACAAGCAGTACTGATATTAAGGGGATATAGGTGTAGTTAACATAGGCCAGTGTTGCAGCAGCTGGAGCTCAAACTGTATTTCTAAAGAGATTTGGCACAGTAATATTTTCCACAGTAAATTGATCATTGCCTTTATTATGATAATCTTTTTGTCTGGAAACCCCTTGAGTTAAGTCATCACCATAGATTTTTGTGAGATGTTCCACTTCTCACTGTGTAAGAACTTAACAAAGCTCAAATTTCACATTTAAAACATTGCCAATTTTTGATTTGCAGTTTTAGTGTACAGTAATACCTCGGATAACGCTAAAATCGCATAACGTTAAGTAATCTGGGGAGGAGAATTGGATCGAATAACGTTAAGGTCCTATGGGATGGATCGGATAACAACCGTTAAAGCCTGTGCGGTTACAATGTATCTCTATGGAGCTTTAACATTATCCGATCCATCCCATAGGATTTTAACATGCATCGGATAACACTAAAAATCGGATAACACCAAGACTTGTGGAACCAAGTCTTAGCATTATCCAAGGTATTCTTGTATCTTAATTTGCTTAGTGCCAGTAAACTTTTATTTAGATTAATGAGTACATCTTTTTCCTTTAAATTTTTATCATTTTAAATTTTTATTTCTTACTATCTTTCTTTGTGGGATAAGGACCGGGATCTGGGGTTGCTAAGGTTTTAAATGTTATATGTCAGGGACCCAGGGAGAGGTGTCTCAGAGTATCAGGGGGTCCCCAGTCTTGGGGTACCCACATGGGGCAATCCCTCTAGGTTCAGTGGCCCACCTACCCCGAGTGCACCCTCCCCGGCTCTGCACTGGAAATGGGAACGATGGCACTTCTGCACCTTAGGCAGGAATGTGGTAGCGAGTATGGTAGCAAGGCTGAATAATAGTCTGTTATACTGCCACCTTCCCACAGACACACAAAGCAGAGTTGGCCCTGGGAAGCTACCCTGCTTGAAGATAGCTTTTATCTTCAAAGGCTGGGATGCCCTGGCAGATAATATTCCCAGGCCGATGATTGATGCAGGTGTTCCTCCCTTTTGAATCACTGTGGCAACCTTATTTCCCCCAAAGTAAATGTCCCTTTGAGAAAGGTTGCACCTCAAGGCTGAACCCTTGCAAAGAAGTAGCCTTTTACCTTGGCCACAGCCCATTATCTTGGCACCTCTCCGCTCCACAAAATTACTCCCTCCTTCAGATGGTCAAAGAATGTCTTTGAGGCTTTTTATTGAAGAAGAATAATAATCCAAAAATATGCAGGATGTACATCGAAGCAATAATCTATTCTACTCTAATTTAACAAGCTAAGAAAATAAGAAATAATTAACTCTCTAAATTGACATTTCTTCTGTCAGATACTAAGTCCTTTGCCCAGATGGTTTTGGCAAACACTCAGAGCTGCTAATGCGCTGGGCTTTGGGCTGGAAGCCCCCATTGGATTTCCTTAGATTTCCATGGTCTGGGTTTGAAATAACGTAGGCTCGCACCTACTCCCAATTGATGCTCCTGAACCCTCAAAACTTGGGGTTTAAATATATTTTTGGGGTCCTCACACCCCTCCTCCAAAATGTTAAGCACATGAGGCTACCTCATTGTTTTGATTAAGTGTTGTTTACTCAGGTGTCTGTGCAGATGTTGTAGTCACCCCGTCCCCAGATGTTTGAACAGGTGTTACTGTCCCATGATCCACTTCTATGCGAAAGTCACCTTTCTCCCCTCTCTAAGTTGATGGGTAATTGACTAATTGTAACCTTGGGAATCCCTCACGGTTTGAGCTCCCTCACAGGTGTCTAAAGTGACTGGCATTGCTATGTAGCAACCTAAATACTTAGTGACATATTATTGTGTGGAATGTGTTTGGTATGCAGATAACATCATTGTCTTCCTTTGAGAATTAGCTATCCTCAAACCTACAGAGAATATACTATATGAATCTTAACACTTAATACATGTAAAGAAAATTAAAATATGAAATCATCCCTTGTGATTATCATGACATTGTAGAGCAGAGGTTCTCAACCTTTTAAAGCCAGGGCCCCGGATCACACCTCCTCAGGCTGTTGGCGGGCCAGACTGGTGCCACACCACCACCACCAATGCGGCTTTCAGCAGCGACGTAGAGGGGAGTGATCTCACCACAGGGACCACCCCAAGCTCACACCATTCCCCTGCCATCTTTGGTGGCAGTGGTGGGGGAAGACCAATCCGGTGGCCCAACACTTCCCCCCCATGTCGCTGCCACTGCTTCCCTGCGCACTGGCCTGCCATGGTGAAGGAGGGGTCTTTCCTGCACTCGGCCAAAGAGGTACCTGGGAAAAACGTTGGTGGTCACATGTGTCTGCCACTTCCACCACCGGTGGCACCTTCTTACAACATCTGCCCTGCTATGGAGCAGTGTTAAGGACACACCAAGCCAGGTGGAGGGGAAAAGGTCAGCGGTGGCAGGAGCAAGAGCATGGGCCAGATGGAATGGTGCTGCGGGCCCTAGGTTGATAACCCCTATTGTAGAGTATCAGAGCAGAATAACATGAAAACCCTTACTTTAGTGTACCTTTCCTCTGAACAACTTATTGTTTTAGCTATAGTCATCCCACTGTAAATAAACAACAAGAAAATTCTTTGCTACAAAATGAAGCAGTCCTGCAATTGATAATGAAGAAGACGTGTTAGTGTTTTATTACCAAGCTTTCTTTTAATTTTTACCTGGGACATCAGAATCTTGTAAGAGGAAATTCCAGGTAAGCTGTTTGACATGTAAAGGTGTGTTTAGTCAATTAAAAGATGTACAGTAATACCTCGGATAACGTTTGCATCAGATAACGCTAAGACCGCATAACCTTAAGCAATCTGGGCGGGAAATTGCATTGCATAACATTAAATCCTATGGGATGCATCGGATAATGTTTGCTAAAGCCTGTGCCAGTTACAATGTATCTCTATGGAGTTTTAATGTTATCCGATGCATGCATTGGATAACATTAAAAATCGGATAATACTAAGACTTGTGGAACCAAGTTTTAGCGTTATCCAAGGTTTTACTGTACAGTAATACTTCGGATAACACTAAGACTTGGTTCCACAAGTCCTGATGTTATCCGATTTTTAGTGCTATCCGATCCATGTTAAAATCCTATGGGATGGATCAGATAACGTTAAAGCTCCAAAGAGATACATTGTAACCGCACAGGCTTTAGCGGTTGTTATCCGATCCATCCCATAGGACCTTAATGTTATTTGATCCAATTCTCCTCCCCAGATTACTTAACATTATGCGATTTTAGTGTTATCCGAGGTAAACGTTATCCGTGGTATTACTGTATCATGTTTTGGAGTGGTAATTTCATTTTCTCTGTCCAGAACACGTGGATGCTATTATTGTTGATGCTATTTTGGTGGTGACACTGGATTATTAGGGAAATATCCCCCCCCCCCCATCCAGGTTCAGCGCAGATGGAAACAAAGCCTCTATAACATTACTAATGGAAGGGGACCTAACCAGATCATAACTAGATTACGTAACAAGAGATTCCAATTTGAAAGAATTGGAAAGATCAGGAAGATTTCTGTAACACTGAATAGTGATGCCTTGTCAGTTTTTATATAGAAACCAGTGTTTTTCTAAATTTTAACTATTTTCTGTACATTGTCACACTATTTTACAAATGTTAGCTTATATCTCCCAGAGAAAGCAGCGATCATAAGATAGCATATTAATAAGAAATGTGGGGTTCATTCCAGAGAAAACAAACACAATATGAGCAAATGAATGACTTCATAGGACAACAGAGATGAATATCCTCATGTAAGAGTCTGGGATACTACAGGTGTGCAGTGACATTTGAGGATGGGGCTTCTGTATGTGGGCACATTCCCACCCATAAGTTAGCCCTCTATATTGGCAGACTAATGCCTGTGGACATGCTGTATCTAACAAGGATCTAACTATCCCATAAATGTCTGCCATTATCTGTTTTTCTTAATGTACATTGTGTCTAAGCTTTAAGGATTCCTATTCTGTTAGGGGCCATGTAAGTGAGTTCACCTGATAAAGGCTATCTTATATATCAGTATTGCTGCAATGAAGTTGTTCTGATCTGTTTAGACCATACACTGGTCCCAGTCAATTTGCAGGAGCTTGCCATAGTTTCTCAGCTTTATTTCCTGACTCCCTTCTTTGCTCCTGTCTGCAGATTCTCACAAACATAAAGATAAACATAAAGACCGAGAACACCGACACAAAGAGCACAAGAAGGATAAAGAGAGAGACAGAGAAAAATCCAAGCACAGTAACAGGTGAGATCCAGTGGTTTTGTTACCGGAGGCTAAGAATATTGGGATGGTTATATTGAGGCTATGCAGCTAGGTTTTAAAATAGGTACATACTTTGACTGCAAGTGGGAAAAACCTGATTTCTTCTGCCATTTAAATCTGGATATCCTAAAGGAGTGCTTTAACTCATCATAGTCACATTGGATCATTTTGGCTTCGTGTTCTTCACAGTGGCTAAACAGATGGTTTTGAGAAGCCCTCCAAAAGACAGTAGTTGGCTTTAAACTAGCAGAAAGTGTCTTGAATCCCACATGACAGCAATCCATGGTGCCTGTTGCTAGCCATACTGAAGTACAGTGATGGTGAACCTTTTAAAGACCAGGTGCCCAAACTACTATCCAAACCCACTTATTTATCGCAAAGTGCCAACACAGTAACAGGGAGGGAGGAAGCACCCCCATTGGGCTGGTTGACAGAGGAGCAGGGTGAACGCTGTGCTGGGGGAGGGAAGAGGTGCTCCCATTGGGCAGAGGGGCAGGGCAAACACTGTCCTGGGGTGACTGCATGGGGTGACCACAGAGAGGGCTCCAAGTGCCACCTCAGACACATGTTCCGTAGGTTCGCCACCATTGCTGAAGCACCATGGATGAGGGGGAAAAGAGTGAAATGAAAGAAGTACAGTAATACCTCACATAACGAGCACCTCGTTTAGTGACTAAATCGCTTAACGAGAAGGATTTTTGCCAAAATGTCGCCCTCGTTGAACGAGCAAAAACTTGCTTAATGAGTGGCCCTAGCAGAGAAGGGGGTAAAAAGCAAACAGTTGTCTCACCTGCGCTGGTGGATAAAGGCAGGGGAGACCTTGCATTCCAGTCTTGGGCAAAAGACCCGAGGCAGTAGCTCTGATAGAGAGGTTTCTCATCAATTACTTGTTCTCCCCTGCCTTTATCCGCCAGCGTGGGCAAGAGAACTCTTCGCTTCCCACTCCCTTCTCCTCTTTCTTGCCATTCCGCACTTAGTGTCCCAGACAGAGAAGGGAGCAGGAAGTCAATAGTACTCTTGCCCATGCTGGTGGATAAGGCAGGGAAGACCAAGTCATTGACAAAAAACTTCTCTGTCAGGGCTACTGCCTCATGTCTTTTGCCCAAGGCTGGAACACAAGGTCTTCCCTGCCTTTATCCACCAGCGCAGGCAAGATAACTTTTTGCTGGGACACTAAATCTGGAATGGCAAGAAAGGGGAGAAGGGGATGGGAAACAAAGAGTTCTCTTGCCTGCACTGGCGAATAAAGGCATGGGAGACCTTGTGTTCCAGTTTTAGGCAAAAGACCCAAGGCAGTAGCCCAGGCAGAGAGGTTTTCTGTTAATGATTTGGTCTTCCCTGCCTTATCCGTCAGCACAGGTGAGAGAACTCTTCACCCCCTTCTCCTCTTTCTTGCCATTCCGGACTTAGTGTCCCAGGTGGTGAAGGGGAAGGGGGTGAAAAGCAAAGAGTTGTCTCCCCTGCAGTGGCTGAGGCAGGAGAGACCAAGTCATTGACCAAAAAAAAACCCGCTGCTTGGGCTAATGCCTTGGATCGTTTACCCAAGACAGTAATTCAAGGTCTCTCCTGCCTTTATCCGCCAGCACATGCTAGAGAACTCTTCATTGTCCTTTGTGTAGTCTGTGAATGCAGACTCTGGGGTCTGTGCCTGCCTGGGAGCCATTTTGGAAAGAGGAGAAGGGGGGTAAAAAGCAAACAATTCTCTTGCCCGCGCTGGTGGATAAAGCAGGGGAGACCTTGCGTTCCAGTCTTGGGCAAAAGACCTGAGGCAGTAGCCCTGGCAGAGAGGTTTCTCATCAATGACTTGGTCTCCCCTGCTTTATCTGCCAGTGCTGGTGAGAGAAGTCTTTGCTTCCCACTCCCTTCTCTTCCTTGCCATTCCAGACTTCGTGTCCCAGGCAGAAAAGGCTGTGAAAAGCCAACAGTTCCCTCTCCCATGCTGGTGGATAAGGCAGGGGAGACCAAATCATTGACAAAAAAATTCTTTGCCAGGGCTACTGCCTCAGGTCTTTTGCCCAAGGCTGGAATGCAAGGTCTCCCCTGCTTTATCCACCAGCGCAGGCCAGATAACTTTTCGCTTTTCATCCCCTTCTCTTTCTTGCCATTCTGACTTAGTGTCCCGTGTGGAGAAGGAGAAGGGACTGGGAAGCAAACAGTTCTCTCCCCCGATGGTGGTGGGTAAAGCAGGGGAGACTAGTGGCTAAAGCAAGGGAGAAAAGGCAAGAAAGAGGGGATGTTTGTCCTGGTTTCCCTTGCTTTAGCTACTGTTGCTGGGCGAGAAAAATGCTGGCTTTGTGTTCCCTTCTCCGCCCTGGCCGTTAAGAAGGTAAGGCAATGTTGTGGGGTTTGGAGGTTTTATAAATAAATAAATAAATGGAGGTAGTGGTGGAGAATGGACTGGTTTTGGCTTTTTTCTATGGTCCAGAATGGAATATTTGGTTTTCAGTGTATTCCTCTGGGGAAATGTGTTTAGCTTAAAGAGCAAACTCATGGAACACATTTTTCTCGTTAAGTGAGGTATTACTGTATCTGAAATAAGGCTTTACAAAAATTGAAACTTGGGTTTAAATTGCAGCTTTGAACAGAAAATGGCTGGTTCGGCCAAATGTCATGATTGGCTTTCAAATATATCAGCAAGCATATAGCCTGGCCAAACGTGTGGAAAGTTGACCAGTTTAGGCAAGCCCATTATGGGTACACTTATTTATATTTGCTTTGTCAAGGAACTTGAGGGCTTCAGAAAAACATGCTCAAAAATGGGGCAGAGACACAAATTGTGCTTCATTAATTGCTGATACGATCAGAACTCTTCTGTTCCAGAAGCGTCTGTATTTCTATTTAGACATTTGGACTGAAAACATGGAGAGGACTGTGTAACGGGGATACATGTAAGCTCCTCTCAGCATCTATCTTCCCTACCAGGAAATCAGTCTTGCATTGAGCACAAAGTCTGAAGTGGATTTACCAAGCTCCTGTGACCTGTATAATAATGGGTTGATTGATTTTCAGGGAAGGAGAAGGGCTTGCATATACAGTATGTCTCAATCCTCCAGTGTGATTAATGCCTTCCTTATTGTTCGGTTAATACATTTGAGGTTGGATAAATCAGTGCCCATTTTTACTGGAATTCACCTTTAATTTTTTAAAAGTATAAAATAGTATTTGAAGTATTAAAACAGATTTAAGAGTGCTGCTTACATACTTGCATTTTAAGGTAAAGCTATGTTACTGTGTTTAAAATCTGCTGTTAAACGTATGTGTGAATATGTAGCATGGGTTTTTCTTTGTTCAATCTCTCCATTAACATGATTTTGTTAACATGCATTTTATGATGTATACCTATGAAGTACACAAAACTTAAATTTGGACACATTTAGCAATATTATAGTTTTTGTCATTACAGTAAAACCTCATATAACACTAAAACCTGGTTCCACAAGTCTTGGTGTTATATGATTTTTAGTGTTATCTGATGCATGTTAAAATCCTATGGGATCCATAGAGATACATTGTAACCACACAGGCTTTAGCGGTTGTTATCTGAAGCATCCCATAGGATCTTAATGTTATCTGATGTAATTCTTCCCCCCAGATTCCTTAATGTTATGCGATTTTAGTGTTATTCGATACTAATGTTATATGAGGTATTACTGTATATATTTTTTTCACCTAAATTTAAATGTATTTGAATGAACTATTAATTTTATGTTTCTTCCCAGTTTATGACCAAGGTGAGATACTTTTGAGCTACCATAGCTTCAAATCTTATACCATCTGTGGACCCCAGAGATAGATTATAATTGTTTTAGCTAAGCTGTTATATATTTCACTAGTAACTCAAATACTGGTAATATCTTTCTTTCCAGGGGTTATTCAAAGTTCCCTCCCCATAGTTTTAATCACACATTGCTAAATACAGTAATACCCCGGATAACGTTATGACTTGGTTCCACAAGTCATGACGTTATCCGATTTTTAGCGTTGTCCGATGCATGCATTGAACAACGCTAAAAAAAAAGCCCTGACTTCAGGGACAAACCGCTTTAAAGGCAGGCAGGGAAAGAAAGAGACCCAATCGGGTCTCTTTTTCCTTCCTGCTTTTAAAGCCACCCCCCACCCGCAGCGGTCTCTGCGACTGCAGTAGGGTCGGGGAAAGGCGCCCCTTTCCCCCGACCCTGCTGCAGTCGCAGAGACTGCTTGTGTCTCTTTCCCACCCTGTATTTAAACTACAGGGAGGGGGAAAGAGAGAGACAAGCAATCTCTCTCCCCCTGTAGTTTAAATACGGGGAGGAAAAGAGTAAGACGCGATTGGGTCTCTAGAGAACCAATCACGTCTCTCTCTTTTCCCCCTCCCTGTAGTTTAAATACAGGTTAGGAAAGAGACACAAGCAGTCTCTGCGACTGCAGTAGAGTCGGAAACGCGCGTGCTTTTCCCCGACCCTACTGCAGTCGTAGAGACCGCTGCGGGTGAGGGGTGGATTGGGTAGTTCTATCCAAACCACCCTACACTCGCAGACCATTGCCTCGGATAACGCTAAGAATCATTATCCAGAATCATTATTTGATGCAAGTTTTTTCCAAAAATCTTGCATTGTTATCCGATTCTAGCGTTACCCGATGCAATCGTTATCCAGGGTATTACTGTAGTCTCATTGTATGACTTAAAAACAATTAGAAGTACAGTAAAACCTCGCATAAAGAGCGCCTCACTTAGAGACTAACTCACTTAAAGAGCAGAATTTTCTCTGAATGGTTGCCTCGCTTAACTAAAACAAACCAAAAACTCACTTAACAACTAAATCGTAATCCCCCTGCCAGAAGTCACAATTGGTCACTTAAAATGGTGTTTCGCTTAAAGAGCAATCCCGTGGAACGCATTATGCTCTTTAAGCGAGGTACCACTGTACCTTTATCTAAACAGTAGTACAGCGCCAAGCTTTCCAAAAGAAGCTTCATATATTTGCAGGAACAAAACAAATCTCAATATGAGCATAGTTGACGCATAGTGGATACTGCCAAACTAAAGAGCATTTTACTTGTGTCCATTCAGTTTTTATTGTCTTCTTTTTAAAGGTACTTCTGACTCAATAAGGAACTGTTCATTAAAAATAATGTGCAGTCAGATTGTTTATTTATTGTTTAATAATGATGATTTACACTTAATGAGATCAAAGAGCTAGATTCCTTTAAAACTAGTGCATTAATTTGCCAGGTACTTCTTGAAAGTTCCTTGTCTTAGTTCAGGGAGAGTGCGTGGGCTGATAAGAAGTATAGGGAAATATATGATCATTGGTACTTGGCCATTACTTTCTTTTCCAGAAGTTGGGAATAGAGGGTTGTTGTAGCATTATAACGCTAGCTAAATATCTTGTGCTGGTTCCACACCTAGCAATTCATTTGATCTAGTAAAATACACTGGTTTCAATTCTTTTTTGCAGGCTATCAAGTTTAAATCAAGTAACATCTCTGAGTGAACCCTTTTACCTGTCGCCACCTTCCATACCTCACATGCCAGAGTGCCAACAAATGGCCTTTATATAGATTATCTTGGTTGGGGCAGGCAGGTAATTTCCAGTGTTGCTAGACAGCAATTCCCAACATCTCTGATTTGCTATACAGCAGAACAGAAAACGTGTTAAATTTTTGATAAAATGTCCCATAAAAAGTTGAAGTTGCACAAATCATAGTTTCGGATGTTTGCAAAATTGAGTGCAATGGTCTGGAAAGGGTTTCTAAAACATGCTCTGTTGAATACAGTTGAAAGCTGACCCCAAAAATTGCCCTTACACCTATATACTGAAGGTTTAGGGTCTGAAGTATAGCCAGATCACAAGGGGCACTGGAGTTGGACTATCAACTATACTTCATGATCCTTCTTGCTTCAAGTTCTCACACATTTGACAGGCTATTGAAGTATGGCTCATTTTAAATCCAAACATGTGAAAATTATCATGGGAGTCTGGTTGCATTCTTTGGTAGTATTTAATTTTAGTTGAAATCTAAGTGTTGTTTTTTTTCTTCCGTATCTAGGCCAGATGTGAAACTGCCAAAATGAAGGCACCTGAAAGAGCATCAAAATACTTTAGATAAATTATACATACTGATTAATTTTTCTACACTAAATACTTTCCCCACCATACATGTGTTTCTCTTAATTCCCTTTACAAGACCTTTGTTACTTAATAGTTAGACTCTCCACAAGACAGTGAGGTAAAGCTATTAGTGCAGTTTGTAAGTGGATGCACTCCACTCTACTCATGTCAGAGGTGAAGAAATGCAGTGTATCTTGATAAACTGTGAACTGACTCAAGTGATAATCTCACCTCTTGTATATAATACTCTGTCTGGAGAATCCTGTGGAAAGGTGCAGTGTTCTTCAGAGACCCAAGTGAACTAGCAGATGGCTAAAAAATTCTTGCTGTCTGAGAGGGGAAAGGAGCTGTTTATACACAGGGCATTGATCTGACCTGTGGTGGTTAGAATAAATTGACTTATTCTGGAAGACATTTTTATATAATAGGCAACATGTTTGATCCCCAAATAAGCAAGCTTGCCTCTGCTGTTTTTCAGAAAGGTAGTCTATGGTTGTTCCCAAGGAGGAATTTTTTGGAAAAGGCTGCATCTTTTTCTTAGCACAAGACAAATTAAACAAGTCTTTTCAGCCTTACTGGACCCTTATCTAAGAGGCACTGCTCCATCCCAGAAATCCTAGAATGCACCCAGAAAGAGTTAGAACAGTGGTGGCGAACCAATGACATGTGTGCCAAAGGTGGCACTTGGAGCCCTCTCTGTGGGCACCCATGTGGACGCCCCAGCACAGTGTTCATCCCCCTCCTTTGCCCAGCAGCCCAATGGGAGTGCTTCATCTCTCTCCTGATCCTATGTTGGCAGTTTGTGATAAATAAGTGGATTTGGGGTTGCAGTTTGGGCACTCGGTCTCTAAAAGGTTTGCTATCACTGACTTAGAAGGATGTACTGAACTGTATTTTTGTATGGCCTTACGGGTATACTTGAAGAGCTCTTTACTAATACAGTAATACCCCGTATAACGCGAGTACCGTATATCGTTAAAACCGCATAACGTTACAAGATTTTCGGAAACATCTTGTATCGAGTAACGCGATTTTAACGTTACACGATACAGTCGTTCTTAGCAGCAGGGTGGGTGGAAAGCTGAACGGGGTTCTCCGTTCAGCTTCCCAGCCACCCTGCAGCTACGGAGGCAGGGGTGGGGAGGCTGGAAAGCTGACGCGGGGCTCCCCCATCGGCTTACCCAGCCACCCCACAGCTGCGGAGGCATGGGCGGGTGGCTAGGGAAGCTGACAGGGAGTCCCCGTCAGCTTCCCCAGCCACCCTGCAGCTGTAGATCGGGTCCTCTGATCTCTCTGGAGGTGTTTCTGGGCTTCCCTGACGTCCAGAGCCGGTGCAGCAAGCCAGAATGTCAGAGTTCGAATCCCGACGTTCTGGCTTCCTGCACTGGCTCAGGACGTCGGGGAAGCCCAGAAACACCTTGGATCGGGTCCCCACACCTCCCTGGACCCAGCGGGGGGGTCAGACCCCCCAAAATTGGTAAAAAAAAAGGACGTTTTTTTTTTACCAATTTGGGGGTTTCTGACCCCCCCCCCCCGCCGGGTCCAGGGAGGTGGGCAGACACGATCCAAGCTTTTTCTGAGCTTCCCCGACGTCCTGAGCCAGTGTAGCAAGCCAGGATGTCAGAGTTCGAATCCCGACGTTCTGGGTTGCTGCACTGGCTCAGGACGTCGGGGAAGCCCAGAAACACCTTGGATCGGGTCCCCACACCTCCCAGGACCCAGCGGGGGGGTCAGAAACCCCAAAATTGGTAAAAAAACGGACTTTTTTTTACCAATTTTGGGGTCTCTGATCCCCCCGCCGGGTCCAGGGAGGTGGGGAAACCCGCTCCAAGCTTTTTCTGGGCTTCCCCGATGTCCTGAGCCAGTGCAGCGACCCAGAATGTCAGGATTCGAGTCCCGACGTTCTGGGTTGCTGCACTGGCTCAGGACGGCATAAAAGAGGGTGGGGGAAGTTCAAAATTAGCGCGCATCGGGTCTCCCGACCTCCCTAGAGCTGATGTGCGCTAATTTTGAACTTCCCCCACCCTCTTTTATGCTGCAGGAAGCGAGAACGTCGGGATTCGAATCCTGACATTCTGGGTCGCTGCACTGGCTCAGGACATCGGGGAAGCCCAGAAAAAGCTTGGAGCGGGTTTCCCCACCTCCCTGGACCCGGCGGGGGGGTCAGAGCCCCCAAAATTGGTAAAAAAAAACGTCCGTTTTTTTTACCAATTTTGGGGTTTCTGACCCCCCCGCTGGGTCCAGGGAGGTGTGGGGACCCGATCCAAGGTGTTTCTGGGCTTCCCCGACGTCCTGAGCCAGTGCAGGAAGCCAGAACATCGGGATTCGAACTCTGACATTCTGGCTTGCTGCACTGGCTCAGGACGTCGGGGAAGCCCAGAAACACCTTGGATTGGGTCTGCCCACCTCCCTGGACCCGGCGGGGGGGTCAGAAACCCCAAAATTGGTAAAAAAAATGGACGTTTTTTTTTTTACCAATTTTGGGGTCTCTGACCCCCCCGCCGGGTCCAGGGAGGTGGGGAAACCCGCTCCAAGCTGTTTCCAAAGTTCTCCCACCTCCCTGGAGGCAGCAGCAAGCCAAAATGTCAGGATTCAAATCCCGATGTTCTCGCTTCCTGCAGCCTCCAGGGAAACAGGGCTTTTTTTAACATTGTGTGTTCAATGTATCGCACAACGTTAAAAACCGAATAACGACGGGACTTGTGGAACCAAGTCATAACGTTATTCGGGGTACTAGTTTATCCTTTTTTTGGTCTGAGTTAACATGTGTAATTTCTATTTCACCTATAAAATGGAAATTTGTCATATTTCACTGGTTTGCAAGCTTTGTTAAAAAATGGGCAAATGAAATGACATTCCACAAGGACTGTCGTTTGAACTAGGTATCACAAATGTAGTGCATGTTCAGTTCTTTTTAATTACATTAAGAAAAGTGTACAGCTGTGCTATAAGTGGACCTTTTGTTTTAAGAATGTGAATGTTTTATGAATGTTCCAATTCTGCTTCTCTGTTTATTAGCTGTAATAAAATGATAACCCTTTAAATGACACAATTTTCTTGAAATTGCATTTATTGGCTGTTGAGGATTTTGGGGGGTTGTTATCCAGAAAAGCCTCTCCATCTTTAGGACAGTATGACATGCCTTCGAGGGGGTTGGGGGACCCAATCCGGGCTGTTTCCAACGTCCCCCAACCTTCCAGGGCTGTGCTGCAAGGCAAAACCTGAACCTGATGAAGGAGTTTCCCCTACATTTTGCCTTGCAGCAGCACCTGGGAAGGTCGGGGGATGTCAGAAATAGCGCAGATCGGGTCCCCTGACCTTCCCAGAGGCATCAGGAGTGGCAGAGAGCCCAAAATGGGTGGGGAAAAATCCATCACAACAGAGGTGACAGTTACACTGACAGTGTTCTGTTTATGGTGAGCCAGCGACCAAATCTCGACCGAATGAAGGGATCCATAGTGTGTTTGATAGAGAATAAAATAACTTTTATTAGCCCTATGAGAATTTTGATCTAAATGAAATAAAATAAATAAATGAACTAATGAGCATAATTCAACACATCTAATACACGAACTAAATCCCTGACAGTAGTGTCCTTAGACTCTACCAGTCACTTTTTTTTACATAACTCAAAGCAAACCCATAGGAAAAATGCATTTTTTATGTAACTTGAAGCAAACCCATAGGAAAAAAGATTCTCTATGTAACTCAAAGCAAACTCATAGGAAATCGTGTAAATCGGGGCATGGTTTTAGCACAAAATCATTACGTAAGTTGAATTTTATGTAACTCAAGGCATATGTAAGTCAGGGTTTTATTGTACAGCAGATGATAGGGCTTTGTGTCAGTTGTTTCCACAGAGCCAGGAGAGAAGGACAAAAGTACTCTGTAAAATCAGAAGAGGGGATTTGCCCTGGAAAATTGTGGAAAGCCCCATATTTATTCTGGTCAAAGGACAGCTTGTGTCTTTGAAAATCAGAATTACTGCCCAAGAAATACTATCGTGTGTGTGCGCGCGCGCGCGTGCGTGAGTGCGTACGTACCAGAGGTAAAGGTGCTCACAATTTCAGGAGCAAATTTCACTCTAATTTGTAATCTAATGGCTATGTTTAAATGGGAATCCATGGCTTTGTAGGAACACATTTAAACTGGATAAATAATGTGACTCTGCACTCCTCCTACTTACCAATAGATTGCTGGACTTGATTTATGTAGGAGTTCCTATTTTTTTTTCAGAATCATGAAATTCTGTCTTTATGTGAGTGTTTTGATTTTGCTTCTTCTGTTTATTCCACATGAGGTTCCCAGTATGCTTACAATGGAGTAGGAAAAAATAGAATTAAAGGACACTGTTCTTCCTATTAAAATAGAATTAAACAATTTCCATTAAATGAAATTAAAATTGAAACATATAATAATCACTTATAATATTTCCTTAAAAAGAGACAGAGCTAGCACACCAACTAAAATGCAGTGATTACAGGTAATTATTTGCTAAAGGTCTTCCTGGTGATAGAAGATGAGAGATGCAAACTTTGCCCGGCAAAGAGTTCCAGACCCTGGGAATTTGACAGAATATGATATTTGAGATAATCTGGACTTAACTTTAAAAATATATGAAAATGAGTTTATTTAGAGGGGCATTTAAAGGTATTTCTCCCTGGATTTAATTTGTTTTAGTTCATACCAAAATAATTACTTATTATAGTTGTTGCCATTGGGAGGTTTATCATTTTTATATATTACTCTGTTTAATGTTAAGAAGCCAAAATAGTGAGGTTTTGTTCTCCAGAAGACTGGTAAATTAAATAAATCAATCATTCAGTCAACCTCTCTTACTGGGTTAAATAGAGCATAACCAACACTTTGAATAGTACAGTACTGTATATGAATACAGATCAGTAGCCAGTAAAACTTGTAGAAAAGGTGTGGAAGGTTAATCATCATAATAAATCAGGCTGGTATCTACCTTTTTTTGGAATGTGATTATGTTTTTTTAAAATAGCTGTTGTATTGGGGATAAAGAAATTGCAGGTTTCTAAGCAAAGAAGCTTTGAATGAGAGGCAGAAGTGTATTTCCATGACCTGAAGAAACAGCATGTGGCATTCAATCATCCTAGTTCAGCATCTCTCACTTCATGACTAAGAAATGGAGAACACAACTAGACTTGCTTATCACAGAGTGGCCAAAATATTGTAATGTGATAGACCACAAGTAGAGTAGGACAGTGGTGGGCTGCTACTGGTTCAGCCAAACAGGTAGCAAAAATCCAGAGGGGATCGCCGAGGGGGGATAACCCCCCCCCCGGGCAACTGGTTCGGTCGCCTCTCTGGCTGTCCTGGATTGCATTTCCGGCTAGCCCAAAATGGCTGCTTGGAAGTGCGCATGCGTCAAAACTCCCATTTGATGCATGCGCACTGAAAAATAGAAGTGCATGCATCAAATAGTAGACACATGCGCACTTCCAAGCAGCCATTTTGACTGCAAGGAAGGGTGCAGCGGCGGTGGCAGCCTTTCCTCGGCGCACAGCAGGGCCGGGCCAGGCCAGGCTGCGCTGCCGGGCAGGGCTAGGCCACGCTGCTGCTGCTGTTGCTCCCCAACCCCAGGGTAAGTTTGTGTTTGGGGTGGGTTGAGGTGTGTATGTGTTTTATGTAGTGTGCTTTTATGTGTATTTAATGTCTATTTTAATTTGTATTTTTATGTTTTTTTATTTCTATTTAATGTATTTTAATTTGTATTTTTATGTGTTTTTTATTTCTGTTTGTATGTGTACTGTATTTTTATTTTTATTATACTTTGGCTTTGCCAACGACATTATGATGTTGGCTCTACCCACGACATTATGATGTTGGCTCCTCCCACGACATCAGCTCCACCCACAGTGTGGTAGTAAAACATTTGCCAGCCCACCACTGGAGTAGGCCCATTTAAATCAGTGGAACTTACAGAAGACTTGACTCGCCAGATCTCCATTAATTTAGTGGAGCTACTATAGTGAAGTTTACTATGCTAAGCAACAGGATTTCAGTAATAAGATTTTCTAATATAACTGTTTCTGTATCATATGTAGAAAAAGAAAAATGACAAAACCTATGTTTAAACAAAGGCAATTTAAAATACTTCTACCCAACTATGACTGAAATTTTGCTAGCCATCAAAATAATGGGAGCTGCAAATTGTGTATAAGATGTATTTTTCAAGATGAATAATAAGAAGAATTACATGCACAGCCATTAAATAAGTCAAAGTGAATTGTGGGTCAGTAAGTGTGGCCATGGGGAACTATGTTCAAACATTTAAGAAATGATCCCAAAGTTTCTTTTATTAAATGCTGTTAAACTTTAAAGGGTAACATAGAAGATATTTATAGCGCTAGTCTATACATGTCTAATCAGAAGTTCCATTGAGTTCATTGGCTTTTACATCTAAGAAAGTGGGGTGTAACACAGAAGCTTAAAATGGGGATGAACGCTCCTCTTTATAGAGTTAACTCACCTTTTCTACAACTTTTGCCCATCCTGACTGCCATCAGTTGCAGCTAGCATGGTCAGTTCAAGAGTAATTTGAATCCTAGATAATTTTTTCTTGAAAAGGGCAGAATGGGAAATACCAAGCAAGATAAAAGTTACTTGAGTATCATAAGTAAACTGGTGGATATGTCTGTATCATTCAACCTGCAAGTAATAGCTGAGAACTGATTAAGTGCTTTATTAATAAGTTTGCTTTCTGTGTATTAATACTACAACTTACTATAAGCTTAAATATAGGATATGCAATGAAAGTTAAATATTTTTAGACCATAACCTTGCATTAAAGGTACTTTTGTATAATGCAAGGATGGAAAGCTCTGTAACTAGAGGACTCCATTGGCTCTAGGGAAGTGTATCGTGTTTGCATGCCAGTAGTGTTCCTATCATTCATACTATATACCGTAGAATCCCACATAACAAAAAAGCTACATTCCACAGAGCTCTTCGTTAATGTGTTTTTTTCATTGTGCGGTTCAAATGGGCAATACCCTGCATAACGAAAAGAAAATGTTCATTATGCAGGGTTTCCGTTAAGCGGGGTATACCCCACTTACCGAAAACCCTGCATAACAAAAAAAATTGTTATGCTGGGTATCGCCATTGCATAACGAATGCTTCGTTGCAAATCTTTCACATGAAGCGTTCATTATGCAGGGTACCACTGTATATGTCAACACTATTGGAACAGTTCCCCCCTTTCCACTGGTAAAACAGAGGAAGGAAAGATCTAGTACATCAAAAATGCCTGTGTTAAATTGCCCCTGATGTTTGAGGTGATAAGATGTCTTGAATTGTTTTGTTCACATTTTAGTCTCCTGACAAAAGGGTGAGAAGCAAGCAAAGACTTTCAACAATTTGAACAGGAAGTTGCCAGTGAAGCTGAACTCCTTATCCTGTCACCCTTTTGTAAAGGAATAAATGGCAAAGGGTGTCAAGACAGGGAATCCAGTTTCACTGACAGCCTATAGATCAGGGATTCTCAACCTGTGGCCTGTGGGCCAGATGTGGCCCATGGCACCATTTCATGTGGCCCACCTCCACCACACCAGGAAGTGCCATGTGGTGGAGGAAGGGCAAAATGGTGGTCCAGTCACCGAAGCTGTCTGAGGGAGCATGACCTGGCCGTCAGCTTTAAAAGGTTGAGAACTCCTGCTATAGACCATAGAGTTCTCATCTCTGTTTTAATGCCATTTAAGAATCAATTAGTTTTGAACCAATGAAATCCCCAGTGCCTTATCCTTTTATGTTGTGTACAGAATATATATCTGGATCAAAGTAGTTGTGCTTTTAAAAGAATCATTGAGTAGTTGAGTTGTAGGAGTTCTGTGAGACCATCAAGTCCAACCCCCCGTGCAGTGCAGGAATCCAAATCAAAGCAGATCTGATACATGGCTGTCCAATTTCTCTTGAATGCTTCCAGTACTAGAGCGAGATAAGAGAGCTTTGTCTCTGAGTATATCACAAATACCAACCCAAATTATTATCCAGTGACAAAACTACTTGTATTATATGAATATTCTATTGATTTTAATGTTTTGGATATGATAATTTAGTAGATTTATTATTTTATTTGCTTTTATTAATAATAATCTTTGCAAGTCACCATGTGCCAATCATAAATGAAGGGGCAGGATAGAAATATAAAACATGATAGATGATTTTTTAAAATAAAAAGTCCATTTCAGTTCTACATGTTAATCATAGTTTGTTTACATCACTCAGTTGAAGCCCAGCCTCTGTATATCATTCACTTTTTCAAACATGGTAGGGTGGATAAAGTAGCTTTTATAATAATTTTCATGTGTAGGTATGTGGCAAAATGTCGTGAACTAGGAAGTGCAAGATAAAAGTTAGTGTCCATTAACTTTATCTCACCAGAGATACACTAGTAACTCGAATAATTGCTAAGGCTTGGTTCCACAAGTCTTAGCGTTATCCAGTTTTTAACATTGTGTGATGCATTGATTGCAGAATGTTAAAAAAAAGCCATGTTCCCTTTCCGAAGGGAACGGGGTAGCAAAACGCCGATCTCTCACCAAACACCCCTGCAGTCCCAGCCTCAATCCCACTGGACTGTTCTGTGCCTGTTGAGGCTGGGACCTCCACCGGTAATGTACCTTTGCTTTTGCGAGGCTTGTATCGCAAAAGCAAAGGTACGGAGATCCCAACAGGCACAGAACAGCCCAGTGAGATTGAGGCTTAGATTTTTGCGAGCTGGTCTCTAGCCCTGCGGGCTTTCTAGCAGAGATCAATATATGGGAATTTGAGGCAAACATTTGCATCGCACAACGTTATCTTAACGTTGTACGATACAGATGTTTCCCTCAAATTCCCCGACGTTATCCGATTTTAGCATTATCCAAGGCAAGCATCCGAGGTATCACTGTAAGTGTAAATAAAAACTCTGTTGTTGATTGATTGAATTTCATTAGCTAAACTGCTGAGGACAACTGTACATCTAAAACTGTTATAAATTGTGTGGAATTTGCTGCACTTTAAATCCTTCTGTATTTATTCTCTCCCTGCAGGAAATGTTTAAAGTAATATATTATATGCAACAGTGAAAATTGTCAAAAAATTAAGGTTTTTGTATTGCATGGATCAACAGCAGAGATTCTGAGTTCTCCAGGTCCATGCGAGACTGTGTTACAGTCAAACCTCGCATAAAGAGTGTTTCGCTTAAAGAGCGTTTTGCTTAAAGAGCAGAATTTTCTCTAAATGGTCGCTTCGCTTAACAAATAAAACCAACCAAAAACTCGCCTAACAAATAAATCAGGGTTCGCAGTCCCCCCTACAATTGGTCATTTACAGTGGTGTTTTGCTTAAAGAGCAAACTTGCTTAAAGAGCAATCCTGTGGAACGCATTATGCTCTTTAAGTGAGGTACCACTGTACAGTACAGTATCAGCATCCTTTCTCTGCTGCTTATATATAATACAGATGACCTATCTTTTTGTAGTAGACATTTAGGAGAGATGCCATTTTCATTTTACCATCCCTAAATATCTTCCTGCTCCAAGTACAGCATACTACTGTTAAGAAGTAAGGCTCGGTCAAGGCCCAGTTACTATTTTATTCACTTACTGGAAATATTTTTATGATATGCTTCCTTCTATTCATATTTCTGGGGTAGTTTAAAAGAAAAATCATTAAAATATAAGAAGGAAGAAATAACTTTGGAGTTAAGCCCACCAGAAACACTGTTTCACCATTAGTTTGGAGTCCCGTCTGTGATAGTTACCATCATGGACTGCCTCAGGGATGAGCAGTTTTCTGCAGACTGTATTCAGTTGACTCCATTATTGTGGTTTCCAAACCCCCTAGGAATGAATTTGTTCCTCTTGTGATAACATACAATCTTACTCCTTTCCCCATCCCATTTCTCCTAGTCTTAGTTCAAAGCAAAGCTTGCCTATAAACTTTCTGGAACATTTTTTTTCCTTGTAAGCATAGTACACATGCCCTGGTTCCAGCCAAAATAGGGGTGGGGATTGCAAAGAAGAAATATAACTGCAGCTTAAAGGAGTTGTTCAGCTTGTGCAATATGGATCATGGGTGGAGTAATAAAATGATGCCATTCAAATTGAGCAGAAGACCTCTTCCTGGTAGCCACTCCAGTTCATGGGCAATGAGGATAATTGTTTGCTAAAATATGTTAAGGAAATGAGCAGGAGGAATCGCATCAGCCTGTTTGTTTGCTTATTTATTCTTTTTTGTAGAATGTAAGGTGTCTCATAACATGAATTTTAAAAGAAAACCACACAGAGGTAGATATTTAAACTAAATCTTTAAACATCATAACATTTTGTAGTATCAAAACACTTTTATGTTATTGACTTCCCACACATAAGTAGCACAACTAATTTTTTAAAAAAAATCCACAGTAGCCACAAGAAAATAATGCCTTTTGTTGTTGTTGTTGTTGTTCAGTCGCACAGTCAATTCCGACCCTTTGGGACCCCATGGACCACTGTCCACCAGGCACTTCTGTCCTCCACCATCCTCCTCAATTCACTCAGCTCTGTGCCCATTGTGTCTACAATACCATCTAGCCATCTCATTTTGGGCCACCCCCTTCTTCTTTTGCCCTCCACCCTTCCCAGCATCAAGGCTTTTTCAAGCAAATCCTCTCTTCTCATTTGATGTCCAAAGTACTTTAGCTTCATCTTCACTATTTGACCTTCTAAGGAGCAGTCAGGTTTGATTTCTTCTAAGATTTACCTATTTGTTCTCCTCGCTGTCCAGGGGATTCTCAAAACTCTCCTCCAACACCACCTTTCAAAGGCATCTATTCTTCTGCAATCAGCTTTCTTTATGGTCCAGCTCTCACAACCATACATTGCCACTGGGAATACCATTGGTTTGACTAGGCGAATTTTTGTTTGTAATGTGATGTCTCTACTTTTCACCATGTTCCCCAGGTTTCTCATTGCTTGCCTCCCAATAATCAGTCGCCTTTTTATTTCATGGTTGCAATCACCATCTGCAGTGATCTTGGATCCTAAGAAAGTAAAATCTGTCACTGCTTCTACTTCTTCTCCATCTATTTTACAGGAACTGATAGGGCCTGTTGCCATCATCTTGGTTTTCTTGAGTTTGAGTCTCAAGCCAGCTTTTGCACTTTCTTCTTTCAACCCAAGCAGCAGCTTCTTTAGGTCTTCCTCACTTTCTGCCATTAGGGTGGTATCATCTGTGTATCTCAAGTTGTTGATGTTTCTCCCAGCAATTTTGATCCCAAATTGTGATTCCTCCATCCCTGCATTGCGCATTATGTGCTCTGTGTATAAGTTGAATAAACAGGGTGACAAAATGCAGCCTTGTCTTACTCCTTTTCCTATTCCAAACCACTCTGTCCTTCCGTATTCTGTCCTAACTGTTGCTTCTTGATTCATGTACAGATTTCTCATGAGGCATATAAGGTGCTCTGGTATTCCCATCTCTTTAATAATTACTTGCCACGTTTTGTTGTGGTCCACACAGTCAAAGGCCTTAGTGTAATCAATGAAACAGAAGTAGACTTGTTTCTGATATTCTTTTGTTTTTTCCATGATCCAGCGTATGTTGGCAATGTGGTCTCTAGTCCCCCTGCCTCTTCTGAACCCCACCTGCACTTCTGGTAATTCTCTCTCCAAGTGCTGCTGCAGTTTATCCTCTATTATCTGGAGCATCACCTTGCTAGCGTGTGGGAAGAGCGCAATTGTTCAATAATTTGAACATTCTTTGGCATTACCCTTTTTGGGGATTGGAACATATACCGATCTTTTCCAATCCTGTGGCCATTGTTGTGTTTTCCAAATCTGCTGGCATATAGAATTCAATAATTTGATTCCATCATCTTTTAGAGCTTTGAAAAGTTCAACTTGGATACCATCATCTCCATTGGCTTTGTTGTTTGCAGTGCTTTTTAGGGCCTTTCCGACTTCATTCTCTAGGATGTCTGGCTCAAGTTCAATTTCTTCATCATTGCTATTATCCGGAGTGTTGAGGTCTTTTTTGTAGAGTTCCTTTGTGTACTCTTTCCATCTTTTCTTAATCTCTTCTGCATCAGCTAACTTCTTGCTGTCTTTGTCCTTTATCATGGTCATTTTTGCTTTAAATGTTCCTTTGATTTCTCCATTTTTTTTAAAAAAGATCTCTAGTCCTGCCTCCTGTGTCGTTTTCTTCTATTTCTTTGCACTGTTCATTCAGGTAGGTTTCTTTATCTCTCCTTGCTTTTCTTTGAAATTATGTATTCAAGTGGTTGCATTTTTTTCCTTTCCCCTTTGCCTTTTGCATCCCTTTTTTCCTCTGCTATTTTAAGAGCCTCATCAGACAACCACTTAGCTTTCTTACGCTTCTTTTCTTTTGGTATGGTTTTCCTTGCTGCCTCCTGCATGATGTCCCGCATCTCTGTCCACAGTTCTTCTGGCACTCTGTCTATCTAGTCCAAGCCATTGAATCTGTTCCACACCTCCACCATGAATTCCTTAGGGATGTTGTCTAGGTCTTATCTGTCTGCCCTAATTGTTTTCCCTATTTTCTTTGGTCTAAGCCTGAATTTTACGATCAGTAGGTTGTGATCTGTACCACAATCTGCCCCTGGTCTTCTTTTTGCTGACTGTATGGAGGTTCTCCATCTTTGGCTGCAGAGTATGTAATCAATCTGGTTTCGATGTTGGCCATCTGGTGATGTCCATGTGTAAAGTATCCTCTTGTGTTGCTGGACGAGAGTGTTTGCTATGACCAGTGCGTTATTTTGACATCAGTCTTTGGCCTGCTTCATTCTGTGTTCCAAGACCAAACTTGCCTGTTATTCCATTTACTTTTTGATTTCCTACTTTGGCATTCCAGTCTCCTATGATAATGTCTACATCCTTTCTTGGTGTCTGTTCTATGAGGTGTTCTAAGTCCTCATAGGACTGGTGAACTGTGGTTTCATCTGCACTAGTGGTTGGTGCGTATACTTGGATTGAACGGTTTGGCTTGTATTCTGACTGACATCCTATCATTTTTGAGATTATATCCCGTTACTGCGTTTCTCACTCTTTTATTAACAATTATGGCTACTCTGTTTTTTCTATGGTTTTCTTGTCCACAGTAGTAGATATGATGGTTTCCAGAGCTGAATTCGCCCATCCCTGTCCATTTTAACTCACTGATTCCCAAGATGTCAATGCTTATTCTACCCACCATTAAAAGGCTTTTTAGCAGTAAATTTTCAGGGCTCCCCAGCTCAGTTCTGCCTTTTATAAGTCATTGGTTTGAGTAACAAAATATCAGTCTCAGATTTTGTGCTGATTTCCTCTTTTAAAAAATATGATTATTTTGGCAGGTTTTGTTGGATGCTATAACTACTTGATTCCTTTGAAGTTTACACCTGCTTCATCGGTAGTGGTGTGGAGACTAGAACCCTGTGAGGTTTTAGCTTACTACAGGCCTAAGCATGCATAACCAGTAGGTTGATAAAGGTGTTTTGGTCAAGGCATGAACGTTGTTGAAATTCTTTAGATTAAATAAAATATTTTGTGAATTTTCTTGATTTCTGTGAAGTAGCTTGACTTTACCATTGTAATCCCATCTCTAAAACCAAAAGTTCACAATGATTGGAGGTTCTTTTTTGTTTTCCGTATTAATACAGTGCATACTAAAAGTTGGGAATAGAAAAAAATACACTTCACTGACTTTTTACAGTTTGACATTAATGCAGTTAGTTGTTGGAATTGGTCATATTTCAGGTGTCTTTGAAATGACTTTGTATCTTACAGCGAGCACAAAGATTCCTCGGAAAAGAAACACAAAGAAAAGGAAAAAACCAAACACAAAGACAAAGATGGCAGTTCAGAAAAACACGAGAAACACAAAGACAAACATAAAGATAAAGACAAGGAGAGGCGAAAGGAAGAAAAGGTACAGGATGCTGGCAAGGATGTTACTGTTTGGAACTGTACTTTTGCTCTAGATAAAGACAGAAGATAAGATTCACTTTTTGATGGTTGAACTGTTAAGACCATAAGAAGGAAGGCCAGGGCTTTAAGTATTTTAGATAATAGATCGGGACTCCTTGCTCATGATTACACACGCTCTGATCACCTCCAGACTTGATTATTGTAATGCGCTCTGCATGGGGCTGCCCTTGGTGACCATTCAGAGGCTGCAGCTGGTGCAGAATGCGGCTGCTCAGATCATGATGGGGTGCGGGCGCTATGCTTGTGCCTCACCACTTCTCTGGGAGCTACACTAGTTGCTGGTTTGCCTCCAAGGGCAATTCAAGGTGCTGGTCATTACCTTTAAAGCCCTACATGATAGTGGCCAGGATACTTAAGAGCCTGTGTCACCCCAAGAACGTCTGTCCATCTCACCAGAGCAGACCAGAGAGGCTCTCTGGTTGTACCATCAGCTAGAAAGGCACATCTCTCTAGCACCAGAAGGAGGGCCTTCTCTGTATCCACTCCGGCCCTATGGAACCTTCTGCCAACTGAGTTGCATCTCCAGACAGAGTTTCTGGCCTTTAGAAAGGGTGTGAAGACCTGGCTGGCGAGGCAGGTGTGGAGTTCAGGCCAGTTGGTTATCCCAGCCGGCTGGCTAATCTGACTGTTCCCCCCTCTCCCTCATAGTTTTAGTTGGTAAATTTTAACTTTTAATTGTTTTGATTTTAATATTTAGATTTTAGCTGTCTGAGATGGGTGGGATTTTATCATGGTTTTATTGTTGATTTTTTAAAATTGTTGTTTGCTGCCCTGCATCATTTGTGAGGAGGGCATCATAGAAGTGTTAAAATAATTATCATCCCTTTTCTCATGACCGATTCATAATGAGTTTTGGTGATAACTCTTATTAAACCTTGTAGTAGAGATAGAAAATTATCAATGCAGATTATGTTCTACTGCAGGGATGCTATAATTTTGTGCAGGATGTGTACACTGCAACTGATGCAGGAACACCGTAGCCACCCTAATAACAGATGGACAGACAGTAACTTAATAATTTCCCTACTTCAGTTGCTCATTTATGAATAAAGTGCATAATTGCAAAAGTTTAATAGTTCTAACAACCTTTGAATACACAAGCTCATACATTGGTAGCGAACACCATGGTTGTGGTTAGGCAAGAAGAGAAACTTCTTGAGGTTTAGATGAGGAAGCTCTGGGACAATTCATATTCTGGGGTTTGGCTTCATATGTCAAATCATGGTGGTAAGTGTTCCTAAGCTGGAAATACACTTGCTCCTGGTCCATGTCTCTTTGTCACTTAGATTTTGTTGTACAGGGAAGATTTGAAAGTGCTTTTTATATCAAAGTGACCACCTCTCACATCTGTCTTTCAGAGTAAATTGGCTTCTGGTGAAGTGAAAATAAAGAAGGAAAAGGAAAATGGTTTCTCCAGGTATGCACGCAGGAACATTTTTGGTGCAAAATGTATCTAATTGGTGTTTAGTTTGATTTTTAGCTACCTTGCCAGAGAAGTAACAAAATATCAATTGCTGGGGAAACCTGTGGTTTTTGAGGGCCTTTCATGTTAAAAGTAGACTGGCATCAATGTTGGTCTGAAAAGATGCTAAAATCAAAGCTGAGTGCATTAAGAGAACATGTTCATTTATTATAAACAGTGTAATGATTTTAAGGCTAGTCAAATATATTCTTTTGAACCATCAGAGAGTCAAGCATCATCTTGATTCTGATACTTAGATCAATCAAAATTGGAAAATAACACAAACATTTAAAGCTGGTCCTAAGTGATCTCAAACTGTTAAGTATATTAGACACATAAGGATCATACTAAATTTCTTCTTCCATTTTAGAGAGAAAACGTCCCCTCAAATTCTGTAGTATTTGAAAGGGTTGTTTTATGCTTGATGCATGGTGCAGAAGCTTTCCATTCTTCCAACTGATATACAAAGGCACAAGGCTCTAGTAATAGAGGTTATATAAAGATAGTCTAGTATCTGTTGATGGTCCAAGTATCCATGAGGCAAGATAGGTTTATTACACAAAGTGTACATTGTTACTACTCTTTCTGTTCCTCATGCATGTATGTGTTTTTTCTATTATGTATTTTTATTTACTAGGAGCTTGTTAGAGCAATATTTTTCCATAGAAGGAGGGGGATACAAGTTATTTGAAATAAAACAGTTAGGAATTTTTCCTGTCTTACTATTGCTCAAATTGTTTGAATATAATTCATTATCTCAGTGTAAAGTAAAATATAGCATATAATTATGCAGTATTCCAGTAAGTAGCATACTAATACAGTATTTTAAGGAAAGCGAAATTACATTAACTTGAACTGTAGCAAAACCAGATTAGAAAATGAAGGAAGGAGTTCAATGGACAAGAAACAACATTAAAGGAGAATATAGCCTTGGAACTCAACCTCCCCTACATCACTTGGAGGACTCTATAGCGTTGGAGTGCCTGAATGTAAGACCCAACATATTCAAGTGGTGGCTGTTGACAGACAACAACATGCTGTATGAATATGGAGAGATACAGAATCCGGTTCATTTACTGGTCTGTCAGTTACTGCCAGAAACATACACTGATGAGGACCTAAGAAAGTGGCTTCATTTTGGTAGTCCAGGGTTTGATCAGGACACAAAAGAAGAACTTGAACTATCATTGTTCCTGAACAGTGGTTAGACATTTTGAATTAGTTAATCTCTCAATATCTAATACCAGTACCATGTGTCTTTGGGGGATTTCATTTTCACTTCTTTCTCTCATTTGTAACTTTAAACTTTCCAAACGGAGAAAGCTGGAGAAATGTGAAAATCTAGTACAGTAAATTTTTGAAGCGATAGCTTTGTTAGTCTATGAAATCACATCAGATAGTAAACAAAACAAAGGTAGGGGAAAAGACAAAAGTGTTGTGTCACTTTAAAGACTGGATCATGTCTAAAGAAGTGGACTTGATCCATGAAAGATAGCATTAAAATATAGCAGTTAGACTGTAAGGTACCATAACATTTTTGTCTTTCTGTTTCCTGTCTGAGTAATAAAGAGGATGAATTTGGAGAAAAATACTCCAGAACGGCAAACGCATTATGTTTCCAAGTTAACTGAAGTTACCTGAATGTCACAAATCCCATTCCACTCTAGGTAGAGAGAGATGATAAGGAAGTCCTAGATTAATGTTTTAAAGTGATAAATAGGAGGTTAGGCTCTAGGTCAGTGGTTCCCAACATAGTACCGACACCCTGCAGAGAGACTTCAATTCCCAGAAGTCTCAGTACATTGACTGATCAGTGCTTTGGTAATTGAACTTAGGCTTCTAGGAATTGAAGTCCAAAACCAAAGGTTGGGAAACACTACTCTAGGTTATAGCTTAGGTGTTCATGGTTTTAAGTAGCTCTTGTTTTCTTTTTCCTTCAGTCCACCATGCATTAAGGAAGAAATGGATGCTGATGGTTATTACAAAGAAGATTATAAGCCTCTAAAGAGACCTCGGGAAGATGATGAGTGAGTAGCTTGTATAACTACATGCAATCTGAAACTGAAGCAGAAACTTTTTAATTAGTGGTAATTTGCCAGTGATTTTGCTCACGTCACACTAGCAGAGAGGCACAACAGGATTTTGGCCAGTGAAAAGTAGAGATAGTTTTGGATTTAAAAGGATATCCATAGAAAGCAGTTGTGGTACATAAAAAATAATTGTATCATAAATTGATTGTTTCTGTTCAGTGCTTACTTTTTTATGCTGCCATTACATTGCTTATTCAATAACCACTTGAATTTTATGATGCTATTCAATGAAGATCAATTTTTTCTAATTATCCTCAAGAATGGGCCACATAGGCTTGTGGATTTCACTTTTTAAAACGTTTGTTTTTGTTTATATGTCTCAGTTAGACAAAGCTTTGTAAAACTAATATATATATATATATAACACACGATTAAAAATAAGCATAAAACCTGTGAAGGCGAGAGAGAGTATCATGTACTCAGTCATACTTTTGGGTCTTCATTCATAAATGTTTTGAGAGACTTGATTCAGCAAAGGTACTGCTTCTGTAATAGATATTTACCTCCTCTGTATCATTGAACCTTTTGGGGCCTCACTAAAATATATCTCTTTTTGATGCGGACTTGAATTCACATCTTCATCTGGTTGTCCCTAACTAAAATGAGCTCAGGTCCAGTATCAATTGCCATATCTCTGTCAACATTTCATGGCATCGGGTTTGAAACCTTCATCTCGTCTTAAACTCTCTCCAATAAAACAAAATTATCAATATGAATGAAGATGCAAGACATCTCATAAAATATTACAGCTCCAGTTTAAGTGGCTTCTAATGTACTTGGCTATGCCATAGAATACTATTTATATTTATTTATTTATTATAGTTTTTTTCTAAATATTGATAAGTTGTATATATATAGACAAAGGTTTTTGAATTTATATGTGTAAATGGAAAAAAATTGCTATTCTTTTTCAGCATTGACTACAAACCCAAAAAGATCAAAACTGAAGATATCAAAAAATCAAAAAAGCGCAAACAAGAAGTAGAAGAGGTATTTCTTCATATTTTCTAGAACCATGAGATGGTTATAGATTCTGCTAGCATATATGACTAAAGCATGGGTCCTCGACCTTTTAAAGCCGGGGGCTGGGTCATGCTCCCTCAGACTGTTGAGGGGCCGGACTGATGGTACCGCTGCAGTGGCAGCGACTACCCTGAGACCACCACATCCCAAAAAAGCTCTCCCACACACACACACACAGACACGCTCCTCCCTGCTTGCCGGCCTGGAGGAGCTGCATCACATAGGTGAAGGAGACACGGCCACTGGAAATGCAGCCACTTCTGCCACCGCTGCCTCAACCCTTGTCACCTTCGCTTGGCTTGGCGTGTTCCTAATGGTGTTCTGTAGCAGGGCAGATGCTGTAAGCCTTACAACATCCTTCCTGCTGCAGAGCACCGTTTGGGACATGCCAAGCCAAGTAGAGGAGACAAGGATTGAGGCGGAAGTGGTGGCTGGAGCGAGGCAGTGGGCCAGATGATTTAGTGCCACAGGCTGTAAGTTGAGGATCCTTGGGCTAAAGAATACTTTGCTTTGCTTCAGGCAGTGATAAGCAGTATGCATTTTTGTAGCAGAACTTAAGAACATCTCATTTTTACATGTCTTATTTTTAAAAATGCTGAGACCGTGCACAAATTGTAGCTTTTCTCTAAACCAATTCATGTGCTCTTCTGCATATCTTAATTTAGACAAACCTGATGGTTTTTGCTACCAGAAATGATTTTAAAGAATATTCCAGTTACTGCTGTGCTGCGGAGTTTTGGTAGCCTAGTTGCAACCTGTGTAGTACCAAAAGAATGAAAGTTCTTTCCTCTCCAGTCTCCCAAGCTGCATTTCCTTGGTTTAAAATACCCATTGTAATAAGTGGATGTATGAGCTGGGTGTCTTAGTAGACTACAAGCTAAACATGGATTGACAGTGTGTCGTGCCATTAAAAAAGGACAGTATGATAGTCGTCTGTATCATTAGAGCTTTAGTCAGGAGTATTGTTACACTTTAGTCAAACCTCATTTGGAATAGTGTGTCCAGTTTTGGGCATCCCGGTTTAAAAAAGTTGAAATATGTCCAGAAAAATGTGATCTGGAAGTAAAGCATTATGAAGACTGAATTATTTATTTATTATTTATTTATTAGTTCAAATTTATATTGCCGCCCACTCGGCATTATTAACAATATAAGCATGTTTAGCCCAGAGAAGAGAAGGCTGAGAGAGATGTGATAGCCATTTTCAAATGTTGGAAGGGCTGCATGTGGAAGATGGGTCAAGTGTGGTTTCCCCAGCTCCAGAGAGAAGGATAATGGATCCAAATTATGAAAATAGTGGTTTTGACTAAACCTTAGGAAAAATCTCTTGGCAGCAGGAGCACTTCATTTGAAGAACAAACTGCCTTCCTTCATTGGAGTTTTTAAAGGAGACGCTGTATGGCCACTGTAGAGTTGCTTATTTTTGGAGACACTTCTAGCTGTATAGTGCTGTAATTCTATGGAAACAGTAAATTAAAAATCATGATTGTTTTGGTCAAGAATAATAATACATGGCAGAATCAATATAGAGAGAATGAAAAATTTAACTGAAAATTGTTGAGTGGAAACCCACATTGCGTTTTGAGGTGTTATGTCTTTGTCAGTCACTACAGTTGATTAAACAATTTTTTCATTCCCATAAGATTGAAATCTGCCTTCTCTCTGTAGGTCAGAGTAATAGAGATTACCTTTAACTCTACTCTCTTTATACAGTATGCAAATTCCTGCAGTTTTCTCCATGTTATATAGTGTCTTTGCTTAGGAATGCATCTTTTGAAATGTGTATGATGCATTCTGCTTGTTTATTTAATTTTTACTAATATAAAAAGTCATATTATTTAAAGAAAGGTATTGACTGAAACCCTGTTGGCATAAATGTGTACATTGTTAACTCACATTACAAAATCAATGTGTTCCCTGGAACGTTTCGTATTGCAAAAAATTCTTAATGCGAATTTCCCATAGGAATGCATTGAATGCAATTTCCCATAGGAATGCATTGAAAACCAGTTAACCTGTTCTGGAAAAAAATGTAATGTGAAGCATTGTTTTCAATGGATTTTCATTCGTAATGTGAAAATTACGTTAAATGAAGCGTTTGTAATGCAAGGTACCACTGTACTGTGCAAACTGGATGTCATTGTCATCTAGCCATTTATTTAAATAAAAAATCTTCCCATTCCCTAATCCTTTCAGATTCCAAGGCTGTTTAGGGACCTCTTTTACCCTTTGGGAGCCTTTGGGCAGTGAGTGGAGAGAACCTTTAATACTGGAAGATGTAAAACGGGAGAATAGAGATTTTTTAATTTAATTAAAGATATACATCACTAATAATGGTGTCACCTGTCTTGCACAGCATAAATTTGTGCCAGCAAGATTTCAACTAAACATTATTAATAAGTACTAAATAAAATCTCATGGAAACAATTCTTAAAACACATTTGAAAGATAAAAGAACATCTCTCCCCTAAAAATCACTTCCCCAGCAATTTATATATTAAATGGGTACCTGAAAAGAAAGGTCTTTGTCAGCAGAAGAATAGCAGGGAGAGACCAGCCTGCTCTGCCATGCAACTTGAGAGCAACCACTTAAAAAGTCCTCTGCCATATTAGCACAGATTATGCTTGTGACAGTGGAAGGACCAAAAGAAAGGCACCCCCCAAAGATCTGAAATCCAAGGAGGCCAACACAGATATGTGTACATTGAAAATTGTACATTCAGACTTGGAGTTGAATCCAGAAGTACATCTGAGCTGCAAATCTCTGTTTTCAGCGGAAAGGTAGCCCCTATTCCCTAATCTGTATTTGAACTGCCCTGGAACATCTCTTCCTTGTCTAGGTTAAGTTTCACTTTGTTCACCCTCATCCAATCCTTTCTTCATGTTGGGCACCAGTTTAGGGGCAGAGCAGCTTTCATTAGAAAGGAGTGATAAAGTTGAGTGTCAGCAGCACACCAATGACACCAAACCCCAATATTTCCTGCAGAGGCTGAATGTGCCTGTTAAATAAAATTGGGGATAAAATTGATCCCTAAGAGATCCAACAGCCCAGCAGCTAAAGAGTTGAACAGTCTTGTCTCTACACTGTCTTCTTGGCTTGCTCCTCTAGAAAGGACCAGAGCAACTGCTAAACTGTGTATTCCAGTACAACCCCAAATTGATAATTGAGAATCATATCATGGATACAAGACACATTCCTTTCTGGTATATTTCTGAATAGTTAAAAGTGCATCCAGATCCACTTCTGGATGTGCTTTAGAGGAGTTATGTCAATAGTCAATTTTTAGATGGATCAATGTTGATAGTTTTCTGATATTATTATTATCATCATCATCATCATCATCGGACTTGTATGCCACCCCTCGACAACACAACTCAGGGAGGCTCACAACAATACCAAATCTAATAGATTATACATATAGTGATACCTCGGATAACGTTTGCATCGGATAAGGCTAAAATCGGATAAGGTTGGGGAATTTGAGGCAAACATTTGCATCGGATAACGTTATGTTAACATTATCTGGCTGGGACTCGCCAGTTTGCCTGCTCTCTTTCTCCCAAGGTTGCACGATCTCAAGAACAATCACAGCATCTGATCCTCAGATAAGCCCCTTAGCAAGACAGGCGGGGGGCCTGATTCTGAAAAGAAGAAAACTTTTTCCTAGCTTCTGTTCAGAAAGCCTCCGTCTGGCTTGCTAAGGGACTTAGCGATGGGGGGGGGGGGTGTTCTTAAGAGATAGGCTTGGGACCCTTTCTCCAGCCTCTCTTAAGAAGCCCCCCCCCCCGGCCTGGATAGCTAAGCTCCTTAGCAAGGGGGGGGACTGACTTTCCTAGCTTCTGTTCAGTAAACCTCTGTCTGGCTTGCTAAGGGATTTAGCGAGGGGGGGGCTTCTTAAGAGAGGCTTGGGACCCTTTTCCCAGCCTCTCTTAAGAAGCCCCCCCTCCCCGGCCTAGATAGCTAAGCCCCTTAGCATGCCAGGCCGGGGGGGGGGGTCATGATTCTGGAAACCACCTTCTGGCTTGCTAAGGGACTTAGCGATCCAGGCCGGGGGGGGGGGGGGCTGATTCTGAAAAGAAGCTAAACGAGGGAGCAGATCTTTTAAAACAGCACTTTATAAAGTTTTAAAAAGTTTTAAAATGCTATATGGTTTTGTTCCCCTAAAGTCAGGGTGGTTTGTCATGTTTTTGCTATGCAAAGTTGTGTTTTTACCTTTTAAACAAGCACTTTATAAAGTTTTAAAAAGTTTAAAAATGCTGTATGGCTTTGTTCTCCTAAAGTCAGGGTTTTTGTAATGTATTTACCCTTTAGACAATTATTTCTTAAAGTTCTTTAAGGTTCCAGCATGTTTCCTTGACTTTCCCTTGAGGTCTGTGTTATTTACAATGTATCTCTATGGAGTTGACAATATCTGAGTCATCTGCATAGGATTTTAACGTTTTCTGATGCATCCATTGGATAAGGCTAAAAATCGGATAACGTTAAGACTTGTGGAACCAAGTCTTAACGTTATCCAAGGTATTACTGTATATCACAATACAATAAAAAAGATACAATTAGCATGCAATAATAGAAATAAACCATAGTATCAAAAACATCAGATAAGTTAAAATATCACAAACCAACTACGATCATAAAACATTAAAAAACTCATTCATCCAAACAGTTGGACAAGTCAACTGCCAAAAAATCCAGGGGGCGATGCCCAGATCCCCACCCCAACAGCCAAGTCCACGGCACCACCCAGAATAAGGGGAAAGAAACTCCACCACACCAGGGCCTCTGCCACCGGCCCCATATGGCTGAGCCACCCATTCCACCATTCCACACACTGCCACGGCTCAAACTGATGCCAGGCCCACCACACCCGACGCCAACCCAGCCACAGCTGGAAGTGTAGAGCCGCTGCTGCTGGAGGTGTTGCTGGGACGTGTGCAGTTCTTCCTAGCCACCCGCCCTCCGCTGCTGCTGCTTTTTCAACCTCTGGCCAGGTGGGAAATGGCCAGAGATCTCATGGGGTGATAGCGCAGTTTATTTATTATTTATTTATTTCCTTCGACTTATTATCCCGCCCAATCGGGTAAAAAACCCAACTCTGGGCGGCTTACATACACAATTTAAAAATACATAGCTAAACCACAACTCAATATAAAACCACAAATCAACATATGATAGCCTATTCACAGTTAAAATATAAATTAATACAATAATTAAAAGTTAAGCTAAAAGAAATTAAACATTTCCAAGTATAAAATTATGCAATTATTAAAAAACAGAACCAGGGTAGGAAGGTAAGAACAACGGGTGGCTGTCTCATCTGATAAGCCACCCAACATGAGATCCGGTATTTCCGGATCCCCAAACTTGTCCTGCTAGCCAGGTTTTAAGACCTTTCCGGAAGGGCAGGAGCTCTGTTTGTTGACGTAGATCGATAGGCAGGAGGTTCCACAGGGCTGGGGCGGTCACGGAGAAGGCCCTCCTTCTGGTGCTAGAGAGGCGAGCCTCTCTAGCTGATGGAATTGCAAGGGAGCCTCTCCGATCCGCCCTGGTGGGACGGACAGACGTTCTTGGGGTGACGCGGTCTCTGAGGTATCCTGGCCCACTACCATATAGGGCTTTAAAGGTAATGACCAGCACCTTGAATTGCACCCGGAGACATACTGGCAACCAGTGGAGCTGCCGAAGCAGTGGTGAGGCACGAGCGTAACGCCTGCACCCCATCACTACCCGAGCAGCCGCATTCTGGGCCAGCTGGAGTTTCCGAATGGTCACCAAGGGCAGCCCCATGTAGAGCGCATTACAATAATCAAGTCTGGAGGTGACCAGTGCATGTGTGACCCTGAGCAAGGAGTCCCGATCCAGGAGTGGGCGTAACTGGTATATTACACGAAGTTGTGCAAAAACCCTCCTGGCCACGCCTGCCACCTGTTCTTCGAACAGTAGTCGTGAGTCCAGGAGGACCCCCAGATTACGCACCGGATCTGTCTGGGGCAAAACTGCCCCATCCAGAACCAAAGCTGGAAGCTCCCGGGATAACACAGGGCCCCTCACCCATAGCCACTCAGTCTTGCCGGGATTCAGCTGAAGCCCGTTTTCCCCCATCCAGACCCTGACAGCCTCCAGGCACCTGGAGAGGACTTCTACTGCACCGCTTGGGTCCCCACGGGCTGAGATGTACAGTTGGGTATCATCAGCATATTGATGGTACCTTACCCCGTGGGAACGGATGATCTCACCCAGCGGCTTCATATAGATGTTAAACAGGAGAGGTGAGAGTACCGAGCCCTGAGGCACCCCATATTGGAGGAGCCTAGGGCTGGACCTCTCATTCTCCAGACATACCGTCTGGGTCCTGCCCCTCAGAAATGAGGAAAACCAGGCCAACACAGTGCCCTGGATCCCCAATCCTTGGAGCCATCCCAAGAGAATGTTGTGATCCACGGTATCGAAGGCCGCTGAGAGATCGAGAAGAGCAAGGATGGTTGGATGGCCTCCATCCCGCTCTCTCCAGAGATCATCCACCAAAGCGACCAGTGCAGTTTCCGTACCATATCCGGGCCTGAATCCTGACTGAAAAGGGTCCAGATAATCCGCTTCATCCAGAACTTCCTTTAACTGCTGTGCCACAGCCTTTTCCAGCACCTTACCCAGAAAGGGTAGATTAGATATTGGGCGGTAGTTCGAAATTACCTTGGGGTCGAGAGATGGTTTTTTTAGGAGGGGGCGCACCAAAGCATGTTTTAATGGTGCTGGGCAAGACCCCTCCTCCAATGATGAATTTATAATTTTCTCAACCCAACCACCTGCCACCGCCTTTGATGCTTTAACTAGCCAGGCAGGGCATGGGTCCAAATCACAGGCTGTGGCACGAACAGATCCAAGAAGTCTGTCCACTTCCTCAGGGTCCACTGGCTCAAACCGATCCCAGATAACATGGCCAGACTGCGCACCGGTCAACCCCAGTTCCATACATTCCACGCCGGGATTAAACTTCGAGCGAATCTGAGCCATTTTCTCCGCTAGATAATCAGCAAATGTCTCAGCCGAACCCTGCCAACCAGGGCCTGACCCCCCTCTTCCAAGGAGGGATCTGGTCACCCGGAACAAGGCAGCTGGACGATTATCCGCAGAGGCAATAAGGGCGGTGAAGTATTGACGTTTCACCGCCCTTATCGCCACTAGGTAGTCTTTAATGGCTGCTCTAACTAGTGTTCGGTCAGACTCACTCCGGGTCTTCACCCAGCGGCGCTCTCGGCGTCTCTTTGCCCGTTTAAGCTCCCTCAGCTCTTCAGTGTACCAAGGGGCAGATTGGTGCAAACGGGGGCGGAGAGGCCGTAGTGGAGCGATCCTGTCCAAGGCTGCCGTCACTCTCTCGTTCCATGAGTTGACGAGAGCCTCTGTCGAATCGCATTGCAGGTCAAGAGGAAAACACCCCAGTTCCCTTTGGAATCCTTCTGGATCCATTAGTCGCCGGGGGCGGGCACATTTAACTGGCCCTGCCTCCCTGCGGTGAAGATTCGCCCCCAGGAAGTCTAGGGTCACCAGATAGTGATCTGACCATGACACAGGAGAGATGACTAAATTCTGCAATTTCAGATCACTCTGCCACGGCTCCGATATGAAAATTAGGTCCGGGGTATGACCACTGCTCCTGGTAGGGCCCTGGATTACTTGTGTCAGGCCCATGGCTGCCATGGAAGCCATGAACTCCCGAGCCACCTCCGAGCCAGGCCCCAACGATGGCAAATTGAAGTCCCCCAGCACCATAAGCCTGGGGGACCCCAGCACCAGCATCGAGACCGCCTCCAGTAGCTCAGGCAGGGAATCTGCTACCCTACAGGGAGGCAGGTATAGGAGCAAGATTCCCAACTGCCCTTTTGGGCCCACACGCAGGAGCAGGGTCTCACAACCCGGAATATGCGGAGCCGTGGCCCTGGCGTCTCCCAGTGACTCCCTGGCCACCACGGCGACTCCACCGCCCCTCCCCTTCTCCCTGGGCTGGTGCCAAATACCAAACCCGGCCGGACACAATTCAGATAGAGGGACTCCGTCCTCTGGTGCCAGCCAGGTTTCAGTGATGCATGCCAGGTCCATCCGCTCCCCCAGAATGGAGTCTGAGAGTAGGGGGGCTTTATTGCAGACAGACCTGGCATTCACCAGCAGCAACCTGAGGGAAGGGTCACTCTTGACCGGCTGCTCAGGAGCTCGAGGTGTAGCCGGTCTTCCTAGAACTGCACCATTGTCATAATTGTCATAATCTATGAAGATGGTAGTATCTATTTATTCCATTTGAAAAGAAAATAGTCCCCCACAGTGCTAGTCTTTATGCTGATTGACAGTAATACCCCAAAAATCTATGTCATGCATAAAAAAAGAATGAAGTTTTCTGTAGACAAACCTTCTCTTCAACCTGAGTAATCTTTGCAAGACACAGTTTGAATGCCTCTTGCATAACTTACATGTTTTTAAATGTAGAGCCACAGTGTGTCTATATCTTATCTCTTTATAGGACATCAAGCCTAAGAAACTAAAAAGCAAAGATAAGAAACCTGGAGGAGATATGAAAAAGAAAAAAACAAAAAAAGAAGAGGAACAGAAATGGAAATGGTAACATCCACAGTTCCAGTATTTAGGTTGATGACAAGCTGCTTCCTTATATCGGAAAAAATTGTTGATAGAAGGTTGGATCCAGAGTGTCTCCTTAAAGAATGAAGAACTTGTTCTATTCATAGGAGGGGCTGTGTCCAAGTTAAGAATTATGTAATGGAAGAAGGTGGAAGAGGTATTCTTCACCAGTTTAAAAACACAACAACAATGTTTCCCATGTTCTGGAGATCATCCCAATCTTCTATAGAAGCATCTTCTACCTTCTCTGTGCAGAGTATTATTACTAAGAAATGAAATCCAACCCCCAGGGTTGTGTGCTTTTTTTTTGTTTTTTTGTTTTTTTTTTGGGGGGGGGGTTCTTCATGGTCTCTGTGAATCACAGACACATGGGTTTTCTGTACTTGTATGTGAATTCACAGGTGATCACCACAGTTGCAGTTAAGTAATATGTTCTTTTTACTTTTAAACTGTAATCAAAGTTCTTGTGTTTTCAATGTGTTACAACCTATTTGTCTCGCAAATATGTTAGTACAAAAACTTATGTTTTAAATTTGGTTTATTAATAGGAATGGAAATGGTTTAACATTTATGTCTGTCAAGGTTCATTTCACACTTTTGTACATCTTAATCCAAGGAGAATTATTGATTGCCTGCAAGTTATTTCTGAGGTTTTTTTGTTTTGTAAATCACAATATCTAACAGGAATGTATAGAAATAAGAAACACTGAGATAAAAGCATAACTAATTTTATTTTGAAGTAACAATGGTGAAATTAATAATATGTTAGAAAAGCAATGCTATCAAAAACCTTGTTTTTAGGTGTATGCAAATGTGTCTAGAAAGTTTAGCAAGAATGGGTTCTCATTGGTATACCTCTCAGTGAAATAACAATTTTTTTGCAGTGATATTATGTTGGTTTGGATTAATGTGACAGTAGCTGGATAGGCACTTTACTTTTGTTTTTCTTTCCCCTTTTTTAAAGGTGGGAGGAAGAACGTTATCCTGAAGGTATTAAATGGAAGTTCTTGGAGCATAAAGGCCCTGTGTTTGCACCACCATATGAACCTGTGCCCGAAAATGTCAAATTCTATTATGATGGTAAGTGATTAAAGATTGATCCTTAATGAAAGTCTGGCTATATAAATTGTCTGGCAACATTTAAGTTAAGACATTTAAGTTAAGTTAAGGATTGTCAACCTGTGACTCGCGGTGCCATTTCATGCAGCCCACCTCCGCCATACTAGGAAGTGCCATGTGGTGGAGGAAGGGTAAAATAGCTGTCCAACCCTCAAAGCTGTCTGAAGGAGCGTGACCCAGCCCCTGGATTAAAAAGGTTGAGAACTCCTGCTTTAGCTAAACTAAAAGAGTCTTCCTTAACTTGATGTCCCTCCAGTTGTTTTGGGCTTCTACTCTCAAAATATATGACCCTTAGGCTAACTGGTTGTGCTTTTGGAAGGTATAGGTCAAAGTATCTAGACAATCCTGACTTAAGGTAAAATGAGATAAGTTATGAAATTATGTATAGAGTTAGCCTCAATCTACAATTTAAAGTTGGTTTTAGTATACTTAGTTGTTTGGAAGCCACTAGCCATTGATCCTTATTGGGATATAAAAAAATAGGATTAACTATATCCAGATTTGTTCATTCATGATATGAGCAAAGTAGCTGTATGTGAGTCCCTGTAGCTTGTATAGGTAAAGGTAAAGGTTTCCCTTGCTTGAAAGCCAGTCGTATCCGACTCTAGGGTTCATTGCTCATCTCTGTTTCAAAACCAAAGAGCCAGCGCTGTCTGCTTCTGAAGACATTTCCATGGTCATGTGGCAGGCATGACTAGACACCGGAGCACACGGAACGCTGTTTACCTTCCCACTGAAGTGGTCCCTATTTATCTACTTGCAATTTCTTGCTTTTGAGCTGCTAGGTTTGCAGGAGCTGAGACAGAGAAGGGAGCTCATTCCATTCTGCAGTACTCAGGAATCGAACTGCTGACCTCCCATCTTCCAGTCAGCATCTTAGCCACTTGAGCCACTATAGTCCCAAGGTAGCTTGTATATGTCTCAGCATATTAAATCTTTATCAGCCAAGCCAGACCTTTATAATCTGCGGTGTGTATTTATAATTAGACCTTGGTGATCTTTGTTGCAAGTATTTTGTCCCAGCAGATTTGGACTTGAACTACTGGGGTGGGGGCGTTTGTTTACAGTTTGGGACTTGTTGCTTGATGTTATGAGTTCAAATCTTGTAAAATAAAAAAGTACATCAGTTTCATGTTTGTTCATACACTTATAGTCATTTGGATACAAAACAAAAATGTAGCCAATCAAATCTGAAAGTGGAGCTGTTGCTTTGTAAAGTTGGCATTTTTTTCTTTACAATATTAGAAATCAGAGATCCAGGCAGTTCTCTCATGCTTCAGAGTGTTTGAACACAACAGACCTCATATGTTGCCTGTGTACTTTTCAGAGTTTGATATCAGTGGCAGACTTCACAAGATAAAATTGGAATCTTTCCTATATCGCTAATCTTTAGAAAATCAACTCAAAAGATACTTTGCTAAGATTGTGAAAATATTAAAGTGTGAACCCCCTTCAGTCTTGATGTATGGATAAAATTGCCTTATCTGTTTTGTATAGCGTGACTCATTTCCTTAAAACAGAAACTCTGCCAGCCGCATGCACGAAGAACACTTTTTTGTATGCCTTAACCCGTAGCAGTAACAAGTATTAGCTGGAATGGATTTCATAAGAATGCATTGCTGTTTTAAAATGATGCCAACACTGTAGGCTGTTGGCAAACAAATTTTGGTGCGTTTACTTCTCTTGCAATGCCAGTAAAATCAATAGCATGGTCTGGACCTGTATTAGGCATACAGTAGTACCCCGTATAACTAACTCTTCACATAATGAAAAATCCATACAATGAAGCGTTTGTGCGCTATTTGCAATGTACCTTATAACGGGGGAATGTTCATTATATGGATCGCTATTGGCTATACCCTGTACAATGAAGAAAAAAAATGTTATATGGGGTATCACCAATAGTGATCCGTATAACAAACTCTTTTTTTCATTATACACTAGCAATCTGTATAATGGAAAAAACGTATATCAAAGAGCTCCATGGAATGGAGTTTTTTCATTATACGGGGTTTTACTGTATTGATAAAAAAAATAAAGGAACTGGGTCTGCAGTGAGTATGTTGATGCAGCAGCTTCTTTTTCCTTGAACTGGGAAGGCAGCATTTTTCTACATTTAGCTATTTTATCCTGACTTTCTGGTACAATTTTCCAGTCAAGGGGAAACAGGACAGTCATGAAACATTGCAATATCAAAGCAGGGCAGTGTTTCAGCAACAACCTTTTGACTTAGCAGAGCTAGAAATATCGGTGTACTTTAGCATGGCCCAAAACAGCTTAGTCAGATGGGATGTGTTACCTGGTTTTGTGAGGCTCAAAAATAGAGTCAGTTCAAGCAGAAGACACTCTGAAAATTGGTAAATTCAGACCTCCCCTCCCCTCCCTGGAATGAGAGTAGCCACCCATCCATTACCTGATAGATGTCTTTGCCCTTGCACAACATATGCTTTCTGACCTCTCCAGTGACTCCTTTCCACATAGACACATAAATTCACTTTACTCTGTGAAATTGGAAATGGATAGAGGCACCCAGTTGCCAAAATGGAATGGGAGTGGATCCTCCATAAGGATAAAATAACACTGTCCACACAAAAAGCCAGGGTATTAGCGGGTTGGTAAACTCCAAGGCTTTCCTCTATAGCCATGATGGCGAACCTTGGTACTCCAGATGTTCTTGGATTTCAATTCCCAGAATCCCAAGCCCTTGTGAATGCACGCGAATGGGTTTACTGCGATTCATCTGGCCCGAGCCGCCCTTGTTGCGCCCGGAAGTGGAAGTAAAATGCGCCCATACAGCGCATTTTACTTCCGTTTCCAGGAGCAACGAGGGCGGTGCGGGCTGGGTGAATTGCAGTAAACCCCTTTGTGTGGATTCACGGGGGCTTGGGCTTCTGGGAATTGAACTCCCAAGAACATCTGCAGTGCCAAGGTTCGCCATCAAGGCTTTATAGGAAGATCACGATGTAAGGGGACCATAGTGGAAGGAAATATCTTAGAACAGTTGAAAGACAACAGGCATTTTCAAAGGTAGCAAATACTGGCTGATTGAATGAATAATTAGGAGGAGAAGATATAATGAAGCAGTTGAGATCTTAAGTGGGAGCATTCTAGCATTTTCCTGGAGTTTGGAAAAAAAATGCTAGTTCTTTGGAAGAAAGAGCAAGGAAGCCAGTAGAGTCATGTTACCAGTCCCACTGTACATACTGGTTCGTTGAGATACTTATTATCTGTACAGTATAGACATATTTGTTTATTTAACATGTGTTTTGAGACAGACTTCCTTAATAAAGTTTCATCCAGGAGGAATTTACTCTCTGGGAAATGCACTTTCTCATTTCAAAACAGAAGACACCCTACAATAGCAAATCAGTTGTTTCTTAGAAACATTTTTGACATATTGAATACTGCTTTTTATACTGTTACTTATTTTCTTTTGAAGGCATGGATTAGGCAGTTTAAAATTAAATTATACTATTTGCATAGAATTTGGAGTGAAATCAGTGGGTTTCCTTTCATCATTTCTTTTCACCCAGTTTAACCTTAAAACACAAGGTTAACTTGTGTGTAAGCCTTGCATATTGTATTCTGGCTTGCGTATTGTATATCCACAGACTGCTGGGTCCTTGAGATAAGAGTATGCTGGCTGAGGGTGTGAGCATCTATAGCAGTGTTGGTGAACCTATGGCACACATGCCAGAGGTGGCACACACAGCCCTTTCTGTGGGCATGCATGCCGTTGCAGGTAAACTCCATGTTGCCGGTGCCAATGACAATGCTGCTTCACAACCCACCCCTCTCTCCGCCAATGGGGAGGCGGGAAGGGAAGCTGAAATCCTATGCAGGGGAAGTGCATGCACCCACACGATGTAGCCAGAGGCATACCAGTGATGTCACATGGGTGCGTACACACATGCAGTACCTACCCGCGCACCAGGGCACTCGGTCTCTAAAAGGTTCACTGTCGCTAATCTATACGATGCCACATTATTTGTTCTTTTTCCTCATGGATTGTTTTCTCTGTAGGTAAGGTTATGAAGCTCAGTCCCAAAGCCGAGGAAGTTGCAACATTTTTTGCAAAAATGCTTGATCATGAATACACTACCAAGGAGATCTTCAGGAAAAACTTCTTCAAAGACTGGAGAAAGGTACAGTTTATATAATGGAACGGCAGGAGTGCTTAGTTTCATCTGAACTTAAGCATCAAATTTGTAAATTGCCAAAATAACTTGCTCTTTCTAAAACAGTAGCAAATACAATTGTACCTCGCTTAAAGAGCATAATGTGTTCCACAGGATTGATCTTTAAGCAAATTTGCTCTTTAAGTGAAACACCATTGAAAGTGACCAATTGTGACTTCTGGTGGGGGGGATTGCAAACCCCGATTTATTTGTTAAGCAAGTTTTTGGTTGGTTTTATTTGTTAAGCGAACATTCAGAGAAAATTCTGTTCTTTAAGTGAGTTACTCTTTAAGCAAAGCACTCTTTATGCGAGGTTTGACTGTAGGCCATTTAGCGTTTAGGATTCTGCAGTAAACATTTGAATGTCAAAGGCTTATCTGAAATCACTTGTTTCTTCTTAACTTTCTGATGGCCAGCTCTTTCTTCCACCCTCTAAAACACTGATTGTTGTAACACAAGTGTGTACAGGCTTGCACTTGGTAAGGAAGAATAAAATTTTGAGGGGTCAAGGAGAATGTGTTACAGTTTAGCTGGTAAAAGCCAATGGAAAGTGAAGAAGTGATGAAGAAGCTAGAAACAGGCATGCACAGATCTCGTGCACTAAGAGTGCAAAGAAGAGGAAGGAGAAATGAGAGTAGAGAATCTGGGCAAAAGAGGGCAAAACAAGCTCATTTTTTCATATGCACAGTCATCCCGTTTTATAGATTTAGGAATTCGGATTGTAGTTATATTCTCTCTCAAGTAAATGTTATATCTCCCATTTTCATGGTCACTATTTTCATTAGACATAAACAAATCCTAGAATCCTTAAGATTAATTCCCTAGTATACCTTTTTTGGGCAATGAAAATATATAATACTTCTATTTATTTGCAGTTGCCAAGATCTATTACTTCACCACCCTTATTGCCTCCGCAGATAATCGCCCAGCGGCCTTGTTCCGGGTGACCAGGTCCCTCCTCGGTAGAGGGGGGCCGGGCCCTGGGTGGCAGGGATCAGCTGAGGATTTTGCTGATTATCTGACGGAGAAAATCGCTCAGATCCGCTCGAAGCTGAATCCCGGCGTGGAACGTACAGAGCTGGGGTTGACCATAGCACAGTCTAGCCATGTTACCTGGGATCAGTTCGATCCTGTTGGCCCTGAGGAAGTGGACAGGCTTCTTGCATCTGTTCGCACCACGACCTGTGCACTGGACCCATGCCCTGCCTGGTTAATAAAAGCTTCCAAGTCTGTGGCAGTAGGCTGGGTCGAGGCGATCATCAATACTTCTTTAAAAGAGGGGCATTTTCCCGCACCTTTTAAAAACGCTTTAGTGCTCCCCCTCTTGAAAAAGCCGTCCCTCGACCCCACGATAATTTCCAACTACCGTCCAGTGTCCAACCTACCTTTTTTAGGTAAGGTTTTGGAAAAGGCTGTGGCGCAGCAGTTGCAGGAAGTCCTGGATGAAGCGGATTATCTGGACCCGTTTCAGTCAGGATTCAGGCCCGGATATGGTACTGAAACTGCACTAATCGCTTTGGTGGATGATCTCTGGAGAGAGAGGGACGGAGGGGAACCGTCTGCCCTTGCTCTTCTCGATCTCTCAGCGGCTTTTGATACTGACGATCATGGCATCCTTCTGGGTAGGCTCCAGGGTCTGGGGATCCAGGGCACAGTGCTGTCCTGGTTTGCCTCATTCCTGAGGGGCAGGACCCAGTCGGTGTGCCTGGAGAAGGAGAAGTCCAGCCCTAGGCCCCTGCAATACGGGGTGCCTCAGGGTTCGGTACTTTCTCCTCTCCTGTTTAACATCTATATGAAGCCACTGGGCGAGATCATCCGTTACCACGGGGTAAGGTATCATCAATATGCAGATGATACCCAGTTATACATCTCCACCCGTGGGGACACAAGCGGTGCGGTGGAAGTCCTTTCCAGGTGTCTGGAGGCTGTTAAGGTCTGGATGGGGGACAATGGGCTACAGCTGAATCCCGGCAAGACTGAGTGGCTGTGGGTAAGGGGTCCTGTGTTAACCCAGGAGCTGCCATCTTTGGTGCTGGATGGGGCAGTTCTGCCCCAAACAGACCCAGTGCGTAATCTGCGGGTCCTCCTGGACTCACGGCTACTGTTTGAAGAGCAGGTGGCAGCCGTGGCCAGGAGGGCCTTTGCACAACTTCGTGTAATACGCCAGTTACGCCCACTCCTGGACCGGGACGCTCTGCTTATGGTCACACATGCGTTGGTCACCTCCAGACTTGATTACTGCAATGCGCTCTACATGGGGCTGCTCCTGATGACCATCCGGAGACTCCAGCTGGTCCAAAATGCGGCGCCCCGGGTAGTGGTGGGGTGTGGGCGTCATGCTCATGCTTCACCGCTGCTCCGGGAGCTGCATTGGTTGCCAGTATGTCTCCGGGTGCAATTCAAGGTGCTGGTTATTACCTTTAAAGCCCTATATGGTAGTGGGCCAGGATACCTAAGAGACCGCGTCACCCCAAGAACATCTGTCCGTCCCACCAGGGCGGATCGGAGAGGCTCCCTCGTTGTTCCTTCGGCGAGAATGGCGCATCTCGCCTGCACCAGGAGGAGAGCCTTCTCCGTGTCCGCCCCGGCCCTCTGGAACCTCCTGCCCACCGAACTGCGCCTTCAGACAGAGCTCCTGCCCTTCCGGAAGGGCTTGAAAACCTGGCTGGCAGGTCAGGTTTGGGGACCCGGGAATATGAGTTCCCTTACCAGGTGGCTTATTTAAGGATTGCCACCCTGGGTCTGGAAGTGGGACTGTGTATTGTTTTTAATTTTTGTGGTTAAATTTTGATGACCTTTTAACTTTGATGCTTTTATTGGTGTAGATTGTTTTTATGTTTTTACTTTTATTTTTAGTGTCTTGTAAGCCGCTCAGAGTCGGGTTCTCCCGATTGGGGCGGGGTATCAAGTGTAATAAATAAATAAATAAAAATAAATAAATCTAACACAGGGGTGCCAAAACTACAGGCTGGATCTGGCCCACAATGCGAAATAATCAGGCCTGCGCTGCTCTTGGAAGCGGAAGTTATAAGTGCATGCACAAAATGCTGTCATAAATGCACCATGGCTGTTGTAAGCAGCAGTGTTATGCACACATGGGCACGTTTTACTTCCATTTCTGGTGGGAGGAACTACGTGACCAGCTCGTGGCGCAAACTTTTTGGGCACACCTGATCTAACGAATCAAAGCTTTACACTGTTGGAGATACGGTGGAATGTTGGTAATAATAATTTCATGTCAGAGCTGTACTTCAAAAGGTTGTGATTTTGATCCTGACCAGGACTCAAGGTTGACTGCCTTCCATTCTTCTGAGGTTGGTAATGGTAAAATGAGTACCCAGCATGTTGGGGCAAAATGCTAATTAACTTGTGAACTACCCAGAGAGTGCACTAAGCACTATTTGGAAGTACATAAGTGTACAGTATATGCTTTGCTTTATACCCCAGGGCTAAATATTATGATAAACTCTGCCTGGCATATGAAAGAAAACCAATTCTTTTGCTGAAATAACTGGTGATGGCAGTACCATCTGGCATTTTTGTTAAGCAAAAATGGTTCTAAATTTTTTGTAATGCTAATCATTTATGTCTCTTCTGGATTGGCAACAGACTGCCTGAAACTTTGAAGGTGGTCTTAATTAGAAGCAATCTGTACTTATATTCTGTGGAATAGCAATCTTTTCTTGTCCGTCCTTGGCGGCTTAAAGTACCTGGATAGCCAGAGATTGGCAAATTGATATGCAATTTCTTCTGTTCATGTAAGCTGGAAAATATATGATCAGAACAATGAGTAGTGGTTAAATTGCCACTGAAAGCATCAGGTTAAAATTCTTAGTTGCCTTCATTGATTTGTGATCATATTCTAAGCAAGAATTTTCAGCACTGCATTCTCGTTTTGGTTGTTGTGCAGATAAATGGGTATAGTGAGATCTGCAGGCTTGCCTAAGCTTCTTGAAGGAGACATTAATTTCTCAGGTTACTCTACCTTATGAAGCTATGGACAAAAAATCAGGTATCCTTTATGTATGACCCTGTAGTCTTAGGTGAAGGGGGTCCACTAATAATCAAAAGTGACTGGAATTGTTGCCAAAGTGCAAGGCTTGTCATTAACGATTGTGCCTTAGCTTTTAAATGGAAAAGTCCAGGCTATTATAGTCATTACCTGAACAGCTTGATAATTAAGGGACTATCTGCAAAGGGGGGTTCTGGAATCCAAACATGTTTAATACTGCACAGTATTGTAGTACAGTACTGTACAGTAATACCTCATATAACATTATTATCGAATAACACTAAAATCGCATAACATCAAGGAATCTGGGGGGAAGAATTGCATCAGATAACATTAAGATCCTATGGGATGCTTCAGATAACAACCGCGAAAGCCTGTGTGGTTACAATGTATCTCTATGGATCCCATAGAGGATCAGATAACACTAAAAATCATATAACACGAAGACTTGTGGAACCAGGTTTTAGTGTTATATGAGGTTTTACTGTATTTGTATTTTTTGACACAGTAGCCGTGTTAGTCTGTGGTTCAGGCATCTCAACAAACAAAAAATAAAAACAAAAACACTGCAGCACTTTAAAGACTAACTGCTATATTTTTACTGTGAGCCTTCGTGAATCAAGTCCACGAAGTAAAAACATGACAGTTAGTCTTTAAAGTTCTGCAGTGTTTTTGTTATTGTCTTTGTTTTCTAGTATTTGTATGTCTAATTTTATTTTAAAAAATAGAAGCAATTTTATAAATAAAATGATACTGCATAGTAATATGGCTTTGTTCCTTCAAAATCTTCTTCCATTCTCTTTTGCTTATTCCATTTCTTATATGAAAGAGTCCAAATGTAGGATTTCAAAGTTTCTTGGAAATTCCTATAGACAACACGAATAAATTTGATATGCAAGTTCTGACTTTGGGTTTCCTTCATGCACAGTGTAGCTGAAGCATTGTCTCTTGAGCGCTGTCTGTTACATCATGTGTTCATTGCCTGTCTGCCCACCAGAAGGACTCCAAAAGCAATTTGCAGTAATTTGTAACATCCTGAATCTCCCTCCTCCCTCCTTTTGGTTTAGGTTTTTATTGCAAGTTGACCGTTCTTATGTCTGATGTGGGCGCATCCAGACTGGTCTTGTAGAGAATGAGCATCCAGTGCTTTTTCTGTCTCTGACACTACTTCAGAGGTCTGTTTGTTTTCCTGTAGGAAATGACCCCAGAAGAAAAGAGTAGCATTACCAGCCTCAGCAAATGTGACTTCACCCACATGAGCCATTATTTCAAAGCTCAAGCAGAAGCTAGAAAACAAATGTCCAAGGATGAGAAACAGGTATCTTAATGTGGAACTTACCTTTATAAGGATTGCAATCTTGGGGTGGAGGGGAAGCTTAATATGACTACTTCTTTGCTTTACTACCTGTTCACAAACCACCAGATCATATAATTGCTCAAATGCTTCTTACTAAGCCTGTAGGCAGTTTGAACAAATCTTTGGCACAACCAGTATTTTAGATTACCATCCCCATGGTCCCATTTTGGTTGGAGTTTCTAGAAGTTGAAATCCACAATACCACAAGGGCCAAAGGTTCTCCAATGCTGCTTTGCAAGGATGAAGGTATTTGGCCTGACTCACATACAGTACTTTGGTTTATTTTGCTTTTGTACTGGAGAATCTCGCAAGAGTATGTAATAAATTTATTTATTTTTAGGATTTGTATTGCAGCTCCTTTGTAATAATTTGTAGAAATTGCATTATCAACAACTGTGGATTCAAGAGCTCGAATATTGGTCTTTATTTAGTCACTTTTGATAGTGCCTTTTGAGTTTCTCCACCATGTAATGGAAAGGGAAAGAGTATCAGTTCTGAGAAGCCCTGTGATGCAAGAACTCCAAAGATTCCCAATGGTGGGGAGTTAGGAATAGACCTGCTGCTTTTGTGTATTCATTTAGAAAAAATAAAAAGCTATTTTCCTCCATATTTTTATTATTATTTCAATTTCTATTCTGCCCTACTCGCATAGGCGACTCGGGGTGGATTACAGAGAGTAATTTCAGAGATATTAATTATGAAATAGAAGCGACACACTGTCTAGTGTTGCATTTTAGTTGCAAGATCAGTGATGTTAATAGGACATGTCTTGCAACTCAGTCCTGTGTTGGGTAATTTTATATATTAGCCAGCAATAACTCCAGGTTTACCAAGAAGGCTTAGGATTCTGTTCACATGGTGGCCAGCAGTTGAATATGGGAAGCTCACGATCAAAGCTTGAAATTTGGGCTCTTTTATTTAGTGGTTTTCAGTTCATTGTGTCCTCCCCCCGCCCCTTGTGTTCATTTCTGTCTATCTCCCTAGAAAATTAAAGATGAGAATGAAAGGTTATTAAAAGAATATGGATTTTGTGTCATGGATAATCACAAGGAAAGAATTGCCAACTTTAAGATTGAACCTCCTGGTCTCTTCAGAGGGCGTGGCAACCATCCCAAAATGGGCATGCTAAAGAGACGGATAATGCCTGAGGACATCATCATCAACTGTAGCAAGTGAGTTTCAGACACTTCACATACTGGCTAGGAAAAAGTTCAAGTTACTGTGAATGACAGTGCTCACCCTGGATAATCCTTTTCTCAAATACAATCTCTCATTTCTCATTCATGGTGTCTCCAGGTGAATATTCCTTCAAATTAAGTACAGTTGTACCTCACTTAAAGAGCATAATGCATTCCACAGGATTGCTCTTTAAGCGAGTTTGCTCTTTAAGCGAAACACCATTGTAAATGACCAATTGTGTGGGGGGATTGCGAACCCAATTTATTTGTTAAGCGAATTTTTGGTTGGTTTTATTTGTTAAGCGAAGTGAACATTCAGAGAAAATTCTGCTCTTTATGCAAGTTACTCTTTAATCGAGGCACTCTTTATGCGAGGTTTGACTGTACTGTGTAGGAGGTGAAAGCCAACACATAGCAGTACATGTGCATAATGTATATTTTTGTGGAAGATTGCAAAATGTTTTTATGTTTGTTCAGTTTTTATGTAATTGGCAAAACTCAAAACATTTAGATTGGTGAATCAGTGTATTAATAGTAAATTGTGATTATAACAACCTTATCCTCCCCTTTCCTCCAGGAAACTTAAAACAGTTCCATTAGGTTAAGAGTCTAAACATGTGGCTTGTAGATATCTTTGTAAGATGATAGTCATAGAGTACAGCCACATTGAAATGGAATCCCTGGAACAGCATATTAACATAAGATGGCTCTTACCTCAAATGGTTGCTTTGTTGGATCTCTTGAAAATCTCCTGCCACTACAGACAGGAGTTTATATTTTAAGACAGTAGAGGATTTGCTGCATGCCTGCTTTCCTAAAAATTTAAATTATTTGCACGCTAGTCTGCCTGAAGCCCAGAACAACTTCTTTAATATGGGAGGTTTGGGGAGGATATGTCTGGTTGAAGGTAAATATGGAACAAAGGAAGGTATGAGTTATGTAAGCATGTGGGAACAAACTGGAAATTCTTTACAGGTGAGGCATGGAATTACCTCCAGGCAAGTAATAAGTAGACTGGTGGAGGGGAGGGGCAGAGAGTTCTATTCCTCTTTCAGCATTTTGTTTGGCTTCTGTGTTGAAATCCCTTTCTCATATCCAGTATAAAGTCTGGCAAAGTAAGGATACCATCTCTGCATTGCCAGCCTTCATCAGCTCTTGTACTAGTCATGGAAGTGTTGTTTCTTTGTGCTCAGTACATAAGGCAGTCAGCTGACAGTGTGTGTGCTGCGTCAGCCTAATGAATTTCTATGCCTTCTTCACCACACATTCTATTCCTGTGCTGTATGAACAAGAACAAGCCTTGCTTTCTCCATATTCAGTACAGAAATGTAGTGGGCAGGCAGAGGAGACACTCTTTGGTTCATCTTTTTCAACTCAGTCTATATTGGCTCAAAGAAATGAAACTTCAGCTAGTGCAATAATGCAGAGGATGCCTGGATTTCTCTCAGGTTCCATCAGGCTCGCATGCTTCTTGCAAAGGAAGAGGCTTCACTCTATTGATGGTTAGCACAAAAGCCTGGCAAGTTGACGGAAGAGAGGAAGACATACTCTATTCCTCTTCCAATATACTGTGCAACTAACATCAGTCATTTTCACATGTTTGTTGCACACTTTTTCTGATTCTTTGTTGTTAAAAATACACAACATAAAAAACTATGCAACATACAATTATACAATGCAATGGTCCATGGGGTCGCAAAGGGTTGGAATCGACTGTGCGGCTGAACAACAAAAAGAAAAACTATATAAATAATAAAGTTTAAAGAATAAGAACTTAAGAGTATACCCATTTCATATATACAGAAACTAAAACTAAGTATTAGTTGTTACTGTTATTTTTGATAGATCTAATCTTTCACCCAGGCTATGTTTTTAGAATTTTCTGGCTCTGAGATAGGGTGTCTTGGAAGACAAAGCCAGTTGGCTTGTGAGCTTTTGACATAGAAGCAATAATGGCACAGTAAAGGCTGTATCTTTTGAAGAAAAATATAGTTCCCCATCGTGTTGTTTTTGAATGCATACTAATGGGTTCTGCGCCTGCGCTGAGCCAGTGTCGGAGCTGAAAAGCTGATTGGATAAAAGATTTGAAGTTAGGACCGCCCACCATCTCCACCCGCCTCTGGCGCCATTTCGCGCTCTTTCCCTCAGTTCTCTTTTTTCCGCTGCGCTAGCAGGAGCCATTTTAGAGAGCTTGTGGTTTGCCTTTGTGGTTTTACCTCATAAATAATTTTTTCTGAAATCAATTTTTTCTGGACCAGGAGGCTCACAACCTCTTGGTCCTCATGCGGTTGAGGGGTTTCCCTCAACCGTCTTAAAAAAAACCCCATCTCTGTGAGGTGATTTTACCTCACAATCTTGCGTCGGGGCCTCCCGGCCGGGACAATTTTTCTTCTATCGGCCATCTACTTCGGTGGATGGCCTCAGCAGCGTTCAAACAGTGTCCGTCCTGCAACACCAAGTTTCCCAGTTCGGATGGACACGTGAGGTGCCTTCGGTGTTTTGGGGGACATCATCCAGTGCAGTCTTGCTCTGTCTGCAAGGGTTTCTCCAAGGCCACCCTGAAGAATTGGCAAAACTGCCTCCAAGTTTACCTCATGGAGGCCGTGCTGGCACCTCAACCTTCCCACCCCCGGGAGGTTCCCGCCGTTTCAACCTCCAATCCTTCTACGTGGCTCACTACCGCTGAACTGTTTCAAAAGAAGAAGGAGAAGAAGAAAAAGGAGGGGGAAAAGGAGAAGAAGTCCCACCGGTCCTCTTCGGCGTCTCTCTCTCCAACTCTGTGCCCGACGTGCCCGTCTCCAGCTAGGTTGCCGGCCTCCGCTGTCATCAGGGCCGCGATCTCATCGGGCAGTCCATCGTGGGCTTCCCCGATGGTCATCGCATCGGAGAAAGCCCCGAGCCTTCCCCCTCTTCCGGAGACTCTGCCGCCGCCGCGGAGACTCACCTCGATGTCGGCCCCTTCTGCTGCTCCGACTACCAAGCTGTCCGTCCAGTTGAGCCTCATCACTCCACTTCTGGAGGCGATGATGCAGAAGATGGTTGACCAGTTCAGGGCCGCTCAGCCTCAGCCGTTGGCTGCTCCGGAGGCACCACCACTCCATGAGGAGGGCCCTGCTCCGTTGAAGAGGCGTCGCACGGAGTCGGCACGGTCGGAGGTCTCTCTCCCTCCGCAGCCATTGCCTTTGCCAGGGACCAATCTGAGCTCAGCCAGGCTGTACTGGTCTGACTCAGACCCCGAGGCCTTCTTCCCACTTCCCACTGTGTCGGGATGGTCAGAAGGCTCCGATGATTCGTCGGATGAGGAGGAGCAGTTGCCACCCGTCGATGCCGATAAGTCGCCGGACGACTACATCGGCAGTTCTCACAGGTCCCAGCCTGAGGACCAGAGAACGTTCACGGCGCTGCTCACCCACCTCGGATCCACGCTTGGGATCAAGGCAGAGGCTCCTCCACAGGAGTGCTACGACGTGGTGTGCGGCATGGCGGACAAGAAGGAGTTGGTCCCCGTCCATCTGGGCCTTCTCCCGAAGATCGCCAAGGCCGCCAAGGAAGTCTGGCAGAAGCCTATCTCAGTCCACTCCGTATTAGACTTCTGGGAGAAGATACCAGCTTCCTCCATGTCCACCCAGCGCCCAACTCATGGGTCGTTAAGGGCGCCCAGCACCAGACTCCGGCCAGCAGCACCCCCATCCCTTCATCCAAGGAAAGTAAGAAACGACTCCCTGGGCAGGAAGGTGTACGCCAATGCCTCCCTGTCCTTCCGCACCGCGAACTATGCCACGGCCATGGGAGGATACAACTGTCGATTGTGGGAGAAGGCGGAGACTTTCATGGGGAAGCTGCCGGAGGAGCTCCGTGCTGAGTTTGGATCGCTCTGCCAGGAGGGGAATCATCTGGCCCTCCAACAGATCCGAACGGGGCGGCACATCACTGAATCTGAAGCGAAGAACCTGGCCTCAGTGATTCAGATCCACCGGCACTCCTGGCTGCAGTCGGCTGATCTCCAAGATGAAGTCAAGAGACTCATCAAGGAGATGCCCTTTGACGGCGAGGGCCTGTTTGCGAAAGAGACAGATGCCTCTCTGGGGGAGTTGCAAAAGGATATGACGACGATATCCAAGCTCCATCTTCCACGCCGAGGATCGGGTCGGTACCAATTGGACCAGCCCCAGACCTTGTCTCAAGGTCCGTCCTTCCTGCCTCGCCCACAACAACAGAGGCAGCAGGACTACCCGCGGCAGACTTTCTACCGACCGTGGCATCAGTCATCCAGGCTGGGTTACCAGCAACGCCAACAGTCTAGTAAGCAGGCCGACCGGAGGAGCAAACAACGTGTTTGACTCCCCGGTGACCGAGGACTCTCCCTTACCGTCCCCTGTGGAACTTTCTGACGGTGTGGTCCACCAACACCACAGACAAGTGGGTTTTAGCCATCTTAGACTCTGGCTACGCGATCGAGTTCAAGAGATGCCCTACTGTCGGATGGATCCATGTCACCAATCTGTCTCCACCACTCCGGGAGGAACTGTCAGCTCTCCTGGAGAAGGGCGTCATTGATCCGGTCGCTCCGTCGGAGTCTCACAACGGTTTCTTCTCCCGGTACTTCATTGTGGACAAGAAGGACGGAGGTTCCCGCCCCATCTTGGACCTCAGCCTTCTCAACAAGCACATCGACACGAGGAAGTTCCGGATGGTAACCGTCCAATCCATCCTCCCAATGATAAACCACGGAGACTGGTTCACAGTCATCGACCTGAAGGATGCGTACTTTCACATATCCATCAGGAGGGAACACCGCCGCTTCCTCTGCTTCCAGGTGGGCAGCGACGTTTACCAGTACAAGTGTCTACTGTTCGGTCTTTCCACCGCTCCAAGGGTATTCACGAAGTGCATGGCGCCGGTGGCCGCCCAACTTCGGCTGCAAGGGATCCAGGTGTTCCCATACATCAACGACTGGTTGGTTTGCTCCCCGACCAAACAGAGTGCCGTGGACGATGTCTCTTATTGCCTGGACCTCATGGAGAGCCTTGGTCTGAGGGTCAGCTACAAAAAGTCCCAGTTGACCCCAAGTCAGCGCATAGACTACATCGGAGCGGTACTGGACTCACTTGCTCTGCGAGCCTATGCTCCTCCGAAATGTCTGCTCGACATCCGTGCAGTGGTGGCACGGATTCAGGGCAGGTGCCGCATCCGCGCCAGGGACGCCCTTTGCTTGCTGGGGCTCATGGTGTCGACCATGGCGGTGATCTCTCACGCCAAACTCAAGATGCGGTCCCTCCAGCCTTGGTTCCTCGCCTCGTTCGACCTAGTCAACGACCATCCCAGGAAGTGGCTCACTCCCACTCCCGAATTGCAGGACCAATTGAACTGGTGGGTGTTGGATCGCAACGTTGCCGTGTGGAAGCTCTTCGCCCTTCCTCCGTCTACGGTCCAGATCACCACTGATGCGAGCACTCATGGATGGGGTGCGTGCTGTGGCAACCTACGGAGCCACAGGGTTTGGACTCCCGTGGAAGCCAGGCACCACATCAACTTCCTCGAACTCTTGGCAGTGTGGAAGGCAATGCGGTCCTTCAGACTTTCCATTATGGGCCGCGTGGTGCAGGTCGCCTCGGGCAACACCACAACCCTGGCCTATCTCAACAAGCAGGGAGGGACAAAGTCTCTCTCCCTCCTTCATCTTGCTGTGATGGTCTGGGAATGGTGCCTGAAGGTGCAATTCTTCCCGATCGGTGTCCACATCCAGGGGACCCTGAACACGGCTGTGGACTTTCTCAGCCGCAAAGGGACGGCAATGCACGAGTGGGAGCTGGACAGATGGGTGTTCGACGGGCTTTGCCACCGTTGGGGAACGCCTGTCCTGGACTTGTTCGCAACGCAGGCGAACGCCAAATGCCACCGTTACTGCTCCCAAGCGGGGATCGGTCACAGATCAGAAGGGGATGCCTTCATGGTTCCGTGGCATCAGGACTTCCTTTACATGTTCCCACTGATCCCTCTCATCCAACGGGTCCTCGTACGGATCCGTGCGGAGAATGCATGGACGATTCTCATCGCCCCGTCCTGGCCACACCAGCCGTGGTTCCCTCTGCTGCAGGCTCTGGTGTCAGACTCCCTTCGCCTGCCCACCGATCCGAACCTTCTCCACATGGGGGGGGGGAGGTCATATCCTACACTTGGACTTGCCCAGTCTACATCTGACAGCCTGGCTTATCCGCCCGACCTAGCACGGATCCTTGACATGTCTCGGAAGCCCTCCACGCGGAGATCCTACCAATCCAAGTACCGTCGCTTCATTGACTTTTTAGCATCTAGCGGCCGTACCGGTGCCTCCGCATCTCTGCAGGATGTCATGTCCTACCTCCTGCATCTGGCTGAGTCGGGATCCGCCCATTCTTCTCTAAAAGTCCATCTAGCTGCAGTGGTTGCCCATGCTCCACCTTCCTCTGAGTTGTCCTCTGCCTTTAAGAACAAGACTGTAAAGCAGTTTCTTCAGGCCTTGCGCAATGCTTATCCACCTGTCAAGGTACCACCGCCTCTGTGGTCCCTCACTACTGTTCTCACCGCACTTACAAAGGCGCCCTTTGAACATATGGCCACAGTGGACATAAAATTTGTCTCATGGAAGACTGCATTCCTAGTGGCCATTACTTCTGCCCGAAGGACAGGTGAACTTGCAGCCCTGAGGTCTGATCCTCCTTTTCTGAAGTTCTACCCTGACAGGGTTGTGTTGCACCCGGACCTTTCTTTCCTCCCGAAGGTCCTCACTGAGTTTCATTTGGCCCAATCCAAATGGATTTCGGGTACCGTTTACCTGGCCTATGAGCTGTCATCACTGCCACCTCCGCCTCATGTCCGGGCGCACTCCACCAGGACTTTGGCCTCTTCTTCTGCCTTCCTGGAAGGCATCCCTATGGAGGACATTTGCAAGGCTGCTACTTGGTCCAGGTCCTCCACATTCATCACTCACTACAGAGTGGACACCAGGTCTGCTGCTGACATCAGACGTGGCAGAGCCATCTTGACGGCTAGTCTCCAATCCTCTTCAGTGATGACTGCCCATCCCTGATTGACTTTGCTCTCCTTCATCTCATCTCGCCGGCTGCCCACCATCCAAGTAAGTGAGCTTGCTAGTCACCCATTAGTGCGCATTCACAAACAACACGATGGAGAAAGACAGGTTGTACTTACCAGTAACTGTCCTTCTCAGAGTATGTTGTTTGTGAATTCACATGAGCCACCCAGCTTCCTCTCTAGCTGCTGGGCTGAGATGGCTCTGGGCCTAGCGGGCAGCTCTAGTATTGAACTGAGGGAAGGAGCGTGAAATGACGCCAGAGGCAGGTGGGGATGGTGGGCGGTCCTAACTTCAAATCTTTTATCCAATCAGCTTTTCAGCTCCGACACTGGCTCAGCGCAGGCGCAGAACCCATTAGTGTGAATTCACAAACAACATACTCGGAGAACGACAGTTACTGGTAAGTACAACCTGTCTTTGTTACTAGTATAAATAGGGAATATATTGAATATATTTAACATCTATAAATATGTACCATTTAAAAATAAGTCAACATTTGAGTTTCTTACTATTATCAGTAAGAACATGGCAAGTGTAATATTAGTCTGTCAGGGCTAGATTGAATTCGTTTAGATTTTGCATTGTTAGGTGTAACATGGGCTTGGTTTCCTTTCAGATGTGAAATTATAAGACCCTAAGCAGAACTTTACAGGAGTGAAAACAAAGAATTACAATGGCTTTCCAAGCTTGAGCTGTAGAAGTATCTGACAGATCTTGGTCATTTATATTGTGGCTGTTGTTATGGTTTATAGTGCCAACTTAAATTACCTAAACCAGTCTGAATAAATGATGTTGGTTGTCTTTTGTTGATATTTTATTAGTTGTTCTGTAGCTTTTCCCTTTTTAAACCTTTCCTGTGTTTTCGGCGTAGGGATTCTAAAATCCCTCCCCCTCCTCCTGGACATAAATGGAAAGAGGTCCGGCATGATAACAAGGTGACCTGGTTGGTGTCATGGACTGAAAATATCCAAGGTTCTATTAAGTACATCATGTTAAACCCGAGTTCTAGAATCAAGGTGAGGATTTGTGTGAAACTTTGTAAGTTAATTCTCTCTTTGGCTGCATGGAAGAACATGCCACTTTATTGAAGATGCAGAAAGTACTGTTTGTTTTCTGTGTGTGAATATGACTGCTCCGAGGTTGGTATATCAATCTATCAATATCATTTATTACATGCACCAGTACCTCCCAAGCTCTTCACATCATTTCATTCCCACCCCCAATTTATTTTCTGGTATTTAAGCCCCCAAAGAATCATTGAAAACAAGTACAGTAAAACCTCATATAACACTAAAACCTGGTTCCACAAGTCTTGGTGTTATATGATTTTTAGTGTTATCTGATGCATGTTAAAATCCTATGGGATCCATACAGATACATTGTAACCACACAGGCTTTAGCGGTTGTTATCTGAAGCATCCCATAGGATCTTAATGTTATCTGATGCACTCTTCCCCCCAGATTCCTTAATGTTATGCGATTTTAGTGTTATTCGATACTAATGTTATATGAGGTATTACTGTACACTAAAAAAGTAGAGGCAAGAATCAGTCTACTCCAAAAGCAAGCAAAAAACACAACAAACGGTAGACAGCCAACACATTTATGCCAAAATAGCATGACATATCAGGAAAGCAAAAGTAGCTATGCTTCACTCCCCCCCCCCGTCCCCCAAGTTCGGCTTCTGGCCTGTCAGCTCCTCCTCTTTCAAACCAAGAATCTCTCACTTCCTTAGCCAGTTAGGATAGGCAGGAAACATTGGCTCTTACAGGGTTCTTGAGCTTGGAGGAGTGCTACCAAGGTAAATTAAGTGAGAAAGTAACGAATGGACTTCACATTTTTTCAAAAGTTATGGGAGGAAACAATTACTATACACCCATTCGGCAGCACTCCATGATGAGAAAATGAACCAGCTTACCCAAGTGATGAGGGAAACTGCAGTTCACAATGGCTCCCCAATATCCATCTGTCCTCTTGTACTACGCAGAAGCCAAAGAGCTGCCAGATCGAATTGTTTTATTTATATATTGCAGTTTTAAAGGTCTGTATCCATCGGAAAGGAGCTCTGCATGTTACCTATCCAAGCTGCAAACCCCTCCCTATCCCAGTATTGCCAGCTCATGCCTAAAACAATAATGCTTCCTCTCCACACTCTCCCTAACACACCTTCCTACTCTTCCAGTGAAACCTAGGGGCTGCGGTGGCTCAGTGGTTAAGAAGCTCACCTTGTTAGCTGGAAGGCTGAAGGCAGCAGTTTGAGACCCGGCTACTGCATGACAGATTGACTGTCCATCTCTATCCCAGTTCTTGGGGACACGAAAGGAGCCTCATTTGGTTGTTCCCTGTGCGGAGTTTCTTCCACAAAAATCATTTCAACCCAGAATAATATCTGACACAAAATTATTATTATTATAGTGAAACCTAAAAACCTTTTTTGCCACCTTATGTGGGTGCCCATGTTTAGGGGATTGTATCCCCATCTCCTACAGCTGCTGCAGTTTTTCCCATCACACACACTGACACCTTTGTTTTTTCCTACGTTCCTCATAGCTGACTGAGTTCCCAGCAGTGCTAGTCAAATTATAAGGGGAGCCTGTGATCCTAGATCTCTGGCTATTTAAGAGCTGTCCATGTCCTTGGTGTAACAGATGGTGCATTTTATTCACAACCTTAGAAACAAGAGTGAGCAAATGAAAGCACATGCACTTGCTTAAGGCAGGCAGATGGGTGCTTGTGGCATGAGAGTCCAAACAGTAATATGTGAGATGCTGCTGCTTATGGCCATAGCCAGCTTTTGCATTTTTGTATTTGAGATGCTATTACTGGTGGAAAATATTCAGGCAATTTTACAATCCTACATGGGTGAAAGAAAAGAAGCAAACGAGGGGAAACAAAAGAAAGATGAAAGTTTATGTGAATCAAGTTGAGTGTGTTGGAAAAAACTATTATCGATGCCCTTACTCAGAACTATAATCTATTAAAGGGAGGAGGTCATCATAATGTTCCTTATTTTTCCCACTACAGGGTGAGAAGGATTGGCAGAAATACGAAACAGCTCGAAGACTGAAGAAATGTGTAGATAGAATTCGAAATCAGTATCGAGAAGATTGGAAGTCTAAGGAGATGAAAGTGCGACAAAGAGCTGTTGCGCTATATTTCATTGACAAAGTGAGTCCTTTTCACATAATCACAGCCACCTCCCTGTTCCTTTGAGTAAATATGTAGGGGGTCTAAGGCTAATCGTGCTGAAACTCTTGAACACTGAAATCAATACACTGTAAGCTTAGCAGTGCAAAAGCAATATGATGGGTATTCAAAGAAGACTAGGGATATATTTTTAGTAAGAATGGCCAGGAAATATCTCAGAGACATGTTTGGCTAAAGCAGAACGTGACAGCTTCCTGTGCAAATGGGAGGTTTTTATACCTACTGTAAGTTGAAGATACATTTGTGCAGGTTAAGTTCTGTTGACTCCCCAGAACACCCCTCCACACATGTCATTCACCATTTATCAATGAATTACAAGGTGGCCCTAAAAGTGGACAAAACATTATCTTCTGAAGGCAAAGAATGAAAAAACAGTAGAGCTTTTATTAGCATTACAGTAATAGTAGTTGTAGTCCTGGTTAAGTCAGTCAAAAGGTTTGGAGATGTAGCCCAAGACTCGTAAGCAAACTGTAAACATGGCCTTTTGTTTGCAGCAAAGCTTAGTGTAATCCTTTAGTTAAATTTAAGGACATTTTAAATCTGAGTGTTTTAATTTTAAGAAGCTGGCTTCTTAGCCAAAGGAACCCTGATATAGTTTGTCCCTGGTGAACCTGTGTGATTTAAAGTGCTTCCATCTGTTGGGGTTGCTGTTTGTGACAATCTTTCTTCCATCTCTCCTTGCTTCGTATTTGCAGCTTGCTCTGAGAGCTGGTAATGAAAAAGAGGAAGGGGAGACTGCTGACACGGTGGGCTGCTGCTCCCTCCGTGTGGAACATATCAACCTGCACCCAGAATTAGATGGCCAAGAATACGTGGTAGAGTTTGACTTCCTTGGAAAAGACTCAATACGATACTATAACAAAGTCCCTGTTGAGAAGAGGGTAAGGCATTTTTGTATTGAATCATAATAAGGATGAGAATGTGAAAAGTCTACTTCCCATCAAGTGTTCGGAGAGACATTGCCACTAAATAGAGATGTTCCAGTTAGCCTTTCTTTAAGTTTTCTTTCTCTTTACACTTTTATGATGCTTTTCCCATCTCCCTGCCCTCAGCTAAAAAGCCTGTTCTCATAGGACAGATGCTGCAGCCCTGAGATTTGCCTCTTGTAAATTATAAAGGAGTAAGACAAGGCTGCATTTTGTCACCCTGCTTATTCAGCTTATACAAAGAGCACATAATGCGCAATGCAGGGATGGAGGAATCACAATTTGGGATCAAAATTGCTGGGAGAAACATCAACAACTTGAGATACGCAGATGATACCACCCTAATGGCAGAAAGTGAGGAGGACTTAAAGAAGCTCCTGATTAGGTTGAAAGAAGAAAATGCATACGGTGGCTTGAGACTCAATATAAAGAAAACCAAGATAAGGGCAACAAGCCCTATCAGTCCCTGGAAGAAGAAGTAGTGACAGATTTTACTTTCCTAGGATCAAAGCTCACTCAGTTGGTGATTGCAGCCATGAAATAAAAAGGCGATTGATTATTGGGAGGCAAGCGATGAGAAACCTGGGGAACATAGTGAAAAGTAGAGACATCACATTGCAAACAAAAATTCGCCTAGTCAGAGCAATGGTATTCCAGGTGGCAATGTATGGTTGTGAGAGCTGGACCATTAGGAAAGCTGAGCGCAGAAGAATAGATGCCTTTGAGATGTGGTGCTGTAGGAGAGTTTTGAGAGTCCCCTGGACAGCAAGGAGAACAAATAGGTCAATCTTAGAAGAAATCAACCATGACTGCTCCCTTGAAGGTCAAATAGTAAAGATGAAGCTAAAGTACTTTGGACATCAAATGAGAAGAGAGGATTCACTTGAGAAAGCCTTCATGCTGAGAAAGGTGGAGGGCAAAAGAAAAAGGGGGAGGCCAAAAAAGCGATGGCTAGATGGTATTGTAGAGACAATGGGCATAGAACTGAGTGAGTTGAGGAGGATGGTGGAGGACAGGAGTGCCTGGCGGATAGTGATCCATGGGGTCACAAAGGTCGGATTCGACTGTGTGATTGAACAACAACAAAAATTATAATTTGTTTTTGTTTTCTTTTACCAGTGATGAATAATGCCAAAGGCCTTTTGCCTTTGTTAGAAATACCACAAATAAACTTCTGCAAGACAGAAAAGCATGGTGTTCCTTAAGCAACAAACTCACAGGAGGTTGTGTAAATTAATCAAGGGAACTTTGTGCTGCTGTCAGGCCAGCAGATCATCCTGTTCTCTTGAGTTGTGCTTATTTCTCTCCCTTGCAATTCCTCTGTAGGTTTTTAAGAATCTTCAGTTGTTCATGGAGAACAAGCAGCCTGAAGATGACCTATTTGACAGGCTCAATGTAAGTGCTTTTCTGTATCTCACATCCATGAGTGTTGTAGCCCTGAGGAGAGCTTTAATCAGTTGCAAGCTATTTGTGACTTGAGCAGGGAGCCAATGTTTCTTGCCCCACTTTCTTCAGAAGTTTTATGTTAAGCAGAGTAGAAATCTGTTCTGCCACGTTGTCTGTCATTCAAAGTTAGGATGAGAAGTAAATGTGGGTTGGCCATGTTTTGGTGCTGATTTGGACCATATATCTTCTAGTGCTGTTTCACAATTTATTATAATCTTTATAATGTTGTTTAAACTTGATTATTATTATTATTTATTTATTTATTTTGCTTAGCTAGCTTTCTTAAAAACATTTGTTGGGGTAAAGACAGCTACAAGAAGGCTTTTTAATTGCCACATGTTGAGTAGAGTCTGAGCCTGTGGCCAAAATTCCCAACCACCCTTTGTTGCCTGCTGCCCGTATCCTAATCTCATATGAGCCTCAACAAGAAATCTATTCCTCCTTGTGCAGCTACTGAGTAGAGAGAGACAAAATGAGGGATGATCCAGTTGCTTTTTTTTCCTGTACCTACCCAATTAGAGTATGCGACTATGAACAAATTTCTCCTTTTGAAATATTGTCCCTGATAGACAGAATGTTCTTTTTTCTTGCTCTAAAGCTCAAAAGGGTTTCAAGACTATTTGAATTTGTGTTACAGCTAGTGAACCTAAGGCAGGCATTGGCAACCTATGGCTCTTAGCACCAAATAATCCAGCCACCGCTCCAACTGCCATTGCCGGATCCAAATGTGTTTATGGCAGCCACAGATTTATTTATTTATTTAGATTTATTATCCCGCCCCAATCAGGCGAACCCAACCCTAGGCGGGTTCGCCTGATGCATTTATGGCAGCTGCAGCCATGTTTATGGCAGCATTTACAGTGGGAGAACAACAGCCCGGTTCCCTCAACTGTCTGAGGGAGCGTGACCCGGCCCCCAACTTTAAAAGGTTGCCAACCCCTGACCTAAGGCCTCATTGTTCAAAATCTTCATAGCTGTAAACCTTTCTTATAGAAGTATAATAATGATTCTAGTTTCCTTGCTGCTCGCTTACTTCTCTTAGAATTTTCTGGTTAAATCTCTGTATGTGCATTTATTTATTTGTTTTATATCCCATCTTTCTCCCAGAATTGGATGTCAAACAAGGCAGCTTAGAGGATAACCTAAAACAATAGCAGCTAAAATAAAATGACAAATGTTAAAGTAGGATTAACTTCTGTTGTTATGATCAACATAACAAAACTTGAAATAAATTTAAAATAGTAGCAGTAATGTAACCTAAAATACTGAGACACCTAGCACATCTTGGAAACGGAAGGCTTTTCTCAGAAGCCCACCTAAATAAAAAGGACTTCATCTGCTGCCCAGAAGGAGAGCATAGAGAAGGCAAATCTAGTCTCTTTCTGAGGGGTTAGTTACAAGGCCTCAGGGCACGACAACTATGAAGGCTCGCTCAGGTCCCTACTAGATGGGCCTATGAAGCGGATGGGATTGTGAGATGGGCCTCTCCTGTAGATCTAGGCAGGCTTTAAGAGAAGATATTTCAGATAAACTGAATCTAATTACAGTATATAGGGATTTATAGATTATAACTACCATTTTTATTTGTATCTAAAAATGGACATGTTGGTCAGAAAAGCTGTTGCTTAATTTTCCTCATCTCCAAAGCAGCAGTGAACCCCTAGGGGAAGGGAAGCTGTCTGGGAAGGTTGGAGTCACACTGTCCAGAAACCAATCATCCTTCAAGCGGTGTTGAATTTCTATTTCTCAGGCAACAGCAAAGCAGGGGTTGTCAATTTTGCCCGACACATAGCCTTTTGGGACAGGATCTCTTAGTAGATTGTGTGTACATTCCCTGAAATGGTGTCTTTCCCTGCTTACTTCTGGGTGTGGATCATGTATCTTCCTAGAATCACATTCTTGTTCTAAGAAAACAAAAATAAGTAATATCAAAAAACTAAACAAAATAAACATTCGTTATGCGAGGTTTTCCATAGGAAAAAGTCTGACTCGCATAGCGGAAAATTCTTTATGTGAGTCTGACCGCTTAGCAAAAAACTTGCTCGTTATGCGAGTTTTTCGCCAAGCGAAACGCTCGTTATGCGAGGTTTGACTGTATTTGGTTGAGAAATTGTTACAGTGTAGTACTAGGTTTAGCATATAACCTTTCCTCATCCTTTTTTCTTCTTTACCTTTAGACTAGCATCTTAAATAAGCATCTCCAGGACCTTATGGAGGGGCTGACTGCCAAGGTATTCCGAACATATAATGCCTCTATTACGCTACAACAGCAGCTGAAAGAACTCACCACCGGTAAGTTCCCTTGGACTGACACATTTAGTCTTCTGCTCTTGCTTTGATTGTGATCTGGACATAAATACAGTCCCCAGAGCCTGGGCTAGAAAATACCTTAGAGAGCCCACATTTCCATCCATTTTGTCCAAAGGCAGCAGTTTTCAAAACTTTGCTTGACATCTCACTCCTCATGGTCAGTGAGGCCCTAGGAGAAACCTATTGGTTGACAATCCAGCTGAAAGAAGTTTGTAATACATTTGTGGAAATTCAGAAGTTAAATTTGGAATGTCTTTGAAATGAAGAATAACTTTTGGCTCTCATGGGTATAGATCTGTGGATATTTAGTTGCTGTTTTTAAATACCACCCATTTAGTCAGAATTATTGACAACTCCTTTTCAAATGTTTGAAGTAGTAGCCGTGTTAGTCTGTGCAAGCATATCTGAGAGTAAATAAAGCAGAATAGCAAAAACAAACGGAAATGTTGTGGTACCTTAAAGACTAACTCATGTATTTAACTGTGAGCTTTTGTGGACCAAGTCTGATGAAGTAGACTTGGTCCATGAAAGCTCACAGTTAAATACAGGAGTTAGTCTTTGAGCCTCCACAACCTTTTTTCTTTGTATTTTTCTTTTTGCTATGTTATAAATTAATACATATTATAAATTAATACGGTCAGAAACAAGACAGTTAGCCGGGCTGATTGTTGAATCTTTCAAGTCCTACAGTCAAGCAGGACTTTGGGAGAATGCAGTCAGAATCAGTCTTTCACTCAAATATTGTGGCAGCTTTTCCCAAACTATTCTGCAGAATACTGGTGGACTTCAGTTCTCAGAAGCCTAAGTCAATACATTGGCTGATCAGTACTTTGGGGAATTGATTTAGACTTCTGGGAATTGAAATTTAAAAACCAAAGGTTGGGAAACACTGTCAGCTACTGCATCTTGCCATCCATCCCATCCATCTGTTACCTGCACCATGGTCAGCTAATGATATGTCTATGATCAAGGCATATCTGTGAGAGTGAGCTAGACCTTGCTTTACCAAAGTACACCTTTTACTTGTTCATTTTTGGCTCTTCCAGGGGAAGATAACATCCCAGCAAAGATCTTGTCTTACAATCGTGCCAATAGAGCTGTTGCTATTCTCTGTAACCACCAGAGGGCACCTCCAAAGACTTTTGAGAAATCCATGATGAATCTACAGACTAAGGTAACTATGTCCCCTTTGGTTAAAAAATTATTGTGAACATCAGTTACCAGTTTCCTTATCTCACTTACACCATCCTCTTTTCAAACTAATTGAAACTAGGCTAACCTCTGGGTACAATCAATACCCTGACGCTTTGTGTCTCCCAGTTTTCAAAGGCTCATCTTGTTTCCTAGATCTGAAATAGGCTATAGTCCAATTGCCCAATTAAGTGTGCAAGTTTTTTAAAGTGCAACAAGAGTCTTAGTTGTATTTATTGTGTTTGGTTTTACTTGGGCCAGGTGAAAGGGTGACGTGATATCCAAATGGCTAAAATCCACATGTAGGTGGACTTGATTTCTCAAGTCCATTTGCATGTGCAGAATGTTGTCACAGAGATGTCTACTATTGTGTGGACTCCTCACTGAATATTTGTTTATTTATTTAATCATATTTATATGCCACCCTCCTCACAAGTGACTCAGGGCAGCTAACAACAATTAAAACAATCATCAGTGATAAAAAGATTTAAAAAGATTTCACAAGCGAGAGGAGAGGAATCAAACAAGGCAGCAGGCCGGGGTAATCAACTGGCCCCTACTCCACACCTGCCCTGCCAACCAGGTCTTCACACCCTTTCTGAAGGGCAGCAATTCCGTCTGGAGACGCAACTCAGTTGGCAGAAGGTTCCATAGGGCTGGAGCAGACACAGAGAAAGCCCTCCTTCTGGTGCTAGAGAGATGCGCCTCTCTAGCCAATGGCATGACCAGAGAGCCTTCCCAGTCCACTCTCATGGGACAGACAGATGTTCTTGGGGTGAAGCGGTCTCTTAAATATCCTGGCCCACTACCATATAGGGATTTAAAGGTAATAACCAGCACGTTGAATTTCACTCGGAGGCATACTGGCAACCCGTGCAGCTCCCGGAGCAATGGTGAGGCACAAGCATAATGCCCGCACCCCATCACGACCAAAGCAGCCGCATTCTGGACCAGTTGCAGCCTCCAAATGGTCACCAAGGGAAGCCCATGTAGAGTACATTACAATAATCAAGTCTGGAGGTGACCAGGAGCGGGCGCAACTAGCATGTAACACGAAGTTGTGCAAAAGCCCTCCTGGCCACGACTGCCACCTCCTCTTCGAGCAGGAGTCGTGAGTCCAGGAGGATGCCCAGAATAACAACTCTAAGGTATCCAAGGTTAAAAACATTTAAATAAAGGCAGTCATTTTTTTTCGTCAGTGCTGCTATCCAACTACGTTTCTCTGCAGCATCTTCTCTTCTTCCCGAAGGACTTGACAACTTAGGAGCTACTTAGGCAACACGAGGGGCTGAACCAGAAAGGGAGAAGAGATAGAAGAGTTGTATGAGAAATTGGGTCCCTGGTTTTCTGGCTCCTGTCCCTTATGCAGACACCAAAAGAGAGAATAGTAACATGATTTAAAATACTACCTGTGCTTGAGAGCTGGTGATATGTTTTTTCTGATGTCCCAGGACCTAATACAGATCTCGTAAACATTAGTCTGTATAGAAAAGCTTTCTGGCTGACCAAATTTTGTCCAGCTACCCTCAGCCAATAGTCACAATTGGTTGTGGAAATAGCAGTTTAGGTGCCAAAAGCAGTCTTGCACTGTATCACTTAAGATTGCAGGTGGGGGAGGCTTTATGCTGGAACTCGTATGAGAAATTACAAGTGCAAAATTGTCTTGAAGAAAATGAGATCAGAAAGAATTTTTTTCCCTTAGGTGCTCTTCTGTTGTTCACTGTGGTCTCTTTACAGCCACACTAAACATCGTGTACCTCCATAGAGCCACCTCTTTTGGGTGCAAACACATAGGTGACAACTCAAATACTAATGTTACAAGAAGCAATCTTTTTGTGTGCTTGTCTTTAATGCGCTTGAAGTATTTTTTTCATAAAGTGTCCAGACATTCCATATTACTCCTCCTGCTTTCTGAAATAATACAATCGAGATTTATATTGCATTTAGTTATATTTGTAGAACAGATTTTATACATTTGAAGCAATTTGTGTATTTTTCAATAATAATAATAATAATAATAATAATAATAATAGGTCTTATGTCTTCTGAAACTGAAATTAAGAATTTAAAGTGAGTACTGATATTTGTTCCATGTCCATTACTTAAAAAAATGTAGATTTAATCTATGCACATACCTTCCTCCCCCATAAGATTTCCAGTCTTTATAAACTTAGCACATTGAAAGAATAATGGTTTATGTAAGATATTAGACATGGGTTAGACATAAACTTTCCTATGCAAAAGGCACAGAGAAAATTGATGTTCTATTCAAAAACTAAAACTAGGTTCTTTACCGAAAAATCCCAAATCCCTCAATAATTTTGTGTTTAACTCCAGCATTTTGTTATGCTTATTTTAGATTTACACCCTGTAGATAGATTTATGATGCAAGTAATGACATACTATAGGTTCCTTTTTCAATTTTTACTACACGTATGACTATTAACATATGTGCAGAATTGGTGCAGAAATAACAAAGCATATAACTTGAGAGGTTAATAAGACAATATAAAAGCACTTGTGGCTTAAAGTCAGAGATTAACTGAACAGTTAGATGTAACTAAAACTAATTATGTGGTGAATTACTTCAAAATTAAACTAACAAAATTATTTCAAAGAAACCATGGAACAATTCATTTTAGAGTTACATGCTTTAGAAGAAAATACAATCTTACATACTAACTTGATAATTATTTTGGCAATTTCAATCTAAGATCAGCCATCACTGTTCAGCTTCAATTATTACTTTTAACAACAAAACATCTGTATATGGCTTAGTCCATTGATGGTGAACCTTGGCACTTCAGCTGTTCTTGAACATCAATTCCCAGAAGCCCAAGTCTCTGTGAATCCAAACAAATGGGTTTACTGCACTTTTGGGCTTCTGGGAATTGAAGTTCAAAGGCAGCTGGAGTGCCAAGGTCCACCATCACTGACTTAGTCTAAGTATATGACTTAGAATAGCAAAGAAAGCATTTATTAGCTCAATAGCCTCAAAGCAATACTATGAGGACAATTGTGCATTCATATAACCTAACCTTCAAGCCTTAGGATACTGGCTTTTTCTGTAGACTGAGAACAGGAGTTAGATAGCCATTCCATTGACATATGTTACAGTTTGGGGTCAAAATTAAAGAGTAATGCATTCTTTGCCACAAGCTTGCAGCTTGTCAACTTCAGAATTTCCTACTCATGCTTTTCTTGTTATTTTGCCTTTTTAAGATTGATGCCAAGAAGGATCAGTTGGCTGATGCAAAGAGGGAGCTGAAAAGCGCCAAAGCTGATGCCAAGGTCCGGAGGGATGAGAAGTCTAAAAAGTAAGTGACTGGTATAGCATATGTGTATGTTCAAGTGTGGCCAATGATGCTACATTTTGCTCAGAATTTGTTTGCGTACAACAATACTCTAGGTAGTTCACAATAAAACAGGACCAAAACATAAGAAATAAAATAAAACAATGCACAACATAAGTACGAAACCACCCAGCCCACTCAAACAGTTACCAACCTTGAAGGCACCAGTGTCCATAATAATATATCATAAAATGTAATTATAAACATTAATTGACTCAACTAATACAAGTTCATCAGAAGTATAGGGGCTGCAGTGGCTCATTGGTTAAGAAGTTCGCCTTGTCAGCTGGAAGGCTGGCAAGTTGGCAGTTCAAGACCCAGGTACTGCATGATGGATTGAGTGCCTGTCTCTGTCCTAGCTCTTGGGGTGGCTTATTTGGGCGTCCCCTGAGCTGAGTTTCTCCAGCAGAAATCCTTTCAGCCCAGAATAATTTCTGATACGAAATGATTATTATTATCAGAAGCATTATTCAATGTACAGATTTATTTTGGAAATGCTTCCATAAATAAAAGGGTTTTCAGCATTTTACGAAAGACCAACAGGGTGGGGGCTGTTCTTTCAAATGGTAAGGAATTCTATAGTATGGGGTCAGGGTGCACAGCCAGAAAAGCTGTACTTCTAGGGCTGTGATGTGAAACTTGATATTCCAAGCATTCTGAAACTTCAATTCCCAGAAGCTCTGATCAGCAGGAGTGCTGACTTGGGCTTTTGGTAATTGCAGTCCAAGATCAGCCATCACTGTTCAGCTTCATTGATTGTGTTCTCCAGGTAGAGTTTCCAAGGAAGAGACACTCCTCTCAGAAAGTGAAATCTGTTCAAATGGCTCTGTCTTGAATAGCTGTTCTCTGTTGAACATTCTGCCCATGTCTGATTTGAGCTGCCATGCTATACTACTTGACCACTGAACTCGTGTGGTGTACTTCTGAGTAGGCATGTATTGCAGTAGCTTTTTCTGTCTCTCCATAGATCTGCATGATCAAAATGCCTCTAGGATAGTCAATAATAAGCAGAAAATTCAGGGAGAATTCACCAAGTCCACCCTTGGAAATGTGTAACAAACTGGAAGATTGTGGATAATTTGCCTGTTGCACTTTGTGTGCATTAAGCTTGCACATTCCTTCTAGCTACAGTAGCTAGCTATTCTTGTTGTACTTTCATACCATTCTACTTTAACATGAAAATATGCTGTGCAGTTGAAATTGTGAGAAAAAAGTTGAGTTCCTTTCAATTTAAATTGCTCCTCCCTTTTCTAAGTTTTTTCTGCCCTCTAGACAGCCATATTAGCTTGTGCCTTCAGTAATCAAAAACCCCTGCACAGTATAACATTCTGTAAGAAGTGTCCCTTTTCCTCCTTTTTTTTTTTTTTTGGGGGGGGGGAGGGGGAGGAAGGTATTTCATTTTAATTGTCCTATTATGAACATCTGGTCTCATAAAATTAAATATTGTTACATTGTATCCTACCTTTTCTTCAGTTAGCTCAGGACAGGGTGTAAATCCTCCATTTTACCTTCACAATACCCTGAAAAAGAATGACTAGGCCAGCATTACTGAGTGAATTTCATAATTTAATAGGGATTAGTACCACAATCTCTCAAGACTGAGTCTGCCATTCTAACCATTGTACCTATTGTACAGTTCTGTATTGGAGAATTATGCAACAGTTGGAAAACATATTAATCTAGTCTGGTCTATGCTTCAAAGGCTTTAACATCTTAGGTGTGGTAGTTGACCTCGTGAGATTTGAGCCAAGCACCCCTTATTTCAGTGTGCTACCCAACCAAGGTCTTCCTTGCTTATTTTGGGCAAATAGCAACATCTGTATACACTTTTCATTAAGAGGGATCTTCTGTAAATAGTGGCTATGAAGTTGGAGGAAATAAACACTGCAAGGTGTAATATATTTTTAATAGTAGAGAATAAAGACAATTGCATATCAGCTCTAAGGAGGAGTTACCTAACAGACTTTGCAACATGTTTAGTGATAAACTTCAAATAATTTCTTTCCTCCAGGACTGTTGAAAGTAAGAGGAAAGCTGTGCAAAGAATTGAGGAACAGTTAATGAAGTTGGAGGTCCAGGCTACTGACCGAGAAGAAAATAAGCAAATTGCCTTGGGAACCTCTAAATTAAATTACCTGGACCCTAGAATTTCTGTTGCCTGGTAAGCTATCACCTTGGTAAGAGGGAGAAGGGATTGCAGATCCCATCATGCTAGGGTGATGTGCAGAAGCAGTTTTTGGGAAGCTGGTGTGATTGAGTTGCTCAAGAACATGAGGCTGTCATAAAAGTGTTAAGGTTTTGTAGGCAAAGGAGACAGTCCTTTCATCATGATTCATCATGCAAGAGGGAGTGTTGCACACATACTAGGATGAATAGGATATCAGTTCTCTATTAATGTAGACACAGGCTCATAGTATACATCTGTTTCTAAATTTTTAAATTTCTTCAGCTCCTGATGAAATGCTGAGACTAATTCATAGGACTTTTTAGTGTCAGCTTTCTCAGAACATCAGGTGGAAATTTGCTCTCCAGCTCAAGGAAATGTGTACCTCTGAAGCTCTTCCTCTTACTTTCCTTTTTGCAGACAGCTTGCATGCAGAGTGGGGGTGGGATTGGCACCTTCATTTTCTGTGCAGGGGTATAAAGAATGGAATGGAGTTACAGAATATGGTCCAGCTGCCCTTTTTAGTTGGTCTGTGGGGATTTTGCCGTATTTTTAGCAAATATTGCTATTAATTTTTTAATATCTCCCCCTCCCCCAATCCCTTTTGTCCTTCTCGTCTCCCAATCCAGGTGTAAGAAGTTTGGAATACCAATTGAGAAGATTTATAACAAAACCCAACGGGAGAAATTTGCCTGGGCAATTGACATGGCAGATGAAGACTTTGAATTTTAACCTGATTTTAATGGGCTGTCTTTTATGAAAGAGAAGGGGGGAGTAGCCTGGTTTTAGGGAGATTGATAAACTGTGAGCCTTACGTGTCCTTTATATTTGGGGGGGAGGAGGGCATGGGGAGGGGGGGAAGTGTCCAGTAAAATACCCAACATCTTTGAGAAAAGATATACTTGGAAATGCTATTGGAGGAGCTGAGCCAGTTGTCCTATGGACAACTTATGTAAATCTGTTTCAGAGACCCAAAGTCTAGTTGTATGGTTTGTTTTATCTCTGGAGGGAGGACAACTGGATGGAAGAATTTGTTGACCTTCTTTCAGGCAAATTCGCCATTACACAGAAAAGCTTGGAAATCATTAGCTACTGTACACAGAATCCAATGAGATATTGGTGTGTTTTTACAGTTAGGGTTTTTGCAATAACTTCTATATTTTAATAGAAAATGGACTCCTTAATTTCCCACTCCCTCCCTTCACATTAATTTAACATAACTGAAGCCCTTGGCGCACAGGCTCCAGCCAAAATGGTCAGCTTGGAAACACACAGTGGTTTCCATTTTTACTTGCCGCCATCATGGTATTGAAAACTTGTGTTAAAAACACAACATCTCTTCAAAGCAAAGCATGATGGGAAGATCCTTCCTGACTTGAGTAGGGGTGTTTTTGTTAATGTGAATTTTTACTACTTTTAATTATTTTAAAATATTTAAACTTTTTTCTTCTTGATCTTAAAGATCATGTAGATTTGCAAAGGGTAGGAAGAAAAGGGTTAGGGAGGGAAAATGGATTATGAATACACATGAATTGTGACAAAATGTTTTCCCATCATACTTTGTTCTGAGTACATAATAAATATATATATATATAGATATATATATATCAGAAATATCCACATTTGTGGGTTTTGTTTTGCTTTCTCTTCTGGCAGGTTTTCTTCCTCTCTCCTCTTTTTTTTTAAACCTCCCTCTCTCCTCTTACTTGAAAGATTTTATTGTGTAAAAAGAACTTTCACAGGTCAATAAAATTTTGAGGGAAGTGAGCTTTGGTCCAAAAAAATAAATAAATAAGGAAAAATAATCAAGATTTTAGGGCTTTTATTTTTTCTTTTGTAATTGTGTACAAAAAAATTAAAAAACATAAAGCAGAATTTTAATGTGAACCCCTTTTTTGGCTATAATCCATTAGTTTTACAGGCACTGTTAGCTTCACAAAGACAAGTTTCCTGCAGTCTTTCCTCAACAAGTATCTTCTATTTTTATCATGAATTCCCTTTTAATCAACTGTAGGTTATTTAAAATAAATCCCTACAACTTAATGCAATGCCAGCATCTGTGTGTTCTTGTACCCATAGGCCAAAATAGCTGGCTGTGGATCAGTAGGTGTCAAATACAGTGTCCCAGATGTTTGAGGGAGTGGACAGGCTAGGGCAGGGGGTGCCCAAACTTCACGGGCCAGTCATGTGGTTCAGTGGGCTGGTCATGTGGTTCAGTGGGCTGGTCATGTGGTTCCTCCCACCAGAAGCGCTAGTAAAATGTGCCTTGCAATCTGTTTTGCAACAGGATGAGATGGATTTTAAGCCGCCATTTTATCTGTTTAAACCAGGGTGCCCAAACTGGCCTGTGGGACAGATCCGGCCCCCAACACCAATTCATCCGGCCAGTACCACCTTCGACGTTCCTGGAAGTGGAAGTAAAACACTTCTGCTTCCAGGAGAGACATGGGTGGCACGGGCCAGATGAATTGGCATTGTGGGCCAGATGTGGCCCACGGGCCATAGTTTGCACAACCTCTGGGTTAGGGAAAAGTGGAAAATGTGTTCACATTGTCTTTTAATGCACGTCTAATTTACTTATACTTCAATTAAAATCCAGATATCTGCAGGAAGGGTTTATATTACACACATCATGTCAGCCAGTTCTCCAACTGCAATAATGCATACAAAAAAGCATTGTAGACTGTAAGTATCGGCAGCCAGTTGTAGATGACCAGTACTCTGATCATTTCTGGGTCTACATTGCACAGTGTATCTCTTACACATCTTAAGACGTCCAGTGCCTGTTCTCATCTGTTACAATTCTGCCTTATAAGCAGCCAGCCAAAGATCATTGTTTTGGAAGTACGAAGCATAGACTTCAAGAGGGCTGTACATGCACTCATTAAAGAAACCAACTAATTTACTGTCCTAAAAAGATTTATAGTATTTTATTTATGCGGAAGAAAATGTCATCAAATTCCATGGGCCTTGATTCCAAAATGCATTTAGGTTTTAAGAACCAATAATTTTTTCAAGCCATATTAGATGGCTGAAATTATGCAAGTGATCTATCACTCGTCTGTCTTATTTTGCGTGTGCATGGAAGATAATTGGGGTAACCAAGTAGTAGGATTCTGCACCAGGTAAAAATGATGCCTCTCTTGTGACTTTCATAGTACAAAAAGATACATTTTCACCTTTTTCTCTGAATTTGGCATTTTTGGCCTCAGCAATTATGACTTGAAACCCACTTTTAAGTAGAAAGGAGTAGAAGTTTCCATGACATTAGTAATCAGAATTTGCATGAATGAAAGGACTATCAGCATATCAGACAATAAGGTAAAGGTCACCCTTGCTCAAAAGCCAGTTGTATCTGACTCTAGTGTTCAGTGCTCATCTCTGTTTACAGCCAAAGAGCCAGCACTGTCTGTGTTTGCAGATGTTTCCATGGACATGTGGCAGGCATGACTAGACACTGGAGTGTACAGAACACTGTTTACCCTCTCCCTGAAAGGGGGAGGAGAAATACAATGTTGTAAGGAACAATACTGTACAGGGACATGGAATGTAAGATCTATGAATCGAGGAAAACTGGAAGTGGTAAAAAAGGAAATGGAAAGAATAAGCATTGACATCTTGGGAATCAGTGAGTTAAAATGGACAGGGATGGGCGAATTCAGCTCTGGAAACCATCATATCTACTACTGTGGACAAGAAAACCTCAGAAAAAATGGAGTAGGCATAATTGTCAATAAAAGAGTGAGAAAAGCAGTAATGGGATATAATCTCAAAAATGATAGGATGGTGTCAGTCAGAATACAAGCCAAACCGTTCAATATCACTGTAATCCAAATATAGGCACCAACCACTAGTGCAGATGAAACCACAGTTCACCAGTCTTATGAGGACCTAGAACACCTCATAGAACAGACACCAAGAAAGGATGTAGACATTATCATAGGAGACTGGAATGCCAAAGTAGGAAATCAAAAAGTAAATGGAATAACAGGCAAGTTTGGTCTTGGAACACAGAATGATGCAGGCCAAAGACTGATAGAGTTCTGCCAAGATAACACACTAGTCATAGCAAACACTCTCTTCCAGCAACACGAGGATACTTTACACATGGACATCACCAGATGGCCAACATCGAAACCAGATTGATTACATACTCTGCAGCCAAAGATGGAGAACCTCCATACAGTCAGCAAAAACAAGACCAGGGGCAGATTGTGGCTCAGATCACAACCTATTGATCGGAAAATTCAGGCTTAGACTAAAGAAAATAGGGAAAACAATTAGGCCAGACAGATATGACCTAGACAACATCCCTAAGGAATACACAGTGGAGGTGTGGAACAGATTCAATGGCTTGGACCAGATAGAGTGCCAGAAGAATTATGGACAGAGATGCGGGACATCATTCAGGAGGCAGCAAGGAAAACCATACCAAAAGAAGCGTAAGAAAGCTAAGTGGTTGTCCGATGAAGCTCTTAAAATAGCAGAGGAAAGAAGGGACGCAAAAGGCAAAGGAGAAAGGAAAAAATACAATCACTTGAATACAGAATTTCAAAGAAAAGCAAGGAGAGAAGGAAACCTACCTGAATGAACAGTACAAAGAAATAGAAGAAAACAACACAAAAGGCAGGACTAGAGATCTTTTCAAAAAAAATTTGGTGAAATCAAGGGAACGTTTAAAGCAAAAATGACCATGATAAAGGACAAAGAAAGCAAGGAGTTAGCTGATGCAGAAGAGATTAAGAAAAGATGGAAATAATACAGAGGAACTGTACAAAAAGGACCTCAACACTCCTGATAATAGCAATGATAAAGAAATTGAACTTGAGCTAGACATCCTAGAGAGTGAAGTCAGAATGGCCCTAAAAAGCACTGCAAACAATATAGCCAGTGGAGATTATGGTATTCCAGTTGAATTTTTCAATGCCCTAAAAGATGATGGAATCAAATTATTGCATTCTATATTCCAGCAGATTTGGAAAACACAACAATGGCCACAGGATTGAAAAAGATCAGTATATGTTCCAATCCCCAAAAAGGGTAATGCCAAAGAATGTTCAAATTATCGAAGAATTGCGCTCATCTCACACGCTAGCAAGGTGATGCTCATGATAATAGAGGATAGACTGCAGCAGCACTTGGAGAGAGAATCACCAGAAGTGCAGGCGTGGTTCAGAAGAGGCAGGGGGACTAGAGACCACATTGCCAACATACGTTGGATCATGGAAAAAACAAAGGAATATCAGAAACAAGTCTACTTCTGTTTCATTGACTGCACTAAAGCCTTTGACTGTGTGGACCACAACAAAATGTGGCAAGTAATTAAAGAGATGGGAATACCAGAACACCTTCTATGCCTCATGAGAAATCTGTACAAGAGGCAACAGTTAGGACAGAATACGGAATGACAGAGTGGTTTGGAATAGGGAAGGGAGTAAGACAAGGCTGCATTTTGCCACCCTGCTTATTCAACTTATACACAGAGCACATAATGCGCAAAGCAGGGATGGAGGAATCACAATTTGGGATCAAAATTGCTGGGAGAAACAACAACTTGAGATATGCAGATGATACCACCCTAATGGCAGAAAGTGAAGAGGACTTAAAGAAGCTCCTGATTAGGTTGACAGATGAAAGTGCAAAAGTTGGCTTGAGACTCAATATCAAGAAAACCAAGATCATGGCAACAGGCCCTATCAGTTCCTGGAGAATAGATGGGGAAGAAGTAGAAGCAGTGAGATATTTCACTTTCTTAGGATCAAAGCTCACTGCAGATGGTGATTGCAGCCATGAAATAAAAAGGCGACTGATTCTTCGGAGGCAAGCGATGAGAAACCTGGGGAACATAGTGAAAAGTAGAGACATCACATTGCAAACAAAAATTCGTATAGTCAAAGCAATGGTATTCCCTGTGGCAATGTATGGTTGTGAGAGCTGGACTATTAGGAAAGCTGAGCGCAGAAGAATAGATGCCTTTGAAATGTGGTGTTGGAGGAGAGTTTTAAGAGTCCCCTGGATGGCGAGGAGAACAAATAGGTCAATCTTAGAAGAAATCAACCCTGACTACTCCCTTGAAGGTCAAATGGTAAAGATGAAGCTAAAGTACTTTGGACATCAAATAAGAAGAGAAGATTAACTTGAGAAAGCCTTAATGGTGGGAAAGGTGGAGGGCAAAAGAAAAAGGGGGAGGCCAAAAAAGCGATGGCTAGATGGTATTATAGAGATAATGGGTACAGAACTGAGCGAGTTGAGGAGGATGGTGGAGGACAGGAGTGCCTGGCGGACAGTGGTCCATAGGGTCGCAAAGGGTTAGAATCGACTGACTGAACAACAACAAGAAATGATACCTCTTTAAATACTTGCAATTGTTTTGCTTTTGAACTGCTAGGTTGGCAGGAGCTGGGACAGAGATGGAAGCTCACTCCGTTGTGCAGTACTCGGGACTTGAACTGCTGACCCGCCGACCTTCCAGTCATCAAGTTCAGCGTCTTTACCACTAACCCACCGCAGTCCTCATAATCAGACAATACCTAGCTGTAATTCTAAATGTATTATGATGAACATTTTCCACCTCTGTATTGTGATAGGTGAAGTCTGGACAGCTGTTGGCATTGTCATTTCAAATGTATCCTGGCGAAGGAACACTTGTGTCAGGGCAGTAAAGATGTAAAGAATGCTTACTCACCACCACCACCCATGTTAAGATTGACCTCACTTAAGATATCTTGATGAGTAACTTTAAAGCACTGCACAATGACTTGTCTCTAGCCAAGAATAAAGCAAGGTTTTCTAATTTGCACAACATAGATTGGCACTAAGCTGATGTCCTTTCACCCTGGGTAAGCAAAGCAAATGCACACACAGTATTCCAAATTCTTAAATGTATGTGTCCATGAAACAAAGCACTATAAGTTCAGCAACAACAACAACAAAAGCTTGGGTTATCTACAAAATACTGCTCTTTCAATGAATAGTACTCTGTGCCTAATCATTCTTTGCAATACAGTAATACACCGGATAACGATTGGACCAGACAGCGCTAGAATCGGATAACGATGCAAGATCGGATAACAATTGTTTTAGCGTTATCTGAGCCAATCGTGTAGGGGTGTTGGATTGGGTAGAATATCTACCCAATCCACCACCACCACCCAGCGATGGATCGCTGCTACTGAACTAGGGTTGGGCGAAAGACGGGCGCCTGCCTTTCCCCCCGACCCTAGTTCAGTAGCAGCGATTGCTGGACGAAGCCTAGTGGCGCAAGGGCTAGCTAGCCCGAGCGCTGCTAGGCTTCGTCAACAGCCTTGTCTCACCACCCAACACCAGCCTTAGCAAGCGCTAAGGCTCTTGTTGGGTGGCGAGAAGTGATGCCCACTCGCACGCCACAAGGGACAACCTGTGGAGTTTGTCCCTTGTGGCGTGCGATCAGGAACCTTGTCTTGCCACCCGACACGAGCCTTAGCACTTGCTAAGGCTCGTGTCGGGTAGTGAGACAAGGCACCCGCTCGTGCGCTTTTGTTGTGCGCCAGCGGGTGCTTGTTTCCCGCACTGCACTGGGGGAGGAATTTATGATGTCTAAAATCCCCAGCAAATTTATACATGCTACTTGGAAGAAGTATGAGGGAGAAAACTAGACAAAAGAAAATATATGTTGGCCACTAGAACTTTCAATTAATCTGCAGTGAATAGTAGGGGTAGCACAGTGTGTATACAGGAACTGTCATGTGGCCAATGTACTTGCCTTGTTAAGCTTGGTTGACATTGCCATTGAGGAGCTGATGTGATCTGCATGAAGCTACCTGTTGAATTTACAGGTAAGATTAAATTTGACCCAGTGACTTGCAGTTTGTGTGCCTAGTCTCTGCTTTTCTAACTGGGATTCTGCTTTGTATAGTATACAGAATAGTATTTAGTTCTGTTGACTAGCCAGTTTCATTGTATGTTCAATGAGCTAGCAAGTGGCATTGCCATCTCTTCTGACAAAAGGAACAAAAGTCACTGGCCAGGGCCTTCAGTGAAATTGAGGCAGATTCACATTTCCTTCAAATTGTGCAGCATAATTCAGGAAATAGAAATATATTGGGCCAAGCTGTTCTGCTGCCCCCCTTGTTTGTTTTTTACTGTTTCCTGAGGCCTAGGTGACCCACCTATGTATCAAATCATCTTGACACAAAAGGTGTTGGGCTTGACAAGTGTTCACATGCTACTAAGCATATGGGGGGGGGGGGGGTTTGAGGACTAGTGTCAGACAACCGGCCGTCCCACTCTGAGGGCGTCTCCCCTGCGTTCATCAGGGACTCTTCTAAAGAGGTCGCATTTGAACTTCACACACCCCTCCAGTGAGAGAACCGGCCCACAAAACCCAGCTAAACATGTTGCAACTCCGTTCTGGAGTAATGATATGTAGATGGGGAGATGATGCCCCTGTGTGTGCAGACTTCTAGTTACCTTTTGCTCACAAAAAAAATACCTTGTTTTTCAGACAGATCGTAGTTTCATTGATCAGGTTTCTTAAAGCATAGTCCATAGAGAAAAACGTAAGTAAAGTTCAGTAACAGATCAGTCCAAAGGCAAAACAAAGGCGTATGTAATCGGGGGGGGGGGGGGGGGATTACCAGGCAAGTTAATCCAAAGGCATCCCAAAACGAACTGAGATTCTCAAAATGGAGATCGTTGACTCATGTGGTGCCTTCTGACCCAATCAAAGGGCTCCTGCTCTCTTTCCCATAACATGGAAAGTGTTTACATATGTGTAGAGACAGTGCCTCTAGGATAGCCATAACAAGGCCTCTGCTACTAGCTAGGAGATAAAGCAGTGGTGCCCAAACTACCAACGCCAATTCATCTAACCCACAAAGCCCTCGTTGCTCCTGGAAGCGGAAGTAAAATGAGCCCGTACAGGCCAGATGAATTGGCTTCGGGGGCTGCACCCGGCCCCCTGGCCTTAGTGACCGGCTCCTTGAACCACATGATTGGCCCACGGCCCAAAAAGTTTGGGCACCCCTGAGATAAAGGATGGTAACACTGAACTGGAAAACAAGCAGTCTTGTGACACAGAGGAGAAATGATTTTTGGAGGCCTAGTAAGAATACAACCAGGTTTCCTCCATGTTTTGGAGAACGTTAAGAAAGTGGCATCTTCCTATGACAACTAGAAAAATTGCAGTTCTTCAAATATGAGATTTGCAGGAAGCTTGAGTTGCACTTCCAGCTGCATGTTCCATCTCTGTTCTGCAGAGAGTTACAATAAATACAGCTTGTCTTAACAATGGTGGAATCAAAATGTTAACAAGATTTTTACAAACTCACTGAAAACCCGTATATGAAGCCTGACTTGCTTTTTACCAGATTGTAGCCAGAATATTTAATATCATCATTGTTAATGTTAGTTAAGGTGTGTGTTCAGTTTATTCTGTGGCGTCACTTGACTTTAATCCACAACTTTAAAATAATAATCATTTTGATAAATGATTACTAATGAGCCAAGTAACCATTTTAAGCTGGAGTTGGTGATTCCTCCGTGGGCGAGTGATCTGCCACTGGCTTGGTTTAATCACTGAATGGAATTGCCTCTTCTACAGTATCAATTATTTAAAAGCCTACCTCAGAAATGCACTCTTTTAATCTGGGGTGCCCCCCCCATTCCGATTTCATTTGTTATGAAGACTGAAAATAGCTGACAATTCTAAAAATTGCCTGCAAACGCCATTTCTTTGTTTCCATAATAGGAACAGTTGAACCTGGTCAAAACAGCCTTTCTATATTTACACACACACACACACCTCTTTCAGCCTCATCCCATCTTTGGTGTGTTTTCATTGTTCATCTGTGTCTGAACTTACTATTGACAGGAAGTTCTGGAACAAGCCTCTCCCATGAGACCATGCTTCCTACCAGGGGTTCCCTCTTCCTTTTGTTTGTGTTTAAGACGAGGACATCCAAGTCAAATGTAGCTATTGGTAGAAACGGTGCTGACAAATGAAAGAACAGGTGGGATGGAAAATCTATCCTGAAATTATGCCATGTTTAGCTTCAGATCTGAAGACCCAGATGCTCCCCTGCACAAAACATGAAGAAATTCAGTTCTAATTCAGTCCATTTCATATGATCAGACTCCATCATGTACTCTTTGATTAAAAACTGATCATATTGTTAGGTTACTTGGGGAGTCATCTGATCCTCAAGTCAGAACCTGGTGGGGAGGGGGGCAGCTGCTTAGCTACTTGGTGCTTGGGGAAAAGTCCTGCATTTGTCATCTTTATTTCTTGTTCAATGTGCTGTTTTATAGTACTGCAATAATTGTGTTTTAGCAACACAATTTTTGCCTAAATTCAATCACAAATCTTAGTCTTACTGCATTGCACTTACTACTCAGCATGGCTGGCCCATGAGAGTTGGCTGCATGGTTAAGCCTAAAAATTACACATCAAGTATGTGGATAAGTGTGTGGATAAGATGACGTATTTGTGAAATCTTTTTTTTATTTCAAGAAGCAAATTAGTAGCTATTGGCCATTGTTTTAAATTAGTAAGCAACGATTTGGGGATAAGGGAAGATTTGGATGGATGGATAAAAATGAAGGAGTATGGAGGTGCTCAAGAACAGAGCTTTAGTTGCCCTATAGTCCTACCTAACGGCATGACTTCACTGCGATTTATCCCTCCATTTGAGCCCCGGTTGTTATATTCAGTTTTGAACTATTTTCCATAATCATATGACATGCAATATACCACAAACATCCCCAGCCTTATGCTATGGTTGGTTACATTTTTTTTACCACAACAGATATCTTGGAACCTGTTCGCCATGAGTGGGGAAGAAGAGAGAGAGAGTGTGTGTTTGTGGATAATATTTCTAGGATGCACTGTCACAAACCATCCAATTTCCATCAGACAGATTTGTTTTAATTACAGTGGAACCCTGCATAATAAATACTTTGTACAACTAAAAATTTGTATAATGAAGAGGATTTGCACTAACCACTATATCCCATATTAACGAATTTTTCGCTATATGAAACAATGCATCTCTATGGGGGTTTTCGTTGTACCATGGAGGTTTTTGTTGTACGATGCATCCTATACGGATTTTTGTTTTACGAGGCATGCTTCGTATAATGAAAAAAATCATATAATGAAAGACATGGAACCAACTTTTTCATTATGCGAGGTTCTACTGTAGTTCTCTGTGCCAGTCTGGCAAGTTGTTACATCAAATCAGTGCTATATCGTTAGGGGGAAATGGAAGAACTCAAGGTGGATAAAGGAGGGTGGAAGAGGGCAATTTTAATAGGGTGGACAGCTAAAATGAAGGGGAAAATCTTAGCAGTTGGGAGATGTGGAGTGGACTCATAACAATTAGATAACATTTCTGTGTGAATGGCTATAACAATTTCATCAGGGGTATGGTATAGAAAACTGAACATGTATAAACTCGGCATGACCTTTCTGTACAGCTGAACATTAAGTTAGCATTCTTTCTTCAGCTAATCAGAAAGATGGTGCCCTGGTGGTAGAACTTAAAGTAAGATTCAACTGCCAGTCTACTTGGCTTTTGCATATGAAATGGCACCTTATTCTTTGACTCGGACAAGAATATTTTGGGCCAGCCTTGTGTTCTGTATTAGTCACATTTCAAATCTGATCTCAGTCTTTGAGAACAGTTTTGACAATGAACCTGGATGAGATCTTGGCTCATATTAGAAACTGAGGCTAACAATGTGCTGTATTTAGTAGCTTAGTGAACTCCATCTAAAATTGCTTTTAATCAATTATTTCAATGAACCCACATTTACTTTGGATTATGGCACAAACTATTTACTCTGACAAGTGGCCTACTAAGTTGTACAAGTCTTATACCTAAGTATACACGCACTAAGGAGATTTATAGATCTGTGTTTATTATAATTTTTCCAACTGCAGTATAAGTCATAGCTAGTATGAGTGAGCCTGCAAGAAAGACTAACAAGTTGCTGCTAGATCAAATCAATTCTGAACTCTCTAGAAGCAAAAATGACAAAACTAAGGTGTTATAGTTTACATATATCAAGAGAATTCAAGACTTGTCCGTAAACTCAATAACTAGGAAAGGTTGAAGGCATCAGGGAAAGAAGATGGCCAGATGTGAGATGGATTAACTCCAAAATGGAACTATAGCCTCAAGCTTCAAAAGCTAAACATGACTACTGAGGATAGAGCATTTTGCCGTTCACTAATTCATAGGGTCACCTAAGTTGGAGGTGACTTGACAGCACATAACAGAGTGTCTGTAGGTGTAGATTTCTGTTGGATGAGAAATTGAAATAAAATATGGGAGTTGTAAATTGAGACTCTTGTTTTAAAGTATTTTTAAAGCACCTTTCAAAGATGTTAGGGAGCCAGTTTTGTCAGCCTGTGGCAGCAAGAAGAAACAACCAAGAGTCTTTTGTCATCCGAATAACATGTTTTATTCAACTTACACATTCATAGACTTCAGCTCATTTCAATTGGATGCACGAAAGTTTGCCTCAGCTGCTGGTTTTGCCATTCCTAATTTTTTTGTTGTTGTTGATTGCTTTGTGAATCTCAGCACTGGCTAGAACTTTAAAGAATACTAGCCAGGAAATATTTATCTTCAACTCATTTGAATATGTAGCTGGGGGAAAGCCATTTTGAACTTTAAGTGAACTAAAGGGTAAAATGTTCCTCTTACCCATCCCCATGTCTTTGTGTACCTGCCAGGAAGCAGGTTAAAAGAACTGACTTGGTTTGAAAATGACAAGATAGGAGGATCTGCTCTAATCAGCTCTGACCTTATTATGAATTTTGTGCATTCCCATGTCAGTTGTCTGTCTTGGATTTCTTTATAAAAAAAGGCCTTTTGTCTGTTTACTTCTTGCTCCTCTTGCTGCAAGGCAGAGAGCCTGTATGCATATGAAGAACAAAACCTTTCTCTTATTTTTGGTGCAATAATTTCTTTTTAAGCCCCAAATGCCCAAAATAATACTACTTTGCCATTGTTTGGCAACTTAGAAAAGGTGAGGTAGTGAAAGAGAAAACACAAATGCCCATCTTATTTCCCCAAATAGTAGTCCTTTCCCTGTCCTATTTATTTCCTCCCACAAGTTATATTAAGTTGGATTTAACTAGAACTAGAGCTTATTCACAGCCACTGTAGTGTCATAGTTTGAATTGTAGACTAAAACCCAGAAGAGTAGCGTGCCTTGGCGGGGCCCCGTATAAAAATTTGTTTGGGGGCCCTTAGGAAGGGTAAAGATTTGTTTTGCTTACGCACGTTGGGGGCCCCCGTGGCCCGGGGGCCCCGTATAATTGATACGGCAGATACGGCGGTAGCTACGCCCCTGCTAAAACCCAAGTTTGTATTGCTGCTAGAGCAGAGCATTAAGGGTGACCTTGAGCTAGTTGTTATCTCTCAGCCAATCTACCTCATAAGCCTGTAATGATGATATAATAGGTGTAATCAGAGAATCTCAGTACAATACTTCACTGAACAATGTTTGGAAGGCAGAGTGTATTTCTGCAATGCGATTATAGTACTATACTGTAGTTTGATTCCACTTTCACTGTCATAGTTCACCTCAAAGAATCTTGGGATATGTAGTTTGATTAGGCTTCTCAGAATTCTTTGTTGGGGAGATTTTGTGCAAGTAGATAAATAGGGACCACTTCAGTAGGAAGGTAAACAGCGTTCCGTACCCTCTGGTGTCTAGGCATGCCTGCCACATGTCCATGAAAACATCTGTAGACACAGACAACACTGGCTCTTCAGCTATGAAACAGAGATGATCACTGAACCTTAGAGTCAGATACGACTGTCTTTCGAGCAAGGGTGACCTTTATCTTTAACTATGGATGTTTGCTATCAGGATTGTTGATTTGTGTTGAGTAAACCAGCCTCAACAATCGACGCTGAAGAAATTGAGTCAGCAATCTTATCCAAGTGAAAGAAGTCTTTATTCTCCACGTCTGGAGAAAACCTACGAAGTCTCTGCTGTGATCTGTGTGCTAGCTAGCTGTCTTGCTCTCTTGCAGACTCTCCTCGTAACTCTGATACAGTCACACACACAAAGAGATTTTTTGGCCAGGAGAAAAAAGGAGGGGGAAGGTGGGGAGAGGAGGAGTGAGTGAGATATGGGTTTGAAGAACACAACTATATAGTGTTCTTATTAACAAACTGGCGTTATCTCTAACGCTGGCCAAGCTAGGCTTCAAGGACATGCATGCATTCCTTCAAGAGGCCCTTTTCCAGCAGCTACATACAGTATTGAAATCTAGCATAAAAAACCTACAAGTCTATGATCTATAACACAAGTATATAAAGGCTTCATTAAGCTATAAATGAATCCCAACATATTTGTGACATTTAGATCCTACCCTTCCTTCAACCAGCTTAAGCTTAGATACATGCCTCTTCCCCAGTTATATCTTCAGAAAAGCCACAAACCCCATGGGCAGGTCTGGCTGAGTGCAGGAATAGCCTTGGTTTATCCAGCAAATGGAGTTTTGAACCAGGGCCGTAGCTAGGATTCTAGACATGAGTAGGCGAATATTTTTTCAGGGTGGGCAAAAATGCCATATACTGTATATATGTCATATATATAAGCAGTGCACTCCGGTGTCTAGTCATGCCTGCCACATGACCATGGAAATGTCTGCAGAAGCAGACAGCGCTGGCTCTTCAGCTTAGAAACAGAGATGAGCACTGACCCCTAGAGTCAGATACGACTAGCTTTCGAGCAAGGGAAACCTTTACCTTTAGGAGTTTGAGAGTGGGCAAACTCCTAATTCAGGGTGGGCAATGTCCACACTGGCCGTCTCCCGGCTACAGCCCTGTTGTGAACTTGGTTCTACACAGGTCTAGCTGAACCATGTATGATTCCCACTTGCAAGGACTAAAAGGAACTTCTTGCTCTTTAATGGTGCTTCTCCCTCTTAGTGGGATCTCCATGTCATTCAAAAAATATTCGAAAAGGTTACTCAGCCATCTAGGGCAGATTTGTGGTTCATGTTGCTATGGGGAGGGAGGTGAGTCATCTCTCAATTCTATGGCTAGAACTAGCCCCATTACATGATAAATGTTGAATCCAACAGAGCTTTCTTCTCTTCCCCCCCCCCCCGCCCTCCTTCTGTTATGTGCAGAAATGTATGCTAAAAATGTTTTTAATTGGTTAATGTTTAATGTAACCTGGTTTAAAGTCAGGGTGATCCAGAGGTTAGAAAGGTTACTTCTTTTTTTACTACATCACATAGTATCATCTCAACGGTCATGAACATTGACCATTTTTTGACTAGCTGGTTTTTTAAGCTGCAGTTAAAAACATCATCATCTTTACCAGTCCCCAGAGTGACCTAACCCAATGGTGGGCACTAATATTTTCATCTGTTTTTGTGGCCGATGGTGGTAGAATGGAAGGAAAGGGTTTTTAACTAATGACAGCAACAGCCTGCCCCAAAGGCATCCTGTACTGACCTACTTTTTCCACTAAACTTTTCTTTGTTCTTCTTCGCAGTGCTACTTTGGAACTAGCATTGTAAGAAACCTGGTGTTAAACATGAAAATAAATTATTGTTCATCTGAAAATAAAATTGACTTTTATATCATATTGGGGAGAAACATTTTCTGGATTATTCCTCAGTAGGGTCACCAAGGCTTCTTTCAGGGTGGAGAGAGATGATTGTTTTGGTTCTGGCGGTAAGGAATGAAGATTTATTTCTTTTCTACAGATTTATTTTCAGAACTTGGGAAACAATGATATCCTATGCCCTCTGAGACAGCTTCCTGCAAACCTTAGGAAAGTTTGAGTCTTCCCCCTGTTCTATGCTCCCCCAAAACAGCTGCCTGCCCTCAAAAGGGGAGAGTCAATCTTGTGCTCTTTCTCCCAATATTTGCTTCATGGCTGATAACCACGATGATAGCCAATATTTGGAATAGAAGAAGGAGACAGATGGACAGACGGACTAACTGAGGCTATGGTGTATTGGGAAGATGCCATCTGAACCACAGTCCCAATCAAAAACCCACTAATGTCAATGGAAGGTTTCTCACATTTGCAAATATTTAACAGAATGTAGTCCGTGGTTTGGTTGATTTTTATAGAGGCCTCCACTATCCTCCTTACCCTTTGCATATTATTTATGCAGCCTCACAGAGAAGTAAGTTTATTAATCCACTGATAGGTTACATGAATGACTAGAGTGCTACATTTGGCTTCAATGAAAAAAACCCACCCATACTCAATATTGTATTGTATATTTCGACTTATATGCCGCCCCATTCGCACAGCGACTCTGGGCGGCTCACAGAGGAAACAGTTACAATTACATAGCAAAATTCCATAGCATAAAAAACAATTACATATATCACATAGCAAATTACAAATATCACATAGCAAGAATAGCATCACATGTGATTTTGCTATAATCATTATTCGTTGGCTGGCCAGATTAACAACTCAGAATGCTTGATCAGTACAAATTAAACTATAAATATGGGTCCTCCAGAAATTCCTAGATGGGCAACACTTTACCAACATTTGTTGCTGATTATTGCTGATGGGAGTTTTGGGGGCCAAACATTTCCAATCCTAGACATTAGAGAGATATGGAAACAATTCCACAGGAATATTTTTTGAATAGTAGCTGTTTAAAGACTAAAACAGTTAGTCTTTAAAGTGCTACAGTGTTGTTTTTTAATTTAATTTTATTTTGTTTATTTTATTTTGTTTTCTGATATGCCAATTCCACAGGACCAGCCCTATTATTAGGCTAAATGAGGAGATGGCCTCAGGGGGTAGTGGGCCAGAAGTGGCAAATTCCAAGTAAAGATACAGTACTCATTGCTGGTTTTCCACTAATATCTACATGTGCCATTGTGGCAGCTCTGACTTATGCCAATGATTTTCAGGGTTTTCTAGGTATACAGTACGGTACAGTACTTAGAATTGGTTTACCATTCTAAGTTAATGGGCAGATCAGGTCATCAGTTCCTCACTACAAATGGGCAGTGTGCCCTCACGTTTAAAAGAGATGACTATACAGTATATTTTTAAAAAAAGAAAAAACACCACATGCAGTGACAGAAGATTTAAACAACTTTAAACTGTTTGCAAGCATCTTGTTTATGAGCAAGTGGCTCAAGAGGGTGGTGGCTGTTCAGGTGCAGGCATTCTTCAATGCAACCAATTGCCTAGATCCATTCCAGTTCAGGCTGCAGCATAGCATGGAAACTGCACTGGTTGTGCTGCATGATGACCTTATAAGCAAATCAGACTGGTCAGTTTTCGATACAATCAACCACAGTCTCCTTTTAGTTAGGTGGTTGGGACTGGAGGCTTAACATTGCAATTGTTACAGTCCTTCCCCAGTGGTCATTCTCAAATGGTTCAGCACCAGAAATCTGTTTTGTTTCCATGGGTACTTGCTTGTGGAGTCCCACAGGGATTGGTTATCTCCCCAGTGCTATTCAATGCAAAGTGGGGGAGGTCATCTGGACATTTAGATTTTGCTGTCATTGATATGTTGATGACATGAGCTCTGTCTCTCTTACTTCTGCAATGGATGCAGTCTGCTGCCTTGAGGGGCTGTCTGGCCTCAATAATGGAATAGACAAAGACTAATATGTTGAACCTGAATCCTGAGTGGGGAGGGGATTGATCTCTAGGTTAGAAGGAACTCCTGAAGCACCAAGCGAACAACTTGGGAGTTGTTTTAGATCTGGCACTTTCATTGGAACAGCAAGTTGCTGCCTTCTCATCTTCAGTGGATTGCCCAGTTGTGCCCTTGCCTGGACAAGAGCTCCCTGACAATGTTGGCTCACGCATTAGTAGTCTCAGCTAGCACAATGCTATCTATGTGCGGCTGATCTTGTACCTGATACGGAGATTACAATCAGATCCAGAACATTGTGGCCAGGAAGATATATGGATTGAGGAGGTTTGAGCATATCACTCTGATCCTTGCTCAGCTTTACCGGCTTCCTCTTGTGTCCAATGTCAGGTACAAAGTATTAGTCTTAACATTCAAAGCCCGAAACAGCTTGGGACCTTGTTACCTATCTGAACATCTCTCCCAAAGATCTCCTACCCATGTCATTCAACAAGTACCAACGCTGAGAATCATGAAGAAAACAACAACTAGGAAGAGAGCCTTCTTGGGGCACCCCACTCCTAATGGAAACTATCTATTATTGGAGAGGCAGCAGGATCTGTCCCTTGGTATTAAAAAAAATCATAAAAACTGAGCAATGCAGAGAATCTTACATGATATTGTTTCCTCCTAGAGATTCTTACTGGACCAAGAGTTATGCTTATTTTAGTTTGCTGTTGCTGCTGGGTAATGTTCTTGTTATTACTCCATTACTATGTAAACCACCTTCCTCTTCTTCTTCTGCTATATCTGATTCCAAATATTGCTGAACATCATGGTAATCAGCCAGGAAGACTGTCCTGTGAATATAATGCAGAGGCCTTTTATTTGGCTTCCGCATTGCAGCATGACCTCCCTGTACCACTGATCCAGTTCTGCGAGTCACTTTCTGGTCCTGAGCCCTTTTGGCACACAAAGTCCTCATCAGCCTCAGGCCAGTATTGATGAAGCTGCTGCCCTCCATCAAGATGGATTCAAGTGGGATTTAATCCATTTAGAGACCATCCCCCTTCCCTGTGGACTTTGCCACCCAAGGCCATTAGTCCTCAGGGTTGTCAGGTTAGTTAACCACCACCGAATGATCCGCTGGCAGTAGGGTCTACTCTATTATCATATAAGAGTGTAAACAAAACAACAAAAAAGACAAAAAAGTTATGGCACTTAAAAGATTATCTCCTGTATTTAAATGTGAGTTTTCGTGCACTTGATCCATGAAAGCTCACATTTAAATATGGGAGTAAGTCTAAGGTGTCACAACTTTTTTGGTCTTTTTGGTTGTTTTGTTTACTCTCTGATATACTTGCACAGGCTAACACAGCCAACACTTAAAAAAAAACCTGCTATTGCTATAGCAGTATAATCTGGCCAGCCTTTTCAATTAGGTTACTTAAAACCAGTGCAGCTGTAAAAATCAAGAAAGCAAAGGGTGGCTTTTTATCCTAAGGGAGAGCCTCATATTACTGGGGAGAGATTTAGAGCAGGGGTGCCCAAACTATGGCTCATAGGCCAGATCTGGCCCCCAATGCCTATTCATCCAGCCTGCATCACCCTTGTTGCTCATGGAAGCATGTTTTACTTCTGCTTCCAGGAGTGATGAGAGTGGCATGGGCCAGATGAATTGACATCAGGGGCCAGATATGGCCCGTGGGCCATAGTTTGGACACCCCTGGTTTAAGCAGAGAAAGTGGCAGCTTAAAATCTATCTCATCCTGTTGCAAAACAGATTGCAAGGCCCTTTTCGTTCCGCTTCCAGTCCGCCCGCTGAACCACATGACTGGCCCACGGCCCAAAAAGTTTGGGCACCCCTGATTTAGGGGTGTGTGCGTGTGTGAGTGTGTGTGTGTGTGAGAGAGAGAGAGAGAGAGAGAGAGAGTGAGGATGGGTGGGGGACTCCCCTCCTCCTCATCCCACCCCCTCTAGCCCGGGCAACTCTGCTGCCCGCCCCTCCACTCTCGTCTCCTTGGCGTCGTCGTTGTAAAGTGGAATCCCCCCCCCCCGCCCCTATCGATCCAGCGAGAGAAAAGGGGGCGTTGGGCGGGCTGGAAAAGCCTGCCACCACCTTGCTCCTGCCCTGAGGGAGGGTTGCAGCCGTCCCTTGGAGCCCGAGCAATCTCTCTGTGTTTGTTTATGTGCTGTAAATAATTAAATAAATAACTAAAACCGCCTCGGTGTATTATTAACATCTTTAGTCTCCCGACTCTTATTCCCCCTCCTCCCTTCTCTTTGCCGCCGCCTCCTCTGCTCCCACACACAACACACACGGGGCGGGCGGACGGGGCGCAACCCGGAGGCAGGAGAGGAGAAAATGGTGCCGGGCGGGGGGCGGCGAAGGGGAGCTGCTCTGCGCGTGGTTTGGACGGGAGAGTTGAGGGTTGCAGAGGAAGCCTCGGCCGGCCGGGACTACCTAGCCCACTTCACGACGAACGCTGACTTAGAGCCGGGGCTGCGGCGGCTCAAGGGTTAAGAAGCTCCCCGGTAGGCCTAGGCAAGTCGGCCGCTCGAGACCCGAGTGCTGCGCGACGGACTGAGCGCCCTTCCCGGCCCCAGCTCCTGCCAATCTAGCCGACCGGCGAGAGCGAGCCTGTGCAAGGCGGGGGGAAGCTCTTGGGGAGTCACAGGCGAGGACGCCTCATTCGGGCGCCCCCTCAGCGGAGCCCCTTCAGCCAAGACCAAGACCCTTTCAACCCAGACTAATTTATTCTGACACGAAACGGTTGTTGTTGTTGTTGTTGGCCAGGCCAGGCCTCCTCTGGCTGCGCCCAGGCGGCATCTAAGAAGGTGAAGCGGCGTCGCCTCTCGTGACTCATGAACCGGGAGAAGACGTGAGCTCGAAAGGATGTGGATTTTTTAAACGCACCGACCTCCATCCATTTTCTCCCCGCCTCGCCCCGCACCTTTTCCCTCAGTCAGATCCCCACCCCCGTCCTCGCTGGGGCTCCTTCTTCTTGTCTTTTGTTTGGGAAGCTTCCTTCTCTGTCCCCGCCTCCTCTTGGCTTCCCCCCTTTTCCTTCGCCCTGCCTTTGCTTGGGGAAAAGGGGGGGGGAGGGAGAGAAATTCGGGAGGCACCATGGCGTCGGTTTCGTCGAGCAACGGGCCCTGCTGCATCCCGAGCGAAGCCGAAGTCGCCCACCTCTCCCGGAGCCTGGAAGTGGGCACCGTCATGACTTTGTTTTACTCCAAGAAGTCCCAGAGGCCCGAACGGAAGACCTTCCAAGTGAAGCTGGAAACCCGGCAGATCGTCTGGAGCAGGGGATCGGAGAAAATCGAGGGCGCCCGTGAGTAATCACATTCGGGCTGCGGGCCGGTCACGTGGTTCAGTGGGCCGGTCACTATGGCCCCGGGCCGGGGAATCTGACCCCCATGCCAATTCATCTTGCCCACGACAACACTCTCGTCGTTCCCAGGCGCATTTTACTTCTGCTTCCGGGAACAACAAGGGCATGGTGGGCCAGATGAATTGGTGTCAGGGGCCAGATCCAGCCCCAGGCCATAGTTTGGGCACCCCTGTTCCAAACTGGTTAGAACCGAGGTGGTGGACGAGTCAAATTAGCTAAATTTGACATGGACATACTTGACTATTTATTTATTTATTACATTTATATCCCACCCATCCAAATGTACAGAAGCTTTTTGTTGTGTATCCAACTCCTGCCTCTTGAATGTAGAAAATGCATTTGATGATTTTGTGTAGTAGTAATAATAATAATAAGAAGAAGAACAGTAACAACAGCAGTAGTAGCAGCAGTTGATCCTGTGGGACTTGAAAATTCAAACGACAGACATTGATTCACAATACACCTGATATAACTGTTGTGGGAAAGAAGAAGACCTGGTTCCTTGACATTGCTATACCAGAAGTTGCACAAATTGAGGACAAACAACTGGAGAAAATCACAAAATATCTAGATTTGCAAATTGAAATTGAGTGTCTATGGGAAAAGAAATCTGTTGTTGTAACCCATAGTAATTGGAACCCTTGGAGCCATACCAAAACGATTCTCTAGATATTTGGAAATTTTGGATTTATTGGACTTGAATATTCTAACTTTACAAAAATCAACTACAGTACTTGGAACTGGCTATACTTACACATTACCTAAACAGTTCTTAGGTCCTGGGTTAGGTCTTGAACTGTTAATTTTATACCAGTCTTTGACTGTGAATCGAATGATAGATAATGAACAATCTCAAAAAGTTTGGAAAAATATCCAAATGATATTGGCATTGATAAGATCATGATAGAACAATTGCAAAGAGTAGCACTACTAGGTACCAGCAGTATCAGGCGATACCTTACTTACTCTTGGGTCCAGGGCTAGTACCAGAACAGTTGGTGGACTGTGTACACCTTTGATGATGATGACAACGAAACACAAAATGATAATAACAACATGTTGTAAAGTCAAGTCTGACTTATGGTAACCCTTTCCATAGTTTTCTTGGTAAAGAATACACAGAAGTAAGAAATGTATACATTTAAAAAATTGAAATGCTGTTGCCAATATGTCTATAAATGTTTTACCAGCATGTTTGCATATACATACATACAGTAGTATCTCCTGGCTAAAGTGACTAAAAGTGGATTTGAGTATCCTAACTTGTTCACTTGGGAAAATCTTTATTCATCATAGTTAGGCTATCTGCTAGTGCTATTGTGTATCTACTATCTGTAGAGTCCTTGAGATGCTCCTTTGTAACAATCACTCCTTATAGCAACATTGTAGGTTATAAGTGCTTGACTTAGTCTTGAGTTGCAATTTCTTCTTGGGTGCAAAGCTGATCTTAGATCATCTTGTTGTTTTATCTTTTGTCCAATCTGAGAATTCTGAGAGAGTGGGGATGTATTTTTCTATGTACTGTATAGCTAATTTCCTGTACTATTACTTAGTGGATACTTTGTGTTGTGACATCATCCATTGATTTAACTGTCTTTGAAAGAAGATAAGGCAAAATAAGGAAGAAGAGGTCTATCCATGGTGATTGTCCATAATGACCAAATTAACCTTGCAGTGCGCATCAGAATATCTGTTGCCTTGGGGCCTTCATAGCCTGTTTTTAGGTTTCTGAAAAGTAGGTACTCAGCAGATGGATGTGAGGCTAGAAAGACCTTCCCTCTTATCAACAGGAATTCTCCTGTAGTGATAGGAAAATGTATAAAATCCATGTTTGCCTTTGGGTATTGAGTTTGAAAAGTAAGGCCATAATCCTGAACTGGTAGAGGGATTTCATGTAGTGAAATCAGTAGTTGCTAGTGAAAAGGTTATTGTAGGTGACAAGCTTTGTATTGTGTCCAGAGATGGTGTGCTAAGTATTTAATATAAGCATTTGGAACACCTGTAAATCAAATACATTGCATTTCCAATATAACCGCAGCTCAGTATATGGTACAAAGACTGAAATTAATTTGAGCGGGCCAGCATTCCAATTTTTCTTCCATTTTATTTTTTTGTGGCCATTTCTTCTTCTTCCGTGCCTAGGGGAGATGTGAAACTGCCAAAATGAAGGCACCTTTTGGTGAGTTCATTCTGCAGTTCCTTTCATGAGAAAGATTAGCCAGCAGCACAAGGTTGCCATTACCAGAGAATGCCTTATTGTGGTTCAAAAATACCACACTCTTTGAGGAGGCTTTTTCTGTGTACCCCTTTGTGGCCATGATATCCATTCTCTGTAATGACTAATATTAGTTTTTGTCACTGGCCAATGCCATATAATCCAGTTCTTCCCCTTGTTCTACTGAGACATCAAAGTTGCAAGAGGAGAAGAAATTCCCCCACCCCTTCAAAGTTTAATATACAGGTGTTTATTTGTAAACACATGGAGAAATACGCCTTTCAAAGCAATATAAAGCTTTTGAAAAGATCTTCTAATGGCTTCATCTATGTACTCCAACACAGATTTTACTAGTAGAAAAATAGCAAATTGTTTGTCTGTGCTTCTTCATATTTGCTTATAGATTACCATACAGAGAATGCAATTGAAGATTATTTGGATCTTTAATCTTCTGTTGATGTGCCACAAATGAATAATTTACAGTGCAATCCTCTAGTTTTCTACTTGAAATTAAGTTTGTGTAAGGTCCTTAGGTACGCATGAGCAGACTGGCTAGTACAAAATTCATTAGGCCAGTTGTAGTTGTGATCATTTTCAAGGCTGAATTTCTGCTTTAGGAACTCTATCTCAACTATCAGGGCTAGTAAACTTTCTAAAATTATCTAGTGAATAAAGATGATAGTTTTCTTCTTCTTTCATGCCGCAGACAAACCCTGGACTGCCAAAATGAAGCCACTTTCTTTGCCTTGTCATTCTATGTAATTATTCCATGTAATAGCAGTCCTTGCTGTGAACCATTTACTGTCAAAAATTACTGATAAATACATTTACATTGGAATGTAAAAGCAAACAGTGTTGAGAACTCACTAGTCCATTTTTCATGGGTTTTATCCGTGAAGTTAGTGGCTGCAGTGGCTCAAGTGGTTAAGTCGCTGACTGGGAGTGGAAGGTCAGCAGTTCAAAACCCGAGTACTGCATGAGCACCTGTCTCTGTCCCAGCTCCTGCCAACCTAGCAGTTTGAAAGGAAGAAACTGCAAGTACTGTAACTAAATAGGTACCACTTCAGTGGGAAGGTAAACAGTGTTCTGTGCACTTCATTGTCTAGGCATGCCTGCTACATGACCACAGAAATGTCTGCAAACACAGACAGTGTGTTTGCAGACACTTCTTTGGGTATAAACAGAGTTGAGCACTGAACCCTTTGAGCAAGGATGACCTTTACCTTTTACCTCTATCCATGCAGTTCATACATTTCATTTATCCATGTGATTCACACGCGACATTGCAGAAGCTGGCTTATTGAACTCTTCTGCCAGGCTCAAAGCAACACCTTTGTTATTTTTTTTTAATTTCAAGTGCTAATTTTGGTTGTATTGCTAGAACCATAATCTGGAAATCCTGTGAGTACTAGTCCCTCTCTATTTAGCAATGGCCAGGCCTTATCTTGAGTTCTGTGTCCAATGTTGACACCAAACTTAAAAAAGGATGCCATCAAATTGGAACAGGTTCAGAAGAGGGCAACAAAAATGATCAGAGAAATGGAAACCAAGCTCTATGAGGAAAGAATGAAGGAACTGGCCATGTTTATCCTTGAGAAAAGAAGCCTGAGAGGAGATATGATAGCATATTTCAAATACTGTACCTGAAAGATAATCAGACAGAGGAGGAGTTGGTTATGTTTTCAATCATCTCAGAAAGTAGGACACAGAGTAATAGGTTCTAATTACAGAAACCCAGATCTCAGCTGACTATCAGGAAAATTTCTTATCTGTTAGAGCAGTACGACAATGGAACCAATTACCTCAGGAGTTGGTGAGTTCTCCATTGTTGGAGGATTTCAAGAGAAAATTGGACATCCATCTTTCTCATCTTGGATTCCTGCACTGGGGTTTGGATTTGATGATTCTATGATATGTAAACATAAGAAACCAGATGAGGTGAAAAGTACAAATGCAGTCAAGAAATAGCAAGCGTGTGTGTACTACAATACAGAGGGGTAGTACACATTTCAAATCCAAGCATTCCCTTTTAAACAACACAGAATCTGCAAGAAGGTGAGGTACCAGTTACTGATTCTGTGGTTGGTGAAGTATTCAAGGGCACTTCTTGAAAAACACAACACATACGGTAGTCCTAACTGAGATATAAGCAAAATCTGTAAGTTTTGTTTTTACCAATTTCTTCTTTTCAGAACCTTTAATTCTGTTCATTCCTTTCTTTTTTCTTTTCCTGCAATTTTGCCTAATATGCAAGTAATTTCCCTAAAATAATCTATTTTAAGCTATTTTCTTTAATAAGTGCATTTATATGTGCTTCAAATATATGGACTGCTATATAAGTTTTTGATTGGGAAACTCCTTTAATCCACCACCACCACCACCCCAAAAAACCCCAGCACCATATCAAGAACCAAAACAAAAAAGACAAATCCATAATTTCAAGGGGAAACAGACTTTCATTTCACTTACTGCTCAAAAAGGATTAAAATGTAGTCTGAATGAATTTGCCCTTTGTTTCTAGTGAACCAACAGCAAAACAGGATACAAAAGCTTGTTTGCTTAATGTGAAAAGTTATGTACAGATATTCAGTGTCACAATGTCTGCATTATGAATAAGAAGCCACAGGGGTGTATATCTTTCATATCCCTTCAAATAGAGCAGTTTCCAATGGAATTAATTCATGTATTCATGTACGAATTAGTCTCAGAGTTAGATTCTAACTTCCTCTTTTAAAAAAGCATCCCTTATTCCAGGAAAAAAAATCTCAGCTCTTCATTATATCCTTCTAGCTGCTCGGCAGCCTGGATAAGCAGGCATTTCAATACAAGAAAAGCAATTAATTATAAATTGAAAGTCCCCCACACAACCTCAAAATGCTCCTAAGCAGAGCCAGGTAAGTGAGTGACATTTATAATTTTTAGCAAGACTGCCACACATGGATGAAATTCTACTATGCTAAACCCTGCAGAAATTCATGGGGAGTTATGCTCAGGAGAGCCTCATGTCTGATTGCACAATTCAGTGAACCACACAACTGACCATGCAACTAACTACAAAATGAATCTACACAACCATTACCTAGACATGACTTCTGTCTGGGCACAAATTTCAGATCAGTATGAGGGACTACAGTGGCTTAATGGTTAAGATGCTGAACTTGATGACTAGAAAGTTGGCAGATCAGCAGTTCAAGATCCAAGTACTGTGTGATGGAGTGAGCTTCCGTAATCTGACCCAGCTCCTGCTAACCTAGTATTTTGAAATGAATAAACTGCAAGTAGATAAAGAGGTACCACTTCAGTGAGAAAGGTAACAGTGTTCTGTGCACTCCAACACATGCCAGGCCAGCTTAAAAGGACACTGTGGCAGCGGACGCTAGGACCTCTCTGCCCTCGCCTCTGGACTTTCCACCAAGCGGAGAGGCTACCACAGCTGTGGGACAGAAGGGCCATTCCATCACCAGCTCCCCACCCATCACCAGGCCAGCTTAAAAGGACGCTGTGGCAGCGGATGCTAGGACCTCTCTGCCCTCGCCTCCGGACTTTCCACCAGGCAGAGAGTCTACCACAGCTGTGGGATGCCAGGGCCATTCCATTGCCAGCTCCCCACCGAGCCCCAGGCCAGCTTAAAAAGATGTTGCAAGGATTGGATTCTTTCTATTTCAGACTTTTCTTGTACTTTTCCAAGCTACCTTCTGTAGGATTTTGTTTATATACATTGCAGGACTCAGTATATGTGATTTTTGTTTTTGCTGTTGTTTTTTGTAATACTTTCTTGTAACATTTTAGTGTGATATTAATACTTTTGGATTGTTACTGTCTTATTGTTATTTATATATATACAGTAAAACCTCAGATAACACTAAAACCTGGTTCCACAAGTCTTGGTGTTATACGATTTTTAGTGTTATCCGATGCATGTTAAAATCCTATGGGATCCATAGAGATACATTGTAACCACACAGACTTCAGCGGTTGTTATCTGATGCATCCCATAGGATCTTAATGTTATCCGATGCAATTCTTCCCCCCAGATTGCTTAATGTTATGCGATTTTAGTGTTATTCGATACTAATGTTATCTGAGGTATTACTGTATTCTGATACTGTGATGATTGTGATTATGATAATGTGGAATTTGTGATTGTAATGCTGTTACAGTACTTTTATAATATATAAGCCACCCAGAGTCAGGTTTACCTGAGTAGAGCGGGGTATAAATTTGAAATGAAATGGAAAAAAAATGAAATGAAATATTAACATGGAAACATCTGCAGACACAGACAGTGCTGGCTCTTAGGCTGTAAACATGCGGAACATGTGACTCCCAAAAGAAGATTCCCTTGATGAGAATTTGCATGTATAAATTTGTGAACAGTATTTTCTCACAAATTATGGAAATGTATACAGCTGCATAAATTTCACTTATAGCTCTAAGAAACAGAAAGAGGGTCAAATCACTGAGAGTATACAATGTAGCAAAAAATGAGAATTTCTCTCCTTTACCCTAGTCGAGTGCTGATGTCCACAAATAACTCTGTGACAATAAAGTAATACAAAAGACACAATCCTGACTAAAAATCTCATTCTCAGGAGAGCTCAATTTATATAGCTCTATTGTTCTCAAAATTAATACACACCAAGCTTCAACATAGATATTAAATTAATATATTTAAAGCCTCATCACATAAGGCTTACAAGAGGATTACAACTAACCAATCCACCATCCAGCTGTGAAAGTATCTGCTTGTGAAGCTGATAAATTCCTTACCAATAGTTTATTTGAGAGATTAGCATTTTGATTTTGGAGATTTTAAAAGGATCGAAGGGTTAGATTAATGCAACAAATACAAGCATTTTAAAAGCCAACACATTTATCCCTCCTCGTTGAGAGATATAGGAAGGATAAAAATGTAAACACTATGACAAAGAAAATACAGAGTATAGGAATATGTTAATCTGTGAAATTTCCTTAGAAAGATAAAGAAATGTAAAATTTATACACTTGATCTGACTAAGGAAATTTCACAGACTAATGTATTCCTATATTCTGTATTTTATTTGTCATATTGTTTATATTTTTATCCTTCCTATATCTCTCAACGAGGTGGGGTAAATCTGTTGGCCTTTAAGATGCTTGTATTTGTTGCATTAACCCCTGGATCCCTTTGAAAAGGAGAAACTGGTAAAAAAGGAAACTTACAGATTTTGCTTATACTGTATCTCAGTTAGGACTATGTGTTGTGTTGCACTGACAGTAGTTTTTGTTCAGGAAGCTTCTCTTATTCCCTTGGGGCGAATGTACTGAGGTCACAAACCACGGCAAGTGGTGCTGGAGTTGGTGATGGCCTTTCTCCCATACGTCCATTAGGAGTCGTTCAAATACCACAGGACCATGGGGGGGGGGGGCAACCAAAAGTCACGGAAAGTTACGGAGGGGAGTGTGGGTTCGGTGTGAAGTCACGTGACTCCAAAATTATCATTTGCTTTTCGAATCCAGCTGGCCATAGATCTACCTTCAAACCGTGTGATGGGGGAGTCGGTCAAAGGTCACAGAAACTTACAGAGGGGGGAGGGGGAGCAAAAATTGGCCTATTTTAGGTCACATGGTATTTGAAAGGGCCTTTACACATACGTCCCCTATCCTTCTTTTACCTTTCTCTCACACTTTATTTATTTATTTATTTATTTATTTATTTATTTATACATACGCCACTTTACATTCACACACCAGTCCCTCCCATCATAATTGCTTGGATGGGAGAGGGAACTACTTAGTCATGTCCATGGAAGTGGAAAGTCTAAAAGATCCTAACAGGACTGAGGTTCTAATGTGTTTTATGGAGGCAGGAGGGTAAGAAATGCTCTACTCCTCACTCCAGTGTTGCAGATCAGTCCAAGTCCAGACTGCACTCCAGGCCTCTACTGTTTGTTGCATTTAGCGTGGTGGCTGGAGAGGCAGAGAAACCCGTCTCTCTGCAGCCATAGCAGGGATATAAGAAAAGAAATTTCCTAGAAGGAAATTTATAAATAGTCTCTGGGAGGAAGTTTGATTCTTGTTTCATTGTGATTCACAAATAAAACAACAAAATAATAATAATACAAAAACCTGTGGCTGAATGCAAGGCTGAGTTTTGTACCACCATTAGACATTCAGGAGCAATGTGTGTCCAAGTTGAAGGCTTTTTTTTAGTTCAGGTTAAACTGTTGTATTGTAGCCAAAATATTGTGAGTTGGATCCTGATAGGGATCAAGGTTGTCTCAGCCTTCCATCCTTCCAAGGCTGGTAAAATGAATACCCAGTATGTTGGGGGCAAAATGCTAATTATCTTTATACCGCCCAGAGAGTGCACTATTGCTATTGCTATTTTTTTAATTGTCTGGACAGTTTTCTCTTGCTCAGGATCAGGGGTTCCCAATCTTAGGCCCACTGGCTGGGTCCAGCCCACAGCACCATTTCATGTGGGCTCCCATCCATCCAAGGGTATTTGAGAAAAATGGCTACCCCTTTGAAGCTATTGGGACATAATGGCCACCCCATTCATGCAGGGAGGGCAGAATGGATGTCTGGCCCTTGAAGCTGACTAAGAAAGTGTGACCCGACTCCTGGCTTGAAAAGGTTGGGAACTCTTGCTCAATAATATTTATTATTTATTATTATTTATTGCATTTTTATATTACCCATTTGGAAAATTTCCCACTCTGTGTGGTGTACATACAAATATCAAAATAACATAATAAAACACACAACAAATTAAAAATAAACCACCAAATAAATAAGATTCTGTGCAGGAAGCAAAAGTTAAGCTGTGGAAGTTCAGTGAAGGACATATTCCTTCCTTCTGCTTTTTAGCATTTGAAGAAGCATGATGTTTGATTCCACCTTGGGATTTAAAGTGCTGAAAATTTGGCATTATCCCTATTGCTTTGTAAAGAACAATATAATTTCCATGTGTTCCTTCCCAGGTCTATCCAAATATATTTTTATGCTAAGGATTTTGTTTTTAAAAAAGATGTTTTGTGCTTGTAAAATAGTTTCTTGCTGGGAGCTGGTATCATTTGTAATATCTGATGGTGATTTTTGTTTGCGGAATCTGTCCCTGTGGCCTTGAGTACCACACTCGTGCCAACTGTGCAGCTTATGTGGCTTGCAAACAAAGAGAAGCAGTCAGGTTCTTGGTAAAAAGAACAAAAACCTCTTTACTCATGAGGAGTAGTGCATTATATTTACAGTGATGGCAGGAAAACAAAAACTAGCTTGACTTCAGCGATATATAAAGTTCATAAAGTCCAACACACAGTCTCTCTTGCAAAGTTAGAGCACACAGCTCTCTGCTCTGTTTATCCAAATGCCATCAACAAACGTGGGCAGCAGACCTTGTTGGTTTGAAGACAGTTTCACAGGTGCGAAGAAACTGTTAAGCAATTCTCCTTGTAGCTCACCTGTCTCCTGCAGTTCTAATGCAGCTTGGCATCAACCTTAGCAGTCGAATGGACACAGCAACCAAGGGCAGACAGTGAAGCAAGCAAGCAAGCCAAGCAAACCAACAGCAAGCCAGTAAAGGAAGCCAAGTTGAGCCATCAAGCTGAAACAAGAAGCCCCAAAACTCCACTCAGATGTGCCTCTTACATATGCTCAGAGGCTAGCTGAGTAGGGCTCACTCAGAGCACATGTCCATTCTTTGCAACAAACCTTAAAGCTACAATGGCCATATCCAGCTTGCAACATAGTGGGGCAGTGCTGTCCAAGCATTTATACTAACAATATCTATCTATCTATCTATCTATCTATCTATCTATCTATCTATCTATCTATCTATCTATCTATCTATCTATCCATCTATCCATCCATCCATCCATCCATCCACCATTATAAGTGACCAATTGTGACTTGTGGTGGTGGTGGTGGGGATTGCAAACCCAGATATAGTTGTTAAGCAAGTTTTTGGCTGGTTTTACTTGTTAAGCGAGGTGACCATTCAGAGAAAATTCTGCTCTTTAAGCGAGTTACTCTCTAAGCGAGGCACTCTTTATGCGAGGTTTTACTGTAGATGAATCTGTATTCATTATACCAGTGGCTGTACTGGATCCATGAAATTACTTAATTGCTCACTGCAGCCATACATTTTCTACTCTAATTGTCAAATTATAAGGTCTGGAACACATTAGAATGAAAATCAAGTTTTCCCATTCCCAATCTCTCATAGACAAGACACTATTACATCTCGGTCTGCCTCAAATAAGAAAACAAGAAAAAGCAGAGTACAATTACAGTGCTTGTGGAGAGGTTATCTTCAGATGACCAAAGTAAAGGAGCTAAGCCAAATCTTAGAGGAGAAAAATAAAATAAAATTTTCATCATAATGGTTGCTTCCAAGGTTTTCATAAATGTAATACCGTAGTTCTTATCCCCAAAATATCCTTTGTTTCCATTGCCATCACTGATGTTTTTGTGGGTATGTTCCAGGCCTTCACTGATGTTTTTGTGGGTTTGTTCCAGAATCATAGATTGTGTATTCAAAGCAGCAGTGCATCCACATCTGTTTTGATGTACCTGCCACATTAAACATATTACTATGGCCAGTTGTTTTGCTGTAGGATAGCCTTGCATAAACTATTTAGAACATTAATAACATGTGAGGGCTAGATTCCATTTTGTGATACCATTGCATATGAAACACTTAGCTAAACACTGAATGAAGAGAAAAAACACGCAAAAAAGAGAGATGCAATAATTGAGTCTTGAATAAATCAATCACCAAGTTGTGGGTCTTGTTCCAGAATCTATCCCTCTAGTGACAGTGAATCAAGCTTGATTGCACGTTCCTGCAAAGTCATCTCCTACTTTAGTGGGCCCTTTGTCAGTATAGCAACAGGCTGAAAGCAGCATAGTAGGAATATTATTTTTCCTCATCAGGCTAATCAGAGACCTAATGAACCTAAGCTTGACAACACCAAGTCATGGAGACCTTCTGTCTTGTTCTGTACAGAAATCACTCTCACCACATTCATTTATTATCAGTAAGCTTATAAAGGAGCAGGTAGCCCTTCCCCAATCTATTGCTATTGTCTCCAAGTGAAGAGTGATGTACTTGTAGGCTCCATATTTAAGTAAAAAGCTCTGGAAAATAGTGTGTACAGTGTATATAAGCAAAATTTTCTCCTTTCCAGATTCATTGCTCTCCATAGGGAGAAAGCTATGGAATGGAGGAGGGCTAGTTACTCCTTCCCAAGTGTGTTGACTATAGCAGCTAAGTAATGACTGAATATGGGTACAGTATTGTTAAAGCCTGATCTGCTTTTTGTTACCCCAGACCTAATAGTGCAGGATTGCCAGAAAAAGATACAACTAAAGCCGTTGAGGTAGTGTGGGACTACAACCAGAACTCTTTGCCTTCAGCTATCTTGACTAGGGCTGATGGGAGTTGAAGTGCAATGTAATCTGTGGGGCCATTCTTTTCCCATCAGAGCATCCTTGGCAGATACCTGTGGAATATTAAATACCTCCAGCATATAGACATCCACCACCTCTCAAGGAAAAACTTTATGACGGTCTAAAAACATTTACCATTGGAAGTTTCCCCTGACATATGATTACATCTGCAATTTCCACCCACAGGTTCACGTTGTGCTCTCTGGATGATAGAGCATGTTCTCTGATCCATATTCCAACCATGAACATTAAAAGGAGGTGCTTCCTAATTGTTTTTTCTGTCCCTGAGTGCCATTCCTTATCCTTTTGGGAACTCTATCACCTTTGGAAAGTTGTCCTTTCTTATAGGAATCGGTTGCTCACCTTTTCCATTTACCTACTGCCTGCAGCTTGGGTAGCTCATTCATTAAAGTCTCCATGTGGAAGTGACTCAGTGGAACATTTTATTATGTGAATTTGGCACATGCTACACTAGAGAAATAATCTCTAGAATAACCTGTTGCAGGCTTTCTGCTTCCTCATGATCTCTTATCATTTACCTAATCTCCAAATGACATTGTTTTTACTTGTAAGAAGAATGTTAGTGGCATATATCACATAAAGGGAAGCAGGCTTGCCCTCCCATTGTAAGTTTATCTGCTCTAACTCCACATATTAGGTATGGATGTTAGAAGAGAAGATGTTTATGTTTTCATGTGATCAAGAACTGTGATTGCTAGGGTTCCAGATCATATGGATGCTTGGTGATTTCTATTTCTCAAATGCCCAGGCATGAAGCAGAGAAGTTGTACAGCTGAGTCTTCACATCACTGTATGTATTTCTGGAACTGTGTTTTCATGTGATGCTCTCAAACTGCTAGGGTCTTGGGAATAGCTATTAGCTGTCAATCCTTGGTTATAGTTCTTTGTTGTCCATTTGGATGAAAACCCAAAAATAGTTGGGATTGCCTATACCAGGAGTTCTCAACCTTTTAAAGCCGGGGCCTGGGTCATGCTCCTTCAGACAGCTTCGGTGCCCAGACGGCCATTTTGCCCTTCCCCCACTACATGGCACTTCCTGGTGTGGTGGAGGTGGTGGTGGTGCCACGTAAAATGGTGCTGTGGGCTGCATCTGGCCCATAGGCCGCAAGTTGAGAATCCTTGGCCTATACTGAAAACAAAAATGGCTTGCAATTATTGAATAGGTTTGGAATGTTGATGTCGGGGGAAACCAAGTGAATTTAACAAGCCTCCAGGTCAGTTTCTGCAAAAGAAAAGCTATTGCAAAAGTCAAAACAAGGCAGCTACCAATCATGGTGACTGAATTATCCCATTTACAAGAACAAAACAAGAACCTGCTGCTATAGGCAGCTGCAGATCCTGAGTGCCAGATGAGCATCTCAAGTTGCTCTTCTCCAAATGGCATGGGAACTGCATAAGAAAGCAAAGCCTTCTTGATTGTGTGACTTGCAGCCCCACCCCCACCTTAGCAGATGTTCAGTAATCAGTTACAAGTCAAACAAATCTGAACTTGGAGACTTGGTTTGAAGCACTGTTGTATATTTATAAAGAGAAACATTTTATGTCTGATGCAGGATCTAGAGGGCAAAGTGTCATCTGTGTCTTCCATCTTCTTGAGAAGCTGCTAATGCAGTTCCAGTAAATACTGTATAGCTGCATTCCATAAAGACACCTGCTATGAGACACACCATTAATTTAATCAATTGTTTTGCCTTGTCTAGTGTATTGACTGAATGAATGGCTAAGTGATGAAGGACAGAAATGACAGACTAGCTGTGAATATAAGTTAAAATGATTGGCTCCCAGATATGTCAGTTCCATTTCTCGGATTTATTTTTAAGTGCTGCCTTTACCTAGTCAGGTTTTAGATCACGATAACAACGGTTTAATATCACTCTTGTGTGGCAGAACATGTGTGCAACCCTAGTGATGGCAACATGATTTATTTTGGCTAGGTTATTTTTCCTCAGAGTTCTTGCCTCTTACAGTTTTTCACCAAGGTTCTCAGGCTGGAACACAGAAAGTAAACGTTCAGAGAAATCTGGAAGACAGTTTGTTTCCCTCACAGGTTTAGGAGAATTTTTTAATACTTAAAAATTGGACATTGAAATCAAACAAAATTTGAACAGGCAGTGTTGTTGGGGTGATACAGAGTTCCCTCCTCTAATCTGTGTCTCCCAAATGGATCCCTAGGAGTTCCAGGAACTGAGGTTAGGGAGATAGGAAACTCTCAATTCCCCCAAATGGTGGTGGCTGATGATGTCATCACAGATGCATGGGGTAAAGTTGTGCAATTGGATTCCAGCTTAAAAATACTTTTCATTATTTTCACATGGGAAAGGTAAACCTTTTTCATGTCAAACATGATTGTCTTAATTTGCTGTTGTTTTTTTCATTGAAGGAGACAGATGTTTCACAATTCATTCTTTCCACCACAGACTTTCAGCATAATCTGATTTGTATCTCTGAAAGCTAAAAATCTTGCCTTTTGTTTACCGAGACCATATTATGAGGGTTGAGGGCAATTCTGGTGGTTACTCTGTTGGAGAGGGTGACACATCCTGCCATCAGAAACTGGCACCTTAAAAATCCAATTTTTTTTCATGGGGGTGCATTTTTGCTTTAAACTAAGAGTATACACTTCTGTTCTAAACAAGAATCTTGCTTCCTGTAAGCTTCTGAGAAAACAACTCTCTTCTAAAACAAATGGAGATTAAATGGCATGGTGGGAGCTGGAGCTAGATAAATGGAATGGGACCCAAATGCAGCTCATGTTACCTGCTGCCTACTCCTTACTGTGTTTATGAAACTGCCTTGGTCATAAGGTCAATTAAAAGTTGTGTGTGCTATCCGAGAAATTGCCACATGTTTTACATGCGTAAATGTAACAGAAATAGTATCTTAGGTCTAAACCAGAGTGTGAAATGGATAGTGGAGAAGCAAAAGGGAAATGGACACCATCCCAGTGATAAAAATGGTAAACCTAGAGATATATTGAAATGGATTTTCCCTGCTTACATGTTGAAAGAGGTGTCTGATGATGAGTGAAAGGCAAAATTCCTTGTCACTATTGATTCTGCACATAGTCATATGTATTTGGATTTTTTTTTCCTATGAAGAAAGGAAAGGATGAGAAGTTTTGAAATCCTAACATCTCCTTCCTTCCTTCCTTCCTTCCTTCCTTCCTTCACTGTCACACTTGGTTTGACAACCCATAGAGTGGTTACTCAGAAAAATAAAGCAAGACAGTTTTAAGCTGGAAGAACAAGGGTCTTGTATTCAGCCTTGTTATACCATCTGTCAGGGGGAATCAATGGGAGAAGACCTTTAACTGGCCTCAGCAGAGGATCCTTAGAAAGTGATTTCCTTCAGGGCCACAGCAGGGAAAATGAGTTTCATTTCTTGTCAATAATTGCTTTGATCATCTTACTGATCAGTCTTAGCCTGCTCTTGTCCAAGTGATATAACATGCATTTGTTAAAAACCCAAAACAAACATCAACTGTGAACATATATTTAATGCTGCATATAGGCTGCAGGGAAAAAAACTATGAAAAATTGTAAGGAAGCATAAGACATAAGAGACACATAGGTGTATGCATGCACAAACCTAAAAAAATTGCTTAAGCAAGGCAAGTGGGCAAGGGAGTGATCATTATGAATGCAAAGTTTCAGAGAGTTTGAATGTTCATTATGGAAGAAATACTTCAAATAATTTTAAGGCACATTGACTTAAACACAAGTCCCAATGGTTTCATTAGAATCTCAACATGTGCTTTGTTATTCCACTTCAGACCTTTGCCATTGCAGTTACAAAACTTCAAGACTCATAGAAGTAATTTCGTAGATGCTATTAAAATCAGCTACCAAAGTTTGCTCTCATCAGCTTCTTCTAATGTGGCCAGAAGAGTAGCGTGCCTTGGCGGGGCCCCGTATAAAAATTTGTTTGGGGGCCCTTAGGAAGGGTAAAGATTTGTTTTGCTTACGCACGTTGGGGGCCCCCGTGGCCCGGGGCCCCCGTATAATTGATACGGCAGATACGGCGGTAGCTACGCCTCTGAATGTGGCATAAAGAACTCATTGCTACTACCTACCATTTTTTGCTGAGCAGGAACTGGGCCTAATTGCTTCAGAGACGCCTTCTAAAGCTACACAAGAATGAATCCACTTCAACATTATAGTTGGACTGGACCATTTATGCGGTTTTAAAAATGAACTGTTGAAGCTTTTTAGAATTGCTCATTCAATATTTGTTAATTTAATAATTAGATTTCCTTTAGTTCAATATCCAAAATGGGATGTTTGCTAATAAAATAATTTTCTAGCCTGTAACTCTAGATAGCCTCTCTAGAGTTCTCAGTAATACTGGAAACATTTATGAGAGCAGATAAATTTTGGCAGGAATCCTATTGCCAATTTATACTTCTGTAAGGGAAATGCCCCACTGCTCTTTGGAAGGTCAAATATTGAAGATGAAGCTAAAATACTTTGGACATCACATGAAAAGAGAGGATTCACTTGAGAAAGCCTTGATGCTGGGATAGGTTGAGGGCAAAAGAAGACCTGGGGTGGTGGTGGTGGTGGTGGCGGTGGCAGAGAATGAGATGGCTAGCTGGTATTATTGATGCAATGGGCACAGAGCTGGGTGAGTTGAGGAGGATGGTGGAGGATGGGGGTGCCTGGCATGCAATGGTCCATGGAGCCACAAAGGGTCAGACTTGACTATGCAATTGAACAACAACAACAACAACAACAAAGGGCTGGGTCTTTGTTTTAAACCAGAACTTCCCAATCTGGTTTTTGGACTTCAATTCCCAGAAGCCTAAATCAGTTTCCCAAAGCACCAGTCATGCATTTTACTGACTCAGGCTTCTGGGAATGAAAGTTCCCCTGTGGGGTGTGTGCCCCATGTTGGAAACAATTGATATAAACGGAGATAAGCACTGAACTCTATATTTGAATATGATTGACTTTCGAGCAAAGGTGACCTTTGCCTAAGAGAAATGGGGTATAAGCCTTGGCGACAAATTTCCATTCGTTAACAAAGGTGTTACAGTGGAGGACAGTGGTGCCTGGCGGGCAATGGTCCATGGGGTTGCAAAGGGTTGGAATCGACTCTGCGACTGAACAACAACAAAAAACAAAGGTGTTGGCATGCATTGAGGAATGCAACCAGCATGTCACTAATGAAGGACCACCAAAGATAACTTGAACGTGGCTGTTATTTACTACCAAATGTGTGATATCTGTGTAACTGCCTCTGGTCTATCTTTGTAAAATGAACGTAGACCACACTGACTACTGCAGGTACTGTGAACATGCTTCTTCAATTATAGCTTGGCAGCTTGATGGTTTTGTTTCAAGTTTTGATGGTTTTTGAAATGCTTTTTTCAGGGGTGGGGGGAGGCAGTAAATATCTTAACAGTTAATTTAAAAAAATAGGCTGGGCCATGCTGGACTGACACCAGTTAAGATCTGAGATTTACTCTCTCTTTCTTTTCGCCAGAGAATTACAAAGCCTTCATTGTGAGTGTACTTAGTTCATTCCTTTCATCCCCCATTTGTTAGACAGTCTGAGCTAAAGAGCTGGAACCTATTACTGGAAGAAATAGAGACGCATAGCTAAAATATTTTAAACTTCAACTTAGATAGTTGTTTGTTTATTTTTTTGTGTTTTAATAGAAAGGACATGTGGTTTTGAGTTGAGCATAAAAAGACATATTATCATGTAACCATTTAAACCTTTTCTCTGAAACAGGAAAAAACAAAACAAAAGGGGTGGGGAATCAGTACAATAAAACTCTTTCCTGCTTTTGCTTTTTATTTGTATGCTGATTGTCACATTGTTTAGGATTGCAGGTTGCAAGCTTGCATGGACTAGCACAACCTGTTACAATTTCTACAATAGATCACCCTATTGAACAATTTCATTCTCTCTCTCTTTTAAAGATAAATAGCTTCTCCACCCTTTTTGATTGTTTTCTTCTCCTTACTGATTTGATGCAGTTCCCATGAAAACCATAAGAATAAGAGACCAAGGGTTCATGTGGTCTGGAAACCTGTTTCTCACAAGTTTTGACAAGACAGTCTACACTCCAGTTATCATTAGGATGAATGTAGACCATCACACCTCAGTTGCCATTTTACTGCCTGTTTCCAGTCTTTTTGAGAATTTAATATTTATAAAAGAAAATAGACCAAATCTTAGCGTTATCCGAGGTATTACTGTATGTGTATTTCTATGTCATATTACCAGAGCTGGCCATTAGAGGCCACTGTCTGCAGTGTAATGTTTACAAGGAACAGAGGCGGATAGTTTGGTAGTTCTCATGTAGAGCAACAGAGGCATTTTACACACCCTTTCATGACTCAGGTATATATGTTAAATATAAGGTTTGCTGTTATCTGTGATTTTATGTATTCTCAGTAGGTCTCAGAACATATCCCCTGTGGATACAGAGGGCAACTTGTGTATCTAATTGTTCTCCCAAATGCATGTAATTGTTATTTCTTATATCCAGATTCTTTAAAACCACTATGATAAAGGAAGAGAAGCATTTCCCCACAATAAGGGGCAGTGAAAAATTTAAAAACAAGGAAGCTTGGAAGTAACTAGCTGCAAATAATTAGTTATGTGTAATAAAATTCTTCTTCCAGTATGAAATTATAATTACATAGCTACTTTTATAGATATGGAGGTATGGCCTCATTAAGTGGTGAAGGTGGAATGCCATGGGATTCAAACATTGGCTTGAGTTTTGCTTTGTACAGCTTACACATGCTCTGTTACTTTGTCTGACGTAGCAGTGATATGAACAGAATGAAGCTTTTGTTTTTTATCAAAGGTCAGTAGCCTGCAGCAGTTAATTTAATTTTTCTTTAAAGGGTAATTTTAAAAGCAAGTAAACCATTTCAAAAATGTTTGCAATAGTAGCATCAAATTACTTTGAAAGAGCCAGAACTGCAACTTAAATAACTTGGCTAATTACTTGATAAACTCTGGATATGATCTCTGGAAAACCAAGAGTAGTTTATATAGGGTAGCTTACAGATCTCACCATCATTCAGCTTCTCCAATTTTGCAGATCTTCCATTATCCAGCATTATCCAATTTTAAATTATTCACTGACTGGTGGTGGTAATTCTCCAGCTGTTTTTGATATTGGTCATGTAATTATGTGGGCATATTCCAGGGGTCAATACTCTGATACAGTAGATTGCAAGAGAGATAATGGAGAGACAATGGAAAAGAACACATGAGTTATTGGACAGAATACTGTTTGATGTTTCCAGTAATGCTATGGTCTATTGTGCAAGGTGCCAAACCATTTCTGAAAGTGCAGAAAGAGGATGATTGGAAACTGTACAATTGTTTCAACAACTACTATTTAGGTGGGTGGAATGAATGAATGAATGGGTCTATCCATTCTTTATTTACCTATCCTCCTCTATCATGGATCTAGTATGGGGCTGCAGTGGCTAAGAAGCTTGCCTTGTTTCAGCAGTTTGAGACCCGGGTACTGCATGATGGATAGAGCGCCTGTCTCTGTCCTGGCTTTTGGGGATATGAAAGGAATCTCGTTTGGATGTTCCCTGAGCAGAAATTCTTCTGCAAAAACCCTTTCAACCCAGAATAATTTCTGATACAAGATGATGATGATGATGATGATGATGATGATGATGATGATGATGATGATGAGCGGTGGGGCAGGGCGGGACTTTAAAAGCCAGATAGTCGAGGACGTGGTTATGAGACTTTTTAAATGAATGACTTTATCATAATTATTATTGTTAGTATCTTCTTTGCAATATGTTATGATGTGATATGTTACTGTGATTTATTTGTTGTTACCCCATTGCTTTTTATTCTGTTGTAATGTTTTATATTTTATATTGTAATGTTGTTTTATGTAATGTTATATTTGGGGGTTCTGTGAGCCGCCCTGAGTTGGTTTTTACCAAGTAGGGCGGCATACAAATCGAAATATGATGATGAGGATGATGCCGCCGCCACCGATGACGACGATGACGACAATGGACCTAGTGAAATTGTTTGCTTCTATATTAATTCCAAGCAGCCATATTGCTTCCTATTTTCCCCATATTAAGTGCAAACGTAAGAATCAGAACTCATGATTTTGATGAATCTAGAGAAATAGATTCATGTCTCTACGATTCACTTTTTTTGCAAAAGGAAAATTTCAAAATAAAACTGACCTTTCTTGGCAGATGACCCACTCTATCCTCAAATAGAATGCTAGGAATTTTGGAAATTTGAATTGTTTTTAGCTGTTGTGTTGTCAATGAACTAATTTGAAGATAACATTCTAAAGAAAAGCATAATACTGTAGTGCAATTAGCAGGCAGCAATTCAACTTTATTGACATTGCTATATAATTGATGGTAAAACCAGGAAGCATTCATTACAAGAGCATATATCTTGCTCAGTTGCACTGTGAATAAAATAATAGGTTCCAAAGGAAGACTGCAAATAGGATGACACAGTAAGCAGAGTAATGGCATAAATTTTCTCATCAAAAAAGGGTTCTGTTAATGTGATAAGTTTCATTGGAAATAATGTTCCAGAAGCAGGCAACATTGTATCCAGTTAATCAGCCAGCTATATTTTAGAACAGAAAAACAACAATTTCTGGTGGAAAGGATTAAATGGAAAATATGCATTTTTTAAAAAATTGCTTAAACAAGATTGTTTAAGACTTCGATCTTCACAATTATAGTTCAGTAAGTCCTCTTCAGTTTGGCAAGATTTCTAACTAGGCTTGCTTTTGAATTGGTTGGTATCTTCAACCAGTAGCTTTTGACTAAACTTTCATAGGATTGGACATCATGTTCCTCAAAAACAGTAGTACTGTAACTAAATACTGAATAGAATATGTTGATTTTATGTGAACATGGGAAGCCTCTGGGAATCCTGGGGTGGGAAGCCTCCAGCTGCTGGCAATCTAGCAGCAGTTTTTCAATATTAACTGCTCCCCTCTGCCAAGGTTTCCAAAGACATCCCAAAAGCACAAGAGATCCTTACAGAGCCTCAGAACTTGGGGGTGGAGTGATGGGAAGTTTTAAAATTAAATTAAATTAAAGATTTCCATTGCTGTATGGTGATATCATCCAGATTGTGTGATGTGAATTTGTGCCAACAAAATGTCAGTCAATAGCACAAAAATGGGCAACTTTCCTAGAGACATGAATCACACTGGACATCTTCATAATAAAAAAAACAATAATGTACTATATAATCCCAATTTGTTTACTACTACTACTCCCCCACCACCACCACCAATCTGGTGTTGAGGGAAATGCAAGGTTTTTGATGTGGCACTTCTAGGATTTTCCATTGTTTGGTGTCTCTATAATATTAATGGTACTATTTATTATTATTTATTATTATTCATTAGTTCAAATGTATATTGCTGCTCACTCACCATAGTGACTCAGGGCGGCTTACAAACAATACATTACATTACAATACAATATGTTGATGGGGGTTCATGGGGAGGGGCGGCGAACTCCTCAACCTGCCCTGGCCTTTTCATGTGTGTGTGTTAGACCAGCTCTACTGCTGCCATTGGTGTTGTCAACATTCAGGCTGCCTGTGCCCTATAAAACTTGACATTCTTTTTCCTACTGGCAACATTGGTATAATATTCTGCAGCTATAACAAGCTATTTCTTGATGTTTTGAATCATGGGTACAGAAGCACAATATCCTACTTTCATGAATGAGAAGTAAGATATATTTAGGAGAGAGATTTTTTTTAAAGAGTTGTGCAGACTCTGGTTTGAAAGCTATTTCTTATTGCATTTGGCCACACAGTCTTAGAAGCCTCTTTGTGGCAGAAACTTTCAAACGGAGTTCTGTCCATTGTATTTAGAAACCCTCTTTGGACCTTCAGGTTGGGTGGGTATATTGGTCTAAAAAGGTGCCTGAATATGTTGTGGGAAGGCTTATATGTTTACCTTTGCCTCCCTACACTCTTTTCAGCCGGAGCTTGGAAAGTATCTCACAAAAGGAGTTGTTTTTATTGCTCTTTGCTATTTTTTTTCTTATTGGCCTTACTCATTTTTCCTTAGCCTTCAAAAGTCATCTAAAAAAAGGAAGAAAAAAGTTTGAATATTTGCACATGATATTTAGCTTCACATTTAAATTTTGGCATCCACTTGAACTGCCGTGGCTCAGTGGTTAAGACACTGATCTTGAAGACTAGAAGGCTGGCAGGTCAGCAGTTTGAGACAAAAGTGATGTATGATGGAGGGAGTTCCCATCTCAGTCCCAGTTCCTGCCATCCTAGCAGCTTGAAAGCAAGAAATTGGAAGTAGATAAACAGGTACCACTTCAAGGGGAAAGATAACAGGCAGATTACTTAGGGAGATTTTTCATGGGTATGATTGTTGGCAACCTGTTAGATGGTTCAGTTTTAGACATATAAATTACATAGCACATAGAGCACTCTCTGAGTGGTTCATGAGGTCGTTAGCATTTTTCACCAACAAGCTGGGTACTTGTTTTACTGATCATGGAAGGATAGAAGAATGAGTCTACCTTGAGCCTTGCAAGGATTGAACTCAGATTGTAAGCAGAGTTTTGGCTACAGTACTGCGGCTTAACCACTGTACCATGGAGGCTCCTCTTTAGACAAGCATCATGCAAATGCACATGTTTGTAAATTTAAATTAAGCTGCAGAAGTTAAATGTAGATTAATTGCCATTCAGAATTGATAGCCATAAGCTAGGCCAGGGATCCTCAACCTATGGTCTGTGGGCCAGATATGGCCCATAGCACCAAATCATCCAGCCCACACTCTCGTTCCAGCTGTTGCTTCTGCTACCACCTCCTCTTCCTCAATCCTTGTTTCCTCTGCTTGACTTAGTGTGTCCCTAAAAGCACTGTGTAGCAGAGTGGATGTTGTAAGCCTTACAATATCTGCCCTGCTATGGAGCAGTTAGGGACATATCAACCCAAGTGGAGGAGACAAGGATTGAGGGAGTGGTGGTGGTGGTGGAAGCAGAAGCGGCCATGGGTGCATTTCCAGTTGCTGCAGGGGCATTTCCGGCAGCCGTGGGGGTGTTTCCAGCATCTGTGGGCATGTTTCCGGAAGCCGTGGGCATGTTTCCTTCACCCACGCAACACAGCTCCTTCAGGCTGGAAAGCAGGAGAGTGGTGTGTGGAGGACGGGGTGTATGTGGCTTTTAGGGTGTGTGGTAGGCTTGGGGTGGTGGTGGTGGGACCACCAGTCTGGCCCCTCAACAGTCTGAGGGACTGTGACCTTGCCCTGGCTTAAAAAGGTTGCGGACCCCTCAGCTAGATGGACCAATAGCCTAACTAAATAAGGCAGCTTTCTGTGCTGCTTTAATTGACGAACTCTCCCCAAGATGTTTGCTGTTTTCCAATAATTTTGCATAAAGAAAGCCCCCAGTCTGAATGTAGATGTAAAATTTTTGAAGGCAGGGCCAAGAAAATTCCCATCAGAGCTGGAAGTGGTCCAGGTGTACCGCCCTCTGCTGTGGGAATGAGACAATGATTGCTCATTTCCTTAAGAGCAGGGCTTGTGTGTGTGTGTGTGTGTGTGTGTGTGTGTGTGTGTGTGTGTGTGTGTGTGTGTGTGTGTGTGTGTGTGTGTGTGTGTGTGTGTGTGTGAGAGAGAGAGAGAGAGAGAGAGAGAGAGAGAGAGAGAAGTTAATGTTTTGCCTGAGTGGTTTCCTTGTTTCCATTTGTGATAGCTATAAGGTCACTAATGTGAGTTTTGGAGTCTCACTTGAGAGACAAATGGAGTCTCATTGTAACTTTTGTACAATGTCAGAGGCGTAGCTACCGCCGTATCTGCTGTATCAATTATACGGGCCCCCCGGGCCACGGGGGGCCCCAACGTGCTAAGCAAAACAAATCTTTACCCTTCCTAAGGGTCCCCAAACAAATTTTTATACGGGGCCCCGCCAAGGCACGGTACTCTTCTGTACAATGTTAAATGTATTCACCAATTTTCCTTATGTTCCATGCTTCCATGTTCCTGTAATTTTCTCATATTATGACATCCATCTGTTGCCCTTGGAGAACTCTTTCCAAGCACATCCCCAGGCCACAAGAATAAATTACCAGCCCCAGGCTATTGTATTTTCTCTCTTGCCAGCCATTTTCCTCCAGTTGCTGATGTTTCATTCCACCCAACTAGGATTACACTGACAAGAAAGAACGAATGTTTATGTAAACAAACCCCAGTGGTGGAATCAGTGACCTCTGGCCCTGGCTAAAATAATCATCCTTGCTGGAACAAGAGTATCACTGTACTGAGGACAAGTGGGAGTGTCATAAAGCCTGGAGACCACAAAGGAGGTGCACTTTGGGATGGCTTCCTGTTTACCTTCAGAAGGCTGGCTGGTATTGGCTGAGGTGCTCAGTATTTATTTGCAACTCACACGAAATTAAGAGGAGAAAAAGTTGGGAGGTTTGCATTTGTTCTACCATAATATTTGTTTTGTGTGCGGTGTGGGCTTCTCTAGTGTCAGACGTAGGAGGTGAATGAACATGAACCAATATGGGATTAAGTAGATAGAATCTATAACCAAGGAACTTGGTAAGAGGAAGAAAAAAATGCATGTACAAGTACAATTAAGCTGTGTTCTTATTAACAAAAGTATATGTGCATTGCTGGGCCATGGTGGCTTTGTGGTTAAGATGCTGAGCTTGACAACTGGAAGGTCAGCATTTCAAAATCTGAGTGTTGGGCACTCATTTCGTGCCAACCTAGTAGTTCAAAACCAATAAATTGCAAGTAGATACATAGGTACCACATTAGTGGGAAAGGTAATAGTGTTCCATGTGCTCTGGTGTCTAGTCATGCCTACCACAAGATCATGAAAGCATCTGTAGATGCAGTTAGTGCTGGCTCTTTGGCTGTAAATGGAGATGAGCACCACATCCTAGAGTTGGATATGACTGGCTTTCGGGCAAGTGAGACCTTTGCTATAAAGTATGTGCATTAATTATCTTGGAACAAACTTGTACAGAGGTTATGGTCTCCAGTATATATATGCTTTCCTATTGCATGAGACAAAAAAATCTCCCTTCTAAAGCAAAAACTTTCACAATAAAATCTAGAATTTTCTCTTGCATTTCGTGGAGTACAAGGAAGAAATTAAAGGGGGTGGTAATTCAGCAGTGTAGGTGGTAGTGGGCTCGGCAACAGTCTTGTCAGGTCAGGAATTGGCATTGTTAGGAAGCCAATGAAAGTGAGTTCATTCTTTCTTGTGTGCTGCAAGGAATCGGGTGAGAGCAACTGCCTCTCACTAGGATTCATAAGGCAACACTACTGCCATAACGAAAACAAGATGGCAGTGATAATGCCTAAAAGATGAGCTGGGAGGCAGGTGTTTATGGAAATTTTTGACCAGGACTCTCTCCAATTTCACATAACCTAGAAGTGAAAAATACTGCAATTTCGGCTCACCTTGCTACTCTTGAGCATTGCTACTATTTTAAGAGATGTCCCCTCTCAAAAGGACACAAATGTCTTGTCTGCATTGACAAAAGTTGCGGTGTAGGGATTACAGTGCTGTAAGCAGGACATCCAGGTTCAGAGCCTCATTTTGCCATGAAACTCATTGGGTAACTCTGGATCAGACACATACTCTCAGCCTAATGCCTCACAGGATTGTTGTATGGAGAAATAGAGACACAGTTGCCACTTAAATTCATTGGAGAAAAAAATTGGCTATAAGTGTAACAAGTAAGCCAGGAATGTTTTGAAAATTACCACAGAATCCTGACTCTGTGTGCTTTAAGCCCTCACCCTCCCTTTCCCTGAAGCGCAGGTTTCTAAGTACAGTACTGTATATGGAATAACGTGTGGGTTGACTTGTTTTTTGTTACAAAAATGAAAGCATTTAAATCTCAAAACAGGCTTCAGTTTCCTCCCTACGATAAGTTCTCTGTCCCCAGCTAAAATAACATTTATACATTATGCTAAGTCCTATACTTTTCTAAGTCCAAAACAGAAGAAAGAAGTTGTTGCAATAAAATGCTAAATATCCCTGGAATCAAGATTTTAATTAATTTAAATTAAATGGTCAAATAAGCAATAAATGATATCATTATTTCTGTGAGTAGAATCTGAGAGTTTGAGGAGTTATAAATATGAATTATAATCTTTATTCATATCTACTGTGGCAGTGTAATGTACACTGTGCATGCTTAAACATGTAAGGCTTATCTTTGGTGGCAAAGGAGGAGAAGGCAGGCAGAGAAACATGGAGCCCAGCTTGTTTGCTCAATCATTCCAGACATCAAAGCTTGGCTCAGCTCTTTGGATTGGCACCCAGGGGAGTGGTGCACCATGGTACTGGGAGCCTGGTGGGCTGGCTCATAGGGCTACCGGGACTCAGCCTGGGGTGCCCCACAGGCCCCCAGTACCATGGTTCCCCCTGGGTGTCAATCCAAAGAGCCAGGCCGAGCTGCGATGTCTGGAATGATCAAGCAACTGCTCCATGTTTCTCTGCCTGCCTTCTCCTCCTTTGTTGCCAAAGATAACATTACAAAAGCAGCCCAACTTGCAATGGAGCTTCTGTGGCTTAGAAGTTACAATTTTGCCTTGTAAGCAAGAGGTGGTCGGTTTGAATCCCCAGAGGGGAGATGAAATTAGAAGGCAAGTGGGAACATATATATTTTGTTAGGGTTAAATGCCCTCATCACTCCATGTCCAGTGCCCTTCTAGCATAGCAGGCATGCTCCTGCTAGTAACACTTCTTCAATGTCTAGGCCAGATGTAAAAGTAAAACTGCCAAAATGAAGGCACCCTTTGGTGAGTTCATTTTGCAGTTCCCTTTGCTTGACCTAGTGTAAAAAAAAAATAGACAGCAACACAAGGTTGCCATTATCAGGGTATGCCCAATTGTGGTTCAAGAATAGCACAATTTTTGAGGAGGCTCTTTCTGTGTACCCCGCTATGAACACTGAAGGGTTCCCTATGTTTTCTCTTCTGCATCAGTCTATGGATATCCCAGAAAACTTAGTAAGACGCATTGGTTTCTTTTTGGGTCTTCCTTCAAAGCATCAAGGCAGGTTTCTGCTGGGATAAGCAATTCAGGGGGTCCAGATGCCAAAGTGGTCAGAACTTTTTTACCTTTAATACTTCTGGAAATCAGAGTACAGTATTTCAGCAAGTGCAGCTACACTAAGTAAAACAGTTATGTACATTTAGAGTATTATTTGAATGGATGCCTGCTTTGGAGCATTGTTGCTAATTTGCAACCTGGAATGTCAAATTTGGCACAGAATCCTTACCACTGATTGTTTCACTTACTCTTCCTTCCTTTGCATTATTGAGCTAACTGCAGCAAGGAGCAGCCTTCCCTGCCATATTTACTATATAGTGTGGAAATCATTATTGTTGTTGTTTTATATACCATCAAGTCATCTCTGGTTTATGGCAACTTTATGAATGAGAGATCTTCCATCAACAGCCTTGCTCAGCTCACCATAGTGAGTCAATTCATCATGTGCTTGGTTTTTCTTTTTCCTGCTTCCTTCTACCATCTTTTCCAGATTATTTCTTTCTCATGATGTGCCCAAAGCAGGACACCATCAGATTCATCATTTTTGCCTCAGGCTCAATTTGCTCTAGGATCAAATTGTTTGTCTTTCTGGCAATCTAAGATATTTGCCGAGCTCTCCCCCAACACCATATTTCAAACAAATATGTTATTCCTGTTAGCTTTCTTTACTGTATTTTCTAATTCCTTCATTACTGTTCTTCCAAAGTCTCAGTCATCTTATTTTGATTGCAGTCACCATTTGGTTTGATGATTAAACCCAGATATACAAAATCACTATTTCAATTTCTTGATTTTCAACATTAAAGCTATATACTTCTGTAGTCACGTTTCTTTCCTTAGTGTTTAACTGCAGTCCTACTTTGGCACTGTCACTTTATCTAAAAGTCATTTCAAGTCATTGCTGCTTTCTTCCAGTAAAATGGTATCTCATGCAGATCTTAAATTATTGATGTTTCTTCCACCAATTTTCACTCCTCCTTCATCTGAATCTAGTCTGGTTTACAATATGATATACCGTATATGCTGGTGTATAAGATGACTTTTTACCCCTGAAAAACATGCCTCTAAGTGGGGGGCCCATCTTGTACACCGGGTACACTTCAGTTGAATAAAATACAGTAATACCTCTGATAACATTTACCTCGGATAACGTTTACCTCAGATAACGCTTAAATCACATAACGTTAAGCAATCTGGGGAGGAGAATTGCATCGAATAACATTAAGGTCCTATGGGATGGATCGGATAACAACTTTTAATATCAGATGACAAACAGGAGTTTGAAGGCTTTTAAAGGGAAACTGTCACGTCAGTAAACTTGCTAGGGACTTGCCTGGGACTTGCTCTCTCCCTCTATTTGTTATCTTCCTTCTATCATTGACAGTTCCAGTTTGGTTAACAGATTAGAAAACAAACAGCATGGCAGCTCCCATAGGTTTATTGTTCCATTCAGCTTTAGTGAATTGTCTTTGGTGAATTACGTTTAATAAACTTGCACTGTTTTATGTTTACTGTACATGGCTGTTATTCAGATTAGTTATGAATGTCCCCTTTTCAATTGCAAAATTGGGAAGATACAAAACAAACACCTGGCATTGAACAAATTAAAAAACAACAACCACCAACCACCCAAAAAAACAACAACAACTATAGACCTTAATTGTCCCCCCCCCTCAAAAAGGTAAACTGACATGCCTGTGGTAGCAGTCCTACAATTCTAAGACCATTTTCATAGGTTATATGAATAGTCCACAGTGTAAATAATCCTCCATTTTTCAGACATGTGGAGTTCAGTAATAAAAGTTGCCAGCATATTAGAGGAAAAGTACAGTGGTACCTCTCTTAAAGAGCATAATGCGTTCTGGGATTGCTTTTTTTGCTCTTTAAGTGAGTTTTCTCTTTAAGCAAAACACCATTGTAAGTGACCAATTGTGACTTCTGGGGCGGGGGGGGGGGATTGCAAACCCTGGTTGGTTTTAGTTGTTTAGTTTTTGGTTGGTTTTAGTTGTTAAGTGAGGTGACCGTTCAGAGAAAATTCTGCTCTTTAAGCAAGTTAGTCTCTAAGCAAGGCACTCTTTATGCAAGGTTTTACTGTAATTTGTCTGATTGTATATTTAAAGCAGAACCGTTCTTACTATCTTTTGTCCTCATACTCAGAAACTTAATTTCAGCTACAAAATGAAAAGGCAGGAAAGGAAGTTTGAACTAAGTGTGGCATCAAAGCAGAGCACAATGCATGTAAGTCGTCTGCCCATGCAATGTGGAGGGAAGTGGTTTCTGCTAACCCCATATTTCTGGGTCTGATCTTTCTGTAAAGAACCCTAGACATGAAAAACAGGTGGGAAGATGCAGCAGAGGAGGAAGGAAGGCAGCTGTCAAGAAATGTGAACTGTAGTTAGAGAAGAAGTACCTTAAGCTTAATTTGATGCATGGTGCTTACCCCAACCCCTTCTTTTGCCATTCTTTTTTAGTAGAGGACTTCACCTATGTTGGTTTTTATTTCTCTATAAAAAAGCAAAGGAAACATTTTAGCCATAAGAAAAAAAAATCTCAGAAGCTGGATTAATTGGACACCTTTTAATAGGTCAACTGAAAATGTACACTTTTTGAGATCTCTATATTTTGATCAGATAAGCTGATACAAAAAAAATTCAGAAGGGACTGGTTGAGTGTATAAGGCTGATGACATCAGCAGCAATGGAGATTTTTTTCCCAGAATAAAAAGTTTCTGATTACTCTGTTGTCAAAGTGAAGTCAGGGGGGGACCCCTGCAGAATATGACTAGAAGTTTTTACTGTTGCTGCTAACAGTAAAGTCATCCAGTTGTAGGACATTTTTTAAATAAAAGACTCCCATCCCATCCTATGGCTTCTTCACAATAAAAATAATTCTACATGACTTTTATAGTGAGATTCATTACTTTTATAGGGAGGATTGGAATTTTTTGTTTTCTGAAAAATTCCTGTGTCTGGTGAGTTCATCAGCCTTATGCAGCATAATTTATGGAACAGGACTTCAACCATTTTGATAATTTCTTCAATTTAATTATTTTGGTATTTTTTACATATTTTAATTATATTTACTAAGGTGGAAAAATAGAAACCTGGATGATATTAGTGGAGAGCTTTCTCCTGACAAATTTCAATTCAATTCAATTCAATTCAATTCAATTCAAATTTGCTCAGGCGAACCTGACTCTAGGCAGCTTACACGGTACATAAAACAACAGTATACAAACAACATAGTATGAAAAACAACACAGAGGGGCGCGGCGGCAGCGTTCTCGCGCTCAGCGGCGGCGGCATCCTTCGAGCCTCCCTTGGCCAGGGAGGCTCCTTTTAACCTCCCGGCTGGTGACCGGGGCCGGGAGGGGTGCGGTGGCGACGGCAGCGTTCCCACACTCATGAAAGCATAAATAAAGAATTGCTAAGCCGGTATACTTTATCTGTAAGGAAATATTGGGAAGTTTAATACAAAGACTGGAGGTGGAGAACCTTGCTTTTGGGGGCTATAACTCACAAAAAAAATTAGTAGCCATGTTGATTATGGCAGTTTGGGACTTGTATTCCAATAAAGTAAATTTTGCCATCTTTGATAGAGATGCACCTCTCAGCGAGGACTGGAGTTGGAAGTTGTGTTTCTTTTTCTGATTCTGATTAAATTACAGTAATACCTCGGATAACGCTAAGACTTGGTTCCACAAGTATGTATCAGATAACGTTAAAGCTCCATAGAGATACATTGTAACCGCACAGGCTTTAGCAGTTGTTATCCAATACACCCCATAGGACCTTAACGTTATTCGATCCAATTCTCCTCCCCAGATTACTTAACGTTATGTGATTTTAGCGTTATCCGAGGTAAACATTATCCGAGGTATTACTGTACTATGCATTAGTAATGAATGAGTTATTATATAAGGTTCCTTCCAGGAATGAATAGCTTTGCTTTTGTTTTTTAAACTAAGTTTTGATTTAGAGCTGTAAGTACATAAAGGGCTGAGTCTATAGAACAGTGGTGGCATGCCATCGCCCCAGCTCAGAGTTTGTGCCATCCCTCTTCTGAGCAGCCCAATGGGAGTGCTTCCTCCCTCCCCCCCAGCACATAGTCCTACATATAAGAAATCCAGCCAACAATTTGCTTCACCAAGGGAAAAAAAGAAGAGTGAATCTGGCCATCATCTGCTTCTGAACAGCCAGTTGGCTGGATTTCCAAATTGTTTAAAATTGGATAAAAATGGGAATCACATGTTGGATGCTTTTTGGCACTGTTACTCCCACTCTGCCAGCTCTTAATTCTTCTGTGTGACTAATTCAACAATCCCTTATAAGTCTGGAATTCCACCCAAAATCTCACCTGTGATCAGCTGAGCAAAATGCAAAATGTTAGGGATTATAAAATTCTAGAGTTGGAAGGGATTTAAAAAGCCCAGGTTTTTTTTGCCATTGCAATGATGTGTCCATTTAGTCTCTATGTAACAAGCTACAGTGAGTAAGCATCTATTCCTTCCCAAGGCACTCAGTTCCATTGTTAGACAGCTCTTACCCCATTAGGAATTTCCTCCTGCTGTCCATTTAGATTAGAATCTCCTTTCTTATCTTTTGAATCCATCAGTTTGTAATTCTTACCCTCTGGAGAAGCAGAATTCAAGCTTGTTGTGGCTTCCAAGTGGTGATGCTTCTGAACTTGGCAAGCATTGTCCCAGTCATTTCTTATCAAAGATGTTCATATCTAGCTCCCTCAGTCCTAATTCCTCATAAAGTTTGGATTAGTTCCCAGTGAATACCCTAGCACCATATCAGAGTATGAGTAACTTTTGTTAAACATACAATTTTAGACTTGCTTGTAACTCCATGTAATGATGAAAAGCCCCATATCCTGGGACCTTCCATAATTTTCTCTTCTGGTAGTTTTAATTCTAAGTCTCTTTTTAAAAACAAAATTAATTTGGCATACTCTATGAAAGATAAACATTCCATTTGATCCTGAGATTAAAAAGTTAGAGTGTTGATAAGGAAAGTGTCAGGTGTTTTGATCCATTTTAAAGATACACCAACTCTATGGACAATTCAGTGGTGTAACGTGGGGGGGGGGAGGGGGCAGCCTGTCCTGGGTGACACTTTTTGGGCGATGGGTGTTCTTGGACTACAATTCCCAGAAGCCCTAACGGGAGCAGGAGGCAGCATCCACTAGGGGGCGGCAAATTTGGTTTAAGCCCGGACAGCTCAAATTCACGCGATGCTACTGGGACAATTTATTGAAATGTTTCTTTTCTCCTCCTACTACTACAGTAAAACACCGGATAATGCTAAAACTTGGTTCCACAAGTCTTGGTGTTATCCGATTTTTAGCGTTATCCGATCCATGTTAAAAACTATGGGATGGATCGGATAACGTTAAAGCTCCATAGAGATACATTTGTAACCGCACAGGCGTTAGCAGTTGTTATCCGATCCATCCCATAGGACCTTAACGTTATTCGATCCAATTCTCCTCCCCAGATTACTTAACGTTATGCGATTTTAGCGTTATCTGATCCAATCGTTATCCGGTGTTTTACTGTACTCCTCTCATTTGCTTTTTTTAGCCTTTATTGTTTAGTTAGCTCAAGGCCCGTATATCTGTCTGCCATTTGGGTAGTCTGCCCACCTGAAGAAGCACTTTTAAAGTAAAAACAGGTAAAAAGCTAATCAGCAGAAACCCACTTACGTTGCTATAGTAAGTATAGTGATCTATATTATAGTAGAGATTGTGTTGTATCACATTCCATTGTTACAGTTTTACTGTGAACTGCTCAGAAATGTCTCTGTCTGGAAGACTGCAAGTCACAGATGCCATTACTGTAATTGATTCCATGGAGGGTTTTTACAATCATTTTCCAGGAAGCGTATTGTCTGTTGCAGATAAATCTGTGAACTTCCATTGGCAGTGGGAGGGTGACACAAATTATTTCTTATTTCCTTTTCTCTGCTCAGGTAAGCTTCAGTACTTCTCACCTTTCTCACCAGTATCCTGATTAGTCTTCTAATGGTTTTTGTTGTTCAGTCGCACAGTCGGTTCCGACCCTCTGCGACCCCATGGACCACTGTCCACCAGGCACTCCTGTCCTCCACCACCCCCCTCAACTCACTCAGCTCCGTGCCCACTGTCTCCACAATACCATCCAGCCATCTCATCTTGGGACTTCTAATGGTAGTCAAAAGAAAATATGGCTGTTCTTGATAATGTTCTTCTTTATCTCTGACGTTTGTGGGATTGGTGGGGAAAATGTATACTGCTCAGAATCTAGTTACAAAATACATCACACTGTATTGGTGCAGAACAGTGAAGGCTTCATAAACAATTGCACTGGTAATGCACTTCATGCTAAGATATCTGTGCTATCGTTACTTAGTCCTAGTAATTACATGAGGCCTGCTTGTGAGATGCAAATGTGTAATTTGTTTCTATTCACAGAAACCAAACTCCAAATACAAAGTAATACCTCATATAACATTAGTATCGAATAACACTAAAATCGCATAACATTAAGGAATCTGGGGGGAAGAATTGCATCAGATAACATTAAGATCCTGTGGGATGCTTTAGATAACAACCGCTAAAGCCTGTGTGGTTACAATGTATCTCTATGGATCCCATAGGATTTTAACATGCATCAGATAACACTAAAAATCATATAACACCAAGACTTGTGGAACCAGGTTTTAGTGTTATATGAGGTTTTACTGTACACTGTTATATTACCAAGTAAATGCTGCTTTTCTCTGCTTTATCTATTCACATTTTCCACCGAGGATATTTTTTATTAAAAAAAAAAGTATACTAGCATTTCCCAAATTTGGTCCCCCAGATGTTCACCCACTGTAACTTCCAGAAATCCTCACCAGCACAGCTGATAATCAGGACCTCTCGGAATTGTAGTTTTAATAATTTTTTTTTCTGGGCCCCAGGGTTGGGAACCATAAATTGCTACCAGTTTCAGGTACACCATAGTGACCTCAACTGGTCCCAGGTGGAGCTGGTTGAACAGTCCAAAATTCTTTGGCATTTGTGCAGGCTTTGTATAACCCAGGGGTTCCCAACCTACAGCCCGTGGGCTGGACCTGGCCTGCGGCACCATTTCATGTGGCCTGCCACTGCCACCACACCTGGAAGTGGATGTGAATGCATTTACAACAGTCGTAAAACACGCCTACATACGTGTAAATGTGGTTACACCAGCCGTAGATGTGCCTGTGGCTGTCATAAATGCGAAAGCGGGCATATTTATTTCTGCTTCCGGGGATGTGGTCCAGCCTGCTCAGCTGTTTTGGGGGGAGGGGGAGGGTCATGGTCAGGCCCATGGCATAAAAAGGTTGAGGACCCCTGGTATAACCAGTATGCAGTCTGTTTCCTATTTCATCAACCAAAGTGTTTACCAAATCCTGTCTGCAGAATGGTAATCATGCCATTAACCTCAAGGATTAGCACAGTAGCCCCTATCAAATCCTAATTGCAAAAACAGAACTACAGTAGCATTCTGGTAAAAGTGCCATAAGGAGATTGAGACCTCAGTGAGGGACTGACAGGATGGTTTTTAAAAAGTGAATAAAACTAAGGCCGAACCTTTATATAGGAGGTAACTTTTAAAGAAATATCAAATGTTATTCGATAGCATGTGAAGTACAGTTTATCCTAATAACTTTTTAAATTTTTAATTTGTTTACTATTTTGCCAGCATTTTCATTATCTGCTCTTTCTAGCATTCTTGACTACTGTGTTATTTTTCAGTTACATATTTTGGTGTCTGAGAAACTAGGTTCATTCTCCATATATACAGGAAGCATTTACTTGTTTGTTATCTGTCTGGAAACCACATAAAACCAAACTGTCTTGGGATGAAGGTTCTTTGAAAATGTCTTTTAATACTTGCAGAGCTATGGAAGTAGAAAATGCAGAAAGCTAGTTTGAAATACAGGGGTTAATCTGAGAATTTATGAAGTAATAATAATGGAGAGTTTCTGATTATGCATAGAATACTTTGGTCCTCAAAGCCTGGGCTACACTCAGCACTTAGTCAACTCTTGTCTACATAATTCTATATTGGGCAATCATCTGTCAGATCTGCTTCGGTTTAGATTCCTGCACTGAGCAGGAGGTTGGACTTAATGGTCTCATAGACTCCTTCCAACTCAGTTATTCTATAATTCTATGACTCTAATTATCACAGTGCATATGTATGCTTGTAATCCAGCATTGCACTTCATGCCTCTAATGGAATTGATGTTAATCTACAAAAACTTGTTGTATGATTGGTGTTTAAGGTGCTACTATGGAGTACCTGTGATGCAGTGGTTAATCTGCAGCCAAAACTTTGCTCGTGATCTGAGTTCAGTCCTGATGGGCTCAAGGTTGACTCTATTCTTCAGAAATCAGTAAAATCAGTGCTCAACTTGTTCAGGGCAAAATGTAATTACATTGTGAATTACCCAGAAAGTGCTCCATTGGGTAGTATATATTGCTATTTGACCCCCTTTTCTCTTTTTATACTCCTACAGTTGATATTCGTGAAATCCAAGAGATCCGTCTGGGAAGAAACTCCCGAGATTTTGACCGCTATCAGGAGGATCCTTCTTTCAGGCCAGATCCATCCCACTGTTTTGTTATCCTTTATGGCATGGAATTCAGACTGAGAACACTCAGTCTGCAAGGTGGGATCCCTTTTCCTGCTTCTTTTTTGTTTTAGATAAACCAGATCATATCCTGTCTTTATTCTACTTGTCTTAGAGACCTCTGACCAGTAACATCAGCACTCATTGGCCATTTAGGAGCTGTTTGGCTTGTGACGGCACAAAGCAGTAAGGGAGAAACGGGTCTGCTGGCACTGACTGCATAGATGCCAATAGTAGCTTGCTAGAACTGATAGCTATTGCCAGGAATGTCAGGCTTCTGAACGCAGAGGTGCTTGTTCACTTCTTGATTAGTGAACCTGTTCTGTGGTCAGCTGGTGTGTTTTGCAGTGATTCCTGCTGTTGTCTGTATTGGCATGAAGCTCATGTTTTTAGTGCAAAGCAAATAATAAAATGCATGAGAAATAATATGTAGTTTTATTATAAAATGCTTTGTGAATACTAATATCTTTTAAAGATTTCTGTAGATTTGTATTAATTTTAGGGGCTTAGGGACTGCATATGTGGAACCACTTGTTCTCCTTCGTGTTGTTTGGGGATGCACACTGATGGGTTCTGCGCCTGCGCTGAATCCTGAGCGGAGCTGGAAAGCTGATTGGATAAAGAGTTTTGAATGTGGGACCGCCCACCATGCCCAACCCCTTTAGGCGCCATTTCGCGCTCTCCCCTCAGTTTGCTTTTTTCCGCTGCTCAAGCAGGAGCCTGGAAAAAAAGCTGTGAGTACTTTACTGAGATTGTCTCAGAATCTTCCAATTTTTCTACCTTACAATTTTTTCTCGGACTAGGGGAATTGTTCCCTTGGTCCTCGTGTGGCTGGGGCTCGCCCTCAGCCGCTGGTAAAAAAAAAAAAAAAAAAAAACCAAGAAGGAAACCGTTCCTTCCTGTAATCTCGTGCCGGGGCCTCCCGGCAGGGATAATTTTTTCTCTTCGGCCATCTACCTCGGTGGATGGCCTCAGCAGCAGCGTTCAAGCAGTGTCCGTCCTGCAAGAGAAAGTTCCCTAGTTCGGACGGGCACGTGCGCTGCCTCCGCTGCCTCGGGGAGAGCCACCAGGTCCAGACCTGCGAGGTGTGTAGAGGCTTCTCGAAGGCCGCCATCAAGAACCGCCAATACCGCCTCCAAGCCTACCTCATGGAGGCCGCCCTCGCACCACCGCCTCCCCCAGCTCCAGAGCAGGCCGCTGCCTCAACGCCTGCTCCTTCGACCTCTGCTCCTTCTTCACGGCCGTCGGCCTCCGAACTGTTTAGACGGAAGAAGGAGCAGGAGAAGAAGAAAAAAGATAAAAAAGAGAAGAAGAAGCGCCGCAGCTCTACCTCTTCTCTCCCGCCGACCCCGGGACCGGCTCACCCCTCACCGCCACGCTCCCTAGCATCCGCCCCGGTTGCAGCCCCACCTACGCCGGGCAGGATGCCGGTCGATGTCCGGGAAACTACACCGGAGAGGGCCCCCAGCCCTCCGCCGTCGCCAGAGGCCCTTCCACCTCCACCGCCGCGACGATCTACCTCTCTTCGCGACCATTCCGTGGCTCCTGGTCTGGCTTCCGAAGCGCCACCCCAGTTGAGCCTCATCGCCCCGTTTATCGAGGCGATGGTGTGGAAGCTGCATGCCGAGCTCCAAGGCCCTCGACCGACACCATCCGAGTTCGTGGAGCACCCTCTGCCTCCCGAACCAGCCACGGAGGCACCACCGCGCCGTGACGAGGGTCCGGCACCGAAGCGGCAACGAGTGGAACAGGCGCGGTCGGAGGTCTCTCTCCCTCCGTACCAGCTGCCTCTGCCGGGGAGCGATCCGAGATCCGCCAGGCCGTACTGGTCGGACTCGGACCCCGAGGCCTACCTGCCACCGCCCAGCATCTCGGTGCGGTCAGGAGGCTCCGACGACTCGTCGGACCAGGAGGAGGAGGATCGGCCACCACCGGTTGCGGTAGACAAATCCCCGGACGATAACATCGGCTCCGTCCATGGCTCCCAACCGGAGGACCAGAAAACATACACGGCCCTCATCACCCGCCTTGGATCCACGCTGGGGATCCGGGCGGAGGCTCCCCTGGACGAATGCGAAGATGTCGTCTGCGGCCTGGCCGACCGGAAGGAGCTAGTCCCCGTCCGTCTGGGACTACTCCCGAAGATCGCCAAGGCGGCCAAGGAGATCTGGAAGAGACCCGTCTCTTCCCATTCGGTGTCCAACAGGGTGGACTCCATGTACAGACTGCTGGAAGACTCCGACTTCCTACACGTCCACCCGGCGCCGAACTCCCGAGTGGTGAAGGGCTCCCAACACCGGACACCGATTAGTAGCACCCCCGTTCCGTCGACCCAAGAAGGGAAGAAACTGGACGCACTGGGCAGGAAGGTCTACGCCAATGCCTCCCTGTCCTTCCGTGCGTCCAACTACGCGACGGCCATGGGGGGCTACCAGTGCCGACTGTGGGAACAAGCGGAGTCCTTCAAGTCACTGCTACCGCCGGACAAGCGAGCGGACTTCGAGCGGGTCTGCATGGAAGGAAACCAACTCGCTCTCCAGCAGATCCGTACGGGCTGCCACGTCACGGAGTCAGAAGTGAAGAATCTGGCCTCTGCAATCCAGCTTCGTCGCCACGCCTGGCTCCGCTCCGCTGACTTGCAAGACGACGTGAAGCGGCTGGTGGAAGAGCTCCCCTTCGACGGTGAGGGCCTCTTCGCCAAGGAGACCGACACCTCCTTGGGAGAGCTGAAGGGGGACTACGCCACCATCAAACAGCTCCGCCCTCCACGCCGTGGGTCCCACCGTTACCAGCAGGACCAACCGTCGACGTCCCAGGCGGGTCCTTCCTACCAACCTCGCCCACCGCAGAGGCAAGGCGACTACTCCCGGTACCAGCCCTACCGGCCACGACCACAACCCAGCCGCCCACGCTACCAGCAGCGTCCCCAGACTGGTAAACGCACGGAACGGAAGGGCAAACAACATGTTTGACTCTTCCGTGACCGAGACTCTACCCTACCGCCCCCTCGCCAACTACCTATCGGCCTGGTCTGCCATCACCACAGACCGATGGGTTTTAACCATCTTAGACTCTGGCTACGCGATCGAGTTCAGGAAATGCCCTACTGTCGGATGGGTCCGCGTCACCGATCCGTCCCCACCGCTCCAGGAAGAACTATCAGCTCTCCTAGAGAAGGGCGCCATAGAACCGGTTGCAGCGTCGGAGTCTCACGAAGGGTTCTTCTCCCGCTACTTCCTCGTGGACAAAAAAGATGGGGGGACACGTCCAATCCTGGACCTCCGTCTCCTCAACAAGCACATCGACGCGAGGAAGTTCCGGATGGTGACTCTTCATTCCATCCTCCCACTGATCAACCACGGGGACTGGTTCACCGTCATCGACCTGAAGGATGCCTACTTCAACGTATCCATCAGAAGGGAACACCGCCGATTCCTACGCTTCCAGATCGGCGGCGACGTCTACCAGTACACCTGCCTACCCTTCGGCCTCTCCACCGCTCAGAGGGTATTCACGAAATGCATGGCGCCGGTGGCTGCTCATCTTCGGCTGCAAGGCGTCCAAGTGTTCCCGTACATAGATGACTGGTTGGTCTGCTCCCCAACCCAACAGAAAGCCAAGGACGATGTTGCCCATTGCCTGGCCCTTATGCAGAGTCTCGGTCTACGGGTCAACTACAAGAAGTCTCAGTTGACCCCCACTCAACGAATAGACTACATCGGAGCCGTATTGGACTCTCTGGCTCTGAGAGCCTACGCTCCCCCCAAACGTCTGCTCGACATCCGCACGGTAGTGGCTCGGATCCAAGGCAGTCGTCGCGTCCGTGCCAGGGACGCCCTCCGCTTACTAGGACTCATGGCGTCGACCACAGCAGTGATCTCGCACGCCAAGCTCAAAATGCGGTCGCTCCAGTCGTGGCTCCTAGCCTCCTTCGACAGCACCCACGACAACCTCGGGAAGTGGCTCACACCGACCCCCGAGCTGCGGGACCAGCTGAACTGGTGGACAACGGACCGCAATGTGACCGCCGGGAGGCTCTTCACCCTCCCCGCGCCATCCGTCCAGGTCACCACCGACGCGAGCATGCACGGATGGGGTGCGTGCTGCCTCGGGTTACGGGTCCACGGCATCTGGACGCCTGCGGAAGCCGACCGTCACATCAACTTCCTCGAGCTGTTAGCGGTATGGAAGGCGATGAGGTCCTTCAGACTGTCCCTAGCAGGCCGCGTGGTGCAGATCGCTTCGGACAACACCACGACCCTAGCCTACCTCAACCGGCAAGGAGGGACCAAGTCCCTCTCCCTCCTTCACCTGACGGTCCAGATCTGGGAGTGGTGCCTGAAGGTACATGTGTTCCCCATCGGTGTCCACATCCAGGGCACGCTGAACTTAGAGGCGGACTCCCTGAGCCGCAAAGGGACAGCGATGCACGAATGGGAACTGGACGGATCGGTGTTCGACCGCCTGTGCCGACGGTGGGGCACACCGAGCCTAGATGTGTTCGCGTCACAGATCAACACCAAGTGCCGCCGTTACTGCTCCCGGGCCGGGATCGGCCACGGATCGGAGGGCGATGCCTTCATGGTGCCGTGGCACCAGGAACTGCTGTACATGTTTCCTCCGATCCCTCTCATCCAACGGGTCCTGGTACGGATCCGTACGGAGAACGCCTGGGCGATCCTGATCGCTCCGTCCTGGCCGCGCCAGCCGTGGTTCCCGCTACTCCAAACCCTGGCTTGCGACCGCTTCCGCCTACCCACCGATCCGAACCTCCTCCGCATGGAGGACGGTCGGATCCTCCACTCGGATCTACCGAGCCTACACCTGACGGCCTGGCTTATCCGCCCGACATAACACGGATCCTTGAACTTTCAAGGAAACCTTCCACGCGAAAGTCCTATGATGCCAAGTACCGTCGCTTCATAGACTTTCTAGCATCCAGTGACCACACCGTGGACTCGGCATCCCTGCAGGACGTCATGTCCTACCTCCTGCACCTGGCTGAGTCAGGATCTGCACACTCATCCCTAAAGGTCCACTTGGCTGCGGTGGTAGCTAAGGCCCCACCTTCATCAGTATTGTCCTCCGCTTTCAGAGACAAGACTGTTAAAAGATTCCTCCAGGGACTGCGTAATGCCTACCCTCCAGTGAAGATACCACCTCCTCAGTGGTCCCTCACTGCTGTGCTCACCGCGCTCACGAAGGCGCCCTTTGAGCCCATGGCTACAGTGGACGTTAAGTTTGTTTCTTACAAAACTGCCTTTCTCGTAGCCATCACCTCTGCCCGGAGGGCAGGAGAACTGGCAGCCCTGCGGTCTGACCCTCCTTTTCTCAAGTTCTACCCCGATAGGGTAGTATTGCACCCGGACCTGGCCTTTCTGCCCAAAGTCCTGACTGAATTCCACCTGGCCCAGTCCATCACGCTTCCAGCATTCTTCCTGAATCCCTCGTCTGCACAAGAGAGAGTGTGGCATTCGCTGGATGTCAGGAGGGCCTTGCTGTTCTACACACAAAGGACTGCGTCCTTCAGGAGAGCCAAACAACTGTTTGTGGCCTATGGTGGCAGGTCCAAGGGACACTCTCTGTCTGCCCAGAGACTTTCCAAATGGATCTCAAGCACCATCTACTTGGCCTATGAGATGTCATCTCTGCCACCCCCGCCTCATGTCCGGGCTCACTCCACCAGGACATTGGCTTCCTCCACTGCGTTCCTCGAAGGCATCCCGATGGAGGACATCTGCAAGGCCGCTACCTGGTCCAGGTCCTCCACCTTCATCACCCACTACCGGGTTGACACAAGGTCTGCTCCCGATGTCAGACGGGGCAGGTCCATCCTGACGGCTGGTCTCCGATCCTCTTCGCTGATGACCGCCCATCCATGATGCCATCGCGCTCTCCTACATCTCAGGACGCCGGCTGCCCACCATCCAAGTAAGTGAGCTTGCTAGTCACCCATCAGTGTGCATCCCCAAACAACACGAAGGAGAAGGACAGGTTTCACTTACCAGTAACTGTCGTTCTCCGATTTTGTTGTTTGGGGATTCACACAACCCAACCCTGCCTCCCCTCAGGGCTGCCGGCCTGAGATGGCCTTATGCTTAGCGGGCAGCTTTAATATCAAACTGAGGGGAGAGCGCGAAATGGCGCCTAAAGGGGTTGGGCATGGTGGGCGGTCCCACATTCAAAACTCTTTATCCAATCAGCTTTCCAGCTCCGCTCAGGATTCAGCGCAGGCGCAGAACCCATCAGTGTGAATCCCCAAACAACATACTCGGAGAACGACAGTTACTGGTAAGTGAAACCTGTCCTTCTATGTTATGGATGTCCTACTTCGTTTGATAAATATTTTCCAGACTTTGTTCTCATTTGGTTTCAAAGAGAAATTTGAATTCTTCTTTAATTCTCCAAGCAACTCCTACTCTAGTGGTGGTGAGATGAATTTGGGGTGTACAAGTTGTAATATGCAGTTTTTGTTTGCAGTATTCATTTAAGGTACCGGTAGATAGACACAGACAAATATAAATAATATGAATTACATGATGCTACCAGTACAAATCGGCAAATTATTGGGGGCTTCAGCTTATTTTCTTTGTTGCTCTTGGAAACTTAAAAGTATTTTCTGCTATGAAATCTAGAACAGTCCTTTCCACTGTGGTGGTTTCACCATGTTTGCTGTTGATTTGCTGGCTAAGGTTAATGGGATTCCCCTAGCAATATGTGTGTCTCGATAGCAGAGTAGTACTTTTAAGCTGTTACGCAGCGAAAGCTTTAGGTGCAATAACACACACACATATGCCTTCAGTGAAAAGGTGCGCTTTACTTAACAGTGAGAGGAAGACAGACATACACAGGTCTATATACAACAGTCTCTCTCTCTCCAACCCCCACAGTTGGTACACAGCTTGGATTCCTCTGTTGGCTCCAATCCCAAGAGCATGCACAGAGTCCTGGTAATCTTCAGTAGTTCTTCCTTCTCAGTTGAAGGAAACTCTCATCAACAGCACGTCCTCCTTCAGCAGTCTCTCTCTGTAGTCTCTCAGTAGCTCAGTCCTTCTCTTCAATATAACAGCCTCCTCAGTATGATGACCTCCTCCATAGACCCTTCCCAAAGGGCCACAGTTATACCCTGGTGTTGCTGGGCAGATTCTCTAATCAGCCACAGCTGGGCTGTTTCAGGAGCACGTAGACAAGGCATGCACAGCCGGGCAATCAGTCTGTGGCTCTATTATGAACACCTGTGTTTAGAACACTTGCTAGGCCTTAAAGTTGTACTATTCCACTGGGCAGCAATCTTTATACAATACCCCACAAAAGAAAAATGTCCCAACAGGAGGTGGTAGTCAAAAGCACACAGAAGGCATTCAACTGTGGATTGCTATTTTAGAAGGATGCACAACATTTTGGGAAAACCACATAAAATAAGTAGTACTCTACATTAAACTTTTGTTCCCCACTTAATCCTGGTTCTGCCAATAATGAGAACAACTCAGATGGACCTGGGTGCTGTTTGGCTAAACAATTGGTCCAAAGACTATGTAAATTTAAGTGATTACTTCCTGAAATTATGCATCATACCATGTTCATTGTAGTGCACAGATCCACCAGTATTGGGTGGACTGAGTGGAGTAGAAGTTTTATATCTACTTCACTGTATGCATTAATCACTGGGGTTACTACCTAGGCATGCCAGTTATGGCCATTTAGAAAACTTTGTAAATAATTGTCAGTACTCTTCAAAAGAGCACTAATCTACCAGCTGACACACAACAGTGTAATGTGAAGTTGTTTTTATGGTGTTACTTATAGCCTCAAAACAAGGGCAGGAACAGAAGAGGGGACAACTTTCTCCTGGTCTGTAGACATGTTCTTGCTTGGATGTCTGACCAAGTGTCTCAGATGAGTGCCAGGAATACACAAAGTACATTCCTATTTTATTTAAAGCAAAGGTGGGCAAACTGTAGTTCTCCAGATGGGTGCACTCCACTAACATCCGGAAACCCAGCCCCATTTTGCCCATATCTGATTTAGAGACAATCATTGATTCAGTCATGAACGTTGATACACAGGAATTATTCTCCTTTAATGGTTCATCCTGTTGCTCTCTGTTGTAATTTATAAGCTTCAAGCTTTGGGGAATTGAGCTTCCTCCTCCTGGAAGCCAGCTGCATAGATGGACTTCCTCTGTAGAAGCAGGGGTCAGCATCTGTGCTCATATCTTTACAAGCTCAGTTTCTCCTTTATTTTCACAGCCACATCCGAAGATGAAGTCAACATGTGGATGAAAGGGTTGAACTGGCTTGCGGCAGATACCTTGAAGGCCCCTACCCCACTCCAGATTGAAAGGTAAAAGAGACTGTAGTAAAATCAGACAGGTGGGGAATAGTGTACATAGCAGTTCATCATTTCTTTAATTATCAGCATGATCTCCTTCATTTTTTCTTGCTTGCTCTGCACTGAATGGAACAGTCTGGTTGCAGCATTTCAGGTTTATGCACCGCGGTATAATGTTCAGGATTTTTGAGTCTCAAAGAGTGAAGGCTTTTGCAGTGGACTGAGAGACTGATTGCATAAATGGCTTGGTAAAACAGACCAAAAAGTACGAATATGTCGAGCAAAACATGAAGATGTTAATTTTCTCATTTTAGAGTACAGTATTCATTTCTTCAGTGCCATCATATGCATGTCAAAACAATTACTGTACAACCGTAGTCTGTCTTTTCTGCTGTAGAACTGCAGCTTCAGTGTATCTTTTCCCTTCAAGTCCCTGACATCCAATTGTGGTTGGATGCTGTTGCTGCTGCTTTTATTTTGGTAAAATATCGAGTTGTTTTGAGGAGAGGAAGATGCTCAACCTGCAGCCTTTTCATGTGGCCCATCACCACCTCCACCACACCAGGAAGAGTCATGTGGTGGAGGAAGGGCAAAATGGCCATCCAGCCCCTGAAGCTGTCTGAGGGAGCAAGACCCAGCCCCTGGTTTTAAAAGGTTGATAACTCCTGATCGAAACTATTGTTGCTATTTTGGCCTCCTGGCACCAACATCTTTCAGACCCCACCTCTTCTTTTACATCATAGCAACATAACCACTAGACCTGACCATACACAGTCTCTTGAGGTAAACATCCTCAGCCTCAATGGGATGGAGACAGAATGGCTCACTAGTGGCTCTAAGACATCCTTCCCCAGTATATATTTTTCTAATGCAGTGGTGCCCAAACTTGGGCCTGGTGGCCGGGTGCGTCCCCTAACGCTAATTCATCCGGCCCATGAAGCCCTCGTCGCTCCTAGAAGTGGAAGTAAAATGCGGCCAGGAGCGACGAGGGCTTCATGGGCCAGATGAATTGGCGTCGGGGGCCGCACGCAGGCCCCGGGCCTTAGTGACCAGCTCCCTAAATCACATGATCGGCCCATGGCCCAAAAAGTTTGGGCACCCCGTTCTAATGTGACCATCTTGTTGGCTACTCTTTCCTGATTAGCTCTGTGCACGAGTGGGAAGACCAAGAGATGGAACTGCTGCCAACCTAGCAGTTTGAAAGCAAGAAACTGCAAGTAGATAAATAGGTACCACTTCAGTGGGAAGGTTAACAGCGCTCCGTACTCTCCAGTGTTTAGTCATGCCTGCCACATGACTATGGAAATGTCTGCAGACACAGACAACGCCAGCCCTTTGGCTGTAAACATAGATGAGCACTGAACCCCTAGAGTCAGATATGACTGGCTTTTGAGCAAGGGTGACCTTTACCTTTACCTACATGAATACTTAATTATTAATAAATCTAATTGTTGATTTTAGCTAACAGTCACCACCAGCACTGTCAGAATTACTGCTTGTACAGTGGTATAACACAATAATGAGGTTTTTCATCTTCCTTATTTAATACCCTCTGGGTCTATCTGTGCCTGATTTTCTTTGGTGGTCTGTGATTGCAACTAGATAAATAAGGACCACTTTGGTGGGAAGGTAACAGCATTCCATGTGCTCCGGTGTCTAGTCATGCCTGCCACATGACCACAGAAACGTCTGCAGAAGCAGATAGTGCTGGGTCTTTGGCTTTGAAACAGAGATGAGCACCGACCCCTAGAGTCAGATACAACTGGCTTTTGAGCAAGGGAAACCTTTAAAGATCAACACAGTGTTAGTTTCAAAACCTGTTTCCTTTCAGGTGGCTTCGAAAACAGTTCTACTCCATTGATCGCAATAGAGAAGACAGGTAAGAGGGACGGAACATTTTCTTACTTGCATTAGGTTCAAATGGATTTGAATAAGTAGAAACTCATCCAGAAATGGAAGTTCTCTTTTACTTTACTTTTATAATATAAAAAGATACTTTGAGTCTATAAATGTTAAAGAACTTGGGTTGTATTAATAGAGTTCTCTCACATTGAAGACTGAAAATGTTTCCTTGCATTTTGCAGCCTTGAATGTGATAAAACTAGAAGCAGTTTCAAGTGGAAATCAAAATACTGTAGTGCATTAATCTTTACAGCAACTGGAGGTAGAACATTTAATTAATTATCTACTTAAATTGACTTAATTCTCTGAATATTGCTGGTTAATCAGGCAGCAAATACTTCCACCAGGCAATAACATTTTTTACAAGTGCTTAGATGATAATAAGCATTTTCTATTAACACAGAAGAAGAATGCCTCTTAAAAAACACAGATGTTATTCTGGCTTCAGGAACACTTTAACCTAATTGTTGGTTTATGCAATTTTAATTGGTGCAATGGTAAGCTAAAACCCATATGATTAATGGTTAAATACCTCTTTTATTAGTTTGCTTCTCTAAAGCAATCTTCAACTTTGTATCAGATTGCTAACTGGGTTCTTATTCACATAAAGATGAATAAAAACTTTGATTTAATCATGCAAGTTCCTGGTACATTTGTACATGTAGGTGCTGACTGGCCTGTTAGCCTTTGTACACACCAGACGAGAGGTTCCAAACATCCAGGCTGCTGGTTTAATGCATATCTCTAACACTGCACGACAACAACAAACAATTTTGCTACTGAGAATAACATATGTGATTTACATGATATTGAGTATGCTGATTCCAAATTTGGACTCAGAATTTGCCCATCACATACAGATTTTAAGACGTGCTATAGCTGTTCAAATAGTGTGTAATTTGGTAATGTATTTTACATGGGAACATTACAACTGTTGCAGCTACCACTATGCCTGCCGCCTCCTCAGCTGAATCACATCCCCTGGAGGCATGCATGTTCCAGCAGTGGCCAGGAATCTCTGGGCAAGTCAGTGAGCTGATGTCAGAAATAGGTATAAAAGGCTTGTCTAGTGCAAAACCATCTTATTGGATAGTACAGCTAGGTTATAGTGAATCTGTTTTGAGCTAAAGATGAGTAGGCAAGGCTGTATTAATAAACCAGACAATTTTTGCTACATTCGTGGCAAATATACCCTGCATGATCAATGCAAGAACCTGGCAAAGAGGGTGAGATTTGCTAATTTAAAATCCTAACATACTAGGCAGAATTGGACTTCAGATTTGGATTCAGCACATTTGATTTAGTATAGGACACATGGATTAGGCCAAGTAGCAGACAATATTTGTGTGTGTGTGGTGTAGTGTAATTGGAGGAACAAATCTTTTGTAAAATTAGTGGCTTTTAGTTGTCCATTCAAAACTAAAGAATAGCCTAACAGTAGACATTCCTTACAATGGTGTGATATACCTGGGGAAATCCATTTCTCACCCAGCTGCTGTAAGGATTGGAACTAACTGAGGTGGCAGACCTCATATTCAGAAAGTTTTGGGGCTTTGAAAAATATTAATATCTTGATACCCTGGGCTATTTATTTATTTATTTATTCATATTTTTATTCCACCCTTCTCACTGGGGTGACCCAGCTACAGCTAATTTGGGTTTTGGCCTGAATCTTGCTTAAGAATACAAGAATGACATTCTTGGGTAAGATAATTTTGGAAGTGCTGAGCTTGCCTAATAATGTATTGGTAACCACTGCTTGTTATTATTTAGGAAACAATGGTATTTTTTTTTTTAAATTAAACATTTTCTGTGAGAATATTTTCTCAGGCCAATTTTTCTGTGGAAAAACATTAAAAGCTGGAAAATTTTCTGCTTTGGAAGGCTTCCTTTGGAAAATACTGCATCATAAAAGGAAACTTTCTATATGACCCCCACCTTTAAAGGTTAAAATAAACACCTTGAAATGAGTCACCCCCTCCCCCAACTGTTGAAAATGAGTGCAGATCTTTCAAAATATGAGCAATATTATATCAACCAATACTGGTGAACAGTCCAGCTGCCAGATATTGTATCACCAGATGCTTCTGGGCACGCGTCAAGGCCCAGAAAAGGAGTTGTAAAAACTGTTGTATTTCTACTGTCCCTGACTTTGTGGAGCATGAATTATTTTGATTTGTAATTTTATAGACCGGAAATTGGTTTCCAGCATGACCAGTATGTAATGTTCTTTTTTTACACTACAGCAACTTGTTGTTATTAGTCAGCATGCTGCTCTTTATAATTATAGACCTAGGTTGTGTGAATAACTGTAACACCAACTGCCAGGGGAAGAAGAAGCCAGGGCAGGATGAGGACCTTGCCACCCCTCCCCCTGTGCCTGTTCCAACTGCCAGGGGAGGAAGAAGCCAGGGCAGGATGAAGAACATGCCACCCCTCCCCCTGTGCCTATTCCAACTGCCAGGGGAGAAGGAAGCCAGGGCAGGATGAGGACCTTGCCGCTCCTCCCCCTGTGCCTACACCAACTGCCAGGTTAAGAAGAAGCCAGGGCAGGTTGAGGACTTTGCCGCCCCTCCCCCTGTGTCCACCCCAACATATTATATTGTAATGTAATGTAATGTATTGTCTGTAAGCCGCCCTGAGTTGCCACGGTGAGTGGGTGGCAATATAAATTTGAACTAACAACAACAACAACAACAACAACAACAACAACAACAACAACAACAACATATATGTTTACATTTAACCCATGGAGAAGGACATGTGCTATATATTTGCTGATATGTTTTGAAGTGACTTGAATAATATGTCAGTGGTGCTATGCTTTGCCTCCTTCCCTCCCAGCAACCTCTTCAGTTATACTGTATCTAGGTTTTAATTCCTCTCAATACAGGTCACCTTTAATGTTGTTAAGAGACTACATTAGCCTTCCAGTATTGATTTTTTAAATAACAGTGCTTACTTTCTGGAGAGATGAAATGCATTAACCAGAACATGAATACAGAAATGGAGAGAGGCAGGAAAAGCAACACCAATTAGAACAGACTCATGCTCCTGCAGCCCATTCATCCATCAAACCTCAGTATTGTCAGTTCTAACTTGTGGTGGTTTTTCCATGGATACCTGATTTTTTGGCTGGAGATGCTAGCATCTGAACCAGTGGTCCTTGTCTATGTGAAATGGGTGTGTTGCTCAGAACTTGAAATAATTTATCATCTGGACCGGAACCCACAGAATCCCAGGGGATGCGCTTTTCAAGCTCTTCCTCTACTACTGAATAATTCCCTCCTCCCATATGGAGGAATATCTAATTGCTGCAAGAATATTTCATGTTGGTTCTGACTGTCATGCGTGTTTAGATGTCTTAAATGTAAATAATGCTTGACTTGCTGCAACAACTAAACATTTAAAAGTGGTGGTAACCAGGGTTTCTCATATTTAGGTCCTCAGGTGTTCTTGGGCTTCAGTTCCCAGAAACCCAAGTCACTATACCTGATGACCAGAGCTTGGGGGAACTGAAGTCCAAGAACATCTGGTCACCCAAGTTTGAGAAACACTGTCCTATTGCATTTTTGCCACTTAAATAGTTGTGGTTATAAGAAGAACAGTTTGTTGTGTTCTTTTTGTAAGAGATATTGTCATTTAAATAGACAGAGGAATAACTTCTTGTAAGCCCCAGGAACACAGTTTGGTCCTGGGCATGATTTTGGGAAAGGCTGCAGTAGTTTAGGCAGGCAAAGGTCCCCAGTTGGCTTTATTTGTTTGTTTGTTCACACTTGTATGCCACCCTACTTGCAGAGTGACTCAGGGCGGCTAACATAGTATAGCAGAACAAATAATAATCCCAATAACAAATTCAACAATAAAACCATGAACAATCCAGTAAAAATTTAAAAGATTAAAAGATTTAAAAGAATTAAGAGAGAGGGTGTAATTATCGAATCATCCAGCAGGCCGGGTTACTGGCACCCCATACCTGCCCCACCAGCCAAGTCCTTGTGCCTTTTCTGAAGGGCAGCAGCTCTGTCTGGAGATACAACTCAATTGGCAGGAGGCTCCATTTAGAAGAATATTGGGCAAGATTTCAGTAGATTCAGTAGAGAAAAACCAATGATATAGGCTATTGCCTTTATTCATTGGTCTTGATTTTGATTTGCTGTGCATTCAGTCAAAACTGGAAGATGCTGCAGTTCCATATAGATAGTAGTGTTTTAACTGGGGAATTAACTGAGATGTTTGCTGAACATTAATAAAACAGAAATTATAACTATTAATTATTCAATTAAGAAATTGAAATAATAAAAGTATTGTGTATACCTGCACTCAGTCATCAAGCTAAATGGAGACTGCAGCCAAGAAATTAGAAGACTGAGGCTCAGAAGGGCAACAATGAAGAAATCAGAAAATATTGTCAAGTGTAAGGACTCCAGACCAAAACCATCCATTCTCTTGTTTTCCTGATGATCATGTATGGGTTTTGAACACTGTAAAAAAAACTGATAAAAAAGAAATTGATTTGTTTGAAATGTGGCATTGGAGGAGACCTCCAATATCTTAGACTGCCAGAATGACAAACAAGTGGGTCCTAGAGAAAAATCATACCTGAGCTGACTCTGGAGGGGAAAATAATGACACTGAAGCTGTTCTACTTTGGGCATATCTTGAGAAGGGAAGTCTCTATGGAAAGGCAACAATGCTGGGAGTGGTGGAAGGCAGCAGGAAGCAAGGAAGATGGAAAGCAAGATGACTTGATTCCCTAAGGCAGTGATGGCAAACCTTTTAAAGACTGAGTGCCTGAGAAGGAGAAGGAGGAGGAGGAGGAGGAGGAGGAGGTGTGTGGGCAGACACCACACATGCTTACACATTCATGTGACAGTACTGGTGAACTGCTGGTGAATTCATGTGGGTACACCCCCTTGTGGGTGCTCCCCCACCCCCATGGGCACTCCCCACACAGAGGCACACTCCATCTCCCACAGGCACTTCCCACCCACTGTGGGCTCAAGTGACCCCCATGGGTGCACCTAGGAGGGGTGAGTGGGGTGGGGTGTCTTGTCACCTTACCTTGTTCCCACCACTATCTCCTGGGAGGGATTTCAGCCTCCCCTCTTGCCTCTCCATTGGCAGAGGGAGAGAGGTGGTGGAGAAGTGGCACTGCCATTGGTGCCAGCCAGTTGGGTGGGGCTTCCCCTTGATGGTGCACATGCCAACAGAGAGGCTTCTGCATGCCACAGGTTTGCCACCACTGCTCAACTCTTGTAAGGGGTAGGACAAAATAGCCTTAATTTGGTCTTAAATTGAAATGTTATCTGACAACTGATTGTCAGACAAATCAGGTTGGAGAGTATCTCTTAGAGAAGGAAAGTTGAAAGTTTACAGTCTTGGGGAAGGTACTGTACTGTACCCTTTTGCACAGTTGCAATAGTATGTTGGGAGATGCTCCACCACTGTGATTCTGCATATCTGCTCAATACATGGGAATCCTAATATGTGCGTCTTTTCGTCTGGGTACCAGGATTCAATCCACTCTGTCTCTTTCCTCAGTTACAAATAAAATTATTACTTTTTCATGCTGAGCATTTCCAGTACAAAATGCTGTTGAGAATACAGTATCTCCTTCTTGCTTCCCTTGTACCATTGAAAATACTTTTTCTAGCCCAGGCCAAAGATCTTGGCTTGATACTTAATGGATTAGGACGTGGTGCCCAAACTTTTCAGGCTACAGGCCGGTCACATGGTTAAGCGAATTAGTCACATTGTTCCTCCCACTAGAGGTGGAAGTAAAATGTGCCTGAGCATGTGCAGAACACTGGTGTAAATGCATCCATGGCTGTCCTGAAGCTCTGGATTAGGAGAAGGGACAAAGGAGCAGGCTGCATTGTTAGTGCCATAAGTATGCAAAGAATAAGACACATCTGTCTGATGGGGGGGGGGGATATTTCTTGCATGATTTACATTTCAATGATTTGGTGTCATGACTTAAAGAGGCTATTGCCACCTTTTTTCCAAATGGACTTGAGAGATGGTACTGCTTGCAAAGCAGAGAATTGCTAAGTGCTCTCAATCAGTATAATATGATAAACCAGCCTGGTGCTCTAATGAGCCTTTCATCCATGTATGTTGGTGTCTTATAATAATAATAATAATAATAATAATAATAATAATAATAATAATAATAATAATAATAATAATAATAATAATAATAATAATAATAATAATAATAATAATAATAATAATAATAATAATAATAATGAGCTTTCCTTGTTTCCACTACTCTAAGTTTGAGAGGGGAAGAAACAAACAGCTGCCTGTTGTGCTTAAAAGGGGGGCCTTTGTTGCTACATGATAAAATAGGCTTATTTTTTATTATATGAGGCATGAACAGTTAGATTACCAGAATAAGGTCTTCTGAGAGCTGAGTAATCTCTTCTATGTATACTACAAGCTTTTTAGGAGAACTGTGTATACTACAACCTTTTAACGAGAAATCTATAGTAGTAGCAAATTGGTGCTTATTTATTGGAAGACCTATGGGTTTGGAAGATGGAGTTATTGTGGTGGAGTGGCTAGATTGCTGTGGCAGCTGAGAAACAGCAATGGTTAGCTCTGTTATAAATTATGTATGAAGAAGGTTACAGGTTCAGACCTAGTTTAGAAGAAAATGGTAAGAGTTAACATGAAACATTTGAGTCTGAGACCTTAGGAAGAAGCTTTCTGGCAGAGTAAACAAAGAGACATTGGTCAAAGACCAAAGAGGAGGGGAAAACAGCAGAGTGAGGGGTTCAAAAATGGCTCTCAAACCACACGCAGCCTATGCAATATTAGCTATGATTCATTGTGCTTGATAGAGTCTTACTACATCACTGTGCTCCTCAACTGAGGCAGATTTGCGATGGTGCTGTGTATGCAGAGTTGTTTGTAGGTGGACCAGAGCCAACCCTGTATCTGCTTTGAGATCAGACAAATGCCACATAGGAATTTTCAAAACGATACTCAGTCCACCTGTGTTTAATGTTCATGAGATACTGGAACATTCTCTAGGATAGAAGCAATACCAGTGTGGCATTTTCTGCAAATGTTGTTGGCAGCTAATAGTTGAAACTGGGCCCACACTTTTCACATGTACGCTTCCAATACGATAGCATGGGGTGGTATTCTGCTTTGTGAACTTGTAAAGTTAAAACACATCACAACTAGGGTTTATTTATTTATTTATTTATTTAATCAAACTTTTATGCTACCCTCACAAAGACCCAGGGCGGCTAACAAACTTTTAAAACACTTTAAACACAGTAAAAACATGGTATAAAAACAGGATTAAAAAGCTACAAAAATTAAAAGAGATTAAACAAGTCACACAGAAACAGGGATGAGTTAGATGAGCCAACAAACTGAGGCAGACATCTGGCCCATACCCCACACATGCCTTGCCAGCCAGGTCTTAGCCCTCTTCCTAAACTGCAGCAACTCTGTCTGGAGATGCAACTCACTTGGCAGACGGTTCCATAGGGCCGGAGCAGACACTGAGAAGGCCCTCCTTCTAGTGCTAGAGAGGTGTGCCTCTTTAGTTGATGGTACAACCAGAGAGGCTCTCCGGTCCGCTCTGGTTGGACAGACAGATGTCCTTAGGGTGACGGGATCTCTTAAGTATCCTGGCCCACTACCATATAGAGCCTTAAAGGTAATGACCAGCATCTTGAATTGCACCCAGAGGCACACTGGCAACCAGTGCAGCTCCCGCAGCAGTGGTGAGGCGTGAGCATAATGCCTGCACCCCATCACAACCCGGGCAGCCGCATTCTGGACTAGTTGCAGCCTCTGAATGGTCACCAAGGGCAGCCCCATGTAGAGCGCATTACAATAATCAAGTCTGGAGGTGGCCAAAGCATGTGTGATCATGAACAAGGTGTCCCAGTCTATGAGTGCGCGTAACTGGCATATTACACGGAGTTGTGCAAAAGCCCTCCTGGCAACGACTGCCACCTGCTCTTTGAGCAGTAGTCATGAGTCCAAGAGGACCCCTAGATTATGCACTAGGTCTGTTTGGAGCAAAAAGGTGTTTTGGATATAGCCCTTTGTTGGTGATAAAGTCTGGGACACCAAAGGTCATACTGGGCTGTGTCTTCTTCTGTAGAAGAGTGAAGAAATGTTTGAATTCTACACAATGAAGAAATGAGATGATCTTGAAAACCCTTCACTCTTTCTAAGTTCCCTTTTTGTAGGCAAATAATGATATATATACTGTACTGTGGCAAAGCTGCATCTGTGTACAGTTGTACCTCACTTAAAGAGCAAAATGCATTCCACAGGATTGCTCTTTAAGCGAGTTTGCTCTTTAAGTGAAACACCATTGTAAATTACCAGTTGTGGGGGGGGGGGATTGTGAACCCTGATTTATTTGTTAAGCGAGTTTTTGTTTGGTTTTATTTGTTAAGCGAAGCAAACATTCAGAGAAAATTCTGCTCTTTATGCGAGGTGCTCTTTATACGAGGTTTGACTACTAGATTTTTGAACTTTGAACTTGAGTTGCTATCTTCATTGCTATTTTTTCTAGGTGCTGTTCTCTTACCATTTGTTGTTGTTCAGTCGTGTAGTCGATTCTGACACTTTGAGACCCTATGAACCATTGTCTTCCAGGCACCTCTGTCCTCCACCATCCTCCTCAGCCTGCTCAGCTCTGTGCCCACTGCATCCACAATACCATCTAGCCATCTCATTTTTGGCCACCCCTTCTTCTTTTGCCCTCGACCTTTCCCAGCATCAAGGCCTTCTCAAGTGAATCCTCTCTTCTCATTTGATGTCCAAAGTACTTTAGCTTCATCATTACTATTTGACCTACTAGAGAGCAGTCAGGGTTGGTTTCTTCTAAGATCGACTTATTTGTTCTACTCGCTGTCCAGCAGACTCTTAAAACTCTCCTCCAACACCACATCTCAAAGGCATCTATTCTTCTGCGCTCAGCTTTCCTAATGGTCCAGCTCTCACAACCATACATTGCCACAGGGAATACCATTGCTTTGACTATACGAATTTTTGTTTGTAATTTGATGTCTCTACTTTTCACTATGCTCCCCAGGTTTCTCATCGCTTGTCTCCCAAGAATCAGTCGCCTGTTTATTTCATGGCTGCAATCGCCATCTGCAGTGGGCTTTGATCCTAAGAAAGTAAAATCTGTCACTGCTTCTACTTCTTCCCCATCTATTTTCCAGGGACTGATAGGGCCTGTTGCCATTATCTTGGTTTTCTTGATGTTGAGGCTCAAGCCAGCTTTTGCACTTTCTTCTTTCAACCTAATCAGGAGCTTCTTTAAGTCCTCCTCACTTTCTGCCATTAGGGTGGTATCGTCTGTGTATCTCAAGTTGTTGATGTTTCTCCCAGCAAATTTGATCTCAAATTGTGATTCCTCCATCCCTGCATTGCGCATTATGTGCTCTGTGTATAAGTTAAATAAGCAGGGTGATAAAATGCAGCTTTGTCTTACTCCTTTTCCTATTCCAAACCACTCCATCCTTCCGTATTCTGTCCTAAATGTTGCTTCTTGACTCTTGTAAGGATTTCTCATGAGGCATATAAGGTGTTTTGGTATTCCCATCTCTTTAATTACTTGCCACATTTTGTTGTGGTCTACACAGTGAAAGGCCTTGGTGTAGTCAATGAAACAGATGTAGACTTGTTTCTGGTATTCCTTTGTTTTTTCCATGATCCACTGTATGTTGGCAATGTGGTCCCTAGTTCCCCTGCCCCTTCTGAACCCCGCCTGCGCTTCTGGTAATTCTCTCTCCACGTGTTCCTGCAGTCTATCCTGTATGATCTTTAGCATCACCTTGCTAGCATGTGGGATGAGCCAATTGTTCAATAATTTGAAAATTCTTTGACATTACCCTTTCTTTGGGATTGGAAGATATACTGATCTTTTCCAATCCTGTGGCTATTGTTGTGTTTTCCAGAGAATGCAATAATTTGATTCCATCATCTTTTAGGGCTTTGAAAAATTCAACTGGAATACCATCATCTCCACTAGCTTTGTTGTTTGCAGTGCTTTTTAGGACCTTTCTGACTTCACTCTCTAGGATGTCTGGCTCAAGTTCAATTTCATCATTGTTATCATTGGGAGTGTTGAGGTCCTTTTTGTAGAGTTCCTCTGTGTACTCTTTCCATATTTTCTTAATCTTTTCTGCCTCAGCTAACTCCTTGCCTTCTTTGTCTCTTATCATGGTCATTTTTGCTTTAAACGTTCCCTTGATTTCCCCAATTTTTTTTGAAAAGATCTCTTACCATAGTATCACTATTTTAGCAGTTGTCAAGTTTCTTTACAGTGGCAAGAGATGTGACAGTTTTAATGGTACATGTCATATGGGGATTTGTTAATAGCAGGAAGGCAACACTGAAAGCTTAAAAATAAACACTGTTCCTGTTAGGTTATGGAAAAGCTGTTTTTATGTGAGTGTTTTTAATGGGGGGGGGGGGGGCGGCAGCTAAGGAGGTCAGGTAGGGAGTGAATTGTGACCCAACAGGGGTTCTTATTATGTTCAAATGTGCTTTATGTACCATGGACATAAAGCAACATATTTTTTTTTGTTTTGCTAATGTCTTAGTTTCTCCATCCTGAATTTTTACCATCAAACAAATCTGGAATTTTTTTTTAGTGTACCACTGTTATATTCAAGGCAGCTAAGCTTAATCCTTTTAATGTAAAACCCCAAATATCTGTTAAATTATAGATAAAAACAGCAAAACAGTCAGTCTGTGTTAAAGTAATTAATTCCAGGCAGTGTGTTACAGCTAAAATGAAAATGGATTCATTTTCAAGGAATGAAGAACACATGACCTATGCAACAAAAGATCACTTTCTCTGGATAGTTCTCATATTTGGCTTGATTCAAGAGTGCAGAAATATACTGTAGAATTATCAGAGCTGTGCCTAAGCCATCAAACACCTGTCAGTCACTTCAAATTTTAAACTTAGAATGGGTTTAAGTTGTGTTGTAACTGTACATTGAAAAATAAATTGCAATGCTTCACTGGCTGGAAGTTCCATTTAGCTTTTTGTGGCTAATAGCACTAGGAGTGCCTGGTTGACAAGCTCTTGTGTGTAGTTGCCATACTACTTCTGTGTAAAGCTCTGGGTAATTCTGTTTCATACCTCACATCAGGAAGGTTATAGTACTGGAGTCCAAGCTCAGTGCAGAATTGTGTTTGTGGGAGAGGAGAACATTTTTGCCTTTCCCACCACCCCCTTTTTTAATGCAAACACTGTTTTCTAACCCACTGAGATCTGGAAGTAATAAATGGTAGTTTCTGGATTTGATTTCCTGACCTAATGACTTGGGCTAATCTTCAGACTGCAAGGTTGTCTGTCTCCCATGAAACAGCTCTTGGAAAGTCAGCTGCAGAGGATTTTTAAAAACTAGATTAAGTCTGGCGTTTTTCTTTTCTGCAGTGAAGGGAATTCTACAGTCTCTCCTCCTGTGGAGAGGAGATAGGAGTTTCTGAGATGCTTGGAGCACGTGATTTCTTTGCTGGCAGATCATCTGAAACTGATTTGCTTGGGTTTCACCAGTCATCATTTGACAGATTGCCGTGAATCATTAGCCATGAGTTTCTCAAATCAGCCCAAGACCTGCTGTGCATACAGGAGAATTTCTGAACAAATGAAAATCGTATCTGATTAGTGAGCAGGCTTACAGTGTTGGAAAATGCTCAGTTGCTCAGCATGCAATTTCAGAGGCACAAAGCAGTACAGAAAAGATAATATATGGTGAGCCAGCTTGCACAACTTGAACAGCTTGGACAGAGGAAGCTATGTGCCTGCCACATGACCACGGAAACGTCTACAGAAGCAGACAGCACTGCCTCTTCGGCTTTGAAACAGAGATGAGCACTGAACCCTAGAGTCAGATATGACTGGCTTTCGAGCAAGGGAAACCTTTACCTTAAACCCCATTAATGATGGGAGAACTTACTCTGTTTTGCTAACTGGCCCAATTGAGCAAGCCCAGTTTTATGTTATCAGTATTCAGTTTGCTCAGTATTTCTGCATCTCCCAGCAGCATGTCCCACTTCCAAAGAATCTGCTGCAGCTATTGGTTGTGCCTCTTTCTCTGCCAGTGCTCTTTCTAGGTGGCAGTGGGCCCAGTGGGTCAGGGCTCAGCCAGAGGCCCAGATGAGACACCTCTAGTGCTCATCCGTGTCCTTTATCCAAGGTGAATCTGACCCATTTGCTATCCATAGATTTTACAGTAATTGTGGCCAGTCTTTGCCAAAGGAGCAGAAGATAAGAGAGGGTTCCTTAGAGGACTCTGCTCAGTCTTCTGATCTTTCCTTATCTCCCTTTACACCTAGCTCCCACCATCCTGTCCTGACTCCAACCCCATCATCCAGGTGTAGTTTATCCACCTTTTGGACTCCCACCTGGAGCCCTGATCCTATCATCTATGACCTCAGGATTGTCTGTCACAAGGGTTTCCAGGTAGTCTGCTGGGGATTGTGCGTTCAAGGAGTAGCCTGCTGGGGACAGCTGGAGTGTCTTATGTCATATGTAGTTATTGAGCAATGACCCATTCAAATCAGTTCCATTTCCCCCACTGTGAAACCTCAGAAATGAAAGAACTTGCCAGCAGCTCAGTGTGCAGTGATGATTTTGCTTGGGTTTTATTTTTATTTTTTTGAAATCTAGCCTGACCCTCCAGATGTTCATGGACTGTACCTTTCATCTGATGTAGCTAAAAAAATGATGATAGCCCAACACCTAAAGACCAAAATTAATCTCCTACAATTTGGACCATTAGCTACTTTCCTATGCAATATGTGTTTTGTCATCTACAGTATTAGCTATTCCACCCAATTTCAACGCATCACATAAGTGTTCTTGTAGACATTTCTGGGCAGTCGTTATTTTCTGTGTTACTGAACTACAACCCAGAAAGTTGGTAGCAGAGTAGCAACTGGAGCATCTGCAGAATAGAGGTGTATTATACTTCCGCCCCTTGTTAGTGACCTCTGTCTGTTACATTGTTTTTTAAAATATATTGCAAGCAACATTAGGAAATTTAGCTAATAGGCAGTGAATAAATAATCCAAATAAATATCCTTAATTATTTATTCTTTCCCCCTCACCCATGATAATTAGGATTTCTGCAAAGGATCTGAAAAATATGCTCTCTCAAGTCAACTATCGTGTTCCTAACATGAGGTTTTTGCGTGAGAGGCTAACAGTAAGTACTAGGTCTTCTATACATACAAACAGCTTCTTGGCAGTCCTTGTCCGGAGCTGCACCATAACAAAATAGTGTATTTCTGAAGAGTGAACAATATCATAACCCCTGATTCAAGCAAATCACACATGCCCATGCCCAGAAAAGACAGACCAGACTCTGTTGGCATCACTACTGTGAAAATCCCATTCTTTTCTACAGTTTACATATAACTGCCTTTTGAAGAAGGAGACCTTGATAGCACCATCCTTTCCAGAAGAGTAGCGTGCCTTGGCGGGGCCCCGTATAAAAATTTGTTTGGGGGCCCTTAGGAAGGGTAAAGATTTGTTTTGCTTATGCACGTTGGGGGCCCCTGTGGCCTGGGCCCCCCGTATAATTGATACGGCAGATACGGCGGTAGCTACGCCTCTGATCCTTTCCCACCATCTCAGTGTGGCACAAGAACAGGAGTAAACAAGGCACAAGATATTATGGAGGATAGAGAGGTCTTGTTTATATGAATTCAGATACCTGGAATAGGTTAGAGATGGATAATAGTTACATCACAGCTTTTTGATAGGCTGCTACCCGATTGCTTGTGGATCACCTAATGGCTGCTGATTGTACAGTACTAGAGTAGGTGGATGCTAAGTTGACCAAAGAATCAATTCATTACATGTTTAGGCAAAAATGCACACTCAGGATCAATTACAGTAATTCAGATTATTTATAGATTAGCTGAGCTTTGATTTAGGAGCACATGAGCCCAATTTCTGTGCTACAAGATTATTGTTTAAATGCAAATATCAACTATGGGAGATCAATTGACACAGACATTGAATGATAAATTCCATGGATCTAGGCCTGTGTCTTGATCTTACACTGGATACCTTGGAGTTATTATTCAGCGAGGAGTCCACAGATGGGTAGACGTCTCCATGACAACATTCCACACATGCAAATGGACCAGGGTAATCAAGTCCATCTGCTTGTGGTTTTTTAGCCATTTGGATATCACGTCACTCACCGGCTAGGCTGACCATGATGTGTGCCCTCCACTTTTACCTTGCCCATGGGATCCAATGGAGGACACTTTGTTGAGCTTTAGTCCCGGACTAATATCATTGGCAAATGATGGGCAACACTGTCTAGTTAGACTACTCAAACCCCAGTGCCTTGACAAGGCTCTCACCTAGCAAGGTATGTGTGTGTTGATCTATCAAATGTTAAATGTATTTTCTATCACTTGATCCTTTTAATTGTTAATGATTGAATCTTGGAGTACATATGTAAGAGACCCATGCTTTCTTAATTTAAGTTATATTTGTTTAGGGGTAAGGAACATTGGCCCCTCACATATTTTCACCTATAGTTCTCACAGTCTCTCACCATCGGCAATACTTGGCGTAGCTGATGGAAGCTAATCTGGAGAGTCAATTTTTCCCCTTAGTCTTGCATTGGAGGATTAGAAGGATTGGAAAGCTAAGACAAACAAAAACCAAACATTTACACAATACTATGAAGTAACCCTAAAGAGTACTATATTTTCTTCATATGGCAGAACTTATATGTCATAAATGTCTGAGCTCATGCATGATTTTTAAAATGTATATATATATTTATATATTGACTTTCTCTTTTTAGGACATGGAACAGAGAAACGGGGACATCACATATGGACAGTTTGCTCAGTTGTATCAAAGCTTGATGTACAGTGCACAGAAAGGAGTGAGATACTGATAATCCTATTACTTTATGATATTTTGTAAAATCCAGTTCTTCCATTTTCTTTATCTCCCCGCCTGTTTTGCAGTGCATTCTTAATGAGAATTTAATAAAATTTGAATATCAATTTTATTTACTTATTTATTTATTTTTCCCAATTTGTACTGCCACCCGACTCCAAAGACTCTGGGCAGCTCACAGAAGACAATGACCAGTCACAATTAAAAGCAATAAAAACCCATTAAAAGCACTAACAAAAGTTAAAAGATTTAAAAGATTAAAAAAAGAGAGAGTATTGTAATAAATTGGTCAGCAGGCTGGGGTTACTGCATTGCTGGTTCCCCACACCTGCCCTGCCAGCCATGTCTTTAACTCTTTCCTGAAGGGCAGCAACTCTGTCTGGAGATGCAGCTCAATTGGCGGGAGGTTCCATAGGGCCAGAGCAGACACAGAAAAGGCCCTCTTTCTAGTGCTAGGGAGACGTGCCCCTCTAGCAGATGGAACAATGAGATCGTCTCTCCAGTCCACTCTGGTGGGACGGACAGATGTTCTTGACACGGTCTCTTAAATATCCTTGTCCACTACCATATAGGGCTTTAAAGGTAATTACCAGCACCTTGAATTGTATCCGGAGGCACACTGGCAACCAGTGCAGCTCCCGGAGCAGTGGCGAGGTACGGACATAATGCCCGCACTCCATCACCACCCAAGAAGTTGCATTCTGCACCAGCTGCAGCCTCTGAATGGTCAACAAGGGCAGCCCCATGTAGAGCACATTACAATAGTCAAGTCTGGAGGTGACCAGAGTGTGCGTGACCATGAGCAAGGAGTCCTAATCTAGGAGTGGGCATAACTGGTGTATCACACGAAGCTGTGCAAAAGCCCTCCTGACCATGACTGCCACCTGCTCTCAAGCAGGAGTTGTGAATCCAGGAGGACCCCCAGTTATTGCCTTGATTTCATTATGTGGCATCTTGTATATCTAGAAGGAAACCTTTTTACTCAAAATGTTGTCTAAAAACATTCCTTGCCATGAGTTCTAAGTGTGTGTTTTCTTCTGTGCTCTTTCAGTTACGTAGAATAGGTAATTGTATCAGTACATTTTTTATCAGTTCAGCACAAGGCAATGTGGAATTTTGGGAGGAACGGTAGAAGAATGGATCTTTTTTATAAGTAGCAGAGTCTGAATGGTTTGATGTTTGTAATTGAAATGAATTATCTAAGAAGAGCTGGTGGGCTTTCCCCCTACTTCTGATTTCATCAGTGTTCTTATGAAAAATTTGTCACATTGTTGATATTTTAAAAAAAAAGTTATCTGGTTTACAGATATAGCATGCCATGGAATAAAATGAATATAATAATGGAACAATTAGGAGAATAATTATTCCACAAATTCATTTCACTTTCTTGTATATAGAAAAGGAAAAATGTGAAAACAGTCTAAAGACTGGAGGAGGGATGTTGTATTATGGTCCAACTATTCCCTATCTTTATTGATGTGACCTTGACAGCAGCAAGCAGTGTAACTGATCTATGCATTTCTTTTTCTGCAGATGGCCATTTCATTCTTAGAAAGGTAAACTCTCTTTTCTATTTTGAAGAGGCGGGTTAGACTGCTGGGAATTAAAACAGTTTGGATTTCATTTAAGAATATGTGAGCATTTGGTTATGACTTATAGATGTAAGTTGGTTGCTCTCTCAATGCAGTCTTACCTTTGATGGATAACATTGTTATAAAAGTGTTAAACTAAAATATTTGTGGATGGACTTTCTAGACCAGGAATTCCCCAAAATATGTTCTGGCACAGGAGCTCTCTTTTCCACTTCTTAATTCCCTGAACTTGCAAATGTTATGCAGGAGTGATTGGGTTTCAGAGTTTGAAAAAATCTAATTTTATGGTCCAGAATTTATATAGCCTTTTAACCAGAATGGTCAGTGAACAAACTATTGTTTTCAATTCAAAGAAGTAGTGTTTCCTTTTCTCTCTTGGTTTTGTAACTTTTATTGCTATTTGTATCTGTGCTACAGAATTTGCCATTGATAGAATTACAGTACTGTACTGACATTTCTGGTGCAAAGCTATATCTGATTTCCCTTTAGGGGTCTTTTATTGCCTTTTTCCTTATGGAGGTATCTGACAGCAATAGCTCATCTCTGGTTTGTGAACTTCTGACATCTCTTATTCATCTAATTCCTATACAGTCTTGCTGTATAGATAGATGGCTCTCCCTAGTAGGCTTCCTCAACCTGTCACCTTTTAGATGTGCTGGAATATAGATCCTATCCTGCTTTATCACCATGGCTTTTGGTTGAGGAAATCTGCTTTGGTTACTCTTTGAGTTCTCTTGTACAGACTCTTAGCTATCAACATTTTGCTCACCTGGGCCTAGGTCTACCTTAGAAGGTTCATGGCTGTCTTAGACCTTACTTCTTATTGCTAATGTACAAAAAAAGAAGCTGACATGGTACATCCTGGAAGTGATAGTTCTCTAGGAGACACACTCCAGAGAGCCTGAATGGCAGTGAGCCTGCAGCTCCAAAGAAGCACCACAGCAGGTTCCTTTTGTGTGCATTAAAAAGAGAAATCAAGGCCTAATACAGCCATGCAGCTTCCAAGCTAAGTCCTAGTACACATGAATCAAACACAGGTGTGGGTCTGTGGACTGGAACTCCCAGAATTCAACCTGAGGAATCCTTGAAGGATTCTGTGGACTGGAGCATGAACAAAGTGAATGGCACCTCCGTGATATTTCCATCACCCTGTCTCCAGTGTTTGTCCTGTTTCAGAAAAGCAATTGGCTCTGCAGGTGGTGATTTTGGTCAACTTACCTGTGCTTCTCCTTCCAGCACTGGGGAGAGATCTGAACAGAACCGAATATCTCTGAAGGAGTTCCGGACTTTTTTGCTAGATCATCAAATGGTGAGTTCAGGAAATAGAAAGGGAAGAATGTCAGCATAGCTTGATGTTCTTTAGATACCACTAAAAATGTGGCATTTTGGGAACAATTGAAACTGGATGCTTTGAAAACTAAATTTCTTGCACTAGTTAAAAAAAAAAACCCTGGGTTCCTTCAGCCTCTGGACCACTAAAAAATGAAGATACAGTATTATAATGTCCTGAACTACATTAGGAAACAAGTGTCAGCCATTCCGAACTCCTAGAAGAGGTAGAAGAAGGGTTAAAATGTAATTAATAATAAAGAAATAAATATTATTTCAGTTAAAATACATTCAATTTTAAATTGATCAGCCTTGTAGGTTAAATAGAAAATAATTTCTGTAGCTGGGAAAGATCAAAGGCAAAAGGAGAAGGGGTGGCAGAGGATGGGTGGAATCATTGATGTGATGGGCGTAGATCTGGCTGGGCTGCGGAGGATGGTAGAGGACAGAGGAGCCTGGTGTGCAGTGGTCCATGGAGTCACAAAGGGTCGGACTTGACTGTGTGACTGAACAACAACAAAAATTGGCCTTTACTGTTCATATTGCACTTCATGTCAGCTTTCCATGGCTTTCAGAGTGTATTTAGAAATTCACTCACTGAGATAAACTATTTTCATTCTGATGATGTGAAAAAACAATATGACATAGGAGAAGTTTTAAAAATACAATCTGCTTCTGAAGGCCAGGTAAAGGAGAACAATATCATCCAGCCAATCCTACACCTGCCTCTTTGTTTCTCTAGGGACAAAATACTATGTCGCTTCTTTGAGTGGTGAAAAGCCATATGGGGCCACTTTCATGCAAGGTTCAGTCTTGGTGAAGCTGATGTATCTGTGCAAAAAAGGTCTACTTTCCCACTTGTGAATAATGTCCAAATAACTTGAACTGCATCCAACTCACCCAAGACCTGAGGTGCATATAGAGCCTTGGCCTTTCAGCAAAATGCCACTTGCTTCAATATGGACATAACCTGAAGCTGTTTTAAAGTAAGAAGTGGGCACCTTTCATCAAGAGGTCCAGGGTCCACATACACCTACCTTTGCTTTTGCATTATCTCTGTACCCATTCAACTTTTTAAACCGAAGAAAGCCCCTCTGCTTTCTAGTAGATGTGAGAAAATATTACCATTTTTCTTACTTACTTACTTACTTACTTACTTACTTACTTACTTACTTACTTACTTACTTACTTACTTACTTACTTACTTACTTACTTACTTACTTACTTACTTACTTACTTACTGTATTTGCATTTATATACCATTCATCTAGGTGTTTTCTCCACTTCTGAGCTATTCTCAGTTTAGAGCTATCCTTTCTCCACCCCAAAAGAAATAGTGTCCTTTAGTTTTGAAAGAAAGTACTTGTTGAGCTAAAATGGCTCAGGCAGGGAGAAAATGCAGGCACAAAGGGACCTTGAGGAGTCTTTAGTATAAGGGTACTTGTCTATCCATGGGTGCATCTTGCCCATCTTCTTTTAAGTAACCAGAGAAAATTAGGATTTGTGTAACATAATAGTAAGAACTTCCATTAGAACATGCCAGTTTCAGATCTTAGATTGGCAATATGCCCTTTATGGACTAAAATTTAGGTACATGTTGCTAACTTACTATCTACCATCCTACTGGACATTTATTCAGTTCTTTTTTTAAAAAAACCCTCCAGTTTATGAATGTTGAATATTTGTGCTTCTGTATCTGTGATTCATGCCAGGAAATGGCCTGCCTTGCCAACAGGAAAAATGATGCCAAACTTTACACAGCAAAGGGCAGTCAAAATGTTGACAACAGCAGTGGTAGTAGTCAAAATGGTCTAAAGGATACCCTCTTGTGCTCACTACCATTCACACTTGTCAAAAAAATGCCATGATAATTGCCTTGTTTTTGGGTGAGGAGTGGTTTACTGATGAAAAAAGGAGTCAGCTTTTGGGATCTTGCTATGTGAATGGTACTGTTCTCTATGTGAGACCTTCAAGGCTGAGGAAACAAAAGAGCAGCCCAGCATTCAGTGTGAAAAGTCCTGACAACTCCAACTTCCCATTTTTAGTATATTGTAGAGGTTCAATAAAGATATGAGTTAATCTTTTAGGATCACACACCTGTATTTCTATTGGTGAAAGTTTGGTCATCTTTGTCCTCCCTTGTGTCTGCAGGAACTTTGGGCTACCAACCTCTCCTTGGTTCAGGATTTTATGTTCAATTTCCTGAAGGACCCATTAAGAGAAATTGAAGAGCCTTATTTTTCTCTAGACGAGGTAAGCCTCATGAAGGTTTGTAGACTGTGAGAAAGGAGAACAAAGATGTAAGAAGGAATATTACAACTATCGCTGGCCTGGGATGCTTCATATAGTTGTTATCTAACAGGTTTCTGCAGGTCCTTCCTCTTGCTTTTCTTTCATGTCTAGGCCAGGCATGAAACTGCCAAAATGAAGGTACCTTTTGGTGAGTTTATTCTGCAGCTCCTTTTGACTGATCTAGTGTGAAAAAAATTAGTTAGGAAAACAAGGCTACCGTTACCAGTACAGGTATATGCCTTATTGTTGTTGAAAAATACCCCAATCTTTCTGGAGGCTCTTTCTGGGGCTGCGGTAGCTCAGTGGTTAAGAAACTTGTCTTGTTAGATGGAATGCCGGCAAGTCAGCAGTTCAAGACCCAGGTATTGTATGATGGATTGAGTGCCTGTCTCTGTCCCAGCTCTTGGGAACATGAAAGGAATCTCATTCGGGCGTTCCCTGAGTGGAATTTCTCCAGCAAAAACCCTTTCCTCTTGCTCATGCCATTTTTATGTTTCTCTTGGGAGAAGAGATCACTGGCATCTTAGTCTTCGCTCCTGTTGTTCCTCATGTTACTGTACATGTGGACCAGTAATTATTCTCAGGACAGCTGATTGAGAGGTAGCGATCCTGCTTGCCCCACATTTTAGTGTAGCCCTTGTAGTCTTATAGACATTGGATTGCGTCTCTGGTTGACCCTAGCCAATAGTGACTCATAGTGGCAATTGCATTCCGAAAAGGGCACCTTACAAGACAGTATTTTTAATTTTGAAATAAAAAGAGAAAAGGCATTCTGATTAATATGATAGGATAGCTCAAATGCTTATTTATGGCATTAAAAAAATTGCTATCTGGCCTGGTGACCTAAGATTACCCAAATTTGTTAAGTGTCCAGATGTGCTTAGAATGCTGTTCTCTCCCTCCCTGCCCCAGCAGCAATCTTTAAAAGGATCGCTGATGGGAAGTTGGGTCATGATCCCAGAAAGCCTGCTCTAAGAATTTGCTTAGACATGCTCTTTGTTTATTTTAATGGGAAATTTCTTACTCATTGAAATTGTGGCAGAGAGTGATTCATATTTCCAATGTGGAACAGCTGTTTAGTGAAGTGATATATGGAATATATATCTTAAGATTTGCTTTAGCTTTACTGTTACATAGTTATTATCCCAGTTGGAAATATGGTGTTAACTTTTGTGATTTGGCCTTTCTATATATACCCCTCTGTTTATAGAAATAATTATCATAAGGCCTTGCTCAGTTGTGTAACAAGTCTCCACATACGCTACAGCCTTACTGTCATTTGTCTGTGGATCTCTCTTTGCTTGACTTCCTGGTTAGTGGGACTTAGGTGACAAGTCACAGTGCTGTTGTTTCAGAAAGCTTTGGAGTAAAAATAAACGATCAGATGGTGCATTGAATACTTTTGCCATTTACTTTGCAGATTCCTGTAATTTTGTTTATCAATTATTTTTCTTTAATTAAAATATTTATTAGTGGAAATAATGTTCCACTTTCACTCAAAAGGCACAACTTTTAAAGACAAATTGCCAAAAGTTAATGAATCTCTGCTGACATTGCCCAAAATCCTGTCACTTTATGTATTAAATTGCATTAGAATAGATCTGCTGAATCAGTAGAACTTACAGAGGAGTTGATTCACCAAATACACATTGGTTCATTGGATTTTACTCTACTGTGATTTACTATGTTAAGCAGCAGGATTTTGGCCTCTCTGTGTTGCACACTAAGTTGCATGATTTGGTTTGTATACATAACAGCTATGTAGATTTGTCGCTTATTGAAATTATGGCTTTGCTTGCGTACCCCCGAGTGAAGAGACGAATGCCAAAGTGAATTTAAACAATGGTTCACTTTATTGAATTAACAGAAATGATCTATGGGCCGCAGAACCAGTGATTTATGATGGGTATGCCACTGCAAGAAATGGCAGAGGCTTCAATATAAGCCGAACCGGTTGGCAAGTAATCCAGAAGCTGTTGGGCATACCCCTTGGTAATGCCATCCCAGCCTCTGAATAACCTCAGCCCATACCCGCTGGCAATTTAGATATAACACCACCCGCACTACCCGCCAAATTGATCGGGATGAACTTCCAGAAACACTCAGCCTGGAACAACAATATGGGGTGGGAGAAAAAAACCACGATGCCAGGGCCAATGCAGCGTCACGGCAAAAATTCCCATCTGGCCCCGAAGTGACCATGAAGTCGCACTGTTACCGGGGGGGGGGCACTTATCCAGCAACCATAAAGGAAGGGTGAGGCAGGAAGGAACCACCCCTTACAAAGGAGTGTTGGCTCCTCCCTGCCTGACTAGCGGGAAGAAACAGGTGCGCTCCTATCTCCTCCGGGGGCCTCAAGCATGCTTACAGCATGCATTCCTTTGTGTAACTGCACAAGAGGATTTTAGCCATTGACAATTCATCCTTAAAGAAGTCTCCAAAATAGCTTACAGCTGCCTCACTTAAAACTTATAAAGCTGAATAAGAATTTTATTACAGGACTAAAATAGCACCCCCATCAATAGTAAAAATAATTGATAAAGGAGTAGGCAGATAGTGGTCCAGACCAACAAATGCAGAAATTTGTGTGCTGTGAAATTCTGTGGATGTTTACTCTAAATTCATTCTTGTGTTCAGTGCAAACCTATGTCCTACTAAATGCATTCAGGCTTTGAGCCCGAAATTCTTAAGGGCATTTTCTGTATATGGTTCTTTTATTGCCATTTTAGTCTTCATTTTGTCACTTTGTCCTGCTGCCTTTGGTGACATATAAATATTATAAATGAATGAAAACAGATAGTGTGAAAGGTCTAAGCCATCTTTCTGTTAATACTCCAGTTGCTTGTCTCTTCCTTGTTTCTTCTTCCTGGGCAGTTTCTCACCTTCCTGTTTTCCAAAGAGAACAGCATATGGAACTCCGAGCTTGATGTTGTACATACCGAAGACATGAACAATCCCCTCTCTAACTATTGGATCTCCTCTTCACATAATACGTAAGATAAAAGAGGGACCTCTTTTGGTTGACTTTTCCAGATGCCTCTGTCATGTTCTTAGATCAAGGCTGGAATGACAGGCTGGGTCTGATGACTGCATATAGAGCAGTATTTCCCAAACAGTGTTCTGCAAAACACTGGTAGACTTAAATTCCCAGGAGCCTAAGTCAGTACATTGGCTGACCAGTGCTTTGAGGAACTGACTTAGACTTCTGGGAATTGAAGTCTACCAGTGTTCCATGGAACATAGTTTGGGAAATGCTGATATAGAGGCAGGTCACCACATGAACCAGCAATTGAGAGATGCACCAGTGCATTCCTTTATATCATTTTCTGCTTCTTAACAAAGCCATCAGGGGAGGAGATATGGGGTCATGGTGGGCTCCTAACCCATGCCTCCCTATCTTGGCTCTGTCCCTAAAGCTGCTAGGGAATTGCACAGGATGGTGTACATTTTACATTATCTTCTGTGCAGTTTATAGAGGCATCAGGAGGCGATCAGGATGGGGCCGCAATACAAAAAGAACTCAAGACTTTTGTCCTCCCAGCCACCTGTCAGTATTGAGTTGTCGATTCCCCTCCCATCAACAGCTGTCCAACATTTTGCACTGTGCTCGATCATGACAACCAGCGACAGGACGTGTTGCTTTTTTGGTCCATAACTCCAATAATCTCACAGCCATGTGGCAAAAAAAGAAACAACTTTGCCAATCTTTGCAACAACCTCTGTTAACTGAAAACAACCAAAACAGGTATCCCTGATCTACTAACACAGGCATTGATGATGTGTGAGCTGATTGTAAGATTCACAGAACCTGTGACAATACATTCTACAACCTCTTTGTTGCATGATCCATTTAGTCCCTCTTGCCCTCTGTCTGGAACAGCAGAACACCCACAGAGCTGTACAGTGTACACAAGAAATTGCCAGCAAATTACCATTTGCTTTGGAACTCCTAATTACTAAATCACTATGCTTAGTGGATATTCTGTTATAATAACCTTCAAGAAACAAAAAAAAAACCTAATCTTTTAAAAAACAGAGGAAATTAATTTGCAGAATGTATCTTTTTGTGATGACTGGCTTGCAGAACAAAAAGGAATGTATAATCATGAATGTACCACTATATGCATTAATTTTTTTAAGTTACTCTATGTTACTTCTGTGTTTAAAAATACCAAATATTTCATTTATTTATTTGCATTTGTTTATCGCCCTCCTCCCCAAAGGGACCCAGGGTGATTTCCAACAATTTTAAAAACACTTCAAAAATTTAAAACTTTAAAAAGCTTAAAAACTTAAAAGCTAGGTGTTATAACTTGGACGTACTGGGGGTCAACCCATCCAACTGGCTGGGGAAATTGAACCATCCACTCCCCAGACCAGACCTGCCAGCCAGGTTTTCACTCCTTTCCTAAAGGACAGCAACTCTGTCTGCAGGCGTAGCTCTATCGGGAGGAGGTTCCACAGGACCGGAGCGGACACCGAGAAGGCCCTCTTTCTAGTGCCAGAGAGATGCACCTCTCTGGCTGATGGCACAAATAGAAAACATTTAGAAGACATTTAGAACAAATAGAAAACATTTTGAAGACATTTTTTAAATGATATGCTGCAATATTTGTAACAACCTCTCCCTTGATAGTTAAGATGTGGTGTTCTTCACCCTCTTCTCATGATAGGTATCTAACAGGAGATCAGTTCTCGAGTGAGTCCTCATTGGAAGCTTACGCCCGCTGTCTGCGCATGGGATGTCGCTGCATTGAGCGTGAGTGCAGTTCTCTCTCTCTCCAATCGCAGAACTGGGGAAATATGCCTTGCATTTGGAAGTGCTTTTGTATTAGGAAGGGGCTCACAGCTCATTAACAGAACACATACACTTTATATGCAGAAGGTCCCAAGCACCATCTGTGACATCCTCAGCTTAATGGAAAAGATCTCTGTGAGGCACATAGTACAGCCACTGCCAAAGTACAGACCAGAGACTCCCAACCCAGTGCTTGCCATACATTTTGACGACAGCTCCCATGGATTCCAGCCAGCATGGCCATTGATCATAACTGTATAAATTGCAGTCCAGAACATCTGGAAGGAACCGGGTTGGTAAAGCTGGAGTAGACAGTGCCAGACTTAGAAGGACCTGACCTGGTAAAAAGCAGACTCCTGGTTTCTCATGCCCCTGCATAGAGCCAGTCCAGCATTTTCAGATCTATAAACTTTTGGAGAAAGTCATTAAACTTAATTTCCTTAACTGCCATTAGCTTGTAGCTTTGGAATGAGAAATGCCTTTTCAGTAGTGTTATATTGATAGTCTTACCAATGCAACGTGTGCTATGTTGTACATTGCAGGATTGCTTTGAATTGTTTTTCTTATGGAGCCAATTACACTTAAGGCTATACTTAAGGCTGGTAGCAAGATGGATGTAAGGAAACAGTCATTTTCCTTAAAATGGGATTTATTTCTATCTTGTTTATTAAGACATGACTGTATTGACTTTCATTCCAAAAAATTCCAATATTCCAAACCCACAAAATGCAATAAAATCAAGCAATTAAACAATAAACTACTTAACGAGAATCATTAGGAGTAAGCAACTTGGCTGGTGATCAGGATAGCACTTGGGCAAACAAATCATACGAGAAACAAAGTAAAATAAAAAAGTAAAGATAAAAATGTTGTGGCACCTTAAAAACTAATGGTCTATTTTAACTGCTTGTATTAAAATAAGCAACCTTTAAAGTTCCTCAACAGTTTTGTCTTTATGTTTTGCTTTGTTTTTACTTTTGTTTAATTTAGTTTATTGTTTGATATGTTCTCAGAGACTAACACAGCTACCATCCCAAAAACTACAACAATGAACAAACAAATAATACTTTCGCTTGCAGCAAAAACAACTTAAATTGGAAGCCTGCCTGATCTTAAGGAGGAAATCATTCCTGCTGTGGCAGAGGTGGTTGTTGACTATCACACAGCTTTCTATGCTGGCCTCTAGATTTTGTGTTTACCAAAGGTTTCTTGGTGTGCTGTGGTCCATGGGGTCACAAAGGGTCGGATGTGACTGAACAATAAAGATTTCTTGAGCTGTCACCCCACCTACTTCATGCTAATAGACTCCACATGTTTCAATTGGTATTGGTTTAGATTTTGTTTTTTCTTCCTTTACTTCCTCCTAAGTTGACTGCTGGGATGGACCTGATGGGATGCCAGTAATTTATCATGGGCACACATTAACAACCAAAATCAAGTTTTCTGATGTCCTAGCCACCATCAAGGAGCATGCTTTTGTGACCTCTGAGTAAGTAAAATGAGAATTGCAACAGTCTATCCTTTTTAGAATTTACCTTACCTCTTCTCAGATGTTTGAACTGTAGGGATCTAGATCTCTACACATGAAAGATCAAGGACTTATCTCTGTTACTCATATATGCTTACTCCTGTTCCTTTGGATGCAGAATTGGATTTTATTTTATGTGAACCACCATCAAAGTGCTGTTGTTTATGATGGTGCTTCAAAAAGAGGTTGCCAGTATACCGCTCTGGCCTGCTGGACTGTTTTATAGTAATTTTTAGACTAATAAAATCAAATGTCAAAATAAATCCAGAAAATTGAATAAATGACACAATTTGAGCAAATCTGAATAATCCTTCTTACTTTGCATTTGTACCCTTTCAGAAATTATGTTACACAAGATGCTTTTCTAATAATAAAAAGATTTCATAAGACTTAAGGAGAATATGGACACACTCACTCCAGCTGGTGGAAAGCTTTCCTTGCAACTCCTCTGATGTAAAGTAGTGTTGAGAAGTTTTGATAGGTTGTGTTTGTTCAAGTGATTTGAAGTATTTATTTTGTTTGCACTAAAACTGGGATTCTCAGAAGGCTGGATTTTGCACTTATTACAGTATTCTGTGTTTTTTTGTACTTGGATAGAATAGTAGCATACATACTGCAGTTTTCATTTCAGAATGATGTTAAAAGAAATGCGCAGAATTGGCAGAATTTCAAGTGCAGAAGTGGCAATTGAAATGCCTTGCAAGAAACAGAATGATTTGGGGGTGGGGAGCGGGGATGAATAGACAGATCCTATACAACTATGATGAGCAGCAAAGTTGTTACAATTAGGGAAGTCTGATGAGTCCGGGTGGTACAGTGGTTAAACTGCTTATTTCAGTAAAAACTGCTGACATTGTAAATACAGTCCTGGTAGGGCTCAAGGTTGACTCAGCCTTCTATCCTTCTAAGGTAAACTGAGTACCCAGCATGTTGGGGACAAAATGCTAATTATCTTGTGAACTACTCAGAGAATATACTAAGCACTATGGGGAGGTATATAAGTGTAATTGCTATTATTGCTATTGCTAAATCTAATCTGGCCTTAAGGGAAACAGGTATGTTTTTGTTTACTTCTCAGCTATCCTGTTATCCTGTCAATTGAGGATCATTGCAGCATTGCTCAGCAGAGGAACATGGCTCAGAACTTTAAGAAGGTCTTTGGGGACATGTTGCTGACAAAACCAGTAGATATCTCTGCTGATGGGCTGCCCTCTCCAAACCAACTGAAGAGGAAGATCCTCATAAAGGTAAGTCCCTTTTGTAGGGGATTTGAGAGATGAGGACTTCACCTAAATGGAATGTGGATTCTGTTGTACTTGGTCATATAGATTTCATGGCATTGCAACTTCTAACCCTTCCAGTTTCCCCACATATAGTCTAGGGTTAGTTGACCTGTGATTTGTACATCAGCAATTAAACATGCGTAAACAGAGATATTGTAAATCCCCTTTTTGTTGTAAGGTATCTAATGACGCAAAACTATACTTGCAACTTTTCTTTATCTATATATTACAATCAGTATAGCTTGTTTTCATTTTAAATAGCTGGTGTCTAACCAGGTAAGCACATATGTGTTTGCAGCTATCTTGAGCAGAGAAAAATAATGTGAAGAACACAGAATCCCACTTATTTCACTACAAAGAAATATACTTTTCATCCAGCCAGAATAAATAATCTTTCCCCTTCTCCATACTCTGCAAATTCTCTGTACACCCTAAACTTTTGCTTGCAGACTATTGGCAAATGGGGCACTGCAGAGGGTAGGAGCAGATATTGGGTGCCATGAAAAGTTGCAGCAGTAGCAAAGAAAGAGCTAATTCTGCTAGCATTATACACTCAAATGTTTTGCTGGCATTTGACTCTTCCACATTCCTCCTTATTCCATGTTAAATGAAACCTGAGGTGGGCTTGGGGAGGTCTACATAAGGCCAGTCGCTAGTCTGTTCCCTTGAATAAGTATTGTAAACTATGCCAGAATTAGAAATTAGTAGCAGCTGCCTCTCTCTTACTACATACCTTGATAAATTTTACTCAAGTCATGTTCTTTGTCTCTGCAAGAACTTTCAAACTCAACTGTGTTAGGACTGTTGAAGTATCTTACACATGTTTGTCATAGAATTCTCTGTCAGTGTGTTTGACCATTCTGATGCTCTGGACTTGAACTTCTGAGAAGTCCAAGCCAGCATGGTTGGTGGTAAGGAGTTGTGGATGTTTTGGTCCAAAAGCATCTGGACCTTTGCCCCGTTTTCCACATTCCTTCCTTAGATGTAGCAGAAAAGTAGTTTACACCACCTGTCTGTCTGTCTGTTTGTTTGTTTGTTTGTTTAGAAGAATTGACATATACCTCCTCTCATTGCAGCACAAGAAACTGGCTGAGGGGAGTGCTTACGAGGAAGTGCCATCATCTGTGGTGTATTCAGAGAATGATATCAGCAACTCAATAAAAAATGGAATTCTCTACCTGGAAGACCCAATCAATCATGTGGGTTTATTTATAAAACTCCTATGTAATGCCTAATAATATTCAGCAGTGCTATAATTATTTTTTGATGGGCTGGGAGCAAGAAAGCTGGATAAAATATCAACCACCAGTCTACCTTCATTTAAAAAAAAAAGATGAATTGGTTGCAGATATACATTTGACCTTGGAAGTAAAGATATTGGTGAATGAAACAGGAAGATATGGTATGTTTCATAGCTACTTAATTCAAAGTTTAGTTTCTGTAGATCTGACTAGTTAGTGGAGAGCTATTCCAAAGGCTTCACTGAATATATGGGTCTTGGAGGAAGCAAAATATTGTGAGAAAGCACCTCCCAGATAAAGGAATAGCAAGAAAGATAAGATGGTATTGTTTTAACAAGCAGAAGACTTTGGGACATATTACTGAGAGCTTGAATTATACTTATCCCTAGGTGCTTCTTGGTCATCATTGTATCTTACGGTCTTGAATATCTTGTGCTTGACAATAAATTCTAGACCAGTGGTTCCAAGTTTCCCCAAGAAGGGTGGGATATAAGTTTAATAAATAAATAAATAAATAACGTGTGGGATATAATGAAAAAGCTGAGTTTTGAACTGCACTTTTTCATGAGATTTTGTCCACCAAATTACCTTGTGCTTTAGCCCCATCCAAGATTGAGATTTCAATGTGTGGGAGATGCTTTAGGACACATACCAGAGAGAGATTGGAATGTAAACTAATTTCAGTTGGATGAGATTCCACATGTGGGGAGGTTAATAAAAAATAATTAAAAAAACAACCCAGAGTGTGAGGAATTTTACTTCCTCATTCACCATGGAAGTCCAGGGGAAGGGCCTCACAGAATGGACCTGTGAGTAGAAGCAGGCCATTAGGGCCAAACCAGGTTAAGTTTTCTAATTTTTGTATGTATTCTGTAAATGACTGGATTGTAAGTCTGATTTCCTATGCTATATTCATTTCTTTAATTCACTTAAATAAACTTCATAAAATATATGGTAGATCCTTTGTGTCTATTGAATTAGAATAAAAGGGGCTGACTGGACCATGCAGGCAGTGGTGGGATTCAACAGGTTTGCCCCAATTTGCCAGAACTGGTAGCAGAAATTCTGGCTGGCCCCGCCCATCCAAGTTTTGAAATAATGCAGGGCTTTCCACCTGGCCACGCCCAGCATACCACACCCACAGAGTAGGTAGTAAAAAAATTTAAAACCCACCACTGCACACAGGCCACATTTTGCTTCCTAATCTGAGTAATCTGAGCCCTGCCCACTCAATAGCTTGAGGCCACATGGAGTCATAGTGGAGTTCATAAGGGCTGAGTTGCCCCACACAGTGGTGACAGACACAGATGGTAAGAAGGGAGAGGGTGAAATTTCTAGTTAAAGAGACTTTGTCACATGGGACACGCCTCATGGGGGACTTCAATGCCCAGAAGCCTAAGTCAGTACATTGATTGATCACTGTGCTTTGGTGAATTGACTTAGGCTTTCGGTAATTGAAATCCAAAAACCAAAGGTTGGGAAACATTGTTCTAGACCCAGTAGAAGGACTGAAGATATTTTCAGGATGAATCCCTTATTTCTTTTCTTTCTCTTCTTCCATAGTAAACCAGTTAGAGGAGTCTTGAATTGCTTTGATCTTAGAAATAGTGCTGCAATATAAATATTGTTCTGGTTTATGTCTTTGCAGGACTGGAACCCCCATTACTTTGTCTTGACCAGTAACAAAATCTATTATTCTGGAGAGACAACAAGTGATTTGGGAAATGAGGAGGAGGAGGAGCAGAAGGAGGTATGTAAAATGAGTTGCCATCAATTTGTAGCCACTTTCAGTCCTCTCAGTCATAAAAGGGTGGAAGTTTGGGAGAAACTTATTCTTCTTGAATCAAAAGTTTGGAGCTTGTAGTGCTATCCAGTGATGGGATGATAAAAAATCTTATACCACTCCCTGACGTCACAGACGTCGTGGGTGTGGCCAACGTCATGACATCATGGGCGGAGACACCGTCATGACGTCATGACGTTGTGGGCGGAGCCTAAAAATAAAAAATTAATTTAAAAAATTAAAATAAAACACACACGTACACACGCACACACCCATCCACCCACCACAACACAAAACCATAAATAAACAAAAGAAAGATATAAAATAAAAATTAAATAAAAATACACCCACCCACCCAAACACCCACCAACCCACCCCAAACACAAACCCCTCACTTAAAAGTAAAACAATACAAAACAGTACTTACCCTTGGAAGCGACCGAGCTCCTGCAGGAGGAGGCGGCGCAGCTAGCCGGGCAGCCCAGGGCCTTCCGGCTGGAACCCTCAGCGGGCGGCCCTGGGCCTCGGCGCTCGGCAACGGCCACAGGAAGAGGAGGCATGCCTAGCCGGTTGCTGGCGACCGAGGCCGGTTAAAGGAGTACCCAAGCCAATGGGACGGAGGCGAGCAGCGATCACCAGCAAAAGGCTCGCCCTCCACCTGGGAAGTCCTGCACGCGCGCGCTGCCCACCTCCTCCCCCCCAGCCACCCAGCCAGCAGCCAGGGGCTCCCCGCTATGGCGCCACCCCCCCCCCCCGACGAGCGCCCAGTCTGACGGCAAGCTGGCTGGGTGGGTGGGTCGGCACCCCCCCCTGCCAGCCCGCCGCCAGAAGTTCGAAAAAGGTAAAGATCGCGGCTCGACTGCGGGGGTTAGCTGGGATCCCGAGGGTTTTCCCCATCGTCGCCTAACCCCCGCAGAGCTGCCCACGCGCACGCCCGAGGATTCGAAAGGGTATTCCTACCCTTTTGAATCCTCGGGCGTGCACGCGGACGGCTCTGCGGGGATTAGGCGAGGATGGGGGGAACCCTCGGGATCCCAGCTAACCCCCGCAGTCGAGCCGCGATCTTTACCTTTTTCGAACTTCTGGCGGCGGGCTGGCAGGGGGGGGTGCCCACTATTCAGCAGGGGAGGGAGCGCCTTCTGCCTGGGGGGGGGCGGCGCGAGCGGTGGGGAGGGGGGGGGCAGCGAGCGGGGGGGGGGGCGGGCGGCGATTTTCTTCTTCGCCCCAGGCGGCTCAACGCTGCGCGACGCCACTGGCGCATGCGCACTGAATTGGAGCCATTTTGGCTCAAATTAAATTTTTTTTTTTTCTGCCGGTGAGGCGTCCGATCCGGACGCCTCAAAACCGATATTACCCTCCCGGAGACCCCTCCGGAAATCCTTATAACGGTTCTGTGGATCCGTTCAGAACCGGTAACATCCCATCACTGGTGCTATCTGAAGAGGTGTTTAGCTGAATCTCTTTGGCTAGAATCAGAATTGGACTTTTGCTCAAGGTAAAACATGATATTCACATTAGATCTTATTCACATCAACCTGTGTTGAAAGTCAAAGCTAAATTAGGTTGAGAGTGATTAGGGCAAGACCCTCCTCATCCTTTCTGTTTGCAGAGCAGAAGAGCCTTGGTGCAGATGCGCTGGCTATGGCTTTTAAACTAGGAAATGGAAAATATGGAATCCATCACCTTGAGAAAAGTGATTTAGGATGAGTTTTTGAAGTACAGTTTATTAATACATTATATGAGCTTATGGACAAGGTTTACAAAGTTATAATTGTACTACAATTATAGTCTGCAACAGTCTGGCCAGGTTATCCTGCTATGGTAATACAGTCAAACCTCGCATAAAGAGCGCCTCGCTTAAAGAAAAACTCACTTAAAGAGCAGAATTTTCTCTGAATGTTCACTTCACTTAACAAATAAAACCAACCAAAACTTGCTTAACAAATAAATCAGGGTTCACAATCCCCCCCACAATTGGTCACTTTCAATGGTGTTTCGCTTAAAGAGCAAACTCGCTTAAAGAGCAATCCTGTGGAACGCATTATGCTCTTTAAGTGAGGTACAACTGTATAGTAGACCATACTGCCAGCAACTCAACACCAAGTGTCAGGCAGTGGTTAACCTTGAGGAAGAACAGCCTTGGGTGCCGTAGTCCACAGGGAAGAATGATGGTCCCCAAGTGGATTAAATCCCACTTTAATCCATCTTGATGGAGGGCAGCAGGTTTATCAATAATGGCCTTGGTCTGATGATGACTTTGCATGCCAACATTTTGAATTGTAAGTGATGTGTTTTAACTCTTTTAGACTGTAAGCTGCTCTGAGTCCTCGGAAAAGGGTGGGGTATAATAATAATAATAATAATAATAATAATAATAATAATAATAATAATAATAATAATAATAATAATAATAATAATAATAATAATAATAATAGCTCAAGACCAGAAAGTGACTTGCAGAACTGGATCAGTGGTATTGGGGTCATGCTGTGATGCATAAGGCACATGAAAGGCCACTGCATTATATTTTCAGGGCAGTCTTCATGGCTGATCGCCATGAGGATCACAAATATTTGGATTCGGGGATGGGGAGGAGAAGAAGGAGACAGAGATGGAGAAGGAGGAGAATTGTTGTTGCTCTTGCTGTTGTTGTACTACAACTTCCCAAACCTCTCTCAGGCCATGCTGATTGAGGGATTCTTGAAAGTATAATTCAAGAAAGTAACTTTTGTAAAACTGCTTATACAACTTCTAAAATTTATATGTACAATGATATAAGTGCAATGCTTACAATAATATCTGCACCACCTATTGAATTGTGGGGGTTGCAGTTCTGCCCTTTCAAATATGTATGTGTCACCCTGTATGTGGGGACATTATGGTGCACTGAGGATGAGTTCTGAGCCCTTTTACTACAGTGGTCCCGCTGTGCTGAATTCTTAATTTGATCACCTTCATTATGAAAGGAGATGAAAACAGCAGCAGTAGGTAGAGGGAAAGGAGGAGAAAATTGAGTTGCAGAAGGGCATAATTGTTTACAGTGTAAATTTCCACAGGAAATCTAGTTGGCAAACCTACTTTTTGATTTATCCTCTAGGTGAACAACAGCGCTGAACTCCACTCCACTGAGAAGTGGTTCCATGGCAAGCTTGGAGCAGGACGTGACGGGCGCCACATAGCAGAGAGGCTGTTGACAGAGTACTGCATTGAGACAGGAGCCCCGGATGGCTCTTTTCTGGTACGAGAGAGTGAGACCTTTGTTGGCGATTACACCCTTTCCTTCTGGTAAGACTCCCTTAGGTGTGAGGTCTTATTTTTTGCCAAGTAGATCTATAACCATTGAGTGCAAATTGACAGCTCTAGGCATTTATTCTAATTTTGCACTTTTAGGCAAAGGGTGGCCCTCTCGATGCCCTTGGATTGTGGCTCCCATCACTGATGAGGAACTCTGGGAGTTGGAATTCAGCAGCATTTAGAGTCCTGCCCTTTGGCCCAGTGCACTTGCATCTCTTAAGGAAACTTACTTGTGCTGTTTTAATTCATATCAGAACAGGAAGAGAATAGCTGATGGTCAAATGCATAATCTGCATGAATTTATAGTAATAGGTTATTCTGTTGTTACTGTAGCATAGGGGTGCCCAAACTTTATGGGCTGTGGGCCAGCCACGTGGTTCCTCCCACCAGAACCAGAAGCAAATTGCACCCATGCATGTGCAAAACACTGCTGTAAATGCACCCACGGCTGTCATAAACACATTTTACTTTCACTTCCGGAGGGGTGAGGGTGGCATAGGCTGGATAATTTTGCACTATGGGCCAGATCTGGCCCACAGGCCATAGTTTGGACACCCCTGCTGTAGCAGGTCCTGAAGAGTTTTCTTTATTTGGTCTCACACCATTGTAGCAGATGGGAGCTTTATCATCTAGAACAGGGGTGGCCAACTTTGGTGCTCCAGCTGTTTTTGGAATTCAGTTACCAGAAGCCCAAGCGAACACACCTGCTGATCTGGGCTTCTGGCAATTGAAGTCCAAGAACAGCTGGACCACCATGGTTGGCCACCTCTGATCTAGATCAGTGGTTCCCAACATGGGGCACATGCTCCACAAGGGGACTTCAATTCTGAGAAGCCTAAGTCAGTACATTGGCTGATCAGTGCTTTGAGGAATTGAAGTCCAAAAACCAAAGATTGGGAAACACTGATATAGAGGATTAGGTTAATAAGTAATTAATCAAGATAAAATAAAAACAGCTAACTTTTTCAGAGTCATTCAAACAAGGAGAGGCAGTTTGAATTTCATCTTGAATACCCAGCCCTGATAAGCATTCTCCATCACACTTGCAGCTTATTTGCTACAAGCTTTGCACAGTCTTATCTTCTATTTGCAGCCCTTTTGCACACTCTTAGCTTCAATTTGTGTGCCTTTAAGAGTATTTGGCAAGATGTTTTCCGATTTCTGTCCTGAGTGATAGAGTTTTATTCTCATCAAACACACCCACAGAAACACGCATGCCAGTATTTGCACTACAACCCCCAACTAACATACAAGTCAACATTCTCAAAATCTCCACTCTGCAGATCACCTCTTTTTCAGTTTTGCAGAAGTTCAAGTAAATTTAAGCTGCAGAATAAATACATATCAGAGAGTAAACAAAACAACAACCAGAAAGACAAAAAAATGTTGTGGCACCTTAGAGACTAATGCCTGTATTTGAATGTTAGCTTTCATGGATCAAGTCCACTTCATCAGACTCTCTAAGTTAGTCTCTAAGGTGCCACAACATTTTTTGTCTTTTTGGTTGTTGTTTTGTTTACTCTCTGATATGCTTGCACAGACTAACATGGCTTTCAAGAATAAGGGTTGGGAAAGGCACATTTGCTCATAGCCCCCACTCTTCTGATTATGTTTAGTTTTGAAACACACCACCTAAACCTGGTTGGCGCAGTGGTAAAAAGTGGCAAGATTACCTCCACTTCTTCCAGTGGGCACAGGGACCCTTTTCAAATTAGAAAGAAACAGGGGCATTGGAGGGAATGGTGTGGGTCATTCTGTAAAGGCATCCATAGTCCTGGAATCTGTTTGTAACCCTTGTATGTGTTGGCTAACTCTAACTATAACAGTACAGGCTTCTCAACAAAAAACCCTATAAGATAATTAGAACTGCATAGTGTCGGTCCTTTGATTACACTACATCACACACAAAAATATTGTCTGCTACTTGGTCTAATCCATGTGTCCTATACCAATTCAAGTGTGGTGAATCTAAATCTGAAGTCTGATTCTGCCTCAGACATCAAGATCTCAAGTTAGCAAATCTTACCCTCTCAGTTAGGTTCTTGCATTGATCATGTGGGTAATATTTGCCACAAATATAGCAAAAAGTATCAGGTTTATTAACACAGCTGCACCTACTCAGCTTTAGCTCAAAACAGACTCACTATGGCCTAGCTGTACTATCCAATAAGATGGTTTCACATTAGAGACAAGTCCTTGGTCCTTCATGCCTTGTATACTTATTTCCGATGTCAGCTCACTGACTTGCCCAGACATGCCTGGCCACTGCTGAAACATGCATGCCACCAGGGGACATGATTCAGCAGAGGTGGCAGCAGGCATATTTCTCATGTAAAAATACATTACCCAACTACTGACCATTTGAACAACTAGAACATGCCTTAAAATCTGTACGTGATAGACAAATTTTGAGTTGAGATTTGGATTCAGCACACTCGATATCATGTAAAGCACAGTAGCAAAATCTTTGTTGTGCAGTGTTATTATTAGCTCCTCTTACTGCTGCTGCTAGTGTTTTATTATGAATATTATGGTATGGATACTGTCATGGTCTTTTTTTGAATAGTAGCTGTGTTAGTCTTTGTTTCAAGCATATCAAAGAAAAAACAAAAAATGTTGTAGCACCTTGTGAGCTTTCGTGGATCAAGTCCACTTTGTTGTCATGGTCTTATGATTATCTGACACTATTTGTTTTTGCTGTATGATATTTGTCATTTGGGTCATTGGGGTGTGTGTGATTTTATTGTTACTTTATTGTACAGTTGTACCTCGCTTAAAGAACATAATGTGTTCCACAGGATTGCTCTTTAAGCGAGTTTGCTCTTCAAGCGAAACACCATTGTAAGTGACCAATTGTGACTTTTGGTGGTGGTGGTGGGGGATTGCGAACCCTGACTTATTTGTAAAGCAAGTTTTTGGTTAGTTTTATTTGTTAAGCAAAGCGAACATTCAGAGAAAATTCTGCTCATTCCTTTTGATTGAACATTTTACATGATTGTAAGCTGTCTTGGGTGGTGCTTGTACCAGAAAGGCAGGGTATAAATGTAAGCAAACCAAAAAGCATATGATTACACTGTTAAGTCTCTTTTTATTTTTCTTCTATGTAGGCGCAACGGGAAAGTGCAACATTGTCGTATCCATTCCCGGCAGGATGCTGGCAGTCCCAAATTCTTCCTCACCGATAACTTGGTGTTCAACAGTCTTTATGACCTCATCACCCACTATCAGCAGGTCCCACTCAGGTGTAACGAATTTGAAATGAGACTGACAGAGCCCGTACCCCAGACCAATGCTCATGAAAGCAAAGAGTAAGATGATGAATGAAAGGAGGATTAACTGTCATTCTTCTGCCCTTTTACCTTCATGGGGATTCTAGCAGAATTGTTAGCTAAGAAGCATTTCCATTGAGATCGGATTGTGGTACAGTAATACCTCGGATAACGCTAAGACTTGGTTCCACAAGTCTTGGTGTTATCTGATTTTTAGTGTTATCCGATCCATGTTAAAATTCTATGGGATGGATCGGATAACGTTAAAGCTCCATAGAGATACATTGTAACCGCACAGGCTTTAGCGGTTGTTATCCGATCCATCCCATAGGACCTTAACGTTATTCAATCCAATTCTCCTCCCCAGATTGCTTAATGTTATGCGATTTTAACGTTATCCGAGGTAAACGTTATCTGAGGTATTACTGTATAGACTGTTGGATGATTTTTGAAGCTAGTTTAAGATGATTTGATAGTTTACAAGCTAAGACATTAACTGATTCATTTCCAGAAAAGTGGCAATAATTTAGCAGTTTTGTGTTACTCTCCCCAATATTCACAGCCAGTGCGAATAATCTTTCACAAAAGTGAGATAAATTGAAGCACATTTAAAAAAATAAATTATGGTGTCTCATCAGAGTAATCTGATGTGACACAATAATTTCACAGAGGTCTTTTGATAGAAATTTTATACAACAGTTTAGAGTGCTTAATATTGTCTGTGCCCCTCTTGATTTGATTCTCATTTGAGACATATTTAATTCTAATAAAATCTGGGATTAGACCTATTTCGGATTTCATTTTAGAGACAAAGAGAATGGGATTTCTTGAGCACTTGACAAGAACTTGGGCTGACTTACTGGTATAGCTGAAAAATAGCTATTAATTAAAGCGATATCTTGCTTTTCTTTGCATCCGCTCAAAGTGGTTTTCTTCCTCCTACTCCCCACACATCCCATTTTATAATCCTGTCAAGTAAATCAGGATGAGAGAGAGAGAGCTCCCAAAGAAATCTAGACCATTGTTCCCCAGTCTTTGGGTTTTGGACTTCAATTGCCGGAAACCTAAGCCAATTTCCAAAAGCACTGATCAGCCAAGACTGAGGCTTCTGGAAACTGAAGTCCAAAAACCAAAGGCTGGGGACACTGATCTAGATGGTTTCAGAGCTAAAGAGGAAACTGGAGACTGAATTTCCAAAAATTCTTTTCATTACTGTAACCAAGACACTACACCAGGGGTGCCCAAACTACGCCCTGAGGGCTGTATATGGCCTTGATGCCAATTCATCCGGCCTGCGAAACCCTCATTGCTCCTGGAAGCTGAAGTAAAATGTGCCTGTACAGGAACCGTAGGAAATAAAAGGTGGCTACCAGAGTTGAGAGACACAGCTTGGCCTCACCACTGCAGCTCGAATCCTGTTCTACACCTGTCCTAACCTTAACTTCGGCTATGCTAACCAGGATCTGCTTGATGCAGATGAAATCTCTGATAACCATGGCCTGAATCAGTTGTAAATCCCAAGAAGATAAAACCTTTTGAATCAATGGGATTTCCATAAGTATGGACTCTTCAGTAATTTATTTAATGGGTCTTCCTCATATGGGACTAATAATTGGATTGAGGTCAGGGTCTTCCCCTGGAATTAAGAGTCTATTTTTTCCAGAGTTCAAGGCTGCAGGAGGGACTATATGAGACCTGCTTCTGATCTTTGAACTATAGGAGCCTTATATGGGCCCAGCAAAAGGGAAATCATGGTTTATAATAGTCTTGTCATCCAGTATCTAGGATGAAGTCTTGGCACTCAACTGATGAGCAAATAATATGATCAAGTGCTTTGTTCTTGGATGAAATAAGTGTATTCCTAGTGTCCAACTATTTGATAACTATAAACAAGAATGCTGTCTGAAATTCACTTATAACACAGTATTTCCCCCCACACCCCAGATGGTATCATGCTAATCTCACCCGAACTTTGGCTGAGCGTATGCTGATGAGGGTGCCAAGAGATGGAGCCTTCTTGGTGCGCAAGAGGAGTGAGCCAAACTCTTATGCCATCTCTTTTCGGTGAGTATGTTGGGTCCCAGATACTGTAGGTTTGGTACCTAATAAGAATGCCAACATTCCCCCAGAATGGATGGGGGAGATTCCCACCACCACCACCTTGCATGTGCTACATTTTTAATCCATTATGCAATTATTGTCTGGGAAGTTTGCCTTTTTTTGTTTAATTACTTCTCTGCTGGTATTTTATTCCTTAGGGCAGAAGGGAAAATCAAGCACTGCCGAGTGCAGCAGGATGGGCAGACCGTCATCTTGGGTAACTCAGAATTCGACAGCCTGGTAGATTTGGTTAGCTACTATGAAAAGCACCCGCTGTATCGCAAGATGAAGTTGAGGTATCCGATCAATGAGGAAACACTAGAGAAGATTGGGACAGCGGTGAGTGGGTCATAAGGTCTGGTGTGGCTTGTGGGCAGAGTTGCCCAGCTGTGGTGAATTTGGGAGGTCTGGTTTCTCTGGCAAAAAGGGGTATTGACTGCTTCTTATCTCCTGTGATCCTTGCAAGAGAAGCTTATTTAACAAGATTTATCCTTTTTGTTTCCTCCTCCAGGAGCCAGACTATGGTGCTCTCTATGAGGGACGGAATCCAGGATTTTATGTAGAGGCTAACCCTATGCCAACCTTCAAGGTATTTTCCTAATACCTTTGAGAATATCAAAAAATTATAGTGAACCAAGTGGAGATCCATGAATATGTTTTGCAAATCAATCTTGTGAAGCATTTGGGTCGTTCAGTTAAAAATTGAAAACCATACAGGCAACAGTTTGGGCGCTAGTGCATTCTCACTATGGGGATGGATTCATGAATCAGTGGAGAGAGGCTGTTTTATTATCAAAATAGCACAGCAGAGGAGGTGTCACGTACCAGCCGGCCCCCTCTGCTCTGGAAACCTCTTTAACCAAAGCCCCCAGAGGGCGGGCTGGCCGGCAATAAAACTTTACAGCCCTTAGCTGTTTCAATTCACAAGGAGGTTTAAACAGGTAGCACGTTCAGAGGCTTTGTGTGTGAATGCAATGCTTCTCTTACCCTTTTAGTCCCATGAAGATACGTTGCTCAAGCAAACGATGGTATATTGGTCAGGTTCATAAAGCATAAAAGTCAGTAGCATAAGTCAGTAGCATAAGTCAGTCCAGCAAACAGAGTTACAGTCCAGGTTTGTTAGGTAACCATTTTGAAAAGAAGAGAAAATCCCACACAATAGCCTGGGTCTTAAGCCATTGAGAAACAGATACGAACTAACTAACTTCTCTGCAAAATGGGGAATCTGCAGTCAGGTGATTTAGCTTTAGCCAATCAGGTAACAGAGAATACCTTTCTCAAAACAATGGATTGTTTACATCCATGTGAAGATATAACACGCTGGGAACACAGAAACACTATAATGTCAACAAGGCATCTCGTGATAGTCTTGTGAGACATACAGAAAGGACAAAAGATTTTTATGAGGCCTAGCTGAATAATCAACTGCCTCAAGCCTTGGGAAGCATGAGAAAATGTGTTGTTTCCTGACAGGAGGTACAAAAGATGTCTGTGTACACCTGTGTGCACACACACAAGCCTTTAGTGCTACATTCTTGATCTGGACCCAACATCCCTGTCGTCTCTTTATAGATATTTTAAAAGAATGAAGAAGCGTTCGTGTCTTTCTATCACAATCTCTATTTAATCTCTAAATGTCTAGTGCAGGGATTCTCAACCTGCGGCCCACAGGCCGGGTGCTGCCTATGGTGCCATTTCATGTCACCCCACACTACCTCCACCACACCAGGAAGTGCCATGTGGTGGAGGAAGGGCAAAATGGCAGTCCGGCCACCGGAGCTATCTGAGGGAGTGTGACCTGGCCCCTGGATTTAAAAAGTTGAGAACTCCTGATCTAGTGTACTTAAATAAGACAGCATTCACATAGCATTCTGAGATAGAAAAAAGAGTACTCTTTCCTTGAGATCCCTGGACTCAGGTAATAGGAATAATCTGGGGTAATTAGGCTGCTGCTGGTAATTGGCAGTGGCAGAAGAAGTGCCCAACAACATTCTGACCCATCTCTTTCATTGATCCCTTTTTGCACCTGCAAAATGTTTGCAAACATTAATACAGTAAGAATACTGTTATGACTTTTTGATGTTATTTGTACATGGAGACTGCCTAAGTATGACTGAAGGGATAAGTGAATCACAATAATAGGCATCTGGAGGTAGGCAAATTCTCTATCAAGCATAGTTTGTTCCTGTTTTGTGTTTGTTTTGTCCCTGTGCTCCTGCGTATTACAGCTTTGATCATATCAGAGTTATTTTCAGGTGGAGAATGATATGTACGCATACAGGGAGTATTGTACAATCCCTCAGAAGTAATAAGGAGCCCTGGTGGCACAGCGATTAAACGGCTGTCCTGCAACCAAAAGATTAATCCTGACCAGGGATCAAGGTTGACTCAGCCTTCTGAGGCCAGTAAAATGAATATCCAGCATGTTGGGGGGAAATGCTAATTGTGAACCACCCAGATAGTGCACTAAGCACTATTGGGCAGTATTTAAGTGTGATTGTTTTGCTTTGCTAACCTTTTTAAATATATATATTTTGAACCACTTCAGTTTTTGCAGTGACCGCCTAGCCTCATTTCCCTTTTATTCTTTGTTTTGCTTCTAGTGTGCTGTCAAAGCCTTATTTGATTACAGAGCACAAAGGGAAGATGAACTCACCTTCACAAAAAATGCTGTGATTCAGAATGTGGACAAACAAGAAGGAGGCTGGTATGTATTCTATAGTTCTCATATATGCATTTTGTAGAGAGGAGAATCTCCTAGAAATTGAGTCTCCAAGTAGCTAGAAATTATTCCCCGTCTACTCCAGTTCTCATGGTTGCTTGTAGAAGATTGCTTCAATATGCAAGTTACAGGGTTGTAATCTATGCATATACTTCATATTTAGGGGCCTTAGTGGGTTAGTGGTTAAGATGACTGGAAGGTCAGCCGGTCAGCAGTTCAAATCTTGAGTGCTGCACAATGGCGTGAGCTCCTGTCATCTGTCCCATCTCCTGGCAACCTAGCAGTTCAAAAGCAAGAAACTGCAAGTAGATAAATAGGTACCACTTCAATGGGAAAGGTAACAGTGTTCTGTGTACTCTGGTGTCTAGTCATGCCTGCCACATGAGCACAGAAATGCCTGCAGATACAGACAGTGCTGGCTTTTTGGCTGAAAATGGACAGACCTGACTCATTTTCGAGCATGGGAGATCTTCACTTTTATACTTAATGTTTAAATTAAAAATATGTGTTTGGTAGCAGACTCACATCTGGGAACATCAGTTTGTTGTCAAATAATAGCCAATAGGAAAATAGCCAATAGGGGGTTAAATTTGAAGGACATACATTTCCCTTTCGTTCTCTCCTCCTAACACTTGAATCCATCTCTGTCACTTGGATCATTGCCAAAACCTTTGGAACTTACTGATCATAACTTTATTGGGTTATGGATCTTTGCTTTAATGTATAAACCATACACCTTTAAACATATTTCTAATTGATTTTGACTCTTTTAAATTATGTTTTTTATAGCCAGATACTTAAACCACTGAGCTATCCAGCAGTTCTTGGATGTGGAGTGGGAAATAATTATTTTAATAGCTATATAATAAATTAACTAGTTCAATACAGTCAAACCTTGCATAAAGAGCGCCTCGCTTAAAGAGCAACTCGTATAAAGAGCAGAATTTTCTCTGAAAGTTTGCTTCACTTAACAAATAAAACCAACCAAAAACTCGCTTAACAAATAAATTGGAGTTCACAATCCCCCCCCCCCCATTGGTCACTTTCAATGGTGTTTCGCTTAAAGAGCAATCCTGTGGAACGCATTATGCTCTTTAAGCGAGGTACAACCATAACTTGTACTTCTCCTAGAGCTTAGGTGTACTGACCCACCCCAGAGGGCATGGTCACCACACAGTGGCACTACACAGAGTCTATTCAAGGAGAGTCCAAAGAGCAAAGTCCAAAGAGCAAGCCAAGGTCTGGGTTACCAGTAATTCAAGCAAGTATCTAGTCCATAGGATGTCCAGGGGCATCATCAGGGTTGGCAGAGAAGTCAGGGTCTAGGCAGGTAAGCTGAGGAGGTATCCAAAGTCAATCAGGGCATTGGTCTTTGCACAGAAGAATTGTACTGACATTTGAATGCTGGAACAAGCTTGCTTAAGAGCAGTGGTGCCCAAACTATTTTTCTTGTGGGCCAGTCCTGCCCCCAACACACAACTGTGGGGGCAGGAGGCGGGCTACTCCCACTGCTGACAGTTTTGATGATGTCATCCCAAGCGCACCACGGGCCTCTCTTAGCACCACACATTTTGACTCTCAGGAGGCTCTGAAAATTTCCCCGAAGCAGCAATCAGCTTCAGCAACGGCAGCTGAGGGGAAAGGACTGAACAAGAGGCTGTTCAGAGCAGCCTGGAAAAAGTGTGATCACTGCTAACGTCAGGTGGTGGGGCGGGGTGGGGGGTGGGGGTGGCGGTCTGTGGTGAGCCTGGATGCTCACTGCGGGCTACATTAATTATATGCAGGGGCCTAATTGGTCCGTGGGCTGTAGTTTGGGCACCCCTGCTTAAGAGCCTTCCAGCTAATGGGTATCAGCTGGGAGCCTTCTTTGGTAATGAGTTCTATCTTGCTTGCGTCTCAACTGGAGCTCCTTTCTGCACCTTTCCTTGGCTGAGGGCTGATCACTGTCAGAGTCAGACTTCTGATCTGACAGGTCATCTGCCTGGGGAAACAGAGTTGTGCCAAAAGCAGGCTGAGATTCCTGGTTCAGGACATTCTCAGGTTCAGCTGCAGGCAGAACTGGACTGGGCATATGAAGTGCCTCCTGATCCAGGTCATCTTCAGAGTCTGACAAGGATTGGATCACAACATTAGGCATCTCAGAAAACAAAACAAAACAAAATATAGCAGTTAGTCTTTAAAGTGCTACTGTGGTTTTTGTTTTATTTTATTATGTTTGTTTTGTTTTGTTTTCTGAGATGCCTGAACCACAGACTAACACGGCTACTATTTAAAAAAATTTAGGCATGTTACTTTCCAGAGTATAGCTTCTAGAACCTTGTACTGGCTGGGAATTTGGGTTTTGTATTCTAGGAAAGCAACTATTTCTTCAAATTTGCAGCCATGTAGAGGCAACATGTGTCTCTGGGTCTTGGATCATCAGGCCCTTCACTAGAAATGCTTTAGCATATGTTATGTATTTCCTAAGAGTCTCATCTGGTTATTTTGCTATGGTAATAGAGTAGAGTCCAGTGGTGGTGAACCTTGGCACGCCAGCTGTTCTTGGACTGAAATTACCAGAAGCCCAAGCCAGTACACCTGCTGATCAGGGCTTCTGGGAATTGAAGTCCAAGAACAGCTGGAGTGCCAAGGTTTGTCACCACAGGAGTAGACCATACTGCCAGGAACTCACTGTTGATAGTCAGGCAGTAGTTAGCTAACCTGACAACCCCGAGGACTAAGTCCACAGGGAAGGATGATGGTCCCCAAGTGGATTAAATCCCACTTGAATCCATCTTGATGGAGGGGAGCAGCTTCATCAATACTGGCCTGGGGCCGATGAGGATTTTATGTGCCAAAAGGGCTCAGGACCAGAAAGTGACTTGCAGAACTGGATCAGTGGTTTGGGTGTCACACTGTGATGCAGAAGGCAAATGGAAGGTACTGCATTCTATTTCTCCCAGGACAATCTTCATGGCTGATTTTTATGATGATCGCCAATATTTGGAATCAGATACCTGTATGGCACTTGAAGCAGCAGCAGCAAAATAGCAGTTTATTTTCTTCCTCATAGAATACACTTGGTTGTCCATCCTATTGCACTCTGCTCAGTGGACAGTTTTTAATGTTTGCATAGTATCACCTGTTTGTATTCTGATTCAATACTTTTTTTAATTTCCAGATTAGAATATTTATTTTAATTTTATGTAGGATATGCAGAGGTCTGAATTTGCATCTCTTTATTCCTGCCAGGTGGAGAGGAGACTATGGGGGCAAAAAGCAGCTATGGTTCCCTTCTAATTATGTAGAAGAAATAGTAAGCCCTACTGGCCTGGAGTTGGAGAGGGAGGTGAGCAATGGGGAAGAAGTGACTGCTGCCAAGGTCCACTTTCTTGTTACTGAAAGTCTTGACATCTGAGCTTATTTTCAATCTGGATCTCAAAATAAACCTTGAGTCCTGAAAGCCAAGCCTTCTCCTGAAACAGCCTTTCTGCCTCTTGAGATTTTCACACATTTTATTCTGTACATCCTATAAATGTCCGAGTCATGCTCATCTTGGAGAACGTGGAGAATGCTTTCAGCAGCTATTCTGAGACTTTGGAACTCTCTGTATTGGACAGGGGCACCCAAACTACAGCCTGCAGGCCATACAGGCATGTTTTACTTCCACTTCTGGGAGTGACAAGAGTGGCATGGGCCAGATGAATTGGCATTGGGGTCAGATCCAGCCCATGGGCCATATTTTGGGCACCCCTGGTTTAAGCAGGGGAAATGGCAGCTTAAAATCTATCTCATCCTGTTGCAAAACAGATTGCAAGGTGTGTTTTACTTCCACTTCCAGTGGGAGGAACCATGTGACCAGCCCGCTGAACCACGTGAGCAGCCCACTGAACCATGTGAGCAGCCCACTGAACCACATGACTGGCCCACGGCCCAAAAAGTTTGGCCACCCCAGTCTAAGAACTCAGCTTCATCTACTCAGCTTTACCATTCTTTTGTTTCAACATTTTCTTTTGCTGCAGCCTTTTTGCCTACCATTTTGTTCCTTTTTTTAATGCACATATGACGTTCATTCAAACCTACAGTCTCTGACTCTTATTTCCTACTTTTAAAAACTCAAGATAGCTATACTATAAGATCTGTGAGTACAATGTTCTGAAACATTTGCTTGCAACATTGGGAAGAAAATTTGTCTTAGAGATGACTTATTTTATATTTACAAGCGATATTTTATATTACAATCACACAGGGCAGTATCTCTAAACTAAGGTGCAGTGTTGCGAGATGGCTTTTCCCCTCAAAAAGTGTCAAATGAAATTATTGTCAACGCCTTGTTTTCCTATGAGTTATTATAACATTTAGCTATTTTAAGCAGAAGCCCAGCCCAGCGGTTCTTTTGGTATGTTGGATGATAAAATATAAAGAACGGAACTAATGTGCTATGAATTTTCTTGTAGGAACAGCTTGATGACAATAGTCCCCTGGGAGACCTGCTTGGTGGGGTCCTGGATGTACCAGCCTGTCAGATAGGTAAGGGTGAGGGCAGGCCAGAACCAAAGAGAAATCATATATTAGACCTAAATGTATTTATCCAGAACACCCATCACTCCCTTTCCTTGTTGCCCTACAAGGTCTCTATTGTAAAGGCTTTGTTCCTGGAACTGCAGCATATGAGAAACACTCCATTGTCCGCTGTGAAGAGTTTACATTAGAGGTGCCCAAACTATGGCCTGTGGGTTGGATCCGGCCTGTGGTGCCAATTAATCCTGCCCAAGCTGCTCTCATCGCTCCTGGAAGCAGAAGTAAAATGTGCATGCACATAATGTGCTGTGTGTGTGCATAATGTGTCATGCATGCACATAATGCTAACATAAATGACCCCATGGCTGTCATAAACACATTTACAACAGCCACAGGTCATTTACAGCAGCGTTATGCACAGGCACATTATGCACATGCACATTTTACTTCCACTTCTGTGTGGGAGGAACCACGTGACTGGCACACTCAACCATGTGACCAACACATGGCTCAAAAAGTATGAGCACCCCTGGTTTACATACTGCTTTGCATGCAAAGTTGCTTGGATCTGCTCTGACTTGGGGGCTGTAGTTTATGCAAGTCTTGTGGATGTGACTTTGGCCCCTGCTTGTGCTGTTAGCAGGGGATGCATTTCAGTTGGTACAGCCTGAGCATGTGCAAAGGATCAGTGGAGAAGTGAAAACTACCACAAGGGAGCTTGGTCCTCTCTGTATGATAACAGCAGCTGGAGAGGGGCTGGCTGAGAGGGTAAAGAGAATGGTGAGCAAGGCAGGATGTCTGCATGCCTAAAGAAGGCAGTAGTAAGACCTTACTTTAAAAAAGAAAGCCTCCTTGAATCCCACTATATTGGATAATTATTGGCTAGTCTTCCATATTCCACCTGGAGTCACTTCGGTGAGTGGGCAGCCTTACAAATTTAAATAATTAATAAATAAATTCCATTTTTGGTGGAGGGCAAAAGAAGAAGGGGCGGCCAAAAATGAGATGGCTAGATGGTATTGTGGACACAATGGGCACAGAGCTGAGCAAGTTGAGGAGGATGGTGGAGGACAGAAGTGCCTGGCGGACAGCGGTCCATGGGGTCGCAAAGGGTCGGAAACGACTTCTAAGTATAATGATGTCATCAATTTGCATTTCCCAGCCATTGAGTCCTAGCAACAATTTTTTTTGGTGCAAAGTCTCATTCGATTATCCATGCTTTCTTGGTAATAACAGTGTTCATCAATGGATCTCCACTCCATTCGGCTAAATGTAGTGCCCTTCATAGTTGAAATTTTTACTGTGCTAGCATTGATAGTTTGTGCAAGCATATCAGATAGTAAAACAAAGTGTCTGATGAAGTGGACTTGATCCATGAAAGCAAACATTAAAATACAGTAGTTAATCTTTAAGATGCCATAACAATTTTTGTTTTGTTTTATTTACTATTTGTCAGTGGAGTTACCCATCCATTAAAGTTATATCACTGGTCTTGGCTTGACACAAATATTTTCTTCCAGTTGAGGTCTGATGATTTGGAAAGAGTGAGTAGCTTATAGTCCCCAGGACCTAATATTTACTGAACTTGTTCATTTTCTTCACAGCCATCCGCCCTGAAGGGAAGAACAACCGCATGTTTGTGTTTTCAATCAGCATGGCATCTGTGCCACGATTGTCCCTGGATGTAGCAGCTAACTCACATGAAGAATTGGTGGACTGGGTGAAGAAGATCCGTGAGGCAGCCCAGACTGCTGATGCAAGAGTAAGATGTACTTTTTCTTTAAACGTAGTATTTAATTCATGTAAAAAACAAAGATCATGGTTGCCACAGGCAAGGACAAAAATTATTTTACCCTAAGGTAATGATGTCATACCTTGGCACTCCAGCTGTTCTTGAACTTCAATTCCTAGAAGCCCTGATCAGCAGGAATGCTGACTTGGGCTTCTGGTAATTGAAGTCCAAGAATACCTGGAGTGCCAAGATTTGCCATCACAGCCCTAGGGTTTGGACTCAGAAGAACAAACTGATTACATAAAGTTGGATTTAACATGGGATGTATTATGTGAATCTTATCCTATGCATTGTCTGGGGAGGGGTTCCTGGGGAGAGTTTCCTCCTGCACTCCTCTTAGAGACACTGAGTAGACCCAACCATGAGAAATGCCTTTATGTTAATATTCCTTAGCATGGGACGCATAGACAAATAGTGGTTCTCAGGTCTTCCTCTGGGATGAGAGTTCTACTCCCACTTAAGTTCCCACGCCAATGTCTCTTTGAAGGTCCACTCTTCTCCATCCCTTTAAACCTCCCTCCTTCATCCTTACTTGTGAAATTGTAGCCAAACCTTGGCTATCCAGGAATCTTATCTTGGCAGATGAAACAGCTCCCAAATCCTCTCTTTTCCCTCCAAAGATGAGGCATTGGTGTCTTTTTAAAAGTTTATTTCAGAAGCATAGAAATCTCCATATGCAAAATAATAGGCATATCGTAGCAAGATACCTAATTAAAAATACTTTCCCCTGACTAATTCTATCATAGTCCATTTTGGACTCACTAAGGTACACTTAATTTAGAAATCTAGAGAAAATAAATAAATGCTAGCTTCTCTCAGAGGCTAAGAGTTTGCTTTGGTTAGTTTTCAGCAAGACTCTTAAAACATGGGCACACCAGCCTCCATCTCCATCTCTAAATTTCCATCTGGTCTCCTTATCAGATGTGTGAAGAGATAAGCACTTTGCTGATCTTGAAGATGGTTTTCAGATGGTCCTCTGATGGTTCTCTTAAACCTCTAAATCTAATATTTAGACATTTCACTCCCCCTTGGAATGTGAATTATGTGGGAATGACTACTTTTTACAGGTGTCTTTCCATAAACAATGGTGCAATGTTTTCCACCCCAGGTGTGCCTCAATCTCAGGGACCCATGATTCTATTTGGTGTCCCTTTACCTTTCTCCTTAGGTCTGGGTTAAGAGTCATGGCAAAGGTTTCTTGTTTGGGTGAAGTGTTCCCTTCCTGGGCTTCCCTTCTCTCAACTCTTACAGGGTTAATGACAGACAATGAACCTGGGATTACCTCCATTCATTCCCTTTTCAGAAGCAAAGTACACATGCTCTGAATCTTTAAGTGATCTCTGTCCTCTAGGGCAGTAACTTAGTGACTGTCCCTCTGGAATGTGAATGGCATTCACTGAGAAATGTTGCATTCTTGCTTTAAACTAAGGGATTCTCAACCTAAGAATCTATTAAACAATATAACTGAATATATAAGAAGTAATTCAAAGAAATGGTATCGTTCCTTGATTTTTCTCATGACATGTATTACCTCTGACAGTGAGGGGCTTCCTGCTCACTCTGTCAAGGTGTCTGTAAGTGTAAGAAAACAAAAATTTCTGGCCCCCTTTTATCCCACTGTAGAATAGTTTACATGGTTTGAAATATAATGAAATCAAGTCCCATGAATTGTCAAAATCATAGTGGAATGTAACTGTCCTGCTGTTTCTGATTTCTGATTCTTGAGCATTGGTTCTGCAGTCAGAAGACCACCTAGTTCAGTGTAGGTTGATCATTAGAGTTTTGGTGTAGAAACTGGACGATTATAGTTCTGATTTTCTTCTTCTGTGTCTAGGCCATACATGAAACTGCCAAAATTCTATTCTATTCTATCTATGTTCGATTTATATCCCGCCCCAATCACAAAGTGCGACTCTGGGCAGCTTACAGACATGTCAATACAATATCAATACAGTAATACCCCGGATAATGCGAGTACCAGATAGCGCTAAAACCGCATAACGTTACAAGATTTTCGGAAAAATCTTGTATCGAATAACGCGATTTTTAACGTTATCCGATACAGTCGCTCTTAGCAGCAGGGTGGCTGGAAAGCTGAACTTTTTTTTACCAATTTTGGGGTTTCTGACCCCCCTCCCGGGTCCAGGGAGGTGGGGAGACCCGATCCAAACTGTTTCCAAAGTTCCCTCACCTCCCTGGAGGCTGCAGCAAGCCAAAATGTCAGGATTCAAATCCCGACGTTCTGGCTTAACAGGGCTTTTTTTAACTTGTGGAACCAAGTCATAATATAAAATATAAATATACAATATAAAAACATTCAGTCAGCATAATATCCATCAATACAATAAAAATATCATAAGACACACTAAAGTAGCACATGGCACATAGCAATACAGTATCACATAGCAATTAAATAATAATAGTTAACTAACAAAAAGTCCTTGCTGCTTGAACGTCCTCAATGAGGGCCAGGCTCAATGTCCTCTATCACCTCTGCGGCTCTTAAAGCCCTCTGACTCTGGCCGGTGGCGAGGGCGCGGAGGAAGTTGTCGGCGTCCTGGGCTCCAGCCGGCGACTCCTAAGCCCTGTGAGCTCACCCTGCAGTTCCCCTTGCCCAACCTAGTGTGAGAAAGATTAGCCAGCATCACAAGGTTGCTGTTACCAGGGTATGCCCAATTGTGGTTAAAAAGTGTGGCAGGTAGAGCCTAAGGACACTACTGTCAGGAATTTAGTTTGTGAATTTGATTGTGTACATGAGTTGCCACAACGAAACTACAGCACTGATGAAAATAAGGATTATACCGTATGAAAAATCATCTCGGTGACATTTAGGAATGCTAGGACTCAATGGCTGGGAAATGCAAATTGATGACATCATTATGCTTGGAAGTTGCCCTGTAAAAACGACATTTTTGCTAGGGGCATCCAGTTGTCGGTGAGCTAGCGACCAAACCGCTCAACCGATCATAGTGATCCAAAGTATGTTAGATAGAGGATAAAATAACCCATGTTCTGGCACTATTAGAATTTTGTTTGAGCTTTGCAAAAAGTTGTTATGACAACGTTTATACAAATGTCCTCGACCAGAATCCTGAAAAAACTCAGATAAAAGGGACAAATCTGCCTGAAATTGACCAAAACTATGTTCCGTGGTTGATAGAGGTTGCTGATTAGGATGTTGGATGGGTTTGCTCATTTTCCAACAGATTTGTTCCTTTCGTTTGAGCACTTTCGTGATGTCGTTCGAGGTTTTTTTTTGTAAACATTGTCATAAAAGTTGTTTCTGACGTCCAACCAAAATTCTAATAGTATCATAACAAAGGTTATTTTATCCTCTATCTAATGCACTTTAGATCACCTCAACCAGTTGTGTGGTTTGGTTTTGTGTGGTTTGTCATTTTTCCGAGGCACCTTTCGAGTTTAAGGATGTCATATTTTTGCATTCCTGGACTTTGGGTCCTAGCATTCCTGAAAGTCACCAAGACAATCTTTCATACGGCATAATCTTTATTTTCATAAATGCTGTAGTTTTGTTGTGGCAACTTGTCAAAAGTACACAATTTTTGTTACATGCCAAACACAGTCAGATCACCCTACCAAAATGTAAGATGTTCATCAAATTCATATCAAAAATACCACAATCGTTGAGGAGGCTCTTTCTGTTCTCATTGAACTCTAAATCTTAGTGGGTAATAATAATTTCATGTCAGAGATTACTCTGGGTTGAAAGGGTTTTTGCTGGAGAAACTCCATTCAGGGGACACCCGAATGAGGCTCCTTTCATGTCCCCCTCGGGTATCGAAACCTGACCTTCCAGTCTCCAAGCTCAGCATTTTAACCACTAAGCAACCAGGGGAACTGCAGCTCACTGGGTGACCTTGGGTCAGATACACGTTCTCAGACTGAGTTTGCTTTCAGATTTGTGGAAGAAAAGCAGACTATAATTGTGACTAATAAACAGATAAATACATGATTATCACCATCAGCAGACCCACTGTCTTTTCTCCCTCGTTGGCAGCTATCTGAAGGGAAGATGATGGAAAGGAGAAAGAAGATAGCCCTAGAACTTTCTGAGCTAGTCATCTACTGTCGCCCTGTCCCCTTTGATGAGGAGAGTAAGTATAGCCTGCATCAGAGAGATTTCTGTATAATGATATGTTGCTTAACCAGAATCAATTACCAAGATCTGGCACAGGTTCAGCCTTGTGATGTGGATTTCAGTTGACCCCAAAGCCCTGAAATCCTGTACCAGCCTATCATCCTCTCTAAATGTCAGTGGCAGTTGCTGATATTATCATAGACAGATCTTCTCAGGTTATTTAGTAACCATGATCATCATTAATGTAGTGTTCAAATTCTAACTTCCAGTAAAATTGAATATACTTTGGTTTTTAGTCATGACTATAGTAGTGTAACTTGTTATTAAAAGAATTAAGATAACAGGAGAATGGAACCTAATCTATACATAGGCTCATTTAAATCTTACCGTATATTCTTCTAGCCCTCATGGCACAGTGGTTAAACTGTAGTACTGCAGCCAAAATTACTAATGTCGTGAGTTCGATCTTGATGGGGATTAAGGCTAACTCAGCCTTCCATCTTTCTGAGGTTGGTAAAATGAGTACCCAGCATGTTGGGGGACAAAAATGCTAATTACCTTGTGAACTGCCTAGAGAGTGCACTATGGGGCTGTATATAAGTATAATTGCTGTTGCTTCTGCTAGGTGAAAGGGTTGCAGGATTGCACCCTTGTGCCACACTCTGCCACTTCTTGCTTTGACTGTACATGTATACAGTACCTATGAGAAGAGGACTGGCAGAGGATGGGACCAACCAATGTAACCCTATTACACACTAGTGTGCAATTCACCACAACCTATAAAACCCATCAGAAAACTAGATATTAAGCTGCACACAGTTAAAGTAGCCCTGTTGAGGTATTTGCCTGAAGACAGGTGAGCTAAAGCTACATAGAGAACAAGAGTGTGCCTGTCACCACACAAGATGGTCTACAAGGATTCATTTTCATTTTTCATTGAATTACAGAGATCTGGAGAGAAACACGGTGGTTGAGGCTTTCATGCACTCTACTAGCCTCACTCCTACCATTTAATCCACCAGTGCTCAATTGAGTAGGACCGGTGTGTAAAGTACACATTCACTAAAATGATAAACTCACACCTGCTTGTAGACATTCTGGAAAATAATTTATCTTGGCTTCAACACAGATCTGTTTTGGAAATTACTGAAGTAGTGAAAATTACTAAAAACAGATTTATCTGCCCCAAGGAGCTGGCAGCTTTTTCTTTTTTCTTTTGGCATATATTGGGACCTGACCAAAGGGCTACTCCGAACCAATGTCTGCTTCATTTCTTCTGTAGAGATTGGCACAGACAGGGCTTGCTACAGGGACATGTCCTCCTTTCCTGAAACGAAGGCGGAAAAGTATGTCAACAAGATAAAAGGCAAGAAGTTCTTGCAGTACAACCGGTTGCAGCTTTCCCGAATCTATCCAAAGGGCCAGCGCCTTGACTCTTCCAATTATGACCCCTTGCCTATGTGGATTTGTGGCAGCCAGTTGGTGGCTCTCAACTTTCAAACACCAGGTGGGTTCCATATTTCACTGAGAAGTTTCTGTATTCAGAATAGCACATCACTGCAGCCAAGTGTAGTTTAGACCAGTGGTTCCCAAAGTGAAGCCCATGTCACACGTGGGGACTTCAATTCCCAGAAGCCTAAGTCAGTACATTGGCTGATCACTGCTTTGGGGAATTGACTTGACCTTCTGGGAATTGAAGTCCAAAAACCAAAGCTTAGGAAGCATTGGTTGAGAGCCTCTCTCTGCACTGCGAGTGTTCAGTATCACATTATCAGTGACAACTCTTTTTAAAAAAAAAATGTGCTTATGGTTTGGAGGCAGTTCATAACACTGCACAACAATGATTTTGCTACTGGTAATAACACATGTGATTTACATGATATCAAGTGTGCTGATTCCAAATCTGAACTCAGAATTTGTCTATTAGATACAGATTTTAAGATGTGCTATAGCTGTTCAAATGATCGGTAGTTGGGTAATATATTTTTACATGGGAACATTATAACAGTTGTACCTACCACTATGCCTGCTGCCACCTCTGCTGAATCATGTCCCCTGGTGGCACACATGTTACAGCAACGGCCGGGCATGTCTGAGCAAGTCAGTGAGCTGACGTCAGAAATAGGTATATAAGGCATGATGGACCAAGGGTTTGTCTATAGTGTGAAACCATCTTATTGGATAGTAAAGCATGGCCATAGTGAGTCTATTTTGAGCTAAAGATGAGCAGGCACAGCTGTGTTAATAAACTAGATAATTTTTGCTACATTTGTGGCAAATATACCCCATGTGATCAACCCAAAAACCTAACTAATAGGGTGAGATTTGCTAACTTAAGATATTGACATCCTAGGCACAATTGAATTTCAGATTTGGATTCAGTGCACTTGATTTAGTATAGGACACAAAGATTAGACCAAGTAGCAGACAATATTCTTTCTTTTTTTGTGATGCAGTTATTTCACCTTTAATTTTAAGGATATTATTCTGGGTATTTTTATTTCATTATTTGTGGAATGTTGTCTCTTGATCTGATTGCCAATTGCTTTCTGGAGGAGGGAAAAACACGTGAATCAAATACAATTCGGCATGTAAACAACTGAGGACAGCAGAGAATATTGATATTGAGTAGATTGGTCACTGAAAAGTTCCTGTGATCCTAAAACATATAAACTAAAAGGTGTGCCTAAGTGTTGTGTGTTTGTTTTCAAACTGTAATGTGCAGTATGGTTGGTAACTGATGTCTTGCTCTGTTGCTCCGAAGGCTTAGTGCCAATGCTAGTGGTAGGGTGAAAATTGCTTCACTTGCTGGAAATGGTATGCTTTACTTTACAGAGAATTTCATTTAGGTTTTTGTGAGCTGGCAAGTTAACATTCCTAGTTGGTAGGGGGCTAGTTCAGAGACAGTGTGATGACCCTTAATGTTGTGCTAGAACTGTTCCTCATAAAAATGCCTCTGTTGTTATAGATAAACCAATGCAGATGAATCAGGCCCTGTTCATGTCTGGAGGTCGTTGTGGGTTTGTGTTGCAACCGGCTAACATGCGGGATGATATTTTTGATCCCTTTGACAAGAACACACTGCGCGGGATGGAGCCACTTTCAATCTCCATTGAGGTTCGTGCTTTGCTTGTCTCAATGCCTTCTGTAATAAATCCTTATTTCCTTTTCTGTTAGGAGTGAACAATTCTTCTTTTTCCATTCGGTCTGACCATATTACATCCTGAATGGGCAACATATGTGTAATACATTTGTGTCTCCAAATGTCCCTTTTTCTGTTGTGAAATGATTCTGGTTGGCTAATGACCCATCATTTAATAAACATCATAGACCAGGGGTTCACAACCTATGGCCTGCAGCCTGGACGTGGAGCCAGATGCAGTTCCATCCAGCCCACAGCAATGACCCTAGAAGCAGATGCATTTGCAAACATGCCCACTGCCATTTTGTCTGGCCCATGGCGCAGTAAAGTTGAGAGCCCTTGTCATAGACCATTACATTCTTTGTTTTAGTTTGGATCTAATGGCAAATAATACTTTTATAGTACAGGAGGCATAGATCACTTGACTCCACCCCCACTATGTATCACTCACATCATTCCTCATCAGTAGCTGTGCTCTCTAGAGCTGTTGAGAGCTGTAATATAATAACATCTGAAGGGCCTTATGTTTGCCATCCCTATACTAATAATAAGAGGCTCTCTGTCCATAGTTCTTCCTTATAGCCAAAATAGGATTTCTATTTAGTTTAACTTGTAATTTGTCGAAACAACACTGTGACCAGAAGCCATGGTTTGATCCTCGTTGTTTCAATAAATAAGTTAACCATTGTTTTTCCATGTTAGAAGTAACAGCCAACCATACACCTTCTGTCTCAAACTTCTGATTGCTGCTGCCAGTCAAGCAGCACAGCACTGTGCTTAGATAGATTTATGAGGAACTGAGTCCTCATAAATCAGAGTGAGATGGTCGTATCTTACACTTATAGACATGTCATGGAGTGAAGTATTATGAATAAAAACCTTGTTGTGGCACAAATTACCTGGTGTCTGGTGATGGTGAGCTTATCTCACCTTGAATAATAATTGGAGCTTCTTTGGTAATTAATATTTGTCAACCTTCAAAAATTAAAGGCAAAAATCTGCTTTGAAATGGGTGAGAAAGGAGAGAAAACACCTAATGGAACTGTTGGGAGAAAGCAGTATTCCAAGGAAGATGAGACCACATATTGTCTTCTGCCCATAGGTGGCTCCTTCCACTTAGTAATCTGGCTTCTGTTCATGCCTCACAATGCATGTCTATTTGAAAACAGGCATGATTCTGGCTTTATTATTAAAGTGAACGTCAAAAATGAGAGAACAAAGGGCAGAGTGAATTTTATCTGGTTCTGACGTTGCTGACAAGCGACCAAAGGTTTGGGTGGACACTGATGGGAATGCATATTTCCCATTATTCAATCATTCCCTATCCCTTGATGGGATTTCATCGGAGAGATATCCTTCAGCCACTAATCTTGAAAATTAACCTTTTGTTTGCCTCTCAGAGCGACCATCTGAAAGATAGGTAGGCAATTACATTTGTGTGCTGTGAGAGACAGATCTCACAATGTAGTGGATGTTAAGCATGTCCATTTAGCTTGAGTCTCAGTGATGACTAGCTTTAACAAGATGAGAAACACTAAACCTTATTAAGGCATGAAACCTAGGTTAACCGTAACTAACTTGCTTCAGTGGCTTCAAAGAGACGGGACATTCTTAAGCATGTCTGTTTAGAAATACAACCCCCTGTATCTGAGGAGGCTTACTTCTTAGTAAGTGTATAGATAGCTTTGGTTTCGACTGACTTCAGTTAGATTGGAGCCAATGACTTCAGGTTCTTTTACAAGATATCACTTCCTTGCACAGGTTTTTATATGACTGTCTTTTTAATCCCACCAAGTTGTGCCTTTTGCAGACTTCAGTTACATTAACCAGCCTGTGAAGGAAGCAACATGCAGCTCATATATTTTTCAACTAGGAATAGAAGGAGGCTCCTATACCTAGCACCTGTAGTTGCTTGTGCAATGCTTTTGCCCTCTAGGCATGTTCCACATGTGTACTGGTACTTAAGCAACTTACTGCCATCTTGCTAAGGGTCCACCATATAATTGATGGAAGACCCAGGGTAGCTTTCCAGATGTTGCTGAGAGGCAGATTCCAGCATTCTTCCCCTTTGGCTGTATTTGCTGGAAACTGCGGAGAATTACAGTTCAACAACATCTGGAGGGTCACACTTTGCCCAATCGTGATGTAATTCACTGAATTTAGAATTTAGTGTTAGCAGTTAAACTGGAAACAAATGTGTTCTTCCTGTTGATCAGTATGTTACTTGTGCTGATGTATTCCTGATGGTCGGAATGGTTTTTTGGCAGTAGATAAAAGGAGTCAGTGGATTGAGTTTCAGATATCCATTTTGCAGGATGTGCTGAGAAAACAGGGGGCATTAATTGTGCCATTTCATCACTTCTGCTGCCTGTCCTTCATAGGTTCTTGGAGCCCGGCACCTTCCCAAAAATGGAAGAGGAATTGTTTGCCCATTTGTTGAAGTTGAGGTAGCTGGAGCAGAGTATGATAATGCGAAGCAGAAGACCGAGATGGTGGGTAAGTACTTGGGAGGATTTGCTCAGAACTCATCCGGGAAAATATGGACAGCAACATTTGGACCTCCTGTCAGATTGGTATGTAGTAACAATTTGAGACCCAGAGTCTCTTTTGCTTGGCCTGTGAATCTAAGCTGCTTTTCTTAGCTCTTAAGACCAACATGTGAAGATGAGGTTTGCAAAGGTTCATCATCTCCAGTTGGCCTCAAATATAGTTTGGGGAGCTATTCAAAACTGCAAAGAGTATTTCCTGTTCACTTTACTGCTGCAAGCAATTTTAAGCAAAAGAGGGATGACTTTCTCTTCTGCTGCTTGTGAACTTAAGTGAGATGAGTACAATATGGCCAGGGCATGATAAAAGTGACTTTTCCCAGTTATGTTTCCTACTTCATTCTGCTTTTTTCCTTCATATATTACATTACCATCTCTAGTGCATGCATTTCATACAGTGTTATGAATGGGCTGAGCAAAGAGATCATCTGCAAAAAATGACAATTACTAAAGTCCATGACACGTAGTGAATAAACATACCTAAAATACCTTCCTCTTTTCAACTTTTGTGTATTTTTTATTTTTAAAGGAGGTTTTTTTCCTTTAAAATTTTTGTTGTTGTTGTTCAGTCGCACAGCTGATTCTGACCCTTTGCGACCTCATGGACCATTTGTCCTCCAGGCACCTCTGTCCTGCACCATCCTCCTCAACTCACTCAGCTCTGTGCCCATTGTGTCTACAATACCATCTAGCCATCTCATTTTTGGCCACCCCCTTCTTCTTTAGCCCTCCACCTTTCCCAGCATCAAGGCTTCTCAAGTGAATCCTCTCTTTTCATTTGATGCCCAAAGTATTTTAGCTTCATCATTACTATTTGACCTTCTAAGGAGCAGTCAGGGCTGATTTCTAAGATTGACCTATTTGTTCTCCTTGCTGTCCAGGGGACTCTCAAAACTCTCCTCCAACACCACATCTCAAAGGCATCTATTTTTCTGCACTCAACTTTCCTAATGGTCACAACCATACATTACCCCCAAGAATACTATTGCTTTGACTATGCACATTTTTGTTTGCAAGGTGATGTCTCTACTTTTAACTACCATATGTTCCCCAGGTTTCTCATAGCTTGTCTCCCAAGAATCAGTCACCTTTTGATTTCATGGCTGCAATCACCATCTGCAGTTAGCTTGGATCCTAAGAAAGTAAAATCTGTCACTGCTTCTACTTCTACCCCATCTATTTTCCAGGGACTGATATTTAAAAAAGAACACCATCTAAACACTTGATTCTTGCTTCCTATGGGTTTTCTTTGTGATCACTTATTCCATGAAATTTTACTGTATATGAATTATTGAAATGTTGCTTATCATGTATGTGCATGTGTTTTGAACTGATGAAGAATACTTTTGTTCTTAGTCTGTACTGATTCTGGAAAAAGAAGCCAAACCTACCTGTTTGGTTTCCTTTTAGGCCACAGGTGGGTGTTTCTTGCTGAAAGTTATAAAAAGTTTATTACACCCTTTTTGAGGTTGGCTGAATAACTTCAAAAGTAGTGATGGCAATATTTCAGGTACACAACCTTACAGAAATTAGGTAAAGATCGTCCTTGCTTGAAAGCCATCCATATCCAACTCTAGAGTTCTGTGCTCATTTCTGTTTATAGCTAAAGAGCCAGCACTGTCTGTGTCTGCAGATGTTTCCGTGGACATTTGGCAGGCATGCCTAGACACCAGAGTGCAGGGAATGCTGTTTATCTTCCCACCAAAGTGCTTCCTATTTGTCTACTTGCAATGTCTTGCTTCGAACCTCTAGGTTGGCAGTAGCTGGGAGAGAAACAGAGGGTCACTCTATCATGCAGTACCCAGGTCTTGAACTGCTGACCTGTTGACCTTCCAGTCATCAAGTTCAGCGTCTTAACCAATGGTGGGATGTCAAAAAATTTACTACCCCACCGTGATGTCATCACAGTGTGGGCGGAGCTAACATCATGATGTCATGATGTTGTGGGCAGGGCCAAAGAAAAAATTAAGATAAATAAAACAATAATAATAAAATAATAAAATAAGCACACACACACACACACACACACACACCCCTCAACCCACCCACCCACCCACAACACAAACCCATAAATTAATTAATTAAATAAATAAAAAATAAAATTACATTAAAATACACATTAAAATACACACAGACACACCACATCCAAAGGTGAGTCACTTACCCTGGGGAGCAGGCTATAGGGAGCTTCAGGCTAGCAGTTTCTCTTCCTCTTCCCCGCTTGGAAGGACAGCAAGGAGGCCGTGCATATGCGGCAAGCACTGTAGGCATGCATGCACACCAAGTGCTTGGCGCACATGCGCGGGGGTGGGTGGGTTGTGGGACCAGTGAAAAGGTAAGCCCCGAAGGTGGTTCTCCCCAAAAGCTGCTACCAATTATCCGCAACACTGGGAAAAGTTACTACCGGTTCTGGCGAACTGGTGCAAACCTGTTACATCCCATCACTGGTCTTAACCACTTGAGCCACCACAGTCCCCCTACAGAAATTCGCCTACACTTATTCTAAGAATCCTGTTAAAGAACTAATATGTCTTAGTCTATCCAGCAGTAAAGAACCAGTTTATTCAGTCTTGGTCAGTTCTTAGAGCAGATTGGCCTGTGAATGACAAAGTACATATTCTCAGTGAGTGCTGTGTTCTAATAACACAGGAAATAACTTATTATCTTAGTACTCAAGCAAGGAGGAAAAACAGCAGGTAAACAGTAGCTACAAGTAGGGGTAGCTGAGAATTTCTGTCCATGTTTATTTTTAGCAGGATTTTACCAACATTCGCAAAGGTTTTTTAATGAGGGATGGAAAGAATGTGATATTTTGAACAAGTTATATGCAGAAGCCAATACTAATAGACTTATCTTTTTAGACCCAGAGCTTCAAAAGCAAAATTATTAGGAATTTAAATCCTGTGTACTAAACCATGCACTAAATTAAAGCTGCCACTGCTTATTTTCTATTTTCTGCATGTCTGTCTCTCACCTACATGTGTAGTTTGAGAGCTTCTCATCATTAATAACTATAGGACAGGTAGATGCAATATGGTTCTCTTCATGCTGGGAATAGATACCACTCCATGTAGCTTCTAAAAATAGGGGAGGAGTTTGATTCTATTTAGGGACTGCAGTGGCTTAGTGGCTAAGATGCTGAACTTGACAACTGGAAGGTCGGCAGCTCAGCAGTTTGAGACCTGAGTGCTGCATAATGGAGTGAGTTTCCATCGCTGTTCCAGCTCCTGCCAACTAACAGTTCAAAAGCAAGAAATTGTAAGTAGATAACTAGGTACCACTTTGGTGGGAAGGTAAACAGCGTTCTGTGCTCTTTGATGTCTAGGCATGCCTGCCACATGTCCATGGAAATGTCTTCAGATGCACACAGTGTTGGCTCTTTGGCTATAAACAGAGATGAACACTGAACCCTAGAGTCGGATACGACTGGCTTTCGAGCAAGGACGACCTTTACCTTGATTCCAGTGATGGGATGTAACAGGTTTGCACCAGTTCGCCAGAACCGGTAGTAACTTTTCCCAGTGTCACAGAGAACCGGTAGCAGCTTTTGGGGGAAACCACCTTCAGGGCTTACCTTTTCCCTGTGCATGCATGCCTACAGTGCTTGGTGCATATGCACGGCCTCCTTGCTGTCCTCCCAAGTGGGGAGGAGGAAGAGAAGCTGCTAGCCTGAAGCTCCCTATGGCCTGCTCCCCAGGGTAAGTGACTCACCTTTGGATTTGGTGTGTCTGTGTGCATTTTAATGTATATTTAATACCTTTACCTATAATGACGTACTACCACAGTTCCTAAAAAGGCCTGGTGCCCTGGCTTGGGGTTTTTAAGCAAAGTCTTGGAGTTACCTCATCAATCAGCTACACCTGTGGTGTTCCAATTGCTGTTCCAATTGGAGAACCCTTAAGGAGGTACAGCTGTTTTACATTTACATTAAGGCATATTATCCTAGAGAACTGGGTAGGCAAAGACTTAGTACCTAATTTGTTTAAGTGTTGAAAAGTGCCAAAATGAAGCCATCTTGTGGTGAGTTCATTCTGTAGTTCCTTCCGTCTGACCTAGTGTGAGAAAGATGAGCCAGAATAAGCTTTAAGCTCTGGTTTAAAAGCTCTGGTTGATTTGTGTTTGGGGTGGGTGGGTGTTTGGATGTATTTTAATGTATTTTTTTATTTTATTTATTTATTTAATTTATTTACAGGTTTGTGTTGTGGGTGGGTGGGTTGAGGGGTTTGTGTGTGTGTGTGTGTGTGTGTGTGCTTATTTTTATTTTTTAATTTTTTTCTTTGGCCCCACCCACAACATCATGACATCATGATGTTGGCTCTGCCCATGACATCATGACGTTAGCTCCGCCCACACTGTGATGATGTCACGGTGGGGTAGTACAATTTTTGACATCCCACCACTGCTTGATTCCACCACTGCTTGAGAATTTACCAGCATTTATAAATCTTGTGCTGAAGAAGAGCTTTAAAAAATCAGATGCAGACTAATGGAAGACTCAGATTTTCACAGCCTTAGCTGCAGCTGCCTTAACAATAGTTCCAAACACTGCTTGTTTATATTGGTTTAGTTTGAGAACAAGTGTAGTTCCAGGAGATATGGTTGTATGTAATCTAGACCTGGAAGATGTGACCTTGGATCCCTGTTCTGCCTTGTTCGAATGGGCAAGACAGACTTTCATGGTCTCAGTTTCTTGTGTGGTACAACAAAGTCTTTGCTTGGGAAGAATTGTGGGAGGCAGTTTTAGATAGGTGTCTGAGAGTTTGGAGAATTAAATGATTTTTTTAACCTTTGTACAAATCTAGTTGTGATGAGAACCATTTTGCTCTTTTCATGATAACAGGTATGGGAAAATGTTAATTGTTAAGTTAAAGTGCACATACATCTGTGCATCTATCTAAGATTGCCCCACTCCCAACAGAGATGCACTTCAGTGATGGTATGGCAGCTGATTGACTGAAAGAGACAGATTGCACAAATGTCTCAATTTTTTCCTTCTTCCTTGAACACAAATATTTTAAATATTTATAAAACTTATTTTTTAAAAGTAATCAAGATGAATGCTCAGTTTCTTTCCCCTCCACCTCAGAGACATGACTGAAATGCTCCTAGGAAGACTGTAACTTGAGGAGGCAAAACATCCTATTGAGGGAACTCTCAGTGTAGACTGTTGATGGCGAGCCTTAGCACACCAGCTGTTCTTGAACATCAATTCCCAGAAGACCTGATTAGCAGGAGTGCTGACTTGGGCTTCTGGTCATTGAAGTCCAAGAACACCTAGAGTGCCCAGGTTTTCCATCACAGGTGTAGACCATCAGTTTTTGCCTCAATCCTTAGTAGAAAATTCAAGTTTCCTTAGCAGCAGCTTTTCAAATCACTCCTATGAGAAGATAGTATGATTTGATATGGTACTTATGGGAAAATTGAAGCTGATGGTGATCTTTATGTTCCAGTTCTACCTTTGCTCTAACTTGTAGCAGTTCTCCAATGAGCAGCATTCAGATCATCAGCAGTGATGTATCAGCTATCAGAAATGTCTTCTTCCATTGGTTTACATTTGTATAGGTGTGTCTTGAAGAGTTATACTTGGAGGTTTGGAATCTAAGCAGAATCAAAAGTTATGTGCCTCTTCGACATGTAATGTGTCTGTCTTGAGTTCTGCCTGCTTCATGCATAATAAAGTGTTCCTCCTTCAAATATTTATCTCATCCACAATAAGGGTTCCCTATACCATTTGTAACATTGGAATTCTGGCAGTCTGTCTCTTAGAGGTGAATGGAAGGGCCGAAGTTAATTTCCAAAGCTTACTTCTATAATCATGTGCAGACAAAGGAGGTTGTTGGCTCCATAAAGTCTTAACAAGTTTATTGTAGCCTAATCTAGCTACTCTTTAAAGTAATGTCCTCCTCTGCTTAAAAATAATAACCTATTTTGTTTGTTTGTTTAATGTAGTGGACAATGGCCTGAATCCTGCCTGGCCGCAGAAGTCATTTCAGTTCCTTATCCATAACCCTGAACTTGCCTTCCTACGTTTTGTGGTGTATGAGGAAGATATGTTCAGTGACCAGAATTTCTTAGCCCAGGCCACATTCCTGGTTAAAGGTTTAAAGACAGGTATGTTTGTAGGAGACAACTCCCTTCTTTCAGGAAGCAGAGATGTGTGCTTACTTGTGGGTGCATCTCTGCTTAATAGTTGTGGGCTACTCACTAATATACTGCACAAGTGTTTCTCTTCCCTATGGGTCTTCTTCATTCTGCTTTGAATAATACATTGCACAACATTTCCCAATTTGGTAGGAAACAAAACCACCCCAGCAGAACACTAAATCAATTAAGGACCTGCTACTTTCCCCTCAGTTTTATACCCAAGCCAGACATAGGACTTGCATGTCCTGTCTTCCTATATGTTTCATTTGCTATGTATTAATTTGCTGGCCTGTCAATTACTACCAGGAATGTGTACCAATGAGGATTTAATTTTGGCCATCAACAAAGCCAAGAAAGTGGCTTCATTTGACAGTCCAAAATTTGATCTGGACATGAAAGAAGAAGAACCTACACTGTGGGTATTTGTTGCCCAATTTAGCTCATTTTCTTTTCTTTTAGGATACCGTGCTGTGCCTTTAAAAAACAATTACAGTGAAGATCTGGAATTGGCTTCCTTGCTGGTTAAAATAGATCTCATTCCTGGCAAAGTAAGTCTGGTTCTCGGGTACTGACATGACCCATGCCAATTGTCACAAAACAGCTGAATGTTGCTTATTGTGATTGTCAAGACTGAATCAGGCTAGCCTGGTTCAGTTTACCATCATGTTAGCTAGGGGTTGGGTAAATCCAACCTGATTTAACATAAAGATTAGACAAGTGAAAATATAGCTGCATGTATATACCAGATTCTCTTTGAGAATGAGAACTTTGTTGCTTTCTTTTTCGTTAGAACACATCCTTAGAAGACCAAAGTTTGTACTTTCAGCTTTGATAGGAATTTAATGTGCTATAGGGTGATGTGGGTAGGATAGCCACTTGCTCAAGATGAGCAGGTTAAGCTAGATGGCTTTTGGGTGCTTTTCTTGTCCTCTGTTCCTCAATTCCCAACAAGGTCCTCAGTTGTTATTTCAAAGTGCAATAAGGCAATGCAGATGAGTTGAATACTCTACTTGCCAGCTAGCATCTCTGTGGGTTGATGTACGGAATGATAGCTTTATTCATCCAGTAAAGGTGAGCATCTCTAGATTCTTCTGTGTCAGAGCTTTTAAAAAATCAGGAAAATGAATTTTTAGATAACAGTTTTATGCTGGTGAGGTGTTCGGAGAGCTCATAAAGAAGTGACTTTTCTGTACTGTGGTTTTGCATGCTGTCCCAAAAAGTCTGGAAACTCAGCTATCTGAAATGTGGCAGTAAAACCCACCTATTTTTTTGTGTCCTCCTCTAAATCTAGCACACTAGACAGGAAACCCTACATGCAGCTTTCTCCATCCCTGGTACTAAAGATATATCAACTTTAAATTTTACCTTAAATACCTGAAATGGATGCTTTGCTTAGGCTTGGCCTGTGTGAAGAGGGGGATATCCTTTTTCCTGAAAAACTTATTTCTGCTCCTGTCAAATTTGAAGCAGGAAAATGGTGAGGTTAGTCCCTTTGGGGCTTCAGCCTTCCGAGAGAGGTCCATAGAATCTCCAGGGCAGCTCACTGCAGGCCGAGCCAGAGAAGGCTCCTTTGAAACTCGCTATCAGCAACCATTTGAGGACTTCCGGATGTCACAGGAGCAGTTAGCAGACCACTTTGACAATCGAGACAGAAGGTAAATCATATAGGAATGTGGTGTTTTATGCACTCTCATTTGTAGACTAAAGTCTCAAAAGAAGGGGGAAATTGGAGTCATTTATTTGCATAGCCATTTGTTTGGGGGCTGTCTCCCATCCCAAATCTGTTCTAGTTCTCTTCAGGGAGGGAGTTATCATGTGAAGAACAGAGCCTTCACTGTGCATGGAGAGGCAGAACTTGTAGGGGGCATTCTCCTCTGCATACCTTTGTTCCTCATGCAACAAGAGCAGCAACATGTGTGCAGAAGTCCCTTTGCTCACTTTCTTCTGAATGCCTGAAATGGGCAGATTTTAGTTCAGGTGTCTGGGTTTTTACTGAAAGGTAAAAACTTTCAAAAACACCTAAGAATGAGAGAGTAGCTTTATTCTAAAGGTTTCTTTGCAAAAGGGAATTCTCCCCTCCACCTGCTCAGAGAAATGGGTAGAGAAGAAAAGACAAGTACAGTAATACCCCAGATAATGTTATGACTTAGTTCCACAAGTCATGACGTTATTCGATTTTTAGCGTTGTCCGATGCGTGCATTGAACAACGCTAAAAAAAGCTCTGACTTCAGGGGCAAACCGCTTTAAAGGCAGGCAGGGAAAGAAAGAGACTTCCCTGCCTTTAAAGCCGCCCCCCATGAGCAGCAGTCTCTGCGACTGTAGTAGGCTCGGGGAAAGCGCCTTTCTCCTGAACCTACTGTAGTCGAAGTCTGCTTACCCTGCTTACCTTCAAGCTTCTCTTGCTTTTTCTCTTTATTTCCCTCCCTGTATTTAAACTACAGGGAAGGGGGAAAGAGAGAGAGGTGACTGGTTCTCAATACAGGAAGGGAAAGAAAAAAACACAAGCCTCGCATCTTTTTTCCTCCCTGTATTTAAACTACATGGAGAGAGAGGCTTGTAGTTTCAATACAGGAAGGGAAAGAAAAAAACACAAGCCTCCCTCTCCCTGTAGTTTAAATACAGGGAGGAAAAAAGACACGAGGCTTGTGTTTTTTTCTTTCCCTTCCTGTATTGAAACTACAGGGAGGGGGAAAGAGAGAGAGGTGATTGGTTCTCTAGAGAACCAATCACCTCTCTCTCTTTCCCCCTTCCCTGTAGTTTAAATACAGGGAGGGAAATAAAGAGAAAAAGCAAGAGAAGCCTGAAGGTAAGCAGGGCCAGGGCTGGGCTGGATTCTCTCGTGGCCGAGCAGGCAGTGGGGTAGGTGTGGGGAGTCCCCAAACTGCTGGGGGTGGGGGGGGAGGAGGGAAATGGCAGGGAGAGGAGCTTTGGCCTCCTTTACTTCTTTATTACGATGGATCGGATAACGCTAAAAAGAACGTTCTCTGGTGCAAATCTTCTCCCCAAATTTGTCGTCGTTATGCGGTTTTAGCGTTATCCAGTGCAATCGTTATCCGGGGTATTACTGTAGTCCATTTAAACCAGGGGTTCCCAACCTTTTCAAGCCAGAGTCACACTCTCTCAGTCAGCTTTGAGGGTTGGACGGCCATTTCGCCCTGCCTGCATAATGGGGGTGGCCATTTTGCCCCAACAGTCTCAAAAGGGTGACCATTTTGTTTCTCAAATGCCCTTGGAGGGATGGAAGGCCACATGAAATGGTGCTGTGGGCTGGATGCAGCTCATGGGACTTATATTGGGAACCTCTGAGTTAAACAGAGAGTTTATATAGGTTAAAATTAAAAAGGAATCAACAACAAAAAAACACCATGTTCTGTTGTCTTAGTCAGCTTCATCTCTTAGATGATTTTTATAGCAGGGCTATTTCCTAGGCACTGCTGGGTCATTAAGAGTTATTCTCCCTTCTGTCCTTTCAACCAGAGATCAATAGAAAATTAACATCTCAAAAGGCTTTCAAGTAAAGATTGGGGGTAGGGATAGTGACTCTTAATTTAACATGTATCTGCTACAATCCTGTGGGAAATGTTTCAAATGGCTGATGCCTCACTATTAAAGTCATTATGTGAGTAACACAAGTCATATGAACAGGAATCTTATTGTTTTGTCTTGCTCTGGGATGTTTGTGAAATTGTAAGAGCGATTGGATTCATAGCTGGATTTTGGTAATCTGTAACATTAGCATACAGCAGGGGAACAGATAAGAATATTGGATTTGGATCAGGGCGATTCAAAATGTAGCTGAAGCGTGAGCTCCCCTGGCTATGAGCAAAACCCTGCTTCTAAGTTACTGTGATACAATCAGAAAACCCTGAACTCCTCAAAGACAGGGCAGGGTATGGATGTGAAAAAAATAAATATACAATGCCTGGTACTGTATGTATTTAAAAAGGGGAAGGAGGAATGAGTGCAAGAAATTTGGTCAAAACCCATAGAAACGGGAAATGAATCCCAGCACAAAACAGGGATATAGTGAGTCAGGAGAAATAATGGATGTTTTTATTTTGTTATATTAGCTTAAAGTGTTTGCTTTGCCCGACTCACAGCACCATGTTCTGTGCACTACTCAACATGTTCCTACCACAATTCCAATAGTAACTTGTATCTCTACCATCAATGGGACAGTTGATTTCCTTTGAGTTCTTTTTTCTTCCCTGCAGGGTACTGCGAAAGACTCGGGTGAATGGCGATGACCGCCTTTAGCCCAGCATTGCTTGCTGTAAAGCACCCTCCAGTGCTTGTGATTATCACGGATTGCTGTGAACTGGTTTCTATGGAAACGTCACTGCTATGGCCTACTTTCAGGCAGTTTTTCCAGTTTCTCTTCTGAAGGGGAGAAATGTCTAAAAGAACCAAACCGAGTCAATGGCCTCCCTGTTTTGACCATGATCTGCAACAGAAATTTCAAGAAGAAAGAGAGAGAATCCTCAGCACCAAGTCAGGAACGGAATATGGTGAATGTGTAGATCTATGTCTTGCCAGCTTCAGAGGCTGGATAGAAATGCCAGTTATCAGCTCTTCTTCCCTATGACTGTAGTTACTGAAAGAATTATACCTCAAGAGCTGCTGGCAATATTTTTTTTTCTCCACTTTGCTAAGTGGACCTGAATTTTTATTGTTTTTGTTGTATTATTATTGTTGCTATTATTAAAACCCTTAATCGCAGCTTGGGCCCAGAAAGGGAGATTTCTGCTAGGGAGATTTCAGTGGTAGAAAGAAGTACATTTTGTTTCTCTTGGTATTAGAGCACAAGCCCAATAGGATTTAGCGGGGGTAGACCCTCTGGCCATGTCAAGGTTAGCAAGTCCCCCCCCTTCCCCTCTGTCTTTTCAAAACAACAAAAATGTCAGTATTAAGGAGAACTGGGGAGCTTCTGTTTCTTGATGTAGCCTGGCCTTGCTTTAGGACAGGTGCAGAAGACCATAAACTAAACTTCTGTGGTCACTTTCTTTGGGCAAAAGCTCTGCCTTGACAAGCGTGAGGCAGAATTAACAAGAATACATCACTGTATAGAAGTGATAACTGATATGTAAAGGTGCAGTTATGGGTGGCTGAGAATCAATGAGTATGCATAAGCCAAAGCAACTTCTATGGTAGATAGAAGTCTTCATGGTAAAATCAATGTTTTCATTGTTGTTCCCCTCACATTGACTTTCAGCCAACAGCAATAGGGCAGAATGGTATTAAGGATATGTAAAGGTAACCCTTGCTCAAAAGCCAGTCATATCCGACTCTAGGGTTCAGTGCTCATCTTTCATAGCCAAAGAGCCAGCACTGTCTGCTTCTGCAGACGTTTCCGTGGACATGTGGCAGGCATGTCTAGACACCAGAGTGCACAGAATGCTGTTTACCTTCCGACTGAAGTGGTACCTAGTTATCTACTTATAATTTCTTGCTTTCAAAGTGCTAGGTTGGCAGGAGCTGGGACAGAGACAGGAGCTCATTCCATTGTGCAGTAGGGTCTCGAACTGCTGACCTGCCGCCTTCCAGGCAGTGTCTTAGCCACTTGAGCCACTGCAGCCCCGAGTACAGGACAGCAAAAGCAGTGAACTTTTAAGGGCAGAATTCACAAAGAGAGGTTCTGTCATCAGTCAGCGTTTCTCAAGCTGCAAAACCTACAGGCCAACATTCTCCTCTGTATTTACACACGTGATCCACCTGCAGAACCTGTCCTGGCAATCTAATGTAGTGCCAATTACGTGCCTAGATCTGTGTTCATCAGCTCACCCCAGACGTTTCCACAGTTGGAACTTTGCGTGTGCATAAATATTGAACAGGTTATTGGTCCCAGGATGCATTTGGAGTGCATCTCATTAGAGGGTTTGGGAGAATAAGACTTCTATATGTGACCAAATTACACCATTTTCCTAAGGAAGCATTCATGGTGTCAGGCCCCTAGAAGAGATGACACACACACCCCAACCCCATATGTATGGATAGACTGTGCATATTTATAGGTTGTACCATGGCCAGTTGCTACAGGGCAATTAAAAAAGTTGTCTGTGGCTGTACTTTTCCTGCGAAGTGTGACATCACCTCTGCAACGATGAATTTATTTAGGTAGCTAGTTGGTGTGTGTGTGTGTGTGTGTGTGTCAAATATGCATCAATCTCCAAAGACAAGCTCCAACATATATTGCAATATTTCCTGTATATCGGAGGGGCTTAATCCTGCCCAAATCTACCAATTGTATGGATTGTCTTTAGTCCACTGGGATGGAACAGACTGCACAATAAAAGTCCTTAAGTAACTGTTTTGGCTCTGACTTGTCTCTTTGGGAGGTGGGGGCTAAATGACTGGAGAATCAGCAGCAGGGGATGGTGAGAAAGTCAACAGTCAAAGTTCTGGCTTTTCCCAATATTTTTTCTTGGGACATGTGACAAACTTTCTGACTATTTCTCCAAGTGTTAAAATTTGAGCAGTAACTTTTACTTTTGGGGCAGGCTTAAAAATTGCTTACACCATTACAATGTGTGTAGCTTGTTACTTACCTGTTCACGCAGGACTGGAAAGTGGGCAGAATAATGGGTTAGCATCAGTGCAAGTGTGAAGCCAGATTGCTGAAAAATGAGGATACAGTACTTGGTTTTGGATTGGGTGAACAGGTGGGTTACAAAATATTCAACCTGACACAACCTTAATTCCCCTTGGGTCAATAGTCAGCTGTTGATCATCGAGGTTCCAGCCTTGCCCTGGCTCCAGTCCTTCCTCACCAGCTAATCACAGAGGATGCAATGTCAGCTTCTTGGACACAAGACTGCGGGCTTCCCCAGGGGTTGATTATCTCCTCAAACCTGCTCAACTTCTACATGAAGCTGCTGGACAAGGTCATCAGATCTGGACAGATGCACCACCAGTATGCTGATGACACACAGCTCTCTTCAAACCTTCAGCAGTGGATGCTGTCAAGAATCTTGAATGCTGCCTGTACAGGCACATACTAAAACTGATCCCAGACAAGTCAGAGATCATATTGTTAGGCTAGTCATCTATCTGCCTATTATAAATCACTCCCTCCTTGAATGGAGTTGCTCTTCCTATTCAGTATCAGGTTTAGAGTCTGGGCATGTTGCTAGGCTCATCACTCTCAAGTGGAACATCAGGTAGCTGTTGTGGTCTGCTCATCCTTCTTCCATTTGTGCCATATTGCCCAGCTGTGGCCTTTTCTAGATGGCATGGTCCCTAGCAAAACTGGCCAATGCATAGTAGTCTCAAGGATTGGCTACTGCAGTGCTGTCTGTGGGGCTTCCCTTGAGACTTGCAGAAACTTCAACAGGTCAGAACACAGTGGCTAGAATATGAGTATGGTCTCACATCTCCTCATCTCTGGCCACTGTACACTGGTTAACTGTTACCTACCACATCAGGTTCAAGGTTTCAACCTTAAAACCATTGGAGGACCTTGCTACATAAAATAGTATATCTCACTATCATGCTAGCTCTTCCAAGTCATTGAGGATGCATACCCTAAGAGAGGCGAGTAAATCAGTAACAAGAAATTGGACCTAAGTAATTAATTGTTACTCTGAGTAACAAGCCTCCACAGGAAGTCTGTGAAAGTCCATTCCTCCTTGCTATTAGCAAGTAAATTAAAATTCACTTGCTATTCACAGAAGCCTTTGTGGAGATCCATTCTATTGTTCTTTAAGTTATATTTTAACTCTAACCTATTGTTATTTTACTGTGCTTTATTTTTGCCCTGATTGTATTAATTTGCTAGATATTTGATGTTTTTAACCTGTGTAAACTACCCAGAGTGGCTATCATGCTAGATGGGTGCTATTGAAGCCAATAAATAAAGAGCATTCAAGAGGCCACACAGGTGACAACAGGGCTCTAGAAATCTGAATGGTTAATTGCCATATACAGTAGTTGAAACTTAAAATGTCCTTGAAATTTACTGGATTGTGTCTTTAAAAAAATAAAAAATAGTCTTCAGTGGCTGAAGTGATCTCCTTCCTGCCACAGTGAATGCACACTTAGATGCAATTAGTAATTTCCCCTCCACCACAGCCACCTAATTCCATTACTAACAAAAACAATGGGTAGACTTCTTAAAGGTCTTATTAGCCTACAGACCAGTTTGTTCCACTGTCTCCAGAGCAGTAATGGACTTGCAGGATCTTTATTTATTTTTTTTTTGTAACCCTTGAGAACCACCAACTGGCATCTGGTTCAAAAGACCTATGTTTAGAAGAATTCTGAACTCAGGAATCCAGAGTACCAAAGCAGAACACTGCTGTCAGCTCTGCTTCACAAAAATCTACACCCAATGTTTATTTCAAGAACATAGTTGAGGATGAGGAGATACATGTTCTTGGTGTTACTCTTGAATAATGGCTGATCAGTGCTTTGGGGAATTTACTTAGGCCTCTGGGAATGGAAGTCCAAAAACCAAAGGAAAACACTGCCCTAGAATCACCTTCTGAGCAGCCTTAGATTTGCCTGTAGAACAGCATCAGGAATATGGGATGTTGTCTTTCAGTGTTCTGAAATCCGTAATACATTCTTCAAGTCCAGTTGTCACACAATCCCAGCATTGAGTTCAGCTAGTTTCCCTTCATTGCAGGAAATCATCACCACACAGCACATATTATTTCCACTCTCCCACTTCCTCCTCCTTCCTTTATCCCACCAAAAAATGAACAAGCTCTACAACATGCCACTCTTTTCCCCTCATTGTTTTATTTAAGAACAAACCAAAAAGGTCTCATTTCACCAACTGTACAAGCAAGATCTTCCCACCCTCATAGCCACATATACAAAATGAAGGGTAACTTGCAGTTCACTTCGCAGAAGTGGCATCGTTGCTGAAAAAAGCAAGCAGCATCAATACCAGGTTCCAGTTTTCTCCGGCCGAAGGAAGTAACTGGCACTTACCCGCAGTGATAGCTTCAGCCTTTTCCTCTTCTAAAAGTTTTACCAAAAGTACAAAAAGAATTTGATTTTCTTTAGTATTTTTAAGTTATCCCTACCAAGAAAGAAAAGGGAAATAAAAATACAAAACCAGAATGCTATCTAACAGGCTTGACATACTAGCCCACAGCTAACCTTACAGAGAAGGTCCATTTGCAGCTACATTATAGTGAGCTTGTTGCTAACTCAAAATGCTGATATACTGAAAGATGCTATTTACAATAGCTTTCCATCAGCTTGGAAAAAACCAAAGAATATAGCTATCAGTTTTTTGGAGACAGTCTTATATAGGGTGAAGGGAAAGGAGACAAAGTTGTTGTCTATATTGAAAGGTTGCCTGAAAATGGCATCAAAGAAATCCAAAAGTATCTGTAAACAATCTTACTCCTCCCCTATCCCAAGTATCAGAAATCACCTATTAGAAAAGTTCAAGATTCAAACATGACGCCTCGGAGGTCCACATGAAAGTTTGAGTTGGAAGAAACAACTCCAACCTTTGAAAAACTAAGTGCAACAAATTTTGCTCTGTCATAGAGCTCACACGCAAGGAAAGTATTTCCATAATGTGTGTAACCTTTTGGTAGTTATTTCAGAAGAGCATGCCTTTTCCAGTCATTTGTCTAAAAGTCACACACAAGAACCTGATGCCAGGTAGAAATGATTTCCTTAAAGTGTGAATGATTCCCCTGCCCTCCCCAAGGTAACACAAAGAAGCTTATTAACTTTTTCTTTTCACTTGTGTTTCCAGTGTCTCCATTCAATCATGATGTTGTAAAACAGGGGTGCCCAAACTACGGCCCACAGGGCGGATCCAGCCCATGGCACCAATTCATCTGGCCCATGGGCCAGATTGCTGCCAACGCCAGAAGTGCCCCAACATTCTGGAAGTGCCAAAATTGCTGTGCTTTTGTGCTGAAACGCTGCGAAAACACGGTAAAAAGAAAAATGCAGCGGAAATGTGCCACCCTTGCTCCCGCAGCCGTGAGAAGCAGCAGAGGAGGCAAAAATGCCTACAAACACAGCATGAGTTCATGTGCTGCCACCGCCACTGCCGGGAGGAACCACGTGATCAGCCTACTCAGTGAAAAGGATGCTGGGTCAGGCCCCTGGAGAGAAAAGTTTGGGCACCCCTGTTGTAAACAGCTGATACAGTTTAGAAATATGTTTGTTTCCATATCGTGTGTGCTACTTTAGATGTTATGTAACCAAAACATGACAACTCCCATAATCAACTTAGCAACCTTCATTACAGTTTCTCTCTTTATATACACTGTGGAAACCAGTTCTTGATAGCTTTGAGCATCTGGATCTTTCAAGCAATTGGTTCTATAGTGATGGTTAACAAAACAGATATCCATTGATTATAAACACAAGAATAATTATTTATATCTGAATTGTACATGGAGAGATGTCTTATTCAAGTGAAATTATTTGCCCACTTGACCCAGTATTTCTGTTTTAACTGACAGAGATTTTTCAGGGTTTTACATTCTTTACCATTTGGACTTTTTAATGGAAATGCTGGGGGTGGGACCTAGGTTTTATGTTCAATATGCATTCATACCATGAAGTTGTAGTTCCTCCCTTAGACAACACATTTTATTCAGTCCAATAGAGACTGCAAAGGAAAAATTGCCAGCAGCTTGTGAGGGATGGAACCTTTGCAAATAGAATTAAATTCTGTACAAGCAGAATTTATTTGGTCAGTAAATTCTGGGCACTCCAGCCTATTATTAAGAGTTTTAAATGTGCAATTTCCATTCCAAAGGATGGTGCAAATGGCTGTCTAGTTTAAAAACACAAAACAAAATTCACTATGAAATCAGAACCGATGAATTAAGATTTTAAGTATGACTAATACCACACAAAAAACACTCTGTACTCGCTGTTGAACACACTCCAAACCATGCTCCTGATTTTTTTTTTAAAAAAAAACCAGTTTGCATTTCTGGTTCAGAACTCCCCATATTTCACCCACTATCAGCTTATTTATTTAGAAAATAGAAACAACATGGCAACCGGAAGGAGAGAACCCCTAACCAAAAGTTTCACATATTGACAATATCTTGAGTTATTCATGTCATGCATTGCATCAACTCCAAATTCAAGGACAGCCTATGATGCCAATTGCTATAAAGCAGTGCCATCTTGGTAAGATTTATTTGATCAGAAAGCAATGTGGAGTATGATTGCTTTTGCTAAAGCCTGTGCTGAGCACCACTTGCTCGTTAGGCTAGTATGCAAGTCTTGTGTACACAAAAAGCTGCACTAGGACTATAACTCCTATAAGTTTCTGACTGCTTTTAATGCAGGTTAGTGTACACCATTTAAATATTTTATGTGGATTCAAGGAAGTGCCAGTACCATAGTGCTGGTGTTTAATTTGGTGCTAGCATGGTAGGTAATCTCTTCCAGATGTGTGCAGTACAATTCTATAAGCCCTAGGCAGCATGACAAACATCCAGACATCCTGGGAGATGTAGTTGAAAGCATCTGGAAGGCTCCATATTGGGAAAACCTGGTATAACAGCTGACAATGAACATAAACTAGGGAGGCTGGGATTCAAATTCCTACTTGATTGTTGGAGAATTCAAGCTGAACAAGAAGCCTTTAAGTATAGCTATGACAGAAGGGAGGCAAAGAGACACATACACAATCTCCTTAAATCCTGAGGAGAGCTACAATTGTAATACAAGGTTATAACTGAGTGATCTCAACTAAAATATCAGATCTTTTTTTCAAATCCAGCTTGGAAAGATTACATTCTGTGATTCCTAACCCACCTCTTTCTCATCTATCTTTGTGAAATGGAGGGAGACACACAGAAGGCAGTATGAAAAATCAGATACTGTAAATGCTTCCAAGAGAAATTAAGAAGTTGTGCAGCTTATAAATAAAACTCTCAATGCACCAACAAACCCTACTACAAAGTACTTCATTTAACCACCTTGCATGTTTAAGTTCTTAAAAACAGCCAAGTAGCTCTACAGAGGGACCTCAGTTAATGAATGGCTTGGTTAACGTAAAGATCGCAAAACGGAAGGAAATCCATAGAAAATAGTGGCTCGGTTTATGGAATTTTTAAAATGGATTAATTAGTTTTCTATGCATTCCTATGGGAAACCGTGTTTTGGTTAATGTATTTTGGTTTTCAATGCATTCCTATGGGAAACTGCATTCAATGCATTCCTATGGGCAATTCGGTTTATGTAATTTTCGTTGTACAAAACGACCCAGAGAACGCATTAATTCCATTAATCAAGGTTCCACAGTACTTCTATTTGAACTATTCCAAAATAAGGAAGAAAGTTGGAGATGGGGGACCTTAAAATAATAGTGGAGAATTTCAGACGTTCTAGGGCAGTGTTTCCCATCCTTTGGTTTTTGGACTTTAATTCCCAGAAGCCTAAGTCAATTCCACTGAGCACTGATCAGCCAATATAGTGACTTAGGCTTCTAGGAATTGAAGTCCCCCTGTGGGGCATAGGCCCCACAGTTCTAGGGGCTTCTTTACTCCCAGGAGAACACACAGTCTACCCAAACTGCCAAAAAACAATCAAAATCTAGAAGGGGCTAGTGGGAACTCAGACAGTGCCAAAGGCCCCTGCAAACTATTTAAAACAGGGGTGTCTAAACCTTTTGGGCCATGGGTTTGTCACATGGTTCAGTGGGCTGGTCATGTGGTTCCTCCCACCAGAAGAGGAAGTAAAACACGCCTTGCAATCTGCTTTGCAACAGGATGAGATAAATTTTAAGCTGCCATTTTCTCTGCTTAAACCAGGATTGCCCAAACTATGGCCCATGGGCTGGATCCACCCTTGATGCCAACTCATCTGTCCCACGCCACCCTTGTTGCTCCCAAAAGCAGGAGGAAAACCTATATGGGTGCATTTTACTTCCACTTCCGGGAGCAACAAGGGTGGTGTGGGTCACATTGGCATCGGGAGCCAGATCTGGCCCACAGGCTGTAGTTTGAGCACTCCTGATTTAAAAGATGAAACATAAATTGTAGGGTGATTTTATTTTTTATTTTTGCCAGAAAAGGACAGCCACTGTATTGGGGAAGGGGGATCAGCTTTGAAGAGCTGCCTATGACTCCAGGAGTGCATCCCTGTCTTACAAGAAGGAAAGTGGTGGGGAAGATATTTGATATTACAGGTTATTCTGGAGAATGAGTCCTACAGTAGACTTTTTGCAACACCAGAAATTCAGGATGTGACTAGATGGGGATTTTTCCTGTGGTCTGAAGATGGGCAGGTTCTTTCCTTTTCCCATTAACCATGACATATGGACACTCCCAACATTTCCCAAACTATGTTCCACAGAATACTGGTGGACTTCAATTCCCAGAAGCCTAAGTCAATACATTGGCTGATCAGTGCTTTGAGGAATTGATGTAGGCTTCTGGGAACTGAAGTCCAAAAGCCACAGGCTGGGAAACACTGGGCCTAATCCATGCCTACCTTTAACTTTCTGGATCTATGTCAGGGATTGCTGATTTGGGGGGGGGTACTAATAGGATTATGCCATTTTGGCTCTGTTGCTGGGTAGAACTAAAGCTTAAGTTGACAGTTTCCTTAAACCACTTCACAATACAGTACTGGAAATTTTAAAGCCCCCCCAATTGAGGGAGAGATATGATGCAAAAAGTTTTTTTTAAAAAGCCCTTATAAATAGTGCTGAATTGCCAATAAAGCGCTATACTACTTAGTATTGAAATTGAAAACTACCTCCAGTTTGAGCTACAGAATGGCTTCCTGTCCCCAAACCACCTGATCTTTTGACCATAGATGCAAGGATTTCCACAAATGACATACTACACGTCAAATTGAGACTGTTTAGCCTGATCTAGACCAATCCAGTCAGGGACAATTTGTCCAAGTGGTCATAATCTCAATCTCTAGTAGTTAATTATCAACTGAGGAGAGCACAACCTATCCCCTAGACTAGACTTAAGTAAAGTACAGGGTGTCCCAAAAGCTGTCATACATAGGGAAAATGGGAAATTGTAGCTAAATGTACCTTTATTCACAAAATATTCATTACAAAATCTTACAAAATATTTACAAAATATTCTCTATGTGTTGACAACCTCACTCTACACACATACAAAGTCTACCCCACTCATGGCGAACACACATATCAAGATATCTGTTATGTATGGTGGCTTTTGGGATACCCTGTGTTGTGAACTGGAGATCTGTTTTGTACTGACACCACCAAACTGAACAATTTAGCTTTGTATAATGATGGGCAACCTTGGGCAGGAATTTCCACTCTTCTAGAAACTGAATTGGGACCTTCTTCATGTGCTGCATTACTACATTACAGCACCCTTCCCCATGCATATAAAGCAGGGATTCTCAAACTGAAGCCCATGGCACCATCTCATGTGCACCCCACCCCCCGTCTCCACCACACCAGGAAGTGCCATGTGGTGGAGGAAAGGCAAAATGGCCATCTGGCCCCCGAAGCTGTCTGAGGGAGCATGACCCGACCCCCGGCTTTAAAAGGTTGAAAACACCTGATATATAGAGTCAAAAACTGGATGCTATTATTAGAAGGCCAGTTCAAAATTGTGGTAATGCTTCGTGTGATGAGAAATGCTGCTGAGAAACCACTGAGGAGAGATTACTATCTGGTCAGCAACTACATATTTGCTATGAAGTTTTGCTTCAGGAGCTGTGCATCTTGTTAAAAAGCAAAAGCAAAATGACATATTTACCATTGCTAGGAGCTTCTTTCTTAAAAACAAACAGCAGTCTCTTTGACACTTCAAGCCTTATTAAGAGGGCACAAGCCATAAAGCAGTTTATGCACTGGTACAAACCAGTGACTTGGCAGAACACCAACCCTCGAAAAACATTGCACTGCAATGTAAACAGAAGTTTGGACATTTGGTCTCCCACTCAGCTCAGCTTATAAGCGTAATTCTATGGGTATGCAAGCACAGAGACGTTCCCTTCACAGAAGCAAAGAAGGAAGCTACATGACTGCATAGATTTTTGCCATAGATTCACAGCTCCCAAAACAGCTGGATCAGGAGCAAATGTGCTAGCAGCCACCAGAATCTGTGCGTTTAGCTGATCCCAGTTACCTGACAGGATGCTGCATCAGTCAAACTCATAATATATGCAGAGTTTAGAAAAGTTGGAAATTTTAACTTCCTAAACTCTGTTCACACTGTTTTAGGAGCAGAACTGGTGTTGATGTTTGCTTGTTGAATACAACAGAACTGTTCTGACATAGATACTTGGGGGGGGGGGGGAGAGATATTAAATACCTACTTTTAACATAAGTGACATCATCATCCATTGAAGCTATATCTCCCCAAGAACAAATCCAGCCTCTCAGTCACAAAATGATTAATCTGACCCACCAATAGCCAGTTTAAACTTAGATTCCAATCCATCCCCACAAATACAACCTGCTACTGATCTTAACATGTGAATTACATGGCACTGTAAGTGGACCTTACTTTCTGAGTAGATACTGAAAACTGCAACATTTAATAATACAGTTAGTCATGCTGCTATTCTTGAGCAAACGTCAAGATAGCTACTTCAAAGTAAGTCCTTTTCAGTGTACCCAAACAAATAAACAAACCCTGCTTAAACAGCTAAGTGAACTTTCCCTGTAAATGTAGTTTTTAATACAGGCAGTATGAATGAAATAACTATGTATACAAAACTGCAGATGTATACACATAAAAAAAATCTGTATATATGTAGAGACACAATAAGAGGTACAACCTACCACTACCTGATTCTGTGCAAAGCATCACTGAAATGACAAGTTGTCCAATTGTTTGGGAATGCTGGCTTAAATGGAAATGCGCCACAAAGTCCTGATAAGACTGTACCTCAAGTGATTAATAAGCATTTGTTCTCTGAAGGCATTATTGTAAAATCAAGCTACACTTTGAGCCCAACTACATAACATGAACTGTTTCTGGGTCTAAGCGTCGTAACAGAATGTAAACTAGCCAGCTGTAGCATACATTATTTTTTGTTTTTAAGCAGCAACATTGAGACAGACCTTTCAGGGCATGGATTTGTGAAAAGGTAGTTTGGGAGAGAATTTGGTTTTAAGCTATTTTAGTGTGGCAGCAAATTTTTTGACTGGAGTCTCTCTCTCAATCTTAAGAGGAAATCCAGGTATTTAAAGCTGTGTAGGCCTCTCTGCCTCCCCCCCGACTCAAATACAAATAACAAAAGCAGAGATGAGAAATGTTGGTTTTTCTGCACTGCATTTATATGTAGACTTGGGTTCTAGGTGCTTTAGTTTAAAAAAATGTTTTTTCTCTTCTAAGCAGGAGCAGAATTTACTGGTGGTCTCCTTTATGAGAAATCCCTTAACCAGTGATGACCCCTCGATATGACACTAGAAAAATTTGCAGTAAAGAAGAAATTGAGATGTGAGGATTGAATGTGCTTTTCCTTGCAGCATATGAACTGGTATTTGATAAAATCAGGACTGGGTGTATTATAAAACCTGCTGCCACACCCACAAACATCTCTTGATAGGACAGGAGCTGGTAGAAGCAGTGATCTTTTACAGGGATACATTGCAAAAGGAAGAAATTAGGATTACGTACAGAATCCTAGGATTCTTATTTTTCATGTCAATGTTCAAGATCACTGGCAACACAATATACCTTGTCATACTTTCTAAATTTCAGTATATGATGCTCAGAATCTGACACAGGTCCATGTAAAATCTGCTTGCTTTACGCAGCTAATTACAGCTAACTGACCAAGTGCCAAGGGCTCATTTTAGTTGTGTCCTAAAGAATGGGTTCCCAACCACCAGGCCCACGGGCTGTCCCGAACTGGGCCATGGGGGACTGTGGCACTGGGAGCCCTGATGGCAGCCTTCTGTCCTCAACATGCTCTGCCAGGTCTGCCCAGCAAATGGAGTGAGAACATGGGCTTCTTCAGACACAGCAGATAGGCAGGTGTCCAGGCCCCTCCTCCACATTGTTTTATGGAGGGGCTCCATCCCCCACCTGTGTGCAGTGTGATACCTCACTGCCTGAGTCGAATGGTGTGGCTAGCAGGCAGCTGGGCCCCTCCTCCTTGTTTAGCATGAAACCAGTCTGTGGTGTGAAGAAGGTTGTGGACCCCTGTCCTAAAGAACAACTAGCCTTGTAACCAAGATGTGTTCCAGCAACTTGTGAATTAGCCAGAGCAAGTTTCACGGACTTTATGCAAACATCAATAAGATTGTGGGCAATACGCTATCAGACCATGTGCTTCTGAGGGCTTACACAACACTCACAATCAGGATGTGGGTTGAATAGAGGAAGTTCTTTCAGTTTCATATTAAGTGCACTGAGAAACTGAGCTTTCTGCATATAAGATTTGAGGGTTGATGCTCATGAGAAACATAATGTGAGGATGGGGAGCCAAGTTCAGCTTCAAAAGTGGCACATAGGGAAAAAAGTTTCCCTTTAATCCAAACAATAAAATGGTTCATTAGTACCAACAACTAAGGTACACAATGTAATATAAAACCCATCTGTTTTGGTTTAAATCTCTGCCAAACCTATTGTTTCCCAACCACAGTTACATGATAGGTTATATGTTTGTTTATTCTAAGCAATTTAAAAAAAATCTGAATTAGCACTGATCAATCTGTTGATTTCCAGACTCTGAGATTAATAGATAGCTTGTACAGCAGGAAATTATTCGTGTCACTGCAATTAAAGACTGAATGAATCAAAAATGGCCATCTTCCCACATTTCTGCCCATGCAATTACATACAGCATTCCTTGATACCCAACAAAGAACAGATATCCACACTTTTTTAAAGTCTTGTGCATGATCCTGTGGATACTGTTAATCAGACCTGTTGCTTACACTCTTACCTCACAATGTTCAGTACACGATAGCCCTAATTTACTCAGAAGTAAGTCATATAGCAGTGATGGTGAACCTTTTAGAGGCAGAGTGCCCAAACTGCAACCAAAACCCACTTATTTATTGCAAAGTGCCAACACATCAACAGGGGAGGAAGGAAACACTCCCATTTGGCTGCTGGGCAGAGGAATGCAGTGAACTCTGTGCTGGGGTGATGGAGGAAATGCTCCCATTGGGCTGCTGGGCAGAGGGGTGGATAAACTCTGTGCTGGGGGAGGGAAGAAGTGCTCCCATTGGGTTACTGGGTAAAGGGGTGGGGTGAACTCTGTGCTGGGGTGACTGCGAAGGTGCCCACAGAGAGGGTTCCAAGTGCTACTTCTGGCACGTGTGCCATAGGTTCACCATCACTGTCATACAGCCTGTCACAGATTTTAACTCCAAAACAAGTGGGTACAGATGACAAATTAGAGACGAATCTGAGCAGGAATATATAACAACTGAGCCTTCAGAGAACAAACACTGATTTTTTAAAAAATGTATTGTGCCAATGATAGACCATTTCTATGAAACTAGGTTTTTTAAATGCAATGCTCCGAATACATGATCTTGGTAAAAAAGCCAGATGGTAATATTTTAACCAATTCTATATGGATATGAAAATTTAAAGAAATGTCCCAGTGGGAAACAAAACTGAAAGTTGCAGTCTGGCAGACAGAAGAAACTGGGCCCATTTCATGCCTCACTCCACTCCATTGATTGCCCCCAAATCCATCTGGACCCATCTCTCCCCTGCCCCCCAATATGTCCCAATGTGCTTTACAAAAGGAAGTTCGTAGACGTCTATGGCAGCATTTCCTCAGGACCTTCCATGGAGATTCAGACCAAGTCCCACAGCCTATGAGTCTTCACAGAGTTAACAACCGATTCTTCGAGGGAGGCAGTGCTGGTTCAGTTTGTTTCTGAAAGCAACATACATGTGCATCATAATCTGGTACAGTATTCTATTTTATCACATTGGAAGAATCAGCCAGCGGAAGGGCCAAAAGTGAATTAAAGCAGAAACAAAAACAGAGTCACCATGACCTCAGTTGCTCTGTGGAGGTAGGGGAAGAAGGAAAGAAATGTTTATAGAGAACTGTGTCTTTACCAGGCATCAGTTAAACTTCCCAAAAGCTGCTCTTGGCTCTGCAAAACTTAACTTTTTATATACATATCTCCAGCATTGGATCTTCACTACCACTAATTTTCTACCACTAAGTGGCCAGAATTTTCCTGCTCTCTCCATTATAATTCATTACAAGCACTTCTACTACTGTACAATAAGGCCACATCATTTGTCTCACCCCTCCTTCACATCTCTCCTCAGAATTCTCTATCCCCACAAATTGTGCAGCTCACCCCCCTTAGTACCTGCTCATACCTGAAGGTAAATGCAAGTGCTGTTACTCATTCCTTGTTATCATGTCTTCCCTCTAGCCATTTCTTTCCTTATTACTGTTTCTCTTACAGTTGAAAATTTTTAATTTTGGGTGTAGCATATTATTCTATGTATGTTTACATCTAATTTTAAGGTGTTTGTAACAGGTTTAATTAATTATATAACACTAATATATATTTAACAGTTTCTAATTATTTTGTTTTGAACTAGTTTGTCATCTATAATTTGTGAGCCATCTTGAGCCCCATAATTGTAAAGGTGGCATAGAAATAAAATTCATCATCACCTACATGAAACATACAGAATCACAGAATAATAATGATAATGATAATAGTTCGCCATCACTGTAGTAGGCAGTGACTTGTAAATGAAATGATGAATTGTGTCTGAAAGATGCAGTAAAGAAAACATTGTAAAGATCATGAAGGGCACCACTTTTGGGTTTTAGGGGGCCAGAGAAGGTTGTGAAGATACAGAAATAAGGAACGGTAGAAAGTAATCTGTGGCAAAACTATGTACATGACCTAAATAAGAGCAATGAACATTTGGTAGGAAGGTGGGGAGTGGCGGGAGAAGGAAGCCAAGAACTGTAGTGTTCTAGGTTTTGAAAAAAGGGTTTCTGATGCTGTCCTATATGGGGAAAAATCATAATAAACTAACACATACACATATATAATGTTTTTACATATTGTAAGCCACCCTGAGTGGTGCTTGCATCAAAAGGGTGTAGTATAAATGTAAATAAATAAATAAAATGGAGTTGGAAGAGGCCCACAAGAAATCTGAATCTAACACCCTGGTCAATCCAAATCAAAGTTTATCTGACAGGTTGTCTAATTTTCTCTTGAACACTTCCAACAATGGAGCATTCGCCACTTCCCAAGATAATTGGTTCCACTGTCATACTGCTCTAACAGTTAGAAAGTTTTTTTTCTGACATTCAGCCTACATCTGGCTTCCTGTAACTTATGCCCATTATTACATCTCTTCTACTCTGGGATGACCAAGAACAGATCCTGCCCCTCTTTCTTTATGACTACCTTTCAAGTATTTGATGAGTGCTATTATTTGTTGGTATCCTTCTTAAAATACGGTGTTCCAAATTGGTGACATTACTCCAGATGAGGCCTAATTAATGCTGAGTAGAGGATACTAGTACTTCATGGGATTTGGAGACAATAATTCTGTTAATGCAGCCTAAAATAGCATTGGCCTTTCTTGCAGCCACATCACACTATTGGCACATATTCAGCTTGTGATTAACAAGAATTCCAAAATCATCCTATTACTGAGTGTTTGGGGTTTTCCTCCTAGATGTAGAACTTTGCACTTACCCCCGTTAACTTTCATTATATTGTTTTCATTCCAGTACAGGAGCCTATCAAGATCACCTCGTCATGCAAGTCATTAATAAAAATGTTGAAAAACACTGGGCAAGGCCTGAGACTAATGGTACTCCACTAGTTACTTCCTCTCAGTTTGAGAAGGAACCACTGATAAGCACTATTCTGTAACCAACTGTGTATCCACCTGATAGTTGTTCTATCCAGCCCACACATCAGGCATTTTGTTTAAAGGTTTGCTGAAGTCAAGATATATTACATCTACAGCATTCCCACCATCTACCAAGGAAATTTCTACAATAAATTTCATTCTTCTTCTGTATTTCTTAGCTAAAGAATATAGGCAGTTTTGTCTTATAACTGCTATTCATGCTTTCTCCCCACATTTTATACTTATCTGGGATAAGGGGAAGAATGAAGCTATATTCATTAATATCACCATTGTTATAACATCCTGCCTCTTTCTCCATGGGGAGGAATATTTTGAGCAGTGAAGCTATCTTATGCATGAGGCCTACCTAATGCATAAAGCCTAACTAAATAGTGGAAGCCTTACTGCACAGATTTTCACATTACAATTGCAAGAAGTTTACACACATGAAGCAACCTCTCCCTTGAAGACATGCTCCATCACAGAATACAGACAGCAGGAGTATGATTGAGGGAGTAGCAGGAAGAGCCTATCCCAGAGATGGCCAACTTTGGCACTCAAGGTGTTCTTGGACTTCAATTCCCAGAAGCCCAAGTCAGCATTCATGATGATCAGGGCTTCTGGGAACAGAACTCCAAGAACACCTTGAGTGCCAAAGTTGGCCATCTCTGTCCTATCCCATCCTCCATGTGACTGTTAACAGGATGAAGGAAACACCAGGTGAGACTATAGTTGTCAAAGAATGAAGAAAACAGGAAAGGTTCTTTACATTTCCACTCAAGATAGAAAACATGAGGCCATGGGCACCATGGGAGAAGAAAGAAATTGATATTGAAATTAAAAATAATTAGCAACAAATCACTGGGTTGAGAGGGGGGAGAAAACCTATTGATATATTTGCAATGTTTCCTCATTTTCATCACCCATAAAAAAAGAAGGAAAGTTTTCATTTATTCCACATTTTAAAGAAGTGTGTTACTGTTAACTTTCCATGGTTTAAGAAAGAACAGGAAACTAAGAAACTGCTTACCAACTGCTGGTTGATGACTATCTGTATCTCCCAGCTCTGAGTTCCCATCGTGGGCTCCAGGGTCCCAGGATTCACTGTTCTCAGAAACCTCAGAAAAGAAGTCAAATGTTCCTTTTTGATTGCTGGCTGGCTCGCCAATACCAGAGGACTGATCTTCACTACCTGTGTCAGATATTGTCCTATTTTCTTCATCTAGCCTTTCAGCAAACCACAGCCTGATCTCTGGAGCAGTCATTTGAGTTCTCTCACACAAACCCAAGAGATCATCTTCAAAAAGCCCTTTATTCTTTTGAAAATAGTCCAGGAGGATATCATTACTGGCTTCGGTAGAACTCTCTAGACCTTTAGGGAAAATACCACATTTATAGTTCTCGTACCATCTCAAACTTCCATTTTTCAAACCATAGCGACTATCCCCAAACCAGCGAATCACCTCAGACCTGGGAAGGCCTGTCTGAGAACATATTCGGTCATACTGTTCATTATTAGGCCGCTGGGTTTGCACAAAGAGTTGTTTCAGCAAATGTTTCTGCTCAGCAGTCTTTTTAAGGGTTAGCTTGGGTTTTGGAAGCACAGATGTCTTGTTAGAACTGTCTCTTTGAATTTCTGTATTCAAACACTGCAACTCACTTTTACCATTTGACTCAGTCACCTTAAAGTTCTTAAGGTTGATTTTGATAGGAGTCACTTTGCGTTCACCTGATATTTGAGAGTTGCTGGCTGCATCCAAGGAATCATTTTCATCTAAAGTCCTCAAGTCATCTGAAGAGTCTTCCTCTTCCACTGAGTCATCTTCACCATCATCATCTGCTCTCCCTTCTTTCTCTTTTGCTGCTTCCCTTTTCCTTCGCTCTGAAAACCAGCTATCGATCTCTCTCCTTGTCATCTTGGTCTCACTCCTCAAGCGACCCACTTCTTCCTCAAGAGGAAAAGGATTTTGTGCAAAGCTGCTTTCCAATGCTCTGAGCTGTTCAGGAGCTCTCTCCTTGTACTTTGTGGCAGAGAAATCCGGGGTCTGGTGCCAGGATTGCCGACGACTTGGGGTATGAGCAGCTGGTGTTACTGATGTGGATATTAAGTCTGGGGTTGTTTGGGGGGAGGAGGTGAAGGTAATTTCTGGCACAGAATCTATGACTATTGTACTTTCTGCAGCATGCATTGCCCGGCCACTTCTTACATTTCTACAATGGTATCGTCTATCGCTAAACCATTTCCGGACATCCCTTGTACTAAGACCTGTGAGTTTTGTCAGCTGTGCAACTTCAGCATGGTCAGGGAACTGATTCCTACAGAAACTGTCTTTTAGTGCAGACAGCTGTTCATAAGACTTCTTATTCTTATATATATTAGGATCTAAGAATGCTTGAGAAGTTATATTTGGGCAAGCTGAAAGCTGGGTCGGAGTCGCACTGACTACTTTCACAGTTGATGCTGTACTAGACACTGACATGGTCGTTGGTAGCTTAGCTATCTGAGCTTTTGGAATGGATGTTACTGCTACTGCGAGAGATGCTGCTGCCCCTTGATTTCCATTTGTTATTATGGGCTGGGTGACCATCACACCACTTGTTCCTTCAGGGTTCCCTACTGAATGGCCTGGCAAGCTGGCTTGAATGAGATGCTGAACACTACCAGGGCTTGTAACCAGAGGCGTATTCAATACTGTAATGGTGGACTGGGGCACAGATTGAATCACAGTGTTAAACATTTTCTTTCGAGCATCTTCTATCTCCTCGGGTGACCAGCTGATACCTTGTTTCAATCTCTGGGCTGTAAACCAAATCTTCAGCTGTTCTTCTGGGTACTTGGTGACAACCGTTAAATAGCAGAGTTCTGCTTTTGTAGGGTAAGGAAATTTAGTGAAAGAGTTTTTCAAGAAACTGTTAGAGTCCATTGCTGCATTGTATGTCGGGATACTACTCAAAGGAATCATAACCTTTGGAAGGGATTTTGATGTTGGAAGTTGTTGGTGGACTTGTGGCTGCTGATGCAGTTGCACAAGTTGAGGGATGCCTGTCTGTAAAACAGGCATATTTCCAATAACTGAGCCATTGATAACATGTGTTGATTTGACTGTGCCTGTTCCTGACTGGCTCATGGACACAGATTCATTAGTGAACAGTGGTTCACCACCTTTTGTTTCAAAATTGTTGACAGGTTTATCGAACACATTTTCTTTCAGCATGTGGATTTTTTTAACTTCTGGTTTTGTTTTCATTATCTTCATAATTGGCATCTTGGTAATTATAATTTCAGCCTGAGTATCTTGACCTTCCTCTGTAACGTCCCCCAGAATGTCTTGGTTACCACTGCTGCTATCTCGAATGGTTTGTTCCACAATCATATGATCGCCTTGCTTTACCACATTCAAGATGAAGCTAGTTTCTTTAGCATGGCACTCTGCATTGTGGCAAATAAGCTCTTCGTAGCTCTTTACCAGGAAGCTGCATTTCACACACACAAAAGAAGGGCTTTTGCTAAAGTCAATGTGCTCAGAATCAAGGTGAGCAAGGAACTGATTAACATCTTGAGAGCCAAAATTGCAATATGCACATCTGTAGGTATCGCCATCTATAATATCATTATGTCCATTGGACAACGTCCCACTGTTGTGATTACTGTTCACAACATTGTTAACAGGCAAAGTGCCAGGAACAACTGACTGTTGGGCATCTTCACTGTCAGCTGCAACAGAGGTTGGCTGAGACTCTTGCAACACCAGTGTTTTTGATGGTATCATGCAAGGTGTTGTGGATTTCCTCTTGCTGGCCATTATCACAACCAATAAAGATGATCCAAGTTTGGAACACAACTCTTATTTTTTAGGAATGCTTTGCAGGCTGAATTCCTGCAAATCCATGGCGCTCACAAAAATGTGTTGGGAGTCAGGACGACCACTCTGGTTTTCCATTGAATCTGAAGAAACACAAAACAACATATCAGCAAAAGATTTCAAATGCCCCAGGAGTGTTAATTGCACAGTTATATATTGGAAGTATAGGCTATTTCCATTATGACAGCCTGTGTGGTCTAATGGTTAGTGCATCCAGGTGGGATTTGGGAAGCTCAGGTTCAGGTCTTCTCTACATCATGAAATTCAACAGGTGATTTTGGGCAAGTCACACTCTTCTAGCCTTATGAGTTTTAGAAGGATAAAATAGAGAGAACAAGAGAATATATACTTGACCTGTTCTACTGATTTGTACAAAGGTGGGATTTAAGTGTAACTAGTGCTGCAGTGGCTCAAATGGCTAAGACACTGACTGGAAGGTGGGAGGTCAGCAGTTCGATTCCCGAGTACTGCAGGATGGAATGAGCTCCCATCTTTGTCCCAGCTCCTGCCAACCTAGAAGTTCAAAAGCAAGAAATTGCAAGTAGATAAATAGGGGCCAGTTCGGTGGGAAGGTAAACAGCGTTCTGTGCACTCTGATGTCAAGTCATACCTGCCAAATGACCATGGAAACATCTGCAGAAGCAGACAGCACTGGCTCTTCGGCTTTGAAATAGAGATAAGCACTGAATCCTAGCGTCGGATATGACTGGCTTTCGAGCAATGGAAATCTTTACCTCTAGTAATAGCATAATAATATATCTTGTTATTTTTTTACTAGAATCTAAATTAGAATAGCAGCAAAAGCAATTACATTTATGTACTGTCCCATACTGCTTAGAGCACTCTCTGGGTGGTTCACAAGATAATTAGCATTTTTTGCCCCAAACATGCTAGGTACTCATTTTATCAATATTGGAAGGATGAAGGGCTGAGTCAACCTTGAGACTAGTCAAAATTGAATTCACAGTGTGAGCAGTTTTGGCTGCACTACTGCAACTTCACCACTGCACCACAGGACTCTTTATCAAGTACAGAATTGTGGGAGGAAGCATTGGTCCAAAATGGGGGAAAAGAAACACCACTCAGGGAAGAGGAAAACACAAAAGTGACAAGACTGTATCACATCTGATGTGCCATTTATTGTGAATGAAATGCCTTACTTACACATGCACGGGTCCAATCTGTATTACAACAGAATGAGGATTATATAGTGCACTGGGTCGAGACATACAAAAATTAGAATTGACAGCAGAGACAGAATGTGTGTGCTTCCAGAAATGGTTAGTTTATAACTCTCCTAACCGCAAACTATTAGCCTGGTGGGTAACCCCTGGTAGCCCATACATCTTAACAGCAACAAGTTTTAAATGCTTAGCCTACTTTGATAGAATGCAGACTTCCAAACTTTCAAAGACTGTTCCCTCATGGCTCTGTCTCCTTGAGATCCTTTTAGCAGATCATGAACAGAGCACCTTAATAAATCAGTCACACAGGTGAGTTAAGAAGTTATCTTGCCCCCAATTTACTGACATACGTAAGTATTCCTTATCAGAATGCTAGAAAGCAGGCTTTCATACAGATAGAGCAATATTTAGAGTGAAACCTCAGTGTGAACAAGAGCTCAAAGAATGGAAAAGACAACCAGATATTTGCTAAATCAAGAGATGTCATGGTTTGATTGGCCATTTCCTAGGCTGCATCCTTGCAGTCAGAAGTAATGATACCTGCATTTTTTTTAAATGGAAGGTTGATTTTGACAAAGTTAATTAAAATAATAATAATAATGGAATAACATAACAGCTTGTCCTTAACCCCAGGACAAAAATGTTAATATTTGCTTTGTGCTTTTATGTATAGTCAGCTTAAATTTATGCACAGTAAGAACACATCAGACAAAATGGAATCGAAGGGACTGTCTGTACATTGCTTTTCCCTGTGGAACAGTTACATAAGCACACACAGAAGCCTGGCACAGACTTTAATTTGCAACTTGAGTTGTGTACTCTGAACAGCCTCATCTTAACAGGATGTTTTTGATTACCAGGCAGGCAGCTTGTGTACTCCAACAGTTAGAAAATTAGTCCGAAAGCAGCTCGGACAGTTTAGAAAATGTAAACTTGATTCGCTTCAATATGAAGCTGGAATTCACTGAGCCAAGCCAAATAGCATCGCTTTGTCTATTCTAATCATGTGAAGTGTTCCAAAGTCTCAGAAGAGCCCCTCCTCCCCAACTTTGTTAACTCCTTTCCGGCAATCCCTAGCAATGACAGGGATTAAACCTGCACCATTCTTCATAGAATGCATGTATTATAAAAGGGCCACGATGGCCTCATGGTTAAGATGCTGAGCAGGATGACTAGAAGGTCAGTAGATCAGCAGTTTGAGACCCGAGTGCTGTGTGATGGAGGGAATTCCCATCATCTGTTCCCAACTCCTGCCAACCTAGCAGTGCAAAAGCAAGAAATTGCAAGTAGATAAATAGGTACTGCTTCACCAAGAAAGGTAACAGCATTCTGTGCACTCTGGCATCTAGTCATGCCTGCCACATAATCACAGAAATGTCTACAGATGCAGACAGTGCTGGCTCTTTGGCTGTAAAATAAGATGAGCACTCCCCCCTAGAGTTAGACACGACAAGCTTTCGAGCAAGGGAGACCTATTCTACCAATTGCTAACTCCACAAAGGAGAAAAACACAAACATGTAAGTTACTTCCCACACATTTTATATTTAAAACAGTTCTCCTACACTATGAAGAGACTCACATTTGTCAATTTACATGAAACAAATTCACCCCCTTTTAAATACAGTACATGGTTTTGCCTTTTTTCACTAAAAATGCTATTGTAGTCACATAGTTAAATATCACCACCTTCCCTCATAATTTCCCCTGCCATATCTTAAAGTTTCATCTTATTTGGCAAAACAAGCACTTCCTGTGTATTGGTCGAATAGTTGATGTGGATGGTATTAACATTCTGGTACTGTTTGATATTTGTTTTTATTTATATTCAAGAAGAGGGAGGCTTCAGCCTGCTCCTGAAACACAGAACAGACAATTCAGTGCAAAATTTCCCAATAATTATCTTTAAATCACTTCTTGTTTCAGAAGGTACAAAGATCTATAAATTCATCAGCAGGTTACAGTAGGATCTTTATTTAGCATCTAGGCCAAAGCCCTCTGCTCTCACACCCCAAAAATGTTTAAGTGAAATATCCTTTATTCCACATGCTTTGTAGAAAACCTGAGAATAGTCATTCATTATATTCTGGAAATTACACTATGAGTTTCTCCCTTCAGACCAGACTTTGAAGCAAGCCAGAAAGAGTGTTTTCATTTTCATACATATCAGAAAACAAAAAAGTAATAAAACAAAAATATTGTAGCACTTTAAAAACTAACTGCTATATTTTTATTGTTAGCTTTCGTGGATCAAGTCCACTTCTTCAAACAAGGAGTAAAACTTACCGGTATGGTTTATATACACCAAATGCATGGGTTAAAGGGAGAAGGGTTTGCTCAAGCAGAATGACAGACAAGCAAGCATAACAACACAGCTTCCTATAGCTATCATTAACAATAGATTGTTCAGATTAGTTTTAAATGTCTCCCTTTCAATCTCAAAGGTATGAAGTAAAGCCCTGTCTGGTTTCTGATTTAACCTCTCACTTGTTTACTGCCACCTGGCCATTTTCTGTTCTGCTCAAGTTGTAAAAGAGAATTGGCAGGAAGGTTGTATAATACACAAAAATATAATATATAAAATATCTATCAGCACATAGCAATCTGTGTATCAAATTTGATAATGTCCTAGAAACCCTTGGCTAATATTTAAGTTTCTGTGATGGGTGTCCAACAGATGGATGTATTTTATTTCTGCTGTCTCTCTTTCAATCCTAGTCTTGTAATTTCTCCATTTCAGAATTGTAACTCTCAGGTCTTGGATAGAGTGTCCAGGTAAATTGAAGTGGTTTGTCCAGGTGCGTTTTACTTCCACTTCCAGGAGCGATGAGGGGGGTGCGGGCCGGATGAATTGCAGTAAACCCATTCATGTGGATTCATGGGGGCTTGGGCTTCTGGGAATTGAAGTCCAAGAATATATGGAGTGCCAAGGTTCACCATCATGGCTTTAGGGCATAAAGAGATGAGGAATCAGAAAACTGTCTCTTCACAGGCTTTCGGAACAGCCAGGAAACGCGTGGTTTGTACACCTTGTGAATCTCTTCAAACATGATCCCAAGTGAGAGATATGGCAATACACTAGTACCCCGAATAACGTTATGACTTGGTTCCACAAGTCCCGTCGTTATCCGGTTTTTAACGTTGTGCGATACATTGATCACACAATGTTAAAAAAAAGCCCTGTTTCCCTGGAGGCTGCAGAAAGCCAGAACGTCGGGATTTGAAGCCTCCAGGGAGGTGGGGGGACTTTGGAAACAGCTTGGATCGGGTCTCCCCAACTCCCTGGACCCGGCGGGGGGGTCAGAGACCCCAAAATTGGTTTTTAAAAAAGTCCATTTTTTTACCAATTTTGGGGTCTCTGACCCCCCCCCCGCCGGGTCCAGGGAGGTGTGGAGACCCGCTCCAAGCTGTTTCTGGGCTTCCCCGACGTCCTCAGCCAGTGCAGCAAGCCAGAATGTCAGGGTTCGAATCCCGACATTCTGGCTTGCTGCAGCCTCAAAGAACTTCTGAATTTTCTTCCTTTTAATGCTAGCGTGGGGGTGAGGGGTGGTTGGGGGGGGAATACCCACCCACGCTAGTATTAAAAGACTTATCTCCCTGGAGCAGGCAGGGGAGTTAGAGATCCCGAAATGGGTAAAAAAATGGACTTTTTTTTTACCCCTTTCGGGATTTCTGATTCCCCCTGCCTACTCCAGCGAGATCAGAGGAGCTGATCTAAGCTGTTTCCAAAGGTTTCCTGTTTCCACTTCAAAAATAACCTGTTTCCACTTCAAAATTAGCGCACATCAGCTCTAGGGAGGTCGGGAGACCCGATGCGCGCTATTTTTGAAGTTCCCCTACGCTGCTGCAAGCTACAATGAGTCAAAACGTCAGGATTCAAATCCTTAACACATGAGCTTTCCTTTTTGGCTTGTTACAGTTTCTATCAGGGTGTGGTTTTGTAGCAGAAGGGTGGCTTATCTTATCTGCAGCTTATCTCCCTGGAGCAGGCTGGGAGGTTAGAGATCCCGAAATGGGTAAAAAAAACGGACTTTTTTTTTTACTCATTTCGGGGTCCCCTGCCTGCTCTAGGGAGATAAGATAAGCTGCAGATAAGATAAGCCTGATGTTTGACTCATTGTAGCTTGCATTGACTCATTGTAGCTTGCATTGTAGCTGACGTTTGACTCATTGTAGCTTGCAGCAGTGTATGGGAACTTCAAAAATAGCGCGCATCGGGTCTCCCGGCCTCCCTAGAGCTGATGTGCGCTATTTTTGAAGTGGAAACAGCTTATTTTTGAAGTGGAAACAGGAAACCTTTGGAAACAGCTTAGATCAGCTCCTCTGATCTCGCTGGAGTAGGCAGGGGAATCAGAGATCCCGAAATGGGTAAAAAAAAAAAGTCCGTTTTTTTACCCATTTCGGGATCTCTAACTCCCCTGCCTGCTCCAGGGAGATAAGTCTTTTAATACTAGCATGGGGGTGGGTGGGTATTTCCCCCCCCCCAACCACCCCTCACAGTTATTCTTCCTACAGCTACATCTAAATAGTTAACTAGTCAATTAACAGACAAACAATAGATTTAGAGAGGAATGCTATGCTAACAATTAGTCAACAACATGGGTCTACCTTGGCATACCATAAGGGGATATGTTTAATGGCTTGACAGAAGTTTAGAGCAATAAAAATATCTTATCAGAAGAATAAACAAAACAAAAATGCTATAGCACTTTAAAGACTAACTGTTATATTTTAATGTGAGCTTTCATAGATCAAGTCCACTTCGCCAGACAGGCTGAAGTCATTTTTGTTTTGTTTATTCTTTGATATATCTGAAACACAGACGAATACGGCTACTATTCCCAAAAGTATCTTCTTGCTTGACAATACAGAGAAGGAACAAAAGTTGTTTAGCCTATTCAACTGACTGCACTCAAATACTGCAACACAGGGAGCATTCCTTGCAGGTATGTTGTACTATCAGTGCAGATGGAAGCAATTAGCTCCAAATTATCATTTTAAGGAAGCTGGCTGAATAGCTCAGTGAGTTAGGCATCTAGCGAACATTGTACATCCCAGAACAGCAGCTTGTGTGCACAAGCTGCTGCAGGCCAGGATAGCCACAGAAAGGAATGGTAAACCACTTCTGAGTACTCTCTGCCTAGAAAACCCTGAAAAGTCTAAATATATTTGCTGGCACACAATTATTATTACCAAAGTCTTGGTAACATAGGATAAGTAAAATACAGTTACACTAGTATCCTATACTGCTAGCATACACTTTCTCATACTCTTTTGGTATAAGAAAGACTAAAGCAGGAGTGCCCAAACTATGGCCCAGGGGAAGTAAAACATGCCCACTTCCAGGAGCGATAAAGGCTTTGTGAGCCGGATGAATTGGCATTGGGACTGGGTGCGGTCTCCGGGCCATAGTGACCAGCTCCCTGAATCATGTGATCGGCCCGCGGCCTGAAAAGTTTGGGCACCCCTGGACTAAAGCAATCTTGTGACTTCTTGTGAAAGTTATGTGTCAAGAGAAAGGGTTAAAAAAGGGTTCAAACACACAAACACGGAAGGAAGACTAGATATATAAATACATATGCACACTTTTTATGTAACTCTTAACAAAGATATCTCACAATTATTTATTTATTTGTTTGTTTATTTATTCATTCATTCATACCACACCCTTTTGGTACAAGCACCACTCAGATTATTTTACAAAATAAGTTCTCTCTGTTATACTGACACACTTAAATACATAAAAACAGACAGTTATTAAAGACTGCACAGAGCTGGTGTTAATATAAATCAAATCTATATATTGTAATAGCAAGTTCTGCTTCCAACATGAATGAAGAACAAGTACCTTTCAAATATGAGTTACTGAGAAAGAATGTTTAGTTCTTTTCAGCTGGAGTGGATGTAAGAGATTTGTTTTCATATAATTTGTTTTCATACAGGCAGCACTGCTGGTAATATAAAACACTGACTCTGGCCAATGTCCCCGATTAGAAGATTAGAAGTATGACCTTCTCCCAAGCCTTGCTTAGCAATTAAAGCTGAATATGTACCCTAACCCAGTGAGGACTCTTAAAATCACTAAGCAGCAAACAGTTTCTCCCTTAGCTAGCGTTCAATAGAAGTCTGACTAAGCATTTGGGATGAGGAGAGCTAAAGAAAAGTTAAAGGAGAACCTTGACAGTGAACCAGTTTTTGGATTTGTGAATAGAGATATTTCACATGTGTTCAATAACCCCAGAAGGGGTGGATGAACAATATTAGTATCATCCATGTCTAGATTTCACATTCTGTGGTCATACTAAATTGCATGATAAAAGTTATCAGGCAAATAGCTAATATGAATAATTAATAAATCACATTGACACAGAGGGGCTGCAGTGGTTAAGAAGCTCGCCTTTGTTGGATGGAAGGCCAGCAAGACAGCAGTTCAAGACCCGGGTACTTCATGATGGATTTGAGTGCCCATCATCTGTCCCAGCTCCTGCCAACATAGCAGGTTGAAAGCAAGAAACTGCAAGTAGATTAATAGGGACCACTTTGGTGGGGAAAAGATCTTGGGGACATGAAAGGAGCCTCATTCACAAATGGTCCAAAATGCAAGCTATTTCCCTATCTGATTGAACCCTATGGAAATAAGAACAGATTTAGTCCTCAGTAGGACAACTCCTACTGAATTCTTGTTCAACAGGCAATCATAGATCTCTTTAGAGCACTGGAAGTCTCCTTTAAGACAGGCTACATGGGTGTAGCCAGAGATGGGATAAATTATTCTCTTGGACTACAGATCTCACTCAGAATGTATGAGCCAGCATGGTGTCCATAGTAGGCAAGGATTTTGGGAGTTGTAGCCCATGAGTAACTTCTCTAAACTCTGTTCATTTTTAAATGTGGCAACACGGAAGCCACATCATCCATTTTAATGCATTTCTAGTAGTAATTAGTTTCGCTACATTAAGCAAATAAAATAGGCCAGATGTCTTGGGTGAGTAATTCCTCTTAACCTTAAAATTTTAACAACCTGCAATGAAGTACAACTTGCAAATAACATCCAATTAAGGAATGAGAGGAACACACATTTTCCAGTTGGCATTAGCTGTTGGCTAATTAATCATAAAGTAGTTTGGGTAGATAATTATTCCATGTACAAAACTATGTGGCAGATTACAGAGAAATTATAAAACAAACAAACAAATTAGTTCCTAAACTAAAACAAGGATTAAAAAAAGCAAACTGTCTAATAATAACTGGACATATAAGCCATGGTTTCCATTGCAATTTCAGAAAAACAGGCTATTTTTGCTTGCTGCCTAAATGATGTTGGGTAAGAGAAAGTTCTCAAAGATAGGATGCCATCATAGGAAAGTCTTTATTTCATGCCTGACATGTATTCCTGTATGACTCTATATATATAGAACAGAATAGAATATGATTCTGGATGATATATGCCAGTCCACTAATATATAATGCAGGTGGTTCAATTAAGGTTACAACCAAGAAAGATGGAACATCCTCAGACATTTTCTAAATTTCAAAAATGAACTTTTAACCTCTTTCCCAAGTTTGAAGAAGAATGAATTTGGAACTATCTGATTCACATCAGGATTCACTGGTGCACACTTTAGATTACAATCTTGATTGCTATATATCTACATAGCTACATTATATCACAATGATTAATTACTATTTCCTGGTACTTTTCTTTCCTAATGGAGAAATGGTCTTGTGCTGGTTTATCTGCACCCAGTTTATTTGGAAGTTCATCTATATCTGCTATGTGATTGCTTCTTTCCACATAAACATGCATAAACATGCATAACAGTCTTCCCCAACTGGCCACTGCGGGGGGGGGGGGGAGAGAATTAGTACATTCTATATTTCAGAAACCTTGTTGAGGATTAGAGATTTTATACATATTTTTAAAAAATTCTGCAGGCCATAACACTTTAGACCAGATTCACATTATTGCATGATCCTTTGCAAAATAAAACCTTTCACACAAAAAGGTAACACTTATGGGGAAAGGTCACATTTGAATTCTTCCTTCATATACAGTTTTTTCTATATAGGAGCTTCTATGTGTCTGCATGGCAATTTTTTTTTTTTTGCAGAGAAGAAAAATCTATTAAGAGTCACCTAGTGCTTGAATTTTATTAATCTAATAGCTAAACATGTTGGACATAGTGCATTGTCAAAAAGCAAGAGAAACCACCTAGGTCTAAATCAAACCATCTCAATTCAGGTCTTCCTGGATCCTCCGAGGGATAGAAGACAGCTCAAAAACAATTATTTCTTCAGTACAACATGACTCTTGACCTAGAGAATGAAGATAGTTCTGCTTTTAGAGATTAGTGAAGTAATAAATGAAGGTCACTTTTTGCACATAAAGTGCTAAATGAAGAGCCCATGCAAAACAAAACAACTAACCACTGGAAGAAGGTGGAGGAAAATAAGTATTTACATCTTATTTAGCATTATACAAATAATGGCGCTCTTACAATATCAAGCTGTAGAATAGAACCATTCAGTTTGCATTGGCATCAACAATAACTCTCTTATGCTCATCGTTCAATTGTGACACTCGGCTTTTAAACCGCTTGTATGGTTTATGGGCAAAGAAGACCAGCTCAGTGAATAATCACATTCATTTTCTCTACCAAAACAGCAGTCATTTTATGTCTGGATCAGTTTCATAGAACTATTCAGATATATTTTGTCCCTTAGTTGTTGTTTTTTTTTTTAAACTAGCTATGTTGAACCATGCAACGCAATCATCCAGAAGTGCTTCACCCATATTTATTCTTGCAAAGTACTGTATTTGTTTTGGAACCAATAAAGGTTTTTTTAATTACTTGAGAGTAAATTCTGAATATATTTCACAGCTTCTTTCTATTTCTGTGGACTAAGAACAGTGCATTTTAACACTGATGAGAAGAATGCAAATGAGACAGATGGAAATGACCTTAGAGCAGTTCTCAACCTTTTTAAAGTCGGGGACCAGGTCAAGCTCCCTCAGACACCTTTGGGGGCTGGATGGCCATTATGCCTTTTCTCCCCCACATGGCACTTCCTGGTGTGGTGAACCTGGGGGGCACATGAAACAGCATTGTGGGCCACATGTGCCCCACAGGCTGCAGGTTGAGTATCCCTGCCTTAGAGCCTGCTTTAGCTAAATAAATCTCTCCTTCCCCTCTGCAGAGCTAACTAATAGCAACTGAACTTGAGTGGGATCCTAATCTTGCATTCATGATTTTAGTAAAATAGTTGGATTTTATACAGAAGCTACTTTTGTAGGATTTGCATCCTGAAAGGTACCCCAGGATCATTGTAATCAATAAGTAAAATCACAATGTTCTTTCTCAGTTGTTATATGACCATGCAACTCCACATGTAGAAAAATCAGCAGCAAGGATAAACGATTAGGATGGCAAAATCAGGTAAAATCATAAGGTTTAATCTATAGACGTATTGGCAGTGAATCTCAGCTTGAACACACCACACTCAGGAAAGATTTCATAACCAAGATTAATGACATTTATAATAAATTCAAGTAGTGCACATCGCCATTCTTAATTCCTTGTTATATAGAGTCCTGAGGAAATCTGTCCCAAAATGGACCTCGATGGGGCCAATGCTATACTTTCAAGTGAGTATCCTAAAGCAGGGGTCCCCAACCACCAGACACGAGCTTCAGGCCACGGGCTGTCCTGAACTGGGTGGTGGGGGTGGGTGGTGCTGGGAGCCCCAATGGCAGTCTTCTGCCCTCTGCCGGGTCTACCTGGCGAATGGAACGAGAGCACGGGCTTCAGACACAGCAGACAAGCAGGTGGGTGGGTCCCTCTTCCACGTTGCTTAACTGTGGTGGTGCTCCACCCCACCCCCAACTGTGTGCAGTGTGATACCTCACTGCCCCACTTACCGGTCTGTGGGAAAATTGTTTAGCATGAAACTGGTCCGTGGTGCAAAAAAAGTTTAGGGATCCCTGTCTTAATGGCCATAGTGGCTTTCTTCAAATGAAAAGAAGGAGGTCTGCCTTAAAGGAAGAAATCTCCCTGCTAATCAACATGGGAACTTCCAAGGATGCTTGCTCTCCAAGATCAGTACTTTGATTCTGGCGAGGAAGAAGGAACATACTGAGGGTGTGCCACTGTACAGGGAAGAAAGGCTATGCACCAGCAACATCCTACAACCAGCAACATCCTACAACCCTTCCCACCCTACCCACCTTACAGGAGATGACAATTACACTGGACCTGGAGGAATTAACCAGTGTTTTCTTTCCATTATTTCCAATAGGAGGGAATTCTGTTTTTCAAAAGTGGATTATATTAAACTGAGAGAGGAAATAGCTCTATTCTCATTTCTGAGAATAGTTCAACATTGTACTCACACATGTATAATTTCATTAACATGAAAGGAAGGTCAGAATCATAACAGTAACCTTAAAACAAAGTTTCAAGTTGAATTATAAGCTTAGGCATTCACATACTGTATTACTATGTCTGTGACCACAGAATTTTTTCCCCTTTTTTGTAAAGCAAAGGTGGGCAAAGTCTATTCTTTCCGATCTTGTTGGACTACAATTTCCACCAGACCCAGTAACCATACCAAATGATAAGGAATGGTAGCAGCTTGAAACTGACAATAAGCAATCACACTTATATACCATCCTATAGTGCTTAGTGCACTCTCTGGGCAGTTCACAAGTTAATTAGCATTTTGCCCCAGACATGTTGGGTACTCATTTTACTGACCTCTGAAGGATGGAAGGCTGAGTCAAAATTGATCCCTGGTAAGGATCGAACTCACAACCTTTTGGTTGCAGTACAGCAGTTTAATCACTGTGCCACCCAGGCTCTTTAAAGTTTCACTTTGCCTATAGATTTAGACCCGGTTTAGATTTGGGCATCCCTTAGTTTAGAATGGAGCAAAACTTTAAGAAGCAGACTTTATGAACTAGTAGTGGGCTAAGGTATCTCTCCATTGCCCAACCCTATATCAAACCTTCCTTTTTGTTGTTCAGTCGCACAGTCGATTCCGACCCTTTGCGACCCTATAGACCATTGCCTTCGAGGCAACCCTATCCTCCACCATCTTCCTCAACCCACCCAGCTCTGTGCCCATTGCAGCTACAATACCATCTAGACATCTCAATTTTGGCTGCCCCCTTCTTCTTTTGCCCTCCACCTTTCCCAGCATCAAGGCTTTCTCAAGTGAATCTTCTCTTCTCATTTGATGTCCAAAGTACTTTAGCTTCATCTTTACTATTTGACCTTCTAAGGAGCAGTCAGGGTTGATTTCTTCTAGAATCGACCTATTTGTTCTCCTCGCCGTCCAAGGGACTCTCAAAACTTTCCTCCAACACCACATTTCAAAGTCATCTATTCTTCTGCGCTCAGCTTTCCTAATGGTCCAGCTCTCACAACCATACCTTAATACTGGGAATACCATTGCTTTGACTATGCGAATTTTTGTTTCCAAGGTGACGTCTCTAATTTTCACTATGTTCCCCAGGTTTCTCATAGCTTGCCTCCCAAGAATCAGTTGCCTTTTTATTTCATGGCTACAATCACCATCTGCAGTGATCTTGGATCCTAAGAAAGTAAAATCTGTCAATGCTTCTACTTCTTCCCCATCTATTCTCCAAGGACTGATAGGGCCTGTGGCCATTATCTTGGTTTTCTTGATGTTGGGTCTCAAGCCAGCTTTTGCACTCTCTTATTTTTTTATTTTTGGATTTCTATACCACCCGACTTGGTGCAACCAACTCAGGGTGTTCAACCTAAGCAGGAGCTTCGTTAGGTCTTCTTCACTTTCTGGCATTAGGGTGGTATCATCACTTGCTATTACTAATGGATTCAATAACCTATCCTCTTGTACTATATTCAGACACAAGAGTTACAACATTTGAATTAACAAATATCTTCTGAAGCTGCATAATTCACCTCTTTTGTTTTGTTTTTTCCTTTTTTAAAAAAAGAGTCCTCATACAGCTTTTTTGTTCGAAAGAACAGAATCAACGTACTGTATAGAAAATTCAAGGTAAGGTATGACAAAATTCCAGATGACCCACCACATACAGTACTAATTCTGGCTTCATGCCCTGGGTGAACAACAGAAAAACTTTGATAGCAAATAGTATTAAAATCAAATTATTTCTGTATCAAGCAAGCCCCCTATCAAGGAAACCAACAATAAAGTCAGAGTTAAAATGCATTGGCATTTTTAAGAGACATCTTTAAATCTGAATCAACATGTTAGAAAATATGCAAGTATATTAATATCCAAATCCTGGCATCTAGCACATCCATGAAAATTAGTCATATTTTAAATGCAAATTCAGCATAGAATATATTTACAGGCATTCATTAATTGCAAACTTTGTATATATGAAACTAGCAAATGCTGCAACAGCATTTTCCACTTCCCCCTCCCCTATAGAAGTCTTGCTACTCAAAAACTGCTCTGGACAGATTTCCATTCCTCTATATGTGACTGGGGTCACAGGGAGGCTGTGTTGGGGAGAGGGGACCTACAATACAATTTACTAAGTTATAGTAAATTCTTCTTGCCAATTTCTGAATATGCTGGTTTGCAGCTTTGTGTTCTCCTGCCTACTAAACTATTTTATTCGTTCTTTTAACAGAACAAGCTGTTCCATGACGAAGCAGGAGTTGGCAGTGTTTTAAACAAAAGATTTCCCCTTCCATTTCTCACTGCATTCTGCCAAGGACCCAACATTTCTAGTGCCAAGATACAAAAGGTCAGGAGAGGTCAAGTCAAGCAATGGATATACATTCCATTATGACATCATAAGGAGCAAAGGATAAAGACCCCGATATTTTTCAGATCAGTTCATCAAGGTAGAACAAATCAAATCCCACTGGTGAACTTTGAAACACATGGTCATTTACAGAGGTGCAGCAAATTGTAGGTAATTTGTCTACCATGTTACTCTGGAGCTGGAATGTGTTGGTCTAATGTAAAGGGAAAGATTGGCATTGTTCTCAGAAAGGGAGCAATCTGATAACATCATTTGTTAATTCCTTAAACTAATTTTTCTCTTTTTCTAAGACATCTGCACACTTTCATCTGAAGAAGTGTGCTTGGACATGTGAAATGTCAAGCCGTCTTCGGATAAAAATGAAAGCACCTTTGCATTCATTGCACATTTGTTAGCTGTTTCCTCTATGGAATTGCAGTAGCTCAAGTGGTTAAGACACTGAACTTGATGACTGGAAGGTCAGAGTTTGATTCCCAAGTATTGCACGATGGAGTGAACTCCCATCTTTGTCCCAGCTCCTGCCAACCTAGCAGTTCAAAAGCAAGAAACTGCAAGTAGATAAATAGGTACCACTTGGGTGGGAAGGTAAACAGCATTCCATGCACACATGTCCACGGAAACATCTGCAAATGCAGACAGCGCTGATTCTTCAGCTATAACAGAGATGAGCACTGAACCCTACAGTCGGATATGACTGTCCTTCGAGCAAGGGTGACCTTTACCTTTACCTAGCTGTTTCCCCAGCTGCAAGATGCTCTAGGACACTGTTTACCAACCTTTGGCTTTTGGACTTCCAATTCCCAGAAGCCTAAGTCAATTCTCCAAAGCACTGATCAGCCAATGTACTGACTTACGCTTCTGGGAATTGAAGTCCGCCTGTGGGGCGTGGGCCCCACATTGGGAAACACTGCTCTTGGACATCTCCAGGGGACCTTATCCCACAAAAGATAGCCTATAATAGTGATGTGAATTTGTGACCTTACATTCCATCAAGTGTTTTGAGTACAACATCAAGGTTTCCATTACTATAATATTTAGATGTAGCATGTGAACTGATTTTAATAAATAAATGATGTTATGTATACCGTACTTCAAAAACCCATTACCTGAAAAACTCCAGCGTTTACTTAAGAGTATCATCTTCCATTATTTTTCTTTCTTTTAAAGCATAAGTTCTCTCTTGTCCTTAGAGCCAGCAGTCCGGTATTAATTCTGGAATAATTAAGAGATAATACTGTTGTCTAGAAGTTTACTGAAATATATTTAAAAGTAGGTAAAGGTAAAGGTCGCCCTTGCTTGAAAGCCAGTCATATGCAACTCTAGGGTTCAGTGCTCATCTCTGTTCCTAGCCAAAGAGCCAGTGCTGTCTGCATTTGCAGACATTTTCATGGGCATATGGCGGGCATGACTAGGCACTGGAATGCATGGAATACTGTTTACTTTCCCACCGGAGCAGTACCTATTTATTCACTTGGAATTTCTTGCTTTCAAACTGCTATGTTGGCAGGGGCTGGAACAGAGATGGAAGCTCACTCCATCATGCGGCACTCGGGTCTTAACCTTCTGACCTTACAGTCATTAAGTTCAGTGTCTTAACCACTATGGCAGGCTTCTCCAATGTTTTCCCACCATGGGCCAGACACACACACCCCGACATACAGCTGCGGGGGCCAGAGGCATAGTTGCTCCCTGGGCTAACATTTTTGTCATTATAGGCGGCTGCATCACCACTGCTGATCACACTGTATTTCCAGTTTCATGTACAGCCTCCACCGCTCCCTACGATAGCAGGAGGCTTTTCAGAGCATGGTCACTCCATTTGGATAATTTTCCAACACTTCTCTGCTTTGTTTCAGCTGCTTGAACATGCTGCTTGGCAACTTCCTGGTTCCGTGCTGAGAACCAAGCTACTGACGCATGCTCCACCCGGCACCGGAAGTTGCCCAGCAGAGCATTCAAGCAGCCAAAATGAAGCAGGGAAGCATCAGAAAATTGTCCAAATGAAACAAAATTGCATCCTAAAAGCCTCCTGCTGCCATGGGGAGCAGTGGAGGCTGTCCAAAAACCTAAAAATACAACACCACGGTATGTGATGTATTGTGACTTCTGGTGGTGGGAGGTGAGCGGGGGTGTGCCTAGAGGTGCCCGGGAGCCACTGTGCACCAGATTAATGAGACGCATGGGTTGGGTTAGGCTCGTGGGCAGAGAGTTGTGAATGCCTGAATCACAGTTCCTTATATTCTAAAGTGCCAACATCTAAATTTTGTAAAAATTTGTAACCAAGTACCAAAACCTGAACAGTACATTTGAAACCTGGCATATCACTGATGCTGCTTCTACTAGAGCAGTGGTGCTCAGCCTTGGCACTCCAGGTGTTCTTGGACTTCAATTCCCAGAAGCCTTGATCAGTGGGAGTGCTGACTTGGCCTTCTGGTAATTGAAGTCCAAGAACACCTGGAGTACCAAGTTTGGCCATTACTGAGCTAGACTGATTGTTCATTGCCTTTCTGACCATCAAAGCTCTCAAAAAAAAAAATAGAGCATTTTAAAAAGAAAGGTTAAAATACCCCTAACAAATTATAAACATTCAGAATCAGATTAAAACATTAAAAACAGATGTTGAACATTATTCAAAAAGCAATAAAAAACAGCCTGGAGACCAAAGGCATGTAAGAACAGGAGAATTTTAGCTGCCTGTCAGAAGTTCAGCGGAAAGAGTGCCAAGCTTTACTTCCTTCACCCATTGTGTCTAGAGTTTCATAATCAGGACAAAACAGAGATAGCAATTCTCTCTTCTTGCCCCCAGTGTCTGGTAGTCAGCCTGCCAGGAAACACTAGAGTTTCGTTTCATGACTGTGATGGCTTGTTTCCTTTATTTTGGAGTATTCAGGAGAAAAACCACTAATGGAAGATTAAGCAAAAATAATAATTAATTACACAAACAGTAAGCAGTAGCCTACTACTATCTAGTTTCTGAATGTATCTCTCTAAAAGGTTGAAAGTGATGAAGAAAAATATTTTCAAAATAAGGTGAGGTGAATCGGAGATGATGGATTATCTAGACTCTTTTCAGTCAGGATTCAGGCCTGGATACGATACAGAAACTGTATTGGTTGAACTGGTGGATGATCTCTGCCAAGAGCAGGATGGGGGATATCTGTAAGTCCTGGCTCTTCTTGACCTCTCAGTTGCTTTCGATACCATAGACCACAGTATCCTTCTGGAAAGGCTCAGAGGATTGGGGATCCAGGGCACTGTGTGGTCCTGGTTTTCCTCATTTCTGAGGGGCCAGATCCAGTCGGTGTGGTTGGAGAGAGAGAGAGTTCCAGCCCTAGGCCCCTTCAACATGGGGTGCCTCAGGGCACGGTGCTATCACCTCTCCTATTTAACATCTACATGAAACCGCTGGATGAGATCATCCGTTCCCACGGGGTGAGGTATCATCAATATGCAGATGACACCCAGCTGTATATCTCTGCCTGTGGGGACCCTAGTGATGCAGTGGAAGTCCTATCCAGGTGTCTGGAGGCTGTTAGGGTCTGGATAGGGGACAACGGGCTACAGCTGAATCCTGGCAAGACTGAGTGGCTGTGGGTCAGGGGTCCTGTGTTATCTCAGGAGCTACCATCTTTGGTCCTGGATGGGGCAGTTTTGCCCCAAACAGACCTGGTGCATAATCTGGGGGTCCTCCTGGGCTCACGACTACTGCTCGAAGAGCAGATGGCAGTCGTGGCCAGGAGGACTTTTGTACAACTTTGTGTTATTTGCCAGTTACACCCGCTCCTAGATTGGGACTCCTTGCTCATGATCACACACGCTTTGGTCACCTCCAGACTTAATTACTGTAATGTGCTCTACATGGGGCTGCCCTTGGTGACCATTCGGATGGTGCAACTGGTCCAGAATGTGGCTGCTCGGGTGGTGATGGGTTTCGGGCGTTATGCTCGTGCCTCACCACTGCTTCGGGAGCTGCACTGGTTGCCAGTATGTCTCCGGGTGCAATTCAAGGTGCTGGTCATTACTTTTAAAGCCCTACATGCTAGTGTACTTAAGAGACTGCATTACCCCAAGAACATCTGTCTGTCCAATCAGAGCGGATCGGAGGGGCTCTCTTATTATTCCATCAGCTAGAGAGGCGCATCTCTCTAGCACCAGAAGGAGGGCCTTCTCCGTGTCTACCCTGGCCCTTTGGAACCTCCTGCCAACTTAGTTACGGTTACAGTCAGAGCTATTGCCCTTTCGGAAGGGCCTAAAAACCTGGCTGGCAGGGCAGTTGTGGGGCTCCAGTAATACGGGATCCCATGTTGGGTGGTTGATTTGATTGGACAGCCACCTCTCTCTCTCTTTTAAACCTTTTAAATTTTTTATATCTTTTAAATTTTTGAGTCTTGTAAATTTATAGTTTTAAATTTTTAAATTATTTTTGAACTCTTGGGTTTTAATTTCTGAACTTGTACGGGTATAGTAGAGTTATCCTGTATTCATTACGTATGACTTTTTGATTTGTAAGCCACCTAGAGTCAGGTTCGCCTGAGTAGGGTGGGATATAAATTTGAATAACTAACTAACTAACTAACTAACTAACTAACTAACTAACTAAATAAATAAATAAATAAATAAATAAATAAATAAATAAATAAATAAATAAGAATACACATCTTTTCAGCTACAGAGTATCCCAACAGTGGTGTAATAGCTATACTTTTAGCAAGAAATGACAACAGCACACTTAAAACAGTCAATTTTAGCAAAGCAAAACTATAAACAGAAACGTCTGTGAAAGCTCCTTATACTCATCTCACAAAAACAAAACTATAAAAGAAATAATATAATGATCAGATTTACAATCAATTCTCTTTTGCTTATTCTGATTTTGATTTTAAACTCACTCACCCACCCCCCAAAAGTAGAATACATAGTTATTTAACCATTCCTGTAGAATTTACATTTGACCAGTTATTCTTCTTGTGTGCAACTCCCTAGGTAATTTTATGGTGGAAAAAATACACCAAACTGAACCATTAAGGAAATTATAGTAGCTGTTCCCTACTTTATGAGAGCAGGGATAGCATTATAAATAAGGAATCTGAGCTGGGAGGTCCAAAGTTCAAATCTCACCCAGTCACTAAGGTGGCCTTTGGTATGCCACCCCCTCCCTCTCTCTTAGCATTACCTATTCTATTTGGAAAGTGGCAATAAAAAAAGCACAACATTCCATGGGAGGAAATAATAAAGACTAAGAAGAGAAGGATGTGTTGTTCCAACTATCAAACATATAAATCGGGGGTTCACAACTTATGATTAGGTGGGCCAGCCCCAGCCCCCGATACCATTTTATCCAGACTGTGGCAACAACCCTGGAAGCGGACGCACCAACGCAAATGTGCATTTGCAGCATTGGGAAACCACGTGTCTGGGCCACTCAACTGTCTGAGGGGGAGTTGTCCAGCTCATGGCACAAAAACCTTGAAAACCCCTGATATAAATAATTAGATTATTACACTAATAACAACATTATTAGTAGAAAAACTAGATTATAAAACAGTAGAATTTGCTCTCTGGAATTTTAAAAAAAAACCTAAAGAAACTTTCTTTGAACTCTCTCTATTCTCAGCTGTTTTTCTTCCAATCTTCAAATATTCTGGGAATGCAAGAGGGAAAGGGAGAAATCTATAATCCCATGCAATTGGGATGGATAAACCCTGCTTGTTACACCAAAAGTTGGCTCAGAGGCTCGGAGCACAACATGGAAAGAAAGCTGTGCTTGGAGTCTCCTTAATTAGTCAATTAAATGCAACTGAATTGAGGTTGAGGAACATTAATTTAGCAATGGGGAGGTAAGAATAATTTACCAGATTGGGGAAGCCCACACCAAGGCATAAACTCAACAACAATCCCCTATTACTGCTCCCCTGCAAACTAGCAACTGATGGCATGATACTTCTTCATCCTAAAAGCAACATCATCCACTGTGACAGCTAGTAACCATGAACAGCACTTGTGAATTTGTCCAAGGTGTCTACAGAGCCATCTAAAACAGGACCACTATCCCCATCATATGGCAACAAATTTAACAGAATTATTACATGCTGTTGTTAAGAAATCATTTTCTGTGACAATCCTTAATCTTTTGCCAATTAATGCTATTGGCTGGCCTCCGGTTCTACTAATATGAAAGAGAGAGAAAACAGTGTCTCCCTTCACTTTGCTTCTCATTTCTCATCAACAATCTTAAGAGTTTCATCAACCATCATTTATGTAAACATTCTGTATACTCTAAGGCTAGAGACCGTCTCAGGGGACCCTAATATTTACATCCCACCATTGTGGAAACAGTCCATCTATTTTTATTGACTGCTTTTGACTCTTAATCCTACAGAGCCTTAATCCAGGAAAGGTTCTGTGGAGTATCCTCTTATCCATGACTATTATGTCTCCCAAGGAGGCAAAAACTTCTGAAAGTCCATGTGTCCTTGTGCTTTATGTGGAGAATCATAATTTGTGTGTGGCAAGCCGATTAGCCTCACACTTTATACAGCAGTTGAGATTACTTTAACACTCTACTGATAGAAAAAGTGACTATTCCAATTCATTTCTAAGGTCAATTACAGTATAATAATGTCAGGGGAAGAAATTGGTCATGAGTATTTAGCACTATACCATTTACAACTGTAAAAAACATTTCTTTTAGCAAATTTCCTTTTACACTAAAACAATTACCGGTATCAAGATCCTTTCCACCAGCTCCATCAGTGGAGTAGAAGTGATGTCAGTGACAGCAGCTGATTGCAGATAATGAAATTACTGCACTGATTTTGATTTCCACATGAGCTTGTCTCATTGCACATGAGTTGTGAACAATCCAAAATCAAGAGAGGATATCCTTAATTAGTAGTTATCTGCCAATGCCAGAGGCATGAATCCTGCTAAACCAGCCGAGCTATGGAATGGATACTGGCCTACATAGCTACGAATAATAATGATGTATGGGATCTGCCTGATTCCAGCTATTTTAAAAGAAAAACATAAATTGCATTTTGACACCAGTAAATATATATTGTAAAAGCTTATAGATACAACAATTTTGAATTGCATGTAACAACAAGAAGAAATCATGCAATCAAATGCATGCTACTTGAGTAATTTGTACACAGCCCTGAATAAGCAAGATAGACAAACTTATTACCTGAAGTCAGTGCTGGGATTCAAAAAATTTTTACTACCTACTCTGTGCCAGGGGAGAGTCCTGCACAGCACCCAAATTAGGACTACTTTATTTCAAAACTTGGATGGATGGGGCCAGCCAGAATTTCTGCTACTGATTCTGGCAAACTGGGGGCAAACCTGCTGAATCCCACCACTGACTGAAGTGTATTACCAAAAATGGCCAAAATACTTTTGCAGAAGTTACACTTGAGAAGTATGATGATAGCACTGGTAAAGGGAGATTTTCAGTAATCAAAAACTTCCTCCTTCTGTCCATGGCTCCCACACAATAGACTACTCACAAGTTGGACAAACCATGAGGCAATAAATTACACCCCCCAAAAAAAAAAATCCCCTGGTGGTGATGTCATTAACATTCCATGGGGCAACTTTATAACAGGTAATCTGGCTAGCCCAAGTCAAGCACACCTGTTGATTAGGGCTTTTGGGCATTGAAGTCCAAGAACAGCTAGAGCACCAAGGTTGGCCACTCCTGCCCTAGCTGTTGGTCAGTTGGATACTAAGTTGCACAACTCTGCAGGCAACTAGTAAAGTTTATGGGTTTTCTTAACTTGAGCCAACATTCCCCTAAGAGTTAATGATGTTTGTGTTATGCCAGTCTAACTAGATAAAATGATTTTGGTCATTACAATATTAAAAACCACAATTTAAAACATTTTTATTCATTCAATAAATGAAGTATTCCTAAAATCCCCCACTTATCAATTAAATGCCTGCCTGAAAAGGAAGGTCCTTCCCTGCCAACAGAAGAACAAGAGAGAGAGGAGGCCAACTTGGCTTCCTTACTAATATTTTTCATTAGGTTTGTTTGGAAAGTTGTCAAGTACAATAAAACTCAATTCAGTATTTGAATATAAAATATGCCCAGCCAGTAGTTCCAAGACTCATAACAATGTTTTTAATTTAAAAAAACATTTGGTTGCAACATTCTTCCCCTCCAGATGCCTTTGGCATACAAGCCCAGCCAGTCCTGAGTATTGTAACTAAGGATTATTAAAGAAGTTGTAGCCTAAAATCATAATGAAGAGCCACATTTACCCAATCCAGGATTATACGTGATCCTAAACTACCAGTTCAATTAATAGCAGTAGGTGGGAGAGAAATGGGAGAAACCAATGCTTGGAATCTCACTTCGCAATAATGTGAAAAATGAGGATATCAGGCGAAGATCACTGCTAAAAGACATAGTAACAGGATACCTGATGAACAAATTAAGGTGGATTGGCCATGTTGCACACACAAGTCACAATAGATGAGTGCCAGAATAATGACATGACATCCGAGAGACTGCAAAAGACCTAGGGGAAGACCACCTCACAGTTGGGAAGATTTTCTCAAGAAAAATGTTGGACCAACATGGAGAAGAACTGCCAAGGACAGATCATTATGGACAGAAGTTGTGCAGAATGTCATCGCAGAGATGTCTACTCATACAAGAACTCATCACTGAATAACGACTCCAAGGTAGCCAAGGCAAGGTGGGAGAGAGGCTACAATCCAGGTCTAGACACTGTAAGAGAACTTGACATTGGGAGCAGCAGCTAGAAAGCTTAGGATCTACTGAAGAGGCTGAACAGTGATCCACATAAAAGGACACTGTATGTAAATATTACCCCAAACCAAATAGCACACCAAATACTTTTGGCAGGAAAGACCAATCTATGTATAATTTAAAAAGTAAAAACATATAAAGGATATTCAGAGTGAATCCAACAAACTTTCTACTGTCTTCATATTGGCAGAGTTAGAGGAAGGCATATGAAGATGTAGGAATGGCAAAGCACCAGGACTCAATCTCCAGATTGAGCAAATTAAACATTCTGAGTAAAATGTAAAGAAACCTCTAATATGGCTTCTGTTTGTCTTTTTATATGGTTTTGCCCAGGCTGACTAACATTATCTGTCCCCTTGTAATATGTCCTGATCTGCCCACCTGGCTAATCCAGGAAAAAATGTGCTGAATGATCAAGGGCAGGGGTTCCCAACCTAAGGACTATGTGCCGGATCTGGCTCATGGTGCCATTTCATGTGGCCCCCACCCCTCCAAAAGCATTTGAGAAATAAAATGGCCACTGGTTTGAAGCTGTTGGGACAAAATGACCACCCCAGCCCTCAAAGCTAACTGACTGAGAGAGCATGACCTGGCCCCTGTTTTGAAAAGGTTGGGAACCCCTGTTCCAGAGGGAAATGTTCCAAGGGAAAGGTGCTGGAGTGAATCCTCCTGTTGTCTCACTCTCTCCCATCTGATATTTGCCAGCTGGAGTCCCCAATGCTTCCCAGATCCAAGAGAGTTCAAATGAGACTAAGGAGAAGTAAACTTTGTCAAATTAATCTACTTTCATTTTCCTCTTAATATACTTGTAATATCTCTCCAAATAGTCTGCTCAGTCACTGCAAATCTTTACAGAGCAGCCTGAATCTAAGAACCCTCTCAGCTATGCAATTTGCTTCTTGAGTATATTTCCCCATATTAGTTATATATTTTATTGTGAATCTTTGCTATATTTTAATTTTGTATTGAATAAAAATTCCCCTTATGAATAGCTCTGTGTGAGTATGGTATGCTCAACCCAAGCAATGTTAAGAAATATTACTACCACTGTTCAAAGATCCGTCACAGGTATATATCTGAACATGTGTGAATTCATGCATTCTGACAGCATACCTGGTAACACCTTGTACAGCTCCATAGTAAAAAATGATATACAGTACTGTATGGTGTAAATTAGCTAAACAAGTGGATGTAGCTCTTAATGAATCATGCAGGATTATTACTGGCTGCTTGAAACCCATACTTCTTTTAGAAGTATGTTAAGTAAATGCTAGAGATAACATACAAAATAAGGTAATATAGCAACAAGCTGATAGCTAAAACCGAGGAAAAGTCTTCTGTACATCTGTCAAGCTCTAAAAATTAATTTGGAAGAGGCTAGGCCAGTGATGGCGAACCTTTTAGAGAACGAGTGCCCAAACTGCAACCCAAAACCCACTTTTTTATTGCAAAGTGCCAACATGGCAACTAGGGAGGAAAGAAACACTCCCATTGGGCTGCTGGGCAGAAAGGCGGGATGAACTCTATGCTGGGGGAGGGAGGAAGTGCTCCCATTGGGCTGCTGAACAGAGGGGGGCAAACTCTGTGCTGGGGAGGATGGAAGTGCTTCCACTGGGCTGCTGGGCAGAGGGGTGGATCAAACTCTGTGCTGGGGCAGCCGCACAGGTGCCCACAGAGAGGGCTCTGAGTACCACCTTTGGCACACATGCCATAGGTTCACCACCACTGGGCTAGACAAAACCTTTGGAGAGCAAAAACAAAACAACTTGGTAAATGTAGATTAATATCCCAAGAATGTCTCCTACCAGAACAAGATTCTGGCTGGACCACATGAAAGTCACTTAATAGACTTTTAAGTAAGTAGGAAGGTCTAAGAATAATCAAGTAAAATTGAGGTACTGTACTTGGATATGGGACACATTTTCTGTGAATGTGGAGAAAGCCACTATTCTGATAGCTACCAACAATAACATAATAATGACATAATAAGCTGGATACTATCACTGCTAGACAGCTTACCAAACTAGGGGCTAAGGAAGTTGGAAACTTGGTTTGTTGCAAATGTTAGTTAACAATGAATAGTGTTGTTCTCTTGAAACATCATAGATAACTTGAGTGAAGCATTCAAGATGAAGGAAAGGGTCCTTTGAAGGCACATGACTGAATGTCATGATATAAGCACCCTATAAGATTATTGGATGGATCAATGCACTGGATAGTCAACATACATATCAAGCATATAAACTGACTAAAAGATATAAATAGAAATAAAATTTAAATATGTTTCTCACTTATGTGCACGCAACCACACACTTTCCAACTGATACCACACACTCTAGTATTTAAACCAAGGGTTCTCAAGGTTTTCATGCCATGGGCCAGACAACTCCCCCTCAGACAGCTGAGTGGGCTGAACATGCAGTTCCCCCTGTAACAATTGCTGCCATAAACCACAGGGGGCGTGTTTGCACATGCGCGGGAGCGTTTGTGCCTGTTGTAAATACATCCACTTCCAGGGTCATTGCCATGGGCCAGATGGAATGGTGTTGGGGACTGGGGCCAGCCCACAGACCATAGGTTGTGGACCCCTGATTTAATCCCTGCAAAGTTGCTGAAAAATTCAGCAATATTAACATACAGCATGAAACTTCACCAAATGATAAGAGACCAAATGTATCAAACCCAGAGTAATTTCTGACACAAAATAATTATTATTATCTGTAGTCACATGTTGGTTTTGAGGCAGTACTTTATGCCAGCTAGTTTCTTAGAGTCTCCAAATATTCTCCAATCAGCATAAAATGACTATTTGGAGGACAGGGAAGCTGGATGATAACCAACTGGGTACCAAGGGGAAAATGGATCTTACCATTCGTTCAGAACTGTATTTTGAAGCTTATGTAACAATTCTGTTTCACTTTCTCAGTCTTTTAACTTCTTCACTGAAAAAAATTAACCACAGTCGTGCAATGGATTTTCTTACTGTTTCCCTCCCTAGCTCACAGGTAAAAGTATATAAAACCGCTCTCACAATATTTAACCCATGCTTATATACAGGATTCCAATACCATTTGGCGACTATTGCAACAGAATGGGTTGTGTTTGTGATGTCACAACAAGCTCTCCAAAGACAAGGCACAATTTTCAGAGGTAGCTATACATCCATGGCGCTCTCTCTCTCTCTCTCTCTCTCTCTCTCTCACACACACACACACACACACAGAGGATTGACCATCCAAGTCTTTGACTTACAAAGATAGTAAAAATGTGTCAGTGGGAAAAAAATGTGTAAGAGTAAGCCATGAAAATTTTGTTGTTGTTCAGTTGTACAGTCGATCCGACCCTTTGCAACCCCATGGACCACTGTCCTCCAGGCACTCCTGTCCTCCACTTATTTATTTATTTATTTATTTATTTATTTATTAGTTACACTTATACCCCACCCCTGTAGGGGAGAATGAATCCCTACACGAGGCAGCTAACAGCATAAAAAAATGGGTTGTACTTTGAAAAGCTTTTATAAATATTCTGCAACCAATAGTTATCAGTATGACCTTCCTCTTCTTCCATGTCTAGGCCAGACGTGAAACTGCTGAAATGAAGGCATCCTTTGGTGAGTTCATTCTGCAGTTCCTTTCACCTGGCCTAGTGTGAGAAAGATTAGCCAGCAACACAAGGTTGCCATTACCAGGGTATGCCCGATTGTATGGCTTCAAATAATTCAAGGATAATTATTGTTAATTATTATGCAACAGAACCAATTGGAATAGGTATACAGGTATACAAATATCTGGCTGATTATGTCAACGGAATGTAATTCCACAGCTCTCCCCTCTTCTTAACTTTCCTTTCTCTATATGACTCCCCTTTCAAGTCTTTTCTGCATTTCATTCCTCCAAAGGGCCTCCTTTCCTCCAGTCCCAACCCTTGCTTTCTAAACTACCAGTACCCTAAAATCTAAAATGTATAGAACACTCCTGAAGTTTGATACAGAAAAGGAGTAAGTTAACAATTGTATGGTTTAATTAGAAAAAAAATCTTGGTTATAATATTCAAATGGAATATTGGGAAGTTGTGTGGAAGTTTGCAATAAATTATAATCTTAAGAAATTTTTTTACAAAATGATGTATAGATGGTATGTCAGGAAACTTTTTGACATGGAAGCCGTGTTAGTCTGTGCAAGCATATCAGAGTAAACAAAACAAAGCCAAAAAAAATTAATAAAATAAAAATGCTATGGCACCATAAAGACTAACTCCTGTATTTTAATGTTAGTTTTCGTGGACCAAGTCCACTTCTTCAGACATAAGAGTGAATTTTCATTCTGTACATTTATACATTTCATATAGAGGCCTAGAGTAGTTGTGCAAATTGGATTGGTTTGGAGACAGACATGTAAATCAAAGAGTTATTTACAACTGATAATAAAAAGTAATCAGTTTGTCGGGTGAATCTCTGAAAGAAAACTGTTTGAGTGGTTAGATTTACAAAATAAACATTTTGACATGCATCTGACATTATACATCTCCTAGTGAGTTGACTGAGTAAGTTTTAAGGGTTGAGGCACAGCTAGAGGTCAACAGTCCTAAAAACATCCCTCCCCCCCTTTCTCCTCCCTCATATTTTTGAGTCTGCTATGCATTTGTTTCATTTTTAAATTTGATAATTTCCCAGAGGCCCCTGGCTAATATTCAAACCTGTTCTGTGAGTGTCCAGCATGTGTATATATTTTCTTTCCTCTGTCTTTCTCTGAATCCTTATTTTGTAGTTTCCCCGTTCCATAATGGCAACTTTTAGGTCCAGTATATAGTGTTCAGGAGAAGTAAAATGTTCTGAAACAGGCTTCTTTGTGTTGGCAGTTCTGATCAAAAAATGTACAATAAATAAACTTTGTGTCAGAAATTACTCTGGGTTGAAAGGATTCCTTGCTGGAGAAACTCCACTCAGGGGACGCACGAATAAGGCCCCTTTCATGTCCCCAAGATCCATCATGCAACACTCGGGTATCCAATTCCAACCTTCCAATCTCCAAGCTCAGCACCTTAACCACTAAGTCACCGCAATGCTGCAAAAATGTATAATGGAGTTACTAATAAACACTATAAGTGCCAAGAGACAGAAGACTCATTTTATCATTTGTGGTGGACATGTAAAGTAGCTAAAATTCAGGAAATGTTGGAAACGAATCTGCAAACAAAACCAGAATTATTTCTGTTGCGTTTAGTGGACAACTATATTGAAAAATAATCAAATATATGACAAGAGCAGCAAGAGTTTCATTTGCGCAAAATTTGAAAGTCACCAGAATACCTACAGTGGAAAAATGATTGTTAAAGATGTTAGAATTAGCTGAAATGGCAAAACTGTCAACTCTAATTGAGGACAAAACCTTAAACTTTAGAACAACTTGGAAGCATTTATTGGATAAGTGAAGGAGCAAGTGTTAGACTGAGTAATAAAGGATACAAAAGTTCCAAAACATAAGCCATGCGAAGAAATTATAAAACGAGTTTGTTCTCCTCTTAAACTATATACCCACAATGTCCTTTTTCTTTTTTTGTATCCCCAATATTAGAAATTCTATTTTAAGAAATTCTATTTGTAAGAAAAAGGGAGATGATCCCATCTTCCATTCTTACAAGCACTTTATTAAAGATAGACACAAAGGAGAAAAATACACTTATTTTAGGGAAGGGCCTTTAAAATTTTTAATTATTTTTGAACAATTCTTATGTCTACCCTTTGAGTCAGACCATGAGGCTTTCTCTCTTAACTTCACATTTAGAATTTGAAAGAGTAACACCTGGGCATATATTTGAACATTGTAATGCAAGAGACACATTGTAGAACTGTGAAGTCACTTTTCCATAACAAAATTTGTATTCTTAAGTCTTGTAGAAGCTGAACACAATGTGCATTTCACGTACACTTCAACCCAAATCTTCAATTTCTTAATCATGCTATGATATGTGTGGAATGATTGATACCCACGATCCATTTACCATCACACAATAAACGCAACATTGCTTGAATCAGCATCAGCTACTGCTAGATCAGAAAGATATAAAGTTACACAACATTGTTCCAAGAGATTAAAAATGTGGGTAGCAAGCATGGGCTCTGTGCACCCCAGTGTCTAGTCATGCCTACCACATCACCACAGATATGTTTGCAGACACAGACAGTGTTGGCTCTTTGGCTCTAAACAGAGATGAGCACTGTACCCTAGAGTTGAATATGACTAGCTTTTGAACAAGGGCAATCTTTACCTTTACTTGCTAATTTAAAATGCTTTTAGGAATTGAGTAGAGCAAACATACTTTTGCTCAGCTTGATTCTTTAAACATTACTTTCGTTAGTATACATCTAATCATTTAACATCTGGACTGAGCAATCATTTCCAAATTTTAAAAACTGGAAACAACTGAGCCTTATGTCAAACCCAGTAAATGGAGAATTGTACAATAAGTTACTTGTTTGAATAACTTTCCAGTTATTATTAAAAAGTGTTATACTGTATCCACATTTAATATACAAACTGCAAAACGTCTCCTCCGGCTGCTTACCTTCAAGCTAAAATATTCACACAAAACGCTGTGGGTGTTTCCCCCCCTCTGTGGGAGCTCTCCCCCCCCCCCACGGGGCCTCCCCAACTCACACGAATGCTCCCCACCACCCTGTGGGGCCTCCCCACCCCAAGTGCTCACCACCAACATTCTGTGGGGCATCCCCCCCCTGAGTGCTCCCCACCTTACCTCACCCAGCCACAGCCTCCCGGTCAGGATTTCAACCTCCCCTCTCCCCTTCTCTCTGGTGGAGGGAGAGGGGTGGTGGGGAAGCAGTGACAGTAGGGCAGGGCTTCCCCTCAATTGCCCATGTGCCAGAAGAAAGGCCTCTGTGTGCCATAGGTTTACCACCAGAGGCTGGCTTAGATATCTGGCTATAGAATATGATTTGGATCTGAACACCAAGACAACTAAATATCTTGTTATAAGCTGAGCACCAATTCATGGCAAGCTAATGGCAGGAACACAAGAAATTAAAAGAGTAAATTTGTCTATTTGGGGAGTGTGTTAAATGAAAATTGGGATCCTGAGGTAGAGATTAAAATATAAATAGAAAAAGGAAGATCCACCTTCATAAAAATGGAACATTTGTTATGCAGTAGAGATCTTACTGCATATTATGAGGAATGACAAAGTATAGAATGCTCTGCTATAGAAGGGAAGATCCCTGGGAAGAGAGGCCTTAGTCATAGACTGACTTCATGGCTGAAGAACCTGAGAGACTGTTGTGGACAGTGGTGGGCAACAAAAAAAAATTGCTCCCACACCATGGGCGGAGCCTATGTCATGGGTGGAGCCTACATCGTGGGCAATCTAGTCATGCTCTGCAAACACAGGCAGCACTGGCTCTTTGGCTGTAAATTGAGATGAGCACTGCACCCTAGGGTTGGATATGACTGGCTCCTGAGCAAGGGAGACCTTGAACCACTTGCAGGGACAAATCCTGACGTCAAATTTGAATACCAATCAGGGATCTTCTGTTATTAGGTAAAGGTTGCCCTTGCTCAAAAGCCATTCGTTACCAACTCTAGGGTTCAGTGCTCATCTCTGTTTATAGCCAAAGAGCCAGTGGACTTGATCCACAAAAGCTCACATTAAAATACTGTACAGCAGTTAGTCTTTAAGGTGTCACAACATTTTTGTCTTTTTGTTTGGTTTACTCTCTCATATGCTTGCACTGAATAAAACTTTTTAAATGATAGATGTGTTAGTCTGGGCAGAGCATGGAGGTGGCCGTTCAGTATCCCCGTTCACTATTCACTATCACAATTTCACTATCCCCCCGCCCGAAGGCCATCCAATTTTGCCACCCCTCCCTACCCAAAAGCCACCCAATTTGGCTACCCCCTCCCTGCCGGGAGAGGTGTGAACCTGTTACAGCCCACCACTGGTTGTGGAATGTCCTTGGAAGAACTGTTCCGAGGAGTTAAGAACAGGAAGACTATCGCCATGATGATAGCCAATATCTGGAATGGATATGGAACTTGAAGAATAAGAAGAGCCAGATGTTGGGAGTTCAATTCCCCAGTGTGCCCCCACTGGAGAAGACCAAACATATGTGATCTTGGGTGAATTACACAGTCCCCAGAAGTATGGAATTGTAAATCACTTATGTGTATTTTCTACCTAGAAAACCCTGGAAAAGGTCAACATAGGTTGAAAAAGGCTTGCCAGCACTTAATTTTTATTCTGCCATCCAGATCCTATTCTGATTTTCAAACACTATCTCAGTATCATATGGGTTAAATTCATTTTTTAACCCTGACTACAGTAGAGCTATTGAATAAATAAGGCATACATTAATGCTGACCGAACAGTTCTCATTAATTCAATAGGCCTACTCCATCTGGGACAACCTGTTGCATTTAGTTATCTGTCAGTAATAGAATTATTTTACTATAGTAATGAATTTATTTATTTATTTATTTATTTATTTAGATTTATATCACCGCCCACTCACCGTGGTGACTCTGGGCGGTTTACAATCAGGAAAAAACAAAACAAAAACAAAACAACAACAACAACACACAACACAAACAGCTAAAATCCATTCCTCCTTCCGGCCAGAGGACGTTAGTCTTTTCCTTCCCTGGGGTCATTATACCTTCCATACGCCATATCTGTCCTGCCAGCCAGGACAGATATATAAAGCATCAGGGTCTGTCTTTGGAACATAACACTTTTTAACATTTTCACCTTTAATGAAAATAAAGCTAATCGTGGACCAATTCACATGTTCTCAGTAATCTTTGATTTATTATCCATTCTGCTAATTGCTGGCAGGTTAGTAAGCTTATCTCTACCAGAAAGTTCACCATCAAACCATGTTTACGGTACATTTCTTTTTAAATTTGGCAAGTAATTGCAGTCTGCTTACAAACTTTTGTGAATGTTATCTTCTTTTCAAAACACAAGTCAGCATACAAGACTGTTCAAAGAACAGAAGGCTTTGCATAAATCTAAAAAGATTAAAAACCATGGGGTTAGTCTTCTCCTTTTGTGTCCAGATCAAACCTTAAGCTACTAAAATGAAACCGCCTTCTTGATTTTGTCTTTGACCAAAATGAAATCCTCATCGGTTCATGTTTCCAGTAGTAATCATCAGACCAGTAAATGAGCCGGATTCTGTATCTCTCCACATTCACAGTGTGTTGTTGTCCGCCAGCAGCCACCACTTGAGCACGTTGTTCTTGCATTTAGGCACTCCAACCTTCAGCTTATTCAGGGTCCTCCAAGTGACATAGCGGAGATCAAGTTTTTCACCCATATCTTTTAATGTTATTCCTTGTCCAGTAAGCTCCTTCCTCCATCTTCTAATCTGATTCTCCTCTTCCATACCCTCATGAACGTTTGTTCTTGCCATAAAGCTTTTCCTGGATCTGAGTTGGCAAACTTGAGGTACATATCCATTCAGAGGATGTTGAGGGCCATTCTCTTGCTTAGTTCTCTCAATATCCACTGCTACTTCTCTCCTTATCTTATGGGGAGATGAAGCAACCTTATGAGTGACAAGTGTCCTCAAAAGAGAATTCTCAAATGTGGAAATAGTTATATAGTTTTGAAGTTTATTAAGAGCCAGATGGCTCAACATTAGCACACCAAGGCTATAACAGTGCTAGAACATCTGAGTCATTACTGATTCTGAAGGAAATAAGCTTCTCCATGAAATTTCTGTTTCCCCAAGGTGATTTGGTCTTAAGAATTTTCTTTAACCCAAATATTGAGCAACCCCTCCTGTACTTAGAATATAAGCTGCAGACATAATAACTTTTTTAAAAGTGGTCAGAATGAAGCAGCAAGCATTGCTGTTAATACTGAAAGTGGTTTAGATGTGCAGATCAAAATAGCATCTGCAGGAAGATTAGCACTACATGAAAGATATGCTTTCATACCTAGAAATGGGTGGCTATTTTAACTGATCACAGAGTCTGGATTTTATTATTAATCACATTAGGTCTTATAATAACAACAGTACAGTATTCAAACAGCTGGATGGTATTCAAATACAATTATATATTCAATAAATAATGGAAGGAGACAAAAATGCTTAATATAAAATAACTATGCAAATTAATACAATCATTTTTAGTTGTACCCAAAAGCAATTTTTTAAAGTCACTGAACTCGAAAGAAAATCAACCACCAAGAAACACAGAAAGCTGTATTACAATTTGGTGGACCATTGATCTATGCAGTGCATGAATTGATAAAAATCTGTGAGCTTAAAAAAATCAAGAAACATTATTTTAAATTTTGTTTATTTAAATTAGAATGTGTTGATTTAAATAGATTTATTTTAAATAAAATTCTTTTTGAGGAAAATATATATAAAGATAATTTTCTATTGAAGATACATTATATTTCCAAAGGTTATTTATTCAAAATCTCTCCCCATACCCAACACCCCATGGATGTTCTGAACATGAAACCTTTCTGTTCCTTTCATTGTTAATTCAAATCATTTGTGTTTCAGAGGCTTTCTTTCAAGACCCAACAGAATGACACAGAATGTATTTTCTATGTTTTTTGCCTTTCATAAAAAACTAAACCCCATCCCTACTGACCACATGGAAGCATATTGTAACCAAAGGCCTCAGTTAAAAAAAATCTGTTCTGGGCTACACTCAAAGAATGCCCCAAGAATACAGTAGGATTCAGATGGCTACACCCAAAATACAAACTCACACCATTTCTGATTTAAACCGCTTACTGTGCCACTGCTCATCAGAACCAGGTTTTGTGCTATCCTAACTGAAGCGTTTAATATATCAAAAGTAGTCTGTACATTCTATTTTTGAAAGCAATGGGGAAATGGAATGAAAATAGAGGTCTAGTGTTATCTGGATCCCATGGAGACCACAAAGTATCCAGCCTTGTCCTAAAAACTTTTGTTGTTTTCTGAAGTTTTTAATTTACCTTTTGTCAACTGTTTTTGCCTTCCACAAATGCTAAATCAATTGGGAATGTGATAATCACATTATACTGTACATACATTAGCAAATGTTGTGACTCCTCCACCGAATCAACTTACTACTGTACAAGTATTGGGAAAGGGGCCTGGACACCCGACTGGGCTTTGTTGAAATGAGCCAATAATTGGTAATACTCCAGCATAATTATTTAAATTTTGCCACGTATAACATTATGGTCACTATGATGAGGTTGACTTGAGTACAGTATTATTGATCAGTGTCCAGGAAGTAAAATGTGTTTCTTTGCAAATGCTAACTTGCATCATTGAAGGTTTTTTATAACATCGTTGTTTCAGGGAATCTATGGCCAGGATATTTTACGAGCCAGACTTATATACAGTACTTAAAATATCTTGGTGCAAGACTGATAATTTAGTCTGACACTTGTCCTTTCATATTAAAATGTATTTTATAAAACTAAACTCACTCTAGCATTTCAGATTCCCCTTTGATCAGTGACTCACAGTCAAACCAACCTGCATACTTAAGGTGAGTGTGTTAAACTCTTTTCATTTTATGGTCCAAAAATATGTAGATTATTTTTAAGTAATCAAAGCAGTCATTTTGTCTCAGATGGTGGTGGCCCTGCAATTCAACCAGATTCCAGTATGGAAAAATCCAGCAGGGTGGAAATACTAAGAAAATCTTCCTTTGACAGCCAGCAGCGGGTTGTGTAACTGCTCTTTGTTCTCGAAATTGTTTACATTTCATAAAACTGGAGTTGAGAACCTCTGTATAAGAGGGTGGTATAGTGGACTAGAGTTCAACCTCCATGTGTAGCTTTAAGAAACAGCCTCTTCCCTTTAGAAGTACATGGGCAAAATGGAAACTAATAGAGAATGACTTACGGAGCTTTTCAGAGGTTAACAAAGCTAAAGAAAAATACTACATATCCTTTTTAATACCATAGACAAAGTGTCCTCGTAAAAACATGGCCTAAATTTCCATTTCTTGTACAGGTTTCAGATTCACACAGCACTGTTGGGGTTCAAGTCAGGTGTCAGAACAAGATAAAGCAAATGTGGTAAAGGTCTCCTTTGCTCAAAAGTCAATTGTATCTGACTTTAGGGGCCAGTGCTCATCTCCTTTTATTGCTAAAGAGCCAGCATTGTCTGCATTTGCAGACATTTCCATGGTCATGTGGCAGGCATGACTAGATGTGGGACTGCACAGAACACTGTTACCTTTCTCACCAAAGCGGTACCTATTTTTATACTTGCAATTTCTTGCTTTCAAACATGCTAGATTGGCAGGAGCTGGGACAGACGGTGGGCACCCATTCCGTCATACAGCAATCAGGTCTCAAACTGCTGACTTGCCAACTTTCCTGTCACCAAGGCTCTCAAAGCCAATGCACCCACTCGATAATCATCAGAAAACTGAAAGCTGGTCAGTCAAAACTGTCCAACAGGGAAACTGGGGAAAAACCCCTCACCAACATTTAAGCTCTATAGCATGTTAAACATAAACATTCACTTGCACTGCAGTACTATTAGATTCATTCTGCCAGTTCCTTTCTTGCTGATAGGTGACATAGAATATGATCAGAAACCAGAATGACAGAAGCAGATCAGGTCATATTTCAAATTTTGGTGCAGCCTTACTTCCAGTATAAGTGTAAGAGAAACGTCAAGGGTCTGTGCCACACTAGTGCTGTGAAAATGATTTACAAAGAAACTTTAGAGGATTTGCAGTATGTCTGCTATTAATGACAGAAATAGAGTCATGATGATCTGCTGCCTCTTATCTAACGCAAATAAACAATCCTACAGAAAGAATATCTTTTTTGCAGTGATAGCCTTATGTTACAACCTTAGAATGAGATGGCTACTTATGTCATTTTATCCACAATAAGTGTGCTAGCACCAGAGACTCCCAGAGGTTGTTGATGCATAAACTGTACTATTGTCCTGAGCTCTGTGGTATCTGACACCCCAGAGGAAGAGACTGAGAATAATTTCATCTCATAGAGTCCCTTGTGGAAACTCTTAGGAATCAGATTAGTTTCTTCTTGACAAAACCTAAAAGAGGATTTCTAACATCATATGGCAATATATACTGTTTGAAACAGGAGGCCTGCAGAAATATAAGCTTTCTTATACTGAGAATGACACTGGTCTATCTAGTTCAGTTATTGTTGCCTCTCACAGTCACCCTTGCCCAAAAGCCAGTTGTATCCAACTCTAGGGTGCAGTGCTCATCTCTGTTTATAGACAAAGAGCCAGCACTGTCTGCATCTGCAGATGTTTCCGTGGACATGTGACAGGCATGCCTCGACACCGGAGTGCACAGAACACTGTTTACCTTCCCAACGAAGTGGTCCATTTATCTACATGCAATTTCTTGCTTTCAAACTAAAGCTTCAGTCATGAGCCTTGCCTCATGAGACCTTCTGTACACAAAATACTGAGCTTCGCAGATGTTTCACAAAGAAACAGGTATATAAGAATCTGCCATTTCAAATCTGACTGTGTCCATCCAGACTAGCCTGTTACAGACTCCTAATAACATCAGATCTCCAGGGTTTCAGGCAAACTTTCATGCACTTGCTACCTGATTCTATAAAGTAAAAAATGACAAGGACTGAAAGTGATAATGCAACCTACATTATCACCCTCATGTGGAAAAGTTGAGCATAATTTTCTCCTTTGGAGTGACTATACAAATTACGTCAAGCATCAAATGTTTACTTCTCTTATCAAGAAAGCCTGGAGTTGGGGGAGCCAACAGCTGGCATTTGGAACCATGGCATTACCACAATGCCAAGAATATTTCACATTCTGGCAAATTATGAGTCCAGAGAGCCAATTCCATGCCACTACCTCCTTATACTCTCAGGCTGTAATTTATAAACTTTGGTCTGCAATTTATGCAAAAATTGACTGTAATCCACAAATAGTCAAACTAAAATAAACCTGTTAGTCTTAAACATGCCAAAAGTTTGTGTTTGTGTTGTGTTTGCTTACATGTTGGAACAATTCATAGCCCTATCTCTCTGAAAAATATGTTTCACTGTCCAGAATGAGATTTCCTTCTGATCACATTTAAAGAAGATTGAACTATCATAATATGGGTACTGGTAACAGAGGGAGGTGAAAAATTGCCCTCCAGCCCTTTTCGTATCTAAGACAGAATTCTAACAAACCTTCCAACATTCAGCCATTCTAATCAGTATGTCTACATTTCTGCAATTAAATGAAGCTTCTCTTCCACTATAAAAGTATTTGTCGGTTGTCTGTTTTGATTTGTTGTGTGTTCTGTCATGTTATTTAATATTTGTTTGTGCACTGCCCAGAATGAGATAACACCCAAATGAGTGGTATAATAATGTAATAAATAAATAAATAAATAAATGTCCTTCTTTACATTACTTTCCTTCCCTTCCTAAACAGTTATCTGTGTTAGCTGATTCTGTGCTCTTTGGTCCGGTCCTGCTCTGTATTTTTAAAGGAAGGTGCTGACTCTATGTATGTCCTTTTGTTAGTCAAATTATTTCTCCTTAAGGAGTTCCAGATCATGAGGAAATTTTGGCTGTTCCATAGCTATACAAAACTAGCCATCAAACTGGCTCAGAACACAGTGATCCTCATTTTGGATTCCATGAAAAGAACACAAAGGAAATTAAACCTAAAAATTGCAGATGGAAAGGGGGAGAGCAAGTATGAAATACAGTACATGAATAATTATACAGTTTGTTCTCAACATCTGTGAAGAGAAACTGTTTTGGGAAGGGGAAAAAATAAGAAGAGAATAAAGAAAAAAGAGGAGGTGTTAGGGGAATATGTAAAGCATTCATTTTCAGAATGAATTCCTTCCCTTCCCAAAATCTGCAAGAGATTTTTAAAAAAACATCGTCATAATCCCAGGCCAGTCATTTCCGAGAAATGTTATCCATCCAAGAGAAAGTGATGCAAGATGCTAATACACGTTCTTTCCATCTGGGATTGCCATCCCACTCAAACATTTACAGTTCCCAAGATCTGCAACACAGTTGTTTATGTGCAAATAATGAGTCTGAGTTCAGTACGGTCTTGCCCATCCTGGCCACCAATGCAAGTCTTGAAGGAGGCCTGATCGCAACATTTGCCTTAACTCACACATATTTACTTTTGGCTTTATGCAGTAAGACGGGGTGCCCAAACTATGGCCTGTGGGCTATATCCAGCCCCTGATACCAATTCATCTAACCTGTGCTGCCCTCGTCGCTCCCAAAGTGGAAGCCATTCGGGCACATTTTGCTTCCACTTCCAGGAGTGACAAGGGTGGCATGGGCTGAATGAACTGGTGTCAGGAGCCGGATCTGACCCACAGACATTAGTTTGTGCGCCCCTGCAGTAAGAAAAGCAAAAACTCAAGTTTTAGGGTTAAGATGAAAACATCATTTGTTGTTCTTGACACTTAAAACAAATTCAATTTAGTATGTGTAACTTAGGTTGGTTATTACTAGCCTGGTTGGTGTGGATATGTACTGTCAAGTTGTTTCTGACTTACAGTGACCAAATGAATGAGGCTCTCCATAATGTCTTGTCCTCAACAGCCCTGTTCAACTCTTGCAACATAGAGACTGGCTTTACTTAAGGGATCAGCCCAGCTCTCATCTGGCCTTCCTATATTCTGCTGTCATTTGCCTTTCCCAGGATTATTGTATTTTCCAGAGTCTTGTTTTCTCATGATGTGCCCAAAGTAGGATGGTCTCAATTTCATCATTTTTGCCTCCAGAGTCAGTTCAGGGTTGACTTGCTCTAGAACCCTCCCATTTGTCTTTTCAGCAGTTATTAGCATTAGTTTTCATTATACTATTCAACACCCTTATGCTCCAATCCTAATTCTACTTATTAGAGAATAAACCTGAGTAGGTTACACTGAAAAGAATTCATTGAACAGGACTATACAGTCAATGGGCCTTATCTTTTCTTTAAAAAACACCCTGCCTAATCTTATAAAAAGGACTACAGTGACTTAGTGGTTAAGATGCTGAATTTGATTACTGGAAGGATGGCAGGCCAGCAGTTTGAAATCCGAGTACAGCATGATGGAGTGAGCTCCCATCTCTGTCCCAGCTCCTGCCAACCTAGTAGTTTGAAAGCAAGAAACTGCAAATAGATAAATAGATACCATTTCAGTGGGAAGGAAAACAGGATTCTGTGCACTCTGTGTTTAGTCATGTCTGCCACATATCCACAGAAACATCTGTAGATGCAGACAGCGCTGGTTCTTTGCTATAAATAGAGATGAGCACTGAACCCTAGAGTTGGATACAACTGGCTTACGAGCAAGGGTGACCTTTGCTAATCTTATAAAGTAGCCTTTTTGACTCTGCCCCCCTCAAGATATGCTGAACTGCAATATTCTTATAAAGGCTGTAATATTGTTTACATTGAGAGTGCCAAGGTAGGGGAAACTGCTACCAGGCAACTGATTTTCAGGTTGTTAGATTTAACTATATTTATGTATAAGGTAAAAGTTGCCCTTGCTCAAAAGCCAGTTGTATTCAACTTTAGGGTGCGGTGCTCACCTAGCAGTAACTACAGTAAAAACCCCTACTTACGTAAAAAGTCTGTTCCATAGCCTTTTACGTAAATCAGTTTTTTAAAGTAAATCGAAGGAAACCCATAGGAAAAAATGAATATTTACATAAATCGAAGCAAACCCATGGGGGGGGGGAATGAAATTGTATGTAAATTGAAGCAAACTCATAGGAAATTGCATTACATAAATCGGGACATTTACTTAAATCAGGACACCATGGGGGGGGGGGAGGAAACTTTACGTAAGTTGAATTTTATGTAACCTGAGGCATACGTAAGTTGGGGTTTTACTGAACTTGCAATTTCTTGCTTTTGAACTGCATAGCCATCTGCAAAATAATGCAATGCTGGAAGGAAGGTTAAAATTATAATAAGAACAAAATAAACAATTTCAAATTGTATTATGCCCACAGCCTGTCACAAAACCTAATCTATAATACAAGTAACTACTACTCGTAGTAGTTGCAGATGGAAAATCCAAATGTGTACCTTCTACACAGTTGTCCATGAGTCTCCTCTGATTTGTTTTTAATGAGGAGCAGGCACAACTGGAAAAGGAGGAAAGGCAGCTGGAAAGCCCTTCCTAGCCTCTCTTTTCCCAACCATTTGTTGTTCCATTCAATAGTGCTCTCAGCTGCTTTTATTGCTTCAGGGAAATAAGTCCAAGCTGTCACACCTTCTCCCTCTTCAGGAAAAAGGGGCCTGGGCAAAATTTTATGGGAAAAGCAACCCAAGGAGAAAGAATTAAATGTGTTCCTGCTGGTCCTCCACTTAAATAAGCAGTCCCCCTGTAGCTGGTTTTAATGTGAAATAGAACACTACATGACAAAAGTCACACATGGCTGTCTGTCCTGCATGATGTGGCCTGAGAATGACCACAGAAACAAGGCCAAGGTTGTGCAGAGTTTTGAACACAATATTACTTTGGGTAGCTGGACTTTTGTACAAATCAATATGGATGGCGGTAGAGTGTGTTAATTCTAAATTGGGGGGGGGGGACACCCAAAACCCATAGTGTACTCAAGGAGCAGAAGCCATGTTAGTCCAGTTCTCAGTAAAGTCTAATCACAGCATGAAAACAACCTGTTGGGGGGATTTCTAAGCAACAGGAACAAAGAGTGTTGTGGCAGGAATTTTCATAGGCCACCCCAGGCAACTAGACAGACATTGCCAAGTGGAAGAAAACATAATTGTTATTTTTAAGTACAAACATTAAATAAAGTACTTCACTTGTTTCCTTTCTTGAAAAAAAATAATAAAGGAGAAAGACTTGGAAGAAAATGCCACTGTTTATTTTAATCTACCAGTCACAGTTGCTATGCTATGATCTGACTAAAACTCACAGTGTCCCGAAAAAGAGAGTGAGTGTTCATTATGAGCAAGACTCAAGGTTATGAACAAGACACTACGCAGGTAAAACTGACATGCAAGCAACATGGTTGCTAAACAAACATGGATTATGGAATGATGCAATGTTACATTATTAGGACACACATTCTGATGAAGTGCTTTTTTAAAAAAATGCTACACATAAGTTTAAAGTAAGGTAGAAAAAATAGTGGCTAGTGTTATTTTGTTCTTCCTGTCTCATCCTGAGGAGACACCACAGTGAGGAACTTTAAAGGCATGTGAGACCCCTTGCCTCTAGCCAAAAGAGCTGCTTCTCCTATGAAACCTCAGCAATTTGTGTAAAATGTATCTCGTTTGTTGTCCTTCCTCTTTGAGACGTGAGCCACACATTTATTTATTTTTATTTATTTAGTCAAATTTAATATCCCGCCCCAATCAGGCATACGCAAGCACAAAGAGATTGGCTGATTTTAATTTTACTCCTAAAAATCCCAAATAGACTGACACAGCTATCTCTTGGAAACAACCCATTTACTGCCTAGAATCACTATTCGAGCAACCATCATCACCCTAGTTTGGGCAATTTATATAAATTTGTTGCACTTGCAAAAATTTCTGCAAAACAAGCAATTCTGCACCAAAAAGGAGCAATTTGTGCAAAATATTATTCTTCTCAATGAGAAACTGCTATTGAGAATGCCATTTCTTGCAAACAAGGAGAAGACTGTTGCAGTGCCTCATTCTGAACTGCAAGGAAAAAACAAGTATGGATTTATATCCCTACTTTAAAGTACCCAAGGATCATCTTATTCTTCCCCAGGAATTCTTCTCAAGCAGCTAACTGCCTTTAGGGTCAGTGTGATATGCACATAAGAGATGGTGCTTTCTTGATGGTGGCTCCAGAACTGTAAAACCTCAACACAGAACATCAATTCTTTCTCAGACAGCAAGAACAATTCTGTCAGTAAATACTGATCTGCAAACTGTTCCAGGACAGTTTTCTTCAGGTGTATGTACATTCACCATACTGTCCAAAAACAACTGTTTTTTAAACTTCAAGATACATCCACAACTTGCTTCTCAGTATACACAACTAAGAGAGTTTGATCTTTCACAACATAAGCATTTATGGGTTAAAGTCCATTTCAGCAGATATAAGACATATTACCCCCACTGTGCCTTTACACACAGATACAAAGAAAAATAGTCACAAATGTTATATTATGACTAGCAGGACTCACTGTATTCCTTTATAATTATATATATATAATTACAAAGGAATACTATACTGTGTGTGTGTATATATATATCCCTCAAACACACTCATCTAAGAACAACACTAATGCATCTGATTACATGGACATGAATTTATAAATCTTATTACCATACTAAATTAGTTAGTCATTAAATCAGTCATTAGTTAATCATTGTGAGACTTCTTGTTAGCACAGCTATGTCTCTTGAAATCTGCACTCTGTTGCTCATATATGTACGGGCAGTATGCTCGGGGACCAAGTAAACTTAAAGTTCTCAAAGTTTTCCTTTTTTCCCTACCTAAGATTAGTATGGAAATCTCAGTAGAACTACAAAGTCTCTCTGAAAAGTCAATATAAAGATAAAAAGTGGAGCTAACAATATCTGTAAAGAAAATGAAATAGCAATCGCAGAAAATAAAAAGTGTGTGTAATGGGCAGGAGATACAAATGGATTATAATAATACAGTAGACGAAAATCCTGATGAATCTCTGGCACTAGAAACACTGTACATATTTGATTTAAGGGTTTTCAAAGAAAACTAAATGGTTAATTGTGAGAAACAAACTTCTGCATACCTTTCTCAGGTTTTTAAGATGTTGTACATATATCAACTAGGTGTAACCCTCAAAACCAACCAAGTGTTCCCACTTCTATGAAAGTAGTGGGGTAATAAAAAAGGAAAAAGTTATTTAGCAAAGATTAAAGTACATATAAGATACAGTACTAGCATTAGAGAGAATAACATATGCAGCTGTAGAAGTGAATGGAGAACAGTGAGGAGAACTCTATAATGAGGACCATGATGATAATGACAATGGCTGAAGTAAAATTAAACAATGACAACGTAGCCATGTAATCCACAAGTAATAACAAAATGCAGACTATAGTGACATCTTGTATTAGGGAGATTTAAAGGTTACAATAGCAATGCAAAGGTGATTCAAGGATTCAAATTCCCCAGAACAATATGTTAGGCAAGAAAGCACAAAGTTAACTAATACAGAAAGACTCCAAAAGGTATGTGTTGGCCTTGCATGTTAGCCATTATGTATCTCCCTATAACTGTTGAAACTTTATACAGTACTGTAACAACTATAACAACAATATGATGAATAATAAACTTTCCAAACTGGCATAAAAACCAGAAATTTGGAAAGTTGAGCCAAGGTAGCAGATATTGTTCTCTTATACTAGACAGCCCAGCCTCCTAGAAGAGGAGGGACTGATCATTGGACTTGGAAGCCTTCTTGGAAATGGAGTTAAAGGTGGCTTTTTCACAGGATAGAAGAAGTGAGAAGTCCATGTAAGAGAGAAGGACAGAGGTTTATGGAAGACCCCAGAAGAGAGAGGCAGATAACCCCAGAGGAGGCTGCTAAAGCAAGGTTAGTGAGAAAGGCTGTGACTCCAAGAAGAGCCTTCTCAGTGGTGGCACCAACTTTGTGGAACTCTCTACCTGTTGAGCTGCACCAGGTTCCAGCTCTACTTATTAAAAAAAAAACCACACAACTAAAACTGTTTATCTGTAAAGAGACTTTTAAGAACATTTTACCAATGGCTAAACAATAGGATATGACTAACCTATACTGTCACTAATATGTGCTGTTGATGATTTCATTTTATTTTTTGGGAGGAGGCATTGTTTCTGTTTTGTTGTTGTTACTTATAATTTTATTCGGTTTGTCTATTCTTTATGTGTAACTTCTTATTGTTACTGTAAAGGTTTTTTTTAATATGTGGTAGGCCACCCAGAGTGGAAGAATATCCCAGATGGGCAGGATATAAATGCAAATAATATAAATATAAATGGTAAAGGTCACCCTTGCTCCAAAGCCAGTCATATCCAACTACTGTATATGGTTCTGTGCTCATCTTCGTTACAGCCAAAGAGCCCATATGGGCCTTTTACTTCCGGTTCCAGGAGTGACAAGGGTTTCATGGGCCGGATCAATTGGCATCAGAGGCTAGATCCGGCCCCCAGGCCATAATGATCAGCCCACTGCACCATGTGACTGGCCCATGGCCCAAAAAGTTTGAGCAACCCTTGTTTATAGTATAGCATATGGGCGCGTATGGGCGCGTTTTACTTCCGCTTCTGGGAGTGACAAGGGCTTCACGGGCAAGATGAATTGGCATCAGGGGCCAAATCCATCCCCTGGGCCGTAGTTTGGGCACCCCTGCTGTAAACAAACAAACAAAAAGAGTCCGAGGAGGGGGATCCAAACCTGAATAGGAGTCCCTGGCAGGGGGTGGGAGAAAGAATGACAGCTAAGGAGCCTCAAGGGGAGAGCAAACTGGGTCAAGGCTGAGGACTTTAGGAAGGACACCGCGAGAGGAGGAGGAGGACCCTAAGAAGAGGCAGCATGGAAAGAGTTAGGAGGGAAAGAGAAGAGGGAACTGGACCGGGGCTAGGGAAAAGGGGGCGTGAGGACTCGCACGGGCTGGAGTTGGGGGGACCCACCGAAAAGGGGGCCCAGAGGGAATGATCAGGAGTGGGTTTGGGGGGCGTGAGACACCCAAGGCTGGAAGTCACTGGAGGAGCGGGATTCGCTACGGGCAGGTGTGGGGTTCTAGAAGTGGGGTTGGGGGGGGGGGAGAATGAGACCCCAGGAGGAGGAGGGGGAGGCAAGCAGGCATGGGGAACACTGAACCCCCCCCCCGCCCGGTCACCCCAAGACTCACCTCCATGCCCCGCTCCGTCCGAGGCAAGGGAGAGAAAGAGGCGCGTCGCCCGGGTCTCGCTGCCGAGGCCGAGCCTGGGTGGCTCCGTCCGGGGCGGGGCCGAAGGGGGGGACGCTGACGAACCGACGCCACGGAACCAACGTAAAGGCTGGGGAGGAGGAGGAACGGGGGAGGCGTCGGTGAAGAGGCTCTTCTGAAGAGCTTGGGGAGTGTGTGTAAGGGAGGGAGGGGGTGTGTGACAAGAGAAGACGACGGCGCGGGCGGGCGCGGAAAACAGAAAAATGAGCCTCCGATGTAATCTTGAGAGTGACAAAGCGGGGGGGGGGAACGGGCCCCGAAAAGGAGGGGGTGACGTCACGCGCGTCGAGTCCCGGGGTGCGCGCATGCGCCCTGGCAAGAGCAAGCCAGAGTTTCTCCTTCACGATGGGTTTCTCTATACGGTTTTTGTGTCCGATCTGCCTACGGTTTTGAATCCCGGAACCTTCTTCCCTCCGACGCTCTTCTGAATGAAGGAGAAATAGCAAGAACATTTCTATGGTGCCCCATAGTAGGGCTTTCTTAGTGCACTCTCTGGGGGGTTCACAAGTTAACTAGCGCTTTGGCCACCGTGTTGGGGATTGAAAAATCTGTTCGGTTTGTTTGTTCTTTAAGTTTAATTTCTTGCTGTAAAGGTTTTTTTTAATGCGCTGTAAGCCGCCCAAAGTGGGAAAATATCCCAGATGGGTTGGATATAAATGTAATAAAATAAATATTCGTTTGACCGACCTTGGAAGGCTGAGCTCGTCAGGATCGAACTCGCAACATTTTGGCTGCAGCCCAGCAGTTTAAGCACTGCCCCAGCAGAGCTCTTTAAAAAATATTAAGCGGGCGCCTTTGCGCAGTTGCAAAGGAGAAAAAGACGAAAAAAGAGAGATAAAACGCTGGCATATCGCAATGATCCCAAGCGTAAATACAGGGAATCGTGACGAGGTGGGGGGGGGGGCGAAGTCTTAGGATCTGCGTATTGGAACTGACCGCCCATCAGCAGCCCAACGAGACTTTCCTGGCGTGATTTGGAATAAAGACCGTGAAGTCCAGCGTCTCAGCTGTCTTCTTAACTGCGTTGAAATTAACGTGTAATGTCTTTGCCAGCGAGAAACGCCGAAAACGTTACTCGTTACTTCCGGCTTCCCCTCCGCTGGGTATGGAAGAAGAACTGTCTCTTCAGATTTGAAACAGATGAGCACTGAACCCTAGAGTCGGATACAACTGGCTTTCTAGCAAGGGAAACCTTTACCTTTACTATACCTATTCTGTGGAAGGCTTAGGACAGGAGTTCTGAACCTTTTAAAGCCAGGGGCCAGGTCATGCTCCCTCACACAGCTTTCTGGGGCTAGACGGCTATTTTGCCCTTCTTCCACCACATGATACTTCCTGGTGTGGTGGAGGCAGAGGGGCACATTAAATGGTGCCATGGGCTGCATCTGGCCCACAGGCCGCCAGTTGAGAATTCCTGGTTTAGGATGATTTATCTGTTCCCAGCCATGGCCCGCTATCACCACCTCTCTTTCTCCAGCTTGCAGTGTGATGAAGGTAACCCACCCCTCAGTCTGGCCTCTTTTTTAATATTAATGATTAAATGATAGCCATTAGTACTGGGGTACCCAAACTTTTTGGGGCCCGGGCCGGTCACATGGTTCAGAGGTGCCCAAACTATGGCCTGTGGGCCAGATCCGGCTCCACATGCCAATTTATCCAGCCCATGCCACCCTCATCACTCTCAGAAGTGGAAGTAAAATGCTTCAGCTTTTGGGAGTAACGAGAGTGGTGTGGGCCAGATGAATTGGTGTTGGGGGTCAGATCTGTCCCACGGGCTGTAGTCTGGGCACCTCTGCATTAGGATGACAAGCAAGGGCAGTAAAACTTTCCCTGGAATGATTAAGACTCAAACTTTACTGAAACAATAATGGCAAAATACATGTTTTGAATGTAGATTCATATGTAAGGCAACTAGAAAGGCACAAGAAGCAAAAGGTGGAAAAGGAAATATCAAGTTTTTATACTGCCCATCTGGGATATTTTCCCACTCTCAGCAATGTACAATAATTAAAACCAGAATTATACAAACAACAACAGTTGATGGTATCAAAGAGTGGCATAGTCCAAATACAGTATACACTTATTAACTGGCCATAGGGAGAATGTTATTAATCTGAAAGAGTAGAACTGCTTACTTGTGCTCCCTCCATTAGTAACAGTAAAAGCAGCGATTATTGCATTCATCATTATGGCATCAACAATGCAATGAACTCCTTACTCTGGTAGTTACCTGCTGGAACAATTTTTCATTTTTACATACAAGATAAAAATGTTATCTGTTTTGTTAGTGTTACATACAGTTAAATTCATGGTCAACATAAATACCGTACAGTATTTTCATTTTGAGTATATTATAGCTTCTTTTTTAAAAAGAGTTCTTTGAAGTTTGTTGTAGGAGTTTTCTCTGCAAAGGTAAGATGCACAACGTTCTTTGTAACTTTTTAAAAAAGAAAGCTGGACTGAAATAAGGTAGGACTGACTTAAGACTAGTAAAACATCCCTGTAAAAGCTGTGTTCACGTTTGTGTGTTGTATGTACAGCTGGTTAAAAACAATGGTGTTATTGTATGACACCATTACTTTTTCAAACACATTCTCTAAATAGATGGTATCTTTTTCTTTTGCTGGAATGCTGCCATCTCAGGGCATTCAACTGTACTTGCCACATATTTGTCCGGTTCCTTTAAAGAGACTCCAAATAGCAGATTTGCAACTCTGTGCAATTCTTAGAAGTAAATACCATTCATTTCAATAAGATGCACTCACTGTTAGTATGTACTGTATAGGCTTACAGTCTATGTGCCATATGTTCTTTAGGCACTGATTTTGTTTTAGTTTGCTGCAATAAGATGGTGCAATGTGGTAATAGAGCGTGTGTGGAAAGTTTAGACATTTGATCTCACAAATGCATTTATGAGAGCCACAGATGCATTTTATGACACTAGTCCGGTCCACTGAGCTGTCTGAGTGGGCATGATCTGACCTGTGGCTGAAAAACTTTGAGAACCCCTGGATTATGGGCTCTAATTTCTTACCACTTTACTTTGCCATAGGATTGAAGTAAACGCAAAAACAAAAAACAAAACAATCAAAAGATACTGTACTACTTATCTTCAGAATACTTTGAAACAAATGAACAGTTTCGGAGGGTAACACAATTGCTTGTCTATTCATCACATTTAAAAAGATACATTTTATCATACTTCTAATCCTCAAGCCCTGCACCCTTAGAGTTCTGACTAAAAGAACACAAACTTGCTTAATGCATGTGGGTGTAACTTTATAAATAAAGCTGTGTGGCAGTATGTTCCTGCATCCCTGCTATTTTCATTTCAGGATGATTTCCCAGTGTGACCTGTTTAGTTAATGATGTAGTTGTTCACACCCAGCTATAGTCTTTCCCTTGTGTCTGAGTCACTGGAATAGCTTCCATTGATTTTAGTAAGACAGGGATGTTTTAACTGCCCCATCCTGAAGATCAGCTTTATATCATGATGCAAAGCAATGGCACATGCGGGCACACCTTAAATAAACAGCTTATCTTTAACAAACAGGGCAAAGGTGCTCAGCTACTCTGCCTTCAGTCCTCAAGTTTGCAAACTTAAGGCCAATGGCTTCCCCTAGTCTCCTTTTAGATATTTACTAAGTATTAAAATCCATTTTAAAGATGTAGCAATGTTCTTTGGATTCTGATACTCTTAACTGCTTAGTTAAAGTAATGGAGAACCAGATTTGTCTGTGCCTTCTGACCAATAATAGCAAAGTGTGTAATACTCCTATACACACTGTGTATACTCCTAACTACATTATTCAGCCCTGCCACTGACCATTTCCTGGTGTGTGAGTGCTGTTGTTTTGATGGGTTACAGTAGAACACTACAACATCCATCATTCCTGATTCATGATGCGGGCTGATTGGACCTTGAATTTAACAATATTTTATAAACCACAGGTTCTCTATCTCTGGACAAGAAGAACATTAGACGCTGTCTTAGGTCAGTTTATTTGTCTGACTTGCCAGTATGGCTTTGCTTTGCTCTACAGACATTCCCCAAGATCTTTTCTATCAACTGTTACATGATTCTTTGAATATGGATCAGAAAACTCAGAACAAGAAAACCCTTTGCTGAATAAAGTGATCTTCTTCATCCTTTGAAACAATGAAGAGGAGGTCATAATCTGAGCAGCTGTGAATCAAGAATTCCAAAACTGAGAACACTATTTTCCTGCTTAGACAATGTTAGATTTTACAACAGAGCCATCCATTGCACATGTCTCCAAGCATTGTGGATGGCCTATCGACCCTATTGGCCAAGGATGATAAATCTGTAGCCCAATAATATCTGATGACCCAGTGTTGGTTGTGTTGCTTGGCTGGTTTCCACTTCTATATCACCCCATAGGTATTATCAGTCTCTAGGTGATTCACACCATACAATAAAGTAACACAATAAAGCACCATGTAATAAATACAGTAGGGCCACCCTTGCTCAAAAGCCAGTCATATCCAACTATAGAGTTTGGTGCTCATCTCTGTTTACAGGCATCTGCAGATGTTTCTGTGGACATGTGGCAGGCATGACTAGAAATGGAATGCTGTTTACCCACCCAACGATGCAGTACCTATTTATCTACTTGCAATTTCTGGGAGCTCACTCTGTCATGCAGCACTCGGGTCTCAAACTGCTGACCTGCTGACTTTCCAGTCATCAGGCTCAGCATCTTACCCACTAAGCCACCACAACCCCATAAATACAATAAACAAAATAAAAATACAAAAAACCACCAGAAACTTTGTCACTAAATACAATCAATAACCTAGTTTTAAATAAACATTTCACAGACTAAAACTTATTTGAGCATCTCAAGTCAGTATTCATCACTAGTAGAAGGCAGCTTTATATAATTCTGTCTTAATTAGCTCAACAGAAAGGGATAATGTCTAATAAACATCTCTCCTAGGAAGCTTGTTCCAGTTGGAAGGGGCAGTGACCCAGAAACCTCAGTTCCTAGCAGAAGCGTAGTGTGCCTTGGCGGGGCCCCATATAAAAATTTGTTTGGGGGCCCTTAGGAAGGGTAAAGATTTATCACAAAAGAAAAAAAATTGCATAAAATTAAAAGAAATATTTATTCATCATAATTATATATCAATAAACACTGCTCTCCGTCCGTGGTTTATCATCGTATCATCGTATCGTATGTACATAGATTATTGTGGGATTCCCCCATTGAAGTAAATGACTTAAACGGGGAAATCCCGCAGCCCGCGATAACCGATGTAGGGTGTTGCCAACTTTTGAACGCACGCTTTATGCGGGAAAAAAAGAAATTGCTTTTTTTCACTTTTGTCATTTGTGAAATAAAAAAAAATTGGGAAGTTTTTATAAATTTTTGCTTACGCACGTTGCCCCCCCCCCCCGGTGGCTCCCGTATAATTGATACGGCAGATACGGCGGTAGCTACGCCCCTGGTTCCTAGTGTTGGCTTTTTAAAAATGCCTTCTTGGGTGTTACAATTCTTAAAAACAAAGAATACTAATACTGTGTTGGACAGGTAGCTATTTTGTGGCAAAGACATTCTGCCAAATATCAAGGTTCTAAGTCACTGCCCATCTGGTGTATTCATTTTATTATTTAATTTATTTAATTGTATTTATATTCTGCCCTACTCACACAGATGACTCAGGGCGGATTACAACCAATCAACAAACATACAACACACAGTTAAAACTCTAAAAACAATTTAAAACCATTTAAAACAACATCTCATTCCTTTAAGTAAAGGAGTAAAAGAGTAAAATGAGAGGAAGGGTAAGTATAAGGTGTTGAATAAGATGTTAAACCAGTGGGGAGGGGTCAATAATCCATCATTACCCCACACCATTCCTGCCAGCCAAGTTTTCACACCTTTCCTAAAAGCCAATAGCTCAGTCTGGAGGCGCAACTCCAAAGGCCAGAGTGAACAAGGAGAAGGCCCTCTTTCTAGTCCCTGAGAGTCGAGCCTCTCTGGCAGATGGCACAACTAAGGCACCTCTCCGGTCCGCTCTGGTGGGACGGACAGATACCCTTGGGGAGATGCGGTCTCTCAGGTATCCTGGCCCACTTCCATGTAGGGCTTTAAAGGTAATGACCAGCACCTTGAATTGCACCCGGAGGCAAACTGGTAACCAGAGCAGTTCCCGGAGCAGTGGGGATGCACGAGAGTAATGTCCACATCCCAACACCACCTGGGCTGCTGCATTCTGGACCAGCTGCAGCCTCCAGATGGTCATCAAGGGCAGCCCCATGTAGCGCACATTGCAGTAATCTAATCTGGAGGTGACCAGAGCGTGGGTGATCATGAGCAAGGACTCCCTGTCAAGGAGTGGGCGCAACTGGTGAAATACACGCAGCTGTGCAAAAGCCCTCCTAGCCATGACTGCTACCTGCTCATCGAGCCGGAGTTATGAGTCCAGGAGGACCCCCAAGTTGTGCACTGGGTCTGTTTGGGGCAAACTAGCCCCATCCAGAACCAAAGATGGTAGCTCCTGAGATAATGCAGGACCCCTGACCAGTGATGGGATGTCAAAAATTCTACTACCACGCCATGACGTCACGGACGTCATGGGCGTGGCCAATGTCATGACGTCATGACGTCATGGGCGGAGCCAACGTCATGACATCATGACGTTGTGGGCAAGGCAAAAATAAAAATAAAAAATAATAATAAACACGGCACACAGACCCGTAATTAACTTAAAGAAATAAAATAAAGAAATAAATAAAATAAAAATTAAATAAAAGTACAACCACCCACCCAAAACACAATTAAATCACCCACCCACCCACCCAAAATATAAAAGCCTCACTTACCTTCCGTGGCTGCAGCCAGAGCCGGGCCGAAAAGGCAACGGCCCGAGGAAGCTCCAGGCGCCCGACAGAAGAGGATGCGGCGGTGGCGAGCCCCGCCGGGTTTACCCAGGGCATGGGGGTTTGTTGGGCCCAAGACCCTAGGACGGCGCGGCGCAGGCGGACGGCGCGGCGCGGCGTGGGCGGACAGCGCGGCCAGGCACCAACGTGCCTGTGGGAGCCAGGTAGCCGGCTAGGGGAGGTGCCCTTCTCTTAGGGTGGAGCTGGAGGCTGGGAGGGGGGAGATAAATGAATGGACGGGGAACCTCCCATCCAGCTTCAGAAGATTTTTTTTAAAAAAATTGGAGCCATTTGGCTCCAATTTAGTGCGCATGTCCAGAAACTCAATTTGACGCATGCGCAATGCGTCAAATTGAGTTTCTGCGCATGCGCAGTCAATTGGAGCCATTTTAGCTCAGATTTAAAAAAAAAAATTCTTTTGGTGAGGCGTCCGGAACCGGACGCCTCAAAAGTGGACTCCCCTCCCGGAGAACTCTCCGGGATTAGTCTTACCGGTTCCAGAGATCCGTCTGGAACCGGGGACATCCCATCACTGCCCCTGACCCACAGCCACTCAGTCTTGCCAGGATTCAGTTGTAACCCATTGTCCCCCATCCAGACCCTCACAGCCTCCAGACACCTGGATAGGACTTTGATTGCATCACCAGGATTCCCACGAGCCGGTGTAATCATAATCAACATAGGGATCAACTAGGATCCTGGAGACTAGGGTTCAAACTGCCACTCAGCCATGGAAATTCACTGAGGAGGTGGAGTGGGTAAAACCACTCCTTAAATATCTCACTTTGAAAACTCTATGAGGGTGAGTATAAGTTGGTTCTGATTTGAGAACAAAGCAAAAGCAAAGCAATCACTTATACATAGCGCTTAGTGCACTCTCTGGGCAGGTCACAAGTTAATTAGCATTTTCCCCCCAACATGCTGAGTACTCATTTTACTGACCTCAGAAGAATGGAAAGCTGAGTCAAGCTTGACCCCTGAATCAAACTCAGAATCGAACTCACAACTTTTTGGTTGCAGGACAGCAGCTTAACCACTGCACCATCAGGGTTCTATGGAGCATTAAGATGTTATCAGTTATGATCAACACCTTACATTGAACACAGAAACTAACAGGGGGCTAATGGAAGTTTGTTGAAGTTTCTGAACTGACCTCAAAAGCAACCTTGTGTAAAGGGTGTTAGGTAAAGGTAAAGGTTTCCCTTGCTCGAAACCCAGTCGTATCCAACTCTAGGGTTCAGTGCTCATCTCTGTTTCTAAGCTGAAGAGCCAGCGTTGTCTGCTTCTGCAGACGTTTCCGTGGTCATGTGGCAGGCATGACTAGACACCGGAGCACACGGAACACTGTTACCTTCCCACTGAAGTGGTCCCTATTAAATCTACTTGCAATTTCTTGCTTTCGAACTGCTAGGTTGGCAGGAGCTTGGACAGAGACGGGAGCTCATTCCGTCCTGCAGTACTCGGGAATCGAACTGCTGACCTCCCGCCTCCCAATCAGCATCTTAGTGACGAGCCACTGCAGTCCCGTAGAGGGTGTTACAGTAGTCTATTTTAGAGATTACCAATGCATGAACCACCGTTGTTAGGAATTTCATATCCAGGTAGGGGAGCAGCTGGGCAATGTACCAAAGATGATAAAAGGCACTCTTGGCCTCATCAGATCTCTGCATCTACATAGAGAGAAGTGGATACAAGTGAACCCCCAAGTTGCAAACCAGATCCTTCAGTGGTGTGTAATGTCACCCAGGCCGGTTGAATAATTAACTTGTCCAATTGTCATCCCAATGTTAGGATCTCTGAATTATTTGGAGTCAGTTATAATTTACTAGCCCTCATCCAGCCCATTATTGATGCCAGGCAGTGCTCAAGGATGCACACAGCATCACCTGCACATGAAAAGAAGCGATAGTGCTGTGTGTCATCTGTGGATTGATGGCAATCAACTCCAGATCTCTGTATTATGTTCCCCAATAGCATCATATATTTGATAATAATTTCATGTCAGAAATTATTCTGGGTTGGAATAATTTTTGCTAGAGAAACTCCACTCAGGGGATGCCCGAATGAAGCTCCTTTCATGTCCCCAGGAGCTGGGACAGAGAAGGGCACTCAATCCATCATGCAGTACCCAGGTCTTGAACTGTCAACTTGCCAACCTTCCAGCTAACAAGGCATGCTTCTTAACCACTGAAAAGCATTGAGGAGTTGCCCAATCCCTGTAGGACTTCATAATGGAGGTCCCAAGGGATGGACAATGCCTCCCAATGCTGTACCATCTGGGATTGGCTATCGAGAAACGGCTAGAACCACCAAATAACTATCTCCAACTCTCAGACCTGATATCCATTCTAGAAGGATAGCATGGTTGATATTATCAAAGGCTGCAGAAAAATCCAAGAGGACCAGCGAATAACTGAGTTGGAATGGTCTTTTAGGCCATTGAGTCCAACCCCCTGCTCAATGTAGCCTCATGCTCCCTTCATCTCAGGAGATCATCTTGCAAGATGGCCAGGGTCATTTCAGTTCCATGGCATGAACTGAACTCCAGTTGAAATGGAACTAGGTTGTCCCTAAAAGAAAGCCTGCAGTTGGTTAGTCACCACCCTTTCAATCAACTTGCCTAGGAATAGAATGTTGACAATGGACCTATAATTCTTAGGGTCATTTGTTATTAGATTTGGTTTCTTTGGAATGATCCTCATAATTTTTTTTATAGGGGAAGGTAAATGATCCCTCCATAGGGATGAATTAATAATGTAAGTAGCCTGTTCTTGTGCTTTATAAGCTAAAGGTCTCCCTTGCTCAAAAGCCAGACAATGGGGCAATGCTCATCTCAGTTTACAGTCAAAGAGCCAGCATCTGTAGATGTTTACACAGTCATGCAGAGACATAACTAGTTACCAGAGCACATGGAATGCTTGCACCTCTCCCACCAAAGTGGTACCTATTTATCTACATGCAAGTTTTTGTTTTTGTTTTGCTTTCGAACTGCTAGGTTGGCAGGAGCTGGGACCGATGTCAGGTGCTCACTCCATCATGCAGCACTCAGGTCTTGAACTGTTGTCAAGCTCAACATCTTAACCACTAAGCCACCACAGCCCCACCTTGTGCTTTAAAGACTACTGCAAAACCTTAGACTGTGTGGATCATGAGAAACTGTAGGAGGTTCTGAAAGAAATGTGTGTGCCTCAACACTTGGTTGTCCTCATGCGTAACCTATATTGTGGATAAGAAGCTACTGTTAGGATAGAATATAGAGAGACAGACTGGTTTCCTATAGGCAAAGGAGTCAGACAAGGATGCATTTCATCTTCTTGTACGTTCAGTCTGTATGTGAAACATACCATACAGAAAGTTGGACTAGATGGAATAGGTTAGAATTTATTTTATCTTTTTAAGAAACATCAGTGGTTTAAGTTATTCAGATGACACCATCTTGCAGAAAACAGCAATGAGGTGAAATGGCTTAATGAAAGTTAAAGAAGAAAGTACCAAAGCAGAGCTGCAGTTGAACATTAAGAAGATGAGACTCATGACAGCAGAAGAACTGTACAACTTGAAGGTTGACAATGAAGAAATTAAGATAGTGAAAAATTTTGTATACAATATCTTGGTTCAATCTTCAATCCAAATGGAGACTGCAGCAATCACAAGATTCGAACAGCAGTAAAGAAGGAATTAGAAATGATCATCAAGTGCAAGGACATGTCACTGGAGAGCCAGATTAAGATCATCCACACTCTCTGTTGCATGTTATTTCTTGTTGGTAGAGATCCCTCGTGTCATTGTGACTGCATGTTTAAGGAGTGAGTACATGGGTTAGTGGTCATGACGCTGAACTTGAAGACTGGAAGGTCAGAGTTTGAGACCTGAGTAGTGCATGAAAGAGTGAGCTCCCGCTTATGTCCCAGCTCCTGCCAACCTAGCGGTTCGAAAGCAAGAAATTGCAAGTAGATAAATAGGGAGCACTTCGGTGGGAAGATAACAGCATTCCATGCACTCCGGTGTCTAGTCATGCCTGCCACATGACCATGGAAACATCTGCAGAAGCAGATAGTACTGGCTCTTCAGATTTGAAACAGATGAGCACTGAACCCTAGAGTCGGATACGACTAGCTTTCTAGCAAGGGAAACCTTTACCTTAACTAGATATCAGGCTGGAGAGCTCACTGAGTTTTTGGGTTTGGCTACTGTACCTCCTTGGAGAAGAGCCAGTCTGTGTAGTGTTGGGTAAGCTGTAGAGTCTGACAGTGTCTCCAGAAATGTAAACCACTTCTGAGTATTTTATACCTAGACACTTATGAGTACAGTTCTCACATGTTAAAATTGACTTGGTGCCATCCAATTACTATTATTACCTAGGTTTGGTAGATTTCTTGATGTATGAAATTACTAGGGAGGGTTGTAGTCTCATTAAAATATCTGACTAATTACTTGTTTTCCAAACTGGCATATGGGTAAAAATCATGTTTCTGAATAATAAATTATGGTGTTGTTTTTTTCCAGCACACACTTGTGCTTGTGAGCTACAACCTTTAATAAAATCTTGCTGAAAGTAACATTTTTTAAAAAATATATTGTTGCCAGATTAAATGGGACACATTTTCCATCAAATGTTTTTAATCAGTTAATTTAACCAATTGAATAAGTAAAATTATCCGGTTCCTTAAAACTAAAATTTGCACCTGGCGGTTTATAGATAGAAGTAACAGAGAATTGTAGGGTTTGGAGGGTGAGAATTTCAATGTTGTTTGTTTCTGTCAGTGCAGCTGATATTCTGAGGCCAGGTCTAACCAAAAATGCACTTAGATGTCACATGGGGGAAAGATAGTAGGCTGTATTTTTTTTTAAAAAAATTCAAAAGCAGGCTGTCAGGGGCCTTGCATGTTCCCTTCTCCAAATGGCCCTTTTTTAATCTGGGAGCTTTCCTGAGGCTGGAGGGAGGGGCGATGCAATTCAAACCCAGTCCTCCAGCATTGGGCAACAAATCTACTTTACCCACTTTTTTTTGGTCAGTCGCACAGTCAATTCTGACCCTTTGCAACCCTATGGACCATTGCCTGCCAGGCACCTCTGTCTTCCACCATCCTCCTCAGCCTGCCCATCTTTGTGCCCATTGCATCTACAATACCAGCTAGCCATCTCATTTTTGGCTGCCCCCTTCTTCTTTTGCCCTCCACCTTTCCCAGCATCAAGCCTTTCTCAAGTGAATCCTCTCTTCTCATTTGATGTCAAAAGTACTTTAGCTTCATCTTTACTATTTGACCTTCTAAGGAGCAATCAGGTTTGATTTCTTCTAAGATTGACCTATTTGTTCTCCTCACTGTCCAGGGGACTCTCAAAACTCTCCTCCAACACCACATTTCAAAGGCATCTATTCTTCTGCGCTCAGTTTTCCTTATGGTCCAGCTCTCACAACCATACATTACCACTGGGAATGCCATTGCTTTGACTATGCGAATCTTTGTTTGCAAGGTGATGTCTCTACTTTTCACTATGTTCCCCAGGTTTCTCATAGCTTGCTTCCCAAGAATCAGTTGCCTTTTTATTTCATCTGCAGTGATCTTGGATCCTAAGAAAGTAAAATCTGTCAATGCTTCTACTTCTTCCCCATCTATTTTCCAGGGACTGATAGGGCCTGTGGCCATTATCTTGGTTTTTTTGATGTTGAGTCTCAAGCCAACTTTTGCACTCTCTTCTTTCAACCTAAGCAGAAGCTTCTTTAGGTCTTCCTCACTTTCTGCCATTAGGGTAGTATCATTTGCGTATCTCAAGTTGTTGATGTTTCTCCCTGCAGTTTTGATCCCAACTTGTGATTTGTCCAACCCTGCATTGTGCATTAAGTGCTCTGTGTATAAGATGAATAAGCAAGGTGATAACCAACTAGGCACGCCAAATTAGTCCAGATCAGTGCAAATCAGAGTCATTTAGGAATATTACCTAGTGGAAGTTCTTCAGTTCTGTGGTACTCCTGTGTTGTTGTTCAAAGTCCCTGTAGAATTCTTTGATGTGGCCTCTTCCGGTATCCTTGCAAGGTCAGTTAGCAAAAATTGGCCATGTGACCCATTCATAAGATTAAACAAATGCAGAACAGAGGTGATACCTTTTATAGGATAACTTTCAAAATGTAATAAAACATTTCCTGCCTGCCTCCCTTCCTGATTTAAAGCTGGCCCAAATGGTGCAAGCATCACTCTTGGCGTCTCACAACAACAAATAAACAAAAAACATAAGGGGGGGGGGATATCATCATCCAACACAGTCAAGAATAGAAACACCTAAGGAAAAGAATAAAGAAAGATGAACCATCGCCATCTTGTGGGGAAATGAAAATATTTTCTCCCTCAGTGTTAAAATTCCTCTTTAACTGTGAGCTTGACAGAAAATGTTGCACTGTAGAAAATATTCTGGGTATCTCCAGAGGAGGCGTTGATTATGTATTCATTCTGCCTCTTCACAGAAGGGTCCAGATGCTGTCATTATCCATTTGAAATCTGATTGTGTTTAACAGCAACAAAATGTCCAGTGCAGATGGAAAGTGTGAGCAGCAGTGTAGTTGTTCAGCAGATGTGGACAGGAAAAGATACATAGAGGGAGGGTGAACTGAGTTATTCCTAAAAAAGATGGTTGGAAGTCCTTTTATTCCTAATTGCCATCCTTTTCTGGTTTGCAGGCCCATTTTTGTGTCCTAAAAGGGATTATCTTTTCATCTCTTCAAGCATCCCTGAAAATACAAGGCAGGAAGTGACCACATTGAATATAGCAGGGCTTACCTGTGATAAAACAAGAGTATGATTTAGCTGTAAGGCTGCAAACCTCCTCCTGGATTTTGATCAGTGTATGCAATTATTATTTTAAATTTTGGAAGTTTAATGGCATAGAGGTACTCTGAAGTTACAGAAAAGCTACTTTTTTGTTTTATTTTTCTAAAGGATGAAGGCAGGAAAGCAAAATTACTACACATGCAGTCATTTTTAATCAAGTTTAAATACAAGCCAATAAGCTGAAACAAAGAAGTCCCTCCAGTGGGACAAGCAGAAGCTAAAGGTGTTGAGAATCTAATAGCATTTTGTAGGAAATGCTGGTTTGTAGACTCATTGTAAAACTGACCCCCAAAAAATCAAAGTATAGGCCTAATGTGGGATGAGACCAAAGGCCTTGTTATGTGTCATCAAATTTTCTCCGATTTATGGCAACCCTATAAACAAGAGATCTCCAAAGTGTCCTGTCCTTAACAACCTTGCTCAGGTGTTGCAAACTGAAACCTGTGGGTTCCTTTAGGGAGTCAATCCATCTCATGTTTGGCACTCCTCTTTTCCTGAAGCCTTCCACCTTTCCAGGCATTACTGTCTTTCCCATAGTCTTTCCTTCTCATGATGGGTCCAAAATAAGACACTTGCCAACTTCATCATTTTTGCCTATAGAGCCGTGGTTTCCAACACATGCCCCACGGGAAGCCATTTTGATTTTTAAGGGGAGGGGGCAATTCGGGAATGAGTTATTAACAGTGAATGACCTTTTTTCTCCAGTGAATAGGAGCTCACTTTTTGAATAATAAGAATTACCGTATTTGCCAGTGTATAAGACGCCTCAGAGTATGCATCTGGGTTTCCACTGTATTTTAAGGGAGGAAGTGTGTCTTATATGCCGGCAAATACAGTATTTGCTGGCATATAAGATGCATCAAAGACACACTCTGTTTTTCTGGTGTATTTTAAGGGGGGAAGTGCCATCTTATACACCAGCAAATATGGTATATATCAGGGGGAAGGATTAGGATTTTAGAGATGTTTAGGTGCATGGCCAAAAAGGTTGGGAACCACTGCTCTAGATGTAGTTTAGGCTTGACTTCCTCTAGGACTCATTTGTTTGTCTTTTTGGCAATCCAGGATATCTTCAGAGCTCTCTTCCAGCACCGTATTTCAAACAAATCAATCCCACCCCAATCAGCTTTCTTGATTGACAACCTTTTGCATCTGTACATGGTGTTTGGAAATACTAGAGTGTGGATGGTCTTAGTCTTGGTCTCAGTCTCCAATGACAAAACCTTATATTTAACGATCTTTTTCTATTTCCTTCATTGCTTCTTTTCCAAATCTCAGTCTTCTTCTGAAACAAGTTATGCAAAACCTTTCACTGTCCCAGTTTATTCATTGTCAGTCTCAAAGATGGGTAATTTTTCTGTAGTGATAATTTTTGTTTTCGCAATGTTTAGCAAAGGCCTACACAATCAGATGTCCTGATCTCTGCATTGACAGCCAGATGCCAATGGAAAGCCTCCTAATGAGACATAACCACAGCAGCACTGCTCTCGTGTTGCACAGGAAGTGATAATCAGAAGCATGCAGTCAACACTGTTGGAGATGATATGCATCGACATCCGGACAAATAAGTACTGATGGCCTAACCTCAATTAATTTATCTGATCCACTTTAAAGTCACATCATATAGCAGCCAATTCCACAGTTTAATTATGCACTGTGTGAAGAAATCCTTCTATCTATCCCAAAACACGCACTGTTCTAGTTAAGAGGCTTATTTTCAGTTTTAGTGCTGGAGAACACAGGAAGAAGGGACTGCGGTGGCTTAGTGATTAAGGTGCTGAACGTGATGATTGTAAGGTTGGTAGGTCAGCAGTTCGGGACTCAAGTGCTGCACAAGGGCATGAACTCCCATCTCTGTCCCAGTCCCTGCTAATCTATCAGCTTGAAAGTAAGAAATTGCAAGTAGATAAATAGGTATCAATTTGGTGGGAAGGTAAACAGTGTTCCATGCACTTTGGTGTCTAGGCATGCCTGCCACATGTCCACTGAAACGTCTGCAAATGCAGAAAACCCTGGCTCTTTGGCTATAAACAGAGATGAGCACTGAACATTAGAGTCAGATACGCCTGGCTTTTGAGCAAGGGTGACCTACAGAGAAAGAGCCACCTTGAAGATTGTGGTATTTTTGAACCAAAATCAGGTGTGCCCTGGTAACAGCAACCTTGTGTTGCTGGCAAATCTTTCTCACACTAAGTCATGCAAAAAGAACTGCAGAATGAACTCACCAAAAGGTGGCTTCATTTTGGCAGTTTCATGCCTGGCCTAGACACATAAGAAGAATGGAAGAAGAAGAAGTTTTAGTGCTATGGAAGAAACATTCCCTTCTCTTCACACCATGAACAGGTCTCCCTACTTTCTTTGTTCATAAGCACAATGGTCTCAAATGTTGTAACCATTCCTTATAGAATTGTTCCTGCCCTTCTGCCCACTCTTGTTCTCCCGTTGAGCGGTGGGCTGAGGGACTTTGCTGAGGGGCAGGAGGAGGCAAAAATCTTTCTGAGCTAACAGCCCACCCCTACCTCATGGTGCCAATGTTATATATGTGAATGTGACATTGTTGCCCCTCTTGAAAAAATTTTTTTCTCCTCCTGAACATTTTATTTTGTACCTCCAAATCTAGAAGCCTGGGTATGGCCCTGGGTGGGTTTTTGAAATTGACCTCAAAAATCAGACAGATTACGAGAGATTCCCAAACTGGATTGTGAATTGAAATAAACATTGATTTACAGCTTCATGTCTACTAAGAAGTTAATGATCTATTTGTCCTCTGCTGAAATTACTTAGTAAGAAACTGCAGAGACACAGAGAGAACAAACAGACACAGAGAGATTGAGAATACTGTAGTTTTAAATGTGTGCTGAAAAGCACCCACTTTGAAGCTGAGTGGCAACTTCAGGGATAAGGACCCACATATCCCAAAGAGCATTCATGTTCTAGCTAGCCAGGGACACCCAAACTATGGCCGGTAGGCCCAATTAGGCCGGTGCATATCATTAATGTACACTGCAGTGAGTACCCAGGCTCACTACGGACCAGCCCTCCACCAGCCCCCGCCGCCTGAAGTCAGAGGTGGTGGCGGCGGTGATTGCACTTTGTCCTGGCTGCTCCAAGCAGCCTCTGGCTCAGTCCCATCCCCTCTGCAGCCTTTGCCAAAGCCGATCCCCATGTTGGGAAAATTTTTTGGAGAACCGGTAGCAGCTTTTGGAGGGAACCACTTTGGGGGCTTACCTTTTTGCTGGTTCCCCCACTGTGCATACACACCAAGTGCTTGGTGTGCATGTGCACCTACAGCACTGGGCACCCATGTGCGGCCTCGAAGCTGTCCTCCCAAGTGGGGAGGAGGAAGAGAAGCTGCTAGCCTGAAGCTCCCTATAGCCTGCTCCCCAGGGTAAGTGACTCACCTTTGGGTGTGGGTGTGTATTTTAATGTGTATTTATTTTTAATGTGTATTTTAATGTGTTTTATGTGTATTTAATTTGTATTTTTATGTGTTTTTATGTCTATTTAATGTGTATTTAATGTGTATTTATTTTAATGTGTATTTTATGTGTTTTATGTGTATTTAATTTGTATTTTATGTGTTTTATGTCTATTTAATGTGTATTTATTTTAATGTGTATTTTATGTGTTTTATGTGTATTTCTATGTATTTTTATGTCTATTTAATTTGTATTTTTGTGTACTTATTTTAATGGGTTTTTATGTTGGCTCCACCCACATCATTGGTTCTGCCCATGACATCACGACGTTGACTCCACCCATGATGTTATGCTGTTGGCTCCTCCCACAGTGTGGTAGTAATTTTTTTTGACTGCCCACCACTGGATATATGGCACTGGCAGCAAGAAGGAATTCACCAATAATGTGTATTAGTTTCAATTTTCCCTTTCCTCAGTGCAAATCACTGCACATCTTTTTAACCTTACAAATGTGGAATGGAATCAGAAAGCTGTGTTGAGGTTCTGCTCCATTGATTACCTGCTCTTTGTCATGACCTTTAGTCACTTGTAAGTAAAAAAAAAAATACCCCTGATCAGACCAATTTTGCACATTTGCCCAGTGGCAATGTTCATGCCCGAGGGAAAAAAGAATAAATATGCAAAACATTTTTTTTTTAAATCTCCTTCTTCCCAGGACAGGGAAAATGTGATATTGAGTCAACTTTGTAGGCTGAAAAGGAAAATAAATGCATGAGTCACAGTAACATTCTCTGAGCAGGAGAAGGGAACCTTGTAAAGTTGTTTCCTTCTCAAAAGAAGAAAATATAAGAGCCCTCATGGTGCAGTGGTTAAACTGTTGAACTACAGTCAAAACGTGAGTTCAATCCTGTTGGAGAATCAAGCCTTTCATCCTTCAAAGGCAGCGATGGGATGTAACAGGTTCTCACCAGTTCGCCAGAACTGGCAGTAACTTTTCCCAGTGTCCTGGAGAACCGGTAGCAGCTTTTTTTGGAGTACCACCTTCTGGGCTTACCTTTTCATTGGTTCCCCCACTGCGCATGTGCACCAAGCACTTGGTGTGCATGCATGCCTACAGTGCTTGGCACGTATGCACGGCCTCCTTGCTGTCCTCCCAAGCGGGGAGGAGGAAGAGAAGCTGCTAGCCTGAAGCTCCCTATAGCCTGCTCCTCATGGTAAGTGACTCACCTTCGGATGTGGTGTGTCTGTGTGTATTTTAATGTGTATTTAATACCTTTACCTATATTGACGTACTATCACAGTTCCTAAAAAGGCCTGGTGGCCAGCAGGCCTGGCTTGGGGTTTTTAAGCAAAGTCTTGTGTGTGTGTGTGTGCGCACGCTTATTTTAATTTTTTAATTACTTTTATTTTTTATTTGGCAGGACCCACAACATCATGACGTAATGACATTGGCTCTGCCCATAGTGTCATGATGTTAGCTCTGCCCACACTGTGATGACATCATGGTGGGGTAGTAAAAATTTTGACATCCCACCACTGTTCAAAGGTCAGTAAAATGAGTACCCAGTATGTTGGGGGCAAAATGCTGATTAACTTGTAAACCACCCAGAAAGTGCACTAAGTGTTATGGAGCGGTATATAAGCATCATTGCGGATCGGAGGGCGGATCGGAGAGGCTCCCTTGTAATCCCATCAGCTAGAGAGGCTCGCCTCTCTAGCACCAGAAGGAGGGCCTTCTCCGTGACCGCCCCGGCCCTGTGGAACCTCCTGCCAATCGATCTACATCAACAGACAGAGCTCCTGCCTTTCCGGAAAGGCCTTAAAACCTGGCTGGCAGGACAAGTTTGGGGATCCGAAAACACTGGATCTCATGTTGGGTGGCTTATCAGATGAGACAGCCACCCTTTGTTGTTACCTCCTTACCCCGGTCCTGTTTTTAATTATTTTTGTAATTTTATAACTTGGAAATGTTTAATGTCTTTTAGCTCAACTTTTTAATATTGTATTAATTCACATTTTTAACTGTTAATAGGGTATTGTATATTGATTTGTGATCTTCAGCTATGTATTTTTAAAATTGTTTATGTAAGCCGCCCAGAGTTGGGTTTTTACCCGATTGGGGCGGGATAGCAAGTTGAAGAAAATAAAAATAAATAAATAAAAATAAATTGCTATTGCTAAAACAACATTTCAAAATATTGGTTTTGCAGTTTTTCCTTCAACACCTTCCTATTCTGCAGAAACAGCTGGACCATTTTTCCGAATGGTGCTTCATCTTCTTTCATGTCCCAATCAAACACTGGGTTGCCAAAATGAAGCCACTTTTTTGCTTTGTCATTACCCAAACTTAAGTTCTCATTGGTGCATGGATGGTGCTAAGTCAGTGAAAAAAACCTCTGTTGGCTAAACCTCTATGCATTGCTATTCTTCCAGTGAAGGGTAGGACATTGATTACATGAACTCTGTTTGCAGCACTGAAGACAATGATAGTGTAGCTGCTTTCCAAAGAGTAAATCCTATTGAACTCAATGGGATTTCCCTCTGAGGAGACATCATTAAATTGGCACTGTTAAGAGAAATTAGACTTAAATGAATATACTGTATCAATAGAAGCAATCCTGGAGGCCTAAAAAGCCAGAAGGTCCACTTTCTCTCCTTCGGCAACATCTTATGAGACTTCCTTACATGCTTCTTTGGAAAACTGGAATTGTATTACAAAGTTATTTACCTGCAAAGTAAGAGGTCAGTCTGATAGGAAAGAGATTCTTACATTCAATACAGCAACATCTGTCAGATCTAGCAAGTAGGTGTGGTGAGTTAAAAGGAGCATGGGTTGCAGTAAAGCATCAAAAAGCCACAGCTCAGCCACTCCCAGCTGCTATCAATTCTTCAACAGAAGAAAGCCAAGTCTCCCCAGAGCAGAGCCTGGTTATGCTTGTAGTACAGACTCCTCCCCCTCACTCAGGTATGAGGAAAACAGGAAACATCAGGTAAGTGGGTGGAGCTTGAGGGAAGATGTGTATGTAGCTAACAGCCTGTTAGATCTCAACCCCAGGCCTGCTTCAAAGTCCATGAACAGCTGCAGCGAGGTTAGACCAACTTCAGGTAATATGAACTAAACAATTAGTGTGGTGAGAAAGAGAAGATGTCTCCATTGGGAGTGTTGTCTGTGTGTTCAGCTATATACAAGCATGGGGGTTGCCTGTTAGTGACAAAGAAAGAGTGGTGTGCTTTGTAACTACTTGTGGAGCATCCTCAGTGCAGAACATATGACTAAATAGCAATTAGTCGTGTACATAGAAAATGTTTCTCTGTGTTAACCAGGCTATGGTGATGGGGACCCAATTCAGTGTATGATGTTCTTTTAGTGTATGATATGGGGAGCATGGTGTTCCAACCTTCTTTGGTGTTAAAGTGTCCTTTCTCAGAAAATTAAGGGCAGTTTTAAGGTCCCTAAAACTAGGAAGTGGTATGGTTTGTTCTGAATTATATGGCAGGTAGATGGTAGAATGCTGCATGAGTATGTATTAATAATAGTCTACTGTTGCTCATTTGCAGTATGACAAACAACTCGAAAAGCCAGGTATTTTCACCACACATTTTATTTGCACCTCAGTCTGTGAATTAGATAAAACTGTGGGGTAAAATGACTACCCTCAGTATCATGTAGTAAAATTTCTAATTGTGGCCCAGTTGCTGGCTCTCAATTTAATCCACTATGCAAGGTAGTTATACAAGGATAAAATGAAGGCATGACAGGATTATATATATTATTTCTGAATTCCTTGGAGGAAGGGTAAGATATAGTGACAGTAATAAGCCTGGATGTACTGTCTGGGGCTGAAGTTGTCATATAAGGTTGCAATCTAAAGTTGTCAAAGGGGCTGTGGTGATTCAGTGGTTAAGAACCTCGCCTTGTTAGCTGGAAGGCTGGTAAGTTGGCATTCTGAGACCCGGGTACTGCATGATGGATTGAGCACCCCTCTCTGTCCCAGCTCTTCAGGACATGAAAAGAGACTCATTTGGGTGTTCCCTGAGTAGAATTTCTTATGCAAAAATCCTTTCATCTCAGAATAATTTCTGACATGAAAATTATTATTATCTAAAGTTGTCTGGAAGGTATAAGGACATTTAAAGGTTGCCTTTGCTCAAAAGCCAGTCATATCTGATGCTAAGGTTTGGTGCTCATCTCCATTTACAACCAAGGAGCCAGTACTGATGTTTCCATGGTCATGTGGCAAGGCATGACTAGATGCACACAGACCACTGTTACCTTTTCCATCTAAGTCAGGGGTTCTCAACCTTTTTAAGCCATAGGTGAGGTCACATTCCCTCAGACAGTTGAGTGGGCCAGACTCGTGGTTCCCTGGCCATAAACGCTACCGTAAAATGTGTCCATGGCTGTTGTAAATGCATTTAAAACAGCCGTGGACACATTTACATCTGTTGTAAATGCACTTACAACAGCCGCAGCTGCAATTATGGATGTTTCTGGTACTTCCACTACTTCTGGCACATTAAATGGTGCTGCAGGCCAGCGGCTGAGAACCCTTGAGCTAAATGATACTTTTTTAAATCTCCTAGCAACTTATTGCTTTTGGACTGCTAGGTTTGAAAGAGATGAGACAGGGATGGGAGCTTAATCTGTCATGCAGCATTTGGTTCTCAAACTGCTGATCTTCCGACCTTCCTGTTCTCAAATTCAGTATCTTAACCACTAAGCCACCACAGTCCCATAAGGACATTTACCCCTCTAGAGAAATACATTTTTTTCATCCGCTGAACTCTATGATTCCCCCTGCTGTTGTTTCCCATCCCCCATCCATGTGTGAGTCCCAAACACATGGACCTTTCTATTTAATTGATTTTCCCTTCTCTATTGCAATATTAATGAGGGACTGTGATGGCTTAGTGGTTAAGATGCTGAACATGATGATTGTAAGGTTGGCAGGTCAGCAGTTCAGGACTCAAGTGCTGCACAAGGGCATGAGCTCCAGTCTCTGTCCCAGCCCCTGCTAATCTATCAGCTCGAAAGTAAGAAATTGCAAGTAGATAAATAGGTATCATTTCGGTGGGAGGTAAACAGCGTTCCATGCACTCTGGTGTCTAGTCATGCCTGCCACATGTCCACAGAAATGTCTTCAGACACAGAGAACGCTGGCTCTTTGGCTATAAACAGAGATGAGCACCAAACCCAACAGTCGGATATGACTGGCTTTTGAGCAAGGGTGATCTTTACCTTACCTACATTATTAATGCCAGCTTCAGCTATGTACGTGTATTATCTCGCTTCAGAAATGTCTTGCAAAATACACTTCCGCTATGACGTTTCACAATACAAGCTTGTATGGTGTTTTCAGATATTATCACTGCACTGATATAAAAAAAACAGGGGAAAGTCTTGTTGCACCTATAATACTAACACAGTTTGTTTGGAGCAAACTTTTGTGGACATAGTCTATTTTCCCCCCCAGTTACTTAGAGCAAACTATTCAAGCCATAGGTTTATATTCAACTTGGTCCTGGTTATGGAGCTGGAAAGGAATGAAATGAGATACAAAGGACTGTCACATTATTAATACTGATTATAAACTTTCAAAGGTGCACTCCTATGTTTTTATATTCCTTGGAAGATAGAGAAACAAGGCAGTTTATTGATGGTGCTTTGATGAGCTTATCAGCAACTATAGTTCCCTATCAAGCTCTAAAAAATAAAAATCAAGGGAAATGTTTCCAGTGAGCCACTGGATTATAAATTGTTATAAATTGTACAACACAATATTTTAATATTGTGGGAAATGTTAGTTACAAATACAGGTCTGTATCTCTTGATTTTAATTGCTACATTGTCACAACGTACCTATGACAATCTGTTAGGTGTATGTAAAGTTAGTATAGCTGTTCTATGAGTAGTATTAGGCAATTAGGCCATCAAGCATATGTGGAAACCTTCTTTAATGATGATTGCAAGAATTAGCTGACTACACATAGTTGCCCAATAGACACCTGAGTGTACTCACAATGTGACCCACTCTTCTGGGAAGTTCCTTCTCTGTCCTCTTTAATAGCCTGGTTCCTATAAAGAAGGATTAGTGCAGAGTGGAGATGTTACACTAGATTATGGTTTCTCAACCTTGGGCCCCAAGATGTTCCTGGACTTCTATTCTCAGTAACATTGATCAGCAGGTGTACTGACTTAGGCTTCTGGGAACTGAAGTCCAAGAATATTAGGGACCCAAGATTGAGAAGCCCTGAACTAGATCAAGTCCTCCAGATGCGTTGAACTAGAAATGCCATACCCAACCGCTTGTCACCCCCGGCTGCCTTAACCAACCAGGAGGGTAGGAATCTAACTCACAGGCAGTAGCATAAACAGATCCCAGGATCCTGTCCACTTCTTCAGGGACATCCTCTGTATTCTAAGATTATGGGAGTCTGATAGGCTAATATTGCATACTTGTTAGAGTACACAGAAAGAGCCTCCTCAAAGATTGTGGCACTTTTGAACTACAATCCAGCGTACCCTGGGCAATGACCATCTTGTGCCAACTAATCTTTCTCACACTAGGTCAGGTGAAAGGAATTATGGAATGATTTCATCCAAAGGTGGCTTAATTTTGGCAGTACCATGTCTGGCCTAGACATGGAAGAAGAAGTATACCTGTTTTCCCAGTATGGTAGGCCATTTACCAGGTAGAATTAAAATGGGCTGTTTCATTCTAGCCATGGTGGAAAGTAAACACAAAATGCAACATTTAAAGTTTTTGTTTGTTTTCTGACAGTGCACTTAGTTACTCATGACAGGTAGAACCCCAGATGGTATACATCTCCCTGCATCCCACTCCAAGGAGCAAAGATGCACCAGTAGGTTGAGCCTTATCTATTGATTGGTTGTCACAAAACAGTCTGGATATTGGTGGGAAAGTAGTGACCTCATTTTTTGTGTGACAGGAGTTGGCAGCTATATTCTACAGGAGTTTACATGAATAGAACATTGAATTTCCTGGGTAGTATCTATACTAGTGTTTCCCAAACTTTGGTTTTTGGGCTTCAATTCTCAGAAGCCTAAGTCAATCCCCCAAAGCACTGATCAGCCAATGTACTGACTTAGGGTTCTGGGATGTCCCCCTGTGGGGCATGGGCGCCACATTGAGAACCACTGATCTATAGGCTGAACTCCTCACAGATAGAGGGAAGCATACTAGCCCGGTCCCCTTCTTTTGTCATTTTCTCATTCTTCTACACTCAGAGGATGATTTGAAGTGGAAGAGGTCTGCTGGCATTTGGATCTCTCCATATATGTTGGAATCCTGTGTTCTTTCTGTTTGGATTCATTACCTTCTCTCAGTCTAAGTACAATGAAACTATTTCAGTGATAAGTTTACCTAATAGTTAACACTTGAACAGGGCAGGAAGATGCCTTTACTGAGTCTAGCCAAGGGATGCCCAAACCTTTCGGGCCACAGGCCGGTTATATGGTTTCTCTCACTAGAAGCGGAAGTAAAACTTGCCCACACATGCGCATAACGCTGCCATAATTCACCTGTGACTGTCATAAACATGTTTACAACAGCTGCGGGTCATTTATGGCAGCATGTTCCATATGCACAAGTGTATTTTACTTCTGCTTCCAGGAGCAGTGTGGATGGTGTGGGCCAGAAGGAATGGTACCACAGGCCGGATCTGGCCTGCGGGTCATAGATTGGGCACCCCTGGTCTAGTCATTAGCCCAGGGATTATGTTGTACTATTGAGCAGTGTCTTTTCCTGAGTACAACAGCTTGTGTTACTTGTGTTACTTGGTGGGCTTCCATCCAAATGCTACCTAGCTCAAAATCAAATGAGACTGGGTGTCTTCATACTGTCATAGTAAGGCAAAAAGTATATTTTGCACAATAGTCCAACACAAGCTACAGACACTAGTGCTAAACAAGTAAAACTCGTTTAGCTCCTGAATCAGGCAAGATCTCAAAAATTGGGAGTAGTGTGGTGATAATAAAACAATAACTTCTTTTATTTTCTGGATCTTCTTATTTCAACAGAAGGTTGAAACAAGTGTGAGCTCTGTTGCAGTTATGAAATAAGATACTCTTCAAGGTGCTAGAAGTTTGGTTCTTGTAATCAACAAAACTTCCAGAAAAAAAACATTTTCCAACTACATTTTTCTTTAATGAATAGGACTACAGCATAAAATATAAAATATTAATGTGCTTTTATTCTTACGAAACTGACTCTTGAAGTTTAGGAAGGATTCCAAAGTCCTTAAGACTCTGTGACTCTGAAATGAGTAATATATGAATGTGATACAGTGACCTCAGAGCTTTGGCTCACTGGATACATTCCCTTGATTTTTTTTAAATTAGACATTGATAAGGAGCCATAGTTACTAATAAGCTCGTCAAAGCACCATCAGCTACTTGCATGGCATCAGATATAGAACAAGTTGATGTGGCTTTCTCAACAGTAAATATAGAGACCTGCTTTCTGCCTCTTTCTGTCTTTTATTCCATAACATCCTTCTCCCCTTACAAAGCAATTCCAAATTTTAGCTATTCTCTTCAAACACACCTACTTGGACAATTTCTACTATGTTTAGCTTCTCTGTGTAGGATCTTGTATCTCAGGGATGAAGACCACGTGTCTCCTCACATGCTATACTATAATTCCAATCACATGCTATACTATAATTCCAATAATTCCACAGGCTGTGTTGTGGTGGTCACAGAAAATGAAGGATTCTGGGAACTATAGTACAAAAAGTAACTTTACCAAACTCTGAGAAAGAGGCTGAAGCACCTGACCTTGCTGTCCGACATTATCTGGAACGTTGATCATGCTTCATTAAACAAACTTCCATAAATAAAATTACCTTTTTCTTTGTATCTTTATTAAATTTGCTGATTTCCATTTCTGTACTTCCTCATTAGTGTTGCTACTCTTTAGGAGGGTCACAATATACAATAAAATCAGACGTTAAAACTGCCATATAGTAAGTACAGATAAAACAATAAAATAATAAACCCTATCTCTAGGAAAAATTACTTTTATATAAAAATACATAAATTAGAAACCCTTCAAACACTCCAGGATAATATTCACACTAGTAAAAGACAGCTTTGTATAATTCAATTCTAATTAGCTTCCTAAATACAGAGAAGGAAACTGTATGAAGCTTATTCCAGAAGGTAGGGGCCACAACTGAGAGAACTTGATTTTTATTAGGTTTATTTTTTACCTCCTTAGAAGTTACAGTTGCCAACGTCTCAGATTGTGATGAACATGTGGGATGGGTAGCTATATTGAGGGAGAGACATTCCACCAACTATCCAGGTCCTAAAACATGTAGGGCTCTATAGCTTATAATCAGCACCTTAAATTGAGCACAGAAACAAACAGGAAGCTAATGATGGCATGCCAAGACTGGGGAGATATGATCATGTTTGCTCGTGCCAGTAATAAGTCTGGCTACCACATTTTGGACCTGCTGGATTTCCATACTGACTTCAAGGGTAGCCTTACATAAAGGAGGTTACAATAATCTATTCCAGAGATTACCAATACATGAACCACTGTTACTAGGCATTTCATATGCATGTAAGGGTTCATCTAGGCAATCAACTGAAGTTGCTAAAAGGAACTCTTAGCACAGCAGATATTTATACCCTCACAGAGTGCTGAGTCCAAGAATACACCTAGGCTGCAAACCTGATTCTTCAGTGGCAGTGTAACTGCATCCAGGAAATATCCCTCTAATTGGTCCAATGATTTTCCCAACAGTATCTGTTCTATTTGGATTCAGTCTCAATTTATTGGCCGTCACCCAGTCCATTATGGACAGGAACAACATTCAAGGAATTGTATAGCATCATCTGCAGATGAGGAAAAGGAGGGAGAGTTGTGAGTCATCTATGTATTGGTGGCAACAAATTCCAAATCTCCATATGGCATCTTCTAGCAGATTCATATAGGTATTACAAAGCATTGGGGATATGGCCCATCCCTGTGGGACTTTATAATTGATGTTCCAAGTTGTGGTTAAGACCTCCTCAAGCTGTATAATCTGGGATAGATATTCAAGGAAGGATTGGAGCCACTACAAATAGAAGCCTACAAGTCACAAATTCAATAGCTGTCCTAGAAAGAGAGCATAGATGACAGTATCATAAACCACAGAAAGACCAGGGGGATCAGAAGGGTTACTCAGTGTGCATCCCTCCCTCAAGAGATTGTTTGCAGGGTGACCAGTGCTTTTTTTGTCCATAGAGGGGACTGAACCCCAATCGAAATGAATCTAGGCAGGGATGCTAACCTTGGTGCTCCAGGTATTCTTGGACTTCAATTACCAGAAGTTCAAGTCGGCACTTCTGCTGATCAGAACTTCTGGAAATTGAAGTTCAAGAACACCTGGAGCACCAGTGTTGGCTACCCCTGATCTAGAGCATCCGTTTCCTCTAAGAATGCCTGTAGTTGGTCAACTACCACCCTCTCAATCAACTGACCCACAAATGGAATGTTGGCAACAGGCCTATGGTTGTTAAGATCATCCATTGTGAAATTAAATTTCTTTAGAATAGAAAATGTTTTCTTTTACACAGGAAGGTAATTGACCCTCCCATAGGGATGCATTAATAATGTAAGTTTCCCATTCCACAGTTCTTTTCTTTCCTGAATTTAAGAGCCATTAAAGGCAATGTTGTAGAGAGAAAGTCATGGCTGTTCAGTGTGCAAGTGCCTCATCTACATCCTCAGGCTATTCTACCTTAAATGGATCCAATTTAACCTGACTAGACAGTGCTTTGAATATCTCCATCAGATCAAATGATATCAACAAGAAGTCAAGGTCTCACCAGATCCTAACATCCTTAGATTTAAAATGGCCTGCCAGTTAGTTGCAATTCTCAACATTTGGATGGAGAAATTGTTTATGATGAGAAGAAATGAGGACACGTACTTCACAGAAAAGTTCTGCCTCAGTTAGTTGAATGTTGTGGCTTTTCTTCATGGCCTTAACTTTATTTTGATATCTTCCAGATGTTTCTCTGACAGTTGTCTGGTTGGACTCCATGGCAGCTTTTCTCCATCTGCTCCCTAGCCTTCTTTGTATTTGTTCCATCACTCTTAGCTCCTCCACAAACTCTTATCTCTCATCACTGATTTGAGGTAGCAGTAAAATAAGCTTGCAAGCTGGATAGAGAACTCCCTCGACCTACAGATTCCTCCGTCCTAGTTATGGAGGTTCCCCAGTCCTTGGCCTAGAATATGGTTCTGACAAAAGACCTTATTTGTCACACATAATCATAATGGCAATTTTCTCCATGGACGTACCTTTTATACCCCTTATACAGCTAGACAACAAAGCTGTATCCCTGTGGACCTTTGCTCACCCTGCTGTTTATGACAGAGACATGTGGTCCATAACAATAGAACAAATGTGCATGTTTATGCATGAAGTATATCTTAGGCTTTCCTGTATACAAAGAATTATACCCAAGAGCACCATCTCCAGATGCTCTGTGTAAAACTACACTAAACATATCTTGTGAACATAAAAGTGAAGAGAACATCAAGAGCAGCTCTGACTGTTAAGAACTGTGCAATAGGCTATGAACTTTCCTGGAAATTAAATGTGGATGCAGAACACTCGACTCAGCAGGTTGTTGTAGTAAGAGGCCTGACTCATGATCTTGGCTTTGCATTGAATGAAACTGACAAAAGCAATGAAGCTTCTACAGCTGGGGTTCTCAACCTTTTCAAGCTGTAGGTTGGACCACGCTCCCTCAGATAGCTGGACTGGTGGCTACCCTACTATAAATGCTGCTGTAAAACACATCTGCGGCTGTTGTAAATGTGTCCGCTTCTAGTGGCGGTGATGACGTGGGCCACATGAAATGGTGCCATGGGCCGAGTCTGACCCATGGGCCATACGTTGAGAATCCCTGTTCTACAGCCAACCAGACCCTCTCCTGCATTATCACCAACTTTTGTAGAACAGAGAAACTGAACATGTGGAATCTCCTCTCTGCTTAGAAGACTCTGGGAAGACTATGATTAGGAAATCATAGTCTTCCCAGAATAATTTGGTGATGAGGAAATCATAGTCTTCCCAGGATAATTTGGTGCACTGTAGGATCTAGCAGGACATATGAGATCTTTTGATTTTTGTTCAGTAGAGTTGGGTTTATTTTAAGGGAGGAAGTTCACACAGTTTTGCTGGGTAAGAAGCAGCTTTCTCTGGTTGTTTGTATATGTGTATGTAACATAGAAATGTACATAGCTGTAACGTTCTACATTAGGCAGAGAAGCAAGATCTTTGTGTGTGTTCCTGTGAGGCATCTAGACATCTCTTCCTTAAGCAGATTGGTGTTGAAGGAAGACAGGGCCTTTCTAGGATATAAGAAGCAGTATTTTCTTGTCTTCTTCCTTCTCTTAGGTGGTGAGACCACCTGCTTTCCTTCATAGTGTTGCAAGGATTGTAATTGCATGAGTATTACATTTCTATTACCAATTATATAGTGAGGACATTTTAATTTTGGGTCAACTGTGTTGATAGTCTCACAAACTGTTACACAACTGTAAAGCTTCAGTTGTCGCATAATGCTAGTAGCATCAGTCCCTGTCCTCAGTCAGGCATGAGGAACACTACCAGCTAATGACACATTTTTACACCTTGACCAGTTGATTGACTGATTCTTCTTAATTACTTCATGTTATGGTGATTGTACCTAGTTTCTATGAAAGTATAACTCAGAAGAAAGATAAGGTAAGGCCCAGATGCTGTTCAAGTTAACATGTATCTGGGTTTATGACCTCACATTGATCACATTATACATTCCAGTGACTTTTACATGCAGGATCAGACTAAGACTTCTCATAGCCTCAGGCAACAGGGAAGGTGGCCCCATTCTCTTATCTGGCTGGAGTGGTAGTCCTTCAAAACTGGTGATAAGACAGCATCATCCATGGCATGTGCTTGCAGTCAGTTAGGCTAGGATGTGTAGGACAGCACAATGCATCATGCTCTATCTTTCAAAACATTGGTGTTTCACTCCAGGGTCTAGTTCATGAATGAGTGTGCTACGCCTTATAGCAGAGCTGATGCTGTTTAAACATCAGGCTCAGTCTTGATATTTCTGGTGCTTGCTGTACTAAAGGACAGAATTTATTTTAGACAAGAACCAAAAGAAAAAAATTAAAAAGCAAAACCTTGTGTTATCTTGAAGACTGACTGCTATATTTCAATCTGAGCTTTCATGGATTAAGTTCACTTCTTAAGAAATTTCCCCCTTCTCTTGCTTTTTAGGAGATTTTAAAAGGCTGTGTGAGTTGCTAAACCATCCATTTTTATACAGTATACTGTACAGCCCTTCAAATAGGTCTCCTGGAGCTAAAGCTATGGTTTTTTTGTTTGTTTTTTGCATCCTTGCTCCCGAGGAAGCTGCATTGAATTTGGTAGGAATCTACACATTACACATGCCTACATGGTTTTCCAAATCACAGTATTCCATGTTCGTGTGTTCAGTGCCTGCATATATCATAGAATCACATAATAATTGGGTGGAAAGGGCCTATGAGGCCAACCTCCTCTTCAAAGCAGGACTCCAAATCAAAGCAGATTTTACAATTTGTCTTCTTAAATGCCTGTTGCATTGGAGAGCTCAAAACCCCCATTGTTGTGATTTTTGAACAGTATATGGATCTACTTGTCTAGGCCTCTGTGAAAAAGTTATAACAAAGGCATGGGTATTTGAGTAAGGCCAATAGGCATAACCAAGATGTCTTTCTTTGTCCATACATTTACGTATAGTTAAAACACCTAATCAGTCTTTGTGGAGTCTATTGGAGGTATAGTGGCACCTCACATAATGAACGCTTTGTATAACAAAAAAAATCACATAACCAAGTGTTCGTTATGCAAAGGCTGGAGAAAGAAGAAACCCCAAATGTGGTATCAAAAGCCATGTGTTGAACGATTGTTCCAGCACTCAATACATTTGGAACAGAGAGAGAGAGTGAGTGAGTGAGTGAGTGAGGGCCAGCAGCCACCTCCTTGCAAAAATAATACTTCAGAAGGAGTGGTCCTCATGACCATCTAGATAGGCTCAAAGATCACTGAGGACATCTGACTCGAGGGTATTTGATCCTTGAAAATGGCCACAGTTTACCCCATGGCATAAGACTGTGCTTCCCCCCCCCCCTTGCCCAAGAAGTAAGAGGTAGAGAATCAAGCACATTTTCTGATGAAGGGTTTTCACAGCTGTGGTGCAGCAACCAACCTTTTGTCATGTCTCAGCCTGTCATGCCTTAGGACAATGATGGTGAATCTTGGTACTTCAATTACCAGAAGACCAAGTCAGCAATCCTGCAGATCAGGGCTTCTGGGAATTGAAGTTCAACTTGGAGTGCCAAGCTTCACCGTCACTGCCTTAAGATGTAAATGGTACAGACCATTACTGTCTGGAGCTGCTAATATAACTCATCATTTTCTAAAGAGCTCACTTAATCTCTTTCTGTGTCTTCTTGTTCTTTCTGCTTGTAGTTGCAGAAAATGAACTACGTGGGCCAGATTGCTGAAACAGTATTTGGCACTGTAAAGGAGCTTTATAAAGGTCTCAACCCTGCCACCTTGACTGGCTGCATAGATGTCATTGTGGTAAGGCAGCCAGATGGCTCCTTACTCTGTTCACCTTTCCATGTGCGCTTTGGGAAGCTACGTGTTCTGCAATCCAGTGAAAAAGTGGTAAGTGACTTCATATATAAGGGACACCACCAAAAGTTTGATGATCTTTTGGTTTCATTCTTTCTTATGTTTAAATGTTATATTTAGCCCTTGAGGTCTTTCTGTCTCAAATATGAAGAAATTTGCAAATTATGGTGAAACTGTTTAAGAATGAATTGAAAAGAAACTCTTCTCCACCTGCACTAGCTAAATCAGATAGGTTTAATCTTAGCACAAATAAAACTATTCTGTGTCCTCACCCAGTGGTGGGCATCAGCAGGTTAGCACCAGTTCGCCAGAACCAGTAGCAGAAATTCTGGCTGGCCCTGCCCAGCCAAGTTTTGAACTAAAGTAGTCCTAATTTGGGTGCTTTCCCCCTTGCCACGCCCACCATACCACGCCCACAGAGTAGGCAGCATTTTTTTTTTTGGAGCCTACCACTGTCCTCACCCCATTTAAGTGTTAAAGATAAAGGATCTCTAAGAAAAAAAGGTGGTAATCCTAATTTAGCAGTAAAATAGTGAAACACACAGATATTCAAAACTAGATGTTTAAAAATTGAGCATTGATTAATACTGAATGGATCAGTCAGTCAGTTTAGTCTTCTCCTGGATTGGAATTTCTGAACTGAAAATTGTCATCCATCCCTAGATAAGGCTAATGCAAATAGTCACATTGGATTTTCTACTGAGATCAATGCTTTCATAAAGATGCGTTAAGGATCACAATTTTAATATGCCAAAAATTTGGCCTGTGGAATATATAGCAAATACCCACTCAAACAGAAAATCAGAAAAATAAATGAATAAATAAATAAATAAACATTCTTTCTTAACACGATAAGATCTGTTTGGACTCTTTGTGAATATTAAGGAAATTTAGTAAATTTTCTCTATTCCATCAAGACTGTGAATGAGCATAAAATCAGCAAGTGCCATCTAGACCTTATTACATTATATAACTCTGAATCTAGTTATTAATCCCTGCTCAAGTAGACCTATTGAAACATCAAAATTTTTGTGTTAACCAGTTTGGGACTCTAAATTGGATTTAAGATTCAGTTACATTACAGACAGATATTGATGTAATCTTCTTTGGTTGATCTCTGAAATTACCACCAAGTATTAAACAAATCATTAGCAATTTACTATATCTATGTATTCCTATCTAATAACAGTCAAAAGTCCAACATGCATTTGAGCCAATATTTATTAACTGTAACAACCACCACCCCACATGGGAATGTATCAGCAACAAAAAGGAAAAGAAACACTGCCAAATTATAGAAAATCTGCATAAATTAGTTTTTATATGTAAATATCACCCTTGCTTAAAAGCTAGTTGTATCCAGCTCTAAGGTTCAGTGCTCATCTCTGTTTATAGCCAAAGAGCCAGGACTGTTTGTGTCTGCAGACGTTTCCATGGACACCAGAGAGCACAAAGCACTCTTTACCTTACCACCAAAGTGGTCCCTATTTATCTACTTGCAATTTCTTGTTTTCGAACTGCTAGGTTGGCAGGAACTGGGACAGAGATGGGAGCTCACTCCATTGTGTTGTACTCGGTTATCAAACTCCAACCTTCCAGTCTTCAAGTTCAGCATGTTAACCACTAAGCTGCCTAGTTCTTGTAAGCAGAGGCAAATTTAGAAATAATAGATCTAATTAAAAAGAAAGAGAATCACACTTTAGATTCTTGAAGAGGCTCTAAATTCTATTGTATAAAATGTTTAGGGTACTACATGTGTGAACATCAGTACTCCTTTTTCTGGGATATTTTCTTCACCTTGAAGCAATTTTATCCATACATCCCTCCCCCAATTTTCATTCTAGGTTGACATAGAAATTAATGGGGAGCCGATTGATCTGCAGATGAAGTTGGGTGACAATGGAGAGGCATTTTTTGTCCAGGAGTCAGAGGAACAAAAGGTGAGCTGGCTAGAGAGCTAACATAGTTGCTTTGGTGCCTTTTAGTTGATCAGTCATGTAAGAGTCAAAGTTATTCAATGAAGTCAATGAAATTAATAAGACATCTGAAAACAAACATTGGAAAACCAATGCTCATGGTAGTCTGTCCAGCACCCTAAGAAATGCAGTTAGAGATTCAAAATATAAGTATGAAGCATGTTGACAAACAGAAGAACTCTGGAGTTGATTGAATTAACAATGGGATCAGAACCAACAAATAAAATTAAGAGTAAAAATGGCCCAGAAGAACCTTATACAGTTGAGAAACATTGTTTATGACTAATGAACATTCACAACATATAGTGATACATGATGGCATGGGATTATGTACTTTGGCACAAGCAGATCTAAAAATAATCGTTGTCAGGATGCTAAGATTTTCTTGTATTGGAAGGGTGACCAATGAAGAGGTCCAAAGTGAGTGCATAAAGACCAAGAAATCAGAAAGCTCACAAAGCTGGAAAATCCCTGTTATTTAATGAGGAACATGCACCAGAGGTTGCACACAGAGCCCTTTCAGTGGGCATGTGTGCCATTGTGGGCAAGCCCCACTATGCACCACTGATGCCAATGGCGGGGCTGCTTCCCCACCCACCCCTCTCCCTTTGCCAATGGGGAGGCTGAAATCCTATCTGGGAGGCAGACGTGGGAATGAGGTGAGGCAACCAGACACCACTCCTAGGAGGCAGTGGTAGCTTGAGGCATGCTGATGACATCACATGGGTTCATGCGCACACACAGCTGTCTCTTCCTCCTCCTTGGGTACTCAGTCTTTAAAAGGTTTGCCATCACTGGCACAGACTTATAGTTGATCACTGAAGACAAAACAAATGAGAAAAGAAGTAGAGGAGAGAGAAGCATTTTTAAAAAGGGCCCTTGCTGGATGCAAGAGATCATCAATTTTTAGAATTGCCATAGCCAAGGTCTTGAATAGTCACAGTGATGTTCCAGCTCTGGTAAGAGGAGGAGAAGGAGAAAGAGAAGGAGATCCATGGTTCATCATGCCAAAATTTGAAACAAGAAAGAATGAACATATGCTGACCATGTGCCTTGTTCATCTCACATGCTGAAATGAAGCAGGAAGGAACTATCAAGCTTTTCTTCAATTATTCTTCTATACTGAATGCATAGGATTATTAGCATTGATGTCTGATATGAACAACGTTGTTCAGTTTATGCAGGTTGTTCATATAGCTTCATAATTGCACTTTCTGACTGACCACAGGTGAGCAACTGAGCTGCTTCTCATCCCACAGATTCTTGTGTGTCACACCAATTCTTTTCAATATAACCCAAGGCCGCCCTTGTTTGAAAGCCAGTTGTATCCAACCATAGGGTTTTTGCTCATCTCCATTTACAGCCGAAGAGCCAGTGCTGTTTGTGTCTGCAGATGTTTCTGTGGACATATGGTTTGGCATGACTAGACACCAGAATGCTGTTTACCTTCCCACCGAAGTGGTCCCTATTTATCTACTTGCAGTTTCTTGCTTCCAAATGGCTAGGTTGGCAGGCGCTTTGACAGAGACAGAAACTCATCTGTCAATGCAGCACTTGGATCTTGAACTGCTGACCTTCTAGTCATCAAATTCAGTGTCTTAACCACTAAGCCATTACAGTCTCAAACTGATCAGAATTACACTACAGGTATTCAGCCACATGTCCCCAGTGATCATCCAGTGATCATCCAGTGATAAGTAGCTTATAATAAATTTCAATAGTATATGTTCACTGAGAACATTTTGTTTGGCCAAAATAAGGTGCATGCATATATAGGTCTGTTTTATAATGCTATTTGTTTCATATTTTGACAACTTTCCAATGGGAAAATTGAAGGAAGGTCCCTGGGATACAGATGTGTGGCCTAGAGACTGCATGATCCTTATTTCAAAAGGAATTTACAGTAGGCTAGCTGTGAGATATTGCAGAAGTACTCATGTTCCAGCCTTATATGGTACACCTGACCCTTTCTGTAAAACCAATGGGGCTGGGGAATGCCTTCAGAGAGATTTATACTTTTTACTTTTGCTGTGTTGCTTTTCCTGTGATCCAGCCTGATAAAAAGCCTTAGTTCTCTGACTGTCAGTAGAGTGTGTGCTTCTCTTTTTCACTGCAGTCCTGGGTGCTCAGTTTGAATGTGTTTTGTCTTTCTCCATTTTATAGTTTTAATCTACCCTTGTCTCTGTACTTTAGCTTTTTTGCATCCCCCCCATGTATGTTGCAGGATACCCTCCCCACTTCTATGTGTACATCTCCCATTCCCACTGAGAAAAGTTCAGATGCTGTTGCCAGATCTTCCAGTTTGTACAGCAACCCTGAAGGGTTGGGCCCAGACACAGCTCTCCGCAAGAAGAGATGGAGAAAGAAGAAACCAAGGAAGAGGGAGTCAACTGCAGATTCAACTTCAGAAGAAGATGGGACTGAAAATGAGCAACTGCTGGAGGAAAAACGGAAACAGTTGACTTCCAGGTGAGTTGACTATAGCCCAAAGTTGGATTATACAATGTGTGTGATTATTGTATGTACCAGCATTTGTATATATTGTCACTGGTTCATGGGTGGGACAGGAGAGGACATACTTACATGGGTTGTGATTCTCACAATTCCTTTGCAAACATAGTCTCTTGCCATGGTGTCTAGTTGTGGTCCATTACCAAGGGAAATCACAATTAAATGACTTTCCCACTGCTGGTAAATAGTTTTAAAATGTTTGGAATATCAGAGCCATTTTGATAAAGATATATTTCCTTGTACCTAGTAGGTGGTATGTGTTCACTGTGGATGACATTGTGCATTATGAAAGTAAAATGGCAGCTTGATTTGGAATTGGAGGGCAAATGAGCAAGAGAGGGTGAAAAGGCTGGATTGATGGAAAAGAAACACCATGTGCTGCCTCTCACTAGAGTTCAGAGCTGGTGGAGGGATGCATTTATGGTTTTAGAGAATTCCCAGGTTGTGCACTGATCTTGAACCAAACACAAGATAGCAGAATTCATCACTCTTTGGTACCTGAGCATTGAAATAACCTCTTGTGAGAATTTCTAGCTGATCTTCCTTGGACATGGCAATCTCGATCTGGACCAATAAAAACTGCTTTATATTGGGTCTGACTGTGAATTTAACCGGCATATTATTGCTTAGTCCAGTGGCAATATTAAAGTTACTATCCATAGTCTCTGATGGGAGGCCTGGATCTTTATGGGATGTGCTAGTCTTTGGGACTATGCTTCTCTAGACGTAACATGCAGTGAGGCTACAACTTCCATGAAAATGTAGATCTTCTAGGAAGCGCTGGGCCTGTTTCTTTTTGGTGCTCTAACAGGAGGAAACATAAGTCTTGGAAGCTTCCAAGTTAGGACCTGTTCCAGGTGCATGAAATGAAGGTGTCTTTGAGTTGGACTCCCAGAATTCTGTCTGTGTAATTCTTAGAGAATCCTGGCATTTGAAATCCAACCAACCAACCAACCAACCAAACAACACACTCCTATTGCCTGATCTAAGATTTAACCTATAGCAGATTTTCCAACCATGGGGTCCTCAAATGTAGCAGCACAGTCCCCATGATCTAGGTCAGCTTTCTGGAAATAATGAGCATTGTAGTACACCTGAGGAAAATTGGCAAAGCTGCAAGGGTCTCAATGCAAGACAGTATTCATGATATTTAGAAGGACTTGAAGTCTTTCTATCCTCATGACCACAACTGTTTTAACAACCATTCTTATCAGTTTATTTTAAATAAGGCCTCCACAACATGAGTGGTACCAATTTATTTTACTTTCTCTTTTCTTATCAGCAATACAATGTATTATTCATTCACTGATGTTCAAAATGAAGAAACTGGGACTCTACAATCTCATGAAATCCATCCCTATTCTGATGGAGAGCTTCCTCCTCTACAGAGGTAAACAGTGACAGTAGGTCATGCAATAGGGCAGTCTAATCTTTACCACTCTGGCTTTTTAAATGAACACATGAAGGGGTGTAGGTATCTTGTCTAGTGACCTTGCCTCCAATATCTTGCAAGTGTATATGCTCTACAGAGTTACTGCTATGTGATACTATTGTAATTGTTGACTTCCCTTATGGAATTTGGGATTTGTTATTTGGTGAGAAATTAGACATCTCTACTGAGCAAGTATTGTGCATTTCCCCCAAAGTAGAAGAAAATAAGTGCTCCACCCAACTACAAATACAAGATTGTGTAGGATGGAATTATATCAGTGAAAATGGTGTCTCATTGCTATAGCTTTGTAGTGCAGCAACAACAATAGTTTTTACACTTATATATCACTTCATAGCGCTTAGACCACTCTCTGGGCAGTTCACAAGGTAATTAGCATTTATTGCCCTCAACAAGCTGGGTGTTCATTTTACTGACCTTGGAAGGATGGAAAGTTGAGTAAACCTTTAACCCATTGGGATTAAACTCAGATTGTGAGCAGAATTTTGGCTACAAGCCAAGGGGGCTGTCTTGTAAATGCTATCAGAGAATGTATAGACACATGCATCTTTATCCAGGCTGGTATTTGATTATATTTGCCCTGATTAGGATGATTAGCATGAGCTTGATCATGACCTCATTGGCCAACTGCTTTAACTTCACTTCTCAGCTTTTCTCCAAGCTGTCGACCAGCTCCCAAAAGTGACTCTGAATTGGAACTCCGAAATCCTGAACTATCCCACAGCTCTGAATCTCACCTGCAGTGGTCATGGGGTAAACTGCCAGAGGTAAGTGTAGTATGAATGGAGAAGAGACTTTCTTTGCTTTACATAATAGATGGACCTGCTTTAGTTATCTGTTGTAACTCTTCAAAAGGACACAAATGTATACAGTCAAACCTTGCATAAAGAGTGTCTCGCTTAAAGAGTAACTCACTTAAAGAGCAGGATTTTGTCTGAATGTTCGCTTCACTTAACAAATAAAACCAACCAAAAACTCGCTTAACAAATAAATTGGGGTTCACAATCCCCCCACACAATTGGTCATTTACAATGGTAAATGACCAATGTTCCCTCTTCCAAAGGAAGCATCGGAGGAGGGGAAAACACCTGGAAACATAGTGTAATTGCATGCACCGCCACCTCCACTACTGCCAGGAGGAACCACATGACTGGACTGCACAGCTGACTGCGGGGGCATGGTCAGGCCCCTGGCAGAAAAGGTTTGGGCACCCCTGATCTAAAATGTCAATGCAACCAATTCTGTTTCTTTGTAAGGAGACGTGGATCCAGTTTTTATGAAACTAAGGTCAGTCTGTCAAGCAAAACCAACTGATTATTGCTCATATACCTGAGACTCTTACAAGAAGTGTGAATCAATCCTTCTTGAAACTGTAGTTCATAGTGGTTCTGTTCCCTTGATAGAAATTAAAGTCATAACCATTGTAAGTGCCATATTGATACCACTTAAAACAGTGTCTCCACTTCTCGTCTTCATGTGAAATACAGAGCACGAATGATGGTGCATTACCTGTTTTATCACTTCTGAAACCAGTAATCCAGGAAGCCAAAGGGAGGGGGGATGCTTTGTAGTCATATTCATGCCATGATTTTCTTTATCTTAAAGTTTTGGAGATGCTGCTGTTGGCAACTACTATATATTCTTCAAACTCCAAAAAACTGCAGCTTCTTTTAGATCTTACATTTGTCGTGTTTTTGCATTTTATATGCCTCTTAAAAACCACCCAATAAAAGAGTGGCTTTTCAGCCTCTCTCTCCTGCGTGGACATTAGTTATGTCTATGCGTAGTAAGTACTGGAACTCAGGAAGTCCTGGTTTGAATGATTGATTGCATTTCTTTACAACCCATCTGGGAGGTGTTTCCACTTTGGGTGGCTTCCAATAACATAACAACAGAGAAAATACATTTAAAATATAATGTATAACATTTAGTCATGAAACTCAATGTGTTTCTGGCAAGGCTTTGTCACAAAGTTGTTTTGGGGATAATTGAGAGAGAAGAGCCATGTATGCCACTTTGAACCTGTTACAGAATAGGCTTGGCATAAAAGTAACCAATACATAATTTTAAAAGAGGTATTTGTAATTCAAGTGAGTTGCATTCCAAAGCAATTTAGACAAATGGCTGCAATTGAGATAGAAAAGTATTAGTGTGTTACAAGCCATGCACGATCATTCTCCTTGTCTGTAGGTATTAAAAATGAAAGAATTTCCTTTATTCTCCTCTGTTATTCTAATATTCTGTTATCTGCAGGATTCTGTTCAATTTAATTAGCTACTCAGTTTGAATTACAAAAACGAGCTATATACAGTCAAACCTAGCATAAAGAGCAACTCGCTTAAAGAGTAACTCGCTTAAAGAGCAGGATTTTCTCTGAATGTTCGTTTGCTTAACAAATAAAACCAACAAAAACTCGCTTAACAAATAAATCGAGGTTCGCAATCCTCCCCACAATTGGTCACTTGCAATGGTGTTTCACTTAAAGAGCAAACTCGCTTAAAGAGCAATCCTGTGGAACACGTTATGCTCTTTAAGTGAGGTACAATTGTACTTGTTCTTGCACACTGTAATAATGAGTTTACAATGAAATCCCAACCATTTGCACATTTGCAGGAAAAAGTTAGAAATTGTAAGCATGAGAATAATTTGCCTAAGTGATCATAAGTGACTTGCATAATTGGATAACTGATCTCTGAAAATTACTTTGTTTTGTTACTTCTCACTTCGTTTCACTCATTTCTAACTCAAGACTGTTTCCCTTCTTTAAGGTGAGCAGATCCAACCGAGTAGATTCAGTCAAACTCCCTGTGAGTGTCTCCACAACAACAAGTATCAGCTCAACCACCACCACTGTTTTAGTAGACAAGACAACCCATTTTGAGGCTATTGATGCAGGCTCAGAAAGTGTTGTAGGGACAGTGGTCTCTGATGAGGCACTGGGCTCTCCAGCGCCTCCTGTTATCAGGCCAACTCCTGTTTTCTGTACTGGAAGTGGCATTATGGGTGGCCAAGAGCCATGTCTTTCTACTCAGGTGATTGACTGTGATTTAGAGACTGCTTCCAGCATTTCAGGCGATGGTCAAGGTGGAGCAACATCTGCAGAAAATGAAGGAAATGAGTCAATTGAGGAGAAAATTGGAAAGACTGGAGCTTTAAAGCAAACTAACCAGGCAAACATAGAGCCTTGCAACAATCCAGGAGTGAAACAGGAGAAAAGGAAAAGTAAGTGGAGACTAGGAAATATTACAATACAGTATGCTGTACAAGAGGGAGCCCACAACAAGGAAGTTGCAATGTGTCCTTAAGTAAAGATGTAACAAATGATTGTAAATTTTCTTGCCCTGAAGGACATTTCACCATTATTAAGGCACCCCTAGTGAAAAAACTCTACTGTTGGTATTTTTTTTTACTAATCGGCAGCAATATTAGCAGTGAGCATGGTGTTTTGTGCAAAAAGTTGTTTTTTACATGGGAACATTTATTTCGCAACTCAAACCCTTGGCTTTTTGTGCAATATACATGTCTGTCTTGAACAGAAACATTTTTGTAAACATTTGGCAAAAAAGAGGTCATAGTAATCTTGACCAATGCAGAGGATAAAATGCACTTTTTCATGATGGAACAAAATTAGAGTCCTTAGACCAGTGGTGGTGAACCTACATCACACGTGCCAGAGGGGGCACTCAGAGCCCTCTCTGTGGGCATGTTTGCTGTCGCTCCAGCACAGAGTTCACTTCGCCCTACCACTCTGCCCAGCAGCACAATGGGAGCTCTTCCTCCCTCCCTCCCTCCCTGTCACTCAGTGTCTAAAAGGTTTGCCATCACTGTCTTTGAATCTGACCCCCTAGCACTGGGTAGCACATGGTAAGAACTTGATCAGGTCGCATCCACTTTGCTTTGGCCCCACTCTGTCCTCTTAGTCTTACCAGACACCGGAATACAGCATGCACATATGCCAATACCCTTTCTAAATAGGAATTCAACCCATGAGCCAAAATCTGTTTTCCCTAGTGTAGGTCATGACTGGGAAGATATCATAAGGGGAGGGTTCTTTTTGTCTTGTCTGTTTTTGACCCATAGGATAGACTTTTCCTCTGATCTTCCAATCCATTGCATTCTTCCATTCCTTTCCATTAAGTAGCTAATGGAAAACTGTAAAGAAACCATGATGAACTCTAGGATTTTAACAAAGCTATCATTGAGCAACAGTAGGTATCATGTACATCCACTTGTGTACACATATGTGCAATGACATACATGCATATAGACACAGCAAAGACATCAGTTATTTCTTTGGTGACTGTTCATTAGACATTCTTTCTGCTGACAACGAGACTGGGTGATTAATATTTTTCTTATTTCTGTGCCCTGGAAGAGTCTTTGATTGTGGAAGCTTATGTTACTGTTTACAGTGATCTTTTTCTTCAAATGTCAGACCTAAATACGTGTGTACTTAGGGTATCTTTTGAGTGAGATAAGCTACTAACTTACTTTTCGGTGGCTCCATTAGAACAAAGCACTTGTAGGTATAGCTGTAGTGCAAGAATGTCTTAGTAAAACCAGCTGTTAATCATAACTTTTGGATCTCTTTGAGGTTCTCTGAAGAGAAGCTCTCATCTGGGACCTAACGATATTTATTTAGAGGATCTCTCAAATTTGGATGCAGAGCAATTAGCACTTTACTTCCCCAAAAGGTATGGTTATTCATCCTAGTTTGTCCTTGAAATTTTAGAGCTGGAAGAGATTTTGCTCGTTATCTAGTCCAATCCTCTTCTTGTAGGACATGATTTCCAGAGGACATCACTCTTTAGATCAGCGGTTCTCAATGTTTTCAAGCCATGGGCTGGACAACGCCCCCTCAGACAACTGAGTGCGCCAATCTGGTGGTTCCCCCACCATAAATGCTGCTGTAAAATTTATTTATAACAGCCACAGACTCATTTATGGTTGTTGCAAATGTGTCTGCTTCTGGAGACAGCGGTGACACAGGCCACATGAAATGGTGCTGTGGGCTGGGTTCAGCCTGTGGGCCATAGGTTGAGAACCCCTGTTTTAGATCATTTTCTCCTGCAGACATTCACCTTGTCAACACTGTTTTTAAATGAAGTGCTTAGTTATGATAAGCATAAATGTAAATGGAGGAGGAAGGGAGGAAAATTTGGGAAATTTTTTTTTTTTGGGGGGGGGGCAAAAACCAGCTGGCTAGAAAATTCTGAGATCTTAAAACAGAATTCTTCATACAACAACAAAAAATGATATGATTTACTACAAACTGATTGTAGTATTAAAATGCTTGCATTTTGATAAACTACAAGGTGAACAGGAGCAGCTTCTAATGCTGCAGTACTTCTGCCATAAAGATCTGTTTACATGTATTTAGTGTTGATGGAGAACATATGACCTTCCAGATGTAGTTGGAATTCAGATCTTATCATTCTTGACTGTGCTCGTTGGGGCTGATGAGAGTTATGGTCCTGCAACATGTAGAAGGCTGCATGCTCCTCACTCCTGACTTAAAGGTTAGAGATGATGTCTTGAATTGTGCTTTGCCAGTTCTTTAGAAATTTGGATGTTTGTGTGCAAGTATAATGTGCACCTTAGATTTTTTGCTTATATGGTACTTAGAAATTAAAATTTGGAAGAACTTCCCCAAATAAAAGTAATATGCTTTCTTCCTGTTACCTTCTCCCAGCATTTTTAAACCATCTAAACCCTGGGGAAAGGTAAGAAAGAGGAAGAAAGTAACTTAATACTGGGTGTAATTTGATGCTTGGGGTGAAACTGATGTTTTATTCATCTTTTTTCTTCTGTTGTTCACAGTGATGCTGAGCTGAGTGGACAAACACAAACTGATTCTGGCAGCTTCTCTCAGACCCGTGTATTGGCCAGTGGTGCTGTTGACAACAGTCCAGGCAATACGTTGGTACCTACAGCATGCAGCCAGGTGTCTCCCATCCTCCTCTCTGTCTGTGGAGGTCTTGGCGATGATGGGGATTTATCTCATGGTATGTCCAAATGAGAGGGGAGAACTATGCATGAGGACTTTGAATATTAGAACAAAGAGATAAGAGTGCTTTTGTGTGCATGAGGATGAATACTTGTGTTGGTTTTCTTCAGCAACAGCAGAAGCCAACATTCCCGCCATGGACTGGTAACCTTGTATAGATGTTACTGTTTGAAGCAGGACTATGGTGGCACTGTATACAGGCATCCTAAAGTAAAGTGAAGTAGTACTCTGTTGTGGTCCTCTGGTTAGCATCCACCACTGGTTTCATGAAAGTTATTTTCTGTGTTGGTAATGGCACTTATTTTCATTTCCCTTCCATTTCCATAGAGAAGTTTATGGAGCATATCGTTTCCTACCAAGAATTTGCAGAAAACCCAGAGATAATAGAGGACCCAAATCTGGTAATAAGGATCCATAAGAAGTAAGTAGAAAAGTGTTCTGAAGTATCTGGTAATCTCTTGTATTGATTACTGTAATGCTCTCTATGTGGGGCTCCCCCACATAGAGAAACTTCAAAGGGTACAGAATTCAGCTGCCAGGCTGGTTACTGAGGTGAGAAATTCATACTTATATCCCCAGTCCTGGTGAAATTGCACTGACTTCCCATTGTGTTCCATGTCAGGTTCAAGGTGGCTGTGTTAAACCTTCAAAGCCCTAAACCTAGCGCTGGGCTGTGCCCCCTGTGTGGAGCGCCCGAGTGCCCTGCACCAGGTGGTGTGGCAAGTGGAGGCTGCAGTGGGTGGTGGGACTAGCACCAGGCTGCCCCCCCTGTACTGAGTGCCCAAGCACCCTGCACCAGGAGGTGTGGCAAGAGGAGGCAGTGGCGGGTACCTGGCCTAGAGCTGGGACTAGCGCCGGGCTGCACGCCGCAGTGCCAAGTGCCCATGCACCCTGCACCAGTTTGCGTGGTGAGCGGAGGCCATGGCAGGGGCGGGCCTAATGCCTCCATGGCTCGCACTGAGCACCCTCCCCCAGGAGGAGGACGGAGGAGCCCCCATGGCCACCCCTCCCAAGAGCCCTGCCATGTACTCCCTGGTGAGTTTATTTATTTATTTATTTATTTATTTATTTATTTATTTGGAGAGGAATGGAGGGCGGGAGGGATTGTGTGTGTGTGTGTGTGTGTGTGTGTGTAGGGTGTAGGGTGTGTGTCTGTTTTGTCGTGTGTGTGTGGACGTGTGCTTGTACAGTCTTTAAGATGCCACAACATTTTTGTCTTTTTGTTTTGTTTACTTCCATTTCAAAAGTAGCCATGTAAGTCTGTGTTTCAACCACATCAGGAAATAAACAAAAGACAAAAATGTTGTGGCACCTTAAAGACTAACTGCTGTATTTTAATGTAAGCTTTTGTCCACTGGGATTTTTATTACTATTATTATTATTAAACTTATATGCCACCCTACTCAGCGAAAACCGACTCAGGGCGGCTCACAACACAATCAAACACAATGCAACAATTCAACAGAACAATAAACTGTCACAACACAATTGGGTTGGGTTAGCTGGCATAACAGATAAGTTTATAAAACAGTGTGGCTTTTTACAACCAGTAATAATGTGTATTTAATGTGTACTGTTGTGTTTTATATGTATTTTTATGTGTTTTATGTGTATTTTTATGTGTTTTTATGTGTATTTAATTTGTGTTTTTATGATTTTATGTGTATTTAATTTGCATTTTATGTGTACAGTATTTTTATGTGTTTTTAAACTTTGTCTCCGCCCATGATGTTGGCTCCGCCCATGACATTGGCTCCACCCACAGTGTGGTAGTAAGCATTTTGACTGCCCATCACTGTCCAGCTTTTAACATTGTGTGATGCATTGATCACACAACATTTAAAAAAAGCCTTTCCCTGAGGAAAGGGAACAGGGGGGGAGATCCACCAGATTCTTTGGAAAAGGCACCGGGGATTCCTGCCAAATGTGGGCTAGGTTGGGGAGAGAATGGGTGCATCCATGCTGCGATCATTGGGTTTTGAACCAACGAGTGCTGTTAGGTTTGTCTCACTGTTAGGTTTGCCTGAAACTACAGGGTGGGCAGGGCAAATGAATCAATTGCTGTTAGGTTTTCAAACCTTTCTCTGGCCAAAGATAAACCTAACAGTGAGGAATTTGTCATCCCCCCCCCCCTTGTTTCAGCAGGGGAGGCAAGGTGAATCTCTCTGCTTTTGCCTTTGGATTGGGGGTTGAACCACACCCGTTCTCCCCCCCCTCAACCCAAGCCCACAGGGTCTAGCCCTGCAGGTTTTGGGGCAGAGAACAATGTTGGGGAATTAAGATAACATTGTATGATGCAAATGTTTGCCTCAAATTCCCCAACATTATCCGATTGTAGCCTTATCCGAGGTAAACGTTATTTGAGGTACCACTGTATATACATTGAATCGATGGGTGGGATATAAATTGAAATAATAAATAAATTATCTTACCCTCTGTTAAAATTTGGCATATGAAACTTTCATATCCTGCTATATATGGGCATGATTTGGGTTCTGACTAATACTTTCTGTATGATTTTATTTTATTGATCTTATTTTATCTCACTTTAAGTTGAGACTCAAGGCACCATATAAAATATTTTAAAACTATATCTGTAATGTATAAATATTAAAATAATTTAAATATATTTTAAAAGACATGATCCAATTATGTTTAAAGTGTATGTAAAGCAGACATCCACAAACTTTCATTGTGCGTTTAGTTCAGCTAGATTGGATGGATTTGTGCTTTGTTACACTGCTGGTTGCTGCTGTGAATAGCCTTGTTCTGTTGCACTTTCTAGGGAGAGAAATTTATTGAAATATCAGTTTTTTTAGGCCACCCCCTGCCCTCACCATGTCATATGTGAGGAAGCTAGGAAAACTGGGGCTTTTATGTGGGTATGAATATCCAGCTTTTTTACTGTGGAAGCATCCTAATAAAATAAGAATTCTTGTTCTGCATGTTATATGGTCTCATGCCCAGAAAGCTAATTCTGTGGCAATAATGGTTCTGTGCTTCATGACCAGGTGCATATAACTAGACATCAAATGAAGGAGAACAAATAGGTCAATCTTAGAAGGAATCAACCCTGACTGCTCCTTAGAAGGGCAAATAGTAAAGATGAAGCTAAAGTACTTTGGACATCAAATGAGAAGAGAAGACTCACTTGAGAAGGCCTTGATGCTTGGAAAGGTTGAGGGCAAAAGAAGAAGGGGGCATCCAAAAATGAGATGTCTAGATGGTATTGTGGAGACAATGGGCACAGAGATGAGTGAGTTGAGGGGGATGGTGGAGGACAGGAGTGCCTGGTGGACAGTGGTCCATGGGGTTGCAAAGGGTCGGAATTGACTGTGTGACTGAACAACAAACCTCTCTTTCCTTGTAGGTATTACAACTGGGCAGTTGCAGCACCTATGCTCCTCTCCTTGCAAACTTTCCAGAAGAACCTCCCCAAGGTATACTTAAAACAATCCTGAGCTTCTAAAGGTAAAGGTTGCCCTTGTTGAAAAGCCAGTTGTATCCCACTGTCGAGTGCGGTGCTCATCTCCATTTACAGCCAAAGAGCCATTGCTGTCTGCATCTGCAGATGCTTCCATGGCTATGTTGCATGCATGACTAGACACCAGAGTGCTCAGAATGCTGTTACCTACCCACCGAAGTGGTACCTATTTATCTACTTGGAATTTATTGCTTTCAAACTGCTAGATTGGCAGGAGCTGGAACAGAAACAGGAGCTCACTCCTTAGTGCAGCACTTGGGTCTCAAACTGCCGACCTACCAACCTTCTGGGCATCAAGCTCAGCATCTTTAACACTAAGCGACCACAGTCCCTTCCTGAGCTTATAGCCCTGTGTAATTTCACAGCTAGAATCCTGCTAGAAAAAACCACACACACAACAGAAGTTGTGCAAGAAGTTCCCCCTTCTTTAGTGCACTGTCTGTCACATAACTTGTTGTATGGCTGATGTCATAGCCAGTGTGTGATGAAACAGATACCATTCCAAAGAGGGAAATGCTTGCCCAGTTATCTTGTACCACTTTCCTAGTAGCTCTCTCTCTCAGATGATTGACTAGCTATTAGCTGTGTTGTGCAACTCTTGCTTGTGGCAACTCTTCTGTACCAGAGGGGAAGGCAGAAACAGGCTTCTTCATGATGTCCCTGCCAACATGGCAAATTTAACGCCATTTCAAGAAAGCCCTGAGACAAAAATAATGCACATAGACTCTAAATCTTTATTTGAGAATGAGGACAAAATGGCGCCTGCCGGAAATCTTGGCCAGTCCAGATGGTAGTTCCTTATCAGCACTGATACTTACTCTTCAAGCTCTTTCTGGAGTTTATCTACAAGACCTCTGCTTCATAGTCATTCTTGTTCTGTTGGTTTACTACACTCCAGCTCTAGTCTTAGCAAAAGCCCAGTCCTTGTGGGGTTACTCATTTCTTGCAATGTTGTAAGTTATAGAGTGGATGGAGTATTTTTGTTCATGCTTTTGATACTGATCACTCAGTCTTTTTGTATGACTCATGTATTGCTGTTTTTGAGTAAAGAGATAAGAGTATCTTATTGTGGTATTGGAGTGAGCTGAACATAATTCATCATTGGGTCTCTTTCTCTCCTGCTGATGCTTTCAGAGTGCTATTGACAGACTAATGAAGGAGAAGATGCCCAAGAAAGGTAGCAGGTGGTGGTTTTCCTGGCGACGAAGAGAACTCTCAATTGAGGAGGTATGTATGTTGCGACTTTTTGAGGCTGCATCCTTGCATTCAAAAGCCTAGAGCAAAATGAGCTGGATTTCAACTTTGAGTAATTGACATATACAGTAATACCTCAGATAATGCTAAAACTTGGTTCTACAAGTCTTAGGGTTATCTGGTTTTTAACGTTGTGTGATACATTGATTGAACAATGTTAAAAAAAAGCCTGGTTCCCTTTCCAAAGAGGAAAGGGAACAGGGGGTCAATCAGTTTGCCTCTTTGGAAAGGGCAGCAGGGATTCCATGCGTGTCCAACATTGGGGCTTGGCTCTCCGTGGTCTGAGCATTGGAGCACCAATTTCCTTGGGGTGAGGACACATGAGCCCGGTCTACCCCCAAGGAAACCAGCAGTCTGAGTGTCAGAGCGCCAGTTTGCTTGGGGTGAGGGCACATGCGCCCAGTCTCCCCCTAAAGAAACTGGTACTCGGATGCTGAGACCACCAGTTTCCTTTGGAGAAGAACAGATGTGCCCATTCTTACCCAAAGGAACCTGGCGGTCTGAGCGTCCAATCGCCAGTTTCCTTGGGGTGAGAGCGTATGTGTGCTCTCACCCAGAGGAAACTGGCAATCCAAAGTTTGGGGTCCCCTTGCCTCCCCTAGCAAGGGGGGAGATCTCTAACCCAAAGCCCACAGAGCAATGGCATCGCTAGGGGGGCGACCGGCCCCAGGTGATGCTTTTTGGGCTAAGTGTGTTCTTGCACTACAATTCCCAGAAGTCCTAGTTGGAGCGGGAGCCAGCGTCCACCAGGGAGCGGCAAATTTGGCTTCAGCCCCGGGCGGCTGAAATCCACCCAACATTACTGCTGCAGGGTCTCTAGCCCTGTGGGCTTTGGCCAGAGATTAACGTTGGGGAGTTTGAGGATAACTTTTGCGTCGCACAATGTTATCTTAACATTGTGTGGTACAGAAGTTTTTCTCAAATTCCCCAATGTTATCCGGTTTTGACGCTGTGCGGTGCACACATTAACTAGAGTATTACTGTATAGAGAAAGTAGATAATAAAAATACAAGGATAATATGTTAATATTTGCTCCTTAAGCCAACCTGAAGTACAAAAGCCCAATATCATATGATAAGAACAAGGAATATATGGTATGGATATTAAATCGATTTCTAATTTGATGGGTTTTCGGAAATAAGTAAAGATGGTCCTGCTCTAACAAGCATTTTCCTCAATTCCTTTCTGATCATGGAATTATAAAGAAACTTTTAAAATGTTGTTTTATTTTCTGCTTCATACTGTCTTTGGTTAAATTTGTTTACATCAAGGTAGTATTTTTGTTTTATTTGTAGTTGTATTGTTTATTGATATACATTTTTGGTTGACTGTTTATAATGTTTATATTATGTTTTTATTTGATTTATGTGTGTTGATTGTTTAATGTTGTCAGCTGCCCAGAGTAGTGTGTGCAATAATTGGAGCAGGGTATAATTAAAATATTTTTTAAAAAATAAAATAAATATTTCTATGCCAGAATGGTCTTTGATCATGGGACAAGATATATATATGATAGGTACACACACACACACACACACACACACACACACACACACACACACACACACACACACACACACACACACACACACACACGAGAGAGAGAGAGAGAGAGAGAGAGAGTAAAAACCCTACTTACGCAAAAGGTCCGTTCTGTAGGCTTTTGCTTAAATCGGTTTTTTACATAACTCAAAGCAAACCCATAGGAAAAAATTTTTTTTGAAGCTACCACAATTCTAAGTCCAAGTCTTAGATCTCCTTCTCCTTTTCCTTGTTAACCCCTTTATCCCGTTCCCTGTCTGAACTTCCCACTGCTTCCTCACTTGTCTCTTTTTAGCCACTTGTATTTTCAACAGTCTCACTAGCCTTCCTTCCACCCACCAATTCCTTGATTTTATGTCACCTACATGCATACAAGGCTGTGCCTAGATCTACCTCGTTAACTCTCAACATTATTCACCTAAGCAACCACAAGTCTAAAGAGGAGAGTACTAGTAACAGATAGTCTGAAGAGTGCTTCAGGTAACAGTTACACATAAAGAATACTGATGCACTAAACACATCCTGTGTACATGGTGAGCAGGATGTCACTGGCTAAACAGAATGGATTTCCCTCTGATTATCTGTAACTATTTTGAGACATCACTTACAGCATGGATGGGACTTTAAGTGTGAGTGGTCAAAATGGTATTTAAGATAACAGTTAACTGCTGATTTCTTGCATCCGTAGCATAAATCCAATGCCCAGAAATCTAGTACAGCAGCCAAGCATTGGAGAAGCTCCTCTCTTCCAAGGTAAAAGGTCATAATTTGCTGGTGTAGGGTAGAATTCAGAGTTATTATCAAATTGATACAATATTGAAGAGATTCAGAAGCCATAGGCATCTTACAGAAATGAATGATTTTGGCTGACAAATTTACATAAGATATTCACCAATATCTATGATACTGCTGATTTTCAAAAGAGTTGCTGTGTGGTTGTAGCCATCTATCTTTTGCAAACGGAGAAGGAATTAATCCCATGCCCAGAAATGCTCTGCTTTTTAGGGACTGAAGTGGCTTAGTGGTTAAGACGCTGAACTTGATGATTGGAAGGTTAGCAGGTCAGCAATTTGAGACCCAAGTGCTGCATGATGGAGTGAGCTACCATCTCTGTCCATGTTCCTGCCAACCTAGCAGTTCAAAAGCAAGAAAATGCAAGTAGATAAATAGGTACCATTTTGGTGAGAAGGTAAACAGTATTCTGTGCACTTTGGTGTTTAGTCATGCCTGCCACATGTCCATGGAAACGTCTGCAGACACAGACAACACTTGCTCTTTGACTATAAACAGAGATGAGCACTGAACCCTAGAGTCAGATATGACTGGCTTTCAAGCAAAGACAGCCTTTGCCTTTACCTAGCAGCAGAAAAAGAAAAGAGATTCCTTTTTAACCAACATGCTGTTTCTTTGCAAAAAGATAGATGTATGTTTCCTTCATTTCTGGCAATGCACTTTAGGGGACCTCTCAAGAAATGCATATAGTGCAGCCCTTAAAAAAAGATTACTTTTTGAAGAACCATTGCCAGAATTCCTGATTTCCCTGCTAGGTGCTTCTGGGAAATTTAAATAGTAACCTTTCCAAGTTCTGATCATAGGTGATATTTCTTCTCTCAGCTCAGCTTGTGTTGTCTACTGAGCATATGATGAGTTCAGAGTCCTGAGTATCAAGCCTGGCATATGTTTGAAGAATTCCTTCTGAGGGAAATTTTTACATGTGTTGCATGTGAAACCTTTTTTTTTTTTTGTACTAATAAACATATGGGCATCCGGGGAACATTACATCTGTTGCAAGTGGCAGGATGAGCCCTCAGGATCCCATTGTTTTTGCCACATGTTGTTTCCATATATGGAATAGATAACCATGTGACAATTGGTATAGAACAGGGGTGCCCAAACTTTTTGGGCCGTGAGCTGTTCACGTACTTCAGTGGGCTGGTCACATGGTTCAGCAGGCCAGTCACATGGTTCCTCCCACTGGAAGCAGAAGTAAAATGCACCTTGCAATCTGTTTTGCAACAGGATGAGATAGATTTTAGACTGCCATTTTCTCTGCTTAAACCAGAGGTGCCCAAACTATGGCTTGTGGACCAGATCTGGCAACTGACACCAATTCATCCGGCCCACACCGCCTTCGTCACTCCTGGAAGTCGAAGTAAAATGACATGTGTATTTTATTTCCACTTCCGGGAGTGACAAGGGTGGTGCAGGCAGGATGAATTGGTGTTGGCGCCGTAATTTGGGCACCTTTGGTATAGAAATTACCTTGGCAAAGATCTAATAAAATACTTGTGGTCCTTTCAGTTTTCTTCTCTGCTTTAAGAACATTGCTGTGCTTGCTAGATCTGAAGTCATACTGAAGTCATATCCTACTATATAGCATCTGTGCACATCTATGTTCCTGTGACAGTCCAAGATTTGACTGTAGGTTCCATCATTCCCGACCTTTGGTAATGCTGGCTATGACTGCTGGTAATCTGGCCATTTGCTCTTCAATCTTTTTTTTTTTTTAAATCATGTGGCTTCTCATTCTGTTCCCATTTGCTGTAGGGCTGAAGATTCCTCAACCAGTGGTGATGAGTCTATATCCACAGGTCAAGGGGACCAAACTGCACCAGATGCAATCACACAGAAATTCCTTCCAACTTACAAGAAATCCCTGAGGCTCTCTTCAGATCAAATTGTATGTGGATTTGAGATCCTCCACTTGCTTTATTTTAGATTTTTAACGATTAAAGGCATAAATCAGGGGTTCCCAACACAAGGCCCACAGGCTGGATCCAGCCCATGACACCATTTAACGTGCCCCCACCCCTCCAAGGGATTTCAAGAAACAAAATGACAACTCCTTTGAAACTGTTGGGACAAAATGGCCACCCGGTCCTTGAATCTGACCCAGTGTGACCCGGCCCCTGGTTTGAAAAGGTTGGGAACCCCTGGCATAAATGTTTCTTCCCACAGAAGCTTCCAAACAGACTTTCCCCACATCTAAGATTGTTCCCTACTCTTGCAGCCCAAAAGATTTGCATATAAGATGGCAGTCCTGGAGCTTAATTTCTAAAACAGGGATGGGAATATTTAATAAGTCTGGGGGCCCATGTTGCCACCAACTATCTAATAGGTCATAGCCTCCAAAACAGCTGAAATTCAATGCTAAATATGACAGGAAACCTTTTAAGAGTTTAGAATCCCACTAATAAATAGCTACAATGCATTTAAAGTAAGCAAATAATAATAATTTTTTTAAAAGTATCCTCCGGCCAAATCACTATTGACATTTGGTACTTTGGTTTGATGGCAGAAATCAACAAATCAGTGAACTATAAATATGGGACAGATCCCAAGGATTATTTTGTTCAACCCCAGGAAATGCAGGAAATCTACAGCTAAAGTATCTCTGACAGATGGACATCCAACCTCCATTTGTAAGCCACTAATGCAGGAAAATCTACTATTTTTCAAGATAACTCTTTTTAGTTCTTATCACCATTTTTGTCATCTGAATCCTTTACTTTCAGAGCAGTAGCTCAGTTCACATACATTTTTTGATGATGGTGGGAATGGGGTAAAAATATGGACTGCTTGGTGGTAATCCTGTTTCAAAGGTACCTGGGAGCTTGGATAGCAAGTTTGTATTTAAGGCAAAAGGAAGACGTGATGTTTTCTAAACTAAATCAAAAGAGACTTAGTGTTTAAAGATCATATTTGGCACTCATCATTTCCCTTTTATTGATGCTTAGTTTTGCAATGTGTAAATGGATGCACTTCTTATAAAAATCCAGATTGAAATAAATGACACTACAGTATTTGGATGAAATGGAATGACTGTTGTGTTTCCATTTTAAGGCTTTGGACATTTTGTAAGGTGACAGAGAAAATGTGTTTGGGATAGAAATGTATTACAAAAGATGGGCATTATAAATACTATTTCTAGGACTACAAAACAATCCAACCAGACTGAAGCATGTTTAAATCTGAGTGGCTTCAGCAGCAGAGGTTTCAAGCATGGTTTCAACACAATGAAACGGGTGCAATTTAACAAATTTAGGTTCATCTGCATTGTATCCCTGGAGCACATTGGTGGATTTTCCAGCATGAAAGGAGAAGGCACCCATAGCTTTTTATTCCCTAAATTGCCTGAAGGACATGCCAGAAATATAGGATAATTAGAATCTAGATGGAAAAATAGATTGGTCTACTTGCCATGTTGACAGGAACAAGGAGAATTCCCCCCCCCCTGTAGATTTATATAACACCTCAATCAATAGACTCTGGGTGGTGTACACAGTTGTGAACACCAACTGGATTACTACATTGTTGAGATGAAGAACCAGTATACTAAAGCACTCAGGGTGCTGGACTAAGGTTTTTAGAGATTCATGTTCTGGTTCCCTTGGGTCAACCATGTTTTCTCTCACTCTGACCTGCACAATAGGTATGCTATGAGGATAAAGTTGGTAAAAGGGGGCCACATGTACTTCCTTTAGCTCAATACAACAAAGGAGCATGTAAGAGCAGATAGTAAACCAGTAAGTTTTGTAATATTCTAATTAAATTTACTATTTGACTTTGTGTGACTTATTTCTGAATATATAGAGAATTTGGCTGAGTTACTATTGAGCTGTACCATCCATGAAGGTGAGATGCTGATTGAAACTGATTTATTTAAATTGACTCTTGACTGTAGAAAAGTCTAAACCTGAGAGACGGGCCCAATGAGGCAGCATTCAGTGTGACCACCCAGTATCAGGGCACATGTCGCTGTGAAGCCACCATCTACCTTTGGAACTGGTATGACAAGGTGGTGATATCTGACATTGATGGAACCATCACCAGGTAAAAAAAAATACCTTTGACTTCATTCTTGCTCATTGTGATCTCAGTGCTATCATGCCAGTAGGACTGGGATCAAGACTGGGCTTGTTCAACACCAAAGGGATATAATTTGTATTCTGCAGGATATTGTGAACTTGCAAAATGTCAAGATGAGGGTGGGCATATATTGAAAGGAGAAGCTCCTCTCCTAGACAGCCAGTGGATGCTTATGGGTCTTCATTGGTGGCTGCTAAGTGGCCCTGATTAGTGATTTCCACTGATCTTAGTGTTAATGAAAAAGGGAAATGGAAAACCAGAAGCTGTGGAGGGATTAAGTGTGAATTCAGCAAGACTACTTCATACTAAGAAAGGGAAAGTTGTGCCTATCCAGATGCTCTTGGACTGTAGTTCCCTCAGCCTTGTACAATATACAGTAGCCACTGGTGAAGTATGCCAGGTGTTGCAGTCTACTAATATTTCGAGGCCATACTTTCATCTTATTATGTCCTCCTAGATGAGAACAGAAGTCGTGGTCTGTAATCTTGAGGAGATTCTCCAACTAGCTAATTCCTGTTAGCACTGCAATGTTTTGCTGCAGCTTCCTTTTTGAATGTATATTGGTCACCAATTCTTCTCTGAATGATGCAGTTCACAGCTTGAGCCAAACCCAAAGAAATTCATAGTTGGGTCTTGTATCTATATGTGTTTCTAATTTCTCTTCTTCTCAGGTCTGATGCTCTAGGTCACATCTTACCACATCTGGGGAAAGACTGGACCCACCAAGGCATTGCAAGGCTGTTCCACAAAATTCATTTGTAAGTACTGCATTTGTTCAATAGCTTGGGTATGTGTGTGTGTCACTTGTACAATCCTGTAGAAAACAGTAGAGCCCACTCGCTGGCTTTTTCACACTAATAGACCCTAATGGACTAATGTGAGATGAAATACTGAAATGATCACAAGAGGGCAGTGTTTATCTATTTGTTCAAATGTGCACTAAAAGTACAGAGAGCATCTCAAATTCTCTCTGTTGGCAGGGACCAAAACTTTTGGTTGTTTGACTTTTTTTTCCTGTTGATAATTTTTGCCCATTTCCCCCCATGTAGCAAATGCACTTGTCTAAATTTAACCAAAGATTATCACTTGGCAACTTTTCTAGCTATTGGTTTTCAGAGTGATTGCTTGCATTCCTTTGATGGTCTTTCTCCCATTCCCTACATCTCTCCCTTTCCGATGAGCAGCATTAGAAAGATTCTACTTTCTGACACTTTGCTAAAGTCCACCTTCTGTTGAGGTTCTGTATTGTATTATGGTGAGCTTCCTGTAAAGGTAAACTTTGCCCTCTAGGGTGCAGCGCCCATCTCCATTTACAGCCAAAGAGCCAGAACTGTCTGCATCTGCAGAAGTTTCCATGGGCATGTGGTGGGCATGACAAGACACCAGAGAACATGAAACACTGTTATCTTTCCCACCAAAGTGGTACCTATTTATCTACTTGCAATTTCTTGCTTTCAAACTGCTAGGCTGGCAGGAGCTGGGACAAACAACAGGTGCTCTCTCTGAATCACAGCACTGAGCTCTCAAGTTGCTTACCTGCCAATCTTTTGGCTATCAAGTTCATTGTCTTAACCACTAAGCCACTGCAGTCCCTCTGAGCCTCCTATGTCAGTGGCTAAATTGCTGCCCGCCAAATATTATTGGACTGTATATTCTGTTAGTTCCCCATAGCTAGCATTGTCAGTAAAAGTGGATGATAGGAATCAGAGTCAAACAACATCTGGAAATTGTATAAGAACAGCCACCCATAAGAACAGATGCATAAAAACAGCCACACTGGATCACACTGAAATCCTGCTAATCCAGCATTTGTAAGGCAGTTGCTCCAGTTGCCCATAGGCACAAGCAGAATTATGAGTTCAACTACATCCTCCCCTGAGTTCTATAGAACTCCTGCTTTGGTTTCTCTTTCATAGTGAAGGTGTGTTGTGTGCTGTTAAAGAAACTCAAGTCCTTAATGCTACGTTGTCAATACTGGGATTGTAGCCTAGCAATTGGCGATGGGAAGCATCATGTTCAAAGCATTGGCAATTTGTTGATTAAATTGTGGCATGCTGCCTAATCTCAGCCCACCTCCTTAACAGAGGCAGAGAGCTATTTGCTTTGTCTGATTGTGTGTGTATGAATATCCACTTCTACCCTGTCTGTGCCTACTGCTGCTTATAACTTCTGCCTCACTAGTCACAGTGGGCACCAGCCCCCCCTGCTTCAAAGCAGTCATTAACAAGTTTTCCAACTGATCGGATGGTCATGTCTTTTTCCCTAGTGTTGAATGGGAATGACTGGGCTCGTGCGAAAGAAAGCAGCAAGAGGCAGAGGATATCAGAGGCATTTAAATGAGATGTGGCATTTAATAACATGGTGATGTTGATACTGTACTTTATAGAACCATAGAATAATGGAGCTGGAAGGAGCCGATAAAGCCATTGAGTACAACCCCCTGTTCAATTATAAAGTAAAATGGTGAAGGGGAGAGATCTCTTATTCCCAGGAAGTTCATAATGCCATGTTAGAGAGAAAGACAAGTGGTGTAGAAGATGGTGTCAGGGGTCACAAGAAGAGCTAAAGTGTACAACAAAGCTTACTCTGACTTAATTGCTCAGCTCTTAAAAAAAAATAATTCTGCTCTGTATTGATTACTACTTCATGGCCCTAAACTGAGAATAGGCGTTTAAATAGCACTGAAAGTGAGCAATAGCAATGAAAGGGCATATGGTCTTGCCAGTAAAGAAGTCTAAATAGTAAAGATTGGGTGTGAATATCTGCACTTATGCTGCTGCATCTACAGGTGGTGGTGTCTTGGGTGATAAGGAGGAGAAACAAGGATTTCACTAAACCCTTCCACCTCTTCATTCTAGGAATGGATACAAATTCCTGTACTGTTCAGCCAGAGCGATCGGCATGGCACACATCACCAAAGGCTACTTAGAATGCATCAATGATCAGGGATGGGTGCTCCCCAAAGGTCCCATACTGTTGGCCCCTAGCAGCCTCTTTTCTGCTTTCCATAGGTAAGCTTTTTTCATGTAAATATACAGCTCAGTTTTCCTCAATGAAACCACCTGTTAGTGTTTCCAGATGTTTTTTTTTATTTGTTTTGGCTTCTCTTGTATAGCCAAGGTGTGCACACAACTCCAATAGAACTTTCAAGGTAAGTGAGATATTTAAGGGATGATATCATTATAGTTTCCATGGATGAGTAGGAATTCGAATCCAGGTTTCTGGAGCCCTAGATCAGGGTTTTTCAATCTTGGGTCTCCTTCTCCTCCTCTTCTCTCTCTGTAGTTCATGTTGTTTGAGCTTGACTAGAGTATGCAAGCAGATGACAGCAAGGTAGAAAGAGGCAATTTGTGGCAGCCAGCTTAAGCAATGGAGAATGGAAGGCAACAGAAACTCTGTTCGGTTTGGCCAGCATAACCTTGCTTACATATAGTACATTGTTTCAGACAAATCTGATTGTCAGTGCAGAAGCTTTTCACACATCCCCTACTTTGCAAATTAGCTTTGTTTTGTGATTGCTCTTGGGGAGATAAGCAAAGACTCCATCTGGAAATATAATGGTTCAATCATGAAGGTCTGCCTGAGTCACATCTCTGAAACTCTAGTGGGTTTCATTTTCTGATGAAGGACTATCTGTATATAATTTTGATTCAAAGATTGGGAGAGTGGTGAAATGTTGAACTGACTGTGAGTAGAATAATTCCTTTCATGTACTGTAGTTACTTATTTGGTTAGAAAAGTAAAGTGGACTGGGGAGCATCATCACCACTGCTGTAGCAATAACAATATGTCTCTGCCTCCCATTTTACAGGGAAGTCATTGAGAAGAAGCCAGAAGTGTTCAAAATTGCCTGCTTAACAGACATCCGGAATCTGTTTGGTTCTGGCAGGCAGCCCTTCCATGCTGCTTTTGGGAACAGACCAAATGTGAGTATGGGTCATCTAGTGCATTGGCTGTTATGTGCATGTGTGAAGGGAATCCCTGCCTTAATTTGACTGTGGTCTTGTTCTGTTGTCCTTTGAGCAGGATGTGTATGCATACAAGAAAGTAGGTCTGCCAGAATCTCGAATATTCACTGTGAACCCAAAGGGGGAACTGAAACATGAACTGACCAAAGTCCACAAATCCACGTAAGTTTGCAAATTTGCCCACATTTCTTCATGCAGAACCTTTCCCAAGGACAGTGTATATTTAATACCTCAAGAAAACATACAATCAAAAATCTTTGCTAACTTAAGCAACTTAGAATCTGCAGCAAGGGAAGACACTGGTATGTCCCAAAACATTTATGTGATGCAATCCCACTTTATATGTTTTCTGTCCTATTCCATTAGTAGTGAACAGCATATAGATATGGGAGTACAACTGGTACCACAACCCAGGCCTGCTGGCTTATTTAACACTTCACGGGTGTCCTTATTTAGTCCTGCCTGGGTGTCCTTCTTTTTAAGGGGATTGGGGAGGTTTTATAAATTTTTTAGATAGTTATATAGTATTTAATTTTAATTAGCATTGGGTATAGATTTTAACTGATGTTGTGAGCCACCCTGGGTCACTTAGGCGAAAAGGGTGGTTATTTAAAGCCAACAAATAAATAAATATAGGGTAATTGTGGAATCTTGCAACACAGTGTTGTTGAATCAATGATTTAGCTCTCTTAGAAGCAACGGGAATAACAAGAGAACATTATGAGGAGTTCATCTTCAATGGTAGGGCATAGGGGAATATTACAGCTCTTCCCACCTTTCAGCTAGTTCAAATCTATAGTCACTAGCACGAGTCTTCTCCACATGCTGGACATGTGTGTATCACATGGCTTGCTTTAATAAAAGTCAAACAAGATGTATTCTTCAGGGCCAGGGAGGTGGGCATGTGGGCTCAACCCAACATAATTTGTGGCCTTGGGTACCTCTCCTCTCCATTCCATCTGGAAGACAAACTAGACTGGCCGCGAAATGTCACTTTAATGCTTGCTATGGGATTGTGATTTTAGGGCAGCAGAATAATTAGAGGATGAAAGACAGGTTGTGTGGCACACCCCCAGCTCTGTCCTCTGCAGGGGTGTGCTGGGCACCTTGGGGGGGGGGCAGTTTTACAGGAAGTAATGGGGTCCTATTGGGGGGTGGTTTGAGAGAAATCCCATACATTCCCATTACCTCTGCCTGCCTCTGGGGGCGCCAGTTGCTGGGGTGCACCGGGATGAGTCCCTGTATACTTGTGGGCCAGCACACCACTGGTCCTCTGCCATAGAGACATATTGAGAGGTCTTTGGAAGAATGGCTGTGGAAGCTGCTACTTTCCCCAGCATCTGCTGCTTGAGACTCTTGTGTCACTCTGCCTAAGGCTAGAACTGGCCCCAGAGATGCAAGACTTACTATTATTTATCTATTGTATCCTATTTCTTCTAGGTATGATCGGTTGGGTGAGGTGGTAGAGCTCCTCTTTCCACCTATTGGTGAAGATACAAGTGTTTCTCTGGCTTGCCCAGAGTTCAGCCAATTCTCTTATTGGAGACCTCAGCTTCCAATACTTGACTTTGAAGATCTTGTTTGATGATGCAGAACCAGCCTTCATTGCAAAGGGTCTTCAAATGTTGGTCCTTGAGTCTAGTACTGGTAGGATGGACCAGCAGCAAACATACCTTTCAACATCTTCTCCACTATGTGAAGTATCTGCACTTTCAGAAAGGCTGTTTGTCTTTGTGGGAAGAAGCATCTAGAGATGTAATTTCTTTTTATTTCAATGAAAGGAGGTAACTTAATCTAGGATTTAACTAACTCATTTATGATGTGTGACTGAATGCATCCCCTGTCCTACAAAATGGTTGCATTTATGAGGCCCTTAAATGGTTCAATTGTCTTCTCCATCCATGGCTGGGGAGATTTTTGATAGCATATTAATAAAGGTTAATAAAGGTTAATAAAGGTTTTTTGAAAAATTATTCAGGCCACCCATCCTCCCTTTTGCAGATTATTTAAATAAGAGGCTTTATCAGAAACCCTATACTTTGAAATGGGCAAAGAGGAGAGAAAACCCCCAAGACTGGACATTTTAGTGGTGTGACATTTCATGGGTTATATTAAAGATTATTGTTAATGATGTCTCTCTGGCTGCACTGGATAATTATTATCAAGATAATGGCTGATATTCACCCATGACATAATTTGTACTGAGATGCTAAGGGTTTAGTAACCTACATATTATTATTATTATCTTGCAAAATCTGATTGTACTGTTGTAAGTTTGATATCACATTAATTGTCCTACATAACATTCGTCCTACATAACATTGGAATTTATTGTTTTTGTGATAGGTTGGAGTGTCTGCTAGGGACTCCCAAAATGCACACCCCTTAAAATACAGTACAGAATTCAAAGTACAGTATATCACAGATCTACCCATCCCAGGGCTCCATAGGATGACACCATGCTGGTTAAAGTGACATCAAATTGCTGTACAGTAATTGTATACTGTAGATACACTCCAAGGTTGATCACATGAGTGTGTATCCTTCCTCAAACTGCTAAAGTGATTGTGATAGAGGTGCACAGTGTTGCTCACAGAACACATACATAATATTTCTATCATCTCTTAAGAGACACTGTAGTACTTCAAGCAAAATGCATTTTCCAGGACTAGGGATGTGGTCTTGTGCATTTTTACCAAGTGATGACAGTATGACAGAAAATTTGGATATCTTTGTCTTACCATTTTCAATTCTACTTAAAAGATTATTCTCTTTTCTCTATCTGAGACGATTCCTGTAACATCTGCTTTTAAAGGAGCTTTTCCTTGTGATAAACCAGGCTTTTCACTTTTGCATGAATTGAAAGAGGCCTGGTGCTACTGAGCTTCTCTAGGATCCTGAATTTTCTCTGTGTCTTGAATGCAGCAACATGTGACTGTCTTTCCTCTGTCTTGTATTGAATTGGAAATGCATAAGAAGAGAGATGCTTGCTTTATAGAAGCCTAACCAGTGTGGTGCCTCCTCAAGACAAATGTTTGATAGGCTGGTTCCAGCAACTTGAGAGGTGAATCCTCATAGTAAAAATGGAGGTCCTGGTCTATTGTGATGAGTACTTCTTGCAACTGGCTGTGCTTTATATGTGAGAATTGCTACTCATTTTCTCCTTGATGAGTGCATGCAAGTTTTTTTATTTATTTGATTGGCAATGAGATGGAAAATGAGAAAGGGAAGTATATGACTTTTTAAAAAGGACATTTCTTTCCAGTTTTTGCCTCCTTAAGACATCTATTGTGTTGCTGCATACTTGATTAAAATGGGAGGAGTAGGTTAAATCTATGACACCATTTCATGTTCTACCTCATGCATTCTTCCCCTCTTTTGTCCAAATATGACTGCAGTGTACTTAAGAACTGACTGAACACAGATTCTGTTAGTCATTTATATTAAAACACATTTGTCATTCTGTGATTAAAAATTAGGTTTGGAAGACTTCTACTGTACTGCTCTGGGAATAAAGCACATTGATTATCTGAAACTTTTCTGCATTTCTTATGATTTCTAGCTTAAAGGAAGGGTCCTTAACTAGTTATTTCCAAGCAGTAAATAGTAAAATTATCTTGAATGTGGAACAAGCTAGGTGCAGACTTTTGTGTGTTTTTTATTTTTGTTTCATTTTGTGTGTGTTTGAATTATTTTACGGTATGTTCAGAATTTTTCCTCCCTTTGCTAATCATTGTAGTGCTGGATCAATCAGGAGTGTGATTTCTGTCTCGCCTTTTTTCTTTTATTACCAAATGAAAGTCTCTGTGGTTTTGATTGGTGATAAAAAGGGGAAATGGAGAGACTTTTTTTTACTCTTCTAACCAAGGCAGTGCTACAATAATTGACAAGGGAAGATGAATAATTACAATTTCACTTCCCTTCTGCAGAGGAAAGGGAAAGTGTTTCATTTGCCCAACTGGTAAAGTTCACTTGAGGAATTTGGATGGGATCCAGAAGCAATCTGAAAGTGAGTGAGACCAGGCCACCTGATGAGGGGCAGTCTGACATGCTCACAGTTTATTCTTCTCCAACATGGTAAGATGTATTTCTTTTAAAGTTACTGTACAGTAGGTCTCCTTTTTTAATGTGGGGATAGCTTCCAAGATGTACTGATAGCCTGAAACTGTGGAAAATAGTGACCCTTATACATTACAATGTACAGTGGAACCTCGGTTAACAAATGGCTTGGTTAACATAAAAATCGAATAACAAAAGGAAATCCATAGAAAATAATGTCTTAGTTTAAGGATTTTTTTCCAGAATGGATTAATTGGTTTTCAGTGCAATTCTATGGGATATTGCATTCAATGCATTTCTATGGGAAATTTGGTTGAAGTAATTTTCACTTTAAGAAACATCCTGGAGAACCCATTAATTATGTTAACTGAGGTTCCAATGTATAACAGTCTCTAGTGACCGGTTCTGGTAAGTCTCTAGTGACCGGTTCTGGTAACACATCTTGAAAAAATTTGCATATCTTACTTTTAAAAGGATTTTTGTGAATATTTTCAAGCTATGGATTATTACAACCATTCGTACCAAATCTCCTGATATGGGAAGTGTGATATAATTCATTCTAACTTTTTATCTCTCTCTCTCTTTCTACACCAATCATCATTCCATATGCAAAATTTATACAAATATTTTCATCTTCCATCACATTTTTAGTATTGGATCTCCCCTTTTCTAAGTGATTCATAAGTAGCCTGTCCAAGACAAAGCTTTTGCAGCCACTACACAAGTTGTAACAAAGCTCCTCCTCTTTCTCCAAACATCCAGAACTCTCTTTAGAACTCTTTACAAACTCTTTCCTGTATGCAGACACTCTTCAAAAGTCAATCATTTTTCACTTTCTCAGTAACTTAAGTCTTCTGTTGTGTGTTTTTTTAGTGTTTTTGATTTTTTTTTATGTTCAGAAGAAGATACAGTAAAACAATTCTGGAAAGCATGGTAAAAGTCTCCATCCCCCAGTACAAACAATCTTTCAATTTTAACAATATGAACACAGTATCTTTAAAAAAAATGCACACACACTGGGCTGAAAGGATCTATTACCAGCCCCAGCATAAGGTGATCAGGAATAGCAAATGAACTTGATTATGTCTTTAAAAATGACACACAAATGCCCTGTTGTTGTTTTTTTACAACAATAACAAAGTAGCTAAGCCTTTTAAATGCTGCCATCTGAAAACAGATAACTATAAAAATTGTCAATATCTTCAAGTTCCTGGTTAAAAAAATAAATGCAAACATTAGCACCACTGTTGAGAGATGAACACGTATCTGGTATTCCCTCTATTCCTATTCCCCTTGCTGGCCATAAAACAAGACAGTTTCCATTTTCTGCCACAGAATTCTAAATAAGGCGATTGCTTTTTAAGGCATACTTTCAAATATTTCAATTTTGTACATTCAGTCTATCACAATAGCCAAAGAGAGGTGAAAATAATGGCAAACATCACTATACTTTTATGTTTCCTCAGGAAGTATAACACTTTCATGCTATTAAAATGTGAGCCAGTCTGCCTAGTCCACTGCAGGGCCTTACCCTTTGGCCCAATAACAGTAAAGTTGGTGAGGAGTTTATAGGAATTGGAATCTTAACATACCTAGAAGATGTGAGGTTGGGAAATAGAGTGGTAAAAGTAAAGGTAAAGGTCACCCTTGCTCGAAAACCAGCTGTATCCGACTATAGTTTTCAGTGTTCATCTTTGTTTATAGCCAAAGAGCCAGTGCTGTCTGCATTTTTAGACAGTTCCATGGACATGTAGCAGGCATGCCTAGATACCAGAATGCATGAAACACTGTTTATTTTCCCACCAAAGTGGTACCTATTTATCTATCTGCCATGTCTTGCTTTTGAACTGCTGGGTTGGCAGGAGCTGGGACAGAGATGGGAGCTCACTCCATCATGCAATACTCAGGTAATGAACTCCGACCTTCCAGTCATCAAGTTCAGCATCTTAACCACTTGAGCCACCACAGTCCCCAAAAGAATTGTACAGGATCCCAAACAGGCTTCTGCACAAACAGCCTGCAGAACAGTGATCAGAGGCAGTATAGGATAGTAGTTAGTAGAATAGACTAAGGCTTAGGAGACCTTAGTTGAAAACCTAACTTGGTTGTGAAGTTTACTGTAACTGTTTAAAAAAGGAAAGAAAAGGGGCTGTTTGAATGCTGCATGACGAATGAGGTTTAATGACACTATTTTAAGAGCTAAGCTTTCAGAACTCTCTGCCTGAATTAAATAATTTGTCATATTTAGAGCATAAAGGGGAATTTTAAGAAGTTCTTATAATAAACAAACCAGTAGAATCCTTCACATACACCACCTACTAAATCCTCTTATGCCTGCTTTATACTATATGGCTGCTAAACAGAAGCCAATCCACCTTGTCCAGGATGATGGCTCCTTATAGACTATGATTCACTTACACTATTGTCTCTAAGCTATGTGACAACAGCTGCCATACCCAGAAATTTAATCTAACTTTATTGGTGACTGTAATCTATAGAGAGGAAGGAAGATTTTAAAAAAGGAAAAAAAAAGAAAGCAAAATGGCAGCAATCAGAGGAAAAAGGAAAGAATGAAACCTCTAAAAGCAACATGAGAATTTTAAAATCAAGCTCAATGGGTTTTGAGATGAGTTTTTCCCGTGAAACACTCTTGAACATGCAGTTTTAACCCTACATTCATTACACAATATTTTACAACTAGAATGGGTTGAATTTTAATGATTTGGTTCTTTCAGTTTCACATTTTACAGATCCTTGATTCATTCCATTCAATTTACACATTGGTTTGTAACTTTAAAAAGGTGCATCAAAATTAAGAATTAATTTCCCATAAATGCACCTTTGTTAAACTCATATGAGAATTTTCTAAACAGCAGTCCCCCCTTCTCTTGCTTTGTTTTTTACAGAGTTTTATGTACATTTTATCTCCTTTTGTTCTTATGGATTTGGCCAGAAAATTGCACCACACAATTGTGACCACTGTGAATGTTGAGAGATATCTGAATTACAGTGTGTATATATTGATTTGGAAGGGTGGCATTTATTAAAATATTCATCTCCTGGATCATGATTAATTTTTATCAAAATACACACTCGACATTCCAACCATTCCTATTTGCTACTCACTCTGGTCTCTGTCACAGACATGGAGACTTTAGGCCAGGGATTCTCAACCTGTGGTCCATGGGCTGGATGTGGCCCATGGTACCACTTCATGTGCCCCCTGCTTCCACCACATCAGGAAGTGCCATGTGGTAGAGGAAGGGCAAAATGGCCATCTGGCCCCTGAAGTTGTCTAAGGGAGTATGACCTGGCCCATGGCTTTAAAAGGTTGAGAACTGCTGCTTTAAGCTCTCTGAGCAGCTGCCCACTAGCTTTTCCAACAAGAATATAACACAAGGGTTATGTTTGCCTGGCCAAAAGAGAGGCAACTTGGAAAAGTTAGCTTTTTTTTTTTACACCAGCTCTCAGAAGAACACTCAGCTTTGCCTGCCAGTTGCCATCAAACGGCATGTTCTGCTTGATCAGCATTGAGATTAGATATATGTGTTGCATTTGTACAACCATGCTACTTTTACTTTGCCTCAAGAAGCATTATGTTGAATGCCAGGGTAAATATCTCCAAGAGAGAGAAAAAAGGACTGTAATTGGTTGCTCAAGAGTGCCCCTGAGAAAGTTCTCACTTTAAAATATGATGGCCTAGATTAGAAAAATAGAACAAAACCATAGCTATTTTATGCATCAGCAGGTTTCTTTTCTTTTCTCTAGAAAGCCAGGGAACAAATTTGAACATTTCTTTCCTAGACAACTATACCCAGAATCCTCCAAATAGCATGGAGGATTTTTGTTTGCAATCCAAAAAGATTCCTTTCCCAAGTCCTGGCAGCAGTAATAGTATGATATTACTACAGCTAGCACAACAATAACTGTATATGCTCTCTGACTGTGTTCTCCCAGGTCGCAATAAGCTATTAAAGAAACTGACGGATCTAGCGCTCCCCAATCATGCCTTCATTAATGCAAACAGCAGACTTGCACACAGTACTTCATGACACCAGCTGTGAGAAATGGGCCCAACTTTTGTAAACATGAGTGCAGTGGGGAAGATTGTGCACTGTTCAGTATTATTTGATACACTGATATAATGCCTGTTGACTTCTTCCAGGATGTCATATATCTTTATACCAGCCAATATTGCCATGAAGAATTCAAGTCCAAGTTTTGTTCATTATACAACATTGAAGGGAAGACTATGTCTCAGCTGATACCAAAGTCTCTTTGTAGTGAATGGTATTGTTTTGATTGGTCCCTGAACCAGACCATAACTTCCTGTGGATTAATATTTTCGGCAGGAGCTGATTCTCTCTATTCCCAGTTCTTAAATAGCAAGTTTTTAATTATTCCCAAAGCAAAGAGTCCATCCTGATCTGAACCACATATTAGAAATGTAATCCAAACATGGCCCCATCGATGGGAAGGCACTTTGCTATGTAAGTACAGTACAGCTGCTCAATATCCACAGAGAGTACAGTAATGGCAAATGTACAGCTTAAGCTGTACTGAACAATGTCATTCATAGAAAAGAGGATTATAGCAGCATTTAACATTTAGTAACCTTCCCCCACCCATCCAAAAATACAAATAAAATCCTGGCAGCATCACACTGGAGTCTGCATGGTATAAGTTAATAGCACTTTACACTCCTTGTAGCTATTGCCGATTGCTTTGTAGCTTGCTTTCTAAGAGGCTGATGTCTTCAGCTAATTCTGTGACTTTTGCCTGGCAATCCAACAAATTATCCTTGAGCACAATTATTTCCTGAGAGTGGGCAGCTAAGGTTTCATTCATGTGGTCCATGTAGCCCCACATGCTTCCTGCATTATTCTCTATCTCCCTTTTGATGTGGTCTAGAGTTCCTGTTACTGTGTTCAGTCTGCCACACATGTTCTCTACTTGGGCCACACGGTCATCAAACTGGAGCACTTCCTTCTGCAAGCCAAAAGCTGCACTCCTACAGTTGCTCAACTCATTGGTGATTCTGGACTTAAGCCTTTCAAGATCACCTTTTAAGTTAAGGACACGCTTGTTACTGAACAGAAGCTGCGAACCTTGGTCACTGATTTTTTCTTGGATAGACTGGACCTCATCTTCTATCTTGCGTTCACGTTCATCCAGAGATGAGTTGACATGTACCACTGTATCAGAATAGTGGGAAACAGAATCCTTTAACCCAGTTAGAGATTTACTCACTGTATTCAGGTTGATCTTTAGTAATGTAATTTCACCTTGTAAGGACCCAGATGCTTCCTCTTCGATCCGCCTTTGAATCTCCAGAATGGTAGCATTGAGTTTTCTCAACAAATCAAAGTTGCTGTCCATCTTGAGCAGTAAATCTTGGTTCTTGCTTTGGCAGTCTTCAATTTCTGTACGAAATATCTCAACATCTTTGGAAGTGGATGTACATCCCAGCAAGCATGTATCTTCCAGAATAGCCATCCGGCTCTGTATTATTTCCATTTTTTCATCTGTTTCCTTCCTTATATTAGCAAGTTCTCCTTCTAAGAAGGGCATTACAGCTCCATCTATTCCCACTGCAGAGCTAACATTACTCACATCTCCTACAATGGTCATGAATCTTTCCTCCAGGGTTCTCATTTTGTCATCAAATAAGGTCCTTGTGCCATCCAACTCTGATCCCAGCAATCCTCTCATGCTTTCCTCCACACTGGAACAACAACTTCCTGTTTCCCTCTCTGTGATATTCAATCTGGCTTCAAGGTCCTCAAAACGTCCTTCAAACAAGCTTCCTAAGGTAGCAGTGGAAAGTTCATTGTCCATTCTGGAGTGTAGGTTCTTCTGAGATTCAGAGATACTGTGAAGACCCTTCTCTAAAATATCCATCCGTTTGGTGAGATAGTTCAAGTTGCTACAGCAGCTTTCCACAACTGTCAGACCTTGAATCTGTGTCTCTAGCTGAGAGATCTCCTTCTTTATCTCTAACTCTTTGCCATCCAAGGTCTGCTGAAGACGGAGGTTGGCAGCTTTCTCTTCCTCACACTGCTGTTGCACTTCCTTGATCTGGAAATCACATGTGCTCTGGATGTTCACTAGTTTCTTTTCAAAGCCATCCAGAAGCTCCACTCGCAGATTACTAAGCCTGCTGTCCACATATTCTTCTAGCATATCAATGGAAGTGAGGGGAGAAGGCCGGGCTGATTCCAACAAGTGTTTTATGTGCCCATCATGGTCCAAGACCATGCCATGCACTTCCTCTAACAGGTTGGTCTTGATTTTCAGTGAATCACTCACCTCAGCTACTTTGCTTAAGATCTCTCCCACAGGTGGATAAGGGGAGAGATCAGCTTTGTCTGTGGCATCCACAATCCCATCAGGTATTACTCCAAAACCCATGGTTGAATCAGGCACACTTGGGCTGTTCATCAAAGATCCAATCATCTTACTGGTATCTTCCTGGATGGCAAGTCGCAAGTGGTCTCCAAGACCACTTACCATGGTGTGCAGGCTATCATAGGATTGGGAAAGACGCCTGACTTCTTCCTCTAGCTGGTCCAATCTATCTCCAAACAAACTGGGTATTTTTCGACCTGTGAACAGGAAGAGGTAACCAGGAACAATAATAAATACCATGTAAGGCATAGACAAATGGCAAACTCCTATCTGCTGGGGTTTGCAGCTCTTCAAGCTTCCAGGATCTTTAAGCCCTTGCCCGCGTTTATCTAGCTTTGTCCTCCTCTTTACAGCTTCAAGAGAGGGAAAGAACACGCGCGCACACGGCACACACACATTGCCTTGACGTGCGATCCCCGTTTCGCTCGCCTAAAGGAGGGTCGGCTTTTCCGAATTCCCTTCTCCCCCGGGGAGGGGGAAATTCAGAAAAGCCAACCCTTGTTTAGGCACTTTGCGATGGGAGTTTGGGTGCCGGGTTGAACGGGCAGGTGCTCGTTCAACCCAGCACTCAAACTCCCATCGCACGCTTTGCGTGCCCTTTCCAAACATTGTGCGGGCAGGCGCGCATGTGTCAGACGGGGGCTGGGGAGGCTACGGGGAAGATCTTCGTAGCCTCCCAGGCCCCCGTCTGACATGCGCGCGACTGCACTCTGTTTGGAAAGGGTATGGGGGAACTTCCCTGTACCCTTTCCAAACACCGTGCGGGCAGGCGCTGGGGGGGATTGGATTGGGTAGATGTTCTACCCAATCCAACCCTCCCCCCCCCACATGATTGTTCCAGATAATACTAATAATCGTGTTATTCGATACAAAGTTTTTCCAAAAACCTTGTAACGTTATGTGGTTTTAGCGCTATTCGGTACAATCGTTATCCGGGGTATTACTGTATTTTACAGTTTTTCTTAGGATGGAGCAGTGGTTCCCAATGTGGGGCCCACACCCCACAGGGGGACTTCAGTTCCCAGAAGCCTAAGTCAGTACATTGGCTGATCAGTGCTTTGGAGAATTGACTTAGGCTTCTGGGAATTGTAGTCCAAAAGCCAAAGGCTGGGAAACATTGGATTACAGCATTCTTCCTGCTGAATACAAGAGTGAGGATTTTAATGTTAACATGTTAACGCTAACTGGTTACTTCCAAGCCCGAGTCACACATATCTTGATCCTTAGTTCTTGTGTTGCAGGCTGACAACATCGTCATAAAGGGAAGCAGCCACCAATTATTTGCACAGAATGTAAAATTTATCACAAATAAAGGCTTTGCCACTTACCATAGTTATTCTTCTTTGGTCCTGGATATGGTTCTGCATGGATTTGAGGATGAGGGGGAATTCTAGAGCCCGGGAACATCTTCTGAGTAGGAGGCATTTTGGGACTGGGTTGCTGTGGCAGAAGTCCTGGCTGGTCAGTGGGGTTATCATGACACCCTTCTCCCATGAGTCCTGGGCAGCATCTCCATGCTATCTCTGTCACAGTCTTGTAGCCAATCTTGTATCTGGGTCTGAAGAATGTGCGATATCTGAATGCCAAGGAGGAAGAAACATAAAGGAAGATTAAGAGTTCAACATCTGAATCCCAGCAAGCAATGGGCTTCATCCCTATTCTATCCTAAGATAACATTTCCTTTTTAGCATTTAAGTCACTGTCTTTTAGTATTGGAGGGTAGCAACTGCCCAATGCAGGGTATTCAACAGCCTCATGTCTTCTAAGCATCGTCTGTCAATGTTCTGATCCTTTCTGAAGGAGTTAGTCTGTGCAGTCTGTGCAGGTCTGTGGATGATCAATAGGACACTTAGGAAAGTGTTCAAGCATCAGACTTTCTGACCTGATTTTTATATCCTGCCCCCCAACACGACATTTGCTAACTACAATTCTAGTCTGTTATCATTCCATGCTATCTTATCACCTTCAGTTGAAGGTGACTCTATGAATTAGTGGTCTCCAGAATGCCTTCTCCTCAAAGGCCCTGCTCAGCTCTTGCACACTCAAGCCTGTGGCGTCCTTTATGAAGGCAATTCTCATCTATCAACCCTAAAATACACAGTCACAGTAGAAGTAAACAGGCAATTTAAGTCTGTAGTGTTTGCTCTGTGTCACGAATTTATCTTTCTCTTTTGATGTGCAGGGCTTGAGAAAATTATTCTATTGGATTACACCTCCCAGAACCTCAGTGTCATGATGATTGGTGAAGAGGTTGTGGGAGGCTGAGGTCCAAATAGGCAACTTTCTCCAAGTTCCATTGATAAGTGCAACATCAGCTGATGAGCTGTGCCTGTAAAACAGTCATCACCAACGGAATCTCAGTCAAAAACTTTCACATCACCTAGTATGGCTTCAGAAAGTGTCGTATTACCCAGGAAAGACAGCTCACATCTTCAGCTGCCAGTCCTTGTGTGATACATTATCATGCAGGATTGAGTCATTACAAAGCTGCAGGCCCCAACCCACTGGTGGGCAGCAAAAAAATTCGCTACTACACCATGGGCAGAGCCTATGTCATGGGCGGAACTTATGTCATGGGCTATCTAGTCATGCCTGCCATATGGCCATCTATACATCTGCAAACACAGGCAGCACTGGTTCTTTGGCTGTAAATGGAGATGAGCACTGCACCCTAGAGCTGGACATGACAGGCTTTTGAGCAAGAAAAATCTTGAACCACTTGCAGGGACAAAATCTGATGTCAAATTTGAATACCAATCGACTCCACTGCGCAAGGGCCACCCGGACTTGGAGGAGGAAGATGTAGAGGAGGTGGAAGGCGGAGCAGGGAAGTGAGCAAGGAAGGGCAGGAAGATGGGTGTGACCACCTATTTTTTGCTCCCCTGCTCAAAGCCCCCCAATTTTGCTACACCCAGCCTGGGGTGTGTGCAAACCTGTTGCTGCCCACCACTGCCACAACCTATTTATTTAGAAGTGCTGTGGTTACCTTGCTAATACATATGTTTAAGATTGCTGCCTTCATGGCTGGCTACCTTTAGGATTTATGTTGCATGTGGTGTAGGGCAAAGCACTGGAGTAGGGGCATGGGACTGGGTCCTATCTCCGTATCCCAGTCTCAGGTCCCTGTTCCCTCTGAGCCATTAAAGTAACTGGATGATCTCTAGCCCAACACTTATGTTCAGCATGACTTATCTCATATTATTGTGAAGATAAAGTGGAGAGGAAGGAGAGCTTGTGGAGGAAAAATGGGACGTAAAAATTATTACTACATCATTTTGTATACAAATCCAGGAATAAACCAGCCCTTTGAGGTGCATGCATACTAACACTTAGCACTTAACACTCAGAATGGCTGACCAATATGAACTCACATGGTTCTTAATATATGTGTTGTGTTTAGTGATAGCACAAAAACGTATAAGTAAAATACAGTAGTGCAATTTTGGTCACAAAGAGGTTAGATGTGATGCCTAAGGTTAGATTCCTTCCCCTCAACCCCCCCCCCCCCCAAGAACTACAGTGGTAACTCACTTAAAGAGCATAATGTGTTCCACAGGATTGCTCTTTAAGCGAGTTTGCTCTTTAAGCGAAACACCATTGAAAAATGACTAATTGGGGGGGGGGGGGCGGGAATTGCAAACCCTGATTTATTTGTTAAGTGAGTTTTTGGTTGGTTTTATTTGTTAAGTGATGCGAACATTCAGAGAAAATTCTGCTCTTTAAGTGAGGCACTCTTTTTGTGAGGTTTGACTGTACATTAAACAGTATTTCTTGTTGTTACATATGCACATGTTATGCTATTAAGCTCATTTTCAATGAAATGACATTGAAAATGCTGCAGATTAAAGTGAATAGAATTCTGGTTTAACGCACAGTATTTTCTTCATTCTGGCAACATTATTGTTTGTATTGGTGGACTGTGCATCAGGACAAAGTTTGTCTACATCTTGGGGGATCTTTTTTTACTCTTATGAACTACAAAAACCAGCATCCCGAGCTAACACAACTATGCTAGCTGGGAGAGAGAGCAATAAAACCCCTACCCTTTCCAAGCTCTTGTTTGTTGGTGAGACTCAACCCATAAAACAGTCTTTCTTCAGTTCTCATCCTCCCCAAAAAGCATAAGCAGCTTGAGGAAGACTTCAGTAGGGCCAGGATAAGGTAAAGGTTTCCCTTGCTCTAGGGGCATGTGTGCTTATCAACATTTACAGCCATTGCTGTCTGCATCTGTAGATGTTTTCATGGTCATGTGACAGGTATGACTAGGTGCCAGAATGCTGTTACCTTTCCTGCCAAAGTGGCACCTATTTATCTACTTGCAATTTCTTGCTTTTTGAACTGCTAGGCAGGCAGGAGCCAGGGCAGATGATGGGAGCACACTCTGTTGTGCAGCGCTTGAGTCTTGAACTGCTGACCTTTCAGTCATCAAGCTCAGCATCTTAACCACTAAGTCACCGTCACAGGTTACTGTACATTTCATATACAGTATTTGTAAAAGAAGGAATTTCAACAGGTATAGCTTGTGCAACAAGAAACTCCTGGCAAAAGTCCCTGTTTTGCAGAACTATTAAAGGTGCAAGAGCCCTGCTTCCTTTTTCATGTGGTCCCCAGTACGTGAAGCTTCACCTCTGTTAGATGAAACCCAGTCTTGAAAAATACAAGACATTCCCTGGAATCTCCACTGAGTAACTGTTTCCAGCAGGGAGCTGGATGCCCTGTTCATTATTTTTCCAGCAAACCACCAGATCCTGGAAACAGTCCCAGCTTCTGGCAACCTCCATTCAAGACACTGCCTCAGAACTGCATGTTGTACTTCTGTTTGTCTTCTTTTCCATCAGCTTGGTGAGTCTTGGAGTGGAAGAGGCCGGCCTTTACTGATTATTGCTCCCTGTGGAAGCCTCTGAGCTGCTGCAGTGGTTTTGAAAAGGAAAAGAACTCCAGTGCACATAAACCAGAGTGGAAATATTCCTGAATCCAGAGAAAGCTGCCCAGCTGAGCCATTGTCAACAACAATATTGGTGAATGAGCCGTCGCTTTAGCTCTCTGCAGACATCTGGGTTGCTGCCCACCTCTCTCTCTTGCTCTTGGCCAAAGGTTAAGATTGGGGAGAGGGAGGGAGGGAGGGAGAAGGCATTTTTGAGGCTCAAACTGGGAGGTGAATTGGCATTGGGCATTTCTGCTGCACTGCACTGCCCTGAAATACTGTTGCTTACACTTCTAAAATAATAATCAAAGATTGCTTCTTTTCAGGAAAAAGATCTCTCTCTCTCTCTCTCTCTCTCTCAAAGTGTAAATAATCCTTGTCACATGTCAGTAACAGGAAGTATTTATTGCAGCTGGATAAACAATTACCAATGGTCTAAGTTTTCCAAGCCAAGAGTGGCTTGTTCAAAAAAAATATTCTTAAAAAACCTCTTGTACTTTCTATGAAAGGCTGAGCAGGCAAAGCTTCAATGGTTGGTTAGTGAATTTAGTGTACGGTAGCCAAAGTGAAGTTGACTGGAGAGCTCAGTGGTTTATGTATCCGGTTGCATAGCCAGAGGTTGGAAGTTCAATTCCCTACTCTGTGTCTGGGGAGAAGAGTCAATCTGTATAGCCATAGGTAAGAAGCAAAGTCTCAGGATACCCCCAGAAGAAGGAAATGGGAAGCCACTTCTCTATATTTTGTACCCAGAAAAACCTGGAAAGGGCAGAACTGCCTTGCTGGCATACAATTATTATTAGACAAAGTGGAAGCTTTATCCATAGGCAAACAACCAAAGAGTGTGGACGAATATAAGAGAATAGCCATACTACAGGTGGCTGTGTGTTCTCCTTTACAAGGACTGGTCCTCAGTTTGCCAGGCTTCTAGTCCTCTGTGAGAAGGAATCAAAGTGCAGCTTAAAAATAAAGAAAGGAAATCAGCAGAGGTCTTGAAGTTGCCTATCAACATCCAGCACCTTGATCACAGAATAAGCAGGTAGGCACCAAGGTCACTTAGTGATATGGGTAAATTTCCACCTGCCAAATGTTGTTGACAGTGTTATGTATCACCTCAAGCCAGTTTAGCAAATGGTGAGGAATCCTGGGAATTGCAATCCAAGAAAATCTGAGATGGCTGCACTTCTTTGCCCATCTTGGATTACAATAACTATAAATGTTTTAAAATGTGCATCAGACTGTTAGAGAAGTGCAGCCAACAGGCAAGTTATCTCTCTTTCCTTGTTCCATACCACCCTGAGGTCATGGGTGGATCAGCTCCACTGAGTTCTCTGGAAGGCAGGGAAGAGGGAAGTCTAGGTGTTGCTCACAATTTGTGAGATGAGGAACTTCTGACAAGATGGGAGGAGTGTCTGCAGTTGGTGTTAAATGAAGCTGGGGGTGAAAGTTTGGGATCTTTGGGTCTAGTGACGCCCAGTGAAGGGTCAACTGAGGAAGAGGATCTTAAGTCCATCCTTTGTGTAACTGGAGAGCTGGTCTGGGAGCACAATAATGACCTCTGGCAAGATCTGGCAAGCAGATTCCTGGTGACTAGAAGTCAAGGTTGGAGAAGAGGGATGCCCAATATTCCAGCCCCACCAGTCCTCTGGTGCTCAGGATGTTCAATGAACCCTTTGATGCCCACCCTGCACACTTGAGATGCTGCCAAAACACCAATAAAAACAATCTCTCTCTTAGTTTAGAGCTGGTGGAGTTATTGATGGGAGGTCCCGAAGTCTAAGGGTTTCATCTGAGGTGGGGCACCTGTCCTCAGACAGACATATTGATCTGTATATGATTTCCATTCCTTTTTGCACACCTGTCACTTAGCAATTTACTTTACTGCACTTAGGCCACCATAACCAACCCTTTGGCCTGTGGCCTGTGATGGAGTAGCTTCAAATTCTTGACAATCCTGGAACAATATGAAGCATGATTAAATAGAAAGCAGTGGGATATTATTAGCACTGGCAATTTGGTTTTCTCTTCTTACTGAACCAGCACATCTAGGTTACAGATACTTTGGACTAGAAAGCAGGAGTACATTGGACTAGAAAGCAGGGCTACATTGGCCACTCCTGAATCCATTCACAATTGCAAATGAAAAATCAAGTAGCAAAAAGCATTTGCCCATTCCTATCATAAAAATGTTATAACAATGCACATGGTTATAGTTTCTCAATTTGTTAACCAAGCACTGTGTCAGCAACCTTGATCATAAGAGCCTAGAAGATGTGGGTCCAAATTGCCCAGAGCAACTCTTGTATGTACACTCAAGAAATGTATTTCACCAAATCTGTGCATCTGAAAATGGCATATGGAAACATGTGAATTAGTGACAAACTCTCTGAAACATCTTTCAGTCAATGGAATAGTGCAATAAAAATGGAAGTGATTGCACTAATGGGGCAGTAGAAACAAACAAATGTGATCAGTTGAAAATGTATATTAAAATTATGAGTTCTGAGACCTTCAGGAGTACAAATAAATTTCCATGAGTTGGGAGGTTTGGAATCTAGTACTGTATTATAATGCTAACAGCAATTAATATTATATAAAACTTGGAGTATGGAACAAGTTTTTACATGGAAACAGAGACTTACATTAATAAACTAAAATGGTCATTTCATATGAACTTGAATTTACTAAATACGTGCAACAGAAGAAAGCATAAAACATACTATAGACTAAGAAACAATTATGTAGTACTAGTTTCTGACCTGAAGTCAATCAGAGATCAGTACTTCTGGCTTCCAGATGATTTAGCCTGAAATACAATTTTAGAAAATGAGAAAGAAAACATTTGTGTTTCTAAGAAACAATGAAAGGAACCAAGCGTGCATTTCCGAAACTGTGCACCTAAATATGATCTGATTTGAAAAAAGGTATTACCGGATTCTCATTATGTTATTGTGGATCACTGTTGATCACCATTTATTCTATTTGTTCATTTTTTCAGTTGTTGTTTTTATTAGGTTTATGATGAGTATAAGCTGCCTCAAGCACTATCTTAGTAGTGGAAATATATATAATACCTTTACCTTTATTAATAGTAATATTACTGCTTATGATTCAGGTTTGCAATACCATATTATATACTTCTGATTGCTTACTTTTTAACATTAAATAATTACACATTAACTGTTTGGCCATGCTGAGCATGTTTGCTATTACCCTGTGTTGCATATATTTAAATTCAAGTTAGGCATGGGCAGGACACTTCATGTTACTAATATAACATAAGCTTGTGGTTTTGTATAAAATAGTTCCATATTCCATATTTTTTTTAAAAAAAAAAACATCAGTTAGTAATACTGTTAGCATTTTTCATACAGATTCTATTACTGCTCTCCTTCTCTGGTATTATAATTGGAATCTAATGTAGCTTTGAGATGGAACAAATGTGGCATTGGGGGAAAATATGAGAAACTCAACAAAATGAATTGAGCTTGAAAGATTTGCATATCAATGTTGGTTATACTCTCGATGAAAAATGTACAGCCTTCCAGATGCTTCTGGGCCCCAGTCTCCATGATCACCAAATAGCATGGACTAGGTATGGGTAAAGGTCACCCATGATCAAAAGCCAGTCATATCTGACTCTAGGGTTTGATGCTCATCTCCTTTTATAGTGAAAGTTCCAGCACTGTTTATGTCTGCAGACATTTCCATGGACATCTGGCAGACATGACTAAACACCAGAGTGCAGGGAATGTTGTTACCTTTCCCACAGAAGTGGTCCCTATTTATCTACTTGTAATTTCTTGCTTTCAAACTGCTAGGTTGGCAGGAGCTGGGACAGGGATGGGAGCTCACTTGGGTCTCAAACTGCTAACCTGCTGACCTTCCAGTCCTCAGGTCAGCATCTTGACCACTGAGCCACCACAGTCCTAGCATGGGCTAGGGTAAGGCAAAAATAGGCAATGTTCTCCAGGAATATCTGGATAGCCACAAGTTCCATGTTTGTAGGCTGACAACAAAGATACTGCCAGGAAGGAAAATTATATTTGCTTTGGCCTGGGCCACTTTCCAGTCTATTGACAGCAACGAGTCATCTCACATCTGGATGAAACTTTCATCAAGTACAATTCACCCAAACTCTAATGGATTTCAGTGAGAGAGATTTAAACATATATGTTACTTTCACCAATGAATTTATGTACAGTATTTCACTTCAGCTTAAAAGGGTTTTCTTAACTTACATGCAGTTTGCTCCCTGATGCACAGCTTTGTCAAAAAGGCTTCTACACAAGGTCCTAGTCTCTCCTCCTGTACTGCAACAGTTTTCCCCAAACTGGAGCCATTCAGCTGGCTTTGATTACAAAGCCCATCATCACTAGTCAGTGCAGTCACTCACTCTGGTGGCTGGAAACAATGAGCATTATTGTCCTCCTCATCTATAGAGAACCACAGTAGAAAAAGCTGCTTTGTGGTAAGAAAGTCTAAAATATATGGCAACACTGTTAGGCCAGTCAAAGAAGCATAAAGTGGGTAATTAACCTGATAAAAACATTACTATACTATAACTACTGGAATGTTTCTTATGGCTCACTCAGTTCCCTTTGTTTTGTATTATTTAGAGTAAGGTAATGGTCACCCTTGTTTGAAAGCTAGTCATATCTGACTCATGGAGATGAGTACCATTTATAGCCAAAGAACCACCGCTGTCTGTGTCTGCAGATGTTTTCATGGACATGTGGCAGACATGACTAGACCCCAGAGTGCACAGAACACTGTTTACCTTCCCACTGAAATGGTACCTATTTATCTACTTGCATTTTCTTGCTTTTGAACTGCTAGGTTGGCAGGAGCTAGGACAGAGATGGGACCTCACTCTGTCATGCAGTCCTCGAGTCTTGAACTGCTGACCATCCAGTCATCAATTTCAGTGTCTTAACCACTAAGTCACTGCAATCACCTTTACTTAGAGTATCCATAACTAAAATACCATATACTGTATCTTTCTCCTGTTTACCTTATTATTATTTTTATCTAAACCCTCTGTTATTTCCCTTGGACCTATTTCTAAACTATGACTCCCTTGGGGCTGAGACTGATTCTCTCGCTCACTTTAAACTGCCATTGCATATATCTTTGTATGATTCTTATGTTTGAATATACAGGTTTGAATACAAGAATACCTTTTATGCACAGAAAGCATTATTGGAGGAGTAAACAAGCATCCTATCTGGTGCACAGGAAAAGCAAAGCTATCACTGAAGATGTGCCCCTTCCTCCCCCTTACACAAGCAAAAGCAGAAGAGTGTCTATGCCTAAGGCCATCTCACATGAACTCTCTGGTGCAAGTGTTTATGGAATGGTGATTCTGACAACTATTTTCCTTCCACTCATGGCCCTTTGGATCCAGTCCATAGCATGAAAAGGATTTATGCTATATTTGGGGCAGCTTCCAAGAAATACATAGGCATTCTTGTGGAGATTTGGCTAGCCTAGGGCTTGCTAGATGTAGGCAGGCTCAGGATCCTTTCCAGTTCCTAAGTTTAAGATATACAAGAGCTCTCCTGTCACTTAAATATATGATGTGGGAAACCAAAGCTCCCAATGGGAGCATGGGAACATACTGCCTGGGCTGCCCTAAAATAAGCATCACATACTTCAGGCTGCACATGTCATCTGTTCATCTTTGCTCAGTGCATCTGAAGGCTCCAAAGTCACTTTTTGCAATGTCTCGCCTGATAAAAAAACCCGTGAGATGACACAAAGCAGCACATTTTTTTTCATAACCTCCAAATTGGCCTAATAACAGGATTGTACGAGTATGGGTTCTGGAGTTTTAAAATGTCCAACATGACTTTGAAAAGAACTTGTGATTTAGGAGAATGGTGAACAACAAGGGGGACGTGTGTGTGTGTTTGTGGAAGTTATTCCTCCCCCTTCAGGTCCTTTGCCTCCAAAGGATCTAGAAAAAGATACCCAATTTGGATTCTACTGGATTTAAAAAAGCAGTATTTAACTGTCTCCCACTAGGTGAGAGTCTTGTCGGGGTGCAGGGGCTTGATATGTATAACTAGGTGGTGTTACCCATCTCTTGTCAATGATGTTAAGTTGGGACTATAACTCACCAAAGCACCCTCTTGGGCAAGGTGAAAGTGAAGGGCAGATGTCATGGTCCACTTAGCCAGCAGGTGACGTGCTATCCAAATGGCTAAAACACTGCATGCAGATGGACTTTAGTTCCCAAGTCCATTTGCATGTGCAGAATGTTGTCACTGAGATGTCTATCAATGCACAGACTCCTCACTGAATAACAACTCCAAGGTATCCAACTGTCCAAATTCCTCTGTAGTTTTGTTACTATAAAAACTGGCTATTTTCTTTCTGCTTTGTTTTCTCACGTCAAGTAACATGTGTGGCTCACCAAGGACCAGAGACAATTCTGAGTAGCAGTTGAATTATATATTTTCAAGAGTGGGGTTTCCTGAATGTTGTCTCTTCTGTTCTCAGTAGGCATAGGAACTGTTCCAGATGCAACCAGAAACTATCATATGGCTCATCTGCACATCTCCGACCACTTCCTCCTCCATTTTGCCCTAAGGGTCTTACTATGCAGATGAATAATTAATGGCTTCAGCATCAAGACAACTGGTTTATTTTCTTCTCTCCTCAGCAAATCCAAGTATTTTGAGATCTGAAGATTTTGAAAGCTTGTAGGTATTTATGACTTGTCAGGTAGCCAAATTTGTTTGTTTGTTTGTTTGTTTGTTTTAAAACCATCCCATTAGTGTTGCTACTGTCTGGACAGTTCACCATTCAATAAAATCATACAGTAAAACACCATATAATGAATACAAACATGCAATAAAATACAGTAAACCCTGTCACTACCTAAGATTGCCTTCAAATAAAAGTACATAAGTTAAAGTCATTTACACATCTCAGGAAAATATTGCTATTCAAAGAAGACAGCTATGTATTGTTCAGCTTTCATTAGCTTACCAAGAACAGTGAGAGATGGTACATGGTGAACATCTGTAGGAAGCTTTTTCCACAGGGAAGGGGACATGACTGAAAATGCTCAGTTAGTGGTCTTTCTGGAGTCCTCTGGTGTTGACAGGTCTTAAGATCAAGGACTGCAAGGAGGCATGTGGGATGGGTCACTGTTTTGTGGGAGAGACATTCCACCAAATACTGAGGTACTAAATCATTAAGAGCTTTATGGGCTATGACCATCATCTTAAACTGGGCACGGACCCTGACAGGGAGCCAGTGAAGGTAATGTTAAGACTAGGGGTATGTGTTCTTATCTACTGGTAACTGCTTCCTATCTGGCCCTAGACAGAGAGTATTATGGTAGTTTATTTAAAAGACTAATAATGCAATAATCACTGCTATTGTTTGGCATTTCTTAGTCAGATAACGATGCAGCTGGGCAGTCAACCAAAGTTGATAAAAGATACTCTTGGCCACAGAAGATATTTATACCTCTACAAAGAGAGGTGGGTCTGAGAGTAGCCCCAGGCTGTGAACATGATCATTCTGGGAGAGTGTAACTCCATCCAGGCCAGGTAAATAGCCCTCTAACTCAGTGGTGCCCAAACTAAGGCATAGGGGCTGGGTGTGGCCCCCGATGCCAATTCATCTGGCCCGCAAAGCCCTTGTTGCTCCTGGAAACAGAAGTAAAACACACCAGGCTGCTGCAACAGTTTGTTGCCGCACCGCCGCGGACGAGTCTTCTACTCCCGGACGAGTCTCTACATATATGTTGGAATCCCCCAGAAGTAAGTTCCTGTAGGATCTTAACACAGCAGTAGAGACATATTCCATTGAGTCTGATAGAGAGTGTGTTGGGTCAAGGGGAGAGCAGTACACCGGCACCAGTCCCATTCTGCCCCAGTCTTCCCACATGAGGTGAAGACTCTCAAGACCTAGGCAAAAAAGGACAGGGATAATGGTATTGTTCTAATAAGGAAATGGGAAAATCAGAGTGGTAACTTGTTCATGGCAATATTTAAGCAGTTTTGTGTAAGAAAAACATCCTGATGGAGTTTTAATTCCATTCCCAAGGCCTCCCAAATCTCAGCTAGGTTCTTAGTTTGCTTAGTCCTCACTTGTCATGTTCTTCTATTACATCAGAGCAACTAAGTCAGTGGCAGTCAGAAAACGTAGGATACCTATGAAAGCATAGAAGGTACTGATAATGAGAAAAGTAAGGAAAATAGAAATCAAGGGAAGACATTTAATGGGGAAATGGTATAAGGGGAAAAAAGAGTCTAAGGACACTACCATCAAGGATTTAGTGTGTGAATACGATGTGTTGAATTATGCTCATTAGTTCATTTATTTCTTTTATTTCATTCATTGGTTAAGGGTGATAAAGTCATTATGTTCATAAAATTAAGGTTTTCATAAAATGTTCATAAAATCTAAGGTTTTCATAAAATGTTCATAAAATCTAAGGTTTTCTGAGCTAAGGTAAAGGTCATCCTTGATCAAAAGCCAGTCATATCCGACTCTAAGTTTCAGTGCTCATCTCTGTTTATAGCCAAAGAGCCAGTGCTGTCTGTGTCTGCAGACATTTCTGTGGATATGTAGCAGGCATGGAATGCTGTTTAACTTCCCACCAAAGTGGTCACTATTTATCTTCTTGCAATTTCTTATTTTTGAACTGCTACATTGTTTTAACCCAAAACCATAAATCCCAATTTCATTTGTACTTATTATTATTTTTTATATTTTATTTTTCAATAAAGATGCTTTAACCTTTATTTTTCATTCTCCCCGACTCTACCCATTATGCACATGTGTCCATAAGCAGCCCATTGTACAAACAACAATTCACCACGGGTCTATTTTTAATAAATATTTCAATAGTCGAACTGCAAAGAAAGAGTTTTTCCTTCATGATTCTTTGTAAACTGTTCTTCAATAAGAGGGAAAGCCAAAAAGGAAACTGGTTATGACTTCAAAGGAGAAACTTCCTACAGTGTATCCATTCTCACACCAATGTATCTATTCTAGTGTAGAGAGATTCTTTTTTTTTTTGAAGGAAAGGTTAGAAAGCAAGTGGGTTTTTTTAAAAAACCTTCATAGAAAATGTTTCTGAAGTCTTTCAAATGACATAACCTGTATTTTCGTGTTGCAGCTTGGCAAAATTACATGATTTTCGTTACATTGCAAGAGCTATCAGACCACCCAACGGAAATGTAAAACATCCATTGAATTCACGTCAAAAGGTCATATGACTAATTGCACTGTTCTACTATTTGTTGTCAATGTCTGGCTGGACATCCTGCTATGGTAATGGAGTAGATCGTAGAACCAGGGACTCAATGCTGAGTATTGGTGGGCAGTAAATAACCTAACTCCCTAAAGAGGCCAATGGCTACATGCGGATGAGCCCCTTTTGGTGGGGTGATGGCCCTCTCAGTGGAGGAAATGCCGCTAGAAACCATCCTATTGGGCCCAACGGCAAAATGAGCTGAGGAGGAACTCTTATTCCCATGGAGGTGAAAGAGGCCATGCCAGATGGACTGGCTGTGAAGGTGCACCTTGATAATATTCTCAAGGCTGAGGCAGTCCATTGCAGTCCCGGTGTTAAATCCTGCATGTCTTATTTTATATGTGCTGCAGGAGATGGCTCTGTGATCATAGTGTCTGGGCCACTTCATGGTAAGCTGAGTTCTACCTTAAACAAATTCACACCAATGACATTTTTCCTTCTTCAGGGAAAAAAATGCATTCTCAGATACAAATTGCACCCGGCACTGACTATTTATTGTGATAGTTTTCACTTATTATTGCTGTTGCTATTAATTATTCTGATGGTTGCATAAGAAGTCCTAGGTAGGAAACTGCTCCCCCCCCCATCTGAGTCAGAAGTTGCTGATGCCTCACCATGCTGCATCTGCATCTTAGCATGTACTTACAAGACTTTCCCAGGACACTTGAGTCCCCAGCTGCACTTGTGATATTCAGCTTTCACATAGCTCTCTGCTCCATCTTGAAGGGTGCAAGTTACATTCCTTTGAACCACATAGGCGCAGTAGCTCCTGAATTGGAAACAAGGCAAGATTGCGTCAAACATCTGCTGGCTAGATCTGTTGCCCCAGACCTTTCCAAAAAACTCCAGGCCAGATTTTTGTCTGCAATCATCCAATAGTTTTTAGTGAGGCAAAATAGCTCAAGTGTTCCCTTAGGCTGTTCATTCATTTGGAATAATCAGCAAGGCATTCTCACTGCCCTGGAAAAGTCTCCATTGGAGCAAATAATAATAATAAGGCACCCCACTACCAGGGTCAATACTAGATTATCTAAGAATGGATCGCAATAAAACATAAGAGTTGTCTTGGTGACCAAACAAGAATATGACCTGTCAGTTGTTACTTAGAACTATCCTTCCTCTTGAGTACTTATTTACTTTAATGAACCCAAATGGCACATGCGATTTCTCCAAGAATGTATGTGTATAGAAAAGTGTGCTAGACTAATCACAGGTAAAATCCAAAGATGGAGAAATTAATGGCTTGCAGGATGGTTGTATCAAGTACCTGTATCAATAATAAAGGTTTGGGGATATGCTGTCAGGACCACATCCAGTAAGTTTTTGCTTTCCTTAGATTAATTAGGGTCTTAGTAGAGGCCCTGCTTACTCATCCTCCATTTCCAAGTTCCATGTTTGCATCTTCATTTGACACCATAAAAGGCTCAGGGGTTCCTAAGGGCAACTTAATGTGTAGCTCATTCCTCATCACTGCTTTCCCTCTGGATAATGTCTATAACAAACTGTAACTCATTATCCACAAATCCAGGTTAGTCATCCCAAAGTGGATCTGAGACCAGAAGCCATGAGGTGCTATGAAGATAGCTCCTCCAGTTGTTGTCAGACTGCAACTTCCATCATTCTTCACTATTGCCAATTCTAGTTCAGTCCAGCAACGTGGCTACCACACACTCTTTAAAACCTTCTTGTGAAATATTTCCATTAGTCTCCAGCTTCTTGGTATGGATCTTGGGTTCTATTATTATGATTCATGAAGGGGAAAAAAGTCTCATTTAGTTTTTCTAGAGTAGACCAAAACAACTGCAGTGGGTCTATGAGCCAATTTTACCTCCCTACGGGCTTGCTAAAACACATTGTGCAGGAAATGCTGTTATTTTAGATGAAGGCCATGTTTTCCAAAGGCTTCCAAATAAACTTTCTCTGCATGCTTTCTTCCAGGAGCTGGGGCGTGGTTTAATTGTATTCTATTGAATAGAATTGTTTCTGTTCCTCATTGTGATTTTTGCTACCTTTTTTCTCTGCACATTTCCCAGGTATATAATACCTATTTTTGAGATATGGTGACCAGAAATGTGAGTCCAAGTATTATTCTACCACAGATTTATTTTACAGTATTGACAGTTCTATTTATGATTGATTCCAACCATGGGATGTGATTTTTTTCCCTTCATAGCTTCCATATACTGTCTCAACATTTTCTTGGTGAAGCTGAGGATGTTTAGATCCAATGTAGATTACTTTACACAAGTGGTTCTCAACCCTTAGCTTGCCAGGTGAATACTTGACCCCTAGGTATGCTGACTGGGCTTCTGAAAACTGAAGTTCAGTTCATGTGGAGAACCAAAGATTGAGAACATATTCTTTACAGATATACTGAACTTCATCTGTCATTTTGTTATCTATTTACCATCTTCAGAGAGACCATTTCCAAATATTTGACAATCTGGTTCTAGTTTCACCATTGTAAAAAAAAAAAAGTGGTGCCATTTTATGATCATTTTATGATCCAGACCTGCTTAAATAGCAACATACTCAAAAAAAGATCTTTGGGGAAGACCACAGTGACTCACTCCACAAATCTATACCAAGCCATGAAAAACCAATGACAAATTTGGGGTAAAGAGGGACTCACATCTGAAGGAAGTATAGTCACACAGCTAAGGAATTACAGCAACACTTTATGTCCATGAACCAAGAATGCAAGATAAATAATGTGAGAAACAGTAAAGAGAAGACTGAGGTAATGGTAATTGGAAGGAAATAGCATACAGTTGCTTAAAGAGCATATTTATTTATTTATTTATTTATTTATTATTCAAAATTCTACACCACCTTCCTCACCGAGGTGACTCAGGGCGGTTTGACATCACATAAAAACATCTACAATAATTCAAGTTTTAAAAATGTAAAAGATTTTAAAAGATCAAAAAAAAGATCAATAATGTGTTCCACAGGATTGCTCCTTAAGTGAGTTTGCTCTTTAAGCAAAACACCATTGTAAATGACCAATGGGGGGGCTGAACCCCGATTTATTTGTTAAGTGAGTTTTTGGTTGGTTTTATTTGTTAAGCGAAGCGAACATTCAGAGAAAATTCTGCTCTTTAAGCGAGTTACTCTTTAAGTGAGGCACTTTTTATGCAAGGTTTGACTGTACAGTTGTAACTTGCTTAATAATTCATTCCACAGGATTGCTCTTTAAGCGAGTAAGCAAAACACCATTGTAAATGACCAATGGGGGGGGGGGGATTGCAAACCCTGATTTGTTTGTTAAGTGAGTTTTTGGTTGGTTTTATTTGTTAAGCGAAGTGAACATTCAGAGAAAATTCTACTCTTTAAGCGAGTTACTCTTTAAGCGAGGCACTCTTTATGCGAGGTTTGACTGTACTTTAAATATCGTAATATAGGGAATAAATAAAAAAACAAGTGGCAGAGTTCAAATACCTAGGAATAACATTTACTGAAGATGGCAAAATGGACAAAGAGATTAACATATGGTGCAGTAAGGTAAATCAAATATTGGGACAGTTAACTCCACTCTTACAACATGAGGCATTACCAACCAACACAATGAAACACCTAATACAAAGCATTTTAATTCCCACCTTATGTTACCAGTGCCAAACATGGACACTCACAACAAAACATAAACAAATGTTGGTCACAATGGAAATGAGATGTCTGAGGAAGGCTGCTAGAATGACTAGAAGGGATAAAATAAGAAATGAGATTATAAGGAAAGAATTGGAATAGAACCGATCTTAAACTACATTCAAAAGACAACAAATAAAGTGGTTTGCCCATTTGGAGATAATGTCTTGGAATTCCATACCTAACAAGGCATCTGTGAAAAGGGAAGGACAAAGACCGAGGAAGACCCAGAGGAAAGTGGAGAGAAAAATTCAAAGAAATATTACAAGAACATCAAATAACACTGATGGAGGCCACTAGAAGGGCAAGAACAAGAACCTTGTAGCTCCCCCAACACCTGAAGGAATAGAAGAGGAAATAAATGATGGGATAATGATATGGTCTTTCCACTGGGCTCATGACTCATTTCATGGGGGTAAAACCTGAACTTTAAAGAAGCTATCCCAGGTACAGCACATATTTTAGGTTTAGGTGTAGGACCTTGGATAGCTCCTGCAAATCTCAGACTAATACTAAGAGTGGACTCACCACCACCCAATGAAATTGAGTTCACTAGGCACCACTGCTTTTCTTCCTCCATTATGGGGTCTCAGGCAGCACAGACTAAAAAGCTGACCGAAGCTCAGTCTGGCCATGTTATCTGGGATCAGTTCGATCCAGTTGGCCCTGAGGAAGTGGACAGGTTTCTTGGATCTGTTCGCGCCACGACCTGCGCACTGGATCCATGCCCTGCCTGGCTGATTAAAGCATCTACGGCCGTGGCAGGTGGCTGGGTCGAGGCGATTATAAATTTATCTTTAAAGGAGGGGACTTTTCCAGCACCTTTTAAACATGCTTTGGTGTGCCCCCTCCTGAAAAAACCATCCCTCGACCCTATGGTACTCACTAACTACCGCCCAGTGTCCAACCTGCCCTTCTTGGGTAAGGTTCTGGAAAAGGCAGTGGCGCAGCAACTCCAGGATGTCCTGGATGAAGCGGATTAACTGGACCCTTTTCAGTCAGGATTCAGGCCCGGATATGGGACAGAAACCGCACTGGTCGCATTGGTGGATGATCTCTGGAGAGAGCGGGATGGAGGTCATCCGTCTGTCCTGGCTCTTCTCGACCTTTCAGCGGCTTTTGATACCGTCGACCATGGTATCCTGCTGGGAAGGCTCCAAGGATTGGGGATCCAGGGCACTGTGTTGTCCTGGTTTTCCTCATTTCTGAGGGGCCGGACCCAGTCTGTATGGTTGGAGGGTGAGAAGTCCAGCCCTAGGCCCCTGCAATATGGGGTGCCTCAGGGCTCGGTACTCTCTCCCCTTCTATTTAACATCTACATGAAGCCGCTGGGAGAGATCATCCATTCCCATGGGGTGAGGTATCATCAGTATGCAGATGATACCCAGTTGTACATCTCGGCCCGTGGGGACCCAAGCGGTGCGGTAGAAGTCCTTTCCAGGTGCCTGGAGGCTGTTAGGATCTGGATGGGGGACAACGGGCTACAGCTGAATCCCGGCAAGACTGAGTGGCTATGGGTGAGGGGCCCTGTGTTATCTCAGGAGTTACCAGCTTTGGTTCTGTCTGGGGCATTCTGCCCCAGACAGACCCGGTGTGTAATCTGAGGGTCCTCCTGGACTCACGACTACTGTTCGAAGAACAGGTGGCAGCCGTGGCCAGGAGGGCTTTTGCACAACTTCGTGTAATACGCCAGTTATGCCCCCTCCTAGACCTTGCTCATGGTCATACATGCTTTGGTCACCTCCAGACTTGATTACTGTAATGCGCTCTACATGGGGCTGCCCTTGGTGACCATCCGGAAACTGCAGCTGGTCCAAAATGTGGCGGCCCGGGTAGTGATGGGGTGCGGGCGTTATGCTCGTGCCACACCACTGCTCCGGGAGCTGCATTGGTTTCCAGTATGTCTCCGGGTGCAATTCAAGGTGCTGGTCATTTATTTATTTATTTATTTATATTTATTTATTCTTCAAATTTATACCCCGCCTTGCTCAGGCGAACCTGACTCTAGGCGGCTTCCATAATATACAAAAGAAACAATATCCCACCAAAGACCCCCCCCCATACAAAATCCTCTATCGCCGCCCAAGGCCCCCAGGTTTCTCTCCCTCCAAGGCCGGCTGGCCGAGGGAGAGTCCAACAAGGTCCAACAAACATTGGCGGCGTCTCGCGCGGCGGCGTCTTCGAGCCCTCCCTCGCCCAGGGAGGCTCCTTTTAACCTCCTCCCGGCCGGTGACGAGGGCCGGGGGGGCACGGCAGCAGCGACGTCTCGCGCAGCGGCGTCTTTGAGCCTTCCCTCGCCCAGGGAGGCTCCTTTTAACCTCCTCCCGGCCGGTGACGGGGGCCGGGGGGCGCGGCAGCAGCGACGTCTCGCGCGGCGGCGTCTTCGAGCCCTCCCTCGCCCAGGGAGGCTCCTTTTAACCTCCTCCCGGCCGGTGACGGGGGCCGGGGGGGCGCGGCAGCAGCGACGTCTCACGCGGCAGCGTCTTCGAGCCCTCCCTCGCCCAGGGAGGCTCCTTTTAACCTCCTCCTGGCCGGTGATGAAGGCCGGGGGGGCGCGGCAGCAGTGACGTCTCGCGCGGCGGCATCTTCGAGCCCTCCCTCGCCCAGGCAGGCTCCTTTTAACCTCCTCCCGGCCGGTGACGGGGGCCGGGGGGGCGCGGCAACAGCGACGTCATTACCTTTAAAGCCCTATATGGTAGTGGGCCAGGATACTTAAGAGACTGCGTCACCCTAAGAACGTCTGTCCGTCCCACCAGGGCGGATCGGAGGGGCTCTCTTGTTATCCCATCGGCTAGGGAGGCTCATCTCTCTAGCACTAGGAAGAGGGCCTTCTCTGTGTTCGCCCCGGCCCTGTGGAACCTTCTCCCAACGGAACTGCGCCTACAGGCAGAGCTCTTACCTTTCCGAAAAGGCTTAAAGACCTGGCTGGCGGAGCATGTATGGGGGCCCAGTAACACGGGATCCCACATAGGTTGGCTTATTTAAGGGACAGCCACCCCTCATGCTTTTGTTTTATTTGCTGCACCGTTTTAATCTTTTATAAATTTTAATGTTTTGAGATTTTAAATACTATTACCATATTAGATTTACTTGTGATTTTAAATTCATGTTGTAGGCCGCCCAGAGTCGGGTTTACCCGATTAGGGCGGGGTAGTAAATGTGAGTCAATAATAATAATAATAATAATTTTTGCTTATGCACGTTGGGGGCCCCCGTGGCCCGGGGGCCCTGTATAATTGGTACGGCAGATATGGTGGTAGCTACGCCCCTGGGCTGAATCTTCCACCACTGAAGCACTATACATTTTCAGACTCAGATAAATAAATAAACCCTGCCTTCTCCATTTGTACTTCACATTTGCCTGAAGAGTCATATACCACCTTTTGGGGAAAGACCTAGCTGAAGTAGGAATTGAACATTTCTGCTTTTTCTTTGTTGTCTACTATCATTTCCCCCTTCCCACTGAATAGCTGAGCCACTGTTTCTTTTCCCTGTCCATTGCAACACACATTCCTGAAGAATTCTTTTTTTGTGTGTGCTCTTAGCATCTCTTGCTCACATCAGCTCATTTTCAGGTTTGCCTTTCTAGTAAAGGTAAAGGTTGCCCTTGCTCAAAAGCCAGTCATATCTGACTCTAGGGTTCAGTGCTCATCTCTGTTTATAGCAAAAGAGCCAGCACTGTCTACATCTGCAGACATTTCTGTGGGCATGTGGCAGGCATGACTAGACACCAGAGTGCACAGAATGCTGTTTATCTTCCCACTGAAGTAGTACCTATTTATCTACTTGCAATTTCATGCTTTCGAACAGCTAGGCTGGCAGGAGCTGGGACAGAGCTGGGAGCTCACTCCACTGTGCCGCACTCGGGTCTCGAACTGCTGATCTGTTGACCTTCTGGTCATCAAGTGCAGCATCTTAACTACTAAGCCATCACAATCCCTTGCCTTCCTATCACCATCTCAATTCATGGCTTACCTACACTCTTCTTTTTTAGCCTGACTTTCCTTCCACTTCCTATGTGTCCTTTTTTGTTTTTCGCTCCTCTGTGAGCTTTTTGTGGACCACATTTTTTTGCTGTCTTCCACCTTTATTTCATTAAAAACAAACCCTTTTTAACTCCATGACTAGTGCATGTTCTTTCTCCCCACTTTCAATAGCTCATGGTTTCACCAGCCTTCATACAGCATTCTAAACCTTACGCCATGCTGGCTTTCAACCTCCAAATGGTGTAATTACAGGCCTTAAGGAAAGCTACACTGGGGAAGACTACAGGTATATAATGCTACAACAGATGGAGATGAAGACAGAGTTGCAGCCAAGCGTCCCTCTGACTTCATCACCAAATAGAAAACATATTAAACATGACAAGAAATTCATAATGTAAGGAAATCAGTTGGGCACTGCAAAAAGATGATTAGGGACATAGGGATAGAACAGATGGCCCAATGGAGAGAGAAAGACAGTGGAGATGAAGTCAAAAGATAGGAAAACTAGGTCCCAGAAATATGGCAGATGGAAAGATGAAGTGCAAGATGTTGAGAGTGGAGAGGTTATTTTACAGCTTAAAAAGTGGTAGGAACATTTCTGAGTCTATTAGTTGGTAGTGTTGTTTCAAAAGAAGAATAACAGCATAAGAAGAACAAATAGAGCCCCAGTTCAAGATGGGCTGCATGTATTGGGAAATGCTAATACAATATTTATCAGACCTGCTGAAATCATCTGAAATCAAGAAGACCTGAAATTGGAGGATTTGACCAAGAAGAAGAAGAAGAAAAGAGAAACAAGAAACAAGAATTCATTGCAGTGCTTGTAAGGAAACCTGGAACAACTACTATAATAATTTGCCAGTGGAATGTCATGTGTTTGCAATTTGATAATAATGAAACACAGTGTTTTTGTTTTATTGTTGTTTTTTTAAAAGACAAATTGGAGTGTGTAGCAAAGCACACCAAAAATCCTGAACATTTATTCAGGAACTTCTCCTGTGTTTTTAGACCAGGGGTGGGCAACCTACAGCCCGCTGGCTGGAACCGGCCTGCAGTGCCAAATCATTCAGCCCATGACAATGATGCTGGTGGACAGCCACGGATGCATTTTATGGCAGTGCTTACAGCAGGGGGAACCACCAGTCCAGCCCACTCATCTATCTGAGGGAGCGTGACCCGTCTCCTGACTTCTAAAGATTGGCAACCACTGACCATTGGACCATTTAACTAAGCATTCGTTGCACCAGTCTACTTCCTTAAAATGGGCTTGCTGGGGATGATGGGAGATGTAGTCTAGCAAAACTTAAGGGAGGTTGGTCTGCAATGATCTTTGTGAAATCAGCAAGCCTGCAGCTCTCCCAGAATTTCAGATGGGAGTCTTTGTTGGAAAGGCTAGGAAAGGAACCTACAAAAGATCAACTCCATTGGGCAAGTGTGAAAGTTGCTAGATTGTGGGAGAACCTTTGCCCCAATAACTTATTATTCAGTGTTGATCCTGGTCTCTTAAAGTTGCATACTCTATTCTGGATTGGGCTGCTCCTTGAGGGTTTACTCTTGGTGTGGTATGAAAATGTGGACAAGAGTTTTGAGGATGAAAGCCATCTCTGATTTTAGCAGTCTGGATCAAGCTGCCCTTCTGACTCAGACCTAAAAAGCACTGTGAGTGAATGAGCTTGGTCCACAGAGAGGTCATACCTTTCTTTTCCATTGGCCTTGCCTGTCAATGACGGGCAATGACAGTTCCTTTTTCCAGGGCATATGCAACCCATCATTTTTTCTTGGACCAGGAGGTATAATGGACTAAGAATGGTGGGAAAGAATGCCTGTGGAGAAACTACCAGAAAACATTTAGACTTTGGCCTTTCACTTCTCTACGAAAGCCACTTCGTCACAGTTTAGCTCACAATCTTTGAATTTGAGATTGAGATGTCATCCTTCCCACCCCTACGCTTGAAAGGAAACCAGACTGAAAAATGGGAGAATCATTCATTTAGGCATGGAGCACCAGTCTGGCCAGATTATCCTGCTATGGTCATAGAGTAAACTAGTTAACTAACCTGACCACCCTGGAGTGGCAAAGTCCACAGGTAAGGGTGATGGTCCCCAAGTGGATTAAATCCCACTTGAATCCATCTTGATGGAGAGCAGCAGCTTCATCAATACTGGCCTGGGGCTGATGAGGACGTTGCATGCCAGAAAGTGATTCACATAACTGGATCAGTGGTTTCAAGGGTCATGCTGCAATGTGGAAAGCAAATGAAAGGCTACCACATTATATTCTCGGGGCAGTCTTCCCGGCTGATTACCATGAGAATCACCTGTACAGTATTTGGATTTGGATATGGAATCAGCAGCAGCAGCAGTCATGGAGCATTTCCAGGTTGAGCAAGGCTGTTGGAATTCTTACTAAGCAAATGCATCTGTTATGCTATGGAAATACATTTTACATAGAAGAGCTCTTGCGATGCAATGGTCAAACTGCAGTCAAAACCCTGCTCATGATCTGAGTTCAATCCTGACAGGTTGAGATTGACTCAGCTTGAGGCTCACTCAGCCTTCCAGCCTTCCAAGGTCAGTAAAATGAGTGCCCAGCTTGTTGTCGGCAAAATATTAATTACCTTATGAACCTCCCAAATAATGTTCTAAGTGTTATGGAGTAGTACATGTGTAATCATTGTTGCTATTCTACGCTTAACTGTTCACAGCTTATCCTATTTCTATAGTTCCTGAAGAAGGCCATATAGCTCATTTGAGTAGAAAATACTGGTAAAAAAAGACAACAGGGCCAATATGATACTTATTTGTTTGAGTCCAAATCCCATCCAAAGCCTATGGCATGGCATCCCGGAACATTTCAATGTGAAAAATGAGTTTTCCTAATCTAGTTTGTGGTACAGTCAGACCTGGCACAGTTTGGATGCTTTGAAAATGGGGTGGTTTACTTTGTTTCTCAGCAACCACATGAAGGTCTGCCAATGGAAAATCAGCCCTATTTTCACCTTTTTGATACTGTGGCAGGGGCTCTTTTTTTTTTAATTGAGTGAAACTAGGTCTGCTCCATTTTGGTTCAATTCCAGCATGTGAGATCATTGGTATCAAACCAAAACAGACCCTCCCTAGTGGCAGTGTGCTTTTTAAAAACCAGCCTTTTCCTGATGAAGATGATGTGGGGGAGGAAATTTCCCTCCCCCTTTTAAACTCTAGCATTGAATCCCTTGAGTAGTAAGCCAAGTCAGTGCCACCTGTAATTTTTTTTAAAGTAGCAGCTTCCTGCTCTCTTATAGAGTGGGCAACAGGATGTGATATGGAAGAGGAATTTTTCTGTCCCTCCTTTCTCTTTAATGGGTACATCTGGCTAAATAGGATTATTTGGTATATGGTGTAGTTTCCTGACCTGAAACCATCCCATCCTTGTGTGTAGATGCAAGGATCACACTCAATAGCATACCCACACACTCTGAACAAATTGGCTATTATTTGCACCTTTAGTTTTGCTTTTAGTTCAGATTTTGCCTCTCTTTGACTGTCATTTGGCCTCCATCCAAACTCCATCCAGTTTACCATTCCCCTCTTTTAAGGTAATTTTGGGACTGTGCAGTTCACATGTTGAAAGGTGATTCAAACTCCCACCCTTTGCTCCGCCTAACTCACTGATGTAGTATACTACATCACATCATTCATGTGTCTCTTGCTGGTGCTCTTCAGGGTCATAAAGATTTTTTTTCTCTGCCCAGTGTCATATTCTGCCTTCCAAGTCTTTCATCTGCCCTGAGATTCTATAGCAGAGATTGGGAAACATTCCTTTAGACAGAATATAATCTCAAGATTTTAAAAACCTGATGGTCCAGATTTATATAGTGGTGGGATTCAATTTTTTTTACTATCTACTCTGTGGGTGTGGTATGGTGGGCAGTGGCGTCGCGCAGTCTTCAGCTGCCTGGGGCGAAAAGCAAACTCGCCGCCCCCCCCCCAGCTCGCCGCAGCCGCCACCCCTCCCCCTCCCAAGGCAGAAGGCGCCCCCCTGCTGACTAGCGGCACGCGCGCGATTGCGCGCGCGCCACACACACCTCCGGCCGCTCGCCCGCCAGGGGCCGTCCGCCACCACCCACCCCCGACGAGCGCACCTCCGGCTGGCCGTCGGGGGCTCTCCGCGCGCCGCCTGCCGCTGGCAGCGGCTTTCAGGGGGCGGCAAATAATGTCCCCTCCCCACCCTTTTGCTGGCGAGCGTCCTGCGTGCGCTTCGCCGCTTGCAGGCGAGGAGGAGAAAAAGGGGGTTTTTTAAAGGCAGACAATTCAAGGAGGGACCCGCCCCGCCCGGCTGGCCGTCGGAGGCTCTCCTGGAGGGCGGCCCGCGTGCGCGCGCGCGCGCGCTGCCCACCTCCTCCTGCCCAGCCAGCCGCCAGGGGCTCCCCGCCACGGCGCCACCCACCCCAGACGAGCGCCCCGTCTCACAGCAAGTTGGGTGGGTGGCTGGGCGGGCGGAGGCGAGCAGCGTGCGCGCGCACGCGGGCCGCCCTCCAGGAGAGCCCCTGACGGCTAGCCGGGCCCCCTCTTTGAATTGTCCGCCTAAAAAAAAAACCTTTTTCTCCTCCTCGCCTGCAAGCGGCGAAGCGCACGCGGGGCGCTCGCCAGCAAAAGGGTGGGGAGGGGACATTTTGCCGCCCCCTGAAAGCCGCTGCCCGGGGCATCCGCCCCCCCCGCCCCCCCCCCACGCTACGCCACTGATGGTGGGTATGGCAAGGGGGAAAGCCCTATGTTGCATCGGAATTAGAACTACTTTATTTCAAAACTTGGATGGTCAGGGCCAGCCAGAATTTCTGCTACCATTTATGGTGAACTGGTCCAAACCTGCTGAATCCCACCACTGGTCCAACCTATGCTCCCATGTTCGTATATTCTGCTTTCCACAGGGACAAACTACATGTCTCTGGGCAACTGGCAATCAAGGCACAAAGGCCACATCCCCCTCTTTCCATTCTCCCCACTCTGTTGTCTCCCAAAAAATGGCATTTGTTGACATACTGCCTCTAAACACAGATATCATTACATAGACCCATCTTTCATCAAGGAACTGAATAATCCCCTTTGAAATCCCTCTAAGTGACTTCTCTCCCGACAGCAAATTTCATGAATTACTTATGTGTTGTGAGTGACACACTTCCTTTTCTGTTTTGGGATCCACTACACAACTTATTTACCACAATTTCTAGTATTATGGAGGAGGGAGGGAGAGGCAGAAGGAATCTCCTAACTTTTGGGGGCAATCTGGAGGTTGTGGTTCAAAACTACGGTTCTGCTTAGTTCAGTTACTCTGCATGTTGACACTACATTTCTAATCAAAATCCAATCATTTATAGATACCCAAAGCAGACAAAACCTACATAGTGCTGTTATTGGATGTGTTTAATGGCTTCCAACATAGAATTTGGCAAAGTTCCTCTCTCTCTCTCTCTCTCTCTCTTTTAGCAGAAATGGAGGTTGTAGTCCAAAAAAGAAACCTTGTCAAACTCTGATATGACAGAAAGACTACTTCATTGAAATTCTTCTTAGATTCTTCTACACCCAGGTCTAGGCACATGGAACTGGGCTAATGGAATCAGACTGCCACACAAGCAGCTTAGCCAGACTTCCTCTTCCTCAAACTACACAGGAGGTCAAGGGCCCTGGAACAGGCTGTGGTTCAACTGGAGAGTCAATCCCAAGGTGTTTTGTGACCTGAGATAAAGTACTGTAATAATTGGCAATCTTCGTCCTTGATCATCCAAGTCGAACTGGTTAGTATCTTGTACCACCCAAGTTATTTTGACAGAAAATCTCACAAACACCTCTCACCCTCCTCGACAGGATACACTACTAACAAAGGTAGTAACTAACATTGTGTTGCTTTCCCATGAGACACAGAAATGACTGCCTGAGGGAGCTGCATCTTAACTTAATGGTGATGCTGACTTTGTATGGAAGGCAAAAGACTTTCAACCACTGAAATATCTCAGAGGCATCTTTCACTCATGCCAAATGCCTCCACCAATATTTTTGGGATTCTCCCTTCCCCCCTCAGTCCCCACGCCTGCACCATAAGCTACAGCCTTCTACAGAATCATCTTCTCATCTTCTAGGGACCTGGAATAACTGCTGGGGTAACAAAGTTCCCCTTAGTTGCACTCATCTAAATTTGGATCCCACTCATTTTGTGGTATTATTAAAAGCAATGAGACCAAATGGTCCTGAAATAAACTGCTTTGCAATTTAATCTTGAATACAGTTGCCAACAGGGCTTTGGACGTTGTTGGGTATCTCTCCACACTGTACAGGTCACCTTGGGGTCTACAGAAAGAGCCTCATCAAAGATTGTGGTATTTATTTAACCACAATCAGGTGTACCCTGGCTTCATTTTGGCAGTTTCACCTCTGGTCTAGACATGGAGGAAGAAGGTCATCTTGTGAAAATCTCTCATTTATTGCCCTCAGACAGAAATCTGAAATAGACCTGATCTCAGTTCCAAGTGGGAATACCAGCCCTCTACGTCATATCAGGTGTTGCTAGGAAGAAGTTAATAAAGTTTTTTTGCTGCATTTCTAATATCAACAGTGCAATCCTACCTCTGCAAAATAAAGTTCTGCTGAGATCAATGGGACTTATTGCAGGGTAATGAACACTAGGGACTGTGGTGGCTCTAGTGGTTAAGACACTGAACTTGAAGACTGGAATGTTGGAGTTCGATTGCACGATGGAGTGAGCTCTCGACTCTGTCCCAGTTCCTGCCAACCTAGCAGTTCTTTTTAAAATATATATATATTTATAATTTTCTGACAGAAGAATAACAAAACAACAGTACAACAAATACAAAAAATCGCAGCTTGAATTACAGATCAATTTTGATTACATTCTTCTTAAAAAATACTTTAACTAAAAAAAAATACATAAATCATACATATAAACCACCCATGTGCTATATACATTGTCCAGGAATTACAGCGATTCATTTTCCCCAAAAGTTAGCTTGTTCTGGTACAGGTTTAATTCCTTTATTTTTAACCATCACATATTCAACAAAACTTTTCCAAATTCTCCAGAATCTATTTTCATGAACTATGCCTTTTCTAAGATTCAGCTCCCATGTTAGTTTATCATTGAGTGCTAATGGCCACATTTCTTTATACCAATCTTCTATTTTTATCATTAACTCACTCTTTCATTTCTTTGCAATACATTGTCTAGCTGTTGACATCATTATGATCAATAATTCCTTATCATCATTACACATTGTGGATTTATCCAAATTTGTTAATAGGACTGGTTCCGGCCCCAATTCGAGTCTCCGTCCAAACATATTTTTAATTTCTTTTTCTATTTCTCCCCAAAATCCTTTCAGTTTATTACAGTTCCACCACATATGTACGTATGTCCCCGTTGATTGCTTACATTTCCAACAAACATTGCTTATCTTATTATCTATTTGGTGTAACTTAACTGGGGTCAGATACCAGCGCCATAACAATTTATAATTGTGCTCTTTAACCCGCACTGACATGGTTTTCATAATTCTTCTTCTCCAAATTTCTTGCCATTTTTTCCCTGAAATTGTTATATTTAATTCTTGTTCCCAGTTATTTTTTAAAATTTCTTGTATATTTCCTTTTTTGTTTAAAATTTTATATAACTTGCTAATAATCCCTTTAATACCCATCTTACCTTTTCTAATCTGGACTAACATTTCCTCAAAAACTGTCAGATCTCTTTCTAAGCTTCTTTCATATATAATGTTTTTATTCCATTTATTTATCTGAAAGATCTGGAACCAATTTAGTTTCATCTGTAAAAAGAGTTCTTTTCTTTCATCACTTTCTTTACATATTTTAGCCCAGTCCTTGAGCAATAAAGCTTTTTTATCTATTAGCATAGACTTAATTCTTCCATCTATTCTTATTGGGAAATTGTTGAAGTCCCCTGTTTCTAAAACTGGCGAAATACCCGGTGCCATATTTTTTTTTACCCTATTCCATTCCTCCATAGTTATCTTTAGGAATTTATTTTGTATACCTTTTTTACCTATTTTATTACCTTCTTTACTTAAAAATATTGCCTTACCCATTTGAGATATTTCCTTCATCTCAATTCTTTCCCAGATAGCTTCTTCTTTCATTAGTATTTTAATAACATTCCTAATTTGAAAAGCTTTATAGTAATTTTGTATATTCGGTAAGCCTAATCCCCCCTCTTTTTGAGGTAAATACCACAGTGCCTTAACAATCCTTGGCCTGTAAATTCCGTTACAAAATTTGTTTATCATGTTCTGATATTCCTGAAGTTCTTTAACACTATGTTTAATTGGTAAAGCATCAAATAGAAAATTCAATCTAGGTAATAACATCATTTTTGAAAGAGCTATTCTACCAAACCAAGACAAATTCAGGGTTTTATAATATGTTATTTTCCTCTCCATTTCTTTCTTCACCTTTCCATAATTTAATTTTTTGAGGTCTCCAAATTTCCCTGTTATTATTATTCCTAAATATCTTAATGAACTTTTAACTTGAAATGTAAATCCTGTCCTAATTCTGTCTTGTTCGTTTATTTCTCCATTACAAAATATCATCTCTGATTTTTCCCAGTTTACTTTCAAACCTGTAATTTCTTCAAAAATCTTTAAGTGCTGACAAATTTTGCCTAATGTCTGAATTGGTTGTTTGACTATTAATAACGTGTCATATGCATATAGATTTATTTTATTACCTTCTAAGCCAATTATTTCCTTATCTTGACGAATGGCATTGGCCAAAAATTCCATCGCCAATGTAAATATCACTGGGGATAATGGACATCCTTGCCTTGTTCCTGCTTCTAATCTTATTTCCTCTGTATATTCCTCATTTACCTTGACTCTTGCGACTCCTTGCTGATATAATTTGGCTATTACTCCTTGAAATTTATTTCTGAATCCGTATAAACTTATCATTTCCTGTATTGTCCCCCATTGTAACGAATCAAACGCCTTGAATATATCCAATGATAAAAATCCATTTTTTTCTTTTTTACATTCTGCTAAATCCATTAGATTCAAAACCTTCCTAATTAAATCTACCATATATCTGTTTTTCAAAAAACCTGCCTGATCTTTGTTTATATAGTCCCCTATAAATCTATTCATTCTATCTGCCAATATCATTGTAAAGATTTTTGCATCTTGATTTATTAAGGAAATTGGCCTATATGATTCAATTTTTTCTACGTCTTTCCCTGGTTTTGGTATTAAGGTTATTATTGTTCTATTCCATGATTTTGGTATCGTCTCTCCCCTCCCCCGCCCCCAGTATTCTATTAATGGAGCTTCCCTACCACTATTTCTTTAAAATCTGTAGAATTCTGCTGGTAGTCCATCCTCACCCGGGGCCTTATCCAATTTTAATCTTCCTATCACTTCCCTAATTTCTTTTTCTGATATTTCTTTTTCCATTATATTCTTATGTTCTTCCGCTATCTTTTTGATCCATTGTTTTTCAAACTGTATTTTGAGTTTATTTAGGGTTACGTTTTTTTCTGAATATAGCTCACTGTAACCTAGCAGTTCTAATGCAAGAAATTGCAAGGACTGTAGATAAAAAGGGACCACTTCGGTGAGAAGGTAAACAGCATTCCATGTGCTCCAGTGTTGAGGCATACCTGCCACATGACCATGGAAACATCTGCATATGCAGACAGCACTGGCTCTTTGGCTATAAATAGAGATGAGTACTGAACCCTGGAGTCGTAGACGAGGTTGACCTTTAATGAACACAAACTTTAATGACCCACAAACCCTATCATCCCTGATTCTGCTGAGAAAGGATGGTGGCAGGTGCAGCTGAGTATTCAGGGAGTCCCCATCCCCACCCCAAGTATGGAGAACCTTTAGATTTGCAACACAAAAATAGCTGAAAATGATAGACAAAACACCATAAACAGAAGTAACCATCTATTTAAGGTGGTGATTCCTTAATGTAGGTCTTCAAATGAAGCCCAAGATGTTATATCCAGCTGTTCCTCCAGCTTTGCTGGATGAAGCTTCCTGTTGTCACCAGCCAGCAATAGCTACTGGCCTTGAGAGTTGTCAATAAGAGGGGTTGAAGAAATGAGATACCTGCTTCCCATCAACAGAGTCAGAAAAGTTATTTTTGGGGACTGCAACACTCAAGATCCCTCCCCTTTCCATCCTGGGTTGAGGAAATTCCAGTGGCTGTAGCCTTAAAACATGAACATCCCCAACTTCTGCACATCTCCAAGGCTGCTTAATATCCCAGTGCAACCCCAGTCAGCATCACTCAAGCTCTGAGATAGTGAAAGAGGAGAGCTGAAGAAGGAAAGGAAAATTTCTCTTTGGCATTGACTCAGAGTTACATCTTTCAACAGAGACCACCAACTTGAAGCAGGAGCCTACTCTGATGGGTCTAGCTGAAGGACCAAGAAAGCAGGTGACCCAACCCCACCATCTCCATGGTCCCTTCCCACACTTTCCCCCTCTGATTTGGGCATCCAGACACCTCAAAACGCTTGGCTAGCCTTCACTTCAGGCATAATGTTAGCTGATGGTGGCTATGGCTTCAAAAACAATCCTTCCTTCTCCTCTCCACCTGTGGCTTGCAACTTGCAGCTTGACGCCAAGATGCTAAGTCAAGGGTTGAACAGAAGATGTGTGTTTGTGTGTGAGAGAGTGTGAGCAAGCGTGCTTCTGAGTGTGGAAAGCTGGGACAGGGATGGGAGAGAGAGAGGGAAACCAACCTCCCTCCTTCAGTCCCACATGCTTTCTTTGCTATTGAGTTGCAACTTACTGATTTTAGACGGCTGGGCAGAACTGAACCCACGGATGAGAAAACAAACAGTTCAAAGAAACTGGCTTCCCCTTCCAAACATTCCAAACATTTCCAGGATTCCAGAATGTAAAATAATCCATATGATTTCTGCGGATCTGTTTCCCTGGAAAGAAGAATTGATGCGGTTGGGGAGGGGAGAGAAGAGTAAGGATGCACACACAACTCAAGTTCTTCTAGTCCAGGAGTGCTCAACCTGTGAGCCAGATCCAGCCACTGATGCCAATTCATCCGGCTCACACCACCCTCGTCACTCCTGGGAGTGATGAGGGTGGTGTAGGTGGGATGAATTGATGTTGGGGGCTGGATCTGGCTCATGGGCCATGGATTTAAGCAGAGAAAATGGCAGGTTAAAATCTATCTCATCCTGTTACAAAACCTTTTACTTCAGCTTCGGGTGGGAGAAACCAGGTGACCGGGCCTCTGAACCCCACCACCAGCCTGCTGAATTACGTGACCGGCCCAGCCTGAAAAATTTGGGCACCCTTGTTCTAGACTTTAAGATCAGCTTTCCCCTCTGATTCCCACCCCTAATTACAAAATCCTAGTGTTTTAAACCTAGACCTAGACCATCCACGCCATTCCCTGAGTTGAAAATGAGCGATGAATGAAACTGACTAGACAAGGACAGATGAAATTCATTAGTAAGGCCACAGGAAGGAACTTTCGCAGTGATCTCAGATCATCAGCTCTATGGTGGGGCGGAAAAAGGTTTCCCTTGCTCGGAAGCCAGTCGTATCCGACTCTAGGGTTCAGTGTTCATCTCTGTTTCAAAGCCGAAGAGCCAGTGCTGTCTGCTTCTGCAGACGTTTCTGCGGTCATGTGGCAGGCAGGACTAAACTCCGGAGCGCACGGAACGCTGTTTACCTTCCCACCGAAGTGCTCCTTATTTATCTACTTGCAATTTCTTGCTTTCGAACTGCTCGGTTGGCAGGAGCTGGGACAAAGACGGGAGCTTATTCGTCCTGCAGTACTCGGGAATCAATTGCTGACCTCCCGGCTTCCAGTCAGCGTCTTTTTTGAGCGGGGAAAAGCGTAAAAAGAGAAAAGGACAGTGGAAGGGGGAGGGATGTGTAAAAGACGGGGTCGCTTACTTGTGCTTCCCGACGGGTTTCCCCGGTGTGAGTTGAGGACTCGATCCCGAGGTGTAGAGGTTGTATCGGTTGCCGTACGACATCGGCACGGGATGGCGATAGAAGGTCCCTTTGGCATCGGCGAGGCAAACCAGCGCCCCGAGGCAGAGCAAAGAGATGGACGCGCAAGAGAAAGCTTTCCCGGCGGAGACTCCCCTGGCCCGGGTCATGGTCCGCGTGGAGCGCGAGCGAGATCCACCGCCCGCGCAGGCTGCCTGCCTCGCCCGATCCCCCACGAGCGGCAGAGGAAGGACTGGTGGCGGCCGCCGCCCGGTGAGCCACACGATGAAGGTGGGGAGGGAAGCAGGAGATGCCGCGCGCTTCCTTCCCTTCAAACGCCTTGGCAAACGCCTTCCCAAGAAAATCCGCACACGAGGCGCAGGCGAGCGAGACCCAAACCCAGGGCGAAGAAGCGGCGCTCTCCTTGCTCAATCTTGGCGCTTGGATCCCCCGACGCAAGTCTCTTTTGTACCTTTTCTTGCTCTTCGCTCGGCTTCAGGCAGCGCCGGCTCTCCTAGCAAGGCAGGGGGAAGAGGCGGGCCGGGCTCCTCTTGGATTAGCATAATATACTATCCCTCTCCTCCTCCTGCCGCCTGGCCTTTGAAATACTCACCCCTACCAATCAGGGGAGAATCCCCTCCATCCCCCCCCCCAAAAAAAACCAGGCAGCTACAAATAAATGCTTAAAAAAAGAAAGGGGGAGGAGGAAGAGGAGGGGAAAGAAACAAAAGTAGGGATGGGTGAGGCAGACCAGAGGTGAAGAGGCAGGGGAAGAGAGACCGTCAGTTAGAAAGAGAGAGAGACGGACGAGGATGCCTGCTTTGAAAATGCCAACTTCAAGGAACGTTGGCTTGAGAGTTATCAGGACTCTCTAATGTCCTGATTTGCAACATCTGATCTGTATAGCCCACATGGCAGTCATGTGCTACCGCCGCACCAATTTCCCAGGAACTCTCAGAGAACTGGAATCATGGATGGTGAAGTTCTTATAGGAGAAAAATACATGGAAAACTGTTACCTTTCCCTCTAAAGTGGCACCTATTTATCTACTTGCAACTTCTTCCTTTTGCCTGCTAGGTTGGCAAGAGCTGGGATAGATGATGGGAGCTCACTCCATAATGCAGCACTCTGGTATCGAACTGCTGACCTGCCGACCTTCTAGTTGTCAAGTTCAGCATCTTAACTGCTAAGCCACTGCAGATCCCAAAGACACAATAGTCTGCTTTAAAACAAGATTTGTTCCAGTATGTCTTAAGCTAAGCAGCTAATATGGGAGAAGGAATGCTCTCTTGTGTCTAATGACCACCTAGCCAGGTAACTCCCCGAGCCACCTTGAGTCTTTCCTGCTTTCCTGGTCTAGCCTATTTCACAGGGCTGTAATGAGGCTGACATGGGTTGAGGAGAACCAGGTACACTGTCCTACATTCAGTGGCGGGAAAGCAGGCTATAAATACAACAAATGATAAATACAACAAATGACACATGCCCTTGCAAGCAGACCATGGCGGTTGTATCTGACTCCAGGGGTGGTGCTCATCTCTGTTTACAAAGAGCCAGCACTGTCTGCATCTGCAGATGTTTCTGTAGTCACGTGGCAGGCAAGACTTGATGCTGAAAGACACAAAAAGCTGTTACCTTCTCTGCCAACGCAGTACCTATTTATCTATTTGCAATTTCTTCCTTTCAAACTGCTAGGTTGGCAGGAGCTGAGACAGGTGACAGGCACTCACTCCATCTTGCTGCACTTGATCTTGAACTGCTGACCTGCTGACCTTCCAGTTGTCAAGCTCAGTATCCTAACCACTGAGGAATGGCTCAGAGCTGCTTACTGTAAAAATCTCAAAAAACTGGATCCATCTGGGAACGTCCACATACTTTCAAATAAAATCATGTAAATTGTCTCAAACTCTGAGGTCATCCTCCAATAAAATACAGCAGTTCTTAAGACACTTTGGTTGAAAGATGTAGCCTAGATTAAAATATATGTTACTAATATTGATAAGCAGGACTTAGAAAAGTTATCCTCTTCTTTTAAAATCGCAGTTCTAAGCATTCCCCAGAACATGGCTACTAGATTCTGAAAGTTGTTCTGGGCATCATTCTTCAAAAAATTAACTTTTCCAAGTTCTGTGCCAGAATTATTGCCAAGTAGCTCTAACATGTTTGGCATTCTACAGTCTTTTTCAGGCCTGCCTGTACAAGGTTCATGTGTGCCAACAGTTGAGTTGTGAAAAGTAGCATCGTAAAGAAAAGAACGTGTTTGGCCATGCAATGGTTTATACACCCACACTAACCTGGGGAATGATCATGTAGTCTGCTATGAAAAGTATAGGGATTAAAATTAACTGTGCTAGATTATCCAAAGGACCTATTATTTAGCAGTTTAGCACCCTTTTTACAACAGCATATTGTCAGAGGTTTCCAAGCAAGCCAATTATGATACCCAACCCTCCTTGTCCTTGATTGATACTCTCTCTGTATGAACAGCCTTCAGTTGGATAGCTGTATTGGATGTGATTAGGCAGAGAAAAGGCTCACATTTTGGGCCACTTTAAGTGCTATCCTGTGCCAGCTACATATACAAGATCCTGAATGATCCCAACCATGTTCTGTGCTCAGCCTGGAACTTTTTGATCCAGGAGGGCTAATGTATTTTGAAGCTGGTCTGGAGTGATTCCTGTAGAAATAGAAGGGTCACTTGAAGTAAGATCACTCTACCAAGGTGACTCTTTCCAGCACGATTAGATGTAAACTTTTCTAGCCACCTGATCCCACACTCAATCTGTTGTAGCAAAAGCAACAAGGAGACTTGCACTACTCTAAAGACTGCCCCGAGTTTAATTTGGAATTTATTCTTATAGACTTTAATCCACTTCTTCAGATGCACAGAGTATAGCCATCTACTGGATGCTTTCTATGACAGCTGATTACATCTATCAGCGGTAGCAGTCTATTGTGACTATGCTCCCCGTGTCAAATAAAAATGGCATGTAGAAGCATCCCATGGTTATAGGAATATCATATTTGATGGACATCTGCTTTTTTCAACATATTTCTTATGGTTATTAATGGGAGATAAGGGCATATGCATACGCAAGAATAATATCATGTCGTAAATTGGAGACAATGGCCATCAAGACACCTCTAAAATATTTCAGACAGAGGGACATGAGAAATTGCCTTATATCTGTCTATTTGTTTATCTATCTCAATAGGAAGGCAAGAGAACACTAGACAAGTCAGATTCTACATCGAGTGTAAAATGTGGTGGACAGATTGTTGCCTTTGAGATCACATCACACCAGCCTTGAGTTAACTGCATCGGCTTCCCAGCTCAATACAAGGTGCCAGATTTTATCTATAAAATCCTAAACTGCTGGAGGCCAGGATATCTGAATTACTATTTTCTCTCATACATCTCAATTCCCAAAGCTTGAGACTGTCAACCAAAGCCTGGTGTTCCTTCCAGGCAGGACATTCTCTGTAGCATTGCTCTGACTGTGGAACCCCTTTCCAAGGGAAGTTAGTCTGGCCCCATCTCTGTTGAACTTCCAGCTGGCAGCTAGAACAATGTATGAAGGTCTATTGGATTGATTTTTTGAACCTATCTTTTGGAGAAGTGGGTTGAATATCTTTTTAATTGTTTTTTAAAGGTTTAAATCTATTTTTGAATGATGTCAATTTGTTTTTAATCTTTTCAATCTATTCTTATTTTTATTTGTACTTTTTTTTGCTACTCTGACTGATAGTAGCCCTCCCAGGGCATCAGTCAGCAGTATGTCGTATCCCCTGTTTCACAAGCCTGCCACCCACAACACCAACAGCGATCTTCTGCTTGCAAAATATGTGCTGGATCACAAAGTCATCAGCAATCTTAACAGAACCAGGTGTAGTGTTAATGCATGCAAGATTGCTACTATCCCAACACCTCTGAAGTTTGCATGCAAGAACAGCCAAGTCCCATCTTGCTTTGCAGGTTTTCAAAGCGATCTTTAGGTAGAGTCTATGTCAGGATATCTGCTGTCATCTCTGCAGTGGGACAGTAGATCATTTGGATGGTCTGTCTTTCAATAAGATAATACACCAGAAATTAGGTAAATATAAAGGTTGCCCTTGCTAGAAAGCCAGTAGTATCTGACTCTAGGGTGTGGTGCTAATCTCCATTTTACAACCAAAGAGCCAGTGTTGTCTGTATCTTCAGACATTTCCATGGACATGTGGTAGGTATGACTAGATGCCAGAATGCTGCTAACTTTCCCACCAAAGCAGCACCTAATTATCTACTTGCAACTTCTTGCTTTTGAACTTTTAGGTTGGCAGGAGCTGGGACAGAGACAGCTCACTCCATCATGTAGCACTCTGCTCTCAAACTGCTGACATGCTGACCTTCCAGTCATCAAGTTCAGCATCTTAACTACTAAGCCATCACAGTCCTTACACCAGAGATTACCTCATGCCAATATGTTTGGTATGCACATTCATTTTCTCAGTTTGTGAGAATCTGGATGGTGATCATCTCTTCATCTAACTGAAGTCCTTTAGTGGCTTCTCTAGCTATAGCAACTCTCTACAGACAAGGAGGCAGTACACCTTTGTTCCTCGTCATCTCTCTATCTCTATCCCCTTCGACTTAATGCTGAAGGACAATTACATTAAGGTGTAAATCTCCCTCCCACTGATAACCAATGTTAATACATGCAAGTCCAGCTAAATTTAGCAGAACTTACTCCCAGATAAGGAGTACAGATTTAACTTGTTGTTTACACTCCTGAGGTTGCATCTAAAGTTGATTGTAGGTGTTTAGAAGGCAGTCATGCCTACACTACAAAATTTCAAGGAATCCTTTACAAACATTCTAATCACCACTGGCATCTCCACTAAATGTTCTGTGGACAGCTGCAGGGGCTGTTGGGGGGTATTTTGATAAGTGCCTGTATATTATCACATCCTTTGTCCAGCAGGGGTCTCTCCATATCACCAGAAAGGTGAGTACAGTAATACCTCATATAACATTAGTATCGAATAACACTAAAATCGCATAACATTAAGGAATCTGGGGGGAAGAATTGCATCAGATAACATTAAGATCCTATGGGATGCTTCAGATAACAACTGCTAAAGCCTGTGTGGTTACAATGTATCTCTATGGATCCCATAGGATTTTAACATGCATCAGATAACACTAAAAATCATATAACACCAAGACTTGTGGAACCAGGTTTTAGTGTTATATGAGGTTTTACTGTATTATAAAAACAACAACAGGCACACTGGATCTAGTCAAGAAGGCATCCTATTGAAATACAGTACAGTACTCTTAAGTCTTCCAAAAAGCAAGATGAGATACAATATGGACATGCAAGACCATTATTAGAAGTGAAAGAAAAAGTATTCATTACAAGACATTCCCAGCGCATTTAAGAAAAGCCATACACAGAAAATATTTCCACACTGGAATCAGAATAAAACTGATATGTAAACAGTCATAATCTTATAATTTTAATGGATTTTGACTGTGTCCATCAGTAATGTTATGAGGCAATGTGCTGTAAGGTAAAGGTCACCCTTTCTCAAAAGCCAGACGTATCCGACTTTAGGGTATGGTGCTCATCTCCATTTAAAACCAAATGACTAGGCATGACTAGGCGCCAGAGAACACGGAACACTGTTATCTTCCCACCAAAGCTGTACCTATTCATCCACTTGCAATTTCTTGCTTTATAACTGCTAGTTTGACAGGAACTGAGACAGAAATGGGAGCTCACTCCATCATACAGCACTTGGTTCTTGAACTGCTGACCTGCCAATCTTCCAGTCACCATGTTCAGCATCTTAAACACTAAGCCACCACAGTCCCTCCAATGTGTTGTAGACAACTACCGGTATATTTTATCACTTTTACCAAGGGTTGCATGCTATAAAAACCTGCAGGGATTATGTTTCAAGTTTGGGTTTTCTGGGGTGTGCTTGCCTGAAGAGACTAGCTAGAATACAGGAGATTCTGGGATTCTGGAAGGTCAGAGTCGAAAATGTAACATTTCCACCTTTGGCTGTTTGGGGGGAAAATTTGTATCGGGTAAAGAAATTATCATTGGTGAGGAAATGAGATTAAAGTGTGTGAGGGCGGTGACATTACATTTCCATGCAAATAAAACAGAAATAGCTACATAGGTTTGAAAGAAATAATGAAAAAACACTGCTCCAAGGGCAGTTTAAGAATACTGTATGATTTCCAGCACCAAATGAAGAATACAAGTTTTGCAGTTTTCTGAGGCTTTGTGTTGGATTAAAGCATTCCCTGAAAGAGGGACTAAAACAGATCAAGTGATTGGCTACCTGTCAAGCCAAGCTGCTGAATTTCAACAGAACTATGAACTGAACTGCTGTGTTTTTTAAGAGCTGCATTATAGTTTAAACATTCAATGATCTTTATCCTTGGTGCACTGGGAGTTGTACTTCAAGAGTCTTCTTTCAGTTTATTTGAACTTTAATAAGTGGTGCATGCACTTTGATCTCACAGTTATTTGCTGCAAGGCTTCACTGTTGTGTGGGATAGAGTGGATGTGTGTGTTTGCATCTATGTAGGTTTTATCACAAATTGCTACCTCTTGAGCTGGCTGGCTTGAATAGTTTTAGGTGGTGCCATACAGTGATGGGATGTAACAGGTTCTCACCAGTTCACCAGAACCGGTAGTAACTTTTCCCAGTGTCCCGGAGAACCAGTAGCAGCTTTTGGGGGGAACCACCTTTGGGGCTTATCTTTTCACTTGGTGTGCATGCATGCCTACAGTGCTTGGCACGTATGCACGACCTCTTTGCTGTCCTCCTTGCTGTCCTTGTGTTGTGGGTGGGTGGGTGGGTTGAGGGGTGTGTCTGTGTGTCTGTGTACTTATTTTTATTTTATTTTATTATTTTTTCTTTGGCTCCGCCCATGTTATGACATCATGATGTTAGCTCCACCCACACTGTGATGACATCACGGTGGGGTAGTAACATTTTTGACATCCCACCACTGGTGCCATACATTGAGAAGAAAAGAATGATGAACTATTTCAGTATATTCTTTATCAAGAAAACCCTGGGAAAAGTTTCCATAAGTCAGAATTGACATGACAACAGACAGCTCACAATTATTATTATTTTTGCTACATCTAGATATTTTTATCTATGGATAAAGATTTTTAAACACTCTTTTCTGTGGTTATATCCCTGTCAAACCTATTTGAGGACTTATTTTGAAGGAGCATTTTGCTTCATAAAAGTACTGGGTTCAATATTGATCTTAACAGTATTTTTCATCCCATTACACCAGAGGTCAGTAGCATAGTGTGGGTTTCAGCTGCCTGGGGCATAAGCCAAATTTGCCGCCCTCTGGGTGGGGCCTAGGATGCTGGCTCCCTCTCCCACTAGGGCTCCTGGGAATTGTAGTCCAAGAATACCCATACGCCCAAAAAGTGCCACCCGTGGCGGGCCGCCCCCTGCCCCCATGCTATGCTACTGCCAGGGGTGCCCAAACTATGGCCCATGGGTGTTGTGATCCAGCCCTCCTCTGACTCCGAATATGAGCTGGATCAGGGGGCACTCCCTATACCCAGTCTGATTCTGCCTGCACCTGAACGTGAGGATGCCCTGACCCAGGGGTCTCACCCTGCGCCTGGGCAAAGTCTGTTCTCCCTGGAAACTGACCTGTCAGATCAGAAGTCTGGCTCTGACAAGGAACAGCCCTCAGTCCGGGAGAGGGCTAGGAAACAGATACACCTGAGATGCAGGCAGGCCAGGGCAAGGCACCAAAGAAGGCTCCCAGCTGATACCGATTGGCTGGGAGGCTTATAAGCAAGCCTCTTGCAGCCTGCCAGCATCGGTACAACTCTTGTGCGAAGACCGACGTCCTGCTTGATCCCAGACTGCCTGCCGTGACCCTGACCTGCATGCCACGACCCTGACTACTCTGCCAATCCTGATGACACCCCTGGACACCATTTGGATTTTACTACTGACTCGGACTACTGGCAAACAGACCTAGGCTTGCCTTTTGGACTCTGGTGTCTAGACTGTCCTTGAACAAGACTCGCTGTGTAGCACCACCATGCGGTGACCATGCTTGCCCGGAAGGGTCAGCATAATGAGCCAGATTTGGCCTGTGGTGCCAAATAATCTGGCCCAAGCCACCCTTGCAACTCTAAGAAGTGGAAGTAAAAAAGCATTCGTACATGCACAAAATACTGCTGTAAATGACCTTTGGCTGTCATAAATACGTTTTTGACAGCTGCGGGTGTATTTATAGCAGTGTTATGTGCATGCATGGGCACATTTTACTTCCACTTCCAGTGGGAGGAACCACAGAACTGGCCCACTCAACCACATGACTGGCCCACTCAACCACATGACCGACCCACTCAACCACATGACCAGCCTGTGGCTCGGAAAAGTTTGAGCACTCCTGCATTACACAATATAAGGCTAATCTTGCTTAGCTCAGTACTTGTTTAATATAACTTCCAATGCCTTTTCTTCCATCCTTTAGGTGTCAGAATCCTGTCAGCAGAGCTCTGCATGCATAAGGTTGATGAGCCGGTGGCCATGGCCTTTTATGTTTAATTAAAAGTTTTCCTTTCCCACTCTTGCAGGTTCTCACTTTCCCTAGGGATCGCTTTCAACCTGCCAGAATCTCCCAACCAATATAGCCATTAGCCTTGCTTACTGGGGGATTCTGAGATTTGTAGTTCAAAGTTAACTTTTCCAAGCTGCAAGAAAGTTGAAGAGTTTCTCCAGTATAAATCAACTCCTAGTATTTAGTATAGGAATCCCTCAGGCATGCTGCCCATGCTGAAGCACTGCTAACCAGATCCCATACACAATTGGGATACCTAAGACCACTGAAATCAGTGAGCTTCGGTGTCATTAAATTGCAAAAGAACAAACCTAGCTCAGCTTTTGAACAATTGTGAGCTGCAACTGTTGGTGAATGCAGATGTGGAGTTTTGACAACAAGCTGTTGCTTTCCATCAAATGAAGCACATCAAAACCCACCTAGGGGCTAATTTCACAAGCAGCTGACACCAAACAGTGACCTCCTCTTCTTTGCCTGCTTTTTAATTAGCACCTGTACAGAGTAATTACCTGAATAATTGCCTGTTTTCATGGGTCAACAAATCAGCAAGCTTGACCCTTGATTCCCACCTGGATAAAATATTTATTCACATATGTCTGCTGCACCTTGTTGGATTTAATCTGTTTGCCTTTGCCTATGTAATAGAATAGGGTAATTCCATTTTATTCCTTCCTTGTTCTTATTTGACAATATGAATCAGTTTCCATATATTGCTATATCAACTTTGTACATATTTAGTCATACTACTTCATACTAATTTCATATGATTCTATGATTTTTAAAAGTCCACAAAATTTGTAGATTTTAATGCAACAAGCTTTGCACATATCTGCATGGGGTATGGGATGCACAATGACCCCAGCTCGCTGGATGATTTAAGCGTCTCTCTCCCTCTATTTTTTAATCAGTAAGATTAGTAAGATGTAGCAATTTGGTGTGCTTTTAATCTTTTTAGATTTAAATTTTAAATTTTAATTTTAACAGTTTTATATTTGAGGTTTTTAGGTAGTGTTTGTGTGTTATTGTGATGTCTTTTATTACTTGTAAACCTCCCTGAGTCACTTTGGTGAGAAGGGCGGTGGATAAATATGAACTAATAATAATAATAATAATAATAATAATAATAATAATAATAATAATAATAATAATAATAATAACAATAATAACAACAACAACAACAACAACAACAATAACAATAACAATAACAATAACAATAACAATAACAATAACAACAATTATTATTATTATTATTATTATTATTATTATTATTATTATTATTATTATTATTATTATTATTATTATTATTATTATTATTATTATTATTATTATTTCCTAATGTGCACATTTTATCTGCATGCATCGGGGCTGTGGTGGCTCAGTAAGTCAGCAGTTTGAGACCTGGGTACTGCATGATGGTTTGAGCACCAACCTCTGTCCCAACTTCTGCCAACCTAGCAGTCCGAAAGGAAAAAAATGCAAGTAGATAAACAGGGACCACTTCAGTGGAAAAAGATCTTAGGAACATGAAAGGAGCCTCATTCAGGCGTCCCCTGAGCAGTTTCTCCAGCAAAAATCCTTTCAACCCAGAATAATTTCTGATACAAAATTATTATTATCTGCATGCGTCTACCTATTTTGTGTACAGAATTTTCTGATACACACATTTTTAGCACAAGTTTTGAGTTGAAAATGCCTTTCCTTTGAGAGGGATCCAGAATTCATAGGATAATTACATTCTCTTCTGTGTATTAGTGCCAAAATATGACTAGAAATTAGTAAAATTTGTTACTCTTGAAAATGAAGACCAAAAGAAATTCTCTCTAGACCTTGTTTGTTCTTGCCTTATTTGTTTGATGCTGAAGCAACTTTAAACCTAAGCATTTCCATGTTACCCCAAGCTTTGCTAGCAGTTCCACTGTTGTATAAGAGCTGAAGAGAAAAGAAAGCATAATGATTTTACATAACGTAGTCTGGTTTACAGTGAACAACTAAGAAAGTGATTATGTATCCTATGAGAGCATGCAAATCTCTAGGCAACTTTTTTTCTTTTTCTGTGAATTGATTTTTCAGGTAAATCCTTTTCTTGGGACAGGGTAAATGGCATTAGTGAGAAAATTCTTCTGGTGGATTTTGCTCCTGCCTAATCCTAAGAAAGTCAAACAAGACATGCCTATTTTCAAACATTACATAGCAATCATGTGGGCTAGATTAGGATCCTATTCGGCAGTGCAGACAACGCCTCTCCATTCCTCCATATATTTGTCTTACTCGCACTATATCTCACATGATAGGGCAAATTCTTCTACAGGGCAAATTCTTTTACAAACGGCTCGGTTAACATAAAAATCACATAACAAAAGGAAATCTATAGAAAATAACGGCTCGGTTTATGGAATTTTCCTCCAGAACAGATTAATTGGTTTTCAATGCATTCCTATGGGAAACCACGTTTCGAGTAACATGTTTTGGTTTTTGATGCATTCCTATGGGAAATTACTGTTAGTTTGTTGAAGGATACTTCAGAAATCTTACGGCACCATAATGAATATTTTATATGGCATAAGTTTTCATTGACTGTGGCCTACTGATCTGAATGCCTTTAATGAAGTTCAGCAAAGTTTATGATGAACAAAATGTGCTAAATATTTAAGGCATCTTCATGGTGGTGGTGGTGGTGGTGGTAGAAGAGTTGCAGAGTAGCACTACTAAGTACCAGCTACATTATCAGGTGATAACTCACTGATTCTTAGGACCCAAGCAGTAAGATTAAAAAAGTCCAAACATCTGGTGGACTTTGTATGCCTTTGACAACAGCAGCAGCAGGAGCAGCAGCAATGTGGTCCTGATTCTGACTTATGGCAACTCTCCTAAGATTTTCTAGTCACAAAGTACTGTACTCTGAAATGATTTACCAGTTCCTCCTTGCAGCCATGCAAATTGCCCATAGCTGCTCACGTGGCTGGGTATGTAATCTTCATTGGCCACATATGCTTGGGGCGATCTTTCCTGGTCCCTTTCTGGAAGACATAGTGGGGATTTGTACTACTGGTCCTTGGTTCTGGGGCATCTAACCAGATTCTTATGAATATCAGTTTGAGAACTACACTAGTACCTTGGATAATGATGAGACTTGGTTTCACAAGTCTCATTGTTATCTGGTTTTTAACGTTGTGCGATGCATTGATCACACAATGTTAAAAAAAAGGCAGGTGATCAATCTGGCTCTTTGGAAAGGACAGTGGGGATTCCATGCATGGAATCCCCACTGCCCTTTCCAAAGAGGCAGGTGGATCACAGCACTGCGATCGTAGCATCTGGGTAGGTCTGGGGACTTCAGAAACAGCACGGATTGGGTCCCCCAACCTCCCCAGAAGTGGCAGGGATGGCGGAGAGCCCAACTTTGGCAAAAAAAAAACCCTCCCTTTTGTTTGCCCATTTTGGACTGTCTGGTGCCCCGGCCACCTCTGGGGAGATCAGGGGACCCGATCCGTACTGTTTTCAATGTCTGCAGGCCTATCCAGGTGGTGCTGTAAGGCAAAATGCCAGGATTTGAAACCTGGCGTTTTGCCTTGCAGCACTGCCTGGGTAGGTTTGTGGATGTCAGGAACAGCACGGATCAGGTCCACAACCTCCCCAGAGGTGGGAGGGGTGGCAGAGAGCCCAAAGAATCCCAGCATTTTGCCATACAGCACCACCCAGTTAGGTCTGCAGATGTCGGAAACCGTATTCCCTTCGCAAGCAAAGGCCTATCTGACGGTGGTATGGCCCTTTGCTCGTGAAGGGAACCCCTGCACCTGCAGCTGTGGAATGACTGGGAAGCTGACATGAAGCCCCCGTTCAGCTTTTCCAGCCACCCCACTGCTATGAACGATTACCTCGGATAACGCTAACAAATAGTTATCCAATACAATTTTTTTTTACAAAATTGTGCATTGTTATCTGATTTTAGTGTTATCCAATGTAATCATGGTATTACTGTATACTGATACCTTTGATTACTGAAATTATTGAATCTTGCTTTTCCTAAAAATATTGGGGCTGAGCTAAAGGCTGGAGAGAAGTTAATCTCACATTCCCTGTGAGACATGTCAAGTCCTTCATCTCCACCAGTAACTGTGTATTAACTCTGCAAGAGGAAAAATGGCATGTAGTGGAGATAACTTTGCTTATTACAAGTTGTTCATGGCCAGCTGGTGGATTTATCAGTGCAAGCAGAGAACATGGCACAAGTTAATGTTAATAAAAACTGATGGCCAAAATAGTTGTGCAATGGAGTGTTGGACGACTCATACAGCACCTGTTTTTGTTCTTCCGTCTTAGAACAGCTTTGTTTTTATGGATATTCTGCTTCTAAGGCAAGAGGTTCCTCTTTCTTGAAGGCTTGAGGTACACATCCCAAAGTTCAATGCAACAAAAACATTCAAGCTGGGATGGTGGGGGAATCTGTGGTTCATTCCTTAAAAATTTTGCTGCTTTTCAGGAATGCAATCACACAACCATCTACACAAAAAAATAGCTGGGTTCGTTAAGTGATTCCCCTTGAATATTTGTTTAGTTTCATTTGGACCCTCACACTCCTTCCCTTTATACAGATAGCATGCATAAAGGTCCAGGAACCTCATCACAGAGGAATTGCAGCTCTCCAGGATAGAAAACATCTCCCCCCCCCTTCCCGTCCTTTGTGGGGAAGAATAAGCTTGCACAAAGTAGTCCAACACTCTTATCTTTGGTTTAGCCAACTCCAGTCCTGTGATCATTTATCAAGATTGGCAGCCTGCCCTAGGCAAGGATGGAACCTTTCCAAATCCGCATTATCATCTATCTCCTGTTCTCATGGTCATTCAGAAATTTGCTGGGGAAGCAGCAAGCTATAGCACATTTCATGAAGCAGATACAGAAAAGGAGAAGAAAGGAGTGGGAGAAAATGCAAAATAGAATCTAGACAGGCATGCTATAGTGAAGGTAATTTTTTTCTTTTCTTTCTGGTGCCTTGTTCATTTACAAACAATGGAGGGAAGTTTTCAGGAAAAGGGTCAGGTCCCATTCAGACAGAATCGTGTGCCAAATGTCACACCACTCTTCCCCTAATAGGAGACGATGTTTCTCTCGCTGGTCCAGGCGCCTTTTTAGCAGGCTGTCTGGATGGGTCCTTTGTTTCTGTGAGTTGCTACAGTTGTCAACATTCTCTTCCTGTAGCCATTTCTAGGTGCTGAGTTGTTAATTTCTGGCTTTTTCTGTTAGGGCACATTTCTCCATCTGAAGGTCTTAGACCATGGGTTCCCAAGCTTTTCAAGTCATGGGCTGGGTCACACTCTCTCAGTCAGTTTTGAGGGCTGGACTGCCATTTTGCCTTGCCTGCACGATGAGGGTGGCCATTTTGTCCCAACAGTTTCAAAGGGGCAGTATTTTGTTTCTTGGATGCCCTTGGAAGGGTGGGAGGCACATGAAATTGCACTGCAGGCTGGATACAGCCCATGGGCCTTAGGTTGGGAATCCCTGGTCTACATTCTATCCACTTTGATTGAGCTAGAAAGATAAAAAGAACAACATGAACCTTGAACTGAATCATTCTTAATTAGCAGCTTCTGGATAGCAGGCTCTGCAGACACCCAGGTCACCAGGTCATTGTCTTCCCTACTATGGTGAGGTATACCACAATGATCTTCACATAACTTAAAAACAAAATCTACGGTAATTTTGTATGGGTATATCTAAACTACCTCCACTAGGTGATAGCCTTGTTGGGATGCAGGGGCTTGAGTGGTCTAACTAGGCAGTCTTGTCCGTCTCTTGACAATGGCCAGAACTAAAACTCACCAAAGTGTTGGATCCCTTGGGCAAGGTGAAAACAGATGTTCGCACCAGTTCACCAGAACCAGTAGCAGAAATTCTGGCTGGCCCTGCCCATCCAAATTTTGAAATAAAGTAGTCCTAATTCTGGTGCAATACGGGGCTTACCCTCTGGCCACACCCACCATACCACTCCCACAGAGTAGGTAGTAAAAACATTTGAATCCTACCACTGGTGACATGATATCTGAATGGCTAAAAATACCACATGTAAATGGACTTGATTTCTCAAGTCTATTTGCATGGAATGTCATTGTGGGACATCTACCAATGTGTTAACTCCTCACTGAATAATGACTCCAAGGTATCCAAGGTACATATAAACTGGCATATATAATTTTATGCAAAACAGATACAGCTTTTTCACTCCTATTTGTTGTAAATCTCCTGTTTGCTGATTGTAAACAGACCCCTTACACCAAGAGTTCTCAACCTTTTAAAGCTGGGGGCCGGGTCACGCTCCCTCAGACAGCTTTGGGGGCTGGGCAGACATTTTGCCCTTCCTCCACCACATGACACTTCCTGGTGTGGTGGTGGTGGACTACATGAAATGGTGCCACAGACTGCATCCAGCCCATGGGCCACAGGTTTAGAATCCCTGCAGTACACCAACCCTCCAGCATTGCTGGGGAGTTGCCAAGCTCCATTACCATAATAAGCTTTTAAGGTACCATTTTTAATAGGAGCACTTCTGGTAATCTTGATGTTAATATAATAACCAGGAAGGTCCAGCAGTTTATACAGAAAAAACACAGCCATCTTTCTTTCAAATGTTTGTTATGCCTTGTAAGACTATAACAGGGATTGTAAGGTAAGTGTGATATTTAAAGAGTGGTTTTGCCAATTTTAAGCCCCAGGTGAATTCCCAGGGCTAAGTGAGGATTCAAACCCAGATCTTCTGAATACTAGTCTAGCACTCTATCCATTATACCACACTGCATATTTTGTTAATACTACAAAATAGTTGCAAATTCCTCTGAGAAGGGTCTGTAGTTGACCATAAATCTGATTGGTTATAAAGAAATCAGGTCATTGTAGCTACTCTATGTGTGAGAGAGTGAGGGACAGATGGAAAGCTTGTACATGTGTTGAAGGCAATGAAGGTAACCAGTGGAAGAAGACCTGCATGGAGGAAATCAAAAGTACTATACTCTGAATGCAACAAAGAAAATGCAAAATTGTAGTTTCACCTACAGACATTCTAATCTAGATGAATATATTGTGATTTAATAGCCTGTGGCAAGAATGTGGGGAGACAAGCAGTGATTATAAAGCTTCTATGAATGATTCTTGGAGAGGCAAAACTATGAAATGTGCAAGTCTCACATGTGCTGGAAGCAACATGAAACCACAGAACATAAATTGTGCACAAGAATTTGTTTCTTCAAATAGTGGTGGCAGACCTCTGTTATCCTCTTCCACTGGACTATTATAGTGCCATCCCAATGGTTGAAAAAAACTGTAAGATGAAAGGGAAATGAACAGAATCTCAGCTGTTACTTGTGTACGATTTTGCTAAGGGCCAGTTCTCTGATCTGATGAGCAAATGCGACATATCCAAACTTTACCATTTAGACTGAAGATCAGGGCCATAGCCGAGAGGTAAATAAATTTTGTGTCAGTAAGTACTGTACTCTGGGTTGAGAGGATTTTTGCTGGAGAAACTCCATTCAGGGGATGTCCGCATGAGGCTCCTTTCTTGTCCCCAAGATCTGTAAAATGCATGCTTTTGTATGCAAGAACCAAGGAATAGCTGGGGAAATACCTTCATTTGGAAAAAAAACCCTGTATTAACACCGCTAGTATGGTTATCAGAACATAGGGAACTGGCTGAATTCTCCAGGAATTGTTAATCATTTCAGGGCTTCCAGCTGAGGATAAAAATTTCAGGGTGAGCCTTAATGTACTTACAAAGTTTCTGATTTTCAGCTGTCATGGTAAAATTCTTCACTAAGACAGCAATCAGCACCAGCAGGATTTCTAGCTTTCTGCAAAATGAGACACTCATCTTTTCCTTCCATCCTTCCTTCCCTCCATTCTGTACAGGAACTTGCCAAATGCTTTATGCCTTTTCCAAGTGAATCTGGTGTAAGAAAAACACTGATCTACCAATGCTTTTGTTCTCTGTCCTAACTTTTCTACTAGACTCAAATTCCTAACAGTCCCATCCTAGAAATCAGATTGTCAAGAACAATCCAGTGACATAAATGAGAACCAGGGCTCAAAAGTGCTCACTTAGAAATCATTGCAAATATATGACGTTAACACCAGTCTTGATTCTGAAGTGGACTGTGATTCCTGGAGGTTCATGCCACAACATTATTTCATTCCTTTCTTCCTTTTATTATTATAAAATAGTCCTCTGTGGCTACCACTCTGAAACTTCAAGTAGTGAGGTTCTCCACCAGTATTATACAAGAACATCTATATTATAAGAACAGGTCAAATACATAGAAATCTAAAGTAAGGGCCTTAAAGCACATTCATTCGGTGTGCTTTAAAACACTGCATGGATCTATCTACTCATTTTTCCAGCCAAATAGTTGGGCTATATCGATATGTACTAGTTGGAAAATGTCTTTACACAACAGGTGTGGTTTATTTCTTAAATTTGGTTTGCAACAAGATATAAACATTTAGAAATCTAGTAGTGGACTGTATGTGTATGTATGCAGGCACAGATTTGGACAAACAGAAATGGGTCTTCCAACAATTATGATACATTGCTCCAGTATGTCCAGAAAACTGAACTGGAGCTTTATGGATACAAACCATAAAAGACTATTTTCCACCCCTGCAATTATCTGGCTGAAGCAAACATCAGTCTTCAAAAACCAGGTGCAATGTGAAGAATGTTTCTCTCTTTTAAAAAAAAAAACAACCCCAAAAAACCAACCCCAAACACCCAAACACAAACTCACTTTGTGTTCTCTGTCTCCAGCCAAAGCTTTCCTGTAAGACGTTAAAATCAAGAAGTGGCTGCCATCCAACAGGAAAATCTGATGTCACGCGCTACAAAAATCATTGGTTCATTTCCACACTATTTAAATACCTCAATCCCATCTCAGCACCTTGCAGTTCAAACATGCCTTTACATTTCTTTGGTGCCAAAGGTTCTGTTTACAGACTGTGTCTACTCAAACAGGAAATGAAGTTTCAGTAGTAAGACTGAAACAATCACCTGTTGGTTTCAAGGGAGGCATGTTAGAAGGAAATAGTCCATGAGAGTTCTCTCCAGTTTCACCAAAGTCTACCCAAACCCTTTGCAACATGAAGAATCACATGGCATTTGACTAATATTTCTGAGTTGATGAGAGATTTATTTTGTTTTTGGCTTTATTAGCCAGATGAAATGGCAAAGCAAAGTTGTTGTGAAGTCCTGCTGTCACAGATATCTTCTCGCATTTTTACTTCTCCTTTATGACACTGGATTCAGAAATAATTTGAGCACAAAATAGTCTTGCTCTTCTTTGTTGTGTGAAATCAAACTCTCCTTCCTACCACATATTCCCAGTGGCTGTCCTCTTAGGTAGCACATCTGCATTCAGCACTTCTCTGCCTAGAAATACATGTTTCCTGTGATGCAAACCCACCAACACATTTTTAATCATAAATGTCTATATTTTATATGTATACTTCGTTTGTTTTTAAAATACTTTTAAGATCTTATTACTAAACTATTTCCGTGTATTGCAATGTTCTGACACAAATAAATTAATAAAATGATCTATTGCATTCATGGCAAGTTTCCAAACTTTCCCCACCTACAGCATTTATTTATTTATTTACTCATATTTATTATCCCGCCCCAATCAGGTAAACCCGATTCTGGGCATCCTTTCTTGGGGGTCCCAGAACCCCTGTTAAGCCTTTGGATGGCTCAGAATATGTGAAACAGGAAAAGGGATGGAGAAAGTGAGAGTGAGTGAGAGCATGAACATGTGTGGCTAGGCAATTTGCTGCTTTAAAGGAGCATTTGTCTCTGGTTTGTTTAGTTATCCTCTAGGTAATTTTTCAGCCTATGGAGCCAAGGCTCTTGAAGCTGAGGAGCAAACAATATCCCTACTGTTTTCAGCAGCTCTTGTTCAAATCCAGGCTACTGAGCTGGAGGATAGAGAGAAAGCTTATTTATAAAGAGCTGAGACTGTCCACAGAATGTACTGCCACTGAGGAAATCCTGGAATTAAGACTTGGCTTCAAAATGCCATGTCAGTCAGCTGTCACTTAATATAATGGGACTGACTGATATGTCCCTTCCTCCAAGTTCATTTTCTAGTCCCAACCTAAGGCCTGTGGGCTGGATCTTATGCCCAATGCAATTTTATGTGGCCTCCCACCCCTCCAAGGGCATTTGAGAAACAAAATGGTCACCCCTTTGAAGCTGTTGAGGCAAAATGGCCACCCCCGATCATACAGGCAGGGCAAAATGACCATCTGGCCCTCGAAGCTGACTGAGAGAGTGTGACCCGGCCCACCAACTTGAAAAGGTTGGGAACCCCTGTTCTAGTTGTTCATACGTTTTCAACAAGGACTGCACAGCATGGATATTTGTAAGCAAATGTTCCATCTGGAGGAGCCCCTAAAAGGTACAGGATATCTCTTGTAATGTAAAGTGACTGCTTACTGTTTGCACATCCACCCCCCACCCCCCGCAAACATGAAGAACATTTTATAAGCATTCACACAGGGCTCTGTTCATCATTCCTAGCACTGGAGAACTCAACATTAGATATTTATGTGAAATGTCACATTTTTCCTGTTTACTTTTCGGTTGAATTGGTGGCTCACAAAAAATGGGAGATGGACCGCAACAGGCAGACACGACCATTGTACGAGGAGAGGGCACTGTACAAACTGTCCCAGAGAATGCTGCCAAGTGCCACGCCGCATCACTTCTGATCTGCACCCAAGTGCCCCCCCCCCTGCTCCCACCACCCATACCTTGTTGGTCTTTTGGACAGCTCTGGAAATGTCAACTGCAGCATTAGGAAATGCTGTTTCTGAGATGAGCTCAAAAAACTAGAATGAAAGTCCACGGTGGCCTTCTGCCAGAAAGCATTCAATGTGGGGAATTCTGTATTGAATGGAAGTCTGGGGCCTTGTACATCTCAAACACAGAGGGGGGGGGAGCACATGTTCTCCTCTTTCATCATTCATGCAAAGAAGCAGATTAGTTTATCAAAAGCTGGAAGGGGACACAAATGTCCTTGTTGCTGCCCTGCCCTGCTCCAAAATTGCCCATAGACACACAGAGGAAATGTTCCTTCTAAAAACACACAATGATTCCAATGTCTTTAAAAGGCTGTGTGCACCAATGATCCTTAACCAAGGATACTGTTACTAACAGCAGGATACAGAAGTAGTTTAAGCAGAATTCATGATTTTTGAAGTAATTACTATTATTCCACACTCCCTCCATTATTTTGTCCTCCTGCCAACGTGTGGTGTGACATCTCCTATTGACCCTGTAACAGATTATCCGCTTGACTTTTCAGTACGCTCATAGTAACATTGGACACTTAATGGGCATTCAATGCTTCTTCTAATCCACCATCCTCCCCTCGCCAACCAAACCTAAAGAGCAACTGTAATAAAAGAATACAGTAAAACCCCATATAACGATTGTATCGCACAATGATGAAATCGTACAATTGACTTTTTTTTAAAAGTGTATCATTGTATGATACAATTTTTTAAGGCATGGGGGAGCCTTTCTCTCGCACCCCCCAAAGGCCCACCCAAGCCCCTTTGTGAACTGGCAGCACTGGGATCCATGGACTCCCTTGCCATTTCAAAATGGAAAGGGGAACACCGAAAGTCCCTTTCTCTAAGAGGGCTGGGCTGCTTTCACCCTGGGAAATGGCAAGGGATCTGTGGATCTCTGTCGCTAAGAGGGCTGGGCTGTTTTCATCCTGAGATGGCTAGATGGTATTGTGTAGACGCAATGGGCACAGAGCTGGGCAGGTTGAGGAGGATGGTGGAGGACAGAGGTGCCTGAATGGCAATGGTCCATGGGGTCGCAAAGGGTCGGAATTGACTGTGCAACTGAAGAACAAAAATTTTATCCCATTTTCAGCATATGCACACACTGGAGGTGGTATAAAATAGAGCAGTGGATGAAGAACTTGCTTCTCAGCTGAAAGTAGGTGAAGTGCTGCATAAAAGACCTGCACCTCAGCTGACCCGAAGTGCAGTTCTGGGCAAAAGCTGTTCATACCTTGCTTTCTAAGCTGGAAGGTGGCTGCTTTCATTCTTCTTGAATTTCTCAGAAATCCACAACACCTGCTGATTCTGTCTGATGTAATTTTTTGGGGGGAGGGTCTGATCGTATTTGTGTGTTCCCTCCCCATGTATACCTTCTGGTGTGCATTTCATATGCATTTTGGATACATTTTCCCACTGACTAAAGCGTGCATTTTAGTCATGTCTGTTTTTCAAGTATACACATCTTTGTGGAAAGGCAAGACTTTGAAATGCAGGGATGGCATTCATGAGTTGCAAGAGCACTTCTTTCAAAAGGAAAAGCAAAGCCAGCCAATTACTCATTTATTCTTAAACAAATGTTCTGAGTATTTGCATTTTTAAAAAACAGTTAATTCTATGTTGTGTGGAACAAAGTCCTGATGCTTTGCCTCTGACAATTCTGTGAATTGGAACTTGGCCTCATTTCAATGAAACAGCATGACAGGACAACAGGGAGCCCTGGATTGCAGCATGAACTGCACGATAGTTCATGAAATCAATTTACCCCATTAGACTCCTCTCACTACTGCAAGTGATTGAATAAATCTTAAAAATTAAGCACATTCTCTGAACTGAGACTATAAACTGTGGATTCCAAATGTTATGATAAATCTTGTTTTACAATTTCATCTTCTGAGGCATATTACCAATCTAGAGCCCCAATTAGGAAGACATATTTGTTTGTTCAGTTCTTCACATCAATGGGACGAACCAAATGACAGCAAACAAAGTGTTACACAATTAGTTCATGGTATGAATTATATTCAACATAATGTGACTTGCTAGAAGAGTGCAAAAACTGGCCTGAAACTCAACATGGGAAAAAACAAACAAATCCAAGATCATGGCATCCGGCCCCATCACTCCCTGGCAAATAGAAGGGGAAGAAATGGAAGCAGTCACAGACTTTACCTGCTTGGGATCTAAGATCACTGCAGATGGTGACTGCAGCTATGAAATAAAAAGATGCTTACTTCTTGGGAGGCAAGCTATGGCTAACCTAGGTAGCATAACAAAAAATAGAGGCATCACACTGCCAACAAAAGTCCACATTATTAAAGCAATGGTCTTCCTAGTAGTAATGTATGGCTGTGAGAGCTGGACCATAAGGAAGGCTGAGTGGAGAAGAATAGATGCCTTTGAATTGTGGTGCTGAAGAAGACTCTTGAGAGTTCCCTGGACTGCAAGGAGATCAAATCAGTCAGTCCTGAAGGAAATCAACCCTGCCTGCTCATTGGAAGGACAAATACTGAAGCTGAAGCTAAAGTACTTTGGCCACCGTATGAGAAGAGAGGATTCACTTGAGAAGGCCCTGATGCTGGGAAAGATTGAAGGCAAAAGGAGAAGGGGGCAGAAGAGGATGAGATGGCTAGATGCAGTGGGTGTAGATCTGGGCAGTTTATGGAGGATGGCAGATGACAGAGGAGCCTGGCGTGTGGTGGTCCATGGGGTCCCAAAGGGTCGGACTCAGCTGTGCAACTGAACAACAAGTTCCTGCAAATAGGGCTACTGGGTCCAGCTATTATGAGACATCTTTACTACTTGATCACTCATGTTAGATTAGGATATGGCTATTTTTCAATTTACTTCTAGTGGAATGAAAGAAAACTGGTAGACAGAAGGGATGCTTCATTGGTATCCACATGATGTGCATGATGCTAGGTGGGTCCTTCTGTAAAGATATTATGGCAAGATACAGACAGTAAAGCAGGATAAAATAATAAGGTGTATGTTCCCTCCCCGTGTATGGAAAGGGCTTGTCACCCCATGGATTTTCATGGATTTTCAAAGTAATAGAACATACCAGTTTTCTAGAAATTGCTAGAAATTTCAAGAAGCAACAAGAATGCTTACCACTCTGTGTAACATTAATTTCTTTTACTGAGTTGAATCAGACTGGTTTCATTGTATTTAGTGGGGTGTGGGAGATGTGTATATATTAGATTCATATAGTATCTTCAAGAAAATATCCATGGCTCCATTCATCAGGTGATGTAAAATAGCACAATATGAAGGTTTTTTTTTTTAAAGGAGAAGAAGTAGTCTGCTAAAGTTTGCAAAAGTACTACTAATCTATTAATAATTTTAAAACAATCTTGTCTAATGGCTTTTTATTAATCCTTGTTTTTTAAAAAGGAGATGGACTGAGTTAACCCTGGAGGTAGCTTCTAAACAACTAGGGAAAAGTCAGGAAACAGGTTTTTTTTTAATCACAGGTATATTTTAGATCAGGGGTTTGCAACCTACGGCCCACAGGCTGGCCCTGGTCTGCAGCGCCCTTTCATGTGGACCATTGTCTTCACTCCCGCTGCTGCCAGAAGCAGAGAAAGCTGCAAAAACAGCAAAAAAACAGGCTGTCATAAACGTGTTTACGAAAGTCACTGATGCATGTTATGGCAGCGTTTATGTTCGGCCTGCTCAGCTGTCTGAGGGGACACGATCTGACCCACAATGAAAAAAATTGAGAATCCCTGTTTTAGATGACTTAACAAAGGAAGGAAATCAGTGCTACCATTCCACAACTATTTGTTAATGACCATCATTAAAGTAAGTGATATTGTTTGTACTTTTTGTATTTCTAGGGTCCTTTAATACCACAAGTTATAACTTCTCATTCACCAAGTATATGTATGTCAAATGAGACAATACTGCGTACATCTGATGATGCAGGCTAAAGTACATACAAGCTTTTGTCAAGCAATATCTATTATACTCTTTAAGGTACCACAAAACTTATCATTCATTCCCACACAGTTACTCAATTAAACAATGCATATGATTTTTTTTATTTTTCCCCATGATCAGTGACATTTTACGGTCATACCTCATGAATCCTAAAGTTGTAAAAAGTTCACTGTATATTCCAGTCTCACTACAAGTTCAACAAGCCACAGAATTCACATCTGCTGAACTCTTGCTGGCCTGTGATCAAAATTTGCATTGAATTAATCTTGAAGCTTAACTTATAGGGAAAGAGAACTGCCACAAGACACATGAATCCCTTGTACTCCAGTTTGATGCAACAGAACAGAAGACTTCTAGGTCAGACAGCAACTGCGTATGTCTGATTAACATGAATATGTACAAGATTCATTACCCAGCAAATCACAGCTGAATAAGAAATGCCTTGGACCCTTGCTAGGTTCTTCAGACAGAGGAGTGTTTATGGATTGGCACCATCACACCCAAGTATAAATTCTCTGCTTTGCCTTGCTAGGGATGGATGTTCCACACTTGATCTTCTGTCCATGCTTGAACAGATCTTCTGGTTTTCTGTGATCTTCACAGCATGGACTCTAGCTTGGAAGACACACATTCTATTTGTCACTACTCTTCCCCCATAATATCATCCTCAGAATCTTGGAAATGGAAGAGACAGAAAATCCAACCTATGCTCCTAAAGAACAGTTGTCATTCACCTGCCACTGAATAGTCTACATCAGTGATGAACAATCTTGACACTCCAGATGTTTTTGGACTTCAATTCACAGAAGCCCTGATTAACAGGAGTGCTGACTTGGGCTTCTGCGAATTGAAGTCCAAGGTTGGCTATCACTGGTCTACATCATCTAGTTCAGAAAATCTGAAATGAAAGTGCTAAGTTTACAACAAAAATGCTTGGGAGTAATAGCACAAATTACACCCTTTACTCATGGATTCTGATGATTAATTTGAACAAGCACAAACATACATAAAAACAATCTTGTGCTGAACCACCGAGAATTGGTGGAGATAGGTCTCTAGGCATCAATGTCACCAAACACACAGACACACAAATCAACCTTTTTCTTCTTCCAGTTCCAGTTGCTCTCAGATTTATCTCCTGCCAGGCAACCCAAGGAAGCATATATCAATTCACATAGACAACAGAAAAGGCTAAAATATCCATCATCTTCTATTAAAATTTCCTTTCTGCCTTGTGCAACTACTTAGATTATTTCCTCTCAATCTGCAGTATATATTAGTGGGGGTGGTGATTATGATTTAGGAAGCATTGAGAAAAACTAAAGTGACAACAAATGACATACATCTTGGCATCTTTGCTGCAACCCCATCAAAGTAAGTTTTTAACTGTTGAAAGTGCCAAGAAAAAGCTATCCAAAGTCATTAAATCCTTGGTCTCTGCTGGAAACTTTGAGTGAGTGCCTTATGCAAATATGGAATTATTAACCAGCATCCAAAAATTATCTGTTGTTTCATTCCACCAGGAAAAGTTTTCTTTAAAAAGAAATGGTTGGCTTTGGTACTTAACAAGTGACATAAATGGGGAGGGAGAGGATTTAATATTTTCTGCCAAAAGAACAACATTCCTATGTCTGTGCCTTAAAAAAATCTAATGATTTTCATGATGGTTTACAGAACTTGTTTTTCCTCCTAATATATTCTGCAGAAGATCCAGTTTTATAGCCTCCTCCAAAAATAGCAAACATGATTATCTGAATTCTTTAAGCTTCTCAGGGCTGATTTATACATAATTTTCCTAGACTGATATGACATCTGTGTAGGAGTAAAAAAAAAAAAAGCATACAGAGTGCATGAAATCTACATCATCACATTAATGAATACACAGACCTGTGAAGCAGTGGACCTCCTTAGATTGTGCCCCTTCAGCTTATCTCACTGCTTAATAAATCCATTCCCATGACCTTTACTACAGTTCCACCACCCTCACTTCTCCTACTTCCTGAAATGATTCTGCAATATCTCCTTTGCTGCCCCTTGTGACTGGAACAGCCTTCCATAATGTTGCTTTGCTGTCACTTTTTTTCAAATGACTGCGCATAAACTCAGGGTGCACTTTGGCTACAAGAGTGAAAAATGGGACCCTAGGGTGCTTATGACAAAGTTAATGTGCCTACGCCAACTGCCGGGGGAAGAAGAAGACAGGGCAGGATGAGGACCTTGCCACCCCTCCCCCTCTGCCTACACCAACTGCCGGGGGAAGAAGAAGACAGGGCAGGATGAGGACCTTGCCACCCCTCCCCCTGTGCCTACACCAACTGCCAGGGGAAGAAGAAGCCAGGGCAGGATGAGGACCTTGCCACCACTCCCCCTGTGCCCACCCCGACATATTGTATTGTATTGTAATGTATTGTCTGTAAGCTGCCCTGAGTCGCTACGGCGAGTGGGCGGCAATATAAATTTGAACTAATAAATAATAATAATAATAAAAAAGTCCTCTTGACTTTGTAAAAGGCATAAAAGACACACAATCACAAGCAATTCCTCTGGCCAGGACAATGGTTGCACATCTATTCATGTGATTAACAGCATGATAGATTAGGAAAGGTAAAGGTCTCTCTTGCTTGAAAGCAGTGGTGGGGTGTCAAAATTTTTACTACCACACCATGGGCAGAGCCAACGATGTAGGTGGAGCCTAATTTGTGGGTGGGCCAATGTCATGGGCGGGACCATGTACCTGGTGGGCAGGGCCAAAGTTGGTCATGTGACTTTAAAAAAAATAAGTTTCAAAATAATAAATAATAAATAAATAATAATAAAAAATATAACATAACACTACTAAAACTAACAATATAATTTTTTCACATTATAAGACATAACAAAAAATTATATGTTTATTTTTATGTATTTTCTATGTGTTGAATTTTTTATGACTTGCTGTTTTAAGTATAAAAAAATACAAAAAGGTAGTTTGTTGTTGTTCAGTCGCACAGTTGATTCCGACCTTTTGTGACCCCATGGACCACTGTCCGCCAGGCACCTCTGTCCTCCACCATCCTCCACAACTCGCTCAGCTTTGTGCCCATTGTGTCTACAATACCATCTAGCCATCTCATTTTTAGCCGCCCCTTCTTGTTTTGCAAATACAAAAAGGTAGTTAACATTATGTATTTAATACTTAATACTTTAACAATAACAAGAGGTACACAAAACTAGATGTTATTTACAATATGAATGAAAAACTATAGAACTATTTGAGAACTGCTGTACAGTAAAAACCTTGCATAAAGAGCGCCTCGCTTAGAGACTAACTTGCTTAAAGAGCAGAACTTTCTCTGAATGCTTGCTCGCTTAACTCAACCAAAAACTCACTTAACAACAAAATTAGGGTTCGCAATCCCCCCCCCCCTCAGAAGTCACAATTGGTCACTTACAATGGTGTTTCACTTAAAGAGCAAACTCACTTAAAGATGAATTGAAAATCTGACCAAAAATAAAACTTATTCTAGGTACAGTATTCCCAAGTGCTGTAGGCACGCATGCACACCAAGTGCTTGGTGTGCATGCGGAGTGGGGGAACCGGCAAAAAGGTAAGCCCCCAAGGTGGTTCCCTCCAAAAGCTGCTATCGGTTCTCCGGGACACTGGGAAAAGTTACTACCAGTTCTAGCGAACTGGTGCGAACCTGTTACAGCCCATCACTGCTTGAAAGCTAGACGGATCCAACTCCAGGGGGCAGTGCTTATTTCCATTCACAGCCAAAAAGCCAGTGCTCTCTGTGTCTGCAGACATTTCCATGGTCATGTGGTAGACATGACTAGATACTGGAGTGCATGGAATGCTGTTACCTTTGTCACCGAAGTGGTACCTCTTTATCTTCTGCAATTTCTTGCTTTCAAACTGCTAGGTTGGCAGGAAATGGGACAGGGAACAGGAGCTCACCCGTCACATTTTATTTCCACTTCTGGGAACAACAAAGGTGGTGTGGGCTGGATGAATTGGCAACAGGGGCTTGATTTGGCCTATGGGCCATAGTTTGAGCACCCCTGTTATAAACTAAACTTTTCTTTCTCATAATACAATGAAAATACTCCAACACATTTTAAGTGGTTTATGATTTCTTGGTCTTTACTTGTCGACTTTAGTTCTTATTTGCCGGTTGCTCTCTGAATTTGAGAAATACTTAGTATCTTGTGATAAACTACATGTTAAATACAGTACTTGAGGTTTTTCCTAGTAGCCTATTTTAAAGTCTAAAATTCACTGCCATTCAGTAGAAGCAAGAATACTTAGTATTGAACAATGTGCATATTATATTATTTGCCATCATTCTGGTTAATCACTTCATACATATTGAAAGAATCATGACTCTGTTCGAGGTTTTCTATTTCTATACAGTTCTGCCATTTTTCTTTGGCTTCCTTTATTTTGTTTCTGATGCTTATGCATAATTCTGTTCCTTTTTTATTTCTGTCTCTCTTCCATGGGTTCTAATATTTATTCTTCCATTCACTTCTTAATTTCATTTACCTCTCTCCTTCTAAGATTGAGGTTGGCCACATCTACCAACACCTCTGTCAATTATAAACAGAAAGCAACTATAATTTTTTTAGCCTCAATCTTACCAATGCTTTCATGAATGATTTCATAAATAAATTACAGTATATATAGTTAGACTAATCAATTGTATATATATATTTATTTCCTTTTGTTTATACTATTCTCCTATTGCCTAGCTGTGAAATAGATGATAAATTTGTCTACCCTCCACTTTGGCACACTTCCCTAAGTGTGACAAGCTGCAAAACTAGTCTCAATACTAATGCAAAAAGGGGGCATTGAATGATGAGACTGCTGAAACAGGGAGGGAATATTCTTTTGCAATTTCCTTTCCACTTACTTAGCCAGAAGGCTACTAGCCTCTGTTTTTTATTTGAGTCATACTTCGACAGAAACAAAATGAATTTACATCAACTTTGGGACACATTTCCCTTAGCTTCACAATTTTTATGATCGCTGGTTAATTAAGATGTAGCCTATTTGCTGTATAGAATATTGTTCTCTCTTGTCACCTTGTGTACATTTCCATGTTTTCTATAAGGTATTGTCTTTCACCACTGTGTTTCTAGTCTTTGATGCAAATGCATCAGGGAGAAAAGACCTGCAGATTAGTTGCTAGTCACATAATGAGAAGAAACAACTGCATACATATGCTCTGCAGGAGAAAGAAGGCACAAAGTGCCATTGTTTCAGTTATTGCATTATCGCCAGGAGAGGAGAAAAAAATATTAAAAAGGAAATCAGAAGATTCTAGATGCAGTTGTTTCAGTTGTTCCCACTGACTATAAAGAATGTGCAACAGACTGACAGAAAATTGTAAATACACAAACACACACACTGGCCAAACTTTTTCTAAACTGCTGAAGAACATTCAAAATAGTTGTTAGATTGGGACATACCAATGGTCTATCATCCATTCCATCTCACTGATGGAATCAATGTTAAGGTGAAAATGTAAGCAAGAGGATCCATTATTAAGGCAAGATCCACCATCAGTGTTAATTTGATTCTGATATTTGCTTTAATGTCCCCTGTGCTAAGCACACACTGCAGGATAACTGTGAATTTTCTCAAGGAGATAACATGAACAACAGGTGGCCAAATGCATATTAAGGATCTGCAAGGAGGCTTCACTGAGTTCAGATCATAGTGGCTCGGTGGTGAAAAAGCTTGCCTTGTTAGTTGGAAGGCTGGCAAGTCGACAGTTTGAGAACTGGATACTGCATGATGGATTCAGCGCCTGTCTCCGTCCCAGTTTCTGCCAACTTGGAAAATCAAAAGCAAGAAATTGCAAGTAGATATATAGGGACCACTTCAGGGAGGGGGTGTCATGTGGACATGAAAGGAGCCTCATTCGGGCATCTCCTGAGCAGAGTTTCTCCAGCAAAAATCCTTTCAACCCAGAATAATTTCTGACACGAAATTATTATTATACTGGCAATGCTTGAGGTTGTACTTGATGAGTGACATCCTTGCTATTGTCATTAGGTACTTTAGATTACTGGTGTATAAACAGCGGTGGGATTCAGCAGGTTCACACCCATTCACCAGAACAGGTAGCAGAAATTCTGGCTGACCTCACCCATCCAAGTTTTGAAACAAAGTAGTCCTATTTCAGGTGCAACTCAGGGCTTTCCCCCTGGCCATGCCCACCATACCACGCCCACAGAGTAGGTAGTAAATTTTTTAAAATCCCACCACTGTATAAGAGGGGAATATTTGTTGTTTGTTTTAAAATGGCTCTATACCTGTACATCTGTGGAGAGGAAAGATACCATCTTCCAAAATACTGCAGCAAGGACAGAAACTGTCAGGTCATAGAAATGGGGTGGTGGTGGTGGGGAGGAATAAATAATCTGTGATTTCTTCCATGTCTAGGTCAGATGTGAAACTGCCAAAGTGAAGCCACCTTTTGGTAAATTCATTCTGCAGTTTGCTCCACCTGACCTGTGAGAGAGATTAAGTTTTAAGTATTATTAGTATTAATATTGGTTTAACCTATGATTTTAACCTGTGATGTAAGCCGCCCAGAGTCAGGTTTACCCGATTGGGGCGGGATAGCAAGTGTGAGTAAATAAAATAAAATAAAATAAATTAGCTGGCAAAACAAAGTTGTTATCAGGGTATGCCCAATTGTGGTTCAAAAATACCAAAATCTTTGAAGAGGCTCTTGACTTGAAAAGAAAGAAAAGCAATGGGTTGCCTGGAATGGAGTCCTACAAACTCTAGGGCACGGTTGCCATGAAAGTCAGGAATATCTGCACAGCAGGAAAAAAAATTGAGTAAAGTGGATTTGTGCCAAGTTTTTCTTTTGAGAGCCAATAGTGGATGTGTTGTTGCAAAATGGGCCAAAGCCAAAGTGGAATAAAAGACGGGATGTGTTTGTTAGTGGAAAGCAAAATCTAACAGTTTTGTTTTCTCTTGCATTTGAATTTTTAAAACTTAACCCCTTCCTTTCCCACATGTTTTGTGAAGTTTGGTAAATTCTTCCAAAAGGAACAACATAATCTGAAGCAGGTTTTACAAAAATGTAAAGAGTTTCCCATCTTGAATGTTAAGAAACATCCAAATTTGGGAACTTCTTGTCAAAAATGATTTTTTTAATTTGTTCAAGTTCTGTTTCAGAAGCTTGTGATTTTGATTTTGCCATGATAATTTTCGTGTGCTTTTATGAGACACCATTTCTCTAATCTCTCATTTAAAAAATAATAATCTCATAATCCCATCTTTTAAAAATAAAGTAAATCAAAAAAGCTCATGAGATTAGTATCTGTGACTTTTTTTAAAAAACACTTAAGGAATTACAGCTTCTAACAATGAGCTTTCTGTAGTATCCACTTTGACCATGACATCTTCCCAAATGGACAAATGGTCTACCCTCCTACAGCAAGGAAAAAGAAGGTGGTCCATTGATTATCTGACAGCCAGAGTAAAGCTCTCAAAGCAGCACAATACATCTTCTGATTGTAATTTGTACCTGTTACAGTAGCCTAAGACTGTATGTAGAGTAAGCATAGGTGAAGGTAATGGTTGCACTTGCTTGAAAGCCAGTCATATCCAACTCTAAAGTATGGTGCTCATCTCAATTTACAACCAAAGAGCCAGCACTGTCTGCATCTGCAGATGTTTCTGTGGTCATGTGGCAGGAATGTCTAGACACCAGTGTGCACAGAATGTTGTTGCCTTTCCCACCAAAGGGGTACCTATTATCTACAGTGGTACCTCACTTAAAGAGCATAATGTGTTCCATGGGGTTGTTCTTTAAGCAAGTTGCTCTTTAAGCAAAACACTTGGAAAAAGTGCCACCACTGCCACTGTAAGTGACCGATTGTGATTTCTGGCTTGGGTGTGTGTTGCAAACCCCATTTTAGTTGTTAAGTGAGTTTTTTGTTGTTTTTAGTTGTTAAGCAAGGGTGACCATTCAGAGAAGATTCTGCTCTTTAAGCTAGTTAGTCTCTAAGCGAGGCGCTCTTTATGCGAGGTTTTACTGTACTTTCAATTTCTTGCATTTGAACTGCTAGGTTGGTAGGAGCTGGGACATATCCAGTCCTTATTTAAGAAGAAGAGTCATATGGCCAAGCAGCAATGAATGAGACCACCTATTCCTTAGCTTTAGAATGATTTTGATCTCAAAAAATCCTCCTTTGTTATATTGCCTCTACAAACACACTCTTCTCATGTAATAAAAAGACTTAGACTCACTTCGTTTTGGATATCTCTAATGAAAACCATCTGGTGAACCTGGCAAACACCAGAGATTGTAACCTGAAGTGCGTGATAGAAATGATTTGATTTTTTAAAATTTAGCAACACTGGGTTGGTCTTAACTATGTGGTGTACCACATACACCACCACAGCCCTAGCTCATGGCTTCTGTCAGATGGAATAGCAGTCCTCAAGAAGCATTGTGGTCTAATGTAGCTGACCTTCCTCAGCCTTAGAGAAATTTGAAGATGAGATATTAAATTGTCCCTGTCGCTTTCTCATCAGTGTTTTGAAATGACTGGCTCAAAAGCGCTCTCAAAGTATTTGTAACATCTGGTTTTTAAGCAGCAGACCTACATATGTTTTAGAGATGTGGATTTTGTGTGTGCATGTAATTCATGCAGTGATTCTAAGGCTTAGAGGAAACTGATAGTTTACACAGGAACTGATCTCTCCCAACATATTCCACAAATACTTTTCAACTAAACAGATTTGGAAGACTCCACATCAATTCCTCCTATGTTGGGCCAAAACAGATATGATGAGCTAATTCTCATCTAATGTAGAGGCAGGGTTGGCTTTCCAGTTAGTTAAAAAAAATTTTTTTAAAAAAAACCTCACTCCAATTTAGTTCACAGACATCAAGCATTGCAATGTTTATATGTTTCATTTCTTATGTTATGGTTTCTACTTTATCTTGATCCATACTTTGCACATTCTGTGTTCCATGTTCTTCATACTTTCCCTTCACTTCTGTGTACGTCAGCCACTAGATGTGCTTTCAGCTTTGATCTTTTCCCTTCCTTCCTTCCTTCCTTTTCTATACCATCTATCTCAGAGATTTTTTCCATTCTGAACAATTTCCAATTAAACAAGAAACAAACATAATACATCAGTGATTCCCAATTAGTGGTACGCATACCCCCAGGGGTACGCGAGATTGCATCAAGGGGTACGCGCAGCAATCTCTTAACTAAAATATTAAATCCTTAAAAACAATAATGCAATAACAATTGCCAAAAAATTATTCAATTTAATTAAACAATCAGTAGGTCAGTCAATCGTATGCATCAAGCGCTTTCTCCCACGACGGTTTTTCCCACGCCTCCCACGTCTCGCGTCACCCGATTGTGGCTGCCCCCATTCCCGCCTATTTGCTCGTCATTGTCAATCAGTCAGTTCGGTTTATGTCGCGTGAGCGTGTCGCTGTGCTCGTTGTGTTGTTTTAATTGTAAATTAATAAATATCTGTCGCACCATGTCGCGTCGATCAGCCTTATATACCTACCTCGGTAAACGGTAAGATAATGTTTTAAAACTGTGTTTAAATTGGCACTTTCACTATAAACTACAATACAATGTAATGATGTTTAGAAAATAAAAATAATATTCAAGCTGCTTCAGTTGTAAGCACGTTCGCGGATTCTGTTTTCTAGATTTTAAGTTACACTAATACTATTTTCATTGTAAATTTCAGTACAAAGCAATAATGTTTAATTTGTTTTCTACTATGTACCTACTTCGAATACAGAAGGACAAATTCAATTTTTTGCCTGTTCACAGTTTCTGTTTTTTCTTCTTCCAGTTTTCTAAGCTTTTTAATTACTTACATTACAAAAATACAAAAGCTGAGTTAATAAGTCCCCTTGTTTTTTAGATGGAACAGTGGCTGCTAAGGCGCCGAAAGGTTGAGGAGGAGGTATCAGAAAATACTGAACAGTCGCCTGCTAATGATGTGTCACCCTCTACTAGTACTCCGACACACACAAAAAGAAACCTTGATAACAAGGAATCATCTCTCAAAAAAAGGAAATATGATGATAGTTATATTCAGTTTGGTTTTACAAGCTCTGGAGATCCTAATTCCCCATTGCCGCAATGTGTCGTTTGTGCAGAAACGCTGTCAAAGCATTTATTAAAACCATCCTTACTACATTGCCATTTAGAAACCAAACATGCTAATTTGAAAGATGAATCTGTATCCTTCTTTCAACATAAATTAAAAGACCTCAAACAAAGACAAAAATCTATTGAGGCGCTTTCTTTAAACACGAATATGAGCGCCCTGCAAGCCTGTTTTCGAGTTAGTTATTTAATTGCCAAGCAAGCAAAACCGCATACAATTGGGGAAAACCTTATACTGCCTGCAACAAAAGAGATAGTGAAATGTATGTTTGGAGAAAAATGTCTCTCGTCGTATTGCAGACATGTCAGATAATCTGAAAAACCACCAATTTCAACGCATTTTACAAAGCGATTACTTTGCCATACAACTTGATGAATCCACAGACGTATCAAACTTGGCTCAACTTTTAACATATGTTCGTTATGTTCATTCCAAAAAGGTTCATGAAGAGTTCCTATTTTGTTGTGCCCTTCCGATTCATACTACCGGGAAGGACATATTTCACATGGTCGATGGTTTTATAAAAGAAAACAAATTGGATTGGTCGAAATGCGTAGGAATATGCACTGATGATGCCAGAGCAATGACTGGTCATTTTTCAGGACTTGTGAAGCGAATACAAGATGTAGCCCCAGAAGCAAAATGGACCCATTGTGGTATTCATCGAGAGGCACTTACTTGTAAAAAAATTCCAGCCTGCTTAGATAGTACCCTTAAAAATGCTGTGAAAATTGTCAATTTAATCAAGGCCCATGCCACAAACTCAAGAATTTTTACAGACATTTGTAAAGAGCTTGGCAGCGAGCATGAGACCCTGTTATTACATACTGAAGTGCGTTGGCTGTCCAGAGGAAGAGTTGTTTCGAGAATATTTGAGTTGAGACATGAAATTGAGTTATTTTTGACCGAGCAGGGACATGCCGAATACAAACAGATGCTGATTGATCCTTTGTGGCTACAAAAATTGGCTTACTTGTCAGATATTTTTACAAAACTGAATGAGTTGAATTTGGGGCTTCAAGGCCAGGATACAACCATATTCAGTATGCAGGAGAAGGTTGAGTCAACAATCAAAAAAATGTCTCTCTGGACATCTTTGATCGACAGATGTAAATATGATCAATTTCCGAATTTAAAACTTTTTTTGGAAACTACTTCTTCATCAGTGAATGAAGATGTAAAATCAGCCATAAAATGCCACTTGCAAAATTTGTCGACCGCATTACGTACTTATTTCCCAGAAATATCATCGCAATGGAACTGGGTAAACAACCCCTTTGGAAACTGTCCCACCGATCACCTATCCATCTCTGATCAAGAGGAATTAATAGACATGCAACAGTAGACTCAAAAGTTGTTTTGCGGAGCAATCACTGGTTAATTTTTGGGCTGGTCTTAAAGACATTTATCGTGTCAGCGATGTAGCAATAAAACATTTACTGCCATTTTGCACGACCTACCCTTGCAAGAACGGATTTTCCGCAATGACAAACTTAAAAACTAAACATCGTCACAGACTTCAACTTGAAGACGACTTGAGATTGAAGCTGATCAAAATGCAACCAGATTTTTCAGAGTTGTGCAAAGAAAAACGTGCACATTTGTCACATTAATGAAACATGTGTTCTCTGTCATTAGAATGTCTTTTGATGATAATAAATATAAAATACACCTGATTTCATTTTTTATTTAACGTACGCAAGTTTGAGGTCTTTCTTGAAGTGGTATGTAGAAAAAACTAATTGGGAACCACTGTAATACATCATTAAAATGACATTACAAACATATCAGAAAATCAACCCCCAACTCCACGTTTATATAAGATTTGTTAGTGGCTATTACTATTTGTGTGATTAGCAACAGAGTTATTTGTACTCATCCTTTGCTCTTCCTTAGTAACTGAATAGGTGCTTTCTATCTCTGAGGGTTTCCTCTTCCCCAGTACCATGTTTGTTCCATTCTGGGCTGTCTCATCATAGGGTTTTCATGATAAGGAAAGTTCAGCCATTGCCAACTACTATGCACTACTAACAGAAGTTAACCCTACGTGCAGTGATGGGATGTAACAGGTTTGCACCAGTTCGCCAGAACCATTAGTAACTTTTCCCAGTGTCCCAGAGAACCAGTAGCAGTTTTGGGGGGAAAACCAGTGAAAAGGTAAGCCCCAAAGGTGGTTCCCTTTGGGGCTTGGTGTGCATACACACCTACAGTGCTTGGTGCTTATGCACAGCCTCCTTGCTGTCCTCCCAAGTGGGGAGGAAGAAGAGAAGCTGCTAGCCTGAAGCTCCCTATAGCCTGCTCCCCAGGATAAGTGACTCACCTTTGGATGTGGTGTGTCTGTGTGTATTTTAATGTGTATTTAATACCTTTACGTATATTGACGTACTACCACAGTTCCTAAAAAGGCCTGGCTTGGGGTTTTTAAGCAAAGTCTTGGAGTCCCCTCATCAATAAGTTACACCTGTGCTGCTCCAATTGCTGTTCCAATTAGAGAACCCTTAAGGAGGTACAGCTGTTTTACATTAAGGCATATTATGCTAGAGAACTGGTACAATGACCATATCCATCTTGCAACATGGTGCTGCCCAGGCACTTATACTAACAGGTAAGTGATGGGTTTGTGTTTGGGGTGGGTGGGTTGATTTATGTTTGGGGTGGATGAGTGGGTGTTTGGGGGAGTGAGTGTATTGTGATGTAATTTTTATTTATTTAATCAATTTATTTACTGGTTTGTGTTGTGGGTGGGTTGAGGGGTGTGTGTGCTTATTTTTATTTTATTTCTATTTTTTCTTTGGCCCCACCCATGGCATCATGACATCATGATGTTAGCTCCGCCCACACTGTGATGACATCACGGTGGGGTAGTAAAATTTTTGACATCCCACCACTGCCTACGTGTCACTGGTGTTGCCTCCTCCACCAGTTCACATTCAGCATCTGCTGCTACCTAGTAGCTGCCTTTCACATCAACCACAGATGTCCTTTGGTCTTCCTGTTCCAATTTTGCACTCCTGGTTTCTGCACTATGCCACCTAAATATTGCTTTATCTCATTCAGAAATGCATTCTCTTTGAATGAAATAAATAAATAATTGCCATTAAAATGAAAAAAAAAACCAGGAAAGTGTAGCACCTGCTCACATAAATAATTGGGTTATGTGGAAGTCATTTAATATGCTACAGACAAGTTAGCAGAATCATGAAGAGCGTAAAAAAATGAGGGCCTTTTTTGCATGCTCACAATAGGGTTTTTGTTTTTTGTTTTTTGAAAAGTTGGTGTTAGTTGCCCTAAATAGGGATATGCCATTCTTCCCTCTTTTTATTCTTAAACTCCAGCTCCCAGATTTTTCCAGGCAAAATTCTAGGAATTCTAGCCCATAGATCCACACCTACTACCATCTTCATGTCACTCACCTGGAATATGGCCTAGCCATCTGATGCTCCATGGCTATATTTGCCTTCGTTTCATGCCATTGTGCTTCCTGAGCATGGTAGTTCTTCAGAAGGCACCCTCTTCAGAGCTTAAAAGGCAGAGAGATTGCACCCAGATGTTCTTGAGGTTGCCATTATTAGGTAAAAATTATGTAATAAGTTTTATCTAAACCTTACAATTTTATTTTTTGCAAACTAGTGTATGTTCTACATCTGTTTATATGCAGGCTGTTGCCTAAGTTTATATGACATTCCATTAAACGCATTGTGATGCTTCTGATATAAATGTAAAGAAAGTCTACATTCATATCCCAGCAAGGAAAAAATAATGTCAGAAGTATTGCCAAGAGATAAAAGTTTATACAGTCAAACTGTGGTAAGTGAAAGAAAACTATCCTTTATTTACTGCGAAACTGGATTGTTTTCCTGGGATTACTCATGGTGACTTAAAGAAAATACTTATAGAATTTATATTCACATCTTGTTTTCCTTCCGCTAGTAGAACTACTTCCCTTTGCCATGATTTCCCTCTCAAACAATTCCTTTGTGAAACAGCAATGTTTACTCTTGATCATGGTATGGTGGAGAAATTTAAACAAAGGGCCTCATCTCTTTTATTCCTCCTCTTCCTTTTTATATAAGGATGAGATACATGATCCTTCCTGAAGTGCAGTCAGATGGATAATAATAAACCTGAGAGGTAGAGGAGAGAAAGGCTTGGATTACGAAAGAATGTATATGCCGGAAAAAGAAAACAATAGTTCCTAGGAACCAACATTATGGAAATTATGCAAATTCAAGAACAGTAACTTATTATTTATTTATTTATTTATTTATATCCTGCCCTTTTCCGAGGACTCAGGGCAGCTTACAATCTAAAAGAGTTAAAACACAGCACAAACAATACAAGATTTAAAATCAAGGATTAAAAGACTAAAAAGTTAAAAATTAAGTTAAAAAACACAATGGGGAGAGAGAGGTGGGGTTATTCACAAGAGCCAGCCAACTGAACTCACCACCTGGCCCACACCCCACACATGCCCCACCACACATGCCCCCACCAACTATAACTATACCAGCATCATGTGCCTTGGGGAACAAGAAGGTGGATTACCGGTACTTAAATTAGTATTGATTTTATGCATTTTAACTCATGCTGTTGTAGTAAAATAACAGTTACTGCTGTTGAACTGCATTGCTAAAATTGTTAAATGGATTCTAGCGAAATCCCTGTTGTTTGAAATCTTCTGTTTCAAAGAGTTGCAGAACAATAGAGCTGGAAGGGACCAAAGATGTTTTTGAGTTCAACCCCCTGCCAAAACAGGAATTCCATGTTCTGCTAAAGCATCTGATACACAGCCACCTACATCTTTGTTTGAAAACTTCCAGTGAAGCAGGTTTCCACCATTTATTTGTCTCATTGACTTTTTTTTAAAAAAAATTGTCATATACTGTACCACTGTTTTATGATCATGTCATGCAACTCTTGTGGTTGAAAAGTGGGTTTAGCTTTTAAAATAAAACATAACATTTCACAACTAAAGTGAGAAGGAACATGAACATAAAATTATTGGGGTACCTTGAGAACTAGCAGATTTATTCTAGTGTGAGCTTTTGTGGACTTCATTTTCTTGACTACATCTTTGAACTAGACTAAAATAATGCATATTTTATCTCCATCCTTAGTTGTTTCCCAATAACTAAGTAAGAGCACTACTAACAGTGCACATACCCCACTTGTTGGTGCTTTCATGGGTTGCTCTTAATTACAACAGCCAGATGTTCTTCTTCTTTTGTGTCCTGATCAGACCTTGGACTGCCAAAATGAGGCCACTTTCTTCGCTTTGTCATTGCCCAGATATAAGTCCTCATCAGTGCATGTCTCTGGCAGCAATCGGCAGACCATCAAATGGGCCGGACTCTGTGTCTCTCCACATTCACACCATGTGTTTTGTCTGCCAGCAGTCCCCACTTGAGCATGTTGGCCTTGCATTTAGGGACTCCAGCCCTCAGCCTATTCAGGATCCGCTAGGTGACAAGGAAGACTGAGACCTTCAGATATATCCACCTTTAATGATCCTTTCCCAGTGAGCTCTTTCCTCCATCTTCTGATTTGGTTTTGCTCTTGTGTACCCTGAGGAATGTTTGTTCTTGCCATAAAACTCTTCCTGGATCTGAGCCGGCAGACTTAAAGGTCATATCAGTTCAGAGGGTGTCAAGGGTCATTCTCTTGCTTAGTTGTTTCAGCATCTGCTGAAACATTCCTTTCTGAACCTCTGTCAGGAGTTTTCTACTTTTATGCATTTCCCCATAGATGCTGTTCCAGGTACCTATGAGACCCTTGCAGCCAACAAAGGACTGCTTCAGCATATCAGATATTTATTTATTTATTTTCTTAGATTTGTATCGCTGCCCCATCACTGGGGCAACTCTGTGCAGCTTACAACAAACGTCACAAACCCGACATAAAAAACATCCCCATAATAACAATTCATAAAACCTCAAGTTAAAATCATTAAAACCTTAAAAAATTATCTACCTCCTGTTCCCCATCTAAACTAGCTAAAACCACCCCAGACAGCCCTTATATCAACTGGGGGGGGCACTGCCCCACTGACACCACACCACACCTGGTGAGCTAGCCATGTTTTAATCCAGTGATGGGATGACCCCGGTTTCATCCAGTTCCCTGGAACCAGTAGGAACAATCCCAGAGGGTTCTCCGGGAGGGTAGTCCACTTTTGAGGCAACTGCGGTGGCAGCAACGGCAACAGCAATGGCGATGGCAGCCTGGGCAGGCGGCACCAGCCCTCAGAGGAGGGCACCTCCCCTGGGCTGCTGAGCCCCCACAGGCAAGTTGAGGCCTCTGTGTGTGTGTATTTATTTTATTTAATTATTTTAAAAGCCCACCCCACAACATCATTGCGTCATGATGTCAGCTCCCCCCATGATGTCATGATATCATGACATTGGCCACGCCCATGACATCCGTGATGTCATGGCGTGGTAGTAAAAAAATTGCCATCCCATCACTGTTTTAATCCCTTTCTAAAACGCAATAGCTAAAAGGCAATAGCTCTCTCTAGAGGCACAAATCCATTGGTAAGAGGTTCCACAGGGCCGGACCAGATACACTTCCTCAGCTGTGCTGCAATTTCCCCCTTCCTAATGTGAACATTGTAGTGCTGCATTGATTAGGAGAGCTACAGGCCTCGCCATTTCGGCCTCGCCATCTCGGCCCAGAGCAGAAGAATGCTGACAGCTGTGGCTGCCCAGAGGACGTTCCCGCCCCCTCCAGGCTTCACCATTAAAAGACCGTCGGTGGCAGGTAGCGAGAGGACGCTCGCACCCTCACTCCGGGCCTCGCCATTTCGGCCTCGCCATCTCGGCCCGGAGCAGAAGAATGCTGACAGCTGTGGCTGCCCAGAGGACGTTCCCGCCCCCTCCAGTCTTCACCATCAAAGACCGTCGGTGGCAGGTATCGAGAGGATGCTCCTGTTGGCGAGAGGACGCTCGCACCCTCACTCCAGGCCTCGCCATTTCGGCCTTGCCATCTTGGCCCAGAGCAGAAGAATGCCGACAGCTGTGCTTTTCTGATGACCTGATATTGTGTAATTTGTAATTTGTAATTATGATTGGGGACTCTGGGGATTTTGAACTGTAACTGTGATTGGGGATTGGGGATTTCTGATATGTTTTTGATTTTGATTTTGTATTATTTGAAGTGTTGCTGAAATGTTTTATTAATTGATTATAGTGTTGAATGTTATATTTGTGAGTTTTGTGAGCCGCCCTGAGTCGGTTGCACCGAGTAGGGCGGCATATAAATTGAATAAATAATAATAATAATAATAATAATAATACATATCCCCCCCCCCCCATTTTTCTCTGTAACAGTGATTGAAACTGCAGCAGTGAGCAATTTCTTGATCTGCACTACTGAGAAAAATGAAGAAATAGATATTTCAGCCTACTGTAACAATGCAGTGCTAAGGAAGAAAATAATAATAATTACACTTTACTTTCCTTGCCCTACTGCAGGCAAGGGGAAATGTTTAATTTGCTCATATAGTGAAGAGGCTCATCAGCTACTTTATAATATAGTCAAAGGTTGCTTGTTGTGTTTTTTATAGTGGTAGCGTGCTAAACATGATTTAGCCCTTCCCTCATCCTCGAGTAACTAAAGATTTGTGATCCCAGATTGCCCCACCAGTCAAATGGTCTTCAAGTTGGTTTGCTTCAAATAAGGCTAGTAAGAGAAAACCATTTTCATGGCCATGGAACACTAGTGGTTAAAGTGGGGAATCAAAAATGGTGTTTGAGAAAGACTGGGGTGAAATGAGTGAAAAACCTAAACAGCCACTCTCTTCACTCCATCAGTTTGTTGTAGGCCCCATTGTTAAACTTATTACAATTGAAGTGCTTTTGCACCTGTTTAGACTCCACACTGGACACAATAGTTCCACTTTGTAGATGTCATACAGCTGATCAGCAACCAAATTATGAGCCAGTTAGCTGAGATAAATCGAGCTAGCTGTTTCTCCTGACCACATTTCTTGGAAAGGGCTTGGAGGATATGACTGAGATCAGGGACAAGTGGTTTTAGGATGTGTGAGGGTTAGATAAACAGGATTATCAAGGGCCTCCTCTATCTATTTGGATGGGCTACTTGAAAAGTCCCTGGCAGCACATCAGAGCAAGCTACCATGATACTGAGTCAGAGAGTATAAATAGCTGTTTCACACAGCCTGCATCGTGTTATTGTAAAACTGAGCCAGTAGCTGTATGTGTCACTTCTGAGTTAATCATTCTTTTGGAATAGGTGCACAGATTTAGTCATCAACAGCCTTTCCTTGTGTAGTACTGTAATCATTCAAATATGCCTCCCTACCAATACACATATATAGGAAAAGTAGGTCAAATGCCAACCTCAGTGAGTGTCTCTCTTATCCCATCATGTATATTTGGAGCAAGGTTCCTTGTTTAGTTGGAACTTAAAAAAAAACCCTGAGATTCTTGAACTCCCCAAATCATATTGCTGAATAAAGTCTTACATTATAACTGTCTCTACGTGTTTACTCTGAGAAAATATCCTATGAATTCAATTGGCCTTATTCCCAGGTAAATTTATATATGATTGAAACTTCAGAATCAGAATTAAGAGTTTATACTTGACCAAAAAACTCATTGTGAACAGGGAATTAGTCCTATTCCAATGATGACTTCTCCCACCCATGATTGTTGGTTGTGTTAATTCATGACAATGGCATTATTTCTATTTTCTCATGTTTGTTCTGCTATCTCTACCTTTGCCTTAATAAAAACTTAGCTCTGCTTTTTAAATAGTGCTCAATTTTATTGCAGGAAAGACATTTTCCATTATTTGCAGGAGTTTTTACTTCTTTACTTCCTCTATTACCCATTCGGGTGTTGAGGGATTATTTGCATCAACTTTGTAAATAATGAGTGATGTTTTTATTAGTATCAGAGTTGATTCTTCTGAACAGGAGGAACTAAGGTGGATATTAATAATAATTTGGTATCAGAAATTGTTCTGGATTGAAAGGATTTTTGTTGAAGAAACTTTGATCAGGGAACACCCAAATGAGGCTCCTTTCATGGTCCCAAGAGCTGGGACAGAGACAGATGCTGAATCCATCATGCAGTACTCGAGTCTCAAACTGCTGACTTGCCAGCCTTCCAGCTAACAAGGTGAGCTTCTTAACCACTGAATCACCACAGGTATTGTTGTTATTTGTTTAATCTGGGACTTTCCTTAATTCATGATTAGGTTTCCTGAGCTACATCCATGGCTTCTTTAGATGTAATACACAGGGGAAAGGATTTTTTGCAGGATAGTTGCAAAGTAAAGGTAAAGGTTACCTTTGCTTGAATGCCAGTCATATCCAACTCTAGGGTTCAGTGCTCAACTCTGTTTATAGCCAAAGAGCAATCACTGTCTGCATATGCAGATGTTTCCATAGACATGTGGCAGCCACTAGACACTGGAGTGCACAGAACGCTGTTTACCTTCCCACCAAAGTGGAACCTATTTATCTACTTTCAATTTCTTGCTATTGAACTACTAATCAAGTTCAGCACCTTAACCACTAAGCCACTGCAGTCCCCTTTAGGTGCAAACAGGATGCAACAGACATCCCAGTTACAGCTCTTTTAAAATTTGTTTTAATAAAATGTGCCACTGTGTATATACATATCAGAAAACAAAACAAAATAAAAAAATAAAAATAAAATAAAAAACACTGTAGCACTTTAAAGACTAACTTTAAAGTGCTACAGTGTTTTATTTATTTATTTTGTTTTGTTTATTTTGTTTTGCTTTCTGATATGCCTGAACCACAGACTAACATGGCTACTATTCCAAAAAATGTGGATATACAGTATCTGAGGCTGAGTGTGTTATAACATGGAACATCATGCCCTGCTCCCACTTCTCATTTTATTTTTTTTATTTTTTGAAAAGCCATTTTTGTACATCTTGGGTGGATGTGTGACCTTGCTTAGACAAGGCAGTGAGGAACTTGGATTAGAGAGGAACCATGTCATAGCAATGATGAACACAGTGAAAGTGTGAAATAGTTCTGATTTGTACTGGAATCAGTTTGTTACTTGTTGGCCCCTTCTTTTTATTTATTTATTTACTTATTTTGGTGACGACCCTGTGCATACTTAACTAGGCTGGTACAGTACTTGTGTAGCTATTATGTGGTATGCCAGCAAGATTCCCACTGAAAGCTTTACCAGCTTCATAGGATGTGCTAGAGCTTGTGTTCTGCTGACACAGGTTCAGAAAGTCCAGGGTCACCTTCACAACATGACGATGTAGTAAAGTAGACCTTTATGAAAAAAAATGCACTACAGAAGATAAAATACTACCTTGACATTGTTCATATTGTTGTACGGTATAATACATTACAGATCACAGCTATGACTATATGTTAGTTCTGGCCGATTTCATGTGCAATACAAATTAGAGAAGTGAAGAAATAATAGTGATAAAATTCCCATTGTGAGAGATAATCTGTTGAAAAGCTATTTAACCCAGCAAGATTTCTCATCACCTGTGTGAGAAAAGAATAAGGAGCACTTTGGTGGAGGTTTCAGAAGATTTACATAAAATCCTTATGCAAAGGGTTTCCCATGGTGCAGTGAAGCCCCCACATACACCAAGCAAAACCAGAAGGTCCCAATGATATATTTCAAAAGTAGAAACTGCTGAGTCTTACAGGAGAGAAACTATTGTAGTTTAGCAGCGTTTGCACAAAAATTGTTCTTGGAACCATGAAAGCTTCTACTAAGACCGATAAAAATCTTACATTGTTTCACAGGCAAAAAAAAATATATTTTTTTTGCAAATTCTTCTTGAGAGGAACAAGATTTATATTCCTAATTATAAATGCTTACTGCTATTGTTTTTACTATTAGCTGTCTCATTCCTCCCTTTCTACAGTTTCACCTTCTACAGCAGGAATTCTCAACCTGCGGCCAACAGGCCAGATGCAGCCTGCGGCACCATTTCATGTGTCCCCATTACCACACCAGGAAGTGCCGTGTGGTGGAGAAAGGGCAAAATGGCCGTCCAGCCCACAAAGCTGTCTGAGGGAGCATGACCTGGCCCCCATCTTAAAAAGGTTGAGAACTCATGTTATACAGAAAGTTAGATTGTAATCTGTAATTTTCTTGAGGGGGAAAAATCCAACTTTTAAAAGAGATTTCTCTGAAGAACCATGTGGATTGATGGTGCTGGAATAAAGACAAGACTGAGAATCAAAGCAGACAATACACATAACATACAATTAATAGTAGTAGTCCCTCACCATGATAAATATCTGTTTATAAGAAGGTGTGCTTTCATTTACCTCACACTCTTGTGTTTTGTATGATTTGTTATGTGAATTAGATTTCAGTTGGTCACTGAAAATAAATATGGCCTTAATTTGCAGGTCTGAACTGCCTTAGCAGGTATCTCTGTAGAAATCACATTGTGAGAGATATAATCATAAAATCACTGAGTTGGAAAGGGACTTTTATGCTATCACGTCCAACCCCCTGATCAATACAGGAATCAAAATCAAAGCAGATCTGACAGATGGTTGTTCAATTCTCTCTTAAATGCTTCCAGTGTTGGCATGCTCACCACCTCTTGAAGCAGTTGGTTCCACTGTCATTCTGCTCTAACCATTAAGAAGTCTATATCTGGCTTCCTTTATTTGTGTGCATTATTTCATGTCCTGCACTCTGCGATGACCAAGAATAGATCCCACCCCTCCTATTTATAAGCATCTTTCTGGTGTTTGAATAGTATCATAATATCCCCTCTCAAACTCCTTTTCTCAAGGCTAAACATGCCCAGTTCCTTCAGTCTTTCCTCATTGGGCTTGGTTTCTGATCATCCTTTTTGCCATTCTCTGTACCTGCTCTAATTTGTTTTCAACTTTCTTAAAGTCTAGTGCCCAGAACTGGATATAATATTCTAGATGTGGTCTAACTAGTGCTGAATAGAGAGGGACTAGATAAGGGGTTCAAGTCAGGGTCTGGGTTATGCTCTCTCAGTCAGCTTTGACGGCTGGACTGCCATTTTGCCCTGCCTGCAAAATGGGGTGGCCATTTTATTGATTTATTTACTTACTTAATCAAACTTTTATGCCGCCCTCCTCACAAAGGCCCAAACTTTAAAAACACTTAAAACACAGTAAAAACATGGTATAAAACAGTATTAAACAGGATTAATACAGCTTCAAAGGGGTGACCTTTTTTTCTCTCTCAAATGCCCTTGGAGGGGTGGGGGCCACATGAAATGCCCTCGAAGGTGTGGGGACCACATGAAATGGCACTGGGTGATGGATCCAGCCTGTGGGACTTAGGTTGAGAACCCCTGGACTAGATACAGGTACTTCTCATATTGTGAAATTTGGTCCAGGGATTGAATGGCTCAGTGTACACAGTTACTGTTTTAGCTCAGCCTGTGTTAAAAAAATATACCACCTGTTTCATACTATTTCTCCATTTGTTCTCTTCATGTAGAAACCAGTTCAGTGAGTGAGAGAGTGGAAAAAATTCCCAGGATTCTGCTGAGGCCTGGGAAATGAGGGGAATGAGGTAGATTAAATGCTCTGGGCTCTATATTGCTTTTCCTATCCCTCCCCTGTCATTTTTTTGTGGTATTATTTGAAGGCTATTTAAAAACAGATCTGGAAACATAGCAGCATAAATTGCTATTATATCCACCTATTCTTTCAGAGGCCTGATATTTTTCTCTCCAGATGGACTGGCTTATAGGCACTGCTATTCCCCTTGAGGGTCCTCCAGGGGAGGATCAAAGAGGTAGTTCCTGCCCTACATTTAATTTGGTAGGATCCTTTCTTCTTCTTCTTCTTCTTCTTCTTCTTCTTCTTCTTCTTCTTCTTCTTCTTCTTCTTCTTCTTCTTCTTCTTCTTCTTCTTCTTCTTCTTCTTCTTCTTCTTCTTCTTCTTCTTCTTCTTCTTCTTCTTCTTCTTCTTCTTCTTCTTCTTCCACTGTGCAAGAATAAAGGAAACTATAACTGAGAAGTTATTGGAGTTATTAAAATGGGTAGCCAAGGCACTCCAATTTAGCCACCCCCATAGCTGAGGCGATGCCATTCTCCTGTGAAATGAAAACCATACATCTTAATAAAAGGGGCAGTCCAATAATACATTGTGAAGATTGAAAGTAGCTGCCTTTTACCTTCATGCAGATTTCAAGCCAGAAGAAGGTGGGGCTAATTCCTGCTTTATGGAACGGAAGTAACCCTTAAAGACAGAATAAAAAAATCCTGCTAATTAATGAAACCGACCAGCACAAAGAAACACCGCATACAATGCATATTCATTCCCACCTTATGTTACCAGTGCCAAAAATGGACACTTACAACAAAACATAAATGAAATTTGGTCACCAAAGAAATGAGATGTCTAAGGAAGGCTGCTGGAGAGACTGGAAGGGATAAAATAAGGAACAAGATTATAAGGGAAAGAATTGGAATAGAACCAATCTTAAACTATATACAGAAACAACAAATAAAGTGGTTTGCCCATTTGGAGAGAATGTCTTGGAAGTCCATACTATACAAGGCATATGTGGAAAGAGGAGAAGGACAAAGACCATGAGGAAGACCCAAAGGAAGGTGGAGATATAACATCATAGAAATATTATAAGAACACAAAAACTGGGAGAATATAGGGTATCCCAAGAATCATCATTCATAAGGGAAATGGGAAATTGTAGCTAAATGTACCTTTGTTGATAAAATTTTCATTACAAAATTGTATAAAATATTTACAAAATGATATCTACGTAATGGTCACCTCTTTCTACACACAGACGAAGTCTTCTCTCCCACTCATGGCAAACACATTCCAAGATATCTGTTTTTCCTGTGTTTGATGACTTTGAGACACCGTGTAGTTTTAATGTATTAAATTCAACACAATCAGTTTAATATTCTTATGTTAAATTAATGTTACATAAGGGTCGGAATCGACTGTGTGACTGAACAACAACAATGGATATTTTAATCTTTTTTTATATATAAACAGTAAGTTTTGGCAGTTTCATAGAATGAAGTATAGTACTGCAAAAACATTAAAGGAAGAACTATGGTGAATATTGTTCCCTACTAAATATTCCAAACAAAAGTATCTCTAAAAATTGTTGCAAGACTAGAAGTGCATTCTTGAAGCTTTGCACATATATTATAAACTGATGTGAAATTTTCTAGTATGTATTAAAATTTCCCTAGGAACTTTTGCAGTTTGGGAGTTCTTACAGAAACCTGAAACAAAAGCTTGTAAGAAAATTACAAGAGTTTCAGCTTTTATTGAAAATATAAACGAGGCTTAGTCATTTTGTGACAATGTAAACAGCCATAAATATTGGTAGAAGTTGGGGGTCATTTAAAGGACACTTCTTTTGTCTACACTGACTCTGCTTTACAGCTTAATGAGGGATGAATACTTAGAAAGTTATCTTTTCAAATAATTAGTTATGGTTATTGTTCAAAGGCCCCAACATATACAGTGGAACCTCGGTTAACATTATTAATGTGTTCTCCGGGACGTTTCTTACAGCGAAAATTACTTTAACCGAATTTCCCATAGGAATGCATTGAATGCAATTTCCCATAGGAATGCAATGAAAACCAAAATATTTTAACTAAAACACGGTTTTCCATAGGAATGCATTGAAAACCAATTAATCCAGTCTGGGGAAAAATCTGTAAACCAAGCCACTATTTTCTAAGGATTTCCTTTTGTTATGCAATTTTTATGTTAACTGAGGATCCACTGTAGTTAGTTGTGGGAAGAACATATGGAGACCTGTTTGAAAAGAAAATAGTTTTAGTACCTTAGATTGATATTAAATTGCCAAATTTACATAAGAATGAATTGGGGAGGAAAAATTCTTCTGTGATATCACCTCCACTATGCTTAGGATGGAGGTACCTAGTGTAGAGTATTGGACAGAGTAATGGACTAGAATTCAGGAGAGCTGGGTTCACTCCTAAGTTGCACCATGGAAACTACATAGTTGGTGGCACTGATAAAATAGCAGCAGCAGCAGCAGTGACCATGCAACATGCCCAAAGCTACACAGGTTGGCTCTTCTGAGATGCACAGTGGGCACACAACCCCTAATACCGAACTCAATGAGCTATGCAACCAGTGGAAAAACTCCTTAAATATTTCACTTACTGTATATTTAAAACCTTATGTGAGCACTATAAATCATGGTAACTTGATGGCATATAACAAAGAAAAAAGAGAGGCCACCTTTACTATCTCCATTCGAAAAAGAGAACAAAATAAAGTACAGTAGAACCCTGCATAATGAAAAAACTCCATCCCACGGAGTTCTTTGCTATGCTGTTTTTTTCGTTATGTGAAGCTAATGGGAGATGCGCTGGATAACTAACAAAAAATGTTTGTTATCTAGGGTTCCCATTGACCGGGTATACCCTGGTTACCAAAAAACCCCGCATAATGTAAAACAAACTTGTTATGCAAGGTATCATACAAGGTACAGTAAAACCTCATATAACGCTAAAACTTGGTTCCACAAGTCTTCGTGTTATATGATTTTTCGTGTTATCTGATCCTCTATGGGATCCATAGAGATACATTGTAACCACACAGGCTTTCGCGGTTGTTATCTGAAGCATCCCATAGGATCTTAATGTTATCTGATGCAATTCTTCCCCCCAGATTCCTTGATGTTATGCGATTTTCGTGTTATTCGATACTAATGTTATATGAGGTATTACTGTATTATACAAAGCATTCGTTACGCGAGGTACCACTGTATATTCTATTTCATATATGGGGTTGACAGAAAGAGCCTCCTCAAAGATTGAGGTGTTTGTGAACCACAATTGGGCATACCCCGAGCAATGGCAAGGTGAAAGGAACTATGGAATGAATTCACCAAAAGTTGGCTTCATTTTGGTAGTTTCATGCCTGGCCCAGAAGAACTATCAGCCTGAACTAAAAAGCTTTTAAATTATACAATCTCACGCCTTTTCCGCCAGAGTAAAAACAAAGAGAAACAAGACAGATACTGTATATAACAGAAGAGCTGTATTGTCCACAGACCAAACAGCTGGTCTTCTTAGTGGCCCAATTATTAATAAACAATTGAAAGTTCTTCATTGCTAGTATATAATTCCCTTTGTCTTGTACAGTAGTTTTGATATTACACACACATACAAATAATTTATTTGCTCTCCCTTCCACCCTTGTGTTTGAGGGACTGAAAGATTTTCTTAGATTGAAATATAGTGGTGGGTGGGAAGACAAAGAGTTTAAAATGTTAGTTTTCTCCATTAATGAGATGAGATTTATTTAATCATAGACCTACAGTTTTAAGAAGATGAAATCATTTCTCCAGGAAGCCATTTAAACATAAACTTTTTCTTCCTATAGTTTCTGCCTTTCACAGCCCATAAACCCTGCTTGCTTCTTTGGTATATTTATTCCAAGCACAGAAGGAAGGGAAAGGCTAGAACAAAGTAGTAACCATCCATCTCATAGGTCCAAACAGAACCAGATTAAAAGGAGGCAATTACAATTCTAGTAAGGTCTGCCATTTAGCCAGTATAATGAGGTACGGGGACCTCTAGCTCATAGGGCCCAATCCCATCTGAAAGCATAGAAACCCCACCACCAGCCAGGCCCTCAGATTTTAGGACTCTACCACAGCACTTTTGGAAATTGAACTCATGGTCCAAGTTCATACAAAAACCTTGTGAACAGTAATCTCTGGGGCTGATACAACTGGAATTCCCATCATTAAGAGTTGTGGAAGAATACTTTCACATACCCATGAAACAGTCTACCCCAGTGTTTCCCAAATGCTGGTTTTTGGACTTCAGTTCCCAGAAGCCTAAGTCATTTCCCCAAAGCACTGTACTGACTGAGGCTTCTGGGAATTGAAGTCCACTAGTGGGCTGTGTACCCCTTGTTGGGAACCACTGGTCTACACTGATTTGAGCCCTAATACTCTATTCCACATGGATTGACATATAGATATCTCAAATGCAGGTGCCATAATAATCTGTTGCCATTTTAAAAAAATACAACACTCCCAGCATGTTGATATTTCATTTCTTCACAGAAGCCAAATACCATTTATGAATAGTTCTCATAATGCAGACTAAAATGCCAAGAGTCATATTTCTCTATTCTTTTGTTCACCTGTTGAACTCTGTCCATGACTTCAAAGTGGGAAGAATTCTTTATCTGCAATTTTTTTATCATGATGTAATCTGGATGGTTCTGTACTGACCTTTTGCTCCTCTAAATTTAGACTCTTTTGTTTTTTACAATCACTGAATTGGAGGCATTTTGATTGCTTCCAGGATTACTGCTCCCCATGTTTATTTTCAAGCAAGGAAGACTTCATAACTCATGGAATCTCCACACTTCCCGACAGTGTGTGTATATTATATACATATTGTGCAAGAATGGTTGCCATGTCCAGGGATACTTTATGTTCATCTAGCCAATATAAACAAGTGGCCGGACTTAACTAAAGTACACTGGATGTGGCTGAAGAACTAGGCTTACATGTTTGGTTTTATTAGCTTAAAAGTCCATTCCTGTTATTATTTCTCTCTCTCTTTCTTCCTCTTCCTTTTAAGAGAACCCTGCAATATATTTAAATGAAAACCAGATACACTCAGGATGAATTTGAAATATGAGGCTGAGTATAAGCAGCAGCAAATAAATTTCAAATTAATAGGAAAAACAGAAGTTACTTCAGGGTTATGTAATAAATGAGGGTCAAAAGAAGTTACCCCATGGGGCATAGTTGAAGCTGAAACTCTGCAGACAGTCCTGGACTTGAGGACACAGGTCAAGTAACTGGAGAGAGGCCATCTTCATGGTGCCACTCCCCAGCAACAGCTACCAGAAAATGTCTTCCCAGAGAGCAGCCTCTCTTAATATGTGGTCTCCAGAAATTTTTGGGCTATGGTTCCCATCAATCCCACACCACTTATGCAAAATAGGGATTGGTGGGACCTGAGGTCTAACAGATACAAGTGCCAACAGGCTAGGGAAGGCTATTGTAGGTCTTAACTCAATGCTATGGTGGGCAGTATGTTGTGCATTTCTTTCTTTTCCACACATACACCTAATCAATAGTCAAGAAGGCCAATAGTCAGTGATGAGAAGTCCCTGCAGAACAATGACATCACAAAACACAATGGTCAGGCTCCAATAGAGCAAGTTACACCATGGAAAGCTGATACTGTTAGCAGCCATCTACAATATAACTTGCACAGCTAGATTTCAACCATAGTGCTGGATTTGGTCTTACCTTGGATTCGTTATACGGCAAGGAGTCTGCACATTGGTAGGTGTCTCCATGACAACATTCCACACATATAGATGGTCTTGAGAAATCAAGTCCATTTGCATGTGCTTTTTTTTTTTTTAGCAATTTGGATATCATGTCACCCGCTGGCTAGATGGACCATGACGTGTGCCCTCCACTTTCACCTTGTTCAAAGGTGAGTTTTAGTCCTGGCCTAACATCATTGACAGACATGGGCAACACTACCTAGTTAGACTACTCAAGACCTCATGCCGTGACAGGGCTCTCACCTAGCAGGGGAGATTTGGAATTAACTGAAATTAATTCTAATTTATATATAATATTTACTAACTTGAAACTATGAACTAATTTCATGAGGAACTAGCTTCAGCCAGCTTAACTTGGATCCAATATATTTTTATTGTCTAGATCAGGAGCGACAAATTGCATGTCTCAAGGTGTTGTTGAACTGCAACTCCCATCAGCTCTCATTTTTGGTTACCCTGGCTAGGCCTGATGGGAGTAGGTAGTTAGAGAGCTCTATAAAATAACCAGTTATTGTCGTTGATCTAGGTATTGCAAGAAAGGTGGAGACACAGAGAAGTACCAACATCATGATATTTGCTTATGTTCTTCCATGTATTTTACATTACATCTTGTATTCCTCATCACCATCTATAGATACAAAAGCTGGATGGTAAAGGAAGCTGACAAGAAAAAAATTGATTTGTTTGAAATATGGTGCTGGAGGAGAGCTTTGGGGCTACCACAGATTGTTATAAAGATGAACAGATGGGTCCCAAAGCAAATTAAGCCTGAATGATCTCTGGAAACTGAAACTGTCCTACTTCAAGTTAAGCTGGCTGAAGCTAGTTCCTCCACACACACACACACCGCTGCCAAAGAAACACCTGGGGATGGCGCTGGGAGGATGCTACGGCAACCGGCGCATGGGACTCGCCCCTGCTGGGGCTTTAAAAGCTGCCATGGCAGTAGGACCTTGCTTCCCCCCCCCCCCCGCTGGCAAAGAAACACCTGGGGATGGCGCTGGGAGGACGCCACAGAAACCAGCGCATGGAACTCGCCCCTGCTGGGGCTTTAAAAGCTGTCATGGTGGTAGGACCTTGCTCCCCCCCCCCCGGCTGCCAAAGAAACACCTGGGGATGGCGCTGGGAGGACACCACGGCAACCAGCGCATGGGACTCGCCCCTGCTGGGGCTTTAAAAGCTGCCATGGCGGTAGGACCTTGCTCCCCCCCCCCCCGCTGCCAAAGAAACACCTGGGGATGGCACTGGGAGGACGCCACGGCAACTGGCGCATGGGACTCGCCCCTGCTGGGGCTTTAAAAGCGGCCATGGCGGTAGGACCTTGCTCCCCCCCCCCCCCGCTGCCAAAGAAACACCTGGGGATGGCGCTGGGAGGACGCCACGGCAACCGGCGCTGGGTCCATCTCCACTGGCGCACAGGACTTGCCCCTGCTAGGGCTGGGCAGTGGAATTTTTGTTACAGCTGCCCCTGGTCTGATTTGTGGCTGGGGTGGAGAGACTGTTTGAATTTGGTATTGTAATTGACTATATTGTATAATTTTCCTGCCAGTTTGACTATAAATTTTTTTATTCTATTGTATTTTTATGTAAGATTTATTAACTACATTGACCATTAATTTTATATTTATTCATGTTGTTATATGCTGTTTCCAATTGTATTTTGTATATTGTATGATGTTATGCTGTTACTTTTTGTTCATGGTGTATTTTGGTTATTGTATATCATTGATTTGCTGTTTATATTGTATCCATTGTGTTTTATTTTTATGATTTGTAAGCCACCTAGAGTCAGGTTTTCCTGAGTAGGGCGGGATATAAATTTGAAATAATAATAATAATAATAATAATAATAATAATAATCCAGAGAAAGCAAGATTCTCTGGAAAAGACAAGAATGCTGAGAAAGGTTGAGGAAGACCAAATCTGTGATGAACTGACTCCATGAGTGAGCTAAACAAGGAGCTGAAAAAGGCTGCTGAGGACGGGACATTCTGGGAATTTCTCATTCATAGGGTTGCCATAAATTAGTAAAGGTAGCCCTTCCTCGAAAGCCAGTTGGATCCGACTGTAGGGTTCAGTGCTCATCTCTGTTTATAGCCAAAGAGCCAGTGCTGTCTGCACCTGCAGACATTTCCGTGAACATGTGGCAGGATTGACTAGATACCAGAGTCCATGAAATGCTGTTTACCAAAGTGGTACCTATTTATCTACTTGCAATTTCTTGCTTTCAAACTGCTAGGTTGGCAGGAGCCAGGACAGAGACAGGAGCTCACTCCATCATGCAGTAGTCGAGTCTCAAACTGCTGGCCTGTTGAGCTTCCAGTCGTCAAGCTCAGTGTCTTAACTACTAAGCTACCACAGTCCCTTGCCATAAATTGGAAGCAATTTAATAACAACATTCTACATACATTTCTTATTGAACTTTTTTTCTAAGGCTACAAACCTATCCACACTTAACTAATTCAACAGTGCTTCATCTTCTTTGTGACATCAGCTCTATGGCGAGCTATGAAAGTTTTTAAATCTTTCAAGCAACAAGTCCCATTAAAACAATGAAGGGTATGCTTTTGACTTCTGAGCAAACATGTGGAGGATTGGTCTGCATATAAATCTACTCTCTGCAGGATTAGTCTGCACCTAATTTTGGATCATGTGGCATGCTGCAAACCGTCTTCTATCAGGAGCAAAGCTATGGCTATGACACCAAAAAAGCTTGCAAATCAAAAGTTCTCATTGGTGTTTATTCACATGCCTCCAGTGAGACTCATGATACAGCCTTACAGGATAAATCAGTTTCATGAGGACTGTGTTACTGGTCTTAGATATGATGTTGCAGCTAACAAGTCTGACTGAAGAATTGAATCAACAGGCGGTTAAAATCTGTTCCCATCAGTAGAGAAGGATTTGCACTCGTAAGTACAGGAAGACTTGCTTATTGTATGGAAATGCCCCTTTAGAAGGACACAAAGAATAGCATTAAAGGAAGATCTAGCTGAGGAACTCGACCTCCCCAATGTCACTTGGAAGACCCTGAACAGTGTGAGGATCGAAGTGCCTAAATGCAAGACCAACATGCACAAGTGGGGTTTGCTGGCAGACAACAACACACTGTGGGAATGTGTAAAGATACAGAGATAACTATGCTGACTGGGGAACATTTTGGCTTTGCCGTCCAATGAATAAACTTTTTCTAAGCTCTGATGCCGGAAGGAAGGAGGACCCTAAGGATGACGGAGCCATTGAGCAGCTACAGATGGTCACTTATCCATCCATTAAAATTAATAAAACACATCTGTAATTATGTAAGGTACTAATAATTTGTAATGTCAAACTACCTAAACTGTTTTCTGTCTCTTGCAAATATATGTATACTTTTCACTCCTCTTTTAACCCTAGGATTCAATACAACTCAATAAAATTCAGGAAAAGCAGGAGGAGATTTTTTCTTTATGCAGTACAATTGCCTCAAGTGATTTACAGATAAATGATGAGGCAATGGCCACAGCCAGTTGAAGACATATGGCTCTGTCAGGCAAGCAACAAGATGGTGCCCCTTCCCTCACTTCATGTAAAGAAGCATTTGGATAAAGAGTAGGAGCTTACATATGCACTGGTATCCAAAAAGGACCCTTTATCACAGAGCCATAGACAGGATTCTAGATGTGGGTGGGCGAATATTTTTCAGGGTGAGCAACAAAGCTTCTTTTCAATGCATTCCTAAGGGAAACTATGCCTTGCCAGGGTGGGCAAACTGCTAACTCAGGGTGGGGCAAGCCCACCCTGGCTATGGCCCTGCTTTATCACCAGATGATGATAATAATAATAATAATAATAATAATAATAATAATAATAATAATAATAATAATAATAATAATAATAATAATAATAATAATAATAATAATAATAATAATTCATGTCAGAAATTATTCCGGGTTAAAAGGATTTTTGTTGGAGAAACTCAGCTGAGGGGATGCCCGAATGAGACCCCTTTTATGTCCTCAAGGTCTTTTCCCACCAAAGTGGTCCCTATTTATCTACAGGTACTTGCAATTTCTTGCTTTCGATCTGCTAGGCTGTGCAGGAGCTGGGACAGAGATGGGTGCTCAACTGTCATGCAGTACCTGGGTCTCGAACTTCCAGCTAACAAGGCGAGCTTCTTAACCACTGAACGACCACAACTAGGTGTTAACTAGGGTAGAGTGACTGTGGCCTGACCCAGGATGCTTAAATTCAGAGGCACAGAAACATCGTATGTGAAAGATGCTGATCCATCCATTGGTATTTGCGGCCTGAATGGTTCAAACCTACCTGCTCCAAACCCACATACAGCCTTCCACCCTTCCTCCCAGGCTGGAAAGAAACACACAAAAAGTGGCCCCAGTGTGCAACACATAAGAAGAGGGACAAATAATCTGTCTTCTCCCTGCATGTGCCAATCATACATCTCTGAAACTTAATCAATAGGGTAACACAGCCTATGGCACACACAAAATAGCTAGTTACTGCTCTTGAGAGTGGCAAATTAGTTTAAGATATGCAATAATGTCCTCCAGCCTAGAATGGACAGACCTGAATATTTCCAGTCCTTGTAAGTTCTGCATGCCATCAATCATAAGACTAATTTCCTTAGCCATTATTTTGACTGATGAATATGCAGTTTTATTTATCTACCATTTCCCCCACCATTTCTAATCCAGCATGGAAATGCTGGGTCATTAAGGTCAGACTAAATGTTACAGATAGTCCACTGTTAGAAAATAAAATCTGTAATTGTTTCAGAGACCTGATTCAGGTAAGCTTTCATGCCTGGGACATTATACTGGTATACAAAGCCTGTGCATAAATTCCAGGGATTATTTAGGTAAAGGTAAAGGTCACCCTTGTTCAAAAGCCAGTCGTATCAAACTCTAGGGCTCAGTGCTCATCTTTGTTTATAGCCAAAGGCCAGGGCTGTCTGTGTCTGTAGACATTTCTGTGGACATGTGGCAGGCACGACAAGAAACCAAAGTGTACCTCGCTTAAAGAGCATAATGCGTTCCACAGGATTGCTCTTTAAGCGAGTTTGCTCTTTAAGCGAAACACCATTGTAAGTTACCAATTGTGGGGGGAATTGCAAGCCCCGATTTATTTGTTAAGTGAGTTTTTGGTTGGTTTTATTTGTTAAGCAAAGCGAACATTCAGAGAAAATTCTGCTCTTTAAGCGAGTTACTCTTTAAGCGAAATGCTCTTTATGCGAGGTTTGACTGTGCATGGAACACTGTTTACCTTCCCACTGAAGTGATACCTATTTAACTACAGTAATACCTCGGATAACGATTACAATGGATAATGCTAAAATCAGATAACGATGCAAAATAATAATAATTTTTTTTGCATTGGATAATGATTTGTTAGTGTTATCTGAGGTAATTGTTCGTAGCAGTGGGGTGGCTAGCGAGCTGAATGGGGGCTCCAGCCGCCCTGCAGCTGTGGGCGCAGGGGCAGGGTGGCTGGAAAGCCAATGGGGGACTCCCCCATTGGCTTCCCAGCCACCCTGCCCCTGCGCCCACAGCTGCAGGGTGGCTGGAAAGCCGATGGGGGAGTCCCCCGTCGGCTTCCTAGTCACCCTGCAGCTGTGGGGGCAAGGGTTCCCTTTGCAAGCAAAAGGCTATCCCAGCGTCAGGTAGCCCTTTGCTTGAGAAGGAAATGCAGTTCCCGGCATCCTCAGACCTACCCGACTGGTACTGCAAGGCAAAACACTGGGATTTGAACCCAATCCATGCTGTTTCTGAAGTCCCCAGACCTACCTAGCCAGTACTGCAAGGCAAAATGCCGGGATTCTAATCCTGGCATTTTGCCTTGCAGCAGCAGTCTGGTAGGTCTGGGAATGTCAGGAAGAGTGTGGATCGCGTCCCCTGAGCTCCCCAAAAGCGGCAGGGGAACCGGAGAGCCCGAAATGGGCAGAAAATGGGAGGTTTTTTCGTCCATTTTGGGCTCTCCCCACCACCACTGGGGAGTTCAGGGGACCCAATCTGTGCTGTTTCTGATGTCCCTCGACCAGTGGTGGGTTGTCAAAATTCCCACTACCCCACCGTGACGTCATGGAGGTCATGGGCGTAGCCGACGTCATGACATCATGGGAGGAACAAAAAATAAAAAAAAATGTTTGTGCATGTGTCAAACCACTGTTTAATGCATGCGCAGTTCTTTTTTTAGTGCACACATGTCAAACCTCTATTTGATGCATACACACTTAAAAATTGAACTGTGCATGTGTCAAATGGAGGTTTGCCGTATGCGCAGTTCTGGGCAGCCATTTTGGCTGCCCGGAAATACATTTTTGGAGGGGGCTGGAGAGGCAGTCGCCTGGGAGTTTGCCACCACCACTCCTGGCAACCCCTCCCGATGGGGTGCTACCGGTTTGGGTGAACCGGTCATAACCGGTAACATCCCATCACTGCCCCTGACCTACTCAGGTGCTGGGATTGCAGCTCATACTTGTTTGGGGTTGAATGGGTGCACACATGCTGCAATCTGCCTGCCTCTTTGGAAAGGGCAGTGGAGATTCCACTCATTCCAGTGTCACAAAGCATATATACAGGGGAAGAGCAATGAAGTAGATGATAGGACTCTTTACTTTTAATTGACACGCCACGTTGGACAGTGGTAAATAACCTGACTCCCTAAAGGGGTCAATGGCTATGAGTGGATGAGCCCCTTTAGGTGGGGTGATGGTCCCCTCAGTGGAGGAAATGCCACTGGAAACCATCATATTGGGCCCAACGGCAAAATGAGCAGAGGAGGAACTCTGATTCCCAACGGTCATGGAGGCGGAAGAGGCCATGCCAGATGGACTGGCTGTGAAGGTGCACCTTGTCAATATTCTCAAGGCTGTAGCAGTCCATTGCAGTCCCGGTGTTAAATCCTGTATGTCTCATTTCGTATGTGCTGCAGAAGATGGCTCTGTGATCATAGTGTGTGGGCCACTTCATGGTAAGCTAGGATCCACCTTAAGCAAATTCAAGCCAATGGCATTTTTCCTGCATTCTCAGATACAAGTTGCAGCCAATGAAGAGAAGAATGACAGAATTGCACTGATATCTGCTAGAACTATCTCTTCTACATAACTGTTAAAGGGGCAGGGAGCTCCCCCCTTTACTTTGAATCTGGTCATCTCACCATGTATAGTGCTCTGACATACAGTCAGTTAAAATGTTTACCACCTTGACATGGTAGAGTCCTCTTGATTGTTTGTGCCGTGTTCACACAGGGAAAGCAGGTGCAATCACAGGGAAATTTCACTTTGGAGCAAAATTTAACACCCCTAAGAGATGACTGCTTTCCAAACATTGCCCTGGAGGTACTGTTTTTGGATGTGCACTGCTACTTTCACATAAGGATGCTTTCAAACAGTCAGCTGCCTAGAGTAATTCAGGGCTGGAACAGTCCTATGAACTGACTATTACCTGAGCACAAGTATACTTGATGCTGTCTTTCGGTATACATGCTTAAACAGTTATTATTTTTACTAATCAGTCTGATATATTTGTGAACTAACTTCAGCTTTAAAACAAAGTTACAGAGACACAGAGATAACCTATATGCTTCTGTATATTTCAGAACTATAACTAGAAATTTTGGCAAAGAGCAAATTGCACTGTTTGCCAGTGACTAAGCCCTGGATCTCTTTTCCCCCCACTCTGAAAAAAACCCAGCAGAATGTGATGCCTTCGAAATAACAGGGACGTGTCTGCTTTGAAAAAAACAACACCAAGTGAATTGAGTAGGAGCTATTGTCATTTATTTCCCTAATGTTCATCAGAAGATCCACCTCTAGAATTCATAAAGGTTGGTTTCTTCATTGATAAACTAAAGTAAGTCATAAGTAAAGTAGACCCATTTGAATTAATGTAACTTAGAGAGAAGTTGACTCACCAAATCCCCATTAATTAAGTGGGCCTGCTCTAGTGTGACTTACTGAACTTACCACCAAGATGCAAGCCCATATATTGTCAACAAGATCTAACTTGATTTTCGTTCAACAAGCTGTCTTGATGTAACCAAATAGCTGACTCTATAGTAACGAAATGGTCATGTTTTTCTTTCCAAATTATCCATGCTGAATTACATAGATTCTTATCTGATTATAGTAATGCCTGGAGTGAAAGATGCTTATTGATAATTTACAACAATATTGAAAGTTCTGGAGGGCTTACCACACATACATGTGGAGACTTTCTCTTTGCTTTTTCATCGTTGGAGATAAGACTGGCCAAAGTTCAGAATGAATGAGGAAATTCACGGAAAACGTAGCTGTTATTCATGCATGAATCTGAACTAATACATAAGTTAACACATTTGACCCATTCAAAAGAGTAGGCTTGTATATTTTCCCTTCTGGGTGGGCTCATAAAATTTTCTTAAACTTTGGCTGACTGGTGCTGTTTTGAAGCATAGGGAGACAGATGACTCAAACAGTAGAAACATAAAGGGGAGCAGTGGCAACCCTGAATTGTCCATTCTAAGCCCCTTGGCTGTTCCCGTTCAATGGGTAACAGAGCTGCCATTCTATGCCCTGTACCCCCTAAACGTCCCACTATTGAAGTAAGATTCCTCTGCCAGTCCAGTATGTTTCTGTAAAGTAGAGAGGAGCAACATATTTTTATGTTTGCAGTCAAGAGTAGTTTTACATTTTTAGAATTTATAATATATAGAATCATTATAGAATCTGTAATATAGATACAGTAATACCTCATATAACATTAGTATCGAATAACACGAAAATCGCATAACATCAATGAATCTGGGGGGAAGAATTGCATCAGATAACATTAAGATCCTATGGGATGCTTCAGATAACAACCGCGAAAGCCTGTGTGGTTACAATGTATCTCTATGGATCCCATAGAGGATCAGATAACACGAAAAATCATATAACACGAAGACTTGTGGAACCAGGTTTTAGTGTTATATGAGGTTTTACTGTACCATTGTTTTTATGCTTACTTTATTTTAATAGTGCAAGAAGCTTGAGCTTTTGTAGAAAAGTTATTTTTTAGAAAATTGCATCTAATAAATTGAAACATCCACAATTGTTATCATCATCAATTTATCAGCTGTTTCCAAGCAGGGACTAGCAATACATCTCTCTAACTGTCTAGGCTAAGCTTCTTAACCAATGCAGAGTGGCACCAGAGGCAATAATAACAGATCCACTGAGTGGAACATGTTGGTTTTGGACTTATGTTATTAAAATAAGTTGTATAGACAAAGACTGAGAAACATTTCAGCATATTATGAAGTGTTGGATCTGTGTCAAAACTCACCAGAAGGAATAATGTTCTTATTGATAAAGCACAACAAAAACTTGTTCTTGCTCACCCATGCTCCTCTTCTCATTTTTCTTAGTATTATGATGAATGTTGCAGTTTTGCAAACAATATTAGAGAAGGTGGGAACTCTAAATCAGGATGGTGAGAAACCTGGAGGGCAAGGGCCCAAATCTTAGCCTGGCCATGTTTTTCATTGTCTGTTGTGACTCTGGCCACTCCCTCCTCTGAAAATATTCCTCTTCCCTGTTATAAGATAGGACTTCTAAGCATTCTAGGTAGGGCTTCATGATCTCACATAATAGAATGAACACAAGAGCTTCCTTGGTGCATCAGGACAGCCTCTCCATATTTTGAAGGAAGTGAGGTAATCCACATTGCTATGTAAATTGTACATGTAAGAACATTAAATGCAAAGACCATTAAGCTTCTTCTTTTTCTTTCATGTCCTGATCAAACTCTGGACTGCCAAAATAAGGCCACTTTCTTCACTTTGTTGTTGCTCAGACTCAAGCCCTCATCTGTGCATATCTTTGGCAGCAATTGGTAGACCAGTAAATGAGCCGGATTCTGTGACCATTAAACCGAAAGTTTAAATTAGGTGGCTATGCCACAGTGCTGGTTTTAAAAAAAACCAACTTTGGCAAGCTCTAGCTACAGCTAGGAGCATTTTTGGAGGAAAGGTGGACTGAGAAACTGAAATATGAGTGCTTGGATCTCAACATCAGCCATATTTCCCCAGAAACAGCTGCCTCTGTGTCATCCCAGAACTTGGCTTTTACACTTGGCTCTAGGGAAGCCTCGGAATGTCAAGGACTGTTACCCTCATTTTGAATTGGAGGTCATTTTTGGAAATTACATACAAGATCAATATGGGTCACTGCCCTGAGAAAAATAAACTGGCTCACCATCTCTAATGAGAAGTCTGATGGAACTGTAGTTTTACATGCTGTCTAGTCTGCACAGAACTCATAGCAGCCCTCAGCTAAACACACACTGTAGGAAACATTTTCTTCACCACTCCTAACTCCTCCTCCTTCCTATTTATCTTTCTCTCCATATTGTTGCTATTATTTAAAAGCTTAACTACAGGAACGTTTTTTTCAAAAGCTCCCCAGTTTTGAAAGGAGTAATAACATTCAACTATGCTTCACCCTAGAGGCAAAAGACACAGGGCATGGAATGATAAACATGTGTCTAGAGGAAGGCTGACTGATAGAATGACATGTAAAACAAGGACAACTTCTTTTTTTGTCTGTTACCAAAAACTTATAAAAGTTACTTTTTAGATCCTTCATTTTATGCTGTTAAAATGCTAATCAGTATGGTGCCATTTAGCCGTGATGGTGAACCTTGGCACTCCAGGTGTTCTTGGACTTCAATTACCAGAAGCCCAAGTCAGGACTCCTGCTGGTCAGGGCTCCTGGGAACTGAAGGTCAAAAACAGCTGGAGTGCCAAGGTTCGCTATCACTGCTATATAGAATGTATACTATGATTCCATAGAATTCCAGGAGGTCCACAGTATGTGGGGTCTTCTAAGTATTCATAAACACTTATGCTTGAATGAATTTGCTTTGGTCATCAAGGCTACTCCACATCCCAGCCCAGGGCTTGTATTTTGGGGCAAAGGAAGGAATTGCCAAATATGGTAATATCCCAGCTACCATTCTAACACCACTGGGGGTTAGAGCTATTTGTCCTGTGATCATTGTTTCCAAACTGCTGCTCAAAACATTGTTTCCAAACTGCTGCTCAAAATTACTTGTGCCCATATTGAAAACATGCTTCACCAGGACCAGGAAAGTTGCTGGCAACCCCCATTTCCAGGGCCTACCTCAACATAAGCTTTTGAGCCTTGGGGCAGTGTAAATAAGAGTTTGCAGAGGAAAGCACTGCATTTTTAAAACTTTCATTGAAAATTCATAATTTTGCTGGAAGGGGCCTATGAGGCCATTGAATCCAACCTCTTGATCAATGCAGGACTACAAACCAAATCAGTCTTGCTCAAAAGCTCACAGAAAGCTTGAGTCTTCATGAGCTAGTTACACAGAATCAGTCTATCTATTCTATTATTAGTTTGAAGCAGAAGAGTAGCGTGCCTTGGCGGGGCCCCGTATAAAAATTTGTTTGGGGGCCCTTAGGAAGGGTAAAGATTTGTTTTGCTTACGCACTTTGGGGGGCCCTGTGGCCCGGGGGCCCCGTATAATTGATACGGCAGATACGGCGGTAGCTACGCCTCTGGTTTGAAGGCATACTAAGAATCAATATGCAACTTTTCAGGGTGAGTGCCAATATGTTCATGTTTCCTGGCACAAAATATGCTATAGGGTGTGGACATCTTCCTCAAGAAAGGAAGGAAGTCTAAATGAATGTGAAGATAAGCTTGGAAAGGTTCAGAAAGGAAATGCTTACAGATTTGACTTAAGAAAGGTGGCCATACAAGAAATTCAGCAGCCAAAGATGTTATCATTATTGTGTCTGCCAGACGTGGTGGGTGGGAAAGATGGATAAAAAAACCTATCTACAAGAAGAATTCACCCAAGAAAACATTTAGAAACTTCTCACTTCAGCTCGATACCTTTTTTGTTGTTGTGCAGTCACATAGTTGAGTCTGACCCTTTGCGACCCCATGGACCATCAGACACCAGGCTCCCCTATCCTCCACCATCCTCCTCAAACCGCCCAGCTCTGTGCCCATTGCATCAACAATACCATCTAGCCATCTCATTCTCTGCCGTCCCCTTCTTCTTTTGCCCTTGATACCTAAGTGGGGATTTTCCAAAGACAGAAGTACCATGGGAGACCTGTGGAAGGGCACTGGTCTTGAGCAGCAGGAGGCTATTTCAGGTCAAATCTGAGGTATGTCAGCAAGGTTTCCTGTGGGAACCTTTGTACCATGCCTGCCTGATTGCGCCATGATTCGAGACACCTCAATTAGCCCTTCACTTGCATGAACACTGAAAATAAAAACAAAATGACATTCATTAGATGTTTTAAGGAGTGCTCAGGCATGTAATCCTCCTGGAATGAGGCAGCCATAACAAGTTACTGTAGTTATTGATGCCTGTGTCAGTTAGTCTTTTCTAAGGATTAATCATGTTCAAGAAAGATCAAGCACCACTGGATGTTTTTGAACTAGATTTCTGTTCTCAGTTGTACCAAATCCCTGTGGCCTCAGCAGGGTTGCTACAGTGCGAGGGAGAATGAAACAATGAACAAATGAACTTGAAGACTTTATTTCTTTTCTCCCCTTTAAGAAATCAGCACAAACAAAAACAAAGTTCTGGTAGACATATAAATCTACATCTCTTCAGGGTGGATGTCACCCTTTGTATGAATGGTTGGCATGTGTGGTAGCAGAGTGTGGCAAGTTAATATTGAGCATATAGTTCTTGAGCAGGAGTAGATATTCTGGAAACATGTGATTACAGGGATAATAGAAGACTTAGATTTGTTGTGTTGGGGAAATCTGGGCAGAGTGCAGGATATATATCAAAAAGTAGTTACTTAGACAAGTCAGGGAGAGAACAAGATGCTTTAGCTCACGTGGCTGTGAGTTCCACCCATGGGTTTAGATTACTCATTTAATGTTTTAATGCATTGATGTCTAGCAAACTCAAATTTGGGAGAAGTTTGGATGTATATCCAAAAATAATGCATTATGATATCACCACATTTAGGAAGCCACAATCCAAGGATTCTCAAGCTGCTGCCTGCGGTACTATTTCATGTGGCCCACCATCACCTTCACCACACTCAGCAGTGCCATGTGGTGGAGGCACTTTTTTAGATTTAAATTTTAAATTTTAACAGTTTAAAGGTTTTTCTATGGAAGCTTCCACTTCCTAATTCTGGGCTCTGCCTGCCCAGAGAAGGATAAGACTAACGTCCTCTGGTCAGGAGGAGGAATGGACTTCAGCTGTTTGTGCTGTGTTGTTTTTTCTTATTGTAAGACTCCCTGAGTCACCACAGTGAGTGGGCAGCGATATAAATCTTTTTTTTTTTTTTAATGGCCATCTGGCCCCCAAAGCTGTCTGAGGGAGCATGACCCAGCCCCCGGCTTTAAAAGGTTGAGAACTCTTCCCATAATCCATATGTTTTCTGTTCATTGGATAGAGAAAAGCAATTGTATCCTTCTGTTTCATCTTGTTCTTATCACTTTTTTATCAATACATTTCTCTATAACAAGCCGATCCATATTTTATACCAATTTTATTACTATCATTCCTTGTCTGGGATATGAGTTTGAGAGAGGTGTTAATGATTCCTATTGAGAAATTCATAATTCTCTTCACATGGCTGAGGTTTGCAGGAGGGGAAAGACCACAGTACCTAGCACATTTATTAGTCAGTAAGGCAGCAGAGACTGGCAACCCCAGAGTCATGGGGGAGAATAAATCCATCCTGCATTTTTGTTCAAACTTTACAGGAACTATTCAAAGTGTTGAACCTTATCCCCAAAACACATTCAGCACCTTGGATAGCTTTTTAAAAATTCAAGCGAGAACTCAGTGCCAACTTGCAACAAAGGCCAATTTAGGTCAATGGGACTTCAGGGCTACTGCATATATAATTACAGCTAAGTTCAAAAGCCTATATAGTAGAAGTGGACAACAGTGTTCCTATGGAGGTTTTCATTCTCCACTATTAGGAGTGCTACCAAGTGCACTGGAAGGTCAAAGTTGCCCACTTTTGTGATACATACTTAGCCATACTTAGCCATACTCAGGAGAATGGTGGAGGACAGAAGTGCCTGGCCAACAGTGGTCCATGGGGTCGCAAAGGGTCAGAATCGACTGTGTGACTGAACAACAATAACTTAGCCAGAAAGAAATCTTGTTGAATGCAGTGGTGCTTATTTCTGACAGAAACAAATTCCACCAGAGAAGCTGAAAAAGATAAAATACACCCACATGTCTCCAAATACATTCTCTACAGAAAGCCATTGAAGGGGGTGGAAAGAAGGGCATCAATGATCAAAAGGGGAACAGAATAGAGAGACCCAAGGATCATTGGAGAAGGAGCATCTCAAGTATGAACAGAAGGATCACTCAAGTGTGAAATGAAATGGATCTCAGTAGAGATATGAACCCTTTAAGTGTGAACCAGACCATACTAAATCCCCCAATCTGGACAGACCCATATTTTTATTTGCTTAAGTATTTCTTCAAATCTTGCTAATCCTCTCCCATCAACATAATTTTTCTCCAATCCCTATCCCATCTTTCCATTTGAATTTTCTCAAACCAATTTAATTCCATAATTTGATATACAGTAATACCTCATATAACGTTTACCTCGGATAACACTAAAATCGCCTAACGTTAAGTAATCTGGGGAGGAGAATTGGATCGAGTAACGTTAAGGTCCTATGGGATGGATCGGATAACAACGGCTAAAGCCTGTGCAGTTACAATGTATCTCTATGGAGCTTTAACGTTATCCGATCCATCCCATAGGATTTTAACATGCATCGGATAACACTAAAAATCGGATAACACCAAGACTTGTGGAACCAAGTTTTAGCGTTATCCGAGGTTTTACTGTAATCTTTCTCTTGGATTCCTATCTTTACATTTTTTTTTCATCCAATCATAAATAGTTCTCAGCCCTCCTTTTTCCAAATCCTCTAATGCTTTACAATATGATATATTCTTAACTTTGTTCTTAAAGAATAATTGAGTTTTTAAAATCATGGAATAAAAATATTAGACAGCAAAAGCTTCAAGGCCACCTTGGGTTTTGGCATTCTGCTCCTGCAGCCAATCAAGAAACACATTGAAAGAAGGTCATCCAGAAACACATCACACCTTCCCTGGCCTGACAAGTAGTTTCCAATTTCCTACCACAATAAAATTAATTAGGTGCAATAAGAAACTGAGGAGCACCATAGTATAAACTCTATGAAAATTATGATATAATTAGTTGAAACATGTCAGAATTGAAAAGTATGGGGTTTTTTTTCTTCATTCTATGGGAAGCTATATCAAGCAGTCTCTACAGGTCTGATCTCTGCATCTAAAGATATAGATATATGCTCAAGTGGGGGCTGCTGGCAGACAACAACACACAGTGTGAGTGTGGAGAGACACAGAATCCAGCTTATTTACTGGTCTGATGATTGCTGCCAGAGACATGCACTGGTGAAGAATTGACAAAGCAAAGAAAGTGGCTTCATTTTGGCAGTCCAAAAGAAGAAGAAGAAGTATCTAAAGATATCTGAAGATAAGAATTGGGTCCTAAATCAAGCCTGAATTGAGGCAAAAAAATTAACTTTGTTCTTAAAGCATAACTGAGTCATGTCTTACTTTGGGCACATCATGAAAAGACAAGGCTCACTAGAAAAGACAATAATGTAGGGGAAAGTGGGAGGCAGCAGAAAAAGTGGAAGATATGAAATTGATTGACCCCATGAGGGAACCCATGGGGTTGATTTTAGAACAGCTGAGCAGCATAGCTGAGGACAGGACATTTTGTAGAACTCTCATTCATAGGGTCACCAAAGGCCAGAGGTGGCTTGACAGCACACGACAGTAATAAACCCAGTAAAGTACTTATCAAGAAAGTTGCTATATAAATACATATCATTCATTAAAAGTAATACAGTATTTCTAAGCTCTGAGATATTTCTAGTGGCTTTAACATAGCTATGAGTTCAGTATCCCACTGTACATCCATACACTTGAAGGAAAGAGAGAAAGCAAAACTTCTCCAACCCACTGGAAAGAAAGCAAGATGGAAGAATAGGTCAGGGAATGGTGTTATAGCATTTAAAGGTAGGACAAAACAGCATTCCTTTGGTCAAACAGAGAAGAGTTTATTATACATAATAATGATTCTCATGAGTGTTGTCACTCCAAAGATGAGAATATTGAACAGTGAAAGACAGAACATTTTATACAATTTTTCCTACATATTGTTTACCCAATACATTCTTGACCTTATTGCTGTGACATTTAAGTGTCAGGTTATACAAATTATTATTTCATACTTTCATCATAACATTTGTTTACCCATTACAGGGGTCTCAAAGGAAACTTAAGCAACATATTCTATTTGCAATCAGGGAACATATACTTCTTATGACCCAAGTCCAGGTCAACCTCACCATTTCTGATCATGTGTTATTTAGCAAACATTACTCATTTAATCATCAAGACCTTATTCTGGTCCACGTAAGGATTGCAGTTGCCCTTTGTAAGCAGAATTTCTAAACTCCCACTTCGCCTTAGTGCGGCCTTAGTTTCTTTAGCAGCAAGCAGCATTTTGATTTCCATTTTATTCACATTTTATTTCTTTTATTTGATTATGCCACATCAATGGACTGGTGAAAGTGGGCAGGAAAAGGAGAACGAAAAATGATGTTAGCAATTGTTTCATATTGGTTGCTATTGGGATACAGGCAAGCCAATGCTACACTGCATCATTTAAGCTTTGACTTATGGAAGAGCATTGTTATAGAACAGATGGTTACCAGCTGTTGCTCCATGATTTTGGGCAAGTATCCAGTGGACCTGGAATGGGAGCTTCTTTGTTACTCTTTATGCAAATCAAATTGTAAAGCATGGAAACTAGACCCATAGTTTGAATGATTCATAAACAAATTGGGAACTGGATCTGCAGAAATGTCAAGGAACAGATACTAAAAAGGAACACAACAATATAAATCATGTATCATCTTATACCTGTTTACAGAAATTTCCCCTAGATCAGCATAGCCTTAAAACAGGGGTTGTCAAACTTTTTGGGCCATGGGCCAGTCATGTGGTTCAGTGGGCTGGTCACATGGTTCCTCCCACTGGAAGCAGAAGTAAAATGCACCAGTGCATGTGCAAAACACTGCCATAAATGCACCCGTGACTGTTGTAAACGAGGTCCAGGAGCAACAAGGTCTGGGAGTGGCAAGGGCTGGATGATTAGGTTCCGTGGAATAGATCCAGCTCATGGGCCATAGTTTGGGAACCCCTGCTTTAGAAGGTGCAGAAAAATGTGGATAATACAAATTTAAAAATTGGAATTGTCTCAAGACCATCCTTAGGGATTGCATAATCAAAAATCTGGATGAGCACCAGGTAGACTAGCTCCTCAGCCATATAACTCTAGAAGGTGTGGAAGAACACATGGAAAATAGGATTACAGTAATACCCCGGATAACGCTAGTACCGGATAGCGCTAAAACCGCATAAAGTTACAAGATTTTCGAAAAAATCTTGTATCGAATAACGCGATTTTTAGCATTATCTGATACAGTCGTCCTTAGCAGCAGGGTGGCTGGAAAGTTGAATGGGGTTCTCTGTTCAGCTTCCCAGCCACCCTGCAGCTATGGAGGCAGGGATGGGGAGGCTGGAAAGCTGACGGGGGGCTCCCCCGTCAGCTTCCCCAGCCACCCCACAGCTGCAGAGGCAAGGGCGGGTGGCTAGGGAAGCCGACAGGGAGTCCCCGTTGGCTTCCCGAGCCACCCTGCAGCTGTAGATCGGGTCCTCTGATCTCTCTGGAGCAGGCAGGGGACCCAATCTACAGTTGTTACTGGGCTTCCCCGATGTCCCCAGCCAGTGCAGCAAGCCAAAACATCAGGGTTCGAATCCCGACATTCTGGTTTGCTGCACTGGCTGAGGATGTCGGGGAAGCCCAGAAACAGCTTGGATCGGGTCTCCACACCTCCCTGGACCCGGCCGGGGGGGTCAGAGACCCCAAAATTGGTAAAAAAAAATGGACATTTTTTTTACCAATTTTGGGGTCTCTGACCCCCCCCCCCGGGGCGCGTCCAGGGAGGTGGGGAGACCCGATCCAAGCTGTTTCTGGGCTTCCCCGATGTCCTCAGCCAGTGCAGCAAGCCAAAACGTCAGGGTTCAAATCCCGACATTCTGGCTTGCTGCAGCCTCCAGGGAAACAGGGCTTTTTTAACGTTGTGTGATCAATGCATCGCACAATGTTAAAAACCGGATAACGACGAGACTTGTGGAACCAAGTCTCAATGTTATCCGGGGTACTAGTGTATATGATCCCCAGTTAACAATCTGGCTGCAGCATTTTGGACCCACTGCAGTTTATGAATACTTCCCAATGGCAGGCCCATGTAGATTAACATGTTGCAGTAATCTATCTGGAAACTAAGTATGGCATCCCTAAGGTCTCTGACTTTCATCATGCTGAGAAGAAGAAAGTAATATTTATTTATTCGTTCATTCGTTCATTCGTTCATTCATTCATTCATTCATTTATATTTGTATGGCTGCCCAATCACCAAAATGACTCCGGGCAGCTCACAATCCAATTGCACATAACCCTATATAAAAAGACCCAACATATCATTAAAAACCCTACATGAAACACATTGTTAAAATCTTTGTAACAAATAAACAAAACAAATAGAATAAAAACCCAGATGATGATTAGCATGTTCATATCAGCCAACAGGGGGCAGCTGTTCCTCTCTCAACTGCCCTGACCACACCTGCTGGGCCAGCCATGTCTTCAGCCCTTTCTTAAAATCTGACAATTCTGGCTGAAAACGAAGGTCCTTTGGCAGGAAGTTCCAAAGGGCTGGAGCAAATACTGAAAAGGCCCTCTTTCTTGTACCAGAGAGATGAGCCTCTCCGACAGATGGCACCTTTAGAGAGCCCCTCTGGTCTGCTTTTGTAGGATGGGCAGATACGCTCAGGGTGACGCAGTCTCTCAGGTAACCGTAACCTAGTCCACTACCATGTAGGGCTTTAAAGGTGATAACCAGCACCTTATGCAATTCCCCTGGCCTGGACAGAGCTAGATTAAAGTTATTACTGTATATAGCTGGAAGATAAGAGTAAAATGGCATCTCTTTTCTGTTCTACATCCAGAAGACAAATATATTGCTTCACAACCACATAACAAGCTATGTCTTTCTCTACACCTCAAAACAGAAACCCAAATGAGGGTGATAGGTTAGAGGACATCTACAGTTGAATGGCATCCTTCAACATTTCATTGCGAATCTCACTTTGCACTGCCAGTAGCATTTGCTGCCAAAATAGCTGCCTCAGTTGTTGAAGGGTAAAACAAGACTTTGACCTTGGTATTTAAAAGATAAAAATCACCTCACATCCAATGTGCAAATGTCAAGAAATTTAGCTTTCATTTCTTCTTACTTTTGAACAATAGACCTTTTTATTTTATTCTAGATGGGAGTGGTGTGTTCTTTATTAAATGATAATATCATGTACACTAATTGCTATTTCAGCAATTGGGTGTCTCCTGGGCAATGGTGGTCTATCACGGGCTAATCCTCTCAATCCAGAAGCACCTTCCCATATAATGTTATTATATGCTGGTGGTTGTGTCTGACACAAATTTTAAAAAACTAATTTAATATCCCTATAAATAATCATGAGCAACTGTTTTTAAGCCAGTTGCTGACACATCAAGACTGAAGGAGCTATTCATTTATCTTGTAAATAGCATTATAGATTGCCTCCTCCAAGACTGAAAAGAAGGGGGTTAGTAGTAGCTCCTTCATGATATGAAAGTCTACTACAGATTGATTACTTTGGCTTCTATTAAAGACTCCCTGGTGTAGCCAGGAATATACCAACTGTTTTGTGAACTTTGAGGACTTTCCAGTTTCTTAGACAAGCATTTTCCCTATTTTCCACCAACTTTTCTGCTGCTGTTGGGATGAACACTGTTGGAACAGATGGGGCACCCCAAGACAACCCATATAGCCACAGTGTGTTATTGCTGGCTATTTCATCATGCATTAAACTTGGAATGCCAAAGAGGCTGGAAGAATGAAGGAATTTGTTACTGTTTGTCAGCTCTAATTTGCCTATGTTAGCTCCTTGCTCCTTCCCCTCCATATCTCTGTATACTTCATAACAGGCTTACTAAAGACCCCGACAGACAGGCATGTCAGTTGCCCGCTCTGAGCTGAAGGACCCCAATGACTTCCTGGTGTTACTCCACAAGATCCTGACCTCTAACATGAGTTCTTTGGACTCAGCCAGCAGGAAGAATATGAAAATAAAAATAATTATGCTTGAGAATTTTTTTTACAACTTTCCCCCACCTAGCATTCTCAGAGATTTCTTTCTTCTGGGGGGCTCATTAACATTCCTGCTCAACATATGACCAAGACAATTAGAATTAGAATGGGCAGGCACTGCTGTTAGATAGGAGATTGTTTTGAGATGGGTGGTTTCAGGAAGGAAGACAGGCAGACAGGAAAGAAGGCAGGCAGGCAGGCAGGCAGAAAGGAAGGAAGACAGGAAGGAAGGAAGTCTTAATCCTATTTCTGAAATATCTGGTCTTATTTGCAAAACAGGACCCATGAATAATACATGGATCTCAATTATTCTGTTTATTTCTAAGTTTATCCACAGTTAGCCTATTTCATAATGTCCTTTTCACTGCACCCAGAATGTGACTAGAGTAGGGTGACCAGTGCTTTGTCTAAAGACGTCAAAATTGTGCAGGAAGAAAAAATTACTGTTAGAAAGGTTGAGTCCACCCACCTGAAATGTACAACAGTGCCTACTTGGTCAGAAGGAAACAGTATGGTACCCAAATAGTCATTGCATCCTCCGAGGAGAAATTCAAGCCAATTCATAAATCCTCTCCTCCATGTATGCCAATCTCTTATGAAACAAGTTTATCAAAAAAAAAGGCAGTGAAACCCAAGGTACCCAAATCACTAGTTACTGCTCTGCATATGATACTAGAGAACCCACATGAATAGGGGGAAAGGGCCAGAAGAAAAATGTCCATAAGGAAACATCATCATCAAGCATAAGGAATAAACAGAATAAGAATAGGTATCAGGAACTAGAAAGACAATTGAACCAATTTCAAATGGAGCATGCAAGGACTAAAGACCAGGAAGTATTTGAAAAAATACAAAAAATGAGGAAAAAGATAGATGGAAGGGATATAGAGAGAGTTAAGAAGGATATAATTTTTCTAAAAAAGGAATATTTTGAATATAGCAATAAAAACTCAAAATTATTGGCGAAGGCAGCTAAAGAAAGGAAGCTTAAAAGTCAGATTGGTGTTTTAATTGATAAGTAAGGGAAGAGGTGTAATAAGAGTGTAGAAAAAATACAAATAATAGAAAACTTTTACCGCAAATTATATTCTAAAAAAGAAATAAATTTAGTAAAGCTTAGAGAATATTTTGATAAACAACAAATATTATCGGTGTCAGAAGAACATAGAAATAAAATGGAGGAAAAATATCAGAAAAAAGAAATTAGGGAAGTGATAGGGAAATTAAAATTAGATAAGGCCCCAGGAGAAGATGGACTACCGGATGAATTTTATAAAGACTTTAAAGAATTAATAATACCAAGATTACATAAACTATTTAATAAAATAATGGAGGGTGAAGCAATTCCAAATTCATGGAATAGATCAATAATTACTTTAATACCAAAGCCAGGAAAAGACTTAGAAAAAGTTGAGGCGTACAGACCAATCTCATTAATTAACCAAGATGCAAAAAAATTTACAACAATATTGACAAATAGATTGAGTAGTTTTATAGGTGATTATATAAATAAGGATCAGGCAGGCTTTGTGAAGAATAGGCATATGACAGACTTGGTAAGAAGAGTATGGACTTAATGGATTTAACAGAACAAAAAAAGGAAAAATTGGGTTTTTATCACTTGATATCTTCAAGACATTTGATTCGCTACAATGAGGGACAATCCACGAAATGATTAGGTTATATGGATTTGGAAGTAAATTTCAAGGAGTAATTGCTAAATTGTATCAACAAGGAATAGCAAGAGTTAAGGTTAATGATAATTATACAGAAGATATAAAATTAGAAGCAGGTACAAGACAGGGTTGTCCATTATCTCCAACGTTATTTATAATGGCGATGGAATTTCTGGCTAATTCTATACGGCAGGATGGGGGAAATAATTGGAATAGAAGATAATAAAATAAATTTGTATGCAGATGATACACTTATAATTGCAAAACAACCAATGAAGATATTAGGGAAAATATATTCACATTTAAAAATATTTGAGGAAACTACAGGTCTGAGAGTGAATTGGGACAAATCAGAAATGATACTCTGCAATGGAGAAAGTGGGGAACAGGAAAGAATAAAAGAAAGATATAAGATACAAGTCAAAAGTAAATTAAAATATTTGGGGGTAGTGATATCAGATAAATTTGGAGATCTTAAGAGTTTAAATTATGGTAAACAAAAGAAGGAAATTGAAAAGAAAATAGCACATTACAATAAATTGAATTTATCTTGGTTTGGCCAAGTAGCTTTATGTAAAATGGTGTTATTACCTAAATTAAATTTTCTATTTGATGTCTTACCAATAAAACATAATGATAAAGAATTGGAAGAGTATCAAAATATTATAAATAAATTTTGTAATAGAAAGTGTAGAGGAAGAATAGCTAAAAAACTGTGGTATTTGTCTCAAAAAGAAGGTGGATTGGGAATACCAAATATACATAATTATTATAAAGCCTTCCAAGTAAGAAATGTTGTAAAAATATTAATGAAGGAAGAAACAATTTGGGGGAAAATGGAGATGAGAGAATTTTCACAAATTGGTAAGGCAACGTTTCTAAGTGAAGAAGGGGAAAAAAGGTATCCAAAATAAGATGATTAAAAACAACCTTGGAAGAATGGAATAGAGTGAAGAAAGATCTTGTGCCAGGAATTTCACCAATTATAGAATTGGAGGATTTCAATATTTTTCCAATAAAAATTGATAGAAGGGTTAAGAGTATACTAACAGAAAAAGGGGCCTTAATGTTGAAAGATTGGGTTAAAATTTGTAGAGATCGTGATAAAAAAAATGGAGCTTTTTTCACAATTGGACTTAAATTGGTTTAAGATTCTCCAGATAGATAATTGGAATAAAAATATTTATATGAAAGGAGTCTAGAAAGGGAGGCAACAGTATTTGAAGATCTCTTGATTAAGTTAAGAAAAGGAGATATAGGCATTAAAGGGATAGTAAGTAAGATTTACAAGATTTTGAATAAAGGAGGAAAAGTACAGGAGATCTTGATAAATATTTGGGAACAAGATTTGAATGTGACAATTTCAGAAGAAATGTGGCAGAAAACATGGAAAAGAAGAATTATGAGAACTATGTCTGTAAGGGTAAAAGAACATAACTATAAGCTACTGTGGCAATGGTATCTGACCCCAATCAGGTTGCATCAAATAGATAATAGGATAACATAATATATGTTGGAGATGTAAACAGTCAACGGGAATATATATGCATATGTGGTGGAGTTGTAATGTGTTAAAAGAATTTTGGGGAAAAGTAGAAAAGGAAATTAAAAATATATTTGAAATGTGATTAGAATTGGGGCCAGATACAGTATTGTTAACAGATGTGGATAAATTTAAAATAAGTAATGATGATAAAGAATTAATAGCTGTGATGTTATCAGCGGCTAGACAATGTATTGCAAAGAATTGGAAAAATGATGTATTATTAAACATAGAAGATTGGTATAAAGAAATGTGGGAATTAGCACTCAATGATAAGCTTACATGGGAACTGAATATTAGAAAAGGCATAGTTCACGTAAATAGATTCTGGAGAATTTGGAGACAATTTGTGGAATATGTAATTGTTAAAAAGAAAGGTATTATCCCTGTACCGGATCAAATTAATTTTTGGAAAATATAATATGTTATAACCTCCCGGACATTGTATATAGCACAGAGGCGATTTTTATTAAAAGATTGATGTTTAGCAGTGTTAGGTGTAAAGAAGCATTTATGTGGATTATGTAACAATTGTATCAGAAATTTAATTTGAAAAGCTTCTGTATCAAAGGTGTATTTTTTATTTTTGTTCTTTTATATATTATGTATGTTATGTTTGACTTTTGTGTAGTTTTCTTGGTTGTATTCTTGTCAGGAAATGGCATCATTTTCCTAATGCTCACAAAGCTTGATTAAATACTAGTTTGAAATAGGCCTCAGAAAAATCCTTTGTCTTCTCTGAGCCTCAAGGCTGTGTTACAGACAGCCTGTTTTTCAGTATTTCTTATCTTTTGTAAGCTAGCTAAGAGCCATGTTTTGGCTAGCCCCAGTGCATCCTGTGTGCACGTGTATAAACAATGTACTGTTGTTTTGAGAAAGTTTTCTCTGTTGCTTGCTGTTACATGATTGGCTAAGCTAAACCACCTGACTGCAGATTCTCCATTTTGGAGAGAAGAAGGAGGGTTCGTCTCTGCTTCTCCATGAGTTAAGACCTGTTTTTGATTAGAGAGCTTTTGTTTCTGGTTCTCTATGGGCTAGCATTCTTTAGCCTAGGAGCTATGCATTTTTGCTCCTTAAAAATGGTTACCTAGATTTGCCTGTGGACTTTATTGGACTGACCTGTGCTACTGACTTTTATGCTTTATGAACCTGATCAATAAATCTTCATCATTTTTCTGAACAACTTGTCTTCATTGGACTAAAAGGGTAAGAGCAGCATTGCATTTCACACACAAACACGCTACCAAATTAAAAACCCCTTAAGAGCTGATAAGCAGCTGAGAGTTGTATCTCTATTCTAATTAGCCATCCAGCCCGCCTCGGTTGTTTTGATTTTGGTTTCCAGGGGTTTTCCAGAAGTGTGGGGGCCGGCTGGTACGTGATAATTCTTTTTGAAAACTTATAAATAAAAGTTTTAAAAAAGGAAACATCATCATATATAATCCACCTGCAGTATGGAACATAAATAGCTCCTGCATTAAAGTAAATCAAAGCAAACTAGAACCAAAATATACCCAAGGATTACATTTATTTGGGGGGGGGGGGACGACCTGAATGCAAAGTGCTTTGTTCTGTTTTGATTCTGTTGAAACCAGTTTTAGACTGCATTGTGTGAAGATCGAGTGCAGTGCCAGTATCAAAGATGCAAGGAAAGGTGAACAACTGTTCAATGTGGAGGGGCTTGTAGAGGAGTGAAATGATACTAATCAGTTGAAGGAATTGGAGTGAAAAAATACTAGTGAGATGAAGGGATTGAAAACTGGAGCAAAGCAGGCAACTAGTGATTTTGGAATTCAGTTCAGGTCTTCCTTTGGCTGAGAAGAGAAGAGCCATGCAATTCTAGGGTTAACAGTGGTGGGAGAAAAATTCCATAATTTTATCTCCCTGACAAAGGAAGAAAATGAAGTTTCAACTAAACTGAAAATTTTAAAAGCACAACAGGCTGTAGTGTAATTTGTATAAATTATATTTCACACAGAATTAAGTTTAGGAATTAATTTGTGCTGTCTCAGCTTGTGATCTCTCCAAAGGCATCTCTCTAGCTACTGTTGTGAAATAAGATCCATTAGCACAGGTGACCTGTTTCAGTCCAGATAGTGTTGTACTTCAATATCTAACATCCCATGCTAACATGGCCAAAAGACAGCAAAGACTGTCCAACAATATAAGGTTAACCAAAAGTTCTCCATCAATGGATTTTAGTGTAATACAGTGGAACTCTTTCCATGCCACTTATTTCCCTAACTAAATTGAAGCTCATTCAATATGTAACTGGTTCTCTTTCTTTTCTTCCAAGAGCATTATTACAGCATTCCTACTTTTAGAATTGACAAAAGTTTTCATCTTTTAACTATATATGCATCTTTCTAAATGCCTGAAAAGATTATCTGGCAGCAAAATATTCCCCATTCTTTCAAACCAAACCCCAAATCACTCACTACTATTCTCCATTCCTTATTCCATGATGAAGTCAATAAAACTCTGGTTAGGTCTCATTTCCTCCGAAGAAAACTAAATGGGAGGTGCTGACTTGTTTTTTTTACAGCTTTTTCAGCCTCCATCCAACAAAATAAAGGGGGAAATTATTTAAGTAGAACTTTCCATGTTGGATCTTTCAGTGGAAAAAGTAGTAGGTGGAACCAAGAATAATAGGTAAGCCAATGGAGAAGCAGACAGTTGGATCATTCTCTGTTGTTGGCCATAAATTAATCAACAAGGCATAGTAGACCTGGACCAAGAGCTTTGTGGACATGTGACTGGCTCCATCACTAATTTGTTGAACAGAAAGACCAAAAACAATTCAGCCAAGCTGCATTCCAGTTTGACTCCATGTGTAAGAGATTTAGGTACTATTCCTACAGCACTTGAAATAGAATGGCGCCATTTCCATCTTTAAAACATAATTTGGCTTCTTAGGACGTGTGTGGGCATAAATCAACATTTTTATTTCATGCTAAAGTTATATGAACATTATTAGAAAATTTAGTCTACTTATGTTACAATGATGTGAGTTGGTATATAAGCTATTTTTACCAAGTATGTACTCAGAGCACATGTATGAATTTCACCAGAAGCGTATCTTACCTTGGCGGGGCCCCGTATAAAAATTGTTTGGGGGCCCTTTATATGTGGGGCGGAGCTAACGTCATGACATCATGACGTCGTGGGGGGAGCCAACGTCATGACGTCATGGGCAGGGCCAAAATAAAAATAAAATAAATAAAAATAAAATAAATAAAATAGAATTAAAATGTAAAAAAAAAAACCCACACACACCTCAACCCACCCACCCACCCACCCGAAACACAAAAACCTCACTTACCTTAATCCTGGGGCCTCTTCTTCCTCCGCCTCTGCTGTCACCGCCGCGCCGCCGCTGCTGCCATCGCACGACCCCTCCCTCGACGCGCACGGCGAAGGCAAGGGGCAGCTGTGGAAGGCGAGCGCGCAGCGAGGCAGCCCCGAGGCCCTCCCCCCGGTCGCCGCAGGGGCTCCCTGGCAGGCTGCGCCAGCCCGGGCGGCGCTCTCCACCTCGACGCTGGGGTGACAGGTCATGTGGCAGGCATGACAAGCGCACGGAACACTGTTTCTCTACAGTACTTGCAATTTTTTTTGCTTTCGAACTGCTAGGTTGGCAGGAGCTGGGACAAAGACGGGAGCTCATTCTGTCCTGCACTGGTGTAAAAAAAAGTGCTGTTTTTTTTTTAACTCGGCAGCTTAACCTATCAATCCACCTCTTCGGAAGCAGCTGGGCCTTGTGATTATGACTAAACTCGGATTTTTGCTATTTTCCCGAAAGAGACCCAATTAAGGCTCGGAATTCTACTGAAATTAACGCGAAGCTTAGCCGGTCTACACGGCTTCGATGCTCTCCGGGGATGGGGCGAGGGAATGGGAGCCATGAATCGGGCGCACTAGGACCCAGCGGAGGCTTGGTGAACAACTTGCCTCCCCTTTCCCTCCTCTGTTGCGGCTCCGCCTCCTGCCGTGGAAACTTAGCCATGGGTTTGGAAGCGATCCGGTACCGTCGGGGCTCCCTGCGGATCCTCAACCAGCTTCTGCTGCCGCAACAGAGCCTTTATGAGGAGATTATTTTTAATTTTATTTTTTGCCGTTGGGGGCCCCCATAGCCCGGGGGCCCCGTATAATTGATACGGCTGATACGGCGGTAGCTACGCCTCTGAATTTCACATATGTTCAGAGACAGAACCTATAAGGGATATTTGAACTATGGCAAAAGCATGACTTGATATAGATTGGGTTGAATATACCACACTCATACAAAGCTATTTAGAAGGGGAATTTTATAGCATACAAAAGAATCACATACTCCCAGAAGATAGATTACCTTTCCTTAGTCTTGTTAAACTCTCTGATTTGGGGAGCATTGACGCCAGCTCCTTGGAAGGACAGATACTGAAGCTGAAGCTCAAGTACTTTGGACACCAAATGAGAAGAGAGGACTCACTTGATGCTAGGAAAGATCGAAGGCAAAAAGAGATGGGGGAGGAAGAGGATGAGGTGGATGGATGGAATCATTGATGCGATGGGTGTAGATTTGTGTGAGCTGCAGAGGATGGCAGAGGGTAGAGAAGCCTGACATGCAATGATCCATGGGGTCACAAGGGTTGGACTCAACTGTGCGACTGAACAACAAAAAGGAACTCCAGCTATCAGAGATCAGGCAGAGACATAACAGGAAGATTCAGTCCAGCACCTTTCCATTGTACTCTTCCCCAGAATATTTTCTCCAGAACCTCTGATCTGGCTATATACGGTTCAGGCCAGGCTGACTAAAGTGATCTAATCCCTTGTTAGTCATGTGCCCTGATCTGCCTTGATTATTATTTTCCCACCTGGCTAATCCAGTGACAATGGACAGAAGAATCAGCATTTGACTATCAGGGAAGAAGAAGATTGATAGACTTTTCCAGGTTGTTTGCTTTCGTAGACTTCCAGACAATCCTTTGTAGCATTGAAACAAAAGAAGATGAGCTAATCTTGGTGGAGGGCTAGTCTATGAGATGACACCTTTGGCTGGGGTACTCATATCTTTAATGTACTTTTCATAATGGTCCTGGGGTGCAGTTCTCCAAGGTCCAGAAATGGGTATGTATGGTCTCCAGTCTTCTCAGGTTGCTCTATCATTATGACTACTCTTGCTGCTACTATACTTTAGGGTTAGTTCAAAGTTTTGAGTGTCTGTACAAAGTCCTCTCCCAGGATCCAGTTTGGCAATCACCATTGGAACTACTGTCTTAACTATCTTGTAATACAATGTACCAGATGTTCTGGCTCCAGCACATCATAGGTTTAATAAAAATGTGTGCCAGTCCAAAAATAAGATAGTTGTGTTTATAGCAGTCAAATACTATGTTCCATAAAGTGTTACCCTATCTTTCCATGTACTACCTTCTTGGTACTAGAAGCATTTTAGATATGAGATGGCTCATCATATAGAACCATATGTGTCCCATGGTCCAAGCAGGGTGGAGATTTCAGACTAAGCCCCCTACCCCATTTGAACTATGAAGTTTAATAAGGATGTGTTCAAAGTTCTACACAGTTAGAAGATGGAGAATACTTGGCTCAGTAATAGTACGAGCAGGAAATCTTGAAATTGTTATAGATTACAAGCTGAATATGGGTCAACAGCTTCAATGTGTTTGCAAAAAAGGAAAACACTATTTTAGTCTGCATTAATGGAAATCTAGTTTTTTAAAAACCCATTAGGTTGTAGTCATCCTCTATTTGGCACTAGTTAGATCACATCTAGAGTATTGCACCCATTTCTGGACACTACACTTTAAGAAGGATGTTATCAAACTGAACAAGTTCAGAGGAGGGGGGGGGAAGGGTGATCAGAAGGCTGGAAACCCAGCCCTATGAGGAAGATGAAAGAATGGGGCATGTTTAGCTTTGAGAAAAGGAGAATGAGAGGAAATATGATAATACTCTTCAAATATTTGAAAGATAACATAAACAGGAGGAAAAGGATCTGTTCTGTTCCTCCGAGAGTGCAGGACAAGTAATAACGAGCTCAAAGTATAGGAAGCCAGATATAGATGGAATATCAGAGGGGAAAGTCTTAACTGTTAGAGTGGTACAACAATGGAATCAATCACCTCATGAGGTAGTGAGTACTCCAACACTGGAAGTATTCCAGAGAAAATTGAATAATCATCTGTTTGATTTGATTTGACTTGGGTTCCTGTATTTAGCCAGGGAGTTAGACTCGATGGCCTCACAGGCCACTTCCAAATCACTTATTCAATGATTCGATGAACCACCTCATATGGAATGTTTTAACTCCATGGAGACTCTCAGCATCTTTGCAAAAGATTTTTCACCTGCCAGTGACAGCAACATGGGAGTTTTTTGCATGGTGCTAGAGATCTAAGTAATAAACATCAGGTTATTATTGCATTGTGAAACTATTTTATTCATTTAGCTGATATAATATGTATGCCAATGTAAATGATTTTTGCTGACATAATATCCTTGGCCTATATTTAAAAATACTCACATGATCCATGAACAGAAGCAAAATTTTGGGTTCAATTATATCTCTTTCAGATCATTAAAAATAACAAGGCATGCTTTCTAGTTGTCTAGAATTCTAATTCAGTCCTAGATGGTATAAAATGTGAGAGCCTGGTAGAGAAACAGAAAGTATAAATAAATAAATAAATAAATAAATAAATAAATAAATAAATAAATAAATAGCTTTCAAAGTCTCCGCATCATGCTAAGTGAAATGGAAGGCCAAGAAGTTACAATGAGGTATGTGCTTTGACCTCAGTTTGAGCCCTCCCTAGTGTCCCAATGGTTGGAGTGTCCAGGAGAGATTTTGGAATTCATTAATTCATTTCATACAATTCTATGCTATGATTTAAGTGTCATTTTTGGTAGGTAAGGTAAAGGTAAAAGTTGCCTTTGCTTGAAAGCCAGTCACATCCAACGCTAGGATTCAGTCAGTGGTGGGCTGGCCCTCCAGACTATTGAGACTCATCCTGGGGTGCCCTAGCCCTCCAGCACCAGTGGAGCCCTGGGATTGACCACAGGCACGCATGCACTCATGCACTCAGCTCAGCTTTGCCCTCCATTCCTGAGTGCCGTGTGCAGGGTGGCCCAAGAGAAGGGTGGAAGCCAAGTGGTTCCCAGGGACAACCTTTTCCCTTATCCCCGACAACGTGGGTCCTAATGGCCCCCAAGAACCACTTCCTTGGCTGCCACCCCTTGCTTGGTCCACCAGCATGCTGAACTTTAGATTAAGTCATTGCTCCAAGCTCCCTCCTTCAGCTTGGGTTAACATCTTTGCCTGGAGCAATGACTTATTCTAAAGTGCTGTGCTCCAAGCAGCCAAGTGAGGGATGGTGGCCAAGCAGTTCCCAAGGGTAGTCTTCTCCCCTGTCCCTTAGCCACCCCCCTCACTTGGTCCACCTGGTGTATGGCACTTTAGAATAAGCCATTGCTCCAAGCTCCCTTCTTCAGCTTGGAGCAATGGCTTATTCTAAAGTGTTGTACGCCACCACTGCGTACAAGTGAAGGGCAGTGGCCAAGGAGTTGGGGGAGAAGGCTGTCATGGAACCAGCTGGCCCCCTCTGCTCTGGCCCTCCTAAAACAAAGCCCCCAGAGCGCAAGCTGGCCGGCAATGCAGCTAAATAGCCCTTAGCTGCTTCTCTTCCACAAGGAAGTTTAATAGGTAGCGTATTCAGAAGCTTGTGTGTGAATGCATTGCTTCTCTTACCCTTTTGTCCAACGAAGAGACGTTGTTGAAGCAAACGTAGGTTTATTGATCAGGTTCATAAAGCATAGTCCATGGAGAAAAAACGTGGCATAAGTCAGTAGCATAAGTCAGTCCTCAGAAAGGCCTAACACTCAGGTAATCATGATGAAAACAAAAAGGGAAGTAGTCCCCCAGGCAAAGATGTTAACCCATAGACATCCAAAAGCGAACTCCCTCTGTTCTCTCCAAAATGGAGATTCTTCAGTCAGGTGGGGTACCTCCTCACCAATCAGGGAACAGAGAAGACTTTCTCATAACAAGGGAATGTTTGTTCATGTGAAATAACAGTGCTCTAACATGTAGTCATAACACCAGAAAGCTCAGCTAGCTCCAGATAAGAAATAGGAACACTGAACTGAAAACAAGCTGTCTCGTGACACACAGTCTTGTGAGACAAAGAAGGGAAATGATTTTTGAGGCCTAGTGAAACTAGGTCCCCTCCATGCTTTGGGAACGTTAGAAAAGAGATGTCATTTCATGACATGCCTAAAATGGAAAAAGGCAGCTCTGGCCATGGCAGATATTCATTTCTCCATGGAGAGTGCCAGGTCCAAAATAATGCCCAGATAATGAACCTGGTCCCTCAAGGAAAGAATAACTCCATTCAGACACAACTGAATACTACCCAACCTATCAAATGATTCTTCCAACACCAGGATTGTTGTCAGCTGTCACTCACCTCCTCTTCCAATACTGGCACCTCAGTCTATTAATAATACTGTATAGGAATGCTTTCTATTTCTCCATCCTCTATTCCAGGGTTCCTCAAATTGAAGTCCAAGAACATCTGGAGAGTCAAAATTAAAGGCCTATGTTCTATTCCAGGGGTCAGCAAACTTGGCTCTCCAGATGTTCTTGGACTTCAATTCCCAGAAGGCCTGACCAGCAGGTGTACTGACTTTGGCTTCTGATAATTGAAGCCCAAGAGCACCTGGAGAGCCATGTTTGCTGACCCCTGCATCTATTCAAATCACTGAATGTAGCTGGTGGTTTTTTAAAAAATTAATCCCACAAATGCCATATGAAACAAAAAAAGTTCATTACTTTGACTAGTAAGAAAGCATAACTACTAGTACTGGCCAACAGTTGCCCCACAATTGCATTAATACCCCAACTTCACTCTATTTTCATACCCAAATATAGTTTACACACTAGTGGAATCCATGCTCAATTATTTGCAAAATTCTACCAATAAATTGTGACTTTCTGGCAGCTCTTCTTTAAGATGCTTGTAGATATTAACCAGGGGATCAAAGACACTGAATGTGATTAAAATGCCTTTCATTATTGTAATTAAATCCAATCTGTTGAAATCTGAATGTATATTCCTCTTGACTTGTACCATGTAATTCCTGGAAAAGAAGTACAAACTGTCCCTTTAAGGTACAAATGACGAAGATATTCTGGAAGCTCTGGAAAAGAAGTTGAGGAAATTGGCTTCCCCTTCCCATGTATTGGCCATCAGTTCATTATAAATGTTTCATATTTGGCCAAGCTGGCTATTGATGGAAATGTTTCTGATTTAACACTCCAGACCATAGCCAAGATCCAGATGGGTCTTATTAACTGTGCAGAAACCATCATTTTAATTGGCTGACATAGAAATGCTTCCAAGAATTGCCCCAATCCCCATAATTCCAATATATAAATCTAAGCCCTTCTAATAAGATTTGCAATGGAATCTTTGTTATTTCAACCTTGAATGGATATTTTTTTTATTTTCAAGCCATACTTCTCATACTATCCTCCAGTTTACTCAGGTCAGCAGTGCTGGATAGTAAATGCCATAGAGTAGTTTACATAATATGTAGGCTTCTTTCAATAAATCATTAGATTTTTTGCTCGAGTTCCACAGTTCTTTCTCTTCCTAAAGATTAATTCAAGCCATTTTTCTCTTAGTCTTTCTTTCTGGTCTGTTAACTTTTTTTTTTTGCTCATGTCTCTTCTCCCTTTCTCTATGTCTCTCTCTCCCCTACAACTTTTCCATCCCTTTGTTTCCTATTTCTGCACTCAGGAGCCATAATAAAATGCTCAAAGAGTGCTGGGCTACAAACCAAACAGTAAAGAATGTTTATACATTGGTTAGCTTCCACATGTGTAGATGAATATTACACAGACTCACATGCATGAGAGAGAAAGAGTTTGTCAGCCAAATGAATCCAGCCAAACCTGAGGCATTTTGGCTTTTCTGAAACATAAGAGAGAGGGGGAGGGAGAAGCCAAGGTAAGGCAAAATAAAATGGCATCAGGATTTGGAAACTATCAGTTTTGGAGTTTGAAAGAGAGTCTGAGGAGCATTCAGTTGATTTCTTGGTCTCAATCCAATGTAATATGTAGTTTCCTCAGGCACTTAAATCTTGTTATATTGTAGGAAATTCAGAAAGGCAGGGGAGGGGGGAGAGTGTTGGTGAATCTCCAGGAAAGTCTTGTGTCTGTGTTTTGGAAACCTTGCTTACTTGGTCTTGCCATTGCTTCAGGCATTGCTGGTGGACTTTACAGTACACCTATATCCAGTGGTGGGATTCAAAAAAAATTTACTACCTACTCTGTGGGCATGGCCAAGGGAAAAGCCCTGCATTGCACCCAAATTAGGACTACTTTATTTCAAAACTTGGATGGGTGGGACAAGCCAGAATTTCTGCTACCGGTTCTGGTGAACTGGGGCAAACCTGCTGAATCTCACCACTGCTTGTATTTTGTCCTGGAGCACAATGCTGAAAAGGAGAAAGTACATACTGTACTTCTTTTACAAAGCTAGAATCTCTGGCTAGTTTACGCTTGATTAGCCTCTTTTCATGGATGTAAGAAATATTTAAATGCATACAATTTGTGGTATATAATTATCATCGGGCTGAAGGGGAGGAGTATTGGAAAGATTAAGAAGTGGAGATGGGAGACCTTGTTCTGCCAGAATTCCCCATCCACTTTACTGGTGCTGAGAGCAGGCAACATGGCAAGGAAACACAAAGGCAATATCTGCACAGTTGTACAAGCACACATGATATGAAGAATACTCCCTAAACTCCTTGTTATTATTGAGTCAAGCTGTCATGATACTACAAGATGGAGAGTTTTCAGATTCTGAAAGATATGTTGTCTGCAGCACAAGAGTAAATTGAGGAGATCTTTCATTTTCTTCAAAAAGTCTGCAATTTGAGCAAAATCTTTCTGTGCAAAAATGTTACAGCTAGATTGTTGGAAAGAGCTGGATATTGGTGGCATGTAACACTGCTGTTGAAACAGCCTCACTGGTTACCATCCCAGCTCTCTGCACAATTCAAGAGTGCTAGTTATGACTCAATTATGTTGCATCAAGTCAATTCTGATCTAGTTTTTTCCAGGTATAGAACACTTAGGAGCAGTGTAGCACACATTTCTTATTGGGGAATTCTGGGACTATGCAGCTTGCCTAAGACTACATAGGATAGTCACAGGCTCTACTTGTGGGAGGTACAGTGGTAGATTGAATTCCTGATCTCTACATTTGAAGCCATATATCCAACATACCGAGCTATGCAGCCATAGCTACCTTGGACCCCCTGGCTTTCTTGATTGTAACTGCTATTTTTACAATCAGCTGATGGGAAACTGCAATAAACCCATCAATCAGTTGCCAAATAGGATTAAGAAGTCCTTGTGTGTTAATTGAATGACATCTGGGAAGTGATCAAACCACCCTCTGCCATTAAGGGCTTCCATAGTTTGAGTGACCACTAGAAAGACTCTCTCTTATGTTCTCTGAAAGTGAAAGAACAAAAAGAAAGGCCTGTCCAGCAGATGTAAGATCCCAGGGGTGCTTACAGAATAATGCCTCAACCCAAATCATATGATCTATAAAGCTGTATATGACTTGGGCCAAGGCTTTCTAAAAGACAGTATTCTTCCATAGGCTTTTAGATCTACTAGATCAGGGTTTCTCAACCTTGGGCCCCCAGATGTTCTTGGACTTCAATTCCCAGAATCCTTGATCAACAGGTGTACTGATTTGGGCTTCTGGAAACTGAAGTTCAAAAAGCCTGGGGGTTCAAGGCTGAGATATTTTTAGGGGGCTGTGGTGACTCAGTGGTTAAAAATCTTGCCTTGTTAGCTGGAAGGCTGGCAAGCCCGTAGTTCGAGATGTGGGTATTGCATGGCAAATTGAGCGCCCGTCTCTGCCCCAGCTCTCAGGGACATGAAAGGAGCTTCAATTGGGTATTCTCTGAGTGGAGTTTCTTCTGCAAAAATCCTTTCAACCCAGAATTATTTCTGACACAAAATTATTATTATTATTATTATTATTATTATTATTATTATTATTATTATTATTATTATTATTATTATTATTATTATTATTATTATTATACTGAGAAGTTTTAAAAACAATTTTAATAATATTGTGTTCAAATATGATAATTGATTTAATTGTGTTTTGATATTTATAATGTATTGTTTTGATTGCATTTTTTTGTTATATTGTAAGCTATTCTTTCAGTCTTTCCTCATAGGGTCCAGTTTCCAGCCTTCTGATCATCCTTGTTGCTCTCCTTTGAGCTTGTTCCAGTTTATTGGCATCCTTTTTAATGATTAGTGTCCTGAACTGGACACAATACTCAAAATGAGGTTTAACTAATGCCGAATAGAGTATAACTAGTACTTCTCAAGATTTGGAGATTGTACTTCAATTAATGCAGCCTAAAACTGCATTTACCTTTTCGCAGATGCATTGCACTTTTGGCTCATATTCAGCTTCTGACAACAATTCCAAGATCCTTCTTGCTTGTAGTTTTACTGTGCCAAGTATCTTCCATCTTGTAATTGTGTGTTTGGGTCCACCCCCACCCCAGGCCAGGTGTAGAACTTTGCATTTAGCCCTGTTAAATTTCATTCTTTTTCCCCCAGCTCAGTGCTTGAGCCTATCAAGATCTTTCTAAATTTTGTTTGTGTTTTCCAAGATATTTGCTATTCTGTGCATTCCCCGCACTCTCTTATCCAAGTCATTAATAAAAATGTTGAAAAGCACGAGAAGAACACTGAGCCTTGAGGTACTCCATGTGTTACCTCCTCCCACTCTGAGAAAGAACCATTGATAAGCACTTTCTGAGTACAATTCTGTAACCAAATGTATAACCACTGTGTATCCAGATGATAGTTGTTCTATCCACCCTGCACCTAGTTAGTTTGTTAATCATGAGGCACTTTGTCAAAAGCTTTGCTGAAATCAAGGTACATTATGTCTGCAGCATTCCCACTGTCAACAAGGAGATTACCTGGTCAAAAATGAAATAAGATTAGTTTGGCACAATTTGTTTTTGACAAATCTATGTTGACATCTAGTTATTATCGTATCAATTTCAAGGTGCTTGCAGAGTGAACACTTAATAATCTGCTATAGAATTCTCCCTGCAATTGATGTCAGGCTGCCAGGTCTGTAATTTCCAGGTTCCTACTTTTTGCTCTTTCAAAGATGAAGACAACATTCCCCCTTCCTCCATGGTTTTAAGAAAATAATAGGCAGTTGTTTGTTTGTTTGAATGAATTTAGCAGCATTCTAAGCATGCATGGTGTGCAGTTTTTTCTGCTTCCAGGTAGCGAGGGCATCGCAGGCCTGATGAAATGGTTTCAGCGGCCAGGTTTGGCCCATGGGTCAAAGGTTGAAAATGCCTGCTCTATACTGTCATATTAGGAACCATTAGGCAATGATAGTCTTTCTGCTAGAAAGCTAGAAGCTTTAGCGCAGCGGTGCCCAAACTATACCCCACAGGCCCAATTAGGCCTAGGCATCTCATTAATCTGGCACGGGCTGAGTACCTGGGCCCTCTCCAGACCGCCCCCACCCACCCACCCCCACCTGACATAGTAATATGTTACCTACAGTGACGGCAGTGGTGATTGGGCTTCGATCCTGCTGGTCCGAGCAGCCTCCGCTCTGTCCCAGCGCTTCAGAAGCCTTTGGCAATGTAGATTGCCACATTGCAGAAATTTTTGGAGCCTTCTCCATTTCAAAATTCACAGCACTGGAAGGGTAAACCTGGCACGCCATGCTGACATCAACCTTGGTGCACCAAGGGACTCTCCCAGTGCCACAGATTTTGAAATGGAGAAGGCAAGTGCAGTCCGCCTCCAGCCCCTGCAGCTGTGTGTCAGGGGCAGGATTGGCCCACAGAAAAAAAAGTTTGGACACCACTGCTTTAGAGCTGGGTGAAATAAATAATGGAATATTAGGGGGACTGCAGTGACTCAAGAGGCTAAGACGCAGACTGTGAGGCGGAAGGTCAGCAGTTTGATTCCCAAGCACTGCAGGACGGAATGAGCTCCTGTCTTTGTCCCAGCTCCTGCCAGCCTAGCAGTTTGAAAGCAAGAAATTGCAAGTAGATAAATAGAGACCATTTTGGTGGGAAGGTCACAGCGTTCTGTGCCTGCCACATGACCACAGAAACATCTGCAGAAGCAGACAGTGCTGGCTCTTCGGCTTTGAAACAGAGATGAGGACTGAACCCTAGAGTTGGATATGACTGGCTTTTGAGCAAGGGAAACCTTTACCTAGGGATACAGTACAAGTCTCCATTTGTGGGAGGCAGGATGAGGGTTTTCCTACCATAATGCTATGACTGCTTGTCATTACAAATCTCTATAAACACCTCCAAGAGCTGATTTTAAAAGGCCTATAATTGATAACAGAACAGTCAGTGCAAAAGAGACATACTGTATCTTTTTCTTTGTTTTAACTATGCCACATGTGAACCTTACTGTATCTCTTGAATCCCTAGCTGGTGGGATATCTGCAATCTCTTAGGATGATTCTGCCTAAGAGGATATTTGCCATACCACATATTCACATGTGTGAGTCTGAACATTCTTTTGCATGTGGATTCCTATACAAGAAATCAAAACTTAGGAAAGTTCTTCTCTGAGGTACAACTCTCAGAGGATGCAAATTGGCATGGGGAAATTGCATCTCTAGCCTCAACAGGATTTCTGGACTCTTGGAAGGCTATATTGTCAAACCCCTATGCACCTCCTAGACTCCTCACCCTTGACCTAGGGCCCTGCCCAGTCTACTTTTGATAGTTATTTGTTGCTATTATGTTTCATTGAATAGCTTCCAATGTATGACAATCCATGACTTAATGAGTTAGCTGGATAGCTCAATGATAGTGTATCCACATTGATTTTTAAAAAACTCTACATATGTATCTGTTCTAGAATCTAGATCAATTTAAAGATTGTCATTTACATGACACACAGCCAAAAACATCAGAGTATTTTGGCCACTGAGTGGTTTATTTTAAACCACCAGATGTGCCCACAGGTGTCATTACTCATCAAGCTTCCCAGATACACTTGCAGCTACACCAGAGATAGGCTCCAGCTGACTGACAGAGATGTGCCCAGCTGATCAGCAATATTTCCCTCTCACTGCAGATCACCACTGTCAATCAGCTGAGGCCCCTTCAGCGCCCATCAGCTGGTATCCATCTCTGCCTGTGGCCATACCACCCTGAACATAGCTGATCTCATCAGTATCCATATCCACTGCAGTCTGTAGATCATTTTTAAAATAATATTTATTCCAAGTGACATAGGGGTATGCTATTCTGAATAACTGACTGCAGTGGCTTAGTGATTAAGATGCTGAATCTGATGACTGGAAGTAATTACAGTCAAACCTCTACATACAAATTTAATTTATTCCTGGAGGTTGGATGTATCTAAAAAAATTATTATCTTGAATTTCTCATAGGAATGCATTGAATGCAATCTCCCATAGGAATGCATTGAATTTCGTATCTCAAAAAATCCTGTTAAAAATTATTATCTCAAAACTGTTTCCCCCCCTGAGATTTCCAGATGTATCTTGAGTTTTTCTTAAATCAAGCTGTTCTTATGTCGAGGTTTGACTGTACCTCAGATTAGTCATTTCAGTTTCTACCACAAGTTCAGGCTACATTTGGTCTCTAACTCACTTCCCTGAAGCCCCTAGAATCTATTAAACTCTCCTCAAAATGACATTTTAAATTAATTGACTATAGATAACTAATTTTATTTATTTTTGAATGATTTGTAGTCTTTTTAAAAGAAAAGTCAGATGAAATAGATGTACAGGTACATGTTTACATACATACTGTATGCACTGCTAATTTTGAGAATGCACACAAAAACTTTAAAAATGGATACAGAAACATAAAGTAGCATGTGCAAAATTGGGGGAGGAGGGAGATTTGTGAACAGCAATGAATATGTGCTTATGTTGTACACAGTATGTGTTGCATTTTTAAAGGAATCATGGTAATTAACAATGGAAACAAAGATGGTAAACAAAACAAACTGTGGAATATTGGTGGCATTAGCCACAGCAAACCTCAATGGGTGTCATGGCAAGACTGGGAGAGATTTTATAGTGCAGTAATAATTCTTCATACTATTGATGACAACAGGTAAAGTGCATATTGGAACAGGACAGTATTTGAGCTCACATAACCTCTTAGGATACATTTACATTCACCGAAAGAACATCACACTCAACAATGATCAGCATATATTTTCAAGTGTGAAAATATTAAAGATAAGAAGTGAAGCTGAGCAAAAAAAAAGATTCAGTAAAATAATTGCATATAAAATACTGTATAGTGAAAACTTTCAACCAGGCTGTGATCTTTGCAGGGGTCTTCCACTGTAAATTATTATTTCCCCAAAGAAGGTCATGTCTTCAAGATTCCAGATGTTTTATAAAACCTACACCTATGTGTGTAGCCTCATGTTTCAAGCACTGAGCATGCTGTTGAGGACAAGACATTCTGGAGATCACTCATTCATAGGGTTGCCATAAGTGACTTAATGATACATGACATTAACAACACACATGTCATGCTAATCTTAAACAGATGTGCATGTGGTGTGACATTAGTTCAGTTAACTTATGAAGAAATAATTATTATGGTGAACTTGGATCGACATGTGGAAGATCATGTCCTAGCACAGCAAATTAGTCTATAGGGCATTTGTGTTTCTTTCTGACTTATTGTTCTATAATTAGTGGTTCTTCCAAGGCTCTCAAATTCTCTCTCTCTCTCTCTCTCTCTCTCTCTCTCTCCCTCTCTCTCATTCTCCCCTCCCTCCCCCATGATCTTAAATGTAATTTGACCCTTTCATCTGGCTCAGGGACTGTGATGTTTATCCCTACTTTCTTCTCATTATACAGATCTCTGAGTGAATTCTTACGAGTGCCTATTTCATACTTCTGTGCATATTTACTCACAGTAGTTTCCATGCTTAGTTTAATACCTCTATTGTCAAGTAAGCTAGCTCAGAATTGTGGTTCAGCGGCTGATCTCTGTATTTATGAGATTTAGTCTATTTATGTATGTATGGCCACCTCTGCATCTTTTATGGCAATTAGCAGTGATGCCCCTGAAAGTTAAATAGCTCAATGAATTGTAGTTCCTGAATAGAGAACCAGAGATTAGGAGTTCAACCCCCCATCTTGCCTCCCAGGAGAAAAACTGACCTATGAAGCTTTGGGCAAGCTGTGTCATTTCAGGGCGCCCCAGAAGAAGGGAATACTAAATATCTTCAGAGTACTTTATAGCTAGAAAACCCTGGAGAAGTTGTTGTAAGTCAGAACTAATTTGATGGCATGTCAAAAAAGCCTTTGTGGTAGCAGTTGCAGATTACTAGCATGATTAGACTTATTGAAGGTGCTTTTACATGTAGCTGCAATTATGCCCAGAAGTAAATCTCACTGAGTTCAAGAAGGCTTACTCCCAAGAAAGTACATTCACTGAAATCCTGTTGCTTAGCATAGTACATCACACTAGTGTAGACCCATTTGAATCAATTGAACTTATGTAGAAACTGGTTCACTAAATCCCCTCTACCTTAGCATGACTTACCATGATAACTGCTGGATTGCAGTTTTGGTGTCTTTCTGCCCTAATGTCATAACAATTTGTTAAACATGGAAAAGTCACATGTCTGAATAGAAGATTATCAGCATACTGAATATATTGCCACAGCTATGTCATACACATAATAGTTTAGTAATTGAAAAGCTGGTCTGTGTCCAAATGCTGTAATTGCATTCCTTGGCACTTCTCCAGGCTCAAATTTAGAGTATTTCCAAGATGACTTAAGGCTGCCAAAGATCCTACAATTTCCAGGGCATCACCACCTTTCTAGGAAGAAACATTGTTATTTAAGAGTTTTATAGTTAATAGACATCTATGCATATGTATACATGTTGGTAGGGGCTGCAGTGGCTCAGTGGTTAAGAAGCCTGCCTTGTTAGCTGGAAGGCTGGCAAGTCAACAGTTCAAGACCCAAGTACTGTATCATGGATTGGGCACACTTCTTTGTCCCAGCTCTTGAAAGAAGCCTCATTTGGGCATTCTCTGAGCAGAGTTTCGTCCACAAAAATCCTTTCAACCCAGAATAATTTCTGACACATAATTATTATTATGTTGGTGTCAAGGTGACCCATACAACTTGCTCATCATCTCTGCCCTCCATGGTATGGTGCACTTTAAATAACCTTGCTTACTTCAAAGAAGAGAGCTCTGGGAAGGCATAGAAAACATCTTTTACTAATCCAAGATGCGACATGAAGACCATTTCACATGGAATTCCTCAGCTACTTGTCTTGTGTGCAGCCAGTTGCCCAATTGCTGTTGCCATGATTTTGCTATTCTCTGTTTAACCTTCTGTGCAGTTTGGCAGAAATGTTCTCAGCATTCCAGTGAATGAATCCCACTCTTACCATCCTGAGCTCTTTCAAAGGCATCTATTGGAGAATCCAGAATCTTTTACAGAAGTAACCATAAACATCAGGCCTGAAGAGTAATTCTATATTTCTTATGGTACTCGTCAAACATGACAGAGGATATTCTTCTATTTGAACAGTTGTCCATTCCAGATCCTGTTCAACAATGAAGACACAGAAGAAACAAAGGTAGCAGGTTTTGGCATTGCTTCTCAACAGGAGATGTATAGGTTCACTGGTCAGTATTTGGTCTACTTTGGCATTTAGATTAGAACAGGAGTTTCCAAACTTTTCAGGCCGTGGGCCGGTCATATGGCTCAGCAGGCCGGTCAAGTGCTTCCTCTCACCAGAAGCAGAAGTAAAAAGCAACCACGCATGCACACAATACTGCCACATTTTACTTCCACTTCCAGGAGCAACAAGGGCAGTAAGGGCCGGATGAATTGGCATTGGAGCCAGATCCAGCCCATGGGCCATAGTTTGGGCACCCTTGAATTAGAGCAATTATTTCTAAATCTGCATAGGTATATATACATTGGTAAAGGTAAAAGTCACCCTTGCTCAAAAGCCAGTCGTATCCAACTCTAGAGTTCAGTGCTCATCTCTGTTTCATAGCCAAAGAGCCAGCGTTGTCTGCTTCTGCAAACTTTTCTGTAGTCATATCGCAGGCATGACTAGACACCAGAGCACACAGAATGCTGTTTACCTTCCCACCAAAGTGGTCTCTATATATCTACTTGCAATTTCTTGCTTTCAAACTGCTAGGTTGGCAGGAGCTGGGACAAAGACGGAAGCTCATTCCATTCTGCAGTATCTGGATATTGAATTGCTGACCTGCCGCCTTCCAGTATATATATATATATGCAAAATGATAGAATCTCAGTATTCCTTCTTATATTGTGTTTTAGGTAATATATGTCCTCTTTTTTCCATAACTGGAAACTTCCACAACAAGTGTGTCTGAACTAATATCAGAACAGTCTGAATTCAATCATTTGTTGAGGCAAAAGTGTAATTCCTCTTTTTACGATATTATTCCTCCAGACAATACAAAACGTTTACTGCCATCTCCCTGGGATATCAGAAATGCAAACAAAAATTTAACTATCTTCCATTTGACCAGTTAGAAAATGAAAATAATTGAGTTTGCCACACACAGATTGAGTTAAGGTCATGTTAGATTAAGCAGTCTATTCCTGTTAAGGCTGCTCTATTTCTAGATATAAAATCAGTATCTGATGCAGTGAAACCCTGATAAAACTCTTCCACAGTATCCTGGTGAACTCTTTACTGTCTCCTGCAAAAATGAGATGGACCACAATGTTACCCTAGATCTGAAATTACCCTTTTTATTATTTTTTAAAATATTTTTATTTCCAATAAAGATACTTCTTTCTTTCTTTTTTTTTTCATTTGTCATCCACTTTAAGGTTAGGCTTCCATACACACAAAGCACCACACTAACACACACCCATTCACAACACTTTGCAGATAAATAACTGCAAATATCAATTTTTAACCATTTTTCAAAGGATTGCAATTGTGATCCTTTAAGCTATGTAAATACCATTCACTTGAATAGTAGACAGAGGCTCCACTCTGGAAGTGGAGCTTCAGTTGAAGAGCATAAGCAATTGCATTGGAAGTAGACCAGTAGAATGATTCTTCATTCAACCGGATGGTGGTAGCCCCAGCCTCACTCGAGAAGTGAGGCCAGAGACGAAATGCATATGCCAGCTAGAGGGAACTAGACGGCCCCGGTGAAGCCACGGTAACTTAAAAAAGCTCCTGATTAGGTTGAAAGAAGAAAGAGCAAAAGCTGGCTTGAGACTAAATATAAAGAAAACCAAGATCATGGCAACAGGCCCTATCAGTCCCTGGAAAATAGATAGGGAAGAAGTAGAAGCAGTGACAGATTTTACTTTCTTAGGATCAAAGCTCACTGCAGATGGTGATTGCAGCCATGAAATAAAAAGGCGACTGATTCTTGGGAGGCAAGCAATGAGAAACTTAGGGAACATAGTGGAAAGTAGAGACATCACATTGCAAACAAAAATTCGTATAGTCAAAGCAATGGTATTCCAGGTGGCAATGTATGGTTGTGAGAGCTGGACCATTAGGAAAGCTGAGCGCAGAAGAATAGATGCCTTTGAGATGTGGTGTCGGAGGAGAGTTTTGAGAGTCCCCTGAACAGCGAGGAGAACAAATAGGTCAATCTTAGAAGAAATTAACCCTGACTGCTCCTTAGAAGGTCAAATAGTAAAGATGAAGCTAAAGTTCTTTGGATATCAAATGAGAAGAGAGGATTCGCTTGAGAAAGCATTGATGCTGTGAAGGGTTGAGGGCAAAAGAAGAAGGAGGTGGCCAAAAATGAGATGGCTAGATGGTATTGCAGGCACAATGGGCACAGAGCTGAGGAAGTTGACAAGGATGGTGACTGGCGGACAGAAGTGCCTGGCGGACAGTGGTCCATGGGGTCGCAAAGGGTCAGAATCGACTGTGCGACTGAACAACAAAAGTCTGTGCCTCAGTAACAAACTGTTAAAAAAAAAACCCAGAGCTGAGTAGACTGTGGCTGTTCAGAGAATGAAGGCTGGTATTTCAAAGGCAGGTAGACTGCCCCAACTTCGAGAATGAAATTTTTAAAAACAGAAGGAACAAGCAGAGTAGACCACCCCCAATTCGAGAATTTAATTTTTTAAAAAGTAAAGGACGATAGACCAGGAAATTCTTCCAGACAATCGTGTTCAATTGAGAATAGCCAGTAGACCACCACAATGTCCTCAAATGACCTACGAGCTTACATGAATGGGAATCCAAATATGGTACTTCAAAGACATCAAAGGCTGGACATTTGCAACAATGTGTCCATTCTGACTGATTCAATCAGGGCTTCAAATAACTTCATAGAAATAGGTACTTTCTAAGGATTCTTCAACAGCACCATAGTTGAAAAATATTAGCAAAAATTCAAAGCGATCAGGCAAGACAGCGGAGGAGATTTTAGGTCAAAGGTTAATACTTTATATGCTGAATTAAAAGTATAAAATAATTGTTAAAAATCATGTCTTCACCCCCAAAGCTTGGTTGAGCCCCAGGATCAGTTTGACAGGTCAAGGGTCGGTGGCAGAACAGATCGAGGAAAGGTCTTCTTGGGAGTAAGACAGTTAAAGTTTGTTTATTTCTGATTGGCTCCAACTTAGAAAGTGCAGGCTTTTTGAAACTGGATTTCTCACTGCCTTTTCTCCTGCCTAAAAGTCAAGTATGACTACAATGGCAAAGCAAATTTAAGGTTTTAAAATGATTTAAAAGTAATTGAGGTTTGAATTAAAATGCAGTTTTCCCATCTTTGGAGCCATGCTTGACCATAGGCATGGCAAACTTGACACTTTGAACCTTGATTGATCTTTAATTAGTGGTTGCAATTAAATGTTCCAAAAATCATTAAAAATATTGTAAAATGATTCTAACATGTTCTACTTTGTATTTTCAAAGCAGGAAACTTTCACAATATTTTCTTTAAACTTGAGCCTGCCTCGGTAGACCCAAGAGGCTTACCGCATTCCAAAGGATACATTCAATTAGCACCTGATGCCCAGAGGGCCACACACCCATCCCCTAACTTCCTGAAAGTCTGCAGCAAAAACTACAGTCTTCATTGCTTTAAGGATTATTCTTTTGCTGTGTCTCTCACATCTTTGTTTCTGAGCTCTGCAATTACCATATGTACACAATGCTAGTTCGTTTCTGCCTGGAGACAGGATGAGATTATTTGGGTGGAAAATGCCAAGAAACACATCAAGTGAAGTTCCATCGATGCTGACTGGTCAGTCGAACCTCCCGCCTCAGACGTGCAGCAATCCTGATTGGTTCCTGCCTTCAAGCCAAGTGTGTTCATTGGGAGCACGCTCAACAACTTCACTCTGCTATTGGTTACTGTATCGACTTGTCTCTACCTAATTCCCCAACCTCCTCCCTCTATTCTTTCCTGGAATTTGTAATATTTTTACCATTACCATATATTTACACAAATACTATTGTAACCCAAAATTGACTTTTTTATCTATGAAATAACAGCCTGCTGCTAGGTTATTGTTTGTTTGTTTTTTGTAAAAACTTTATTGTAACTTTAGATAGATGATGGGATTAGTTTGTATCTGTAGAATTGTATAAAAGGACTTCGCGATGTCTGGACTTCAGCTCTGTAGCTCACTCTTAAAATGTAGTTAGGGAAGCTCACAATTTTAAATTTTTGTAGCAGGCAAAGGTTGTGAACTGTCTTTGACCAGCAGCAGGTCACTGTTAATTAAATGCATATTCAATAAACCTTCTTATTTTTGCCTGAAATTCAAATCTCTGTGGCTCCTGGGGGGCTCTGCCAGTGGAAGAACTTTTTAATTTTGGAAATGTATCTCTGGTGTTCGCAGGTCTTCCTGTGATAGAGGAAAAGGGGATAACAATTTTCAGGTAATAGCTACACTAGTAATAGATAGTTATATGTCATCAAATCTACCTTTTCCAGGATTTCCTAGTCCTACAGTATTCATAACTGGTTCACTAACACCTTCTGAATGCTTCACATCTGGTGGCAATTTAGGACTGTGCAGTTTGTAAAGTGTACACTCTCCTGGATGGCACAACATTGAATTGAACTCCTCTCTCCTAGCTCCACAAACAGATATTCCAGTTTATTGAACTATCCAGTTTATTGAACTATCTAACCAGCTGGAGCACCCAGAGCTCTGTAATTTAAAATTTAAAAATTTTTTAATTTTTTTTTAAAAAAATTTACAATTTAAAAATGATAATAGAGGAAATATTTATATAATTCTGTGTGCAGCTTGCACACTGTTTTAACTTTTTATGATTTTTAAGAGTTAATATTAAGTTTTTATTTTAAATAGCATTGATGTAGATTGTTCTATGTTTTATCCTTGATGTAAGCCGCTCAGAGTCGGGTTCACCCGATTGGGGCGGGGTAGCAAATGTAATAAATAATAATAATAATAATAATAATAATAGCCATAGGTGGAAAGCATCAATCAGTGCATGATATCAACTATACATTCCTATGACAGCACCAAACCTGCTACATATGTGCTCTCTAAAGTAATATAAATACAAACTGAGGGGGGGGGCACAAAACCTTTCCTGTGACCAGGAGAGCATTGGCTTATGTCTCATTCCCCACCCCCACCCCGAAAAAAAAGCAGACATTCAGTGGCAACTTTAACAGGCATACTATTTTACTTTGGAAAAACAGCAATGTATTTCACTTGGAATGTTCTGCCACCAATTATTCTTGTGTCATTAAGACTATTATATTCTCCAGGTAAGACTTGTGAAGAAATTGTGTATACCTTTGAGAGGTATTACCAAACAAGCCTCAGTATTGATGCAGATAAAGTCAGAAGGAAAGTGTTTAAGAAAATGCTAATTTCTTTACTTGTCAACTGGCCTCCAAAACATACACCATTCAAGTTACACTGACATAAAAGACCAATAAGATTTTGAAATTTTCATCTGTCAATATATAATGTGATCAAGTGGCAGCCATTTTAGATAATGGAAGGCTTCTTCCTCCCATCCCACAGTTCTGAAGGCTTCCACAAAATGAAACAGATTATTTGCAGGTTGGAAAAGCCACTAAAAATAAGAAGTCTTTCATTATTGAAAATCTTCCCATTCTGGTAACATTAGCCTTCCACAAGTATACAACAAGATGTTACACCAAAAGGATTTTAGTCATTGCCTGAGGTTATTCATTGGCTTGAAACACCATGATTGAAATTGTGCCATCATTTTTGCAGGAAAAAAATGTGGAACCCCAAACAAACGCAGGATGCTTCATAGAGTCTACCCTCCTGTCTACCCATACAATGGAGAGCAGAATATACAAGTATATTGCTTTGGTGTTATAACTTCTTTGATTCTAGTGTAGCAATGTGCTTACCTGCCAATTCAATGAAAACCTAGATGCAATCTAGCCATTGGATCACCCTGACATTTCCTTTGTCTTCTAATTGAATTCTGCTTTCTTTCCAGAAACAGATGAGTTAAGGAAGTAAATACTACTGCCTCATTGTTGCTGCTGTTTGCAGTAATTTCTAAACATTTATTATTCTCATCCCAGCCTGGAATGTCTGCCATACTTGATGTTTTTAAAGTGTTTTTGGAAGATCTGACCATAGTTGTCAAGTTAAACAAGTATGCATTGCACCACTGTTTGCTTTAAATCAAAGAGTTCCTGGGGGAATTTCTTTTCAGGGATGGGGTGAGTGGGAAGCATAGGTTTGTAAAGATAGGATTCTCCACAATATATACCACCATGGCCCAATTGTACATTGGGGACGTGGTCTGGACGTGTGCAGGCACATGCTCATGCACACGTGTGCATATGCACCTGTTTTGAGTTTTGTTATCACATTCAGTGACATTTAAAAGCTTACAGTAGAAGGAAAATCCTAAGAGCCTGGAATTTCTCCACCTTGATGCAGAAAAGGGGTATTATATAGATCAATAAAAGTGTATAGGTGGTAAGCAACAGAAAGGCGGTGGCTTTCTGAAGAAGAGGGCAAAAATCCTAAGTGACCTAGGTTTTGACATCAAGTCCCCTATTTCCATTCTGGTCTCTTTCAGATGTGAGCTATAGTCCCCCAATTTGCAGTATTTTCTGTTTCCTTCATACCCATAATTACTGTAGTTTGTGTCCTAATGTGGATGGTTAGCCCTGATGCATCCTAATACAGTAACACATTGCATAAAGAGTGCCTCGCTTAGAGATTAACTTGCTTAAAGACCAGATTTTCAACTGAATAATCACCTCGGTTAACAACTAAAACCAACCCAAAACTCACTTAACAACTAAATTGGGGTTCGTAATTCCCCCCCACCAGATGTCACAACTAGTCACTTACAATGGTGTTTTGCTTTAAGAGTAAACTCACTTAACGAGCAATCCCGTGGAACACATTATGCTCTTTAAGCGAGGTACCACTGTACTGTAGTTCCATTTTCCAGTAACTTTCTTCGTCTCTGTTTCAAGCACCCACATTTTCCTGTTCCACTGTGCCACCACAGTTTCAGCAATACAAAGGATACTATGTCAGGGGAAGGGGACTGAAGAATGAATCCACCAAAATGTGGCTTCATTTTGACAGTTTCACATTTAGCCTAGACACGGAAGAAGGAGTTTCAGCAATACAAAGGAAGGGGTTTTTAAAAAACAAAACAAAAAATCTAACTGATTTAGCACATCAGCAATGAAATAAAAAGTAATGTTGCTTCCCCTGCCCCTTGGCAGAACTGCAGGGGAAGTGATCAATTAGCAGGCGAAGAAACCAAAGGATTGTTTGTACCTGATATGGTATTTGGATGGAAAAGCTTGCCAAATGGCATACTGTTTCTCCACCAACTCAAACGACCCTGTGTATTAGGCACCAGCTCATACTAAAACAGCCAGTGTGGAGAGGCTCATAGTGAACAATTCTCTGGTCTGCATGGAGTAACTTTTGAAAGAGGAACAAAATAAAAGGTTGGCATTTAATCAGAGCTGAGGTCCTAGGAAAAAGTGATAGTTTGTTTTATTTTTCTCATAAATTAGCCACTTTTTAAATGTCAGCCAACATAAAAATAATGTTTGCATCTTTTGAATTTTGATTTGTACAGCCATTCTTTTCAAATGTTTCAGAGAGCAGTACTCCTTTCCCCACCCAGCAGATACTCATATTTACATCCATTCAAAGACTCATAACATTTTTTTTGAGTTGCCATTTTGCAATTAGGATTTAGGAATCGACAAACTCACAAGCTCCGTGTACAATTCACAGAATTATTACCATAAATAACAGTGGTGGGATGACAAATTTTTTACTACCCCACCCTGATGTCATGGACATCGTGGGTGGGGCCAACATCATGATGTAGTGGGTGGAGCCAACATCATGACATCATGATGTTGTGGGTGGGGCCAAATAAAAATTAATTTAAAAAAAAATTCAACCCATCCCCACCCAAACCATAAATCAACCCGCTCACCCACCCCAAGCACAAATCAACTCACCCCAACACAAATAAAACCACCCACCCACCCCAAACACAAATAAAACCACCCACCCACCCCAAACACAAATAAAACCACCCACCCACCCCAAACACAAATCAACCCGCCCACCCACCCACCCCAGACACAAATAGAACTCACCTACCCCAAACACAAACCCATCACTTACCCGGCCTGGGGTCGGGGAGCAGGCACTAGGCAGTCAGCACGGCGGCTTGCCTCTTAACACCCCCCCATCTGCCTCACCGATGCTTTGGTGAGGTGAACGGGGGCTTCAGGACCAAGCCGTGCACGTGCGTGGCTTGCTCCCGAAGCCCCCGTTCGCCTCACCGAAGCATCAGTGAGGCGAATGGGGGTGATCCCAAAATCCCCATTTGCCTCACCGAAGCATCAGTGAGGCGAACGGGGTTTTTTGGGATCAAACCGCGCACAAGGACGGCTTGATCCCCAAACCCCTGTTCGCCTCACCGAAGCTTCATTCTGCCGCATGCACACTTCACAATTGCAGCGCGCATGCATCAGATTGATTTCTGCGCATGCACACTAAATTGGAGCCGTTTTGGCTCCAATTTTTTAAAAAAGTTATTTTTTTGAGGCGTCGGAACCGGACGCCTCAAAAAAAGAACTACCCTCCTGGAGAACCTTCCAGGATTGTTCTTACTGGTCTAGGGAAATGGTCAGAACCGGCATCATCCCATCACTGGTCAACAACCAGAACAGAATACAGTAATACCTTGGATAATGTTTGCATCAGATAACACTAAAACCGCATAATGTTAAGCAATCTGGAAAAAATTGCATTGCATAACATTGAAATCCTATGGGATGCATCGGATAACATTAGCTAAAGCCTGTGGCAGTTACAACGTATCTCTATGGAGTTTTAACATTATCTGATGCATGCACTGGATAACATTAAAAATCGGATAACACTAAGAATTGTGGAATCAAGTTTTAGCATTATCCAAGGTTTTACTGTATAGATAAAATGTTTACAACATGATTGGATATATTGTGGTGGGATTATAAAACAGATTGTACAATGGGTCTAGCTCAGGGGTCAGCAACCTTTTAAAGTCAGGGGCTGGATCATGCTCCCTCAGACAGTTGAAGGGACTGGACTGGTGGTCCCCCCATTGTAAACACTGCTGTGAATACGTCCACAGCTGCTGCCGTAAACACATCCACAGCCACCATAAATGTGTCTGCTTCTGGTGGCTGCAGCACCTGCAGTGGCTGTGGCTGCAGTTAGAGCAAGGGCAGAGGTCAGATGATTAGGCCATGGGCCATAGGTTGTTGATCCCTGGTCTAGCTAAATTCAGGTTAAATAAATCTTGCCACCTTTCCCATCACAACTGATGAAGGGAGAATGTTTTTGGGAGGCAAGTGTTGTAAAGAAAAGACTTGAGGGAAAGAGGAAGGCAGGGAAGAAAAGCAAAGAGAAGCCATGTCTTTTTCTGTGGTTTGGATTTTGTTTGAGCCAGAGGAAAAGATGCAGTTTTAAAAAACTTATGTGACAGGGGCATTTAAATTTGTGTCTGTTAAATTTGTTTCTAAGCCAAGTCAGATGCGGAGTGGAATTTCCTCAAAATGATATAGTAAAGGGGTTTATCCTAGAATTTGAATCTTAGGGGCTATGTGATTTCAGAAATCCCAAGGGCTAACAAGGCCCCAATATTCTCTCACATCTTTTTCGCTGTTTTTTCTCCACACATGTAACATTTTTTCATTTGTCAGAGTATGGCTTTGCAATTACTTTTTCTGCACATATGTTTTGGCCATTTTATGTTGTGGATATCCATTCATCTTGGGCGGGTGTGGCCAGGGGAAGCACGGCATTGCACCCAAATTAGGACTACTTTATTTCAAAACTTGGATGGGTGAGGCCAGCCAGAATTCCTGCTACCAGTTCTGGTGAACTGGTGTGAACCTACTGAATCTCACCACTGGTTGCATCCTACCACATCATCCCAGACATCTATTAAGATCTTCAGAGGAGACCTTCAAACACCATTAATGAGCAGAGCTTGAAAACATTCCTCTTTTGAATCAGTTTCCAGAATCCTTTATCCAGTATTACCACAGTCTTCTTAGTTAGTTATTTAGTTATGTGTCCTCAAAACAGAACCAACTTATAGAAACCATAAATGGTTTCAAGTTAAGAGACAAATGAGTGTTTTTACTAGTTCCACATCCCAAGTGAGTTTTAATGGCTGAGCGAGGATTCAAACCCAGGCCTCCTGAGTCTTGGTAATTATACTTGTGATTTTACACTGATGGAACTGTGATATACCAATTAGCTTATTACTGGCCAGGATTGTCTCCAGCTGTTTCCTGTGCTGAGGTACAGTCCATTTCCTTTTGTAAGGAGTAATTGGTGATTTGCCCACATATAATTGAAAACTGTAGTTCTTTGGGCTCTGCTGGTCATCTTCTCTCCCATCCACTTGCAACTATTTGAGTTGCAAGAATAAGTTATGATGTCACTGAGAAAGTGGCTTAGTCCATTAATTTAAGTTCCTGCTGTGCTAAAGTTGAACTCCATTTTCTTTCCTGCTCCACTAACCTTCATCTAGACTTGTGCTAATTTTTGGCACCATTCACAACTGCTAAATTTTGGATTGAGCTGAAAGCTTTTAATTTAAAGGGCTGAAGAACCATTCAATCCATTGCTGTAATTGCCTAGAAGTTCAGACTCCGGTTACCCTAATATATTTTAATGTATTCCAATGGTCTAACATCTCCTTAAGATAGATACAGTGGAACCCCATACAACAAAAAAATTCAGTTCCACGGGGTTCTTTGTTGTGTGGGTTTTTTCATTGCATGGGATTCCACTGGCCATGCATGCACGTGATCACCAAGAGGCTTAGCAATCCATCTGGGTAGCTTTTGGAGGGGCTGGGAAAAGCCTTCACCTGCTCCAAAAGCCAACCAGCTGCGTGGCTAAGCCCCTAAGTGATCCAGGCTCATCTCCCTCCTTCCAAAGCAAGTGGGGGCCCAGAGGCTCTGAACTTCGGCTTCCTTTCAGAGGAAGGAGGTGACTCACTTGCCTCCCTCCTTCCTCAGCAAGCTAGGGCTCAGAGGCTCTGAACCCCAGCTTCCTTTAAAGGAAGCAGCTGATCTGTACAGCTACCTCCTCTGAAAGCAACATGTACAACAACAAAAAATCATACAATTAAAATTTTGTATGAAAATTTGCATTGTATGATGCACCCATTTGTTTCAAAATCCTCTTCATTGTATGATTTTTTTCATTGTACAATGCATTCATTTTATGAGGTTCCACTGTAACATAATATTATCCATAAATCTTCACTGACTGGCTGTATAGTAACAAAATGGGGTCAGAACAAGATTTAAAGGTCTATGGAGATGCTACTCTCTAGTGTGAGCTCCTGCCAAGAAACTAAATTGAAGTATACCTGTAAAACTTTTGAAGAGGTAGCCGTGTTAGTCTGTGCAAGCATACCAGAGAGCAAACAAAACAACACAAAAGCTGTGGCACCTTAAAGACTAACTTCTGTATTTAAATGTGAGCTTTCGTGGAACAAGTCCACTTAAAACTTTGAATACTTTGTTATAGCACTCTGTGTGCTTAAGTGCTGACTGAATCCATTATTTTGGTGTTAGGATGGTGGGTGGACTTTTAATAGTTAAAAAGCACCACAATTATAATGGATTATTGCCATATACACTTTTACTTTCAATAAAATATGCTTCTCTCATTATTTTATAACTGCAAGGGCTGATTTTTAATAAAACTGGTTTCATGTAAACTGTTAAATTCAAACCAGAATCTCCTCATTTCCTCTTCATACCATAAAATGTCTCAGACTGTCCTAGGAGTGTTTACCTTGAAGCAAAGGTGAAAATTGCCTTAGGAGTCAGCGATAGATAACATAGCTGGGTGGGGAATGCTACTGAAATTCCTGCAAATTATGAATGGAGCTTTTAAACTTCCTTTTTCTATATATATCTCTTAATAAAGGATAATGAAGGTTCTTTTTGATATTTCCCTTGCTCTGTAATATTTTGATCCATATGTGATTCTTAACATGTTCTGTTTGTATTTCTAAAGCAGAAAAAATTCTAAGGGTATCTTCTTCAGCCTAAACTTACGCCCAGAAGGGATTTTCTCAAAAACAATTAATCTGACCTCTCACCTAAAGCCAGGCTTCCTGAGACAAAAAAGCGAAGGTCACACCTGAAAATCACCTAAGGATTGTTCTCTGAGTTTTCCTTCATTTTGTCCCTAGAATCTGTATTTAACATATGTACATTGTGATAACAGCTATGCCTGCCAGACAGGAGAAGCCACCAGTCACATCGCTGCCATTAATTACTGTATTGAAATGTCACCCCACTCCGTTCCCCTTAGTATTTTCCTTTTCCCAATGTCATTATTTGCTTAAATGCTCGTCATTGTATCTTGAATTTAAGGTGCTAACAAACCATTGTAACTAAAGGTTGAATATTTACTTATGAATGAAAACCCCACTGCTGGTCTTTTGATTTATTGTATAAACTTTAATGTAGCAATAGGTAATTGGATAGCTGTTAAAGATTAGCAGAAAAGTATAACAAGTTCTGCATTTGGGAGGCAAGGAGCTCTCCCATCAAATTCTTCCTAGGGAAGCTCATCACGTAGATTTTTCAAGCAGACAAAAATGGGTTAGATATAGCTCGTTATCCAGCAGTGGGGGGGCCTGTTGCTTAGATGGTATTTTTGTCAATAAATGTTTTTGACTAAAATTAAAATCTCTGTGGTTCTTGGGGGGGGGGGGGCCTCCGCCAGCAGATGAACTTTTTAATTTTAAAACTCATCTCCATATTAAAAAGAAATAGTGATTTTTAGGTAACACCATTGCCCCTTATTCAGTGGTGATTCCATCCCAACAGCTGCAATCAGTAGCAATTTTTTTTAACTATTGAAATTTTAACTCCCTCTTCAAAGGCTACCAAAGTGGTTCTCAAGTCAAAAAGGGAGCCCTAGGGAACCTCTGAACCTGAAAGGGTGGGAGGAGGAAGCTTTTAATTAATTTTGATTAATTCTGGCATGCAGATCCAATTTAAACTGGCACAAGTTTTTCCTCTGCCCTTGGGGTGTCTTCTCTTTTGGAAATGAATGCCTTCACATTGTTTAAGATGGTGTGATCATTTCAGTGGATGTGGAAGGGTTTCTAACTAAAGTAATAGTGAGAGAGGCTATTGCTTTCCATATCTAGTGCCTGAGTGTTTTCAATTTCACTTCACTTCTCCTTCTTTCTTTCAGTCTTGTTTGGATGGGTAACCAAAGGGAGAAAAAGAAGGGAAGTTTTAAGACAGCTGTACTCTAACTGTGCCTCCTGCAAATATGGAAAGAAAGAGTGGATGAGAACTATCTTAAAAAGCTAGAAACAAGGCTGAAATGAAAGTGTCCTCCTATCTCTCTGCCAGTTCCTCATTCTCCCCTCCTGTGGTCATCTAGGAAGAGAGAGAAAAAGAAAGAAAGAAATGAATTTAGAGTGAGGAGGAGAAAATTCAAATGGTTAACAAGCTGTAAACAATGCTGACTTCCTTCCCCCTTGCTCTACTGATTCCTACATAGTCAGCTGAAGTAAATTAACCTGAGGAAATACGACTTTCTGGATGTGACTTTACAGTAGACTAATTGCCTTTTTTCTGCTGTTTAATCACACCCTAACTACATCAACATAATTTTGCCTATTGTCTGAGTTCAGATTATTCACAAAGTGAATGTAAACCATGAGCATACTTTTTACTTAACATTTTATGCAAGATTCGTCTGTGTTAGCTTGTTCTTCTAAAGGAGAATAGTCAGCTAAAATCAGCCTGTATTATGCATAATTAATCAGTTTATTTCCACTCCATGAGGATCATGTCCATTCCTCACAATGTCTTCATCTACCTGTGATTTTAAATATACAGTTGTACCTCGCCTAAAGAGCATAATGTGTTCCACAGGATTGCTCTTTAAGAAAGTTTGCTCTTTAAGCAAAACACCATTGTAAGTGACCAATTGTGATTTCTGGCAGGGGGGATTGCGAACCCCGATTTATTTGTCAAGCGAGTTTTTGGTTGGTGTTATTTGTTAAGCGAAGCAACCATTCAAAGAAAATTCTGCTCTTTAAGTGAGTTACTCTCTAAACAAAGCGCTCTTTATGTGAGGTTTAAAAACTCTTTTCAATCAGTTTTCCTTAATATATGAATTTTGTATTAAATTTCAACTTTTTATTTTTATTTATTACATTTATCCCCTAGCTTACAAAATAGCACTCAAGATCGCTTACAAATTTATATATATGTATGTATTTTAAAATCATGAAATAACATAAAATCAACTGTCTTCAGGTAACTGTACGAAACCAGGATGAATCAACAGTATTTGTGCCTTGTAAGAAAAGAGCCAAGCTTTGTCATCTTGGGTGAGCTACATGATCCTAGAGTGCCCACAGAAAAAGGAAATGGTAAACCAACATCTGAGTATTCAGTACCTACCGGTAGAAGACCCTGGAAAAGGTTGTAATTAGTCAGAATCCACTTAATTGCACATAATTTAATGTTTAATGTCTTCAAGCACTGTTCATACTCACACTGATCAAAAGCCAGAATTTTCAATAATTATGGTTTATTTTTAAATCCAAGTGGAGCTGATCTCTAATCATGGTCACTGCAGTATACTGTGGACATTGAAGGTTAGGATCATATAACATGAACAAACTAATATAATTAAAATAAGGCTTTGCATTAAATTGTTTGAGCTTCTACTTGTCTCAGTTCAATTCTAGAGTGCATTACACTATACTCCTGGAATGCATTCTAAAGAGATACCTTTGCTTAGGACCAAATTCCATTTTATGCCTTCAGTTAATTCAGTTCATTCATTCACACAAACACATATCCCTAGAGCAGGGGTGCCCAAACTTTTTGTGCCTTGGGTCAATGATGTGGTTCAGGGAGCCAGTCACTAAGGCCCGGGGACCAGGTGCAGCCCGCGACGCCAATTCATCTGGCATGCGAAGCCCTTGTCGCTCCTGGAAGCGGAAGTAAAACGTGTCCATACGGGCGCATTTTACTTCTGCTTCCAGGAGCGACGAGGGCTTCGCAGGCCGGATGAATTTGCATCAGGGGCCTTAGTTTGGGCACCACTGCCCTAGAGAATTAGTTCCATGTTTCATTGTGATGAATTCTTCTAAAAACTAAACTAGGGCTTTGAAATTACTGGCTATTATGAGTAGTGGTTTATCATACAGAAAAAAGATACAGTATACCAAAGCCAGAATTTGGTCCTTTATATAGCCGGTTGTTTCTCTTTCTCTTAAGTGCAGATGATGGCTTTGTTGGACTGGCCAACCCAACCGGCCCATGGAGAAACAGGCAGAATCCTTCATTCCAGTTTCCCCATCTGGAAATTGGCTGTATTAAAGCAAGCTCTATTACATAACAATTGACATCTGGAGCCTGTTACTACTACAGTTTGAGAAAGAGAAGGGGGGGTATCAATGTGATCTCTCTAAAGAATGTGATAACAGCCCCCTTTGAGCCATGGTGCTTTCTGAATCTTTGTGATTATTTTTTCTTTCCATTAACTATTATCCCTCTTCTTTAACCTTTTATATGTTGTATTGGATCTGTATGTACCTACATGCACAATATTCCTCTGTGACTGCTCACATATAATGCTAAACTGATGGACAGCTGGAGAGAAGATAGAGATATATGGGCTGGAAAGCCCTTAGGAAGGCTTTCAGAGCAAAGACAGGTGCAGAAAATGAAGGAAGGACAAATTATTCCAACCCATTCTTGCTTGGGTTCAATTTCTCTGTGTACATTTGGAGCAGAAGATGAATTAAACTCACAGCTGGAGACATCAGTCTAGCACAGATTGAGCTTAGCTCTCCTTGATCATAAAGATATGGCTTGAATTATAATCAAAAATGGGAAGGAAATTCAGATGAGAAAATATTTTCCTGGTTGGAATGTGTGGAAGCGTTCTCTTCTACACATCCCAACCAGGATGTGTGGATATATATAAAGAGAAATAAACTTGTTGGAGGGAGTTATATTTCTACTTTTAATTGTTATACCCAATGTAATGAAATGCAAGAGTGAGAGTGATTGTCCCAGGAAACCTGATGACAAAAGTAGAGATATGGCATTTTCACCAAAGAGAAAAATGCAGTAAAACAAAAGACTGATGCTCAAAATCAATTTTACTGCTATTTGACCACCTGTTGTGAAAAACTGTATGGATATCTACAGAACAAAGGATGGCCTAGTTGATCCAGTTCAGAAGGATTAAATATAAAGCAGTTTAATGTGTGATGGTATGGGATGTACTGGCTTGAATCCTGTTGGTTTTTTATACTGGCATAAGTACACTATTATAATTGTACTGAATTGCTACTAGATGATGAGTCACTGTTTATATTCCTTGTTGGATTCCAATCATATGCCTTAGTGTGTAAAAAGAATTACAAATAACTCATTAACTAAATGGTTGAGAAAATATTTTTGTGTCTGTTAGTTCCTCTTAAGAGTTTGCATATTGTAGGACAGGGGTTCCTAACCTACAGCCCATGGGCCAGATCCGGTCCATGGAACAATTTCATGTAGCCTGGTGCCACTGCCACCACACCCAGAAGTAGAAGCGGATGAATTTACATCAGCCATAAAACGCATCTGTGGCTGTAATAAACTCACCCGCAGCTGTCTTAAATGCAGAAATGCAACAGCCGTACATGTGCCTGCTTCCACTTCCAGGGGTGTGGTCAGGTCCACTCAGCTGTCTGAGGGGCTCAGTCAGCCAAAACAATAGATTCTCATAAGTTGCAAGAGTGGATTTATACTTTAGGGTTTTGTTTTTTTGTTTTGTTTTGTTTGCTTTGAATGCTTGTATTTTTATCCTTTCATGCTGTATTTTGGATTGAATTATGATTCAAGAATTTGTTTACAATTTAAATTTAGTTAAGTATATTTGTCTGCAGTTTTTAATGCCTGTAAGAATTTTAGACATTTCCTGTGATATGGATATGGAATATTTGTGCAAATAGAAGCAATGCAGAAAATAAAACCTGTGGAAATAGACAAGTTGAAGTTGCCTTGAATTATATCAACAATGAAAGGTACCATATTTGCCAGCATATAAAACATATCAGAATATAAGATGCACCCCATTTCATACACATTTTTTTCATGAATTTCCAAAATTAACTCCAGGAGCTGGGGAGGGTGGGATGGAGGGGGATGAGGGTTCCATTGAAGCCCACTTCACTGCCATCCCACCACCACTGGCCACCAGGAGCTAAGGAGAGTTGAATGTGGGCGAAAGAAGGATCCTTTAAGCCCATTTCCCCCCATCCCACCACCAGGTGGGATCCTTCTTTTCCCCCTCCATCCCACTCTCCTCAGCTGGTGGGGGGATGGGGGGAGGAAACAGGATTAAATGATCCTTCTTTTCCTCCTCCATCCCTCAATCCCAGGCTGGTGGTGAGATAGGGGATGCAAATTGGCTTAAAGGGTCCTTCTGTCCTCTCTTCATCCCACTCTTTCCGGCTGGTGGTGGGAGAGGGGAAAGAAGGATCCTTTAAGCCCATTTCCACCCCATCCCACCACTGTTGGCCATCAGGAGGTGGGGAGGGCGGGATCGGCTGGGCAAGATTGCTCCTTTGGAAGCTGCCATTCACCTGGTTCCTAGTGGTCAGAGGTGGCCACCAAACTGCACCAGCAGGAATGGGGATGGAGGCAACTTTCAAAATAGCCCTTTCTTGTCTCTAGTCACCAATCCTCCCTAGCCACCGGTATATAAGACACACTCTGTTTTTCTGGTGTATTTTAAGGGGAGAAGTGCGTCTTATATGCTGGCAAACACGGTACTTTTGTCTTGATGCCCAGATGAATTTTGATATGATTGCAAATGGTTTTTGGATTTAACCCTTTATTGGGATAAATGTCAGCTGTGATGAACATGGCTTTTGATATTTTCCCTTGAGGTTTTGAAGTTTTGTAGAACTCCTGAGTCAAGGATCAGACATCAGAAATCTGAACTTGACAGTTGCATATGGAGTAGATACGGAGGATCATACAGTTCTAACTATCCCATGTCCCTCAACCTGGGCTTAGCATGTTTAAACTTATTTAATTATATCCCCAAGTGGGCAACATTCTTCAAGTATAAAAAAAGTCAGAAAAAATTGTTGGTTTGCAGCAAGATTTGTTTTAATAAACACTGGAGGAGGCAGGTTAGAATATTATTTAAGAAGGTGGGCCCTCACTTTCTTCCCCTGGATGCCTTTTTAAAAATGGGCCTTCTTCCTCTGACACCTACATCAACAACTCTGAGATATGCAATGTTGGACTGCAGTTTAAACTACTCATCCAGAGGTGGGAAATTGTTACAGGCCAGCTTCTGTTGTTCACAGCCGGAGCTGAGTCTGCTTATGTTTAACTTGCATGATAACAAAACGCAAAGTAGCAGCACAAATGTTTAGCTGTAAGCATTTGGCTCAGGAAATCCGGAATGATTTCAGCAGTTTCCCTAGACAAAGAAGCTTCCAACACATTCTCTGTGCAATATATACAGATGAAGGATGGCTGGTTAGTGGCCTGCAAAGTCTAAGCAGATCAGGTCCATTGAATGAAAGCAGGCTGCCCCTCTGACCTAAGATTTCTTTTACTAGCACATGTGTTATATTATATATCCCAGTAGGCATTATTCTATGCATCAAGCAATGATGATTTCTGCTATTTCTACTGTCAATGTAACTTTTCCTAGAGAGAGAAAATTACAGCTCTCAGAACCTGTGTCTGCTGCGGGATACTGGAAGGAGTGGTCTCAAAAAGTAACACAATGAAATGGTTTCTGTGGATGTGATCCTTGCTCATCAGGCAAAGATTATGATATAGTGCTTGATTAAATTGTAATTATATATTATTTCTCTCTAGGATTAGAGATAAGATACATATATGGAAACAGATTCAAGGGTAGTTATAACAAGCACGTATTCTGGTATTCTGTTTGTCACTTGTAAGAATAGATTATACAGGTACACAATATTATTCTACTTGAAGTCACCAAACAATTTATACAGAGGGTTCCAAAAATGTATACACATTTTAAGAAAGGAAAGAACTGTATTAAAATAGTAATACTTAATATATACTGATAACAAAAGATGGATACAAGTCACGTTTGACTTATGTAATTACAAGAGGTGCTCAAAGTGGTTACTATCAGTGACCAGACACTTCAGATAGCAACGTTAATCCTCCCTTATGTATACCACACACAGTACCATGTGTCTCAAACTTATGATGAATGTATGCAATTGTTAGGTGTGTTGGAGGTTCTGTTGCCTACTCATGCCTCCATTATCATTGTACTTCCACAATGTTCTCTAATTTCAAATACTGTGCCACTTTAAAATGGTCTTACGCTCCTCAAATGACAACCAGGTTTCTGCCATTTTCTTTGACTGTCCTTCCTTTTGCAATAATTATTTTGAGCAAATGTCATACTACACATTGCTACCATAATTCAATTTAACTTTGAAAATTAAGACATAGATCCATGATGGCGAACCTTGGCACTCCAGGTGTTCTTGGTCTTCAATTACCAGAAGCCCAAGTCAGCACTCCTGCTGATCAGGGCTTCTGGGAATTGAAGTTCAAGAACATCTGGAGTGCCAAGGTTCACCATCACTGACATAGATATCTCTTGAAATGTGTATACATTTTTGGCACCCACTGCATTTATTCATGCCTTTTCTTTCATTCATAGTAAGGGAGCTGTCCCTCTCTGACCTCTGACTCTCTATAAAGCTTTGCTAGCTGGAAACAGCTCTGCAGAAGTGTTCAGAACCTGTAAAGGCAAGTTGGAGTAGCAGAATAGGTTGGTCTACCACTGCCAAGAGGAATGGCTCTGTATCTATATATTCTATAGCAGGGTTTCTCAACTCTGAGCCCCCTAAGGAGAGAAATAGTAGCAGACGCCAGAAAGAACTAAACAAGAAAATGACCCTTGACATCCTCTGAATGGATATGTGTCTCAAACCAATGAACTTAGAGCTTTATGGCAAGAACAAACATTCTTGAAGGTATGCAAGAGCAAAATCAAATTAGAAAGTGGAGGAAGAAGTTCACTAAACAATGAATGATATTAAAGGAAGATATGGCTGAGGAACTCAACCTCTTCTATGTCACTTGGAGGACCCTGAATAGGCTGAGAGTCAGAGTGCTTAAATGAAAGACCAACATACTCAAGTGGGAGCTGTTGGCGGGTATCAACATACTGTGTGAATGTGGAGATATAGTGAATTTAGATCATTTGATCATTTCACTACCAGAAACATGTACTGAGAAGATTTAAGTTTGGCCAATGACAAAGCCAAGAAGGCAACTTCATTTTGGCAGTTTAGAGCCTGACCTAGACATGAAAGAAGAAGAATTTAAGTTCAAGAACACCTGGGGGCCCAAGCTTGAGAAACCCTGTTCTATAAAAAAAATCTGCATGAGATAATGCAAATGAGGCATGGATAATTGTTGCTAAATTACAGGTGATGCAAAGCATGATTCCGTTCTATACTTTCAGGATGTACTCAAAGTTTAACAAAAGCCAAATGCTTTGCTTTTTCTCCACATCCACTTAAATTTAAATTTCCAAATGCTTCTTATAGCTCCATTATTCCCTGCATGAAAACAATATGAGCCCATATCATGGGAGAAAGCAGAAGAAATAAAGAATGGGTGGATAAGACAAACAGTGTTTTTGAAGGTATTGTTCTCTATTTGATATTAAATCGTTGCTTATTTTCAGTCAAGCCATTAGAGACTTGAACTAGCAAAAAGTTGTTCATCCGTTTACAGGTCTCCAAATAATTTTAAAAGTTAATATCTGTTTTAAAAGTTAATATCTGTTTTAAAATCTGAGAAAACAAAATGTGCCATTCATTGAAAATGTGACAGAGCCAGTATTTTGAGATCTCTTCTGCCTCAGAGCAGACCCTTTTTAAAATTGACTTTCTTTGGCTGATTCTAGAAAGGTTCCCATTTCTTGACAAGGTACTTTGCATTCATAGCTTTGCTTTCTTTTCACATTTGAAAAACTGATCTAATGTCACTACGGAATAAGCAGGAAGAAAAACAAAGGTTTCAATCAAATTCACTTAGTTTTTCGTTCCTTGTTTTAATTTGATCCTTCTCCCCATCCCACAAATTACTCCATCAATCCCTTTTCCCACCACCTCCCTCATTACAAACATGAAAGTCACTGCACACTGAATTGCTATTGAGTGACTGTTACAACATAATTAACTCCATCTCAGCGGTCCATGGGAGAGGTTTCTGGGGTCTTCCTTTGCCTGTGTGAACAATGGAAACCATTTCTGCAGTCTGCAATCCTTTCCTTCCATCTCTCTTGCATTCTCCATTATGCATTCTAATGGGACCCTAGTAGCTGCCTGAGTGACAGGAGGGAACTATCAGCTTTGCAAGGTCCTCAGAGATCAAGTACACAATGCTCACAAAGAGGCAGTACTCTCTTCTGTAGAGCTTATTCATCCATGGGACTGAAGCAGTTTTAGTCTTCCAATTTGAAGAACAATAGGAACTGAAATTCAGAAGAGCATAAGGTAATAATAGGTTTAGAAAAATGTAGAATGTGTGATGAAACAGAGCAACCATGATTAAGAAGACAGGATAGATTTTAGAAGATAAGAAGAGCCCTACTGGATCATATCAGTCAATTCCACCTTTATACAAGTACTCCAGCATTCTTTTCCCACAAGCACATGTGTTTGGAAATCCCACAAGATGGACTGAAGTGCAGTAACTCCCTTCTACTCCTGCTGTCTATCAGCAGGTATTGAAAGGACTATTCCCTCAGATAATGAATGCAATATATCTCCATAATGCAAATAGTTCTCAACCTATGGCCCATGGGCCGGCCCCAGCCCACTGCAACATTTCATGTGGCCTACACCACTGCTGCCACCAGAAGCAGATGTTTTTACGACAGCTGTAAATGCACCTGTAGCTGTCGTAATTGTATTTATGACAGCTGTGGATGTGTTTTACGCCAGCATTTATGGTGGTGGGGAATCTCCAGTCTGACTTGCTCAGCAGTCAGAGAGAGTATGGTCTGGTCCATGGCTTTAAAAAGTTGAGAACCCCTGCCATAATGTAAAGTAAACACTGACTGACTGACTGACCAACTGACCAAATTTGCCAGTGTATAAGACACACCAGAGTATAAGATGACCCCATTATTACCAAAATAGCCTACTATAGGCTACTATATGCAGTACAAGACACACTCCATTTTCCAGTGTATTTTAAATGCCAGCAAATATGGTACTTACTTACTGCATATGCTGCCTTTCTCCCCATAGGAAATCCAATGTGGTTCACAACAACTAAAACTATAAAACAACTAGTGTATTTGCCATCATATAAGACGCATCAGAGTATAGGAAACACTGTTTTTAATACATGTTTTAAAGGGGGAATGTTTCTACATTTTTTCATGTATTTCCAAAATTAACTCCAGGAGTCAAGGAAAGTGGGATAGGGAGGGGAGAGAAAGATCTTTTAAGCCCATTTCTTTTTTCTCCATCCCATTCTCCTTTCTTGGTGGTGGGGTGAGGGGGAAAAGAAGCATCTTTCAAGCCCATTTCTTTTCCTCCACCCCACACTCCTTGCTTGGTGGTGGGGTTATAGGAAAAGAAGGATCTTTTAAGCCCATTTCTTTTTTCCCCATCCCACTCTCGGCTTGGTGGTGGGGTAAAGGGAAAAGGAGGATCTTTTAAGTCAGTTTATTTCTCTCCCCCTCCCATCCCTCTCTCCTTACTTGGTGGTGAGGTGGTGGTGGGGAGGATCCTTTCAGGAGGCAGAGGGATCAGACAGAATTCAGCCCAGACATGATTGCTCCTTTAGGAGCCTCTTACCCAGCCAATCTCACCCACAACTGCTGAAGGATCCTTCTTTCCCCTCTCTATCCCACCATCAGCTGAGCTCCTTTGGAAGCCACCTTCACTCAGCTGGGAGGCTGTTACCAGCATACAAGACACACTCTGTTTTTCTGGTGTATTTTAATGGGGGGAAGCACATGTGATACGCCGGTAAATATGGTCATTATTTTAAAATACAATATAAATATAATGTTTTTTTAAAACTGAACATACTGTATATCAAGATTAAAACCAAGAAGAAAAACAATTTTAAAGCATTTTAAATTTGTAAGTTAATAGACACAGGATTCCTCAGATTTATACTGGTTACAAGCCTGCCTGAAGAGAAATATTCCCCCATGTACATGCCTAATCCCCTTTTAAAGTCATCATAGCCTCTTGTCACAACAAATTCCATAGGTTAAGTATACCATGTATGAAGAAACATCTTCCTTTTGCCTATCCCACCATTTAGTTCCATTGAATGTTCTTAGTATGTCAATTTTCTCTAAACCATCCAAAATGTTTATGTGCCTCTATTGTGTTTCAACTTTTCAACTAGAACTGATGTAACTTTTCCCAGTTGTGGAGTTATCCTACTCCACTGAAACTTTTGATTGCCCTTTGTTTGTCGATTTTCCAGGACAACAAAACCACAAGAAGGTATTGTTCTCATTTCTTGCTAAGTGTACTAGAAATTTCTGCTACATGTAATACATAAAATATATTACAATTAAAAATATAGCAGTTAGTCTTTAAAGTGCTACTGTGTTTTTTATTTTATTTTATTTTGTTTTGTTTTGTTTTGTTTTCTGAGATACATAAAATATAAACTCACACACAGTATGGTAAATCCAGTGGTGGTCCCAACTAGGGTAGACCCATTGAAAGTAACAGAACTCAATTTTTCTTGTTTCCTTGATTGACTAGACTATCAAGGGATAAGTTCCTGCTGATCACAACTTGTTTTCCATTCATTTCGCTGCCGTGCTCTTCTTCTCCAGGTTCAACCAAAACTTTTCACGATTTGGTCTTCCCATCTTTTGGGGGGCCTGCCAAGAGGTCTTTTTACTCTTCTGGGATACCACTCAGTGACTGCTGCTGTCTGTCATTCATGAGATGTGTCCAGCCCAGCACAATTTCCGTTTCTGATATTCAGCAACAGCATGATTGATTCTGTTTTGTTCTCTTATCTGGGCATTGAGGATGTGATCATGAAGGAATATCTTTAATATTGATTTTTCCATGGCTCTTACAGTTCTTGATAATTCTTCTTCCTTGCCCTCGTTAATGATGATGTTTTGCTCCCATAGAGGACTGCAGGTAGTGCCGTAAAAATTAAAAGATTGGTCCATTGTTTCTTATTGATTTTCTTGTTTAACAAGATTTCTTTGATGAAGTTAATTGCCTCTCAAGTTAAACTCAAGTTAGTCATAGTCAAGTTAGTCAACACCCCTGATAATCACAATGATGAGAACATTGAACATGAGCCAGACATCCTAGAGAGTGAAGTCAGAAAGGCCCTAAAAAGCACTGCAAACAACAAAGCCAGTGGAGTTGATGGTATCCAAGTTGAACTTTTCAAAGCCCTGCAAGATGATGGAATCAAATTATTGCATTCTATATGCCAGCAGAATTGGAAAACACAACAATGGCCACAGGATTGTAAAAGATCTGTATACATTTCACTCCCCAAAAAGGGTAATGCCAAAGAATGTTCAAATTATCGAACAATTGCACTCATCCCTCTCGCTAGTAAGGTGATGCTCAAGATAATACAGGATAGACTGCAACAGTATGTGGAGAGAGAATTACCAGAAGTGCAGGCGGGTTTCAGAAGAGGCAGGGGGACTAGAGACCACATTGCCAACATAAGATGGATCATGGAAAAAACAAAGGAATATCAGAAACAAGTCTACTTCTGTTTCATTGATTACACTAAGGCTTTTGACTGTGTCGACCACAACAAAATGTGGCAAGTAATTAAAGAAATGGGAATACCGGAACACCTTATAGGCCTCATGAGAAATGGTTAGGACAGAAAATGGAATGACGGAGTGGTTTGGAATAGGAAAAGGAGTAAGACAAGGCTGCATTTTGTCACCCTGCTTATTCAACTTATACACAGAACACATAATGCGCAATGCAGGGATGGAGGAATCACAATTTGGGATCAAAATTGCTGGAAGAAACATCAACAATTTGAGATATGCAGATGATACCACCCTAATAGCAGAAAGTGAGGAGGACCTAAAGAAGCTCCTGATTAGGTTGAAAGAAGAAAGTGAAAAAGCTGGCTTGAGACTCAATATCAAGAAAACCAAGATCATGGCAACAGGCCCTATCAGTCCCTGGAAAATAGATGAGGAAGTAGAAGCAGTGACAGATTTTACTTTCCTAGGATCAAAGCTCACTGCAGATGGTAATTGCAGCCATGAAATAAAAAGGTGACTGATTCTTGGGAGGCAAGCAATGAGAAACCTGGGGAGCATAGTGAAAAGTAGAGACATCACATTGCAAACAAAAATTCGCATAGTCAAAGCAATGGTATTCCCTGTGGCAATGTATGGTTGTGAGAGCTGGACCATTAGGAAAGCTGAGCGCAGAAGAATAGATGCCTTTGAGATGTGGTGTTGGAGGAGAGTTTTGAGAGTCCCCTGGACAGCGAGGAGAACAAATAGGTCAATCTTAGAAGAAATCAACCCTGACTGCTCCTTAGAAGGTCAAATAAAAAAGTTGAAGCTAAAGTACTTTGGACATCAAATGAGAAGAGAGGATTCACTTGAGAAAGCCTTGATGCTTGGAAGGGTCGAGGGCAAAAGAAGAAGGGGACGGCCCAAGATGAGATGGCTAGATGGTATTGTAGAGACAATGGGCACAGAGCTGAGCGAGTTGAGGGGGATGGTGGAGGACAGGAGTGCCTGGCGGACAGAGGTCCATGGGGTCACAGAGGGTCGGAATCGACTGTGCGACTGAACAACAAAAAGTCATAGATAATATAAGTTTCATTGACTTAAACTAAGATACCTTTCTTGGGACTAACATTGGATTTTGGCCACAGAAACACAGAGGTGTATTTTAAGCCAATTTGTCAGTATTATAAATCTGTTGATCATGCCTTTTGCCCCAGAATATAGAAGCCTTTTATACAGTTTGGATTACAAGCAACAATGCTTTTAACGGTACACAGAAAACTGGTACTGGAACCTCCCAGTTGATGGTGCAAGAAGAAATGGGGCCACAGCAGAGAAAATAACCTTAACTGTATGTTGAATGCCAACAATTTTGAAATCTAGAATGTTTGTATGATGTTGGGGCTGGTGAGGAAACAAAGCATCTGAGGATATTTGGAGGTTAGTGGGTTTGGGTTTGGACTTATTTTTAATGAGACAAGAATAAAATCTAGTGGGACAAACCTGGCTTAAATCCAAACCCTTTGGCTTAATGGTGTTGTGGATCAGATTGTGAAATTGAAGACTAGATGGATTACATCCAGATTAAAATGTCAAACTAAAAGTACTGTGAGCTGTGTTTATTTTTGTGATTACAAATCTCTGGAGTGCCATGAGTTTGGATTTCTTGTAAGGTCCTTTTATCCTTACATTATTCTTTGATATGAGATTATTTTAGCTGTAAGCCATAATATTTACACAAGATATCAACTGTGCTGAGGAAGGGGTAGAATCCACCAAGCAGGATTGCTCTGGGGCTAGAACCAGATTGTGAAAGAAGGATCATGTGGCTGACATAGAAAGCAGCAGTTCTTTATAATCCTCACCCTCTTTCTCCAAATAATGTTAACTAAAATGTGTGGCATTATGACATGGAGCAGTAAGTTTCCTTATGGCCAACAGTTAATAACATTAAATTTTATTATTATTACGGGGGGGGGGGACGACGACATTTCTGTACCAACTCCAGTGGCCAAATCCTTCCCATGGTGGTTCCCATGATGTTTTACACCAAATTCATGTAACTGTATCATTTGAAAACATACAAATATAAACCCTGAATAAACACAGCTAAAAGAGTCCTGGAGTCAACATTGAAATGCCCCATAACACCAATCTATTTCATAACACCAATCTATTTCATAACACCAATCTATTTCACCAATAGATTTCTTCTCTTCTGACTCTTGTTTTTTATTTTAATTTCACATGTAAACTTATTGTTATTTAAAGGTAAAGGTCTCTGTTACTTGAAAGCCAGTCATCTCTGTCTCTAGGATATCTCTGTCCCAAAAGCCAATGCTGTCTGTGTCTGCAGACATTTCCATGGTCATGTGGCAGGCATGACAAGACGCTGTTACTTTTCTCATCAAAACACTATTTATCTACTTACAATTTCTTGCTTTCAAACTGCTAGGTTGGCAGGAGCTGGGACAGAAACAGGAGCTCACTCTGTCATGCAGCACTCAGGTCTCAGACTGCTGACCTTTCCAGTCATATGCCCTTTAGGAGGATCTGCCCTTTAGGAGGGGGGTTAAGACCTGGTTGGCAGGGCATCTATGGGATATGGGCCAGACGGTTGCTTCAGTCTGTTGGCTCATCTGACCCCTCCCTCTGTGTGTGTGTGTGTGTTTAAAATCTTTTAAATTTTTTTTAATCACTGTAATTTTTAATCTTGATTTTATACTGTGTTTTAAGTATTTTTAAATTCTGTTAGCCACCCTGAGTCCTCGTGAGGAGGGTGGCATAAAAGTTTGATCAAACAAACAAACAAATAAATAAAGTTCAGTGCCTTAACAACTAAGTCATGGTAGTCCCACTTATCGTTATTTACTATATCCCAAACTTCAGTATACCATTCACCCAACTGAAACTCATATTGGATTTCAAATTTCTTGCAATTAATCATCTAATGACCATGACTACTTCTTCTTCTTCTTTCTTCTTTAAGTTAATAATTAATTGTTTCCTAGCTTGTTCACCTTGAACATTCTCATAAATAGATCAAAAATGCTATTTCATGGCATTCTACCATCCTTATATTTAAAATATCACTCATTTCCTTAATTATTAATTTCTAAAAGTTTTAAGCAATTCACACTCCCACTACATATGCAGATAAGTACCTACCCTCAGACCACATATCCAACCTACAATGGAGTAGTTAAAATCCAAACTATTTAATTTAACTGGTATCAAATGCCATCGCCATATTACTTTATAAAAATTATATTTTACCCTTACAGACATGTATTTAAAACTCTTTTCCTCCATAGGTTCTTCCATGACTTGGCACTTTGTTCTCCTCCAAATCTGCTTCCCATATTGTTTTGAGAGTTTATTTCCTGTCTCAACTGCTATCTTATAAATTTTGCTTATTCTCCCTTTCATTATCTTGTTCTCTTTTTTGCTCATCTATCTGAGTTATTATTTCTTCCTGCAGTTCGAATTCAGTTTCGTGTCCCCTTGTTGAACTGCCTGAGGATGTACAAATTGCAATTTAAGCATAGATACACCATACGAATATATTCAGAATCCTCAACATCGTAGCAACAGCAGAACCTCAATCATAACACAGAAGTGCATATTTCCCCATAATTCTTTTACATCCAGTATTTGCAGCTTAAAAATACCTTTCAACAAATGCCTTCCACACCTCTGGATCTAGACAGGCATCTAATGGTATTAAAGTAGTTCTTTCCCATATGGAGACCAGAGCCATGAACAGCTTAATGAAGAAGAGAGGAAGGGTGAAATAGGGAAATTTGCTTTTTCAAATGATCAAGTATATCTCCTCAAATTCTTTCCTTGTTTCTCAGGTGTGTATGCTATGATTACATGTGCAAAGCTCATAGCTAAGCCAGGAAAGAAAAACTAATACCAAACCAAGAACAGAGCAGATCCATTTCCTTTTTCTTATCCTTGCCTCATGCAAAAGATGTTTCAGCCACCTGTTGACCCAGTCAAGCTAGCGGTTGCAAATTCCAGAGTTAATTCAACCTCCACCCTATAAATGCCTATGGTAAGTTACCAGCAAATAAAGAAACTAATTTCTCCCACCAGTCTGCATGTTTCATTTCCTGAAAGCCTGAAGGATATCTTTGGTCTACTTTCTTCCTCCAGGAAATTTCACTCTTATGAAAGGATGAGGTAGTATATAACTGGAAATGCACACATACAGTGGAACCTTGGTTAACAAATGGCTCAGTTAACATAAAAATCACATAACAAAAGGAAATCCATAGAAAACAGTGGCTCAGTTAAGGGAATTTTTTTCAGAATGGATTAATTGGTTTTCAATGCATTGCTATGGAAAACCATGTTTCAGTTAAAGTATTTTGTGTTTCAGTGCATCCCTATGGGAAATTTCATTCAATGCATTCTTATGGGAAATTCAGTTAAAGTAATTTTCGATGTAAGAAATGTCCTGGAGAATGCATTAATTACGTTAACCGAGGTTCCACTGTATAATGAAACAAAACATGCAGAGGCACCCTAATTTTCTCCTTTAGCTATAGCATTCTCCCTCCTCCAAAGCTAATCATATGGACCATGACCTGATGATTTCCTACTCCGCACCTATGCCATCTGTGTCTATCTGGTTTATCACTGTACATGACAGAGAATGAAGACAGGAAACAGTGTTCAGCAAAGGTATTTATGAAACAGAGCAAATCTTTATAAAAGAGAGTAAAAAAAATTCCAAATTGTTATTGGGATTCTGATGTAGGTGGACAGCATTTTCCTCTTCAGAAACCTGATTTAAGAGAATGGTGGGGCAGCATGCTTTTTTCAACATTTGTAGGCTCTACAGCAGTGTTTGCCAAAGCACTAATCAGCCAATGTACTGACTTAGGTTTATGGGAATTGAAGTTCCCCTGTGGAACGTGGGCCCCACATTGGGATCCACTGCTCTACATGCTTCAAAGCACGCCTAAATACAGTGCAAATGGATAATATTCCACTCCACATTTGTCATTTTCTTTAAGCCTAAATGCACAGTGCCCACACACACATGCACGTGTACACAGGGTTGCCATACATCCAGGGAAACCGGGATTGTCAAGGATTTAAGGTTGGGATCCTTGTCCCACCCAGTTCAATAAAAATCTTGCCAAAGTCCTGGATTTTTGTCTGTCTTGCCTCACCTCTTTTTCTGAGCCTTCCCCTCCTGCCGGCACAGCTCTCGCGAGAGAGGAAAAGGTGTGAAGGTGACTTGAAGCACCCCTGTGTGGACTTTGCTGTATGGCTTCATGCAGGACATTTGCTTATCAGGCCTTGTCCGCCTTGGCTCTCTGCTTCCTCCCCAGGTGTCCCCACTGAAGTGGGGCAAGGAGTGGTGGTGCATCCCGCTCAGCCTCCTTTGACTCCCCGTTGATCAGCAAAACTTGGGATATGCCAGGACTCTCCTTCTTTCCTTTCCCACCTGGGAGCATCTTTGTCTCCCTCTCTGGTTCGGAGCCAAAGAGGGAGACAAGTCCTAGGATGGTGCCTGGGTTTCCTCACCTGAATTCTCTTCAGGAAGACCTTGGCTTCAAGCAGAAAATACCAGCTCTCAGTTAGGGCTGCTTGTTTGGGGTTTCCTTTTACCTATTGCTGAGAAGGTGTTGACCTGCCAACTTTCCAGTCATTAAGTTCAGTGCAGAGGGGAGCCTGGCTCAGTGGAATACCGCGAACAGCATGGGACCAAGGGGGTGGCGGGAATCCAATGGGTCAAAGGAAGCCAGAGATCCACGAAACCCCCACCTCCACCTTCCCACCCAGTCAATGGGGAGAGGCTCCTTCTGAGTTGCCTGGTGCCTTGACCTACCTTCTCCCCCAGCCTGATCTGAGGATGATGGGGATGGAAATTGGGGGAGGGGGGTTTAGAGGCAACTTGATGGCATGTAACAACAAAATGTCAACAAAGGAGGGAACAAGAGCCAGTTTGTGATGTAAATTGGGAGTGCGCATGTGCAGTTTGAAGAAGGCAATGACGTCACGTGGCTGTCCTGGTTTTCTGGGAGAGAATTATGGCAACCCTACATGTACGTAATGGGCTGATGTCCACAAAAAGTGCAACCAGACTGCATTGTATTGGTTGAAATTGTTATAATGAACATGGGCAAAGAGCACAGGCATGATCCCATTTCCACAACTTTGTAAGGCAAAGATAAAGGTTGCCCTTGCTTGAAAGCCAGTCATATCTGACTCTAGGGTTCAGTGTTCATCTGTTTATAGCCAAAGAGCCAGTGCTGTCTGCATCTGCCATTTCCGTGGGCATGTGGCAGGTATGACTAGGCCAGTGGTGAGTTCCAAAAAAAAATTACTACCACACTGTGGGTGTGGTATGATGAGTGTGGCCAAGGGGGAAGCCCTGCGTTGCACCCAAATTAGGACTACTTTATTTCAAAACTTGGGTGGGCGGGGTGAGCCAGAATTTCTGCTAATAGTTCTGGTGAACTGGTGTGAACCTGTTGATGCCCACCACTGGACTACGCCCCCATAGTGCCCGGAATGCTGTTTACCTTCCCGCCGAAGTGGTACCTATTTATCTACTTGCAATTTCTTCCTTTAAAACTGCTAGGTTAGCAGGAGCTGGGACAGAGATGGAAGCTTACTCTGTCATGCACCACTCGGATCTTGAACTGTTGACTTGCTGACCTTCAACCACTGAGCCAGTGCAGTCCCTTCCACAACTTTGTACAAGACTGCAATGTGTAATTGGGACCTTTGACATTTGGACAGAAGTTGTTGTTTGGTATTCCTTGTGGCAGAGCTCTATGAAGCAGATAGAGTCCAAACTCATGGAGAGAATAGAAGGAATACAGTTTATACTGGGGTTTTATGTTCCTGTTGGATGTTGAGTTTGTGCTTAAATCAACAAGCTTACTGTTTTTGCCTATTATGTGGTGCTACATTGCATTCACCATTGTTTACACTCATTCTAATTTGCATAGTAAACATTATAGCAAAACAGATACAGTATTAATGTTTGCAACTGGCAAATGTTTATTTTTGATTGCCTTGTGTGAATATTTGAAGTTTTTCTGCTGCGGGATGTGAGGTAAATTCTATGATGTCCTCCCAAAACATCAATTATTCTGAAAAGAGGATTTCAAACAAGTGGAAGCCTCCCATCCAAATAATGATTCTTTTTCTATTAGAAATAAACTTTTCCTATTCTACTTTTGAATTCCTGCTCTTTAACTTTTCCCAGAATCCCCTGTCCCATTCTTTCATGAAACATGTTTCAGCATCTCTTTTATTCTTCCTTAAAAAACTGGGATTTTAGAGAAAAAATATTTTGAAAGAAAAGGCATTCAACAGAAAGGCAACTAAATCAATCATTATTTGCCCAACTACTCCAAATATAACACTGTCTTGAAACAGAGAATGACCTATGGTTGGACAGGAGTATGTGAAGAATGCATTCGGATTCTACTCTCTTTCTTTTCTTTCTCTATTTCTCATATGCTTTTCCAGCCCTAATGGATTTTCAAATACTGGCTTGGATGTTTGACAACAGGAAGCTGGATTTCTTTCTTACAACAGTGTGTTCTCTTGTAAGAACTTAACTTCGTTCACTTAAAAGGGAATGTATTAGAGTCCAGATCAGAGGACTGTCTAGCAGATAATTGTTCCCAATAAAGGGGGGGGGGGAATTCCACAAAATATACAGTAGGTCCAGCATATCTACAGACTTCCAATGGTTTTAACTCATCATATCCCTTCATTTTATTTAGTTAATTGTTCCATTGGTGGAATCCAGCACATTCATAGTTCCTCAGTCCAATTAGATCTTTAAAACAATCTCTCATTCAGACTGAGATTATTATGTGCTTTTCTTTTGCCTGCACAGAAAGGTTTAGCTAGTTTGCTGATTATACAAGCTAAGGAAACCAACATCAACTTTGTACATGCTCCGATGCTGTTGGATGCAACAAGCTTTGAAGCTGTTTATCTTCATAGTGGGACAGGTTTCAACCATTTCTGAATCTGGAACTTCTGCGGCCATTGCTGCTCCCCATGGCTCCACATCACTCTGTTGTTCCAAATGAAATAGACTTGATAATGGTCATTAAAACAGGGGTTTTTCCGTAAACAGCAAACCAATAAACTCAAATGAATCCTACTGATCTCCATCCATGGGGCCTAGCAGCTGTGGAGTCCATGGGATCCAGCTTCATTTGGTTACTAAGGACAACTTTTATGAAAAGCACAGAGTCACCATGCTTTGTTATCCTTGGGGCAGCTGGAGATACCCAATGTTGGGTGCCACTGAGTCTTGCTGACCCACCTTCCTAGAGACTGGTGATAGTGAGTTTCCAGCTTGGTTTGGTCACTTAGGGCAGCTTTTATTGAAGGCACACACTCAGTTCCAATTACCTCTTTCCCTGCATCCCCCAGAGGGTCAGAGTTCCAGAACTAACCTCTTGAGTGCAATTCATCTGATTGAGTCCCTTGACTTCACTGGGGTTTCCATGATTCCAGGTCCAGAGAGGTGTGTGGAAAATATGGTTCTGGGTCCAGGACATAGTCTTTTTAGCAAGGGCTGGTAAAGGCGGGTGATGGAGCTCACGCTCCGTGGCACTGCTCTCCTTGTAGCTTCCCTTGCCATGCCTGCTGTCACATGTCTCCAACAGTGAAATTGAGCGCGGGGTTGGCATTGTGGCTCTTGCTGGACAACATGTCTGCCAAGGCTGGGACAGTGCTGAAGCAGCTGATGCCTGCATCTCTAGAGTCTCTGGTCCCTGTTACCTTTTGCAACAAAACAAACTAGGCTGGGCTGAGGAGGCTCCACCTTTTCCTCTATTCCTGTTTGCACCTCCACAGAGATGCAAAGATTTGATCTGAGTCCTCAGCTGCATTTCCACATGTCTCCCCTCCATTTAATATGGGTGACAACGCCCATGAGCCCTGTAATTATAGATTTCTTATTGCACAGCCATGCCCTTCTCCAGCTGTCCCTCCCCCGGCAGCTAGCTCTCCTCCAGCTGTGAAGACATATCCTTACCAGCTAGGGATATGGCAGATTCAACCTCTCCAGGGCTTCTGGGAATGGGGCCAGAAGGTCCAGTGAAGATGTGTGAGGTGACCTCCTCACAGCAAGAATGTAAATACTCAGCTGTAGAACAAGAAGGAGTGGAAGGCTGAAGAAGGCTGAGAAATGGTTTGGCATCTGCTCATTCATTGTTGGTTTTATGTGCTGTCAAGTCACCTCTGACTTATGGTGACCCTGTGAATGAGCAGTATCCAAAATCTGCTGCCCTTGACAGCCCTGCTCAGATTCTTTAAGCTATAGCCTGTCTGTTCCTTTAGGAATTAATCCATCTCCAAGATTGGTCTTCCTCTTTTCCATTCTGCAATATGATCTCAAGAGCATCTTCCTTTTCAGAGCTCAGCTTGATCAACAGCATTTGCTGCTGCATGTAAGGTGAAAGCCTTAGTGTGATGAATTTAATTGTTTTACTATTTATTTCTAGTGACGTCTGGTGATGTCTGTTAACTTCCTTAAGTCCTTTTATTAAAGTGAAAAGTTAGAATGAGATGTAGTTTTTAAAAAATGTAGTAAAATGATAAAGACTGAAAAGTCCCCATAGTTAATTATTCTACTCTATTGTATCTCTTTGCATCCTGACTTTGAGTCAGTGAAAATTTCAGAGCAGTGGCAAAGGATGTGATTTTAGATGGCAGGCTGTGCATGTTTATGGAGGCTTGGGAAACTCAAAACATTTTGACTAATAACCTTGTGCCATTACAGTAGGGCAATGAAATCTATTGGGACATACATGCAGCCATTAGTCAAACTAGGAGACTGCTAGACACATTCTAATAAAAGAGATCAGATGTTCTATTTTCCTTGCCAGGGGACAGTTTTCAAGAAGCAATTGAAGAGGTCCTACTTAGCACATAATATTAATCATGAGTTCCTCCTGGCTTCTGCTGATCTAAATCTTTTCCCATGAAGCTGCTAATGTCTAGCAAAGTACTCATGAAAAGATGCAATGGCCTCTAATCAAGCTATTTCCTTATGACACAGCTGCATGGATCAGATATGTGAAAACTTAATTTCAAGTGGTAATAATTTCTAGAGTCCCTCCATCAAGGATTCATGTTATATCATTCTGTAAAGGCAAACCACACTATTCACATAATAGTCCCTGATCCTCCTGAGAGTTGCATTCCATCACTGCCAGTAATCATAACCACAATCATTGATATAATGCAAGGCAGAGCTGCATGACAGATGTGAAATAAATGGTCCACATAGAAGGGGTGTGGACCCCTCCCCTTACATGGATGGATGCATCTAAGAAAGACAATTCCTTATATATCTGAGTCTCCACATCCAAAATACATCAGGCAGGAGGCCATCTGCTTTCTTGCTTTCCAGCTGGGCCCTCAAATTTTAAATAAATATTTTAAAAAAGAAATATAAATAAAAGGTCTTGAGGAGGGGAAAAATGGGAATGAAAAGCACTTTCACAATTTTCTTCTCCAGGATGCTTTCAAGACTTCTCCAGCCAGCCAAGAATCCTGGCCAAATTTTAATTGCACCTGGAATCTCAGCAAGAACTGCTAGTCAATGGGGACGAGAGAGCTAAACCTGGACAAGTTGTTTAAACAAATGGACACCAGCAGTACCACTTCCTGTACTATTGCACAGAAATCTCAGAAAAGTTATTTTTGGATTACAGTTTGCAATTTTTTTCAGACAGCTTGATTGGAGGCCACACTGTTTCAAAGAACCTGGGCACTTCTTGAGACTCTGCATATCCAGTGGTTAGTTCCACAATAGCCCAGTGTTGCTTGCTATATGCTTGATGCCACAATAGTCCTTTCTTGTGACCATCACTCCAAAAACACAAGGAAATAAATCCAATTGGTAGTTCCCATTAGAGTCGACCAACTAATCAATTACTGGATGGTAAGTGGATGCTTATGCAAAAGTCATTGTCATAAAGTGGACATATTGAAATGGGTTTGCCGAACGTCTGGCCAGGTTAACCTGCTAGGGTAAGAGAGTAAACCATACTGCCAGCGACTCAACACTGAGTGTCAGGAAGTGGTTAACTAACCTGACAACCCTGAGGACTAATGGACTTGGGTGCCGAAGTTCATAGGGAAGGGTGATGGTTCCCAAGTGGATTAAATCCCACTTGAATCCATCTTGATGGAAAGCAGCAGGTTCATCAATACTGGCTTGTAGCTAAAGAGGACTTTATGTGCCAAAAGGGCTCAGGACCAAAAAGTGATTCGTAGAACTGGATCAGCGGTACAGGTGTCATGCTGCAATGAGGAAGGCAGATGAAAGGCCACTGCATTATATTCTCATCATGGCTGATTGCCATGAGGATTGCCTATATCTGGATTCAGATATAGCGGAGGAAGAAGAAGAAAAGTACATAGAGATCATCTCCTGTAACTTCTAATATTTGAGGGGCTGAAATAGTAGACTGTATCATCATTGTATCATAATAAATGATTGATCAAATATTCAGTACCGTATATACGCGACTATAAGTCATCCTGAATATAAGTCAAGCTACCTCATTTGGACCTCTAAAACTAGGAAAATCGATTGACCCAAGTATAAATCGGGGGTGGAAAATTCAGTAGCTGCTAGCAAGTTTCAATAATTAAAATATATGAAAATACAGTAAAATTAATTAATTAAGACATTTGTGTGGGTATATTTTTGAGTGTTTACATTGACCCGAGTATACATTGAGTCCCATTTTTGGACCTATTTTTGGAGGCTAAAAGCCTGATTTATACTCGAGGCTATGCGGTAATCCAGTCCTGGTCATAGAGTTTGATTACTGTTGTAGAAGATAGGGGAGTGAAACAAGTGCAGGTAAAATTACAGATAATTCCTACAATTCCACAGTTTGGACTATTCACAATATCTTGACTGGTCCACAATTGCAATCAGCTAAAAGGACAACCAGTGAGAACTTCTGCTGAATTTTTTATCAATTATTTTGGCTGGATTATGGCTCTTGAGGCATTACAATTATTTAAAGAATGGACTTCTAATGAGTGAGCCCTTTTATCCATATTTCCTTCCTTGCTGCCTTTAAATTATACTTTATTCATCCCCATACCTTTTATTCTGTCATTACAAAACTAGCCATATTTTCTCATCCAATTGGTGATTTCCGTTTGAGACAGCAACCCAGCAGTCTTCTTATGACTGAAAATACATATTTCCATTTAATATATTTTTAAAGGCCTTCTGTTTCCATTTTTTTAAAATCAACATCACTTCTTCAGCATAACAGAATTTCTACAGCCCACTCTTTTTTTTACTTCAGTTTTCTATTTGGAAACTTTTAAACTTGGTTAATAAAAGGATAAAAAATGGTGCTAGAGAAAGAATGCACTTAAAAGGAACATTAAAAAGGAAGGCACACCCATGCTGGTTGTTGCCTCCCCAACTACTGGTAGAAAACCTTCTGTTTCTCTTTTCCTTCCTTTTCTTTTTTTACCTCTCCCCACACTGCTCAAGAAAATTTTCCTATTTAATGGTTTCCAGAGTGTTTGGGAAGTATTATATGAAGGGACTCCCCATGCCTCTCAGTTTTGACTACGTCATTTATATATTTAATAGAATATTAAATAATCTGTCTAATGCCCCAGTTGTCATGGTTCCAATTACATATCCCAAACATGATGGAAAATATGTTTGATTTTTTTTTCTTGGCCTGGGATATTTTTAAAGCTTGCTTATAAGTTATATTGGGGGCGGGGGGTGTCTGTGTCATTTCCCATCAAAGTCTAGTAGAAGGTACACGTGCTTTTCTTCACTGAGCTGGATTGACAATTTTTTGTGGCCCACCTACTGACTATTGGTGTTGGGAATTTTACAAAGAATACTCAGTCTGTTATGCTTTGATCTGATAATTCAAATGTTCTTAATTTCAAAACAGCTCCCCCAAAAGCAAATGGAGTACCTTCTGAAGATCATTTAGGATCAGTGTAGAGAGGATCAATATATATTTCTTCAGTGGCAATTTTTGGGGTACACAGGAAGAGTCTCCTCAAAGATTGTGGTATTTTTTAAATCACAATCAGGCGTACCCTGTTTATGGCAATCTTGTGTTGCTGGCTAATCTTTCTCATTCTAGGTAAGACAAAAGGAACTGCAGAATGAACTCACCAAAAGGTGCTTTCACTTGGGCAGTTTCACATCTGGTCAAGACACAGAAGAAGAATGGCAATTCCCAGCAGTAGTGTAGTAGCACATTCAGAAATGCAAAGTACCTTCATACTAAATATACCATACTCCTTGCAGTCATGTTCCCTTCTAAGACTGTAAGCTACCCAGCTGTACCTACTTCTCAGGAAAATTTGAGTGCTATGTGTGATCTGCCCCTTCCTTAATCTATATTGCATCATCTGATTAAGACCATGAGAAACATGAACTTGAAGGTGTTAGGTTATTTGTAGCAGCTGCATAGCAAAGGCAATTTTATATCAGAATGTAAGTCTCCTCAGTTCTTCCCTTTTTAGCCCAGCTAGATCAGGAGTTTTCAACCTTTTTGTGCCATGGGACAGACCACTCCCCCTCAGACAGCTGAGCGGGCCGGACATGTGGTTTCCCCCACTGTACATGCTGCCATAAACCATGGTGCGCATGTTTGTGCAGGTGCAGGCATGTTTACGGCTGCTATAAATATGTCCACTTCCACTGGGGTCATTGCTGGGGGCCAGATGATTTGCCATTAGGGGCTGGAGATGGCCCATGAGCCAAGGTTGCAAACCCCTGGACTAGATACTGGGGAGAAAGGAAAAGTATTATTTACTCACAAAATGAGGTCAAAAAATACATGTGATAAGGAGTCTTATTAAAGTTGGTTTAGAAAGAAGTAAAGTCTTTCTTCCAGCCATGTGACCTGCATGATGGAGGAGCTCAAATGGACATCCTCTTCCAAAGGCAGAAAAGCAAGGAGACCAGAGCCAGAGCAAAACAAAAGTCTTAACACATGCAAATAGAGTCAGGTGATCTCTGCGGCAGGAAAGAACCTTTCTAATTGCAATTACTGTACAAGCTAACAATACAAAACAACTTCTTTTAGGTCAGGCTATTCTTTCCCCTTTCTCTCAGATCACTGCATGCTGGGCACTGGTGGGCTCCCAAAAAGTTGCTACCACACTGTGGGTGTAGCTAACTCTGGGTGTGGCCAGGTGACTGGATGGACATGGCCAGCCACTTCCTTCTGCTCAGCAAGCATGCACTACTTTATTGTTTAGCACATGCATACTAAGCCATGTGACCATTTTCCGTGCCTGGACCGGATGCAGAGCAGAGGCAGAAGCAGCATGGTACTGGGATGGCATGGCTGGGAAGCCGACTGGGGAGTCCCCATTTGCCTTCCCAACCATGCCACAGCTGCAGGTGCAGGGGCGGTGTGGCTGGAAAGACAAACAGGGACTCCCCGGTTGGCTTCCCAGCCAAGCCGCCCCTGCGCTGCCATTGGCGCTTTGTTTGGGGGCAGGAATTGGCATGAACTCCCATTCCTCTCCACAACTCAAGCACCATTCCGGCTGCCACCGTTGCTCCAGCCACCGTCACCGTTACTCTGGCCACTGCCACTGCTCCCACCACAGCTTCTTTCACTGTCACCACCTCCATCTCCTTCGCCGCCACCACCTCTGCTCTATATCCGGTCCAGGCACAGAAAATAGCTGCTTGGCTTAGCATGCATGCACTAAACTATAAAGTACTGCATGCATGCTGAGCAGAAGGAAGTGGCCAGCCAAGTAGGCATGGCCTCTCAGGTTTTCCACTGGGCCATGCTGGGTCCAGTACACCACTGATGCTGGGGTTTCACTAGAATACTCAACAGAAAGAAGGATTCAGATGATCCTTTACACATTTATAGGATGGATGCTTTTCCATAAATGGTAGCAAATCAAAACTGGCAATTTTTACCAAAAAAAAAACCCATCGATTTGTTTTAGACTCCAAAGAAATTTAACATGTGAGGCATACCCCCGCCCTCCATGGGAAGACCCAACTGTGAAAAGTTTTAGTCGAACCTGGAGAAGAAGAGCATGACAGCAAAACGAATGGACAACAAATTGCAACCAGCAGGAATTTATGCCTTAACAGTCTGATCAATCAAAAAATCAAGGAAGTCTTTTCATCTATCTGATTATGGTTTTCTCAGATACAGATGAATGAAAGAAAAGCATCAGAGTTGGCAATCAGTGCTACAGCAGAGCCAGGTTCTCAAGGAAGAAGTGTTAGGATTTTAAGCTAGCAGAGATGATGATGTGATCCATTACCCTCCTCAAGTTCCCTTTTCCATAATTCTCTTTTCTCCCCCCCCCCCAACAATAGCTGAGAAAAAGGAGGAAATGGAATTCCCTAGCAAAAACATAAGTTTTGAAAACTCTATTGTAATACACAATATTGTGGTATTAGATCACATCTATACACGCGAAGTCCAACATGCTAACCACTAATTTTTTTATTCATTTTGACAGCTTGTTAATCCTTGATTGTTAGCTGATCATAATATTTAGCAAGGCAAGAGGAAGTTGTCAAGAGATTAAGGATTTGGTTATAAAGAGATGATGGTTATAAAACAATCATCACGGGTACCTCTGTCACACATTTGGAAAGAGATGTTTTCAGGCAAAGGGTATGATGATACTTCTGGTCTTAAAAATTTCTCATGAGGCAACTAATCCATGTCAAGTGAACATGAGCAGCAGAGGCGTAGCTACCGCCGTATCAGCCGTATAAATTATACGGGGGCCCCGGGCTACGGGGGCCCCCAACGGCAAAAAATAAAATTAAAAATAAAAAAGACCAAAAATTTACTGCGCATGCGCAGAAACTCAATCTGATGCATTGCGCATGTGTCAGATTGAGTTTCTGAGCATGCGCACTTTATTGGAGCCATTTTTGGCTCCAATTTTTTAAAAAAAGCTGGAGTCGGAGAGTCGGAGTCGGAGCTGCAGCTTTTAAGCAGCGAGGCAGCCCCGACTCCGAGGCCCTCCCCCCGGTCGCCGCGGGGGCTCCCTGCCTGCGCCAGCCCGGGCGGCGCTCTCCACGGTCGCTGCTGGGGTGGGAGTCCACCAGCTGCAGGACCAGCTCGCGGGCGCGCCCCGTCCCCCGGCAGGCCACCTGGAGCGCGCCTGGAGCTGACCTACCGCGCGCGCCAGGAACTCACCTGCCGCGCGCGCCTGGAGCTCCCCTGCCGCGCGTGCCTGGAGCTCCCCTGCCGCCTGCGTGCGGGATGGGGCGCGCGAGCTGGTCCTGCAGCTGGTGGACTCCCACCCCAGCGTCGAGGTGGAGAGCCCCGCCCGGGCTGGCGCAGCCTGCCAGGGAGCCCCCGCGGCAACCGGGGGGAGGGCCTCGCTTCGCCCGCTCACCTTCCACAACTGCCCCTTGCCTTCGCCGTGCACGGCGAGGGAGCGATCGGCAGCAGCGGCGGCGCGGCGGCGGTGACAGCAGAGGCGGAGGAAGAAGAGGCCCCAGGATTAAGGTAAGTGAGGTTTTGTGTTTCAGGTGGGTGGGTGGGTGGGTTGAGGTGTGTGTGGTTTGTTTTTTTTTTACATTTTAATTCTATTTTATTTATTTTATTTTTATTTATTTTATTTTTATTTTTGGCCCCGCCCACGACGTCATGACGTCATGACGTTGGCTCCCCCCATGACGTCATGATGTCATGACGTTAGCTCCGCCCCACATCTAAAGGGCCCCCAAACAATTTTTATACGGGGCCCCGGCAAGGTAAGCTACGCTTCTGATGAGCAGAGCATCAAAAGGTGTATCCTTCACTGCAGAATGGACTAACAAAAAAGCAGAAAAGTGTATGGTTTATGATGGGGGTTCCCAACCTAAGGCCCATGGGCTGAATCTGGTCCATGGTGCCTTTTCATGTGGCCACCACCCCTCCAAGGGCATTTTAGAAACAAAATGGTTGCAACTTTGAAGCTGTTAGGACAAAATGGTTTTTTAAAAAACCCATCATGCAGGCAGGGCAAAATGGCCATCTGACCCTTGAAGCTGACTGAGAGAGTATGACCCAGTCCCCAGCTTGAAAAGGTTGAGCACCCCTGGTTTATGGCCACCATGGAAACCATAAACAATTATAGAGTCATCCTTGCCTTTAAATGGATGTCTCTTGGGTGTAGGGTTGCCATACGTCCCGGAAAACCAGGATTGTCCCAGATTCAAGGTTGGGAAATCTGTCCTGGCTGGTTCAATAAAAAAGCATGTTAAACTCCCTCTTAGTCCCTCTCCATCTTGAGCTCTCGCTCGCTCCTGTGTCTCCTTGCTACAAGTGGTGCTGGTTGCAAGGAGGTCTTTGTGCACTTTCCTCAGGGTGCCCTGTGATGCACTATGAGTGCCAGGGAGCACCAGGAAGAGGCAAGCGGCAGTGGTGGCTGAGGTGTGGGGGTGGTGCAGCTCCTCCTGCCTCCAGGTGGATTAATTGTAGCTGCGGCAGGGCTCTGGAGCCCCCTGGGGGTGAGTGGGTTATGGCGCTCTGTCCGGGAACCTGAAAAGCCCCCCTCCTGTTCCGTTAACTGAAAAGGCTTGGCAATGGGAAAAATGGAAACATGTCGCAGGTGGTGGGACTGGCATTGGGAAGTCCCAGGAATGGCTGGGATCTAACCCATGTGGTGTTTTTTTGTTTTTTCTTTGGAGGGAGGGGAGGAGGAAGAAGGCACCAGGTACAAGAACTTGCATCTCGGGCAAACAAGTTGCAGTTTTTGGATCGCCGGGTGGGCTTTCCAGTTTTGTGGGAGATAATTATGGCAATTCTACTTGGGTGGCATTACAAAGGGATGGTAATTTAACCATTATTTAATCTACTATTATTATTATTTTTTTAAAGCCTGAATGAGATTAAGTGGAGAGTAAGAAAAATCTCTGTACTGGTTCATGATGTCTTCTTTAGCACTCCTTCGTAAGGTACTGGCCTAGTTTCTTTCTCAAGATGTAAAACCCACCCCATAATTCAAATTAAGCCACCTGAGGGAAACAAAATGTACAGAGAAGAAAGCAGGAGAGAAACAAAGAAGAGTTAAAAATAAACTCTAATAAAATGTTTTTGATCTCAGATTGTATGACAAAATAGAAAAATATTTAAGGATTATACAGAAAACACTGTTAAGATTGGCTACAATGTTTTACATCCGTTGCATTCCTTGTCTTCTGGGAGATGCAGTCCAAAAATTAATTCTTCTAAGTGCTGAGGGAGGGCAGTTTGTCCCAGGAGTTTGCAGTGCTGAAAGGAGATGTTATATCTTCTGGATCTATCCTGTTTTTCTTCGGGTGAAAAGTGAAAAAGGATTTCCTCTCCTTAGGGAAAACATTAGAAAGATGGTTCTAGATCTAGTGAGGGGAAGGGGTTTGCAAATCTTCCTTCCTCCGGGAGCATAACACCAATACAATGACAAAAAAACTGTTCCTGAGAAGTGCAATCCAATAGATTAAATCCTAAAATGGCTGTCACAAATTACAGGAAAATGCATGATCCTGACAAGGGGTTAAATTAAGTGTATGTCTGGCTAGACATTCTGCTATGGTAATAGAGTAGACTGTACAGCCAGTGACTCAATGTGAAGTGTTGAGTGGTGGTAAATAACCTGTTTGTTGTGAAAAGGATTTTCAGAAAAAATGTATACTCGGATATGAGTAGCAGCTAACGATGAAATTAAGTGAAATAGGCCTACTGAAGCTTCAAAGCCTCTCTTTAGATGTGAGGGATTAAAAAGGACCATAATAATCCTCCTTTAAGTAGCTTCCTTCTCTTTTCCTTGCTCCTTCCCATTGCCCCCAGAAAGAACATAGATCAATCGCGTCCTTAATTAAATCCCATATAAGCCTTATGGATTTTACTGTATTTTCTTCCAGGGTCTAGAGATTGAATGAATCAAGTACATGTCAACACTAGTCCCCAGGATACCCAGAAAGAGCCTCCTCAAAAATTGTGGCATTTTTGAACCACGGTCAGCCATACCCCAGACAATGGCAACCTTGTGCTGGCTAATCTTTCTCACACTAAGTCAAGCAGAAGGAACTACAGAATGAATTTGACAAAAGGTGGCTTCATTTTGGCAGTTTAAAGACTGACCTAGACATGAAAGAAGAAAACTAGTTCTCATATACAGTATAAGATCCAAGGCTCCCCTTAGCTGATCAGATGCACATATTGATGGAGACTTTAATTTTAAAACAATGTTTACACTGTCCTAAATGGTTTATGTCTCCTTGAAAAAAATAAGAATACATACATTCAGTAAAGAGTAAGATGATTAAGAACAAGTATAATTTTGTTTTTATTTTAGCAGTCCCTCCATGGACACTTGGGATGATGATGATTAGCTGCATTTAAATACTTCCAGTGAATTTAATTATGTGGGTGGTCTCCTCTCATTTTATAATGCTCACAGACTGGAAATGCAGACTCAGTTGTTTGTGAGCTTGGAAAAGACCAGGCAACATCAAAACATTGTCAGGCCATCTCTACATTGGGCCTCCTGGCTTGGGGTTTTAAAAAGCTGCTTAAGGTCTGGGAGACAAAATGCTGTTTGGAGTGATCCCGGCATCTGGATTGCATTTTGTTCCTCAAATGGAGTTTCTGAAAAGAAGTGGCTGTGGACTCTATTTTCCTTAACCTACATTATGGAAGATTTGATGCTAGCTGACCCAAATGTTCTTGATGTTGCCCATCTGGGGGTGAACATATCTGTTTGTAACATTTATTAATTATACTGTGGTGCTTCAACATCAGATCTTTACCACAGCCCTGAGAGGTAGGGTGACTAATCAAACACTCAGTCATGCCTTAGCAGGGATTAAAAGGTGGACCTTCCAAATCCCAGTCTAACACTATCATCACTAGCACAAGGGCTCTCTTATGACTGAAATTTTCTTAACCATGATGTGCTTCCTCTACCACCTAAAAAGCAGATTAGGGGGGATGGATTGTGAGTGAAAAGTGCTAAAATTGACTTATTACCACGTAAGATAGATCAGTTGCATTAGTATGACTAACATGTATGATTTTAGTTTTAAAAATTAGTTATCTTTCAACATTGGAATTATATAGCAATAACATTTATAAAGTTAATGCAAACAGTGATACATTGGTAACTATACTTTTTGTATATTTTACATGTCAGCAATTGCAATGAAGAAAAGTTTTGTTATCACTTTTTGGATTATACATTTGTCATTTATTTGAGGTGAGAGTAGCTTAAATTCAATAATAGGTTGCAACTAGAGTAGGTCCACAAAATCAATAAATGTTGACTCACTAAATTTGGACTGATTCAATGGTTCTACTCTCCTTGCAACTTACTGACATTATCAGATCTTGGAACTATTTCAGTCACAATTGAAACAATTATCTATATCTGTTGCAGTATCCAACTCTAGGGTTCAGTGCTCATCTCCACTTAAAGCCAAAGAGCCACCATGTGCAGACATTTCCTTGGACATGTGGCAGGCATGACTAGACACCAAAGTGTTTGTAATACTGTTACCTTTCCCACCAAAGCGGTACCTATTTATCTACTTGCTTTTGAACTGCTAGGTTAGCAGGAGCTGGGACAGAGACAGGAGCTCACTCCATTGTGCAGCACTTGGGTCTTGAACTGCTGACCTTCCAGTTGTCAAGTTCAGCATCTTAACCACTTTCTGGTAAACAAGCCATGTAACTAGTAGTTACAAAGCTGCTTTCTGTATAGCCCTCCAACCTGCTGGTTTACTGCTATCGCCCTCAAGGGATTTTCCCCTCCGAACCACAGTGTTCTTATCTCATGCTACACCATCAAGCAACTGTTTTCTGTATTCCTTTCTTACAAAAGAAAAAAAACCCTGCAATTGCAACATCATTTCTACTGGTGTCCATGGTTCCTTCTATCAACTCCTGCTTGGTCACATCCTCCATCCTAGCATTTTGGCCATTCTTGGGTACATTACTAGCCAGTATTGCTCAAGAACATGTAAAAAAATTTCAGATGGAACTTATTGACTTACAAGCCAGTAACCATCTCAGAGACATTTGCAAAGAAAATAGCATGTTAGATTTCTATTCTGGTCAACCTGATATATGTTATCAATCTAAAGAAATTTGCTGCTGGCATGTTTACAGTGAAGAGGCTTTTTCCAAGATGAAAACCGTGAAATATAAGTATAGGTCAAGATTTACCTATGAACAGTTATACAACATTTTAAGGTTTTCTGTCAGGCTTTACATTTGAACAAAAACTCCAGGAAATCTGGATTCTTGCTCATACATACATGTGATGGTTAATCTCTGTTCTGTAGACTCATCATCACTCATGGGGTCAATGTGATAGTGGAAGAGGCAAAGCTCATCAGGATTCCATAATGACTGAATAGGGCTAGTCCAGTGTTTCCCAATCTTTGGTTTTTGGACTTCAATTCCGACAAAACTAAGTCAATTCCCCAAAGCACTGATCAGCCAATGTACTGACTTAGGCTTCTGGGAATTGAAATCCCCCCAGTGGGGTGTGTGAGCCACATTGGGAAACACTGGGCTAGTCTCTTTGTTGCATACAATTTCATCTTGATTTTGCTCATCTAATTTCAAACCATAATGCCCGAGGCACTTTGCAGAATGGCTTCCCATGCTTGGAAAACAAGAAGACTTGGTGTTCTGTAGCTTCATATTTTTCCCATTTACTGATAATAATAGCCCTCTGTTCCAAAGGGGGGAGGAATAGACCAGATTTCCAAATATAGTGATACATTCTCTATGAAATGGCTGCAGTGAGACAGATCATCTATAAGTCATTATAGAACTGTTTGCCAGAAATGTAGCAACTTACTACTATATGTCTACTGTATGTCTCCCTACTTGTCATACTGATATATCTAAACTGCATGAGACATGGTTTTAGGTCAAACCAGATGTCCTGTTTCAAAGAGATTAGGGTATCGGTAATCTGCTGCTTTCAAGTAGATCATGGCACAATATCTCTTTGGCATTATCTCACAAAGGGGCATGCTGTGTTTCAGAGTGCTATTTAACTGAGCTGGCATGTGCTGGGAATTCTTATGTGTAAGTCAAGTGCAGCCAGAAGCATTATGGATTTGGAATAGCGGTATAAATCATGGCATTCTATCAGGCCACCCAGAGAACAAATCTGATCTCTCAGAAAGGTGGTAACTTCAAAGCAGCCTATGACTGTTTTATAGACCCCATTCATTTATGGACAACCCAAAATGCAGGAATAAAGCAATTTAAAGCTTTTTTTCTATCACTATCTGGGGAGCTCTTTTCTATATCCTTCTACAGAGGGGACAATTCTGTTTGAAGATGTCATTCATCTGAAGTCTGGATTCCAGATACAGGTAAGTAACTCAGTGTTTAAGAAGTTCACCTTGTTAGCTGGAGGATTGACAAGTCAGCAGTTCAAGACCCGAATACTGCATGACTGAATGAGCGCCTGTCATCTGTCCCAGCTCCTGCCAGCCTAGCAGTTTGAAATCAAGACATTGCAAATAGGGACTACTTCAATGGGAAAAGATCTTGGGAACATGAAAGGAACCTCATTCGGGCATCCCCTGAGCAGAGTCCCTCTAGCAAAAATCCTTTCAACCCAGAAAACACCTTTGTGTGCTTCTAGCACGATTTTAAAAACCCTAAAATGGAGAACAGGGGCCTTGAAGTTGTACATTTGCAGATACTACCTGGACATCAACATGACCAGATAGCCAGATTGTCTAAATAGTCTTGATGAGATGTATTTCTATCCAAATTATGACACTCCTTTCTCAGTTTACATCTATAGCAAGAGCAAATTGTATACACATCTTTGGCCTCTTTTGTGCTTTTTTTTAGGGGAGGGAATATAATATATTTCTTATTCTTTGGCAAAGCTTAAATAACCCCCTTATCACCATTGCCATGGCTTCAGGAATTTTAAAAAAGGTATATTTTAAGTTTCTTTGTTTATTACATTCAGTCTGTCTGGAGTATTAAATGGAAATGAGAGTAAAGAAGGAAATCTCAGATGAAAACAAATGGTTATTTGTTTTCATGTAATGGTTCTTGGCTGACAATCTCGCACTTCTCTAACAGCTGGAGTGCCTTCAAAGCAAACTGGTGTAGCAGGCCTATATACCGTTCAAAGCAGAGCAAAAGCAAGACCAATTACACTTCTATAACACCCCTCCATAGCGCTTAATACACTTTCTGGGCAGCTCACAAGTTAATTAGCATTTTGCCCCCAACATGATGGGTACTCATTTTACTGACCTTGGAAGGATGGGAGGCTGAGCCAAACTTGAACCCTGGTCAGGATTGAACTCACAGCCTTCTGTCTGAAGTACAGCAGTTTAACCTCTGCACCACCACCAGGGCTCTTCAGAATGACAGGATAATGGTCTAGTACAGTGGTCTGCAAATGTGGCTCTCCAGATGTTCTTGGACTTCAATTCCCAGAAGCCCCAATCAGCAGGAGTGCAGACTTGGGCTCCTGGTAATTCAAGTCTAAGAACATCTGGAGAGTCACATTTGCAGACCACTGTTCTAGTACAATGGAGAAGAAAAGAACCACATACATGTATACTCTTTTGAGCTTACTGGATCAAAAGTTGGACATAAATAAACAATAAATAAGGATGTGAAGGATCTTTATCACTATGCTGCAAGAGTATAGTGTCAGCCATCTGCATGCTATAAACTTCCAGCTCATTTACTCTTACTGCTTTACCCTCTTACTTTTTCCTCTTCTCTTTTTTAAATTTTCCACTGAGAACTCATATAGCTCTTGTTAAAACATCAATAAATAGTGATAATTGCAAGCTACAGAAGCCAGCTGCTTTTTCTCTCTAGACAGCATATAGTTTCCTGCTTCTTAAGCTAGAGTCACAGTGGTTATGCTACCCAATTTTAAGTAGCTTAAATTAATTTAGAAAGCTGGAGCCAAAACTAAATGAAGTAACAGCCAGAATCCTGTTGGTCAGTGCAGTAAATCAAACCAGATCCATTGAATCAATGTGGATTTAGTGAGTCAACTCCTTTAAAAGCTCCATTGATTCAAATAAGCCTACTCTAATTGTGTTTTACTTTAGATAATATACCACAGTTAAAATAGACTTAATGGAACTTACAGGGGATATGACTAACCAAATCTCACTTGATACAGTGGGTCTACTTTGATGCAATTTACTATGCTAAATAGGCCAATGAATACATAGGGTTTCCAGGTCAACAACACTCCCTTTCCTTGAGATTTCAGAACAAATATCTGAGATCATGGGGCTGCCCCCCCGTGATGTCATAGTTGAAGGACATTTGTGACATCACAGGAATTTTTCTTGGTGTCCATTTGGACACAAAATTGGCCGTTGAAAAATGGCAGTTGGAAACTGATACATGTACAGTTGGAAGAATATATAGAATGGCCAGGTTATATGTCTATTAAAAGTACTGCGTTTAACATTTGCATTTATTAGTACCTCAACACTGATATGATGGGGCTTTGCAGTAAGTACATATAGGTCAAGAGTTCTCAACCTTTTAAAACCAGGAGCTGGGTCACGCTTCCTCAGACAGCTTTGGGGGCTGGAAGGTCATTTTGCCCTTCCTCCACTACGTGGGACTTCCAGGTGTGGTAGAGGTGATGGTGGGCCACGTGCAATGGTGCTGTGGGCCAAATCCAGCCCACGGATCACAGATTGAGAATCCCTGATATAAGTGATGATCATAGCAGGGATCTGGCAGTTCATTTATGCAGTTGGAAAATCCAGGTTTAGAAAGCTTTGGTGGGTTGTTATTTCATAGTGGATTGCAAGGGTTGGAAACTGCAGGATGAGAATGCAGTAGGTGAATTGGCACCTCACAATAGCCCATATAAAGGCTGTATGTCAAACTCCTTTAAAAGGATCCCAGTTTAGAAAAGTGATCCAATATTCTACTTGTCCCAGAAGAAGCTCAATGCCTCTTCCACCTACCTGACAAACTGTAGCACAGAAAAGAAGCAAAAACATAACAAACTGAACATTTGCTGCTTCCAGTCAGTGAGCCAATTAACCAACTGGTAAAATTCCTTCTTTAGCTCTATCAGCAATAGCTATCAATGTTTATCACAATGAGAACAGGAAACATATAAGACCTGACACTAAATTGATGAGGGCAATAGAGAAAAATGGGGCTTAAAGCCATGAGGAAAAAGAAGGAAGACTTCTTCATAAAAGCCTCCTTCACCCCCACAAATAAAGAAGTCATCTTGGCTGGGCAGCATAACCATCCAATGGACTGTATGTCATTCTGAGCTGGCCATCCACATCCCTATTGCCCCTCATTTGCCTAGTCCAATGGTGGTGAACCTATGGCATGTGTGTTGGGGGGGGGGTACTCAGATGCCTCTCTGTGGGCATGTGCACTGTTGTCCCAGCACGGAGTTCACCCTGCCCCTCTGCCCAGCAGCCCAATGGGAGTGCTTCCTCCCTCCCCAGCACAAAGTTCACTCTGTACAGCAGCCCAATGGGAACACTTCCTCCCATTCCTGACTGGAGTAAGACAGCAACCTGTTGAGTCTGTGGTGAAGGTAAGTTTGGGCATTTGGTCTCTAAAAGGTTCATCATCACTGGCTTAGTCCATCTACTTGCTATCAATCTACAACAGAGTCTCTGGTTCATCATACATTTAAGAGACGCTATGATTTCTGCTGCTGCACACAGTGTTTTAAAGAGCACTTGATTTCCCACAGCTCTCTTAACGATGCTACTCCTGTTCAACATCATTTTGTCTCCTTTTTATACTCCCCACTCCTGTGTGCTATAGCTGGGAGCTACAGGTGTCCCGTTCATGTCAGAAGAATTTACGTTGCCTCCAGTGGCTCAGAATTATCATGCTCTGGGCACTGTTTCTGACCTCTCCTGGCTGGAGAGCAAGGCTGAAATCCACCTTAGGTCACACACCATTGAAATCTGGCATTTGCTCAGCTCAGAACTGTCTCTGTGCAAAGCAGGAAATATAAAAACAGGCTAAGCTGTAATTGCCAGGAGGGGAGACTAATGAGTATGGAGTGCCTGCCACGTCTATGAGGAGAAACAATGGGCCTCTGCCACAACTGCCAGCCCCTCAGAATCGTCACTGGAATATGTAGGAATTCAGATATCATCTCTGGAATGCTGCTGCTGCTGCAAGCAGAGCAAGCAGATGAAAACAAATTTATACGAGGCTTTTGATATGGCTCTTGGCTACAGGTCCAGTCTGATTCTTTTATCGCCTTTCAGTCTATTTTATACACTCCTAAGGGGTTTGCAGTGTATGAATTTTTGTTTTTATTTTGATATAACATAGTGACCTTATTTGGCAATAGCAAAAATTCCTGGCTCTGTAGCTGATTAGGCTTCTCAAAGTGATTATCATGGGGTGATGCTTGCAGTCCACAAGGCTGACCTGTGATATTTTGCTGAAAGAGGGAAAGGTCAAAATGTCAGTCCCCCGCCATCCTACATACAGACATCAACTAGGCTGGCCATTGAATTTTAGGGCAATGCTGGCAAATGACTATCACGATCCATTCACCCACATACCCACAGACAAATTACTGGGAACAATAAGGGAGCTAAAGGGCTGCGGAGAAGATTGTTCTTGGCGATTAGCCATGAAGACTGTCCTGAGAATATAATGCTGTGGCCTTTCATCTGCCTTCTACATCACAGCATGAAGCTGCTGCCCTCCACCAAAATGGATTCAAGTGGGATTTAATCCATTTGGGAACTATCACCCTTCCCTGCGTACTTTGGCTCCCAAGGCTGTTAGTTCTCAGGGTGGTCAGGTTAGTTAACCACCACTTGACACTCAGCATTGAGTCACTGGGCGTATGGTCCATTCTATTACCATAGCAGGATAACCTGGCCACAGTGGCATAGGGTGGGTTTCAGCCACTGGGGGTGCAGGCCAAACTGCCCCCCCCCTACAGCCATCTCATGGCGCCAGGCAGTGCTGCACAGGGCCCGGGGCTGCCCTTGGTCCCAGGTCGAGACCCAGAGGCTGAGGCAGCACGGCACAAGCCCAGCAAAGAGCCCACCATTGGCATCCCAGGCATGCAGCTGCCCCATTATTATTATTATTATATTTAGATTTGTATGCCACTCTATTCGCCAAAGCGACTCAGAGCGGCTAACAATGTCGAACACAAAATATCACATATTAAAACATATCAAAGTAACACATCACATATCAATAACATATCATACATTTCAAAAATCTTCCATCACAGTTACAAGTTAATACATCTTAAAAACATTTCAGAAAACACTTTCATGTGAGTCTTAAACAAAATAAAATATCAAAGTATCAACTCCATCTCCGAGCCCAGTGGCGGCAGCTCCACCTTCAGTGGCAACAGCACCCAGGAGGGCAGGAAGCGAGGCCGGTGGTCATTGTGGCCCAGCACCCACAGCCGGAGCAGTGCCGGCCAGGCCTTGGGGGGGTCCCTCTGCCTGCCCAGCACTACTCCAGCTGTGGATGCTGGGCCGTAAATAACCACCAGCCTTGCTTCCTGCCCTCCTGGGTGCCATTGCTATTGAAGGTGGAGCTGCCACCGGCAGGCTCAGAGATGGGATGGCTGCACACCTGGGATGCCGACAGTGGGCTCTTTGCTGGGCTTGCGCCATGCCGCCTCAGCCTCTGGGTCTCAACCCAGGACCAAGGGCGGCCCCGGGCCCTGTGCAGCAGCACCCGGCACCATGAGCTGGCCATAAGGAAGAGGAAGCCTGAAGAAGAGGAGGATGAAGGCGGTAAAGGAGGAAAAAGCACCCCCTGGTCCTCACCGTGCCATCGGGCCTGTGCCCTCACGGTGCCCTCCAGCCCGGGGCGTGACCCAGGGCACCAGCAGTGGTGGAGGGTCCAAGCACCCATCCCCATGGCAGACTCTCCACCCTGGCTGGCAGGAAGTCCAGGGGAGTGACGGTGGCACACCCCGCAAAGTGCTAGCCGGGGTGGGCTGCCCCCCTCAGACACACCATGCTACACCAGTGCCTGGCCAGACAGACAGAAGATACATGGAGCATATTGCTATGCGTTCCCAAAGAAAGAAGCAGAGGGGTCAGGAGCCATGGCTTCTGACTAGTACCTGCTATGAAACGGTTTCCTTGCTTGACTAATAGTAGGGTCAGTCAGACAAGTAGAAACAGAATAGTATATCTCTACCTTCTGTCTACAATACTTTTATTGCTAATTGAAAGGGCAGTGACCAACGGTTGCTTTGCTGAGTGTATGCCTATCTCACTGTTGCCAACAACACTTACAGGAAACATTATAAAGCTGGCAGTTCTACATACTATTAAAAAAATCCACATGTTGTTGTTGTTGTTGTTGTTGTTGTTATATTTCAATTTCTATACCGCCCTATTTGGTTGTGGTTTACAACACATATAAAGTTACAGATTCGTAAACACAACATGTACATATAAGTAATCAGCATCAATACCACAAAAAATCAAAAAATCAAAAATCACAATATCATTACAGCATCGAAAATTCTACAGGCATCAATAACAAATAATAATCAAAAATTCAGAATCATAATCAAGTTCACACAAAAATTGTTGGTCAAGTCCTAGTTTAAGAGTATACTAGGGAACACTGGAGAAAAGGTCTGTGCGAATGTGGATTGAATTAGCCTACAGATATATGGACTGGACTACAAACTGGAATGGCCTGCCTATGAAGTACCATGAAGGAAATCTTTGGTTCGCTTCATAAACAAACTGATTGACTGTTTCCTGTTGGCAAAAAAGACTGGGGATTCTTCTTAGCCTGGTCTTTTGGCTCTTTATTTGTTCATGGTTTTGTTTTGTTTTTACCTTTCAGAAAAGCACTGTTTGTTTTCAGCAAAACTCTGGAGAAGTTCCTTTATAATTCCCATAAGACAATGAGCTGGTAGTTAGCCATCTTTTGAGCACATTTTCCTTCCCTCATTTTAAAAAAATTAATTATCATTCCTAATTCATAATTGCTTCCAGAAAGTGCTTTAAGATAAAATATGGCACCACACTTTCTTTGGGTCCTTCTACTACTGGTATGTGTACCTAGAGAACTTCTCTGAAACCAAATTCAGACCTTGTATGTATTGAGAGTGAGACAAAGACAGAGACAGAAAGAGGGGTGGGGAAAGAGATTGAATGTATTGAGCATAAAGTTTCATATACCTTGCGTAGTGGCAGAAGAGCCATTTTCCACTCACCTATCTTTGGATTCATAAATCTGACACTTAGTATTTAGGGATTTGGCATAATTAAATTTCTTTAATTTTTACTGGTCGACCACCTTGTATATGTCACAGCACTGAACATACCATGTCTGATTCAATTTCAATTCACAATGTCAAAGTAGACTTTTGAAGAAAGCCAAAGTTGTCAAAATGCATTTATCTGGATGGCACTTATTGAATGAGAACATTAAAAATTAAGGTATGGCAATGTATAATAGTATAACTGCTTCACTTCTAATGCCTCAGAAACCCCAAATATCTAGTTAAATGAGAATTTTTTTAAAATTAACTGCTAAATTCAATTGTTTCATTCATGAAGGATCTTTTAGCATTATTGATGTTTATTTATTTATTTATTTATTTTTCCAATTTTTATACCGCCCTACTCGGATTGGGCCGACTCAGGGCGGTTCACAAGCACAGAGAAACAACAAATTTATAAACACAACATGTAAATATAGGAAAAAATAATAATCAGCACTGTATCAACACCACAAAACATCTCAACATCATTACATAATCAAAATTCAATAGGTATCAATTTCAACAACAATAAGAAATTACAGAAATCATCAAATTTACACAAAAATTAGAACAATACCAACAGTCCAGCCGCCGCTGCGGCTTTTAAGCCCCCTGCCCCAGCGCAGCCTCAGGACGCAGGTGGAGAGTGTCCCGGGCTGGGCGCGGCAGCCGCCTCTTCCCCCGGCCGCAGGTGTCTTGGCGGCGGCGGTGGGGAGCGAAATGTCCTGCTGGGCTTTTAAGCCCCCTGCCCCAGCGCGCAGGTGGAGAGTGTCCTGGGCTGGGCGCGGCAGCCGCCTCTTCCCCCGGCCGCAGGTGTCTCGGCGGCGGTGGCGGGGAGCGAAATGTCCTGCTGGGCTTTTAAGCCCCCTGCCCCAGCGTGCAGGTGGAGAGTGTCCCGGGCTGGGCGCGGCAGCCGCCTCTTCCCCCGGCCGCAGGTGTCTTGGTGGCGGCGGCGGGGAGCGAAATGTCCTGCTGGGCTTTTAAGCCCCCTGCCCCAGCGCGCAGGTGGAGAGTGTCCCGGGCTGGGCGCAGCAGCCGCCTCTTCCCCCTGGCCGCAGGTACTAAAAATCTAATGTCAATATTTTTAAGGTAAAAATATTTTTGGATAGAAAATTCAGAAAATGAAGAAAAAGCTTTTTAAGTCTGAAGAACTAACCAGGCAGAGACATTGAAAAGGCCTGGTTAAAAAAAAACCCTCTGTTCTCTGTTTTAAAATAATATAAAATCATTGTCCTCTAACTTCAGGTTCTACCCAAAAAGGTGGAATACAAGTCCCCCCCAATATCCATGGAGGACACATTCCAAGACCTACTGCAGATACCTGAAACCATGGATAATAGCAAATACTATATTTTACATTACAGACAGTGGCCTCTAGTGGCCAGCTCTGGTAATGTGCCATAGAAATACCTATATAGTGTGAATTTCAAGACTTTGTGTTGAACATTTTTAGACCAGCTGATAAGTGAAACTGTGGATACTGAACCCACAGATCGGGGCAACTTGTATAGTACTTCCTACACTTTATGCAGAACATAGCGGACATATCATCGGAAAGCTGTTTTCCTCCTCTACCAGCCAATATATTTTCCAGAAAGGGAGATATATATGTCATGTTTCCATTCCTAACAGTAGCTTCACCAAGCAGTTTAAGCTAGGGAATGAGTATAGAAACTAAGAATTCCCACCTTTACTTTTGTTGTGATCAAAATCTCTCTCTCCTTCTCTTGCTCTTTTCTCTTTTACACATCTAAACCTACACACAAATGTTAAGCTAGAAGACCTTATACCATACAAGGTTTGGATAGATGTTTTTGATCAATTTGATTGCGCTAGTTCCAGATAGTTTTGCTAGGAATAAATAGCTCTTAATTGAGCATGTGGTATCTCAAACTTGTGTTCTCAGAAAACTCCAGTAAGTGTATCCTTGGAAGATACATGTGTTTTTGTCTGATCCAGAATAAAGCCACACATGCTTATTTGTCAGAACAGCTTAGAATGTTATGATAAAATGAATGTGCTTGTGTCCATTGCCACTTCTTAACAACTTTTTTGTTATAATTACTTCATATCGTTATTTTATTGTGGGGGATTAGACAGAAAGAGTCTACTTGAAGATTGTGGTATTTCTGAACCACAATCAGACATATCCCAGGCAATGGCCTCCTTGTGCTGGCTAAACTTTCTCACACTGGGTCAGACGAAAGGAACTGCAGAAAGAACTCACTGAAAGGTGCCTTCATTTTGGCAGTTTCATGTCTGGAGGAACTTGTGAAAACTGTGGCATACAAGAATTGTCTGCATGACAGATAGTAGACTTGACTATCAGATACAGTAGATTTCTTGGCCTTCTCAAGCAAAATAGAAGTATGAGAGTAAAAACATTTGTCTTGAGTGTGTAGTTGTAGGTTGAAAGGAGGCAATGGTATTGGGCTCCCTTATGGGAAATACTGTACCAGGTACACTCTGTGAAAATATAACATGAAGAATACGATGTGTCTGTGTCAAATTCAGTGCCCTAAAAATGAGCCAGTAAAGTCTTAAAAGCAGTTTGAAAATGTTTCTTTAAAGTTAATTCAAAACATGGCTTCCAAGGAAACTTTTTCTGTGAAGTATGATCTTAGATGAATAAATGACAACTAGCAATGAGGGCCTTGAGGGGCTTCATGTAGACACACACCCTCCCCCCCTTACCCAGCTATTCCTCCAAATACATTACATATGACCATTCTGTAGTATAAACATCATATATAATAGATCATGGACTAAGGCACGTTTCTAAGCCTTAAGGGAAATGTCTATCATTTGAGGCTGTCAGCTGAACCCAAACCATGTTACTAGTATTTCAAGGCCAATCCAAAGCTATACACATCCATCCCTGAAGAACTGGATCAACAACAAACTTGTCTGACATATGCCTTCTGAACCTACTAGTGGTAAACGTGCAAGCCACAAACACAAGTACTGCACAGGATGTTGTGCTGCAGTCTAATATCTACTTATCTAAGTTCTAGGACAGTGTTTCCCAACTGTTGGGTTTTGGACTTCAATTCACAGAAACCTAAGTCAATTCCCCAAAGCACTGATCAGCCAATGTACTAATTTAGGCTTCTGGGGATTGAAGTGCCCCTATGAGGCATGTGCCCCACATTGGTAACCACTGTTCTAGGAGAATCAAATGCTTTAGTGTGGTATAGTGCTGAGCTGGGATGTGGAAGATCCTGGTTCATTTTTCCACTTGGGATTGAAACTGACTGAGTGACTTGAGCTACTCATAGCTTCATCATAACTTATCTCACAAGGTCATTGTGAGGGTCAAGTGAAGAGAAGGAAAGCAACTGGTACAAAAGCATAATATAAATACAGCATAACAAAGAAATCCACAGATCAATAAACATGCATAGGATTGCACTTCAATTTTGCCCTTTTGCAGCTCTGTTGATGGTAATGGATGAATTCTATGTGCAAGAACCAGGGCTGTAGCCAGGGCTGACCAGGGTGGGCAATGCCCACCCTGAGTTAGCCGTTTGCCCACCCTCAAACTCCCAGCTGCTTATATATATGACATTGTTGCCCATCCTGAAAAAATATTCACCCATCCACATCTAGAATCCTGGCCACGGCCCTAGCAAGAACATTTCAGCACCTATTTGAAAACTGTGAGTTTACTATTGTATAGCAAGACTAGGTGTTAAACAGAGCAAGACCTAGCACTTTAATTTAAGTTGTTCTTCACTTATTATGTAGGAAAGAGGCCAAGAAAAAACTTTCTGATATGTTCTCTAGAAAATTCCCCCTTGCTCCCACTTATCCCAGCTCAACACCCTCAAGTTATATCTTCCCCCACCCCTTGTCAACACATGCACTTGTCCTAAAGCCTGTTGCTGAAAGAGAAAAGTCTCCAAAAGTAGCAGGTGTCCTTAAGACCTGTCAAAACACATCAAGGGTACATGTGGAATTCTGTTGGCCCTCAGCACTCAGGTTGACCCCTGCATCCAACAGTGCCAACCTAGTCCCTGCAGCCCTGAGGTAATTAGAAGTTGAGAATGGCGGAGAGGGCAGTAAGGGATTTTTAGTGTCTAAACTAGTTAAAGATGTTGCATTCCCTCTTCAGTAACCAACCACAGAACTGCAATCCCAGTTTCTCATGCACTAAGCTAGTTTTTACTGAGTAATGTTTACATGTGTGATGAAGAATGTCAAATAGCAGAAGCACTGCACATTGGTATCAACAAGGGCAGTAATGCTTACTGTTGCAGAATTCCAATATGTGACTTCTTATCTTATGCCTTCAGCATAAAAACCAGTGAGCCAGAGCTGATACATCACTGCAGAGCTGCAATACCAGTTCACACCAATCCTTAAAGAATTGCATTGTTATCCTACTGGTTTACACATTCAATTTAGGATGTTGATGTTCCACTCTTTAAAACACCTGCATGGCTTGATACTCAAAGACCTAATGGATCACCTTCATAACATCCTTCTCACACATTAATATCTTTAAATTATTCCTTTTCCTCCCAAGTACCAATGGAGAATCCCAGAATTATAGAATTTAGAACTGGAAGAAACCTCAAGTCTAATCTGCTGCTAAAGAGAGGAAAATACTTTGTAAGGATTTGTATACCTATCTGTTATGCTAAACATTCTGTACCCCTGTACCTGATTTGAATAAATTGATGCCACAAAGCCTCACTCTAATGTCTAATGAAGTGGACTTGATCCACAAAAGTGAACATAAAAATACAGCAGTTAGTCTTTAAAGTGCCCCAACAATTTTGTTGTTGTTGTTTGTTTGTTTACTCTCTGATATTATCATTTTGTTTACTCTCTAGTGATTATCTTTAAAGCCCTATATGATAGTGGACCAGATTACTTAAGAGACCATGTCACCCAAGGATATTTGCCCGTCCCACCAGAGTGGATTAGAAGGACTCCCTAATGGTACCAATGGCTAGGCAGGCTCACCTCTCTAGCACTAGGAGGGCCTTTTCTGTATCCGCTCTGGCCCTGTTGAACCTACTGACGACCAAACTACACCTCCAGTCAGTTACGGTATTAGCCTTTAGAAAAGGCCTCAAAACTTGGCTTGCCCAGCAGGTGTGGGGTGCTGTCTATGGAGCAGCCCCCCCCCCCACTGGTTCATATAAATGGCCATCTAGTTTTTTGTTTTTAACTGTTGTGAATGTGGAGGGGTATTTTAACGGTTTTGAACACTTTTTTGATTTTAATTGCTATTGTGGGGATGCTTTCATATTTTAGTATTCTTATTGGTTAGACTGTAAGCCGCCCGGAGTCGCCTGGGGAAGGGGGTGGTGATAAAAGTTGAACAAAATAAATAAATAAATAAATATGCTTAAAATACAGACTAACACATCTGCTATTTCAAAATTTGCAAGGAATAGAGTCTTCGCTGTGATGGTGACTTGACTATGGAACACAAAGCCAGAATAGCTATCTTTTCAGTATCAGGAGAACAATGTCACCATGCTTGGGCATTTTAATTTGGTTTACTAAATAATAATAATAATTGTCTGTGCCATCAAATCAATTCTGACTCATGGCAACACTTTTCAGGGTCTCCCCCATGTCAATGCTGGGTGGTGGGGGTAACAATTCTCACCAAACAACATCAGAATGGCTATCAAGGATTTGGTCTGTAAATCTTATTGGAAATCAGTACCAGATGATTTAATAAGGTTAAAGATATTTGCAGTAAGTAAATGCCATACAATGTAACTCGTTTTTATCCCCATTTGACTGCAGTGGGCCGTAACCCCTTTTTGCAGATTGAGGGAAAACTGTTCACAGAGACATTTCTCCTCCCTGACTTTTATACTTATTTCCTATTATGTGGTTAAAATTATCTGCATTCCCTCTGTGTTTAGAGCAGGGATTCTCAACCTGCAGCCCATGGGCCAGATGCAGCCCACAGCAACATTTCATGTGGCCCACCACCACCTCCATTACACCAGGAAGTGCCATGTGGTGGAGGAAGGGCGAATTGGCCATCCGGCCTTCAAAGTTGTTTGAGGGAGTGTGACCTGGCCCCTGGCTTTAAAAAGTTGAGAACTCCTGGTTTAGAGAAAGTACACAGATAAAGTAGTTTCTGTCACACAAGCATCTAGCCATACCTTCCTGTCTCCCAGGGGACTGCAGGTAGCACGGTCTGTGATCCTGTTACCAGACTCATTTCCTTTTGAGATTCCGCTTCCCTACTATTACCATGCTTTCAGCGTCTCAGTCCAGTTGAGTGATGAGAACAGTTCCCCTGACTTCACACTAAAGGCTGGGACTGCTGACTGATCCCTTCCTGAATGCCAAGCTAGTTCTCACTTGAATTACAGTGTTCCAATAATTTCTCTTTCAACAGAGGGACTGGAAAACTAGAGAGCAGCCATATTTGTTTCCTTGTATTTCTATTGTTCTTTGTGTTGTATAATTAAAAGGGACCAAAAGGGCCTCATCTTTACAAAAAAAAGGGGGGATACTCAGACATTGGGGGAAGAATCCGACACTTTATCTCCTTGGTGCACTGCATTCCACAGCTTCAAGCACTTTATTCAGAGTGGGGGACTCTGGTTCTCCAGAGGGATGGTATACACATTTATTAAATAAATAAAACTATTCCCAACCGAATGCATTTGTTGTTCAGTTGTATAGTCGAGTCCGACCCTTTGCAAACCCATGGACCACTGTTCAGCAGACACCCCTATCCTCCACTATCCTCTGCAGTCCGCTCAGCTCTTCGCCATTGCTTCAGCAATGCCATATAGCCATCTCATCCTCTGCCACCCCCTTCTCCTTTTGCCTTCCATCTTTCCCAGTATCAAGGCCTTCTCGAGTTGAGTTAGTCCTCTCTTCTCATTTGGTGTCCAAAGTACTTTAGCTTCATCTTCACTATTTGTCCTTCCAAGGAGCAGTCAGGGTTGATATTCTTCAGGATTGACTTATTTGATCTCTTTGCTGTCCAAGGTACTCTCAGAATTCTCCTCCAGCACCACATTACAAAGGCATCTATTCTTCTGTGCTCAACCTTCCTTATGGTCCAGCTCTCGCAACCATACATTACTACTGGGAATATGGAAATACCATTGCTTTGACTATGCAGACTTTTGTTGGCAGGGTGATGTATCTACTTTTTATAATGTTCCCTAGGTTTCTCATAGCTTGTCTCCCAAGAATTAATCTTCTTTTTATTTCATGGCTGAAAGTCACCATCTGCAGTGATCTTGGATCCTAAGAAAGTGAAGTCTGTCACTGCTTCCATTTATTCTCCTTTTATTTGCTGGGGAGTGATAGGGCAGGTTGCCATTATCTTGGGTTTTTTTATGTTGGGTCTCAGGCCAGCTTTTGCACTCTCTTCTTTCACCCTAATTAAGAGTTTCTTTAGGTCTCATTCACTTTCTGCCATTAGGGTAGTATCATCTGCATATCTCAGGTTGCTGATGTTTCTCCCAGCAATTTTTTTTTGTTTACATTTCTATACCGCCCTCCACACCGGGGCAACCCAGGGCAGTTTACAACATCATAAAAGCATAATACAACCCAACCCAAACCCATTGTAAAAAACTTCAAAATTACAATTATAAAATTTAAAAAGTTTTTAAAATTTATAAAAATGAACAGGTCCCAACAATAATTAAAAAGTTAAAAACAACTTAAAAACAAAAGATTAAAAGATTAAAAGACATGGGGGATAGGGAGCTCAAACAAGCCAGTGAGCTGGGGTCATGGTACTGCCAGGACCCCATACCTGTCCCGCCATCCATGTTTTTAAGTTCTTCCTAAAAGACAGCAAGTCCATCTGTAGACGTAGCTCAGTTGGTAGGAGGTTCCATAGGGCTGGAGCGGACACAGAGAAGGCCCTCCTTCTAGTGCCAGAGAGATGTGCCTAGCTTGTAATTCTAGCTTGTGATTCATCCAGGCTGCATTGTGCATTATGTACTTTGCATATAAGTTAAATAAGCAGGATGACAATATGCAGCCTTGTCGTACTACTTTTCTTATTCTAAACCAATTAGTTGTTTGGTATCCTGTCCTAACTGTTGCTTCTTGATCATGACCATGCACTTGTGATCATGAAACCAGGCGACTGCTGCTGCTTCCATGTCTAGACCAGACGTGAAACTGCAAAAATGAAGCCATCTTTTGGTGAATTCATTCTGCAGTTCCTTTTGCCCAACCTCATGTGAGAAAGATTAGCCGACAACACAAGGTTGCCGTTACCAGGGTACACCCAATCGTGGTTCAAAAATGCCAAAATCTTTCAGGAGACTCTGTGCACCCCATGAAATCAGGCTGGTGACAAATTGCTTGCAATAATAAATCAAGGGCAGGGATGGGATGGAATGGAATGGGATGGAGAAAGGTCAGGTCTACCCATAAGGTCTACTCATCAATGTACATTGCTGTCAAGTCAATTCTGACTTATGGTTACCCTTTCTAGAATTTTCTGGCTCTGTAACCAAGATCCCTAAACCAATGAGCTATCCAGCTAGCTCTCATCAATTGTACCTTTTATGAAAAAATAGCCTCCTCCCCCCCCCCCACATTCTTACATAAATGAAGCAGATGTGCAGAACTTAGAAGTGTGGTTATAAAAGTTAATGGCTTACTTTTGACATTGGCTTTACCATTTTTTTAAACATTGTTCATTACACACTGCTTGTGAGTAGTGTGTCATAGAATCATACAATAATTGAGTTGGAAGGGGCCTATGAGGCCATGGAGTCCAAACACCTGCTCAATGCAAGAAACAAAGCAGATCTGACAGATGGTTTTCTAATTTTCTCTTCAATGCCTCCAGGGCTGGAGGGCTCACAACCTCCATATCGTTCTAACAGTTAAGAGGTTTTTCCTGGTATCCAGCCTATATCTGGCTTCCTGTAGTTTCAGCCCTTTATTACATGTCCTGCACTCTGGCATGGTAAAGAACAGATCTCGTCCCTTGTATTTACAACTATCTTTCAATTATTTAAAAATTGCTACCCTATCACCTCTCAGCCTTCTTTACTCAGTCTTCTTTACGTGCTGCATTCCTTCAGTCTTTCCTCATTGGGTTTAGTTTCCAGTCCCCTAATTGACTTTGGTCCCTTCTTTTGAACTTGTTCCAGATTGTTAGCATCATTTTAAAAATGTAGTGCTCATATTAATAACTCACTGCATTCTTGAAAATTGAAAGAATTTGCCAAAGGCTCCCCCAAATCTTTTTTTACATTATTAAATATTATCTGTTGCACACAAAACAACTAATGACCCTAGCAGATATTTCACTGTTTTTCAAATAAAGGGATTGTCCCTCAACACACTGGAGAAAAAACATATTTATGACTAGCCTATTTAGTTGCAGTATAAGTTCTGTTTCCAAATTGCACTTCCTGTTGCCTGCAGGAGCAGTGGTAAAGCAACAATCTGGATTCATGGAGGCCCATCTCATTATGCTTTCTTGCATTCCTACAGGTTGATGGACAGTTCCTCCTCTTCCTATTTTCTGTCTGCCTAGATGTGAGAAGATGAAGGCATGTCAGTGCTTCACTTACTCCATTGAACATTGGGAGACCATGATTGTAATTGCCCATTTGCTGGCAACTGCTGCATGGACTTCTGGGTAATTACAATACTAAATATCTGAGAACCAGCCATTGATATTCTTAGGACTGGCTGTTCAGGCTTAACCCTAAGGCTCTACAGCCCAGGAGGACTACCCAAAGAGTATCATAAACTAGATGTAGTGCCCAATGGACAGACATTAGCAGCCAGAACTGCATATGTATAGCAGGAGCCACTTGAGATATGCTTACTTCACCTTCTTCTTCACTTTCTTCTTCTTCTCCTTCTCCTCCTCCTCCTCCGTGGTCTTCATCTTCTTCAAACATTCAAGAGGGCAACTGACCAGATTCACACATAATTACATAATGTCAATTTTTGTTTTACTTTTAAAATACCTTTTGCTTTTTTTTTTACAACAAAGAAGCACTTATTCCCATATAAATATATTTAATGTTAGGTCAACAGAAAGCAACTTCCATTCTTTTCTTATATTCCGTGATGGTACTGTGGCTTAAATGGGCAAAATCCTGTTGCATAACTTTGCACCCAGTGCAACTTGTATTGGGTGCTGGAAACATCTAATTTCTAGTAATTGAAGGCTTCTTATCTCCCCATCTTAGGTTCTGCATTTGCCCAATGAATTTAAAGTGCAAATCTGGACATACTCAGTTGGCAAACAGTTTTTTGTTTATTTGATCCCACATATCAGGAACAGTGAGCACAGAATAGATACCTTTGAAATGTGGTGTTGGAGGAGAGTTTTGACCGTTCCCTGGACAGCAAGGAGAACAAATAGGTCAATCTTAGAAGAAATCAACCCTGACTGCTCCTTAGAAGGTCAAATAGTAAAGATGAAGCTAAAGTACTTTGGACGTCTCACTTGAGAAAAGCCTTGATGCTTGGAAAGGTTGAGGGCAAAAGAAGAAGGGGGCAGCCAAAAATGAGATGGCTAGATGGTATTGTGGACACAATGGGCACAGAGCTGAGCGAGTTGAGGGGGATGGTGGAGGACAGGAGTGCCTGGCGGACAGTGGTCCATGGGGTCGCAAAGGGTCGGAATTGACTGTGTGAGTAAACAACAACAACAACAACAACAACAACAACAACAACAACAACAACAACAACAACAACAACAACAACAACAACAACAACAACAACAACAACAACAACAAATCAGGAACATGGAGGTAGGTGTAAGATACTGAAAGGCCTGGTGGCAGGCATGGAAAGAACACATTCCTCTTTTTTAAAAGCCGCCTCTAATTAAAGCCAAAATTACTTCCCATTACTGCTGATCGGACTACTTTAAAAAGATCATCGTACAGTAATATCAGTATTGGTGTTTGGCCCTCAGTAACCTACCATGAAGGCCAGTACTAATGCTAGACTTCTTTATGGCCACAATCTCTCTCCAAAATAAGCAAACTACAACCCTCTCTTGTTTTCTGAGTCAAACTTTTAGAAAGGTCTCAGTGGGCATTGTGCACACATTTCAAACAAAACACAAGAAGTAGACTATTAAAAATAAATAGGATTTGGGTGTTTAAAGCAAACTGGTCAAAAAACAGCCATGTGGCTGCTTGCAAATGAGTTGGTCTTGAGCCAAAGTCCACTCTCAAATTCACTCAACTGGCTAGTCCTGCACATGAAGCTGTACTCAAATATGGCTGCAATAATATTTATGGAATCATGGGGGTAGCTAAAGACTCTATCCTTTATTGAGAGCAGCATAAATTCTATGTTAAGCTCATTTGCCTTTTTTTTCTTGCTCCTAAGGATAGAACATACCTTTTTTTCAAATGTCTGTAACAGGCTCAACTTTGCAACTAATGGAGTACTGCATACAAATTCTGTTCATATTCTACAAAGTCCACTGTGAACACTGTTTGAATATAAGACCCAAGATGTACCCTGAAAGGAATTCTGGAGCAGAATTCATCAGGAACCCTGTAGCCTCAATAGTGCATGTTCTCAGGTGTCAGATGGGAAGTGCCTCCCAGATACAGGTGGATGGAAAGAGATAAAACATTTCCCATGGACCAACAGGCAAATAGGAGCATCTGTACCCCTTTTTGGGCCAGCTCCAAACACAGTCTGACCCATATTGGGCAGATGATTAAGAATGTAGAAGAAGTGTGGGGTCCTACTAGGTCTCATAAAACCCCTAATATATCAGCATGAGAGTATGAAATGAAGAATGAGATGTGCCATGTGATCCGGATAGCAGCCAGCACCTTGAATTTTCTGGGCAAATGGTCAACAAACACAGCGAACTCAAACCAAGGAGGATTGCTACATGGAATGTACAGACATTTTTTCCATGTAGGAAAATTGAGAAATGCAGCCTTAGAAATGGAAGGGATTAAACTGCATGTCCTAGATATGTGTAAAATTCAGTGGACAGGTAATGGGCAATGTAGATCAGAAGGAACAACAATGTACTAGATTATTCAGATTGGGTTGATCAGAGACCAGAATGGGCTTTCTCAGCAACCTTGAGATTGAAAGGGAGTCATTTAGAGCTAATCTGAATAATCTATTGTTGCTAATGGCTGTGTGAAATTGTATTGTTGTGCTTGCTTGTCTGTCATCTTGCTTAACCACACCCTTCTCCCTTTGACCCCCTGAATTTGGTGTCTAAAAACCATGCCTGTAAGTTTCACTCTTTGTCTGAAGAAGTGGACTTGATCCACGAAAGCTAACAATAAAAATATAGCAGTTAGTCTTTAAAGTGCTACAGTGTTTTTTAAATTTATTTTAATTTTATTTTGTTTATTTTGTTATGTTTTCTGATGTGCCTGAACCACAGACTAACACGGCTATTATTCTAAAAATGGTGATGTAAAAAGCAGCTTCTGCTGCTCTTAACAACAGAATTGTGAGGCTGAATATAAAATCTAATATTAATGTACAGTTGTATCTCGCTTAAAGAGCATAATGTGTTCCACAGGATTGCTCTTTAAGCGAGTTTGCTCTTTATGCAAAACACCATTGTAAGTGACCAATTGTGACTTCTGGCGGGGGGGATTGCAAACCCCGATTTATTTGTTAAGCGAGTTTTTTATTGGTTTTATTTGTTAAGCGAAGCTCTTTAAGCGAGTTAGTCTCTAAACTAGCCACTCTTTATGCTAGGTTTGAATGTAGATGAAACTTGGGGAGAGCTTAAGAAGACAATAAAGGAAACAGCACTTGATCTACTACTAGGCTTACAAAACTTAGAGATGAAAAAGGCATGGATGATTAATTAGATCCTTGAATTAAAATGGAGCAATGGAGAAATAATAAGAATGATGGCTTATAGAAACATCCAAAGAACTATTAGGAGAAAACTAAGAGAAGCAAAGGAATTATGGATAAATGAAAAGTGCAAGGAGATAGAAGAACTTGAAAGTAAGAATGATAGTTCCAATCTGTATAACAGAGTGAAGGAAGTAGCACACACCACTCACAAATTAAAAATAGCAAAACTAGTTGTTAATGACAACAAGCTCATTGTAGAAAAGAACAAACAAGCAGAAGTGTGGAGGAATTATGTTACAGATCTTTTCACAGACAATTGATCATGAATCTTCTGTCTTTTCACCCATTTTCTAACTATGAAGAGTGACAGGAGAACCAACCAAGCACAAATACAATTTTTTTTTTCTAAATTTCTCTGAACATGTGTCTTGGATCTCCTTATTGTCTTCAGAGGTTTACTATTTTATTAAGGGGTTTCCTTGCTGTTCAAGCTGGGTTCCATGGCATTCTCTCTTTTGGCCACAGCTGGTGTTGGCATGCAAACCAAATTCTTCTGTGACAAAGAGTCTGGAAGGAATGCTTTACAGTAAACAATTTTCTGCAGAAATGTTACTTTGGAAGGATAATGAGGGCATAATGATGTTCAATTTAAGTCATGACCTGTAAAATCATTACATTTTTCCACATAACAAATAATATTTACTTTTTGTTATTTATCACTTTTGGAGAGGGGCATTAAAAATGCTTCCTGGGAGCATTATAAGGATGCCTTCCCAAAAAGAAAAAAATGTCAGGCCAGTTTTGTTCTTGTCTAGTTGTTGTTGGGGTTTTTTTAAGGAATGAACAACATGATGTGTTGAAATTTTAAGTTCTAAAGTTAATATGAAAATAATATTTTGAAACTTTTAAATAAATTACATACAATTTTAAAAAAGTAACTTGCCACATGACATTGCCCAAGTCTTTAAGAGCCTTTTTGAAGATTGTGGCATTTTTGAACCACAATCCAGCTTACCCTGTTAACCGCAACCTTGTGCTGCCATCTAATATTGCTCACACTAGGTCAGGCAAAAGGAACTGCAGAATGAACTCGCCAAAGTGTGCCTTCATTTTGGCAGTTTCACATCTGGTCTGGACATGGAAGAAGAAGAAGCCCAAGTCCCTTGCATAATTTTGTGTGGATACTAGCGCTCCTATAAATTGACACATGGTGAACACACAGTGCCCCCTAGTGAATTGGGTTCACACGTTTTATTCTGTTTGGCCGGGGGACTGGGAAACACACTTTGGAAAGGGCAGAAGAAGCCTAATAGTTGGGGCTTCAGTCAGTAAAAATAATAATCTAGGAATGCACATTTTATACTAGAAAGAACATGTTTAAATTTTGCTGCATTTTACCATTCCCTAACAATATTTACATGAACTTAAAATGGAAGTTACACAGGCCAAAAACTATATGTTTTGTTATGTTCTGAGTTACCTGAAAACTGGGTGCAGAATGTGGATGAAATAAGAGGTAATGTTCATTTCTTGTGTCTACCAAGACAGAAGCCAAAGGATATAAACAGATTTCTTTGCCATTCGATGGATGATCCACATCATATTATCATAAATCCTGAACCATTGAAATCAAGGAATCATTTTGGGTTTCTGCAAAAATAGCTGAGTCCCTAGAGTCACATGAAATATTTGCAACCAAATCTAAGATGACATAAAACCCACACAACTCAATTGGTTTGAGGTTTCATTTCAACTCAGGCTTTTAGATCACCCTCATCAAAAGATACTTTTGGGTTCATGAACCTTTCAGTCAAATCTTGGCCTAGTTTCAAACTAGCCTTGCTCTGATTTACAGTTTTGCCTTGGAATAATGTGCCATTCGTAGCTTTGGTTCATTGTGATGCAAAACGTGTCCATTTCAGCTGTGTTTAACTTTGAGATTGAGAGGGCCCAGAAGGTTAAACCCGATACTCAGTGCTGAATGCATGAATAGGGTGGCATAAGAAACAGTACTGATTAAAAACTAAATAAAATAGATGTATGCAAGCTGAGAAGGTTTGATGCTCAGTTTTGCATTGTAGACTATAAACCAATCAAGAACTATAATCAAAGAGCCCCAAATCACATCTTTACATGAGCATTGGCCTAAATTTTCTACCTAACCAATCCATGATTGAAAAGTGGGCAAGAACTCAACTACAACTTATTTTTGCCAAAGGATCACTTAGGATCCATTGTATCAGCCGTTTGTTGAAATGTGAAAAAACCTATTAATATTATAAAGCTATTTGAACATGGAAAATGTCCCCATAACAAATTTAGATAAAGATATCTTTCTTCTCCCTTAGGTATGCTAGCAGCTTGGTTAACGTTAAGACTTGGTTCCACAAGTCTTAACATTATCCATTTTTTAATGTTGTGCGATACATTGATCACACAAAATAAAACCCTGTTCCCAGGGGGTCCATTTGGTTTGCTTGCAGAGGGAATGCGCGTTCCCTCTCCAAGCAAAGGGTGATCACTTGCTGGGTGCAGCAGCGGTATGCTTGGAAAGCCAACCGGGGACTCCCCAGTCAGCTTCCCAACACGCTGCTGCTATGAAGCATGCAGCGGCAGCGTGGCTGGGAAACCAACCAGGGACTCCCCAGTCAGCTTCCCAAACACACAGCCACTGGTCGCTTCATAACAGCAGTGTGTTGGGAAGCCGAACAGGACTCGCCCAGTCAGCTTCCCAGCCATGCCATTCATCCTGCCCACCCTGTTGTTTCAGCAGGGGAGGCAGGGCAAATCTCTCTCGCCTTTGCCTTTTGCCTTTGGGTTGCGGGGGAGCATGGGCTCCGGTTCAGACCCCAACCCAAAAGGCAAAGGCAGAGAGATTCACCTTGCCTCCCCTGCTGAAAAAACAGGGTGGGCAACATGAATCCCTCGCTATTAGGTTTCCAAGCCTTTCTCCAGCCAAAGGTAAAACCTAACAGTGAGGGACTCATTGCCTTTTGCCTTTGGGTTGGGGGTTGAACCACGCCTGGTCTTTCCCCCAATCCAAGCGGCAGCCCTGAAGGCTTTGGGGCAGAGATCAACGTTGGGGAATTTGATGCAAACATTTGCATCTCACAATGTTATCTTAACGTTGCAAATGTTTGCCTCAAATTCTTAAATATTCAAAGTAGAGAGTTGTAGCATAATTTATTTTAAAATATTGTATTTAATGTACTATGCTGTAAAGAATAACTTCAGTCTGACCTTGTAGTCCTTCAGATCCATTGGTGGAACACATAATAACCCAAATTTGAAAACCCTATCATTAACGGCAACTCACGTTCCCTGAGCTCCTTGGAGCTTTGGGTTAACTAAACATTTAGCATATGTTCATTTTGAAATGCTCAAAGACCCCCTTGAATTTATCTCTCCCTCACTGTTTATTACATGCCACTGTTTGTGTGTGTGTGGGGGGGGGAGCTACCCACATATCTCCATATTGAAATCACAGCTGGTATATGTCTTTGTGGTAGACCAACTCAACTTTTAATGCAACACAGAACATTCTTATTTATTTATCTATTTATTTATTTATTTATTTATTTATTTATTTATTTATTTATTTATTTATTTACACCCTGCCCAGAGTAGATATTCCTACTCTGGGCAGCTAACAACAGAAAATGTACACATTAAAAGCAGTCATACATTTCTAAAAATACATATAAATATACCAGGAACAGAAAACCTATTGGCGATGGAGATAGATTTTTTTAAAAAAAACCTAACACCCAGCTGTTGGCAATATCTTTAAAAGCCTCTTTAAAAAGAAATTGTTTTAGCTGTTTTTTAAAATATAAGCATTGTTGGAATCTGGCATAGCTCAACTGGAAGAAAGTTCCACAAAGTTGGTGCTGCCACCGAACGTATTGATTAATTACAAATAAAGGTTGTCTGTTCCATCACTGCAAACAACTTCCAAAGTCTCTTTCTGTTCTCATTAAAACTACACTATGTGGTATTGATAGTGTGGACAAGTAACTGAGGACACACGTCTCTCTCATTTACCTACTCTGCAGCCTCACTTCACGTAGCTCAATGCATCTCTACTCATTCCAATTTCTTTGTCTCATTGTGATGGCTTTCTACCCAGGACTTAGCTGGTCCAAGGTGAACTAAGCACTATTGAGTGGAAAAATATATAGTGATTTACATCATCATTTCAAGATATAAGGGTCAAAGAGCACTAGCTGCCATTAGCCACACTCTAAGACCATTAAAAGCAGTTCAGGAAGCCATGTCAGAAAGATAAATAAAGCTACAGAGGGTAATGTATGTGCTTGCTTGTCAGCAAATTGTTTTGATTGCTTGTTCTTCAAAGGGATAAAGTTATTCCACTGAGAACAGAAAACAGCTAAGTAGAAACAATACTTTTTATAGCCTATTTCCCTCTGTTTTACAATATCAGTGCATTTTGCTTTAGTTAAGAATTTAATATTAAGAGTGCATATAATTTGACAAAGATTCATTAAGCCTCATTCTATCTGCCTTTGCTGTTCAGTTAATATAAGCTTTGGTTTCACTTCCACGCTCATACCTTATCTCACTGCTAGAAGCTGTATTAACTGTTTCTTGAACACGTAAGTACGAGAACCTCAATACAAGTTCAGCGTATTAAAACATTTGAAATGTTCTTTCTTAAAGAACATTCTTTAAGAACATTTACATTCTTTTTTCTGTTGTTTCATTCTCTGTCACTAATATAAGCAATAAGTAAATAATTAGCAATGACATATATTCATGTTAAATAAGTGTTAAGGAGGAGTGTTTCTTATGTAATGTTTATTGTCTCACAATATTGTAAGGAGGTGCATATCCATTAATGCTTTTTGCAAAGATGCTGGGAACCCAAAGTGTCAATTGTTCATTTTTCCTTTGGGAACTTTGAATTGTCAAAAGAACCTAGCTTCTTATGACCAAAGAACAATGTCTTCTGTGCATTTTGCACAGGGGGCATTTTTCCAATCTTGGGCCCATTGAGTGGGGGGCCTAGCAAAATGCTCTCTCACAAAAACAAAAACTAAGTATTGGTTAAATAGCAATGTAATATATTGCTGTTCCCAAAGTCACTGATTTCTGCAGATCAGAGATTGATGACGATGACGATGACGATGACGAAGACGAAGATGAAGATGATGATGTGCTGGAATTACTACTGTTTTACTCTTACTAGTATCATTAATACTGCAACTACAGCTATTCCCGTTGGTATTACAAATATTGACTTGCTTTTTCTTAGATGTGCATTGAAGGAAGAAAGCAGCAAAATTGTTAAATTGCAAATTTGAGTATATATTCTTCCTAATAATATTTGGCTGGCAATTTGGCAAAGAGCTGGAGGTAAGATTTTCTAATCCATTAGAGATGACAGACGGATGCATTCATTTTCTCTTATCTGGCAGCAGCTATGCATATTGTCTGACAGTTTCTTGGAGAAGAAAAGGAAAACTATTTTAAAAATAATTAATATCCTGCTTTCTTTCTTCAGACATCTTAGATGTTAATAAACCCTACAACATCCAGAAGCAATTAGAAATGTTCAAATGATTCTCGGATTGTGCTCTTTGGGTTGTTAACAAAAAGGATTAGTAGTTCTAGAGAAAGATGAAAGATACGATGACCTAGAATGAACAAAACACATTTTGTTCTGTGACTGATAGTTCAATGGTTTGCATATCTGGCTGTGTAGCTAGAGCAGGGGTTCCCAACCTTTTCAAGCCGGGGCCAGGGACAGAACAATAAGGTCTTCTTCTCCTGATCAGGAATTTGAGGAGGGGATTAGGACGTTTGATTTTCTCATTGCTCGGCAAGTCAGAGCACCTGACTGGCTTGTTGGAAAAGGAGTAACCTGAGTGGTGTTGGGCAAACTACATGATCACAGACTATCCCTAGAACCGTGATGGCGAACCTTGGCACTCCAGATGTTCTTGGACTACAATTCCCAGAAGCCCAAGCCCCCATGAATCCGCACAAATGGGTTTACTTAGATTCATCTGGTCCGTGCCACCCTGGTTGCTCCTGCAAGCGGAAGTAAAACGTGCCCATTCGTGCAGATTCATGGGGACTTGAGATTCTGAGAATTGAAATCCAAGAATATCTGGAGTGCCAAGGTTCCCCATCACAGCCCTAGAAGAAGGAAATAGTAAACATCTACTGAGTATACATCTAGAAAATCTTGAAAACAATCACCAAAAGTCAGAACTGATTTGACGGTACATGATGATGATGATTCCTCACCATGATCCTTCTGCGCCTGCCTGGAAAATTGTTTATTTCAAGCATAAGAAGTTGGAAACCTCCACACAATCATCAGATGTTACATCCTAAATATGCTTTTCTTTTTTGCAAAGCTATATATAACTTTGGTGAAGTAGTGCTTTTGTATTTCCCATAAACATTTCAGAAGAAGGCACACTTCTTTCAATTGCTTTGGAAAGACTGGAAATTAATACAAGGGAACTGAAATCTGTTAGTGGACCATACTGGCAGGCATATGGCTATGATGGTTTAATATTTGAAAACAAAACAGGCCACCTCATTCTAACACTGCTCTCTTTTCTCTAATGATATGGTTATTCTGCAGATCTTCTTACTGTCTAATAGAACATCTCTCTTTCTCCTCATTAGCTTTGGCTGATCATGCACTTACTGCACATTTTGTATTATTAGCTCAGCTGTTTGAGAGAACAAGTGACCTATTGTTATTTTCATAGTGGTTAATTTGAAGTTTGGTTGGGTATTGGCTGTTAACCTAATTGAAAGCATCTGCCAGTGAGTTATTTCGTAGCTTTCCTGTCCATCAGTGGCCTTTTTGTCTCCTTCGTTTGACTGCCTGGTTTCAGTTTACCCAAGGCAAGTGAGATCATAAGCTAAGGCCAAGGTCATGCAAAAGTCAAGAGCAGGAAACAAGAAGGATCAAGAGCGGAAGAGGAAAACCACAATTAAAGCAGAAGTCACGCTCAGAATTAGATGAAGCAGGAAAATGCATAGGGAAGGAAGACAGAGGAGGGAAATGGAAATAATATTAACTAGCAAGAGAGGGGAATCTCCCCCCCCCCAGTTGGGGGGTCTAAAAGAGGCCCCTCCCATTGTTACATACCTCCCTGATGACAGATTAAATATAATGTGGGATTCTAATCAGGGAAGGACATGTAAAAGGACTTTTTCTGTACAGAGAAAGGTTTTGGATTCCACCTTTTTTTCTTGTCCTTGTCCTTGTCCTTGTCCTTGTCCTTGTCCTTGTCCTTGTCCTTGTCCTTGTCCTTGTCCTTGTCCTTGTTGTTAGACTTGTATGCCACTCTCCTTGCCGAAGCAACTCAGAGCTGCTAACACAAGAAGAGCAACATATATTACAATAAATCAGCTATAAATACAACATACTATAAATAGTACAACAAATACAATAGAGTAAATGCAGGCAACAAATCTTACATGAAAATAAAAATACAATTTAGTCAAGAAAATACCGTACAGTCGGGAGACTCTTTATCTCTTCCCAGCAGAGAGTGGATGGCTGTGGAACAGCTGTGGCAGCGGCGGCAGCCAGTGAGCCAGTCCACGCAGCTGTGCCTCATTATTCTTCTTCTTCTTCTTCTTCTTCTTCTTCTTCTTCTTCTTCTTCTTCTTCTTCTTCTTCTTCTTCTTCTTCTTCTTCTTCCGTATCCGAATATAGGCAATCATCATGGCAATCAGCCATGAAGACTGTCCTCAGAATATAATGCAGTGGCCGTTCATCCGCCTTCCACATAACATATGAAAAACAATGCTATATGGAGATTTCTTCAACCAATTGTATTTATTAAAAATTTCTTGAAACATAATACAACATCTGACTTTAAAGAATCATGAAATTAAAATAGTCCCAGTATTGTTCTGGCCTTTGAAAAGGTGATCCATGTTGTTGTTGTCGTTGTTAAACTTGTATGCCACCCCATTTGCAAAGCAACTCTGGGAGGCTAACAAAGAACCAAAATATACATTTACAATTGTACCACATTATCATAATATAAAAACATTTCAACATATCATCATCACAAATCATTACAAATCACAGTATCAAAAATATCAGTATCACAATATCAAAAGCATTACAAAAACAGAAGGGGGGGGAACCTCATTTGAGAAGTCCCACAGAAAGTCCGACAGCAACAGAAACAACAAAAACAGCAACAAGAACAAAGTCAAAAGCCACTGTTCTTGTCCTCCTTTTCTCTTTTCTCCCCCCGCCCCCGGCCAAAAAAAAAAGGCAGGATGGTTTGGCAGGCCTTTGGGTGATATGTGAAGTGTTGACTGTAGCTAGCTAGCGCCAGCAGACAAGACCCTGGGAGAACCCGTGGATTAGCTTGTTTACAGCTTGCATTCTCTTTTATGTCATCTGGTCCCTGTTGTAAAATATTCTCAGAAGCAATGCATATGAGAATGCGTCCCTCTCCATCTGATCAAGGGGCCACTGCCTGGCCCTGCTGGATGACTTGAGCGGGGAATATCAGTGCTGGTATGTTTACTCCAATGACTCTGTTGCTGGCAAAACCAACCATTCATATGTCCCCTACAGAAATGGTTGCCCTTAATATCAGTGAGTAACTCACCTCTTTACAAAGCACTAAGTCTGAATCTGGCACTGGGCACAACCTCAGAGAAGGGATCCTTTACCCCAGAAGCCCTTTCCAGATTGCAAGGATGCCACAACTACGTCTTATTAGCATTTGTGTGGTTATATTTCTGTGGCATCTATTTTCAATAGCCATGGCACAATAGTACATGACTGCCTAAACAGATGAGCTGGTTCTACGAAAATTAGCCACGTCTACTCTTTCTTCCCTCCATTTCCACATTCAGAGCCAGTTCTGTGCAGTTATTTGCTTTTCTAAAAACAAAGGAAACCCCATAATACGTTTCAATGTATTTTTCAAGTGGACACATTAACTGAAGCATACATGAACACATTTTAGAAAATTACACAGTGCTTTTCCCTGCATTTTTCAAAGGTATGCACATTGCCATGTGTCAGACTGTGTTAAATCCAGGTACTATGAAGTCAGGTAAAGCTGTTATTTAAAAAAAAAAGCCAACTGAATGGAGTGAATTTCTGACACATTGCTGGATGGTCTTCTTGGAGCAAGACAGAAATATGAATGTGTTTCTTTCAAACAAATAAATGAAAACTTCCTAACTATAGTCATTCTCACAGAAGGAAAGCAGACATCCTCTCAAGAATGTTTTATTTGTAAACAGAAGATTTGTAAAACATTGCTCCAATGTATATGTGCATATAGGGAACGTAATAACCTTGCTTGGGAGCCAAACAAACAGAGGAAAAGAAACTGGATGGGCTTTGAAGAGCAAACTGTACAGCATGTAGTAGAGATGGGTAATACATGCATAAAACTCTCTAGTTCTACCTACCTATATCAATATCAATATCTAGATACAGTACAGTCAAAACCCGCAAAAAGAGCATCTCGCTTAAAGAGTAACTCGCTTAAAGAGCAGAATTTTCTCTGAATCTTCGCTTCGCTTAACAAGTAAAACCAACCAAAAACTCACTTAACAAATAAATTGGGGTTCGCAATCCCCCCACACACACAATTGGTCACTTACAGTGGTGTTTCACTTACAGAGCAAACTCGCTTAAAGAGCAATTCTGTGGAACGCATTATGCTCTTTAAGCGAGGTATAACTGTATAGATATAGATCTATTTCTAGATTTAGATCTAGATCTATCTAAGTTTATATAGAGAAAAGTTTAAAAGAAAAAATTCAGTCGTGGTGTAGAATATGTTTTATTTATTTATTTATTTATTTATTTAATCAGATTTCTATGCCACCCTCCTCAAAGAGACCCAGGACGGCTAGCAAAAGTTTAAAAAGAGACATAAAACACAATATAAAATCCAGTTTAAAATTAATATTAAAATATTAAAACTAAGCAAAGTTAAAAGATTTAAAAAACCATACATTGAGAGAGGGAGGAGTCAGATGAGCGAACAAGCTGACGCAACTGTCTGACCCAAACCCTATACCTGTCCCGCCAGCAAGGTCTTAACCCCCTTCCTAAAGGGCAGCAACTCCAACTGGAGACATAGCTCAAGGAGACAAGGGCCTTATCCTCTCCCATGAGAACAGCGTCCACAGCTCTTCCACACTTTCTAACTCAAATTGTGAATCACAGCTCCTTCCTAGGATTTCACCACCCCATTGGGCTGAACCAAATCGTACATAAGTATTACACATGGGCCAAGGGATGCCTGGGACTTTCCCAAGAGTTTCTGCTGCCAAACATCAGTGGTGCGGTGGCAAAACCACATGTCTGAAGAAATTGTGATTGATTATTTTCTAAAACAATGGTTGGCAGCAGGAGACTGCATGCAGTTATCCCACACACATCCCTACATAGTTTCTCCCATAGCTACATATATACTTCTTTGCTTCTTTATTCTCCCAGGCACCTTCAAACTCTACAATGGTTCCCACACACACAAATGTCCATCCAGAATGACAACTATATCAAAATAATACAAACATCTCAGGATTGTTGCATCTGAAAGTAGATAGGCAAGTCTGGCCAGGTTATCCTGCTATGGTAATAGAGTAGACCAGGAGTTCTCAACCTTTTAAAGCTGGGGGCTGGGTCACACTCTCTCAGACAGCTTCAGGGGCCAGACAGCCATTTTGCCCTTCCTCCAACACATGGCACTTCCTGGTGTGGTGGAGGCAGTGGAGGTTGAGAATCCCTGGAGTAGATCATACTGCCAGTGACTCACTGCCAAGTGTCAGGTGGTGGTTAACTAACCTGACAACTCTGAGGACTAACAGCCCTGTCTGCCAAAGTTCACAGGGAAGGCTGATGGTCCCCAAGTGGATTAAATTCCACTTGAATCCATCTTGATCGAGGGCAGCAGCTTCATCAATACTGGGGCTGATGACAACTTTGTGTGAAAAAAGGGCCCTGGACCAGAAAATGACATGCAGAACTAGATCAGTGGTATGGGTGTCGTGCTGCGATGCAGAAGGCAGATGAAAGGCCACTGCATTATATTCTCAGGACGGTCTTCATGGCTGATCATCATGAGGACCACCAATATTCTGATACAGCAGAACAGGAAGAAAAAGAAAGGAGATAGCAGCCCTATTCATTATTTTTAAAGAAAATTATACCAACAAAGAAGAAAGGGTAGAGTGTTTACCCTGCTAGCAATATCATCACTACTTTTGCTTGCTTACTATGTATAAAAAGTGATGGGTCTGAAGTCAAGAGGGTTTCCCCTCTAGAGTGACATGGGTCGGTGTCCCCTCCCTGCATGATGATACACGGTAAAGGTAAAGGTCACCCTTGCTCAAAAGCCAGTCGTATCCAACTCTAGGGTTCAGTACTCATCTCTATTTATAGCCAAAGAGCCATTGCTGTCTGTGTCTATAGACGTTTCCATGGACATGTGGCAGGCAATGCCTCAACACCGGAGTGCACGGAGCGCTGTTTACCTTCCCACCAAAGTGGTACCTATTTATCTACTTGCAATTTCTTGCTTTCAAATTGCTAGGTTGGCAGGAGCTGGGACAGACATGGGAGCTCACTCAATTGTGCAGTACTTGGGAATCGAACTCCAACCTTCCAGTTGTTTGTTGAGTTCAGCATCTTAACCTCTTGAGCCACCACAGTCCCCATGATGACACAAACCATGACTCAATAAGACTAACATTTCCTGCATCTAGAATCATTTCAGTCTTATTTCATTTTTTATTTGGTGTTGAGACAAATTTTTGTTATAGTGGTACATGATATAAAGAGAGCAAGCATAGATTGTGAATTCGAGCTCAACGATTGGTATAAAGAACTATGGAACATTGTGATGAACAACAGACTGACATATGAATTAAATATTTTGAAACATGTGAATTAAATACTTTGGAAATTCAAAATACTGTGAATTAAATATTTTGAAACTGAGAAGTTATGCTGAAACTGTGAAATTATGCTGAAAATTTTTTGAAACTGAGAAATTATGCTGATTCTTCTTCTTTCATGACTAGGTAAGACTTTAAACTGCCACAATAAAGTCACCTTTTGGTGAATTCATTCCATAGTTCCTTTCGCCTGACGCAGCATGAGAAAGATTAGCTGGCACAAGGTTGCTGTTGCCTGGGGTATACCCAATTGTGGGTTCAAAATGTCACAACCTTCTAGGAGACTCTTTCTGTGTACCTCATTATGCTGATGATCGTAAGCAAAACAATGAAACTCTACCTGTTTCTTTTCCGAATCTCATTTTGCATATGAAGGTCCTGTACTTTTAGCTGAAAGAAGAGAGTGTATTTGATAATTAAATATTGATAATTGCAGCTGAGATGGTCCTTAAGATTATTTTAATATGGTTCCACAGTAAACATTCTTGTATCTCCCAAGCTTACCTGCCTATTTTTCTAAAATTAACTTTGGATTCTTTTAATGCAGGGGTGCGTAAACTATGGCCTGTGGGCCGGTTCCGGCCCCGGGTGGCCTATGCCACCCTTGTCGTTCATGGAAGCAGAAGTAGAATATGCCCATACGGGCCATAGTTCGGGCATCCCTAGTTTAAGCAGAGAAAATGACAGCTTAAAATATCTCATTCTGCTGCAAAACAGATTGCAAGACACGTTTTACTTCTGCTTCCAGTGGGAGGAACCACATGACCGGCCCGCTGAACCACGTGAAAAGTTGTGGTCTGAAAAGTTTGAGCACCCCTGTTTTAAGTTTTCATGACAGTGATCTGAGGGGGAAGGGTTGCAGCTTGAGGGGTTTTAATTATTGGTCAAAACTCAACATGATGTTCCTAATTTTAAAACTAACTTTAGAAGAGATTTGGGAGAAGAAATGGTTTAACTTTCTTTGGAGCGGGCAATCTTTGGAAGTAAAAACAAAACTTTCAACACAGGAAACAGTGACTGGAAAAACTGTCGGCAACCATAACTTCTCTTCCCCCCCCCCTTTTTTTTTTTTTAGTCATATTTCGTATTTGAACAAAGCGGGGAGGCCTCAAAAAGTACATGCAGAATTATATTTTGTCAGACATATTGAAAAAGCAGTATTGAGGAAAATATTTTCAAATGTCTAAAAAGTGCACGTTAAGAGAATGAAGACTGAGTACAGATGTAGACTGCCTGGAAATGTTAATGTTCGTACAGTAACTTGTCTGCACTGCCATCTGGTGGTTAACTGTCAAACATTACAGGTAAAGGTCACGCTTGCTCAAAAGCCAGTTGTATCCAACTCTAGGGTTCAGTACTCATCTCTGTTTATGTCCGAAGAGCCAGCGCTGTCTGCATTTGCAGACGTTACTGCAGTGGTTCAAGTAGTTAAGGTGCTGACTGACAGGCGGAAGGTCAGCAGTTCAAAACCCGAGTACTCCATGACAGAATGAGTCCCTGTCTCTGTCCCAGCTCCTGCCAACCTAGCAGTTCAAAAGCAAGTCAAACATTACCCATACCTAATTATGTTTTGGGTGTCTTCAAATGAAATATCAGAAAGGTTGAGAGAAATCTGTTTTACATCACATAATTGATTCTACTTTTTAGCTCGAAGCAACAAATATGACACTGCCACCTTTCTGCTGTACAACCTTAACACAAATTGGAAAACAAGGAAAGTGGAAAACAAGGATCGTTCTGCACCTCTTCCAAAAACCATTATGGTTTTATAATGACTAGTTTTAGTTGAACCAGTTCAATGAGTAGGAAATCCAGTGGAGATGAACTTTCAATGGAGATAATGAAATTAGACCTCATTTTCCATTTGTCCCAAGCCTGACAAAATAAATGGCTGCTTTTAGATGCTGGGGTGGACTGATCAATCTAGTTCATGTCTGTTCATTTACAAGACCCATGGATTCTATTTCTGCGTCATTTTACTAATAGGGAGTGTATCCTGAGAAAGCTTTATATTTAGATGTATATTTTTTAACATAAATTTGAATGTATCATCCTCACAAATTGCTTTCATGAAATCTTTGAATCACAAAGTGTGGGTTTTGTATGCATTTTAAAATGTATTTTGTTTTTTCTTCTTTTCTCACCATACAGGCATATTATTATTACAGTAATACCTAGGATAATGACTGCATCGTATAACGCTAAAATCGGATAACGATGCAAAATTTTTAAATAAAATTTGCATTGGATAACGATCTGTTAGCGTTATCTGAGGCATTCGTTCGTAGCAGCAGGGTGGTGGCTGGAAAGCTGAATGGGGTTCTCTGTTCGGCTTCCCAGCCACCCTGCAGCTGCGGAGGCAGGGGTGGGGTGGCTGGAAAGCTGACGGGAGCTCCCCCATCGGCTTCCCCAGCCATCCCGTAGATGTGGATCAAGTCCCCCCCCCAAAAAAAACCAGCCAGCAGGGGGGCAGAGAGCCCAAAATGGGTGGGGAAAAAACATCATTTTTCCCCACCCATTTTGGGCTCTCTGGGCTGCCTGCCAGCTCCGGGGAAGTCGGGGGACTCGATCCAAGCTATTTCTGAAGTTTCCCTACCTCCCTGGAGGCTGCAGCAAGCCAAAACGTTGCTGCACTGGCCAGGGATGTGGGGAAACTCCAGAAACAGCTTGTATCAGGTCTCCTGACCTCCCTGGAGCCGGGGGGGGGGGTCAGAGAGCCCAAAATGGGTGGGGGGAAAAACAGATGTGGGGTTTTTTTTACCCATTTTGGGCTCTCTGACCCCTCTGCCAGCTCCTGGGAGGTCAGGGGACCCAATCCACGCTATTTTGGAAGTTCTGCCACCTCCCTGGAGGCTGCAGCAAGCCAAAACGTTGGGATTCGAATCCCGACATTTTGGCTTTCTGCAGCCTCCAGGGGAACAGGGCTTTTTTTTTAATGTTGTGCGATCAATGCATTGCACAATGTTAAAAACCGAATAACAACGAGACTTGTGGAACCAAGTCTCATCGTTATCCGAGGTACTAGTGTACCTTTATTCCCACAGCTACACAGAAAATATAATTAAAGGATTGAGTAATGTAATTCACAACATCAGAGACTTGCCCAACTACCCATCTTCCAATGAATATTTATGGATTTATTACATTTTTATCCCACCCAATGGGCTGCAGTGACTTAGTAGTTAAGAAGCTCACCTTGTTAGCTGGAAGGCTGGCAAGTCAGAAGTTTGAGACCCAAGTACTGCATGATGGTTTGAGTGCCTGCCTCTGTCCTAGCTCCTGCCAACCTAGCAATTCAAAAGCAAGAAATTGCAAGTAGATAAATAGGGACCTATTCGGTGGGAAAAGATCTTGGGGACATGAAAGGAGCCTCATTTGGGTGTCCCCTGAGCGGCGCTCCTCCAGCAAAACTCCTTTCAACCCAGAATAATTTCTGACACATAATTATTATTATCCCACCCATCGGGGATATCTTCCCACTCTGCCCATCTTACAAAATATTAATGGAATCCTGTTGGGGGATTTCTGGGGATGTCATTAGCTATGCCTACACTGTCAACATTTAAAGAAATTAAACGTTTCTCAGCCCCCTCTCCACAGCAGGTCCCAGGGTTCCATTTTACAAAACCTTCAGGAGTCACAAGATGGGATAGAAGACGTTTTAAATCCAGAAAATGCCTGACAATAAAGTAAAATTAAAATAAAAATAGAATTGTTGTTGTTGCTGCTGCTTAAAAAACAGAGCTATAACAGTGACTACTTTGGAGAAGATGGCTTGTTGCTATAATTCTGGCACTACCATATGCTTGCTCTGACATGAGCACCCACTGGCAATATGAGAAGTAGAGTCTTTGGTGATGCAGCCAACATTAGTGGTTCTCAACTAGATGCCAGGATACACAGAAAGAGCCTTCTCAAAGATTGTGGTATTTTTGAACCACAATCAGGCATACCCTGGTAACAATCTTGTGTTGCCAGCTAATCTTTCTCACAGTAGATCAGGTGAAAGGAACTGCAGAATGAACTCACCAAAAGGTGCCTTCATTTTGGCAGTTTCATGTCTGGCCCAGACATGGAAGAACCACATGCTACTTACTGGGAGTATATGACACTCCCCATGCTGGCCAATCAAAAGGCTGGTTGGCTTGTAGGGGTGGGGCTCTGATTGAGAAGAGTCGGTAAGCTTTTGTGTAGACTGGCTTGCTTTTGTTCTACCTGGCCAACTTTCTGCTCATTCGCTAACTCCTTCTGGGAGTGGGACATGGTACAATAATTTTAACTACAGTGGAACCCCGACATACAAATGGTTTGACTTACAAAAAATTCAACATACAAATAGAAATCCTGGCTAAAAAAAATCAAAATACAAATTTTCAATAGGAAAAATTCAACATACAAAAAAGTAAGGTGACATCTAGTGGCCTCTTCTGGTAATGCAATGTGTTTTTGACATACAACTTTTTTGACATACAAATAACCTTGTGGAACGGGGGGGGGGGGTGTAAATCATATGTAGAGTTTTACTGTATTTTGAAAAGTAACTTTCCAAACTCTGATTTATCCCTGTAAAAGACAACGTGTAAATTGCAAAGATTTGACTTTCAGCAAGCCACAAATGGGTTTACCAATGTCTGACTTTATATTACACTCCTGTATCTTTAATAACTATTTGCTTGAGAAATGTTCAACACATGAGTTCTCTTTTGTTACTTTTGTCTCTAGAACTGCTTGAATGAATTCTTGCTGGAGCTTTTTTAGGTCAAGGGTCAGTCTCAGAACGTGGTTGGCAAGCCTCTGCTGAAGAAACAACAAGTGGTACAAAGGTTCCATGGGTGATGTTTCTTATTTGTTTCAGACATACAGAGCATTGCTCAGTGTTACAATAATTAAATGATAAGAGTGCATGAGGGAGTAGATGCTGAAAGAGTTTCTTATATTATCCTTAGCTAATGCCTTGTATCCATGTCTGCAAACTGCAGGCCACCCATTGTGAAAATTCACCTGGGATTTGAACATGAGCATTGGTCAGAGGGTTAGACTTGATAGCTTCATTGGGCAGTTCCAAATCAATTATTCTATGTATTCACTTACAACCACCAATCTTCTGATTCACCAGTTCACCAAATTATGTCACAGTAGTATGTGCACCCCAATGTCCCAGAATGAAAGGAGGTTCCAGAGGAAGTGCTATTTGTCTTTGTTTTCCTTTGGAGCCAAGAACTTTGGGAAGTTCTTCTGTTTTGTGATGCTTAGTTTAATTGAAATGTGCAGCAGAGCAGAATTAGAGACAAACAGCAGGCACTGCTACAAGGGAGCAGATCCGTCTTTGTCCCAGCTCTTGGGGACATGAAAGGAGCCTCATTCAGGCATCCCGAGTGGAGTTTCTCCTGCAAAAATCCTTTCAACCCAGAATAATTTCTGACATGAAATTATTATTATGGGAGTGGTCTTACTTAAACCAACTCTTCTGTCTGCTGAGGAAGCACTTCAGTCTTGCCTGGAAAAGTGGTAGCCTGGATTAAAAAGGTCCAGCTTGGGCACGGAATAGGGACAAGTTGGAGTACATTACCCTGTACATGGCGTGATTGCCAGGAAAGAGATCCCAGTGGATCACTCCACTAGCAATCCAAAGTGCAATTCATCTCCTCATGTGATCACACCCTCTGTTATCTTCAAAGGCAGCTCTATACAGAATGTATTCCAGTAGTAAAGGATGACAGTTACACAAGCAGAAATTAGCATAGTAAGGGGCAACCTACGCAAAAAGACTATGTGCAGAAGTGAGAAGATTGACCTGGCAACAACTCAAATTATTTTATTTTATTTGCAAAAGAAAAAACCCATCAAATAGGGTAACAGACTCTTGTATTCCTCACTGGTATGAACTCCATTTTGCCTTAGATGGATGATAAAGCTGTTCATTTCCATTTACTTGACTATAGTTTCTAAGCCCTGAATCAGGGCAAATACATGTGCTTTTAGATGCTTGGTGAAGGAACTCAGGAGCAGTATGCCATCACCTTTATGATGAACAACCAGCTTCCAACATGTGGATGATCTTACCCAATAACTTCATACAGATGTTAAATAGCCTCAGAGAGTAATAATGTTTCCTTCAGTGTCTAACATACATCCAGGGAGTTTAATACTAAACCCACAAGCTCTCACACTCTGCATTGTGATAAATTCCTGTACAATCCTCTACATATCAGTCCAACATTGTTAATTGGAGTTCTGTGACTTCCCCATCAGCCGAGCCATAATTCTATGGGAAAGACCTATGGGATCAACCACATTTCATGTGTACAAAAGGAAAGTAGCTTCCATGGGCTATGAGCCATCTAATGAAGATCATGGTAGACAGAAGTTGATACAAAAAATACAATGCTTTGTTCTCTAGCTCTTCAAATATTTAGAACAGAATTGTTATATATACTATACTATACTATACTATACTATACTATACTATACTATACTATACTATACTATACTATACTATACTATACTATACTATACTATACTATAGTTGTAGTCCTCCTCCAAAGTAACTTTTCTAAGCTCTGCTCCAATGCTGGTTTGTGAATTTACTGAATAAATATGGATTTGAACACAGCTCCAAGCATTTTCAAGCACAAACATCTAATTATTCCTCTATGCCAGAGCCCATCACATCCCCAAAAATCTCATTTGTGCAAATTAAGTTTCCAGAAGAAACAAGATACTGCATCGATTTGGTCTTAATGACAGCTGAGTATTGGTAACATAAGCACAAGAATCATTTATCATTTCAAAATTATTGGCTGGAGCAAGTCAGTGTAAGCAGCTCAGTCCAGTGATTTTAACGTAAACTGGCAAATTAATGGAAACCAAAAATATAAAAAGATAGTGTGGTGCAATGGCTAGAGAGCCAGACTGGGAGATTTACTTTATAATCCCCACTGAAGTGAGAAATTCCTTTTGTGAACTTGGGCCAATTTCTTTCCCTTGGCCTGTTCTCCATGATGTGTTGTGAGGCTAATAGTCAGGCAGATCATTTTTAACTCAATGGGAGGAAAGGGTGGATATAAATTGAACAAATCAATAGCCAATCATTTAAAAATTCCTTGAATTTATGAATGTGGGATAATGCTTCATTATTCATGGACCATAATGCTAGGAAATGGCTTGACAATGCCTTGCAATAATGTACCCAGCACACACACACATAGCCAAAAAAGGATGACAAGCTTTACACAGAAAAAGCACATGGAATGTTGAGAACATTAATTTCAACATCAGGATGGTCTATGGTCCCTTCTTGTGCTCACTATCATTCACAGAAAAACTTCAAGCAGTTAATCAGTCCACATTTCTCCCAAACGTGTGTGTACTGCTACAACACAAGGCTGAAATCCTGTTATTTAGTTTAGAGTAGGGCTATTGAATTAGTGGGGATGTGCTGGATTAACTCCTCAGTCTCATTGATTTAATAGACCAGCTCTAATTGTGCCTTACTGTACTAAAGTGATAACTAGAATACTAGAATGACTTAAGATATAGGTTGTGTGACATGATCAGAAATCTATGTTTTAGTTCTTGTTCTGCCTACAGAGTCGTGAAGCACGTCATTTTGAAAAATTCAGCAAGCTGAGTTTAAAAATGTACATGATTTGAATAACACTATAATATGGGGCAGACCCTAAATGTTCCTGCTGGATGACAAGATTCTGTGAGTTGCACTCATCTGATAAGGTAAATGAGTACACAGACAGACAGATAAATAGATAGATAACATGCACAGGAAAAGAAAGAAGAGGGGTGCACAAAGAAGAGAGAAGGCATTGGGATGACTGTGGGGTTCATGAGATTTTTACTGAGACAAAGACAGATCCAGTGAATAGTAATAAATAAATCTAGGAGTGCAAGGTTGAGAGTATCCACACATACAACTTTGACTGAAACAGAAGAAGGAGAGAAAAAGGAAAGTGCCCTGGAGTGGAACCAAAGCCATTTTTAGTCAAAATGAGGCTGGGGCAGAAGGTTCACTTGAGGGCCTCACGTCTCCTTCTCATAGCACCTTGTGTCAGTATGGTGGGTTTTTTTTCTCATAACACCTTGTAACACTGTTATCTCAGAAAGTAAGTATTGTAAATGTATAATACTTATTTAAAACAGCAAAGACAGTTATTGTTGCTAGTATTAGACATTCCCATTACTTAACACTTGGAGGATTTTTGGCTTTAGGCCTCTGCTGTATCATGGGGGAATGAGTTTTTGTTGTTGCATCCAGAAATTGATGTACCTATTAATAAAACATATATAATGAGGTAAATCTAAGCGATGTCAGGGTATACTCCCTACAACAACGTATTCTTCCCACTTACATCTGGCCTTCATAGAATTTAGATAATAATAATAATTTCATGTCAGAAATTATTCTGGGTTGAAAGGATTTTTGCAGGAGAAACTCTGCTCAGGGTATATCCAAATGAAGCTCCTTTCATTTTCCCAAGAGCTGGGACAGAGACTGGTGCTCAATCTGTCACGCAGTACCCAGGTCTCAAACTGCCAACTTGCTGACCTTCCAGATAACAAGGCGAGCTTCTTAACCACTGACCCACTTCAGTCTCAAGATTGAAAATTTGTATTTGAATGCAATCAAACTGAAGATATAATTTTATCACTTATTATTTTGTCCATTATATGTAGACACAAGGGGAAAACAATTATATAATTTCTCTGTACTGAGATAGAATACCATGTCATTGTGATTGAGCTATTCCAGAAAAAGCAGCTTTATGCTAATTTATGGTAGCCACATGGCAGCAATAAAATTATACACATTTTAATACCATGGCTGAAATCTGGTTGGTGTGGCTATTCCTGCAGAAATAGAATGACATCAGCAGGGAGAGATTTTTAGCAATGAAAGAGTTTTCTCTTCTTTCCTATGGCTTTTCTGACATAAATAATTCCTCTCATCACACAGAAGCTGTGGAAGCTGTGGGACAGAAGGAGGAATTATTTCATTATCAAACAATTGCCACTGCCATCGGTTACCAGCAGGGGTCTGGGGTGAGATTTTCACTAATGAAATACAGTATCTCTTCCATTCCATAGCTCCCACAGTTTCTATATGATTAAAGAGATTGCTCACAAATTAAAAAATTCATAAGATAAAAAAGAAGTCTTTCCTTTCCAAAAATCTCCCCCTACTAGCAATGTTATCACCATTCCTCAGATTTCAGCCATTCATTTGTTGACTTAAACATTATAGCCAATATAAAATTTGTAATTATGATATTTAATCATGAGTTTAAATCCGATAACTTTTATGAATGTTGGGAACTAAATTTACAATGTTAGAGAGTTCTTTTTAGTATAACATATGGATTGGGAAGATGTGAAGAACTTTAGGTCATACACAATAAAGCTATTTTGTTCAGATCAAAGTACTGTATCATACTAAAGATTCCTACACATTTTTGCAAGCTGGTGGCATCTTAAACTCCAAGTCTGCCTTCTATTATTTCACTGGCTAGAGATCAGAGCATGTTTGATGGAGTCCAGAAACCACTGTTGGCCTTCACAACAAAATTCTGGACATCTGTCTAAATTCAGCATCACTAAGTGTGTGTATGTGTGAGAGTGTGTGTGAATGCCTCTGCATGTGTCTGTGCATTTATGTAACACACCCTTTCATTTTTAAAGGCTGCTAGAAGTAAGAAAGCAAGTTCTGGCAGATTCCTGCTTCTTTTCAGAAACCCATAGGGAAATTCTCTTTTATCTTTCTCTGAAGCACCTGTAAGCTCTTTTCTTGCAACTGGGTTGATCTGATTTGTGTTACAGTTGACACCATTTTTATAAGGCTTAAAAATTATCCAGAATACTAAGGAGAGGAAGAATATGGGCAAGATAGATCTATGGCTACAAAAGGCTAAACTAAGCCTATGTGTTCAGAAGCAGTACACCTCTGGTTAAAGGAAATTGCTACCAAAAAGCAAGGAAAGACACTCTTCTTCTGCTTTTTAGGAATGTAGTTAGTAGATCATTTTGTAAATTAAATGTGGAACTAGATAGACCATGGGGTTGCAAAGGGTCAGAATCGACTGTGCGACTGAACAACAAAATATTTTTTTAGATATCCAGTAACTTTGCTATATTAATATCAAACACATAGTTTGTATACCCAAGATTTTCCTTCAGAAATATTTTAAATGTAACTGTAGGCAACATGGAGAAATGCACCCACTAAAACCATGATGGGTAAATCCATTCAATTTCCTTCAGCAATGTCAGCTTCTCTTCCTAACATTAACACTATCTTTCCCTCTAGACCTGTCAAATAATGAGGCAAAACACAAGAATTCATTATTAAAATTTTATTTAAATTCCTGGACATATGGCAGGGCCTGGTAGTGCTGACCTTCAAAGCCCTAAACGGTTTGGGACCTTCTTACTTGGTGGAGTGTCTACCCCATAGAAATCAGGCCTGCTTCACCCACTCTTCTCTTATACAACAACTCCAAGTACCAACTCCCAGGTTTGCTAGAAAGTCTGTTACCTATCGTAGGGCTTTATCAGTGGTGTCCCCAGCTAACTGGAATGCTCTACCTGGGGAGCTGCATTTAATTGACTCTTTAGGGCCTTTTAAGAAGCAACTGAAAACTTTTCTTTTCGAAAAGGCCTTCGGCAGTTTGTTGAAGTTTAAATAGGAGGACCTCCCAACATGGCCACTTGGGTTAGTGGTCCTTGGTGCTGACTGGGCTGGGTGGGTACAGGGCCATAGCCAGGATTCTAGATTTGGGCTATGGCCCTCGGTGGGTGGTTTTCTATGATTTTATGGTGTTTGTTCTACGTTTTTTACATTGTGAACTATCCAGAGTGGGAGGCCATCCCAGATGGGCGGTGTATACATTGAATAAATAAAATAAACAAACAAGCTGAACAGCATCAACATTAGAGCAGTCTTATTTCTAATATCTGACTGGATAGCTCAGTGGTTTACGTTTCTGCTTGTGGAGCCAGATGTTGCAAGTACACACACCATGCACCTCTGGAGAGAAGAGCCAGCCTGTGCAGCCATGGGCAAGTTGCACAGCCCCAGGACAGCCCCAGAAGAAGGGAATAGTAAACCACTTCTGTCTCTTCTCTACCTAGAAAACTCTGGAAAGGGCCACCATAAGTAGAACTGACTGGATAGTAGGCAATGAATATTATCTCTGATACTCTTACATATGTGTTAAAGGGGTGGTTTGATATGACACAAGTGCATTGTATCATTTAAAGATCAATCATAGCAGAAAATAAAATAAAATAAAATAAAAATAAAAAACACTGTAGCACTTTAAAGACTAACTGCTATATTTTTATTGTTAGCTTTCGTGGATCAAGTCCACTTCTTCAGACAAAGAGTGAAACTTACAGGCATGGTTTTTATACACCAAATTCACAGGGTCAAAGGGAGAAGGGTGTGATTAAGCAAGATGACAGACAAGCAAGCACAACAATATAGTTTCACACAGCCATTAGCAACAATAAATTATTCAGATTAGCTCTAAATTAGCTCATTTTATTTTGTTTTCTGATATGCCTGAACCACAGACAAACACAGCTACTATTCAAAAAATAAATAAATCAAGATCAATATATTTTATTTGGCATAAGCTTTCATGGCTTGCAGCCCACTTCATCGGATGTATGAAGCCAATGACAATTTTTGCCAAAAATTGTTTGAGGATGCCACAATATCCTTTGTTTGTCGCAATAGTTGTGAATATGTAGTTGATGAGTTAGATGAAGGGTTCTCAACCTATGGCCCAGGGGCCAGATGCAGCCCATGACACCATTTCATGTGGCCCACCACCACCTCCACTACACCCAGAAGTGCCATGTGTTGCAGGCAGAGCAAAATGGCTGTCTGAGCCCCAAAGCTATCTGAGGAAGCGTGACCCAGCCCTCAGCGTGAAAAGGTTGAGAACCCCTGAGTTAGATTGTCACACAGATATTTTTCAAAAAGAGCTCCAAATTTTCCAGAGATAATCTCTTGACTAGGGTGATAGACCATGTTTTGTTCTGCCCATAAACATATTTATAGAAGTAGTAAAATATGTGAGGTTTCCACTTAAACTAATTATTTTCCTAGATCCAAGGACTTATATCCCATTTTGCCATTACATGCACTGCATTTTTATATATATCAGCCCACCCAGAAGGGCTACACTACCAGCCCAAATAAACCTAACAAAGCAATTTGCAATTGTTTGGAGAAACTATTATCCATCCTTGAGTCCGTTTATCCACTTACCACTGACTGCCAACACATGAGCATACAATACTACTCTTAAATCCTCAAATCAGAAGTCTTGCTTGCTTCCTGCTCTAGCCAAATCTGGTTTTAGAGATTCCATTATAGTATAAACTTGTGCTACAAGTAGTGAATGTGATATACATACTGGTGTGTGCCAACTTGTTTTATAAGAATGCCACAAGCGGCAAAAGAAGTGGGAATCTATGACAGTTCTATACAATATGGAAAGAGCCTATGGACCTGGATAAGGCACTTAAGCATTCCTACCTTCTACACACTATACTGCTTCTAAACCCCACTATGAAATTTACACTAAGGCTGCAGCTTTCTAGGATCCCCCATCCTGTGTGGCTGAATTTTGGAGGAGGGGGGAGGAGAGCTGCAAATTGAAGATATCTACCGGTAGGTAAACGTTGCCCTTGCTCGAATGCCAGTCGTATCTGACTCTAGGGTTAAGTGCTCATCTCTGTTTATAGCCAAAGAGCCAGCACTGTCTGTGGACATGTAGGGGGCATGACTAAACACAGGAGTGCATGGAATGTTGTTTACCTTTCTACTGAAGTGGTAACTATTTATCTACTTACAATTTCTTGCATTCGAACTGCTAGGTTGGCAGGAGCTGGTACGAGCTCACTCCATCGTGCAGTACTCAGGTCTCGACCTGCTGATCTGCTGACCTTTCAGTCATCAAGTTCAGCATCTTAACCACTAAGCCACTGTAGTCTCCCATCTAGACTCCCACAAAAGCCAATAAAAGTGAGGGAAGAGGAAAAGCCTTGTCTAGAAATAGACTGATGTAAAGTTTCTAATCGAGGAAGAAAAGAGTATTTCATTATTATTATTATTATTATTATTAAATTCAAATTTATATGCCGCTCTCCTTGCCGAAGCAACCCAGAGCGGCTAACAATGTTACAAAATAGAACATAATATACATACAATATAACAAGTATAATACAATCGATGTGGTCGACAAGACCTTCATAAAAAATAATAAAAAATATAAATGCAGTACAATCAAAGAAATACAAAAAACAATCAAGGATAAACAGTACAAAGCAATAGGGAAGGTCCTCATCCCTTATAAATATTTCAGTTAGTAAATATACAATATACATTTAACTGGAGGAGTGGCTGGCCGTGGCTCAGTTATGGCGGTGGTAGCGGGACTGGCGTCCTTAATCGGCGGCGGCGGCAGAGAAGTTCTTTTTATAGCCGCCCACCTGGAGCCCCCCAGATGTTCCATGTTCTCCCCGGCCGGCCGGCAGGGGAGAGCGTCCGGCGTCCGGCGTCCGTCTCGCGGCAGCAAGGCAAGAGTTCTTTTTAAAGCCGCCTGCCCGGAGCCCAGGTGTTCCATGTTCTCCCCGCCCGGTCGGCAGGGGAGGGCGTCCGGCGTCCGGCGTCCGTCTCGCGGCAGCAAGGCAAGAGTTCTTTTTAAAGCCGCCTGCCCGGAGCCCAGGTGTTCCATGTTCTCCCCGCCCGGTCGGCAGGGGAGAGCGTCCGGCGTCCGGCGTCCGGCGTCCGGCGTCCGTCTCGCGGCGGCAAGGCAAGAGTTCTTTTTAAAGCCGCCTGCCCGGAGCCCAAGTGTTCCATGTTCTCCCCGCCCGGCTGGCAGGGGAGAGCGTCCGGCGTCCGGCGTCCGTCTCGCGGCGGCAAGGCAAGAGTTCTTTTTAAAGCCGCCTGCTTGGAGCCCAGGTGTTCCATGTTCTCCCCGCCCGGCCGGCAGGGGAGAGCGTCCGGCGTCCGGCATCCGTCTCGCGGCGGCAAGGCAAGAGTTCTTTTTAAAGCCGCCTGCTCGGAGCCCAGGTGTTCCATGTTCTCCCCGCCCGGCCGGCAGGGGAGAGCGTCTGGCGTCCGGCGTCCGTCTCGCAGCGGCAAGGCAAGAGTTCTTTTTAAAGCCGCCTGCCCGGAGCCCAGGTGTTCCATGTTCTCCCCACCCGGCCGGCAGGGGAGAGTGTCCGGCGTCCGTCTCCATAAGCAAGTACTGTATTTGCTGGCGTATAAGGATACTTTTTCCCCCTGAGAAACATGCCTCCAAGTGGGGGGGGGGTCGTCTTATACGCCGGGTGCATTTCAGTTAGGATAGACATAGCTGCCCATAGTGGCCTCCCGATGCATGCCCGGTGCCCATAGTGGCCTCCCGATGCCCACCCACCTCATTCTACATACCATCCAGTATCACGCGGTATCCAGCGTGGCTGCGCCGAGCATCAACAGCGAGACAGGGGTGCCAGCCTTTATGGTGTGACAGGCCCGTTCTGCTCAGCGGGAAGCAGCAGCGCTCTGCCCCGCCCCTTATCTATGCAGAGCTCGCACATGCGCACTTGCACACTAGTGCGGGCCACAGGGAGATGTTGAAATCAAATCTGATGTTCTTTTATGTTTTATTTGGTGTGTGGAAGGTGTACGGAAGAGGGGGTAGTCTTATACGGCAAGTAAATAACAAATTCTATATTTTGAGTGGAAATGTTGGGGGTCGTCTTATACACCCAGTCGTCTTATGCACCGGCAATTACGGTATTTCTTTGAGCTTAATTAAAACTAACTTTTCCACTTTGAAGCTTTGGTTAGAGCAGTGGTTCCCAACCTTTTATTTTTATTTTGCCATGCCCCAACTACATTCTGATTTTAATTCTTATAATGTGTATGTCACAATATATATTTATATATTCTATGAGGCTCCTAGAACCTTACAAAATGCAAAAAAATCACTGTTAATAACTCATTCACTAATTGCGCCTCTTTAAATAATCTAATTGCCCTCTGTAGGAACTACGGGTTTAGAGACTGTAAAGTGGCCTTTTTCATTGGAAGTCTGAAAGGACTGCCCTCATTTCCTGAAACCCTATTGCAACATTGCGCCTGGAAATTTATGAGAGTTGCCCAATTACCTTGCCATCTTGTTAACTTTGCACTTGTCACTATGCTGTAGACCAGGGGTGAACAACCTTGGTGCACCAGGTGTTCTTGAACTTCAATTACCAGACCAAGGACAAGGAATTGTTCTTGCCTCCTTTCAGCAATTAGGTAGGGGCTGCGATGGCTCAGTGGTTAAGAAGCTCACCTTTGACTCTACTAAGTGGCTATGAAGTTGTAAAATCCATACTGGAGCTTTAATACATTATAAAATCAAATAAAATGTGTGTAATCTTTTGAGAGTTCAGATCTTTTCATCAAGCAAGTTATCTTTCTTCTTTCATGTCTCGATCAAACCCTGGACTGCCAAAATGAAGCTTTGTCATTGGCCAAACTTAAGTCCTCATCAGCGCATGTTTCTGGCAGTAATTGGCAGACCAGTAAATGAGCCGAATTCTGTATCTCTCCACGTTCACACTGCATGTCGTTGTCCACCAGCAGCCCCCACTTGAGCACGTTGGTTTTACATTTATGGATGCTGGCCCTCAGCATATTCAGGGTCCTCCAAGTAACATAGGGGAGGTTGAGTTCCTCAGCTATATCCTCCTTTAATGATGTTCCTTGCCCAGTGAGCTCCTTACTCCATCTTTTAATTTGGTTTTTCTCTTGTGTACCCTCAAGAATGTTTGTTATTACAAATGTTAAGTGGTAATAGGTCAGAGTAGCAAAACATCAGATCTCTAATTTGACCATACTTGGTGGAGATTCTGGGAACTACAGTCAAAAAAGTAACATTTCCAAACTGTGGGGCTGACAATGAACTCAGAATTATTTCCATTGCAACTGCAAACAGCTGTAGAGAAAGATAATGTGTAAGGACAGTGCAGCTGACAAACCACCCATTTTACCCTGATTGATCTGCTTGGAAATGCTTCATCCCAGTCCTGATTTATACAAATTCAAGAATGAAAACCACCTCTACCACAACAAACAGACACTGTTGGTACTCCTTTTGTGATGCAGTCTTGCCCACTCAGCAATGTTCTCAGAATGGCTATGTAGTGTGTAGTGCTGGTGTGATATAGTTAGTAAGTCCACCACAGCTGAATGCCACTGCGTTGGGAAACTGGGAAAATATATTGATGATAATCCCATGCCATCCCCATGATATGCAGCTGCTTTTTCGTCTTCTGGTTAGCAATTGATAACAATGAACAAGGCTTTCAACTGAATGTATCTGACTGGAGTCTGGTTTCTATCTCACTTAGAAAGCAATGGGTCTGGAAAATGACCAGAAACAATAAACATTTAAAGATGATTTGATGTGATTTAAGCTTTTACAGCAAGGAGTTGGATTCATTTGCACAGGCACCTCAACAAGCGATTGACTTTGATGAACTTTTCCTTCTCTCTTTGGTGAACTTTTAAACAAACTTTCGCACATTAACAAGTTTTTGTCCCCTGTGGTGCAGTGGTGTTATGCCTGATACTTTTTCCTAACAGCAATAATCCTTGCTTCTCTTTAGGGAGCCTCCAAGCAATAGAACTGCACTGAGAAAGAAAGGTCAGCACATGTTCAGCCAAGGAGGCAAATCCATAGCCATAAAAGAGATCATGGCTTGTGGGCCCAGACTTGAAAGTCCTGTGGAAAACAGTCACCATTCACAGCAGCTTGCACTGCATTGTAATTTGGCTAAGATCCATTTCATTAGTACACTGCTAGTGGCAAGTGCAAAACTAGAACAGAATATTTACCATAGGCAGAGTTGGTAATAACCACAAAGCATCAGCAAAACGGTGAACAGCAATGCATGCACATTGTTTAAATTATGAACAGTTGTTTACTCTACTCTTGGCCTCCTTCACAAATGCATATATGGTACTGTACAGTACATGATTTGGTTTCTCTGTCCTTAACCACTGTACAGTCAAACCTCGCATAAAGAGCACCTCGCTTAAAGAGTAACTCACTTAAAGAACAGAATTTTCTCTGAATGTTTGCTTTGCTTAACAAATAAAACCAACCAAAAACTCGCTTAACAAATAAATCGGGGTTCGCAATCCCCCACACAATTGGTCATTTACAATGGTGTTTCGTTTAAAGAGCAAACTCGCTTAAAGAGCAATCCTGTGGAACGCATTATGCACTTTAAGCGAGGTACAACTGTACTCTCAAATCTTAGTCAGCTGAATATGCAGTTGGAAAGCTTTGTGTTCAAAATGGTATCACTCCTTCTATTAACAAACTTGGGTGGAGAGTGCCACTGAGATCAAGGGTTGGGAAAATTACTTTCATGAACTATAACCTTTCTAAAGTCTAACTTGGATTGTACCCAAAATAGGACCAGGAACTATAGGGAGATACAATAAGGATCAGTATCCCAGGAGAATCCCAAGATGTATTGATGCCTGAGTAGATTTCACCAGCCTGACAGTGATGCCCTTTAGATATTTTGGACTTCAGTTTCTATTATCACTAGGTAGCATTGTCAACGATCAAGAATGCTGGAAAGGTAATAACTTTGAGAAACTGATGCTAACAGTATGGGGCTTAATGTGCTTATAGACAGTAGTCTGACTGGAGTCAAAGTTGTGTATTTTCACCAAGGGCACTTCATGAAAATTGTGAAAAGTTGACCTATTTTGTTTTCTGCACTCTTGTTCAAAGAGATGGCCTCTGTATTAACTGCAGCACTTTGGAACCTCAGAACTTCCATTATAGATAGCTGGTGTAGCAAAGCATAGCACAGCTGCAGGAAATACCCCAGAACCTAGAGGATGGTCACCAGAGTTAGAAAAACAACCGACACAAGACTAAAATAAAATACTGTTTCCATGTACTTTCTAAGGCATTGAATTACATGTGTTCTACATGGGTTGTGGGTGTGGCATTATAGAACAAAAGCAAAACAATAAAGTGGGTTCCGTTGTAACTGGAAGATATGTCGTTTGCTTAGGACAGAGGTAGAAAATCTTTGGTACTCCAGATGTTTTGCACTACAACGCCTGTTATCCCTTACTATTGGCCGTAATGGTGGAGTTGATTTTCAGCTTTAAAATGTTTGGAGGATCAATGATCCTTTGTTCCTGGCTTAAGATTTTCAGCTTTAGTCTTGAGGATGACCCCCATGGCTACATTCTATGGGGCATTTTTTTTAATAAATGTGCATTCGACCAGACTGCAAGTTGTCAGTAACTGACAAACTAGGCCATATAACACTACTAGGTGTAGGAAGCCTTCTTGCTTGTGGACATCATCTTTGGAAAATAGGGGGTTGTTTTAGAATCAGAGGAGTAGAATTACTTTGGATTGGTCCCGAGCTCAAACTGTAAGCAGCACAGCTGTAGCAATACACTGTGACTGATGGAGATGAGTTACGAGAAGTTTGGGAAGCTCCGTAACAGTCAGTTGCTGAATTTTCAGTGGAATGCCATGAATTCCCATCCCCTCTTGACCATTCTTTATTGCTCTCAGAAATTCTTGCACTCTCTGGCCTTTTGTTGAACACACAGAAAGAGGTTTGCGAACTCATTCTGTCCTCTGAGGGGTTTGGAAAATGGAAAGACTTTGGCTTGGATCCTCTTAAAGTTGGCAATAATTCAACAAACAGTTGGAGACACTGTATTTATCAATGATGAAAACTTGATCCCCACTTTCATTCTTCCATTAGTATGATAATGGATAGAGATTCCACATTTCACTGTTCTTCTGCAGCTTCTCATGGAATGAGTGCTTGAGATTTTAATGCTGTCATGCAGCCAAGTATTAGACCCTTGTACCTCCTCCCAGAGTTTTCTCAGCCACACTGGGTTGCTGCTGTCGCCATAGGAAAGACTTCCTATTTATTATGCAGATTAAAAGGCTCATTGCAGGAATGGCACTGGTGATGTCATCCTTTCCATTTCTGCCATGGCCTGGTTTTCAGGATTTACTCTTGTACTACATCTGGCTAGCAAATCTGGCCAGGCATTCTGCTACGGTAATGGACTAGACCGTACAGCCAGCAACTCAACACAGAGTGTCAGGCGGCTGTTAACTAACCTGACTCCCTAAAGGAGCCAACGGGTGGATAAGTCCCTCCACCCTCAGTGGAGGAAATGCCACTGGAATCCATCATATTGGGCCCAACAGCAAAAAGAACAGAAGAGGAACTCTGATTCCCAATGGTCAATAAGGCAGGAGAGGCCATGCCTGATGGATTGGCTGTGAAGATGCACCTTGTGATGATCCACAAAGCTGTAGCAGTCCTTTGCAGTCCCGTTGTTGAATTCTGCATGTTGTGTTTCATGTGTGCCGCAGGAGACAGCTCCGAGATCATAGTATGTGGGATCCACCATAAATAAATTCACGACAGTGTCATTTTTCCTGCTGCAGGAAAAAAATGCATTCTTGGATACGAATTGCAGTTGATGACATCTGGCTAGAGCTTGATTGACCTTAATTATTCCAGAATGCAGGACACATAATAATGGGCACAAGTGACAGGAAGCCAGATTTTATAAAATATCAGGAAGAATTTCCAGACTATTAGAGGAGTACAACAATGGAACCAGTTATCATGGGAAGTAGTAAGTGCTCCAACCAGTGATGGGATGATAACATTTTTAGTACCCCACCCTGACATCATCACAGTGGGGGCGGAGCTAACGTCATGATGTCATGGGTGGAGCCAACGTCATGACATCATGATGTTGTAGGCGGGGCCAAAAATAAAATAAATAAAATAAAAATAAAACACACACACACACCCCTCAACCCACACACACAAAACCGTTAATAAAATAAATAAAGTAATAATTAAATAAAAATACACCCAAACACCCCAAACACAAACCCCACTTACAATGGGGACCGTTGGGGCTGGCCCCGAGCCTCGGCGCCCAGCGGCGGCACGCTTAGATGGGCGGCCGAGGACCTCCCGGCCGCAACCCTCCACAGGCAGCCTTGAGCCTCGGCACCCAGCGGCGGCGCACCTAGCCGGGCGGCCCAGGGCTCCCGACCGCAACTCTCCACAGGCGGCCTTGAGCCTCGGCGCCCGGCGCCGGCGCGCCTAACCGGGCGGCCCAGGGCTCCCGGCCACAACTCTCCACGGGCAGCCCTGAGCCTCGGCACCCGGCGGCGCGCCTACCCGGGCGGCCCAGGGCTCCCGGCCGCAACTCTCCACGGGCGGCCCCGAGCTGCACGTGGAGTTGCAGCCGAGAGCCCTGGGCCGCCCAGCTAGGCCCGCCGCCGGGCAGCGAGGCTTGGGGCGCCCGTGGAGAGTTGCGGCCGGGAGGCCCTGGGCCGCCTGGCTAGGCACGGCTCCTCCTCCTAAGCCCTCCGCCACTGCCGGAGCCATTCCAAAATGGTCCGGCTCCGGCAAAAACAAGTGCGCATGCGCAGAAACAGAATCTGACACATGCGCAATTCAAAATTGCAGCATGCATGCATCAGATTGACTTCTGCACATGCGCACTGAATTGGAGCCATTTTGGCTCCAATTTTAAAAAAAAAAAATTTCTTTTTTTCAGGAGTCCGGAACCGGACACCTTAAAAATGGACTACCCTCTCGGAGAACCCTCCGAAATTGTTCTTACCGGTTCCAGGGAACCGGATGGAACCGAGGTCATCCCATCACTGGCTCCAACCCTGGAAGATTTTAAGAGAAAGTTAAACAACCTTCCAGCTTGCTCAATTGTATTTCTCCTCCTTTTTGTTTACTCCCAAAATATATTAAACTTTCTGTGACATTGAGCATATTCTGTCTCTGTTAAGCTATATTTTGTGTTGGAAAAAAAGTGCATTTTTCTTTGAGGATCTTCTCATATTTTGTTTCGTACTGGTTGCCACTACTCATGCAGCAGGCACCAGAAATACAAATACTGTACAAGCACTGAAAGAGGAATCTTGTAGCAGCAGAAGGGAGGAACATTCACATTACTGCTCTGACTAGTCATAACAGAAAGCACATCCCTTACCTTCAACTTTCAGTGACTGGTAGATTAATGTTTAAGTAATGCCCCCAAGCAACTCATGTTACTTTCTAATTATAGAACTCACCCACATTTTTGCAGCATGGAAACCTACTACTTTTTAATGGAATTTCACAGATTATATGTTGGGATGAAGAAACATCCTGCAGCGTATCCCATCTCTTTATAACCAACCAGCCTTCCACATGAATTAGACTACCACTCCCATAGTATTCAGACACTATGGCTGATCATTTTCTAATAGCCATACTGGCTGGGTATGATGAGTAGTCCAACTTATCTGGAAAGTATCAGGTTGAGGGTATCTGGCATAAACAGTGCTGAACTAGCTGAATGGCCTGAATTACAGTCTGCCAGTATTCTCTGCTATTAAGCTTGTCTGTGCCACAGTTTCGCTTTACCAAGTTCTAGATCTGCTTCATGTTCAACCGTTCTTTCTTTGGGGAAAGGAAATGAACAATGCTCTGTCTGGATTTCATAGGAAGGTGCCTTATACAAAGTCAGACTAACAGATCATCTGTCATCTTTGATTGGCAGTGGCTCATCAAGATTCCAAGACTTCTTTTATAGAAGGGAGATATCTAGTATTCCCTGGTGATCTTTCATCCATGTACTAAGGAGGCTCAACTTTGCTTAGCTTGAAATAACACTAAGATTGAGGTGTTCAGGATGAAGAGGGAGGATGATTTTGTTACATTTCATGGAGTCCCGCCTCCTTTCTCACTCCATCCTTTGTTCATATCATGTTACAAGTTTTCTTCTTCCCACCAGGAAATTCCTATTCATTTTCCTGAAGCATACATTTTTGTTTCCATTTCCCTACTGACTAAAACATTTTTGTACACATTTTCCAACAGCACACATCCTCAGCGATTTGCATTTTTAACATATATTTAGATCAGGGATTCTCAACCTGTGGCCCGTGGGCTGAATTTGGCCTACGGCACCATTTCATGTGCCCCCCCCCTGCCTCCACCACACCAGGAAGTGCCATGTGATGGAGGAAGAGCAAGATGGCCATCAAGCTCCTGAAGTTGTCTGAGGGAGCGTGACCCAGCCCCTGGCTTTAAAAGGTTGAGTACTCCAGATTTAAATATATCTTGCCTTTCCACAATGGACCATAAACCTTACAAACTGGGGGTTGGGGTTGGAACCCAATGGGTTGTTTCTCCTCAAAAGTGTTGTGGAGGTATGAGGTTGATTATTTTGTTAAGAATCTTGATTTCTACAAAATTATTTCCTATTCCTCTCAAGAATAGACTTAGGGGATGCTATGGGGAAATGGCTAGACATCTGACATTTGGCAATGCAAACATCAAATCAGTTGTCCAAGCTGGTTCTACTGTGTATCATTTCCCATACAGCAATCTCATGCTGCTGTTTCGCTAATTTGTTGATGTTAGGGGAAGAAAAGGGTGCTCAACAGATTGGTTCACATTATAACAGAATAATTCTGAGTATCACAGGGGCTGCCAAGAGCTGCCTTTAACAAAATGCTAAACAGACATGTTAGGAAACAACCCTAGGGATACCCTGAGTAGGAAAGCCAGCCACAAAACATATTTTTAGAACTTGAGTTAGATTACAATTCAGTGGCCATCAACCTTTAGACTGTAACAGCTCAAGGTGCTCAAGGATAAATAAACAGTTTTTCAGACAGCGGAAAGGTTCTGCAGTAATTCATAACAGATTCTCCTTTGGCTAAAGGAACAGTCACTGTACTTTGCTGAGGAATGTTGAAGGCTATCCTAATGGACGGCTATGTTTCATTAATGACCATTGCAAGGTCTAGCTTTCCAACTGCTCTTGTTTGGGTCTCATAAACCTGATCCTCATATTACCCGAGGATGAGTAAATGGGTGAGACTCAGTATTTATACACCTCAGATATTTTAAGTGCACATTCCAGGAGCACGACAAAACATTCTGCTGCCAGATTGAACTAGACTAGACTGAATGGATAGGGAATGTAAAGAAACAGATTTCAACTAAACACTAGGGAAGGAAATACAGAGGTACCTCGCTTAAAGAGCATAATGTGTTCCATGGGATTGCTCTTTAAGCGAGTTTGCTCTTTAAGCGAAACACGATTGTAAGTGACCAATTGTGACTTCTGGCGGCGGGGGGGGATTGCGAACCCTGATTTAGTTGTTAAGTGAGTTTTTGGTTGGTTTTATTTGTTAAGCGAAGTGAACATTCAGAGAATGTTAGTCTCTAAGCGAGGCACTCTTTATGCGAGATTTTACTGTATAACTATAAAAGCCATTACTTTGTGGAATAACCTGACTCAGGAGATGATGCGCTGGATGGAGGTGTTTAAGCAGAAGCTGGGTAACCATCTTTTGGGCAGACTGTAGTTGCATTCTGCATTGCAAGTCCTGTGCAGAGCATTTAGATGGATCTGATGATGACCATTCACACTTTAAAATTCTCTAATTTTATTATTCTTGTTTGGTCTCTGTATGGCTCTGCACAGAAATCTGGCAGATCTACTGCAAGACTTTATACTAAATGAATACTTGACAACTCCTTCCATCTTGCTCTTATTTGATGAGTTGCCCATAATCTACTGCCAGCATAACTAATGGTAAAAGACAATGGGAGATGCAATCTAAAACACCTGGATGGCTGTAGGTCTCCCATATTTGTACAGCAATTTACAGACTAGATTATCTTTTAGAAGTCATGAGGTTCAGAAAAACCAAGCTGGAGGAACTTTTAAAATAACCAAATCTATTTGGAACGCCTGACCTGAAACAAGCAGAAGGTTTAACCTCAGCTGCTTTTAGAAAGTTTTCTCTTATGGCATAACAGTGGAAATAATAAGGCCAAACACATTTCCCAACAACCATCTTTCTTTCGTTAACAGTTTATGAAGGTTTTCAGCCACATACAGAGAAAGTGCAAAATGTTTCAACATGTTTCAAAATGCACATATGTTTTTGCAGATCACAACATACTTGTCCTATTACCCTTTCTCTATCCTCTGCCTCAAACCAGCATTTAAATATATAGGCAGGGTGGTTGCTTATTCATTGCCAAAAAAATTAAAAGATAAACGATGTTATGGATTGCAGTAAATTTGCATGTACAGAGTAAATTTATATCTGTGCAAACATGATCATGTGTGCATTTACAGATATAAATTTAGAAATAGATGCTAGTTGTATTTTGTTCAAATGCTAATTGTTGGCCCTTGAAGAATCAGATTTGCAGTCAAGGACTGCTGCAACTTTGTGACTGGATAACAGCTGCAGCTAGGAGTGCTTTTGACTTGGTGAGACCTGGTGTACAACTGTTGTCTATTTGGGGGTTTTTCCCCCTTGGGACAAGTATGTTGTGATCTGCAAAAACATATGTGCATTTTGAAACATGTTGAAACATTTTCACTGGCCTTGTGAAACATAGTTGGCTACTCCCCAAATATGAAAGACTGCTTGATTTGGGCAGATTTGTTCATAATGGCCAGCGTCTTATTGATGTTTGTATAAATATGTGAAATTGACAATGCTGGGATGCATCTCACTTGTGCCATACACCCAGGTATATAATTAAATGCACTAACAAAAGAAGAAGGGTGCAGCTGAAAATGAGATGATTGGATGGTATTGTGGATGTAATGGACACAGAGTTGGGCGGGTTGAGGGGGATGGTGGAGCATAGGGGTGCCTGGCATGCAAGGGTCCATAGGGTCACAAAGGGTTGGAAACGACTGTGCAGCTGAACAGCAACAGCAACACCTAACAGATTAATTGAAATTAGCCGCAGCAAGTTATCCTTCATTTATATCAGCGCCAACAGGATTCTAGTCAATGTTCTGAACTTTTGGTTCTAATTACTGACTTTGTCTCAGACAGACAGACTCTGACTGACTGACTGACTGCTGATGGGCATGAAGCCCTTGTTACAATTCCTCCTTTATTTTAGACTGTGTTTGGACTGGACAGCTCTTTATATGTGACCATTATATAAACAATAATGGGCTGTTGGAGAGATTGTGGGGAATAATGACACTTGCCCTCTTAAAACAAACAGAAGCTTAGGAAGGGCATAATTTTCAATAGGGCTACTAGCATAAAGGAAAAACATTAAATTCTCCTATTCCATATGCATATACTTGCTCATGTGTTTTTGTTTTACTTTTTCAAAATCACAACAAAATATAAATATACGGAATGTGCATTTCTCATACAATTTCATTAAGCCCTTTCAACTCTTTTAGACAGAGATTTACACACTTCATGGAAGTCAGAAGCAAGAGGCACTTTAGGGTTCCAGCAGAAGGGAACTGTGAGGAGTGCTGATTGACTGTCTATTATAACAAACAAAATTGAGTGCCTCCTACTGCCTAAAGCAGGATTTTTGAAAGAAAAGGGTCAGAAAAGAAAGACCAATTGGACAACATTAGAGGATTTTTGATAAGATTAAAATGGCAGATCACTTTGCAAATTTGACAGTACTGTTCTGTACCTGTCTTTATTCAAAGTAAGGTGTCACTGAATTCTATAGGGGTTACTACCAAGTACAGGACAGCAGCCCCAAAGTGTATCATTTCTGGAAAATAAGCAATCATACCATTTAGCTCAGGGTATAACAGGCAATCATGCTCTGAAAGCTTTGACCAGATATCTCACTGCAGATGTAACTGTTGTTTGCTTTTTCTTTGATCGCCCCAAGCATTTTAAAATTATTTATATTTCCAGCTCATCCTACCTTTTGCTCACATTCTTCCACAAATCTCGCAAGGAAAAAGCAGCCAAACTGCCTCCAGCTTGGTACAGAAGATAAAACACATAAAACTCGTCAGAAAGCCAGTCTGGCTGAGCATGTGCTACCTTGGGTGCTTTTCATCCCTGAGAGCAATCAAGGGATGCTAAGTACTTTTGGCCACAAGGAGTAGCTACTATTAAAGAAAACTTCTCATAAGACCATTGTGCTGTATTATTATAATAGGCTAATGAATATCACCTTCCCCACTTTCATCTCTGCCACATTTCATTAGCTAGTGCTGCAGATGTCCAGCAGATGTGCCTGTGCTATCAAATAGTCTGTGGTGATGCGCAATAAACAGGATGATGGTTATTAGGAATGAAATCCTTTGAAGATGAGCGTGGGTGAGGACAGATTTTATGTGGAAAACAGAGTTGGAGTCTTGCTGTTCTGCTCCATTTCAAAGCAAAGGTTTGGCCAGAAATATATGGTTCACTCAACCTAAGTGAAGGACATTCTCATTTAAAATGAGCCGGTACAGACATGATTACAACCAGCTAATTCCTGCAAGTAACAGCACATGAAAATAGCTTATAGAAATAAAATGGGCGGGATCAGAAAAGTAAATACATGCAACACAAATCATTAGTCTCTACAAAGGAATAAAAAGTTGTCAGCTTTTCTCTACCTGCATACTAAAGCAGGGCTGGAAGAAGCACACGCTGGGATTAAGAGTGCTAGGAGAAATATCAACAACCTGAGATATGCAAATGACACTACCCTAATGGCAGAAAGTGAAGAAGACCTAAAGAGTCTCTTGATGTGGGTGAAAGAGGAGAGTGCAAAAACTGGCCTGAAATTCAACATAAAAAAACCAAGATCATGGCATCTGGCCCCATCACTCCCTGGCAAATAGAAGGGGAAGAAACTGAAGCAATGACAGATTTCACCTTCTTGGGATATAAGATTACTGCAGACGGTGACTGCAGGCATGAAATAAAAAGACACTTACTTCTTGGGAGGCAAGCTATGGCAAATTTAAGCAGCATAATAAAAAGTAGAGACTTCACCCTGCCAAAAAAAGTCCACATAGTCAAAGTAATGGTATTCCCAGTAGTAATGTATGGCTGTGAGAGCTGTACCATAAGGAAGGCTGAGTGCAAAAGAATAGATGCCTTTGAACTGTGGTGCTGGAGGAGACATGAGAGAGTCCCCTGGACTGCAAGGAGATCAAATCAATCAATCCTAAAGAAAATCACCCCAGACTGCTCCTTGGAAGGAGAGATATTGAAGCTGAGGTTCAAGTACTTTGGCCACCAAATGAGAAGAGAGGATTCACTGGAGAAGGCCCTGATGCTAGAAATTATCGAAGGCAAAAGGAGAAGGGGTTGGCAGAGGATGAGGTGGCTAGATGGCATCATTGTCGTGGTGGGCGTAGATCTGGGTGGACTACAGAGGATGGCAGATGACAGAGGAGCCTGGTGTGCAGTAGTCCATGGAGTTGCAAAGGGTTGGACTCAACTGTGTGACTGAACAACAACACTAACGCTTCCAAATACCAAACATCAAGATTGCTTTTTTGCTTATGAATAGTAGGCTTTCCCATCAGCTGGGGCTGCTATGTACCCTTGTTGTTGTTGACCATGACTGGGCAAAATGTAGCCTGCAAGGCCTTACAACCCCACAGGCTCTGTAGCACCTTGGAGAATAACAGTGACAATGGGTGGTTGAGGTATCAAAATTACTGGAACAAATATCAACAATTTACAATATGCAGATGATACCACCCTAATGGCAGAAAGTGAGGAGGACCTAAAGAAGCTCCTGTTTAGGTTGAAAGAAAAAAGTGAAAAAGCTGGATTGAGACTCAATATCAAGAAAACCAAGATAATGGCAACAGGCCCTATCAGTCCCTGGAAAATAGATGGGGAAGAAGTAGAAGCAGTTACAGATTTTACTTTCCTAGGATCAAAGCTCACTGCAGATGGTGATTGCAGCCATGAAATAAAAAGGCGACTGATTCTTGGGAGGCAAGCAATGAGAAACCTGGGGAGCATAATGAAAAGTAGAGACATCACATTACAAACAAAAATTTGCATAGTCAAAGCAGTGGCATTCCCTGTGGCAATGTATGGTTGTGAGAGCTGGACCATTAGGAAAGCTGAGCGCAGAAGAATAGACGCCTTTGAGATGTGGTGTTGGAGAAGGGTTTTGAGAGTCCCATGGACAGCGAGGAGAACAAATAGGTCAATCTTAGAAGAAATCATCCCTGACTGTTCCTTAGAAGGTCAAATAATAAAGATGAGGCTAAAGTACTTTGGACATCAAATGAGAAGAGAGGATTCACTTGAGAAAGCCTTGATGCTTGGAAAGGTCGAGGGCAAAAGAAGAAGGGGCCGGCCCAAGATGAGATGGCTAGATGGTATTGTGGAGACAATGGGCACAGAGCTGAGTGAGTTGAGGGGGATGGTGGAGGACAGGAGTGCCTGGCGGACAGTGGTCCATGGGGTTGCAGAGGTTCGGAATCGACTGTGCAACTGAACAACAAAAAACTGTGCTACCCCTGCAGTTTGCCAGAGAGTGATGGGGCCAGGTGCCATGAACTTGAGGGGTTTGTTGTTGTTGTTGTTTTGTTGAGCTAAATTTAAATAGGATAACACATGCTGTATATAAATGATCTTGGGTTTAACACTTGGCAGAGAGCCTTCTGCATGAATTAATACTGAGCTAGACAGAGCAATATGAGAGAGATGGGAAATTTGCTGGAATTTGGTTTATTTATTTATTTATTTAACTTATACCCTGCCCATCTGGGATACACTCCAACTCTGGATGGCTCACAATGTTAAAAAGAGCAAAACAGACACCATAAAACCATAGAAAACCACCCACCCAGTCCAATCAGAACTGAGGACAACTAGCCCAAGTTAGCTGGAGCAACCACCGAGAAAGCCCTCTGATGGGTAACAGGCTTTCTAGCAAACCTGGGAGTTGGTACTTGGAATTGAGTTGTCAGAGAAGAGCAGGTAAAATGGGCCTGATTTCTGAGGAGTAGATGCAGTGATGGGCACCCAAATTTTTTACTACCACACTGTGGATGGAGCCAACATCTTGTGATGAGCCAACGTCATGGTTGGAGCCAACATCATGGGCGGAGCAACATCATGGGTGGAGCCAACATCATGGGCGGAGCCAAAGTCATAAAAAACACATAAAAATACAAATTAAATACACATATAAACACATAAAAATACACATAAAATACAAATTAAATACACTTAAAAACACACATAAAAATACACATTAAATACACATTCCACCCACCTACCCACCCCACACCCAAAGGTGAGTCACTTACCCTGTCAAGGCACTCACTCGGGCTGATGCAGGGCCCAGCTGTGTTTTCTCCTCCTTCTCCCAGCTTGTCGGCGTGGGACATGGGGTGGGGGGGTGCAGCGTAGCATGGCCCAACGGCACGGCGGTGCAGCAGTGTGGCTTGGCGTGGTGACGTGGTGGCATGATGCAGTGGTGCAACATGGCATGGCAGTGCAGCAGTGGTGCAACCTGGCATGGCAGTGCAGCCTGGCGCTGCAGTTTGGTGCAGCAGCACAGCATGGCACAGTGGTGTGGCATGGCAGTGCAGCCTGACGTGGTGGCGTTGTGGCACAATGATGCAGGGCAGCAGTGCAGCATGGTGGCACAAGTGACTCAAGCGAGAGCCTCAGCTGCTGCCACTGCCGCCGCCGCACCTCAGAGGAGGCTGCTAAGGGCCTCAACAGCTAACCGACAGTACAGCACGAAACGGCTGCTTGGTCAGCACACATGCGTTTTAAGATATCATTTGACACATGCACGCTGAGCACTGGAGGCGTGCATGCATCAATTGGTATCTTAACATGCATGCGCGCTGACTAAACAGCCATTTTGTGCTGCACTGTCGGGCGGGCGGAGAGGCAGCTGAACTGGCCACCTCAAAAAAAGGTAACAACCCTGGGTGGTCTCCCGGTAAAGTTACTAACACACACACCCCCGGGAGACCACCCGGAATTGCTACTACCGGTTCAGGTGAACCAGGGTGAACCGGCCCATGCCCAGCACTGGGTAGACGCTCTGCCAAGTAGGAAGGTCTAAACCATTTGGGAAACTGAGATCTTTTTCCTGAACATGGCCCTTCAACTCTCTATACATGTGGATCTGGAATAAGGGAAAAAATATTTTTAGTGGAGCTAATACCAATTGACTGCTAGGCATTTTAATAGGGCTGAGATCATGGTGAATGGCTGCTGGTGTCAAGAAAGGTTTGCTTTCTTGCTAGGTGGCTGGAAAACACTACTGAACGACTTAAATACTATATAGCAAATGAAAGACAAGATTGCAGGATATGATTTTAAGAGCTGTGATGTCATGTGGCCAGATTATGTGATGCCAAAATTAACCATCTGGCCTGCTGGCAAAGTGACAGGTAGACTTCTCTGATATAAAGCTGCTTGAAAATCAAGACAGGGAAAAAGTCACTAGTGCCAGCGATATCTCTAGGCTGCAATATAACCTATACAGCAATCTTTTCTAAGGAGTATGTGACAGAGGGGAAAAGTTATGAAAGTCTACCATGGAAAACATGTTTTGTTTTGTTTTGACTTCAGCTCCCAGAATATTTCAACTGGCCATGCTGGTTGCAATATTCTGGATGCAGCAGTCCCAGAAAGTTATCTTTCCCATCTCCTACCATTGCTTACTACAGTATATCATAGAATAATGTTGGCCTAGATCAGTGGTGGCAAACCTATGGGACGTGTGTCAGAGGAGGCACACACAGCCCTCTCTGTGGGCATGTGTACCATCGCCCCAGCAAAGTGAGTTGACCAGATACCCCACACACCTCTCCTATATTTATAATTGCACGTGAATGTGCGTGTGAGTGCCCAGGGAGGTGGTGGCCAGGCACCACACATCCACATGCACCCATGTGACATCGCCAGTGCACCTTGACCCATTGAATCAGTAGGATTTACATAAATGTTGACTTAATGCTTATAATCTGAATTACAAGCTGTCAAATTGGTTCTGATTTACAGGGACCCCTTCTAGGATTTTGTAAATACAGAATACTAAGAAGTAATTTGCTATGCCCTTCTTCTTGGGGCTCCCAGGAATTGTGCAGCTTGCCCAAGGCTATACAGGATGGCTTCTCTCTTGAAAGGTACAGTAGAGAATAATTTAAAAGAAGTCTTTTCCATTCAAACATACAACTAAGTTTTTAAAATGTTGACACTAACAAAGAGAGAATAAAGCAACCACACTTATATACTGACCCATAACACTTAGTGCACTTCTGGGCAGTTTACAAGTTAATTAGCATTTTGCCCCCAACATGCTAGGTACTCATTTTACAGAAGGGTGGAAGGCGGAGTCAACTTTGATCCCTGGTCAGAATTGAATTTACAATATTTTGGTTGCAGGACAGCAGTTTAACCACCAGGGCTCCTTAAGAATAAGTCTCTTAACCTGATTTAGAGTGATGATACGTCATCATCTTTTTACGTTATTTTGTACTCCTTGCCTTTTTTTATTTGTGTTTTTATGTGGCTGCTTATGTTTGGATTCTTATGCAAAGGGCAGAGCTAATGATTAAAGATTACAGTGGAAAACAAAGATTAGTATTACACCCTGATCATTAATGTGGTTTATGTGATTCAATTACAGGTACTGTACTAGCATTCTGCCCTGTTAGGGGAAATGCTAACAGAATAAAAGTAACAAATTATTTCTAAGATTTGAGATCAATTTTATTTTCTCTCTTTGCATGCAAAATCATTTTGTGCAGACACACATGATTCCCAGCTGTGATTAACCATTCAGAATATAGTAAGCAAAACAGATTTGAGCCGGTAGAGGAAAGACCATTTCTGTTGGCAGCAGAAAAGGTGCATTACTGTACCTTATTTAAACAGGCAGGATTAACAAACTACTTCAGCCTTGTTGGAACAAAATGTGTCTTTCATAACTTCTTTCACATTACAACCAAAGCCATTCTGTATGTTTCCCTTCCCTTTCTCTGCTTCATTTCCCCCTTCTTTAGGGGCAGCTGCTTAGGAAACACAAATGCATCAAGGAAGGCTGATGAAGAATTGTTATTACAAATTCTGCCAGAGACAGAACCCTGGAAACGGAAAGGGGAGAGGAGAACAATCTTAAAAATCCATTTGCAAAGAGGCTGAAAATGTCCTTCAGCTGTTTCAAGGGGAAGTTCCTTGTAGAAAGCCTTTAGCTGTTGTTGCAAGCAAGCAAGTCAGGAGACTGGAGAGATGCAGTCTGTATTCTGTGTTTTTCATAACCCCATTAATGTTTGGAAGTGTGTCAAATGAGGAGGGGGGAGCAAACTGACATTCCTTAATACAGAATTAGCCATACTGGTCCTAAAAAGGGCATTGCTAGCAATTTCTTTACCAAAGAAGGAAAGCTTTGCAACCCACCACAGAGGGAAGGATGGTGGGGAGGTAGGGGTCATAAAATCCAACCAGATGCAAAATATCCCTCAGATAATAAATCCAGCAATTCTGTTTCAAAGCCCAATGTTGGGGAGTGGGAGTAAAGAATAGGTATTTCTGTGGTGTTATGATATGCCTGTAGGAAAGCAGAGATATCTCAAAAAACATCACCTGGTAGGATGAGAAAAAGAATCGGTGAACCTGAGACAAGAGGAGAGAAAGGAATAGGAAAAATTCTGCCAGGCCACCCAATAAGTTGAATGATTAATACACTCCAAATCAGTTCAATAATTGTCGCAGATAAAGCTATGTGCAGCTATGAGTATTTTGCTGTATTATTCCAAGCTTTATCAACAATTCAGCCTTCCCTAGTACTGTACCTTCTACAGGTACCAGATCTTGGCAGGTAGCTTTCTGAATTGCAATTCCCAGAATTCTCTAGTCAGCATAGTTCTTAAAGTCCCAGTACTAAAAAGATACCCAAAAAGGTTCTAACTGGGCTATAGTAGCATCAAACGGTACAGGCAGTGTACCCATAGATCCAGCAGCTCTTGATAGAGAGAAGAAGAATGCCTAAAATGGAGTTACAATTTTTCATACTAGTTACAGCTGGGGATGAAAATTAAGTGATGATGTTATAGTCTTCTTGTTTCATTTTGAGATTGAAATGGAGGGAAGTGGGTATAAAGAAATACAAGATGCCTAGCAAAGGTAAAGGTAAAGGTCACCCTTGCTCGAAAGCCAGTCATGTCTGACTCTAGGATTCAGTGCTCATCTCTGTTTCATAGCCAAAGAGCCAGCACTGTCTGCTTCTGCAGACATTTCTGTAGTCATATGGCAGGCATGACTAGACACCGGAACACATAGAACACTGTTTACCTTCCTACTGAAGTGGTCCCTATTTATCTACTTGCAAATTCTTGCTTTGGAACTGCTAGGTTGGCAGGAGCTGAGACAAAGACCTGAGCTCATTCCATCCTGCAGTATTCGGGTATTGAACTGCTGACCTGCCACCTTCCAGTCAGCATCTTATCCAATTGAGCCACTGCCTGGCTGTGTACGAAATACATTGGCCAAAACAGAAATGTGATTTCCAAGTAGTTTAGATTCAACAATCTTTTTGGTGAAAGGTGACTTGACACTTGAGTATATTCACTGATACAATGAGTAGACCTCCTCCTTCTTCATAGGTCATTGTTTTTTTCATTGGATTCATGCCCAGAGACTACAAGCAGCAAATGGCACCAATGCCCCCATCTGAGTCCAGGAGCCTACTTTCCAAACCCAAGCAAGTTATTTATAGCACACATGGGAGAAAATCTCACAAACACTTCTCCTGAAACCTACTGGCAAAAACACATAACTATTACTAGCAATTAATAATTCCTCCATGACATTGACAACCCAAAACCAGGCACCTGATGAAGACCCAGAACATTTAAGAAGTTTAACCCAGGTTTAATATAACACAAATATTGCATTATCTTTTTTTCTGAATTTGTTTCTGATCCCTATTTGAAGTTATGTTTCAGGCAGTAAACATTCTAAATGATTTTTGATCTTGGTATCTTAAGGAAGAGTTTGATCTCATATAGACCTGTCCATGACCTGTAGTCTATTTCCCATGAGTAGAACTGAACGTTCTGGGCATAGAACTTCTATAACGTCCAATATGTCTCAGCACAGCCTCGACATCATTCCCATTAATATCTATGGACCTTCCACTCACACAATGAATGTACTGTAATGCCCAGACATATTTGAATGTGTTGTTTATATGATTTGGTAAGTATGTAATGGAAGAGGGTGAGTCAAGAGCATGGAATGTTAGTAAAAAAATGGTTCTCATTGGCCGGAAGAGAAAGATGGATGAGGAGAAGTATGTGTGTTAGATCAGTCTTGAGTCAGATATAAGAACAGTCTGGTGCAGAACGATGAAGAAGTGGATAGTTCTGGGGTTTGAGAGGGAAAATAGGTAATAAAATAAAGAATTGTGCTGTATAAATTTAGTAGTAAAGATTTTTGGCGCCCACCACTGTGTGGATCATTAAAGAAAATATGTTTATTCCTGTGTTGATTTAAAGAACCCATTACTTCAATAGTCAAGGGTAGCTGGGGATCAGTATCACAGAGAAAGAGTGACCAGTACTTCCTTGTACACCCACTGGAAAAACACCCCGTGCTCCACAACAGAGAGTTATGTACATGGACAGAGAATATGGCCCTGTTTACTCAGATTCTTGGGCCGGTCTCAGTGCTGCCTAAATCTGTTGGGCACATTTGCAAGAAAATAGATGGCTTCTCAACAGTGATATCTAGGCTGCAGACTTAAATTCCTGAAAAATTATGCCCTATCTTTTTTTCCTGTTTCTTGGCAAAGACACAGTTTGTGTTTCTTCTTATGATTACTTGGCTCTTCCATTTCTCTCACAGCTGTCATTTTGTTTCCAGTAGCTGTTGCTTCTTTATGGATTGCTCTGAAGGCTGTTGCAACCAGACTGTGTGCCACTCTCTATTTAAATTTGTGTCATATTTATATTTATAATTACTCGTACTATAAATGGATTTTTATGTCCTTGTGGACAGAATTTATTTTCAAATAAATAAGTGAGACACTAACCAACTAGATCAGTGTAGCCATACCTTCTGGCAGGATTCTGTCCATACCTTCTGGCAGGATTCTTCCTTCCTTTCTCCTTCTCCCCGAGGTTCTGTTTTTTGTGGCCATTAAGCAAGTTCATTTCTCACCTGGCTTTTTATGTGGGGTAAGGGGCTTGTGGGGGCCTTTCTCCTGTTAAAGACTGCTGTTATCCATCTTTGTGTGGGTGGTACTCTCTAAGCTACATAAGCAATACAGTACGGTGAGTGATAAGCTATATACTGTATGTGGAAAACTGATGGCAAAGATGATGAGGTTACATAAAGAGCAAAATGAATGATTCTAGTTCATCATATTTCCCTCCACATATGTACAAATAAATTTCTAGTCCAAATAAATTTCCAATTATATTCTTAGTCCCTAAACTGGATCTACACGTGCAATAGGATGAAGTGACAGATACTAGTAAAGAATGCAGTAATGGTAAAGAAGAGGAAGAATTACAATGCTAATGCACCTCTCTGAATAGGAAATCATAGGGAGAAAGTTGAACAATCACCTTTCCTCCTGTAGTACTAGTTGTTGTCTTGTTTTTGCAAAGAAGTGTACAGCACTGGTGCGTCATACTGGTAGAGAGAAGGGGTTGCCTCAGACAGCAGACAATGGGAGGTGACAGCAGAGTGTTGGAAGAGACAGTTTTGTGACAGAGCCTGGCCTTGAACCCATAAACTATAGGTAAAGGTCACCCTTGTTCAAAAGCTAGTTGCATCAACTCTAGGGTACAATGTTCATCTCTGCTTACAGCCAAAGAACCAGCACTCTCTGCATCTGCAGACATTTCTGTGGTCATGTGGCAGGCATGAGTAGATGGCAGAACATATGGAATGCTGTTACCTTTGCTGTCGCAGTGGTACCTATTTATCTACAGTACTTGCAATTTCTTGCTTCCAAACTACCAGGTTGGCAGGAGCTGTGACAGACAATGGGAGTTCACTCCATTGTGCAGCATTTTGGTCTCAAACTGTTGACCTGCTGACCTTCCAGTCATCAAGTTCAGTGTCTTAACCACTAAGCCACCACAGTCCCACCCCTCTGCTTTTCTGCCATCCAACTTCCAGTTTTAAAGAAAGTTTCATTGTCTGGTATGCTTCTGCACAGATAGAATGGGGAGTTCCATCTTATTCTTTGCCTTGGGGAAAATGAATTGGGCTGGCTGCAACTTTTTGTATTGGTCAAATGATTATTAATTGGTCTTGCAGATTGAAGTCATTAGTTCACTCTGCCCCCTTATTCTATTTACACACATTAGAAATTTTTCTTTCTCCCTCTCTTTGTATTTTTAAGGACTTCCCACTTCCACAAGCAGTTAAAAATGCCAGGGGAAATGTTACGGATTTCATTTTCCTTTGTCATTCCCCTCCCTGCCCTCATCTTCACTCTATTAGCTGAAATGTGTCACATTCCAAAAGCAAGGAAAAGAGATTTCTTGCCATCAAGAAACACTCATATTCTTTCGTTAAATTTCCAAATTCACTTACAGGTTTCCTGATGATGGTAACCTGATCATCCAGACTTGTGATGCCATGGTTACACAGCTTATTAACATCAAATTAAATAGCTCTTTGTCACAGGTTGCATAATCACTCCATACAAGGTGAGATTTACATATAGAAAGCAGATCTTATGGCACTTTCTGGTGCAACTGGTATTAATATTGTTAAATTCCAGGATGCCAGACCACCCCTCATCTTGGCTACAAGCATGAAGCTGTTATAGTGGAAGAGAGAATAAGCCAAAAGGTAATATAGTTTTTACCACCCTCATCTTCCCCAAACAATACACCCTATGCCTGCTATATAGGGAATACTTGGTGCTATTATAAGGTGAACTTTAAGTCCTTTAAAAATAGCAATAAATTTCTCACTTTACTGTAAGTTACTAACAAGACTATGACATCATCAGTGACCCATGAGAAACAGCGATCTCTGCTCAGAATTCTCCTGCTGTTTCATATAATTTCTTAGCATCTCAGTAATAAGATCCAGAGCAAGCACGTGTCTTTTTTCTAGTGCAGTAAACAAGATTTCAAGTCATCTGGCACTTACTTTATAAGATATAATGATCTCTTTTAAAAGAAATTAAAATTGTAATAACAGGTCACTTAATGAGACTCCTAATTTTCTGGCTCTGGCTCTTGCTTTAGATCCGTGGTTCCCAACATGAGGCACATGCCCCACAGGGGGGCAACTTGATTTTTAAGGGGGGCAATTCAAGAATGAGTTAGACCAAGTTAATGGTCTTTTAGGCTTCTTCCACATGAACAGGAGTTCCCTTTTTGAATAATAAGAATTATATGTCACAAAGGGGGGCATCAGGATTTTAGAGATGCTTAGGTGGGGCATGGACAAAAAAAAGGTTGAGAACTACTGCTTTAGAAAGTCACCATAATTATTTTTGTCACTGTTGTGATCAGAAGAAGATGGCAATCTGGTGGTAGGGTGGCTAGGAGAATAGGATCAGGTTTTGGATTTTTTCAAAAGCAAGACTTACATGGAACTTTAAGGAGGGTCAGTAAATTGAAGTTAAGCCCTCTAATATTTCTAGGAAAGAAAGGGCAAGCTTCAAACTGCCCTCACTGGCATTCAATGTTTAGGCCAGTAGTGGGGAACCTGTAGCCTTGAGGGGAGCTTGGGCTTCTGGGAAATGAAGTCCAAGTACACCTGGAGGCCCAAGCCCAGGCTCCCCTCAAGGCCACAAATTCCCCATCCATCCCTAGTTAGGTAAAGGTGTGAGTTGAGCGGGGAAGACTTACAGGCCTCCAAATGTTGTAAACTGAAATGCCCTTCTTTCCATCATCGTGCTAGGGGCTGATGAGAGTGGTTGGGACTTTTGGTGCAAATAAAATCAATTCTCTGAAAAGCCAAATACAAAGTCCTAGTCCACATGATGGACTTGACCAGGCAGGAGGTGATGTAACCCGCCCCAATTTATTGAACTCTGTTTAAAGGGAATTAGGCACTTGTTACCCTATTTGAGCATTGAAGGCCATTTTGCCAGTACTCAGAACCAGTCTAGTTTGTGGGCACACCATGGAAGATGGTGGATGTGGTAGCACTGTCCTACATTTGTGGTGTGAACTTTCAGCACTTCTTGTTTGCCACCCGAAAGTATAGGCTTTGGTTCTTTTGAATTGTTGTAACAGTGCAATACTGTGGACTTTGTGGCACAGGAGCGGGAAGGCAAAGCAGCTACAGCTCTAGAGACTGTTGAGACATTGCAGAACATATTTAGAAAGGCTGTGCAGATTGTAGAAGAAAAACTTAAAAGGCCGAAACTGAGAAGGAGAGAAATGGTATGACCAATGGGGCCAAAGATGGAGTTCCATTCTGATATAGGAAGCAAACTCCAGATGGTGTGGGAAGGGACTCTCAGGACACAGAGCCGACAAACTTAGGAAATGTAGGGGACAGAGGGTGGTCACCCTTACTGTTGCAAGAAAACATGTTAAAACCTTTTTTAGGCAGGAGTATACATCTGTGTGGAAAAAGAAGAGAAGGAACTGTAATTGCCCAGTTGGGACGAGTTGAATGCACTAGGTAAAAACATAACATGAATAATGGGCCAAAACACTATTCAACAAGCTGATTTTACAAGGAATCACTAGGTGTATTCATGGAGCCAGCCACTACATTAATGCAGGAGAGGGAATTCTAATGTCCATTTCTCCCTACAGGGTGCCAGGAAAATGTGGTAAAAGTGTAGCTGAAAAAGTAACTGAAATGTTGGAATTAAAGAGTTTTGGCATCATCAGAAAAACTGTGGATACCATTGGCTGTATTAGAGCAAAGCCCTATTTACACCGTTAGTTTTTGGGTTGAGCAAGGAATGAGCAGCCTGGTAACACAAGCCAAAATCTGCCCCATTTCTCATACAGAAGATTTGACTGGAAAAGATGAGTAGGGCCATATGTGTAACAACTTAAGACTTCATGAAGGGGTATTGGTAGATGCCAATGGTAACAGAGCATGAAACCCTCATGGCTTTCAGAACACATTCTGGCTGTATGAATTTGCAATAGTCTCCTTTGATTTGAGGAAAGTTCCCACTATTCTACCTTCTTGCCCCAACCTCACCCATCCTGGTCATAAACCACCCTCACATGGTACCCTCCAATGATTAGCAGACAGGTTACTAAAAAAAGGTAAGTACACAGGTTTTTTGTGAGTGTACGTAGATAACATGGGGATCTTCAGCAATAGCTGGAAAGGTCACTTAATTATATTGGATATCATTCTGGGCAGCATCGGGGAGGTTGACTAACCTGATTGTTAAGCGCCAGGTCACATTAGGTGAGGTGAACATTCTTCTTCTTTAAGTGCTGTATCCAATTCCAGATATTGGTCATCCTCATGGTGATCAGTCATGAAGATTGTCCTGGGAGTAATATAATATAGTCAGTGGTGGGCATGGGCCGGTTCACCCCGGTTCTGTAGAACCAGTGGTAACAATCCTGGGTGGTCTCCCGGGGGGGGGGTAGTAATCTTCCCGGGAGACCACCCAAGGTGGTTACCTTTTTTTCTTTTTGAGGAGACCAGTTCGGTCGCCTCACTGGCTGTCCCACTCTGCAGCCCAGTACCTAGCACACATGCATCAATTGGTATTTTAACGCATGCGCACTCACCAGTAGCCATTTTGGGCTGCAGAGTGGGGCAGCTGGGGAGGTCCTCAATGGCCTCCTCGGAGGTGCAGCGGCTGAGGCTATGGCCCATACTCGAGTCACCGTGCGCTGCCGCCACACCGTCAGGCCAGGCTGCGGCGCCGGGCCAGGCTGTGCAGCTGTTTGCTGCCACTGCACGCCACTCACTGCCACTTGCCACCCACGCTAAATGCCAACGCCACTTGCTGATGCCACACGACGACGCATGTCAGGCCACACCGCACCACCGCTGTTGCCACCGCTGTTGCCACGTGATTGGTTATCTCTCTTTCCCCCTCCCTGTAGTTTAAATACAGGGAGGGAGAGACAAGCAGTTTCTCTCTCCCTGTAGTTTTTTCCTCCCTGTATTTAAACTACAGGGAGAGACAGACTGTGTCTCTTTCCCTCCCTCTATTTAAACTACAGGGAGGGGGAAAGAGAGAGACGTGATTGGTTCTCTAGTTTAAATACAGGGAGGGAAAGAGACAAAAGCAGTCTCTGTGACTGCAGTAGGGTTGGGGGAGACCGCTGTGGATGGGGAATGGATTGGGTAGTTCTACCCAAACCACCCCACACCCGCAGACCATTGCCTCGGATAACGCTAAGAATCATTATCTAGAATTGTTATCCGACGCAAGTTTTTTCCAAAAAACTTGCATCATTATCCGATTCTAGCGTTATCCGTTGCAATAATTATCCGGGGTATTACTGTATTTAATTTGTATTTTATGTGTTTTTAATGTGTATTTAAATTTTTATTTTTATGTGTACTGTATTTTTATTTTTTTAAACTTTGGCTCCACCCATGACATTGGCTCCACCTACAGTGTGGTAGTAAATTTTTTGGCTGCCCATCACTGAATATAGTGGCATTCCATTTGCCTTCCAACATTACAGCATGACACTCATACAGTGAGTCACTTTCTGATCCTGAGCCTTTTTGGCATATAATGTCCTCATCAGCCTCAGGGCAGTATTGATGTAGCTGCTGCACTCCATCAAGATGGAGACAAGTGATATTTAATCCACTTGGGGACCATCACCCTTCCCTGTGAATTTTGCCACCCAAGGCTATTTAGTCCTCAGGGCTGTCAGGTTAGTTAACCATCTCCTGACGATCAGCATGAGGGGTGGATGGAGGTGAAAATAGGCCCTCTGTATCAGTTCCACTATTAAGTACCATTGATTCAATTGGGCCTACTTTAGTTGTAACTTACTACAGCTTACAATAGAAAAATCAAATCAGAACAGTGTGAAGTGGACATTATTGAGAATTTGCCTATTCCCCTCACTGGGAGAAAAGTAAGATCATTCTTTGGTTTCCTGGGTTTTACCAGACTTTTATACTATGATTTGTGATTATTTGTGATGATGATATATTGTTTGTGATTTGTGATGATGATATGTATTGTGATTGTTGTTAGCCACCCTGAGTTGTATAGCCAAGTGGGCAGCACACAAATCCAATAAATGAAATGAATGAAATGAAATTTATACCCAATTTTATTATCAATGGTAGTCCTGTTAAAAGGATTGCCCGGGGGGGGGGGGGGGAGAGATAAAGCAAAACTTTCTAAAAATCAAAGAAACAGTCACTTCACCATACAATGATCGATTGTGTTGCTTGGGATGGGCAGGGAGACCTAAACATGATTTTGTTCCTCCCACATCCTCAAGCAACTTCAGAATCAGTTGAATTTTTTGGAATAGTAGCAGTGTTAGTCTGTGTCTCAGACCTATCAAAAAACAAAAACTCTGCCGCACTTTAAAGACTAAATGCTGTATTTTTAAGCTCACATTACAAATACAACAGTCTTTAAAGTGGTGCAGTGTTTATAGGTTTTTTTTCCTGATAGTTCAGAATCAATGTTTCCAGACTGTCCAACAAGGAGCAGTCTGGAAATGCTCCTTGTTATACTTAAAGGTAGGTGTATAATATGGTAGAATGGCTGCTGCTGCTTCTTTCAAGTCTAGGTCAGACTTTAACCTGCCAAAATGAAGCTACCTTTTTGTAAATTCATTCCATAGTTCCTTTCACCTGAACTAGTGTGAGAAAGATTAGCCTGCACAACAAGGAGACTCTTTTCTTGTAACCATGAATGGATGTTAGAGAGATACAGTAGAAGCAATTGTTATTAAGGGCTGAAATGGGGAGAGAATAGGGAGTTGAGCCATTTGGTGTAACGCAATGAAAGCAGGTGAGAGAGTTCAGAGACTCTCATAAACTGTAACATAAACCGGGAGTTTGACAATTCATTACAGTACTGTACTGTACATGTAACAACACGAATTTCAAAAACTAGAGTGCAGCTGTCTGAAAAGTGATTATTAAATCCTCCCCTAGACTTCTTCCTTCTCCCTCTTTTTCCTAATTCCTGATGATGTTTAGAACAGAATGCATGACAAATAAAATATCATATTTTCTGCTCCTGAGGTCATAATTGTGTTTGATTTTTAACACACACACAAAGATAAGTAACAGATCACAATTTCCAGTGACTTGCAATATCTGTCAGATTTGTCAAACAGATGATTTGCAGGGAAATTCAGTCTAAAATAAAACGAGCTTAGGAAGCTTTATTTGTTTAAAAACTATAGTTGAAATAAATATATACAGTAGTTATGATAAATCTATGGTTGCAATGAAACTATTATACTTATAATAGAACATTTAATTCTGAAAATGCTCTTGTAAATCAATCCAGTACCTCAAGCAAGAAAATGATAAATAACATGGCTGACATTTATTTTACATCAGTCTACAGGTATAATCTTTTCCAAACTATTTTGGTTTGTTGCAGCCTCAAGGAGGGTGGGGGAACTTCAAAAATAGCGCGCATTGGCTCTAGGGAGGTCGGGAGACCCAATGCGCGCTAATTTTGAAGTCCCCCCCCCTCCTTGAGGCTGCAACAAACCAAAAAATCAGGATTCGAATCCTGACGTTTTGGCTTGTTACAGCCTCAAGGAGGGTGGGGGAACTTTGGAAACAGCTTGGATCGGGTCTTCCCACCTCCCTGGACCCCGCAGGGGAGTCACGGAGCCCAAAATTGGTAAAAAAAAGTCCATTTTTTACCAATTTTGGGGTCCCTGACCCCCCCTGCCAGGTCCAGGAAGGTGGGAGGACCTGATCCAAGCTGTTTCTGGGCTTCCCCGACGTCCTCAGCAAGTGCATCAAGCCAAAACGTCAGGGTTCAAACTCTGACGTTTTGGCTTGCTCCATTGGCTGGGGACGTTGGGGAAGCCCAGTAACAGCTGTAGATCGGGTCCCCTGCCTGCTCCAGAGAGATCAGAGGACCCGATCTACAGCTGCAGGGTGGCTGGGGAAGCTGACGGGGACTCTCTGTTGGCTTCCCTAGCCACCCGCCCTTGCCTCCGCAGCTGTGGGGTGGCTGGGGAAGCCGACGGGGGAGCTCCCCGTCAGCTTTCCAACCTCCCCACCCCTGCCTCCGTAGCTGCAGGGTGGCTGGGAAGCTGAACGGAGAACCCCGTTCAGCTTTCCAGCCACCCTGCTGCTAAGAACGACTGTATCGGATAACGCTAAAAAGAACGTTATCCGGTGCAAATCTTCCCCCCATATTTGTCGTCATTATGCGGTTTTAGCATTATCCAATGCAATCGTTATCCGGGGTATTACTGTACATCAGTCCACAGGGATAATCTTTTCCAAACTATAGTAATGGTGGGAACACTTTCTTTTTCAGTATGTTTTAACTATGAGGCTGAGGGAGATAAGAGAAAGAACAAATGCTTCTAGTACCCTCTGAAGGCCAATTTAAGAATTACAGAATCTGTAATATTACGGGTAGTTAATGGTGTTTTTTCCAAGAGTGTAACTTCATTTAAATGTGACTTAACAATGGATAACTTTGTTTCTTGTCCAGTATAATTTTTAGAGTTATGGGGTTGTCACGCTAATAATATAATACCACGTGGTTCAAATGCTGGTGCCTGTTGTACTTGAACCTATTGTTGGCATTCCATGCTTTGTTGTAGATGTTAAGGGAGCTGTGTTTTAGACCAGAAATAAGAGTGTTTTGTTGTGTTTCAAAGGGCAGTAGTGTGTAGAATGTAGATTGATCTTTCCAAAACTATAAAGTAAATGTTTTGCCTACTTTGAGAAAGTAAGAATGAAAGAATTTTAAAGGGAAAATAGTAGCTGTAACAGAAAATAGCTGTGATTAGAATAGTATTTGCAACTAAGTAACCTTAAATATGTTTGAAGTGCATATCAGAGAGTAAACAAAACAGCAAAAATAAATGTTGTGGCACCTTAAAGACTAACTCTTTAATTACTGTATTGGAAATTCCTGCCCCCATTAATTTCTGACAATTCAAAGAATAATACAAAAGACTAGGGACCTTCAGGGGAAAGGTCAGAAATGTTTAATTTCTGAAAAATTACATTGCTGCCAATGTCATCCATTTTATGTGGCATACAGCAATAGGCAGCCATGGGCAGTCACAGTATAGTGCAAGTTAGCACTGATAAAATATGCCTTGAACATATCACACACTTCCAAAAAAAACCTATTGAGATTATCACAAATCCAAAGCAAATTTATTGCACACAGCAGCAATAATGAGTATAAGATAGTGTGAAGGCATATGTTCAAAAGCCAAGCCAGCAAACATTAAAACAGATTATTAAGACACATTCTCAGTGGTGGGCATCAGCAGGTTTCCACCAGTTCGCCAGAACGGGTAGCTAGCAGAAATTCTGGCTGGCCCCGCCCATCGATGATTCGAAGTAAAGTACAGTACAGTACTGTAGTCCTAATTCAAGTGCAATGCAGGGCTTTCCCCCTGGCCACACCCACCGTACCATGCACACAGTGTGGTAGTCCTTTTTTTTTTTTTTGAACCCACCAATGCATGTTGTTGTTTTTAAAAATCTACCATTAGATCACAAAGATTGGTACAAAATTAACAGTTCAAGACCTAACCCAGGACCTAAGAACTGTTATGATAACATCTAAGTAAAGTAATACCCCGGATAACTTTATGACTTGGTTCCACAAGTCAGTCGTTATCCGGTTTTTAGCGTTGTTCGATGCATGCATCAAACAATGCTTAAAAAAATGCCCTGACGTCAGGGACAAACCACGCATGCGAGAAGGCGCCTCTCTCTGGGATCTCACCGGGTTCTTAGTGGCTCGCTAAGAGCCCGGTAAGATCCAGGTGAGAGGCACCTCTCTCTGGGATCTCACCGGGCTCTTAGCGGCTCGCTAAGAGCCCGGTAAGATCCGGGTGAGGCGGCTTCTCGCGCGCCTTCTCGCATGCGAGACGGCGCCTCTCTCCGGGATCTCGCTGGGGTCTTAGCAGCTAGCTAAGAGCCCGGTAAGATCCAGGTGAGAGGCGCCTCTCTCCAGGATCTCACCGGGCTCTTAGTGGCTCGCTAAGAACCCAGTAAGATTCAAGTGAGAGGCGCCTCTCTCCGGGATCTCACCGGGCTCTCAGCGGCTCGCTAAGAGCCCGGTGAGATCCGGGTGAGTGGCGCCTCTCACCCAGATCTCGCCGGGCTCTTAGCGAGCCGCTGAGAGCCCAGCGAGATCCCGGAGAGAGGCACCTCTCAACCGGATCTCGCCAGGCTCTTAGCGAGGTGCCCGCTCTGTGTCCAAAGCCCAGAGGCTTTGGACACAGCCCACAAGGGCTTCAGAAGAAGCAGCCCTTGTGGGCTGTGTCCAAAGCCCTGGGCTTCAGACACAGCGCGGAAGCGCTTCGGGAGAAAGCTAGCCCAGCCCAGCTGAGCTAGCCTTCTTCCGCAGCCCGTGTGGGCTGTGTCCGAAGCCACTAGGCTTCAAACACAGCCCAAATGGACTGTTGACAAAGCCTAGCGGTGCTCGGGCTAGCTAGCCCAGGCACCGCTAGGCTTTGTCCAGCGATCGCTCAGGCTGAACTAGGGTCGGGGGGAAAGGCAGGCACCCACGTGCCTTTCCCCCGACCATAGTTCAGTATCAGCGATCCATCGCTGGGGGGGTGGATTGGGTAGATGGTCTACCCAATCCAACACGGTTTTTCCAAAAATCTTGCATCGTTATCCGATTCTAGCGCTATCCGGTCCAATTGTTATCCGGTGTATTACTGTACTGTATACAGGATAAGCAGTCACTAGTGAAGTTTTTTGTAAAGTTCGGATATTCAAGTCCAATAAATCTGATGTTGTGAGCAGCCTTGGGTCACTTAGACGAAAAAGGCGGTTATATAAATCCAACAAATAAAATAAATAAATACTGTATCTAGGGACTTCCTTAAGTATTGCTCCAAGGGGCTCCACTTAGTGGACTTGATCCACAAAAGCAAACATTAAAATACAGGAGTTAGTCTTTAAGGTGCTACAATGGTTTTCTTGTTTGTTGTTTTTTATTTACTCTCTGATATGCTTGCACAGACTAACATGTCAATTTCATGTTGTAAGCCGCCCAGAGTCAGGTATACCCGATTGGGGCGGGGTAGTAAATGTGAGTTAATAATAATAATAATAATAACACAAGTTACCACTTCAAAAAATTCCATTATTATTAATAGTGCCATATTATTATTAAGATGGAATGTGGTGACTTAGTGGTTAACATGCTGACCTTGACAACTGGAAGATCAGCAGGTTAGTAGTTTGATACCGGAGTACTGCATGAAGGAGTAAGCTCCCCTCTCTGTCCCAGCTCCTGCCAACCTCATTGTTATTCAGTTGCACAGTAGATTCCAACCCTTTGTGTGACCCCATGGACCACCACCCTCCAGGCATCTCCTCTCCACCATCCTTAGCCCACCCAGCTTTGTGCCTACTGCATCTACAATACCATCTATCTAGCCATCTCATTCTTGGTTGCCCCCTTCCTCTTTTGCCCTCCACCTGCCAATCTAGCAGTTCCCAAAGCAAGAAATTGCAAGTAGATAAATAGGGATCACTTTGGTGGGATGGTAAACAGCGTTCCATGAACTCCGGTGTCTAGTCATGCCTGCCACATGTCCTTGGAAACGTCTGCAGACACAGACAGTACTGGCTCTTTGGCTAGAAACAGAGAGGAGCACTGAACCCTAGAATCGGATACGACTGGCTTTCGAGCAAGGGCGACCTTTACCTGTTACCCACACAACTCATCAATTCCACAGTGCAGCTGAGGAACAGAAAAGGCTTATCAGAGGTGTGCAGACGTATATGCTTTTGGACTACAACTATGCTGCCTGTGGAATTCTGGGAGCTGTAGTTCAAAAAAAAACCATATGGACACACCTTTGTCCGTTATAAATCATTGAAACGCAAATCACTGTCCGCCCTTTCAACTCATTCCTCCCTCCCCTTTGAATCCGCCTCCTTCGAGGTGAATGATTCCACTTCAACCCAATCAGCGGCCTCCACATCCCTCCTGGAGCTCCGCCCTTCACGGTATAAATGAGGGGAGTTGGAGCGTACCATTTGTGCCTCAGAGAGGAAGGTCCAAATAAAGCCTCTTCTGCCTTTCCTTTTTTTAAAATGAGGATCAGAATACACACACTTTATACTAGACGTTTCGATTCTTACAACGGAAAGGCTGGGCGCTTTCGCTGGGGGCCACATCTTGGTTCGTCCCCGCGGTCCGGAATGGTACGTCCCCTAGCTCCGGGCGGAAGTCAAGCCTTCTTCCCTTGCTGTGGAGGCGAGAGGCAACATGGCGGCCAAGGGTAAGGAATGGTTGGATGTGGCAGTGGCGAGGCAGCGGGAAGGGTCCGCCGCGTGTTGAAGAGAGCTGCTCTTTTCTCCTTCCTCCCGTCTGAGGCGGATAAACCAGGAGCCCTTCGATAAGGAAGGAAGGAGTGCGGGGTCCCCACAGACAGCTGGCGGGGAAGGGCTCTCTTGGCTGCAGGGACGAAAGGACCCGCCATTCATTGATTTAAATAGGAATTGGAAAGGTTTTGTTCTCCACCCACCTTTTCCCTACTGCAGACACTCTGAGATAAGGCTGGATAACCTTGTCTAACATGGCAGCTGCGGTAGAAGCAGCTGGATTTCTTCCTGTGATGTAGCAGCTCCTCAAAACAGGACGCTTATAGGGGGCTGGAGCTCAGCAGATGTTTAAAGATGTATTCTTGTTCTTTCGTGTCCTGATCAAACCCTGGACTGCCAAAATGAAGCCACTTTCTTGGCTTTGTCGTAGGCCAAACATATTGTAATGTAATGTATTGTCTGTAAGCCGCCCTGAGTCGCCACGGAGAGTGGGCGGCAATATAAATATGAACTAATAAATAAACTTAAGTCCTCATTGGCACATTTTCCTGGCAGTAATTGGCAGGCTAGTAAATGAGCTGGATTCTTATTTTTCCCCACATTCACACAGAGTTGTTGTTTGCCATCACCCCCCACTTGAACATGTTAGTCTTTCATATAGGTACTCAACCCTCAGCCAATTCAGGGTCCTGCAAGTGACATAGTCAGTGATGGGATGTAGCAGATCCGCACCAGCTCGCCAGAACCGGTAGTAACTTTCCCCAGTGTCCCGGAGAACCGGTAGCAGCTTTTGGTAGGAACCACCATCAGTGCTTACCTTTTCACTGGTTCTCCCACTGCGCATGCGCACCAAGCACTTGGTGTGCATGCATGCCTACAGAGCTTGGCGCATATGCACGGCCTCCTTGCTGTCCTCCCAAGCGGGGAGGAGGAAGCTGCTAGCCTGAAGCTCCCTATAGCCTGCTCCCCAGGGTAATTGACTCACCTTTTGATGTGGTGTGTCTGTGTGTATTTTAATGTGTATTTAATACATTTACCTATATTGATGTACTACCACAGTTCCTAAAAAGGCCTGGTGGCCTGGCTTGGGGTTTTTAAGCAAAGTCTTGGGAGTTACCTCATCAATAAGCTACACCTGTGCTGTTCCAATTGGAGAACCCTTAAGGAGGTACAGCTGTTTTACATTTACATTAAGACATTATCCTAGAGAACTGGTTAGGCAAAGACTTAGTTCCTAACTTCTTTAACTGTTGAAAAGTGCTAAAATGAAGCCATCTTGTGGTGAGTTCATTCTGTAGTTCTTTCCATCTGACCTAGTGGAAGTTGAGTTCCTCAACTATATCTTCCTTTAATGATGTTTCTTGTTCAGCAAGCTCCTCCTTCCATGTTCTAATTTGATTTGGCTCTTGTGTAGATAAAGATAAGGATAGACTATGCCTCAGCTGCCCAGGTATCAGTACTGTCAGTATCCACCAGTGTTGTTTGCTTTTTATTAAGCCATTAAAATATCATGGATAGGTCAGCCTTTGAATCCTGCTGGGTCTTCTATTCTATACAGAACTTGGGTACGAGGGTGAGAAAGCCAGAAATCATCCTAGCTAGATGTTGAAGTTTGAGGATCTACATTTTGAGGTTTCAAGATACTGAGCAAAGTTAAAGATGGTTTTTATAGTTTTCTCTTTTTTACTTAAAAGTACTTAAGTAACATTTGTATTAAATCCCCCTGCCTCCTTATTTCTACTGTGCTAAGGTTGGCGCAAAATCCTTATACAGTACATGGTTCAGATTTGAAGATTTACTATAGAGCTATACAATTAATGAAATGAATATGGCACTCGTATTGTAACATGTTCATACCTCTTAACCTTGAGATTCTAACATTAATATAAGGATTTTGTGCCAACCTTAGTACAGTAGAACTAGGAGGCAGGGGGGAGGGTTAATACAAATGTTACAAAACCATTGGGTTTAGTTATCTGGCTATGGAACCAGATATTGGGAGTTTGATTCCCTACTGCTGCTCCTGAAAGACGATCCAAGCTGCATAATTCCAGGACATCCCAAGATGAAGGGAGTGGTAAATAACTTCAGTGTATTCTTGACCAAGAAAATCCTGGAAAGGGTCAGCGTAAGTCAAAATTGATGGCATACAATTGGTACTTGAGCATATGTATTCTTTTGTATAGCTTTCTTCATATAAGTGCCATTTTAAAAAGTATATTCTCCTTGGAAACATTCACAGGTCATTTATTAATTTCCCTCCTTTTGTTTCTAGGTTGCTTCAAGCTTTTCATCTCTGCCTTAATATTTGTGGCCAGTGTACAGACTCTGACTCCTAGCCATTATCTTACAAAACATGATGTCCAGAGGTTACGAAGTTCCTTGGAGCACCCATTCACTGATTTGGAAGAAAGTTATTACTCCATTGTAGGACTCAATAAATTAGGAGGACAAGTGGCAGATGAAGAGGTGAGAATATATCATTAATAAGTTAAAGGTACTGTCTGGTCATGAAGAGGGATCTGCGAGTATCTGCATATCACTGGCTTGTTCAAAATCAGTAAGAGATTGCCACTGAATTGCGGCTGTCTGACCCGATCCTGTCAGTGACTGGGCAGTATAATAATAATTTTGTGTCAGAAATTATTCTGGGTTGAGAGGAGTTTTGCGGAAGAAACTCTGCTCAGGGAATCCTCAAATGAGGCCCCTTTTATGCCCCCAAGAGCTGAGACAGAGATGGGCGCTCAATCTGTCATGCAGTACCTGGGTCTTGAACTGCTGACTTGCCAGCCTTCCAACTATAATAAGGTGAGCTTCTTAACCACTGTAGCCCCTTGTTTCACTATTGAAAGCCCCTTCTCTCCATCCCAAAACATGGGGTTTTTTTTTTATTTCAGGAGATTATATTCACATTGACATCTGCAATCTCAGAGGAATCTGGGTTGTAAGAATTCATTTTTGTTGTGCACAGTTGTCTTGTGAGACACTTCTTTATTATCTCCAAATCCTCTCATCTGTAACAATTTCCTTATTTTTCATCCAGGCTGCATGTAACTTCATCAGATCTAACGTGGACCCTAATAGCGTTGATTCTCTCTTCTATGCTGCGCAAGCTAGCCAGGCATTGTCTGGGTGCGAGGTGAGTTCTTTTCAGCAGAGGAACTCTTAAGAGTAACAATCATGTGTTGTCAAGCTCGTTCCAGCTAATGGCAGTCCTTTCTAGGGTTTTTTACACACACACACACGAAAAATTAGGGTGTGTTTCTGTTAAATTCTCAAGTATTTTTGCTGTTTCGTTGCGCTGCCTTTGAAGCTCTTCAGTCTGTTTTTATTAGGGATCCTCTTGATCTCCCATTCAGGTGGCTTTAAGAACTCAGAGCTCTTTAGCAGTAAGTTTGTCAGGCCTTTTGTTTTTGCACCTCTCTGTTTTTCACAATTTTTACAGAAACACAGGTAGCTTTCACATGAAAATAGTTCCCAGTCCTGTCCCCCCACAGTCCCTCTACTTGAATCATCATTTGGAAGGTATTGAGTGGTCTGCTTATCTTAGAAACTAAAAAAAGACCCTTCTAATACCCTTCCTCAGCCTGGTGTTCTCCAGGATATCTGCCCAATGGGCAGTGCCCATTCTAAAAGGAACTGGTGGGAGCTGTAGCTAAGATATTTGGAACATCTCTGTTTAGGCCAGGGGTGGCCAAACTTGATGCTTCTGCTGTTTTTGGACTTCAGTTCCTAGAAGCCCTTATCAACAGGGTGTAGTAGGCTGTACATGTGAGCTACAGGATGCTCCGGTTGGAGTCTGGCTTACATTCTACGGTATTTCTCATTAAGTTACAAGCAAATAACAATCTTTGTTATTCCAAGCACTGCTGCTTTCATAATCATAATGACACTTTCCATTTACAAAAGGGAAGTGTCAACAGCTGGTGAAAGGTAGAGGTCAATAAGTGTAAAAACATATTTAAGAAAGAAAATGATATGGGGAATGTTTTACTAAAAACGGCCAAATGAGGATTGAGCAAGGGTGGTTTTCATAGATTACTGACTGGTTGGGGAGTGAATGGGTGTTACTAGAAAAGCACAAAGGGTCAGGGAATTGAGTGGAGTGTTTTGGAACATGGCATAACTGAATAACAGCACTCTATATTTTCCCATCGGTTCCAGGTTTGACATGTTATGCCAATTTGTATTCTTTGTTTTTAATTAACTTGCAAATGCTCCGTTCTCTGCTGTGACATCAATTTCACTTTTATTGGTGTCTGAAACTGTCAATTTATATGAAGACTGAGAAGCTCTAGAATGTGAGAAAATTCTCTAATTCATGTTTAGCTGGCATCTTTCTTTCAGAAATTATTATTGAGGAGTACTGAACTAATATTGTTGAAGCGGTATCCATGTTAGATATGTGTAAGCATATCAGAGTAAACAAAACAACCAAAAAGTTGTGGTACCTTAAAGACTTTTTTGGATTGTTTTGTTTAGTTTTCTCTCTGATATGCTTACACATATCTAACATTGCTACCATTTCAAAAATATTAATTCAGTCTCTAGTATGTGCCCTGTATGTTACATGAACTGGCTTTGGTTTTTATTTTTTTGCATATGTTTCATACTGTAGTTGTATCATAGAATAATTGCATTGGGGGGGGGGCCTGTGCGGCCATTGAATATTGTGATTTCAGTAAATAGGTAGAAATCACAGATTGAAACTTCAGTGCCTCTTGCCTTCATTCAAGAGGGTTGGATAGTAGTTAAGGGAAAAGACTTCTGCCAGTTAGTATGGACAGTACTGGACAATTCTGACTTGCAATGACCCCTTTTCAGGGTTATTCAGATAGAGATTACTCAGAGGTGGTTTACTCATCCCTTCTGGTGGCACTAGGACTTTGCAGCTTGCCCATGGCTGCACAGCCTAGATTAGGAGTTCTCAACCTTTTTAAGCCAGGGGCTGGGTCATGCTCCCTCAGACAGCCTTGGTCTGGATGGCCATTTTGCCCTTCCTCCACCACATGGCACTTCCTGGTGTGGTGGAGGCAGGGGGAGGAGGACACATGAAATGGTGCTGTGGGGCGCATCTGGCCCACAGGCTGAAGGTTTAAAATCCCTGGCCTACCTGTTTTGGGATGTGTAGTGGAGACTGGAACTCTCAACCATTGTTTCTACATCCAGTTAACTCGCTGAACCAGCAATATTGAATTAGATGAGCAATTATTGAAGTTATAAAAGGCAGGTTTCTTTTCAAACCTGACAAGCCTATAGTTCACCTCAATTGAATAGCAATGCTCAGTTGAATTGCTGAGCATTTCTGACCCTGGTTTGAAAACTGCAAAATTAGGTTTTTTAAAAGTCTGTAATATTTTTGAAACATTTTCTTTCTCAGATTCCTATTTCAAATGAGACCCGAGAATTGCTGCTCGCAACTGTCAGTGAAGACTCCTCAGTAAGCCAGATCTATCATGCTGTTGGAGCTTTGAGTGGTTTTGGGCTACCTCTGGCTTCCCAAGAAGCCCTGACAGCTCTCACTTCCCGTTTGAGCAAAGAAGAGAATGTCTTGGCGTAAGTTTTGTCCAAAATACAATGATTAACAGCATAATCTTTGCCCTGTCTATTGAATACTGGTAGATCTCACTGATCTCAGTAGGACTTATTCCCATATAAAAGTGCATAGGATTGAAGCCTAATCTTGGTTCCCCGTGGATTCCATATTTCATTATCCATGGCTTACAGTCACTGGTTTGCTTGCAATTCAGTTGAGGGGAAAAGTTTAATGATATTGGGAAATATTAATTTTATGGAAGAGTTAAGGCAATCGATTGCCTTTTCTGTGGATAGGTTTTTTTCAGGATTTTGGGAATAGAACCTCCTAACCTTTATATATTCATATCAACCTAAGTATGAACTGTTTCTAATAGCACTATGGCTTGATGCAAGAAATATTTCCAAAACTGAGGATGGCCTAAACGTTCCTTGGGCCAGTCTGGCCAGAGAGCGAAAGGACTAACACCTGCAGGCCCCGCCTGCCTATAAAGCGATGCCAGGGCTGCCTCGCTGCTGATGCCACTCACGCTGCAGGACATTCCTCAGACTGGTCTGACCGGGGAGTGAAAGGACTAACACCTGCAGGCCCCAGCCGCCTTCAAAGGGACGCAGGGGCTGGCGTTCGCTGCTAACGGTGCCCATGTTGCAGGGCATCCCCCTTGCTTGTCCGTGATGCAGGGGGCTCCCTGTTGCCACCACCTTCAACGTTGCTGGACACCCCTTAGCCAACCTGGCTGAGGAGGGGAAGGGAGACAGCTGTGCAGTTTGGCATGCTTTAAAAACTGCCACCACTGCCGCTGCTGCCGCCGGATGTTCCCCTTGCCAGCCCAGCTGAGGAGGACGTCGAGCCCCCGGGCTTCGTCATGGAGGTTGTGTGTTGTTGTTTGTTTTGGTGTTTTGTTATACTTTGTGATTTGTTATACTGTATTTTGTTATATTCTGTTAGCTGTCCTGAGTCAGTCTGAGAGTAGGGCTGCGTACAAATGTAAATCATTAAATTAAATTTAAGCCTCATAAATAGGGCATTTTCACTGGATGTTCTCTGCATCAGTGGCTAAAATGTTGGGCACTCTTGGTAGCAGTTAACACCAAGGAAGTGGTAGATGGTCATTTCCCCCAAGAAAGATTAAACAGGGATGTTCAGTCAACAAGTATCCTATTCTTACAAGCTGCCTATTTGTTGCTATGAGTTGTAACTGTTGCTTTTGGTTTATAGTAACCCTGTACGTTAATGAGATTTTTTAAAAATCTTATCATAGTAGCTCTATGCAAGTCTTGCAAATGGTTTTGTTTATTGAGTAAATCTGAATATTCTTGTGCATAACAACAATTACACAAGAAACCAGACTCGTTTTATTGAATTACAGCATTTAAAGAATCTCAGATTTTATTTTAAAGAGTCATAATGAACATAGTTGACATGTGATGGGTTACATTGCTTGAAAAAGTTGTTTCTGCAACCTATCCTTTCAGTTTTGGTCCCACTTCATTGCAGATCAATATGTTCTCTCCTTACTTCATCATCTTCCGTTCCATACTGTATTATTTTACCGTCAGGACGAATTGTATAAGCCAAGAGTTCCCAATCTTTTTACGCCATGGGCCTGACATGCCTCCGGACAGCTGAGCAGGCCTGACCATGCCTCGCAGAAGCAGGCATGTTTACGACAGCTGTAAATGTGCCCACTTCCATGTTTATGCCAGGCAGGAGCACGTTTATGCAGGTGCATTTTACAGCTGACATGAACGTGTCCGCCTCCACTTCCATGTGTGGCAGCGGTGGGCCACCTGGTGTAAGCTAACAGCAGGCATTTTAATGTTGCCAGTTATATCTTGTGCCCATACTCTGGTTTCCCTTGTTTCAGAACAATACAGGCTTTGCAGGCAGCATCGTACCTATCCCAGCAAGCTGATTTGAGAGGCATTGTGGAGGAGATAGAGGTATTTATTTTATTAATTCTATTTTTATAACTGGGTCTGCGGTGGCTCAGTGGTTAAGAAACTCGCCTTGTTAGCTGGAAGGCAGTTCAAAACCTAGGTACTGTGTGACGATTGAGTGCCTGTCTGTGTCCCACCTGTTGGGGAGATGATAGGAGCCTCGTTTGGGCGTTCTGCGAGCAGAGTTTCTCCCACAAAAATCCTTTCAACCCAGAATAATTTCTGGCACAAAATTACTACTACTACTACTACTACTACTACTACTACTACTACTACTACAGCAGCAGCTTGTAATAGCCCAAGATGTACAGCAATATGAAGGCCAGAATCTTATTGCTTATTTATACATTGGTACCCCGGATAACGTTATGACTTGGTTCCACAAGTCCTGTCGTTATCTGGTTTTTAACATTGTGCGATACATTGATCACACAATGTTAAAAAAAGCCCTGTTTCCCTGGAGGCTGCAGCAAGCCAGAACGTCGGGATTTGAATCCTGACATTTTGGCTTGCTGCAGCCTCCAGGGAGGTGGGGGAACTTTGGAAACAGCTTGGATCGGGTCTCCCCACCTCCCTGGACCCGGCGAGGGGGGGTCAGAGACCCCAAAATTGGTTAAAAAAAAGTCCAATTTTTTTTACCAATTTTGGGGTCTCTGACACCCCCCTGCCGGGTCCAGGGAGGTGAGGAGACCCGATCCAAGCTGTTTCTGCGCTTTCCCGACGTCCTCAGCCAGTGCAGCAAGCCAGAATGTCGGGATTCAAACCCTGACGTTCTGGCTTGCTCCACTGGCTGAGGACGTCGGGGAAGCCTAGTGACAGCTGTAGATTGGGTCCCCTGCCTGCTCCAGAGGGATCAGAAGACCCGATCTACAGCTGCAGAGTGGTTGGGGAAGCTGATGGGGACTCCCTGTCGGCTTCCCTAGCCACCCGCCCTTGCCTTCGCAGCTGTGGGGTGGCTGGGGAAGCCAACGGGGGAGCCCCCCGTCATCTTTCCAGCCTTCCCACCCCTGCCTCCGTAGCTGCAGGGTGGCTGGGAAGCTGAACGGAGAACCCCGTTCAGCTTTCCAGCCACCCTGCTGCTAAGAACGGCTGTATCGGATAACGTTAAAAATCGCATTATTCGATACAAGATTTTTCCAAAAATCTTGTAACGTTATGCGGTTTTCACGCTATACGGTACTCGCGTTATCCGGGGTATTACTGTACTTACACAAGGAAAATCGTATACATGTTGGTGACAAGTTGTCAGACATTAAAAAGGTGCTTGTTACATTTCTGGTGCATAGAGGGAGACTTTGAACAAAAACACCTAGTGTGCTCTCTTTCTTCTTTTTTTGCTAATGTGTGTGTATAACATACATGCAGCTGCCACAACGTGGAGGTATGTGCAAGTACCAAAAACATTTTAATTCCTAAATATGTCCAAGAAGAAAAAAAAATAATTTCTATTTTAGTGTTACTGAGGAAAATTATGGAATGCTTCCAGATTTTAAATTGTTCAGATCAATAACATTTCTGCAGGCGAACTAAAGAGTGCTATGCTATTGACCATTCATTCATTCCCTTTATATATCACCCATCTACAAGTTTTGATTTCTCATGAATCCATTGCTACAAAGTTTTTTTAAAAATTACAATCTTGGCCTAGGACCTTGTTGCCCGTCTGGATGATCTTGGAGGCGTGTATCTGCAGTTTGAAGAAGGACTTGAAACAACTGCATTGTTTGTGGCTGCTACTTACAGACTCTCTGACCATGTAGGGACAGAGCCAGCAATGAAAGAGGTAGGTACCCTTTGAGGGCTGTATCTATCTGGTCTACAGTGCCAGGCTGTGTTGGGCTATAGTTTTTAAAAGATTGAAAGCTTAATAATGTCTCTTCTTTATTCTGAGTTAACAGTGTATGTGCAACAACACACACAAATTCAGCTTGCACCAATGACTTATTTACAAAGAAATCCTAGTATAGCTCCGAGGTCAAAACGGCCTTAAAACAGCAAATCAAGCTTCTAATGTACATATCTAAAGGATGAAGATTGCTGTTCTTCAGTTCTGTTGTTGGAAGAGCACAGTGGAATGGTTAAAAAGAACATCAGAGACCTATTTAATCAGAACAAAAACCTGCGTATTCTACTGTTCTGTCTACATATTGGCCAATAGTTGTTCATAGAAAACCTACTGGAAAGACATGTGTACAGAGGTATACTCTCTTGATTGGTTTGCTTCCTGTAGAGAGGTGTGCTTTCTCTGATATTTGTGAAAGTTCAATGGTACCTCAGGTTATGAATTCAATGTGTTCTCTGGGGTGTTTTGTATATCGAAAAATCCGTAACCTGAAGTACCGCTGTATTTTACATTGCAGACAGTGGCCTCTAGTGTCCAGCTCTGGTAATGCACCAGTTTCCTGGGGGAAATTGCTTCATATTCTGAAAAAAAATCTTAACCAGAGGCATTATTTTCAATGGATTTTCATTTGTAACCTGGAAATTTTGTTACCCAAGGCACCACTGTATGTAGAAAGTATATAGGAGCCCTTGTGGCACAGTGGTTAAACTGCTGTACTGCAGCCAAACCTGCTGGCATTTGTGAGTTCAATCCTGATGGGACTTAACATTGACTCAGCCTTCCATTCTTCTGAGATCAGTAAAATGAGTACCTAGCATGTTGAGGTGTGTGGAATGCTAAACTTTGTAAACTATATATAGAGAGTGCGCTAAGTTCTATGGGGTGGTATGTAAGTGTAATTGCTGTTGCTATTTATCCATAATGACTAGTAGCAATTAATAGTTCCATTCTCTCACAAATTGAATGAAAAATCCTCATCAATAGTCACTCCCTCTGATTTGAATTCATTTGGACCATGAGTGTGGCTCCCAAATATAGAAGACCTGGCTGAAAAACTTGCCTTCTCTTTCACAACCTTGCAATCTCACGTTTTCTACATACATGGATGCCTATGCATAGTGTCTTAAGAGGGAGGGGAAATGCAGATCTCTTAAATCCACATGTATTTCCCAGACTTTCTCTGCTGAATGCAAAATACTTATGTTTGATGCATGGATACAGCTGGGAAGAAAGGAAATAGAAGGTCTCCTACTAGAAACACCTCCTCCCCCACCCCTTTTGCAGGCATGGTGCATGTTCATCCAGTTGCACCAATTATGCTTGGGCCTAAATGCTGAACTTTTATAACTGATCAGCTCAGATATAGAATGGTTGCAGCAGTTGCTATATGACAGTGATAGCGAACCTTTAGAGACCAAGTTCCCAAACAGTGGGGCAGGGTGAACTCCGTGCTGGGGGGGGGGGAGGAAGCGTTCCCTTTGGGCTGCTAGGCAGAGGGGCAGGGCGAACTGTGTGCTGGGGAGGGAGGAAACATTGCCATTGGGCAGAAGGGCAGGGCAAACGGTGCATGTGCCCACAGAGAGGGCTGTGAGGACTTCTTGTTTTTATGATCCTTTTTACAGTTTTAAAATTTTAATTATTAGTATTTATTGGATGGGGTTGGGTTTGTGATTGTGTTTTGTCTTGTAAGCCGCCCAGAGTCGGGTTTACCCAATTGGGGCGGGATAATAAATGTGAACAATAAATAAATAAATAAATAATAAACCTTTGGCACACACGCCATAGGTTTGCCACTACTGCTATATGGCAATCCCTTATCCCAGTGGGATAAGGAGGGAGAAACTAGATGCAGAAATAATCACAGGGCATGTACAGGTTTTCCCAGAAGGGATACATTCATTTGTATGTGTGCTGTGATCTTCTTTTGGTGCATGTGAAATTTGAAAGTGAATCTGCACATGAACATGGAAAAAAGGTACATCAGATTATAATTCTCAGTGATGTTAGCTTGCATCCTAGAAATATCAGCTAATGGGGAGAACAGCTAGTAGTGGAGGAAGCCCAAAGAACCACTGAGTTATTCTAATTGCAGAAATTGGGCCATTAAAATGTCACATATCATTAAGCCATAGTGACCTGCAGGTTAATGGATTCAAAACGAAGGGAGATAATTTCAAGTCAAAACTTTAGTTTCACCGGAGATAAAACATTGGACAGCATGGCAGTGCAGAAATAGACTAGCATTATTTATAGAACTATTATGTGTCATCCATCAGGACATGCTTAATCCCCCTACCCCGGTAGGTTAAAAACATAATCACCAATTGTATTTCTTGGAACTGAAAAATATAATGTCTGACATCTCTTATTAGCAATAGAAAGGGTAATGGAATAGAAAGACAGTGAGTTATGAAGGAGGAAATGCACCACCTGTTTTTAAAAGCACAGTGGTACCTTGTTTTACAAAATTAATGCGTCCCCTGGGATGTTTTGTATTACAAAATATTTGTAAAGCGAATTTACTATAGGAATGCATTGAAAGCAATTTCCCATAAGAATGCATTGAAAACCAAAATTCATAAATCAAAACACAGGTTCCCATAGGAATACATTGAGGGGGGGAAAATAAAATGAGTCATTTTCAATGGATTTTCATAAAGCGAAAAGTACATTAACCGAAGTGTTCATAAAGCAAGGTTCCACTGTATTGCTGAAGAACAAATTTGTTTCAGGAACAGCTATTGCTGTTTAGGATAGATCTAAAGTGGATTATTAAGCATCACATAATGGAGGAAAAACACAAACTCCAGAACTTTATTAAATCAGCCTTGGAAACCGTAGGATAGTATCTGAACTCCTTTTAGAGTTCAGAGCGTTCCTATGGTTCTATGATGTCTGTTCTGCTCTTTTTTAACCTTGTAAGCCACCCAGAGGGGGAGTGTATCCCAGATGGGTGGGGTATAAGTCAATAATAATAATAAACATATACAGTCAAACCTTGCATAAAGAGCATCTCACTTAAAAAGTAACTCGCTTAAAGAGCAGAATTTTCTCTGAATGTTCGCTTCGCTTAACAAATAAAACCAACCAAAAACTCGCTTAACAAATAAATCGGGGTTCACAATCCCCCCCACAATTGGTCATTTACCTGCTGTTAACTTACTATTTAAAATATTTAAGGTGATTTTTTTAATCTATCAGAATAAACAAAACAAAAATGTAACACTTTGAAGACTAACTGTTATATGTTAATGTTAGCTTTCATGGATCAAGGCCAATGGGATCCCTTAGCTTTACAAAAGATCTGCTCCTGGGGGAGATGAATACTAGTAGAATTATGCTAACATGGATCAGTACAGCTGTGAGCATTTTCCAGTTATTCTTTGGTCTGATACTGACATAACAAATGCCTGCACTTCATAATTCACTTGTGCAGGAGTTCTCAACCTACGGCCCCCGGGCACGGCACGGCCCATGTCACCATTTCATGTGGCCCACGTTGCTGCCACCACCAGAAGCAGATGCGTTTACGACAGCTATAAATGCACCTCCGCATTTATGACAGCTGCGGACACGTGTACGGCTGGGGGAAATCACTCGTCCAGCCTGCTCAGCTGTCTGAGGGGGCGTGGTCTGGATCACAGCTTGAAAAGGTTGAGAACCCCTGCACTAGTGCATTATAAATCTTCATTAACCCTTGCGGTTTTGCCAGGGCCTTTGTCCTGGAAAACCTTGTATCTTTGACTTCCAAGTGATATGCTCAGTTCTGCTTTTCTGTTGTTCTGGCATGCAGTGCAGCCTTTCTTCCTGACTGTAGGGGCTAAACTCATTTTTTTTCCTTCTAGGATCAGATCATCCAGCTGGTTAATGCTATTTTCAGCAAAAAGAACTTTGAGATTCTGTCTGAAGCATTCAGTGTGGCATGTGTAGCGGCTGCTCTTTCCCAGAATAATTATCACTTGCCAGTTATTGCAGTCCCTGAGGAATCTGCTGCTGTTTCTCACCATCAGCCCATTCTCAGGGTGAGTTTCTGCTTTTTGGGATCTGTTTTGCTACTGTGAGCCTTGATCCGCCAAGGCTGATTAAAATATTTACATTGGGAAGAATACTCTTTGGTTATATATTGGAATTTGGTTAATTCCCTTTTAGTTAATATAGTGCCATGATTGTGAACCTTGGCCCTCCAGGTCTTCTTGGACTTCAGTATCCAGAAGTCCAAGTCTCTATGAATCCACACAAATGGGTTTACTGCACCAAAGGCCGCCATGACTGGCATAGTGTAATACACTAAGCAGCACTTGCACAGAGAAAAGCATTAGAATAGCACAAGTGCTCTGTACTACGCCACCCCCTTTCACAGTAACTAGCACTTTATACAGCAAAATCACTCTAGAAGGAGCTTATGTTAAGACAAACCATCAGCACTTACAGTTTGCTTCAGCGGTTAGAAACAAGAAGAAAAAAGGTAAATCTATTCAAGTAGAGAGACTTTCCAGCTGTTTTAACATACTACAAGTTTGTAAGTGCATATGGGTGTAGACAGAGAGCCTATAAAAGGGAGGCAAGCAGAACAGTCTAGAAAAGGAATTGTATTTTGCCTTATATTATTGGGAAGGAAAATCCCTCTACATCCTAAAAGCACCCCTCTCACTGATACCCAGTGTTAGAAATTCAGGCATGGGAGATTGTTGTTTTTCCAACAAACACTACTGAAACTATATTTTAAGATTGATCAGAAACAGTCTTCCACATTCTTGTGTTCTCTAGATGTTAAAATATGTTGCTATTGTATTTTCTGGATATGCTAGACTACAGCTCCCTGTGTTCCTAGTGAACAGTGCCTTCTTGGGAGCCAGAGGGGTGAATTGGAGTGGTTAATATCCATAGCTTGAAGCAGCAGCTACCCAATCAGACCCAGTGGGTCCTGCTGGATGCGTGGTTCTTTAGTAAGTGCTGCCCCATGCTGGACATTGACATTGGTCCTGCTCTTCTTGTATTTTTTATATTTATAGTTTAACCTGTTGACTTTCACACTGTAAAGGAGATATAGAAGGTAAAACTCCTTTCCTTAAAAGCTAGTTGTACTGTAAGATTTGGTGCTCATTTCCATTTATAGCCAAAGAGCCAGCACTGTCTGCATCTGCAGATGTTTCCTTGGTCATGTGGCAGGCATTACTAGACACCAGAGTGCACAGAACACTGTTCAAGCAGTTAAGATGCAGAATGGAGGCGGAATGAGCGCCTGTCTGTGTCCCAGCTTCTGCAGTTCGAAAGCAAGAAATTGCAAGTAGGTAAATAGGGAGCACTTCGGTGGGAAGGTAAACAGTGTTCTGTGCACTCCGTTACCTAGTCATGGCTGCCACATGACCACAAAAACATCTGCAAACACAGACAGTGCTGGCTCTTTGACTATAAACAGATGAGCACTGAACCCTAGAGTCAGATATGATTGGCTTTTGAGCAAGGGTGACCTTTACCTAATTTCTTGCTTTTGAACTGCTAGGTTGGCAGGAACTGGGACAGAGATGGCAGGTCACTCTGTCATGCAGCACTTAGGTCTCGAACTGCTGACCTTCCAGTCATCAGTTTCAGTGTCTTAACCACTAAGCCACCGCAGTTCCCTTCTAAAGGAGATATAGGCACATAAAAACCAAGGCCCTCCTCTTTCATCTCTTAATTTTTGATAGTGGCTTCTTAAATGGTGTCACTTGTCCTAGTGGCTGTTCAAGAGTAATTTCTTTTGCAGGAGGATAGTTTGGTAAGAAAGAATAAAAAACTAAATGATAAAGAGGTGAGCTATATGGGATAGAGATGGGGAAGGACAAGAGGATGAACATGAGCCAAATAAGAAGACAAATCTATTATGAATTCAGTAAAAGGGCAAGCAGCATGTGGAAAAGATATTTGGGATATTATAATTCCTCAACAGGATTAAAATGTTTTTCACCTTTCAATGAAAATTAGGGGGAAATGAAGTAGAGAAGAAGGGGAGAATGTTTTAGTCTGTCTCAAGTTACATGGGAGTAAGCAAACGGTAGATACAAACTTACCATCTGACCCAGGATTTTGTGTTTGAGGGCCAAGTTCTGATACTCAAAAGATATTCCTGATCTTTGAAATCAACATGTTTAAATCCATCTTGTTTGTGACAGTTGAATTTCTGCTGGGAAACAGCAGATTCTGGAAATCCAAATTCTGCACATTCTTTGACTGTGTTAGACTGCAACATCAACTGGGATAACAGAATGAGATAGGGAGTGAAAAGCACATTAAGATATGATAGTGTTTCGCAAATATATATGAAGAGCAATTGCAGGGAATAAGGGATACCAATTGTGGAATCTCCACCACATGTTGACTCTTCCAAAAGTTTGCAGTCTGTTTTATAACTTCATGCTGCTACTACCAATAGTACTACAAAGTACTCAATCTTATCAATCTTTTTCATTGCTTAGCTCCAAGTTACAAATGTTATGTCACAGCCACTGACTCAGGCAAGTGTGAACTTGGACCATGCTAAATCTGTTACTACTAAAGCCACTGTCCTTCAGCAGTCTGCCTTTGCTCTGTCAGGGTAAGGAGAATCTTCTTTGATGGTTTTTGTTTTCATTTTTATTATTATTTGTGCATTTATTAATTTAAAAGTGAGTCTTCATTCTGAACCTGGGACACTTTAGCAAGAATTTGAAAAGACATGGATAAATTGAAAATACTGTACAGGCATACCTTGCATAACGAATTTAATTTGTTCTTCGAGGCTGTTCGCTGAGTTTTTTGCTATGCAAAAATCGCATAGCAAAAATTCCCATGGGGAAACGAGTGTTTTAAGGGGGGAAACTCACATAGTGTAAATTCTTCGCTATGCAAGTTATCCCCATATAAACACTCGTTATGCGAGTTTTTCCATAGGAAAAGTCCGACTCGCATAGCGAAAATTTTTGTTATGCGAGTTGGACCGCTTAGTGAAAACCTCACTCGTTATGCAAGTTTTTCACTAAGCAAAACGCTAATTATGTGAGATTTGACTGTACAGTAAAACCTCGCATAAAGAGCGCCTCGCTTAGAGACCAACTCGCTTAAAGAGCAGGATTTTCTCTGAATGGTCGCCTCGCTTAACAACTAAAACCAACCATAAACTCACTTAACAACTAAATTGGGCCTCGCAATCCCCCCGCCAGAAGTCACAATTGGTCACTTACAATGGTGTTTCGCTTAAAGAGTAAACTCACTTAAAGAGCAATCCCATGGAGCGCATTATGCTCTTTAAGCTAGGTACCACTGTATACACACCTTAGTATTAATTAATGCTAGTACTTAATTAATTGTTGGCTTTTGTTTTTTTAAATGGTTTTTGAATTCCTGCAGCTTAGCTTCTGTCTGTAACAGGTAACATGCTGCATCATTCATTGTCTTACTATTTGGGGCAAACGGACCAGAATTTAAATTTCAGCTTCTGATATTTTTAAAATTATTATTTGGGCAAATGGGTGTTTAATTTCCTACTGCCATTATAGTTATGCTTCTGTTAACAGAGATGTCTTTGAGCTGAATTTCATGAACGTCAAGCCTGCCAGTGGTTATTATGATTTTGCAATCAAGATTGATGGAGATAGTCGATTTATTGGGAACAAAGTTGAGGTGGGTATATTTGCAATTACAGTCAAATCTCGCATGAAGAGCAACTCGCTTAAAGAGCAGAATTTTCTCTGAATGTTCGCTTCGCTTGACAAATAAAACCAACCAAAAACTCGCTTAACAAATAAACCAGAGTTCACAATCCCCCCCCCCCAAAAAAAAAAAACTGGTCATTTACAATGGTGTTTCGCTTAAAGAGCAAACTCGCTTAAAGAGCAAACCTGTGGAACACATTATGCTCTTTAAGTGAGGTACAGCTGTACTGTATTACGAGTCTCTGCCATAATTGTTGATAGAATCTATTTTGGTCTGTGTTTTCTGTATTTACCACGTATGCCCTTTCCTTCCCTGTGAAAATATTTTTGTGGTGTCATGCAAAATTGAAATGTTAAGTGATGGCTTCAATCCAATCAGCAGTTTACATTTATGTAACAAGCCATGTTAAGTCATGATGGCAAATTGATACTACGGTAATTTATTGGGTCCTGGTTGCATTCCTAGACATTTTCACACTAAATCTCACACCTAGGAGTGCAACTAGCATCTCATTACTTAGCAGGAGTTTGCCATAACAACTTATGCAGGCATAAGTCAGCGATTGAAAGTTGGTCTGTTACAATAAACTTTTAAGAATTATCTTACTTTAGAAGCCTGAACAATCAATAGGTCTTTGCTTGGTCAAAGACATTAAAATTGTTGCCAGGCACGGTGGACTCTTCTAAATTTTTGATTGTTTTCACCAGCTGAAAGAAGTGTAGCATAGAAGTACAGTCAATCAACAAAATAATTGCTTTCAGTGATAATGTGGATTATCAAGTCAATACCTGGTTAAATATTATATACTTTGCAGATTTCTCGCCATTGGTATATGTGGCAGTGTACAACTTCATGCAGACATTTGCATCATGAAGTCGTGTATTTTCTGTTTAATGTTTTAGAAATCTTTCTCTGCATTAATTTTTGAATTCATAGCACATAATATACTTACTCCCTATAGTAGTGGTGGTGAACCTATAGCACACATGCCAGACATGGCACTCCCAGCCCTCTCTGCTGGCATGCGTGCTGTCACCCCAGCGTAGAGTTCACCCCGTCCTCTGCCCAGCTGCAGCCCAATGGGAGTGCTTCCCTCCCCCAGCACAGAGTTCGCCCTGTTCCTCTGCCCAGCACCCATTGCGAGCGCTTCCTCCCTCCTCCCAGCACAGAGTTCACTCTGCCCAGCAGCCAATGGGAGCGCTTCCTCCCTCCTCCCAGCACAGAGTTCACCTCCACCCCTCTGCCCAATAGCCCAATGGGAGTGCTTCCTCCGCCACCCCAGCACAGAGTTCATCCTGCTCCTCTGTTTGGGAACTCGGGTCTCTAAAGGTTCACTATCACTGCCCAATAGTATGTAATATACTCACTGCCTATGCTCCTGGTGGCCAACCTTGGCACTCCAGCTGTTCTTGGACTTCAATTACCAGCAGTCCAAGTCAACATACCTGCTGATCAAGGCTTCTAGGAATTGAAGTCCAAGAACAGCTGGAGTGTCAAGGTTTGCCATCACTGGGCCCTATTCCAAGCTGCAGGTGATGCAGCTATACTTTTGTTGTTAGTTGGTAGCTTTCTTTAAGAGAAAATATAAGAAAATGTAGTCTGTGACCAGCATGCAACAATTGAGGAGCTCACCCAGCCCCTCAACTTCCCCCAAAATTGGAAAATTAGAGGCCCAAATCCTGTTTTTCTCTTATGATGGCCAAAAAGAAATGGCATAATTCACAGCAGCTACTTGTTGCTAATTAATGAGTCCTCAGTAAGCTTCCTCATTGCTTGTCAATTGGGTGGCTTAGGATATGACCAAGGTTGGGGGGGGTGTTAATTAGCAGTAATTAGCTGCTGCAAATTATGCCTTTTTCATTCTGCTAGTATAACTTTGGAAGATGTTGCCCATAAAAATAGTTCCTCTCAAAAACTAACCCTGTGCCCATTATAGAAAATGGGGCAATTTTGCCATATTTTGTCCCTTCCACGCACTGAATGTGAGAGAGCCATTAATTCTTTTTTAGGAGACCAATATACATTTAGCTCCATAAGTACAGTGGTACCTCAGATAACGTTTGCATCGGATAAGGCTAAAATCAGATAATGTTGGGGAATTTGAGGCAAACATTTGCTTCGCACAATGTTAAGATAACGTGCGATTCAAATGTTTGCCTCAAATTCCCCAACTTTGATCTCTGCCCCAAAGCCTGCAGGGCTGGACCCTGCGAGCTTTGGAGCAGAGATCTCTGCAAAGACAAGAGAGATTCTCCCTGCCTCCCCTGCTGAAACAACAGGGTGGGCAAGACGAATCCTCACTGTTAGCCTTTCAGTGTGGGATCCCTCACTGTTAGGTTTGCAAGTCTTTCAGTGTGGGAATCGTCTAACAGTGAGGGATTCATCTTGTCCATCCTTTTGTTTCAGCAGGGGAGGCAGGGAGAATCTCTGCCTTTGCCTTTGGGTTGGGGGGGGGGGGAGTACGGGTGCCAGTTCAGCCCCCAAGGCAAAGGCAGAGATTCTCCCTGCTGAAACGACAAGGTGGGCAAGACAAATCCCTCACTGTTAGCCTTTCAGTGTGGGATTTGTCTTGCCCACCTTGTTTTTCAGCAGGGGAGGCAGGGAGAAAATCTCTGCCTTTGCCTTTGGGTTGGAGGCTTGAACGTGAGCCCATACTCCCCCCTCCCAACTCAAAGGCAAAGGCAGAGAGATTCTCCCTGCCTCCCCTGCTGAAACAACAGGGTGGGCAAGACAAATCCCTCACTGTTAGCCTTTCAGTGTGGGATTCCTCTTAACAGTAAGATTTATCTTGCCCACCCTGTTTTTCAGCAGGGGAGGCTGGGAGAATCTGCTTTTGCCTTTGGATTGGGGGCTGAACCGGAGCCCGTACTCCTCCCCCCCCCAACCCAGAGGCAGAGAGATTCTCCCTGCTAAAACAACAAAGTGGGCAAGACGAATCCTTCACTCAAAGGCTTGCAAACCTAGCAATGAGGGATTCCTCACTGTCAGACGAATCCCACACTGCAAGGCTAACAGTGAGGGATTCGTCTTGCCCACACAGAAAGGGAACAGTTTTTTTTAATGTTGTGCTATTAACGTTATCCGAGGTACTAGTGTACCACATTTGTGGTGATATTTAGTTCAATCTATTATTTTCAAGTGAGTATTAAGCTAGAAATTTAATTTTTTATTTATAGCATTTTTTTAAAAAGTAAAAACCCTATTTAAACTGAATATTTTAAATTATCTGACCTGTTCAGATGTATATTTTGAAATTATCATAACCAATAGACTAACCAGTTTTTAATGTCACTCACCTGGTATTCATTGTGGACCTGATTATATCTTTACGAGTACAGTAATACCTCGGATAACGACTGCATCGGATAGCGCTAACATCGGATAACGATGCAAAATTTCTAAAGAAATGTTGCATCAGATAACAGTCTGCTAGCGTTATCCGATGCAGTTGCTCATAGCAGCAGGGTGACTGGAAAGCTGAACAGGGTTCTTTGTTCAGCTTCCCAGCCACCCTGCAGCTGCGGAGGCAGGGGTGGGATAGCTGGAAAGCTGATGGGGGGCTCCCCTGTCGGCTTCCCCAGCCATCCCACAGCTGTGGAGGCAGGGGCAGGTGGCTAGGGAAGCCAACGGGGAGTCCCCGTCACTTTCCCCAACCATCCTGCAGCTGTGGATCAGGTCCCCCGACTTGCCTGGAGCCAGCAGGGGGGTCTAAGAGCCTGAAATGGATAAAAGAAACAGATGGGGTTTTTTACCCATTTCGGGCTCTCTGACACCCCCCCTCCCCCCACTGGCTCCAGGGCGGTCAGGGGACCTGATCCGTGCTGTTTCTGGACTTCCCCCACCTCCTGGGGTAGCAGAGCAAGCCAAAACGTCAGGATTCGAATCCTGACATTTTGGCTTGCTGCACTGCCCCAAGAGGTGGGGGAACTTTGGAAACAACTTGGATCGGGTCCCTCGACCTCCCTGGAGCCGGCAGGGGAGTCAGATAGCCCGAAATGGGTAAAAAAATGGACTTTTTACCCATTTCGGGGGCTCTAACCCCCTCCCTGCCGACTCCAGGGAGGTCAGGGGATCCAATCTGTGCTGTTTCTGGACTTCCCCCACCTCCCTGGAAGCTGCAGCAAGCAAAAACGTCAGGATTCAAATCCCAACGTTCCGGCTAGCTGCAGCCTCCAGGGGAACAGGGCTTTTTTTAACGTCGTGCATTCAATGCATCGCACAATGTTTAAAACCGGATAACAACGAGACTTGTGGAACCAAGTCTCATCGTTATCCGAGGTACTAGTGTATCTCCCTTAAAGTTACTACTATACTCACTCATGTCTCAATTTTTTAGTTATGCATCTTGAAACATTTTGCATTTTTAAAAAGTAATTACTGTTGAGAAATCATGCGTAGGAATCGCACGCGCATGGAACCCACCTCTCAGCCTGGCTTCCCAATGTTTGTCCCACTTGCCCTGATCCTTTACCTTGAAGGTAATCTTCAGAAAGAGACATAGATGATAAACATCTCCCTGCCCTGGAAATCCTTCTTTTCAAGAACAGTTTATCACTCCTCTGTATGGGTCTGACTTTTCAGCCTCAGTGGTTCTGTATGGCTCCTAAATGGTCCCTTAATTACTCTTCCAGGAATCCTCAAATTCCTAACTTGCTAGGCCAAACTATGGCCCATGGGCTGATCCTGCCCACAGCACCATTCCATCCAGCCCTCGCCACTCCTGGAAGTGGAAGTAAAATGTGCATTTTACTTCTGCTTCCAATGGGAGGAACCATGTGACCGTCCTGCAGCCCGAAAGTTTAGTCACCCCTGTGCTAGACAGATAATCTGTATCTGTTATCACAATACCTTTCTGGTCTTTCTAAGTGTACAGAGAACAGACAATATTTCTCTTCCAGATGCCATCTGGGTGAGATGTTCCACATCAATTAGTATTTCACATTTCCTCTACACTTACAGAATGCATTTTCACCTGACCAAGAAGTTGATCATTTAATTTATTGACAACATGTGCCCCACTCCGACCATCAGAGAGGTTCCAGAAATATGTTTGGTTAAAGTAAAGGTCTCCCTTGCTCAAAAGCTGTCTGTTTCTGACTCTAAGGGGTGGTGCTCATCTCCTTTTATAGCCAAAGAGCCAGTGCATCTGCGGATGTTCCCATGGTCATGTGGCAAGTATGACTAGACAATTGAGTCCACAAAATACCGTTACCTTTTCTGCTGAAGCAGTATCTGTTTATCAACAAGCAACATATTGCTCTTGAACTCCTAGGTTGGCATGAGCTAACTCAGACGATGGGTGCTCTCTCTGTTGTGCAACACTCAGGCCTCGAACTGCAGATTTGCCGACCTAAGTCTCAAAACAAACATCTGACGAGGACTGTGTAAATACGTTTAGTGAACACAGAGAACTCCAACAATCACAAACACTGAATTGGTTTACCAGTCAGGGTTGAACTAAATGTGGCAACAGCGAGGCTGCATTGGCTTAGTGGTTAAGAAGCTCGCCTTGTTAGCTGGAAGGCTGGCAAGTCAGCAGTTTGATACCTGGGTACTTCAGGACGGATTGAGTGCCGACCTCTGTCCTAACTCCTGCCAACCTAGCAGTTTGGAAGCAAGAAATTGCAGGTAGATAAATAGGGACCACTTTGGTGGGAAAAGATCTTGAGGACATGAAAAAAGCCTCATTTGGGCATACCCTGGGCGGAGTTTCTCCAGCAAAAATCCTTTCAACCCAGAATAATTTCCGGCATGAAATTATTATGTGGCAGCAAATCTCTGCTCTGTCCCCATTGTGTACAGATCAAACTTCATTCTCTAGAGCAGGGGTGACCAAACTTTTCGTGCCATGGGCCGGTCACATGGTTCAGTGGGCCAGTCACATGGTTCCTCCCAGTGGAAGTAAAAATCGGTTTTGCAACAGAATGAGATAGATTCTTAGGCTGCCATTTTTTCTGTTTAAACCAGGGGTGCCCAAACTATGACCCATGGGCCAGATTCACACACACACACACCCTCCCGACACCAATTCATCCGGTCTGCGCCACTGTTGCCGCTCCTGGAAGCAGGAGTTTTACTTCTGCTTCCAGGAGTGGCAAGGGCAGCATGGACCAGATGAATTGGTGTCAGGGGCTGGATTTGGCCCCCAGGGCATAGTTTGGGCACCCCTGCTCTAGAAAAATTGGTTTATATGCGTGTCCATGCTCCATCTGTGATTTTAGTCTACCTAATTGAAAAATTAGCATTGACGTCTTGCTGCTCACTCAGTGTGCAGCAGCTAGAAGGGAGGCACTTGTTTACAAGTGCTGACCTTTGCCATACATATCAAAATCAATGTGGTAATTAGAGTAATTTGTCTCCCTTGAAGCATCATGAAGAAATTTGATGGTTCTGCTTAAACGTTCTGGAAACGTAAATGAGTGCTATTGGCCATGCGTTAATGCTGGTGGTTTTGTATGATTGTGGGCTAATAGTTAGCCACAGTTCTTACTGGGGAAAGCTGTCAGGGGAACTGCTTTTAAGAGGATGTCATTCGAGTTAATTCTGCTTGGTGCATCAGAATTGTTGGCACTTACAGTCTTAACCATGAAGTGAGTGTGCTAAGGGAAAGACTGCACTGTCTGAGATCAGTGTCTTTGAGCAGCAAGAGGGGAAATGCTTTCTTTCACAATCATGTTTCTTATACACACCGTACAGGCTAACAGTGGGTCTTGCCAGAATAGAATTGTAATGGAAGGGCTGTATTTCAGCTTCAACAGGGTAAAGGAAATTTCTCAGCTTAAATGGTTCAAAAACTTTACCTTCCTACAAGTTCTACATTTGCAATCACGTGGAACATCATGGAACATCACTTCAAACATAGGGCCTTTGTTTATAAAGTAACTGAGTTTACCAATGTCCTTTCATCGTATTCATTCTGGAACAGTGTCCTGATATTGCAGTCACTGAAAAAGAAAGGCATAACTTTTGTCATAGCCGATTCCGAATAATGGTGATCATCATGGCGATCAGCCATGAAGAGTGTTCCTGTTTCATCTGCCTTCTGCATCTCAGTGTGACACTCTTACCACTGATCCAGTTCTGCAAGTCACTTTATGGTCCTGAGCTTTTTTAGCATGCAAAGTCCTCCTCTGCCCCAGGCCAATATTGATGAAGCTGAAGCCCTCCATCATGATGGATTCAAGTGGGTTTTAATCCACTTAGGGACCATCACCATTCCCTGTGGACTTCGCCAAGGCTGATAGTCCTCAGAGTTGTCAGGTTAGTTAACCACCACCTGATGCTCAGCATTGAGTCGCTAGCAGTATGGTCTGCTCTATTACCATAGCAGAATAACCTGGCCAGACTGGTTTTTGTTTTTGTTTTTTTACAAATCTGTTAATTTGTAGAATTGGATGATTTTGATTTTTTTTTACTCTGATTAACCCAGACACATTAAGAATAAGCCCTGCCTATTTCACAAATCATGAATGAAGCATTTTAGTTTGTAAAAATTTGAAATTTTGCTAAACTAAAATTAAAAATCAGCAATAGGACAAGTATGTTACAGTGTTAATTGAAGAAGTGATTCTCTGACTTTTTAAATAATGGCTACCAAATATTTGTATCCATAGACTTTTGGTGTGAATTTACTTCTGTCTTTTTAGTACTATAGATTAACTTTGTGCTGACTTAAATTATAAAATGTTTTTCTTTGCGTTCGATGTTCAGATATGTTTATGTTTTTCTTTTTAAGAAAGAAAAAATGTGTCTAAATCTCATGATTGCATAGGGAAAAAACAATGCCCTCATAATTCCCAGAAGCAGAAGTAAAACGTGCATTTTACTTCCACTTCCAGGAGCAACGAGGGCGGTGTGGGCCAGACAAATTGGTGCCGGGGGCCAGATCCAGTCCACGGGCCGTAGTTTGGGCACCCTTGACCTAAACCTATAGTTTTATCTATTTTACATGTTGTTTTTTTGTAAATAAGAAAGAGGTGTCGGTGAAATAGAAAGTAGTACTTTGAGCATCTTGATAGGAGAGACAAAAGGGTCTGTATTCAGTATTTAACCATATACAGATCACATAGTCTGTTGGTTTGCTTCTTTTTTGCAGTTGAAAGTGAAGGTCTCTACAGAAGTTGGCATTACAAATGTTGATCTCTTTACTGTGGATAAAGATCAGAGCATTGCTCCCAAAACTACCAGGTAAGATATCTGCTGCCCCCTGAAATGCTGAATAATGAATAGCCAAATGTCTAACTGAAATGCATCAGTTCTAACCAGCTATTCGCTCTTTCCTCCCCTTCAGGGTCACTTACCCTGCCAAAGCCAAAGGATCATTCACAGCTGACAGCCACCAAAATTTTGCATTGTCCTTCCAGCTCATTGATGTGAACACTGGAGCAGAACTCATCCCTCACCAGGTTGGGCAGTTTGCAACAATGGCTTGTCCTTTGGTTGTTGTCCATAGATAACCTCTTTGACAAGGGAACTTTTGGGAACAAGTGTTTCTGAACCTTTAAGAACCCTTTGAAATGTTTCCTCCTAGACTGAATGATGGTAGCAGTAAGTGTCGCTTACCTAGATTATTTTGGAGTTGGGGGAACAATATGTTTTCCCTTGACTTGCTGGGTCCAAGTTTTTATATATATATGCAGACAAAGATACTTTATAACAAGTCAGTCCATCCCAGAATTTGGTAAATCTTGGACAAGAAGTACTATCACCACTAGTCACAACTGCCAGTGGCATACTGACCTACTCTAGTTGCAACTCTAGTTGACCTACTCTAGTTTACTAGGTCACTGATTTAGTGGCTGGTTCTAGTGCAGGGGTGCCCAAAGTTTTTGGGCTGTGGGCCAATCATGTGGTTCAGAGAGCCGGTCACAAAGGCCTGGGGGCCGGGTGCAGCCCCCAACACCAATTCATCTGCCCCCCGGCCCTTAGTTTGGGCACCACTGTTCTAGTGCAACTTACTACACTAGCCCATAACTGGATTTCAGCTAGTGTTTCCTTTATCAATTCTGAAATAAAAGTACTTGTAAAGCCTTGCAATGCTGTGAGTGCAAATACTAAGAATTTTCATCATCTCTTCCCACAGACGTTTGTACGGCTTCACAATCCAAAGACTGGACAGGAGGTCGTGTTTGTTGCAGAACCAGACAGTAAAAACATCTACAGGTTTGAACTGGACACTTCTGAAAGAAAGACCGAGTTTGATTCCGCCTCTGGGATGTACACTCTTTACTTGATCATTGGAGATGCAACCCTGGAAAACCCAATCCTCTGGAATGTGGTATGTTCTGCTGTTCACACAATGGCCTGCTATTAGTATTGGTGTTATTTAGAGAGAAGTGGTGTCAGGAATTAGGAACTTGACTACTCCAATCTTGTAACCTTAAATATGACTTGCCACAAACTCAAATAAAATGAATTAACATGCATTTTTCTTACCTAATCTAAGGAAGAGGCTTAGGAATTCAACCTTCTGTAGTTCAACCTTTTCCAACCTATTATCCCTAGATCAGGGTTTCTCAATCTTGGGCCCCCAAATGTTCTTGGACTTCAATTCCCAGAAGCCCTGATTAGCAGGTGTGCTGATTTGGGCTTCTGGGAATTGAAGTCCAAGAACACCTGGACAGCCAAGGTTAAGAAACCCTTCCCTAGATGAATTGTAATATAGCTCCCATCACCCCGCCAAGCATGGCCATAACCAGGTTGGAAAAAAATTGATTTAGAATTTTCTCTGCTGGGATGCATGTTGTCAGTGCTTCACAAAATAATGCAGTAATACCTCGCATAACGAGCATCTCATTTAGCGAGTAACTCACTTAACGAGCAGACCTTTCCCAAAAAGGTCTGCAAAAACTCGCTAAACGAGAAGCTTCGCATCGGCAGGCTTTTGGCAACAAGGCCGGGGAATCCCTGTCCTCATTGCCAAACACCCCACCAATGTGCACTTTGCATCGGCAGGACATTTGGGAACGAGGTGAGGGATTCCCACATCTTGTTCCAAAACGCCCTGCCGATGCGTGCTTTGCTGGGATTGTCCTTTGCTTGCGAAGGGAACCCGGGGTTCCCTTCACAAGCAAAGGGCGCTTGGCGCTTGGGTTGGGAGTTGAACTGGCACGTGCACCCGTTCTTTCACCCAACCCAAGTGCCGATCACAGCATGGGATCAACGCTTGGGTTGAGGGTTGAACTGGCGTGTGCACCAGTTCACCCCCAACCCAAGCGCCAATCCCCGTCATTGTGCGAAGTCCATAGACTTTGCTGCAATGGAAAAATTCCAGGGGACTTTTCTGGCTGCAGCGAAGTCTGTGGACTTTGCACAATGACAGAGGCAGAGGCAGTTGTTCCTCCTAACCCTTCTGGAGGTGGAGGGGGTGACGGATGGGCCAGTGACAGCGTCAGAAACGGGCACAGGGGCATCGTAAAAAATGTCCCCATGCCTGTTTCTACCATTGCTGCTGGCCCGTCCGCCACCCACAAGTCTAAATTCTGTTAAAATGCTGCAAAACTAAGATTAAGTTAGAATGTTATATATTACAGTTTTTCACAGGCAAAATTACTTGGGAGATGAACCAGCCATAAGTCTATGTCTTGAATTATCTCCCCCCCCCCCCGTATCAGCCCATTTTGTGGTTATTTATCTGTCAGTTTTATGTATTGTCTCTTAGCAGCAAGGGTACACTTTGAGTCTTATCATGTGTGTTACTTGTTTTAAGCAGCATTTTAGAATAGCTTCTTAAATAAGTTTAGTGAACAGGTAGATGATCCTTTCTGTATTATTTATGGAAAAGTTCTGAAATCAACATAGAATTTGGAAAAAGGTTGCTTGACAGAAGTAGGATGATTTTAGCATCATGTAATCTATACAGTACCAGGTGTGCATAATCTGCATAAATCAGGTTCACTTACCTGTAATATTCTCTCCAGGCGGATGTTGTAATCAAATTCCCAGAAGAGGATGCTCCATCCACAGTACAATCAAAAAGCCTTTTTGTTCCCAAGCCAGAGATACAGGTATAGTTGAAATAAATTGGCTGTGTTTCTCTAGAACAGGAGTTCTCAAGCTTTTTAAGCCAGAGGACGGGTCGCACTCTCTCAGACAGTTTCAGGAGCTGGATGTCCATTTTGCTCTTCCTCCACCACATGGCACTTCCTGGTGTGGTGGAGGTGGTAGGGGGCACATGAAATGGTGCTGTGGGCTTCATCCAGCCCATGGCCCGCAGATTGAGAATCCCTGTTCTAGAGGCTGTTTTGGTCTTGACTGTTCTATTTGGTGTTGGTCTTCTAGTGACACTGAAGTCTGGCTTAGACCTTACACATGTTGACACACGGGCAAGGAGGGGCGGCTCTCCCCAGGGTCTCCCCGCGCTCTTAGCGAACCGCCTTGTCTCGCCACCCGACACGAACCTTAGCTGTCACGTGGCGAGACAAGGCAGCTGCTCGCTGCCTGTTTCCCGCACCGCACTGGCCCCTTACCACTTGCTAAGGGGCCAGTGCGGTGCGGGAAACAGACAGCCGCTGGCGCGCAACAAAGTGCATGAGCGCCTGCCTTGTCTCGCCACCTGACAGCTAAGGTTCGTGTCGGGTGGAGAGACAAGGCAGCCTCTCATGTGCTTTGTTGCGCGCCAGCGGCTGCCTGTTTCCCGCACCGCACTGGCCCCTTAGCAAGCGGTAAGGGGCCAGTGCGGTGCGGGAAACAGGCAGGGCTCAGCTTGTCCGAACCCCCCCCCCTTGGGGGGCGGGGGAATTTCTGACAAACGTTGCCTTGCCTTGGCGTGGTTTGTCCCTGATGTCAGGGCTTTTTTTTTACCGTTGTTCGATGTATGCATCGGACAACGCTAAAAACCGGATAACGACATGACTTGTGGAACCAAGTCATAACGTTATCCGGTGTATTACTGAACTTACGAATGGCTTGAAGTACACCCACTCTTCTAAAATTAGCTGTGACCATATGTGGGGAAATCTAGTGAGTTTAGTTATGAAACAGCTGTAGTGGATTCTATGCTTTGAATGTTTGACATCGCAGAAGCCCAGGGGGAGGTCAGTGAAACATCATGCCACCTCCCCCCCCCCCCGGCAAGAGCAGGAAGGAGGTGGCAACCAAGATCCTAGATGCCATTTGACATCGTAGAAGCACAGGGGGAGCTACATTTGAACCATGGTTATATGATTCTCACAACTTTTCAAGATACTCCGGGCACCGACCAATAGCTGAAAGGGAGAGAGAAATCTATTATTAGTTTAGAAAAATGTATTATTAATATATATATATGCTGTGTTGTTTTCCTGATTGTAAGCCACCCTGAGTCACCATGGTGAGTGGGTGGCAATATAAATATAAATAAATAATAAATGTGGTACATCAAGAAAAACCACTGCAGGGGGGAAATTTGTTACATTTAAACAAAAAAGTTATAATTTAGAAAACCACAGTTGAAAGCCTCGAGGGTATATTTGTGTTAAAATGATGGGTAGATATTTTGGTCCAGAGAATTCTACCTGCTATTGAAATGAATTGCTCCTGATTCATTTCTGAAACATTTTCTTTTATAGCATCTGTTCAGGGAACCTGAGAAGAGGCCGCCTACTGTAGTATCAAATGCGTTCACAGCCTTGGTAGTTTCCCCACTGGTTTTGCTCTTTATTTTGGTAAGTGTCTCATATCCAAACCAATATATAGCTTCCAGTGAGTGTTGACATCAAGATGCTATGAGTTTAAAGAGCTGAGCAGGTGGTAATGGCTAGTATAGGCTGAGCCATACGTGTAGCACATAGTCAGATTTCCAAAGAGCAGTGCCACCATTTATCTATTGAGGCTTAGTAGTCACTGCACAATTAAACCACAATAGACCTAATTTATATCTAACTCTGTTTCCTCTAATTTCTCCATCTATGGGAAAGTCTCCCATTTTAGGCCATGATGAATTTGACTTTCCAAAGATGCATTACACGTATTAAGCAGTCATTGTGAATGGGATTAATTTGTAATGCTTCTGATCTATGTAGCGCAAGTACAACATTTGAAGCATTTTAAAAATTACCAATTATCTGTAATTTGAAAAGGTGCATTTTAATCTTGGCTTCATTGTGCTGTAGCTTTTTGGTTTAATGTATATTTTCTTAATTTTCAGTGGATAAAGATTGGGGCCAACATTTCCAACTTCAGCTTTGCTCCTAGTACTATTGTCTTTCATCTCGGTCATGCAGGCAAGTGCCAGAGGATTCTTCCTCATTTATCTTGTTTTCACACGGGCAAGAGCTTGATGGCAGGCAAGCTCAGAACCTATTAACTATAATGGGAATAATAGCACCACACTCCTCCCTTTTAGCCTCCCTCTACTCGTTTCCATTTTTCAGAATTATGCTGCTAAATACATGTTGTCCATCAGTTGTAACAGCTGTCATTAGTCTGGTTTTCTCTTGCTTCTATTTACCTACATTTTATAGGACAGAATGTTCAGTATTTCCATTTGTGTGGTTTATCCTTCAATACATACTGCACATCTGACGAAAAAAGGAGCCTGCAAGATCATTTCCATCTATCTATCTATTTAATGGACTTGGGGATATTACATGGAGTCCTTTTAATGCACCAGCTCCAGTGCTTAGACGTCTCTGAAGCCAATTTGTGTTGTTGCAAATTTGCTTAAACACAGATATACCACCTTAGTCTTTGCTGTGTTGTTTTTCATTTATACCGCTTAATGGTTTTTTGACACAAAACAAAGTCATATTGTCCTGGAAAACATCTGTTTCTTCTTTGTACTCCTTGAAATTCTACTACCTTTAATCTTCTCCATAGCCTCTTATTTTTCTGATAAAATAGAATAGCAACATAATGTTGTTAAGAAACAGTGAATCATTGTTGAGTTCTTAAAGGCCCTTTATCTCACTAATTTGGTTGGTTAAAAGTTGCATGGATCTTACACAAGCTTTCTTCTGGCAAAGATTTCAGAAACTTTATAGCAAATACAGAGTTCTTTTATGTATACACTTAGTTGCACTTTGGTCTCATTCAAATTAATGTGGAAGTTTAGTTTTAACTAACTTATTCTATTGCCATAAGAACTAAATGTGAGTAACCATAAATTTGAGTCTGATCAGAATTTGCCTTATTCTTACAGTCCAGAGTTTGCATGCAAAGATATTGCCTGAGAATTATAGGGACTTTTCACTAGTACTGTACCTGTGAAGTATGAGGGAAGTTGGTTCATTTATCAGTGTTGGTACAAGCCAATACAGTCTTGTATTTCCTGTTGTTGTTTTTCTGACTAGCTACCTGATTGACAGTAGTGCATAAAAGAAATTACTCCTGTCTTTCCTGTGAAGGTCTAGTTCAGAAGAACAATGTGAACATTACGACACCTTCATGACTTAACTGCTATTGTTAATGTGAACTTTCGTAGTCCTAATCCACTATCTCAGGCACAAAAGTGAAACTACCATCACCTCAAAATAATGACTCTCTAAATACATGTTGCAAATTGTGTGAATCAGTGTGGCATTTCATACCTAGTAATGACTTAAGATGTCTGTTTGATGTTCATTTCTTTTCCGATGAAGATTTGTTCAGCAAAAAATGACAATGCTAAAATGGCACAACCTGCTGTCATTTCTCGTAGCCTTCCCAACTAACCACTGCAATTTTTGCAGAACAAACTTCAAAGATAACATCAAGGATTCTTAATTCATTACCATACGTGTAGTGCCACAGCGATTATGTTGTTTCTGCTGTGATTATCCATAGCCCAATGTTCCTTTATCGTTGTTGCTTTTTACAGAATGATTTTTTATTAGAAAAGAACTGAATATCAAACCGGGGTCTTAAATCATTTTCAGGTTTGAATGCCATATAGGCTCACAAAGTTATGGCTAATCAGTCGCTGTCTCTTTATTTTGAGATCATGTATAAATGATTGCCATAGTCTCACTCTTATGGACGAGCTGTTAGTTTTCAATATTTTTGTCAGGTTTTGTTTTGGGTTTTTGAAGATACTGCTTCTACTGTCTTGAATAGTTCTGTGGATCCAGCATGTACTTGTACTTTCATGGTTTCCTCTCACTGTAAATGATTGCATATTTAGAGTATTACATATTTAGACTCTTTCCTCAGTTTATAGTTCCAGTGGACTGTATACTGGTATGAATGACTGGATTGAAGTACCCATCACTATGATTGTTTATATGATACTTCTTTTCACGCTCATACTAACATATCTCTTTTTAAAACAAAAATAGCAATGTTGGGCCTCATGTATGTCTACTGGACTCAACTCAACATGTTCCAGACCCTGAAGTACCTGGCTATCCTCGGCACTATCACCTTCCTAGCAGGCAACAGAATGCTGGCACACAAAGCAGTGAAAAGGTGAGCATCAACTCAAATTAGCTCCAGCTGAAGCAACAATATCCTTGCATTGGTTTTGTTTTACACTTCCGAGGAGAAATGTGTGGGCTTGTCTTCAAAATCTTGGTAATAAAACCTTAAATTTTTGATGTGTAGCTTGTTCATGTCAAAATTGAAGTAACCTTCTAACGTGGTCCCTTGGCAGATGTTTTAGTCAGCAGCTTCCACCCTACATGACTGAGGAGAAATTGTCATTCAGCATGTTGAGTGGAAGACAGGGGTAGATCTTGGGACATGGATAGATATTGGGACTGGTTATATCTGAGGTAAAAGCTGGAGAAGAAATTGTTTTTATTTTCACTTATTACCACCACTGTTTGCCTAAACCTTCCCTTCACACTCCTCGTTATTTCTGTGTGTGATAAGCTTTTAGCCTCACTAATGCCATAAAAGTATTTCCCAAGAGTACATCTGAACAAAATTCATACACATGACTGGTTTTATGTCAGACTGCCACCTCTTCATGATCTTCTTTATGTGTGTATTAAACACATGCAGAAGATGAGGAAGCAAGACCTCATCACTTACCCTGCTTGATTAATAGACACATGTTTAATGCAGCATCTGCAGAGAGGGGGCATGTGGCTTTTTCAGATGTAGGTGTGTTTGGGATCTTTGTTCAGTCACAGGTCTCTGTCATAGGGCATGCCTTCTCATGGACTGCTGTGAATATGGACTTTGGCAGATGTCACACAGACTGTGTGTCTTATTAGATCTGTCATTGGGGTGAGGACTATGGCAAGGCCTTGATCTCCCTGTCACATTTTTATTGAAAGGGTAGACAAATCTTTTTTTCTATCAAAGGCCTCATTCCCTTGGGGAACAATCAGTCTGAGATTGCATGCTGATGGTAGGTGGGACTGGAGGCAAAAGCAAGCTACCCTTTCCTAATTTTCTCTCTCCTTATCTCTCTGGTATGCATTTATTTCTTTCACTTTCTCTTGTTCTCTTTTTCCATTGCCACCTAGGAGAGAGCTGAAGAAGAAACAGCTTGTTTGTGTAGAACAGGGGTCCCCAACCTATGACCCATGGGCCAAATCATCTGGGCCCCAGGCCAAATTGCCACTGACGCTGAAAGTGCCAAAATCACCATGTTTTTGCACCAAAATGACATAAAAACACAACGAAAAAAATCAAAAATGGCATCAAAATATTCCTCCCTTGTTCCCTCCTCCAAGGGAAGTGGTGGAGTTGAGGAAAATGCCCAGAAACTCAGCACAAATGCATGCTCCACTGCCAGGAAGGACCAAGCTACCAGCCTCTCAGCTGACTGAGGGGGTGTGGTCAGGCCCCTGGCAAGAAAAGGTTGGGAGCCCCTGGTGTAGAAATATGAACGGACTACTTACTGATTGCTCTTGAAGTTGAGCCTGGGTGTGCTTAAAATCTGGCAAATGGCCACAGGTTGCTCTCCCCTTGTATATGTGGGGAAAGGTCTGTGGGTATAGTGGGAACCTGTGGTTTAGGCACCATCTGAAATGAGATTGTTTGTGAGCATTCTTCCCAATTCTTTTTGGTTTAAAGGAGTGTGTTATGAGAGCAGACCTGCTTAAAACTTTTAACATGAAAAGCAGCAGTTTTGTGCTGTCTGTATCATGAGAGTGCTTTGGATCCTGCAGAAGTTTTGGATCTGGCCTCCCAGAAGCCAAGATGGCAACTGCTAAGGGACTGTAGGAGGAGTCATTAAAAGGGTTGGAGGGCTGAATGTTCCCCAGTCTTGAATTAGGGTCCCCTATGTGGTGACCTAGTGGTTAAGATGCTGAACTTAACTGGAAAGTCGACATGTCAGCATTTCGAGACACAAGTCAAGTGCTGCATGATGGAGTGAGCTCCTGTCTCTGTCCCAGCTCCTGCTGACCTAGCAGTTGAAAAGCAAATTACAAGTAGATAAATAGGTGCCACTTGTACGGGAAAGATAACAGCATCCAGTGCAATCCATTGTTTAGTCATGCCTACCACATATCCATGGAAACATATGCAGACACCGACACTGCTGATTTGTTGACTTTTTTTGCAGAGGTGGCAGAAGTAAGCTGGCAACTGGGAGCGGGGTGGGTGGGTATTTCTTATTAAGCAGACCAAAGAAATGAATGGAATATCAATACGTGATAAGTAGTCAGGTAGAAATGCCCCAAAGACTGCCTGCCATAGTGTGAATTTCATCTTGCCATCCTTAAGTGTCATAGATGGCATGAGTGCATGCCATGCAGTGAATTCCAATCAGTAGAGTCAGCTGAAATGGAGGAAACAAAACAAAAAAGCATTGCAGGGGTGCATTTTCTAGTCATTGTAGTACTTTGGTTGCAATAAGAAACAAGTACACGTTTTTATTCAGCTGTACCAGGGCTTCTAGTAGCATCAACAGATAATCAAAATGTTTCATGCTAGCATTACAAGTCATAATTTTAGACACCAAGCTTAAAATACTTAGCAGCAGTCAAGATTTCTATTAGGTTCTCCAAATTTGGTGAAATATTGTGTGATGGAGCTGCTGCTAACATACCTTTGCCCATACCCGTGCCACTTGAGCTAATGGATCTTTAATCCAGCATGTATGGTGGGATGAATTTTATCTGAAGGAGTTGTGAAAGAGTAGAAGGGTCCTCAAAGTTCAATCATGTTTCACTAGTTTCTGGAAGGCCTGGTTTTGCTGCTTTCATGTTTCCTTCTCTTAATTGTTAATGTTTCCTGGAGCAATATTGCTTTCTGCCTTACTGTCCTTTCTGAACCTTTATCCCTCTCTCCTTTTGGCAGGATCGCTGCAGAACAGAGCAGTAGGTTGGCAAAGTATAGAACACTGCGGTAAAAGGGTTTTTTACTAGTGACCAGCTCTTCCTAGAAGTAAGGGTTTTGGATGTTGTCTTTCCTAAGCTTGCTGGGTACTTCATTTCATGCTTTAATGTTCATCTCTGTCGGGGCCACGTGGAATCTTAACTGAAGCCACGTCCAACTTTGCCTTGCGCACCTTTGATTCTGAACTCTAAAACTATTTTGGTATTTGCCAAAATCCAGTCGAACAACTACATGCATGCAACTCAAGGTTGCACCTGAAGTAGTTGCACTAGTGATGAGGTAGAAGTGCGATCCCCAATGCACTTCAGTGGTACATTGCACAGTTAGTTGTGCTGGGGACATTTGACCAGTTGCATAGTGCAGTTCCTTGTTGCAAATGTAATACCTGGCACTTTTACACTGGCTGAAATGTTGTTACACCAGCATGAATTTTGCTGATTTGCCATCTTACAGTTCAGAATGCCTTCATTATGTCCCAAGCCTGTAATGTTTTAACTGATACCTGACACACTTGCTTAAAGGTGTTAACCAATTAAGAAAAATAATATGATTATTGTCATCACCAAAAATGAGATGGCTAGATGGTATTTTAGATGCAATGGGCACAGAGCTGGGTGGGCTGAGGAAGATGGTGGAGGACAGAGGTGCATGGCAGGCAATGGTCCATAGGGTCGCAAAGGGTCGGAATCGACCGTATGACTGAACAACAAGAACTCACTTTTTTTTTCCATTCATGAAATTGAAATCCAAAGGAAGCATGTTAAGCTTGTACTCTAATTACAATTCAGAGTCAAGCTAGTTAGAGTGCTGTTTTTCACATGTAAAGCAATAGGCTATCTTGAGCATTCCAGGAGCCATACACATGTATATACATTTACCTTTCTTTTCAGTCTGTTGCATTAGCCAATTATCTCTGTTTTCAGTTTTGATATTGAAAATAGGAGGGAAGAGTAGGACTAGAGCAATAGAGTGATCAGGGGTTCACAACCTATGGCCCGTGTGCCAGACCATGTGGCCCACCACCCTTGCCACTGCCAGCGAAAACAGTTGAAAACACTGTAAATGCACCCAAGGCAGATGCGTTTTGTGGCAGTGTTTATGGTGGGGGAGCAATGTGTCCGGCCCACTCAGCTGTCTGAGGGGGCGTGGTCTGGTCCGAGGCTGGAAAAGTTTGAGAACCCCTGAAATAGATGGTAAAGCTCAAGTGGGGGAGGTCCAGCGCCCTTTACTTGTATGATAACTTTAATATGAGAGGGAAAGAGAGGCACATACTTTATATGTCAGTGGAGAAGGCTTGCTGTGGCTCCTTGATTTATTGGCCCTTGTTACTTCACTGCCTGAGCATGGGGGGGGGGGGGAGAGAGAAAGTGGAGTAGCTCAGATGGTCTGAAGAAGTAGGGATCCAGCTACAATTAGCCATTCTGTTGACTTTTTGGTGTGAGTTTGATTGAAAACTAAGGGTTAAATCAGTAATTGGGAACAGCAGCACAGGACTCCACTTTGGGTGACAGCTACAGAACAAAATTGGCTATACTGTTTGATCAGTCTTCCCTTGAGGTGAATTCTTATGCTATTGATACTAATTGCTGATTTAATGCATAGCTTTTTTTCAGTTGCCTATTTTTATATTGCCAAAACAGTATCACTTCTAAATAAGAGGGAAGCTTGGAAAAAGCCTGAATTTTGCAGAATTCCAAGATAACTCATGGATAATTCCTGTATAGCCCCCGTCCATTAATCCATATGTTATTTTCCATCTCTCCTTTTCCAGACAGAGTTCAGATTAATTATTTCTGAATAATCAATGTAATATTTATTTAGAATTCAAAACCTGCAGTTCCAATGATTTAGTTAATTCATTACATCCCACCATTCTCTGAATTGCATCTTAAGGAGCCCCAAGAAATTGAGTCTCCTGGGAGCTTGTTCCTAGATTAACCAAGTTTGTGCAAAGTTAACCAAGTTTGTGCTAATCAGTCATTCAGTTTAGTAAGGTCTATGACCAACACAAGTTATGCTAATGCAAATTGATGGAATTGTCCATCTCTGCTTTGGTCTGTTCCATGCCATTGATTGCCAGTCACATGTACAACATTCTCATTTCTCACATTTTACCTGCTTACTGTTCCTGATTCAAGAAAAATAGTTGAAAAAAACAGAAAAACATATTTAGCAATTGTTTTATATACATCCTTTGATAGCTGGGTTCTGAAATATTCAGAATTCTCACTGAGTAAATTCAGAGTTTCTAATTAAAAGAAATGAAAATAATTTAGAATTTTGGAGGGAAGTAAATTAAGGAGAAATATGTAGGACAATAAAAGAATCTCAGTTGTTGAAGAGGCAGAGAGAATTATACAGCTAGTCAATGAGGACTTGAAGAATGTCAAACTTAATATAGCATCTTCAGATTTATTTATTTTTGCTTGCGTTGTCATGCAATAGAAACATGGAATCTATACTATCCTGTACATATTGCCATTGGTCCAAACTAGATTGTGGAAATTTTGACTTACCCAAACTGTTCAGAAGCATACACAAAGAGGATGTAGGTGCTTAAAACATGTGTGTTTCTGTACTGAAGACTTCAGAAATGCATATCTATTTCTGACCTGAATGATTGCTAAGTAACCTGATTAGTTTGTTGCGTGGTCATAAGCTAAGATCTTGAGCTAGGTACTTAGTCATAAATGGTCACAAACACACTATGAAATCTTTCCAATTTGTCCCAGTGCAACAGCCTTTAAGTATGCAAAGTAGAGGTTAATGCTCTTCTGTCTTCTTGTGTATAAGCATCAGCTTTTGTGGCTCCAAATTAGAGTCCCCATTCCATGCAGAACCTTTCTAGTCTTGAAAATGGAGCTCCTGTTCCACACATAACCTTCCCAGTCTGCAAAACAGTGTTTATGTTCCATGCACAACCTTCCCAATCTGCAAATTAGAGTTCCTGTTATGTACAAAACCTTCCTTGAAGTAGGTGTGATGGGAAACTTCCATGGCTGCGGGTTTCTTCCCCTTAGTGATGTAATACAGGGAGAATAATACAGTTCTGTGTTACGTATAGTTACCCTTACAAAACCTTGTACTTATGTGAACCATTGTCTGCTCTTAACTGCTTTAGAATTGCTAAGCGTAGAGTTGTTCTGCTGAATATACTGAAGCAATAGCCTTTTTTGCTATGAGAATAGATAAATCTGTTTGGTAAGGATTATCCCAGTTTAATAACTCAGAACCGTACCTGTTTCCTGCCTTCTAGACTAGAGTGATGAAGGAATGTAGTTGACTCTGCATCTCCAAGGGATAATGTGTCAGCCTTGCATCTTGTTTTTCAGTTGCCTATCTCAAGCTGAATTTTTAAGCCTATAACCTTTATCTTGATATTTCAGTATTATTTCAGATCCTTTGGCTACAACATCAAGCTGGAGTGATTTTTTGTCTCCCCCTTTCCCCAAGGTTTCTAATGCCTAATGTCAATAAATCATAAAGGACTCTTGACATACACTTCACCCTACTAGACATTGAGGGATACACTCTATTGTGTATTTAGTAAACATGCAGACAAGGGCAGCTTCTCCCTCTCCTTCACTGTTTTTATTGTCCAATGTGTATGGAAGAGACCTTTCTAAAGAGGAGCACTTCTTCTGTCTTTGAAGGGTCATCATTTGAATTACAACTACAGAGAACGAGACTCAAAAGCATACGAAAGGTCTCTACAAATGGGAAAGGCTCTCTTCTTCACAAAATCACTCTCCCCACCTAGATGCCCTTTCTATGTTCATGCTGTTGCTAGTGACACCAACATGATGCTTAATTCATATCGTGGTTAATTTTTGCCTCTAACTATCACTTAAAATCTATCTGGTGACTTGAATAAATTCTTAACAAGTTTGGATTACAAAATTTAAGTCACAGCCCTATGTTCATTCAACTGCAAGTAGACCCTTTAAATGCACTTGCTTAAACCCCTGATGTTTTGTTCTTCATTTTTACAGAAGTGAACTTTTGGGTAACTACAAATCAAAGATTTTTTTGATTAATTGAAAAGTACTTTGTGGAGCAGTTATACTCCATGATTGCTTTTTTTCTTTACTTGCTAATAATATTCTATTCATTAAGTCTTCCTTTGAATTAGTATAGGATTGGGCTGCAATAACTTAGCTTTCATTGTGAATGCTATTTTAGTGCAGAGTGTTAGCATTCTTCAAATTTTATTACTTCCTAAATCAGATGTAGTATGATTAGTACTTTAGCATAGCAAAAAGAGGTATCTGCTTAATAAACTCAGTTTTTTTACACTTTGAAGTTTTAATTTTAAGATTATTTCTTTGTACCCTTCCAGAACACACTAACACCAGAAGAAAGGAGGAAATGGAGAACAAATTTGAGCAACACAGACACAAGAGGAGCCAAAGTGGAATTTAAAGTCCAGAAATTGAAACATGGAAAATAATTACCTATAATATTGGAAAGATGGTTGTGGGAGTTTTTGTTTGTTTTGAGAAAGTGTTTTCCCACATTTTGTGTTCAGGTCATGGTCTTAAAAGCCACAGCTGTAAACACCTTCTCTAGCACCAAGAATTTTAGAAGTGGGTGGGCTCCAAAAGTGTTCTGGCCTTTTTTTTTACTGTCTCCTTTATGAAATAAAGAAAATGAGACAAAAAGAAAAATCTGTGTGTTTTTTCCAGCAGCTCTTGATTCTCCCAAGGCAACAGTGTGCAGCTTCCTTCTGATTTGTGGTCCCCATAAGGTCATATTCTCATCTGAAAACCCTCTAAAAAAATTCACTAGGGAGATAAAGTTTATTTTCCAGAAATAATTTACAATGCACTTTTGAGAAGAAAATCAGTTTGTATCTTTGTAGATTGTTCAAATCTGGCCAAGATAATAGCATGAGAGCGGTTCTTTACTGTGGTGTTTTAGTGGTTAAAGCTCTGAACTTGATGAGAAGGTCGCCAGGTCAGCCGTTCAAGACCTGAGTGCTGCATGATGGAGTGAGCTCCCGTCTGTCCCAGCTCCTGCCAACCTAGCAGTTCAAAAGCAAGAAATTGCAAGTAGATAAATAGGTACAGCTTGGGTGGGAAAGGTAACATTGTTCCATCTAGTCACACCTGCCACATGACTACGGAAATGTTTGCAGATACAGACAGCGCTAGCTCTTTGACTGTAAATGGAGATGAACACCGCACCCTAGAGTTAAATATGCTTTCGAGCAAGGGTGACCTTGACTTTTTTGCCAGTGGCTTCCTTTCATATGACTTTCCAGCACTATTTTGGTCTGAGTCAAAGGTTCCCAATGACAGTGTCAGGTGTCAGCATGTTCATATGTGGGGGCGAGCACAAATATGCAATAAGTGTGGGAAAGCACAGGATTGCTGATAGGAGAAACTTAAATCTTCACAACCAGGCATTCTGCTAAAGACTGCTGAGTTTTGTTCATGGATATTTGTTTAATTTCTACCCACAGCCATACTGTGAAGCAGTAGCTGTCCATGGTCCTGAAATCAAATATCAGTAAAATTCTATTAAATCCTGAAGTCATTCCCAATTAATTTAACAGGAGTGTCTCCCACCCAGGAAGTTTCAGCTATGATAGTCATTTGCTCATTTTCCAGGCAATTATACATTTCATCTGTTCTGTGCATTGGCTCTCACTAGGGGGGAAAAGTTTGGACACATAATTTGCTGCACATTATAGCCATTTATTTTCTAATTCAGATGAGAGCAACACATTCAGCAATTTGTCTGATATAACTACAGTATTGGAAATACAGAGAACATAAGTTGTGTTTTTGTATGTTTCTTCTTTTTGGCATTTCTCTATGGTAGGATATGATGTCCCAGAGAATATCAGTGGATGTTGAGATGTCATTTCTTCCTTCCAGTTACTTCAGGGACAAGAAAAATCCTTGCAAAACCAATTGGAGAAGGGCATTGACCAGGATGGGATGATACTTATTTACAGTTCCATGAGTTTGGTCAGAACACTGACAAAATCCTCTAGATAGTCAGTGTTGATATCTTGAGGCCTGGAGACAGAAAAGGATATATGACAATATTCCTGCTTCAAGTGGATCAGAGTAGTATTTTTTTGGAAACAGGATACCAAACTAAGTATCTGAGCACAGGATAGGGCAGTGGTGGTGAACCTATGGCATACATGCCAGAGGGGGCACTCCGAGCCCTCCCTGTGGGCATGTGCACCATCACCCCAGCACGGAGTTCATTACTTCAAAGTCAGAGAGATGTGGGGCTGGGCTGCTCTGTTCCCCCTATCCACGCATGCCTGAGGACATTTCTCACATCACCCACCCCTCTGCCCAGCAGTGGTGTGAGGGTGTGGCGGGGACGGCAACCTGTTGCAGTTTGGGTACTTGGTCTCTAAAAGGTTCACAATCACTGGGATAGGGAATGACTTCAAATGAGAAGACTTAAGGCCACAGGAAGCTCCTCCATGCCGAGTTAGATTATTCATCCATTTCCAAGTCAACTTTGACAAGTCCTTGGGAGAGGTCTTTCCCACCACTTGCTACCTATTGTTAATCAAGTCCTATTTTTAAGTGATTCAGTGCACCTTTTCTCCCAGCTTGTCATATAATGATACAAAACTTAATTTTAGAGATGAAGATAAAGAAGCCAACCAGAATGCAAGAAAATTATGGACATCAGTTGAACAAGAAGCATCTGCTGCTTGGGAAAAGGAACTTCACTCAGTCACACTCACATGTTTTTCAGTTGACTTTTTCTCATGTAATTTCCTTCTGATTTTTCTCATTTGGGCCCTCTTGAATCAATTTTCCTGCACATTCCCCTAAGTCATCAGCAACCTGTTCTTTGGAATAGGTGGCTATGTGTCTTTCTCAATCTTTAGGCCAAAGACTGTTTAACATAGTAAGCTTCAACTGGAGGGCTGGTGGAAAATCAAAACCAAATCTAGTCATCTCTACCTCCCATTAATTCAAATGGGCCTATTTTAGTTGTGACTTTAGTGTAGCAAGCTGCAAGTAAAATAGGCTCATTTGAACCAAATGAGCATGAGAGGATTCAACAAATTCTCACTGATTCAGTGGACCTACTTAAGCGCCAGCTGCTATGCTGTGCAACAGGATTTTAGCCTATATGTACTTCAATAAATGACATAGCCGAATCCTACTTTCTTGCGCACTTCAGTGAATCATCTACTCACTTTTGATTTTGCAGCATAGCTCCCAAGAAATCCCTCAGTACCATTGGCTGGTGGTAATGACTGTCCATGAGGATGCTGTCAGAGTGGCGCCTGGTCAAAAATTCACGTCCATCTTCCCCAACACTGCCTTCCCTGAAAAGCAGGGATAGGATTAAACTAATAGATCTTGGTAGTTTAAGGTTTTGCTCTCCTGTGAACCTGGTGTATTTCACCTTATACCAATTCACCTAACTATCTTCAGAGGAATCTTATCAGAACAAACTGGGATTGTATGTTGTACTTGATCCAAGCTGGTGGTGGAAAGGGTTGGGAAAATCTATAGTCTAATAGTTTATGAAGAAACTGATTAGTCAGTATCTTCATAACCTACTGGGAAGTTGCTATCATCTGGACAGGAAGATCAAGAATGAACCTGTTTAGAAACTAGCATATGTGGAGGGCTACTGATCTTGAGAAGTCCTGTGAGTAGTTATTAAATTCTATACTTATACTTTTAAATAAGTCCCAGATATTTGAAGTTAAAAATGGCTATATCTTTTAAAGATAATTTTATTTACATCCATAACTAGCAAATTGGGGCTGTAAGTGCTACTAGTGTGGAAAAACTATGACTGTTTTTACTAGGTAAAGGTTTCCCTTGCTAGAAGGCCAATCATATCCGACTCTAGGGTTCAGTACTCATCTCTGTTTCAAAGCCGAAGAGCCAACGCTGTCTGCTTCTTGCAGACTTTTCTGTGGTGATGTGTCAGGCATGACTAGACACTAGACTGCTGATGACTATATTTTAGGGCACGTCTAGAGTTAATCAGGTTGAGTGAACATTATGAATCTATGGGTAAGGGCTATCAGATCTATCATGAAGAGACAAGATTCACTGGGAAAACAATAATGCTAGGAGAAACTGAAGGCAATAAGTAACAGGAAAGACCAAACATGAGTTAGATTAACTCAAGGAAGAAAACCATACCATGGCCTAGAGTTTCCAAGAACTAAGAAGGGCTGGTAATTCTATGATCTTTTGGTGAATACTAATTCATAGGTCACCATAAATTGAAAGCGATTTTGGCTCACAATAACAAACTTCCATGGACTACTATATTGACAGACCACTACCAAAGTAACATAACAATTAGTAAAGATCCACTTACCCAAGCCTTTTCCCAACAATACCCTGTAATAGTTTCTGGGCTAAGAACTTGTCCCGGACTTTCCGGTAACTATCAGTGAATATGGCATCTGCATGTCGTTGCATTCTGATGAAACACAAATACATAATCATTCTAACAATAATTTCATGTCAGAAATTATTCTGGGTTGAAAGGATTTTTTCTGGAGAAACTCTGCTCAAGAGATGCCTCAATGAGGCTCTTTCATGTCCCCAAGATCTGATCCAACTGAAATGGTCTCTATCTACTTCCACTTTCTTGCTTTCGAACTGAAAAATTGGCAGGAACTGGTACAGAGATGGGTGCTCAATCCATCATGCAGTACCTGGATCTCAAGCTGCTGATTTGCTGGCCTTCCAGTTAACAAGGTGAGCTTCTTAACCACTAAGCCACTCCAGCCCCCATAATCATCCTATGTCAGTGGCTCTTGGCAGATTTGATAATATAATGTGAAAAACTATTTTTCCCATCACTTTGATGGAGGGAAGACTCCCATGTTCATCCTGTACTGAACATAAAAAGATAATGATTCCATTTAAGTTAATTTAAAAAAGCCTGCCTTAGGTGGAGCACTGTCTGTGCTTTCTTTTGACAAACTGAGTGTGAAGTAGTGCCTTTCTAAAATATTTGGGAGCGGAACAAGATGTAGAAGTGTTAAAAACATTCAAACCCAAAGGCATTCATTCAAACTGAACAAACATGAGTCAGCATCCAAGAATGTCCATTTTCTAAGAAATGAATTGCTAATAGGAATATCTTGGGATGTAACTTTTTCTGTCTAGAAATGGTTACAAGCATGGGTATGGAACTATGACTATGCTCAAGTAGTCCATAATATCTTAAAATATTATTTTCTGTAGTATATTTTAGTTTTTAAAATATGTATGCAAGCTTTCCTAAAACACTGTCACTGAAATCTAGTAGTAAGTCACAACTAGAGTACATCAATGATTCAACTTATGGAGGCATTGACTCACCAAAATTGTGAATGATTCAACGGATCTACTTTAGCTGTGATTATACCTGGATTTCAACCTGTAAGTGCTTCTTTCCTGTACATTCTATTGGCACCAGCAGCATTTGGCCTTTATTGTAGGTCCTACCACTAAGAGACCTTACAACCCAACAGGTTAGGTTGTCCTTTTCTGCAATATCCCACCAGTGGAGCTCCCAAGAGAAGTAGATGGGATCCATCACACATGTGTGGAAAGGGACATTCAAAGCTGCATCACTTTGCTAATGTTCTGTTGGATTCCAATGTCATTCTAGCTGGTGTTAAAGAAATGGCATTGTCATTTTGACTTATTTTGTGCTGTGATTTTTTGTTTGATGTATTGTTGATTTCAGTGTACTTTGCTTTGGTTGCCCTCCTGAAGAGAAATACAATTTATAAAAACTGTTCATGAATTATATAATTATATAATTAAGAACAAAGGACAAACACATAGGTGATAATTATATAATTAAGAACAAAGGACAAACACATAGGTGATAGCTCCATCAGAGATAATTACCATATTTGCTGGTATATAAGACCCACCCACCCACCCTTAAAATACACTGGAAATGGAGTGCATCTTGTACTATATATAATGGCCTAAAGTGAACTATTTTGGTAATAACAGGGTGCATCTTATAATCCAATGCATTTATACACCGGCAAATATGGTATATGGATCTTCTATGTTCACAGTAGACCTAGTCAAGTACCTTCTACTGTCTGAGGCAGAACAACAAGTAGCACCTTTCACCCCTCTAAGCTAAGGTGTATATTTCCAAAAGCCAATCAGGTTATATGGGCAGAGGTAGCAACAAGTCCCACTTCCACCCCCCTGTCCATCTCTGGCAGTAAAAATAATATGATTACAAAGTAAGTAACAACTTGCTTCCATGTTATGACTCTCAAATCTGCTACTTAAGAAGACAGGATATTAGTAACTATTATTTTCTGGAAAGGAACACCATAGGGCAGGGATTCTCAACCTGTGGCCCACAGCACAATTTAATGTAGTGCTCCCACTGCTTCTACCATACCAGGAAGTGCCATGTGATGGAGGAAGGGCAAAATGGCTATCCAGCCCCTGAAGCTATCTGAGGGAGCATGACCCAGTCCCCAGCTTTAAAAGGTTGAGAACCTGCCATTTTTTGTTGTTGTTCAATTGCACAGTTGATTCAGACCATTTGTGACCCCATGGACCATAGCCGACCAGGCACCTCTGTCCTCCATCCTCCTCCTCAACCCACCCACTCTGTACCCATTGCATCTACAATAGCATCTAGCCATCTCATTTTTGGTAGGGCAACTCTAAATTTCATGATATAATTTGAGAGGGATTACCAATTGCAAGTGGTTGTTCATAGAACGGTATGACATGATGTAAGACCTTACTAGTGGGGCTTGTGTATTCCTATTTTCTCCTTTTAATCACTGGGCTTGGGGCATCTTTATACCCACCTTTTCTCAGCAGGGCCAGTGAGGAAGTTCTCCTCTTCTTGCTCTTCTACTGAAAGATTGTGGCTCTGAACTGGGCCACTTTCTTGTTGCTGAAAACTCACCGCCTTTCCAGAAATAGGTAGTGGACTATACCTAAAACATCAAGTTGAATCATCATTTAAAATACCTAGAACAATGCAGTTCAACTTTTTGATTCCATGGTCTAGTCTAGTGAAACTAAAATGCTCAGGTAATCCAGAAGACAATATCTGTTACAAATCTCCCTTTCTGGAAAAACTTAATTACTTATTTATAAAATATAAGGACTATGCCTTCAATCCAAACACATGAGAAAAGGCTGAAGGCACTAAACTCACAATCAAATATTCACCACAGCAAAAACATCACAAAACTTTTAAGTTCAGTAAAGTAAAACTGAGAGACATAAAATGTATTTCAGCCAGCTGAAAAATACTAGTTTGAGTCTCACAATGAAGGCTTACATCCACACAAGAAGGTTTTTCCAGTGCCAAAAGGTGCAAATAGCTCAAAGCGTACACAGCAAGGCTTCAAACCAAACCAAACCCAGGCTTCTTTTGGGGGTGGGGGTGAGGGTGGATCTTTTTCTAAAACTCATTGAAGATTGATCAGGCCCTAAGTACGAATAGATATTCTCAGCTGAATCTCTTTAATGGAAAATTAGGTGGGTGGTAGAGTTTGTATATAATTCAGGATTACATCTGAGAGCATGCTGGCTGGGACAATATGAATTGTATGGTACTGTATTTTCAACATGCTAAGGGCAAGTACTATTATAGTTATTTAGACTTGGGCTACCATTTTTGTTATTTGTTTTATTGTTAATATTATACTGCTGCTTTGTTTATCCATATAAAACTGAAATAGGCTGGAATTCTACTCACTTACATGATCACATTAAGGGCAATTGTTATGAGTTGTCTTTCCTCACTGGCATGCCTTCTTTCCTGTGTGGTAGGCAAGCACTTCTCACAAAAAATGGGCACATGCTGATTGCAAAATTTGTCGCACAACCAGTTGTATCAAATATCCTAACTCAAAACTTCACTAAACTTGGAGAGGGTTGAGAAGAGCATCAGCAGCAAACTTTCTCCAATCTTGATATGACTAGGTCAGTGGTGCTGATCCTTGGCATTCCAGCTGTTCTTGGACTTCAATTCTCAGAAGCCCAAGTCCCTGCGAATCCACACAAATGGATTTACTGTGCATACATGCAGTAAACCCATTCACTTGGATTCACAGGGACTTGGGCTTCTGGAAATTGAAGTCCAAGAACAGCTGGAGTGCCAAGGTTTACCATCACGGATCTAGGTGGTTCAGGGCTGAGTTTTGCCCCTCCCCATTACTCATTAAATTTTCCCCTAACCAGCTAGTGGTAGCCTAAGACTTTTGCACAGTATTCCATAAGGTGGTTACCTTGTAGCATTGAAGTCCTCAGATGAATTCTGAACACGTAATAATTGGAAGATTTTTTTCCCATTGCACTGGGAGGGGTACAGATGTGGCATGGAGACAGGTCATCAAGGGACGAATACATAGTCCCCAGGTTCAAATTTTGGTGTCTTTCATTTTAGAAAACGATTTGAGTCACTGCTGAGGAGAGCAGACTGGAGCTAAAATGGCAATTATGTTGCTCTGGTGTTAGTTGGCACTCTGTAATCTCAAACTTTGTTTCAATGTAGTTGCCTAGTCCTTATCCTGGCAAAGTCATTTCTTCAGAATGATTCCAACAAAATACATGAGAAAACATTTCCCCTTAAAACACAGTGATGATCACCAAATCCTGATGAAACAGAATCACCAAGGAATAAAGAGGATGCATTTTTAATGAGCCAGCTAGACTATGCTGTCATTAAAATACTATAGTCTCTTTTCCTTAGTATAACGTGGTCACTAAACTTGAAAGCTACTTAATGTCAAAGCCAAATGGCAACATTTTAGTTTGTCTGGGAAAGAGTCAGAAATAGTTGTAGGATGAGTAGAAAGCCTGCCTTATGAGATGAAGGAGTCAGTTCCCAGCCCTTTAGAAAGAGTCCCACTGTTTGGAGAAATTCACTGCCCATGGAAAGCAAGAAAATTTTGGGTCTAACTCAATGTATTATGTAAGCAATAAGATAAAGGTGAAGGCTACACACCTCAATGCTGGGTAGAGAGGAGAAGGCAGGGAACACATGACAAAATGGATCAGGATCAGGAGAATAGCTCTATCCAACATTCTTCACTCTTTTGAGACAACCTGTAAAAAAAGAGAAAGGGGAATCAGGATTCTTACAGTTTCAAGAACAGCCATGTGTGCAGCACTAGAATCACAGCTATCTCTGAAGTAGTAGTTTCGTTGTTTTCCAAAGTTCTACTAAAATGTGTGCACGCTGCACCGCAATCTGAGGTGAAGCTTAGAAAAGTTGACACACACACACACACCCGGACAACTCCTAGAATTCCATGCTGGATTGAGGATTCCAGAGATGGTAACAGCAGCAGCAGCAGCAGCAGCAGCAACAACAACACCCCTCTTGATGTGGCCAATAGGACAGTGGATGAGGTTTTTACTTTTATTCCAAACTAGTATGTGGATATGGGAGAGAAAAAGAAAGAATCAAAGTCCTGTCGTGGTATTCACTGTACCCAAGACGTAGGCAAGACTTCGCAGTGTTTCAGAAATAAATAAATATGAGTGAGATCAGCAACAAACTCTTATAGTGCAGAGTTCTGCTGTTCTAGATGAAGCTATTCAATGCACCCCCTCCTTCCCTCTTCCCTCTTCCCCACAGAATTCAGTAGTCATTGAACTCACTGAGTCTTCTTTTAGGCTGCTTTGAGGATTCCTTTGTACACACTTTGGGGTTTTTCCTAATTATTTTTAAAAATTCAACCTCTCTAACCCCTGTGTCCTCTTACGTTTGCTGCTGCTTTTCTTGTGAACATGTGGTCTTGGATACCTTGGAGTCGTTATTCATTGAGAAGTCCTCATTTATTTATTTTTTACTTTATTGTAAAGATGAGATTCTAAGCATTGATCTCTCCATTGCTTTTTGTGTTATTTGCAGTCATTTTTCTTCCACAGCTGTTAAAGTCCATATTTTGCTGCCATATATCATTGCTTTCAAGACCATAGAATTGAACAAATTTGCCTTTGTTTCTGGTTTAGCTTTTGACTTCAGGATGGATGACACTTCTCTGAATTTACCTCACACGTCTCTGTCTTCTAGATATTTCTTGTTTAAAATTATTGTCCATCCTGACTGCTTGACCCAAATAAACATAGTTTTCTACCTCATCTACTTGTTCTTTACCAAGTTTTATCCCATCACAAGGCAGCTCTTTCAAATTCATAAACTTGGTTTTAGTTTTGTTGATTGTGAGACCTATTTTTGTACCTTCTCTGTCCAGCTCTGTAAGCATTTGTTGCAGCTCTTCTGTTGTATTACTTATCAAGACAATATCATCAGCATGTGATCTAATTCTGGCTATATGAGAAATAATACCAAAAGTCTAGGGATTCACTAAAACAGAGGGAATGATTTCTGCAGAAATACATGCAGATCTCTTTATTTGTTCTTGCAGGTGTCTAGAAATATTCCTTCTCAAGATCCCTGCCTCCCTGCTGTTTTGGAATTGCCATCATTTAACCCAGGAATTCTCAACTGCTTTAAGCCTGGGCTGGGTCATGCTCCCTCGGACAGCTTAAGGAGCCGGATGACCATTTTGCTCTTCCTTCACTACATGGCACTTCCTGGTGTGGTGGAGGTAGTGGTAGTGGGGACACATGAAATGGTGCCATGGGACACCATCTGTCCCCTGGGCTGCAGGTTGAGAATCCCTGATTTAACCCAACTACCTATTGGTAAAGGGAGGGAAAAGAAAGGACTGAAGTTTCCATTTCATTTTACCTGAAATCTACAATTTCAGGCCACCTGAAACAATTAAGAGCCCTAATGCTTCTGATTAAGTGACCCAACGAATGTGATTTCATTTAATAAAAACATTTTGTGACATCATTTAATAAAATCATTCTGAAAGTGTCCTGGATTTTGAGGACTGGAAGGCTGAATTCTTTATGCACCATTATCTCTTCCTAACCTGTACATCTCCCATCTTTCCCACTCTTTGTCCAAGGACTATGATCCCACCAGACATCCTGTGAATACCTGGAGAGCCCCTACTTGTTTTGCACTGCTGGAGATAAGATGGTTGTGTACCAGTTCTGTACATGGAGCCCCTTGAAAATTGAGTCCCTGCCAGTTCTGCACATGGAGCCCCTGCCAATTGAGCTTTTCAAAGAGTGAGACAGTAATAATAAGAACAACTGTATCTCAGCTTCCTGCTTGATCCAAGCATCCTAATATTTCAGAGGGTTACAAAAAAGGGAAAATATTTTGTAGTTCTGCAAAGAGCCGAGCTGACAGCCAAGCATGATGTTACATCATTTCACAAAATGAATATGCTACTCTTCTGTTCCTCTTGGCTTGCAGTTTGTGGCAGCGATGATGGGCTGCCATGTACAGAGGGTACTAAAATAGAAAATTGTCTTTCAAAAGATAATTACTCCCCAAAGGCTAATTCATTTCTTTTGGTTGATAGCACTTCAGGATAAAGACTCTAACCACTAATGTAATATACTGTAATTGCAAAGACAACAATCAGATACTAGCCAAAGACAAACAAGTGAACACTTTTTAAATTTGTATTTTGTAGCTTTGGTTTAATTGATCTGGAAAACAGAACAACATAGTTACAATCAACAGCAGACCTATACAGGCATTTGTGTTATTTCTTAACTGTTTAAAGTGCAGTCCTAGACATGTCTACTCAGAAGTCATTAAAGGTCACCCTTGCCCAAAAGCCAGTTGTATTTGACTCCAGGGTGCAGTGCTCATCTCTGTTTACAGCCAAAGAGCCAGTGCTATCTGCAGAGGTTTGCGTGGTCATGTGGCAGGCATGACTAGATGTCGCAGCACATGGAACACTGTTATCTTCCCATCAAAATGGTACGTATTTATCCACTTGCAATTTCTTGCTTTTGAACAGCTAAGTTAACAGGAATTGCGGCAGAGATGTGAGTTCACTCCATCATGCAGCACTCAGGTCTCAAACTGCTGACCTGCCAACTTTCCAGTCATCAAATTCAGCATCGTAACCACTAAGCCACCACAGTCCCTCTACTCAGAAGTACTGCTCCCCAAACCCAATGATATTTCCAACTTTTTCTGCATAAGGGACTGTGGTGGCTCAGTGGTTAAGAAGCTCACCTTGTTAGCTGGAAGGCCAGCAAGTAGGCAGTTCAAGACCCAGGTACTGCATGATGGAATGAGCACCCATCTCTGTCCCTGCTCCTGCCAACTTAGCAGTTTAAAAGCATGAAATTGCAAGTAGATAAAAAGGGATCACTTCATTGGAAAAAGACCTTGGGGACACAAAAGGAACTTCATTCAGGTGTTCCCTGAGTGTAGTTTCTCCAGCAAAAATCATTTCAAGCCAGAATAATTTCTGACACAAAAGTATTATTTTATGCATAAGGTTTCAGATTAAGACTGTAATCAAAACATATTTACTTGGAAGTCAGTCTGCTTGAAAGCATGCATGGACCTTGCTTCTGAGATTTTTTTGGCTATAATTTGGTTGTTTTAATAGCCATGTTCAGTGTAATGAAGATCGGTTTATTGAGTCACTGGAGACACATCCATCAACTGTGAAAATGACTTCCAGGAAAAATGTGTTCTTGGATACGAGCAACAGCCAATGACAATGATAATAGCTATGCCACAATACAGTACTTCATACACAAAATAGCTGCCTAAGATATGATAATAAAGTCCATAAGGAGAGCTTTGTTAGCAAAATAAAAACCAAAAAGCAGGTGGTTTTATCTAAATGACGGAAACATTGGGAGCCTAGTGAGAGCTAATATACAAGTCCTTTTTCTTTCTTTCTTTCTTTCTTTCATCTCTTAATTAATCAGACACTTCTATTGTGGCTTTCAAGAAAAAAAAGGGGGGGGGGAACCCTGAAGTTCATATGTATCTGGGTTAGAAAAGTCCAAAACATTTTTCCGCACCTGCTAAAATACTGTCCTAAAATTATATGCTGGGCACATACTATCATATCTCATTAGGAATTTTTAATTTACAGCTTCTTTCCTTAAAAATACATCCTGCTAAATTCCATATGACTTATTCCTAACATTGCAGAAATTTCAATTATAACAAATGTGCAAATATATTTTGCAGACAGAAAAAACAAGTTTGATGATTGCACTTTTCCACCATCAAGCAGCTGAGTAGTAAAAAAAAAATCCATGTCTCATCCCTTCGTGCTTACCTTCAGAAGCAATGTCCTTTGAAGTCTGCAAACTCTTGCTTTACCTTCTTTCTGTTGTTCTCTCTCTTTACTGTGTTCCAGCTTTTTTTCTAACTAGTCTTGCTAGCTTGTCTGCTTTGGTTGTGGGTATCAAAACCTCCTCTTTTATACCTTCACTCTCTCATCAAACCTGCAAGCTTCTGAACGTCAGAGAACCAATTACCTTCCAGTTACTGAAAAAGCCATGCTTTGCAAATAGGTGGGTGGGGGAGATGACTGTGATTCCTTGATCATCATCACTACCATCACCTAGAAGTCTCGTGTTCATGTAGAACACATTTGTTTTGATGGAGAAGTGTCCCATTTCTTGATGCATTCCTTTGTATTTAGCATGACTGCATAGCCAAAATGAAGCCACTTTCTTCACTTTGTCTTTCCCTAACCCAAGTCCTCATTGCTACCAGCCTCTGGCAGCAATTAGCAGACCAGTAAATGAGCCGGATTTTGTATCTCTCCACATTCACCCAGTGTGTTGTTGTCTGCCAGCAGCCCCCGCTTGAGCATGTTATCATAAAAGGTCCTATATGGTTTGGGACCTTGCTCTACATGGGGCTGCCCCTGATGACCATCCGGAGACTCCAGCTGGTTCAAAATGCGGCGGCCCGGGTAGTGGTGGGGTGTGGGCATTATGCTCGTGCCTCACCGCTGCTCTGGGAGCTGCATTGGTTGTCAGTATGTCTCCGGTTGCAATTCAAGGTGCTGGTTATTACCTTTAAAGCCCTATATGGTAGTGGGCCAGGATACCTAAGAGACTGCGTCTCCCTAAGAACATCTGTCCGTCCCACCAGGGCGGATCGGAGAGGCTCCCTTGTTATTCCATCGGCAAGAGAGGTGCACCTTGCCTGCACTCCGTGTCCGCCCCATCCCTTTGGAACCTCCTGCCCACTGAGCTGCGCCTTCAGACAGAGCTCCTGCTCTGAGAGTGTAAGGGCTTAAAAACTTGGCTGGCAGGACAAGTATGGGGACCCAGGAATGTGGGCTCTCATGCTAGGTGGCTTATTTAATGGACTGCCACCCTTTTGGGTCTGAATTTTATATAATTTGTGTGCAGCTTGTACACTGTTTTAACTTTTTATGATTTTTAGAGTTAAATATTAAGTTTTAATTATAAACAGCATTAATATAGATTATCCTATGTTTTAACCTTGATGTAAGCCGCTCAGAGTCGAGTTTATTTATTTATTTATTCTTTAAATTTATACCCTGCCTCGCTCAGGCGAACCTGACTCTAGGCGGCTTCCATAGTAAACAAAGAACAATATAACAAAAGACAATAAACAATATCCCACCAAAGGACCCCCCCCCCCCCCGAGTCCTCTATGCTCTTGCATACCCTCAATAATGTTTGTTCTTGCCATAGAGCTCATCCTGGATCTGAGATGGCAGAATTGAGGCTCATATACATTCAGAGAGTGTCAAGGGTCATTCTCTTGCTTAGTTCTCTCGGTGTCTGCTGCTACTTTCTCTCTTGATCTTAGGTGGAACGATACCAATAAGAGGGTATAGTTTCTCAACTCATGTAGGTTTGAGGCATCCTGTCATTATACACTTAGCTTCATTAACAGTGATGTCAACGTGTTTTGTGTGTGTGTGGAAACCACCACCCCCACCACCCCAGGGCAGGAGAAGGAAGGAGGTGGCGACCAAGATCCCAACTGCCATTTGACATCACAGAGGTCCAAGGGGAGCTATGTTTGAACCATGGTTATATGATTCTCACAACTTTTCAAGATACTCTGAGCACCCACCAATAGCCAGAGGGGAGAGGGAAATCTATTATTGATTTAGAAAAATGTATTATTATTTTTTTTGTGCTGTGTTGTTTTGCTGATTGTAAGCCGCCCTGAGTTGCCATGGCGAGTGGGCGGCAATATAAATCTAAATAAATAAATAAATAAATATCAGTGATTACCTCCTGCCTCTTGTGAAAAGATTTATCTTTGTAAGGTATTCTTCCCAACTATCAGCCTAGACTTCTTTCCTTGTTTCCCTGGCATCTTACCTCTCCTCCAATGATCTCAAGCCATCTTATAGGGTTTTCCTCTTCACTTCATCCCAAAACAACCCTGTAGGGTCAGTCAGACTGAGAAAAAGTGACTTACCCATTTGTGGTTAATAGTGCACACTAATAGTGTACTGCAAACAAATCAGGAAAATAAACCATTTAATGATCCCAGAATACAGAGTGGGAGAGTACCACTGAAGCCATCTAGCCCAAACTCCTTCTAACAAAGAAATGACTATGGTAAAGGCATTTTAGTGCCTATGAAATATTTATTTTTTATTTTATTTTATTTTATTAAATTTAATACCCCGCCCCAATCGGGAGAACCCGACTCTGGGCGGCTTACAGCCAGAATAAAACAAGAATAAAACCAACACTAAAACATCAGAGTTAAAAACAGTCAGAAGTTAAAACAACGCAGGGATATATACCAATAATTCCCATATACCAACCCAGGGGACAGTCTCTTCCAAAAACAACAAAAAGCCTTCAGACACCTTGAAGACAGTGAATTTGTTATATTAAAAAAAGAAAAGCTGTGTAGTCCTTGTATGCAATCTAAAAGCAAGGACACTGAATGCTCTTAATGTTGTTATGTCACTTCCAACTTATGGTGACTGTATGAAGTTAAGGCCCTCCAAAGATTCTGTCATTAACAGCCCTCTTTGTGTATTGGTTTCCTTATGGAATCCATCATTCTCATGGTCAGTCTTCCTCTTTTCCTGCTGCTTTATCTTCTTCCCATCATTAATAGATTTCCAAGTGTGTCTTGTTTTATCAGGATGTGGCCAAAGTATGACAGCCTCATTTTAGTCATTTATTAGAGCAATAAAACTTCTTAAACATGCACCAGCATTCAAATCCTCCAGGACTCTTCATCAGGCTGCTATTAGAAAGTTGAAGTGTAAGTGGAGAGGGTTAAGAACCCACCTACCCCCCCCCCCCAAATCATGTCCAGACATATAACAACCTCAATTTTCTATCTTTAGGCCAGGAAAAATGTGACAGCACATTTGCCAATCACAACTGTGGTCAGTGGGGTTTATTTCTTAGAAATTGCAATTAGAATTGCAGCTTTCAAAGAGTACCCCTTGAAAGCTACTCCCAGCTGTTTCTCTTGGCCACTGACACTATTAAAATGGTCCCTTGAATTAATTGATTGGTTGGTTTCTGAATTGATGTGGCCCTTTTAACCATTTTCACAATTCTTCCATCTCTAGTTGCATTGAATTTGAAAGAAAATGAATGGAGTATAAGCAGTTTAGAGTAGTTTGATCCATGCTGTCATGTTTCATTTTCTATTTGTTTGTTTCATAGGGATTCCATTGCTTTCAGATACTACACTGTTGTTGTGATAGATCACAGGTCACTGTGGGATATGGCTCCATATGTGAATGTGAGAAATTCCAACAAAAGGTAAGAGTCTGAGATTTTCATAAAGAAAAAAACTAACATAAACAAATTTATATCATGGAGATAATTATTGAATTTAGGATTTCTCAGGAAAACACTAAAATCCACAAGCAAATGAGATCTACTGTCACCCAAGGACTGTACCTAAATGAGAACTATATCTTCCTCTAGTCACTGGATACTTGCCTGCTTTAATTGTCTGTCATATCCTAGTGTGTCAAGAAAATTTAATACCCACATTTCCTGATATGGGACCTGCCCTGTTTCTTCATGACTTTGTTCCTCTGAAACAGAAACTACAGGTGATCCAACATAAGGCACAAAAAGGCACTACATGATTGGCACCCTGGTAAAGACTATTCCAGAGCTCCCAAGCTAGCCTGTTAGAGAGATTTAATGGTTCGATAAATGTATCCTCCATCTGTGTTTCTGAATTTTGCAAAGATTACATTTTTTCTTTGTGTCAGGGGAAAAAATAGCTTTTCTTTTAATTTAATAAAACACTAATTAAATTGTTGTGTTTATTTTTATTTCCAAATTATAAACTGATAGATTCTTAAAAGAGGTCTGGACAATGTTACCTTAAAATGGTGGGAAACCAATAAGAATCATGTGTTAAGGAATTGGCAGCATTACCTTCATGTTTAAGGTTACAGCGAAAGTCTGAGCAGACACAAAAGAACACAAATAACTTTGGTGCAGAGGTTCTTTTTTACTAGAAGTGCAAAGTAAAGTATTTACAGTGAAAAAACAAATTGGATGACTTCTCTATTCTGTGCTCAGTATGAATCAACTATTTACAGGTCAGGTCCAGTTCATATGAGACACAGTTCTCTGACCAAGCAACTCAAAAATAGCAGTATTGCAAGCTTGCCAAGATAACTTGCAAATAACAGTTCTTTCTCAGTATAGCTTACGGAGTCAGTATGAGGCCCTCTTTGGAGTCCTTAGCATTCCATTGGCTGGCAGAGTTGTGGTATCAAAGACCAGTAGGCAGGAACCTGTAATTTAATGTGCAGAAATCCAACAGTGTGTTCATCTTGTGTAGCTGTTAAGAGCAGTCTTCTCCAGAACATGATGTCTCAGCCAGTAGACATTTCAGCCAGCAGCTTTTTCAGTGGAAGTTGCCTTGGTTTTAAGCACATTCTACAAGGCTAATTAGTTAATACAGTAGGGCTGCTGAAGAACACATACAGAGTTCTTAAAAGAGAAGCTAACAGGGTGTAGTATGCTACCCAACAGACTCTGCTACAACTCAGGGCTTAACATCATGGCAACCTTGTATTAGCTAATCTTTCTCATCCTAGGTCAGGTGAAAGGAACTACGGAATCGATTCACCAAAAGGTGACTTCATTTTGGCAGTTTCCCATCTGGCCTAGACATGGAAGAAGAAGAATCTGAAACATTCATTTTAAAAGAACATAAGACCAACATTGCAAACAGCAGATGTCACTCTTCAACAATACTTTAGCTATTCTAAAGTAGAGGAGGCTGAAAACATACAGATGATACTTTTATTACTATATTGTCCTGCTGCATCCTCAAATGTGCTTTGCCCATGGAAAATGCTGCTCTCACTTTGTAACCTCTTCTTATCTGTAGACAAAAAATGCAGAATAGTTGCACAAACAGCCCCTTTTAGTTAGGAGGAATTAAAGCCACTTTGTATTTTTTTGGAATAGTAGCTGTGCTAGTCTGTATTTCAAGCAGATCAGAGAATAAACAATACAAAAACTTTGTGGCACTTTGAAGACTAACTGTTACATTTTAATGTTAGCTTTTATGGATCAAGTCCACTTTGTCAGACATTGTGGTTGTTATGGGCCATCAAGTCACCTTTGACTTAGCAACGCTATGAATGAGCAGTCTCCAAAATATTCTGTCTTCAACAGCCCTGCTCAGCAATTACAAACTCAAACTCGTGGGTTCCTTTAAGAAGTCAATCCATTTAATTTCTTCACCAAACAGCCCAACTCAGGCTGATTCATATAGCTGGGCTGGGACACACTGACAGATGCATCTCCAAATTCACTGTGGAGGCATGCATTGACTCAAAATCTAAAGGTTTTGGTTTATGGGCTACAACCAGTGAAATCTAACACCACTTGATAAGATCTTTATATTTTGTCTGCATGCCACACATTAAAACAATATGTACACAATGAAGAATGAAGGTTCAGGCTCACCACCCTCTCCTTCAGTTTACTTATTTGGGACAGTGTGATTGCCTGAAATGGAGATGCAGAGGTATAATTCAAATGCTCCCTTGGAAAAACAACAGCTGTTTTCTAGAGAATGAATCTCGCTGAAAATTACTGGTAAACTCATTTTGTTCACCTCCATAGTGATCCTGACAGCCATTTATGCATCAGCAAGTATCAACAAGAGACTTGTCATCTTCCAGCAGAGGTGCCTCTGCTGAATTTTAAAGATTCGATATTATGACCATATTACCAATGAGAAGAGGCTTCAAAGGAGTGTCTTGTGCAAATTATACAACATAGTTGCACAAAGAAGACTCCAAATGGCAGGCCATATTCATTGTATGGTGGAAAACAGGGCCCCTAAGTTGGACTTCGCCTAATGCCAAATGACAATGAGGATGCCCTTGGAATACATGGAGAAGAGCTTTCATGACAGCTTTCAAGACCCTGAAAAAGACATGGGAAGATGTCAAAGTACTTGCCCAAGACTAAAATCATTGGAGATCCCTTGCTGCCCAATAAATTACATAGCATGGGAGCATCTAAGTCTAAGACCCTCTCCTCCACATCTTACCTGATGTAGAAACAGTAATTTGAAAAGCTTGCATACTCTGGGGGCCTTTTTAGTAGACCTAATAAAAGTATTTTTCTCACAATGGGTATGATAAATTGTTTTGTGCCAAAATGCTTATCCTTGCTTTCAGATGTTAATAATTATGTCTTCATCAAATTGATTCTGACCTAGGAGGTCTTCTAAACCAAAGGTTTTCTAAGCAGAAAGAAGACAGAAGTTGTTTCCCAGGACTGTTGTCTGTCTGGGACCATACTGTTGTCTAGACTACACAGATGGCAGACCTACTAACCTCATCATTCCCACATGCTCCAATTGGTCTCATCTGGCTTGTCTCTCCCCAGAGACCCACTGGCGATTTATACCCATAGCTTCTTGCTCTTTAGCTATATCCACTGAATTACAACAGCTCTATCACACTTTAGTAAATTCCATTTCCACTTGAATTAGCCAACTTGATCTGTGGTGAATCATGAAGTCTAGAGTTTACATTTGTTCAAGGACCTCCAAACCTAAAATGTACCACCAACAAAAGAAATACTTAGTCAAAGTCATTTTTGGGGTAATAATAATACTTTTGTGTCAGAGATTTAATCTGGGTTGAAAGGATTTTTGCTGGTTAAACTGGTGTATGGCAAAAAAAAAAATACAATGCTGATACTGTGAGATCGATCCTGGTGTGGCTAAGGTGCATTAAACCAAGAAAGCTCTAATATCTTGGACATATAATGAGAAGCAGCATGAAGTATATAATATTCCAACTCTTTATGCAACGGAAGATCCTTGGGAAGAGAAGGCCCTAGACCAGTGGTGGGATGTCAAAAAAATTACTAGCCCACTGTGATGTCATCACAGTGTGGGCGGAGCTAACATCATGACATCATGATGTTGTGGGTGGGGCCAAAGGAAAATAATAATAAAAGAAAATAAAAATAAGCACAAACACACACACACTCCTCAACCCACCCACCCACCCACAACACAAACCCATAAATAAAATAAAATAAAAATTACATTAAAATACACCCACCCACCCAAACACCCCAAACACAAATCAACCCATCCACCCCAAATACAAACCTGTCACTTACCTGTTAGTATAAGTGCCTGGGCAGCACCATGTTGCAAGATGGATATGGTCATCCTACCGGTTCTCTAGCATAATATGCCTTAATGTAAATGTAAAACAGCTGTACCTCCTTAAGGGTTCTCCAATTGGAACAGCAATTGGAACAGCACAGGTGTAGCTTATTGATGAGGTAACTCCAAGACTTTGCTTAAAAACCCCAAGCCAGGCTGCCAGGCCTTTTTAGGAACTGTGGTAGTATGTCAATATAGGTAAAGGTATTAAATACACATTAAAATACACACCGACACACCACATCCAAAGGTGAGTCACTTACCCTGGGGAGCAGGCTATAGGGAGCTTCAGGCTAGCAGCTTCTCTTCCTCCTCCAAGGAGGCTGTGCATACGTGCCAAGCACTATAGGCGTGCATGCACACCAAGTGCTTGGTGTGCATGCGCAGTGGGGGAACCAGTGAAAAAGTAAGCCCCGAAGGTGGTTCCCCCCAAAAGCTGCTACCGGTTCTCTGGGACACTGGGAAAAGTTACTACCGGTTCTGGCGAACTGGTGAGAACCTGTTACATCCCATCCTGCTACATCCCTAGACGTAGACAGAACTCATGGCTGAAGAACCTGAGAGACTGGTGTGGAATGTCATTGGAAGAACTGTTCCAAGGAGTTAAAAACAGGAAGACTTTCGATGTGATGTTAGTCAATATTCAGAATCAATACAGCACTTGTTAAACTTAACGGTTAGAGCAGTACAACAGTGGAACCAACTAACTCAAGAGGAGTTAAGTGCTCCAATACTGGAAGCATTCAAGAGAGAATTGGATGACCCTTTATCAGATCTGCTTTGACTTGGATTCCTTCAGGGGGCTCGACCCAATGTCCTAAAAGGCCCCTTCCGACTCAGTGATTCTATGATGGGGGTGGGGGTGGGGAATAATTATTTTGTGAGCTGCCCAGAGAGCACACTAAGTGCTATGGGGCAGTGTATAAGTGTTCTTGCTATTGCTATCCCTCCCTTCTGATTTACAGTTGTTGACTCCAGGCTTAAAATGGTTATTTGTATCAAGAAATGCACATAACAGAAGCAAGATAAGATGATGGAATAATTCTGCTATCAGCGATGGGATGTAACAGGTTCTCACCAGTTCCCCAGAACCGGCAGTAACTTTTCCCAGTGTCCCGGAGAACTGGTAGCAGCTTTTAGGGGGAACCACCTTCGGGGCTTACCTTTTCACTGGTTCCCCCACTGCGCGTGCACGCCAAGCACTTGGTGTGCATGCATGCCTACAGTGCTTGGCGCATATGCATTACCTCCTTGCTGTCCTCCTTGCTGTCCTCATGTTGTGGGTGGGTGGGTGGGTTGAGGTAGGGGTGTGTGTGTGTGTGTGTGTATGTGTGTGCTTATTTTTTTATTATTTATTATTATTTTCTTTGGCTCTGCCCACAATGTCATGATGTCATGACGTTGGCTCCATCCACACTGTGATGACATCACGGTGAGGTAGTAAAATTTTTGACATCCCTCCACTGTCTGCTATATATAGAAATGGGAATTTCACAGCTTTCAAAAGCAGCCATGTCTGTGATTGCCTGAAAACCAGAGATTGGCACTCTAAGTATTTCCGTGCCGAAGAGAGCAACTTCTACACAGAGAGGCTCCTGCCTTCCTCCACCGCCCAGACCTTTGGCAAGGCAGAGGAAAGGCTGGACATGTACTGTTGTGGGGCGGGGTTGAGCCTCGTTAGCAACACTTAGCAATTAGTGGTTGCTATGGCAGGCGGAAGTACTTTCTGGCGAAGCAGCATCGTTTCCGGGAGCGTGGTCTTTATTTTTCGGGGTGGAGGTAAGTTGTGTATTGGAATCTGGGAAGAAGAGGAAGGCGGCGACGAGCAAGGTTGGGGTTATAATCGTGTCCTTTTGAAATGCTTGCAAATTTATGCACTAGGTTGCAGGCTTTTGCTGCATTCCGTATTTTAGGACAATATGACTCTTTGTCCCTTTTGTCTTCTGGAGACCAGCCTCCCCATACATCCCTATGGGAAAAGGTTTTGGGTTGATCCTGAATGTATTGTGACGTTGTGTTTAGTTTTCTTATTATTCCACAAGCCCCTTGCTTCCTCCTCCATCCCTCTATTTTTGTTGCCCCTCCTCCTAGCTTTTTGTTAATCAGCCTTTGCTACTCACAGTATACCTATTAATTAGTCTAGTATTTTCCCCTGGGTATGAGAGAAAGAAAGTAGGTCAGGGAGTTTTATTTTATAAAGGAGTTTCTGGAAATAGCAATAGCAATTACACTTTTATACCGCCCTATGGTGCTTAGTGCCCTCTCTAGGCGGTTCACAAGTTAATTAGCATTTTGCCCCCAACATGCTAGATACTCATTTTACCGACCCCAGAAGAATGGAAGGCTGAGTCATCCTTGAGCTCTCATCAGGATCGAACTCGCAACATTCTGGTTGCAAGGCAGCAGTTTAACCCCTGTGCCACCAAAACTCTTCTCCCCTAATCCTGAGCGACAGGTTTAGGAAAGTGGCGTGGGTGCAAGAGCAAAACTTCACCAACCGTGAAGATTAGTGCTTCAAAAACAGAACTTCATGAAGTGGTTTTAGGATCAGGAACAGCATTTTGGAAGATGGGATTTCAGGGCTTGAAGTCTGATAGTAGTTGAAATCCAATGCTTGAATTGGGAAGGAAAGCAATACTACAGTATTTGCCACTGTCACCTCCTTCCTCTTTTGAGATTTAATAAATTGAATTTGTAAGATAGTTTTACAAAATGTTCTCCTGCATCCTCCAGTCCTCATTAAATCGCAAATTGCACCTCTTTACAAATGGAACTGGTTTAAAAACAACAATCAGAAATTCAAGTAGATCAAGAAATCAAGCAGGGTGAATATATAATTCCTTTATATCAGATGCGAATCTGAATATTGGCAATCCTCATGGTGATCAGCCATGAAGACTGTCCTGAGAATATAATGCAGTGGCTGTTCATCTGCCTTCCACATTGCAGCATGACACCCACACCACTGATCCAGTTCCACGACTCACTTTCTGGTCTTGAGGCCTTTTGGCATGCAAAGTCCTCATCAGCTCCAGGCCAGTATTGATGAAGCTGCTGCCCTCCATCAAGAGGGATTCAAGTGAGATTTAATCCACTTGGGGACCATCACTCTTCCCTGTGGACTTTGGCACCCAAGGCTGTTAGTCCTCAGGACATTCAGGTTAGTTAACTGCTGCCTGACACTTGGCATTGAGTCACTAGCAGTATGGTCTACTCTATTACCATAGCAGGATAATAATAATTTTATGTCAGAAATTATTGTGGGTTGAAAGGATTTTTGATGGAAAAACTCCGCTCTGGAGATGCCTGAATGAGGCTCCTTTCATGTCCCCAAGATATTTTTCCACCAAAGTGGTCCCTATTTATCTACTTGCAATTTCTTGCTTTCGAACTACCATAGTGGGATAATCTGGCCAAACATCAGTTGCTAGATAACTCAAATGGGAATGTGGTGTGGAGTTGATGTCCCACTTGTGGCTTTCGTATAAATGTCTCAGTGGCTGCTGTGGAAACAAAATGCAGGTCTAGTTGGGACTTCCATCTGCTCCAGGATAGCTATTCTTTTCAGTGCACATAATTGAACTTGTCCAAATTTAAAATGACAGGGTGCTACTTTTATAGAAAATATAGACTGGGATGAAAGAGACTACTACATCTGGTCTATCTGTTTGACCATCCAGAACAGGGTTCCTCCATTTAGTCAGTTCTGACTTGGGAACCCACTAGAACAGTGGTTCCCAACGTGGGGCTCATGCACCACAGGGGGGCTTCAATTCCCAGAAGCCTAAGCCAGTACATTGGGTGATCAGTGCTTTAGGGAATTGAAGTCCAAAAACCAAAGGTTGGGAAACACTGCTCTAGAATCTCAATTTGAGCAAGAATTAGATTCTTATTTTCAAAATGTGTGCAAGTTTCTTGATCACATGAAGTTCGAAAGGGACAGTTGTGTTAATCTGTTGTAGTAAAAACTACAAAGAGTCCTTTGTCACTTTAAAGGCATAACTCACTTTATTTGGTGTAATCTTTTGTGGTCTGCAGCCCATGGTGGAACTGATGGAGGAAGCTACTGTCCTCAATAGCTTATCTCAATTAAAATATGTCTGCCTCTTACATGCCATCAGATTCTTCATTCCAGTTGTCTTAGAGCAGGGATGGCCAACCTTGGTGCTCGAGGTGTTTTTGGACATCAGAAGCCCAAATCAGCACACCTGCTGATCAGGGCTTCTGGGAATTGAAGTTCAAGAACATCTGGAGCACCAAATTTGGCCACCCCTGTCCTAGAGGAAACAAGCACTTTACATTACCTGCTAATGAGCCTGAGCCTCTGATTTGTGGTTCTCCAGATTCTGCTGAATTATAATTCTCATCAGCATCAGTCATTACAGTATAGCAAATGGAGAGGGCTGATGTGATCTGAAGTCCAATTAAAGGTAGAGGACCAGAGGCTACTGGCCTGTGGTGGAGCCTGACTGGAATGTCTGCTGCCTTCTCTCACCTCATGAGAGGACATAACAACGCCTTTTTTAAAAACTGAAAATAGCACAGATTGAATTTTAGACCATCTAATGCAAAGGACAGGCAATATTACTTACTTGTGGTTTCCTGATCCCAGTTTAAGTAGTAGATAGTGCTACAATGTTTTTGTTTTGCTTATTCTCTGATATGCTTGAAACACAGACACACACACTGCTATTATTAAAAAAAAATCAGTCATTTCATAAATCTCTAAAGCAGTGTTTCCCAACCTTGTTTTTTGGACTTCAGTTCTCAAAAGCCTAAGTCAATTCCCAAAGTACTGATCAACCAATGTACTGACTTAAGCTTCTGGGAATAGAAATCCCCCTGTGGTTTGTGGGCTCCACTTTGGGAACCAAGCTCTAAACTCTTACTTAATTCAAGGAGGCGTTTCATGGCCAATAAGATAATTTGGTTTGCAAATTGCCTTTGAGTCCCACAGAATGCTGCTACTGCTGTCTTTTATTGCTATCATAATGTGGTTTGTTATTATTGTTGTATGACTCTTTATGAGGTTATTATTGTCTGATGCTCACAGGTTCTGATAGGTGTGGTTGGGTTTTTTAATTTCACTTCTCAGGTTGAGTGTTATTGTGTTCCTGCTATGTATACTATTTTGATGATATTGCTTTGTTGTAATTTATTGTTTCTGTATTGGATGTTTTATATGATTGTAACCCACCTTGAGTGGTGCTTGTAACAGGGCAGGCAGTCTATAAATGCAAAATACATACATACATATTTTGCCAGCTGAATTTTGTAAACGGCTATCATGATTATATGATATATACACTTCATCCTCAGAATATCTATTCTTTTCATTACAGAAACAAGAGATTGAATTTACTGGAGGTAGTGTTGGTATGGCTGCTGAACTAGACTTCTCGCCCCCTGAAATTCCTGAGCCCACATTCATGGAGAACATCCTCCACTATGGCCTTTTCTTTGGGGCTATTTTTCAGCTCATCTGTGTCTTGGCCATAATCCTTCCCATTCCAAAAACTCACAAAATGGTAAGCTGTTCTTATCTGTGGAGAGGAAGACAATTAAGCTTCTAATGAAAAGCAATGGCTAGGTCTTGTTTGTTGGCTGACCATTCTGCATTCTTGTTACCTGATTTCCTTGTTACTATCAGTCTGCCTTTTCGTCCTTTAGCTTAGGTCACAGTGATGGCGCTAACCTTGGCACTCCAGCTGTTCTGGAACTTTTATCTGTCGTTCCGAGTTGGGAGGCTATACAAATTGGAAATTAAATTAAAATTTAAAAATTAAAACTTCAATTCCCAAAAGCCCTGATCAGCAAGGCTTCTGGGAATTGAAGTCCAAGAACAGCTGGAGTGCCAAGGTTAGCCACCAGGTGCTTAGGATGTACCTGTATGTAGACATCATAAGGCTCATGGACTGTATTGTCCTTGCCTTGCCAAGAAACGAGGGTCAACAGCTCACAGCTTGAGTCTTTCAGCTTTGCACAAGATGGGAGCTCATTCTTTCGTGCAGCACTCGAGTTCCAAACTGCTGACCTGCTAACCTTCCAGTCATCAAGTTCAGCGTCTTTACCTCTAAGCCACCACAGCCCGATTGATCGACTAGTTTACCATTAAAGTAATAATCTTCAATCTAGCCAGAAATTCTATGATTTTTAGTAAAACCTTGTGGTCAAAGTTGTTCGTCATTCAGTGTACAACTGGTGGTAATGGTACAGTAATACCTCGGGTAACGTTTACCTTGGATAACGCTAAAATCACATAACGTTAAGTAATCTGGGGAGGAGAATTGGTTCGAATAACGTTAAGTTCCTATGGGATGGATCGGATAACAACCGCTAAAGCCTGTGCGGTTACAATGTATCTCTATGGAGCTTTAACATTATCCGATCCATCCCATAGGATTTTAACATGCATCGGATAACACTAAAAATCAGATAACACCAACACTTGTGGAACCAAGTCTTAGCGTTATCCGAGGTATTACTGTATCTTAAATAGAAATCCATACCTAGCTATGTTGTAAAGGCCATTCTCTGATTTCTACTTTTAATTAGCAAAAAAAAAAAAAAAAGGCAAATGAAAAATTAAAGCTTTTAATAAGAAGTTATCCTAACCAACTAACCCAAGTTCATTGTGTGAGTATGGTAATGTACCTCCAGCTGCCTTTTTTAACCACTGGCAAGATCTCACATTTTTTTTCAGCCAACCTTATTCCTGGTTTCAGTGTCTTTAGCCACTGAACTCTTTAGCCATGTGATCCATATACAAAATAAATTGTTTCCTTTGTCTGTTAAATGGGGGAAAGATACAAGATGGTCTGCTACTTCACATTTATTTTTAAGAACAGAGCCTGGCAGACACCACCATGCCACGTACATCTGGACACGTACATTTCAATGATGTTTTCCCTACTTTTGCATGCCTGATGAAGTGATCTTAAATTACGAAAGCTCGCAAAGATTTTTTTATTTAGTGATCCAAAAATGTTATCGCCATCTCCTCCATTTGAACTCTTTATAACTCTTTTTCTTTTAAACAGAAGCTGATGCATTTCCTAAAGATAGGCTAAGATCAGAACATAATAAATTGACCTATATTTTTCCTCTGTCTTAGATCTAGGTCAAGAATGCTTTGGATAGGCAGCCCACTGGCTGTCACAGAGCTCAGAAAATTCCTTGTGGGATTGTGAGAAGTAAATGGGAAATGGCTGGAAGTCCTATTTGAAGGGGGGGGGGGAATTTGCTTAAACTTTTCTTTTCTTTTTTTTTTAAATAGTTTTCCAGAAAGGACCCCAAGGCTGCAGAAATTTATCTTGAGGGCACATGAAGCCCTCAAGATTCATTTGACCTAGCTTAGAACTTTCCTCACAATAAAACAAAGTAGGGAAGTACAACATAGGTAAAGGTCACCCTTGCTCACAAGCCAGCTGTGTCTGACTCTAGTGTTCATCATAAGCTAGTAAAACAAACTCAGTGCTCATCTCCATTTACAGTGAAAGAGCCAGCATTGTCTGTAGATGTTTCTGTGGTCATGTGGCGGGCATAACACTGTTATCTTCCCACCAAAGTGGTACTTATTTATCTACTTGCAATTTCTTTCTTACAAACTGCTAGGCTGGCAGGAGCTGGGACAGAGATGGAAGCTCACTCCATTGTGCAGCACTCGGGTCCCGACCTGCCGACCTTCCAGTCATCAAGTTCAGTGTCTTAACCACGAAGCTACCACAGTACAACATCCTTAAAGTGACTGGAAGGTGTGTGTGTTTTATCCAGCCCTGCCCCCACATCCACCCAAAATTACCTTTGGAAAACATCTGCATTTTAGCTTACTGAATCACATCAGTAGATCAACTAACCTGTTACATCAGCAAACCAAGATGCATCTTTGAGTCATAGAGCCAATAAAAATGTTTAAACAGGGAGAAAAAAACTCCTGTGAATTGATTTGGAAAGATGCTCTCTAGCACTATAAATACTAAGACTGCAGAGATTGCCAAGTCAGATTAGAGAAGTGATGGGAAACACGTGCCCTGGATGTTTTTGGACATCAACTCCTATCACTCTTCATGATTGGTTCGGTTGCCTAAGGCAGATGTAAACTACAGCCAACAATGTCTATAAATTTTGTTGTTGTTGTTCAGTCGCACAGGTGATTCCGACCCTTTGCGACCCTATGGACCACTGTCCGCCAGGCACTTCTGTCCTCCACCATCCTCCTCAACTCGCTCAGTTCTGTGCCCATTGCATCTACAATACCATCTAGCCATCTCATTTTTGGCCGCCCCCTTTTTCTTTTGCCCTCCACCTTTCCCAGCATCAAGACTTTCTCAAGTGAATCCTCTCTTCTCATTTGATGTCCAAAGTACTTTAGCTTCATCTTTACTATTTGACCTTCAAGGGAGCAGTCAGGGTTGATTTCTTCTAAGATTGACCTATTTGTTCTCCTCACTGTCCAGAGGACTCTCAAAACTCTCCTCCAGCACCACATCTCAAAGGCATCTATTCTTCTGCGCTCAGCTTTCCTAATGGTCCAGCTCTCACAACCATACATTGCCACAGGGAATACCATTGCTTTGACTATGCGAATCTTTGTTTGTAATGTGATGTCTCTACTTTTCACTATGCTCCCCAGGTTTCTCATCGCTTGCCTCCTAAGAATCAGTCACCTTTTTATTTCATGGCTGCAATCACCATCTGCAGTGAGCTTTTATCCTAGGAAAGTAAAATCTGTCACTGCTTCTATTTCTTCCCCATCTATTTTCCAGGGGCTGATAGGCCCTGTTGCCATTATCTTTGTTTTCTTGATATTTAGTCTCAAGCCAGCTTTTGCACTTTCTTCTTTCAACCTAATCAGGAGCTTCTTTAAGTCCTCCTCACTTTCTGCCATTAGGGTGGTATCATCTGCATATCTCAAATTGTTGATGTTTCTCCCAGCAATTTTGATCCCAAATTGTGATTCCTCCATCCCTGCATTGCACATTATGTGCTCTGTGTATAAGTTGAATAAGCAGGGTGACAAAATGCAGCCTTGTCTTACTCCTTTTCCTATTCCAAACCACTCTGTCCTACCATATTCTGTCCTAACTGTTGCTTCTTGATTCATGTACAGATTTCTCATGAGGTATATAAGGTGCTCTGGTATTCCCGTCTCTTTAATTACTTGCCACGTTTTGTTGTGGTCCACACAGTCAAAGGCCTTAGTGTAATCAATGAAACAGAAGTAGACTTGTTTCTGATATTCCATGTTGGCAATGTGGTCTCTCGTCCCCCTGCCTCTTCTGAACCCTGCCTGCACTTCTGGTAATTCTCTCTCCACGTGCTGCTGCAGTCTATCCTGTACTATCTTGAGCATCACCTTGCTAGTGTGTGGGATGAGCGTAATTGTTCAATAATTTGAACATTCTTCGCCATTACCCTTTTTGAGGATTGGAACGTATACTGATCTTTTCCAATCCTGTGGCCATTGTTGTGTTTTCCAAATCTGGCATATAGAATGCAATAATTTGATTCCATCATCTTTTAGGGCTTTGAAAAATTCAACTGGAATACCATCATCTCCACTGGCTTTGTTGTTTTGCAGTGCTTTTTAGGGCCTTTCTGACTTCACTCTCTAGGATGTCTGACTCAAGTTCAATTTCTTCATCATTGCTATTATCAGGAGTGTAGAGTTCCTTTTTTTAGAGTTCCTCCATGTACTCTGTCCATCTTTTCTTAATATATTCTGCATCAGCTATCTCCTTGTCTTCTTTGTCCCTTATCATGGTCATTTTTGCTTTAAACATTCCCTTGATTTCCCCATTTTTTTTTTGAAAAGATCTATAAATACTGTATAAAATTCACTAAGTTTACAAGCTATTTTCTGAAATCTACTTACAATATTTTATACAGCAGGACTGAACTTCAGGTTTTCCTAATCCTTTCCTTTAAAATGGTTAACCAACTTATGGTCCACATGTGGCCCTCTACCAGCCTCACCGCTACCGAAAGTGGATGCAATTATGACAGCCGTAAAATGCACCCGTGCATGTGCAAATGCGCCTGCTGTAAACACTGCCATAAATCCACCCACAACTGTGATAAATGAATTTACGATAGCTGCAGATGCATTTTATGGCAGCGTTTACAGTGGGAGGATCCACATGACCGGCCCCACTCAGCTATCCAGGGACATGGTCCAGCCCACAGCTCAAAAAGGTTGGGAACCGCTGCTTTAAAAGATACAATTTTGAACTTGTAATTGGGGTGACCCATAGCCCAGACAGGGAGGCGTGTATGTATGTTCAACCTGCAGTAGTAGACTACCCCTGTCTGAACTGCAGGTCCTACTGCTTGAACCCTCCAACTAGTTTTACAACATTGACCATTTTACTGAGTTTTATGAGAATGGTTTTCCTTAATTAGTTGTTTTAGTCAATGAGTTCTACTCCTGATATGGCTCAAAATGGATGAGTCAAATGACTTGATTGAGAGCTGCACTACAGTGTACATTTGGGGGGAGAGATCTCTGTAAATCTCTGCTGTGTGCTGTTTTTGATTTACAGTGGTATCTCGCTTAAAGAGCATAATGTGTTCCATGGGATTGCTCTTTAAGTGAGTTTGCTCTTTAAGTGAAACACCATTGTAAGTGACCAATTGTGACTTCTGGTGGGGAGGGGGGTTGTGAACCCCGATTTAGTTGTTAAGCGAGTTTTTGGTTGGTTTTATTGTTAAGCGAGGTGACCATTCAGAGAAAATTCTGCTCTTTAAGCGAGTTAGCCTCTAAGTGAGACTCTCTTTATGCAAGGTTTTATTGTAATTTGATTCTGACTTTAAACTGATATGTAAGCTTGGGTGCTCCTTAATCAGGGTAGTAATTGTACCTGCTCCAGGTTTAGTTTAGTTTCGTTTTTGCATTCTAAGCATCTTATCTGTACAGAAGAATCTGTTCTTGGAGCTTGGCTCAGATCAGACATTAGAAGGGCAGCAATGATCTCTTTGCAGCTGCTTAGACCTTGCTTAATAAGTGCTTCTTACTCCATTTCTGAGGGTTGGAGCTCTTCTGGCTTGCTTCCTGGGAGTGAATCACATCCTTTGGGAAGCAAGCCAAATCTTTCATGGAAGGCCTCCTAAAGGAGCCTGAATTGCAATAACCTTATTGTTTGAGAGAGATCTGAGCTGAGTTCCTTGACGATATACTGTCAGTTGTTCTCTCTAATGCAGTGTAATCCACACTCTCTTCTTAGAAGCATGAAACTTGCACTTATTTCTCTTCCACTATGGTATGGTCTTTTCCAGTTGGCACACATGGACTTTTAGTCTCTTTGGGAGCCTAAAAAAATATTTATACCAAAGCGTGTTTAATGAGGGGAAGCAATCTGTGCATATATGTGACTTCTTCCAGGAGCCTGGCTTTCCTCCCATGCATGTGTGGGATGATTCTTTTATTTCCTTTCAACAAAATGCTGAGACACTAATTTCTCATAACAAAAATAGTGTCAGCAGTCATGTCTCATGGGATTACAGTAAGGCAGTTGCCTGGTGGGGGGGAAATGTATTCTTACCACCAGTTTAAAATTTTGATTAGGGAGGATTTTGTTTCTGTTTGTTTGTATTTCTCAAGCCAGGCGAGTTAGTTTTAAATTATTCTCATTACTGTATTTGCCTCTCAGAATTCAATGTTAATTTCTTTGTACTTTTAATAAGTTGATGGCACAGTGGTTAAACTACTGTCCTGCAACCAAAAGATTGTAAATTCAATTCTGACCAGGGCTCAAGGTTGACTCAGCCTTCCATCCTTCCAAGATCAGTAAAATGAGTACCAAACATGTGGGGGGCAAAATGCTAATTTGCTTGTGAACCGCCCAGAGAGTGCACTAAGTACTATGGAGTGGTATAGAAATTGATTGCTTTACTTTTGCTTTGAGAATCCAGTTTTGCTTTTTTAATCTTCCAAAGTTTTTGAATCTGAAGTTCTTGTGCAACAGATTTTGTGTGGCTCAAATAACCAAAGGGCAGAATTCTTTGGTGATATACCATGCCTTCCACTCCCACCTATAGCGTCCCCTCCCCCAAAGTTTACTCTCTGATATGCTTGAATCACAGACCAACATGGCTACCATTTCAAAAACTTCCCCAATCCTGTGTCCATCAAATGTATGTGACTATAGCTACAATTATCTTCAGCCAGGATGACCAGTGCCTGGGAATTAGGGGGACCACACTAGGTTAAAGAAAGCTGTTGTATTGTGTAGACCAGGAGTCCGCAAACACCTGGAGAGTCAAGCATGCTGACTCCTGGTTTAGACAACTGCACATCTGACAAGGTCACTTCAGTATTTTAAATGCCTACAGAGATATCATATGTCTCTGAAAAGAAGCCTAAGTATCTCTTGGGCATATCAGAGAGTAAATAAAACAAAACTAAAAGGCAAAAAACATTTATTTGTGTCTGGCCGGATATCCCACTATTGTAATGGAGTAAACCGTACAGCCAGTATTGGGTGGTGGTAAATAACCTGACTGCCTGAAGGGACCAACAACTACTGGCATGGACCAGTTTAGGTGAGGTGATGGCCCCCTCAGTGGAGAAAATGCCACTAGAAGCCATCATATTGGGCCAAATGGCAAAATTAGTGGAGGATGAACCACTTCACTATTCTGTTTCCCAACAGTCATGGAGGCAGAAGAGGCCATGCCAAATGGGCTGGCTGTGAAGGCGCAGCTTGTCAATATCCTTGTGGTTGCAGGAGATGGCTCCATGATCATAGTGTGTGGGTCACTTCACAGCAAGCTGGGATCCACCTTAATCAAATTCACGCCAATGGCATTTTTCCTGTTTGTCATTCTTCTCACTTCCATCAACTGTGAAAATGATTTCCAGGAAAAAATGCATACTCTGAGACAAGTAGTAGACAACGACTCTCTGATATGCTTGAAACTCAGATTAACACAGCTACCATTTCAAAAATAAGTATATTTTGCTAACATGGTATGATTAGGTGAGCAATAGTCTGTGGAAGTTCACTGTAAGAATTTTTTTCATCTATGCAACAGAGTTCATTGCTATCTATGCATATCCCTGGGAATTCTTTCTTTATTCGTTTCAGATGCCCCACCAGCATATAATAACATACAAAGCTAAAATTAACACATCTAAAAACAAAACAAAATTTAAAAGGGCTAGATGACATCTGCCCAATATTGGTCCACTTCAACAGCATTTCCTCTTGCCAACATAAGGTCCTCAGTGCACATTGAGGGGCATCGTTTGCATTATATCATATGGGAGGTAGTTTGTACTTCTCCTTATTCACAGAAAAACCCAACTTTCTCAGATTAGCCCTTGATCTTCCTACCCCTGCACACAGTCTATAAGCTTTCCACACAGGCCATGATTGTTCTTGGCCAGGCGGTAGAGAGTCATGTGGTTCTGCCCAATTATCTGGTAGCTCCTTGCTTACGTTCCATAGTTCTAAGGCAGTCTGTGGGGGCTGGTTGTTCAGAGGGGCAGAAGTTGTGAGGAAGCTATGAAACGCACCTCTCCGAAGATTGTTACTTCAGTGATCAGGAGTCCCCTGGGCAATGGAGAATTATCATTGGCAACAGAGATTTTTCATTGGCTAGTCCTTTCAACCCAGAAGCACCAGAACAAAGAATCATTCCATTTTAGCTATTTCAAAAAGGAAGCTTTTGTGGCAGCTTTTCATGATTGCATTACTCCACAGGCAAAATGTCTTTCTGCTACTTCTTTTTCTTATTTCATGTGTCTTTGTATTCACCGTAGAGAAAAACTGCAGCTGCCACTGAAATTTTTTTTATTGCAATATCACAACTGATGAAATTGTACCTGCTCCATGAAAGTTTCTCTCAAAATGAATTGTTTATAGTTTTCAATGTGCTTTAAATCTCTTTAATTTTGTTGGCAGAAGATTAACCCAGACGAACCGTTTGAAGATTTTATCATGGAATGTACCGTGTGCTGTTATGCCTAGAGTCAGATACAACTAGCTTTCAAGCAAGGGAGACCTTTACCTTTATTATGCACAGCATAGCTGGTATATCCCAGTGGTTTTAAATGACTGACTGTGGAGCCAGGATCAGCAGTATGAATCTTTATCCTATCTTCCAAGAAAAGGGTCAGCTGATCATTTAGCCCATGTGTTGGTAATGCATTTACATTCCTGACACCTATATGGCTGGACAAGGTCCCAGAGCACCATCAAAAGGAGAGACTAGGAAAACAGTGTTCACTATTTTATTCCTAGTAAAACCTGGGAGGGATGTCTTAAGTTGGAATTCAGTTGACAGTACATAATAAAAATATAGGGTTGGATCAATGCTAAGTTAGTTTAGCTTAGTTCTTATTAAAACTACCGTAATCGAACTGCAAAAGTGAAGACCAATTTGTTCCACATTTTCGGAAGGAATTAAGTTCAGTTAACTTATCTTGATTCAACTTGTAGACTTTAATGTATTGCAGGCAGAGCTTGAAAAGATTACCTCTAAGATTGCTGATCTCCCAATGCTGATAAGGCAATTCTGAGATAGGTAGCTGAAAAACTGGCCTTTGTGGGTTCCAATTCTAAGCTTATGCAAATCTTCCCTATCTAAAATATAGAGTTCTGAATTAGGCAATAACTTCATTGGATCACTAAAAGGTTAAGACACTGAACTTGCTGGCTGGAAGGTCATTCAATTCCTGGGCACTGCATGATGGAGTGAGTTCCCGTCTTTGTTCCAGCTCCTCACAATTAAGCAGTTTGAAAGCAAGAAATTGCAAGTAGATAAATAGGGACCACTTCAGTGGGAAGGTAAACAGTGTTCTGTGCAGTCTGGTGTTTAGTTACACCTGCCACATGTCCACAGAAACATCTGCAATCGCAGATAGCACTGGCTCTTTGGCTATAAACAGATGAGCACTGAACCCTAGAGTCAGATAAAGCTGGATTTTGAGCAAGGGCAACCTTTACCTTACTAAAAGTTTGCAATTAAAGTAAACTTTTGAGTTCATCAGTCAAACATGGTATAAAATACAGGGTTCAAGAGAAAAATCCAAAAATTAAATTAAATACATTTACCATAGTTCATGCTGACAGAGTTCCAGGAAGGCAGAATGAAATCTTAGGTTTTATGCAAGACAGAGGTAAGCTACAATTTTGGGAAATGTAGGCTTTTTGTACTTTACAATGTCTGCAGTTCTACACACACATCCTTTGAGTTAGGCTCAGTATATGACTCACTTCCAAATCAACTTTGTCTTGGATTCTCTGCATTAATGCATTTCCTGTTGCAATACTATGGTTTTTAACCACATAGTGTCTAGAATGTGTCTTAGTGTGTGTGTAAAAATAGCTCTTCACTCTTTATCCTTTTCTACCGAGATTTTTCTGCAGTAAAAATTAGCAAGATTGGTTTGTATGTTTCATTACCTTGTGAACATATGCAGAAAATCAGCTTTGCTTTTTTTCCCTTTCACAAACTGTTGATAGGATACTGAAAGCTTTGAGACGAAAAGTTCAGAAGTTATAAAGAAGCCCAAAGCTGCCTCTGCATCATTAAGTAAAAAGCCCAAGAAAGAAACCAAGAAGAAACGATAAAACAGTTTCATGACTCAAGACTGGATTATGATGATCACCAAGCATTCTTCAAGACAACACCGATGAAAATGTAAGACTCCCAGTAAAGCTGTGCTTATTCTTCTTTTGAGTTGAGTGGAAGGGCCTCCTAAAATGTCTTGAGGATTGTTTGACCTGATCTGTTGTGAATACTTGTAAGATTTTCCAAACTTCTCTCTGAAGACCATCTTCTGTTATTGAGGTGTGAAATGCAATTCCCATGAAAGAAAAAACTGGATCACAGGCTTACATTTCCTGTGCCTCTTTTTGTATTTCTTAAAAGACAAAAGGATAAAGCATTACATTGCTTTATTTTATATGTCATTAATATGTTTAATAAACCTGATTTTACAACTAAATTACTGTACTTTCATTTTTTTAAAAAAAGTCATAATTCACTCACTAAATTGAATTTTCCTTGGATCTTAACATCCTCTGCCAGTTTTACCTGTCTCCATTAGCTCTTTGTGCCTGATTACATGAGTACATGATTGCAGTCCTTTCTGTTTTGAAACATTTGGTGCACTGTTTTCAAGAGAACTGAATGAATTGGAAGTATGAGTCAATAGAAGCACTGGTGAAAACTCATAGCAGGGATAACAGTGAGATAGTTTTAGCTCTTCCTCTAATACACATGATTCCAATCTTCATTCCCTTTCGTAACTGAGGGTGCAACTACATTGACAAATAATGAGGAAATGCATTGGGGATTGGAACAATCTGATTCACATTTCCATTGGCTACGTGATGTAAAAGTCAGTGTGAATCAGTCTGGAGTTTTCTCCTCGCCTGCTGGAGATTTCACTCTTTTGGAATAAAACCCATTTGCATCGTATCAGGCAGTGTGAGCTACTGTGGAGGGGCTTGTAGCTATCATATATAATTATGTTTGTTTCTTTTTCTCTTTTAAAGGTTTGCTGATTTAACATTAATGTAGCTATCTGACCAAATGAAGAAGAAAAAGAGCAAAGAATTGACAAAGGAAATCTTGAGGTAATTATGTTCTGAGTGTGCCTTCTACAAATTTGGATGGACAGAGCATAACTATCTTAAGAAGCTGCATACAAGGCTGAACTGAAAATTTATCTCTGCCTCTTTACCATTTCTTTGTCTCCCACTTTTTTCCCTTTGGTCACCTAGCTATACTACAGCAAGGTCTTTTTAAAAAGTGGGGGGAAATGAACAAGAGAGGAAGAGGGAAATAAGTCTATGCAGGCACTAGGTGTGGAGAGAATTTAAATAGCCAACAAGCTGTAAACAAGGCTTACTTCCTCCTTCTCTCTACTGAATCCTCTGTTGTTGGCAGAAGCAAATTAACCTGAAGGAACCCAGCTTTCCAATGCAAATTAACAACAGATCTGTGAATTTTGCCCACTTTGTAATTGCATCCTGACTCGGGCACTTGAGTTATGATCATTGGGCGGCCAAATCAGGACCAGTGAAAAGCAAGGTGTGGACAGTGGAGATTATTAGTATGCATGTGGAGGGGGGAAGCTGGTGTGCAAAAGTGATGGTGGGGAAACCTAAAGTGTTAGATAATCAAAACAACCTAATGCAGACTACATTGGCTGTTTGGAATACTGAATTAGAGGAAAGGCTATAACAGTTAGTTGCAGAGTTTTATTTAAGCAATAAAGCATGACTTCTACATTGTCAGTTTGTGCTCCCTGATTATGTATATAGTGGATTGTTATTTTGGACATTTATTATCCTCTGTCTCACATGCATTTTATTTATACTGTATATCAATAATCTTAGAACTACAGAGGCAGAAGAGACCCTATGGATGATTGAATTGAGCAACCTCAGGCTCTGCAGCCAAATACCTGAACCACTGTACAGTATACTTATATTACTACTACTTTCGTGTCTAGGCCAGATGTGAAACTGCCAAAATGATACTGAACTTTATAAAATAAACTTCTGAAAACCCAAGACAAAACCAGTCTTGTTAGAAGGCTCTCTAAGGCTTGTCACTTTCATGATGGAGTGAGTGTTTATGGACATGAAATGGACATGTGCCAGATTTCATAGTTCTTACTATATTTTGATTCTTTTACTCGTTATGTACCCAAAATAGTATGTTATGTATCTTCTGTAGTGATTGAGGAGTAAAGATGCTGAAAATTCTACCTAAGTATTGTACTTATCAAAAGAGGATTATTGGTATTGTGTTCTACTGGATATCTCTCTGCCCCCTGCTTCACTCACAAATTCATGACACCCTGTTCAAACTTCTCTAGCTTCTTCTTCTGCCATATCTGAATCCAAATATAGGTGATCCTCATGACAATCAGCCATGAAGACTGTCCTGAGAATTTATTTTTATTTATTTAGATTTATTATCCCGCCCTAATCAGGCGAACCTGACTCTAGGCGGCTTACAGAAAATTCATAAATTAAAACCTTGAGGTTCGAAATTACTTTAAAAAATCAATTAAAAAAGAATTAAACCATAAATTTACAAAGATCTAAAAAATTTAAAAAGGTTAAAAAGTTTAAAAAGATTTAAAAAGTTTAAAAGAGTGAGGGAGGGGTGGCTGTCCCATCAGATCAGCCACCCAACATGGGACCCCATATTCCTGGAGCCCCACACCTGCCCTGCTAGCCAGGTTTTTAGACCCTTCCAAAAGGGCAGGAGCTCTGTCTGTAGACGTAACTCAGTTGGCAGGAGGTTCCAAAGGGCCGGGGCGGCCACGGAGAAGGCCCTCCTTCTGGTGCTAGAGAGATGCGCCTCTCTAGCCGATGGAATGATAAGAGAGCCTCTCCGATCCACCCTGGTGGGACGGACAGATGTCCTTGGGACGATGCGGTCTCTTAAGTATCCTGGCCCACTACCATGTAGGGTATAATGCAGAATATAATGCAGTGGCCTTTCATCTGCCTTCCTCATCGCAGCATGACCCCTGTACCACTGATTCAGTTCTGCAAGTCACTTTCTGATCCTGAGCCCTTTTGCCACACAAAGTCCTCATCAACCCCAGGCCAGTATTGATGAAGCTGCTGCCCTCCTTCAAGGTGGATTCAAGTGGGATTTAATCCACTTGTGGACCATCACCCTTCCCTGTAGACTTCTGCACCCGAGACTGTTAGTACTCAGGATTGTCATGTTAGTTAACCACATCCAGGCACTCAATGTTGAGTCGCTGACAGTATGGTCTCCTCTATTACCAGAGCAGAATAACCTGGCTAGACTGGTCTTCTCTAGTTTAACAAATTACAGTTGTACCTTGCTTAAAGAGCATAATGCGTTCCACAGGATTGCTCTTTAAGCGAGTTTGCTCTTTAAGCGAAACACCATTGTAAACGACCAGTTGTGGGGGGGGATTGCGAACACTGATTTATTTGTTAAGCAAGTTTTTGGTTGGTTTTATTTGTTAAGTGAAGCAAACATTCAGAGAAAATTCTGCTCTTTAAGCGAGTTACTCTTTAAGCGAGCCGCTCTTTATGTGAGATTTGACTGTATAAGCTTCTCTAGTTTATATTTTGTTAATTGTGCATTTAGACATTCTGTAAATAAGATAAAGACCACTCAACAAATGGTGATCTGAATTCATTTCAAGCTGAAATGAATCATGTTTATTTGGTAAAAAGTATTGCCATTGGTTCCCAACTGCATCTGCTAGAAGCTGTTCACCCAGATCAGTAGCCTTCTGGTATGTGTGGTAATCCTGTCCAGCAGCTTCAGATGAATAATATTGATGATAACCGTTCCTGGAGGCAGGTTTCACCATCCTTCATTATGAAATGAAGTCATGTCACAGATTATAATCTGTGGAACCATCTCCATTTGCATGGCTTGGAAGAACTGCCACATATTTTTGGATATTCTGCTTCTAAGGTAATAAGGAACTCTCTTGTGACCTAAATACCCAAAGCTAATACGGATGTTTCCTAGCTTATCTGCCTATTGTGACACAGTTTCCCATTGACCTCTAGTTTCATTCCCTCCATGTAAAAGTTTAGTGGCTAGAAATTTAGCATAGCGTATTCAGTCAAACCTCGCATAAAGAGTGCCTCGTTTAAAGAGTAATTCGCTTAAAGAGCAGAATTTTCTCTGAATGTTCGCTTCACTTAACAAATAAAATCAACCAAAAACTCACTTAACAAATAAATCGGGGCTTACACTCCCCCCCCCCAAATTGGTCATTTACAATGGTGTTTCGCTTAAAGAGCAAACTCGCTTAAAAGAGCAATCCTGTGGAATGCATTATGCTCTTTAAGCGAGGTACAACTGTACTTGTCTTGTGAACATTGTCTTTAAGGAAATTTCCAAATATGCCTTTAAGGAAATTAACAAGTAATAAAGATGGTTGAATAGTGTTTAAATTTTTACATTTTATACTGTCTTAAGAAAAGGGAAATTATCACAGTTTTGAGAAAGGAAGCTGATTTGGAGTGTTTCAATAGCAGAAACAAATATTGTAGCACTTTGAAGACTAACACATTTATTTCAGAATTAGCAGCCACCTATGACAAATTTCTGCAGTGGCTCAACTGGTTAAGGTGCTGACTGGGAGGCAGAAGGTCAGCAGTTCAAAACCTGAGTACTGCATGACTAAATGAGCGCCTGTCTCTATCCCAACTCCTGCCAACCTAGCAGTTTGAAAGCAAGAAATTGCAAGTGGATAAATAAGTACCACTTTGGTGGAAAAGGTAAACAACATTCCATGCACTTCGGTGTCCAGGCATGCCTGCCACATGTCCATGGAAATGTCTGCAAATGCAGACAGCGCTGGCTCTTCAGCTATAAACAGAGATGAGCACTGAACCCTAGAGTTGGATGCAACTGGCTTTCAAGCAAGGGTGACCAAGGTATGACAAATTTTCCCTCTTTTTAGTGGTGGAAATAGCAAAGAGGTCTAAATGTCTGGCCATATGAGTAACCAACCACCATTACAAATTTAAAAAATCATCAGTCCTTGGTAAGAGGAATTCTTAAATTAGAACAGTGTTCCCAACATGGGGCACACACACCACAGGGGGACTTGAATTCCAGAAGCCTAAGTCAGCACATTGGCTGATCAGTGCTTTGGGGAATTGACTTAGGCTTCCAGGAACTGAAGTCCAAAAACCAAAGGATGAAAAACACGGTACAGTATTAGAAGAACAGGAGACCACGCCTGGAAATTAAATTTGTCACCTGAAAACTAATGGGCAATATCTTCAAGTTCAGGGCAAACTCCCACTTCAAAATCTCTGGGATGTTTCAGCAAACAACATGCAGTGTGTTCAAATTGGGAGGTGTGCAGATTTGTTTTGGGAATACAACTCCCAGTATTGCTGTCTGGATTAATTCTTGGAGTTATAGTCAAGAAACACAAATGTTGAACATTTTCTTAAGGTGAACAAATGCAAGATTTGTCAAAAAATCTGCAAATTAAAATCTTTATGTCCAAAGTAGGTGGTAGACTGGAAGAAGGTTGGGGTGGGGAGTTCCATGCATATTCTCCCTATCCAGCTTTCATTCTTCCAACTGCTCACTGTAAATCATCTATTCTTACAAAATAAAAACCCATTTGTTTGCTAGAACTGCTTGCACAGGAATGAAGAACCATCCATATTCCTGTTGTTTTAATACCTTTGCTGCTATATGACTGGGATAAACCAACACCAATTGAGAAAATATACCCTCTTGTTGGTGTCGCTCCATCTAAGATCAGGAGAGAAGTAGTAGCAGATGCTGAAACAAGTAAGAGAATAACCTAGTGATGTGCAGCCAAAAATTTTACTATCACAATATGGGCAGAACCAACATCATGGGAGGAGCCATAGTTTAAAAAACCCATAAAATTACTTTACACATAAAATTAGAAATTAAATACATATAAAATACAAATTAAATACACATAAAATACAAATTAAATACACATAAAAACACGGGTGGCGGCACAGGGGTGGCGGCGATGCGGCGACTCAAGTGAGGGCTGCCACCAACCGCACTTCTGAGGAGGCCGCTGAGAGCCTGCCCAGCTGTATCCCAAAATGGCTGCTGGTAAGTGCGCATGCATGAAAATACCAATTGATGCATGCACACTGAGTACTGGAGGTGTGCATGCATCAATTGGTATTTTCATGCATGCACACCCACCAGCAGCCATTTTGGGCTGCAGAGTCAGGCAGCCAGGTGACCAAACTGGTCGCCTCAGAAAAATGGTAAACACCCTGGATGGTCTCCTGGGAAGGTTAGTACACACACCCCCAAGAGACTACCCGGGATTCTTACCACCAGTTCTACAGAACCGGGGCGAACTGGCCTATGCCCACCACTGGAATGACCCTCAACATCTTCTGAACAGATGTGAGCCTCAAGTCTGCTGACTAAGATCCAGGAAGAGCTTTATGGCAAGAACAAACATTCTTCAGGGTACACAAGAGCAAAACCAAATTGAAAGATGGGGGAAGGAGCTCACTGGGCAAAGAACATCATTAAAGGAGGGTATAGCTGAGGAACCCAACCTCCCCTATGACACTTGGAGGACCCTGAATAGGTTGAGGGTTGGAGTCCTTAATGGAAGACCAACATGCTCAAGTGGGGGCTGTTGGAGGACAACAACACATGGTGTGAATGTGGAGAGATACAGAAGCCAGCTCATTTACTGGTCTGCTGATTACTGACAGAAACATGCACCCATGAGGAATTAAGTTTGGGCAATGACAAAGCCAAGAAAGTGGCTTCGTTTTGGCAGTCCAGGGTTTGACTGGGACATGAAAGAAGTAGAATTGGGATAATATAGGGGAGAGAAGAATTCCATTGTTTAGCATAAATGTGCTGGACTAGCTTGTATACAGTGCATTTGATCTTCAGATTTCATGATTTATACTTCATTTGGCCTGAACTTTATTAATAGCTTACCATATGATACATTTGTATGAGTTGTGGTATGCCAAAGATTTTGAATAAAATATATAACAAACTGCTGCTGCTGCTGCTTCCTCTTCTTCCATGTCTAAGCTAGATGTGAAACTGCCAAAATGACTTAGAGAAAGATTGGCCAGCACAAAGTTGCCGTTGCCTACGGTACACCTGGTTGTGGTTCAAAAATACCACAATCTTCGAGGAGGCTGACAAAATGTTATACATAATACCCAAAAACTGATTCCACTGTCCAAATGCTTGTTTGATTAACTCATACTTGCTATTTTATGTTCAGTAAACTACTCAACATTTGCTATTGGAAATTATCTTTGGAAATGATCTGTTGCCGCCTTCCCCAATTTGGCCTCTTCCAGATGTGTGCTCTCCAACTCTCAACTGCCCCACAGTTCTTGCTTACGTGATGGGAGATGTAGACTGAACCATTTGGAGGATACAGGGTTGGGAAATGTGCATTGTTACATGCCTCTAGAAATGCGATCTATTTTTCTCTTGCCACCGCTTACTTGTGCGCCTTATGTTGTACTCCCACTATTGCTGAGAAGGGAAATAAATAATAGCAAGATTAAATTAACTTCGTTTCTCTTGGGATAAATCTGGTTCGGAGAGGAGAAAGTCATAATTACTACGCTCCTTGAGAGAACAGTTGTGCTTCTGTGTTCTTTCCTGTTCCTTTTTTCAGGGGGGGGGGGGGAGGGATGAGCCTACTTCAAAATCTCCCAAGGAACAGTGCCCCAGATTTCTCCAACGCATCTTCTGCTTAACTCGGTTTTCTCCCTTTCAGCAAGAAGCAGCTAGAATGGTGATGCATTGTTTGGTGCCTGTCCCCATTTTTGCAATAAAGGTAAAGGTTGCCCTTGTTCAAAAGCCAGTCGCATCTGACTCTAGGGTTCAGTGCTCTGTTTATAGCCAAAGAGCCAGCACTGTGTGTTTGCAGATGGACATGTGGCAGGCATGACTAGACATGGAATGCTGTTTACTTTCCCACAGAAGTGGTACCTATTTATCTACTTACCATTTCTTGCTTTTGAACTGCTAGGTTGGCAGGAGCTGGGACAGAGACAGGAGCTCAATTCATCATGCAGCACTTGGGTCGCTGTAAATTAGGTCCTTTCCTTATGACCTGTCTGTATTTGTTGTCCCTTTGAATGAAAGTGATTATGTTAACAATATGTCTTTATGCAACTGCTGCTAGGGTGACACAAAAATCCTCTGAAGCTCAGTAATAAGCTCATGACAAAAAAAAATTCCTGGTGGCACAGTTCATTAAATCCATATTAATCTTACTCAGACCTTACTTGCTTCCTTTTCGTTGCACTCAGTTTTAATCAGCCTCAGATGCACCCAGCTAGAGATTTGTGTGTGGAAGAAAATTAAACATAAACCTTTGGGCGAGTTTGGAAGGAGGCAAGCGTCCTCTTCCAATCCCCCTAATTACTGGAAATGGATGGTTTACATCTGTTTCTCTGCAGGTGATTTTATTCCTAAAACAGCAAGATTTGTAGAATTTGAACCAAAATTTGGGGAAATTATTTACTTGGATTGCAACACATTATTGTGCTGGCCAGGGAGTCATAGCCCAATTAAGTCTACATATTGACAGTGCCGGAAGTCATGGCCCAAATAAGTAACTTTTCCAAGCTTTGGGATAAACATATTACAGTAAAAATGTCTAACTGACACAGATGTGTAGTTTCAGTTTAGGAGAATGAGATTCTTTTGTTTTGTTTTGTTTTCTGAGATTCTTTCATTCATTGATATATTTTATTTATATCCCATGCCGTTCATTCCAAACTCTTAGCCACTTAAACAAATACAGTACCTACAACTGGTATTGGTAAGCAGAGGGCATTTCCTTCTTTAAGATGCTGCCTGGATGTCAAAGTACAGAGAAATCAGAGAAAACCCTCATTATGGTAATGAGATAGCAGCGTGCAAAGAGGTAAAGTTCATTACTGCTTTCAAAAACCATATTTTGATATATAGTATTCAAAACTATACAGTATTGTAAAAAAAAGCATTGTATGTTTAAGTAGAGCACGACTAAATGTTCACCTGTGAACAGTGTGTTTTTGTGAGGAACAAAATGTATCTCTCCCCCCCCTTCTACACAATGCCAATGTTCACTGCCATTGTTTCCCTAAATTGCTGTTGCATTGGTGTCAATTTTAACTTGAGTATTCCCAGCCAATCAGGAAACACAATGAATAGATGACTTTAGATAAAGGTAAGGTCAACTTGCTTGAAAGCCAGTTGTATCCAATTTGGGTTCAGTGCTCATCTCTGTTTATAGCTAAAAAGCCAGCGCTGTCTGCATCTGCAGATGTTCCCATGGACATGTGGCAGGCATGCCTAGACACTGGAGTGCAGTTCCTTTTGCCTTATCTAGTATGAGAAAGATTAGCTGAGTACACCCTTAACTGTGACAGCTTTCCCCAACGAATTCTGAGGCTGGTATATTGTTGACAACTGTCACAGATCCTTAGCCACCATCACAGTGAAAATCCCCAGGCTCTTTAAGCCATGTCTTTATTTCATTGGACATATATGCTGCTCAGGTGAAATCTGAACTACAGTACCTCATAAACTCATAATCGTCATCTAAATCTGGTGGCGCAGTGGATAAACTGCTGTAATGCAGTCAAAACATTGTGAGTTCAGTTCTGACAATGCACAAGGGTGACTCAGCTTTCGATCCTTCCAAGGTCAGTAAAATGAGTACCAAACATGGGGGGGGGGGGCAAAATGCTAATAGTATTCTGAACCGCCCAGACAGTGCACTAAGCGCTATGGGGCAGTATACAAGTGGAATTGCTAACTTGGATCAGAGAACCTTTCAAACAGTCACCCACCAAAGAATACAAGTTGCGACCTTATATGAAGAGCATATAAGAGCACCTCTCTCCCTGTTGTTGTTGTTGTTTTACTTTTTAAACTTTTAATCTTTTAACTTTTAATTTTAAGTTTTCTCATAAGTAATGTGTTTTTAATTGTTTTAAATTGTAAGATGCCCTGAGTCCTTGGATAAGGGTGGGGTATAAATTTAATAAAATAAGCAAAGCTATTTTCAGAAGGTCATCATTTCCCCAGTAATTATGTCATATACCTCATTCAATTTACCAGGTTTAATGAACAACACACGGTCATAGAGAGAGTATGCATGCATGTGTTCTATGTCTAGCTAAACCTGGGCCAAAGAGTCTTCAATCTGATTAGCTCCCAAATGCTTCTGCCATATCCATCATTTGCTGTCTCCACTTCTCCTCCTCCTCCTCCTATTTCTTCTTCTTCTGCTGCTGCTGATGGTGATGGTGATGGTGATGACCCAGCCTGGAGGGAAATGGACATAGTGGTTTGGGCTGAGTTTGTAATATATTTCTTAGTTTTGCTCTTGAAATGTTTTGGTAATTACTTTATAATTATAATTGTGATATTATAATTGTGATATTTTGTAACTGTGATATTGTAATTGTATTTATTGTAACTGTGATATTGCTTCTTTGCCCAGAGTCACATTGGAGTGGGGCGGCATACAAGTTGAAGAACTGAACTGAATTGAATTCTCCTCCTCCTCCTTGATTTGCCATATCTGAATCCAAATATTGTGAATCTCATGGCAATCAGCCATGAAGACTGTCCTGAGAATATAATGCATTGGCCTTTCATCTGTCTTCTGCATCACAGCGTGACATCCATACCACTGATTCACTTATACAAGTCACTTTCTGGTCCTGAGCCCTTTTGGAACGCAAAGTCCTCCTCAGCCGAGGCCAGTATTGATAAAGCTGCTACCCTACAACAAGATGGATTCAAGTGGGATTTAATCCACTTGGGGACCATCACCCTTCCCTGTGGACTTCAGCACCCAAGGCCATTAGCCCTCATGGTTGTCAGTTTAGTTAACCATCACCTGGCACTCAGTGTTCAGCCGCTGGCAGTATGGTCTACTCTATAACCATAGCAGGATAACCTGGCCAGACTGAATCTTCCTGAAACTTCACTATTTCCCCCCCCCCCCTTTTGACACTTGGTCTACCATGCCCTGACATACACTCAAAGAGCGGTTCTTAACAACAGTTTTGGGGTGGCTGCAGTCCAATTGAGATAGCCTGCTTCCTTGCTTCCTTGTCCTCTTGCCAAACCTGGTTGTCAGGGAGAGCTGCAGCAGAAAGGGGGGGAAATAGCATGAAGAAGATGCTCCTCCCAAAGTGAATCATTTCTCCCTTAATTCTTTGTAGGGCTTGAGTGAAAGAGGGTGAAACAAGGACACTGCAGGAAAAAAATGGGTGGAGAAAATTGTACATGAATGAGAAAATATGTCTCTAACAGAGCTGCAGCGTTCAGTTGGCCTATTGGTGAAATAAGTTTTAAAACAGATAGGAAATTATTACTAGAACAACAAATGTTTTAAAGAAAATCAAACCATCTCATTTCCTACATATACTGACCAAAACTTAGTAGCAGATACTGTAGTATCTGGGGACTGTGGTGGCTTAGTCGTTAAGATGCTGAACTTGATGACTGGAAGGTTGGCAGGTAAGCAGTTTGAGACCTGAGTGCTGCATGATGGAATGAGCTTCTGTCTCTGTCCCAGCTCCTGCCAGCCTAGCAGTTCGAAAGGAAGAAATTGCAAGTAGATAAATAGGTACCACTCTGGTGGGAAAGGTAACAGTGTTCTGTGCACTCCGGTGTTTGGTCATGCCTACCACATGTCCATGGAAACATCTGCAGATGCAGACTAATCTTTCTCACACTCGGTCGGGTGAAAGTAACTATGGAATGAATTCACCAATGATAGGTTCATTTTAGAAGTTTAACATCTGACCTAGATATGGAAGAAGAACTCACCAAATTCCCTTTGCTTCTCCAACCTTATCTATTGTACAAGAGAGATCAAATAGACCAACTTTATATGTCCCTTGTTACTCTTACTCTTGTTTTGTCACTCTGTTGATTAGAACCACTGGAATGTTTTAAAAGTGGTGTAAAAGTAGTTGGGTTTTGAGTTTCCCAGAATTCTTTGCCAGGCACAATGGTGCAAAAATTGGGACTTGGGGAAGCACACAGCAATGTATGTCTGTATATCCTAGCCTGTATATCCATTGTGGAGTGTCTCTCTGTAGCTTCAAGATGCTGAATCTTAGATCAGTGCAGAGCAGGGGTGTCCAAACTATGGCTCATGGGCCAGATTAGACCTGGGGTTGCTTTCGCTTTGTGCTTGCTCCTGCTGCAACAGAGAACACAATCCAGGGAGTGAGTCATGACACTTGAAACTAGCAAGCACAAGTTTCATCTGCCTCAAGGGGCCAGCGTTTCATTTAACTCTGTTACTTCTTGGTGCTTTGTGTAGCATTCCTGTACACAAACAAATTGCTTCAAAATTCAGACACAGTCTTGCTTGCTTAAAAGTGTCTGTTTAAAAACTGCTTGCTGCCAGACACTGGCCCCTTGCCCACCCGGCCAGAGGAAGGAGGAACAGCTGGGGAGGGCTGGTTGCTGATTCAGGAGATGATGGTCCCTTTGCCACTTGGTCTTTTGCATTTTGTTGCACTGTTATCTTTTATTGTATTGTTATATTTTATTGCATTGTTACATTTTATTGTGTTGTTATATTTTATTGTACTGTAATGTCTGATATGTTGTGATTTTTGTGAGCAACCCTGAGTTGGTGTATGCTGAGTGGGCGGCATACAAATCAAATCAATCAAAGCAAAGCAAAGCAAATCAAAAGCTTCTGGATAAGCCTTCTTTGTCTACTTCACCTCCTGAGGTGCTACCTTTCCAAATGCAGGGAGGTTTTGGAATGCTGCTGCTTACAAATAAGCAGTTACTCATGTTCATTTTGAAGGCATGCAGAAGATCACTAATCTGTGGTCTCACCCACCAATATTTGCTAAAATAAATAACTTTATAAAAAGATAGTTGCCAAGATGCAAGACTGTGGTTCTGTTCAGGTAGGGAATTGAGTACTGTACTTTGAATGACACTTGCTGACCTCACCCTCATACATTTGAGGTCGGAATCGACTGTGCAACTGAACAACAAAACACATATATACTGGAACTTTGCACATATGATTCAAGCCCTCCAGATTTTATTGAACTGTAGCTCCCATCAGCCATAGCCACATTGCCAATGATGTAGAATCATCATCATTATCATCATCATTGAACTGTATTGCTGAAAGGGACCCCATGGAGAATCAAATTCAACCCCTGTCAAGGAGGCACAGGGGGGAATCAAACTTGCAAACTTTGGCTCTGCAACCAGATAACTAAACAACTGCTGGAAGGCCACCCTTTCCCATAACTTATGCAGAGGGTTGGTCAAGTAGATGCAACTTTTCCACATATACTTTTGGACCCCTCTGACTAAAAGTACATCCAAATTCCCCCTGATGGGGCTGACTGGGCTTGTTCATTTTCACATTGCTTACATTTAACCCATCCCCCCCCCCCCAGCTAACATTTGAAATGGTCCTTTGCTCATATGGTGTATTGGCTGAAGAGCCACCTCACCATGCAGGCAAATGAAACATTTTCCCTGTTCATTGTCAGAGGGGCAGGGAAAGTGTAATTGTTTCCCTTATAGCCAATCAGTGCAGGAGGTTTTTTTTTTCTTTTATGGTTTCTCCTTTGATTGTCAGTCAAAATTGTGGCTAACAGCAGAGAGTGCTCAGGGGCAGTTGTGGCACACCAGCGTCCACAAAATATGGATACATTGCACTGACCAACACCCGAGAACTGAAAAAAAGCATGCTAAATGCTAGTCTAGACATTTTCTATAATACCATAATAGCCCAGCATATATCAGCTCTAGGCTCTGGATAAGGCTGCTAGCTTTGTTACTTGCCTCTGTCTCTTTGCCTACACAGCATCTGCAAGATTTGAGCACAGTCAGGACAGCTTGTGCAACTTCTTTTAACCATTGACTTACCATGGGCTCCCAAGGCTAAACTTGAATGTTTGTAATATCACTTTTTTGGATAAAAGCTCCCAGAAGTCCCCAGCCAATAGCACGACATTTCCATGTTTTGCAGCATGCTTCTGTCCTTGTAATTAAGACAAGCCATAAAAGACATACACTTCCAGTCCTATGGTTGCCTAATTTCATAGACCCATAGCATCACTGGAAGGGAGTTGGAAGGGGCCTGTGAAACCATCGAGTCCAACTGCCTCCTTAATGCAGAAATCCAAGTCAAAGTAGATCTGACAAGTGGTTGTCCAATTTTCTCATAGATTTAGCCACCATGCTGCATAGTTTAGGGCCATGATGGCAAACCTTGGCACTCCAGATATTCTTAGACTTCAGTTCCCAGAAGCCCACACACCCTGTGAATCCACATGAATGGTTTTACTGCGATTCATCCAGCCCGCACTGCCCTCGTCGCTCCCGGAAGCAGAAGTAAAATGCGCCAGTATGGAAGCGACAAGGACAGTGCGAGCCAGATGAATTGCAGTAAACCCATTTGTGTGGATTCACAGGGTGCTTGGGCTTCTAGGAATTGAATTCCAAGAACATCTGGAGTGCCAAAGTTCGCCATCATGGGTTTAGGGGAAATAAGGCTGTGACCTACTAAATGTTGTTAGATTGCAAATTACTCATCCCAGCTTTAGCCAGCATAGTTTATCTCCGTTATGTCATTAGCTGAAGTGCAATATTTCTTCTTGGTGTAGTTGATGCTAGAACTCTTTTCAATTTTGCTAGCATCTTAAGCTTATTTATTTGTCTAGAGATACAGTATGTGCATCAGGAAATATGCTTTCTTCCTTCTTAGGTAAAAGTTAACGTCGCCCTTGCTCGAAAGCCAGTCGTTCAGTTCTCATCTTTGTTTGTAGCCAAAGATCCAGCACTATCTGCGCCTGCAGACGTTTCCGTGGGCATGCAGCAGGCATGACTAGACTCCAGAGTGCATTGAATGCCATTTACCTTCCTACCGAAATGATACCTATGGTATTTATTTACTTGTAATTTCTTACTTTTGAACTGCTAAATTGGCAGGAACTGGGACAGAGACAGGAGCTCATGCCGTTGTGCAGCACTCAAGTCTTGAACAGTTGATCTGCTGACCTTCCAGTCATCAAGCTCAGCATCTTAACCCCTAAGCCACCTTAGTCCCTTTACTTCTTAAGTTGGTTCAAATGCCACTCTGAAAAAGCAATGAGACAGGAAATGTTAAGAGAAGAGTAGAAGAGAAAGATGTACCTTCATGTTTTACAAAGCTTTGCCTTCTGATTTCTGCAAATCAGACAACCGAGGGCACAGGAGTTGGAGTTACTTGCCAGCCATACTATCTCTCTGAATACAAGCTCTCAAACTAAGCACAGGACATAATATAATACCATCGATTTAATCTTACCAATGAGCCACTGATCTCACAGGAGTATTTTCATATTTATGATTGTTTCATCCTACATCCTGGCTCAGTGATTAAGAAGCTCACCTTGCTAGCTGGAAGGTTGGCAAGTCAGCAGTTCAAAACCTAAGTACTGCATGACAGAATGAGCACCTGTCTCTGTCGCAGCTCCTGCCAACCTAGCAGTTTGAAAGCAAGAAATTGCAAGTAAATAAACAGGGGCCACTTTGGTGGGGAAAGATCCTGGGGACATGAAAGGCGCTTCATTCGGGCATCCCCTGAGCAGACTTCCACCAACAAAAATCCTTTCAACCCAGAAGGCATCTTTGTGTGCTTCTGACACGGTAAAAAAATGTTAGTGTGAGTTAGAAAGAAGTAATTCCTTCCAGGCTCAGATGTACAGTAAATTAATGTAATTTGCTTATTCCATTCCAAGAATTGGAAACAAAAAATAATCTGGATTTAGGATAAGGAACAAATTATCCTACTATAGCATTTCTGATGTAAATAAAGAAGAAAAGATTTATAACAATGCAGGGCTGCTATCCAACTAGAGGCGGAAATATGGCAGGAGAGGCAGGAAGCCTTTAGTCCAAATCCTGTGGTTACCAGTGGCTCATTCCTAGCCCTCCCCCACAAATCCCAACAATGAGAGAAATCAGCCCTGAGCAGCATCTGAGTCCTATCAGCCCAGAGTTGAGTACTGTATCCATTGGTAGCTGGAAGGCCACACATTGCCTACTCTTGCCATAAAGTCTGAGCCATAAGAAAAGTGGTAGCATATAAACATTGTGCAGTAGTGGATCTTGGTAATTTTAGGCTTGAGGCTAATTTTAGTCTCACTTGAGGGGAGGAGATGAAAAATGATAAAATCAGAAATGCAATGGTTTGGGAAAATAGGTGTTTCGAGTAACCTGTTTGAAAATTAAATTGCTGTCCATTCCCACCCTCCCCAAATGGGATTAGTTTATTTTTTAAAAAAATTAACAAATGAAAATAAAATTATTGTGGCCAGCCCCCCCCCCTCTCTCTCTCTCTCTCTCTCTCTCACACACACACACACACACACACACACACACACGTGTTTTCTTCGTGTGATCTTTTTTCCACTCACAACAACATTGTGACCGGCCAGTCACTTATAAGAATAGATCAAGCCACTTTTGCAAGAAGATTTGAGTTGTGCATATATCACAACTAGATCAGGACACAAGAAGGTAGCTGCGACTCTAGATCTTCCTACCTGGGAATAAGTCTCAATAAATTCAGTAAACCTTACACTGAGTAGATTCTTACAGGATAGTGGTGTCAAAGGATAATATGATGGAAATTTATTTGCATATGAATTATCTCACATTTAGATAAGGCATAACCCAATTCAGGCTACAGTCTTAATCCCACTAAACCTCAGAGTATGCCATCAGTCCCTGGCTAATAGAATGGGAGGGAATGGAAGCAGTGACAGACTTTACCTTCTTGGGATCTAAGAACACGTGACTGCAGCCATGAAATAAAAAGAGACTTACTTCTTGGGAGGCAAGCTATGGCAAACCTAGGCAGCATAATAAAAAGTAGAGACATCACCCTGCTAACAAAAGTCTGCATTGTTAAAGCAATGCAGGGCCATATCCAGGATTCTAGATGGGAGGGGGGATTTCAGGGGGCGGCGGCAACAATGTCACGCTCACATATATAACATTGGCACCATAGGGTGGGGTGGGGTGGCTGTTAGCTCAGGAGGGTTTTCGCCCCCCCCCCCCCAGCCCTGAAGCAATGGTATTCCTAGGGGTATTCCTAGGAGTAATGTATGGCTGTGAGAGCTGGACCATAAGGAAGGCTGAGTGCAGAAGAATAGATGCCTTTGAACTGTGGTGCTGGAGGAGACTCTTAAGAGTCCCTTGGACTGCAAGGAGATCAAATCAGTCCATCCTAAAGGAAATAAATCCTGACTGCTCCTTGGAAAGACGAATACTGAAGCTGGAGCTCAAGTACTTTGGCCACCAAATGAAAAGAGAGAACTCACTGGAGAAGGCCCTGATGCTGGAGAAAGATCAATGGTAAAAGGAGAAGAGGATGGCAGAGGATGAGATGACATCATTGACACAGTGGGTGTAGATCTGAGTGGACTACAGAGGATGGCAGATGACAGAGGAGACTGGAGTGTGGTGGTCCTTGAGGTCGCAAAGGGTCGGACTTGACTGTGTGACTGAACAACAACAAATGACCCTTGGAGTTCAACAGGACTTGGTCTTATGCTGGTATGCAGATAACAGCAGTGTTCATCTATGTGCATACCTAATTGGCATAATACTTGGCAGGTATACAGTATGTTATGTGTTGTGAAGTCACATATGATATAAAGCAGCCTTAGTAGTTTTACCACAGCCATCTCCACCCTAATGAGAATTCATGGCCTCCGTTGACAGTCTCTCCATTACACTGCTCTGGCTCTCAACATTTAGCACTTGAAATTTTTTTCCAGTTGCTTCATGAGTGCAACTATCACAATATCTCCATTAAGAAGGTAAAAATTATCATTCCTGTATTGGAGCTGGCTGGCTGGGACGGTGAGTTATGTATCTGGTGGAGGAGCCACAGGTTGGGAGTTCAATTTCCCACTGCGTCTCCAGGGAAAGGAGCCAGTAATCATGGACAAGTTTACGGAACACTTTCTTGAACAATTGACATTTCTGAAGTTATGTTAGCCATGTTCATATGTGCATATCAGACAGTAAGCAAAACAAGACCAAAAAAGATCAGGGCACCTTAAAAACTGACTTCTGTATTTTAATGTCAGCTTTCATAGATCAAGTCCAGTTCATCAGATATAAAAGTGAAACTTCATGGCATTAATTTATGCACACCAGGCACAGAGGCGCACATAACAGATGTTTTCAAATCTGTGCCATTTTACAACAGGTAATAACAGAAGATCCTTGATTGGGGGTTCAGATTTATTACTGTAAAGTTTGGGTCTGTTGAACTGCAAATGGTTAGTAAGGTAAAGGTCTCCTTTGCTTAAAAGCCAGTTGTATCCAACTCTAGGGTTCAGTGCCCACCTACGTTTATAGCCAAAGAACCAGCGTTATCTGCGTCTCTGCAGACGTTTCTGTGATCATGTGGCAGGCATGACTAGATACCAGAGTGTGCGGAATGCTGTTACCTTTCCACCAAAGCAGTACCTATTTATCTGCATGCAATTTCTTGCTTTCGAACTGCTAGGTTGGCAGGAGCTGGGGACAGAGACGGGCGCTCAAACTGTTGACCTGCTGACCTTCCAGCCATCAAGTTCAGCGTCTCAACCACTCAGCCACCACAGTAGATGGACGCAAAACGAACATTGCGAATGACTTGAGGATGGTGTGAGTGACGTAGCCACTCCTGGAACAAGGCTGTCGCCTCCCGAGTCCTCCCAGCAACCCGAACCCGTGACGTCAAATCTCCGCTGGCGAACGTCACCGCCGTGCTCCCAACCACGTCACGCATCCACTCCACTGCAGTGATTGTGGCCTTCTCCCTTCGCTGCTATCATGTGGGGTGTTGGGGGAGGACGGAAAGATTTTAGGGCCGCCCCCCCCCTTTCCTAAAAGGCGGTTCCGGTCCTCCTGCCATGTTCCTTTTTTGGGAAAGGGGAGGGGAAAGGGACCCGTTGGGGAGGGAAATCATGGGCAGGGGGGAGGCCATCCTAGAAAGGGCGGGGGCGCGCGCGCGTGCTTGTGTGGCGAGAAGCGTGCAGGAGTCCACGGGGCACCAAAGGTTGAGGCGGGCGAGGGTCTGCTTGGCTGCGGACTCATCATCATTTCGTGTCGGAAATTATTCTGGGTTGAAAGGGGTTTTTTTTTTTTTTGCTGAGGGAACTCCGCTCAGGGGACGCCCGAATGTCCCCGAAGGGGTCCCTCTTTATCTCCTTGCGATGTTTTGCTTCCGATCGGCTAGGTTGGCAGGAGCTGGGACGGACGGCGGGCGCTCCGTCCGTCGTGCGGCCCCCGGGTCTGGAACTGGCGACTTGCCGGCCTTCCAGCTCACGAGGCGAGCTGCTTAGCCGCTGAGCCACCGCAGCCCCTGCGGGCTCACTTCGCTTCTCCGCCGAGCTCCAAGCCCCCGCCCCCGCCCCCCCGCCTGCGATTCGCTGCTCTCTCTCTCCCCTTGGTACTGGGGCGGTCTCGTCTGGAGACGCCGGGGTTAAGCACACTTCCCCCCCCCCCTCATTTCACCCTGTCTGGGAGGAGGAGGAGGAGGAAGGGGGGGAGGAAAAGCCCCATCCCGGCAGCCGGCTTCCCTCGGCACAAAGCGCGCGCCCTGCCTTGGCGCGCCCTCCACCCCCCCCCCCGCTCGCCCTGCCTCCCTTTTCCACGCCGTGGGCCAGCCCAGCGCCTGAATGAATCAGCTGGCCCGCGCCTGGCCTGCCGGGCTGCCGCTTCCGCTTCGCTCGCCCGACTTCGTGGCCTCGGTTGCTTCCAGCGGCCGGCTTCGCTGCTGAGTCGCCTGCCCGCGCGTCGGGGAGGAAGGAAGGAAGGAAGGAGCCGTCTCGGTCTCTTCTTCCCTCCGGGAGACGTAGAAACCGGAGGAACTCCAAAGGTAGGCGGCCGCGGCCGGGTGGGCTGCCTTGGATGGAGATGGAGGCGGGGGCGGCAGTTGAGCAGAGATGCTCGGTCTGCTGCTGCTGTTGTTGTTGTTGTTGCTGCTGCATATATACTCAGACGTTACCTTTAGAGTTCTTCAGATCCTTGTTTAGGGCTTGAACTGCTAATTTTATTCCAATCCTCAACTGTGAATCAAATGGTTGATTTGTATCCAATAATAATAATAATAATAATAATAATAATAATAATAATAATAATAATAATAATAATAATAATAATAATAATAATAATAATAATAATAATAATAATAATAATAAATCCCAGTGCCTCTGTCCGACTCCATGTGAAATTGACCAAACCTTGTTTTTGCAACTGACGAAGGGAGCTTTTGTTAATCATCTGTTCCTTGGAAGGGGGGAAGCTAGGGGAGAGGAGGTGGATTGGTTTATTTAGCAACTGCCAGCCGCGGCGGGACCAAGTGTTTGGGTTGCTTCCCTCCCTCTTGCGTTAAAAAGGCAGCGATTTCCCTGTGAGTAGAACGGATCGGGTACATTCCCCCACGAGGATTGTTTCTAAGTGCTGGTGTTGTTTGTGCTCGTGTGTAAAAGGCTGGAGCCGTCCCCTAGGAAGGCGAGAGAGAGCGAGAGCGAGAGAATGGTCTGCCGAGGGCGACGCGCGCGGCTCGGTTCCGACTCACTTTCTTTTGTTGTGTTTCGGCGTGGGCTTCCTCGGTGGCGAGGCGGGCCTTCCCCTCCTCCTCCTCCTCCTCCCTCTCCATCCCCGGCCCGTTGCCTCCTCCTGGGGTCCACTTAGGATTCGATCGCTTGGGGGAAAGAAACCAGGGCAGAAGGGAGAGGGAGGGCAATCTGGTTTGCTGGTATCTAGGACATCATATGAAATATTAATCGTACACACACGCCCCGATGCTTTTTTTCCAATCTGTTGTTCTTTTGTTTCTTAACTGGCGGATTTAAAATGCTCATCTTCTTCAGTGGGCCTGTTTAGAGGGGCGTGTGTTGTCTGTTTACCTTTGTCGGATCCCCCAGGATCACGCCTCCCTCTCTCCATAGTCCTCTCCCTTTCGAGGCTAGCTCTCTCTTCACCTGGTCACGCCTTAAATAATAGGGGACAGGGTGTAATTTCGTGAAAAACTGAGGAGCTCTTTAATTAAGTAATAAATGAAGCCCATCTTCTTTGCCTTGGCTTAGCTCTCCTGGCGCTTTATGGTTTCGAAGCGCACGGAGGTCAGGTCACCCATAATCGCCTTCATTGTCACGGGAAGATGATTTTCTGTGTCGTTTATTCCACCGGTTGCAAAATCTCTGCAGGGAGGGAGGGAGGGAGGGGAGAAAGCCGGTGTCATTCATGTGTGCCCCCGCCACTCCGAAAAATTGCAAGAATTTGAGGTTGGGAGTGTAGTTAGTTAACCCTTTAGTGCAGGGGTGCCCAAACTTTTCAGCCTGTGGGCCAGCACATGGTTCAAGGGGTGGTCATGTTGTTCCTCCCACCGGAAGCAGAAGTAAAATGTGCCTTGCAATCTGTTTTGCAACAGGATGAGATAGATTTTAGGCTGCCATTTTCTCCCCCTAGGAGACCCCTGCTTTCCCTGGATCATGTCCCTATCAAGGGATAAGGGAATGTTGCCTAGAAAATCTGATTCTGGGGGTAGGAGGTGGAAGGTGAAAACACCCAGCCTCTCTTTTCTTCTTTCTTCCAGCCTATGGCATGTTAAGGTCTTCCAGTTCATTTCCCTACTTTTTCAAATGCAAATTTGAGCCCTAGGCGCCAAAGGCAATCTCACTTTTGGCACAAAGTCATTTGATTGGCTTGGGCGAGGCAGGGCTTCTCCCAGCCCAGGGTGGAATACAATATAAGGAAATGTTACTGGTCCTGCCTTACAAGGTTGCTGTACATTATGGGTGCTTCTGAACAGACAGCTCTCTCAGCACTACCAGCCCAATGTCATTATGTAGCTTTTCCTTTGTTCCTTTTTAAATATCTTTCTTCTTTTCATTAATTAAAACAAGAGATGGTGGTGAGGAGGACACTGTCTCTCTACTACTCCTTGCTTCATGTTTTTTTTTTAAATGGATGGGAATTGAATGCCTGGTCCATAATATTTTGCGAATGAGGGAAGGCAATGGCATGATAAAAAGCCTTTGGTCTTGATGCTGCCAATGCCTGTAAAGCAGTCTGAGTATTTGTCACATGCTTAGCTAAGAATGTTAACAATGATTTGGCTGTAGAGTTGTAGCCCATAAAACAGTGCAAGGTTAAAGGCAGTCTGGAAAGGGATCTAGTGATAAGGGAAAGAGCTTGTATATTAGTAGGGGAAAACTGGGTGTAGACACCTTGTGGCAGCCTTTGTCTCAGGTAAGCCTGGATCCTAACCAATATTCTCTTGAATGTATGTGCCTGTACTTGTTGGGAATTTTAGACACACATAGAAGGAATGTATTGATGTGTCTTTGGCTTGATCCAGCTAACCTAGCATTGCGGTTCTCACAAGGACCATGTCGATGTCCCTGGCAAGCTTGGCCTGATGGCAAAAGCCTTACCCTGCTGTTATTCCTCTCTTGCTACTGAACACAAAGGTTTCTGTCTAGCTATTGTATTGGTAGATAGCTTTTGGGATAACATTCATTCATGAGTTTGCCTAATTCATCCTTTTTCTGCCTGGTGCCAGTGGCTAACTGGAAATGATAGGCATTCTTACTTATTTGGTGTGCTGTCAAGGACTGAAGTGCCTCAAGTGGCTAAGACGCTGACTAGAGGTCAGCAGTTCGATTCCAGAGTAGTGCCGGATGGAATGAGCTCCCGATTTTGTCCCAGCTCCTGCCAACTTAACAGTTCAAAAGCAAAAAATTGCAAGTACCTGTAGATAGGGACCACTTTGGTGGGAAGGTAAACAGCGTCCCATGTGCTCTGGTGTCTTGTCATGCCTGCCACATGACCACAGAAACGTCTGCAGAAGCAGACAGCATTGGCTCTTCATCTTTAAAACAGAGATGAGCACTGAACCTTAGAGTTGGATACAATTGGCTTTTGCGCATGGGAAACCTTTACCTTTAACCTTTACAAGTCAATTTTGACCTATGGTGACCCTTTCCAGGGTGTTCTAGGTACAGAATACTCAGAATTAGTTTACCATTCCCTTCTCCTGAGAGTGCTGTGGGGTTGTGCAGGTTGCCCAGGACCGCACAGGCTGGCTCTTCTCCCTGGAGGCATAGTAGAGAATTGAATTCCTCACCTCTGTCTCCACAGCCAGATACTTTAACCGCTGAGCTATCCAGCCAGTTGCAGGCATTCTAGCCCAACACTTTCAGATAGAATCAAACTGGGAAACAGTGGTCTCATCTGTTTCATTTAAACTTTTTAGTCACCATGTTGGAAAGTTAATTTAACTACAGATCCCAAAGCTTCAACAGCTAGCAAAGGATGGTTTTCTTTTACTTTTCCATCCTCTTCTCTTTCCCCAAACCAGCTCTACAGTATCCAGTCCAATGAAAGGTTCTGCAGGCCTTGAAAGCTAACCTGTTCATGATAGTCAGTGGTCCAACAAAGGTATTGCCTACAAGTATTGTTTTTGGTTTTGTCTTATTTCAGTGTGTGAAGTTATCTAAAGTAGTGATCTTTATCACCAGCTGCAATCATGGCACAAGTGGAGCTAATCATTAGTTGGCCAGGACCCTATTGCCAATTTGTGTTTGCCCAAGGGAAGCTTCAGAAGTCTTAGTGGCAAATTGGGCTGTGGTGGCTCAATGGTTAAGAAGCTTGCCTTGTTAGCTGGAAGGCTGGCAAGTCACCAGTTTGAGACCCGGGTACTGCATGATGGATTGAGTGGCCATATCTGCCCCAGCTCTTGGGGACATGAAAGGAGCCTCATTCAGGCATCTTCTGAGCAGAGTATCTCCAGCAAAAATTCTTTCAACCCAGAATAATTTCTGACACAGAATTATTATTATTATAGTGGCAAAATGTTGCACATTAACAAAGTGAGACTGTGCTGGCTTAGTGGTTAAAACATTGAACTTGATGACTGGAAGGTTGGCAGGTCAGCAGTTCAAGACCCAAGTATGGCATGATGAAGTGACCTCCCATCTCTGTCCCAGCTCCTGCCAACCTAGCAGTTCGAAAGCAAGAAATTGCAAGTAGATAAATAGGTACCATTTTGTGGGAAGGTAACAGCATTCCGTGCAATCTGGTGTCTAGTCTTGCCTGCCGCATGTCCACAGAAATGTCTGCAGACACAGACTCAGAAAGCATTGGCTCTTTGGCTATAAACAGAGATGAGCACCGAACCCTAGAGTCAGACATGACTGACTTTTGGGCAAGGGTGACCTTTACCTTTACTAACAAAGTGCTGTTTGCATTCTTTGGATCAGGTGAACCTGGTGAGTACAACTTGCACTGCCTTCTATGGGATATGCTGTCAGCTGGGCAGATAAATCAGGTGGTGGAACTAACACAGCCACTAGTATTCTCTTCCACTTTCACCATCATGCACACTTACTGCTGTGGTGGAACTGGAATCAGGGGGAGCCTCTTGCCCCGGAGTTACCTTCTGGGAAATTCCAGCCCATGCCACCAGGGACCTCAGCCCAATGGCATGATCAGGCATCTACCCAGGAATATAGCCAGCACCATGTTAATGAGTAGCAATTTGTCTCCAAGACACTAGCAATTTCCCTTATGTGAGCACTAATCATTTACTTTTGCCTGTTCTGAACTGTTTCCTTTCTGGTACCTAGTCACCTGCAGTATCCAGCATCTGAGAAACCATGGATGTGTGTATTTTAATGACTCATTAAATTGACTACAAAGGGTCTTACAGCACCTGAAAGACTAATACAGTACTGTATATGTATTGCTGCATTCTTTTGAATCCCTCTCATTTTTATACTGTTCATTGCACAGGGTTCTTTGTGGTCTGCTACCATTGTTCTCTCTTCAAAGTTAAAATGAATTCCCAATGCCAAGGGCTGATTCAAATATAAATATACTTAGTGATTCACTTGGCTAATTCAAAGATCACTGGGTCAACTGGCTCCATTTCTAAGTTTTCTTTTTGAGGTGATTGCCAAACTGCCTTCAGAGGTTAGTAAGGCTGAGCATTTACAAGGGTCCAAAGATTGGTGGAGAGCCCAGGGTTCTAATAGGATTACTGTGCCCAAAAGGAGCAGCCTTGGTTGCCTTTAATGGAAAAAGGCAAGACAAGATAGAAGTAAATAAACAAATTCCCTATGCTTAGTCTTTTTTCAGTAGTACCCCAGGAAATCAAGCACAGTCAGATAATTCTTGTTTTGCATATTGGCAGAAGTAAACAGGGTACTGTGCCCAAAAAGCCCCCAAATCCATGAACTGTCATTGGAGATAGTCCAGTGAAATGAGAAATCTATCACACCTGAGCAGGATGTTCTTCTAGGGCAGGGGTGTCCAAACTCTGGTCCATGAGCCAGATCCGGACCCAGCCCATGGGCTGGAGTTTGGGCACCCCTGGTTTAAGCAGAGAAAATGGCAGCTTAAAAATGTATCATCATGTTGCAAAACAGATTGCAAGGTGTGTTTTACTTCTGCTTCCGGTGGGAGGAACCACGTGACCGGCCCGCTGAACCACGTGACCGGCCTATGGCTCAAGAATTTTGGACACCCCTGTTCTAGGGTCTATGTATTTGTGGATTGTTTGCCTAGTTGATGTGACCAACAGTGATTGATGATGTGAAATTCAATCCAGGTAACATATAGATACAGAGGGTTTCATGTTACTCATCTTTGCATTATGGGATGAGTGATTTGATGGCAGATTGCATCTTCTGTTGCATTTTCAGGATGCTCTCATTGTTAGCCCCAGCTTGAACCAGACTCATTGAAATCATTGGGATTTATACATGTGATAGCAAACATATCCCATTCAGTTTAATGGCTTTACTTTTAATGCAAGTGCCACTAGATTTAACTTCAAGTTACAATATTTTGCTTCTAGCTGAAGTTCAGGAGATATGAGCATCTTTGAAAGTAGGTAGCTTTAGGAACACTGGCCATTAGATAAACTTCTTACAATTGAGAAAGATAGCTCAATGTGAGTACTGTACTTTACTTTGAGATTTAAAGCACTGCTATAATTACAATATATCATCTGGCCCTTTTTTTTTCAAGAGTAGGAATAGAGAACCTTTGGCCCTCTAGAAATTCCAGACCACAGACTAAAGTTTCCCTGTCTTGTGCTGTCAGCCATGAGATCAAATCTTCCTTTTTCAGATGGGAGAAGTTAGGGTGCATTGATTATAAAAATAAAACTGTCTGACTAGTAGGAAAACAATTAACATTTTCAGCCTGAAAAAATTCTGTGATTAGAACATTGATTGTTCTTTGGAAGTCTAAGACATGAATGCTAAAGCTTGTTGGTTCAAGTTCCAAGAAGGGTAGGTCAAATGTACTCCTAAACCCACTAGGCCTCCTTCTCCATTACAAAATAAATACTCCAAGTTTTTGTCAAAAACACAAGGCTCTGGGAGTAGACTTTACCTTGTAATCAGTATTTAACATCAAAAGGCAAAACAAACAAATCTCCCACACCTTTTTAAAAAATAGAAGCAGAAGTTCAATTACATCTGATTTTCTTTTTCTTTTCTTTTCTTTCTTTCTTTCATGGCCTTTGTGGGATTCCTGGAGGCATAAAATTGGACTCTGAACTTACTGAAGTTGACGCATTGCAGCAAAAATAATAAATACTTGTGGCACCTTATATAAACTAATTAATTTTTTAAAATGTTTTTATTAAACTTTACTGACATAAAGAAAACAAATAAACATATATAACATTACAGTACAGTACAATACAGTGTATAACTGAAACAAAAGAAAATACATAAAACATAATAAAAATAAACACACAAAAATGGGTACTACTTTCTTTGTCATATTATTATATTTCTCACATTCTAATACGTATTTATATCTACTTATGTTTATATATTACTAATTTGTTTACTATTAATCCCTCATTACCCATATATTGAAAACAAAATGGTGTCACCCCATGATATATACAAAGACCTAGAGACTGCAATTTTGTTACAGCTCTCTCTATTTTTTTGTTCAGTCGCACAGTCAATTCTGACCCTTTGCGGCCCTATGGAGCGTTGTCCTTCAGGCACCTCTGTCCTCCACTGTCCTCCTCAGCCCTCCCAGCTCTGTGCCTACTGCATCCACAATACCATCTAGCCATCTCATTTTTGGCCACCCCCTTCTTCTTTTGCCCTCCACCTTTCCCAGCATCAACGCCTTCCCAAGTGAATCCTCTCTTCTCATTTGATGTCCAAAGTACTTCAGCTTCATCTTTACTATTTGACCTTCTAGGGAGCAGTCAGAGTTAATTTCTTTTAAAACTGACCTATTTGTTCTCCTTGCTGTCTAGAGGACTCTTAAAACTCTCCTCCAGCTCTGTATTACCATTTCCAAAAACTCATGAGATCTGGTACTGGTTTGCCACCTTTAGATCTCACCAAAGTGTGTTCCACAAAAGGTCTCCATATTTCCCAAAACTTTTTTCCTTAATTATACCTTTCTTTTTATTCAATTCCCATGTAAGTTTATCATTTAACGCAATTTCCCACATTTCTTTGTACCATGCCTCCAATTTTAACACAGAATCATTTTTCCAATTTTCTGTGATACATTGTCTTGTTGTAGTTAACATTATAGATAACAAATCCTTTTTATTTACATCTATGTCCATATTATATCCATCTGTCAAAAAGGCGGTACTTGACTCCAATTTTAGGCCAAAATTCAATATTTCTGATATCTCCTTTTTTTACCCCCCCAACACCCCTTAGTCACTTTACAACTCCACCACATGTGTTCATATGTCCCCAGTCTATCCTTACATCTCCAACAATGTTTAGTTTTTGTATTATCCATTTGATGTAGCCAAACTGGGGTCAAGTACCACCTGCATAACATTCTATAATTATCTTCTTTTACCTTAACAGACAGATTTTTCATAATTCTTCTCCTCCATTTATTTTTCCAATTTATTTCCATAATTTTTATATTTAAATCTTGTTCCCAGATTGTTCTTAATGTATCCTGTGGTTTACCTTCTTTATTTAAAATTTTATAAATCTTACTGACTAAACTTTATCATCATTTCCCCCTTTCTTATTCTTTCTCTTCAAATTCTGTCCTTTCCCTACCTAAACTGGGTTCTTCTTTATACTTACCATTCCACTTATTTACTAACATAATTTGAAACCAGTTCAGGTTCATTTGTTTAAATACCTCTGCTCTTTGCTCATTATTATCACACATCTTTATCCAATTTTTTCAACAGGAACACATCATTTCTTGAAAATATCTCCTTTACCTTTCTGTCTATCTTCACTGGAAACATCTTAATATCTTCAATTTCAGTAATCAGGGATACATCTGAAGCCAATTTCCCCCCAGGTTTTTCCAAACCTCCATCATCATCTTTGTCATCTTATTCTTGACCTTTATTTTCATATCTTTATCTTAAAAAGTTGCATTACCTAGTCGTTGTGAATCTTTCATCTCAATCTCTTCCCAGATTACCTCATCCTTTGTTAGGATCATTACAATATTCTTTAACTGAAATGCCCTATTATAGTTCTTTACATTTGACAATCCCAACCCACCTTCCTTCTGAAATAAAAACCATACATTCTTTTATATTCTTGGTCTCCCCCTTACAATAATTATTTAACATATTCTGAAAGACAGCTATTTCTTTTTTCTTAAATTGGATAAACTAATTATAATAGCTTTATTAGTCTGTAAGTTACCGCAAGGCTCACAGTTACATTTGTTCAATTGTACTCAGATTGCAAATCCAGTACTGTATAATATTGTCCCGACATGGAAATGACTGGAGTTGAGCAGGTCATTGGAAAGTCACTTGTGGCTTGCTCATAATTGAAGTCTGGAATTTCCCTTTGTCACTTGGTGACTCTGCAGTTGCCTACAGGTGCTCATGCCAGATAGTGAATCACGTATCCTAATTCTGACTGTTTATCATAGCTTTTATCTCCACGTATAGATATCTCCACATATAGCTCTCCACGTATAGATATTACTGGCTATCTCCATGTATAGATATTACTGGCTAGATTTTAGTTATTACTTTGGGTTATTTGAGGAGCACCAATTGATTGCTAGAACAAGGTGTGGAAATTTCCTGAGGTCAGCTAGGAAAAAAAATTTCTAGAAGGAGCCCTTGTTGTTCTAGGTCCTGTTCTGGCCCACATTGGGTCTAGTGAGGCAGAATCAAAAGTTGAAATGTTCAGGTAGTGGGTAGCAATTTCTGGTACTGAGGCTGATATTTCACTCTCTCTGGTTTTGTGTGAAACTAGATGCCCACAGTTTGTATAAATTCCCTTAATACCTGTTGATTGTGGTTCTTATTGATTAATATAATTGAGTTGATGGTGCAAGGGTAATTCTAAGCTGCAGTTCAAATAACCATTTCCTTCTTGGAGAGACTTCTTTCTTCATTTCCAGTTAGATACTACTGTCCTGTTTTATTTTATTTATAACCTGTGTGAAACTCTAGGCAGTCAACAATAAAATAACATAATTTTAAAAAAGCACATAAAAATACGATAACAAAACAATACATCGTATAACCGTATCTGTGGGAACAAGTTTCCAGGCAACTTTACTTCCTCAATGTTCATGGGCTTTCATATGACCTAGCTGAGAAGCCGTCTCATTATCTGATTATATATATATCTTTCACTTCAGTTTGTGTTGAAAGTCCTCACAAATTTCCTCAGAGGCACCTTTGACTGCTATTTGGTTCTTACTGCTTCTATTCCCACTGGCTCCAATTCTGTCTCTCTCTGTGTTGAAATCACAAGGTAGCTGGAATTGTTTCCTAATGGGAAAGTTTCTTCTGTAATGTAGCACTCAAAACAAAGAAGATGAACTTCAATTTGTTGCTCCTAAAAGATACATTGCCCCAGGGCTAGTTGAATAATGCTGGAATTTATAGAAGAATAAATGGAACTTTGGAAACAAAGGGAAACCTGGTACTGTATATAATTTTGTCTGTTCTCTTCTCCCCACCCCCCAAATAATAATAATAATACATGCCATCAAGTCAGTTCAAAATTATGGTGAATCCAGGTTTCCTAAGTATAAAATAGTAAGAAGTAATAATGTATTTTTTATGGATATAGGGCTGAAATGTGTCTGGATTGATTAATAACCATTTAAAGAATGAGTGGGAAGAGTGTGATTCTCCCAGTGTTGTTGGGCTGCAACTTCCATCAGCACTAAACAGTGGTGAGGAGTTCAAAGAATCTAAATGTAACAGCATCTGAAAAGTCGCATTTTGGTCACCCCTGTTCTAAAGGCCATCCATTTGCTGTTGTGGAAGTCTAGAATCCTTTGAAACAACTTGCAAAGCGAAAGAACAGAACTCTTTGTGTGTGTGCGCATGTGTGCATGTGTGTGCATGCACATGCATGTGTGCGTGTGTGTTACAGTGCCCATTTAACATTGCATAGCAAAATGTACCATTGTTCATTGAGGATATCATTGTTATTCCTGTTTGCCAAGGCTTTCTATTTCTTCTAAGTATCTATTCTTAATCTTTTGATTTGGTTTATTTGATTTGCTGATTTACCCAGTACCGTATATTTTGGCCTAGATCATGTCATTGTCCCTGCTGATAAAAAAACCCTACCACTTCAACCCTCGATCTGTTACTTTCTCAGTGATGTTGCTGCCTTTAACAGCTACATAGTCCATAGCGCGTGGGCTGCAGTGCCCACTGGCCTTGCTTCCCACCCTCCTGGGCGCCGTTGCCACTGAAGGTGGAGCTGCCACTGCTGGGCTTGGAGGTGGGGTGGCTGCGCACCTGGGATGCCGACAGTGGGCACTTTGCTGGGCTTTTGCTGGACCGCCTCAACCTCTGGGTCTCGACCTGGGACCAAGGGCGCCCCCGGGCCCTGTGCAGCACCGCCTGGCACCATGAGCTGACCGTAAGGAAGAGGAAGCCTGAAGAAGAGGAGGATGAAGATGGTGGAGGAGGAAAAAGCACCCCCTGGTTCCCACCGAAATAGGATTTTCATCTCGTTTTGAGTGCATAGGTGGTGGTGGGGAAGCCGGGGGGGGGGAACGAGTATGGCCTGCACCCCAGGCAGTTGAAACCCGCCCTATGCCACTGCCTCTAAATTTCATCTTTCCATCTCAGCAACCCTAAAGTTCAGGGATAGCTGCCTCTCAAAATCCTGTCAGTGATGTGCTTGTGTTCCCTTGCCAAATGAAGTTATAAGCTCAAGAGAAACTGTCAACTGATCAAAGTATGATCTGAAAGCAAAGGTGGTTTGAAGTGTGCGTTTGATCAAAATGCAGGTCCAAGAACTGTGAACTGCTAAGATCTAACTCTGTCTCTTAGGCCTGCTTAAGACATTTTTGGCACAACTCCCTACCATCCATTTCCTCTTTGATAATATGAAGAGCATAATACAGCGAGGTGAATTTGAACATGGAAAGTGTATTGAAAAAATGAGGTTTGGGGAGCACTTGTAACCCCTGTGGATTTATGGGGAAGTCCTGGGAAAGGGTTGTGATTTAGGATTTTTATTAGAAAAAGCAGGAGAACTGGAGAGGCAGGAGTTGCTGTTTCTATAGAAGAAGATAAGACCCTTACAACTTTAGTTTTGGTAGTACAATTCCAGTATATTTGCACAGGAAGGGCACTGGAAGGATGGATTCACGTAATGAATTTATGTATTTGCATTTTTATTTTGTTTTAGAGATTGTATACTGTATGTCCATGACAGTGAACCTTGGCACTCCAGCTGTTCTTCAATTACCAGAAGCCAACGTCAGCACTCCTGCTGATCAGGGCTTCTGGCAATTGAAATTCAAGAACACCTGGAGTGCCAAGGTTCACTATCACTGGTATATGTGGAGCTGATTCCTCTATGTTGTGACTATCCTATTTCAGTTGATAAATATACTTTTGCTTTGTTTTTATTTGGTTTTAAAGAGATAATTGATTTAGCCTTTAATTCTTTATGCAATTCTCACTCTTGTGCAGGTGAAAAGAACTCGGGATGTCCAAGTTGTAGCATCCAGTTATGTTATTATACAATTGTTGTTTGTTATATAAGCATATACAAGTAATACATCGGATAATGTTTACCTCGGACAACGCTAAAATCGCATAATGTTAAGTAATCTGGGGAAGAGAATCGGATCGAATAATGTTAAGGTCCTATGGGATGGATCGGATAACAACCGCTAAAGCCTGTGCAGTTACAATGTATCTCTATGGAGCTTTAACGTTATCTGATCCATCCCATAGGATTTTAACATGCATTGGATAACACTAAAAATTGGATAACACCAAGACTTGTGGAACCAAGTTTTAGCGTTATCCGAGGTATTACTGTATAGCAAAAGATTTTATAAAGTTTGTGTTTGCAATACTCAGTTAAGTCAGACAAACAGACAGCCTCATAGAATCAGAAAATGTTAGATAGCAAAATGCAGCAGGCTTTTAGTTTGATTTAGTATTGCTTTAGTTTGGTGCTTGAATTTCATGAAAACCATGATGGGTCTGGCCCCTTATCCTTGGTCAAACCCTTAGCTACTGTGTTTGAAGACAGTATTTGTGTGAGAGGGAGAAAGGTTTGGTTTAAACTGGAATGAATCAGAAGTTGTGCTTGAGAATTTCGTTAAGACTTTCTATTCCCCATCCCACCCCAATATTTTGAGCAATGGTTTTCAACAAGCCACACTCAGCCTCGACCCATCATCTGGAGAAGGGAGATAATATTTAAGTACCATTCAGCATTCTTTTTCTTAAGGGTTTCCCACAAAATCAAGTATGAGAAGTAATTTGAGCATCTGAAGAGCTCTATAAATGCTAAGTGAATGATTACTGCCACTTCAAGCCGAGGCTGCTTGAATCACCAGGAAGTGTCACAGAGTGTTATGGACCAGAACAAATATAAAATGCAGGAACTTGTTTGGGATTTGCACTGGGATGTTTTCTTGTCAGAGTGACAGGAAAAGGAAAAAAGGTGGTTTTTCTGCTACCACTGATTTTGACCTCTCTCTTTTGCTGAATTATTTTTGTGTGGCTCATGCAAGTATTGTGGCACCTTAAAATCCTCTTTGATCCATGAAGGCTCACATAGCAGTCAATCTTGAAAGTACCACATCATCAACACCATCTCCTCCCCCTCCCCCTCCTCCTTGTCTGAGATGCTTGAAATGATTAACTACCACCTCAAAAATTTGAATGCTTCATTTTTTTACAAAGTAGCCATTCATTCATTCATTCATTGGGCATTAGGTAGATACCAAAAAAAATCTGCCTCCCAGTTTGGCGTTTCAGAAGATCACATGACATGCTAGGTAGACTGCCGTTTACTTGCCACTATTGGAAAAGAGTACCGGTATTGGTGTGGGGTACGTTGTAGCATAATGTATTTCTGTATTTTGAAGACGTTTGTCCAGATGTAAACGGGGTGCTGGCAGAAGTTGTTAATAGAAGTCAAAACTGACTGTTGTGTGGCTGGGACAAAGCTGTAATGAGATATTATTACAGGGTAATACTTAATTGCCCCACCGTTGTTACATCCTTGGGCTGGGTAAGAATTGTTCTGGTTCTGATTTGAGATCTGAACTATTTATTATTCACCACTGAAGCTTATTGTTTTGGAGCATATAATTCGTGAGGGACAAGAACAGGATGGAAAATATCAGTCCATTACATTATAAATAAGTAAGAGCGATCTCTGCTCACTGGGTCAAGTGATAATTACTCACTTCACACTTTTGGACTTCCAGAAGGAAGCATTGTTTCTTCACAGAATTACTTAGGAACATTAAAAAAAACAGAAGAAGAAATATTTAACCGTGTAAAATATTTGTAGCCTGGAAGCCCTTCAATGCATTCCTATCCATATTTGGTTCCAAGTAAGTACAGTGAAACCTCGTTTAAGAAATTTAATGTGTTCTCTGGGATTTTTTGTACTACGAAAATTTTGTGAAGTGAATTTCCCATAGGAACCCATTGAATGTAATTTCCCATAGGAATGCACTGGAAACTAAAATTTGTTAGCTGAAACACGGTTTCCCATACGAATGCATTAAAAACCAATTAATCCGTTCTGGGGGAAAATTCTTAACCAAGCAACTATTTTCTATGGATTTCCTTTTGTTATGAGATTTTTGTGTTAATTGAGCCATTTGTCAAGCAAGGTCCCATTGTATATATAGGATAATTGTACTGGAATCACATTACAGTAAAACCTCGCACAAAGAGTCCGTCACTTAGAGAATAACTCGCTTAAAGAGCAAAATTTTCTCCAAATGGTTGCCTCGCTTAACAAATAAAACCAACCAAAAACTCGCTTAAAAAATAAATTGGGTTTCACAATCCCTCGCATCAGAAGTCACAATTGGTCACTTACTGTATAGGTTTGCAGAAATGTGCTGGGATCTTGATGGCAAATTGGGTAATCTTTTTCTCCATGAGTATATCTAAGGAGAATAATCATCAGCCATCTCCTGTTACTGCCAGACAGAACATATAATCATAATCATGATGACAGTGTGTCCATTCTAGAGTTAGAATTTAAAAAAGAGACTTCTAGTCTTGATTTTAAAATGACAGTTTCTGCCATGCCCACAGATCTTTAAATTACCATGGTTAACTCTTTGTGATTATCATAATTAACTCTTAGTGATCTGAAAATAGTGATGCCAATTGGATCTCAGCAGGGGTTGGATTGGTGCTGTATGTGATGGTAACATATGCTGTCTCCCCAGCTATAGTTCATTGATAAACAGCCAGCGGCAAGTGCAAAGGTTATTCTCTGAGTCAAGAACAGCATTTAATTTTTCTTTTGTTATTCTGAAAAAGTCCACTTGTTAGTGAACTTCAAAAATGCCATGCAAAGACAAAGAATAAAAATGAGATTATTTTAAATCAGAGAATGAGAAGGTCTGCTGCAGGAGTTCTCAACCTTTTAAAGCCAGGTCATGCTCCCTCAGACTGCTATGGGGGCTGGATGGCCATTTCCCTCCCTCCACCAAATGGCACTTCCCGGTGTGGTGGAGGTGGTCGTGGGTCACATGAAATGGCGGCATGGGCCGCATTCGGCCCATGGGCCACAGTTTGAGAATCCCTTTTCTGCTGCAATGTTAATTTACTGAATACAGTACAGTAAAACACCGGATAACAATTGGATCGGCTAGCGCTAAAATTGCATAACATTAAGTAATCTGGGGAGGAGAATTGGATTGAATAACGTTAAGGTCCTATGGGATGGATCGGATAACAACCGCTAAAGCCTGTGCGGTTACAATGTATCTCTATGGAGCTTTAACGTTATCTGATCCATCCCATAGGATTTTAACATGCATCGGATAACACTAAAAATCGGATAACACCAAGACTTGTGGAACCAAGTCTTAGCGTTATCCGATGTTTTACTGTACTTAAAAACTGGTGAGTCTGTTTTCTGATATACAGTACTGGTATTTGTTCTTAGATCACAACCTTCTTTAATATGGGACTTATAAATGAGTTGGACTTTAGTTTCCATTATTATGAGATGTTACCAGCTTGGGAAAAGCAGATCTCAGGTAGGAAAGTGCACAGAACTACAGTATGAAGTTATTTGCCACAGTTGTGCCTGAGCTGAGCTGAAATGTGTGCGTGATTTTAAGCAAGCCATAATCCTTTAGTGCAGGGGTGCCCAAACTATGGCCCGGGGCCCAGATCTGGCCCCTGATGTCAATCCATCCGGCCCACAAAGCCCTCATCGCTCCATACGGGCACATTTTACTTCTGCTTCCAGGAACGACGAGGGCTTCATGGGCCTGATGATTGGCTTTGGGGGCCAGATCTGGCCCCCAGGCCATAATGACCAGCTCCCTGAACCATGTGACTGGCCGGCTGCCCAAAAAGTTTGGGCACCCCTGCTTTAGTGTAAACTCACCACCCCCATGTCCAGAGTAACACAGAGAGAACAACAGTGGTTTCCCCTTCATTATTGTTTGAAGTGATGTTTACTATTTTGCACAATTAAACAGCATGGCAGCCAACATGGTATATCTGTTAAGTTGTTGGGGGATTGAGAGCCTCCCAAGCATAAAGATCAAATCCTTATTTACCAATGGAAGCTCACTGGATCCTGTTATATCAAAGAATGAGAAGGTCTACTGCAGGTGTTTTCAACCTTTTTAAGCCAGGGGCTGGGTCACGCTCCCTCCCTCAGACATCTTCAGGGGCCAGCTGGCCATTTTCCCTTCCTCCACCATGTGGCACTTCCTGGTGTGGTGGAGGCAGTGGGAGGGCACATGAAATTGTGCCGTGGGCCACATCCAGCCTGTGGGTTGCAGGTTGAGAATCCCTGTGTTAGATTAAAGACTGTGCTACAAGATTTTATTGATAAATTAAAATTATAATATATTCTTCTTCTGTGACTAGGCCAGACATGGAACTGCCAAAATGAAGGCATCTTTTGGTGAGTTCATTGTGCAGTTTCTTTCACCTGACCTAGTGTGAGAAAGATTAGCCAACCAATTTGCTGTTACCAGGGTATGGGCACATTTTAATTCTGTTTCCAGGAGCGATGAGGGTGGTGCGGGCCAGATGAATTGGCATCAGGGGCTAGATCTGGCCCCCGGGGCGTAGTTTGGGCTCCCCTGAGCTAAATAATATGATTCCTCCTATCAAATCTGTTATTCCACTATTCAAATGAAGTGTTAAGATCCCTTACAGACATCCTGCTTCCTCTCTCTTCCTGACAAGGGATTGGCTTTGTTCGGTTCAATTCCCCTTCTCTCCCCCTTCCCCAGCTATCCACCCAAAGCAGTCAGCTCACAAGAACTAAGCTGAAGAGATGCTCTTTTCTTTCTCTGAAGCGGCCTTCAGCACAGCAGGGAGAAAGAGAGATGGGAGGAGGGGAGAGATGCCTGTCAAGGAATCCTGGGAGCCTCAGCTGGCCCATTAGTGACACATCACACAGGCTGCAAGTCAAAAGCACGGGATGAAGCTCTGGGAGGCCACTGGAGAAGGAGGAGGGAAGGAGAGGGGGAGACAGACAGACATATTAAAGAGGAAGTCAGCATCTTGTCTTCTTTGACACCCTCTCTTAATGCAAACCTCTTGAGATCATTCCAGCTTGGTTTATTAAGTGGCTGTATCTTCCAGCTTGAGAGAAGCACCACTCTTTTAATTACATCAGGACTATGTCTTTATGCATTTGCCTATCAATTTGATCTCCCACCTTTCTCACTGTAGAATGCCCAAGGCAGGTCACAACACAAATTAAAACAGCAATTCTGGCTTTCTTGCTGTTTTTTTAAAAGGGCCTGTTTCTTCCTCTTTAGACTTTTTCAAGGCACAGTGGTAGACCTTGAAGGTTGTTCGTGGCTGTGAGGCTGAGGATAGTGCCATGGGCACTCCTGTTGATGGGCTATCTTGCCACCTGCAGGTACTATGTAATTCCAGACTGAAATTTCCGTAGTAGACCTGGGAGAGAGAGAGAAAACCCTGAATGAAACCCAGATGGGAAGAACCTAGAAGGAAAAAAGAGTGTACTGAAACAGAGATCCTGAAAGTTAACTGGGAGGATACGTGACTTGGACTATGGGGAACCTTACCACTTGGTCATTGGCAGTACAGCTAACTAACCTGGTACTCCTGAAGACTGTTCTGTTGTTGACTTCACCGTATTGTAAAAACCCCTGTTTTGTTTCAACCTGTCATGTCAGTGTCTGTGGATCAAGAGATGAAACAGGAAGGTCCTGTTGACCTTCCCACTAGCCCAGGGTAATGCTGGGAAAGTCAACAGGATCTTCCTGTTTCATCCCTTGATCCACAGATAGCTCCATAGCTTCAAGTAAGGAAGAATTTTGGCCCTGTTAACATGTAAAATTAATATTGAGTGTTTTATACATAACCCCAATGGGTCTACTTGGTTTGGTCCAATAGGTGAGAAAATCTTAGCAAGGGCTGTGACTCAAGGCTTTAGAGCAGGGGAGCCCAAACTTTTTGGGCTGTGGGCCTGTCACATGGTTCAGTGGGCCGGTCATGTGGTTCAGCAGGCCAGTCACGTTGTACCTCCCACTGGAAGCAGACGTAAAATGCACCTTACAATCTGTTTTGCAAAAGGATGGGATAGATTTTAAGCTGCCATTTTCTCTGCTTAAACCTGGGATGCCCAAACTACAGCTCGTGGGCTGGATCTTGCCCCTGATGCCAATTCATCCTGCCCACACCACTCTTGTCACTCCTGGAAGCGGAAGTAACTTGTGCCCATATGGATGCTTTATACTTCCACTTCTGGATGCGACAAGGGTGGCGCAGGCCAAATAAGTTGACATTGGAGGGGCAGATCTGATGTTTTGGGTAAAGTTTGTATTTGCAATAGTCAGCTTCATAAAACCAGAGTGTGTTGCACAGATATAAAAGGATTACTTATTATAGTCAGAATTCTATAAGAGCAATTGCACAGGCATTTCCTCTCTCCTTTGGGCAATTGGTTGCATACTGTTTGAGAAATGAAACTTGTGATCTGGTGTCTGAAGGACAGAGTGCAGCAGGAGGAGGACAGAAGTGCCTGGCGGACAGTGGTCCATGGGGTCACAAAGGGTCGGATTCGACTGTGCGACTGAACAACAACAACAACAACAGGCTTACATCTCAATTCTCTATCCTGCCTTTCCACCAAGGAGCACATAAGTTCTCCTAGTGGTCAAATTTTATTCTTGGAATGATTACCGTAGGTATTTACACTGTTTGCAGTGTATAGTGTCGTGATGGCAAACCTTGACACTCCAGATGTTCTTGGACTTCAATTTCCAGAAGCCCAAGCACCCTGTGAATCCACATGAATGGGTTTACTGCAATTCATCCAGCCCACGCTGCCCTCATCGCTCCTGGAAGCGGAAGTAATACGCACTCATACAGGCACGTTTTACTTCTGCTTCTGGGAGTGACGAGGGCAGTGCAGGCCGGATGAATCGCAGTAAACCCATTCGTGTGGATTCACAGGGTGCTTGGGCTTCTGGGAACTGAAGTCCAAGAACATCTGGAGTGCCAAGGTTTGCCATCACTGGTATAGTGGATGACTATGGAAGGCAAAGTAATCATTCTGGAGACTATTGGTGAGGCAAAACAACTGGTGAACAGGACAGCTCAACGTCTACCAACTTCTATATATGTACCAGTTGTGACTCCATATGTACCAGTTGCTTTTTTACAAGTTAAATTGTTATTGTGACTTTATTGCTTTGAATAAGAAACAAGTGGAACACATGCTACAGCAGAGTGGCTGGGTGTAGCACATAGCATCCCACAGGATGAATGCAAGGAGAGCTTTAAGTAACTGTCGCAGATGTAAAACCAAGTATTACCAAGACATGTGTTCCTGTTTTAATTTGTGAAACGTTGGAGGCCCCATGATCCCTAGTGTAGGAGGGAGGTTATTGGGCTAAACCCTACTCAGCTGCAGCCCAGATTATTCTGACAATCCTATTCACAAGAGGAAAAAACCACGCTCAAATTAATTTTTGAAAACACAACACCGAGCCATGTGGCACCTTAACAACTAAAGTGCATTGTGGCAATGGGCTGCTGTGGCATCTAATCCGCTTTGTCAGACTCACTGTGTTATCATCAGTTAACAAACACATGTGCACACTTATAATGGGGATGGGGATGGAATCCTATAAGCATTTGGGTCAGATGGCAATGAAATGCAAGCGCATAGAATTAGGGCAATAAAAATAAAGCTTAGTTTTTAGCAAAGAAGGACAATAACCATTTCATTGGTGTGACGCCACTGTTGAAAACCCTCGTTATATTAATGGGTAGTACTGTACAGTATATCTATTGCTACCTTATTCGGACAGACTTCCCTGATACTTACATTGTGATATTTTTTGACAATAGTTGAAACCCTTTTCTTTACTTTTTTGGAATAGTAGCCGTGTTAGTCTGTGGTTCAGGCATATCAGAAAACAAAACAAAACAAAATAAACAAAACAAAATAAAATAAAAAACACTGTAGCACTTTAAAGACTAACTGCTATATTTTTATTGTTAGCTTTCGTGGATCATGTCCACTTCTTTACCACATTGTTTTAAAAGCAATGTGGTGTAAGAGCCAGGCTGTACTTCAATCTAGTAGTTTGAAAATAAGAAATCCCAAGTAGATAAACAGGTAATGCTTCGGCGGGAAAAGTAACAGTGTTCCATGCACTTTGTCATCCAGTCATGCCTGCCCCATGACCATGGAAACATCTGTAGGCACTGCAGACAGTGCTTGCTCTTTGGCTGTAAATGGAGATGAGCACCACCCTCTAGAGTTGGGTATGACGGGCTTTTGCGCAAGGGAGCCCTTTACCTTTACCTTTACCTATAGTGGGAAAAATGCTGAGCTAGGAGATAGGAGAAGTGGGTTAATTCCCTCACTTTGCATGACTTTGGGCCAGTCACATATGTAGTTTACTTCAAAGGGTTGGTGCACCAAAGTGAAGAGGAAGGCTGTGTGTGTCACCTTGAATTCATTGGAGGAAAGGCAGAAATAGAACATACATTTTAAGAATTGCTGTGATGGCTTGAGATGTTTTTAATTTTTTAAATTTTAATTTAATTTTTAGACTTATACCCCGCCCCACTCGCGGCAGCGACTCTGGGCAGCTTACAGTAATGCAAAATACACAGTTACACAATCATAATAACATCGTACACAGATCACGGATCGTCAAAATTTAAGCAACCAAGTACCACAAATGCACAGTTATACAATATTTATTTATTTATTTATTTATTTAAGCAAACTTTTATGCTGCCCTCCTCAAAAAGACCCAGGGCGGCTGAGACAACTCTTAACCGAAAACACAATAAAACATAATATAAAATCAAGATTAGTAAAGGTAAAGGTTTCCCTTGCTCGAAAGCCAGTCGTATCCAACTCTAGGGGTCAGTGCTCATCTCTGTTTCTAAGCCGAAGAGCCAGCGCTGTCTGCTTCTGCAGACATTTCCATGGTCATGTGGCAGGCATGACTAGACACCGGAGCGTATGGAACGCTGTTACCTTCCCACCGAAGTGGTCCCTATTTATCTACTTGCAATTTCTTGCTTTCGAACTGCTAGGTTGGCTGGATTAAAATCAAGTTTAAAAGATTAAAAATTTTAAAAAGCTAAAACAAGACAAACAAAGGGAGGGGGTTCAAACGAGCCAACAGACTGGGGCATCTGTCTGGCCCATACCCCACACACGCTCTGCCAGCCAGGTCTTGACCCCCTTCCTAAAGGGCAGCAGCTCCATCTGGAGACACATCTCACTTGACAAGAGGTTCCACAGGGCTGGAGCAGACACAGAGAAGGCCCTCCTTGTGCTAGAGAGGTGTGCCTCTCTAGCTGATGGTACAACCAGAGCGCCTCTCCAGTCTGTTCTGGTGGGACGGACAGATGTCCTTAAGGTGATGCAATCTCTTAGGTATCCTGGCCCACTACCATATAGGGCTTTAAAGGTAATAACTAGCACCTTGAATTGCACCCGGAGGTACACTGGCAACCAATGCAGCTCACACAGCAATGGTGAGATGTGAGCATAACGCCCACACCCCATCATGACCCGAGCAGCCGCATTCTGGACCAGCTGCAGCCTCTGAATGGTCACCAAGGGCAGCCCATGTAGAGCACATTATAATAATCCAGTCTGGAGGTGACCAAAGCGTGTGTGATCGTGAGCAAGGAGTCCCGGTACAATTCAGTACAATATATTGAACTGCCAGTTGGGATATTTACTTTAATGTTGTTACGTGTTGTAATGCTTATGGCTACAGCTGGTTTTATTTTATTATGAATTTCTATTCTATATTTCCTATTTGCATGTAACCTGACCAGACAAGTTAAATTGGTGTAATTGCAGAAACACACCCACACACCTCTTCATTTAATACTTTTAGATCTTATAATTTGGGTTAAATAAATGATGAGGGATGTGCATATGTGTACAATTACACCAGAATGCAGCTGCACGGGTGGTGATGGGGTGCAGGCAGTATGCCTGTGCCTTGCCTCTGCTTCGGGGGCTGCATTGGTTGTTGGTATGCCTCCAGGTGCAATTCAAGGTGCTGGTTATTACCTTTAAAGCCCTACATAGTAATGCGCCAGGATACTTAAGAGACCGCCTCAGCTGAAGAATATCTGTCCATCCCACCAGAGCGGACCAGAGAGGCTCTCTAATTATTCCATCTGCTAGAGAGGAGCATTTCACTAGCGCCAGAAGGAGGGCCTTCTCAGTGTTTGCTCTGGCCCTGCGGAACTTCTTGCCAACTGACTTGCATCTCCAGACGGAGTTGCTGCCCTTCAGGAAAGGTTTAAAAACCTGGCTGGCAGAGCAGGTGTGGGGCACCGGCAGTGCTGTGGTCCCAGTCTGCTGGCTGATTTAAGAACACTTTCTCCCAATTTTTAAGCTGGTGGGAGGGTAGGGAATGTTTTGTGGTAGTTTTTAATGGGGGTTTAATTGTGATTTTAAAATTGTGATGGTTTCAATATCTGTACGCTGCCCAGTCTTTGGAATTGGGTGGCAAAAAAAAAAATCCCATAAATAAATAAATAAATAAATAGTGCAAAGCAGTCATCTGCTAAAATCAATTCTAAAGCATAAAAGTTTACACTACGACAAAACTATTTAAGATGCTACAAAACCACTAAAGGATTGTTTGCTTATTCTGCTGTACGGGACCATCAGGTCTACCACTCTTGATGAAAAGCATTGTTTTGAGCTTTGGTTTAATGATGATGATGATGATGTGTCAGAAATTATTCTGGGTTGAAAGGATTTTTACAGAAGAAACTCCGCTCAGGGAACATCCAAATGTGGCTCCTTTCGTGTCCCCAAGACGTGGGACAGAAACGGGCACTCAATCCATCATTCAGTACCCAGGTCTTGAACTGCTGACTTGCCAGCCTTCCAGCTAATAAGGTGAGCTTCTTAACCAATGAGCCACCACAGCCCCTTAAAATACTTAATGATAATAATTGTGTGCCATCAAGTCAGTTTTGACTTATGGCAATCCTTTCCATCGTTTTCAGAATAGTCACAACTGGTTTGCCATTACCTTCTTCTGGCCGGTGCCCTAGGACTGTACAGCTTGTCAAGGCTACATAGACTGTTCTTGTAGGAGGCACAATGGAGAATCAAACTCCCAACCTATCTAAACCATTGATGTGTCCAACCCACTTCAATAATAATCATGTGCCATCAAATCAGTTCTGATTTATGGCAACCCCTTCTAGAGTTTTCTAAGTAGAGAGTACGCTAAAGTGGTTTCCATTGTCTTTATTCTAGTGATGCCCCAGGACTGTGCAGCTTACTTAACTTCACACAGGTTGGCTCTTTTGGGATACAAAATTGGGAAGTGAGCTCCCAACCTCTGCTCCATAGCCAGATACCTAACTCTCGGAGTTAGTCAGTGTGGGTCAGCTTAATTCTTCAGGTGGTAAGCTAGAACTGTGGCACTGGAGACTTCGTCTGACCATGCTGCTGTAGTTCTGAATGCACCACTTACAAAATCTAAAAGACCCTGTCAGTTTTAGCTTGATTGTTTCCCTCTCTTGACTTCTAAAAACATTATCTAAGTCACTCACTATTAAAAGCAATGGGGATGAGGCTCATCAGCCCATTAGTACTGATCCTCTTGAGCTGCTATTAGCCCATTGTTTTGTTCATAACTTTCAGTCAGAAGTTACATCCTCTACCTTTGACATGTGTGGCTGGGTATTTACTCTGAAGAGATTCTTCTGCCGTATCCGAATCCAAACACTGGTGATCATCATGGTGATCAGCCATGAAGGCTGTCCTGAGAATATAATGCAGTGGCCCATCATCTGCCTTCTGCATCACAGTATCACACCCATACCACTGATCCAGTTCCATGAGTCACTGTCTGGTCCTGAACCTTTTTTACATGGAAAGTCCTCATCAACTTAGGCCAGTAGTAATGAAATTGCAGCCTTTCATCAAGATGGATTCAAGTGGGATTTAATCCACATGGGGACCATCGCCCTTCCTTGTGGACTTCAGCACCCAATGCTATTAGTCCTTAGGGTTGTCAGGTTAGTTAACCAGCGCCTGACACTCAGTGTTGAGTCTCTGGCAGTATGGTCTACTTTATTACCATAGCAGGATAACCTGGCCAGACACTGAAGAGATTCATATGGATCAGTATACATTAATACCCTGGATAACGTTTACCTCGGATAACGCTAAAATCGCATAACGTTAAGTAATCTGGGGAGGAGAATTGGATCGAATAACGTTAAGGTCCTATGGGATGTATCGGATAACAACCACTAAAGCCTGTGCGGTTACAATGTATCTCTATGGAGCTTTAACGTTATCTGATCCATCCCAGAGGATTTTAACATGCATCGGATAACACTAAAAATCGGATAACACCAAGACTTGTGGAACCAAGTCTTAGCGTTAAACGAGGTATTACTGTATATATTCATAGAATATTGTACAAGAGCAAGGGATGGAAAATGGGGGAGGGGGAGTGCGACTGGACTATAATTTCCCTCTAGCATAGTTTCTACAAAATGTGGTTCACCCCCCCCCCACACACACACAAAATCTTTCTTGAGAGAAGTTTATTTACAGAGAAAACTTTGGGTGGTCTTGTGTAAGATTATGTAATATTCCATGATGATTTTATTTTTAAAATTAGGAAGCAGAGATAATTAAGTGGATAGTTTTGAAAGATAGGAAAGCTCTTCCTCATAATTTTGAACCATAATTAGGCTGTAACACCTCAACTTCCATTTTGCGTCCTCTCTTAGTTCACCCTAAACTCCAGGAGCTACAGTTTAGCTTTTCACCAGGGCAAGGCAATTCTCAAACATCTCTTAACTGCTGAGCAAGCTCAGCTTATTTTCTCTTTATCGTCCCTTGTTCAAAGTTTGTAATTTACCTGTGTGATGCAATACACAAAGGAACATACCTGAGTTATTAAAAGGATACAAATCCCAGTTTCCAAATTAAGCTATCGAGATTAAGGTTGGAAGTACATACTCAATAAGGAGGGGGGGGGGGTCGTGTAAAGCAATGACAGGGAAAACTTTGCCCTTCCAGCTGTTTTAGGCTATAGCTCCCACAGGCCATTTGCCTTGGCCATACTGAGTTACAGGTCAAAACATCTAGCAAGCCAGTGTTTTCTTGCCACAGATCTAAGCAGTCTTAAAAGAAATCTCAGATTTTTTAAAAAAAGAAAGAAGAATTCCTAGTGTCCACTAAGTGTTAAGATTTTCATAACAAATACCACTTTTATTTTTTTTATTAAAAAATCCATAGAATCAGGACAATGGTGCACCTGTCTTATTAATCCAGGTAAACCAAAGCATCAAAATAGGGTGGTCACCTCACCTCTTTTAGGGATGACACCTCTCCTCCATTTTCACATAATGGTGTGCCATCAAGTCAATTCTGATTAATGTTAACCCTTTCAGGGTTTTCTAGGTAGAGGGTATCCAGAAGTGGATGTTCCAAGGGGAGTAGGCAGAAAGGACAACCTGTATGCATGAAAGATTTTAAAGAGGGACATATGTCTTGCTACCTATTGAAAAGTTACATCGGATATGTTGGATTTTTAAGCAAACAACCGTTTTGTTCCTAACCTTTTCTGTACAGGATACTTAAAAAACAGTTGCTGGTTGCAACATTTTCCACAATGAACCATACGCTTCTAGTAATTCTATAAGATAAGACCGCTCATGTTGGAAATCTACATTAAGAAGAATGACAGCCTCAGAGCTTTCCTTCGTTTTTGAGCAATCAGTAATTTTCCTTCATTAGTTGCAACATATGGTGGATAAGTCTGATATAGAGCTAATTATCACATGTAGGAGAGGGAGCTGGCTTTCAAACTAAAAGACTGGAGCCTCACCAGAAGCATATGGCTGCATGTTGAAAGTTTGGCATAACAGTGAATCAGTATTGTTGCTGCAGTTTATGATGGCTGTCAAAGCCTAAAATAAGACTCAGGTAAAATTAGATTTTATTATTATTGTTGGCTCCACAGCAAATCCGTAACACCTTTTTGGTGATAAAAGATAACGGTTGACTTAGATCAAGAGCCAGTCCGGTTCTAATGTTGGCTACAACTCATGGTGCCTGAGTTTAAGTCATCACCTGGCCATGAAATTCACTGGATGTTTGCAGTGGTTCCCAATCATTTTTTTGGCCATGCCCCACCTAAGCATCTCTAAAATCCTGATGCCACTCCCTGACATAATTCTTATTATTCAAAAATGAATCCCTATTCATATGGAGGAAGCCTAAAAAGCTATTAACATGGTCTAACTAATTTTTGACCACCCCCACCCCCAATTGGTGTGTGCCCCACGTTAGGAATCATGGTGTTAGTGCAATCACAGCATCAATACATATTTGTTCTGAGGATAACATGGATTGGAGGAGAGACACATATGCCACATTGGGCTCACTGGAGGAAAGTGCAACTAATAAATAATAAATACAATAATGGCCAGAATCCTATTGCCTATTCATACACATGCAAGAGCAATCATGGAAATACCCATGTTTAATTGATGAGGTCCTTCTTGCATGCCCAGCTGAGCACTCAGCATATGTCTGGCTCACATCTGGCATCTTGTGAATTAGCTGCAACAATTTATATGATTGCTTTTGCATGCACCTAAATCAGGGGTTGCCAAACATTTTGGGCCATGGGCCAGTCACGTGGTTCAGCAGGCCAGTCACATGGTTCAGCAGGCTGGTCATGTGGTTCCTTCCACCAAAAGTGGAAGTAAAATACAGGTATGCAATTTCTCTGCTTAAACCAGGGATGCCCAAACTATGGCCCATGGGCCAGATCCAGCTCTGATGCCAATTCATCCATCCTGCACCACCCTTGTTCCTCCCATACAGGTGCATTTTACTTCTGCTTCCAGGAGCGATGAGGATGGTGTGGGGTGGATCTGGCCCATGGGCCATAGTTTGACCTGAATATTCAATAAGGTTTGGGCCAAAAGATGGATAGGTATCTTACAAGATAATTACAGTAATACCTCGGATAACTCTAAAACTTGGTTCCACAAGTCTTGGTGTTATCCGATTTTTAGTGTTATCCGATACATGTTAAAATTCTATGGGGTGGATCAGATAATGTTAAAACTCCATAGAGATACATTGTAACTGCACAGGCTTTAGCAGTTGTTATCCTATTCATCCCATAGGACCTTAACGTTATTCGATCCAATTCTTCTCCCCAGATTACTTAACGTTATGCGATTTTAGCGTTATCCGATTCAATCGTTATCCGATGTTTTACTGTATAAAATATTATACAGGGGCGGACCTTGCCACCCCTCCCCCTGTGCCTATACCAACTGCCAGGGGAGGAAGAAGCCAGGGCAGGATGAGGACCTTGCCTCCCCTCCCCCTGTGCCTATACCAACTGCCAGGGGAAGAAGCCGGGGCAGGATGAGGACCTTGCCTCCCCTCCCCCTGTGCCTATACCAACTGCCAGGGGAGGAAGAAGCCAGGGCAGGATGAGGACCTTGCCTCCCCTCCCCCTGTGCCTATACCAACTGCCAGGGGAAGAAGCCGTGGCAGGATGAGGACCTTGCCTCCCCTCCCCCTGTGCCTATACCAACTGCCAGGGGAAGAAGCCGGGGCAGGATGAGGACCTTGCCACCCCTCCCCCTGTACCTATACCAACTGCCAGGGGAGGAAGAAGCCAGGGCAGGATGAGGACCTTGCCTCCCCTCCCCCTGTGCCTATACCAACTGCCAGGGGAAGAAGCCGGGGCAGGATGAGGACCTTGCCTCCCCTCCCCCTGTGCCTATACCAACTGCCAGGGGAGGAAGAAGCCAGGGCAGGATGAGGACCTTGCCTCCCCTCCCCCTGTGCCTATACCAACTGCCAGGGGAAGAAGCCGTGGCAGGATGAGGACCTTGCCTCCCCTCCCCCTGTGCCTATACCAACTGCCAGGGGAAGAAGCCGGGGCAGGATGAGGACCTTGCCACCCCTCCCCCTGTACCTATACCAACTGCCAGGGGAGGAAGAAGCCAGGGCAGGATGAGGACCTTGCCTCCCCTCCCCCTGTGCCTATACCAACTGCCAGGGGAAGAAGCCGGGGCAGGATGAGGACCTTGCCACCCCTCCCCCTGTACCTATACCAACTGCCAGGGGAGGAAGAAGCCAGGGCAGGATGAGGACCTTGCCGCGCCTCCCCCAACTGCCAGGGAAAGAAGAAGCCAGGGCAGGTTGAGGACCTTGCCGCCCCTCCCCCTGTGCCCACCCCAACATATTGTATTGTAATGTAATGTATTGTCTGTAAGCCGCCCTGAGTCACCACAGCGAGTGGGCGCCAATATAAATTTGAACTAATAAATAAATAATAATAATAATAATAATAACTTATTTTCTACTTGGCCATATAAAGCTGCTTTAGATTATGACATAGTGTTGAACCATCTAGCTCAGCCTTAATGACAGTGACTGCAATGCCTCTTTGGGTTTCAGGCAATAATGTTATGCCAGAATGGACTGAACCTGGGATCTTTTGCATACAAAGCATATATGCTTCTTCTACTTCTTTTTTCATGTCTAGGCTAGACATGAAACTGCCTAAATGAAGCTACTTTTTGGTGAATGCATCCCATAGTTCCTTTTGCCTGACCCAGTGTGAGAAAGATTAGCTGGCACAAGGTGGCCATTGCCTAGGGTACACGCAATTGTGGTTCAAAAATACCACAATCTTTGAGGAGGCTCTTTCTGTGTACCCTATTCTTCTACTAAGCAAGTGCTTCCCAGACTTTCCTTTTTGTACTTCAATTCTCAGAAGCCTAAGTCAATCCCCCAAAATAGTGATCAGCCAATGTATTGACTTAAGCTTCTGGGAATTGAAGTCCACCAATGTTCTACGGAACATATTTTGGGAAATGCTGTCTAAGCTATGGTCTTTAGCCATCCATTTATATAAATGTGTTCTACACATTTAAGACTGGATCTGGGTAGCCAAAATATCAAATGGCTGTGTGTTTCAGGATGCATAAATCAACACTTGGAGAGATAATTGCTTTCATGCAAGGTTGACTGTTTTCCAGATGTGCTTAGTTGCCTGCTTTGGGAAACATGATGCTGGATTTCATAGAATTTCAGGTCTTCTTAAAGGTGCAACGGGGCACACATGTATTCATGTAGGTGAGATGTGCTATAGCAACAGCCTGCCTTTGAATTGCAGAGAAGTTGTAAACACAGCTGTGTGTCTCTTGGGATGCCACATCAACTTGGTTTTTAATCTCACTTTAGATTCCAAATGTACAGCATAATGAGAACCTCAATATTTCTATTAAAAACAACAGAAGTTTTTAGCCCTATGGTAGCAGACAAACTGTGGAAGAAGAGTGTGGCTAATGCATGAGAAGATATCACATGGCTATCCTTCTGACATTTTAGATTTCTGTTCTTCTTGGAGTAAGACTTTAGTATAGTTCTTGCCTGTCCCCACAAGTATCAGAAACTGATTGTGTCAAGCAGCTGAGCTGAATTTGCATCATCCCTGCAGATCACATAACATGTTTTCTTAGACATGTTGTCTTATCAAAGCAATAAATAAATTTCCTTGAGTCTTTTGTAGTGGTCTTTGGAAGAGGAAAGACCCCTAATGCAACATGAATGGCTTATTTATTTGCGCAAGCAAAACAATGTGCCACATCTATAATGCTACATTGTAACATGTTTACTGAGAACATCTGTTTATAATATTCATACATTGGGATCCCTATGTGGTAGATAGCAGTGGGTGTTTATTATAACTGCCGCTTGGCAGTAAACAAATGAACTTGCACAAGCATATCTGATGTTGTACAGCAATTCCTTTTGTCTTCTGCCTCATGCCAGTATAAGGATAATTTATTTATTTACTTACTCAGAACGTGTGGCACTTTAGCAAGCCTAAATGGGATAATCACTCAAAGCTAAGTGGGAAAATAAACTTCAGAAGAAAGAATGAAAAATCTTGGAACTCATTTAAATATCAAGATGTAAGATTTCATTTACTGTATTAGATTTCGCAGATGAAAGAGACACATCCCATGTCCCTGCTGCCTTTCCTAAATAAGAGGGCCATTTGCAGATGGATCTTTTTCTAAAGCACATGGGAGCAAGTAGTCCTTGAACTAAGAAAGACCCCTCTCTTTTATATTCTTGAAAACCTTTCCTACACCATTCGTTAGATCAGCAACTGGAGAGCACTTTCAGCCAGAGAGTTGAATTTAATCTAAGAAATTCTCAGGAGCCATTTTCTGCTGGTGAGCAGAGACAACAACAGGAGGGTAGGAAAAAAAATATACTAGCCAAATGTAATGCTTTGACTGCAAGTAACCAAGCATTTGGAGAATCTTTTGCACCTTTTGGTTGGAGGGAAAATGTACAAAAACTGGGAAACTCCCAAACAATGGTTTCATGAGGAAGAGATTGTAGACCTTTGGCTAGATCAGAGGGTCAGATTCAACCCTGAGTCTTGAGATTCCCCATTACTGCTGTAGACAATTGAGTTCTGAAATGGGATGATGTCTTTATAGCATGAGGAGACCTCTTAGCAGCTAGGCAAAGTTGTTAGCAATCCAGTGCTTGTTTTCTTAGAAATAAATCCTGCTGGGTCCAGTGAGGCTCACTTGTAGATAAACACGCATAAGATTATAGCCAACACGTTTTTAGTTAGGAAATAATTATTATTGTTTTTGAAAAGAGTTATTCTTATGGGCTAATTTAATAGTCAATTGAGTTTTCAAGCACATGTTGAGTAGGAAGTGATTATGTGCAAGAACAAGTTGATGATTGAGGCAGTCCTATTTTGATGTTTGTGGGTGGTAAGTGAGAAAGATGGGCACATGTGGGGCAGATGTCATGTAGCAGAAATTCATCCTAGCTGGTTTTTGGCTTCTGTACAGAGCAACCATCTGTACCATTTCTGAAGCAGGCTTAATCACCTCTTGTTGAGTATTGCAAGGGAAACATCTCTCATTGTCCCCTTTTGGGTTGTGTTCTACAACTCCTAGAGTGGGCAAATCTGGGATCTCCAATTGTTTTTGATCTACAACTCTGTTATCCTTCTCCGCTAGCTATATAACAAGATTGATAAAACTGGCAGGCAGAAAACATCTGGAGGTCAATAATCCACCCCTCCCGTTTTAAACTGTTTTACTCAACACCGAGTGTCAGGCAGCAGTTGATTAACCTGACAACCCTGAGGACTAACATCTTGGGTGCCTAAATCCAGAGGAAAGGATGATGGTCCCCAAGTAGATTAAATCCCATGTGAATCCATCTTGATGGCAGGCAGCAGCTTCATCAATACTGGCTTGGGACTGATGAGGACTTTACATGCCAAAACGGTTCAGACCAGAAAGTGACTCATCGAATTGGATCAGTGGTATGGATGTCACGGTGCGATGTGGAAGGCAGGTGTAAGGCCATGGCATTATATTCGCAGGACAATCTTCATGGCTGATTGCTATGATGATCACCAATATTCAGATTCGGATATGGCAGGAGGAGAAGAAAAAGTATAATAGTAGGTACTGGTTTGAGACTCTGGAGGTCTAGACTCTACCTCCCCAATCAACACTGATAACTGGAGGGCTTTTCCACAACTTCGTGATATAGGCCAGTTACGCCCACTCCTAGACCGGGACTCCTTGCTCATTATCCCACACGCTTTGGTCACCTCCACACTAGACTATTGTAATGCACTCTACATGGGGCTGGCCTTGGTGACCATTCGGAGGCTGCAACTGGTACAGAATGTGGCTGCGGGCATTATGCTTGTGCCTTACCATTGTTCAGGGAGCTGCACTGGTTGCCGGTTTGCCTCTGGGTGCAATTCAAGGTGCTGGTTATTACCTTTAAAGCCCTATATGGTAGTGGGCCAGGATACCTAAGAGACCGCATCACCCTAAGAACATCTGTACATCCCACCAGAGTGGTTTGCCTCTGGGTGCAATTCAAGGTGCTGGTTATTACCTTTAAAGCCCTATATGGTAGTGGGCCAGGATACCTAAGAGACCGCATCACCCTAAGAACATCTGTACATCCCACCAGAGTGGACCGGAGAGGCTCTCTGGTTGTACCATCGGCTAGAGAGGCGCACCTCTCTAGCACTAGGAGGAGGGATTTCTCTGTGTCTGCCCCTGCCCTATGGAACCCCCCGCCAATTGAGCTACGTCTCCAGTTGGAGTTGATGCCCTTTAGGAAGCGGGTTAAGACCTTGCTGGTGGGACAGGTATGGGATTTGGGTCAGACAGTAGCATCAGCCTGTTGGCTCATCTGATCCCTCCCTCTCTCAAAGTATGAATTTTTAATCTTTTTATCTTTACTTAGTTTTTAATATTTTAATATTAATTTTAAATTGAATTTTATATTGTGTTTTATGTCTTTTTAAAACTTTGTTAGCCACCCTGAGTCTCTTTGAGGCCATAATAAACTAACTAACTAACTAACTAACTAACTAACTGACTGACTGACTGACTGAGCCTGGGACTCCTCATGCTGTCTCAATTTGATCTATATCACAGGGTAGTTGTGAGGATGAAGTAGGGAAAAGGAGAGCTGCCTTGAGGTCCTCAGAGGAAAGCCAAGGTATAAATGCATTTATGTGTTTGCTTCCTTATCTGTTTAACTTATAGCTCACATTTCTCCTAGGATTGAGTCTCAAGGGAGTTTTCAACAAAATTCCGAGAGCTAGAGATATAAACAGATGAAGCACTTAGGTATAAAAACACATCAAAAGTTACAGTGGTAAAATATAATTCAGGGGTCCCCAAACTTTTTGGGCCTTGGGCCAATCATGTCGTTCAGGGAGCCAGTCACTAAGGCCCTTGGGCCGGGTGCTCCTGGAAGCAGAAGTAAAACGCGCCCACGTTTTACTTCTGCTTCACGGAGCGATGAGGGCTTTGCGGACCGGATGAATTGGCATCGGGGGCCACACCTGGCCCCTGGGCCTTAATTTGGGCACCACTGCTATAATTAAATAAAGTGTAGTATTAAACCATAGCTGATATTTCTTTAAATTTTAAAAGCTCATGAAACCCCCAGAAGACTATAGTGCCAATCTATTAAGATCTCTTTTCCCAACAGGCTGTTGATTGCCAGAACCCTGTCTAAATAGAGCAGGGGTGCCCAAACTTTTCGGGGCTTGGGCTGGTCATGTCGTTCAGCATGCAGGTCACATGGTTCACCGGGCCAGTTACGTTGTTCTTCCCACTGGACGCGGAAGTAAGACGTGCCTTGCAATCTGTTTTGCAACAAATATGTTTTGCAACAAGATGAGATAGATTTTAGGCTGCCATTTTCTCTGCTTAAACCAGGGGTGCCCAAACTATGGCCTGTGGGATGTAGTTTGGGCACCCCTGATATAGAGCTTTCCAACCATGAGGGACAACAGCCCTCAGGAGGGGATTAACCCTTAAAGAAAACAACCTGCCTGAGCCTGTGAATTACCAAGTTACTTTCTCAGCCCAAGGCTCTTTATGATATCGGAATTGCTAGGATGAGGCTGCCTGCTTGTTTAAATTGCAAACCAGGCAGCATGGCAGGCTAAAGAGAGGTGCAGAAGATAAATGCACACAGCTTCTGAATATCAAGGCAAAAGCAAGATGGCTTTAAGAAATAAATGTTTATTTAAAACCATGGAGCTTCCTTACTGTACAAACTAAAGCTTGAAAAGCAGCTCCCTGTAAACTCTGCTATTTCTCTTCTGAAGGGGGATCATTAGCTTTCAGAGAGCATGTAGTTCTCGTGATAGGTAAATGAAGTAATGTATTCTGCTTCTTCAGGGGAAATTCACCTCTTCCAATGCTCACCAACAATTTAAATCTCTAATTTGCTGAATGTCAGACTAAGCCATGTCCAGTGTCTTTTGAAATGGTAATAACCCAGTTCCCTTACTGACAACTTTCCCAGCCAGTTTGGAAATGACAAAATAGATAACAGATTTATCTCTCCTGTGAAGATGCTGAAAGACAAGGAGATAACAATGAGACCAAATTAGATATTGATTAATTAGGTTGCAGATGTAAGCATATATTAACTATAACTGGCAAGTTTTCCAACTGGGAAATGGCATCTCCATGAGACACAGGGGTGTCAAGAAAGACCCCTGAGAAGATTCTTTTAAACTCATGCTCCCTTTCAAAAACAAAACAAAAAAATCATGCTGCTTTCAAACCTGCCTCCCTCAAATATTTTAATTTTTAATTTGAAATATTATAACTAAAAGCATGAATGAGGATCCTTCTTGAGTGTATTCTTGCATTCTGCATCTGACCATTGTTCCAGCAAGTCCAGTATAGACAGCTAGGGGGGGAAAGGAAGACAGTTATTTTGAGGACTACAAAACAATGCAGAGATGAGAAAAGGTACATTTGTGGATTACATTTGTTTTACAGAAAAACAGCAGTCACCATGATCAATGACCATGTTAGCTGATAGTTGCACCTCAAAAGTACTGTCCCCCATCTCTACAGATTATTAGTTCTTCTTTATTCACAGGCACTGCCAGAATAAGCAATCATACCAAGTCAGAACTACTTCTCACAAACTGGTCAATAGTATTTTGCATGGACACACAGTAAAACCACGGATTAAGATTGCTGTGAGTTAGGTTTGCAATGGTTTACAATGGCAAATTTAATTAAAATAATTCCCCGGTTTATTACCTTTTTTTTCAGTTTACGGCTGAAAATTGTGCTATTTTAATCTCTAAAATGGCAGTGCCCGTCATTTTAGAGTTTAAAATGGCACTTGCCCCTCTGCCTAAAGTTGCAATGCAGCACTTACCGCTACAGAGGTGCCATCCTCCTTGTCATTTTTGCTGCTATTTCCAGACTGTCCGCCACCTCTGCTGGGAACAGGAGAGTCTGGAGACCTTATCCGCTCAGTTTCCACTTTCCTCCAAGCTCCCTGGGCAGTCTACATCCAGGAAAGTGTGTCTCCCCCAGGTCGGAACCGAGTGGATAAGGTCCCCAAACAGCGAGAGGAAGGTAGGAGATCACTTTTGTGGGTGTGAGACAGAAGCGTAGCGTGCCTTGGCGGGGCCCCGTATAAAAATTTGTTTGGGGGGGGGCCTTAGGAAGGGTAAAGATTTGTTTTGCTTACGCACGTTGGGGGCCCCCATAGCCTGGGGCCCCCGTATAATTGATACGGCAGATACGGCGGTAGCTACGCCCCTGGTGTGGGACACAATCGCGTCTGGCATTTTTTAAATTATTATTTGGTGGTTTTTTGTAATTATTTTTGGATTATTATTATTATTGTCCATGCAGGACTGTTTCTCTTTCATGTGTGTGTGTGCGGGATGATCGTATCTGGCATTTTTTTGATTTTTTTGTGTTTGTGTTTTTTGTATTTTTTAAAATTATTTTTGGTCTGGTCAGGACTTTTCAAAATTTTCAATGCATTCCTATGGGGAAAACATGCTTCAATTTATGATTTTTCATGTTACGATGGAGGCTGTTGGAATGGACCTCCAACATAACCCGAGGTTTTACTGTATAAGGAAAGGCTACTGCCCTTTATCCTAGAGAGGAAGATATTGCTTAACCTAGAGGTGTAACCACATGATGAGAAAGCATTATGTCTCATCTCTCTTGAATGAGATGCTTTGCTGGGAAAAATCTCTCTTAAAGTAACAATTCTTCTTCCCTTTAGGATTAATCCCAGTGGTGTAGCGTGGGGGGTGACCCACCCCAGATGGCACTTTCCAGGGGGTGGCAAAATGTCCCAGCGGGAGGCCAGGCGATGAGGGCGCCCCTTCCTGGGTCTGCAGCGATGGTGCCATTGTGGCACCGACCTTGGTTCTGGGACGGCTGGGAGGAGCCAGAGCCAGGACACCTGGGTTGAATGGAGGGGGAAGGAGAGTGACCTGTGCCCCAGGCAGCTGAAACCTGCGCTACGCCATTGATTCATCCCAGCCTTTCTCTAAAAAGTATCCCTCCCTCTGGTCCAAAAAGATTCAGCTTTGGCACAGAGCATGATTGGGCTGTTTCACAGTCTCCTGTGCATTGTGTGATCAACAGAAAATAGTTTGCACTAGACCATGCCACAAGTGATCCAAAATGCAAGCTATTTCAATAAAACGCAAGCTATTTCAATAAAATCTTATTTGCTATTCAATAAGCTTAGGCAAAATCTTCAATAAACTTGTCTCACAATCTGGCTAGTAATTCTGCAGTTCCACTCTACCTTTGGTAGAGACATAAGCATATAGCTAAATAGGATATTGCTCGGGTTTAGGACTCATTGCAATTTCATGCTATCACAAATTATATGAATATAGAACTTTCCTGTTATAAATGTTTTTTGTTATACAAGACCAGCTTTCTTACTTACTGGAAAACTCTGAGCCATCATTTTTACAAACATTTACAGATGTAATTCTCAGCAAATGAAAATCAGAATTTCAGGGAAGATGTGTGTCGTTGGGGGGTGGGGGAGTCTTTGTTAGAGAAGATGTGTGTGTGTGATGCCCATTCAGTTCTTTCTGTGTCTCTTCAATCCAAAATAGATGCACTAGCTTTCTCCAGAGTAGTTACCCATTTAAAAAAATATTATCTAATCCTAATGTATCTGATTTTATTAGGTTTTACCTGCTAAGCAAGGGCAGATTGATTAGATTGGAGGCCAACAAAGAACACCAGAGATTTCCAGGAGCACCTAGGAAAGCATCCTCTCTGCTCCTCTGGATTCAGCCAATGAAGCTGAGCTGGGGGAGAAGCACAAATAAAGGGCTAATTGAAAAACTTGTGCAGGTTTTGGCAGGAGTACTGAGCAGCGATGGGATGTAACAGGTTCTCACCAGTTCGCCAGAACTGGTAGTAACTTTCCCCAGTGTCCTGGAGAACCGGTAGCTCCTTTTGGGGGGAACCACTTTCAGGGCTTACCTTTTCACTGGTTCCTCCACTGCGCATGAGTGCCAAGCACTTGGTGTGCATGCACGCCTACAGTGCTTGGTGCGTATGCACGGCCTCCTTGCTGTCCTCCCAAGCGGGGAGGAGGAAGAGAAGCTGCTAGCCTGAAGCTCCCTCTAGCCTGCTCCCCTAGATATTATTCTAGAGAACTGGTTAGGCAAAGACTTAGTATCTAACTTCTTTAACTGTTGAAAAGTTGAAAAGTGCCAAAATGAAGCCATCTTGTGGTGAGTTCATTCCGTAGCTCCTTCCATCTGACCTAGTGTGAGAAAGATGAGCCAGAATAAGCTTTAAGCTCTGGTTTAAAAGCTCTGGTTGATTTGTGTTTGGGGTGGGTTGGTGGGTGTATTTTAATGTATTTTTTATTTATTTAATTTATTTATTTATGGGTTTGTGTTGTGGGTGGGTTGAGGGTGTGTGGGTGTGTTTGTGCTTATTTTAATTTTAATTTTATTTATTTTTAATTTTTTCTTTGGCCCCGCCAACAACATCATGACATCATGACCTTGGCTCTGCCCATGACATCATGACGTTAGCTCTGCCCACACTCTGATGATGTCACGGTGGGGTAGTAAAAATTTTTGACATCCCACCACTGGTACTGAGACACTGGCCAAAATCTCATGGCCTACTAAAGTAGGCCCATATTGAATCAATGCAATGTACACAGGAGTTAACTTGTTGAATCCACGCTGATTCAGTGGGCCTATTCTAGTGCACTTTACTATGCTAAGCAACCAGATTTTGCCCAGTGTAATGTCATCGTCTGCTACTCGTATCCAAGCATACATTTTCCCTGGAAGTCATTTTCTCAGTCGATGGATGTGTTTCTAGTGACTCCATAAATTGATCCTGGCTTGAAACATGTGAACATTGTTGCACAGCCCGTCAGATGAAGGGCATCTTCAAAAAAAAGAGCATTTTTTCTCTGCAGACCATAAATTGGACAGGTGTTGCTCTTGTAAGAGATTGTGGTGTTGGTATCCTACCAAAACCACTGGAAAAGTCATTTCTATGGTGTTCTTATGTCCTACTGCCAAGAAGCGGGGACTATTTTAAAAGAAAGCAAGATTCTCTTCCTGCTCTGTTGCATTCCTGACTGGTGATGCTATGCTAGGGTTCAGGTAGAAGTGTGAGGTTGTCTCAGACCACAAAGCTGTTGCCACAGGCAAAACATCCATGTGTACATTTGTTTGTGCGTGCATGTGTGCATGCATGCGTGCAAATGGGGCTTGGCATTTTTCTGAGATTGTCTAAAACACAGACTCTCCCTGTAAATCTTGTCAAATGACACAACTAACATGCCTTGAAAGGTAAAGAGGAAATGAGAAGAGATGTGATCATGGTACAGTGGTACCTCACTTAAAGAGCATAATGCATTCCACAGGATTGCTCTTTAAGCAAAACACCATTGTAAGCGACCAATTGTGACTTCTGGTGGGGGAGATTGTGAACCCCGATTTATTTGTTAAGCAAGTTTTTGGTTGGTTTTATTTGTTAAGCGAAGCGAACATTCAGAGAAATTTCTGCTCTTCAAGTGAGTTACTCTTTAAGCGAGGTGCTCTTTATGGGAGGTTTGACTGTACTACAATATTGGGGGGGGGGGCATGGACGGGAGATGCTGCTGCAGGCAAAGTTAAAGGAAACTGTCACAAGGTATAGAAAAACATGAATCCAGCCCCAATCTTCCCTCTCAGCCAGAGAATGCAATCCCTAAGAATAAAGCAGCTTTGAGAAAAAGGCTTTAAGGAACGGTTTCCATACATTCCTATTTTATCATTGAAAAGATGGCAGTAGTGACAGACTCATTTCTCTCGGGACTGTTCTGTGCCTGTTCACCTGCCCTTGTCTTGGGATGCTGCTTCCAGATTTCAACTCATTGTTGCCATCTAAATACATTTCCCCATCTCCCTGCAGCGGGAGTAACAAAAGTGGGTGTGCCCTTTCTGCAGGAGCCTGAGGGCCCCCCCCCCCCCACAACTGACATATCATGTCACACACACATGCACACAGGGAGAATCTCCCTTGTTCTTATGCTGCTCCCAGTGACTCAGAAGGGAGGGCTCTGTGCTGTAATGGATTAGCTCTCTTTTCCCATTCTAATGGGAAGGGGGGGGGGGGGGGAGTCCAACCTGCCAGACCATTTCTAATGATTAAATCAGTAAAGCTTTTGTCAAAAGAGGGCTAAACCCGCTAACGGGAATTCTTAGGAAGGTATCAGTCCCTCCATAATATTATTCCCATCAGGAAGATAATCTTCACATTTGATAGGATTTTACTCACAGGGGTTAATCATTTGCCCTCTGTCCTTGTTTTGCAATTTGAAGAAAATATCAAACAAGGTCAGTAAACAGCCTTTGTCTGCCGAAGCCCTACATTAGGTGCTGGTTGCCTTGTTACTGTAGACTGAAGGCTGTCCTTGCAGCTTATCACTGGGGCTTAGATGAGAGAAGGTTCACTCAGACTTCACATCTGGTGTTGCTTGTAGGATAGCTTTTGCTTCTTGAGAATAGTGTCTGGGCCTTCCTCATGCATATAACTTTTCCTTGGTTAAGTATTGTGCTTCTACATTAGCCAGGCTGGGTATTATAAACAGGAGTCTGGCATTATTCTGCCTTCCCTGACGTAACACAGCACTGCCTGCTTCATGTTACATATCCATTTTCCTGCTCTTTCAAGCTCAACTTTGTGTGTCTGCTCACACTAAATTTATACCCAGTCTTTTATCCAGTCAGCTCAAGATGATCTTGCACATAGTTCATCATGTGTGAGGGAGGGAGGACATGCTAAGAAAGAATGTATTTTATTTGTTCTTTACATTTATAAACCATCCATCTGGGTGGTCTATCCACTCTGGTCAATTTACAACTACAGTAATACCTCGGATAACGTTTACCTCGGATAACACTAAAATCGCATAACGTTAAGTAATCTGGGGAGGAGAATTGGATTGAATAACGTTAAGGTCCTATGGGATGTATCGGATAACAACCGCTAAAGCCTGTGCAATGTATCTCTATGGAGCTTTAACGTTATCCGATACATCCCATAGGATTTTAACATGCATTGGATAACACTAAAAATTGGAACTTGTGGAACCAAGTCTTAGCGTTATCCGAGGTATTATAGGAAAATGCAAGATTTACAAAATCAGCAATAAAGATAATGGTTGGACAAACATCAGCCAATCAGTTTTATGGGTCAGTGGAGATTTGAACTCATGTGTCCCTCAATCTAGACTGGTGATGCTGGTTGATACATCACCATAGTGATAGTTGCTTAGAACTAAGGTTAGCTGGTTTGACCATATTTTTAGATGTCGTCTATGGTTCCAGCTGACTGCAAATACCATGTCTACCTAACACTTTCTTTAGAATCAGAGCTTCTTCTGGACCACATCTCTCATTGCTAAAGTCAGCTGGAAAAGATGGGGATTTATAATCCAAAAAAGTAAGTTTCCCAAACTCTGTGTAAAATATATGTCAGATGCACAGAACAGTCTGCAGAAGCATCCAAAGCCAAGTGCAGTGGAGAAGATGGTTCTAGGCAAGCCCAGCTGCATGGTTAAGCATAGGGTTGAATGGTCAACCAAGTCTCATGCATGGAAATTTCAGGGCTAAAACTTGAGACTTCTTTAGTGTAATTGCTAAAGGCTGGAGCATCTCATTGTGCTTTTTTTGTTGTTCAGTCGCACAGTCGATTCTGACTCTTTGCGACCCCATGGACCACCATCTGCCAGGCACTCCTGTCCTTCACCATCCCCCTCAACCATTGTGCTACTACCAGAAAATCTTGTGCAACGGGGAGGCCATTGCGCTGCCAGACACCGAGACCTCCACCTGTCCTGGTGTCATGGCCCCCGCCCCAGGACCAAGGCTCAAGCGGCCACTGCAGGTGCGCACAGCAGGACTTCGGCATGGGATGGAAAGGCTGGGGTATTGTTGTGTTGATGCTCTGTTTATGTATTTTTAAAATGTTTTGTATGATGTATTGATATTTTGTAATTGTTTTGTTATCTGATATTTTGTTATATGATATTTGCAGCTATGATATATTGTTTTGTTGTGACTCCTGCTCATTTTGTAACTTTGATTGGGGATTCCTTGAAATGTTCTTGTTTTTGATACTTTTTAATTTGATATTGTAACTGTGATGTATTGTTTCGTTGTGAGCTGCCCAGAGTTGCTATAAGCAATTGGGGCGGCATATAAATCGAACAGCAATAACAATATTTAAGTGTCACAACCCTGCCTTGCCACAAATGGCACAGTAGGTCCAAAGATAAGAGAAAATTGAGAGCAGGAGTGGCAGGGTTCACTGTCTTGAACTCATTGTGCAAGCAGTACACACACACATGCCTTCAAACTGAGCTGATGTGCCCTCCATTCAGCTGGGAAAGAATGAAGAAGGCCACCCATGCTTTGAAACCACTTTACAGACCAAACATATTTTCCTTTAGTGCTGCTCACATTGAGAATAGTTTTCCTGCCTGGAAATTCAGGGAAGCCCAGCAGTTCCCCAAACCATGTGGCACTCTGAGAGTTTGTTAGGTAGCAGGAGGTGGTTGCCTGAGGTGGCCACATGCTGAGTGTGCCAGTTGGTTGCTCTCCTGGCCTACCCACACCCCCAAAAGGATGAAATTATGTCTTCCAGACACATTGTCCTGCATGTTTCCATTCTACTTTCAGCTAACTAGGTGCCCTTAGTTGACCATCCCATCACCATTGGAGAAATCAGTTCCAGTTTAATTGACTTCAGTAGATGGTACATGTGAGAATGAAATCATCTTTCTCTTCACCCTAGGTAGCAAAATAGTGTGGCCCACACTTGCTTGCTTTTCTTTATCACTGCCTGGAGAGAGCAGATGAACTAGCGCTAATAGCAAAGAGAAAGAACAGTGAGGCTAGAGTCTCACGACTGTGAATGGGTGTTCGGCAATTGGAGGCTCTAATGCAGTGTTTCCCAAACTTTGGTTTTTGGACTTCAGTTCCCAGAAACCAAAGTCAATTCCCCAAAGCACTGATCAACCAATGTACTGACTTAGGTTTTGGGAAATTGAAGCCACATGCCCCCATGGGGTGTGGCCCCCACATTGGGAACCACTGCTCTAATGGTTGTTAGTTAGGCACACTGTTGGGTAAATCTCAGTACGTCAAGTCTTCTCTGCCCCTACCACCCATTTTAATAAATTTTGATTTATTTTAAAAATAACATCATTACATCAACAAACATGTGCACCCACCACCAATGGGACATTATATACCTTCAACCTATTATCCAAGCACAATGTGAAATCTTCTTTGGACATGAACATTTATTGATATGATTAAGACTTAGCAAAGCTCAATGTACACCTGGAGACCAGAACAAACAAGCTGCAGGAGTGGATTACTCTTATTGTCACATTGACTATTGCCATTCTTGTAAAGAGGGGGAAAGACCAAAGAGGTAGCTGTATTAGTGTATAACAAATAAACAAGGTTGTGGCATTTTTCAGATTAAGAGAGATATTTCAGCAAATGTTTTGGTCTCCCTGCAGGGCAAGTTTCTCTATACAATATGAACCAAAATCAGATGCCAAAGAAGTACTGCTGTTCTCATATTCATGTAATGATGAGATCTGATACAGTACTACAGTTCTCCCTAGCTTCAAACTCTGTATACATGTTCTCCACACATAGGATCTGTATATTTCACCAATGCAGGATATACAACCTTCGGTATTAATTAAAGGTACTACCAAAGTTTGGATTTTGGGATTTATTTTTTTCCAGCATGGCAATTCAACTATTGCTTGAGCAGAAAAATTTTTCACTACCACACCATGGGCTGAGCCTATGTCATGGGTGGAGCCTACACCTTGGGTGATCTAGTCATGCCTGCCATATGGCCATGTATACATCTGCAAACACAGTCAGCACTGGCTTTTTGGCTGTAAATGGAGATGACCACTGCACCCTAGAGTCATATATGACTGGCTTTTGAACAAGGGAGACCTTGAACCACTTGCAGGGACAAAACCTGACATCAAATCTGAATACCAATCAGGGATCTTCTATAAAGGTTGTCTTTGCTATAAAGCCAGTCATTACCAACTGATCCACAAAAACTTACATTAAAACACAGCAGTTAGCCACAATGTTTTTGTCTTTTTGTTTTGTTTACTCTCTGATATGCTTGCACAGAATAAAACTTTTTAAATGGTAGTTGTGTTAGTCTGGGCAGGGCAGGGAGGTGGGCGTGGCCACCCAATTTTGCTACACCCCCTGCCCGAAGGCCACCCAATTTTGCCACCCTCGTGCCTGAAGGTAACCCAATTTTACTACCCATCCTGCCGGGGGGGGGGGGGAAACGAACCTGTTACTGCCCACCACTGACTTGAACCTTTAGGCAGACAACTCCTATATATGGCTACTTGATAGAGAAAGTCTGATCCAGTTGATGGAGCAGTAAAGAGAAGGGCACAGTAGCCACAGTCCTAATCTTCCTACACCTCTGAAAGGCAATTGAATCTTTTTTAAAAAAAATAATTTAAACTTTTAATTTTTAATTTTTCTTGAGATTGGTTTTATCATATTGATAGGTTTTTATTGATGTACTGTGTTATTGCTGTTTTAAGGTCATGTTAGCCACCCTGGGTCACTTGTGAGGAGGACAGTGTATAAATATGATTAAACAAATAAATAAAATAAAATAAAATAATGTGATCTTGTTTTAATTGCTCCCCTGTTCCAATCCAACATTTTCCCTATTTTTTTTCCTATTATCTTGAAGTGTAAAATTCCATCATCACTTCCTACAGGGATTTCCTGGGTGTCTAACTATAGTTGTTACAAGGTTCTTCCCCTGCTATCCATTGAAATCTGCTCCCACTTGATATCCTTTCAAAGGAGCAGTTTCAGTTTTATCCCAACAACTGTACACTTTAGTCTGGAAAAAAATGCTGATGTAATTCTTTCCAGGGATAGTGTTGATGCTCACACCAGAATTCTCTTACGTTAATACTCTTGCTGTTATATAAGAATAGAATCATCATGTGGCCACTTACTCATTGCTGGAGAAGAGGAAATGCATCATCATCATCAAGGAAAATAGTTTTTTTTAAAAAAAGGTTGCATACCTATATTATGCATAATCTAGAATTTCTGTTTCATTTTTGCTTTACAAAGTTTCCTCCTTGTTCTTCTTTCATTCCCTTTATGCCTTGTCACATTCCATTTCTGCTCTTAGAAACTGGAGGCCCCCTTGTTTGTAAGCCTTTTCAGGTTTGGCAGGTTGCTCTCTCAAATGTTCCAAAGTTCCATATATATCTGATGAATGTTTTGGGTTCTTACTTTGTACACCAGCTTTTCCCATTCTGTTGGTGTCTTGCATTGGGCTAAAACTCCCATTACCACCAACTATTGCTGTAGTCCAGTGATGGCTAACCTTGGCCACGCTGTTCTTGGACTTCAATTGCCAGAAGCCTAAGCCAGCATTCCTGCTGATGGGTAGTCTGTTGAAGTAAAAGCAAAAAAGGGCTTATGCCAGAAAGAGCCTGCAGTCCGTCAGTGTTTGGACCAATTAAAACATGGTGATCTTTAAGATGCCACATCTTCAGAATCCATGGTATTTTTACTTCTCTGCCCTTGGCATTAGCCAGCAACCAGAGATGTTAGAGTTTTGTCTTCCTGCCTTAAAAAGTAAACCATTCCCTGCAAGCTGATGAGTCAGTGGGTAGTAAGAAGGTGTTTGGAATAAACAGGCACAGAGTTGTGAGCAATCGGTTTGTCATTACTAAGATTCTGTTTTCACAGTTCTGTTTTGCGTATGCAGATCCAGTCTTGCTTTTGAGCTGCTGCTTTTCTTCTAAGGCAGCAGTAGCAAACAGAACTTAAGGTTTATTTTAGGAAATTATTTGTGCAAAATAAGAGTCTTCAGGAAAAGAACGATCCCTTTCCACTTGTGAAAGTTAGTTTGAATTTTACCTCAGTAAACATTTGTAGTTCTTTTGTTGAATGTTCAAGCTTGTTTTGGCACTGTAGCTTTGACCTTGAAAATTCTTCATCAGGCAGAGGGGTTCACATCAAAAACTGGACTGCACTTCCAACCTAGTGACCAACTGGTGAAAATCAAGGAGAAGAAAGAGTTGGGAAGCCAATTATTTAAGGTTTTTTTTTTAAATGAAATTTCTGCTAGTAGTCTCAGTAGGCTCCTAGTATAAATTTTCTCTAGAAAAAAGTGATTATGAGAAATAGAGCCCTTTTAGTGTTGGTACGACAGACTGCAGTGGCTAAAGTCTCTAAGATACTGACTGGGAGGCGGAAGGTCAGCAGTTTGATTCCTGAGTACTCCAAGACGGAATGAGCTCCCGTCTTTGTCCCAGCTCCTGCCAACCTAGCATTTCGAAAGCAAGAAATTGAAAGTAGATAAATAGGGACCACATCGGTGGGAAGGTAACAGTGTTCCGTGCACTCCGGTGTCTAGTCATGTCTGCCACATAACCGTGGAAACGTCTGCAGAAGCAGACAGCGCTGGCTCTTCGGCTTTGAAACAGATGGGCACTGACCCCTAGAGTCAGATACGACTGGCCTTTGAGCAAGGGAAACCTTCACCTTTACCACAGTTCTAGGTTATTCTCCTGATGAAGGTCTATGGTGTTTTCTCTTTGTTGCCTTTCAACTGCACAGAAACAAAATACATTTTATTTCAGCACGCTGTTTTAAACTTTATTCTTCAAATCACAGTGGCTTTTTTTTACAGTTCAATACTCTTGGATTTCTATTTTCTATTGCTATAATTTTTATTGTATTGTTGTTTCTTTTATTCTGTAAGCTGCAATCATGAGAAAGCAAAACAGTGAAAAAGAAAATAATGCTCAGAAAATTTGAAGACAGTACAAAAAGAGGTGGATTGACTCAATAAAGGATGGTGAACTTTGTCACTCCAGGTGTTCTTGAACTTCAATTCCCAGAAGCTCTGATCAGCTGACTTTGGCTTCTAGTAATTGAAGTCCAAGAACACCTGGAGTGTCAAGGTTTGCCTACAAGCTAAACAAAGCTGTTGATGATAGATCTTTTGCAAGCCCTTGTATCAGACAGTCACCCTTAAGCTAAAAGTGGTTTGGCAAAACATAAGAACAAATGGATCCTTTGTGCAGGAGGGCAGGACTTGATGGTGGTTGCAATAATATCCCCTCCTGCAATGGATATTATGAGTACACAGTGTAGAAGAAACAGACTTGATTTGTGTGTCAGTGCTTGCCACATGGTCATCCTAAATCTGCACTCCTTCAGATGTTGGCACTACATCTCCCAGCATCCCTAGCCAGCAGGATACAATGGCTGCTCTAGCAGAAGAGGCATCTTCCCTTCCATTTTAGCAGGCAGCCAGAAAGCTCCATTATTCCATCCTTCAGCTGCAGGAGCTATTTTGATTGCTCCCTACAGGAATTCTTGGCTTGGAGTGAATGAGGGCCTCTTAATGCAGCTACTGAGGTCCTGAGTACATTTTACTGACAAAGCTTCATTTCATGCTAAAACGAAAAAAGGGAGTTGGAAGATACAAAGGAGGCTTTTTAATCCTTGAATGGGAGGCACCCTGTATCACGGGCTGTAAAGCTGGCCAGCATCAAAGAGTCAGAATAAGGCCAGTGTACTAGCAGGTGACTTGATTGTCTTCCAGGGCTCGTACACCAGACAGCTTGGCATAGATCAGTTACCTCCTTTAGAGCAATTGAATCACCATTTTCTGTGGTCCACTCTCTTTTCTGTGGTCCCTAATAAACAGGGATACGTTATTACACTAGCTATGGAGGTAGGGGATTCTGTTGCTGATTTTGTCCTCCACTTTCCCTTTCAGGGAGCTTTTAGTATACTGTACTTAGAAAACAATTTTCATTAAAGTGACTTGCTGTAGTTCCTCCCTTCCCCTCAATACACATCCTCCCAACTTGCTTCTCTAGAATACAAATATCTGAGCAAGTGGGAATGGATTTCACATCTCAGATGCAGAGTTTGAGAGAGAGAGAAAATCCCTTTTTGGAATACTGTATAGCTTTTCTAAGGAAACCTCTGCAGAAGCAGACAGCGCTGGCTCTTTGGCTTTGAAACAGAGATGAGCACTGACCCCTAGAGTTGGATATGACTGGCTTTGGAGCAAGGGAAACCTTTACCTTTACTAAGGAATTCTGGTGTCTTTAGTCCCCAAAATGAATTTTAATCCATGCTCAAGAGGATGACAGAAACATACAAGAGTCCCCAAAGAAGTTTCAACATGGCTTTCCTTTGGGAGGTCTGAACAAAAATTTGCCAGAACTCCCCTGCCTTGGGAAATTTGTCTTATTCTCTCCTTGGCAACAGTCTTCCTTCGTCTTGAAGAAAGTTTTTGGTCTCTAGAGACTAGATGTGATTGCTTACCTAACATAATTTGTTGTTCAGTCACACAGTCGATTCCGACCTTTTGCGACCCCCATGGAACACCGCCCTCCTGTCCTCCACCATCCTCCTCAACCTGCCCAGCTCTGTGCCCATTGTGTCTACAATACCATCTAGCCATCTCATTTTTGGCCACCCCCTTCTTCTTTTGCCCTCCACCTTTCCCAGCATCAAGGCTTTCTCAAGTGAATCCTCTCTTCTCATTTGATGTCCAAAATACTTTAGCTTCATCTTTACTATTTGACCTTCTAAGGAGCAGTCAGGGTTGATTTCTTCTAAGATTGACCTATTTGTTCTCCTTGCTGTGCAGGGTACTCTCAAAACTGTCCTCCAACACCACATTTCAAAGGCATATATTCTTCTGCGCTCAGATTTCCTAATGGTCCAGCTCTCACAACCATACGTTGCCACAGGAAATACCATTACTTTCACTATACGAATTTTTGTTTGCAATTTGATGTCTCTGCTTTTCACTATGTTCCCCAGGTTTCTCATAGCTTGTCTTCCAAGAATCAGTCACTTTTTTATTTCATGGCTGCAATCTCCATCTGCATTGATCTTGGATCCTAAGAAAGTAAAATCTGTCACTGCTTCTACTTCTTCCCCATCTATTTTCCAGTTAGTGATAGGGCCTGTTGCCATAATCTTGGTTTTCTTGATGTTGAGTCTCAAGCCAGCTTTTGCACTCTCTTCTTTCAACCTAATCAGGAGCTTCTTTAGGTCTTCCTCACTTTCTGCCATTAGGGTGGTATCATCTGCGTATCTCAAATTGTTGATGTTTCTCCCAGCAATTTTGATTCCAAATTGTGATTCTTCCATCCCTGCACTGTGCATTATGTGCTCTGTGTACAAGCTGAATAAGCAGGGTGATAAAATGCAGCCTTGTCAGATTCCTTTTCTTATTCCAAACCACTCTGCCATTCCGTATTCTGTCCTAACTGTTGCTTCTTGATTCATGAGGCATATAAGGTGCTCTGGTATTCCCATCTCTTTAATTCATTGCCACATTTTGTTGTGGTCCACACTGTCAAAGGCCTTGGTGTAGTCAATGAAACAGAAGTAGATTTATCAGAAAACAAAGCAAAATAAACAAAACAAAAAACACTGTGGCACTTTAAAGACTAACTGCTATATTTTTATTATTAGCTTTCATGGATCAAGAAGTAGACTTGTTTCTGATATTCCTTTGTTTTCTCTATGATCCAATGTATGTTGGCAATATGGTCCCTAGTTCCCCCGCCTCATCGGGACTCCGCCTGCACTTCTGGTAATTCTCTCTCCACGTGCTGCTCCAGTCTATCCTGTATTACATGCAGTTTTGTTTTGTTTGCTTTTCTTTCTTATTACATTGTTCTACTATCCTTGTAAGTCTCCTTAACATTTGTAAGAAAAGGTGGAGTATAAAAATTTGGAAATGAGAAATGACTCTTCCTCTCCTTCCCCAAATCTAGCTCCAACTGGGGATGTTCTCTTGGAAGAACTTTTACACATGATACTATTCCACTATGTTTTTACCATATTCCTGCAGTACCAATTTGAATGCAGTAATCTCAGTTGAGTTTGGAAGCTAAACAGGATTTGGGGCTGGTTAGGACTACAAGTAATTTCCAGACAGAACTGGGGGGGGGGGGAATCCTTCATGAAACCTAGACAGCCATGTTTGCCCATGAGAGCTGACAGATACCAGGCTAGATGGATCAACAGTGTGATTCTGTATAAGGCAACTTGCTATGTACCTAATCTTACAGGGCCGTTATGTTGTTAGGGTTTATGCTGCAATTTGAGTGCATTGGTCAGGCATAGTGGACCATGGTGTAGCAAAGGTAGCTTCCTAAACTTCCTGATTGCTTCTCTCCCTTTGTGAAGAAACACACTCAGGGGTGGGTAACTAAAACAGCCTGCTATCTCTGGTGTGAGGAACATGACAGTCTTGTCCCTTGTGCCAATATAACAGCAGCTCCAGTAAACTTTTGCAAATAGAATGTGCAGAAAGGTATCTTGTCTTTTGCCTCAGGCAGTGGAATGTCTTGGACTGGACATTATGTCTTGGACTGGACATTATGCCTTTGTCTATTGAATCTTTAATCCAAAGGGCATTTTTTCAGCTTTTAAGCCAGTGTAGGTAGGGCACTGCAGAATAAATGAGCACAGAAGGCAGAGAAGGGCCTTAAGCAATGCATTAATAGAGAGCAACACGTAATAATGAGAACAGCTGTGTTGCTGGTTCATAAGAGCATCCCCATCTCAAATGTGAAAAGTTAGAAAGTATTTATACGTTGCTTTCTTGACCAGAATTCTGAAAGGCCACTAAGTGCATAGACTAAAAGATTCTGAGAGCTATGATCCAGAAAAGTAACTTTGTCAAGTTGTGTTTCATATCCAAACTGTTGATTCCAAGTGAGGAATCTGTTCCATATTAATTCAGGAGAGGATGAATCCTTTGTATGGTTATAATAATAGCTAGGTCTTTGTGTATATACTGTACATAGTTTAATTTTGGTATTACAGTACAAGGAGTATGTGCAGATATCACATGCTGTGTTTCTATACAAAAGCAAAGCATCTCAGTTCTTTCATAGGGTATTGTTATCCCAGAAGGGTGGGAAACAAACAAATAAATTGTAGCCTTTGTCTTGGGGGTGTGCTCCCACCTTCAGGCATGGTTATAAGAGGTCTTTGGAAGTCTCCACTTTAATTTCAGAAAGCAGATTCAAGTCAACGCTGGTTAATCTTCACTGAGTTTTCCTGTAAACGTTAGTGCATACCAAGGATCAAAATATTATAGTAAACCTTAAACACAGCTTAAAGTTCAGAGATAGTGCTAAATAGTGCTTAATTTGCGAAAGAAGCAAAAGCTTCCACTGCCTTTTGGGTCAGATATGTATAGTCAGAGCAGTTGTTTCCAAAGCTGTTAGATCTGAAATTCCTAATAATCTATAATAAGTCAGGGAAAGGAAGGCATAATTTTGGGGACCATTATGTTAAGTAGAGTCAGCATGGTGTTGCAGTTAGAGTGTTGACAATTATTAGAGCAGGGGGTCTCAACCTCTGGCTCACCGTGCCAAATAATCTGGCCCTTGCTCCCCCACCACCGGAATCAGCCGCGGACTCATTTATGGCCATCATAAATGCATTTACGACAGCCATTGACTCATTTACAGCTGTTGTAAATGTGTTTACAACAGCTGTAAATGAATCTACGGCCAATTCTGGCTGCGGTGGCTGGAGCACCAGTCCGACCTGCCAACTGAGGGAGCATGACCTGGAAAGGTTGAGAACCCCAGGGTTAGAGAGATCGGTTTAGATCACCAGTCAGCCGTAAAAACACTGTGGTTCAGCCATTCTCTCTCACCCTAACATACTTCATAGAGTAGTTTTGAGTATAAAAATGGCATATCCATCAGGTACAAAACATAGCCTTATTCACTTGGCAGACAACCTTGGGTTTGATATATAGAAGTAATGTCTATTTTTTTTGTAAAGGACTGCATCATCTAATGCAACCCCATTCTAGAAAAAATAGTCACTGCTACTTCTTGTTAAGTAATAAATGGACTGAAGCCATGTGCTGTGTTTATGGAGTAATAAGAGTCTTATGTCTGTTCTGTGGAATCTAGTACAACAGCTGGATAGATTCAAGATGTTGTAATGAATGTAATCTGTTGTTCTCTCCCCTCCCATCCAGTTGTTTTGGAGGATGGTTCCTGCCAGCATGTTTATGTGTGGTTGTGGATATTCATATTCAAGTTCTCCAATGTTATTTTTAAAATGCACTGTGATGCAAGTATACACACTTCCTTATTCTCTTCATACCTAAAAATGGGCCTCCACCCAAAGAATGCAAAAGGGCTTGTGATATTATTATCATGTCACCTTTACATGCGACATGATCATGGGGAGGCTGGGGATGAGATTCTCTACTGGGAGAGTCAATCCATTTTGTTCAAATATAGTCTAGTATGCATGTTGAATCATGCTCCTCCTATAGCTATTTATTTAGTCTGCTTGCATTGTTAATACACTTTTAATTGTGTAAACTGCCAGAGTAGCTTTTAAGCTAGATGAGTGGTATAGAAAAACAAACAAACAAACAAACATAAATACATAAATAAGGAGAGGAGAGGGACCCAAAATAAATCTATGGCTATGAAACATTCAGTTGCTTCTATTGTGCTGTCTTAACACAAGAATATGCTTATTTCAAATTGTGCTTTCTTTGCCACATTTGTTTCTGAAGCGGGGTGAATTGATGTCCCTAGTGACATGGTACATAAATTCTATCTGCTTTTGGAAAGTCCATTTTCACAGTCCTTCTTTTCCTAATACAGTACTATGATTTTTCAGTGCTTCTTGTAAGTTCGGAGAGATACTGTGGAAGCTTCTCACATCTAAGCTTATAGTAACTGTGACAGTGTCCTGATGCTTTTGCTTCCCTTTAGAGGAGTACAACTCAGCCCTGGATCACCATATTCACATCATCTTAACCAGTGAAATAAATGGTCTAGAATAGTGGGCTTTGTAGTACAGTAATATCTGTGGACTCACGAGTGTCAACCAGTAGGGACTGTATGTTGTTTCCTCTTAGAAAGTATGCTATCACTGTGGCAGACACTCTATTGGGAAAAGAGATGGTATCCTAATGGTAAGAGTAGAGCAAATGCATACTGTGATGAAGCTCCCAATTGAGCATCTCCCATTAAGATTTGATTCCAAGGAAAGGACTTCTGATGCAGAGCCTTCTGGGTGAACAAAGCCTGTTTTAACCTGGCAGACTCATACAATGAATCTGGAGGGCATGAATGAGCCACAACACAAGTGTATGTGTTACAGATACCAGAATCCAGAAGACAAGCAGTTGCTACTTATTCGTTTTCTATCTTTGAACGGAAGGGGCTAGTTCTTTCCAATCTATCTCTTTGCTTCCCTGCTTGCTCATTTCCAATCATTTTGTGTCTGGGCAGACCCAGGGTTCCCCAGGTGATCAAGTACTATGTCTGTAGCTTTTACCAGCAGAGAATGGGTGGAGTGTCTGCATTGTTGTTGATGCTGAGAGATGGAAGAGAATATTCCAGGTTATACAGTGAGGGATGGATGTATGGCTGACAGCCCCTGTCAGTGGTAAGTTATTTATGTCTAACGTAATTGGTTCTTTCCAAAACCATGAGCTAGGGTCAGGTGTGGGTCAGTGGGGTCCTCAAGTTAATTGCCAAGAAGTAGCTTTCAGTGGTTGAAGTCCTTAATGAAGCTTTTCAGACAAATCCAACTCCCTCACCCTTTCCCTGAAACTCAGCTGTTGATGACAGCATGGAATTCAAGGTAGAAAACACATGTCTAGACAGAGCAGGAATCAGAAAAAGGTGAGCTGGATATTTGAGATAATGATCAGGTACTTTGTACATGCAAGATTATGTCATCAACAGGGAGATAACTCATGGGTTAAACTGGAGAATTGCCATTTTGAAAACCAGATGGTGTCTCAAAACATTGCTTGCCTCCTCCTGCTATTCAGTTCTATCATTTCCATTCTGCTCCTGCAGACTTTTTTCCCCTGCCCATAAGTAAAGGTAATGGTCTCCTTTGCTCAAAAACCAGTTGTGTCCAACTCTAGGGGAGCAGTAGCGGTGCTCATCTCCATTTACAGCCAAAGAGCCAGTGTTTTCTGTATCTACAGACATTTCTGTAGTGCACGGAACACTGTTACCGTTCCCAAAAAAGTGGTGCCCATTTATCTACTTGAAATTTCTTGCCTTCAAACTGCTGGTGTCTAAATGGAACTTCCATTTTTAGAAATATAATACCTTATTTTCATTTGGTTTTGCCAAAGACTAAAAAATGAGAGGAAGATGTAGATGAGGCTTGAGTTTCATCTTCTTTTCCTGCCTCCACAAAATCATTCAGTCTTCCAAAAAGTGGATATCTTCATCCCATGTGTCCTGCAACACCATATTTTGATTGACTCCTTTCCCTGCGGGCATCCTCTGCTTGCTCTGGCAGAAGTGCATGAGGAGAGATGAGTGCAAGCAACTTCATGAAACTACGGTATGTTATACATGCTACACATGTAGCCAGTGAGGCAGTAGGATGGTAAATTTTGGACTGCTGGATTTCATTATGGTCTAAATTGCTGGCAACTGTGTCAATCTCTGTCTCTGTCTCTGTCTCTCTCTCTCTCTCTGTGTGTGTGTGTGTGTTTAAACTTAGTTCTAGCAGTTTTCATTTCCAACAGGATCAGATCTATTGTAAAGCTAATGTATCTCAACAGCCTATTTGAGACCAAGCCAATCCAGCATACTTTGCACTACAACAGGGAGAGTTTATAACAAAGTATTTCTGCAGGGATAAATTCATCTCCCTGGATCTGTTGTGAAAACTGTTTCTAAGCACAATGAGAAGAGAAAAGTCCAGGGGAGATGTTCTCTTCAGCCCTGCTAATCAAAATGGTCTGTAGCTTCAACCTTTGAGCTTTAGTTCCTCTGCAGATAATAGGTAACTTACAAACTACACTGCTACCAAATGTATTGTTGACCATGAGGCAGGTGGCTTATTTTTCTTTTGAAACATTAGACAAATTCATGGAAGGTAATAGGTCTTCCAGGTGGAACATGTGCACAAGCTTGTTCCACTTCTTTTTGCATCAAAAAAGGCCGACGGAGGCCAGGATTTACTGGGACACAAGTCCTCATGGGGGTAGTTGAGTTTGACGTGAAAGGCATGACAAAGCTGCCCAGATCCTGATTCTTCTTCTAGAAGAGATGGTTAGATGGTATTGTGGAGAGAATGGGCACAGAGCTGAGCGGGTTGAGGAGGATGGTGGAGGACAGAAGTGTCTGGCGTGCAGTGGTCCATGGGGTCGCAGAGGGTCGGAGTCGACTGTGCGACTGAACAACAACAACAACAACAAGTAGTAGTAGTAGTAGTAGTAGTAGTTTGATTGATTGATACATTACCACTGAGAGTAAGGCGTTCCATAGCATTGAACTTTCAACAGAATGAGAAAGAATTCAAGGCTTTGGAGAGGGTAAAGGTCCAGAAACCTGTTGAAAAATTGTTGTGCAAAGCAAGTACAATACAGTAATACCTCATATAACATTAGTATCGAATAACACTAAAATCGCATAACATTAAGCAATCTGGGGGGAAGAATTGCATCAGATAACATTAAGATCCTATGGGATGCTTCAGATAACAACCGCTAAAGCCTGTGTGGTTACAATGTATCTCTATGGATCCCATAGGATTTTAACATGCATCAGATAACACTAAAAATCATATAACACCAAGACTTGTGGAACCAGGTTTTAGTGTTATATGAGGTTTTACTGTACAGTAATACCTCGGATAACGTTTACCTCGGATAACACTAAAATCGCATAACGTTAAGTAATCTGAGGAGGAGAATTGGATCGAATAACGTTAAGGTCCTTATGAGATGGATCGGATAACAACCGCTAAAGCCTGTGCGGATCGAATAACAACCGCTAAAGCTCTCTATGGAGCTTTAACGTTATCCAATCCATCCCATAGGATTTTAACATGGATCGGATAACACTAAAAATTGGATAACACCAAGACTTGTGGAACCAGGTCTTAGCGTTAACCGAGGTATTACTGTTCTTTAAAAGAGAACAAATCTATTTCTGTTAGAGCACTTTCGGAATGGGCAGGGGTGTTAGTCTGTTGCAGCAAAACAGCATGGAGTCATCTTAATCTTAAAGTTTAACATGCTTATTAGGGCATGGGACTTCATAGGTTACATCCCGCCTCATAGGGCATGCTGCAATAAATGAATTGGTCTTAAAGGAGCCACAGAACATGATGGCTTTTACACTGATACTCATGACCACTTGATGGGGCTAATTTGTTCAGGGGGGTTGTTTGTTTGTTTAGTTAAGTTAAGACATTTATACCCCACTCATTGGTAAAGACCACTCTGGGCAGCTTACAATGTTAAAACCAATATTAAAACCACAAACAATATCCAATTACTGTATAATACAAGTAGTACCTCGCTTAAAGAGCATAATGTATTCCACGGGATTGTTCTTTAAGCAAGTTTGCTCTTTAAGCGAAACACCATTGTAAGTGACCAATTGTGACTTCTGGGGGGGGGGGGATTGTGAACCCCGATTTATTTGTTAAGCAAGTTTTTGGTTGGTTTTAGTTGTTAAACAAGGCGACCATTCATAGAAAATTCTGCTCTTTAAGTGAGTTACTCTCTAAGTGAGGTGCTCTTTATGTGGGGTTTTACTGTACAACATATCAATAGACCTGAAAAACCTAGCACGGGGTGTCAGGGCATTTAAAACCAGCTAGGACAAGTACCATACTACCTCCCAAAAGCACTTAACTATCACTCAAATTTGGTGTATTATGAGAAGGCTTCATGAAACGGAAATTTCTTCAAGCCTACCCTAAATGCCAGCAGAGTTGAGGCAGGTCTAATCTCTGCTGGCAGGTCATTCAACAGCTTGGGGGACTATATCAGAAAATGGTCTGTATCTAGTCACCTCCTTTCTTGCCTCTTTAGGGGTGAACACCTGAAGTTGAAACATTTGGGTGGGGTGGGTATAATTCCCAAGGAAGATGTGGTCCCTCAGATAACATGGCCACAAACCATTTATGAATACCTAGAGAGAAACAACAGAAGTTCATCACTTGTCTTGCACCCTGTGTGCCTCCCTTTCTAACCTAGATCCCACCAAGCTAACCTCTTTAGAGATTCCCTCAATTAATTACTTCCTCCCAATACTTTCCCTAGATGAAGGTGAGAACTTGAAAAATAATTCTGTAGGGCTCTTTGGGCAATGATTAGACATCAGAATAAAATATTATATCACTATTTTTTCTCTTCTCACTCCCAAATCTTGGAATGTTACTCTTTCGGCTACACAGTCCAGAATCCCTAACCAATGTGCTGGCTAGCAGATTTTGGGTGTTTTAGTAAAAACAGGAAACTTTCTCTAGCTTTGGGGGCTTGGCCTGGCCTAAACCTTCATATTCCCCTGAGCCCATGTCAACTCTTGACTTTTTCTTCCTCTGAATCTCCTGATCACAATCTTCTAGATGCTTACAGATTGTTTACGTATGGAATGTTGCCTGTCTTAGCAAGTAGTTCATATCTGGCTGCCCTGCCAAGCTAAGATACAATTGAGGGTGACAGCAATGATGGTTTTTCTAATCCCACAGGAAGGCTCATGTAGTCTGTACAATCAAGACCCAAACTCTTGTTTGCCATCTCATTGCAGAGAGATACGGCTTCATGTTGTTTGTTTGCTCAAGGCTTTCTTGGTCAGACTGAGTTGATTGCTCTTTCAGGAGACTGTCTCATTTTTTTCCTAACTGGAAGCCAGGGATGTTTGGTTTTCACTCTTTCCTCTTGAAGGAGTGATTATTCCAGCATTTAATTAAATTTTCTCTTCCTCCTTCCTATAAACGTTGACCTACAGGGTCTCATCTCTAATTAGTTTTTTTTAATGTTAATGGGATTGAAAATAACAAGATAGGTACATAAATACATTTTAATGTTTTCAGGTATAACATATATTTTCCCCAATCTTTGATTTAGTTGCACTATATCTTTGTATATCCTTCATCTTGCTTTAAATAAAATGATGCAGTTTGGCTTCCTTGCTCTCTGCTGATGGTATATAACAATTTGCTTAATTTAGTTTTTGGCTGACATTTGCTACTCCGGTTACCAGACTCTGTTTATTCCAGAGTCTTTTGAGACTGGATGGCCATACTACTCCATTGTGCTAAACCATCATTAAATGTGACATGTGTTTGTCAAAATGGGAAATTTTGTGTGTATAGCTAGAGTATAGAAATAATTAAGGAGAATGTAGACTAAAGTAGCCCTGAAAATGAAAGTGCTTTAAAACTGAGGCTTGAATAATAGTTTATTTTAGTCATAGAAATCTAACCATCACTCCCACTGTTCTTGTACCAAAACATTTCTGACAGTTGAATGTGTTAATGTTATAATATGTAAATATTATAACAGTATTCTGGCATTCCAGGACCTTGATGTTACAATACCTTGGTGTATCAAAGGCAAAATTTTAATCAAAACAATCACATTATCATCATAATGGCATCCTACTAGATTCTAAGCCCCAAGCCCTTGGAATCACAAAGACTGCAAGAACAATGGAATTTCTTATTTTTAAGTATTTATTATTTACAGTTTTTGTGGGTGTAAGACTTTGTGACATTCTTACAACTTTGAAGTATATTTGTGCTAATATAATATAATATAATATAATATAATATAATATAATATAATATAATATAATATAATATAATATAATATAATATAATATAATATAATATAATATAATAAAGCAGAAACAAAAAGACTTATACTTTGATCCCCCAGTGAATTATGATATGATAGTGTATGATTGGTTTCATTCAGGATTTAACCCTTTATTGAGACAAATACCAACTGTGATGAACATAGGCTTTGATTTTTTCCGTAGAGGTCTATACATTTCTGTAGGGCTCTTGGGACAAAGACAAGACATCAGACTCTTTGATCTGACACATGAATAAAGCATGGCTGAGCTTAGGTTTTTACCTTCTCTTCAGTCTAACATGCAGTTGAGAAGATAACTTTTAATTTTTGTTTCAGCTTTTAGTTAACCATGATTTACCATGTTGCATAAATCATGTTGGCAAACTGCTGCTCATCAATGCGGAACTGTCAAATTGTAAAGATGAAGCTAAAGTACTTTGGACATCAAATGAGAAGAGAAGATTCACTTGAGAAAGCCTTGATGTTGGGAAAGGTGGAGGGCAAAAGAAGAAGGGGGCAGCCAAAAATGAGATGGCTAGATGGTACTATAGAGACAATGGGCACAGAACTGAGCAAGTTGAGGAGGATGGTGGAGGACAGGAGTGCCTGGCGGACAGTGGTCCATGGGGTCACGGAGGGTCGGAATCGACTGAGCGACTGAACAACAACAAAGAACAGGGAAAGACAACATATCCACATGGAGGAACCAAAACCGTATTTTGAGATTTATGTTCATTTTGGTTTCTAAAATTGCACATTTTTCATCCCATGATTCTTCTTCAAAGGAATCTATCATCCCTGATTCTCTTTTGTATAATCTTTCCACATGCTGTGCCTATTGTCTCTTTGTTTTATTCTGACCAGATACGTATATACACCCGGATGATATTTCAGCCTTCCTAGCCTTGACTTAAATTTCTCTCTGACTCCCCCACCCCCATTTTCTGGAACAGATTGTGCTAATAACATTGACTGAAATCCAACTTCTAGTCCGATTTAGGGTTGACCTATTGATTCATCTGCTGTATGGTGGGTTAGAACGCTTGATGATTCAGTGGGTCTACTCTGGGAAGAACTAACATTTGGAGCAGCCATACATCTTACTTTATTGTATACAGTATTGCTCTTTCCACCACCATCCCTCATTGTGAAACACAGATAAATAGCTAGCTTTATTTTGATTCCTTCCTTGTCATGTATGGAGGGAACTGTTGTTGTTGCCTGAAGCTGTCAAAACTGCATTGATATCACTCTAGCCTTGAGATGTTTGGGTGCAACAAGCATTCCTTTGTGCTGGAATGGCAACAGGCAGTCAATCGAAAGTGTCTTGCAGACAGCATTGAATGTCTTTTGGCTGCAGCCACTGATATGGCCTGCTTGCAGCAAGGTTGGCATTCAGTCACTGGGTTGGCATTTTGCTTGCTTCACTGTCAGCTGGGATGACCAGGGCAAGAAATTGTGGTATAATGTAAGGTAAGGGATAGCTCAGCTTGCTCTGTGGAATAACAGTGGTGATAACACTTACTTAGCTGAATGCAAAATGGCAAAAGTTCCGTTAGGATTCCAGGATCCCCAATCCAGCCAGGTGGAATTCTGTGATTTGGAGTCCAAAAAATCTACTTTTTTCTGGCTAAGTGCCATATAGTGGTACCCTTAAAAGAGATGCCAGTATTCTCTTCCACCCCGCCACCTCACCTCTATAACAGGTTTTCTATGTAGCAGAAATGGATTGAGAAATAGGTGGAGAAAAACAGGACAGTTCCAAATGGAAGACAATGGCATGTGGACTTGGCATAAAATTTGGGGAAAGACATGTGATAATTAGACCAGTTCTGTCTCTTGGATGGAGTGAAGTGATTACCTCTGGTGGCAGATGCTATAGGGACAGCAAAGTGTGGAGAACCGTGCAGTGTACTGCATACTGCCTGTCCTTCATCCTGTTAGATTTGACCAAAGATTCTCAACCTGTGGCCCATGGACTGGATGCGGCCCACAGCCCCTCCACCACACCAGGAAGTGCCATGTGGTGGAGGAAGGGCAAAACAGTCGCCTGGGTCTGGCCCCCGAAGCTGTCTGAGGGAGTGTGACCCAGCCCCCAGTTTAAAAAGGTTTAGAACTCTTGGATTAGACTAACCTGTTTCCCTCAGGTGGAGTAGAGCAGTGGTGGCGAACCTTTTAGAGACCAAGTGCCCAAATACTTGGGCTGGATGAATTGGCATCGGGGGCCACATCCGGCCCCTGGGCCTTAGTGACCAGCTCCCTGAACCACATGATCGGCCCACGGCCCAAAACATTTGGGCACTCCTGCTCTAGGTTATGCCAGAGGATGAAAAAGAAAAGGCTGCTGTTGAAGTTGTCTAAGTGGCATATCCCAAAGCTAGGAGAATAAGCTTCAAAATTTGTATTGGCAAAATTTCCATCCCTAAAATTTCAGGTTCAAAGCTTGAGACCTCAAGAACAGGACCGCAAAACTGGTCTAAAACCTGAGACCTGGCAACATTAGAGGGATGTTTTCCCTTATAAGCCATGGTGTTTAATGCTGAGAGAGACTGTTTTTCCCTTCATTCTTTGTAAAGAAGGCATCTGATCATGAGAAACAGCCTCTGGAGTCTGAACTGGTACAGTCCAGACACAGTACTTGGAGAGAGAGAGAAAGTCCTGCCGTGCCCTGCAGATGATCTCCAAGGCATTTTAAACCAAAACGTTGCCTTGAGGTTGTAAAGCAGGAGTTCTTAACCTTTTAAAGCCAGGGGCTGGGTCACGTTCCCTCAGACAGCTTCGGGGGCCAGATGGCCATTTTGTCCTTCCTCCACCACATGACACTTCCGGGTGTGGTGGAGGCGGTGAGGGAGCCACATGAAATGGTGCCGCAGGCTGCATCCAGTCTACAGGCCACAGGTTGAGAATCCCTGTTGTAAAGGAACAGATGAATTTTCTCACAACAGTAATATTCTACCAAGTTAGTCTGTTGCAAAGCTTTGAAAATTAACAGTTCTAGACTAATAGTAATTCTGACTTATGGCCACTCTTCCCACAGCTTTCTAGGTATAAGTTAATTAGGAGTAGTTTACCTCTTGCTTTTTTCTGGGAGCATTCTGGGACTGTGTAGCTTGCCCAAGGCTACACAGTGTGGCTCTTCCCATTGGAAGCAAACTGGAAAATCAAACTCCCAACCTCTGGCGCCACTGCCAAATTCCTAACTCAGTGTCTCTCCCAAAATTCACAAAGAACTAGTCATCTAGAGTCAGCCTGAGGGCCAAAATTGCACACCTGGGTCATATAGTAAGGGAGGATACCATTTATTTATTTATTAACTGACTGACTTGTTGACTGATTGACTGGACTGAAAGTCATATTCAAAGGCAATTTGTCTGGTCTTACATTCATTGAACATATCCAGATAATAACTGGGTGGTGTCATGCCTTTTTCACCCTTAGCCTCTGATTCTCCTGATTCTCCTGACTATGGATTGCAAAAAATCGAAAGAAATTATGCTTACCAGGCAGTGATGGGATGTAACAGGTTTGCACCAGCTCGCCAGAACCAGTAGTAACTTTCCCCAGTGTCCCGGAGAACCGGCAGCAGCTTTTGGGGGGAACCACCTTCAGGGTTTACCTTTTCACTGGTTCCCCCACTGTGCATGCATGCCTACAGTGCTTGGCGCGTATGCACGGTCTCCTTGCTGTCTTCCCAAGCGGGGAGGAGGAAGAGAAGCTGCTAGCCTGAAGCTCCCTATAGCCTGCTCCCCAATAAGCTACACCTGTGCTGTTCCAATTGCTGTTCCAATTGGAGAACCCTTAAGGAGGTACAGCTGTTTTACATTTACATTAAGACATATTATCCTAGAGAACCAGTGATGGGATGTCACCGGTTCTAGACGGATCTCTGGAACCGGTAAGACCAATCCCGGAGGGTTCTCCGTGAGGGGAGTCCACTTTTGGGGCGTCCGGTTCCGGACGCCTGACCGAAAGAAAAAAAAAATTAAAATCGGAGCGAAAATGGCTCCAATTGACTGCGCATGCGCAGAAACTCAATCTGACGCATTGCACATGCGTCAGATTGAGTTTCTGCGCATGCGCAGTCAATTGGAGCCATTTTGCTCCGATTTTTAAAACATTTAGAACTTTCAGGGCAGCGGCGGCGGCAGCAGCCCTCTGAGGGGGGCGCCTCCCCGCGGCACGTTGAGGGCTGCCTCGGCCGTCCGCTGCTGACAAGCCCCATGCCCTGGGGACGCCCGGCGGGGTACACCGCTGCCGCCGCCTCCGCCGGGCGCCTGTGGGCCGGGTGCCTGCACCCGGCGTCCACAGCTGCCGCCCGCCGCCGCCGGAGCTGCCACTGCCTGAATCCCTGTGGACTCCTTCTTGGGTCGGTCCCTTTTGAGCTCGGCTGCCGCGCGCTGCGGAGGAGGAAGCTGTAGGCGGCGGCGGTGCGGCATGGGGACGGCCCAGGGAGGCGCGGCAGCCGCAGCTGCCCGTCGCCCCTCGCCATGGCCGGAGCCGGGCTAAAAAGGTACCGGCCCAAGGAGGACGCCACAGGGGTGCAGGCAGCTCCGGCGGCGGCGGCGGCTGTGGACAGCAATCGGGGTGCCGGGTCCCAAGAAAGATAAGCGAGGGGTTTTTATTTGGGGTGGGTGGGTAATTTATTTGTGTTTTGGGTGGGTGGTTGTTTTTATTTTATTTATTTATTTGTGTCTGGGTGGGTGGGCTGAGAGGGAGGGGTGTGTGTGTATGTTTATTTTTATTTTTTATTTATTTTTATTTTGGCCCCGCCCACAACGTCATGACGTCATGACGTCGGCCGTGACGTCATGACGTCATGCCATTGGCCACGCCCATGACGTCCGTGACGTCATGGCGTGGTAGATTTTTTGTCATCCCATCACTGTAGAGAACTGGTTAGGCAAAGACTTAGTACCTAACTTCTTTAACTGTTGAAAAGTGCCAAAATGAAGCCATCTTGTGGTGAGTTCATTCTGTAGTTCCTTCCATCTGACCTAGTGTGAGAAAGATTAGCCAGAATAAGCTTTAAGCTCTAGTTTAAAAGCTCTGGTTGGTTTGTGTTTGGGGTGGGTGGGTGGGTGTATTTTAATGTATTTTTTATTTTATTTATTTATTTAATTACAGGTTTGTGTTGTGGATGGGTGGGTGGGTTCAGGTGTGTGTGTGTGCTTCTTTTTTTATTTTTTTATTATTATTATTTTCTTTGGCCCTGCCCACAACATCATGACATTGGCTCCACCCATGATGTCATGACATCATGATGTTGGCTCCGCCCACACTGTGATGACATCATGGTGGGGTAGTAAAAATTTTGACATCCCACCACTGTTACCAGGTGACTGAAAGCTAGCAAGATGCCTTTTGAAATTAGGTCATGGACTGTAGATTGCCTCCTTGAGCCATATATCAGCATAATGTGAACAAACTTTAGAGATTGTGGGATAGGGCTGAGGACTCCCATCAAACCATTTTTCAAGATACGTACCTCATGTCCTTTTACAGTTTTGTTTTCAGGGATTTGTGTGTTGATGCTCTGTTTGCTCATTGGGTTACCTAAACCAAGAACAGGGGAGCTCTCAAAGACTTACCATGGATCGATCTCAGGTCTATTGCAGGGAGAGGGGTTGTAATTTTGCAGCAGACAGTCTTGTTTTTAATTATTGCAATGGAGTGGGGTGGGGTGCAGGGTGAGCAACAGCTGAATTGCTACAGTCCTCCTTGTTTTGTCTTTGGAAAGAGGAACAAAATTGCATGTCTCCGCTTACCCAGAATTTCTCTCACTGCTTAGTCATGACCAAAGAGAAGAACCTTTGATTACGGTTTATCAAAGCACAAACTCTCTCTTGAAGGTAAATGCCCTGTCTCCCAGAATTCAAAGAAAATGCCTTTAGGATCATTGATAAGAGGTCCTTGATAGTTCAACATCTTCCTCTGTCACCTTTCAGAATATTAGAGAGGAGGAGCAGGAGGAAAATCTGTGTTTTCTTCTAAACACTTGCTGAAATCTGATGTTTGCTATAGCAAGTTGCAACTAGAGTCGACTCATTGAATAATTGGGGATTTGGTGAGTCAATGCCTCCATAAGTTAATTTGATTCAGAGAAGACTATTCTAGTTGCAATCTATTACTCTAAGTAATTGGATTTTAAATATTTTGATACTAAAAACTAGATGGTAGATTAAGGCTACAGGGAGGTGTGTATATGGGGGTGGGTGGGGAAATATTCACTCCATACCAACCACAATTCTGTTCTCTTTCCAGAATGTCGACTTCTAGGAAGTCTGAGTACCTGCAACCCTGGATAAATGACAGAGATGGGTAACTCCCTACAGCCTTAGGCAACACAATCAGTGTTGAAAGATTGTGGAATTTCTAGTTGAGCAACATATGGAAGGCTGGGCTAAATGAACAATATAAAAGAAAAAAGTTCTCCAGGCTTCAATAAAGTACAGTATAGGAGCAGTGGGAAGGATAAAGCCATGTGATGTACAATATCAAAATGATCTTCCTTGTTGGTTGTGTTTTGATTCCTCTCAAACCTAAGAGAGGGTTGAAGAGAGGCATCACTGAGCCTATTTGGGCTGGTATATTTTGACTAGAGAGAGAAAAAAATCCTCAAGACAAATGAAAGAAGGGATGGTGCCTAAGAGTACATACCTTTTGCTCAAAGTTACATCTACAGCCTTTGTTCCTACATATCAAAAAGGGGTTTTAAGTTGAGGGGCTGACAGGCGAGGGAATTCCCAACTGTTCCGTTCTTTATTCCATGCTCTGCACTGGCAAAGGTCTGTGCTTTCCCATTAACTACGCACTACAGCATCAAAAAACTGGCTCCTTACCAGCTAAGGAGAATGGGATCCTGACAGAGAGTTTCTGTAATTATGAGTGGCGTGCAAAATGAATACAGAGAGATCGTGCTTTGTGTGAATAAACATGGGAAGAACCCTTTGTTTGCTCCGTGTAAACAGTACAACTCATTTATTCAGTGCATGCATACAGTGATACAGGAAGTTGCCTTAATCTGAATAGACAAATAGACTTTTAGTGTCTCTAATCCAATACTGTCAGCTCAGACTGGAAGTGGCATTCCAGGGCTTTAGGCAATTACCTTTCTCAGCCCTAGCTGGAGATGACACGGAGTGATCCTGGGACCTTTTGCATTCATCAATGGGCATATTCCTGTATGCCTAGACCAGGGGTGCCCAGACCTTTTGGGCTGTGGGACGGTCACGTGGTTCCTCCCACCAGAAGTGGAAGTAAAACATGCCTTGCAGTCTGTTTTGCAACAGGATGAGATAGATTTTAGGATGCCATTTTCTCTTTTTAAACCAGGGCCAGATCAGGCTCCTGATGCGAATTCATCTGGCCCATGACGTCCTCATTGCTCCTGGAAGCAGAGGTTAAATGCACACATATGGGCATGTTTTACTTCTATTTCCAGGAGTGACAAGGGCAGCGAGGATGGATGAATTGGCATTGGGGGCCAGATATGGTCCATGGGACGTAATTTGGGCACCCCTGGCCTAGACAACCTTTCTTCCCAGGAGCTAAAAACCCTAAACCAAACATTCATGGTCTCGGCAGCCCTGCATGGTACTTTAGATTGAGAAATGGTGATTGTCCTAAAAGTTATGACCCAGCTGATGTTGAACTTGCATGTTGTCACCCTTAGTCTCCGAATCCCATGGGAGCATTAGATAACATTGTCTGCTGATCAATTCCGGGCAAGAAAAAGGCAGCAAGTAGCTTTAAAACTAATCCTCACCTTCTTTTATGTAAATAACTTTTCAATTTTAATTTTGCTTTTGGTTCTTTCTTTGTCTTGTTCTTCACTTACAATTTCATTCTATCCTTAATTTAAAAAGAAAACCCCTTTGTACCACTTTTTCCATAGACAGAATCAAGCTCTCTTGCCTGTAGAAATAAAAACCAGAAAACACATTTACCCTTAAAGTTGAACAACAGCATCATCCCCTTATATTATTTTTATAGAAGCCAAACAGCCAGCCCTCTGCGTTCTCGAGATGTCCTTCGTGCAAATGACAAATTCAATGTCACAGAAGGTGGGAAGTGGGGGGCAGGGACTGCCTCATTTGTATGTACAGCAATCCTTCGTTGAAATGCTTAATTCAAATTCCTGCCTTCATGCAGTTCAATTATTGTTGGAGATGTATTAGTCAAGTATAAATGATAACTCATCCTCTTTTAAAGTGCTGTCTGTCAAATTGTGCTTATGTTCCTAATCAAGCTCACTTTAAAATAGGGAGAAGGGAGAGCGCTGACAGGGGAAAAGCTGGCATGATAAAATAAAACAACTGCAGCGTATAAACAATCTACACAGTTGCAAGTTTAAAAAAATGAAGCTGAGCATGTTATTCTCCCTACCATCACCATAGACTGACTTAATAAGTTCAACACCTATTTGCTTCCTTTGTCCGCATGTATTCATGGCAGAAGAATAGGGCTGGCCCTACCATTATGGAGAGTGAGTTGACTGCCCAGGCAGGAAGAATTGGATGTCCTATGAAGGCATCAGTTTAAGGGACTGCAGTGGCTTAGTGGTTAAGATGCTGAACTTGATGACAGGAGGGACGGCAGGTCAATGGTTCAAGCCCTGAGTACTGCACGATGGAGTGAGCTCTTGTCTCTCTCCCAGCTCCTGCCAACCTAGCAGTTTGAAAGCAAGAAATTGCAAGTAGATAAATAGGGACCACTTTGGTGAGAAGGTAGACATCATTCCGTGCTTTCCGGTATCTATTCATGCCTGCCAGATGACCATAGAAATGTCTGCAGACACAGACAGCTATGACTCTTTGGCTGTAAATGGAGATGAGCACTGGACACTGGAGTCGGATATAACTGGCTTTCAAGCAAGGGCGACGTTTACCTAAAGGCATCAACAGATTATTTATATCTTGGTGAATCATTTTTATTGCGAGGGGTTGGGAGAGATCCTTATAGACTTTTATTGAATAACTAGCCTTGCTTTGGCTACTGTGTACCTCAACTTCATAGGAAAGGAGGAGCCATCTTGCCTGCCTCAAGCAGCACCGTCTCTGCAGTTGTCCTTGAAGAAAAAACATTCAAAGCATGATCTTCCTAATTTAACAAGTTTTTTAAAATTACTATGCTAGGGATTCAAGGAAGGATGTTGCTTTAATTAAACATTTTCATATCTTATGGAGAGGATATCTACTGTAGAGGAGAGGATGCAGTTTTAAGTTAATTTCCGATGCTTGGTGCTGCTCCTTAAGATGATTGCCACTAAGCACTAACTTTCCAGAAGTAAAATGAATATTAATTACAATTAGAGTTTCACAAACACAGCAGGATGGGAGGGGGAGCTACTGAAGTGCAATTATACAGTAGGTTTAAAAAATATGATTGCATGAAGGTGCTGTAGTGCTTAACTCTTTCTAAAAAGATGCAGTTCTGTTAATTGATGCATTTTAGCAACTGCAGTGAATGCAGCTGTTACAGGATTAAGTTTTTCTTTTGTGTCAAGGTCATACTTTGAACTGCCAAAATGAAGCCACGTTCTTGGCTTTGTCGTTGGCCAACCCTAAATCCTTTTTGGTACATGTTTCCGGCAGTAATCGACAGACCAACCAGATTCTGTGTGTCTTCACATTCACACAGCCAGTGTGTTGTTGTCTGCCAGCAGCGCCCACTTGAGGATGTTGGTCTTACATTTAGGCACTCCAACCCTCAGCCTAGTCAGGGTCCTCCAGGTAACATCAGGGAGGTTGGAGTTCCTCAGTCATTGTTGGGATTAATGGTCATGTAATTACAGAAGACAGACCTTTATTGAAACCTAATTTAAAACATTAACCACAGTGGTGGGCAGCAACAGGTTCACACACACACACCCAGGAAGGTGGTAGCAAAATTGGGTGGCCTCTGGGCAGGGTGGTGGTGAAATTGGGTGGCCTTTGGGCAGGGGGGAAAAGCAAAATTGGGTGGCCACATCCACCTCCCTACCCTGCCCCATCAGGTTTTGTCCCTACAAGTGGTTCAAGATCTCCCTTGCTCAAAAGCCAGTAATATCCAACTCTAGGGTGCAGTGCTCATCTCCATTTACAGCCAAAGAGCCAGTGCTGCCTGTGTTTGCAGATGTATGCATGGCAACATGGCTGGCATGACTAGATCACCCACAACGTAGGCTCTGCCCACAACGTAGGCTCCGCCCATGATGTAGGCTCCACCCATGATGTAGGCTCCACCCACTGTGTGGCAGCAAAAATTTTTTGCTGTCCACCACTGATTTACCACCATATGAAGGAAGAGCAGAGGGCTTAAAGTTACCTATCAATGTTTAGCACATGGACAATAGACTCAGTAGATACACCAGTTACAGTTTTCCCCATTATATAAGAAGTATGGTACTCACTCTACTTAAACTGAAGGAATATTTTGTGTATTTTTAGTATCAATTAGCATCTACTTATTTAATGGTAATCATTGATCTCTTTTGTCCTCTTTTCTCGGTGATTTTTTTCTCTTCTTTCTTGGTCATGTAAAAATGGCCAATCTAAACAAAGGTTGGAATGTGTTTGTTTAAAAAAAATAAGCAAAGTCTCGTTTTGTCCAACATCCTATTTCCACTTTTTCTTCTTTCATGTCTAGGCCAGATGTGAAACTGTCAAAATGAAGGCACTCTTTGGTGAGGTCATTGTACATTTCTTTTCGCCTGACTTAGTGTGAGAAAGATAAGCCGGCAACACCAGGGTATTACCAGGGCATTGCCAGGGTATGCCCAATTGTGGTTCAAGAATACCACAATCTTCGAGGAGACTCTTTCTGAGTACTGTACTCCCTATTTCCACTGATGGTTCACCACAGGAAAGGACTTAGGGATATGAGATATCTACACTGTCTTTTCCTATCACACTAATTTAGGATGTGGTTCTACCTCTTCCTTCCAACTCTTTGATTCTCAGGTATTGGTAACAAAGAGGAACTAGGTAACTTGAACAAGAGCAGCTAAAAAAATAGAAAGCCTTGCCTGGCTAGATTCTTTCTGTATTGAATAACTTTGCCTTCTGTCTGGGTGGTTGACCCTGGGAGCTAGTCTAGATAAACATGGGATTCTTTCCTCATCAAATACTTTGCTGCATAAGCTTGGTTGATTGCCTTGGGCAGTCGGCACCCACCACCTCTTTTCCTTGCCCCATTGACTTGGTGAAGTGGAGCAGAGAATTGCCCCTTCTTCATGCATGATGGATCAGAATGGCAGTCTGCTCTTCCACCCGCTATCAATAATCTCCAGAGTGTGCAAGGAGTCCATGATGTCCTTTTAGATTTGCTTTAAAACTGTGAGAATGTGCCCTATCTAAAATGGAATATGCTAGGCATCCCAATTAAACTAGCAGAAGGGGAACTGCAGGTACTGGATTGGGGAGGAGGGAGTGAAAATTACAGACCTTAGTTGGGTGGATGGGTGTCTTCCTGAAGCAGTGGGTGCAATTTTCTTCATAAGTTCCCAAACTATGCATGCCCAGTGAGTCTGACATTTTTATAGGGAGGGAAAAGACTCTGTCCACTCATTTTCTATCTAGCATATTTATATTATAAATATAATATATAGTTTATGTCCATGATGGCGAACCTTGGCACTCCAGATGTTCTTGGACTTCAATTCCCAGGACCCCAAGCCCCCATGAATCCACATGAATGGGTTTCCTGTGATTCATCCAGCCCACACCACCCTGATCGCTCCTGGAAGCAGAAGTAAAATGCGCCCGTACAGACACATCTATAGGCACTGCAGACAGTGCTGGCTCTTTTGCTGTAAACGGAAATGAGCATCACTGCTAAAGTCAGATGTGACTGGCTTTCATGTATGGGAGACCTTTACCTTTACTACAGCGTATTATAAATACTGGGGGGGGGGGGAATCTTTGTATCTCCCCTTTCTGGTTCAAATGGCACCTCAAGTTTATTGATAGATATGCAATTTATCAGTGAAATAAAACCTGTTGTCGCCATGAATGCTGCATGTTTGGAATTTGAAACATCATGGGGGAGGGGCTTCCTAAGTGTTGATGTACTGCAATTCCCATAATCCCCTATCATTGGCTATTCTGACAAAAGAGTGATGGGAATTGGAGTCCAATCAGCAAGAGATACACTTTACTCTTTAATGCCCCACATTATGATAGCCATGTGTTTAAATAGCACATTAAAAATTAATTAGATCTCTTTCTTACAAAACAAAGAAGCAAATAACTGTGATATGGATGAAGACTGAGAGGAGAGTCTTCTATGTCTATTTTCTTGCCTAAAAGCCCCTCCACTTCCCCAGCGGTTCAGTACCATGATTAGAGGCAACCGATTGCTCTAAGGGGGAGGGAATGGTTGGCATGAGAACAGAAAAAGGGAACGATTCACCCACCCCTCCATTTCTCCTGTCTGAAATCACCTACCTGAGTTGTCTTTGCCTCCCCCCCCCCTTCTGCATGCTGAAGAAAAGGTGTGCTCAATTTAAGCATCCAGTGTAAATACTCTGTTTATGTATAATGTGACTTTTGATTCCAAGGTTGCAAGTGTCAATTTATTCAGTGAGAGATGTGCTACGGTATGGATTCAACATTCATTTTAGGGCAGCAATCCTAAGAGTATTTACATGGAAGGCGGTCTCACTGAAGAAACTCTGATTTAAATGCCAAGTGCTGCAGCTGATATAATCATAGTTCGTTTGTGAGGCTTCTAAGTGGAATTTTATATATTTTTCTTCTTTAGATTCCAGAAGAGCCACTTTGGATTGAATAATTGAATTGTTTCCTTGGCCCCTGCCATCCACAGAAGGGCTGTCATCCAACTACGTGAGTTGGTTCTCTCACTCTAAATGGCCTACACTATCAATGCCAGATGATCATGGTTGATACACTGATGATGTTCACTTTTTGAAAGCAATCAGCAGATTTTATATATATCAAATGACCTATGTATTTAAATACCCAATACAGTATATGTGATCTTCTAATACAGGGGTGCCTAAATATTTTGGGCCATGGGCCAGTTAATGTGGTTCAGCTTGCCAGTCACATGGTTCCTCCCACCGGAAGTGGAAATAAAACATGCCTTGCAGTCTGTTTTGCAACAGGATGAGATAGATTTTAAGCTACCATTTTAGCTGCTTAAACCAGGGGTGCCCAAACTATGGCCTGCAAGCTGGATCCGGCCCATGATGCCACTTCATCTGGCCCACACCACCTTCATTGCTCCCAGAAGTGGAAGTAAAACACGCCTTGCAATCTGTTTTGCAACAGGATGAGATAGATTTCAAGCTACCATTTTCTCTGCTTAAACCAGGGGTGCCCAAACTACGGCCTACAGGCTAGATCCGGCCTGTGATGCCACTTCATCTGGCCCACATCACCTTCATTGCTCCCAGAAGTGAAAGTAAAATGCACCCCTACAGGTGCATTTTACTTCCGCTTCCGGGAGCGACAAGGTGGCGTGAGCCAGATGAATTGGCATTGTGGGCCAGATCCAGCTCATGGGATCTGTTCTAATGTGAACGTGAAAGCATGCTAAAAGTATAATATGTAAAGCAGTCCTTCGGCTAAGGTGACTTGGAAGTTGTTTGTAGATTGCAAAGCAAGAACCCACCATGAATGTTACAATGGAAGTAAAGAAGCTTGTGGCCTCCCATGAAATTGCTCAAATATGGCCTAAAGAAAATATTCAGTTAGCTATACATCATGGATACTAAGCAAAAAAGGAATGCATGTGAAGGAGACAGTGTCCTCATTGCTGAATAATAGGTGCCTTTCCTTTGAGTGAATGTGGTGGATTAGTGATTAAGACGCTGAACTTGATGACTGGAGGGTTGACAGGTCAGTATTTTGAGAGCCGAGTGCTGCACAACAGAGTGAACTCCTGTCTCTGTTCCAGCTCCTTCCAACCTTGCAATTCGAAAGCAAGAAATTGCAAGTAGATAAATAGGTACCACTTCAGTGGGAAGGTAAACAGCATTCAGTGCACTTTGTCTAGTCATGCCTATCACATGTCCATGGGAACGTCTGCAGATGTAGACAGAGCTGGCTCTTTGGCTATAAACAGAGATGAGCACTGAACCCTAGAGTCAGAGGTGACTGGCTTTCGAGCAAAGGCGACCTTTACCCTTCCTTTTAGAGAAGTCCTCTGTAGCTCAATAGGTTGGAATGTCTGCTTGAAAAGCCAACAGTTGGGAGTTCAGTTCCCCATTCTGTCTCCTGGGAGAGGGAACAGCTGAGGTCACCTGGAATACTTGTGGCTGATAGGGCCACATACTTTGCCACCTGCATGATCTTGGTCAAGCTGTGCACTCCTAGAAAACCCCAGAAAGATCACCATAACAGCGTGAATTACAAAACCACAGCGTAAATCTGAATACAGAATGTGACTATACCGCTACATACACATTTGCAGACTCTTGGCTTGTTTCCTAGGAAAGAGAACAAAATTAGCACTTAGAAAATGTTTGTTTGGAGCCACAAAAAGTGAATTTTCCAAAGTCTAGGCCTAACTGTTGAGTGAGGAATTGTTTTAATAATTCCCACTAGCCTAGAGTGGTCTCTGTATAAAATGCCATCTTTTCCATCTTTTTTTCTCCATTGGAGCTGGAGAAATGGCATCTAAGATAGGTGCATCAAGAGTTGTTCTGGAGAAAGAAAACCAATGAGATTTTATTTTATTTATTTATTTATTTTTTTCGATTTGTATCCCGCTCTCCTTGGTAGCAACCGACTCAGAGCGGCTCACAAAGTCCCCTAATATCACTATTTAAGTGCAAACAAAAGTACAATAGCATACAATATAACAAAATGGTAAAGTACAGTAAATATCATATAGTAGGTCAGTACACATTACACATCAATACACATTATAGTACAATCAAAATACCACGGCATGTAGTGCAACAGAGCAATAAGGTTCAATAAATATCATACAGTAGAACAACAGACATCAAAAATGTCCACCTGCGACTACAGTCCAATTCCTCTATCCGGCCAAAGGATGTTGGTCGGGAGTCCCAGCTGCGTCTCCCCTCCCCGGCTACTGGGCGAGAGAAGGAATCCATTGGGAGGGGGCAGGTCTCATAGCCACCAGCTCAGCTGCGTCTCCTCTCCCCAGGCGAGAGAAGGAGAGAAGGAATCTGTTAAGGTGGCAGGGCCGGGAGGGAGCAAGGTGCAGTGGCAGCGGTGTCCTCAAGCCTCCCGTGACCATGGGAGGCTCCTTTATCCTCCTGGAGGGCACAAATTTGCCAAGAAGGAATTAGAATAAGATGGAAAATGGGGCAGACAAAGTTTGTTGGACTTTGCAATTGAAGGAGCCCTACTTGACTCTGCCTTATTAGCCTTAATATTTCCAAAATTCTGTGTTAGTGAAATAATGAAAGAGTGGAGTGTGTGAGTATGATTATCATATTTGCTGGAGAACATTACAGGTCTTCACATCTGTTGCTAGGTTGCCCTTAGTTGAATGATTACCTATTTAGAACTCTGCAGGTACAGTTAGTGCTCCCTGAAGACATAGATTGCATCACAGACTACTGTGAGTGCCAGAATAAATAACTACACACTATGCAGTAAGAAATTTAGGCTGAAGATTGGGTTTTAAATGAATATAGGTATGAAGTTTTTCATTAGCCTATTCAGAAAATGTGGTACAGAGTGAAGAGCCCCATAGTATAAGCCTGTTAGGATCTAGAAATCTGTCTTTTCCATCATGCTATGCAGTTATGAGTTTTATTTCCCTAACTAGACAATGGGTATTTGCAACAGAATTGGAAAGTAATGGGGCTCCATGAAGGGGAGATGGAGTGTCCTTGGCTGATTCTTCAAACTTGGGACCAGGAATTACTTGTTTCCCCCTTCTGTTACAAGAAGGGAATCTCCACCCAAATACCTCGTTCATGGAGAATAATTGCAATCCCCAATCCCCATCATGAATGGGGTTCAATGGGTTACCCACACCTGTCAATGTAGGGTAGACAGATGCTGAGCCAGTCACGTGTGCAGTCCTGGACATCTAAGGGCATTGCAGTCTCCACCCAAATAGGCACCTTTCCAAATTATACCTGCACTCTGTTTATGGTATATTGCAACAACATTAGTTAATAATAATAATAATAATAATAATAATAATAATAATAATAATAATAATAATAATAATAATAATAATAATAATAATAATAATAATTTCATGTCAAAAATTATTCTGGGTTGAAAGGATTTTTGCTGGAGAAACTCTGCTCAAGGGCTGCCCAAATGAGGCTCCTTTCATGTCCCCAAGTTCTTTTCCCACCAAAGTGGTCCCTGTTGATCTACTTGCAATTTCTTGCTTTAAACTTCTAGGTTGGCAGAAGTCGATAGGTTATGGGAAATGCTTCCTGCCTTTAGGAAAGGAGACAATATTTGGTCAGGGTCGGTCTATTACTAATAATATTTTGGATGATTTATAATAATACTGCAAAGGTTTGTGATTCCCAGCTGGATATTAATTGATTATCTTCCTATTCTTCTCCTATCCTAAAAATGTAAATGAGACTTTTGAATCAAAGAAAGATGGAGCAATGGAACAAGTACTGGACTTTGAAAATATTAAAAGTCCAATTATGATTCTAGATTCTAATTCTTGGTCAGAACCCTATGCTCAGAGGCACTCTTGTTTCTAACCTGTAGGTGTTAGCCTGCATTTTGCATTGGACTCCAATTAGGGAGTATCGGATGTCGGACGCCTGAATCTTTTCCACTCATGTCATGAATGGCTATAATGGGGAACCCCTAATTCTGTGGTACCAAAAATGCACAGTACAGAGAACATGCACCCATTGCCTCAAAAGTATCATGTCTCATTGCAAATCTTTTTCTTCAAGCCTCTGCTGGTTCAGACTTGACTACATTATTAATCCAGTTAAGGGAAAGCCTCCCTCATTAATGCCGTGTCTAATCAGTCACAGACCTGCCTGGGAGAATTCTGGCTGCTTCCCTTTGCACTCCACTTCACCTTGGCCTAAAGACAGGGCAGATCATGTTAGATCTGTAGTGCTGGCAAACAAGGTGTGAAATCAATTGTAAGCACATTAGATAAACCAAAGATGGTTTTAAAAAATTACTTTTATAAAGCATACCTTGGGATATATGGAGAGAAACAGTGTGAAAAGCAAGAGTGAGAAACTGTAATAAAAGTATACATTTCAGGGCTGACTTGGAGATTGTATTTGTGACCACATGCCTGTGCTAGATAAATTTTAAATATTCTACACATGAACAGGAAGGGGTGTGTGTGTTTCTCTTTCTATACCTAAACAATCCAAAAGCATGACATTCTAGATTTCAAAATTTCCTCTCTTTCATCTCACCATCTCTTCCAATTCCCCTTTCACCATTGGTCATACTTGCCCAGGCTATTAGGAGTTGTGCTCTAATATCATCTGGAGAGTCACACATTTCCTAACCTCATCTAGAGGCTCATGAATGCTGCTCAGGGTCATGCATTAGGAGAGAAACCTTCCAACAATGTCTTCTATCTCCTTTAGCCAACTGTCTTTGTTATTTCCTTTTTCAGCAATAGGACTGCAGATGCTCCAAAGCAGTTTGATGGGTAGCCTCACAGCAAGACGCTTCTTGATTTAAGAGGAGCAGTTGGCAAAATATCGTACAGCAAAGGTTCTGCTGGATCTTTCATGGTACAGTAATACCTCGGATAACGCTAAGACTTGGTTCCACAAGTCTTGGTGTTATCCGATTTTTAGTGTTATCTGATGCATGTTAAAATCCTATGGGATGGATCAGATAACGTTAAAGCTCCATAGAGATACATTGTAACCGCACAGGCTTTAGCGGTTGTTATCAGATCCATCCCATAGGACCTTAACGTTATTCGATCCAGTTCTCCTCCCCAGATTACTTAATGTTATGCGATTTTAGCGTTATCTGAGGTAAACGTTATCCGAGGTATTACTGTACACTAGTACCCCGGATAACGTTATGACTTGGTTCCACAAGTCTCATCGTTATCCGGTTTTTAACATTGTGCGATCCTGGAGGCTGCAGCAAGCCAGAACGTCGAGATTTGAATCCTGACATTTTGGCTTGCTGCAGCCTCCAGGGAGGTGGGGGAACTTTGGAAACAGCTTGGATCGGGTCTCCCCACCTCCCTGGACTTGGCGGGGGGGTCAGAGACCCCAAAATTGGTTTTTTAAAAAGGTCCATTTTTTAACCAATTTTGGGGTCTCTGACCCCCCTGCCGGGTCCAGGGAGGTGGGGAGACCCGATCCAAGCTGTTTCTGGGCTTCCCCGACATCCTCAGCCTGTGCAGCAAGCCAAAATGTCAGGGTTCGAATCCCAACATTCTGGCTTGCTGCAGCCTCAAAGAGGGTGGGGGAACTTCAAAATTAGCGCGCATCGGGTCTCCTGACCTCCCTAGAGCCGATGTGCGCTATTTTTGAAGTTGCCCCATCCTCTTTGACGCTGCAGCAAGCCAGAATGTCAGGATTTGAACCCTGACATTTTGGCTTGCTGCACTGGCTGAGGACGTCGGGGAAGCCCAGAAACAGCTTGGATCGGGTCCCCTGCCTGCTCCAGAGAGATCAGAGGACCCGATCTACAGCTGCAGGGTGGCTGGGGAAGCTGACGGGGACTCCCTGTCGGCTTTCCTAGCCACCCGCCCTTGCCTCCGCAGCTGTGGGGTGGCTGGGGAAGCCGACGGGGGAGCCCCCCGTCAGCTTTCCAGCCTCCCCACCCCTGCCTCCGTAGCTGCAGGGTGGCTGGGAAGCGGAACGGAAAACCCCGTTCAGCTTTCCAGCCACCCTGCTGCTAAGAATGACTGTATCGGATAACGTTAAAAATCGCGTTATTTAATACAAGATTTTTCCGAAAATCTTGTAACGTTATGTGGTTTTCACGCTATATGGTACTCGCGTTATCCGGGGTATTACTGTATTAGGAAGCTATGCAAGTAGTGATTTACCGTGTTGAAGGCAACTCTTTTTTGTTCTAGTCCAGAGTTGTGCTTCTCTCTCCTGATCTCCTAAATTAGAGCTGGTTTATGTGCTCATTTAATCTGCACTATGAGGTCTGACCAGGTTATCCTGCTATGGTAATAGACCATACTGCCAGTGACTCAAGGCTGATCACCAGGCTGTGGTTAACTAACCTGACAACCCTGAGGATTAATGGCTTTGGGTGGCAAAGTCCACAGAGAAGGGCAATGATCCCCAAGTGGATTAAATCCCATTTGAATCCATCTTGATGGAGGGCAACAGCTTCATCGATACTGGTCTGGGGCTAATGAGGACATTTGTGTGCCAAAAGGGCTCAGAAACAGAAACTGACTTATGAAACTTGATCAGTGGTGCGGGTGTCATGCTGCAATGTGGAAGGCAAATAGAAGGTCACTGCATTGTATTGTTTCCAGGACAGTCTTCATGGGTGATTACCATGATGATAGCCAATATTTGGAATCAAGTAGGGCACTTGAAGAAGAAGAATCTGCACTAGCAACCCCAAAACATAGACTTCTGGTTTGTAGTCTGAACTTTCTTCAGTTCCTGGAAGTGAGTGAATGTAGGAGATGTCGATAATATGAAAAATCATGAATTAGCAAAGTCTTGGTCATGAACGTATTTGCAGGTTCTTAGAATTTTCAATTACAGTAAAACCCTGGGTTACAATCACCATGGTTTAAGTTTGCTGCAGTTTACAATGGCAAATCCTATGGAAATGTCATCCTGGTTTACACATTTTTAATGTATTTTTTTTTCCAGTTTACAACAATCAATTCAGGACCATTTTTTTTCAATGCATCCCTATGGATGTTTCGGTTTACAATTTTTGGGGCTACAACAGAGGCTGTTGGAATGGACCTCCATTGTAACCTGAGGTTTTGCTGTATTAGCTTCTTTTTTTACTATCAAGGTGCCTCCATTGTCTCTTGGCTCCCTTTTTGCCTCACCATCACTCTTCTCCTTGTTTTGTTCTGCAGTGAAGTGCAAGGCCAGTGTCTGTACTGATACATTGCCCTGCAGCATTTTCTTTTCAGTTTATGTGTTCTATTTTTTGCACTCAAAGTCCTAGAAAAAATGCACAAGGAAAAGGCCAGGCAGAGCAGGCATGCTCAACAGTGGCTCAGCAATAACCCTCTAAGAGAGCTATGTTCAAGATGCTTAGTCAGGCGTAAAGCCTGAACCTGTAATGGGCCTTTATCCAATCCAACTAATATTTCAGACTCACAGAGTATAGAGCCAAATGGACCGTGTAGTTATACCAGTTTTGAAAAATCAGAGGAAGAAGATTTAAGTTCCTTCCTCTGACTCTGAAATCACCATCTCTATCTATCCTGTTGTTAAGTACAGTACCATCAAGTCACATCCTATATATGGCAATCCTAACAGGGGTTTTGGGGTATGCGAGATAACAGTACTTAATAGTTTTACCAGTGCCACACACCCCAATGCCACCTCCCTTGGCAATCATTCTTTTTAAATAAATCCAAACCATGACATGCAATACACCGAACCAGAAATGTCTTCACTTCAGGTTTAGTAAAGAGTAATGGCATAGCAACAGAAGTCTTGCAAGGAAAATAAGAGGCTGCTTAATAGGAGGTTAGGCTGTTGTCTGTTTAACCCAGGATTATCTACTGCAGCTGCCTGTGGCTCCAGGATCTCATGCACAAACTTTACTGCCTGCCACCCGGCCATTTAATTGGAGGTGCCAGAGGCTGCACTGGAGACTTTCTGCAAAACATAAAGCATGAGTCACCACCGAATAGGGCCATAGTTCACAATCACATTCCTTATTATCTAAGTGCCCACACTAGAGTTTAAGATGATTTAGACCAGGGATCCTCAACTTTTTATAGCCAGGGGCCAGTTCATGGCTCTTCAGATTGTTGAGGGGCTGGATTGGTGGTTCCACCACTGCCACTGCCACCATTCTCCCCCACACACACACACCGGCACTGGGACCACCCCGAGCCACCCACCACCCCACCCCACGCTGCTTCCCTGTTTACCGGCCTAAAGGAGCTGCATGACATGGGTGAAGGAGGGGTCCAAGCTGTTTTTCTCGCCCATGTTTGGCACCTGTCCTGAGATGGAGCACCAGCAGGAACATGCCAAGCGGAGGAGACAATGATTGAGGTGGCAGCAGCAGAGGTGGCAGTGGTGGCAGAAGCAGTGACTGGAGAGAGGGTGTGGGGTGGATGATTTGGTGCTGTAGGCTGGATCTGGCCCACTGACCATAGGTTGAGGATCCCTGCCTTACAACATCTGCTCTGCTATGACACACTGACAGGGACATGCCAAGCCAAGTGGAGGTGACCAGGACTGAGGTGGAGGTGGTGGAAGTGGCAGCTGGAGCAAGGGGGCAGGGCAGATGATTTGGTGCCATGGTCCAGATCTGGCTGAGAATTCCTGACTTAGATGGTAGCTCCCATTTTCCAGTGCTGAAATGACAATGAAACTGCAGTCCAAAACTTGGTCTGGAACACTTTGGTTTTGGAACACATTATTTCTGTTCCAAGTAAGACAAATGTTTGCGAACATTAGCCCTACTAGGAGCATACAATCGAACTTATCCTCAGGTAAACTTTTATAGAAAAGAGTAGCTTTAGCTTCCGTGCTTCGTGAGCTCTTTTCTCCCATGATTAATTAAAGGAGAGTGAGCTTGAGGCTTGTGTGTGTGAATGTATGAAATGCACTGAAGTTTTAAGATTTCCTTAAGGGGAACATAACAAAAATATGGTTCTTCTGAGGTTCTGAATTCCTTAAACATTACACTAGAAGCAATTATCTTAATTTCCTGAAATGGAAAATTGGCAGCTGCCAGTTCTTAGTGATGGCTTTGTACAGAGAGAAGTTGTTGAATCCTTCTAAAGCTTGCTATGACAATAACTCCTTTCTTATTTCTGCTGGGAATTTACTTGTAGTCATGTCATTCAGTACATAAAATCCCAGTGGGCCTGACTATTGTATAAGTCAGGGATTCTCAACCCATGGGCCAGATGTGGCCCACAGCACCATTTCATGTGGGGGCCACCACTGCCTCCATCACACCCAGAAGTGCCATGTGGTGGAGGAAAGGCAAAATGGCCATCAGCCCCCAAAGTTGTCTGAAGGAGTATGACCCAACCACCGGCTTTAAAATGTTGAGAACTCCTGGTATAAGCAATGGAGCATTAGAGCATCATGGTCTGATCCTTGTTACCTGAAATTCTCTGGACAGAACCATCTTCTTTTGTTTAGCTGAGTTCATTGTTCTTCCAACTTTCTTTCTCTCACTGATCTCAGAGTTCTTTGGAAGAAGAATGTAGCATCCAAAAATACTAGAATGAGAGCCATTATGATAGTTGGCTCATCTGTCTCTGTCTCTCTCCCTCCCTCCATCTGTCCACCTTATAACCATTTCCATTGATATAAAACTTTTTAAAATAAACAAGGAAGGATTTACATTTTAAAAGAGCGATAGTGCCATGAAAGTTCTCAAAAGGTTCAAGAACAGATTTGTGATTGATTTTGGTCCATATATAATACTTTAAAATGTTTTGTGCTTGAGTCAATAAGTGTTTTGGATTTCAGATGAAAGAATACAGTGGTGTAAAGCTAGTTGCTAGTCTCATCTAGAGCAGACACCTAAAACCAGCTGCTGAATAATAAGCAGTTACACTTCATCTCACTGATAGAAAGGGTCTGCTTCTGAGGCTAGCTGTCAAATTTAACCACCTGTATTTAAGATTGCTGGAAGAGACTTTGTTCTGAGTATATGTTGTTCAAGGTTATGTTGTCCCTTCTCCTTGGAGGCTCAGTGGGGGATGCAACTCTGACCTCCATCTCAGCAGCCAGATATCCAAATCACTGGGCTATCTAGTCAGCTCTTATATCAAAAAAGTAATTCCAAATAACAATCATCTTTTAAGTGTGGCTGGATGCTGGTTTGTTTGTTTGTTTTTCTTGCTACAACTGACTAACATGACAGGTTGTTTGCAATCTTTTTTCAGAAGTGGCATGGGTTATACCACTGGTGTGCAAACCTTGGCATTCCAGGTGTTCTTTGACTTCAGTTCTCAGAAGCCCAAGTCTCTGCGAATCCATAGACTTGGGCTTCTGTCTGGGAATTGAAGTTCAAGGACAGCTGGTGTGCAAACAAACTTATTTGTAGTTCCAGCACAATCAGATATTAGAAATAATGTAAGGCAGGGGTTACCAACCTTTTTGCACCATGGGCTGGACCACACCCCCTGGACAGCTGAGTGGGCCAGTCACATGGTTCCTCCCGCTATAAACACTGCTGTAGGTGCATTTACAGAAGGGTTTACGGCAAGCACATGTGCGTTTAATGGCTGTCGTAAAAATGTCCACTTCTGTTACCGGTAAGGCAGCAGTGGTCAACATGAAATGGTGCTGTCGGCTTGGGCAGTTGTGGAGCATAGGTTGGCCACCCCTGGTGTAAGCCATCTAAAATTTCAAATGCCACAAGTATTGCTAGTAGTTCTGGATCAGGGTGGGCATTCTTCAGAGATACAGTAAAACACTGGATAACGCTAAAACCTGGTTCCACAAGTCTTGGTGTTATCTGATTTTTAGTGTTATCCGATCCATGTTAGAATCCTATGGGATGGATCGGATAACGTTAAAGCTCCATAGAGATACATTGTAACCACACAGGCTTGAGCGGTTGTTATCCGATCCATCCCATAGGACCTTAACGTTATTTGATCCAATTCTCCTTCTCAGATTAGTTATGCAATTTTAGCGTTATCCAAGGTAAACGTTATCCAAGGTATTACTGTATATAGCATGCTGAGGGCTCCCCTAAATGGTGGTTTTGTCCCCAATCTCCCTGGAGGGCTTAATTGTGTGCCAGTTTTCCCAGGAGTTTTTCAATATAGGCACTCAGAAGTAGTTTATCATTGTCTTTTTGTGGGGCTCCTTGGGTTTGTATACCTTTCCCAAAAATACACAGGCTGAAACATCTTCTGGAAGGCATAGTACAGAATTGAACTCCCAACCTTGGGTTCTGCAACCATATACCTAACTCACTGAGCTATTCAGCCAGCCCCTAAAAGGAGCAAGAGAATTTCTGACCTCCCCCCCAAAAAGATGAGTAATTTTGGACACATACTAGGGTACAATAGATGCTGGGAGTCACATCCTTGTGGTGATATGCAGCTGCATGTTGCCCTGTCCTGTTCTAGATGTAGCATCATTAACCACAACAGATACAGTATTTTCTTGTGTCAAGATTATTTATAATTATTTAATGTTTGCTTTCAACCTCTCCCACAGCTTGCTTGGACCATGGGGAGTAGTAAGAGTAAACCCAAAGATCCCAGTCAAAGAAGACGCAGTCTGGAGTCCACAGAAAATATCCATGGTGGCTGCTCTGCATCTCAAACACCCAATAAGACCACTGTTGTAGATGCCCATCGGACTCCCAATCGTTTATTTGGAACCACAACTCCAGAACCAAAGCTCTTTGGGGGCTCAAATACATCTGACATGGTCACTTCTCCTCAGCGATGTGGGGCTCTGGCTGGTCAGTATAACTCCAGTTGTGTGTGTGTGTGGGGGGGGGAATGCTTTTAATCCTGATTTCTGTTATGTATCTGAAATTGCATTTCCATGTACATCTTAAATCCAGGGTGGACTTTAAGTGGGTTTGTAGATTTTGTTAGACTGCATTTTCCATCATTTCTCAAAAGATGAAACCTTTTGGCTTTTGTGCTGCCCTTCCTACAAGCAGCCACTGATCAGTGGTGGCAAACCTATGCCACACCTGCCAGAGGTGGCACTCGGAGCCCTATCTATGGGCACCTGTGCAGTCACCCCAGCACTGAGTTTGCCCTGCCCCTCTGTCTAGCAGCCCAATGGGAGCACTTTCTCCCTCTCCCAGCACAGAGTTAACCCCATACCTCTGCCCAGCAGCCCAATGGGAGCATTCCCTCCCTCCCCCAGTACAGAGTTCACCCCACCCCTCTGCCCAGCAGCCCAATGGGAGCCTTTCCTTCCCCCCCTGTTTCTGTGTTGACATTTGCAATAAATAAGTGGGTTTTGGGTTGCAGTTTGGGCACTTGGACTGTAAAAGGTTTGCCATCACTGGCCTAGATAGTGCAATAATAGCGCTCACTAAATTCTGCGTGTAGTAAGATTGAACTGTTGATTGAACTTGTCATGTTGCAGGTGGTGTTACAACATTTGTGGCCCTCTATGACTATGAATCACGGACAGAAACAGATCTTTCTTTCAAGAAAGGGGAACGTCTCCAAATTCTCAACAATACGTAAGCATCATTTGCTTGATTGCACCTAGTAGTCTTCTTCTTCCATTGTATTCTAGAAATACACTAGTACCTCGGATAACATTATGTCTTGGTTCTACAAGTCATAACGTTATCCAGTTTTTAACGCTGTGCAATGCATTGATAGTACAACCTTAAAACAAGCCATGTTCCTTTTCTGAAGAGGAACGGGGGGGGGGGGGGATCCAGTTTGCTTGGGGAGGGAATTTGTGTTCCCTCCCCAAGCAAACTGGCTGTCCCAGCATGGGATTGCCCTTTGCTGGCATTGGCGCTGGGGTTGGGGGAAAGAACACATGCACACAGCAGTTCTTTCCCCCAACCCCAGGGCTGATCCCAAGCTAGCAGCGGTGCTGGGGTTGGGGGAAAGAACAGGCTTAGTGGTCCCGGGGGGGTGGGAGGTTCTGAAGAGAGGCTGGGGACACTTTTCCCACCCTCTCTCCAGAACCCCCCCCCCCAAGTTGGCTAAGCCCCTTAGCAATCTAGGCAGGGGGTGGGTTTCTGAATAGAAGCTGGGAAAATTTTTCCCCAGCCTCTGTTCAGAAACCTCTATTCAGAAAGTCCCCTGGACTTTTTCGCTTGCAGCAAAGTCTATGGGTTTCGTAGAATGCATATATTCTGTTTGTGTTTTTCTTCTCGCTTTGTTTTTGATGAATTCTTAGTTAATTATTGGGCACTGAGCTGATAAGATAATTGAAAAATTTAATTTTAGAAGGGAAAAGAACTTGGAGAGCAACAACTAGAATTTTATTGTTTCTCTACAGTAGTTAGGAGTAACTGGTTACATTCCTTGTTGTGTACCAGCCATGTGACTAGGCAAACAACAAGAAGGACTTCATGTCATACAATCATTACACCTGTCAGTTTGCAATCAGTCCCTTCCTCTCCCTTCCTGGTTTCAAAACTTCCCATAAAGATCACAGGATCCTGTCTCAGGGTTATAGATATTCTCTGTATTGCAATACTTTCCAGGCTTACCTGCAAAGTATGCATTGCATAGTTTTCCATTCATGTTTTTCCAGTAACATTTGATAAAACAAGATGTATCGTGTGACAGCACTCTATTCGATGTCTGCAGGTGAGAGACAGTGGTAGGGGAGAGATCAGGTAGCGGCCATATTTTCATCATAATTTATAAACCTTGGTGCCCCAGGTGTTCTTGGACGTCTGTTCCCAGAAGCCCATATCAGATCACCTGCTGATTGAGGCTTCTGGGAACTGAAGTCAAAGAACACCTGAGGCACCAAGGTTGGCCACTCCTGCCTTAGTCTATCAAATCAAAAGCAGTTTAGATTTTGAACAAGGTAAGAGAGTGAGCAAGGTTTGCCAGATCAAGACATTTGCCATATGCCTGAAGAAAAATGGTCAAGCCTTATGAATCAGATAGCCTTCTCAGCACTTTAAACTAATTCTGGAACCATCTCTTCAGTACCTAAGAGGTGGAGGTAAGAATGTGGATACCTGAAAAACATGGAGGTACAGTCAGTCAGTAGCAATGGACAATGCAAATAATGTTTGGGTTGCAACCAGAATACACAAGATTTTTCTAAAGCAACCTCCAAGTTTGGTGAAGTGGCTGGGCCAGATTTCTCAGCTAAGTTTTCACTTTAAATACAAGCATAAAATTTTCCCTTTATTTTATGGTACATTCATGTTAAGCTGGAACACTTCTACAGATCAAAGAAGAAAACGTCTATGAAATCGTTTCTTGGCCGATTCCCTCCTATATTAACACATCTGTTAATGGAACCTAAAAAGGGGGCAGCACAATTAGAGCGGGTACAGAGAAGGGCAACAATGATGATCAGAGGACTGGAAACCAGGCCTCTTCCAACTCTGTTGTTCTGTGAAATGTGTATGCATTTGAAAGTTGCAAAATGTTCACTATTCAACCACCTAGCTTAAACACATGGGATGCTCAGCAAACAGATGTGGTAACCTATAACACATAAATGTTTTTATCCACAGGAGGAGTAAACCTTTGTCAGCAACCTTTAGCACTCAGAAACCATAGCTGTTGTCTAGTTTTAGATGTTAAGAGCCAGTGTTTTTCACATTGTAAAATCACTGTGAAGGAAAACAGGATAAAGACCGTAGAGCACTTAGCACATTAAAAGCACATTGTAAACAATTAATGATATTATTGCCATATGACTGAGCAGATGGAAGTGGACTCTTCATGGCAGATGTTGCGCACTTCCCCCTGCCTCCTTCCTGTAAATATGTTTTCCATTTACTGCTCTGCCATCTAATCTCTGCATCTGCCCTATAGACTGTCCTTCTCTACAGTCTTCTGCCTCCTGATTTAGAGTCACCCACAATAGAGAAATACCATTATGAAAAGCTGTGGGGTAGCAAATATCTATTCCACCACCACCCCTTTTTAAAAAGACAAATGTACCTAATCCGTCTCCCTTCATGTAGCAGATAATGGACACTTTTTATAAGATGTTGAAGAAAGTAATATATGGGAGAGACACTTCTCGTCATATCCTGCTTGTTTCCCAGAGACACTTCTTTGGGAAAATAGTCGACAGCTTTTTAGGTTTTGCAAACAATTAATGATTGCAGTTCTTATGATTCTGGAAATTGTATTTATTTATTTATTTGTTTTTCATATTTCTATGCCGCCCTCTTCGCCAAGGCGACCCAGGGCGGTTTACATATTACAAAAAAGCTACACAATACAACCCAAACCCATCATCCCAGAACTTAAAATTTTCAAGATTTAAATTTTTTTAAAATCAGCCAATTCCCATCATAATTAAAAGATTAAAAACTAGATCCCAGGGATAAAAGATTAAAAGACCAGGGGAGAGAGGGAGCTCAAACTAACCAGCGAGCTTGGGTCATGGTACCACCAGGACCCCATACCTGTCCTCCCAGCCATGTTTTTAAGTTCTTCCTAAAAGACAGCAAGTCCATCTGTAGATGTAGCTCAGTTGGTAGGAGGTTCCATAGGGCTGGAGCGGACACAGAGAAGGCCCTCCTTCTAGTGCCAGAGAGATGTGCCTCTCTGGCCGATGGAACAACTAGAGAGCCTCTCCGGTCCGCTCTGGTGGGACGGACAGATGTTCTTGGGGTGAGGCAATCTCTTAAGTAGTCCTTAAAAGTGTCTTTCTGTGATCTGATCAATACACTGTAACAAAGGGAGAGATGAGGGCAGTGTGGGCCGGATGAATCGCAGTAAACTCGTTCATGTGGATTCACAGGGTGCTTGGGCTTCTGGGAATTGAAGTCCAAGAACACCTGGAGTGCCAAGGTTCGCCATCACAGTCTTGAGCTATTGATCCTTTGATGTATTTTCCATTTTCCCAGTAGCATCTCAAAACTGTACTTGCTTTTAATCTAAGTGCTGTCTCTTTCTCTCTCCTTTTTATATCCTGCTCTTCATGCTTTCATTTAGGAGAAAGGTGGATGTCAGGTGTGTATCTTATAATTGATTGATATGGGCACAAATCATGAAAGCTAACCTAATTACTGATGGCTTATCAGTAGGATAAGAATTAATTGGTGAGACAGAGGCATTCAGTTTAATGCTGGAAAGAAGAGCACATGAAATTTGAAGTCCTTATTATACTAGTTTACATTCATGTAGAATCAACTGTTTTAACTCTGGTTTTAAGCATTTTAACCTTCTATGTTCCAACAGATAGTGTATTCTAGGAATGTTGTTCCCAGTGAATATGGTTCAGATTAAATAATCATGGTATGAGTTAACCCTTAGATGTTGTATGATTACCTTCTCTTTCTCTGAGCTAATGATCTACCCCAGGAGTTCTCAACCTTTTAAAGCCAGGGGCCGGGTCACATTACCTCAGACAGCTTCGGGGGCCAGACAGCCATTTTGCCCTTTCTATACCACATGGCACTTCCTGGTTTGGTGGAGGCGGGGGGGGGCACATGAAATGGTGCCATGGGCCGCATCCAACCCACGGGCTTCAGGTTTAGAATCCCTGCTCTACCTTCTCTGTTTAGAAAGGATATACAGTCAAACCTCACATAAAGAGCATCTCACTTAAAGAGTAACTTGCTTTAAGAGCAGAATTTTCTCTGAATGTTTGACTCGCTTAACAAATAAAACCAACCAAAAACTCACTTAACAAATAAAACCAACCAAAAACTCGCTTAACAAATAAATCGGGGTTCGCAATCCCCCCCCCCCCAATTGGTCATTTACAACGGTGTTTCACTTAAAGAACAAACTCGCTTAAAGAGCAATCCCATGGAACGCATTATGCTCTTTAAGCGAGGTACAGTACAACTGTATCCACATTTATAATAATATTATTGAAGTACCCAGAATCCCCCAGCTTGCATGGTATTCTGGGAGTCAAAGCTGCTTTTCTACTTGACTTATTCTCAACTGGGCTGGCTATGTTCTTATAGTAAAAGGCAGGAGTGTGTGAAAGTGAGTTTCATACAAGTATACTGTATGTTAATTCCTCCATAATTTCATTTGTTTTTTCCTTGTTTATTAATTTCTCATCTTCTGCCATAATCTTGTACATACTTAGCTTGATGCTTAACTCAAGAATCTTGTAATATAAGCAACAGAGCCTGAAAATTATGCATTTTTGCAATGGAAGGGTCTGTTGTTCTCTGGTTGGTTTATTTATTTATTAATTTGCTATTTACTGCTTTCCTGCTGTTGATGTTCTTTCTGTTGATCCAAGTGCTGGCTTACATTCTCTGAATGCTTGCACTGCCTTTGAAGAGGGTGAGAAAATGCCTCAGCAGCAAAGATTTCATATTGAGCAAACCAAATACTTTTTCACATGTGCTGCGATATAGAGATGACCACAAAACCTGTACCTCTGGGAGTCACAATGAATGGAAACTAAGCTAAATAGCTGTTTTCCCCGAGAACCTGCTGATTAGCCCAGTATAAGTATATGCCTTGTAAAAAAAGTAGGTGTTTCTGATTCCTGTTTAGTTTTCTCCTACAGCAGTGGTGGCGAACCTAAAGCACGGGTGCCAGAGATGGCACTCAGAGCTCTCTCTGTGGGCACTCATGCAGTCACCCCAGTACAGTGTTTGCCCCCACCCCCTGCCTAGCAGCCAATGGGAGTGCTTCCTCCTTCCCCCCAGCATAGAGTTCTTCCTGCCCCTATGCTCAGCAGCCCAATGGGAGTGTTTCCTTCCTCCCCTGTTGCTATGTTGGCACTTTGCGATAAATAAGTGGGTTTGGGGTTGCAGTTTAGGCACTCGGTCTCTAAAAGGTTCGCTATCCCTGTCCTACAGTGTTTCTTAGATCCAAGAGAAGCAATTTATGTGACTTATTTTTTTAAGCATACACTACAGAGGTCAGGAAAAGTTTAGAGTTGATGTTTCTGTTGCAATATTAATGTTTTGTAGTAATAATCCTTCTTTAAAAAAAAAAAGAAAATAGCTGTGTAAATCTTCAGTGTGGGTGCACTAATGATGTAGAGGAAATCAAATTTGAATGTCTTACTTTTTAAAGATGTCCAACAGTCCAGTTCCAAAAACTAGAAGAACCTGCTTTCAGTGCTAAGGACCCAGGCGTGAACTATGTATAGGACTGAGATAAGAACGCCTTTACACACATGCAGATTTTCATGATATAATGCTGGCCGTGTGGAAAGATTTTACTGCCAGTCCACAATTAAGATGTGTACCTTGCCAAAGGGCAAAATCTCAACTGCAGGGTATTAAAGTTATTGTTGCTGTTTTGGTGAAATTGTGATACAGAAACAGGCATATGTTTATAGACACAAATATACCAGCATTGGATTTGGGTCACCATTAGCTTGGTTTATACTGCAGGAATGGACTCCCATGTGGCAGATATTCTATGCTATTAAGATTGGCAAAGTAGAAAGCACATATCTGTTCCATGAAGTCCCAGTTTCCCAGAAGCTGTCATGTACAGGATCTTTTGGAATTCATTGTGTTGCTTTTTCCTAGTTCTCTGTCTTGTGATTTTTTTTCAGAGGAGAATTCCAAGCTGCATTTAAAGTAAAGAGAAAAGTGTTAAAGACTGACTTGACTTATTGTACTGCATGACGTGAGCAAAATGGTGCCTCCTCATTTCATATACAGAAGTCTTAACCTATAGAGATTGGAGAGGAGATCAGTGTTGTTCACTGTTCCTGAAGCCAGCCAGCAAGTTTAGATAATGCAAACTTAGCTGTGTGCCTACACAGCTTGAACAACAGATGGGCAGGATAGAAATGTAATAAATAAATACATTTAGGTCTTCTCCCCACCAATCAGAATCTGTTTCCTGAGGCAATTGCCTTACTCTGCCTGGCGCTAGGGCTGGTTCCGAGTGTGGCATTTGCATTCCAACTCTAGGGTTCAGTGCACATCTCTGTTTATAGCCAAAGAGCCAGTGCTGTCTGTGTCTGCAGATGTTTCTGTGGACATGTGGCAGGCATAACTAGACATCGGAGTGCATGGAACACTGTTTACCTTCCCACCGAAGTGGTACCTATTTATCTACTTGGAGTTTCTTGCTTTCAAACTGCTAGGTTGGCAGGAGCTGGGACAGAGACGGGAGCTGACTCTCATGCAGCAGTCAGGTCTCAAACCTAGTATAGAACTTAGTATAGAAGGGTTGAATTACTCTTGTATCTCACTGACCATTTCACTGAGACCTAGTTGGTCAGGATATGAACAGACTGCTAGACTATACAGTATAGGACTTTACTATCACCCACTGCTTTTTCTTATGTTTATATGAAGATCCTTAATCAAGGTTTGCATTTTTGCTCCTCTCATAACAGAAATATAGGTGCTATTGAAACTCAAATGCTGCAACAAAGCTAGTATTCCTAGCGTACATTATTCTCCTTTACCTTTCCTGTAAAAATAAAAACAAGCATATATTCCACTGAAACACTGAAGCAATTATTTACTTTTTCACTTGAACTAAACTTAGTAAAATATTGTGAATATTAGTGATTTCATGGCTGTCTCCTGGATTGCACTGAGAACAAAATGATTGTACTAAGGAGATGAAGGCACCACCCCCACCCTGCAAAAGACATTGTAGAAAAGCATGAAGGGATGAAATGAGTTTGAAGTATCCAATATCACTTCACTGTTGGAGCTAAGGAGAAGAGATAAGTTCTCACAGGGATATCATGGCAGTAGCAAACTGCAGGCTTTTGTATAGCTGAGATGTTTGGATTTCTGCTTAGCAACATGATGGGAAGAGGTCTCTGAAATAAATTACATAACCTTTTGGCAAGCTATGCTGATGCAGGAGAAGTTGCTTGAAAACATTGATTGGAGCAATCTATATTAATAAACAAAGGCAGTGAGGTGTAGTCGCTAAAATGTCAGACTAGAACCTGGGTTCAAATTCCTGCTCACCCATGGAAACTCACTTGGATTTGGCAATGATAAATCTCTTCTTAAATGTCTAACATACTTCACAATCTCTATTAGAGACATCATTAGCCAGGCGGTGACTTGAAGGCCCATACAAAAACAGCTGACACAACCCCTTTCCCTTGAAGGTAGAGAGTCAGTGAGTGATCCCTCCTTGATAGACAGCCAAGAAGCCTATCCTCTACTCCTAAGCAGAACAACCAATAGCATTTTGTTTACCTTTCCTTTTTGGTAGCCACCAGCTATAGCAGTTCCGTTTTTTGATTTTGGCATCCACATCAGTGGTGGGATGTCAAATTTTTTACTACCCCACCATGATGTCATCAATGTGGGGGGAGCCAACATCATGACATCATGACATTGTGGGCGGAGCCAAAGAAAAATAAATAAATAAATAAATAATAAAATAAAAATAAGCACACACACACCTCAACCCACCCACCCACCCACAACACAAGGACAGCAAGGAGGACAGCAAGGAGGACAGTAAGGAGGCCGTGCATATGCACCAAGCACTGTAGACATGCATGCACACCAAGTGCTTGGTGCACATGCGCAGTGGGGGGAACCAGTGAAAAGGTAAGCCCCAAAGGTGGTTCCCCCAAAAAGCTGCTACCGGTTCTCCGGGACACTGGGAAAAGTTACTACCGGTTCTGGCGAACTGGTGAGAACCTGTTACATCCCATCACTGATCCACATGACCTCCTATTGCACAGATAGAGCTATCCAATGGAATACCAGCCAGTATCTAAGTCTAAAGTCATCATAAACAGAACAGGTGTTGACAGAACTGGCAGCTGGAGATTTCCAATCGTTTGAAACTCTGAAATGAAATATCCATTGGGCTTCCAAGCCACCAACAAAGTTGTCACATTGAGAACCATGGTTCTTGTAGTCTTCATTGCGGCCACTCCCACATAATTAACTGGCTGGAGGAAGATATTTGTAGAGTAACAGAACTCAACCCAAATAAGAGAATCTGACTGTCCGTGCAGTAAATGTGATGGCTATATTCAAAATTATGAGATGTTTATTACATTATTTATTTATTGTACTTTTAGTCTGGCCAATGATGAGAATTTTTCTGAGCATTGGGCATAAGAAGTTGTGTTTCCATTATTATTATTATTTAAATGATGTTTCTAGTTCAGGGACTGTGGTGGCTTAGTGGTTAAAGTGCTGAACTTGAGGACTTGAAGGTCGGCAGGTCACAGTTCCAGACCCAAGTGCTGCATGGCAGAGTGAGCTCCCATCTCTGTTCCTTGTCCTGCCAGCCTAACAGTTCAAAAGCAAGAAATTGCAAGTAGATAAATAGGTGCTGCTTTGGTGGGAGAAATAACAACATTCCATGCACTTCAGCATCTAGTCATACCTGCCACATGACCTTGAAAATGTCAGCAATGGCTCTTTGGCTGTAAACAGAGATGAGCACCGAACCCTAGAGTTGGATACGACTGGCATTCAAGCAAGAGTGACCTTTATCTTTTTACCTTTTAGTTCACATAGCTGGCTGGATAACTGAATACATCAGAGCAACTAGTAGCAGAATCAGATGTTAGGGGTTTAGTTCCCCACTGTAGAAGAGCCACCCTGTGTGAAGCATTGGGAATGGTAAACCACTCCTGAGTGCACTGTACCTCAAAAACCCAGGAAAGGGTTACTATAAATTGTAATTGATTTGACAGCAGACAATTGTTATTATTTTTAATCCACATGGGGAAGCCTGATCAGTTATGTATGATTCTCATCGAATCGGCATAGTTATTCAAGCCCATTCTGTCTTTCTGTGTCTCTTGAATTCATATCTCTACGCTCTACTTCCCTGCATGATCATTCCTCTAACCTTATTGCTGACTTAGCTGCTCCTTTCAGCACATATTTCCAAAGACAAATGACGGTTGATGTTTTATTAAGGCAGTATTACAGAGCAGTATTACAGAGCATGTTAAGTAATTACATTAATTCATGTTTTATTTTATTCTGTCTACCAGCATCTGAAAAATTTAACAGAGCGATATTTTTACTCTCCATTATAAAGTGAAATTCTTTATTTTATTCACAACTTCTGCTTAAAAGCTGACTCAATACTTGCCTTGATTTAGATAAACATCCTACATGGCAAAGGCAACATTATCATGTCATCCATTTAACACAGATGTTTTGACCTATGTGCTTTCAAAATTATCTTATCTCTTGCAGTGTCTTGACCTAGCTGCTTGCTCTTGACAAATTCTGTCTCGCTATGCCCATGATGGTGAACCTTGGCACTCCAGATGTTCTTGGAGTGTTTTACTTCCGCTTCCAGGAGTGATGAGGGCGGCACGGTGTGGGCCGGATGAATTGCAGCAAACTCACCTGTGTGGATTCACAGGTGCTTGGGTTTCCTGGGAATTGAAGTCCAAGAATATCTGGAGTGCCAAGGTTCACCATCACGGCACTATGCTGTCTCATATTATCTTTCTTTCTGAAACACACTGTGATTTTCTAAGGAACACTTTTGCATCATATTAGATCAAACTAACCATATCAAAAGTCAACCAGAAGGCTAGGTGTAGAGTTGGAGCTACCACAAATGTATAGCTAGTCCCTGGTGGTGCAGTGGTTAAACTGCTGTACTGCAACCAAAAGGTTGCAAGTCCAATGCTGACCAGGGCTCAAGAGACTGCATGAGTCCCCTCTACCTACAGTCCTTTGTCCAGGCTGATTAAGTCTTTCTATGGAAATCAAAAGGAAAACATTTCCGGGGGGAGGGACTCCTGCATTTATTTTTTGATTTATTTTGAATAATAAAATGTTTCCTTTATGTCTCACTACTGGTCTTGAGAAAGATTAATTCTCAGTAGCCACAACCTCAGCAAAATGCACTGTATTTTGCAACATATAAATCCCAAATAATCCTAAAAATGTTTAGGGCAGGGGTGCCCAAACTATGGCCTGTGGGCCAGATCTGGCCCCCAATGCCAAATCATCCCGCTTGCACCACCCTTGTCGCTCCCGGAAGTGGAAGTGAAACACATAGTTTTGGCACCCCTGGTTTAAGAAGAGAAAATGGCAGCCTAAAATCTATCTCATCCTATTGCAAAACAGAATGCAGGGCTTGTTTTACTTCCACTTCTGATGGGAGGAACCACGTGACCAGCCCGTGGCCCAAAAAGTTTGGGCACCCCTGGTTTAGGGCTTGCTCCCTGGCCTATGTTGAAAAAAAAGCAATCAAGCAAAAATGCCTCAAAATATTTTTTCTCACAGGCTAATATTAGGACAGTGATGAGATTTGATATTGATAATGTATCTGCATTTACCTCACCATATTCATAGCCCACCTTTCTCCAAGGAACTCAGTGGAACTTATTTTATTCTCCCAACAACCCTACCAAATAGTTTAAGAGGAAAGTGAACACAACCGGTTCAGAGTTGTCTAGTTGCTGAGCAGAACTTTGAATCCCCTTCTTGGCATTCCAAGCAAAAGATTTGTCCTTTATGACTTCAGCTCCAACTGAGTCACTTGTTCATATGAAAGGGTGTTCTGAAAAGTTTGTAATCTTTTGATTAACTCTCTTGAGAAGGGCCTGGAAGAAAATTCAGGTGGAATTTTTTAAAAAAAGCTTCATTTTCCCTTGCGGTCATAATAAATTAGGCAGAGACACTGAAATATCACGGAAGGAGGGAATAAAATATTACTTCTTTTCAATATCCATGATAATTCTGGCAGCCTCCTTTTTAAGCAAATCACTTTCCCACTATTCCCTGGCATTCTTCCATGCACTTGCCCTAATTACAAAGAATTCTCTTAGGCAGCATTCCCCCCCCCCTCTGTGTGTGTGTGTTCGTATATGCACACATGTACACGTTGGTATATCTCAAAAACCTTAATAGGATGGTCTTTATAGGCATACCATCTTATTTTGCTTGTCATTCTCAGCAACATTTATCTTCCCATAGGACCAGATCTAGTTTCCCTTTACTCCACTAACTGAAGTACTGTACAGTATTGGCATGATTAATAAGCAGTCTGTTCACAGTATATTAAATTATAACTGGTGTTGCAAAGAATGTAAGAGTCAAAGGTTTTAACCACTGATGTGAATGGATTCCCTATATTCCTTCCTTCCGAAGGCGATAACAATAATTTCATGTCAGAAATTATTCTTGGTTGAAAGGATTTTTACTGGAGAAACTCTGCTCAGGGGACACCTGAATGAGGCTCCTTTCATGTCCCCAACAGCTGGGACAGAGATGGGCATGCAATCTGTCACATTTAGAGTTTTTACTTGGAAAGGTTTCTGGGCTTTTTAGAATTTTAACTCTGCAACAATACAGCCAGTCAAACTTCTCAAACTACAGTATTGAAAATTTTTAGATTGAGTCTTGGTCAGGCATTTTTTCTTTTCAGAGATAGGCAAAAGAGCTGCCATCTGCTGCCTCCTTGTGTGTTGCACAAGATAAAGGCATTCCAAGCCACCTGGTCATTTGGGTAATACAGTACTGTACTTCTAGGCTTCAGTCATGCAGAGAGAAGAGAAGAATGTAAGCCTGGGGGAGTCCTGGCTGCATTCCTCACCTCTGATCTAGTTTGCCCTTGGATGTGTTGCTCTTGCACTTTTACAGTACCACACCTTCTATGGGACGCAACAGGAGCCCGGAAAGGCTGAGAGATTACTTGTCTGCTTTTACTGAGATTGCAGTATAGTCAGTGTACTGTGTTCTGTGAAGACTGTCCATATTCTGCTTTCCTTAAAGCAGAGTTTGGGAAGTTCTTCTTGAGATAAGTGAATATTAGAACATGTTGATGTTGAAGTTATTTAGGACTGTACAATGGCAGGAAGATGCTTAGGGATCCATAGGCTCGGCCAACCACTGCTCATTTATTGATGACTTCCACATGTTATAGCATTTATTTTTCTCAAGTGGAAATAAAATCAAAATAACCATTCAGAAGCATTTGTGAGTTTATGCAGGGCCGCAGTGCTGCACAACAGAGTGAGCTCCTGTCTCCGTCCCAGTTCCTGCCAACCTAGCAGTTCAAAAGCAAGCTTTTGCAAGTAGATAAATAGGTACCACTTTGGTGGGAAGGTAACAGTGTTCCATGACTAGTCATGCCTGCCACATAACCATGGAAATGTCTGCAGACACAAACAGCACTGGCTCTTTGGCTGTAAATGGAGAGGAGCACTTCATCCTAGGGTTGGATATGACTGGGTTTCAAGCAAGGGTTACCTTTACTTTACAGTATATATATGCATCTAGCCATCAGGCTGTCTGTCTTTAGACACTGCTGCATTGTAATCACCTGTTGAACAATATAGAAACATTTAAAATAAATGGATGTCTTTTCCCTTAAAGATAGAGGAAACAATGGGAAATTACAAAAGCATTACAGATGGGAGACAATGTAGTTTAGAAACCTGAGGGAATTCTGTGACTTGGGCACAGCAGTTGCACAATAAAAAAAACTCATCTGGAAGCAGTCACTCCTGTCTGGTCAGGTTATCCTGCTATGGTAATAGAGTAGACCCTAACTGCCAGCAATTCAACGCCAATTGTCAAGCAGCAATTAACTAACCTGACAACTCTGAAGATGAATGGCTTTGATTGGCAAAGATCCCAGGGAAGGGTGATGGTCCCCAGGTGGATTATATCCCACTTCAACCCATCTTGATGGAGGGCAGCAGCTTCATCAATACTGGCCTGGGGCTGAGGAGGACTTTGCGTGCCAAAAGGGCACAGGACCAGAAAGTGGCTCATGGAACTGGATCAGTGGTACAGGTGTCATGTTGTGATGTGGAAGGCAAATTATATTGTTCCCAGGACAATCTCTATGGCTAATCGCCATAATGAGAGCTAATACTGTATCTGGAATCAGATATAGCACTTGAAGAAGAAGAAACCAACCACATCCTCTTTTACAGTTATGATTTTTAAGGTTCATTGCACAGCTTTGTTCTAGGAGAGGCAGCAACTTCACATAGTTTGATATTTTCTCCAGCTGAGTTAGTGGTTGAGACTTGGAGTGCAGCTTAAATACCCTCTTGGTCAATTTACTACAGTTTATTTCAAGAAACTGATTTTGCCCCTGCTGAAATCTGGGTGTTATAAAGTCATTGGGTAGTCTCTGGGTGTAAGAAGAAGACAATGTGGGTAAGATACCCTTTTTTCCAAAAGGACTAACTCAACGTAGATGTTGTCCCTGAACTTCTCATACAAAGGGAGCTACTAAAACTCTAACAGATAAGTCAAACCAAGTCACTCTGGATTTGGAAGAGGAGATGGTCTGAATCTTTTAACTGCAGATGTGGATTTAGAAAAGAAAACTGTCTCCACCACGTACAACCCAGTGTTTCCTTCCATGTGGTCAAAACTTAAGCCAAAAGCCACTTTATTGGTGTTGGTGCTGATATTTTCTCCAAGAAGGATTTGGGCCAGAGGTTTGAAATGTTGCTGTTTGGATTACAAATCCCAGAATCCGCCAGCCCTAGGAAAGTCTGGGATTTCTATTTCAAAAAAGGCAGGGGTTCTTTCAAGCTCTCTGTGTGGCTTGCTCTGAAAAGGAGTGGCAGCAAAGGCAGCATATGATCCTGCAAATCACTTGTCATGTGTTAATTGCCAATTGACTGGTCCATTCTTCCTGCACCTGCCACATCCAAAGCGATGAAATAAAGTTTTATTCAATACATATGTGCAAGTAATCTTCTGTTACTTTCTGCTTGATGAATACGTTCTTTGCAGAGTAGAAGAGTTCAAAATCCTCCCACTGACAGAAGTGGCTTCAGTTAAAATGCATTGCCTTTTCTGTTCTTGTGTAGCTCTGCTTCTCCAATTCAGTGGTCCTTCATTTATTGGTTTCCGATAAAAGCATGCTTGTGTCTTTTTCTGGAGTATAATTTTGCTTTCATCACTTATTCTGCACCTCAACCCTCAGGCTGCATGTCTGTGCTTTAATATTTTGTTCCTAGGCTTATGCTATTTTGTATTTACAACTTTGCTTTGGGGCTATATACAGTATTACCCCTTTTTTATTATCACTATTTTTCTTTCTTTCTTTGTATGTGTGCCTGTTTTCTCCCCATTCCCACCTCTGCTTTCTTGGATTTCCAATGCTTCATACAGCAACCAGATCTGGTTCAGATTCAAAGGGCTCCAAAGGTATTTTCAATGGGTACTTGACATGCCTTTTTAAGTAAGGAAGTTGCTTACTTAAAAGGACACTGTGCTGTGTGTTGCTTAACCAAACTAATAAGGTGCCAGCTGTAGAGTCTCTGATAACGACAGTGTTCAGTTGCTATGGGGACCACCTTATTTGCTTGAGTTACCCTCATTACCAGAATACCCCATAGACATGGGCTGAAGAACTCACCGCAAAAGAATCTTGTGTTCTTTTGTTGGAAGATATTACATAAATCATGGATTCATTTACTTAATCTGTCTCCAAATAATGCTTGCTAGGAGGATATATTTGTAGTTAATTGACAAATTTCTCTTTGTGTCTAAGCTAGGATGGTCACCTGGTGGCTTGCTAACTGGAAATGGGGATACTATTTTTTTCCAATCCATATTGCTTTGGCATGGTTTCTACCCTTAATTTCCATTATGCTCAGTTTTTTATTAATCAGCATTTAGAAAAATCATCTCAAACTATTATCTAAATATGTATTTTGCTACATATTTAACTATGCATATCACCTCAAAATAAACATTTAAAAGCAAATTTTGCTACATTCCATTAGCTAAGAATGGCTTCATACTGTTTGAATTTCACAGTTTCCAAATGGACACCTATTTACCAATCCAATGATCCAGGAGATGTAGATCAGGTTGGTTTGTATAGAAATGTTCATAGGTCTTGTTTCTCTGGCAGCACTCCTGCATACTAGAACTGGCTTCCAGAAGCTTGACCAATTTGAATAAAAATAAAGTTACAAAATAATTCAGTTTTTATATAAATGCATTGCTTTCTTTTGTATATTTTGGAAAAAGCAGAGAACTAGTGTGGATCTAGTATGGAGGACAAGAAAAGATCTTTGCAAAGTACATACATGCTTCACTCACACTTGCTGATAACTTCATCTCATCCTAACATTATGTCTGCTGGTGGCTATTGCTCAACTTCACCATTGCAAAGCCCAATATTATGTGTGTGAACTAGAAAAGAGTGTCATACAAAATGTTCAGTGGTGTCAGAAATACAATGTGGCCCTCTCTTGTCTAAACCATGGAGGAAGGAAGAACTGATCCAGAATCGGTATGAAATACTGAGAAAACCAGTGGATTGGGATGGTATGTTTTGTGTGTCCTTCCACTGATACATACTTTTGTTTTTGTTTGTTTGTTTGTGTTTTCCAGGGAAGGAGATTGGTGGCTGGCTCATTCTCTCACCACTGGTCAGAAAGGCTACATCCCCAGTAACTATGTCGCACCCTCAGACTCCATCCAGGCTGAAGAGTAATTGAAATCTTTTAGACAGTTTAAAAAATATTGCAATAATTTTGTTAACTCTTTCTTCCTAATGACTGGCATGGGTGCTACACAAGTGTCCAAATAACTCTCTAGGTTACCATAACAGTTTCCAATTTCGAGCTGGTTCACATGAACTTACTTAGCCCTTGATTACCTACAACAACGAGTAGTGATTTGCCACATAGGAAGGAACATTTACAGACCAGCTATTACTGGTGTAGTAATGATAAGCATAATAGTGTACTTTAAAATTGGATGGGAACAGTACACATATCCAAATTCAACACAAGTATGGTAGTCAGAAGTATGGTAATCAAATATATAATATATGGAGAGAGAGCCCATAAACACATCTGGTCAAAAGATGTTGTATATTTTTCCAGAACATTTAAAATCAATTTCCCTTTTACAATTAATAAAACCTACATTTATTTATTTTATTTATCATGCTGATTTCACTTTTTGCTGTTTACATTCTGCACACTTTCCACACTCCACATTCTGTATGTTGCCCCGTTGAAAAATATCCAATGTTCCTTTCCTTTGACTCAGTTGTTAGTCCCAAATGGCAACATCTGGAAGCTCTGTTCTTATAGGACATGCTATGGGTCTTTCTGATTCCAAAGATAACAGCAGTGACTGATTGAACTTGGGAGGATGCCATCTTTTCTATGCTCATCGCTGATTAACTGTTGCAGGTGGTATTTTGGCAAGATAACCCGCCGAGAGTCTGAACGGTTACTGCTCAACCCTGAAAATCCCCGTGGAACATTCCTAGCAAGAGAGAGCGAAACCACAAAAGGTAATACTCAGGAGGGGGGGGGCACAAGTATTTCTGGATTGTGTCTATGGAAAAAAACACTTCTCCTACATCTGGATCAACACAGATTCTCTCCTGAAACAGAATTGCCAAACTTCTGGGAGTTGGAGCACAGTTTGTGCTTGTTTGTTTTTTGTGAATTCCAGTTTGAATCACATCATGCACACTGGAGATAACAAACACTCTTATGATCAGAGGGGGGCTTCTTGCAGTTCTTCAGATGTTGCTTAACTAGACTACCAACAGAGGTCAGTTCTATATTACATAGTCAGTGATGAGGGATAATAGAATTTGAAGTTGAGTAACATCTGGAGAGTCAGGGTATCACAAGACTCTGTTTTAGTGGACATAGAAGGTGAGAATTACTTGCCCACAGGGGATCTCACAGCCTATGTCTCTTAGCAAAGCCCAGTTAAATGTATGCCTCTTGACGCAGCATACAGCCACCTCTGTGTATGCATATTCCTACTGCAGCTGTATGATTAAAGCTCCAGTTGAACCTACGAGATTCATATAAAGCAAATTTGCCCATCTTGGTGGAGGCTGTTTTGAAACAAAGACAAAGCAATACATTATGCAGAGATGTGAAGGAATCCTCTTCCATGGACTGAAAACAGCTCACATAAGCCTTGAACATTTTTATTTTGTTTGTTGTTGTTGTCATTGCTGCTGTCATGACCCACTTAATGTGTGTTCTGACTTACTGAGAATTGCTTCTCCAGAGAGACCTTTACTGGGGTCGGACTCGTTCAGAATGCTGCGCATACGGCTCCTTGAAAAGGACTGTCAAGGGCTGACATTCCACGTAGGCTGTTATCTTAAGAAGCTTGCCTAAGAATGTTGAGGGAGGGGGGAAAGGAATAATCTTTGGGAGTAACATTGACAGTGGCCCATCCTTTGTGTTCTAAAGAAGCTAGTGCCAAAAACATGTAAATAATTATGGGCAGCTCTGTTGTCAAACATGGCACCTTGGAGTTTGGGAAGAGACCCTTTTAAATACTCAAGATTAGGGGTACCCAAACTTTTTGGCCTGCGGGCTGGTCATGTGGTTCAGGGGGGCCCTTGAAGCCCTCGTTGCTCCCAGAAGCGGAAGTAAAACATGCCTGTACAGGCACATTTTACTTCTACTTCCAGGAGATATGAGGGCCTTGTGGTCCGGATAAATTGGAGTTGGGGGCCAGATTATTATTATTAGTTCAAATTTATATTGCCGTCCACTCACATGGCGACTCAGGGTGGCTTACAAAAATACATTACATTACAGTGCAATATGTTGGTGTAGGCACAGGGGAAGGGGCGGCAAGGTCCTCAACCTGCCAGCCAACAGGCTATAGTTTGGCCACCCCTGCTGAAGATCCTTAAGATCAGGCATCGTGTTGGGTTTTTTTTTTTTTTTTTTTGGCCACAATATCTCCTTGTATATCATATCTACAGTTGATGCTGTCAACAAAGCAGTGCTCTCTCATGCGCGCGCTCTCTGTGTGTTTCCCTCCCTCTTCTGATCTGATTGGTGGGAAACTTGGTGGGATTTAAATGTAAACAGAGAGGCTGATCCTGAGCTTTTACTCTTTGCAGGAGGATGGTGCAGAAACTGGGTCACTAAGCTGGGAATGGTTGGGTAACCAATAGCAACAGGGAACTCAGCTGTTCCCTCGTTTCTCTGCTGCTTGGGACTGTTTGTTGTGTTTACAGAGGCTGTGCAAGAGACTGTGGGTTTGTGTTTGTGTGCGAATCGCATTGTAGCAAGTTGTTGATGGTAGGGACCAGAAGTAGATACGATGTGCACCTAAGACACACAACTACCAGCAATTAAGGTAATCTGAGTGCAGAATTTACCTGAAGATGTCCTCTGGTCTGTCCTCACTTCCCATTCTGTATAAAGGGTTAATTCAAGACTTGTGTAAGCTCACAGAAGTCATGTACATGACCTGTTCTGTACAAGTGACATATTTATTATTATTATTCCCATTTATTATTATTCCCATTTATTATCCCGCCCCAATCGGGCATACCCGACTCTGGGCGGCTTACAAGATAAAAACACAATCATAAACCCTAACCCATCCAATAAAATACTAATAAATTAAAAAATTTAAAAACTCTGAAAGTTCATAAAAACATGAAATAAACCAGGAACAAGCAACTCCATGGAATAAAACCAACAGCAAGGGAGGCTGTCCCTTAAATTAACCACCCTGTGTGGGATCCCACAGACCTTGGTCCCTACACATGTCCCGCCAGCCAGGTTTTTAAACCCTTTCGGAAGGGGAGGAGCTCTGTCTGTAGACGTAGATCAGTTGGGAGGAGGTTCCAAAGCGCCGGGGCGAACACAGAGAAGGCCCTCTTCCTAGTGCTAGAGAGATGAGCCTCCCTAGCCGATGGAATGACAAGAGAGCCCCTCCGGTCCGCCCTGGAGGACGGACAGACATTCTTAGGGTGACGCGGTCTCTGAGGTATCCTGGCCCACTACCATATAGGGCTTTAAAGGTAATAACCAGCACCTTGAATTGCACCCGGAGACATACTGGTAACCAATGCAGCTCCCGGAGCAGTGGTGAGGCACGAGCATAACGCCCGCACCCCATCACTATCCGGGCCGCCGCATTTTGGACCAGCTGCAGTCTCCGAATGGTCACCAAGGGCAGCCCCATGTAGAGCGCATTACAGTAATCAAGTCTGGAGGTGACCAAAGCATGTGTGACCATGAGCAAGGCGTCCCGGTCTAGGAGTGGGCGCAACTGGCGTATTACACGAAGTTGTGCAAAAGCCCTCCTTGCCACGACTGCCACCTGCTCTTCGAACAGTAGTCGTGAGTCCAGGAGGACCCCCAGATTGCGCACCGGGTCTGTTTGGGGCAAAACTGCCCCATCCAGAACCAAAGCTGGTAACTCCCGTAATAACGCAGGGCCCCTTACCCACAGCCACTCAGTCTTGCCGGGATTCAGCTGTAACCCGTTATCCCCCATCCAGACCTTAACAGCCTCCAGACACCTGGAGAGGACTTCCACCGCACCGCTTGGGTCCCCACGGGCAGAGATGTATAACTGGGTATCATCTGCATATTGATGATACCTTACCCCGTGGGAACGGATGATCTCACCCAGCGGCTTCATATAGATGTTAAATAGGAGAGGAGAAAGTACCGAGCCCTGAGGCACCCCGTAGTGCAGGGTCCTAGGGCTGGACTTCTCCTTCTCCAGGCACACCGACTGGGTCCTGCCCCTCAGGAATGAGGAAAACCAGGACAGCACTGTGCCCTGGATCCCCAGACCCTGGAGCCTACCCAGAAGAATGCCATGATCGACAGTATCAAAAGCCGCTGAGAGGTCGAGAAGAGCGAGGACAGATGGCTCCCCTCCATCCCGCTCTCTCCAGAGATCATCCACCAATGCGACTAGCGCAGTTTCAGTACCATATCCGGGCCTGAATCCTGACTGAAACGGGTCCAGATAATCCGCTTCATCCAGGACTTTCTGTAACTGCTGCGCCACAGCTTTTTCCAGGACCTTACCTAAAAAAGGTAGGTTAGACACTGGACGGTAGTTAGAAATTACCAAGGGGTCGAGGGACGGCTTTTTTAAGAGGGGAAGCACCAAAGTGTGTTTGAAAGGTGCAGGAAAATGCCCCTCTTTTAAGGAAGCATTAATGATCGCCTCGACCCAGCCACCTGCCACAGACTTGGAAGCTTTTATTAACCAGGCAGGGCATGGGTCCAGTGCACAGGTCGTGGCGCGAACAGATACAAGAAGCCTGTCCACTTCCTCAGGGCTAACAGGATCAAACCGATCCCAGATAACATGGCTAGACTGTGCTATGGTTGACCCCAGATCCGTACATTCCACGCCGTGATTTAGCTTCGAGCGAATCTGAGCGATTTTCTCCGCCAGATAATCAGCAAAGTCCTCAGCCGATCCCTGCCGCCCAGGGCCCGCCCCCCCCCCTACCGAGGAGGGACCTGGTCACCCGGAACAAGGCCGCTGAGCGATTATCCGCGGAGGCAATAAGGGTGGTGAAGTATTGGCGCTTCACCACCCTCATCGCCACTAGGTAGTCTTTAATAGCTGCTCTAACCAGTGTTCGGTCAGACTCGCTCCGAGACTTCACCCAGCGGCGCTCTCGGCGTCTCTTAGCCCGTTTAAGCTCCCTTAGTTCCTCTGAGAACCAAGGGGCAGATCGATCCCCACGGACTCGGAGAGGCCGTAGTGGCGCGATTACATCCAAGGCAGCCGTCGCTTTCTTGTCCCAAGCATCGACAAGGGCCTCAGATGAATCACTTTGCAGGTCAAGAGGACAATCCCCCAGTTCCCTCTGGAATCCTTCTGGATCCATTAGTCGCCGGGGGCGGGCCCATTTAATTGGCCCTGCCTCCCTGCGGTGGAGTCCAGCCCCCAGGAAGTCTAGAGTCACCAGATAGTGATCCGACCATGGCACTGGAGTTATGTCTAATTTTTGTAGATTCAGATCACTCTGCCACAGCTCCGATAAAAAGGTTAAGTCCGGGGTGTGGCCACTGCTCCTGGTGGGACCCTGAATTACCTGAGTCAGGCCCACGGTTGCCATGGAAGCCATGAACTCCCGAGCCACCTCTGAGCCGATCCCCAATGACGGCAAATTGAAGTCCCCCAGGACCATCAGCCATATTTATACCGCTATGGTAATCTAGTAGACCGTACAGCCAGCGATTCAACACCAAGTGTTGGGTGGTGCTAAATAACCTGATTCCCTAAATGTGCCAATGGCTGTGGGTGGATTAGCCCCTTTAGGTGGGTTGATGATCCCCCCTCAGTGGAGGAAATGCCGCTGGAGGCCATCTTATTGGGCCCAACGGTGAAATGAGCAGAGGAGGAACCACTTCACTATTCGGATTCCCAGTGGCCATGGAGGCAGAAGAGGCCATGCCAGGACTGGCTGTGAAGGCGCACCTTGTCAATATCCTCAAGGCTGCGGCAGTCCATTGCAGTCTCAGTGTCAAATCCTGCACGTCTCATTTCATACATTCCACAGGAGATGGCTCTGTGATCACAGGGTCTGGGTCGCTTCATGGCAAGCTGGGATCCACCTTAAATGCTGGTGGCATTTTTCCTGAAAACATTCTCAGGGGGGGAAAGTATACTTAGACACAAGTTGCAACCACCACCAACATAATTATAAAAATAGGGAGCAAGAGACTGGAAGGATATTGAGCAAGGATGGTTGGCAATTATATCAGTGACAGAAGGCCTGTCTAGCACAGAGCATGGAAATAACTCATAAGATTTAATCTGTTAGCATTGAACAGAAGGAATTCATCTAATATTTTGAAAATAGACTTTTGAATTAATGTCAAAATGTTGAAAATGCTCCTAACAAAAGATATTATTCTTTAGATGCATTGGTTAACTTACCATTCTATTCATGTTAAAATTGTTGTTTTTGCTTTAATGTCTTTAAATGTAATACTGTTGCTGCTACAGTTGTTGTTAGTTGTTAGTAGTGGTGGTGGTATTAGCAGCTCGGATTAGTACATTCCTTTTCAACATGTTCATGTGCCCCCCCCTTCTTGCAGAATGAAACATTTCTTTCTAAACCAGGAGTGCCCAAACTACAGCCCAAGGGCCAGATCTGGCCCCCAACACCAATTCAAGCAGCCCACGCCTGGTTGGGCACATTTTAACTCCGCTTCTGGGAGTGATGAGGGTGGCGTGGACCAGATGAATTGGTGTCGGGGGGCAGATCTGGCCCTTGGGTGTAGTTTGGGCATCTCTGGTTTAAGCAGAGAAAATGGCAGCTTAAAATCTATCTCATCCTTTTGCAAAACAGTTTGCAAGGCACATTTTACTTCTGCTTCCAGTGGGAGGAAGCACATGACCGGCTCAATGAACCACATGACCAGCCCGTGGCCCAAAAAGTTTGGGCATCTTTGTTCTAAACTATCTCAAGCCAATGTAATAACAGCCTTTGTGCTCTCCACTTATGATGTGTCAGAAGAAATGGCATATGTATGATACAGTAATACCTCGGATAACAACTGCATCAGATAACGCTAAAATTGGATAATGATGCAAAATGTCTAAAGAAATTTTGCATCGGATAACGATCTGTTAGCGTTATCCGATGCAGTCATTTCGTAGCAGAAGGGTGGCTGGAAAGCTGAACGGGGTTCTCCGTTCAGCTTCCCAGCCACCCTGCAGCTGTAGATCAGGTCCTCTGATCTTCCTGGAGCAGGCAGGGGGATCAGAGAGCCCAAAATTGGTTAAAAAAAAGTCCTGCCTTCTCCAGGGAGATCAGAGGACCCAATCCAAACTGTTTCTGGGCTTCCCTGACGTCCCCAGCCAGGGGAGCAAGTCAAAATGTCAGGGTTCGAACCCTGACGTTTTGGCTTGCTCCACTGGCCGGGGACGTTGGGGAAGCCAGAACGTCAGGATTCGAATCCTGATGTTTTGGCTTGTTGCGGTCTCCAGCAAGGTGGGAGAACTTCAAAAAGAGCACACATCGGGTCTCCCGACCTCCCTGGAGCCGATGTGCACTATTTTTGAAGTTCCCCCACCCTGCTGAAGGCTGCAACAAGCCAAAATGCCATGATTCAAATCCTGACATTCTGGCTTGTTGCAGCCTCCAGGGAAACATGGCTTTTTTAAACGTTGTGTGATCAATGCATCGCACAACGTTAAAAACTGGATAATGACAAGACTTGTGGAACCAAGTCTCATCGTTATCCGAGGTACTAGTGTATCTATTGCAGCTTCTGTATCTGACTGCATTTCCCTAACTACAAAAAAATGCATCTTGAAAAGAGGTGTATTCCATTGTTCCCAATATGCTTAGGAAGGCTACTGTTTGGCACAAAATTAAGGATCCTGAGAACTTGAGCTGTTAAGAGTGTCGTGTGTTTTGTTTAAATGACCTCTGACGTATTGAAGATCCCTAAAGGTTCCTCACCCATTCATTCATCCAGTCGCTAAATAGTAAGATCATGTCTTCCTTGTAGAGAGTGTTGTTACTCACAGCCAGTCCTCTGGGTGAAGGTAGATAAAGGTAAAGGTCTCTCTTGCTGGAAAGCCAGTCATATCCAACTCTAGGGTTCAGTGCTCATATTTGTTTCATAGCCGAAGAGCCAATGCTGTCTGCTTTTGTAGACGTTTCCGTGGTCATGTGGCAGACATGACTAGACACCAGAGCGCATGGAACGCTGTTTACCTTCCTATCGAAGTGGTCCCTATTTATCTACTTGCAATTTCTTGCTTTCAAACTGCTAGGTTGGCAGGAGCTGGGACAGAGATAGGAGCTTACTCCGTCCTGCAGTATTTGGGTGTCGAACTGCTGACCTGCTGCCTTCCAGTCAGTTTCTTAGCCACTTGATCCACTGCAGTCCCTTTGGGTGAAGGTAGCAGTCAGTAAACTGGGAACTGAGCCAGATTCCTAAGCCAGGCTCAAAAATGAAAACGTTCTCTGTTTTAGAAATGCCTGCCCAATAAATCTTGCCTTTCCTGTAGTATTGAGAAGCTGACACTTCACACAAGTTGCCATAACAGTACTGTACTTACCCCTTTATAATTGGAGCATCCCATTAGTGGTAAAGGAGGAAAGGATTTCTCCCTATAGATCTCCTGCCAGCATCTATTTTTCTCCCTTGAGGTGTTGAAAATAAAGGTCTTCCATCTTTGAGCTCTGTGTTAACCCCACACAAATTAGCTAGTGAGCTTTGACAGGATCAGAGTGAAGGCTGATCCAGCTGGAAGCCATAATTAGACAGTCCTGGCCTTGCTATTTTTCCTTCAAAGATAACTGCTCTGCACTTCCCCCCAATCTTAATCCTGCTGTGAAGTTATGATCCTGCTGACTACAGCATTTCAAGATTTTCTTTTTAATGGAAAAGGAAAGGGCATCAACACATTCTAGTGTGAGAGTTCAGTGCCGTGATTGTTTGGAGAAGTGGTCTGTTCAACCTTTTTCCCATGCTAAAGTGCCAGAAGAAAACAGGGAATCGATATGGTTTTATATATTAGTGTCCCTACATGTTGTTGTTCTGCAAGATGGCTCAGCAAAAGGTTTGTGTAAAACAAGAGAGTCACTGTCAACCTCTCTTTCCAAAGTAAGGTGAACAGTGAATCCTGGGGACATTTCCCCTACATGTCAAAATTCTAACAAATCTTGAAATATGAGGGAGAAAAACATTCAAAACAAGTGCTTACTAGTTTCTAATGATTGATGCCCAAAATTTGGAACAGGCTACAACAGTGGTGCCCAAACTAAGGCCCGGGGGCTGGGTGTGGCCCCCGACGCCAATTCATCCGGCCCGCAAAGCCCTCTTCGCTCCTGGAAGCAGAAGTAAAACGCGCCTGTACGGGCACGTTTTACTTCCGCTTCCAGGAGCGATGAGGGCTTTGCGGGCTGGATGAATTGGTGTCGGGGGCCACACCCAGCCCCCGGGCCTTAGTGACCGGCTCCCTGAACCACATGATTGGCCCAATGCCCAAAAAGTTTGGGCACCCCTGGGCTACAACAAACTGTTTTAATCAAAACACTTTCTAAATTGGGGGGGGGGGGGGATTCCAATTGCTAGTAAAATTTAATGACATGATATGCCACCAAAATCTGGCAGTTTGGTTTTTGAGAGTATGCTGGGGGCACTTGCAGAAAGTTACTTGCACCTTTGTGCAGACCTTGATGTTTATAGTATTCATATTTTCTCTTAATCCTCAAAGGAATGAGTAATAATCTTGCAGGTAGTCAGCCCTCCTACATTAATATCTGTTAAGCAGAATCTCTAAACTATGTTCATTGTTTCTCGGTAGGTGCCTACTGTCTCTCTGTCTCTGATTTTGACAATGCCAAGGGCCTCAATGTAAAGCATTACAAGATCCGCAAGCTGGATAACGGTGGCTTCTATATCACCTCCCGCACACAATTCAGCAGCCTTCAGCAACTGGTGGCTTATTACTCTAGTAAGTATCCTTTCAAACTATCTTATTTTAACACACAATCTTTCAAAGATACTTTAGCCCTGAAGTAAAGAAGTAAGTACATCTGTAGAGGACTTAAGGGAAAATGAGGAATTAGGACTAGAATCAGACAAACTGAAGGACATTCTCTGACTATGATTATTTCCTGCACTGGCTTCTTATGGATTAATCCACATAATTCAGATGGAACAGCTTGTGAATTAATTCACATCATTCAAATGGAACAACCCATGTAATTCAAATGGAGAAATAAAGCATCCATTACAAAATCAGAAGAGTGTATTGTTGTAGCCAAACTAAAGGAAATTTCCCCTGACATATATGCTTTTCATGGTGATCTTTTGGCTAGAAGGGCTGAGCGAAAGAGGATGGATGGATGAATGAATGAATGAAATAAAGTAGCACCATAAAGTCCAGATTTATCTATCTGACCTCAAAGCAGGATATGAAAGCTGAACGAAGTGCATCATGTCAGTAGTGCCTGTTTCAAAAGAAAATAACAGGAGTGGTATACATTTTTAATCTTGTAACATAAAAGTCAGCAATGCTCCAGTGGCTAATAGTCGAAAGCTGAGGCATGTCACTGTGTCATTTTGGAATAGAGTGCCCATCTCATTCCTGTGGGGACTGTAGACAGTAAGGAGTTAAAAATCAAATAATAGGTGCAAAATGGCAACATCTGCAGGAGGAAGAGAGTTTGAAAAGTGAAGTGAGGACTTCCATTGTTTCAGGTGAGAGGGGCTTAAGGCAGGTGCTCATTCTTATTCAAGAGTCTAGCTTTGTTGCATGTGCTGAGGTAAATGCACAAAGCATGTCCTTTGTTATCATGCAGTAAAGCTAGGCAGATGCCATGGTTATTTCTTATCTGTGACCATAGATAGTTCAGCTTAGGGGTCAGTGGAATCCCAGACTGGCATGCAACAAGAGTGGACTTCCAACGTCCAGTTTTAAAGTTACAATTTTTTATTTGGGGTGCCCCCATTTTTTATAATAGCCTGATAGAACATTGTTTGGTTCTGCTGCCCAATACCATAGCTATTCTCCTATGCAGCTATAATTGAAATAAAGTCTCAAGTGGATTCAAACTGAGATTAAGGAAGAAAAAAGTATTTTTAAAAGTAGTCCATGTAAAGACTCCTTTCTTGTCTCTTCTTTCCTGTTTTCCTTTCTCAGAACATGCAGATGGCTTGTGCCACCGTCTCACCACTGTCTGCCCCACTAGCAAGCCTCAGACGCAAGGCCTTGCAAAGGATGCTTGGGAAATTCCCCGTGAGTCACTGCGGTTAGAGGTGAAACTTGGACAAGGCTGTTTTGGAGAAGTGTGGATGGGTAAGGATTTTGAACAGATAGTTGAGCCATGAAGATTGGTTGTGAACTGATAGACACTGAAGTTCTGGAGAGGAAATTGAATTTCAAAAGGCAGGAAAGATTAATGATAGGCATATAGTTTGGGCTCTTGACTACTGAGTTCATCTTGTTTGCATGTTGAGTAATCTTCAATGTGAGTCTTATTCAAAATGAAAGGTGATAGAACTGAATGTGAAGCCACCCCATGACCTTCACCAAGGGCATGGCAAATGTCGCATTGGGGCAATAATTCAAGGCAACATAACAATCACTGATACAGCTGCATTTGTGAGAAGTTAACATTAATGGGGTAGGAAGAGTGAGAGGAAAGAAGGAAGTCCACAACAACAATATTAAGCAAAACCATCCTCACTTTGTGGTTGTACTGGCACAAAATAACTACACAAAACCAGACAACTTTAGTTCAGGTTCCACTCAGTTTTATTCCAGACTGGCCACATACTACAGCAGAAGTTAGTTTTCCAATGACTTTTCAGTGTAAAAGACTGGGCTGTTTCTAGATTTAGTTATACTGTATTTGAAGCAGAACCATTGAAGTCAACAGCCAGAATCCTGTTTCATCATATGCCAGTCATGTGAGTTGGAATATGACAAGGGGTACAAGCAGCCACTCACTAACTAGCACCAATTCAATGCTTCAATTTACACTGTTGCACTTAAACTGATCTTACTAACCAATGGGATTTTGGCCAATTGAATATAAATTAGCTGCAATTGTGTTTCACTGATCTCAGTAGATCTGTTCTGAATTTGGCTAAATCTGAAACAAAATGTAGTTCTCTAACAAACCATAGGACACTGGCCAGAATGAGAATATCAGTTCACTTGCCCCAGCTAAATTCAGTAACCCAGGGGTTGTCAACCTTGGTGCTACAGCTGTTCTTGGACTTCAATTCCCAAAAGCCCTGATCAGCAGGTGTGCTGATTTGGGCTTCTGGTAATTGAAATCCAAGAACAACTGGAGCACCAAGGTTGACCACCCCTGCAGGTACCCTTCTGAAGAAACTTTTGGTTTGAGTCTGGACTGTTTTGAAGTCTGCTTTGGACCTTTACATGCACTACACTAAACCCCTTAATAGAATGAGGGATACAAATGTTTTAAACAATTTTGAAAACAGTTCCTACTAACTGTGATGCAATGAGAATCTTTGTCCAATAGAATATGCCTTCTTATTTTGGAAGGAGAACAAATACATTCCAGATTCATAAGCATTCAATTTGCTAACAACTATATCTTCTACTGATGCCTTGTTTGTACATATGTGTATAAACTGTGTATTAGATTTCTCCAATCTGCCCTCCAGATGGTTGCAGCTGCTCTCAACTTCAGTTAACATGGCCAAAGGAAGAATCACAGTAGTTGAAGTCCAAAACATCTGGAGGACACCAGTTGGTTGCAGCATAAAGTAGTCAAGGCTTCATCGTTCCCTAAATCTACTATTTAAACTATTCTTTTCAGGATAAAATGGATTTGGGGACTAACTGTTTCACAGAGGAAAGGCTAACCTTTTAACCTATTCCTGTTTCTAACTCAGGGACGTGGAATGGCACCACAAGGGTAGCAATAAAGACCCTGAAACCCGGAACAATGTCCCCAGAAGCATTTCTGCAGGAAGCACAAGTCATGAAAAAACTACGCCATGAGAAGCTGGTGCAACTGTATGCCGTGGTTTCTGAGGAACCTATTTACATTGTGACAGAATACATGTGCAAAGGTGTGTTGTCTATCATCTGTGTCAAAGGGATTCCATGCTGTGTGGATTAGGAACGTAAACAAAACTTGCACTTTTTCTTGTCCTTGATGTAAATATGTCAGCTGTTGCAAGATTCTCCCCCCGTCCCTTTTGCATGAGAGTGGAAAGATCAGGGTTTTCCCCTTGTCAACATCAGCATTAGCCAAAAAGGGGTGGGGGTTTTTTGGTAGGCAAAACTTATTATCTGGAGGGTCAGCCCTTGTGTTTGTGGTGGCAAAGTGAATGAGTGGGGGAAATCTAGTATTTTGTACAAAAAAAGCATATACAGTAAAACCTCGGATAACGCTAAAACTTGGTTCCACAAGTCTTGGTGTTATCCGATTTTTAGTGTTATCCGATGCATGTTAAAATCCTATGGGATGCATAGGATAACGTTAAAGCTCCATAGAGATACATTGTAACTGCACAGGCTTTAGCGGTTGTTATCCGATGCATCCCATAGGATCTTAACATTATTTGATGCAATTCTCCCTCACCAGATTATTTAACGTTATGTGATTTTAGCGTTATCCGAGGTAAACGTTATCCGAGGTATTACTGTATTTCATAATAACTTTGTATTTACTATAAAATTCAAAGTTTTTACATAAAAACCATTTCCATATGTTTTACACCAAAAAGAAGTCCTAAAATGTGAAAAATTAACAAACCCCTTTGAGATTTCATTTGGCAAGGAGAACTGTTAACATTTTCATTCTCACTTACAATAATGAAGTAATGTGAATCAACTTCCCTAATGTGGATGTTCGCATATTGAAAATAAATGTGCAACACCCAACAAGCCAAAAATCCAAGACTATGAAGGAAAACCTATTTGTATCCATACCTTTCCCACTTAGCTTTAGCAGGAAAATGTGAATAAGAAGCATGTTGGACACAATTTTGTCAGATGGCCATTGCATAAGAATCAGTTCACACAACCAAACCAGCTTGCTTTAAATGTGGGCTGAATAGATTCGTACTGACTTTAGTTAGGACTGGGAAGGTCATGTGACTGTCTGGCACACACCCAATATACAGCGGAATGTTTTCTTACCATTCCACTTCAAGTGAAGTGTGGAAAGCTACACTTGAATCAAGTTATAAAGTATTTTACATGGCTTAAATGTTTTCTGTGCTCTTCAAAAACAGCTGACCTTTTTTTCCAATTAAAAGGGATTTTTGACATTTTCTGAGATTAAAACAGCTGCTGATGTGTGGGAGAAAACATCTGCCATTGTTTAAAGTTTTGCTTCTGCCTCAATTACTGACAACTGTACGTTTCATTCTAGGAAGTCTCCTGGACTTCTTGAAAGGGGAGATGGGCAAATACTTGAGGCTGCCCCAGTTGGTGGACATGGCAGCTCAGGTGAGTGGAGAATCTTAGAGAACCCATCTTGTTTAACACCCAATTGCGTGGTGCTGTTTTTCCACCCCTGTATGACTTTGAGTATCTGTATGACTTTTAATATAATGGGATACAAATGACAAACCAAATATTGGGATGGTTACAACATAAGGCAGAACCAACTGGCACAGAGAAACTGTTCATACAAAGCATATTCTTTCTCACCTTATGTTAATGAGCAGATGAGGAACTCTTGATTCCCAGTGGTCATGAAGGCGGAAGACACCATGCCAGATGGACTGGCTGTGAAGGTGCACCTTGTCCATATCCTCAAGGTTGCGGCAGTCCATTGCAGTCCTGGTGTTAAATCCTGCATGTCTCATTTCATATGTGCTGCAGGAGATGGCTCCGAGATCGTAGTGTCTCTTCATGGCAAGTTGGGATCCACTTTAAACAAATTCACACCAGTGGCATTTTTCCTGATTGCCTCGGAGGGCGAAGGCGGTCCAGAACCAGTTGGGCTCCAAGACAAGGCCTCCTGGTGGCCCGGGGCAGGAATAAAAAGTATGTTTGGAACAAGTTGCGGCAGACGACGACAACGTTACCAGTGCCAAACATGGACACTTATAACAAAACATAAAAAATAGTTAGTAACCATGGAAATGAGATGTACTGTATCAGGAATGTGACTGAAGTGACTAGAAGGGATATAATCAGGAATGAGATTATAAGTAAAAGAATTGGAATAGAATAGAGCCAATCTTAAATTACATGCAGAGACAACAAAGTGATTTACCCATTTGGAGAGAATGTCTTGAAATTCCAAAGTATACAAGGCATATGTAAAGAGGAGAAGGACAAAGACCAGAGGAAGATGGAGAGATAAGATTAAAGAAATATTACAAGAACACCAGATAACAGTGGTGGAGACTGCTAGAAGTGCCAGAAGAAGAACCTTGTATCTCCCTTTACACCTGAAGGGGTAAAAGAGGAAGCAAGAAGAAGAAGTAGGACTTTCAGATTGTTACTGAGGGAGAAGCTGCAGTTGCAGCAAGGGGAACAGCTTCTAAATGTTAGCCTACTAATAGGCACTCTCTGGCCAGAGTAACTTTGCCTTTTGTAGCACGTACAGAGCGGCAGTTTGGGAAATGGTGAGAAGTGCTGCTCCTTTACAAGCCTCTGACCTCTGTGAGGAAAAGAAAAGGAAACCTGCCCCTCTCCCAGTCTTCTGAACCTGATTTGAAAAAGTTTGCAAAACATCACACTACAAGGAATGGTGAGACACCAAGGAAGGAATAAGTAAAGTATTCACGCCCATCTTCTGTCATTAAAAAAGAGAGATCATCATTCCCATTTTGCAGAGCACATTTGCATTATATCGCTAGTAGTGAAGAAAGCTGGATGCTGTTGTAGTTCCATTTTACAGTAGAAAACCTGTAATTTAGGAATTCTCTTTCTGCTGCTTCATGTCATTTTATGTAATAATCTTAGAACTGCAGAGCTATAAGAGAACCTATGGATCATTGTGTCCAGCTCCTGAACTCCCAATGTCTGGCTCCCCAGCCACATACATAAACCCCTGAGTTCTCCCATGAGGTGTGTGCCCCACATTGGGAACTACTGGTCTAGATGGAAGCACACAATCTTCATACATTTTCACTGGAGGCTATTTTGCTGCTTTGGTTCAAACCAATATAAGATCTCCCTTTCATATTCTTCCTTTTTGGCTTCCCATCTTCTTCCTGTTTCTCTTTTTTTTATGCACACTGTGTGGTACAGAGTACTGGTCAACTTTTCTTCATAGTGTGCAACACTAATAACTATGCAAGGTATGGAGTCCCTCTTGATACTGTTTCCATCAGTTGCCATCCCAAGGAAAGCAGGGGCCACTTGATTCCAACTGCATTCCCCCACCCCCACCCCTTGGAACAATCAGACAAAGCAATGAGAGACAAGCACAACTTCTGGGGACTTCACTGCACCAGGATGCATATGAAATAGAAGTCCAAGTCTACCCTATGTTGAATAAAGCTATTTCATTAGACTGTGACCAGGACTCAAGGTTCACTCAGCCTTCCAAAGTTGGTAAACTGCACCCAGCTTTTTTTTTTTTTTTGGGGGGGGGGGGGAGAATGCTAATTAAATTGTGAACCACTCAGAACGTGCACCAAGCGCTATGGGGCAGTATATTTACTATTGCTGATTGAGTGCAATGATAATTCAGGCCAACTCAGGATGTCTTTTGCATCATGGATGGTTGCAGATTGCATCTGGCATGGCGTATGTAGAGAGGATGAACTACGTTCACCGAGATCTCCGAGCAGCCAACATCCTTGTAGGAGAGAACCTGGTGTGCAAAGTGGCAGACTTTGGATTGGCACGGCTGATTGAAGACAATGAATACACAGCAAGACAGGGTAAGGATGGGATCTTCACATGGAAGAACTTGTTGGTGATTTTGGAGGGGAAAGACATCTGTGGATGACAACTTTGAGCTTCTTTTCTAATTTCTCCATCTGTTTTGTTCAGGTGCTAAATTTCCCATTAAGTGGACTGCCCCAGAAGCTGCTCTCTACGGCCGGTTCACCATCAAGTCCGATGTGTGGTCCTTTGGAATATTGTTGACCGAACTGGCCACAAAAGGCCGGGTGCCCTATCCAGGTAAGTAGCCATTTAGGTGCTACAGATGTTGCAAGGGCCACAGGACCAGGGACAGAGAATTTTTCACTTGTTAACAGAAGAAGAGCTATTGCTCTCTGACAGAACATGTTTTACATGTAGAAGAAGGCTACAGGTTTAATTCCTGGCATCTCCAAAGTCAAGTAACAGGTAAGGAGGGTGGTTTCTTGAGATCCTGGAGCTGCCAATAAGAGCAGAGTGAATGGCATTGTCTTTGGCAAATGATCTATCCAGATGTGTGGCTCCTGCTGTGACCACTCAAAAAATATTGTGCATCCATTTTTCCTATTCCTCCTTAAGATATTTTTAGGAGATTTGGAAATACAATGAAAAAAATTATGGGAAAATACTGGAGAGTTAGAAAAGGATGTATCATTGGGGTCCTCAGTAAAACTCTGAATGAGACACTGTAATAGCACAATGAGAGCTTTGTTGGGAAACAGTCCACATAATGGAGGTGACCTGTGTATTTTAGCAAGTATCCCAAGCTACAGTCCCTAATTTACTTTGTTTAATAAATATTAGTAGGGGCTCTTCTCTCATCCTTCTGTAATTAATGCACAGTTCTTAGAGGCTTATGAATAGCTATGCTTGGCTCTTTCTTCTTCCTCTGAGTTCTGATACAGCAGCAGAAGGAATCCCATCTCCTGCCAACCTAGCAAGAAATTACAAATAGATAAACAGGTAACACTTCGGCGGGAAAGATAACAGCATTCCGTGTGCTTCTGCATCTAGTCACATGAGCATGAAAACATCTGCAAACACAGGCAGCACTGGCTCTTTGGCTGTAAATGGAGATGAGCACCATTCCTTAGAGGTGAACATGACTGGCTTTCGACCTTTACCTACAATATCAGAATTGGCTACTAGAGGAAACTGGAAAGTATTTGCTGGATTTTTTCAGTCTCTTGGCTAAAGCAATATGATGTGCACACCACAAAGGAAGGAACAATAAACATCCTCTGGCGATCTTCAGATAGTTCCTTTAAAGAAAAAAAATAATATCCCGGTATCAATGCTTGGAACAGAAAGCTGTGCATTCTCTCATCTTGGCTTTGCAACTTGCCAGAGCTGAAATTTAAGCCTTGTGTATCCTTTCTGTAGGGACTGTGGTGGCTCATGTGGTTAAGACGCTGAACTCACTGACTGGAAGTTGGAGTTCAATTCCTGGGTACTGCAGGACGGAGTGAGCTCCCATCTCTGTCCCAGATCCTGCCAACCTAGCAGTCTGAAAGCAAGAAATTGCAAGTTGATAAATAGGGACCACTTTGGCAGTAGACAGCATTTTGTGCACTCCAGTGTTGAGGCCTGCCTGTCTCATGTCCACAGAAACGTCTGCAGACTCAGACAGCACTGGCTCTTTGGCTATTAACAGAGATGAGCACTGAACCCTAGAGTTGGATATGACTGGCTTTCGAGCAAGGGTGACCTTTACCCTTTATCTAGAGCTGAAATTTAGGCTTTGTCTATCCTTTCTGAAGACAGGCATTGGAGGGTTAAAGTGGATGAAAACTGAAAATGAAAGTGGCCGGAAGTACAGCTCTGTTTTTGAAAAATAGGTATTTATACTGTAAGGAAATGTTGCAACTTCTTTGAGAAGTTACCTGTTGTTCCTGGAGGTTTGAAGGACCAACAATTCAACCCTTCCCCCTCCCCCCCTTCCTGGAGATAGAGCTTGAGGAGATATGCCTTGCCCACTCCTACTGCCAACCCTCTTTATCAGGCCATGAAAACACTCAATGCTCAGCTCTGGTTTTGCAGTCACAGTTGACAGAAACGTCTCTAAAGGATCTCTGCTTTGCTTTGATGAAACTGCATCTCTTTCTTAAGTTTGGTTCACTGAGCTATGAGCTAAGTTCTGTTCATAGCTTAGAAATCGTACATTTCCCTGGAGTCTTAGAATTATGTCTTGCGGAATTGTTTTTAAAAGACAACTTTCAGCTTTGTTTGGCATTCAGCATTTAGTCAAAGAGGAAAAAAATAAGGAGAGGGAAAGATTTCCTTTTTTATATATACAAGCATTTAAACCACTTTGCTCCCCTGAAATCTGTTCTGAAATCTGTCTTTAGGTGCTTGGACAAAATACCAGTTTTGACCCACTCGTGAAATTCACTAAAGCAGGGTTTCCCAACCTAAGGCCTGTGGGATGGATCTGGCCCATGGCACCATTTCATGTGCCCCCACCCCACCCCTCCAAGGGCATTCAAGAAACAAAATGGCCATGCCTTTGAAGCTGTTGGAACAAAAATGGTCAGCAGGCAGGGCAAAATGGCCATCTAGCCCTCAAAGCTGACTGAGAGAGCATGACTTGGCCCCTGGCTTGAATAGGTTGGGAACCCCTGCACTAAAGTGTGACTTGGTTCCAATTTTATGAGTGTCCTGTCATCCACAATGTCTTCTCTGTACATGCCAATCAAAGGGAAGAAAAGGCAGGAGTTCGACAGTTTTAGGATATCCTTCAAAGTGGTGATTGCCAGCAAAGATGGGAAGCTGGACCCACCATAGTCTGTAGATAGCTTCTAAATGAGATCTATTTTAATTTACGTTAGTTTAGGTTCAGTCCATTTTGTTTTTGTTGTTTAATTGGGGATCTAGACAAGAAATGGGACCATCCACAAGGGCAGGCAGAGGCCTATCATAGATTTTTGTTGTTTGAGTGCAACTGCAGATCTTAGGCCTCCTCAGTTTTCTTCTCAAATGTTAGGTGTTGCAGCACTATAGCTGCTACCACAACCTTCTTCCTTTCCTCATGGTTCACTTCCACATCACAGCAGTAACATATTGATATCCTGATCATGTAGGTGCTGAACCCATGATTGTTTCTGATGACAGCTGTAGATATGATGGACTTGCCAGAGGAAGCTGCAGTGTAATTTGGACTATCCAAAGTGTCAAGTGATCCAAACATGTTATGGAACTGAGCTAGCCAAAGATTTCTTGCCCTCCTCCTCAGCATGTTCCCACCTTTATATCTGTTAGCAGTAGAGAAATCCTCTGTAGAACATTTGAAAGGAAGAGGCTTTATGCCATATATTAAGAGTGCTAATTAAATTGCCTCTCGTAGTGCTAATCAAACTATGCTTAAGTTCTCTTTATATGTTGATGTTATAGCACCATTGGAAAGCCGTAGATGCCTTTTTAAGAGATGTGATGAAGTCTTATACACAAAAGAAGTCTGCTTGTATGTTCTCTTCCAAACTGCTGCTGTTGCTGCTACTGCTGCTCGTGGTACCAATAGCACTGTGTTTCTTTTTTTCATACCAATAGGCATGGTGAACCGGGAGGTACTTGACCAGGTGGAACGAGGCTACCGGATGCCCTGCCCACCAGAATGCCCAGAATCTTTGCATGATCTGATGTGCCAGTGTTGGAGGAAAGATCCCGAGGAAAGGCCCACCTTTGAGTACCTTCAAGCTTTCTTGGAAGACTACTTCACCTCAACAGAGCCTCAGTATCAGCCAGGCGAGAACCTATAGATCTGGGCACAGCATTTATGGCCAAAGACTCAGTGCTGCTCTGATTGCATAGTGCTCAAGAGAGAGACTTTGAGTCATACATGGAACAACCCCTGAAGCATATGCCAGTATTGCTTCCTGGTGATTTGCTCTTCCTTTGAAGGATAGTACTGGGCCCTTTCTAAAGCCAATGTGAGGTCCTTGGCTATTCAGGGTTAATGAAAGCCTTGATAGGTTATGAACTGGCAAAGCATTATGGTTCTAATTTTGCAAATGAAGTCGGCTGTGATCAGTGGTGGGCTAAAAAAAATTACTACCACACTGTGGGTGTGGTATGGTGGGCGTGGCCAGGGGGAAATCCCTATGTTGCACCCAAATTAGGACTACTTTATTTCAAAACTTGGATGGGTGGGGCCAGCCAGAATTTCTGCTACCGGTTCTCACAAACTGGTGCGAACCTGCTGATGCCCACCACTGGCTGTGATGCAGAAGACAGGGTTTCAGAAAAAACAGGTCCTTCCAGAAAGAAAGAGCCTGAGTCAAAGTCAGGGTTCCTGCCCATGAGGACAATCTGCCTTCTGGAGACTGTCCTTCCTTGAAACTGCCCTTGACTGCAACCAGAAGGAATATTGTTGTCCTTGCCTCCAATGATAATGATACAGGCTTCTTCATAGCCTCTTTGACTTCAAAGCACTTAGGTCATCTCTAGTAGTGATGCTATATAGAACAATGCCTTTTGGATTCAGACAGCTCCATGTATACAACCAGCACAGATTTCCCCTTTTCTCTCCCCCCCCCCCCTTCCCTCAAACCTGTTGTCTGGAGCTGGATTTGACTTCTTCTCTCCAAGGGGAAAAAAACTGAAACTCATGTGTATTCTGAATATTTAACATTTCCATGGATTTATGATCCCTTTTTATTTTATTTTAATGTGCCACTACTTTTTTGCGTGCCACTGAAGATGCCATCGTGTCACTGTCCACCAAGTCTTGTCCTGTTTGTGTGATCTTGCCGATCTTAGCCATAGAAGCTGAAAGGGAGGTGCTGGGCTCACCAGGAAGATTTGCACTTGGCAAATTGTACAGGGTTTTGGCTTGCGTTGCTTGTGCTGCCAACGACGACATATCCATTTTTCAGAACTATGTTAAGTCTTGGACTGCAGGATTGTCTTCCAGTCTAGCCTTTCAAACCCCTCATGAGAGCCTCTGACTATGAATGGTTTTAGACCAGCAATTCTGGCGGGTTTCATGTCTTTCTTTCCCTTCACATAGCACGTTAACAGCAAACTTCCTGCCAAGATGATACCAATCTCCTGCATGGCACTCCTAAGTAATTAAGCACACTGTCCATTTTCCTTTCCAATGGCTCTAACTTATTTTTACATTTATTCTGGACTCTTCAATGCTCCAGAAATACCATCCCTGTTTTTGGGCAAATTTGAAGCATCCTGATAAAATACGCACACAGTCTTGGCTTGATCTTAAGCTGTAAACTAGAAAGCAACCCTCCTTCCTCTTCCTATAGTTTATGAGTGAGTAGCACACTTTGGTGCCATGGGGATAGCTCCAGCAAAGTAAGCGAAAGCTGCAGTACTTGGAGAATCCCCCCCACCCCGGGCTTTCCTGTTCCTTAACCTTTTCTGGAGCATTTGACCTGCTTTTCCAGCTCTGTATGATTCATGGGATGGGTGTACTGCAAATAATTTTATGCCAAGGATTAATCTGTTCTCCTGTTTATAGAAAGCACATGCAGTCACTTGCAAACTAAATGCTGGCTCTTTGCACAGAGTTCCTTCAAAAGCCATAACTCATGTTTGTGCTTGGTGTTATGAGCTGAATACAATCCCTTGAATTATCTTTTGCACACAATTATCCCTAGAATGTACATTCTGCCAAATAGCCCTTGATTCCCTTTCCCCCCTCACTCTTACTTCCCACCCTTCAATTTGGAGCCCCACTGGCGAAAGCCGTGGGAAAAATAGAAAGGACAATAACTGAAACTGGCAAAATGCTGAAGGCAACGATGTAGTATTTCCTGCAGCCACATATGTATTTTTTCTGATTCTTACATTAAAAACAGTCTAAATGTCAAGAAAGGAGGAGGGATTACTTCCTGCTATTCTATCACCCAAAATTATTCATGCCATACTGTTTTCATCCACGAAGGCAAAAAAGTAGCAAAGGGAAGGGATGAGTGGAAAAACAACTAGAAGGGAAAGGAGAAAGCACATGAACATATACTGTACAGTATTCCTCTATTTAACACTTAACAGTATGAAACTACTTTCAGATGAAACAAAGAAATTATCAGAGATTCACACAACTGCATGCAATGCATAGTTTGCCCTTAAGGTTCTTCCTCCCAGATGCACAGGTTTTTGCTGGATCAGGTCTGTACAATCCCATTCTGCAATTATTGTTACCTTCCAGGAGCTCTTCAGCAGATATCCAGGTTGAAAGCCTTTTTGCTGTGCATTACAAGCTGTTTTGATCACAGCTGATTGTAGCTTTTAATTGAGCTGCTGCAAATAGAGCAGACATTAACATATCTGCACTGTGGGGAAGAAAGTTCCTGGAATGTTTCTTCTTTGCTGCATACATAACTATCTTGTTTTTAGGAAAGGGCAAGAAATTGAACATCTGGAGACATGGTCACCAGCAATTAGGCCCATCAGCAGTACCTGTGGCAGCAACTTTACTCAGTGCCCTCTACCCAGGGAGTAAAAATGCTGCAAATAACAGCTCATTTGGCTGACAGTATACCTGTTACATTGGAGTTTGTAAGCCAAGGAATTTTTCACCCTGAGGGTGGTTGGGCAGATGGAGTGATGGTATATAGCCTACTGAGATGGATCTGAAATGCACTCTAGTGGGTAGGATGAGAGCTGGTTTAATTAGGGCAACTCTGTAGGGCAAGCTGTGTGTTCCGCATTTGTAGTGTCAGCACATGTCTCAAAGAGACTGAAAAGGCTGCTTCTCTAGAAGTGGTAAAGAAGTGTTTTCCAGTAGACAAGGTCACTGCATCGTCTTAAACTGGAAAAATCTTACTGCAAAACATGGAAAAGTTACTTTTGTGGGCTGCTAGTCCCAGAATTCCCCTTTTGGTAACCCAAGAAAATATTTTTGTGAGCTCTGATGCCATGAAGATCGTTTACTTAATTTTCTTTCACACATTTTTGTTGCCTATGTTTTGACATTGCTGGATCCCTATCAAAATACTTCTCATAGTCAGCCATGTGGCTGATGCACTCTTGGCTTAATCTGACTCAAGCAGGTAGGTAAAAGTTTTGCATAGGTAACACTGGGTCTAGTTCACAGAGAGCTAGTTATCTTTCCCAAGTCCTGTTAAAATCCACAACATTTGTTAGCTATTACTTTATCCATAGCTGTCAATGGGAATTAATTTAATGAGGCTTGAAATGAGGTCTCTGATTACTGCTAGAGGCCCAAACCTTCAATCCAAGAAGCAGTCCCTTTCCCTAAGATAGTGATAACCACGCTTATGACTCCAGATGTTCTTGGACTCCTGCTGATCACTCCTGCTGATCAGGGCTTCTGGGAATTGAAGACCAAGAACATCTGGAGTACCAAGGTTGGCCATCACTGCCCTAAGAGCATGGGAGCTGAAGGTGGCTTTGGGGGGCAGACTTTGGAAGGGACTACTTGCCTTGCAAAAACATAAAATTAAATGTATATTTCTTGGAAAATGTCAAGGAAGACAGTATGGTGAACTTTTCTGCTATGATCTGCCACCTCTTACAAAAGATTTGCATGATCTTCTCTTTTTTGCAGTCCAAGCAAAAACAGCAACACAAGCCATATGCAAACAATCTGCTGTTGGCTACAAAAGTCACTACCATGGCAGTAGAGGAGACCCTTCTGCATTGCACCAGCTTCTTTTTATTTGAGGAATTTCTTACCAACTGTAAAATAGCCTGTGTTTTTTTTTACATAGCCCGTTAGGCATCTGGGTTATAGCTGCTCAGTGGCTTTTGCTGTCAACGTATGTGCATGTGATTTTTACAGTAATAATGTTTTTCCAATTGTATTTAGATAGAGCTCATTGTTGTTCACTTGTCATCCCTTCGTCGTCATATTTTTCAAATCTAAATTTTAAATGTTCCCTGATGTGCCAAACCAAAAAGAAAAGAGAAAAGCCTCCAAGGGCAGAAACTTTTTCCATTGATCTGATTATCCTTCAGGACCAACTTAAGTGAGGACTGGAACTCTCTTAGAACTTAACTTGCACTTCCAAGAGCTAACTGACTTTGTTGCTTCATACATTTTCTACCATCATCTCCTATGTACAAGTTGTAAGCAATTTGTGCTGTCAGCTCAACGTTAGAACGGAGGGATGTGTGGCAGCCTTTTACTGAGAAAAGTCCTATATGGAGTTGTAAGAGAGGAAGTTGTGTGTGATTCCTGCAGTGAATTATTTGGAACATGAAACTTCCATCAGTGCTCTAATCACAGCCTTAAAGATCAGCTGACTCCACCAAGAGATGGTTTCCACCAGGAAAGCAACAGCACAGCTGAGATGGCACCAAAAATGGACTTAATCCAGAATATTTTTAATGCTTCTCTTTCACTAGGTCCTGTAGCCATGCCTGTTTACACAACGGAAGATCTGGAACAGGGTAGATTTCTTATAGTTTGCACACATTCCTTCCCCAAATAGTCTAGCGCTTTAAAAAAATATATATACTGAAGATCACACCAGTACACTGCATAAGGTAACTGAGCCAAACCCCTATTTGACACTGAGTACCTCAGAGCCACAGCAACACCCCCTGCATACCCAAATTCTGAGTGATTTTGGAAGCTAAGCAAGTTTGAGCCCGCTTACTATTTAGATAGTAGTCCACCAGGGAAATTGCAGGGATCTTCTGGCAGAGCTACCTTCCAACTGCGTGAAGCCTGGAGATCCATTGCCTCAGGTCAGAGTAGACATGAGCAAGATGGACCTACAGCTTCTTACAGTCATAAACTCCAAATTGCAGCAATAGCTTCTCCAATCTAGCAATGGGTTATCATAAACAGAACCATTGGTTAGTAAAGAGCCCCATAACTTCTGGTATATAACTGCTTTGCTTACATGTCAAAAATTTCACCTGTAGAAGTAACAAAATGCCTACTTTTATTAAACTGGGAGCAGGGTCTAGCTTCCTTTCTCTAATGTGGCCATGGTGTGGTGTATTGTGGGAGCAATATCCATGGTCAGTTGCTCTTCTTTGCCTTTCTGTATCTCTTCTGCATTACTCATTATAATATGCCTTATATATTTTCCCCCACCTGCATAACCATGAGACTGAAGTGCTGGCTTTTTAAAAATTGCTTTTCTTCTGGCTCCTTGAATTAAAATGATGAGTCCATTCGAAATCCAGGGTTGTCCTATACGGCCCACGTAGGCAACAAATCACATCAGATGCGAAAAGAACTAATCCGGGAATGAAGGAGTATGTGCCTAAATCTCTGAACCTTCAGTTTTGTCTCATCTTTTCCAAGCTGAGCTGTTCCCTTGTTGTATCTCTTCTGCTACTACTGGGATGAGAATGATTTTCTTCCATCTCTCTCTCCCCCCCCCCCCACTATTTCACTATGCCAACGTATATCTCATTGCTATCACTACCTTCCTTTATTAAATCAAGGTTACTTGAAAACCAGTGTGGACTAACAATTAGCCCTTGTGGCCAAAGGACATTGTTTTATATTTTAGATTTTGTATTTCCTAGAGTCTTGTTAATTAAAGCTTTTTTAAAAATTCTGCCCCATTAATAATAAGGTGACAGACCTGTGGTTGGGCTATAACACTTAGGACTTCAGGTGGTGATTCATACAATCATGTGCACTTCATTCTTGTAACAACGACTGATAGGCAGGTAGGCTGGAACTTTTCTTTCTGAGCATTTAAATTCCCAATGTGCAGCATGCATAGCCTTGAAATGTTAATTTCCTTACCAACAATTCCAAGGCTTAATGAGATATAATCTGAAAAGATAAATTTTCCAAGCTCTCATGGAGGGCGAATGGGGCAGCATTCACTCATTGAGTTCCTACTTGCAATGTAAGGTAGGGGTTCCCAACCTTTTTACACTGCAGGCCTGAACAAGCCCCCTGGACAGCTGAGCGGGCTCATCACATGGTTCTCCCGCCATAAACACTGCTATCAAACGCATCTTCAACTGTTGTAAATGTATTTGTGACAGCCACATGCACATTTGCATGGGTGCATTTTACAGCTGTCATGGACGCTTCCGGGGTGGCAGCAGTGTGGGCCACATGAAATGGTGCCATGGGCCATGGGTGGCCCATGGGCCACAGGTTGGCCATCCCTGGTGTAAGGGATGTACAGCTCATATACAGATCTACCACCTCTACCAGAAGTATTTAGTTAAAAATTCACTCTCAAATCTCCAAGAGGGTAGCCGTGTCAGGCTGTTGGAATAAAAACATCCCAAGGGTTTGTGGCACCTGAAAGCCAGGTTTTATATGGCTTAGGCTTTTATGAATTGTAGCCAAATTTATCCATGAAAGCCCATCTTCTCCATGAAAGGTCACAAAGGTTTATGCCAACAAAACCTAATACTTCGTAAGGTGACACAAAACCTGGCAATTTTCTTTTAAATCTGTAATTGAGCCGTTCCCCTACTGTGTAATGTTGCTGCCTTTATATACATATATAAACACTCTTCATTTGTAAGCAGGATGAGCATCTGTATACTCATGTTACATTTGTCCAGGTTTTTAAAAAAAAATAAGGTAGAACAGTTGTTTTCAAGGTGGCAGGGTTAGAATCTTTCTCTGCAGGGAGGTTACACTGCTATTTAGTTAAATGTGGAGAGAAACCCTTTTTGTGTGGAAGAGAAAACAGAATACGGCTGTTTTGTGCCAATGACTCTTGTGTAACATATACAGTATGCTTCATTTTTAAATTGTCTACCACCAAGAAGAAACAACTTCCAGACAAACACAAAGGAACGTACATGAAGTTGGAAGAAAAGCTACATTATGGGAGCTAAAACCTGGGTGTGTGTACATATTGATAATAGATATTAATGTATACAATTTCTCTTTTTTTCTAAGTATGTACATTTTAAAAAAAAAATGAAAACAAATAGGTCAGTTTAGACTAATAGACTCCCGTTTTGGTTTGTTATAGCAATAATAACAAATAACTTGAACCAACAATGTATTTCAGACTTAATTTTCTTTGTTGGGGGGAATTTTTTGAAAGAAAAATTGGGTCAAAGTTCCCTTTTTGTGAATTTCCCTGTTCCCTTCTTTTTATGCATGAAACTGGCAAAGTGGGAAAGATGTTTCTGCAATAGACAGGAATGAGCTTAGTAGCTACAATGGACTGAACGAAGCCTTAGAAGAGCTTCATGTGTTACATTCATTCTCCTCTTTTATACTGACTTAATTTTTTTTAAAAAAAAAAAGAGCCCAGAAGAGAAGAATTTGTTGGACGGAAGCTCTGGCATTCCATGAATGAAGTTTAAACAAATCTGTATATTGGGAGTCTTTTCCTGTTACCATTTAAAAACAGAGAGAGAGAGAAGTACACAAAAACATTTTGTGTCATCTCCAGATAACTATGCAGAGAATGTGACTAACTTTCTTTTCCCTTGCCTTTTTAGTGTCTGAATATTTAACTCTCTTTTTGAAAATAAAATGTTTTGAAGAAAAAAAAACATTCTCTACTGTATGGACGTGGACCTCCTCCTTTAATTCAGGGTGAAAATTTCCCTCATTGCTGCTGCTTCTCCTCTTGTGTTTTTTCTTCATCACAAGTAGATGTCATAGTGCAGTGGTGGCAAACCTATGGCACACATGCCAGAAATGGCACGCAGAAGCCTTTCTCCTGGCATGTGTGCCATTGAGGGGATGCCCTGTCCCGCACAGCCTGGCCTGCACCATTTCCCCACCACACCTCTCTTTCAGCCAAAGGAGAGGGAAGACTGAAATCCCGGCCAGGAAGCTGCAGCTATGAGAGGTAAGGTGGGGAGCATTCATGGGGGGGGGGGGGGAGAGAGGCCCAACGGGGAGTAGGAAGGACCAATGGGGGTAGTAGGAAGGCCTATCAGGGATGGGGAGGCCCATCAGGGGGTAGGAATGGCTGTCATGGGGTGGGGAGGCTGCACAGGGCTTCTCCGGAGCCCAGGAGGCCTTTATGACACCCAGCACAGCCGTGCAATGCTTATCAGGGGCAGTGGTGGGGCCTGGCACAGTGGTGGGTGATTGTCCATGAGGGCACAAAGCTTGGTGGTGCAGGGATGGTGCGCATGTGCAGTTGAAGTCCACCGGTGATGTCACCAGCACGTGTGGTCTGCCGCCCATCCCCCCCCTCCTTGGTCACTCTCTAAAAAGTTCACTATCACTGTCATAGTGGAAAGACTTGCCGAGAGTAATCAATTACTTACTGTAATAATTGCCATGGTAAACCATACTGCTGTAACTGCAGGGAACGATCCCCACCATGGTCTAGAGTACATGTGAAGCTCTGTGGTGCTGGATTTCAAAATTTGTAGCTATAGTTTCTTCATGCTTATAAGGGACATTTGTTGTAAAACAAAGGGACTTAAGGACTGGTTGTACAAGGCCGAAAAACATGATTAACTGCTCTTCCAATAGGGATAACTACGGTAGTTAAATTGTGTGTCAATATGGCATTACTAAAGTTATGATGTAGTGTGTATAATAATGGCTGAAATCCTGTCACACAATTTATACAAACAGGATAACTCTTTAAGAGTTGAATTGCTGTATGTGAAGAAATCTCTATAGACCAGAAGTTCTCAACGTTTTTAAATCGAGGGCCGGGTCATACTCCCGCAGACGCTTCGGAGTCCGGACCACCATTTTGCCCTTCCAGGTGGGGGGTCCACATGAAATGGTGCCACGGGCTGCAAGTTGAGAATCCCTGCTATAGACCGTATCTGCTGAACACAGAAAATGTCTAAAGAGAGTTCTTAATTTACAGCAATTTGCTTCCAAAGGTAACACTATTTGCACAACAGGATTTCAGCCAATATGTATGCTTACAAATGAGTTATCCTCATTAATCTTGAATCTATCCAGGACCCAAGCTGTTAAACTTTGCTGAGCCTCTCTTGTTTTTAGAAGTTTACAATCAGATATACTACACTGGAATGCATAACAGCAGCCCTTGTCATGGCACATAAGACAATTTAATGATAAATTTTGTTAACTAATTGGTAATGAGTGGCTATTGACTACAGATATTGGATGCTCACTCATAAAAAACTGGGCCACATGTTTGACTTCACCTGTAATGAAAAGGGACAAAGAGAAGCAATAGCAGCTAATAAATAAAAAATGATGATGATATCAATTCATCCAGCCCACGACGCCCTCATCACTCCTGGAAGCAAAACGTGCCCATACTGGCAGTGCATTTTACTTCCACTTCCAAGAGCGACAAGGGCATTGGGGGCTGGATGAATTGGCATCAGGGTCCAGATCCATCCCCCAATCCATACTGACCAACCCCCTGAACCCGCAACCCAAAAAGTTTGGGCACCCCTGGTCTAAACAATGCTGAACTGGCTTTTTAAATTGTGCATGATAGAAAAGGTGTATTTACATTGAACAGGACAGGAACCCTTTCAACACACTCCCATGTTTCCTACTTGTAACACACTGGACAGTGCATACTCTGTAATGTATGAACAAATTTACATTCTTTAAGAAATTGCCAATAAAATAACATAGGTGAATGAAACAAAGTAAGTACATTTGCTTAGAGAAATAATGGAAGGGGAGGGTCTCCTGTTTTAATTAATTGCCTTCTATAACATAACTAAGCTTCATTAGGACTTTAGTAAAACAAAAGTGGAATTTCACAACAGATTTGGATGGGTAGGTAGGTAGGTAGGTAGGTAGGTAGATAGATAGATAGATATTCTGAGCTGGATCAGATTTCTACTTCCACATCGCTTTTTAAAAATCTCAGATATTCAAAACAATCTAAACCCTGTGTGATTTGTTATTTTTAACATGTAGTGTTTTCTTATCATGCCTTTGCATGATTCTCTGCAACACCAAGAGGCTGAAACAATAGGGAAAAATCTTGATGCTTACTTATCCACAGAATCTATTCCACCCTTTTTTCTTTTCTTGTCTAATTGCACTACACAGGCTACACAGTAAGCCTTTTCTGTTTGGCTGCTGCCACCTGGCGCCCAGATACAGATAAGAATATGTGCAGATGATGACTTTTCTGAGAGGGTGGCATTAGTTTCGTAGAGAGACAATCCCTGTGTGCCTTGATTTTGTAGTGATGCTAGCTTCGAAGATCTTCATACTGTATTGCTTTAAACTGTACTCAAGAAATCCCAAAAGCAACACCTAAACATATGTCCAGCATCGCTTCAACAGATGCATATTGTGTTTTAGTGAGTCTGTTTTAGAACATGTGTCTTCCAGCATGTGCAGAAAAAGGTGTGTGTGTGTGTGTTGTTGTTTTTTTACAGTGCTGGCTCTTTGCCTATAAACAGAGATGAGCACTGAACCCTAGGATCAGATCTGACTAGCTTTTGAGCAAGGGCAATGATGTAAATGTGCCTGCTTCCACTCCAGGTGCAGCAGAGGCAGACAGGGCTGATGGAATGGTGTCGGGGGCCGGGTCTGGCCCAAGGGCCGTAGATTGAGATCCCTGACTTAGTACATACATGTCCATTAAAAGTTTCCCTCCTCAAAAGCCTTAGGGCTCAGTAGCCGTTCTTGTACTAGCTGAACTAGCAAATTTATTTCCTGACTTCAGCCAGCTTGGCATTTTGCTCTAGCTCCTCTGATCTACCAGATTGGTAAAGGAGTCATACCCATCTTCTGAATGTTTAATATTTGCTGTTACACATCCCTCTTTAAAGTCACTTACAAAATGAAAGAGAATCTCTCCCTCTGGTTCTCTGCAGATACAATGGCTTCCCTGCAAGTCCCTGACAACTGAACTGATTATTTAATTGGGGAAAGTGTACAAGATTTCTGGCAGTCCTGTGATATGAAAAGCACCGAGACAGCATGATGCAAAAAAGAAAGTAGGGCAAAGTATTTAGCACAACTGCCTCTTAAAGGAGGTGTCATATAAGAGTTTGTCCTCAGCTACCTTCAGCAAGCTGTGAAGTCTAGTGTACAACTGTATATTTTGTAGACAATTGGTTTGTATGCAATTGGGTTGTCAAATAAATGTGCACTCACACACATGAGTCTTTTTGTACTAGAACGCAGGTACCTAGTGCTTAGGGACTGTGGTGGCTCAAGTGGTTAAGACACTGAACTTGACAAAAGGTCAGCAAGCCAGCAGTTCAAGACCCGAGTACTGCACAATGAAATGAGCTCCCATCTGTCCCAGTTCCTGCCAACCTAGCAGTTTGAAAGCAAGAAATTGCAAGTAGATAGATACCATTTTGGCAGGAAGGTAAACACCATAATTTGCACTCAGGTGTCGAGTCATGCCTGCCACGTGTCCACAGAAAGGTCTGCAGATGCATATAGCACTGGCTCTTTGGACGAAAACACTGAAGCCTAGAGTTGAATATGACTGGCTTTTGAGCAAGGGTGACCTTGATGCTTGAATGCAAATTTTGAAAACAAGACTGTTATGGACAGCTCCCAGAAATCCCCTCTGTAAAGCTACTGGAGGGAGATCCATGATGACTGGGGGATTCGTGGAAGTCTAGTTCCAAACACCTATGTTCTCTGGTTTTACTAGAATGATCCATTAGTCATCCTTATGGAGCCCTGTGGGTGCAGTGGTTAAACTGTTGTACTGCAGCCAAAGCTGCTGACATTGTGAGTTCAATCCTGACGTGGTACAAGATTAACTCAGCCTCCCATTCTTTTAAGATCAGTAAAGTGAGTACCCAGCAGGTCAGGAACAATAATGCTAATTAACTTGTGAACTGCCCAAAGTGTTTGCTAAGTGCTATGGCCCAGTATATAAGTGTAATTGCTAAAGCAGGTGTGGGCATAGTCCTCCAGATGCTGTTGGACTGTAGCTTCCTAATCAATACAGCCAATGGGGAGGAACAGTAGAGGTTGCAATCCAATAACATCTGGAGGAATGCACTTTGTCCATAACTGTTACAAAGGTTCTCACTGGAAGGTTCTCATTCTTCAGGTGGAGCTCTACTGTTTCATGAACTGTGTTAAGGCTCCCCCCACATTATTTATTTGTGTATGACAAAAGGTAATCATATCACAGCTACATGTTCACTTGCTTTTTTAAAATGTTTATTAAGAAAAATTACTCCAAACAACTCCTCCCCCAAAAAACCCAAACTATATATAAAATAAGCTGTCTGTACTTTTCACACTAGGTAACAGTTGTTTTCTTATCATTTGGAAAGGCTATTCATTTTTGACTCACCCTGATAATATGTCCTATACTCATCTAGTTGTTGCTAAAAATGTTGGTGCTCCAATTCAACAGGTATTTCATGCCTGATTGCTGCCTTATTCATTTAAATGGAGGAAATATTCTGCATTCAAATGGGTGGGGCAGCCTACACACTCCCACATTCATTGTTTGAAATAAGACATGTGCACAGCATAGGATTTCAATTCATCTGTCATCAGAAGACACAAGAATGGAGCTTTTCCTGGCTATGGCACCAAACTCATGACATGGAAAAGCTTCTTTTATGTATCTCAAGTCCTTCCAACCGCATTTCATAGCACTGTAGCACAGGAATCATTTGCCAGGCACAGGTCAGGACAGTTGCTAATCCTGAACTGATTTGGCTGATTACTCTTTGGGGAATTATCTAACTGGAATTAATCTGTGCACATTATTGCTCCTATGATGGAAACCAAAGCATGCCAAAAATCAATGGCTCCCTATCCATTATAAACAATGGCCATGGAGAAGAATGTTCCTTGTGATAGGGAAATGATGACCATCAATTTAGATGGGCTTGAAAAGAGAGAAGTCCAATTCATGCAGCCTAGGGCTATCTGTAGCTACTAGTTGTGACGGCTAGATACAGGATCAGAAAGATCATGAGGTTTCTGTCCTCATGCAATTCTTACAGGCTTTCCAGAGACACCCAGTTAGCTCCTGTGGCAATGAGGGCACTAGACTAGATAGGTCTTGGTTTTCAGGCAGGATTTTCAAAAGAAAGGCAAGCAATATTTAGCTTTTGGTACAAAGACTGGGTGGCTACAAAGGCTGTCTATGTTCTCCCGACATGCTAAAGTAAAAACTGTTGAAATCCTTACCTGTTCAATGTCTGATGTGTTTCTGACTGCAAAGAAGCATAGCTCCTTCCGATTCCTCTCACAGGAGTTCTCTGTTTTCCACAGGCAGAATCAAAGGGCACCTTAACTTGCCAATGTAACTACACAGAAGGACAAGCTTGTGTCATCATAAAGTGGAGGGTTTACAATACAAAATACAAGTGACAGAACAGATTAAAAAGGACAGTAAGATGGAGAGGAAAAGACCAAGACACTCTGTGAAGTACTAGATCAGTTATATCTCCTTGCTACACTGTGAGATTTGAACAATCACATTTTAAACAATAATACAAGACTGTATTTAAGTGACAAAACCCCCAAATTGTTCTGGGAAGCATTTAAAAAACAAATCGTTTATTCAATGAGCAGCTTTTAACTTGTAAGTTACAAAGACACAGTAAAGGTTTCCCTTGCTTGAAAGCCAGTCGTATCTGACTCTAGGGTTCAGGGCTCATCTCTGTTTCATAGCTGAAGAGCCAGCGCTGTCTGCTTCTGCAGACATTTACGTGGTCATGTGGCAGGCATGACTAGACACCAGAGTGCACGGAACACAGTTTGCAAAGACATAGGGAACTACTAATAAATTCTGGGTGATTTGAAGTAGGAAGAATCATACAGAACTCTTTGCTTGTTTGCTACTGAATGTTTGGTCTACTCTAAATGGTAAAACCAGAAGGCTCAGAAAGATCAACATAGTTATTCAATCCAAAACAAAGAACTCATTGAGATGTAAAATTTCAAAAACTTTGCATTATGCGATTACAGTAATACCTTGGATAACGTTTACCTCGGATAACGCTAAGATCGCATAACGTTAAGTAATCTGGGGAGGAGAATTGGATCGAATAACGTTAAGGTCCTTTGGGATGGATCGGATAACAACTGCTAAAGCCTGCGCAGTTACAATGTATCTCTATGGAGCTTTAACGTTATCCAATCCATCCCATAGGATTTTAACATGCATCGGATAACACTAAAAATCGGATAACACCAAGACTTGTGGAACCAAGTCTTAGCGTTATCGGAGGTATTACTGTATTTGCATTTTAGTATCAGGCAAGTATTTGTCTTGCTGATTGTGCCATGTTTCTCCCTACTCTTTTCAATATTTATGTCATCAACATGACATTAGCATTGTAATTAAATCCGATATTTTCTGTAATAGTTTGGCATGAGTATGTGGCATGTTGTGTTTGGCCAGCAGGTGGGGTGGGTTTTTTTTTTTTGTGTAGTGTTTCCAGTTGCATTATTTTATGTTGCTTTTGACTTGTGTGATTACCTATGTTAGAGCTTTAGATTTAGAACAATTACTAAGCATGTCCAGATGACATCAATGATGATATGCAGAGTAGGATAGTGTAGAAGTGAACCCTTCTCCCCTTTTCTGCCTTCTGCTTGCACTTTTAACAGCACTGTATCCAACTTGTAGTGCAATTTATAAACTATGTTTTAAAAAATATTGTCCTCCTAGTTTACCACTAAATTGATACAGCACAAATTCAAACACTTGTCATGTCTTGTCAGTTCAGTGCTATTTCACTTGCTAAACATTTTTTTAAAAAGTAATGGATTTGAATGCTGATGAAAAAATGGTGATAGCAGAGAAGGGGGGGGGGGTTGTGTGATGTGTGGACACTTGGCACAATCCCTACTGGGAAAACTGAAATTTTCTTTGTGAACAGCAGCAATGATTTAAATGTCAGGATGTGCTACAGAAAGCAACTACACACTTGAAATGAAATTCTTTCTTCTGTGCACCCTATAGCAAAAGGTCTGAGTATAATCAATACAATCATACTAAAGAAGATTCATGTAACTCTGAAGTACTTCACCTAGCCAAGTCTCTGAGTGGGGTTTCTCCATTACTGTATTTCCAACCTCTGTTCCTACCACTTAACTGTTGTTGCTACTTCTCCCAAAATTAGTCCTCTAATCTGAAATCCCCTCTGGTTTCTGGCTTGTTGTCATTCCAAATTTTCATTTTAATTATTTCTAAAAATCCTTCAAAAATGGAGGGAAAGAAAAACTGCAGCTTTATTCTTTGTACATGGATGGGAGATAGTATTTGGAGTCAAAGGGCAGAATGTAAGAAAAAAGTAGAAAAGTGTGTGTGGGGGAGAGGTTATAATTACTTACTCTTATTAAATTGTGGGAAAAGTTTAAATGGATTGAACAACTGATTTTCACCCCTCTCCCCAGGTCACCACTGATTCACACCAAGATAATGCTTGAATTTTCAAGAAAAGGAGACTGAGTGTGATTCCCTGGTTTTGCTAAATTTTACTCAAATCACTGTCTCAGCAGTTTAAAATACAATAGACAAGAGTCTATCGTAAAACATGAAACCCCAATAATCCATGAACTGATTGCTTCTAGATCATTACTTCCCACCACCATCCTGTTGGCATTCTCTTTCTACAGGCACACTTTTTAACATTGCAAAAATCAGATGTTTGGTTCTTAATGCGATAACACATTCAAGACTGTAAACTACACCTAGGAAGTTACAAATTCTTTCTAAGTTGAAGAAACAATTGGAACACATTGGAAGGATCAGCAGGTTGGTGTTCAGGGTTGCCTTATCAAAGCCCCATAATTTATTCAGCTCAGGTTTTTGTTTGCTATGAAAGCAGTTTGCCTTCAGCAGAGATGAACTTATTGCTGGAGGGGAGAGGAGGGGACAGGGAAGGAAAACAAAGAGATAATATGTTGACAATCCAAAGGCCTTAGTCCAATAAGAGTGACTGCATCAGAAATGGCATTAGTCCACAGACCAAAGTTTATAAAGCTTTTATTAAACTTTTTTGAACAGCTGTGCAATGAACAAACAAACACAAATAAAAATTCTCTGTGGAGGTTTCACAACTGGTTTCTTAATTCCAGCTCCCTTGAGAGAGAAATGACTTTTCAGCAACATTCCTCCAAGGAAGATTGTGCGGAGCCAGATGGGTGGGAAAATAAGATGACCTTGAAAAGTTATCAAGGTGGTTTACACCTGCCATCCCTCAGAGTAGCTGATGTATCACACAAGTAGGACAGGAGGTATTCTCTGGAAATGGCTGACGTGCAAGTGAAAGCTACTCTGGAGGATGGAGGGATAAATGCATGGTCGCAGTACCACCTGAAAATGGTTTCTCAGAAATCACAAGATGATTTCTAGCCAAAGCATTTGTGGCTTCCTTTCTCCCATGCATGTGAGCACTGGCTCTTCTACTTGTGCTAAGAGATTAATACTTGTGGCATTGAGGACAAAAGAAAGAAAGAAAGCAGCACATCATTCAAGTGACTGTTCCAATTCAGTATTGAGAAGCAGTCCACGCTTCCCGTTTCAGCCCAAGCACATTCAAGTCCCCCATCCTTGCACTCCTATTGCAAAGTAGGGTAGCTTGAATTGAAAAGCAAAACCAACCAAAGGGACCCCCAAACTTCAGAGCAGAACATGCTTTCTTCCCAACCCAAGACTTTTCTAAACAGTGGATGTGTGACCCAGGGGAGAGGTGAAGCTATTTGCACTGTAAAAGTGACATCACAATGACTCCAGGGTTTTTGTGCTATGATCTTGGCAGATAAGTAGTTCTGAAAGCATTCCAGGCAATGCTGCACATTCCAGCTGGGCCTGGTGAGATCAATCAGCAGCCACTGTTTCCTGGAGCTTTCAAGCTTAGTAGCTATCTACAAGTTCTCCCTCAGATGGTTGGAGCAGTAAACACCAGCTATTTATTAAACCCAAGATGGAGAAAAGGCTTTCCAAATGCTTCTACAAGACTGGAGGACTCATGTTGCAGACAACTGATATCTGTCTCCTGCTCTAGGAAAACAGATAAATGCTACTCCAGTAACAAGCAACACATCTCATCACAAACTGTGTCAAAGATGGAAGGATCAACTCAAGACAATACAGAAGGCCGGGGGGGGGGGGGAATGCCAACCCAGAACAGAAAGCCAACCCAGTTATCACTATAAACAGTTTTCTTCAAATTTTACAGGCAGATTTAGGAAGTGCAGGTTTTCATGAATGAAACTGTTTAATCCAGACATACAAACATGTTGCTTGTTCTTCGATCACATGTCTTAGGATCTCTCCTCCCCATTAAACTGTCTCTTTAAAGCGAAAGAAAAAAACACAAGGATCTTGAAACCAAGTGGAAAGGTTTTAGGTGCCAACTATGTTGGGATCATGAGCAGAGTCAGGCAGGTGGGAGCCAGAGCAATGATACAAGAAACAATTTCCCCAGCAGCTGTAGCAGATAAGGAACAAAGCGGCCAAGAAGACCAAGGCACAGATTGTGCAAGGTTTCCGCTCCAACAGGAAACTCAGTAGATAGAAACCCATGAACATTGAATGACTGAACCACAAGGCTGGGTTGAGAGGTTTGGGGATGAGGAGAACAGGCAATAACCACTGGAGGCAGTACATGATGTCTTGTGTTCAGGATGTCACGGTGATGACAGCAATCCAAACTGGCAGTGTGAAATTTCTCCTCCACGGTTTCAGCTCTTCAGAAAGGAAATCTGTATGTTTCACAAAACTGTATGGCGATATATGAATTTGTCTTGAGGGAGAGAGAAGGGGAAAGATGTCATCAGCAAACTGGATTATCACACGTTTTACATTTCCACTTCCCAATAATCCAACCTTGAAATAAAACCCAAACCCATAAACACAATCCCACCCCCACACAGTTGAATATTCTCAAGTTGCCACTTCAACGCCTTGGTCTCAGAATGGCAAGTTCGAGCTGTTCCTTGTTCTAGCACAGGGGTGCCCAAACTACAGCCCAGGGGCCGGATCCAGCCCCCAACGTCAATTCATCCAGCCCATGAAGCCCTCATCACTCTCAGCAGCAGAAGTAAAACACACCCATACAGGCACATTTTACTTTCACTTCCGGGAGCGATGAGGGCTTCATGGGCCTAATGAATTGACATTGGGGGCCAGATCCAGCTCCTGGGCCGTAGTGACCAGCCCCCTGAACCATGTGACCAGCCTGCATCCTTAAAGGTTTGGGCACCCCTGTTCTAGCAAGATAATACAAAAGACAGAAGCAGCATGAACTACTTGAAACATGACAGTCCTACCTTGTATTAGTTACTGCCATAGATTTTCCTCCATGCTTTTGTACGTACTGTTCTTTTAAGATAAACCTTTAAAAAGCCCAAGCATAATCATGTTGATGGTTGACAGCTTCTTGTGTACTTAGGATCCTAACTGAAAGGACCGCTGAGTTCTTTCAAGCATAAACTGAAATTTTACAATAAAGTTGTAGAAACAAAACAAAACAAACACCCCACTAATATGGTCAGTGGCTGGTCTCTAGAAAATAAAGAGTTGTTAAGGTGAACAGCAAGGTTTACAGTTTGCTGTCCCCAATTGTTGTGCATTCATAATCCACATATACCATGTAGTTCCCTTTTGTCAGATACTTGATTGAAAGGCCCGAAAATTTAACATTTGTCTCTGCAGTGTTTATGGCCATAGTAAGCACTGTATTCAAGAAAAGAGCCTCCTTGAAGACTGAGGTATTTTTGAACCCCAATCAGGCATACCCCAAGCAACGACATTCTTGTTGTGCTAGCTAATCTTTCTCACACTAGGTCAGATGAAGGGAACTATGGAATGAATTCACCAGAAGGCAGCTTCATCTTGGCAATTTAAATTCTGACCTAGACACAAAAGAAGATTGTATTCAAGAGAGCAGCACTTGTCATATATGGGCTGATGTGAAGGTTCTCTTTCTATCTGCCTTTCTGCTTTTGGAAGTTTAAGCATTAGGAATGAAAAGGTGCTGACAGTGAAGTTCTTTAAACCATATTCATTTTAGAATGCAATAGAAAAGATACCTTTCCAATTCCCGCCTATTCAGAAGCTTCCCTTTTTATTCACCAAAACATCTTTACCATAACAGGCTTAACCTCTATTTCCCTTGCAATTTGGAAGTATTTACATACCAGTCACATGAGACTAGCATCTATTAGTAAGCTGGAACAAGCCTTGGCTAGCTCTCTCCTCCTACTTAACACAATAGACAAACTCTTACTCTTATTTATGAACAAAGAATGAATAAGGTAAGATTGCAGTTGGTTTTAGACTACAGTAATACCTCGGATAACGCTAAGACTTGGTCCCACAAGTCTTGGTGTTATCCGATTTTTAGTGTTATCTGATGCATGTTAAAATCCTATGGGATGTATCGGATAACGTTAAAGCTCCATAGAGATACATTGTAACCGCACAGGCTTTAGCGGTTGTTATCCAATACATCCCATAGGACCTTAACGTTATTCGATCCAATTCTCCTCCCCAGATTACTTAACGTTATGCGATTTTAGCGTTATCCGAGGTAAACATTATCCGAGGTATTACTGTATTTAGAGCAGTGGTTCCCACATGGCACATGGGGGAATTCAATTCCAAGAAGCCTGGTTTAGAGCTGTCACCCTGTTCTCTTACACAAAATGCCAACAAAAATCAAGCTGTTAGAAACTAGAAGGTAAAGAGGAAGAAATCTTGTTTGTTCATTCAGAAAAGGAAAACCAACCCAGAAGAAGCTAGTTCACCATTTACAGTCCTTTGATATATAGCAGACTGTATTTATAATCTGTAAATTAAAAGGATATATCTTCACCACCACTTACAAGAACTACTTCAATGTTTTTGCAAGGGGGTGGTGGAGCATTTCCGTTTCAGACAAGATGTCATTTCAGCAAACACCACCAGCCTGATGAACTGGTTCATCTGTCTCTTTTTCCAGTTTCCTTTGGTGAGTCTTTTAAGGAGAGACATCAATTTGAAACAACCAGCATTCACTACAGTATAGTTCAGCCACCAAAATAAAATATTGGGCTTCATTTCCTTTAACAAATGCTGCTATATGAAATCTGTATCCTCTAGCTTAAATGTAGCATCTATACAGAAAACAGAACAGTTTTCTGAACAAGTAGTCTGATTTAACTGATCTGAGTGCAGGCTGTACACTGCCATGTGCAAAAATAACTATACAGACAAGATACTTATAAAGTACTGCTAATCTTTGTATACTGAAGTCCACGACTTGCATTTATACTGGAATATTTTAAATAATGAATTGGATATCCAATATTTTGAATATGTGCCTCCAAAAAGACCTTCCCAAAGTCCTTGGGATTATCAGCAAGTTAATTAGATTCATCTAACTAGAATCTTCAACTGTCCCAATTAAAAAACAAAAAGGAAAAAAAACTCCTTAAAATGTTAAATATAGTCAGTAAGACCATTGTATAATGTTTCTGACCAACATGGATTAGTCAGCATTCTAGACACTGAACAGATGGACCCCTAGATTATAAAACTGATTTGCTACATTCCTTTTGGCAAAGAATAATGTACAGTATTCTTAAATAAACTGAATCTTTCTAAGAAAAGATCTACAGGATTGCTTACTTCCCATTTCTGCAGAGACAGAAACTTCTGTCCATATTCAGCTAAATCTCTCACTACACATTCATATAATTCCACTCAAATAAATATTTCATTATTTTTGTAACCTCTGTGTCCTATATAACTCATTAAAGAAATAACTTTCTTATTTAAAAAAAAGTGATGTTTGAATGCACAATCATCTTCCATGCACAACTAGGTCTTATAACAAAATCACAAGGAACTTGAATATGCAATTAAAAAAAACACTGCAAGTTATTTTACCCAACAGACTGGTTTGCTGAACAAACACAATTTCTAAAGCCTTATATTACAAGCTTAGAGGTAACAGCTTTCCTTGGGGTTTGGACATGATATCAAGAAATTCTTTAAGTACTTTAATAGGCTTACAAAACATTCATATATGATTCAGCAAAAGTGGAAATACATAGTACAAGGAGAGAAAGTCACTGCTACTATCCAATTCAGACCAGTATCTGAGGAAAAGAGATGTACACACTGATAAATCTCTGTGCCAAGGAAGGTCAGTCAGGGAGGGCAAAAGAAAGAAAGGGAGCTAAAGTAGATAAGCAGGGACTGAATAACCAGGAACAGAAAATCTCTCTTTAAAAAGAAAGTAAGGTAAGCAGTGAAAGTCAAGACAAAGTAGCATAACCTATTTTCATATTTAGCATAATCACACTAAAGCGTAACTATGAGACCCACTCCTATATAGAGTCCAAAAAGAGTCCAAAAATAAGTCCATGCTTGCAGACTGCTATTACAAGTTTAAGTCTAGCACTCAATCCAAAGAACTACATTGTCCCTGTGGTACCTGACACTTTCTTTGAATTACCCCACCAGGGTACTATACTGGACTTGAAAGATATTCTGATTCTATCTATACAAGATCACATTCAGGCTTCAGAATGCTTATACTGTATACTTTTTCTATACATTCACTGCATATGGCAAATGTGTAACCTTCAACATGAAAACCATAAAAAGAATATAAAAGAGATGAAGATGAAGCTGCAGAAATAATTTCATCTCTCTGGTTCCCAAGAAAATATTAATATTTCTCAGCTACAGAAGAAATTGGAAATATTGTACTGTAATGTACTGAAAAACATATGTTAACCTAGTGGTAGAAAGTTGTATTATTTCAAATTTTTGTTAAAGGACAAGATGCCCTCCTTTTAATATATTCAGTATTTGTTAATTCTGGAGAGGCTCAGGCATGCCTGCTGAACTGCATATGCATTCTGACTTGAAATATATTCTGAACCAGTCAGGCTCAGTCTTGATGCCCTCAGAAACCAATTATTTTATTTTAGTTTGTGATGTATTTGTCGGTGGTGGGTTTTGATTTGTTGTGGGTATTGTTGTTATCTATCTTCTGTTTGTTCACTGCCCAGAGTGGGATAACACCCACTATTACATAAAAAATATAATATGTATTCAGAGTAGGAGCACGATCACTGACCTTTATGGAAACAAGTGTAATACATGCTGGGCTATTGAATCAGACTATCATATCTCCCATACTGAAATCTCCACTCAAACCAAAGACTGTCCTTTTAAAAAACAAAGAATACTTTCTTAAGTGAATCCCATTAACCATATACTGCTGAATTATTATTAATCATATTTTAAAATAAAGGTAACAGTCCTCAGATGTCATCCCTTCTCTGAATAATGTGTATCAAGCCCAATTCCTCGCTAGAGACAAGAGCAATCTGCCTACTCCATTTAAATCAGGGGTACCCAAACTTTTCAGGCCATGGGCCGGTCACATGGTTGAGTGGGCCGGTCATGTGGTTCCTCCCACCAGAAGTGGAAGCAAAATGTGCCCACCCATGCACATAATGCTGTCATAAATGCACCTGTGGCTGTCATAAACGCATATGGCAGCATTTTGCACATGCACAGGTGCGTTTTACTTCTGCTTCCAGGAGCAGTGAGGGCCGGATGGAATGGCACCCGGCCCATGGGCCATAGTTTGGTCACCCCTGGTTTAAACAGCTTCACAAACCAGCTCTCAGAACATCTCATGGTTGAAAATTTTGAAGTGGTAGCTGGGTTAGTCTGTGCAAACATATCAGAGTAAACAGAACAAAATAAGACAAACTTGTATCATAAATATAGCAGTTAGTCTTTAAGGTGCTAACATTTTTTCTTTTTGTTTACTCTTTAAAACATCTCATGTTTTATTTTACAAATTATCAAATATTAATTTGATACCTTACATCAGTGTTTCCCAAATGCTGGTTTTTGGACTTCAATTCCCAGAAGCCTAAGTCATTTCCCCAAAGCACTGATCAGCCAATGTACTGACTTAGGCTTCTGGGAATTGAAGTCCACTAGTGGGGTGTGTACCCCTTGTTGGGAACCACTGCCTTACATAATATGCCTTCTACAGTGCTACTCAATTTCCACTTCACATTCCTCAGACCTGTTATATCTTTGAATAAGAAAAGAACACATAGAAACAAATCCCTATGACAGCTCTAAAACAAATTCTTCAATGCCCTTACTTCATCATGCTTTTGAGTGGGGTGGGGAGATGTTTTTTCTGTGCCCACCCACCAATTTTACTATATTAATCTAACTTTTGTTACTATTTGAGAGTAAGGGATTAAATGAGAGGATGGGAAGATAATTGATGGAGAACGATAGACACAGAATCACTGAGTTGGAAAGGACCTTTTAGGCCAAGGGTGCCCAAACTACAGCCCAGGCCCGACACCAATTCATCCAGCCCCCGACACCAATTCATCCAGCCCCCGAAACCAATTCATCTGGCCCATGAAGCCCTCGTTGCTCCTGGAAGTGGAAGTAAAATGTACCAGTATGGGCGCATTTTACTTCCAGGAGCGACAAGGGCTTTGTGGGTTGGATGAATTGGCATCAGGGGCCATATCTGGGCCCCGGACCATAGTGACCTGCCCTCTGAACTACAGCCTGTGGGCCAGATCCAGCCCCTGGTGCCAATTCATCTGGCCGGTAAAGCCCTCATTGCTCTGGTCCCCGGGCCATAGTGACCGACTCCCTGAACCGTGTGATTGGCCTGTGGCCCGAAAAGTTTGGGTATTGAGTCCTCTTTCTTCACTGGGCTTGTCACCCTTTTCTGTACCTGCTCTAATGTGTTTGCAATAGTTCTTAAACTCTGGTGCCCAGAATTGAACATGGCATTCTAGATGGGGTCTAACTAGTGCTGAATTGGGGTGGGGGGTGGGGTAGCAGCAGTGGGTTAGTGATTAAAATGCTGAACATGATGACCAGTAGGTCGCCAGGTCAGCAGTTTGAGACCTGAGTGCTGCACTTTGGAGTGAGTTCCTGTCATCTCTCAGCTCCTGCCAAACTAAGAATTTCAAAATAAAAAAAATTGCAAGTAGATAAATAAGTACCGCTTTGGTGGGAAAGGCAACAGCATTTCCTGTTTCAGCATCTTGACATGGAAATATCTGCAGACGCAGACAGCACTGGCCCTTTGGCTGTAAATGGAGATGAGCACTGCACCCTAGAACAGTGATGGCAAACCTTTTAAATACTAAGTGCCCGAACTGCAAACTGAAACCCACTTATTTATCGCAAAGTGCCAACACAGCAACAGGGGAGAAAGGAAACACTCCCACTAGGCTGCTGGGCAGAGGGGTGGAGTGAACTCTGTGCTGAGGGGAGGAAGGAAGTGCTCCCATTGGGTTGCTGGGCAAAGGGGAGGGGTGAACTTTGTGCTGGGGGAGGGAGAAAGTGCTCCCAATGGGCTGCTGGGCAGAGGGGCAAGGCAAACTCTGTGCTGGGATGACAGCTCAGATGTCCACAGAGAGGGCTCCGAGTGCCACCTCTGGCACATGTGCCATAGGTTCGCCATCACTGCCCTAGAGCAGTGTTTGCGAACCTTTTAGAGACCGAGTGCCCAAACTGCAACCCAAAACCCACTTATTTATCGCAAAGTGCCAACACGGCAACAGGGGAGGAAGGATATGTTCCCATTGGGCTGCAGGGCAGAGAGTCGAGGTGAACTCTGTGCTGGGGGAGGGAGGAAGCACTCCCATTGGCCTGCTGGGCAGGGGGGTGGGGCAAACTCTGTGCTAGGGTGGCTGCACAGGTGCCCACAGAGAGGGCTCCAAGTGGCACTTCTGGCATGTGTGCCATAGGTTCACCATCACTGCCCTAGAGTCTGACACGGATGGCTTTCAAGCAAGGGAGACTGTTACCTTAGTACCTCATGGGTTTTGGAGACTATACTTCTGTTAATGCAGCCCTAAACAAGCGTTGGCCTTTTGGGCAGCCACATCACACTGTCAATTCTTCGGTTCCTTTGTTTTGATTTGGTGTTGGAAAGATTAGTTGGCAAGGTTGAACTAGTTGCCCAGGGTACACCCAGATTGCATCCACAATCTTCGAGGAGGCTCTTTCTGTGTATCCCGACAAAGCCAAGAAAGTGGCTCCATTTTGGCAGCCCAGGGTGGGATCAGAACACAAAGGAAGAAGAATAATTGCACTGTTGATCAATAACAATTGCACTTCTATCCCTCCCCATAGCCCTTATTAGTGCCGTCTCTGGTAGGTCCACAAGTTAATCAACCCTGAGTGGTCCTCATTTGTCAGAAGTCAACCTTGAGTGCCTAGTAAGGCTCGAACTCATAACATTTCTGGCTGAAGTACAGCAGTTTAACCCCAGGGAGGAGGCTGAGATCATAGCTTTTTTTAAAAAAAAATCTCTTCAGAAGCACACAAAGCTCCTTTCTGGGTTGAGAGGATTTTTTGCTGGAGGAGCTCCGCTCAGGGGATGCCCGAATGAGGCTCCTTTCATGTCCCCAAGATCTTTTCCCCACCGAAGTGGGCCCTTATTGATCTACTTGTACATTTCTTGCTTTCGAACTGCAGGAGCTGGGACAGCCGAGGGGGCGCTCATTCCGTCACGCAGTCCTCGGGTCTCGAACTGCCGGCCTCCCAGCTAACAAGGCGAGCTTCTTAACCACTGAGCCACCGCAGTCCCGTCCCCATAGCTTAGAAGAGGAGACCCTTGTCATGTCAAGCTGCCCCCTCCCTTCCCCCCCTCGGGCCCCTTCCTTGCTTATGGCTCCCTTCTCTCCCCCTTCCCTGCCTTCGGCTCCAGGCGTGGCCGGTCCCGGGTGTTGGGTTGCCAGTCAGTCCGCCATTACACCCCGGCGGAGCCTCCCCCTTTCACCTTCGGGCCACTCCCTCGGCGCCCCCCCCCCCGCTTCGGCGGCATTATTACCTGCGCTCCTCGCCATCGCCCCGCCTCGCCTCCAGGCCGCTCTCCAGCCTCTTCCTGCGTCGGTCGCCCTCCTTCAGGACCCTGCAACCGCTTTCTCAAAGACCCGAGGCGGGGCCGTCCACGTCGCTGCCTGTCTTCCAGGACGGAGGGCCTGCCAATGAAAAGCCTTGGCTTCCTTTTTTTCCTCGCCCGCAGACCTCATATATTCCCTCCTCTTCCGCTTTCTCCAGAAACCTTAGCTCAGGCTTCGACCGCGGCGCCGCGCTTTGAGCAGGCACTGGCGCCGGCAGCCCCGGCCTTAGGAGCATTGTAACCCCTGCGAGTTCTGCTGACGGAGGAGGAGGAGGAGCGTTGCTCGCTCATGAATATGCAAAACAGAAGAAGACAGGCGTGTTCGCCCTGAAGGCGAGTTATTTATTTCCCCATCTGGGCGGGAGGGAATGAAGAGGGAGCCAGGGTGGTGCAGTTTTTTGCTAATGTGGTGAGGAAGGTGACGTTAGTTCGTTCCTTTATATGCAATAATATAAGCAGGTGAAGAAGCAGCCTCAATTAAGTTTCTGACCCGTCTAATTAGGTCGCCCTAGCACTAAAGCCAGTCGTATCATCCGACTCAAGGGAGTATTATTATTATTATTATTATTATTATTATATTTCAATTTCTATACCGCCCTACTCGGTAGGACTGACTCAGGGCGGTTCACAACATATATAAAATTACAAATTCATGTCAATAAATCATAAATACAAGTAATACCTCATATAACATTAGTATCGAATAACACGAAAATCGCATAACATTAAGCAATCTGGGGGGAAGAATTGCATCGGATAACATTAAGATCCTATGGGATGCTTCAGATAACAACCGCTAAAGCCTGTGTGGTTACAATGTATCTCTATGGATCCCATAGGATTTTAACATGCATCAGATAACACTAAAAATCATATAACACCAAGACTTGTGGAACCAGGTTTTAGTGTTATCTGAGGTTTTACTGTACATAACATCAAAATATCAATAGCACAACAATAACAAGAAATAGTAGTAGTGCTCATTTCCTCTTATAGCCGAAGAGCCAGCGCTGTCTGTGTCTGCAGACGTTTCCGTGGCCACGTGGCAGGCATGACTAGAATGCTGGAGTGCACAGAACCCTGTTACCTTTCCCGCTGAAGCGGTACCTACTTTATTTATTAGCTCAAATTTATATTGCTGTCTACTCACCTGTGGCGACTCAGAGTGGCTTACATTACAATACAATATGTCGGGGTGGGCACAGGGGGAGGGGCGGGAAGGTCCTCATCCTCATAAATAGTTATCTATTTGCAGTTTCGTTCTTTTGAACTGCTAGGTTGGCAGGAGCTGGGGCAGGCAACGGATACTCACTCTCTTGTATAGCGGCAGAGTCTTTGCAGTTCTTCTCTAATAATTGCTGCCCTAAAATAAACTTGAATGTGTAGCACCACAGAAGGCTATACTGTACAGTACTTAGGAGTGGAACTACAGTACTTTCAGCTCCATTCTAGGAATTGTAAAAATTCAATCTCTGAATGTGAATACAGTAGAACCAGTGATGGGATGTCCCCGGTTCCAGACGGTTCCCTGGAACCGGTAGGACCAATTCCGGAGGGTTCTCCGGGAGGGGAGTCCACTTTTGGGGCGTCCGGTTCCGGACGCCTCACCGAAAGAAATTTTTTTTTTTAAATCGGAGCTAAAATGGCTCCAATTGACTGCGCATGCGCAGAAACTCAATCTGACACATTGTGCATGCGTCAGATTGAGTTTCTGCACATGCGCAGTCAATTGGAGCCATTTTAGCTCCATTTTTAAAAAAAAATTGTTTAAAGCTTTCAGGACGGCGGCGGCGGAGGCGGCACCAGCCCTCTGAGAAGGGCACCTCCCCCGCGGCACGTTGAGGGCTGCCTGGGCCGTCCGCTGCCGACAAGCCCCATGCCCTGGGGACGCCCGGCGCGGCGCACCGCTGACGCCTCCTCCTCCGCCGGGCACCAGCCTGTGGGCTGGGTGCCTGCAACCGCTGCCCGCCGCCGCCGGAGCTGCCGTTGGCTGCATTCCTGTGGCCTCCTCCTTGGGCCGGTCCCTTTTTAGCCCGGCTGCGGCGCCTGGCGGAGGAGGAATGCAGGCGGCGGTGGTGCGGCATGGGGACGGCCCAGGGAGGCTCGGCAGCCGCGGCTGGAGCCGTGGCTGGAGCCACTGCTGCCCGCCGCCCCTGGCCATGGCCGCAGCCGGGCTAAAAAGGGACCGGCGGCCCGAGGAGGAGGCCACAGGGGTGCAGGCAGCTCCGGCGGCGGCGGCTGTGGACGCAGTTGGGGTGCCGGGTCCCAAGAAAGGTAAGCGAGGGGTAATTTATTTGTGTTTTGGGTGGGTGGTTGTTTTTATTTTATTTATTTATTTATTTATTTGTGTCTGGGTGGGGGGGCTGAGAGGGAGGGGTGTGTGTGTGTGTTTATTTTTAATTTATTTTTATTTTTGGCCCCGCCCACAACGTCATGACGTCGGCTTCGGCCATGACGTCATGACGTCATGACATTGGCCACGCCCATGACGTCCGTGACGTCATGGCGTGGTAGTAGAATATTTGTCATCCCATCACTGAGTAGAACCCCATATAACGAAAAAAACCTCCATTCCACGGAGCTCTTCGCTATACGGGGTCCCCCCCCCCCCGTATATACCGATCACTATGGGCGATGTACCATATAATGAAATAAATGTTCATTATACAGATATTTGCAATACCCCTTACAACAACAAAAATTTCCGTTGTACGGGGTATCGCCAATAGCGATCCATATAACAAACTTTTTCTTCATTATACAGTACATTGCAAATAGCGCATGAACACTTCATTGTACGGAATTTTCGTTATACAAAGTGTTCGTTATACGGGGTACCACTGTATAACTACAGTAAAACCTCTACATACGAATTTTCTCGTTCCAAGAGGTTATCTGTATGTTGAAAAATTTGTACAGTAATACCTCGCATAACTAATTCGTTCTGCGAGGCTGCTTGCTATGCGAGTTTTTCACTATGCGAGTCAGACTCGCATAGTGAAAATTCCTATGGAAAAACTCGCATAGCGAGCTTTTTTAGGGGAAAAACTCACATAACAAAAAATTTTCGTTATGTGAGTTTTCCCCATAGAAATGCTTGTTATGCGAGTATTCTATAGGGAAAATCCGACTCGCATAGCGAAATTTTTTAGTTATGCAAGTTTCCCACCCATAGAAACGCTTGCTATGCGAGCATTTCTATAGGGGAAGTCTGACTCGCATAGTGAAATTTTTCGCTATGCGAGTCGGATTGCTTTTTGAAAAACCCACTCGTTATGCGAGTTTTTCACAAAGCGAAACACTCGTTAAGCGAGGTTTGACTGTATTATATTTATATCCCACCTATATGGGATATTCTTCCACACATTGCAAAGCACCAACTGTTTTCCATTAGACAAATGGTAATAATCTTCAGCTGATATTCCTAAGAAAGTTTCCTTTTTGTAGCTTGGACTGTTTTCTCGACACACAAAACTGGCAGAAATACATGCAAAACTATAGAATTGGAAGAGCAGAAACAGAGGAACAAAGGAAAACTCTGGGCCACAAGGAGATTCGCAACATGTCCAGTGCAAACACTGAACTCCTAAAACATGTCACAGCCCCTGTGCAAGCACTTTGTCTCATCTTTCTTTCTTTATTCGTGTCAGATGCACCACCAGCACATAATAACTTACAAAGCTAAAATTAACACATCTAAAAGTAAAACAGAAAAACGGCTAGATGACATCTGCCCAATATCAGTCCACATCAACCGCATTCCTCTTGCCAACATAAGGTCCTCCTCAGTGCACGTTGAGGGACACTGTGTGCATTGTATCCTATGGAAAATAGATTGTACTGCTCCGCATTTACACGGGCCATCATCTACAGGGAAACCCCACTTTCTCAGATTAGCCCTTGATCTTCCTACCCCTCCATGCAGTCTATTTAAAACTTTCCACACAGGCCATAGTTGTTCTTGGCCAGGCTGTAGAGAGCCATGTGGGAATCTGACCTAAGTGCTCCAGCTTTCATCTGATCATCTCCTTTGCCCCATGTGGACAGAAAGTGGCATGTGATGGAGCACTGGGGAGCACTAACTAAGAATGATCCCACTCCACTTGCCACTCCCTCCCCACCAACAGGGAAGATAAGAATGGCCTCACTCATGTGCTATTTACAGGGAAAGCAACAGGGATATAAAGCTCTGACTAGAAAAGATTTGAACAACTACCTACATGGTTGGGTAGTAAACTGAAGTGACCTCCGGTTACTCAAAGCGAAAGTGAGAGAAATCCAGGCGCAGGACTGGTTTATTTCCAGTGTCTTTCCACAGGACATAAACATTACTCATAAAAAGAATGACAGTTTTGTCCATGAGTTCTGTACTTACAGTTCCATGCTCAGTGATTGTTTGGGCTGGCATCTATTAAGAAAAGCAACAGTGGGCCTGTAACTGTGAAAGAACTAGAGGACAAGGGCTCTTCTCAGCCACCTGTTCATTCAGCAGTGGCCCTGCAAGTCCTGACTGGAGAATTCTTAAAGCCTTAACACGGGGCTCAATGAGTTGCCTTCAAAGAAGTGGGACACCTCTCATTTTACGGATAATGTTGGCCAAACGCTTTACTAGGCCTCCCTTCTTGGGTTCTTCCACATGGAAGGTCCTGGTCAACAGGTTATAGAAGGAGCCATAACACACAGCTACCACAGTGCAGGTCAAGCAAATGACATTGTACGGCATACTGAAGTCTGGCGTTGGCAGGTTCACCAGCAGTGGCTCCGTGTAAAGGCGCATGAAATAGCTGGAGTCGTCAGTGGAAGGAAACCTGGAAGATCCAAAGGGAGACAATTAGTGGAGGCCTTATAGTGTGATGGCGAACCTTGGCAATCCAGCTGTTCCTGAACTTCAATTCCCAGAAGCCCAAGTCTCTGTGAATCCACACCCCATAGCTGTTACCATTACAGTAATCGTCTCTTATTTCTATCTAGCCATTAGATAGACTCATGCAAGTGCAATTATGCCAAACCATATGTGTTGTTGAAGTTCTCAGACTTTAGTTCCTACACACACCAAGTGTAGAAGAGACAGCACTGATTCGAACACTAGGCTAATGAAAAAAACACACACCATATGGACGTTTTTCACTACCAAATATGGAAGCAGTAGCAAAACAACAAACACAATTGGAGCAAACTTTACCAAAGTCCAGAGGAAGGAGGCCAACCGACAAGCTCAGTCTAGTCTACAGCTTACAGCTGCCTGGGATCTACCCTAAACACCTTCCACATGTTCTACCACTTGCCTGGCCCTTAGTGATCTCTAATAAATGATGGAGTTCTGCTTGCCCTGCTCCTTTTCCCAAAGGAGAAAGTCAGAAGCCACTGGGCAACATAGACACCACTAGGCTTTACAGCAGGAGTTCCCAACCTTCTCAAGCCGGGGGCCGGGTCACGCTCTCTGTCAGCTTCAATGACCCGATGGCCATTTTGCCCTGCCTGCACGATGGAGGTGGCCATTTTGTCTCAACAGCTTCCAAGAGGTGGCAATTTTGTTTCTCAATGCCCTTGGAAGGGTGGGGGGCACATGAAATGATGACATTGGCTGCATCCAGCCTGTGGGCCTTAGGTTGGGAACCCCTGCTTTACAGTCAAATTGTCTGGTTTTGTAAAGGCCATTCCCTGCACCTGACAGGTCTGCAGAAGTCAACAGGAGAAGTAACTCTTTCTCCAGTGCCACACAAGTACTTATCACTCTCCTTTGTCTAGCAGACATCAATGCACTCACAGTGAAGCAAAGAGTGGACTGAGATCTTCCTCTTCCTCTTTCATTGCAATGGCACTTGGCACCATGGCACTCAGGACAGATGAGCTACAAGCCAAGAGAGATGACATAAACATTAGCCTGAGGAAATAAACAAACATGGTCCTTCCCAAGGCAACAGAGCCAGACATAGGTTATGCAAACTCACATGGTGCCTTGCTGAGGCTAGCTTTGGCCTTACCTCACATAGAAGCCATGGTTAGGGTCAGGAGTGTATTCTGTCCACTTTAACAAGGCTCTCTCAAACTGGATGGTGACCTTTGTGACAGAGTTTGCTGGCAGCTGAATCAGCATCTCCAGGAGGTGGGGCCTCTGACGGTCTTTAGCTGGCTGATAGTGGATGTAGCCTAGCACCAAAGACATCATGATACAAACAGTTTCCAAAATATGTTTTAAAAGACAGTCTCAAGCTTCATACAGTGACTTAAGGAAAGCTCTCATGGAGTCCTGGCTGACCTTCCCGGTACCTTGGCTGTCTCTCTCGCTTACATTTATATCCTGTCCATCTGGGATATTCTCCCACTCTGGATGGCGTACAACTGTTGTTGCTTTTTCCAAACAGCATTTATTTTTCTTATGCAGAAGAAAAGTTTGTGTAGATTCAGGTTAAGCCTAGGCAAGGAGTAAAAAAACTCCCACAAATTAAGTTTAGAACCCAGTTATATCAAAGGACTGCAGTGGTTAAGATGCTGAACTTGATGACTGGAAGGTCGGCAAGTCAGCAGTTTGAGACCCGAGTGTTGCAAGTAGCCAAATAGGCACTGCTTCGGTTGGAAGGTAACATCATTCTGTGCACTCCTGTGTCTAGTCATGCCTATCACATCATCATGGAAACACCAGCAGACGCAGATAGCACTAGCTCTTTGGCTATAAACAGAGAAAAGCACCGAACCACAGACTCAGATACAACTGGCTTTCGAGCAAGGGCAATCTTTACCTTTACCTTGCCCAGTTATATGGAAACAAGACTACAGTATTTGGATTTAAAGGACTTACATCCAACTAGTTCTGTTTTATTTATTTATTTATTTATTTATTTATTTATTTAGATTTCTATCACCGCCCACTCACCATGGCTACTCAGGGCGGCTTACAATCAGCAAAGCAACACAGCACCAAAAAAAAAATATTAATACGTTTAGATTGGAATGCCCAGCAGCAATCCTGCATATACTCAGATTAAATCAGGACATAAAAATTCAATTAAACCAGGACCACAAAGCCAAAGCATGAGGAGGAGGTTGAAGAAGGAAAATGTCCTTGCACTTGTTCCTGACTTTGCAAACCAAGGCTTTTCAAATACCTGGTACAAACAGTTTTGCTATAAAGCCAAACTTCAAGGTCCAAGTACTCATGGGAACATACTGCCTACTCATAGAGCAAGCCAAGTGTCAGCCTGTATAATTTTTAACAAAATATAAGGGATAGAATAAATAATAATTTCATGTCAGAAATCATTCTGGGTTGAAAGGATCTTTGCTGGAGAAACTCTGCCCAGGGGACGCCCAAATGAGGCTCCTTTCATGTCCCCAAGATCTTTTCCCACCTTTCAAACAGGTAGGTTGACAGGAGCTGGGACAGAGACTGGTTCTCAATCTGTCATGCAGCACTTGAGTCTTGAACTGCAGACTTACCAGCCTTCCAGCTGACAAGGCGAACTTCTTAACTACTGAGCCACCGCAGCCCCTTGGTAGGATAAATAAAATCACAACATGGGAAATCCTAAAGATGGGAATGTGGGAAATCCGAAAATAGTGTTTTTGGACAACCTACCATTTGTTATACAACAGCAGCATCTTGTGGGTTTTTGTGTTAATAGCAAGCAAAATGACCACTGTTCTAATGGAAAAACAAAAAGCTTGTTCACCCCTCACCCTTCCATAGGGGTGACAATAACTGCTTTTAAGCAATATAATGTAAATAAAAAAGCTCCTAAGCAAAAGTGATTGCTAGAAAGTAATGACCATAACAATTATAACTCTGCTAAATATTACTGTTAAGGAAAGAACAATAATTTAGGTAAAAACATAGCTGAAATCCCACACCCTAAAGACAGAAGAGACTGCAGTGGCTCAAGTGGCTAAGACACTGACTGTAAGACGGGAGGTGAGCAGTTTGATTCCTGAGTACTGCAGGATGAAATGAGCTCCCATCTTTGTCCCAGCTCCTGCCAAACTAGCAGTTTGAAAGCAAGAAATTGCAAGTAGATAAATAGGGACCACTTCTGTGAGAAGGTAAACAGCATTCCTTGTCTAGTCATGCCTGCCACATGACCACAGAAATGTCTGCAGAAGCTGACAGCGCTGACTTTTCGGCTTTGAAACAGAGATTAGCACTGAACCCTAGAGCCGGATATGACTGGCTTTTGAACAAAGGAAACCTTTACCTTTAAAGACAGAAGAGACAAGATAATGGAGCATAAACATTTTTTAGACTCTGAAAAAGCATTAAGATTCTATTTTTATTGATGTGCCATTTAAGCTTGTTTATGCTGATTCGTGTTATACTTTACTTTGCCTAATATTATTTTGTATTTTAATATGATTTTGCAGCACGTCCATTAATTTTTAAGTGATAAAAATGAGTTTGTACTCTTTTTTAATTTTAGTAATTTTATGGCCTCAGAGGTCTTTTCTCAAGTATCATACCCATTTTATTTAAAGTTGTTGAGCTAGCATTTAAAAGTGTAATTCAGTTTCATTGTACTCTGGCGAGTGTAGATGGCAAACTTTTTAGTGATGGCAAACTTTTTAGAGACCAAATGCCAAAACTCACCTTTGCCACAGACTCAACAGGCTGCCATCTGCGCCCCATCCTCATGCTGCATGTGAGCCACCCACCTTATCCCAGACAGGGGAGGGAGAAAGCGCTCCCATTGGGCTGCTGGGCAGAGGGGCAGGGCAAACTCTGTGCTGGGGGAGGGAGAAAGCGCTCCCATTGGGTGGCTGGGTGGAGGGGCAAGGTGAACTCTGTTCTGTGGTGATGGTGCGCATGCCCACAGAGAGGGCTCCGAGTACCCCTCTGGCATGTGTGCCATAAGTTCGCCACTACTGGTATAGACTGTCTCTGTTTCATAAAGTTATAGTTCATCAACTGGCATGCCATTCCATTAAGTGCTGATTTTGAAATGTATTTTACATAGTTTTACATAATTCACATATGCTTGGCTATTAATAAAAGACCAAATAAAGACATCTTTTGTACGGTCAATTCATTACGTTAAAAGTATAACTTTACAAATATTATTTAAAATAATTATGTCAGCTGTGAAGAACCTGGACCTCTGAGATATCACTCAATAGATCTGCATCCTTTGCTGACTTTTAAGTGAAAACACTGAGAGCATCCCTCAAAGAGATCTGACAAGGGAGTACAGAGTATCATATTCCACTTTCCTTGCAAAGTAAGACCCTCTTCCCTCTAACTAGAATAGCAAGATACAGGTAGGCATGTGTTAGAACGAAATTAAAGTCTTACTTGGCTTGTTCTCTTTTCCTTTTGTAATAATGGTCAGCGTATGGATGTAGAGCCTCAGATACCAGGGCACTGTCTCCAGCAGTAGCACAGGGAAAGCCCGGTATGGGTGTGAGTTATAAATCAGGGTGCTGATTTCTCCTGTCTGAAGACCATAGCCACTCACATAGCGCTGAGCATGGAGAACAGGTGCTGGCAAATCCGCTGCAGAAAAGAAGTTTAAAGACAGGTTAAGAATCAGAATTTGGAAGCAGAGTCATATGCATTGCCCTCTCAGGACTTGGCACAGAGATGTTGGATAGAACAGTTCCAGTCACCTATATTAAAGGACAGCACTCCAGGAAAAAATTAAGAAGAGGCCAAAAACAGTATTCTGAAGATCTGTACAGAAGAGACTAGAGGATATATTACTTTGAAGAAACCTATAATGAAGATCCTGTAATTCTGGAAAGTGAAGTGAAAGCTGCTCTGAAAGCACTGGGAATAAATAAATCACCAAGGGAAGAAAGCATTCCAATATAATTATTTCAAACTACAAAGACTAAACCTGTCAAAATCCTACCGAGAATATGTCAACAAATATGGGTAACAAAACAATGGCCCACTCACTGACAATATTTAATATGTATTCTAATCCCCAAGAAAGGAGATGCCAAAGAGTGCAGTAACTACAACTAAGGACAAACAGTGGAGATCCAAATGGACAGCATAATTCTGTCTGACTCAACTGGCACCCATCTGCAATAGGCAATAGAGAAGACAGCACTAAAATCAGGAAAGCCATTGTTCACTCACAGCTGTCTTGAGGTCGCTTCCACTTTAACTGGACATTGAGGCTGCGAGACCCATTGAAGAGTCCTGGATTCAGGAGGTCATATACAGCATATGTTCTCCCATCTCCTTGAATAAATGCTTCATGTAGAGAAGAAGGAGCTGGGGAAACCTCTAGAAGCTGTTTCTCCTGAAAATTTAATCAATGGCATCTTTATCCATCAGAAAGACAAGCAGTCAAGGAACATTCAATTCATATTACAAGGCCATCAGGGTCATCCAGGTGTATTGGCCTATAGCTCTGAAAAGCCCCAGCCAGCACAAAGGTCAGGAACGGTGGGTATTTTAGTCCAGAACACCTGGAAGGCACCAGGTTTATCGATGGTGGTGATTACAAAAATATCTCTCTAAATCAGTGGTTCCCAACGTGGGGCACAGGCGCCACAGAAGGACTTAGAATTCCTAGAAGCCTAAGTCAGTACATTGACTGGTCAGTGCTTTGGGGAATTGCTTTAGGCTTCTGGGAATTGAAGTTCAAAAACTAAAGGTTGGGAAACACTGCTCTAGATGAATTACCAACACATGACAGGGGAGGGGTCATTTTTACTTACGTGACCCCGGTCCTTAAATTTGTGAGTCAACCCATTTGAAAAAGGATCGGGATCTGGTCATGTGTACAGAGGCTCTCCAGGTAATCAGAAAACCCAATATCACGGTGTTCCCAGTCAAGTAGAAAACCAACTTATATACACATGTTTTCTATCCAAGTACAGCATCAAAGTATTGATAGCAAAGAGCATGTCTTGCAAGGTATGGTCCAGTTCTCATCTCCACTGCTGGAGGAATGCTAAGAGGGGATAATATGAACCCTTCTTAATTTTCCGTTCCCAAGGATTTGATCTGGAGAGCTCAAGCAATTGTAAACATTTGATTAGATTTCCTCCCTACTCATGAACATCATTGAGTGACCTTCGGCCAGTCATCCTCTCTCAACCTAACCTACCTCACAGAAACGTTGTGTCTGATGTGTGTAAAATGCCATCTAAAGTAACTCAGAGTAATTTGGAAGGAAGGCAGAATTTCAATACAACAATAATATGGATTCAGCTCAGTTGTATCAGCAGCTTGCATTAGGACAATTAAAGCTTCGAGTAAATCTCATCTCAAATGACAGATACTCTGTGGACACAACAGAAAATGCTCAAGAAAATGAGCACAGCTCAGAATTTTTAGCTTTATTGGAAGACAACCGAAAAAGAAATGTTACCTGGCCCCTACTGGATATGTCAACATAGACCTTACTCTGGGATGCAAGAGGACATGCTTCAGTAAGAGTGCGAGAGAAAATTTTAAAGAGGGACCAATCTGTGGAGAGAATTACATGGAGGTTAATTAGAGGGATGAGAAAGGAGCAACAGCCATAGATGGAATGGCAATTTGAGTTACCTTTCTTCCCGTGGCCACTAGCAAAATAATCAAAGACAACAGTGAGGGTCTGTCTGAGTTCCCATGATGTAGTCAGGCAAGAGGCATCCTAAGGAAGACCAAAGATAAATACTCTTTATGTATTTTAAGTACAATATGCTAAAAATTTAAAAAACTGGCAGCAATTCAAACACACACACACCAATATCTGTCCTGCTTTTCTGCACTGAAATACTCAACACATAAACAGAAAAACATAGCATGAGGTTGGTATGTACAGTACAGTCAAACCTTGCATAAAGAGCGCCTCGCTAACTCGCTTAAAGAGCAGAATTTTCTCTGAATGTTCACTTCGCTTAATAAATAAAACCAACCAAAAACTCACTTAACAAATAAATTGGGGTTCGCAATCCCCCCTGCCAGAAGTCACAATTAGTCACCTACAATGGTGTTTCACTTAAAGAGCAGTTCTGTGGAACACATTATGCTCTTTAAGCGAGGTACAATTGTATATTGAATTTTTATGGGCACATGGTCATATTCCATCACGTAGGGAGAAGAATTTTTGCAAGCATTTTGTCCCCAGTTTAAACCTTTATTTGACAAAAATATTAACTAGCCAACAGAACTCAGGAACTGGAGCAAAGCTTGTAGATCAAATCTGTCACCGAGAACTTAAGTTACACCTGGAGCAAAGTATGCAGAATGAGCTGATGTGCCCTTAAGATTAATGATCACTCCAGGGAAACATGTCAAACAGGGAGAGGGGCCCTGGAGCCTGATCAAGCATTTGCTTTACATCAGTGGTTCTCAACATGGGACACACGCCCCACAGGGGGACTTCAATTTGCAGAAGCCTAAGTCAATAGATTAGCTAATCAGCACTTTGGGGAACTGATTTAGGCTTCTATGAATTGAAGTCCAAAAACTAAAGTTTGGGAAACACTCCTTCACATGCAGATTAAATGCCTGTGGAAAAGGAGCATAGGAGGTAAGCTACATTGCCATTATTTCTGGAACTCTGTCCCTTTTGTAATCATCCCTTATTGTCTTTAAAGCAAAGAAGATATAAGGGCTCATCAAAACTCAGTTTGCAAAATCTCTCCATCTGGAAACAGAGTCTCCACAGGTGGCAGAGGTTTGGTACTGCACTTACCCACCCTTCACGCCTAGATATTATGCCAAACTGAAGATAGAGGAACCGGGCTAAAACACTCACCTGTTTAAGCTACATATGAAAAACATGTTCCAGCAGGATTTCCTGAATGAGCTCTCAAACTTTCCATCAGAAGGCGATGCAAAGAACTCTGTTCGCTATCCTTAACCAAATCAGGACAACTTCCTGCCTTTGGTTCTAAAGCAGTGTTTTCCAATCTTTAAGGGTTTTGGACTTCAATTTCCAGAAGCCTAAGTCAAATCCCTAAAGCACTGATCAGCCAGTGTACTGACTTAGGCTTCTGGGAGCCACTATTCCAAAGTACAGTAATACCTCAGTTAGCTTTTGCATTGCATAAGGCTAAAATCGGATAACGTCGGGGAATTTGAGGCAAACATAACGTTGTGCAATGCAAATGTTTGCCTCAAATTCCCCGACATTGATCTCTGCCCCAAAGCCCGCAGGGCTGAAGATCAGCTGTGCAGACTTTGGGGCAGAGATATCCGCTCAGATTGGGGGTTTGGTTGGAGGGAGAGGTCACGTGCCCGTTCTCCCACCAACCAAACCGGTGTTCCAATCGCACGCTGGGACTGCCGAGATGTTGGGGGAGAGACCGTGCATGCACACAATCTCTCCGCCAACACCCCTGCTGTCCTAGGCGATGACTGGGACTGCTGGGGTGTTGGGTGAGAGATCGTGCATGTACATGATCTCTCCCCCAACACCCTGGCTGTCCTAGGTGATTGCTGGGACTGCCGGGGCATTGGGGGAGAAACAGTGCATGCGTATGATCTCTCCCCAAACACCCCAGCTGTCCTAGGTGATCGCTGGGACTGCCGGGATGTTGGAGAAGAGAACCTGCACATGGACACACACACCAACTTGGATCGCTAAGCCCCTTAGCGATCCAGGTGGAGGTTTCTGAAAAACAGCTAGGAAAAAGTGTTCCTAGCTTCTTTTCAGACCCCCACCCCAGCCTAGCTTGCTAAGGGGCTTACCTATCCAGGCTGGGGGGGGGGCTTCTTAAGAGAGGCTGGGAAAGGGGTCCCAAGCCTCTCTTAAGAACCCCCCCCCGGCTTGCTAAGCCCCTTAGCAATCCAGATGGAAGTTTCTGAAAAGAAGTTAGGAAAGTGTTCCTAGCTTCTTTTCAGAAACACCCCCCCCCCCCCCGGGCTTGCTAAGCAAACCAGATTGCCCCCCCCCCCCCGGTTCCCTTTGCTCTTCGGAAAAGGAACAGGGGTTGTTTTTTTTAACGTTGTGCGATCAATGCATCGCACAATGTTAAAAACCGGATAACATTATGACTTGTGGAACCAAGTCATAATGTTATCCAAAGTACTAGTGTAACCACAATAAAAAAAACTGCCTTCCACTCAAACATATTCAGATTCCACACATCTTCTGTCACTGTTGCTTCAGTTCAAGTGGAACAGACATCAAGAGGGCAAGGACTAACATAATTTGATGGTATGGATGGGGAATTGACTCATTCTTATTTTTTTATTGCATTCAAATAAAAAGCACCTTTAAGTTCTGCCCATCCCTGATAGGAAGACATTTGCAAAGATTGGCAAATTATCCCAAAACGAGCTGACACTAATTTGCTTTGGACAAAGAACTACTGTACAACTATTCCCAGCATTAAGAGGATCACATTGTACCTGCCTGATACAAAAGTGTTAAAGCCCAGAAAGCCTCTCAGAAAAAGAAGAAAAAGCTACTTCTTTTCAGCTCTAACAAGGTCAGATACACAAGGACTGAAAAAGAATCCAGACTTGAAAGGGGACCCACATTAAAGAACAATTTTTGCTAGTCTTGGGGATTCTGTCCCCAACTCTTCCAGCTGCTTGTCATACCACAGAGATCCAGCCAGACTCACCCTGCAGATGGGCCGAATGTGCACTGCCTGGGAGTGATAACTGCTGTGGAACAAACGCTCCGCTTTCAGCAGAACAGCCAGGCCAGCCTAGAAAAGGGAAAAAAGAAATTATGCTTGAACATCTGCCCTGCCACTCACCCTCCACCAAATAACCCAATGCAAGCCTAGGAATGGCACATTCAGTGGTAACTGGGCCCTGAAGTTACAAATAACTTGTTCCAACTGAGGAACGCAGAACTTAGAGTTCCATGTCCACAGTTTTCACCAGGACGTATTTTCCACATATTTTTCACCACCTGCTTTCATTAGCAACAGCAATTAGACTTTTATATACCACCACACAGTGCTTAGTGCGCTCTCTGGGCGGTTCATGACGTAATTAGCATTTTGCCCCCAACATGCTGGTTACTCATTTTATTGACCTCAGAAGGCTGGAAGGCTGTCAGCCTTGATCCCCATCAGGATTAAACAAACAATGTTTTAACTGCAGTACACTGCACCACCAGTGTTCTTCATTACCAGTGAACAATAGAGATGGGGAGCTTTGGTAGGGCTGTGGGTCAGAATTTTCCTCCCAAGACTTTTCTCACACCCCAGAAGAGCCACACTTTTGGAAAAGAAGAATGAAAACAGGTGGCCAACAGACATCTACTTCTGTATTTGATGTTTTGGTTTAGAGGAGAATCTGGGCATGTGATCTCCCAATGAAAATTCCACCACTTGTGGATGCTGTACATTCCCAGTTTTTTGTTGTTTTCGGAACACTTGTGTTTTTTTCCCATCTCTGGAACTTACAACCAACTGGACTGCATGAGGACAGAGGTATGCTGGGTCTTGGCTGCACACCCTAGGTCCGTGGTTTCCAATGTGGGGCATATGCCCCACAGGGGGCAATTTGATTTTTACGGGGGGCAATTCGAGAATTAGTTTTAACAGTCAATGGCCTTTTAGGCTTCCTCCACATGAATAGGAGTTCACTTTTTGAATAATAAGAATTATATATCGGGGGGGGGGGCAGGGGGCAGCAGGATGTTATCTTTTTTTATTTAAATGTTTCATAAAAACATACAACAACAAAAAAGCATTTACAGGTAACATATAAATACAAATATAGTGTAAACCCATCACTCAGGGAACAATACCTCTTGGCTAAGACTATTACTTAAACCAACTACAGTATATATAAAAAATATTGTGGTACCTTAAAGACTACCTCCTGTATTTAAATGTGAGTTTTTCAGATTGATGACATGGACTTGGTCCATGAAAGCTCACATTTAAATACAGGGGCTAGTCTTTAAAGTGCCACAACATTTATTTTTTGCTGTTTTGTTTTCTTTAATCTCAGATATGTTTGTACAGACTAACATGGTGGCCACTTCAAACATTTCAACTATACAAATTACATGAATCTTTCCCCCTATTTCCAAAATGTCATATACCTGTATTCATTTCCAGGGTTAACTCCTTTAGGTTTTCCCAACACAAATTCAATGAATTCTCCCCAAACATCAGCAAACTCTTTTTTCTTAATAATACCTTTCCCCCAGTTTTAATTCACATATCAGTTTATCATTGATCGCTAAAGTCCACATTTTTATATCATTCCTCCATATCAGGATTTCAGAGATGCTTAGGCGGGGCATGGCCAAAACAAAGTTGGGAACCACTGCCCTTGGGTGATAGCAGACAGACTTCTTACCTTTGAGCTGCATGGCAACAGCTTCTTCCAAGGGGTGAGGTTCTCAGTGCAGACAACTTCACGGGGCAGGACAGCATATCGTAGGAGTTGATGATCTGTAACTGATGGAGAAGAAAGGTTAGAAAACCAAAACTTGGACTGCACCATCCAGACCTTCTTCTCTCTAGTCTGACTGGGAGACGTTCTGTAGCATGCATCTATCCAATCATTTGTTGGAGAGGAATAGAGCAAAGCAATAGGGAGGGGTTTTTTTTGTACAGGGGTCAAAGAAAAGAGGCACTATCAAAGCATCACAGATTTCCAGACTCTAGTGCAGGGGTGCCCATGGGCCAGATTGTCGCCAATGCCAGAAGTGCTCCGATGTCACCGGAAGTGCTGGAATCGGCATGTTTTCATGTCAAAACACGGCAAAGATGCACAAAGGGGGGGGGGCGTGAAAATGTTTCCCCAATGCTCCCTCCTCCAAGGGAAGCATTAGAGGAGGGGGAAATGCCTGGAAACGTGGTGCGATTTCACACACCACTGGCACCAGCGCCAGCAGGAATCACATGACCGGCCTGCACAGCTGACTTGAGGGGGTGTGGTCAGGCCCCTGGTGGGAAAGGGGTGGACACCCCTGCTCTAGCGTCTGAATCTTGATGGCTCAGAGGTGGAGATGCATGGCCATTACCACTTATAATCTATGTGCACCAATTTAAAAAACCAACATAAAATTGATAACATTGAGCGTATTTTTTGCTGGACACACAAATTTGTGTACAATATTTGTAATGGTGGCTTAATGATAAAGATGCAGAACTTGATGACTGGAAGGTTGACAGGTCAGCAGTTCAAGACCTGAATACTGCATGACAGAGTGAGCTCCCATCTGTCCCAGCTCCTGCCAACCTAACAGTTTGAAAGCAAGAAGTTACAAGTAGATAAATAGGTACCACTTCAGTGGGAAGGTAAACAATGTTCCGTGCACTACAGTGTCTAGTCATGCCTGCCACATCTCTTCGCTGGCTCTTTGGCTATAAACATGGATGAGCCCTAAACCCTAGAGTCAGATACGACTGGCTTTTGAGCAAAGACGACCTTTACCATTACTAAAGACCTGTTGCTGGGTTTTTTTTAAAAAAATGTACTAGTGTTATATTTTAACTGATATTGTTTAATGGCTCAAGAACCTGCTGTATAAGGCATCGAATAATTATGAAGATACAATTTCTTACCATTTGCCAGTCCCAGAGGTTTGAAGGATGCTGTCGGGGTAACGGTATTGGTAGAATCAATGAAGTTGAGAGAGGCACAGAATATCCCCGAGAGGATGTTACTCAGATCTTTCCAAGCTTTGTCAACACTAGATGAGAAAAATTGTATTGAGCAGTTACACATGTATGGGGAGAATGTAACTCAAAAAGACAGGATAGGGGTATTTTTTTAAAAGATCTTTTTAAAACTCTGTTTTTCTTGAAGGTTTAAAATGTGACCACATACATCACAAAAGGTGCCATATGGGTGGCAGTATATAACATTTGGCCTTCATTTCAGTTTCAAAGGTATTTATTTATTTATTTGTTCAGATTTATATTGCCGCCCACTCGCTGAGACAACTCAGGGTGGCTTACAGTCAAAACAGCAACAGTACAGTAACAATCATAAAATACAACCTCACAAAACAACCAATGGAGAACACAGACTAACTCCCCTCCAGCCGTTGATGGGAGCCTGGAGGTGGGGGCAAGGTATGCAATAGCGAACTTTCACAATAGTAATAAACAGGTTGCTCCTACCCCCTTATGCTCAGGGGATATGTTTCAAGACCTTCCACAGATATCTGAAGCCATGGGTAACAGCAAACCCTAAATTTAACACATATACCTGAGACATAGAAATGGGGGAGGGATTTCAAATATCTTCATTGTTCTACATGAGAGCTACCAAAATGCTTGCCTCAGTTCCTTGTAATTTTATTGCAGGCCATGTCCTCTAGTGGCTAGCTCTGGTAATACAACATAGAAATACTGTAAACACATTTTATATTATTGAAAATATTTTTACCCTGCATTTCTCCTATAAAAGGACCAAAGGCAGTTTACATAATTTAAAAAATATATAAAAACTAAAAACTGATGTTGCATTATTCAAAGAGAATTAATCAAATATCATGTTAAAAATAGTACATAAAATCAATAATAAGACCATATTTAAAATCAACAAGGTACAAGCAATTCCAGTTTTAACAAATGTGATCACTTACCTCTAACCCTAATCCCATTCAGTACTATCCGGGAAGCAGATTTTCTCTCTCTGCCTCTACTTTATCCTGACTCAAGCAATTTATTTCATAGGGTTTTTTAATTGAATGTTGTTAGACCCATGGATAATTGAAACCACAGCTATAGGGTGATCTGTATAAGAACCAATCACACTGATGGCTTGCGTGTGTCATCAGACAATCAAACTTGGTATCCTCCAGTCTACAATCCCATACCACCTCATCAATGAGGATAGGAACTACAGTCAAAGCTTGTATAATGAAAATATTTCGTTGTACAAGGCTGCTTGCTATGAGAGTTTTTCATTCCCAGAAGGATACCGACCACTGTATCCTTCTGGGAAGGCTCCAAGGATTGGGGATCCAGGACACTTTGTTGGCCTGGTTTTCCTTATTTCTGAGGGGCCGGACCCAGTTGGTGTGGTTGGAGAGCGAGAAGTCCAGCCCTAGGTCCCTTCGATATGGGATGCCTCAGGGCTCGGTACTCTCACCTCTCCTATTCAACAACTACATGAAGCCACTGGGTGAGGTCATCCGTTCCCACGGGGTGAGGTATCACCAATACGCAGATGACACCCAGCTGTGTATCTCAGCCCATAGAGATCCAATTGATGCAGTAGAAGTCCTATCCAGGTGCCTGGAGGCTGTCAGGGTCTGGATGGGGGACAACGGGCTACAACTGAATCCCGACAAGACTGAGTGGATATGGGTCCTGCGCTATCTCGGGAGTTGCCATCTTTGGCTCTGGATGGGGCAGCTTTGCCCCCAACAGACCCGGTGCATAATCTGGGGGTCCTCTTGGACTCACGACTACTGCTCAAAGAGCAGGTGGCAGTTGTGGCCAGGAGGGCTTTTGCACAACTTCGTGTAATACGCCAGTTACGCCCACTCCTAGATCGGGACTCCTTGCTCATGATCACACATGCTTTGGTTACCTCCAGACTTGATTACTGTAATGCACTCTACATGGGCCTGGCCTTGGTGACCATTCGGAGGCTGCATCTGGTCCAGAATGCAGCTGCTTGGGTAGCGATGGGGTGTAGGCGTTATGCTCGTGCCTCACCACTACTTCGGGAATTGCACTGGTTGCCAGTATGTCTCCGGGTGCAATTCAAGGTGCTGGTCATTATCTTTAAAGCCCTACATGGTAGTGGACCAGGATACTTAAGAGACTGCATCACCCCAAGAACATCTGTCCGTCCCACCAGGGCGGATCGGAGAGGCTCTCTTATCATTCCATCAGCTACAGAGGCGCATCTCTCTAGCACCAGAAGGAGGGCCTTCTACATGTCCGCCCCGGCCCTTGGGAACCTCCTGCCAACTGAGTTATGCCTTCATACAGAGCTACTGCCCTTTCGGAAGGGCCTAAAAACATGGCTGGCAGGGCAGGTGTGGGGCTCAAGTAATACTGGGTCCCACGGTGGGTGGCTGATCTGATGCGATGGCCACCCCTCTCTACCTCTTTTAAACTTTTTTTAACCTTTTAAACTTTTAAATCTTTGAGGGGTTTTTTTGTAAATATATAGTTTAAATTTTTTTTGAAGTTGATTTGGTTTCTGGGTTTGTGGGGTACTGGTGTGTAAGTGGGATTTTTTTTTCTTTTGGAAAGTTCTGAAATGTTTTGTGCATTATGCTAATTTAATTGTAACTGTATATGTTGTATTCTTTTTGTATCATTGTTAGCCGCCCAGAGTCGCTTAGGCAAGTGGGGCAGCATAAAAATCGAACAATTAAATTAAATTATGTGAGTTTTTTCGCATAACGAAAATTCCTATGGAAAAACTCGCATAATGAAAATTTCTATGGAAAAGCTCGCAGCGTTTGAGAACCACTCTGTAAAAGAAGCCCAGGCACTTACTCAGTAACGGAGTCCTGAAACCAGACCCAGAGCTCAGCCCCGGCAGGGGCTTGCAAGTAAGGCTGCCCCCAACTCCGGGTGCGCCAGAAGCCCTGAGTGAGGGAGAGGTGCAATTCACGCACTGAGTACTTGGAGATGAGTTGTCCCAGTGCTTTAGGGAAAAGCCGGTAATGAGAGACTATAAGAAACAAGAAAAGAGCAGGAGTTAGAACAGCCACTTACCTAATGCTAGGTAAAGGTAAAGGTCATTGTATACGACTGGCTTTCGATGAAAGGAAACCTTTACCTTTAATAATAATTTCATTTCAGAAACTATTCTGGGTTGGTTTTTGCTGGAGAAACCTTGCTCAAGGGATGCCCAAATGAGGTTCCTTTCATGTCCTCAAGATCTGTTCCCACCAAAGTGGTCCCTATTGATCTACAGTACAGTTCTTGTAATTTATTGCTTTCGATCTGCTAGGTTGGCAGGAGCTGGGACAGAGACAGGTGCTCATTCTGTCAAGCAGTACTCGGCTCTTGAACTGCCAACTTGCCAACCTTCCAGCTAACAAGGCGAGCTTCTTAACCACTAAGCCACCACAGCTCCATACATCAGGCACAGAGGTACACAATGGTTGGCTAGCATCCCCTTTACAGAACAAACTACAGTAGGATGGTCAGTGTATCTTATTCATAGCCTCAGGCAACCTCACAAAACAAAGGAAGGACTTGGTGCGCTCCCTGGGTCACTCACATCCTTGTCTATGTTCACACAGCATGGTCAAAAGATGTTAGGTCTGAAGGGTAAACTCATTAGCAAATGTTTAATGCCACAAAGTTTGTTTTCATTTCTACTAACCATTAAGGGGCTGCAGTGGCTTAGTATTTAAGACACTGAGTTTGATGACCGGAAGGTCAGCAGTTCTAGACCAGAATGCAGCATGATGGAGTGAGCTCCCATCATCTGTCCTAGCTCCTGTCAATCTAGCAATTTGAAAGCAAGAAATCAAGATAAATAGGTACCACTACAGCAGGTAACAGCATTTTGTGCACTCCGATGTCTAGTCATGCCACATGACCATGGAAACATCTGCAGATGCAGACAGAGCTGGGTCTTTGGCTGTAAATGGAAATAAACTAGCTTTCAAGCAAGGGAGACCTTTATCTTTACTAACCATTTGCAACTCAGCAGGACCAAACTTCACAGCAAATCTGAATCCCAATCAGAAATCTTCTATTATTACCCGATGTTAAAAGCCACATTGATTTGTATACTTATCTGTTATGGGGGGGGGGGGAGACTACGGCCTGTGACACCCTCGCCTCCCACGGAAGTAGGCACATTTATGACAGCCATAAAATGCACCCGTGCATGCTGTAAACGCTGCGGTAAAATGCGCCCATGGCTGTCGTAAATGTATTTATGACAGCCATGGGACGTATTTTACAGCAGCATTTACAGTGGAACCACATGACCAGCCCGCTCCGTTGTCTAGGGAGCGAGGCCAGGCCCGCAGCGCAAAAAGTTTGGAAACCCCTGTTATGCTAACCAACCAGTGTGTGCCTCTGTACTTAATGTGTATAAATTGATGCCACGAAGTCTCACTCTTTATGTTGGATGAGAAGTGGACTTGATCCACGAATGCTAACATTAAAAACAAGATGCCACACCATTTTTTGGTCTTTTTTGCTATTCTGTTTTGTTTACTCTCAGATATTAAAAAATACACCAGTTAGTCTTTTAAGGTGCCACAATGTTTTTTTGTCTTTTCTTTACATTGACACACAGACTACTAACACGGCTCCTACTTCAAAAATAATTTCCAGCATAACCAGTTACTCTCCGCTGCTTTTCCTACTTGGCAGGGTTGTTTTTTTCAGGCGTGGTCATGCACTGCCCGCCCCCTTGCGCGCTCCCTCCCTGGAGGAAATGCAAGCGGCCGAGGGTAGCAAGCAGCCTGCCGGGCAACCCCACGACCCATTCGGCCACTTCTTGCTCTTTTTACCGCCTTCTCGCTGAAGATCGGAGTCCCAGCGAGTCCGGAACTGGAAGGTCGCGGCCACATCCCCGGAGGGGAGCGGGCTGAGCAGCAGCTCCTCCCGCAAGGAGTCCCGCGGTGGTTCAGCCCAACTCACTCCGACCCACGACGCCCATAATAGGAGCCCCCATGATGACAACACCACCCTGGGCAGCTCCATTCTCTTCTCTCGGGGCCCCGCCTCCAGGCCAAGGACCGCCCCCTGCCCCGGTTCCCGGGAGCCAATGAGGAGCGGCCGAGAGGGGACCAAGCTCCACAGTTCCGCGTCGGTTGCCCCCAGAGAGCCAATGACAGCTTTCTCTGAGAGTTCGGCTGCTCTACAGATAAGTAATATTTTAAAATATAGAGATGCCTCTTCCTTGTGCATAGACAACTTCCGGGCCTCACTCTTAGGTCTGCTTGGCGAGGAGACGGTGTTAAATAAGTCTAAATAAATAAATAAATGTTGCTCCACGAAAGTTCACATTTGAATACAGAAGTTAGTCTTTAAAGTGTCATAACCTTTTTTTTTTGTCTTTGTCTTTTTTTTTTGCTGTTTTTCTATATTTACTCTCTGATATGCTTGCACCAGTGGTGGGATGTCAAAAAAATTACTACCCCACCGTGACGTCATCACAGTGTGGGCGGAGCTAACGTCATGATGTCATGGGCGGAGCCAACATCATGATGTCATGATGTCATGGGTGGGGCCAAAGGAAAAATTTAAAAAATAAAAAAATAAAAATAAGCACACACACACCTCAACCTCAGGCTAGCAGCTTTTCTTCCTCCTCCCCGCTTGGGAGGACAGCAAGGAGGACGTGCATATGCACCAAGCACTGTAGGTATGCATGCACCCCAAGTGCTTGGTGCACATGCAGAGTGGAGGAACCAGTGAAAAGGTAAGCCCTGAAGGTGGTTCCCCCCAAAAGCTGCTACCAGTTCTCCGGGACACTGGGAAAAGTTACTACCGGTTCTGGAGAACTGGTGAGAACCTGTTACAATCATCCCATCACTGGCTTGCACAGTCTAACAAGGCTACCACTTCAAACATTTCTTTTTCAATTCTCTGATTTGGGGGGGGGGGGAAGGATAGGTCAGGGTCTCCCTTGCTCGAAAGCCAGTCGTGTCTGACTCTAAGGGGCAGTGCTCATCATTTTATATGTACACCATCTAGAGTAGTGATTCCCCCCCCCACTAGATGGGCAGTAATCTGTAGTGGGCATCAGCAGGTTCTCACCAGTTCGCCAGAACCGGTAGCAGAAATTCTGGCTGGCCTCACATCCAAGTTTTGCAGTAAAGTAGTCCTAATTCAGGTATAACGCAGGGCTTTCCCACTGGCCACCCTTGCCATACCACCCCCATAGTGTGGTAGTAAAAATGTTACTGCCAGTACGTAAATGAAATAAATATTAATCTTAGTAAACATCTTTGTTCGAAAGCCAATCACATCCAACTCTAGGGGGTGCAGTGCTCATCTCCATTTACAGCCAAAGAGCCAGCACTGTCCGCATCTGCAGACGTTTCTGTGGACATGTGGCAGGCATGACTAGACACCAGCTTGCACGAAGAAATTATAGAGCACATTAAATTCAGAAATGCAGAATACATTGATCACCTACTGAGAAGTGTGCATTGTTACATCTGCTCATTTAGGATAATAAATGGAAAAGGCAGAGGAAGTCAGAGGAAATCATCTTGGTGGAAGAGTCTTGAAGACTGGCTTGGATGCAGTTCAATTGGTTTAGACTGAGATACCCACTGTGGTGGGCAGTAACAGGTTCGAACCCCCCGGCCTGGGGGGGGGGAGCAAAATTGGGTGGCCTTTGGGCAGGGTGGTGGTGAAATTGGGTGGCCTTCAGGCGAGGGGGGTAGCAAAATTGGGTGGCTACATTACATCCACCTTCCTGTCCTGGCCAGACTAACACAGCTACCATTTTAAAAGTTTTATTCTGTGCAAGCATATCAGAGTAAACAAAACAAAAAGACAAAAACGTTGTGGCATCTTAAAGACTAACTGCTGAATTTTAATGTGAGCTTTTGTGAATTAAGTCCATTGTCTCTTTGCCTATAAATAGAGATGAGCACTGAACCCTAGAGTTGGTAACGACTGGTTTTCGAGCAAGGGCAACCTTTACCTAATAACAGAAGATCCCTGACTGGTATTCAAATTTGACGTCATGTTTTGTCCCTGCAAGTGGTTCAAGGTCTTCCTTGCTCAAAAGCCAGTCACATCGGACTCTAGGGTGCAATGCTCATCTCCATTTACATCCAAACAGCCAGTGCTGCCTGTGTTTGCAGATGTATACATGGCCATATGGCAGGCATGACTAGATTGCCCATGATGTGGGCTCTACCCATGGCGTAGGCTTCTTCCATGACAGAGGCTCCACCCATGATGTAGGCTCCGCCCATGGTATGGTAGCAAAAAATTTTGCTGCCCACCACTGGAGATACCACATTGAAACTCAAGATAGCTATGCTGACATGTAAACTCCTTGTATGAAAGGAGCAGCAAGAAGATTCATAAGTAACAGCTGCCCTTAGAAAACAATACAGAAATCACTTATGCTGCAATTCCCTGGTGTTCAAACTGGATTCAGAAAAGGAAGAGGCGCTTCACATCATGCTGAAAATATCTGCTGGCTACTAGAGTGTGCCAAATAATTTCTGAAGAAAAGATCAGTCTATGACTAAATCAAAGCCTTTGATTGTATGGAACATGAGAAACTGCAGGTACTTCTGAAAGAAAAGGGGTTACCTCAGCATTTGATTCCAAAAAGGAAGAGTCACTAGAAATCATATTGCCAAAATCTGAAGGATACTGGAATGTACCAAATAATTTCAGAAGAAAATCAGTCAATGTTTTAAAGAATGTGCCTCAACACCTGAAGGGTAAAAGAGGAAGTAAAGAAGAAGTAGTGGATCATGAGATACTATGGGTAGTTCTGAAAGAAATGAGGCTGCTCCAGCACTTAATTGTTCTGATCTGTAACCTTTGTTGTGGAGAAGAAGCTACCATTAGACAGAATATGAGGAAATGGACTAGTTTGCTATAGGCAAAAGTATCAGACAAGGATGTATTTGTCCCCTTACCTGTTCAATCTATATGCGGATCATATCATACAGGAGGCCAGAATAAATTCAGATGAAGGAGATGTGAAAAATGATGGAAGGAACATCAATAACTTAAGATATGTAGATGACATTTTACTGGCAGAAAACAGTAATTACTTGAAATGAAAGTGAAGGAAGAAAGTGCCAAAGCAGGGCTACAAGCAAAAATAAGCACCACACAGAACTACACTGCTTTACTGATGACAAGGAAGAAATCAAGATAGTGAAAGATTTTGTATACCTAAACTCAATCATCAATCCAAACGGGGATTCTCAATCACCTTGTACAGGGTGCAGAAGCTGGACAGTAATGAAAGCCGACAAGAAAATGTCCCCCTCATTTGAAATAAGGTGCTGAAGGAGAGCATTTCTAGTAGGTCTGTCTGTGGGCAGTAACTCCCAGAGTTTTGCTAGGATATATTTTTAAATAATTATTGGAGTTTTAGGGGGGAAAGCTTGCATGATACTTCCCTAGCTGACAGTTTGTCTTAAGACCCAATTCTAACTATGACTTATATAAAACTCTGTATGGCTTGGGTCTAGGCTAGTTGAAGTACTGTAGCAAACAAACAAATATTCATTTGTTTGTTTATTTCCTGATTGCCCTTTTGGTTCAAGTCAACACAGGGTGGTGAATAGGCAGATTTAAACAATGTGGAGCAGCGGTGACCCTGGCCATCCAACAGCTATGGTGGTGGGCATGCATTCCCCTGGCAGGTTCAACCATGCCACAAGGTGTCAGCTAGTGGTCCAGAAAGGTCCTTCATTCTGAGACTGTAGGTCAGTTAAGTTGGGTTGGGTACTCAGGCAATGCACTTGGCCAGTGCATTGCTCTAACATGGCCAACTGTGACATGAGCCTAGCCAACTATACTGTCATATTTAAAATGGCTAAAGGAGCACTGATAGCATGGGCCTCAGTTCCCTGCATGCCATCGGACCCTGCTACAGTAGCGGTAGGCCCTCCCGATGGCAAGAGGATTCTAAAATCTCATGTGAGATGATGCTTCAGTCTGCCACATCAAATTAGACGTGTGAAGTACAGATCAACCAAGTAACCAAGTAAGTATATAACTAATAAAAGTAACTAGAATAAGTAACTAGACTATGTAATAACAATATGCAAGTTAAAACAAACTGGAGGCACAATTAGCCATAAACCAGTCAAGGAGACAATCATAGGTACTGAGTGGGAAGTGTGGCAGAATATTGTTTTCTCAAACACACTGAGCAATTCTTAATTAATTAACTATTTCATAGTACTCCCTATGAGGCTGGAGTGGGCTTCAAGCACAGTGCTCATCATATACCTGCTGGTTCTGGATTTTGACGTTGATTGATGTTCTCATCTTGTTGTCAATAATGTAGCCCAGAAAAGGATAGATCATTTGTTTGTGCTTAAGAGTTGGATTATCTGAAGAAGATCCCATCCTGGTAAACTTTGTTTTGGCTCCAAGGGAAAGGTTTGTACATCACCTGCAGTTTTTAAAACTGCCAACATAAAACATCTCAGCAGGCCAGTTAATGACTAGCACTTAAATTAAAGTTAATTAAATTGAGAGGCAATCATCCTGATCCATGAGAAATTGTGGCAGGGGGACCCATGGTAATTGAAAAAAAAATAGGTCTTATTAGGATTAACCAGGGTTTGAAATGCAGTGCACAGGTTTTGAGTAGCACAGGTGCTTTTTAAGATGGGATGATTTAAAAGAATTTTAGAAATAAAACTATTTATCTATCTGCATATGGGCATGTGTTATATTTTGCTCATCCTTGTCCCCAGCTATATACTGGAAGAAGTCTTGCATACTTTAAATATAATGTACATATTGAGTGTTGATTATAACAGGACCTACTTAGATTTGTGACCTCAGATAGCTGAAAGCAGGGGTTCTCAACCTACAGCCCCAGAGGCTGGATGTGGCCCATGACACCATTTCATGTGCCCGCCCTCCTCCGCCACTCCAGGAAGTGCCTTGTGTGGCAGGCAGGGCAAAATGGCCATCCAGTCCCCGAAGCTGTCTGAGGGAGCGTGACCTCAGCTTGAAAAGTTTGAGAACCCATTGCTTAAAGCAAAGAGAGGGAATAGGCAGTCCTCCCAATCCAACCATTTCTTATACCCTGTTTCCCATGTTAAAAGATGGAAGTTATAATCTAAGACCATCCACAGAGTCACACATTTAAAGCGATAACATTTGCTTAATCCTGCATTTATAGAGAACTCCAAATTGTGCCATTTTTCTAGCTTTTTTACCTATTCTCTGGAAAAGGGATTGGCCAAATGTGGTTTTATTATTTAAATTAAAAGAAAGGTTTCTCCACTAGAGGGCAAGAATGGTCTTTTCTGGAGACCTCCATCTTCCAGTTCTATAACCTATGGCGTAAAATGTATTGAAAAGCCCATCGATGTATATTTAAATCACACTCTTAGACACAATGTTCATTTGGAGTAGCCAAAATAATCCGATTGGTTTTAAGCAGTGATGCAGTTTGGTAATTTTAGACTCTGGACTTAATGTTCTTCTACTTATCTCCCTCTTTAAATAGTATGACCATTACTCCATATACCAAAAAAGGAACAGAGTAAGCCAGTATTTGAGGACCTTAGGATGCAGTGTGCTGATAGTGGCTGTAGATGGCTGCCCCAAAGACTAAGCCTGATGGTACCTCTGGTTCTCAGTGTTGACTACACCTTATGGCTTTGATACTACATCGACCATTTGCAGAGGAATCCTTGGGAGACCTATGAAAGAGAAATTGTCTGTCTAACTCAGGGGTGAACAAACTTTTCGGGCCACAGGCTGATAACATGGTTCAGGGAGCCAGTCAGTAAGGTCCGGGGCTGGATGCAGCCCCTGAAGCCAATTCATCTGGCCCGTACAAGCGCATTTTACTTCCACTTCCAGGAGCGATGAGAGCTTCATGGGCCAGATGAATTGGCTTCAGGGGCCGTATCCAGCCCCTAGGCCATAGTTTGGGCACCCCTGGTCTAACTGAATCACCTAAGTATCTAACTGTGGACCACGGGTTGGGAGTTCAATTTTCCACTGTGTCTTCTGGGAGAATAGCCACCCTTCAGCAGAAGGTATTAATAATAAACCACTTTTTTGAGTACCCAATACCCAGGGAAAAGGACTGTGGTGGATTAGAGGTTAAGATGCTGAACTTGATGATTGGAAGATCGGTAGGTCAGCAGTTTGAGACCTGAATGCTGCAGAGCAGAATGAGCTCCCATTTCTGTCCCAGCATCTTCCAACCAAGCTATTCGAAAGCAAGAAATTGCAAGTAGATAAAGAGGTACTACTTTGACGAGAAAGGTAACAGCATTCTGTGCACTCCAGCCTCTAATCATGTCTGCCACATGGCCATGAAACAACTACAGATGCAAGCAGGGCTGGCTCTTTGGCTGAAAATGGAGATGAGCACTGAACCCTAGAGTTGGATATGATTGGCTTTTGAACAAGGGAGACCTTTACCTTTACTATACCTAGGAAACCTTGCAAATCACTGTTACATTGGAATTGATTTGACAGCGCATAATGATGATGACAACGACGATGACAACAACAACAATTACTAGCAAAGGAACTGGAGGAGTTTTGCAGTGTTAATCCTGAGATACACATTTCAGTAATTGTAGACTCTTGTCCAAAGTATGCAGATAGGTATAAAGTAGCTTTATAGACTGGAGAATATCTGTTGTAATTTAGACAAAACATCAAGAAATGTTACCTCACTATGCTTACATAGTTTCTCCTCCCCCCTTCCCAAAAAGCACAGTATTCTCTCTCTCTAGATATTCCAGTTATATCATAGTAATTGTATATAAGTACAAACATTCATGGGACAGAGCAAATGTTGTTCATGATTCAAAGTTAATGAACACATCTGACAATACAGACAGGGACTGCTTTTATGATGATCAACTGCAAGTCTGCAAGAGTGCACAGGCTTTCAAATTCTCCAGAAATAGGGAAAGTACATGGGTCCAAAGATGTGGCCAGAAGTGCTAACTATGAGATCTACAATTAAACTCAGTCCAAAAATAGAGACTGCAGAGTCGCTAGCAGATGTGCAAGTATCAGATTATACCTTCTGATGCATATTGGGATGGGAATGAAATGGTGAGTCGTGCTCTGTAGATCTCTGTGGTTTGACAGTTCTTCCCCTGAGGTTTAGCAGTTGCTTTTCAGAATTTACACCCTGCTACTCTGGCAAATATCATTTTAAAACCAACTAGCTCCTGATGATTAGGGATTACAGCTCTGCTCCCAAAAAGCATTTCTTGCATTTTAATCATCTTTGGGCTGGCTTGGTCAATGTGCTAATGTGAAGCAGCCACAACAGTTGTTCATCTTACAACTCGTCCAAAAACTATTATTGAATTTATTCATGTCCTGAGTTCGCAACCGTTCCACGTCTCCTTACTAGGCTTCACATACTTCTGCTCTGATGCTCCAACAGGAGCCATATCTGTGTTGGCCTTTTATCTCACAATGTTCACATATTCTGCACGGGTCAATTGTGATCTCCCAGGGTTTTATTCAGTGATATTCCATTTAGTGAAAGCTTTGGGTTGTAAAAACCTTGCTTTTCATAACTTTGCAAATGTCAGAGCCCATGTTTTGATTCTGCAAATGCCAATTACTGTATTGGATTAGCTGTTTCATAAACTGCTGCTCAACACATTTTGCAACATCATGCACAAGTCATTGCAACTTTGACAAGCTACTTCTTCTTTCCATGACAAGCTACACCTGGTGAAAGTTGCTCTTCCGTGTAACAATTAAAAGAGAAGAAAGGAGACTGCACTATCTCCTTTTGACACTTAATGTCAAGTCTGTCTTTGCCCATAGCAATTGGCAGCGGCTGCAACTAGTATCAGAGAATACATTTTTTCCTGAAGCAGGAAAAATGCCATTTTCATGAATTTGTTTAAGGTGGATCCCAGCTTAACATGAAGTAACCCACACACTATGATCTCAGAGCCATTTCCTGCGGCATATATGAAATGAGACGTGCAAGATTTGACACCAGGACTGCAATGGACTGCCTTGAGAATATTAACAAGGCGCGCCTTCATAGTCGGTCCATCTGGCATGGCCTCTTCTGCCTCCATGACCTTGAAATAAAATTGGAATAGACCTTGGAAATCCAAATGGTTCCTCCTCCACTCATTTTGCAGTTGGGCCCAATATGATGGTTTCCAGTGGCATTTCCTCCATTGAGAGGACCATCACCCCACCTAAAGGGACTCATCCACTCACAGCCATTGGCCTCTTTAGGGAGTTAGGTTATTTATCACTGCCCAAAACTTGGGGCATAACAATTATAGCATTGGGTCATCATTAATTACTGTTTTTGCAAATAGCCACTGAAATGAATTATCACATAACTTTTTTGCTTTTTGTCATCTCCTCTCCATTTGTACCTATTCTTTATATTTCCCTATCCATTACTAATACAGTAATACCTCATATACCATTAGTATCGAATAACACTAAAATCACATAACATTAAGCAATCTGGGGGGAAGAATTGCATCGGATAACATTAAAATCCTATGGGATGCATCAGATAACAACCGCTAAAGCCTGTGTGGTTACAATGTATCTCTATGGATCCCATAGGATTTTAACATGCATCAGATAACACTAAAAATCGTATAACACCAAGACTTGTGGAACTAGGTTTTAGTGTTATCTGAGGTTTTACTGTATAGGCACATATTCAGTAGTGGGATTAAAAAAAAATACTACCTACTCTGTGGGCATGGTATGGTGGGTGTGGCCAGGGGAAAAGCCCTGCGTTGCACCCAAATTAGGACTACTTTATTTCAAAACTTGGATGGGTGGAGCCAGCTGGAATTTCTGCTGCTGATTCTGGCGAACTGGGGTGAACCTGCTGATGCCCACAGCTGCATGTATTGCCATATATGCCTGCCAATAGAAGATAAAACTTTCTACATCTAACAAAGTAGGCACCAGATCACAGAAACGTTATCTCACAATAACTGTTAAAATTCTAAGATGCTACAAGGTTGTTTGCTGTTGTGTAGAAGGGCAGCTTCCTAGCTGCTCCAATAAGCTTCCTGCTAGGAGTTTTAAGGCAAAGCTTTTAAGACTCGTTTTCTTTTCTTTGTGGTTCAGCAACTGACCCTTTTAGGACTTGTATTTTTCCGCTGGTTTCCTCACTGTAAAGAGTGGGCTGTCTCCATGCCTGCCAAATCCTCTATCCCTGGGACACTTTCCCCACCCACCTGTTCAGTCCTCTGAGTCACTTCCTTTTTTCAGTTTTGCCCTCTCTATTCAACCTCTCACTGGAAAGCAATTGCTAGTGCCTTGTTTGCAAGAAAAGCGAGAAAGAGCATGACTCATTTGCACCTGCATGGAAGCTCCAATACTAGTTGTTGCTGCCTGAGGCCCAAGAGGGTTGGCTGGTGTGTGGAGATGGGTGTGTGGAGATGCCAGCGAATTTCCAAGGAAATGGGCCAGCTCAAGATTATTTATAGATCACATTTCATTTATTTCTTCTTGGGATTATTCCACTCTCACAGTCAGCATAGTTTGTTTTCCATTTATCATAGCAATGCCACCTCTCTGGTTCAAACTGGAGAAAAGTTATGAAACAGAGAGAGGGAACAGGTTCTGATGCTACTGCTTTGCCAGATCAGTTCTTCAGTGTGGGAAAGGTCACCCTTGCTCTAAAGCCAGTCACATCTGACTATAGGGTTTGGTGCTCATCTCCATTTACAGCCAAAGAGCCAGTGCTGTCTGTGTCTGTAGATGTTTCTGTGGGCATGTGGCAAGCATGACTAGACACGGAATACTGTTTACCTTCCCACCGGTGTTACCTATTTATTTACAGGTACTTGCAATTTCTTGCTTTCGACCTTTCAGTCGTCAAGTTCAGTATCTTAACCACTAAGCCACTGCAGTCTAATGTGCGAAGAATCATGCAAATTACATTGGTAACATGCATCATACTTTTGCATATCTATATACAGTATTGCTATTATACTAACCAGAAAGTTGGGACTCAATGTGGTTTCTTTTTCATGCAAAATAGGTGTATGAGAATGGGCATTGCAGATGGTGAACATATATATCATTCTCCAGATGCTATTGGACCACCATTTCTTTCTTCTCTTACCATTGACTTTGCTGGACAAGACTGATGGGAAATTCAGTCTAGTAGTATCTAGGTCACATATTCCAGTCCATTATCTGTATGTTTTTGTTGTTTTGCTTTGTAAAAATGAATCCTAGGGTCAGACCAGTTTAATTTTGCATATAGCATACAGAAGACAACTACTGTACTGTATTTAACTAGGATTCTCAACTGGGAATGATATATGATCCTTAATTCACCTCACTCAGCCGCAATTTCCCATCTCTAAAGCAGCATAATTACTTGTCTCATTGGACAATGAATACAATTTTTCAAGGGCTTTTAAAAGAAGTATACATTATTAATTATTCTGATACAGTATAGAAATTTCTTATGATTTTCCTATCTCATCACCACTTCTGTGTGTCAGCTAGTGTTCACTCTCTCAATTTATTGTGTACTTTGTTTCTGTAATTCAAGAATTTATTTTTGGTTTTCCCCAAATATCTGTTCTATATACAGTCCCATAAATGGGTAAAAGGGAGCTATGCCTGTTAACCGTTCAACTGATACTTTATGCTCACATAGTGGTATCAGCCAGCAAGCAGCCACCACTCATCAATTAAGAAACAACATTTTCTCAAGACAATAGTGATCTAATTGGAGGCAATGTTTCCTCTATGTTTGAATCAATAAACCTAATTAACTAATGTTATGGCTGCAGGTAAAGAGGCAGTATTGTACCAATAGCAACTGCAATTTCACATGGTGAGGCTATCAGCAGTAAAAAAAAAAACAGGCGAATAATCGAAACCCTCATGGATATTCAGACCTAAGTGCTTCCAGTTTTTTGTTCTTAATGTCCCCCCCCCCCGCATTAATTTACAAAAATGTGTGGGATGGCTTTAATTAATACAGGGATGAGGAAGCTGATCCTTCACACATTGTTGTACCATAAATCCTATCATCCATGCCTATTGTCCATGCTGCCTGAGCTGATGAGAGCTGCAGTACAATAATACCTGAAAAGTGATTGACTCACTATCCTTAGATTAACAGTTCTTGGCTTCTATGTATGTTTACCTACTGTCCTAGTTATGACCACTAGTACAGTCAGCTCCAGTCTTAAGCTGGAGGGGAAAACACAAAGGCTTCTCTGATTCACAACTGATCTGCAAAATCATAGGCACTGGTTTTCTCAGTTGGATTCTTCTAATAGGAGATGCTAAAATTGAACACGGCACCTTCACAATGTAACACAACAGAGTGTTTTGTTTTTTGCTTTTCAACCATCTCTGAGCCACCACGTCTGTCTTGTGTCTCTTTCTGTCCATGCCTCCTGAACATTAACTGAAGAGCCTGAACATTTAAAAATATTTGATTGATTAGAAAGCAAAGCAGCTAGAGCCAAACTATTTTATATGCATTTCTTTAAAATTCCTGTAAAATGGTAAGGTTACTGCTTCCTTATTACAGAAGTGGAAGGAGACAAGGGGTCAAGAAATAATGACCTGCCTACAACCCACCTCATAAATTCATGCTCATAAGAACTGATTTGGGGCTTTCTGAGAATAATCTCCAGAATCCTAGGCTCTCTGCCACTAATGACAAGAGTAAAATGAACTCTGTTACCAAAATATCTACATGGTATGCCTGCACTACCTTTGTATTCCATCAAAGTAAATACAACCTGTCATTTATAGCTTACTAGTATTGTGGCCACTTGTTCTGTAATATCATGCAAACAGCTTCATTTGTCTATTTTATTTCTTTCCTCCAGTGAAATCATGGTGACATAAATAGCTCTACTCCTCATGCACAAAATATATATCTCAGAATGCAATGAAACTATGACTTTTGCCTTCTAAAAGCCCAGTCTTTAGACCTGTCAATATTCAAAGGACTCCTTCAAGCTTTCTTGCTTTGGAGACCTTGTACAGAAACGTCTAGTGACTGTCTCTTTTAATGAAATATATGAGGGATCTTAAACCTACTGTATTATATAAAAAATGACTGCATGAGTTATGATGCCTATGTAAAAAAAAGTGTTCTCTTAAATAGTTTACATTCTCTTGAAACAGAACTTTGAATACTGACAGACTTGTGTAAGAGATTGTACAAAACAATAGGCACATTGGATCAATGGGGTGTTGACAATTCAACTCCTCAGTTAGTGCCATTGATTCAATGCTGCTTACACCAGTTGTGAGTTATTTATATAAACTGTCATTAGAATAGGTGCATTTGAAACATGAAATTTACAAAAGGAATAACTCACCAAATCTCACTGGTTCAATTGACCTACTCTAACAAGATTGACTACACTAAGCAACAGGATTTTGGCCTTTCTTACATAGCATTCTGAGATGTTGCTTTTGTATGTTATTTCTGGTTTCCCCCATTATCTCTCCCTTACTTCAACAACCTCTATAGTAGATCAAGTTTAGAGTCAAGTGGCCTAAGAATCACTGAACAACTTTCATGGTTCAGTGGAGACTTGAACCTAAATCTTTCTAGTCCAGCTCTCTAACCTCTATTTTTTAATATTCCACATTATCTTTTCAAGCTCTTGAAGAGGTACTAGCTATTGCAGCTTTGGGCTGCGTTCAACGCTGCATTCAACACAGTGAAGGTATAGAAGTCTATGCTAGGTTCTTAGTGTTGTTCCTTAAGATCAGGGGTCCTCAACCTTTTCATGCTGAGGGCTGGACCACACCCCCTCAGACAGCTGGGCAGGCCAGACTTGTGGTCCCCCCTGTAAAAACTGCTGTAAAATTTGTCATTGGCTGTTGCAAACACATTTATGACAGCTGTGGGTGCATTAACGGCTGACATAAATGTGTCTGCTTCAAGTGGTGGCGATGGCGATTCAGGCCACATGAAATGGTGCCACGATGCAGGTCCAGCCCACGGCCATAGGTTGAGAACCCCTGCTTAAGATCCACATTTCCTTCTTACGTGTCCATCTTTAGGTGTCTTATGTGCTGCAAACTTACATTGCAATGTATAATCTAAAATTAACTAACACGAAAAATGAACATTTTTCTTCTTCTTCTGAACATTTCCCTCCAGTGCTTCTCATCATCTTGGTGTAATTCAGCCATCAGTTCTTTATGCTTTACACCCATGGAGGCCCTGCAGATCCTTTCTCAAAGACAGACAGCATCCCAATTGCTTGTTTCAGAAAGGAATATAATTTCTTTGTTATGTTACAGTTAAACATTTGGTGTGTGTGTGTGTGTGTGTGTGTGTGTGTGTGTGTGTGTGTGTGTGTGTGTGTGTGTGTTGGGATTAGGGAGACTTGCAAGGTTGCACAAATAGGTTGTTTGAAATATTTTGTAGCTGGGCTGACAGTGAACTGAGTAGTTAGTGACTGAAGAAGTCATGTTAGCCATTAAAGCCTGCCGAGTTACAACTGTTATATGCGAGAGATATTTTACAGTCCCCTTGCCTTATCCCCTTTCTCCCTCTGCTTGTTGTCTTCTCCATGCACTGAGCATCCTGCAAAGAGAAGGAATCCCTCCCAACTACAACAACTGAGATGCAGGGAGCTTTGATGGGGTGTACTCAGTGGGAGTCAAAAAGTCAGCCACACTTATTCCTTCACTATCCCACACTGGTAGGCTGCATGTAGTGGAGTAGATGCAGAGAACATTAATTCCCCTCTCTTCGCCCAGCTAGCTCTTGGTTTCCTGTTCTTCAGGGCCATCTTGCTGTTGATCCTCCTCATCAGACTGCACTACGGGGGTCTCAGCCCCTTCCTCACTGGTGTCGAGGCTGTTCAGGTCCGTAGAGGCGGAGGATGTGGATGAGATCCGGGATTTGGACTCAGTTGTGTTGGGCACTTGCAGGGAAATTTCCTCCTGGTAATGATTGGAATCTGACCAAGGAGACAAAAAACAAAAACAGAACCACAACTGATGAAGATGCAGGTAATTTTTATACAAGGCTGCCCTTGGTCGTATGACTCTATCATCTTAATCAGAGGTGTGCAAATGTTTTGTTTTAGACTAGAACTCCTGGAATTCCTTTGGCAGCATGAGCAAAACAAGTCAGTAACAACCAGGGATCTTCTGCTATTACCAGTTGTAAAAAGCCACATTGATTTGTATACTTACCGGTATCTGTTGTGCTAGCTAACCATTGTGTGCCACTCTTGTGTCTGATGAAGTGGACTTGATCCATGAAAGCTAACATTAAACACACAGTAGTTATTCTTTAAGGGACCCACAACGGTTTTTGTCTTTTCTGTTTTGTTTACTCTCTGAAATCTGTACATCTCTACCCTAAACCTGAGCAAGCCTATCCCACCCACTTCTGCTAAGATGCAGAAAAAAAGATAAGCTGCACTTGAACGTCTCAAAAGTACAGAGGCACCACCGGTGACTGTGGTTGGGTAATAGACAAATATGCCATGCTATTAATAGAAAATGCTAATATGCAGAGTCCCCCTCCTCCCCTTATTGCTGCAGCATGAAGTACAGCACAATTGCACAAGCACATACCATCTCTATTTCATTTCAGAACTGGGTGCACAAAAACCACTTGCAGAGGCAATGTGGGCACAGGATAAATGTCCACACCATCTCCATGTTTTAGGACATGAAAATTTGAACGTTCATTCTAGAAATCCTTTTCATTTTTGCAAGCTATCAGTCATATGCATGTTGCAGAGAATTCTGTGATACTGTACATTTCTGGGCAGCCTTGTCCAAAGTGATGCCCTCCAGATGTTGAGGCTACAGTTTGAGGCATCTCTGACCACTGGCTATGTGACCTGGGGATACAGGGAATTGAAGTTCCAAATATCTGGTGAGCACCTGGTTGGGAAAGACATAGGCCAATGTCTCACATACTTGCATATCTCAAGGGCCTTTCTAACAACATCACAAGATCATGAACATATACACCCACCACAGCCAGACTATGCAGCTGCAAGAACTGGAACCATTCCTCTTTGCATCCACTTTGTAAGGCAAGGGTTGAGCCATCTGTGGCACTTTTTGATGTTGCAATTTCAACCATTCCTTACCAGTGTCTATAAGGACTGGAATTCAACCTCTGGATGGCCTAAAGTTGCTCACCCCAGCTGGAAAGCATAACATGGAGATGGGACATACTTTGCTCTGTTCACCTGGATAAAACTTTGTTAAGAGTTGAGAAGTGTATATAATAACACAAACAAATGGAAAGCAAAGTCTTCTGCCACCTTTGGTTGGAAGCAGAGTCTGTTCATGCATCTCATTAAGGCTGATCTAATTTAAAGTATCATAAAAATAACATTTGTAGATATTTGCTGGCTGTTACCATTCCTCTGTGTTTTTAAAATATAAACAGAAAAATGTAATCAATGAATCAGTCCTGTGAGTGCTTCTATGTTCTCTCCACATATACCCGCTGCCTTTACAATTTTTTTGCTCCCAAGAACTCAGTGGCTGTTCTCTATCATATGACAGCAAAACAATAACTGATATGTCAGGTTTATGGAAATCTAACAGGTTGACCTTTTTGTTTACACTGTGGGAATCTGAGATGTGGAATTGGAAGAAACTATAAAAAGGAGAGCACTGTAGCACCATCTTTGTCCAGTTGCAGGCACAGAGATCTATACAATTTTAGCAAAGGACTCTTCTATTTTACATGCGCATATTCTGCACACATGTGAGATTGTTGCACAAGCCAAACAATCTCATCACTAGTACAACATTCAAGTCTATCAGAAGTTCAGAAAGAAAGAAAAGGGAAACAAACTTTCTGTCATTTGTGATGCAGAGAAAAGCTGCAAATGTTTAGAGGTATTTGGGCAAAAATATTAAAATCTTAGAGCGTCCAGTGATTCAGAAGAGTCTATGTTCTTTTCCACAACCCCACGCATATCCGAGCTGGAAATGCTTACTTTTCTTAACTAACAGTTCATGGTAGTTCTCATGCTAACCATGGAATCCTGGTGGCCCAAACTAGTAATTTTTCTTACCTTGGAGTTATTATTCAACAAAGAGTCCACACATTGGTAGATGTCTCTGTGGTGACATTCTGCAAATGCAAATGGACTTAAGAAATCAAGTCTATTTGCATGTGGTTTTTTTAACCATTTGGATGTCATGTCACCCACTGGCTAGGCGGACCATGACACATGCTCTCAGCTTTCACCTTCCCCAAGGGATCCGACAGAGGATGCTTTGGTGAGTTTTAGTCCGGGCCTAACATCATTGACAAGAGATGGGCAGCACTGCCTAGTTAGACCACTCAAGCCCCCGCACCCCAACAATGCTCTCACCTAGCAGTGAGTTATTAAGCATTACATTTTCCCAGCTACACAAATTGTACACCCTGTCTTTTTCATTCTGTTCTTCCACTCATTGCCAAAATATGAAGCACTTGAAAACTGGCATTTGAGAAACAGATGAATTAAGCAATGTAATGTGCAATTTTGGGTAATTTATATATGCCTTCCTGATTTGACACTCCAGGGGTCCCAAACGGTTCTGATTGCTCCAATGATTTGTTAACAACAGCCCCCTGCTGTTCTATCTAATTGCTATGATCAGGCTGCTAATGAATCACCAGCAAAAGACACTATTGCATGACTGACACAGTGACCTGAGAAGGGAGGCAAGATGAGTCAGTAGCCTTTGGCCCCTTCATGAAGAAAGGCCGTTCTGCTGGTCTGCTCTGGCCAGAAGATGCCTTCTGTGAAACCCCTGCTGTTGCTATTATACAAACTACTGCATTCCTTTTCCATGTTTGGCAACAGAGAGCTTTTGTGCATAGCTTGTAATGCTGCTTGGAGATCTCATCAATGAGGCTGTTTAACTGGAATGTAGGGAGGATTTGCTGGTAAAGCATTTGAATCACACTCGGGCTGAATCACTGCACAACAACCGGATTGAGCATAGTGGAGAGAGCTGGGAGGCGCTACACACTTTTCACAAAAGTCTTACATTCCACACTGATTTAAACTATTCAGGAAGCAGACAGTGATGTTGGGTGTCTGGGATAGCTAACGTCTTTATGCTTTCAGAATAGACATTGATTTGATGACACTGAGTTTGCTTTAAAGCGCCTCCTCAAAGATTGTGGTATTTTTGAACCACACTTGGATGTACCCTGGGCAACAGCCACCTTGTGTTGCCAGCTAATCTTTCTCACACTAGGTCAGGCAAAAGGAACTGCAGAATGAACTGACCCAAAGTTGCCTTCATTTTGTCAGTTCCATCTCTGGCCTAGACACCGAAGAAGAACTACTTGCATTTCAGTGTTCAAATCATTCTAATGCTTTCTTCTCTCAGGATCAAGCATTGTTCTTTGGGTAGAGGGATGACTTTCATGAAAAAAGCCACATTCTATAACTTCAAAGGGTGGAGTTTCCATAGTTTAGGATCTCTGGCAGCCTTCCTGTAACTTTCACCCACACATTTGGCTCAGCAATACAGCTATACTGTAGTCCTACTCCATTATAGCAGAAAATTAGAAATAACTTCTCGCTTGAAAACACACACACACACAATTCAACTTCCCAAAAACAGCATATCATCCCCTGCAAGAGGGTGGATGGGGCCCTTTTACATTAAAAAGAGGGTGGCAGGGTCACAGAGGGCTTCATGTGGTCTAAGAAGCCCTGATGGCGCCATGGTTAAACTGCTGTACTACAGCCAGATTGTTACAACTTCAATTCTGACCTGGGTTCAAGGATGACTCAGCCTTCCATCCTTCTGAGGTTGGTAAAATGAGTACCCAGCATGCTGGGGGCAAAATGCCAATTAACTTGGGAACCGCCTAGAGCAAGAACTCAACCTTTTAAAGCTGGGGGCTGGGTCACAGTCCCTCAGACAGCTTTGGGTGCCGGACGCCTATTTTGCCCTTCCTCCACCACATGGCACTTCCTGGTGTGGTGGAAGCAGTGGGGCCTCACATGAAATGGTGCTGTGGGCCGCATCCAGCCCACAGGCTACAGGTTGAGAATCTCTGACCTAGGGAATGCACTAACCGCTATGGGGCGGTATATAAATATTATTGCTATTGCTATTGCTATTGGCTGCAGCTTGTTAGGATCCCTTTATTATCTGGTTGAATTCTATCCAGATCCTACACAAACCACTCTGCTTAGACCACAAGATACAGTAGTCTTAATTCCAAGTTTTCTTTTAAAAGGGGATTCAGTCTCTACTCATTACAGAAGATGAGACATAAGACAAAATAAGTAGTGACTGTTTTAGCAAAGTCTTGCTCAAAATGTGCCTTTCAATGTGATTAGTAGTTGAGTGAAGCCACCAGACATTTGATAGGAATTTAATGATAGATAAATTAAAGACACCCTTTCCCACTTTATGGATGACAATTTCAGTTTCAGAAAAGTCTGGCCATTTCAGTAATTGCCCAACATTATTTCAGCCAAGGTACCTTATTTTCCTTACTTCAATTGCTGATTTGTTTCCGAAAGTCCCAGGCACTGCTACAGAGCTTAGAATAACTGAAATCCTGTTGCACAGTTACACAATCTGCATAACTTTTGCCAGCCTACAGCCGGGGTGCCCAAACTACAACCTGTGGGCCGTATTCAGCCCCTGACACAAATTCATCCAGTCCACACTGCCCTTGTTGCTCCTGGAAGCAGAAGTAAAACGAGCCCATATAGACGCATTTTACTTCCGCTTTCAGGAGCGGCAACGGCAGCATGGACTGGATGAATTGGTGTCAGAGGCTGATTTGGCCCATGAGCCATAATTTGGGCACCCCTGGTTTAAGCAGAGAAAAATGGCAACCTAAAAATCTATCTCATCCTGTTGCAAAACAGATTGCAAGGCATGTTTTACTTGCACTTCTGGTGGTGGGAGGAACCACGTGACTGGCCCACTGAACGTGGCCAGCCCATGGCCCAAAGAGTTTTGGCAACCCTGGCCTACAGAGTTCTCATTGTTGTTGAACCCAGAGCCTCTGAGACCTAATCCAATATTGTCCCCAATGCACCACAGTGGGTATCCCCAGCATTTTCTCAGTTTCCAGAAATTTGCTCCCAAACATTAAACTGTTTGAGTAACTGACCAACACGATTTCAGCCAATATTCTGCATGTAACAATCTGACTTGTATTACCTTTCAGAGATGAGAACAAACAATATTTTTGTCCATTTTTCTAAAGGATATTTAATGGAGAAAGCATCATCAATTATAACTAACATACTGTACTAGCAACACGTTACTGAGGTCTTAGTTTTATTTTAAAGTAATATTTACTGCTAACACATGATTTCCAAGCTTGGCATTGTTCTTTTTTCAAAGGGAGAAGGGGAGGAAGTGAAGAGCGAGCTACTCTCTACCAATATCTAGTGACATGTATGTGGGTTGCTAGGCAACAATCTCCACGTGCTTTTCATCACAAAGAGAGGGACCTTGAAGATGCTCTTGAACAATCAGCACTTGAGGACAATCAACTGAACAGGCATACAGGACATAATTATAGTGAGATCCACATTGCATTTCTACTTAAATTATAGTAATTATTTCCATGCTAAAGTTGGATAGCTCTGTGGTTTAAGTATATGGCTGTGGAGCAGCAGGAGTTTTCAACCTTTTTAAGCCGGGGGCCATGTCTCACACTCTCAGACAGCTCTGGGGGCCAGACGGCTATTTTGCCCTTCCTCTACCACATGACACTTCCTGGTGTGGTGTAGGTGGTGGTGGGCCACATGAAATAGTGCCGCAGGCTGCCGCAGGCTGCAGGTTAAGAATCCCTGAGCTAGAGGTTGGGAGTTTGATTCCCCACTGTGTCTCTAAGAAAAAAAGCCAGTCTGTGTGGCTTTAGACAAACTGCGAAAGCCCAGGATGTCTCCAGAAAAATGGGGAGGGTAAACCACTTTTGAAAACTCTCTATCTAGCAAACCCTAAAAAGGATCAGAATTTATTTTGACAGCACTTTGTTGTTGCTGTTGTTTGTTTGTTTCTACAGCTGTTTCTGTACATACAAATTAGCACATGCAAATCTTATGCAAACTTATTGCATGTATTTTGGGTGATGCATTTCCTCTTGATGTAGGTGGCATAAATGACCACTCAGTGCCACAGGCTCTTAAAACATGCTGCTGGATGTGGCCTGCACCTAGCAATTTTGCCCCCAACATGCTGTGTGCTCATTTTACCAACCTTGGGATGGAAGGCTAAATCGACCTTGAGCCCCATCAGGATTGTACTCAGACCATGAACACAGTTTTGGCTGCAGTACAGCAGTTTAACCACTGCACCACAAGGGCTCATCTATTCTAGAGCCACAATTCCCATCCAGTTGCCAGCTAAGTGAGAGGAGGCTCCAGTGCCCTGGGGTGGGCAACCTGTGGCCCTAGATCTAATTTATGCAGACCTTGGGTGTCAATCCAGTATTAACACAAAGATTTGCTCAGGATGTGTTCAGACAGACTCCTTAAACATAATAGGAAACATCAACAGAGCAAACCCTTATCCATGGGAATTTTTGCCAGACTTATTACTATTATTTTTATTTGGTACATTTACATTTCACCTTTCTCCCAATGAGCAGAAGGTGGCACCTGTGCTTCTGTTCTTTCCCAATTTATCATCATAGTAACCACGTTAGATAGATTAGGCTTACAGAATGTAAGTGGCCCAAAGTTCATACAATCAGTTTCACGACAATCTATCATTTTAACATTACACCCAGTCAGTTCACCAGTGTAAATAGAATACAAGAACTATCCATAGAGCATACAGTCCACCACCATTTTCTGTTTATTCTGTCATATATTCTTGCTCAGACAGGGTCAGGTCCATACAAAAATGAAGATTTTTTTTTTTTTTTTAAATAGAGACTGGAAAAATCTATTTTCTTTTTCGGACATAACTCCTGGAATCCACCAGCCAACATGCCCCCTGGCTAGAGAATTCTTGGAATGACACTAAAAAAATAAGTAACTTTTCCAAGCTTTGGTTTTCACTAACATAAGATAGGAAAGGAAAAAAAGTAGCAATAGGGAGAGAAAGTGTTCCATGCCAAATGAAACAAGACATGAAGATAAAACTGCACAATAACAGCCACCGTTTTGTGGTGAGTTTTGAATGAACGCCCTGGCATGTGACAGCTTTGGGGTTTAAATGAATTGATTTCAGGCATTTGGATTTCTCAACTTGGGATAAGAATGCATAAATCAAAGCCTAGCTGTTTTTCTTTTTTGGAACACTACTTATAAAGGCTTCAATCTTTTCCTTTGGCCACTTGATGAGATGTCTTGAAAATGACGCTGATTACATTTCCCAAATGGTGTAAGTAACTACAATTATTCCAAGGTTATACATCCCTTGGAGATGAAAACAATTTCACTACAAAGGTGCTTGTTTGGGAATGGAATGTGTTTGTTTGAAATGTTACTGCCATGGTTTCTCACTACATAATAAAAGATTTTTCACTGTTTACCATGAAATACATATGGAGAAAGATTTGAAAGGATTTATTTTTCTCTGTTATACAAGGTGAGAGCCTTGTTGGGGTGCGGGGGCTTGAGCGGTCTAACTAGGCAGTATTGCCCATCTCTTGACAATGATGCAAGGCTGGAACTAAAATTCACCAAAGCTTCCTCCGTCAAATCCCTTGGGCAAGGTGAAAGTGGAGGACACATGTCATGGTCCGCCAAGTCAGCGAGTGATGTGCTATTCAAATGGCTAAAAAACCACATACAGGTGACTTGATTTCTCAAGTCCATTTGCATGTGTGGAATGTTGCCACAGAGACGTCTACCAACGCATGGACTCCTCACTGAATAATGACTCCAAGATATACAAGGTATACAAGAGCATGGAAGAATAATGCCACAGAGTGTTCCTAGGTATCTGAATTAGCTCCATGAATCCTATCACCAGACCTGCGTGTACTTAACAATCTGGCCCATTCAATATGCCAACCATAAACTAAAATTACTCTTTAGGGCAGGGGTTCCCAACCTAAGGCCTGCCAGGGTAGTGGGGGGGGGGCCTTGGGGTTGTAAGCCTTACAACATCTACCCTGCTACAGAGTGCGGTCAGGGACACACCAAGCCATATGGAGGGGATAAGGATTGAGGAGGAGGTGAAAAAGCTGGAGCGAGGGTGTGGGATGGATCAGTTGCTGCCATGGGCCGGATCCAGCCCATGGGCCATAGATCGAGAATCCTTGTACTAGAGGATGAGGGCTCAAATCACCACATGGCCAAGTCATAGTCTTTTAGCCAGGCCTACCTTATAGGGTTGTTGTGACAATGAAGTAGACAAGAGAAAAGTTACATACAGTATATCACTGTGACCCCTCTGGAGAAAGAGTAAGATATAAAAGCAACTACATCTTCTTCCGTGTCTAGGTCAGATGTGAAACTGACAAAACAAAGCCACCTTTCATTCCACAGTTCCATAAAAGTGACCATTAAGTGCACAAATATCCATGGTAGAGCTGTGCTAATCCTCTCTACCTACTTTAAACCATGGGCTGGATTTTTAGTTTTTCCTCTTTATAATGTTAAAGCTTAAAATTTTACTTTTTGGATTAAAACTCCCAATGCCATCAGCTAGTTTGTAGCTTTCTCAAGCTATGGATGTAGTTTTTGGAGCAGTAGCCATGTTAGTCTGTGCAGACATATCAGACTAGACATAAAACAAAAGTAACAATATAAATAATAAAGAGAAAATTGTTGTGTCGCCTTAAAAACTAACTACTGTACTATAGTTTAATGAGAGTTTTCAAGGATCATGTCCACAAGGGTTTAATAAAGTGGACTTGATCCACAAAACCTCAGATTATAATATAGTCCTTTAAGATGCCACTTGGTTTAATATGTCAAACTATGAGGAATTCCACGTACCTGGCAAAAGTGTGGCTACATTATTGTTGTCCTCTGGCCCACAACCAAGGAACACATCCACAGTGTCTTGATCAGAGAGGTCCATCATCTCCATCTGTTCCAACATGTCTACATTCACTTCCATGGAGGAAATGCTGCCTAAGGGAGCTGGAAAAGACATTCAGCATGAAGAATAGTCATTTCCGCTTGGAATATGCAGAACAGCAGAAACCTTCTTGGCAGAAACAATGCTTACTCCTGCTTAGTGGTTAAGATGCTGAACTTGATGACTGGAAGGTCGACAGGTCAGCAGTTCAAGACCCGAGTACTGAATGACAGCGTGAGCTTCCATCTCTGTCCCAGCTCCTGCCAACCTAACAGTTCAAAAGCAAGAAACTGCAAATAGATAAAGAGTATGGTACCACTTCGGTGGGAAGGTAAACAGCATTCCGTGCACTCTGGTGCCTAGTCATTCCACGTGTCCACAGAAACGTCTGCAGAGGCAGACAGTTATGGCTCTTTGGCTATAAACAGAGATGAGCACCAAACCCTAGAGTTTTTGAGCAAGGGTGATCTTTAGCTTTACCTTACCATTGTAAAACTGGATTCTTGCATTGTTCCTAACCAGTTAACTCTCCCACCAAGGAACTAGCCATAAGTAGATGGTGCAGAGTGGCTGAGTTTTCTCAAGCAGCCAATACAGACTTTTCCTAGGATCTAATGCACTGCCTACAGTAACCTCAATGGCACTTACGTCTTCTGTGTTCTATCTGTAGATGGGACACTGGGAAGAAGAAATCCACATCATGCTGGAAAACTTCCTCAAAGAATCTCTGTCTCTCACGGAGTTTGAGCTGCTGTTGCTGCAGTTGCTCTGTGTCCAGACCCCGCTGCCCATTTTCCATATCGGCTGCAAAAGGAACAGGGGAGGGGGAGGGGGAGGGGAGAGAGCGAGAGCCAAGATATGGATAAAAAGAAATCACTGACAGCATCCTCCTTATTCTCTTTCAAGAAGGCCAGACTCCTCAGAGTATGGACAAAGGGCAGTATTTTAGCGAGATAGCTGGAAATAGTTTAATAAGAGGTTTAGTTACCAAAACATACTCAGGAATTTCTCCCACCTTAGCATCCTTTCTAAAATACTGTATTGGTGGGGTGAGGATCATATGTATCTAGCCACACTACTGGGTATTGGAGCAATACTTCTTGCTGCAAAAGATACCCAGATTTTTTTTTTTTTGGGGGGGGGGGAGAGTAACTTTTGGGAATTAAAACCCCTAGAGTCCTATAAGCAACATGCTAGTAAAGTTTAACTATAGCATGATAGGGACAAGAAAGATTATACAGTACAAGGTGTCAGGCTGTTCTGCTTTCCTTCTGAGCTCCCTCTTTCCAAGTTCCAGTTGACAACTGACAGTTTGTCTAGATAGCTTCTTGCTAGTTCAGGTGCAGACTCACTAGAAGAATTCCCTGCACTCTTGAACAAGCATCATGATAAGCCAGTATCAAGCACAAGAGCACTCTAGACTGAGTTATCTTATCTCACAGTAGATTGGGACTCATCCAGTCTCTCCAGTCCATAGTTCATACCTATTGTGCTTCAATCGCTTGCATTTTGGAAGGCCACAACCTTCCCACTTGACCCATTCCCTCTGAGGTACAGTATCTGAAAGAGGCTAAGGAGGTGACTATTGAATGGGCTCACAGATCATCAATGCATCCCTTCAGGAGGACCATATGTGCTAACTAGTCTGAAGGAGACTGTAATGTCCATTCTTTATAAAGGGCATCTTGAATGGATAGAAAATCCCTTTGCTAGTCTCAAGAACTGATTACTATAATTCAGTCTACGGAGGGGGGGGGGCTACCTTTGAAGATAGTATGGAACCTGCAACGGGCGCAAAATGCAACTGCAAGACTCGTGTCAGAGTTGTTACATTTCCCCAATACTGGCTTGCCTGCACTGGTTACCTGTAGGTTTCCATGACTGATTCAAGCTTGGGGATTTTGATACCTGCTGGACAACATGTTTCTCCCAGATTGACTAGCCCTCTACAGAAATTATTTATTGTCTTGCTGCTATCACAGTGTTTGATTCACATTTAGCTGACAGTGGTTTATTTGTCCAATTTTATGAGTTATGGTTCTGTATATTTTATTTGGGGAGTGGGTTGATTTTTATTCCATTTATATACCCATTAATAGCCCAGAGTAACTATATTGTTAGATGTATGCTATAAAGCTGAACGAACGAATGAACGAGTCAACAAGGCCAATCCTAAACAGAGAAAATCCACTTGCTCTCCCACAGCATGAAACCCTCTATTTCTGCCTTCATTGACCAACTCATGAAGTGAAAACAAACATTGGTAGAAGTCTTTAAAATGTTTGCCTTCAGAAAATTGTACATATATGCTCAAAGCAAAATGAAACAGACACCTTAATCATACTATAATTAAAGGCATACCAAAAGATTTCAGTATTTTCACTCCAGATTTATGATTAGATTTCTGCAAGTTTTTTGACCCCAGTTCAGATGCTAAAGTCCACAGGAAAGAGTGATGGTCCCCAAGTGGATTAAATCTCACTTGAATCCATCTTGATGGAGGGCAGCACATTCATCAATCCCGGCCAGGGGCTGATGGGGACTTAGTGCTCCAAAAGGGCTCAGGACCAGAAAGTGACTCATGGAGCTGGATCAGTGGTATGGTTGTTATGCTGCGATGTGTAAGGAAGATGAAAGGCTACTGTAGAAGATGAAGAAGAAGTTGTTGTTTATATGTAGCAAAGTTTCTCTTAATGAATTTGCAGAGTTGCTAAACTCTTCTCTAAAGGTTTCTCCTGGAACTTGCAGCTCAGTTTCTGCCTGGCTTAAGAAGATGCAAGAATCTGTTTGATCAAGGAAAAGTGTCCGCTGACTTGTAAGTTAATTGCACTTAACACATGAGCTTGAGTTGTATCAAAAAAATACTTCATGCTTATGTCTACAAATATGAATTACAGAGAATGACTCTCCCCCCACAAAAAAAAATCACAGGGAACCCCATTGCAAAAGGAGAGCTCTTGGATATCTTTCGAGTTAAAGTAGAAAGGCAGTCACGTTTGCTTGTTTCCAATACCTTTAATGTAAAAGAGTTCCAGTACCTAACCCATCCACATGGTTTCCGGACACTTACAAAGACGCACCCTTGAACATGCTTACAGATTACCCAGTTCCTGCCTTTGCTTCCTCTTTTATCCTGTTGGGTGTCAGGGGAATATTGAAGAGTATTCTTTTAATTCTTTCCATAATACAAAGCCATAAGGGAGGCATAAGAGGCAATTACCAAACCCCATCAAAAAGCATAAGAATGACAGCTCTTCCTGAACAGAAAGGATGCGAGGGAGGTCTTTCCCCCACATTTTGAAGAATCTAAAGAATCAATGACCCAAGTAATTAGAAACAAGAAGAGGGAGTAGCAAACCCAAGGCACTCTAGTCACTGCTGATGCAGTGGCCAGCCAAACTGGTATAAGGAAAATGTGATTACTGAGCTGGGAAGTGCCATTACCAAGGAAACCAAACAAACAGTAAAAAATTTAATTGTTTGTCTCAGCTGAGCAGCCTTGCCTATTACTTCAGGGGAAACCTCTGCCAAACAGCAACAACAGTTGAATGTTGTAAACCCCCCCTCCCCACAAAAAATATAGGAAGGAGCATAGGCAAGGCAGCATCTTGCTGTTGGGAGAGATTCTGTCAAGAAATTACTTAAGTAATTTGTGCAGCAGCTATCAAATAACTTCTTAGTCAAAGGATGGACTATAACAGTGATGACAAACCTTGGCACTCCAGCTGTTCTTGAACTTCAATTCCCAGAAGCCCTGATCAGCAGTAGTGCTAACTTGGGCTTCTGGTTATTGAAGTCCAAGGGCACTTAAGAGTGCCAAGGTTTGCCATCACAGGACTAAAGGACTTCTGGAACCCTCTGCAACTGTACAGTTGTGTACAAGCTCAACCACTGAATTCAGACTGGGCTTGCACTCCCAAGTCCATCAACCAGTGCACACACACTGTTCTTATCAACCACATTAAAGGTATATAGGTGTCAGAAGAGATAGTGAATCAAATAATTGATGAAAAATTTAACTCCAAATATAAAATATTGCAAAAAGAATAAACAAGGAGGAGACACACAGGGAATCCAGCTTCTTCTGCAGCTTTCTACAGGACTGCTACTTTTAAGGATGTCCTGGTGTGCCATCATTCATTAACTCCAGTATTGTGAGGGATCACAGCTGAAGGTAAGACAACATGTCTCATATATAAGACGTCCCACATTCAACCACTGACATCTTCATTTGGAAAGAATCAGGTAGCAGGTAATGGGGAAGATATCATTCCAAAACAGAGTTTTGCTTCAAGTCAGAATAAATTGGGCTAGGCAGATCTGGGTCTGTTGTTGATTTGTGAATCCCAGTTGTTTAACAATGACAGCAACAACACAACACCTCCTTCCCCACAGACACTTTAATTGTAACTACTGAAATGAAGAAATCCCAGAGTAACTGGGAGTTGATTTGTGTAGGGGTACATTCACTGACACTGGAACAACTACAATGTTATGTGCACTAGGTTGCGTGAAGTAGGCCTGAGACTTCCTGTAAAACACACACACACAAATACAAGTAGATCTGAGAAGTCTCAAACCTGTGAAACAGACAAACCTGGGCACAGAACTGTCCAGCTGCAGAAGAGATTATGGCAGCTATAGCCCCAAACATTTTAAAGATGGAAGGTCAAAGATACTGCACTTTTGGGCCTAGTGAATGCTTTTTTAAAGCTGTATTGCAGAGGGCCAGCATGTGTAATGTTTTCCACGTTGAGTTCAAAGGAGTTCCCAGTGTGGAATGTTTCTGGTCATGAACTAAATACAGTGGAACTTCATATAACAATCACCCCATATAGCAACGAAATCGTATAACAATTAGGTTTTGGGGGGAAACGGCGTCCCGCATAACAATTTTCTCTATGGAAAAAACCGTACAACAATTTTTCAATGGGAAAAACCACTTAGTGGGGAAAAATTGTACAGTGCATACCATAGGGAAAATCAATTGTTTTGTACAACAATGAGCCCCACGGAATGGATTAAAAATCATTGTATGAGGTACCACTGTACTGCTTTGTTTGTCCTGACATTTCCTATTTCTAATTGTCACACTGTAAACGACCCTTTGTAGGGGCCACAGTAGCTTAGCAGTTAAGATACTGAGCTTGTTGACTGGACGGTTGGTAGGTCAGCAGTTTGAGACCTGAGTGATGCACAACAGAGTGAGCACGCATCATCTATCCCAGCTCCTGCCAGTCTAGCTGTTTGAAAGCAAGAAATTACAAGTAGATAAATAGGTGCTGCTTCAGCAATAAAGGTAACTGTTCTTTGTGTCCCCGTGTCTAGTTACGCCTGCCACATGACCATGGAAACATCTGCAGTCACAGACAGTAATATTGGCTCTTTGGCTGTAAATGGAGATGAGCACTGGCCCCTAGAATCATTGACACTATTGGCTTTCAAGGAAGGGAGACCTTGACCTTTGCCTTTAATTTACCCTTTGTTTTTAATGAACGGTTTTAATGATTCCCCCCCCTTAATCTTATCATCGATTAAATTCCCTCCATATTAAGAAAATGCAAGAAAACAAAAACAAAAAAAGCATAGACACTAGACAACTAACTGATCCAATTGTATGTACTGCTATTAAGGAGGGGATCTGTGAAAATATCAATATGAACGTGATTTGCAAATATAAAAATAAGATATAAATCCTACTTGCTCTAATGTTACTGGAGTATGGGTAGATGTGGCAAACATCATGTCAAAACTAGAGATAAAATGAAAATTAGGTAAATCTCAGAAGCTTTATTAGAACTAAAGACATCATCAAATGTAAATAATATATACAAGACTAGACAAATGAAATTATTTGACCTGGTATGAGGTTATTTACAAGAAAGTACACACCAGATTGCAGCCTAGCTATCTTAAACTAGTATGATTGTTGCTACTTCTTTAAGACAAGGCTGTTTCTCTTACTTCCAGAAAAACTGGAACTGTATCATGACTGGAATCCATTACTAACAGGCTAGACCAGCCAGCTGCTTAACCTAGTTTTCCTACAGAAAATGACCCACAAATAAAACAAGAGCAATTGAATGATGATAAGAGCTTGTGGAGAGTGACTTGAGATTTCTCTGATGCCAGTCCTTCAAATCTAAACACTGGAGCTGGGGTGATTTGTTTTTACAAAGGCATTTTATCATGAGAACCTCCCTTGAATTGTTCATTCCAGAACTAAAAGAAACAGGGCAAACCCTTCATCTCCCACAAGGAGAATATTCCAGAAGACTTTTTTGGTTTTGACCAACATAATAAAGAGACAGACAGGGAGGAGTCCTAATGTTGTACTTGGCTGGATATGTTCTCCTCTTCTAGTTATTCAAAGCCAAGGTAACACAAATCCTTTCCCAGGAAAAGCTGTCTCTTATTTGCAACGTGTAAGACAAAAAACAGAAAAATATCTACTTTGGGGAAATTACTGGAATGGAAGACAATGCATTTAGGACAGGTGAGCGGAAAGACATCAGTACACTACAATAAAACTGAGTGTTCCCAGTGCCATAAGAATTTTATTGTTTAGTTGTGTTTTCTATAAATATGCAATAAAGACACTGAAGTCTCACCACTAGACAACAGACAATTTAGCCCCTTCCCCTGGCTTTACAGATTTCACTAAGCATTGCAAAAATTGATACTATATTTAGAAGATAAAGAACTAGAAATTTGCTTTTAGAAAACACAACAACTCCAATAGCCAATGAAGGACATCTTCAGTTCTGAATTTAGAACATACAGTACTGTACTACCATTTCTGCAAACCAGAATATCTGCCAAGAGTAAAGTTCTCAAGGCAGCTAAGCACGCTGTTACATAGAACAATCATCTCTTGGGAGGCATTATTTATTTAAATTCATTTTGGACTGGACAGCTTCTCAACAACTAAGTATCATTAAGAGAGTACGGAGAATTTAAAGTTGCCCAACTTGTGATACAGTTTTTCTTTTTAAAAATGAGTTACTTGTAATACATTCCTTTTTACAACAACCACACTGTTAACATTAAGTTGCATCTTAACTAGGGATAACTTCTCTCCTTTTCCAGTATAACTTAACTGTTTTAGTTACTTTTATTGTAATGGGGTAGCCTCACCAATATGTGTTTGGTAGCACAGGTTAATTTTCCAAAGCATTCCGATGATTTTTCAAGCAACTAGAAGTATTAATTTTATTTATTTTTTATTTATTTAAATTTGTTTATCGCCCTCCTCCCTGAAGGGACCCAGGGCGATTCCCAACACAATCAGCAAAACAACAATTTAAAACCAATTTAGAAATTAAAAGTTTTAAAAGGAGCTTAAAAACTTAGCATTAAAAACCAGGCATTATAGCTAGGAGGCACTGGGTGTCAAACCAGCCAGCCAGCTGGGGAAATTGATCGATCCATTCCCCAGACCTGACCTGCCAGCAAGGTTTTCAATCCTTTCCTGAAGGACAGCAGCTCCGTTTGCAGTTGTAGTTCTATTGGGAGGAGGTTCCACAGGGCCAGAGCAGACACAGAGAAGACCCTCCTTCTAGTGCCAGAGAGGTGCGCCTCTCTGGCCGATGGCACAACCAGAGAGCCTCTCCGGTCCACTCTGGTGGGATGGACAGATGTCCTTGGGACGATGCGGTCTCTTAAGTATCCTGGTCCACTACCATGTAGGGCTTTAAAGGTAATAACCAGCACCTTGAATTGCACCCGGAGGCAAACTGGAAGCCAGTGCAGCTCCCTCAGCAGTGGTGAGGCATGGGCATAACGCCCGCACCCCAACACCACTCGTGCAGCCGCGTTCTGTACCAGCTGTAGCCTCCGAATGGTCACCAAGGGCAGCCCCATGTAGAGCGCATTACAATAATCAAGTCTGGAGGTGACTAAGGCATGTGTGACCATGAGCAAGGAGTCCCAGTCTAGAAACGCCTGTAACTGGCAAATCACACAAAGTTGTGCAAAGGCCCTCCTGGCCACGACTGCCACCTGCTCTTTGAGCAGTAGTCGCGAGTCCAGGAGGACCCCCAGATCACGTACCGAGTCTGTTTGGGGCAAAGCTGCCCCATCCAGAACCAAAGATGGAAGTAAATATTTAGTTACATTTTTAAAAGAGTAAAGTTTTAAATTTAACTACAATGGTAGCTATTTTTTTTAAAAAGGGATGACCTGCAACTGTAACTAATTACCTTTTAAAATTTAACATTCCAGGTTCTGTAGACAACCATTTCCCATATTGAAACCATCCCTCTATGACAGGAAAAAAAAAACAAATACAGTACTGCTAAATTTTACTCTCTGCAGGTTTATTTGAGACAGAACAGAAACAGAGCACCTGGCAGAACCATCATGCCATGAACTTTCATTGATAATTTTCCTGATGCCTGCATGATGAAGAGATCTTGAATCTTGAAAGTTTGCATAATGATTTACTTTTTTAGTGATCCGATAAAGGTATCGCCTTCTTCCTGCATTTGTTTTGTGTATGGTTCACATGGCTGTCTTTGTTTGCCCACAGAAACTTAGAAACTCTCTCAATGCCAGGACTAAGTCTGAAATAACAAAAAAGAATGTCTTTCAACATGTAAAGAGTACATCTCTTTCCCATCTGAAAAACCACAACCAACTTGACAGTCTTCCCTTGATAGCAACCAGAATTTTGAGTCTTGGATTCAGCTCAGAAGGCACACCTAAACCCTGGCACCTGACACTAATTCCTTAATTGGCTAATCTTGTACTAGCCCGCAGAGTGCTGTTCTTTGCACTGCAATGAACCTCCTCTGTTTTCTTGCCATGAACAGGACAGATCTGGGGACATGTGCCAGGAAGGCAGCCCACAGAAAGGAGCAGGCCTTCAGACAAAGGGAGACTGGGACCGATTGGTACTGTAGATGTCCGTCCATGCCACTGCTGACACAACATGTCTTATGTTACAGCCTGAATTGGAAAGATGCATTGGGATTTATTCCCGGGATAAATTAACAACCCTGCTAATAAATTCCCCTGATGCGATTTCATCAGCCATCTGGGCATCTGTCCACAAGCACTGAACTGGCATTATGTAACTCGAGCAATTAGCTGGAGGGTTACTTGAACAACTGGTGATAGGCCCTGCTGGTCAGTGCATGACTGCAAGGGGGGTCAGAGACAGTGCCGTCTGCCTTCTCCCCCATCATTTTTTGGTTTGTTTACTATCTTTTCCATAGATCTTGGGAAGGATGGGAGGCAAGGAAGTTCATTTCTACCCTTCTTCTCCCCAATGGCTGGAGCAGAAAAGATGAAAGTGTACCACCACCCTTTCTATGGATAGTGGCTAGTATTAAACTCAAGCCACTGGGTGCAAAACATGCCTCACTGGGATGGCATGTTCCTTAAGCAACTGCTTTCCATTCCTACAGAAAGGAACTGTGGTGGCTCAGTGGTTAAGAAGCTCACCTTGTCAGCTGGAAGGCCAGCAAAACCCTAGTACTGCATGATGGAATGAGTCCCTGTCTCTGTCCCAACTCCTGCCAACCTTGCTGGTCAAAAGCAAGAAATTGCAAGTAGATAAATAGGGATCACTTCGGTGGGAAAAGATCTTGGGAACATGAAAGGAGCCTCATTCGGGCATCCCTGAGTTCCTCCAGCAAAAATCCTTTCAACCCAGAAAGCACCTTCTGACACAATTTTAAAAAATCCTGCATAGTGTTGCCCCTTATGTGCTACATCTGAAAGTGGAAGGAATGGGAAATACCTGCATGTTTTTTCTTTCTTTCCCACAGTATCCAACCAATGGAGAAGCAGCTCAAGCACATGCATAGTGGGAAGGAATGCAGCACCACCTGAAATGCAAATGACTTCCCAAGAGGCCTGCTTGCCACTTGAGTTCCAACAGCTTCAAAAGAGGACTGGACTCCCCAGGGCCTATTAATCCTTCTGGCTCTTCTTGCTCACTTCTTACTGCCAAAGACTGGGCTCAAAAGTGTGTGGGTTGCAAGGATTGAATAAAATTGCCCAGGGGAATTTCCTTGTAATTGCTTTGTTCATCCTGCGTGAAAACAACCTTTACACAACCGAGGACAGTTTCTTCTCAAGGGAAGAAGGGGATATAATGGTCTTGGATGCCTGAGTTAACGGAAAGGTCATCAATCACCTAATAGCATCCATGGGCATTTTTCCAGGACAGGATGCTAGAAAACAGCATACTGGTATGGTAGCATAATTCACGTGCATAGCATCTGCTCTAAAACAGAGCATAATTTGGGTAATCATTAAAATGATCCATGAATTTGGACATGGAGGGACAAAGCGCTTCCCTTGCTAGTTTGTAGACATTCATAGTACTGTATCATTCTTTAAATAATTAAATACAGGAAAGCCCAACTGCAACACAGCCTCTATCATGTCTTCCTTCTGCATACCACAAGTATATTCTTATTTATTTCACTACATTTTAATCTCACCTTTACTCTGTCAAGAATGAGGTGAGATGCATAATGTTCCTCTTGCTTTCATCTTCACAGCTGCCATATAGATTCAGCCATTTTGGGGAATGACATTATCGGCCCAGGTCCTAGTAAGTTTTTTGACTGAGTGGCACTGAGTCCAGGACTCTCCTTTTCTGATTCAATAATAGCAAAGGTAAAGGTCACCCTTGCTCAAAAGCCAGTCATATCTGACTCTAGGGTTCAGTGCTCATCTCTGTTTATAGCCAAAGAGCCAGCACTGTCTGTGTCTGCAGACATTTCCATGGACATGTGGCAGACATGACTAAACACCAGAGTGCATGGAACGCTGTTTACCTTCCCAACAAAGTGGTACCTATTTATCTACTTGCAATTTCTTATTTTGAACTGCTAGGTTGGCAGGAGCTGTGACAGAGGTGAGAATTCACTCTATCATGCAACACTCAGGTCTTGAACTGCTGACCTGCCGACCTTCCAGTCATCTAGTTCAGCATCTTAACCACTGAGCCACTGCAATCCCACAGTGGCCTCCTTCCAAATCTAATGCCAGCTCCAGCATCAAATGGCTGGGTTGTACAACCATTAGGACAAGAGAACCTTTTATTTCCATATGCTTTTGAATCCAGTTTCCATCAGCCCCTGCCGACTTGGCCAGTACTGGGAGATTGTTTGAGTACTTGTTCCTTAACATCTGAATCCTAAGAGCCCACATCTCCATTTCAACACCCTGATGTTTCTACTGCTGCCCACATCTGTGATGCCCTAATCCTTTTTCTGCCTATGATGCATCTGTTGAAGTTTAATGTCAGTCATGAAAATATATTCCCTAATAACATGTGCTTATGTTTTAGCTACTGTAAGATTTCTTGCTGTCTTTCCTGCAACAGGACAGACTTACACAGGTGCACTGTGCCAGGGATTCTCAACCTGTGGCCCACAGCACCATTTCATGTGGGCCCCCACTGCCTCCACCACACCAGGAAGTGCCCTGTGGTGGAGGAAAGGCAAAATGGCCATCCAGCCCCCTAAGCTATCTGAGGGGGCGTGACCCAGACCACAGCTTTAAAAGGTTGAGAATTCCTGCACTATGGCAACTGAAATTTGTTATTTGGTTATTTATTTATTTATTTATTTACTTATTACAAGTAAAAAGAACAGAATAATTTCCACTTTCTCTCCATGTCTTCCTGTTTGAAATTCCCAGACAAACTGAATTAGTAGAGGGTTTCCTCACCTTTTTGCTTTCATTTTGAATTGGTATTGTGGCTACTACAGCCAATAACACACCAATATGGAAGGTCTAATGAAAAGAGAGCTTGAAGTGAACATAGAGGTTCAAATCTCACCTCAGACATGAATTCAAGGACAGCTTATACCTCTCCCCCAAACTTGATAGGTACATCCACTCTGCTTATGAGCCACCTTTATTTGGATTTAGTAGACTGCATTATACAAGTTGCTTTTCTCTTGGTTTCTTATCTGTAAGCTGGGAATAATTGTGATTTATTAGCACAATCTTGCATAGTTATACGAGCACAATACAAACGTCATACTTTTTGGAAGTGAAAATACCTCAAGTTAAGAAATCACTGTAGAGACATCTGTTGTGTGCTGTGTCACAAGACACAATATGCAACAAATAATGTCTATGGTGATGAAATTTACGGTAAGTAATTCAGCTGTACGGATATGAAAGAAAATGATTGTAAAGGACAATGTAAGGTATAGAGGTGAACAGTATGTCATTGGCCCATTTCAAATCTCTGCTCATCCCTGAGCTGCTAGACTAGGAAGGATGGGCAGTTTTTTTCTTCCAGATAGCTTGCATTAGCCTAAACTAGAGTAGCAAATAGTGAGGATTATTGAAAGGTACAATTCAGTAGCATCTTCACAGTTACATAGTTCCCAGCCCTATGCTATAAAATTGTCAGAATTATTGGGGCCATACAGCAAGATAATTTAAACACATCAAAAGTTCTATATAAATCAAAGTTGGCCCTCCAGATGCGTTGACCATCAACTCCCATAATCCATTATCATAAGCCAGTAATGACGAACCTTAGAGACCAAGTGCCCAAACTGCAACCCAAAACCCACTTATTTATCGCAAAGTGCCAACATGGCAACAGGGGAAGGAGAAAATGCTCCCACTGGGCTGCTGGGCAAAGGGGTAGGGCGAGCTCTGTGCTGGGGGGAGCAGAAGTGCTCCCACTGGGCTCCTGGGCAGAGCAAACTCTGTGCTGGGGCAACCACACTGGTGCCCACAGAGAGGGCTCCAAGTGCCACCTTTGGCACGTGTGCCGTAGGTCTGCCACCACTGCCATAAGCCATCCTTGCCTTGATATCCAATTTGCTTTTTTATATTAGAATTCTTAAAATCCCCTGTGGCAGACTGGGGGCTTCCCAAAATGTTTTGTGTGTATTATGTGCTGTCAAGCTGGAACCAACTGACAGCAACTCTATTAAGGTTACTGCAATATTTAAGGAGTGGTTTTTAAACCTCTCCCTGTCCTGGGAGGTTTCCACGGCTGAGCTGGTACTTGAACCCAGTTCTCCAGAGTCTCAGTCTGTTACTCTTACATTATTCTCAGTAGTCTCTTCTGGCAGTAGTAGCGATGATGATGGCAACAACAACAATTACAGCAATGATGATGATAAACCTTGGTCATGCTTTATTAAATTCCATTTAACATTAGAAAGCATTGCACACCCTAACCTAAGTCACTGGTGCGATATAGTGCATATAGAGTGACAGGTTAGGATTCAGAAGACTTGGGTTCAAATCCCTTCTTAGGCCCTGGGAGCGGGATGGAAATGTCAAAACGACTCTTTACATATCTCACTTACACTGAAAGCCACAAGTCAGTCTTCACAGAACCCACAATCTAGGTCAGATTGTCTTTCCTACAGTAGCAAACTAGATGCTTTTGGGAAGTCTGCAAGCAGCTTCTGAAGGCACACAATCAAGAACTGTTGCCTCAAAGCAACCAAAACATAGTGACTGACTGCTTCTGAACAAGGAGATGCTATTGAGCCATCACATCCAAACCAAAATGCTCTGATTATGTGGATAGCAATAAAATTCCTCCTACTTTCTCCCAGAAAGATATGGACACCAGAGGCAGTAACAAGAAAAGTACTAGGGCAGTCATGATGAACTTTAGCACTCCAATTGTTCTTGGACTTCAATTCTCAGAAGCCCAGTGTACTGTATACGGACAGTAAACCCATTTGTGTGGATTCACAGAGACTTGAGCTTCTGGGAACTGAAGTCCAAGAACAGCGGGAGTGCCAAGGTTCGCCATGATGGTACTAAGGGAACAGAGGAATAGATTACAGTATTTGCCACCATATATGACACATCGGAGTATAAGATGCACCCCATTATTACCAAAATGGCCCATTAGAAGCCACTATATACAGTACAAGATGCACTCCATTTTCCAGTGTATTTTAAGGAGGGGAAAGTGGGTCTTATACACCAGCAAATACAGTAGAGTAATTCCAAAGTACAAGAGGGATGACAAATGGATTCTTTGGGATATACTGAGACTAATAAGCAATGGCCTCTTTTGGCCTTAACAGGATTCTCTAGTGGTGACATTTGTCTTTCTTGTCCTGCAAGATCTTGAACACAAATGCCCTCTGTGCACCAGGCAGCATGAATGGAAAAGCCTGGCAGAGGGGGTACCTTGTTAATGTAGGCACAAATCCAAGAACTGATTGGGGGGGGGGGGTATTCATTGCAAGGCTCTTTGAACTTCTTTGAGACTCCCAAGCTGCTTAGAGAGTAAATAGTTCTGAAGGGGGAAAGTGACTAAAGAAGAGCCACAAGCAAAACTTCACAACTAAGCCAAATAACAACCAGAGATCTTCTGCCATATCGATTTGTATATATATATCTGTTATACTACCAACCATTCGGTACCTCTATACCTGCTGCGTATAAACTGATGGTCATAAAGTCTCATTCCTAGGTCTAATGAAGTGGACTTGATCCACAAAAGCTAACATTAATATGCAACAGTTAGCCTTTAGAGTGACACATTTTTTGTCTTTTTGTTTTGTTTTATTTACTCTATGATGTGTTTGAAACACAGACTAACACAGCTACCATTTCAAACATTTCAAGTTATATTTTTGGGAAATTCAGTTCCCACAATCCTCCAAGCCAGTATGGTTGAGGAATTCTTGGAAATGTAAGAGAGGGAGAGTAAGTTTCCAAATCTTTGGAAAATAGCAATATAATTCCATGGGCGTCACAAAGGCTGTAGATTCTAAAGATGAATGGGAAAGGCAACAAACCACATTTGGATTTCTTACCCACACTTTATGGGACGCCCACCCAGCCACAACAGAAAACAGAAATGATTACATGTGTGCAAAGGAAATCCATTTCTCAAGGCGCTTAATTGTTTCTATTGCAACCATTTGAATCACCATATGCTCCTTGATGTTCATCAACGATGTGCATGGAAAACCACATGTTGCAGTCAGAGTTTGGCTTCCTTAGAGTCTCAGTAAATTTCTACTCTCATGGTTGAAGAATGGCAATGTGTGAGAGAGGAGGAGGAGGAGGAGGAGGTGGTGGTGGTGGTGGTGGTGGTGGTGGTGGTGGTGGTGGTGGTGGTGGTGATATAGGGAAGCTCAATCCCCAAAGCAAATACATGAAGCTGCCATACCGAATCTGATCATTGGCTCATACAGCCTGGTATTATCACCAGCTTTCTAACTCTTAGGTAGGATACCATTTTCAGTCCTATCTGGAGGTCCCTCACATTCCTAGTTCTTCCATTCAAGTACTAACCAGACCTGACTCTACTTAGATGCGACAATCAAAACAAACTGTATTCATTCTGAGTGGCACAATGCATAAAGGGGCTAGTGTGGATTTTCTTTGGATAGAGCTAAAATTAATTACCCTGGGTTTTTGTTGCAACACCATCATTCATCTACCATATACATTAGCTCAGTGATTTCCAACATGGGGCCCATGCCCCACAGGGGGACTTTAAGTTCCACAAGCCTAAGTCACTACATTGGCTGATCAGTGCTTTGGGGAATTGGCTTAGGCTTCTGGGAACTGAAGTCCAAAAACCAAAGGTTAGGAAACACCACATTAGCTGCAATAGTTTACCTGCTGTGCAAGCCTTCTGTTCATGCACATAGACTATGTGTCACCGACATATAGTCAGAACCAGTCCTTAGATATTTAGATTAGAAGAAGTTGGTATTTCTAATCTAAAATCAACAGCTCCCAGCCCAATCACCGCGCAAACAAGCTTTACCAAACAGCATCCTGTTTCTGCTTCTTCCTATAAACAACCTGATCAAGTTTTAGCACACCCAAGTAGCTTCTTGACAACCTATATTTGTCTAAACGTGTCTTCTTCTGATCAACTGCAAAGATCTACAGTATATTTTTCATACCAAGTTAGGCCAACTCATACTTTATCTTTGCATGTAACAGAGTTTATTTTCAAAATATAAACGGCACCCCTGGGTGAGAGGCATGATTACTTACAAGATCACGGCAGTCAAAGATGGGAATCTATTTATTTATTTATTTAAATTTCTATAATCAGTTTATCTCCTTCAACAGGCCTAAATACAACCTTCATCTGAAACTGGTGTCTGAGATATAGGATGGAGTGGGATTCCCTATAACCCTGGTGGCTAACCTCAGCATTCTAGCTATTCTTGGACTTCAATTCTCAGAAACCAAGTCAGTATACCTGGTGATCAGCAATTCTGAGAATTAAAGTCCAAGAACTGATGGAGTGCCAAGGTTAGCCATCACTGCCCTATAAACACCAGTGTGAATAGCAGCATCAAAAATAATTCCTCCAGTTTGCAACAGTGGGTCTAATAATTTAGTGTAGCCTTCCTCAACCAGGCACCCTCCAGATAACTCTCCAGATCCCATAATTCCTAGCCTTCTGCTATGCTAGACACCAATACTAATTGCTATGCAGGACTCATCTTGAGAATGCCATGCCAGGGATGACTGTATTTCTATATTTAAAGTACACCAAGAACTTCATGAAGAACTGACTGCCTTAATAATCTTTACAACAACTCTATTGTTATTATCCACCTACTACAGATGGAAATTGAGGTTTAAGGATAGTGACATGTATAAGGGCTACTTTGCAAGTAGATGGCTAAGGTGAGATTTAATGTTTTTCAATCCTATTTTAGCTGCTATGATACATTGAACTTGGAGTTTAAGATCATTAACCTCCAAGAAAGTGGCAGTGATAATCTCACCATTCTGTATGAGCAACTGGGTCTCCATATGCAAATTCTGTACCAAGGAAAAGATGAATTATATAAGTGGTACATAGCTGCACGTATTTTTATTTTGCATAATTTATTCTACTTCTCCTGCCCTTGGGAAGGTGCAAAAAGCTAAGCCAGGCACTGAAGACTCTCTATATATCTATGGGAAATCTTACTTAGTCCCACCTGGGGCTTCTGAGATTGCCCAAGGCAACCAGTAAACACTTTCAAGTTTGTCTTTAAAACTGTAGCAGCTGGAGTAATGCTTTGAAAAGCAAAACAAGAAGGAAACTGAGCTTCCCAGAATCTAGTATATTAGGCACCAAGTACAAAATTCCACACTTACAAGGAACAATTATGTAATCAAATCACAGAATGGTACTACAATTCTTTCTCTTAGTAGACAGAGATATACTAACTAGAATGTATTCCAAGATCTATATTGGGCTGCCCAAACTAAGGCCTGTGGGTCAGATCCAGCCTGTATGGGCATATTTTACTTCTGCTTTCAGGAGCAACAAAGGTGACATGGGTCAGATGAATTTGTGTCAGGGGCCAGATCTGGCCCATGAGCTTTAGTTTCGACACTCTTGGTTTAAGCAGAAAAATGGCAACCTAAAATCTATCTCAGCCTGTTGCAAAACAGATGGCAAGGTGCATTTTACTTTCGCTTCTGGTGGGAGGAACCACATGACCAGCCTGCTAAACCACATGACCGGCCCGCGGCCCAAAAAGCTTGGGCACCCCTGAACTATATAGTGCAGAGATTGTCATTTAAGAGTCAACTCATAATATTCTCACTAAGTTTATTTAGCTCAATTAACCCCAGTCACTAGTTGCACAAAAAAGTTGGCATTTACTGCATGAATATTAGTAAAGCCTATAGTATTTTACATTTCTAGGGTAGCTGGAGAGAACAGTTTCTCTGAGCACATGCAAAATACTTCTCCCTCACTCTACCTAACATATGTACTGTATTTGGGCGAAAGTAATAGGGCTTTCTGCCACAAAAGGTGTGGTCACATTAAAGCTTGAGCTCAGACACCTGTTTAAGCGTGGCATTTAGGCCGCTGGTTTAATCTACAATAAGTTTGGCCCACATGAGTCCTCTAAGAGGGCAGCAAGATTCAAGAAGCATCTTCTTAAAAAAAAAAAAACCACCAACTGAAAGCCTTTTATTCTAGTCCAGAACCAGGCCCAGAATATGCTTTAAAATACTTTACAGAAGCAAAACAAGTCCTTCTGGTTGAACTAGGGACTAATGGTGATTTTGTTCAGTGTGGATAAAAACAATGGCATGGACACAGTTTGTTGCCCTTGGTAGTTTTTGAGAGCCTCTTTCTTGTCCTCCCTCCGTTTTCATTAATACGCTCATGGGTTTTATCCTACTCACTTTGCTATAAAAAGCAACTCCTGGCCCTGTAAATAGCAGGGTCTTATGATGTTGTCTCTGCTGGGGAGAGAGCCCAGGCCAGGGAGTTATTTTTAGCTCTGTGACTCCAGGGTTTTGGAGATTGGCTAGTCTAGCTTTTACTATGAATTTGCGGCAGAAAGAAGGGTCACGGGGTACCACCTCCTCACCCTGTCCCTCTTTCTCTCAACTCCCTGCCAAAACCACCGCCTGTCTTGTCTTCCTTTCCCTTCCTTCCTTCCTTCCTTTCTCCCTCCCTCCTTCTCATCCTGGACTTCCTCTCACAGTGGTTTGGATTATTTTACGCTTTTGCAGCTGTATCATTTTCCAAAGGAAGGCTCCGTGGAGAATTTTTATGGGAGCCTTTGATGAATTCTAGCACTTTAGTTTCTGGCCAGTCCATTCTTAAGGGCCGTTCCCTCCATTTTCCATCACCTTCATGCAACAGAGTTTTCTACAATCCTCTCATGCTCAGCCATATTCCCACAGGGAACAAAACTGGGAGTGGACTCATCAGAAATACGGTTACTGAACTGCTTCAGTTTGAACAGGAAGAGAAGGGTCAGGAGGGTTTCTAGCTTATCCTGAGACCTGAAACATGATGGGACCCAAATAGTCAGGACAGACTAAAGGATCCAATCAATTGTAACATTCAATTCATCTTTTCATTTCACTGTGCAGTACTTTAAAAAAATTCATGCATATTTTATTCTTTTTAAAAAAACAACAACCATAGTTTCATAAATAGAGGTCAAACATATCTGAAGAAGGCTTTAGGAGTAGTTGGGGAATGAAGGACCACATGCCCAGATGTGAAAGAATAGGGCAGTTTGGGGGCTGTTGGTGGCAAAGGAGCATGACAATGGGCAAAGTATTGTAACATCTGATGTGTAGGGAAGTAATATGAATACATCAAAGGCAATAAATAGGCTGCATATAAACAAATGGTAATTAAAGATGAAATTCATCCTCTGGCCAGCCCCTCTTCTGCAAGACACAACTGTATGTCATACAGCCTGTCCTTCACTTCTTGATTTAGGAGGACACACCCTCACCAAAATCTAGAATCCTGGCTACGGCCCTAACAGGATCCTATCCCGTTGCTAGTAAAAGTAAGGTTTGTTTGACAGTATTCTCTTCTACTAAACACAGAATAGAGGGAGGCACTATCTTGTCCATTGCTTCAGGCAGCAACAAGCCTTCGGCTAGCTCTGCTCTAGAAGGGAGCATAGTTAAAATGGGAGATGGGCCCTGGGACCTTCATCAAGGTCCTCTCTACCTTTTCCCCATCAGGACTGACCTAGAGGGAACCTGGATCTACATCTTGTTGCTGATGAAGCCAAATATACATGTGAATTCCCTCTCCTGACAGGAGCTATAGCCTCTCCCTTTCTGGAATTAAACAGTTTCAAATTTAATAGTAGCAGGTGGAGGGAGAAATTGTGTTAAATCTGACCCTACCATTAGGCAGAAGAAAGCAACCACCTTGGGCTGCAAACAAAGGAGAGATCAGAGGCAACCCACAACCATTTCTGGGGGCCCACCTTGTTCATTCTCATAAAACAGAAAATATGTGAGGCTAATTTGAGCCTGTTAAATTAGACCATTGTTTCAGCTATGTTGAAGGATGATCACAAGTGTTCAAATATTAAAACGCCAGTTCAGTTGGGTTTCTATACATGGAATCGATTGTGCGCTGCTATTCTATCTTTTGTCTCAGATAACAATATGCATAAGATCAGCCTTAGATGGTGCCCCTGGTTGCCGGAGACTGACCAAATCTGTCTATTTTATCCATAATCATAGTATGGACACAAATTGAGACCTTTGTAAGCCTTCCCAGTGAGAAAGTCACCCAGATCTGTGCAGAATGTTAACAAGGAAGAGAAAGACTAGAGAAGGTGCAAAGTCCAAAGCTGACAGGTGTGTGTTTTGTCAAGGAAAGCCTTGCCCAGCAGATTATGTTTGTATGTGTGAAATAAAAGAGACAATGCAGGCATGTGAGTCAGCTTGGCTTGGCTCAGGAAAGAAATGCTGTGGCTGCTGTTTGCATGAAAACACAATACTGATGAGGGACTACAATTATGGAGGCAGAAGCTCTGGATAGCTCCCCAGCTGTTGATCTTGACAAAGAGGTGTGAATCCTCTGAGCTGTGCCCAAAGCAGCTTTCATCTAGAGCTGGTGTCTACTCCAGCAAGTACCTACGGCTGTGTACCATCCCCACCCACCCGCACCCAGCAACCAATCTGTTTTCATTCTATGCACTGCTCTTCTCTAGGATCAAAAACCACACACCTTTCTCCTTCCACCTGTATACAGAAGGAAACTAATCCCAGTTGACCCCAACCAGGGCAAGGAATATGGCAGACTCTGAGCACCAAGATGCTGTTTAAGTCCACTTAACTTCTCAGCTGAGAAAATAAATAAATCAGGGCAGTGAGTCAGAATCGTGCAATTGTTCCTGCGCTCTTACACCAATGGTGCACATCTGTCTGGGCTCGCAAACAAGCAATACAAAATGTTAAACCCATTTCACGGAAACACCATGTGAAAGTTTGGGTGGGTGGGGGTAAAAAGAGAGAATTCCCTGGCTTTCCCCCCAACGTCCGAAGAATCAGCTTCCGTTCACACCGATCCAACACACACACACACACACCAGCAGAAGGGCCGACTTACAGGGCAGTCTCCTGGCTACAACACACACGTGGAAGACTTACAGGGCAGTCTCCTGGCGTGACTGTGCGCTTCGGGTCCCGACATCGCGTTCAGACGATACGTAAGACGCGGGAAGGGCTGGCTGGTCTCTGTTTCAAGGGCGCTCTCGCAGCGGCGGGTCACAGAGGCGAGTCGCGGCTCTTCCGCGCCCTTCTCATCTTCTCAGGGAGTGGTCCAGCAGTCGAGTCCGCCCGCCTGCCCGCTTGCTTGCCTGTGTGCCTGCCTGCCTGCCTGCCTGGCTCGTCTCCCGGCAGCCGCCAGGGTGCGACTCCCGCCGCCTGCCCTGCCCGCCGGCTCCCCGTCCAGGGCTGGCAGGCGAAAGCAGGACGTACCAAGTGGGGCTTTTGCCTCGGGGGAGGGAGAGGAAGGAGCTCGCCCAGAGGGTTTTCGTCCCTCTTCGCGTGGGTTGTACCATCGCCGCAATTGAGAGCGAAAGGGAAAGGTGGAGGCAGGCCAGAGGGAGGGGAAGCGGAGGATTTGCTTTCACCTCTGGCTGGGGCAGAAATCCCCTCGCAAACCAGAGCGGGGTCCACCACGGGCAAAGACCGTAATACCCATCCTTCTCTTTGGAAGGCTGAGTTTCGCAGCAGCCAGGCGCAGCCATAGCAGTAGCAGCATATCAGACAGTAAACAAAATAAAAACAAGAAAGACAAGAAACGTTGTGGCGCCTTAAAGACTAACTCCTATATTTAAATGTGAGCTTTTGTGGCTCAAGTCCACTTCACCAGACATAGCAGTAGCAATTACACTTATATGCCGCCCCATAAGGATAGTGGTGGCTTAATGGTTAAGATGCTGAACTTGACGACTGGAAGGTCGGCAGGTCAGCAGTTTATACCTGAGTGTTGTGCAACGGAGCAAACTTCCATCCATCCTCTGCCCCAGCTCCTATCAACCTAACAGTTTGAAAGGAAGAAATTGCAAGTAGATAAAGAGGTACTGCCTGCCTGCCTGTAGATGTTTCCTGATCATGGAAACATCTACAGATGCAGACAGTGCTGGGTCTTTGGTTATAAATTGAGATGAGGACCGTCCCCTCAGAAGCGTAGCGTGCCTTGGCGGGGCCCCGTATAAAAATTTGTTTGGGGGCCCTTAGAAAGGCTAAAGATTTCTCACAAAAGAAATTGCTTTTTTTGACTTTTGTCATTTGTGAAATAAAAAAAAATTGGGAAGTTTTTATTAATTTTTGCTTACGCACGTTGGGGGCCCCCGTGGCCCGGCCCCCCCGTATAATTGATATGGCAGATACGGCGGTAGCTACGCCCCTGCGTCCCCTAGAGTCAGACATGACTGGCTTTCAAGCTTTACTTTTTACCATCCTATAGCACTTACAGCACTCTCTGGGTGGTTCACAGTACAGTATTATGTATTTCAGGATTTTTTAATTGAATATTTTTAGACCCACGGATAACTGAAACCTTGGATGCTGAACCCACGGATATGGGACGCAACCTGTATAACCTTCCTGAACTGTAACACTCCATTACTAGTCCATACCATCCTTGGTAAATCATTGCATCTTAGAAACATCCTGTTTCAATCAAGGGGTATCCAGCACTAACTACCGGTATATAGGAGAAAAGTGACTAACAACTCATCTTTTTCCTCTTACCATTGTTGGGTTGAGAACTGGTGTGGTGTAGCCTTTTTTATTTACACCAGTGGGACTCCCACTGTCGTTGCTGGAGTGAGACTGAACTCCTACCCTAGCCTTGTTATTAATGAAAGGTTAAACATAGTATTTTTCTCCTTTGCCTCAGACAGCAAAATATCTGATTACTTGTTAAAGAAGAAATTAATAAATATTGCATCTTATGTTCACCAACAAAGAAGTCAAAGTAAGTCAGCTAGGCTGACTCTAGTTTCTTGTTCCTAGTTCCATTTTCAACATAGAACAGTACTCAATGCAGATTGATTTCTGTTCTCTATTTAATCTGTTTATAGCTTCAGCAAGATACTGGGAACTAAGAGCCAAGACTGCAATAAGGAGAAAGTAAACCATCCATTCAGCTGACTTGCATTTATGGAAAGAGGAAATATATGTGTTCACCTTTTACCTTCATACCTCATTGCTGAGAGAGTTCAAGCATGTAGGACAGACACTGTGGCAAATGGTGAAGAACCAAGTTTCCTACTCAGTTGATGACTGATGATATTAACAACGAATCTGTATTGTTCTGCTTGAAACACATGAGGCCTGTGGTGGTAAATACAGTCAAATGATGGATAATATATTTGACTTTTCCCCATAATGTCTTACTTGTTTCAGTTGTAGTTACAGTCAAACCTTGCATAAAGAGTGCCTTGCTTAAAGAGTAACTCACTTAAAGAGCAGAATTTTCTCTGAATGTTCACTTTGCTTAACAAATAAAACCAACCAAAAACTTGCTTAACAAATAAAAGGGGGTTCACAATCCTCCCCACCAGAAGTCACAATTGGTCACTTACAATAGTGTTTCGCTTAAAGAGCAAACTCGCTTAAAAAGCAATCCTATGGAACACATTATGCTCTTTAAGCAAGGTATAACTGTACTACAAGCAAGATCCTCAGCTGTTAATAGCCTCAAGAGTTGTATAATCCACCATGTAATGTCTTTCCATAACCATAGACTTCTCATTATAGACAACCCTATTCCTAATATACATTTATAATAAAGGAGTTTGATCTGCTAAGTAATATGAAGCATTTCTGTATACTATCATTAATTTATGGGATTCCGTACCATGGGATATATGGTTATGGCTACTAGCTTAGATTGCTTTTAAGGGATTAGGCAATATCATAAAGGGTAAACCTATCAATGGCTGTTAGTCTTCATAGTTATATAGATTCTGCTTGTTTGGAGTCATTATGTAACTGAGAATGAATTGCTAGGAGTCAAGCAGCAGTGGGATAAATTCTGTGCCTCACTGGTGGGATCCCCAAAGGTATATGGTTGGCCATTATAAGAACCAGGCTCTAAACCTTTCCTTGAGCTCCATTTAGGATCTGCATCAGAGCGGTAGTACAGTAGAGCCTCATAATTATACATTGTTGACAGTGGATGATGCAAATTATTTTTTGGACTACATTTCGTGGAATCCCCAATCAGCATGATAATAAGATAAAATGCAAAGAAGCTTGAGTCAGATTAATCCTGAATGATCATTTAAGACCCATTTGCTTTACGAAGTGTTTGCTCCACAGGCATACACTCATTTATTGCAACAGATCAAAAAAGAGATTAACAGATCAACAATACAGGGTTGCTGCCTGTATTTTTGAGCTTGCTTGGGGACAAGATTATGAAGCATTTATAATGAGTGCTGCTAGGTATCCTCAAATATCTGGAGATTCTTAATGGAGCAACCTTGTTCTCTTCTAATCCATAGGCTAGATATAACACTGGAAGGGTTGAGACTGGGGGGTGCGGGGCGGCGGCAGGTTGAGTCTAAGGACACTACCATCAGGGATTTAGTTTGTGAATTCAATGTGTTGAATTATGCTCATTAGTTCATTTATTCTTTTATTTCATTCGTTAGCTAAGAGCAATGTTTCAAATGGGGGGAAATAAAGACATTATGTTCATAAATTTCATGTATTAATTATCACATAATGATAGGTGGTGAATAATAGGTCTGTGGTAGCTGAAGTATGAGATACAAACAATTAAATTTTGGTTCAGATGCCTTGCAAAGGTAAGATCTATGGTGGTGTTTCCAATGGTTGTTGGCAAAATGGGATAATAAGCATCATTTTATTTTGCTGTTGGATTCATGTTAAAGTCACCAGTCAGGAACATCGGAGTGTCCATATCTGCATGAGCGGTTTGGTCACTGGCTCACCATCAACCAAACGCTGTCAGTGAAACTCACTTTTGAGAGGCAGCTTCCGAGTGCAGTGACATAATCGCTTTCCATTTCTAGCCATTGGGTCTTTCATTCAGTGTTCGGTTGTCGGTGAGCCAGCTGCCGGTGAAAATGTCACTTTTCTGAGGCACGTTTTCCCCTCAACTTTCTTTTTCACGTGATGCAGACGAACTCTATCAACCTTGGAAAGTGGTCCTGGTCAGTTTCAAACAGATTCTGTCCCAACTTTTTTAGTGTTTATGTGCTGTTGGTCATGGGATTTTTTGTAAAAAGCTTCATAGAAAATTTTACAAAAGTCCAATCCAAATTCTAATAGTATGTATCACCTTAAAGGTTATTTTACCCTCTATCCAATGCACTTTGGATCACTTTGATTGGTTGAGTGGTTTGGTTATTGGCTCACTGACAACCGACCCCCCCCCACACACACACAAAAATGTCACTTTCTGAGGCAACTTTCGAAAGCTATGACATCATCACTTTGCATTTTTGAACTTTGGGTCTTACCATTCCTTAAAGTCACTAAGACAATCTTTCATACGGCATAAGCATTAGTTTAGTCAGTGCTTTAGTTTTGGTGTAGCAACTCGTCGAATTTACATGATTTTTGTTACATGGCAAACGTTGTCAGACCATCGAACTCACATCAAAACCAGGCTCTAATTAAACATTAAAATAACTGTTTTAACAGTAAGAGATGGTGAGTAGTGGAACTGATTGCCTCAGTAGATAGTGGGCTCTTCTTTGATTGAGATGCCTAAGCACAGAGTGGATAGCCATAGGTCTGGGATACTATATTTGTAAGATTCCTGCAAGGAGAAATGGAGGAACTCAAGCAAGAGAGTAGATGATATGGATTTTTGACTGTGAATCATGAAATTTTGTATCCCTTAAAAACCTATGCCAAAGTTTTATAGTTATTTTTTTTCCATTGCCACTCATACTGTGTAACACAGATTTCATGAATTTCCCTGATTTAACACTCAGTCCTTTTCATTCAAGACCTATTCCCCACGTTTTGCATCAGTTATGCAGCTTTTTGCAGCACCACCAGAAAACTGTGCAATGGACATGTCCAGTGAAGAGACCTGTGGATCGCCCAAAATCAACACTGCCTTTTTCATTCAAAGGTTTTGCTAGGAGTATATTTCAAAATGGAATTAGCAATGAAGAGGCTGCAAAACTGCTGCAAAATATTGGCATTAGTTTTGAAGAGATCTCAGGTTTCTGTATCTATTGTTAACAAAGCTTGTTTGGTGTTTTGTTAGTCTCATCTAACACTAAATTCTGTAATTCCACATTAAAGATAGCATAGGATAAATGTTCCTGAGAGATAGTGAAGGACAGGTACCACCATAAAAAGAGCCCTGCCCCTCATAGACAGGCATTCCTTTGAGGTTCCTCATATCAAGTTGTTTGAGACTTTAAGGAAGGGATTCTCAACCTTTTCAAGCCAAGGGCCGGTCATGTTCCCTCAGACAACTTTAGGGGCCGGACAGCCATTTTGCCCTACCTGCCACACATGGCACTTCTGGGTGTGGTAGAGGCCACATGCAATGGTGTCACGAGCTGTATCCGGCACACGGGAGGTAGGTTGAAAACCCCTGCTTTAAGGACTGGACCTATGAGAGGTAACGGTAGAGGTCACCCTTGCTCGAAAGCCAATTTTATCTGACTCTAGGTTTCATTGCTCATCTCTATTTCAAGCTGAAAAGCCAGTGCTGTCTGCTTCTGCAGATGTTTCCATGGTCATGTGACATGCATGACTAGACACTGGAGTGCACGAAGTGCAGTTTACCTTGCCACTGAAGTGGTCCCTATTTATCTACTTGCAATTCCTTGCTTTTGAACTGCTAGGTTGGAAGGAGCTGGGACGAAAATGGGAGCTCATTCCGTCCTGCAATATTAGAGTATCAAACTGCTGACCTCCCACCTTTCAGTCAGCATCTTAGCCACTTAAGCCACTGCAGTCTACTACATTGTCATTGTTAGCATCTGGTTGGTACTAAGATAATTTAGCTTCTAATCCCTGTTCAGGTATTCTTTAGTGATAGTGACTTATAGACTATGTCAGGAAATTCTTCACCACCAACCAACCACTACCACTTGCCACAAGGCTCACCTACCATTTTTGAGTCAGTCAACATTTCTGAGCTTGACCATTCTCTCCAGGACCTTGTGAAGATGTGAACGGGAGGATAAATATAAAGGTAAAAGTCACCCTTGCTTGAAAGCCAGTCATATTCAACTCTAGGGTTCAATGCTCTTCTCTGTTTATAGCCAAAGAGCCAGCGCAATCTGTGCCTGGAGACATTTCCATGGTCATATGGCAAGCATGACTAGACACTGGAGCACACGGAACACTGTTTATCTTCCCACCAAAGTGGGGCCTATTTATCTACTTGCAATTTCTTGCTTTCAAACTGCTCAGTTGGCAGGAGCTGGGACAGAGATGAGAGCTCACTCCATCATGCAGTACTTGGGTCTTGAACTGCTGACCTGCTGAACTTCCAGTCAAGTTCAGCATCATAACCACTAAGCCACTGCAGTCCCTCAGTATAAACATAGGTATAAGTAGAGGTCACCCTTGCTTGAAAGCCAATCGTATCCAACTTTAGGGTTCAATGCTCACCTCCGTTTTGTAGCCAAAGAGCCAGCGCTGTCTGTGTTTGCAAATGTTTCTGTGGTACCTACCATATTTGTTGGCATTGAAGATGACTGGGTGTATAAGACGACCCCCCCAACATTTCCACTCAAAATATAGAGTTTGTTATATTCTTGCCATATAAGACTACCCCCTCTTCCGCACATCTTCCACACACCAAATAAAACATAAAAGAACATCAGATTTGATTTCAACATCTCCCTGTGGCCGGCACTAGTGCGCAAGTGTGCATGTGTGAGCTCTGCGTAGACAAGGGGCGGGGCAGAGCACCGCTGCTTCCTGCCGAGCAGAACGGGCCGGTCACATCGAAAAGGCTGGCACACCTGTCTCGCTGCTGATGCTCGCCGCAGCCATGCTGGATATCGCACGATACTGGATGATATGTAGAATGAGGTGGGTGGGCATCGGGAGGCCACTATGGGCAGCTATGTCTATCCCAACTGAAGTGCACCCAGCATATATGATGACCCCCCAACTTGGAGGCATGTTTTTCAGGGGGGGGAAGTAGTCTTATACACCAGCATATTCAGTATTTATCTACTTGAATTGTCTTGCTTTTGAACTGCTAGGTTGGCAGAAGCTGGGACAGAGATGGGTGTTCATTCCTTCATGCAGGATAAACATACATACCACCTAAAAGAAGCAGTCAGATGAATACTGTATGTTAATACTAATGCTTATGCTGATCATAGCAAAATCATAAGGATCAATGGCCTAGAATAGAGGTGGTAGGGGTTTGTATGATCAAATGAGATGTCTCAGCAAGATGGAGACTACAAGGCAGTGGAGCAAAATGCTTTACATGAAGATTGAAGTTTAGAATAAGCAGTCCATAATTTATCTTGTTGTCTAGTTGCTGGAGGAAAATATGTAACTGCAGAGCAGTGGTTAGGGTATCAGACTGGAACACAAAATACGTTTCTTTCTACTTGAATCAGGCCTGTGATTTCCACCCCTGCCATTCAATAGAATTCATAACTAGCAATGAGCAGAAAAATGAATGTAACACAGTTATTGAGAATTCAGTGCTGGTGCTGCCTGTATTCTGTCTTCTTAAAGCAAAACTAGACTGCCTGGGGGAATTGGGGGATGAATGTGGAAAGATGAAGAGAAGAGATTGTTCAGTTGCCCACCATGCCTGTGATAGAAGTAGTTCCAACTCTCTCTTTCTCCCCTGATGAGATGAAGACTGCTGCTGAGTTCAGCTGTACGAGATAAAGAAACAGACTCTTCACATTGTGTGTGCTTGTGCCTTCAAAACACACCATATTGCTTTTCAACTCAATAAAAAGTATTTCATTCATCTTATAGCTAGATGTGAGGGTTACCATACTTGGCAAGATTTTTCTCCTCTATTAACCCACACCTACCCCACTCAAAAATTTCTCATCTAACTTGAGAAGCATCTCATCCCATAACTTCAAGGTGAGGTGCCTACATTGCTCAAATCATTACCGCTTCAAGATTGAATAACTGGGAAAGCTATGGGACAAAAATTTAAAGGAAGATAGGTTTTCAGCTGTGAGGAGGCAATTGGGCACTGATATCAGTTGTGCTATCAGGCAGAGGGAGACTAGTGCCTCGGGTACCAGCTACAGGGGACAACAATGGTCGGATCCTAGCTGTCTCCCTGAATTCCTCAGCCATGACCAGGCTGTATATGCCACATGGCCTGTCCTGTCCTCGTTAAGCTAGACTGCTGCATATAATATAACATCCTATTAACTGGTATTCCAAGAGGTTTCCATACAAGGAAAGATGACAAGGTTGTAATGCAGAGGTTCTCAACCTATGGCCCACTGCACCATTTCATGTGGCCCACATAGCTGCCATTGCCACCAGAAGCAGACACGTTTACAACAGCTGTAAATGTGCCCGCAGCTGTCATAATACATTTATGACAGCCATAGATGAATTTTACAGCAACATTTATGCTGGGGGGGGGGGGGGGACCACCAGTCTGGCCTGCTCAGCTGTCTGATGGGGCATGGTCCGGCCCGCGGCATTAAAAGGTTGAAAACCCCTGATGTAATGAAATGAAAAGGGGTCTTTATATTTAGTGAGTCTAAAATGGTTAGTGTGTTTCTTTGCTTACTGAACAGGGATAAAGAAAGTCTTGGAATGTGACCTTCAAGCCAAGTACAATTTCCTGTCCTCTTGGAATTAATAACAATTTTATACTGTGGGAATGGAAGTGCCGAAGATGGACACTGAATGTGCAATCTTATTGGTTAGGAGATAGGAAGAGGTGGAGTGAAGGATGAAAAATGGGTTTGGTTACCTTAGAATTTGAAGAAGAAACACCATTATTATATTGTGGATATTTCAAAGCAGGAGGAGAGAGGAGTTTGTCTGTGCTAGCTTGTGAGTGGAACAATAGAAAATGTAATCTTGATTTTGTTAGGTGGCTAGGCCAGGAAATATAGATAGATATGCCATTTATTTTTGTATCTTCTTTTTTGTGTTCCTGACCTTTGATCTATTTTCCCTTCAAATAAAAGCTGACTTGTTATAGAAAACATACTTTTGATATAGAGCATAAGCTTTTTTGGGGGGCGGCTTACAACATTAAAATCAGTACTACAATCTAAAAACTTAATACCGGTAAAACCCTAATTAAAAATACAATAAGCTGGTGGAAGAATTCCAGTTCCTTTATTCCTTTATTGGCAGTGCTACATATTGCTACATAATTTACATTACTATTTCCTACCTGATCTGGCTGGTTTATAAGCATAAACAGTCAGCAATTGAAACCTATCATAGCTATCTCTAGCTTGAAGCAGAACCTCGTGAACTCTAAAGCAGCAAAAGGTTTTATGCCAGCTTCCTGAACAGGTGTTGGTCTGTCAGGTGGGAGGAGTCCTATGGTAGTGGGATAATGGACTTTGTTATCCTTACAAAGGGTAAGAACTCAGAAAACAGGATTTAAAAAGAAAGTTGTAGGTTATGTATCAATGGGCTTTATGAGCAATGGCAATCCTTCCAACACATCCCCAATCTATCCTACCGAGAGTCAGGATACCAGGCAGGGCCATTGATCTTCTTGGCCTAATTTGGTTTCAGACCCATGCAATAGTGAGTCTCCTACTACAACTTCTCTTCTCTTACTTGTATGTGTGGGTTTAGTAGCACTGTTGCGCTAAGCTTCAGTCTCCCCATGTCCACCCCATGAGGTCTACTGTATTTCTTCCTCTGCATTCTATGTGTCAGACTCTTTTCCCAAAAACCTGAAAGTGGTTTTGCAGTTCCACTGGTGAAGCATGTCTTCTTCTTTGACTCCTTCATTTTCCATGGTGCTTCCTCTATCGCGTTTATTATCTCCTTGGCGTTCTTCTCTGCTGCTTTGTCTTGCCAGTCTTTCCCTTTTAGTGCCTTCCTTGGTGGCTGCTACATTAGAGTTTTGTCTATTTACTCTTCATCTCTATTTTCCTTAAGTGTAGCCACTCGCCAGGGGTGTGCAGGGCACCATGGGAAGGCACAGGACAGGGAGTGGTGGGTGTGCCTATTTGGGGGGTGGGTAGGGTGGGGGAATCCCATACATTGCTATTGGTGCCCCAAGGCACCAGAGGCAAGGGTGTGGTGGGACAAAGTCCTATTGCCCAATATACCAGCATGTGCCTGCCACTCACCACTCCAGTGCTCTCACTCCCCTACCCCCCAGTACAACCCATTTGCTGCATGTGTACACTATATTGTTCTTGGGCACAAGAAGAAAACATTGCATTTACTTTGCCCATCACAACTACCAAAGTGTTTCTTCCCTTCATAATCCCAGTCTGGCCAGGCTATCCTGCTATGGTAATAGATTAAGACCATACTGCCAACACCTCAATGCCAAGCATCAAGCAGCGGTTAACTAACCTGACATCACTGAGTACTAACAGTTTGGGTACTGAGGTCCACAGGGAAGAGGGATGGCTCCTTGAATTCCATTTGAATCCATCTTGATGGAGGACAGCAGTTTCATCAATACTGGCCTGGGGCTGATGAGGAATTTGCATGCCAAAAGGGCTCCGGACCAGAAAGTGACTCATGGAACTGGATCAGTGGTACAGGGGTCATGCTGTGATGCTGAAGGCAGATAAAAGGCCACTGCATTATATTCTTAGGACAGTCTTCATGGCTGACTGCATTGATGATAGCCTATATTTGGATTTGGATGTGGCAGAAGAAGAAGAATCCCTGTTACCTTTTTGTTTTCTTCTGTTTGCCTGTGAGTACCTTCTGGTTTGTCTTGTCTGCCTTGCAAGATGCTGGAAAAGTCCACAAATTTATGACTATACTATACAGAAATACAAAACTTTTGTTGGGAGCCTCCTCCACTGAACTCCCCTGCCAAAGTCCTGTTTGCTCTCCCTGTTTACTTGCTTTGATCACTGACTTGCTCCCTGGAGTCTGTCTCAGTTTTATCTTGCTGCTCTGCTTCATTAGATCTTTCTTGCCTGAAAGCCAGTTGTGTCTGACTCTAAGGGTTGATGCACATCTCTGTTAACAACCAAAGAGCAAGTGCTGTCTACAGATGTTTCCATGGTCATGTGGCAGTCATAACTACATGCTAAATGCTGTTACCTTTTCCACCGAAAGTGGTATCTATCTACTTGCAATTTCTTGCTTTCAGACTGCTAGGTTGGCAGGAGCTGGGACAGACAATGGGAGCTCAGTCCATCACACAGATCTTGAACTGCTGATCTGCCAAGCGTAACCCCTGAGCCACCTCAACCTCTAGTTTGCTTTGTTAGGAGTCAGCAAACAAAATGGCCCTGCCAGCAGTACAGCTTGTTTACTCTCAGCAGTTATCAAACAGGTCCCTATCTCTCAAGCTGAGCACATGGTATTTCTGAAAAGGTTCCATTCTGGGGTTATTCCAAGTCACTTGCTAGTGTTAATCTTCTAAACCATTCAACTCTGTGCCTTTGTCCCACTGTTGTCCTCTTTTCTTTTGTCTGCCCTTTCACCAGATCTTCCCTCCCCCCACCAATCTCCTGTTTGCTCTCCCTGTTCATTTGTTCTGGTTACTCATTATCTAGGGCAGTAATGGTGAACCTTGGCACTCCAGATGTTCTTGAACTTCAATACCCTGGACCACAAGGAGAACAAATAGGTCGATCTTAGAAGAAATCAACCCTGATTGCTCATTAGAAGGTCAAATAGTAAAGATGAAGCTAAAGTACTTTGGACATCAAATGAGAAGAGAGGATTCACTTGAGAAAGCCTTAATGCTGGGAAAGGTTGAGGGCAAAAGAAGAAGTGGGTGGCTAAAAATGAGATGGCTAGATGGTATTGTAGACACAATGGGTACAGAGCTGAACGGGTTGAGAAGGATGGTGGATGACATAGATGCCTGATGGGCAATGGTCCAATGGAATCGACTGTCTGACTGAACAACAACAAAAAAATGTATTTTGGAGGGATGTGTCTACTCCCCTTTTTAAAAGGTTTGAAAAATACTGAAAAATGTATTCAGGGAGTGTGGAGAGGATTTTTTTTACTTTGAGTCTTGAGTCATCTTTGCTGCCACCACCATAAAAATCATGCCCCTTGGGTCTAAAAAGCCAAGAAGACATTTCTCACTACAGCATAATAGTGCCAGAAAAGTGTGCAACAGTGCTCTTGAAATTTAAAAGTGTTTAACATGGGGCGTTGGGGGGGGGGCAAAGTGAGCCCCACTTTGCTCATTCCAGCCCAAGAAAGAAAGAGCTCTGGATGCATGGAGAGTCTGTTTCCCAGAGAGCAGAAATTAAGGCTTAATCATTGTAGGTAATGGTGTTTCAAACTGGAACGAAAGGAGGATGAGATAAAGCATTCATGAAGCTGTAATTTTAAACAATGACATTGTCAGGAATTGGTACCACTCCACTGAGGAAGTTTGCCTGCAACGTTGCCTTGAATCTAATGTGTCTAGCCAGGAGATAGCATTATCCTCATTTCATCTCAGTGACAGACATAAACACAGACAGGATCAGAACTGAAGGAAGTTATCCAGATATGTTTCAGGACTGTTTTAGACAGCAGAATGAAAACATCAATTCTCTGTCTAGTGTCATTGGGAAAGGCAAATCGTACACGAGAGATGGTTAAGAAATAGAAAAGAGACTGAAATATAGATCAACCAACGGTACAAACATGTCATAGCAAACTGCAAATACAGTTTCAATAAATTAGTAAATCCATCAGTTAATAGCCAGGGCACTTGACTGGCTCCTTCAGTCATGCCTTATTGTTACCATGGTGATTTTAGTAGAAAGTGAACCGAGCAACACTGCCCCCTGCTGAAGAAACCCGATAAAACACCTTTGAAGACCCCAGGGTCTTACTAATGCTGCTTCAACCAAACAATCAATATTTGTAACACCACTTGCATGCACGATCCTGCGTCACATTGTGGCTAGACAGCACACTGAAGATTTTGTTGCAAACTCATAGACAAAACATTATCAATGCAGGGAAAGTCTGAACCACAGGCAACTGCAGCTTATTATATTGATAATAAAACATGCTTTGATGGGGGTTTGTTGTGACGGGCATGGGGCGGTATGGTGGGTACCGAGGGGCGGGCCGCACTCTGGGAACACGGGACAGATGTTTAGTTGCTGTCCCTTGTTCTGGCCCCCCGGCTACACCTCTGGTTCCTGAGCTGCCGGTCAAGAGTGACCCTTCCCTTAGGCTGCTGCTGGTGAATGCCAGGTCAGTCTGTAACAAGGCCCCCCTGCTTTCAGATTCCATATTGGGGGTGCGGGCTGACCTGGCATGCATCACTGAAACCTGGCTGGCACCTGAGGACGGGGTTCCTCTATCCGAACTGTGTCCAGCTGGGTTCGGTATTTGGCACCAGCCTAGGGAGAAGGGGAGGGGCGGTGGGGTCGCCGTAGTAGCCAGGGAGTCGTTGGGAGTCGTCAGGGCCACGGCTCCACATATTCCGGGCTGTGAGACCCTGCTCCTGCGTTTGGGCCCTAAAGGGCAGTCGGGAATCCTACTCCTATACCTGCCTCCCTGTAGGGTAGCAGATTCCCTGCCTGAGCTCCTTGAGGCGGTCTCGATGTTGGCGTTGGAGCTCCCCAGACTTATGGTTCTGGGGGACTTCAACTTGCCATCATTAGGGGCTGGCTCGGAGGCGGCTCGGGAGTTCATGGCTTCCATGGCAGCTGTGGGCCTGACCCAGGTAATTCAGGGCCCTACCAGGAGCAGTGGTCACACCCCAGATTTAATTTTCTTATCGGAGCTGTGGCAGAGTGATCTGAAACTACAGAAATTAGACATTACCCCTGTGCCATGGTCAGATCACTATCTGGTGACTCTAGACTTCCTGGGGGCGAGGCTTCACCGCAGGGAGGTAGGGCCAGTTAAATGGGCCCGCCCTCGGCGACTAATGGATCCGGAAGGATTCCAGAGGGAACTGGGGTGTTTTCCTCTTGACCTGCAATGCGATTCGTCTGAGGCTCTTGTCAACTCATGGAACGAGAGAGTAACGGCAGCCTTGGATGTGATCGCTCCACTACGGCCTCTCCTTGCCCACGGGCATCGATCATCCCCTTGGTTCACAGAAGAGCTGAGGGAGCTCAAACGGGCAAAGAGACGCCGAGAGCGCCGCTGGGTGAAGACCCGGAGTGAGTCTGATCGAACACTTGTTAGAGCTGCCATTAAAGCCTATCTAGTGGCGATGGGGGCGGTAAAACGACAATATTTCACCGCCCTTATTGCCTCCGCAGATAATCGCCCAGCGACCTTGTTCCGGGTGACCAGGTCCCTCCTTGGAAGAGGGGGGTCTGGCCCTGGTTGGCAGGGATCGGCTGAGGCTTTTGCTGATTATCTGGCGGAGAAAATCGCTCAGATTCGCTTGAAGTTTAATCCCGGCGTGGAAGAGACAGAGCTGGGGTTGACCAGAGTACAGTCTGGCCATGTTATCTGGGATCAGTTCGATCCAGTTGGCCCTGAGGAAGTGGACAGGCTTCTTGGATCTGTTCGCGCCACTGCCTGTGAATTGGATCCATGCCCTGCCTGGCTAGTCAAGGCATCTAAGGCTGTGGCAGGCGGTTGGGTCGAGGCAATTATAAATTCATCTCTGCAGGAGGGGCTTTTTCCAGCACCCTTAAAACATGCTTTGGTGCGTCCCCTCCTGAAAAAGCCATCCCTCGACCCTACGGTACTTACCAACTACCGACCTGTATCCAACCTACCCTTTTTGGGTAAGGTCTTGGAGAAGGCAGTGGCGTGGCAGCTACAGGAAGTCCTGGATGAAGCGGATTATCCGGACCCTTTCCAGTCAGGATTCAGGCCCGGATATGGTACTGAAACTGCATTGGTCGCATTGGTGGATGATCTCTGGCGAGAACGGGATGGAGGTCATCCATCCGTCCTGGCTCTTCTTGACCTCTCAGCGGCTTTCGATACTGTCGACCACGGTATCCTTCTGGGAAGGCTCCAAGGACTGGGGATCCAGGGCACTGTGCTGGCCTGGTTCTCTTCATTTCTGAGGGGCCGGACCCAGTCGGTGTGGCTGGAAGGCGAGAGGTCCAGCCCTAGGCCCCTGCAATATGGGGTGCCTCAGGGCTCGGTACTCTCGCCTCTCCTATTTAACATCTACATGAAGCCACTGGGTGAGATCATCCGTTCCCACGGGGTGAGGTATCACCAATATGCAGATGACACCCAGCTGTATATCTCAGCCCGTGGAGATCCAATTGATGCAGTGGAAGTCCTATCCAGGTGCCTGGAGGCTGTCAGGGTCTGGATGGGGGACAACGGGCTACAACTGAATCCCGGCAAGACTGAGTGGCTATGGGTAAGGGGTCCTGCGCTATCTCGGGAGTTACCATCTTTGGTTCTGGATGGGGCAGTTTTGCCCCAAACAGACCTGGTGCGTAATCTGGGGGTCCTCTTGGACTCACGACTACTGCTCGAGGAGCAGGTGGCAGCCGTGGCCAGGAGGGCTTTTGCACAACTTCGTGTAATACGCCAGCTACGCCCACTCCTAGACCGGGATTCCTTGCTCATGATCACACATGCTTTGGTCACCTCCAGACTTGATTACTGTAATGCGCTCTACATGGGGCTGCCCTTGGTGACCATTCGGAGGCTGCAGCTGGTCCAGAATGCGGCTGCTCGGGTAGTGATGGGGTGCGGGCGTTATGCTCGTGCCTCACCACTGCTTCGGGAGCTGCACTGGTTGCCAGTATGTCTCCGGGTGCAATTCAAGGTGCTGGTTATTACCTTTAAAGCCCTACATGGTAGTGGGCCAGGATACTTAAGAGACCGCATCGTCCCAAGGACATCTGTCCGTCCCACCAGGGCGGATCGGAGAGGCTCTCTTATCATTCCATCGGCTAGAGAGGCGCATCTCTCTAGCACCAGGAGGAGGGCCTTCTCCGTGGCCGCCCCGGCCCTTTGGAACCTCCTGCCAACTGAGTTACGTCTCCAGACAGAGCTCCTGCTCTTTCGGAAGGGCCTAAAAACCTGGCTGGCAGGGCAGGTATGGGGGTCCAGGAACATGGGGTCCCATGTTGGGTGGCTGATATGATGGGACAGCCACCCCTCCCTCACTCTTTTAAACTTTTAAAATCTTTTTAAACCTTTTAACCTTTTTAAATCTTTTAAATTTGTGTAAATTCATGGTTTAATTCTTTTTTAATTGACTTTTAAGTAATTTATGAACTTTAAGGTTTTAATTTATGAATTTCTGTAAGCCGCCTAGAGTCAGGTTCGCCTGATTAGGGCGGGGTAATAAATCTAAATAAATAAATAAATAAATAAATGTGCTTTCTGCTTTGTTTGCTTGTTTGTGTCTCTGCCTTTCCTTGAACACTGAAGGCAGGAAGCAAAATTGAAAGAGGAGGTTAAAACCAGCAGAATCACACAGAGTGAATAAAACCCAGCCAGCCACTAAAACCTGAAAACATACATGTAATTTAAATTGTTATTTTAAAATCTTTACAGAGGATTCCTTGAGACTTGATCTGAAACAAGACTAATCAGCCTCAGGCCTATAGATTTAGGAAACCAGATTCTTATCACCTCCTTATTCATTCATCACAGCTTCTGTTGTTGTAAAATATGAACAAACTACTGTATCCTTATTTCATCCTTATTTTTAAACCTTGGAAAATTGGCTGTCATTGCAACTACTCCCAGAAATCCCAATTCTTACATCTACATTTCCCCCATGATTTAACATAGTACTTCAAACCAGGAAAATTACTTTGGCACATAAGGGAGAAAAGGCCATCTTCCGTGGTGAAAATACAATAACCACCAATTAAGTAATCGACAAACAAACAAATGGATAGTGAGCTCGGTCAATGCCCCTCAACATGCACTGAGGAGGATCTTATGTTGTCAAGAGGAAATGCTGTTGATATGGCCTGATATTGGGCAGATGTCATCTAGCCCTTTTAATTCCTTTTTGTTTTAGAGATGTTAATTTTAGCTTTGTAAGTCATCCCTGTGGCAATGTATGGTTGTGAGAGCTGGACCATTAGGAAAGCTGAGCGTTGAAGAAAAGACGCCTTTGAGATGTGGTGTTGGAGGAGAGTTTTGAGAGTCCCCTGGACAGCGAGGAGAACAAATAGGTCAATCTTAGAAGAAATCAACCCTGACTGCTCCTTAGAAGGTCAAATAATAAAGATGAAGCTAAAGTACTTTGGACATCAAATGAGAAGAGAGGATTCACTTGAGAAAGCCTTGATGCTTGGAAGGGTCGAGGGCAAAAGAAGAAGGGGACGGCCCAAGATGAGATGGCTAGATGGTATTGTGGAGATAATGGGCACAGAGCTGAGCGATTTGAGGAGGATGGTGGAGGACAGGAGTGCCTGGCGGACAGTGGTCCATGGGGTCGCAGAGGGTCGGAATCGACTGTGCAACTGAACAACAACAACAAATGTTATTATATGCTGGTCTGGTGCCTCTGACATGAATAAAGAAAGTACGCTGATACCTCACTTAAAGAGCATGATGCGTTCCACAGGATTGTTCTTTAAGTGAGTTTGCTCTTTAAGTGAAACAGCATTGTAAATGACCAACTGTGATGGGGGGGGGGGATTGTAAGCCCCAATTTAGTTGTTAAGTGAGTTTTTGTTTGGTATTAGTTGTTAAGTGAGGCAACCAGTCAGAGAAAACTCTGCTCTTTAAGCGAGTTAGTCTCTAAGCGAGGCGCTCTTTATGTGAGGTTTTACTGTAATCAACAACATATTGTGCTTTCATAAACATCCAAAATCAGTTGTCCAATGCAGGTGCCTAACTCTACCAAATGGTAAGACTGACCTTGCCAATTTTCTAACCCTTTTCCATCTCTCAACCCTCAAGGTCATGACTTATCACATTATTGTTGGCAACTGGTTTCTGATGTCACAAAGAAATGATGTCACAGCACCTGTATATGGGCTCCCCAAACCCTAAAGGAGGCAATAGCATCTCAGAGTTGGAGGGAGCAGCCATCTTTCTCTCAGCTGTCTTGCCTGTGTGCTACAGACCCTATTGCTGAAGCTCCACCTGAAGGAATATGAAGGCCTTAGAAAAGAAGAAAGAATATCTCAAGGTATTTCATCTTGTAATGTTATAGGTATTATGTATCCAAGTCAGAGGTAGGCAAAGTTGCTTCCTTGGATTAAATCTCCAAGATTCAAGGAGTTGGAGTGCAAAAAGTAACTTCTTTTAGGTAAAGGTCACACTTGCTCGAAAACCAGTCTTATCTAACTCTAGGGTTCAGTGCTCATCTCTGTTTATAGCCAAAGAGCCAGCACTGTCTGTGTTTGCAGACATTTCCATGGACAGGTGGCAGGCATGACTAGACACTAGAGCACACAGAATGCTGTTTACTTTCCCACCAAAGTTGTACCTATGTATCTACTTGCAATTTCTTGCTTTCGAACTGCTAGGTTGGCAGGAGCTGGGACAGAAAGGGATGCTCACTCTGTCATCCAGCACTTGGGTCTCAAACTGCTGACCTTCCAGTCTTCAAGTTCAGTGTCTTAACCACTAAGCATCCACAGTCTCTAGACTTCTTTTGGCTCTAGTCTAGTCTAGTTTTTATTTTGGAGCTGGTATGTGGTTGAACTTTAGATACAACATGACAAGACAAAACTCATCAGAAAAGACAGCATTGCTAGGAACAGCTGAAGTAACAACACATATGAGATGGATTGACTTCATAGAGAAAGTTGGAGTCTTGAATTTGGAAGAGCTGAGCAGAGCTGTTGAGGACAGAACATTTCGGAGATCAATCATTCATGGGATCATCATAAATTGGAATCAACTTGGCAGAATGTAATAACAACAGTTATTATTTTAACCTTTATGCTGACATCTGACTATTGTCTTTTTACCCTTTTAGAATAATTTCTATCTTTTTAAAGTACTGTAGTTGTAATTTTTCTGCAGATTTGTATTTTGTTTGATTATGATCCTTTTCTGTTTGTGTGAGTTTTTTTATTGATTACCTCATTATACATCACATAGACTAGGATATTCACTGCAGAATGATACATAACTACTCTGGCATGAGACTCACTAAGTCCAATTAGACTTTCTCTCAGATAAATATAGTAGGGATGGTGGCTAATTTTTAACTCATTTATTTCTATATATTTAGGGCAGAGAGTTAGGGTTTCAGGGGGCGGTGTGATGATGAAATCTGGCCCATGGACTACATTAATCAGAGGCCTGCTTTTAGATATAGGAAATACATGCTCAGAGTTACTGTGAGGCTTCCTGTATTATTATTATTATTATTATTATTATTATTATTATTATTATTATTATTATTATTATTATTATTATTATTATTATTATTATTATTATTATTATTATTATTATTATTATTATTATTATTAGTCAGATTTATATTCCGCCCTACTCGCACAAGCGACTCAGGGCGGAGCACAACAGACATAAAATAAACCCCTAAAAACACAAAAAGAACAAAGTAAAATTAAAACCCACCGAATATAGGAATGAGGGTAGGAATGGGGGGGGGGGAGAGATACAGGATGTTAAATAACAACAGTTATTATTTTAACCTTTATGCTGACATCTGACTATTGCCAGCGGGGTGGAGGGGGGGGGTCAATAAACCCTCGTTACCCCACACCATTCCTGCCAGCCAGATTTTCAGGGCCTTTCTAAAAGCCAATAACCCCATCTGAAGGCGCAGCTCCAGAGGCAGGTGGTTCCACAGAATCGGAGCGAACAGGGAGAAGGCCCTCTTTCTTGTGCCAGGGAGTCGAGCCTCTTTAGCTGATGGAACCACTAAGGCACCTCTCCGGTCCGCTCTGGTGGGACGGACAGATACCCTTGGGGAGATGTAGTCTCTCAAGTAACCTGGCCCACTACCATATAGGGCCAGTATGCCTCATGACTTATGTATTAAATGATTCGTAACATTACACAAATATTTATTACGCAGATATGTATAACTTTATATCTAGTAGAGCAGGAGTTCTCAACCTTTTCAAGCTACAGGCCGGACCATGCCCCCTCAGACAGCTGAGATACACAGCCCAATTTCAGATCAACTGAACTTTATTCTAAGGCTGCCATTCAATAACCATTAGCATTTCACTCATTGTATGCAGTTTGCACAGTCATCATGCACCATAGGTTTAAGAAAACCCAGATGGGTTTTCTTAATCAACTGCCATTGCCAAATATTAAGTACATTAAGCTTAAGTGGCCCTGTGTTACATTTCTGTCTCTCTCCCTAGATCAGTGATGGGGAGAATGGTGCTTTTCCGACAAGTGATTTGGTACACGTCAAGAGCCACCTCAGAAGGGTAAGATGTCCCTCTGTTCTCTTAGACTTCAAGGTTTAAATTATCTCACAAATGCATTTTTAGCCAGGAGGAAACAACTTTGTGGGCAAAGAGTTGGCACAGTTTAGGTGCAAAGGGGGATTTCAATGGGAGGTCAGTTCCTACCTTTCTGAAGTAAGCAATGTAGCAATTTGCAGGACACTTCCGTCAACTAACTCTCATTTTCTGTGCTTGAGCAGATAATAAAGAAGCTGATTCTGCTTAAAATGTTCAAGAGCCACAATCGCAGGGTCAAGTGTCTCTGTGAATTAGCCCGCAAATACCGAAAGATGCTAGTCCTTGGGAGCTCTCTGGACATCTCTGTTTCTTCCACTGGGTGAGTGAATGTAGACAAAAAAATTCTCTGTGTTTATGTGCATGAGTGTTTTACTAGAACACAAAAATAAAGGATCTCTCTCCTGTGAAGGTGTAAAAGAAAAGGTTGAGCATTTCTCTGGGATTTTTAAAAAACTCATATGGTCAAGCTACACATGCAATCACTGGTCTACAAACCTGCATATTACAAGAAGCAGTAACAGCCATTCCATTGGATGTTTAGAAAGCCATTAATTGAGAGATACAGTACAAGAATGGTTTTGAAATTTTGTCACCTTTCAGCCTGTAGAGGGACTCTAAGTATCTGCCCTCGTGTCTTGAGAAGCAGCAGTTGAGAAGAATCTTCTCAAAGCATAGTTAGTAGCTATTCTGACCAGAGATGGGAAAGGCTATGCTCTGAACTGTAACATCTGGCACCTCACAGCCTGTATACCCACAGGCCATGTTAGTTGTACAAATCTGGAAGCTGTAGGGAAGAAAAGAAAAGAAAACTTTCCCCCACTTCTGGTTATAATATTACTACCAGCGTGAAGAATCCTCCAAAATGTTGAGCACACAATGGCAAGCTAGGTCACACTGCAATTTCAGGCATTTGGACTATTCAGAAGGTTGTTGGTGAGGACGTAATATTCCTTCAGCCCATATGACAGGCTAGAACAGATAAACTATGCACCTAATTATCCAAGAAATGACAGAAACACAGCTATTTCACACTGGTATTTATTTATTTATTTTCAATACAAACATTCAGAGATATGCATAGAGGTTTCTTCTTTGTGCTGCTTTTAAGAGCCCTGGTTAAACTGCTTTACTGCAACCAAAAGGTTGTAAATTCAATCCTGACCAGAGCTCAATGCTAACTCAGCCTTCCATCCTTCTGGGGTCGGTAAAATGAGTACCCAGCATGTTGGGGGGCAGAATGATAATTAACTTGTGAACTGCCCAGAGAGTTTTCTCTGTTACATGATGATAAAAATGTGTCAAAGCAATGCAAAACCAGTCATGACACTTGCATTCTGTTCATGTGCTAGGATGAGCATAACTTCTGAGGATCCTCCAAAGCCTACAGCAGATGTGATTGTAGAATCTCTCATGGACATGGAAATTGCCAATTCTGTCCTGGATGTTGACAAGGTCACCATTGACAAGGAGGTTGAGGCTAAACCTTCAGTTGACACTTCTCTGGAAACTTCACCTTCAGAACTCTATGAAGCACTCTGCTTGAAAGGCCTGCCTCAGCGACTTCACATGCCTGCACCAAAGATGCTGTGTAGACCATCAACATTGAGATGGGCCAAGCCCTGCTGCACCCGATCATGTTGTGAGACTCTGGAGCATGTCATCACCATCCATTACCCAAAATGTCTCAAGATGCAACCTGTATGCAAACAACATTTGCTTAATTCTTCCTGGGATGGAGTAAATTTTTCTGGGACAGATGGGTTGAATCTATGTAACTAGGTCTCTTTATGGAACCTTGTCAGTAGCCAAAACAAGTACAGTACTTAGGTCAAGTGAAAATAAGAATCCCAAGCAACAATACCTTTGGGTGTTGCCTTAAAGAAGGTGGTGTCCTATCCCCTCAGTAAAGACCTCCTAACCCAGGTTGGCTATAAGAGTGCCTTTCGTAGCTTTCGGCTGCCTAACTACTTTTGCACAATATCCCTGCGAGTTTTTTCCCTAAGGATTAATTGAAGGGCTTTTTTAATTTTTATTAATTTTATGTTATTTTATAGCTCTCCTGCAAAGTGAAAACTTGGCAAATAGTAGAAGACCCCAAAATAGGTTAAAAAATTGTTGTGCCAAGGGTCACAACAGGGAGATTTCTGCTTTAATTTCTACAGTAGAAAAGAAACATGAAATAAGCTTTGGGAAAGAAAAGAAAAAGGCAAATATAATTTGAACCTTTCAAGTAATAGTAAATTGATGATGATTAGGATGATTGATGATGATTCTTGCATTGAGAAACCTTGTTCTACCTTCTTCTTTTTAAAGGAACCCGAGAGACTGAATTAATGCTCCTTTCAGATATTCTGAAGCTATTGAGAAGAGCACTGGAGACATAGATCTATTGAGTGTCCTATTGATGCATATTCCTGCAATAAAGGGGATATTGAGCAAAATGTGTTTTTTTTTTTCTCAGTTGTGCAAGAAAGGGGGAGTGCAAAAGTATATGGGGGAGGAAACAGCTAAAATTCATTTGGAATTCTATGCATTGCAGAGCAGCAATTTGCACAGGAATACAGCAATATGGTTGCTGCAGATCTGACCACTGTTGAGGAGACTTCTCTGAATAGCTATTCTTGGGTTCCCGTTGAACTATCCCCTTCATCCACTAGAGATCAATCTGTTTCCAAGGAAATTATCACATAATTCTAGCTGACCAAAGTTCCAAAGGCTCAGGATTGTTCTTGCTATTGATAAAAATTTTCATTGTTAAGTACAATCAAGTAAATGCTTTGGAGAGAGTCCTGGTGGTGAAGTGGTTAAACTGCTGTACTGAAACTCAAAAGGTTCTGAGTTCAATCCTGACCAGGGCTCAAGGCTGACTCAGCCTTCCATCCTTCCGAGGTCAGTAAAATGAGTACCCAGCATGTTGGGGCCAAAATGCTAATTAAATTTTGAACCACCCAGAGAGTGTACTAAGGGCTATGGGGCAGTATATAAATGTGATTGCTTTGCTTTGCTTTAACTTCTAAACTATACTGACCCAAATAGGTTTTCAAAGTATGTGAGATGTTCAAGTACTTATTATTTGAGGTCCCATGGCCAAGTGGGGATTTGAACCAGATCCTCTGAGACCCTCTCCTATACACTTATCTACTACACCACCCTGCCTCTCAATAAGTCATCAAGAAGTAATTGAAGTTAATCTGAACTTTAAAGCGCTATTTGTTCTGCTTAATCTTATCAAAGGCCATCCCTATGTTGGAGTTGGGAGCAACATGTCCTTACTTAGCCACAGAAAGAAAACTTAACATTACAATCTCTAGTCATAGGAAGAAATTTGAATTGTTGGTGAGTGTTAGGATAAGTGTAAGGTGGCCACTTACATATCAACCACCAGAAATTACTCAAATAGAGAGTGTTCTACTTGCATCAAAGACATTATATTTGAAGGCTTCTCGGAAAAGATGCCCTGGTTTGAATAAAATTGCGTGCACTGATTTATAGATACAAATGCAAAATCAGTAATAAATTTTGTAATTGTTAATGTGCATCTCCACCAGTGTTATTTAGTGTTCATGCAATATTTCTTTGATGTTCTCTCTCCACCTTCCTCTGGGTCTGCCTCATGGTTTTTATCCTTCTCCTCTTTTCACATATGCCTTGTAAAGTATGGCATTCCAAAACATTATCTCCAAATGGCCAAACCACTTTATTTGTTGTCTCATTCCTGATTTTATCCCTTCTGGTTACTTACTTTTGCTTGTGTTTTGTTGTAAGTGTCCATGTTAGATGGAATTAAATATATATAAAGATGAAATTAAATATAAGTCTCCTCATCATCAAGAAGATACTGGAGAGCCACAGATTGTGCAATTCTGCTCTTCAGGGGGAAGGTTCAGTTCCTCACTGCTCCAAAAACATTTAGACAGACCTGCCACACAAGTGGGAGGACAAAATGGCTCTTTCACAGGTACAGTAAATGTGATTCCTACCTAAATGGCAGGAAGCCAAAAAGTTCTTTGTCACCAGATTTTTAGAATGCAATTTGAGTAGGTCTCATAGTTAGGTGGTGAGATGGATCACCATGAATACAGAATATGAATCTGAGTAAAGCTATCTTTCACTGTTTTAAAAGACATCCCAGTAGATAATTTCTGTCTTCCTTAAGTTGGCTTGAGATGACCCACTGCAACCCAGTGAGGTACACAGAGAGAGCCTCCTCAAAGATTGTAGTATTTTTGTACCACAATTGGGCACATAACCTGGTAACAGTAACCTTGTGTTGTGAGCAAATCTTTCTCACACTAGGTCAGGCGAAAGGAACTGCGGAATGAACTCACCAAAAGGTGCCTTCATTTTGGCAGTTTCACATCTGGCCTAGACACAGAAGAAGAAGAAGTGCAGTCCAGCCAGGTTAGGAGGCACCAACTTAAAGATGGCTTTTGTAAAGTATAATGACCACTGTAATTTAAAGAAGATTAATGGCATTTTGCAGCAATTTACAAAGAAGTAGCCATGTTAGTCTGTCCTAACAAGTTGGCAATAGTGGAGTAGGGAAGAGAGAAAAACAAAAACAAATTATTAGAGCAGTATTGCACTGTTCGTCTTTAAAATGCTACAATATTTTGCACATTTTTCTTTTCCCCCTTTATTTTTACCAACATGGACTTCTTTGACAACTTACTAAAAAGCCAGCATATGGTGCTACCTTTTTGAATTAGGTCAACATTACATATATAGCCTCCCCCACCTGCCGACCTGGTTGATCAGAAGATAGGGCCTTTCTAGCTTTAGGAGCCCAGAGGCAACAGCCAAGGGCTGCAAACACCCAAGCGGAAAGTAAGACACTTTTAACAGGCCACGTTTCGGAAGGAAGGAGTATAAGCTTTGTGTACTAGCAGATCCCATCCTCAGGCAAGGTGTAGCCTACACATAGTATAGCTCTGTGATGGTGAACCTTGGCACTCCTGCTGTTCTTGGACTTCAATTCCCAGAAACCTCTGTGAATCCACACGAATGGGTTTACTGCGAGTCATCTGGCCCACGCCACCCTCATCGCTCCTGGAAGCAGAAGTAAAACATGTCCTTATTATGGGCGCTTTTTTACTTCCATTTCTGGGAGTGATGAAGGTGCTGTGGATTCACAGGGGCTTCTGGGAATTGAAGTCCAAGAACAGCTGGAGTGCCAAGGTTCGCCATCACAAAGCTACTCACTCCCTCTGTTTGAGATCTTTTAAAGAGTCTGCCTTAATCTTGCACTTCTGGTGCCTTATCACTTTGTCTTCAGCAGCTACAGGCGAGTAAGCCGCGCGAATCCAGTGCCGGCGCTTTCGGGCGAACGCGCGCAGGGTTGCCCAGCCGCCTCCAGACCCAGAGCGCTCTCACTCACCTTCCTTCCTAAATTTCTTCTCCAACTCCTCCTGGAGTTCCCCGAACAATAACTCCCAAGCGAAGTCTGGCCATTTGCTGCTCCATCCCGGGATCGGAACCGGGCGAGCCCTCCCGGCTGGAGGCGGGGCTACTGCTGCTCCGGCTCAGCTGTCTCCTTCGGAGTTGCCCCGCGGGCCGCCGCCGCCACGCCCCTCCCCCCCCCCACCTTGCACGGCATCCTTCGCTTGTTTCGATATCGGGAGCCCTGGAAAGAGAAGGCAACTACGGGCTGAAATGGTCTTCCTGACGACGTCCCGGACGGAGTCGAGCCAGAACCCCTGAACAGGGCAGCGACAGCGATGGGACCGCGACCGGGCGCGGCGCTGCTCCTGCTGCTGTTCCTCACTCTGGGTGAGTCCTCCTGCGGGGCGAGCTCGGGTCGAAGTCCCCAAGCCAGGGGATAGGGACGTCCGAGCCCTTGGAGGGAGGCGGCGTGGGGCTACCTCAACTGCGCGCCCGCAGCCCAAAAGTTTTGGCTCCCCTGTTTTAACCAGTTGCAGAAGGCTGACTTCTAGTTTTGTCAGGGCTTCCTCCTTCTGAAGTGGCTGGGTGGTGTCTTCCTGGACCACTAGTCACTGGCCACTTCTAGCATCTGCAGAACAAAAACACACAACAAAAGAAAGAGAAAGTATACCAGTATTAACGCCAAAAGGAAGTACCACTGATCAAATCCTGCAAATCACTTTCTGATCTTGAGCCCTTTTGGCACACAAAGTCCTCATCAGCCCCTGGTCAGTATTGATTTAGCTGCTGCCCTCCATCAAGACGGATTCAGTTGGGGACCATCACCCTTCCCTATGGACTTCACCACCTAAGGCAGCTAGTCCTTAGGGTTATCAGAATAGTCTGCCATAGCAGGATAACCTGGCCAGACTGGATTTATGTCTAATGTATACATTAAATACATTTAAAAATAAGCTTCTCTTTCTTCGTAGAGCTGAAGAAGCATGCATGATCTTCTTGTCCTTCATTTCATTGTCACAACCCTATGGAGTATGCTAGATTCCAGTTGGGATCCCTGAGGTACCCAGTGTAGTTTTCAGGTTCAAATCAGGTCCCCTGGGCAGGTATAAGACTGGATTTGTATATCAGATGGATGCCATCTCAAAGCAAAATAAGAAGCTTCTGACCTGACAGGGGATATGTAGTATCTAAATTGCTGACATTGTGAGATGGATCCTGATGGGATTCAAGGTTGATTCAGCTTCCCATTTTTCGAGATCGGTAAAATGAGTACCCAACATGTTTTGGGCAAAATGCTAATTACCTTGTGAACTACTCAGACCATGCACTATGGGATGGTATAGAAGTGTTATTGGGATTTGTTTTTCTAGTAATATATAGCAAACATAGAGCCTGACACCAGTGTGAAGGTGGAAGACCCTGACTCCCCCCCCCAAAAAAATGCTATTTTAATCCACAGAAAGGTGTGATGTCATCAGGGTCATAGCCAGAGGGGTGAGCTTGGTCCACCTTGGCAAGGTGTGGTTTCCCATAGGAATGCATTGAAAAGAGGCTTTGTTCCCCCCCCCCCAAAAAAAAATATCCACCCACCCACATCGAGAATCCTGGCTACGGCCCTGGATGTCATGTGAAACAACAGGAGTTACTACATTCTGAGGATGAATTAGAAGGCATGTGTGGACTCAGCACTACAACATCAACTACTCAATCCATTCAATAGACATGAACCTGGCTGCTTGTTTCAAGGCATCAGCTATCGCTCACAGAGCAGGATTCATGGGGTGAAACGGTCAGATATCAAAGGAATCCTTTTCCATTTTTTTAAAACAGGGTATCTGCTCAAATCACTGACTGCGGAAATTGGATGTGACAACATTTACCAAAATTTCTCTGACTGCATCTTAAAACTAGGAGTAAATATGGCCAGCTACGAGGAGGAACAGAAGGATATGGAAGAAAAAAACCAGGCGCTACATACAGTCTGTGGGTGAGCAGCAAACTACCTGCCCTCTGTACTGCACTGGTATAAGGCGACTGTTCATTGTTTATACACCTGCATCCAGACTTATTTCCTGTCCAAATTCACTGTGGGTGAAATTTTATGTGAATTGTGGTCCAGAGAGTTTTGCAATATTTAAATGTATTTTCCTCTTATAACAAAGAGGTTGCCCCCCTTGCCGAATAGCAAGGGAATAAAATGGGGGAACCCATAAACAAGGGGTGGGCATTCCTCCAATTCTGGCAACCCTCCCCTCCCCCCCCCCCAAACAGTAGAATTTTGCATGCATGGAAATTTTAAAAGTCTGAGCTCAGGTGGAAACCTGGCAGTACATCTAGTACATTGGTGCCCAAGCTAGGGGCCGGGTGCAGCCCCCAACACCAATTCATCCAGGCAGCGAAACCCTCATCGCTCCTGGAAGCGGAAGTAAAACACACCCATACGGGCGCATTTTACTTCCGCTTTCAGGAGCGATGAGTGCTTCACAGGGCGGGAGAATTGGCGGGGGGGGGGCCTCACCCAGCACCCGGGCTCGGTTCCCAGCCCAAAAAGTTTGGGCACCCCTGATCTAGTATGTGACTGGGATTGCACCTCTCCTGGAGTTTGTGCATGCTAGCTAAATATCTGCACACACCAGGCTCATTTTTCTCATTAAATAGAATGTTGAGAAAGACTTGGAGAGAAATGCATCCCATATCCCCTTGGCTTTCCCTCTCTGCAATTGGTAGTTTAAGCAGCACCCACCCAACCCCGCTTATGGGGTTAGCCATACCAATTCTGATAGCAGAAGTGAACAATGAAGAGTATAAAAGATATTAGCAGACTGCTCATGGTCACACATGCCTTAGTCACCTCCAGACTTGATTATTGTAATGCGCTCTACATGGGGCTGCCCTTGGTGACCATTTGGAGGCTGCAGCCGGTCCAGAATGTGGCTGCACGAGTAGTGATGGGATGCGGGCGTTATGCCCATGCCTCACCGCTGCTGAGGGAGCTGCACTGGCTCCCAGTTTGCCTCCGGGTACAATTCAAGATGCTGGTTATTACCTTTAAAGCCCTACATGGTAGTGGACCAGGATACCTAAGAGACCGCCTCACCCCAATAACATGTCCGTCCCACCAGAGCAGACCGGAGAGGCTCTCTAGTTGTGTATCTGTGTCTGCCCCTGCCCTATGAAACCTCCTCCCAATAGAACTACGCATGCAGACAGAGCTGCTGCCCTTTAGGAAAGGAGTAAAAACTTGGCTGGCAGGTCAGGTCTGGGGAATGGATGGATCAATATCCCCAGCCAGCTGGATAATTTGACCCCCAGTGCCTTTTAGCTGCAACACCTAGGTTTTTTTAAAAAAAATTAAGCTTCTTTTAATCGATTTTAATTGTTGTGGTTGTTATGATATGCTGTAAATCGCCCTGGGTCCCTCAAGGAGGAGGGCGATGAACAAGTACGACTAAATAAATAAATAAGATAAGGCAGAACAGGAGTTGGTTTTACTCTCCCATATTTATGACATTTAAATCTACTACGGATTTAATGGTGGATTGGGCCATTCATATGGTAAATGCATATTTGCAGGAAGGTTGTATGACTGCCAGTTTGAAGATGATTGTGAGTCCTAGTTTGAAGAACTCCACCCAGGGAACAGATAATTTCAGACCTGCTGCTAATATTCTATTTATGGGCAAGAGTGGTGACTGATCAGTAGCAAATGTTCTTGGAGGGTACCGATAATCTATATACAGTTCAGTTTGGGCTTCAGGCCACAGAAGAGGATGGAGACAGCTCTGGTTGCTTTCTGCAAGGTCCAGGGCCTTCAATTTCTGACCCTGAGGGAAGCTTGAAAGGCTGGTACAAGTAGTTGAGTCTTCTTGGTGGTAGCCCCATCAATATGGAACACCCTTCCATTATATATGCACCTGTTATTATTCTCTGATGTCCCAGTTGCATTTTGCTCTGGCTAATGCAGTGGTGGATGATTTCCAGAGGCCACATATTCCTGTCCCTGGACCTCAGGTGGAACACCATCTTCAGCTGGAGGACCTTCAAAAGTCCAGAGACCTCATATTCCTATCCTTGGATATACCTATCCCTGGACCTGCTTCCATAACTTTCAGGTCATTTCCCCCCTGATATTATTTTTCAGCTGAGACCCATTGTAACTTTTAGTGACTGTATAAATATGGTGTGTGCATGCATGCAAACATGTATGGGCTTCATGGATTTTCTCTGTAATAGATTTATCTAATATACTCTTTCCATATGTACTGCTGCATGAAAGAAAAAGATTTTCCAGGATGTTCCAGTTCTATTCTTTTTCTTGCTCACTCACTTACCCCCCTGCTAGTGAGAAAAAGGTAGTCAGTGACAGGTATGGAGATCAGTATAATTGATGCCTCTGAAAACAGCCTAAAATGAAATGGGTTAATTTGTTTTACTTGTGCAATATTTGCTCAGTCTGACACTGATGGGTCATGTGATGGCAGCCTGTCTTGCTGAACAGATGGTAGCCTCAAAAAACAGAAGCATTTGGGGAACTTCAACCACCCAATCGGAGAAGTGGGGGTTGGGAGGAATTTTTTTATTGTGTATTGTACTCTTGTGAGCCTCTCTGAGTTGCATGTGTGATTGGGCAGCATAGAATTATGAATATAACCACCACCACCACCACCACCCAAAACCAAACAAGTGACTTCCAGTGGAAGTTGACACTTTTACCCACATTTATTCTCTTGGTTTCCTTTATCTACTGTCAGACAATTTTTAATCCCATCCTCTCCACTGCATAATAACCTAGCTGTAGTTTCAGGTGGTAAGATCCAAAACGAGTTTACCTTTTTTAACACCAGCTTGTCTCATTATGATCTTCAGGATATTTATTCTGCCACAGTGGTTCTTTTTAATGAGGTCTTTGCAGCTGTCCTTCAGAAAAATACTCTTATCAGATTTATTTATTTAAAAAACTATAAACAAACCAGTGGTGTTTCAGGACTGCATATAGACAGATGTGTATATTTTCCTCCACATGGCACCATTCCTAAGGTACTGAAATATAAATTCCTATCATTGCAAGCAAAATTAGTCCATGGAGATGTTGGGAGCTGAAGTTCAACGTGGTTTGAGATGTGGTAGGTCAGTGATGGCAAACCTTGGAACTCCATGTGTTCTTGGACTTCAATTCCCCGAAGCCCAAGCCAGGACTCCTGCTGATCAGGGCTTCTGGGAATTTAAGTTCAACAACACCTAGAGTGCCAAGGTTTGCCATCACTGCACTAGGTCAAGGCTGGTCTTGGACAACGTTGCTTGCTTTCCGTAGAACCAGGGTTCCTTTGGGTGGAAACCCCTTCTATCTTGAGACCCTGGCTACTAAAATCAAGCATACTTTCATAAGAAGAAAGGTATCACCAAATTTAGTAAAAGGATATGATCCACTTTTTCACTAAACATGGGATCATGTTGGAAGGGACTCTATGGATCATCAAGTTCAGCCCCTGTTAAGGAGGCACAGTGGGGAATCAAACAGCCAAACTCTTGTTCCACAGCCAGATACCAAAGCCACAAAGCTATCTGGAGGTTTGATACCACTATAACCATAATGGTTCTATTGTATGGAAACTTTGAAGTAATTTGGTAATGTGTTTAGAATTCTCTGTTTTATAGTTAAATAAATCCACTAGAAGGAATGCATTAGAGCTATTAGCAGAGATTTTATGTATTTTACAAAACTAAAAAAATACAGAATTCTCTAGGGTGAAGTCATGCCATCTGAAATATTATCTTCTAGGAAAGTGTAGTGTAGACATGTTCCGAAATTGCTTCTCTCTCTCTCTCTCTCTCATGGACAGAATCATGCTACAAATGAGAGGCCAGACTGTCTACAATGGTCACTATTACATGAATTACATGAAAAAGTAAATATTTTAAATAGGGCATATCCATCTTTTTCTTTATAGCTAGACCAGGGGTGCCCAAACTATAACTCGCAGGCTGGATCCAGCCCCTGACGCCAATTCATCTGGCCCGTGCCTCCCTTGTCACTCCCAGAAGCCATAGTTTGGGCACCCCTGGTTTAAGCAGAGAAAATGGCAGCTTTGAATCTATCTCATCCTGTTGCAAAACAGATTGGTAGGCGTATTTTACTTCCACTTCTGGTGGAACTATGTGACCGGACCATACCCTGAAACATTTGGGCACCTCTGAGCTAGACTATAGCTATTAATGACTTCTCAATTTTAGATCATGCTGAGGGGCTGCTAATCAGCTCCTGAGTATTTTTTACCCAGAAATCCCTTGAAAGGTCCCCACAACCTTGCCGCCCCTCCCTCTGTGCCTATACCAACTGCCAGGGGAAGAAGAAGCCAGGGCAGGATGAGGACCTTGCCGCCCTTATCCCTGTGTCCACCCCAACATATTGTATTGTAATGTAATGTAATGTAATGTAATGTATTGTCTGTAAGCCGCCCTGAGTCGCCACGGTGAGTGGGCGGCAATATAAATTTGAACTAATAATAATAATAATAATAATAATAATAATAATAATAATAATAATAATAATAATAATAATAATAATAATAATAATAATAATAATAATAATAATAATAATAATAATTTATTTGAATGCACATAATTGTTAAAGAATTAACAGTCTCCTCTTTCTTCTCCACATTCAGATACTGGGATGAGTTTCACTCTTGTGCCATGACTGCTCTTTTGGAGTGCCAGAGGGAAGCAGTGACTATCTGGGAGATGTTACGAAAGGAATCTCAGAAGATCAAGTTCCAGGGCAGCCTTTTTGACCTCTGTACACCCACCAATTCCCAGAATTTCAGCTCAGTGCTAATTCCAACCACATATTTATTAAGTATCACTCTGATGGTGACTTGGTTTAATTTATAAAGAAAGCAGTTCTGCAGATTTGTACAAATATATATATCTATTTCTTTCCAAGTTCTTTATAAACATTGTTAGGGTTTTTGTTTGTTTAGTGAATGCTGGTTATCAATACAAACTTTCTCCATTTCATAGTCTTTAAGTCTTACAATTATCTGGGCTATCAGCAGAAAGTTTGGTAAATGTTCTGGTATGGTCTTGGTCATATACAGTATATCTGTGCAAGGTTCTCAGATTTTAATGGCTGAAGTATAGTTTGTGTGAGAAATGACAGCAGAAGCAATGTGACAGTACTGTCTTCCATAGCCTGGGTACTAATTGGATATACCCACCATCTGGATGTAACCTAACAAGATTATCACCAAGTTTATTTATTTATTTAATTGCATTTGTTACCCCGCCCCAATCGGGAGAACCCGACTCTGAGCGGCTTACAAAAAAAATAAAAGCATAAAACAATCTACATCAGTAAAAACATCAGAAGTTAAAAATCATCAGAAGTTAAAAGCAATACAAAAGTTGTTGTACTGATCATCTTCTCCAGATTCCACAAAACCATAACCCTTAAAACAGTGTCCGGTTGTATAAACTTAGACCTTTGAACAGAAAATAGAGAGGGAAACAAGAGATTAGTACTGTATTGGATTTTCCCAGGCAAATAAATTAACAAGCATTCATTTCATATCTGGAATCATCTCAAGAAATACCTACCAATGGATCTATGCTATTGTGTTGCTCAATTGTGGCCATGGACTGTTTGACTGAAGTGTACAGCGATATTTGAACAAACCATCTCTCAAGTTCCACCATCCAATTGACCATACATTTTAAGAAAGTTAAACTCAATGCTGCTACATTATGTTGCATTGTGGCTGCAGGTAATTATCACTAAGAGCTCTGAACCAAAGATCATTGATGATATGTGTAGGCCAATTGTTTATACTAAACCTGCTGCTTTAAGTTGTACATGTGTTCTTCCACAACTCTGGTACAATATAAACCAAGCTGGCCAAACTACAGGCCACAACAGATCTTCCTCCTGATTGTTTGTATCCAAGATGATTACTAATGTCTAGTTCCATTTGCTAATTTCCAGCTCACAATGAACCAGTTAATTTGGGGGGAGGGGAATAGACCATCCACTGGCCATGGTAGTTAAGAGATTCTAGAACAGAGGTTCTCAACCTTTTCAAGTTTGGGGCCTGGTCACGCTCCCTCAAATAGTTGGTAGGTGAGGTCGGACTGGTGCTCCAGCCACCACCACCGCTGGAATCGACCGTGGGCTCATTTACAGCTGTCATAAATACATTTACAACAGCCGTAAATAAGTCTATGGCTGTTGTAAATGCATTTGGGATGGCCATAAATCAGTGTTTCCCAAATGCTGGTTTTTGGACTTCAATTCCCAGAAGCCTAAGTCATTTCCCCAAAGCACTGATCAGCCAATGTACTGACTGAGGCTTCTGGGAATTGAAGTCCAATAGTGGGCTGTGTACCCCTTGTTGGGAATCACTGCGCCATAAATGAGCCTGCGGCCAATTCTGGAAGTGGCAGTGGCTGGAGCAAGGGCAGGACTGGATTATTTGGCACTGTAGGCAGGATCTGGCCTGTGGGCCGTAGGTTGAGAAGCCCAGTTCTAGAACCTAGAAAAGTAAATTTTCCCCAAGATCAGCCTTATAGCATGAAACCAGATTAACATCTAGTCCTTAATATTATCATCCTCAAAGTGGAGACAGTGAGATGACCCCCACAGATAATGAAGGTTTGGCAGTCTGTGGCTAAGTATTGGAGAACAGAATGGCATATACCAGATACTCTGCAACCTGTCCAGCTGTCCTCAAGTACAATGAGATTCTCCACCTGGTCACTCATTTTAAAATAAGATTGAACTATCAATACATTTGACTCTTTTGGAAGATTTTTTGGAATAGTAGCCATGTTAGTCTGTATTTCAAGCATATCAGAGACAAAACAAAACTGTTGTGACACTTTATCAATATTAGCTTTTGTGGATCAAGTCCACAAAGTCTGACAAAGTGGACTTGTTCCGTGAAAGATAACATTAAAATACAGCAGTTAGTCCTTAGTCCATTTTTGTTTAGTCTGATATCTTTTGGAGGTGGTGGCTTTGGCTGCAATCCTGTTGAGTGATTATGAGGCATGTACATGTTAATGACATCTATTTTGCCTGGGGCAAACTTTTGGAAGCCTTAGGGCATGGGGAGGAGGAGACGTTCAAATAAGGAAATCAGCACCAGATTGCTGCCAGCAGTTCTGATTTGGCAGCAGGATTGCCACCGAAGATGATTTTCCTATATTAAAAGCTCCTCTTCCCTTCATGAAGCTCCCAAAGGCTTCTCCAGAGCAAAAGGAATCCCCAGGGAGTCTCCAAAAGGAAGAGGGCAGGAAGTTTAAAATTAAAATAAAATAAAGACTGATGTCATGGGGAGATGACATTATCACCAGCTAGATTTCAGCCATTGCATCTTTTCACTTCAAACAAGAAATGTTTTGGACTAGCCTTGAAGTGAGGTGAGCTTAACTCTTCTTTACTTTACTTTATCCCACTCCACCCTCTTGAATGTTTTTCTCCTTAGGGTGGCTCACTTCTTTTGTCAGATATGATTAGGGCAGTGGTGCCCAAACTAAGGTCCGGGGGCCACACCCTTAGCGACCAGCTCCCTGAACCACATGATCGGCCCACGGCCCAAAAAGTTTGGGCACCCCTGGATTAGGTCAACCAAATGGTGTTTTTTTGGAAAAGGACCATCCTCTACTCCAGTGTTTCCCCAAACTATGCGCCACAGAATGCTGGTGGACTTCAATTCCCAGAAGCCTAAGTCAGTAAATTGAGTGATCAGTGCTTTGGGGAATTGATTTAGGCTTATTGGGATTGAAGTTCAAAAACCAAAGGTTGGGAAATGCTGCTCTACTCGGACAGCTGTTGGAGGACATGCCTCTTTTGGAAGGCAATTTCGATTCAAAGGACTGTTCAGACAAAACCTGGTTTAAAGATAAAGAATTCTAAGCAGGGAGTCCAGGAATCTTGAACTTGTCCTTTCAACGTTAGTACCTGGACGTTTGGCTCACCAGGGACACAGGTTACATTTAGCACTAGGATGAGATTTTATTGTTCTGTTCTGTTCAAATGAAAAACATAATTTCTTATTTTCCATCTGTACATATAAATTAGTGCATGTAATTATAGAAATTAAGTAAAATAAATAGGAAGTTTAGGAAGAAGGTCTTTTTTCTGTGGCTCAGGAAGTTCAAGATTGTTTTGGGTGCAATACGGTATCATTGCATAGTGCTGTTCCATCTGAAGGCAGAACAACTATGATGATGTCTGAAACTCTGGTAGGTGAAGAATTACACAGAAATTGGTGTCCACATTTTGGTGACGACATGGGCTAAAAGGAAAGTAGTTCAAGTGGCAGAATGCAGTAAACTAAAGCAAAGAAAGAGGGTGGTTCTATAAGACTTCCTCCAGCACATTTTTTCCTGCCCTGGACCTCTTACAGACAAGTGTATAAATAAGCATAGCTTTTTGTCTTTAAGGTGACAGAAATGCAAGAACCAGGTAGCTCCATCTAGGCTTAAATTCCAGAGATCTGAAGTTAGGAGTGGGTGAGGTGGGCTCTTTTGGAGCACTAGTCAGCCATTTGTTTCCATCATACAGTAATACCTCATATAACATTAGTATCGAATAACACTAAAATCGCATAACATTAAGGAATCTGGGGGGAAGAATTGCATCAGATAACATTAAGATCCTATGGGATGCTTCAGATAACAACCGCTAAAGCCTGTGTGGTTACAATGTATCTCTATGGATCCCATAGAGGATCAGATAACACTAAAAATCATATAACACCAAGACTTGTGGAACCAGGTTTTAGTGTTATATGAGGTTTTACTGTATCTACAATTATTAAAAATTATCTGGCCATTTATACTGTAGCATGTTATCTCACTTTTAATAGATCAAACTACTTCTTCTTCTTCCCCTGTCTAGGTCAGACGTGAAACTGCCAAAATGAAGGCACTTTTTAGGTGAGTTCATTCTGCAATTCTTTTTGCCTGACCTAGTATGAGAAAGATTAACCAGCAACACAAGTTTTGCCGTTACCAGGGTATGCCCGATTGTGCTTAAAATACCACATTTTTTGAAGAGATTCTTTCGGTGTACCCCATAATAGATCAAACTTCAAACAAACAAGAAACCTACCGCTCTCCATTCGTCCCTGAGAAAATTTAGCAGTGCTGCATGAAAAGTTTACCCATCAGACTTCAGTATGTAGAAAGCAGCTGTTCCAGAAATGCTTTCTAGCAGTAAGGCCTGGAGTGCCTACACCAAGCACGGTTCATTAAGCAAAGGCAGCTGCCATCTACCTGCTCTGTGTAATATACAACTGCAGAGGAAAATTTCTCCAAATGGGAGAGAGTAGATTCACTGTATAATCTCTTATATACCTGCTTCAAAGCAAACCAATTATTCCTAGTCTTCTTCTTCTTCCATGTCTAGGCCAGATTTGAAGCTACCAAAACAAAGTCACCATTTGGTGGGTTCATTCTGCAATTCCCTTCACTTGACCTAGTGTGAGAAAGATTAGCCGGCAACACAAGGTTACAGTTACCAGGGTATGCCCCTTTGCTTTTTAAAAAACAAAACAATCTTCAAGGAGGCTCCTTCTGTGTACCCCATTACAGCTCTCAGTCAGGAGGGCCTAGAAGGGGGAGTGGGTGGGAGGAAAAATGCTCATCTCTGCTCTTACACAAGAGAAGACAGGGCCACAAACTATTCCCTCTTGCCTCGTTGAATGACAGGCTTCTATTTAAATTTGCCACATTAAACGGCAAGAAAGAATATACATTTGTACATACATATTCTAATGGGACTTGTAAAGGTAAAGGTTGCCCTTGCTTGAAAGCCAGTTGTATCTGACCCTAGGGTTCAGTGCTCATCTGTTTACAGCCAGTGCTGTGTCTGCAGATGTTTCCACAGTCCTGTGGCAGGCATGACTAGGCACCAGAGTGCACAGAACACTGTTACCTTTCCCACCAAAGCGGTACCCATTTGTCTACTTGCAATGTCTTGCTTTTGAACTGCTAGGTTGGCAGGAGTTGGAGTTCATTTCGTTGTGCAGCATTTGGGTCTCAAACTGCTGACCTGTCGAACCTCCAGTTGTCAAGGTCAGCGTCTTAACCACTAAGCCAGTACAGTCCCCTAATGGGACTTGTAGTGCATGTATACTTTTCATGATTCATGTACATCCTCTTAGAAGAGTAAACAAAGGGCTGCTCAGCAATAATGGAAGACATCTGTTCATGCACAGAGATACAGTACGGTTGTTGTTCAGTCGCACAGTCAATTACGACCCTTTGTGACTCTATGGACCACTGTTCGCCAGGCACCTCTGTCCTCCACCATCCTCAACTCACTCAGCTCTGTGCCCACTGTGTCTACAATACCATCTAGCCATCTCATCTTTGGCTGCCCCCTTCTTCTTTTGCCCTCCACCTTTCCCAGCATCAAGGCTTTCTCAAGTGAATCCTCTCTTCTCATTTGATGTCCAAACTACTTTACTCCAATCTGTTTCCTTAAAGAAATAATGTAACTGAGAGCCAACATGGTAGGTAGGAGTGGCTACCTGATTAAAATAATGGCTGCATGTTTAACATTTTCACTTCTTGGAATTTCTGCCTACAATGTCTGATTAGCACTGGAAACAGGTATGGCTACACTCTGGGCATTGCAGTTCCCAAAGGAGACCTTCAAAACATTTCTACAGCCCATATAACCCTGTTGCTACTTGCACCAGAGACCGCTGTAGCTCCACCAGACTACAAAGACTTCCTATTTTGGCACTGCAGGATTGAGATTTGTAAAAAGAACACTAATTCTTCTTTACTTTTCAGTTTTCCTTGAAAGCAATTTTTCACTATGACCATTGGCTAAAGATCACCTTTGCTCGAAAGCCAGTTGTATCCAGCTGAGGTTTGGTGCTCATCTCTGTTTATGGCCAAAGACCCAGTGCTGTCTGCATTTGCAGACATTTCCATGGAAATGTAGACACTGGAGTGTACAGAACACTGTTACCTTCCCACCAGAGTGGTACCTATTTATCTACTGGCAATTTCTTGCTTTCAAACTGCTAGGTTGGGAGGAACTGAGACAAAGACAGGAGCTCACTTGGGTCTTGAACTGCTGACCTGCCAACCTTCCAGTCATCAAGTTCAGAGTCTTAACCACTAAGCCATCACAGTCCTGACCATTGGCTAGTCCTCATAATAATTTCACTCAACATTTAAAATATAGGGCCACTTTATTTTTTTTCCAAAGTTCACAACAATATTCCTCACAACAGTGTCTCTGTAAAGCTAGCCAATCTTTACCCACAGATAGCAGTGAAGCAGGCTAAGAAATTGCAGCTTATAGAAGTATAGAGGAGGAAGGGACCCTAACAGTCATCCAGTCCAATTCCTTCCCAACCACTGATACAGGAGTGAAACAGGAATCTTTGCAAGACTGCACAGCAGAAAGTATTCACTATGATGGGTCAGACAAGACTTGGCTAAAACACTGGAGGTAAATGATTAGGTAAAATTCAGCTGTATATTAAATGAACATTTCATTTACTAAAAAACACCCATTCTTGCATGTTAATTTTTTCAAGGCAATTTTTAAACAATTGGACAGGCAAATACACTTGTTTTCTCAGCAGCTTTAAGTACTGACCATGATATCCGTCTGACATATTTGACTCTTACAGAATTTAGGGACAATGCTTTGCCTTGTTTACTTGAATGTTGCTACAACACAGTGCTGGAAGACTATTATTTGGTGGAATGTCACCAGAGGTTGGGTATCATTTTTTTCTAGTACAGTTTAGTATATCTTTTTAAAGTCCTAGATACAGTAATGGGTTGGTGTGAAATAACAACTTGAGTCACAATCCAGACAATAATTGTTGTCATGAGAATAGCAAATATGTGACTGGTTTAGGTCATTTTGGATGAAGCTACGTGCCTTCTCAAGCATTTAGTTGCCGGCACTTTTGCTCATATTCAGCTAGAATGCCAGCTGTATCATTTTGTTGTCAAGGCAGATCTGCCCATACAGCAAACCATACCTTTTTATTTCCCATTTCTATTAGTTCAATATCTACCAGGCAGGACTCTCTTTGAACAAAATTTAGAAATCCCATCTAGCACACAACAGAATAGCCAGGTGGTTTATTTGTGTGCTGCACAGACCACACAACACTAACCTTAGACCAGGGGCTCTCAACCTTTTAAAGCCTCGGGTCAGACCATGCCCTCTCAGACAGCTGAGCGGGTTGGACTGGTGGTTCCCCCATCATAAATGCTGCCATAAAATGTGTCCATGGCTGTCGTAAATGCATCTATGACAGCCACAGGCACATTTACAGGCATCATAAATGCTTCCGCTTCTGGTGGCAGCAGTGCGAGCCACATGAAATGGTGCCGTGAGCCATAGGTTGAGAACCCCTGCCTTATACCAATTACTCTAGTTTTTGTGTTTTCATGCCCAGTTCTAGGCACTTATTGTAAGCTATACAGCCATAAACACCTTGGAACTAGAGTAACTGCAAGGTAACTTTCTCCCATTTGAACAGACCCAAAATTATCATCTTCAGAGCGCCTTTGGGTATGTGTTTAGTTGTTAGGGACAAAGAATAGCACCTTTTCTGTGGCAGCCTAGTGACTATGAAACTCCCTTCTTATGAAGGTCAAAATAATGTCACCTTTGGCAAGCTTTAGGTAGACTTGAGCTGGTGCACCTGGCTGTGGAACCAAGGGTCAGGATTTTGATTTCCACATTATGTCTTCTAGGAGAAGATCCAGTCTATGTGGTCTTGAGCAAACTACAAGATCCCAGAAACCCCCAAGAAAAAGGGATGGTAAACTACTTTGGTATACGTTAAACCAAATGTCACCATCAGTCAGCAATGACTTAATGGCATACAATTGTTGTTATAAAAAATGTCCACTTAGGTTGACTTTTGGTGGTTTTAAAGTTTTATTTTACTCTCTGGCGGCTGCAAAGACAACCTGCTCTGTTCTTGGAATCATGGAGTTGAAGGACTGGAAGTATTTCATTCCATAGTCGAATAACTCTGTCAGGAAGGAGCAATCTTACTTTGATTGTTCTGCTGTTCATGTTGTACATTTCCTTGCAAACCCTTTAGGACAGAAATATGATTTATAAATATTTTAATAAATAAATCAGATAAGCTAAGAAGAAGAATTTTTCTGGTTTGTACTTGGCATGACCATAGCAAGACTACCTGTGGTTATTTGAAAATATGTCCTCAGTATTCTGACAAAAATCCTGTTTCACAACTTTACACCCTCCAATGAGGATGATATCATCAGCCAGCAAAGGAAAACCTTAATTTAAATTTCCCAGACACCACCCACTTCAGGTTCCTAGGCTCCCTGGGGATCCTTTTGCATGGTAGAAGTCTTTAGAAGCCTCAGGATGGGAGGGGAAAGCCTTGAAAATCATGAAATTGCCCACTGGAGAGCTGCTGGTGGGCATCTGTTAGCAATTTTCCAATCACAAAGGTTTCCCCTACCCCTTCTGAAGCTCTCAAAGACTTCCCCAGGGCAAAATTTAATCTCCAGGGAGCCCGAGAACCTGAAATGAGGAGACATTTTAAACTGAATCAAACTAAATTAGATATTTTGCTTCTTGGATGGTAATAGCATCCTCATGGTAAAGTATAAAGTTATATCAACTGAATTTCAGCCACTGAGAGAGAAAATTCATTGCTTACATTCATAGGGCATCTCAGTCTTCTTTGATATGGCATCTCCAAATGCTTCGGGACTACAACTACTATTGTCAATGACAGCTGGAACAGATGATTTCTGGAGTTGAAAACATCCAGAAGGTAACCTTTGGGGAAAGATGTCTTAGACTGAAAATATAACCAGGAAACACATCCTTCTGGAGTTAGGGAAAAAAAACTGTTTGCCTGTTCTGACGATACTCGGCAGCTAGATAGGTTCTGCATAATTTCAGTCCAGAGAGCACATACTATGATAAGGATGATACAAGTGGATACTCTTCCTTGTCATTGTGCAAAATTATAATATATAATTAGAATTTTTCTCATGGCACTAAATCATGGATTCTCAACCTGCGGTCCATGGGTCGGATGTGGACCACGGCTCCAGTTCATGTGCCCCCCCCCCCGCCTCCACCATACCAGGAAGTGCCATGTGGTGGAGGATGAGCAAAATGGCCGTCCAGGCCCTGAAGCTGTCTGAGGGAGTATGACCTGGCCCCCGGCTTTAAAAGGTTGAGAACTCCTAAACTAAATCTACCTCAGAAGCCAGTGCCACCTGCTGGAGCACACACGCACTGCAACCACAGTGTGATATCACAGAATAGCAATAATGGAAAATATTTTTATTCCATCATCGGGGTTTTTTAAATAGTAGTCGTGTTAGTCTGTGTTTCAGGCATATCAGAGAATAAACAAAACAAAAACAAAATGCTGTAGCACTTTAAAGACTAACTGTTATATTTTAATGAGCTTTAATATGCTCCACAAAAGCTCACATTAAAATACTGTATAAGTCTTTAAAGTGCTAGTGTTTTTGTTTAGTTTATTCTGATATGCTTGATCCCATTATGTAGCCAAATGTAATAAGAGAGCAAGTAAATACATGTGGTTTTTTTAAAAAGTGTCTTTTGCCCAATAACCAAGGAAGGTGAGCAAGAGAAATTCCCCACGAACCTGTCTGCACAAGATTGCCGGGTGCATTTTTCTTTGGAGTCTCACAGGAGCAGTTTGGTTTCTCAAGTTCTAGTTTGCAAAATTATCCCTCTGACCCTTACAAATGACCCTTACAAGTGTTAACTTACCCAGATAACTTATACAAACTGACAACATTCACAAATATTTACATACAAAGGAAAGCTCAGTGGCAGGTCAGACATAAGGAAATAAAAGGTCATTATTATTTTTTAATAACAGCCCATTTGACGGTTATTTGGGCTGTTATTTGCAGGTGACATCTGGATGAAAAGCAAGTTTTTCTCAACATTGGTTCACAGTTAAGAAACAAGTCAACAGTCCTTTTGTTAAAAAATAAAATAAAAAAGAAGTCCTGCACAATATCTTGCAATGATGAATACATCCTTAGTTAGGAATATTAGAATTTGGAGACTGGAGAAAAGGCCTGAACCTTCATGGTGATACATTCATTGTAATATAGAAAAGGCTCATCTGAAGCATTTCCAGAGTACAAATCAGCCTCTGTGGTCAGGAACAGCTAGCCCTTTATGCCAGCCATAGTGAACTAAATCCATGGCTGGCTGGGTGACGTGCTGTGTGTGCTATTTACCTCTGTGGAGCTGAAAGGCGGAACATTTCAACCATCTGACTTCCCAAATTGCATTCCTGTCTCACGATAGGTTTTCCTTCCCACTGAACTATTAGCCACTTAAATAATAGCACCCTGTCTGATCCCTAAGCTTTAACACTCCAGCAGAAAGCTACAGCCTGTATTACTTTACAAAGATGTTCCTTCAGTCCTATAAATATGGCAGCTTTCTTTCTCACCTTTGTCCATGTCTTCTGGAATCACAGCAGTCAAGTAAGAAATGCAGTTTGATGTCCTAGGTTGCTTGACCTTCTAATGTTTTTAATTCAGAAGATGGCTAGAAGGAAAACAAATGCAAGATGCACAGGGGGGCGGAGGTGACATTTGCATTGTGTACTGATTGGGGACCACCATCCAGTTGGAGTTTGTGATACAGTAGACACCTCTGATTATCACAACCCACAGAGCAACTCACAAAAATAGTACATTTTCTGCATATATGTTTACATTTGGGTGTTCACTGTGTCACTCGAGCGAAATGGATCTGCCATATCGTAATGTGCTTTGTTTGTCTTGTGCCTAGACTTGAACGGTCCAAACAGTGTCTCCAAGAGGTCAGTACAAGGTCTTTGCCTGCCTTTTCATTGACCACATTAGCATGAAGATGCCAAGGCTCACGGGAAAGAGATAGTGACTCTGACAGTCTATACATTGGACTTAGGAGCCGAATTTAATGGGATTTCCTTCAGTTCTGTTCGCATGCAGAGGTACTCCCCGATTACAGCCATGAGGGCCGTGCAGACTGTGTGTACCAGCCACCACGTCAAAGCAGTCGGAAAGTGGGCATTGTAAATCCAGCAGCCCAGCAGGTGGAAAAAGTGAACAGTGGCTGTGAAATCCAAGCACTGTTTTCCTCGTCGAATGAAATACAGCAAACCTATAGCACTGCAAAGAAAAAGGAAAAAAAACCACACTACTTTCCTGAAAGTACAGTATTCCGGGAAAAGAAAGCAACTTAGTAATAAAAGAAGAGTTATCCAAAGCTTATCCTCCACCAAAAGTCCACATTTGCCATTACCTAATTTTATGCCAGGACTTCTTAATTATGTTTCAATGCAGGCAGGTTTTTACACTTTTCATAAAGCAAAGGAAAAATAAACCTTGAAATCCTAAGACTAGAGCTCTGTGTTCCTTTCCTTCACACTTGCACTATTTTGGACTCTTAGGAAAATTAGTGGAGGGACATTTCTGGAGCCATGCTTGGCAATTTCACTTCTTCTTCTGGCTGCTCTGTAGTTAAAAATGTCTCTGTCGGGACAGTTACGAAGCGGAAAAGAAATGTAAATTGTTGCACTTGGAGACACTAAGTGTCAGCAGCAGAATACATGGCTAGTTGTTTAAAAGTGACAAGTGACAATTTATTTGACTGCTCTTCCTGATCACATATTTCAGGGATCTTCTATAGCCAAGAGCCTTTCCTCTTCTGTATCCATCATTCCTTTGGATACCTGCCTCATCCAACTATCTTTTGCCTAGGAATTCTACCTTCTCTTAGCCTTTGTTCCCTGAGCTCTTCTCTGCAATCTACTGCTCTGCAGAACATAAGCAATTCAACCAATTGCCACCAGAGACTTTGAAAGAGGAAAGTCGTTTGCTATCATAATACAGTAAAACCGTGGTTCCCGACTGCCCTGGCTTATGTTTGTCGTGGCTTACAACGGGAAATCCAGCAAAAATGGTGTCCTGTTTTATGATATTTTTTCACCTTACGCTTGGGAATTAAACCACCAGACATTTTAGACTTTGAAATGGCGGCCCTGTGCCATTTTCAACTCTAAAACAGCGCCCGCCCGCCCCAATTGCCAGAAGTCACGATTCGTCATTTCCCGTTTCAGTGGGAGGGTGTTTGGAGCATTTCCGTTCTGGTTTTTTTTTAAAAAAAATTTTCATCACTTTTTGGCTCCAGCAGAAGCACTACTTGCAACCTGGAAGTGCTGGAAATTCCCCCCCCCCCCAATCAGCTGTTGGTCAGGGAATTTTTCCGCATTTGCCAAGACTGGCCAATAGATGGCACTGACAGAAAAGTGACAAATATGCCTTGAAAAAAAAATCAGCTCCGAATAGAGCCCAGGCCCCGCGGGCAGCCCTGCTCAATGCCCAGGAAAGTGGTGCTGGCAGTAGATTTCTCAAGAGGTAGAAAAGATAAGGAGCTTAGTTTTGTCTTTCATTCCATTTTTCTGTTTTCTGCTCTCTTTTTATGGAAATTTTTTGATTATTTTTTTCTATTATTTTTTGGAGGTTCAGCCATTCTTTATTTTTCAATGCATTCCAATGGGAAAATGTCTTTTGGTTTACAAATTTTTTATGTTACAACGAAGGCTGTCAGAATGGACCTAGGTTATAAACCAGGGTTTTACTGTATTCTTAAGCTCAGTCCTTTTTCATGGAATCTTCTTCTGCCATATCTGAATCATGGCGATCATCCATGAAGACTGTCCTGCGGATATAATGCTGTGGCCTTTCATCTGCCTTCCACATCACATCATGACCCCCGCACCACTGATCCAGCTCTGCAGGTCACTTTCTAGTCCTGAGCCCTTTTGGCACACAAAGTCCTCCTCAGCCCCAGGCCAGTCTTGATGAAGCTGCTGCCCTCCATCAAGATGGATTCAAGTGAGATTTCATCCACTTGAGGACCATCACCATTCCCTGTGGACTTTGGCACCCAAGGCTGTTAGTCCTCAGGGTTGTCAGGCTGACACTTGGCGTTGAGTTGCTGGCAGTATGGCCTCCTCTATTACCATAGCAGGATAACCTGGCCAGACTGGAATACATTATCTAAATGTCTCTGTTTTTCACAAACATAAGTTTATCACTAGTATAACCTCTCATTTCATACCTGTAAACACTGTTTGTTCTTAGAACTGTCTGAGATGGACATCCAAATATTTACTTACCATGTGAGAGCATTCAGGATAAAAGCCATCATAGCAAGCCTCCCTGGCGAGGTGGAGAATCCCAAAACCTAAATGAGGTTGCAAAGATAAACAGTGGCTGGGTCAAACTGGACATTAGTTCAAGTTATATTTCAGACTTTCCTTTCCTAAAATTTCCATTTGCGGTACAGTTGAAATAACATTTTTTTAAACTTCAGAAAAGCCAATTCTTCTATGAAACAGATGTGTATTTACTGGTAAACTTAGGACTCAGACAGGTCTTGATCAAATAAACTCACAACATTTAAAAAAGGAAAGTTGCACTATGATTGAATTTTGTTTCTTATATCAAAGGAAGACCTGAACTCAATTTTCCACAGAACAGAACCTCCTAGGTTTCGTGTTTATGATGTCTTATCCTCTCTGAAAATCCATAGTATTACACACAATGGAGAAATAGACATTTTACTGGCCTTACTCCTGAAATGAACAATCTGAATTATAGACTAGTGGTTAAAATCCTGCACATATGACTTGAACCCAAGATTACTAACTTTCACATGAATCTCAAACATCAATTACATGGATTCAAGGAATTAATGCTTTCATGGTTCCATGACAGGGAACATTAACTGTGGCTTATCAAAACTGTAATACTATGGCAAAACATCACAAAACATCACTGTTTTGTTCCTTTCAGGAAGGGCAGAATCTTATTTTGCAAACTGAGAGCTTGTTCAATCCTTTATTTTGATCTGGTAATAATATTGTTGTGTCAGAAATTATTCTGGTTTGAAAGGATTTTTGCTGGAGGAGCTCTGCTCAGGGGACGCCTGAGCGAGGCTCCTTTCATGTCCCCAAAATCTTTTCCCACCAAAGTGGTCCCTATTTATCTACTTGCAATTTCTTGCTTTCAAATTGCTAGGTTGGCAGGAGCTGGGACAGAGACAGGCGCTCAACCCATCATGCAATACTTGGGTCTCAAACTGCCAACTTGCCAGCCTTCCAGCTAACAAGGCGAGTTTCTTAACCACTGAGCCACCACAGGTTAACACCTCTGAATCCTCCTGTGGGGTGAAGGGCCTATTGGTTTGGGGGAGGGGGGAGTGTCACTCATCAAGCCTTGTTTTACCATCCTGTTTTGTTTTCTTTTGTTTCTCAAATAAAGTTTTTCTATTCAAGCCAAATCTTGCCTCTGAGATGTTTACTGGGTCATTCTGAGTTGCTTTATCCAGAGGCTTTGGTGCTCAGTTGCCTAGGGCAGATGGAGAGTGGCAGCCACTTGGGTCAACAACTTCTTCCGTGAAACTGCCAAAATGAAACCACCTTTGGGTTTATTCATTCTGTAGTTCTTTTTGCCCGACATAGTGGTAAGAAATATTAGCCAGCACAAGGTTGACGTTGCCCTGGGTACAAACAATTGTGGTTCAAAAATACCACAATTTTCGAGGAAGCTCTTTCTGTGTACCCGGAGATGGCTATTGTAGAGGAAGGACAGGTGTATTTAGACCAGGGGTTCCCAACCTATGGCCTGCAGGCCACGCCTGGACATTGGCACCCAGGGGCGTAGCTACCGCCGTATCAGCCGTATCAATTATACGGGGCCCCCGGGCCACGGGGCCCCCCCAACGTGCGTAAGCAAAACAAATGCAGAGCGGGAGGGAGGCGACGGCCAGGGAGCCTTGGGAGAGGACCCCGGAAGTGGGCTGGGGGCGGGTGCCTTTCTGGGAGGCCTTGGGCTGCCCCCTCCCACCTGCCCAGGACAAAGAAGGGAGGGCAGGGCTCTCCTTTCTCCGCTGCTTCTTCTGTCGCCTCCACTCACGCGAGAGAGCGGGGGTGCGCGCGCGGCCCCCAACCCCCAATTCCTCCTGCCCGTTACCCGCAAAAGGGTGGCGCTGCTCTTCAGTGCCTGCCTGCCCGCCCTGGACAGGTTTTCTAATGGGAAGCAAAGAGATAACGCAAAGGGGAGGAAAGTTGGACCAAAGGTGGGAGGAGGGCCACGGGGCCCCCAACGTGCGTAAGCAAAACAAATGTTGTTGTTGTTCAGGCGCACAGTCGATTCCGACCCTCTGCGACCCCATGGACCACTGTCCTCCAGGCATTCCTGTCCTCCACCATCCCCCTCAACTCACTCAGCTCTGTGCCCATTATCTCCACAATACCATCTAGCCATCCCATCTTGGGCCGTCCCCTTCTTCTTTTGCCCTCTACCCTTCCAAGCATCAAGGCTTTCTCAAGTGAATCCTCTCTTCTCATTTGATGTCCAAAGTATTTTAGCTTCATCTTTATTATTTGACCTTCTAAGGAGCAGTCAGGCTTGATTTCTTCTAAGATTGACCCATTTGTTCTCCTCGTTGTCCAGTGTACTCTCAAAACTCTCCTCCAACACCACATCTCAAAGGCGTCTATTTTTCTGCGCTCCGCTTTCCTAATGGTCCAGCTCTCACAACCATACATTGCCACAGGGAATACCATTGCCCTGACTATGCGAATCTTTGTTTGCAATTTAATGTCTCTACTTTTCACTATGTTCCCCAGGTTTCTCATCGCTTGCCTCCTGAGAATCAGTCACCTTTTTATTTCATGGCTGCAATCCCCATCTGCAGTGAGCTTTGATCCTAGGAAAGTAAAATCTGTAACTGCCTCTACTTCTTCCCCATCTATTTTCCAGGGACTGATAGGGCCTGTTGCCATTATCTTGGTTTTCTTGATATTTAGTCTCAAGCCAGCTTTGTAAAGCGTGCATTCAAAAGTTGGCAACACCCTACATCGGTTATCGCAGGCTGCGGGATTTCCCCGTTTAAGTAATTTTATGCATTTTTTTTCTTTTGTGAGAAATCTTTACCCTTCCTAAGGGCCCCCAAACAAATTTTTATACGGGGCCCCGCCAAGGCACGCTACGCTTCTGTTGGCACCATTACATGTGGCCTACCGCCACCACCGCACCTGGAAGTGGAAGCGTTTACAACAGCTGTAAAACGCACCCGCACTTGCATAAACATGGTTACATCAGCCATAAATGCGCCTGCAGTTGTCGTAAATGTGGAAGTAGGTGCATTTACTTCTGCTTTGGGGGGGGCATGGTCAGGACTGTGGCATAAAAAAGCTGGGAACTTTTAGTTGAAATATAAATTTGAACTAATAAATAAATAAATAATAAACCCAATTCCGACCTTGCCACTTTGGCTTTCCTTTTGGCACTGCTTTGGAGCAGAGAAAGTGGGAGGGGTGAGGAGCTTTCCCTTGGCAAAGGGTGCCTGAAATCATACCACAGATCCTCCTTGCTACCCCTGGTGTCTCCTATCTTCCTATTTATTTATTGAACTTATTTTTTAATCAAAATACCTATTATCCCACCTTTCTCCTATTAAGGATGCAAAGGGCTTAAATCATTAAAAACAACAACATAAAAGCTAAAAACAATTATTGCAATATGATGAGCATTAAACAAATATACTAAAGCAAGGGTTCTCAACCTTTTCCAGCCATGGGCTGGACCATGACCACTCAGACAGCTGAGCGGGCTGGACTGATGGTTACCCCCGACGTAAACGCTGCCATAAAACGAATCCGTGGGTGTCATAAATGTGTTTACGGCAGCCATAAATGAGTTTACAACTGATTTTGCTGGCAGCTGGAGCAAGGTCAGGGGCTGGATTATTTGGTGCTGCGGGTCGGATCCAGCCCACAGGTTGAGAACCCCTGTACTAAAGACAGTGCATAGAAACAACACTAAAACACATTTAAAAACAACAAGGCACAAGAAATCTCACTTTAAGAACTCCCTCTTGGACAGCCAGTCAGCAAAGGAAAGCCTGCTTGAAGAGAAAGTTTTTTACCTGCCCGCAGAAAGAAAGCAAAGATGGAGCCAGCTTGGCCTTCCATAGGTGGGCATTCCAGAGTCTGAGAGCCATGACAGAGAAGGCCCTCTCCCAACTTCCCACCAAACCCAACTCTGAGGGTGGTGGGACGGAGAGAAAGGCCTCCAATGAAGAAAGAATACTGTATAAACATTACTTTCCTTCCTACAACTGATTGCCCTCCATTGAGAATGGAATATACACGTTACTTTCTTCCTACAACTGATCTACAACAAGGATGAAATAGTTCAGGCTTCCAAAATCCTGAGATGCACTAAATGGAGCTGGGTAAAAACAATGTCTCAAGTAATAGGGCTTATGCTCAGGCTCCCTACAGGAATTTTTAATCAATATTAGCAACAGTTGCAGAATTGCCCTTACTCAAAAATCCACTCCTGTTCTTTTCTGACTAATTCTCCCCCCCCCCCCCCAAAGCAACTTAATTGTTGTCTGGCCAGGTTATCCTGCTATGGTAACAGAGTAGACCATACTGCCAGTGACTCAATGCCCAGCGTCAGGCAGTGGTTAACTAACCTGACAACCCTGAGAACTAATGCTCTTGGCGAAGTCCACAGGGAAGGATGATGGTCCCCAAGTGGATTAAATCCCACTTGAATCCATCTTGATGGAGGGCAGTAGCTTCATCAATACTGGCCTGGGGCTGATGAGGACTTTGCATGCCAAAGGGGCTCAGGATCAGAAAGTGAATTGGGGAACTGGATCAGTGGTACAGGTGTCATTGTGCAATGCGGAAGGCAGATGAAAGATCATGGCATTATATTTATAGGACAGTCTTCATGGCTGATTGCCATGATGATCGCCAATATTTGGAATCGGATAAGGCACAAGGAGAAGAAGTAACTTAATGAAGGGAGACTTAGTTCCACTGTTTCTACTGTTGAAAACTGAAAGCCAGACGCTCATGCCAATCTACCACCACAAATCATCCAGAACATTTTTTAGTACATTTTGATCCACCTTCTGCCAAACTCCAAAGTACAGTAGTGCCTCACTTAAAGAGCATAATGTGTTCCACAGGATTGCTCTTAAAGCGAGTTTGCTCTTTAAGCGAAACAACACTGTAAATGACCAATTGTGTGTGTGTGGGGGGGGGATTTCTAACCCTGATTTATTTGTTAAGCGAGTTTTAGGTTGGTTTTATTTGTTAAGCGAAGCGAACATTCAGAGAAAATTCTGCTCTTTAAGCGAGTTGCTCTTTAAACGAGGCGCTCTTTATGCGAGGTTTGACTGTACACACTTGATTTCAGGCATGGAAAATAAGATACTTGTTTTTGTTGGTGAATTGTTTCCAGCATTTCTTTCTACCCAGAGCTATATAGAGAGCAGAAGATTCTAATTTCAGCCTATATTTTGAAAGTCAAGCACAAAAGATTGTTCCTGGACTCTGAAGGTAACTAATGGAAACAAACCTATCAGTCTGTAATGCTTCTTCTTAATATTTCCTATACCCCAACTTTAGATGTCAGGGTTGTTGTTGTTTTTTGTCTCTAACACTCACACATTTCTTACCTCATAACTAAAAATCTGGTCAAGGGAAGGGTTGCTTTGAACCAGGCCGTCCACCAGAGCCAACCAGAGCCCCAGTGAGCTGTAGTAAATTGCCTGCATGAGTACAATCTGGGAGATGATAAGAGCAGGATCCCAGACATAACTGCGGAACTGTGGAGCCATTCGTGACACAGGAGCCTGCTGGCTGGCAAGGCACAATCCAGGGAGATCTTAAAGCCTCAAATGGATATGGCAAGGCCTACTGTCTACATAGAGCCATTCCATCACCACCTGAAAGTGAACAGGAACATCTGTCATTCCAAGCACAAATTACAACAGGGACCTCCAACAAACCCGCCCTCCAAAACTCTAAGGCGGCACTGATATGCTTTGGCATTTACAACCAGGATTGCCTTTTTGTCTCGTGTCTCAAAGTAAGATCCCAAGGAAGAAAAACAAGAAACCTATTTAGAGACAGAAAAGGATTAGAAGTGAAGCATCCGAGGCTCAATAGTCTGTTGCACAGAAAGGACTGATTCTCTAAAGCTATGATGGCAAACCTTGGCACTGCAGCTGTTCTTAGACTTCAATTCCCCAAAGGACCAAGTCCCTGTGAATCCATTCATTTCACAGGGACTTGGGCTTCCAGGAACTGAAGTCCAAGAACAGCTGGAGTGCCAAGGTTTGCCATCACGACTCTAAAGGAAGTCACAGCCTTAAGTTTACAAGGGCTGAGCAGGCCTGTTCCATTTTCAATTGTTAAAACAAATTAATCAAGTTCAGGGCAAAGTGTAAATATTCTTGATCTTAAACAGGACAGTCTGGAGATCAGTCATACACAAAGTCACTATAAGTTGGAGGCAACCTGACAGCACATAGCAAGAACAGGGACTTCAGTCCTATTGACATTTAGCAAGATGTCACTAAATACAATTGGACTTTACTCTTAGCAGATGTATGTAGGGTTGTTGTGTCAACTTGTCAACTCCTCTCCACCTCTCCTCTTGCCCATCCTTCCTACTGCTTTGTGGGAATCTTCCCATACTACAAATGGGGTCTTTTTTTATACTTAAGAACCACATGAACCCTTGTATTGGAATTTCAGAATAGGTTTGCTCAGATTCCAACCTTACTTTGCTTTTTTTTTTTTTGCATAAGGCGGAAAGAAGAATAGCACTAAGTTTAAAAAAGGGTCAAAGTCAAACTTGCCAGGTCCAAAGTATGAGAGGGTGCCTATATTTTGTAGAGTTGTACAACACCATCACTATTATAATCATCCTGTGAATTCACATCTGGACAATCGCTACCCTCTGAGGCTGAACTGCTATTGAAAAACCTCATGATGCCAATTTTGACAGGAAACTGCAGTATAGAGGCCCAAGTGACAAAGACCTGAAACTGCGGAGTAAAATATTAGGAGGATTAGAAACATCTTATGGCTAGTTTTGCTAGAACAGTGATGATCAATCTTGGTACTCCAGGTGTTCTTGAACTTCAGTTCCCAGAAGCCCTGATCAGCAGGAGTGCTGACTTGGGCTTGTGGTAATTGAAGTCCAAGAACATCTGGAGTGCCAAGGTTTGTCATCACTGGACCAAAAGATAAACAACTGAGTTAATTTGTAAATGGTAAGCAAACTTCATTGAGTCAATGAACCTACTCTAGTTGGAGCACAATCCCTTGAAAGGGATATTATTAAATATTACTATTATTATTACTCAACTGTGCGACTGAACAACTATTCTATTTCATCAGCATCATGTGTTGTTTTGGGGCATTATTATTTTTTGTCATGACCTATAATTTTATCTGGTTGGGTTTATTGTTTACATTTAACTTTGTGCTGGTGTTGGAAATTCTTTAAATCTGTTTCTACACCGCTGAGAATGGGAGAATATGCCACATGGGTGGGACATAAATGTAATTAACAAATTAATGACCGACAGCAGCAATCGTAGGGGGACCAAGTTTTCCTGGAAAGAGTTTCCCAAATTTAAAAGGATGGAAGTAAAATACGTATACTGTATATGGGTTTCTACCATTGCTGCACTGGTGTTACTAGCAGAATCTATACCTGTCGGATATCTGCCTGTCATTAAGAACAGAAGAGCTTATACGTTATAAACAAAGAAAAGGGGTTTCTCCCCCCCACACACACACACACACTGGAAATACGAGGCGATCCTTCTGCCTGCCCCACAATTAAGGGAGAAACATACACAAAACCACACACCCAGCCCCCAAAACCCACAGCTCTACATCCCACCTGGCCACCTATTCCCATGCTCCACCTCCTTTCCCCTTCCAGTTTTCCCTCCCTTTTTGTACCTTCGTCCCCGACAAGCCCTCAGATCCCTGTTTTTCGACCGGTGGAAAATCCCTGGATCCAAACTCGCCCTCATTCCCAGCCAGGCCCGTCTTCGCAGCTGAGACTCCTTTCGGCCGGCCACAAAGTCCGCCGGCTCCGAGGTGCCTAGAGCGGCCCGAGGGCCCATCGCGCCGCCATGCAGCCAGACAAACTTCCGAATGCCTAGAAGGGTTCCGGGCCGAGATGCAGGAAATGACGTCAGCTCCCGAGCCAGGGCTTTTCCTTTGTCGTCAGAGAAACAATATGAGGGGTGTGTGTGTGGCAAATCTGACCGGAAATGGACTGACTCAACCAGTGACTCAAGCCAGTGACTCAAACGCCGTCTGCGGGGCGTGTTTGTGACAATGCCTCACGGAAGTCCTCGGCAGGGTTATTCTTCCACCTCAAGTGGAGGCAACTGGAGGGCTCCCGCCTTGATGTTGTGTTCTTATTATAAGCACTCAGTAAAATGCATACAAGAACCAATTCACAATTAATTACTATGCACACACTTCTGAATAAAATACTTCCATTAATTCATTGGCTACATAAACTGTATTCTTAGTAACTCAAGCCAGTGATGGGCAGCCAAAATTTTTAGTACCATACTGTGGTTGGAGACAACATCATGGGTAGAGCCAACACATCATGATGTCATGGGTGGAGCCAATGATGTGGGCTGAGCCATTGTAAAAAAACCCATAATAAGTACACATAAAAATACAAATTAAATAGACATAAAATACAGTACATCAAAATACACATAAAATACACATTAAAATAAATACACATTAAATAGACATAAAAACACACAAAAATACAAATTCAATACACATAAAACACATAAAAATACACATTAAAAATAAATACACATTAAATACACCCCCACACCCAAAGGTGAGTCACTTACCCTGGGGAGCAGGCTATAGGGAGCTTCAGGCTAGCAGCTTCTCTTCCTCCTCCCCGCTTGGGATGACAGCAAGGAGGCTGCGCCAAGTGCTGTAGGTGCGCATGTACATCAAGCTCTTGGTGCGCTTGCGCAGTGGGGGAACCGGTGAAAAGGTAAGCCCCCAAGGTGGTTCCCCCAAAAGCTGTTACCGGTTCTCTGAGACGCTGGAAAAAGTTACTACCGGTTCTGGCAAACTGGTGCAAGCCTGTTGCTACCCATCACTGACTCAAGCGCTCATTAGGCATGTCTTTGTGTCAGGCTCAGGCCTGAGAAAGCAAAAAGTATCTCCGTTTTGTTGCTGGGAAAGTTGCATATTAAAAGGACATAGATTGTTTATCTACTGAAGGTGCTATATAGGGACAATAATAAATCCATCTGAGGAGAATGAGTCCCTAGAACAGGGGTGCCTAATCTACCGCATGGGGCCTGACACCAATTCATCCAGCCCACAAAGCCCTTGTTGCTCCTGAAAGCGGAAGTAAAATGCGGTGAGGGCATTGTGGGCCTGATGAATTGGTGTCGGGGGCCGGATCTGGCCCCAGGACATAGTGACTGGCTCCCAGAACCTTGTGACCAGCTCAAAAGGTTTGGGCACCCCTGCCCTAGAGGACTGCTTTCTGTAACATTCTGTCAGTTTTAAGGTGCTCTGAATACTATTCTGAATTCTTTTAGAAATATAGTTCTCTATAAGGGGGGGGGGGAGCTGCGGTGGCTTAGTGGTTAAAATGCTGATTTTGGAAACTGGAAGGTCAGCAGTTTGAGACCCAAGTGCTGCATGACAGAGAGAGCTCCTATCTCTGTCCCAGCTCCTGCCAACCTAGCAGTTTGAAAACAAGAAATTTCAAGTAGATAAACAGGTATCACTTCAGTGGGAAAAATAACAGTGTTCCATGCACTCCTGTGTCTAGCGATGCCTACTATATGACAACAGAAATGTCTGCAGATGCATAGTGTTGGCTATTTGGCTCTAAACGGAGATGAGCACTGCCCCCTAGAGTTGGCTATTACTGGCTTTCGAACAAGAGAGACATTACTCAGTGATGGGATCAGCGATGGGATGTAACAGGTTCCCACCAGTTCTCCAGAACCGGTAGTAACTTTTCCCAGTGTCCCGGAGAACCGGTAGCAGCTTTTGGGGGGAACCATCTTCGGGACTTACCTTTTCACTGTTTCATTTAACTTGGTGGCATTTAATTAAGAGCAACGTGTAGTTTTCTCTTAGAAAGAGTAATACACCTCCTGATTTGGTACTTTAAAGACTAACTATGTGATTTTTATTGTTAGTCTTTAAGGTGCCACAAGGTTTGTTTTGTTTTGTTTACTCTTTGATAAGTTTGCACAGACTAGCATGACTACCACTTCAAAAATATCTATGGTTTCTATGTTTTCTGTTTCTTCACCCCACAGTCAGGACTTTAAATCTCACACCACCTTGTAGTCCTGACTGACCTTTTGCCTTAAAAGCAATCTCATGTCTTGCCTTCACTTTAATTTCCAGCACAAAGGAGGTGAGACTAGATGCGGAGACCACACCGCGCTTCACTTAGGGAGAACAATGCCTACTGGAATTTTCTGAATTAAAGATTCCTGGGGAGGGTGAGGATAGAATTTCACACAAAATGTTATTGTATATCTATGTGAAGATACGCAGAGATATTTGATGGGTGGACAGTAAAAAAATTTCGCTACCACACAGTGGGTAGAGCCTATGCCGTGGACAGAACCTATGCTGTGGACGGAACCTATGTCATGGGTGGAGCCTAAGTCATGGGTGGAGCCTATGTCATGGGCGATCTAGTCGTGCCTGTCATATGACCATGTATAAATCTGCAAACACAGGCAGCACTGCTCTTTGGCTGTTAATGTAGATGAGCACTGCACCCTAGAGTCAGATGTGACTGGCTTTTGAGCAAGTGAGAGCTTAAACCACTTGCAGGGACAAAACCTGATGGGGCAGGGCAGGGAGTTGGGCATGACCACCCAATTTCGCTACCCCCCTGTCCGAAGGCCACCCAATTTTGCCACCCCCCTCCCCAGAGGCCACCTAATTTTGCTAAACCCCCCTCCCAGGGGGGTGCGAACCTGTTGCTGCCCACCACTGTCTCTAATCCACCCCACTCCACCCACTGCAAACATAACAGGCAAAATGAGCCTATCTAAAGAGTTTCCTGTGTCTTTCATACATCACTGAACTGCAACGTGGGATGAAGTGGATCTTCTTGAGAGTCATTGAGCAATCAGAGTTGGGATATTGAGAAAAGAAGTTTAGTGCCCTGCTTACTGCCAGGTTGGTTTGGGAACTCTGTTGTAAAAGAGCAGAGTGGTACTGTAAAAGCACAGTCAGTGTTAGAATGGAAGTTTTTGGAGAGTTGGTGTTTGTTTTTGGTTATGCTTGCATGGTAAATATCCATTATTTATAACCTGAACTTGTTCCCTCAGAAAGAATGCTGGCCCACCTATGTAGACGGGGTTTAAAAATATATAAAAAGAAATACATGAAATCTTAGGGCTGGTTGGAAACCCAAGCAAGTGTTTGTGTTTCCCTGGATCTTTAGATGTGGAGACAAAGTTGGGGGCAGGTAAGTCTGGAAAACAAGAGTGTTAGATTGCAATTGCCTAACAAACGCTTCGTTGTACAGATTTTTCGTTATACGAAGTGTTCATTATGCGGGGTACCACTGTATTTGTTTATAAGCAATGGCAGAAAATCTACCTTTTTTCATTAGTAGAGCTGTTGCTTTTGGAGCTGTCACAGGAGGACCCACTCCCTGTTGCATCACAGAGGTCTCTGGTTTTGCAGTGTCTCAGGGACTGGGAAACAACTGTCCTGGCAAATATCCGTGATGGTGAATCTTGGCACTCCAGCTGTTCTTGAACTTCAATTCCCAGAAGCCCAAGTGTCTGTGAATCCACACGAATGGATTTACTGTGCGTACGCAGTAGTAAACCTATTTGTGTGGATTCACAGGGACTTGGGCTCCTGGGAATTGAAGTTCAAGACCAGCTGGAGTGCCAAAGTTCGCCATCGCTGGTCTGTGTTAACCCTGTCCCAAACAGAAGGGTACCGCTTTGGGGAAAGGCAGTTCTGGAAGACAGAAACTTCTCACAGTAAGGATAGGTAAGTGGACTTCCCTTAACCTGGTGCCTCATGGATGTGCCCTCCCCATCTATGATACCTAAATTAGGGAACATTTTGGCATCTTGAACTCAAGAGATCTGAGTCTGAATTCCTGCACATCTACAAAGATTACTAGGTAAGCTGAGCAAGTTAGGGCTAGAATCAGAACTGGGTGGATCAATTAAACTGGGTCACTTACAGTCACATAGAGGTGCAGTACATCATTCAATGTGCTTCTTGAATCATGTGGATACAAGGATTGGGTGGTTTGGGGTCAGGAAACCACACTGCACTTCAAGTGAAACAATAAACTTTGCTTCTTTTCTACTTCTCAATAGAGGAGGAAGCTTTCAATTTACAATATCATTAAGTGGATTAATTTGTCTTCTTAAGCCATGTGAAGTTGCCATGAAAAAGAGGAAAGCAGCCTGTCCCCAGAGCAGACCAAACAGCAGGAGAAATCGCCTTTTCGTTGCACCCTTAGTTAATTTCTCCCAGCCCAACCTACCTCACAAGATTGTTGTGGGGATAAATGTGGAAAGTCATAACTGCAAAGTATGGTGGACAACAAGTCCCAACTGGCCATGAAAGCTAGGAAGTCATCAAAAAGAAACTTCACCAAGCTCTGTATATATAGTACTCAGTTGCTTAGACAAAGTGGAAGCTATACATGTGAATAATAATACTTTACAAGTGATACATGAAATAAAGAAGTTACATTTTTGTTTTGGCATTAATAAAGGTTTCCCTGCACACCTACACATGGACACAGGAGCCCTGAAACAGTTTGCAGAAACATTACATATCCCAGGATCCACAAACCTCACAGCAGCATGTTCAGTGAACCAGGGGAGGTTAAGCTAGGGTAGTTCTGGAAGAAATACAGTAAAACCTCGCATAAAGAGCGCCTCGCTTAGACAGTAACTCGCTTAAAGAGCAGACTTTTCTCTGAATGGTCACCTCACTTAACAACTAAAACCATCCAAAAACTGGCTTAACAACTAAATCGGAGTTCACAATCCACCTCGCCCCGCCAGAAGTCACAATTGTTCACTTACAATGGTGTTTCGCTTAAAGAGCAAACTCGCTTAAAGAGCAATCCTGTGGAACACATATGCTCTTTAAGCGAGGTACCACTGTATTATGTGTAGCTGTGACTGAAGAAGCATTGGGTTTTCTTATAAATTGTTAATAAAGAAAGGAACATTTCCACTCTGTGTATATAATGTAAGACCTTTGGATTTCTTTTGCCTTAAAAGAGGGTGATTGAGATGTGAGATACACTCTTCTTGCTGGTGATAGCCTTGCTAAACACTCAAGAATGTTTGTGGCCATTGTCTAAGGTCAAGATAATGATGGACTCATCAGAGCTCAGAGTTAATCCTTCCCCTTGAAAGAAGATTTCTTTGTCAACATCCAGATGCCTCAAGGGTTATCTGTTTACCTGAAGTCTTTGCAAAGCTAAAGGAGCCTGGCTTCCTGGATGACATCATGAATCCTGCAGAGAGGACCCTATATGGACTGATTTTTGCCTACTTCCTCTTGAGGTGGCTGCATCCAGTTCCTCTCCCCTAATGGTGGCCTCCATGTCTGCCACATGGAGTTTGCCACTCCTCTTCTCCCATGTGACCAGGTCTGCCTACTCTCCTTCCATGTGGACACTCCTAGACCAATCGAGAATGTGGGCAGACCTATTCACCTTTTCATGTGATCAAGAATGTGTGCAGGCCACACTCTGGGCCAATGAAAGGCAAGCTCACGCTGCCTTTTGATTCCCTTTGTATATGTCTGTATTAAAATACAGTAGAACCCCGCTTAATGAAAAATCTCCGTTTCACGGAGCTCTTCACTATGCCTTTTTTTCCATTATGCAGTTCCCTATGGGAGATACCCCACATAATGGGGGAAAAGTTCATTAACCAGGGTTCCCATTAAGCAGGTATACACTGGTTATTAAAAACACATAACTATTTTTTTTGTTATGCGGGGTATCACCATTGGATAATGAATGCTATGTTGTGCTAATTTTTCGCTATACTATGCGTTTGTTATGCGAGGTACCACTATACCTAGGTTTTTCTGTGCTCTGAGCTGAATCACCATTTTCTGATTCAGCCCTGTGACTACAGATTCCATGGCATAGAATTCTTTTGGCCATGTGCTATGGAATGTTTTATCTTGATTCACAGTTCTTTGTCTTTCTTTATTCCATGTCTTGTAATACTCTTTGTAATTGTTTGTTTGTCTTGTTTTTACTGGCCTTAACTCCATCTTGGCCAGAGAGAGATCTGAACTATAATAAATAAAGCTAGTTACTTAAATGTTTTCCTCTAATGTATTTTGTATTTTATTAACATGTGCTCCAGGGTCATGGCACCTTTCCAACGTGGTGTTTTCTACCTTGGTTCACAGGCATTGCACCCCAACACTATGTGTGTTCCAAACTTAGATTTTCAGGTATTACAGGTAATGGGTGCTCCTAGCCAGGTGAGCCCCAGAAATTCAGGTAACATACATAAGGGACATCTCAGGTGGCCAGGAACCTTTTCTTCATCAGCAAGCTTGCAATGCAATACTTTTGGATAGGAAAATTGGGCATCTGAACAACATTACCCAAGGGACAGATGTTTTCTGCCATTGTGTGCCTGCTTCTCATACTTTTGGGAGGCTCCTGTGTCCTCCAAATATTCTTTGTTGAATTTCAAGGGAAATCACAGTTGCTGAAGAAATCAAAAGAACTGTCTTCTACAGGGGAACCTCCTGGCACCATTAATTTTTTACTATTTATTTTACACACATGATAAACTTACATTCCTACACTCCAGGAACTTCATCTTACCTAGACAGTCAAAGGGGAAATATTTAAGTCAATTAAGTATCAACTAAGGTCTGCCTTAGAAGATCTTTCCTGCTATTATAAAAAAAAAACACCAGCTGAAACCAGACTCTTTAAAAATATAGCTCTGTGCCATCTTAAACAACAGAGAAGCAGAGAAAAAGTTCTCAGTTAAGAGAAAAAGCAAGATTTTGAAACATTGTTCTACCTCAAAGTATTTGAATATCATTTTGGATTAAACCCTAGCCAACAAAAAACATTGTTTAAACACCAAATAGTTGCCACCAGAAATAATATGCTTAAGAAACTTGCTGATTCAGACGTGTGCACACCCTCAAACAATAAGAGTTACACATTCTGTCCCTGTGCTATTTTTCTGCATAATATTGGTGGATGTAGCTCTTAATGAATCACACCAGATACTGGCTGCCTGAAATTACTCCCACTGAAAAGGTCTATTATTTGGCTGGCATTGCCCCTCTGGAAGTACTGTACATCAAGAAGTGCTAGCAAACAATAAACAAAATAATACAGCACCAAACTTATCTACTTCGTGGACACCAACCTCCTGGACAACAGCTAACGTCAAGGAAAAGTTTTCTGCATACTCCCAACCTTTAATTCAGGAGTTCTCAACCTTTTAAAGCCAGGGGCCGGGTCATGCTACCTCAGACAGCTTCGGTGGCTGGATGATCATTTTGCTCTTCCTCCACCACATGGTACTTCCTGGTGTGATGGAGGTGGTGGCGGTGGCCCAGTGATGGGATGTAACAGGTTCACACCAGTTCGCCAAAACCGGTAGTAACTTTCCCCAGTGTCCCAGACTCCCAGGGAACCGGTAGCAGCTTTTGGGAGGAACCACCTTCGGGGCTTACTTTTTCACTGGTTCCCCCACTGCGCATGCATACCAAGCACTTGGTGTGCATGCATGCCTACAGTGCTTGGCACATATGCACAGCCTCCTTGCTGTCCTCCCAAGCAGGGAGGAGGAAGAGAAGCTGCTAGCCTGAAGCTCCCTATAGCTTTCTCCCCAGGGTAAGTGACTCACCTTTGGATGTGGTATGTCTGTGTATATTTTAATGTGCATTTAATACCTTTACCTATATTGACGTACTACCACAGTTCCTAAAAAGGCCTGGAGGCCGGCAGGCCTGGCTTGGGGTTTTTAAGCAAAGCGGGTGGGTGGATGTATTTTAATGTATTTCTTATTTTATTTTTTATTTAATTTATTTACAGGTTTATGTTGTGAGTGGGTGGGTGGGTGGAGGTGTATGTGTGTTTATTTTTATTTCATTTTATTATTATTATTTCTTTGGCCCCGCCCACAACATCATGACTTTGGCTCTGCCCACGATGTCATGACATTAGCTCCACCCACAATGTGATGACATCACGGTGGGGTAGTAAAATTTTTGACATCCCACCACTGCGGTGGCCCATGAAATGGTGCCATGGGCCTCAGGTTGAGCATCCCTGCTCTAAATTTTAAATCAGAAGAGGGTAGGCTAAATGGAGATCAAAAACAACATTCCTTCCTAAATGGATGAATGCTGAAGAATGTCTTCCAGCAAGTCAAGATTCTGGTAGTTAGACCATCTGAAATAGACGTCGAAGCAGTGTAGGAAGATTAAAAAAATGATTAAGTAAATTGGGGCTACTTGTATACAAAACAAATTTTCTGTGATGAGGAATTAATGCCCCATCACATATACAAAAGATCTAATAAATGGCTGAGACAAGCGAAGAAGCCCACTTCTGGAGAAAAATACTCTAATCATTTTAACATTTTTTTTAATTTTACCTATATTTCATGTACATCCATTTTTTTTTAAAAAAAGTGCAATACTGTGATTCAAAGAAACGTAGCCAAGGAGGAAAAATTGACCAAATGCTGCTTATGCAGTCAGACCTATCTCATTGTGTTTTTTCCACTGCCTCACTTCCTTCTTTATATGAAACCAGTTTATCCATTTTTGATCCTGATCTATGTACTAAATCAGGGGTGCCCAAACTACGGCCCATGCTGTCAAACCATCCAGCCTCCACCACTCCTGGAAGTGGAAGTAAAACATGCATGTGCATGATGCTGCCGTAAATGACCTGCGGCTGTCATAAATGCATTTACAACAGCCATGGGTATTTATGGCAGAGTTATGTGCATGCACGGGCGCGTTATGCACATGCACATTTTCCTTCTGCTAGCTTCCAGTGGGAGGAACCATGTGACCAGCCCCCAGCCTGAAAAGTTTGGGCACCCCTGTACTAAATTATTTTGATGTCATAATTAATAATAGTGTCTAATTTATGCTGGTCCTTCCCAAAGTTTTCTAGGTAGAACAATTTTAATTTTAATTTCTAAATTGGTTTTAAATTGTTGTCTTGCTGATTGTGTTGGGAATCACACTGGGTCCCTTCAGGGAGGAGGGCGATAAACAAATTTAAATAAATAAAATAATAAATAAATAAATAAAAATACTCAGAAGTGGTTTACCATTTCCTTCTTCTGGGGTGACCTGGGACTGTCGAACTTACCCATGAGTGGACAGGCTGGCTTTTCTTCCTGGAAGCACAATGGTGAATTAAAGTCCCAACTTCTAGCTCCACAGCCTGCTATTGAGTCACTGAGCTATTTAACCAGCTTGAGTTCATACCTCTTTGTAATCGCTAGGTGGCAAATTTCTGTTTATTTATTTGTGGCCTGCAGATAGTACAGAGAAATACCTTGTCAAGACTTTTTTCCATCATTAATTTTTAAGCACAGAGGAAATGTAAGTATGTTTCATTGCACACATCTGGTGAGTCTTTGAGATGATGCTTCTAAGGGAACATCACAATTTCTAAATATGTGCAGATTTGTGTTTTTGGACTACAACTTCCAGACCTCTCCAGGAAGCCTTGGACAGTATGTTGAAAAGTTATTTCATCATTTACCATGTTTATTATAGCACACCTTCAGAGTAGGTTCTTTCTTACCTTCAAGCCCCAAGAAAGAGCTGGTTCAAATATTCAACAGTAAAACAGTCAAAGCATGATCCATATTACAGTATTTGTTTATTCAGGTATCTGACTGGAGAAACTTGAGACTGAAGAAAATCACATCACATGTTATCCTGCTGCATGAAACTACCAGTTCAAGATTTTCAGCAGTTACTTTTCACACTACCAGGAAGAAACATTTTTATCTGCAAGTCAAAAAACCAGTTCTAGCAGTTTTTATCTTCACTTAGAAGCAGTTTTTCAGTGAAATTAATAGGTCTTAATTGCTCCTTCTAGACCAAACCACTCCAAAATACTTTGCATTACTATAGAGATACGGCACACAGACATATTGTTGCTGGGGAAATCCACTCCCATTCTTCTTCCTCACCAAGTTGCACTGCAGTGGCAGTTGATGTAATCACCTGTACTCATCAAAGGGCTTCAACCCTGGAAACCTTGAATGTATTGCATCATGGATAGGATATCAGGGCGGAGGGGAAGGAGCTGGGAGTGCATGTGTGGAAAAGGCAAAGCTGGAGCCAGTGCTGCTTACTCACAATTAAAACAGTAGGCTTCAGAACAGGAAATGAGTCTATACAGGAGAAAAGTCAAGTGAGACTGGGGTGAGGGTTTTGTATATTCTCATATGGCTCAAAGACATACAATATCCTTTACATGGCCTTGGAGGGAATGGGCTAGGTCAGGGGTTAGCAACTTTTTAAAGTCGGGACCCGGGTCATGCTCCCTCAGACAGTTGAGGGGGCTGGACTGGTGATACACCCACCCACCCCATAAACACTGCCATGAACGTGTCCATGGCTGTCGCAAACACATTTACAGCAGCCTCAAATGCATCTTCAGCTGCTGTAAACATGTCCACAGATGCTTCTGGTGGTGGCGGCAGCAGTGGTTGGAGTGAGGATGGGGCCCTGATGATTTGGCACCATGGGCCAGATTTGGCTCATGGGCCATAGATTGCTAACCCCTGGGGCTAGGTGGAAGGAACCACTGAGGTATCAATGAGATTGATGTTTCCATCCAGCTCAATTATAATACATCTGAGATTCTTGGTCTACACATCAATATTGTACAGACTGCTGTAGGCCTTCTGGATCTACATTAACATTACTTTGGATACCTTGGAGTCGTTATTCAGCAGGGAGTCCACATGCAGGTAGACATCTCTATGATGACATTCCGCACATGCAAATGAACCTGAGAAATCAAGACCATTTGCATGCGGTTTTTTAACCATTAGGATATCCTATCACCATCTGGCTAGGTGGACCATGATGTGTGCTCTCCACTTTCACCTTGCCCAAGCGATCTGACAGAGGATGCTTTGGTGAGTTTTAGTCCCAGCCTAAAATCATTGACAAGAGAAGAGACAGACTGCTCAAATTATCTGTGTATAAAGTTCCTAGTGATATAGGTCCAGTTCTAACCTTGTTGCTCTGTGCCCCATTTCATTGCCCTCCTACAAGTAGAGGAGACAAATCCAATCATTGTGCAAATTATCTGGGATCCTCATTTTTCAGAGTCCAGACTCATGTGGAATGCCTAAATGAGTAATGGAGCTCTAATCTCTTCAGATTTATCACCCTCTCTGTATGGGATGGTGACAGGCCTAGCATATTTGTTCACATGAGCTTCATAAACAGATTTAAACAACAACTGATTATGGCTTCTGTATTGTATGTGTAGATTCTGTATTTCACTGGAGCCTTGAGGTCCTTGAACTTTGATATAGGTTGATAATGATGACAGATTACAACTCTCACAAATGCCAAACAAGCATTGGCAGTGAAGTGCAAAACAGAGTTTCAGAAAGACAGGTACTGTATAAGACTGCAAAAGAAGGTACAATGGAACCTTGGTTAACAAACGGCTTGGTTATTATTTATTTATTTATTTATTAGTTCAAATTTATATTGCCGCCCACTCACCGTGACGACTCAGGGCGGCTTACAAAAAATACATTACATTACAATATACTATGTTGGTGTGGGCTCAGGGGGATGGGTGGCAAAGTCCTCAACCTGCCCTGCCTTCTTCTTATGGTTAACATAAAAATCATATAACGAAAGGAAATCCATAGAAAATAGTGGCTCGATTTAAGAAATTTTTCAGAATGGATTAATGGGTTTTCAATGCATTCCTATGGGAAACCACGTTTTGATTAACATACAGTATGGACCATAAAGAAAGCTGAGCGCAGAAGAATAGATGCCTTTGAAATGTGGTGTTGGAGGAGAGTTTTGAGAGTCTCCTGGACAGCGAGGAGAACAAATAGGTCAATCTTAGAAGAAATCAAACCTGACTGCTCCTTAGAAGGTCAAATAGTAAAGATGAAGCTAAAGTACTTTGGACATCAGATGAGAAGAGAGGATTCGCTTGAGAAAGCCTTGATGCTGGAAAGGGTGGAGGGCAAAAGAAGAAGGGGGCGGCCAAAAATGAGATGGCTAGATGGTATTGTAGACACAATGGGCACAGAGCTGAGTGAGTTGAGGAGGATGGTGGAGGACAGAAGTGCCTGGCGGACAGTGGTCCATGGGGTCGCAAAGGGTCGGAATCAACTGTGCAACTGAACAACAACAAATTTTGGTTCTCAGTGCATTTCTATGGGAAATTGATTTTCACTTTAAGAAACGTCCCAGGGAACACATTAATTATATAAACCAAGATTTTTACAGTACATAAAGAGCACCTCACTTAAGAGACTAATTCTATTAAAGAGCAGAATTTTCTCTGAATGGTCACCTCGCTTAACAACTAAAACCAACCAAAAACTTGCTTAACAACTAAATCAGGGTTCGCAATCCCCCCCCCCACCAGAAGTCACAATTGGTCACTTACAATGGTGTTAAGCTTAAAGAGCAAACTCGCTCAAAGAGCAATCCTGTGGAACGCATTTTGCTCTTTAAGCGAGGTACCACTGTACTTTGAAATACATACTCCATCCAGAAACTTGTTGGCCTTTAAGTAGAAGTTACACATAATTCTCTTGAAGACAGATCTATTCCTGTTTCTGCCATGTGTTTTTTGAGCTCACTGGTTCACAGAAGAGCCAGAGCTTGAGTGTTCCCCCTTGTATTTTTTAAACAGTCTTGACTTAGTCATCCATAGCACCGTGATGCAATTGCGCAAGACAATGTTGGCTGTAGGTTTGGAATGTGAACTACCTAAGACAGAGCAGGATGTCAAAAGTAGTGTTACTGTTGTAACACTCTGACTTAGTTGAATTCTGCCCTTTCATATGGGAAATTATACTGTATATGTATTCTCAGTGTTTAGACTCCACTTTAAAAAAATCTAGAAATAGAAATAGAAAAAATAAAAATAAAGAAGTAACTATAACATTTACATTCTAGACAATGGGGAGGAAAGGGAACTATTTTTACATGGTTCAGTACCTAACCACCCACCACTAGAAGATAAAATCAAACATAAATGTGAATTTTGTTTTGCTTTGCAAATGACATTTGGCTAAGATTTTTATTGTTGCTGCTTTCTGTCTCATTCATACTAGCATAGATCCTCATTAAACCTTACAACAACCAGTGTTATTTATTAACTCTCTAGGCTGAGGTCCTTGTGGTTGGAAGGGAATGGTAGCTATATAAATAGTTTCCACTGTTGAAATAAATGTTCTATAAATGTTACATGCTCAAGCATTTCTTCTCCTGTCCCTTTAGATATCTGCATAGACTAGTATATTAGCAATAATCCAAAGCAGTTACCCAGAACCTGTCACATTTGTCTACAGCAGGGATGCCCAAACTTTTTAGGCTGCAGGCCTGACTATGACCCCTGGACATAGTCCCCTGATCGGGCTGGTTACGTAGTTTCTCTCACCAGGAGAGGAAGTAAAGTGTGCCCGTGCCCGTGCCCATGCCCATAACGCATTTACGGCAGCATTCTGCGCACACGTGGGTGCGTTTTACTTTTGTTCCCGGGAGCAGCGAGGGCAGCATGGGCCGGATGAATTGGCATTGTGGACTGGATCTGGCCTGCAGACCATAGTTTGGGCACCTCTGATCTACAGTGTCTACACTAAACCATGGGAATTATAGTCTAATTAATACATCTGAATTGCTCTGGCCTGGATACTTCCTGATCAGATTCAAGAGCACTTCTTATCTGTGATTCAGTTGTCCTTAAAGGAGAAGTACTGTATGGTGAAACATTTCTTGGCATTTCCCACTGTATGCAAATAGAACAGTTTCTTTACTCATCAGAGGCTCTGGAAATTTTCTTCAGGGACAAGCCTTTACTACGGCTCCAGTACCTATATACAGTTTACATGTTCATAACCTGCAGCTCAAAATTGCTACCTGGGCTCTAGTTTTGAATCAACAGATGAAACTGTGCAGCCAGTTATGATATCCTCCCATTGAATGTCACTATTCTCCTTTCCCCCTTTCATTTGTTTCTCATCACATCTTTCAGACAATAAGCATTGAGGAGATGTACTTTTCTCTTAAAGATATGAAAACTTTAGTGGCATGGTAACAGTAATAGCAGTGCTTGTTTCTTGTGACTGGGATCCACAAGAGCTTGTGTTTGCCAAGTAATTTTTTTTAGTGAATTTCCTGTAATTATGTGACAGGCCATATCCCAAACTGCTTTTAAATTTTCCTTCCATTTCAAAAGCAGTTTGCTATGGATTATAGGGAGGAATAGTTTATGGAAAATACATCAGAAGTCCCCTGGTACTTCGATGGTATGCTGTAAGAAATGGTTCATGCAAATTGCTTTCCAGATTCCTTAGGTTCCCTAGCCTCCCATTTGAAATATTTTTCCACTTATCAGATCATCAAAGACAAATTCCATTTTATACCCAACAGAAACATTAGGAGACAGGGAATTTACTACCTTTGTTCAACATTTCTAGAAGCATATATCTAATGTATTAGATCTACCACCCTTAATTAATCTAATTGTGTATGAATTTGGAAACTGAGTGGGGTAATATTTTGAAAGCTGGTTGGATAGCTGAAGCCTTGTCTAGATGTTGTATTTGAGTTGGGTTCCCCATAAGTATAATAAATCAGCTTAAAGATCAGGAACAATAAGATGTATAGTTAAATACACGTTATTTCTGCCAGCAAGTGGTTTATTTTAAACAGCGTGGCAGAAATTATTTATTATTGAATTGATTCAGATCATGCATATGCAATCACTTCTGTTGGAGTAAATTGTTTCTTTGCAAGTTTTTGTTGCTATGGTAATAGTACCCAAACTACAGATACCCTGTAGTGCAAACTTTTATATTTTAAAAACATTTTTTGGTGTAGTGCTATTGCGTCATGCCAGATTCCAACCCTCTGTTTAATACAGGAATCCAAACCAAAGCAGATCTGACAGATAGCTGCCCATTTTTTTCTTGAATGCCTCTAGCGTTGGAGTGCTCACCGCCTCCCAAGGGAATTGGTTCCATTGTCATACTGTTCTAACAGTTAGGATGGTTCCCCCCCCCCCTGCTATTCAGCTTATATCTAGCTTTCTGTAACCTGAGCCCATTATTATGTGTTCTGCGCTCTAAGGTGACCAAGAACAGAGCCTGTCCCTCCTCATTATGTCTATCTTTAATGTATTCAAAAAGTGTTATCATAGCCACCCTCTGTTTCCTTTTCCCAAGGCTAAATATGGTCAGTTCTTTCAGTGTTTTCTCACTGGGCTTGATTTTCATTTTTTTTTTGTTGACTTCTTCCAAACTTGTTCTAGGATTGTTGTTGTTTTCATCATTTTTAAAGTATAATGACCAGAACAGGACACAGTACTCTAGATCAGGGGTGTGCAAATTTTTTGGGCTGTAGGCTGGCCACGTGGCTCAGGGAGCCAGTCACTGTGGCCTGGAGGCCAGATCCACCCCCGATGCCAATTCTTCAGGCCCTCAAAGCCCTCATTGCTCCTGGAAGCGGAAGTAAAACATGCCCATATGGGTGCATTTTACTTCCTCTTCCAGGAGCGATGAGAGTTTTGCGGGCTGGATGAATTGGCGTTGGGGACCGGATCCGTGCCCCGGGCCATGGTTTGGGCACCCCTGCTCTAGATGAGCCCTGACTACTGCAGAATAGAGGAGAACTAGTACTTCATGCGTTTTGAAGACTATACTTCTGTTCTTCTTCCATGTCTAGACCAGATGTGAAACTGTCAAAATGAAGGTACCTTTTGGTGGGTTCATTCTGCAGTTTTCTTCGCCTGACTAGTGTGAGAAAGATTAGCCAGCAGCACAAGGTTGCCATTAACAGGGTATGCCTGATTGTGGTTCAAAAATACCACAATCTTTGGCTCTTTTAATGCAGCCTAAATAGTATTTGCCTTTTTTGTAGCCACATTGCACTGTTGAGTCATAATCAGCTTATGCTCTACAACAATTCCAAGATTCTTCTCACAAGTGTGGAATTACGGAGCCAAGTATCCTCTATCTTGTAACTGTGCAGATGAAAAGGAAGCAGAGACATGGGCTCTAGCCAGCAATCAGAGAACTAGACTGGCTTGCATTCCAAGGGTTGTCTGCAGCTCCTATTCCTTGGGAGGGAAAGCAAGTAGCCAGTGCAGTGAGTTATATTTCCTACTTCCACTCGTTGTTCAGGCCATGTCAAGGAAATTTCCAGGCAGGGGGTAAGAAAGGAGGACTGGCTGGCAGGGGGCTTGGGTGCTACTGCCACCTCTTGCCCTTTCATATATTTTTAAAATCTCTTTTCAGGTTAGCACTATTGCACTATGCCAGGATACAGTTAGAAAACAAAATCTTCCACTTCAGTTAGAAACTGAATTTCCTGAAATGAAGCAGAAACAAATGGCCAGCTGGTGGGTGGCTTGGCTGTGGTTTCTCCTCCCGTCCCCTTCAGTGACTTGTTTTGCCAGCAGAATTGATATTTTTGTTGGCTGGGTCAAGGAAATAACCATACATGGCCTGGTTTCATTGTCCCCTGGCCAGGAAAGGAGGGCTGAGTTGGCCAAGGAAACAGACACTCTAGCCCAGGGGGTCCAAACCAAAAATCCATGGGCTGGATCTGGCCCCTGGTGCCATTCCATGTGGCCTCCCACCCCTCCAAGGGCATTTGAGAAACAAAATGGCAACCCTTTTCAAGCTGTTAGCACAAAATGGCCACCCCATTGTACAGGTAGGGCAAAATGACCATTCACCCCTCAAAGCTGACTGAGAGATTGCGACCCGGGCAACGGCTTGAAAAGGTTGGGAACCCCTGCTCTAGCCTCTGTCATGGAGAACTGCTACACCCCTAAAAGCCCAGGTGAGTTGGGGCAAGAGGTGGTAGATGGTTGGATGCCAGAGGAGAAGATGGAGCCTTTTGTCTTTGGGGTTCTTGTGATGGCACTCAGAAGAATCTGGAGTAGAGAATGAAGACCAAAAAGAAGATGAAAGTTTGGTAGCCAAAATTAAAGAGGAAGAATAAAATAAAGGAAAAGACATGTGAGTGTAAAAGAAGACATGAGAAAGGGAGGGAGCAAGAGAAAGGGAGCAGGAGCTGATCAGGAAGGGCTGTAGTCTCCTGCTACATAGGTTTCAATCAAATTACAAGTTTGTCCTTTTAGGATAGCTACACCAACACAAAAACCACGTGTCACGAGTTTGAAATAAATTGATTTCAGAAAGCCCAAGTCAACTCTTGAATTATTTCAACAGTATAGAGCACGGGTCCTCAAACATGGCTCTCCAGGTGTGCTTGAACTTCAATTACCAGAAGCCCAAATCAGCACACCTGCTGATCAGGGCTTCTGGCAATTGAAGTCCAAGAACACCTGGAGAGCCAAGTCTGAGGACCCCTGGTATAGATAATCCAGAACCTGGGAGTTCGAATCCACACTGCATCCCAGAAGAGCCAGCCTGCAAGGCCTTGAATAAGCTGCATAGTCCCAGAAAAACAGAATGACAAACCACTTCTGAATATTCTGTACTTAGATAACCCTGGAAAGGGTCACCATGACTCAGAATTGACTTGACAGCACATAAATATTAGTAGTATTTTGATAACTGACTACCAGGGAATACCAGGGATTTCTAAACCATGGTAGGAAAGAATCCTGCCTGAAGCCCTGGAGAGCTGCTGCAATATTGTACTAGACTAGGTAGAATAATTGTTTGACTCATACACATCTTCTTATGTTCTTTGGACCACAACATTGGGGGGGGGGGGGAGAAAAGGACAAGAATATTATGGCACCTTTAAAACCAGCAAATTTGTTTCAGTATGAACTTTCATCAATCAAGATCTGTTTCCTCAGAGCACATCTGGAAGTGAATTTTTAGCCATGAAAATTCACACTGCAACAAATCTGTTAGTAATTAAGTTTCTCCCATTCATCCTTTTAATTCTTTTCTATTTTTTGTTTTTACTAATATGCTGAAAGAAATGCCTACTTCTTTAGAAACTATTACTTAAAATGAACGCAGCCCACAATTAGCCCATTTTTAAAAAATTGTCCTAGTTTCCTATGTAGCAAACATATTGAGCATCCAAAACTAGCATCCTGTTTTGATGTGCTTATAAAAGCCAGGATTACAAACCAGTCATAAGGCATTGTTAGTTTATGAAATCTGGCTTCTTTCAGAGTCCTGCCCACGACACTAGTTCAAAAAGGTTTTGGAAAATCTGTTCCTAGTTAGTTTTACCTCCCTTTCTCTAAAAGGAAGAGTGAAGCAAGTGAAAATGGGTTGTATGCCTATAGAGCAGGGGTTCTCAACCTACAGCATGCGGGCCGTGCCGTGCCGTGCCGTGCCAGGCCCATGATACCATTTCATGTGGCCCTCGCTGCCACTGCCGCCACCACCGAAAGTGGAAGCAGATGCATTTATGACAGCTGTAAATGCGCTCACAGCTGTAGTAAACATGTTTATGACAGCCATGGATGTGTTTTATGGCATCATTTATGGTAGGGGGAACAACCAGTCTGGCCTGGGGGCATGGTATGGCCCACAGCTTTAAAAAGTTGAGAACCCCTGATATAGAACTTCATCACAATAAGCCAAGATAAAGTCAGGACAGCTATCTTACATTTATGTGTGACTACAGGTATTCACTTTCACGTTCCCTGGATCAAGCATGAAAAACCTCACAAAGAGGTGGCAGTGTTCTGCAAGCTCTCATGGAAAACTGTTGGCATTCTTCAGCCTACACAACAACAGCTTCTTGATTTGCTGGAGGAATGTGGTGTGCTTTCTGTCTGAAAGACTCTTAAGTATGGGATGGTTTGGAACACAAGTAACTCTTTCTCTCTCACTTTCCATTTTCTTTTCTGAATTGCAGAGAGGAAAAGTGAGAGCACAGGTCACAGAGATTTTAGTGTTGGTTCCCTAAAGCCTGGACCTATCTATGCCAGCCTGTCAAACTGTCCTTTTGGGTGATTGCTTATGTCATATCTCAAAAGGGACCAGGTGCCACTGAAAAAGATGGCAGTAATTTGTGTATAATTGTACTGTATATGCTACTTTATGTGTACAGGTGCAAAATTGGAAATGAATTTTGTGGCACTAGCCTTTTTGGTGGAATTATACTACCTCTTACCTGAGTAGGGACCAGATAACTTGTGTACCCAATGCCTAACTGTGGATGTGCAACTTCAAAGTCTCTGAATTTCCTCAAGGGTCTTTGTTTTTAGAACAGTCTTGAATTGAACAGCTTTTCAAATAGTGGATGTTTTCCAAAAAGAAAAAGAATGCCCCTTAGTACTTAAAAACAGAGGACTGTTCCTTGTGAAAGTGGACAGCCAGTTCCTGAGCGATAGTCTGCCTGAAGGTCTTCACCTGCATGCAGAAGGACAGCAAAGATGGGCCAGTCTGGCCTTCAATGGGAAGGAGTTCCAGAGACTGGGAGCAGTGACAGAGAAGCACTTCTTCCATGACCCCACAACACAGATGGTGGAATAGGGAGAAAGGCCTCCTCTGATGATCTTGGCATCAGGGCAAGCTCTTAAAGGGAGATGCAGTCTTTTGGACAGCTTGGACCCAAGATATTTAGGGATTGATAGGTTAAAACTAACAATCTGAATTGTCTCCAGAAATGGACCAGCAGCCAGTGAAGCTGCTGAAACTGGTGTATGTGTGAGGGAGGGAGTGATCCCAGGAACCAGTTATCAATCTGGCTACAGTATTTTGGACCTGCTGGAGTTTATGAACATTTTACATAGGCAGATCCACATAGAGCATGTTACACTAATCCAGCCAAGATGTGGCATGTGTCACTGTGGCCAGATCAGACTACTCCAGTTATGGGCGCAACTTACCCATTATCAAATAATTGAACAGTTGAGTGATTCTGATAATTGCAAACCTCTTAATGCTGTGAATTTACAAAGAAATTAACTCACCAAATTACCACTGCTTCAATGGACCTACACTGGTGTGACTTACTATGCTATGTAGAGAGAGAGTTCTTAAGGATCCCAAAGGGTTCTTCCATGAACACTGCTGCAGCTTTAGAAGTACAGCGCAACAGAGAAAAATAACCCAGGACCATGTGGTTTGGGAAACTGAGCAGTATCAGTTTGTGTGTTGAAACCAATTGAAAATATCCATCACCAATATTAATGTGGCATTTAGAAGGACCAAGTCTCAGGGAGGTGAAGGAAAATATATCCCAGGGTTACTGTGTGAATAGTAAGAGGTTTGTAAATGTGAATTTTGTTTATTCTTCTTAATTAGCAGGGCATGAGGTAAAAAACAGCAACAGCAACATGGAGAAATCACCCCAAGCCTCCACCACTCCCTCCATACCAACACTGCTGCTAGCGGGACCACCCCAAGCCACCCCCACTCCACCTCATAATGCTTCCTTGCTTGGAGGAACTGCATGGTGTAGGTGAAGGAGGGGTCCAGGCTGTGCTTCTCATCTGTGCTCAGCCAGAGTGTCCCCCGGGAAAGACGCAGGCAACCACATGCATCTTCTGTTTCCACTGCTGCTGCCGCCTCAATCCTTATCCCCTCCACTTGGCTTGGCATGTCCCTAATGGTGCTCCGTAGCAGGGCAGATGTTGTAAGGGTTACAACATCCACCCTGCTATGGAGTGTCATTCATTAGGGACATGCCAAGCCAAGTGGAGGGGACAAGGACTGAGGTGGCGATGGCAGCAGCAGAAGTAGCAACTGGAATGAGGGCATAGGCCAGATGAAATCTGGCCCACAGACCATAGGTTGAGAAACCCTGCTCTAGCATGTGGAGACAACCTCCACGCTTGTTGCTTGGTCAGAAGAAAAAGACAAAGCAAGCAACAGCAAGGAGAATGGAAGAAAGCAAAACCAGAAGTGAAGGCGAAACTACTAATCAAGTTAGAAGACAATCATACAGTATTAGGCTGTAAAAACCCTCCACTGATACCCAGTGTTTGTGCATGTAAGTTTGGTATCATCCTTTCTGAAAGATTCCTTTGAGGTGTTTGGAATTTTCTCTTTGTGTAGTAGGGAGGTATTTTATGTTAATTCCTTCTGTTTCTTCTTGTAATTATGTTTCACATCAAATGCCAGTGACAGATTTGACATATTAATCATATTTTCCGAGTAGCATCTCTTTTACTTAGCAAGAAGAAGGAAGCTCTTTCTGGTAGCTTAGGGTTTCCAAGCAACAAGGGCTTTTGAGTTAACTTAAATCTGATGTAATAAACCATTAAGCCTGAGAAATTCCCAGCTCAGCTGTACTGCTTGTTTCTTGCAAAGAACCACAAACCACAACACTTCCTCTTTTTAATAGTCTTTGAAGTTATTAGTTTCCACTTTCCAGTTCTTTTCTGAACACTTGACCAGAGGTTTGGAATAATAAATAAATAAATAAACTACAGCCTAGTTCTCACAAAGGCAAGAACCTATAGGTAGTCTCAGACTGATTGCTCCTAATGCTACCTACATTTGTGCATTATTCCTGTTTTTTCTTAACAGCCTTCACTATGGAAAGAAAAGACAGAGAGGAAGTGGTGTGAAATCACAGGAAGGTTGGAAATAGATGACAGTGGAATGTAGATTGGTTGAGTGGATGGTCATGTAACAGGTAGTGTACCAGAAGTGGGAGAACTCTTATCTGATTGCCCTTCCCTCTGTGTACAATTTTCAAATATATTGAAGCAGGTCATTAGCCACTTCAAATTACTGTACTGGAAATAGGGTCTCTTGAGGTCATTATATTGTTTGGATGTGAGGCTGATGCCAAATGTCATTTTGCTCCTTCCCCTATCCTCAAGTGACCTTCCTTATCCCAAGCCACACTGGATCAAAACGGCCAGTGTGGACAGACCATAAGTCAATCATGAACATATTCAATAGCTGAACTCCTGTTGCTTAGCATAGTCAGTCACAACTAGAGTAAATCCAGTGAATCAGTTGTGATTGGATGAATCACCTCTTCTGTAAATTCCATAGATTCAATGGGCCAATTGTAGTTGTGACTGACTATGCCAGGATTTCAGCCATTATATACAGTGTTGGCCCTAAATGTTCTACTCAAGAAGATATCAGTTCCTCTGAGATGTGTACTGCATATGGTAATACCTTGGATAATGTTTGCATCAGATAACACTAAAACCGCATAACCTTAAGCAATCTGGTGAAAAAAATTGCATCACATAATGTTAAAATCCTATGGGATGCATTGGATAACTTTCACTAAAGCCTGTGCTGGTTACAATGTATCTCTATGGACTTTTAATGTTATCCGATGCATTCCATAGGATTTTAACGTTATCCGATGCATGCATCTTAGTGTTATCTGGTTTTTAATGTTATCCGATGCATGCATGCATCAGATAACATTAAAAATCAGATAACACTAAAACTTGTGGAACCAAGCTTTAGCGTTATCCAAGGTTTTACTGTATGTTTTAAGTACAGTATACCAAAAATCATAATTCTCTAATACAGCAGCCATTCAGTGATTGGTGAAGATAAGATTTGAAAGATGAACTATCGTGTATGACATAAAAGTAGTAACTGTTCTACGTTAAGAAACCACATTTCAGGAATCCATGTAACCTAGAAAGCTCTCATCTTGTAAATGGTGATGAAAATCTTAAGATAGATATTGGTGAATTCATGAAAATCCTTCAAGGTTGGAAAGTGCACCAGCAGTAAAATTAATGTCCTACTTCTTGAATTAGTCATTAGTCTCAAGATAAAGAGCTTTATCTTTTTGATCACGGACAAAGAAACCAAACTGTTTCCAGCTTTCAACTTGCAGTTTTGACATGTATATTAGTAAGCAGTGAAGACTCCAAATTGAACCAGAGTAATAATTTCAGGGGATCTCCATGGGGGGGGGGGGGTTAGTAGAGAAATTGCTAAAACCCTTTTTCTTATACATTTCACTTCTGTTTAATTCAGTCCTCAGTTGCTGAGTTTAAGTAAAAATACATAAAATGTAGTTTGATTTTAATAATACTGGTTTGGACTGAAACACATCAGATGACAAAATTGTTTAAGAGAATACAGAAAGGCATTTTAAGTTAAATGTACATTCTAGTCCAAATACTGTAGCTTTTTTTCATTATAGTTATAGTAAATAGCTTCATTTGTTCTACAAATCTGAAAAGTATAAGTGACAATAGCCACAGCTATTTAATGGGTGGAGAACTAAGAAGCAGTCAGGGCCTATCAAGAAAATAAAACAGAAAAAAGGTGACATGAAATTAAGGGAGGCCAGTACATAAATGGTTAAAAATCTATCTGGTTGTATCATATAGTAAAGTAGCAGTGCTCGTGCAGAATATAGCAAGTGGGGGTGGGGGTGGGCTGTAGTTGCCTGTGATTTTAAATTGTGTAGTTGTTCTCAGTTATGTTCATTGATTTTGTTAGCATAATAGCAATCTTGCAAACACTAACACTGGGAATCAGTGAGCTTCACCAGGATTGGAACCAGGTGAGGGGGCAGCGGTTGGAATCTTTCAGTTTGTGATTAAAGGTCATAACTAGAGACATCAGCAGCTTCATGCATGTGAAACTAACGGGATTTCAACCATTATATCAGTAATTTTGTCCTGCTCTTCCTATTACTTTTGAAATGTGGCTTTAAAAAGGGGGGGCTTGGATTAGAATTCTCTTTTGCTTTATATTTATGTATGTCAATCTTAGAAGAAATCAAACCTGACTGCTCCTTAGAAGGTCAAATAATAAAGATGAACCACAAAGATTAATCTCGAACCCAGAACAATAACACCCGAACAAGACACGCCCCCCCAACACAATTGGACCAATCCCAGCCTTCCACGCTGTTGTCTTCCGACCCGACCACCTGGGGTGGGGCGGGGCGGCAAAGAACCTTCTCGAACAGCAGTCGCTGACTCAAAGGTACCCTCTAGCATAAGGTGCCTTACTTCTGTTTGGTATATCCCTTGAAAAAGAACTGGCTGCAAAGAAACCCAGTACAGTCAAACCTTGCATAAAAAGTGCCTCATTTAAAGAGCGCCTCACTCAAAGAGCAGAATTTTCTCTAATGTTTGCTTCGCTTAACAAATAAAACCAACCAAAAACTCACTTAACAAATAAATCGGGGTTCACAATCCCCCCCACCAGAAGTCACAATTGGTCGCTTACAATGGTGTTTCGCTTAGAGCAAACTCGTTTAAAAAGCAATCCTGTGGAACGCATTATGCTAATGGCAAGATGCTGATGCTTTCTTGAAATCAGATATGTTTCCTGTAAAATAAAGTTTCAAGTAAGTATCTGAGGCAAAAAGCCATCAGGGGAAATCTGAATCCACTAAAAACTGGTTTTAGTTTTCATTCTTCCAAAAGTAACAGAAAATGCATTTTTGATTAGCTTGCCACTATACATACTGTATGTATGAGTGTAGCTTAGCTATAGGTGATAAGCTCTTTCACTATTGTGGCATATTTTGTATTATTCCTTCTGCCCAGAACAGAGGTGGCCAAACTATGGTCTACACCCGGCCCACAGCACCATTCCATCCAGCCCACGCTGCTCCCAGAAGCAGAAGTAAAACATGTACATGCATACGTATAACACACTCATGAATGCACATAACACTGCTGTAAATGCACCTGTGGCTATCGTAAACGCATTTAAGACAGCCGCAGATGGGTTTTATGGCAGGAGGAACTTCATGACCAGCCCGCTCAACCACATGACCTGCCCACATTGCAAAAAATTTGGCCACCTCTGGTCTAGAAAATATTGTTAAATAATCTACCTGTGACAGGAATTTGACCAATAACTTTCAAGATCCTTTCTCTCATTTTATGTCAATAGCAGATGCCAGCTGAGACTTGCAACATGGAGTGGGAGCTCTCATTGCATGATAACTACAGTTACATTTACCTCATGAATCTATTCCAGTGAAGAGAGAATTCAGGTATAAAGGTTTACCACTTGGGCAGTATGCTGCTTCCAAAGAAAAATGAGGTTTTTCTTTCATTACAGCCGTGTGTGTGTGTGTGTTGGGGGGGCGGGGGGCAGTACAGAGCTCAAAATGATTGCATCTCCCTTGAGAACACATGGCCAACTGTTCCAATCAAATAGGAAACAAGCTTAGAGTTTGGCAATCCAATTTCAGGCAGGAAGGCAGGGGTTTTATCTGATTGTTTACCCATAAAACATGCAAGCAAGTTAGTCCTGGTAAGAGAACAGTAACTTTTTCTCATCTCTATAAAAATCAGATTGGCTCTGACTGCATTGAGATTTAGATAGGTAGCAAAAGATAGGGCCTGACAAGTTACTTTTTTTTTTTTTTTGCCTTCAGTTGAGGAACAAATTATGCTCTCCCTAGTGCAGGATTAACAATATAGCAAGAGTAGCAAATGCTATGGGTCCAGCACCTCCCCCCCCCCCGGCCCCTGAGTTTGGTTAGAATGAAAACCCCTCCCAGTCCGACCTGAAATTCAGTGGAACTTGTGTAATCCTCGTGTTTCAGCTAGTAGGTGGAAGCAGTGGGAGAGACGACTTTCAGGCTGTGGCAAAAGTGAGTTGGAGTCTGAGCAAACTGCAAGTCAAGTGTTTAGGTAATATTTCCTGAAGTTTCTTTTGCCTAAGCCCCAAAGATCACAGAGGAGGGGGTGAGGTATTTACAGAAATGCAAAGTGTTTGAGCAAGGGCCCCTTGACATGATTTGCTAAGGCCCGCACTGGCTTAATCCAGCACTGGCTCTCCCCCAAGTCAAGGTATAGAATATCTAAAACCAATCAAGCTATATGGATATTTCGGACAGAAAATCTTATCAGCAAGTCATGCTATCTCTGGCAAGACAATAAAACCTTAAATAAATAGTCCAGAACTCAATGGTTTTTTGCCATTGTAGAGACATCCTTATCAGATCAAAGGCAAGATAATCCAGAAAGCAAAATACAGTAAAAGCTCAAATAAAGTGCACCTCACTTAGAGACTAACTCGCATAAAGAGCAGAATTTTCTCTGAATGGTCGCCTTGCTTAACAACTGAAACCAACCAAAAACTCGCTTAACAACTAAATCAGGGTTCGCAATCCCACCACCACCAGAAGTCACAACTGGTCACTTACAATGGTGTTTTGCTTAAAGAGCAAACTCGCTTAAAGAATAATCCCATGGAATGCATTATGCTCTTTAAGCGAGTTACCACTGTATTCAGATAACCCCACTGAACAGAATTTTAAAGCTTTTGCCCTTGCACTGTTTAAAAACATTGCATAAATAAGTGAAAAACTAACAAAAAAAACCCCTCAACTAACTAATAAAATAAATTCTCACACTGTAAATAGTTTTTTTTACAGCTTCTGAATTTTAATAGCATCTGCTGAAATGCTATTTCTCTTGGCATAGCAAAAATAAAAGTTATTGCCTGCAGAGGTTTGCAGGGAGTTACTTCCAGACAGTCCACACTGCATGCCTGATTTTGCAATGGACTGTGCTGGCTAGATATTACTCCTGCCTTGGCATGAATTTCATATCCACTTGTGTAGTTTCAAATTACACAAATGCAGCTACACAATAGGATTTTGGCCTTTGACTTCAAAAGACATATTCAAACCAACATTAGTCTTTTGAAATTAAACAATGGCAGCTAACCATTCTACCTAACATTTGGTAAATGGAGTACAGTACTGATATTTGACAAAAATGTTCAAAGTACTACAGAATCTGCCTTAGAAGGACTGCTAGATTATTAGCTTTGATAGCAGACTGGACTGTCCAAGATCTGCAGCATTATTCTTTATGAGCCAGACGTTCTTTAAAAACTGTGGGAATACTCATACAGTACTAAACATATGCTCATGCCAGCAAAGCCCTACTCGGGTGTTATATAGTAGGGTAATCTCACTCAAAGTAGAAAGGAACTCTCTATCCTGTCCCATACCATACCATACCATACCGTACCGTACCGTACCGTACCGTACTATACCATAGGATATACAGTAAAACCTTGTTTTATGGAATTAATCCATTCCACGGGATGTTTTGTATTACGAAAAAATCTGTAAAGCAAGTGCCCATAGGAATGCATTGCACACTTTCCCATAGAAATGCATTGAAAAAATTCCTTATCGCAAAGTACAGTTTCCCATGGGAATGCATTGAAAACCAATTAATCCGTTCCGAAAAAATTCAGTAAACTTAGGCATTATTTTCAATGAATTTTCATTCGTAAAGTGAAAATAACGTTAAACGAAGTGTTCCTAAAGCGGGGGTCCACTGTAATATAAAAACGCTATAATGGCTCATAGTACTGTAATGGGTATGTCTGCTTTTAGAGCCATAAGAGCAAATAGTTAACCAATGGCATTAGTCAGAAATGACTTGACATAACATAACAACATAATGAATAAGGGGGAAAAATATTGTCCCACTTTCTCTGCACAGTTCATATCACATAAACCGCTAGTGCAGGGGTTCTCAACCTACAGCTCGCAACACCAAGTCATCTGACCCACAGCTTTGCTCCAGCTGCCACTGCTGCCTCAATCCTTGTCCGCCACTTGCCTTGTTTCCTTTGCTTGGCTTGGTATGTCCCTAATGGCACTCCGTAGCAGGGCGGAGGTTGTAAGCCACCCTAAGCCCTCACCATCACCAGTGGCAGTGGCACCTATCTGGCCTGCCAACAGTCTGAGGGGGCATGATGGTCCCCTCAGTGGAGGAAATGCCACTGGAAACCATCAGATTGGGCCCAATGGCAAAATGAGCAGAGGAGGAACTCTGATTCCCAACGATGATGGAAGTGGAAGAGATCATGCCAGATGAACTGGCTGTGAAGGTGCACCGTGTCCATATCCTCAAGGCTGTGGCAGTCCATTGCAGTCTCGGTGTTAAATTCTGCATGTCTCATTTCATATGTGCAGCAGGAGATAGTTCCATGATCATAGTGTGTTGATCACTTCATGGCAAGGTGGCATCCACCTTAAACAAATTCATGCCAGTGGCATTTTTCCTGCTTCAGGAAAAAAAATGCATTCTTGGATACAAGTTGCAGCCGACGACTAAATAGTTTCTGCCTTTTCATGTCACCCAAAACCTGTTTCTTCAGTTTGTCACCTGAGTTTACCTCATAATTTGCCATGTCTTTGATGCATATTGTTTTGGGACATTTAAAGTTTTGTTTTATTCTTTTATGTTTTTTATTGCAAGGTTTTAAATTGCACAGTCCTTTGAGGGCTCCAGTGGGCAAAAAGTAATTTATAAATACAGTACTTCTAATAAATAACAGAAGTGTAATAGATAAACAAATCATAGCAGGCACCTCAAAAGTGGCATTCATTCCTGTGTGATGGAAGAGGTGTGTGAAAAACACCTAAGATGATACAAGCCACTGTATTAGTTGTACAAAATTAATTTAACCAGAGTGGGGGGAAGTTACCTTTTAAAGTAACAGCATCCAGAATCACCAACCCACCCATGTGGGGGATTCTGGAGACTGATGTTAAAAAAAACTAACTTTTCCAAGTTTTGTATTTAATATTCTTTTCATGTGTTAAAATGTACTGCCTACTTTCTGATTTGGGGCTTTGCCTCATCTCTCCAATGGGTATGTGCCATGAGCAAATTTGTGCATGAAAATCCTTGTATGCACTTACATGCATACAGACTGGTCCTGAACTATGGAATGCTTTACCAGTGGAGTTATGCCAGGCGCATCGCTAGATATTTTGAAGAAATATCTTGAAACTGTATTGCTTAAAGAGGCTTGTAAGAACTTTCTCCCTATACCCAATGAATAAGTTTATAATTGAACTATGCCACCCTTGGATACCATCAATTGTTATTGAGTATTTATTTCTGGTTTTAACTATTGTAAACTGCCCAGAGTGGGGAAATATCCCAGATGAGTATAGAAATCTAATAAATAAATAAATAATCTTGTGTATCAGTAAAGAACAAGAACAATAAGAATATAGTAGTATAGCACTCTGTATGAGAAATATAGGTTAAAATCTTGTTGCTTAGTGTAATAAATCACACTAGAGGAGTCCTGGTGGAGCAGTGGTTAAACTGCTGTCATGCAACCAAAACATTGTGAGTTTGATCCTGGCTAGATTTCAAGGTTGACCCAGCCTTCTATCCTCCTGAGGTCAGTAAAATGATTACCCAGCATGTTGGGGGCAAAATGCTAATTAACTTGTGAACCATCCAGAGGGTGCACTAAGTGCTATGGGGCGGTATATAAATGTGATTGCTTTTCTTTGCATTGCTTTGCTTACAGTAGGCTCAGTTAATCAATAGGGTTTGGGTGAGTTAACTGCTTTGTAAATTCCATTGATTCAAATGGGCCTGCTCCTCTTCAATCAACGGAACTTACACAGCAGTTGACTCACCAAACCCTTACTGATTCAATGGGCTAACTTGAGTTGCAACACACTATTGAAAGCAACAGGCACCCAGTCGTGAAGGTTCCATATTGGGAAACCCTGCCCTAAATTTATTGCTGAGCTCAACAGCCTTGGCTCTACTGGACAGTGAGCCATCTCAGTTGTGCAGATTATGGTGTATGGAAATATGCATTTGTAGAGCAACATCTGTCTCATGTTTTTTTGTTTCTCTTTGTTGTTCCTTTTTGCCAAAGCTCCTTTTTGGGAGCAGTCCCTCCCTTATGAAATCACGTCAATGTTAACTCTGGTTCACCTCTTTTGTTATTACTTGTTTGGTTACTTGTTTACTGGCAACAGAATGTGCCTAATGCTAAGAACACACTGACATTATCAGTGGAAACATTCACTAAAGGGAAGGAAATGGAAAAGGTAGTAGGTTCATGGAAATAAAGGGGAAACTATAGAAAGAAAGATTGGGACATTTCTCACCAGTCTTTCTGCAGCAGTGGTGCCCAAATTAAGGCCCGGGGGCAGCCCCCGACGCCAATTCACCCAGCCCACGAAGCCCTCGTCGCTCCTGGAAGTGGAAGTTAAACGCACCAATACGGGCGCGTTTTACTTCCGCTTCAAGGAGTGACGAGGGCTATGCGGGCCGGGTGAGTTGGCGTTGGGGGCCACACCCGGCCCCCGAGCCTTAGTGACTGGCTCCCTGAACCACATGATCGGTCCATGGCCCAAAAAGTTTGGGCACCCCTGTTCTACAGAAACACACGCTTGGACCTTCCCTTAAGGTTCTGCCTGTAAGAAAAGTGCTTATTCCTAGCACATATTTTTGTATTTCAGAATACACAATACTTTTCCCATCATTTTTCTTCTGTGTCTAGGCCAGACATAAAACTGGCAAAATGAAGCCACCGTTTGACCTAGTGTGAGAAAGATTAACCGGCAACACAAGGTTGCCGTTACAAAAAATACCACCACCTTTCTCCCATCGTGTTCTGTTATCATGGAATATAGTTGGTATCATAAGCACCAACTAGATGCTTTCTTATCATGTTGGTAAGTCAGACACAAGTGAACAAGTAAAGCTTTTTGCATCACCCACGTGGTTTACTAACAAACACTGGACAATTCTTACCTGGTTAACTATGAAGCAACTAGTATCCAGTATCCTTAATTAACTGATTAGGTTAAAAGTAAATCATACAATATCAATAAAATAGGATATACAATTTATTCAATAAAAGTATCAATAAAATTGATCATCTTTTTACATGCATCCCCTATCTGAGCAATAAAAAATCTTCTCTTTTGAAGATCCCTAACTATAAACTTGACAGTTCTAATTTTTACATATTTATTTATGTCCTGAAGGAGAGAAGCAACTAATTTTTTTTAATAGGAGTGTTTCTTTACTTCACTTACTGATATAAAAATTATTTGTCTTGATTTTTTCATTAACATTTTTCGTCGCCAATATGTGTTCTTTGTTGCTGGGTTATTTTTTAATGGGGGGATATCATTTTTGTTCTTGTTAATACTGTACTTATAATGGGAGCGCTTCGTCCTTCCCCCAGCAGAGAGTTTACCCTGCCCTTCTGTCCAGCAGCCCAATGAGAGTGTTTACTTCCTCCCATGTTGCTGTGCTGGGACTTTGCAATAAATAAGTGTTTTTTGGGTTGCAATTTGGGCACTCTGTCTCAAAAAGGTTTGCCATCACTGAGCTATACAAATACAGCAAGCTTTGCCTCAGGACTTGCCCTATCAGAGCCCATCCCAGTCACCTCCACATAAAAAATTAACTTTCTTCTTTATCCCTGGTTCCCAGCGTTGGTCCATGCCCCACAGGGGGCAATTTGATTTTTAAGGGGGGCAATCCGAGAGTGAATTAGTGTCCACGTTAATGGCATTTTATGTTTCCTCCACATGAATAATTCACTTTCTGAATAATCTGAGTAATAGTCATGGGGGGGGGAGGGATAAGGATTTTAGAGATGCTTAGATGGAGCATGGCCAAAAAAAGGGTGGGAACCAATGATCTACAACAGGGGTGTCCAAACTATGGCCCAAGGACTGGATCCGGCCCCAACGCCAATTCATCCAGCCCACAAAGCCCTTGTCACTCCTGGAAGCAGAAGTAAAATGCGCCCATACAGGCCAGATGAATTGGTGCTGGGGGCCAGATCCAGCCCATGGCCCATAGTGACCAGCTCCCTGAACCACATGACAGGCCTGGTGTCCAAAAAGTTTGGGCAACCCTAATCTACAGGGTGGCCTTTAAGTATTGAATTTTTATCTAAATTTGCCACTTATCGTATCCAGGGTGTTACCAGTATTCTTGCGCTCATGTACTCACGTACTTGTCACAATAAGCTCTTCAATTGGGCATGGGCTTAAATGGGCTATATTTCTAGGGAGGGAATATTAATACAGTACATATGGACAGGTAGGGACTTACGGGCCACTCTTTATATGAAAAAAAAATTCGTACAGTATATATATATTAAGAAGTGCTACAACGTTTTTTGTTTATTCTCTGATATTCTTGAAACACAGACCAACAGGGCTACTATTAAAAAAAAATCAACTTTTAAAAATAAAGAACTTTCTTCTATTTGAAAAGATTCATATATATATATATATTGTTTTTAAAAAGTGGAGACGACCTACATGGGTTACAGTAGGTAGGATGAACACCCTCGGGAAACACTTGCATATTTCACCAAACAGGGGCGACCCATACCGGTTGCTGTGGGATATAAACCCCGAGGCGGCGTTTCCCGCTCTCTGCCCACAAGCAGCTGCCCGAGGCTCGAGGGCGGCTCTGGGAGGCCGCAGCGGGGAACTTCCCTCGTCCTACGCCTGGACCCTCCTCCGCCACCGCCTCCAAGGGCCGGGCTATAAAAACCCCGAGCGACGGCGGGGGCTCGAACTGAGTTCGCTTCAGCTCGGATTTGTACCGCTGCTCTGTTTGCCCGGAGTTCAGTCCCCCCCGCCTCCCTTGACGCCATGCAGCCTCGTTGCCCCGCCGCCTGCTTGGGCGCCGCTCTGGCCCTGCTCCTTATATCTGCCGCCGCCGCCGAGTCGGTGAGTTTGTGTGGGTCTGAATGGTTTTGGGGTGGGTGGGTTATGGGGCTGGGTAGTGTGTGTGTGGGGGGGCAGGCTGGGTTTGGTCCTAAAGTAAGACTCCCCCCCCCTACGCTGGAGCCCTTTAAAGCATAGTGGGTCGAAGAGGGGGGGAGAGGTGGCAAATTATCCCGTCTTTTTAATTCGCTTTTGGAAGAAAAGGAGGGATTTTTTTTTCCTCTGGTGGCGCAATTGTTAAAACTGTTGTCCTTTAGGTTGCGAGTTCGAGCCCGATCATGGCTCAAAAGTTGACCCACCCTTCCCTCCCTCCGAGGTCAGTAAAATGAGGACCCAGCATGTTTGGGGCGAAATGCTAATTAACTTGTGAACCGCCCAGAGAAGGCACTAACTAAGCGCTCTGGGGGCGGGGGAAGAGAAGTGTGATTGCTTTGCTTTGGAATGCCTTTGGTTCTCCCTCTGTTCGCCTTGCATTACGTGTGGGGCAGGCGGGGAGGAGGGGGCGTCGTAGCCGCTTCTTCTTCCTTTGGAGAATTTGACAAAAGGGAGGGGGAGGTTTACATTCCCCCCCCCCCCCGTTTTGAGAAATATTGGGCTAGGAGGCAGAGGGATCGCCTCGTTTTCTTTGTAGCCATCTCTCCCTGCGGCGCTGGGTTGGCTTTGGTTCGGAGTGGGGCTCCCGCCCCCCCTTTGGGTTCAGGAGCCCCGTGCCTCCGTCTGCTCCCCCTCTTCCGACTTGGGAACTCATCCCCAGTTGACCCCACGGTCGGGCACGATGTCCGCCCAACACACCCGCTTAACTCCTCTGCAAAAGCTTCTGGGAGGGAGAGAAACGGGATCCTAATCTGCTTCCCTCCCGCGCTCCCCCACCCACAGGATGCTTTGGACCCCCTCCTTGATGATCTTTGGGTTTTCTCTCCCCCCCCCTTTCTAAAGTCTCCAAATACCAGCGCATTTGGCATCTAAAACGTGCTGCGCTGCCTCATTTTGCACTTCCTCCAATCTCATCGCTATGGAATGAGTAACCGCTGACCCCAAAGCCTGGCTCTGTTGAAATTCCCCCACGTCATGCAGAACCCATTAAGTGAAATCCCCAGGGCTTTGGCACGTTACAAATCTGGGGTTTTCCTGTAAATCTGGATTTGACTGCTGGCTGGCTAAGCTTAGTTGCTCCTTGGAGATAAATTTTCTTTCTCTTGTTCCATGAGAATAGAAATCCCAGGAAGTCAGTGCGCCTTTCAGTCCCTCCTCCCTTACACCTTTAGTTGTTTGTACAGGTAGCTATTTCTATGGTAAACACCCTTGCTTTACGACCTTTGACCAGGGTGAAGATCCTGTGTGTGCATATCATTGATCCAAAACACATTTGCTGAACCGGTGAGAAGCCAGGTGGTGGTGGTACAGCAGTAGTAATAGTAGTAGCAGCAGCAGGGAGTACTTGATGGCTTCCTCAGTGGATGGGAGAATTTCACAAAAAGAGTAAATGGAGAAATAATTCAGGGTGACTTATGATTCCCAGAAGGTCTCGCCCTAGAAAGGGCATGTTGATATTTTGGCAGTTTCAATAAGAGACCTTTGTACCTTCTGAATTTGGGAGTGGCAATGTTTATGTCTTTGAAAGTAGAGCTTTCCTTAACCCTTTTCTTTTTCCCTTGTTCCACTTCTACACCGTCACCCACAAATTTCATTTCCCCTTCTTTCCATTCCGAATCGAGATTTCTCTCTCCCCCCCCCCCCATGGTTTTAAGTCCTGCTTTTCTCCAGTTATCTAAGTCTTTGTGTGTAAATGATGTGGTCTGTGATCCTAACTTGTTCGTCATCACCACCTGTGTCCTATTACTGCAAAAGTCAAGGGAAGACATTCCAGAAATGTTTTTGGATATGTTTACTTACGGTTTTTTGCCCTGTTGCTTTTAATGTGGTACAATTAGTTTGTGCAGTATAAAAGGTTCATGCATCAGTAATATGTTAAGTTGTATAGTTACAAAGAAGTATAAAATTACTTTGTGTTAGTGCAAATAGCGGCCTATTATTCATTTGTCCTAGCCATTGTTCACTTGACTATGGAAGCCTATTAATCAACACAGAGACCGCTTGGGATGCGCATTCCTGATTTGATAGCTGTGAATGAGTCTGAAGGACTCTCAAGATATATGTCAGAGAGTAAAGAAAAAGAAAAAAGAAAAGAAAAACCACTTTGGCACCTTAAAGATTAGCTTTTACTAACATTAAAATACAGGAGTTAGTCTTTCAGGTGCCACAGCATTTTTTTTGTCTTGTTTTGATTTGTTTCCTCTCTGATATGCTTACACAGACTAACACCGCTATCACTTCAACAATTTCAAGATACTATACATGGATATTTTTGAAACCATCTTAGCAGTTTGTACATCATAGGCTGCTTTGTTAGCGTTCTTGAAATTCTTTTATCAATCAAAGGTGCTGCCCCCCCCCCCCATGGTGCTTGAGTCTTATCAAAACTTCAGCCAGTCTTTTGGCTTTTTTAGCTCTGGGTACACAGAAAGAGCCTCCTTGAAGATTGTGGTATTTTTGAACCTTACATTTGGCAACAGCAACCTTTTTGTGCCGGCTAATCTTTCTCACACTAGATCAGGTGAAAGGAACTACAGAATGAATTTTCCAAAAGGTGGCTTCATTTTGGCAGTTTAACTTCTGACCTAGCTATGGAAAAAGAGGAAGAACCCCCCCCCCATTGATAGACTTCTGAACTTCAATAGATATACAGTAGTATCAAAATACTGTACATCTGAGCGTTCTTCTCCTGATCCCTTCTTTTCCAGTAGTCCCACATGCTAAGCAGTACTTTGGGGAACCATAATATACTTAGTGTAGTAACTAGAAGGCTTTTTTCCCTACATTGTCAGATTACTTAAACCGGAATGGTTTATAAAATAATGTACATTACTATCAGCTTGAAGTTCTCGAGGGGGGGGGGAAGCTGTTTGGCCCCTTTTTTCAACTTTCCACTATCTGTTGAAGATTTTATCCAGCAGGAGTTTGGCCTGCTTAGTTGTGCAGTTTTAAAGAACCCAGTAAACTGGCCTATGTAAGGTATGATTGTCTGGAAAACTGGTTTTTATTTTAATGCTGCATTTTACTATTTCATTGTTTTTACAAATTCCTTTTGTAGCTTTTAAATTTTGTAAATCACGCAGAAAACAACAACAAAAGATGATAAAAACATTGTGGCACCTTAAAAGACTAATTGCTATATTTTAAGGTTAGCTTTCAGGGATCAAGTCCACTTCCTCAGATTTTATAAGCCGTCCTAAATATTGCAGTAACAAGTTGGGTGCAGATTTAAATGGTGTTTTTACCACTGTTTTGCTTTTGCATTCATGAAGCTTTGCCACAGAGAATCAAGCCAGTATCTTATGTAACAATATCAACTTATTCCAGCACATTATGCGGCAAGAGCAGTGGGAGCAACATGTTAGTTTGCCTTTCCTTTGTAGTGCTCATGCAGTGTTAAAATAGTATTAGAATTTCCAAAAGTGTAGGTATTTGGCTGACCTTATTGTTTTGAAAAGTAGTGAGGCATTATTAATGAACAAACCGGTTTGGCCCGTCCTGCTGCCATGAATCCCTCAGGCTTGTTCTTTCTACTTTTGCCCAGGTTTCTCTTCTGTCTCTCCCAATCAAATCAGCCTTTTCAACTTGAACATGTACCGGTAACTTTATTTTCAGTTCATACCATATGATTTGGACAGGCTCAGACAGAGCTCAGGTGTGCCCTCATTTGGCTGATGTGATATAACTGCCAGTTGTACAAAGACTGAAAGTAGAAATTGGCCTTAAGTATGATTCATGTGTTGTTCCTGAATCATGAGGTCAAATAAAACTCTCAATACCATGTTTCTCACAGGTACTTGTATGCTCGGTGAGAGGTTTGACAGATGGCAGACTAGGCTGAAGAACTGAAAACATGGTAGCAAGGTCAGGCCTAACTTTATTTTAAAATTCTGTGAGCCATCTACTAATATTAGACTTGTCGCAGGAATTCTACATTCAAGAGAATCAAACATAGAATAAGTACATGTGTTGATTTATCAATACCTGTTTGGAATGTGCAGATAAAATATACAGTAATTAATGGACAATTAAAAATATAAATTAGCTGCAGTCCTAGGGTTTCTTATAGGAACATGGGTGCTGACCAAAATCCCATGTCCACTAATTTGTTCCCATAGTTGCCAACCAGAGATTTATGGGAAAGCCACAAGCAGAAATAAGTACAAAATTTGCAATATGACCAAGTTGAGGAACACATTCTATGAGCATTTTTCACCAAGCAAAAGCTCACTAGTTGGTATGAGAAACTTGAAGAAGCCTGTCTGAATCTTAGCAATAGCAAGAAAGAAATGGAAGTTGTGTTGATAAAGCATAAATACTACTGTATTGCTACATAAAAGAACTGAATTTGCTGACTAGTATGCACATAGGGCTCTAACTACAGATGCTGTACTTGATATTCTTTCTTTGTTGAGATACAGTGTTTGAAGGGCTAATCTTATTAGATTATCTCTCTAGACATTTGACCATAGTAGATTATGGCCCACACATGGTGCTGGATGAGATGTTTGGGTGTGCCAAAAACATTGAAGGCTGGACTGAAGACTTAGTCTTTAGTTCCTGGAGTAAGGGTGCCCAAACCTTTTGGGCCAGGGGTCTGACCACGCCCCTGGAACAGCTGAGTGAGCCAGACTACGCCCCCAGGACAGAGCATGTTTGTCTATGCATGGCCATTTTACTTCCTGGTTTGGCACAGATGCTTCTGCGCATGTGTGAAAGCGGCCATTTTACTTCCTGGTTGGACGTGGATGCTTCTGTGCATGCGTGAAAGTGACCATTTTACTTCACAGAAGCGTCTGCGCCAAACCAGGAAGTAATATGGCTGCTTTTCGTGCATGCGCAGAAGCATCCATATTTACTTCCTGGTTTGGTGAGGGTGTCGTGGGCCTGATGGAATGACTTCAGGAGCCGTAACCGGCCCATGGGCCATAGTTTGGGGATGCCTGTCCTAGAGGAAAGAGCTGAGAGATGGGAGACAGTTACAGGCATTAATTCAGGTTTTGGATTAATTGAATTTACAAAAATCCCTTTTATAACTCCCAGCACAAAGTCTACATATTGCTGGATTTCCCCCCCTAATGCCCAAGGATATATGTAAAAGCCATGCCAAATCATGGCCATGATAAAAAATAGCAATATGAGAATTTAGAAGCAGATTTGACTCTGCTGTGTTGTTATCAATTCTAGATGTAAAACAATAACAAATAGTTGGGCAGACTCTTTGTTTCCAGCTAGCGTAAATCTGAGGTCCAGCAGTTAGATGATTGCATTGTCCATGCCAGAAAGTGTTTCAGCATAGCCTTAGTACATCAGACCTTTGGTACCAAGAAAAAGACACTTTTATCCAGCAGTCTCCTGCCATCATCTGCAGCTTGTGCTACTGAGACATTTGTCAAAACACCCACTGCATTTTCAACGTAAGTGTTGAATTCCTGAGTCTACATGTGTGGTTGTGGTTCTGAAAAAATGCAGTGGTAAGTAGAATGGCAGCATAGATTATAAAGCAGCCATGGATGATTGTTGGGTAAGAAAGCTCACTTGTTCAGTCTAATATACTTTGGCTCCTGTCGGAGTTGGGCTGAGAAAGATGAAGCATGTGGAAACAGTGTGACACACTACTGTGACTTACTGGTATTGTTGGCAAGTTGCAACGTGCAGTAGAGTAGAAGATGAGTTAGTGGAAACTTACTCCAGAAGGTGGAGATTCTCCAAGAGCATCTAGCTTATCTCATGCCAAATGCTGGAGTAGAGGGGGAAATGATTGGGGAATGGGCTTTGGCGAAGTATACACAATGTGTATTTATCTAACCTATCTTGTTTGTTCTGTACAAAGGAGAAGAGTGAGTAGAATTGAGTAATAATTGTTCTGTCAATAACAGCAATAAAATGAGATCTTGTAGGTAAATAGCAATAGAGACAGAATGTACCCCAGTGGTTTCAAAACTCAGGATTCCTTTGCATCAGCTGTGTTACTGTGAACAGCAGGAGGTAAACACTTCTGAGTAAACATGACCTCCTAGCATTTGCTATTGATGATATCTTAACCAGTTGTGAGAGTTTGGAAATAATGCAAGCCAGGGATACAAATGTATTTGAAGGTTTAATTTGTACTAAAGTAGGGTTAGTAGGAAGCTGGTGATGTTCAGGAACTCTAAAGAGAACCAGGACAGACAACCTTACAGAATATTTCCCACTCAGATGTAGCTGTAGTTACCATATTGGTAAAATCTGCATACAGTAATACCTCATATAACATTAGTATCGAATAACACTAAAATCGCATAACATTAAGGAATCTGGGGGGAAGAATTGCATCAGATAACATTAAGATCCTATGGGATGCTTCAGATAACAACCTCTAAAGCCTGTGTGGTTACAATGTATCTCTATGGATCCCATAGAGGATCAGATAACACTAAAAATCATATAACACCAAGACTTGTGGAACCAGGTTTTAGTGTTATATGAGGTTTTACTGTATTGGAATTTCAGCTTACAAACCATGTGGCTTTAACATCTGTCTATGTAAGATAAATTTTAAAGAGGCCTCCTTTTAAAGTCTTGGAATATGCAGTTGATGAAGTGTTCTGGAGACCTTGAAAGCATCCCTCCTTTATGATATTTGAATTACCTAGCTGGTAGTATAAGTATGTTCTTGGATTTCACTAATGAACTACTGTGGGGAGGATACTCCAGCCACACCTAGTGGGCAATTTGTCTTCATCCCATACCCTTTGGGAGGCCCAATTGAGACTCCAGTTGCTGGGTACCAAAAGGGTACAGATGGAGGCTTCAGGTAGGAGAGAGGAGCTGGAGAAGACAAGCCACATTTGGGCAAGGAGGTAGGGGCTGGGCCCAGCCTGATATTAGGAGGGGGAGAACTGAACATTCTCTACAGGATCTGACAAATAGGAGTGAGGAAAGGCAGAGGAAGAATTGGAACCAATATTTTGTACCCTGGAGAGGAGGACATGTTAACCATGCAGAATTCCTAGACAAGGGTTTGCTCAAAGTTGGCCAAGGGGTGTTGCATCAATCTTCAATCTGGCATTGGACCCCACCCCCCAATTCACCTTGTGGAGACTGCACCAAGTTATGGGGTATCGGGCCCCACCCTGACCCGATGTGAGCCCTGGAAAAGGAAGCACTAGGAGATCCTGAGAAGACAGTAGGAGGGGGACTCAATAATGTGTGACAACTAAATTTAATATATATTCCCGTGCAGTGAAATGTGTGACACTGTGAAGATTTGCCTGTTTGGGAACAGAAGAAATGTAAGGATATGGTTGTCCATTCTTACCCACAGGAAGAGGTATATTTGTGGCTGCAAAACTATGCAAAGTCCCAGCATATAGAGTGGTAGACTACTTTTCCGTGAAACAATACTACACTTGATTTTAGCCAAAAGGCCGAGAAGCACTGAATTGCTAATAATCAGTAAATGTTTTTCATCTAGAAATAGTTAATATCAGTAATGATAGCAAGTCTTGTGTCTGACTCAGATTTTTCAGAACTGTGCTTTGTTTGGAAAAACTTGATTCAGCAACTACACTGAGCCATGTGAATGAATGTTCTTTTCATATGTAAGTGGCATGGATTCCAGTTCCACTGATGTTGCAGTTATGATATGTAGTTAAGGAAGAAGAATATGTAAAAGAAGAAGAATAGCACATATCAAAAGATTACTATTTTTTTTTTTGCTATACAGTATTTCAAGTCCCTGTACTGCTTTACCTCCTGTCCTATCCAGCTGCCTAGATGTTAAGCTTTCTATTATTGTTTATCATCAGTTCTATTCAGATATTAGACCTCAATCTTCTGAATACTGTAACTGTATAGCTGCTGTGTAATATAAACAAAAATGTAGTTTAGTGGTTAAGACGCTGAACATGACGACTGGAAGGTTTATGCGCAGTATACCCATTCGTGTGGATTCACAGAGACTTGGGTTTCTGGGAACTGAAGTCCAAGAACAGCTGGAGTGCCAAGGTTCGCCATCATGGGCCTGTATCTTCCATTAGTCCTAGCCAGTTTGAAAAGGGAAAAGGACAGTGCAAAAGACTTGAAAATACCTGGAAGGCCAGATGTTCCTAACCCTAAGGTAAAGACGTGGTTTAAAAAACCTGGAAGGCCAGATATTCCTAACCCTAAGGTAAATACGTGATTTAAGAAGAGAGTGCTTTGAGATTGTATTTAAAGTTGGAGGTTAGGCCATATAAAGTACTATGGTCAGTTTGGGATGCAGAAATAGAAAAGGAGTTGAACGGAGTAAGAGAATTTTATTGACTGTAGGTAATTACAGTTGAATTTGTACGTGCCACACTTGAAAAAAACACAGATCTGAAGAGCATGTTGGGAAAAGTGAATTGTGAATGTGAGTCTCTGGGGAGAATAAAACAACCAGGCTGCAGTAGAAACATGGCCAGGAATTAATGCTCTAACTTTTTAAGACCTAAAAAAGAGAAAAAAGGTGCCCCTGCCATCTTAACTGGAGTGAATACTAACTAAAAAGAGTTTGGCATGAGACATTTGCACCCAAGGAGACAACAATCACCACTTGCATGCATATGTACCCTTAAAGTCATCTTGAACAAGTCAAGTAAAGTCTTAGAATTTTGTTCTCCAGAGCTTGCTGCCATTTAATCCTTGGTTTTGCCCTTACTTGCTATTCATAAAATCTTAGAGGTCTTCATTGGCATTTCCAGTGTTGGCTTTTTTGACCTCCTTGGGTGTTACAGGTCTTCACATTAAAGACTGTGAGAAATATGTGGGACAGGTATCTATTTTGCAAGAGAGACGTTTTGCCAAATATCAAGGTCCTAAACTATTACGGCAGGGGTGTCCAAACTTTTCGGGCCACAGTCATGTAGTTGAGTGTGCCGGTCACGTGGTTCCTCCCACTGGAAATTGAAGTAAAGCATGCATGTGCATAATGTGCCTTGCATAATGCTGCCATAAATAACCTGCGGGTGTTGTAAACACGTTTACGATACCCGCGGGTCATTTATGGCAGTGTTATGTGCACATGTGGGTGTGTTTTACTTCCACTTCCAGGAGCAGCGTGGGCAGCGCAGGGTGGATTAATTGGTACCATGGGCCGGATCTGTCTCACGGGCTGTAGTTTGAGCACCCCTGCATTACAGGCTTTATGCATTATTACCAGCATTTTAATTGAGTGTGAAAGCCAGTGAAGGCACGCCAAGGCTGGGAATATGTCTGATGGTACCTGTAGTCAGTCTGGTTGCCACATTTTGGACCAGGTGAATTCAAGCGCAGCCCTACATTGTGTATTACTGTAGTCTATTTTAGAGATTGTGCCAACTCATGAACCATTTTTGTTAGGCATTTCTCATCCAGTTAGTAGTACAGCTGATCGAAGTGATCCAAAGTGTGATGGACAGTGGATAAAATAACCGTTTCGGCGATACTATTATAATTTGGATTGGACTTCGAGAAAATTTTCTATGAAGCTTTTTACAAAAAAACCTGCGACCAACAACACAAAAATGCTAAGACCACTGACTGAAAGAAGCAAAGGCTGGAAATTGAAAGCAATTATGTCACTCCACTTGAAAGCTGCCTTTCAAAAGTGACAGTTCCACTGATAGCGTTGGGTTGACCGTGAGACCATACCACTCACTCAACCAAATGAAGGGATCCATGGTCTGTTTGATAGAGAATAAAATAACCTTTTTATTAGGCCTATTAGAATTTTGATCTGAATTAAATAAATGAACTAATGAGCATAATTCAACACATCGAATTCATGGACTAAATCTCTGATGGTAGTGTCCTTAGACGCTACCTGCCACTTTTTAAAGTCTAAAATGGCTACTCTTACCCTTCTATCATTTAGATGTGATTCTTCTACCCATTGACTTGTGATTTCCCGTCTGATCACCTGACAGAAATATTAGACGGAGTCTGATAGCACTAAGCGGACATGTTAGTTTCCTTTAGGAGAACTCATATGCTAAGACATTTCCCCCTGCTACCTTTTAACTACAGCTCCAGCAGACCACATTTGTTATGGGTGAGAGAATTCTGGGGTTTGTAGTTTAAATTAGTAACTTTCCTCGACCGAGCTCTGTCTTAAGCTGTTCAGTTTGGAATCTTTGCAGCTTTGACTGATTTACACTTAGGGCTGTGATGGCGAACCTTGGCACTCCAGATGTTCTTGGACTTCAATTCCCAGAAGCCCAAGCCCCCATGAATCCACATGAAGGGGTTTGCTGAGATTCATCCGGTCTGCACCGCCCTTGTTGCTTCTAGGAGCAATGAGGGCGGCCTGGGCCGGATGAATCGCAGCAAACCCATTCCTGTGGTTTCACAGGGGCGTGGGCTTTTGGGAATTGAAATCCAAGAACATCTGGAGTACCAAGGTTCACCATCATGGACTTAGGGGTTGATAACACCAGAGTGCCACAGTCGTGAGTATCAAGTCTATATAATTGTGTTTACACAATGTAGGTGGGAAATCCTCTGCTTGTGCTTTCTGATCCTTGAAATGCAGCATATGAGCAGACCAAGTTCAGATGCTCAGACCTCAGAAGCTGACCTGCATGGCCCAGAGCATGGGTTCCAAAGCATGAAAGTCTATTATCTATGTTGATCTTTTCTTGGGAGCTCTTGAGGCCTTTTGCTCTGTAAGACTGACTATCCGATATCTAACATGATTGAACCAGTGCATGACTGTAACTTCCCAAGAGAGTCTGCTGACTCTCTGAACTTCCATGAACAGACATGTCACAAGACTGAAAAAAAAAGATACTTCTCCTTTTCAAGTTGCTCTCATAAATTGTAACCTCCTATTACGGGGACTGTGGTGGCTTGGTGGTTAAGACGCTGAACTTGACGACTGGAAGGTCAGCAAGTCAGCAGTTTGAGACCCAAGACAGAGTCCATCTCTGACCCAGCTCCTGACAACTTAGATGTTCCAGAGCAAGAAAATGCAAGCAGATAAATAGGTACCACTTCAGCGGAAAAGATACCAGCATTTCATGCCCTCCAGAGTTGAATAGCATCTCCCCCCCCCCCCATGGGCTTAAAAATCCTATCTTTTGAGAAGCTTCAAGTTTGCTTTGGCTGAGGCACCCTCAGGGCAGTGTGGGCTGCCAGGAGGTTTTGTGATATATGTTTGGTGAGGGGAAAGTTAGAGGGAGGAGAGATGGAGGCCAGTTTATTTGGCCTGTAAGGGTTGCTTTTTCAGCTCTGTCAACAAGAGTGCTGTCTAAATAACACATTCTAGTTACAGTAATACCTCGGATAACGCTAATACTTGGTTCCACAAGTCTTGGTGTTACCCGATTTTTAGTGTTATCCGATCCATGTTAAAATCCTATGGGATGGATCAGATAACGTTAAAGCTCCATAGAGATACATTGTAACTGCACAGGCTTTAGCAGTTGTTATCCGATCCATCCCATAGGACCTTAACGTTATTTGATCCAATTATCCTCCCCAGATTACTTAATGTTATGCAATTTTAGCGTTATCCAAGGTAAACTTTATCTGAGGTATTACTGTACGTAGGTTAGGTAAATGTAGCAAGCTCAATGCAATTGTAAAGCTGAAGTAAAGCTTGTTAAGATTGACAAGTATGTTTCACTATTTTTGAGAATGCCAAATAAAAAATGATAGTCCCAGCAGGAGCAGACCCATTGAGTCAATGGGAACTTACATTAACATTGATTCACCAACTGAGTCTGCCTGGTTTGGGACTAGCAGCTGGTTTAAGTCTCAGCGTGTATGCAATTAGTTTGCTTGCCCTATGACTAACGATTGAGCTAAAATTGCAGCTAGGGTATTTCCTTTCTAAATAAAGTGGCATAAATTCTTGCATGATGAAGAGAAGGTCATTGTTCTTTAACCATAGATTTGTGCCAATTCTTAAGGTTTTTTTTTTTTGGGGGGGGTGCCATGTAATTTAGGACATAATGCAGTTGTGTATGCAAATTGGGCTTGCACATTGCATCCTCTTATCATTATGTATTTTATTTAAATTGATTAGTTCTTGCTCTGATCAAATCATAGTTTCACATCTCAGCTGGCATGCTGTGTCCTTTGCCATTTTTGGCAAAAGAAAGGTGTCATCTTCATGAAGAAACAACTCAAGGCTCGAGCTACATATCAAATTATATTTCTATATGTATGCTTTGCAGTATATGATTATTATTGTTGTTGTTACTGTTATATTTAATGCCAGTTTTAACTAAAAATGAGTTACAGTATCAAAGTAAAAATCTAAATTGAATATTTTAAGCACAATCATTGCTAACATTCCAAAAATTACATGATAAGGCATGAAATATACTAATGAGGGTCATGAAGCCACTGAAACGGGTTCACAACCTATGGCCTGTGGGCTGGACATGGCCCCTGACACCATTCCATCTGGACCAGGACAACAACCTCGGAAGTGGATGCATTTATGACCTTAAGGATACTTAAGAGACCGCCTCACCCCAAGAACATCTGCCTGTCCCACTAGAGCGGATCGGAGAGGCTCTCTAGTTGTTCCATCGGCCAGAGAGGCGTGTCTCTCTGGCACAAGACGGAGGGCCTTCTCGGTGTCCGCCCCGGCCCTATGGAACCTCCTGCCAACAGAGTTACATCTCCAGACAGAGTTGCTGCCCTTTGGGAAAAATTTAAAAACATGGCTGGCAGGGCAGTTATGGGGCATGGGAGGGACTACGACTCCAGCCCACTGGTTGATTTAAGCCCCGCTTGCCTTCAATTAGTTTTTAGATTTTGATTTTAAAGTTTTAAATTGAGGGGTTTTTAGGAATGTTTGTAAGAGTGTTTTATTGTGGTTTTTTTATGAATTGTGAGCCGCCCTGGGTCACCTCCGTGAGGAGGGCAGTTGATAAGTATGAATAATAAATAAATAAATATGTGCTCATGCATGGACAAATGCGCCTGCCGTTGGTTTACAGACATGTTTCTGATGGGAAACCACATGCTGGCCCCCTCAGCTGTCTGAGGGAGAGTGATCTTGCCGGTGGCATGAAAACCTTGAGAACCCATGCACTGAAACATAATTTTAAGTGCTCTGTGTTGCAGCCAACACTTCAATAGTGGTAATACTCAATCATATAAATGAAGACAGTATTGTAAGCCAGTGTGGGCAAAAAAAAGTATTTGTTTCCCCTCTTGTCAGTTGGACAGAAGTTATCCATTTCAAGTTATATGATAACATGACACACAGCTCATTTAGTTCGTTTAATTGAACTCTCATGCCTCAGTGGTTTAAGCTGCAGTACTGTGGTTGGCTCAGTCTTCCATCTTTCCAAGGTTGGTAAAAAGGAGTACAGTATCTAGTTGTTGGGGGCAAAAATGCTAATTATATTGTGAACCACCCAGAAAGTTTTCTATGCGCTATGAGAAGGTATATAAGTGCTATTTTTATTTAGTATTTTACCACTAGTGATAACTGGTCCTGAAGGCAACATATTCCATTCCCTTACCATTGTGGGATATGTAAATACTAGGTTTAAGAAATCTCCATTAAATTGTAATTACTAATAATTATTTTATTGCTCGTGTAAAATGGTTGTATTTCATCTACTTACATGGACTACCTGACAATGGTAAGATATGTTTTCATAAGGCCTTTTGCTTATGAATTCAATGCAATAGCTAAGTAAGTTTTAAAAGAAATTCATTTAGCTTTTCAATTTAGGTAAAGGTAAAGGTTGCCCTTGCTCAAAAGACCAGTCGTATCTGATTCTTGGGTTGAGTGTTCATCTCTGTTTATATCCAAAGAGCCAGCGCTGTCTGCATCTGCAGACGTTTCCATGGACATGTGGCAGGCATGCCTCAACAACCGGAGTGTTTACTTTCTCACTGAAGTGGTCCCTAGTTATTTGCAATTTCTTACTTTTGAACTGCTTGGTTAGCAGGCGCTGGGATAGAAATGGGAACTCACTCTGTCATGCATTACTTGGGAATCGAACTCCAATCTTCCAGTCATCGAGGTCAGCATCTTAACCGCTTGAGCCACCACAGCTTTTGAATTTACTGTTACAGTAATACCTCATATAACATTAGTATCGAATAACACTAAAATCGCATAACATTAAGGAATCTGGGGGGAAGAATTGCATCAGATAACATTAAGATCCTATGGGATGCTTCAGATAACAACCGCTAAAGCCTGTGTGGTTACAATGTATCTCTATGGATCCCATAGAGGATCAGATAACACTAAAAATCATATAACACCAAGACTTGTGGAACCAGGTTTTAGTGTTATATGAGGTTTTACTGTATTTAAATTATGAGAATGTTTTATTTCAGTATAAATTCTCACTTTCATAATACAGGAAAATCTAGTATGCTAGATACAGTACAGTAATTCTTATTGGAAACACAGTGTCTATAGTACAGCATAATGTTAAAAGCTAGACAACCCAGTGTCATCTAGTTGTTTTGACCCACAAGTTCCATCATCTGCAGCAAACATGGCTGACGAGAGTTTTGGGAATTGAGATGCAAATTAACTACAGGCTGCATGCCCTGAGCTAAAGAGAGACCTCATGAAGTGACCAGGTAGTGTGCCTTTGTTTCAGTTCTTTCATGGTTCTCATTGCAATCAGTAGTATGTGCTACTCCACTACAGCACTGCAGTGGGTTAGTGGTTAAGACACCGAACTTGAAGACTGGAAGGTCCAGGTTCAACACTTGAGTGCTGCATAACAGATCTTGGGGACATGAAAGGAGCCTCATTTGGTCATCCCCTAAGCAGAGTTTCTCCAGCAAAAATCCTTTTTTAACCCAGATTAATTTCTGATACTAAATTTATTTATTTACTACTCCACTGTTTTCTTTACAGTGGTGTTTGCTCTTGTTCATTATATAGAAACCTCTATGGTACTGCATGTATGTGTTTGGGAAATTTACACAAGAATGTATATATGTTTCCATAAAACTACCATCTTTGCAGTGATGATGTTCAAAACTACTACATTGGTACCTCGCTTAAAGAGCATAATGCGTTCCATGGGATTGCTCTTTAAGCAAATTTGTTCTTTAAGCGAAACACCATTGCAAGTTACCAATTGTGACTTCTGGGGTGGGGGTGGGGATTGCAAACCTCGATTTAGTTGTTAAGCGAGATTTTGGTTGGTTTTAGTTGTTAAGCGAGGCGACCATTCAGAGAAAATTCTGCTCTTTAGGCTAGTTAGTCTCTAAGTGAGGCACTCTTTATGCGAGATTTTACTGTATTAAAAAAATATTTTTAACTTAATATAGCAACTCATTTGTATTTAAAATTTGCATTAAGAAATATCTTGATAAGGGTTTTGAGTTGCCCTTTAATGCATGGGAGTAGTCCTGTTTGCAGCAATACCTTTGATCCTATAGAAGTTCTTGTGAATAAAAGAGGCAGGTAAAATTTTCTTTTGTGCACCTTCTTCCACATTGCTCCAAAGAGCACCCCAGCCTGCCAGACTGGATTTTTCAGGGGTTGGAGGTGGAAACTGGAACCCTTTCTTTATCTTTCTGTCTTTCTTTCTGCCAGCAGCAGAAGCATTCACTCACAAGATCTCTTTATCTAAGTTTTTTGTGCAACATGGCCTAGGGAAGGTAATGTTGGGGGAAAACTGGCACAAGGTATATACTGGTAAAACAGTGGATATGTGCATGATCAGGTTTCAGTGTTAAAAAGGGAGTGAAAAATCTATGATCAAAGGAAAGAGAGTTAATACTTGCCAACTTTGGGAAATATTTATCAGCCTGTTTGTTATATTGCCTTTGACAAGACTAGCATATATCCTCTGAAGTACTAAGTGGGCCCAACATTACTTCCATCTTTGGAAATTATGCCACAAAATGGAGTTTTAGGTGTGGACAACACAAATTAGGAGTAGTATACTGTATGTTTTTACCACTCAGATATAAAGCTTCCACTCTTAAGCAAATACCCCTCAAAGGAAGGATGTGTAAATGAGATCTTGAAATAGATTATGTGTCAATGTCAGGGAAACAACAGGAGTATTGTGTCAAATAAGTGCCACACCACCTCCTTCTTTCCAGAACCACCACCTTTGTCATTTAGAAAGGAGTCAAGAACAAGCATGCTATAAAAATCAAGAAAGGCAAACATCATAGGCCCATTAAAATCAATATTTTATTAACTTGGGAAAAGTCTTTATGCCTACAAAGTCATGTATGTGCATGATTGGCTGTTGCTTCTTCACACCCTCCTGAGGCTTGACTTACCTTCATCTAACTGAATTTGATTTATTGCTTTGGCACATAGGCCTTTGCAAATACTTTCATCTAACCACTATAGGGCAGGGTTCTAAGCAGAAACATTGTGCAAGGCAAAAATAGAGACACATTTGCATTGGCTGATTCTTCAGTGTTGCATAAATTGATCAGCTCTAAAAATGTGCCTTGTATGAAGCTGGACAGATGGTTGTATAATGGTGGTAAGCATCTATCCCCTTAGTTTCAGGTAGCTCTGGCATCTACTAGGCATCTACAGCTCATAACACACTTTCACTCTTGAAAGATAGGCTGGAGAAGATACCCTATCCCTTTGCTTCTCCAGCATTGAAGCAGTTAACAGTGAACTGTTACCTCATCCTGCAAGGTCCTTGTTCTTTGTGAGACCAGCTTTGATACCTTTGGCAGTTTTAGTCCCCTTGCTTATGTACACATTTCTGGGAAGTACAAGTTAAGGCAGGCAGTGGTGTTTGACTTACCTTTAGAAATAGTATATGGCAAACACCCAGTCTTTCCGACAGTTTGCATTAAGCTTGCCATCAGAGAAACTTTGAGAGAATTTAGGTCTTTGGGCTCAGATATGAAGGAGTAATTTGGAAAGTCAGTCATGGATAACTTTCTTTGCTAGCGTGCAATAAATTTCTATTGGAAAATTTTCATTTTATGGCCATGTTGGCAGGGGATTCTGGGCACTATAATCCAAAATCATAACTTTTTCCAGAGCCCACTTTTTTTGTACTGTGATTTGTTTTGTCAACCAGCCGCAATGGTGGGAAGCTTAGTCCACAAAGAAACAAGTGGTAGTCAAGCTGAAATTATCCAGTGAAGAGAGAGAGAGAGAGAAATGCTCCAGCTGCACAAAGGAACCATTTGTTAGTTTTGCTGGTCTTCCTAGGAGCCATACCAATTAGATGTAGCTTTCACTAACAGCTCCTGCACTAACGATCATCCTGGAATCTCTGGACATGTTAATTGCAGTTAATTGTTGTAGTACCTAAAGATCCAAGTGCGTTGCTTGCTGTGGCTAGTGGTGCCAAAGTGTGCGTGTTTGCCTGCACACAGTCTGTGCTGGCAGTTGAAAAGTAAATCTGTCAGCAGTGTGTGTAGGTTAGTAAAGCAGCTTCTCCACCCCACTGTTCCTCCCAGTGATGTTTGTTAATCTCACTTGGCACTCAGTATGTATATAAGCTGCTTAATGCTCAGATATACTGCAACTGGATTAAATGTAGAAGTGACAGGCTCCTGTAGTTAAAGGATTCAGCTGGAGAGCATATAAATAGTAAGGTTTGTGTATGCTGTCAAAACCTTGTGAAAATATGTAGCCTGTTTAATAAAATATATTATTTAAATCATTTAGCTTGCTATACATCCATTTGGACAAGGAGGAGAATATGGAACCCATGGAGAACTTAAAATTTATTAGATCTGGGTTCACTGAAAGGCTCTAGGTCCTAGGATGTAAGATGAATGATTTAAACCCCTCAGCAAATCCCCCCCCCTGAAATAATTCCAAAATCTAGCTCTGAAAACTTTTCAAACAATTATACCCCCTGCTCTAGAATTTTGCAAAAGCAAAACAATGGGAGGCTATTTTGAAGGGTCTTGTTTTGTCAAACAGTTATTCAAACTACTGGTGTTTTTTAAACAAAATCAGCAAAAGATCAGGCTGGGTATGTGTATGTGTTGAGGACTACATATAGTAGCTCCTTTGTCATTGGAGGTGCATATGTGAACAGGATGATGTATACACACAAGATAGTGGCTTCAGATAGTGCCTCAGTTTCAGCTGTATTGTGAGGAGGAGGAGGAGGAGGAGGAGGAGGAGAGGATTAGAAAGATGGATGCACAGCTTTGTTGAGTTGATGTCTCTTGCTCAGATCAGGAAGATTGCTGGTACAGAAAGGTTTGATAACAAATTTATCTATATGGTTGCATAATCATGAAAGATCATGGCCTGCTTAGTATTAATGTGGAATAGCTTGGAACCTGAGCATGGGAATGCTTATCTTCTGGCATCTATACCTACTTTCATTGAAAATTTTTGAGAATTATAATTCCAAAAATTATTTTCCCCTCCCCCATTCTACCTGGGACTTTTTCAGTGAACTACCCCATATGTGTTAGCTTCCCCTCTACATCTTCTATTCCATGGTGTGTTATTTATTTATTTATTTATTTATTTATTGTTCATACTTGATATCCCGCCCCAATCGGGTAAACCCGACTCTGGGCGGCTTACATCCTGAATCATAATATAAAAGCCTTAAAAATTCATAAAATTCATAAAAAATTTAAAACATTCAACAATAAAAGCAAATAAATACATAATAACTGATACAAATATCAGATTGGGGGGGGGGATGGCTGCTCTTAAATTAGCCATCCTGTTAGCTTGATTTGGGGTAGGCAGGGTTCACTATTGGAAGCTGATCTGGTAAAGAACAGGCTGTGCTTCAAGTAAGCAAAGAAATAAGACTGCTATACAAGGTTAGACTTGCACTTCCCTTAGGGCATGCCAGAGTTTGTTCTCTTTAGGAGAGGTGGCTGAGGCCCCAACTGGGAGAGAGGTTCAGAATGAACACAGAGTTTGTTGATTGTGGGTACAGCTCTCCTGTCTTCTGCTAGGGTCAATTGGCTATTCTCAAATCCTTGCCAGCTCTTTTTGTTTCCTCTAGTTGGAGATCTGATGATGAAGTATGTTCTGCAAAATGAAGAAGTCTTTCAACAACATCTTAATCTCGTTTGTTAAGATCTCTCTCATGATGTTTCATTTAAATTGCTTTTAGTCTTGCATTAGTCACGCACATAGAGGCCAAATGATATGTTCATGAGTATGCTGGGAGGATGAGGTTTCTACCGATTGTGCTGGATCTTAAACAGTTAGCTGCTAACTTTATTAGCATCCTTTAGAGGCAGGCATTCATTAGCAGGCACTCGAAGTCTTATGCATACATGTCTTGCAAATGAACTCCTATAATAAGCTAATCAAATAATGTAAAGAATGGTGTACTTCTCTGATTCTACTCTTTCTGATCTTTTCTTCTGATGACACATACATGACTCACCTACTCCCTTTCAATCCATTTCTAATCAGGTATCTTTGGTCTTTAAAGCTTCATGGTAGCAGCAGACGCAGGGAACTTTCTGTTGGTGATTCATCACAGCGAATGCAGTCTAAATTGGCATATAGGTGTGTCCCAATAGTAACACCTGCTTGCTACTGTTGGTCACACAAAGAGAACAAAAAATTGTCATGATATATGAGGTCATGGTGACACACACTCAAAAACCCTAACCCAAATTTTGTGGCATTGAAGAGCAAATTCTGCAAGCAGAATTAATCCTGTCCACATAGCTGTTCTTAAGAGTTCTAATCTGCACAGAGCATCTAGATCAGTGTTTTCCAACCTTTGGTTATTGGACTTTAATTTCCAGAAACCCAAGTCAGTACATTGGCTGATCAGTGCTTTTGGGAATTGAAGTCCAAGGGCCAAAGGTTGGAAAACACTAGTCTAGATGTTGCAAAAGCAGCAGTGATATAAGGTACTGTCTGGAAGCAATTCCAGGGTAATACTCTGCCTTGGTCTTTTTGGATGTTCTGCAGCCACTGGTAGCTTTTTCAAACTGGTGCTAAGTTTATATTTGGGCAGCTTTGTTCCTCTAGTGCTGAGGTAACTGGGAACTCTGTAGCACAGGGGTGCCCAAACTACAGCCCATGGGCCAGATCTGGTCCCAATGCCAATTCATCCGGCTTGCACTGCCCTTGTCACTCCTGGAAGCAGAAGCAAAATGTGTCCGTACTGGTGCATTCTGGGAGCGACGAGGGTGGCATGGGCTGGATGAATTGGCATCAGGGGCCGGATCTGGTCCATGGGCCATTGTATTGTTCGACTTTTATGCCGCCCCACTCGCCTATAGCGACTCTGGGCGGCTCACAGCAAAACAATGTTTCATAACTACAAGTATTACATCACAAAAATCACATATGAAAAGTACATCAAAAACATTACAAGAAATCCCCGTCCCGATTACAAAATTAAAAATTCATAAACATTTCATTTCATTTCAAAAGCACATCAAAAACACTTTAAATAGTCCACAAAAATCTCGAACTCAAAAATCCCATAGTTTGGGACCCCTGGTTTAAGCAGGGAAAATTACAGCTTAAAATGTATCTCATCCTGTTGCAAAACAGATTGCAAGGTGTGTTTTACTTCTGCTTCTGGTAGGAGGAACCTTGTGACCAGCCTGCTGAACCACGTGACTGGCCTGCAGCCCAAAAAGTTTGGACACCCCTGCTGTAGCAGAAGGACTTTCTGACTTTACCCATTGTATCCCTTTCCTATTAGTACATATGACTCATCGAACAAGACTACTTAGGGTCTATTATTGGGATATGTGGCTGTGAATTCTTGTTGGACTACTACGGTTCCTAAGTTTTCTTCCATAAAATTGACCTGTGGTGTTTCCATCTCTATTTGCAGAGAATTCTCATTAGTAAAGCTGTTGTTGCTGTGTAGGCAAGTATTGAGAAAGCTTGCTGTGAAAAAACCTTTCTGTCCAAATGTTTTCTTCTTTGAGTTACAAATGACCTAATGATTTGGCAGTTGGGTTGCCTGCAGATCTAGCTTGCCACACTCGTGCTTGTGTTAAAGAAGGTATAGGGGAGGGGACCCAGTCTTCACTTAGAACAGCAGTGTGGGTTATGACTGTTTCTTTGAAGGCACAGGGTAATCAGGTTTTGATAAAATCATGTAATTTGACTTCTGAACCTCAGCAAAGTCACTTTGGCTTTTATGTACCATGAGGCAGCTTATCTTTTGCTGTGCTAATGCCATATCTATAGTTGCATTAGCCCCCAGCATTCAGGTTCCTTTTTACTTTCAAAGGGCAGCTGTTGAGTTTGCTTTTAAATGGTGTGTTCTTGATGGAGCACTTAATTCAAGTGAGTTATTATTTATTACCCCAAAGCCCTTTGATCCCCTGACAGCAGAGTTTTCAGATGGGGAAGCAAACAAATCTATTATTTTGTACTCTTGTATGATGGTGGTACAGTTGTACCTCAGTTAAAGAGCATAATGTGTTCCACAGGATTGCTCTTTAAATGAGTTTGCTCTTTAAGCGAAACACTATTGTAAGTGACAGATTGTGACTTCTGGGGGGGGGGGATTGTGAACCCCAATTTATTTGTTAAGCGAGTTTTTGGTAGGTTTTATTTGTTAAGCAAAGCAACCATTCAGAGAAAATGCTGCTCTTTAAGTGAGGTGCTGTTTATGCGAGGTTTGACTGTACTGTATTTGAATTTAGAGACTTAAAGAAGCAAACAGTGGCATCTTAAACATGGGTGGCTTGAAACATCAGCATAGTGGGGAGGAAGGATGAGGTAGAAATTAATTCTATCCACTAACAGTATATGATAATATGGAAGATAATTGTAAACCTAAGTTCTCTTTTTGAGTTGTTCCTGCTGCTTTAAAAGCTAGATGACAATGGAGAATTGCTTTAACTGATACAGAAGGTAGAAACCTGACTTTTCCTCATAGCATGATGTGGCAGAAGTGGGTGAATAAAGATTTGCAGGTACAAAAGTAGATCAGTAAATGAAACAACCTTATTCTCTTCGGTTGGCTTAATTTTTAAAGAGGAAAATGCTACTTCTTATAATCTGCACAGTGTGTTAGGTGCCTTCCAGGGTTACTTTTCTGCCTCTTGTAGTTGTCTCTTTACAAGGAGTAATTCATAATAATTCTAGTTGATACCTTAATTCTGTGTTTTGTAAGGTAACCAGTACCAGGGGCTTTTCGTCATGTTCTTTTCTGATTACACCATTTAGATTGACATCTTGAAACACTATCCTTGAAATAAGCTGTTTTGACTTCCGGCCAGTCAAAACTTTTCTTTTCTAATTCTGCTTTTCAATTTTTCAGGTGAGGGAAACTGAAACTATGGATCCCCAGCTTTACACTGAGGAAATTCCATCTGGAGACTTGCCAGATGATGAGGATTCGAGGCGTGACTTCATAATTGATGAAGAAGACATCTATGAGTCCTCAGGGTCAGGAGATAGTGAAGGTATACTTTGTTCTGAGCTACATCTTTGTAAAGGATAAACCGTCTTTTTCATGTATAAATCTATACTGTGGTTATGTTTGGGTGGGTTTATAACAGACCACTGCTATAATATAATTTTGTGTCTGAAATTATTCTGGGTTGAAAGAATTTTTGCTGGACAAACTCTGTTCAGGGGACACCCGAATGAGACGCCTTTCATGTTCCCAAGATATTTTCCCACTTAAGTGGTCCTCCCAGCTGATCAAACAGAAGTCACTTCTTCAGTTGCTTATGCTGGCCTTGTATTTGCTTTTGCTGAATATTAGCTGGCTAACATATGGAAACAGTGGTTGAGAGTTCAAATCCCCACTATCTCCCCCTAGGATAATGGCCAGCCAAGATCTTCTGATGTGTATGTGACTGATAAATTTATGTGCTATGGCACCAGCATACAATCCTAGAGTGTCATGAGGTGAAATTGGTAAAGCACCTTTGATTACTTTATACAGTAAAACACCGGATAACGATTGGATCGGATAACGCTAAAATTGCATAACGTTAAGTAATCTGGGGAGGAGAATTGGATCAAATAATGTTAAGGTCCTATGGGATGGATCGGATAACAACCGCTAAAGCCTGTGCGGTTACAATGTATCTCTATGGAGCTTTAACGTTATCCGATCCATCCCATAGGATTTTAACATGGATCGGATAACACTAAAAATCGGATAACATCAAGACTTGTGGAACCAAGTCTTAGCGTTATCCAAGGTATTACTGTACAATACTTAGAAAACCTGCCAGAGTTGCGATATGGTAGAAACAACATGATGGCACAGAATTATTATTATTTACATAGACTTGATAGGATGACATTGAATTCTTTGTTTTATGTGTGCATGCATTTGTATTTATAGATATATAATTCATGTGCCAAAAAAAGTAAAAGAACTGTTTCTCCACCTCTTGAAATAGGAACATCTTTTATGATCTCTCATTCACAGTCCTGTTTTGTTTTATTTCCAAATGCCTTTTTAACAAGGCCAACAATGAAGGGAGGTATGTTTTACATTGACTGGGAAAAACATCTAAACATCCAGTGCTTAATTAATGCCATAACTGGTCATTGACAAGGTTAAGATTGGGGAATTCATGGTTCTTTAGATGTTCCTGGAACAACACCTCTCACCATCCTTCATTGTTTGCTATGATAGATAGAACTAATGAGTATTATGGTCCAGCCATATATGGAGGGTCCTAGTTGACCTCCTTTCTATTGAAACTTGATATCTTGTTTAGTACTTCCATATATAGGCTGAAATACAATTGGCGCAGGCCTGCCTGCACAATGGGAATGATATCAGCAGCAGTGGCAAATTGCTACTGATTAAAGTCTTTGTCTTGTGATTTTGGAGTGTGCATGGCTTGTACACAATGTAGTAAAGTTACATGCATCCTGAAGTTGCAAAGAAAAAAAAGCAAGCTTATAATCAGCAGTGATCTGCCGCTGCTGATGACATTGTTCCCATTGCACAGGCAGACCCTGCCCAACAGGATTTCAGCCATTCTATATTTAGGCCAAGATCTATCTTGGAGATCCTACTCTGATGCACTGTAGTGTGTTTTGCAGTGAGTCTTCATCTCTCCTTAGCTCAGGGATTCTCAACCTGTGGCCCATGGCACCATTTCATGTGTCATCATCCCCCCCTCCCACCGCCTCCACACACCAGTAGATGCCATTTGGTGGAGGAAGGGCAAAATGGCCGTCCTGCCCCCAAAGCTGTCTGAGGGAGTGTGACCCGGCTCCTGGCTTGAAAAGATTGAGAACTCCTGCCTTAGCTTGTGCCCCAGCTGTAGGTATTCAGCACACTAAGTTGTCTGCTGTGTTCATCAAAATTGTTACAATAATTTCTTGCCTTTCATGCACATTGTGTTCTCAAGAAAAATAAGCTCTGGAACTAGTACATAACAGGTTGTGGCAAGTCTGATGGTTTGGGTGAGCCAATTATCCTCAAGGAATATGAATGTTTTAAAAATAGGGCAGCTCTTTATGACAGCAGGTTAAACCATAGCACTGTGTGAAATTGCAATTCAAGTCTTTATAACCAGCTGCTAAATGGTGGATTCACTTGTTCAAGGGAGGTAGGGATGGCTACAGATGATGATGAGGAATAATCATGATGTGACTATACACTCTGTAAATAAAGTAAGCCAGCTAGAATCCTTATGAACACACAGACCAAGGTAGTGACTGAATAAACTGTTGCAGGTTGTTGTTGTTCAAACTGGTAAGAATGACTTAAATAATCTTTCTATATCATGCAGGCTATAAAGATCTTGAGGATGTCTTGATTTCATCCCCTGGCAGTTCTGTGGTATGTATTTACAGGTGCTTTCGGTCTCATTCTTAAAGCCCAAAGTCATTAGCTAGTTACTGACCCTTAACTGACAGACTAGTACAGTGATAGTGAACCTTGGCACTCCAGCTGTTCTGGAACAGCAATTCTCAGAAGTCCTGATCAGCAGGACTGCTGACTTGGGCTTCTGGTAATTGAAGTCCAAGAACACCTGGAATGCCAAGGTTCGCCATTATGGGCCTAGTGTCTGCAAACATAAGCTCACTTTACTTCAGGGAAGACATCACAAGCAGCCTGTGTTTACCAAAACGTCTTATCAAATCTCTGGTAATTTTGAAAATTGGAAATGAGGAGTGACACTAGGTATAGACCAGTGATAGTGAACCTTGGCACTCCAGCTGTTCTATAACTTCAATTCTCAGAAGCCCTGATCAGCAGGAGTGCTGACTTGGGCTCCAGGTAATTGAAGTCCAAAAACACCTGTAGTGCCAAGGTTTGATACCACTGGTATAAACCTTGTGCATATATATACATTCCTAGAATGGGCAAAGCAGCACCTTTAAAAGGGGCACTCTTCAGGATAAATAATGGATAGCAGTGGTTTGTATTTTACTAGTTAACAACATTAAAAAAGTGACTGCTATCCCATTTCAGCATTTCATATAATGCAATATGATATGGATGCTCCTGACAAGTAGACCTTATGTGCTACCTATTTCCTTGTAGCACAGTAGAGCTATTCTTTAATATCTGATCATATCAATGTATAGTCTCCAATCAGACCTTGGGAAAATTACAGATTTGTACTGCAGCTCTGGTGGACTGTAATGGCTTAGTGGTTAAGAATACTGCACTTAACAACTGGAAGGTTAGTAGGTCAACAGTTCAAGACCCAAATACTGCATAACAGAATGAACTCCTGTCTCTGTCCCAACTCCGGCCAACCTAGCAGTTCAAAAGCAAGAAACTGCAAACAGATAACTAGGGACCACTCCAGTGGGAAGGTAAACAGCATTCCATACACTCTGGTTTCTAATTATGCCTGCCACATGCCCATGGAAACATCTGCAGATGCAGACAGCGCTGGCTCTTTGGCTACAAACAGAGATGAGCACTTGAACCCTAGAGCCAGATATGACTGGCTCTCAAGCAAGGGCAAATTTTACCTTACTGCAGCTCATACAATTCTTAGTCATTGTGGCAAGTAGTCATGCTGGCTGGAACATCGTGGTAACTAGTCCAAAATAAAATAATTTTTCCAAGATCTGACAGCAGTGTCCTGGTCCCTTGATATAATCACTTGGAGTAGGAGAGAGAGATCGATTCTTAAAATGTTTGCAGTGCCTTTGCCTTTTTTATATATATACACAGTCCTCTCAGTTGCATACTAAAGGTTTAACTTGCTTTTTTGTTTTATTCAGGACTTTAGGAACAACTTTATACCTGATTCCAGAAAAGTGACTAAGGATAAAAGTGAAGCATCTGTAATAGAAAATGAGATTATTGTTCCTAACAAAGCTGAGTCTCCTGAAGAAGACCTGCCTAACAAGATCTCAATGGCCAGCACAGCCAATGGCAGCATCCTTGAGAGGACAGAAGTTCTTGCAGGTAACCACCTTTTGGATTGAAGGATAAAACTTACCACTCCCTAAAATGGGATGATGTTAGGAAGCTTTTAAAAATCATGTATACAAAGAACAGACATGACAAGTATTAGCATTGCATAAATGATAGGAAAGCAGAATGTGTAGACCAGGGGTTCCCAACTTAAGGCCCATGGGGCAGATCCAGCTCACAGTACCATTTCATGTAGATCCCCACTGTCAGGCCCCAGTCGGCAAAGGTGGGCTGAGGCTTTTGCTGATTATCTAGCAGAGAAAATCGCTCGGATTCAGTCGAAATTGAACTCCAGTGTGGAAATATTAGATCTGGGGTTGTCCGAAGTGCAGTCTGGTCATGTTATCTGGGATCGGTTTGATCCAGTTTTCCCTGAGGAAGTGGACAGGCTCCTGGGATCTGTGTATGCCACTGCATGTGCATCAGATCCATGCCCCGCCTGGCTGGTGAATTCTGCCAGGGTGGTGACAGGTGGTTGGGTCGAGGCCATTATTAATTCCTCGCTGTGTGTGTGTGTTTCCTGCTACCTTAAAACATGCCTTGGTGTGACCCCTCCTAAAGAAGCCATCCCTTGACCCCGCAGTTATGAACAACTACCAGCCTGTCTCCAACCTCCCATTCCTGAGCAAGGTTTTGAGGAAGGCAATGGCATAGTTACAGGAGATCCTGGATGAAGCGGATTATCTGGACCCTTTTCAGTCAGGATTCAGGCCCGGATATGGTACAGAAACTGCATTGGTCACACTTGTGGATGATCTCTGGAGAGAGCGGGATGGTGGACATCCATCCGTCCTGGCTTTTCTTGACCTCACAGTGGCTTTCGATACCATTGACCACGGTATCCTTCTGGAAAGGCTTCAAGGATTGGGGATCCAGGGCTCTGTGTGGTCCTGGTTTTCCTCATTTCTGAAGAGCCAGACCCAGTCCGTGTGGTTGGAGAGTGAGAAACCGAGTCTTAGGCCCTTTCAATATAGGGTGCCTCAGGGCTCAGTGCTTTCACCTCTCCTATTTAACATCTCCATGAAACCGCTGGGTGAGATCATCTGTTCCCATGGGGTGAGGTATCATCAATATGCAGATGATACCCAGCTGTATACCTAGACCCATGGAGACCCAAGCAATGCAGTGGAAGTCCTTTCCAGGTGCTAGGAAGCTGTTATGATCTGGGGGGGGGGGGGCAATGGGCTACAACTGAATCCTGACAAGACTGAGTTGTTGTGGGTCAGGGGTCCTGCGTTAACTCGGGAGCTACCATCTTTGGTTCTCGATGGGGCAGTCTTGCCCCAAATAGACCCGGTGCCTAATCTGGGGGTCCTCTTGGACTCACGACTACTGCTTGAAGAGCACAGGTGGCAGTCTTGGCCAGGAGGGTTTTTGCACAACTTCGTGTAATGCCAGCTCCTAGACCGGGATTCCTTGCTCATCATCACACACACTTTGGTCACCTCCAGACTTGATTACTGTAATGCACTCTACATGGGGCTGCCCTTGGTGACCATTTGGAGGCTGCAGCTGGTCCAGAATGTGGCTGCCCAGGTCGTGATGGGGTGGGGGCATTATGCTTGCGCCTCACCATTGCTGTGGGAGCTGCACTGGTTGCCAGTGTGCCTCCAGGTGCAATTCAAGGTGCTGGTTGTTACCTTTAAAGCCCTACATGGTAGCAGGCCAGGATACTTAAGTGACTGCATTACCCTAAGGACATCTGTCCGTCCCACCAGAGTGGACCAGAGAGGCTCTCTGGTTATACCATCGGCTTGAGAGGCGCACCTCTCTAGCACCAGAAGGAGGGTCTTCTCTGTGTCTGCTCTGGCCCTGTGAGTTGCATCTCCAGATGGAGCTGCTGCCCTTTAGGAAGAGGGTTAAGACCTGGCTGGTGGGGCATGTTTGGGTATGGGCCAGACAGTTGCCTCAGTCTGTTGCCTCATCTGACCCCTCCCGCTCTGCATGTGTCTTGTTTAATCTCTTAATTTTTGTAATCTTTTAATCCTGATTTTTATACCATGCTTTATTGTGTTTTAAGTGTTTTTAAAGTTTGTTAGTGGCCCTGGGTCTCTGAGGAGGGTGGCATAAAAGTTTGATTAAATAAATAAATAACTTAGTGTGAGAAAGATTAGCTGGTAACACAAGTTTGCCGTTACCAGGGTATGCCTGATAGTTGTTCAGAAATATCACAATCTTCAAGGAGGCTTTTTCTGTGTGCCCTGGCCTCTTTAGTGAGACTGCCCAAAGTAATTATTTGAGACTATGTAGGGGAACTTTGTTTAAGTGTCTATCGCAGAGTTTGAGCTACATAAAAAATGGGGAAATGTGACCTTCCATTTCTTGGACTGCAACTGCCTTAGCCAATTGGCTTTGATTCCAGGTCTTAATCATTTGGAGGTTGCTTCATCTAAAGCAATGGTTCCCAACCTTTTTTGGTCATGCCCTACCTAGTAAAGGTAAAGGTCTCCTTTGCTCGAAAGCCAGTCATATCTGACTCTAGGGTTCAGTGCTCATCTCTGTTTCAAAGCTGAAGAGCCAGCGCTGTCTGCTTCTGCAGATGTTTCCGTGATCATGTGGCAGACATGACTATAGACACCGGAGCACACAGAATGCTGTTTACCTTCCCACCGAAGTGGTCCATGTTTATCTACTTGCAATTTCTTGCTTTCAAACTGCCAGTTTGGCAGGAGCTGGCACAAAGACCAGAGCACACTAAAAGGCCATTCACTGTTAATAACTCATTGTTGAATTGCCCCCTGTGGGGCATGTGGCTCACATTGGGAACCACAGCTCTAAAGGCTTAAGTTTAGAACTTCGTGAAAGCTTCTCAAGAGGGAGAAGAAAAAGCAGCTGGTATGGAAAAACCTTCTTTTCTATTTTCTTGCATCACTGAATGTACTTACTAATGCTAACGTGCATTAGTGGGGGCACACAAACAGTGTTTCTAATTTGTTCCCTAATTTGTTATTTTTCAATCCTGGAACTGGAGCTAGAATGGATTAAATTAGTTTGTTCTCTTTCAAGTAGAAATGTTCTAGACAAGGGTTTCTCAACTTTGGGCTCCCAGGTGGTTTTTACTTCAATTCTCAGAAGCCCTGGTCAACAGGTGAGCTGACTTGGGCTTCTGGGAATTGAAGTCCTAAAAGACCTTGGGGCCCAAGGTTGAGAAAATCTGATCTAGACACTTTCAGTGTGTGGGGAGAGAAACAAACAAACACAGACCATATATTATGTTTACTATTATAGAGTATGAATCAGAAGGAAAGTCAAGTTGAATGAGATGTGTTAGAAATAGTTAGAAGGCTCTTCAGTTTACAGGATATTTACTCCCGTGTTATTGCTTCCCCCAGCTCTTATTGCAGGTGGAGCAGTTGGGCTGTTGTTCGCTGTCTTCCTGATCCTCCTCCTAGTCTATCGCATGAAGAAAAAGGATGAGGGTAGTTACGACCTTGGCAAGAAACCAATCTACAAGAAAGCGCCTACAAACGAATTCTATGCCTAAGGCTTGCCAATGCCACAAATCCACTTGGGAATCGGAAACGTACTTTGTAAAAAGGAAAAAGGAGAAGCATTTGGACCGCAGAAAAGAAACTGAAACAAATGCACTCTTGGATCTAATGTCAATGTGATTTTTAAAAAATCTTTCTTTATGACCCTTCCCACTAACAAATGAGGATGCAAAGTAAAAAAGAGGCAGAGTCCTGGGGGAGGGACCCCTTGCAGGGTATGCATGTGTTCTCAAATGCTAAGCATATTTGCCAAATGTATTTGGTTGGGTGATGGGAGTTTATATGTTTGCCTCAGGTTGTTGTGCTCCAACTTGCCTTGTTTTGTAGAAAGTGTAACTCTTTCTGTAAGATTCCTCTGCAGTAGGCCGGCCATATAAGGCACCCCCTTTAAAAAATAATAATAAAGAACTTATTTATGAAATATCCTACACTATATTGCAAATTAGTCCTGGTAGAGAGCAGAATTGCTCTCTGTAGAGCCCAGTGACTCTATAAACAATTTGAGGCTTTTTGTGATGGATGACTGTAAAGAAGAAAAATCCTCTAATTGGCTATGAGACAAGGAGGCAACTCGGTTTGCAAAAATAAAATCCTGGGAGTGAGGTATAATGTCCCCCATTTTCACATGTAGTTTTCATTAAAGAATTTTTTTTATTTTAAAATGAAACCTTTTTAAAATAACAATAATATAACCTGTCTATAAAGTTCATAGAAGAGATCTCTAAATTTAACTTTTGCAGTTTTGTGTAAGATGCCTGTTTAATTCCTTATTTCCTCTTGTTGCCAGACATCTCTCTAGATTGGCTGGCATTTCATACCAACCATTGCCTGAACCGAAGCAGCAAGTACAGTATGTTACAGCTTTCTAAGATCATATCTTAGGTTTCTCTAGGAAACTGAGAAGAGAGTATTTATATATTTTTTCCAGAATTAAAGCAAAATATGTGTTTGATTTTTTATAGAACTATTTATAGTTTCTAAGATTGCTGCTCTCCTTTTGGTAACTCTTCTTTTTATATGTAAAACACTAATATAATGAAATCTCCTAATGATTGTGAAAACTATTTAAGCTTTATTCTGTGTGTTATATCCTGAGGGCAATAATCTCTGCTAGAATATCTTTATATGCAAAATCAGATTTCTCTGAATATAGCTAAAATATAATGGGGGGTGGGGGCATTTTTTTAGCCTTGTAATATATTATTAGTGATATAGAGCTATATTTTTTCAGTAAAAATACACAATTTTTATAAACATACTGAAAGAAGCTTGTGCAGTCTCCATGTGTGGTAATGGGTTACTCTGTCTGACTGGTGTAATGTTTTTCAGTGTCTTCCTATTCTGAGTGGGCTCATCACTTCACATTTCTTACTAATTAATGGCAGCTGAACAATTTAGCTAGGTGGAGAAGTCTAACCTTTTTACACTTGGCTTCACTGCATGGATAGCACAAGCTCCACCAATGGGAACTAATAGAGCTCAGATACATACTTCATTGTTTCCTATCTCTGCTCACTCAAAGGGTAATGGAGCAAATGTACTATTTGGGTACAAAAGTGACTTCTCTTTCCAATACTGTATGACCTTCCTTTTGTTGGCAAATGGCAGGGGACCTTGGTACTATAGCAAATGTGTATTCTGCTGTTAGAGCATGGGTGTCCAAACTATGGCCCAGGGACCAGATCTGACCCCTAACACCAATTCATCTGGTCCACACCACCCTAATCTTTCCCGGAAGTGGAAGTAAAATGCACCCATACGTCAAGGGTGGTGTGGGCCAGAGGAATTGACATCAGGGGCTGGATCTGGTCCCCGAGCCATAGTTTGGGCATCCCTGTGTTAGAGTCTTAGTCGTGGGTACTGGCTTAAAGAATTCTGAATGAAATGTTGCTTTGGCTCTTGCAGAGAAAAGGCTCTGTGTGATTAATGCTTCCACCAGACTTAGTTCTTCTTAATGTGATGACATTGGCATATACTGGAGATGGATCTTGATTCTTCCATGATTGTGCTAGTGTGGTACAAAAACATTGAAATGGCTTGAATCCACCAAGTGGGGTGAAAGAGAAAACTAGTATCGGAGGGTAAGGAGAAGTCCTACTTCATCCGATCTTGGAGAAATGAGGATGTGGCTCAATGCTATTGGTAGACTCTTATGATATGTTACATAAACAATTCAGTACAGTATAGAAGGATTAGGCTGTGTACTTTGGGGTAATAGATTCATTTGCTTCAAACAATCCTCTTGAGGAATTTACTTCATTCAGATGTTATCAGAACACACCAGTGGTAATGTCTCACTATCCTCAATTCTTTCTTTAAAGGAATAACACAAAATAACATTTTAAAACTTACCAAGCAGGGGAACAAGGACTGCACTGCTCGAGGCCATTTCTAATCACATTTGCATCCTTTGAGTTACAGTCTTTAAAAATATGGTACAGTCTTAAGCCTATCTTCATGGTCAGCATGTTAATAAAAAAGATCAATGCAGAGCTCTTGACCAGAACAATATAAAGAGTGCTCTTCCATTCTTACACTTGGCAGTGAATTAACTCTGTGTGAAAGATTCACTACAATCAGCAGAAGTCTTTGGTCTGGGGTGAAAGGAACATACACTTAGCATTTTCCTGTAATTATTGCTCCAAAAATGTGTCTATCTTTGATTATTTGGATTATATTTCTTGTATATTGCATATGTTTTCACTGTCACTGATTCGATAAAATAAACTGGTACTTTCTAAAATGCTGCTCTTGCATAATTGAGCTCTGTCAAGGACTAGTAGTCAATGAGTTAACAAGCTTTCTGCTCTCGACACAGGAAGTCCTAAAAGCTTTAATGAAGTGTCTTTTGATAGCCAAAACAAATGCAAGTTAATTTAGTAATATGAAAGGAGGCAAGCCCATTTTATCACTACTGCCAGCTCTGCTTCTGATGACTTGCCTATTGCATCATCTAGTTTAGGTCTAAAGTAGCTGCCTTTACAGGTAAATGGTTGGTTCTCAAAGTCCAGCTTACCACTCTTAAGGTATGCCTCATCCCTTAGCTCTACCGACACACTATAACAAGACCAATCTTTTAGCTGAAAGGTAGGCAACCTTGTGCCCTCCAGATGTTTTGAACTATATCTCATAGTTCTTGATCATTTATTCAGAGTGGGCCTCTTGTACTCTTGAAGGATAGCCTTACAATTGCAGATTCTATCTAGAACAGTTTGGAAAATAACTTTCTGGAGTACATTTCCCAAATTTCTTTAGTCAGGACAGCTACTGCCTATCTTTGGCTATATCATTCTGGAAATTATACTTCAAAAAAGTAACTTTTCTGGGAAGAATATGTTTTTCATATAAAAACGCCAGTTTCAGTATCTGCCAATTCAAAGTTGGACTGGAAAAACAGTTTTCTGAAATCCAGCAGTCTTGTTGCTAGGTTGTGCTGACAGTATTAAGATGGATAGACCTTTGGTATATCCGCTATAAGCCAGTCTGTCTTTGTACTTGAAGTTAGGATAGTTCTGTGCATGCTTATATCTACTTCATTGGTGTACATATACGTACAGTAAAACCCCTACTTACGTAAAAAAAAGTTGTTCTGTAGGCTTTTATGTAAACCAGCTTTTTACTTAACTCGAAGCAAACCCATAGGAAAAAATGAATTTTTACATAACTCGAAGCAAACCCATAGGAAAAATGAATTTTTTACTTAATTTGAAGCAAACCCATAGGGAAATGATATTTATGTAAATTGAAGCAACCCCATAGGAAAAACAACTTTTTAACATAACTCAAAGCAAACGCATAGGAAATTGTGCTATGTAAATCGGGACATTTATGCAAGTTGGGAATGGTTTTAGTGCAAAAATCATTATGTAAGTTGAATTTTATGTAACTTGAGGCATATGTAAGTCATGGTTTTACTGTACCAGACAAAAGGTCCATGGAAATGAGTAGGTGGTTGTGCATGATGGGGTAACCTACACCTGGAAGACACTATGGATGTTGCAGGTTTTTATGAATTAAGCTTTAAAGATGACTTGCTACTGCAAAGGGGAGATTGTACAAAGGAATCACAATCAGTCATGTCTAGTCAAGTAAGGCAAATGTATGGAGTGGTTCCTCCACATATTTCAGAGTTCCCCTCTCAGATGTGTCAGCCAGCAGGATCAGCGATAAGGGATAATGAAAGTTTTACAACATCTGAAGTACAGTCAAACCTCGCATAATGAGCGTTTCGCTTAGCAAAAAAGGCACATAACGAGCAAGTTTTTTGCTAAGCGGTCCGACTCGCATAACGAATTTTTCGCTATGCGAGTTGGACTTTTCCCTATGGAAAAACTCGCATAACGAGTGTTTCTATGGGGAAAACTTGCATAGCAAAATTTCTAGCTTATAAACTTCCCAGAGGAGCAACCATGTTTTTATAAACCAGTTGTAAGACTTTAGATTTGCTATCCACCCTGAGAAATATCATCATTAGGAATGGTAGAACCCTTTACTGACAACAGAATCCCACAGTGGGATGGAGGTAACAGCTCTAACATCAAAGGATGTGATGGATTGCTAATTTGTGTGTGTGTCACATACACAAGTAGCATTAGCCTGGACTTTTTAAAGGTACACAATTACCTGCTAATACTGCCCACGGGGTTTTCTTGGCAAGGACACTGGAATGGATTGCCAGTTCCGTCTCCACTGGATCGTGTTTAGCAGCATAATAAGTAGAGACATCGCCCTGCCAACAAAAGTCCACATAGTTAAAGCAATGGTCTTCCAAGTACAGTCAAACCTCGCATAACGAGCGTTTCGCTTAGAGAAAAACATAACGAGCAAGTTTTTTTGCTAAACGGTCATACATAACAAATTTTTCACTATGCGAGTCGGACTTTTCCCTATGGAAAAACTCGCATAACGTGTTTCTATGGGGAAAACTCGCATAGCGAAAAATTTTCGCTATGCGAGTTTTTTCATAGGGAAAAATCCGACTCACATAGCGAAAAATTCGTTATGCGAGTCTGACTCGCATCGCGAATTTTTTACGTAGTGAGCAGCCTCGCAGAACGCATTAAATTCGTTATGCAAGGTATGACTGTAGTAATGTATGACTGTGAAAGCTAGACCATAAGGAAGGCTGAGCACAGAAGTATAGACACCTTTGAACTGTGGTGGTGGAGAAGACTTTGAGTGTCTCCTGGACTGCAAAGAGATCAAGTACATCGTGAAGGAATCAATCCTGACTGCTTGAAAGGACAAGAACTGAAGCTGAAGCTCAAGCACTTTGGTCACCAAAGGAGAAGAGCGCTCACTGGAAAAGTCCTGATCCTAGGAAAGATCGAAGGCAAAAGGAGAAGGAGGTGGTAGAAGATGAGATGACTAGATAGCATCATTGAAGCAGTGGGCATAGATCTGGGCAGAATACAGAGGATGACAGAGGAGCCTGGCATGCGGTGGTCCATAGGGTCGCAAAGGGGCCGGACTTGACTGTGACTGAACAATAACAACTTACAATTACCATGAAAAATTAAGCTATGTTACTGTAATATATACTTTTATGCATCTTCTTGAGAGGACATTCAGACTTGAGGTGGAAACACATAAATGGCATTTGGTTTGCTTTGTATCTTAGAAGTGAGTGCCAAGACCTTGTGCTAAAGAGGTTTTCTTCTCTCTTGCATACAGAGAATTCCCATTCAGGCTTGGCTCTGTTTGAAGCAAAATAAATAGTTGTATTGCTCCAAGGCCCTTGAAGAGGCAATGAAAGAGCAACACAATGGTATGCTGAGTTTATGAACAAAGCCCTAGATTAGAATATCTTGGCCTGCTGTGGATACATTTCAGTGAATCAAACCAAACTCATTATTTTGTTACAATCCATACAGCAAAGTTCTTTAAGTGTTTGCTGCTTTCCAGAGTCTATGGTGTAAGCTTAGTATGGATAAATGATTACTTGTTCTACTGTTCTGCAAGGCTGTTTTCCCTGCCTGGTTACCAATCCACTCTTTTCACTCTGCTCTTGAGACCTTGAGGTAACTTGGCCATTTTTAAAAACCAGCTGGCATGTAAATTTGCATAGCTCAGCTGCACCGGGGAGAAAACACAGGGCAAAATTTGCTCTCAGCAGCAAATAACTCCCAAGCCCTCACAAATTCCAACCCATCACCCATACTGTTGCCAATAGTAGTCTTAAATCAAGAGATCATTATTCAACACCAAGGTGTTGGGCCCAGGAATCAAGAAAGCTTACTGTGACTATGCACCAAAACAAACAATCATGGCCATGTTATAACTAATAATCTCCTGCAAGTTTACAATGTTCAGCATTGGTTGAGTTACAATTCCCCCACCCCCCACTGAGGAAGTACAATATTGGACAATCGACTCAATGTTTTATGCCACATTCTTCTTTCAAGAAAATGGTGGAACTCTGCTATCTTTTCCTGCCATTTTTATAGCAACCTCTAAAGCAGATTAAGAAAGAGTTGGGGAAAATTTTCCTATCGGGCTCTTATCCTGCACTCCAAGGGACTCTTTTTCCAGGAGATTTGAACAGATTTGCAAGGTTGCACATTTTAGTTTACGTATATGTCAGCCTTGCAAGCTAGAAAAACTTTTTGTTGTTGTTCAGTCGCACAGTCGATTCCGACCCTATGGACACTGTCCGCCAGGCACTTCTGTCCTCCACCATCCTCCTCAACTCGCTCAGTTCTGTGCCCATTGTCTCTACAATACCATCTAGCCATCTCATTTTTGGCCGCCCCCTATTTCTTTTGCCCTCCACCTTTCCCAGCATCAAGGCTTTCTCAAGTGAATCCTCTCTTCTCATTTGATGTCCAAAGTACTTTAGCTTCATCTTTACTATTTGACCTTCAAGGGAGCAGTCATGGTTGATTTTTTCTAAGATTGACCTATTTGTTCTCGCTGTCCAGGGGACTCTCAAAACTCTCCTCCAGCACCACATCTCAAAGGCATCTATTCTTCTGTGCTCAGCTTTCCTAATGGTCCAGCTCTCACAACCATACATTGCCACTGAGAATACCATTGCTCTGACTAGACGAATTTTTGTTTGCAAGGGGATGTCTCTACTTTTCACTATGTTCCCCAGGTTTCTCATAGCTTGTCTCCCAAGAATAAGTTGCCTTATTATTTCATGGCTGCAATCACCATCTGCAGTGAGCTTTGATCCCAGGAAAGTAAAATCTGTCACTGCTTCTACTTCTTCCCCATCTATTTTCCAGGGACTGATAGGGCCTGTTGCAATTTTCTTGTTCTTCTTGATATTAAGTCTCAAGCCAGCTTTTGCACTTTCTTCTTTCAACCTAATCAGGGGCTTCTTTAAGTCGTCCTCACTTTCTGTCATTAGGATGGTATCATCTGCATATCTAAAGTTGTTGATGTTTCTCCCAGCAATTTTGATCCCAACTTGTGATTCCTCCATCCCTGCATTGCACATTATGTGCTCTGTGTATAAGTTGAATAAGCAGGGTGACAAAATGCAGCCTTGTCTTACTCCTTTCCCTATTCCAAACCACTCTGTCCTTCCGTATTCTGTCCTACCTGTTGCTTCTTGATTCATATACAGATTTCTCATGAGGTATATAAGGTGCTCTGGTATTCCCATCTCTTTAATTACTTGCCACATTTTGTTGTGGTCCACACAGTCAAAGGCCTTAAGTGTAATCAATAAAAGAAGTAGACTTGTTTCTGATATTCCTTTGTTTTTTCCATGAGCCAACATATGTTGCCAATGTGGTCTCTAGTCCCCCTGACTCTTCTGAACCCCGCCTGCACTTCTGGTAATTCTCTTTCCACGTGCTGCTGCAGGCTATCCTGTATTATCTTGAGCATCACCTTGCTAGCGTGTGGGATGAGCACAATTGTTCGATAATTTGAACATTCTTTGGCATTACCCTTTTTGGGGAGTGGAACGTATACTGATCTTTTCCAATCCTGTGGCCATTGTTGTGTTTTCCAAATCTGCTGGCATATAGAATGCAATAATTTGATTCCATCATCTTTTAGGGCTTTGAAAAATTCAACTGGAATACCACAAAATACTGTACAGGATTCCCCCATCATCCATGGTCAGGACTGGATTTACTGCCAAGCCATTCCCCTTCTTCAAAAGGAATCAAACTGGGTTAATTTTTTCCATGATTTTATTGGAAATGTTGCAAAAGTTTCAAAGTGACCTTTAAAGAATACAGGTGTGAAAGAAAAGTTCAAAACTTTCAAGAAAAATAAAAGAAAGTGAAGCCAATCCCTATTCAGAACTAGAGATTAGATAGACATTTTAAGAACAGTTTCTTAAAAGAAAATGTAAAAACTCCTCTATTCTAGTACTTAAGTTACAGCATCTTAGTTCCAAAGTGTGCACAAAGCACAAGCTGCTTGACAAAATAGTAGTGGAAAGAACTCTTTTTACAGAACCTAAGCACAAGCAAAGATTTCCCCATCCTGACTTTATACCAATCATCCATCTTCAGTCTTTCACCAATCATGTTTCAAAATGCCATGACTTTCTAGAAGGGAGTAAGTTTTTAAAAGTAATTTCCCCACCCTCTCTTCTCCAGCTGAAAAAAGTTACCTTAATTAGCAATTAGTAAAGCCTGCACAAATAACAATGATGGCTTCTGGAAAGTGTAGTCCAGGAAGATCTAGGTCCCCAAGAGTGGACAACCTATGGATTGCAAGCAACTCTAGTCTCCTGCTAATGTGATCTGTGAAACTGGAGTTACCCCAATTTTTTCCTTATGTGGAGAGACAAATAGGAATCCCCATTACAAGTATGCCTCACTGCACCCCTCCTCCTCCTCCTCCCTTCTTCAAGTGCTGCATCAGTATATTGCCTATCATCATGGTGAGAATCGTCATGTTCTTAACTTATTGGAACAGTTCTTCTGTGAACATTCCATGCCAGTCTCTCAGGTTCTTCAGCCATGAAGTCTGGCTACATCCAGGGCCTCTCTTCCCTTGGATCTTCCCTTGCATAGTGAATTGGAATATTCTATATTTCATGTCATTCCTCATGATATGCCCAAGGTAATGGAGCATTCTTTGTTTAATGGTCTTAAATAGCTCTTGTTCTTTATCCATCCCGTGCAACACTTCTATATTATTCACATGGTCAACCCATGATATCTTTAGCAGCCATCTATAGATCCACATTTCAAAACCTTTGGTTTTCTTCCCAGTCTTTCTACAATAGCTATTTCTCTTCTACCACTAGCATGATGCAATCACATGATCAATTAAGTAAACATTTTTAAGAATACATGATAAACTCCCTGCTAAGAAGTTGTGCCAACGATTAGCATGTTTCTTTCAAACATGTTTCCTTCGAGAATGTGCCTTGCTCATTAGTATTAATGGAATACAGTATGTGTTTTATGTTAAGGTTTCGATCTCTGGAATCTCCAGCTAAAGCTAAGAAAAAACGTCTGAGTTCATGCCTGGAGATGTAAGGCCAAGAGATGAAAGTTACACTGAACCCTGAGGAGCTAGTGATCTTGGTCTTAGACTGCGGTGCCCAAAGTATGACCTGCAGGCCAGATCTGGCCCACAATGCCAATTCATCCAACCCATGCTGCCCTTGTCGCTCCTGGAAGCAAAAGTAAAATGTGCCCATATCTGCACGTTTTACTTCTGCTTCCGGGAGCAATGAGGGAGGCATGGCCCAAATGTATTGGCATCAGGGGCTGGATCAGGCCAACTGGCTGTAGTTTGGACACCCCTGGTTTAAACAGAGAAAATGGCAGCCTAAAAATCTATCCCATCCTGTTTCAAAACAGATTGCAAGGCATGTTTTACTTCCGTTTCCGGGGGAAGGAACCACATGACTGGCCTGCTGAACCACTTGACTTGCCCGTAGCCTGAAAATTCTGGGCACCCCTGTCTTAGATCAACAATTGTATTTAAAGAGGTTCAATTCCCCAATGCTTTTTGCTTCAAAGCATTTTGTGTGGCCTTTTGGGGGGAGGAAATCATTGCTATATCAGCCTAACTTTCCCCATATGCATGTTGTGAAGATAAAATGAGGTAAGGAGATTAGGAAGGCTGCCTACAACCCTTTGGCTAAGGCAGGGAAAAGAACAAATGCCCATGCTGCTAATTAAAATACTTTGGCTGCAGCTGGCAACAACTAAAAGTGGAGACAAATAGCCTCTCTGATGGAAAAAAGTTACGTGAGTAAACAAACAGGAATCCAGTTTGAAAATGTGGAAGAGAAGGAAGGAAGGTGCCAGCTCTGGAAACAAAAAGAGAAATAACTTTAAAGATACAAAGCAATGTGTTTCGTAGGTTCCTTTATCAGACAGTATATGAGCTTTTTATGTACTTTTTTTGTTTGGCTGCCCATAGTGAGCCTGTTGTTTTGACCTGAAACACATTGAACCCTAATCAGGCTCAGTATTAACTTTGTGGCATTTTTTCATTGCTAGTGCCAATCTGGGTTGTTTATTACACTCTGCTCCCTACAGTGTTGGCTCGTGTGAATGAGTATCTGCTTCTTATATTTTTTACAAAGTCTCAGAACAATGCTAAAGTCAAGGGCATCTGGTGGTGGGATGGGAGAGTAAAATGGTGGCATTCTGACACTGATAGAAGGAGTAACATCATTGGATAATCTCTCAAGGAAAGGACACTAGTTTGGGTAGTAGGCTGATGGATACCATTATGCCAAAAGTTCCCTCAGGTTAGCCTTATTTATTTATTTATTTATTTATTTATTTATTTATTTATTTATTTAGATTTATTATCCCGCCCCAATCAGGCAAACCTGACTCTAGCCGGCTTACAGAAAAGGGGGAGAGACTATACAGAATGCAAAACAATTAAATAATCCCCCTACAAATACATAAATTAAAACCTTAAGGTTCAAAATTACTTAAAAATCAATTTAAAAAGAAATAGAATGCTGTGTTCTCCAAGGAAGTGATCCTGCCTAAGAAATCAAGATGTGGATAAGTTCAATATATCCTGAAAGACCTCATCTATGGAAACATACATCATTGTAAGCTGAACAGCTTTATATCTAAATTCCCGAAAGCTACCAGCTTGAATCTTCTTTTCTTTGTGAGCACATGAAAACAATAAAATATGCTGAAGATAAATGTTTTACTATTTCAAAACAACTACAGATAATGTTGACATATGCCGTGGGAAATGCACTTAACCATCTATCAATAGCCTTGATCTATTGTTATTTATTTATTCATTACATTTATCTCTCTCATTCCTGAAGTAAGTTTCAAGTCTGGGTGATTTATGAACTGGGAGGGGAGGGGCACCACAACCCATTATATCTGCCCTGGTCACATGTCATCAGATGGTTTAAGGCAGGGGCCCCCAACCTTTTTTGCACCACAGACCAGTTTCATGCTAAACAAATTTTCCACAGACCGGTAAGGGGGTGGTGGGATTGAATGGTGCAGGTGCATAATAAAATACAATAAAGTGCACAGGCAGGGGGAGGAGCCCTGCTGTAGCTCAAAAACAAGGAGGAGGGGCCCAGCCATCTGCCAGCCACACTGTTTGACATGGGCAATGAAGTATCACACTGCATACAGGCACGCGGGGGGGGGGGGGCAGAGCCTGAGTGCAGTTCAACAATGTGGGGGTGGGGCCCAGTCACCTGCCTATCTGCTGTGTCAGAAGCCTGTGCTCTTGCTCTGTTCACCTGGCAGACCCGGTGGAGCATGTTGAAGGAAGAAGGCTATCATTGGGGCTCCTAGCAGCACCACCTACCTTGCGGCCCAGTTCAGGATACCTCGTGGCATGGTACCATTCTGTGGTCCAAAGGTTGCCTCTCACCCCCCCCCCTTCCCGGTTTAAGGCAAAGTACATAGCTCTCTTCCATTTGACTTTATCGTCACAACAACCTTGTAAAATAGGTTAGACTAGAGCAGGGGTGCCCAAACCTTTTGGGCCATGGGCTGCTCACATGGTTTAGGGGGCTGGGCACTACAGCCCTGAGGCCGGATCCGGGGGCCCCGGGGCCAATTCATCCAGCCCACAAAGCCCTCATTGCTCCATACTGTGTTTTACTTCCTCTTCCAGGAGCTATGAGGGCTTCACGGGCTGGATGAATTGGCATTGGGGGCTGGATCTGGCCCCCGGGCTATAGTCTGGGCACCCCTAGACTAGAGTGAAACAGACCCATTGGCTCCAAGTCATCCAAAGAGTTTCATAACTGGGCAGAGGCCTGAACCTGGATTTGCCAAGTGCCCAAATTTGTACTACCATTCCCCACTGGGTCTGTAATCTTCTCTTTTCTTTGTTTGTGACAGTAGCATCACGGCACAATTCATAAATATATGAGACAATTTTTGACCAATAATGGGCAAAATCAAATCTTCTGTAGTGCATGTTGAGGGGCAAAGAATATACTGACATAGGTGTGAAGTTGCCTGTTCTTTTCTGCTCTAACAAAGGATTGTTTTGGGTTAGAAACCCAATTTTCTTTGCTACTGCCAACTCCACTTTGCATTCTATTCAGTGACTTCCAGATAATCTAGTTTTCTGTGTAATCAGGGGCTGGTCTTTCCTGGGGTTCCATCCATTTTAAGAAGAAATGTTTGAAGTGCTAGCCATGTTAGTCTGTGCAAGCATATCAGAGAGTAAACCAAACAAAACAGCATATCTTTCCACATTATAGCCTTGGCACTATCTTCTTTTTCTTCAGGAGTCCTAGATATTCCAAAACCGGTTCTTTGATTTTAATCTAGGAGGGGCAGGTTGGTTGATGAAAAGTGGATGCACATTTCATGTACTGTACATGCTTTTACTCTTTCACTGTGAGCTGCTACTTCTCTTTGTACATCACTGAGTGGAATGTCTGCTAAATAATTGATTTTATCTATAGGGGTTGAGTTCAGGCTTCCAGTAATGAAAGACTGCCCTCCAAAAAATATATGGTCTTGGGCTCATTATAGAAAGGCTATCTAATAAAGTAATATGTTAATTCCTAATAGATTAAGTCCTTTTAATCTTTAAAATTTCCTTGCTGTTTCCCCCCTCTCTTTTGAGAAGACATCCATACATTACATAAATTACAAATACAATTTAGTAGATGCAGTCACTCAAAGCATCCTCACAATTCTGCTCTAGTAAGTATGCTAGTGAGCTAAGGTCCATAAGGGTTACCTGGATGACAGGGTTATTTCCAGGGTCAATAAACATTTGATCTGGACTACATAATCAACAGTTCTAGGAGTTTCTAATGTGATGTCCACCTGATCATGGGGAAACTAATTTAGTTGTAGCTGTCATTCTACATTAGGAATAAATGGACTGGGCCACCAAGGGACTTTCTGTATGTGTGGAACTTCCTACCTGAATATATCTCACAAAACCAAATATCAACATAGCTTTTGAAGATATTCCAGAAAGACTTCCTAATTTGGCCAATAATTTATGAGTTCATGTGTTCATGCAATTCTTCCAGTGGCTTCCCACCTAATATTCTAGTACAGTGGAACCTCATACAACAATTGCCCCATGTAGCAAAGAAATCGCATAGCAATTAGGTTTTGGGGGGGAATGGCATCTCACATAACAATTTCACCTATGGAAAAAATCATACAACAATTTTTCAATGGGAAAAACCACGTAGCAAAAAAATAATAATTGTACAGTACTTTGCATCCCATAGGGAAAATCGCTATATGATGCGTGTATCATATAGTAATTGTTTCATACAACAACAAGCCCCATGGAATGGATTAAAATCATTGTATGAGGTACCACTGTACCAGACTTTACACAAATGATGTTTAGGTATCTTGATACTGATTTTCAGCAATGAACAAGATAAGGAAGACATGGAAGACTCAAAACCCAATCTCTCTGATACCTGAATGGGTATTGGATGACTATAACTCAATACTAGAGCAATGCTTTACATACAGAAGGTTTCAGGTTCACTTCCCACCAACTCTAGCAAAAGTAATCAGTTAGCAGGTGATCTGAGGAATCATGAATGAGAACCCTGAAGGTTGCTTTAGATCAGATACTTAGCCAGTTGAACAAAAATCTTGAGATAACACAAGTAGTTCTCTATGTCTTTGTAGCTTGACATGGGTTGAATTAGATAAGAACCATGGCGCCACTATGGTCTCTCCATAGACTTCCTAAGGGGGTCACATATCTTTGTTTTTGGACAGCAGTCCTTTATTTGAAGGATTGCCTGAGGATACAGTATGAATATATGTTCCATCTGAAGAACTGTCCAGTCCTGTTTTAAAGGCAAACAGTGAGATAAGGAAGTTAATTAGGGACTTTGAGGTAGCCAATTGATAGTGAGCTCCTGAACTATTGTCTGTTCAATTTGAACACCAGGAATTGTTCAATGTCTTCCCAAAGTTTATCTCCACATTTTTTTCGTCTGACTGCCCCAAAGTTGCAAAGAGCTGGGTGAAGACCAGTTGGCACTCATACGGGATACTGAAAGCATATGTAAATAAAGCAGAGATTTATTGATGTGTGACCTATGGGTAAGAGAAAGGGAGGATGGCGGCTTTGGGTCATCTCCAAGGTCGGCTTACTTTTTGACAACTTGATGGGGAAAAACCAGGGCTGCCATCTGGTCTTTGGGATTGCCTGTCATGGCTTTAGGGCGAGGGTGCCCAAACTTTTTGGGCCACATGCTGGTCACATGGTGCAGGAGGCTGGTCACTGTGGCCCCGGGGGCTGGATCTGGCCCCTACACCAATTCATCTGGCCCACAAAGCCCTTGTTGTCCTGGAAGCAGAAGTGTGGGATGAATTGCCATCAGGGGCCGGATCTTGCCCCAGGGTCATAGTTTGGGTACCTCTGCTTTAGGGGAAGGTATGAACCATTTGTCCAGAGAGGAAAGAGGAGTGCTTATTAGCCCTGTTGCAATGCAGGATTTTTTTTGTCTCTCTCTCTCTCTCTGGTGAGCCAACCTTATTCCAGATAAACAAACTCATAATTTGTAACAGTGTGACCGGAAACCACTCCTCTACCTTGCAAACACTCATGTTTTAGTTTTGCAATCTTGTTTCATGTTGCTTTTTTTAAATTGAGAGGTACAATGGAAGAGAAGGAGGAAATCCAAACCAGACATTTCCAACAAGAAAAAGGCATAGGAGGGGAGGAGACACTCTAATCAGTTACATTTCCACCCTCCCCACCAAAAATGCAGGGGGCAGGGAAATAAAGGTGCCTGGTGGACAACGGTCCATAGGGTCCCAAAGGGTTGGAATAGACTGTGCGAATGAACAACAACAACAACAACAAAAATGAAAATGAAAATGAAGAATGTTTCCGGTGCAAAGTTCAGTGGATAGATCGCAGACATGCAACATTTTGTAGTTCAAAAAGTAAAGTTTCCAGGGTCTGATTGTGGAGGAAGGATGAACAGTGCTAGCTGAAAGCACTTTGATGTCTGAGATGAAACACAAGTTGTTCTCTCATTCAATCTATAGAAGTTGACTGTTCAATGTAATCTTATGATTAGACAGCATCCTCCACTTCATCTGAGAGATAGCAGGTTAGCTGAGAAGGCACAGGATGAGACCAGCTCTGTTTCCTATAAAGAGGAAGGTCACTATAGCAATAGTAATTACACTTATATACCGCCCCATAGTGCTTAGTGTGCTATCTGAATAGTTTTTTTTTACAGTAATTAGCTTTTTGCCCCCAACATGTTGGGTACTCATTTTACTGACTTCAGAAGGATGGAAGGCTGAGTGAACTTTGATCCCATCAGGACTGAACTCACAATGTTTAGGCTGCAGGACAGCAGTTTAACCACTGTGTCACCAGGGCTTCTGGTGTTCATCTCCTACTCCCACCTGACATTTGTCACCTGTGGCAACTGCCTCACACTTGCTAATGGTAGAGCCAGATGTTTAGCTGAGGCAATCAAGGTGCGAGAGCTGGTTAGAAAAGATACTATGATGTAAACATCAGGCTAATCATTCTTCTCTTTCCAAAGTAGTGCATTGCTTTAAAGCACTACATAGATTGGTAAAGACGTTGCTTGCATGATGGAGTTAAATCTGCTGTGCAAGAGCAAACAGAAGACCTGGGAGGGAGAGAAAGTAGCAAGCTTGCACAGGTATATAACAGGTATGCACTTCAAAGAAAAGAGACTGAGTCTTAGGCCAGAAACCAAGCAGAAATCTTTTTTCCTTTCCGGAAAACAAGCCCCCATGTGAAACAAAACAATCTTGTGCTGAGACGGAAAGAAAACATGACAGAAAATAGCAAACAAATTGGAAGAACTAGATGTCAAAGATTTACATTGACTTAGATCGCCTATCTAACAAAACCCACATTTTAATACCAGACACCAGGTCATCACCTAACTGAGAATGAAGGGATAGGTCACCCTTGTTCGAAAGCCTGTCATATCTGACTCTAGGGTCCAGTGCTCATCTCTGTGAGTAGCCAAAAAGCCAGGGGAGGTTGGTGATTGCTTGAAGCACTGCAAAGAGGATAAGTTGTACATGCTGTTTGTGTCTCCAGATGTTTCTGTGGCCATGTGGCAGGCATGACTAGATGCTGGAGTGAATGGAACATTGTTACCTTTCCAGCTGAAGCTGTACCTATTTATCTACTTGCAATTTCTTGCTTTGAAACTGCTAGGTTGGCAGGAGCTGGGACAGAAACAAGAGCTCACTCCATCATGCAGCACTTAGGTTTTGAACTGCTGATCTGTAAACCTTCCAGTTGTCAAGTTCAGCATCTTAACCACTAATCCACTGCAGTCCCAGAGACCCTTAGATTAGAAATGGGCAAAAAGTAGATTAAGATCATCTCAGTGGTCCCCAAACTTTGGGTTTTGGACTACAATTCCTAGAAGTCAAAGTCAATTCCCCAAAGCACTGATCAGCCAATGTACTGATTTAGGCTTGTGGGAATTGATGAAGTCCAAAACCCAAAGGTTGGGGGCCACTGTTTCATGGGCTGATTTACAGTCATTTAAACAACAACAACAGGCATTTCCTCTGTCAATTAAGATGACTTAAATGAAGAGTGCATGGAGGTAAAGCAGGTGACGAATTTTATCTTAAAGAGCTATAAGCTCTTGTGTGATGCTGAAAACATAGTCTTAGTTGAGTAATTTGCTCTGAAGAAACCTGGTAATTAATTCTAGCTGGTATACTTCTCCCATGAGCTACAATTTTGCATAGAGCTTTCTCATAAGTCTTGAGGATCTGACAAAACAAACAGACAGACAATTAATCCCAGAGGCCTCAAGTGTATTTTACACTCTCCTACCCATATGGCCAAAATTTGTCCTCTCCTGTCACAAGAAGGGGGGGGGGGAGCTGGAAAAGTTAAGTATAGATACAAAACTATAGAGATGAACAGCATTAATGTAAGAGGAGGGACCCCTGGACACTCTCTGGGTAAAGAACCAGAACAGTCTTCTTGCTTGGGTTGCTGAATTATGCAGCATAGCTTGAAAAGTTGCAGAGATCGTTGGGGATTTGGAGCCTTGCAGTCCAAGAAGTAACTTTTTCAAGCTGCATGTACATACTTAGAATAGTTGTCCAATGAAAAAGGCAGATAGTGTTAGTTTGAGGACTAGATTAAAGAAGCTGGAGGCTATAGGAGGTGGCAGTGACATTCCAGGCCAACAGATGCATGAATGCAGCCCCGCCTAGAGGCTTTTACAACTCAAGTCCTTACATGCAGCCAGAACTATGTTCTCTAATTTTTGATAGAGGAACTACACTCAAAAAATATACCTTTGGAGGTGGGGGAGGCCTTATGATTTTATTTTGCAATATAAGTTCTTCTTTTGTGTCCCGATCAAATCCTGGACTGCCAAAATGAAGCCACTTTCTTCACTTTGTCATTGCCCAAGTTCAAGTCTTCATTGGTGCATGTCTCTGGCAGCAATCAGCAGACCAGTAAATGGGCTGCACTGTGTGTCTCTACATTCACACCGTGTGTTGTTGTCCACCAACAGCCCCTGCTTGAGCATGTCAGTCTTGCACTTAGGGACTCCAACCCTCAGCCTATTCAGGGTCCTTCAAGTGACATAAGGGAGATTGAGATCTTCAGCTATATCCTCCTTTAATGATGTTCCTTGTCTAGTGAGCTCCTTCCTCTGTCTTCTAGTTTGGTTTTGCTCTTGTGTACCCTCAAGAATGTTTGTTCTTGCCATAAAAAGCACTTCCTGGATCTGAGCCAGTGGACTTCAGGCTCATATCTGTTTAGTGTGTGTCGAGGGTCATTCTCTTGCTTAGTTCTCTCAGCATCCACTGCGACTTCTCTCCTGATCTTAGGTGGAGTAATACCAACAAGAGGTAAAAGTTAAATAATGGAGACAATAAAAAGAAAGATGCAATGCAACCAGAGAACTCATTAAGCAGATAAGAGGAAACCATTAGCCATCAATATTTAATGAAACAAGAACCACCAAATGTATCACAGTAATTTCAGTTCTGCATTGTGACCCAGGTTACAATAGTCCTTAGGCATCTGATGTGGGCCTGGCTATTTTCCAGCATTACCTGAACATTTCCCATTGTGTAAAGCATGTGTGTTACTATCACTGACCTTACAGACCCTCCTTCATGGAGTCTGGATGCCTTCTTTTTCCTCCCCTTAGGGAAATGTCTCTGCCCAGATAACAGAAGGGGGGGGGGAGACAGATCATTGCATTTCTTAGGTGTTACGGTGGCTCAGTGATTACGAAGCTCACCTTGTTAGCTGGAAGGCTGGCAAGTCGGCAGTTCAAGACCTGGGTACTGTATGGGGACATGAAAGGAGCCTCATTTAGACATTCCCTGAGTGGAGTTTCTTCTGCAAAAATTCTTTCAACCCAGAATAATTTCTGACACAAATTATTATTATTACTGCATTTTTTGTGACAGAATTTTCCAGAGCTTGTAAAAGTTGCCTTTTACAAATATAGCTGCTGGAATCCCACAGCCAGAATGGCCAGGATGGTTTCTGGGAAGCTTATATGGTTTACCGTATTTTGTTTGTTTGTTTTTGAGAAAGGAGCTTTTACAAGCTTTGAATTTTTCAAACCTTCCAAAAAAAAAAAAAAAAGGACTGTTGTGCATTCAGTCATCACTGGACTGGGAGGAAGGCCAACAGCAAACCTGAAGGTAAACAAAAGAGACACTGGTCTTCTTGTATAGGGGAAAACATGGTATTTGTACGTGTGGAAGAAGGAAAATCCACTCTCTTATAAACCAAACCTTCTCCCTTCAATTGTCCAGGCTGGGGCTGATCGGATTGTCTCATTTAAACAGTGTTCTCAGCCTGGGACAATTCCAGTGATGGCAATTAGGTGAGACCTTACACAAACTGTGGATTTAACTCATACTCAGGGGAAGGACTGGGCAAGCTGCCTTTGGGTATGCCAGAGCTGTAATTCACAAGAGGCGAACCTTTGTTCCTCTTAATTCCTTTGTTAGCCAAGAATGTAATTGCCCCCTTGTATTCATTTTCCCTTTTGTCCAGCAAACCTTGTACCTTTTGATTCTGTCTCCACTGAATTCTTTTCTCCCCTGGGTTCCAGCCCTGCCTCTGACCTTCACTTATTATCCTCCACCTTGTGAATTAACTGTGACTCAAAGGGAGGTAGATGCCAAAAAAGGGCAAGTGCTTGGCTTTGAGGATCACGTGGATGTCAAAACTGGGCAATTATTCTGTTCCACTTGGCATTCAGCGAGGCCCTTTTGAGCAGGCAGCTTGATTTTAAACAGGTAGACTTGGGAAAACTGAGAGACCCATTTGAAAGGAACGAGTTTGGATCTGGTCATGTTCAGGATTGAAGACCATTCAACTGCATCAGCCAGTGAGGAGGAGGTGTTTGTCTATATGAGTAAGAGAGAATGGTAGATCTGTGAATGAAGGATAATTTGGGCGTTCACCATGAGCACTGCTAGTACAGGCCTCCTGGGAAGTATTCCAGGAAACAACCTGAACGTGTTCTTGAATTATAAACCATCAAACTGTTAAATGTGCTATAACGTCAGTCAGAAAAACCAAATAATTCATTTAGTTCTCCTCACACTGACACCAAGCCTGGTCTGCTTCTCCTCCAGGAGTTCTCAACTCCTTAAGCTAGGGGCCGGGTCATGCTCCCTCAGACAGCTTCGGGGGGCGGATGGCCATTTTGCCCTTCCTCCACCACATGACACTTCCTGGTGTGGTGGAGGCAGTGGGGGTCACATGAAATGAGGTTGTGGTCTGCATCTGGCCCATGGGCTACAGGTTAAGAATCCCTGTTCTACTCACTATATATTTTACTCTGTAACACTCTTCTGTGCTACATTAGTAGCGTTATTACATTTATTTTCCTAAACTACTTTAACTGGTAACAGCAACCTTGTATTTATTTATTTATATTGCCACCCACTCGCTGAGGGGACTCAGGGTAGCTTATAGTCAAAACAGCAACAGTACAGTAAAAATCATAAAATACAACCTCACAAAACAACCAAAGCAGAACACAGACTAACTCTTCTCTGGCCGTTGTTGTGGGCCCAGAGCACGGGACGATGTTCTCAGCTGCCTGCCAGGCCATGGAATCTTCTCCCTCAGGCTGTTGTTGTGGGCCCAGAGGAGGGGGCAAGGTCCTCAGTATTGCTGGCTAATCTTTCTCACACTAGGCTAGGTGAAAGGAACTGCAGAATGAACTCACCAAAAGGTCCCTTCATTTTTGGCAGTTTCCCATCTATCCAAGACATGGAGGAGGAGGAGGAAGAGGAAGAAGAAGAAAGAAGAAGAAAGGCTTAAATACAAGTTTAACTAACAGAACTTTTTATTTTTTTAAAAAAACACAAGAGCATGTTACGATCACATTTGTTTCTCTCAGAATTTAAAAACTTGTCATCTTATTTATAACATCAGATATAACCAGTATCAAATCACCTTTGCTCTTGAAAATATTACTAAAACAAATAGCTATTAAATACATCAATCTTAAATTTATCTACAAATCAAAGCAACCAAAGCAATCACACTTATATACTACCCCATAGCGCTTGGTGCACTCTCTGGGCGGTTCACAAGCTAATTAGCATTTTGCCCCAACATGCTAGGTACTCATTTTACTGACTTCAGAAGAATGGAAGGCTGAGTCAACCTTGAACCCTGGTCAGGATCAAACTCACACCCTTTTGGTTTCAGTAAAGCAGTTTAACCACTGTGCTACCAAGGCTCATGCAGAATATTTATTTATTAAATCTTTATATCACCTATCTGGGATATGTTCCCACTCTGAGTCGTGTACAGGAGTTAAAAGAAAAACAACAACAACTAATAACAGTTGATGGTATCCAAGGGTACATAGTACAAATATACTTTTATTAACAGTTCTCTTCAAATAATAATAAAAAATCTCCTGCCTTGATTGTTCCGATTGGTCCATTAGAACTCAGCCACTTCATACATATTAAACAGGCAGTTTGTCACAATCATATGTTTCTGTGCAGCTTTCTCTCTCCCCCCCCCCCCCATTGGCTTAGTGGTTAAGACAAAGAGCTTGGAACTAGAAGGTTGGGTTTTGATACCCGAGGGCTGCACTTGGTGACATGAAAGGAGCCTCATTTGGATGTCCTGTGAGTAGAGTTTCTCCAGCAAAAATCCTTTCAACCCAGAGTAATCTCTGAGATGAAATTATTATCATACATTTGTGTAACTCCCTATTGTATGCTATGAGACCGTTGCTTTCTACAAATTCACTATGAATCTCTAAAATTTCCTTCTCAAGGAAAGCTAGGTTGGTCCGTCCTTTCCCAGCTGGCCTTTTTAGAGGAAGGCAAATTTTTCAGGTGGCTCCTGAGCAACTGATTGGCTGTCAAGGAAGCAGTTTAATGGAGGAAACCTTGAAGATGACCCAAAGCCACTGTCCCCCCTCACTCTTATCCATAGGTCACACACCCACAACTCTGCTTTATTTACATACAATTTCAAGTACAGTACTGTATACAGTATGAGTCCCAACTGGTCTTCACTCAGCTCTTCACATCTTGCAATTTTAGTGTAATCTGAGAAAGAAATGTGGAGATAAACTGATAAAAAAACATAAGAAAGGATATGCTAAAGAAAACAGCATGCCCCTTTGGTTCAGCATTCTGTTTTCACATCATTCAGACTATGGAACATCAGTAGGAAAACCCAAGGTGACAAAATTCTTCTTCTTTCTTTTGTTTATTTATTTATTTATTTGTATACAGAGGGTGCCAAAATGTAAACACATTTTAAGGGGAAGACTGTATTAAATTTGCAGTATTCAATATACATTGATTCTTCTTCTTCCATGTCTAGGCCAGATGTGAAACAGTCAAAATGAATCCACCTTTTGGTGGGTTCATTCTGCAGTTCCCTTCACCTGACCTAGTGTGAGAAAGATTAGCTGACAATACAAAGTTGCTGCTACCAGGGCATACCCACTTGTGGTTAAAAAATACCACCATCTTCAAGGAGGCTCTTTCTGTATACCAATAACAAAAGATAAATATTGTACAGTCAAACCTTGCATAAAGAGTGCCTTGCTTAAAGAGTACCTCGCTTAAAGAACAGAATTTTCTCTGAATGTTCACTTTGTTTAACAAATAAAACCAACCAAAAACTTGCTTAACAAATAAATCGGGGTTCACAATCCACCCCACCAGATGTCATAATTGGTCACTTACAATGGTGTTTCGCTTAAAGAGCAAACTCACTTAAAGAGCAATCCCGTGGAACGCATTATGCTCTTTAAGTGAGGTACAACTGTACGTCATGTTTTACTTATGCAACCAGACACTTCTGATTACAGTGAACTACTGCTTGAGCACGTTGACCAAAGTGTCCACTTGTATAATTGTACATGCCATTTCAATTAATTTCCAAAGTACCGCCAGTGTTTGTTGTTCAGTTGCACAGTTAATTCCAACCCCCTGTGATGCCATGGACTATTGCATACCAGGCATCCTTATCTTCCACCAGTTTATCTGGTTTTCTATGTATACCACATCCTTTAAGGTCCCCCACAAGTAGAAATCAAGGGATGTTAGTGAGGAGAACATGAGTGAAACTCAACCACACTTCTTCAAAATGGTCTTGCCCTCCTTGAATGACAACAGTGCATCTGCCATTTCCTTTGACTGTCCTGCTTGTCACATGGTGATGCTAGCATCAATTCTTTTGAACGAACATCAAACTACATTTTGTTACCATAATTCAATTCAACATAAAAAAAGGCATAGGTAACATAGTTTAAAATGTGTACAGTATACGTTTTTGCATGCTCTGTATATAAATGAGATCCCAGTTAGTCATAACTAACCAAAGAAGTTCCACTAATGTCAATCACTCTGGCTAACATTTGACTTAAGCTGGATCATACAAAGAATAGATAAACAGTTCCTCACCCAAGCCTACAGCTGCTTGCCTTTATACCATGGTATTAACAACCCACATTTTACATGTCTTCTGAAACAACTGATGACAGCCTACTCAGTATCTAGTATTGTCAAACACCACCTATGGTCAGAAAGAGAAATTACAAAACAAGGTGTTTGTGGTACTAAGGAATTCCGAAGTTTTGACTTAAGAGTTTTCCCCCTCCCTGAATCGTAAGAGAACCCTCTGGGCTTTTGTAAAGACACATACTAAAGTTGGAAGGAAGAGATTTCTGAGTTTGATCAAAGCAGCAGCTCTAGGAGGAGGCCAGCCCTTTCTAATGGGTTGCTTGTCACATGAAAAACTCTCAGACAGCAAGACACTACTAGTTCTGTGGGTATGAAAAAATAAACTACAGATATCTGTATCACATGTGTGTTCCTTCTTCCCAGTTTCTCTGGGTCAGAGGGGAACAGGGCTGAGGGATGTGTTTTAAGGTAAGGTAGATTGCCCTTGCTCAAAAGCCATTTGTATCAGACTCTAGGGTAGGGTGCTGTTCTCCATTTATAAACAAAGAACCAGAACTGTCTACATCTGCAGAAGTTTCCATGGTCATGTGGCAGGCATGACTAGACATGGGAGTGCATGGAATGCTGTTACCTTTACCACCAAAATGGTACCTATGTATCTTCTTGCAATTTCTTGCTTTCGAACTGCTAGTTTGGCAGGAGCTGTGACAGAGACAGGAGCTTACTCCGTTTGTGCAACACTTGGGACTTGAACTGCTGACCTGTCAACCTTCAAGTCATCAAGTTCAGTGTCTTTATCAGCACTGGCTGGTTGTGAACGGAGATGAGCACTGTATCTAGAATCAGATACTCCTGGCTTTAGAGCAAAGAAGACCTTTACCCACGCTGTTTACCTTCCCACCGAAGTGGTTCATCTACTTACAATTTCTTGCTTTCGAACTGGTAGATTGGCAGGAGCTGGGACAAAGACGGTAGCTCATTCCGTCCTGCAGTATTCAGGTATTCAGAACTGCTGACCTGCTGCCTTCCAGGCAGCGTCTTAGCCCCTAAGCCATTCAGTCCCAGGGGGATATAACTAAGTACAAACAAACAAAGAAACATGGGAGACCGACACCGAAGGCAGGTTGTTGGCAAACAGCGAAAAGAAACCAAGACGCTAGTTATCCTGCTAATTTCGTACTGTTTGCTCCTAAACTCACCTGCCTGGTTCTTGGAAGACTCGAAATGGGTTTGTTCGCCGTGTACTCTGCTGCCACCTGCTGGCCAGGTTCGTTACCGGCATCACGACGCAAGGCGGAGGCGCCGCGTTCCTTGGGTTTCCAGCCGTGCCTTGCGTCATTGTAAAAGCCTTATGGGAGCGTCCAGCAACGTCAGTTTCCATTTCATGAGTCGGGAGAAAGAAGCGAGCAAGAGAAGAGCTCAACTGTTCCCAGTTTCCCCCGGGGGTGGTGGTGGTTTCCAGTAGGACAGTAAAAAAGGAACGAGAAGAGGTACTTTCCAGACTGGTAACGGTGCTTGATCAACACCTCCGTTGAGTGCCTGTGGTAGAAAGGGGAAGATAACAGGAGGACTTGCCCTTCTTTGCATTGCTTTTCCAGAGAACGCAGGGCATGGATGGGTGCCAAACCCTTTTTCCTAATTTTTAAATGACATTTTTTCTTCAAGTGCCTATCCGATTCTGAATATTGGCTATCCTTATGGTGACTGGCCATGAAGGTTGTCCTGGGAACAATATAATGTAGTGGCCTTCCACTGGCCTTCTGCATCACAGCATGACACCCTGCACCACTGATCCAGTTCTGCAGATCTCTACCTGGTCCTGAGTCCTTATGGCACACAAAGTCCTTATCAGCCCAAGGCCAGGATTGATGAAGCTGCTGTCTTCCATCAAGATGGATTCAATTGGGGACCGACCATCATTTATTTATTTATTTAGATTTATTATACTGCCCCAATCAGGTGAACCTGACTCTAGATGGTTTACAGAAAAAGAGAAAGATTATACATCACGAATACAAAACAAACTAAACAATCCCACTATACCCCTCCAAATTCAGAAATTGAAACCCTAAGGTTCAAAATTAATTTAAAAAAAAACCCTATAAATTTACAAAAAAGAAACCCTCAAAAATTTAAAAGGCTTAAAAGTTTAAAAGGTTAAAAAAGTTTAAAAGTCCTTGTGGACTTTGCCACTCAAGGCATCAGTCCTCAGGGTTCTCAGGTTAGTTAACCACCACCTGGCAATCGGCTGAGTAGCTGACAGTATGGTCTGCTCTATTACCATAGCAGGATAACCTGGCCAGACTAAAAGGACTTTTCTAGTGGAGCAAAAACCAAAACCAAAACTATTATTCAGGTGCCTGTGATAGGGACATTGCCTACTGTGTCAGATACAAAGTGTTAATGTTATCATACAAGGCCCTATATGGTTTGGAACCATGCTATCTGTTGGAGTGTCTCTCCCTCAGAACAACTTCCCGCATCACAGTCAGCGCAGCTCCAGGTGCCGACCCTGAGGATGGCTTGAAAGCCTTTAATTAGAAATAGAGCCTTCTTGGTGGCAGCATCAACACTGTGGAACACTACCAGTAGAGCAGTGCATTGCCCCATCACTGGCTATCTTTAAAAAGCAATTTAAAACTCTCTTCTTCAAGGAGTTTTTTCAGGGTGTTGTCCCTTTACCAATAAATTAGTCAGTCAGGTTGAGTCTCTATGCCTATTTTAGTTTAGGTCCGTTTGTGACATATATGTTGGTTGTTTTGATTTGCTGTGTGTTCTGTTGTTGGTTGTTATCTGTACACTGCCCAGAGTGGGATACCACCCATACGGGTGGTATAGAAATGCAACCAACCAACCAACCAACTAGCCAACAAACAAACAAACACATGAATACATAAATAATCTTAAAAGTATGTTATCTGTAATATAAAAATCTGCAAGATTTTTTTCCTAGGGCTGCAGTGGCTTAGTGGTTAAGATGTAGAACTTGACAACTGGGAGGTTGGCAGGTCAGAAGTTCAAGACCAGAGTGCTACGTGACAGAGTGAGCACCCATTGTCTCTCCCAGCTCCTGCCAATTTAGCAGTTCAAAAACATTGCAAGTAGATAAATAGGTATGAGTAGTATGGCACAGCTTCAGCTGGAAAGGTAACAGTGTTCCATGTGCTCCAGCATCTAGTTATGCTTGCCACAAAATTTTAAAAATAAAACTATTTATTTCATTTATATGCTGCTCATATAATGAAAAACATTACTATGCTAGGCAGTGTATATATAAAATGATCCTTATTCCCTGATAATCACAATGATGAGAACATTGAACATGAGCCAGACATCCTAGAGTGTGAAGTCAGAAAGGCCCTAAAAAGCACTGCAAACAACAAAGCCAGTGGAGTTGATGGTACCCAAGTTGAACTTTTCAAAGCCCTACAAGATGATAGAATCAAATTACTACATTCTATATGCCAGCAGATTTGGAAAACACAACAATGGCCACAGGATTGGAAAAGATCAGTATACGTTCCACTCCCCAAAAAGGGTAATGCCAAAGAATGTTCAAATTATCGAACAATTGCGCTCATCCCTCACGCTAGCAAGGTGATGCTCAAGATAATACAGGATAGACTGAAACAGTATGTGGAGAGAGAATTACCAGAAGTGCAGGCGGGTTTCAGAAGAGGCAGGGGGACTAGAGACCACATCGCCAACATAAGATGGATCATGGAAAAAACAAAGGAATATCAGAAACAAGTCTACTTCCGTTTTATTGATTACACTAAGGCTTTTGACTGTGTGGACCACAACAAAATGTGTCAAGTAATTAAAGATATGGGAATACCAGAACACCTTATATGCCTCATGAGAAATCTGTACATGAATCAAGAAACCACAGTTAGGACAGAAAATGGAATGACTGAGTGGTTTGGAATAGGAAAAGGAGTAAGACAAGGCTGCATTTTGTCACCCTGCTTATTCAACTTATACACAGAACACATAATGCGCAATGCAGGGATGGAGGAATCACAATTTGGGATCAAAATTGCTGGGAGAAACATCAACAATTTGAGATATGCAGATGATACCACCCTAATGGCAGAAAGTGAGGCGGACCTAAAGAAGCTCCTGATTAGGTTGAAAGAAGAAAGTGCAAAAGCTGGCTTGAGACTCAATATCAAGAAAACCAAGATAATGGCAACAGGCCCTATCAGTCCCTGGAAAGTAGATGGGGAAGAAGTAGAAGCAATGACAGATTTTACTTTCCTAGGATCAAAGCTCACTGCAGATGGTGATTGCAGCCATGAAATAAAAAGGCGACTGATTCTTGGGAGGCAAGCGATGAGAAACCTGGGGAGCATAGTGAAAAGTAGAGACATCAAATTACAAACAAAGATTCGTCTAGTCAAAGCAATGGTATTCCCGGTGGCAATGTATGGTTGTGAGAGCTGGACCATTAGGAAAGCTGAGCACAGAAGAATAGACGCCTTTGAGATGTGGTGTTGGAGGAGAGTTTTGAGAGTCCCCTGGACAGCGAGGAGAACAAATAGGTCAATCTTAGAAGAAATCAACCCTGACTGCTCCTTAGAAGGTCAAATAATAAAGATGAAGCTAAAGTACGTTGGACATCAAATGAGAAGAGAAGATTCACTTGAGAAAGCCTTGATGCTTGGAAAGGTCGAGGGCAAAAGAAGAAGGGGCGGCCCAAAATGAGATGGCTAGATGGTATTGTAGAGACAATGGGCACAGAGCTGAGTGAGTTGAGGGGGATGGTGGAGGACAGGAGTGCCTGGCGGACAGTGGTCCATGGGGTCGCAGAGGGTCGGAATCAACTGTGCGACTGAACAACAAAAATTCCAAATAAACCTTTGTTAGAGTGCATAGTGATTATCATTATTTTTTTGCACTAGTGCAAACAAATTGCAGGTTTTTTCTCCCTTAGTTTGTGGGCTTCTACACTTCAGCTTTCTTGGGGAAGGACAACAGAGCAGGGGTGCCCAAAATTTTCAGGCCGTGGGCCGGTCACGTGGTTCAGCGGGCCGGTCACTTGGTTCCTCCCACCGGAAGCGGAAATAAAATGTGCATACGCAAAATGCTGCCGTAAATGCTCCTGTGGTTGTCATAAATGCAGTTATGACAGCTGCGGGTGCATTTATGGCAGCATATTGTGCATGTGTGGCTGCATTTTACTTTCACTTCTGGGAGTGGCATGGGCAGTGTGGGCCAGATCCAGCCCATGGGCTGTAGTTTGGGCACCCCAGCTATAGAGTGTTGTCCCAGATGCAATTCCCAGCAGTTCCAGGTAGGGCTAGGAAAGAATCCTACCCAACATTTTTGACAGCCGCTGCTACTTCATTTGCGCTAGGTCAGAGGTCAGCACACTTGGCTCTCCAGGTGTTCTTAAACTTCAATTCCCAGAAGCCCAAGTTAGTACACCTGCTGATCAGGGCTTCTGGGAATTGAAGTCCCCTTGTGCTAGAGTCATCAAAAGCCTCAACCCCACATCTTTGTGATCTGAGTGCTTCTTTCTTACAGGCCAGCATTTTTCTGCATTCCCTGGATGTTATCACCAGGATCTCTCTTTCTTCTCTATTTTGGCAGCACTTAGATAGCTTTCCATGCTTGAATTTGCCTGAAGCTCACTTAATCTATACTTCATCATGTTAGCATTGACCGCAGCTTTTACTAACATCTCTTGTTACTCATCTTCTTTGTGTGTGTGTCTAGGGATGCCAACATTCCTTTACAGAATGATCCTCATGCTTTTCACAGTTCTGTGGTACCAAAAGAATGATAAGAAAACATGTTGTTCTTTCCTGACCCTGGACTAGTCTTTTTCATTTCCTGATGGAACTCTGAGAAGGATGTGGACTTTGTAGTCCAACAACTTGATTTTGAGTAAGATTATTTAGTATCAAGAGGCACATTTAAAGAAGTTGGCTGGGAATAACTGGTTCCTTTTAGCCAGTAGAAGATCACTGGAGAGCAGTGGTAGCAAGACTTTCTAACTCAGGGGTGGCCAAACTTTTTGGGTCGTGGACTGGTCATGTGGTTTAGCGGGCCAGTCGTGGTTCCTCCCACCAGAAGCAGAAGTAAAATGTGCCCATACATGTGCATAACACTGCTGTAAATGTACCTGTGGCTGTTGTAAAGATGTTTATAATAGCCATGGGTGCTTTTACGTCAGTGTTCTGCACATGCACAGGTGCGTTTTACTTCTACTTCCTGGAGTAGAGCAGTGTGGGTGGCGTGGGCCGGATGAATTGGCATTGAGGGTGGATCCTGCCCACCGACCGTAGTTTAGTCACCCTTGGATGTGTGGTAGAACAAGAAAAAAAAAACACTAAAAATTCATCCTAATCATAAAATATGTTGGAAATCTGAAGACTGGTTTTATCAGTCTGCTGTACAGAAGGGAAATGATTATACCCTTTTTATTGGACAACCAAAAAGATGAGATGGGAAAGGGGGAAAGTTGGTGAAGTAGGAATGCAATGGCATTAAACTGGGCAAAGGATAGAGACCTGCCTTGCCAAGACAGGATGATGAATAATTGAGCTGTGACCAAGTTGTGAGTCAGGGTTGACATTACTCAGATGTGGCTCCTTCTGGATTTACTTTTTGTAATGGTGAGGTGGCTTTGCATTTTTGCTCCTCATGGTCCAGGTGATGGTCAAGATATTTAAAGTTTGTCCTGTTTCACAAGAGGGAGAGAAAAATTGGATTGTTTTCTGAGAAACTAGTTACCACTAAGTATGCAGCAGTTAGATAGCGTTCTTCTTTCATGTTTAGGCAAGACGTGAGACTGCCAAAATGAAGGCATTGTTTGGTGAGTTCATTCTGCAGTTCCTTTCACCTGACCCAGTGTGAGAAGGATTAGCTGGCAACACAAAGTGGCAGCTAACAGGGTACACCCAATTGTGGTTCAAAAATACCACAATCTTTGAGGAGGCTCTTTCTGTGTACACCTAGATATTGTTGATTTCTCTTTTAATTCTGCCGGCCAAAGAATATTACAAATTAACAAGGAATTGCAATACCTTTTCTTTTTCAGACTGTAGCTCTCACAGTCCCTCAACTGGGAAGGGATTTCTGGGATTTACAGCCCAAAAAGTAAGTTTGCCAAACTGTGTACTCAATGACAAGATTTTATCTAGTTAAACATCCTGTGTTCCACAATGGCCAACCAAGTACTTCTTCAAAGACCATGAGCAGGACATATGCATTTCCCATACATTCTGTGATAGCAATTGCATAGAATTATTCACAGTGTTCCTGACTTTTAAAAAAGAGTCCCACGAAACTTTAAAGCTTTTCTTCACCTAACTTGCTCAACAAAATATAGCATGCAATATATTTATTTCTCCAGATTCTACAAGTTACTACATTGGAAGGAGGAAGAGATTACAATTCTGTATAATAAAGAACAGCCACACCTTGAAATATAACAATTAGCTTGTCTTAATGTGACAGATGCTGGGTGGTGTTAACTTTGCTTCACACTAGAGGCTGGTCCTGGTTAATTATTATGTGGTTACCTGTAAGCATGGAAAAGCATGTTTTGATTTCATTGCCATATACAGGCCAGAGCTTGCTATTTGTTGGTAAACATTCACTATAGATTTGGTTTTGTAGACACATGGCCAAGCCCTTGCAGGAAGGTTTCATGCTCTGTCTAGATCAGGACACAATCTCAAAGAATAGTAAGACTTTGACCTTTCAAACCTTGAATTACACAAACAACAAATCATTTTGTAAACCTGCTCTGGTTATAAACAGGGAGTGGCTGCTACATGCAGAAATATTCTACCAGAACCTGAATCGGTGGTATCTTTTGTATATTTTGAGGTACAGCTCCCACAATCCCTCAGCAGCTTGATCATGGTCCCTGATAACTGAGGTATTCTGGAAGCAGAAGTCCAGGAAAGTCATGTTGGGCAAGCTCTGATCCATTGGGACAGAAGAATGAAAAGTGCAGTTTTGAGAGTAATATATATATAAATGACAGTGTGTCACGTATTTTGCTAGACAGACAGAAAGAGAGACAAGTAACATGTCAAGAACAAGAACAGTAAGTTCCCTGATGTATTCTTCTATGTGCATGAGTATATTTTATCATCATCATCATCATCATCATCATTGAACTGCAGAGTTGGAAGGGAATCTATGGATCAGGGGTGTCCAAACTACAACCTGTGGGCTGGATCCAGCCTGTGACGCCATTCCTCACCACTCTTGCTGCTCTTGGAAGTGGAAGTAAAATGCACATGTGCAGAACACTGCCTTAAATGACCTTCATCTGTCACAAACGTCTTTACAACAGCTACAGGTTATTTACGGCTATGTTCTGTGCACACCCATGCATGCTTTACTTCCGCTTCCCAGTGGGAGGAACCATGTGACCGGCATGCTCAACTACATGACCAGCCCGCTGCCTGAAAAGTTTGGGTACCTCTGCTATGAATCATCAAGTCCAGTCCTTGTCAAGGAGGCCCAGTGGGGAATCAAACTCCCAATCTCTGGCTTCACTGCCAGATACCTAAACCACTAAGCTTGTTTGTGAGGAAGCAATTCTTTCTCTGTCTCATCCACACACACAACCCTTGTATCTAAAAAGAGCAGCCCAAGAGATTTTGCTGTATAAGACAAAAACATTACTCTCATTCCTTTGCCTGGACTGACCAATATTTGGGGACTAATTGGCTACGTTAGCATTTGTTACTGTTCTCATTGTTTTGATTGATGCCCCATAGTTCTTATGGAACTGAGAGCCAGTCTAGTTTCATAAATATGCTTGGGGGGGGGGGGAATCCAAATAACAATAAGTTACAACAGTCTAATTCAGAGGTTCTCAACTTTTTCAAGCTGACGCTGGGTCGTGCTCCCTCAGACAGCTTTGGGGGCTAGGCGGCCATTTTGCCCTGCCTGCACGATGGGGACAACCTGTACGTTAAATAGGAACAACACATGGCACTTCTGGGTGTGTGGGAGGCAGTGGGACCCCCACATGAAATGGCACCATGGGCTGTAGGTTGAGAACCCCTGGTCTAATTATAGACAGTGCCCCAAACTGAATTTACATGGGCATAAGAATAATAGTATAACCCAGAGGTAGGGAACCTGCGGGCTTGAAGGGAGCCTGGGCTTCTGGGAATTGAAGGATGCCTGGAGGCCCAAGGTTGAGAAACTCTGGCCTAGAGGAAACAGACTAGTCCTCCAGGTGTTCTGTTCCTGCTAACCTAGCAGTTTGAAAGCAAGAAATTACAGGTAGATACATAGGTACCACTTTGGCAGGAAAGGTAACAGTGTTACATGTGCTTCGGCATCTAGTTATGCCACATGACCACAGATACATCTACAGATGCAAGCAGCAATGGCTCTTTGGCTGTAAATGGAGAGCATGCAGAAATTCATATTTTTGCTACAGCTGTCATAATGACCCAGCAAACATGTCCTTTGGTTATCCTGGCACAGTATTGTGGGATAAGTAGCTCAGAAAACCAGTCTCTGCTGTGGTAGAGCCTGAAGTGACAATTTGCAAAAGGCTTTTTAACTTGGAAGACTGGAATAGCTCATTGAGAGACATGCTCAGGTTTTCCATCCCCATAATACCGCCTGTTAGAAGAGCTATCCAAAAATTACTGTTGAGTGTGTGACTGATGGGGTTTCGTGACTTGCCAACTCTATGGACTTAATCAAAGTGTTCCATCCCAGAGCACCACAAGAAGAAAGACTGGTAAGCAGCTTTTCAATGTTGCCATGTCAGAATTGAAAGCAGACAATTACTGTTATTATTTTAACATGGGCTGAGAATTACATGGAGTACTTAGAGTCTATAAGGAAAGAGGAAATAAACAAAATAATATCATTTTCTTATGGTTTATGCCTGAGACTGAACAAAGTAACACTATTCATCTGTGCTTAATTCTCTTGCACTTAGTGGGCAGCAAATAAGAGGTGCAAAGGGGTGACATGTACATGCTTCATATCTTCAGACTGTGAAGGACGATTAAAGACAAATATTTGAGAATGAATAAACACACTGATAGTTTACCAGAAAAGCCTGTGATATCAGGAAGACTGTTTTTTGGCTGACAGAAGAAGCATTCTTTTTGAGCCAAGTCTGTTGAAATATAAACTTAATGGAAGGACAATCTAAATCAATCATATAATACAGTACAGCCAAAGTATAAACTCTTTCTTCAATTCACAAGACCCTCACAATGTCTTGATGGATTTATAATTGGAGGGTGGAGTAGATATCAAACTCTGTCTTATCTGTATGGCCACAGTGCAGCAAAAATGGGTTGCAAACTTTTGGGAGCTGGTGAACACATCTAGAATTTTGAGGGTATTGTGTGTAAACAGTTTCATAAAATGGCTGTTATGAGGTGGGTTTCTTCATTAACAAAACAGCAACCATTTTGGTCACCTCTATGATGTAAGCTAGTAAGACTAAAAAGAACATAATTTGTGCAAGGAAAGTACAAAATGGAGATAAGGGACTAAGCTTCAAAGTAAAATCACTCTTGAACTCACAACTCTGTCCCCGAATACCCATTGTACAGATGGCTCAGAGATAAGTAACTTGGTGAAGATACTATGTTTTAAGCATAGATAAACCTCTGATTTTGAAATGTCAAATCATGTATTTGTCTTCTCCTCTCCAAACAATTAAAAACTCTTTTCACAAAAGGCAAACTGATTGTTTTCATAGAATCAAACATTAAAGCAAACTGAGGATTTTTTCCTCCTTAAAGAAAATGCCCTTTCAGTCTGTTTCTGTGACATTTCTCTGCCTTCTCTTACACCTACAAATATATAAAATGTTTTATATTGTGAAACTCCTGCTGGCAAGCCTGTACCATACATGCACAATCTTATAACATTATTAGTGGTTGTTTTTCTCTCTTGAAATGTTTACTTTTTGAGGATCAACACTTCAGCTCTTGTAGCTCTGGGTTATTTCCAAATAAAAAAAGTAGATAGGGTTGAACCATTCTTTTTCAAGATAATCAAGACTGGTTATCAATTTATTTGATCTGTTTTAAATTTAGTGTCGTTTGAGGTTGTGTGTTTCTGGAAGAGGAAAATAGATTTACTTTTTTAAAAAAAATCATAATTTAAATATTGTTTGTCCAAACTTTGGCATAGAGCAAGACTATAACTGTCTTCTATACTTGTGCCAAACGTGGTGCTTATATGAATCATAGTTTTAAAGTTGCACATCTTGTATAAGCTCCCTATATTTGTTGAATTTCTTGTAGAGTGTTGATTTCCTCTGTTGCACAACAATATAGTTATTCTATCAAGCTGGGGGCCAGGTCATGCTCTCTCAGTTTGAGGGCCGCCCGGCCATTTTGCCCTGCCTGCACAATGGGGGTGGCCATTTTGTCCCAACAGTTTCAAAGGAGCAGCCATTTTATTTCTCAAATGCCCTTGGAGGGCTGCATGAAATGGTGCTGGGGCCGTATATGGCCCATGGGCCTTAGGTTGGGAACCCCTGTTCTAGACCCATAAAAATGTTACAATCCCAGCTTGGTTCCTTAGCTGTCATCCTCAGAACAGAGTATGTGAGGAGAGGCAAAACAAACTGTCTGTTTCATGTCTACCCTGCTTTTCTACAACAAAGTAGGTCACAGCCACAGCGTACAGTCTTCGTAAAACAATAAAAGCAAGTAAAGCAAGTTTAAGCACAAAATAATTTTAAAAAACCCAACCCTACCACAAAAACCATTAAAACTAATTATGATTGTACAGTTAAAAACAACATAGTGAACATGGTTGAAATATTTGAAATGGTAGTCATGCTAGTCTATGAAAGCATATCAGAGAGTATACAAAACAATCCAGTGGATTTGGTTCATGAAAGTTCATATTTAAATACCTATACTAGAGTTAGTCTTTAAGGTGCCATAACAAGTATTTTTGTCTTTTTTTTGCTGTTTTGTTTAGTCTTTGAGATAGTAAACATGATATGCCACTTTAAAAGGATGTATTTTTACAGCCTTTCTAAAAGCAATGAGAGCATAAACTGATTGCAGCACTGAAAGGAGTGTGTCCCATAGTCTAGGACAGGGATCTGCAAACTTGGCTCTCCAGATGTTCTTGGACTTCAGTTCCCAGAAGTCCTGATCAGCAGGCATACTGACTTGGGCTTCTGGTAATTGAAGTCCAAGAACACCTGGAGAGCCAAGTTTGCAGATCCCTGGTCTAGGAGACATACAGGAGAAAGTCTTCTCCTGCATGGCTGTTAGGTGGGGCTCTACAATTTTTGGTGTTCCTAAGAAGGTCTTAATATCTAGACAAGTTCATAATGTGACAGGTGGTTTGTTGCTGAGACAGACCCTAAGGCAAGGTTTTCCAACCTTGGGTTCCCAGGTATCCTTGGACTTTAATTACCAGAAGCCCAAGTCAGCATGCCAGGGCTATTGGGAATTGATGTCCAAGAACATCTGGGGGGGGGGCAAAGGTTGGGAAACCCTGCCCTAAGGCATCTAAAGATTTAAAGGTAGAAATAAATATCTTGAATTGGGTCCAGTAAGCAACTGGCAACCAGTGCAGGTATTTTGGTATTACAGCACCATGTACTGACTGGTAGCCTATTGTAGGTAAAGGCTGCCCTTGCTTGAAATCCAGTCATATCTGACTCTAGGGTTCAGTGCTCATCTGTGTTTGTAGCCAAAGAGTCAGCACTGTCTGTGTCTGCAAATGTTTCTATGGACATAGAATGCTGTTTACCTTTCCACCAAAGTGGTACCTATTTATCTACTTGCAGTTTCTTGCTTTTGAACTGCTAGGTTGGCAGGAACTGGGACAGAGATGGGAGCTCACGGTATATTGTACTAATTGAAGATCCCAGAACTGTGACAATGCAGAATTAATTAATACTCCCAGATTATGAATCTGATCTGTAGGAGGAAGCACGACCCCTCTTAAAACAGGTTGAATCACAGTTCCCAAGTCTGATTTTACCTACTAGCAGCATCTATTTCTTGTCTTGGCTTCCCCTTTTCCTGGCCCTGATAAAGCCCTGATAACTTCTTCGGTGTTGGGTGACAATGAGCAATAGATTTATTTGGCCATGTGCAGGTTAATCATGGTTAAAACATCAAACCATGGCTAACACAAACCATTGGTCTGCTTATCATGCCAATACAAGTACCCATACAGCTTACTCCTTTTATAGGTACGTTCCTGACATGTAATAAAATGACGACTTCTATGCCTAGGAAATAAATATGGTCTAAGGATGGGAAGGAAAGAATGTGTTTTACTTTACTCTGAGTAATCACACATGAAGCTTGATTCCCAGAGGTATATGAATAAGAATGTTTCAGTATGTCATTTTGCCCTCTTACTGACTTCTCCCAAAATACAAGGCTTGTTTTATCACAGCTGATTATTTTAAGTTAAATCTTGAAATCGGCTCTTGGGAATCAGGGAGGAAATAAGTCCCAGAGAGCTTCAGACTGGCAGCCGGAGAAAACAAAGTGTTCACTGTTTATGTTTGAACTGAGTTATTTGTTTCAAAGCCTTCACAAGCAGTGAGAGAATGCCTTTCAGGCAGCAGTTTTCAACACATTTTTATTCCACTCTCAAATATAATTGCCTGACGGAACAAAGAGCTTTTCAGTTCGATTGCTGAGAAGGGCAGGGCTGCTTCTGACAGGCCGGCCAGGTGAAGTTTAACCAAGCAGTTCCTGGAAGGGAAGAGATGGGGGGTATGGGGTGCATGTGTGCGTTGTGGTGTGTGTGTGCGTGCGCCTGGGTGAGACATGTGTAATTTTCCAGCAAAGATAGCCGGCGACAAAATACCATGTGAAATAGTTAGGTGTGAGCTACTGTATCTAACCTGTTGTGCAAGAACACCCCTTCTAACAAAGACATTTATATGGAGGGGAAAATATTATTTTAGATACAGACTGGGCATTGTTTCTGCAGGAAGCTTCACTTCTTTGCCTCTTTTCTCTTACCCATTAACGAAGTATTGCCAGGCAAGTTTGGTCTTGGAACACAGAATAAAGCAGGGCAAAGGCTAATAGAGTGCTATCAAGAGAATGTATTAGTCATAGCAAACACCCTCTTCCAGCAACACAAGGGGCGACTTTACACATGGACATCACCAGATGGCCAACATCAAAACCAGATTGACTACATACTCTGCAGCCAAAGATGGAGAACCTCCATATAGTCAGCAAAAACGAGACCTGGAGCAGACTGTGGCTCAGATCACAACCTACTGATTGCAAAATTCAGGCTTAGTCTAAAGAAAATAGGGAAAACAATTAGGCCAGACAGATATGACATAGACAACATCCCTAATGAATACACGGTGGAGGTGTAAAACATATTTAATGGCTTAGATTTGATAGACAGAGTGCCAGAAGAATTAGGGACAGAGATGTGGGACATCATGCAGGAGGCAGCAAGAAAAACCATACCAAAAGAAAAGAAGCATAAGAAAGCAAAGTGGTTATCTGATGAGACTCTTAAAATAGCAGAGGAAAGAAGGAACGCAAAAGGCAAAGGAAAGGAAAAAATACATTCATTTGAATACAGAATTTCAAAGAAAAGCAAGGAGAGATAAGGAAACCTACCTAAATGAACAATGCAAAGAAATAGAGGAAAACAACACAAGAAGCAGGACCAGAGATTTACAAAAAAATAATAATTTTTTTTTGGGGGGGAATCAAGGGAACGTTTAAAAATGATCACGATAAGGGACAAAAATGGCAAGGAGTTAGCTGATGCAGAAGAGATTAAGAAAAGATAGAAAGAGTACACAGAGGAACTCTACAAAAAGGACCACAACACTCCTGATAATAACAATGATGAGGAAATTGAACTCGAACCAGACATCCTAGAGAGTGAAGTCAGGAAGGCTATAAAAAGCACTGCAAATAACAAAGCCAGTGGAGATGATGGTATCCAAGTTGAATTTTTCAAAGCCCTACAAGATGATAGAATCAAATTATTACATTCTATATGCCAGCAGATTTGGTAAACAAAACAATGGCCACAGGATTGGGAAAGATCAGTATATGTTCCAATCCTAAAAAGGGTAATGCCAAAGAATGTTCAAATTATCGAACAATTGCACTCATCCCACAGACTAGCAGCACATGGAGAGAGAATTACCAGAAGTGCAGGTTGTGTTTCGAAGAGGCAGGGGGACTAGAGACCACATTGCCAACACACGTTGTATCATGGAGAAAACTAAGAAATATCAGTAACAAATCTTCTTCTGTTTCACTGACTACACCAAGGCCTTTGACTGTGTGGAGCACAACAAAATGTGGCAAGCAATTAAAGAGATGAGAATACCAGAACACCTTATATGCCTCATGAGCAATCTGTAAATGAGTCAAGAAGTAACAGTTAGGACAGAATACGGAATGATGGAGTGGTTTGGAATAGGAAAAGGAGTAAGACAAGGCTGCATTTTTATCACCCTGCTTATTCAACTTATACACATAGCACATAATGTGCAATGCAGGGTTGGACGAATCACAAGTTGGGATCAAAATTGCTGGGAAAAACATTAACAACTTGAGAAATGCAGTTGATACTACCCTAATGACAGAAAGTGAGGAAGACCTAAAGAAGCTTCAGCTTAGGTTGAAAGAAGAGAGTGCAAAAGTTGGCTTGAGACTCAACATCAAGATTGCGGCCATGAAATAAAAAGGTGACTGATGCTTGGGAGACAAACTATGAGAAATCTGGGGAACATATAGTCATATAGTCAAAGCAATGGTATTCCCGGTGGTAATGTATGGTTGTGAGAGCTGGACCATTAGGAAAGCTGAGCTCAGAAGAATAGAATGCCTTTGAAATGTGGTGTTGGAGGAGAGTTTTGAGAGTACCCTGGACAGCGAGGAGAACAAATAGGTCAATCTTGGAAGACATCAACCCTGACTGCTCCTTAGAAGATCAAATAGTAAAGATGAAGCTAAAGTACTTCGGACATCAAATGAGAAGAGAGGATTCACTTGAGAAAGCTTTGATGCTGGGAAAGGTAGAGGGCAAAAGAAGAAAGGGGTGGCCAAAGATGAGATGGCTAGATGGTATTGTAGACACAATGGGCACAGAGCTGAGCGAGTTGAGGAGGATGGTGAAGGACAGAAGTGCCTGGCAGACAATGGTCCATGGGGTCGCAAAGGGTCGGAATCGCATTTAAAAACCCAAAACTTATCAGGACTGTACAACATACTAGTAAAAACACAAATATAAATTGACAAAAGAGTCTGTCAAAGTGTTCTGTGGAAACTGAAATGTTTCATATTCTTTGCAAATGTAGACATTTTACCTATCAGAAAGATCTATTCCAGTCTTTTTCCTGCTTTTTAAAAACAGAAGCTGCAAGTATCTCCACCTATGAATACAGTACTTAGAAGAATCTTGAACAATGTCTTTGTTGGGTTTTCTAAGCATTTTACCTATCATGTAATTCTCTTTTTAATGTTGCCTAGTCAGTAACATCTCATTCACTGTGAGTTCAAGCAGAAACCCGAGACCAGCGGATGGACCATTATAACGACACAGGCAAGGCTAGGAGAGAATTGGCATCTGTGCAAATAGGCAGTAGGAATTCTACTTCCTGCCTTTCAGCAAATTGCAAAATGGGCCTGAAGTATGTGTATCTGCCAGCTTTTTCCTCACTCTCCTGCCCTCATGCCTGGCATTTTGGCACACCAGTTTTGTGCAAGCATACACCACATAAAGGTATGTTCACACTGAACTAATGAGTCCTGATGCCATTCAAGTGAGTGGAGACACATGCCCGACACTTAAAGCCACTTTGTACACAAAAATTGTATTTCTTTTCTTTTAGCATTGCTCACCTTGTAATTTGACTCTGTACCTGGACTCCCAGGAAACAGAACAGAACAGAACAAAATGTAAAGCCGTACCCTGATACCTGATATCTCAACTCTTTTAGGATTCCTTTTAAAAGGTTACAATAAATAATAATTATAATAAAAAGACTCTTCAGGCAGGCTGCTAGGGTGAATGACATTTGATATCTGCCAGCCCTTCTTCCTTCCCAACACTCTGTTTGGTTAAAGCATCTTGTCTGGAATTATACTTTCTTAAAATAAAATGAAGTACCATGTTATTAAAACACCTTTCTTTTTACCTGCAGCATGAAACTTTGCACTCATATGTTTTACAGTTTTTCAACCCTCCTAGAATGCTTTGTGTGTATTTGGGGTGTGTGTGGTTAATTTCCTTGATCTGAATTTACAGAACTATAAGAGCCCACAGTGTTACCATTCAGACAGGAGGATCCTGGCAGCCCCTTTGCAAAGGGCTCTGTCTGTATCTCAGTGCCCAAGAAGCATGGGGGAGGGGGGAATTGCAACTCAGAAACAAGCAAAATGCATTGAGCTGACATTAAGAACATCAGGAATTATCAATTAACTACAGACAACATGATCATCTGTAGGACAAGGAGCTCATGACCATTGTGGGCATACTGCATTCTTTTGCTCTCCAAATTTCCAGCAAAAGGATTCAAATTATATGTGGAAAATAATCAGAGCTTAGGAAAAAATCCTTTATTTTTTAGAGCCACCATCTAAAAAAATCATTTTCAAGCAAAGATAAGTCATGGGATGCATTATAACACATTGGCATCCCAATTTTGCTTGAAAAGGGAAATTACATCATTGCCTTAAGCTTCCAAATCAGGTTATCTTGGTGCTGGAGATTGAAGAACTGGTGATGAAAGAGTGGAACTCCCTAAAACCTGTTAGGTGTCTTAAAGCTTAGCTTGTAGTCGGCTGCAACTAGTATTTATTTATTACATTTGTATTGCCACCCTCTTGCCTGGGCGACTCTGGGCGGCTCACAAGTATGAAAACATATAGTGCTACGATAAAATCCCAAACCGTTTAAACTATTAAAATATTTAAAATGTTAAAATACCCTCCCCAGCAACCACAATTTAATTTAAAAACTAAAGCCTGGTGGCCCTCATATGAACCAGCGTGGGGTGGCTACCACACTGGGAGCACCCCACACCTGTTGTGCAAGCCAGGTTTTAAGGTCTTTTCTGAAGGGTAATAGATTCACCTGGAGACATAGCTTGATTGGCAAGAGGTTCCACAGGGCTGGAGCCCCATCCAGTACCAAAGATGGTAACTCCCAGGATAACACTTGTCCCCTGACCCACAGCCACTCAGTCTTGCCAGGATTCAGTTGTAGCCCATTGTCCCTCATCCAGACCCTTACAGCCTTCAGACACATGGATAGGACTTACACTGCATTGTTTGGATCATCACGGCCTGAGATAAAGCAAATAAGATATTTTAAAGGTTTTATCCCACCAAAACAAAGCTTCTGTGCAAAGAGCTCTATTTGCCCCTACTCTTTTCCATTGCTTCTATCTATTCTCAATTTCCTCTCCTCTGTTTTCTCCCACATTGTTGTAGTACAGGTATACAGTGCATCCTGCATGGGGTCCAGATCTGTTTTTGAATTCTCTGTAAAGAGCTGCATTCACAAATTATGTCATATGAGCAGTGGTGGGATGTCAAAAATTTTACTACCCCACCATGATGTCATCACAGTGTGGGCGGAGCTAACATCATGATGTCATGGGCGGTGCCAAAGGAAAAATAATAATAAAATAAGCACACACACACCCCTCAACCCACCCACCCACCCACAACATAAAACCTGTAAATTAATTAATTAATTAATTAATTAAAAATACATTCAAATACAAACACCCACCCACCCACGCCCAAACACAAATAAACCAGAGCTTTTAAACCAGAGCTTAAAGCTTATTATGGCTAATCTTTCTCACACTAGGTCAGATGGAAGGAACTACAGAATGAACTCACCACAAGATGGCTTCATTTTGGCACTTTTCAACTTTTCAACAGTTAAAGAAGTTAGGTACTAAGTCTTTGCCTAACCAGTTCTCTAGGATAATATGTCTTAATGTAAATGTAAAACAGCTGTGCCTCCTTAAGGGTTCTCCAATTGGAACAGCAATTGGAACAGCACAGGTGTAGCTTATTGATGAGGTAACTCCAAGACTTTGCTTAAAAACCCCAAGCCAGGCCACCAGGCCTGCCGGCCACCAGGCCTTTTTAGGAACTGTGGTAGTAGGTCAATATAGGTAAAGGTATTAAATACACATTAAAATACACACAGACACCACATCCAAAGGTAAGTCACTTACCCTGGGGAGCAGGCTAAAGGAGCTTCAGGCTAGCAGCTTCTCTTCCTCCTCCCCACTTGGGAGGACAGCAAGGAAGCCGTACATACGCGCCAAGCACTGTAGGCTTGCATGCACACCAGGTGCTGGGCGCACATGTGCAGTGGGGGAACCAGTGAAAAGGTAAGCCCCGAAGGTGGTTCCCCCGAAAAACTGCTACCAGTTCTCCGGGACACTGGGAAAAGTTACTACCGGTTCTGGCGAACTGGTGGGAACCTGTTACATCCCATCACTGGATATGAGCAAGCAAGCAACCAGTCAATGAGTTAGTCAATAAGCCCACCATGAATCTGGCCTAAGAAAATCAACCAATTGGCAACTGCCACTTCAGTGTCCTTAATCATTGTAATCCTTTTTTAAATTTTAAAACAAACTATGTCCTCAGAATTGCCACCAAATGTTTAGGACAACACTAGCAAAATTGTTGCTTTGAAACGTAACTGCCTCTTTAAGCAGAGATTGCAAAAGTTACATCCCTAGATCCCTGGGGGCTTCTATGAGTTGGAGGCCCATAAAGCAAATTCTTTCTTAGGCTCTTTGGTCCCCATCCCATCCCATCCCAAAGTGAGCATGGAGAAAAGGCAACACATTCACTGACGGCTTCTCCCTTCTCCTGTGCTTAGGGTTTATTTATTTGGCACAAGGACTTGCAGAAATAAAATCTCCAGTAAACAAACCTTTAGAAAACAAAATAAATGCTTCACTAAGCTATTTTTGTTTGGGACAGAGAATGTATATGTCAGTGATTTTCTCCTCCAAGCTTTTCTTTAGCCAAATGTAAATAATTGGTTTTTCAGAGTTGACACAATAACCTTCACGGGCATAAAATAATCCTGTTACCTCAAGAAACTTTGAATATTCTTGTATTAACTATAGTCCATTTGAAAACTTGCCTCCATGAATACAGACATAGGCAAAGTCACTATTTTGGGCTGTAACTCTCAGAATCCTATAGCCAACAATGTCTGGTGACCAAGTCACCTGTGGGATTCTGGGAATTTTAGTTCAAGAAATAATAATGCCAGTATCTAACTAATACAGATGCATCAGACAGAGTCACCAGATACTGCGAGTATGATGATGATGATGATGACGACAATAACAAAAACAACAAAGGGGGGGGGGGAATCCAAAGATAATGTGGTAACTTAAAGGCTAACAGTTTGATTTATATCCAGGTATGGTTTCATGGATTATAGTCCACTTTATCAGAAACATGGACTGACCAAGTGAATGTTGATTCAGATAATGGCATTTAAAATTCATGAACACTGACAGTTCCTACTACAGGCACCTCTCTCACTCATGAGCACATGCATATAATGGAAATGTGTATTTTGTACTTTCCCTATAGACACAGTGTTCAGGGCAGGTCAAACCAATAAAGGGTAATCTGTCTTTGTATTGAGCAGAGAAAAGAAGAGTTTGAAAATTTATAAGAAGGCCACATGTATATCATCAAAAAGAAAGCCAGGCATCATGAAAATGGAGGACAAAAAGGACACTGATCTGCATACTTACATGTGATAATTTATATATGCATATGCAGAATCTGAATTAATTTTTACAACTAAGAGAATTACAATGTGTCTCCCTTGTATGGAAAAGACTGTGATCAGAACCTGTATGGCTGCTGTTCAGTTTGCTGTCTTGATGCTTACTGTAGACCAGGAGTTCTCAATCTTTTAAAGCTGGGGGCCAGGTCATGCTTCCTCAGACAGCTTTGGGGGCCGGACGGCCATTTTGCCCTTCCTCCACCACATGGTACTTCCTAGTGTGGTGGAGGCAAGGGGGGGCACATGAAATGATGCCATGGGCCACATCCGGCCCGTGGGGCACAGGTTGGGAATCCCTGCTGTAGACAGATAACTTCAAGGTCCCTAATGCTTTTTTAAAATTTGTTTTTAAATCAAGGCAAATTTAATTGTGTTTAACTGACTTACCTCCCTAGTGGTGGACTACACTGCCTGCAGCAGTTTTGAAGTTTTAAGTTTTCCAAAAGAGGTGGTTATCTTTTTGAAGACTTTCATCTCTTCCATCTTCTCCTTTAAAAAACAACACCCTGTCTTGGAAAACCAGTATATATATGAGGCATAGAAATATGCTGGGAAATTACAATATAACTCATAAAAGGCAGTCAAATAAAATGGTAAAAAAATTACAACACACTAGAACACAATAAATACAACATAATGTAAAGCAATAAACAGTGTCAGGCAAAGGAATCTGAAAACCAGTGTATGATAAGACGACTGCAAAGGTGTGTACCTGATCCACCAGAAAAGGTCACTTTAATGGGAATGATCTTTAAATGGACTCTGCATACTGTGGAATTGCTGCAGCCTGACCCTAAGAAGTAGTAATTCTACAGCTGGATTGAAAAGACTCACCTTAGGAACAAATTGGGGTCAGGCTGAAGTGCATTTCTCTGTGTGGAATATGATCATTGGCAAATCAGAGCAGATTCCAGCCTCAGATCCAGGAAGAGCTTTATGGCAAGAACAAACATTCTTGAGGGTACACAAGAGCAAAATCAAATTAGAAGATGGAGGAAGGAGCTCACTGGACAAGAAATAACATTAAAGGAGGATAGGGCTGAGGAGCTCAACTTCACCCATGTCATTTGGAAGACCCTGAATATGCTGAGGGTTGGAGTCCCTAAACGTAAGACAAACATGCTCAAGTGGGGGGTGCTGGCAGACAACATGTGAATGTGGAGAGATACGGATTCTGGCTAATGGCCTTGGGTGTCAAAGTTCACAGGGAAGGGTGATGGTCCTCAACCTACCTTTTTTGGGCAAGGTTTTGGAAAAGGCAGTGGCACGGAAGCTACAGGGAGTCCTGGATGAAGCAGATTATCTGGACCCTTTTCAGTCAGGATTCAGGACCAGATATGGTATGGAAACTGCATTGGTCGCGCTGGTGGATGATCACTGGTGAGAACGGGATGGAGGTCATCCATCAGTCCTGGCTCTTTTTGACCTCTCAGCAGCGTTCGATACCGTTGACCATGGTATCCTTCTGGAAAGGCTCTGAGGATTGGGGATCCAGGGCACTGTGTGGTCCTGGTTTTCTTCATTTCTGAGGGGCCGGACCCAGTTGGTGTGGCTGGAGGATGAGGTATCCCGCCTGAGGCCCCTCTGTTATGGGGTGCCACAGGGCTTGGTACTCTTGCCTCTCCTATTCAACATCTACATGAAACCGCTGGGTGAGATCATTCGCTCCCATGGGGTGAGGTATCATCAATATGCAGATGATACCCAGTTATATATCTCAGCCTGTGGGAACCCTAGCGATGCAGTGGAAGTCCTTTCCAGGTGCCTGGAGGCTGTCAGGGTCTGGATGGGGGACAATGGACTTCAACTGAATCCTGGCAAGACTGAGTGGCTGTGGGTCAAGAGTCCTGCATTATCTCGGGAGCTACCATCTTTAGTTCTGGATGGGGTGGTTCTGCCCCAAACAGATCCGGTGCGTAACTTGGGGGTCCTCCTGGACTCGTGACTGCTACTCAAAGAGCAGGTGGCAGTCATGGCCAGGAGGGCTTTTGCACAACTTTGTGTTGTGTGCCAGTTACGCCCACTCCTAGATAGGGACTCCTTGCTCATGATCACACACGCTCTGGTCACCTCCAGACTTGATAATTGTAATGTGCTCTACATGGGGCTGCCCTTGATGACCATTCAGAAGCTTCAACTGGTCCAGAATGCGGCTGCCCAGGTGGTGATGGGCTGTGGGTGGTATGCACATGCCTCGCCTCTGCTTCAGGAGCTGCACTGATTGCCGGTTTGCCTCCGGGTGCAATTCAAGGTGCTGGTTATCACCTTTAAAGCCCTATATGGTAGTGGGCCAGGATGCTTAAGAGACCGCCTCACCCCAAGAACATCTGTCCGTCCCACCAGAGCAGACCGGAGAGGCTGTCTAGTTGTCTAGTCTGGCACTAGAAGGAGGGCCTTCTCTGTGTCCGCTCCAGCCCTATGGAACCTCCTACCAACTGAGCTACATCTACAGATGGACTTGCTGTCTTTTAGGAAGAACTTAAAAACATGGCTGGCAGGACAGGTATGGGGTCCTGGCAATATCATGACCCCAGCTCACTGGTTAGTTTGAGCTCCCTCTCTCCCCTGGGCTTTTAATTTAATTTTTAATCTTATCTTTGGGACTTAGTTTTTAATCTTTTAATTATGATAATCAACTGATTAAAAAAATTTAAAATCTTGAAAATTTAAATTTTTATAGTTGGGATCCTGGGATGATGGGATTGTATTGTATTGTGTGGTTGTTTATTTTTTTTAATGGTGTTGTAGATTGCCCTGGGTTGCCCTGGCGAGGAGGGCGGTATAGAAGTATGAAAAATAAATAAATAAATAAATTAAAATCCCACTTGAATCCATTTTGATGGAAGGCAGCAGCTTCATCAATACTGGCCAGGGGCTGATGAGGACTTTGCATGCCAAAAGGGCTCCAGACCAGAAAGTGACTCATGGAACTGGATCAGTGGTATGGGGGTCATGCTGTGATGTGGAAGGCAGATGAAAGGCCAAGACAATCTTCATGGCTGATCACCATAATTATGCCAATATTCAGAATCAGATATGGGAGAAGGAGGAGGAGGAGGAGGAGAAGGTAGACAGTCTGAGGGAGAATTTAAAGTGGAAAGAAGGGCTCAGTCTTCCTACACATACGCGCATCTGTAGAGAACAGCTAAGACCTCCTCTGAAATGTGATGTGGAGAAAGCACATGATGGGTATGCATGCAGGTTTGAACCAGCTAGCCTGGGAAATGTTTTTCAACTCTTGTCTTTTGTATTTCTTTCTAGGAAAGCACGTCATGCCTCAGCATCATTTCACCACCTAGCTTGATAGCTGACAAAATTAATATTTTCCTGTTCTCCCTGTGGATATAATAGTTAGCTTAATGACCACTTCAATGCAACCTTAAACATGTCAGATTATGGTAATTGAGCAGTTTTTGTCTCATGTAACACCCTAGAGCCTGAAAGCTATTTTCCAAACACTGCATGAGTATTTGTCTTAGAAAAGGAACAAAATGTTCTCATTTAAATTATATCACATATCAAAGCAGCTGAATTAGAGAGAAGCTTGCGGTTTTAGTGGTCAAGTCAAATGCAGCCAAATTAGGGCTAATTTATTTCCTAAATGGTATGAATCATAATTTTGTCACAGGTAGAAACTGGTATGGTGAACAGAAGTCCATCTTGATCTAGAAGATGTATTTAACTTGGATGTTGTTAATGTGGTTTTGAACTTGAATGTCTAACATTTAGAGATCTCCTTTTTAATTAATTTATCCAAGTAGATTATGTATGATGCAACAACTTCTCTTGTCAAAATAGGAAGTGAACATTTTAATATTCTTTCAGAGCAATCTGTTGTTTGCCTGTATATATGTGTGTATGTGTGTGTTAGTGGTGGGTATGGTTGAACCAGTAGGGTGGATAAATCCTCAAAAGGTCATCCCTCCCCTTTCTTTTTCTGAGAACCTTATGCTCTGACTCAACCTATACATTAAAATAGCACATCTTTAGAACAGGACATTTCTGAAATGCTGAAAACACATTTAATACCTCCTCACCAGGCAAGGAACATCATTGAGGGAGGGAGGATATAGATGAAGAACTCAACATCCCCTACATCACTTGGAGGACCCTGTATAGGCTGAGGGTTCGATTCCCTAAATGTAAGACCAACATGTTCAACTGGAGGCTGCTAGTGGACAACAACATGCAGTGTGAATGTGGAGAAATACAGAATCCAGCTCATGGTTTGCCAATTACTTTCAGAAACCTGCACCAATGAGGTCTTAAGTTTGGCCAATGACAAAGCCAAGAAAGTGGCTTCATTTTAGCAGTCTAGGGTTTGTTCCAGACATGAAAGAAGAAGAACCTCCTGTACTCAGCAAATAAAATTGCTTTATTGTGTACTTGGTCACTAGAAGATCAAACTTTTGTCTTAAGTATGAGAAGCTCAGCAATGAGGGTCTGCTGGAATCCCATCTCTGGAACATCAACAGGATGGAGATGGAGATGACTTGCACATGAATGTTTAAAGTGATGAGTGCCTGTGCAAAATTGGCCTCACTCTCTTCTCCCAGTGCCCACCATCATCAAGTGCCAAGACTAAGAGCTTGTCTACACAGGAGAATTTGGGGCAGTCTATTTGAAGCTGAAAATCTTCTTATCTGTACTGTTAAATACAGTAGAAGCTTGGTTAACATAATTAATGTGTACATGGGCTACTGAATAGGATAATTAGCAGCATGCCAAAATATATGCAGCTGGAGCCCTGTGTCAGAAAGTAGTGAGACAGCAATAAGAAGAGGTGGGATGAAGGGCTTTAACAGAAAACACTGGTAGATGCTGCAACTTGAGTCAAGCTGGACCAGCAAAAATGATTGAAAAAGTGGGATATATGCCAGTGTAGACAGACCCGAAGTCAAGATGGGTGCAGCAATTTCAACTAGAACTTCCTAAGTGTTTTTTCCTGCTCTACCTGTATCAAAAATGCATCATTGGTTTGGACGATGGTGAAGGATCCATGTGGACTCTTCCATGCTAGTCTTCACATGCTGGGATAGGCATGTCCCATAAAAACACCAAAGGTCCATTTGCTTATCCTCACCTGGTTTAGTTCCCCTGTTGGGCAGATTACTGGGGTGTTGCTACTATGCATGTTACAGCTACTTGGAGCCAAAGAGGAAAGCTGAATGCCAGCTGAGGCCAATAATGAAAGGAGAGCTCATAAAGAGTCCTACAGTACAGTCATCAGAAGTATTTTCCCCAGTGAGATGCCACATCCACCACAGCAACAGGAGAGCAGCTTCTAGTGAGACACTGTGTGTAACATAGCCCTCTCTTTTTCTCTCTTCCATCCTCTGCGCTGCTTGTGGGTTGCTGTAGCCAGATTGCTCTCGCTGAGGCCAGAATGGTTAGTTGTAGGAGACTTTGAAATTAGTCAAGGTCATATGAGATCAGACCAAGCAGGGTCACAAGTTGTACCATTTACAGAGGGCTCTAGACAGTAGAGTTGTGGCTTAGAAAGATACTTGCTTGGGTTTGTATTGGGTTTGAATTGTTTAAAAACATGCCGCATTATTTTAAGGACTTTCAAATTGTCAGAAGCCCTTAGGAAAGAAGATTTCAAGTTCTCCACCAATATGCATCATCCAAATAAGAAAAGTTTGGAGAAGATTTAATCTAGTGTTCCTTAGGATTCCATACTCAGTCATGGATTGTTTCCTAGGACCTGACCCTTTTCTGGATTCCTCTAGCCACACTTCTTGCAGAGAGATCTTTTGATGCGACTACAATGTATAATTCCATGCAATTGTAGCAGGATATAATTTTGGCATCATGGCAACAAGCTGAAGGTAGACAAGTTCAGGACTGGGCAACTCTGTCTTGTCTACTGCCATAGGTTTGGGTCCCTGAGGATTTTTGTTGGGACCAGCATAGGCTTTTCTGAATTGCGATAGGATTTAGCCTAGAGCCTTGGTCTGCAAATGTGGCTCTCCAGATGTTCTTGGACTTCAATTCCCAGATGCCCCAATCAGCAGGAGTGCTGACTTGGGCTCCTGGTAATTCAAGTCCAAGAACATCTGGAGAGCCACATTTGCAGACCACTGGCCTAGAGGACTGCAAACTGAGGCTGAATGAGACCCCAGATGTTGTCAGCTGTGCTGGAACAGGTATCTGAGGGCTGTAAACTGGATAGTGTACAATAGTTTGAAGCTCCTTTTGGCAGGGTCCAGAATTTAACACTCCTACCAACGTGAGGGGACAGCAGTGGCTTAGTGGTTAAGATGCTGAGTTTGATGACCAGAAGGTTAGCAGGTCAGCAGTTCAAGACCCAAGTGCTGAGTGACTATGTGAGGTCCCATCTATGTCCCAGCTCCTGCCAATCTAGCAGTTCAAAAGCAATTGCAAGCAAATAAATAAGTAGATGACACTTCAGCAGGAAAGGTAACATCATTCTATATAATCCGGCATCTAGTCATGCCTGCTACATAACCACAGAGATGTCGGATATGACTGGCTTTAGAGCAAGAAAGACCTTTACCTTTTACAATGTGAGACCCATCTCTTGCTGGCAATCTTTACACCTCAGAAGGGAGAATTGCAACTTCCTACGATTGCTGTACCTTATCAGGGAGTTTCTTTTGCTTCTGTATTTTCTAGCTTTCCAAACACTGCTTTCCACTGCCCAGCCCTCTAGTATCAAAGCCCTCTGAGCTTATCTAGCTATGCTTAGTGCCTATCCCAGATCTTTCTGATTTCTGCCCCTGCCAGCTATTCACACAATACCTGCCTTTTACAGGAAGTTCAGGTTCTGTAGTAACTTTCCCTCAGATTAATAATGGTGTGCTGTCAAGTGGATTCTGATTTATGGTAACCCTTGTCAGGGTGTCTTAGGCCTGAAGCACTTAGAAGTGACACATGCTAGCTAAGGCCAGCCATGATGTAAGTTGTCCTGGTATGTGAAGCAGAACATTCTAGAAGTCCCTCTGCTTTGCAAAATAATAACCACAACTAGTATCACCACCATCTTCAGTTACCAGTTTAAAACAATTGCCAGTAGCTGTTAATCTCCTTCCTGAATTTGAGAAAATTTCTGACTTTGCAATCGTGTCACCTCACCTGCAGATTTTTAGGATCAATTTTCTAAATTCTAGAGTTGACCCGTGGGTCTATTCCCTACACCTACAATGTTGAGAAACAAGAAGTCTACTGATGATGATGATGATGATGATGATGATGATGCCACCACTCCGCTGCCGTGCTTTCTGGTGACTACCTATATGGCATTACAGTACTTAGAAAATACTACAATGGCATGATTTTGAGGTCATTTTCATATATGATTAGCAGTGGTGAAGTCAGGGTTGTTAGGATTGCTATTCTGGGGCTTTTTGCATAGCAGGGAATGCTGCATTGTTCACCACCACTTTGAGCCTCACCTCTATCTCTGAGATTAGTTGCAATCATTTTGGTAGTTGGGAAAGAACAGGATCATCTCAGAAACAATAAACTGTTGCAAACAAGCTAACAAATGTGTAATGCAGAGTATATGTCTGTTTAGCTCGACAAACATGATGATAAATTTGCTGTTCGTAGGTATATTGCAATATTTGAGATCTCAAAAACCTGATGTACTAGAAAAAAATGGATGCCAGATTCGGAATCAGCACCTCAAAATTACCTTATAATCGTTCATGCCAGAAAAATTGTGTTGACCAGTCACTAATTTTATCACTATAATTCTATAACTGACTCGCAGCAACATGCAGTCAGGAATGACAATTGAGCTGGCCAATAGCATAAAAATGTTATGTGATAGAGCAAATCTGAGATCATATTTGTAATCAGCAGCCTGAAATTAGTATAAAACAACTGCAAAAGCCCATGCCAGGATTTTTTTTTTTTTTGTATAGCTGTGTATGATGATAAATTTGCTGTTCATAGGTATATTGCAATATTTGAGATCTCAAAAACCTGATGTGCTAGAAAAAAAACCGGATGCCAGATTCGGAATCAGCACCTCAAAATTACCTTAGAATCGTTAGAGTACCTCATGCCAGAAAAATTGTGTTGACCAGTGCTATCTGTCATATGTCTACAGGGATAAATCCAGCTGCCTGCATCTTGGATTCACCTTTTAGGATTGTGGCATGTACAGAATGAGTATCCTTCCTTGTCGATTCATCCTTTGACCATACAGTATCCTGTTTTTGAACAACACCTAAAAGAGGATGAACTGTTTGGTTGTCTGGATCGCACACAGAGATTTCCCTTTAAGATGTCTTCTGATGTCATTAAATAAAATTCAGGCTGTTTAAGGTAACTGTCATAAATGATTATGGAACCCAAAGAGAATTTAGCTGATTTTTCGCATTTCTGGTTTCTGTGGCCTTTTGCACACCAACATTGGCAGGGATTACACACCATCCAAATAAAACGAACTTTAAGATGGGCTTGCTTAGCCTCACTGTCATGCTTAGGAACAGAATGTGTCCATGGCACAGCAGCTGTCAAATGCCAAAAAGAATTTTTAGAAGGACAAAGTCAAATTTAGGAATTGATTGGTTACCATGGAAATGGTTCATTTGCTCAGCATCATGTACACTAGAGTCTGGCCAGGTTATCCTGCTATGGTAATAGAGTAGACCATACTGCCAGCAACTCAATGTTGAGTGTCAGGTGGTGGTTAACTAACCTGATCACCCTGACGACTAATGTCCTTGGGTGCCGAAGTCCACAGGGAAGGGTGATGGTCTCTAAGTGGATTAAATCCCAATTGAATCCATCTTGATGAAGGGCAGCAGCTTCATCACTACTGGCCTGGGGCTGATGAGGACTTTGCATGCCAAAAGGGCTCAGGACCAGAAAATGTCTCATGTAACTGGATCAGTGGTATGGGGATCATGAGGCAATGTGGAAGGCAGATGAAAGGGCACTGCATTATATTCTCAGGACAGTCTTTCTAGCTGATCACCATGATGATCAACAATATTCAGATTTGGATATGGCAGAAGAAGAAGAAGAAGATGGCTCTCATGGGATTGAGTCTCCACTAATGTTGAATGGGGTGATTGATGAACATTGGTAAGACTCAGCCTGCAGGGGTTGGCAGCTATTCCATGTTACCTGTTGCAATGCTTAGCAGACAAATAGGCGAGGGAACCAAGGCGCCATCCCAGGGATAAATGAGATTAAAGAGAGGCTGCTTGTTTGCAGGATTGGCAGTACTCATGCTCACACGCTCCCTGTCTGACAGCTGGTATTTACTCTGAAGGCATGCTTAGGCCTCCTGGTTTGTGTGGCAACCTTGCAGAAAATAAAATAGAGAGACCTTACTCTGCATTCACCCTGAGATGCTAGGAAAAAAAACCCCACATAGCTTCTGAATTGCACTCTGAAGGATTTATTAGTTTCTAAGGCAGCTTGGGCATACAGTCAAACCTCAGATAAAGAGCGCCTTGTTTAAAGAGTAACTCGCTTAAAGAGGAGAATTTTCTCTGAATATTCGCTTCACTTAACAAATAAAACCAACCAAAAACTCTCTTAACAAATAAATCGGGCTTCACAATCCCCCCCCCCCCCACAATTGGTCATTTACAATGGTGTTTCGCTTAAAGAGCGAACTCGCTTAAAGAGCAATCCTGTGGGACGCATTATGCTCTTTAAGCGAGGTACAACTGTATTACTCTTTTGAACTACGGTACATTCCCCAGAATCCACCACCCACTATGGGCACAGGCCATGCTAGGTGAGGCTTCTGAGAGTTATAGTCCCAAAAGTTATTTTTTCATATTCTGCTTTCTAAATCTTTTTTAGATTTTAATTTTACATTTTAACAGTTTTAAGGTTTTTAGATGGAAGCTTCCACTTCCTAACTCTGGGCTCTAGCTGCTCAGAGAAGGATAAGACTAACATCCTCTGGCTGGGAGGAGGAATGGACTTCAGCTGTAGGAGGTGGCAGGCTGATAAATCTGACCTTCGTCCAACGTCCTCTGGATAGTTATGTTGTGTATTGATAGTCATGAGGCACTTTTAGTCATTGTGTATTGATTTATTGTGTATGAACATGTAATTTTACATGTGTTGTGAACCGCCCTGAGTCGGTCCTACCGAGTAGGGCAGTACAGAAATCGAAATAAATAAATAAATAAATAAACTGTGATCTGTTGGAGTTCAGGTATGCTTTTTAGGGACTCCTTCATGCCAAAAGATCCCAATGTTATATGTACAAGGTAAGCTGAGATGCCGTATGGTGAAGGTACTCAGAATCAAAACAGGGATTCTCTTTAGGTTCTGACCTCAAATATTACAGAGTAGAGCCCTGATGGTGAAAACATTCTGTGTATTGGTGAAAAGAGGAGTGGGGAAATGCAAAGGGTTGGTAGATGTATCCTCTAACTGAGATAACAGGAAACAGAGAAACAACTACCAATCTATGTTTTGAGATCAATTCAAAGTACAGTACTGTATGTTTATTTTAGTATTAGGACGTGAGCACCTGAAGCATCATGAATGGCACTCTCCCTGATGTTGAATGGCAACTACCCCATGGGTACAGCCATCAGACCCAGTATTGAGTGATCATGAAAGCTGAAGGAGGTGGGATTCTCAACCTATAGCCCACGGGCTAGATCCGGCCTGTGGCACCAACTCATCCGGCCCACACCCTTGCATTGGTTGTCTCAATCCTTGTCCCTTCTGCTTGGTGTGGCATGTCCCTGGCGGTGCTCCATAGCAGGGCGGATGTTGTAAGGTTTACAACATCTACCTTGCTACCTGTTTGTTGTCAGGGACATCCCAAGCCAAGTGGAGGGGACAAGGATTGAGGCGGCGGTGGCAGAGGTGGAAGTGGCAGCTGGACCGAGGGTGTGGGCTGGATGATTTGGTGCCATGCAGTTCCTCCATTCTGGTAAGCAGGGAAATGGTGTATGTTGGGGAGTGGTGGGTGGCTTGGGGTGGTCACCAGCATTGGCAGTGGAGGTGAAATGGTGGGGGCTTGGGGTGGTCTTGCAGCTGCCACCACCTTCGAAGATGGCAGCAGTGGTTGGAATACCCAGAGCCCCCCTAACCCTCCACCGATGATGCCAAAGCAGTGGCGGCAGTGGCGGCAGCAGCAGTAGTGGGGGGGGGGCAGGACCACTAGTCCAGCCTCTGAACAGTCTGAGGGGGCATGAACCGGCCCCAGCATAAAAAAGTTGGGGACCCATGATCTAGAGGATCATCCTGACAATCCATGCTGTGTATTAACAATGATTCTGTGTGTGGATTCCTAGGTTAGTCAAAATGGTACCATACATTTTCTCTAAAATAGAGGCTAGGAGCCCTGTTGGTGCAGTGGTTAAACTGCTATTATGCAGCCAGAACATTGTGGGTTCAGGCCTGACCAGTGTTTAAGCCTTCCATCCTTCCGTTGCTGGTAAAATGAGTACCTAGCATGTTGGAGTCAAAAGACTAATTAACTTGTGAACTGCCCAGAGAGCGGACTAAGCACTATGGGGTGATATATAAGTGTAATTGCTCTTCCTAATTGCTATAGAGGATTGAGAGGAGAATCAGCAGAAGACTGTCTCCAATTTTGGTATGTCTTGGTGGCTTGGCAGCTGAGCCACACCTCACCAAATCACTCATTGGAATTTCCCCAAACTGGCTGGTGGCGGCCTAAGACTTTTGTACAACACCATACATTGCTTTGATCTTTGTCCTTCTAGCAATAATTTGACCTACAGAAAATCAATTGGTGGGTCTTTCATGGCAGAGGAATAAATATCACCAACTGCTGGTATTTGCAAATGGGGATTGGTTAAAGTTATAATGGTAGGGCATGATTCCTTTAGATAAGCATAGGGGATAGGAAACATTCCGAACATGAATATTGGTGTTATGTAAAATTAGGTCCAAAGACAGTCCCTCCATTACATATAAAGCAACACCAGAGGGCAGCAGCTGTTTACACAACAGAGCTTGAACAATTCTCCACTTTTCATCAGAGTCAGTTTCCTAAGCAGAATGCGTGAAAGAGGCTGCAGTCATGTTTGACTGCTATGCAGGTAGTTAGTAGTACTGGAAATGAAAAGAGAATGTGTATGTGTGCACATATAGCAAAATTTTAATGAATGCATTAGGTCTCCCTTGCTCAAAAACCAGTAACATCTGACTCTAAGGTGTGGTGCTCATCTCCGTTTACAGCCAAAGAGTCAGCCCTGTCTGCATCTGCAGATGTTTCCGTGGTCATGTGGGCAGGCATGAGTAGCTGCCAGAGTGCATGAAATGCTCATTAATACGTTACCGTGGGTCAAACGATATGACATAGTTAGATTGTCATTGGAAAATGAAGCCTATGCTTACTTAACAGTGGTGGATCCCAAGATAAAAGCAAACTAATTTGTACTTTGTAGAGCTTAGGGAAGCTAGGGCAGATAATAATCTTTTATTTCAAGGGAGTTGCTGCCTCCCCCTCCTTTCCCATCCATGGTAGAAGAGGTCGGTGTCATAGTCGGAGTAGCATCTGAAACCCTCCACCAGAAAAGGATCAAAAGGACATAGTGGGAAGGACAGAAAAGGAGTGTTGCGCTGTGCAACCACCCAACATGCTACAGAAAAGAGACCGAGGCATCTCTGCCTGAAGATAGGAAAAGGAAAAAGGAAAGCTGAAGTGCACAAAATGCTGTTACCTTTCCTGCTGAAGCAGTACCTATTTATCTACTTACATTTTTTTGCTTTCAGACTACTAGGTTGGGAAGGGCTGGGACAGAAATGGGAGCTTACTCTATCATGCAGCACTCGGGTCTCAAACTGCTGACTTTCTGGTCATCAAGCTCTGCATCTTAACCACTCAGCCACTATGGTCTCATCTAGGAGACACCAAAACATTAGTGCATGACAGATATATTCTCCAAACTGCCATGTTTGTACAGTTAAGATGGAACCAGAACCCCATTGCTTCCTGCTAGTGATCGGTCACCAACCGATGTGCCAAGCTAATGTGCAACTTGCAAAGGTGCGAAGAATGTTTAATAAAAATCACATCTCCTTTGCTTCTAAAGTATACTTTGTTTCAAATTGTGAAGCTACTCATCTAGTTTTGGCCCTGAGTAGAATTTCTAAAATAAATAGACAAAGTTGTAAATTATTTGCTTTTGTGTGGCTGAGTAATACAGTACATAACATTTATTTTGATCCTTCTAAGGAAAATCTGGATCTTATATAGTGGACTTTTTCTTTTTTTTATGCTGCCTAATATTTGGTGGAAGTATCAGGCAGTATAAAACAGAAAAAGTAATTGGTGGCATTTCTCTGGCCGGACATCCTGCTATGATAACAGAGTAGACCGTACAGCCAGTGACTCAATGCTGAGTGCCAGCCAGCAGTTAACCTGATTCCCTAAAGAGGCCAATGGCTATGGGTGGATGAGCCCTTTAAGGCGGAGTGATGGAAGAAATGACAATGGAAACCATCATATTGGGCTCAACAGCTAAATGAGCGGAAGAGGAACTCTTATTCCCAACTGTCATGGAGGCGGAACAGGTCATGCCAGATGGACTGGCTGTGAAAGCACGCCTTGATAATATCCTCAAGGCTACAGCAGTCCATTGCAGTCCCGGTGTTGAATCCTGCATGTCTCATTTCGTGTGTTCCACAGAGGGTGGCTCCATGATCATAATGTATGGGTCACTTCATGGCAAGGGGCGATCCACCTTAAAACAAATTCACGCCAATGGCATTTCCCCTGTTTGTCGTTCTTCTTTCGTGCAAATGATTTCCAGGGGGAACAGTGCATACTCGAATACGAGTAGCAGCTGACGATGACTTGGTGGCATATTACCAGCAAGCTGGTAGTGGAATGAAACACATCATTCAGCATGGTCTGTTCTCTGGTTCCACCATTTGTTTTTCTTTTCCACAACTCCCCCTCCCCCAATTTTAAAACTTTGCCCCAGTGCAAACGGAGAAGAGAGGGACCCTTGTACTTATTTGTACATTCAGTTTTAATCATCTTGCTTTTCGTCAGAGAATGTATCAGAAGATAATCTTTTCATTTCTTGGTGGCCCAAGATGGAAAAAAGAAAGCATACAATTGTGCCCCTTTTCCATGGAAAAAAATCAGCTGCAGCCAAATAGAGCTGTTCTGGTTCTGTCGAGTTTCCGTGGGAACCATAGCAGCTGAGGGCTATGCCTGATAAGACTTTAGATACAAGTACCCAGGACTTCAGGGGATCATTCATTTTTAAATTCCTTTATTTCACAGGTAGTATTGACTGCTGAAGCTGCAATCCTGTGCCCAATTCCTTGGCAGCAAAATTCAGTGGATACCCTTGCTTGAAAGCCAGCACAACCTTCATGAATGTACTAGGTCTCTCTTGCTTGAAAACCAGTCGTATCTGAGTCTATTGTGCAGTGCTCATCTCTGTTTACAGCCAAAGAGCCAGTGCTATCTGCGTTTGCAGACGTTTCTGCGGTCACGTAGCAGGCATGTCTAGATACCAATTTGCAATTTCTTGCTTTCAGACTGCTAGTTTGGCAGGAGCTGGGACAGAGATGAGAGTCTTGAACTGCTGACCCTCTAGTTGCATTCATTGCAGTCTGAGTCAAGTTTGGAAAAATTACTTTTTGGATACAAAATCCAGAATACCACAAGTGGTCTGGTTGTTAGTCTGAAAATTGAGGACACATCCTGCTCCTCTATATGAGAATATTTCACATATTTGAAAAATGATATCATATCCTCCCCCTCTGTTTCTTTTTCTCAGGACTAAATATACCTATTTCCTTCAAACTTTCCTCATAGGGCTTGGCTCCAGTCCCCTGAACTTGTTGGCATCCTTCTTAAAAGTGGAAAAACAGTGAGTCCATGTGGCTACTCAATGAGACAAGTTGCACAGACAGAGATGGCTTCTCAAATGTGAAGTATATTAATGGCCTGCTTTGTTTCAATTGGGGTATAAAATCATCTGACTAAAAAAGGGAGGAGGAGTCATCTGTCTGATGAGAACCACCTTCAATGATAGTCTGTCACATGATATATGGGGTAAGCTTGTTTTTGGTTGTTGTTGTTGTTCAGTCGCACAGTCGATTCCGACCCTTTGCGACCCCATGGACCGCTGTCTGCCAGGCACTCCTGTCCTCCACCATCCCCCTCAACTCGCCCAGCTCTGTGCCCATTGCTTCTACAATACCATCTAGCCATCTCATCTTGGGCCGTCCCCTTCTTCTTTTGCCCTCAACCCTTCCAAGCATCAAGGCTTTCTCAAGTGAATCCTCTCTTCTCATTTGATGTCCAAAGTACTTTAGCTTCATCTTTATTATTTGACCTTCTAAGGAGCAGTCAGGGGTGATTTCTTCTAAGATTGACCTATTTGTTCTCCTCGCTGTCCATGGGACTCTCAAAACTCTCCTCCAACACCACATCTCAAAGGCGTCTATTCTTCTGCGCTCAGCTTTCCTAATGGTCCAGCTCTCACAACCATACATTGCCACAGGGAATACCATTGCTTTGACTATGCGAATTTTTGTTTCAATGTGATGTCTCTACTTTTCACTATGTTCCCCAGGTTTCTCATTGCTTGCCTCCCAAGAATCAGTTGCCTTTTTATTTCATGGCTGCAATCACCATCTGCAGTGAGCTTAGATCCTAAGAAAGTAAAATCTGTCACTGCTTCTACTTCTTCCCCATCTATTTTCCAGGGACTGACAGGGCCTGTTGCCATGATCTTGGTTTTCTTTATATTGAGTCTCAAGCCAGCTTTTTCACTTTCTTCTTTCAACCTAATCAGGAGCTTCTTTAGGTCCTCCTCACTTTCTGCCATTAGGGTGGTATGATCTGCATATCTCAAATTGTTGATGTTTCTTCCAGCAATTTTGATCCCAAACTGTGATTCCTCCATCCCTGCATTGCGCATTATGTGTTCTGTGTATAAGTTGAATAAGCAGGGTGACAAAATGCAGCCTTTTCTTACTCCTTTTCCTATTCCAAACCACTCCGCATTCCATTTTCTGTCCTAACTGTTGCCTCTTGATTCATGACATATTGAGCACCTGTCTCTGTCCCAGCTCTTGGAGACATGAAAGGAGCCTCATTTGGGCATCCCCTGAGTGGAGTTTCTTCCGCAAAAAACACTTTCAACTCAGATTATTATTATTATTATTATTATTATTATTATTATTATTATTATTATTATTATTATTATTATTATTATTATTATTATTATGTTCCAGATGATAGGAGCTGGACTAATAGATTCAAATTACAAGAAAGGAGATTTTGTCAAAACATGAATAACATCTTGACAGTAGAATTGATCACCTCAAAGGGACTCTCTTTCTTTTAATGTTTTAAAATAGAGATGCTTTAGCTGTGAATTTCCTACTTTGGCAGAGGTTTGAGTTGATGAGCCTTGAGGTAACTTCCAACTCTACAGTTCTATGACTGCATCAGTCTGGAACTGGAGCCTAGAGGGCACATTTAATCTACAGGGCCTAATTTATTGGCTTTGCTAAGAGGGCAGAATAGGGTAAACCCTTTAGGTCATGCGGGACATCATGCAGGAGGCAGCAAGGAAAACCATACCAAAAGAAAAGAAGGGTAAGAAAGCTAAGTGGTTGTCCGATGAGGCTCTTAAAATAGCAGAGGAAAGAAGGGATGCAAAAGGCAAAGGAGAAAGGAAAAACTACAATCACTTGAATACATAATTTCAAAGAAAAGCAAGGAGAGATAAGGAAACCTACCTGAATGAACATTGCAAAGAAATAGAAGGAAACAACACAAAAGGCAGGACTAGAGATCTTTCAATCAATCACTTTATTACAGTCAATGACCAGCACAGTAAAATGGAGATAAACTTTTAAAATTTAAATGCTTAAAATATAGTTAAAATATATTATTTAAAAACATATCCATTCAAAATTTAAAAACTGAGTAAAATCCATTTTTAAGATTTATGCTACAATATAACTGCTACAACATTTGAACCAGCGGGTGCAGACAGCACTTCTTTCTGACCAGTAGTGACTTACATTCAAATTCAAGTTCAAGTTGTTTACAGTCCATGACCAGCATAACACACAAAAACATAATACCACATCCTAACTAGTCTGGACACGGGTAATAAAAGGAACTATGGTACTATAATACTAAAAACCTACTGGGAATCGACATAAAACAGCAGGTGCCTATCTAAAAACAATATTACTAAAATCCCTCAATAATTACTAAAACCTAGTGTCATGAAAATAAAATGCAATACTAATATTTACAAGAAAAAGAGGGATAGCCTCATTACAAGGATATAAAATACTCTCTAGAGATCTTTTCAAAAAAATTGGGAAAATCAAGGGAACGTTTAAAGGAAAAATGACCATTATAAAGGACAAAGATGGCAAGGAGTTAGCTGATGCAGAAGAGATTAAGAAAAGATGGAAAGAGTACACAGAGGAACACTACAAAAAGGACCTCAACACTCCTGATAATAACAATGATGAGGAAATTGAACATGAGCTAGATATCCTAGAGAGTGAAGTCAGAAAGGCCCTAAAAAGCCCTGCAAACAACAAAGCCAGTGGAGATGATGGTATCCAAGTTGAACTTTTCAAAGCCAATCCCCAAAAAGGGTAATGCCAAATAATGTTCAAATTATCGAACAATTGCGCTCATCCCACATGCTAGCAAGGTGATGCTCAAGATAATACAGGATAGAGTGCAGCAGCATGTGGAGAGATAATTACCAGAAGTGCAGGCGGGGTTCAGAAGAGGCAGGGGGACTAGAGACCACATTGCCAACATACATTGGATCATGGAAAAAACAAAGGAATATCAGAAACAAGTCTACTTCTGTTTGATTACACTAAGGCCTTTGACTGTGTGAACCACAACAAAATATGGCAAGTAATTAAAGAGATGGGAATACCAGAGCACCTTATATACCTCATGAGAAATCTGTATATGAATCAAGAAGCAACAGTTAGGACAGAATACGGTAGGACAGAGTGGTTTGGAATAGGAAAAGGAGTAAGACAAGGCTGCATTTTGTCACCCTGCTTATTCAACTTATACATGTAGCGCATAATGTGCAATGCAGGGATGGAGGAATCACAATTTGGGATCAAAATTTCTGGAAGAAACATCAACAATTTGAGATATGCAGATGATACCACCCTAATGGCAGAAAGTGAGGAGGACTTAAAGAAGGTCCTGATTAGGTTGAAAGAAGAAAGTGCAAAAGCTGGCTTGAGACTCAGTATCAAGAAAACCAAGATAATGGCAACAGGGCCTATCAGTCCCTGGAAAATAGATGGGGAAGAAGTAGAAGCAGTGAAAGATTTTACTTTCCTAGGATCAAAGCTCACTGCAGATGGTGACTGCAGCCATGAAATAAAAAAGGCAACTGATTCTTTGGAGGGAAGCGATGAGAAACCTGGGGAACATAGTGGAAAGTAGAGACATCACATTGCAAACATTTTTTTTTGTTCTGGATGGGGCTATCTTGTCCCAAACAGACTGGTGCATAATCTGGGGGTCCTCCTGGACTCGCAACTCCTGCTCAATGAGCAGGTGGCAGTTGTGGCCAGAAGGGCTTTTGTACAACTTCGTGTCATATGCCAATTATGCCCACTCCTAGATCAGGACTCCTTGCTTGTAGTCACACATACTCTGGTCACCTCCAGACTGGACTATTGTAATGTGCTCTACATGGGGCTGCCCTTGATGAACATTCGGAGGCTGCAACTGGTCCAGAATGCGGTTGCCCGGGTGGTGATAGGGTGCGGACGTTACGCTTGTGCCTTACTGCTGCTTCAGGAGTTGCACTGCCTACTGGTATGCCTCCCAGTGCAATTCAAGGTGCTGGTAATGACCTTTAAAGCCCTACATGGTAGTGGGCCAGGATACTTAAGAGACCATGTCACCCCGAGAACATCTGTCTGTCCCACCAGAGCAGACCGGAGAGGCTCTCTTATTATGCCATCTGCTAGAGAGACTCGCCTTTCTAGCACCAGAAAGAGGGCATTCTCTGTGTTTGCTCCAGCCCTATGGAACCTTCTACCAATTGAGCTACGACTCCAGACAGAATTGCTGCCCTTCAGGAAAGAAGTAAAAACCTGGCTGGCAAAGCAGGTGTGGGAACCCGGGGATGTGGTGACCCCCACCTGCTGCCTGATATAGTAATATCGCTCTGTCACTCTTTTTAGCTGTGGGGTAATTTTTTATTGTATTTTCTATTGGTTTTTAAAATTGGTTTTATGTAATTGTTGTACGCCACCCAGAGTCACTTGCCGAGTGGGCAGCAATACAAATGTGACTAATAAATAAATAAATAAATAAATATGTACACTGGCCTACAGTAAGGGTCCATCCTCATTGAGAAGGCACCATTTTGCATGCAAGATACCAATGAATTGGTTTCTATATTTTTCTCCAAGCAACACTGACTATTTTTTCTTATTCCTGAATTAAGTATTTTTAAAGGCTTGTCATTATTAAGAGTTTGTAGTGACACTAAAGCTAAGGGACTTTTGGCTGAAGATCCCTGATATTTGAGGATGTTGTAAGGGGAACACCCTCAGGGAAAGGAAGGTGTACTTGGGAACATGATACTCCTGGCCATTTGCTCCTCCACTTCATTCTTGGAAATCTTAATAGGACAGGTCATTACAGTGGATGATTCATAACCCATAATTCCAGCTGAAGCATTAACTCTTTTGCTAACATACTATCCTACCAGCACCTCCTGAAATCCTACTGGCTCTCAGGGATGAGGGTGTGGGCTTGTAGCCAGAAGCGTAGCGTGCCTTGGCGGGGCCCCGTATAAAAATTTGTTTGGGGGCCCTTAGGATGGGTAAAGATTTGTTTTGCTTACGCACGTTGGGGCCCCCCGTGGCCCGGGGCCCCCGTATAATTGATATGGCAGATACGGCAGTAGCTACGCCCCTGCTTGTAGCCTTAATAATTCATCTCTCAGCTTGATAGCTAAACTAGAAATTACAGTACAGTACAGTACAGCTGCCAGAACAGATACAGCATTCCTTTTTCCTACACCCTTTCCAAAGCATCCTGCATGCTTATAATTGTTCAAGATGTATAAACAACATCTAGCAGTTTCATCCTTCTACACCAGGGGTTCCTAATCTAAGACCTGTGGAATGGATCTGGCCTGTGGTGCCATTTCATGTGGCCCCCTCACCCCTCCAACGGCATCCAAGAAACAAACTGGTCACCCAGTTGGGGGAACAGCATGAGAGAAGAGTTTGGTGTGTCATAGGTGCAATCTGGAACAGGCAATTGGAATAGCATTTATTACACTTCTATCCCACCACAAAGTGCATAGTGCATTCTCTGGATGGTTCATAAATTAATTTAGCCTCCCCCCAACATGCTGGGTCCTCATTTTACCAACTTTGGAAGGATGGAAGGCTGAGTCAACCTTCAATCACCATCAGGATCAAACTCACAACATTTTGGATTCAGCACAGCACTTTAACCACTGCACCACCCGAGCTCTTTGCATGTGAGAGAAAAACTGACTTTGTATGCAAAAGTTCGAAGAGAATGAGACACAATCAATCATCTCTGCCAGAATTTCAACTTTGATTCTCAGTAACTCATCTGTACTTCTGTGTAGACGAGGGGTTCCCAACCTTTTCAGGCAGAGGGCCAAGTCATACTCTCTCAGTCAGCTTTGAGGGCCAGACAGCCATTTTGACCTGACTGCAGGATGGGGGGTGTCCATTTTGTCCCACCAGCTTCAAAGGGGCGCCCAGTTTGTTTCTCGGATGCTCTTGGAGGGGCGAGGGGCCATATGAAATGGTGCCGCAGGCCAGATCCATCTCACAGGTCTTAGGTTGGGAACCCCTGGTGTAGAAAGATGAAACTGCTAGATGTTGTTTATACATCTTGAGCCATAGAAATACAGGAGAATGGCAAATATAAGTCAATAATTTTATTCTAGTAACCCCCTTGCCTCTTTGAAGAGATCACTGAATATGGGAATACCTGGAGTAGTTTGCAATGGAAGTTTCTTTTGGATTAAAGCCTTGTTATAGTTTTAGTACATTTTCCACAGTGCTCTGCCACAGAATTCACTACTATTCCCCACTCCACCCTCTCTCTTCAAGCAAAAATATGCTCTCATGTTATGGATGTACAATGATTTCTTTGCTTATATTCCCTAAATATAATTTGGTGGATTTGTCATTTGAGCAGGAAACAAAATGAACTGATTGTGTACAATTTTTGAGCAAGGAGAATTTCTGGCTCGACTGAATATGTCAACCAAAAAATACCTATTTTGGAAATTGGTTGTACAAATAAACAATTTTCTCCCAATAATGCCAACCCCCTCTTTGGCCAAGAAGCCAAACATGTAATCCATCTAGAGGTGAGGCAAGGGCAGCTCAATCCCTTTTCAAGCTGCAGATTTATATTTACAACCCATTTGTAGGGACTGGCACAAAAATAAAATCAGCATCCAGAATGTGCAGAGGGTACTAACTTTTCCAGCGGGCTTAAAGAAAGAATGAAGTCAGTCCACCAGGGAGACAGAAGGACTGGGTGACCCACTCCAGGTTCTTTCCAACACAAAAGATGCTGCTGATTTTCCCATTTCAACATATGATTTAAATTACTGCAAATGTTTGCTTAATCCATTAAACTTTAAGAATGCTTAAAGCTTTCCTTTGGTTGTCTCCCTGGGCACTCTTTCCCATGGCTTTGCTGTAAATATTTTTTCTTTCTTTTTTTTCCCAGTCTGTTGTACTAGGAGGAAAAAATACTGCTTTCCTTGCTTGAACTACAGTTGTTGTTCAGTCGCACAGTTGATTCCGAACCTTTGCGACCCCATGGACCACTGCCTATCAGGCACTCCTGTCCTCCACCATCCTCCTCAGCTCACTCAGTTCTGTGCCCATTGTCTCTACAATACCATCTAGCCATTTCATTTTTGGCCATCCCCTTTTTCTTTTGCCCTCCACCTTTCTCAACATCAAAGATTTCTCAAGCGAATCCTCTCTTCTCATTTGATGTCCAAAGTGCTTTAGTTTCATCTTTACTATTTGCCCTTCTAAGGAGCAGTTAGGGTTGATTTCTTCTAAGATTGACTTATTTGTTCTCCTCACTGTCCAGGGGACTCTCAAACTCTCCTCCAACACCACATCTCAAAGGCATCTATTCTTCTGCACTCAGCTTTCCTAATGGTCCAGAGCATATTTAAATAGTATTGCAAACAGTTTGACTTGGCATTTCTCAAAAGGGAGAAGGAGATTGTTCCTTCCATATATTCAGTTTGTAATAGATTTGGAGAAGGAAGGCATCTACAGAAATATTTATCTTTTTCAGCCACTGTTGTGTTTTCCGAAGGAGACTGAAGGAACAGATGCTTGCTGAAGATTTACTGAACCTATCTTGGGAGATAGTCATGTAATATCGGAGTAGGTGGGCCATGGTGGCTTAATGGTTAAGATGTTGAACTTGATGATTGGAAGGTCAGGAGTTTCAGACCTGAGTGCTGTGTGGCAGAGTGAGTTCCCATGATCTGTCCCAGCTCCTGCCAACCTAACTGTTCAAAAGCAATAAATTCCAAGTAGATAAATGGTATCACTTCAGTGGGAAAGGTAACAGCATTCTGTGCCTGCTACATGATCATGGAAATGTCTGCAGACACAGACAGTGCTGGCTCTTTAGTGGTAAATGGAGATGAACGCTACCACCTAGGTCGGACACGACTGGCTTTCAAACAAGGGAAACCTTTACTAATATGGGAGTATATCTGGTTTATAGGCCATGTGAAGACTTCTACACCTCTCAGTCTGGAGACTGGGACTCTTCGTGGACCATACACCAACTTACCAGCGCATGGCTATTTCCTCAGTATGTCTCATAGGGTACACTGAGGTTATTAATATTTACTCCAGAGAAAGCAAATTTTTCACCTTCCTTTAACCATAGGTCTTGCTGACATGGATTTTGGGAAACTGAAGTTCAACTGAAGTGAAGTTCAAAAGTAGGGTATATGCCATCCATCATCATAAAAGAGAATAAAAGGTGACAAAAATGGGTTGCATAGCATTGCACCCCATCACAACATGGCATAAAAACTATATGTACAGATGCTACCCTTCATGTGTACATATCTGATTGAAATTTTTTTTTTGCAATATATATCATTTGACTGGGCAGAAGAGGGACAGAGTGATCTGTATGTGAGTTGAGTCTGCTTGTCCAGGTGCCTATTACAGATCAGCAACTTCAGAGTCCCTGATCGATTTTCTTGTAGTTCTTTAGCTTTAAAACCACACTTGAATTGAAAAGTGGTGAAATAATTATGTGATGCCTCACATGCCATGAAAAGAATACAAGATCTTGTTTTTGAAAACTGAGTCTTTAGCTCAGATCACAACAGATGCAGGATTGGAATACAGCATTTCTCCTTTTTATGCAAGGGTGACAAATTTGCACACCTAGGTGTGATTGCTACTAGTTACATAACCATGTGCATGTACATTGTGAAAAAATTTCTATCACCAATAGAAACTCCCCAATGAAGAATAATAACACAAAAACACATGGGTAGCCATGTTGCTCATAAAAAATGACAAAATCCATTCTGGGGTGATACAATGTTTCATTGGAAAACGCTTAGAGTGGGAACATCTCTCCGATGGGATGTATAGAAATGCATTTAATAAATAAATAACAAGTATGCAAGCTTTCAAGAGTAGTGCTCTCTTTATCAGATAAGTTATTACAAAACTAAAGGCAAGAGGGCAGAAAGTCTTAATATTATGACCTTCCAGTTCTGCATGGTGTCTTGAGATATAATTGAGCAAGAGAGCTATGCTTATATTCAGATGATGCTTATCTGGTGATACATTGGTTTTAGATTTTACCTCGAGCACCCTTGTGTGGTGCTTAGATTTTCTAGGAGTACAACAGTTAGAAAAGTTTGATCAACCAATTTAAACAAAACTAACAATAAATTCATCCCTCACTGAAAATGCCAAGATCATGTGGAAATAAAAGAAAAGTATGAGTAGTCTATAATCCCAATTGAAGCCAATGGATTTACCTCAGAATGTTAACATTTTTCTTCCTGGTGTAAACAAAATTACCCAAGTGTGCAGTTGGTTCCCAAACACTGAGGGCAAGATGTGCTCTACAAATTTTAATGTATGCCTGCGTGGATGGGTGAGGATTTCATCTTTTAAGGAAAAGTGGTGGTGCTTTCTGAACTTCACATGGCAAAATGTAAAACTGGATTGTACTTTGGCTTGTTATAGGAAGCATCATGCACAAATGTAGTTTATTCATAAAAGGTTTCTAGTGAAGTTTTTTATTCTATGGTTTCAGACCCTGACATAGTATTGCCACATATGCCTACCCAAGGTAGTGATGAAGATCAAAAGAGGAAAAAGAAAACAACATAAACAGAGATATTCACCTACAAAGCTTTCATTTTGCTGTTCTTGGCTTCTTCCTTTTTATCTGAATCATCTCTCTACAAGCAAAAAGATCTTGAAATGTTCTCTGGACATACTTTTACATGGATGGAATCTATGTTCCAAGTCAGCAAATATTGGTTTAGTTGACCGCAGCATCAGAGCCAATCCCTTGAAGAGATTTTATAGCTTTCAAATATAGAAGTGCCTGGCGGACAGTGGTCCATGGGGTCGCAAAGGGTTGGAATCGACTGTGCGACTGAACAACAACAACAAATATCAACCACCAGATGGTTTAGGGAAAATTCAATGAGAAAGAGTCTTCCCCTCTTAATCCTCTCCAATTTTGATGAAATGTTGAATTAGGTTTTCTGAGTTATGGTCCCCACGAATCACTTATTGAATTTTCCCCAAGCAGTAATGTATAAATACTAGTAAAGCAGCTTCTTAAGGTGCAAAAAAGCTCTTGGGGGGGGCCCTCAGAAGCCCAGTGGAGGAGAACTGCAATCTTTGAGATCAGATTTCCTGTCTGGAGTGTTTGTTGTCTTGGTAGTAATGTTTAGCACAGGGGTGCCCAATCTACAGCCTGTGGGCCAAATCTGCCCGTACGCAAAATCATCTGGTCTATGCTGCCTGCTCCGCTCCCAGAAGTAGAAGTAAAATGCACCCAGACATGCTCAGAATGCTTCCATAAATGCACCCACAGCTGTTGTAAACATGTTTACGACAGCTGGGGTACAGTTACGGCAGCATTTTGCACATGCATGGGCTTCCAGTGGAAGGAACCATGTGACTGGCCCATGGCCCAAAAAGTTTGGACACACTTGGTTTTTTTGGTGTTTATTCACATAGTCGACTCTTTTGTGACCCCATGGACCATTGCACACCAGGCACTCCTATCCTCCACCATCCTCCTCAACCCACCCAGTTCTGTGCCCATTGTGTCAATAATATAATCTAGCCATCTCATTCTCTGCTGCCTCCTCCTTCTTTAGCATTCCTCAATCTCTAGTTGCATTCACATGTATACAGCAACCTTTTTCAGTCTGGTGCCTTCTAAGCAAGCATAATTAAACTACCTAGCATCTCTCACTCATGTGGTTTTTGTAAAATTCTGGCTAAAGCTTATGAAAATGGAAAAAATTTAATTCAAAGCTAATTTATCCTTTGTTTTGAAAACCAGTTTAGAAATTAAATAAATACTTCTCAGATCAGCACAAAATAAAAAGCCTAAATCCTCTTATCTGGTTATCCTGGCACACGGTGGCACAGTGGTTAAACTGCTGTATTACAGCCAAAACTAATGATGTTGTGAGTTTGATCCTGATGGGAAACAAGGTTGACTCAGCTTTCCATCCTTCCCAGGTCAGTAAAATAAGTGCCCAGCAATTTGGAAGCAAAATGTTAATCAACTTGTGAACTACCCAGAGAGTTCACTAAGTACTGTGGGGCAGTATATAAGTGTAGTTTCTATTGCTAAAATTGTTTATCTTTGGATGTGAACTGCCCATATTTAAGAAATCACTGTAGACATTATTAGTTGCATGCTAAATTATGTCAGAGAATAAACAAAACAAAACAAAAACAAAAATGTTGTGGCACTTTGAGACTGTTATATTTTAATGTTAGCTTTCATGGATTGGGTCCACTTCGTCATTCTATTGGTAGGTCTGATGAAGTGGACTTGATCCACGAAATTACTTGAGGTCACATATCTAACTATACAGACATACTGTATATATATGTATACCGGTATATACATCCATAGTACACATGGATAGGGTGCATGAGTGGAATTATGCTGGTATGTGTGCCATGTCAACTGCAAGTGTTTTTGCTTGTTTCTTCTTTTGCATTCTACTTTTCCATCAGTGAGTTCGAAGCAATGTGCATGAAATTCTTGCCCTCATACATGATATTCTTGCCCTAAGCTGTTGTGAGGTTAGGTCAGGCTGAGAGAAAGTGACTGGCCAAAGGTCATCTAACAGTGGCTGAGTGGAGAATGAGATTCTGACCATGTTTCTCTCTCTCCTCTCTCTCTCTCTCTCTCTCTCTCACACACACACACACACACACTCACACGCACATGCATGCATGTATACGCGCGCGCACACACACACACACCCCATCAATCTCTGTGATTATACAGATCGACATTAAAAGCAGGAAAATGGTAGCTCCTTCATTGGAGATGTGATGGCCTGGAGGATGGGGAGCATAAAAGAGATCCCATTTGGTTTCCTCTCAGAACAATATGTTTCCCTTTACCGTCTGCATTTGTCTATTTTCCCTTCAGGCCCTCATGTCTCTACCATGAGGATTCAATTGCCAAAAGTGACTGTTTCAAATTATTGCAAAGAAAGGCTGCCTTTTAGCTAAAGCTTTAAACTGATCCAATTTAAAACCCCTTTTGCTTGTTGCCTGTTTGTCTCCTACACCCTCATCTTGAAATTAGAACTGAACAACCAAATGGTTTTATTTGAATCCACAAATGGCCCAAGTCTGTATTTTGCAGTATTCATGGAGAATGCCCAAGGGGACCCTAGAAAACCAACATATCCCAGAGTTTCCCTCCTCAGAATATTTGTTGCAGAACCAACAGCAAACCCGCTTGAATGTCTGGGAGAGTGGCCAAACAGAATGACCTGCCTCTCTCTGTGCCTTGTGTGCTAAAAATGCCCCTTCTAGGAAGAAAATGAATCTAAAGAGTCTATGATCCTTCCAAACTGCAGGAACTCCCCTCTGAATCCCAGCGTACATAATCAAAGTGACAACCCCTTTGGATTCCATAAATTTATTGTAGCCTGATTTATAGTCTATTCCAGTGGTGGCGAATCTTGGCATTCCAGGGGTACTTGAACTTCAATTCCCAGAAACTCTGACCAACAGGAGTACTGACTTGGGCTTCTGGTAACTGAAGTCCAAGAACACCTGGAGTGCCAAAGTTCGCCATCACTGATTGTAGCAGTGATCTGCCAAACCATTCACACTTAAAAGAAACCATGTTTAATAGCAATAGCAAGGATATTTCACTTCACAATTTCTAGAACTATACTACTACAGTATAATAAACCATCTTTGTTTCCTAAAGAGTTGGCTTGTTGTCCCTTCACTACCTCTGTGGATGTCTGGTGAGTGACTATACCAAAGCCATTTATGGCATCAAAACTCTCTCCTTTTCAGGGATCTTTGACTATCATTGTTCTAAACTGTCTTCCTGACATTCCAGGACTCTCTGTCCCTGGCCACAAGCTCTTCCCCGTCTGAACAGTAACCTAAGTCCTTAAAAGGAAGTGGGTGGATTGTTGTAGAACGCTCCCATGAAAACTCAGGTTGAGATGAATTTGTTGGTCTTCAAGGTACCACAATAGAGTGGAAGCAGGAACAATGTATGTGGTGTATGAGTTGGGAGAATGGCCTGGATTCTCATCCCCACCAAGCCATCAAACTCACCAGATGACCTTGGACCACCTTCAGCTTCATCTACACCACAAGGTTGTGGTGAGGATAAAATGTAAAAAAGGGAGTCAGAGCTAAGTGAAAAAATGTGGAACATCAATGTAAACAAGAAGGACAACATTAATAGCAGAAAACATATTGACTACAGATGGGTAAGGATTAAAATTTCTATTTGATTTTGAAAATAATTTACTCAAATTTGCAAAAATTCTTCATATGCCTGGATGGAAAAAACTTGTCTCTTTTAAAAGAATTAAATATGAGAGAAACTTAAAAGGTCACATCTGTGCAGTCTTTTTGTGCTTTAATTTTTTTAAATTCTGGCTTTGGATCCCTGTATGTTCAGCTGTTCTTATGGTTCTGAATTAGTAGTTCCTGCTTCTTGTTTTTGGAGGTGCTCCTCATCTTTAACCCTGTTAACAAGATACCAGTTTGGTGCTTTTTTCCTAATGTGGGATTTAGACAGGAGAGACACAAGATTCGAAACCATGTTGATCCATGTAGGTCAGGGGTGGGCAACCTATGACCCATGGGCCAGGGCTGGCCTGCGGCATCAAATCATCCAGCTGCGTTGCCACCGCTGCTGACAGAAGCAGACATGTTTATGACAGCTGTTTTGTGGCAGTGTTTAAGGAGGGGAGAACCACCAGTCAACCCCACTCTACTGTCTGAGGCAGTGGTGGGCAACAACAGGTTCACACCCCATCGGGAGGGTGTGTGTGGCAAAATTGGGTGGTCTCTGGGCAGGGGTGTGGCAAAATTGGGTAGCCTTCAGGCGGGGGGGGGAGCAAAATTGGGTGGCTACACCCACCTCCCTGCCCTGCCCCATCAGATTTTGTCCCTGCAAGTGGTTCAAGGTCTCCCTTGCTCAAAAGCCAGTCATATCCAACTCTAGGGTGCAGTGCTCATCTCCATTTACAGCCAAAGAGCCAGTGCTGCCTGTTTGCAGATGTATACATGGCCATATGGCAGGCATGACTAGATCACCCATGGCGTAGGCTCCGCCCATGATGCAGGCACTGCCCATAACATAGGTTCTGCACAGAACATAGGCTCCACCCACAGTGTGGTAGCAATTTTTTTTTTTTGCTGCCCACCACTGGTCTGAGGGAGTGTGACATGGCTTCCAACTTTAAAAGGTTGGATGAACCCAGGCCAAAACACTATCTTTAGCTCGGGAGAAATTGTTGTGAAAATAATATGGTGAAATATTATTGTCTTTATCTGTTCACAGTAAGCATGTAAGTAGGTACATATTAATGTCCTCTGAATTGAGCTCCAGAGAGGAAGGTTAAAATAACACTACCCTGTGCTGTTGTTCTATATTTCTTTTTTGGCTATGATTAATATAATGTAATTTAATTTAATAGATTTATATATCGCCCTATCCAATGGACTCTGGGTGGTGTACACAAGTTAAAACCAATATAAAACAATAAAAAAAACCTTTAAAACATAGCAATATTACCCCTGCTATATTTACTATCGAAAAACAAATATAAAATCTACAAAACCTTAACATTAAAAAAATAATTACAGGAGGGGGGAGCCTCAGACGACCCAGAAAGTGGAGCTTGACAATCCCAGCCCCCAGACCCATTTTGCCAACCACATCTTCAGTTCTTTCCTAAATGGTAGCAACTGGGCCTGGAGGCATAATTTTCCTGGGAGGAGGTTCCATAATGTTGGGGCTATGACCGAGAAGGCCCTTTTCCTTGTGCTTGAGAGGTGAGCCTCCTCAACAGATGTTGAGTGTGCCCTCTCAGTTTGCTCTCATGGGATGGGTTGATCCTGTGCTATAGGGTCTGGGGTTGAACTGGACTGTTGGAGTTGGGCATGGAATTTTCTGGCATTTTCTTTGGAGGTGAAAGGGTGGGTCAGGTGTTAACAAAGTCAACATGTTATATTTTCTTTTAAGCAGAAGAGCTGACTCTTTGACATTGTAAAAATACTCCTGTTGACAGAGGGGGGATATGGAAGCCCATCTCCCTGTCTCAAGAAACATAAAATAACCTATGTGCTGTAATCTGAAATGCACTAGCCACAAGAATTTCCTATGCCCACAAAACACACTGATGAACAAGAAACTGTTCCAACCTAAGAGTCATGATTAGGGGAGCCAGAGAAAGGACTGCTTGTTGGCATGGCTCCCCTGGCATTTTCTTAAAGCTGACATCCACCAACTGCGGTTGGTTTCCACCAAGCTCCTTGGTAGGCCTTCAGGAGTTCAATGCAGGCTTAAAGCTAGTGTGGTTTTGGCTCCATATTCCTTTCTAAATCAGCCTCTAATGCTAAAACAACATGTTTCAGAACCTACGATTGGCCCTTTGATGCTGTATTCATCTAAAGGTTCTAAATAAAGTTTCATAGCCCACAACATGTGTACAGTAGGCATCTGTATGTCCTTAGGACATGGAACCACATACAGCCCCTTGAAATTTGGAAGGAACTTGTTAATTAAAAACTGTATGCGTATTTGTGCACAGGTGGCCTGAATAAAGAGCTAGGGTGAAGGTCTCAGCTTAGATGGCATGTTGGGTGGTGTGACATTCCACACACATCCTTTTGCCCACCCCACCCCTTCATAGAATACACATAACCTGGCTCCTCATTGCACTGCTTACTTAAGACCAATTAGAGATATGTAATCATCCTCCATCCCACCCCCAAAAGGGCCTGAATCTTTTTGAATGTTCCAACCAAACATTTTAAAAGGGTTCCTTCCTTGACCTAAAGACACATTCCTTGAGCTAATGAGATGAGGGAAATAGCAAAGTTGAGTCACAACTGAGGCATATTTCCCAGCTTGCAAGAAGTCAAGGGGGCTTACCTTGTATGCTTCAGTACATTTGAATTCTTATAGAACTCCTGTGAGAACTCCTCTTCTGTCCTTCTACCAGCAGTCAAAGAGCATCCTCTAAAGCAGTGTTCCCCAAACTCTGGTTTTTGGACATCAATTCCCAGAAGCCTAAGTCAATTCCCCAAAGCACTGATCAGCCAATGTACTGACAAATAGAGCGGCATACAAATCCAAATCCAAATCCAAATCCAAATCCAAATCCAAATCCAAATACTGTTTTAGGCTTCTGGGAATTGAAGTCCACCGGTGTTCCATGGAACATAGTTTGGGAAGCACACCACTGCTCTAAAGGCAGGCTTTGAGCAATTGAACAGGCTGCTGAGAAACTTGGACATTGAATCAAAACTTTTGAAATATGGATCTACAGACAGCTGCTAAGGACATCATGGGTTGACCATGCGACTAAGGTAGAAGTATTGTGCCAAATGGATAAAAAAAGGACTCTTTAAGACCATTAAGCAAAGAAAGCTCCAATACCTTGGCCATATCATGAAGAGCAACATAAGATTTAGAATACTGTACTGTAACTTGCTCTGCAAGGAAAAAATCTCTGGGAAGAGAGGTCCTGGACATAGATGGACTTCATGGCTAAAGAACTTGAGAGACTGGTGTGGCATGTCCTCAGAAGAACTGTTCCAAGCAGTGGCGTAGCGTGGGGGGGGGGGGCGGGGGGGCGGATGCCCCGGGCAGCGGCTTTCAGGGGGCGGCAAAATGTCCCCTCCCCACCCTTTTGCTGGCGAGCGCCCCGCGTGCGCTTCGCCGCTTGCAGGCGAGGAGGAGAAAAAGGGTTTTTTTTAGGCGGACAATTCAAGGAGGGGCCCACCCGCCCGGCTGCTCGCCTCTGCCCGCCCAGCCACCCACCCAACTTGCCGTGAGATGGGGCGCTCGTCGGGGGTGGGTGGCGCCGTGGCGGGGAGCCCCTGGTGGGTGGCTGGGCAGGAGGAGGTGGGCAGCGTGCGCGCGCACGCGGGCCGCCCGCCAGGAGAGCCCCCAACAGCCAGCCGGGCGGGCGGGCCCCTCTTTGAATTGTCCGCCTTAAAAAAACCCCTTTTTCTCCTCCTCGCCTGCAAGCGGCGAAGCGCACGCAGGTTGCTGCCCTCGCGGGCTGAGGGCAACCTGGGGTGATCCTTCCCCACGGAGGGATTCAGCCGCCCGCCGGTTTCCCGCTCCCAACCCGGGCCCTGTTGTGGGCAGCCGGCCAAGCGCCTTCCTCCCAGCCGGGCGAGCGATCTGCCGAGGTGCGAGCGGACGGAGATGTGTGGCGTGCGCGAGATCGCGCGCGCGCCGCTAGTCAGCAGGGGGCTGACTTCTGCCTGGGTCGGGGGGAGGGGGCGGCGAGCGGGGGGCGGCGGCGGCGAGTTTGTTCTTCGCCCCAGGCGGCTGAAGACTGCGCGACGCCACTGGTTCCAAGGAGTTAAGAACAGGAAGACTATCACCATGATGATAGCCAATATCCAGAACGGATACAGCACCTGAAGAAGAAAGAAGCTGAGAAATGATTTTCAATCAGGCCTTTTGTACTCACTTCTAATGTACTTTCAAAGTGTTTCAAAACCACTTTCAGCTAGTAGTTGTTTTCAATGCTATTATATGTTTCATTCCACTATAATGTTAGAAATAGTTGTGGTTTTACTTGCATTGTCCTTTCAATCTTTTAAAAGCTGCCTTGGGCGTAAAAAAGTAAAGTTACAAACAAAATAAATACAGTACATTAATGAATAACAGAACCTGGTACATTCTGGGAGCCCCTCCTTTCACCCACCAAAAGATAAAATATCAAGTGTTGGCATTTTCAACTACCGTTGCAGAAAGGGAAAAAGGCAAGATAAAAAAAAAAGGAAAGTGATGATTCTCAGCCAGTTTGTATTTAGGATTTTTAAAAACAAGTATTAAGGATTCATTCCTTCTCAATCCCCATGTCTTTGTGCAGTTGTGCCCTTCTGATATTGTAGCAATAAAATATAGTAGTCTTTAAGGTGCCACAATGTTTTTGTCTTTTTTGTTCATTTTATTTATTATCTGATATATTTGGATACTCTGTTTCTCCTAACCCCATTTCCTCTGCTCACCAATTTACTGTGATATAAAATAACAGGATACCTGTATACATATATGCTAAGTGAAGACAGTTGACCCTTTCATAACATAATTCTCTACTTACTTTTTGTTCCTTTATATTAATAAAAGAGGTGCCAATCTTCAGTTTGATTCTGCTAAGAACTATCTGCCAACAATTGCCTACAAATTACATGTATCTCCACCAGCAAAGTAGCAACCCAGCCTGCCTTTAATTCTTAGGAGTTGAGACTCTTCACTTAGCAAAGCAAACTACTAATCAGATTATTGTCTCCCAGCTTTCTCTCATGTATATTGGAGTATTCATAGCAATAAAACACTAGTGGACAGAGTTAATTTCTGCATCAACAGAAAGTTTTGCTAGGTACAGGGTTTCTAAAGTGTTGAGAATGAGACTTAGTGAATTACATCCTTTTCATTCTCATTTTCTGCTGCAGTCACCATTGTGATCGTTATAAAAATACAAATATTTGTAAAGTCCAAAGGAGACATTTCTGCTTGGGTTGTCAAACTTTATTTTTTTATTTTTAAACAAATATATGCTATTAAAGCTGAGAACTCTATCCATGCACATTGGGAACTGACTGTGATGAACATCATAGAATTGAATGAGAATGAGATCTCAGGCCATTGGGGACCAAAAATGATCAGAAAAGGTCCAATGGGGGTGGGGGACCACAAATGCTTTGGTTGTCTAAAGTGTTGTGTGTACAATGCATTATTTTTTAAAAAAGGTCCAAATAATCCATCTTTAGAAAAATTAAATTCCTGCATCCTTAAAAATATGCAAATTGAACAATTGAGATAACACTTCATATTCTGCATAGCTTATAGGATATTTGTTGCTTCGAATAACTTATTATGATCTTGGAAGTCACAATAAAACAAAGATGCTGAAGTCACATCACTCCTTCCCAAAATACTCATTCAGCCTTCTTTTTGACATCTAAAAAGTCTACCTCCTGTGATCCACTGCATGCTTTTAAACATATCATCATAAGCATGAGAACTAGAAATGTGCTATTTTCAGATTAAAGCTAAGATTCAGAAGAAGCTGGAGTTTTCAGACTTTCTCCCCTTGTCCTTCTCTCCAACTGTGACATACTAAAAATCCTGGCTCTAATTTTGCATGAAGAGGTGGAAGTTGCTCCGGGTGAATTCTTGGTGAATTGTATTGAGCAAGTTATCTGAATCCTGTGTCAACTCTGGTAGGTTTGGAGGCCCTGTGAGGAAACCCTGCTCTGGTGTGAAGGTGAAGCTGAAAGTGCTGGAATAAATCAGACCATCATTCCTTAGCAGCAAGAGAGGGACAGTAATAGGGTATCTTAACCACCTCCAGTCACAGCTAAAAGCAGAGATGTCAGGAACAACACACACCAAGGACTTAGGACTCCTAAAGTGAAAGAAAGAAAAATAAAAATGAGATATGATATCATTTCTTTCCCTTTCCAAGACTCAGGACTTAGAACCAGACCTGTTGTAATTTTGGTACCATCCAAGTGAGTTGGAGAGTATTTTTTTCTTCCCACCTGGAAATGTGTACATATTTTGATTGCATTTCCCCCCAACATCTGCATCTATTCCCATTTTCCTTTTGACATGAAATGTGCTTGTCTGCATTTAGTTGTTTATGGTCCTCAAATGCACACATGGTTTGTGTGAATGTTCTCTCTGCAGCAATACAGGGCAAACCTTTAAAATATATAGATTTTTTTTTAGCAAAGATGTGCTTCTACCTATTACCAGTCTTAGGCCATTCAATACAGATTGTTTTCATGGTGACATGCAAAGCTGGGATAGTAACTTTTACCACTTCTAAATATATTGAGGGGAAATGCACAATAATTGCTTCTTGGTCCCAGTCCAATATTCTGATAGTTCCTTATTACTGGCCATGAAGAAGAAACATTGCTTAAATGTGGCCAAAGTTAACATACCTTATTTTCACAATAGATCACCTCTCTGTTTTTACTTACCTGTACATTGTCTCAGATTCCACATCTCCGAACCAGATCTTTAGATTTGCATGGAAGTACTCGCCCTGCACTTCAAGCATTGCCACATCCCCTCCACCTGTCAGCTGTGAGAAGCAGACACAACCATGGGAGAAATGATCAAATCACACATTAAAAACCATACTTCCTCCTCTTACAACAAGGATCTTTTCACCACAAAGCTACTTGAGATTAAAGCCCCACAAACAAAGCTAAGATCACTCTCAATGGATAAAGGAAAGAAACACAGGGAACCTGCACTTATCCAGATATTGCTGATCTGTAACTTCCACAACATTGCTGGCTTAAACTATGGTAGTCTGCAGGTTCCTTAACTCTGGTGTAAGAGAAACAGCTGGTGATGGAAGGCTAAACTATATAAACTCATCATCTATAACTGATATGAATCATGACAGAATTTTAATTCTATAATTTTGGCACTCCAGCTGTTCTTAGACTTCAATTCCCAGAAACCCAAGTCAGTATGCCTGCTGATCAGGGCTTCTAGGAATTGAAGTCCAAGAACAGCTGGACTGCCAAGGCTTGTCACAACAGTTAGTAGAGGATAGTGAGCTATTCTCTGGTTCAGTGAAAAAGTTGACTAACTTAATTCTGGTTGTATAGTTAAAGTATAGTGAATCTACACTGTCTGGCCAGACATCCCACTATGTAATGGAGTAGATCATACAGTGAACAACTCAATGCTGAGTGTTGGGTGGTGGTAAATAACATGACTCCCTAAAGGGGCCAATGGCTATGGGTGGGGTGATGATCCCTTCAGTGGAGTGGGGTGATGGCCCTTTCAGTGGAGGAAATGCCACAGGAAACCATCATATTGGGCCCAATGGCAAAATGAGTGGAGGAGGAACTCTGATTCCTAACGGCCATGGAGGCAGAAGAGTCCATGCCAGATGGATGGGTTGTGAAGGTGCACCTTGCCAATATCCTCAAGCCTGTGGCAGTCCATTGCAGTCCTGGTGTTTTATCCTGCATTTCTCATTTCATATGTGCTTCAGGAGATGGCTCTATGATCACAGTGTGTGGGCTGATCTGTAGAGTTCATGACACCAGTTTGTCATGAACTCTAACTTATTTGCAATAGATTCACTCATTGGTTACAACTTGTATCCAGGAATGCAGGGTTTTTTTCCTGAAGCAGGAAAATGCCTTTCTCGTGAATTTGTTTAAGGTGGATCCCAGATGATCCACCTTAAGCAAATTCACGACAAAGGCATTTTTTCTACTTCAGGAAAAAAAAAACCTGCATTCCTGGATACAAGCTGCAGTCAATGAGTGAATCTATTGCAAATAAGTTAGAGTGGCTTTCCTGACATTTGGAATGCCAAATGGCATTTCAGCGTTCCTGATTTGTATTACAGTAATACCACGGATAACGCTAAGTATTGGTTCCAAAAGTCTTGGTGTTATCCGATTTTTAGTGTTATCAGATCCATGTTAAAATCCTATGGGATGGATTGGATAACATTAAAGCTCCATAGAGATACATTGTAACAGTGCAGGCTTTAGCAGTTGTTATCCGATCCATCCCATAGGACCTTAACGTTATTCGATCTAATTCTCCTCCCCAGATTACTTAACGTTATGCGATTTTAGCGTTATCCGAGGTAAATGTTATCCGAGGTATTACTGTACTTGGGTTGCCCAGAGTTTGGGGCCTGATAGGCTTGTGAAAACACAGAGTGGAAATGAAAAGCTCTGCCTACCTCCAGAGCTGCTATGAGAGGAACAGGGCTCACAGGATCATAAATGCTACTGAAGTTGTCACTGAATGTATACTCCACCGTCTCAGTCCCAATGATGGTCCAGCAGGAGCTATCATTCAACAATTCTCGATTTGCTTCCTTTGGGCATGGAGATGCCTGTATCATAATCAACCACAGTATAAAATAACAAACAACAAACTTTGCCATCAAATCTGTTCCAACTTCTGAGTTTTCTATACATTAAGTCCTAAGAGGCATACTGCAAGCTTGTCTAAGGCCACATATGCTTGGGATGATGTTAGCTGGTTGGGATTTGGACTCCTAGCCCTTGATTCCAAATACAGCTAGGCACTACAACCCAGTAACCTATACTGGACTAGCTAATCAATAACAAAGGGGGCTATTTAAAGACATTGAACTATGGTCCAGGGCCTGAGCTTGGTTTTGCAATTCTTCATCACTCAAAACATACTGCTGCATCTTCTGCTTACTGGGGGGGGGGGGCTATGATAGTTTCCCCCCATGGTTTGGCAGTGTGATGCAAAGGTGGTCAATGGGAAAGGAGTGTTGTTTCTATGTGGAAAGACTTACTTTCTGTAGGGATTGCTGCTATTCTCTACCATTATCTATCTTCAGTTTAAAGACTGAAATTGTGTGGATCATTTGACTCCCAAGAAGGCATAGTACAGATTGACAGATTTGCATTGTCCTGTACTTTCCCCTATTTTATATGCTGCTGAAGTAGGAAGATCAAGGAAGATCAAGAAGGTACCTCTTTACTGGCAAAAAGCTTCTAATGAAATAATACAGGAGTAGTGTGACTAAAGTGTGGAAAAGTTACATTTTTTGAACGACAGCTCCCAGACTTCCTCTGCCAGCATGGCAACAGAAAAGTAGTATTTCCAACTTTTGCACAGCTACAACAACTAAGATAGGGGGATCTATCAAATGGTGATATCTTGTTCTATTGATTCTTATCCCCATTACCTGAAACTGGATCACTTTCTCTGTTGAGAGACAGAGGTACATGCTATCACATCCATGCAGCTGGAAAGCACATTTATGCAGCTGGGAGATGGGCTCATCTACATCCAACATCACAGATTGTTTCGCAACTTTCCGGATGATCTAGAGAAACAAATATACATGTGGACTGACAACAGCTCAATAGCACCTGTTTACCCCCATGGGGAATTTAAAACATTTTAAATTTCTGTCCCTGCTTCCTTTCAATGCACAGAAATGATCTTTTGCTCAGGTGTTATTCTTTGGACTTAGCTGCCTTGAGATATCAAACATTAGCAAAATGTACTGATGCAACAGAAGCCTCACTCTTACATCTGATGAAGTGGCCTTGATTCACAAAAGTTACATTAAAATACAGCATGTAATCTTTAAAGTGCCAAAATGTGGGTTTTTTTGTCTTTGTGTTTTGTTTTCTTTACTCTTTGATGCAAAGGAACTTATTACATTATTTGGAGATCCCAGTGAATAATTTTTATTTTTATTTATGTGATGCCACAGAAAATGGTGTAGTACATTACTTATTATATAATGTACTGGGAGTTGGGGGACAGTGTTACCTCTTATATCTTACCCTGATTGTATCAGATGGCTGGAGAGGTTTAATCTATTGTTTAAGCCAGTGGTTCCCAACATGGGGCACAGGCCCCACAGGGGGAATTCAATTCTCAGAAGCCTAAGTCAATACAATAGCTGATCAGTGCTTTGGGGAATTGACTTATGCTTCTGGGAATTGAAGTCCAAAAAACTAAGGTTGGGGTACACTGGTTTAAGCTGTTAAACCCATTCCTGCTTCCATCCATCTGACTCCATAGAATTAAGAGTGCTGTGAAATAGCCGGAAGTGTGGCAGGCTGGCTGGCTGACATACATCCTGAAGCGTGGTCAGCTTGAGACATACCAGGAAGGCGTTAAAAGGTTACTGATCCTCCCCCTCTCCTGCCAAATGATGACTTTTCCAGTTGTTAATGTTATTTTAGAAAAGGGAACATTTTAACAACCCTTTTAACACAAAACATAACTTGTTACAGGTAAAGCTCTCATTTGTAATGCATTTCTTGCAAGCTTTGCTTCATGCCTGCTTGGGTGCTGTCCGCAGGCACCAGCTCTGAGCAATAGAATACAGTTGTACCTCGCTTAAAGAGCATAATGCGTTCCACAGGATTGCTCTTTAAGCGAGTTTGCTCTTTAAACGAAACACCATTGTAAATGACCAATTGTGGGGGGGATTGCGAACCCCGATTTATTTGTTAAGCGAGTTTTTGGTTGGTTTTATTTGTTAAGTGAAGCGAACATTCAGAGAAAATTCTGCTCTTTAAGTGAGTTACTCTTTAAGCGAGGCGCTCTTTATGCGAGGTTTGACTGTATAAGGATACAATGTAATATAAGATCCCTTCATTTAAGAGATGATATTTATATAAGGAAGTCATGTTATATTGGGCAAACTTTTAGAGTACTGAGAAAGTTAATACAGTATTCTTCATTTCAATTTAAAATTGCCCAATTCATTTCAGCCAGGATTTGTGGCCTTCTTCAGGTGCTGTACAAAGCAACTGGATAAAATGAAAAAGGAGGAAAAGGCATTAACTATTTTAAATTACAAGGCATATAACCATCTGAAACTTTAATATACATTATTCACAAAAAGAATATTCATTCAGCAATTATTCATTTATTAAAATATAATGTAAACATCATATTTTATTGCAGGCTGCCAGATCAATTCCTACTGAATGGTGACTCTTTCCAGGATTTTCTAGGTAGAGAGCACTCAGAAGTGGTTTACTATCCCTTTCTTCTGGAGGCAGACTCCCCGCCCCGGCTGCCAGGATGTCCGGGGCATTGTCATCCCATTTACTACAAAATGTTGCTGCCCCTCTGCAAAGTGCTGCCCGGGCTGGGCTGCCCCCTTGGGGGCCCACCATGCTATGCCAGTGTTGCCACCGCTTAAATCCTTATCCCCTTTGCTTGGCTTGGCATGTCCCTGGTGGTGCTCCATAGCAAGCTTTACAATATCCACCCTGCTACAGAGCACCACCAGGGACATGCCAAGCAGAGGAGACAAGGTTTGAGGTGGCAGTGCGGGAAGTGGTGGCTGGAGTGAGGGTGCAGGCCAGATGATTTGGTGCCATGGGCCAGATCCAGCTCATGGGCCATAGGTTGAGAATCCCTGATCTATAGCCCAAAATCATACAGGAATTTTTTTTTGTTATACTTTTTTCTCTGTACGGTTCCTGAAGAAGGCCATAAATCTGGGCTGAAACACAATGGACAATTTTAAATTGAAATAAAGTGCAATATATTTTTTCACATTCTGAGAGTTTGTTTTTGCCCTGCCAATCAGTTTTCATTTGGCATGTCAACTCTAATCAAGGATGGTCATCTTTAAGTCAAGTCACACAGCAGAGATGGAGTGTTACTCTTTTCTCCCTGTTAGCCTGCAAGATTTGCCAGATTTTAGGAGTAAGGTAGTAAGTACTCATATATTTTTTATGCGGATTATGCAGAATTCCTGGGCAAGTAAGGCAAGGAGGCAACTGCCACAAAAAAATCGTGTGGGACACAGCATGAACTGTCATCCAAGCAACATCTAAAAGTTAGATTTCTTTGGGGGGTTCCTTCCATTTGATTACTAAATCTTACCAGAGGGGGCAGTGCAATGCCAGTGGCTGTGCAGATAAGCCGGACTTTGGAGCCATAGCAAATGTAACCCTCCCGCTGGGAGAACTCAGCCCGAGACTGGGAGCAGAATTCATCTGCTCAACAAAGAAAAAGGAGATAAAAAAATTAAGCGAGAGTAAACTTGAAAGGCAAAGAGCCTTGCTTGATAAAAAGAGCCTCTATGACAGAGGCTGGCAACCTACAGCCCACGACCCCAAATCATCTAGGCCCCACCCCCACCTGCGCTCCTACTGCCACTGCCGGAAGTGGCATAAACAGCCGTAAACAGCCATAAAATGCCCCATGATTGTTGTAAATGAGTTTACAACAGTCACAGACATGTTTTTTAGCAGCCTTTACAGACTGGCCCCCACAATTGTCTGAGGGAGCATTACCTGGCCCCCAACTTTAAAAGTTTGGCAACCCCTGCTCTATGACATAATATTGAAACTGGCTCAAATACTGGTTTTAGACTAGTTCAGGGGTGGTCAAACTTTGGTGCTTGGACTTCAATTCCCAGAAGCCTCAGTCAATTCCCCAAAACTCTGATCAGCCAGTGTACTGTACTGACTTAGGCTTCTGGAAATTAAAGTCCAAGCACCAAAGGTTGGCCACCTTTGCACTAGCTGCTGTTACTCTGTTTGTGGCTTTATAGTTTACTGTATGGTAACAGGAAGGTTCAAGAGGAACAATAGGCAGAGGAGGTAGAGACAGACAGACAGACAGACAGACAGACACTAAGAAAGAAAGAAAGAAAGAAAGAAAGAAAGAAAGAAAGAAAGAAAGAAAGAAAGAAAGAAAGAAAGAAAGAAAGAAAGAAAGAGGGATGTCAGCTTAGTGCATCCCTGAGGCACAAAGTGCCTCTTTCTGGACATCTTTTGTGTGGTAGGCAACACACCTGCTGAACATCAGGAGTGCACACATTGCTTGTTTCTACTTGCATGCTACTTACATATGCATTGCTTCCCATTATGTCCTATTTATATAAAAGCCAAGCTTTACAAAAACACTGCAAGTGTCCACTACTCTTTCATCGAAGCTATTGTTTCTTTGCTTCCTTCTTTCCCTTCCAAATTCTCTCTTCTTTTTCCTTTTGCCTGAAGCATGTGCTACCTCCTTCAGACTTAGATGACTATCTCATTCTAGTTGAAAACATTTAGTTGCCTGAGGTAACATCCACAGAAGATAGCTAGTCACATGGATATAAATGGATGCTGGTGATGGGGCAACATTCTCCATCTCAAGTGAAAACAGCAGCTCATTTGTGGAAAACCATTTCATGGACCACATAGCTCTGTCCTCCAACAGGGGAGAGCAGCTCCCAGACTGCCACTTATGCCTTCTACAACCAAGCATTCTGATCATGCTTAGTGAAAGATGCCTAGCCCAACTCCCTCGGACATCACTGTTTTTTTGCATTTTCAGCAGCAAGCATGAAGAAGAGGAGTTAAGGCATGCATGTTTCAATCAGGAAATTCTAGGCTCTTGTTTGCATGTAGTGCAGGGATTCTCAACCTGTGGCCCATAGGCCAGATGCAGCCTGCAGTGCCATTTCATGTGCCCCACCACCACTGCCTCAACTACACCCAGAAGTGCCATGTGGTGGAGGAAGGGCAAAATGGACATCTGACTCCTGAAGCTGTCTGAGGGAGTGTGACCCGGCTGAAAAAGTTTGAGAGCTCCTGATGTAGAGCCTGAATGCCATGAACAAACTCTGGTATTCTGATTCAGTGTCGAAAGTATGAAGAAAACAAGAGCAGAACAGGTGGGCCTAGGCACATCCATCTAAGCATTTTCATACTACCAGATTGCATAACGCCTGACTAGGGCTTCAAATGCCATCAAGCAACATCTGCCTCAGCTAAGCCGCATGGTAAAGCTGGCCCTACGTTCTGAATAGTCCAGAGAAACTTCTATATTAAGAAACCATATTTTATCATTACCTTCCATACAGAGATGTCATGGAGCCATTAATAAATAGACTTTGTCAAATCCCAGAGTTTAAACTGGCATTAAACCAATAGTGTTGTGCAATCAGAACTGTATCACAACTTCTTTCCTAGCAATTTTTAAACAACTTTTTGTAGTTATTGGCTTAGCATGTTAATGTCTGATGCCAGAGAACCCATTTACAAAACGTCTTTATAATTTAAACCATGGCTTTAAAAATAACCCATTCTGCTAATCTGATTACCAGCCAAAGTGTAATGAACCACTCCTGTTTTGAGGTTGAGGTCATTCAGTTATGAACAAAATTCCCGAGTTTAATGATGCCTCTCACTGAGAGGACAGTAATTGCCCTCTCCAGCATGATATATATATATATTTAAAAACCCTTGTTGTTCAGCATCCTCACCCAGATGAAGCGTAAATGCTGCCCATTGCCGGGCATTTGCAGTGAAGATGCCATCCTCAACAGAAAGGTAACGGGTGCTGACTGTCTGGGAGCGCAGGCGGTTGAAAAGAGAGACCTTTGATCCAGATAAAATGCATACTGTTCGCATGGCAAGCAGGAGAAAAAGAAGGATGAGGTCAAGAAAAACATTTAGGTAGTTTTTGCCTGTAAGTTGAAACTGGCCTTTTTTAGACTGTCTCATCCTAGTAGCCTTCTTCACTTCACTGATCTACTGTCTCTTTCAACAAGCTGGCTGAACAAAAAGCTCCCTTTCTGGGCAGTGGCATAGTGGTAAATTTTCCACTGCAGACACTTGTCACAACAGTCCTTCTAGCTATGATCTCAAGGAATGCCCAAAAGTTCACACAGAGTGTTGATTCATATTAACCAATCGAATTTTAACAGCTTCATTCCCAATAAGCAAGTCTCTCGTAAAACTTAGCAACAATAGCAACTATGGTTATATACTGTCCCATAGTACCTACTGCACACTCTGGGTGCTTCACAAAGTAATTAGAATTTTGGCCCCAACATCCTCGTACTCATTTTACTGATCTCAGAAAAATGGAAGCCTGAGTCAACCTTGATCCCACTGGGATCAAACTTGGACTATGAGCAGTGTTTTGTCTGCATAACCACTGCGCCACAAGGAGTCTTCTTTCCATTTTAGGACTCTTAATTGCTCATTAAAGACAAAGCTACTATATTCCAAAATTCGTTGCGTTGCAATAGAGAAAACATAAACACACATCATTGCTGGAAAAATCAATTGTTCCTCTGCCTGTCCATCACCTCCATTGTTGCAAGGATTGTAGCTAAGCTCAGAGAAGCCTTAGAAACCTTGTGAGATAGAAGCAGATGACATCAATTTTACCACAGGAAAAAAGTCCTTCTCACCTTGTAAAGGTACTACATATTAAGAATAATGCTTCATGGATATGGTTTTCATCCTGCAACTAGTTCAATTATTTTTAAAGGTAACTTCTCAAGCTCTGCATTACGAGATGCAAGGATGGCCATATGAAAATGAGGATATGTTTCCTGTACCTATAATAGTTGTGTGGGGAAAAGAATGTTGGCAAGTCTTGATTATCTGACAAGCTATATCTGCCACAATTCCATCTTATAAACAACCATGACGTGTTAGACCCCTGCCTTCTTTTTTCATGTGATGACCTGAGGAGCACTCAGCATCCTAGCTACATGCACTTACAGTCTGTGTTCTTCAAGGATTGCTTCTTCTGTGAGGGTTTAGAAATGACTTTGATAAGCTTGCTGTGAAAAGTGCCAATCTCGTGTCCACTGCTGAAGAAAAGTTTCAGGACCAGCCGGAAATGTTTCCTCTTGTCAGAATCTGAAATGTAGAGGGCTTTGGCACAGCCGAATTCCTGAGTTAAAGAAAGTGATTGTTGTGAGTTAGGAGTTGGCTTGCTGCTTTGAGTTTAGGCATGACTCCTTTGATAACCAGGAAATAAAATAGGTAAGCTCTCCATTTATTTCCTTAGCCAGAGAAGGACACCATCTACATGTAGCCCTCGGGGGTTCCAGTTAAGAGTCTGAAGATATCACCCCAGTTAAGATTCTAAATATGAATTAGAGCAGGGATCCCCAACCTTTTTTGCACTACAGACTGGTTTCATGCTAAACAATTTTTCCACAGACCAGTAAGTGGGGGTGGTAGGATTGGATGGTGCAAGCACATAATAAAATACAATAAAGCTGTCCATTGGCTTGGTACTAGTTCATGGCCCAGACCTCTGAATTAGATGACACCTTTTCATTCTTGACCTCCTTAACAAAATGTCTTGTGCTTTTTACCTGCCCGTAAACTCTACTGCTCAGCTACCCATGCCTGCTCTTAGACTTTCCTTATGTGTGAGGAAAAGATGCAACCACAAACCACAAGCAAAGGTACACTTAAATATATATTTTTGCTAGCAGTGGTATTTACCATGCCTACCTTTTGACTATAAGACACTGCAGCATGGTATGCTAGAAAAATGGCCCTGTTGATCTCTTTGAAATGATCTCATTATGCACATGCTGTATTTGCTTCTCAATCCACATTGAGCATTATTTTCAAAATCAAAACTTGTTATATGCTATCAAGTCCTCTCTGACTTATTGCAACCCTATAAATGAGAACTCTCCAATTTCGATAAATGTTGATCTCTTCTCAACAATCCTGCTCGGCTCTTGCAAACACAGATTCAATTCATCTCATGTTTGGTATCATCTTTTCCTTTGGCCTACCACCATTCCCAGCATTATTGTCTGTTCCAGAGACTCTGATGTCTGTAAGAAAGAGTCGAGACAAACAGCAGCAAATGGTGCCCAATGAGGCAGGAAGAAGGGTCTGATGTAAAATGCCTTGAGGGTGATAGTAATAAACACATGGGTTAGAGGGCTGCCTGGGAAGAACTGGGTTGGGGGTGAGTGGATTTGAATGTAGTCCAAGGGCCTCAGGTTGGGTACCCCTGCTGTAGTCTATAAAGCACAAGATTATCTTCTGAAATTCTTTGGTGTCCTTCACGGAATGCAAATTGAGCCTTGCCAATCTATGGGCCTGTGTTTTGTTTTTTTATATTTGTTGGCATAGTTCTGTTAGGATGTTGATACATTCAGTCTTTGTACCTTGGAGCAGTTTTACTAGTATCCTATCCATGTCTGGTGATTTATTTCTTCAAATTATTTAAGAGCAACTTTCACTTTGGTTACTAAAATAACAAATTGTTCACTAAAGGATACCCTTTTGAAAGGATATGTCTTCTTGTGCCTGTTCTGTATGGTTCCTTAGCATTCTGTTTCAGTCTTTATTTTACCCTGGTGAGATAATATATTTTTCTGTTGATCTTTCAGCATCTGTAATCCTGGTTAAACATTTCCTTTGGGTTGTTGTATTTTTTTATAAGAGATTTTTTTCCTTTTTGAAATGTTTTCTATTTCTTTGAAGCAATTATTATAATAATTTTCTTACAAATAACTGAAAAGATATATTTAAGATTCTCATTTTAATCACATTTTACATTTACTTCTTGCCCAATTTTAATAATGTTAAATAGGGTTCTACCTATTTATTTATTATGACTTTGTGGGATCTGCAAGTAATTTTGGATCCTATAGTTTTTAAAGAAAGATCTTATGCAAAGCCTAATAGGCAGATACTATCATATCCATAACCACTTGCAAATCCCACAGAGCTTAGCCCTGATCACCCATTTCCCATGTTTCCCACAGAACGAAATTCATTCGCTTAAGAACTTGAAATCATCTGTCAAGACTTGCTTTCTTGATTAAAACCCCAAGAAGCATGACTGAGGGAATTCCTGCAGACTTCTGACAGTTGCAGTCCATGACTTGAAAGAAATCCCATACCTAGTAAGGATGTGTATAGCAAGAAATGTCTTTGTTTCATTTTGAGTTCTTTGAATGCGTGCATTTTGACCCTCTTTGCACAGTGGAACTTTTGCTTTACCCCAAAGGAACCTGGGTTCTTTCAAACTCCAGAAATGAAGCAGCACAGTTCTTTGAGCTAAATGTAATGGCTACAGGAGAAAAATAAATTTTAAGTCATGATATATAAAAAAACCAAGTTTGTAAGGCATCACTGGGACGAATGAAATATGGAACAACACAACTTCTACTAGAACTCATAATGGTCTCCATTCAAAGCCCTTTGAGGGGAATGTGATTAGAGATGTTATTACAGGTGCAATGAAAAATTTGAGGATGGTGGAGGCTTTATTTATGTTGGGGTTAGGAAATCCAAATGGAAATTAACAATCACGTGCAATTTTCTCTGCATAGCACAAGGAATCTCCTAGGTTTACAGTTCCCAGTCATCTTGGCGCTGTCTCTGTTCTGATAGGCTTTGCTTTCACAATGTGGTAAGCACAGCAAGCACAAAGGTTCTTTTTGTAGCTTTGCTGGCTTTTACCTGGTTCTTACATTCTAACAAGCCTTTGCGACATTTCAGTTCTGTAAAAAGATGCCAAGCTGTCACTCATACTTCTGATCTTTGGGGACCATGTTTTGGAGGGTTGGGAGGGTCCCTCCCCCTTAGCCATTTATCTGCCAACAGAAGAATACATTTACACTTAGCAGCAACCAGTATCAATTTCATCAGTGGATCATGACAGCTGCGTAAACCATGGCAAGTCCCCATCAATAGAGAGCTGGCTGTAGAAAGACGAAGGTATCAATGAAGAGAAATGGTTTTCTGAAACTCCTGAGAATCTGACATTTTTTGGCTGCAGCAGGATAGAATAAGGTGCTTTGGAGGAGTAAGCAAGCTGACCTGAAACCCAACAGAACATCTAAATCAGGGATTCTCAACCTGCATCCTCCTGGCCGGATGTGGCCCATAGCACCATTTCATATGGGCCCCCAACTGGCTCCACCACACCAGGAAGTGCCATGTGGTGGAGGAAGGGCAAAATGTCCATCTGGCCCCTGAAGCTGTCTGAGGGAGTGTGACCCAGCTCCTAGCTTGAAAAGGTTGAGAACTCCTTCTCTAAATGTTGGAAAACTAAGAGATCAACACTTTGGATATGGTTGAGTACATGTGTATGGATAATGCAATTACATAGTTCAGTCACATGGTGGCACCAGACTTGATATCTTGCCAGATTTAGGTCATTGCTGGCCTCTTGTTGCTGCTATTGCTGGAGAAAGACAATAACATTTTTCTCTAGCTTTCTGACACAGTATCTTCCCATGCTTTCATGAGAGGTTTCAAACTTCACTATGATACAAACAACCAGCTGGTGCCAGACTCAGATCTGGAAAAAGGGAAACTGTTCCACTCTATCCTTCTCAACTCACAATCCAGTCCTACAACTTCCTATAAATGAAACTTTCATGTCTTTATTCGTAACAAAACTCAAACAACAAATAATGAGATCAAATATTTTACTTCAGAAGAAGAATGAGCAGATAGCTAAAGCAGATTGTGATAAAAGAAATAGAAAGATGAGTGGAAAAGATAAAATCTAAGACCAGGCTGAAATACAACTGGCAGTTGCTGCAATCTCCATGTGAAGGAAATTGTCATCTTTTCCTATAATGGGATTTGCTCACAAGTGTCTCAATTACATTTGATATATATTGTCATGTACTATTTGCTAATTTGTTGGATGGTCTGGGGTCAGACTTTAACTTCTTGCGAATTTCCATTATTTGAGTGTCAAGAGCATTTAAGCAACCCAGGGCTAAAAAAAAATCAAAGGAATCTCTTATTCTCTTGACCAGTGTGGATTTGAGTCATGAGGCAGCTTCTTGCCATCAAGCCATTATACCATAGATTCTCAACCTCTGGCCTGTGGGCCAGATGTGGCCCATGCAGTGATGGGATGTTATTAGTTTGGTCCAGTTCTCCCAAACCAGTAGCTCCCATCATGAGGGGTTTGCTGGCGGGGGGGGGGGGGTCCTAGAACCCTGGACGACCGATTCGGTCGCCTGCCAGGTTTAGTCTGAACCCCTTTCTTAAAAAATTTTCCGGGCAGCCAAAATAGCTGCCCATAACTCCACATGCATCAAACCTCTATTTGACAAATGCACAGTAAGAAATAGAAGCTGGGCGGTTCGGTTAAATCAAATAAATAGTAGCAACACAAAAACATGTTGGAGGTGTCATCAGGAAATTGGGACATACAAACATATGTGGTGGGATTGTAAAATTATTTCCAATTTCTGGCATAAAATGGAACAAGAATTAGAAATTTTTTAAAATATCCACTTAAAGTTGAATGAAAAAATTGTTTTATTAACGGACTTAGAGGAATTGAATCTAGAGGAAAATATAAAAGAGTTATTGTCTATCTTCTTGACATTGACGAGACAACAAGTAGCCAGAAATTGGAAAGGTGATATGAATTTAGAAATTGGTAAATGGTATGTTGATGTTTGGGATATGGCATTAAATGAAAAACTTACATGGGAATTAAATATAAAAAGGGGGTTAATAAACCAAAATAGATTTTGGGACATTTGGAAACCTTTTTTGCAACACACATTGATGGATAATAAAGGAGAAAAACCTGCTCCGAATACAATGTATTTTTGGCAGAATGATTGAGTTGTAAAAGGAGTGGCTGGTAGACTCAAGGACTATAGTGCACTGGGTGGTAGGTACCATGTACAAAATAATAAAGTTGTAATATTGTGGTTAAAGAGGAGAGTGGATATAAAGGTGAAATTATACAGTATAGTAAATGTATAGAAAATAACTAAAGTAATGTCCGACTACATTATATTATATTGATATGTATTTTTCTCTCTCTTCCTCCTCTTATCTTTTAACGCTGTAGGTTATACGTGGGAACTACTTTTTTTCTTTTTTTTGTATGTAATTGTTTCTTTTATGTTTTGTAGATTGTTTTGTTAGTTTATTTTAATATTGTAAAAACTTTTTTAAAAAATAAAAATTTTTTTTCCGGGCAGCCAAAATAGCTCCACATGCATCAAACCTCTATTTGACAAATGCACAGTAAGAAATAGAAGCTGGGCAGCTTCTACCCGAACCCCCCCCCCACTTGATCCCGAAACCCCTGTTCGCCTCACTGATGCTTCGGTGAGGCGAACGGGGGTGATCCCAAAACCGCCGTTCGCCTCACCGAAGTATCGGTGAGGCTGATGGGGGGGGGGGGGTTAGGAGGGAAGCCACCGTACTGCCTGCCTGCCTGCCGGCCGGCCGGCCGGCCAGCCTGCCTAGTGCCTGCTCCCTGACCCCAGGCCAGGTAAGTGGCGGGTTTGTGTTTGGGGTGGGTGGGTGGGTTGATTTGTGTTTGGTTTTTTTTTTTCATTTTTATTGATTTTTAAATATTTTTATTTGGCCCTGCCCACAACATCATGATGTCATGATGTTGGCTCCTCCCACTATGTCATGACGTCTTGATGTTGGCATCCATGACATCATGATGGGGTAGTAAAAAATTTGTCATCCTACCACTGGGCCCATGGCACCATTTCATGTGGGCCCCCCATGGCTTCCACCACACCAGGAAGTGCCATGTGATGGAGGAAGGACAAAATGGCCATCTGGCCCCTGAAGTTGTCTGAGGGAGTGTGACCTGGCCCCTGGTTTAAAAAGGTTGAGAACTCCTGCATTAAACTTTTACAATCCAAGATGGGAGTTGCCTCTTCCTGTCCAAGGCACTACTAGCTGATCTCCTTAATGGACAAGGAGTTAGTATTCCTTGTATATTGTATTTTTATGTTTGGTATTTTGCTCATTTCCCCCCTTATATTTTGTATTGGTTTGTGCTTACATTTTTGCAGGCTCACTAGTATCTGGAGATGAAGGATGATAAAACATTTCATAATAAATAATATAATACTGAGAAAAATTAGGGTGTCATACTTTGAGTATATCAAGAGAGGACAAGACTTGCAAGAAAAGGCAATAATGCTGTGAAAAGCATGTTTGGGATGAATGGGTGGGTTGATTTATGTTTGGGGTGGGTGGGTTGGTGTTTAGGTAGGTGAGTGTATTTTAATGTAATTTTTATTTTATTTATTTATTTATTTAATTTACGGGTTTGTGTTGTGGGTGGGTGTGTGGGTTGAGGAGTGTGTGTGCTTATTTTTATTTTATTATTTTATTTTTTTTCTTTGGCCCTGCCCATGACATCATGATGTTAGCTCCGCCCACACTGTAATGACATCAAGGTGGGGTAGTATAGATTTTGACATCCCACCACTGCATTTATTTCATCAATAACTGTTTTGAATAGTCACATTATATGGCTTACCTTAGAATCTGGCTGCTCCTCAAAGGTTAGTTTCTGGGTCTCCAGATGGCTGTTACCCAGACTGTCAAGTCCTATATACCCACAGACCTTGGAACTGGTCTCTGATAGATTTTTGGCTGTAAAAGCAAAAAGAAATGAGATATCATAATACGTCCAGGAAGTATCGAAAGAGAAAACTTGAGTCACTTACTCCTGGGTTCTTTTTTTTTCTTTCCACTGTAATGTGTGAAACCTGCAGGGAATCATTTACACTTTGCTTTTCATCCACTGTGATTCTGAAAACATGGATACACTTGACAAGAGACTCATTTTTTGCTTTAGATAGCAAGGCAGCTATTAGGGAACTGCCCATTTCACTTCCTATAACATTCATATATTTTTTTTTCTAAGCACAAATTCTGCTTCATCCTATTTCCCTATCAGTCAGTGAAGGTTTATTTTAAAAGTCCAAATGAAAATTTGCATACATTTTTGTGCAGAACTGTGTCCATAATTTTCTAAAACAGTAACATTTTTAGAAAGCTTGTTCCCCTAATTGTTTTGATCTATTTCCCCCTTCAGTGTATGCCAGTGGGCACTCATGCAGTCACCCCAGCACAGATTTTGCCCCACCCCTCTGCCCAGCAGCACAATGGGCGGGCTTCCTCCCTCCCCCAGCACAGAATTTGACCTGCCCCTATGCCCAACAGCCTAATGGGAGCATTTCCTTCCTCCCCGCTGCTGTGCTAGCACTTTGAGATAAATAAATGGGCTTTGGGTTGCAGCTTGGGCACTTGGTCTCTGAAAGGTTTGCCTTTTGTATTTACTTTCATCCTCCACATACACACATTTTAATTCAAAGATCTATCTGAAGACTTAGTTACAGACGTGAACAGGTATTTTACATGTGTGTGCATGTGAAACTTATTTTCTCATACAAATTTGCACATTCTTCCTTTTCCTATTATAAAATGTAATAAGATATGTTCTTCTTGATTTAAAGGTTAAAAAAAAGGCCCATCCAGTTCAATAAAAAATCATGTTAAAATCCTAGGATTGTTATGCTCACATTAAAATACTGCAGTTAGTCTTTAAGGTGCCACAAAGGGGTGTGTGTGTCTTTTTGTTTTGTTTACTCTCTGATATCCCCTCCCTCGTTTCCTTACTATGATGAGATCACTGTACGTGCATGCACTCTCTCTCACCCAGGCGATTGTTGTTGGTGCGAAGTGGACAAGAAGGCTGGTGGGGAGGATGGGATCAGCCTCGAGGTATCTGCCACCAATGGCATAAAGTTGTCTGTTCTTCGCCATCCCATGGAGACCTTCCCACCTCGGCACCGGCAATGGTGAACAGAGGGGGACAAACTGGTGCTTGGGAGGAGGGCTCAGGGAGCCACCAACTTATTTCACTCGCACCCCTATGTGCAAAATAAATCCATGCAGGGATTGTGGCTGAGATACATGGCAGGGGCTGGTATGTGGATTGATGCATGGATGGTGCCCACAGAACAATCTTTCTGTGTCTTTCCATGGGCTTCATGCTTCCTCTCCCTTTATTAAGAACAAGCTTAATTTGCCCCCTCCCCGATAGATAATCCACCCATTTTTGTCAAGTATACTTCTGTCCTGGTTTTGTGGGAGAGAATTATGGCAACTCTACCTTTAGGTGGGGTGATGGCCCTCTCAGTGGAGGAAATGCCACTTTAAACCATCATATTGGGCCCAATGGCAAAAAAGAGTGGAGGAGGAACCACTTCACTATTCTGAAGCCCAACGGTCATAGAGGCAGAAGAGGCCATGCAGATGGACTGGCTGTGAAGGTGCACCTTGTTAATATCCCTAAGGCTGTGGCAGTCCATTGCAGTCCCGGTGTTAAATCCTGCATGTCTCATTTCATACATGCCACAGGAGATGGCTCCATGATCACAGTGTGTGGGTCACTTCATGGCAAGCTGTGATCCCACCTTAAACAAATTCATGTGAATGGTATTTTTCCTGGATTTCCAGGGGAAAAAATGAATACTCAGAAATGAGTAGCAGCCAATAACAACAACAACAAGCCTTTGTTAGGGAATGTAAGTCTTTGCTGCTCTCCCTAACTAGTTGCAAGGCATATTATGCCTGCTATACCTTTAAGGCTACACTGCTGCAGCCCACAGGTGCTGAGTGTTTCCCTGTTGTGCTCTAAGAGGCCAGTGTATATAGGAAAGAGCAAGCCTGCATATCTTCAGCTACAATGTTCACCTTGCTATGTCGACAGGCTGGTACACTGGATGAAGATTCCTGTATCTTCTGGAACCTGCCATGTGGACTGAACCTTTGCCATTGTTCCTGCTGATGGCTTTTTACTGAATATTCCATCCTTGCTTACTGAACTAAGAAGAATTAACTGTGGTAAGGCTTCACTGGGAGAACAAATGCTGTAGAACTTCTTTTGGCTCGTTTCTGGCTACAGCTTGCCTTTACTCTGTTGAACTGAACTGTTGCTGTTAAAGGACTTGTATATAGCACAATTGTACTATCTCAGTGAAGTTAACTGAGCAGCTTGAGAAACTATATCTATTTTGTGTTCAGTTGTTTCACCTGTAAACACTTGCCACCCTTCCACCTTTTAAGTAAACTTGCTTTGAGTTTCATGCATCTAATTCTGGTCTGCCTGCATTTCTTACAAGAGAACACTTGGCCAGGTGTGAATCTCTGGCCACTGCACCACTCTTCTGTCCAATACATCTACAGCCTTTAGTCATCATCTCAAAAGAAGATGTAGACTACCTATATCTCAACATGGCAAGGTTACCCAGGTCCATCTTTCTAAAAGCAGTTCTGCCATTTGTGAGCCAAGAGCACCTACTCCTGCCCCTTAATGTGTCAGCAATATATGAGACTGTAAATCTCTCCCTGTGGTCTGGACACATTTTTTATAGCTGGCAGCCACATCTGCAGACCAACTACTCTGATCTCTGTAGTGTTTTTCCATGCTACAGACTACTCTGTGTTCACTGCAGTTAATAATGTTACATCTAAGAGGAAGCAAAGGCCAAAATAAATCTGAGTTTAAGTAGACATATCTCTCTCCTTGATTCCCTTGGTGATTCTGGCTAGACCAGAGGGCCAAAGCAGACAAATAGGCAGCTTCAAAACCAGAAATTGAGCTGGGTTAAGTGAGAAAGAATATGCAAATTATCCCTTGTGATTTTCTCTCTTTTTAAGAAGCTGCTAATTACCTTGCTTTTTTGTTTGGCAACAATCCTTGGAAAGAAACAAGAAGTTCTGTTTGTATGCTAACTTTGCAAATACACAGCAACATTAAAAATGCTTTCTAAAGAGATCAACATCTTATTGCTCCCAAAAACAAAGCTGCCAAGTCTGTTTGTTTTGCCCCTGAGCAGGGAACCAGGGATAGCCTTAGGCTGAACAGAGGAATCATTAGCTGTGGCTGTACATGTCTTTGGTTAGGGGTATGGCCAACTTCTGATACTACCAGATTACACTCCCATCTCCGTCACTACTAGCTAGGGTTGGTGCTAGCTCATGAACAGTGGTGGGCTCCAACCAGTTTGCACAGGTTCAGGCATCCTGGTAGACCACTTTAGTGGGGAGGTAAACAGTATTCCGTGCGCTCCGGTGTCTAGTCTTGCCTGCCACATGACCACAGAAAACAGTACTGGCTCTTTGGCTGTAAACCGAGATGAGCACTGAACCCTAGAGTTGGATTTGAGTGGCTTTCAAGCAATGGCAACCTCTACCATTACCTAATAACAGAAGGTCCCTGATTGGTATTCAGTTTTGCTGTGAAGTTTGGCCCTGTTTAGTTGCAAGTGGTTAGTAAAGGTAAAGGTCACCCTTGCTCAAAAGCCAATCATGTCTGACTGTAGGTTGCAGTGCTCATCTCCATTTACAGCCAAAGAGCCAGTGCTATCTGTATTTGCAGACATTTTCATGGTCATGTGGCAGACATGACAAGATCGCCCACCCAATCACATGGCCATACCCACAGAGTAGGCCATGCTCACAGTGTGGTAGTAATTTTTTTGAAGCCCACCACTGCTTATGACTAGAGCAAGAGGGATGCCTCCATGAAAATTTGGAGTGAAGCACCCCCTTACCCCAGTCAAAAAGCTGCTCACGATGAGGGCTCATGAGTTCAGCAATATATGAAGTGTCACAAGATGCCCAGTGGGGTAGTATGCGGACAACAACAATGAAATCAGAGAGTAAAAATACATCCCCCCAACAATTCAATTATGTTAATATTTGTACAATGCTTTCAAGTATTCAACTGATTTGTTAATGAAGCCATGTGTATAGTGACAGGATGCCTCAAACCTACACCAGTTGAGAAAATATACCTTCTTGTTGGTATCATTTTGGGCTGAGAAGATTGTTTTCGACTTCAAGCACCAGACTTCATTTCTGGTTTCATCTGGTGTTATCATGCAAATTATACCACTTGAAACTGATCTGCCTAGTTGATCAGAGTTACTTTAGATTCTCCTTGCTGTTTCTATAGTGGTTATAGTTTTACAGAGATGGGGGCCTAGCCTGACACCCAACACTCTTCCTTTCTCTTCTGGCAATGGAATACCCTGAAAATGACATGGGAGGATGTACTTGCTTGGTGATCCCTTGCTGCCTGATATGCTGCATAGCATGGAAGAATCTAAGTCTAAGTAAGTAAGTAAGTTAGTGAGGATCTTGAGTGAATAACAAGCAACCCTAGGAGCATACATGGTTCCCAACAGGATTACAAAATCACAAGTGAGCAAGTCTTGCTGAGAGAGATCTCTCCCTTCCCCAGCTACCTGTTGTACAAGAAGGATAGGGAAGTGAGGAGAGAGTGTATGACAGAGAGCAAAATAGGTAGTGTTTGAAACACAGAGAGAAAGGGGATGATGTTGGCTGCTTTTTAATCTGGCCTTCTCTATGATTTGCTTTTGACCTCCCCCGCCCCCTTTCTAATATTCTTATGGTCCTGTAAACAGATTATCCCTGAGGAGATCTGCCCCTTTGGAGACATTCTAGAAACAGAAATTTTTCCATACAACTTCTTAGACTTAATTCTGTTCCTTTAGAATTAAGGCCAGCTACTGTTAGCATGAGGGTGCCAGCTTGGATGAAATGGATCAAGCCTTATAGTTAAGTCCCATCTCCACTGCTGCTACTTCTGAAAACCTATAATAGTTATTGTCACCGGAGGCTGAATGTATTCCTTGTAGTTCTCTCTTTTTATCTTCTGGTCAGATACCTTTGTTCTCTTCTTTCTTTCGTTTCCAGCCTGGTCCAGTGAGGTAAACACAAGGCGGTGGGCAGAAAAACCTGATAAGAAAAGCAAATGTTTTATTTCATGTCAGCTGGGGGATTCTGGGTGTTGAAGTCCAATAAACAAAACAGAAAAAAAGGCTGCAAGAACATTAATGTAAAAAAACACACGCAACATTAGTATTCCTGGAAAAATACACTACTAGTCGATTTGCTGAACATTAACAAAATCATTAACATGAAGAAAAAAACACGGTTGGCTTTTCTATGGGGCAAGAATGTCAGCGTATAGAACAGTGGTGGCGAACCTATGGCACACCTGCCAGAGGGGGCACTCAGCACCCTCTCTGTGGGCATGCATGTCATCGCCCCTGCACAGAGTTTGCCCTGTCCCTCTGCCCTGCAGCCCTATGGGAGCACTTACTCCCTCTCCCTGCACAGAGTTTGCACTGCTGTATTGGCAGTTTGCAATACATAAGTGGGTTTTAGGTTGCATTTTGGGCACCTGGTCTCTAAAAAGTTCGCCATCACTGTTATAGAACCATTGACAGATGTAGCTGTTTCATACATATGTTCAGACCTGGAACACAGCAAAGGTTCAGCACTTAGTAAAGTCATTTAGCTTAATGTTTGAGGATTCTCCTTCATTGATTTTTCCCTCAATATCAAAACATAATGGTCAGTTGCCTTCTTGAAGAGCTTCACTGGCACAGAAAAAGCAACGTCACTAATTTTTAAAATTCCTTTTTTAATTTTTGAACACATGCAACTTCCTTTCATTGGATATCAGTCATGAGTACCCCAGAATTAATTACTGAGAACTCTTTAATGAGCACCACCCTATTGGTGAAGTTACTGGCGGAGGTCTATTACTGGATACCAACCAGTGACTTTCCAGAGTGCTGAACAGTCAAAGCTGTTCCTTGCTATGATCCTGCTCTGAGCATTTGTTTCAAGCAGCCAAATATCTCAGAGGATGCACCAAGCTAACACTTTTGCCCCACGGATGGTGGTGGAAATTATAAGGAAGGAAATTGCTCATTTCTTCATTTCTCTTTGACCAGAGGGAGAACTTGTCCCTGACTTTTTCGGCCTGGAATGCAGAAGTCTCAGCAGGTTGAGAACAGAGTTTATATTCACAGCCAGGCCTTTTTGCCAACACAAATAAAGTGAAGGCCAAAGATTTGGAAAACACACTTTTCCTGTATTTTATTTGGGTCTACATTCACATGAATGGATGGGATACATGCTGCATTGATACTGCACAAAACTTTAGTAATAAAAGTTAGGGAAATCAGAATGTGTGGTTTTATGCTCCTGAAACTCCACAATACATTTAGAGGATGTTAATTGCATAGTAGGACTCACACCAATTCATTCAAACTTTAACTTGCAGGCTGAGGGCCAATTGTTAACTGGTTTCCCCTATTATTTGGCCCAAAGAAAACAAAAAACCAGTGTTCGAGAATATCACCTAGAAAAGCTTCCAATCTTACCACCCTTCACAACATGTAGAAACAGAACACAGGTTTTGCCTACAGGAAGAAAAGAGGTGACAGATAGATCCCTTTACCAACCATGATTCAAACCACTTTCTGAGATGTTCTGGCTCTTCAGTTTTACAGAAAAAGTTGGCAGCAAGATGAAAGGAATTTTGGAGTACTTTGTGGTCTTTTTCTCTTCTGTGTCTCTTCATCCCTAGCATACTTACATTGAATGGTTTCCTTTAAAAAAGCAAACCCACTATGAACAAGCTAGCAACAGGCAACTTGAACTCAAGTACTAATGCAGAGAAAAGATTGGTCAATCTGTTGATGTAGCAAAATAATCCCCAAGCGCGGCAACTTACTTTTTGGACTCCAGTTTTAGGAGTTCTAGTAAAAAAATGTAATAATATTAAACCACATCCACTCACAGTTTGCAGTATAAATAACAACGTTACCTTAACTAGTTTCTTGTTGGGTAGCAAGTAATATAATTATTATTTACAAAATGACTTTTCATGTTGTTAACAAATGATACCTAATCATTTTCAAAAGTTAACTTCAATGGCTATTTAAGGATTTTTGGAGGCATTTGGATAGGTTCCCTTCATTTTATGTTTTATGCCATTTTCCTTATCAATCCTACGTGACTGTATTTATAGATAGTAAATGTAAGTGAAGAAACTTTTTTCTACTTCAAATGTTTCTAAAGTGATTTTATCATACAAAGTGCTGGTTTGAGTGTGTGGGATCTCTCCACATTTCTTTTTGCTGTTTTTTTTAAATACCTCATATTCTGCTAGCAAGAGGGACTGACAAAAATTAAAATCTTTCCCATGAAAGTATTGTTTTTACGTTCTATCAAACCAAACAAGAAGCCCTTGGTGGCTGTTATAGCATAACCAAGAAACATTGGCTGAGAACTTGACTCTTGATGTATGTCTGTGTTTTTGCTGCCCTGATAGAGACAGAATTCTCTGCTCACTCTTGTGTGGTGGTTCTGTTATTCAAGATCTATAACTGTTCCCATCTCCTCTTGCAGGCTTTGTGGATGGGTTACCAGAACTAAGGACTAACACCTGGAGGGTCTGAAGGCGGGCCTTCCTGCAGAATGTGCTCCTCGGTGAGAAGTCAGATGGTGAATGAATGTAAAGACATGCATCAGCTATATAAAAAACAGCTGGGCATGAATTTATAACTGGAAAAATCAGGAAACTCACAGAGTACCTTATGTGCAGTGCATGTACATGCACACACCTATGCCATCTGTATTGATTCTCTACCACAAAGACTCCTACCTTTTTTCACTGCCATAGGATTTCCTACCTTTTTTCACTGCCATAGGATTTCTGAGCCACCTTTGCATGTAGGATCAGCACTGTACAATCAGATGGGAGCTGGAGATATCTGTGCACTCTGTCTCGGAGGGAATCAGTTTGCTCTGGGTTGGATCTATACAAAGGGCGGCAGAGTAGAACCCTTGATGTAAGTAAAAAGGTCAAGTATGTGCAAGCCACAAGATCGAAATCCTGAGTGCACTCATACCTAAGAGAGAGCCCCACGGAGCACAGTGTGACTAGCTTTTGAGTAAACATGCAGAGGCTTGTTATACATATTATGCACTTGGAACTGACTGGGATTCGTAGCCTAAATATTCCAGTCACTGATTTCTGTGCAGAAATGTATCTTCTTTGGTCTATTTTGCACTTACAAATCACTCTCCATCTCAAATCTTATCATGACTGCTTTGATCCTGCTGTATGTTTTTGCTACATTCTAAGCAACCTCTGATGGCTGGAATTGTCTAAATACAGCTGGGCAAACATACATGCATTGTTGAGAGAGGTTAAAGCAGGGTAAACAGGTGCAAAAGAGGACACAGTTCCTGTATCATTTATAGTTGTGCAGGGAAACAGCAGATATTCAGGAGGTGCTTAAACTGGAAAGAATAGAGCAGATTTGAACCAGAGATTGGTATCTGGATTAGCAACTCATCTATGTTGATGCGCTAATTCTCTGGCTGCATCTTTTCATTGTATGCTATGAATATGCCCTGTTATAAGTTTTTTTGCGGGGAGGGGAGAAGTTATTGTTTATATTAACCTGCTTTGGGACCATTCTCTGGTCTCTGTGGATGCCTATGTAATTTTCCAATCTACTCTATTCTTTCCATACTCATTGAACCATCAACCGGTGGATAAAATCTTATTGAATTTATTGAATACATTTGTAAATTCTGTGTTCCCTTTATCAAAATCTTGAGAGGACCATCCAAAACCTATCATCTGGTTTAAATTTACATTCTGCAAAATAAATGGGCAGTTAGTCACGGGAATTTAACTTTTTCTGGCACATGTTATATGTTTAGGATTAGAGAACATTCATTTCCTTTTGCCATTTATTTTACTGAGTCCTCAGAAATCTTTGAATATTGTTCTGTTATTATTTTATCAAGTCCACACCATTTCACATGTTCAGATTGGAAGGAGTCTGAATTTCTTAACTTTGCCAGGACTTAATTCTCAGCCAGGATTCAAGAAATTTGGCAGGGCTATGAAACACAGCTAAGCTGCCTCATACTGAGTGAAACTGTTGGTCTATCTAGTCCAGGGATCTGCAAATTTGGATCTCCAGGTGTTCTTGGACTTCAATTACCAGAAACTCAAGTCAGCACACCTGTTGATCAGGGCTTCTGGGAATTGAAGTCCAAGAACATCTGGAGAGCCAAGGTTGTAGAACCCTGATGTAGCCCAATATTATCACTACTGACTGGAAGCGACTATCCAGAGTTACAGGCAACAATGAGAACATAAGAAGAGCTATGCTGCATTAGACTGGAAACCCATCTAGTATAATATTTTAATTATTCAATGACCAAGCAGCTGCCATTGTAAGCCATCTAGAAGGACTCTTCATTTTGTATTTAATACATAGAGGCATATTACCTCTGATTATGGAGGCAAGACATGACTAATGTGACTAATGGCCATTGAAGGCTCTAAGCACCTATACATTTACTTAATCCTCTTTTAAAAAGCCATCTGGTTTGGTAGCCATCACTACATCCTATGGCAGCAAAATCCAGTGTTTCACTATGTGCTGTGTGAAATATTTCCTTTTACCTGACTATCTTTCAGCTCCCAACTTTTGATTTCAATGGTGACTACAGGTTCCAACATTATGAAAGATTGAGAAAAAAATTATCCTGCTATACTTTCTCCTCGCCTAAAAATAGTATATAATGTAAATGTATAAATCAATTTTGTGACCACCTCTATCCAGTAATTCACAAAGTATTTTGCGTGAAATGGGATTGTAGGTTTTGGTAAAAATGCACGTTGTCTTCAGTCTCTTGTTTATACACAGAAGCATAACATTATCAACTGAAAAACACCTATAGAGTAATTTTGTCCAACCTCACCAATGCAGAAATACCACCATTCTTAACATACTTGTCCTGTCAGATTAGAAGCTAAGCAGGATGAGACCTAGTTAATAGTTGGATGGCAGACCATAAAGGACTACCAGTGACATTTAAGTAGAGAGAGAAAGTAATTATACCCGACACACCAGACAGATGTTGCAAGTAAGAGATGAAAATATTGAAGTTCATGAAACTTCTTACCCAGTATAAAGCAGCTTTTTATGTTTTATGTTCATGCAGACCAAGGCAAATAAATACATAACACACTCTTGCACATATGAGTAGAAATCTGTAATTGCAGTCTCATTGTTCACAACCCAAATAAAAAAGTATTTGCAAATAATCAGCAAAAACCAAGAGACAAATTCACTAGATGAGATGTTTTATCCTCATATGAAAGTAATTTTTTTTAAAAAAGGTTTCTGTGACATATGCTGTTAAGTAAGCTTTTCTTCCTTCTCCTGCTCCCAGCCTTTTCTTTTATGCATCTAAGAAAGTTGAGAATCCTGTTACCTGTTTGCACTAACATAATGCAATCAGCATAAATTTCAGCAGTGGATTGCAGCAAATTATAAAGTCAGCATAGACAACATGGACTACAGCAAATGCCTACACTCACTTCTTAACTTGTTAGATTTATGCTGATTTCATTATGGCTGTAGGTATAGCTAACAGGATTTGGCCAATGTTTCCAAACCCATAACAACAGTGGAATAGAGAAGAAAAACAAACCACTCCCTGTCCATTGAGGACTGTAGATAAAAGACCAAGGAGGTATGAATAATCTTTCAATTATATAAACTTAGAATTTGATGGACACATTTTGTGATCAATATTTCCACCTGAGCACAGTTTTCCTTGCTATCCTCTCCTGAACAAGCATGAACATGAACAGCTGAAGAAAAATTAAAATGAGACATAATTCTGAGCTGCCAAATTCCATGCAATTAAACACATCACTGTAAAAATAAATAAATCAAAAAATGAAATCTTATTAAAATCTAGTTCACAAACCAGGCAATCAATCCTTCTGGGACAGTGTGAATATAGTCTGTGCTATGATGCTTGTTCAGGGGCTGCGGTGGCTTAGTGGTTAAGACAATGAACTTGACAACTGGAAGGTCAGCAGGTCAGCAGTTCGAGACCTGAGTGCTGCATGACTGAGTGAGCTCCCATCTCTGTCCCATCTCTTGCCAACCTAGCAGTTTGAAAGCAAGAAATTGCAAGTAGATAAATAGGTACCACTTTGGTGGAAAGGTAAACAGTGTTCTGTATCTAGTCATGCCTGCCACATATCTGCAGACGCATACAGTGCTGGCTCGTTGGCTATAAACATAGATGAGCACCAAACCCTAGAGTCAGATACGACTGGCTTTTGAGCAAAAGAGACTTATGATGCTTGTTTACTTTTGTAAAAAAAAACCATGCAGATCAGTAGCTTCTGGGCCAGATTCCCTTCACACATGCACAGATTACTCCTCTTATTTCTGATTTAAGTGGGTGTAGCTTGAAATCAGCCAATCCTTTTTCAGAGCAAGTGTCCCAAAGGTAAAGCAATTAGGTGTGCTAAGAACCTTGGGGAAAGACACAGAAGCCTGAAGTTTTAAGCCCAATATAGATTTGAAAGTTCAGCAGCTTAGACCACGTGGAGCACAGAAAAGACACATCTAAGCTTTAACAGGATTTGCAATAAACAAGGGCTACAGAATATTGGCTGGCCACACTGATTTATTTCCAAACAAGCCACAACATAATCAAATAGCTTTTTAAGTTTGTCAGTGTACATACATATGCAGAGAAATAAAAAGGAAGTATATTTGGGAGTGTGTTTATGAGGACTATCTTTGGGAACATGGCTCTGGGATCATCGTAATGAAAACCTACACCTCAAAATTTACCACTATATCACATAATAATATGTTTCTGATGAACTATGAATACAGAGAGAAGTAACACTAGTTTATTGCCTGGACTTGGATTCAGCTAGGTTGTTTACTCCGCAGCTCAAATAAGTGACACAAATACTGTAGTTCATTCCTGCTTGCAAAGTGAGTTAACACTAAGTTGTATTACACATGCATTCATTTATAGTATCTGAAGGGTATTTTGGACCATAGGTATGCAAGTGTACATTTAAAAATACATGTAGAACAAAACAAAATCAACCTGCATAGATGTGAATGATTATGATCAAATCCTTGCATGAACATTTCTAACTATATATGATATGGACAGATCATGCATGCAAAGCATGTTTTAAGATCATGAAATGAGCTATGTATAAAATACTAAAAATTTGAACAAATGGAAAGGACTACTGCAGGTGCTTGTCATAAGGAGTGGCATTTTAAATCACCATCATCATAATCAGTTAAATTTATATCTCATCTTCCTTCCAATATGACTATTGTTATGTGATCACAAAAACCCAGAGATAGAGATTAGGCTAAGAGTGACAGGCTGAAGGTCGCTTAGGAAGTTTAATAGCCGAGTGGGGATTAGAACCTAGCTCTCCGAAATCCCATTCTTCCACTCCCTACTCCTCATTTATCTCCTATTGGAGGTTCGTTACCTTCATAGCTATACTGACTTTGCAAGCAGCATCTGCAAACAATTATCATATGTTGTGGTGCATCCACAGTCACCCTCCAAGGTTCGACAGACAGACAGACAGACAGACCTATATTCAGTTTAACCTTTCCTATCGTTGTGTGTACACACCAATTTTGCAATTTTAATCAGGAATTGTAGAGTGTTGGGCAGCCACACACAGCCATGGAGGAAACCATCATGTCTTATTTATAGTGCATATATGATCATGACGGGCTGGCAGCTGGCATGCCCAATTTTTTTCATACATCATTCCCATATTTACCATTATCTTAAAGTCATGTGAACAAACTGACCTGGATGGATCAGAATGATAAATGTATACTGAAATATAGATAGCTCAGGGAGTTAGATATATGGTTATGGAACTAGAGACTGAGAGTTCAATTCCCTTTTGTGTCTCCCAGAGGTTTTTTTTTTTTTTGTTGTTGTTCAGTCGCACAGTCGATTCCGACCTTCTGGGACCCCATGGACCACCACCTGCCAGGCACTTCTGTCCTCCACCATCCTCCTCAATGCACCCAGCTCTGCTCCCACTGCATCCACAATACCATCTAGCCATCTCATCTTTGGCCCTCCACCTTTCCCAGCATCAAGGCCTTCTCAAGTGAATCCTCTCTTCTCATTTGATGTCCAAAGTACCTTAGCTTCATCTTTACAATTTGACCTTCTAGGGAGCAGTCAGGGTTGATTTCTTCTAAGATCGATCTGTTTGTTCTCCTCGCTGTCCAGGGGACTCTCAAAACTCTCCTCCCACACCACATTCCCAAAGGCATCTATTCTTCTGCACTCAGCTTTCCTAATGGTCCAGCTCTCACAACCATACATTGCCACAGGGAATACCATTGCTTTGACTATACGAATTTTTGTTTGCAATTTGATGTCTCTACTTTTCACTATGTTCCCCAGGCTTCTCATCGCTTGCCTCCCAAGCATCAGTCGCCTTTTTATCTCATGGCTGCAATCCCCATCTGCAGTGAGCTTTGATCCCAAGAAAGTAAAATCTGTCACTGCCTCTACTTCTTCTCCATCTATTTTCCAGGGACTGATAGGGCCTGTTGCCATTATCTTGGTTTTCTTTATATTGAGTCTCAAGCCAGCTTTTTCACTCTCTCCTTTCAACCTAATCAGGAGCTTCTTTAGGTCCTCCTCACTTTCTGCCATTAGGGTGGTATCATCTGCACATTTCAAATTGTTGATGTTTCTCCCAGCAATTTTTATCCCAAATTGTGATTCCTCCATCCCTGCATTGCGCATTATGTGCTCTGTGTATAAGTTGAATAAGCAGGGTGACAAAATGCAGCCTTGTCTTACTCCTTTTCCTATTCCAAACCACTCCGTCATTCCATATTCTGTCCTAACTGTTGCTTCTTATTTCGGTAGAGACAATCTATGGAGCCTTGGGCAAGCTGCACAGTCCCAGAACACCCTTAGAAGGGAATAGTATACCACTTCAGCACACACATGTGCATCTACAGCACTTGGTGCACCTACAGTGCTTGGCATGCATTCACACCTACAGCACTCTGCCTGCCGAGCCAAGCAGCCATTTGCTGCTTGGAGTGTGGCAGCGCAGAGTGTTGGGCAGCCACACACAGCCATGGAGGAAATGGTGGCTGCTGCTGAGGCCCTTGGCAGTTTCCTTGCTGTCCTCCCAAGTAGGGAGGAGGAAGAGCAGCTGCTAGCCTGAAGCTCCCTACAGCCTGCTCCCCAGGGTGACTCACCTTTGGATGTGGTGTGGGTGGGTATATTTTAATGTGTATTTATTTTTAATGTGTATTTTTATGTGTTTTTATGTCTATTTAATATGTATTTAATGTGTATTTATCTTTAATGTGTTCAGTAAAACCTCGGATGACGCTAAAACTTGGTTCCACATTGTAACTGGCACAGGCTTTAGTGAACATTATCCGATGCATCCCATAGGGTGTGAGTCCCTTTGCCTCCTTTATTTTAGGATTTTAGCCATACCCAATTATTAGTCCTATCCACTTTACTTTTAATATTTTAATGGATTAAGCATGTAATGGTTTATTATCCCAAGCACTTATTCTATTCCTTGACACCTCTTTCCTGTATGTATCTTTTGACTCAGCAGTCGTGAAACTGTATTCAACATTACTGCTACAAATGTATTCACCAAGAGATCTTTCCCCACTCTCCCACTGTTTGTTTGACTTGCACCAATCCTCGTCTTCCATCCTCCCATGACAGTTATAAGCTATCCACATCACTTTGCAGATGGTGAGAATGATTTGCGCTTATCAACTCTCAATACCAGCACTATACCTTATCACCAGCACCACTCAGATATCTATTACTATTATAATATTTCTACCATTAAGTCTTATTTTCAGGATTTCTCTTACTCTCCTTAAATTCTCTGCACTAGTCTGTTATTTTGTTTGCTTGTTAAATTCCCAAACACTTTATTATTATTATTATTATTATTATTATTATTATTATTATTATTATTATTATTATTATTATTATTATTATTATTATTATTATTATTATTATTATTATTAATCACCCTACTCGGTGCAACCGACTCAGGGTGGCTCACAAAACCCACACATATAACATTTCATAAACATCAACAGTATAATCAACAATATGTTATACAGTCCCAATATATCACAATGTTTGAAATTAAATGCAGGTCCAAGATTCTGTGTGGTTCTTCCCACCTGTGTCAGCCTACTCTGTGCTCCTCAATATGCACTATGGAAGACTTGATGGTAGCTGTCCAAAATGCTCTTAATATTGGCCATTATTGGGTGAAATTTAGTCTGGTTGAACATCCCGCTTAATGTAGTAGACTGTACAGCCAGCAACTCAACGCCGAGTGTCAGGCAGTGGTTAACTAACTTGACTCCATAAAGGGGCCAATGGCTACGGGTGGATGAGCCCCTTTAGGTGGGGTGTTGGTCCCCCTCAGTGGAGGAAATACCATTAGAAACCATCATATTGGACCCAACAGCAAAATGAGCAGAGGGGTGTACTTAACCCCGCATTAGGAGGTGTCTCGTGTGAGGATGCGAGATCTGTGTTCGCCCTCCTGGCTCGGCTTCACTAACCCACTCCTTTCTGTGGCTGCTGCTGCGGGACGGAGGTCTCCCTGCTGCCTCGCCAGTGCGCTTCTCACGACGCCCCCTTCTTCCTCCCCCCGCCCGACGGGACCAGGCTGGCCAGCCCAAGACCTTCGCGGGAGAGGACGCCCGAGCTTGGAGGGATGGGGGTGAGGAGAAGTGGGTGGGAGATGCCCACACGGGGTGGGGCCGCCACAGTGCCCCCGAGCAGCTCCCCGTGGGGCAGCCCCACGCTTTGAAGCCTCCAGAGGGAAGGCTCGGCCCCTTCCCTCCCCCTCCCCCCCTCCCGCGGGCCTCTCCCTTCAGGATGCTGGTTAAATGCCGCGATCGCCCCTCGGGCTCCTCTCAGTCCGCGGCAGGAACGCCGTCGCAAGGGTACCGCCGCTGCCTCCCCGCCCGCCCCGCCCCGCCCCTCCCCAGGTACCTCACCTGGACCAGCTCCACCGGCCAGTCGCCCGCCCATCCGCCGCTGCGTTCGGAGGCTGCCCTTCCGCGCTGTCGAGCCGGCCCAGGTGAGTGAGGGGCTCCGGAGATAGACGGGTACCTGAAGGGATGGTGGGAGTCGGAACATAGCAGGATGAGCTCAAGAGAGAAAAGGTCGGCTTTGTGTGTGTGTGGTGGGGATCTGATGTTCCCTCTCCCCTCGGGGTGTGTGGTTTAACAGAGAGTGTTGGACTAACCTGATCAGGGAGTAAACAAAACAAATAACGTTGTAGCATCTTAAAGACTAACTCCTGTATTTTAATATTAGCATTCATGGATCTAGTGCACTTCATCAGATGTAGGACCAACCTGAAGAGTCCTGGGTTCAAATCCCTGTTGGGCCTTGGAGATCCACTTTGGGGTGGCCCTGCTAAATAATACTTCAGTGTCCCCAAGTAACCACTGACCTATGACAACCTTTCCCTTAGGTCCATGATGGCGAACCTTGGTACTCCAGATGTTCTTGGACTTCAATTCCCAGAAGCTCAAGCACCCTGTGAATCCATATGAATGGGTTTACTGTGATTCATCTGGCCCGCACTGCCCTCATCACTCCTGGAAGCGGAAGCGGAAGTAAAACATGCCTGGGAGTGATGAGGGCAGCGTGGGCTGGATGAATCACAGTAAACCCATTCGTATGGATTCACAAGGTGCTTGGCTTCTGGGAATTGAAGTCCAAGAACATCTGGAGTGCCAAGGTTCACCATCACGGACCTAGGTTTTCTAGGTAGAGAATACACAGAAATGGTTTACCATTCCATTGTTCTGGGGATGCCCTGGGGTTGGGCAGTTTGCCTCTGATTATACAGGCTGGCTCTTCTCCTAGGAAGCACAGTGGGGAATCACAGTCACAACCTTGGTTCTGCAGCTGGATACTTAAACCACTGTGTCTTCTGTTGTTATTCAGTAGCATAGTCAAGTCCGACCTGTCACGACCCTATGAGCCACAACTGTGCTATCTAGCATCTTCCTCCTCCTTTCCTGTCTAGGTCAGAAGTTAAGCTGCCAAAATTAAGTCACCTTTTGGTGAATTCATTCTGTAATTCTTTTTGCCTGACCTATTATGAGAAAGATTAGCCAGGAAACCAAGATTGCAGTTGCCCAGGGTATGCCTGATTGTGGCTAAAAATTATTCTTAAATACTTTGAAAACTATTAGTAAGGGTCACCCTTGTTTGAAAGCCAGTTGTATCCAAGTCTAGGGTTCAGTGCTCATCTCTTTTTCATAGCTGGGGGTCATGTGGCAGGCATAACTAGGCACTGGAGCACATAAATCAGAAGTAGCTTGACAGCAAATAACACACAATTCTCTCACCCCCCCTCCTTTCCTTGCAAATTCCCATCACTGTGGGACAAAATGTTACTACAGTAATGAAGGTGGCTGGGTAGGGCTGAAGTCTGAGCAGGTAGGTTTAAAACTGTGTTTACTAACCTTTGGTTTTTGAACTTCAATTCCCAGAAGCCTAAGTCAATTCCCCAAAACACTGATCAGCCAATATAGTGACTTAGGCTTCTGGTGTGTGCCCCACCTTGGGAACCACTGGTTTAAAATCTTTGAATGTAGGTAAGAATCAGTGAAAATATCCTCACCAAATTGTTCCATGCTGTGGGGTGAGGTCAAAGAGCTTCACTGCAATTGTCCCTTGTAAATATTGAAAAGTGGGATAGGATGTTTTGAGTCTTCTAAATCCCCCATGTAGAGATTATTTTGATTTCCCAAGGAGCTTGACTGGGATTCCCCCTGCACCTTGACCCTGTTACTGTTTCCCCAAAAAAGAGCTTTGCCTCCTCTTTTGATGGTAGCTAGTTCATAATCTTTCTTCTTCTTGAATGGGACAACTGTCTCTAGATAAGAAATGGAGCTACGGCTGTCAGCAGTTGCAATCCAGCAACTGTGTTGGTTTCAGCATGCTCAGGCTTGGCAATGTTCCATTATTAAGCATTTTAAAAGTGATAGTCATTTAGCACTTCCAGCCTCTTTTCTGCATTTCTTTATCTAACAAATTTATATACCTCTTGATACAAACAAATAAGCAAACACATTCAGAGATGTAGTTGTCTTCATCATTTAATATCTGGAGAAAACTCTGTTCTGAAGCTTTGGGGGCTGGTGATTGTTAGGATGGGAAATGGTATCATCTTATCCCTACGTCAAAAACCTGCTAGTTTTTGTCATGCAGCTCAAAGGTCTCAGCCTAGGTGGAGACACATTGCTCATGAATGAGCTGAAGAATCAAATAGGGACAACTATTTTAGTGTCAGATCCATGGTCTGTCTACTCACACAAACTTATCTCCTTTTACTGGCAGCATCTCCAGGACTTTCAGACAGGAAGTCTTTCCCAGCCACACTAGAAATGGACCTTTTCCATGCAAAATGCATGTTGTATAGCACTGAACTACACCTTTAAAGTAACAAGTGGGGCAGGGACACACACACACACACACACACACACACACACAGAGAGAGAGAGAGAGAGAGAGAGAGAGAGAGAGAGAGAGAGAGAGAACTGAGCTAGAGGTGCATCTTATTACATAAACTGAAAACTTGAGATATGAGAGAGATGAAGCTGAGCAAAATGATGAGCCTAAGAAGGAAAATCACAATGCATAGCCTTGTACAGTGAGTGGAGCAAGAATGTTTTGGAATAGTAGCCGTGTTAGTCTGTGGTTCAGGCATCTCAGAAAACAAAACAAAACAAAACAAATAAAATAAAATAAAATAAAAAACACAGTAACACTTTAAAGACTAACTGCTAACAGTGAAAATATAGCAGTTAGTCTTTAAAGTGCTACTGTGTTTTTTATTTTATTTTGTTTTGTTTTGTTTTCTGAGATGCCTGGAGCAAGAATGGTTATAGAGTGCAAGGAAACAAAGTCTGCATTCTGAGGTCCCCATTTAAAAAAAATCATGTCAGAAGCACACAAAGGTGCTTTCTGGGTTTAAAGGATTTTTGGTGAAGGAACTCTGCTCAGGGGATGCCTGAATGAGGCTCCTTTAATATCTCCAAGATCTTTTCACACTAAAGTGGTCCCTATTTAGCTACTTGCAATGTCTTGCTTTCGAACTGCTAGGTTAGCAGGAGCTGGGACCAAGATGGGTACACATTCCATCACATTCCATCATGCAGTACTTGGCTTTTGAACTACCAACTTGCCAACCTTCCAGCTAACAAGACAAGCTTCTTAACCACTGAGTCACCACAGTCCCTTATATCCCAAAATTTATTAGGTGTTATATTTCTAAATACCATCACTTGGCTCATTGACATTTTATATAGAATGATTTTATTGCAAAACTGTGAATTTTGTATAGATAGTGTATCTCATATGCAAATATACAGCTGTGCAGCATTCACTGTACATTCTGATGTACTTGCAGCTTGTAAAGATCTTAACTACATATAAGTGATAATTATAAAGGAAAACTGTCATGGTGAAAGGAGGCTACAGGGCACAGGATCAGAACCTTTTTCTCCTTCATTAAGTACATCTTTTGACAAGCTAATTCATGTCCCATTCTTCCTTTAAAACACTGTGCCTAATTTTCAATCAAAGGAAGATACAGTAGTGTTATAGCAGTAGTGTCTGGACCCAGAATAGGCAATAAGTTTTCTTGCTAACCCGGGACTGGAACTTGTGCCTCACTGATCAGTTTCTAACATTCTGTCCCAGGGCTGGCCCTAGTATTAGGCAAGGTGTGGTGACATTGTCTTTGGCAGCAGATATGGGTATTTCCCCCTTTCCATTGGAGGAAAGAGCTATGCATGCTATTAAGCCTGCTCTGTATGGCCCAAACCAGCCATCTCTTGGGTGGTGTGGAAGAGGATACAGTACTCTTCTAGGGCCAATATTGGCTGCCAGTCCAGTCATTTTCTGTGTGGACATTGGGGATAGGTGATTATTATTATTATTAGTTCAAATTTATATTGCCGCCCACTCGCTGTGGCGACGCAGGGCAGCTTACAAAAAATAAATTACATTACAATACAATATGTAATCACAAGGTGATGGTGCTATCTTGTCATTTGTTTAAGAAGTAAAATAGCAATAGCGATTACACTTATATACCACCCCATATCACTTAGCACACATTCTGGGTGGTTCACAGGGTAATTAGCATTTTGCCCCCAACATGCTGGATACTCATTTTACCGACCTTGGAAGGATGGAATGTTGAGTCAACCTTGTGGATTGAACTCACAATGTCAGCAGTTTGGGCTGAAGTACAGCAGCTTACTCCTGGCAACCTAGCAATTTGAAAGCAAGAAATTGCAAGTAGATAAATGAGGACCACGTTGGTGGGAAGGTAAACAGCATTCTGTGCGCTCCAGTGTCTAGCCATACCTGCCATATGTCCATGGAAATATGCAGAAGCAGACAGCTCTGGCTCTTCGGCATCGAAAGAGAGATGAGCACTGAACCCTATAGTTGGATATGACTGGCTTTCGAGCAAGGGAAACCTTTACCTTTACAGCAGTTTAACCACTGCACCACCTGGGCTCTTAAAATATGTAGGGGTGGTCCTGCTTTGCCCCCACCCCACCACTCTGTCCACTAGGATCTGAAGGGCCCAAAGAAGGAGCTAAGTCTAAGAGGAAAGAAAATGCAAGAGAGAAAAGCACAGAAAGCAGTTTGACTTTATGATTTTTATAGCAGAAGACCTGAAGAACGGAGGCTAGGGGGTGAAAAGTTAAATGAGTCCTTATCATTTTTGCCATACTCATTCTTCCATTCACTGGTATTCTGCCCCAGTGCCTCCTTCCTGCCCAGCTGATACAGCCCTGCATGGCAATCTAGAAAGAGCCTGTAATTTGCTTCTTAGATTTCCACTAGCAACCCTAATTACAAAGAAATGGTACTTCTGGAAAAAATCCTAAAATCAACTTGCTGCTGCTTATTAGAATGAATACCTTGTGATTGTCTTTCATTGTCCAGAGATGTTGGCAGTTGTGATTGGTAATCTGTTGTTGATACTGAAAGAAGAAACAAACATAAGTGCTAGTTTGATTGAAAGGAGATCAATATTGGAGAGTGATCATTGAAGCAGTCTTTACAAAATCAGACCTAAAAGAAATCCCATGCTTTAGTACAGGAGTTCTCAACCTTTTTAGGCTGGGGGCCGGGTCACGCTCCTTCAGACAGCTTCAGGGGCTGGATGGCCATTTTGCCCTTCCTCCACCACATGGCACTTCCTGGTGGAGGCAGCGGGGGCCCACATGAAATGATGCCATGGGCCATATCTGGCCCACAGGCCACAGGTTGAGAACCCCTGCTTTAGTCCTTTAGCCCAGTCTTCAAACAAAGGAAAACAATTTGCATATTTAAAAGGTGAGAGTAGCTTATGCTGTAAAACATTTTCCAAAATTTTTTTGTTGTCTAATCATGGGCTGTCTGTATTGTCTGTTTTTGTCCAGGGATCCAGGGCACTGTGTTGTCCTGGTTTTCCTCATTTCTGAGGGGCCGGACCCAGTCTGTATGGTTGGAGGGTGAGAAGTCCAGCCCTAGGCCCCTGCAATATGGGGTGCCTCAGGGCTCGGTACTCTCTCCCCTCCTATTTAACATCTACATGAAGCCGCTGGGAGAGATCATCCGTTCCCACGGGGTGAGGTATCATCAGTATGCAGATGATACCCAGTTGTACATCTTGGCCCATGGGGACCCAAGCGGTGCGGTGGAAGTCCTCTCCAGGTGCCTGGAGGCTGTGAGGGTCTGGATGGGGGACAACGGGCTACAGCTGAATCCCGGGAAGAGTGAGTGGCTATGGGTGAGGGGCCCTGTGTTATCTCGGGAGTTACCAGCTTTGGTTCTTGATGGGACAGACCCGGTGCGTAATCTGGGGGTCCTCCTGGACTCACGACTACTGTTCGAAGAACAGGTGGCAGCCGTGGCCAGGAGGGCTTTTGCACAACTTCGTGTAATACGCCAGTTACGCCCCCTCCTAGACCGGGACGCCTTGCTCATGGTCACACATGCTTTGGTCACCTCCAGACTTGATTACTGTAATGCGCTCTACATGGGGCTGCCCTTGTTGACCATCCGGAGACTGCAGCTGGTCCAAAATGCGGCGGCCCGGGTAGTGATGGGGTGCGGGCGTTATGCTCGTGCCACACCATTGCTCCGGGAGCTGCACTGGTTACCAGTATGTCTCCGGGTGCAATTCAAGGTGCTGGTAATTACCTTTAAAGCCCTACATGGTAGTGGGCCAGGATACTTAAGAGACCGCGTCACCCTAAGAATGTCTGTCCGTCCCACCAGGGCGGATCGGAGGGGCTCTCTTGTTATTCCATCAGCTAGGGAGGCTCATCTCTCTAGCACTAGGAAGAGGGCCTTCTCTGTGTTGCCCCGGCCCTCTGGAACCTCCTTCCAACTGAGCTGCGCCTACAGGCAGAGCTCCTGCCTTTCCGAAAAGGCTTGAAGACCTGGCTGGTGGAGCATGTATGGGGGCCCAGTAACACGGGATCCCACATAGGTTGGCTTATTTAAGGGACAGCCACCCCTCTTGCTTTGTTTATTTGCTGCACTGTTTTAATCTTTTAATTTTAAGGTTTTGAGATCTTAAATGCTATTATCATAACAGATTTACTTGTGATTTTAAATTCATGTTGTAAGCCGCCCAGAGTCGGGTTTACCCGATTGGGGCGGGGTAATAAATGTGAGTTAATAATAATAATAATAATAATAATAATAATAATAATAATAATAATAATAATAATAATAATAATAATAATAATAATAATAATAATAATAATAATAATAATAATAATAATAATTGTCCTATCTGGATGGGTTCTTGAATTTCTGGCTTGCATGCCTGGATGGTTGAATGCTTTCTGCAGTTGTTACTTTGTATTTGTGTGCTAGTTTTGATGCCTACACTGATAGAAAAAGCAATTCCTTTAGTTTTTATTTCACATTAGAACAAGATCTGTTTCAAAAATGCTTAGATCTCTTCCCCCTCCCCCCAAATGCCTGGCTATTTAGTTTTTACATCTGTCTGTGATTCTTGAAATTCTGTCTGCAAGCCAGGTAATTGCCTGTGCTTGTGGCAGGCATGTTTACACAAGCAACCACTTTGTTTTGGCACACTCTTGTGGTATGTGCACAAGCAAAATCAATTAAGCAGATGTATGAATCTGGAATTGTTTGCTGTTGCCTGGTTCTTTTTGCCACTGCAATTGCCTGTTCTTACATGTCATTCAGGTGGACAACATGGAATTCACCCGGTGTTGGTAGAATGCAATGTTACCTACACTGTTGCTTCCTCTCTAGCAAGCACAAAGAAGAATAATTCATCAAGGAATTAGTCTCCTTAGCTTTGAAGGGAATGTGCTTAATGATTTGCAATTAGTAATTGTATTGTTAATCATAAGCATATCAATAAATTCCTCACTACACAGAGAAAAAAGCCCCATTAAACTCATTGTTTGCATTGAAAGAGACATTATACAAATTGAGTCTCTTCCAACTGGATTGCCCTGCTTGCTAGGGTGATGGGAGTTATGGTTAATGACATTGAGAAGGTATCAAGTCAGGAGATGTTTATATATAGGATTATGCTATTAGTCCCATTTTCTGTTCTTTCTTTATTCATGTCTGAAGCATCACAATTAAAGCAAACACGAAAATGTAAGATTTAAAGTTAAAATATAGCATTTATATTATTTAAGCAAGTGAATCAGATAGTTCTTGCCCAAAAAAAGGGGCAACTCTAATTGCACTCTGTTATGCTGTCATGGGGTCCTCAAATGTACATTGATCAGGGCACAAGGAGCAGATGTACTTTTGTAGTGGTTGTCTGCACCTCTCCACAGTCACAGAGGCCTGACATCACTAGGTTTAACCATTTATTCAGAGTACTGTATCTCTAGATTTTGCTGTGCCCAGGCATAATCTATTTAGAGATTTCCAGACTTTCCAACTTTCACCAGAACCAGATGTCAGCTACTCTGTCCGTTCCATCCAAGCTTTATCCTTTATAGCAGTGGTTCCCAACATGGGGCCCATGCCCTGCAAGGGGACTTCAATTCCCAAACTCCTAAGTCAGTACACTGTCTGATCAGTGCTTTGGGGAATTGACTTGGGCTTCTGGGAATTGAAGTCCAAAACCCAAAGGTTGGGAAACACTGCTTTAGTCTTCCATTCTACTTTTAAATTTGTCCGAATCTTTTGTTGATTTAAAAATTTTCCCCAGGATTTTAATCTCGAGGGGGGGGGGTGTTGGTTGAAGGCCATAGAGAGTATGTCATTTGGAAATTAAAGATGTAAATCTCTCTGCATATGCTACCACTTCTTTGTGGACAGTCCAGGAGATAGTAGCTAGAAGGTACTTTATCTAGGGAGGGAGGTTTTAAACATCTTACAATTACTGTATACTACTAGTTTCATTTATACAATATCTATTTCCCCAGCATGTGCTGATTTATACCAGACTGAGCAGGCATATGCATCATTGGAGGAACAAAGGGTCAATACTGTACAGTTATTTTTAGGACCTTTGGTCCCTCTGCTCAACAAGTAGAACTCATTAATTTCCAAATAATATTATTTCTTCTATTGACTTTCAGTTTAGTATTAATATAATTCTGTTTCTATGTTAGGGCCCTGTCTAAAGTTAGGTACAGGTAAAAGGTCACCCTTACTCAAAAGCCAGTTGTATCCAGCTCTAGGGTTCAGTGCTCATCACCGTTTATAGCCAAAGAGCCAGCGCTGTCTGCGTGTGCAGATGTTTCTGTGGACGTGGCAAGCATGCCTCAACACTGGAGTGCATTGACCGCTGTTTAACTTACCACCAAAGTGGTCCTTATTTATCTACTTGCAATTTCTTGCTTTTAAACTGCTAGCTTGCTTTCAAACTGCTAGGAGCTGGGACAGAGACGGGAGCTCACTCTGTCATGCAGTACCCAGGAATCAACCTCCAACCTTCCTGTCAGAGTGTTCAGCATCTGAACCATTTGAACCACCACAGTCCCTGTCTAAAGTTACGTGTAGGTATTTAGGACTGGCACAATGCTCCAATAGAACTCTTTTTTCCACACGATTTCCTAGCTTCTGCCTTATTATGAAGATGTCAGAGTTTTCCTATTGATTTTAAAAGAATTTAAGCACTGACTAATGTTTATGACTATGAGGCAATAAATCTGTTTATATTTTCATGCAAATGAAGCACAATTGAGAGTTGGATCATTGTCATTGATTTTAGATAATGGATACAAAGTCTCAAGCTGAACTGTGCTAGAATAGGCATGCCATTCTGTGATGTGAGATAAGGGGAATACTTCATAATGCGTATTTTAAAATAGTCCTAAGAATGTTTGCAAGGTTATATAGGGTGGCTTATCTCTACACACACCCTGCTTGCAGAAATGGATGTATGTCTTCCATAGAAGAATGGAGTATGCAAGGGGGGTGCTATGGTATGTAGGCAAGGGAATTAAGCCATAAAATAATTCTGTGTTACTGAAAGAACACTGTTGTATATATAATGGCAGGGTAGAAAGAGCTCCTGTGTAGGGGTAGAAGTTTGTTCTAAAGAGTTTCAGTTACCAGAAAAGTCTAGTTATTTAATACTAGGCAGGCAGACAGGAAGAACCTGGCTCCATAGTGCTGGAGTCAATGGGATTTTTGTTCATTTAATCCAACGGTTAAAACTGGCACAGTAAATTACCCCTCAGAACTGTATTCGGATATAGCGCCGGCATTGCCAGGCCTGTAAGATTGAAATGAGGTGAAAACCAAGGTGATAGCCATGTCATTGAAGCTGCTGTTAAGGACCTGGGAGCAAACACTGAGTCTACACTGAGTCTTTGCAGTAGCAAAGCCTACAGTTTCTTGCAAGACCGGCTTTAGATTTGTGTCTCAAGGACGGTTCAGTACAGAAAATGAATTTGCTTTGATGAGGGACTTGGCCCCATGTAAAATATGAATTCCTGTCTGGAATGCAGGCAGGACAGTTTGGTATTTCTTAGTAATATGACACTATTTCCGTAAATGCAAAGGCTTTTGCTTCAGCCATCTGGAAGAATTATTGAAGACAATTTGCAGGAGTTTAACACATAAACAAAAAGAAAGAAGGAAAAGGGAAGAAAATAAGAATGTCTTTTTTTAAAAAGTATTTAGTCAGATGCTTTTGGTTAAGCGGGTGTTCTAGGGTTTTGTTTGGACTTCTTTCTCACCAGCAAAAAAATGGATTATTCTTTTTCTAGAGTTCCACAAAAATGTATCCTTTAGTTACTTAAAGTATGCAATGTTTTCTGAGGTTTCTGCAAGACTTCTCAACAAAAGCTCAAAAGTTTGTAAATGTTTCAAATAGGTGGCATAAAATTGTAGACTTAGACTACAACCTGGTGTACATTTATTGGGAAGAAAGCCCCAAAGAACACAGCAAAGCCAGGTACTGTAAGTATTTCCCAGGAGACAATAGACAGAATATAAAACTGACAGCCCTTCTATGGTCTTTGCACATTCCCTGCAACAGGTACTCTGAAGAGAACTTGGAAAATACATTTTTGGGCTACCAATCCCAGAATTGCCATCATCACTGAGGGTTTTGGGTGTTGTGGGCTGAAAAAAGCAACTTTCCCATGTTAGAAATCAAAAGTAGACTGATTCTGAAAGTTCACTTTAACTTTCTTGGATAAAAGCTATTGATGAGCCTGTCCTTGTTGACTTAGTCTCCTATCTTACAACCATGGCTATTGCAGTATTCTTCACTTACTTATTTTTATTCATTACTTGCATTTATTCTGTTCTTTTCCTCCAAAAAGCTCAAAATGACACTTTATCCTGACCATACCCCCCTGGAAGACAGGGCAGGCTAAGAGAAAGTGGTTTTCTTAATGTCACCCAATGGTTGCATGGATCAGTTAGAATTTCAGAGTTTCTCAAGCTTTGGTTTCTTGAATCTCCATAATCTCAGTGCAACCACACTGGCAGGGGTGTGCTGGGCACCTTGGGAGGGCGGTGGACAGGAAGTCTATGGGGGGGGGGTAGGGAAGAGAAACCCCACACATTTCCATTACCTCTGTCTGCCCCGGGGAGGGGAGGGCGCCAGTCACTGCGGCACACCCGGATGAGTGTATTCCTGTGGCCCAGTACACCACTGCACACTTGTTGTTTTTAGGTTGCTGTGACAAACCCAGCACATGTGTCAGCAGTCGCCTGGGGCTGGAGCCAAATTTGCCGCCCCCAGACTTCACTGGACTGCTGATGTTACCATATCCCTGTTGGTCCTGCTGTCTGATTTCCCTACTTTCAGTCAATTATGGGGAAGGAGACTAATCTAATCAGGCTACAAGTACTATCCTGTTCTCCCCAACCATGTGTTATACGTTCAGACAACAATGAATGTGAATGTTACTTTATTTAATTAATAAATATTGATAGATTGATTACATTGAAATAATCTATTGAAATTCTATTGAAATTCTATTGATTACTTTCCATTACTAAATTTTCCACAATTCATTCTCTTAATACTGAATTTACAACATTTTCTGGAAGTCTTGGATTATTCTGTTTAAGCATCAAGTAAGTTTCTTGCCAGTGAGAATGAATAATTAGCTTTGATCAGAGGACTCTGGTTAGCTGATGTGTGCATTGTGGTCAAACAACATTCTTCAAAACACTGATTCCTAAGAAGCCAATGAAATCCCATGGAAACTCATGGAACTGCTCCAAGCATCTGGTTTAGATATGTTAGCCAAAAACCACCTAGTTTGGGGGCAGAGCAGATTTTCACCAGCAACCACAAAATACTATCAATTCATTCCTTTATAAATGTTTTGAACATACAGGGAAAGGCTGTACTTTGCAACTTGATAAAAATAATTATGCTAAATCTTGGGCCTGAATCCAGTTGCTATTCAAATAGAGTAGGTTTATTATAGGGCTGACATGTATTGACTTATCATTCACAGTTGATTCAGTGGGTTTCTTTCAGTGTGTGGCAACATTGGCAGGCTGAATCATAATCTCTTTTAAGATTATGTTTAGTTTAGGTGATCATACGAAGACCCCAGATTTATTTGATTCCAGAGGTCATATTGTCCTTCAAGTCAATGTGCTTTGAAATGCATCCATACCCCACAGCCATCTTTCTTTCAATACTGCTTACCTGACAATCCCTGGCCCTTCCTTCCTCTGTGTAGAGGTGATTAAGTGCTAAACTAATATATCAATGCAGTGATAAGGTGATGCAGCACTAATCTTGGTATTTTATTTTTTTTAAGATTAAAAAAAGACTTTGGGGTAGCTGGGGAGAAAGATCACTGAGCAGTCACAAAACTTAATACATCATCATAACACCACCCAGATCACACATACCCAACCTTTTGTAGAACAAAACAAACAGTCACACAGGGGAAACCCTCAATTTCCCCAATTTTAAAGAAGCAGAAGCTCCTAGCAGTAAAGGCAGAAATTCCAAATCAGAAGCCCAAAGGGCTGGATGGATTCATATTTATATTTACATTATGCAATCATTGAAAAATACTTAGAATTTACCCTTGCTAATTGTGGAGGAAATGCTGAAGTATTTGTCTGTATAGCTGCAGCCTTAGTTAGGACCAGCAATTGGGTGAAACCATGATTTGTGAAACATTATTTCAAGGTGAAGATGGTGCGTAGGCAGGAGGGTTCTCCCAAATTTGGGGTTGAGGTCCTCCCCGCATCCTAGTCAATGAACTACCCATAGCTCAGTGGAGCCCATTTCACATTGGAAGGGGCTGTATATGTGATTTTTGTTTTGTTGTTGCTGCTGCTAAGACAAAAGGAAAAACCTGAAGGCACAACTCACTACCAAATACTCCTATATTCTTCTATTTTGCCTTACTGGTGAAAAAGGGCCTCACGACTAATATGCACAGGGGTTCTATTTTTCTATCCCGCTCCCATCTCCACCCCTCATTTTTGTTTGCTACAATAACATGTTTAAACCATAGCTTGGGTAAGTTATGAAAATAGACTATAATTCCTGGGATGGCCATGGAAATGTGTTCACCACAGTCTGAGTCTTCAAAAGTAGTTTTCCCAGGTTTTGATTTAAATCTTGTTGACTTCTATATTAATTTTATCTTCCTCACTTTAGATTCAATGAGATATTTGAATTTATTTATTAATAATTTATTTATTAGTACTGCCTGCCCTAGCGCTGGTACTACTCTGAGTGGTTAACAACATGTAAACATAGAGATAATAAAATACTGTATAATAAAATAAAATCTGATTAGTAAAATAAAATGAACTGCCAGCAAACAATAGCAAAGCCCAGAACAAATAAAACATAACTCAATTAATAAGTCAGATCAATGGAAAAAGACCAATATTTAGCCCCTCCTATGGGGAGGAGTATCTGGAAAGACCTCTTTATATAGGAAAGTTTTGAATAATTTCCTAAAAACTTGAAGAGAAAAGGTATGGGATATAATTCCACAGTGAGGGAACCACCACAGATAGGGATGCCATATGTCATGGAAAACCGGGATTGTCCCAGATAAAAGATCAAGCCGCTGCTCTGCAGGTTGGGAGGGGAAAACAGCACCTGAGGAGGAAGAGAAGGGAAAGAAACATGCCGGCCACCAAGCTGGAGAGAGCCGCCTATGCCTCGGCCTTGCCTGCACCTTGCTTCCAGTGAGTGCATGCTGCATGGAGGAGAGTGTGTGTATGTGTGATTAGCTTGGCTGTTCCCAGTGGCGCAGCAGCGGCTGGGATTATTAGGGCAAGGGCTGTTTTGTAGATAACCCACCCATTTTTATTTATTTAATTTCACTTGTACCCTGCCCATCTGGGAAGTCTTCCCCACTCTGGAAGGTTAACAAACAACACATTAAAGTCAGTGGTGGGCTGCCAAAATTTTTACTACTACACTGTGGGCGGGGCCGACATCATGGGTGTAGCCAACGTCATGACATCGTGAGAGGAGCCAACGTCATGGGCAGCGCCAATGTCATGACATCATGATGCTATGACATTGTGGGCGGAGCAAAAAAAATAAAAATAAAATAAAGGCTCTGTACATGTAAAAATAACTTAAACACACACTACATAAAATATCCCACACCCAAAACACAAAGAAAACAAAACCTAGTTCCTTACCTTTGCTGGGATCGGGCCATCGGGGACTCGGGGAGCAGCAGGTAGGTGGTGGCAGCATGGCAGCCAGGCAAGGCCCGGTAGCACAGCCAGGCCTGGCAGTGCAGTCAGGCCCGGCCTGGACCGGCAGTGCCACCATGGGAGCAGTGTTGGCGGTCAGCGGTGAAGGAAAGGCTGCTGCTGTCTCCACCGCTGCTCCAAGGACACCACTGGGTCCTTTCCGGGTAGCTGAAAATGGCTGCTTGAAAGTGTGCATGCATCAAAATAACATTTGATGCATGCACACTTCTATTTTTCAGTGCGTATCCGTCAAATGGAGATTTGACACATGTGCACTTCTGAGCAGCCATTTTGAGCTGCTCAGAAAAGACATCTGGAGGGCGGCTGGAGAGGCGACCGAACCAGTCTCCCGGGGGTGTACTCCCCCCCCCCCCGTGATCCCTCCAGATTTCTGCTACCGGTTTGGCTGAACCGGTGCGAACCGGCAGCAACCCACCACTGATTAAAATGTATACTTTTGTCCCAGATTTGTGGAAGAAAATTATGGCAGCTCTAATCACAGAGAAAGCTCTTTTCCTACTATCACCTCTCTTAGGTTTTTCTTGGAGTAACCATCCCAAACAACGTAGCATGAGAGCGGGGATGTGCTGGGCACCTTGTGAGGGCAGTGGACAGGAAGTGATGGGGGCGCCTATTGGTAATTGGGGTTGGGGGGAATCCCATACATTCCCATTACCTCTGCCTGCCTGTGGGGGCACACCAGTCATTGGGGCACAGCAGGATGAGTCCCTGTATCCCTGTGGGCCAGTACACCACTGCCTGAGAGGACCTCGCACTGTGGGTAGCCTTTTTTTTAGGAAAGTAACTCCGTCAGGTAACAAGGTCCTAAACCAAATATGGCTTTATAAGTAAGCACTTGAACCTAGAATCTGGCATGGAATAAAAGAAGTGACCAATGGAGGTAAGCCAGAACAGGGTATATATGATAATATTTATGACTCTCCATAGAAAATCATGCTGCTGCATTTTGGACCCATTCCATATACTATGGTAAATGCATAGCACTTTCCTGCAGCTGTGAAGATTCTCCAACAGTCAAAGATCACTGGTTAAATGATTTTGGTAGTGATGAATAAAGTATATTAACTCACCACATAGTAGAAGAGGAAAATTAATAAAAGCTTTTGGGAAATTTTATCTGCTGTTATCCTCCAACAGGATTCTTCCAAGTACAGTTCTACAATTTTTGTAATTTAAGTATATTCTGTTTCTTACTGTTTTTATAGTTTCCTTCAAACAGCCACAGCCTAGAATATAGTGGGTCCAGTTTATTGCAGTGGTTGACAAAATATATTTTTGGGCAGCTCCCAGAACCTTCCAGCAATCAGAGGCTATTGTCTAAATGATTTTGAAAGCCACAGTAAATTAAAAAAGAAAAAAAAACTGTCCAAGGACTGAATTTCCACCAAATCTCTATTGCATAAAGGTTTCATTCAGAGACTGACTCCTGTGACTCAATCTTCAGATTTCTATATGACCTTTTTGTGTAGTGGAAGAATTAGCCTTCTGTGATTTTTTGCAACACAGACATAGCATTATACAGAAAAAAGAAACAAAAATATATATAAAGAGAGGGTTGGAAACATACCCTTCCTATAATTTTCACACCTTTGGGGGAAAAAATAGATATTTCTTTTTTAGAAAAAAACTTGTAAAAAGAGGGCTTCAGCTTGAGTCAGGAATTGCAAACCCTCCGGGTGGAAGGCCACATCAGCAGAAGGCTGAGGCCACAGTGGATGAAGCAGATACACTCTGTTGTGCAAAGAGTTATTTTACTAGTGGTAAAAACAAAGGTTCAAGGTTTCCCAAAAAGTATGTACAATAACAGAGATGGTTCCAAAAGTAAACAGGATAGCTTCTGCTCTTCTTACTTACCAGTCACTCCAGTCACTGAGGCAAATAGTCCAAGTGTAAATAGTACAGTAAGCTAAACAAAGCACAAGGGAGCAATCTGTAAGCTTGCGTAGCAGCAACAAACAGCCAGCGTTCAACTTACAAGCTTCTCACCAGTCTTTCAGTAGTTCGACTCCCAGCAGTCATTCAGCAGGTCTGCCAGCAGTTTACCAATAGAACTGCCAGCAGTCTTTCGGCAATTGAGCATACAACAGTTTTTCAGTGTAGATGGCTATAATGAGCTTTTAGCATTTGAGCATTGAGCTAAAGCAACTGTGGCTAGGACCTTTCTTTTAAGCACATGCTAATGAGCTAATACATTCAACCTGCTTTAATATACATTTGATACTCTTAAAGTGCAATGACAGAAGTATACCACCCTGTCCAGTAAGTTAGACAAATACTTATGCCCTAACAGAGACAAAGTTATATTCAAGAGGTGGTGCATATATTAAGAGTTTATGCTGCCTGTTCTTTCGGGGAATGAAATTGGTACACTCGTTGCCCTGGCCTAAAAGCACAAACATACTTTTTTGTTTTTGACAAATGTGTTTTTCCCAGTTTGCATTTACAGAGATAACAATAGCTGTCATACTTATATACTGCCCCATAGCACTTAGTGTACTCTCTGGGTGGTTCATAAATTAATTAGCATTTTGCCCCCAATATGCTGGGTACTCATTTTACCGACCCAGAAGGATGAAAGGCTGAGTCAACCTTGATCCAATCATGATTGAACTCACAACATTTGGGTCACTGTGCCACAAGGACTCACAAATAATGTGAATGTCAGTGAGGGGAGGGTGTGGGGAGGGGAGAAATCATGGGATAAGAAAATGGCTCCAAACTCAATCATTTTGCTCTCACGGCTGAAGCACCATTTCAAGGTGTTGGCAAATGATGTCTGTCATAATTTGTGGGGCAGAAAACACATCAGGTAATTATGGATGCTAGTTCCTGATCTGGGATTCATGAGGATGTACACCTTCATTAAAGAGTACCTCACGTCTTCCACAAAACACTGTTCCCTTTGGAATCTGTGTTCTGATGTCCAACTCTATTACATTTGCAGAATTAAAACATATGAGCACAAACCATTGAAATCCCCAGAAATGCTTAGAAGAGAATTCCAGCTATTCTATCCAAACTGCTGCATGCTTCAAAAATTACTCAGGGTTAGACAAAAGTCATGCTTAACTGGATATCTGATATGAAAGTCAGCTCACTGCAGTCAAAATCCACAAAAACTCAGATTCTTTGGAAGAAGGGAAGAACTCTTCCAGCCTTTTACCACTGAGATTCATTCTCACTTCAGATGCTTTGCAAATGTCCTAACTTTTGCTTTAAAAAAGTGGGGGCACTGAGGACAATAAAATCATTCTTCAAGCAGGCCAGAGACTGTGATTTAGATACTCTTTCTGGTTTGCAAAGGAACTTGGACAAAATGTCTGCATTCCTACCAGCTTACTGCACAGGGTCGCTGTGCCATTCTTTTGATCCAAATAGCCAGTGGAGATATATACACAAATGGGAAATTGGAATATCCATGGGAAGATCAGAGAGATCAGTCCCAGTGACACCCGGGACAGAAAATTAATGAGGACAGTGCCCATCAAAATCTATTAATGGCAGGATTTTAATAGCTGTTTTGGCCAAACTTAAGTCCTCATTGGTGCATGTTTCTGGAAGTAATCGGCAGACCAGTAAATGAGCCAGATTCTCTCCACATTCACACTGCGTGTTGTTGTCCACCAACAGCCCCACTTGAGCATGTTGGTTTTGCATTTAGAGACTACAACCCTCAGCTTACTTCTCATAATTATCCTGTGAAATGTCTTTCATTCTTCTTCTTCTTCTTCTTCTTCTTCTTCTTCTTCTTCTTCTTCTTCTTCTTCTTCTTCTTCTTCTTCTTCTTCTTCTTCTTCTTCTTCTTCTTCATCATCATCATCATCATCATCATCATCATCATCATCATCATCATCATCATGAGGGGAGGAAGTTCTTCCAGAAGTTCAAGAGCTACACCCAGCCACCTCTAGAAAACAATGCCCCATCCATCCTACATTTTTTTTTTTAAAAAAAAAAAGGGATTTGTGGAAATTGAAAACATATTCTTATGTCTTCTAGGGGCCAGATTTGAGGGTTCTGAAGTGATGGGAGCAAATCTTGCCTCCCCACTTCTCCAATGGGGAAGCTGGGGGACTTCTTCTGTAAAAGGATCAAAAGAGGAGTTTTTCAGGGGGGGGAATTAGAAATCTCTCTCTCTCACACACACACACACACTCACACACACACACACAAAAATAGCTATGATTGTGTAAATGACAACACCACAATTGGTAGGATAAAGAAGGCCCTTTTGAGGCAGCCCCAGTTGAACAGGGTCAAACTGTTTTAAAATATGTACATTTTAGAAGACTTCTGTGGGGATACTTCAAGGGCTTCTGTGAGGATACTGACCTGCCCAGCCCTGGTTCAAGTGCTTTATTGATATAGTGCCCTGCTTCTAACACTTTACTGTGAAAATAGATTTGGACCGATTTAAACAGACTTGTTCCAACCTAGAGAAAGTTGGCTCCTGCTCTGTAAAACATAAAAGGTAAACAATCTCTCTTTATAAGAAAGAGCATTCTGTTCAGTGCGCTCTCGCTCTTCGCACTTTGTGACTATGAGGCAGCTGGTTTGAGCTGAACTCAGGCATTCTGTGTGGAGAAACATTTTGTCATGTGTGTCAAGGGCTAAGTCAGGTTCATATTTCAATCGTTCTTGGCAGTTTCTCTGGCCCGGAGTAGGGTGTTAAGCAAAGTGATATGGAAAAATAATCACCCGCCTGGTGAGAAGCAGGTTTTGTGCAGAGCCTTGGCTAAACTATTTCTTGTTCTCCTGCTGTGGCGTACTCAGACTGAGAGAGACCAAGCAGTCATTGGCCATCTTCAGACAACACTGCCTTACTCAGGTTGTATTCCATCTTTGTTTACAGAATATCTCAAGCTGTGCACCCACTTCTTTAAAATTGTATATTTCTATACTTTTTCTCAAGCAATACAAAGTTTTAAGTCAGGGATTCCCAATCTAATGCCCATGGGCCAGATCTGGCTCATGGTGCCATTTCATGTGGCCCCACCCATCCGAGGGCATTTGAGAAACAAAATGACCACCCCTTTGAAGCTATTGGGACAAAATGGCCACCCCATCATGCAGGCAGGACAAAATGGCCATCTGGTCCTCAAAACTGACTGAGAGTGTGTGACCTGAACCATGCCTTGAAAAGGTCTGGAATTCCTCCTTTACGTGGCTATGCTACCATCTCTCATGAGATCTGAGAGATACTAGAAGAAAGATTTTCATTTTGAATTATGCCTCCAGAACTGTTCAGAAAGCTGACAGAAGGGTGCCTTCTAATCTGGCTTGAGTGAGTCAGTTTAGAGCCCAATAACCCTTTTCCTGAGCAGGGCTGGTTTTACCATGAAGTATACCAAGACACCACCTCGGGTGGAAGTTGCAGAAGGAGAATTCAAAGAAGGACCAAGGTTCTGGGGGTCAGAAATATATATACAGTACACCCATGCAAGGCTGCCCTGCAGCCCACAAAATTAGCCTCTTGCCCTTTCGTGCTCTACAAGATGTAGTTGTGCACCAGAGTCCAATCAGCTTCCACATGGGGAATGAAGGGGAGAGGTATGCCATCTTGTCTGTTGTCTTATGAAGTAAAATATCTTGTAGCTGACATGCTTTTTGAACATGTAGCAGGACCATGCTGGAGTACTCCTGCCTTCACATCATGTGCCCCACTTCTGTCCTTTCCCTGCCCCCAGGGACACCATGAGCATCAGTTTACATCAGGGGTTCCCAACCTATGGCCCGTGAGCCAGACAAAGTCTTCAGTGCCATTCCATCCATCCTGCTGCTGCTGCCTCCACACCCAGAAGCAGAAGCGGATGCATTAACATCAGCCGTAAAACGTGCCCAAGCATGCTCAAACATGCCCATGGCTATCATAAAAGCAGAAGTGCCTGCTTCTGCTTCCAGGGAGTATGGCTCAGCTATCTGGGGGATGCATGGTCAGGCCTGTAGCATAAAAAGGTTGGCCACCCCTGGTTTACATGGTTTCCTAGATGTTGCAAAATGGGGTGCCTCCTTCTCCTTCTTGTGTCCTATCCATTTCCAAATATTGACTGGCATCATGGCGATCCTGGGAACAATGTAATGTAGTACTCTTCCATTTGTCCTCTGCATCACAATGTGACACCTGTACCACTGATGCAGTTCCACGAGTCACTTTCTGGTACTGAGCCCTTTTGGCACACAAAGTCCTCCTCAGCCCCAGGCCAGTATTAATGAAGCTGCTGCCCTCCATCAAGATGGACTCAAGTGGGATTTAATTCACCAGGGGGCCATCACCCATTCCTGTGGACTTTGACACCCAAGGCTAGTAGAAGTTTGAAAACGTTGCAGTCTCAGTACAAACTCAAAGACTTCACAGCCATAGAATTCTTGGAGCTATAGTTGAAATAAGCAATGTTTCCAAACTCTGTTGTGGACAAGTTCAGAAACCTTGCTCTTCCATCCAGTTCTATTGCACACAGTCAGTTCACATGTATCTTATTCATCTGAGTCACAAATGGAACATTTAAAGCATTTCAATTGACCAATAGCAAGGAAGAGAAAGAAAGAAAAAGAGTAGCCCAAAAGGTCCCATTGAAACGTAAAGAAGTTGTTTTCCTGAAATATTGTACTTGGCTGAGACAGACAGCAGAAAAAAGTAGCAGGGGAAGAAATTTCTGGGCAAAGCCAAGAGTGTGTGTGAGCCACTAGTGCACTCAGATTTCATGCTGGCTTACCTGCCTCCATTAAGTGACCAGGGACTCTTCTAGCACAGGATCATTCTAGGAAATTGAAAAACCTCTGTGCCCTCCACTGACTCTTCAGTTTTCATTGGTTCTTTTTATGTACTTGCAGGGAGCTACTGGTGGAATGGAGATAAGCATTTTGGCATATATATATACCGTATATACAAATATTCCTGTCCTCCTCCCACAATCGATTTTGAAGATCTTTGCTTTTAAAATCCCATTGGGATTCCTTTGGCTTTAGAACACAACTTGATTTTTTAAACTTCAAGGTCTTCTGTTTGGACACTAAGTTTTTAGTGCTGTTCAATGTTTGTCTGTCCTTTGCTCCCCTGCTGTTGGTTTCCCACACTCCAGGAAGTCATTAATTCATAGGGTCATTATAGGTCAGAAGTGCCACGATGACTTATAATAACAACATTTAGTGCTGGAAGTCTTTGGCTTTTAGATTATAGCAGGTGGAGTCTGGTACCCTGTTGGTAAGACCAGCTAAGGCTTCCAAATGAAAGTGCATGGCTTTGTTAAGTGAGCTGCTGCTGCATGTGACCTTCAGGTTGCCATTACATATGTTAGAAGTCCTTCCATTTGGGCAAGGAGGTATCAGATATTTTCAGGTGCAGGGCTTGTAAAAGGCTGGAAAAAGCCTAGTCTTGTGCACAATAGGCAGGGATCAAGTCTCATCAGCATGTCATAAGTCCATATTTATCTCCTGATAGCCAATAAAAAAAGAAAGAGGAAAAGGTAATAACTTGTCTGGCCAGGTTATCCCGCTATGGTAATAGAGTAGACCATACTGCCAGTGACTCGACGCCAAGTAACCTGACAACCCTGAGGATTAGCGGCCTTGGTGAAGTCCGCAGGGAAGGGTGATGATCCCCAAGGGGATTAAATTCCACATGAATCCATTTTGATGGAGGGAAACAGCCTCATCCATATTGGCCTGGGGCTGAGGAGGACTTTGCATGCCAAAAGGGCTAAATGGATCAGGGATATGGGTGCCATGCTGCAATGTGGAAGGCAGATGAAAGGCCATGGCATTATATTCTCAGGACAGTCTTCATGGCTGGTCACCATGATGATCGCCAATACAGTAAAAATCCAACTAACATATGCTTCGAGTTACATAAAATTCAACTTACGTAAGGATTTTTTTTTGCTAAAATGGTGTCCCAAAAAGAGCAAACTCGCTTAAAGAGCAATCCTGTGGAATGCATTATGCTCTTTAAGCGAGGTACAACCGTAATGCAATTTCCTATGGGTTTGCTTCAATTTACATAAATATTTATTTTCCCTATGTGTTTGCTTTGATTTATGTAAATATTCATTTTCCTATGGGTTTACTTAGTTTAACATAAAAAACCCGATTTATTGTAAAAGGCTATGGAATGGGATTTTACTGTGTTTGGAATCGGATATGGCACAAGAAGAAGAAGAAGAAGAAGAAGAAGAAGAAGAAGAAGAAGAAGAAGAAGAAGAAGAAGAAGAAGAAGAAGAAGAAGAAGAAGAAGAAGAAGAAGAAGAAGAAGAAGAAGAAGAAGAAGAAGAAGTAGTTTGTGCTAGAATCACTTCTTTGAGTATTACTGGTTGTAAATAGCCACATTGAGTAGTAAAAACATGTTTCAGAAGGAGAAAGTACCATGTGTAAAGACAACAGATTTTTTTGTGTGTCAGTAGAGCTCTAGATATTTTTTCAGCAGTGTCGTGAAAGAAATTGGGTGTTATGCATAATATGTGAATCCAAGACAAAACAAACCTGTAGGATTTATTGCCTGGTACTGTACCTCATCACTCTACTGCCGGAGTATGTGGAACCAAACCTGTGGATCCAGCTTCTGGTCCTATGCCACAGTAGAAATGTGGAAGAGAAGGATAAACAATATTCCTTTCAATTTGTTAGTAGCTACCATAGGAATACTTTCCACAAGGGAAGTTTACAATGTCTTTATTGAATTCTAATGTGTTATAAGAGTAACTAACAGCCAATTTAATTTGTGGATTTATCCCATGAAAATGAGAATGCTTAGCAGAGCACACTTAATCCCACTGAAATGAAATGAAAGCTACACTTTGTATTATTATGACCTATTATGTCAGAGGTGGCCAAACTTTTCAGGCTGTGGGCAGGACACGTGGTTCAGTGGGCTGGTCAAGTGGTTCAGTGGGCCTGTCGTGTGGTTCCTCTCACCAGAAGTGGAAGGAAAAAACGCCTTGCAATCTGCTTTGCAAAAGGATGAAATAGATTTTTAGGCTGCCATTTTCTCTGCTTATACCAGGGGTGCCGATAGTATGGCCTGGGGCTTGTTTTACTTCTGCTTCCAGGAGCAGCAAGGGCAATGTGGGCCAGATGCATTGGTGTCAGGGGCCGTATCTTCCCAGGCCATAGTTTGGGCACCCCTGTATTATGTAAATTGTTGAGAAAATAAATGAAAATTCTGCTCATTTATCTGGTTTCTCTACCATCTTCTCCCAAGGTGGCTTTGAATAAAGCAGAAGTAATCTACTTATATGTGATGGGGCATTGTATAGAAATTGGTTGATACCATTTGAGAACTTTTCATGTTGTCTGGTCCTATACAGACTTAATTGACTAATTTCAAGGGTGCTGAAATCCCTTCATGTATTTAGGATTGCAGCAAGGTGGAAACCTTTTACACAGTACTTGGAGCAGACACTGATGTACATAGTCTTCCACTGCACAGCTCAGTCTTATGTATCTCTGTGTAGAAGCAAAATTGACTGAATTTAATGGTGATTACCTCCAGCAAAGAAGTTCAGTTTAGTGTAGTAGCTGGAGTGTTAAAGTGGGACTCGGGAGACATACATTAAAATTTTCCTCCTCCTCCTCCTCCTCCTTCCATGCCTAGGCCAAACATGAAAATGCCAAAATGAAGGCACCTTTTAGTGAATTCATTCTACAGTTCCTTTGGCTTGACTGCTGATTAAGCAGGACAACTCACTGAGAACGGTGGTGGTAAACCAGTCTTTGAAAACACACTTTGAGAGCAATGTTAGGGTGCCATAATTTGTAAGATACATGATAGTACACAACAACAAACAAGTAGCTTTAATGATGGAGGGAGATGGTAGTAGGAATGGGCAACTTGCAGCATCATGACTGTTGCTGGAGAGCAGCTTTCATCCATTCAAATTAGCATTGGCAATGAGGAGAGAGGGTAGAGGTAATTATAATCCAGTTAGAGTGTCTCAAGTTCCCATTACTGGACCCTGGCCAAGCCCACCATATCATGCCCACAGTGTGGTAGTAAATTTTTTTGGAGCCCACCACTGACTATAACCCTAATACATGTTTTACGATATCAGGTTATGAAGGGATAAAAATACAGGAGAAAGCACAGTTGCTTACAATGAGTGTCAGTGAAGCATGTGAATCACCAAGTAAATGTAGATAGGATTGGCTATAGCATCCTCCATTCAAGATCCCTTGTACATTTTAATGGATTTGCCTAATAGGTAGGATAAGATGATGAATGAAAGTGACTTTGTTAGTTCTTTCTTACACCTGTGGGTTCACAAAATACAAATATAATGACTGTATGACCATTGATTTCCAAACAATGCCTCATTTGTTCATTCTAGCTTACAGAATTTATATTTTCTTCTTCTTAAAAAAACAGTCTGAGAAAAGTCAGCCAATAATTGAGTGAATTTACTGGCAAAAATAGTTCAGATGTGGTCTCTTTAATTAGTTTTGAACCATACTGTACTTTCATTCTACATATATTTTCATAGTAAAATACTGCAACTGTTTGCTGCTCAGGAAGATCTGGGATCACCTAGCAAGCCCTGGGGAGTATTCAGTTCCCATTTGTGTGGGGGAAATGGCCATTTTTCCTAATTGAAGCTTTACGAATGTAGGCATTGGGTTTTATTTTTTGGCTCAAAGGCAATATTATGTCAGAATCATGGCTACATATGAACAAGGAGAAGCCTGTAGCAGACGGAGAGTTGACAGAGAACATTGTGAGTACACAAAAAAGCCTTTAGATTAACTGTAGGAATTAAATACTTCTTAGAAATTGGGAAGTAGCATAATTTGACAAGGTGCAAAATGATTAGGAGATAGTTATCTGTTTCTTTCTTAGCTTGTGTTCACTTACAGATTCATTTTATTTTAGAGAAACATTGTAGAATGGGTCAGTGGATTTCTTCAGACTTGTTCAACACAACTTGGGAAAGTTACTTTTTTGAACTATTCTTACTCAAAAGCAAACCCATGATGAAGGATATTCAGCATTGCTGTTTGTCAGCACTTTTTGTGTGTGAAATTGGACCAAAGTTGAAAAAGGATTTTCAGAGGGAGAAATTGACTTTTTTGGATAGCATTGTTAAAAAACTTGCTATTACATCAGGACTCATGGAAATAAATTGATTAATCCTTTAAACCTCTAAACTTTTCTTGACTGAAATTGGCTTGAGTGGGAAACTTCTGGCTGTCCAAGTGTTGTTAGAAGAAAACTCCCATTGTTCACCACCATTGGCTATCCAGGCCTGGGCTGATGGGATTTGTAATCTATCAATATTCAGACAGCTTTGTTCTTCTGTCTAAATTATAGCACAATTGCTTAATTTATAATGTGAAAGTGATGTAAGCCCCAGTCTAGAACAGGGGTGCCTAAACTTTTCAGGCTATGGGGTGGTAACATGGTTCAGCTGGCCAGTCATGTGGTTCCTCCCACTGGAAGCAGAAGTAAAACACACTTTGCAATATGTTTTGCAACAGGATGAGATAGATTTTAAGCTGCTAGATAGATGCATGGGTGAGGATTTCATCATTTAAACCAGAGGTGCCTAAACTATGGCCCATGGGCCAGATCTGGGTCCCAATGCCATTTCATCCAGCCCACACCACCCTCATTGCTCCTGGAAGTGGAAGTAAAACATACAGAAGTGGAAGTACAAAAGCCATGGGTGCATTTATGGAAGCATTCTGTACATGTGCGGGCACATTTTGCTTCCACTTCCAGAAGCGGTGAGGGCAGTGTGCACCAGATGAATTGTGTTGGGGGCCAGATTCAATTCGTGGGCCATAGTTTGGGCACTCCTGGTCTAGAAATTTCACTTAACAAAATGGTTCCCACATGAACCCTAATTTGCAAGTGACAAATGTGCTTATTTACTGGTGAGAAAATTATGCTTGGAATCATTAACAACAACAACAAGCTTTGCGTAACCTCCCCAATAAAAACTGCTATCAAATATAACAAATAGTTAAAGTATGTATCGTAAAACCAAATATGGTGTTAAAGATCTAAAAACATGTGTTTCTGGGATGAGCCCTGACAATTAAAATAGTTTCTAGACTCCAACACTAAATCCTGTGAATTTTTACACTAAACATTACCGTTGCTTAGCACTGTGTTTGTGGCAGTGACTGAATAGATAAAATGTACATTTTTCAGTGGATTTGTTTATTTGTAATGGCGAACCTTTTAGAGACCAGGTGCCCAAACTGCAACCCCAAACCCACTCTGTGCAGGGGGAGGGAGGAACCACTCCCATTGGGCTGTCTGTTAACTAAGGCATTCATGTCTAAGACAAAGTTTTTGACACACCCTTAACATGTTATGTAAATGTTCTTCTCTAATCTTGACCTACATTGTAGGTTTCACAATTTCATTTTGGAAAAGCCTTTGTTCACAGATTTATATACCGTAATGCCAAAGACTGGGATCCTGCCTGCCATGATTTTCTTTAGATCGTTAAATATATCAGATAGACCAGGTTGGAGGGCTACTGGTTCTGTACCCTAAACCCTACAATGCAAGCAAAGTCCAGGAAAAGAGTGTTATTGTTGTTACTTGGGTGGGTTTGCTTCTGCAAAATAAGGGTCATGACGGCCTTCGTTGTTTGCTCTTATGTTCTAAATTGCCATTCATTATTTAGACATTCACTGTTTGCTTAACTGGTGGTAGGTAATTTTTATCTAGTTGCTAATGTGAAATCCTATAGGGAAAGATATCAGTTCCTGCAGGATTTTGTGAGAAGATACTGATGACATTTTGCTCAAGAGGATACCCTGGGGAGGGAGGAAAACATGCAGAAAACCATGAAGCCATTGACTCAGTTCCTAACAGTCCATCCTGTGTTTAACTCTAATAACAGTAACTTCTTTCCATAAAATAACATGGTAAAAATATAGCTATTGATGTGTAGTACTTAGGCATTGACTTTTTCTGGCTTTCACAAAGGTACCAAGAATAAGTGAATAGTCTGATACAAGAACAGTTAAAAAAAACAGACCTTGATTACAGTAAATTGTTCTCACTTATATACCGAAATAAGGCTTGTCCAGCTCTGAAATCCAGATTTCTTCCTTAATGTGCTATATGATGGGGGAAACAGGAGTACATTATTGCTGCAGTATTTCTGCCCAAAAAACAACATGATGTGTGTGGAGTGTGTGTGAGAGAATATCTTTGCATTAAGAGAACTTTGTGCAACAACTTGGAACATGAAGTAGTGTACAGTACTGGGAATTGTCAGAAAGAGATGGATTATTTAAACTGTGTTTCTCAAATGTGACTTTTCCTGGGACACATCAGAAGCAGCAGCAGCTGCTGGAGTCTTAATAAAGAAGTACAGTATTTTAATTTGTAATCCTAAACACACTGGAGAGTATACCTACTGAACTGAATGCTGTTTAAATGTGTTTAGGATTATCCTGTTTTTCTGTACGTGAAGGCAAGTGATTCACATAGCCGTTTGAAGTTGAAAACAATAACACACATCTTGAAAAATTATTTTATATGTGTGTCCATGAATAAGTATGCCCTCTTACTGTTTAAAACAGTAAGGAGGGATGTAGAAACAAGGGTTTTACAGACTCTCACTGTACAATGTTTTCTTTATTCAGAAATTCATCAAGACTTCCTACAACTCTCTCAACTTGAAATTGAATGATGAAGCTGCTACATATCACTCCTTTTCTTTTACTTGCCTTTACAACACTGGATGCTCGGCCAAAGTTTTTAGGTAAGCTGTCAGCCAAAATTGTTGAAATCACCACCAAGAAATACTGGCCTAATCAAATTATGAGGAATATTCCATGAGTTCGCTGGCATAGAAGGTACGGTATCATTGTGGTAGATCAAGTGGTATGCTCACATTATTATTGAACATGAACCAAAAGTGAGGAACAGGGAGAGGGAGCGAAAAATTATAGTTCTTTTCGATGACATGATTGTCATCAGAATCTACAAATTTCATGTCAGAAATTGCTCTGTGTTGGAAAGATTTTTGCTGGAGAAACTGCTCAGGGGGTGCCTGAATTTATTTATTTATTTAAATGTGTATTCTGCTCTACTCGCACAGGCAACTTTCATGTCCCCAAGATCCCTCGTGCAGCACTCAGGTATCATGGGTTTTAAGGGTTTTTAAAGGGTTTTAAAAATTGTCTTATATTGGTTTTAACTTGTGTACACTGCTCAGAGTCCATTGAATAGGGCATTACAGTAATACCTCAGATAACGCTAAAACCCCATAATGTTAAGCAATCTGGAAAAAAAATTGCATCACATAATGTTAAATCCTATGGGATGCATTGGATAATGTTAGCTAAAGCCTGTGCTGGTTACAATGTATCTCTATGGAGTTTTAGCGTTATCAGATTCATCCCATAGGATTTTAACATTATTCAATGCATGCATTGGATAACATTAAAAATCGGATAACACTAAGACTTGTGGAACCAAGTTTTAGCGTTATCCAAGGTGTTATTGTATATAAATCTATTAAATTAAATTAAATCAAACCCTGACCTTCCAGTCTCCAAGCTCAGCCTCTTAACTACTAAGCCACCACAGTGCAGAAACTACTTTCAGTTGTACTGCCTGTAACTTTAAATGTGTAATATGAGCATTTGGAAAACAACCCAATGAAGTTACTTTATCCATCCCTTTTATACTCATAAAGGACTCTCAAAGTTTCAGGTACCTTCAGATAATGACAATGTTGCATCATGTCAGCATGAGATTCATATACATTAAACCTATTTTAGGAATCTGGCATTTTAAATACAGTGGAACCTCATACAACAATCAGCCCGTATAGCAACGAAATCACATAACAATTAGGGGTTGTTGTTGTTGTTGTTTTGGGGAGAGGTGTCCTGCATAACAATTTTCACTATGGAAAAAAATCATACAACAATTTTTCAATGGGAAAAAACACTTAGCAAAAAAAATATCGTTGTACGATGCATCCCATAGGGAAAATCGCTATACGATGCATGCATTGTATAACAATTGTTTCATACAACAACAAGCCCCGTGGAATGGATTAAAATTGTTGTATGAGGTACCACTGTATGTGATTTGTGAGGAAATCCTTGGACACTAAAACCCAGTGGTGATATATTCATTGCTAAGGATGACCACAAAGCAAAAACAAAGGTTATGATATGATTCCACACGCTCATGAATCCTTTTCCAAGTTATAAATATATGTTTATTCCAGAATATCTTAAGGTAAGCATGTGCAAAACACACTCCCACAAGAACAGCAGGTGATGCTCATCTCCACATCTTAGCAATTAATGTTTGGAAAGTAAGAAAATCTTTTGTATGGTTTTACCTCAGTGGTCCAAATCCTGCGCGTGCAAACATGCATGCACGCACACACGCACGCACACACACACACACACACACACACACACACACACACACACACACACACACACAAAAGGGGTTCCTATTTGTAGTAGGCACTTGATTTTGGGTGGTTGAAGAGTATAGTTTTTACCTCTTGTTTTAGGGTTAGTTTATCTCAGGTGAGCATGCTCAAAATCTGTGTTTTAAATGTTTATGGGTATATACATTATTCAGTATATTTTTAAAGCTACACTGAGTGGTGCTGTGTTCATAATGAAAATTACAAACAAACAAACAAACACAACGTTTTCAGCTTTTTACTTTAACAAGAGTTACATAGGATTTTTCTATTTTCTCCCTCCAGATACTAAATGTAAGACTGGTCCACTAGACATTGTCTTTGTGATTGACAGTTCACGGAGTGTTCGTCCCTATGAGTTTGAGACCATGCGACGCTTCATGATTGACATCATTCACAACCTGGACATAGGGCCTAATGCTACACGGGTTGGGGTGATCCAGTATTCCAGCCAGGTTCAGAATGTCTTCTCACTCAAGTCTTTCTTCACTCGGGCTGAGATGGAGAAGGCTATCAACAGCATAGTCCCATTGTCTCAAGGCACCATGACGGGGTTGGCCATCCAGTATGCTATGAATGTGGCCTTTTCCACGCAGGACGGTGCACGGCCACTGCACAAAAAGATCCCTCGGGTGGCGGTCATTGTAACTGATGGACGGCCCCAAGATCGTGTGACTGAAGTGGCAGCTCAGGCAAGAACAGCTGGCATTGAAATCTATGCTGTGGGTGTGCAGCGGGCTGACATGAATTCCTTAAGGGCCATGGCTTCTCCTCCACTGGAGGAGCACGTGTTCTTGGTGGAATCCTTTGACCTCATCCAACAGTTTGGGAAGCAGTTCCAGGACAAGCTGTGTGGTAAGTGATGTGATAAGGGTCCATGATGTAGTTTGAAAAGTCTTTCTGTGGGAGATCAGAAATTGAGCCAAAACTCATTAATGGGATTGTTTGTCCATCCTTTTGATATGTTCCTTCCTTGAGGAGAAACTTTCAGCAGCTGGGATGACCTGAGGTTTTGATTAGTAGAGGGTGGCTCCCACCCCAAAAGGCTGGTGTGAAACACTCTTGCTTCCAGAGCTCAGCTTTCAAGAAAAGAATACATTTGGACTGAACTCAATACAGTGCTAGCACTTTAGAAATGACTCCACTGCTCTAAATAGATTATCTTTTGTCTTGAGATTCAGATATGCCTATTAATTTCTAAATATAGCATATATGATCATATCCCTGTTTATAGTGTGACAACTTGTACCTTCTAGGTGTCGATATGTGTACAGAAATGGATCATGGATGCCAGCATATGTGTGTCAGTGTCCCAAGCTCTTTCTATTGTCAGTGTAAACCAGGATACAAGCTCAACGCAGATGGGAAAACATGCTCCAGTAAGAGTAACAGACTATGACTTCTATTGTATGGTATCAGTCACACAGTTATCATAGTGGACAAGACAAGAGAGATAAACATTATTTTTGCTCTGTTAGGATAACAATTCCCAGTGCGGATTGGGTGGAACTGATTTTACAATATTGTTGGTCTGGAAACAAATTATAATGTTCAGGAAAGAAACATCTAAATAATCTAGATCCCTATAGAACACATTTCAATGCAAAAACCAGTGTAGTATTTTTAAGCCAATACAGTACTCTATAACTCTGTACAGGTTTACTTGCAAAAGAGGAAGGTGAGGGATGAGAGAGGCTGAGAAATAGAGATGTAAAATGATGATTGAGCAGCCTCTTATCCACCCACCTGGGCCTCAAAGATTTCTGCCCCCAAAACTGAATGCAGTGCACAGAGTTACCACACATAAACCCACTCTAAGAAAACCCATGTTTTCTTCCATATACCACTTTAAGCTGAGCTTTAAGGGTAGTAATATAGTGGTTAATTTTGAAGTACAGAAGATCACCATGACATTTCCCATCTTGAGCCTTTCCTAGATAAGCTGAGTCCAAAGGAATAAGTAGCTGAATCAATCCATAGCAACAAATACATTTTGACAATGTTTGTTGCCAAGCTAACAGCTCTTAATTGCCTGTCCAACATAAAGCATGCTCAAACGCTTTGCTTTACAACAGGGATATCTTATAACAGTAAAAGATTTCTTATCTCTCTTCGGAGTTGCATTGATGCTTGCTGCTAAACTTAGGGAGGTCTGAAGGTTAGAGCTAAAGATATTATAGCTCCTGCTAATTGTAAAATTTCAGAGCTTCAATTTTGCTATACCTGGATCCAATGTACCACTGTTTTAGGGAGGTGGGATTGTTTTGTTCCAGTGATTATAGGAAAAGATGAGAGTCAGATTTCTCTGTTAATATACTACAAATTGCCCAGAAATCAACCAGTACATCCCAATATGATTTCAATCGACCCTTGAAATACCGGTAGATACTGAAGTCTATATGCTGATGATTCTGTACAAAACGCAAATAAAATGGCAAGGTGGCACATGCAAACGTGTGTGTTATACAGTTAGTCTTGTTCCAGAGCTATGATTAGCTGTGAGGTGTTGTCTTATAGATACATGTACCTGAGTTCTTTTAAAGCCATTCCAGTGTAAACTTATGTAAGACCAGTGATGGGATGCAACAGGTTCGCACCAGTTCACCAGAACTGGTAGTGACTTTTCCCAGTGCCCTGGAGAACTGGTAGCAGGTTTTTTTGGGGGGAACCACCCTTGGGACTTACCTTTTCACTGGTTACCCCACTGCGCATGTGCGCCAAGCACTACATGCCAACAGTGCTTGGCGAGTATGCATAGCCTCCTTGCTGTCCTCCCAAGCGGGGAAGAGGAAGAGAAGCTGCTAGCCTGAAGCTCCCTATAGCCTGCTCCCCAGGGTAAGTGACTCACCTTTGAATGTGGTGTGTCTGTGTGTATTTTAATGTGTATTTAATACCTTTACCTATATTGACGTACTACCACAGTTCATAAAAAGGCCTGGCAGCCGGCAGGCCTGGTGGCCGGCCTGGCTTGGGGTTTTTAAACAAAGTCTTGGAGTTACCTCATCAGTAAGCTACACCTGTGCTATTCCAATTGCTGTTCCAACTGGAGAACCCTTAAGGAGGTACAGCTGTTTTACATTTACATTAAGGCATATTATCCTAGAGAACGAGTACGATGACCATATCCATCTTGCAACATGGTGCTGCTCAGGCACTTATACTAACAGGTAAGTGATGGGTTTGTGTTTCGTGTGGGTGAGTGTATTTTAATGTAATTTTTATTTTATTTTATTTATCGAATTTATTGAATTTATTTATTGGTTTGTGTTGTTGGTGGATGGGTTGGTTGAGGTGTGTGTGTGCTTATTTTTATTTTATGTTTATTTTTTCTTTGGCCCCCGCCCATGATGTCATGATGTTAGCTTCGCCCACACTGTGATGATGTCACGGTGGGGTAGTAATTTTTTTGACAACCCACCCCTGTGTAAGACTCACGAAAGTTTCCATCTTTGTATATGAAGGCCTAACTTATCTGTTCCCTTTTCCTTCTGCAGTCCTTGATGCCTGTGCTGATGGGAGACATGGCTGCGAACACCAGTGTGTTAGTTCCAATGGCTCCTACACTTGCCGCTGCCGGGCAGGCTATCAGCTCAACCAGGATAAGAAGACATGTAGCAGTAAGAAAACTCTGTCTTGTTGCAATGGCACAATGGGGATGGGTGGCAGAGGAGTAATAGTTTCAGAGTGGGTATTCTCAGGGTAGAAATGGTGTCCGCCTGCCCTGCTACTGCCATTAATTCTGACTCCAGTGGATTGAGCGCATGGCCCTCGGGCTACAATACCCAATATTTAAGAAGTCTGCAAGAGATTATCACAGTGGCCTAAATCCTGTTGCTTATTGTAGCAAATTACACTAGGGTAGACACATCGCTTCAATGGGAATTTGATCAGTCACCTCTTCAGACTTTAACACAATTGTTTCACACTATTTGGATTAAATCATGAAAACATCCCTGCTACCATTACATTTCTAAATACAAAACTGACTACCATATTGTTGCTTTTGTGTAGCAAGAGAAATTCATTTTCAAAACAGGTAAAATTCAGTCTTCAGGTGTGAATGGTATGAATGAATCCCGTTTTAAATTTCTCAAGGTTTTTAAAAGGATCCTTAAGCATGCAAGCTTTGAAGAGGAGAGTCCATCAAAGAACAGGGTTGGCTTAGGGCATCCAGTTTAAGACAGAGCTGGGAAAGCTTCTGGATCATCAACATCAGGAGCAGAAGCATTTGACTGGTTGGGTGTGTGGATCCACACACACAACGAGTCAAATGTTACTGCTCCTGATGTTGATGATCCAGAAGCTTTCCCAGCTCTGTCTTAAACCGGATGCCCTAAGCCAGGAGTTCTCAACCTTTTAAACCCAGGGTCTGGGTCATGCTCCCTCTGACAGCTTCAAGGGCCAGATAGTCATTTTGCACTTCCTCCACCACATGGCACTTCCTGGTGTGGTAGAGACAGTGGGGAGGGGGGCAGCCCGTGGGCTGCAGGTTGAAAATCCCTGCTTTAAGCCAACCTTGTCCTTTGATGGGCTCTCCTCTTCAAGGCTTGCATGCTTAAGGAGCCTTAATATAACAACTTAAGAAATTTAAAAGGGGACTCATTCATACCATTCACACCTGAAGACTGAATTTTAACTATTTGAATTAAAAGAACATATAAATGAGGTGAATCAAATAAGTTCCCTTGATTCAGTGGGCCTAGTCTGGTGTTGTTTTATTATGCTAAGCAACAGGCATTTGGCCATCATCTCATTAATTAACAGGTACCCCAGAAACCCAGGCTCACATGATTGCAGGGTAACAGTAAGTAATAGTGAAAATCATTGAAAGTACTGTACTCCCTAGAATTCCTTAATGCAAGAAGGGAGAATATGTGATTCTCAAGGTTTTTTTTTTTAAATTGAGTATGCTATTAGCTGAGCCAGCCTAACTAATAGGGCGGGATCAGTGCAAAAGCATCTAGAACAGGGGTGCTCAAACTATGGCCCATGGGCTGGATCTGGCTCCCAACACCAATTCATCCAGTCCCTGAAGCCCTTGCTACTCCCTGAAGTGGAAGTAAAACACATCTGCCCATGTGCAGCACACTGTCATAAATGCACCCGTGTTTATGACAGCCACGGGTGCATTTAAAGCGGTATTTTGTGCATGCGTGGTTGCATTTTACTTCTGCTTTTGGCGGGAAGAACCATGTGACCAGCCTGATCAGCTGTCCAGGGGGTGTGGTCAGGCCCATGGCCCAAAAAGTTTGGGCACCCCTGATCTAGAAGACTAGTACCTGCAAGTGTTACATCTCAATGGGATCTAGGATCTGGGGGAAGGTGGGGGGGGGAGTATTTCACAAGAGGAAATAGTAGTGGATCAATATTAGGGTCTGTTTGGGTGATTTCCCTCTATAATTTGATCCTTCCCAAGCGTGATCTGATTCTGCTTTCTTCCAGTGATCAATTTCTGCAATTTCCGCAATCACAGTTGCCAGCACGAGTGTGTGAACATCCTCAATGGATTTTATTGCCGATGTCATGATGGCTATACTCTACAGGCTGATGGCAAGTCATGTCAAGGTACATTTTGCATGTGCTTAGCTGCAGTACAAATCACAGACTAAACAACACACACATGGGTACATACAAACAGATGGGCAAAAATCAATTGCTGAATCAACTGCTGAATTGTAAGTCAACTTTTATGTAAATTCTATTTACATGATGCAATAATGAATGAATAGACATGCAGGCAGAAACTTATTTTTATTTATAGTGATTAGGAATACATGATAGTAATATTTAGGATACTTCCATGCTAAGCACAGGGAATTAAAGTTAAAATCAATAAAAGCTCAATCAGTAAAATGCTAAGTTCTTTGTTTCTCTTTAAATATTTTTTGAAGATTACCTGATCTGACATTTTGTCTTCTGTCAGCTTTAGTGTTCCTTTTTTCTGCAATAGAATAATGGGTCTGTTCAATATCATCACCACTAGCACCAGCTTCTATAAGTGATAATTGGATTCTTCTGCTTTTACCATTCTCTATCTAGATAGAGATCAAAGGCTCTTTTACTGGCTCTCAAAGGGGTTGAATGACAGTTTAATCACAAATACAAAATTATATTTTCTTGGAAGAGCAGAACAGTCTTATTTCCTATTATCTGGAAATGCTTTGAGAAAGTCAGTTCTTAGAAACTAAGGGATCTTTCTATGCCCCACTGGATATGCTGTACAGGTTGATAATGTCATGGGCCCAGGGAGGAGGTCCCAGGAGGTTCCAGGGGGACCCCTGGCTTGGGGTACCCATGCAGGGCAATTCCTGTAGATTCAACTGCCTGCCTGGTCCAAGAATACTCTCCCTCGGTTCACAGCTGCTGAAATGGGGAAGATGGCACTTCTGCACTTTAGGCAGGAATGTGGTAGCAAGTATGATAGCAAGGCTGAATAACAGTCTGCTTATATTGCCACCTTCCCACAGAGAGAGAGAGAGCGGACTTGACCCTGGGAAACTGCCCTGCTCCAAGATAGCTTTTACCTTCAAAGGCTGGGATGCCTCGGCAGATAATATTCCCAGGCCAATGACTGACTGGATCACCGAGGCAACCTTAGCTTTCCTCAAAGTAAAATGTCCCTTTGAGAAAGGTTGTGCCCTTGAGAAAATGTAGCCTTATAGCTTGGCTTCTCTCCACTCTGCAAAATTACTCCCCTTCCGGTTCAGATGGTCAAACATGAAACTTCTCGACGTCTTTGAGGCTTTTTATTGAAGAAAAATAATCCAAGAGGATGCAGGATATACATCGAGGATGAGGTTTAAATATATTTTTGTGGGGTCCTGACACCCACCTCCAGAATATTAACATGTGAGATGACCCAATTGTTTTGACTAAATGTTGTTTACCCAAACAGGTGTTTATGATGTAGCCACATTCTCAGATATGAATTGACATAATCTGAAATTCTCAGGTGTCTGTGCAGGTACTTGTTATCACCCTGTCCTCAGATGTTTGAACAGATATTAATGTCCCATGATCCACTTCTACGTGAAAGTCACCTTTCCCTCTCTCTAAGGTGATGGGTTATTGACCGATTGTAACCTCTGGAATCTCCCTTGTTATGCAAGTGTGAGCTCCTCATGGGTGTCTAAGTGATTGACATTTATTTATTTATTTAATCAGACTTATATGTTGCTACTTAGCAACCTTGGTACTTAGTGACGTGCTATTGTGTGGAATGTGTTTGGTAGGCAGAGGACATCAGTGTCTTCCCTATTGAGTTAGCTATCCTCAAACCTACAGAGAATATCCTATATGAATCTTAACATTTAATAAATGTAAAGAAAATTAAAATACGAAATCATCCCTTGTGATTATCATGACAAATAAAAGGCTTTCTTTACTTTGTGTTTCAGCCAGTGACCTCTGCAATAGCATAGAACATGGATGTGAATTTAAATGTGTCAGCACTGCAGGGTCTTACCACTGTGTTTGCCCAGGAGGTCAGCAATTGTTGGCAGATAAGAAAACTTGCAACAGTGAGTATCAGAGGTTCTGCTTGATAGAGAAACTGAGAAAATTCAGGGAGAGTAGACAAGAAGAATGCCAAAATATGGACTAAAGGAAGTCAGTGGTTGAGTTCCAGAGTATGATTGCAGAGAAATCAGACAAAAATCCAAAGAGGCAGAATATATCTATTGGCCTTCTTCTGGAGCATATGTAAGTCTGCCTAGCAGCTTCTGCCAATGGCTCAGATGAAGAAGCTGATTCTTAGGGTCTGGTGGATCCCAATCAAGCTGAGATCAGCATTCGGGCTAATATTGAAGCCAAGAGAACCACCTGGCTACACAACTAGCTAGCTGAAAAACTAGAGCACTGCTAGTACAAAATGAAAGACATCAGAGACTGGACTGCTGGGGATTTAAAGATGCCTGCTGAATGTTGTATGTATAGTAACATTCCTTGCTCCAGAGCTGGAGCCAAGGCCAATGCTGCCCTGTTTCATCTCCCTTTTCTTCTTGGATCACAGAATGCAAATCTGGACATGTCGATTTGGTGCTGGTGATTGATGGCTCCAAAAGTGTCCGACCTCAGAACTTTGACCTGGTGAAGAAATTTGTGAACCAGATAGTGGACTTCCTTGATGTGTCACCTCATGGCACCCGCATTGGGCTGGTCCAGTATTCTAGTCGTGTGCGCACAGAGTTCCCTCTCAACAAGTATACAACTGCAGCTGAAGTCAAAAAAGCAGTGCAGAGGGTGCAATACATGGAGAAGGGCACCATGACTGGCTTGGCTCTCAAGCATATGTTGGAGCATAGTTTCTCTGAAGCAGAAGGTGCTAGACCTCTTTCCCAGCATGTGCCCAGGATTGGCTTGGTTTTCACAGATGGGCGGTCTCAGGATGACATCTCAGAGTGGGCAAAACGAGCAAAGGAATCAGGTGAGGAAAGTGTAGTTCTACAGGTAGGGCTTTGATACTTGAATTTCTTTGATCAGTTAAAGCAGGGGTGGCCAATCCCCACCCCATGGGCCTAATCCAGCCTGCACATATTATTAACTGGACTGCAGTGGCCATCTGGGCACCTGTAGACCTGTTCCTCACCATCAGAAGTTGTGATACATCACTTACTGCAGTGGCAGCAGTTGTGGGAATCACACATTTTTCTTGGGGTTTTGCACAACCTCCACTGCTTCCCAGGGTGGCAGCAGGCTTTTTGGAGAATGTTTGCTCCAGTTTTGGAATTTCCCAAGCCTTTTCCAATGTGCTTCAGCATCTGGAGAGCAGCAGTGGACAACTTCCGGTGCCAGGCAGAGCTTATGTCAGTGTCAAGGATTCCAGTGCAGAACCAGGAAGTCATCCACCATCACCCTCCAGATGTTGAAGGCAGCAGAGAAGGCTTGGAAAATTCCAAAACCAGAGCAAACATGTTCCAAAAAGCCTCCTGCCACCCTGGGAAGTGGCAGAGGCTGTGCAAAACCCCAGAAAAACTGTGCAATTTCTGCTGCCACCACTGATGAAAATAACGACCTAAATGTAAGTTGTGGGGACAGCCATGTCTCTAGCGCCCACAGCTGAGTGCAGTGGCAGAAACTGGCCCCTAGTAGGAAAATGTTGGGAACCCCTGAATTAAAGTCTAAGTCCATTAAGTGTGCACAATTTGGCTTTCAACTTCATTTATCTAGATCAAGGCTGCAGGATGTATGGTCTTCCAGGTGTTTATAGATTTCAACTCCTTTCTCCATTAGACATGTTGGGAGCTGATAGGAATTATAGTTACCAACATGTAGAGAGGTCCAGTTCCCTCAACTATGCTCTAAATAGTAATCTACAGTATTCAACATAAGGAAAGCCTCGTTATCCAGCCAGTAGGAAAATATATAAGGGGACTGCGATGGCTTAGTGGTTAAGATGCTGAACTTGATGACTGGAAGGTCAGCAAGTCAGCAGTTCAAGACCCAAATGTTGCATGATGAAGTGAGCTCCCAGATCTGCCCCAGCTCCTGCAAACATAGCAGTTTGAAAGCAAGAAATTGCAATTAGATAAATAGGTACCGTTAGTGGAGGACAGAAGTGCCTGGCGGACAGTGGTCCATGGGGTCGCAGAGGGTTGGAATCGACTGTGCAACTGAACAAAAAAAAAAGTGGGAAGGTACCATTCTGTGCACTCCAATGTCTAGTAATGCATGCCACATGACCATGGAAATGTCTGCAGAGGTAAATTCCTCTGCCCTGGCAGAACCCATATTCCATGATCAATCACATAACCAATCTTGCAATTATTGTGAAACTAGATGTATAACAGGGATCCTGTCAGAGCATGGGGAATGCTCATATATTCACCTTTGCACAATCATGTAGTGCAAAAGTTACTTTTGCTCTACTTCTCCCAAGGAACTCTGGACACTGTGATCAAAAGATGTAGTTCTGCATCCTATTTATCAGGTTGCTTCCTTGACAATCTACACTACAGGTATTTGTAAGTTTTATATCTATTAGAACATCATGTGTCTCCTAAAGAATCTTTGGGGTTTTATATTTGGTGAAAGTGCTGATAATGTTTAGTGTCTCCACCTGAGAATTTCATTATCCTGGATTGCAGGCATGACAGTTTAAACTAGTTTTACATTTCTAATCTAGATATGTTCTATGCCACTCTCTAAGTACACTGTCTGGGATAACAGTGTCTCTGCTGTTAATGCCTTGGCCAAAGTATAATGCAGCAAAAAAAAAAAAAACCAACAATAACACCTCCCTTGCTGTTGGCAGGCAAACCCAAGTTTAGCTGGATCACTCTAGCCAGTTGATCTGCCTCTGTGTTCCTGGGCAGTGTCAGGAATTTGTGGCTAATTAGTGAATTCTCTGGTTTCCTCTTGTTATTGCCAAAAGGGGAAATGTACAGGAATCTCAGGTTACTGTGCTTTGAAAAGCTAAAGCAGTTAGATTCTTTTCTACACAGTCAGTGGTCTCTAGGTGACAGGGAGAAATGAGGATAGTCTAATTTTTCTGATCTGAAGACGGTCAGTTTGGCTTTTGCAGCTGAGCCAAGACAAAGACGAGGAGGCATATAGGAGTTCATCCTTCACCAGCGTAATGTCTGGAAGCTACTGCTTACTTCCCATTGCATCAGTGTCCCACCCCCACCCACCCCCCCCCGGTTCAGACTTCCTTATGCTTGCTGTTTCCCTATGTTATTCTTTGTTAAACCAGGTATTACTCAATCCTCTACTCTCCATTCTGCAGCTTGGTCTCACATGGTATTCTAGTTACTTATGATTCACAGAGACTACAGTGAAATACTGGTAGCTTATCTGAAACTGTAGTTTCTTGAGTGGTCATCGACAAATTCATAATTATTTATTTAGATTTATACCCTGTCTATCTGGCTGAAACAGCCACTCTGGGCTGCGAAATACAGACATGGAACATATAAAACAATCCAGGATATAACATAACAGCCCCAAAAGTAAAGATTTTGATAACAAAATAAAAGACAATTTATGGTTCAGAACGTACTTGGTTACTTGGTTGATCGGTGTTTTACACGTCTGGTTTGATGTGGTGGATCGAAGCATCGTCTCCCACTGTTTCAAGATTTTAGCAGCCTCTCGCCATTGGGAGGTCCTACCATAGGGGACTGAGGCCCATATTTCGATGCTCCTTAATCCATTTTAAATACAACATCACAACTGGCTGGGCTCATGTCATAGTTGGCCATGTTAGAGCAATACACTGGCCAGGAACATTGCCCAAATAACTGACCCCACATAGCTGACCTGTGATTCCAGAATGGAGAACTCCCTGTTCTGGACCACTAGCCAACACCTTTGTGACATGGTTGAACCTACCAGAGGAATACACGCCCATCACCGTAGCTGTCAGACATCCAGGGTCACCCCTGTGCCACATTTGAGGTGTGAGGTGGGATTTTCAGTGGATGGTTCAGAACTAAGAGGGAGATAATACATCCCTGAAAAATTCTCCCTTCACCAGCTTGTGAAAAAGCTGTACAATTAATGGCAAAGTACACTAGGCCAATCTTGCCATCCTTCCCTCTCTCTGTCATGCTCAGTTTATGGTAATTGAAATACAAGAACACTTGGAGGCCCAAGGTTGTAACACCATTTAACACACAAAATCTCCTGCTGTTTTTCAAAACTAAAAATAGGCATCTAAACACTTCCATTTTCTCTCTGTGTGTGTGTGTTTTGCCATTTTGAACTCCATTGAGAGGATCTTGGGGACAGAAAATTGAAGTTGCCCATTGCAGCTTGACTGGCAATATGCTCAAGACTTTCTGTAGCTCATGAATAAGTTCCGCAGCACTAAACTGTTTACATCCTATTAGAAGGCTAAACTTTGATCTATTATGTTGTTGTAGGAATCGTCATGTTTGCTGTGGGTGTTGGAAAAGCTGTTGAGGAGGAATTGAGAGAAATTGCTTCTGAGCCAGTGGATCAACACTTCTCATATTCAGCAGACTTCAACACTATGACTCATATTGTTGACAATCTCAAACTCAATATCTGTCCTGGTAAGTGCTGATGGGATATTAGGTGAAATGGAAAGAAATGCCCTTTATTAAAGCCTGAATAAACTAGCATTTAAAAGCTATCCAGAACTTGAGAAATTGACTGTTTCAGATTACAAACTCAATTGTTTTATTTTTTATTATTTATACTGCATTGCTCTCAACTCTAGTCCTATTTAAAGCAATGCTGCCTTCTGAAGTGAGCAAAAAAATTTTTTTGTGTGTGTGTGATTTCTCTCAAGTCATACATAGAGCCTCTGGACATTTTCTAACCCCACAAATAAAAAGTTAAGGCATCTCGCTTATCTTTAATTTACTAACTTTCCCATGTATTGGGAAATTTGCTGTATGGAATAAGGGGCCTTTGGTGGTATTGCTAGAAGCTACATGATGATGTTTCTAATGTCTTTTTATGGTGTTTCAGAGGAAGGCAAAGGAGAAACTGAATTCCAGAACCCATGTGAATGTGAAGCACTTGTACAATTCCAGACAAATGCTCTTGCAATCCTAGAAGATCTTACTGGTAAAAATATCCTTTTGGTGCCATCTTCACAAAGCAAGTTATATAGCAGGTTGAATTCAGCAGAGATGTTGCTATAACTCCTGTTTCAAGAGGACTCGGAACTTGTGTTTTGTGAATCCCATCCCTTAGTTTGTTGAAATGCATATTCTTGCAAAGGACATTTGGCACTCTAATGACAAATTAGGGTGAAAGGGCTCAAGATTGCACCCTGAGACAGCTGTCAAGCTTACTTTGTGTGAGTTACTTCCAAATAAAAAATCGCCTAGCAGGATTTGAGGAGGTTTTGTTGTTGTTCAGTCGCACAGTCGATTCCGACGCTTTGCGACCCCATGGACCACTGTCCGCCAGGCACTTCTGTCCTCCACTATCTTCCTCAACCAGTTGCAGAAATTCTGGCTGGCTCCACCCATACAATTTTTGAAATAAAGGAGTCCTAATTTGGGTGCAATGAAGGGGTTTCTCCCTGGCCATGCCCACCATACCATGCCCACAGAGTAGGTAGTAAAATTGTTTTGAATCTCACCACTGTTCAAATCGTACAGCCAGCATGGCTCGTTGTCAGTTTGGCTGAAGGATACTGGGATTTAAAGGGCAGAAAAGTAACTCTTTGAAACTTAGGAGAGGAAAGAACCAGAAATAACTTATGGCTAAAGAGAATTACCTGTATAGATGACCATGCAGAGAATTTCCCCTCATTTTAATACTGCTAAGCTACAACAGAGGTAGAACTAAGTACTAAAAAGGAGATTTACTATAGTCATTTTTCTTGTAGGGCACATCAAAATAACAAAACTCAGGGCCAGCTCAGCCTTGAGAGCCATTGTTTCAAATAACTGATGGTGAGTAGTGTGAAAAGTACACCAGCAGCTCTAGCCCTGTTGGAGGACTGAGCTACCTATTCCAGGCAATCTGTATTAGTTTCTCTGAGATGTGAAAGGAGAAGGGTTGTTTCATCTCCAGTGCTGGTTGGATTCTGTATTTGAAATATCTGTATGCTCAGGAAGCACCAATCTTGCTCCCAAAGTCAGGCAGTGATTTTTTTTTACCAGATCTGACAAAACAGTAACAAAACAAAACAAAAAACCCATCAGGATCTTAATTTTACTGATACAGAAGATCTGCTCTCTTCTTCAAGAGTCCCCTATAGCCAAGGCATAATTAGCTGCTGAAAAACAATGGACAGTTGAAGGGCTTGTTCAATTCAAAGCAGAATAACAGTTGGTTTCCAAAAGGCCATCATATTTTTCCAACTCAGAACAGAGCTGTGCCATGTTGGCTACTCCTGCACAGAAATAAGCTCAGAAGCAGTAGTCTAAGTGGGCCAGCAGGAGAAATAGCCATAGTCCAGTTGGTGCCTAGGCTAGCTTGATAACATCAGACGAATAGGCCATAATGTTATTCTGAGGGTTGGTGGCGGTGGCATTGAATTGCCTTCTGGGCTTAATCAGAAAACGCACTACATGAAAAAGTCCAGTCTTGCCAGAGGATGGACAGTTCTGGCTGGTCTAAGGATGATTTTTTTTTTTAGTTCTAGATCCTTTCACACAAACTGAAAATGCAAAAAAGTTTTTTAAAAGTGGCTAGAAATCCACTTTCAATTTTGATGATAAACTGATACTTGAAGGTCCTGTGGAGTATTTTAAAGTGGAATTTCTGCTCTTGGGGTTTTCTTAGAACTGCAGTCTGTAGTATTTTTGCCAGAAGAAGCTGGGGTCCTAGAAAAGTCCTAGAGTCCAGGTGTGAGTTTAGGTTATATCCATTTTTATACCCCCCCCTTCCATGAATAGGCCAAACATGAAATTGCCAAATGAAGGCACTATTTGGTGAGTTCATTCTGCAGTTCCTTTTGCCCGACTTAGTGTGAGAAAGATTAGCTGGCAACACAAGGTTACCATTACCAGGGTACACCTGATTGTGGTTCAAAAATAAAACAATCTTCTAGGAGGCTCCTTCTGTGTACCCTAATAAGAAGGTTCTCTTTCCCTTCAGGATTAAGTTATTGTGTGCTTAATTTCATACTTTGATTTCCTTAACATAACCACTTGCTCAGATGACTGCCAGACTTGATCAGCTGGAAAACAGGATTGCCAACAAAAAGTGATCACCACAAACCGACACTCTACATCTGGGGCACCCCTAGACCTGTTGTAAATTGTTATCTGTTCTTATATGACAGGATTGTGAGGTGAAATGAAATTGGTCCCCTCTTCCCTCTGTGTGTGTGTGTGTGTGTGTGTGTGTGTGTGTGTGTGTGTGTGTGTGTGTGTGTGTGTGTGTGTGTGTGTGTTTTAAATTAAAATAGCCCTTCAGTTGGAGTATAAGATTTTTGTTTCCTGAGATGGATGGTTGGGCTGAACTGTGACCAAAAGTGGCTTGCCCCGCCTGGTGGGCACTTTGGAGAATGACAACGTGCAAGGAGATGCATTATCTTCAAAGAGTTACTGGGATTAGTTAGCATTCACGGATTATTTCTGCATGCCTTCAGGCAAAGTCCAGAGCCTCAGGTGGTAGTAAACTCCCTTCTTTGGTAAATTGTATTTTTATACCTAGCTATGGGAAGAGGAGGCAGTGTTGGCTTCTAATATTTTTAAACAGAAGATGGTGTTGCTTTCTTCTTTATGACGCTTCTCTGAGCAGGAGCACCTGAGCTTCCTAGTCAGAAGCATTCTGCTATGGTTGCTCACAAATACAACCTTTTAGAAAAGAAATTATAATTTTACAAACAAATCACTGGGAAAGGTTTTTCTAAAAATTAACCTGGGACATTTGTGACTGGAATACTTTTTTAGAGCCTAAACCTGCTTTGACAACATTGGTGAAAAACTCATCATTCACTCTTCCCCTTAAAAGAAAAAACACCTGAACAGTGCATTAAAAGTTTTATACATGTGTATGTATATATATATTTTTTACAAAAAGGAATGGGATAGTTGTACTTTTAAACAAACATTTTTATTATATGTAAATTTTTATCCTGACTAATAAACTTGCTGAAGATTTCCTACCTGCTTATGTTGTCTTTCTACTAGAAATCTTGGAAAAGAACATCGCAGTTGGCACTTGTTAGACTTAAAATCTAATGTCCTGTCATCCAGCTGTAGCATAGATTTGTTAGGACCAGCTCAGAAATGTGTGTTGTCTACATCTGCTAAAAGTCAGTGCCACTACACCGCACAACACAGATACGGTAGTAATGTTGGAGAAGCTAGTCCTGCCATTTGGCAAAGTGAGACAGCTGCCTCACGTTGCATATCCTAAGCTTGTTGGACAGGGAGATATAATGGAATGTCAGCAGAACACAGTGGTGGGCAGCAACAAGTTCACACACACCTCGAGCGGGGGTGGGTGGGTTGTAAGCAAAATTGGGGGCCCTCCGAGCAGGGGGGTGGCAAATTTGGGTGGCCACACCCATCTCACTGACCTGCCCCACCCACTTCCCTGCCCCACCCCATCCACCTCCCTGCCTCTCCCTGCCCACCTCCTCCTCTAAGCCCGGGCAGCCTTGCGCAGTGGAGTCAATTGATATTCAAATTTGACATCAAGTTTTGTCCCTGCAAGTGGTTCAAGGTTTCCCTTGCTCAACAGCCAGTCATATCCAACTCTAGCTCATCTCCATTTACAGCCAAAAACCCAGTGCTGCCTGTGTTAGCAGATGTATACATGGCCATATGGCAGGCATGACTAGATTGCCCATGATGTAGGCTCCACCCATGACGTAGGCTCCACCCACAATGTAGGCTCTGCCCATGATGTAGGCTCCATCTATGACACAGGCTCCGCCCATGATGTGGTAGCAATTTTTTTTGCTGCCCACCACTGGGAGAACAGCACTGCACATAAGAAACAGCCTGGCTTGCATTCCTTTAGCTGTCTTCACATTCAGTCGATGACACAGTTCCTGCTCCAATGTTGAAGCATAGTAGTTCAGTAGATTGCTTTGGGAGCACCATCTTTCATCAAGGACAAGCAAATTTCTTGAGGCAACACCTGCCTTGAAAATGGCAACACTGTTAGGGTGTGTGGCTCTTCCACTCTGAAAAGACACCCCAATGTCAAGAAGATTTACGAGGCTTAATCTGCAGACAGTGCCGAATGAGGCATTTTTCAAATACAGTTGTACCTTGTTTAAAGGGCATAATGTGTTCCACAGGATTGCTGTTTAAGCGAGTTTGCTCTTTAAGTAAAACACCATTGTAAGTGACCAATTGTGACTTCTGGGGGGGGGATTGCAAACCCCAATTTAGTTGCTAAGCGAGTTTTTGGTTGATTTTAGTTGTGAAGTGAGGCGACCATTCAGAGAAAATTCTGCTTTTTAAGTGAGTTAGTCTCTAAGTGAGGTGCTCTTTATGCGAGGTTTTACTGTACAAGTAATACCTCGGATAACGATTACCTCAGATAACACTAAAATCGGATAATGTCGGGGAATTTGAGGCAAACATCTGCATCGCACAATGTAAAGATAATGTTGTGCGATGCAATTGTTCGCCTCAAATTCCCCGACATTGATCTCTGCCACAAAGTCTGCAGGGCTAGAGCCCAGCCGTGTGGACTTTGGGGCAGAGATCTACCGAAGCTTAGACCTGCTGGTTTGGTTGGGGGGAGATCAGGCACACCTGTCCCCCCCCCGCCAAACTAGCGCTATGGGGTCTCGGCTTTGGGATCGGGTTGGCTGGGGGGTGGAAGGCACCTCCAGCCACCTGGATCCCAAAACAGCTGGGCTGCCTGCTTTGAAATGGGGTGGCTGGGGGTGGAAGGCACCTCCAGCCACCCGGATCCCAAAGCAGGCAGCCCAGCCTTCCACCCCCAGCCACCCAGATCCTGGATGGGCTGCTTGCTTTAGGATCTGGGTGGCTGGAGGTGCCTTCCACATCCACCCACCCCAATCCCAAAGTAGAGAGCCCGGCTAAGCTTTTTTTAAAAACGTGCAATCAATGCAACGCACAACATTAAAAACCGGATAACGTTATGAATTGTGGAACCAAGTCATAATGTTATCCAAGGTACAGTACTAGTGTATTAGTAATCACTAAAAGTAGTGGGAAATGACCAAAAAGACAGGACATTGCAGACAGTATGGGGAAGGATTTCCTGAGTGTGCCAGATTATTTATAAATTTTAAAGGGTGCATGTATGTTTCATTTGTCTGGGATGTAATGTCTTTCTTGTCCTTCAGTCTGAAACCCTGTATTCATTGGACTTAACATACTGAATAAAGTGTGGTTTGCTTTCAATGTAATAGGAACAATGTTAAATTGTATCGGCAGGTTATACAAATCAGCATCCAAATAGTTGCACAGGGGATGTTGTTATCTTACCAGAAAGGAACACACACAGTTCAGTCCTAAGAGTTCTATCGAAGAACTATCTATAATTTACACAAAATTGCATCATCCTGAATTCAGTGGGATGTGCTCCCAAGAAAATGCAAACCATTGTTCCTTCATTCATGTCATAAAAGCAGAAATTCACATGAGAAAAATAGCCTTTAAAATGTACATAAAGGCACAGTTTGTAGTTGTAAGCATGCATACTTTCTCCTGCTTCCTTAGCACAGAGAGCAATGAGAGGCCAGCTTCATACATTTTCCCTGAAATTTACTCTCTTGGGGAATTAGAAGAAGTAAACGCTTTTCTCTGCCCCACCCCTTATTCCTGTGCACTGAGGAACTGGACAATTGAAGTGCTTGACTATGCTGATGAATGAGAGCTTGTGAAAGGAGGCAAGCACCCTGCAAAGAAAATCTGAGGCATAGACACCAAGAATTATCCTTGTTTTTACAGGTGAAAAAAATGAATGGGGCATTAAATATCAACAACTTCCCAATGGGATGGATGACATTTGTTAATGATCCCACACACATTGCCTCAGCCCCACTCCAGGGAAGAAATCTAGTGAATCCAAGCTGTATAGATAGTTGATTGTTGGTAGCTCTGAATCAAGTACCGGTACTTCATATAGTACCCAAAATGGAAAGAAATTACATTTTGAACTAACCCGAGAATAAAAACAAAAAACAAAACCTAAAGCAGTTTGTATGAATAAACACAAGTGGAAATTTGCTTGTTTTACAACAATCTGTTCTTGGTTGCTTGCTGAACCTACATTTAATGCTTCTAGACAGAGCTATAGACATTTTAAAGAGGAATATTGTGTAATGCTGGAAGAGAAAGGTGAGTATATGAACTGCCACTGAAGTAGAACTGTTTGCATGCAAAAGCATAGGAGCTGAAACAAAAAAATAAGGTGAAAAAATCTTCTGAGGATATGCAAAGTGCCTGCTTCTTTCTTTTGAGTGACCACACATCCCCTCCACAGATCTGATTATTTTGCTCTAGAGAATGTCAGATCTAATATGTCTGATTTGCCATCTATGCCCATTTTCTAAGTCTTGCATGGGTCTTCCAGTTTCTGCAGCTTGTAGTATTTTTAAAAATCTATGTTTAAAAGTGTGCATTCCTTTCTGTATACTATTTATCTATCTGGATATGGAGCCAAAGCAGTAGTGGGATGTCAAAAATTTTACTACCCACCGTGACGTCATCACAGTGTGGTCGGAGCCAACGTCATGTTGTTGTGGGCGGGGCCAAATAAAAAATAAAAATAATAAAATAAAAATAAGCACGCACACACACACCCCTCAAGCCACCCATCCACTCACCCACAACACAGACCCATAAATAAATTAAATAAATAAATAATAGTAATACATTAAAATACACCCACCCACCCAAACACAAATCAACCAGAGCTTTTAAACCAGAGCTTAAAGCTTATTCTGGCTAATCTTTCTCACACTAGGTCAGATGGAAGGAACTACAGAATGAACTCACCACAAGATGGCTTCATTTTGACACTTTTCAACTTTTCAACAGTTAAAGAAGTTAAGTACTAAGTCTTTGCCTAACCAGTTCTCTAGGATAATATGCCTTAATGTAAATGTAAAACAGCTGTACCTCCTTAAGGGTTTTCCAATTGGAACAGCAATTGGAACAGCACAAGTGTAGTTTATTGATGAAGTAAATCCAAGACTTTGTTTAAAAACCCCAAGCCAGGCCACCAGGTCTTTTTAGGAACTGTGGTAGTACGTCAATATAGGTAAAGGTATTAAATACACATTAAAATACACACAGACGCACCTCATCCACTTACCCTGGGGAGCAGGCTATAGGGAGCTTCAGGCTAGCAGCTTCTTTTCCTCCTCCCTGCTTGGGAGGACAGCAAGGAGGCCTTGCATATGCACCAAGCACTGTAGGCATACATGCACGCCAAGTGCTTGGCACACATGCGTAGTGGGGGAACCAATGAAAAGGTAAGCCCTGAAGCTGCTTCCCCTCAAAAGCTGCTACAGGTTCTCTGGGACGCTGGGAAAAGTTACTACCAAACTGGCGAACTGGTACGAACCTGTTACATCCCATCACTGCTTCTGAGTGAAGAGCCAACCCGTGTAGCCATGGACAGGCTCCACGATCCCAAAGTATCATCTGAAGAAAGGAATAATAAGCCTCTTTTATGTATTCTCTTCTTAGTAAACCTTGTAAAGGGTCGCCACAAGTCAGAATTGATGACATTCAATTGATGACATGCAATTGTTATTATTATCCACTTAGTACACAAATATCCTTTATATATGCATATTTTGATCATTGAAATCTTCAGGAGTGACAATGTCTGTCCTGCGTCTTATTGCAAAAGTGGGAAACCCCAGCCCTCCAGATGTTTTTGGAAATCAAATCCATTGATTACTATTAACTGAATTCTGTTTATGGCTGTTTGGCAATTGCAGAACAAAACAAACAAAATTTGCCATATAGAGGATGACATGGACTTTTGCTTGTTAGTAAAAAATATGTATTAAGAGTACAGTGGTACCTCACTTAAAGAGCATAATGTGTTCCATGGAATTGCTCTTTAAGTGAGTTTGCTCTTTGAGTGAATCACCATTGTAAGTGACCAATTGTGACTTCTGGTGTGGGGGGATTTGCAAACCCCGATTTAGTTGTTAAACGAGTTTTTGGTTGGTTTTAGTTGTTAAGCGAGGAGACCATTTAGAGACAATTCTGCTCTTTAAGTGAGTTAGTCTCTAAGCGATGTGCTCTTAATGCTAGGTTTTACTGTATTAAGAATTGAAATATAGGTCACCTCCCCACCATATCCATAGGTTCAATCACCAGAGTTTGAATCTGTGAGACTACAAATATTCAATAACATTCCTTGAAATACTGTACACAAATTATTATTTCTGGGGCCCATTCCTAGAGTTGGCCGCTAGAGGCCACTGCCTACAATATAATGTTTAGAAAGAACTGATTGTGTTTGCTAGTGTGACCATTTTCTTAGCAACTGGTAAAACGATGGTCACATTTGCATACACACACCATTTCTATCATTGTAGTCATTGGCTGCAACTTGTACTGTATCAGAGAATGCATTTTTTTCTGAAGCAGGAAAAATGTCACTGACATGAATTTGTTTAAGGTGGATCCCAGTTTGCCATGAAGTGACCCACACACTATGATCTTGGAGCCATCTCCTGTGGCATATATTGAATGTGACATGGATGTTTTAACATTGGGACTGCAATGGACTGCCGCAGCCTTGAGGATATGGACAAGATGCACGTTCACAGCCAGTCCAGCTGACATAGCCTCTTCCACCTCCATGACCATTGGGAATCAGAGTTCCTCCTCTGTTCATTTTGCCGTTGGGCCCAATATGATGGTTTCCAGTGGCATTTCCTCCACTGAGGGGACCATCACCCCACTTAAGGGAGCTCATCCGCCCATAGCCATTGACTATTTTTATTATGATTTATATGACTGAGGTATATTATTATTATTATTATTATTATTATTATTATTATTATTATTATTATTATTATTATTATTATTATTATTATTATTATTATTATTATTATTATTATTATTATTATTATTATTATTATTATATGCCGCCCTACTCGGTGAAAACCGACTCAGAGCGGCTCACAAAATACAATCGAATACAATGTAACAATTCAATAGAACAATACAATGTCACAATATAATGAAATATCATACATCAATAATTCAAACAATAGAATATCATAAAATACAGTACAGTAAGATAAAACCCCAATATACGTCATAAAGTTACAAAAATATTACAAAAACCATAGAAACATACAGTATGTATTTAAACATGGGGGTAACTGTTTTCCATGGTTTCAGGTACCCACAGAAGGTCTTGGAACATATCCCCGAAGGATGAGGGGGAGAGGAGGTTGACCTGTGTAAATGTAATAAGAAATATTGGCCTCCAGCATTTCCCACTTGTTTTCTAAAAGTAAAAGCAATTGTTTCCTCATTGTTTCCAATCTTAATGCATTTTTGGTCAGGCTCATCATGGCCTATTTCCTATATTAAATGAGCACCTACCAGTTTTCATTTCGCGAAGCTGATTTGTCTTCTACATTCACAGATGGCATACAACTCTAATTAGACTGTTGCTCATGCAAGTTCTTTGAAGGAAGAGGGGGTGTGTGGAAGCCCAGATACCAACACCCTTACACTTGCAATGCAGCATGTGTACTCTGTGAAGATAATGCAAAATCACTGTTTGAAATACAGTAGAACCCTGCATAATGAAAAAACTCCATTCCACTGAACTCTTCATTATGTGGTTTTTCATTTTGCGAAGCAAATGGGCGATACCCCGCATAATGAAAAAAAGGTTTTTATACGGGGTTCCATTAAGTGATGTATACCTCATTTAATGAAAACCCCATATAACAATAATAATAATAAAATAATCATCATCATGCGGGTATTGCGCAGAGTGCATGAACACTTCATTGTATGAATTTTTCATTATAGCGTTCATTATATGGAGTTCCACTGTACAGTAAAAACCCAGTTTACAAATGCCTTGGTTAAAGTTTGCCGCGGTTTACAATGGCAAAGCCTATGGCAATTCCATCCTGGTTTACAAATTTTTAATGTATTTTTTGTTTTGTTTACAATGATCAATTCAGGACCTTTTTTAAATTTTTCAGTGCATCCCTATGGATGCTTCAGTTTACAATTTTTTTGGTTTACAACGAAGGCTGTTGGAATGGACCTCGATCATAAACCGTGGTTTTACTGAATCTTAAAGTGGCAATGCAGATGGTATTGGTATGAGCAAGATAAGTTTAATCTGCCCATGAAGTCCTACTAGGTAACTGTTTATACATATGAGCCTGTTCAGTTTTTTAATATTCATACTTGCTTCTTCAGGGCACCAACCTATCACTTTCAGGTCATTTTCATAGGCATAAAAGAGAGATGGTTGCATTGGGAGGGTCCAAGGTACAGAGGTGGAAACCATATTTAGAGCAGCCGCAGATGGTCATCTTCCAAGCTGGTTGTTTCAGGGTGTGACTAGGGAGAGGAAAGAGAGAAATATAAATTAATCTGCCATGAGGATGCACTCAGGAAGTTAGCTTTGCCTGGGCTAATTTGCTTTAGCCAAATATACAGGAGCATTTGTTGAGGCAATAGAGCCTGAATTGTGTAGGTTTTCAGAAAGCAGTGCTGTGCCAATAATCTTATGCCTCACTCCCCCCTGTAGTTGTTTTGTTCTTTTTATACAGGAAACATGACAACAACTTAACAATCTTCCATCATTGGCAAGAATATAGGATGTTCAGCTTCTTTGACAAGGCCGTCCCAGCCCTGGAACCATTCCCAGGGCTGAGTGAGTTTTCACATGTTAGAAGCATCTGCAATTAGGGTGTGGCTATCAAGTGTCCTTTGAAGTAAGGATGTTTGGAAGCATTATAGGTGTCATCACCTTCAGGTTCTATTATTTGTTCCTTTGTCCTTTCCTGAAACAATAACACATGCAATCAACAAGGACAGTAGAGTGCAATCATCTGAAGTGTCAGAAGACAGCAATAAAGTTGGTATTATTTGTGAGAAAGATATAAAAAGGTATAATTGTAACCCTACCCACATATCTATTTAAATGTAAGTCTCTGACTATTCTGAAAGCTCATACCTGATTCTTGAGAGCACCATGAAAATGTTACCTGCTTTTCTCTTTTTGGGGCTATTCATCCTTTGGACAGAATTATCCTCCACAAGTTCTTTCTGGATTCCATTAGGTAAGATATGGAAGGTTTGAAAAGAATTCCAGCATACTGATCAGGAAATGTCACTTTATGCTGATAAAAATTTTGGATTGGAGAAGAGGTGATGTTCATTGAAACCAGATAGCTGTGGAGGCAAATTGAAGCCTCCAGGTTCCATATATGCGTGGTAATCTTACAGTCTCTCTTTTCTCTCCACAAAAGCCTGGCTTGGACTACTACAGAATTGTAAAATGCATGTAAGTCTATACATAGGTAAAGGTAAAGGTCACCCTTGCTCAAAAGCCAATCATATCCGACTCTAGAGTTAGGTGCTCATCTCTGTTTACAGCCAGCATTGTCTGTGTTTGCAGACATTTCCATGAACAACTTTTTGCTTTTCAATTTATAGGTTGCCAGGAGAGTCTATACATAACTATTGATAAATTCTGTTTCTCCTTCTATTTTAGCATTATCTAGGATTTGCCTGGAAAATCCATTTCGGTGCTCCATGCCAGGAATTATTTTTCATTGCAGGAGTGACTATGATTGCCCACGGAACCTAAGGTGCTGTAATTTCCGATGTGGCAGGGTCTGCAGAATCCCACCACCGGCTCCAGGTAATCATTATGTCTGATGAAGTCCATTCTTCAATTTCTCTCTTTGTAATTATTTAAACAAATTCATGGTGCAGGGGGTACTATGGGAGATGATGGTTCTTTCAGCACCAGTTGGTCCAAAAATTTTCAACATCTTAATTTCTGGAGCAGCATATAAACTCCATCCCTTAAAAAGTGATTACTGGAGGCATCATATATGATCAGTTAAGAAAATCTATACAGTCTTGTTTTCTAGCATTCAGGAGGAAAGGATATGCTCATATTTCCCTTATTAGCAGTAAATATAAATAAGGATTATTACCATGGGCACCCTGAGATTGTAGGATGAACTCATAGAAACACAGGAAAGTGCATTATACTATGCCAGATCCTTAAGTTCAGGTAGCCCTGTCTTATCAACTTTGACTGACAGTAGCTCACCAGGTTTTGAGCAGAATTCTTTCTTAGCCTTACTTAGAGATCTTTGCAATCTCCCAGTACAAGTACCATCCACATCTGGGCTTGCTTAGCTTCTGGTCTGACAAGATAAATGTTGGGATGGTATGGAGTCATAGCGTATTGAGTAAATGCATCAGTTTACCACCTTTTAGAGGAGCACTTGATCTTTATGAAAAAGCATTCAAGGCAGTATTGCAGTCACATTTATTCTGTATTTCAGATGATACATAGCATGATTAAATACATGAAGAATAACATTTTCATTGTGTTATGCTGTGATGTTGTGCTTGATCCACAGTGACCTTGTGAATCAATTATCAAAATACTGTAATGTCCTTTCATTTAAAAAAACCCTGCTCAGATATTTCACACTCAAAAGTGGAATTTTCTTTATTGAGTTGACCTGTTCCAGGTTTCACCTGCTTTTCCTTCTCCTTCTGCCTTCAATTTTTTCCTATCATTGTTGTCTTTTCCAATGAATAAAAATTATTCTATGCTTATGTATTCTATGCTTATGTATTGGTTATCCTAGTTGGAATCCTACTGGCATTTGCTAGGGTATGCATACTACTCTTCAGTTAATTGACAAGGTGTTGGGGTACAATTTTGGTTGTACGGTTGTATGAAAACACCAAGCACCAAGTGAACCCTACTAGGGCCATTGTGTCCCATTATTAAATAAAATAGCCTACATTTTCAGGATCTATCCAATGTCTTGCTTTATATCTTTCGATGCCTATCTTCAGATACATTTAATAGATTGACCCGAATGGACTGTGATACAGATACTGACATGGATAAGGAAATGCTGAAAGGGAAAGCTCAAGGTGATAAAGGGAAAGTTAAGGAATCGATGGGTCAAGATATTCAAGGGGGAACAATTGAGGCCTTAATAAAAATAGAGCAAAGAATGGATAGGATGGAAAGTTATCTTCATCAAACTGATAAGTTTAGGAAGCAAGATAAAGAGGATTTAATAAAAGGTCAGCAGGAGATGAGAGATCTCATAGCTAATTTTACTATGGCCATTGGGACAAAACTTGAAATGGTAGAAGACAGGATAAAAAAATTGGAGGAAGAATCAATGAAAGCAAGCTCGGTTCAAACAGACCTAAAGGCTATAAGAGAGAAGAATAGAGAAAGGGATGTCAGGATTCAACAACAAGATGACAGATTATATACTTTGGAAAATTCTGTTCGACAGAAAAACATTATTATTAAGGGCTTCCCAGAATCAAAATCAGAACACTTAAGATCGAGAGTATTGAAATGGTTGCAGGAACTAAAATTGGAAAGGATAGTACAAGAAGAGGACATTATGACGGTATTTAGAATAGGAAAAACATTAAAAGGGAGTGCTCCTAGACATATAGTGTTAAAATTCTCGAATCTTGAGGTTAAAATACGGGTCATGGGATACATACGAAGAATGGGTAATGATGCACTAAATTATGAAGGTAATGGACTAGTTGTGTTCCATGATTTACCCCATGAGGAAAGGATGTGGAGAAAAAAATTAAAACCTTTAACTGGTTTTCTGATAAGCAAAGGAGTAAAGTATAATTGGATTCCACCGCAAAAACTTAAGTTTTTTTACTCAGGGAAAATTTCAGTTATTAGTAAACAAATTGATGCATTAGATATCTTGGAATCAAGTGGTTTGATTAAGGAAGGATCAGAGGAATGGAACAAGCTAAAAGAAGAATTGATAGGTTCAGGGGGACAAAGCCCTAAGTAATAATTAAGGACATTAAGAAGTATTTAGTTCCTGCTCCATTTTAGTCTCTATTTTATGCTCGCTCACTGCAAACAAGGTTTAAAGCGTTTGTTAAAATAATAGCGCCGACCTCACTAGCGTCCCAACTTTCTCATTCTCTTTATACCAATTTGGTATAGAGGGAAAGCCGTCATTGTGAAGTCCAAACCCCCCATACTCCATATAGGAGGTAACCTTCAAAGAAGTATAGAAGGTAGGGGGATATAAGTTTGAAATTTGTTGCCACTGTTGTGTTAGTTGTTTTGCTGTTATTGGTTTTGTCGTAATTAAGAATTGGTGCTGAAGCTTTTAGGTAACCCTCTGGGTGAGGAAAAGATTTGGTTGGAGGCGGTTAAGAGCACCTATCATAATTTGGTTCAAAATGTCAAAAAGAATAAAAATTGTAACCTGGAATGTGAAGGGTACTTCTTCCCAGATCAAGAGAAAGCGCATAGAACATAGTCTTAAGAAACAGAACGCAGACATCATCTTTCTTCAGGAAACGCACCAGAAAACTGAGCACAACAATAATTTATTTTTAAAAGATATAGATATATATGAGAAAGCTTTTGGCACCTCCAAATCAAGGGGGGTGGCGATCCTTATATCAAAAAAGGCTGGTTTCTCAATAGATAAAAGTGTAAAAGATGAACAAGGCAGATATTTAATTTTAAAAGGGAAACTGGGGGAAGAAGAATGTACACTTGTGAACATGTATGCACCTAATTCAGCTCAAGAAGTGTTTTTGGAAAAAATGAAAAATATAATACAAAATGTGTCTAGCAAGAATGTGATAATAGCTGGAGATATGAATCTTATAAGAGCAGACATTGACACCTCCAATATAACAAGAAGAGGTAGAGAACAGAAGAAATCGGCCCTAGATCAATGGTTGGTGACTTTAGGTATGAATGATTCATGGAGAACATTAAAAGGTAGTGAACAATTATACACCTTTTATTCACAATCACATAAATCCTATTCAAGGCTAGATTATATATTTGTGTCTAATAGCTTAGTAAATTGTTTAGAAGATGCATCCAGTGGAATTTTTAAGGTTTCTGATCACTCGATGTTCATAGTAGAAATGAAGTTTAAATTAGACCATAAACAACAAAGGGTCTGGAGGTTTGATGAGAGATTAATCAAGAATGAAAAGATAAAAGAAAGGTTGAGGAAAAAATGGATAGAAAACTGGGACATCAATGATACAGGCGAGGTTAGCTTCCATATTTTATGGGATGCTATGAAGGCAACTTTTAGAGGGGACTGCATCAAGGAATTAATAACAGAAAATAGAAACATGAGAAAGAATCAAGAGGATTTAGAGAATAAGATAAAACAATTGGAAGGTGAACACGCGAGGACGTTGAGAAATGATTTATACCAAAAATTACAGATTTTGAGGAAGGAATTATTAGGGCAGGAGATGGAAAAGGTCAGAAAAGATTTAATATATTTGGGAAGAGATAACTTTGAGTTCAATAATAAAAACACTAAGAGATTAGCTAAAGCAGCTAGAGAGAAGAAAACTAAAAGAGAAATAAAGGTTTTAGTGGACAAAGGAGGGAAAAGATGCAATAAAATGGAGGAAAAACTAAAGATAGTGGAGGACTTCTATAAGGATTTGTATAGCTGCAAACAAGTTGATTCAACAAAGCTAAAGGATTACTTGACTAGGCATTTAAAAATGAAAATAAAAGAAACACATAAAAATTTAATGGAAGAAAAGATTGAAGAAGCAGAGATAGAGGCGGTTATTATGAAATTGAAATTGGGAAAAACACCAGGTGAGGATGGTTTCACAAATGAGTTTTACAGAGGATTTAAGGATCTGATTATCCCAAAATTAAAAAGATTATATAATTATATTTTAGAGGGTGGTGAAATTCCAGATTCCTGGACTCATTCAATTATTGTGTTACTATTAAAACCCAACAAAAATGAAGAGAAGATGGAGTCATACAGACCAATTGCCCTTTTAAATCAGGAAGCCAAGATTTTTTCCTCCATTTTGGTGAACAGAATGAATAAATTTATACATTACTACCTGCATCAAGATCAAGCAGGATTTGTGAAGGGCAGACATATGGAAACATTAATTACTAGAGTATTGAATATTCTAAATTCAATCAAACAAAAGAAAGAAAAAACATGTTTTTTGTCTTTGGATATCTACAAAGCTTTTGACTCCATCCAGTGGCAAACAATCAAAGAAATAATAAAAATCATGGGATTTGGAGGAAAATTTATACACACTATTAATCAACTTTATAATCGGGCTCAAACAAGGATAAAAATAAATCAAAATTTTACAGAAAATGTTGAGATTCAAGCAGGCACTAGACAGGGATGCCCACTGTCCCCTGCCTTGTTCATTTTTGCTATGGAAGCTCTAGCGAATGCAATTAGAAATGATGATAGGATTAAAGGGGTAGATAACAAGAAGATAAATATGTATGCTGACGATACCCTTCTGGTACTAAAAGATCCTAGAAATGCTATAGGTTTGGTTAAAGAGCATTTAAATAGCTTTGAAAAGATTTCAGGTCTAAAAATTAATTGGGAGAAAACAGAAATAATAGCATGCAACCACAGCAAAAGGGAAAAGGAAGAAATAAAGAAAATATATAATCTACAAATTAAGGATAGACTAAAATATTTAGGGATCTACATAGTGGATGATTTTAAACAAATTAAAAAAATAAATTTTGAAAAACTTAAGAATGAGGTTAAATTAATCATAACAAAGCTGAGGAAATTAAACCTATCATGGTTTGGAAGGGTAAACATCAGCAAAATGAAAATTGTACCAAAAATAATTTTTTTATTGGGGAACCTCCCAATTAAGATAAATGAAAAAGAGCTGAAGGAATGGCAAAAAATAATAGACAGGTTTTGTAATGAAGAAAAAAAACCCAGGATAGCGAAATCATTATGGTATCAACATCAGAAAGACGGTGGATTGGGTATCCCAAATATAACTAATTATTATAAGGCCTTTCAATTGAAACGTATAGCAAATTTGTTAACACAGGATTTTGTAAAGACAGTAGAAAGAGACAGGTTAGAATACAATAGATATAAAGGAAGCCTGTTTCTAACAAATCAAGAGAAAAAAGTCAAGATCAATAGTAAAACTTTAAAAGATTTATATTTATTCTGGAAAGGAATGAAAAAAACTATGTCACCAGGGGATTCTCCAGTATTAGAACTTGTAGATTTACCGGATTTTCCATTAACCTTAAACATTGAAAAGAAAACAAAATTAACTCAGGAGAAGGTATTGCTTTTAAGCCAGTGGATTGCATCCTGCGGGGAACAGCAAAGAAGAAAAATGATATATACCAGTTTAAATCTGAATTGGTTTCAGGAAAAACAGATGGAAGAATGGGATAGGAAACAGAGATTAAAAAATTACATAGGGAGAGAAATAACTCCTTTTGAGGAGATTATACACAAACTAAAGAAGGGGTTAACCCCGGAAAAAGGATTAGTTGGCAAAATGTATAGGTTAATTAATAAAAACGAACGACCGCAAAAAATACTAAAAGAATCATGGGAAAAGGACTTAGGTATTGTAATATGTGATAAAGAATGGAAACGGAAATGGAACCAAAGACTAATGAAAGTACTTTCTATAAAAGAGAAAGAACACAACTGTAAAATATTATGGAAATGGTACACCACCCCTATACGCTTATGGCAAATGGGAAAGGCTGAAACAAACCTATGTTGGAGGTGTGGTAAAGAACCTGGAACGTATACTCATATGTGGTGGTCGTGCGAATTCGCAAACAAATTTTGGAAAATGATAGAAAAAGAGCTAGGAAAGATTATGTCTTCTGAGATTAGGTTATCTGCTAAAGCTGTGTTACTGGGGGAAACAGATGAAGTGAAGATAAGTGAGAATAAGAAAGAGTTAATGATCACCTTACTATCTGTGGCGAGACAATTAATTGCTGCTGAATGGAAAAATAAGTTTATAATTGAAAAAGGGAAATGGTATAATATGGCATGGCGCTTAGCTCTCAATGACAAATTAACAAATGAAATAAAGATTAGAAGAGGTTTAAACATTAAGAATGTATTTTGGGAAATTTGGGAACCATTTGTTATATTTGGTATGACTAGTAATGAAGGCTTTAAACCAAGCCAAGAAATGTTGAAGTTTTGGCAGAATTGAGATTTCAATATATACAAGATACTCAATTTATCTGGGATTATATGTACAATATGAGCTGGCATGATTTATGTGCTTTGTTTACAAGTTAGTATGGGAATGGGTGGGTGTATTCGCAGTTGTTATTAGATGTATAATTTTGGTTTTTGTTTATTGTTTATTCATTTATTTTATGTTATAATATTGTCCTATATGTTTGTCACAATATACATGTGTTAATAAAAAATATATATTAAAAAAAAAAAAAGATACATTTTACCACCCTAAGGATGTCATAAGACTCTTCATCTTTTATGAGCTTGGTTGATTTCTGTGGTAGTCACAAGTAGTTTCCTTACATGCCAAATGAATAATAGAGGGCTTGGCTCCTCCTCTCCATTTCACCAGCATCTATGCTGGATATAAACTTGGACCTAATTTCCAGTGAGCATAAAAGGAAGGGAAATGTTGGCTATTATTAAATGTTCTCACAGAAGGAGGCATCAGAATAAGGCAGAATTAGCATATTTGAGGTTGGCATCAGACTGATGTTATACGAATCTTTTAGATCTTCTTTACTTCTTTTACCCCTTCAGATGGTGAGAAAGATTCAAGGTTCTTGCTCTGACTCTTCTGGTAGCCTCCACCAGTGTTGTTTGGTGTTCTTGTTCTAGATCTTTGATGTTATCTCCCCACCTTCCTCTGGGTCTGCCTTGTGGTCTTTGCCCTTCCCCTCTTTTCACATATGCCTTCTATGGTATGGCATTCCAAGATATTCTCTCCAGATGGCCAAACTACTTTGGATCTCTTAAAGTCCAACCCTGCGTCAACGTCGTGAGAGGTGGTAACAGCCCAAAGCAAGGTATTGCTAGGATTGGATGAAGTATGGTGTGGCCATGTGCCGTAGGATGACCACAGAAGCCATGAAGGTCACCCTGGGTCATCTTGAAACAATCTGGCCAAAGGGGCTCTGGTGAAGTTGCAACAGGGCCAGAAAGCTAGCAGTGGACAGTATATTGCTACAGAAATCCAAATGAGATACTAATGGGCTGATCTTTTAGAGGATGGAAGATTTCATTAAAGAGTAGGCAAAGTGCAGCCCATTGGTCACATGCTGTTCCCTGTTTGTGGCTTCTCAAGCCTCTCATCCAGTCACTTCCTGCATCTAAAAACCTCTCCAGAATGGCTGAAAGAGCAAAGTTACACCTTAATTACATTTTAAGGACCTCTGTAGTTTTGATTCCTTAGACCAGGGGTTCTCAGCCTACAGCCCATGGTCCCAAATAATCTGGTCCCTGCCCTCACTCCAGCTGCCACTGCCACCTCAACCACTGCCGGCAGTGGAATCAGCCATGGACTCATTTATGGCCATAGTAAATGCGTTTACAATGGCCATAAATGGGGGGAGGGGATGAACAGTTTGGGCCCCGCAAATGATTGAGTGGGTGTGACCCAACCCTCAACTTGAAAAGGTTGAGAACTCCTACCTTAGATTCTTAGATTCTTGGTGGTAGTGGTGGGGAGTTTGTATTTTGATATACAGTGGTACCTCACTTAAACAGCATAATGTGTTCCACAGGATTGCTCTTTAAGCGAGTTTTCTCTTTAAGTGAAACACAATTGTAAGTGACCAATTGTGACTTCTGGCGGGGGGATTACAAACCCTGATTTAGTTGTTAAGCGTGTTTTTGGTTGGTGCTCTTTATGTGAGGTTTTACTGTATTTTCTCATAAGATCTTTTATTCCTAAGAAAATACACAAAAAATATTAAATGCACCCCAAAATACACCAAAAATATAAAAAAAATCTTATTCATAGTCTGAAAGAGCAACCACAGTAGGATGTACAGATGAATTGTTTTTCTAGCAGCAGCTGGAAACTGTGAATGATCACTTTGTAAAAACAGAAATTGAGCTTTCAGCAATTGTATGAACCAAAAATATTTGCCTTTTTAAAATGTATGCAGGAACTTTAGATAATAGGGAAAATGTGTAAAGAAATGCATCTATTTAATAAAATATATACTTCAGGAAAAGGTGAGCATTAGCACATACAGTACATCCACATTTCTGTGCTGGAAGGAAATAAAACTAATAGAAATTCTCATAATCCAATATGGAACTCAGATGTCATGAAAATGCCAGTGGGATTCATAGAAACATGAAAAATATTAAACAGACAGATTTTTATAACTGTGAGAATGGGAGCCAATCATGTTTCACAGGCCTAACATTTCAACATGACGTTTGGAAAGAGTTAGAATATGATCACACAAAACTACAATAAATACTGCAGTGTATTAATCAATGTCTGATGATTGGTCAACAATGATTGCATTTTTCTTCCATAGTGATACCATGGAGTTGCCCACGAAATCCTATTAAATGCACTGTCCCAGGAATAGATCGCTGTTGTCATGACTCGGACTGCCCAAGAAAACAAAGGTGCTGCTATTACAATTGTGCCAGGATCTGCAGATAAGTTATCACCACCAATGACAAAGTGGGCTCTTTTCATGCCTTTTTACATTGTTAAGATCTGAAAAGCATAATTCAAGTAGGGAAACCTGGGAACCAAAGGAAGATTATTTCTGGGCCAGAAGCCTTTGATGTATTCAAAGATATCATCCTACTGGCTATGTATGGATTACTGAGGCATCATAAACGGCCTAATTTGAATTTTCAAAGCAGTACAGTATTAATAGTACAGTTGTACCTCGCTTAAAGAGCCTAATGTGTTCCACAGGATTGCTCTTTAAGCAGTGGCGTAGCGTGGGGGGGCGGGGGGCGGATGCCCCGGGCAGCGGCTTTCAGGGGGCGGCAAAATGTCCCCACCACTTTGGCCTCCCTCTGCCTGGGGTTAGGAAACAGGACTTCCCAGGCGGAGTGCGGCCCTTTTGCTGGCGAGCGCTGCTCGCCTCCGTCCACCTGGCTGGCCGTCGGGGGCTCTTCGCCGCCTGCCCCTGACTCCGCCTCCGTTGCGAGTTCGATCCTGGCGGGATACCAGATTGCCTAAACCATTCATCCTTCCGAGGCCGGTTAAATGAGTACCCAATGGGACGGAGGCGAGCAACGCTCTCCAGCAAAAGGGCCGCCCTCCGCCTGGGAAGTCCTGCACGCACGCGCGCACGCTGCCCACCTCTGCCCGCCCAGCCATCCACCCAGCTTGCCGTCAGAGGGGGCGCTCGTCGGGGGTGGGTGGCGCCGTGGCGCGGAGCCCCTGGCGGCTGGCTGGGCGGGAGGAGGTGGGCAGCGGGCGCGCGGGCGTGCAGGACTTCCCAGACGGAGGGCGGCCCTTTTGCTGGTGAGCCCTGCTCGCCTCCGTCCCATTGGGTACTCATTTAACCGGCCTCGGAAGGATGAATGGCCCAGTGGTCAGCAAACTTGGCTCTCCAGCTGTTCTTGGACTTCAGTTCCCAGAAGCCTTGATCAGCATGAGTGCTGACTTGGGCTTCTGGGAATTGAAGTCCAAGAAGACCTGGAGAGCCAAGTTTGCAAACCCCTGGCTTAGGCAATCTGGTATCCCGCCAGGATCGAACTCGCAACGTTTTGGCTGCAGTGCAAGAAGGGTTGGTGTGTGTGTGTGTGTGTGTGCGCGCGGGGCGCTCGTCGGGGGGGGTGGCACCCCTGGCGGCTAGCTGGGTGGGCTGGCGGGCGGAGGTGTGCGGCACGCGCGTGCGCCGCTCGTCAGCAGGGGGGCCACCTTCTGCCTGGCAGCGGCGAGCTGGGGGGGAGCGAGTTTGTTCTTCGCCCCCGGCGGCTGAACTCTGCGCGACGCCACTGTCTTTAAGCGAGTTTGTTCTTTAAGCAAAACACCATTGTAAGTGACTGATTGTGACTTCTGGTGGGGTGGGGGGGATTGTGAACCCTGATTTAGTTGTTAAGTGAGTTTTTGGTTGTTTTAGTTGTTAAGTGAGGTGACCGTCCAGAGAAAATTCTGCTCTTTAAGCGAGTTAGTCTCTAAGTGAGGCGCTCTTTATCCGAGGTTTTACTGTACAATGCTACATGATGTGCGTGAGAGAGAAAATGTGTCATTCAAAGTCTTCCCAGGATAAGTGTTGTCTAGGGCAGTATAAATATTATCTAGGCCCTCCCTCTTTTTGCATTTGGTTGCCCATTAAAAAATTATCTTTCCATTGGTTTGTTACCCCAGATCTGAAATTACCCTTTTAATTATTTTTTATATTTTTATTTCTAATAAAAATACTTCTCTATTTTTTATTTGCCATCCACTTTAAAGTTAGGCTTCCATATGCACCAAGCACCACACTAACACACACTCATTCACAACACTTTGCAGGTAAATAACTGCAAATATATATTTTAACCATTTTTTTGAAGAACTGCAATCATTTATTGTAAAATGATTCTAACATGTTCTATTTTGTATTTTAAAGAAGGAAACTTCCACAATATTTTCTTTAAACTTGAACCTGCCTTGGTAAACCCAAGAGGTTTACCAAGTTCCAAAGGAAACATTTAATTAACACCTCGTGCCCAGAGGGCCGCACACTCATCTCTAAACTTCCTAAAAGTCAGCAGCAAGAACTACAGTCTTGATTGCTTTAAGGATTATTCTTTTGCTTGTATCTCTTGCGTCTTTGTTTCTGGGGTCTGTAATTACCATATGTACACAATCCTTGTTAGTTTCTGCCTGGAGTCAGGATGGGATTATTGGGGTGGGAACTGCAAAGAAATGCATCAAGTGAAGACCCAAAGTGAAGTTCCTAAAATGCTGACTAGTCAGTCAAACCTCCTGTTTTGAACATGCAGAGCTTCTGATTGGTTCGTGTCTTCAAGCCAAGTGTGTTCATTGGGGGAACACTCAATAACTTCACTTTGCCATTGGTTACTGTATTGACTTGTCTGCACCTACTCCCCCAACCTCCTGCCTCTCTTCTTTCCTGGAATTTGTAATCTTTTTTTCTAATATGCAAATACTGTACAGTACTTACTATTGTACCTAGAAATTGACTTAGTGATCTATGAAATAACAGCCTGCTGCTAGGTTATTGTTTTTTTTTTTTTGTAAAAACTTTATTGTAACAATAGATGATAGGATTAGTCTGTATTTGTAGAAACTGTATAAAAGGACTTCGTGATGTCAGGTCTTCAGCTCTCTCTGAACAAAATTACTTAGAGAAGCTCACGTTTAGATTTTTGTAGCGGGCAAAAGTTGAAAACTGTCTTTGACCAGCACCAGGCCACTGTTGATTAAATGCATATTCAATAAACCATTTCATATTTGCCTGAAATTCAAGTGTCTGTGGTTCTTGGGAGGCTCTACCAGTAGACAAACTTTATAATTTCAAAACGCATCTCGGGTGCTTGCAGGCTGTCCTGTGACAGTGAAAAAGGGGATAGTGATTTTCAGGTAACAGGTTTATGGGAAGAGGGGGGCTACATCGCTTCCAGAGCTAACATAGCTTTTTTAACTTATGGAAAATATGCTGGTGTGTGTGTGTGTGTGTCAAAAGCAGATTTTTATTGGTACAAAGGTGAAGCCCCTAGAGATAAAATTGCATTCATGGATTTGTTTCTCCACTGGTTAAGAATTACATCTGCAGTGACCCCTCAGTAATTCTCTGAGGAAGTTCATAATGTTTATTTATTTATTTATTTATTTATTTATTTATTTATTTAGATTTATTATCCCGCCCCAATCAGGCGAACCTGACTCTAGGCAGCTTACAGAAAATTCATAAATTAAAACCTTGAGGTTCGAAATTACTTTAAAAAATCAATTAAAAAAGAATTAAACCATGAATTTACAAAGATCTAAAAGATTTAAAAAGGTTAAAAAGTTTTAAAAGATTTAAAAAGTTTAAAAGAGTGAGGGAGGGGTGGCTGTCCCATCAGATCAGCCACCCAACATGGGACCCCATATTCCTGGAGCCCCACACCTGCCCTGCCAGCCAGGTTTTTAGGCCCTTCTGTATTTTTTTGCTCTGTAAGTGTAATAAATAAGAACAAAATTCTAAGATATTCACAGACTTACCCATCATAAAAGATATGTTCTTAGTTTCTTCTTTCAAACAGGTAAGTTCAGAAAATCAGGAGATCTGATATAGCTGTGAAATGAAGAGGTACTTTTGTTCTGTAATCAAATGTACTGTTTGCTCCTTCTCCTTTTCTTTTATAGCATAATGTTTTGTTGGAGCACCTTGCAAAGAAACCTACAAAATACCTAGAAAGAGTGTCTAGGTCTGTAATTCATCTTTTGTTGAAGGAGGAGATCAGTTTCTACCCAACTAAATGCTAATATGCTGTCTTTTGGTAACCTTTTGTCCTCTCTGAGTCCCTGGAAGTCATGGAGAACAGATACAGAATCTAATTTTTCTTCTTAAATATTTGTGGCAATCTATGGTGTCTCCTAGAGAATCTTCTTGTGTGGATCATATCTTGATGAGAAACAAAAGCACAGCTATTCTGTACATGGATATCATCAATATGATCTATAACATGAGTACATCAATAATAATAAAAATAACTCTTAGTCTTGTTGTTACTGTTGGGTAGAGGGCAGCATCTCCAGCAAAACAGTTTCATGCAAAGCAATTTGTCCACTGCAAGAACATGTGCTTATGATTTGATTTAATCTATGATTTACACTTAACAAGTCAATCCATAGAAGGTTTCCTACCACTCTCATTACTCCTTTGACAACTTTTTTTCAATGTTTTCATGATATGTCTGTGCAGCCGTCACAGGGTAAGCAACATCTGAGATTTTTCCATGATTCATATAACATATTAAATTTTCTATGAATGCTAAATCTAACTCATCCTCCTTTTTCTTTCTCTGCTTCCATAACTACAAAAAGGGAGGGAGAGGGGAGGGGGAGGGGGGAGGAGGGAGGACAACCCACTGTAATTATTAGAATCCTAGTGCATAGGTTACACCATTGAAAGGGTAATCATTTTATCAGCACTGGAAGGTTTTTGGCAATTAAAGACATCCTTTTTCTGCTTCATGGCTTCCACATAAAATACAATCTCTTTGGTTCTTTGCATCCTTTCTAAATAAAAATATAAGCCCTTTGTACAATGCAAGCAATGTTTTGATTTCAGGCCAGAGGCTCATAATCTTAACAGTGAGCCTATTGTGCAAACTTGTCCTTCTCGTTTTTGGCACAAAACTGGATTAGCACAGTGTTAATTGGATGGCCTTCATATCACCACCAAATTAGATTACGTTGTGTGACATGCTGTTAGGCCAACCAAGAGTCATTATTAATTGCTTTATGATTGCACCAGACATATATTTGATTGTCTAAGCATGCAAACATACAAACAGCCCAGGTCAGTAGAACAATGAGTCCAGGAACAGATTTTAGCAATAATAGGTAATTAGAACTGAAAACACATTAAATGTCTAAGAGAGTGGATGGTACAGTATTTGCAAAATCAGACTTCAAAAGAATCATTCGATTACATGTTTATGTCCAACCATTAAGCAGAGCAACACTTGCATATTCCCAGAAGTATGAGAAATATTTTCAGTGACACTCAGATACTGTCCTTGTGTAAGGATTTCTCTCTACTCATAATGATAATATCTATGTCTGATTCTGCCCTGAGCCTCTAACCAGAGGTGAAAAATAGGGAAGGAATTTAGAGAAGCAGCTACTGCTTATTGTTGCCTCTCGCTATTTTCTACCTCAGGGGTTCTCAACCTTTTAAAGCCGCGAGTCGGACCACACCCCCTCAGACAGCTGAGTGGGCAGGACTGGTGGTTCCCCCCACCATAAATACCACTGTAAACCATGTTCACAGCTGTCATAAATACATGTAGTAAATGTGCCCACTTTCAGTGGTGGGAGCAATGTAGGCCACATAAAATGCTGCTGCGGCTTGGGGCCAGCCTGTGGGCTATAGGTTTGAGAACCCCTGTTCTACCTCTGTCTTGCTTGAGAGCCAGATTGCTGCTGACTGTACAGAGCCAGTGAGAACTAGAGTGTTGAGCTACGATTTCAGAGATCTCAGTTGAAATTCCCACTTATCCATGGAATGTGCTGGGTATATTCAAGCCAGCTTAACCTCCCTTACAGGATTGTTGGGGGAAAGACAGCCACATATGGCACCTAGAGCTCACTGCAAGGTATACATGTAATAAATCAATAAATACACAGAAACAGACATAGATCCCAAAAGACTTAATTCTGTTCACTGCTGTCCTGAAGCACTATCTCAGTGGTACTGTTTGGAATGAGGTGTTTACAAAGGGAATAAACAAAGGGGCCAAGAATTCAAATCCCTACTGTGACTCCCAACAAAAGGCAAACAAAAATCACTCAAATGTGCAGCTGATAGAGCTACATGTCTTTCTGCCTGGGCAGAATTGGGGAACTAGCATAGTCCCAAAGTAGAAGGAAGCAGGTACATAGAAAGAACCTTCTTGAAGATTATGGTATTTTTAAAACCACAATTGGGTATACCCAGGGCAATGGCCACCTTGTGCCAGCTGATCTTTCTCGCACTAGGTCAGACAAAAGGAACTACAGAATAAACTCACCAAAAGGTGGCTTCATATTGGCCTTTTCATTTATTATTTATTTATTTTTCTGATTATTATTGCCACCCAACACTGAAGACTCTGGGCGGCTCACAGAAAATAAGACCAATCACATTTTAAAAACCAATAAAAACCCACCAAAAATTACTCCGATCCCTATAGATTAAAATACATTAAAAGATAGAGAGAATGTTTTTACTAAATCAGCCAGCAGGCATGGGTAACCACATCGCTGGTGCCCTACACCTGCTGTGCCACCCAGATTTTTAGCCCTTTCTTGAAGGACAGCAACTCTGTCTGGAGACACAGCTCAATTGGCAGGAGGTTCCATAGGGCCAGAGCAGACATTGAGAAGGCTCTCCTTCTGGTGCTAGAGAGACAAGCCTCCCTAGCAGATGGCACAATGAGAGAGCCTCTCTGCACCCCACCCCATTTCCCCAAACTCCCCAACCCCTTCAATTTGTCCAGCCCTCCAACAGTGTGTTGGAAATACTGCTGACACTTGGGCCTCTGCCACAGGCCTGCTGGCCGCCATCTCTGATGTGAAAACCTTGGACTCCACTAGCCCCACAGCCAGTGTCCCATCACTGGCACTGACTGTCCTCATTCAGGCCTCTGCCACAGGCCTGCTGGCCGCCATCTCTGATGTGAAAACCTCGGACTCCACTAGCCCCACAGCCAGTGTCCCATCACTGGCACTGACTGTCCTCATTCAGGCCTCTGCCACTGGCCCTGTGGCAGCTGGGGTCAGCTCTGCAGCCCATAGCCCAATGTTGACACCGGTCAGGCCTCTGCCACCAGAGGGCTGTGCTGAAGCCGGCTCTGCAGCCGCAGTGCATTGTCATTCTGTATAGTCAGTCCCTTAAAGTCTGAGGGTCTTGCAAGGTGTTAGGATCTGGATATGCAGTGTGAATAGGAGAGACACTTGATCCCTCACCCAGGACTCTCTCAGGGTCTGATTCTGCGTGGAGCTGAGGGATATGGGGATCTTGACAGCTACCCTGGCTAATGAGAGACTCTGATGAAGGGCCTGGAACTGAACATAAGTTGTGGGCTTGGATAGGACACCCAGATGCTCTAACAGACAAATCAGAACAAGCTCCTTCTAACCCCCCTGTGGGAATCTGATTGATAGTAGCCTTCGTTACAGTGAGACGAAAAACTCCTGGTGTGGCACTTCAGTAGTTAACCTTTGATCTACCCTAGGAAAACAGCCAGTGCCCATTGGCTTGGTTTGGGTTCAAAGATCTCCTGCTTTTGGGTTTTTTGTTACACATCTAAGTCATGAGATGGTATACGTATACGAGGCAAGCATGCAATGTTATAACCAATCAGGCTTTAAACTATACCTATACTATCCAATCATAGCTATGTACGTGTGCGGCTAATAGCCAATCTGTGATTTTCTATGTACCGTAAGTGTTTCCTTATACAATTGTAAGAATAAATACAGTCTTGAACGGCAGTTCAGGTGTGTACCCCCTTGATAGGACTTAGTGTTGTGCGTTTCATGAAGTTTCATCCCAACTCCCTCGACAACCCCCTTCAGTAGATAATGAAAAGGGGTGGGGGGAGCCACTGAAGTCTTACTCAAGCTGTCCATTAGGAGCCTAAACACTGTCTCTTTAGAAGCATTCTCTGGGAAAGTGTGGTCAGGAGAGTGTTTTTGTAGGGGATGTTCTGGAACTCCCATTGGTAAGCTGTCATAGTACAGGTACTTCTGTTTTTTGTGGCAAAGGAAGGGCAACAATGGAGCACAGATGTTACTGATGAAAACCCGAATTGGGCAGATTTCCTTCAACTCTAAATAGAGTCTCTGATTCAGCATCAGCAATGGGAATCTATGGCTGGCAAAGGACAATAAACTCTCTGAGGATCTGGCCTGTTGTTGTTCAGTAGCACAGTCAATTCCAACGCTTTGCGACCACCTGAAAATAATTGCTGAGTATTTTATATCTAGAAAACCTTGGAAGAGTCTGCAGTGGTTGGAATCAAAATGATGGCAAATAATTATTACTGCTAAGGAAAGCTGCCCCCTGTTCATAATTTACTGCAAGGTATTGGATGAATCCCACTGAAAGATGAGATGATAGTGAATGTTCAAGAAAAAAAGTGAAGTGTTTCTGCAGGCAAAACAGCCTCCCATCAATATTTTATACTATATACATGCCAAGTATAACCACAGTATAACCAAGTATAACTGAGGCAAGTCAAATGTTTGCTATCAATGGCAGTGTTATTGGGTGGGAGCCAATTTTTTGGAATGAAAGCAAATTAGCAAACTGGAGGTGGTACAGCAAACAGGAATGAGACATCACATTATTCTACTCCACAGAAACTATGGGTGCAACTACACAGTGAGGAAATATTGTTTGTTCTCCAATTATCCTCCTTCTTCTTGTACCATATCCAATTCTGAATATTGGCGATAATTATGGCAATCAGCCATGAAGACTGTCCTGCAAATATAATGCCATGGCCTTTCATCTGCCTTCCACATTGCAGCATGACACCCATACCACTGATCCAGCTCCATAAGTCACTTTCTGGCCCTGAGCACTTTTGACATGCAAAATCCTACTCAGCCCCAGGCCACTATTGATGAAGCTGCTGCCCTCCATCAAGATGGATTCAAGTGGGATTTCATCCACTTGGGGATCATCATCCTTCCCTGTAGACTTTGCTACTCAGGCTGCTAGTCCTCAGGGTAGCCAGGTTAGTTAACTGCCACATGATGCTATGGACTGCAGAGCTTGGCATTAAGTTGCTGGCAGTATGGTCTATCTATTCTATTACCATAGCAGCAGTGAAATATAACAGCTAGTTTTAAAGTGCTACAGTGTTTTGTTCTGTTTTCTTTAGTCTCCCATCTTTGCATCTATGTTTCTGAATAAAAGCACATGCTGTTCACTACTTTGCATCTATTAAAAAGGTGACAGCCCCTTAAAAATCTTCAGTTATTAGGCAGTATTTAGGAAGGCTTCCATCTCAGAGAATCATAAAATCATAGAATCACTGAGTTGGAAGGGGGCTTTTAGGCCATTGACTTCAGCTCCCTGCTCAATGCAGGGATCCAAAACAAGGGAGATATGACAGACAGTTGTATGATTCTCTCTTGAATCATTACAGTGTTGAAGCCATCAGCACTTCTCAAAGTAGTTGGTTCTACAGTTGTACTGCTCTAACCATAAAGATGTTTCCCCTCATATTCAGGCTATATCTGGGTTCCTTTAGTTTGAGCCTATTATTATGTGTACTGCACTATGGGATGATTAAGGATAGATCCTGCCATTCTTTTTTATGATTACCTTTCAGGTATTTGAAGAGTGCTATGATATCCCCTCTCAGTATCTTTTTCTCAAGGCTAAACATGCCAAGATCCTTCAGTCTTTCTTCATATGTCATGGTTTCTTTTGATCATCCTTGTTGCCCTTTTATATTCCTGCTGTAAATTGTTTGCATCTTTCTTATAGTGTGGGGCCTAGAATTGCACACAGCACTCTAGATATAAGATCAGGTGCAAAACCAGCATCAACGTTGATTGTGTTTGCAAGACATTGGTGGGTTGGGTATCTCTGCCACTTCAAAGATGGCAGGTGGATGAAAGCTATCACAGAATGGATACCATTTGACATAAAGCAACCACTAGGAAGGCCAGCAACCAGATGGGAAGACCAGTTTAGGGCAAAGTTCCAGAGGCCCTGTATGAGACTGGCACAGGATCAGAAACAGTGGAAGACAATGCTTCGATCCACCACGTCAATTTGACATGTGAAACATGAATCAACCAAGTAAGTAGGTAACTCTAGATAAAGGTAAAGGTTGCCCTTCCTCGAAAGTCAGTCATATCTGACTCTAGGGTTCAGTGTTCATCTCTGTTTGTAGCCAAAGAACCAGTGCTGTCTGCATCTTCAGACGTTCGCATGGACATGTGGTCCCTATTTATCTACTTGCAATTTCTTGCTTTCAAACTGCTAGGTTGGCAGGAGCTCATTTTGTCATGCAGTGGCAGGGAATTGAGCTCTGACCTTCCAGTCAGCAAGTTCAGGATCTTAACCACTTGAGTCACTGCAATCCCCTAGATGTTGTTGTTCAGTCGCACAGTCGATTCCGACCCTTTGCGACCCCATGGACCAGGCACTTCTGTCCTCCACCATCCTCCTCAACTCGCTCAACTCTGTGCCCATTGTGTCTACAATACTATCCAGCCATCTCATCTTTGACTGCCCCCTTTTTCTTTTGCCCTCGACCTTTCCAAGCATCAAGGCTTTCTCAAGTGAATCTTCTCATTTGATGTCCAAAGAACTTTAGCTTCATCTTTACTATTTGACCTTCTAATGAGCAGTCAGGTTTGATTTCTTCTAAGATTGACCTATTTGTTCTCCTCACTGTCTGGATACTCTCAAAACTCTCCTCCAACACCACATTTCAAAGGTATCTATTTTTCTGTGCTCAGCTTTCCTAATGGTCCAGCTCTCACAACCATACATTGCCACAGGGAATACCATTGCTTTGACTATATGAATTTTTGTTTGCAATTTGATGTCTCTACTTTTCACTATGCTCCCCAAGTTTCTCATCGCCTGCCTCCCAAGAATCAGTCGCCTTTTTATTTCATGGCTGCAGTCCCCATCTGTAGTGAGCTTTGATCCTAAGAAAGTAAAATCTGTCACTGCTTCTACTTCTTCTCCATCTATTTTCCAGGGTCTGATAGGGCCTGTTGTCATGATCTTTGTTTTCTTTATATTGAGTCTCAAGCCAGCTTTTTCACTTTCTTCTTTCAACCTAATCAGGAGCTTTTTAAAGTCCTCCTCACTTTCTGCCATTAGGGTGGTATCATCTGCATATTCTAACTCGTGCTGAATAGAGGGGGACTAGTAACTCACAGGTTTTGGAGACTATACTTCTGTTAATACAGCCTAAAACAGTGTTGGACTTTTTTTTACAACAACATCATACTGTTGACTCATTTTCTACATGCAAAACTTCTCTTTTCCTAGGTAGATGCAATTTCCTCACACGACAGAAGGAATGAAGTTGTTATTGGGGTGGCGGCTCACAAGCATTCATGAAATGAATGATTTTATCTTTTGAATCGTGTTGAAATAGAGCGGTTGTGTAGACTCACTAGTTTCAAGTTGTTGCTGCAGCCGTTGCAACGTGACAGAGTCTATGATGATTGCAACAGTTAACTGCAGTTAAGAATGAGGAAGTTGAGAACAGATATAACCTCTTACTTCAGTACAACTGTTCATCTGTTTATGTGGTCTTGCAGTACTGATTCTTGACAGCATCATGAAGACATTGGCTGCCTTTCTCATTGTGGGTCTTTTTGCTCTTTGGATAGATTTACCCTGCACAACTTGTGACAAACCCAAAGGAGGTAAGAATAGCATGGGATCTACTTCTGAAGAGGGTTTATGGAGGGAATGGTCATGCAAACTCATTTGTAGCAACTCAAGTTGGAAGTCAGGACTTCCTTCTAAATGGTCTGTTAAGGGAGCTGTATTAACTACAAACTCTTCGCAGTGATGGGATGTAACAGGTTCACACCAGTTCGCCAGAACCAGTACTAACTTTTCCCAGTGTCCCGGAGAACCAGTAGCAGCTTTTTGGGGGGAACCACCTTCAGAGCTTACATTTTCACTGGTTCCCCCACTGCACATGCGCACCAAGCACTTGATGTGCATGCACGCCTACAATGCTTGGCACGTATGCATAGCCTCCTTGCTGTCCTCCCAAGCAGGGAGGAGGAAGAGAAGCTGCTAGCCTGAAGCTCCCTATAGCCTGCTCCCCAGGGTAAGTGACTCACCTTTGGATGTGGTGTGTCTGTGTGTATTTTAATGTGTATTTAATACCTTTACCTATATTGACGTACTACCACAGTTCCTAAAAAGGCCTGGCAGCTGGCAGGCCTGGCGGTCTGGCTTGGGGTTTTTAAGCAAAGTCTTGGAGTTTCCTCATCAATAAGCTACACCTGTGCTGTTCCAATTGCTGTTCCAATTGGAGAACCCTTAAGGAGGTACAGCTGTTTTACATTTACATTAAAGCATATTATCTTAGAGAACTGTTACTATGACCATATCCATCTTGCAACATGGTGCTGCCCAGGCACTTATACTAATAGGTAAGTGATGGGTTTGTGTTGGGGTGGGTGGGTTGGTTTGTGTTTGGGGTGGGTGGGTGTATTTTAATGTATTTTTATTTATTTATTTATTTATTTTATGGGTTTGTGTTGTGGGTAGGTGGGTGGGTTGAGGTGTGTGTGCATGTGCATGTGTGTGTGCGCGCACGCACGGGTGCTTATTTTTATTTTATTATTTTATTTTTTCCTTTGGCCCCGGCCATGACATCATGACATTAGCTCCGCCCACACTGTGATGACATCGCAGTGGGGTAGTAAAAATTTTGACATCCCACCACTGCTTCAGTGTCATGATTCCAACCACTCACTCCATTATATGCAAAATTTACAGCAACTGTCATCAAGGGATGAGTGAATTCTTTATAATGGTTGTAGTTGGAAAGCCAAATACAGTAATACCTTGGATAACGACTGCATCGGATAACGCTAAAATCAGATCTGTTAGTGTTATCTGATACAGCGGGGTGGTTGGAAAGCTGAACAGGGTTCTCTGTTCAGCTTCCCAGCCACCCTGCAGCTACGGAGGCATGGGTGGGGTGGCTGGAAAGCTGACGGGGTGCTCCCCCATCGGCCTCCCCAGCCACCCCACAACTGCGGAGGCAAGGGTGGCTGGCTAGGGAAGCTGACAGGGAGTCCACGTCAGCTTCCCCAGCCACCCTGCAGCTGTAGGTCGGGTCCTCCGATCTCCCTGGAGCAGGCAGGGGGATCAGAGAGCCCGAAATAGGTTTTAAAAAGTCCATTTTTTAAAACCAATTTTGGGCTCTCTGACTTCCCTGCCTGCTCCAGGGAAATCAGAGGACCCGATCTAAGCTGTTTCTGGGCTTTCCCAGCGTCCTTGGCAAGTGCAGCAAGCCAAAACGTCAGGGTTTGAACCCTGACATTTTGGCTTGCTCCACTGGCTGGGGACATCGGGGAAGCCCAGAAACAGCTTGGATTGAGTCCTCTGATCTCCCTAGAGCAGGCAGGGAAATCAGAGAGCCCAAAATGGGTAAAAAAAAAGTTCAGTTTTTTTTTTTACTCATTTCAGGCCCTTTCACCTCCCTGCCTGCTCCAGGGAGATCAGAGGACCCGATCTAAGCTGTTTATGGACTTTCCCCACCTCCCTGGAGGCTGTAACAAGCCAAAATGTCAGGATTCGAATCCTGACATTTTGGTTTGTTGCAGCCTCCAGGAGGGTGGGGGAACTTCAAAAATAGCGCACATTGGCTCTAGGGAGGTCGGGAGACCCGATGTGCGCTAATTTTGAAGTTCTCCCACCCTCCTGGAGGCTGCAACAAACCAAAACGTCAGGATTCAAATCCCGACATTCTGGCTTGCTGCAGCCTCCAGGGAAACAGGGCTTTTGTAAACGTTGTGCGATCAATGCATTGCACAACGTTAAAACCCGGATAACAACGAGACTTGTGGAACCAAGTCTCATCGTTATCCGAGGTACTAGTGTATAATGATTTTGTGTCAGAAATTATTTTGGTTTGAAAGGATTTTTGCTCAGTGGATGCTTGAATGAGGCTCCTTTCATGTCCCCAATATCTTTCCCACCAAAATGCTCCCCATTTATCTAATTGCAATTTCTTGCTTTTGAACTGTTATGTTGGCAAGAACTAGGACAGAGACGGTTGCCCAAACCGTCATGCAATACCTGTGTCTTCAACTGCCCATTTGCCAACCTTCCAGCTAACAAGGCGAGCTTCTTAACCACTGAGCCACCACAGCCCCTTTATTTCTGACACAACATTATTTATAATAAATGGGAACCTATTTCTTATAAAAGAATGTATATTTTATGATTACCATTTTCTTCCTTCAAATTTCAGGAAAATAAATTGGATATTAACTGACTTCTACATAAGAGGCACGCATTGTCTAGTACAGACAATTTCCCCATGGGTAGGAAGAGAAAAAAAAAACCACTTATTTATTGCAGTGACACTATTAGTACAGTAAAACCTGTATTATTATTTAAAAAAAAAATGTTATATTGTACAGTATTATATTTCATGAGCTTAAAAATGCCTCTTCAGTTCACATTGTTAAATCAAATATGTAATTATTGATGTATCCACACAAACATATAGCAATTAGTGACAAGAGTCTTGTTGCATAATGTGAGCAAAGTCATTTGATTCAGTCTTTTTCTTGCTGATAAATAGTCTCTGACACAAAACTAGCACAAATGCACAGACTTGAGGATACTTTATTTACTGGAAAAGAACAAATGAAAATGTTAGACTTTATTCATATTATGCTTACATTTTGCAATAGGATTTCAAACAAAGTTTTGGGATCTGATTACAGTAATTCTCAGAGTACATACAAAATCTTTCCAGAAAATTACATAAAAAGACATCTTATGTTTTTATACCTTTCTGAATAGTAAGGATTAAAGTAAAGGTCACCCTTGCTTGAAAGCCAGTTGTGTCTGGCTCTAGGGTTCAGTACTCATCTCTGTTTATAGCCAAAGAGCTGGTGCTGTCTGCATTTGCAGAAGTTTCTGTGGACTTGGGCAGGCATGACTAGATACTGGAGTGCATGAAATGCATCTTAACCACTAAGCCACTGCAGTCACTTAGTAGGGATTAAATTCCTTTACGTTACAGTACAGTACTTTTAACTGAGTCACCTTGGCGAGTGGGTGGCAAGATAAATCTGAATAAATAAATTTGATAAAGAACATTCCTGGGTTTCCTACTAGACATTATCAACAAGGAATTCCCTTGAGTGAAGATTTATAATGCAATCTTCAATAGTTATATATCTATTGAAAAGCCATGTTGAATTTAATTGAACTTCTGAATAAAATGGATATAAGCTTGCTGCCTAATCATTGTACAGTAGTACCTTGGATAATGATGCAGCTGCAGGGTGGCTGGGAAGCTGAATGGAGAACCCGGTTCAGCTTTCCACCCACCCTGCTGCTATGAAACGACTGCATCGGATAACGCTAACAAATCGTTATCCGATGCAAAACTTCTTTAGAAATTTTGCATCATTATCTGATTTTAGCATTATTCGATACAGTCATTATCCGAGGTATTACTGTAATATAAATAATATTTTTCCTACTTACTGAATTCTGGGAAATAATAGCAGTTAATGAATTCTGTGGTATCTGAACAATTAGTAGGACTTTAAAAAAATGTATTTAAAAATTAAATTTTATGGTAGTTTTTATTTATTGTAAATTGGAAAATATTCTTGCAATTTAAAGTACTTCCCAGTTCATAAATCACAATTATTAAACCTACATGCAGACTCTACACTTGAAATAAAACTTTGCTTTCTCAGGGTCCTGATTAATACAAAGTGTCCATGAATGTGCATTGGCATTGATTTTTAGGAGGACAATGAAACCAGAAATGAATGAAGTAGAAAATGGAACTCTGTGAATCCTTCTACCTTCCTTCTAAGATTAGGCAGATTTTAATGCCTAAATTCAGTGATGGGATGTAACAGGTTCGCACCAGTTTGCCAGAATTGGTAGTAACTTTTTCCAGTGTCCTGGAGGACCGGTAGCAGTTTTTTTTTTTTTTTGGGGGGGGTGAACACCTTCGGGACTTACCTTTTCACTGCACATGCGCGCCAAGCACTTGGTGTGCATGTACGCCTACAGTGCTTGGCATGTATGCACGGCCTCCTTGCTGTCCTCCCAAGTGGGGAGGAGAAAGAGACGCTGCTAGCCTGAAGCTCCCTATAGCCTGCTCCCCAGGGCAAGTGACTCACCTTTGGATGTGGTGTGTCTGTGTGTATTTTATTGTGTATTTAATACCTTTACCTATATTGACGTACTACCACAGTTCCTAAAAAGGCCTGGCTTGGGGTTTTTAAGCAAAGTCTTGGAGTTACCTCATCAATAAGCTACACCTGTGCTGTTCCAATTGCTGTTCCAATTGGAGAACCCTTAAGGAGGTACAGCTGTTTTACATTTACATTAAGGCATATTATCCTAGAGAAGTGGTTAGGCAAAGACTTAGTACCTAACTTCTTTAACTGTTGAAAAGTTGAAAAGTGCCAAAATGAAGCCATCTTGTGGTGAGTTCATTCTGTAGTTCCTTCCATCTGACCTAGTGTGAGAAAGATTAGCCAGAATAAGCTTTAAGCTCTGGTTGATTTGTGTTTGGGGTGGGTGTTTGGGTGTATTTTAATGTATTTTTATTTTATTTCTTGATTTAATTTATTTAATTTATTTACAGGTTTGTGTTGTGGGTGGGTGGGTTGAGGTGTGTGTGTGTGTGCTTATTTTTATTTTATTAATTTTAATTTTTAATTTTTTCCTTTGGCCCCGCCCACAATGTTATGATGTCATGATGTTGACTCCGCCCATGATGTCATGATGTCATGACACCATGATATTAGCTCCGCCCACACTGTGATGACATCATGGTGGGGTAGTAAAATATTTGGCATCCCACCACTGCCTGAATTAACATAAAGAAAGAAGATCCATTCATTTGCTACCAATACAAGGTCTTCTAGAAACTGATTACATTGAAATTATGCTGGATGGAAGACTGATCTCATGTATCTTCTTCAGGAATAATATGAGTTGTGATTTTGAACAAATTTGTTTTTAATTTTGTTTTGTAAGTTGCATTGATCATAAGATGAAGTCAAATATAAAGCATTTAAATAATAAAAATGCTATCATACTTTACCCATAAGGATATAACAGATGCTCATGAATGTTCATTGGATGAAAATGTTTTTGATTTTTTTAAAAAAAGAAAGACTAACCAGAGAGAAAATTTTCAGGTCTGTACAAGAGTGAAAAAAACAAAAAACCCAACAACAGTTCCCTTTCCCATTATTTTTAGCACTTGCTAAAACCCTCAACCAAAGCATTTATTTTTAATCACCAATCATGTATTTCATGCAAAATAGAAAAAAGTTTCCCACATACAAAGAGAGTTTTTTTTAAAAAAAAATTATCCAGGGTTTGGGTTTTTTTTTTTTTTGCATAAAGGTGCCAAAAGTGTAAAATACTGTACACAGACTTTTCATAATCTCAGCCAGCAAGGAGAAATATTTTGATGTTTTTCATTCTCCCCTGCAAGAACAAAACAAACAAATATTATGTCTCTTCTTTACCATGCTAAATTAGAGTGATTCTATCATGCATAGTTGTGATGCTATTGTATGTTATTCTTCTCTTTTTTCTACAGCAGGAAAGCCTGGAAACTGTCCAATAGATCCTTGCAGATGCAGTGGTCCTCAACCAGATATGTGCATCAATGACTTCACTTGTCTTGGAAGGATGAAGTGTTGTTACTATTGTTGTGCCAAGCGCTGCGTGGACCCAAAATAACGTATGTCAGAGATTTTGCCCTGTGGTATATGCAGATATAACTTCAAGACTCCTAGCCATACCCACCAAATCCTTTGTTACTACATCCTTACTTACTTCAAGTGCAAAGGACATTAGTCTGAAAATTCTTTACATTTATTATAGTTATAGTTTTTCATCCACTTTGGAGGCAATGAAACCATTCCTTTACACCAGAGGTCAGCAAACCTGGCTCTCCAGAAGTTCTAGGACAGTGGTGGCAAACCTTTGGCACATGTGCCAGAGGAGTCATGCAGAGGCCTTTATGCGGGTTTGCATGCCATCCTGGGCAAGCCCTGCCCAGCCCAGCTGGCACCAATAGGGAGGCAAGAGGGGAGGCTGAAATCCTGCCCAGGAGGTAGTGGCAGGGAAGAGTTGAGGCAAGCAGACACACCAACACCCCCCCCCCCAGGAGATGGTGGCATACCCGTGGGAGGACATGGGCACCCACAGGATGCCAGTGGAACCCAGGGAGGTACATAGCCATAGGGGAATAGAGGAACCAACAGGGGTGCACACTCACCCACATGACATCACCAGAGGCGTGCTGGCAATGCCACATGGGTGTATGGGCATGCATGGTGCCTGCCCTCATGCCTCCTCCTCCTCCTTAGGCATTCAGTCTCTAAAAGGTTCACCATCACTGTTCTAGAGCTTCAGTTCCTAGAAACACTGATAAGCAGGAGTGCTGATTTGGGATTCTGGTAATTGAAATCCAAGAACACCTGGAGTGCCAAGGTTCACTGTCACTGTTTACACAATTTTATTGACCCTGCTCTACACCATCTAATAACCTGAGGCATTAAAGGCTGCTGTCCCTCTGACAGCCTTGATAATTAATTTAATTTAATTTTACACATTTATATGCTGCCCTCTCAATTGCTCGACTTTGGGTGGCTCACAGAACAGGTAAACACCACAAAATCATACAGGTCATAAATACAACATTATAAAACATCATAAAAAACATTGCGAGGGAAAAAAAATCCCATTCATTTCAAAGTCCATAAGTTCACTTTACAAGTCCATGCCAACAAAGTAACCATCTCTGTACAGTTCATGCCATGCCACAGGCAGGGCCTGGAGGACAGTGACAGCGTTCAAAGCTGTTCTTTATCCCCCTGGCTGATGGTAGGGGCCAGAGGAGCTAGGGGAGCAGTCTATTAACATCTCTCAGGTGGAAGTCCAGGGGTGGGGCAGCAGGTATCCTCAGCCGCAGCGGCGGGCTGTCCTCTGCTGCTTGAACAAGTGCGGCCTTTCAACCCCTGGCCAGGTGGAGGTCCGGGGTGGGGTAGCAGGCATCCTCTGCCCCTTGAACCAGTGCAGCTTTTCAACCCCTGGCCAGGTGGAGGTCTGGGGATGGGGAAGAACCAAAGATTCCCCACCCAGCTTTTCAAGTCAACTTCACTTGAGAATGAATCTTCATAGCACACCCAGCCGGTTTCAGTATTTGGCACCAGCCTAGGGAGAGGGGAAGGGGCGGTGGAGTTGCCGTGATAGCTAGGGAGTCACTGGGAGTCGCCAGGGCCACAGCACCACAAATTCCGGGTTGTGAGGCCTTGTTCTTGCGTATGGGCCCTAAGGGTCAGTTGGGAGTCCTGCTCATGTACCTGCCTCCCTGCAGAGTAGCAGTTTCCCTGCCCGAGCTCCTCAAGGCGGTCTCCATGCTGGCATTGGAGACCCCCAGGCTGATGGTCCTGGGGGACTTCAACTTGCCGTCATTGGGGACTGGCTCAGAGGTGGCCCGGGAGTTCATGGCTTCCATGGCAACCGTGGGCCTGACTCAGGTAATTCAGGGTCCTACCAGGAGCAGTGGCCACACCCCGGATTTAATCTTTTTGTCGGAGCTGTGGCAGAGTGATCTGTTTTTACAAAAATTAGATATCACCCCAGTGCCATGGTCAGATCACTATCTGGTGGCTCTAGACTTCCTAGGGGCTGGACTCCACCGCAGGGAGGCAGGGCCGATTAAGTGGGCCCGCCCCCGGCGACTAATGGATCCAGAAGGATTCCAGAGGGAACTGGGGGAATGTCCTCTTGACCTGCAAAGCGATTCATCTGAGGCCCTTGTCGTCGCGTGGGATAAGAGAGCAACGGCAGCCTTGGATGCAATCGCGCCACTACGGCCTCTCCGAGTCCGTGGGGATCGATCTGCCCCTTGGTTTTCAGAGGATCTAAGGGAGCTTAAACGGGCTAAGAGACGCCGAGAGCGCCGCTGGGCGAAGACTCGGAGTGAGTCTGACCGAACACTGGTTAGAGCTGCTATTAAAGACTACCTAGTGGCGATGAGGGTGGTGAAGCGCCAATACTTCACCACCCTTATTGCCTCCGCAGATAATCGCCCAGTGGCCTTGTTCCGGGTGACCAGGTCCCTCCTCGGTAGAGGGGGGCCAGGCCCTGGGTGGCAGGGATCGGCTGAGGATTTTGCCGATTATCTGGCGGAGAAAATCGCTCAGATCCGCTCGAAGCTGAATCCCGGCGTGGAACGTACAGAGCTGGGGTTAACCATAGCACAGTCTAGCCATGTTACCTGGGATCGGTTCGATCCTCTTGGCCCTGAGGAAGTGGACAGGCTTCTTGTATCTGTTCGCGCCACGACCTGTGCACTGGACTCTTGCCCTGCCTGGTTAATTAAAGCTTCCAAGACTATGGCAGCTGGCTGGATCGGGGCTTATCAATGCTTCTTTAAAAGAGGGGCATTTTCCAGCACCTTTCAAACACGCTTTAGTGCTTCCCCTCTTGAAGAAGCCGTCCCTCGATCCCATGGTAATTTCCAACTACCATCCAGTGTCCAACCTACCTTTCTTAGGTAAGGTTCTGGAAAAGGCTGTGGCGCTGCAGTTACAGGAAGTCCTGGATGAAGCGGATTATCTGGACCCATTTCAGTCAGGATTCAGGCCCGGATATGGTACTGAGACCGCACTAGTTGCTTTGGTGGATGATCCTCTGGAGAGAATGGGACAGAGGGGAGCCGTCTGTCCTTGCTCTTCTGGATCTCTCAGCGGCTTTTGACACTGTTGATCATGGCATCCTTCTGGGAAGGCTCCAGGGTCTGGGGATCCAGGGGACAGTGTTGTCCTGGTTTTCCTCATTCCTGAGGGGCAGGACCCAGTCGGTGTGCCTGGAGAAGGAGGAGTCCAGCCCTAGGCCCCTTCAGTATGGGGTGCCTCAGGGCTCGGTGCTTTCTCCTCTCCTATTCAACATCTATATGAAGCCGCTGGGTGAGATCATCCGTTCCCACGGGGTCAGGTATCATCAATATGCAGATGATACCCAGTTATACATCTCTGCCCGTGGGGACCCAAGCGGTGCGGTGGAAGTCCTTTCCAGGTGCCTGGAGGCTGTTAAGGTCTGGATGGGGGACAATGGGCTACAGCTGAATCCCGGCAAGACTGAGTGGCTGTGGGTAAGAGGTCCCGTGTTAACACAGGAGCTGCCATCTTTGGTTCTGGATGGGGCAGTCTTGCCCCAAACAGACCCGGTGCGTAATCTGGGGGTCCTCCTGGACTCACGGCTACTGTTCGAAGAGCAGGTGGCAGCCGTGGCCAGGAGGGCTTTTGCACAACTCCGTGTAATACGCCAGTTACGCCCGCTCCTAGACCGGGACGCTCTGCTTATGGTCACACATGCGTTGGTCACCTCCAGACTTGATTACTGTAATGCGCTCTACATGGGGCTGCCCCTGTTGACCATCCGGAGACTCCAGCTGGTCCAAAATGCGGCGGCCCAGGTAGTGGTGGGGTGTGGGCGTTATGCTCGTGCTTCACCGCTGCTCCGGGAGCTGCACTGGTTACCAGTATGTCTCCGGGTGCAATTCAAGGTGCTGGTTATTACCTTTAAAGCCCTATATGGTAGTGGGCCAGGGTACCTAAGAGACCGCGTCACCCCAAGAACATCTGTCCGGCCCACCAGGGCGGATCGGAGAGGCTCCCTTGTTGTTCCTTCGGCGAGAGAGGCGCATCTCACCTGTACTAGGAAGAGAGCCTTCTCCGTGTCCGCCCCGACCCTCTGGAACCTCCTGCCCACCGAGCTGCGCCTTCAGACGGAGCTCTTGCCCTTCCGGAAGGGCTTGAAAACCTGGCTGGCAGGACATATTTGGGGACCAGGGAACGTGGATTCCCATACTAAGTGGCTTATTTAAAGGAGTGCCACTCTGGGTCTGAATTATGGGAATACTGGTGCGCAGTTTCGGTACTGTTTTAACTTCTGACAACTTTTTAAACTTTTACGATTTTTCTATGTTTTTATCTTTTATTTTTTATTTTTATCGTGATGTAAGCCGCCCAGAGTCGGGTTTCCCGATTGGGGCAGGGTAATAAATTTAATAAATAATAATAATAATAATAATAATAATAATATATGTAATTGTTGATGATGTCAACATATCACATTGCCAACCCACGTGCAGATAAAGAAGATGAACAGCAGTCAAGTAATTAGCACGTTAGACCATTCATGCATGTGGAGGTTATTGCATCTTTTCTGATTCAGACTAACTGTGTAAAGCTTTTCAATTTGCACCTCTTTATTTGTAAAATTGACTCTCAGTTGTTCTCAGAAGAGAGCTCTGTGAACAAAAACATATAGTTTCCTTCTCCCCTCCCTCTATTTAGATCTGAAGTCAATGTAATGTAAGCAGTGCTACAACGAAAGGGTTGACACATGTTTCAGGTCTCTTTTAGCTTCAATCAGAGGGGAAGAAGGGTTCTTTATCCCATTTATGGCTTGGCTCTCCGGCTATATAGGACTCTTTTTTCTTTAGCCTCCAAATGAGCCCAACACCCTTCCTGTTTCTACAGTTTGGGTGCTAAGGAGGTTCTAGTTGACAATAGGCTACGGCTCTAACAAAGGCTAGGCATGCTTAAGCCTATTATTGATCCAGCATGTTTGTTATCTGACTCTTAGAAACTGAATTGTGTGATTCATGTTCACCTGAAACAGCAGGTTCTATCACTTCGAAACTATTCATCCAGATAATTTCTGACAGCATCCTTTCCTACAGACCTTCTCTTTGAAGTAAGTGCTTGGTCAAGGAGGCTCACTACACAACAAAGTTGGACTTGGGCAAATAAATCCATGCAAGGGAGGCTTGCTTTTCAGAAATTTTGTCTTACACCTGGTCTGCTGCACTTCAGTTTTAAATAAAAATAAATTGAGCATAAGGATAAACATTTTCTGAAAATAACTACAGTTTTATAAGATCATACTGTATGTTTCTTCTGCAACAAAAACTTGCCATTTGCTATACAGTATTTCTCTTTATTTATAGGGATCTCATCTCTTTGGCTGGGGATATCTTCTGGTTTCTTAAGATCCACCACAATGAGTGAAATATCTGGAACAAGAAGAGGATTCGTTGTTGATTGTTAATTCTTTCCAAATCTCCCTCCCCTACCGCCAATAACATTCTCAAAAGAATTTAGCAACCTCTAAAGACTGTGTTTTCATTTTTCTTGAATTGTAGCTGCAATAACCTTTCCTGCTGGCTTACAGTTTAGAAATAGCAATATGTTGGGTACTTAATTTACCAACCTGAGTCACCCTTGAGCCTGTTGGGATTGAACTCAGATTGTGAGTAGCTCACTGTGCAGTGAGATGGAAGGCAAAGTGAATAGAACACACAGAAGTGGCAACAATAAGGGAGGACAAGCAGTGGTGGGATGTCAAACATTTTACTACCCCACCATGACGTCATCGCAGTGTGGGCGGAACTAACATCATGATGTCAGGATGTTGTGGGCGGGGCCAGAGAAAAAATAAAATAATAAAATAAAATGAAAATAAGCACACACACACCCCTCAACCCACCCACCCACCCACAACACAAACCCGTAAATAAAATAAAATTAAATAAAATAAATAAATAAAAATTAAATTAAAATACACCCACCCACCCAAACACAAACCCGTCACTTACCTGTTAGTATAAGTGCCTGGGCAGCACCATGTTGCAAGATAGATATGGTCATCATACCGGTTCTCTAGGATAATATGCTTTAATGTAAATGTAAAACAGCTGTACTTCCTTAAGGGTTCTCCAATTGGAACAGCAATTGGAACAGCACAGGTGTAGCTTATTGATGAGGTAACTCCAAGACTTTGCTTAAAAACCCCAAGCCAGGCTGTAAGGAACTGTGATAGTACATCAATATAGGTAAAGGTATTAAACACACATTAAAATACACACAGACACACCACATCCAAAGGTGAGTCACTTACCCTGGGGAGCAGGCTATAGGGAGCTTAAGGCTAGCAGCTTCTCTTCCTCCTCCCCGCTTGGGAGGACAGCAAGGAGGCCATGCATATGCGCCAAGCACACTGTAGGCATGCATGTACACCAAGTGCTTGGTGCGCATGTGTAATGGGAGAACCAGTGAAAATGTAAACCCCGAAGGTGGTTCCCCCCAAAAGCTACTACCGATTCTCCAGGACACTGGGAAAAGTTACTACCGGTTCTGGTGAACTGGTGCGAACCTGTTACATCCCATCACTCAGGACAAGTTCAGAAGGTAAAGATGATCCAGAAACAAATGTGGGTTTCAGCCACTCTTTATTTAAGCACTGCGATCACTCTCTCTAGATGCCAATATAGAGGTAAGGTTATAATTAGTTGCCCAGATACAATGCACCAAGTACACAGAAGTAGGGGAAACAAAACATAGGTTATGGAAAAAGGTGAAAGGCAATCCTTTGTTTCTTTAGGGACAGAGAGGAAGTCATGTCTAGGATTCTATTATGGATGTTAGGTAGGGAGTAGAGCAACCGAAGCACATTAGGTCACATCAAGTGCTGACAACAGGAGGACAAAGAAGGTGTGGTAAATAAATAAATGATCTGGAGAGTTGCAGCAGGTGCTCTGTAACCAACCTGCTTTTTTCTCCAAATCAAAAATATAACAAGAAGGTTTGAAAGACTGTCTGGTAATTAAAAAGTGGCAGAGATCTGCCATTGCTTTTTAAAAACCTTCTATATATTGGCATTTGACCCATTTCTACAATTAATGGGATCTGGTGGTAAAGCATTCAAAGAGAAGATGCACCTTCACCTCAATGCAGAGACACTGAACACATGACAAATTAGCATTATTTAGTATGGATAGTGTAAGTGTGTAGTTGAGTTTGGGGTGATTAATAAATAAACAACAAGAAAATTGCAATGTGATTATAAAGAAAAATATAGACAGTCTACAATGCAATCATCACATCATAAAAGACTCATACATATTTCTGTGCATATATCAAAAGAGGCAGGGAGACTAGAGACCACATTGCCAACATATGTTGGATCATGGAAAAAAACAAATATTATGAGAAACAAGTCTACATCTGTTTCATTGACTACACTAAGGCCTTTGACTGTGTGGACCACAACAAAATGTGGCAAGTAATTAAAGAGATAGGAATACAGTAATACCCCAGGTAACGCGAGTACCGTATAGCGCGAAAACCGCATAACGTGACAAGATTTTCGGAAAAATCTTGTATCGAATAATGCAATTTTAACGTTATTCAGAACAAGTGTATGCGTGGGGGGGGGAGTTGGATTGGGTAGAACATCTACCCAATCCAACGCCCCCAGCGCCCGCCCCCACGATGTTTGGAAAGGGTACGGGGATCCTTACCCTTTCGAAACTTCAGGCGAGTGGCACGCGTAGGTGGGGGTTAGCGCAGGATACAGAGGGGACCTCCGTACCCTGTGCTAACCCCCACCAACGCGCGCGTGCCTGCAAGCCACCCGATGTTCCCAAAGGATAAGGATCTTTACCCTTTCGGAACATAGGATGCGCAGCGCGCGTCGGTGGGGGTTAGCGCAGGATAAGGGGGGACCTCCGTACCCTGCGCTAACCCCCACCAATGTGCGCGCACCTGCAAGCCACCCGATGTTCCCAAAGGATAAGGATCTTTACCCTTTCGGAACATCGGGTGCGCGGCGCGTGGCGGTGGGGGTTAGCGCAGGATACGGGGAGGACCTCCGTACCCTGCACTAACCCCCACCAACGTGTGCACGCCTGCAAGCCACCCAATGTTCCCAAAGGATAAGGATCTTTACCCTTTTGGAACATCGGGAGAGGAGAGGCGCCTCTCTGCAGGGTCTCCCCGGCTTGGGAAAGAGGCGGCTTGGCTGAAATTCCCTCCACCTGTGCGGGGGTGAGGATTTCGACCAAGCCGCCTCTTTCCCGGGCGCGCTATAGCAACGAGGATCGCACGTCAAGACAATTGCCTTGACGTGCGATCCCCGTTTCGCTCGCCGGGGGAGGGGGAAATTTGGAAATGCTGACCCTTGTTTAGGCGCTTTGCAATGGGAGTTTGCACCCAAACTCCCATCGCAAAGCGCCTAAACGGGGATCGCACTTCAAGGCAATGGATCAAAGCGGGGGGAGCCATCCCCCGCTTTGATCCATTGCCTTGACGTGCAATCCCCGTTGCTACACCCGTTTGGTAGAAGAGGCTCCTGCTGGAGCGCCTTTACGCGCGCGTGCGAGCGCCTCTTTTCAGGTTTTTTTAGCATTGATCAAACAATGCGAAAAACCAGACAACGTCATGACTTGTGGAACCATGTCACAACGTTGTCCGGGGTACTAGTGTACCAGAACACCTTCTATGCCTCATGAGAAATCTGTACATGAATCAAGAAGCAACGGTTAGGACAGAATACGGAAGGACAGAGTGGTTTGGAATAGGAAAAGGTGTAAAACAAGGCTGCATTTTGTCACCCTGCTTATTCAACTTATACACAGAGCACATAATGCGCAATGCAGGGATGGAGGAATCACAATTTGGGATCAAAATTGCTGGGAGAAACATCAACAATTTGAGATATGCAGATGATACCACCCTAATGGCAGAAAGTGATGAGGACTTTAAAAAGCTCCTGATCAGATGGAAAGAAGAAAGTGAAAAAGCTGGCTTGAGACTTAATATCAAGAAAACCAAGATAATGGCAACAGGACCTATCAGTCCCTGGAAAATAGATGGGGGAGAAGTAGAAGCAGTGACAGATTTTACTTTCTTAGGATCAAAGCTCACTGCAGATGGTGATTGCAGCCATGAAATAAAAAGGCAACTGATTCTTGGGAGGCAAGCGATGAGAAACCTGGGGAACATAGTGAAAAGTAGAGACATCACATTGCAAACAAAAATTCATATAGTCAAAGCAATGGTATTTTTGGTGGCAATGTATGGTTGTGAGAGCTGGTCCATAAGGAAAGCAGAGCTCAGAAGAATAGATGCCTTTGAGATGTGGTGTTGGAGGAGAGTTTTGCGAGTCCCCTGGACAGCAAGGAGAACAAATAGGTCAATCTCAGAAGAAATCAACCCTGACTGCTCCTTAGAAGGTCAAATAGTAAAGATGAAGCTAAAGTACTTTGGATATCAAATGAGAAGAGAGGATTCGCTTGAGAAAACCTTGATGCTGGGAAGGGTGGAGGGCAAAAGAAGAAGGGGTGGGCAAAAATGAGATGCCTAGATGGTATTGTAGACACAATGGGCACAAAGCTGAGCGAGTTGAGGGGGATGGTGGAGGACAGGAGTGCCTGGCAGAGTGGTCCATGGGGTCGCAAAGGGTCGGAATCGACTGTGCGACTGAACAACAACAAAATCAAGAAGGAGTTTATGTGTGTGCGTGTGTGCATATACACACACAAAGTACATGTGTATGTATGTTCTCTTTCTCACACACACACCAAATAGGACTTTTCTCAGCTATTACTAGAGCAAGCAGAAGTCTGCCAACTTCTTTTTCTTATACAAAATATTAATTAAAGGACTCCAGCTTGCATTGATTACTGGATTAAGACATAGGAAACATAAGGTCTAATCAGTCAGTAATCATGTCTGCAGTTAGGAAATAGCAATGGCAAACCACTGCTTGAATAGGGACAACCACCCTAAGGGACAGCCACCCTTTCTGTTTTGTTTTAATGTTCTTTCTGTGAACTTTTAAAGTTTTAAATTAGTACCTGTATTAGTATTTTTATAGGCTTAACCTTTGATTTTAATTTATGTGTAAGCCGCCCAGAGTCGGGTTTACTTGATTGGGGCAGGATAATAAATATGAGTAAATAAATAAATAAAATAAATAAATAGTTCCACGTGTCTTGAAAAGGCCAATCATATTTTGAAAGTGATTTGTAATTCCACAGGTTGAAATTCCATAAACTAAAGTATGCCTCCAGGAATGATAGTGATACATACCAGGAGGATGTCAACTGTTTGATTTTAAGGTTTGAGTATTGACTAATGAGTTCTCAGTGATTGACAATGGCATCAATATTTACATGGTAGGGACTGAGGTGGCTCAGTGGTTAATAAGCTCGCCTTGGGAGGTGGAAGGTCAGCAGGTGAAAGCAACAAATTGCACTTTGGTGGGAAAAGATCTTGGGGACATGAAAGGAGCCTCATTGGGGCATCCTCTGAGCAGAGTTCCTCCAGCAAAAACCCTTTCAACCCAGAAAGCAACTTTGTGTGCTTCAGAAACAATTTTTAAAAAATTACATCTTAAGGATAACCATTCTGTATGGCACATTCTTCTGTTTCTGTATTATGTTTGTTTCAGGGTTCAGAGTTCTTTTTTCTTTTCAAGCAAGTTACTAACATGACTACCCTGAGGACAAATGGCCTTGGGTGGCAAAATTCACAGGGAAGGTAATGGTCCCCAAATGGATTAAATATCACATGAATCTATCTTGATAGATTCATCAATACAGACCTGGGGCTGATGAGGACTTTATGCACCAAAATTGCTGAGGACCAGAAATCGACTTGCGGAACTGGATCAGTGGTGATGCAAAAGGCAAATAGGAGACCACGGCAATATACTGTTCCCAGGACAATCTTCATGGCTAATTATCATGATGATAGCCAGTGGTGGGTCTCTTTAGGTATTTCAAAGTAAGGCACAGAATAAAGTCCAGCAAAAGTTCAGAAAGCATTTCAAAATAAAGAAATAAAGAAAGCTGCTTATTTGAGGTAAAGCCCACCCCCACCCCTTTTCTGGCTAAATAGGCTACATGATTGCAGTTAAGATCCAAGAGAGTGTCTCTTCAGCCCCTAATTTCTGGGTTATATCTACTCCCTCAGGGTGCACCTTCTTGCCATCCTCCCAAAGAAGTCCAGCCAATGATCTTACAGCATGAAATGTCCATCACACATTAGGCTCCATCTCTTCCAACTTAGGAGGCTGGCATGTTTACATCCAATCTCACTAAGATATTTCCTACAGCTTCTCCCCCACATTGAAATCTCCATCCTGGACTAGGCTAAAGCACAGGGTATAAATCATTTCATTACACTACCTACTCTGTGGGTGTGGTATGGTAGGGATGGCCGGGGGAAAGCCCTGCATTGCACCTGAATCAGGACTACTTTATTTCAAAACTTGGATGGGTGAGGCCAGCTGGAATTTCTGCTACCGGTTCTGATGAACTGGGCAAACCTGCTGAATCTCACTACTGATGATAGTCAATACTGTATTCAGAATCAAATATGGCACTTGTAATTAACTAGACCTTATATATTGACATGGAATGATAATTGCCATACTCCCAGGAGTGTTGGCTGGGACAATTTATTTATTTATTTATTTGTATTTATATACCGCCCTCCTCACCAAGGAAAACCAGGGCGGTTTGACACATCACAAAACATCAGGACAATACAGATTAAAAAAATTTAATAGTTTTTTAAAATCTATAATTAAAACCGATTAAAAATTACAGCTAAATCTTAATTTAAAACTTAAGAGAGCAAAAGGGGGAGGGGTCAAACAAACCAGCAGGCTGAGGTCGTGCTGCCAGTACCCCAGACCTGCTCTGCCAGCCAGGTTTTTACACCCTTCCAAAGGGTAGCAGCTCTGCCTGGAGGCACAGCTCAGTTGGCAGGAGGTTTCAAAGAGCTGGGGCGGACACAAAGAAGGCCCTCCTTCTGGTGCTAGAGAGATATGCCTCTCTAGCTGATGGCACAACCAGAGAGCCTCTCCAGTCCACTCTGGTGGGACAGACAGATGTCCTTGGGGCAATGTGGTCTCTTTGGTATCCTGACCCACGACCATGTAGAGCTTTAAAGGTAATTACCAGCACCTTGAATTGCACCCAGAGGCACACTGGCAACCAGCGCAGCACCCAAAGCAATGGTGAAGTGCAAGCATAACACCCACATAACACCCACATTCTGTACCAGTTGGAGCCTCTGAATGGTCACCAAGGGCAGCCCCATGTAGAGTGTGTTACAATAGTCAAGTCTGGAGGTGACAAAAGCGTGTGTGATCATGAGCAAGGAGTCCCAATGTAGGAGTGGTTGTAACTGGCGTATGACACTAAGATGTGCAAAAGCCCTCCTGGCCATGACTGCCACCTCCTCTTTGAGCAGTAGTCACGAGTCCAGGAGGACCCCCAGATTACGCACCGGGTCTGTTTGGGACAAAACTGCCCCATCCAGAACCAAAGATGGTAACTCCCGGGATAACACTTGTCCCCTGACCCACAGCCACTCAGTCTTGCCAGGATTCAGTTGTAGCCCATTGTTCCGCATCCAGACCCTAACAGCCTCCAGGCACATGGAAAGGATTTCCACTGCATCGTTTGGATCTCCACGGACCGAGATATACAATTGGGTATCATCAGTATATTGATGATACCTCACCCCGTGGGAACTGATGATCTCACCCGGGGTTACATGTAGATATTAAACAGGAGAGCCAAAAAGACCAAGCCCTGAGGCACCCCATATTGGAGGGGCCTAGGCCTGGACTTCTCGCCTTCCAGCCACACCGACTGGGTCCGGCCGCTCAGAAATGAGGAAAACCATGACCACACAGTGCCCTGGATCCCCAATCCTCAGAGCCTTCCCAGAAGGATACCATAGTTAACAGTATCGAAAGCCACTGAGAGGTCAAGAAGAGCAAGGACAGATGGATGACTCGAATCCCACTCTCACCAGATATCATCTATAAACGAGACCAATGCAGTTTCCATACCATATCCAGGCCTGAATCCTGACTGAAAAGAGTGCAGATAATCCACTTCCTCCAGAGTCTCCTGTAACTGCCATGCCACTGCATTCTGCAAGACCTTAGCCATGAAAGGTAAATTGGACACAGGTTGGTAGTTAGTCATTAAAGTGGGGTTGAGAGAAACTTTCTTCAGGAGGAGGTGCACCAAAGCGTGTTTTAAGGTAGCCTGAAAAACTCCCAATAAAGTTCAAAGATTCTGAAGCAACAAATGTCTTCAGTGCACAGCTATCTAAGCTTAAGGCACCTGTATTACCCACCCAAATGTTCTTTCTCCTTCTCTCTATATTTTTTAAAGAAATGCTTTTTTTTTTGCTATTATTTTCCACTTCCCCTGTTTCAGTTTTCCCACTGTTCTGTCTCCTCTACCTTTGCATATCAGGCAGCAGGGTTAATGGAATTGCTTCCACTTATGCCTTCAAACAGCTTTTTTGCATCCTTGTTGGTTGATAAGTTTCTTTCATGAAGAAAACATTCTCCGATAAAGTAATCAATAAACACAGGGGTCTAGTTTCCCAGATTTCTTCCCCTATTTTCTAAAGGCAAACTGTTCTGTTCTGTTCCTGTCCTAGATAGAAAGCATCTTCACCTGGCCATAATATTATAGCCATTGTAATTACATCACATCATTAATTAAGTAATTGTTTACTCTGTCAAGCTGATCAGCTAGACGTGAAAAACCATTGTTCTTAGCTACGTTAGCATGAAGAATCATAGTTGGGAAGAGGGAAATTCATTCACCATTGTGTGTGTTAATTCTCTGTGAAATAAGCAATAAAATGCTGTGCTGGGAAGAGAGGGCAGATCAGTAAAGTTGAGGATCCCTTTCACTCAACATTGCATGCAAAGAAAAACTTGCTGGTTCAAGAATCCAAAAGGGAGGGGCTTAAAGGGAGACTTGCAGACTTTTCTCCCTTGGTCTTTTCCCGCCTGATCCAAATATACCATCCAATTTCTGCCCTGTCTCGAACCTCCCCTTTTGGGGGAAGGTTGTCGAGAAAGCGGTGGCATGGTAGCTCCAGGGTATCCTGGAGGAAGTGCTTCAGGCAAGGTCATAGTATGGAGCCTGCATTGGTAGCGCTGTTCGATGATCTCTGGTGAGAGCGTGATGGGGTCCCCCCCCCTCCATTCTTGTTCTTCTTGACTTCTAAGTGGCTTTCGATACCATTGACCATGGTATCCTTCTGGACTGGCCACAGGGGTTGGGGATCCAGGGCACTGTGCTGGCTTGGTTTTCCTTCTTTCTGAGTGGCCGGACCCAATCAATGGGGGTGGGGGACATGGGGTTGAATCCGAGGCATCTCATGTGTGGGGTGCCACAGGGCTCAGTCCTCTTGCACTTACTCTTTAACATCTACATGAAACTGGTGGGTGAGATCATCCAATCACATGGGGTGAGAAATCATCAGTATGCTGATGATAGTTGTATATGTCTGCCCATGGTGATCCCAGTGATGCAGTCAAGGTCCTGACCAGTTGTCTAGGGGAGGTTAGGGTCTGGATGGGGGACAATGGACTACACCTGAATCCCAGCAAAACTGAGTGGCTGTGGGTGAGGGGACTTGGTCCTCATACGGAGTTATCACTGCTGGTTTGGGATGAGGCATTGTTGCCCCCAATCTGACCTTGTGTGTAACCTGAGGGTCTTCCTGGCGTCGCAGCTTCTGCCCCAGAAGCAGGTTATGGCTGTGGCCAGGAGGGCCTTCGGGCAAGTGCGTGTTATTAATCAATTGCTCCCACTCCTGGACCAGGAAGCCCTGCTCACAGTAATCCATGCCTGATCTCCTCCTATTTGAACTATTGTAATGCGCTGTACATGGGGTTGCCCTTGATGACCATACGGAGACTGTGGTTGGTCTAGAATGTGGCGGCCCATGCAGTGGTGGGTTGTAGTCATTTCACCCGCATCTCACCACTGCTGCGGGAGTTGCACTGGCTGCCTATATGTCTCTGGGTACAATTCAAGGTGCTGGTTGTCACCTTTAAAGCCCTTCATGGTAGCGGACCAGGATACTTCAGGGACCGCATCGTCACTAGGACATCAACCCATCCCACAAGAGCAAACCGACAGGGCACCCTTCAGGTACCATCTGTTGGGGAGGCTTGTCTCTCCAGCACAAGGAAATGGGCCTTCTCGTTCATTGCCCCCACACTATGGAACCTGCTCCCGGTAGAACTACAACTCCAGGCCCAGTTGCTATCATTTAGGAAGGAAGTGAAGAAGTAGTTAGCAAAATAGGTCTGGGGGCCAGGATTGTCAACAAGCTTCACTTTCTGACTCGTCTGAGGCTCCACCCTCCTGTAATTAATTTTTTAATGTTAAGGTCTTGCAGATTTTATATTTGTTTTTAGTAGTAAATGGAACAGCCGTGTGTGTGTGTGAGTGTGTGTGTGTGTGTGTGTGAGAGAGAGAGAGAGAGAGAGTGAAATTGCTATGTTTTTAAAGGTTTTTAAATTGTTTTATATTGTTTTAACTTGTGTACACTGCCCAGAGTCCATTGGATAGGGCAGTATATAAATTAAATTAAATTACATCTTGGTTGGGCAAATGAAGTTGAGGGGGGCGGGCTGTTAGCTAAGATTCAAGGTACAAAATCACTCAGATTGGGTGTTCTAATCTGTCAGTAGTGTTTTCTTCCATTTTTAATTTCCTCAAACCTCCTCATTTGTAATTTAAAAAAATCTGCCAAAACAATTTCATACCAGTAATAGAGTTACTAAAGAATAAGATGCTGTGTCTTTTAAAAAACCAAATAAATGAAAGGATGGAGGATTCCCAACGCCATCTTTTGGAGACAGCCCTGCCAGCATGACCATGGCTTCTCCATCCAATCAACTGAGCCAGTCTAATAATGCATCTACTATAGCTGGTGACATTAGATGCCAGTGAGAGGTTAAGAAGAAGTTAAAAGGACACATCTGTTTTTTCTCTCTTTATAAAAATGCTAAATTGGTAGCATTTGCAAAAAAGAGAGAGAGTGTAGAACAATTTCTCATCATTTTCAAATGGGAGACAATGTGTGGCCCTTCTGATGTAAGATGCTGCCATTTCCTTCAGCCTCTGCTGGTGTATCAAATAGTGAAGAGCAATTAGTTTTCTAGCATGGCCCTATCACATAGGCCACAGAATGCCCAACAAGGGATGCACAACATTACCCCTTGCAAGATGACTAGGCTGTTTTTATGATACATGAAAATGCTTCAGAGGGAAATACAGTCAAAACTCACATAAAGAGTGCCTTCCTTAAAGAGCAAGAATAAAGACTTCACCTGTCAAGAAAAGAAGAAGTGTTGTGAAGAATCCTGTGGGAAAGAATGTGTTACACCACTCTTCAGTGCTGTACACCAAACATCAATTACAGGGCGAGATCGGCGCTTGGGTTGTGGGGAGGAATTAGTGCATGCACCCGTCCCTCCAACCCAAATGCTGATCATGCGCTTTGGTCCATCGGTGCTTGGGTTGGGGGGACGAATGGGTGTGCGTGCCCGTCCCCCCAACCCAAGTGCCGATGAATCAAAGCGTACGATTGGCGCTTGTGTTGGGGAGATGGGCACAGGCGCCCGTTCCTCCCCACAACCCAAGCACCGATCGTGCACTTTGATCCATCAATGCTTGGGCTGTGGGGAGGAATGGGAGCAGGAAGAATAAGAAAGAAGAATAAGGTTTGTTAACCAATGCCTGACACTCAGAACTGAGTCAGTGGCAGTATGGTCTACTCTATTAACATAGCAGGGGAACCGGGCCAGACTGGGGAAAGAAGAAAATGCAGCTGCCAGGCTGCTGGCTGGGGCCAGTTCCGTAGACTTTTTAACTCTATTGATACAACAGCTTCACTAACAACCAGGCCATTTCTACACCCAGTTCAGAAGGTATGACCTATAAAGCCCTAGCAAATACAATTTTTAAAAAAGTGCTTTAAATAGTGAAACATTTTTTAAAAAAATCAGTTATAGCATTAACATAGTATGGGATCAAAAATTAAAATAAATAATTTTAAATCACCTTAAATACCAATAATAATTGTTAAAACTTGGAAAAAATACAGTGCACCCTTCAAAGCTGAAGACCTTAGCCATTTGCTAAAGCCCTGCCTGAATAAGGTCTTTGCCCATAGACAGAAGGCCATCAGGAAGGACTATATTTGATATAAATTTTAGGGATATGCTATCTTTGTGTGTCCACCTAATTCACGCACACACAATAAGAGCTCTGTATGCAACACTTTACACCAAAATCCAATTTGGGGGGGGGGGGATTCTGCATACTTAGTCTTTACTCGCAATCATCTCATGCAAGAAACAGTCTCTATGTAGAGCTGAGTGTAAAGGTTTTATCATTTGCCAAGTATATCCCTGAGGAGAGTTCCAGAAGGAGAACCAGGAAGAAGGCAGTCAGCAGTGCCTGCTTCAGGAAAGACTCTCCTGCAAGAAGCTCTTCAACTTTTAGCCAATAGGTGTTTCAAAACCAGGTGTGATTTTTATTTGTTAAAAAAATTAAATAAGTTGTTTGGAGGGGGAGGGGAGACTGCTCATGTTTTCTCTAGACACATGTCAGAATTTTAGACTACAATTCTAAATGTATTAGGCAAGAAACTTCCAGATTATAATGGCTTATTAAAAATGACAAAACCTTATGGTCTTTTAAAATAGAAAACATGACGAGGAGAGGAATACTGTATGCATTTTATTAAATGATTAACCTATAAATTAACCTATAAATTAGAAAACTAACGTACGTCAAGATACTTTTCCGTTCTTTTCACATAGTGCCTAAACACATTGCTGTGTATTATACTAACAGGGAGCAGGAAGAATAAGAAAAAGTACATCCTTACAGAACAAGTACAAGAAGAGCCTGTACTCAAAGATATTGTATCTAAGGACACCAGATACCTAGAACACACACAAAAATGGGAGAAGGCTATGCTTCATCCCATACTTATGGGCTTCTTTAGCAGGGTATATTTGGCTGGTCATTGTTGCAATGAGAACATTTCAGACTTCAAGTACAGAACTTGATATCACATGAACAGTACTGGTTGAATGTTTATGTCTTAATGAGTTCATTAACATATCTCGCTTGATGGCTCAGTGAGATACATACCAGCCAGAGACAGGGAGTTCACTTCCATAGTTCAATAAGCAAAGACAAGCTGTGTGATCCATAGATAAAATTAAAAAAATGCAGGAGGAAGTCAATACCTTGTGGTTGTGGTTGTTGCTGTTATTGTTGTTGATGATGATGCTCCTACTGCTGCTGCTGCTTTGCACTCCCACAACCCAATAAGAGATGACACAGTTATGGATTTATAATTGGCCACTTTATTTCAGGATCTTATCTTACTAGATGATTCTCCACAGCCTGTGATGCGGTGGTTGCACGAGAAGGTAACTCCTTAATATCTCCTCACTTTATCAGCCTAGTTATCCACCCCTGATCTTTCCTGTTGCTTAAACTTCTCTCATTATTCCTTCATGAAAACCGCCAGGCTTTGGTGAGGCTCCTAGCTTTTATTGGTTAGTCAGGCCTACCATATTTTCCCTTCTGGGCTGGCCTGAGGATTTGATTGTTGAGAATTGCTGTCATATTTCTTGCCATTATACTCCTTCTCATGCTACCCACCATACGAGGCGCCGTTCCTAACTGAGCCCCGTCCCCCCCTTGCCCCCCCAAGAACAGATGCACACCCTCCTCAGAGAGGTGCACCCCATCATCCCTGAACAAGTGGGCCGCCTCCCACCTTATTTCTGGATGGCACACATCCGTGCCCATCCCCTCGTCCCGTAGGAATTTTGCCACTGCTCCATTGACCCGCAACCTGGCCCGGTCAATCTTCCTTGGGCAACATAATCTGTGAAATGGCGCCAAAGACACGATCCACAGTGTGATGTGAGACCACAGTAGGCGAACTGCCGGCCACCACTGCCTGATGAGACGGAAATCCCATTTAATAGTCATGGTAAGGTCAAGCCCCGTGAGTTCCCCCAGGCCATTGCCTCCCAGGTGCAATACCAGCAACTCTGGCGGGGCCTCATGTCTGCGCGCTGCCAGTATCTGCACCAGCTGCCGCCACTTCATCCCTCTGACGCCACACCAAGTGAGGCACGCCAAATCTTGCAGTTCCAGATGAATGCCTCCTGGTGCCCGCTGTGCCTCCATGGCCATTCAGTACACGAAGCTGTGCCCATAGATCCACACCTGGTAACGGCTTGCTGGCCAGCCCAGGCCTACAGCGGAAGTAAAAAAGGGGGTGGGGGAAAAGCAGGTGGCGGAGGAAAATTGGGTCAATATCAATTGGTGAGTGCGCGGACATACGCACCAAAGCAGCCGGAGGCCCACCTGCCCATCCGCTTAATGTCCTCCGGCCCGTATCCCAGAGCTGCCACTGTAGAGAGTGCCCCAATCCGGAATGAGTGAGTGCCATACCTGGCGTCCCTCGCCCCTATTCGGGCAAGGGCATGTTGGGTGACCTCCCAAAACTGGTAGCGGTTAAGTGGGGACCCATCAGAATGGGAGAAAAGGGGGGCCAGCATGGGTCACCAAAGGTTCAGGTAGTCATGCACCACCTGCACAGGGAACAGGCCCGGAACGCAACAACGACCCAGAGTAACCATGGCCCCCTTTGCCAACTGGTCAGTCTTGGAGCATCTGATAGTAAGATGCAGCCTGTTGCCACTGAGTACAACATCCGAAAGCATGAGGGCCCTGCCCATGCTGTCTGCCTTGCTCCTCACAACCAGTTCGCTAATTGGCAGTGCCCCAAAGAATGCCACCGAAGCTGACGCATGGAAAAGCACCGCTTCAAAATGGCTGTCACATAGCAGCGGCCACAGTGCAGCAAGGGCGCTGAGCTGGGTGGGCAAAATCGGGGACCTGTCATCCCTTTTAAGGCCCCACTCCCTCATCCATCCCTCCAGCACCTTAGTTATCCTAAAATCCATAAGTGCGTTAGGCAGGCCCCTAGCCCTGACGTGGAAGGACAGAGCCGATAAGCGGACCCTTATGGTCCGTGGGGCCAGACCCCATCGATGCAGAGCCACCATGTATCACAGCACGTGCTCAACAGGGAAAGGCCAGGCAGAAGGTAGGCCAACTGAGAGCTGGAAGAGGTGGAAACCTTTGGCAGTCGCTTCGTAAGCCTTATGAGAACGGGGGGCCAAAGACCGGCCGATTGCCCTTGCTACTTTTCTCCAAGGCTCCCTATCTGCATGGGCAGTTCAGGCAGCCGGTCATCGGCCCCCAGTGCCAGGGTCCTGAATCGCTCCATCTGTAGATGGGAGAAAGCATCAGCAACAACATTAGACACCCCAGCTACGTGTCCGGCCCGAAACACCAAATTGAGGTGCAGGGTAAGAAGAACAAAAGCACGAACCAAGCGCATAATCCTGGGGGACCGAGATGTCATAGAATTGACCACCTGCACCACGGCCAGATTGTCGCACCAGAACGTAACCTCCTAGTTACCAAACTGTTCCCCCCACATCATGAGAGCCTCCAGGATGGGAAAAATTTCCAGGAAGGTGAGATCCCTAGTAATCCCCTTGGTGTGCCACGAGTCCAGCCACGGGCCACAGCACCAGTGGTCATCAAAATATATGCCATAGCCAAACGCCCCTGACGCATCCGAGTGTACTTGAAGTTGCGAACCAAGGCCTCTGGCAGAACGCCAGAATGCAACGCCATTAAAGTCTGTGAGGAACCGCAGCCACACATGCAAGTCGGAGCGCATAGCAGCCGTCACCCTGGTCAGGTGAAATTGCTTCCCGAGGCCCCTCATGGAATCGCACAGCCTGCATGCAAATGCCCTGCCCCGTGCGACCACCCGGCAGGCAAAGTTAAGTAGGCCATGCAGCTCTTGGAGTTCCTTAAGGGACACATTGCGTTTACCCAGTACAGTACTGATGCTGTCCCGAATACGCGCTACCTTGTCCTGTGGCAACTTGGATGTCTGAACCCCCATGTCCAATTCAATCCCCAGAAATGTCAGGACAGTGGCCGGGCATTCAGTCTTTTCCGGGGCAAGGGGCACCCCTAACTCTGCCGCCAGCTCCTGGAAGGCACGAAGCAGCATTTGGCAGATGCCTGAATCCTTCGGGGCACAGAAAAGGAAATCATCCAAATAATGTACCACCCCTTTATTACCCGTCTGCTGTACATGGCTCCAGTGCAGGAACGAGCTGAACCACTTGAACGCTGCACAGGAAACCGAAAAGCCGAATGGCATGGCCCTATCAACAAAGAACTGGCCCCCAAACGAGAAACCCAACAATTCAAAATCGAGGGGGTGAACTGGGAGAAGCCGGAATGCTGACTTGATATCACACTTGGCCATGACTGCGCCATGGGCACGGGCCCGCACCATGTTCACGGCGTCATATAACGACGCATACCGGACAGAGCACAATTCGTGAGGTATGCGGTCGTTGACCAAGTCACCTTCGGGAATGGACAGGTGGTTAATCAAGCGGTATTCTCCCGGCACTTTTTTGGGGACGAGGCCAAGCTGTGAGACCCTCAAGTTTTTGTACGGGGGTAGGTCAAATGGGCCACACACCCTGCTCATCAAAACCTATTTAAAAATCTGTTGCCGGGCAACCCGTTCCAAGCCACGCAGTGACCAGAGGTTGGCTGCCCGGTAAGGTAGCCTGGGGCCGACGTACAGTATGCGGAAACCAAATTCAAAACCCTTTTGGAGATACAACTCATCAGCCCGCTTGGGGTAGCGCTTCAGCCACCAGGCCAACACAGGCAATTTAATTGGTGTTGGCCCCCTTTGAAGCCTAGGCAGCATCAGGGGTGGGGCGACGGGCCTGACCTTGATATCGACCCCTGGTGCTGGACGCTTTCGGGCAAGCCAAGGCTGCCTGGGGCCCGGTGCAAATGGAACATTCATGCCAGAAGCGGCACGGCTTTTGGCCGCCCCGCCCTGACAAAGCCAACGCCCAGCACAGCAGGCGTGGTTGGACCACCTGCCCCACCGGCTGGGGGGAAACGGTGCTTGAGAATGCTGCAACAGGTGGCCGCTATCAAAGCGTTCACCCAGTGCAGGGCGGGAGGGGGTCATCAGGTGTAGGTTAGATCATATATTATTAATATAATGTGGCATATAAAAAATAATGTTGCATAATAATAGATCAAGTCCTTGTGTCACTTTCTTCCTCTCTTTTTCATCACATAACTCTCAGGACGTGCAGTCAACCCATGACATTAAGTGTGCTTTGTGACAGACTTTTAAGGAAAGCCTATAGATGAAAACAAAAATGAGCCCTACATTAAGAATCACCCCAATAACAGAACAGAGAGACAAATTTGGCCATTTTAAAAAAAGCAAGTACCTTTGTTCAGCTCTTTCTAGGACCGGGGGGGGGGGGGGCAATGTCCATAGTCCAGAAGTCACCTACAACTCAAAGGTCCTTGGGAAACCAGCCACTCTATTTTAGGAACCTCCAGGATCACATGTCTTGTCCAACCTTGCCCTCTCCGCACACACACAAATAGTTGTGTCCCTTTTGGGGTCTTTCAGACTCAGAAGGAAAAAATCCTATTCATACTAAAATAGGTATGTAGAGTTTATACATGCATCAAATGACCAGTCATGCACCCTATGAGGTATTATGAGACGTCTTTGCCCACCCCCGAGTGTGGAATATTATATTCTGTCGGATGTTCCTCCTTCTGATATATCCTCTAAGTTTTCAAAGGGTAGATTTTAAAGTTGAGAGTCATATAAATGGAATTTCAGACCATGGAATAAACACTTTGCTATTTCTTTTCCTCAAATCAAGGTACAGGCTGCACTCATTTAAATACGGAGCCTTTCTTTCTTTGGTTTTTGTCTTGAATATGTTGTTTCCAAAGGTTAACTCTATTCACCATTCAAACTGCATTTCTCCTGCAAATTAGGAATTGGGATTGGTATATTCCAATCATGAAGAAGCTCATAGATATATTTTTTTTAATTGGTTAATATAGAGTGTTGGTCAATGATGGTAATCAGGCTGAATATAACAATGACTCATTCAAATAGATTTTCTTTCTTCTCATCTGATGCAGAACCAGCTGGTGACTCCTACTCAGGAAAACCTTCATGGGTGAATTGTGAATGTGCAGTAGATAGTAATGTCATTGATGCCACATGTCCATCCATGAAGCAGGATTTTGTACTAAAAGAAAAGAAAAATAAGTTTTAGTGCGTTAAATACAGCCATTAAAAACAACAATTCAGCCTATAGATTATTCATCTTCTGAAAGGTATGGAATTTATCCAGCTTTCTTTGTCTGCAGGCTAACAGAACCTATCAATCTTGGCTTACAAAAGCAATTTTAATTTTCATGATATGAAATGATACAACTCTGTTGAAAGTTTTAGGGCCTTTTGAATACCAAAAGGACAAACTTCCAGAGTTGTTGCACTACACAGCAATTGCATAGCATGCTTGATTCGGATTCCTGCTTTGAGCAAGGGATTGGACGCAATAGCCTAAAAGGCCCTTTCCTGCTCAGTGGGGTTTTTTTTTAATGATTCTATGAATACCAATGAACTGCCCTGTATTAAGAGAAGAGGAAGGTGTCATGAAATGAGGCCCCAAGTCTTTCACATATCCAAAATGGAGTTTGATATGTTTTGGACTAAAGGGAAAATGTGGCTTCTTTGTCAAAAAGGCCACCTGGTTGTTTTTCACACTTTGGGACCCAGATGGGAAGAGGTAAACAGACTTGGAGGCACCAACAGTTGTTTACCCCAACTCTGTTATTTGATTGGATGTCTGCTAGTTATGTCACACCTGGAGGGAAGGTTTGAAAGAGGGAGTGGCAAGCAGAAAGCAGTGAAGAGTTAAGCAGTTGAACAGAGAGAGAGAGAGAGATTTTCAAGCAGTAAAGATGTAGAATCTTTAAGGGGGAGAAATTGGGCTAATGCTGCAAGCCTTTTCTCCCGCCATGAGCACATGGCTTGAACAGAGAGAGAGTTCTAAAATGGTTGTCAACTACGGAACATCAACAAGGAAGAGATGGGCTTTCCAACTAGGCCTTATCTCTGGAAATCTTAATTATGGTAACTTAGAATAGCTAGACAGATTCCTTTTTATTTAGGGGAATACTAGTCTGAAACATCCTTTCTCTAAAACAAATTAAAGTTAGTTTATTTTTCTATGCTGAGATCTGTAACCTGATTTATCAACAACCATGCTACCAATTTAAATAAAAATATTTTCTTCAATCAACGTGTGTTCATTGGAAATGGGATACAGGGTTAAAAGACAGTAAATCCATCTTCTTCTTCTTTTTGCCTCTTGAAAAGCTACCGTAACATCTCAAAGTAATTGGGCTTGTCTCTGTAAACAGAGAGAGCCAGGTTTGGGTCAGCTGGGATTGGCTGGAGAACGAATGGTGAACATATTTTTTCTTGCATGAGTTTGGGAGAGTTCTAGAGGGGATTTTTTTTAAATAATTCACCTTGGATTGAACGCTGAGAGGTCCTAAGCAAGTGAGAAAGAGTGTGCATTCATCATAGAAGCAGTGTGAAGATCTTTTCATCTTCACCATTTTAGGAGATCAAGTAAGACACTCTGCAAGCTTTTTCTTTTGAACTCTCTGGACCGTTCCCTTTTATTTGAAAGAAGAGTTACGTGTTTCACACAACCTTCGACTTTGGAGCCTCTAAATTTGTGTTGCTACATCTCCTTCTTGACAGAAGACAATTCTCCATTTGAATGTTTGACAGAGAACAATCTTCTTTCAGATGTTGCCTACCTAAAGGGTTCTTCGTTACTTAAAGATAGACCCCTTAGGAGCAAGACTGTCAAATTGTACCTCTAAAGTTAGGCCTTTGGCACAGTAATTTTGTGTGGATTTCAGCCGCCCACGGCTTAAGCCAAAATTGCTGCCCCGTAGTGGATGCTGGCCATTGCTCCCGCTAGGGTTTCTGGGAATTGTAGTCCAAGAACACCCATAGCCTAAAAAGTGCAGTCCTGGACAGGCCGCCCACCTTGTCCCCCTAGGCTAACCTACGCCACTGCTTTGACAGCAGCCTTCAGAGGTCATATTGGTTATTAGTCTTCGTCTTCTCTACTCAAGTGATATGAGCTGTAATTCCATTTAAACTATAAGATCCCACCTGTATGTATAAATTAGCAAGGCCTCGTTCAGTTTGTACCTGGGCCACCATTCACAGTGCTGAAAATTAACCAACAGGCCTTGTGGCTAGGAGATTTGATGGCCTACCTCCTTTCGTGAAAACTTCCTATCTGTTCCATTAAAACCTTAGATGTATGGTACACATACCTCCATGCCTCCCATTGTAAAAAAAAAATGCCTGGTGACAGTAGAACAGCATGAATGGTCACTTCAAATGACCCATGGCCTGTCACCCCCTGGAAGCCCCAAGCTAGAGTTCCCAACTCATAGCTTCCCAGCAGTGATGGGATGACAAAAATTCTACTACCACACCATGACGTCATGGGCGAAGCCGACGTCATGACGTCATGACGTTGTGGGCGGGGCCAAAAATAAAAATAAATAAAAATTAAAAATAAACATACACACACACACCCCTCCCTCTCAGCCCACCCACCCAGACACAAATAAATAAAATAAAAACAACCACCCACCCAAAACACAAATAAATTACCCACCCACCCCAAATAAAAACCCCTCGCTTACCTTTCTTGGGACGACGAACCCCCATGGCCAGGGGCCACCCGGCAACCCAACTGCGGCCACAGGAGCCACTGGCTGCAGCCGCTGTCCACAGCCGCCGCCACCACCGCTGGCTGCATCCCTGTGGCATCCTCCTCGGGCCGGTACCTTTTTAGCCCGGCTCCGGCCACGGCCAGGGACGGCGGGCAGCAGTGGCTCTGGCGGTGGCTCCAGCCGTGGCTGCCGAGCCTCCCTGGGCCGTCCCCATGCCCAGGGGACGCCCAGCGGGGCGCACCGCTGCCGCCTGCTGATTCCTCCTCCGCCGGGCGCCGCAGCCGGGCTAAAAAGGTACCGGCCTGAGGAGGACGCCACAGGGATGCAGCCAGAGGCAGCTCCGGTGGCGGGGGGCGGTGGCAACGGTGCGCCCCGCCGAGCGTCCCCAGGGCATGGGGCTTGTCGGCAGCGGGCGGCCCAGGCAGGCCTCAACGTGCTGCGGGGGAGGTGCCCTCCTCAGAGGGCTGGTGCCGCCGCGCCCTGAAAGCTCTAAAACAATTTTTTTTAAAAATCGGAGCTAAAATGGCTTCAATTGACTGCGCATGCACAGAAACTCAATCTGATGCATGCGCAATGCGTCAGATTGAGTTTCTGCGCATGCGCAGTCAATTGGAGCCATTTTAGCTCCGATTTTTTTTTAAAAAATTCTTTCGGTGAGGCGTCCGGAACCGGACGCCTCAAAAGTTGTCTACCCTCCCGGAGAACCCTCCGGGATTGGTCCTACCAGTTCCAGGGAACCGTATGGAACCAGGGACATCCCATTACTGCTTCCCAGTCATTCTGCACACCCTGTTTCTCTCTCTCTCTCTCTCTTTGCCCCTGTCCTTGTTTCTCAAAGAGATTAAAACACTGAGGACATTTTAAACAAGTTGCAGAGAACTTAGATAGGAGGAGAGAGTTATTTTCCTCACTTTCACCGGGACATGAGGAATCTTGTGGAATTTTTAAAATTTCTCATTGATATGTCAGTTCACATTGACTTGCAACACTGCCCCAAAATGCCCAGTCTCAACATAATTCAAGAAACTTGTTTTGCACTGTACCAAATATTGGTTTGACACATTTTGTCAAATGTTTGTAATCACAACATTTCAGATCTTCCAAGCACTGATAATCATATTCGCACTCTCCACGATAACTATACAGATGGACCGAGTCACGTTTTGGACAGTGTCCCGGTTTTTCTACAGCAAGGGGCAGGGAGAAAGGAGTGAAAAACAAGATAATAACTGTTATGCTTCTTAAGGTTAAAGTAGATGTTTAGAGAAACTTATATCCTACCCAATTAACCCACTCCCCATCTCATATTGAAATTTCCTCAAAATGCTTTCTTCAACAATCAGATTAGCACAGAATGTCTACAGTTACTTTCATAGTTGTAGCTTTCAAAATGGTGGCCATGTTAGTCTGTGCAGTCATATTAGACCAGTAACAAAGCAAAAGTAAATAAATAAATTAAATGATACAAATGTCATGGCACTTTAAATAACTACTATATAACTGTGAGTAAAATAAATTTAAAATATAGCAGTTACTCTGTGGAGGGCAAGAGTTCATATAAATTAAAAAGTCATAAAAGATTTACATGACATCATCTTCATCTGGCAAGAAGATCATTCAGTTGAGTTCTTGTTTTGCTTCTAACAGGAAGATTGCTATCTAATGCTAAGTGGTCAATAATTGCTAAATGTCTGCTCTTAAGAATAGCCATTTGTCTATATTTTATGAGTACAATACTGTATAGTGAAGATTTCCACTCCTGTTATTCAGGTTACTCTGTAAAAATATAATCTTTAGAGAACCAAATGCACACAACAGTTAGAAACAACTTGGATATTCACTTTCTGCTGTTGCTACTCTACATTATATTTATTCTCCTTCGTGTTGTTTGGGGATGCACACTAATGGGTTCTGTGCCTGCGCTGAATCCGAGCGTAGCTGAAAAGCTAATTGGACAAAAATTTGAATGTAGGACCGTCCACCATCCCCAACCGCCTCTGGCGCCATTTCACGCTCTTCCCTCAGTTCGCTTTTTTCCGCTGCCCGAGCAGGAGCCTGGAAAAAAAAGCTGTGTGTTTTCTCTCTGAGATTGTCTCAGAAAACCTTGAATTTTTCCTTCAAACAATTTTTTCTCGGAGCAGGGGACTCGTAATCCCTTGGTCCTCGTGTGGCTGGGGGATTTTCCCTCAGCCACTGGAAAAAAAACCTTTGAGGTAATTTTTACCTCACGAGATCTTGTGTCGGGGCCTCCTGGCCGGGGCAATTTTTTCGACTAGGCCATCTGCCTCGGTGGATGGCTTCTGCAGCATTTAAGCAGTGTCCGTCCTGCAATGTTAAATTTCTGAGCTCGGACGGACACGTGCGGTGCCTTCGTTGCCTGGACGAAAACCATCCGGTCCAGGCGTGTGCGGTTTGTAAGGGCTTCTCCAAAGCCGCCCTGAAAAATCGCCAATACCGCCTCCAACCATTTTTAATGGAGGCCGCTCTGGCACCACTGCCTCCCCCTGCAAGGGAGGCACCTGCTGTGTCTACCTCCGCTCCTTCTTCGCGGCCGTCCGCCGCAGAACTGTTTAAGAGGAAGAAGGAGCAGGAGAAGAAGAAGAAGGAGAAGAAGAAACACCACCGGACTTCTTCGACTTCTTTCCCTCCAACTCCATGCGCGACGCACCCGTCGCTGACTCGATCACAGGCCTCCGTTGCCGTCACGGCCGTGATCTCGCCGGGCAACTTGTCGTCAACCTCTCCGGTCATCATCTCCCCGGAGAAAGTCCCCAGCCTACCACCTCTGCCGGAGACTCCTCCTCCTCCGCCTCCGCGGAGGACTGCACCCCTGTCGGCCCCTTCTGTGGCTCCGGCTCCCGAGCCCTCCATACAGTTGAGCCTCATGCCCCGTTCCTCGAGGCGATGGTGCAGAAGATGGCCGAGCAGTTCCGGGTCTTTCAGCCACCACCGTCGGCTGTTCCGGAGGCGCCACCGCTCCATGAACTAGCTCCGGAGGCACCACCATACCACGGACAAGTGGGTTTTAACCATCTTAGACTCTGGCTACGCGATCAAGTTCAAGAGATGCCCTACTGTCAGATGGGTCCGTGTCACCGATCCGTCCACACTGCTCCAGGAGGAACTGTCAGCTCTCCTGGAGAAGGGCGCCATAGAACCGGTCGCAGTGTCAGAGTCTCATGAATTGTTCTTCTCCCGCTACTTCCTCGTGGACAAGAAGGACGGAAGGTCCCTCCCCATCTTGGACCTCCGTCTTCTCAACAAGTGCATCAACGTGAGGAAGTTTCGGATGGTAACCCTTCAGTCCATCCTCCCACTGATCAACCATGGGGACTGGTTTGCAGTCATCGACCTGAAGGATGAGTACTTCCACGTATCCATCAGGAGGGAACATCGCCACTTCCTCTGCTTCCAGGTGGGCAGCGACGTCTACCAGTACACGTGTCTACCCTTCGGCCTCTCCACTGCTCTGAGGGTATTCATGAAGTGCATGGGACCGATGGCCGCCCATCTTCAGCTGCAGGGGATCCAGGTGTTCCCATACATCGACAACTGGTTGGTCTGCTCTCCGACAAACCAGAGGGCCAAGGACGATGTTGCCCATTGCCTGGCCCTCATGGAGAGTCTCGGTCTGAGGGTCAACTACAAGAAATCTCAGTTGACCCCCACTCAACGAATAGACTACATCGGAGCCGTACTGGACTCTCTGGCTCTGAGAGCCTACGCTCTGCCCAAACATCTGCTCGACATCCGTGCGGTGGTGGCACGGATCCAGGGCAGGCGTTGCATCTGTGCGAGGGACGCCCTCCGGCTGTTGGGGCTCATGGCGTCGACCACGGTGGTGATCTCACACGCAAAGCTCAAGATGCGGTCCCTCCAGTCGTGGCTCCTTGCCTCGTTTGACATCGTCAACAACGACCTTGGGAAGTGGCTCACACCAACCCCCGAACTGCAGGAGCAACTGAACTGGTGGGTGATGGACCGCAATGTGGCCGCGGGGAAGCTCTTCACTCTTCCCATGCCAACCGTGCAGATCACCATCGACGCGAGCACGCACAGATGGGGAGCATGCTGTGGGGGTCTACGGATCCACGGGGTCTGGACTCCCATGGAAGCCAGGCACCACATCAACTTCCTCGAACTCTTAACACGACCCTGGCCTATCTCAACAAGCAATGAGGGACCAAGTCTCTATCCCTCCTTCATCTTGCTGTGATGGTCTGGGAATGGTGCCTGAAGGTGCACGTCTTCCCCATAGGTGTCCACATCCAGGGCACCCAGAACACGGATGCGGACTTTCTGAGCTGCAAAGGGACGGCAATGCACGAGTGGGAGCTGGATGGATTGGTGTTCGACCGGTTGTGCCGCCAGTGGGGCACACCAGTCCTGGACTTGTTTGCGTCACAAGCCAACGCCAAGTGTCACCGTTACTGCTCCCAAGCGGGGATCGGTCACGGATCGAAAGGGGATGCCTTCATGGTTCTGTAGAATCAGGACTTCCTGTACATGTTCCCACCGATCCCTCTCATCCAACGGGTCCTCGTACAGATCCGTGCGAAGAGTGCATGGACGATATTGATCGCCCCATCCTGGCCGCGTCAGCCGTGGTTCCTGCTGCTTCAGTCTCTGGCGTGCGACTTTCTTTGCCTGCCCACCGATCCGAACCTCCTCCATTTGGGGGGCGGTCGGATCCTACACTCAGACCTGCTGAGCCTCCATCTGACAGCCTGGCTTATCTACCCGACCTAGCGCGGATCCTTGTACTCTCTCATAAGCCATCCACGAGGAAGTCCTACGATGCCAAGTACTGTCATTTCCTTGACTTTTTAACATCCAACAACCGTACCGTGGAGTCCGCATCCCTGCAGGACGTTATGTCCTACCTCCTGCGATTGGCTGAGTCAGGATCTGCACACTCATCCTTAAAGGTCCATCTGGCTGCGGTGGTGGCCAATGCTCCACCTTCCTCTGTGCTGTCCTCTGCCTTCAGGGACAAGACTGTTAAACGTTTCCTTCAGGGACTGCATAATGCCTACCCTCCTGTTAAGGTACCACCTCCCCAGTGGTCCCTTACTGCTGTGCTCACCGCAGTCACCAAGGCGCCCTTTGAGCCCATGGCCACAGTGGACATCAAGTTTGTGTCCTACAAAACTGCCTTTCTTGTGGCCATTACCTCTGCCTGGAGGGCAGGTGAACTTGCAGCCCTGAGGTCTGACCCTCCTTTCCTCAAGTTCTACCCTGACAGGGTGGTATTGCACCCGGACCTTGCATTCCTGCCAAAGGTCCTCACTGACTTTCATTTGGCACAGTCCATCACATTGCCAGCGTTCTTCCTGAATCCTTTGTCTGCACAAGAGAGAGTGTGGCATTCGTTGGATGTCAGGAGGGCGTTGCTGTTTTACACTCAAAGGACTGCGTCCTTCAGGAGAGCCAAGCAACTGTTTGTAGCCTATGGTTGCAAGTCAAAGGGACAGCCTCTGTCTGCCCAGAGGCTATCTAAATGGATCTCAGGTATCATCTACATGGCCTATGAGATGTCATCTCTGTCACCTCCGCCTCATGTCCAGGCTCACTCCACCAGGACATTGGCCTCATCTACTGCCTTCCTGGAAGGCATCCCCATGGAGGACATCTGTAAGGCCGCTACCTGGTCCAGGTCCTCCACCTTCATCACCCGCTACTGGGTTGATACAAGGTCTGCTGCTGACGTCAGATGGGGCAGATCCATCCTGACGGCTAGTTTCCGATCCTCTTCGGTGATGACCACCCATCCCTGATGTCAACACGCTCTCCTGCATCTCAGGACGCCGGCTGCCCACCATCCAAGTAAGTGAGCTTGCTAGTCACCCATTAGTGTGCATCCCCAAACAACACGAAGGAGAAAGTCAGGTTTCACTTACCAGTAACTGTCGTTCTCCGAGTATGTTGTTTGGGGATTCACAGGACCCAACACGACCTCCCCTCAAGGCTGCCGGCCTAAGATGGCTCTATGCTTCGCAGGCAGCTCTAGTATTGAACTGAGGGAAGAGCGTGAAATGGCGCCAGAGGAGGTTGGGGATGGTGGGCGGTCCTATATTCAAATCTTTGTCCAATTAGCTTTTTAGCTCTGCTTGGATTCAGCGCAGGCGCAGAACCCATTAGTGTGAATCCCCAAACAACATACTCGGAGAACGACAGTTACTGGTAAGTGAAACCTGTCTTTATTAGTTCCAAAGTGTAGGTGAATGGAACCAGAATATAGTCTAGCTAGCTCTTTGTATTACTCAGTGATGGCCGATCGCATAATCAGATATTTTATATTAAGCTACATCTTAGTAAAGCATCTGGAACAGTTATAAGTTAATTATAAGCAAGTTAATTAGGTTAAGAATATGGTCATGAATGTGGGGAAAAGTCAGTTTTGATAATTGTGGAAGTGCTTATACCATGAAAGGATTTTATTGAATTATTTGTATTTTAGAATTTATAGTTATAGAATAATACTATGTCTGGCTTCTGTAATTACACTTATTATCTAAATGAGTTAGCTTGATTTCATTGCAATCCAATGGGTTTGCTTGATGGTCAAGGCACCCAGCTGTGTTCCTGGGAAAAGGATATAAAAAGCCAAAGCAGAATGTGGTCTTTGCTCAGTTCTTTTTGGAAACCATTTCCAGACTGAGTCCTGCTGGCTATGCAATCAAGCAGTAAATAAAACTCTTTGCAGTTTTTTCACCTATCATTTGGTTTCTTTCATTCTTTGGCCTGATATAGCAACTACAACTTTTTAAACTACCATAACATTTCCTTCTTTTTCATTATTACTTTTTGTTTTGTTTCCTGACTGATTTGATTTCAATGAACATTCACAAAGAAAGCACACTAAATGTCAAGTAGAGAAGTGATGAAAATCATTGGCTGTGATGAAAATTTAACTTTCATTATTAGAAGGAACACAGCTAGTTAACTTGTTAAGTATCATCTAGTTCAATAATGGTGAACCATTTAGAGACTGAGTGCCCAAGCAAGTGGTGGCAGCATACGGGCAGGCACCGAGCAATGGTGTGAATGCCCACAGAGAAGACTGTGAATAGGTTCTCCACCACTGACCTAGTTTGGCTGCTCACTTGCTAGCTTTAAAATGAAGGGACCACTAACTGCTGTTGTTCTCTCTTACCTAGATTAATCATTAGTCTACTGGTCCACAGCCAAACCACTGAAGTATCCATGCATTACTGCACCATTTAAAAAAATTCATTCAACTTTATGAAATACAGTGGAACAGCGCATAACAAATGCTTTGGATAGCAAAAAATTCGCATAACGAAGCATTCATTATACAGGGGTGACAACCCACACAACGAAAAAAATATTAGTTATGCAGGGTTTTCAGTAGCCGGGGTATACCCACACAATGGGAACCACGGTTAACAAACTTCCCCCCCTTATGCGGGGTACCACCAATGGTGCTTTGCATAACGAAAAAATCTGCATAATGAAACGCTCAATGGAATTGAGTTTTTTCGTTATGCAAGGTTCTACCGTAATAGATTTCTTTTTGTGTTCCTAGGGGGCAGAGAAGGGAAGAAATGAACTTTGGGTAGTAGCTGGGAATGATAAAGAGTAGACATAGTCATGCTGTCTTCTGTGAGAATGGAACTTAGTTTAATGGACATCAAATGCTATGTGGTTATTCGCTGGAATTCTTCAGAAAGAGGGCTAAAGGTGAAAAGGGTTTTCAGATATGAGAAAGAAGACTTCATTTCCCCCTTTCAAAATACTCCTCCTTCCCCTTCCCCTTCTCCTCTTCCTCCCCCCCTCCTCCCCTCCCCCTCCTCCTCCTTTCCCTCCTCCTCCTCATTATCATTATTATTTCACTAGTTCTGGACATAGTGTGCCTCTTCTGCTTCATCCTGGAATGGAAGCAATTCCAGATTTGTTTTTGCTGAAAGAAGAATTTACATTGACTTGCAACACTGTCCCAAAATGCCCAGTCTCAACATAATTCAAGAAACTTGTTTTGTACTGTACCATGTATTGGTGTGTAACATATGCTTCCCAGGCTTTTCTTACAACATTTCAGATCTTTCAAGCACTCATAATCATTTTTGCACTCGACAATAGTCCATAACAATACTGTACCAATACGTGGACATCCTCCAGGTTTTTCTGCAGCAAGGGGCAGGGGAGAAAGGAGTTATAAAACAAAATCATAACTGTCATGCTTCTTTAGGTTACAGAGATGCTTAGGGGAATGTATATCCCACCCAATTAACCCACTCCCCATCTCATATTGATATTTCCTCATAGATGCATTCTTCAACAATCAGATTAGCACAGGATGTCTACAGTTACTTTCATAGTTGTAGCTTTCAAAATGGCAGCTGTGTTAGTCTGAGCAGTCATATTAGACCAGTAACAAAGCAAAAGTAATAATAATAATAATAATAATAATAATAATAATAATAATAATAATAATAATAATAATAATAATAATAATAATAATAATAATAATAATAATAATAATAATAATAATCGAAACAAATGCCATGCCACTTTAAATAAATACTATATAACTGTGAGTAAAATAAATTTGTAATATAGCAGTTACTCTTTAAAGTATCACAACATTTTCTTCTTTTTTTATTATTACTTTTTGTTTTGTTTTATTTCCGGACTGATATGATTTCAATGAACATTCAAAAAAAAAGCACACTAAATGCAAAGTAGAGAAGTGATAAACATCATAGGCTGTAATGAAAAATTAACTTTCATTATTGGAAGGAACACCTATTCTTAATTTGTTAAGTATCATCTAGTTCAGTAATGGTGAACCATTTAGAGACTGAGTGCCCAAGGAAGTGGCGGCGGCATATGGGCAGGCACTGAGCAATGATGTGCATGCCCACATAGAGGGCTGTGAATTGGTTCACCACCACTGATCTAGTTTGACTGATCACTTGCTAGTTCCAAGATGAAGGGACCACTTACTGCTGTTGTTCTTTCTTACCTGGATTATGCATTAGTCTACTGGTCCACTTCCAAGCCACTGAAGTATTCATGCATTATTCCACCATTTTAAAAATTTCATTCAACTTCTACATTGACCAGGGGAAAAGGCAACCCAGTGGGGTTGGGGGACCACAAAATACTCTACAAATAATTAAAACCCTTTAAAACATAATAAAAACATACCGAACCATATAAATACACAATGATACAAAACCAGTTTAAAAGGATAGGATGAACTGGGAAAATCATGAGCATCAGGTAGGAAATGGAGAGCATCCTCTGAAGGACACTGAAAAATAATTCATTTGACTAATTTCTGGATATCCCGGAGGGAGGGCAGTCTACAAACTCAAAGCTACCACCAAGAAGGCTCATTTCCTGATACCAACCTTCCAGGTTTCTTTCAGATTAGAGAGCAGAAACCCTAGAGCCTGTGATAGCTTGTGCAGAGTTGAATCAGAGGAGATATTTTGTCAGGTGCCAAGGTCCTAAGCTGTGAAGGGCTTTGTATATTAATATCAAAACCTTGAATTAGGCATGGAAGTGAACAGACAATCAGTCCAAATGGGCCAAGATTGGAGAGATGTAGCAGTGGCGTAGGCTGGGAGGGCGGGCTGCCCCGGGCACCACTTACCAGGGCGCGGCAAAATGTCTCAGTACACAAAAAGCCCTGCGTCAGTAAATCTCATTCGCGCTGCTCTCTCTCTCCCAGCTTCTCCTCTGCTCTTGCTAGACTGAGTGCATGACTCACTAGAGCCACCTGGTGGTGACTTAACAAATAGCATGCAGTAGAGAATTTACTCTTTAAAGCCTATATAGAATACAGTACTGTATACTGTAATATGTTTCTAAAAATGTCCAGAGATGTGCTCTTGTAGGTGTTTCACTCTTGGCAGCAGTCTAGGTTTTGTTTGATTAAAATGATTTCTAACAAATTTAACAAAATTATCAGTGGAACACTGCAGAATTCATAAAAGTGTTCTCTAAGCTCATTAGTGCAGTCCAAATGAAGATTACTAGATGGCTAGATCATTGCATCTATAGCCAGCCTTTCTGCCCCGACCATATACAGCATATCAACCTCTTCATGCATTTACATATTAAAAACAGGCACAAATAATTTACATTCATTTCACTATTCAACATGTTCAATCAGAGAAGAAAATAGAGTTGGGGCTTCAAGTTTAGGGAAGGATCAGGTAAAGGTCACCCTTGCTCAAAAGCCACTCGTATACAACTCTAGGGTTCGGTGTTCATCTCTGCATATAGCCAAAGAGCCTGTCTGCATCTGCAGATGTTTTCGTAATCATGTGGCATTCTGTGCATTCCAGTGTCTAGTCATGCCTGCCACATGACCTTAGAAACATCTGCAGAAGCAGACAGCGATGGCTCTTTGGCTTTAAAACAGAGATGAACAATGAACCCTAGAGATGAATACAACAGGCTTTGGAGCAAGGGCAACCTTTGCCTTTACCTAACTAACCATTTGAGGGCTGCAGTGGCTTAGTGGTTAAGGCACGAGCTTAATGCCTGGAAATTCAGCAGGTAACAGTTCGAGTCTAGTCATGCCTGCCACATGACCATGGAAATGTTTGCAAACACAGACAGCCTTGGCTAGTTGTAAACGGAGATGAACACTGAGCCCTAGAGTCAGATATAACCTGCTTTTGGGCGAGGGAGACCTTGCATTGGGCGACGGACCCAATGAGGGCGTTGCCTGCACGAGGGAGCTTTGAGGAGGCGGCACCCACAGCAAACAATCCACCATGAGGCCAGATAAAGTCAGTTTGCAGGGGCTTTTTGCCATCTACAAGCCCCCTGGGGTGGGTGTATTGGAAGCAGGTGTGGGACACGGTGGGGACCAATCTCCTAAAAAAATGAGGATTTTGTTTTTGGGGCACCCTGATCCCTCCTTCACTCCCCAAAACAGTGGCTGGGGGGGGGGGGAGAATCTCAGGCAGCATTTTTTGGGGATGGCAAAATTTGACACTGTCTGCGTCATGGGCCCAGGGGTTGGCAAATTTGGCCTCCGCCCCGGACGGCTGAAACCCGCGCCACGCCACTGAGATGTAGTCAAATTTCCAACCAACACTGTGATCAGTCACCATGCTGATTGGGCATTCTAGCAATCAGAGACACCCCCCCCCAAAAAAAAAAAACTTTTCAAAGGTACAGACTCTCTCTCTCTCTCCAATTGTCACCTTCAGCAGAAGTAAAGAGAATTTTCTCTTCTGTGTCTTGGAACTTACCACGTACAGGATTCGCATTGGATTCTGGAAAAATTTGTACATGTAGAACTAGGAAACTCAGAAGAAAGAAAGCACTGAATGTCTTCATAGTAATATCAGGAACTAGTCCACAATGCCTAGGACTGTGCTGTCCAGATATTTATAGTGATCAGGTTGGGTCATGACATGAGAATATCACACCCTCATGCTCTGATGCTAATTAAATTCTGTTGCTAAGTATTTTCAACCTATTTCTTTTAGAAGTTACTACAAGAAACAGAGAGCAATCTACACTATTTCTGTATGAGTAGTAATTATGTGATGTTTCTCCAGTGCAAATGTGTGTTTTCTTCCTCTGTTAAACAAATAGGTGTTCGTGAGTCAGAGGAAGGCTAGAGACAGACCTAAAGGATGGCCCAGGGAGAGAGGGAAGCTTTCTGCCCACTCCAAATGACAGGCACTGAGGCAGTGATTCTGACTGGGAGTGGGACAGAAGCAAAAGAGTGGTGCTTCCATCTCCCATGTTATGATACAGCTCAACGCCAACTCCAAAGAAGCTGGATGTTTATGCCCTCTGCTGTGAAAGGAGGCCAAACATCTTTCCCCTTGTAAGTATTGTGAAAGAATAAGAAAAAGACTGAAAGGAAGAGGAAGCATTTCCTTAAAAGGTATGAAATAAAAGGTTTATTCCTCTATTTGTTAACATGAAGATCAATCCAAACAAGAACAGTACAAAAGTTCCAAGTACATAAGATCCTAGAAATCTGAGTGAAAGTAAAACCATGTTTAGTGGTGGCAAGATATCAACTGGGGGAGTATAATGGCTGAAAAATCGAGAGTCAATGGAGTAAGTTACTTTAGAGTAGGCAGACTGAATCAATGGAGATTTGGTGAGTCAATTCCTCTGTCAGTTTCATTGACTCAGTGGGTCTCCTCTAGTTCTGATTCAGTTCAGTGAGGAGTGATGATTAAATTAAATTAAATTTAGTTTAATATTGAAAGGGAGAAATGAAATCTTTTAACAAAGCAGTAGGGCTGTTTCCCCTTCTTCACTAACTGAAGAGTCTCTCTATGGATCAGGGTAAAATATTCTATGCCTAGTGATTATTATTCTTTTGCATTCATTCAACACTATTTATTACAATTGCTCTGCTTGAATATTTTACCTGAGCATACACTAACGATACTCTCTTAATTCCTTATTATTTGTCAGCTTGGACAGTCTTGTCAAAAAGATGATACCTTGATAAGGAATTTTTAAATTCCCACATGATAACTCATGTCCAGGTGAAAGTGAGGAATATAGCTCTTCTTTCCTCATTTAGGCATATCAGAAAACAAAACAAAACAAAATAAACAAAACAAAATAAAAAACACTGTAGCACTTTAAAGACTAACTGCTATATTTTTATTGTTAGCTTTCGTGGATCAAGTCCACTTCATCAGACAAAGAGTGAAACTAGGCTGTTTTTATGATATATGAAAATGCATCAGAGGGAAATACAGTCAAACCTCGCATAAAGAGTGCCTTCCTTAAAGAGCAAGAATAAAGAGCTCGCTTAAACAGCAGAATTTTCTCTGAATGTTCGCTTTGCTTAAAATAAAACCAACCAAAAACTCGCTTAACAAATAAATCGGGGTTCACAATCCCCCCCCCCCAAGTCACAGTTAGTCACTTACAATGGTGTTTCGTTTAAAGAGCAAAGTTGCTTAAAGAGCAATCCTGTGGAACACATTATGCTCTTTAAGCAAGGTACAACTGTATCCCTCCTAGTATATCACCTGATAGTTGGTAAATAAGACCACAATCATAAAAATTATGACTCTGTACATCTTCCCATGTTTTCTCTATTGTAGAAAAACCTGGACCATGCTCTATGTTGACATTGAGTGTTACAGACTCAATCCACCTGATGTATGCCAAATGATTTCACCTGTCCAGGAAAAAAGGAGTCTTGTAAAGGATTCTGTGGGAAAGAATATGTCTCACCAGTACCAGGTACAGAAAAAAAAAAGATTGTTGCAACTGACACAAGAAAGAACAGGGTTTTGCCACTGATATTAATATATCTTTGGAGGTGCTAACTGGTATTTTTGTTGCAAGCACAATAAGAAAAAAACTTTGAAGGAGTCTTGGTTTTGTTCTTGGCTGTTCAGAACATCTGCTGGTTAAGGTCTTTTTGTGAGAAATGAAGGTGCACCAGAGGAATATAGCCCTCCTAATATACCACCTGATGCACTGAAAATTAAGACCACAAGCATAAAAATATGACTCTGTATGTCATCCGATGTTTTTTCTATTGTAGAGAAACCTTGATGCTGTCCCACTATTCTTATTCAGTGTCCTATACTCAATCCACCTGGTAAGTGCCAAAATGACTTCACCTGTCAAGAAAAGAAGAAGTGTTGTGAAGGAATTGCAGAGGAGTGTCCTTCCCCAGAGAAGCGCTTTCACACGGAGAAGTGCATCTCGGTGGGGAAGGGGTTGTCTGGCAAAAGGCATCCCTCCGCAATTGCTGAAAGGCTGTCTCCCTGGTCCACTTGTTGAAACGGGAGAGGGGCCAGCCAGCCAGCCTTTTGGCAATTGCGGAAGGATCCCTTTCGCCAGAGAAGAGCATCCCCACAGAGAGGCGTTTCTCTAGCGAAAGGCAATCCTCTGCAATTGCCAAAAGGCTGGCTGGCTGGCCCCTCTCCCGTTTCGGCAAGTGGACAAGCAAGACAGCCTTTCACTATTTGCGGAGGGGTGCCTTTTGCCAGAGAAGCACTTCCCCACAGCTTCTCCGTGTGAAAGCGCTTCTCTGGTGAAAGGCACCCATCCGCAATTGCCAAAAAGCTGTCTCGCTCGTCCACTTGCCAAAACGGCAGAGGGGCCAGCCACACAGCCTTGCGCTCTCTGCAGAGGAGTGCCTTTGCTAGAGAAACACTTCCCCGTGGCACCCCTCCGCAGATAGCAGATGGATCTGTTCTCGTTAAGCGAGTTACTTGTTATGCGAGTTACCCGTTATGCGAGGTATTACTGTATTGACAGCCCTATTCTAGAAGCTTCATTACCTACATTGCAGGTGGCTGTGGTGGCTCAGTAGTTAAGAAGTTTGCTTTGTTAGCTGGAAGGCTGGCAAGTTGGCAGTTCGAGACCCAGGTATTGCATGGCAGAATGAGCACCCACCTCTGTCCCAAGAGGCTCATTTGGGTGTCCCTGAGCGGAGTTTCTTCTACAAAAAAATACTCTTTCAATCTGGAATAATTTCTGACATGAAAATAATTATTATTACTTCTACATAAAAAAAACTCCTCCAAAATACTTAAAATATGTTAAAAATATATGACTTCATAACATTCTGTGGTGGTACATTGGTGAATATATTTGAAATTATGAAAACTGCATGTAGGAGAATAAAAATAAGAATCTAAATGTAATATCAAAGGTACATGAAATAATATTTATTAATAAAGGTGTGGCTACATTATACAACTACATTGAATTGAAACGGAATTTTAATTTTAAATAAAATTATGAGTCTGTAACATTAAAAAATCACTTATGATATAAAACATCTTAAAATTCAAAAATCAAAACTATAAAGCATTACTGATACTTTCTGTTAGGGTGGCCAATCACTGTGTGCCTGTGTAACTGATGTGTATAAATTGAAGTCATGAGGCCTCACCCTTATATCTGATGACGTAGATTTGATCCATGAAAGCTCATATATAAATATAGGAGTTAGTCTTTAAGGGACAAAATATTATTGTCTTTTTTTTCTGGGTTTTTTTCCTGTTTTTATTTTGGTTACTCTTGCAGAGACTAACACTGCTATCACTTCAAACATTTCAAACCAAAAATGTTTGCTGAAAATGAACCCTTGAGCAAAAGATAGTTCACATTTCAGCAAAAGGCATTGGTTTGCAGATAAAAGTAAGTGCTTCTGGAGAGCATTTCCAAATGGATTTTCCAAGCACATTTCAGACTGTGATATCTTTTTACTGAGTACAATTTTTTCTGCAATAGCTTGAAGTGTCTTTTGAAGGGACCCCCAGGGTCGTTGCCCCCTCTACCAGGGACTCAAAAAGGAAGGGTCGCTCCTCCCCATCCATCTCTTACAGTATATAAATAAGGAGGGACTTGATAAAGAAGGGTCCCTTTTCCCTACCTCTCTCATTTGTTTACTTTCATGCAAGAGGTGGTTAAAATAAAGGTAAAGACCACCCTTCCTTGAAAGCCAGTAGTATCCAACTCTAGAGTTCAGTGCTCATCTCTGTTTATATCTAAAGAGGCAGCACTGTCTGTGTCTGTGGACATTTCCATGTACATGTGTCAGGCATGCCTGAACACCCAATGCTGCTTACCTTCCCACTGAAGTGGCTCCTTTTTATCTACTTGCAATTTCTTCCTTTCACACTGGCAAGAGATGGGACAGCGACAGACGCTGACTCCATCGTGCAGTGCCTGGGAAGAAAACTCTGACCTTCCAGTCATCGAGTTCAGTGTCTTCTTCACCACTAGATCAACCGCAATCAACTAAAATAAAACTACCACCTACAGACTACCTGCCGGTGTCTCTGCCCTGCCTCTGCTTCCCTTTGAGTAAGCCCTGCGCTGGCTTGGAGCTGAGCCAAGGACATGGGCACGCAGCCGGCAGGAGAAGCAATGAGACTACATTCTGCCGGGGTCTAGCAGCAGCAGCTGCATGCAATAAAATTCTGAACTTCCAGATATACATATGACTGGGTTGGTAGCCTTCCGGCTGTGATAGTTTAAGTATATGCCACAAACAGAATGGTAACCCCATTGTAGTTTGGAGTAGCATGATCTTTTTCTCATATCTCATCTGGGAGGTTGAAGGACCAGCAAATGCCACTCACATACTGAAAGGAGAAGTGGTCCTTCTTGGGACGCAAATGGACAGCAGGAGCCAAAAAAGCAGTCCATCTCCATTTTTCTTCGTATGTCCAAGGAACGGTCCACATGACTTGATCCATGTGAATACTTATAGATACAGTGGACCCTGGTTAACAAACGCACCAGTTAACACTAAAATTAGATAGGCACTGTATTTTAATATTTATTCATCTTTGCTGGCCAATTGGAATAAGGTCATTCTTATTATGTTAGCCCCCAAAGACACAAAAGAACAATTAAAATATATACAATCATCAGAAAAGCCATCCTTTGGTATATGTTGTGCTTCTAAAGCACAAAAGGATGAACTGTGAAAGAAATTAAATTCCCAACTACCAAAGGAGCAAGGAGATGGGATGGGTATTAGTTCAGTATGATTTCAAAACTTTAGTACTGATAAGTGTTATATTATAAAACACAGGACTGAACAGTGGTGGGTTGTCAAAAATTTTACTACTCCACTGTGATGTCATCACAGTGTGGGCGGAGCTAACACCATGATGTCATGATGTCATGGGTGGGGCCAAAGAAAATAATAAAAAAATAAAAATATATATACACACACACACACCTCAACCCACCCACCAACCCACACCACACACCTGTAAATAAATTAAATAAAAAATACATTAAAATACACCCACCCACCCAAACACCCACCCACCCCAAACACAAATCAACCCACCCCAAACACAAACCCATCACTTACTTGTTAGTATAAGTGCCTGGGCAGCACCATGTTGCAAGATGGATATGGTCATTGTAGCAGTTCTCTAGGATAATATGCCTTAAAGTAAATGTAAAACAGCTGTACCTCCTTAAGGGTTCTCCAATTGGAACAACACAGGTGTATCTTATTGATGAGGTAACTCCAAGACTTTGCTTAAAAACCCCAAGCCAGGCCTGCCAGCCGCCAGGTCTTTTTAGGAACTGTGGTAGTATGTCAATATAGGTGATGGTATTAAATACACATTAAAATACACACAGACACACCACATCCAAAGGTGAGTCACTTACCCTGGGGAGCAGGCTATAGGGAGCTTCAGGCTAGCAGCTTCTCTTCCTCCTCCCTGCTTGGGAGGACAGCAAGGAGGCTGTGTATATGCGCCAAGCACTGAAACCAGTGGAACCAGTGAAAAGGTAAGCCCCGAAGGTGGTTCTTCCCAACAGCTGCTACCGGTTCTCCAGGACACTGGGAAAAGTTACTACTGGTTCTGGCGAAGTGGTGAGAAGCTGTTGCATCCCATCACTGGGACTGAAGAGTGAGAGATAGGTGTGCTTCGACAATGATAGAATCTAGTAATTAAAGCTGACATAGAATGTGGTTCATGTTATTTCCCTGAAAGCCCAGTGCTTCCTTAAGATGTAATGTTCATGTAGTCCAGCAGTTCTGTTTTATGCATGATGTTGTTTCTTTCTGGTCCTGGAAGAAAACTTTCTCTGCCATGTATAAATATCGGGGGGGGGGGGAATATATATGAGTGAGTTGGTTTAACCCATTTGTTAAACCAACTTAAATTTGTTTAAGTCTTCATTGCATCCTTCACAGAATTACTTCACTCTTTTATATTTGCCAATGAAATGCTGAGTTTCCTCTGTTTACTGGGGGGGGGGGGTTCAGACCATAAAGTGCACCAGACCATAAGACACAACCAGTTTTTAGAGAGTTTTTAGCATTTTTAGAGTTTTAGAGTTTTCACAGCACGCGATCTGCACTCTAAAACTCTAATAATGCTTTAAAAAACACTCTAAAAACTGGGTGCATGAACGACGCTTGGGTTATGGGAACCGGCACGCGTGCCCGTTCCTCCCCGCAATCCAAGTGCCGATCATGCACTTTGATCCATCAGTGCTTGGGCTGGGGGTGGAATAGGTGCACGGGCCTGTACCCCCAAAGCACGAGCCAATAGTGCACTTTGATCCATCAGTTCTTGGGTTGGGGGAGGAATGGGTGCATGTGCCATCACCCCGAATCCTAGCACCGATGGATCAAAGAGCACGATCGGCACGTGGGTTTGCCCATAGAAAGAAGGCCATCAGGAAGGACTATACTTGATATAAATTTTAGGGATATGCTATCTTTGTCCAAGTAATTCATGCACACACAATAAGAGCTCTGTGTGCAACACCTTACTCCAAAATCCACCCGGGTAAGGAAGTTCTGCATGCTTAGGAATATGCATTTTATTAAATGATTAACCTATAAATTAATACAGAAAACTAGAAGTACATCAAGATACTTTTCCGTTCTTTTCACATAGTGCCTAAACAAATTGCTGTCTATTATATTAACAGGGAGCAGGAAGAATAAGAAAAAGTACATCCTCACAGAACAAGTAGAAGAATAGCCTGTACTCAAAGATGTTGTATCTAAGGACACCAGATACCTAGAACACACACAAAATAGGAGATGGCTATGCTTCATCCCATACTTACGGACTTCTGTAGCAGGATATATGTGGCTGGTCAATGTTGCAAACAGAACATTTGAGACTTCAAGTACTTGATATCACATGAACAGTACTCGTTGAAAGTTTGTGCCTTAATTGAATTTGTTAGACCATATGTGCCTTGAGGGTTCAGTGAGATACATACCCAGCCAGAATTGGGTAGATCACTTCCATAGTTCAATAATCAAAGACAAGCTAGCTGTGTGATCCATAGAATAAAATAAAATAAATGCAGGAGGAAGGCAATACCTTTTTAAGAATCACTTAAATTGGCAAGCCTGAGGAAATGAGTTTTTGGAAACAATGAAGATGAATGCGACCTCTGGGCATTGTATATAGCACTGAGGTGGTTATTATAAGTTAGGTATAATTATAATGTATGTAATTTTATGTATTGTTTATGTATGTAATTTGCTGTTTTGTCTTATAATGTGGAAAATTATGTTGTTGTTGTTTTTTGCACTGTAGTACAGTAATACCCCGGATAACGTTATGACTTGGTTCCACAAGTCATGTTGTTATCTGGTTTTTAGCGTTTTCCATTGCATGCATCGAACAACGCTAAAAAAAAAAGCCCTGACATCAGGGACAAACCACGCGGTTTGTCCCTGAAGTCAAACTGACCCTAGGCTAGCGATTGCTAGCCTAAGATCAGCTTGACTTTGGGGGCAAACCTCTTCTCACCACCTGACAAGAGCCTTGGCAAGTGCTAAGGCTCATGTCAGGTGGTGAGACAAGGTGCCCGCCTGCAAGCCACAAGGGAATAACCCCGTGGTTTGTCCCTTGTGGCGCGCGAGCGGGCAACACTTCTCACCACCCAACAAGAGCCTTGGCAAGTGCTAAGGCTCGTGTCGGGTGGTGAGACAAGGTGACCGCGTGCACGCCACAAGGGACAAACCCCACGTTTGTCCCTTGTGGTGCATGAGCGGGCAACTCTTCTCACCACCTGACAAGAGCCTTGGCAAGTGCTAAGTCTCGTGTCGGGTGGTGAGACAAGGTGCCTGCTCGCACGCCACAAGGGACAAACCCTGTGGTTTGTCCCTTGTGGCGCACGAGCAGGCAACACTTCTCGCCTCCCGACAAGAGGCATGGCAAGCTTTGTCAGAACACCAACAACCATATCAAACCCACTTATATAGTTAAAGGCTCAACAAGCAAATTTTGTATAGGCTCCAAATGCAGCTGTCTTTCACTCTGACTCACTTTCAAAATTGAATGTATTTGTCCCTTGAAGAGAAAAGTGCAATGTATGTGACCCAGTAATGTTGTAAAAGTTCACATAAAGAGCACCTCGCTTAGAAACTAACTCGCTTAAAGAGCAGAATTTTCTCTGAATGGTCGCCTCGCTTAACAACTAAAACCAACCAAAAACTCACTTAACAGCTAATTTGGGGTTAGCAATTCCCTCCCCCCACCAGAAGTCACAATCGGTCACTTACAATGGTGTTTCATTTAAAGAGCAAACTCGCTTAAAGAGCAATCCCATGGAACGCATTAGGCTCTTTAAGTGAGGTACCATTGTACTTTTAAGTAAAATTCCTACATAAAAAAGAAAGGCTTTTATTAGCTAAAACCCCTAATCTTTCCAGCTAACTTAACCTTTTCCAAAATGGATATGTTCCTCTCCCTTTCGCATGAATGGGTTGATCTTTGTGGAAATCTAGAAAGGTTAATGACCCACTGCAAATTGATAACAGATGATAATTGTATCTATACATAAATAAAGAAACAGGACTGAAAATAAGGATAGTGAACTGAAGAGGAATTAACTTTTAAGGTTTCTATATATTGTTATGACCATTACCTATGACGGTAATGTATGTTGTAAGCCGCCCAGAGTCGGGTCTTCCCGATTGGGGCGGGATATTAAATGCGAATAATAAATATAAATAAATAAATAAATTCTAGGTTTGAGAATGAGAAAAGATACTATAATTCCCTTTCATGGACCTACCAGTATAAATAACATCCTGGTTCACTTGAAGAATCTGAACCTGATCCCTAACAAACACCATGAAGATATTGGGCATCTTTCTTCTCCTAGGCTTTTTAGTCCTTTGTTCTGAGCGAATGTCTGCAGCTTCTGTACCTAAAATTAAGCCCCCAAATCACTTGAATAGAAATGGATTCATGTGCTTATTTTGCTTTTTCCCACATTTGGATTTTTTAGTTCTGAAATTTAAGGAGAGATATCTGAATGGAAAAAACCTGTCTGTTATGCTTTCATTAGTGATTAAGGCGCTAGGCTTGGAGACTTTAAAAACGGGTTCAATACCCGAGAGCTACATGATTGGGGACATAAAAGGAGCTTCATACGGGCATCCCCTACAAAAATCCTTTCAACCCAGAGTAATCTCTGGCACAAAAAACAAAACAATCTGCATTTGAATGTTTACAATTTGAAGCACTTTCCATCCTGAATACGAAGAAATTTACAAATTTGGATTAATTTTTTCAAAAGGAAAGTGCAACTCTGTTCTTCCTCCACTACACTACCCAAGTTTGACAGATACCATAGTCCCCAGCATGTGGAAGAAGCAATCCAAATTCATTTCAGATGTGCTTGACATGAAGTTGCTAAAATTCAAGAGAAAAAGAACAATGCAATTCAGTGTGAGGAACGTGGATCAACTGTCTATCAGATCTGCTTTGATTGGGATTCCTGCATGGAAAAGGGGGTTGAATTGATAGTTCTCTTCCAATTCAGTTAAGATTCAAGAGACAAAAACATGCTGGTTGGGTGTGCTAATCTGTCAATACTAATTTCTGTCCATTTTAAATTTCAAATAATCTGCTAAAGGAACTTCATACCATTGATCATCCATTGATCATCCGTTCCCATGGGGTAAGGTATCATCAATATGCAGATTATGCCCAGATATATATCTCTGCCTGTGGTAACCCAAGTGATGCAGTGGAAGTCCTATCCAGGTGTTTGGAGGCTGTCATGGTCTGGATGGGGGACAACGGGCTACAACTGAATCCTGGCAAGACTGAGTGGCTGTGGGTCAGGGGTCCCACATTATCTCGGGAGCTACCATCTTTGGTTCTGGATGGGGCTTCTTTGCTCAAAACAGACCTGGTGCGTAACCCCGAGGTCCTCCTGGACTCGCAACTCCTGCTCAAAAGGAAAGTAGCAGTCGTGGCCAGGAGGCTCAACTTTATGTCATTTGCCAGTTACGCCTGCTCCTAGCTCATGATCTACACACGCTCTGGTCACCTCCAGACTTGATGTGCTCTACATAGAGCTGCCCTTGATGACCATTTGAAGGCTGCAACTAGTCCAGAATGCAGCTACCCGGGTGGTGATGGGTTGCGGGCATTACTCTCATGCCTCACCGCTACTTTGGGAGCTGCATTGGTTGCCAGTGTGCCTCCGGGTGCAATTCAAGGTGCTGGTAATTACCTTTAAAGCCCTACATGGTAGTGGGCCAGGATACCTTAGAGACCACATCACTCCAAGATTATTTGTCCGTTCCACCAGAACAGACCGGAGAGGAGCCCTTGTGGTTCTATTGGCTAGAGAGATACATCTCTCTAGCACAAGGAGGAGGGCCTTCTCTGTGTCCGCTCCCGTCCTTTGGAACCTCCTGCCCACGGAGCTGTGTCTCCAGACAGAGTTGCTGCCCTTTAGGAAGGGTGTAAAAACATGGCTGGTGGGGCAGGTTTGGGGCCCTGATCACACAATGACCCCAACCTGTTGTCTGATCTGATCCCCCCCCCCCCCTACTCTCAATCTTACTCTTTTAATCTTGATCTGTTGAATTTTTAAATTCTTTTAAAATTCTTTTAACCTAAATTTTATGGGGCTTATGGCCATTGTTGAATTTATACTGAGGGACTATTCTTTTAATGTGTTGTTATTCTTGTTAATCCGTCCTGAATCGCTCTGTGAATAGGGCAGTATATAAATGTGAAAAATAATAAATAAATAAATAAAAACTAAATAGAGTTACTAAAAATAAGATAATTATAATTTTGTGTCTAAAATTATTCTGGTTTCAATGTATTTTTGCTGGAGGAATGAGGATCCTTTCATGTCCCCAAGACCTTTTTCTCATCAAAGTGGTCCCTATTTATCTACTTGCAATTTCTTGCTTTCAAACTGCTAGGCTAGCAGAAGGCATGGCTAAGGGATGGAGGAGGAGGACAAGGAGGAGAAGGAACTTGAGGTTTGGGACACGTGAGAAAGCTTTTCTCATAACTTGATCCCTGTGCACATGTGCACATCAGTATGGAGTTGGTCAGTGGTGGGCAGCCAACATTTCTACTACCACACTGTGGGTTGAGCTGATGTCATGGGAGGAGCCAACATCATGACATCATTATGTTGTGGGCAGAGCCAACATCATGATGTTGTGGGTGGACTCAATGATGTGGGAGGAGCCAAATTTAAAAAATAAAATAAAAATACAGTACACATAAAAATAGAAATAAAAAACATATAAAAATACAAATTAAATAGACATTAAATAGAAATAAAATACATACAAATACAAATTAAAATAGATATTAAATACACATAAAAGCACACTACATAAAACACCCCACCCACCTCAACCCACCCCAAACACAAACCCTAGTCACTTACCTGAGGTCGGGGTGGAAACAGCAGCGGGACAACGGCATGGTGCAACCTAGCCCGGCCCGGCCTGGACCAGCAATTCAGCATGGCCCAGTGGTGTGTCCTGGCCCGGCCTGGCCCATCAGTGTGCCCAGGCCTGTCATGCAGCAGCGTTGGCGGGTGGCAGTGCAGTCCTAGCAGCACAGTGCGGAGATGCATGGGAGCAGCGTGGGAGGGCAGTGCAGCATGGGGCAACTCAAGCAAAGGCCGCTGCTGCCACTGGTGCTGCCGCCACTGCCGCCTCACCTCCGAAGAGGCCACTGAGGGCCTCAACAGCCAGCTGCAGTGCCCTGCACTGCAGCCCAAAATGGCTCCTGGTAAGTGCGCATGTGCTAAAATACCAATTGAAGCATGCATGCTGAATACTGGAGGTGCACATGCATCAACTGGTATTTTAACGCATGTGCACTTACCAGCTGCCATTTTGGGCTGCAATGAAGGGTGGCTGGGGAGGTGACCGAACTGGTCACTTCCAAAAAAAAGTAACCACTCCAAGTGGTCTCCCAGGAGCATGACTACCCTTCCCCCAAGACCCCCCGCCCCAGATTTTCATTACCAGGTCAGTAGAACTGGCCCAAACCAGCTGCTGCCCACCACTGGGGGCGGGGCATGTGAGAGAGCTTGGCCTCCTGTCATTGTTTTTGCCTTTGGCCAAGCTCTGGCAAAACCATGTAAATGGAGAACCCACCATTAAGGCGAGGGGGAGGTCAGCTCTTCCTTGGGTCAGGCGCCTGGGGTTAGGAGCCGAAGTGAAAACTGCCATGGTGATTTCTAAGTAGAGATGAACAAATTGGCACACCAGCTTGGGCTTACATGCACACCTCTGCCATCACAAAATAAGAATCTAAATGTAATATCAAAGTGATACCTGAAATTTTGAATTCAGCATTATAATTAATCAAAACGTTTATTAAACGCCACATATCACAACACTCACACACACATGGAAAATAAGGTAGAAGCCAAAAGTTTAAAATCATACGATTGGAATCCTTGCCAGAGGGAAGGGAAAATTAAAATCCACTAGACATGTCCCTGATTGCCTCCATTGTCTCGGTGCACTGGGTCAAAGGGTGTGAAAACCGGTTTGTTGACTTTTCTGATAAGCAGAAATTCCTTCACAAAGGAAGCTGAATGACTCATACCTCTGGTTTGATTAAAGTTCAATTAAACATTGCCAGAACACTGACACAAGACATAGCAGAAGAGAGAGAGACCAACATGGGCAGGATTCTGTGGGGAACACAAGAACCATGGAACCCCAAAATTGATCAGGGAAAAGGGGGGAAGCAAGAACCTAGGAGAAGCAAGCGAAGTAAACTGACAGCACAGGGACAAGCAGATATCCCGTCGCTCACGTATGCAGCAAACAGATTAAAAAGGACAAACAAGGGCTAAAATGTTGATTTCCCTTCTTCCAAGATCTCCCATTAACTAAATAATTAAGACATATTGACTCTAACATCTTTCTTTGTTTCTTTGCTTACACGCTAGACGCTAAACCAATTGCGTCCGGAGGCTCCATTCATGCCGGAATCCACTGTTTCCCCGCCGCTACATGCCATTGGCTGCCTGTTCTGCTTGCCCGTCTCCCATTGGAGGAGACGCGCTGCTGCTCCCGCCTCTTGCCCCTTTGACTCAGCCAGCAGAAGATACATCGTTTCCTTTGTAAATAGCTGTGAAACCACAGGAATTTTTACGACCCTAGTTTGCAACAATGTTGCCTCTCTGCTGAACCAGCCTCTCCGCTTTTGATTTAATCTGCCGCTTTTGTGTAACTAAAGTCTCTGACCTCAGAGCTGCCTTTGTTTTATGTTTGCATGTAATTAAAATAGGTTAATTGCCTTTCCTCCTTCCCAGTTTCAGTCCCCTCTCCCTTGTCACCTAGAAGTTAGTTTAGAAAGCAGATATAAGGCCTTAGAGGTGGGTGGGGGTTATCTTTTTTGGTTCACCAAATTTTGTGAACTGAGATCACGAGCAGTTTTTCTTCAAAACGATTGAGGGAAGGTAGCTGTTTAGATTATAGGCCTGGCCAGACTATAAACCTGAATAGCTTTCCTTTGCTTTTGCTCCCAATAAATCACCTTTGTTTTGATCGATTTACCTGTCTCGTTGTAAGTTCTTGGAATTTTCTACACCTCTGCCAGAGAAACGTACCTGGGCACTCAAAATTTTGGGTAACAAAAGGTATATGAAATAATATTTATTAATAATGGCATGGCTACATTATACAACAACATTCAATTTAAACAGAATTTTGAATTTAAATAAAATTGTCTCTTTAATATTAAAAAATCACTTAAGATTATTATTTATTATTATTTATTCACATTTTTATACCGCCCTTCTCACCGGGGCGACGCAGGGCGGTTTACAACATCATAAAAGCATAATACAACCCAACCCAAACCCATTGTTAAAAATTTCAAAATTACAATTATAAAATTTCAAAAGTTTTTAAAATTTATAAAAATCAACAGGTCCCAATAATAATTAAAAAGTTAAAAACAACTTAAAAACAAAAGATTAAAAGATTAAAAGATCATGAGGAGAGGGAGCTCAAACAAGCTAACGAGCTGGGGTCATGGTAACACCAGGACCTCATACCTGTCCTGCCAGCCATGTTTTTAAGTTCTTCCTAAAAGACAGAAAGTCCATCTGTAGATGTAGCTCAGTTGGTAGGAGGTTCCATAGGGCTGGAGCGGACACAGAGAAGGCCCTCCTTCTAGTGCCAGAGAGATGTGCCTCTCTGGCCGATGGAACAACTAGAGAACCTCTCTGGTCCGCTCTGGTGGGATGGACAAATGTTCATGGGGTGATGCGGTCTCTTAAGTATCCTGGCCCTATACCATATAGGGCTTTAAAGGTGATAACCAGCACCTTGAATTGCACCCAGAGGCAAGCTTCTTAAACTTCTTAAAATTCAAAAATCAAAACAATAAAACATTAATACTTTTTGTTAGGCTGGCCAATCATTGTGTGCTTGTGTAACTGATGTGTATAAATTGATGCCATGAGGCCTCACTCCAGGGGTGTGGTGGGCACCTTGGGAGGGCAGTGGACAGGAAGTGATGGGGTGCCTATTGGGGGGTGGGAGGAATCCCATACATTCCCATTACCTCTGCCAGCCTCGGGGGGGGGCACCAATCACTGGGGTGCACCGGGATGAGTCCCTGTATCCCTGTGGGCCAGCACATGCCTGCCTCACTCTTATATCTAATGAAGTGGATTTGATCAATGAAAGCTCACATTTAAATATAGAACTTAGTCTTTCAGGGGCGACAATATTTTTGTCTTTTTTTCTCTTTTGTTTTTTGCTTTTATTTTGGTTACTCTCTGCTATGCTTGCACAGACTGTGTTACCACTGCAGACTTTTCAAACCAAAAAATGTTTGCTAAAAATAAACCCTTGAGCAAAAGATAGTTCACATTTCAGTAAAAAGCACTGGTTCCCAGATTAAAGTAAGTGCTTCTGGAGAGCATTTCCAAATGGATTTTCCAAGCACATTCCACACTGTGATATCTTTTTACTGAGTACAACCATTTCTGCAATAGTTTGAAGGGTCCATCATTACAGGTTTGTGTTGTAGGTGGGTGGGTGGGTGGAGGTGTGTGTGTGTTTATTTTTATTTTATTTTATTTATTTTATTATTTTCCTTGGCTCCGCCCACAACATGATGTCATGATGTTGGCCCCACCCATGACATCCATGATGTCATAAAAATTTGACAACCCACCACTGCCCACTGCCATATCTTTCAGTAAAATAAATGAAGGGGGACTTGAAAAAGAAGGGTCCCTTTCCCCCCACGTCTCCCATTTATTCTCCCGTTTACTTTCATGTAAGAGGTTAGAGGGGGGAATAACATTAAAATAAAGGTAAAGATCACCCTTCCTTGAATGCCAAGAGTATTCAACTCTAGAGTTCAGTGCTCATCTCTGTTTATATCTAAAGAGCCAGCACTGTCTGTGTCTGCAGACATTTCCATGCACATGTCTCAGGCATGCCTCAACACCCAATGCTGCTTACCTTCCCACTGAAGTGGCTCCTATTTATCTACTTGCAATTTCTTGCTTTCACACTGGCAAGAGATGGGACAGCGACAGACGCTAACTCCATCGTGCAGTGCCTGGGAAGAAAACTCTGACCTTCCAGTCATCGAGTTCAGTGCCTTCTTCACCACTAGATCAATCACAATCAACTAAAATAAAACTACCACCTCCACACTACCTGCCGGTGTCTCTGCCCTGCCTCTGTTTCCCTTTGAGTAAGCCCTGCGCTGGCTTGGAGCTGAGCCAAGGACATGGGCATGCAACTGGAAGGAGAAGCTGCTTCCCTCTTACTGTGCAAGATGAGGAGCAACAGGCCTTGTCATCAAAGGGTAACTTTTTTTTAAAACCCAAGAGTGTGCCATTGGTCAGATAATTCTAAACAAAAGACTGCCCCTTGGTTGGGAAAAAAAATTTCAGCCCTCTCCTTGGTTAATTTTTTTTAAATTAAAAATGAAAACAATAATATCCTGCCTGTGCCCAGGCGTGCAAGTTGCTTGGGTGGGCCGGGACGCGGCTTGATATCCCAACACCACAGCACGGGCCTATCTGATAGCAAAATGGGGTAATTATTTAGGCTGGTTATTTGAGGGAGGAGTGATTTGAAGAAAATGTAAATAGCAAAACCAGACTATATTCTGCCTGTGATTAGCAGCTGCTGCTGCATGCAATAAAATTCTGAGCTTCTAGGCATGCATATGACTGCATTGGTAGCTTTTCAGCTGTGATAGTTGAAGTATTTGCCACAAATTGAATGGTAGCCCCTTTGCAGTTTGGAGTGGTATGATACAGCAGTCTTTTTCTCATATCTCATCTGGGAGACTGAAGGACCAGCAAATGCCACTCAAATACTGAGAGAAGTGGTCCTTTTTGGGACGCAAATGGCCAGCAGGAGCCAAAAAAGCAGTCCATCCCCATTTTTCTTCATATGGCCAAGGAACAGTCCACATGGGTTGGTCCATGTGAATACTTATAGATATATGTATGTACAGTATATAATTTGGCAAGGGACTGCAGTGACTCAAGTGGCTAAGATGCTGATTGGAAGGTGGCAGGTCAGCATTTCAATACCCGAAGGGCGCAGGACGGAATGAGCTCCTGTCTTAGTCCCAGCTCCTGCCAGCCTAGCAGCTCGAAAACAAGAAATAAATAAATAGGGAGCAATTTGGTGGGAAGGTAAACAACATTCTATGTACTCCAGGATCTAGTCATGCCTGCCACATGACCACAGAAACGTCTGCAGAAGCAGACAGTGCTGGCTCTTCAGCCTTGAAACAGACATGAGCACTGAACCCTACAGTCGGATATGACTGGCTCTCAAACAAGGGTGACCTTTACCATACACTCTGGCAAAGAGGTTAGAAATTTAGTAGAGCTGCAGGTGGTCTGTGCGTAGACTGCATATATCCGGTGTATGCTGAATACACATTTCAAATACACATTGGCTGAGGTCCAGTAGTAAGTTGGAACTAGGTTGAATCAGTGGCTATTGGGTGAGTTGGCTCCTCTCAAAGTGCTATTGATTTAATGAGCCCACTCTAGTTATGACCAACTACTGGATTTCAGTCACAAGGTGGTTTTGTTATTCACACTGGTTGTTCTCTAGCTCAGATGTGGTCATACAACAGTAGATCAGTTACCAAATTTCAAACCAGGCTTCGTAAGGAGACTCAAGATGCATTCATAAAAGTCACTTTCTGCATATTTTGATTGTTGCTGAAAGAAGCTCCATTTTGTCACTTTCTCATACAGTGCTGTAAGAGCATGTCCAGATCGCCCCTTATGAGATACCTTGGGCTCGGGTATTTTGATCGCTTGAGGGTGAGGCAGAGGATAAATTACATTTAGTGCACTTTCTCCCTCCAAATACCACAAGCACCCTTTGTTCATAAATGGAATTTCAGACCATTGAATTAACAGTTTGTCATTTCTTCTCCTCAAATCAAGGTACAGGCTGCACTCATTTAAATACGGAGCCTTTATTCCTTTGGTTTTTGTCTTGAATATGTTGTTTCCAAAGGTTAACTCTATTCATCATTCAAACTGCATTTCTCCTGCAAATTAGGAATTGGGATTGGTATCTTCCAATCATGAGGAAGCTTATAGATACATTTTTAATTGGTTAACATAGAGTGTTGGTCAATGAAGGTAATCAGGCTAAACATAACAATGACTCATTCAAATAGATTTTCTTCCTTCTCATCTGGTGTAGAACCAGCTGGTGACTCCTACCGACCATAAGCTTCATGGGTAAATTATGAATGTGCAGTACATAGTAGTGTCATTGATGCCACACGTCCATCCATGAAGCAGGATGTTGTACCAAAAGAAAAGAAAAATAAGATTTACTGTGTTAAATACAGCCATTAAAAGCAACAGTTCAGCCTACAGATTATTCATCTTCTGAAAGGTATGGAATTTATTCAGCTTTCTTTGTCTGCAGGCTAACAGAACCTGTCAATCTTGGTTTACAAAAGCAATTTTAATTTTCATGATATGATATGATACAACTCTGTTGAAAGTTTCAGGGCCTTTTGAATACCAAAAGGACAAACTTCCAATTGCATAGCATACTTGATTTGGATTCCTGCTTTGAGCAAGGGACGCAATAGCCTAAAAGGCCCTTTCCTGCTCAGCAGATATATATTTTTTATGATTCTATGAATACCAATGAACTGCCCTGTATTAAGAGAAGAGGAAGCAGTGTAAAGATATTTTCATCTTCATCATGAATCAAGATAGACACACTGCTAGTTTTTTCTTTTGAACTCTCTGGACTGTTCCCTTTGATTTGAAAGAAGAGTTATGTGTTTCACACAACCTTCTTTGGAGCCCCTAAATTTGTGTTGCTACATCTCCTTCTTGACAGAAGACAATTCTCCATTTGAATGTTTGACAGAGAACAATCTTCTTTCAGATGTTGCCTACTAGAAAGGTTCTTCGTTACTTAAAGATAGACAACTTAGGAGCAAAACTGTCAAATTGTACCTCTAAAGTTAGGCTTTTGGCACAGTAATGTTGCGTGGATTTTAGCCATCCGCGGCCAAATTTGCCACTCCCTTGTGGACACTGGCCACCGCTCCTGCTAGGGCTTCTGGGAATTGTAGTCCAAGAACACCCATAGCCTAAAAAGTACAGCCCAGGGTGGGCCGCCCACCTGGGCATCCAACCCTACGCCACTGCTTTGACAGCAGCCTTCAGATGTCATATTGGTTACTGGTCCTCGTCTTCTCTATTCAAGTGATATGAGCTGTAATTCCATTTAAACTATAAGATCCCACCTGTATGTATAAATTAGCAAGGCTTCATGCAGTTTGTACCTGGGCCACCATTCGCAGTGCTGGAAATTAACCAACAGGCCTTGTGGCTAGGATATTTGATGGCCTACCTCCTTTCGTGAAAACTGCCTATCTATTCCATTAAAACCTTAGACATACCTCCATGCCATGCCTGCCTTTGTAAAAAAAGCCTGGTGGCAGTATAACAGCGTGAACGGTCACTTCAAATAATCCGTTGCCTCTCACCCCCAGGAAGCCCCAAGCTAGAGTTCCCAACTCATAGCTTCCCAGTCATTCTGCAAACCCTCTTTCTCTCTCTCTCTCTCTCTCTCTGCCCCTGTCCTTGTTTCTCAAAGAGATAAAACACTGAGGACATTTTAAACAAGTTGCAGAGAACTTAGATAGGAGGAGAGAGTTATTTTCCTCACTTTAACCGGGACATGAGTAATCTTGTGGGATTTTAAAAATTTCTCGTTGATATGTCCGTTCACATTGACTTCCAACAGTGCCCCAAAATGCCCAGTCTCAACATAATTCAAGAAACTTGTTTTATACTGTACCAATAGATGGTTTTGAACATGTTGTCTGACCGTCTTTTTCACAACATTTCAGCTTTCCCAAACAATGAAAATCATTTTTGCAGTTGCTAGGATAACTATACGAAAAGAACGTTTCATATGCTGGACAGTCTCCCTTTTTTTCTACAGCAAGGGACAGGGAGAATGGAGTGAAAAACAAGATCATAACTGTAATGCTTCTTAAAGTTAAAGTAGATGTTTAGGGTAACGTATATCCCACCCAATTAACCCACTCCCCATCTCATATTGAAATTTCCTCAAAATGCTTTCTTCAACAATCAGATTAGCACACAATGTCTATAGTTACTTTCATAGTTGTAGCTTTCAAAATGGCAGCCATGTTAGTCTGTGCAGTCATATTAGACCAGTAACAGAGCAAAAGTAAATAAATAAATTATGATACTAATGTCATGGCACTTTACATAACTACTACATAACTGTGAATAAAATAAATTTAAAATATAGCAGTTATTCTGAGGAGGGCAAGAGTTCATATAAATTAAAAATTCATAAAAGATTTACATGACATCATCTTCATCTGGCAAGAAGATCATTCAGTTAAGTTCTTGTTTTGCTTCTAACAGGAAGATTGCTATCTAATGCTAAGTGGTCAGTAATTGTTAAATGTCTGGTCTTAAGAGTAGCCATTTGTCTATATTTTATGAATACAATACTGTATAGTGAAAATTTTCATTCCTGTTATTTAGGTTATTCTGTAAAAATATAATCTTTAGAGAACCAAATGCACACAACAGTTAGAAACAACTCAGATATTCACTTCCTGCTGTTGCTACTCTACATTATATTTATTGTTAGTTCCAAAGTGTAGGTGAATAGAACCATAATATATTCTAACTAGTTCTTTGTATTACTCAGTGATGGCCAATCGCATAATCAGATATTTTATATTAAGCTACATCTTAGTAAAGCAACTGGAACAGTTATAAGTTAATAATAAGCTAGTTAATTAGATTAAGAAATGGTCATGAACTTGGGGTAAAGTTCAGTTTTGATAATTGTGGAAGTGCTTATACCACGAAAGGATTTTTATTGAATTATTTGTGCTCTAGAATGTATAGTTATAGAATAATACTATGTCTGGCTTCTGTAATTACACTTATTATCTAAATGAGTTAGCTTGATGTCATTGCTATCCAAGGGGGTTTACTCAATGTCATTACTATCCAATGGGCTTGCTTGTTGGTCAAGGCACCCAGCTGTTTTCCTGGGAAAAGGATATAAAAACCAAAGCAGAATGTGGTCTTTGCTCAGTTCTTTTTGGAAACCATTTCCAGACTGAGTCCTGCTGGCTATGCATGCAAGCAGTAAATAAAACTCTTTGTTGTTTTTTCACCTATCATTTGGTCTCTTTCATTCTTTGGCCTGATATAGCAACTACAACTCTTTAAAGTACCATAACATTTCCTTCTTTTTCATTATTACTTTTTGTTTTGTTTTGTTTTGTTTCCTGACTGATTTGATTTTGATGAACATTCACAAAGAAAGCACACTAAATGTAAAGTTGAGAAATGATGAAAATCATAGGCTATGATGAAAAATTAACTTTCATTATTACAAGGAACACGGATAGTTAACTTGTTAAGTATCATCTAGTTCAAAAATGGTGAACCATTTAGAGACTGAGTGCCCAAGCAAGTGGTGGTAGCATACAGGCAGGCACCAAGCAGTGGTGTGAATGCCCACAGAGAAGGCTCTGAATAGGTTCACCACCACTGATCTAGTTTGGCTGCTCACTTGCTAGCTTTAAAATGAAAGGTCTACTAACTGCTGTTGTTCTCTCTTACCTGGATTATGCATTAGTCTGGTGGTCCACATCCAAGCCACTGAAGTATCCATGCATTACTCCACCATTTTAAAAAAATCATTCAACCTTATGAAATACAGTAATACCTCGGATAACGCTAAGACTTGGTTCCACAAGTCTTGGTGTTATCCGATTTTTAGTGTTATCCGATCCATGTTAAAATCCTATGGGATGTATCGGATAACGTTAAAGCTCCATAGAGATACATTGTAACCGCACAGGCTTTAGTGGTTGTTATCCGATCCATCCCATAGACCTTAACGTTATTTGATCCAATTCTCCTCCCCAGATTACTTAACGTTATGCGATTTTAGCGTTATCCGAGGTAAACGTTATCCAAGGTATTACTGTACAGTAGAACAGGGCATAACGAACGCTTCCAATTGCGAAAAATTTGCATAACGAAGTATTCGGTATACAGGGGTGACACCCCACACAACAACAAAAAAATTAGTTATGCAGGGTTTTCAGTAGCCGGGGTATACCCACACAATGGGAACCACGGTTAATGAACTTTTTCTCCGTTATGTGGGGTACCACCAATAGTGCTTTGCATAATGACAAAATCTGCATAATGAAATGCTCAATGGAATTGAGTTTTTTTGTTATGCGATGTTCTACTGTAATAGATTTCTGTTTTTGTGTTCCCAGGGGGCAGAGAAGAGAAGGAATGGCCTTTGGGTAGTAGGTGGGAAAGATAAAGAGTAGACATAGTCATGCTGTCTTCTGTGAGAACAGAACTTAGTTTAATGGACATCTAATGGAAGCAATTCTAGATTTGTTTTCACTGAAAGAAGAATTTACATTGACTTGCAACAATACCCCAAAATGCCCCGTCTGAACATAATTCAAGAAATTTGTTTTGTACTGTACCAAATACTGGTTTGACACATTTCCTTTCCCGGCCATCAAAACAACATTTCAGATCTTCCAAGCAGTCATAATCATTATTGCATTCATGTACAGTACCCGACGTGTCATAAAAATCAAGAAATTTACATCCTCCGGGTTTTTCTGCAGCAAGGGGCAGGGGAGAAAGGAGTGAAAAACAAAATCATAACTGTCATGCTTCTTGAGGTTACAGTAGATGCTTAGGGGAATGTATATCCCACCCAATTAACCCACTCCCCATCTCATATTGATATTTCCTTATAGATGCATTCTTCATCAATCAGATTAGCACAGGATATCTACAGTTACTTTCATAGTTGTAGCTTTCAAAATGGCAGATGTGTTAGTCTGAGCAGTCATATTAGACCAGTAACAAAAGTAAATAAAAAAAATAACTGATATAAACATCATGGCACTTTAAATAACTACTATATAACTGTGAATAAAATAAATTTAAAATATAGCAGTTACTCTTTAAAGTACCGCAACATTTTCTTCTTTTTTATTACCGTATTACTTTTTGTTTTGTTTTATTTCCTGACTGATTTGATTTCAATGAACATTCAAAAAGAAAGCACACTAAATGCAAAGTAGAGACGTGATGAAAATCATAGGCTGTAATGAAAAATTAACTTTTATTATTGGAAGGAACACCTATTTTTAACTTGTTAAGTATCATCTAGTTCCCACAGCTTATCTGCAGCAATTAGATCTTCCAAATCATAGGCTGGCATTCACCCAGGGCCACTGTGGATGCCTGCCTTCAGCTGTCCTTGAGGGCAGATATAAGAGGATACCCTATTCAGAACGATTACGTCCATGTGGTGATGGGGATGTTGAATCGATTGAGCATGTTCTCCTTTTCTTCTCATTCTATAGGGATGTCCGTGCAGAATCAATAATCCGCTGCGCCAATGCACAGGAAAATTGCCGGCCCAACAAGTTTCTTTCCTACTCCAGGACAGTAGTATTGCTATCACGTGCAAAGAGGCGGGATTTGTGCACAGGCTTGCAGGATATGTCGGCTGCTGACTATGAAGTCCTGTGTGGCTTTATAGTTTATTGAGATTGCTCCCGCACTGAGCAGCTGACCTATGCTACTTTATTATGTTCCCTCTTCACCCTTGTCATTATCGGTCTGGCCATAATTTACTGAGTTTTAGTAAATTACAATTCTACCAGAAGTCTTTTATATCCTTGTAACGAGGCTATCCCTCTTTTTCTTGTAAATATTAGCATTGCATTTTATTTTTACGACACTAAGTTTTAGTAATTATTGAGGGATTTCAGTAATATTGTTTTTTAGATAGGCACCCTGCTGTTTTATGTCAATTCCCAGTAGGTTTTTAGTACAGTCAAACCTCGCATAAAGAGGGCCTCGCTTAAAGAGTAACTCGCTTAAAGAGCAGACTTTTCTTTGAATGTTTGCTTCACTTAACAAATAAAACCAACGAAAAACTCGCTTAACAAATAAATTGGGGTTCACAACTCAATCCTGGCAAGACTGAGTGGTTGTGGGTCAGGGGTCCCGTGCTCACCCGGGAGCTACCATCTTTGGTTTTGGATGGGGCAGTTTTGCCCCAAACAGACCCGGTGCATAATCTGGGGGTCCTCCTGGACTCATGACTACTGCTAGAAGAGCAGGTGGCAGTCTTGGCTAGGAGGGCTTTTGCACAACTTTGTGTTGTGCGCCAGTTATACACGCTCCTGGATCGGGACTCTTTGCTCATGATCACACATGCCTTGGTCACCTCCAGACTCGATTATTGTAATGCGCTCTACATGGGGCTGCCCTTGGTGACCATTCAGAGGCTTCAACTGGTCCATAATGCAGCTGCTCGAGTTGTGATGGGGTGCAGACATTATGCTCATGCCTCACCACTTCTCCAGGAGCTGCACTGGCTCCCAGTGTGCCTCCGGGTGCAATTCAAGGTGCTGTTTATCACCTTTAAAGCCCACATGGTAGTGGGCCAGGATACTTAAGAAACCGCGTCACCCTGAGAACATCTGTCCGTTCCACTAGAGCGGACTGGAGAGGCTCTTCAGCTAGAGAGGCTCATTTCTCTAGCCACAAGAAGAAGGACCTTTTCTGTGTCCGCTCCGGCCTTATGGAACCTCCTGCCAACAGAGTTACGTCTCCAGACAGAGTAGCTGCCCTTTAGGAAAGGAGTGAAAACCTTGCTGGCGGGGCATGTGTGGGGAGTAGGCTAGACAGCCAACTCAGTTGCCTGGCTCTTTTAAATATTCCACCCCTCTCCTCTGTGTTTTTAATTTGAATTTGAATTGTTATGTACGTGTTTTAATTGTTTTTAGTTGTAAAGCCCCCCTGAGTCTTCGGAGGAGGGTGGGGTACAAATGAAATAAAATAAATAAAATAAAATAAACTAAGTTGGATGTATAAAAAGAGAAGCCTATCCTTAACTCAATCCCTCTTCTGCCAGCCTACTTAACAGAAGGTAATCTTTAAAACTGGCTCATGGAAAAGCTAGTACAGTATTTAATATTTATGCACTGGCTACAGACTGGGAAGCTTCCCTTCCTCTACAGTCAGTGTGAAAACAATTGTCCGGAAGTCTCATGGCAAGCCTAAAACAAAATTTGCACAAAAACGTTGAGAAGGCTATTGGCATTTTAGAGTCATGTATGGGATAAATAGTAGCATTCCTATCAATCAGGCATGCATTGATATATTTCAGATGTCACTAGGATCTCAGGCTAAATCTGAATCAGAAGTGGGTTTTCTTTCATCTCTTCCATGAATGGGAAAGTGTGGTGCAGATAGAAAAGAAACAGAAGGGAGATGCAAGCAATAATATTTCATTGAACTCTACCTCTTAATGGGCCTACACAAGTGTTCACACAGTCGATATTACAACACTGCTCCCAACGGCTATTGCAGTCAAAGTCCGACGTGCAAGCATCAGTTCTAATGAATGAGCATTTCAGCGGAGGGAAAGGGCACAAATTAGGTCTTTCTGGAAAAGAGAAAACCCATAGACAAATGATTGTCCATTATGGACAAAGACCTAAGAAAAACACCTTTCACAGATTAGCTGCTCTACATGTGCCAGGAATCCATATTGCATATCTGAATGACCGTCCATATAATCCTGAACATGGCAACAGCAATTCAGCATGAAGCTGACACTCAGCTGAATATTTGTCTGGGGTCAACTATTCTTTAAATACCACTTCTATATAGTAGCACTACTGTATAATGTATTCTTTTTCAAAAAAGTGACTTGAAGGGGCAGCACACAGATTTGGGTTCATTTCGTGACACATATGTGATCACATGCCCACTACCACGTCCACCATTCTCAGCCATACAGTTGCTAGATACCATTGTGATGGTGTTTAATACTTTCTACATTTCTGCCCAAAGGCAATGCACTGCAGGCAGGGTTCTCATCCAATCATGGGGAGAGAGAGAAAAGGGGAGAACTTTGAAAACAGCCCATTGAAGACTGAGCATGTGGCCCGTGGTGCCATTTCATGTGGAGGCCCACTGCCTCCACCACACCCGGAAGGGCGTGTGATGGAGGCAGTGGGTGGTGGAAGGGCAAAATGACTATCCAGTTCCAGGGCTGTCTGAAGGAGCATGACCTGGCCCCTGGCTTTAAAAGGTTGAGAATTGCACTAAAGGAAAGTTGTGGAGAGAACGTTGCAATTCAGGGGTGGGTGGTGGGGAGAAATGGAGTGGAGAAACTTGCAAAAGGGTATGATGGAACAGGGGAGAGGGAAGCTGATACCCTCAAGGTGTGCAGAACAACAACAGCAACAATAAATGCAACTCTGGAAAAACCCTTAAGTTTGTGTTGGGTCAGGGTAAAGGAGACAACATAAAGCATTCTTTGAGGGTTCAACATGCTCATTGGCCACTAATGATCACTTTTGGTTGTGAGCGGATGGGTGAGGAAAGAAAGTATACAAGTGAGGGAAGGAATGGAATAAATTGAACAGAAGCCCACTGAGCCATGACGTTTTGTCACAGATATCGTTTTTTACAATTAACAGCCATTTATTTAAATATCAGTGTCCATGGCTGCAATTCTGAGAATGCCTTTCTTCCTGAAGCATGAACCACACTCTATGATCACGGAGCCATCTCAAATGAAATGAAGTGTACAGGGTGTAACACTGGAACTGCAATGAACTGTCAATATCGAAGACATTGAGCCCCAGGCTCCCTCGAAAAGGTTGAGCCCCAGGCTCCCTTGAAGAGGTTGAGCCCCGGCCTTCATCGAAGACGTTGACCCCTGGGCTCCATTGAAGACGTTGAGCCCTGGGCACCGCCCAAGATGTTGAGCCCCGGGTTCCGTCAAGCAGGAACAGCTTTGCAATGCGGCGGGAATTTAAATTCCGAACCGCAACTGTTGCAACTGCCACCATTGCTCCCCTCCTCTGACTTTTACATTAGATGTTTTTGGACTTTTTAAATTGTGATTTATTGTGATTGTAGGTTTTGTGTAATTTTTTTATTGTTTACTATTGTGAGCCTTCCGGAGTCACGTTTTACGCAAGGGGGCGGCATATGAATTAAAATTAATAATAATAATTATTGTTATCACATCCAGTCCATCTGCCATGGCCACTTCCACCTCCATGACTGTTGAGAATCAAAGTTCCTCCACCGCTCATTTTGCCATTTATATATAAAAGAGTAAACAAAACAAAAGACAAAATGCATTGTGACACCTTCAAGACTAACTCTTGTATTTTAATGTTTGATTTTGTGGATCAAGTCCACTTAAAGCTAACATTATAATACAGCAGTTAGTCTTTAAGATGCCACAATTTTTTTCTTTTTTGTTTCCATTTTTTTAAAACTTTCTGATATGCTTGCACAGATCAACATGGCTCATTTCAGAAATTCTTTATACACTTGTTGTGAACAAACAAAGGCAGTCTTATGATCTGTTTGGAGCAGGGTGGGAAATTACTATTTTTTCCCATAGTGGTAGGGCCTCTGCTTCCAAGAATTCCTGATCAGCGTACCTTACATGATTCTGGATATTTTAGTTTAAAGTTGTTTATTTTCAAAATTCTAACCATTTTGGTGATGGGGGATAGGGAGTTAAAAGGAAAACCCTTTTGAGTACGGAATGAATTCTTTCTAATTTAATGTGCTGAAGAAGCAGCTAAATTGTTTTTAAATTTAAAAGAAAATCTCCTTGAACTACTTGGCAAGTTTCATGAATTTTGGTCAAATCACTCTTCTTCTTAAACTGCTAGTTTCCTTCCCAACTTACCTATGAGTAAAGCAGATGGCAGGTGTGTCCAAAGGGACAGTAGTCCCACCAAGATGTAGATGTTCATGGTTCTCATGGCACATGCAGAATCCAGAAGTCTGTCTCTCAGTGAATTTAAGTCTGCTAAAGTGAAGGGGTTGGGTCAGAAGAGGGAGGAGCCCGCTTTCAACTTTATCATAGAGGATTTGTGAACTACAAATCATCCCTGACATCATTTATGGCCATTAACTATGAATATTTGCATACATCACCTACTGACTCCTGATCTAAGTGGTCAGTCAGAAATATGTCAGTTATTTTATTCATGCAAGATGCAGGTTATGGGTAAGTGACCATCATTTTCAAAAAGGGATATTCAATGCACTGTGCAGACCAGGAATTGGCTGTTTTTTGGGGTAAAGCAAGGGGAAAATCTCGGAAGTTGATCACTTTCTTCACCAGTGAACTACTTCTCACCCATATACAAAGCAATTATTTATTTATTTATTATTTATTTATTGAATTTATTACCCCGCCCCACTCGGGAAAACCCGACTCTGGGCGGCTTACATCATGATAAATAAAAGTAGAAGATAAAAACATATAAAATCGTAAAAGTTTAAAAGTTATCTGAAGCTAAAAACAGTGCAAACTGCACGCCAGTATTCCCATAGATCATGGATCAGCCCCCAAAGCGGCACTCCTTAAATGAGCCACTTAGTATGGGAACCCATGTTCCCTAGTCCCCAGATATGTCCTGCCAGCCAGGTTTTCAGGCCCTTCCGGAAGGGCAAGAGCTCCGTCTGCAGGCGCAGTTCGGTGGGCAGGAGGTTCCAAAGGGTCGGGGCGGACACGGAGAAGGCTCTCCTCCTCGTACAGGCAAGGTGCGCCTCTCTCGTCGAAGGAACAACAAGGGAGCCTCTCCGATCCGCCCTGGTGGGCCGGACAGATGTTCTTGGGGTGACGCGGTCTCTTAGGTATCCTGGCCCACTACCATATAGGGCTTTAAAGGTAATAACCAGCACCTTGAATTGCACCCGGAGACATACTGGCAACCAGTGCAGCTCCCGGAGTAGAGGCGAAGCACGAGCATAACGCCCACACCCCGCCACTACCCGGGCCGCCGCATTTTGGACCAGCTGGAGTCTCCGGATGGTCATCAGGGGCAGCCCCATGTAGAGCGCATTACAGTAATCAAGTCTGGAGGTGACCAAGGCATGTGTGACCATGAGCAAGGAGTCCCGGTCGAGGAGGGGGAATAACTGGCGTATTACACGAAGTTGTGCAAAAGCCCTCCTGGCCACGGCTGCCACCTGCTCCTCGAACAGTAGCCGTGAGTCCAGGAGGACCCCCAGATTACGCACCGGGTCTGTTTGGGGCAGAACTGCCCCATCCAGCACCAAAGATGGCAACTCCTGTGTTAGCACAGGACCCCGTACCCACAGCCACTCAGTCTTGCCAGGATTCAGCTGTAGCCCGTTGTCCCCCATCCAGACCTTAACAGCCTTCAGGCACCTGGAAAGGACTTCCACCGCACCGCTTGGGTCCCCACGGGCCGAGATGTATAACTGGGTATCATCTGCATATTGATGATACCTAACCCCGTGGGAACGGATGATCTCACCCAGCGGCTTCATATAGATGTTGAATAGGAGAGGAGAGAGTACCGAGCCCTGAGGCACCCCATATTGCAGGGGCCTAGGGCTGGACTTCTCCTTCTCCAGGCACACCGACTGGGTCCTGCCCCTCAGGAATGAGGAGAACCAGGACAACACAGTGCCCTGGATCCCCAGACCCTGGAGCCTCCCCAGAAGGATGCCATGATCGACAGTGTCAAAAGCCGCTGAGAGGTCGAGAAGAGCAAGGACAGACGGCTCCCCTCTGTCCCGCTCTCTCCAGAGATCTTCCACCAAAGCCACTAGTGCGGTTTCGGTACCATATCCGGGCCTGAGTCCTGACTGAAACGGGTCCAGATAATCCGCTTCATCCAGGACTTCCTGTAACTGCAGCGCCACAGTCTTTTCCAAAACCTTACCTAAAAAAGGTAGGTTGGACACTGGACGGTAGTTGGAAATTCTCGTGGTTGTTTTTTGACAAGTGTAAATGGTAGCTTTGTCTCCAGTGACAGGTGTCAACAATTATTCTTTTTTAATAGGAACAATTTCAGGGAACAGCCTGAGAGCCCTCCCCTAGCCCTAGCTACCTATAGTGATACCTCGGATAACGTTTGCATCGGATGAGGCTAAAATAGGATAACATTGGGGAATATGAGGCAAACATTTGCATCCGCAATGTTATGTTAATGTTATCTGATGCAAATGTTTGCCTCAAATTCCCTGAGGTGTGGCTGGGATTCACCAGTTTGCCTTGGGAGAAAGGGGCGCTGCCTCCTCTCTTTCTCCCAAGGTTGCACAATCTCAATCACAGGATCTGATCCTCAGCAGCTTGCCTCCATGGGTGAAAGGGGGAGGGCTGCCTGCTCTCTTTCTCCCAAGGTTATACTATCTCAATCATGATCACAGCATCTGATCCTCAGCAGCATGCCACCTTGGGAGAAAGGGGGTCCGCCTGCTCTGTTTCTCCCAAGGTTTCACAATCTCAGTCATGATCACAGCATCTGATCCTCAGCAGCACACCTCCTTGGGAGAAAGGGGGTCCGCCTGTTCTCTTTCTCCTAAGGTGGCACAATCTCAAATCACAATCACAGCATCTGATCCTCAGCAGCTTGTTTCCATGGGTGAAAGGTAGAGGGCTGCCTGCTCTCTTTCTCCCAAGGTTACACTATCTCAATCATGATCACAGCATCTGATACTCAGCAGCACGGCACCTTGGGAGAAAGGGAGCTGCCTGCTCTCTTTCTCCCAAGGTTTCACAATCTCAAATCACAATCACAGCGTCTGATCCTCAGCAGTATGCCTCCATGAGTGAAAGGGGGAGGGCTGCTTGCTCTCTTTCTTCCAAGGAGGCACAATGAGGATCAGAAGTTTTACTTCCCAGAAGTGGAAGTAAAACTCACCTTCATCACTCCCAGAAGTGGAAGTTGGGTGAGTTTTACTTCCACTTCTGGGAGCGATGAGGGTGGAGTGGGCCAGATGAATTGGGATAATGGGCCACATCTGGCCCACATGCCATTGTTTGGGCACTCCACGATCCCAAATGGATTCCAACATATACCATCATGCAAAGTGGCCATATGGTGCAATGTGCTCAGGAATCCTTTTTAAAAACTATAACAGCAGGAGTGCCCAAAATGTTCAGGCCACTGGTCAGTCACGTGTTTCATGGTTGCCAAAACTACAGCCTGTGCCCCAGATCCAGCCCTGACACCAATTCATCCAGCCCATTTCCACCCGTGTCGCTCCCAGAAGCAGAAGCTGGGTGAGTTTTACTTCTGCTTCTGGTGTCATTGGCTGGATCCAGCCCATAGGCCATAGTTTGGACACCCCTGGCAACAGGGATAGAAGAAGGACCCAAAATGATAGAAACAGGACCCAAAATGGATGCCAACATTTACCAACATGCAACCCTTGTCACTCCCAGAAATGGAAGTTGGGTGAGTTTTACTTCCGCTTCTGGGATCAACGAGGGTGGACCAGGCTGGATGAATTGGTGTCATGGGCTGGATCTGTGGGCTGTAGTTTGAAAGTTAAACCATGTTTAGTTGTGGCAAAATATCAACTGGGGGAGTATAATGGCTGAAAAATCAAGAGTCGATGTAGTAAGTTACTTTAGAGTAGGCAGACTGAATCAATGGAGATTTGGTGAGTCAATTCCTCTGTCAGTTTCATTGACTCAGTGGGTCTAATCTAGTTGTGATTCAGTTCTGTGAGGAGTGATGATTAAATTAAATTAAATTCAGTTTAATATTGAAAGAGAGAAATGAAATCTTTCAACAAAGCAGTAGGGCTGTTTCCCCTTCTTCTTCACCAACTGAAGATTCTCTCTAAGAATCAGGGTTATTATTATTATTATTATTATTATTTATTGCATTTGTTACCCCGCCCCAATCGGGAGAACCCGACTCTGAGCGGCTTACATCAAAACGAGAAATAAAAATATAAAACAATCTATATCAATAAAAATCATCAAGAGTTAAAAATCATCAAAAGTTAAAAACAGTACAAAAACAACACACAAATTCCGCATTCAGATCCAGGGGTGGCGATCCATTAAATAAGCCACCTAGTATGAGAACCCACGTTCCCGGGTCCCCAGACTTGTCCTGCCAGCCAGGTTTTTAAGCCCTTTCGGAAGGGCAGGAGCTCTGTCTGAAGGCGCAGCTCGGTGGGCAGGAGGTTCCAGAGGGTCAGGGCGGACACAGAGAAGGCTCTCCTCCTAGTACAGGCAAGGTGCGCCTTTCTCGCCGAAGGAATAACAAGGGAGCCTCTCCGATCCGCCCTGGTGGGACGGACAGATGTTCTTGGGGTGACGCGGTCTCTTAGGTATCCTGGCCCACTACCATATAGGGCTTTAAAGGTAATAACCAGCACCTTGAATTGCACCCGGAGACATACTGGCAACCAATGCAGCTCCCGGAGCAGCGGTGAAGCACGAGCATAACGCCCACACCCCACCACTACCCAGGCCGCCGCATTTTGGACCAGCTGAAGTCTCCGGATGGTCATCAGGGGCAGCCCCATGTAGAGTGCATTACAGTAATAAAGTCTGGAGATGACCAATGCATGTGTGACCATAAGTAGAGAAGACATGTACACCGACTGGGTCCTGTCCCTCAGGAATGAGGAAAACCAGGACAACACTGTGCCCTGGATCCCCAGGCCCTGGAGCATTCCCAGAAGGATGCCATGATCGACAGTGTCAAAAGCCGCTGAGAGGTCGAGAAGAGCAAGGACAGACGGCTCCCCTCCGTCCCGCTTTCTCCAGAGATCATCCACCAATGCGACCAGTGCAGTCTCAGTACCATATCCGTGCCTGAATCCTGACTGAAACGGGTCCAGATAATCCGCTTCATCCAGGACTTCCTGTAACTGCTGCGCCACAGCCTTTTCCAGAACCTTACCTAAAAAAGGTAGATTGGACACTGGACGGTAGTTGGAAATTACCGTGGGGTCGAGGGACGGCTTTTTTAAGAGGGGGAGCACTAAAGCATGTTTAAAAGGTGCTGGAAAATGCCCCTCTTTTAATGAAGCATTAATAATCGCCTCGACCCAGCCACCTGCCACAGTCTTGGAAGCTTTAATTAACCAGGCAGGGCATGGGTCCAGTGCACAGGTTGTGGCGCGAACAGATACAAGAAGCCTGTCCACTTCCTCAGGGCCAACAGGATCAAACCGATCCCAGATAACATGGCTAGACTGTGCTGTGGTCAACCTCAGCTCTGTACATTCCACGCCGGGATTTAGCTTCGAGCGGATCTGAGCGATTTTCTCCCCCAGATAATCAGCAAAAACCTCAGCCGATCCCTGCCACCCAGGGCCCAGCCCCCCTCTACCGAGGAGGGACCTGGTCACCCGGAACAAGGCCACTGGGCGATTATCTGCGGAGGCAATAAGGGTGGTGAAGTATTGTAAAATTCTATGCCTAGTGATTATTATTCTTTTGCATTCATTCAACACTATTTATTACAATTGCTCTGCTTGAATATTTTACCTGAGCATACACTAACGATACTCTCTTAATTCCTTGTTATTTGTGAGCTTGAACAGTCTTGTCAAAAAGATGATACCTTGATAAGGAATTTTTAAATTCCCACATGATTACTGGCCTAGTGGGTAAAGTAAATTTGTTGCCCAATTCTGGAAGACTTGGATTCTCCCCCCCCCCCCCCCCCCCGGTCACAAAGAAAGCTCTTCACTTTGAAAGAGGGCCATATGGGAAGGAATTATGCAAATACCTGGGTTTCTCTTTTGGAAATTGATGCTGTCTGCTGTCCACCCCATCCCAACCAGATGGTTTCCAGTGGCATTTCTTCCAGTGGCACCACTTAAAGGGGCTCATCCACCCTAGCCATTTGCCGCTTGAGGGAGTCAGGTTATTTACCACCGCCCAACACTCAGCATTGAGTCACTGGCTGAATGGTCTACTCCACTACCGTAGCAATACTTGTCAGTCACATATGATATATAATTATCATTTTCCAAAAAGTGAAGTTCTGTTCATGTGGAGGAAGCCCGAAAGGCCAATAACTTGGTCTAACTCATTCTTGAATTTCCCCAATTAAAAATAAATTTCTTCTCCTTTTTATATTGTAATCCGATTCTGAATATTGGCGATTATCATGGTGATCAGCCATGAAGATTGTCCTAAGAATATAATGCAGAGACATTCCATCCATCTGCATTGCAGCGTGACGCATGTACAATTCATCCAGTTCTGCAAATCACATTCTGGTCTTGAGCCATTTTGGCACACAAAGTCCTCAACAGTCCCAATCCAGTATTGATGAAGCCATTGCCCCCCATCAAGATGGATTCAATTGGGATTTAATCCACTTGGGGACCATCACCCTTCCTTGTAGATTTTTAATCCTCAGGACTGTCAGGTTTGTTAACCAATGCCTGACACTTGGAACTGAGTCAGTGGCAGTATGGTCTACTCCAGTGGTTCAGTTCCCGGAAGCCTAAGCCAGTATATTGACTGATCAGTGCTTTGGGGAATTGACTTAAGCTTCTGGGAATTGAAGTCCAAACGCCAGCATTTGGGAAACACTGGTCTACTCTATTAACATAACAGGGGAACCTGGCCAGACTGGGGAAAGAAGAAAATGCAACTGCCAGGCTGCTGGCTGGGGCCAGTTCCATAGGCTTTTTAACTCTATTGATACAACAACCTCACTAACAACCAGGCCATTTCTACACCCAGTTCAGATAAAGCCCTAGCAAGTACAGTTAAAAACACAAAGTGCTTTAAATAGTGGAACTTTTTTTTAAATCAGTTATAGCGTTAACATAGTATGGGATCAAAAATTAAAATAAATAATTTTAAATCACCTTAATTACCATTAATAATTGTTAAAAATTAGAAAAATACAGTGCATCCTTCAAAGCTGAAGACCTTAGCCATTTGTTGAAGCCCTGCCTGAATAAGGTCTTTGCCCATAGACAGAAGGTCATCAGGAAGGACTATGTTTGATATAAATTTTAGGGATATGCTATCTTTGTGTGTCCAAGTAATTCACACACACACACAATAAGAGCTCTGTGTGTAACACCTTACTCCAAAATCCAACCGGGTGAGGAAGTTCTGCATGCTTAGCCTTTACTCGCAATCATCTCATGCAGGAAACAGTCTCTACATAGAGTTGAGTGTAAAAGTTTTAGCATTTGCCAAGTATATCCCTGAGGAGAGTTCCAGAAGGAGAATCAGGAAGAAGGCAGCCAGCAGTGCCTGCTTCAGGGAAGACTCTCCTGCAAGAAGCTCTTCAACTTTAAGCCAATAAGTGTTTCAAAACCAGGTGTGATTTTTAGTTGTTTAAAAAATTAAATAAGTTGTCTGGGGGAGAAGGGGAGACTGTACATGTCTTCTCTAGGCACATGTCAGAATTTTAGAGTACAACTCAATGTATTAGGCAAGAAACTTCCAGATTATAATGGCTTATTAAAAATGACAAAACCTTATGGTCTTTTAAAATAGAAAACATGATGAGGAGAGGAATATGCATTTTATTAAATGATTAGCTTATAAATTAATAAAGAAAACTAGAAGTACATTAAGATACTTTTCCGTTCTTTTCACATAGTGCCTAAAGACATTGCTGTGTATTATACTAACAGGGATTAGGAAGAATAAGAAAAAGTACGGTACATCCTTACAGAACAAGTAGAAGAATAGCCTGTACTCAAAGATGTTGTATCTAAGGACACCAGATACCTAAAACACACACAAAATGGGAGATGGCTATGCTTCATCCCATACTTAAAGGCTTCTGTAGCAGGTGATATGTGGCTGGTCAATGTTGCAAACAGAACATTTGAGACTTCAAGTACTTGATATCACATGAACAGTACTGGTTGAATGTTTATGTCTTAATGAGTTCATTAACATATCTCGCTTGATAGCTCAGTTAGATCCATACCAGCCAGAGATGGGGAGTTCACTTCCATAGTTCAATATGCAAAGACAAGCTGTGTGATCCATAGATAAAATCAAATAAAGGCAGGAGGAAGCCAATACCTTGTTGTGGTTGTAGTTGTTGTTGATGTTGCTGCTGCTGCTGCTTTTGCTGCTGCTGTTGTTCAGTTGCACAGTCTATTCCGACCCTTTGTGACCCTAAAGACTACTGAAGTACTGTAGCTTAATTGTAGTGTAGCCAAGCCAACAAAGAAATAATGGAACTGGAATTCTCCTACTAGTTTAAGCTCTATGTAATAAGTAGGACACCTTCAGTTTCAATCAGGCTGATTTTGATGAAAAAATAGAAAAGTTCAGGATCGGTTGTAAATGTGGGGGGAGGGGGACATTTTTTACTTACCCCTTTTCCAAAATAAAACTAGAAAGGCATATTTAGCTATATTTCCACTTTTAGGGACAAAACATGATGTCAAATTTTAATACCAGTCAGGGATCTTCTGTTATTAGGTAAAGGTTGCCCTTGCTCGAAAGCCAGTCGTTATCATCTCTAGGGTTCAGTGCTCATCTCTGTTTATAGCCTAAGAGCGAGTGGACTTGATCCACAAAAGCTCACATTAAAATACACATTAAAATATATTAATACACATAAAATACAGATTAATACACATTAAAAATAGACAATAAAAACACATAAAATACAAATTAAAAATAAATACACATAAAACACACATAAAATATAGATTAAATACACATTAAAAATAAATAGACAATAAAAACACATAAAATACAAATTAAAAATAAATACACATAAAATACATATTAAATGCACATTAAAATACACATTAAAAATAAAACACATTAAATGCTCATTAAAATACACCCACCCATCCCACCCAAAGGCAGGTCACTTACCATGAGGAGCAGGCAGTAGGAAGCTTCATGCTAGTGTCTGCTCTTCCTCCTTCTCCTCCCTGCTCAGGAGGACAGCAAGCAAGGGGAGTGTCAGCGCCCAAGTGGTGCCGCGGCCATGCCTCTGAAGGCCTCAGCCACATGGCCATGGCGCCTCCAATGCGGCCACTGAGGGCCTCAGCCACAAACCCGTGGCTGCAGCACCTCCAAGGAGGCCGCCGAGAGCCTCAGCAGCAGCAGCCGGTTCATCCGTGGCTCTACGCTGCCCGATGCTCTGCGCTGCCACACTCCAAGCAGCTTTTGTGATTCAAGATATCTTCTTCAGGCAGGGTAGAAAAACTACAAAGAACAGTCCCAGACATTCATGGCACGATGCTTCAGCTGGGCTCTGTATCTTAGATGTTCTGTGTGGGGGTGGGTTAGGTTTGGGACAACAGATTGCATCCTGTTACAAGTCCCAAAACAGGAAGCCAGGTATTTGCATGAAACCTTCCCATATCATTCATTTTTATGTCAGGGATTATTGTGGGTTGAAAGGATTTTTGCAGGGGATGGGCAAAGGAGCCTCTTTTCATGTCCGCCATTGTGCAGCTTTTGGGAATCGAACCCATGTTTCCAGTCTCCAAGCCTAGTGCCTTAACCTCTTTGAAGCTGAAGAGCTTTCTTTGTGGCATGGGGGAGAGGCAGTCCAAACCCAGGGCTCATCAGAATTGGGCAAAAAAGTTATTTCACCCCCTAGGCTTGCCAATTTAAGTAATTCTAAAAATGGTATTGCCTTCCTCCTGCCTTTATTTTATTGTATCTATGGATCACACAGCTTGTCTTTACTTACTGAACTATGGAAGTGAACTCCCCATCTCTGGCTGGGTAAATATCTCACTGAGCCAAGCAGTCAGCATAAACGAGATAGTTGAGAACTATGGTTTCGGTGTACAGTTTAGAAAAATAATTGAACAATTATATCAACAGGTTTCTGCCAAAATAAGGGTGAATGATGCTTTTACAGAAGACATTCAGCTTAAAGCAGGGACAAGACAAGGAGAGCCATTATTACCAATATTGTTTATTATGGCTATGGAATTATTGGCGAATACCATAAGGGATGATAGAAGCATTGAGGGAATAGATGGCAATAAAATTAGTTTGTATGCTGATGACACATTGGTAATATTGAAAAATCCTAAAAAAATATTAGAAAGGGTACAAACACATCTTCATGAGTTTGAGGAAGTGACAGGATTAAAAATAAATTGGGATAAATCTGAAATCATATTTTGTAATATAGAAAAAGATGAGCAGAAAGAGATAAAGGATGAATATAATATTCAAATTAAAGTTAGTTTGAGATACCTGAGGATAAATATTTCAAATAAGTTTGATGAATTTAAGTAATTGAATTATGAAAAACAAGGAAAGGAAATTAAAGACAAAGTACAACGATATAAAAATTTGAATTTATCTTGGTTTGACAGGGTTGCATTATGTAAAATGAAATTATTACCAAAAATTAATTTTTTGTTTGATGCCCTGCCAATTCAACTTAAGAAAAAGGAAATAATGGTATTTCAGAATTTGTTGAACAACTTTTGTAAATGAGGGGAAAGACCAAGAATATTTTTTAAAATTTTTGGTTCTTATGCCAGAAAGATGGTGGACTAGGATTACCAAATGTTAAAAATTATTATAGATAATTCCAATTAAAAATATGGTAAAAATTTTTTTTCATTGTTTAAAGTTAATGGAAAATCCGGTAAATCTGTAAGTTCTAAAACTGGGGAGTCCCCTGGTGACATAGTATTTTTCATTCCTTTCCAGAATAAGTATAGATCTTTTAAAGTTTTGCTATTAATCTTAACTTTCTTCTCTTGATTTGTTAAAAATAGACTTCCTTTATGTCTATTATATTCTAACCTGTCTCTCTCTTCTGTTTTTACATGATCATGTGTTAACAAATTTGCTATACATTTCAATTGAAAGGCCTTCTAATGTTGATACCATAATGATTTCACTATCCTGGGTTTCTTTTCTTCATTACAAAACCTGTCTACTAATTTTTGCCATTCCTTCAGCTCTTTTTCGTTTGCCTTAATCGGGAGGTTCCCTAATATAAATTTTATTTTAGGTACAATTTTTATTTTGCTAACTTTTACCCTTCCAAACCATAATAGATTTAATTTCCTCAACTTTGTTATGATCAGTTTAACCTCATTCTTAACTGTTTCAAAATTTATCTTTTGAATTTGTTTAAAATCATCCACTATGTAGATCCCTAAATATTTTAATCTATCCTTAATGTGTAAATTATATCATTTTGTTATCTTTTCCTTTTCCCTTTTGCTGTGGTTGCATACTATTATTTCTGTTTTTCCCCAATTAATTTTTAAACCTGAAATCTTTTCAAAGCTACTTAAATGCTCTTTAACCATACCTATATCATTTCTGGGATCTTTTAGCACCAGGAAGGTATCATCAGCATACATATTAATCTTCTTGCTATCTACCCCTTCAATCCTATCGTCCTTTCTAATTACATTAGCTAAAACTTCCATTGCAAAAATAAACAAGACAGAGGACAGTGGGCATCCCTGTCTAGTAGCTGCTTGAACCTCAACATTTTTTGTAAACTTTTGGTTTATTTTTATCCTTGTTTGGGCCTTCTCATAAAATTGATTCATAATGTGTATGAATTTTTCTCCAAATCCCATAATTTTTATTATTTCTTTAATTGTTTGCCACTGGATGGAGTCAAAAGCTTTATAGATATCCAAAGACAAAAAACATGTTTTTTCTTTGTTTTGTTTAATTGACTTCAGAATATTCAATACTCTAGTGATTAATTTTTCCATGTGTCTGCCCTTCACAAATCCTGTTTGGTCTTCATGCAGGTAATGGTGTATACATTTATTCATTCTGTTAACCAAGATTGAAGAAAAAATCTTGGCTTCCTGATTTAAAAGGGCAATTGGCCTATATGACTCCATCTTCTCTTCATTTTTGTTGGGTTTAAGTAATAACACAATAATCGAATGGGTCCAGGAGTCTGGAGTTTCACCACCCTCTAAAATATGGTTGTATAATCTTTTTAACTTTGGGATAATCAGATCCTTAAATCCTCTGTAAAACTCATTTGTGAAACCATCCTCCCCTGGTGTTTTCCCCAATTTCAGTTTCATAATAACAGCCTCTATCTCTTCTTCTTCAATCTTTTCTTCCATTAAATTTTTATGTGTTTCTTTTATTCTCATTTTTAAATGCCTAAACAAATATTCCTTTAACTCTTTTGAATCAATTTGTTTGCTACTATATAAATCCTTATAAAAATCCTCTACTATCTTTAGTTTTTCCTCTGTTTTATTGCATCTTTTCCCATCTTTGTCCACTTAGAAATTTATTTCTCTCTTTATTTTCTTCTCTCTAGCTGCTTTAGCTAACCTCTTGGTATTTTTTATTATTGAACTCGAAGTTATCTCTTCCCAAAAATATTAAATCTTTTCTGACTTTTTCCATCTCCTGCCTTAATAACTCCTTCCTCGGAATCTGCAGCTTCCGGAGTACGTCATTTCTTAACGTCCTCGCATGTTCCCTTTCCAGTTGTTTTATCTTATTCTCTAAGTCCTCTTGACTCTTTCTCATGTTTCTATTTTCTATTATTACTTCCTTGATGCAATTTCCTCTGAAAGTTGCCTTCATAGCATCCCATAAAATATGGAAGCTAACCTCACCTGTGTCATTGATGTCCCAATTTTCTATCCATTTTTCCTCAACCTTTCTTTTATCTTTTCATTCTTGATTAATCTCTCATTGAACCTCCAAACCCTTTGTTGTTTATGGTCCAATTTAAACTTCATTTCTATTATAAACATCGAATGATCAGAAGCCTTAAAAATTCCACTAGATGCATCTTCTAAACAATTTACTAAGATATTAGACACAAATATATAATCTAACCTTGAATAGGATTTGTGAGATTGTGAATAAAAGGTATATAGTTGTTCACTACCTTTTAATGTTCTTCATGAATCATTCATACCCAAGGTCTCCAACCATTGATCTAGGGCCTATTTCTTCTGCTCTCTACCTCTTCTTGTTATATTTGAAGTATCAATATCTGCTCTTATAAGATTCATATCTCCAGCTATTATCACATTTTTACTAGACTCATTCTGTATTATATTTTTCATTTTTTCCAGAAACAATTCTTGGGCTGAATTAGGTACCGTGTTTTCCCAAATATAAGACACTGTCTTATATTTTAAAAAACTCCAAAATATGCACAAGGTCTTATTTTCAGGGGATGTCTTATTTTTCCATGATGAAGAAGAATACAGTACACATTTATTGCTGATACAGTGGATCACCAGGGCAAGATTTAGGTGAGTGCCTTATTTTCGGGGAGGCCCTTATATTTCCGAAGTAGGGAAAAATAAGGAGGTGCCTTACTTTACGAGGAGGTCCTATATTCGGGGAAACAGGGCACATACATATTCACAAGTGTACATTCTTCTTCCCCCAGTTTCCCTTTTAAAATTAAATATCTTCCTTGTTCATCTTTTAAACATTTATCTACTGAGAAACTAGCTTTTTTTGATATGAGGATCGCCACCACCACCCCTTGATTTGGAAGTGCCAAATGCTTTCTCATATATATCTATATCTATTAAAAATAAATTATTATTATGATCTGTTTTCTGGTGCGTTTCTTGAAGAAAAGTGATGTCTGTGTTCTCTTTTTTAAGATTATGTTCTATGTGTTTTCTCTTGATCTTGGAACCAGTACCCTTCACATTCCAGGTTACAATTTTTATTGTTTTTGACATTTTTGAACCAAATTACGATAAGTGCTCTCAACCGCCCTCGGCCAGACCTTTTCCCCACCCAAAAAGTTAACAACAACAAAACCCAATGACAACAAAACAACTAACACAAAAGCGACAACAAAATTTCAGACTTATATCCCCCTACCTTCTAAACTTCTTTGAAGGTTACCTTCTATATGGAGTGTAGGAGGTCTGGACTTCACAATGATGGCTTTCCCTCTATACCAAGTTGGTATAAAACGAAGGGAAAAGTTGGGATGCAAAATTAGGTCGGCGATAGTATTATGAATAACACTTTAGTTCTTAATTACAGTGAGCAAAAATAGAATGGAGCAGGAACTGAATTCTTCTTTATATCCTTAATTGTTACATAGGGCATTGTCCCCCTTAACCTATCAATTCTTCTTTTAGTTTATTCCATTCTTCTGATCCCTCCTTTATCAAACCACTTGATTCCAGGATATCTAAAACATCAATTTGTTTCCCTAAATAGAAAAACTTCAGTTCTTGTGGTGGAATCCAGTTATACTTTACTCCTTTGCTTAACAGAAAACCAGTTAAGGGTTTTAATTTTTTTTCTCCGATTCCTTTCCTCCTGGGGGATGTCATAGTATACCGCTAATCTATTACCTTCATAATTTAGTGCTTCATTACCTAGTCTTTGTATGTATCCCATGACCCGTATTTTAACCTCAAGATTAGATAATTTTAATACTATGTGTCTAGGAACACTCCCTTGTGATATTTTTCCTATTCTGAATAATGTCATGATATCCTCTTCTTGTACTATCCTTTCCAGTTTTAATTCCTGCAACCATTTCAATACTCTTGGTCTTAATTGGTCTGATTTTTTTCCAGGAAATTTTTGATAATAATATTTTTCTGTCAAACATAATTTCCAAAGTATATAGCCTATCATCTTGTTGTTGTATCCTAACATCCCTTTCTTTATTCTTATTTCTTATGGCCTTTACCTCTTCTTGTACTGAACTTGTTATCTTAGATTCTTCCTCTAGTTTTTTTATCCTATCTTCTACCATTTCAAGTTTTATCCCAATGGCCTTAGTAAAATTAGCCATAACATCTCTCATCTCCTGCTGGCCTTTCATTAAATCCTCTTTGTCTTGCTTCCTTAACTAATCAGTTTGATGGAGATAACTTTCCATTCTGTCCATTCTTTGTTCTATTTTAGCTAATACCTCAACTGTTTCCACCACATCCTTGACTTTCCCTTTACTACTTTGAACTTTCCCTTTCACAGTACAGTAATACCCCGTATAACGTGAGTATCATATAGCGTGAAAACCGCATAACATTACAAGATTTTCGGAAAAATCTTGTATTGAATAACACGATTTTTAACGTTATCCGATACAGTCATTCTTAGCACCAGGGTGGGTGGAAAGCTGAACGGGGTTCTCCGTTCAGCTTCCCAGCCACCCTGCAGCTACGGAGGCAGGGGTGGGGAGGCTGGAAAGCTGACGGGGGGCTCCCCCATCAGCTTACCCAGCCACCCCACAGCTGCGGAGGCATGGGCGGGTGGCTAGGGAAGCCGACAGGGAGTCCCCGTCAGCTTCCCCAGCCACCCTGCAGCTGTAGATCGGGTCCTCTGATCTCTCTGGAGGTGTTTCTGGGCTTCCCCGACGTCCTGAGCCAGTGCAGCAAGCCAGAATGTCAGAGTTCGAATCCCGACATTCTGGCTTGCTGCACTGGCTCAGGACGTCGGGGAAGCCCAGAAACACCTTGGATCGGGTCCCCACACCTCCCTGGACCCAGCGGGGGGGTCAGACATCCCAAAATTGGTAAAAAAAATGAACGTTTTTTTTTACCAATTTGGGGTTTCTGACCCCCCCCCCCGCCAGGTCCAGGGAGGTGGGCAGACACGATCCAAGCTTTTTCTGAGCTTCCCCGACGTCCTGAGCCAATGTAGCAAGCCAGAATGTCAGAGTTCGAATCCGCTCCAAGCTGTTTCCAAAGTTCCCCCACCTCCCTGGAGGCAGCAGCAAGCCAAAATGTCAGGATTCAAATCCCGACGTTCTGGCTTCCTGCAGCCTCCAGGGAAACAGGGCTTTTTTAAACATTGTGTGTTCAATGTATCGCACAACGTTAAAAACCGGATAACGACGGGACTTGTGGAACCAAGTCATAACGTTATTCAGGGTACTAGTGTATCCTTATCAATATCGGTATCAGTATCTCGGTCCATTCGGGTCAATCTTCTGAAGCTTCTATCTGATGACTTCTCTCTAGGCTCTCTCTTCCAAATAGGTTTTGGATCTTTTGGGTGGCATCGACTCATTCATCCCTCCTTCCTCTCCTTTTTTTTTAAAATTACAATGTGTATTATTAAACCTCTTTCCCCCCCAGTCCTTTGTATATAACTCCCCCCTTATTAAATACTGCTGAAAATTATTATTATTATATTATTGAATATCATAAACCCATATATCTCCACTTATTACACCAGTTTCCTAATAATGTATTTTAGGGGTCCTAAACAGAATCACAGACTTGATATCTTCAGCTCTTAAAAGAGGCTGCTATTTGATATACTACTGCAAATCTATTAAGATACAGTAATACCCCGGATAACGTTATGACTTGGTTCTACAAGTCATGACGTTATCCGGTTTTTAGCGTTGTCCGATACATGCATCGAACAACACTAAAAAAAAGCCCTGACTTCAGGGACAAACCACTTTAAAGGCAGGCAGGGAAAGAAAGAGACCTCCCTACCTTTAAAGCCACCCCCATGCGACTGCAGTAGGGGGGAAAGTGCCTCCCCCCACGCTACTTTAGCCTTCCCTCTGCTTATTTTCCCTTCTCCGACTGCCAGCTGATCAGAGGCTTTTTTTTAACTTCAGGGAAGGGGGAAAAGAGAGGAATGTGGTTGGTTCTATAGAGAAGTAAAGGAAGCCAAAGCTTCTCTCCATGTCACTTTGCTCCTTCCCACCCCCACCCCAAGCAGTTTGGGGACACCCCACTGCCTGCTCGGCCACAGAGAATCCCCCCCAACTCTGTTTACCTAATGTTCTTAAGCTGCAATCTCCACGCTGTGTTCTTGCTTTACTTCCTGAATTGAAAAAAAAGGAAAGGGGGGAAATACAGAGATGTGATTGGTTCTCTAGAGACTGCCAGCTGATATAGAGAACCAATCACATCTCTGTATTTTCCCCCTTTCCTTTTTTTTTCCAATTCAGGAAGTAAAGCAAGAACACAGTGTGGAGATTGCAGCCCAAGAACATTAGGTAAACAGAGTTGGGGTGGATTCTCTGTGGCCGAACAGGCAGTGGGGTGTCCCCAAACTGCTAGGGGTGGGGGTGGGGGGTGGGGAAGGAGCAAAGTGACAGGGAGAGAAGCTTTGGCCTCCTTTACTTCTCTATAGAACCAACCACATTTCTCTCTTTCCCCCCTTCCCTGCAGTTTTTAAAAAAAGCCTCCAATCAGCTTGCAGTCGAAGTAGGGAAAATAAGCAGAGGGAAGGCTAGGGGGAAAGGCAGGTTGGCGCTGGGGAGGGGGTTGGATTGGGTAGATGTTCTACCCAATCCAACCACCTCCCCCCCCACACACACACGATTGTACCGGATAACGCTAAAAATCGCGTTATCCGATGCAAGATTTTTCCAAAAATCTTGCATCGTTATCCTATTCTAGTGCTATCCGGTACAAACGTTGTCCAGGGTATTACTGTACTTTGTTTTTTCAAATATATAGTTCTTCTTTTTAACCAATTATGTCCATTATCTGCCCCTGATTGCAACCCAGCAAATACAAATTTTAATTAAAGAACAAGACCACCTTTACTATACACCAATATCAGCTAGCTGGATAGAGTTCACTTTAACCACCGTAATATTAATGATGAACCAAACCACATACAGGGTTTCAAACTCCTGATTATGTGAGTGTCAAATGATGGTTTCCAACAGTTCCTGATTCACATAGGATTGTCTTTATCTTTTTCTTATTCCTTCTGCAAAGTTCAAACAGAGCCCAAGCAGGACTCAGGCAGGACTCAAGCGGGCATTGCGCTCTATTTCCACCAGAGGTCCTCATCACTCAAGCCTGAGATCTAAAGTCTATGGACTCATTTATCTCACAAGTAGATTTCTTAAGCATCTGACTTCCCGTCTCTGCAATTTCAGTCACTCCAATCTGCTTCGTTCCTCGGAGATACCCCAGGGAGCCCTCCCAAGCTCCTCCCTGGACCAACGTCCTCACGTTTGAGCTTTCGTGTTGCTCACAGCTCTCCTCCTTGTCTCGTCGCGTCTGAGACCCTCCCCTTTGTGAGGACTTGAGACAGCTGGTAAACCAAAAGGCGCCTAGGACAGTGCCATGAAAAAAGCCAGAGTCCAAGCTTTTAATCACTTTGCTGCAAAGTCCACCTCCACGGACGCTCTCCGAACTCTGGTCTGTTCTCCTCTCTTCTGTTGTTTGTACACCTCTATTCGCCTCTGCTACCTCCAGCTCTGGAAAAAGGACTAGTTTGCAAAAATGTATAAGATAATTAATAAAAATGAGTTACCCCCCAAAATACTAAAAGAATCATGGGGAAAAGGACTTAGGTATTGTAATCTGTGATAAAGAACGGAAACGGAAATGGAACCAAAGATTAATGAACGTACTTTCTATAAAAGAGAAAGAACACAATTGTAAAGTATTATGGAAATGGTATACCACCCCAATATATTTATGGCAAATGGGCAAGGTTGAAACAAATCTATGTTGGAGGTGTGGCAAAGAACCTGGTACGTACATTCATATGTGGTGGTTGTGTGAATTTGCAAATAAATTTTGGAAGATGGTAGAAAAAGAGCTGGGAAAGATTATGTCATTAGAGATTAGGTTATCCGCTAAAGCAGTGTTACTGGGGGAAACAGATGAAGTAAAGATAAGCGAGAATAAGAAAGAGTTAATGATTACCTTACTATCGGTGACGAGACAATTAATTGCTTGCAAATGGAAAAACAACTTTATTATTGATAAAGGAAAATGGTATAATACGGCATGGCATCTAGCACTCAATGACAAATTAACAAATCAAAGATTAGAAGAGGTTTAAATATTAAGAATGTATTTTGGAAAATCTGGGAACCATTTTTTATATTTGGTATGACTAGTAATGATGGTATTAAACCAAGTCAAGAAATGTTGAAGTTTTGGCAGAATTGAGATACTAACATCTATAAGGTATGTAACCTATCTGAGACCATTTGTACAACACGAGTTGGAATGATTTGAGTGCTTTGTTTATAAGTTAATGTGTGTGCACGTGTGCGTGAATGGGTGTGTGTATCTGCATATGTCAATATATGAATATTTTTGGTTTATCTGTTCGCTGTTTATTTTACTTAAATCATTTTTTTATATTATTGTTTTACATTTTTGCTGTAATATATATGTGATAATAAATAAAAATATAATCGCAAAAAATATGGTAAACTTTTTAACGAAAGAGGAGGTAATATGGGAAGAAAATGAGATGAAAGAATTAAGAGGGGTAGTTAAGCGATTTTTTTAGATAAAGAAAGATTAAAGATTAGTGTTAACAATAAAATGATGAAGATGATAATGGAGGTCTGAAAGAAATTGAAAGGAAAATTGGCCCCAGATGTATCTCCAATTATGGAAATGGGAGTTTTTAAAAGTTTTCCAGTGAAGATTGATAGAAAAGTAGAGGAAGTGTTTCCAAAAAATGATGTGTTCCTACTGAAAGACTGGGATCAGATACGTAAAGATAGAGGGGGGGGGATTAGGGTTATATAGACAGATGAATTTGATTTGGTTCCAAATTGTACCAGTAAATGATTGGAATTAAAAAATATTTAGAAGAACCAAGTTTAGAAAGGACAAAATTTGAGGAAATTGTTTATTCTATAAGAAGGGAGCAGATTGTGTTAAAGTTTTGGTTAGCAAGATATATGAGATTCTAAATCAAGAAGGAAGTGCACAAGAAGTTTTAAAAACAATTTGGTAACAAGATTTGAATATTAAAATTGCAGAATTGAGTTGGAAAAGTAAATGGATGAAAAGGATTATGAGAACCCTGTCTGTTAAAGAGCATAATTATAATATGTTGTGGAAGTGGTACCTGACCCCAATTCAGTTGAAGCAGATGGATAGTACAAAATCAGAAATGTGTTGGAGATGTAAGTATACACTGGGGACGTATGAAGATATGTGGTGGAGCTGCAATGTGTTAAAGGAATTTTGGATAAACAGAGAAAAAGAAATTACAGAAATAATGGATGTGGACCTAAAGTTGGGATCAGGTGCTGCCTTATTGACCGAGGTAGATAATTTCAATATAGATGTCAATAAAAAAAGACTTGTTCTCTATTATACTATCAATAGCAAGGCAATGTATTGCAAGGAATTGGAAGAATTATACCTTGGTGAAAATGGAAGATTGGTATAAGGTGATGTGGGAAATTTATTTATTTATTCAAATTTATATTGCCGTCCACTCGCCGTTGAAGTCACTTGCTTGGGAATTTAATCAGAAAAAGAGTATAATTAAGGAAAATAAATTCTGGAATATATGGAAACCATTCTTGGAGCATACACTGACTGAGGATAAATGGGGCAGACCAGCACCAAGTCAACTGAGTTTCTGGAAACAGTAAGAGTTAAAGGAAAATTGCAATCTCTAGGACATTGTAAATATCACTGGTGATTTTATATGGCTTTTTTGTCTTTATTTTTTTTGTTATTGATTACCCATAGTTGTGTCAGCTATGAAGACATTTTATGCACTATTTAGCATCTTGTTTAGCATCAACGTCTAAGGAAAGGCTTGACCTTTCAAGCAAACTGCCATTCGTTACTAGATGTAAATAAATTTGCACCAATATCAATGAAAGGCTTGTAATAATTAGAATTTTCTTAGCCTAGTACAGGGGTTCAGAAACTTTTCATGCTGAACGATGGTCACAACACTGAGCAGGGTGGTCATGTGATTCCTTCCACTATGAAGGCTGTCATAAATGACCCGTGGCTGTCTTAAGTGTATTTACAACATCTGGGGGTGCATTTATGGCAGCATTTACAGCATGTGCAAGCACATTTTTCGACTGTCGTGACGTAAATGTCCCCGATTCTGCTTCTGGGAGCGGTTAGGATGGTGGACGGCCATATAAACTGGATTTTCAATGTATTCTAATGGGAAATTGCAATTTGCACCCTCTTGTGTCCAGGTGTGTAATTGCGCCTCAGAAACTTACTTCTAAAGTGTCGAATAACTCAAACAACTCTCATATTTTTAGACCCTTGTCGTTGTTGACCCGTGTATAAGCCGAGTCTCCTTTTTGTACCTCATTTTTGGGGCTAAAAAACTCGATTTATAACCGAGTATATAAGGTACTTCACTTTCAGAAATGTCTTCTGTAAGTTAGATCATATATTATTAATAAAATGTGGCATACAACAAAATAATGTTGCATAATAATAGATCAAGTCCTTGTGTCACTTTCTTCCTCTCTTTTTCATCACATAACTCTCAGGAGGTGCCTTCAGCCCATGACATTAAGTCTGCTGCATGACGGGCTTTTAAGGAAAGCCTACAGATGAAAACAAAAATGAGCCCTACATTAAGAATCATCCCAATAACAGAACAGAAAGACAAATTTGGCCATTTTTTTTTAAAAAAGCAAGTAGCTTTGTTCAGCTCTTTCTAGGACCGGGTGGGCAATGACCATAGTCCAGAAGTCACCTACAACTCAAAGGTCCTTGCAAAACCAGCCACTCTCTTTTAGGAACCTCCAGGATCACATGTCTTGTCCAACCTTGCTCTCTCCACACACACACAAATAGTTGTGTCCCTTTTGGGGTATTTTAGACTTGGAAGAAAAAAATCATATTCATACTAATATAGGTATGCAGAGTTTGCAAATGCATCAAATGACCAGTCATGCACCCTATGAGGAAATATGAGGCCTCTTTGCCCACCCCTAGCATGGAATATTATATTCTGTTGGATGTTCCTCCTTCTGATATATCCTCTAAGTTTTCAAAGGGCATATTTTAATGTTGAGTCATATAAATGGAATTTCAGACCAGAGAATAAACACTGCTATTTATTTTCCTCAAATCAAGGTACAGGCTGCACTCATTTAAATATGGAGCCATTCTTCCTTTGTTTTTTGTCTTGAATATGTTGTTTCCAAAGGTTAACTCTATTCATCAATCAAACTGCATTTATCCTCAGTCGCGTAGCGGGGGGGAGGGGGCGGCCTGTCCCAGGCGGCCCATTCCAGGGGGCAGCAAAATGTCCCAGAAGGAGGGAAGCCGTTGCATCCCCGAGAAAAGGAGAGGAGGCAGCCACAGGTGCTCTTGTGTGTGTGTGTGTGTGTGTCTGTCTGTGTGTGAGAGAGAGAGAGAGAGAGAGGAGTGGGTGCAGCCTTTTGGGAATCCCTCCCTCCTGACACTGGAGAACACGGGACACTGTTTGCTTTCCAACCGAAGTGGTCCCTATTTATTTCCTTGTAATTTCTTGCTTTCGAACTGCTAGGTTGGCAGGAGCTGCAAGAGACAGGAGCTTATTCCGTCCTGCAGTACTTGGAAATCGAACTGCTTACCTCCTGCCTTCCAGTCAGCATCTTCTTAGCCACTTGAGCTAAAGAGAGGTGCAAAAACTGGTTCCTCCCACTTGCCAGGCAGAGGAGTGGAGCCCAGCTCAGCTTTGCTCCCTTAGTTCGGTTCTCCCCCCCCCCCCAGCCCTTTATCCCCACCATCCCTCCCTGCTATAAATAACCATTTTGTGTCAGAAATTTTTCTGGGTTGAAAGGATTTTTTTTTTTGCAGAAGGAAATGCCCAAATAAGGCTTTTTTTCATGTCCCCAAAAGCTGGGACAGAAGGGGGTTCTCAATCGGAAGTGCTGACTTTCCAACTCACAAGGCGAGCGTCTTAACACCTTGGCCACCACAACCCCTTCCTGCTTGATACAATGGTTTGCAAAAAACAAAAAACAAAGCAGGGCTCTTGGTGCATTTCCACTCAGAGATCTGAGTTTGCACTTCAAAGAGAGGCCTCTTAATTGTAAACAAGCAACACCTGTTGCCTCTTTTCGTGCCTTCCCCACCTCATTGTTTACATTTCTGGGTGCACGGGATGAAAGCGAAATGCAAACTCTTAAGTGCCTGCCCAAGGTTTATTTATTATTTATTTATTTATTTATTTATTAGATTTGTATTCCGCTCTCCTCGGGTTCAACCAACTCAGAGCGACTCACAGAGTCCCCTATTATCACTATTAAAGTGCAAACAAGAATACAATAGCATACAATATAACAAAACAGTAAAGTACAGTAAAGTGCTTTGCACTTCAAAGAGAGGCCTCTTAAGTGTGAACAAGCAACACCTGTTGCCTCTTTTCGTGCCTTCCCCACCTCATTGTTTACATTTCTGGGTGCAAACTCTTAAGTGCCTGCCCAAGGTTTGCAAAAGGAGATTGAGCTCCCTCCTGGTCCACTTGGCTCTTTTTCCCCTTTTTTAAAAGGCCACACCCTCCCTCCTCTTCAGTTCCCTCTCCCCAAAGGAGGGAAAGCCGACGCTGTGTGCAGAGGCTCAGGTCTCAATCTCCTGCACCCAGGTCAGGATTTCCGGACAATTGGCTGGACATGGCTTTCCCAGCCCCGGTGAGTGAGTGATTGGCACTTGGAGAGAGCTGGGAAACAGAGGCTTTGAGTTTCCCAGGAGAGGGACTTATTTCAGTGGCTAGCGGGAGGGGGGGCACCTAGGGTGGCTCTTTTGGGGGGTGGCCCTTTTGGGGGTGTCACATTTTTACACTGCCAGCATCCTGGGCCCCACCCAGGGGGCGGCGAATTTGGGCTCTCCTCGGGCGGCTGAAACTCACGCGACACCAGTGTTTATCCTGAAAATAAGGAATTGGGATTGGTATCTTCCAATCATGAGGAAGCTCATAGATACAATTTTTTAATTGGTTAATATAGAATGTTGGTCAATGAAGATAATGAGGCTAAACATAACAATGACTCATTCAAATAGATTTTCTTCTCATCTGGTGCAGAACTAGCTGGTGACTCCTACCAATGGCCCACCTCCTTCCCTGAAGCAGGATTTTGTACCAAAGGAAAAGAAAAATAAGATTTAGTGCGTTAAATACAGCCATTTAAAACAATAGTTCACCCTATAGATTATTCATCTTCTGAAAGGTATGGAATTTATTCAGCTTTCTTTGTCTGCAGGCTAACAGAACCTATCAATCTTGGTTTACAAAAGCAATTTTAATTTTCATGATATGATACAACTCTGTTGAAAGTTTCAGGGCCTTTTAAATACCAAAAGGACAAACTTCCAGAGTTGTTGCACTACACAGCAATTGCATAGCATGCTTGATTCGGATTCCTGCTTTGAGCAAGGGGTTGCACGCAATAGCCTAAAAGGCCCTTTCCTGCTCAGCAGATTTTTTTTATGATTCTATGAATACCAATGAACTGCCCTGTATTAAGAGAAGAGGAAGCAGTGTAAAGATCTTTTCATCTTCATCATTGTAGGAAATCAAGAAAGACACACTGCTAGTTTTTTCTTTTGAACTCTCTGGACTGTTCCCTTTTATTTGAAAGAAGAGTTATGTGTTTCACACAACCTTCTTTGGAGCCCCTAAATTTGTGTTGCTACATCTCCTTCTTGGCAGAAGACAATTCTCCATTTGAATGTTTGACAGGGAACAATCTTCTTTCAGATGTTGCCTACTAGAAAGGTTCTTCATTACTTAAAGATAGACCCCTTAGGAGCAAGACTGTCAAATTGTACCTCTAAAGTTAGGCCTTTGGCACAGTAATTTTGTGTGGATTTCAGCCGCCCACGGCTTAAGCCAAAATTGCTGCCCCGTAGTGGATGTTGGCCACCGCTCCCGCTAGGGTTTCTGGGAATTGTAGTCCAAGAACACCCATAGCCTAAAAAGTGCAGTCCTGGACAGGTCGCCCACCTTGTCCCCCTAGGCTAACCTACGCCACTGCTTTGACAGCAGCCTTCAGAGGTCATATTGGTTATTAGTCTTTGTCTTCTCTACTCAAGTGATATGAGCTGTAATTCCATTTAAACTATAAGATCCCACCTGTATGTATAAATTAGCAAGGCCTCGTTCAGTTTGTACCTGGGCCACCATTCACAGTGCTGAAAATTAACCAACAGGCCTTGTGGCTAGGATATTTGATGGCCTAACTCCTTTCGTGAAAACTGCCTACATGCTCCATTAAAACCTTAGACATACCTCCATGCCTGCAATTATAAAAAAAAATAATAATGCCTGGTGACAGTACAACAGTGTGAACGGTCACTTCAAATGACCCATGGCCTGTCACCCCCTGGAAGCCCCAAGCTAGAGTTCCCAACTCATAGCTTCCCAGTCATTCTGCACACCCTGTTTTCTCTCTCTCTCTCTCTCTTTGCCCCTGTCCTTGTTTCTCAAAAAGATAAAACACTGTGGACATTTTAAACAAGTTGCAGAGAACTTATATAGGAGGAGAGAGTTATTTTCCTCACTTTCACCGGGACATGAGGAATCTTGTGCAATTTTTAAAATTTCTTTTTGATATGTCAGTTCACATTGACTTGCAACACTGCCCCAAAATGCCTAGTCTCAACATAATTCAAGAAACTTGTTTTGTACTGTACCAAATTTTGGTTCGACACATCTCTTTCCCCGGCTATCATCACAACATTTCAGATCTTCTGGGCAATCATAATCATATGTGCACTTCTCACGACCATACAGAAAGAAGACATGACCTGGACAGTCTCCCCTTTTTTCTACAGCAAGGGACAGGGAGAAAGGAGTGAAAAACATTGAGTGAAAAACAAGATCATAACTGTCATGCTTCTTAAGGTTAAAGTAGATGTTTAGAGAAACTTATATCCTACCCAATTAACCCTGATCTGGCCCTGACACCAATTCATCTGGCCCGTTCCACTCTTGCCATTCCCAGAAGATGGGTGAGTTTTACTTCCGCTTCCATTGTCATTGGCTGGTTCCGGCCCATAGGCCATAGTTTGGGCACCCCTGACTAAGAGGGATAGAAGCAGTACCCAAAATGAATGCCAGCATTTACCAACATGCAAGGTGGCCATCTGGAGCCATGTGCACAGGAACCCATTGGTGTCGTGGGCCAGATCTGGCCCACAAGACCTGTTAACAGCAGGGGTGCCAAAACGTTTCAGGCCACTGGCCAGTCATGTGGTTCATGGGTCCCCAAACTACTCCCTATGGGCCAGATCCAGCCCTGACACCAATTCATCCATGCTGCTCCACCCTCGTTGCTCCCAGAAGCGGGAGTAAAACTCACCCAACTTCCGCTTCTGGGATCGACAAGCATGGCGTGGGCTGGATGAATTGGCATTGGAGGCCAGATCTGGCCCACCCCTGCTGATATTAAGGGTTTTGTCCAGATTTGACCCATGGCACCAATTCATCTGGCTCACACCACCCTCATCACTCCCAGATACGGAAGTAAAACTCACCTGACTTCCGCTTGTGGGAGCGACGATGGTGAAATGAACCGGAATATAGTCTAACTAGTTCTTTATATTACTCAATGATGGCCAATTGCATAATCAGATATTGTACATTAAGCTACATCTTAGTAAAGCATCTGGAACAGTTCTAAGTTAATTATAAGCAAGTTAATTAGGTTAAGAATATGGTCATTTCAAAATACTCCTACTCTTTATCATCATCATCATCGTCATCGTCATCATCATCGTCATATTATTATTATTATTATTATTATTGTTGTTGTTGTTGTTGTTGTTGTTATTATTATTATTATTATTATTATTATTATTATTATTATTATTATTATTATTATTATTATTATTATTATTATTATTATTATTATTATTATTATTACACTAGTTCTGGGCATAGTGTGCCTCTTCTGCTTCATCCTGGAATGGAAGCAAGTCCAGATTTGTTTTCACTGAAAGAATTTACATTGACTTGCAACACCGCCCCAAAATGCCCTGTGTCAACATAATTCAAGAAACTTGTTTTGTACTGTACCAAATTCTGGTTTGACACATTTCCATCCCTTGCCATCATCACAACATTTCAGATCTTCCAAGCAGTCATAATCACTAATGCAGTCGTATGTAGTATGCTTATTATAATGAATAACATATCGACATTTTCCGGGTTTTCCTGCAGCAAGGGGAAGGGGAGAAAGGAGTGAAAATCAAAATCATACCTGTCATGCTTCTTGAGGTTACAGTAGATGCTTAGGGGAACGTATATCCCACCCAATTAACCCACTCCCCATCTCATATTGATATTTCCTCATAGATGCATTCTTCAACAATCCGATTAGCACAAGATATCTACAGTCACTTTCATAGTTGCAGCTTTCAAAATGGCAGCCGTGTTAGTCTGTGCAGTCATATTAGACCAGTAACAAAACAAAAGCAAACAAAAAAATTAACTGATACAAATGTCATGGCACTTTAAACAACTGCTATATAACTGTGAGTAAAATAAATTTAAAATATAGCAGTAACTCTTTAAAGTGCCGCAACATTTTCTTCTTTTTTATTCTTACTTTTTGTTTTGTTTTATTTCCTGACTGATTTGATTTCAATGAACATTCAAAAAGAAAGCACACTAAATGCAAAGATGGGATGAACAGGGAAAATCATGAGCATCAGGTAGAAAATGGAGAGCATCATCTGAAGGACACTGAAAAATAATTCAGTTTTGACTAATTACTGGATATCCTGGAGGGAGGGCAGTCTACAAACTCAGAACTACCACCAAGAAGTCTCAGTTCCTGATAACCAACCTTCCAAGTTTCTTTCAGGGTAGAGATCAGAAACCCCAGAGCCCGTGATGGCCTGTGCAGAGTTTAATCAGAGGAGATATTTTGGCAGGTGCCAAGGTCAGCATGGAAGTGAACAGACAATCAGTACAAGTGGGCCAAGATTGGAGAGATGTAGTCAAAATTCCAACCACCACTGTGATCAGTCACCATGCTGATTGGGCATTCTAGCAATCAGAGACCCCCAAAAAATAACTTTTCAAAGGTACATACTCTCTCTCTCTCCAATTGTCACCTTCAGCAGAAGTAAAGAGAATTTTCTCTTCTGTGTCTTGGAATTTACCACGTATAAGCTTCGCATTGGATTCTGGCAAAATTTGTACATGTAGAACTAGGGGACTCAAAAGAAAGAAAGCACTGAATGTCTTCATAGTAATATCAGGAACTAGTCCACTATGCCTAGGACTGTGCTGTCCAGATATTTATAGTGATCAGGTTGGCTCATGACGTGACAATCTCACGCCCTCATAGTCTGATGATAATTAAATTCTCTTGTTCAGTATTTTCCAAGTCTGGAGGTGACTAAGGCATGTGTGACCATGAGCAAGGAGTCCCGGTCTAGGAACGGCCGTAACTGGCGAATCACATGAAGTTGTACAAAAGCCCTCCTGGCCACGACTGCCACCTCCTCTTAGAGCAGTAGTCGCGAGTCCAGGAGGACCCCCAAATTACGTACCGGGTCTGTTTGGGGCAGAGTTGCCCCATCCAGAACCAAAGATTGGAACCGCCTAGGACTGGACATCTCACCCTCCAACCACACCGACTGTGTCTGGCCCCTCAGAAATGAGGAAAACCAAGCCAACACTGTGCCTTGGATACCCATTCCTTGGAGCCTTCCCAGAAGGATACCATGGTCAATGATATCGAACGCCGCTGAGAGGTCAAGAAGAGCCAGGACAGATTGATGTCCACCATCCCGCTCCCTCCAGAGATCATCCACCAGTGCGACCAATGCTGTTTCCGTACCATATCCGGGCCTGAATACTGACTGAAATGGGTCTAGATAATCGGCTTCATCCAGGATCTCCTGCAGCCACCATGCCACTGCCTTTAGCAATACTATACCCAAAAAGGGTAAGGTGGATACAGGTCGAAAATTGGCCATTATGGCTGGGTCGAGGAAAGGCTTCTTCAGGAGGGGGCGCACCAATGCATGTTTTAAAGATGCTGGGGAAAAAACCCTCCCGCAGCGAGGAATTAATAATTGCCTTGACCAAGCCGCCAGTATTAACTCATGTTAACTGGGTCCCGCAAGGGGGGGAGCCTAGATGGAGGGGGAGGTGAGCTTGGTATTCGCCCTAGGCAGCTGAACCCCGCGCAACGCCACTGGATTAACCTATAAATTAATAAAGAAAACTAGAAGTACATCAAGATACTTTTCCGTTCTTTTCACATAGTGCCTAAACACATTGCTGTCTATTATACTAACAGAGAGCAGGAAGAATAAGAAAAAGTACATCCTTACAGAACAAGTACACTAGTACCCCAAATAACGTTATGACTTGGTTCCACAAGTCCCGTCGTTATCCGGTTTTTAACGTTGTGCGATACATTGAACACACAATGTTAAAAAAAGCCCTGTTTCCCTGGAGGCTGCAGGAAGCCAGAACGTCGGGATTTGAATCCTGACATTTTGACTTGCTGCTGCCTCCAGGGAGGTGGGGGAACTTTGGAAACAGCTTGGAGCGGGTTTCCCCACCTCCCTGGACCCGGCAGGGGGGTCAGAGACCCCAAAATTGGTTTTTAAAAAGTCCATTTTTTTACCAATTTTGGGGTTTCTGACCCCCCCCCCCCCCGCCGGGTCCAGGGAGGTGGGCAGACACGATCCAAGCTTTTTCTGAGCTTCCCCGATGTCCTGAGCCAGTGTAGCAAGCCAGAATGTCAGAGTTCGAATCCTGACATTCTGGCTTGCTGCACTGGCTCAGGACGTCGGGGAAGCCCAGAAACACCTCCAGAGAGATCAGAGGACCCGATCTACAGCTGCAGGGTGGCTGGGGAAGCTGACGGGGACTCCCTGTCGGCTTCCCTAGCCACCCGCCCATGCCTCCGCAGCTGTGGGGTGGCTGGGGAAGCCGACGGGGGAGCTCCCCCGTCGGCTTTCCAGCCTCCCCACCCCTGCCTCCGTAGCTGCAGGGTGGCTGGGAAGCTGAACGGAGAACCTCGTTCAGCTTTCCACCCACCCTGCTGCTAAGAACAACTGTATCGTATAACGTTAAAAATCGTGTTATTTGATACAAGATTTTTCCGAAAATCTTGTAACATGCGGTTTTCACGCTATATGATACTCACGTTATACGGGGTATTACTGTACAAGAATAGCCTGTACTCAAAGATATTGTATCTAAGGACACCAGATACCTAGAACACACACAAAATGGGAGACGGCTATGCTTCATCCCATACTCATGGGCTTTTGTAGCAGGATATATGTGGCTGGTCAATGTTGCAAACAGAACATTTGAGACTTCAAGTACTTGATATCACATGAACAATACTGGTTGAATGTTTATGTCTTAATGAGTTCATTAACATATCTCGCTTGATGGCTATTAGATACATACCAGCCAGACATGGGGAGTTTATTTCCATAGTTCAATAAACAAAGACAAGCTGTGTGATCCATAGATAAAATGGTAAAATGTATTAGAACTCCATCATTCCCCCATCCCACCCCCACCTTTCCATTTATCATACAACTGGATTAGATAGGACCGTTTAATAAACTTTTTTCTTCATTTGCCTCACTGATTGCCAATCGAAAACCTCTTGACAACTGCAGTTATAACAATTAAAACATATATGTTCATCAGAAAAGCCATGTTTTGGTATGTGTTGTGCTACAAAAGCAATAGGATGAATGTGAAAGAAAATAAATTATCAACTACGAAGAGAGCAAGGAGATGGAACAGTATAGTTGTACCTCGCTTAAAGAGCATAATGTGTTCCACAGGATTTCTCTTTAAGCGAGTTTGCTCTTTAAGTGAAACACCATTGTAAATGACTAGTTGTGGGGTGGATTTTGAACCCCGACTTATTTGTTAAGCGAGTTTTTGGTTGGTTTTATTTGTTAAGCGATGTGAACATTCAGAGCAAATTCTGCTCTTTAAGCGAGTTACTCTTTAAGCGAGGTGCTCTTTATGCGAAGTTTGACTGTATTAGTTTCAGTAAGATTTCAAAACTTTAGCACTTGTAAGTGTTACTTTATGAAACAAAGCACTGAAGAGTGAGAGATGGGTGTGCTTGGACAATGGTAGAATCCAGTAATTAAAGTTGACATAGTATGTGGTTCATGTTATTCCCCTGCAAATCCACTGCTTCCTTACGATTCCTTAAGATGTAATGTTCATGTAGTCCAGCATTTCTGTTCTATGCATGATGTTGTTTCCTTGTGGTACTGGAAGAAAACTTTCTCTGTCATCTAGAAATATCTGCGGAGGGAAATACACATGAGAGAGAGAATGTGCATGTGAAATTCTACCCATCAAATTGATTTGTAAAACCAACTTAAATTTGCTTCATTCTTCATTGCAGCCTTCACATAATTACTTCCCTTTTTTATATTTGCCAATGAAATGCTTTGTTTCCTCTGTTCATTTTGTAGGTTTTTGTCCTGGTCGCAAATAAATGTGGGGTCCTAAAACTGCCCTGAATTCTCTCAGAATAGACATATTAATCACAAATGATGGGGATTATATCAAATATACTATGTAACTCAGTCTTGTTGGTAAACTCAAATAATTTCCAGGATGGCCTCATTTGGGCATCCCCTGCCAAAATCCCAAAATAAAGAAACATTGGCCATCTAAGGAAGCTTTGGAAACTGCATATTGGATGTATAAAAAGAGAAGCCTGTCCTCAGCACAATCCCTCGTCAGCCAGCCTGCTTAAATGAAGGTCATCTTTAAAACTGATTCATGGAAAAGCTAGTATTTAATATTTCTGCACTGGCTGCAGACTTGGAAGCTTTCCTTCCTCTGCAGTTAGTATGAACACAATTGTCCGCAAGCCTCATGGCAAACCTAAAACAAAATTTGCAGAATAACATTGAGAAGGCTACTAGCATTTTAGTGTCACATATGAGATAAATATCAGGCAAGTGTTGATGTATAATTTCAGATGTCACTGGGATTTCAGGCAAAATCTGAATCTCTGCTTATTCACCACCCAGAGTGGGATAACACCCAGATGGGCGGTACAGAAATCCAATAAATAAATAAATAAATAAACAATGCAGGCCTTCTCTCATCTCTTCCATGAATGGGAATGTGCGGTGCAGATAGAAAAGAAACAGAAGTGAGATGCAAGCAATAATATTTCATTGAACTCTACCTCATTTTGGGTCTAAACAATCTCTTGTTAAGCCGGTATAACAATTCTGCTTTTCTGGGCAGTTGTAGTTATGGCTGCAACCATCATCTACAGGGAATCTGCGGACCTTCAGAAAGAATTGACATTTGCCAGGTTTGTCTGGAACAGAGAAAACCCACAGACAAATGATTGTCCATTATGGACATAGACCTAAGAAAAACACCTTTTTCATTGATTATCTGACCTATACGTGCCAGGAGTCCATATTGAATATCCTATAGAATGACTGTCCATATAATCCTGAACATGGCAATAACTCATCAACATGAAGTTGCCACTCAGCTGAATATTTGTCCAAGTTCAACTATACTTTAAAGATCACTTTTATAGAGTAGCACTATACCTTATTCTTTTTTAAATGTGATTTGAAGAGGCATACAAATTTGGGTTCGTTTTATGTTACATACGACACATATGTGATCGCATGCCCACTACCACGTCCACCCTTATCAGCCATGCAGTTTCTGGGTTCTCATCCAACCCTGCATGCAGGTTTCTCATCCAATCATGGACATAACAAAACCTTAACGACAAAATGAGAAGCAAAAGTTGTGAAGCACAGCAGGGCAGGGTCAGAAGTAAAAGCAATCCTACAGCACCATCCTGCTGCAATACAGGAAATGGCTGGCTTACATGGTAGAAAAGGCGACATTAAAGAAGAAGAGGAGAAGATAGGAAAGGCTGCATGTAAGCAAGGAAAATGCAAGATGGTTTAGACCAGGGATTCTCAGTCTATGGCCCATGGCATCAAATCATCTGGCCCGCATCCTTGCTCTGGTGGATGGAGCCTGGGGAGTCTTCCTGCAGCTTTTCTGAGGGTTGGGGATGCCTCCTGTGGTTTTCCTGGGCATTGTGGTGGGCACACAAGAATTTCTCCAACATGCTGGGTACTCATTTTACAGACCTCAGCAGGATGGAAGGGTGAACCTTGATCCCCAGTCAGAATAGAACTTTCAACCTTTTGTTTGCAGAACAGCAGTAGCTTCCCTGTTCTATTTAACATCTACATGAAACCAATGAGAGAGGTTATTCAGAGTTTTGGGGTTTGGTATCTCCAGTATTGTGATTACACCTAGCTTTTTATCGTAGCTTATTTAAAAAATGACAAAACCTTATGGCCTTTTAAAACAGAAAACATGATAAGGAGAGCAATATGCATTTTATTAAATGATTAACCTATAAACTAATAAAGAAAACTAGAAGTACATCAAGATACTTTTCCTTTCACATAATGCCTAAACTCACTGCCATCTGTTATACTAATGAAGCAGGAAGAATAAGAAAAAGGACATCCTCGCAGAACAAGAACAAGAATAGCCTGTACTCAAAGATATCATATCTATGAACACCGGATACCCAGAAAATACAAGAATGGGAGATGGCTATGCTTCATGCCATTCTTATGGGCTTCTTTAGCAGGATATATGTGGCTGACCACTGTTGCAAACAGAACATTTGAGACTTTAGGTACCTGATATCACATGAACAGTACTTGCTAAAAGTTTGTGCCTTAATGAAGTCATTAATGTATTTCACTTGATGGCTCAGTGAGATAAAATCCCAGCCAGAGATGGGGGATTCACTTCCATAGTTCAATAAGGAAAGACAAGCTGTGTGATTCATAGATAAAATAAAATGAATGCAGGAGGAAGGCAATACCATTTTTAGAATCACTTCAATTGACATTCCTAGTGGGTAAAGTAGATTTGTTGCCCAATTTTGGAGGGCCCTGGACTTGGATACCCACCCACCCACCCCCAACAAAGAAAGCTCTTCAGTTTCAAAGACGGCCATCTGGGAAGGAATTATGCTTATACAGTACTGTACCTGCCTTTCTGTTCTGGGAATTGTAACAAGATGCAGTCTGCTGTTCCCCCACCCCCACCCTACCCCAGAACTAAGTTCTCCATACAGGATTTTATAAGTTCATAAATGCAATAGGAAAGAAACATCGAAATTATAATGGTTTATTAAAAATGACAAAACCATATGGTCTTTTTTAAAAATAGAAAACATGACAAGGAGAGGAATATGCATTTTATGAAATGAAGAACCCATAATTAACATCAAATGATTAACCCATGATTAACATCAATATACTTTTCCGTTCCTTTCACATAGTGCCTAAACTCACTGGGAGCCCCTGGTCGGTTTCCCAGCCACGCTACCACTACGAAGGTCTGAGCCTTGGTAGATCTCTGCCCCAAAGCCCACAGGGCTGGTCTCCAGCGCATAATGTTAAGATAATGTTGTGCAATGCAAATGTTTGCCTCATATTCCCCAACGTTATCTGATTCTAGCGTTATCCAAGACAGTCATTTTCCAAGGTACCACTGTAATTAATTGCCTAGATACAATACACCAAGTACACAGCAGTGGGTGAAACAAAACTTAGTTAGTTCACCCCTCTAAGAGGACATTGAGTGGGGTGTGGGGGTTTGAGAATAGGGGAAGGAACAGAGGGGTCTGCCAGCCAGAAAATAAGGATGGGGCTCTGTCCAATATGGTTGGGGGGTTTCCTGGGGCACAAATTGGTGTGGTAACGGGCATGGGGTGTACAGCGGGAGCCGAGGGGTGGGCCACACTTGGGGAACACGGGACATATTTAGTTGCTGTCCCCTGTTCCAGCCCCCCGGCTACACCCCTGGTTCCAGAGCAGCCTTTCAAGAGTGACCCTTCCCTTAGGCTGCTGCTGGTGAATGCCAGGTCTGTCTGTAACAAGCCCCCCCTACTTTCAGATGCCATTCTGGGGGAGCGGACGGACCTGGCATGCATCACCGAAACCTGGCTGGCACCAGAGGACGGGGTCCGTCTATCTGAACTGTGTCTGGCCGGGTTCGGTATTTGGCACCAGCCCAGGGAGAAGGGGGAGGGGCGGTGGGGTCGCCGTAGTGGCCAGGGAGTCATTGGGAGTCACCAAGGCCATGGCTCCACATATTCTGGGATGTGAGACCCTGCTCCTGCGTTTGGGCCCTAAAGGGCAGTTGGGAATCCTACTCCTATATCTGTCTCCCTGCAGGGTAGTAGATTCCCTGCCCGAGCTCCTTGAGGCGGTCTCGATGCTGGTGGTGGAGGCCCCCAGGCTTATGGTTCTGGGGGACTTCAATCTGCCATCGTTGGGAGCGGGCTCTGAGGTGGCTCGGGAGTTCATGGCTTCCATGGCAGCCATGGGCCTGACCCAGGTAATTCAGGATCCTACCAGGAGCAATGGTCATACACCAGACTTAATCTTTTTGTCCGAGCTATGGCAGAGTGATCTGAAACTACAGAATCTAGACATCACACCTGTGCCATGGTCGGATCACTATCTGGTGACTCTAGACTTTCTGGGGGTGAACCTTCACTGCAGGGAGGCAGGGCCAGTTAAATGGGCCCGCCCCCGGCAACTAATGGATCCGGAGGGATTCCAGAGGGAACTGGGGTGTTTTCCTCTTGACCTGCAATGCGATTCGTCAGAGGCCCTCATCAACTCATGGAACGAGAGAGTGACGGCAGCCTTGGACGTGATCGCTCCACTACGGCCTCTCCGCACCCATGGGTATTGATCTGCCCCTTGGTTTACCGAAGAGCTGAGGGAGCTTAAATGGGCAAAGAGACACCGAGAGCGCCGCTGGGTGAAGACACGGATTGAGTCTGATCGAACACTGGTTAGAACGGCTATTAAAGACTACCTAGTGGCGATGAGGGCAGTGAAACATCAATATTTCACCGCCGTTATTGCCTCTGCGGGTAATCGCCCAGCTGCCTTGTTCCAGGTCCCTCCTTGGCAGAGGGGGGTCGGGTCCTGGTTGGCAGGGATCAGCTGAGGCTTTTGCAGATTATCTAGCGGGGAAAGTTGCTCAGATTCGCTCGAAGTTTAATCCCGGCGTGGAATATACAGAGCTGGGGTTGACCAGAGCACAGTCTGGCCATGTTATCTGGGATCGGTTCGATCCAGTTGGCCCTGAGGAAGTGGACAGGCTTCTTGGATCTGTTCGTGCCACGGCCTGTGAACTGGATCCATGCCGTGCCTGGCTAGTTAAAGGATCTAAGGCTACGGCAAGTGGCTGGATCGAGAGGATTATAAATTCATCGCTGAAGGAGGGGTCTTTCCCAGCACCACTAAAACATGCTCTGGTGCGGCCCCTCCTGAAAAAGCCATCTCTCGACCCTACGGTACTTGCTAACTACCGACCAGTTTCCAACCTACCCTTTTTTGGGAAAGGTTTTGGAAAAGGCTGTGGCACAGCAGTTACAGGAAGTGCTGGATGAAGTGGATTACCCTTTTCAGTCAGGATTCAGGCCCGGATATGGTACAGAAACTGCACTTGTTGCATTGGTGGATGATCTCTGGAGAGAGCGGGATGGAGGTCATCCGTCTATCCTGGCTCTTCTCGATCTCTCAGCGGCATTTGATACCGTTGATCATGATATCCTTCTCGGAAGGCTCCTATGGGATGTATCGGATAACAACCACTAAAGCCTATGTGGTTACAATGTATCTCTATGGAGCTTTAACGTTATCCGATACATCCCATAGAATTTAACATGCATTGGATAGCACTTAAATTCGGATAACACTAAGACTTGTGGAACCAATTCTTAGCATTATCCGAGGTATTACTGTAAATCAATTTGATATGTGTTCTGTGATTTACAGAGAAGCTTTGCCTTTCCATCATCCCAGGGACACCTGATCGATTTCTGCGTCTTTGATGTGGATCTTTGGATCTTAACTTGCCCTTTCCTAGACACAAACCCTTTTCATGTACAGTATTGACAGTCCTATTCTAGAAGCTTCATTACCTACATTGCAGGTGGCTGTGGTGGCTCAGTAGTTAAAAAGTTTGCTTTGTTAGCTGGGAGGCTGGCAAGCCGGCAGTTCGAGACCCAGGTACTGCATGACAGAATGAGCACCCACCTCTGTCCCAGAGGGCTCATTTGGGTGTCCCTGAGCGGAGTTTCTTCTACCAAAAAAAAAATACTCTTTCAATCTGGAATAATTTCTGACATGAAAATAATTATTATTGCTTCTACATTAAAAAAACCTCTCCAAAATTCTTAAAATGTGTTAAAAATATATGACTTCATAACATTCTGTGGTGGTACATTAGTGAACATATTTGAAATTATGAAAACTGCATGTAGGAGAATAAAAATAAGAATCTAAATGTAATATCAAAGGTACATGAAATAATATTTATTAATAATGGTGTGGCTGCATTATACACCAACATTCAATTGAAACTAAATTTTAATTTTAAATAAAATTATGAATCTGTAACATTAAAAAAAATCACTTATGATATAAAACTTCTTAAAATTCAAAAATCAAAACTATAAAGCATTACTGATACTTTCTGTTAGGCTGGCCAATCACTGTGTGCATGTGTAACTGATGTGTATAAATTGAAAGTCATGAGGCCTCACCCTTATATCTGATTAAGTAGATTTGATCCGTGAAAGCTCATATCTAAATATAGGAGTTAGTCTTTAAGGGACAAAATATTATTGTCTTTTTGTTTTGTTTTGTTTTCTGTTTTTATTTTGGTTACTCTTGCAGAGACTAACACTGCTATCACTTCAAACATTTCAAACCAATTTTTTTTTGCTAAAAATGAACCCTTGAGCAAAAGATAGTTCACATTTCAGTAAAAGGCACTGGTTCCCAGATTAAAGTAAGTGCTTCTGGAGAGCATTTCCACATGGATTTTCCAAGCACATTCCAGACTGTGATATCTTTTTACTGAGTACAGTTATTTCTGCAATAGTTTGAAGTCTCTTTTGAAGGGATCCCCAGGGTCTTTGCCCCCTCTACCAGGGACTCAAAAAGGGTCAGTCCCCCCGCCAAATCTTACAGTAAAATAAATGAAGAGGGACTTGAAAAGGAAGGGTCCCTTTTCCCTACCTTTCCCATTTGTTTACTTTCATGTACTGAGGCAGTGGATCATGAAAGTGAGAATTCAATTCAGGGCAACTCCCAGGTATTTGGGGGATGACGCAGTGTTTGAGCCTGGTGTCATTCCCCCAGGGTCGTTGCCCCGTCTACCAGGGACTCAAAAAGGAAGGGTCGCTTCCCCCCTCCATCCATCTCTTACAGTAAAGTAAATGAAGAGGGACTTGAAAAAGAAGGGTCCCTTTTCCCTTCCTCTCCCATTTGTTTACTTTCATGTAAGAGGTGGTTAAAATAAAGGTAAAAATCACCCTTCCTTGAAAGCCCTTTAAACAAAGGTTCCAGCATGTTTCCTTGACTGTCCCTTGAAGCCTGTGTTGCTTATCTCTATGGAGTTAACGTTATCTGATCCATCTGAATAGGATTTTAACGTTATCTGGTGCATGCATCGGATAAGGCTAAAAATCGGATAACGTTAAGACTCGTGGAACCAAGTCTTAACATTATCCGAGGTATTACTGTATTAGTATGTTGAGAACAAAGCATACATTTATTGAAATATATAGTTAAATATATAAGTGATTATACAACATACGAGTTAAAGGGTATATATGTAGTAAATAAAGCGCTGAAATGAGATTATTTTAAAAACATGAATGTGAAAATGTTTTATTATTATTATTATTATTATTATTATTATTATTATTATTATTATTAGTAGTAGTAGTAGTAGTAGTAGTAGTAGTAGTAGTAGTAGTAGTAGTAGTAGTACAGTAATACCCCAGATAACGTTATGACTTGGTTCCATAAGTCATGACGTTATCCGATTTTTAGCGTTGTCCAATGCATACATCGAACAACGCTAAAAAAAAAAGGCCTGACTTCAGGGACAAACCGCTTTAAAGGCAGGCAGGGAAAGAAAGAGACATCGCTGCCTTTAAAGCCACCCCCTACGCGCAGCGGTCTCTGCCACTGCAGTAGGGTCGGGGGGAAAGCACCTTTCTCCCCGACCTAACTGCAGTCTTCCCTCCCTGTATTTAAACTACAGGGAAGGGGGAAAGAGAGAGATGTGATTGGTTCTCTAGATTGGTTCTCTCTCTTTCCCCCTCCCTGTAGTTTCAATACAGGAAGAGGAAAAAAGATGGAAGGATTTCTCTCTCTCCCTGTAGTTTACAGATTGGTATCTTCCAATCACGAGGAAGCTCATACATACAATTTTTTTTATTGGTTAATATAGAATGTTGGTCAATGAAGGTAATCATGCTAAACATAACAATGACTCATTCAAATAGATTTTCTTCCTTCTCATCTGGTGCAGAACCAGCTGGTGACTCCTACCGACCATAAGCTTCTTCATGGGTGAATTATGAATGTGCAGTACATAGTAGTGTCATTGATGCCACACGTCCATCCATGAAGCAGGATTTTGTACCAAAAGAAAAGAAGAATAAGATTTACCGCGTTAAATACAGCCATTAAAAACAACAGTTCAGCCTATAGATTATTCATCTTCTGAAAGCTATGGAATTTATTCAGCTTTCTTTGTCTGCAGGCTAACAGAACCTATCAATCTTGGTTTACAAAAGCAATTTTAATTTTCATGATATGATATGATACAACTCTGTTGAAAGTTTCAGAGCCTTTTGAATACCAAAAGGACAAACTTCCAGAGTTGTTGCACTACATAGCAATTGCATAGCATGCTTGATTCGGATTCCTGCTTTGAGCAAGGGATTGGACGCAATAGCCTAAAAGGCCCTTTCCTGCTCAGCGGTTTTTTTTTTATGATTCTATGAATACCAATGAACTGCACTGTATTAAGAGAAGAGGAAGCAGTGTAAAGATCTTTTCATCTTCATCATTGTAGGAAATCAAGAAAGACACACTGCTAGTTTTTTCTTTTGAACTCTCTGGACTGTTCCCTTTTATTTGAAAGAAGAGTTATGTGTTTCACACAACCTTCTTTGGAGCCCCTAAATTTGTGTTGCTACATCTCCTTCTTGACAGAGGACAATTCTCCATTTGAATGTTTGACAGAGAACAATCTTCTTTCAGATGTTGCCTACTAGAAAGGTTCTTCATTACTGAAAGATAGACCCCTTAGGAGCAAGACTGTCAAATTGGACCTCTAAAGTTAGGCCTTTCACATAGTAATGTTGTGTGGATCTCAGCCACCCAGGGCTTAAGCCAAAATTGCTGCCCCCTAGTGGATGCTGGCCACCGCTCCCGCTAGGGTTTCTGGGAATTGTAGTCCAAGAACACCCATAGCCTAAAAAGTGCAGTCCTGGACAGGTCGCCCACCTTGTCCCCCTAGGCTAACCTACGCCACTGCTTTGACAGCAGCCTTCAGAGGTCATATTGGTTATTAGTCCTTGTCTCCTATACTCAAGTGATATGAGCTGTAATTCCATTTAAACTATAAGATCCCACCTGTATGTATAAATTAGCAAGGCCTCGTTCAGTTTGTACCTGGGCCACCATTCGCAGTGCTGGAAATTAACCAACAGGCCTCGTGGCTAGGATATTTGATGGCCTACCTCCTTTCGTGAAAACTGCCTACATGCTCCATTAAAACCTTAGACATACCTCCATGCCTGCAATTATAAAAAAAAAATAATGCCTGGTGACAGTACAACAGTGTGAACGGTCACTTCAAATGACCCGTGGCCTGTCACCTCCTGGAAGCCCCAAGCTAGAGTTCCCAACTTATAGCTTCCCAGTCATTCTGCACACCCTGTTTCTCTCTCTCTCTCTCTCTTTGCCCCTGTCCTTGTTTCTCAAAGAGATAAAACACTGAGGACATTTTAAACAAGTTGCAGAGAACTTAGATAGGAGGAGAGAGTTATTTTCCTCACTTTCACCGGGACATGAGGAATCTTGTGCAATTTTTAAAATTTCTTTTTGATATGTCAGTTCACATTGACTTGCAACACTGCCCCAAAATGCCCAGTCTCAACATAATTCAAGAAACTTGGTTTGTACTGTACCAAATTTTGGACTGACACATCTCTTTCCCCGGCTATCATCACAACATTTCAGATCTTCTGGGCAATCATAATCATATGTGCACTTCTTACGACCATACAGAAAGAAGACACGACCTGGACAGTCTCCTATTTTTTCTACAGCAAGGGGCAGGGAGAAAGGAGTGAAAAACAAGATGATAACTGTCATACTTCTTAAGGTTAAATTAGATGTTTAGGGAAACTTATATCCCACCCAATTAATCCACTCCCCATCTCATATTGAAATTTCCTCAAAATGCTTTCTTCAACAATCAGATTAGCACAGAATGTCTACAGTTACTTTCATAGTTGTAGCTTTCAAAATGGCAGCCATGTTAGTCTGTGCAGTCATATTAGACCAGTAACAAAGCAAAAGTAAATAAATAAATTATGATACTAATGTCATGGCACTTTACATAACTACTATATAACTGTGAGTAAAATAAATTTAAAATATAGCAGTTACTCTGTGGAGGGCAAGAGTTCATATAAATTAAAAAGTCATAAAAGGTTTACATGATGTCATCTTCATGTGGCTAGAAGATCATTCAGTTAAGTTCTTGTTTTGATTGTAACAGGAAGATTGCTATCTAATGCTAAGTGGTCAGTAATTGTTAAATGTCTGGTCTTAAGAGTAACCATTTGTCTATATTTTATGAGTACAATCAGTGGTGGGCTGCCAAAAAAATTTACTGCCACACTGTGGCCGGAACGGACATCGTGGGTGGAGCCGACGTCATGATGTCATAAATAAATAAAAATACAGTACTGTACACAGAAAAATAGAAATAAAAAAGACATAAAATACAAATTAAGATAGACATTAAATACAAATAAAAACACTACATAAAACACACATACACCTCAACCCACTCATCCACCCCAAACACAAACCAGTCACTTACCCTCGGGTCTGGGAGCAGCAGGCAGGCAAGCAACAGCAGCAACAGCCACAGTGCAGCGGCAAAGTGGCAGATTGGCGGGCTGACAGTGTGGGCTGGGCTGGCCCAGCCTGGCCCGGTGGTGCGCTGAGGAATGGCTGATGCCACCGCTCCTCCAAAGAGGCCGCTGCACCCTTCCTTGCAGCCCAAAATGGCTGCTCAGCAGGGCGCATGCATCAAAATACTATTTGATACATGCACCCTTCTATTTTTCAGTGCGCATGTATCAAATGATGTTTTGACACATGCGCACTTCCAAGCAGCCATTTTGGGATACACAGAAAACGAATCCAGAGGGCGGCTGGAGACGCGACCGAACCGGTCGCCCGGGGATTTACTACCCCCTTCTCCGGCGAACCCCTCTGGATTTCTGCTACTGGTTTGGCTGAACCAGTCCGAACCGGCAGGAGCCCACCACTGAGTACAATACTGTATAGTGAAGACTTTCATTCATGTTATTCAAGTTATTCTGTAAAAATATACATTGATACCTCGGATAACATTTGCATCGGATAATGTTTGCATCGGATAACGTTGGGGAATTTGAGGCAAACATTTGCATCGAATAACGTTATGTTAACCATTATGTTAATGTTATCCGATGAATCAGATAACACAGCTATTTCTGATACAAATGATTGCCTCCAATTCCCTGAGGTGTGGCTCTGACTTACCAGTTTGTCTTGGGAGAAAGGGAGGGGCTGCCTGCTCTCTTTATCTCAAGGTTGCAAGCTCTCAATAACAATCACACATTACAAAAGCTTGCCAAACCAGTTTCACTAGTTTATCTGAGCAAAAACAGACAGTATTTTTTAAACTTTGCTGTTTTAAAATAAGTGCTCCCTCTTTTAGTTGACAGATTTTTTTTCAATGATATAATGGCACACCAGGAAAACTAGGTGAGCAGAAGAAAACAAATTTTAGTTTGTTTACTGCCTTCCAAGATCACCAAGACATGGGGTGGGGGGACTCTTTCAATATGTCCTGACTCCATTTTAAAAGCTAAAAGGGGAAAAACAAGCCCCAAATGGATGACATTTACAATCATGCACACCTGCCATATGCACCCATGTGCACAGAAATCAGTTTTAAAAGCTAACAGCAAGCGTGCCTAAACTTTTCAGGCCATGGGCCAGTCACGTGGTTCATGGGTGACCAAACTACAGCCTGTGCACCAGATCCAGCCCTGACACCAATTCATCTGGCCCGTTCCACTCTCGCCATTCCCAGAATCTGGGTGAGTTTTACTTCCACTTCTGTTGTCATTGGCTGGATCCGGCCCATAGGCCATAGTTTGGGCACGCCTGACTAAGAGGGATAGAAGCAGGACCCAAAATGGATGCTAGCATTTACCAGAAGCGTAGCTTACCTTGGCGGGGCCCCGTATAAAAATTGTTTGGGGGCCCTTTATTTGCGGGGCGGAGCTAACGTCATGACATCATGACGTCGTGGGCGGGGCCAAAAATAAAGATAAAATAAATAAATAAATAAAATAGAGTAGAATTAAAATAAACAAACAAACACACACACACCTCAACCCATCCACCCACCCAAACAACCACAACACAAACCCGTAAATAACTTAAATAATTAAAATAAATAAAGAAATAAAATAAAAATTTAATAAAAATCCACCCACCCACCAAACACACACATAAACCACCCACCCACCCGAAACACAAAACCCTCACTTACCCTCCCGGCTCCATCCTCGCTCTCTGCCCTGGGCTCCGAGGCGCGCCTTCCCGCCCCGCCGAGCCCGACCGCGGTGCCCTCCGACGGCGCCGGGCTCCGAGGCAGCCGCACTCCCGGGAGGCAGCAGGCGCCTGAGCGGGCAAGGAAGAAGGCGGAGAGCCCGGCAGCCGGCCGGGGGAGGGGGCAAGGTGCGTGCTCCCGACCCGCCGGGCGCGTTCCCGCCTTCCCCGCCCGTTGCCACTGCTCGCGAGTGGGCTGAGCTTCTCCGGACCCGCTGCGGACGAAGGACGGGCAGCAGCGCATCCTCCGGAGGAGGCGGTGGCGCACTCTGCCAGGCGTCCCCAGGCCATGGGGGTTCGGCAGCAGCGGACAGCCCAGGCAGGCCTCAACCTGCCCGTGGGAGCTGGGCGGCCCCAGGGGAGGTGCCCTCCTCTGAGGGCCACCATCGGAGCCACTCTGAGAAGCTGCGGCTCCGACTCCGAAATTTTATTTTTTAAAATTGGAGCCAAAAATGGCTCCAATAAAGTGTGCATGCGCAGAAACTCAATATGACGCGTCAGATTGAGTTTCTGCACATGCGCAGTAAATTTTTGCTCTTTTTCTTTTCTTTTCTTTTTTTTCCTTTTTTTTTGCCGTTGGGGGCCCCCGTAGCCCGGGGGCCCCGTATAATTGATACGGCTGATACGGCGGTAGCTACGTCTCTGGCATTTACCAACATGAAAGGTGGCCATCTGGAGCCATGTGCACAGGAACCCATTGGTGTCATGGGCCAGATCTGGCCCACAAGACCTGTTAACAGCAGGGGTCCCAAAACATTTCAGGCCACTGGCCAGTCACGTGGTTCATGGGGCCAAACTACTCCCTATGAGCCAGATCTGGCCCATGACACCAATTCATCTGACCCACACCACCCTCATCGCTCCCAGAAACAGAAGTAAAACTCACCTGACTTCCGCTTCTGGGAGCGACGATGGTGGAATGGGCCAGATAAATTGGTGTTGTGGGCTGGCCCCAGCCCACGGCCCATAATTTTAGCATCCATGAACCTATGGCCCGGATCCAGCCAATGACACCAGAAGCGGAAGTAAAATTCACCCAGCTTCTTGGAGTGATGAGGGTGGAAGGGGCCAGACTACCCAAACTGTGGCCCACAATACCAATTTATCCGGCACACTCCACCACTTTCTGCTGTTGCTATTCAACATTATATTTATTACTAGTTCCAAAGTATAGGTGAATTGAACCAGAATATATTCTAACTAGTTCTTTATATTTCTTTATATTACTCAGTGATGGCCGATCGCATCATCAGATATTGCACATTAAGCTACATCTTAGTAAAGCATCTGGAACAGTTCTAAGTTAATTATAAGCAAGTTAATTAGGTTAAGAATATGGTAATTTCAAAATACTCCTACTCTTTATCATCGTCGTCGTCGTCGTCGTCGTCGTCATCATCATCATCACCATCACCATCATATTATTATTATTATTATTATTATTATTATTATTATTATTATTATTATTATTATTATTATTATTATTATTATTATTATTATTATTATTATTATTATTATTATTATTATTATTATTATTATTTCACTAGTTCTGGGCATAGTGTGCCTCTTCTGCTTCATCGTGGAATGGAAGCAATTCCAGATTTGTTTTCACTGAAAGAAGAATTTACATTGACTTGCAACAATGCCCCAAAATGCCCTGTGTCAACATAATTCAAGAAACTTGTTTTGTACTGTACCAAATTTTGGACTGACACATTTTTTTCCCGAGCCTTCATTACAACATTTCAGATCATACAAGCACTCATAATCATTATTGCATTCGTCTCTGGTACATAAGTTAGGAACAGGAATATATTCACATCCTCCGGGTTTTTCTGCAGCAAGGGGCAGGGGAGAAAGGAGTGAAAAACAAAATCATAACTGTCATGCTTCTTGAGGTTACAGAGATGCTTAGGGGAACATATATCCCTCCCAATTAACCCACTCCCCATCTCATATTGATATTTGCTCATAGATGCATTCTTCAACAATTAGATTAGCACAGGATATCTACAGTTACTTTCATAGTTGCAGCTTTCAAAATGGCAGCTGTGTTAGTCTGAGCATTCATATTAGACCAGTAACAAAACAAAAGTAAACAAAAAAATTAACTGATACAAACGTCATGACATTTTAAACAACTGCTATATAACTGTGAGTAAAATAAATTTAAAATATAGCAGTCACTCTTTAAAGTGCCACAACATTTTCTTCTTTTTTATTCTTACTTTTTGTTTTGTTTTATTTCCTGACTGATTTGATTTCAATGAACATTCAAAAAGAAAGCACACTAAATGCAAAGTAGAGAAGTGATGAAAATCATTGGCTGTAATGAAAAATTAACTTTCATTATTGGAAGGAACACCTATTCTTAACTTGTTAAGTATCATCTAGTTCAGTAATGGTGAACTATTTAGAGACTGGGTGCCCCAGGAAGTGGTGGTGGCATACGGGCAGGCACCGAGCAATGGTGTGCATGCCCACATAGAGGGCTGTGAATAGGTTCACCACCACTGATCTAGTTTGACTGATCAATTGCAAGTTCCAAGATGAAGGGACCACTATCTGCTGTTGTTCTTTCTTACCTGGATTATGCATTAGTCTCCTGGCCCACCTCCAAGCCACTGAAATACACATGCATTACTCCACCATTTTAAAAATTTCATTCATCTTCTACATTGCCCTGGCCAAAAGGGAACCCACTGGGGGTGGGGGACCACAAAATACTCTACAAATAATTAAAACACTTTAAAACATAATAAAAACATACCAAAACATATAAATACACAATGATACAAAACCAGTTAAACAAGATAAGATGAACTGGGAAAATCATGAGCATCAGGTAGAAAATGGAGAGCATCCTCTGAAGGACACTGAAAAATAATTCAGTTTTGACTAATTACTGGATATCCTGGAGGGAGGGCAGTCTACAGACTCAAAGCTACCATCAAGAAGGCTCAGTTCCTGATAACCAACCTTCCAAGGTTCTTTCAGGGTAGAGATCAGAAACCCTAGAGCCTGTGATGGCCTGTGCAGAGTTTAATCAGAGGAGATATTTTGTCAGGTGCCAAGGTCCTAAGCTGTGAAGGGCTTTGTATATTAATAGCAAACCCTTGAATTAGGCATGGAAGTGAACAGACAATCAGTCCAAGTGGGCCAAGATTGGAGAGATGTAGTCAAATTTCCAACCACCACTGTGATCAGTCACCATGCTGATTGGGCATTCAAGCAATCAGAGACCCCCAAAAATAACTTTTCAAAGGCACATATTCTCTCTCTCTCTCTCCCTCCCTCCAATTCTCACCTTCAGCAGAAGTAAAGAGAATTTTCTCTTCTGTGTCTTGGAACTTACCATGTACAGGCATCGCATTGGATTCTGGCAAAATTTGTACGTGTAGAACTAGGAGACTCAAAAAAAAGAAAGCACTGAATGTCTTCATAGTAATATCAGGAACTAGTCCACAATGCCTAGGACTGTGCTGTCCAGATATTTATAGTGATCGTGTTGCCTCATGACATGACAATCTCACGCCCTCATGCTCTGATGCTAATTAAATTCTGTTGCTCAGTATTTTTCACCTATGGATGCCCTTGATGACCATCCAGATACTGCGGTTGGTCTAGAATGTGGCGGCCCATGCAGTGGTGGGTTGTAGTCATTTCACCCGCATCTTGCCACTGCTGCGGGAGTTGCACTGGCTGCCTATGCGTCTCTGGGTACAATTCAAGGTGCTGGTTGTCACCTTTAAAGCCCTTCATGGTAGTGGATCAGGATACTTCAGGGACCCCATCATCCTTTGGACATCAACCCATCCCACAAGAGCAAACCGACAGGGCACCCTTCAGGTACCATCTGTTGGGGAGGCTTGTCTCTCCAGCACAAGGAAATGGGCCTTCTCGTTCATAGCCCCCACACATTATGGAACCTGCTCCCGGTAGAACTACAACTCCAGGCCCAGTTGCTACCATTTAGAAAAGAAGTGAAGAAGTAGTTAGCAAAATAGGTCTGGGGGCCAGGATTGTCAACAAGCTTCACTTTCTGACTCATCTGAGGCTCCACCCTCCTGTAATTAATTTTTTAATGTTAAGGTCTTGCAGATTTTATATTTGTTTTTGGTAGTAAATGCCACAGCGATGTCTGTGTGTGTGAGTGTGTGTGTATGAAATTGCTATGTTTTTAAGGGTTTTTAAATTGTTTTATATTGTTTTAATTTGTGTACACTGCCCAGAGTCCATTGGATAGGGTGGTATATAAATTAAATTAAATTAAATTAAATTACATCTTGGTTTGGCAAATCAAGTTGAGGAGTGGGTGGGCTGTTAGCTAAGATTCAAGGGACAAAACCACTCAGATTGAGTGTTCTAATCTGTCAGTCGTTTTTTCTTGCATTTTTAATTTCCTCAAACCTCCTCATTTGTAATTTCAAAAAATCTGCCAAAACAATTTCATACCAGTAATGGAGATACTAAAGAATAAGATGCTGTGTCTTTTAAAAAAACACAAATAAATGAAAGGATGGAGGATTCCCAACGCCATCTTTTGGAGATAACCCTGCCAGCATGACCATGGCTTCTCCATCCAATCAACTGAGCCAGTCTAATAATGCATCTACTATAGTTGGTGACATTAGATGCCAGTGAGAGGTTAAGAGGAAGTTAAAAGGACACATCTGTTTTTTCTCTATATATAAAAATGCTAAATTGGTAGCATTTGCAAAAAAGAGAGAGAGGGTAGAACAATTTCTCATCATTTTCAAATGGGAGACAATGTGTGGCCCTTCTGATGTAAGATGCTGCCATTTCCTTCAGCCTCTGCTGGTGTATCAAATAGTGAAAAACGATTAGTTTTCTAGCATGGCCCTATCACATAGGCCACAGAATGCCCAACAAGGGGTGCACAACATTACCCCTTGCAAGATGATTAGGCTGTTTTTATGATACATGAAAATGCATCAGAGGGAAATACAGTCAAACCTCGCGTAAAGAGTGCCTTCCTTAAAGAGCAAGAATAAAGAGATCGCTTAAATAGCAGGATTTTTTCTGAATATTCGCCTTGCTTAAAATAAAACCAACCAAAAACTCGCTTAACAAATAAATCGGGGTTCACAATCCCCCCCCCCCAAAGAAGTCATAATTAGTCACTTACAATGGTGTTTTGCTTAAAGAGCAAAGTCGCTTAAAGAGCAATCCTGTGGAACACATTATGCTCTTTAAGAAAGATACAATTGTATCCCTCCTAATATATCACCTGATTTATTTATTTATTTAATTTAAATTTGTTTATTGCCCTTCTCCCCGAAGGGACCCAGGGCGATTCCCAACACAACAGCATAGATAACAATTTAAAACCAGTTCAGAAATTAAAAAATTTTAAAGTTTTAAAAGAAGCTTAAAAACTTAGCATTAAAAACTAGGCATTATAGCTAGGAGGCACTGGGTGTCAAACCATCCAACCAGCTGGGGAAATTGATCGATCCATTCCCCAGACCTGACCTGCCAGCCAGGTTTTCAATCATTTCCTGAAGGACAGCAGCTCCGTTTGCAGGCGTAGTTCTATTGGGAGGAGGTTCCATAGGGCCGGAGCGGACACAGAGAAGGCCCTCCTTCTAGTGCCAGAGAGGTGCCCCTCTGTGGCTGATGGCACAACCAGAGAGCCTTTCCGGTCCGCTCTGGTGGGACAGACAGATGTCCTTGGGACGATGCCATCTCTTAAGTATCCTGGTCCACTACCATGTAGGGCTTTAAAGGTAATAACTAGCACCTTGAATTGCACCTGGAGGCAAACTGGAAGCCAGTGCAGCTCCCTCAGCAGCGGTGAGGCACGGGCATAACGCCTGCACCCCAACACCACTCGTGCAACCGCGTTCTGGACCAGCTGTAGCCTCCAAATGGTCACCAAGGACAACCCCATGTAGAGCGCATTACAATAATCAAATCTGGAGGTGACTAAGGCATGTGTGACCATGAGCAAGGAGTCCCAGTCTAGGAACGGCCGTAACTGGCGAATCACATGAAGTTGTGCAAAAGCCCTCCTGGCCATGACTGCCACCTCCTCTTAGAGCAGTAGTCGCGAGTCCAGGAGGACCCCCAAATTACGTACCAGGTCTGTTTGGGGCAGAGCTGCCCCATCCAGAACCAAAGATTGGAGCCACCTAGGACTGGACATCTCACCCTCCAACCACACCGACTGGGTCCGGCCCCTCAGAAATGAGGAAAACCAAGCCAACACTGTGCCTTGGATACCCATTCCTTGGAGCCTTCCCAGAAGGATACCATGGTCAACGATATCGAACGCCACTGAGAGGTCAAGAAGAGCCAGGACGGATGGATGTCCACCATCCCGCTCCCTCCAGAGATCATCCACCAGTGCGACCAATGCAGTTTCCGTACCATATCTGGGCCTGAATCCTGACTGAAATGGGTCTAGATAATCGGCTTCATCCAGGATCTCCTGTAGCCGCCATGCCACTGCCTTTAGCAATACTATACACAAAAAAGGTAAGGTGGATACAGGTCGAAAATTGGTCATTATGGTTGGGTCGAGTAAAGGCTTCTTCAGGAGGGGGCGCACCAATGCATGTTTTAAAGATGCCGGAAAAAAACCCTCCCGCAGCGAGGAATTAATAATTGCCTTGACCAAGCCGCCAGTCACCAACCTGGCCAATTTAACAAGCCAGGCGGGACAAGAGTCTAATGTGCAGGCAGTAGCACGGACAACTCCCAGGATCCTGTCCACTTCCTCAGGGACAACTGGTAGTTGTAAATAAGACCACAATCATAAAAATTATGACTCTCTACATCTTCCCATGTTTTCTCTATTGTAGAAAACCCTGGACCATGCTCTGTGTTGACACTGAGTGTTATAGACTCAATCCACCTGATGAATGCCAAATGATTTCACCTGTCCAGGAAAAAAAGAAGTCTTGTAAAGGATTCTGTGGGAAAGAATGTGTCTCACGAGTACCCGGTACCATTAAAAAAAAAAGATTGTTGCAACTGACACAAGAAAGAACAGGGTTTTGCCACTGATATTAATATATCTTCAGAGGTGATAACTGGTATTTTTGTTGCAAACACAATAAGAAAAAAAACTTGGAAGGAGTCTTAGTTTTGTTCTTGGCTGTTCAGAACATCTGGAGATGGATGGTTGGGTAAGAGGAGATCAAATGCCACCCCTCTAGTCGGTGATACACTGGATTACAGTTTGTAAACTGATTAAGGTCTTTTTGTGAGAAATGAAGATGCACCAGAGGAATATAGCCCTCCTAATATACCACCTGATGCATTGAAAATTAAGACCACAATGTCATCCTATGTTTTTTTCTATTGTAGAGAAACCTTGATGCTGTCCCATTATTCTTATTCAGTGTCCTATACTCAATCCACCTGATAAGTGCCAACATGACTTCACCTGTCAAGAAAAGAAGAAGTGTTGTGAAGGATCCTGTGGGAAAGAAAGTGTTTCACCACTCTTCAGTGCTGTACACCAAACATTGTTGTAATAGACACCGGAGGGAACAGGATTTTACCAGTGACATTGATAATTGTGGGGGTTTGCAGGAATACTGGAATTTTTGTGAACAACAATAAAACTGAAAGGAGTGTTAGTTGGTTCTGTTCTTGGAGGCACCAAAGGTCTGCAGATGAATGGTTGGCAAAGAGGAGTTCCAATATTCTAAGACATAACATAAATAATGGGGGCAATATGTCTTTTTGTCCCTGAGAATGAAAGAAGGAAATTTACCAGCAGCGTAGAAGCAAAGTAATCACACTTATATACTGCTCCATAGCGCTTAATACACTTTCTGAGTGCTTCACAAGTTAATTAGCATTTGCCCCCCAACATGCTGGGTACTAATCTTTACCTCCCTCATAAGGATGGAAGGGTGATTCAGCCATGACTCCTGGACAGGATTGATCTCATAATTTTTTGGTTGCTGTACAGCAGCTTTACCACTCTGCTACCAGGGGTGAAGGAAGATGCTGCTTCCTTCCTTCATTTACTGCCTGTCTAGGGGAACTTTTCTTCACTCAGATAACAGCATGGGTTGTGAATGTTCAGTTTGAACTTTCTGTCATGAAGATTTAAACCAGGGTAGAAAAAGGTTATTCATCAAATATGCCTAAATCTATTTGTGAGGGATCCTGCATGCATTGACCTGGAGTATAGGATATAGATGTGCTACAGAGTTTTTTATTTTATTTTAAATTTGTTTTGTTTATTTTGTTTTGTTTTCTGATATTCTTCAAAGCTGAAGACCGTAGCCATTTCCTAAAGCCCTGCCTGAATATTGTCTTTGCCCATAGAAGGCCACCAGGAAGGACTATGTTTGATATAAATTTTAGGGATATGCTATCTTTGTGTGTCCAAGTAATTCATGCACACACATAATAAGAGCTCTGTGTGTAACGCCTTACTCCAAAATCCAACCGGGTGAGGAAGTTCTGCGTGCTTAGGCTTTACTCGCAATCAGCCTCTATGTAGAGTTGAGTGTAAAAGTTTTAGCATTTGCCAAGTATATCCCTGAGGAGAGTTCCAGAAGGAGAACCAGGAAGAAGGCAGTCAGCAGTGCCTGCTTCAGGAAAGACTCTCCTGCAAGAAGCTCTTCAGCTTTTAGGCAATAAGTGTTTCAAAACCAGGTGTGATTTTTAGTTGTTAAAAAAAATAAGTTGTTTGGGGGAGGGGGGAGACTGCTCATGTCTTCTCTAGGCACATGTCAGAATTTTAGAGTACAACTATAAATGTATTAGGCAAGAAACTTCCAGATTATAATGGCTGATTAAAAATGACAAAACCGTATGGTCTTTTAGAATAGAAAACATGACAAGGAGAGGAATATGCATTTTATTAAATGATTAACCCAGTGGCGTTGCTAGGGGGGCAGGAGGGCGCCTGCCCCGAGCGACACTTTCCAGGGGGCGGCATCCCCGGGGAAGGCAGACGAGGAGGCGGGCACAGGCACGCGTGAGTGTGCACACGTGCGTGTGTGTATGAGAGAGAGAGAGAGAGAGGCGCGGGTGCAGCCTTTTCTGAATCCCTTTGAACAAAGGCGATCTCTCCTCTTCCTGCCGCCTCCCTCTGCCTGGGCTTAGGGAGCCAGACTTCCACAGCAGAAGGCGGCCCTTTTGCTGGACTGGTGGCTGGGCCATCCCCTCTTTGCCTCCTGTCGGGGGCGTGGTTGCCCTTGCTCTGCCTCCTCCTCTGCCTTCCCGACGGGCACCCCGCTGCACGCCTTGTCCCTGGTGCCGGAGATGGCCTTGCCTCGCCTGCTCGCCCCACCCACCAGCCCAGCTGGCCATTGCGGGCTCTCCCTGCCCTGGGTCCTTGCCAACCCATGTACAAGGAAGAGGGCGGGAAAATTAAAGTGCAAAAAATGTAATTAAAATGAGAGGTTACGGAAGAAAGGAACTGTGGGGGGTGTTATGACAAAAATAACACAGGATGCTGAACCAAGAGAGCTGGTTTTGAAGGAGAAGACTAGACCTTTCCCCGCAAGAGAGGCACAGAAGCGGCGAGGTGGGCTTCTAACTAACAACAACAAACACCACCACCCATTTGACACAGAAAGTAGCAACTTATAGGATACGGCTCCTTTGCTCCCCCTCTTCCTGACAAACTTGAAGTGCGATGAAGAAGAGTGGGAAGGGGGACCTGACTGGGCTGGCGTGCGCAAGAGGAACCCTCAACCCCACCCCTTATCCCGGTCTCTTCCTCCTCATGCCCACATTCACGCACGCCAAGTTTGAAAGTCCATCCTCGCCACCCGGCTTTGCCTTGCCAGAGAGAGTCCAGGTCCCATTCCTGCAGGAGCACCAAGTCGAAGCTGTCCATGGCGAGGTCAGAGGATGGGGAAGAGGAGAGGTGGGGGCGGGAGGAGGAGGAGGAAGAGGATGTCAGCCCTGCCCACCAAGCAGCCCAGGTGCATCTTCGTAGCGCCACGGGTAGGCGAAAAATGAGCCTGAGGAGGAAGGGGGGGAAATGAAGGGGGACTTTCCATGCATGTCCCTCCCTCTTCCAAGAACTGGGAGAGGGAGAGGAGTGGCTTGAGATAACCCCCCTCTCACTCCTTCTTCCTCCCTCCCTCAGCCAAGCGCCTTTTGTGTTGTGGGAAAGCTACACCCGGTCCCGAGGCGACGCATTTCAGATTCACAGCCATACCTATAACAAGAAGTAGAAGCAGTGACATATTTTACTTTCTTAGGATCAAAGCTCACTGCAGATGGGGTTAACTGGGTCCCGCAAGGGGGGGGGGAGCCAGGATGGAGGGGGAGGCGAGTTTGGTATTCGCCCCAGGCAGCTGAACCCCGCGCAACGCCACTGGATTAACCTATAAATTAATAAAGAAAACTAGAAGTACATCAAGATACTTTTCCGTTCTTTTCACATAGTGCCTAAACACATTGCTGTCTATTATACTAACAGAGAGCAGGAAGAATAAGAAAAAGTACATCCTTACAGAACAAGTACAAGAATAGCCTGTACTCAAAGATATTGTATCTAAGGACACCAGATACCTAGAACACACACAAAATGGGAGACGGCTATGCTTCATCCCATACTCATGGGCTTTTGTAGCAGGATATATGTGGCTGGTCAATGTTGCAAACAGAACATTTCAGACTTCAAGTACTTGATATCACATGAACAGTACTGGTTGAATGTTTATGTCTTAATGAATTCGTTAATGTATCTCGCTTGATGGCTATTAGATACATATCAGCCAGATATGGGGAGTTAATTTCCATAGTTCAATAAGCAAAGACAAGCTGTGTGATCCATAGATAAAATGGTAAAATGTATTAGAACTCCATCATTCCCCCACCCCACCCCCACCTTTCCATTTATCATACAACTGGATTAGATAGGACCGTTTAAAAAACTTTTTTCTTCATTTGCCTCACTGATTGCCAATCGAAAACCTCTTGACAACTGCAGTTATAACAATTAAAACATATACGTTCATCAGAAAAGCCATGTTTTGGTATGTGTTGTGCTACAAAAGCAATAGGATGAATGTGAAAGAAAATAAATTATCAACTACGAAGAGAGCAAGGAGATGGAACAGTATAGTTGTACCTCGCTTAAAGAGCATAATGTGTTCCACAGGATTGCTCTTTAAGCGAGTTTGCTCTTTAAGTGAAACACCATTGTAAATGACCAATTGTGGGAGGATTGTGAACCCCGACTTATTTGTTAAGCGAGTTTTTGGTTGGTTTTATTTGTTAAGCGAAGTGAACATTCAGATAAAATTCTGCTCTTTAAGCGAGTTACTTTTTAAGCGAGGTGCTCTTTATGCGAAGTTTGACTGTATTAGTTTCAGTAAGATTTTAAAACTTTAGCACTTGTAAGTGTTATTTTATGAAACAAAGCACTGAAGAGTGAGAGATGGGTGTGCTTGGACAATGGTAGAATCCAGTAATTAAAGTTGACATAGTATGTGGTTCATGTTATTCCCCTGCAAACCCACTGCTTCCTTAAGATGTAATGTTCATGAAGTCCAGCATTTCTGTTCTATGCATGATGTTGTTTCCTTGTGGTACTGGAAGAAAACTTTCTCTGTCATCTAGAAATATCTGCGGAGGGAAATACACATGAGAGAGAAAGAGAATGTGCATGTGAAATTCTACCCATCAAATTGATTTGTAAAACCAACTTAAATTTGCTTCATTCTTCATTGCAGCCTTCCCTTTTTTATATTTGCCAATGAAATGCTGTGTTTCCTCTGTTCATTTTGTAGGTTTTTGTCCTGGTCGCAAACAAATGTGGATTCTCTCAGAATAGACCTATTAATCACAAATGATGGGGATTATATCAAATATACTATGTAACTCAGTCTTGTTGGTAAACTCAAATAATTTCCAGGATGGCCTCATTTGGGCATCCCCTGCCAAAATCCTTTTGAGTAATCTCTGACAAGAAAAAAAAAAGAAACATTGGCCATCTAAGGAAGCTTTGGGAACTGCATATTGGATGTATAAAAAGAGAAGCCTGTCCTCAACACAATTCCTCATCAGCCAGCCTGCTTAAATGAAGGTCATCTTTAAAACTGGCTCATGGAAAAGCTAGTATTTAATATTTCTGCACTGGCTGCAGACTTGGAAGCTTTCCTTCCTCTGCAGTTAGTATGAACACAATTGTCCGCAAGCCTCATGGCAAACCTAAAACAAAATTTGCAGAATAACATTGAGAAGGCTACTAGCATTTTAGTGTCACATATGAGATAAATATCAGGCATGTGTTGATGTATAATTTCAGATGTCACTGGGATTTCAGGCAAAATCTGAATCTCTGCTTATTCACCACCCAGAGTGGGATAACACCCAGATGGGCGGTACAGAAATCCAATAAATAAATAAATAAACAATGCAGGCCTTCTCTCATCTCTTCCATGAATGGGAATGTGCGGTGCAGATAGAAAAGAAACAGAAGTGAGATGCAAGCAATAATATTTCATTGAACTCTACCTCATTTTGGGTCTAAACAATCTCTTGTTAAGCCGGTATAACAATTCTGCTTTTCTGGGCAGTTGTAGTTATGGCTGCAACCATCATCTACAGGGAATCTGCGGACCTTCAGAAAGAATTGACATTTGCCAGGTTTGTCTGGAACAGAGAAAACCCACAGACAAATGATTGTCCATTATGGACATAGACCTAAGAAAAACACCTTTTTCATTGATTATCTGACCTATACGTGCCAGGAGTCCATATTGAATATCCTATAGAATGACTGTCCATATAATCCTGAACATGGCAATAACTCATCAACATGAAGTTGCCACTCAGCTGAATATTTGTCCAAGTTCAACTATACTTTAAAGATCACTTCTATAGAGTAGCACTATACCTTATTCTTTTTTAAATGTGATTTGAAGAGGCATACAAATTTGGGTTCGTTTTATGTTACATACGACACATATGTGATCGCATGCCCATTACCACGTCCACCCTTCTCAGCCATGCAGTTTCTGGGTTCTCATCCAACCCTGCATGGAGGTTTCTCATCCAATCATGGACATAACAAAACCTTAACGACAAAATGAGAAGCAGCAGTTGTGAAGCACAGCAGGGCAGGGTCAGAAGTAAAAGCAATCCAGCACCATCCTGCTGCAATAAAGGAAATGGCTGGCTTACATGGTAGAAAAGGCGACATTAAAGAAGAAGAGGAGAAGATAGGAAAGGCTGCATGTAAGCAAGGAAAATGCAAGATGGTTTAGACCAGGGACTCTCAGTCTATGGCCCATGGCATCAAATCATCTGGCCCGCATCCTTGCTCTGGTGGATGGAGCCTGGGGAGTCTTCCTGCAGCTTTTCTGAGGGTTGAGGATGCCTCCTGTGGTTTTCCTGGACATTGTGGTGGGCACACAAGAATTTCTCCAACATGCTGGGTACTCATTTTACAGACCTTAGCAGGATGGAAGGGTGAACCTTGATCCCCAGTCAGAACAGAACTTTCAACCTTTTGTTTGCAGAACAGCAGTAGCTTCCCTGTTCTATTTAACATCTACATGAAACCAATGAGAGAGGTTATTCAGAGTTTTGGGGTTTGGTATCTCCAGTATTGTGATTACACCTAGCTTTTTATCGTAGCTTATTTAAAAAATGACAAAACCTTATGGCCTTTTAAAACAGAAAACATGATAAGGAGAGCAATATGCATTTTATTAAATGATTAACCTATAAACTAATAAAGAAAACTAGAAGTACATCAAGATACTTTTCCTTTCACATAATGCCTAAACTCACTGCCATCTGTTATACTAATGAAGCAGAAAGAATAAGAAAAAGGACATCCTCGCAGAACAAGAACAAGAATAGCCTGTACTCAAAGATATCATATCTACGAACACCGGATACCCAGAAAATACAAGAATGGGAGATGGCTATGCTTCATGCCATTCTTATGGGCTTCTTTAGCAGGATATATGTGGCTGACCACTGTTGCAAACAGAACATTTGAGACTTTAGGTACCTGATATCACATGAACAGTACTTGCTAAAACTTTGTGCCTTAATGAAGTCATTAATGTATTTCACTTGATGGCTCAGTGAGATAAAATCCCAGCCAGAGATGGGGGATTCACTTCCATAGTTCAATAAGGAAAGACAAGCTGTGTGATTCATAGATAAAATAAAATGAATGCAGGAGGAAAGCAATACCATTTTTAGAATCAATTAAATTGACATTCCTAGTGTGTAAAGTAGATTTGTTGCCCAATTTTGGAGGGCCCTGGACTTGGATACCCACCCACCCACCCAGTGGTGGGATGTCAAAATTTTTAGTACCCCACCGTGATGTCATCACGGTGTGGGTGGAGCTGATGTCATGATGTCATGGGTGGAGCCAAAGAAAAATAAAATAAAAAATAATGTAAAAATAAAATAAAAATAAGCACACACACACACACACACCTCAACCCATCCACCCACCCACCCACAACACAAACCCATACATAACTTAAATACAGTAATACCTCATATAACATTAGTATCGAATAACACTAAAATCGCATAACATTAAGGAATCTGGGGGGAAGAATTGCATCAGATAACATTAAGATCCTATGGGATGCTTCAGATAACAACCGCTAAAGCCTGTGTGGTTACAATGTATCTCTATGGATCCCATAGGATTTTAACATGCATCAGATAACACTAAAAATCATATAACACCAAGACTTGTGGAACCAGGTTTTAGTGTTATATGAGGTTTTACTGTAAATAAATAATACATTAAAATATATGCGCAGTGAAAAAGTAAGCCACGAAGGTGGTTCCCCACAAAAGCTGCTACCGGTTCTCCGGGACACTGGGGAAAGTTGCTGCCGGTTCTGGAGAACTGGTGAGAACCTGTTACATCCCATCTCTGCACCCACCCACAACAAAGAAAGCTCTTCAGTTTCAAAGACGGCCATCTGGGAAGGAATTATGCTTATACAGTACTGTACCTGCCTTTCTGTTCTGGGAATTGTAACAAGATGCAGTCTGCTGTTCCCCCACCCCCACCCTACCCCAGAACTAAGTTCTCCATACAGGATTTTATAAGTTCATAAATGCAATAGGAAAGAAACATCCAGATTATAATGGTTTATTAAAAATGACAAAACCATATGGTCTTTTTTTTAAAATAGAAAACATGACAAGGAGAGGAATATGCATTTTATGAAATGAAGAACCCATAATTAACATCAAATGATTAACCCATGATTAACATCAATATACTTTTCCGTTCCTTTCACATAGTGCCTAAACTCACTGGGAGTCCCTGGTCGGTTTCCCAGCCACGCTACCACTACGAAGGTCTGAGCCTTGGTAGATCTCTGCCCCAAAGCCCACAGGGCTGGTCTCCAGCGCATAATGTTAAGATAATGTTGTGCAATGCAAATGTTTGCCTCATATTCCCCAACGTTATCTGATTCTAGCGTTATCCAAGACAGTCATTTTCCAAGGTACCACTGTAATTAATTGCCTAGATACAATACACCAAGTACACAGCAGTGGGTGAAACAAAACTTAGTTAGTTCACCCCTCTAAGAGGACATTGAGTGGGGTGTGGGGGTTTGAGAATAGGGGAAGGAACAGAGGGGTCTGCCAGCCAGAAAATAAGGATGGGGCTCTGTCCAATATGGTTGGGGGGTTTCCTGGGGCACAAATTGGTGTGGTAACGGGCATGGGGTGTTACAGCGGGAGCCGAGGGGTGGGCCACACTTGGGGAACACGGGACAGATATTTAGTTGCTGTCCCCTGTTCCAGCCCCCCGGCTACACCCCTGGTTCCAGAGCAGCCTTTCAAGAGTGACCCTTCCCTTAGGCTGCTGCTGGTGAATGCCAGGTCTGTCTGTAACAAGCCCCCCCTACTTTCAGACGCCATTCTGGGGGAGCGGACGGACCTGGCATGCATCACCGAAACCTGGCTGGCACCAGAGGACGGGGTCCGTCTATCTGAACTGTGTCTGGCCGGGTTCGGTATTTGGCACCAGCCCAGGGAGAAGGGGGAGGGGCGGTGGGGTCGCCGTAGTGGCCAGGGAGTCATTGGGAGTCACCAAGGCCATGGCTCCACATATTCTGGGATGTGAGACCCTGCTCCTGCGTTTGGGCCCTAAAGGGCAGTTGGGAATCCTACTCCTATATCTGTCTCCCTGCAGGGTAGTAGATTCCCTGCCCGAGCTCCTTGAGGCGGTCTCGATGCTGGCGGTGGAGGCCCCCAGGCTTATGGTTCTGGGGAACTTCAATCTGCCATCGTTGGGAGCGGGCTCTGAGGTGGCTCGGGAGTTCATGGCTTCCATGGCAGCCATGGGCCTGACCCAGGTAATTCAGGATCCTACCAGGAGCAATGGTCATACACCAGACTTAATCTTTTTGTCGGAGCTATGGCAGAGTGATCTGAAACTACAGAATCTAGACATCACACCTGTGCCATGGTCGGATCACTATCTGGTGACTCTAGACTTTCTGGGGGTGAACCTTCACTGCAGGGAGGCAGGGCCAGTTAAATGGGCCCGCCCCCTGCAACTAATGGATCCGGAGGGATTCCAGAGGGAACTGGGGTGTTTTCCTCTTGACCTGCAATGCGATTCGTCAGAGGCCCTCATCAACTCATGGAACGAGAGAGTGACGGCAGCCTTGGACGTGATCGCTCCACTACGGCCTCTCCGCGCCCATGGGTATTGATCTGCCCCTTGGTTTACCGAAGAGCTGAGGGAGCTTAAACGGGCAAAGAGACACCGAGAGCACCGCTGGGTGAAGACACGGATTGAGTCTGATCGAACACTGGTTAGAACGGCTATTAAAGACTACCTAGTGGCGATGAGGGCAGTGAAACGTCAATATTTCACCGCCGTTATTGCCTCTGCGGATAATCGCCCAGCTGCCTTGTTCCAGGTCCCTCCTTGGCAGAGGGGGGTCGGGTCCTGGTTGGCAGGGATCAGCTGAGGCTTTTGCAGATTATCTAGCGGGGAAAGTTGCTCAGATTCGCTCGAAGTTTAATCCCGGCGTGGAATATACAGAGCTGGGGTTGACCAGAGCACAGTCTGGCCATGTTATCTGGGATCAGTTCGATCCAGTTGGCCCTGAGGAAGTGGACAGGCTTCTTGGATCTGTTCATGCCACGGCCTGTGAACTGGATCCATGCCGTGCCTGGCTAGTTAAAGGATCTAAGGCTACGGCAAGTGGCTGGATCGAGAGGATTATAAATTCATCGCTGAAGGAGGGGTCTTTCCCAGCACCGCTAAAACATGCTCTGGTGCGGCCCCTCCTGAAAAAGCCATCTCTCGACCCTACGGTACTTGCTAACTACCGACCAGTTTCCAACCTACCCTTTTTTGGGAAAGGTTTTGGAAAAGGCTGTGGCACAGCAGTTACAGGAAGTGCTGGATGAAGTGGATTATCTGGACCCTTTTCAGTCAGGATTCAGGCCCGGATATGGTACAGAAACTGCACTTGTTGCATTGGTGGATGATCTCTGGAGAGAGCGGGATGGAGGTCATCCGTCTATCCTGGCTCTTCTCGATCTCTCAGCGGCATTTGATACCGTTGATCATGATATCCTTCTCGGAAGGCTCCAAGGATTGGGGATCCAGGGCACGGTGCTGGCCTGGTTTTCCTCATTTCTGAGGGGCAGGACCCAATCGGTATGGCTGGAGAATGAGAAGTCCAGCCCTAGGCTCCTCCAATATGGGGTGCCTTAGGGCTCAGTACTCTCACCTCTCCTATTTAATATCTATATGAAGCCACTGGGTGAGATCATCTGTTCCCACGGGGTAAGATATCATCAATACGCAGATGATACCCAGTTGTACATCTCGGCCCGTGGGGACCCAAGCGGTGCAGTGGAAGTCCTTTCCAGGTGCCTGGAGGCTGTCAGGGTCTGGATGGGGGAAAACGGGCTAGAGCTGAATCCTGGCAAGACTGAGTGGCTATGGGTAAGGGGTCCTGTGTTACCCCGGGAGCTGCCAGCTTTGGTTCTGGATGAGGCAGTTTTGCCCCAAACAGACCCAGTGTGTAATCTGGGGGTCCTCCTGGACTCACGACTACTGTTCAAGGAGCAGGTGGCAGTCGTGGCCAGGAGGGCTTTTGCACAACTTCATGTAATATACCAGTTACGCCCACTCCTAGACCGGGACGCCTTGCTTAAGGTCACACATGCGCTGGTCACCTCCAGACTTCATTATTGTAATGCCCCCTACATGGGGCTGCCCTTGGTGACCATTTGGAGACTACAACTGGTCCAGAATGCGGCTGCTCGGGTAGTGATGGGGTGCGGGCGTTATGCTCGTGCCTCACCACTGCTTCGGCAGCTGCACTGGCTGCCAATATGTCTCCGAGTGCAATTCAAGGTGCTGGTTATTACCTTTAAAGCCCTATATGGTAGTGGGCCAGGATACCTTAGAGACCGTGTCACCCCAAAAACTTCTGCCCATCCCACCAGGGCGGACCGGAGAGGCTCGCTTAGGATTCCATCGGCTAGAGAAGCACACCTCTCTAGCACTAGGAGGAGGGCCTTCCCTACAGCCGCCCCGGCCCTGTGGAACCTCCTGCCAATCGAGCTATGCATACAAACAGAGCTCCTGCCCTTTCAGAAAGGCCTTAAAACCTGGCTGGCAGGGCAAGTGTGGGGATCTAAGAATGTTGGATCTCATGCCAGGTGGCTGATCTAATTGAATCAGACACCCTCCATGCTCTGGCCTATTGTTGTTTTGAAACTTATGTAGGTGTAATTCTTAAAGTTTAATTTTAACCTAATTTTAACTTAATTTTTAATATTTAATTAACTGTAGTCGTCAGTTGTAGTCGTCAGTTGTTGTTCCTTCGACGAGAGAGGCGCACCTCGCCTGTACGAGGAGGAGAGCCTTCTCCGTGTCCGCCCCGACCCTTTGGAACCTCCTGCCCACCGAACTGCGCCTGCAGACGGAGCTCTTGCCCTTCCGGAAGGGCCTGAAAACCTGGCTGGCAGGACATATTTGGGGACTAGGGAACATGGGTTCCCATACTAAGTGGCTCATTTAAGGAGTGCCGCTTTGGGGGCTGATCTATGATCTATGGGAATACTGGTGTGCAGTTTGCACTGTTTTTAGCTTCAGATAACTTTTAAACTTTTTTGATTTTATATGTTTTTATCTACTACTTTTATTTATCATGATGTAAGCCGCCTAGAGTCGGGTTTTCCCGAGTGGGGCGGGGTAATAAATTCAATAAATAAATAAATAAATAAATAAATTTTAATATGTATGAGGCACGTTGTAATGTAACATCTGCAGCAGAAGTAATATTTGAAGAATGACTAGGTTTTGTAACCATATGACTCCTCTCCTCCCCCTTCTCTTATTAGTAGAGGTGCTTTTTTATTTATTTAAAGAAGGGGGTTATTTTTTCTGTGTCAAACCAAGATTTGGTACAGTGCAAAACAAGTTTCTTGAATTTGATGAGAGGGGCATTTTGGGCCGGTGTTGCAAGTTAATATAAATTTTTCTTTCAGTGAAAACAATCTGGGATTGCTTCAATTCCAGGATGATCAGAAAGTCTTGATAGGAAGAAGCAGAAGAGGCACAAGGTAGGCCCTAATAACAGCTCTAGCCAGTGTTTGGTTGGAGTTGCTCTTGGTTTTCACCCAGCGGTGCTCTAGACGTCTCTTTGCACGTTTAAGCTCCCTCAGCTCCTAGGTAAACCATGGGGAAGAGTGGGGCCTATGTGCGCAGAGAGGCCGTAGCGGCACAATTACGTCCAAGGCAGCTGCCGCCCTCTCATTCCAGAAGGCAACCAAAGTCTTGGCCGAATCATGCAGAGGAACATGATTTGCAAAATAGCCATCCCACACATGAAAATAAAAACATTACTAGCTCCCAAGCTTTGGGCTAGCTGCATCTAATTACGGTATATAATTGAGTATAAGCAGAGTTTTTTAGCCCCCAAAAGGGGACATGGCTTATAGTCGGCTCAATGACCATGAGGGTCCTGAGACCATGCCAGATTGAGACACACTGACAATTTAATTAATTTTACCTTATTTTTATGTGTATTTTGATTATTGAAACTCATAAGCAGCTACTGAATTTCCCACCCTCTGTTTATAACCAGGTCAATCTATTTTCCTGGGTTTTCAGGTCAAAATTAGCTGTCTTGGCTTATATTTGGGTCAGTTTATACTTGAGTATATGGTAGTGAATGACATTTTGGCGGTTTTCAACTCATGTTTCCATCTAGTGTGAAGTGATCCTAAGCCTCCCACAACATGTCTAAGCCTGGCTAAAACAAAACATGGTAAAAAAATCCTCCTAATCTTCCTATCTCATACCATAATACCCCTTTCACCTTTGGCCTTCCTTCTGAAGAATACATAGCATTAGATGCAGTGGTGGGATGTCAAAAAGTTTACTACCCCACCATGATGTCATCACAGTGTGGGCGGAGCTGACATCATGATGTCATGGGTGGAGCCAACATCATGATGTCATGACATTGTGGGTGGGGCCAAAGAAAAAATAAATAATAATAAAATAATAAAATTTAAAAAAAAACACACACACACACTCCTCAACCCACCCACCCACAACACAAACCTGTAAATAAATTAAATAAATTAAATGAAAATACATTAAAATACACTCACCTACCCAAACACCCACCTACCTACCCCAAACACAAATCAACCAGAGCTTTTAAACCAGACTTAAAGATTATTCTGGCTAATCTTTCTCACACTAGGTCAGATGGAAGGAACTACAGAATGAATTCACCACAAGATGGCTTCATTTTGGCACTTTTCAGCTTTTCAACAGTTAAAGAAGTTAGGTACTAAGTCTTTGCCTAACCAGTTCTCTAGGATAATATCCCTTAATGTAAATGTAAAACAGCTGTACCTCCTTAAGGGTTCTCCAACTGGAACAGCAATTGGAACAGCACAGGCAGTGATGGGATGATGCCAGTTCCAACTGGTTCCATAGAATCAGTAGGAACAATCCCAGAGGGTTCTCCGGCGGGCGGCCCTGGGCCTCAGCACCCAGGAGCGGAGGAGGCCGCAGGAGGTAGCAGTGCAGCTACCCGGGTTGCCCAGGGCCTCCCGGCCGAAACCCTCGGCGGGTGGCCCCAGGCCTTGGCGCCTGGTGGCGGAGGAGGCCACAGGAGGAGGAGGTGCACCTAGCCAGGTAGCCCAGGCCTCCTGGCCTCCCTGCTAGGCAGGCCTCCTCCTCCTGGGGTCTCCGACACCACCGAGCACTAAGGCCTGGGGTCGTCTGTCGAGGGTGCTGGCCGGGAGGCCCAGGGCTGCCCAGCTAGCCACGCTGCCTCCTCCTGTGGCCAGCGCCAAGACCCAGGACTGCCCGCCAAGGTTGCCGGCCAGGAGGCCCTGGGCTGCCCAGCTAGCCGCGCCTCCTCCTCCTGTGGCTGCTGCCGGGAGCTGAGGCCCAGGGCCGCCTGCCGAGGGTTCCGGCCGGGAGACCCTGTGCTGCCCGGCTAGCCGCGCTGCCTGCTCCTGCAGCTGCCACTGGATGCTGAGGCCTGGGACTGCCTGCGAGGATTCTAGCTGGGAGGCCGTGGGCTGCCCGGCTAGGTGCACCACCTCCTCCTACGGGCTTCTGCCACTGGGCACTGAGGCCCAGGCTGACTGTCAAGGGTTGCGGCCAGGAGCCCCTGGGCTGCCTGGCTAGATGCGCTGCCGCCTCCGGCTGCGGAGGAAGCCGAAGGAGGATGCGGCGTGCCTAGCCGGGCGGCCCAGGGCCTCCTGGCCACAACCCTCAGCAGACGGCCAGGGCCTCGGAGCCTGGCAGAGGATGAGGCCACAGGTGGTGGCGGCCGAGCGGAAGAGGAGGCCACAGTCGGAGTGGCTCATCGGCCCCAACATCGTGGGGGCTCGTCTGCCTTGAGGGAGCTCAACTGCTTCCAAGGGTATGTACTGTTTTGTATTGTTTGACTTTTAAGTGAGGGGTTTGTGTTTGGGGTGGGTCTTTGGGTGGGTGGGTGTATTTTTATTTAATTTTTATTTTATGTCTTTCCTTCTTTTATTTATTTAATTTATTTATGGTTTTGTGTTGTGGGTGGGTAAGTGGGTTGAGGTGTGTTTGTGTGTTTTATTTTAATTTTATTTAATTTTTTAAAAAAAATTATTTTAGGCCCCACCCACAATGTCATGACAGTGGCTCCGCCCATGGTGTCATGACATTGGCCACACCCACAAAGTCTGTGATGTCAGGGAGTGGTAGACATTTTTTTATCATCCCATCACTGAGCACAGGTGTAGCTTATTGATGAGGTAACTCCAAGACTTTGCTTAAAAACCCCATGCCAGGCCGCCAGGCCTTTTTAGGAACTGTGGTAGTACATCAATATAGGTAAAGGGATTAAATACACATTAAAATACACACAGATACACCACACCCAAAGGTGAGTCACTTACCCTGGGGAGCAGATTATAGGGAGCTTCAGGCTAGCAGCTTCTCTTCCTCCTCCCTGCTTGGGAGGACAGCAAGGAGGTCGTGCATACGTGCCAAGCATTGTAGGGGAATGCTTGTAGGGGGAACCAGTGAAAAGGTAAGCCCCGAAGGTGGTTCCCCCCAAAAGCTGCTACTGGTTCTCTGGGACAATGAGAAAAGTTACTACCGGTTCTGGCGGACTGGTGAGAACCTGTTACATCCCATCACTGATTAGATGTCTATTAAATAAACATAGTAACTGTGTATTAATAAAAGAATTTTTGGAAACCAGAACTGTTAAAACCAGAACTGTGAAGTGAGAGCTAAGCTATGCTGGGAAAATATCTGGTGCTTTTGGCAAAGCTACCACAGTATTGCTATGTCTACTCTTTATCTTTCCCAGCTACTACCTAAAGGCTATTCCTTCCCTTTTCTACTCCTTGGTAACACAAAATCAGAAATCTATTATATCAAAAAGCAGGCACTCCTTCCTATTCCATTACAGCCGAGTGATTTTTTTTCTGTGTCCATCCAACACCATTTATTGTAATTGCTCTGCTTGAATACTTTGCTTGAGCATAAACTAACAATTTCACATTGTCACCCTTGAAGAGAGGTTTAATGATACTGTTGATGTAAGTGCCTACACAGCACTGATCATGTAATTGCAAGGCAGAATATGGTTGTGTCACCTTAGGTGAGACTCACGGAGAATAACCAGGTGTTATGTGTCTGCCCTTGTCCAAGCAACTGCTGAGCATATTAAGGGTCTCATTGAGTGTGTTCTCTGGCCTGCATTCGCTTGCTAGCCCTCGGCTCACTCGCTCTCCTCTTTGGCTTATGCCTTACTGCCTGAGCCAGGATCTGGAAGTGTTTGGCTTGGGAAAGCTACGCTGTGACTGCCACAAAGCCAAACAGGAGTTACCAAGAAAACTGCTTCACTGTTTCTCCACTGCAACTACATTGACGGACCTGAGGACAAAGTGCTTTTGACTTAATGTAGCTGGCTACCCATGCTGCGTGGGAATATGTGAGTAAGCCTATACCAGGGGTGCCCAAACTTTTTTGGCTGTGGGCTGATCATGTGGTTCAGGGAGTCGGTCACTAAGGCCTGGGGGCCGCACCCTGCCCCCAGGCCTTAGTTTGGGCATCACTAGCCTATACAGAGGAGAGACTGAAACAGTGGACCTTGTGGTTGGCACGTAGTGTAAGACTGTGTGTCAAACCTTTGATTTGTATATATAAACTTCGTAAAAACTGAATGCTGAGAGACCAAGCAAAAGAGTTTACTTTCTGCATTACCTGTATATATAGCTTTTGAATTTACTCACGAGTAAAGGAGTTTTTTCCTCTTTCTTTGCACGAAAACCTGCCTGGACTCCTTTTGCCCACAAACCACAACAGCAGGACTACTATCACAGGTGCATGCTAGGGCACTGTCCGCTAATTCTGCTGCTAGCAATTCAACAGATACTCTCTAAATTCCTTGCTATTTGTCAACTTGAACAGTCTTGACAAAAAAGAAGACATCTCAATGAGGAATTTTTAAAATCACACAAGACTCCTCAAGTCATGGTGGAAGTGAGGAAAATAACTCCCTCTTCCTATTTAGGTTCTCTGCAACGTGTTTAAAATGTCTCCAGTGTTTAAATCTCTTTGAGAAACAAGGACAGGGCAAAGAGAAAGAGAGAACAGAATGACTGGACAATACTTCATTTGGGAGCTACTGTATGAGTTGGAAACTCCAGGTTGAGGCTTCTGGGGTGGTGACAGGCCACTGATCTTTTGCAGTGACAATTCCCACTGTTGTAGTATCACTAGACTTTTTTTTTTTACAATGGCATTCATGGAGATGTGTCTAAAGTTTTAATGAGCAGATAGGCAGTTCTCATGAAAGTAAGTAGGCCATCAAATGGCCCAGGTACAAACTGAACAAGGGCTTGCTAATTTATACATACAGGTGGAATTTTATAAATTAAATTGAATTATAGCTCATATCACTTGAATGGAGAAGACAAGGACCAATCACCAATGTGCTCTGTGAAGGCTGTTGTCCAAGGCCTAACTTTGGATATACAATTTCTCAATTACCAATCTTGCTTCTTAGGGTTCTTTCTTTAAGTAATGAACAACCCTTCAAGTAGTGAACATCAGAAAGGGGATTGCTCTCTGGCAAGCATTCAAATGGAGATTTGTCCTCTGTCAAAAAGGAGATGTAGCAACCCAAATTTAGGGGCTCCAAAGGTTTTGTGAAACACATAACTCTTCTTTCAGATAAAAGGGAGTGGTCAAGAGTGTTCAGAATAAAAAGTTTGCAGAGTGCCCTTCTTGAGTTCCTATTGCAGCTCAATTTAAGAAGATGAAGATGATGTCAATTCATTGGCATTCGTAGAATCATAGAAAAGCTGAGCAGGATGTTGTGAGAACTCAAGGAACGTTACATTTCATTAAGTTACTCTTCATATATGCATAAGTATTTATGTTTTAAAAGGGTTGATAATTGTCTAATTTCAATTTAAAGTGTGACATTTTCTACATACCAAAGCACATTCCAGAGACATTGCATCACATCACTCAGTTTGATGCCTCTAGCAGATGCACAATTCCTGATAGAGACCTTGGAGCATGCACAACTTTGAAGTTGACCGGGAGTGAACTTCCGTAACCCTGGTTCACTCAGTCAAATAGTTGGTCATTCACCTTGTTTTGAGTTGGGATGGATACCCTAGGAAGGGATACACTTGACCCAAGACCTAACCTTTATCAAGGACTTTTGAACTCTTAGATCTAGGGGGAAAGGTTGATGGAAGACCCAGATAGGATTCTGGAGCCTCCACCTGTGATAAAGCACCTGTGAGGAAGTTAGGAAATTCACCCATAACAAATATTCTTTTTTTATTATTAATTTTTATAGGTATTTAAACAATATAAACATACAATAATAAGAGAATACAGAGATAAGAAAATTACAGAAATAAGGTTACAGTAATTAAAAATTAAAAAAGAAACTCATCAAAAGAGGGAAACACTTTTTCCTCATTTACATTGATATGAGTACATTACATAAACCATACCTAAGCAGCAATAATAGAAAAACAAACCAAGCTCTATTAAATGCATATAAAAGCTGCATAATCCATCCTTAATACCACTTTTTGACCTCTTCTCTAATACATTTACTTTCCTACACTATCATAAATCATTCATTTATAACACCCCTGTGATATTTACAGTGTCCAAGGGATTGTAAAAACTCATAATTTCCAAAAATCATTTTGTTCCGGTACAGGAGTAACCCCTTTCTTCTTAACAATCACATGTTCCACAAAAGGTTTCCAGATTCTCCAAAAGTTATTTACTTTAATTCTGCCTTTTTTATTTTTAGCTCACAAGTGAGTTTATCATTAAGTGCCAGCTCCCACATTTCTTTATACCAATCTTGTATTTTTATCGCAACATTATTTTTCCAATTTTTCTCAATACAAAATCTAGCCGCTGACAGCATCACAGACATCAGTTGTTTATTGTCTTTGCTCATATTAAACTTGTCAACCTCTGTTAACAAAGCTGTATCTGGGCCCCAGGTGAGCTGCATACCTAATATATTATTTATTTCATTTTTCACTTTTCCCCAGAATTTTTCCAGACATTTGCAAGTCCACCACATGTGTACATATGTTCCCACCTCCTTTTTACAGCGCCAACATTTATTGCTAATCCTAGAATCCATATGATGCAGCCCGACTGAGGTCCTATACCACCACCAGATTAACTTGTAATTATGTTCCTTCATTCTAACGGACATAGATCTCATAATCCTTCTTCTCCATTTTGCCTTCCAATTTTCTGCTGAAATTGTCTCTTTTAATTCATATTCCCACTTGTTTTTTAAAACTTCCTGTATATTACCACTTTTGTTCAGGATTTTGTAGATCTTACTTACTATCCCTTTGATGCCTATGTCCCCTTTCCTAAGCTTCATCAACAAAATTTCAAATGAGGTTAACTCTCTCTTTACACTATCTTCTAACAGATATGTCTTATTCCAATTATTTATTTGGAGAATCTTAAACCAATCTAACTGCATTTGCGAAAATAAATCTCTTTTTCTTTCACTATCCTTGCATATGTTAATCCAATCTTTCAACAAGAGGGCCTCCTTCTCCACTAATATATTTCTAATCCTGCTATCAATTTGTATTGGAAAAGTACTCAAGTCGTCCAATTCTAAAACAGGTGAGGTACCTGGGACAAGCTCCTCTTTTATTCTGTTTCATTCTTCTATTGTTGTTTTTGTCAACTTAAACCAAAATTTCTTACCTTTAAAGTTTTCTTTCTTTTCACATAAAATTTTTGATTTATCAAATTTTTGGGACTCCTTCCTTTCAATTTTTTCCCATATTGTTTCTTCCCTGTTCAATATTTTGATAACATTTCTTATCTGGAAGGCCCTGTAGTAATTACGAATATTAGGTATACCTAAACCCCCCTCTTTTTGAGATATATACCATAATTTTTTAGCTATCCTCGCTCCCCGTTTACCATTACAAATTTTATTAATTATATTTTGATATTCTTTTAATTCTTTATCAGTAAACTTAATCGGTAGTGCATCAAATAGAAAATTTAATTTGGGTAATAGCATCATCTTACTTAATGCAACCCTTCCAAACCATGATAAATTTAACTTATTATATCGAATTATTTTTTGTTCAATCTCCATCTTGTTTACCATAATTTAACCCTTTGAGTTCCCCAAACTTATTAGAAATTATTATCCCTAGGTATTTAATTTTATTTCCAATCTGAATCTTATACCTCTCTTTTATTTTTTTTCCTCCTCTTTAGTCCCATTACATAATATATAATCAGACTTGTCCCAGTTGACTCTCAAACCTGTCATATCTTTGAACTTACTTAAGTGCTTATGTATACTTTCAAATACTTTCATTGGGTGCTTTGCAATAATTAGTGTATCGTCTGCATATAAATTTGTTTTATTACCTTTCATTCCTATTATATCCTCATCCTGGCGTATCAAATTCGGCAAATACTCCATTGCCAGAATAAACAATGTTGGCGACAGTGGGCAACCCTGTCTTGTGCCTGCCTCTAAAATTTATGTTTCCTGAATATTCACCATTAATTTTAACCCTAGCTGTTCCAGATTGATATAATTTTTTAACCACTCCCTGAAATTTAGTACCAAATCCATACAATCTGATCATCTCTTGAATTGTTAACCATTGCAAGGAGTCAAAAGCTTTAAATATATCTAATGACAGAAATGCCACTTTCTCCTTTTTTTTTTTGTTCTGCTAGGTCCATTAAATCTATTACTCTTCGCGTTAAATCTGACATGTATCTATTTTTAACAAACCCTACCTGATCCTCCTTTATATAATCAGATATGAAACTATTTAATCTATTTGACATTATTGATGTAAAAAATTTTGCGTCCTGATTAATTAGTGAAATCGGTCTATACGATTCCACTAGTTCTAAATCTTTGCCTGGCTTGGGAATTAACGCTATTATTGATCTATTCCATGAAATAGGAGTTGCTTCCCCTTCTAATATTTTATTGAACAATTTACTTAGCCTTGGTACAATCCAACTTTTAAAGTCTTTATAAAATTCAGCAGGTAACCCGTCTTCCCCTGGAGCCTTATTTACTTTTAGTTTCTTTATCGTGTCCTCAATTTCTCTTTCTGTGATTTTTTCCTCCATTATATTTTTATGTTCTACCGATATTTGTAACATTCCTTGATTTTCAAAACACTCTCTGAGTTTATCCAAATTTACTTCCTTTTTTGAGTACAGGTCACTATAAAAATTTTCTATTATCACTATTTTATCCAATCTTTTGTTACATCTCTTCCCACTTTTGTCAATTAATATCCCAATCTGACTTTTAGTTTTCTTCTCTTTTGCTGCCTTTGCTAATAATTTAGAGTTCTTATTGCTGTACTCAAAATATTCTCTTTTTAAATAAATCATATCCTTTTTAATTCTTTCAATATCTTTCCCGTCCAATTCCTTCTTGATTTTTTGTATTTCCTTAAAAATTCCCTGATTCTTTGTTCTTGCATGCTCCAGATATAGTTGTTTTAGTTTTATTTCTAACTCTTGGTACCTGCTTTTGTTCCACTTACTTTTTATACTGTTTAATTTTATAGATTTCCCCCTAAATATTGCCTTCATTGTATCCCATACCGTGCTATAGCTGACCTCATCATTATCATTCCAGTTCCAATATTCCTCCCATTTCTCCATTATATTTTTCTTACTAACATCTTCCCTAAATAGATTTGAATCATATCTCCAGTTGTACCCCTTCTTCTCCCCACTATCCAATTTCATTTCCATTAGTATTTTTGCATGGTCTGATTCTTTAAACGTTCCTATTTTAATATCTTCAACAGTTCTAATTAACCCCTCTGTAGCAAATATATAATCAATTCTAGAATACATATTATGTACTTGAGAGTAAAAAGTATATTCCCTTTCATTCCCTTTAATTTCCCTCCATGTGTCTTTAACCCCCATGTCTTAATCCAATCATCCAATATATGTTTTTTATTCTTTTTCTTGCTACTTGAACTATCAATTTCTGACCTTATTAAATTAAAGTCCACCGCTATAATCATATTTTTTGTTCCTTCTCTTTCTAAAAATTTTCCCATCTTATTTAAAAATTCTTCCTGATTATCATTTGGGGCATATATATTGACTAATGTGACTTCCGTCTCATCTATATTCCCTTTAATTATAAGATATCTACCTTCTGGGTCAGCTACGCTTTGTGTCATATTAAACCCCGCCTTTTCTGATATTAGGGTTGCAACTCCTCTTGCTTTTGATGAGCCGTAGGCCTTCTCGTATATTTGTATTCCTCTCAGGACTATTTTATTTGTTTCTGCAGACTTCTGGTGGGTCTCTTTATTAAGTGCTATTTGTAATTTCTTCCTTTTAACACACTGCCTGTACCCTTCACATTCCATGTTAATATTTTCAAATTCTTAACCATTTATTATTATTATCTGCTTTAATTTTTTACAATACACCTTGGACATGTGCCATCTATCCCCTATTTTATAAAAACTATAGAAACTAAATAATAAACAAAAATGACCAAAAGACATATTAGAACTAACTTGTAAAACATAATAGAAATACACACAAAAAAAAGGAAAACTTATCTATTCTTCTACCTTCTTTTACCCTCCCCACTTCCTTTCCAAGAATGTCACCTTCGTATACCAAAGAGGGGAGGGGGGGTTCGGGGCAGGATGACATTGCTTTTCCTGAAGTCCCCCCTCCCTCTGCCAATATTTCTATATTTATTATTATTTTCACTCTACAATTTCAACACTCGGATCTGACGTGTCCAATCCCCCCTCCGCTCCCCTCTCCCCTCCCCCCATTCTCAAAACTGGTAACATTTCGCCGGACCTATGCAAATCTGTTCTTAACTCAATCCATTCACTTGAAGCCACCTTGATCAAACCAATGTGAGTTAAGTAATCCAAAACATCCATCTTCGAGTCAATGATGTGCATGTTTTTATCATAAAAGAAACTCAATTGCTGCGGAAACCTCCAGTTGTATTTAATACCCTTAGCAGTCAGCAGTCTTGTAACCGATTTCATCCTATATTTCCATTTTCTTTCTTCCGGGGCAATATCATTGTAGATTACCACATCATCATCTTCTATTTTAAGAATGCCAGAACCAGCTTGTTTAATGTAAGCCATTACTTTAAGCTTATCCGCCCAATTTGCAAATTTGACCAAAACATTTCTAGGTGCGTTTTTACCCCTTCTCCCCCCAATTCTAAAAACACCTCCCAAATCCTCTGGTACAAAATTTTTCCCCATTTGTAACGAGTTAAGCCAATCCACTATCCTTTCTTTAAGCTTGTCTGGCGTTCGTTCAGCCATTTTTCTAATCACAATATTCTGCTTCCTCTGCCCCTCCTCCACCAGAAGTATCCTTTTCTCTTGTGCTGACACTCTTGCTGAAGTATCGTATTCGTGAAGGTAAAGTTCATTCACTGTTATCGTCATTTTTTTAACATCCTCTTGAATTGTGTCTGTGATCAGCTTAATCTTTTTGGTATTCTCCATGACTTCTTTTTGTAAATCGGAAAGAGATCTCGCCAGGCTCTCTTGGTGGAGTCTGGCAATCTCTCTATCCTTCTTCATTTCTTCATTATTATTTTTTATTTCTAGTGACATCTGTTGTAACATCTTAAACATTCTGCTCATATCGGTTGATTCAGAACTGGACGAATCCGTCACAACTGGAGTCTCCAAAGTCGGTGGTGGAGTGTATCTTTCCTTCTCCTTCTGGTCCTTCTGCTCTCTTTTATCTCTCCTAGTTTTAGGCTTAACCACCACCTCCTCATCTCTCTCCCTCCCTCCCTCCCTCCATTATAGTTTCAATGAATCCCAATAATTAGACAATCAATCAGTATATTTCAATCTATGTAATTCAAAAGTAAATCAATTATTTTATATAATTTTGTGTTTTTCAATCAAAGTTTCCAATTAATTTTAATTAATTTTAAATTTTAAATTTAATTTCAAATTTAAAATTTAATTTTAATTTTTTAAATTTTTTTAATACAAATTCAATATCTTAACCAATTAAATTAATAAGTTGATTGATTATTTAATAGAATTATCCACTTGGCAAAGGTAATACAAAACTGATCTCTATTCCCCTTCACTAATCAAATTTAACAATTTAATCATAGTAATGTAAAATAAAATAATTCAAAGTTCAGAGAGTGTATATATGTACATGTGTATATAAGTATATATTTTTGTAGATATATATATTTTGGTAAGTTTTAGTAACTTTAATAGATTTTTATTGGCTTAATCAATAAGTTTATTAAGATCAGGAAAGTGAAAAGTGAAATGAAGAGTTAAAAAAGAAAAAAATTACAAGGAAGAAAAAATAAATGAGGGAGAAGGAAAGAAAGATCGGAAGGAGACAAGAGAAAAGAAAAGTATTTATTTAAAATGAAGGAAAGAAACAAGAAAGTTGAAAAAAAAACCTACAGTCCACAGATAATAAACTCTTATAAAATTCAAAGAGGAAAAAAAGAAGATCCAGAACTCACAAAGCAAAGAAATAAAAACCCCGGCACAGAAACAAAAGAGAAGACGGAGGGGGGGGGAAGGATCAGTTCACAGGCTACGGAAACTCTGGGAATAAATGGGGGCTACAAAAATGACTAAACACATGTTAAGATACACCAGGGATAGACAAAAGGGGGAGAAAAGCCAAACACTACAAACCATATAACTAACCAGACCAACAACATACAACACAAACAAAATACAAGATGGCGTTTCTCTCTCGTTTCTTGTTGCAAGCTGGCTAAGTTTCGTTTTAAAGTTAGGTAAGTTTCGATTCACTCCGCCATTTTCAAGCTCCCTCCACGCGTCTGTTTAGTTCCTTTTTCTTAAAAATTTGTAAAGAAAATCCAAATAACCACTCCGTGCCAAGCCTGTCTCAAACAAAGTCCTTTCTGGCAGTTATATCAGTCAGTTTCAAGAAAAAAAGTAAAGAAATCCACACTCCTCTTCTTATTCCGTGTGCTCCTCCAACACCGCCAGCCCCGCAACTCCGAATTTCACACACGAGCCTCCTTCTCGCACCTCTTTGCCTTCCCCTTTCCTTCCCCCGTCGCCGCTTCAAAGGCTGCAATCTTCTTCCTTTTCACGGCGCCCCGTCTGCCCCCACAAGCATTTAAAAACACTCACCACTTGTTATTCAGTTTGATCCTTGGGCAGACTCTGGCGCGTTTTGAAAGCGCTCAACACTCAGCGACAAGTTAAATATAGAAAAAAAACTCAGACCTCCATTTTAGATCTCCTTGTTGTTCTCAATCCTTCCGACAGTCCATTAAAGCCTCGCCACGGCCCAGGTCCATTCAACGAGCGACAGGATTTCTCCCGGTGACTCCTCCGAGCCCTCGGTTTGTCCCGCCGCCCGGATCTAGACCCTTAAGCCTCTTGGCCCGCTTCTGCGCTTTCCCGATTATTACCAGCAGCTCTTTGCTTCATTCATGTATTCTTCCAAAATCAATTTTATTTTAAAATATTGGAAAAAAAACCCCATTGATTCCACATTCAACGGCAGAGCGAGGGGAAGTTGCTGCTTTCCCCTACGCCATCCAACCCACGCCCCCCATAACAAATATTCTTAAGGGGGAAGAAGAGTACCTAAAATAGTATAAAACCCCTTGATTTTAGAAACTAAAAAAAAACCCAACATCGAGAGTGGCGGGAGCTCTTATCTGATGATGGCTTCAGAACATCAGATCAACGTTATTTCAGAACTCTGAAATGGGCGCCTAGAGGCCAGACCAAAGAGTCTTGGAGAGGAAATGGACATATTAGTGAAGCTAGTATTTTATTATTTTCTTTACATTTCTAAGTAATAGCATAGATTAGGGGATTCAAAATGGATCACGATAGGATAGAAATAAGGGAAAGTATTTTAGTTAGATTTATTGCTTTTCTCTTCGCTTGCTTTTTTGAATGGATTATATCAGCTTTTTCATCGCTTCTGCAGTAAAATATGTTGATGTCTTGTCCTTGACTGGAACAGAGGACTTCGAAGCAGTTTCTTCAGCTGAGTTAAGATTCCCGGATAGCTGAAGCTTGGCTACTTTTTCCCACAGAGGACCCTTGACAAAGGCACGGGGCAGAGAAGGAGTGGATCTTCAAAGAGACACTGGCTCAGCAAACTGATAAAGTTGCTAGGGCGACATTTGTGCGAGTATTGCCCTCAACAAGGCTTGAGAACAACGTGTTGCCTGTGCGTCCCAAGGGGAAATTACAAAGAGGCAGTTCTCATGCATTTGCAAACTCTGCATACCTGTTTTAGTATCAATAGGATTTTTTCCAAATCCAAAAGAAACAAAAGGGGGACACAACTATTTGGGTGTGTTTGGAGAGGCCATGAAGGGTTGGACAAAACATGTGATCCTGGAGTTTCCAAAAATTGAGAGAATGGTTTCCCAAGGTCCTTAGGGTTGGAAGTGACTTCTGGACTATGGAAGTTGCCCACCCTGTCCTAGAAAGAGCTGAACAAACTACCTGTACTTTTTTTTTAATTGTCAAATTTCTCTTTCAGTGCTGTTATTGGAGACATGAATGGAGCATCACTCGGGCTTTCCCTGAGCAGAGTTCCCCCAGCAAAAATTCCTTTCAACCCAGAATAATTTCTGACACAAAATTGTTGTTGTTGTTGTTGTTGTTTTTGGAGTGACACTTGAAGAAGGGCTCATTTTTGTTTTCATCTGTAGTCTTTCCTTAATAGCCAATCATGCTGCATACTTAATGTCATGGGCTGACTGCACCTCCTGAGAGTTAGTGATGCAAAAGAAAGGTAGAAACTGATGTAAGGACTTGATGTAGCATTGCAGAACATTGTTGTTGTTGCTGTTGTTGTTTTGTTCACCACATTCTATTAGTAATATGTTATCTAACTTACAAAAGACATTTCTGAAAGTGAAGTGATAAAAATGACAACAGCAGACCTTGTAATGACTGTGGGAGGAGCGGCAATGCCCACATCTAGTCTAAGAGAATCTCTCCTATGTATGCAGTAACAACTGTGTGACAGATTTTGGATATGGTGGTCACCTACAGTCCAGTGGTAAACTGTTATGTCTTAAGAAACAGATTTATTATACCCTTCTTCACCCACCACACTTTACAAAAACATCTGTAGGATTCTGGCCTTAATATAAAAGAAAGAGCTTGTGTCACAAATATCTGTATTTACTATTCTTAAATCAAAACTCTCACAGGATCATGCTGGGTAAATGATTATGTAATTGAAGCATTTCCATTCTGAAGAGCAATCATGTCTGAAAAGCTTGAATGATGAACACAAATAGCTTCCATGCAATTAATATCATCATGAACATAAAACGTTTGCCTGTTCATTTCCCCCTTGATGTTAATGTGTGTAAAACGGTTGGAATAAACCAAAAAGGAAATTGCCTCAAGCTAATATATGGGGGTGGGATGGAAGTTTACTCCCTGTTCAAGTAGCTTGTCACCTATGCAAACAATGAAATGGTATTTGAAACATGAAGTGCTATAAAATCTGCTCTGATCACATAGAAAATGACAATCAAGTCCACTGGAGTAGATACAAATGGTTGTAACATTTTAAAAGAAAACCATTCTGTACTTTAATTCTAGACAAGCCCTTAACTTCTCTGTGATCAACATCCTTACAACTTCCAAGGCTGCCTATATAATCCTGGTTTTTAAAAATATACATACTGAATATACTTTTGAGGACTGTTCATTTGTGTACTAAGAGACATACTAGTCCAAGAAAATACTAATGATTACAAGCCTTTCCCTGATATTTGTGCAAATTTAACTACATCTGGTAATAAATAGCAGTTTGCCTGAGTGGACATGCCTTCCTGAGGCCTAGATGCTACACAAGATGCTAATCAGTGCATAAAAGTTTTTCATAGTTGAAACTTCTCTGTCAGCTTCAGGGAGACTACATTGCACCAGAAATATCTAATGGTATTTCTGTGAAGCAATCTATTTTGCAAGATATGCATACCCCTATCTCTTGCCCAGGGCTTCTTTTCAATGCATATTTGCAATTGCTCAAACATTTTACTCCTTTGTTTGAGAGCCTTTGTCACACTGTTTTCTCCAACAGTAACCGAAGGACGCTTGCATAAGATAAAAAAAGCCACAGCTTGAACATATCAGAGAGTAAGCGCGCACAGAGAGAGAGAAAGCCACCACACCGAGGTACTTTAAAGATTGCTGCATTTCAATGTTAGATTTTGTGGATCAGGTCCACTTCATCAGACGTGGCAATAAGACTTCATGGCATACATTTATACACATGAGGTACAGCATAACAGATAGGTCTGTGGTGTTGTTTTTTAAACAACTGGTAACACCTGTTATTCAGATTAGTGGTGAAGCTTATCTGAATGACAGGTATTACCAGTTGTAAAAAAAAACCCTGCATACCTATCTGTTATGCTAACCATTCTGAATCTCTGTACTTGATGTGTATAAATTTTGTTTACTCTCTGATTTGCTTGAAACATAGATTAACATGGCTACTATTCAAAAAATCAACTTGAACATAGTATACTGTGAAGGAACCTGCAAGCACTGGCAATGTCAGGAAACATAGGTTCACTTATCATGCTAAATACTTCTCTTCTTAGAATTCTGGAAACTGCTGCCATTTGCATGTCTCCAAGTGCCTGGTGTAGGCGTTAGACCTGTCTGTGTCATCTGTTGGGTAAACTCCTCATGGTCAGAAATGAGGAGTTTAGCCACCAGATATCACAGGGAAATATCTATGTACAGTAAAACCTCGCATAAAGAGTGCTTCATTTCTATAGCAACTCACTTAAAGAGCAGAATATTCTCTGAATGGTCACCTCACTTCACAGCTAAAACCAACAAAAAACTCACTTAACAACTAAATTGGGGTTCACAATCCACTCCACCAGAAGTCACAATTGGTCACTTACAATGGTGTTTTGCTTAAAGAGCAAACTCGTTTAAAGAGCAATCCCGCGGAAAGGATTATGCTCTTTAAACAAGGTACCACTATACATGCCTCAGTTGCTGAGTGTGGGATTAGAATGACTACTCAGCCCATGATCAGCTGATGAAATTTTTCTTGGTTTACTGAGGATTTGAGGTGCAAAAGTTTCTCATCCTTTGTGATCCAATTTTAGTGCTGGCCCTGACAGTAAAATCTCCCCTTCTTCAAATAAGCTGCTATTAGTTCTAGGAAGGAGGCTTCCATTGCTGTTGAAGAAACATTTCCTTGTGGGATGATATAACCACAGAGAGGTTTGAAGCATCACAGATGGTTTAATATCTACATATGTGTGAATTCAATGAAAATTTACCATCTCCATGACTGCTATTGTCAGGGAATGGCAATAGCAATTACACTTATATTCAGGGCCTGACCAGGAGCAGTGGTCATACACCGGATTTAGTCTTTCTGTCAGGGCAGTGGCAGACTGATCTGGAATTACAACATTTGCAAATAACATCCATGCATCTGTCCACGCCACTGCCTGTCTATTAGACCCTTGTCCCGCCTGGCTAGTCAAGGCGTCCAAGTCGGTCACAAGTAGTTGGGTCGGGGCAATAGTTAAAACTTCCTTGTGGGAGGGGGTGTTTCCTGCACTATTAAAACATACTTTGGTGCACCCCCTCCTGAAGAAGGCAGTGCTCAACCCAACGATATTGGCCAACTATCGGCCTGTCTCCAACCACCCCTTTTTAGGGAAGGTCCTGGAGAAGGCAGTGGCACTACAGTTGCAGAGTGTTCTGGATGAAGCAGATTATCTGGACCCCTTTCAGTCAGGAGTCAGGCGCAGATATAGTACCAAATCTGCATTAGTCATGCTGCTGGACAATCTCTGGCAGGAGTGGGATGGAGGTAATCCATCCGTTCTTGTTCTTCTTGATCTCTTAGTGGCCTTCAATACCGTCAACCATGGTATCCTTCTGGGACAGCTCCAAAGACTGGGGATCCAGGGCACTGTTTTGTCCTGGCTTGCCTCATTTCTGAGGGGCCAGACCCAGTTGGTATGTATAGAGGATGAGATATCCAACCCTAGGCCTCTCCAGTATGGGGTGCCTCAGGGCTTGGTTCTCTCTGCTCTTCCATTTAACATTTACATGAAGCCTCTGAGTGAGATCATCCATTCCCACGGGGTGAGGTATCATCAGTATGGTGATGATACTCAACTATACATCTCAGCCTGTGGTGATCCCAGCGATGCACTCAGGTGTCCTTTTCAGGTGCCTGGAGGCTTTGGGGCCTGGATGGGGGACAACGGAATACAACTGAATCCTGGAAAAACTGAGTGGCTATGGGTTAGGCCTCCCGCGTTATCTCAGGAGCTACTATCTTTGGTTCTGGATGGGGCTAATTTGCCCCAAACAGACCTGGTGCATAATTTGGGGGTCCTCCTGGACTCACGTCTACTGCTCGAAGAGCAGATGGCAACCGTGGCCAGGACGGCTTTTGCACAACTTCATGTCATACACCAGTTACGCCCGCTCCTAGATTGGGACTCCTTGCTTATGGTCACACATGCTCTAGTCACCTCCAGACTTGACTACTGCAATGTGCTATACATGGGGCTGCCCTTGATGACCATTTGGAGGCTGCAACTAGTCTAGAATGCAGCTGCCCAGGTGGTGATGGGGTGCGGCCAGTATGCCAATGCCTTGCTACTGCTTCGGGAGCTGCACTGGTTGCTACTATGCCTCCGAGTGCAATTCAAGGTGCTGGTTATTAGCTTTAAAGCCCTACATGGTAGTGGGCCAAGATACTTAAAAGATCGTATCACCCCAAAAATATCTGTCCGTCTCACCAAAGCAGACTGGAGAGGCTCTCTAATTGTTCCAAAGACTCTGGGAAGCATATAGATATTACAACCATCACAATTTTAAAATCACAATTAAAACCCCATTAAAAACTACATTCCCTACCCTCCCACCAGTTTATAAAGAGGAAGAGATCGTTTTAAAATCAGCCAGCAGGCTGGGGCCACAGCACTGCTGGTGCATAATGTAATTAGCATTTTCTGCCCCAAAATGCTAGATACTCATTTTACTACCCTCAGAAGGATGGAAGGATGGGTCAAACTGGATCCAATCAGGATTAAACTCACAATGTCAGCATTTTAGCTGCAGTACTATCCCAGCTCCTGCCAACCTAGCAATTTGAAAGCAAGAAATTGCAAGTAGATAAATAGGGACCAATTTAGTGGGAAGGTAAACAACGTTCCATGCATTCTGGTGTCTAGTCATGCCTTCCACACAACCATGGAAACGTCTGAAGAAACAGACAGCACTGGTTCTTCGGCTATGAAATAGAGAGGAGCACTGAAACCTAGAGTCGGATACGACTGGCTTTCAAGCCAGGGTGACCTTTACCTTTACTACATTTTAACCATAAAGGCTCCTACCACGCACACAAGCAACACCTCTATAATAAGGGGCAGATTGCCGGAATGACCTACTACACAATGATCCCTATGGAAGCATAAATTGCCAGCAGCATCTGGCTAATTTGTTTTATATGGTGGAGGGGAATGTTTTCAGTTCATAAAGACAACTAGCCCCCCAAAAAGTAGATTTTCCATGGTCAGATTCTAAATTACAAATAGACATTTGTCATGGGAGACATCTTTTCTAACGTTCTCAAAGGTTGGAGAGGACCTGGTTTAAACCAGGCCTCAAAAATCCTTTCCTCTCTGTCTCACAAGACTACGTGTCACGAGACAGCTTGTTTTCAGTTCAGTGTTCCCATTCCTTTTCTGTAGTTAGCCTTATTGTGGCTACCACAGAGACACTGTCTCCACATGTTCCCATGTTATGAGAAAGTTTTCTCTGTTCCCTGATTGGTTAAAAGGTACCCCACCTGACTGCACAATCCCCATCTTGGGGAGAGCAGGAGGAGTTCGTTTTTGGATGTCAATATCTGCCTGGGGGACTATGCCTTTTTACTTCTTCAAAATGATTACCTAGAGTGTTTTGGACTGACTAATGGTATACTGTGCTTACTTATGATTTTCTGGATTCTCCTTTATGAAACCTACTACAATAAAGGATCTGTTTTTGCCTGAAGATTGTCTTTTTCATCAACAAAGAAGGTAAAATACACACACACAAGGCTACCCTAACCTCCCTTATTTCCATCATTGCTTCATTAACTGAGCAAAGTAAGAGTTCTTTTAAAGCAGGCCGGTTCTCCCAGAAAGCTGATAAGGGCTGTCAGTTCCCGGAATGAGACAGGGGTCTCAGGAACTGGAAGGGAGGGGCCCTTAACTGGGACGGCTGGATTCTGACACATGTTTTAGCCAGGAATAAATATTGCGCTGTCTAATTGATTATGTTTGACAAGAGCCATAATCAAAACCCAGCAATGAAGAGGTTGACTTAAGGCACCAAAATTCAGAAAGAGATGGTACAATTGTATGGCTCTTGGAAGGACATGAACTGCACCAGATGTGTATAGCACTTCTGATCATTTTTCCCCAGGCAGAAGGAAACACAAGGATATATGTGGCTGACCACTGTTGCAAACAGAACATTTGATACTTCAAGTACTTGATATTAGCTGAAGAGTACTCATTAAAAATTTATGCCTTAATGAATTCGTTAAAGTATCTCATTTGATGGCTCAGTGAGATACATATCCAGCCAGAGATGGTGTGTTCACTTCCATAGTTCAAGAAGCACAACCAAGCCATGTGATTCATACATAAAATAAAATAAATGCAAGAGGAAGACGATACCTTTTTAAGGATCACTTAAATTGGCATGCCTAGTGGGTAAAGTAAATTTGTTGCCGAATTCTGGAGGGCTCTGTATTTGGATCCCCACCACAACCACCAGAGGGCCATCTGGGAAAGTAATATGCAGTCTTCTCCCCCCCCCCCCCCCAGCCTTCCCCCATGGAACATCTAAGATAGCTGAAGTATCATGCCATGAATATCTGGGACTTTTCTTTGTAGTTTTCCTACCCTGCCTGACAAAGTGATCTTGAACCAAGAAAGCTTGCAATGTTTAATATTGTTTTTAGTGATCTTTTTAAAAGGTATCACCTTCCTCTTGCACTTCCATAGTGTTTCTCCTGAGTGAGAAGCTAGCCTGAATAGACTTCTGAGCAGTCAAGATGTGCTACAACAGAGGTTTTAAACCTTTTAAAGCCAGGAGCTGGATCATGTCTCCTCAGACTGTCTGCAGGAACACCTCAAGCCCACCACACCTCCAAGAAAGCCCCCCCCCCCTCCCCCTGGTTATTGGCCTGGAGGAGCTGAGTGGTGTGGGCAGTGGTGGGATGTCAAAAATTTTACTACCCCACCGTGATGTCATCACAGTGTGGGCGGAGCTAATGTCATGATGTCATGGGTGAGGCCAAAGAAAAAAATAAAATAAATAAAATAATAAAATAAAATAAACACACACACACATACGCCTCAGCCCAAACCCATAACACAAACCTGTAAATGAATTAAATAAATAAATAAATAAAAATTACATTAAAATACACCCAAACACCCACCCACCCACTCAAAACATAAATCAACCCACCCACCCACCCACCCCAAACCCATCACTTACCTGTTAGTATAAGTGCCTGGGCAGCACCATGTTGGAAGATGGATATGGTCATCGTATCAGTTCTCTAGGATAATATGCCTTAATGTAAATGTAAAACAGCTGTACCTCCTTAAGGGTTCTCCAATTGGAACAGCAACTGGAACACCACAGGTGTAGCTTATTGATGAGGTAACTCCAAGACTTTGCTTAAAACCCCCAAGCCTGCTGGCACCCAGGCCTTTTTAGGAACTGTGGTAGTACGTCAGTATAGGTGATGGTATTAAATACACATTAAAATACACACAGACACACCACATCCAAAGGTGAGTCACTTACCCTGGGGAGCAGGCTATAGGGAGCTTCAGGCTAGCAGCTTCTCTTCCTCCTCCCCGCTTGGGAGGACAGCAAGGAGGCTGTGCATACGTGCCAAGCACTGTAGGTGTGCATACACACCAAGTGCTTGGCAGGCATGTGCAGTGGGTGAATCAGTAAAAAGGTAAGCCCCGAAGGTGGCTCTCCAAAAGCTGCTACCGGTTCTCCAGGACACTGGGGAAAGTTACTACCTGTTCTGGTGAACTGGTTCTGGTGAACTGGTGTGAACCTGTTGCATCCCATCACTGGGTGTGGGTGAAGGAAACCCCCTACACCCACCAGGAACACAGCCGCAGCTGCTGGGTACACCTAGTCAGCAGCCATCAGGAATGCCTCTGCGGCAGAGGGAAAAAACCCAAAAACACTGGGAACCCATTTGCAGCCATTCGAGCAGCAGCAGAAGCAGCGGATGGAGTGAGGGTGCAGTCTGGATGATTTGGTGCCACAGGCCAGATCCAGCCTGTGGGCCATAGTTGAGTATCCCTGGTCTACAGGATATCCTGTTGTGATCAGTGTCATTGAAATTTGTTGAAAAACAGATAAGACAATTGCATTTGTTTGGATGAGAAATGCTTAACTGTTGAAAGAAGGAGTCAGGTTCTGGGTTTTTTCCTTGATTGGTGTCTCTATGTGAATGGCACTATGGGGATGCTACTATTATCTATGTCAGAGGCTCCCAAACTTTTTGGGCTGCCGGCTGGTCACATGGTTCCTCCCACCTGGAAGTGGAAGTAAAATCTGCCTGTACATGCACAGAATGCTGTGTGGGTTATTTACGGCATTGTTTTGCACATGCACAGGTGCATTATGTGCACGCACATGCACATTTTACTTCCACGTACAGGGCGTGGGTGGGGCGAGGGCGGCATGAACTCAATGAATTGGCATCATGGCCTGGATCTGGTCCACATGCCGTAGGTTGGGAACCCCTGCTCTATGTGAACAGACACCATCTTGACTGCTTTCATTGTGCAGACAATCTTTCCTATGTAAAGCTTGACATTCTTTTTTTCCTGCTGGCAACAGGCACAATACTGTGCAGAAATAGTGGGCCATATCCTGACATTTTGAATCTTGAATACAGAAGCACACTATCTCATGTTCAGAAACTGGAGGACATTTGTCTGAGTACTGGTTGAATTTCAAATGTAATACAGACTGTGAGTCAAATTGTAGTGTGATTTGACTTTCTAATTTAGTCGCATTGTAAAATACATACTTTTTTGATTATACTGTATATCCTTTTATATTTCTCTAATTATATCTGCATACTGTATATGTAAAGCTGTGTTTTGGAACCATGTTACAGTTCTCTATCCCTGTTCTACAGGTTATTCTAGACTTTTTCCAATAAATGTGATACAGTAATATTTACTTTTAAGTAATTTTCCTTTATAAATTTTTCTGACTAACCTTTTTCAAAATGGGTATGTCCCTCACCCTTTCATAGGAATGGGTTAATCTTTATGGAAATCTTAAAAAGTTAACGACACACTGTAAATTGATAACAAATGACAATTATATGTGTACATATGCAAATAAACAGGTAGAACTGAAAATAAAGATAACAGTAACTAAAGAAGAATTATTCTAGGTATGAAGATGAGAAAAGATACTATAACCCCCTACCATGAACCTAAAAGTATAAATAACATCCTGGCTCATTAGAAGACATCCGAATCTGGTCCATCACAAGCACCATGAAGAGATCAGGTATCATTCTTTTCCTGGGCTTTTTAGTCCTTTGTTCTGACCTGATGTCTGCAGCTACTGTACCTAAAGGTAGGTCCCCAAATCACTTTCTGAATAGAAATGGATTCATGTGCATATTTCGCTTTGTCCCACCTTTGGGTTATTCCATTCTGGAATTTATGGAAAAATCTATGATGGAAAAATCTGTCAGTTCTGTTTTCATCTGCATTTGTATGTTGAAAACATGAAGTTCTTTCTATCCTGAATATAAAGAAATTGAAACTATGGGGTACTGTTTTCAAAAGGAAAATGCAACCCTAGTTTTCCTCCTCTACACTATCTAAGTATGACAGATACCGTGGTGTCCAGCATGTGGGAGAAGCAATCTTGATTAATTTAATATATGCCTGAGATGTAGCTGTTAAAATTCAGGAGAAAAAGAATATGATTCAGCATAGGGAACATATGGGCATTCAAACTCAGTCTCTTAAGATTCAAGGTACAAAAGTACAGTAAAACACCGGATAACGCTAAAACTTGGTTCCACAAGTCTTGGTGTTATCTGATTTTTAGTGTTATCCGATCCATGTTAAAATCCTATGGGATGCATCGGATAACATTAAAGCTCCATAGAGCTACATTGTAACCACACAGGCTTTAGCGGTTGTTAACCAATCCATCCCATAGGACCTTAACGTTATTTGATTCAACTCTCCTCCCCAGATTACTTAACGTTATGCGATTTTAGCGTTATCTGATCCAATCATTATCCGGTGTTTTACTGTACTCTGATTGGGTGTACCAATCAGTCCATGCTGCTTTCTTCCATTTTTAATTTCCTAAAATCTCCTCTCTGGCCAGGTAATCCTGCTATGGTAATAGAGTAGACTATAATGCCAGGAACTCAATGCTGAGTGTCAGGTGGCAGTTAACTAATGTGACAACCCTGAGGACTAATGGCCTTTGGTGCCAAAGTCCACAGATGATGGGTGATGGTCCCCACGTGGATTAAGCCCCACTTGAATCCATCTTGATGGAGAGCAGCAGCTTCATCAATACTGGCCTGGAACTGATGAGGACTTTGCCAAAAGGGCTCAGGACCAGAAAGTGACACACAGAACTGGTTCAGTGGTATGGGTGTCATGCTGTGATGTGGAAGGCAGATGAAAGGCCACTGCATTATAGTCTCAGGACAGTCTTCAGGACTAATGGCAATGATGATTGCCAATATTCGGATTTGAATACAGCAGCACCAGCAGAAGAAGAAAACCTCCTCATTTCCTATAATCTGCCAAAACAATTTCATACCAATGATAGAGTTACTAAATAATAAGATGTTGTGTATTAAAACATTGGTGGGCTCCAAAAAAAAATTACTACCACGCTGTGGGCGTGGTATGGTGGACATGGCCAGGGGGAAAGCCCTGCATTGCACCCAAATTGTTGTTATTGTTCAGTCTCACAGTCGATTCCGACCCTCTGCGACCCGATGGACCACTGTCCTCCAGGCACTCCTGTCCTCCACCATCCCCCTCAACTCGCCCAGCTCTTTGCCCATTGTCTCCACAATACCATCTAGCCATCTCATCTTGGGCCGTCCCCTTCTTCTTTTGCCCTCGACTCTTCCAAGCATCAAGGCTTTCTCAAGCGAATCCTCTCTTCTCATTTGATGTCCAAACTACCTTAGCTTCATCTTTACTATTTGACCCTCTAAGGAGCAGTCAGGTTTGATTTCTTCTAAGATCGACCTATTTGTTCTCCTCGCTGTCCAGGGGACTCTCAAAACCCTTCTCCAACACCACATCTCAAAGGCGTCTATTTTTCTGCGCTCAGCTTTCCTAATGGTCCAGCTTTCACAACCATACATTGCCACAGGGAATACCATTGCTTTGACTATGCGAATCTTTGTTTGCAATGTGATGTCTCTACTTTTCACTATGCTCCCCAGGTTTCTCATCGCTTGCCTCCCAAGAATCAGTCTCCTTTTTATTTCATGGCTGCAATCCCCATCTGCAGTGAGCTTTGATCCTAGGAAAGTAAAATCTGTCACTGCTTCTACTTCTTCCCCATCTATTTTCCAGGGACTGATAGGGCCTGTTGCCATGATCTTGGTTTTCTTGATATTGAGTCTCAAGCCAGCTTTTTCACTTTCTTCTTTCAACCTAATCAGGAGCTTCTTTAGGTCCTCCTCACTTTCTGCCATGAGGGTGGTATCATCTGCATATCTCAAATTGTTGATGTTTCTTCCAGCAATTTTCATCCCAAATTGTGATTCCTCCATCCCTGCATTGCACATTATGTGTTCTGTGTATAAGTTGAATAAGCAGGGTGACAAAATGCAGCCTTGTCTTACTCCTTTTCCTATTCCAAACCACTCAGTCATTCCATTTTCTGTCCTAACTGTTGCCTCTTGATTCATGTACAGATTTCTCATGAGGCCTATAAGGTGTTCCGGTATTCCCATCTCTTTAATTACTTGCCACATTTTGTTGTGGTCGACACAGTCAAAAGTCTTAGTGTAATCAATGAAACAGAAGTAGACTTGTTTCTGATATTCCTTTGTTTTTTCCATGATACAACATATGTTGGCAATGTGGTCTCTAGTCCCCCTGCCTCTTCTGAACCCCACCTGCACTTCTGGTAATTTTCTCTCCACATGCTGTTACAGTCTATCCTGTATTATCTTGAGCATCACCTTGCTAGCGTGAGGGATGAGTGCAATTGTTCGATAATTTGAACATTCTTTGGCATTACCCTTTTTGGGGAGTGGAACGTATACTGATCTTTTCCAATCCTGTGGCCATTGTTGTGTTTTCCAAATCTGTTGGCATATAGAATGTAATAATTTGATTCCATCATCTTTTAGGGCTTTGAAAAGTTCAACTTGGATACCATTCTCTCCACTGGCTTTGTTGTTTGCAGTGCTTTTTAGGGCCTTTCTGACTTCACTCTCTAGGATGTCTGGCTCAAGTTAAATTTCCTCATCATTTAAATTATCATGGGTGTTGAGGTCCTTTTTGTAGAGTTCCTCTGTGTACTCTTTCCATCTTTTCTTAATCTTTTCTCCATCAGCTAATTCCTTGCCATCTTTGTCCTTTATCATGGTCATTTTTGCTTTAAACGTTCCCTTGATTTCCCCAATTTTTTTGAAAAGATCTTTAGTCCTACCCCTGATATTGTTTTCCTCTACTTCTTTGCACTGTTCATTCAGGTAGGTTTCCTTAGCTCTCCTTGCTTTTCTTTGAAATTCTGTGTTCAAGTGATTGTATTTAATCCTTTCTCCTTTGCCTTTTGCATTCCTTCTGTCCTCTGCTATTTTTAGAGCCTCCTCGGACAACCACTTAGCTTTGTTATGCTTCTTTTCTTTTGGTATGGTTTTCCTTGCTGCCTTCTGCATGATGTCCCGCATCTCTGTCCATAATTCTTCTGGAGTACAAGCATATAAATTATGACTCTGTGTGTCATCCTATTATTATTATTATTATTATTATTATTATTATTATTATTATTATTATTATTATTATTATTATTATTATTATTATTATTATTATTATTATTATTATTATTATTATTATTATTATTTGTAGAGAAACCAGGACGCTGCCCCGTTCCTCCTTTTGGCTGTCGTTTTGGTAATCCAGATGATAAGTGCAAAAATGACTTCTCCTGTCCAGAAAAGAAGAAGTGTTGTGATGGATTCTGTGGCAAAGAATGTACCACACCAGTGCCAGGTACGGTTTTAAAAAAAAAGATTGTTGCAACTGACACAAGAAAAGACAGGTTTTTGCCACTGACATTAATATATGTTGAGAGGTGATAACTGGTATTCTTGCAAGCACAATAAGTCAAGAAACTGGAAGGAGTCTTGGTTTTGTTCTCGGCTGTTCAGAATATCTGCAGATGGATGGTTGGGAAAGAGAAGATCAAATGCCACCCCTCCTGTCAGTAATGCACTGGATTACCGTTTGCAAGCTGATTAAGGTCTTTTTGTGAGAAATGAAGATGCACCATAGGAATATAGCCAGTGGTGGGCATCAGCAGGTTCTCACCAGTTCACCAGAACTGGTAGCAGAAATGCTGGCTTGCCCTGCCCATTCAAGTTTTGAAATAAAGTAGTTCTAATTCAGGTGTAACACAGGGATTTCTACCTGGCCACGCCCACCATACCACGCCCACAGTGTGGTAGCAAAAAAATAATAATTGAGCCCACCTCTGAATATAGCCCTCCTAATATACCTGATGATGCACTGAAATTAAGACCACAGGCATAAAAATATGACTCTGAATGTCATCCTATGTTTCTTCTATTGTAGAGAAACATTATTATTATTATTATTATTATTATTATTATTATTATTATTATTATTATTATTATTATTATTATTATTATTATTATTATTATTATTATTATTATTTGTAGAGAAACCAGGACGCTGCCCCGTTCCTCCTTTTGGCTGTCGTTTTGGCGATCCAGATGATAAGTGCCAAAATGACTTTACCTGTCCAGAAAAGAAGAAGTGTTGTGATGGATTTTGTGGGAAAGAATGTGTTTTACCACTCTCCAGTAAAGGTAAACATCACCCTTGCTTGAAAGCCAGTCATATAAAACTCTAAGGTTCAGTGCTCATCTCTCATTATAGCCAAAGAGCTAGCGCTGTCTGAGTCTGCAGATGTTTCTTTAGCCATGTGGAAGGCATGACTCAACACTGGAGTCATGCTGTTTACTTTCCCACCAAAGTGGTTCCTGTTCATCTACTTGCAACTTCTTGCTTTTGGACTACTAGGTCGGCAGGAACTGGGACAGAGATAGGTGCTCACTCCATCGTGTAGTACTCAGGAACCGAACTCCAACCTTCCAGTATCTTAACCACTTGAGTCACCAGTCAGTACCTATACACCAAACATTGCTGCACTAAACACAGGGTTTTACCAGTGATATTTTACCAGTTGGGGCAGGCAGGAATGTGGTATTTTAGCAACCATCAAGAAACGGGAAGGAGTGATAGTTCTTGGAGGCTCATAAGGTCTTCAAATGAAATGTTGGGAAAGAGGAGATGCTCCCAACATGCTGGTGTACTCATCTTACTGACCTCTGAAGAATGGAAAGGTGAATCAACCTTGGTTTTCACAACCTTTTGATTACAGTACAGCCAGTTAATCACTGTGCCACCAGGGCTGAAGGAAGATCCTGTTCCCTTCCTTCATTTACTGCTGGTGTGGGGGAACTTTTCCTCACTCACATAACAGCATTGGTTGTGAATTGTTGATTTGAACTTTCTGCCATGAACATTTAACACAGGGTATAAAAAGGTTATTCATCAAACATGCCTAAATCTACTCATGAGGGATTCTGCATGAATTGACCTGGAATGCAGCATATGGAAGCAGCTCTGGTTTAGCCCATTTCAGCATTTTGATGGCTTGCAACATGACATTGCTTTATACATCTGCATTGGAGTCTGGAAAGTTGTACTGAAGTTACAACTGAGAGGCACAACTGTTTTCTTAATTTCAAAGTAATTTGTCTTTATTAAGTTTTACCATCTTGAGGTTGCCTAACTGACCTCAGAGCTACCTCAAGTCACAAAATTAGGAATGAATGTTTGCAGGCTATATCAGCTCAAAGTGACAGTTCCTCATCACATAGTCTCCATATTAGGCATGAGAATATGAAAAGTTTTTTACATGCTTTTTTAAAATCATGTGAGAAGCACACAAAGGTGCTTTCTGGGTTGAAAGGATTTTTGCTGCAGGAACTCAGCACAGGGAATTCCCAAATGAGGCTCTGTTCATGTCCTCAAGATCTCTTCACCATCAAAGTGGTCCCTATTTATCTACTTGGAATTTCTTGCTTTGAAACTGTTAGGTTGGCTGGAGCTGGGACAGAGATGGGTGCTCATTCCGTCATGCAGTACTCAGGTCTTGAACTGTCGATGTGCTGACCTTCCAGCTCCAAAGGCGAGCTTCTTAACCACTGGGCCACCGCAGTCTCTTATGCCTTGGTGCAAACAAACCAAACTGACCTTGGCCAAGTCAACTTGACCTCAGTACCCCATGTTGTCTTTGCAGTAGGGAAGTAATAACACCAGCCTACCTCTAGATTAAGGGTGGACAATCTCTGAGGCTGAGGCTGCCTAACATGAAATGGCAATGGAAGAAGGGCAAAGGATAGCTAGAAATTTAGAATGAGTTCAGACTTGTGACAGACATTAAAAATAACAAAATAGGATTATTCAGATGCACTTGGAAGTTGAGCAACATCAAAGGAACAGTAGATCCATCAGATGGGAAGGAAGGAAGGGATTTTTATATGATAATAACTGCTGTTTGTGTCGTTTGCATTTAATCTAATAATCCCTCCTCTTCACCACTTCCCTTTAGCATGATTGTCTTCTGGTGGACAGCTGGCTCATTGACAACCGAATCCTCATCATTGGTTCTAAACTTGAAATTCGTTTTCATGATGAATTTTTGTGAGGGAAATGATGAAAATCTTATTCTTCAAAGTAGCTAAACATTCCATCTCAAGTCAAGTTGATATATACTTCACAAGGCAATCTTCTGATGCCTACTTTGAATCAAATCTTACTCCATTCCTAAGTAAAGCTTACACATGTGTAGAAGAGGGAAAGATTCCACTGTTAGTGCTTATACTTCATTCTCCTACTAAAAGATGAATTTCTTTCTGTGTTTGGGAGGGACTAGAAATTTTGCATAGAAAGGTGTGGGGTATTTGTACTGATTCTTTTTTTAAAATCTTCTAAATTGGACACATTTGATTTCCAAAATGGTCTACCAATAAACAATTTTACCCAACAGGTCTGTTATTTGTTGCACCACCAGCATATAATAACATACAAAGCAAAAATTAACACATATAAAACAAAAAGGAATTAAAAGGACTAGATGACATTTGCCCAATATCGGGCTATATCAACAGCATTTCCTCTTGCCAACATAAGGTCCTCCTCAATGCATGCTGAGGGGCATCGTGTGCATTGTATTATGTGGGAGATAGTTTGTAATTCTCTACATTCATAAAGGCTGTCATCTGGAGGGAAACCCCACTTTCCCACATTAGCCCTTGAACCCCTGCACACAGTCTATTTTAAGCTTTCCACACAGGTCATGGTTGTTCTTGGCCAGATGGTAGAGAGTCATGTGCGTCTGCCCAGTTACCTGGTAACTCCTTGTTCGCCTTCCATAGTTCTAAGGCAGTCAGTGGAGGTTGGTTGTTCAGAGGGGCAGAAGTTGTGAGGAAGCTACCCCTTGATATCAGTCTCTGCTTTGGTGATTGGTACTCAAATAGCAGGTGTATTTCCAAGGAATTTGCTTTGACCCATTCTTTCTGAACAGCACTTTCTCGATGGAACTTTGATGGAGGAATGCCAGCTAAGTAATGCACTTTTTGTACTACTCCACCGTGATGTCATCACACTGTGGGCGGACCAAACATCATGATGTCATGACATGGGCAGGGCCAAAGAATAAATAAATAATAAAATAATTAAATTAAATTAAAATAAGCACACACACACACCCCTCAACCCACCCACCAACAACACAAACCCGTAAATATATTCAATAAAAAAATAAAAAAAATAAAAATTACATTTAAATGCACCCAAACACCCACCCCAAACATAAATCAACCCACCCACCCCAAACACAACCCTGTCACTTACCTGTTAGTATAAGTGCCTGGGCAGCACCATGTTGCAAGATGGATATGGTCATTGTACCGGTTCTCTAGGACAATATGCCTTAATGTAAATGTAAAACAGCTGTACCTCCTTAAGGGTTCTCAAATTGGAACAGCAATTGGAACAGCAGAGGTGTAGCTTATTGATGAGGTAACTCCAAGACTTTGCTTAAAAACCCCAAGCCAGGCAGCCACGCCTGCCGGCCGCTAAGCCTGTTTAGGAACTGTGGTAGTACGTCAATATAGGTAAAGGTATTAAATACACTTTAAAATTTATTTATTTATTTATTTATTTACATTTCTATACCGCCCTTCTCGCTGGGGCGACCCAGGGCAGTGTACAACATCATAAAAGCAAAATAAAAACCAACCCAAACCCATTGTTAAAAAACTTCAAAATTACAATTATAAAATTTAAAAAGTTTTTAAAATTTATAAAAATCCACAGATCCCAGTAATCATTTAAAAAGTTAAAAACTCAAAAACACAAGATTAAAAAGATTAACAGACCAGGGGGGAGAGGGAGCTCAAACAAGCCAGCGAGCTGGGGTCATGGTACCACCAGGACCCCATACCTGTCCCGCCAGCCATGTTTTTAAGTTCTTCCTAAAAGACAGCAAGTCCATCTGAAGACGTAGCTCAGTTGGTAGGAGGTTCCATAGGGCTGGAGCGGATACAGAGAAGGCCCTCCTTCTAGTGCCAGGGAGATGTGCCTCTCTGGCCGATGGAACAACTAGTTAGCCTCTCCGATCCGCTCTGGTGGGACGGACAAATGTTCTTGGGTGATGCGGTCTCCTAAGTATCCTGGCCCACTACCATATAGGGCTTTAAAGGTGATAACCAGTACCTTGAATTGCACCCAGAGGCAGACATGCAACCAGTGCAGCTCCTAAAACAGAGGCAAGGGATGTGCATACAGCCCACACCCCATCACCACCTGGGCAGCCACATTCTGGACCAGTTGGAGCCTCCGGATGGTCATCAAGGGCAGACCCATGTAGAGCGCATTACAATAATCTAGTCTGGAGGTGACCAGAGCATGTGTGATCATGAGCAAGGAGTCCCGATCTAGGAGTGGGCGTAACTGGCATATTACACGAAGTTGTGCAAAAGCCCTCCTGGCCACAACTGCCACCTGCTGTTCAAGCCATCGGCGTGAGTCCAAGAGGACCCCCAGATTACGCACCGGGTCTGTTTGGGGCAAAACTGCCCCATCCGGAACCAAAGATGGTAGCTCCCGTGATGGCCCAGGACCCCCGACCCACAGCCACTCAGTCTTGCCAGGGTTTAGCTGAAGCCCATTGTCCCCCATCCAGACCCTCACAGACTCCAGGCACCTGGAAAGGACTTCCACTGCATCGCTTGGATCACCACGGGCCGAGATGTATAGCTGTGTATCATCCGCATATTGATGATACCTCACCCCGTGGGAACGGATGATCTCACCCAGCAGTTTCATGTAGATGTTAAATAGGAGAGGCGAGAGTACCGAGCCCTGAGGCACCCCGTATTGGAGCAGCCTAGGGCTGGATACCTCATCCTCCAGCCACACTGACTGGGTCCGGCCCCTCAGAAATGAGGAGAACCAGGACCACACAGTGCCCTGGATCCCCAATCCTTGGAGCCTTTCCAGAAGGATACCGTGATCGACTGTATCGAAAGCCGCTGAGAGGTCAAGAAGAGCCAGGACAGATGGATGCCCTCTGTCCCACTCTCGCCAGAGATAATCCACCAGCGCGAGCAATGCAGTTTTGGTGCCATATCTGGGCCTGAATCCTGACTGAAAAGGGAAGCCACGTGTGTCCGGGGGTGGGGAGGCATCTGTTAGCACACACTCTTGCATGATCGTGCCCACGGGTGTGCTCGAAGAAAGTCACATGGGCCTCCCGTGCGGTCACCAAGTCATCCCAGGACGTGGAAGATCTCACAGCTTAGAAGATCTCACTGCTCTGTCGTATGATTTATTTATTTTATTTTGGGGGGGCAGGGGGGCCAATGGGAAGAGTGAGGCCAAGACTTTGTGCCCCAGATTGAGAAAGAGAGAAAAATCCTCTCCCCTCAGTTAGGCACATCTTACCAAGCAATCATTCTGTGCCTAAGAGCGCAGCGCAAGGGGCAAGGCAAGGGTGTGCAGAGATCCAGCTAAGGCGAAGAAAGAGAGAGATTGCCTGGGGTTTGTGATGGTGGGGAAAGTGCTCTGGGGCTAGGATGATGCTTGCCCAGAGGGAGGGCTCATTGACAGCTCCACCCTGCTTGACCCCCACTTGTTTCCCCCATCCGAGGGGGCTCTGATCAATTCTTCTTCTTCCCAATCGTCCTCGGTGCCAGCGGCGCCTTCCCTGTTTCCCCCCATTAGTCTGAATTATTCATGGTCACTGCTAAAGTTTCACACACGCCATGGCTCTGGCGACTCCCAGGGACTCCCTGGCTATAATGGCGAGGAGGACGAGAGGAGAAGAATGTGCAGGGGGACGTCGTTGGAGCTGGGCTTCCTCTTGCAACCTGAGCCAGTGGTGTAGAGTGGGGGGTGGGGCCCACCCCAGGTGGCACTTTGGGTGGGCTGGGAAATTGGCCTCGGCCCCGGGCGGCTGAAACCCACGCTAGGCCACTGGTACCCACTGGTCACAATAGTAATTCTCATTGGGAAATTTGGGGAATTTCTCCATGAGAGAAGAAGATATTTTGTCACAAGACAGTAATTTAGCAGAGGTCCAAAATTAGCACCTCTGCCAATAGCAGCTCAGTTCTATCAGTCTTTCCACATTAGCTTTCTTTCCAAGTCCATCCTCTTCCACTTTTGTCTGTAAGATCCACCCAGTTTTGCTATTACCAGTTACACAACCTATAGCTAGTCACTTGATGCTGGGAAAGAAAGCAAAAGGAGAAGGAGGCGGCAGAGGATGAGGTGGATAGATAGAATTGTAGGTGCAATGGGTATTGATCTGGCTGGGCTGCCTTGCAGATGCTGGCAGAAGACAGAAGGGCCTGACGTGCAGTGGTCCATGGGGTCGCAAAGGGTTGGATTCGACTGTGCAACTGAACAACAGGAGAAGCAACAAGAACACAGAGATTTTAAAACATGGCTATGGTTAAAAGTTATCCAACTGTTTAATAGATTTTGTTCACACAAATAAGACCATTAAATTCATCATGAGAAAGAGCTTCAGCCCTGGACCATTTCTTCCAGTGATGGAGTTTTGGTTGTCAATGAGCCAGCTGTCCTCCAGAAGAAGTTGAAGCTAAAGGAGACTGCTGAAGAGGAGGGATTATTAGATTAAGTGCTACCAACACAAACAACAGTTGTTATTATTAAGTTAAAAAAGCTTTCATATTCTGAATAGCTTGGTGTGGGTATGGTGACTATAAAATGAGGAGCTGTCAACCTAGATCATGGGTGCCCAAACGTTTTGGGCCATGGGCTGGTCACATGGTTCAGGGAGCTGGTCACTATGGCCCAGGGGCCGGATGTGGCCCCTGACACCAATTCATCTGGCTGACAAAGCCCTCATCGCTCCTGGAAGCAGAAGTAAAACGTGCCTGTACAGGTGCATTCTATACATCCTCTTCCCGGAGCGACGAGGCTGGATGAATTGGTGTCAGGAGGCCACATCCAGCCCCCGAGGAATTGTTTGGGCACCCCTGACCTAGACTGATATTTGTTGTTCAGTCACACAGTCAATTCCGACCCTTTGCGATCCCATGGACCACTGTCCGCCAGGCACTTCTGTCCTCCACCATCCTCCTCAACTCGCTCAGTTCGTTGCCCGTTGTCTCACAATATGATCTAGTCATCTCATCTTTGGCTGCCCCCTTTTTCTTTTGCCCTCCACCTTTCCCAGCATCAAGGCTTTCTCAAGTGAATCTTCTCTTCTCATTTGATGTCCAAAGTACTTTAGCTTCATCTTTACTATTTGACCTTCAAGGGAGCAGTCCGGGTTGAGTTCTTCTAAGATTGACCTATTTGTTCTCCTCGCTGTCCAGGGGACTCTCAAAACTCTCCTCCAGCACCACATCTCAAAGGCATCTATTCTTCTGCGCTCAGCTTTCCTAATGGTCCAGCTCTCACAACCATATAACCTGCTAATATTCATTCTCAGTTTTATGACCTTAGGTAGCTGTGATGGCAGCTTGGCAGGCTCAATAAGGTCAAGTTCAATAAGGACAAGTTACTTTGAAATTCAGAATTCAAATGTGTTTTTCATTTGTAGATTCAGTACAACTATAGAAGCTCTGATGCAGAGCTTTTGTGTCCAGTGTCACTTTGCAAGGTACACTAGTACCCCAGATAACGTTGAGACTTGGTTCCACAAGTCAAGTCGTTATCTGGTTTTTAACGTTGTGCGATGCATTGATCACACAACGTTAAAAAAAGCCCTGTTTCCCTGGAGGCTGCAGCAAGCCAGAATGTCGGGATTTGAACCCTGACGTTTTGGCTTGCTGCACTGGCTGAGGACGTCGGGGAAGCCCAGAAACAGCTTGGATCGGGTCTCCTCACCTCCTTGGACCCAGCTGGGGGGGGGGGGTCAGAGACCCCAAAATTGATTTTAAAAAACGTCCATTTTTTAACCAATTTTGGGGTCTCTGACCCCCCCACCGGGTCCAGGGAGGTGGGGAGACCCGATCCAAGCTGTTTCTGGGCTTCTCCAACGTCCTCAGCAGTGCAGCAAGCCAGAATGTCGGGATTCGAATCCTGACATTTTGGCTTGCTGCACTGGCTGAGGACGTCAGGGAAGCCCAGAAACAGCTTGGATTGTGTCCCCTGCCTGCTCCAGAGAGATCAGAGGACCCGATCTACAGCTGCAGGGTGGCTGGGGAAGCTGACGGGGACTCCCTGTCGGCTTCCCTAGCCACCCGCCCTTGCCTCCGCAGCTGTGGGGTGGCTGGGGAAGCCGACGGGGGAGCCCCCCGTCAGCTTTCCAGCCTCCCCACCCCTGCCTCCATAGCTGCAGGGTGGCTGGGAAGCTGAACGGAGAACCCCGTTCAGCTTTCCAGCCACCCTGCTGCTAAGAATGACTGTATCGGATAACGCTAAAAATCGTGTTATTCGATACAAGATTTTTCCAAAAATCTTGTAACGTTATGCGGTTTTAGTGCTATCCTGTACTAGCGTTATCCGGGGTATTACTGCATTAAAATGCTGCAATGTGATAGACTAGAGCTACTTCTATATGCTACACTCCAGGCCAATTCATGCAGGATTCATGCGGAGACACAAGAGTCAAACACAATAGATTTACACATGTTTGATGAATAACTTTTTTTCTAACCCCTGTTAAATCTTCACGGCAGACAGTTCAAACTGACCATTCACAACCAATGTTGTTACTTGAGTGAAGAAAGGTTCCCACACACAAGCAATAACTGAAGGATGGAATCTGCCAGTAGATTTCAATCTTCCCTCCCAGGCAGTCGCGTAGAGTGGGTTTCAGCCACCTGGGGTGCAGGCCAACCAACCCCCACCCACCCACCTAGGCTCGCTTGTCCCCCTCCACAGCACCCGTCCCTATTCTGCCCAGTCTGCCCTCACTCCTCACTGCCCTTCTTGGGTTTGGTTGTCCCCAAGGGAGTAGAAACCCCTGCCAAAGTGGATCAGTGCCTTGTAAAAAAATTACGTTGTGTCTTCTCTTTGAAATCTGCAGCGTCAGGGACCTCGTGGCAATGACTACATTTCCCAGACTCCCTCAGTGCTGCAGGCCAAGGAAGTCTGGGAAATGTAGTCATTGCCACGAGTTCCCTAACACCATGGGTTTCAAAGAGAGGACACAATTATGGAAATTTTTTACAAGGCACCAATCCACTTTGGCAGGGGTTTCTGCTGCCTTGGGGATGAGCTGTAAGTGATGTCAGGCGGATGGGGGCACCCCTGCTATACTCCATCTCCAGAGGCTGGGCTGTTCCACCCAACCATCCTGTCCTCCAGCGCAAGGCAACACCAGGCGAAGGCAGGCAAACCAGCCTGCCCAGACTTGAGGGAGCAGCACCCAGGCACAATGCCACCCCAAAAAAAGTGTCGCCCGGGATGGGCCGCCCCCCTGCCCCCCATGCTATGCTACTGCTCCCAGGGCAGGAAAAATATACATTTTCTTCTAACATTATTTACATTATCTATTAGAACAGGGGGCATCTTCCTTTTTAAACCACAGGCCAGACCATGCCCCCCTCAGACTGTTGGTGGGTGAGACCACTGAGGCCCCATCACCCACCACCACTATTCATCCTGCTTCTACAACTGGCAGTGGGACCATCTGAGTCCCACTACCACTCCACACACACTGCTTCCCTGCTTCCCAGCCTGGAGGAGCTGGGTCCAGCCTGCAGGCCATAGGTGGAGAGCCCCATATTAGAATATTCGTTCTCCTCTTTCCCAACCATTCATCTGTAGATGTTCTGAGCAGCCAAAAACAAAATCAACTAACAGTCCTACCAGTTTCTTGATTTATTGTGCTTGCAGGAATGCTAGTTATCACCTCCTGACATACTGTATATTAATGTCAGTGGCAAAACTCTACCTTTTTTGTGTCAGTTGAAACAATCTTTTTCTTTTTAAAACCTTACCTGGTACTGGTGAGACACATTCCTTCCCACAGAATCCTTTACAACACTTGTTATTTCCTAGACAGGTGAAATCATCTTGGCAGTAATCAGATGGACCTGGTGTATGACACATGCTAAGAGGATGGGGGCAGCGTCCAGGTTTCTCTACACAATATAGAAAACATGTGATGACATACAGAATCATAATACCTATCCTTGTGGTCTTATTTTCAATGTATCAGGTGATATATTAGGAGGGATATTTTCCTCTGATATATTTTCATGTATCATAAAAATATCTTAATCATCTTGCAAGCTGTAATGCTGTGCATCACCTGGAGGGCATCCTGTGGCCAAGTAATAGTGCCTCACCACAAATCTCATCATTCCTCACTATTCAATATGCCAGCAGGGGCTGAAGGAAATGTCAGCATCTTACATCAAAAAGGTCACACATTGTCTCCCATTTGAAAATGTTAAGAATTTGTGCCCCACCCACTTTTTTTTTGCAAAAGCTATCAATGTAGCATTTTCACAAAAATGACAGTAGTGTGCTTTTAACTTCTTCCTGAACTCTCAGGGGCATCCACCGTCACCAGCAATACTACATACATTATTAAACTGGCTCATGTGATTGGATGGAGAAGCCATACTGGCAGTGTTGTCTCTAAAAGGAGGCTTTGGGGATTCCCCCCAAATTCATTTTATTATTTTTTAATACACAACATCTTATTCTTTAGTAACTCTGTCAATGGTATGAAGTTACTTTGGCACAAATGGCAGAAAGCAGTAGTGTCAGATTAGTAAACTGAATCAGTGTGCCTTTGAGTCTTGAATCTTAACTGAGTTAGAAGGGGCATCAATTCAACTCCCTGCTCCATGGAGGAATCCAGATTAAAGCAGATCTGATAGACAGTTGATCCATGATCCTCACATTGAATTGTGTTGTTCTTTTTCTCCTGAATTTTAGCAACTATGTGTCAAGCACATATGAAGTGGATTTGGATTGCTTTTCCCACATGCTGGGCACCATGGTATCTGTCAAACATGGATAGTGTAGAGGAGGAAAAATAGAGTTGCATTTTACTTTTGAAAAAATTAATCCAAATTTTTTAAATTTCTTTATGTTCAGGATGGAAAGAGCTTCAAATGTTAAACATTCAAATGCAGATTGTTTTGTTTTTCATGTTAGAGATTACTCTGGGTTGAAAGGATTTTTGCAGGGGATGCCCGAAAGAGGATCCTTTCATGTCCCCCATCGTGCAACGGCCAGGTAGTGAACCCATCTTTCCAGTCTCCAAATCTAGTGCCTTAACCACTAACGAAAGCATAACTGACAGATTTTTCCATTCAGAGATCTCTCCTTAAATTCCAGAGTGGAAAAATCCAAATGTGGAACAAAGTGAAATTGGCATGTGAATCAATTTCTATTCAAGAAGTGATTTGGGGACTTACCTTTAGGTGCAGAAGCTGCAGACATTAGCTCAGAACAAAGGACTAAAAAGCCCAGGAGCAGAAAGATGCCTGATATCTTCATGGTGTTTGTTAGGGACCAGGTTCAGATGTCTTCAAGTGAACCAGGGTGTTATTTATACTGGTAGGTCCATGGTAGGGAATTATAGTATCTTTTCTCATCCTCATACCTAGAATAATTCCTCTTCAGTTATCATTATCTTTATTTTCAGTTCTATTTGCTGATGTGTGTTGTAATGCAACTCCACTCTTGCCTGGCTCCTTCTCTGCCTCTTTTTTGCTCTTCTCCCAAACAGCCCTGTTGAGATCAGCTGCCAGGATGGAATTCCGCTGACAGAATAGTTTTGCTTCTTTTAAACCCAATACAATTAGCACATCAGTGAATATGACATTGTTATGAAGCTTAGGGATTCTGATGTAGCCACTATAGATTTTATTGTATTAAAATGAACAGCCTCTTGTTTCTGTTTTTCTACCCACTGCAAGTGAATACATTTTATGTGAATTAGTATCAAGTATTCACATGCAAATAAAGCCATAAAAGAAAATAAGTTACTTGAATATGTGTAACTGTGTGGTATGTGTGCAGATGTGAGAAGATATAACTACCTCATAAAGTAGTCCTCCTGGACTAAAAACCAGTCATACTCTCTCCCTGACAGTTAATTCTGGCTCCTACCAGTTCTACACCTGACTCTGCATGACCTTCCTAGTCCTTTGGTCAGAGTTTACATGTTTGCTAGATATCTTACCTAAAGATAAGATTCTTAAGGTGACCTTGCTCTTCTCCTTCTTCCCCAGCTTTTTGACGTGAATTCTATGAACATCTTATGTTTCGGTTGGGTGGTCTGGTAACTTTTGCAATGTAACAAAAATCATATATTCTTGACAAGCTGCAACACCAAAACTAAGGCACCCATGAAAATAAGGGTTATGTCATTTGAAAGATCATCTTGGCGACTTTGAGAATTGGTATAACCCAAAAGCCAAAAATGCAAAGCGATGACGTCATCACTTTCAGAAGTAGCATCGGAAAAGTGACAGTTTTGCTGGAGGGGTCAGTTGTCAGGGGGGCAACAAAAAACAACACAACCAATTCAGATGATCCAAAGTGTGTTTGAAAGAAGAAATATTAACCTTTGTGGGGACACTTTCAGATTTGGAATTGGACTTCAGAAAAATAATCTATGAAGCGTTTTACAAAAAAACCACTCAAACAAGGTCACAGAAATGCAAAAAAAAAAAAAAAGGAGGAAAAACTAATTAAAAAAACTGAATATGACAACTTCCCGAGGTGGATATAGTTCACATACAACATGTGGAGAAAAATGATGCCGAAGCAGGAATCCACAAAAAAGATATTGAGAAAAAATGTAACTTGTTAAAATAACATTTCCGCGGGGGTTTGGCGGTGCTCCGACAAAAAAACCAATTAACTGATAGAAGTGATCCAAAGTGCGCTTGAAAGAGGACAGAATAACCTTTCTTTTGACAGATATAATTTGGATCAGACATCAGAAATGTTTTATATGAAGGTTTAAATACAAAAACCGGCAAGTGCTTGTGACTGTAGATCCTCTTCCTCTCTTTCTCCCCCCACCTTTTCTTTTCTGACTGTCCCCACCTCCTTCCATCATCCCCAGTCACCAAGTCCCTGATGACCTACCTGCCAGCAAAGACCTTATTCAGCCAGGGCTTTGGCAAATGACTAAAGACTACAGTTTTGGAGGATGTGCTGTACTTTTCTAATGTTTAATAAGTATTATTATCATTGGTAATTAATGTGATTTAAAATTATTTTTATTCTATTTTTGTGCTTCTATTCAGTGTTAATGCTATAACTGGTTGTTGTTGTTTTTGTTCAGTCGCACAGACGATTCCGACTCTTTGCAACTGTATGGACCATTGTTCGCCAGACACCTCTGTCCTCCATCATCTTCCTCAGCCTGCCCAGCTCTGTGCCCATTGCATCTACAATACCATCTAGCCATCTCATTTTTGGCCGCCCCCTTCTTCTTTTGCCCTCCACCTTTCCCACCATCAAGGCTTTCTCCACCATTTAAAGCATATTATATTTTTAATTGTACTTACTTTTTAAATTATATTTGGATTCTGGTTCTAGGAAGACAGCCTCAGGAAGGTGCATTTGGGGATACGCAATTCCTCAAATAGCCTGCATACAAACAAGATACAGCTTCATAGGTCATACATACCCAACAGTCTGAATTGGGTGTGGAAATGGACTGTTTGCTACTGCAGCTGTTGTATTAGTAGAATTAAAAGCTCTGCATAACTGGCCCCAGTTGGTAGTCTGGCAGCTGCATTTTCTTCTCAGTGTGGCCAGGTTACCCTGCTATGGTAATAGAGTAGAATAGATCATACTGCCAGTGACTCAGCATCGATTGCCAGGGGGTGATTAACTAAGGTGACAACCCTGAGGACTAATGGCCTTGGTTGCAAAGTCCATACTTGAATCCATCTTGGTGGAGGGCAGCAGCTTCATTAAGACTGATCTGGGCCTGCCAAAAGGGTCAGGACCAGAAAGTGACTCATGGAATTGGATCAGTTGTATGGTGGTCACATGCAATGCAAAAGGCAAATAGAAGATTAGCACATTATATTGTTCCCAGGACAATTTTTATGGCTGATCACTGCAATGCAAAAGGATGGAAAGCCACCACATTATATTCTCAGGACAATCTTCCTGGCTGATCACCTTCTTGCCTGATCACCATGATGATCACCAATATTTGGAATAAGACAAGACACGAAGAAGAAGGAGAAGGAGAAGAAGAAGAAGAAAAAGAAGAAGAAGAAGAAGAAGAAGAAGAAGAAGAAGAAGAAGAAGAAGAAGCCTTCAAAAGCAGCTCCACATTGAGAGTGTCTACAGTAATCCAAGTGAGATTTAACTAAGGCATGTGCTATAATAGCCAAATCAGATAGGAATGGGCACAGCTGGTACACCAGTTTTAATTGTAAAAATGCACTCCTCGCCACTGCCAGTAACTACAGTCCTGAGTTTTCAGGAAAGTGTAAACACACACACACACACCAACCAGCACAGGTTGAATCTCTTTTCCCTCATTGACTTTTCAATTGACTCGGGGGACCTCTGTCTTGTTTGGATTATGTTCCAATTTGTTTGTTGTCACACAGCACAGTTTAATACTGAGACAGCTTGCTTGGAATTAGATGGAAAGGAGAAAGACAGTTGGATGTAATTAGCATACTGGTGACACCAAACCCCAAAACTCTCAATAACTTCTCTCATTGGTTTCATATAGATGTTAAATAGAATGAGAGTCAAACTCAAAAGAGAATACTGAGGGATGCCACAAGCTGATAGCCAGTGTTTTGAAAAGTATTACCACAGCACCACCTTCTGAGTTATCTCCACTAGGAAGGATCAGAGTCAACATAAAATAGAGCCTCCAAGTCCCATCCCTGGGATAAAGCTCAGAGCTTTCAAGACACTATTTTTAAGGTATCAAAAGCCACCGAACAGTCCAACAGACCCAAGTGGGAGACACTTACTCTCTACAAGCAGTTTATACGAGGGATCTCAACTTGAGGCCCATGGGCCAGATACAACTTACAGCACCATTTCATGTGGCCCACCACCGCCTCCACCACATCAGGAAGTGCCATGTGGTAGAAGAAAGGCAAAATGGCTATCCAGCCCCCAAAGCTGTCTGAGGGTGTATGACTGGCCCCAGGCTTAAAAAGGTTGAGAACTCCTGCTTTATACCTTTAGTCAAATACTACATCTCACAATTGTTTCACGAGGTTACAGTGACATCCTGAGGCTGCATTCAAACAGTGCAGTTCAAAATCTAAGACGAATGGGAAATAATTAGAGACAGACAAATCTTTTTGTTTCACTGTTTATAACATCTGTATTTTTCCCAAATATGTTCTTGTCCTTCTAGGTCTATATCTCTTTGCAAAAGTTTAGTCCATAAAAATTATGAGATTTTAAAAATTAAATTTATGAGAACAAAATTAGAAAGTAAAAAAAAAACATTTAAAGACATATACAATAATCATATCTTTGCTGGTAAAACAGTATAAATATTATTACATAATTATTTTCTATGTTCTTACATTGCTACTCTTGCCAGACTTCACTTCCAAAAGGATAATATATCCAATGGTGGGCATCAGCAGTTCACCAGAACCAGTAGCAGAAATTCTGGCTGACCCCACCCATCCAAATTTTGAAATAAATTAGTCCTAATTCAGGTGCAACACAGGACTTTTCCCCTGGCCATACCCACCATACCACACCCACAGTGTGGTAGTAAAAAGTTTTGGAGCCCACCACTGAATATATCCTGTTCTGCCCTTTCTCCTTTTGCTAACACATAACTGAAGAATCCTCCCCACATGTCTTTAAAATCATTTTTGTTCACAAATCTCTTTTGCACTTTAATTTCACATGTTAATTTATCATTAATAGATTAATAGCTATATTCCATATCTATTTAAACTAGGCATCAAATTAAAAACCATAGTCTACTTTCCATTTTTTATGATGAATTTTGCTGCTGTAATACATACTATAACTAATTTTATCTCTATTTTAATTGCATACAGTAATACCTCGGATAGCGATTGTATCAGATAACGCTAGAATCGGATAACTATGCAAATTTTTTGAAAAAGACTTGCATCAGATAACGATTCTTTAGCGGTATCCGAGGCAATGGTTGGGGGGGGGTAGAACTTCTAACCAAACCACCCCCCACCCACAGCAATCTCTGTGACTACAGTAGGGTCAGAGGAAAGGCGCGCGCCTTTCGCCCGACCCTACTGCAGTCACTGTGAATGAAGAAGGAGTGAGAGAATCCCCAGCGTGTGCGCTCAGGATTCCCTCATCCCTTCTTCATTCACAGCGCTTGTAGCTTGGAATGCAAAAAGGGAGGAAGAGATGTGATCTCATGCCTCTTTTCCCCCTACCTTCCTGCATTCTAAGCTAGCGCTGCGCTGGGTGGGTCGGGGAACCCACCCCACCCCACAAGGGCAGTTATGGATCGCTGCCCTTGCAGGGTGGGGTCGGTATCCCCCCCCGCAGGGCTAGCTTTAAAAGCTAGAAAGTCCAGAGGAAAAGAGAAGCAAATCGTTTCTCTGTTCCTCTGTACCTTCTTGCTTTTAAAACTAGCCCGGGGGGGGGGGGGAAATACCCACCCCAACCCGCAAGGGCAGCTATGGATCGCTGCCCTTGTGGGGTGGGGTGGGTATTTCCCCACCCGCACAGGGCTAGCTTTAAAAGCAAGAAAGTCCAGAGGAAAAGAGATGCGATTCAGGTCTCTTTTCCTCTGGACTTTCTTGCTTTTAAAGCTAGCCCAGGGGGGAGGAAATACCCACCCCACCCTGCAAGGGCAGCAATCCATAGCTGCCCTTGTGGGGTGGGTATTTCCCCCCCCCCCAGCGCAGCACTAGCTTGGAATGCAGGAAGGTAGAGGGAAAGAAGTACGAAATCGTGCCTCTCCCCCCACACACACCTTCCTTCATTCCAAGCTACAAGCGCTGTGAATGAAAAAGGGGTGAGGGAATCCCCAGCACACGTGCTGGGGATTCCCTCACCCCTTCTTCATTCACAGCGACTCCAGTAGGGTTGGGGGAAAGCCAAACGCCTTTCTCCTGACCCTACTGCAGTCACAGAGATCGCTGTGGGTGGTGGTGGATTGGGCAGGGCTACCCAATCCAACCCCCCGCCCCCCCGGCATCAATGACTTCAGGGACAAACTGTGCAGTTTGTCCCTGAAGTCAGGACACTTTTTTAAACGTTGTTCGATGCATGCATCAGACAACGCTAAAAATCGGAAAACGTCATGACTTGTGGAACCAAGTCATAACGTTATCCAAGGTACTAGTGTATTTCCAAACTAGATAGTTATTTATTTGTTTATTTATTTAAGCAAACGTTTATGCCACCCTCCTCAAAAAGACCCGGGGCGGCTAACACAACTCTCAACACCTAAAACACAATTAAAACATAATATAAAATCAAGATTTAAAAAGTTTAAAAAGCTAAAACAAGACACATACAGAGAGGGAGATCAAATGAGCCAACAGACTGGAGCAACTGTCTGGCCCATAACCCATATATGCTCTGCCAGCCAGGTCTTGACCCCCTTCCTAAAGGGCAACAGCTCTGTCTGGAGACGCAGCTCACTTGGCAAGAGGTTCCATAGGACTGGAGCAGACACAGAGAAAGCCCTCCTCCTTGTGCTAGAGAGGTGTGCCATTACAGTATTTCCATATTTCCAAACTATGGTAGATAATAATGCCATCAGAATGAGGAAGTCTCATGAGCTATGGCTGTAAGGATGGAAATTCCCTGACCAGTTCAAAGCTAAACCCAGTTCACCCAGCTTTTCCTTCCCCATGATATAAAAACAAGCACTAGTCATGGGGCCTAGCGCATAAGGGGAAAGCAGAAAGGTTAGACTGTTGGGAAACCAAAGTGGTATCTCTGGCTCATTTCTTATCCTGTTACCTGAGTCCTTGACAGCACTATGAAAACACTTGGCATCTTGCTGTTTCTTGGTCTTCTAATGCTGTGGACAGAATTGCCATCTGGAGCTGGTAAGCACTCCCTATGTTTTTTCTTTAGCTGAAATATCCTGCATCTAAGACCTGACCTCAGAGATGTAACTTTTGTAATCAGAAAAGAGTAGTATTTGCAATGCAAAAAATCCACTGGAATTTTAGAATAAGCAATCCAACCAATCTAACCCAATCCACTTCCAACCCAACCCATTTTGAGACATGTCAGAGATAGAATTAAATTGTCCTGATTTAAATTTTAAATTGTCCTGCAGAAGCAGACAGTGCTGGCTCTTTGGTTTTGAATCAGAGATGAGCACTGAACCCTAGAGTTGGATATGACTGGCTGTCGAGCAAGGGTGACCTTTACCTTTACCTATGTCCTAATATGATACATGGGTATGTGGGTTAATATGATGTACAATACCACCTTATTATTACAGAAATACCTTCCAAGTGCCCAGAAGACCCATATGTATGCATTCGAGCAGAACGTAATGAATGTGAGAGCAATTATGACTGTGGAAAAATACAGATTTGCTGCCAAAATCGTTGTGCAAAACGCTGTGTGGACCCAGTGAAAGGTATCTGATATGCACTGTTGACATAAAAACTTTGAATATGATTGGAAGTGCTTATGATATCAGACAGTAATTGCTGTTTCTAAGGGCAGCAGTGAGAAATCCTTGGTCTTCAGATCTTAGGACTCAACCCCCTTTAACCTGTATGGTTCCATGCTGAGTGGAACTTCCAGGGCCTGAAGGCCAAAACGTGTGGAAGGCCCAAGGGCCCCAAATAATGTTTTGACCCCCAAGAAAATATTATATGTAAGTTGTGGATGGGGGGAGGAATGAATAACATGCATAATTCACTGAAAGCTCTGACATTATGTGAATAGCAGAATTCTAATCATGTAGCCTATGATGAAGAAGCATAGGATCCCATTGCATATAACTCCAAAGGAAAATGGAAGACCAGGTAGTAAAATGGCATGCTCAAGCCATCCTAGGCAGGGGACTGGCAAGGAACGTATTTCTTGAGACACTTGTATTCAATGCTGACAATCAACTCAAAATCAAAGCTTGGAAATGTTGTTGTTTTGGAATACAGCTCCTATAATCCCTGGGCTATGGTCATGCGAATTAGAAGAACTCTGAGTGATGTAGTCCAGAAATCTAACGTTTCCAAGCACTGTTCCAAACTTTTTCATCTCTCAAGCCCTTGTAGCAGAATAACACCTGATATAAAGGAAAAGAAAGAAGCAGTTCTTGAGTATTCACTACTAGCAGTGGTGTTGTCTCTACATAGTATACTCTAAGGATGGGATTTGAATTGTACCATTTTCTGCATTAATCAGAACTTTCTCTCATTTCTCATTATTTTCCAGGATAAGTTCAAGCCAAACCAGTATACTGAAGGATAAAGTCAAAAGCGACGATGGCAATGGCATAGATTGTGGCTAAAATTCAGTAGGCTTTGTTCATAAACCTTCTGAACAAAAACCCTTCATAGTACCTAAAATGTTTGGGGAAATAATAAAAATAATAAAAATAAATAATTGTTAAAAGTGTTACATTTGTGCTCCAGTTCTTGAATGTCATTGGATCCCTATATAGTGGGTTGCAACCAAAATCTAAGGAAGGCTTACCAACCTTAATAGTAACGTGAAATATATGTGTTTAATTCTTCCTTAGTCAGTTGTTTATCCCAATCTTCCTCTAATGAGCTCATTGTAGCATAAATGGCATTCCTATTTGCCACAATCTTTGCTCTGTGACCCAAGATATCTAGTGAGATTTATTGGTCAAGGGACTTGAACGTGAGTCTTCCAAATCTCAAGTGAAAACTCCAACCAATCCATCACAACGGCTATGTGGTTATAATTATAATACTGTATCATACTATTATCCAATGTCCAGGATCTTATTTGCGATCAAAGAGGGGGCTAGCCTGACCTCCCATGGTCCATATATTCTGTAGGGTCAGGTTGCACACCCACATTACATAAATGTGACATCCCTTGAATTAAAGGAATTAAATGTGACATCCCTTGAATTAAAAGAAATTCTCCTGACCTGAGATTGAGTTTTGCCTTTTTTAAACCCATTGCAATTAGTGCATCTGTGAAAATCACAGATGTGCTAATTGGGTCTCTGATGTGGCCTAGGAAAGACTAGAGCAGGGGTGCCCAAACTTTTTGGGCCATGGGCTGATCGTGTGGTTCAGGGAGCTGGTCACTAAGGCCCGGGGGGTGGGTGCGGCCCCTGAGTCCAATTCATCCAGCCTGCAAAGCCCTCATTGCTCCTGGAAGCAGAAGTAAAACGCGCCCGCACGGGCACATTTTACTTCCGCTTCCAGGAGCAATGAGGGCTTCGCAGGCTGGATGAATTGGACTCAGGGGCCGCACATGGCCCCCGGGCCTTAGTTTGGGCACCACTGGACTAGAGCTATTGTAAAACAGGGCCTCCAATTACCATCACAGAGAAAAACATAAGGACGACACAATTTTCAATGGTACTGAAATCCACTGAAAGGTCCTGTAGACCCAACAAGGAGACAGTTCCCCTTTACAATCAGTTTATAACTTTAGTCAAACAGTGCATCACAGAATTGTTTCACAAGGTTACAGTAACATCCTGAGGCTGCATTCAAACCATGTAGTTCAATAATCTAAGACAAATAGGAAACAATTAGGGACGGACAAATTTTTCTGTTTCGTTTTATTTTTTCCATTTCATTTCATTTATTGGATTCTATGCTGCCCACTTGACATACGCAACTCAGGGCGGCTCATGGAAATCTCAACACATCAACAATATAATCAACAATATGATACAATAAAATACAACAATGCAATGGGATAGAACACCAAACAGTAAAAAATAACAATAAAATGTAGCAATACAATCAAGCAATACAATGTAGCAATAAAATCAATCAAGCAATACAATGTAGCAGTACAATTGAGTATCATACATATAGCATCCTCCCACAGCCAGCGACACTTTCTCCTCCTCCGGGCGTCAGTGGTGGGGCCCGGAGGAGTTTCACTTTTTATAACATCTGTATTTTTTTTCCAAATGTGTTTGTGTCCTTCTAGGTCTATATCTCTTTGCAAATGTTTAGTCTCTGTAAAAATTATGATAACAAAATTACAAATTATAAAAAAAAACATATACAGATGCAGTATATACAATAACCATATTTATGTGCCATCTCTACCTGTATTTTTATAAAATTATTTTCTATTTTCTTACATCGCTAATCTTGCCCCACTCCACCTCCAAAAAGATAATATATCCTGTTCTGCCCTTTCTCCTTTTGTTAACACTTATTTCAAGAATTCTCCCTTCATATTTTTAAAATCATTTTCTTCCACTAATCTCTTTTCTATTTTAATTTCACATGTTAATTTATCACTGATAGCCATATTTCATAACTCTTTAAACCAGTCGTCTAATTCAGAACCAGTCTACTTTCCATTTTTTATGATTAATTTTGCTGCTGTAACAAATACTATAATTAATTTTATGGCTATTCTAGCTGCATATTTCCAAACTAGATAATAATGCCATCATTGTACCTAGCAGGAACTAAAATGAGGGTGTATCATGGGCTGTGACTGTATGGATGGAAATTTCCTGGAACAGTTCAAAGCTAAATCCAGTTCATCTAACTCCTCCTTCCCCAAGATATAAAAACAAGCACTAGGCATGGGGCGTTGTATATAAGGGGAAAGCAGAAAGGTTAGACTGTTGGGAAACCAATCAGGTATTTCTGGCTCATTTCTTGTTCTGTCCTTGACAGCACCATGAAGACACTTGGCGTCTTGCTGTTTCTTGGTCTTCTAATGCTGTGGACAGAATTGCCATCAGGAACTGCACAGGAGAACAGTAAGTGCTCCCTGTGTTATACTAAAATATCCTTCATCTAAGGCCTGGTCTCAGAGATGTTACTTTTGTACTCAGAGGAGACCGTGCATGGTTAGGACAGTACAGTGATACCTTGGATAACGTTTACCTTGGATAATGCTAAAATCGGATAACGTTGGGGAATTTGAAGCAAACATTTACATCACACAACATTAAGATAATGTTGTATGATGCAAATGTTTGCCTCAAATTCCCCAATGTTGATCTCTGCCCCAAAGCCGGCAGGACTGGAGACCAGTCCTGTGGGCTTTGGGGCAGAGATCTCTGTGACAATCACCACTTTGGTTGGGGGTTGAACCGGCACATGTGCCCGTTCTTCCCCACAACCCAAGTGGTGATTGCAGGGATTCGCCCTGCCCACCCTGTTGTTTCAGCAGGGGGAGCAGGGCGAATCTCTCTCACTGTTAGGTTTGCCTTCTTTGGCCAGAGAAGCCTCCGGCCAAAGGCAAACCTAACAGTGAGGGATTCACCCTGCCGTCCCTGTTGTTTCAGCAGGGGGAGCAGAGCGAATCTCTCTGCTAACAGCGCTGGTTTGCCTTTGCCTTTTGCCTTTGGGTTGGGGGGAGGTGGATCAACCCCCTGTTTCCTTTCCTCTTTGGAAAAGGAACAGGGGCTTTTTTTTAACCTTGTGTGATCAATGCATTGCACAATATTAAAAGCCAGATAACGTTAAGACTTGTGGAACCAAGTTTTAACATTATTTGAGGTATTAGTGTATTTGCAATGCAAAGAAATCACTGTAAAAATAAAGATTGCATCATCTGCAACAGCTAATTTTCCATCTTGTTCATATTCCAGGAGTTTATATTTTTGTTGTTCAGTCACACAGTCAATTCCGACCCTTTGCGACTCCATGGACCACTGTCCACCAGGCACTTCTGTCCTCCACCATCCTCCTCAATTCGCTCAGCTCTGTGCCCATTGTGTCCACAATACCATCTAGCCATCTCATTTTTGGCCACCCCCTTCTTCTTTTGCCCTCGACCTTTCCAAGCATCAAGGCTTTCTCAACTGAGTCTTCTCTTCTCATTTGATGTCCAAAGTACTTTAGCTTCATCTTTACTATTTGACCTTCTAAGGAGCAGTCAGGGTTGATTTCTTCTAAGATTGACCTATTTGTTCTCCTTGCTGTCCAGGGGACTTTCAAAACTCTCCTCCAACACCACATCTCAAAGGAATATATTCTTCTGCGCTCAGCTTTCCTAATGGTCCAGCTCTCACAACCATACATTGCCACAGGGAATGCCATTGCTTTGACTATACGAATTTTTGTTTGCAATTTGATGTCTCTGTTTTTCACTATGCTCCCCAGGTTTCTCATAGCTTGTCTCCCAAGAATCAGTTGCCTTTTTATTTCATGGCTGCAATTACCATCTGCAGTGAGCTTTGATCCTAAGGAAGTAAAATCTGTCACTGCTTCTACTTCTTCCCCATCTATTTTCCAGGGACTGATAGGGCCTGTTGCCATTATCTTTATTTATTTATTTATTTATTTATTTATTTATTTATTTATTTATTTAGATTTATTATCCCGCCCCAATCAGGCGAACCTGACTCTAGGCGGCTTACAGAAAATTCAAAAATTAAAACCTTGAGGTTCAAAATTACTAAAAAATCAATTAAAAAAGAATTAAACCATGAATTTACAAAAATCTAAAAGATTTAAAAAGGTTAAAAGGTTTAAATTTTTTTAAAAAGTTTAAAAGAGTGAGAGAGGGGTGGCTGTCCCATCAGATCAGCCACTCCAACATGGGACCCCATATTCCTGGAGCCCCACACGCCCTGCCAGCCAGGTTTTTAGGCCCTTCCAAAAGGGCAGGAGCTCTGTCTGTAGGCGTAACTCAGTTGGCAGGAGGTTCCAAAGGGCCGGGGCAGCCATGGAGAAGGCCCTCCTTCTGGTGCTAGAGAGATGCGCCTCTCTAGCCGATGGAATGATAAGAGAGCCTCTCCGATCTGCCCTGGTGGGACGGACAGATGTCCTTGGGACGATGCGGTCTCTAAAGTATCCTGGCCCACTACCATGTAGGGCTTTAAAGGTAATAACCAGCACCTTGAATTGCACCCGGAGACATACTGGCAACCAGTGCAGCTCCTGAAGCAGTGGTGAGGCACGAGCATAACGCCCGCACCCCATCACTACCCGAGCAGCTGCATTCTGGACCAGCTGCAGCCTCCGAATGGTCACCAAGGGCAGCCCCATGTAGAGCGCATTACAGTAATCAAGTCTGGAGGTGACCAAAGCATGTGTGACCATGAGCAAGGAATCTTTGTTTTCTTTATATTGAGTCTCAAACCATATTTTTCACTTTCTTCTTTCAACCTAATCAGGAGCTTCTTTAGGTCCCCCTCACTTTCTGCCATTAGGGTGGTATCATCTGCATATCTCAAATTATTGATGTTTCTCCCAGCAATTTTTATCCCAAATTGTGATTCCTCCATCCCTGCATTGCACATTATGTGCTCTGTGTATAAGTTGAATAAGCAGGGTGACAAAATGCAGCCTTGTCTTACTACTTTTTCTATTCCAAACCACTCCATCATTCCATATTCTGTCCTAACTGTTTATATATTATGTCCTACAACTATTTTCTTTCCCTAGGCCTCTCATGTGATAGTGGGAGAAAGTATCTTTCTATCCACTTTTTCCATATCACTTTTTCCATATCATGGGGAATCTTTTTTAAAAAATCTCTGTCAGATGCCTCATCACTTTTATCTAAATTAAAAATGGGGAGTCAACACGTCCACCTCAATATATTTTTTGTGTGCAACCAAACCAAAAGTTTTTGGTCATATTTGGTTGTTGTTGTTCAGTCGTAGTCAATTCTGACTCCCTGCAACCCCATGGACCATTGCACATCAGGCACCCCTATCCTTCACCATCCTCCTCAACCTGGCCAATTCTGTGTCCATTGCATCAACAATCCCATCTAGCCATCTCATTTTCTGCCACCCCCTTCTTTTCTTTTCTTTAGGGTGGGTTGATCCAATCACACCTATATTGCAATCTGGCCAATCTAACTCAATCCACCTCCAATCCAACCCATTTTGAGACACGTCAGGGGTAAAATTAAATTGTCCTGATTTCTTGTATTGTGACCTCAGTCTATATAGACACTGGGGACAGGACAAAACAGAGTGTGGCTACTTTATAGTTGATTAGAGAGATTGATGTAGACATGTTCCAAGTGTCATTGTACAATAGCATGGATAAAGATCATAGAATCTCAATACAGGTACTTCTTTTTTTATTATTTACTTGCTTACGATGTCTAGCATCAGATGACAGTATTTTGACAGCTATTGCTCACAGGATCAGAGAGTTTTTCTAATAGGTTCCCCCTTCCATGCTGCAGCCAGAAAGGTTGCAGGGCACTATTTCTGCAAGTTAATATGTGGCATAGGACTTAGGTCATAGCAATGTCATTACAGATAAGGGCTCTTTCAAATACCACGTGACCTAAAATAGGCCACTTTTTGACACATACCCTTGTCCCTGTGACTTTTTGTGACCTTTGACACACACACACCCTTCAATCACGTGGTTTGAAGATTGATCTATGGCCAGCTGGATGTGAAAAGCAAATGTTAATTTTGGAGTCACATGACCACACCGACTCCCTCCTCCCCTAAAATGGTCACGTGGTATTTGAACAACCCCTAAGGCAATATAGTCACAAGGCTACAGTATGCATCACTAGGAGGAAAACAGAGCAGTTTCCCTACATCACAGTCCGAATAACTGAAACCAGTGTTTCTGATATGTGTGCTGGGTGGATATAATGCACAATGCTATCTTCTCACTACAGAAAAGTCTTACAAGTGTCCAGAAGACCCATATGATTGTGGTCAACCAGAACGTAATGAATGTGAGAGAAATCATGACTGTGAAGGAAGACAGATTTGTTGCGAATATCGTTGTGCAAAACGCTGTGTGGACCCAGTGAAAGGTATTTGATGTGCACTGATAACATAAGAACTTTGAATATTATTGGAACTGGTTATGATATCGGACAGTAATGGCCATTTATAGGGGCAGCAGTGAGAAATCTTTGGTCTTCAGATCAGATCCCATCATCTTCCAGGGGCTGATGGTGGACCCAAGGGTCCCAAATAGTATCCCCACCCCTACCCCCAAGTCAGAGATTCCCAAACTTTTCAGGCCATAGTTTGGCCACCCCTACCCTAAGCAAACACTATTAGATGTAAGTTGTGGATTGGGGTAAGGGTAGGAATTACATGCAGAATACACTGAAAGCTCTGGCATTGTATGAATAGCAGGAATCTAACCATGTAGCCAGTGATGGGCAGCAACAGGTTCGCACCAGCTCGCCAGAACCGGTAGTAACTTTTTCTGGTGTTCCGGAGAACTGGTAGCAGCTTTTGGGGGGGAACCACCTCGGGAGTTTACCTTTTCACCGGTTCCCCCACTGCGCATGCACGCCTACAGCGCTTGGCACGTATGCACGGCCTCCTTGCTGTCCTCCCAAGTGGGGAGGAGGAAGAGAAGCGGCTAGCCTGAAACTTCCTATAGCCTGCTCCCCTGGGTAAGTGACTCACCTTTGGGTGTAGGGTGGGTAGGTGTATTTTAATGTGTATTTAAAGTGTTTTTATTTTTAATGTGTATTTTTATGTGTTTTATGTGTATTTAATTTATATTTTATGTGTTTTATGTCTTTTTAATGTTTTTATTTTTAATGTGTATTTTTATGTGTTTTATGTGTTTTTAATGTGTGTTTTATGTGTTTTTGTCTATTTAATGTGTATTTATTTTAATGTGAATTTATTTTAATGTGTATTTTATGTGTTTTATGTGTATTTTTATGTACTGTATTTTTATGTCTATTTAATTTGTATTATGTGTAATTATTTTATGGGATTTTTTATGTTGGCTCCTCCCACATCATTAGCTCCACCCATGATGTCATGACATTGGCTCCACCCATGACATCATGATGTTGGCTCTGCCCACAATGCTGACTCTGCCCACAGTGTGGTAGTAAAAAATTTGGCTGCCCACCACTGCATGTAGCCTGTAATGAAGAGGCATAGGATGTCCATAGGATGTCCAAAGGAAAATGGAAGGCAAGGAAATAAAATGACATGATCAAGCCATCCTAAAGACAGAGAAAATAGCCCAGGAAGGGGATTGGCATTAGGTAGAGAGTCCATTTCTTGAGATACAGTACTTGCATTCAATGCTGGCAGTCAACTCTAAAATAAAACTTTAAAATGTTATGGCTTTGGAATACAGCTCCCACAATCCCTGGAAAATCATGCAAGTTGGGAAATTTTTGAGTGAAGTAGTCACAAACTCTAATATTTTCAAGTACTGCTCCAAACTTCCTTACCTCTCAAGTACAATTTGATACAGGAGAGTAAGACCTGATGCAGAGGAGAAGAAAATTATTTATTATTTATTTATCTATTATATTTATACCCCGTCAATCTAGATTTTCCTACTCTGGGCAGCTAACAACAGAAAACACACAGATTAAAAACACACTCTCTCTCTCTTGAGTCTTTCTCTTAGTAGAGTATTCACTACAGGCAGTGGTGTTGCCTTTATATATTCTAAGGATTGGGTTGGAACTGTACCATTCTCCTAATTAAACAGAACTTTATCTTGTTTCTCTTTATTTTCTAGGATAAGTTCAAGCTGAACCAGTATACTACATGGCTTGAGCCAGAAAGGGAGTTCGAATCTGGTGCTCAACAAGGAAACACCACAAATGGAGGAAGGCCAACCAAACCGGCCTTATCTCTGGAAGTCTTAATTATGGTAACTTGGAACAGATAGATAGATTTTTTTTAGGGGAAGACATATCTGAAAGCATCCTTTCTCTAAAAAGAAAAATTTGGTTAGGTTATTTTTCTATGCCAAGATCTGTAACCTGATTCATCAAGAACCATGCTACCACTTAAATAAAAATATTTTCTTCAATCAACACGTGTTCATTGGAAAATGGAATGCCTGGGTAAAAGACAGTAAGTCTGTTTGCCTCTTTTTAAGCGCTACCTTACCTCTCATAAAAGTAACTGGGCTGGGCTCTGTTGACAGAGAAGCCCCAGGTTTTGGTCAGCCGGGTGTGGCTGAGAACGAATGGTGAACACACATTCCTTGCCGTGAGCTTTGGGTGAGTTCTAGAGGGGATTGAGGAATAATCCACCTTGGATTGAATGCCTGAGAAGTCCCTACTGAAGGATAAATTCAAAAGTTAGGATGGCAATGACATAGGTTGCGACTAAAACTCGAGTGACTATGATCATAAACCTACTGAAAGCAAACTCTAAAAATGTTTAGGGAAACAATTAAATGAATATTTTGGAATGTGTTACATTTGTGTTCCAGTTTAATTGTTCTTGAATGACATCAGATCCCTATGTGGTGGATTGCCTTGAGAAGGTAGCTCTTGGACGTAACCAAAATCTAAAAAAGACTGACCAACCTTAATAGTAATGAGAAAAAATATATGTTCAAATGTTCCTTAATTAGCTGTTTATCGCAGCCATTCTCTAATAAGTTCATAGAATCATAAATGATACTCTTGTTTGCCACTTGGTCTTTAATCTGTGGCCTAGAAACTCCAACCACTACACCACCACAGCAGCTGCTATGTGGTTATAGTTTATATTATTATACACGATATCATAATGTTATCCAGTGATCAGAATCTTATGGGTGTTTTATAAGTATCTTGTTTATTTAAAATATTTACACCCAACCTCTTTGCCTCTTTCAGATTCATTGCAATTAGTACCTCTGTGAATATCACATTGTTATGAGGCTTACGGACTCTTATGTGGCCTCTATTGATTTTATTGTATTCTGTTTATTGTTTCTGTTTCTCTACCTACTGCAAGTGAATACATCTCAAGTAACTGTAGTACCTACATGCACATAAAGCCATAAATGAAAATAAGTAACTTAAATATGCATAACGGTGTGGAACTGTGGTAGGTATGCAGATGTGAGAAAGTATGACTTCCTAATAAAGTACTCCTCCTGGAATAAAAACCAGTCATGCTCTGTCCTTGGCAGCTGATTGTGGCTCCTACCAATTCTACTGTCAGTAGTGGTGTTCTCCTTTACCTGCCATTTTAGGACCCAGCTAGAAAACGCATCTTTCCAAGGTATATTACTGCCTTTATTTTCTTGGTTCATTTGGTAGCCAATAATTTCGATTCACAGCAGTGGACACAGGATTGGAAAAGATCAGTATATGTTCCAGTTCCAAAGTAGGGCAATGCTAAAGAATGTTCAAAACTATTAAACGATTGTGCTCATTTCACATGCTAGCAAGGTCATGCTCAAGATAATACAGGCTAAGCTTCAGCAGCACACGGTGCGAGAAATTCCAGAAGTGCCAACCAGATTCCAAAGAGGCAGGAAAACTAGAGACCAAATTATTTGTTTATTTACTGAATTTCTATAATTACCACCACCCCTCCAAATCTGGCTGTTATCCCACTCTGGGCAGTGGACAAGCAGAAAACCATTAACAGCAATACCCACAACAAAGTAAAACCCACCACCGACAAATACAACACAAATTAAATTAAACTAAAATAAACTAAAATAATTGGTGTCTGAGGGCATCAGGACTGAACCTAACTGGCTAATTTATCAATAAGGGAACAACATCCTGAAAGGACTCCATGAAGAACAGTGTTTTTAATTATTATTATTTTTAAGATAGCCAGTAATGGGGCCTGGCACAGCTCCACCAATAGTGTTGGTGCTGCCACAGAGAACGCTCTGGTTCTAGTCATCCTCGGTATTGGCACCTGGAGCTGCGGGGAGTTGTTCTGAGGGAGAGACGCTCCGACTGATAGCAAGGTCCCAAATCATGTAGGGCCTTGTTTGATAATATTATCACCTTTTATCTGACACGGTAGACAACAGGTAACTAGTGCAGACCTGTCAAGGCTGGGGAAATACATTAGTACCTCAGATAACGATGAGACTTGGTTCCACAAGTCTCGTTGTTATCCAGTTTTTAATGTTGTGTGATGCATTGATCGCACAACGTAAAAAAAAAAAGCCCTGTTTCCCTGCAGGCTGTAGCAAGCCAGAACGTCGGGATTTGAATCCTGACCTTTTGGCTTTCTGCAGCCTCCAGGGAGGGGGGGAGTCCAGAAACAGTTTGGATCGGGTCCCCCGACCTCCCTGAAGCCGGCAGGTTTTTTTTTACCCATTTTGGGCTCTCTGACCCCCCCTGCCAGCTTCAGGGAGGTTAGGAGATCCAATCCAAGCTGTTTCCAAAGTTCCCCCACCTTCTTGGAGGCTGTAACAAGCCAAAATGTCAGGATTCGAATCCTGATGTTTTGGCTTGTTGCAGACTCCAGGAGGGTGGGGGAACTTCAAAAATAGTGCACATTGGGTCTCCCGGCCTCCCTGGAGCTGATGTGTGCTATATTTGAAGTTCCCCCACCCTCCTGGAGGCTGCAACAAGCCAAAACGTTGGGATTTGAATCCCGCATTTTGGCTTGCTACAGCCTCAAAGGAGGTGGGGGAACTTTGAAAATAGTGAGGATCAGGTCCCCCGACCTCCCTGGAGCCGGCAGGGGGGTCAGGGAGCCCGAAATGGGTAAAAAAAAACCCTGCCGGCTCCAGGGAGATCGGAAGACCAGATCCACAGCTGCAGGGTGGCTGGGGAAGCTGACAGGGACTCCCCATCAGCTTCCCTACCCACCCGCCCATGCCTCCGCAGCTGTGGGGTGGCTTGGGAAGCCAACGGGGGAGCCCCCTGTCAGCTTTCCAGCCACCCCGCCCCTGCCTCCACAGCTGCAGGGTGGCTGGGAAGCTGAACGGAGAACCCCGTTCAGCTTTCCAGCCACCCTGCTGCTAAGAACGACTGCATTGGATAATGCTGATAGATTGTTGTCCGATGCAAAATTTCTTTAGAAATTTTGCATTGTTATCCAATTTTAGCGTTATCCAATACAGTCATTATCCAAGGTATTACTGTATGATCAAATTTCTTTAAACCTGTCACCAGCCTGGCTGCTGCATTCTGGACCTGTTGTAATTTCCGTATCTGACACAAGGGCAGCCCCATATAGAGAGCTACTTCTGTTTCATTGACCACACCAAGGCCTTTGATTGTGTGGACCACAATAAACTGTGATGAGTCTTTAAAGAGATGGGTGTACCAGACTACCTCATCTGTCTAATGAAAAATCTATACATTAGTCAAGAAGCAACAGTTAGGACAGCATGTGGAACAACTGATTGCTTTAGAATAAGAAAAGGATTATGACAAGGTTGCATATTGTCACCCTGCTTATTTAACTTATATGCATAGTACATAATATGCAATGCAGGGCTGGATGAATCACAAGCTGGAATTAAAATTGCTGGGAGAAACAGCAACAACCTGAGATATGCAGATGATACTTCCCTAATGGCAGAAAGTGAAGAAGATCTAAAGAACCTCTTGATTGGGGTGAAAGAAGAGAGAGCAAAAGCTGGCCTGAGACTCAACATTAAAAAAAAAACCAAGACAATTGGCAACCTTGGCAAATAGATTCTAGCTTTTGTTGATGTCAGGCTGAATGTTTGCTTAGTAGGAGCGCCTTCAGCATATAGTCAACAAGCTGGCTAGGGATGGCTGTTAGGCTGTTCCCTGAAATTGTTCATATTAAAAAGTAATTGTTGGCACCTGTCACTGGAGACAAACATACCATTTATGCTTGTCAAAAAACAACCAAGAGAATTGCTTTGTATATGGGTGAGAAGTAGTTCGCTGATGAAGAAAGAAATCAGCTTCTCGGTTTTCCCCTTGCTTTATCTGTGTTTCCCCAAAACAGCTTATATCTGGTCTACACAGTGTGTGGAATTTCCCTTTTTGGAAACGATGTTCACATAACCATAACCTGTGTCCTGCATAAATAAAATAACTGACATATTTCTGGCTAATCACTTAGGTCACAGGTCAGTAGGTAGTGTATGCAAATGCGCATGGGCAATGGCCATAAATGATGTCAGGAATGATTGTAGTTGACAAATCCTCTATGACAAAGGTGAAAGCAGGATCCTTCCTCTTGTGACCCAACACCTCACTTCAACAGACTTAAATTCACTGAGAGACGGACACCTGGATTCTGCATGTGCCATTATAACCATGAACATCTTTGTCTTGATGGGAATACTGGCCCTTTGGACATACCTGCCATCTGCTGCGGGTTTGCCTCCACTAGGTAAGTCGGGAAGGAAACTAGTCACTGAAAAAGAAGATTGATTCAACCAAAAATTCATGAAACTGGCCAAGTAGTTCAAGGAGATTTTCTTTTAAATTAAAAAAAAGTTTAGCTGATTCATCACCACATTAAATTACAAAGAGTTCTTATATGTGTGTGTGTGCTGATCTGTGCGAGCATATCAGAGAATAAACAAACAGACAAAAAAGACAAAAAACATTGTGTCACCTTAAAGACTAACTCCTGTACTGTATTATAATGTTAACTTGAAGTGGACTTGATCCACAAAGGCTAACCTTAAAATACAGGAGTTAGTCTTTAGGGTGCCATAATGGTTTTTTTCTTTTCTTTTGTTTTATTTACTCTCTGCTATATAAAGAAATGGCCATTAATTATAAGAAATGATATCTTTAAGAAAATGTCACGGCTCAGAGTGCTTCTGTTCAATTTATTCATTTCCTCCCCAAACCCATGTACAGTATTTTCTTTCCTCACCCGCTCCCAACTGAAAGTTATCATTAGTGGCCAATGAGCACATTGAACCCTCACGGGATGCTTCACCCTGACCCCACACAGACTTAAGGATTTTTCCAAAGTTGCATTTATTGTTGCTGTTGTTGTTCTGCAAACTTTGAGGTTTTCTGATTCCCTCTCACTTCCTCCCCTCTCCCCAACTTTGTGTGTGAAAGGTACCATTTCACATCTTGAAAGACCTGCATTTCAGAGATTGAGATTTGTTTGCTGCTTTACTACATGCAAATGGAATCTGCAAGAAAATGTTTTGAAATAGGGTGTCCCTGTTCAGTCATACCCTTTTGCAAGGCTCACCATTCCATTTCTCCCCACGTCCCACTGCTGAAATGCAATGTTCTCTCCACAACTTTCCCAGGGTTGTGCTAGGCACCTTGGGAGGGTTGTGGACAGGAAGTGATGAGATGGAGGAATCCCATACATTCTTGTTACCTCTGCCTGCCTTTCAGGAGTGTTGGTCGCTGGGGCTCACCGGGATTAGTCCCTGTATTCTTGTGGGTCAGCACATCACTGAACTTTCCTTTAGTGTTTCTCTTCACTCAACATGCTCTGTCTTCATTTGACTGTCTTCAAGGTTCTCCTATTTTATATTTTTATTTTTTCCCAAGATGTTTTGTAGTTGTGGACACCCCTGGATTGCTGGTAACTCCTTTGTCTATGTTGATAATATTGTTTTTAAATGGGGTGGGGTCAGATGAGGAAATGAGACTATGGCACATCTATTATTTTGTCATTCTTCAACTTTACATTTATGTTGTGAGATGTGCCATTTGTTCTTTGCTAGCACTGCTGCTTTTTCTTCCACTTCCAGAGAAAATGGGGACGTGCCCTCCCAATCCTTTCCGATGCTCTGTACCAGGAGGCGATGCTTGCAGTTTTGACATGGACTGTCCTGGAATCAAGAAGTGCTGTTACTACAATTGTGCCAAGACTTGCCAAAACCCACAAGGTATGATCCTGGCACATTGGTTAAGTTGCTGTACTGCAACCAAAACTCTGCTCACAATCCTGACAGGATGCAAGGTTGGGGGAAAATGCTAATTACCTTGTAAACCACCCAGAGATTGTTCTAAGCACTATGGGTCATTATATGTCTAATTGCTATTGCTCTTTGGCTCTTCCAGACTCAACTTTATTTTGTTCTGCGTTGAAAGTCAGTTTTTCTTTCTTAATTCATAATTTTTTGTTAATCATTACCACTTCCACACCTAAACTTTCCTATTTGTGGTTGAAACCACACAGTCAAATAATGTGGGATTTGTTCAATTTATAAAACAGATGAATTAGAATTATTATTTTTCTTTACCAAACACACGATGAAAAAAGGCCAATTCAAAACAGTCTAGCCCTTTTTGCATGTAATGCATCTTTTCTTCTCTGCTGCTGGGGACATTTCCTTTTTTCAAATAGGTTTTCTTATCTCATGTTTCGCTGCTTGAATTATTTTCAACTGCAAAGAACTATCCTAACTGTGCAGCCAACCATCTAAAGACCAGGGGTCCTTAACCTTTTTAAGCAAGGGGCTGGTTCATGGCCCCTCAGACTGTTTAGGGGCAGGACTGGTGGTGCCACCACCACCTCTGGCAACACCCACCCCAAGCCCCCACACTCCTCCACCACAAGCCCCCACATGTCCCCCACACTAAGCCCCCACACTCTCTCCACCACAAGCCCCTCACACATTCCCACCACCACTTCGTTGCTTACCGGCCTGGAGGAGCTGTATAGCATGGATGAAGGGAGTGTCTGGGCTGTCCTTCTTGCCTGCAGCCCCTGGGTAAGCCGCAGGGGGTCTCTGGGGCCCTGGAAAAGCCATGCATGCCCACCCTGGCCCCTGGGAAAATCACCGGAAGCCTCCTTAGCCCCATCCACCAGACTGAGGGCACAGGCCAGATGATTTGATGCCATGAGCCATATCTGACCCACAGGCTGAAGTTTGAGGACCCCTGGTCCAAACCAACTTGCATTTTGCAAACCTACATCAACTTGTACCCTTTCCTATCTTCCCCTCTTCATTTTTTCCACCATATAAGCCAGTCATTTCCTGTTTTGCAGCAGGAAGGTGCTGGGGGAGTGCTTTTAATTCTGACTCTGCCCTGCTGTGCTTCACAACTGCTGCTTCTCATTTTGTCATTACAGTTTTGTTATGGCCATGATTGGATGAAAACCCTGCATGCAGTGCATTGCCTTTGGGTAGAAATGTACAACGTATCAAACACCATCACAATGGTATCCAGCAACTGCATGGCTCATAAGGGTAGATGTAGTAGTGGCCATGTGATCTCATATGTGTCATATGTAACATGAAATGAACCCAAATCTGTGTGCTGACCTTTCAAATCACTTTAAAAAAAGAATAAGTATAGTGCTACTCTATAGAAGTGGTCTTTAAAGTATCGCTGAACTAGGACAAATATTCAGCTGAGCTATTGCCACATTCAGGATTAAATGGACTGTCATTCTATAGGATATGCAATATGGGCTCCTGGCATATATAGGTCAGCTAATCAGTGTAAGGTGCTTTTCTTATGTCTTTGTCTATAATGGACAATTATTTATCTGTGGGTTTTCTCTGTTCCAGATAAACCTGGCAACTGCCCTATTCTTCCTTTTATCTGCTCAATCCCTGGAGTTGATGCTTGCAGCCATGACTACGATTGCACAGAATACAAGAAGTGTTGTCGTGTAAACTGTGCGAAATCTTGTGTAGACCCATAAAGAGGTACAGTTCAATGAAATGTTATTGCTTGCATCTCACTTTTGTTCCTTTTCTACCTGCATCACACTTTCCCTTTCATGGAAGAGATGGGAGAAAGCCCACTTCTGATTCAGATTTAGCCTGATATCCCAGTGACACCTGAAATTATACATCAATGCATGCCTGGTTTATAGGAATGCTACTATTTATCCCATATGTGACACTAAAATGCTAGTAGCCTTGTAAATTTTATTCTGCAAATATTGTTTTAGGTTGCCATGAGGTTTGCAAACAAGTGTTTTCACACTAAATGCAGAGGAAGGGAAGCTTCCAAGTCTGTAGCCAGAGCAGAAATATTAAATCATAGTTTTTCCATAAGCCAGTTTTAAAAATTACCTTCTGTTAAGCAGGCTGGTTGACGTGGGGGTTGAGTTGAGGACAGCCTTTTGTTTTTATACATCCAACATGGTAACCAGTGAAGCTGGCAGAGAAGCAATGGGAAACCCTATCTCTCCTCATTTGCTTGCTGGCATGCCATGTTGCAGAAGATGCCATAGTATCAACATGCAGTTCACAAAGCTTCTGTAGATGGCCAATGTTTGTTTTTCATGTCAGAGATTACTCTGGGTTGGGAGGATTTTTGCAGGGGACACCCACATGAGACCATCCTGGAAATGCTTTGAGTTTACCAACAAGACTGAATTACATAGGATATTTGATATAATCCCCATAGTCTGTACATAATAGGTCTATTCTGAGAGAATTCAAGGCAGTTATTTGGATCCCACATTTATTCAGGACCAGGACAAAACCCTACAAAATAAATAGAGGAAACCCAGCATTTCATTGGCAAATATAAAAGAGGAAAGTAATTCTGTGAATGATGCAATAAAGAATGAAAAAATTAAGTAGGTTTTACAAAGCAATTTAATGGGCAGAATTACACACATGCCTACTTTCTCATGTGTATTTCCCTCCACAGATATTTCTACATTGCAGAGAAAGTTTACTTCTAGGACCAGCAAGGAAACAGAATCCTGCATAAAATAGAACTGCTGGACTACATGAACATTACATCTTAAGGAAGCAGTGGGTTTAATTACTTTACTGGATTCTACCATTGCCAAATTACACCCATATCTCATTCTTCAGTGCTTTGTTTTATAATACAGCATAACACTTATAAGTGCTAAAGTTTTGGAAATAATACGAAACCTAATACTGTCCCCTTTCCTTGCTCTTTTGGTAGTTGGGAATTTATTTTCTTTCACAGTTCTTCCTATTGTTATTGAAGCACAACATATAGCAAAAGATGGCTTTTCTGATGAATGTATATGTTTTAATTGTTCTTTCCTTTGTGTTTTTGAAGACTAATGTAGTAAGAATGACTTGATTCCAATTGCCCAGCAAAGATGAATAAATATTTTAAAAAATTAAATGATAACCATGTTAGTCTGTGTTTCAAGTGTATCAGAGAATAAAAGAAAAGAAAAGAAACATCAAAAAAGTTGTGGCACTTTAAAAACTAACTGCTGTATTTTAATGATAGCTTTTGTGGATCAAGTCCACTGCTAGAAGAATAATTTTTAAAGTAAACATTAATGGCAAAGAAAGAAAGAAAGAAAGAAAGAAAGAAAGAAAATGCCACCCCAAACCCTAATGCAGCTTCAAATGCATTAGCAGAAGTATGATGCCCACCTCAAAGAAAGCAATGGTGCAATCTATTCTGCTTGTTCAGACCTCACCACAAATATCATGTCCAGTTATGGGAAATGTTGCAATTAGGCAGTTTTCCTGCTCCTCTGCACAGAAGGACACAGGAACTGCTTAATTATTTCTTCCCTACTGTCTGGATTGGACAGGGGGATAAAAATATTTTCCCCTCCATTTTCCCCTTTAATCACCAGTTAAAATTGCAGCAGTCAACAGGTTTTCAATTGGAAATCAGGGGGGGGGGGGGATGGAGAAAAAAAGATTTTTAACCACCCTATCAAATCTAGTAGTATAACAATTGGACAGGTGGGAGGAAATGATGGCGTTCTAATACAATTCATCATATGGACAAAGTTTGTACCCTGTATTTGGAGGGAGAAAGTGCACTAAAAATAATTTATCCTTGCCTCACCTTCAAGCAATCTGAAAATATGTGAGCCCAGGCTATCCCGTCAGGGGCAATCTGGACATGTTCTTATAGCATTGTATGAGAAAGTGACCCTACTGGAAAAGCTGCAGACAAAATGGACCTTCCTTCAGCAACAGTCAAAATATACAGAAATGGACTTTTAGGAATGCGCCATGAGTCCCCTTTCTATGCCTAGCCTGAAATTTGGTAACTGCTTTTGTGTTGTATGACCTCACATGGGCTGGAGGAGAACATGTGTGAATAACAAAACCACCTTGTGGCTGAAATCCAGTAGTAGGTCACAACTAGAGTAGGCTCATTCAATCAATGGAACTTTGAGTGGAGCCAACTCACCCAATACCCACTGATTTAACCTAGTTGCAACTTACTACTGGACCTCAGTCAAAGTGTATCTGAAAGTTGTTCTCCATGCTACATATACACCTGATATATGCAATCTAGCTACATACCACCTGCAGCTCTACTAAATTACTAATCCCTTTGCAGAAGTGTGTGTACATATATCTATAAGCATTCGCATAGATCAAGTTATGTGAACTGTTCTTTTGACATATGAACAGAAATGAGGACGGACTGCTTTCTTTTTGAGGCTGCTGGCCTTCTGAGCTCCAAGAAGGATCACTCCCCTCTGTATGTGAGTGGCATGCACTGGTCTTTCAACCTCCCAGATGAGTTTGAAAAAAGACTGCTGTGTCATGCCATTCCAAATGCAAAAGGCTTACCATTTTGTTTGTTGCATAAACTTTAACTATCACAACTGGAAAGCTACCAACTCAGTCATACATATGCCTAGAAGCTCAGAATTTTATTGCATGTAGATGATGATGATGATAAACACAGGCAGAATTTAGTCTGGCTTTGCTATTTACATTTTGTCAAATTACCAGCAAGAAGAAAGTTAGGTGTCTTGACAGGGCAGGATGAAGCAATGCAAGTTCCTCAATTCTACCTTGAGGGATGCATCTGCCACAAACATGACAGTTGACTGTTTTCCCAACTGTTTTCATAACTTTGATATTTAAGTGAAATCCAAGCCCCATTTGCTCCATCTTCATTTCAGCACACTAAAGGCTTCATTCAAAGATCACTTCCCACAGAGACTAGAAGCCATCATTGGTGAGTATTATGAAGATGATTGGGAACTTTCTACTCATAAGTATCTTGGTCCTTTGGGTTGAGATGCCACATGGAACTTTAGAACAAGAGATGGTGAGTACCAAAATGTATCTACCTTCATTTTAGTTTTCCTTAAGAGAATGTAGAAAAAATCTCCAGGCAAGATCCAGCTCTGAATGCTTAAGAGGTATAAGAATGCTTAAGAAGTATTTTAAAAAGTGCAAGGAAATTCAGCATTTGCAGGATAGTTTTTAATGCTAGCTGATAATATCAATTAGCCCAATTCATGCAATTACAGATACAAAATAAAACTGTGACGTATATTGTCAAATATGGGGATCTTGGGGTTTTTGAGAGTAAACATAGGAATTATAACCATGTAATAAAGACCCATACTTAAGACAAAGAATGTAGTAAGCAACACAAAAATTCAATTATGCTTTAAATTCTGCTTTATTCTCTCATTTCTGCTATAGGGTGTGGAATCATGGACTGTAAAACAGGCAACTATCGAGAATGGTAAGAGCATTTAAAATACAGATTTAATGCATAATGTTAGGGATGTTCTGGATCAGGAAGGTGGTCAATAGGGACATACATATGCAGTTGGAAACCATATGAATCATACAATGTAGAAAGCAAGAACATATCAGTCATATAATGGGAAGAAGTATAGATTTTTACCAATGATCACTCAAGACACACTGCAAATGTATACATGATCATATGGCAGGCATGACTAGATTGCCCATGACATAGGCTCCGCCCATGATATAGGCTCCACCCTTGAATTAGGCTCAGTCCATGAATTAGACTCCGCCCATGGTATGGTAGCAAAATTTTTTGGTGCCCACCACTGATGGGTATGGATGCATCACCACATCCATGTTTGCAGGTGTCACATCAAAAACCAAAATAGCCACCATGACATGATTTCACAGTGAAAATGAGGTCCATTTTACCCCAATGAGAATGAAATCATAATCAGAGATAACTCTAGGCTATCTGCAGTTAGAATTAATAGGAAAGTTAATTTAAAGCTATTGCAAGGAATAGAGAGAAAGCACAAGTGTATTTTGTTAGTTCAAAAAGGATGAAACATGTTCAGGTAGAAATCAGAATAGCAATATCCCATGAAGAGAATGATAACATTCACAAAATCAAACCAATTGTTATATGCAGGAATTTCCCCAGCCAAAGCAGACTATGATCCCATTCTTACAAAAACTGACAAAATAGATCCAATCCAAACAAACTGAATCAACTCTTTACACTAGATATCTGTGGTATACAAAATCAAAACCTATGAAAGGAGCAGACACTTAAGTTATTATCTACCACCACCTAAACTCCCTACAATCCTGACTTTTAGAAGCAAACCTAAAAGTTTGCAACTACAGTAATACCTCAGATAACATTAGCATCGAATAACACTAAAATTGCATAACATTAAGCAATCTGGGGGGAAGAATTGCATCGGATAACATTAAGATCCTATGGGATGCATCGGATATCAACCGCTAAAGCCTGTGTGGTTACAATGTATCTCTATGGATCCCATAGGATTTTAACATGCATCGGATAACACTAAAAATCGTATAACACCAAGACTTGTGGAACCAGGTTTTAGTGTTATCTGAGGTTTTACTGTACTGTATATTGCAGAATTTTGACAAAAAGAAAAGAAAAAGGGAGAGATAACAATAGTACAATGACAAAAACTAAACACAGATGCATACATCCTAACTACAAGTTAAACTGAATAACAGAAAAGTTGCAGGTCACTATTTGTGCAGGGTAATATGTGGCATAGGTATTAGGTCATAGACACTGTTATATGCACTACCCAGAGAAATGCAGAGAAGCTTTCCCATGTCACAGTCTAAATAACTTAAATTGCAGTTTGGTATAGAAGAGCATGAGTTCATGGGTTCTTTTTACAACCAGCTATGATGCATGCATTCTTGATATGTCTTCTTGGCATGTATGCTGTGTGGATATGATGTACAATGCCATCTTCTAACTACAGAAGAGCCTTCCAAGTGCCCAAAAGACCCATATGTATGTGTTAAGTCAGAACGAAATGAATGTGAGAACAATCGTGGCTGTAAAAGAAAACAGATTTGCTGCCAAAATCGTTGTGCAAAACGTTGTGTGGACCCAGTGAAAGGTATCTGATGTGTACTGTTAATATAAGAACTTTGAATGTTATTGGAAGTGGTGGTGATATTGGACCGTAACGGCCATTTCTAAGGGCAGCAATGAGAAATCTTTGGTCTTCAGATCTTAGAATTCATTTCCCATCATCTTTTATGGTTTCATGCTGAATGGAGCTTCCAAGAGCTGAAGGCCAAAACCTATGGAGGTCCCAAGGATTCCAATAGTATTTGCACTTGAAGACAGCGCTATTAGATGTAAATTGTAGATTGAGCAGGAGAGAGGAATGACATGCTGAATTCAATTAAAACTCTGGCATTGTATGAATAGCAGGAGTCTAATCATATAGCCTGTAATGAAGTATTGGAAGTCCAATACAAATACAGTAATACCCCGGGTAACGTGAGTACCGTATAGTGCGAAAACCGCATAATGTGACAAGAATTTCGGAAAAATCTTGTATCGAATAATGCAATTTTAACGTTGTACAGAACAAGTGTATGCATGGGGGGGAGTTGGATTGGGTAGAACATCTACCCAATCCAACCCCCCCCAGCGCCTGCCCCCATGATGTTTGGAAAGGGTATGGGGATCCTTACCCTTTCGAAACTTCGGGTGAGCGGCGCGCGTTGGTGGGGGTTAGCGCGCGCCTGCAAGCCACCCGATGTTCTGAAAAGATAAGGATCTTTACCCTTTCGGAACATCGGGAGAGTAGAGGCGACTCTCCGCAGGGTCTCCCCGGCTTGGGGGTGAGGATTTCGACCAAGCCGCCTCTTTCCCGGGCGCGCTATAGCAACGAGGATCGCACGTCAAGGCAATTGCCTTGACGTGCGATCCCCGTTTCACTCGCCTAAACAAGGGTCAGCTTTTCTGAATTCCCCCCTCCCCCGGGGGAGGGGGAAATTCAGAAATGCCGACCCTTGTTTAGGCGCTTTGCGATGGGATTTTGGGCACCCAAACTCCCATCGCAAAGCGCCTAAACGAGGATCGCATGTTAAGGTAAGGGATCAAAGTGGGGGGTGGCACCCCCCGCTTTGATCCCTTGCCTTGACGTGCGATCCCCATTGCTATACCCATTTGGTAGAAGAGGCTCCTGCTGGCGTGCATTTTTTGTGCGCGTGTGAGCGCCTCTTCTCAGTTTTTTTTTAGCGTTGTTCAATCAATGTATCGAACAACGTTAAAAACCAGACAACGTCATGACTTGTAGAACCATGTCATAACGTTGTCCGGGGTTCTAGTGTAACTCCAAAGGAAAATGAAAGGCCAGGAAAGAAAGAAACCAAGCAATCATACTTATATACCACCCCATAACACTTAATGTCCTCTCGGGGTAGTTCACAATTAGCATTTTGCCCCTGAAATGCTGGGTACTCATTTTACCAACCTCAGACGGATGGCAGGCTGAGTTAGCCTTTATTCCTAGTCAGGATAAATATCACAACCTTTTGGTTGCACTGCAGTACAGCAGTTTAACCACTGCTTTAATTATCATAAGAAAAAATGTACCAGTATATATAGATTTTTCTCATGATTTTTATATATTTGCTCCCCAGAATATTAACTTCCCCTTTAGTTTCAAGCTTCTTCTAAATAAATCCTTTTGGCTACATTTCATATTATATAACTTCCAATTTAAATGTCCAAAGAAATACAGTGTTTTCTTAAATGAACCATACATATAAAATAGATAGGTAAGTAAATATTGAAATAATATTTAAACATAAATTGGCTAGGGATTAAAAAAAACAGAAATGGGGATGGAACAGAATTTGAATTCATCTCTCCTTAGCTGAAAGATATGATAACAAAGAACATGGAAATGTATGTTGGTGACTATGGTTTTTCACAATGGAATACAGTAATACATCGGATAACATTAAGACTTGGCTCCACAAGTCTTAACGTTATGCGATTTTCAGCCTTATCCGATGCATGCATCTCTTGCTGCCTTGGCAACCATTCCTCTCCATTTTCTGATCTCTTGCATCGGCGCTCGGCTGTCTCTGCCTGCCATGAGGCATAGCTCTGTGCTCTGCAATCGGCTGGTCAAGCCTGGCTCAGTCGGAGCAAAGAGGAGCTAGGCTGACTCCACATGGGCGAGGATCGTGCACGCTATCCTTGCCTGGGCCAGCCATGAGTTCCAGTGCAAAGGGCTGCCTGGGGAACCTGGTGGGAGCAGCAGCTATGGTGGCTTGAAGGTAAGCAGGGCCAGGGCTGGGCTGGATTCTCTCGGCAGTACGGCACCCCATTGCTGGGGGGGGGGAGGAGGAAAGTGGCAGGGAGAGGGGCTTTGGCCTTCTTTACTGCTTTATTATGATGCATCAGATAACGCTAGAAAGAACGTTCTCCGGTGCAAATCTTCCCCCCAAATTTGTCGTCGTTATGCAGTTTTATCGTTATCCGGGGTATTACTGTATACCACTCCACCTTCAAGGGGCCACTTATCTCCTGAAGATATATTCTACAAAACTTACTACTATTTAAAGAAGAGGTGGAGTAGCCCTGCCATGGTCCTTAGAAATTAAGAGAATGCCCCCAAATAATGTTCACCCTCTCCATTCTTACATTATAATCATGGTGGCACATTGAGCTCTACAGGTCTGTTCATATGCATTCATGTCATTCTTTATTACAGGTAAAGCTGGAAGATGTCCTCCCTATATCAAAATTAGATGTTTAAGACCTCAGAAGGCTAAGTGCAGTGTGGATGCTGACTGCCCAAATAAAAAAAAATGCTGTTATATGCCCTGTGCATTACAATGCATAGATCCCAGGTACAGTAGGTAGAAATGTTACATGCTTGAATTGGAGGCCATTTTGGAAGTGATGATATCTGTTGAAGCATAATAGAATTTCATCACATTAGATTGGAGCAGAAGGGCAGAATTATACAAATTGCAGGGAGCTAGCCACATAGCTGGGATTGTGGTGCCTTAGTAGTTAAGACGCTGAGCTTGAACATTAGAAGGTCAGCAGGTCAGCAGTTCGAGACCTGAGTGCTGCACGACAGAATGAGCTCTTGTCTCAGTCCCAGCTCCTGCCAACCTTGTGGTCCGAAAGCAAGAAATTACAAGTAGATAAACAGGTACCTCTTCAGAAGGAAAAGTCATCATGCCACATAACTATGGAAGCATCCGAAGATGCAGGTGGCACTGGTTCTTTGTCTGTAAACAGAGGGAGACCTTTACCTTTTCTATGCACACAACCATTTAATAAACACAAATAGTGAGTAAGCCGGAATAGGTAAAAAGGAAGCGCAGTTTGTGAAAGAGAAAAGCTGCTGCGTGCTCCTTTCTCCAACATAATTTCAATGATTTATTCAACAACAAAAACAATAATAATAATTCCAAAGTCAGCATAGGTAAAATCACTACTTTAACTCTGAAGACAACAGCTGTAATCCTAAAGTTTGTGTAACTTGCCAAATCTAATTGGTGAGGTGTCAAGTTGTATTATTGAGAGCATATTTGGACACACAATAGAGATAAATCTAATTTAATAATAATAATAATAAAATAATATTCATAGGTACACTGTCAATTAGCTGCGGCAACATATCCTTTCCTAATGCACACCAATAGCATTCTGGTTTACATTTTCTTGCAGCAATACTTTCTCCTAACAGAGGCAGCTGCAGGCTTGTGATTTGCAGAGGTTTCCAGCAAGCAAACCATATTGGTGTTTCTCAAATTTTGCAAGAATTTGTCCGGCTGCTTTGAGGGTCAGAAATAACATCTTAGTGGTTTCTATAGTCCATCGGCTGGACTTTGACCCTTCTTTCATCCTAGAATTTGTAGAATGAGAAGAGTTGTTTAAAATGTTTAGTTGATGGCTGAGAATTTTTTCTTCTTCCTCTCTTCAGGATAAAATAAATTTCCCAGGAGCACCTTGACTAATCATGCTTTTGTGGGGGAATTCATCATCTCCCTCCTGGCCTGGCAAGATATTTTAGCATAATTCTAACACTGTGCAGTCAAAGATTCTCTCCTTCCCCTGGATTTGCTTCAAACCTAAACTATAAAGCACAATGAAAAACACCTCATTATCTCCTTTTCTGGCTTCACAATATAATGAGATCTAATTCTAAATAAATTCTGTTTCATAGCAGCATTTCATTTGTGATTGCTATCTTTTTTTAAAAAAAGTTTACATTATAATATCAGATATCAGAACTATTGAACATAGATACAGTACAAGTAGAAGATACATTAGCTAAATTATTCTAGTTCATAGTTCATGTTAGGCTTAAATTAGGAAAGTAGCTGGATCCACTAGTATCAATGAAGTGAGATCCTTTCTAGGACCTCTAGAAATTAAAGTTAGTTCACCTGTTGTTTAGACAGCATATGAAGAACCAACAAAATGTCTATACTGTACAGTAATACCTTGGATAACGCTAAGACTTGGTTCCACAAGTCTCACCGTTATCCAGTTTTTAAAATTGTGCAATGCATACATTGCACAATGTTTTAAAAAAAAAAACAAGTTCCTCGCTGCTCTTTCCAAAGAGGCAGCCAGATCGAGCCAAGTGCCAGTTTGGTTGGGGTGAGGCCAGTGCTTCTCACCTTGCCTTCCGAGGCGAGCAAGGAGTATGCGTGAGCTGAGCCTGGGCTGCCCTCAGAAGGCAAGGGGTGAAGTGCACCCCCTGCTCGCCTCCTTCAAAAGGAAGCCAGGTTCAGAAGCTTCCAACGCTGCGATCAGGTGCACATGGGGGTTCAACCCCCAACCCAAGCGCCAATCATACGCTGCAATCGGCACTTGAGTTGAGGGGACGAACACCAGTTCCCCCCTCCCAACCCAAGCACCAATTGCAGTGGAGATCTCTTCCCCAAAGCCCGCTGGGCTGCTCTCCAGCCCTGCAGGCTTCGGGGCAGAGATCAACGTTGGAGAATTTGAGGCAAACATTTACATTAAGATAATGTTGTGCAATGCAAATGTTTGCCTCAATTTCCCCAACGTTATCCGATTTTAGCGTTATCCGAGGTAAACATTATCTGAGGTACCACTGTACTGAGAAAGTTTGTTAGTTCCCAAATATGCTTTCATTCCACAAATGAAGAACAGATTTATCTCCCTTTAATGCAAGTTGTGTTGTGCTGCTGCTGCTTTTATGTGCTCTCAAATTTCCTCTAACTTATGATGACTCTTCAAATGAATGACGTACAGAATGTCCTATCTTTCACAGTCCTGACCAGTTCCTTTATTGAGTGAATCTATCTCATATTTATTCTTCATTTCCTGATGCCTTCAACTTTTCCTAGTATCGCTATCCTTTCCAGTCTTTTTATATTGGGCCCAAAGTAAACTGCTTCACTTTTGTCATTTTTGCTTTGAGACAGAGTTTCGGTTTGATATTTGTAAAGTTATGACCGTTCACCTATGCCTACTTGGTTTGCCTGTGGTGGCCTACCCTATTTTGTATGTCATCTAAGTGTCACTTTCCACCATTGCCAAAACTGCTTGCAACCTAAAGGTCAATAGCCAGCAGCCCATGAGCTACCAAAACAGAGATGGCAGGACACTCTAAATAAGGACACCTGAATACACAAATGACCAAACAAAATAGCAGTCTAGAATCTGAACCTGTGGGAAAATGCTAGGAAGAAAAGACTGAATTTGTAACAGCTTCTTATACCTGCCCCAAATCTCAAGGCAGTTTGGAAGTTTACAATTTAACAGTCCTTATTTCTAAGTGGACCTATAATTTTTGCCCTTAGTGTTCAGCTTTAATGAACACTGTGTTCTGGTATTTGTTTTTTAAACAAAACATAAATAGATTTACATTTCCATACATTCTGAAAAATGAGAGAAAGAGAGAGAGAGAGAGAGAGAAGCAACTGAGAATGTGCCTGAAAGTGTACAAAGCATTACTTAATATTGGCATTAAGATGATGATAGCACCAATCTGCTCTCTTGAAGTAATGATCAGCCATGTTCATTATTACCAGAAACATGCATCGATGAGGACTTAGGTTTGGCCAATGATAAAGCCAAGAAAGTGGCTTCATTTTGGCAGCCCAGGGTTTGACTGGGACACGAAAGAAGAAGAATCCATGTCCATATGTTGATAAGAGTCTAACATTCTGGAAACCCTTTAGATCAGGGGCATACAAACTATAGCCTGCGGACCCAATTAGGCCCATGCATATCATTAATGTGGCCAGCAGCAAGCACCTGGGTTTACTACAGACCTCCCACCACCACCACCCAACGCCTAAAGTTAGCAATGGTGGCGGCGGAGGCAGCAACCGTGCTTTGTCCAGGCTGCTCCAAGCAGTGTCTTGCTCGGTCCCATCCACTCAGCAGCCTTCATTAAAGCCAATCATTGGTTCGGGGAAATTTTCAGAGCCTCTTGTATTTCAAAATTTGCATCACTGCAGCACGCCAGGTTTACCCTTCTAGTGCTGCAAATTTTGAAACACAGGAGGCTCCAAAAATTTTCCCGAAGCAGGGTGGACAGTCTTGGTCAGTTTAAAATAAACTGTAGTCAAGAGTGTTTTCCCCATGTGAATCTTCTTGAAAAAGACTATTCTTGATGGTTCTATTTTTAGTGAATAAAATTTCTTGAGCCACTCTTGTAACCACCCTTCCTCCCCCTAAGGTCACCACACCCTCCTCTTCACACACACCCCACTGAAGTAGACTCACCCTCAAACCCCACATGAGGATCCCTTGGAAGAAAGTTCTAAAGAAGGGCCCAGAACAGTAATTACAAGAAGAGCAAAAGGCTGTTTGGCATGATTTGTTGTTGGCTGCAACTGGTTGCCTTTCAGTGGGCGTATCAGTGTTGTTGTCATCAACACCATTCTCAGTGGTGGTCCAGGGATTGGTCACCCCAGCAGCTGATGAGCAAAAGCGGAGGTCAAAGCAGGGGCGTAGCTACCGCCGTATCAGCCGTATCAATTATACGGGGGTCCCGGGCCACGGGGGCCCCCAACGTGCGTAAGCAAAACAAATGCAGAGCGGGAGGGAGGCGACGGCCAGGGAGCCTTGGGAGAGGGCGCCGGAAGCGGGCTGGGGGCGGGTGCCTTTCTGGGAGGCCTTGGGCTGCCCCCTCCCACCTGCCCAGGACAAAGAAGGGAGGGCAGGGCTCTCCTTTCTCCGCTGCTTCTGTCGCCTCCACTCACGCGAGAGAGCGGGGGTGCGCGCGCGGCCCCTGATGAACCAGGGACACTCGGACCGCCGGACGCTCTGGGACCTTCACTGGGGAGGGGGCAGCACGGGGAGAGGCCGCCGAGCGCTGGCGACGCATCCGGCGGGACCGCAGCAACAGCAGCGGAGGGCACTCTGGCCCGGGAAGAGGCTGGGAGGGCTTTGACGGTCTCTCCCGTTTCCCCGGCCGTGGACCCGCCCTGCCAATGGTGGCAAAGGCCACGGGCAGCAGCCAGCAGCGCGGGTTGCAGCAGTTCCCATCTCTCCTGTTTCTGCCGAAGCCAACGTCATTGTGGGAAGGCCTGAGAAGGGACGGTCTCCTTTGGTGCCCCCCCAACCCCCAATTCCTCCTGCCCGTTACCCGCAAAAGGGTGGCGCTGCTCTTCAGCGCCTGCCTGCCCGCCCTGGACAGGTTTTCTAACGGGAAGCAAAGAGATAACGCAAAGGGGAGGAAAGTTGGACCAAAGGTGGGAGGAGGGCCACGGGGCCCCCAACGTGCGTAAGCAAAACAAATGTTGTTGTTGTTCAGTCGCACAGTCGATTCCGACCCTCTGCGACCCCATGGACCACTGTCCTCCAGGCACTCCTGTCCTCCACCATCCCCCTCAACTCACTCAGCTCTGTGCCCATTATCTCCACAATACCATCTAGCCATCCCATCTTGGGCCGTCCCCTTCTTCTTTTGCCCTCTACCCTTCCAAGCATCAAGGCTTTCTCAAGTGAATCCTCTCTTCTCATTTGATGTCCAAAGTATTTTAGCTTCATCTTTATTATTTGACCTTCTAAGGAGCAGTCAGGGTTGATTTCTTCTAAGATTGACCCATTTGTTCTCCTCGCTGTCCAGGGTACTCTCAAAACTCTCCTCCAACACCACATCTCAAAGGCGTCTATTTTTCTGCGCTCCGCTTTCCTAATGGTCCAGCTCTCACAACCATACATTGCCACAGGGAATACCATTGCCCTGACTATGCGAATCTTTGTTTGCAATTTAATGTCTCTACTTTTCACTATGTTCCCCAGGTTTCTCATCGCTTGCCTCCCAAGAATCAGTCGCCTTTTTATTTCATGGCTGCAATCCCCATCTGCAGTGAGCTTTGATCCTAGGAAAGTAAAATCTGTCACTGCTTCTACTTCTTCCCCATCTATTTTCCAGGGACTGATAGGGCCTGTTGCCATGATCTTGGTTTTCTTGATATTTAGTCTCAAGCCAGCTTTGTAAAGCGTGCGTTCAAAAGTTGGCAACACCCTACATCGGTTATCGTAGGCTGCGGGATTTCCCCGTTTAAGTAATTTTATGCATTTTTTTCTTTTGTGAGAAATCTTTACCCTTCCTAAGGGCCCCCAAACAAATTTTTATACGGGGCCCCGCCAAGGCACACTACGCTTCTGGGTCAAAAGGAATACAGTAGATCGGCTCAGCAAATGATTGGATGTAGCAGAAGTTTGATGGCATTCCAAGCAGCAGAAAAGGTCTGGGGAAGCTGATTGATCCATAAATAGTCAGCAGCAAATTCTGAGCTGAATAGCGGTTAGTTGATAGGTGCTGTTGCCTATTGGGAGTCATATTTGAATACATTTTAAAATGGATGGTGGTGGAAGCTAAACATTTGCTCTCATTCCTGGAGATGATCAAGGGAAAAGTAATTTTATTTTTCTCAAGTATGGTATAGTAATACCCTGGATAATGTTCTGACTTGGTTCCACAAGTCATGACGTTATCCGATTTTTAGCGTTGTCCGATGCATGCATCGAACAACGCTAAAAAAAAATCCCTGACTTCAGGGACAAACCGAGCAGGAAGTGGGGTGCCTTTAAAGCCACCACCACCACCACCGCTGTGACTGCACACCCACCCCACTACCTGCTCAGGAGAATCCAGCCAAGCCCTGGCCGTTTACCTTCAAGCCACCAGCAACCTTATCTTGCTGACCTGCACGCTCCGATCGCTCGAGGCTTGTTTTTTTTTCCATTCCCTTCGTTCCCTTCCCTCCCTGTATTTAAACTACAGGGAAGGGGGGAAGAGAGAAATGTGATAGGTTCTCTAGAGAAGCAATCACCTCTCTCTCTTTCCCCCTCCCTGTATTGTCTGTTAGGACATTTTTCATTTGGGGGTATTGTACAAAGATTGCTGCCCAGTGGAATAGTACAACTTTAAGGCCCTCCATGTGTTTTGAACACAGGTGTACATAATAGAGCCTCAAACTGATTGCCAGGCTGTGCATGCCTTGTCCACGTGCTCATGTAACAGCCCAGCTGTGGCTGATTAGAAAATCTGCCCAGCAACATTGGGGTATAACTGTGGCCCTCTGGGAAGGGTCTATGGAGGAGGTTATCATTTCTGAAGGAGGTTGTCATACTGATGAGGTTATTATTCGGAGGAGGCTGTCATACTGAGGAGTCTGTCGTACTAAAGACTAGGACTGAGCTACTGAGAGAGAGTCTACAGACAGAGACTGCTGAAAGAGGTCGTGCTGGTGATGAGAGTTTCCTTCAACTGAGAAGGAAGAGCTGCTGAAGATCACCAGGACTCTGTGCATGCTCTTGGGATTGGAGCCAACAGAGGAATCCAAGCTGTGTACCAATTGTCAGGAAATGAACCTATTTCCTAAGGCTTGAAATTGCCAATTTTCAAATAGGCCTCAGAAAAATCCATTTTTCTCTCTCTGAGCCTCAAGGCTGTGTAACAGCATGTTTTTCAACCATGTTTTCAGTATTTCTTATCTTTTGTAAGCTAGCCGAGAGCCATGTTATGACTAGCCCCAGTGCATCCTGTGTGCACGTGTATAAACAATGTACTGTTGTTTTGAGAAAGTTTTCACTGTTACTTGATTGGGTAAGCTGTCCCACCTGACTGAAAATTCTCCATTTTGGAGAGAAGAAGGAGTTCGTCTCTGTTTCTTCATGGATTAAGACCTGTTTTTGATTAGAGAGCTTTTGTTTCTGGTTCTCTATGGGCTAGCAATCTTTAGCCTAGGAGCTATGCATTTTTGCTCCTTAAAAATGGTTACCTAGATTTGCCTGTGGACTTTATTGGACTGACCTATGCTACTGACTTTTATGCTTTATGAACCTGATCAATAAATCTTCATCATTTTTCTGAACAACGTGTCTTCATTGGACTAAAAAGGGTAAGAGCTGCCTTTCACACACACAAATCTTTGAACACGCTACCCAAATAAAAACCCCTTAAGAGCTGATAAGCAGCTGAGAGTTCTAATTAGCCGTCCAGCTCGCCTCGGTTGGTTTGTTTTGGTTTCCAGGGGTTTACCAGAAGTGAGGGGGCCAGCTGGATCGTGACACCAATTGTGGGGCTTGGAGTGAGAGAGACTGTTGTATATAGAACTGGTGTATGCCTGTCTTCCCTTCACTGTTAAGTAAAGCGCACCATTGTTTCACTGAATGCATATGTGTGTGTGTTACTACACTAAGGCTTTTGCTGTGTAACAACTTAAAGGTGCTACTCTGCTATCGAGACACACATATTGCTAGGGGAATCCCTGACATTGTCAATACAGGAAGTGAAAGAGAAAAACACAAGCCTTCAATGATCGTCGGAGCGTGCAGCTCAGCAAGAGAAGCTTGCTGGTGGCTTGAAGGTAAACGGCCAGGGCTGGGCTGGATTCTCCCGAGCAGGCAGTGGGGTGGATGTGGGGAGCCCCCAAACTGCTGGGGGGGGAGGGAAGTGGCAGGGAGAGGAGCTTTGGCCTCCTTTACTTCTTTAATACGATGGATCAGATAACGCTAAAATGAATGTTCTCCGGTGCAATTCTTCCCCCCAAATTTGTCGTCGTTATGCGATTTTAGCGTTATCCGGTGCAATCGTTATCCGGGGTATTACTGTATATGAGTGCTGCAGTGAAACAGTGATCATCTCATTAACTAAAGAAAACACTTCCCCTGATCATTCCCAGCAATAGGAGGATTTGGAGGTGATACCTACAAAGTGATCAATTTACTAAATTGATGACATCTGCAAAGTAAACAAGTTACAGCTGCTCTTTTATCCTATTTCTATGATCTACATACACTGCAGATGGGATAAAAGAAAGTACTGTGCAACAAAATACCTTCACCTTCTTATCATTCTTGGCCCATCACTGGCAAACAATTAGTGCAGTGGATGGGAAGAACAAAGGAAACCTTTCATGTTTTAATGCTCAGCCAGTTCTGGAACTAAACTGTGTAGACAAGATTAATGTTAACTTCGACACACAGAATTTCTTTGGTCCTGCTTAAAAGAAAGGTATTATTCAATGGAAATTGTTCTATAGGTATTCTCACTATGCTTAGAGAAGAGTACTCTCCCTTATCACTTTCAACATATAATTTTATTTTATTTTTATTGAGAGAAATTTACCAAAAATGGGGTAAAAGAAAAATGATACAAAACAAGAAGAAAAACATAAACAAACATAAATACATAACAGTGTTAAACTCTATGTTACACCATCACCCATGGGATTTATAAACCTTATCCAATAATTATTTTCTATAATATCGGGTTTCCATATTCATCCCTCCCTCAACAAAAGATAATACATCTTGTTCTGGCTTTTTCCCTTTCTCATTCAATAATACATAGTGTAGGAATTCTCCCCATATTTCTTTAAAATAATTGTTTTCATTAATACCTCTTTTACCTTTATTTCACATGTTAGTTTATCATTAATAGCTATGTTCCATCTTTCTTTATACAACTCATCCAGTTCAAAATCACAGTCTACTTTCCATTTTTAAAACTATGTTTAATCTCACTGTGGTAACAAATATAATTATCATTTCTTTCTTTGTCCATTCCATCTGCAATTTTCTGGAAAGTGAGATAATGGTAGAGGTTTGGTTCCTGCTTGCATGTAGGTTTATGCATTCTAGCAATCAGCCTGGAAAATTAAGGTTCTAGGCTCACATGTAGAACCTACCCAGGATTGTTTCCACAGCAGACAGAGAGTTTTTCACATATACAAAATTAATAACAGAGAGGATGTTTGAGTGTTCCTCTGTAAGTTGAGTGAGTGTATCTACAGAGGTACAAGTTGACATTACTGTTAATAAAGCAATGCCTCAAACCTACACCAGTTGAGAAAATATATCCCCTTGTTGTTATTGTCCACCTAAGATAAGGAGAGAATCAAACAAGAGGATGATCCTATGTGCCTCAAGTCTGCTGACTCTGATCCAGGAACAGCTTTATGGCAAGAACAAACATTTTTGAGTGTACAGTCATATCTCGCATAATGAATTTAATTCATTCTGCGAGGCTGTTCGCTATGTGAGTTTTTTGCTATGCGAAACAAACTCACATAGCGAAAATTCCTATGGAAAAACTCACAAGCTTTTTTAGGGGGGAAATTCGCATAGCAAATTTTTTTCGTTATGTGAGTTTTCCCCATAGAAACGCTCATTATGCGAGTTTTCCGTAGGGAAAGTCGGCCTCGCATAGCGAAAATTTTCGTTATGCGAGTTGGACCAGTTAGCGAAAAACCCGCTCGTTATGCAAGTTTTTCGCTAAGCAAGTCACTCATTAAGCGAGGTTTGACTGTACACAGGAGCAAAACTAAAATAGAAGATGGAGGAAAGAGCTCACTGGACAAGGAACAACATTAAAGGAGTATATGGCTGAGGAACTCAACCTTCCCTACATCACTACATCACTCGGAGGACCCTGAAAAGGGTGAGGGTTAGGGTCCCTAAATGCAAGGTCAACATAGAGGCTTTTGGCAAATAATAACACACTGTGTGAATGTGGAGAGATACAGAATCCAGTTCATTTACTGGTTTGCTGAATACTACCAGAAATATGTACTGACAAAGATTTAATTCTGGCCAATAACAAAGCCAAGAAGGTGGTTTCATTTTGGCAGTCCAAAGTTTGATCTGGAAACGAAAGAAGAAGATCTACAGATGTTAAGATTGAACATTTAAAAATATTTCACTATTGCATCAGCTCTTGTGTTGCAATTGTACTAATGGCAGAAAGTCAAGCAGAATTTTCCTCCTCCCCTTCTCTGACTCATGAGAACTTAAAAACAAAACAAAACTAGAAAGAGCTGTAGAAGAGCCAGCCTTTTCAAACACCATGAGAGCACACCATCTCTGGCTCCTTTGGGGAGTTCTGATCTTGTACAGTGACCTGACATCTGCAGCTGTGATCAACAAGTGGGGTGAGTACAGAACATAAACTGAACATTGCAGGATTACAGTGACCACAATCTGGAACCATAGAAGGCATTTTGCATGCCCTTTGCTGAAATATACACAAAGAAAGCTTATTAAGGGCCTTTCAGAAGAAAACATTTTCACTGAGAATATGACAGCTGAACAGCACACTATTATGAACACTTAGTGAGAAGGGAGACAATCAATACTTAATGCAGACCGGAGAGGCTCCCTAGTTGTTCCATTGGCCATGGAGGCACATCTCTCTGGCACTAGAAGGAGGGCCTTCTCTGTGTCTGCTCCGGCCCTATGGAACCTCCTGCCTACGGTGCTACGTCTCCAGACAGAGCTGCTGCCCTTTAGGAAGAATCTAAAAACATGGCTGGCGGGACAGATATGGGGTGCGGAAGGTATAATGACTCCAGCACATTGGTTGATCTGAGCCCCTCTCTTTTTCTACTTTCAAATTAGTAGTTGTAGCATCTGGTGTGTTTTTAATCTGTATTTAATCTTTTTTAGATTTTAATTTTAAATTTTAACAGTTTTAAGGTTTTTAGATGGAAGCTTCCACTTCCTAATCCTGGGCTCTACCTGCCCAGGGAAGGATAAGACTAACGTCCTCTGGCCGGGAGGAGGAATGGACTTCAGCTGTTTGCGCTGTGTGTTTTTGTTTTTTTCTGACTGTAAGCCGCCCTGAGTCGCCATGGCGATTGAGCGGTGATATAAATCTAAATAAATAATAATAATAATAAAAAATAATTTCCAAATAACTAAACAGAGGATAATAGTCTATGGATATTTCTTGAATTCTTGAACAATTTATATGTAGAGAAGAAGGACAGGAAACACTTGGAAATGTTTTTTGTGAATCATGTTAGGAATTCAAGTTCTCTTGAAATTCCTGCAAATGTTTAATTAAGATGATGGGGAGGGGATGAGACTAATTGTTTCTCTGCAAAATTAGATTGGGGATTCTATCTGCTTTGTGTGTAGGTATGTGTAGATTGAACTGTCTGTGACAAAAAAGCCCCATCCAGCTCCAAAGACGTTAGCTCCCTGAATACCGTGGGAGCCCTGACACATAGCCACTCAGTCTTGCCAGGATTCAGTTGTAGCCCACTGTACCCCATCCAGACCCCAACAGCCTCCAGACACCTGGATAGGACTTCAACTGCATCGCTTGGATTATCACGGGCCGAGATGTATAGCTGATTGATGATACCACACCCCGTGGGAATTGATTATTCTCACCCAGAGGCTTCATGTATATATTAAATAGGAGAGGCAAGAACACCAAGCCCTGAGGCACCCCATATTGGAGGGGCCTAAGGCTGGACCTCTCGCTCTCCAACCACAATGACTGGGTCCGGCCCTTCAGAAATGAGGGAAACCAGGACCACACTGTGCCCTGGATCCCCAATCATTGGAGCCATTCCAGAAGGATACCATGGTCGACTGTATCGAAGGCCACTGAGAGGTCTAGAAGAGCAAGGGCGGAGGGATGACCTCCATCCTGCTCCCACCAGAGGTCATCCAACAGCATGACCAATGCAGTCTCAGTACCATATCCGGGCCTGAATCCTGACTGAAAGGGGTCCAGATAATCCGCTTCATCCAGAACTCCCTGTAACTGTCGCGCCACTGCCTTCTCCAAAACCTTCCCTAAAAAAGGGAGGTTGGATACCGGCCCATAGTTGGCTATTATTGTTGGGTTGAGCACTTGTTAAGGAGGGGGTGCACAAAACCATATTTTAATGGTGCAGGAAACACCCCCTCCCACAAAGATGTGTTGACTTTTAAGCAATACATTTCCGTTTTCATATACCTTTGACATTTTTTTCTTACAGCTCGGTCTGGCAGATGTCCTGATAATGATATCATCTGCTCCCACAATGACATAGGTGAATGTCAAGAGGATTTTGAATGTCAATTACAGCAGAAGTGCTGTTCTATTTCTTGTGCTTTCAGTTGTGTGGACCCTTTATAATGGTAAATCAAATGTGAAACAAATATATTTTATGTAGGAAAAAACCTTACTTGATACATCAGGAGTGGGCAAACACTTTTGTGTGGGGAGGGCTCCACTGGTGGTTATGAAATTCTTCAGAGGTTGTGTAAGCATGCAGCGCTAAGATGCTGGATGGTATATACACAGATATATTTTGTGTGTGCCCACTTTGATAGATTATTAATGAGAACAGAAATTTCTGTCAGAGTTTAGCTACTGCTAACAGATGCCAAAGAAGATTGGTCTCCCACACGTTTAAGAAATATTTACAGGAGGAAATTTCAGCAGATGATATTTGTCATGCTTACAACCAGATCTTTTTGAACAAATAGCAAGGAGACATAAACAACAATGCTCAAAAATTTTCTCCTGCACCCGTCCTTCCATTCTGTTTTCCAGTTCAAACTTGAGTACTGTATTGATAAAATCAATGTGCAAATATCCTGGTGATTAAACAAATCTTGATTTTGGAATTTTTTTTCCCCCAAGGGGGATTTATTGGTGATAAATCTTTGCTTTCTCTCTTTCAGCAGATCAAATTATTCTCCTGATGGGCTGGTGATCTAACCATACCTTGACTAGCAGAGGCTGTTTCTGTTGGCTTGATGGGATGTTAAGACCTAATTCTAAATAAAACTTGATTTTGCAGCAACACTGGTTATTCTTATTACTGAGTCATGTTGACTGTTTGCTATCTTTTAAAGTTGACGATAATATGGACCTATCACAATGCTGGGCAGAGATATGACTAGGAACTGTATCAGAGCAGATAGACTAATAATATACTAATTGAAGTAGACCTCAAAGGTAAAGGTAAGGGTTTCCCTTGCTCGAAAGCCAGTCGTATCCAACTCTAGAATTCAGTGCTCAGCTGTTTCAAAGCTGAAGAGCCAGCGTTGTCTGCTTCTGCAGACGTTTCTGTGGTCATGTGGCAGGCATGACTAGACACCGGAGCGCGCAGAACACTGTTACCTTCCCACCAAAGTGGTCCCTATTTATCTACTTGCAATTTCTTTTCTTTCTTTCTTTTTAACTGCTAGGTTGGCAGGAACTGGGACAAAGACAGGAGCTCATTCTGTCCTTCAGTACTTGGAAATCGAACTGCTGACCTTCTGCCTCCCAGTCAGCGTCTTAGCCACTTGATGTTACTATCATGTTTAAAGACGTTACTATTATGTTTAAAGACGTTACTATAATGTTTAAAGACATTACTATCATGTTTTAAAATTCTGGTGAAATATATTTTCTCAGACCTAATTCCAGAAATATGAGTGTGGTTTTTTTATATAGATACTAGTGCAGGGGAAGGAGAATTCTTCTTTATCCTCTAAACTGGCAGAAGTACAGGTATAAAAACAATACTCCACTCACAGAATTGATATGAGTTCAAGAAATCAGTAACCATGCTACCTTTAATTACTTACTTACTTAATTGCTTACGTCTAGGGCAATGTTTCCCAACCTTTGGTTTTTGGGCTTCAATTCCCAGAAGCCTAAGTCAATTCCCCAAAGCACTGATCAGCCAATGTACTGACTTAGGGGTAATGAGTAATGGGACATTTGGTTGGAAAGTTACAGTAAAAGCAGAGCAACAAGACATTACTACAATTATTTTTAGGTGTCAGATTAATGTTTTTCAGTTACTTTCAAAAGCTACCGTAATTTAAAAGAAAATGTTAAGTTGTTTTTATTGGCATTAGATAGGAATTTTTTGGGTTCCATTCTATTCTTTGATAAAAACCTATGCAGCAAAGGATGTGCTCTTTGGTAGTCCTTTGTAGATATATGTAGGGTGAAAAAGCAAGTGTTTCCCTGCTATTTCATTGTCTCCTGGTAATAACACAATGCAGTAATGCTAAAACACATTGAACAGCTTGCAGAAGAGGCACAATAACGATAACATCAATCCATCTACCCAGAATTAAATAAAATTAAGAGTTATTTTTGAAAGATAACATTCTCAGCACCATGTGTGTGTGTATGTGAGAAAGGAACAGTGGTGGGCTCCACACATTTTTACTACCTATTCTGTGGTGGTGGGCATGGCCAGGGGGAAGCCCTGTGTTGCACCCAAATTGGGACTACTTTATTTCAAAACTTGGATGGGTGGGGCCAGCCAGAATTTCTGCTACAGGTTCTGATGACATGGTGAGAAACTACTGATGCCCACCACTGGAAAGGGAGGGAGGGAAGGAAAATAAGAAAGAGAGAGAATCTGACCGCTCTAATGAGAGTTCAGTTAATGTGAGCACCCTGAAGATACCCAAGGAGGAAAACCAGTGCTTTTCTTATGGGCTGTGAATTATGGCAACTCAACTAGAAAGGAAAGAGAAACATTCCATTCTGAAAGGATAGTTTCATATTGTTATAATTTCTTGGCTGCATAGCTCTATGGCAGTGGTGCCCAAACTAAGACCCGGGGGTCGGGTACAGGCGCATTTTACTTCCACTTCCAGGAGCAATGAGGGCCTTGCGGGCCGGATGAATTGGCGTCGGGGGCCACACCCAGCCCCCGGGCCTTAGTGACTGGCTTCCTGAACCACATGATCGGCCCACAGCCCAAAAAGTTTGGGCACCCCTGCTCTATGGATTAGGTATTTGTTTGTTGAGCCAGACACTGGGAGTTGGATTCTCTGCTGTCCCTCCAAGAAGGAGAACCAGTCCGTATGGTCTTGGGGAAGCTGCACAATTCCTGAATGCTCCCAGAAGAAGGGACTGGGAAACCAAGTATTGGAATTCAGGGGAAGAAGAAGCCAGGGCTGGTTGAGGACTTCGCTGCCCCTCCCCCTGAGCCCACACCAACATATTGTATTGTAATGTAATAAATATATAAATTCTTTACCTGGGAAACTCTTGAAGATAATTGACATAACAACACGCTGCTGCTACTCCTACTGCTACTAATTAATTAAGTAATTTCTTATTGTATAGATTTAAAAAAAATATATGCTGTTAGCTGCCCAGAGTGGAGGAATATTCCAGATGGGTGGGGTATAAATGCAATAAATAAATAAACTGCTGCTGCTGCACATTTCCATTCAGTAGGAGTAGAGCCACAATCTTGGATGAATTCACAAGTCTGCTATTAGACTCTTTGCATAAATTGATCACCTGCATGATTATGGAAAGGATTAAATAGGAAACTAACAAAAAAGAAAAGTAGCCTCTCATTGTAGAAAGACCTGCTTTGTTACGAGCTAACCATTTGACACATATACAGTACCTCCAATTTGGCAGTTTCTCCAGGGGCTTTGGGGCTGATGCCCACCATTATTCATAGCATACAAGATAGGAGCGAACACAGTGCAGCGCCCATGGCTACTTTTATCAAAAGTGTGATGGACTTTTAGTCAATTCTTGTCCTGTTGCTGCATTTAGTGTCATTTCAGATCCCTTCTGTGGCATTCTGGCGGGTTTGGATGTAAGAATCGAATTCATAATATTAGTCATTATGCACTTTGCATCTATGCATGAATAGCAGTTAATATTATATAAAAGCAAGCTTGACATCTGTGACCTATGTAAATTGCTTGTCACAAGCATGCCAATAAGATGTTTATATCACAACCACAGACCTTGAGCAAGTGCTGGCAACTGCAAAATGTTCAAGGACTGTGTCAGGGTAAGAAACCACAAACTGTATTTTCTGAAAGCAGAAGTTCAATGTTGTAAGGATATAAAAGAGGTGCTTCTGGGCTGAAAGGATTAGTCGTTGACAATTACCATTGCCACCGTTTCTAGTCCAATGTGGTACAGATCAATGCATGCAAAGCAGGTGGATGTGGCCCTAAATGAAACAGCAAAATTCATCACAGGCAGTGGTGGGATTCAATTATTATTTTTACTATCTACTATGTGAGCGTAGTATGGTGGGCGTGGCCAGGGGGAAAGCCCTACGTTGCACCCGAATTAGGACTACTTTATTTCAAACCTGGGATGGCTGGGGCCAGACGGAATTTCTGCTACCGGTTCTGGCGAACTGGGGAGAACCTGCTAAATCCCACCACTGGTCATTGGATGCCTAAGAACAACCCCAATACAAAATGTACATTACCTAGCTGGTATCCCTCCACCAAAATTTCACCAAGAAAGTGCTGCTCAAAATGAGTGGGTAAAAGCAAGATCCCCCAAAACATACCTGCTATTTGATTATCAATTACCAAAGCAGAGACTGAAATCAAAGCACAGTTTTCTCATAACTTCTGCCCCCCCGAACAACCAACCCTCACAGACCGCCCTAGAAGTTTGGAAGGCAAGCAAGGAGCTATCAGACAACTGGGCAGAACCACATGATTCTTTACCGCCTGGCCAAGAACAACCATGGCTTGTGTGGAAAGCTTTAAGCAGACTGCATGCCAGGGTAGGAAGATCCAGGGCCAATCTGAGAAAGTGGGGTTTCCCTGTAGATGGTAGTATGAATGTGGAGAAGAACAAACTATCTCCCATATGATACAATGCGCACGAGGTCCCTCAACATACACTGAGGAGGACCTTATTTTGGCAAGAGGAAATGCTGTTGATGTGGCCTGATATTAGGCAGATGTGATTTACTGTAATTCCTGTTTGTTTCATATACTGTATGTTAATTTTAGCTTTGTATGCTATTATATGCTTGTGGTGCCTCTGACAGAAATAAAGAAGAAAGGATATAAAATATGCCAGTTCTACATGCCTTTTGCCCTTGAAAGGATGATTCTGAATCTCTCTTTGCTTTGTGCCATATATTAGTTGCAACCAAAATAAAATTTAAAATGTTGAAGAAAAGCTTTTTTGATATCATGAAATAACATTTTTAACACTGGAGCAGAAAACTGGCTCACAGAACTACCTAATCTGGAACATCATAGGAAGAGCCAACCAGTTCTATGTTAAAGAAATCCATTCTCCTACCTCTCTTCCACAACATAGTAAAGGTAAAAGTTTCTCTTGCTTGAAAGCCAGTCGTATCCAACTCTAGGGGTCAGTGTTCATCTCTGTTTCTAAGCCGAAGAGCCAGCGCTGTCTGCTTCTGCAGACGTTTCCATGGTCATGTGGCAGGTATGATTAGACACCAGAGCCCATGGAAGGCTGTTACCTTCCCACTGAAGTGGTCCCTATTTATCTACTTGAGAAGCAATATATTGGCCCAAGGAGCAAATTTTTGCAAAAGGGGAAAGAGAGGGGAAATGTTATGTGGGAAAATCTGGGCGAGTGGCGGGTAAATGGGAAAGGCCCTACAAGACCACCTGAAAACACCCTTTCAAATCCACAGTGCCATTGCTCCAGAAACACAAACTATGGTGAGCAAATGTCAGAGTGATGAATTCCAAACAAAGGCTTGAGGCAGGGTTATCCACACAGACACAAAGAGGCAGTCTTTGGGACCTGCATTGTTTTGCTCTAGCCAAAGTCTTATGTTTAGGAAAACTATGTTGCGAAAGCAAAATGAGGCAAGTGATTCCAAGATGAGGTATGCAAAACATGTTGGGTGGAGGTGGGTAGGCAATGCAAGCAACAAAATAACAGTACTTCTTTGGACTCCCAGAAACCTTGTTAGCAGTTTCTGTGAGCCTCCCGGAGTCGCGTTGTCGAGTGGCCAGCATGACGATGACGATGACGATGACGATGACGATGACGATGACGATGACGATGACGATGACGATGACGATGACGATAATAATAATAATAATAATAATAATAATAATAATAATAATAATAATAATAATAATAATATGGAATCAACTTGGTGCCATATAATAAATATTGTAATTATACTACACCAGACATTCACAACCTCTGGCCTGTGGGCTGGACCTGGCCCACAATGTCAATTCATCCATCCCATGCCGCTCACAGCACTCCTGGAAGAGGAAGTAAAATGTGCACACGCATGCAGAAAATGCTGCCATAAATGTGTCCTCCGCATGCGTGGGCGTGTTTTACTTCTGTTCTGGTGGGAGGAACCACATGACCAGCCTGATCAGCTGCCCGGGGGCATGGTCAGGCCCTCGTCCTGAAAACATTGAGAACCCCCTATACTACACAGTGCCTCTCCATCAACATGCTTACGATGGTGCCTGTACTGCCGACGCCAAGCCAACAGAGGGGAGCAGTGGGTTACTTTTCCCCAGGAAAGAATACATACAGTAGTTCTCTTCAGCTTTGGAAAAACACTCCGAAAATATTCTCACTTGTAGGTGAGTGGGGGGCGTGCTTGCATTTTAACAGAAGCAGGAACTGGAGATAAACTGAGGCTGAAAAACAAAACCATTTAGTGAGAGTATTCTTCTTTCTGAATTGGTTGTGAAAAAGAAGGTGCTGCTTTATCAAGAAAACTAGAGGTGGCAGCAGAAGCAACAGTCCCACCACCATGGCTTGCAAGCCCATGATTATAAGTGGCAATGAGTCCCCAATTAGGAATGTTATAAAGAAGACAAAGCATCTAACACCCCATCTTGGACCATTTTTATAAACTTTCTCTGATCGCTATGTATAGATGTGAAAGGTGGACAGAAAAGAAAGCTGACAGGAAAAAAATTGATTTGTTTGAAATGTGGTTCTGGAGGAGAGCTTTGTGGTTATCCTGGACAGCTAGAAAGACAAACAAATGGGTCTTAGGCAAGGCAAACCTAAACTGTCTCTGGAGGCAGAAATGATGAAGCTGAGGCTGTTGTACTTTGGGCATATTGTAAGAAGGGAAAGAGTCTCTGGAAAAGACAAGAATGCTGGGAAAGATGGAAGGCAGCAGGAAAAGAGAAAAAAAGAAATGTGAGATGGACTGACTCTCTAAAGGAACCTCAGCCTTGAGATTACAGGAGCTGAGAAGTGCATTTGAGGATAAGACATTTTGGAGCTCTCTCATTTCTAGATTTATAATGAGTTGGAGATGGCATGCTGGCACTTAACAACACCAAGGATTTCTCTTACTTCCAGAGAATGTAAGGTAACATGCATTTTGACTCCCACAGCTTATAAATAGGGCCATGTAAGTGTAGCACCCTTTTGAACATAGTGCAAAAAATTGATGCCAAAATCAATATACAGTACTGTATATATATATATTTCAAATCACTGCTGTGCTGCCAGGTTGCCCACAGAGGGCAGGGTTTTGTTAAAAGTAGTTGCATGTTCCCTTCTCAGACGTATACCTTTGGAAGAGCAAGTAAAGAGTTGCACGTAAAGATTTCTGGGATGCTTGACATGGAATTTTATGGCCCTATTATTCTACCTATGAAGCAAATTTGACAATGTGAATGCTGAGTTACTGTAAAGGTCAAAAACAGTAAAACCCAATTTATTTTCTGATTTACTGTATTTGCTGTATAAGACTGTATAAGACTGTATAAGGCTGTATAAGACTACTTTTCCCCCCTGAAAAACATGCCTCCAAGTGGGGAGGTCATCTTATACGCCGGGTGCACTTCAGTTGGGATAGACATAGCTACCCATAGTGGCCTCCCGATGCTCGCCCGGTGCCCATAGTGACCTCCCGATGCCCGCCCACCTCATTCTACATACCATCCAGTATCACGTGGTATCCAGCATGGCTCCGGCGAGCATCAGCAGTGAGACAGGGGTGCCAGCCTTTTCTGCGTGACCAGCCCATTCTGCTCAGCAGGAAGCAGCGGTGCTCTGCCCCGCCCCTTGTCTACGCAGAGCTCACTCATGCGCACTAGTGCCGGCTACAGGGAGATGTTGAAATCAAATCTGATGTTCATGTTTTATTTCATGTGTGGAAGGTGTGTGGAAGAGGGGGTAGTCTTATACGGCGAGTATATAACAAACTCTATATTTTGAGTGGAAATGTTGAGGGGTCGTCTTATACGCCCAGTCGTCTTATACGCTGGCAAATACGGGTATGTATCTTCTTGATGGGTGTTATGTTATACTTCCCACCAGAGCTGTGTTGTTACCCTACTATGGTAATAGAGTAGACCATACTGCTGGCAACTCAATGCTGAATGTCATGTGGCAGATAACTAACCTGACAACCCTGAGGACTATTGGCCTTTGGTAGTGAAATCCCACAGGGAAGGGTGATGGTCCCCAAGTGGATTAAATTCCGCTTGAATCCATCTTGATGGATGGCAGCAGCTTCATCAATACTGGCCTGGGGCTGATGAGGACTTTGTGCACCAAAAAGTGACTTGTGGAACTGGATCAGTGGTACAGGTGTCACGCTGCAATGTGGACAACAAATGGAAGACTACTGCATTACTGTACTGTATATTGTTCCCAGCACAATCTTCATGGCTGATCGCCATGAATATTCAGAATCGAATACGGCATGTGAAGAAGAATGCTGCATTTTAGTCAAGATGTTACATCTTGGCTTTCTTACTTTTCTCTTCTTTTGTGTATCATTGGTTCTTTTTCTTTCAAATTCTTTAGCTACTTGTTCAATGAAATTTCACCAAAGCTTCTGGTTTTGAATGAAAGCTTCCCAATTGATATAATCAATATTAAATTCTTCAGATGACAGAAGGCACCCTTGATTAATACCTTTGGCCTTTGCAAGGCATTCAGTTTCTTCATATTCTGTCCTAACTGTAACATCCTGTCCAGAGTACAAGTTACACAGCAGGACAATCAGATGTAGTGTCATGCTAGTTTCTTTTAAAACAATCCATAGCATGTTCTAATTTACAGAATACAAAGCTTTACAGCAGCACAAACCAAATTTCTTCTGAATTTCTTTGGCATGCTCCAGTGCCCAGCATATCATTACCACCAGATCTCTACTGCCTTTCCCTTTTCTAATCCTCCTTGATTCTCTGGCATTTCTGAAGGTGACTTCAGCTGTTAAATCCCCAGCAGGTCCTGAGCTTCAGACCCAAATCAGAATGCGTTCAGATAGGGGGAAAGCTTGCATTTTGAACTGAATCTGGCACAGTCCAGTGCTAACTCTTCCCATTTGTCCACACAACATACAAAAGATTGCAAACATGCCTAATTCTGATACCTAACCTTTTCGGTCTAGAGCAGGGGTTCCCAAACCTAGGCCCATGGGCCAGATCTGGCTGTGGTGCCATTTCATGTGGCTCCCTCACCCTTCCAAGGGCATTCGAGAAAACAAAATGATCATCCCTTTGAAACTATTGGGACAAAATGGCCACACACACCCATCATGCAGGCAGGATAAAATGACCATCTGTCCCTCAAAGCTAACTGAGAGATCGTGACCTGGCCTCCGGATTGAAGAGGTTGGGAACCCCTGGTCTAGAGGTAGGGCTACTCTTTGGGCAGGCGGTAGTGGGGAGAAACCAAAGTGATTCTTACAGAATGGGTCACTTTAAGAAAAATCACTCCCAGGAAAGTGACTCCAACATGACTAGACCATGATCTTTTCTCATGGCCCACAAGATGCTGTTGGACTCTAGGTCAGAATCATCCTTGAATTTTGCTTATGTAGGCCTAGGCTTGCTGAAATCCATTTACCATCTACAGGACAGTTTATTCTCCACTACACAGTTCTGGCCAAAAATGAAACTATGTTCACACTAACCAGGAATCCTTTTAATCCCCTAACTGGGTGAGGTGGTTCTTCTTGACCCTTGTAAAAGCTGTCATGGTTGGTGTAGCACAGTGGTGGGCAGCAACAGGTTTGCGCACACACCCGGGAGGGGGATAGCAAAATTGGGTGGCATCTGAGCAGGGGGGTGGCAAAATTGGGTGCCCTTCGGGCGGGGTGTGTGTAGCGAAATTGGGTGGCCACGCTCAATTCCCTGCCCTGCCCCATCAGGTTTTGTCCCTGCAAGTGGTTCAAGGTCTCCCTTGCTCAAAAGGCAGTCATATCCAACTCTAGGGTGCAGTGCTCATCTCCATTTACAGCCAAAGAGGCAGTGCTGCCTGTGTTTGCAAAAGCATACATGGCCATATGGGAGGCATGATTAGATCGCCCATGACTTAGGTTCCACCCATGACGTAGGCTCCACCCATGATGTAGGCTCTGCCCATGATATAGGCTCCACCCACGGTGTGGTAGCAAAAATTTTGCTGCCCACCACTGATGTAGCACCCTGGGGATGATGGGCTTTTGAGAAAGACTTTTGTGAATTCAAGATCAGTGGCACTGCATTTTTCACCTCCAAGCTCTGATATGGTTAAAAATCATATGAACCTGTGTTAAGAAGAATTTTTTTGCTTCCTGATTAATGCATTTAATGGGCGTGTTGACCAGGAAAGTAGTGTTGCCCAATTAAGCTTATCAATTAGTTGGTTAGAGTTATGAAAGTCTTTGGCAGATGAATACAGGAAAGTTCTCTATATATCAGAAGTGCAAGAAGTGTCTCTGCTACGTACTCTGGTCTCCCAGGTAGCTAAAGAAGGAGCAGAATAAATTCATGCTTGGTATGCATTGTTTGCTTGTTATGTTCTTGCTTTTGTTTCTTGTTCTAGTCATGTTTCACTTTGAGAAACTGTCTAATGAAGTTTTGTTTCTTCAACCACTGACGGCTTTTTGTCTTTGAGATCCTAGGTACAGTACCTGAGTCCATCAGGCTTGTGCTGGCCTGCTTGGCAAGATGGCAGGTTCTTTCAGTGTCCTCAATGGCAAGTAAATTCTGTTCTTGACTATATAGTGATTCTACTCAGTCTCATTGCAAAAAAAATTGTTGAAAAGAGATGCCTATGGAATTGGGGGGGGGGGGAATCTTAGAGATAACCTGGAGTGGTGAGTGGAGGGTGAATGATTCAACTGAGAGGCTGCATAGTTCACTTTCTTATCAAAGGGGTTATTATCAATATTAAACTGACATCTTCATATTGCCACTTGCTGTGATAATGATGCCATTATCATCGGCTTTTAACAAGATTAAATTACTAATTGGCTTGATTAAGTGCAACCCTTCAAGCTGAGTGATGTAGTTTTCCTAATGAAGATGACGGTGTTTGACAATTGGCAATGATTTTAAAAAGTAATGGAAGAGAAGGTTGCATCGATCACTGATAGTGTTGTCTACTTGAGCTTTGAAAAGTTACTTTTTTGGACTACAACTCCCTGAATCTTTGTGCCATTTCCTGACTGGAGGATTCTGAGAGATGTAATTCTGAAAAGTAACTGATATCTAGATACAGTACTGTTTTGTGACACTGAATGCCTCAGAATTCCCCTCACTCTTAGAAACACTCATTGAACCAATACAGGAAAAGAAACCCACATAACTTGTTCACAAATTTTTGCTGTGGGTTTATAACTGTATAGTTACAAACTGTATAGGGTTTCAGGAATGAATGGAATGAGACTTTGGATTGATTGATTTTAGCTAATCAATAGAGCAGGGGTGCCCAAACTATGACCAATGGGCCAGATCCGGCCCACGCTACCAATCCATCTGGCCCATGCCACCCTTGCCACTCATGGCAGTGGAAATAAAAATTTCCCACACATGTGCAAAACACTGCCATAAATGTACCTGAGGCTGTTGTAAATGCATTTACAACAACTGCAGGTGCATTTATGGCAGCATTTTGCACATCCAACGAGTGTGTTTTACTTCTGCTTCCGGTGGGAGGAACCAAATGACCGGCCCACTGAACCATGTGACTGGCCCACAGCTTGAAAAGAACAAGCCTTAGCTTCCATACCTTCTGGTTCTTTAACTGCAACCCCTCCAAGAAAAATAAGAATACTTTTTAAAAATTGGTTTAGGAACACTGGATAACACATCTTTTTATTTTAAAAAATTGAGTAACTCTTCTAATTGCTAAAGCTACAGCTTATTTGTGGCATCTCTTAGATTCATGTTTTCGTCAGCTTATTCTCCATCGTACCATTCTGGCCAAAAAGAGAGCAATTTTCACACTCACATGGAATTCTTCAGCATTCTCTGACTTCCACTGACACTTATGTGCTTTTAAATTGCTTGCCCATCTCCTAGAAGTCTACCATCAGAGAGTGAAAATGGATTCTTCAGATCCTTACTCTAGCTTAATTATTTATACTAAAGCAGTTGAAAGATAAATGCCTACTTTATTTTAATCAACAAACCTGGGGACCTTACGTGTGTCCCATCATATACATAGATATAGTGTATAACTTCATATGAAAATATTGTAAAGCATTTGGAAGTCTTTCATAAAAGTTTAAATATCATATTTTAATTACTATTATTGTACTTCTATCTTCATTGTGTATAGTTTTTCAGCCTGTTTGTTCATTGTTGTTTTTTCTCATTTTTAAAAAAGCTGATACAGTTCATTAGGCTAAAGTTCACATCCAAGGAAAGAGACCGGCTGAGATCCACAGCGTCAGTAATCCATAGGTCTAAAAATATTCAATTAAAAAATCCTGAAATACATAATAGAGATGTATTTCTATGGCACATTACCAGACCTGGCCATAAGAGGCCACTGTCAGCCGTGAAATGTTTACAAGGAACAGAGGCAGATATTTTGGTAGTTCTCATGAAGATCAACAGAGGCATTTGAAACCCCTCCTCCTGTGACATATTATATATATATAATATTATAATATTATAATATTATATATATGGTTCACTGTTATCCCTGGTTTCATGTATCCATGGAATTCTCACAATATATTCCCTGCAAATAACCAGAAATATAGCATGACAGAAAATGATGATTGATGATTATTTATTTATTTATTTGATCATACTTGTTTATTGCCCTCCTCCCTGAAGGGACCCAGGGCGATTCACAACATATCAACAACAACAACAATTTAAAACCAATTAAAAGATTAAAAAATTAAAAGAAGCTTAAAAAATTAAAAACTAGGCATTGCAGCTAAGAGGCACTGGGGTCAAATCATCCAGCCGGCTGGAGATATTGATCCATCAATTCCCCAGACCAGACCTGCCAGCCAGGTTTTCACTCCTTTCCTAAAAGACAGCAGCTCCGTCTGCATGCGTAGTTCTATTGGGAGGAGGTTCCATAGGGCCGGAGCGGACACAGCGAAGGCACAACCAGAGAGCCTCTCCGGTCCGCTCTGGTGGGACGGACAGATGTCCTTGGGATGATGCGGTCTCTTAAGTATCCTGGTCCACTACCATGTAGGGGTTTAAACAGTGATGGGATGTCCCCGGTTCCAGACGGTTCCCTGGAACCGGTAAGAACAATTTCGGAGGGTTCTCCGAGAGGGTAGTCTATTTTTAAGGCGTCCGGTTCCGGACGCCTGAAAAAAAGAAAAAAAATTTTTTTTAAATTGGACCCAAAATGGCTCCAATTCAGTGCGCATGCGCAGAAGTCAATCTGACGCATGCGTGCTGCAATTTTAAATTGCGCATGCGTCAGATTCTGTTTCTGCGCATGCGCACTTGTTTTTGCCGGAGCCGGACCATTTTGAAGTGGCTCTGGCAGTGGCGGAGGGCTTAGGAGGAGGAGCCGTGCCTAGCCCGGCGGCCCAGCGCTCCCGGCCGCAACTCTCCACGGGCGCCCCAAGCCTCGGCGCTCTGCGGCGGGCCTAGCCGGGCGGACCAGCGCTCCCAGCCGCAACTCTCCACGGGCGCCCCAAGCCTCGGCGCTCGGCGGTGTGCCTAGCCGGGCGGCCCAGCGCTCCCGGCCGCAACTCTCCATGGGCAGCTCGGGGCCGCCCAGCTAGGCGCGCCACGGAGCGCCGAGGCTAGGGGCCGCCCGTGGAGAGTTGCGGCCGGGAGCGCTGGGCCGCCCGGCTAGGCGCGCCGCGGGGCGCCAAGGCTCGGGGCCGCCCATGGAGAGTTGCGGCCGGGAGCGCTGGGCCGCCCGGCTAGGCGCGCCGCCGGGCACCAAGGCTCGGGGCCAGCCCCAACGGTCCCCATTGTAAGAGGGGTTTGTGTTTGGGGTGGGTGGGTGTTTGGGTGTATTTTTATTTAATTATTATTTTATTTATTTATTTTATTAACGGTTTTGTGGGGGGGGGGTTTGAGGGGTGTGTGTGTGTGTTTTATTTTTATTTTATTTATTTTATTTTTGGCCCCGCCTACAACGTCATGATGTCATGACGTAGGCTCCACCCATGACGTCATGACGTTAGCTCCGCCCCCACTGTGATGACGTCAGGGTGGGGTACTAAATTTTTTATCATCCCATCACTGGCTTTAAAGGTGATGATTGATGATGGTTTTAAAGGGCTTTAAATAATGAGGAGGAGGAGGAGGAGGCAGAAGAAGAAATAAACTTTTTTAAAAAATACAAACTCTGATTCCTGCCTGAAGGCAGCAATTCATATCTGCACTTTGCTACATGCAAAACAAGATACAGTAAAACCCCGGGTTATGGAGCCCTTGTGAGGTGGAAAACTTGACTTATGGAAGGAAATTCTGAGGAAATAGCATCCTGGTTTAACAAAAAACTTGCAATATAGAAAGTTTTTTTGGTGTGTTCCAATGCTTCCCAGTGTGGTGGGAGGGTGTTTAGAGCATTTCCGCTCCATTTTTTGATTATTATTTTTTGTCGCTTTTTGGCCCCAGCAGAAGTTCTCCCCACAACCAGGAAGTGCTGGAAATTCCCCCCCCCCCCCATCAGCTGTTAGGTGGGGATTTTTCCTGCAATTACCAGGACTGGCTACTAAATGGCGCTGATGGAAATGTGACGAATATGCCTTGAAAATAAAAATTAGCTCCGAAGCTCACTAAAAAGCCAAAAGAACTTGTTTTTTCTGTTCCAAACTCTTTCTAAAGAGGTTTGGAATTTTTCACTTTACAGTAAAACCTCGAGTTACAAATAAAATTGATTCCATGGCCTGTTTCATAAGTTGAATTTGTTTGTAACTCGAGGCATTCCCATAGGGATAAAGAAAAAGTCCCCCCCCCTCCAAAAATCAATCAAACCACCCAAAAACAACAATAGCATTGAAAGGAAAGCATGCATAAGCAAAAACGCTGTTCCTTACCTTAAAGAACCTTTGAAAATGGACAGAAAACTCAGAAAAATCCAGCAAGAAACAGCAACAGGCAGTCATTTTGGCGCCAAAACTCCAGACAAAGAAATCACTCCAAACACTCTACTGCCACCTACAGGGCTCGGAAAGGCTGCATATACACCTCCCAGGGCGCAATACATTCTGGGGAATCAGATTATGTAACCTGAAGCAAACCCATAGGGGAAATGGCGTTTTTGCTTCACTGGAGGCAACACAGAGGAAAAAGAATTAATTAGTAAATCAGGACATGTTCGTAACTCGAGGCATGGATTTCAGTGCAGAACCAATTCGTAAGTTGAATTATTCGTAAGTAGGGGCATTTGTAAATCGGGGCTTTACTGTATTTTTGCCACTTAGAAAATTTTTGAACAGAAAATTATGGGCTTTTTTGGCTCTTTTCTAACCTCCAGAACTTTTTCCCCCAATGCATTCCTATGGAATTGTGCTTCATGTTACAAAAAAAATTGCTTTACAGAAAACATTCTAGAACTGATTAATTCTGTAACCTGGGGTTCCACTGAATGCTTGTTTCCCTTCCTTCTAGACAATGGAAAGTTTAGTATGTATTCACTAAGCAAATATCTTTCTTATTAAAAAAAATTTAACTGAGCTCTGCTTCATATCAAGATAAACCATTGGAATATCTAACTTTTGTGTGTGTGTGTGTGTGTGTGTGTGTGTGTGTGTGTGTGTGTGTGTGTGTGTGTGTGTGTGATTGCAATAGCAATCACACATATATAATGCCCCATAGCACTTAGAGCACTCTCTAGGTGGTTCACAAGGTAATTAACATTTTGACCCAAACATGTCAGGTACTCATTTTACAAACTTCCAAAGGATGGAGGGCTGAGTCAATCTTGGGTCCCATCAGGTCCCAACCCACAAAGTCAGCTGTTTTGGCTGCAGCACAGCGGTTTAACCACTGTGCCACCAGGGCTTTTCTGTACCAGTCCCATTCATTTGGTCAGTTCCACCTCAAAGCATTGTTCCGATGATGAAACCAGGAAGAATCTAGCTTTCTTCCAACTCACCAAAGAAAGCCTGATACTGTATAGACAATTGGTCTGCTAGGACTCCATTACAACCTAGTTCCTCCATCCTCCTCTGGTTTAGCTACAGGACAGCTCTCCTGCTGCATTTCAGTACAGTATTTTGTTATTGATTAATACTATGATTCCTGCAGTTCTTCCAACTTTCTCCCATCATGACTCCACTTCTGATTTCCTATTACAGTACTTTAATGATATTTCTGAGCTGAAACTGAAATCACTAAAGGTTACAATGAAAAGACCAGATACAAAGGCCAACTTCTTATATCCCATTGCTCACCTGTTATGCTTCCATCTACTTTTTCCAGCAGCTTCTCACCATCTGGCAAAGGGCCCAAGCCCATTAGCTAGGCTAACAGAAGACTAATACTGGGCAGATCAGTGAGCAGCTATTTGGGTTTTCATGTGCTGATGTTTTGCTTCCAATGTCCTTTGAGGTCTCACTTGTGTCTGGCAGGGAAACAGGGTTGCTGCATCCAGTGAGTTAACAATGTACTGAAATTGTGCACATAATAGGGAAGTCAATGAAACGTGCCCAGAGAAAGTAGCGATTCCCAAATGAGAAGTGATAGCATTTTCCCCTAAAGCACTGTAACTATGAGCAATGAAAGAACATTGCTAGTGGGAGGGAGTTTGCTAGCAGGGAACAAAATCAAGGATGCTGCAGACAACAATGTGAAAATAGAGATAACTGGGGGTTGCTGCTGTGTTTTACAAATCTGGGATTGTACAGGAGGATACCAGTTAATAAAGATGCTGTCTGTAACACGTATGTGTCTAACCATTAGTAAGGTGTAAAGCTTAAATCAGGGGTCCTCAAACTTTTTAAACCAGGGGCCAGTTCACGCTTCCTCAGACTGTTGGAGGGCTGCAACCGCCACCACTTCCACCACCATCAAGAGGGTGAGGTCTAGATTATTTGATGCCATGAGCCATAGTTTGAAGACCCCTGGCTTAAATAGAGGAACCAGGCTCACAACTTGGAAAAGTTCATTATTGAACTTCAGTTCCTAGATGCCCTCTTGCTGGCTGGGGGATTCTGGGTGTTCTCATTCCAATCTTCACCCCACCCACCACAAGCTATAAACAGGATCACATATACAAGTACACTGACATTACATGTTACAGATGTAATCCAACTTGAAGGACCATATGGAGCCACTGAGGTAAGAGCCCCTGCTGCCACCATGAGGGTGAGGGCCTTCTTACCATGTCACCTATGTGAGCAACAGCAGATGATACATCATCTCATGAGCCATGCTGTGCAGTCTTCAGCCTAGGAAAAACAACAACAACAGGCTGGAGTGGGAAGTGAAAGCCAGGAAGAAAAAATGGACTTGCAGATGTGATAAGTATCACGCCTCTGCTGAAGAATTCCTCTTCACTTGATTGTCTTGTGTCCCCAAGGTCAGGTGGCTTACAGCAGGGTTACTCAACGTTGATGCTCCAGGTGTTTTTGGACTTCAATTACTAGAAGGCCACGTCAGCACTCCTGCTAATCAGAGCTTCCGGGAATTGAAGTTCAAGAACACCTGGAGCGCCAAGGTTGGCACCTCATGACTTAGAGGAACAAGGAACTGCTGAGGATCCGTGACTCTTGGAGAGACTGTGGAGTCCTCTCCTAAAGTGGCAGGGAACCCAGGGGTGGAACCTAAAAAGACCAGTCCAGGACAACATTGGCAAACAAAGTACAAACCAGACAGGAGCCAAGTCATCACAATGGCTCCTTGGAAGCAAAGGCTTCCTTTTAAGTAAGGTATCTCCTTGAAAGGAAAACCCTCCTCCTCTTTCTTCTTCTTTCATGTCCAGTTTGGATTGCCAAACTGAAGCCACTTTCTTGGCTTTGTCATTGGCCATAATTAAATCTTTGTCAGTACATGTTTCTGGTAGTAATCAGCAGACGGGTAAATGAGCCAGATTCTATATCTCTCCACACTCGGACAGCATGTTGTTATCCAAGTGAATAATGCCTTCTTCCTTAGGAGGCCTGATGCTCAGGTGAGGCACAAGCCAGCTCAGCAAAATGTTGAAGAGATGACTAGGACCTTTACCTCTAGTAGCTGGACTCATGATAGTCTTGAACCTTCTGCATGTTTTGTATCTTTTGTGAATAACCCAGTCTATTTTCACTTGTGCTCTTGCCTATGGATTTTTTTTTTTGCTTGAGCTCCTAGCAACCTGATCTTAATGATCTGTCAACTATTTTCTTTGCTGCTTCCTATTTGAACTGGCACTACATGTGATTTATGGCACAACATGGCTTCTAATTGGACTAAACCAGTGTTTCCCAAATGCTGGTTTTTGGACTTCAGTTCCCAGAAGCCTATGTCATTTCCCCAAAGCACTGATCAGCCAATGTACTGACTGAGGCTTCTGGGAATTGAAGTCCACTAGTGGGCTGTGTACCCCTTGTTGGGAACCACTGGACTAAACTTTTGTCTACACCATTGGACTTCAACCTCCATGGTATCCATGCCAAGGGTTTCAGCTTCTTGCACCACTGGCTTAATTAAACTTGCTTAACACAGAGCATATCCAGATTGCACAATGTAGGGTGATTTGGTATCACCATTTTCAAGTCGCTTGAGGAGGAACCAAGTCAAGTTTTGCTGGCTCACCCCATCCAAACAACACAAGCAACCCTTGCCCATGCAGAGAAATAGCTAACAAGCCACTTCACAAAATGGACGAATGAAACACTTCCCTTGTTCCTCTACAGAGGGGCAAAGAAACTAATCATCCTGATTGGTGTATTGCTGCATAAGATAGGAGAATAATATATAATATATAATATAATATATACAAGTAATACCTCGGATAATGCTAAGACTTGGTTCCACAAGTCTTGGTGTTATCCGATTTTTAGTGTTATCCGATCCATGTTAAAATCCTATGGGATGGATCGGATAATGTTAAAGCTCCATAGAGATACATTGTAACTGCACAGGCTTTAGCGGTTGCTATCCGATCCATCCCATAGGACCTTAACGTTATCCGATCCAATTCTCCTCCCCAGATTACTTATGCGATTTTAGCGTTATCCGAGGAAAATGTTATCCGAGGTATTACTGTATAATTATACTTTCCTTGCTCCTCCACAAGGGGAAGTGTTTAATTTCAATATCCAATATACTGAAGAAGGCTCATGAGCCCCTTCTACATACCAGATGTTGACACTGGAATCAGCCTTTGACATCTGCAAGGCTCCCAAGATACTTGCCATTCACCTGTGTCCACAGGTGCTGTGAAAAGTGTATGAGTGTGCCCTTTAGAAGTAGAACCCCCTAATGTGAATTCAAAAAGAAGCACTCAAGAGAAGTTTTGGGTGCTCCAGTTTTTGCAACTTGTGGATGCTGGAGGCAGGAGTGACCCTCTTCCCCGAGGGGGCCCACAAGCAGCCTAAATGTCCTGTCTGGAAGTGCTTTCATTGATGCTGTTTCAAGAGTTAGATGACATATTAACCACTCAAAGTCCACAGTAACTCTGCTGTCTTAACATAGTCCTTGATTATACAGGAAATGATATTGGTTTGTGTGGCAGGTAGTTCTTTACCTTTTTCATTTCTCTAATCATGTTTTCCAGTTTCTGCAGGGGCTGTGTTTTCTCACTCTCTGCTTTTTCTATCTGAGCATTGTACTGTACTTGCTTTTGAACCTAAACATATTGCACTGGACTGTTGACTTCATTTAATTTTCAGGTGCTTCTGAAGTAATGGCCCCTGTACGCGAGACTCCGCAGCTCTAATTCCCATTTTACATAGTTCAAAGATTTTATAATGAGCTTTTCATTTGTTTCCAGCAACTGGACAGAGCTAGGGAACAAACTTAGCATGGAATTTGACATCCTCTCCAATGTCATTTACAAAATATGATTTCAGATACAACTTTGCCCAGAAGCATCTTCCTGAAATCAAGACATAATAGGTTTTGTTTATTGGGCATGCAGAAACTTTCCAGTGCTGGGACTAGCTTTCAGGGTTTCAGAAACTATAATGAGCAGATCAGCAGCAGGGATGGAGCTGGGATTTAACTTTCTGCAGATCATTTCTACAACAGGAGAGGAGCAGAAACCCTCATCTGCAAGCTTTATGTTTGGGAGAGATCAAGGTGAGGGCAGTGGTTCTCTCATCATCAGCTGCAACTCAATCCTAATATACATTTTTCCTGACCCAGGATGCAAGAAATTACAAGTAGATAAATAGGTACCACTCCGGTAGGAAGGTAAACAGAGTTCTGTGCTCTCTGATGTCTAGTCATGACTGCCTCGTGACCACGGAAACGTCTTTGACTGGCTTTTGAGCAAGGGTGACTTTGACCTTTACTAACCTTTCATATAATAAGTGAAATATTAGGTTGGCTAAAATTAATTTAGGTAAACATCCTATTGCCCCAATAAAGGAGCTCAGAAGGCAGTTGACACATATATACACTAATGAGTCAAGAATCACATGCAAATTTTGATTATGAAGACACCTTACCATCTTAGTCTTGCCATTGTCTCATGATTGATTGTTCAAAGACCCCCAAAGGATTATTAAGTAACTATTGAGGGGCAGTTTGCTGATTAGTAGAGTTAGTTGCTGTGTCCTTATTCTCTAGCTAGAAAGAGTACAAAAGATGTATGTGAATGCTGTATGATCATACCTATGGCCTATGTACTGAGATATACCATTGACACAATAATGATTTTTTCCCCTTGTCTGTTCACTTCACTCATGACTGGCCTCCTTCTTCACTGAGATAATGAATCTTTGGATGAAACTGAGTGCATAAAATCAACAAGTTGGACTAACTCTGCTGGGCATCTTGTACAATCTGTTCCTCCACTCCCCTGGTTGCAACAACCTTATGCTGTTTGTTATGGGATTAGATCATTGGGTCATCTAGCTCAGCTTCATGTATTCTGAACAGGAGTGTTCTTTCAGAATCTCAAACACAGGTGCTTTTCCTGAACCTTACTGGGTGCCATTTTTCGCTTTGCTTAACACAACAACAAAATGGAGATAGCTTGACAAAAGTACATAGGATAATATTGACTTCCATGACATGGCAAATCATTAGACTTCACGTCTTATTGAAACAGCAGTGGTTCGCAAGTTAAGGGTCCCAGATGTCTTTGGAATACAGCTCCTAGAAATCCCAACACAGTCAATGATGAAGGCTTCTGAGAGTTTTAATCCATTCCAAGAACATCTGGGGAGCCAAATTTGGGAATCAATAAACTAGAGCAGTGGTGTTAATCCTTGGCATCCCAGCTGTTCTTAGACTTCAATTACCAGAAGCCAAAGTCAGTACTCCTGCTGATCAGGGCTTCTGGGAATCGAAGTCCAAGAACAGCTGGAGCGTCAAGGTTCACCACCACAGAACTAGAGGAAGTTATATATTCTCAAGCTTATTCTCATTTATACATTTTGTAAAATAAAATATACACCCTAAACTTCTTTCCCTGCACAATACTGGATATACCCAAATTATAAATAGTGTTGTATTCCTGGCAAGTGGGAAGACTGGAAAGAAATTTAGAATGCAGCTATTTTTCCTGTAGTTTCTCATCTTGTATTTTTATTCTTTTTAATTTGTTCATCCTAGAAATTGGCTTATGTAGTACACTGAAGTAAATTGAATAAATAAATACCGTAAGTAAAGATTATTGCCTTAAAAGTAATCAACAGTAGTAGATTGTTGGCTGTGTGCCCTTTCATCAGTCTGAAAAATAACTATACACTATCGCACAAAACAAAGGGTAAATACCAAAACAAATATAATTCGTTCAAAAAGGAATAGATTTTATGTCAGTCTTTTTTTATATAGGCACACATGTATCATCTAGTGAAAACATGAACGCAAGTGTTATACTTTAAACAAAGGGGTATGGGTTCACATCTGTAAATAAGGCACACTCGCTGCCTGGCTTTGGACAGTGCGTTCCACTTTGAATTAGCTTGCTTTGTCAGTCTTTGCTGCTGGAAGGATGTGAACTTGCCCACTATCACCAGGTATGCCACCTCTAGTACCCTCCTCCTTGGACATAAAGAAGCACAAAAATAGGCAAGCTCAAAGCAGAATTATTATGGAATGCCCAGCTATCATCTAGCAATAGTTATTACACTTATATACCATTCTATAGGTCAGCAGTTCGATTCCCGAGTACTGCAGGACAAAATGAGCTCCTGGCTTTGTTCCAGCTCCTGCCAACCTAGCAGTTCGAAAGCAAGAAATTGCAAGTAGATAAATAAGGACTACTTCAGTGGGAAGGTAAGCAGCATTCTGTGTGCTCCGGTGTCAAGTCATGCCTGCAACATGACCACGGAAACGTCTGCAGAAGCAGACAGCGCTGGCTCTTTGGCTTTGAAACAGAGATGAGCACTGAATCCTAGAGTCAGATACAACTGGGTTTTGAGCAAGGGTGACCTTTACCTATAGTGCTTAGTAAACTCTCTGAGAACTTCACAAGGTAATTAGCATTTTGCCCCCAGCATGCTGGGTACTCAGTTTACCGACCTTGGAAGGATGGAAGGCTGAATCAACCTTGAGCCCTGTTTGCAGGATCAAACTCCCAATGTCTGCAGTTTTGGCTGCAGTACAGCAGTTTAACCACTGTGCCACCAAGACTCCTAGTCAAGACTGCATTTGTCTTTGAACTGCAGAATGCTGATCACAGGCATAATGGTGATGGTTCTTAATACTGTACAGTCAAACCTCGCATAAAGAGCACCTCACTTAAAGAGTAACTCGCTTAAAGAGCAGAATTTTCTCTGAAATTTTGCTTCGCTTAACAAAATCAACCCAAAACTCGCTTAACAAATAAATCGGGCTTCACATTCCCCCCCCCCCCCAACAGCAGAACTCACAATTGGCCACTTACAATGGTGTTTCGCTTAAAGAGCAAACTCGCTTAAAGAGAAATCCTGTGGAACACATTATGCTCTTTAAGCGAGGTACAACTATACGTGCACTCACAGGGAGGCTATAAAATATCATATTGTTTCTTTCCACAATTGTTTACAACTATGACAGTTAATCATCAGTTTCCATTTTTGAGCCCATCAGACTACCTTTTGTCAAAACTGAACTTACAATATCAGCAGTTTTGGCTGCAATAAAGCAGTTTAACCACTGCACCACCAGGACTATAGGAGATTGGTTTTCATGAAACGGATGGGGTTTTTATGCTGCATTATTTTATTTCATTTGTTCTTTGTTAACACCTCTTGATTTGAGGACTGTGGTGGCTCAGTGGTTAAGAAGCTCACCTTGTAAGCTGGAAGGTCAGCAAGTCGGCAGTTCGAGAGCTGGGTACTGCATGATGGTTTGAGCTCCTGTCGTCTGTCCCAGCTCATGCCAACCTAGGTATTCAAAAGCAAGACATTGCACGTAGTTAAACAGGGACCACTTCAGTCGGAAAAGACCTTGGGGACATGAAAGGGGCCTCATTCGGGCGTCCCCTGAGCAGCGTTTCTTCAGCAAAAATCTTTCCACCCAGAATAATTTCTGACATGAAATTATTATATTATATTACCTCTTGATGTACTTCTGGAGGGGCATTTTCAGCCAAATAATATACTTTTTCAGTGGGGGTGAGTTTCAGGCAGGCAGCAAACTGAAGTAGATTTTAGGCTTTTTATATGAGAAGTAAGTCTCCCCAGTACTCCCCCTTTTTAGTCCAGCTAATAAATACACTCGGATATTAATTTAATTTAATTTAATAGATTTATATACCACCCTATCCAATGGACTCTGGGTGGTGTACACAAGTTAAAACCAATATAAAACAATTTAAAAAAACTTAAAAACAGCAATACAGTATTACTCCTCACTGTGTCATTTACTATCTAAAAAATATAAAATCTACAAGAACTTAACACTAAAAAATTAATTACAAGAGGGGAGCCTCAGATGAGCCAGAAATGGGAGCTTGTTGACAATCCTGGCCCCCAGACCCATTTTGCCAAACATGTCTTCAAATTCTTTCCTAAATGGCAGCAACTGGGCCTGGAGGCATAGTTCTACTGGGAGGAGGTTCCATAGTGTCGGGGCTATGACCGAGAAGGCCCTTTTCCTTGTGCTGGAGAGGTGAGCCTCCCCCAACAGATGGTACCTGAAGGGTGCCCTCTCGGTTTTCTCTTGTGGGACTGGTCGATGTCCTAGGGACAATGTGGTCCCTGAGGTATCCTGGTCTGCTGCCATGAAGGGCTTTAAAGATGACACCAGCACCTTGAATTGCACCTGGAGACATATAGGCAGCCAGTGCTAAAGAGAAAGAAAAATAACATTTTCTTGATAGGATGGTATCAGGTCAATAGTGAAGACAGGATATTCAAGTTTTAAAACAAGGTAAGTAAAGATGGCCTTTCTTCCCAGCTAGGTGAGGCTGAGAAGATGGAGCCGACTACAAAAGCATGCTCTTGTTAACCTTTGTCCCTGCATGATTTTAATTCATTTAACAAGTGACCAGAATAAGAAAAGATCACAAGACATCCAGATAGGGTCAGGTGACCCCTGAATGGGAAGACAGGAACTCTTCTAATTGGTTACTTAAAGGCAACCAATGCAAACAAATTCTTTTAAGTCAGAACAGTCTTTTCTGCCTCACTGGCTAGTGTGTTAGTATTCACTTCCAGTATTTGCTGCATGCTGTTGTTGTCCCAGAACACTCAACATCCTTAAGAGCTATATCCATTTGTTTGGCCTGTACTGATTTATACCATATAAACCTGTATTGATTTATACCATTTATACCTTACCCACCCAGCCTGAGGAGTAAGAAACATCTGGGGAGGGCTGGTTGCTGATTCAGGAGATGATGGTTCCTTTGCCAGTTGTCAATGTATGTGTTAGTCTTTTACATTTTATTGCATTGTTACCTTTTATTGTATTGTTATATTTTATTGCATTATTGTTTTCTGAGATGTTATTTTTATTGCATTGTTACATTTTATTATACTGTAATGTCTGATATGTTGTGATTTTTTGTGATTATTGCATAATTTTTATATTGTGTATTGATTTGATTGATTTCTGTTATGGGCCATTTATGTAGGATTATATTGTGTAATTTTTCTGCATACTGTATTATTATATATTAGATATTATATCATTATTGTTGCTAAGTGCTATTTCTTGTTCTTTTCTGTTCTTTGGATGTGTATTGTATAATTGTTGTATATATTGTATTGCTGTATATTCTGTAAGCTGCCTAGAGTCGCTTTCGCGAATGAGGTGGCATAGAAATCTAAAATTAAATTATAGCAGTAGCATATTTTGTTAGGGAGCACAACACAGACAGGGCTATTGTGTTTACAGTTTGTGAATTTGTATCCCACTCTGAGCCAGATAGTTTCCTACGTATGTTATTTCTGGTGGCAACTTTCTGTTTGGTGTTTATACAATTTTGTTAGGTTAGGATTCGATCCAGAGCGATGCCCAAATACTTAGAGGATGAGGCAAAGTTCCAAAATATTGCCTTCCCACCTACTGTATATACTCGAGTATAAGCTGACCCGAATATAAGCCGAGGTACCTGAATTTTACCTGAAAACCCAGGAAAATAGATTGACCTGAGTATAAGCCGAGGGTGAGAAATGCAGCAGCTGCTAATGAGTTTCAATAACCAAAATACCGGTACATGAAAATATGGTAAAGTTAAATTGTTGGCACATCTCAATCTGGTGCGGTCTTGGGACCCTCATGGTCGTGGACCCAAGTATAAACCGTTGTCTCCTTTTTGGGGATAAAAAACTCGGCTTATACGCTAATATATGTGGTACTCCTGTTTCTTTGTTTTAAAATAGCTTTGATTCAGCTCATTGTTTTTATACTATAACTACAGATCTTCTCAAACAACAGTTATATGTGTTACATAAAATTTAAAATTCACCCTTTAGTTTAAAACATATTCATTTATTTTTAAATAAAGTTGTTTGAACCTCTTGGTTTCCCTTGAGATGGCCCCTGAAGTGGTCATCACACGTTCATGTTCCCAAGGACACAGACCTTGATGGCAGATAATGCCTGCCTCAATTAACACCCATGTCATGGTCATATCTTAATCTAACATCAATAGAAATTTCCTTTTAATCAATAAAGATTTCCTTTATATCCCCACCCTCTTCATGGACCATGGTAAACCTAAGCTTCACACAATACAATCAAACGAGCCTGGAAATTAATGTAATTTGACCAGGTGGTGACCTGCAGTTCCTCACCTTTGAGATAATGCTAAAATGTTAATCTCATCTTTGCTGCTAGCCAATGCAAATGTTTGAAGTTTAGGACTTTTGGTCCACTGAAGTTTGATTCCTTTAAGATAGGAATATATAGGGAACCTCTATAGAATAACTTCTGTTTGTATTTTACAATGATATTAATGCTGGATTTTGTGTCTCCTCATTCCAAAGGACAGTCAGATGGAAAAATTACAACTAACGGGATAATTTTGATATTAAATCAATACAGAATACAATACTGTATTAAAAGGAAGTCTCCCTGTACTGCTAAGGAGAATATCTGGTAATCTTGGCTAAGGAAATGAGATGAATACTTCCTCTCCTGCCCATCCCTCCTGATGTTTGCTGATGTATTTTGAATTAAAACTTCTATGTGAACTCATCAAGAAAGGAATGCAGAGACCTGTGAATTCCAAAAGTTGTTTCTTTTGTGATTGTGAAACTGTAACATTTACTCTTTAATCTGTGTACTTATTTTAATTGAATAGTCATGATCTTCCTTTCTTTGTTTTACTGCAACTATAAGAGTTAGTTTGGGGCCCCTGAAACATATAAAACAACTCTGCAGTCAGTAGACTTGGCCTATTCTCCTGGCTTTACCATCTGCCTAGAGATTGGTCAAAAACTACAGGCTCTTTCCCTGTTTAAATCTGTACTAATTATTGTTGCTTTTTTATTTTAATTTGATTTTCAAGTAAACTTCTTTATTTTGTATCAAACTATTGGTCTATGGCTCATTTTAAAGCTTCTGTCTGTGAAAAGGTTCTTAAATATTAAAAATAAAATGATTTCAGACTTTTTGGGCTGGATGCCTGCAGCACTAAGGCCTTGGAGTCTGAAATTCAGGTAACATACGCTTGCATTACATATGAGCTAGTAGCTGTCTTCCCAGCTTCTCCTTTGAGAAAAGCCCCTTGAGGGACTGACCAAAAGCTTGCTTGAATACAAAAAATTGTTCATTCAACAGTCTAATTCTCTTTCTCGTTGCTTACCCATTAGATCCATGTTGCACATACTAAGCATCTCAGATTTATCATCTCCCTTCCAGGGTTAGTTCATCCCATCTTGTTGTGATGAGATTCCAAGTTTGATTCATTCATGTTCTGTCCATGTATTTGCACCTGCTTTCTTGGGCTTTGGGGGCCTGGACCCATGGGTTTGGGACAATGCCTGCCTGCTTGTCAAAGTTGCTCTAGCTGTCCCTTCCCTCAGTGGCATTTCTTCATTGAGGTAGGGTGCAGTTCAGGGCCAGATTATCCTGCTATGGTAATAGAGAAGACCAAGGGAGCCCAAACTTTTTGAGCCATGGGACAGTCACGTGGTCAAGCATGCCAGTCACGTGGTTCCTCCCACCTGGAAGTGGTAGTAAAGTAAAACACACATGCACAGAATGCACTCATGCATATGTCATCTGCTATTCTTATCCAAGCATACATTCTTTCCTGGAAGTCATTTTCTCAGTTGATGGATGTGTCTCTGGTGGCTCCATAAACCAATCCTGGCATGGAACATGTGACCACACATAGTACATTGAACAGATGGTAAGGGACATGGTTGAGTTTGACGAAGCTTCGGTGCTTGTCTCTTAGTCTCTTCATGCCTGCAGCATTCCCCTTCAAATTGATCAGTAGCAGCAGAGATGGTTTGGTGTCAAAGTGGGTGATCTTTAGCCGCTGACCCCCAAATTTGTGGGTTTATATCTGACACCTTCATGGGTTGTTTCAGCTGGTTCTTATAGCACTTCAAAGAAGCTCTGTGAGGTCTTTTGTGCCGGAGCTAAGTTCCCCATAAAGGGTTTGGCGAAGAAGTCTGGAATCATCCATATGGCGGACATGCCCTATCCATTTAAAATGATGGCCTATGATAGAAGCTTCAATGCTACTGTAAATAACCCATGGCTGTCATAAACACATTTACCAGAGCTGTGGGACATTTTTTACAGCAGTGTTCTGCACATGCGCGTTCTGCGCACTCACATTCTACTTCTGCTTTTGGGAGTGGCGAGGGCATTGTGGGTGGCATGGAGTCCTGTCTATTCTTCATTCCAATCACAAAACTGCTCTCTGGGAATCTTGAGCTGCTAATCAGAGGATGCGATGTATTCGCTGGCACAATTAACACTCACAGATTGCCTGGTGATGACAAAAGTTCACAACCTCATCGCATTTCATGCTAACCTTTCGTGTTCCATGCCTCTTGAGGCATGCGAGAGTGATGAGTGCTGCTAGCTAAACAGCATGTGCCACGCAAAACAGGTGGTAACTGCAGAAGCTGTCATCAAGGGCTTGCCCCAGATAGAAACCCATAAAGTCTGCTGCTCACATTAGCCTCATCACTTCCCAACTGTGCATAATTCACTCCCTCATCATTATGCATTCCTGGGGTAATGCAATGGTAACTGCGCAATCAGCTGGCACAGTATGAAGGAATGTGGTGTCAGAACATAAATTCACCAAGATCCCAACAGGTTTTTTGCAGCTATTTCTAAGGTGGCAAAACCCATTTCATTATTTTAATGAATTCCATAAGGCCATTTGTTCCACCCCTCATTGTAAGGTTCACTGTCCCCTGGTGTATTTTTAACTATACCTCCCAGCATCCTTGCATTGTCCCTGGTGGCTACATCTTATGGGGATTACAGTCTAACAACATCTTGTGGAGCACCTTATGCCTACCCTTGCTATAGGGCAGTGATGGCGAACCTTGGTACTCTAGGTGTTCTTGGACTTCAATTACCAGAAGCCCAAGTCAGCACTCCTGCTGATCAGGGCTTCTGGGAATTGAAGTTCAAGAACACCTGGAGTGCAAAGATTCACTGTCACTGCTGTAGGATGATGGCTTTGATATGATACAGAGACTAGTCTCAGTTTTTAACCCTCACTCAGCCTTGGCAATATTTGATTCAGTGATTCCCAAACATGGGATGGCAGATGTTTTTGGTCTACAGCAGGCATAGTCAATGGTCAGAGCTTGTAAGAGTTGTAGTCCTAGAATAGTGATGGAGAACCTTTTAGAGACTGAGTGCCCAAACAGAGGGGTGGGATGAACTCTATGCTGGCGGAGGGAGGGAGCGCTCCCATTGGACTGCTGGACAGAGGGGCGAGGTGAACTCTGGGCTGCTGGGCATTGTGGCAAGGTGAACTCTGGGCTTGGGCGACGGCATGCATGCCAACAGAGCGGGCTCTGCATGCCCTCTGTGACACGCATGCCATAGGTTAGCCACCACTGTCCTAGAACATCTGAAGAACCTATTTGGCAAACTTTGGCATAACTGGCTATTGATATAAAGAAACAGTAGGTCCTTCAGGGGCATCATCATCATCATCATTGTTGTTATTGAAATCAACATCCTTTAAGTTTTTGCCCAAAGGAAACTTCACATTCCTTGTGCTGGCATGATTCTGAGTAGAGAGGATGTGTTATATATTCTTCTTCTGTGTAAATGGTTTTGTAGGCATGGAAAATGGTCGGTCATCACTGTGTCTATCCCACCCTGAAGTGACAGCTCTGCCATTTGTTCTCCTCCTTGCAAATAGCCCAGTTTTATCTCTGCTCACTCACTTCTCTCATATTACAGAGCTTTGAAAATTACTGCAAAGAAGAATGTATGTAGTGACAGGCTGAAACTATAACTGAACAGTGGTTAGATGATGTTAAAGTACTATCCAACCCCCCAACCCCCAGTTACAGCTGGCTTTAGCATCTTGTTATAAGATTTCTTTTTAAAAGCGTTTTTCCAAGCTTTGGTTTTTAGCTACTACCTCCTCCATGTTTTCTGATAGATCTTAATTTCTGAATCTCTTCTAGTTGCTGTTTCCCGTGGAAGATGTTTGCGGTGCCTTTATGAGAGATTGTTATATAAGAAAAGTAATGTGCTGGGAAGGTGTGATCAATAGCTTTGTATCTTGTGGGTTTTATTTCATTCTAATGTGCAGTTTGAAAAGCCTTCATGTTGGCTGCAAAGCTACAAGATGTGCATTTGGGGAAATGGGGGAAATATTAGGTACAAGTTATGAGATAAAGTTTGGAGCAGACATTTATAACAGCAAAGCCCTACAGAAACCCTCGATGATACAGTACTGTACTTTTATATAATCATTCAAAGGTTATTGTGAATGGCTGTTGGGGAGTGGGGTGGGTGGGTGTAATCCATGTTCCAGGGTACCACATTTGGCAACAAAAGCTTGATGGGTAGCAGGGATACATGGATAACTTGGTTAGTGAATGGAGACAGATTCATAGAGAAATTGTTGTCTAACAGATATGAACTGCTGACTTCAATGCAGAAATGATCACCAATACAGGGAGTAACTATATAGTGAGACACACTTTGTTTTCAGTTTTTATCTGGTGGGACATCTGAGTATTTGGAAAATCCTTTTTTAAATCCCATTTTGCTCAAATGACATTATCTCCAAAGGAATTGGGATGACACTTAAGGGTTTTCTTAATTCAAATATATGTTCTTCTTTTAAAAAAAATTTTGTTGCACCCAAAAGGTATGGATAAATCATTTACCTTTACAAAGACCATTTTAAAAGGTGTCTTATCAAACGGTGTCCAGTCCAAGTTTGATTTAAAGATATAAAACCATAAGAAGGGACATCAAGGATTTTGAAATTGCTCATCTACAGTGACAACATATCTAACAGTCAAATGCCATCTAGTCTTTTGCTTCCCGGCTTGAGAGGGATTTATTCTATTCAGGGCCATAGCAGAAGCGTAGCTTACCTTGGCGGGGCCCCGTATAAAAATTGTTTGGGGGGCCTTTATATGCGGGGCGGAGCTAACGTCATGACATCATGACGTCGTGGGGGGAGCCAACGTCATGACGTCGTGGGCGGGGCCAAAAATAAAAATAAAATAAATAAATAAATAAAATAGAATAGAATTAAAATAAACAAACAAACACACACACACCTCAACCCACCCACCCACCCAAACAACCACAACACAAACCCGTAAATAACTTAAAGAATTAAAATAAATAAAGAAATAAAATAAAAATTTAATAAAAATCCACCCACCCACCCAACACACACATAAACCACCCACCCACCCGAAACACAAAACCCTCACTTACCCTCTCGGCTCCATCCTCGCTCTCTGCCCCGGGCTCCGAGGCGCGCCTTCCCGCCCCGCCGAGCCCGACCGCGGTGCCCTCCGACGGCACCAGGCTCCGAGGCACCCGCGCTCCCGGGAGGCAGGAGGCGCGTGAGCGGCAGCCGGCCGGGGGAGGGGGCAAGGTGCGCGCTCCCGCCTTCCCCGCCCGCTGCCGCTGCTCGCGAGTGGTCTGAGCTTCTCCAGACCCGCTGCGGACAAAGGACGGGCAGCAGCGCATCCTCCGGAGGAGGCGGTGGCGCACTCTGCCAGCCAGGCGTCCCCAGGCCATGGGGGTTCGGCAGCAGCGGACAGCCCGGGCAGGCCTCAACCTGCCCGTGGGACTCTGGGCGGCCCCAGGGGAGGTGCCCTCCTCTGAGGGCCACCATCGGAGCCGCTCTGAGAAGCTGCGGCTCTGACTCCGAAATTTTATTTTTTAAAATTGGAGCCAAAAATGGCTCCAATAAAGTGCGCATGCGCAGAAACTCAATCTGACGCATGCGCAATGCATCAGATTGAGTTTCTGCGCATGCACAGTAAATTTTTGCTCTTTTTTATTTTTATTTTTTGCCGTTGGGGGCCCCCGTAGCCCGGGGCCCCCGTATAATTGATACGGCTGATACGGCGGTAGCTACGCCTCTGGGCCATAGCCAGAGGTTGGTGGGGGTGGGGGGGAAGGAAAATCTTCCTGAGCTAACAGCCCACCCTCCCCCAACCAACCCTGGGATGCCAATGTTATATATGTGTGTGAGGCATTCTTGCCCCTCCTGGAAAAAATCCCCCCCCCCCCATCTAGAATCCTGGCTACAGCCCTGATTCTATTTCTAGTTTGTTTCAACTCTGAGCTTAGAAAAACTATTTTCTCTTACTGTAATTCCCAGAACCCCCTTATCTAGCATAGTCAGTGGCGGTATTGCCTGAAGAATTCTGAGAACTGTAGTCTAAAAAAAGTAATTTATCCAAACTCCTGTTTCACTGTTATATATCTTCAGTCAGAAGAGAATTCAGTTCCACTTCTGCATTTCTTTGTGTTTTTCTTTTTAAAATGTAAGAAAATTTGCATTAGATGATTTTTTTTAAAAAAAATCTAAGTATAAATATTTGAACCTTTTCCAGTCAGGATTCAGGCCCAGATATGGTACTGAGACAGCATTGGTTGCAGTGATGGGATGCAACAGGTCCGCACCAGTTCTCCAGAACCGATACTAACTTTTTCCAGTGTCCCGGAGAACCGGTAGCAGCTTTCGGGGGGAACCACCTTTGGGGCTTACCTTTTCACTGGTTCTCCCACTGCACATACACGCCAAGCCCTTGGTGTGCATGCATGCCTACAGTGCTTGGCACATATGCACGCCCTCCTTGCTGTCCTCCCAAGCGGGGAGGAGGAAGAGAAGCTGCTAGCCTGAAGCTCCCTATAGCCTGCTCCTCAGGGTAAGTGACTCACTTTTGGGTGTGGTGTGTCTTTGTGTATTTTAATGTGTATTTAATACCTTTACCTATATTGACGTACTACCACAGTTCCTAAAAAGGCTTGGCAGCCGGCAGGCCTAGCAGCCTGGCTTGGGTTTTTTAAGCAAAGTCTTGGAGTTACCTCATCAATAAGCTACACCTGTACTGTTCCAATTGCTGTTCCAATTGGAGAACCCTTATGGAGGTACAACTGTTTTACATTTACTTTAAAGCATACAGTATTATCCTAGAGAACTGGTACAATGACCATATCCATCTTGCAACATGATGCTGCCCAGGCACTTATACTAACAGGTAAGTGACTGGTTTGTGTTTGGGGTGGGTGGGTGGGTGGGTTGATTTGTGTTTGGGGTGGGTGGGTGAGTGTTTGGGTGGGTGGGTGTATTTTAATGTATTTTTTATTTATTTATTTATTTTATGGGTTTGTGTTGTGGGTGGGTGGGTGGGTGGGTTGAGGTGTGTGTATGTGTGTGTGCTTATTTTTATTTTATTATTATTATTTTTAGTTTTTTTCTTTGGCCCCACCAATGTCATGACGTCACGACGTTAGCTCCATCCATACTGTGATGACGTCACGGTGGGGTAGTAAAATTTTTGACAACCCACCACTGATTGGTTGTGCTGTTGGATGATCTCTGGCATGAGCAGGATGGAGGTTGTCCGTCCGTCCTTTCTCTTCTTGACAGCGGGCTTCGATACCATCAACCATGGTATCCTTCTGGAACAGCTCCGCGGATTGGGGATCCAGTGCACTGTGTGGTCCTGGTTTTCTCATTTCTGAGGGGCCGGGCCCAGTCGGTATGGTTGGAGGATGAGATGTCCAGCCCTAGGCCTCTACAATATGGGGTGCCTCAGGGCTCGGTACTCTACTCTTCTATTTAACATCTACATGAAGGCATTGTGCAAGATCATCTGCTCCCATGGAGTGAGGTATCATCAGTATTCTGATGATACAGTTGTACATCTCAGCCCATGGTTATCCAAGTGATTCTGTCAGAGTCCTACAACTGAATCCTGGCAAGATTGAGTGGCTGTGGGTCAGGGCCCCCACATTATCACAGGAGCTACCATCTTTGGTCCTGGGTGGGGCTATTTTGCCCCAAACAGACCTGGTGCATAATCTGGAGGTCCTCCTGGACTCATGAATCCTGCTTGAAGAGCAGGTGGCAATCGCGGCCAGAAGGGCTTTTGCACAACTTCGTGTGCCCCGCCAGTTATGCCCGCTCCTGGACCAGGACTCCTTGCTCATTTGATGCACGCTCTGGTCACCTCCAGACTTGACTATTGCAAAGTGCTCTACATGAGGCTGCCCTTGATTACCATTTGGAGGCTGCAACTGATCCAGAATGCAGCTGCTTGGGTGGTGATGGGGTGCGGGTGGTATTCCCGTGCCTTGCCACTGCTTCATGAACTGCACTGGTTGCCAGTGTACCTCCAGGTGCAATTCAAGGTGCTGGTTATTACCCTTAAAGCACTACATGGTAGTGGGCCAGGATACTTATGAGACTGTGTCACCTGAGAACATCTGTCCGTCCCACCAGAGCAGACCGGAGAGGCTCTCTTACTGTGCCATCTGCTAGAGAGCACCAGAAGGAGGGCCTTCTCTGTGTCTGCTCTAGCCCTGTGGAACCTCCTTCCAATTGAGCTCCAACTCCAGACAGAGTTACTGCCCTTCAGGAAAGAACTAAAAACTTGGGTGATGAAGCAGGTGTGAGCAGTGGCGTCGCGCAGTCTTCAGCCGCCTGGGGCGAAGAACAAACTCCCCGCCCCCCCCAGCTCGCCCCTGCCGCTGCCCCCTCCCCCCGACCCAGGTAGAAGCCGGCCCCCTGCTGACTAGCGGCGCGCGCGCGCGCCCGCCACACACCTCCGTCCGCTCGCCCACCACACACCTCCGTCCGCTCACACCTCCGTCCGCTCGCCCGCCTGGCTTGCCGTTGGGGGCTCTCCGCCGCCTGTTGCCCCTGGCAGCGGCTTTCAGGGGGCGGCAAAATGTCCCCTCCCCACCCTTTTGCTGGCGAGGAGGAGAAAAAGGGTTTTTTTTTAGGCGGACAATTCAAGGAGGGGCTGTCGGTCGGGGGCTCTCCTGGCGGGCGGCCCGCGTGCGCGCGCACGCTGCCCACCTCCTCCTGCCCAGCCAGCCCCCAGGGGCTCCCCGCCACGGCGCCACCCACCCCCGACGAGCGCCCCGTCTCACGGCAAGTTGGGTGGGTGGCTGGGCGGGCGGAGGCGAGCAGCGTCCGCGTGCACGCGGGCCGCCCGCCAGGAGAGCCCCCGACGGCCAGCTGGGCGGGCGACCGGGCGTGCCCCTCCTTCCCTCCCCACCCTTTTGCTGGCGAGGAGGAGAAAAAGGGTTTTTTTTTAGGCGGACAATTCAAGGAGCCTCCTTGAATTGTCCGCCTAAAAAACACCCCTTTTTCTCCTCCTCGCCAGCAAAAGGGTGGGGAGGGGACATTTTGCCTCCCCCTGAAAGCCGCTGCCAGGGGCAACAGGCGGCGGAGAGCCCCCGACGGCCAGCCGGGCGAGCGAGCGGATGGAGGTGCGAGCGGACGGAGGTGTGTGGCAAGCGGCGAAGCGCACGTGGGGCGCTCGCCAGCAAAAGGGTGGGGAGGGGACATTTTGCCGCCCCCTGAAAGGCGCTGCCCGGGGCATCCGCCCCCCCCCCGCCCCCCCACGCTACGCCACTGGGTGTGAGGCACCGGTGAAGTGGTGACCCATGCTTCCTGGCTGATAAAATAACAGTAACATCGCTCCCTCTTTTAATCCTCTTTCTTTAATCCTCTGTCTTTTAATTTTTGTAATATAGTTGTACCTCGCTTAAAGAGCATAATGCGTTCCACAGGATTGCTCTTTAAGCGACTTTCCTGTTTCAGTGAAACATCATTGTAAGTGACCAATTGTGACTTCTGGTGATGGGGATTGCAAACCCCAATTTATTTGTTAAGCGAGTTTTTGATTGGTTTTATTCGTTAAGCAAAGCAAACATTCAGAGAAAATTCTGCTCTTTAAACGAGTTATTCTTTAAATGAGGTGGTCTTTATGCGAGATTTGACTGTATTTTAAATTGGTTTTTTATGGGAGTGGTTTTAATGTTTTTTGTAGTGTATTGTTTTTAATGCTGTGAGCCGCCCTGAGTCATTTTGAGTTGGGTGGCTATACAAATTGGAATTTAAAATTAAAAAATTAAAAATTAAATTAAATACAATGTACAAGTTTCTAAATACATTTTCTGTCCAAATGTATGATTCAGGAGGCACTTTGATCTTTTTTGTTGCCAAAAACTGCTTCACAACAATCAGCAGAAATGAAACCTGATGGATTGCTAAATTCTAATTTCCCATCAGTCTGAAGAATGTGGACCCCCACCTCTTCATAATGGAATTCAAAAATTCCTCAATTATTCCTATCTCTGAATCCTTTGAGTATTATTTCCACCCTTGGGGGTCTTTTCAATGCAGCATCACACTTTCAAAGTAGTGTATGAGCAACAGGTGTTTTTAAAAAGCTGTCTTTATGGGTCAGATTTGCTAGTTTTTTTTAAAAAAAAATTACCCTAATAAAGTGCTGTCAGCAACCCCCACTGGAATTGTCCCTGCCAAATATTATCTGTCTTTCTGCTATTCTCTGTGTCACTTTCCCATATATCCAGAAAATAAACCTAAACAAAGTATCCATGAAGTCCACATCTGTCATGATAAGCAGAGCATCTCCAGCTACTTTTTGCACCACTGGTTGTGAGAGATAGTTACATTAGATGGGAACCTAGGGACAAAATGTTTCCTTTAATTTAAGGCTCATCAGCGAAGACACTACGCCGATTATTGCCAGCAACTGTAGAACAACTTTTTCCTGCCATACATTCCATGTTCTTCATCAATCTTCATCAGTCGCTCCATGTTCTACATCAATCTTCCTATGAAAAACTTATATTAAGTATGTGATTTGAATAAATTCATATATTTAGTTGTAAAGTCCAGAGGCAGGCATAGATCCTAAAGTACTTCAAACACCACAATCTACATATGAAAAGGAGATTGCAGAAGACTTAAGGTTCAGAAGATCCAATGTTTTAAAAGAGAACAGTCTCTAGAGCTGTGGTTCCCAACATGGGGCACATGCCCCACAGGGAGGCAATTTGATTTTTAAGGGGGCAATTTGGGAATGAGTTATTAACAGTTAATGGCCTTTTAGGCTTCCTCTGTGTGAATAGGAGTTCACTTTTTGAATAATAAGAATTATATGTCATTGGGGTGGGGGGAGATATCAGGATTTTAGAGATGCTTAGGTGGGGCAGAAAAGAGAATCCTTTCACTACTGATGGTATCTGAGTGCATAACAGGATCTTTGGTACCTTAAGTAATTTGCAGAAAGCTTGTTTTCTTTTGTGATTGTACTTTGGACCTCAGGATGGGATATCTTTGAAGTTTTGATTTCTCAAAAACAAACCTCTGTTTGAATAGTATTTCTCCAACATTAGAATGCTTTCTGCTCTGATCATGTGCTATTTATGAGACAAGAAACAAAACTAAACAAAAGTAAAAATAAAAGATAACCATTGTGGCACCTTAAAGACTAACTGCTATATTTTAAGGTGAGCTTTCATGAATTAAGTTCACATCCTCAGAAGTGGTCTTGATCCATGAAAGCTCACATTAAAATATAGCAGACTTTAAGGGGCCACAATATTTTTGTGCTATTTGTGGTGTTTTTTTTCTGCTTTAGGGATATTAAAGCTCTGTTATTGAGCTACATATTTACAGCTTCAGTCCTTGATTTTTAATTTTATTCTTTATTTATATATGCTAGGCAGAGAAAGGCTGTACTCCCCTGGTGTCTCTAAAAGTTATGTATTATAGCTATTTACATCTCTGTGGGTATTTTTCTACCCTTTTCATAGTCAATGTTTTTGTATTTTAGTCTTTGCTATTTTAAAGCTGTGTTTATTACTACTTTTAAGGTCAGTTTGTTTGTTTTAAATAGCAATGCTGGTCCATGGGTGGAAAGCAAAAACAAAATTCATAGTTGGACAATACTCATACTAAAACCAATGAAAATGCCACAGAAACAAGATGAGTTTTCCAGAATTCTGTAGAAATCTAGATGGTACCCAAAAAAAAGCAAGAGTTGAGGAGAACAACAGAAATGCCCAGTTTAACTATGAGTTATTCTATATAGATGTCTTCTCATTCACCAAAATAAAACAAACTACAATTCTAAAGTGAGGAATACAGAATGAAAGATACATATGAAGATCAAAACTTGAACCATATTTTCCATTTATGAAAGCTTAAAGATAAGCTATAGATGAGATGCCAGTCCCTTGTCATGTTTTTATTCATTTCATCTCCATGGAGAATCAGGAACCTCTTAGCAAGTAAGGGATTACAGTAATACCTCGGATAACGATTGCATCGGATAACGATGCAAATTGGATAACGATGGAAATTTTTGAAAAAAAATTGCATCGGATAATGATCTCTTAGCGTTTTCCGATGCAATTGTTCATAGCAGCGGGGTGGCTGGGAAGCTGAACGGGGGCTCCCTGCCGGCTCCAGGGAGGTCGGGGGACCCGATCCATGCTGTTTCCAACGTTCCCCAATCTCCCCAGCCAGTGCACTATGTCAAAATGTCAGGATTCGAATCCTGATGTTTTGACTTACAGCACCGGCCAGGGAGGTCGGGAACAGCACGGATCGGATCCCTGGAGCTCCCCAGAGCCGGCAGAGGTACCGGAGAGCCCCAAATGGGTAAAAAAACTTCTTTTTTTCCACCTATTTCAGGCTCTCCGACACCCCTGCCAGCTCCGGGGAGGTCAGGGGACCCGATCCACGCTGTTCCTGATGTTCCCCGACCTCCTCAGCTGGTGCACCCCTGCACCGGCCAGGGAGGTCAGGGAACATCAGAAACAGCATGGATTGGGTCCCCCGACCTCCCCAGAGCCGGCAGGGGTGCCGGAGAGGTCAAAATGGGTGAACAAAATTGAAGATTTTCCACCCATTTTGGGCTCTCCAACACCCCTGCCACCTCCGGGGAGATCGGGGGACCTGATCCATGCTGGTCCCGACGTTCTCTGGCCTCGCTGGCCAGTGCACTGAGTCAAAACACTGGGATTCAAATCCCGACGTTTTAACTTACTGCACTGGCCAGGGAGGTCGGGAACAGTGCAGATCGGGTCCCCCAACCTCCCAAGAGAGCAGGGGTTTCGGGCTCTCTGGCACATTTGCCACCTCCGGGGAGGTTGGGAGACCCGATCCGCACTGGTCCTGACCTCCCCAGAAGTGATCACAGTGTGGGATTGGCGCTTGGGTTGGGGGGTTGAACGGGCGCATGCTGATCCCGCACTGCGATCCGCCTGCCTTTCCAAAGAGGCAGGTGGATTGCCACCCTGTTCCCTTTCCTCTTCAGAAAGGGAACAGGGCTTTTTTTTTAATGTTGTGCGATCAATGCATCGCACAACATTAAAAACTGGATGACTAGACTTGTGGAACCAAGTCTCATCGTTATCCAAGGTACTAGTGTACTTGTTGATTGCAGTGAAGTGCCTGAAATATAGCTGCCTTTGAAAAGTGTCTGGAAGATACTATTATTGTCATATGCTGTCAAGTTACTTCTGACTTATTTCAGGCTTATGAATAGACTATCATTACCAAGTCCTGTCATTAATAGACCTGCTCAAATCCTGGAAACCCAAAGTTGTGGTTTCCTCTGGTGAGACCATCTATCTTATGGTAGGTCTTCCTATTTCCCTCTGCCTCTGAAGCTATCGGTAGTACAGAATACAACAGCAACCCTGTTGTCTGAGGTCTTTAGAGATCCTACAACATTGTTCTTAAGCTAACTGCACTGGCTTCCAACCTGTTTTTGAGTTCTGTTGAAGAAGCTGTGCTTGATTTATAAAACCTTAAACAGGTTGGATCCAGGATATCTGAAAGATCACCACCTTCCACAGACTTGAAATTTTTTGGAATAGTAGCCGTGTTAGTCTGTGGTTCAGGCATATCAGAAAACAAAACAAAACAAAACAAAATAAAAAACACTGTAGCACTTTAAAGACTAACTACTATATTTTTATTGTTAGCTTTCGTGGAACAAGTCCACTTCATCAGACAAAGAGTGAAGCTTACAGGCATGTTTTTTATATACCAAATTCAGGGGCTCAAAGGGAGAAGGGGTGTGGTCAAGCAAGATGACAGACAAGCAAACACAAGAATGCAGTTTCACACAGCCATTAGCAACAATAGATTATTCAGATAAACTCTAAATGACTCTCTTTCAATCTCAAGGTTGCTGAGAAATATAAAGAACATGCCTGTAAATTTCACTCTTTGTCTGATGAAGTGGACTTGATCCATAAAAGCTAACAATTAAAAATATAGCAGTTAGTCTTTAAAGTGCTACAGTGTTTTTTATTTTATTTTATTTGTTTTGTTTTGTTTCCTGATACACCTTCCACAGATACCTGACAAGTCTAAGATCTTTACAAAATACCTGTTGCATGCCAAAAAGCACCCCAAGAAGCATTGTTGGTAATATAAGATGTGTTATCTGTAAAAGCACCTTGATTGTGGAATTCCTTCCCAAAAGAAGTCAGACAAGCTCCATCTATCCTGAGTTATTAGTGCTAAAACATTAAAGTGTTAAACTGATGCTTACTATATCTTGTCAGTTCACTATTACTGTATTTCACTTCCTAACATTCCTTTTAAAAAGGACCTGAATGCTGGCAAAAGGTAAGGTTGTCCTTGCTTAAAAACCACTTGCGTCCAACTCTAGGGTTCAGTGCTCATCTCTATTTATAGCCAAAGAGCCAGCGCTGTCTGCATTTGCAGACATTTCCATAGACATGTGGCAGGCATGACTAGACACAAAAGTGCATGGAACGCTATTTACCTTCCCACTGAAGTGGTACCTATAGATCTACTTGCAATTTGTTGCTTTCAAACTGCTAGGTTGGCAGAAGCTGGGACAGAGATGGGAGCTCCCTCTATCATGCAGTATTTGGGCCTCAAACTGTTGACCTACCAACCTTCCAGTCATTAAGTTCAACATCTTAACCACTAAGCCACTGTAGTCCCTTTGGCAAAATGTAAAGTAGTTATAATAAGAAAGAAGGGTCAGAGAGAAAGGAATTGTGTGATGTTCTGACACTTAAAATTAAGTATTTATGTGTGAACTTGGTCAGTGATTTAAATGCCAAGGTGTATTACAGAGATGTTTGTATCAACCCAAGTCCAACTTCTTACTTTGGGGGACAACATCTTCCAGAATTACTCATCAAAGGCAACCATTCTAGCTAGGGTATTCTGAGATCAATAATCTTAAACATAAGCACTTCCAACTTCTGGAGCAAAAAGTATTAACTGCCTGCATTCATTTAGATTTAAGCTCCAGCAACTTCCAGCTCCTGCTGCTGTCAAGAAACCTGAGTAAGAATAGAGATTCCAAGTCTAGATTTGGCTACAGCCACCCACAGCTCCAACCTAATCTCAATAATTAGTCTTCTTTAGACTCAGATGACAATGGAAAAAAGTGGGGGAAGAGACTGTGTGGTGTTTAATCATTTTACATCTCAAATCATGTTGGATGATAGTTATTAGGAAAGGTTAATCAGAGATATAATTAGAGGCCTATTTGTATTCAACTGTACAATTTTGTTACATCTGACATTTTTACAAGGAGGTTTAAAGCATACTTAGAGCTTGTCTGCATAGGGGTGTTCTCCCCACTTGTTCTGTGATTGCTCTGGGTCATTCTGATACTTTTGTTGTTGTTGCAGATCTGAACAGATCATCTCAGTGTTTGTGTCCATACATGGGGAGGGTATTTGCTGCCAGATGTGTTGGAGTACATTGGGTTGTTCTGGTTGAATTGCTTGAATTGCTCCCAGATTATCCCTCACTTTTGTTTATCTTACCAACCTCACACCACTCACCTTTACTTTTTCTCCTTCCCTCCTTGATTTATCTAGCCAACATTCTCAAATGTTCATGTCCGATATCTAATTAAAGAGAAGTGACACTAAAGGGCAGATGGGATAAAGACTAACCAACAGAAACACACCCCTAAGGAAACACAATCAAATATGTGCAGATCAACATACAACAATGCAGTACTAGTGTCCACATAACCACATTCTGCTCTGGATCAAATCAAAACCAAACCAAACGAAAACAAATATATACTACCACATGACGCTGGTGTAAAAAAACAACAGAAAACTGCAATGTTTTGTCACCCAATGACTCTGCTGATACAGCCCTCTGTCCTGTGGACAACAGTGTACGGTACTGGTGTCATGGATGCAAGGAAAATTGGACAAATACTCACAGTGGATAGCTCTTAGGTTTGTAGGCAGATGCAGACAGCCAATAGTCAGGATACTGATGCAGGAAGCATTGGTCATGTATCTCTAGAATCTAAATGTCTTTCCAGCTTAAGAGTCCCAACGGCTCAAATCTATTAATAAAGCATGGTCAGATTGTGTCACTCTAATGAATACACTCAAAGATGTATTGCACTGTCCCTTTTAATGAATACAATTCATTGCAATAGCAGTTTTATAAGCTATTTATAAGATTTCTGTCCCTAGCAACTGATCTAATGGCATGTGAACCTACTAGAGTTTTAATGCTACATGGACCCATCCAAAGGAGACTGGCAAAATTTCACTCCACATAAAAAATTGTTATTATTGTTGTTTATGATTACTAGTTTTACTCTCAGCCAAAGCTCTAGGACTTACCCAGAACTACATTTGAAATTTTGTTTTGAATATGTCAGCTTCCCCAAGAGCAGAGCCAGAACATCTTTCTCCGACAAACAAATGCCATCACTCTAGTCCAGCGATTCTCAACATTTGCAGGCCACAGGCCTGACCACACCTCCTGGGCAGCTGATCAGGCCAGTTACATGGTTCCTCCCACCCAGAAGCAGAAGTAAAACACATGCCATGCATGTGCAGAACACTCTGTGCATAGGCAGAATGTGTTTTATTTCCACTTCCAGGAGTGGCGACGGCCTTGGGAGCCAGATGAGTTGGTGTCAGAGGCCAGGTCAGGGCCACGGGCCATAGTTGTGAATGCCTGCTCTAGTTGTTCTAGGCTTCCTGAGAGCATGTAGACAAAGCCAATTCCAACCAGAAACATGAGAAATATTTTCTCAATAGATTATTAAAGTTAGGGGTATTTTATATGATACATTTATCTTAAGTTCTCTTCAATGGATATTCTAAGGAGACACACTGTAGAGCACCTATAATCAAAAAAGCTGCAAGCTTGGCCTCCGGGGCCTCATTAAGGAGAATACCTTTATCCTTTAATTAACCTGGTCTCTTTCCTACAACACAGTTTCCTCAGAGAAATCAAGCCCATGTTTACCTTCCAATGACCAGTCAGGAAAACAAAGCAAATTAGATGCAAGATAGGCGACACTCTGAAAAACGGTATCTTTCAGTAACACTTCTCCGAGAAACAGGTTAAATATATCTCATTTGACCCAGCAACCATCAACTCAAGAAGAAAGATGTAATACATTGACAAGGATCATGCCAAATATTGGAGGCCCATGGCAGACTCGGTGAAGACTCCTCTCGAGTGTTGTTAGTTCCGTGTTGCTCTATGCAGCCCCAATTTGGTCAGAAGCCATGGCAGGGACATCGTACATGTGACAAATAACTTTGATATACCGTAGGAGTGCCCTGCAGGTGGATCGGGCATTTCGAACAGTCTTGTACAATGCCGTGTGTGTCATTGCTGATATGATGCCGATCCATCTGATGGCAGAGGAATGGGCGGAGATTTACCGGCAGAGTGGAGAAAATCAGGTGAAGGAACAATGCACAATTGCTATAGAAGCCAGGATAGAGAGGACAGCACAATGGCAGCAGAAGAACCACCCAACAGGGAGTTTCAGGTGTACGGCCTACCAAGCCGCGGTGAAGGCAGTGGTAGACAGGAGATGAAGATCCTCCAGCTAAACCTTAATCATTGTGAGACAGTGCAGGACCTGTTGAAGCAAACTGTATGGGACCTGGATATAGGCATCGCTATTCTGTTGGAGCAGTACAGGGACAGTGAGAGTTCACGAGCCTGGTTCGCTGCCGTGCCTGGCCGTGCAGCTATCTGGATATGCAAGCATAATTTCTCCAGAAAACACCACAAGTACTAAGAACAGGATTCACTTGGGTCAAAGTGGATAGCATCTATATATACGGTGTTTACGCTCCACCAAGTGCCTCACAGGGTTGAGGCTCTGCTGAACAATTTGGCAGGCGATGTGAGAGGTTGATGGCCACTCATTATTGCAGGCGACTTTAATGTGTGGGCCACAGAATGGGGTAGTAGAGAGACCAATAGGAGGGGTGCGGCCCTCCTGGACTTTGTGGCCTCTTTAGATGGAGTCCTCCTTAATAATGGTTCAACTCCGACATATATACGGGACGGCAATACCTCCATTATAGCCATGACCTTGCCAGTGATAGTCTACTTTCACGAGTTAAGATGTGGCAGGTGAGTGACTACTACATCTACAGTGATCATCAGGTTGTCATTTTTGAAATTGCCGCACAGGGAGGACAAAGGGTGAGTGAGTTGACAGTTCAAGCTAAGTGGAATGTCAGGTCTTTTGACTGCAAATCTTTTATCATTATGATGCAAGAGAATATCCAGTTAGCTGGCTCTGTGGAGCATATGTCCTCACAGCTGAGGCCACTGTTTACTAGTGCCTGCGACACAACCATGAAGAAAGGTTCCAGGAGAAATCACCACGCACCAATCTATTGGTGGAATGAGGAGATCGCCAAACTCCGGAGACTGTGCCACTGCACTTGGCGAAAGGGACAGTGTGCCCGAGGTAGTGAGGACTATGAGACTCTGAGGCTTTGACATCTGGAGGCGCAGAGGGCCTTGAAGAGAGCCATCAGGGACAGCAAGAACTGTATGTGGAAGGAGTTGTGCAATATGGTCAATAGTGACCCATGGCGTGAGCCATATAAGATGGTAATGGCCAGTTTAAAAAGCTGTACAATGGTCCCACCATCTTGCCCTGTGCTGCTCGAAAAGATAGTGGCTACTCTCTTCCCAAGCCAACCGGATTTGCCCATACCAAGGATGTGCCAGCTGATCACCACTTCAACATGCCAACTATTTCAGAGAAGGAGCTGATCAGGGCCTGTAGTAAGATCAGGGATCCAAAGGTCCCTGGCCCAGATGGTGTCCCCAAAATTGCTCTTAACACTGGCATCAGATCCCAACCAATCTTCCTAGAGATGTATAACATGTGTCTCGCTCAGGGAATGTTCCCAAGTTGGTGGAAACTGCAGAAATTGGTCCTTCACCCAAAAGGGAAAAAGCTGCTGGATGATTCATCATCTTATTGACCAATATGCCTCCTGGATACGAGAGGATCATCTGCAACCGGATGGAGGAGTTTGGCAAAGGAGTTCATGGATTGTCTGAAAGCCAACACGGATTCTGGAAGGCAAGATCTACCATGGATGCCATCAACGTAGTCATAGATATTCCCCGCAAGGCCATAGAAGGCAAACGTTAGAAGAGAGGTGCCAAGAAGTACTACACTATTGTCACCTTGGATGTGAGGAATGCGTTCAATTCAGCAAACTGAGATCATACCTTAGATACACTTAGATTGATGGAGGTTCCGGAGTACATCAGATGCATAATGAACCTTGATGTATACCGCTGATGCCAGACTTCAAACCTATAACATCACTGGAGGTGTTCCACAAGGTTCGGTGATAGGTCCCTTATTGTGGAATATTATGTACGACGGGGTGCTTTTGTTGCTTATGCAAGTAGGGACAAGGAGAGTTGCGTTTGCAGATGATGTGGTGGTAGTGGTTGTCACCAAACATCTGGAGGAAGTTGTCCAAACCACAAACCAGAGTGTTGCCAAAATTCATCAGTGGCTCTCATTAGCTGGCTTGCACCTAGCAGATCATAAGACTGAGGCAGTTCTCATGACCAGTAGGAAAGCTAGGGAGACCATCACCCTTACTGTTGGAGACTGCAATATACTCTTGCAGCCGTCATTACAATATCTGGATGTCCAGATAGACACCAGGTTACACTTCAATGAGCATTTGCAAATTGTGAGCGCAAGGGTCAGAGCAGTATGTAATGCATTGATAAGGATCATGCCAAATGTTGGAGGCCCATGGCAGACTCGCCAAAGACTCCTCTTGAGAGCTGTTAGTACCATGTTGCTGTATGCAGCCCCAATTTTGTTGGAAGCTACAGCAAGGACATTGTACGTGCGACAAATAACTTCAATATACCATAGGAGTGCCCTGCGAGTGGCTCGGGCATTTCAAACAGTCTTGTATGATGCCGTATGTGTCATTGCCAATATGATGCCTATCCATCTGATGGCAGAGGAACGGGCGGAGATTTACCGGCAGAATGGAGAAAATCAGTTGAAGGAACAATGCACAATTGCTATAGAAGCCAGGATAGATTAGATTATTATTTTCAGTTTATTTTTGTAATTTAGACAGAATGAATGGCACCGTAGAGGGGAATACAGTGCCCAGGTGAATCTGTGTGCTTGTTGAGACTGCTGTATAGTAGATGCTAATTATGTATGATAACTTGAAGGTCCCTAGTCTCACATTTTATGGTTCTTTATCTTGAAAACCGTTTCAAGCAAAAGACTGCATAAAGGCCTGTCAAAGGAAGACTTTGTTCATCTCTGCTTCATGTAGAATACTGTCCTTTGTAAACAAGGATACCTGGGTACGCTACCTGGAATATGTCCCCTCAAAAAAAAGGTTCAGTGGTTTTTTTTCTCCCATCACAAAGGGATTGAAAGTGTTGGGATTTTTTAGACAAGGAGATTAGGTATACAAAAAGCCAAATTTTGTGCAAAGTTCAGCATTCATTCAATTTTTGTCTCCCTCCAAACTGAAAAATATACATGGCCTTATCAATGATTTTTCACCCTTATACTGCTGGCAGGCTTTCTCTGAGCAGACTCCTCTGTGGGACAATTCCCACAGTTTCAAAAAACTGCCTAAGAATAAAAGCAACCAGCTTTTTGGGAGTGTTATGAGTAAAAACATATTATTTTAATAACCCAATCATTAAAAGCCCCATAAAAGTTTACTGTCCATTAATGGTATAAATCCTGCCACAGATCTTTGTGTACTACTGTTGGTTACCTTTGCTCATATTAGAACTCAGAATAATATTTATATAAAGTCTGTACAGGCTATAAAAGGAAAGGTTATAACCGAAATAAATGAAAAATACACTGCATTGAATTATCCCTTCTGTTAGGGAAAAGCTTTCGTTTGACAGGAAAAATGTTTCCAATTTAGTGGATGAAACTGCATGAGAAAACCAACAGTAAATGTGAGGTAGTTTCTTCATTAGTATAACAACTAACTTAGAAAATTTGCAGCCATTTCTTGTCAAGACTTTTTTATGGCCTGTAACCATGATGGACCTTGGCACTAGAGATGTTCTTGGACTTCAGTTCCCAGAAGCCCAAGCCCTCTGTGAATCCACACAAATGGGTTTACTGTGATTCATCCGGCCCGCACCGCCCTCGTCGCTCCCAGAAGCAGAAGTAAAACACACCTGTACAGGCGCATTTTACTTCTGCTTCTGGGAGCGACAAGGGTGGCGTGGGCCGGATAAATCGCATTAAACCCATTCATGTGGATTCACAGGGGGCTTGGGCTTCTGAGAATTGAAGTCCAAGAACATCTCTAGTGCCAAGGTTCACCATCATGGGCCTATGAGAATTTATATACTGCAGCTGCCTGAAACTTTGCTGGAAAATCAGCATCTAGTGTGGTAAATATTCAGACAATAGCAGCCAAGACTTTATGACAAATGTCTCTGCAGCTAGCCAGTATTTTGCACCAGGGCATGAACAAGCAATTTAATACAGTATGTCAATTCTTTCTCTTAGGAATGACTCAGTGACTTTAAATGCTCCTCAAAAATTTCAGATTTCAGCTGCTTTACTCAAAATTTGGAAATGTTTAAAAGAGGTGACTTTTTTTAACACTTCAGCTATTGAATAATTTTTTAAAATGTGACCTGAAATTAGGAACTGAAGATTTTATGCATTATCAGCAATAAAATATTTAAATGTACCTATGGAGAAATTCTGGTTGTTTAAGATGTAAGTTTCCTTTGTGTCACCAAGGTGTTCTATAATGTGCTGACAAAAGCTGTGTATAAGCCATCAAGAAATTTGTACTATCTTATTATCTAAGAGTGTCAAGACAAGAATCTGATACAGTACCTTGTTAATTGGTAAATTGTTGTAATACGTTCATCCAGAAATGGATGCTTACTTGCCTTGGTGGCATGTAATGACATGCCTTAAACATCTGCAAAGTATCAGAATGCCACGGATACTCAAGAATTGATTAACTAATTAAATCTGCATTAAATGCTTAGGGCTATAGGTATAAAGACAGAAAATGGAACTTGTTCACTGTTTTACATGTTCTTCTACTTGTGTTCATTAATTTGACTCACATTTTGTTCAACATGAGACCCATACTGTACTATGAATCAAATATTAACCTAGATATGTTTAGTTATTTTTCTTCTGTTGCACCATTGTAACCCACACATGGTTGATGTTCACTCTTGAAAGATAGCTTTGCCATGGCTGGGAAACTGGGGACAGCAATAAATTACTTGTCTAGATTTTCTTCCCCTAGTTTGGCCAGGGACTCAATGCCAAGTGTCAGGTGGCGGTTAACTAACCTGTCCACCCTGAGAACTAACGGCCTTGGATGTTGAAGTCCACAGGAAAGGGTGATGGTCCCCAAGTGGATTAAATCCCACTTGAATCCATCTTTATGGAGGACAGCAGCTTCATCGGCCTAGGCCGATTAGAACGTTGCATGCCAAAAGGCCTCAGGACTTTGTCTGCGGCCGGGGAGGAGAGGCTGCTGTAGTGCAGTATTGTATTGTTATATATTACAGTATATTATTATGTGTTATATATTGTATTATTACGTGTTGCTGAATACTGCATAATTATTTTGTATATTGTACAACTATTGTATTGTATAACTATTTTCTGAGCCTCCTTGAGTCGGGTTTCCTGATTGGGTGACATACAAGTGGGAAAATTAAATTAAAATAAAATTAAAATATGAACAGTCTCACAACTGCACAAAATCTCCCCTAGGAGATACTGCTAAAGCTGTTCACAGAAAATAAAATTTAAAATGTGAGGAATTAACTCTAGCCAAGGAAATTTTTATTTTAAGTCAGAAAGTAGTAATGGGGATATCAATTAAGATAAAATCAAAAATTATTCCAAGTGGAAAGAAAGAATTCCAGTGGATACAAATCCTGTTGCAGCATTTTGACTGAAGTGCTTACATTATAAAGTTATCTGTCTTTTTTCCTTCTTTTCTTTCCATGCTCAAACAAACAATTGTTAATTCAACATTGATGTTTTTTTCAATAGAAAGTGAATGAACCGAAAACGATCAGGAAGTGACTGAACCAAAAAAGATCACTCAATAGATTGAAACTGACAGTGGTATAAATTTGGCAACAGTTGAAGCACAGCTTTGAATTTGAGACAAGAAGCCCATGCCTTCAACAAATCTAAACAAAATCTCAGTCAAATATGATGACCAAGTGTGGCTGTATTACTATCCAGTATCATGGAGGTGATACTGAATAGCATAATACATTGTGGGACTTAAGTCTCATAGGCAGTTGTGTTTGATGCCAACTCTTAGTGTCCTGATTTTTTTTAACCAGCTACTGATCTATATATAGCTATAGGATGTTACAGTTCACTCCACCATGGGAACATAAAGATGTTTTGTGGCATTTCTGGAACATGCTCTTGTTTGAGATTGGATAAGTACCAGTGGGCAGAGGAAATCAGGGCCTATAGAAAACTGACTTATTTGAAAGGCAAATAGTGGGTCTCTTCAGTTCACCATTGACTTCAGTTCATTGTTGGAACCAGTGGTGGGCTGCCAAAATTGTTACTACCACACTGTGGGGTGGGGGGTGACATAGTGGGTGGAGCCAACCTCATGACATCATGGGCAGCACCAACGTCATGACTTCATGATGTTGTGGGCGGAGCCAAAGAAAAAAATTAAAAATTAAATAAAAATACTCAGTACACATAAAAATAACATAAACACACACTACATAAAATACCCACACACACACCCAAAACACAAAGAAAACAAACCCTAGTTCCTTACCTTTGCTGGGGTCGAGCTATCGGGGACTTGGGGAGCAGCAAGTAGGTGGCAGCAGCATGGCGGTGTGGCAACACGGCTTAGCCTGGCCTGGCCTGGCCAGGCCCGGTATCACAGCCAGGCCCAGCAGTGCAGCCAGGCCCCCCCTGGCCCGGCCAGGCGGTGCCACCGTGGGAGCAGCGTTGGCGGCGGCAGCGGCCACTGCTCCAAGGATGCTACTGCGTCCTTTCCGGGCAGCCCAAAATGGCTGCTCTGAAGTGCGCATGGATGTGTCAAAATACCATTTTACGCTTGTGCACTTCTATTTTTCAGTGCACATACATCAAATTGAGTTTTGACGCATGCGCACTTCCGAGCAGCCATTTTGGGCTCTCCACAAAAGACATCTGGAGGGCAGCCAGAGAGCTGACTGAACCAGTCCCCCAGGGGTTTACTCACCCCCGGGTGATCCCCTCTGGATTTCTGCTACCGGTTCGACTGAACCGGTCTGAACCGGCAGCAGCCCACCATAGGTTGGGACCCACGAGAGTCTTGGATCTGTTTTAGGAGAAAGGTGGCATACAAATATTTTAAATAAATAAATATTGAGACTGCAACTCAACAAATGTATAGCAAAATGGGGTTTTTCAAATATACAGTACATGTGTGCTAAAGATGAGCCCCAGATCTGAAATGGCTAAGGCCTGTTGACCTATGCTGCAAAATACCCTTTGTGCATTGTAGGATGCATAGAGGATACATTTTACCATGTTTTGTGTCCATTACCAATCACCTCAGGACCTCCCATCCTCACTTCCATTTTTAATTTTTAAAAAGGTAAGGGCCGTTATAGGCTACAAAGACATGTTTTTAATGGCAGGGGAAATAATTCAGGGATTGACATATAAGACTGTGTGCAGCCCTCTAAGATCCAAAGATAGCCCTTGGATCTCTGAAGTTACCTAACCTTGGCCTATGGTGATTAGCAGTTGTTCTCCAGAATTTGAAAAGGGGACTCATTTTCACTCTTTCTGAGAAATGTTAATAATGGAACAGGAAGATGACATGTCGGATACCCTTGACGTATACACCCTTTCCTCTCAGAATTACCTTCAAGTAGGGACTCCTAAGAATGCTTTTATGATCACATTCATACATGATCTTTCTTCACTCATGGTTCAGCAAGAAGGCACACAACAGAGTATAAAACACAAGTTACAATGAAACACCTTAACTTACTAAGGCAAGATTTCCCAAACTTTGGGTTTTGGACTTCAATTCCCAGAAGCCTAAGTCAATTCCCCAAAGCACTAATCAGCCAATGTACTGATTTACGCTTCTGGGAATTGAAGTCTGTACAGTACTAAGGAACTAACAAGACCAGCCCAAAGAGTTTTACATAAATGCAGTAATTAACATGGTGAAAAGCATCCAGCACTTCTTCTGTGTCTAGGCCAGATGCGAACCTGCCAAAATGAAGGCACCTTTTGGTGAGTTCATTCTGCAGTTCCTTTTGCCTGACCTAGTGTGAGAAAGATTAGCTGGCAACACAAGGTTGCTGCTACCAGGATAGACCTGATTGTGGTTCAAAAATACCAATAACTAGATGAAAATGGGATACGTTCAAAGCAAATAATTAGGCTCTCCAGAAGGATAAGGTCTTGGTTCGAAGTACATGATTTTGAAAAGCATCAACAACAAATTTAAATGAATCTAAGGACCAAAAACACATTCTCACACACAATTCAGTTCTTTCTGGACCCCACAACAAATGCTTCTGAAGTAGTAGCATGGCTAAAAGAACAAATGCAAACAGAGTATTCTCAATGGGATATCATGCATAAAATAAGGACAGTCTCCAACAGGATAGTTGCTTATCTGAGGAAGTGGATCGTGGCCCATGAAAGCTGAAAGGAAAATAAATCAGTTAAGGAGCCAGACCTCTTTTTATTGTTATGATACAAACAAAAGACATTCTAATTTTTCATTCTAGCTCCCTTGAAGTCATCCTGCCTCTGTAGGATTCCTTCTATACCCATAGAAGGGCCAGGAAGAGATATTTTAATGTGTCTATTTATTATTTGGATGTTTAACCCTGCCTATCTAAAAAAGAGGTAGACAAAACAAAAGCTATATGGAACATATTTATAGAAAGTCAAATTATTGGCCTTTCTCAACCTTTTGATTTAGCCCTGAGCCCTAAAAGGTGGCCAAATATACTATTCTTCTGATAAATGAGTTACATCAAGCCTATGGTGTGATGACATTCTGCAAATATGGGGAGAGAACCTCCAGCCTAATACACCTAACTGGGCATCTTTTCTCTCTCACTTGATGCTTAAATGCCATTTTCAGTTTCCACAAGCGAGACTTGTGAGATTTTAATAGGCTATGTACGGAGGAGGAGCAAGGCAGCCACTAGACCCATGATGGTGAACCTTGGCACTCAAGGTGTACTTGAACTTCAATTATCAGATGCCCAAGTCATCACTCCTGGTGATCAGGGCTTCTGAGAATCAAAGTTCAAGAACAGCTGGAGTGCCAAGGTTTGCCATCATTGCACTAGGCTCTGACCAGATGTGAGGCAGTAGTGATCCAAAATGAAATTTCCCTCATTTCCCATCAGTTCCATGAGAGAAATGGACCAGCTGGGCTAGAAAGGAAAGGGTTAATCTTTCCCACTTCAACTGTGCTTCAAATCAACATTTTCTTCCCGCAACAATTGGCCCCGATGGGTGACATAGGTACCAGATTAACAGCGGCTTCTGGGAGTGAATAGCAATCTATTTCAATCATGACTCCCGGTAAGGGAGAAAATTGACCACATACCCTCCTCAGAATCCCCATCCAAAATGGCTCTAAATCCGTATCTAAATACCAATGTCTATTTCTTTGCTCTCTAAAGAAGTTTTAAGTCTGCAAGCTAAATGTCATTGAGCTGATTCCGAAAGCATACAGCTTCTTTTAGGTTGCAATCACCACAAGCCATCTCGAATCTGGAACAATGACACCACAAAGAAGAAAATCCATCCAAAGTTTACACATTGACCCCCAGAATCCTAGACATATAAAGAACATTGCTGCTTACTTTACATACTCACCTATCCAAAACTCAACATCTGTATTTTCTCTATTTGCCAACATGTCCTAATTGATCGTGACAATGGGGATTTGCTAACGATTTGAGAAGAAGGACACTATATTGCAATAGCTATAACACTTATATATCGCCCCATATATGGCTTAGCGCACTCCCTGGGCAGTTCACAAGGAAATTAGCATTTTGTCCCCAACATTCTGGGCATCCATTTTACCATCCTCAGAAAGGTGGAAGGTTGAGTCGACCTTGTTTCCTAGTCAGGATCAAACTCACAACTTTTTGGTTGTGGGACAGCAGTTTAACTACTGTGCCACCAAGGCTCCTGGGGCTCATATTTCCATTTCTATATCTACAATTGTTACAAAAACAGGTTGCTGTAAAGTCAGCAGCTGTTCCTCATTCTCTCCTTTATCCCATCTAAATTGCATTTGGAGATATATAGATTTTTCAAGCAAAAAGCATAGCTAATCAGCTAATTTCTTGCCTGACCAGAGGGAAACATCACGATCTTTCTTAATCGCTACCTTGAGCTTTTGGAGAGAGGATAAGGATATAAAATGATAATTGTAAGGATGAAGAGAATAAATGATTGTAGCATTTCCAAATGTCACTAAAATGTTAGCATAATCAGGAGCAAAAGGAAAGAAGTGTGCAGTGTTCCGAGAAGAAAGAAGCAGCACAAACATGGGCAAAGAGCATTATTCCTATGGCTACATCAATTTCACGAGGCATACTAGTTTCTCCTTCCACGTTGTTCCCTACCTCAACGATATCTGCTGTATGCCAGAAAACTCCATGGATTTCTCACACAAAGATGTTGCAGCAGTGATGGGATGACAAAAATTCCACTACCACGCCATGACGTCACGGACGTCGTGGGCGTGGCCAATGTCATGACATCATGGGCGGAGCCGACATCATGACGTCATGACTTTGTGGGCAGGGCCAAAAATATTTTTTTAAAAATAAATTACATTAAATTAAACACACACACACACCTCAACCCACCCACCCAACCAGACAGCTACAACAAACCCGTAAATAACTTAAATAAATAAAATAAAGAAATAAATAAAATAAAAATTAAATCAAAATACAACCACCCACCCAAAACACAAATAAATCACCCACCCACTCTAAATACAAAACCCTCACTTACTTACCTTCCATGGCCCGGGGCCACCCAGCAAGGCGTGCTGCCCCCGACTGCGGCCTCCTCCTCCTCCAAAGGCCGCGGCCGCAGGAGCCACCGCCTGCAGCTGCCGGCCACAGCCGCTGCCACAGCTGCCACTGCCTGCAGCCCCTGGCCGCGGCCATGGCTGGAGCCACCACCAGAGCCACTGCTGCCCCTGGTGGCCACGGGGGAGGTCCCTCTTCTCCAGATCGGAGCCAGGCAGCCTCGGTGTTTCGGCGCTGGGGAAGAGCCAGGCAGCGGGGAGGAAGAGGGAGGAGGGGAGGGGGAGGAGGAAAGCACTGGAGAAAAAACCCTTCCCCCCAGAGGCGTAGCTACCGCCGTATCAGCCGTATCAGCTACCGAGCCACAGGGGCCCCCAACGGTAGGGCGGCCAACCATCCTGCATTCTGCAGGACGGTCCTCACCGGCAGGAAATTTCTTTTTAAAAAATTGGAGCAAAAATTTAGTGCGGATGCGCAGAAACTCAATCTGACGCATTGCGCATGCGTCAGATTGAGTTTCTGCGCCTCCGCACTTTATTGGAGCCATTTTTGGCTTTATTGGAGCCATTTTCAGAGTCGGAGCCACAGTTTTTCGGAGCAGCTCCGATGGTGGCCCTCAGAGGAGGGCACCTCCCCTGGGGCCGCCCAGCTCCCACGGGCAGGTTGAGGCCTGCCCGGGCTGTCCGCTGCTGCTGAACCCCCATGGCCTGGGGACGCCTGGCAGAGTGCGCCACCGCCTCCTCCGGGTCCGGCGGTGGTGACAGCGGCGGCGACAGCAGCAGGCGGCTCCGGAAGAGGAGGAGGCTGCAGTCGGGGGCAGCGTGCCTTGCCATGCGGCCCTGGGCCATGGGGGCTCATCGGCCCCAGGAGGGTAAGTGAGGGTTTTGTGTTTCGGGTGGGTGGGTGGTTTATGTGTGTGTTGGGTGGGTGGGTGTATTTTTATTAATTTTTTATTTTATTTCTTTATTTATTTTAATTATTTAAGTTATTTACGGGTTTGTGTTGTGGTTGTTTGGGTGGGTGGGTGGGTTGAGGTGTGTGTGTGTTTGTTTGTTTGTTTGTTTTAATTCTATTCTATTTTATTTATTTATTTTATTTTTATTTTATTTTTATTTTTGGCCCCGTCCACGACGTCATGACGTTGGCTCCCCCCACGATGTCATGATGTCATGACGTTAGCGCCGCCCCACTGTTCCGCATATAAAGGGCCCCCAAACAAATTTTATATGGGGCCCCGCCAAGGCAAGCTACGCTTCTGCTTCCCCCCCTCCGTTCCGGACGAGAAGACCGGCTCAAGGATCCAAGGATCGCTGCCTGGTGGAACCCCAGAGCGTGGGAGCCCAGCTGGCCTCCCCCTCCCCTCCCCCCATGGCTCCCCTCCACCCGAAGAGGGCTTCTCCCGGCCGGCTTTGGCTGTGCTCCCCCACCCCCTGCCGCCTGTCTTCTGGCCATCGAGGACCCCCGGCAGCCCTGTAGAAGGGATCACGCTCTGTACCAGGCAATGCTACCGAGGTGCCCTCGGGCTACGGTGGGGGCACCTGGTTCCCGGGCCCCCGACATCCAGTAGCCCCCTGCCCGGGACCGGGACCGCAGGAAAGAGAGCCAGAGAAAGACCCGTCCCACTTCATGGTCGTCAGGGAAGGAACATTTTGGGGCCTGATGTTCTGGCTCATCATTTGAATGCCCTGGGAAGGATGGATGGCTGACTCAACCTTCATCCCGGCAGGAGGTCTCCAGATGAGCCGGGAAGGGCTGTCGAAAGAAAAAAAAATTAAAATTGGAGCCAAAATGGCTCCAATTTAGTGCACAAGCGCAGAAACTCAAACTGACGCATGCGCAATGCGTCAGATTGAGTTTCTGCGCATGCGCACTAAATTGGAGCCATTTTGGCTCCAATTTATTTTTTAAAAAAATTCTTTCAGTGAGGCATCCGGAAGCGGATGCCTTAAAAATGAGCTACCCTCTCGGAGAACCCTCCGAGATTGTTCCTACCGGTTCCGAGGAACCAGATGGAACCAGGGTCATCCCATCACTGTGTTGCAGGCAATAAACCATGAGACTGTAATTGATTCATTATTCAGAGCATACAGTAAGAAATAAAATTAATTAAAAGTAAATTTACTGGGGGGAAGTTGAAACCATTGAGCCATTTAACATCCCAAATATTAAGATAAGAGATGGCTTGTTATAGGCCTTTCATTTGGCTTGGTCTTTATACTTAATCCTTGCTCTTTTAAACAGAGTAACCTATTGTTAATATTAGGTCCAGTGATTGCTAGAGAGGATGATGCAAAAAGGATAGCCTAGCTTCTAATATCAGGGGATGCGTACTGTAGTTCCTAAGGAGTGAAGTTTGACAATGTTGTCAGGAATATGAAAATGTTCTTGCTATATGGTGTAAAGGTACGTTCAACCTCCAAAGTGTCTTCAACAGTCGTCCTCAGCTTTTGTGTCTGTGGTTCCTTTAGGGCTGGGGGTAGCCAACCTTGGTACTCAAGGTGTTCTTGGACTTCAGTTCCCAGAAGCCCTGATCAGCAGGTGTGCTTACTTGGGCTTCTGGGAATTGAAATCCAAGGACACTTGAAGCACAAAGGTTGGCCACCCCTGCTTTAGGGAGTCAGTTCATCTCATATTTCATCTTCCTTTTCCTGTTGCCGTCCACCTTTCCCAGCATTACTATCTTTTCCAAAGAATCTTACCTTCCCATAATGTGACGAAACTAGGACACCCTTAGCTTCATCATTTTTGCCTCCAGAGATAGTTCAGGCTTGATTTTTGCTGTAGGAGCCATTTCTTCATTTATCTGGAATCACAAAGCACCATATTTCAAACAAATCATTGTTTTTCTGTCAGCTTTTTTTTTACTGCCCAGCTTTCGCACCCATACATAGTGTTTCGGAATATAGGAGTGTGAATAATCTTGGTCAAGGTCTCGAGTGACAAATCCTTACGCTTGATGATTTTTCTAATTCTTTCATTACTGCCATTCCAAGTCTCAATCTTTTCTCACCTCTTGGCTTCAGTCTTCATTTGCATTAATGGTTGAACAAACATATACAAAATCTTTCACCATTTCAGTTTCTTCATTGTCAACATTAAAAGTTATATACAGTAGGTCTTTTGTAGTCATGATTTTTGTCTTGTTAATGTTCAACTGCAGTCCTGTTTTTCACACTTCATTCCTTCTTAAATGTATTATTTTAATATTTAAACCACACAGACTATGTCATAGTGATGTCAATCAGAATACCTATACAGTACACTTTTTGCCATCAAGCAGACAACCAAGGAGTTCTTAGGAGTCCAGATCCAGTCCCAGTTTGACAAGGGTCATTTGAAGAACCCTGAATAGGTTGAGGGTTGGAGTTCCTAAATGCAAGACCAACATGCTCAAGTGGGGGCTGCTGGTAGACAACTACACATGGTGTGGATGTGGAGAGATACAGAACCTGGCTCATTTATTGGTCTGCCAATTGCTGCAAGAGGCATGCACCAATGAGGAATTCGGTTCGGGCAATGACAGGGTGAAGAAAGTGGGTTCATTTTGGCAGTCCAGGGTTTGATTTGGACACAAAAGAAGTTTGACAAGAATTTTATCAATGTGGCAAAATTTTCATGAAGTCCTGTGCCTGTGTGAAATACTGGCCCCTGTCACCCGATAGATACCCTTAAACATGAATTTAAATTTTAATTCAATTTATCCATAATAAACTAAAAGTCCTAAATTCCTGCTGCTTTTCTATTCTTTCATTTTCTTTTCACAAAGAATACTTATCTAACACTGACATCCCATCTCTGGCAGAAAAACATTCAAACTCTGTGTGTGTGTATGATAATAGACATACTGTATCCATTTTATATGATCACATATTCTTTAGAAATTCTGCTTTCTAGCAGCAGTCTGTACTATGTACATGAATAATGTTAGCACAAAATGTATAGCTTTGCCCTCTCCCCAAGATGATTAATCTTTATATTAGCTCAGTAGATTGTTTATTAATTTGCTAGACAAATTGGAAAGTATATACCGCTCAGATCAAATGTCATTCACATTTTTCTTATAGTAATTGATATTGTCTTAGCCTTAAATAGAGGGTGGGATTAAAGTGAGAAAATAGTGGGTAATTGCTTAGGACTTTTTTGTTGTGATTATAGGGCAAGGATGCCCAAACTACACGGCCCGTGGGCCGGATCCGACCCCCAATGCCAATTCATCTGGCCTGCACCACCTGTGCTGGTCCTGGAAGCAGAAGTAAAATGGATATGCACAGGCGTATAATGCACCCATGTATGCATAAAACGCTGTTTTAATGACCCATGGTTGTCGTAAACACGTTTACAACAGCCACGGGTCATTTACAGCAGTGTTCTGCACATGCACATTTTACTTCCACTTCCAGTGGGAGGAACCACATGACCGGCATGTTTAACCATGTGACCGGCCTGTATCTCATAAGGTTTGGGCACCCCTGTTATAGAGGATGGCTTTTTCTTTTTTCCTTTTAAGGGATGGAGCCTACAGCAACTGCAACTTTGGTGCTCATGGTAGGGGAAGATATGGTGTGGGCTTGAAGGCTGGCCATTTTAGAGAAACACATGAAAGATACTTAACACCTATCACATGTTCCAACCTCCAGCCCATCCACTAGATACATGGTTGCTTTCTTTGTCACTCTCCTGCCATTATCTGTGGTGCTTTTAAAATACCAGATCAGTGACAAACAAGGGTCAACTTATACAGGATATTATCCTGGTTTATAGCCTTTATTATGCAGTCTAGAAATTCTCTGGGGATTGCTTGATGACCTACTTATCTTTTCAAACAAAATGATATTTTCCTCTACAGAGATGTATAAATCAACCTAGAATAAAATGAGAACCCTACCAGCTTCATCATGTTGAGCATGTCTCAAAACTTCTTGCATAGCAGAAGTGTTAACCTCAAAATAGCCACTTAGGTCCTGTGGCTGATGTTGGGTGGAACCCTTTAATATTTCTGACTTCCATGGGCTATCTTTGTTTCCTGTATCTTTATGCTTGTGGGCTTTTTTGATTTATGATAATTGCTTCCTGCAGTTGCCAAGTCTAAAGATCACTTTGAAAGCCTAGGGCTTTTCCAGATAGTTTTTTTTAAGCACTAATTTCTTTTAATATTTCTGTTCATGTCTACTTCTCAAGAGTCAAAACATATCCGATACGCAATGTATTTCTTAAATTATGTGAACATCTTTCAACAATAACAGCCGTGTATAGAAGAAAGAGCAAGACAGTCAAACTCAGGACTATGAGACAGATAACTTCTCAAATAATGCCAATAGGAGTTGCAGGTGGGTGGGGTGCAAATGGGATTAAAGTAATACCTCGGATAACATTTACCTCGGATAACGATAAAATTGCATAACGTTAAGTAATCTGGGGAGGAGAATTGGATCGAATAACGTTAAGGTCCTATGGGATGGATCGGATAACAACCGCTAAAGCCTGTGAGGTTATAATGTATCTCTATTGAGCTTTAACGTTATCCAATCCATCCCATAGGATTTTAACATGGATCGGATAACACTAAAAATCGGATAACACCAAGACTTGTGGAACCAAGTCTTAGCATTATCCGAGGTATTACTGTATTCTCTAAATAAGTATGCAGAATTGCATCTGGTGAAGTGTATTGCAGTCCAAGAATATTTATATAAAACAAAACCCAACAATTTCTAAGATCCTGTTAGAATCTTTGTCATTTTTGCTACAAAAGATGAACATTAATCCCTTCCTCCCTCCCAAAAATAATTTTCATTTTCCAATTCCAACTGCAAATATGCCTGCAGACTAATTGCTTTAGGAATGCCAGATTTTAACAACCCCATGTAATATTGGCTTCTGTCCACAACTATTAGCCAGGGGAGCTTTTAAACAGAACAGAAATAAACAAGATTACTTACTAATTGTTGAAGATAAACAATTGCTTCTCAGCTTCTTTCTCAGCCCCCAAATTGCCTATTGCCTTCCTTTTTCTGAGGTTTAAGATGTTTTTGTTTATACAAAGAAAATTGAAAAGTAAGGGGAATGTGTAATAAGTAGTTAGGAGAGGCATGTATAACAACAACAACAACAACAATACTAATACTAATACTAATAATTAGCAGTAGCAGTAGTGTACTATCAAGTCTATTCTAACTTGTGGCAAACCTTTCCAGGGTTTTCTAGGTAGGGAGTACTCAGAAATAGTTTACCATTTCCTTCTTCTCAGGGCATCCTGAGACTGTGCACCTTTTGTGGGATGTATGGTGGGAACGGAATAAACATCTTCTAGCTCTGCAGCCAAATACCTACCTCACTGCCTGTCTAACTAGTTAATATAACCAAACAATGTGTAAAAAAAGGTTTCTTTTGGAGCTGGTATCAATATAGAAGATGTTTATGCTTAGATAAATGCAATCTTCTAAACCAGGGGTTCTCAAGCTATGGCCTGCAGGCTAGACCCAAACCACGTCACCATTTCATGTGGCCTGCATCACCACCACCACTGCCACTGGAAGCGGACACGTTTATGACAACCATAAATGTGCCCGTTGCTGTTGTGAATACATTTATGACAGCCTCGGACGCGTTTTACGGCAGCGTTTACCGGGGGGACCACTAATCCGGCCCACCCAACTATCTGAGGGGGCGTGGTCTGGCCCATGGCTTTAAAAGGTTGAGAACCCCTGTTCTAAACACGGAAATGATGGATTTATCTTCTGATCTACTAAGTCTTTAGGTGATCTGCAAGAATCTTGTAAAACCCAACCATGTTCATCTTCAGTTAAGTTCCAGGATTCAGCAACAAAGTTTAAAAGTACAAACCATGTACACAAATATACAATATTTTTATAATACAAAATTCATTCACTGCAACACAACTAAACAAAAATGGCCACCACTGAGGATACCCTTATACATCTCAAAGCAGCATCATTCAAATTGCATCATCAACATTTAGTTAAAGTGGACATTTTCTTTCAGAATAAATGATGTGTTGTCCAACATATCCAAAACATCAGTTTTTGCTGAACCAAGGTTGGTTTCAGGTCTGACAAGAGTTTAGGTACCAGAGCTAGGACAAATTTCCATTGTGTGCTTGTATCTGACAGTCCAATTCTTTGTTTTATTCCAATCTAACATTATTAATCTCAGACATCATGCTTTCTAATCTGGTTGTATTAGGTTGAGTAAGGGACTAAGACTCAGGAGATCTAGGTTCAAAATCCCACTCAACCATGGAAACTGACCGGGGGGGGGGGGGGCTAGCACTGGTAAACTGGTGATGTCCACATGTACAGTTGCCTCTTAGGTTGTTGGAAGTTCCCTTGATAAAGCAATACCCTGTTTCCCTGAAAATAAGACATAACCATAAAATAAGCCGCAGCAGAATTTCTCAGCAGTTGCCATACCCCGAAAATAAGACATAGTGATAGGTGTGGATGTGCAGGGTCCTGGCACAGAGCAGTATAGAAGACGGGTAGCCAATAGCATAATAAAAATAAGACATCCCCTGAAGATAAGCCATAGTGTGTGTTCTTGAGGAAAAATAAATACAGTATAAGACGGTATTTTATTTTCGGGAAAACACGGTGTATTACCTTTGCCTTGCTTCATTTTGTACTCCAAGGCCAAACTTGCCCATTATTTCAGTTGCATTTTGACTTCCTACTGTGGCATTCCAATCTTCTTTGGTGATGAGGATATCATTTTTGTGTCAGTAGTAGAAGGTGTTGTAGGTCTTCATGGAACTGGTTGATTTTGGCCTCCTCTGCATTAATGGTTGGGGCATAGACTTGGATTACTGTGATGGTGAATAGTTTGCCTTGAATTTGGACTGATATCATTCTTTTGTTTTTAAGATTGTATTCTATTACTGCTTTCCTCTCCCTTTTATTAACTTTAAGGACCACTCCATTTCTTCTATGGGATTCTTGCCCACAGTAGTAGATATAATGGTGCGCCCTGAGTTAAATTTTCCCATTCCCATCTACTTTAGTTCACTAATTCCCAAGATGTCGATGTTCAGTTTTGTCATCTCATGTTTGATCACATCCAGCTTACCTCGCTTCATAGATTTTACATTCCATGTTCCTATGCAATATTGTTCTTTACAGCATCAGACTTTCCTTTCACCATCAGACACACCTGCAGCTGAGCATCCTTTTAGCTGTGGTCAAGCTGTTTCATTCTTTCTAGGGCTACTTGTATTTGCCTCCCACCCTTCCTTAATAGAATATGGGACACCTTCTGACCTGAGGGGCTCATTGTTGAGTGTCATCTCTTATAGCTTGTTGATACTGTCCATGGGGCTTTCTTGGTAAGGATACTGGAGTGGGTTGCCAGTTTTTTCTCCAGTGGATCATGTTTAGTGTGAGTTCTATGCTATGGCCTGTACATCTTGGGTGGCCCTACATGGCATAGCCATAGCCTCATAAAATTACACAACCCCCCTCACCACAGCAAGGCAACAATCCTGGAGGGTGGGGCGACTCATAAAGGACAAACATAATAACTGTGTGCCTTCCGGTCAATTCCAATTTATGGTGACTCTTTTCAAGATCTTCTAGGTAGAGAATACACAGAAGTAGATTACCATTCCTTTCTTCTGGTGGTACCCTGTGACTATGCAGTTTGCTCATGACTACACAGACTGGGCTCTTCCCACAGAAGGCACAGTGGAGAATCAAACTTCCTGTTTCTGACTGCAGAATGATACGTAAAACACAGAGCTACCCAGCATTTAGAAACAATGATTGTTGTTTTCACATTTTATTTGTTCTTTTCCCTTTGGAGGATGCAGAAAAATACAATTAGAAGAGATGGGAGAAAGCCTGAATGAAAGATTCCAAAGACTGATACAGTATAAGAACAAACCAAATGAAAGTGGAATTAGATATTTGAAGGTGGATATTAAGCAGCATAAAGGGCTGTTCAATAGGAAATTAAAAAGGAAACATCTATAGAGACTAAGATAGAATTAATTATGTACTAGAATTGTGACGAAAGAAGTTTTTTATTGATGAAGACTAAGAAATGGAAGCTACCAGGATAAATCATACAAAAACATTTGGCATGATAAGCGGCATGGAAGCGGCATGGAAGGGGATGATTGATTGCAGTACAGTAATTGTTAATAGCAATGACTGTTGCAGAATAATGATTGTTTTGAAACAGATACTGAACTTGGGATTTTTTCCCCCACCATAACCAAAAGACCTGAATTTATTGAAGGTTATTATGGTAGTTTCTCATTTACCATAATTCAGTCTTCTTCTTGTTCTGCTATATCCGAATCCAAATATTGGTACCACCTGTACCACTAATCCAGTTCTGCAAGTCACTTTCTGGTCCAGAGCCCTTTTGACATGCAAATATCTCATCAGCCCCAGGCCAGGATTGATGAAGCTGCTGTCCTCCATCAAGATGGATTCAAGTGGGATTTAATCCATTTGGGGACCATCATGAATAAATCAGTAAGTGATGGATATTTTTAGAAGGATAAACTAGAAATACAGAGTTCAGAGGAGGTTGTTGGATGTCAGGGAGATCTTATAAATGTCTGACTTGCTCATCGTTATATGTAATAAAAAAGTATTGGAATCCAGAAATATTTACCCAGAAGCAAATCCCACTTGATATAAACAGACTGACTTCCCTGTAGGCATGGTTAGGATTTTACCCTAAGATACCGAACATAATTAGAAGAAGTATTTACATAATTTGAAAAAATACTCTAAAGATTTACCTATATACAGTATTCTAAACTTTTGCTAAAAGGTATTGCCTGTTAAAAAGTTTGGAACAGATCTTTTGATAAGGAAGTATCTCTTGGTGTATGCAAATATAAATGTAAAATAAGTACTGTATCAGAACTTTGCCATGCCTAAATTTAGTACAAAATTAATATAAAGTTTTGGCAAAGCACAGCCTCACTCCACAAAGAAACAAAGTTATTTGTGACTCATGTGTCAAATACTAATGTAGACCTGTAAGGGGAGAAGAGATTAATTGATGGAGATTATATTTAGGTATGTTTGAAATGTGGAAACAAGTGCTACATGGACTTTTGTACAGAAATAAATAAATACAGCTATAAATCCAATAGTGTTATTGATGAGCTATTTGGGAAGCATTAGAATGATCAATGAAAAGAGGCTGGCATGCTTTCCCCCATTTATTAAGGGCAACAGAAATACCAAAAGCAAAAATGGAACTTAGGGAATGTCAATATTTGAAGCTTAATCAACAATAGGTCTTTTAGAATTAACATATAATATTTAGAAAATAAAGAAAGTCTTCTTCTGGTACAGCCAAGTGATTCAATTGTTTATAAAATACAGTATTATGTGACCTATAATACAAGCAGCAGGGCCAGTTCTAAAATGTTTATTTTATCTTTTGAGATGGTTGGGCAGTTTTTAGCATGACCACAATTTCTAAATGTATTTATTATGCAGTCCTTAAATCATAAAAAAAAACCCCCACAAATAACAAAGGGTCGCTTCCAGTGTAAAGATACAAGGAGCAGGCTGCCTCAGGCAGACATTTATGGCATTCTTTTTGTTGTGGTTGTTCAGTTGCACAGTCAACTCTGACCCTTTGCAACCCCGTGGACCACTGGACACCAGGCATCCCTATCCTCCACCATCCTCTGCAGCCCGCTTAGCTCTATACCCACTGTGTCAACAACGCCATCTCATCCTCTGCTACCCCTTTTTCCTTTTTCCTTTGATCTTTCCCAGCATCAAGGCCTTCTCGAGTGAGTCCTCTCTTCTCATTTGGTGTCCAAAGTACTTGAGCTTCATCTTCAATATTTGTCCTTCCGAGGAGCAGTCAGGGTTGATTTCCTTCAGGTTTGATTTGATTTCTTTGCTGTCCAGGGTACTCTCAAAATTCTCCTCCAGCACCACATTTCAAAGGTGTCTATTTTTCTGCACTCAGCCTTCCTTGTGGTTCAGCTCTCACAACCATACATTACTACTGGGAATACCATTGCTTTGACTATGCAGCAGTGGTATGCTGGCCCACAGGGATACAGGGACTCATCCTGGTGCACCCCATTGACTGGTGCACCCCACAGGCAGGCAGAGGTAATGGGAATGTATGGGATTTCTTCCACCTCCAACCTCCCAATAGGCGCCCCAATCACTTTCTGTTCACCGCCCTCCCAAGGTCTGCAGCACACCCCTGCTATGCAGACTTTTCTTGGTAGGGTGATGTCTCTACTTTTTATTATGTGTCATCAGTTCATTATTTTTTTTGTTTTGCTTGTATTTTCAGTGTCTGGATAGGGAAAAGGCACTTCAAAAACTTTCTGCCTTAGCTGCCAAAATAAATTCACTGGCATTTGTAATGTGCAACAGTTTGACTCTGGGAGGAACAAAGTGTCGTAGGTAGAGTCTAAGGACACTACTGTCAGGGATTTAGTGCATGAATTCAATGTGGTAAACGGGTGAAGGACATTGAAATTGAAGAAACAAGTCAATTTCGCAAACGAAGACCAACAATCATGTTCTTTTCACCCATATAGCAAATCGAATTCACAAAATAAATCCCTGACGGTAGTGTCCTTAGACTCTGCCTGCAACATTTTTTGGGGGGGAGTGAGGCAACTAACATTGAAATAAAGGTAAAGGTTGACCCTGCTCAAATGCCAGTAGTATCTGACTCTATGGTTCAGTGCTCATCTATGTTTATTAGCTAAAGAGCCAGCGCTGTCTGTGTCTGCAGTGCAGACATTAAGGTGGACATGTGGCAGGCATGCCTCAACACCAAATGGTGTTTACCTTCCCACTGAAGTGGTTCCGCAAGGGCGGAAGTAGAGGAAGGAAGAGAAGATCAGGATTGAAAATGGGTGGGTTTCCCCCTTTAAATGCATAGGCCTACTTTTGAGCCGCAGCCACCACCACCGCCCCTCCCGCCCCCCCAGCCTTGCCTCTCTTCTCTCCCTTCCAGAGGTTGCTTCTCTTCCCCCCCCCCCCAATCCAACTCACTCCATTAGTACTTGTTTGCACACACACACCCTCGAGCACTCCTCACCCATCAAACCAGCACTCGGAACATACCTTACAAACTTGGTGACTGGGGATGATGGAAGGAGGTGGGGACAGTCAGAAAAGAAAACAGAGGGGAAGAAAGAGAGGAAGAGGATCTACAGTCACAAGCACTTGCTGGTTTTTGTATTTAAACCTTCATATAAAACGTTTCTGATGTCCGATCCAAATTGTATGTGTCAAAAGAAAGGTTATTCTGTCCTCTTTCAAGTGCACTTTGGATCACTTTGATTGGTCAATCAGTTTTTTGTTAGATCACTGTCATTTTAACGAGTCACGTTTTTCCTCATTATCTTTTTTGTAGATTCCTGCTTTGGCATCATTTTTCTCCACATGTTGTACGTGAACTGTATCCACCTCGAGAAGTTGTCATATTCAGTTTCTAAACTGGTTTTCCCTCCTTTTTTTGCGTTTTGGTGACCTCATTTGAGTGGCTTTTTTGTAAAACGCTTCATAGATTATTTTTCTGAAGTCCAATTCCAAATCTTAAAGTGTCCCCACAAAGGATAATCTTTCCTCTTTCAAATGCACTTTGGATCATCTGAATTGGTTGGGTTGTTTTTTCTCTGGCCCTCCAACAACCGATGCCCCCCTCAGCAAAACTGTCATTTTTCTGATGCTACTTCCTAAAGCAATGACATCATCGTTTTGCATTTTTGGCTTTTGGGTTCTACCAATTCTTAAAGACGATCTTTCAAATGACATAACCCTTATTTTCAAGGGTGCCTTAGTTTTGTTGTTGCAGCTTGTCAAAAGTACATGATTTTCATTACATTGCAAGAGCGGCCAGACCACCCAACCAAAACGTAAGACATTCATAGAATTCACATCAAAAGAATTAACTCCCTGTTCTGAGTTGACCCTGTGAAGAACCAGTTCACTTGGTCACTAGCTATTTTACCATTGTATGAAGCAAATAGATAAGAGCTTTGTTTTTCTTTTTTTTTTAATGTAATGATCATGATTCCACCAGTGTTTGCATAATATTAGCAGCTAATAGCAGCCAATTGACAAAGCTTCAGGAAGCATTTTAGTTGTGCACCTGGTCACATGATCAAGGCACATCCCAGCATCCACTTTCCATAAACAACAGAAATAATCAGACCAGTAACTATATATTAAAGTGCTACAGAAACAGGGCAACAACAAAGTGCACTGGAGGAACATGAATGCCATGCTCATTTGCAGTTTTAACTTTCAGGCACATTTGTTAAGATCACAGTGTTTTGAATTGGTGTAATCTTCAATCTATGATAAAATGCCATGGGAAATGTAAGATACGAAAGGAGCCATCTACCTTCCAAAGGCAGCATGATTAGAATGGAGAGGGTAAACGTCTGTAGCCTTCCACATTTTGGGCATGCATTTCCTTGCAATCCTATTGTTGGTATAAGCGGGTAGCAGAGTGAGTACAGTGGGCTGTAGTCTGTCCCACACCTGCTGAGGTTTGACCTCTTGTGCAAAGAGAAACGAACAGGCAGGCAGGTGTGGTGCAAAGCAAACTTAAAGGCTGGGTTACTCACAAGTAAAGTGCAGAGATATTTACAGTGCAAATTGTGAGCAAAAGGAAAAGTCTCTTTGGTCTCTCAGTTACATTCACCGGTTTGATTCACAAGCTCTTTCTGCATACCTGGCAGCAGAGTTTGCAATCAGTGCAGGCTTTGAAACAAACAAAACAACATCTGCAAATGGTGGGCTGGTAGCTGTAGAGTTGAACAGCAATGAAGCAGTCTCTCGAACACAGCTCCAGACAACAGCCTTGGAACAGCACTTGAAATGGTGTTGAAACCACTTCTGGAGACAACTGCTCAAAAGTCTCTGTAGCTCTGAACTATATACACAGGCCAACAGCATACAGCAAGGCAGAGTCAAAACACCTGTGTGCACCTTTAGCCAGGCCTTAAAGGAACATAGCCATAATACACCTTGCAATCCACCAGTGTCGGGCAGGCACTTACACACACTAATACCTATGACTCTTTGCAATTGACTATTTCTCACCATCAGCTAGTTCTGCTGTATATTAAATGTCTAATAAAGGATACAAGGCCATGATGGCCCACTTCTAAAGCAGATTCCCTTGTCAAAGCTACATGGCTTTTTGTCTGAAGAAAGTGACTTCAGCTAGAGCAGGGATTCTCAACCTGTGGTCCATGGACCATATGCGGCCCGCAGCACCATTTCATGTGGTCGCCCACTGCCTTCATCACACCAGGAAGTGCCATCTGATGGAGGAAGGGCAAAATGGCTGTCCAGCTCCCAAAGCTCTCTGAGGGAGCATGACCCGGCCCCCAGCTTTAAAAGGTTGAGAACTCCTGAGCTGGAGTCTCAAGGCTTCTTCTTGCTTGTCCAACTTAAAAAAAATGAAGTCATCTTCTAAAGTAGTGATTTCTGTCCCCAGTGGACCCCATAGGATGTCCTTTGCAAAACTCCTTCTCTTTTGCCCTGAAATTTGTTAGCTTCATCCATTTTGTTTAACCAGATGAAAAACAGAAAAAGAACACAATTTTTCTAGAGATGTTTTTCTGCTGTTGCTGCTGCAGGAGATAAACAGAACTCACAGCAAGAGCACCCTCCCTGCTTGAGCAACAACTGCATTTTTTTTAAAAAAAAGGGGGGGAGGGGAAAATAATTGTTAAAGATTTTCTATACCTTGGTTGAGTAATCAATCTAAATAGTGACTGCAACCAGGAAAACATAAAACCAAGCTTTGAAAGGAGAGCTATAAAAGAACTAGAAAAATCATTAAATGGAATTGTCACTAGAGACCAAGGCCAATATCATATACAGTGTTATATTCTCCCTTATTACATGTGGATGTGAAAGCTGACATGGAAAAAGTGATTAACTTGAAATAAGCTGCTAGAGAAGCACTTTATAGATACAGTACTGTAGAATTGGAGTTCACAACCTTTTAAAACCAGGGCCCGGGTCACACTCCCTCAGACAGCTTTTGGGGGTCAGGCAGCCATTTTTCCCTTCCTGTACCACATGGTGCTTCCTGGTGTGGTGGGGGCGGTGGGGCCCCCACATGGAATGGTGCTGTGGGCCACTTCCAGCCCATGGGCCACCAGTTGAGAATCCCCACAACAGAATGTCAGAAAGACAAGCAAGTGAATATTGATCAAATCAAGCCTGCACTTTCACTAAAGGTTAAAAAGACTTAACTGAGATTAATGTATTCATTGGAAAAGATAATCTTTTTCTTTCTTCTTATGTCCTTGCATGCGAGGGTGTGTGTTGGGTGACCAATTGCCAAAGGGTTCAATTTGCTGCTACTTTCAGTGTTTCTGCCCACCGGTGGTTGTTGTTCAGTTGCACAGTCGATTCCGACCTTTTGCAACCCCATGGACCACTGTCTGCCAGGCACTTCTGTCCTCCACCATCCTCCTCAACTCGCTCAGCTCTGTGCCCATTGTGTCTACAATACCATCTAGCCATCTCATTTTGGGCCAGCCCCTTATTCTTTTGCCCTCCACCCTTCCCAGCATCAAGGCTTTCTCAAGCAAATCCTCTCTTCTCATTTGACCTATTTGCCCACCGGACTTGCATTTTATTCAAATCTTCTCCAAAAGTCACTTTCTGTGTTTTCTTTGGTCTACCCGATTTCCTTTTATCCCCTTATGGTACCCAGTCAATTGCTATTTTTGAGTCCTGGTGCTCAGGCAATCTCATTATTTGCCCTGCAAACCTCATTCTTCATTTTGCTATAATGTGTTCAAGGCTGTATGACCTATTTCTATGTAGAACCTCTTCATTTGTAGTCTGATCAAAGTATGTGATGCCAAGAATCTTTCTCAAACATCTCTGTTGGAAAACATTTAGCTTCTGGGCTATCCTCATTGTAATTTTTCCTGTTTCACTTGCACATTTTCTGTAAGTAGGATAATAGTAAGTGGGCCACATGTAGGGTTGCCATAATTCTCTCTCACCAAACCGGGACAGCCATGTGATGTCATTGCATTCTTCAAATGATCTGATGGGGCTGTCAGGGAGACCACGGCTCTAAGACCCTGCGGAATCCCTATCTGGGGCGGAAAGCCTTTGTCAGTTTAAAATAAACTGTAATCAAGAGGTTTTTTCCCCATTTGATTCTTCTTGCAAAGACTATTCTTGATTATTTTATTTTTATTGAATAAAATTTCTTGGGCCGCTCTTGAAACCACCCTTCCTCCCCCTGAGGTCACCCCACTCTCCCCTTCACACCTCTTCCACTGAAGTAGACTCATCCTCAACCCCCCCCCCCCGAGGATCGCTTGGAAGAAAGTTTTAAAGAGGGGCCCAGAACGGCAATGCAGTCCATGGTGCCTCTGTTTCCCTCCAAAAGGAGAAAAGTGGGATACAGGAAAGGAGTTATTTTGGAGGAGTACCTTTGCGATGGAGGACTCTTTGCTTTCTGTCCACCCTGTTCCCTCCTCCTCTAGGAATACCGACCCTATGCAATTAACCCTGTGGTCAAGTGAAGAAGGCATCCTCCTTCCCAGCATATGGTGGAGGTTTGGCTTCTTAGAAATGGGTATTTCTTGCTCTTTCCCAGCTTTCGAGGAAAAGGGCTTAGGACAACTCCTTGTCCCCCCAACTTCAAGGTGAGCCAAATATATATATATATATCCAGGACTTTTCCATGTTTTTTCTTGAACCTGCCAGGACAGCTTGAATCCAGGAAAATCCTGGAAAACTGCTACTGTAGAACTGGACATTCGGCAACCTTAGCCATTTGGGCTAAATTCAGAGAAATGTCAGCCATCTTGAAGTCAAAAGCTAAACCAGAAACAAATGTAAATTTGTTCAATTCTATAGTCTTGAAAGCAATGACATACAGCAGCAAAATGTGGGCTTTAACAGCTGAGGAAGAAAAATAGCTGCAGCTAACACAACAAGTAATGGAGAGATAAATGTTCGTAATCTCACTTCGCAATAAAGTAAAAAGTGAGGACATCAGGTGAAGATCACTGCTAAAAGATGTAGTAACAGAATGCCTGATGAACAAATTAAGGCAGGCAGGCCATGCTGAATGCACAAGTGACAACAGATGGAATGCCAGGATAATGAATTGGTATCCAAGAGATCACAAAAGACCCAGGGGAAGACCACCTCACAGATGGGAAAATTTTATTTTTGAAAAAGTTGGACTAACATGGAGAAATGCCAGTGAGATATCATTATGGACAGATGTTGTGTGGAACGTCATCATGGTGACCTCCATTCATACAAGGAATCCTTGCTGAATGACTCCAAGGTAAGGATAATAGTATTAAACAAGCAAAGTTTAATTGCGGTGCTTATTGCCCAAGATAACAAAAAATATGATACATTCATTGAAATATAGCTGCTGCTTTTTGAATCTTGCATTTTACATCTTTTTTGGTTCCCACATTGGTGGTCATGATGCTACAGAGATAGGCAAATTTGTAGAACTCTTCAATTTTTGGTTCCTGATTATAATTTTGCCTTTGGTTTGATGATTGCTGCTCTTTTCACTACTGATTCTCAACCTTTTTGTTGCTGTAGTTTCCAAGTTGTTAGGCATATCTTGTAGAATTGATTTAGTCTTTGCCAATAAAGCTATGTCATTGGCAAAGTCAAGATCAGTTAGCTTGTTGTTATTTTTCCATGGAATTCCTCACTATGGGTTGTCTGTTAAAATTCATATGGCATAATCTCTAGAGTTAGACACAGTGAAAACAAAAAGGGTGAAAGAATACACCCTTGTTTAATATTCAGTGTTGAAAAAGTCGGCAGTACCACGTGCAGTTTTAACACATCAGCACAAATCTTGGTAAAGATTTCTAAAGATGTTTATAAAATGCTGTGGGATGCCATAATTTCTTGCAGTGTTCCCTAATGTATCATGATGGACACTGCCAAAAGCCTTCCTGGAATCAATGAAATTAATAATACTGGCTTTTGGGATTCTATATTTTGTTTAGTGATGTTTTAGAGTATGAAAAATCTGTTTGTTACATGAGCATTCTTGACAGAAACCTGCTTGTTCTTCCCACAGGAGTTTGTCTACTGTTTCTCATTGGCAGCTAAGCAAGATGATACCAAAAGCTTTCCCAAGGACTGAGAGGAATGTGATTCCTCTCCAGTTGTTACAATCAGAGGTGTTATGTGAAATCAGAGGTCTGCTGTGAAATGTGGAAGGCAGTGGGAAAATAAGATCTAACATGAGATACATGGACTCTATCTAGAAAGCCATGGCCCTGAATTTGCAAGATCTGAGCAAGGGTATTATTGAGAAGACGCAGTTCATAGAGTTGCCATTAAATGGCTATGACCTAATAGTACATAGCTTTTATCACGCTCCAGCCGGCCCCCACACGTCTGGAAAACCCCTGGAAACCAAAATCAAAACAACCGAGGCGGGCTGGATGGCTAATTAGAACAGAGAGACAACTCTCAGCTGCTTATCAGCTCTTAAGGGGTTTTTATTTGGTAGCGTGTTCAAAGATTTGTGTGTGTGAAAGGCAATGCTGCTCTTACCCTTTTGAGTCCAATGAAGACACGTTGTTCAGAAAAATGATGAAGATTTATTGATCAGGTTCATAAAGCATAAAAGTCAGTAGCACAGGTCAGTCCAATAAAGTCCACAGGCAAATCTAGGTAACCATTTTTAAGGAGCAAAAATGCATAGCTCCTAGGCTAAAGATTGCTAGCCCATAGAGAACCAGAAACAAAAGCTCTCTAATCAAAAACAGGTCTTAATCCATGAAGAAGCAGAGACGAACGAACCCTTTCTTCTCTCCAAAATGGAGAATTTGCAGTCAGGTGGGACAGCTTAGCCAATCACGTAACAGTGAAAACTTTCTCAAAACAACAGTACATTGTTTATACACGTGCACACAGGATGCACTGGGGCTAGCCATAACATGGCTCTCGGCTAGCTTACAAAAGATAAGAAATACTGAAAAACAGGCTGTCTGTAACACAGCCTTAAGGCTCATAGAAGAGAAAGGATTTTTTCTGAGGCCTATCTGAAAATTGGCAATTTCAAGCCTTGGGAGACATTAGGAAATAGGTCCATTTCCTGACAGCTTTCATCCAGCCGGCTGTCTTGCTCCCACTTTGCTTATAGGCTCATCAGACACATTAACTTGATCAGCACTACCATAAGGCAAATGAGGCTGCAAACATTATGTGTCATGCAAACGTAGCAAATTGCGCTTAGATTTAGTGTTGTATTTTTACAGAGATACAGAAAGGTGCCTTTAGGATTATACCGTTGGATAATCTTTGCAGAGTGGTGCAGTTAGTGTGCTCAATAGGATTAAGGCTGAATGTTTTGAAATGTAAGCCCTCCTCTGTTCCCATTTTCTTTCTTCTTAGTTCCTGAAGTACGAATACTCAGGCACAGTTTTAGCAGATGGAAAAAGAATGCTTACTTAACAAGGCTTGTGTTCAAATACTGTAAAGTTGTTGGACAGATAGCAGAAATATAATACAATAGTTGACTTCATCTTGGTTGCAATAAAAACAGGAAGAAAAATCTCCCAAACAAATGATGGTTGCAAGAGGGTACTGAGTTACTAGCTGTCTGAAAGTAATATTTTGAGTCAGAAAGACAACTGTCAGCCAGAAAGACCAAACGAAACTGACAGTACAAGCACATCACCCACACAAAAACCCAGTATATATAGACAGTTGCCTTTTGGAGGAAAGAAACATTTAGGCTACTGATTGCATAGTATCTGAAAACAGCCAATGACTATGTTTGCTGAATGCTGGCCCTTCCCATCTCCATGTTAGCATGCAAAAACAAACACAAAACATGATGAGATTGACTGCTGTAACTACAATAAATATATTTTCACCATGTTAAATTTATGCCTGCCTTCATCCTATAACCCAGGGGTGGCCAAACTACAGCCCATCGGCTGGATCTGGCTCATTATGTCAAATCATCCAGCCCACAGTCCCCTCACCACTTGTAGAAGTGGAAGTAAAACAGGCCCGCACATGCACAAAATGACTTTTGGTTGTTTTGTGAGGTTGTATTTTATGATTGTTACTGTACTGTTGCTGTTTTGACTGTAAGCCACCCTGAGTCGCCTTGGCAAGTGGGCGGCAATATAAATCTGAACAAATAAATAAAATGCTGCTGTAAATGCACCCATGGCTGTCATAAATGTGTTTATGACAGCCGCGGGTGCATTTACAGCAGCATTTTGCTCATGCGTGGGCATTTTTTATTTCTGATTCTGGTGGGAGGAACCATGTGACCAGCCCACTGAGCCATGTGACCAGCCCGCAGAATCACGTGCCTGGCCCACTGAACCATGTGAGTGGCCTGTGGCCCAAAAAGTTTGGCCATCCCTGCTATAGCCACTAGGAAATACAGAATTAGTGCTCTGGGATCAGCCTATGTATTACCACATTGATGCAAGTGAACACTAATTATATTTAGAATATATTAGACCAAGTGTCCAAAACAGAAGTAAAGCATTTAGAAGAGAAGACATCTTAAAAAGTAGCTGTAATTACTAAACGGAAATGGGAGTTATGGTGATGAAGATCAGGCCCTGCCTGACTCAGAGTTTTATTTTGAGCTGTACATTTCCATCTATTTTTACAGGATAATTAAAAATGCCAGCTGTCGAATGTGGTTGAGCTAAATTTTTGCCTGTATCCAGAATACAGCTTTCCACGGAGTCTCCCTGTAATGGCAAAATTATGAAAGATAACAAATAAGAGGAGACGGTGTCTGGAAAATACTTCATGGCATTCCAGAAACATTTGTATTGTCCTACATACTTCTCACTTAATTACAGCCTTTGTTTGCCTACTTCTTCAGAGAGGAACTCTGGGAATTGAGAAGTATTTTAATAATGCAAACAGAAGAACTATGCCTGTCATTGGACAGGAAAAGATAGTTACAGGAGAGCTGTGTGCCTGCTAATTCTGATGTCTAGGAGCTAACTATGGATGGGCAACTGCAGTCTCTGATCTCCCTTCTTTATCTTTTAAAATTAGGCTTGGTCCAAAAAGAGGACTGTCAGTCTTTCCAATGAAGAGCTATCCTAAAAGAGGATATTTGGCTATCCTAGCTAGCACTAGGGGTTCACATTGCAGAAATATATCTTATGGTGCTGATCATCGATGCAATACAACAGGGATTCTCAACCTGCAGCCCATAGCACCATTTCATGTGTCCCCCCCTTCTGCCTCTACCACACCAGGAAGTGCCATGTGGTGGAGGAAGGGCAAAATGATCTTCTGGCCCCTGAAGCTGTCTGAGGGAACGTGACCCGGCCCCCAGCTTTAAAAGGTTGAAAACTCCTGCAATACAAGATGGGACCCAGACAATTATATAGGTATAAAACAGGGGTTCCCAACCTAAGGCATGTGGGCTAGATCCAGCCCGTGGCGCCATTTCATGTGGCACCACCACCACTCCAAGGGCATTTGAAGCTGTTGGGACAAAATGGCCACCCTCATCATGCAGCCAGGACAAAATGGCTGTCCGGCCTTCAAAACTGACCGAGAGAGCATGACCTGGCCCCTGGCTTGAAAAGGTTGGGAACCCCTAGGATAAAAGAGGAGATTTGGTTCCAAGGAAGTGAGTCCTCCACCCACCTTTCCTGTGACACAGTAACTCACTTTGCAAGTTAAAGGAGGTTTTAAAGGTGTGGCCAGGGGTGTGCTGGGCACTGTGGGAGGGCACTGGACAAGCGCAAGGGGCGGTGACCTAGGGATGGAGGAAAAGGCTGCCCCCAGGAAATGCTTGGTCACCGCCCCTCACGCGCTCCACCAGGCGCTATCAAGTCAATTCAGATGAGGGAGATCCTTTCCAGGCTTTTCTAGGTAGAGAATACACAGAAGTCGCTTACCATTCCCTTCTTCTGAGTGTGGCCTGAAACCGCGGCTTATCTAAGGCCACACAGAATGGCTCCTCTCCCAGGAGGCATAGTGGGGAATCCAACCTCTGGATCCACAGCCAGATACCTAAACCACTATGGTAAAGCCACTCATTAAATATCTCATTTACCCTGAAAACCCTATCAGAATTGTTATAAGATGGTTGTGATTTGAAGTCACATAACAACATGATAAATTATTAGTCAAGAAGACAGACATAAGCAGTTATAATAAATAGTGCAGTCTTTCAATATCCGTAAGCATAGAATTCTTTGCCCTTGCAACTCAATGCACAGAGCGACTGTTAACAGGATCTCAGTAAATATGTCCTGCAATTCGTGATAACCTTCCCCCACCACCACCCATAACTTCATTTAAACTCAATCACTCATGCTCAAGAGCCTTGGATTCCTTTTACAAAGAGCATGAATGTGCATTTCTGCATTTGCAGAATCCTGAGCACAGAGCAATGGAAGGCAGCGTACAAGCAGGCTGTTGCTTTCATTGTTTCAAAGCCAAAACTTGTCTTGTTTGCACAGACTCCAGTTTCTTGCCTTTACAGTAGAATATTATGTGGGTGCATGGAAGAATGCATAGCCACAATCCTGCAATGATGTTTTTGAGCAGGTCTCATTCATTATTGTAGGTTTCACACAGGAAAAACTTCCAATGTGTTATTCTCCGTGCATGTTTAATTACATATATAATCAAAACTGAGATTCGCCTGAGCTCCTTCCGCCAAATTTAACACTTCATACTTAAATTACAACACCGTGTGTCTCCAGTTCTCTCTTTTAAACCCTATTTTGTGGAAATATAATTTCCACAATTTGTGGACACTCATGTGTGATGATTATGTTGTAATCTAACAATGCAATGCTGAACAGTCTCCTAAGAACTAAAAGAAACAGAAAAATCTCTCATCTGTGTGGATTTCTTTAAGTGCCATTCATTAGTTCCCCTTCAGGCATTTTTTTTAAAATAAAAAGGCTGTCTTGGAAAATAATCAAATAAGAAACTTAATCTCTCATGAGCTGTTAAAACAGGGCATTCACTAAAATATATTTAAACACAACCCGTCAAATCAATCTTTATTACAGTCCAAGACCAGCATAGTACAGCAAGAAACACGAGTTGACAAGAGGGCATTTAAAATATTTAAAAGCTAAGGAGTAATAAAATTAGTACTTAAGATTTACAATACTACAATTACTACTAAGCCTATGATGTAGTACTGATAATTTATTTGGCTAAACACAGCCCTCCCTGCATATCTCTAAAACCTCAGAAATCCTGATTAACCATAAATATTACTACTATAAAACAGCATTTGTAGATGAATCTGCACACATTTTTTTCTTGGCTTTCAGACTGCTGAACCATCCATTTCTAATTACCATGAAAAATAAATAACTTTTGCTTCATCTCACAGCCAAATGAAATGTCCCTTTTCTGAAGTCTCCCTCTCCTCCTGAAACTTCTTCATAAAACATAGCTTTAAAAGCTTGTTATTGTGCTTGACTGACCCAATCTTCAAAACCATTTCAATTGGTTTCAAATAATATTGGGGGGCAGAAGAAATAATGTCATGGCTGTGACATAAAGCAGTATGAATTGTTACACTATCCAGTGATGGCGAACTTTGGCACTCCAGGTGTTCTTGGACTTCAATTACCAGAAGCCAAAGTCAGCACTCCTGCTGATCAGGACTTCTGGGAACTGATGTTCAAGATCACCTGGGGTGTCAAGGTTCGCCATCAGCATGACTATGCATTCATTTTTATCAGTTACACATCTGTAAGTAGGTAATGTTGGTGACTTAATAAGTTGTGAGATACTGAAAACAGGTTCTTTTCCATGTTAAGGCTACGAGCAATATATGGGTTCAAAAGCAACCTCAGGCTCATGTTTCCCATGAGAGATGTGCATTAGTTCCCAGATCCAGACTGGGTCAATGCAGCAATCCAAATCGGAGTATATTTGACAGATGGTGCTCAAATTTTCTTTTGAATGCCTCCAGCACTGGAGCACTTACAACCTCCCAAGATAACTGGCTCTATTGTTGTATTGCTCTAACAGGATGTTTTTCTTGAATTTTTTGGAATAGTAGCCATGTTAGTCTGTGGTTTAGGCATATCAGAAAACAAAAAAAACAAAAAAACAAAAAAAAACACTGTAGCACTTTAAAGACTAACTTCTATGTTTTTGTCTGAAGAAGTGGACTTGATCCACGAAAGCTAACAATAAAAATATAGCAGTTAGTCTTTAAAGTGCTACAGTGTTTTTTATTTTGTTTTGTTTACTTTGTTTTCTGATGTTTTTCTTGACATTCCATCAAACAAATCTGGCTTCCTATAACTTGATCCTATTGTTATGTGTCCTGCACATAACATGAAAGGACCTTCATTCAGGCATCCCAAGTTGAGTTCCTCCAGCAAAAATCCTTTCAACCCAGAAAATACCTTTGTGTGCTTCTGAAACATTTTTTAAAAAATCTATGCATTTGGGTTCTTCCCTGTAGGTGTGTGCTCAGGACTTTCAAGACATTTTTCAGTGATTTCCATCTTTGAGATTATTAACTATTCCAGACTATTAGCTATTTTTAACCTCAGTAATTAATGCTGGATTTAAAATGAGGGATCCGAGGGACAATAGTCCCTCCTGTGAGTGATCAGGGGCTAATTCCTCAGTCCCATTGGAGCACACGAGTAGCCCTACTTTGATCCATATTTGCAGAGTGTACAATCCTCTTTCCAAATAAATGGCATGCACATGTGTATTGTTTTTGTCACTGGAGAAAATCAAACCCATCATAAGTATTACCCTGAGAACCTCGCTATTCATGGACCTCTGTGATGCCCTTTCAAAGCTAGCAGCCATCTGTACCTCCTGTGGTACTGAACTGCATATTTTACACCTATCTGCCATGTGAATAAGTGCTTCCTTTTATGTGTCATGAATTGACTCTCACCTTGAGCTTCAGTAGAAAGCCTGGCATTCAAACATCATGACAACGGGAAAATATTTTCTTTCCTCATTTTTTTCACCCCACACCAACATTTCTTCCTTTCACTCGTGTCTCCTCTTTGTTATTTTTCTAAGCTCAGCACTCCTAAATGTTTTATCCTCGGGCTACTAGAAAGACTTCTCCAGGAATCAGTCTAATGGCCTTTGAAAAGAGATCTAAGCTTGTGGCTACCACACAAGCATCTTTCATCACCAGAGTTAATTAATTATGTGTTGTAGACAGAAGCACTTCCTTTCATTTGTCCTGAATTTACAGCCAATCAGTTTCACATGATGGCTCTCAGCGCCAAGACTTGAGAAAATATTTATCCACATGTCTAGCAACATCATCCATAGTTTTACGCATTATGTAAACATTTCTCAAGTCTATATTCCCCCTTCATTTTTTTCCTGTACCAAAGAGCTCCGAACACTTTTAGCATTCTTTTATAAACTGCTGTAACCCACTATCCAGCTATGCCCAATTTAACAACCCCTTGTTCTGCTGTGCTACATCAGCCATAACCTCAAGCCAGTGTGTGAGTGACATTAGTGTGGGAAGGACAGTTGTGATTGAGGAAATCAAAAGGGCAATACTTTGGGGTTATTGGACTCACTACCCTTTTTTATACCTCCTTTATTTCTGTGGTATTTCCTACTTGAGACACCTAGTATTGGACACTTAGAATTTCAAATATGGCTGCAACACAGATTTATATTAAGATACATTGGCCATCCTATTTCCAGTCACTTTCCAAATAATCCATAGCATGGAATCCATTTTCTTTAAAATAATACAACCACCATCCCACATATCATCAAGTATGGAGGAATCCAAATCAAACTACAGTAAAACCTCTAATTTTCACAAACCGAACATACACCATATATATATACAATAGAAAGCCAAACTCTCTATATTCACCACCTCTGCAAGTTGTATCTTGACCATCTGGATCTTGACACATAGTATTAATTTACTCTCGATAACTTGATCGGTTGAGTCCAGTCTGCACCAAGGGCAAGAAAAGTGAAATGCAGAATTGGTAGCAATTAATTTCTTTCAAGAAGAATATCAAATACAGTACAGTATTTTGACTTTGATTCATCAGTTTAACAATTAAAATTATGGATTCATTTTGTAATACATATTGCACAAAGACTTTTCCACTTCAATTTTTTTTTTCAGAATCAATAAAAAACTAGTCAATAGTAAAATGAAACAAATACACACAGAACACAGACACGTGAGTCATGAGATTAATAGAGTGTGATGAACAATGGCTCTAACAATTATGAAAGAAAAACAAGAAAGTGGTATACCCAGTGTTCAGAGAGCTTTCTACACTTACCTTCATAAAAATAAGAAACAGTCTAAAACTGACTCTTTTTTCAGAAGGAATGATCAAACCATGAGAAAACAATACAGATGCAGATGTATTGATTTTGTATGATACAAAATTGAATGAATTTTCCTGTGTTTTCACTATGTGTGTTTCTGTATTTATTTATTTATTATTTTATTGGGTTTCTATCTTCACCCACTCGCCGAAGCGACTCCGGGCGGCTCACAATCACCATAAAAACACTCAAATATAAAAACATCCTCACAGCAATTAAATCATAAAAATATTTAAAAGTCATTAAAATACCCTCCCAACAATCACAATAAGTATGTCATTTTCTAATAAAAATTAAATGAGGCATGTCACGTATCAGTACAGTTGTCCACCTCCATATGATGACCACTTTCCTTCAGTCTCTTGAATGGTCAACTTTCAGAGTTTTTACTGCACAGTATATCTAAGCTATCCACCATGATCTCCCACTCTTGCTCCTGTTTAATCAGGTCCCCACTATCTGAGCCTCCATCAATTCATCACTTCAGAGCACAGAATTTAGACATCTGAACTAATTTCCACAGAACTTCATCCTTTTAAACAGTAACCTATAATGCTTTATTTTCAGGACAAAAATGTACTGAAGACTATCAATTTATCTCCTAAGAGCCAGTGGCCCAGAGGGTTGGTAAGGGCAGGCAACCACCTAGCGTCACAAATCCAACAACATTTCTGCCACTTGTATGAAACGTAATGCAAGAAAAGAGTTTCAACTTCTTCTTCCATGTCTAGACCAGACATGAAACTGCTAAAATTTTGGTGAATTCATTTCTGCAGTTCCTTTTGCCTGACCCAGTGTGAGAAATATTAGCAGGCTCAAGGTTGCTATTGCCTGCGGTAAGCCCAAATGTGGTTAAAAAAGACTACAACCTTTGAGGTCCCCCTTGCTCAAAAGCCAATCATAGGAGGCAGTGATCATGTCCATTTGCAGCCAAAGAGCCAGTGCTGTCTGCATCTGCACACATTTCCATGGCCATATGGCAGGCATGTGGCACACATACACAGAACACTGTTACCTTTCCTACCAAAGTAGAACCTATTTATCTACAGTACTTGCAATTTCTTGCTTTCGAACTGCTAGGTTTGCATGAGCTGGGAGCTCACTCCGTCCAGCAGCACTTGGGTCTCGACCTGATGACCTTATGGTCATCAAGCTCAGCGTCTTAACCACTAAATCACCACTATATATCTGCCAGGTATTCTCAAACTGCAGCCCACAGGCCGGATATGGCCCATGGCACCATTTCATTTGGGGCCCCACCACCTCCACACCAGGAAGTGCCATGTGGTGGTGGATAGGCAAGATGGCTGTCCAACTCTGAAAGCTGTCTGAGGGTGATTGACCTGGTCCCCAGCTTAAAAAGGTTGAAAACTCCTGCTCCATAGGTTCTGCCCAGGTTCTGCGGAGGTGTAGCATTGTGCATCTGCAGCCCAGCGCACCTTTAGGGCAGATCTGACTCGTTCCAGACGACTTCGCTGTTTGCCCCCTCCCTTTCCAGAGAGATCTCCCTTTCTTCTGCCTTTCCCCAGAAGTCTACGAGGTCGCTCCCTTCATGGTGCCTAAGAAGCCCGATCCTTCTCCGTCGGGCCATTCAAATCACCCCCTTGGGAATCCCGGGAGCCGATCTCTTTTCCCCTGCCAATCCATTAACCACTGGCTTCCAGGCTTTTCCCCGCGTCCCTGCCATCCCAGGGCTTTCCCCTTGGCTCCTGGGACCAGAAATCTCTCTCTCTTTCTGAATTAATTGCCTTCCACACGTGGCCCCAGCGCTAGCCAAGCCGTATCCGACTCTAGGGGTCGTCGTTGGTCCTCTCCCTTTACAGCCATCGAGCCAAGCGCTGTTTGCGTTTGCAGACATGTCCGCGGTCACGTGGCAGGCAGGTTAGCCGCTGGGAGCGCACGGAAGGCTGTTGCCTTTCCCGCCGAAGCGGTACCTCTTTATCTATTTGCAATCTTTTGTTTTCGGTCTGCTCGGGCTGGACAGACGGCGGGAACTCACTCTCCGTCGCGCAGCACTCGGGTCTCGAACTGCTGACTCGCCGACCTTCCAGTCTTCACGTTCAACGCCTTAAACACTAAACAACCCGGTCCCTAAGAGTAGACGCCTTCCACTAATCAAGGGTCGCTCCTTCGAAGTGGAGGCAAGCGAGGCGAGGACCGCGCTTTGGTTCCGCCGCCTGCCGCCGCCGCCGCCTTTGTTTCTGGAGCTTCCCGAGACACGACTTGGCAGACGGTGCCTGGCGAGAGGGGGGGGGGCGCGGAGGAGCGGCGGGAAGGGGAGACTCATCACATCATGGAGCTTCCCAAAGGCAGCGAGCTGCCCCGGCAGGCGGGGTGGCCGGGCGTCGCCGCGGCGAGGAGCTGAGTCGACGGTGCCGTCGGGGTCAAGATAGAAGGCAGCGCTGGGCAGTGGCTGCGAGGCGGCTCTGGTCCGTGCCCGCCCGCTGGGCCGCTTCCCCAGCGAAGCCGCACATGGCAGTGAGTGGCGGGGCGCGGTTCGTGCCGAGCGAGCGAGGGGGTCCGCGGCTGCAACGGCGCTGCCTGGAAGAGGCGGAGGGCGACGAAGCGAGTCCAGCTCGCCATTCTCCATATAGGCGCCTGCCGGGGCTGAGCGACAGGTAAGACGCCGGGTCTCGCCTAGAGGATCCTGGATGCCAACGCGCTCCGGTCCTCTGGGCTTTTCCTCGGGACTCCGGGGATGGGGACGGGGCGGGGAGCTTCCCCACCGCGGGGAAAACGGGACCGACGGCTCCCCGAGTCTCAGGTCATAAGTCCTCTCCTGCGCATCTCTAGCCTCTTTCCCAATCTGTACCACTGACTGGGAGAGTTCCTTGAGGTGGCTTTAATCAGCCGAAATTCCACCCACCCCGGTTTCCAACCTTTGCAATTTCCTCCAGTGGCCCTTTTAGACCCCAAGGCTTCCAGACAAACTGAAATTAGTCCTCAGGAAACGGGTCGTTGAGTGTGTGCAGAGTGCCGGTCTCTTCGGGCAAAGCTGCAGGATGCTTCAGTTCACGAACTATTATTTTCTGTTTTGTTTTGTTGACTGAGTTATATTTTGGCTGTGTATAGGGAAAATCGGTTATTAGTTACTGGAAGACTCTAAATCAGTGGTACCCAAACTAAGGCCCGGGGGCCAGGTGCGGCCCCCGACGCCAATTCATCCGGGCAGCGAAGCCCTCGTCACTCCTGGAACCTGAAGTAAAATGCACCCTTCCGCTTCCAGGAGCAACGAGGGCTTCGTGGGCCGGATGAATTGGCATCAGGGGCCGCACCCGGCCCTCGGGCCTTAGTGACCGGACCCCTGAATCACATGATCGGCCCCCAGCCCAAAAGGTTTGGGCACCCCTGCTCTAAATTAATTAATGCCATCTAGGTAGGTATTTTATTAATGCTTATTAATGTTTATCATTTATTTTTATTTTTGTTTGGATTGTTTTGCTTTTATATTTTAAAAAAGAGGAGGTCTAGTGGAGCAGTGGTTAAACTGTTGTCCTGCAACCAGTAAGTTCTGAGTTCGATCCTGACCAGGGTTGAAGTTTGACTCAGCGTTCCTCCTTCTAAAGTCGGTAAAATGAGTATCCAGCATGTTGGGGCAAAATGCTAATTAATTTGTGAACTGCACAGAGAGTGCACTAAGCACTGGGGGCGGATTGTAAGTGTGATTGCTTTGCTTTTATTACTGTTTTGTGGGCTATTCTTTTATCGATGTGGTGCTTGCACCAATTGGGAAGGAATATTAAGTTAATAAATAAATTTATCAGATGATCTTAAGGCATCTAGTGGGCAAAACACTGGCTTGATTCATACAGGTGTGTTCCCAGTGTCAAAAGCTTCTTGAAGAAATAAGGTTTTGTAGTTTGCAAATGAAAATGGATGCTGCTCTGACCATGTGCAGAATACATTTTAGCACAGGAAGCCTACAAACTCCTGGCAGGGGACTGCCAGCATTTGGCTTTAGAAATTAAACATATCATATCCAAGACTTGGCTTTCACTTGTGCATCCTGCAGTGTTCCCCATTCCCAGTTGTGTCTGGATTTTTTCTCCTGGGGCAACCCTTACCCACGTGGATGAGGACATAAAGAGAGAACCAACTGGCTGAGAATGAGCAGTGTTGGGTTGCTTTCCTTTGGATTCTACTGGGCATTCATTCCTGCCCTAGGCACAGCTGTTAATTTTTTGTCTTAACGGACCATGCAGTCCCATCTGGGAAAAGCTGGATCCAAAACAAGTGTGGTGGTATAATTCATTGGTCTGAGGAAGAGGCTCAAATCTCCACTTGTGATGAACAATGAATGCCCTTGGACCAGTCACCATTGCTCAGCTGACTGCCCCTCCCCAGAGAAACATGCTCTGCAGATGAAATGTGGGGAGAGGACTATATGTGTCATCCTTCAGCTCCTTTAGGGGAAGGATGAAATGCAAATACGGTAAGACTTTACTGCTGGGTTCAGTATGGTCTAATTGGAATGTTACCAGAGACAAGTTAGTCTTAAAGATTCTGATCGTGCAAATGCTATGGGAGAGTGTGTTTTCCCGGTTTGAGAATTCTACCCATTTCAGCCCCCTTGTTCAATGTTCCCCTTAACCATAGTTCTCAACCAGAAGACCATAGAGGGAATCTAAGTGAGATATGGGGTTATCATAACAATTACAAAGCATTCACTCTCCTTCTTTGGCAATGGAAACTCACAACCGGATGACATTGGTTAAACTACTCATTAAATATTTCACATACCGCAAAAATTCTGTGAGGGCTGCCATAAATTTGTATGCAAATTGATGGCACATAAAGCATATACTGTACATGCATTCCCCTTCTTCTGGAACTAGGTGCTATCTCCTACTGACCCTGTTTGTTACTCATTATCCATATGTGACCTTTTGATATGCTGGTTGTGGAATTAGGTCTCTATTATTATTTCTCCCTATCAGCTATTCTCCTACCCACGAGTTATCTGTAAATGAGAAATATAACAAAATGAGTGGGAGCATTAGTCTGGCCAGGTTATCCTGCTATGGTAATAGAGTAGACCATACTGGCAGTGACTCAACACCAAGTGTCAGGCGGCAGTTAAGTAACCTGACAACCCTGAGGACTAATGGTCTTGGGTGCCCAAGTTCACAGGGAAGGGTGATGGTCCCCAAGTGGATGAAATCCCACTTGAATCCATCTTGACAGAGGGCAGCAACTTCATCAATACTGGCCTGGGACTGATGAGGTCTTTGCGTGCCAAAAGGGCACAGGACCAGAAAATTACTCGCAGAACTGGATCAGTGGTTTGGGTATGATGCTGTGATGCGGAAGGCCACTGTATTATATTCTTAGTTTAGTCTTCATGCCTGATCACCCTGATGATCGCCAATATTCAGATTCCGATACGGAAGAAGAAGTAGGAGCATTTATTTATTAAATTACCTCTAAGATGTAATTACATCTTTATTAGAAAAAGTAAGTTTTCTGTGGTCATTATGGTTGGATTCCATTCACTACTAGTTTGATGGGACTTAATAGAACAAAGTTTGAGCAATAATGCTGTGGATGTCTCATTTCAGAGAAGACCTAGCCCTTGTTAGGTAGAAGCCTTACTGTGCAAGGGGTTTTGCATGAGTCTGTTAAGAAAAACATTCTACTACATACGAGAAGTGTGGGTTTAGCTGCAGGAAGTGAATGCTCTGCCCCGGCCTTCTTTAATGCAGCTTACAGGTAGTCATGTCCATCTTTTGGATCAGGTGTGTTTTGGGGTTTTCTCAGGGCATCCCTATCTTTGCAAACCTGAGAATTCTCTTGAGCAGCCTACCCAGATTCTCAAGTGTGCTTTTTATAACAGATTGTGATATTTGTAAGGTCAACACAGACCACAGGGAGGAAAAATGTGCATTGTGAGAGATCTACATTTCTTTTTTCTGGTTACAATTTTAATGCTCTGTTTTGTGTTAAGTTGAAATAAGAGCATAAGAATATCCTGTATAATTAAGTTAACCTATCGGAAAGTGTTTGCCCTGAGATGCAGATGAGATAATTATTGCAAAACGCTTATGGAGATTATTAAGATGTGAATCTGTTCCACTTTTGTGTGTATGTGTACCAGCCATATATTATATCACAAAAAATATGTGGATAGCAGAGTGGTTAGAAGTATAGTGAGGATAAGACAGCTCATTGTGCAACCGAGAAGAAGTAAAGTGAAGTGATGGTGGATGCATCTTAATTGTCCCTAAATTGCTTGTTGTTCTGAAGCATGCAGAGAGAACACGTTGTATTCTAGCTTCAACATCTTTTTTTTTCTTTGAGGGGCTACAGACAGCTGATATCTAGTGGAAAAAGGGAATGTAACACAGGTCCTCCATTTCACAATGGAGTTTCAGTCAGGGCTGGCCAGCCCAAAATTTCCACGGATGTGTGTCCCCAGCTCTCTGGTCGTGTGGTGCCACTTTTCTGATCATAGCTTCACTTGTTGAATTCAGCTTATCTGTCTGATTGTGAGATCCTTCTCCTGAACTGAAATACAGGTTCAGATCTGCAACAGGTTGTGTCAGAATTCTCCTTGGTGCAAACATTTCTGGATCATCAGATGGTGTCTGATCACAGAGGTGTCAAACTGACCTTGGGACTGAGATTAATATCCAAAGGACAGATTCTTCAGGCTCCTTTTCTCTCTTCACCAGTCTACTCTAAAAAGGACAATTTGGTCATCTTAATTCAGGACTATTAAGAACTGCCTAGAGCAGTGATGGTGAACCTTTTAGAGACTGAGTGCCCAAACTGCAACACAAAACCCACTTATTTATCACAAAGTGCCAACACAGCAACGGGAGAGGAAGGAAGTGGTCCCATTGGGCTGCTGGACAGAGGGGTGGAGAAAACTCTGTGCTGGGGGAGGGAGGAAGCACTCCCATTGGGCTGCTGGGCAGAGGGGCGGGGCAAGCTCTGCGCTGGGGTGACTGCACGGGTGCCCACAGAGAGGGCTCTGAGTGCCACCTCTGGCATGCGTGCCATAGGTTTGCCACCACTGGCCTAGAGCAGTGATGGTGATCCTTGGCATGTTAGGTGTTCTTGAACTTCAGTTACCAGAAGCCTAAGTCAGCACTCATGCTGATGAAGGCTTCTGGGAATTGAAGTTCAAGAACACCTGGAGTGCCAAGATTCACCATCACTGGCCTAGCAACCTTTTGAGGTGGTTGGGTGGAATCTTTGATACTGCTCATGACATGCTTACAAAACAAAATATTGAATCAGGGCTTTTGGGTGGGCGGCCTTTATTGTTTCTTGCAGCTGGAGTAGGGGCTCTCTTCTTGTTTTCTACTCACTCAATAAAATGCTAGTGTCTTCTCAGCAGTAAAAAGAAGAGGCTTAATATAAGATTACTGATGGTTAGCAAAAGCTTCTAGCAATCCATTCTTGTCAGGAAAAGATATCAAAGCTCTGCTTTAAAAGAGGAAAACTCAGTTTCTTTGTGCTGTTACCAGCTTGTTGGAACCAGATAAGCAGGGCTCTTCTGGTGGAACATATGAATGGACTTGTTCTTTAATATTAAGCTTGTGTTTACCAGTGGTTAATGCGTTTGGGAGTCCTAATCCATTTTTAGGATTAGGAACTAAGTCTTTACAAGAATAAAAAGAAATCTTTCCTCCTTTGCATTTTGCTCAAAATAATAATTCAGGAATCAAGACATGCCAAGAGCTTTCAGTCTGCAGTTTGCCTGTGTTTGTAACCAGAGTGAAGGAGAGAGGAAATCACCCTGTCTTTGATCAGTAGCGAAGGAGAGTTGGCTGATGGAGGTGTTTAGTCTGGAGGAACTAAGATACAACTTCTAGTACAGTATTTGAAAGGATTTTGAGCACCCCCACCCCAAAACTGAGGCACATGGGAAGATGGTATAGATACAGTGGAATAATGAGATAGAGGAATGTGTATATTCCTCATTGATTAGGGGCAACGGGAAGAAGCCAGGTATACAAAATGTAAAAACAAAGGCACACTGACTTCGTACAGTAAAGGATTTTGTTAATGCTGGTAAAAGAAGTGTAGCATGTTGTACCACACTTAAAAGATATAAAAATTTATGTTGGTGGGAATTTCTTGGATTTACATTTTTGGACACCAACAGGCATGTACTGTCCTGTTTCTGCAGCTGGATTAGGCTAAGTATAAATATGGATGAGTGGTTCTGCTGTAGGTTAGCTACATTATTATTTTTTAATTAATATTTTAACATATGCAATTTTTAATTTTTTAAATAAAATATAGTTAGTAAAAGAGATCAAAAGATCCCTTCTTTTCCACTCCCCATCTGACCTAAACAGCATTATAAAATTAAAGCTAATGTTCTTAGGCACACATTAGATGCAGAATTTAGCATTCCCATCCCTTTGAGTCTGAAGGCTCTGTCACAGTCATTGCATCTGTTCATGTAGAGTTGGTAACTGACTGATAAAATCAGGGAGGTATATTTCTGATTATTCAGAGAAAGACAGCAAATTTTCCTTTTTTTTATGAGCAGTGCTTTTACTCCAACAGAATTGGCCAAAACCTTGTAGCCCCAGAATCAGGAAGCAAGGCAAGAGATGGAAATGTGCTTGTTGACATTCACTTTCATTATAAAGGAAAGCTTTGTTCTATTCAGCTCCTTGGAGAAAATCAGGTGTTTTGTTGGCTGCAGACACTATTAAGCATAAACTCTTTTCATCCTCACTTCTCAAACTCTGGGTTTTTGTGGGAGACCTGTGTTTTTATCAAGTCAAAAAGTAGAGACCCGTGAATTATACAAATAGATAGAGGTGCCATCACAAGCACATGGGCGGGTGTGGGAAATGTTCCAATTATGGTTAACCAAAGAAACCCTTCAATTATGATTAACCTTTGACTCCATTATTATTTCTTTTCTTTCCCTTTCAATGTCATGGATGTTTGCCACTAAATCACATTATTATCTGATTTGCTGGTTGAGAATGCAGACTTGTTTGCCCTAGAATAGCTAACTGAATTATGAAATGTAATTGTTAATCTAGTTTTGGGTTGAGCCTCAGGAGGGCTTACTCATCATCAACCAAAGTGTTTATCACTTCCACGTGGCTATAGTGTCTCCTTTCCTCTTTCTTCAAGATGCAAAATATCTCTAGGTTTCATGTTCTCTTAGAACCAGTTCTTTATTGTAGTTTCATCTTTAGCTTCTATATAGATGTCTACTACTTTACATACAGGATGGTTCCCTGTTTGTAGCAGAACAACTCTGAAGATGGTTAGGCTGTAAGAGAGTAATGGGCTGAAGGACTCTTTGGAAGCTTTTGTGTTCTGTAGATCACCCCCATCATACCACATACTTTAAACAAAAGTTTATAAATAAGATAATCAAAGGGAGCGAATTCAGCATTTTTAGAGCTTTATTTATTTATCCATATTTATATTGCTGCCCACTCGCTGAGCCGACTCAGGGCGACTTACAGTCAAAACAGCAACAGTACAGTAAAAATTATAAAATACGACCTCACAAAAACAAAACAAAAAAAACAAAGCAGAACACAGATTAACTCCCCTCAGGCCGTTGTTGTGGGCCCAGAGGAGGGAGCAATATTCTCAGCCGCCTGCTAGGACATTGTATCTTCTCCCTCAGGCCGTTGTTGTGGGCCCGGAGGAGGGGGGCGATGTTCTCAGCCGCCTGCTAGGCCATGGCATCTTCTCCCTCAGGCCGTTGTTGTGATCCCGGAGGAGGGGGCGATGTTCTCAGCTACCTGCTAGGCCATGGCATCTTCTCCCTCAGGCTGTTGTTGTGGGCCTGGAAGAGGGGGCAATGTTCTCAGCCGCCTGCTAGGCCATGGCATCTTCTCCCTCAGGCCATTAAATCAGGGTTCTCAACCTTTTCAAGCTGAGGACCAGGTCACACTCCTTCAGACAGCTTTGGAGGCTTGACAGCCTACCACACATGGCACTTCTGGGTTTGGTGGACGTGGTGGTCTACATGAAATGCTGTCATGGGCCACATACGGCCCCCCGGCCATAGGTTGAGAACTCCTACTTTAAATAATTGTCATCAAGGTCAGAAGATAGTGAATAAAGTTTGTTACATTTTCATTGAAAAAATTTGTATCAATTTAATTAAGCTATATTTGTAGTACATTTGAAAGAATAGTCAAAACTACCTTCTTGAAATGTTCTAGATATAGTATGTTTTGTTGGAAAGATGAAAGTGATTTTAAATATCTTTCATTATGTTCTTGAGGAAAAGAGGAAGCAATAACCCTGTTGGCTGAAGATTATAGGAGCCATAGTCCACTACATCTGGAGGGAATGAAGTTAGGGAGCCCGCTTTTCAGAAGAATGTCATGACACTACCTTTAAACAATTCCCTTTTGCTAGACTTCTTGGGGATAACTTTGTATGTATTTGGCCAGGCTTGGATGCTATTTCTCTTCCAAACTTCAAACAAGTGTTGCTCAGGTTGATGAGGAAATATGTGTTGCTTTCTTCTGCACTTAAATTTCTGAAAATTCAAGTTCTTTCCATCCTGAAAATATAAAGAAAATTAAAGGGTTGATAAAAAATGAGAACTGCAGTCTTCCAGAATCAGATTGAATTGCAAAGATAATATGGTAGGCATTTCACATTTGTAGTGAACCACAGCAAATATTTTTACTGCGGTCTGTCTGCAAGCAGAGATACATGTGCTTGCAACACACATCTTGTTTTAATGTGATTCCTTGAATTTAATTCCTTGCATTAAAGTGTGATGTGTACGTGCAGCTACTCAGTGCTGGGAGGATTCCCAGCTACTGGTAGCACCTGAGTCAAAGCAACAGCTCACTTGCTCAACATGTAGTTGAGCTATGTCACAGAACTATAATAAATGCCTCAGTGAAGACAAGTAGGGTTCCATTAGCTCTTACGATGTGAGATTCCTTCTTAAACATAGGAGGAATCACTTGATCCTTCGGATCTGAATAACTACCTCTTTGGTTTATTTAGATCAACTATGCTTGATTGTGTGGCGTATGAGCTGTTCCAGGGACTGTTGAAAGTGACCAATTGGATTCTCTCATTTCAGATTTGAAAATTGGCTTGGCCACTTTGTTGGGAATCTTTCTCCAAGCTGAACCTTCTGAATCCATCTTGGTTCCTGACTTCTTCTGGACCATCTAGATAAGATAATCATTCAGAATGCTATTTTACAGTGTCTACGTTCATCATTGGTTGTGCTGTTTAGAACTTCTGGGAATAACAGTCCATGAACATCTCGGTATCCCAAGTATTGGCCCCATTGATTTGAATATTTGGATGTTGCATCCTTGAAGATAAAATGAAACTTATTTTTTTTAAATTATGTTCAACCTGTGAGAGGGCTCAATAGTTTTTGCTACTGTCAACTCAACATTGTTTTGCACAGATTATGTAACATTCAATTTATGCTACTTATCCATTCCCCCCAAATTTTGCAAGACTTTAATATCTGCTGCTCTAGCAATAGCAATTACATTTATATACCACCCCATAGCACCTAATGCACTCTCTGAATGGTTTGCAGGTAATTAGCATTTTATCCCCAACATGCTGGATACTCATTTTACCAACCTCAGAAGGATGGAAGGCTGAATCAACCTTGATCCCCAACAGGATCTAACTCACAATGTTTTGGCTGCAGTAAAGTAGTAAAATAAAGTGCATAGACTTTTAAAAATTATGAGATGGATTTCCCATATCTTTGTTGAACAATCAGCTTGTCTTCTGCTTGCTGTATACATGTGCAAACTTTGTTTTTTAACGTGAAAGAGTACCAGTTTTGTATTGATTGCTTCATTAATATTTTGTGCAATTTACAGACATAATGATGGGGAAAGAAGTGTGCCTCTATGGAGACAAGGAAGTTTCCTGGTGACATGCCTCACCCTGCCAAGCCAGCCAAAATCTACAAAAAGAAGGAATTTAACAAGTATCCTTCACATTCCTAGTTGATAATCTATTTGAGACATAGCAACAGAAGTTCAAGGCCCCATAATCCATGAATCTTGTGTAATCTATTGATCTTTCCTCCACAGATTATCTTATTTATTATTTTATTTTTTGCATTTATACCCATCTGGGATATTCTCTCACTCTGTGACCTTTTGTTGTATTAGCGCTCACTTGGGACACTCTAGTTTTTCTTCTATTTTTCTTTTACTCCAGCCCACTGTTTTATTGCAAAGGATAAGTACAATAACAAAGAGGCTGTTATACCGGTAAATCCCATCATAGTAGGCCAGTTGAATCAGTGGGGATTTGGTTAAAGTCGCACCAGGTTATCCTACTATAATAGATTAGACCAGTGATGGCAAACCTTGGCACTCCAGCTGTTCTTGAACTTCAGTTCCCAGAAGCCTTGGTCAGCAGAAGTGCTGACTTGGGTTTCTGGTAATTGAAGTCCAAAATCAGCTGGAGTGCCAAGGTTCGTCATCACTGGAGTAAACCATACTGCCAGCGACTCAATGCTGATCATCAGGCAGCAGTTTAACTTACCTGGCAACCCAAATGACTAATGGTCTTGGGTGCTGAAGTCCACAGGGAAGGGTAATGGTCCCAATGGGATTAAATCCCACTTAAATCCATCTTGATGAAGGGCAGCAACTTCATCGATACTGGTCTGGGGCTGATGAGGGCTTCATTTGCCAAAAGAGTTCAGGACCAGAAATTGAATCATGGAACTGGATCAGTGGTACAGGTGTCGCTCTGCAATGCAGAAGGCAAATGAAAGGCCACTACATTATATTGCTCCCAGAACAATCTTCCTGGCTGATCGTTATCATGATAGCCAATATTTGGAATTGGATACAGCACTCGAAGAAGAAGAAGAAGAAGAAGAAGAAGAAGAAGAAGAAGAAGAAGAAGAAGAAGAAAGGGATTTAGTGAAGCAACTCCTCCATTGGTTTCATAGATTCGGATAGTTCTACTCTAGTTGTGACTTACTTTAGCACAGTAAATTGCAACTAGAGTAGTTCCATTTAAATCCATGGAATTTATAATGGAGTTGACTCACTAAATCCTCACTGATTCAGTGGACCTCCTCTAGTGTACCTTACTATAGAAAATAACAAGATTTTATCATTGCCTGTAAACATAAATTATCTGAGAAAAACATTATATCTGAGGGGGAATGCATTCGTCATGTCCGTCATGGAAGAAACCAGATCTTTGACACAATGATTGACAGAATTTAAAATATCGTAAGTAGAGACAATCACTTTTATAGACAAAGTTTTCATAAAAGCATTCCCCCGCAACCAAGTCCTGAACTCCAATTAAACAAAATTTCTGCTCTCTTAAAATAGCATGTCCTTTTACCCTTGCATACTTTTTAATATAGTGTCACCTCTCTTGTCCTTAATTTCTAGTTCCCTTAAGTGCGATTGAAAATAGCTGACACGTTAGTGTTAGTCACTATTTTAAAATTTGATAACATACTAGCACTAATACTGATCATTATTTTGAAGTTAACATGTTAATATCATGCTACAAAAACATTTTAAAATTTATGTTGTGGTAGTTTTAAAAACTTAAATAGAAATATGATCTCAATTCCCAGCCACCCCCATATGATTATAAGAATAGAGCTTTAGAACTAGCAAGTTATTGACTGTACCTCCTTCAAACATGTTAGCATTAATGTTAAAATTAAGAGAGAGAGAGAGAGATCCCTTACTGTTCAAGGATCATCATTGTTTATACTGCGTTATTTTCAAATTTTGCTGTATCTTGAACTGAATACAAGTATTGCCTAAAGATTCAAGAAAGGGTAGGTTCACAAGTCTAGGAACTGGAGCTTTTGTGAGATTACAGCCCTTTCCAAAGGCATTCGCACCACACATCTTCAACCCAGGCTTCTGACTGACAAGTAGCATCATGTATAGATTTTTAGATTTAATCTCACATTATTTAGTTTCATATGGCCTCTTGCTGATTTTACACTGTTGATCGATGTTGTTGCCTACTTCCTCAGAGTCTGGCCACAAAAAGCAATAAAGCTGAGTTCTGTCTGCATGTGGATAACACCTCATTTAGTTCCTTAAGATCTTTCCAGCAGTTCAGTGAGATATTATATCAAGGTGCCTGGAGGCTGTGAGGGTCTGGATGGGGGACAATGGGTTACAACTGACTCCTGGGAAGACTGAGTGGTTGTGGGTTGGGGGTCCTGGGTCAACACAGGAGTTACCATCTTTGATCCTGGATGGGACTAGTTTGCCCCAAACAGACCCGGTGCGCAATCTGGGGGTCCTCCTGGGCTCACGACTCCTGCTCGATGAGCAGGTGGCAGTCGTGGCTAAGAGGGCTTTTGCACAGTTGCGTGTATTTCACCAGTTGCGCCCACTCCTTGACAGGGACTCCTTGCTCATGATCACCCACGCTCTGGTCACCTCCAGATTAGATTATTGCAATGTCCCCTACATGGGGCTGCCCTTGATGACCATCCGGAGGCTGCAGCTGGTCCAGAATGCTGCAGCCTGGGTGGTGTTGGGATGTGGGCGTTACTCTCAAGCATCCCCACTGCTTTGGGAGCTGCACTGGTTACCAGTTTGCCTCCAGGTGCAATTCAAGGTGCTGGTTATTACCTTAAAGCCCTACATGATAGTGGGCCAGGATACTTGAGAGACCGCATCTACCCAAAGGTATCTGTCCGTCCCACCAGAGCGGATCGGAGAGGTGCCTTAGTTGCACCATCTGCCAGAGAGGCTCGACTCTCTGGCACTAGAAGGAGAGCCTTCTCCCTGTTCGCTCTGACTCTGTGGAACCGCCTGTCTTTGGAGTTGCACCTCCAGACAGAGCTATTGGCTTTCAGGAAGGGTCAGAAAACTTGGCTGGCGGGAATGGTGTGGGGTAATGATGGTTCATTGACCCCTTCCCGCTAGTTTATTTAACATCTTACAAATACCCTCTTATCCCTCTTATTCTGCTTATTTCTTTAGTTAAAGGAATGAGAGGCTGTTTAAATGGTTTTTAATCTTTTAATTTATTTTTCAGAGTTTTTAACGGTGTATTGTATGTCAGTTGTAATCCGCCCTGAGTCACCTGTGTGAGTAGGGCGGAATATAAATTTAAATAAATAAATAATAGCTAATATAGAGAACACAACGCAGAGTGTCAGGCGGTGGTTAACTAACCTGACAAATCTGAGCACTACCAGCTTGGGTGCCAAAGTCCACAGGGAAGGGTGATGGTCCCACTTGAATCCATCTTGATGGAGAGCAGCAGCTATATCAATACTGGCCTGGGGCTGAGGAGGATGTTGTGTGCCAAAAGGGTTCAGGACCAGAAAGTGACTCATGGAACTGGATCAGTTATACAGGTGTCATGCAGTGATGCAGAAGGCAGATGTAAGGCCACAGCATTATATTCTCAGGACAGTCTTTATGGCTGATCACCATGAGAATTGCCAATATTTGTATTTGGATAGGCAGAAGAAGAAGACAGCCTCTCTTTTACATGATTTAGTCTAAATGTTGGTATCTGTAGACTTCTGTAGCTAGGATTTCTGACTTCTTTTAACAATGGTGTCAGCAAAATGCTTGCTCCCTTGTGCTGTTGGGTCAAACTATTTTGTTGAATCACAATGCCACTCTGAGTACTGTACATCGATGCTGTCTGACTGATAAAAGCTAAGCAGGGTCAGGCCAGGATGGAGAAAAATAGGTAGGAACCAGAGGTCTACAATTTTGACTAGTAATCCTGCATGAAATTTTAAAGAGCTGTCAGCTAGAGTTGATAATGCAGGGCTACGCAGACCAATAGTCTGACTTAATCCTATATTCCTGAATTATGAAAGGAAGCTAGGCATAAACAGGAATGGGTATGTGTGAGGAAAAACTTGTGAGGACTACCTAAAACAAACAACTGGACTTCATGTTTTTTCATTGTAAATGTATGTGTTGGGTATCTTTATATGAAGCAAAAGATATATTTAAAAGGTGTTAAAAAAACACAGACTATCAAGCAGCTGTCTAAACCATAGAGGGAATTTGAGGGAAACTGTAAAAGTCCATGTCCCTAACTTAACACTTTAAAAACAAGAAAAATATAGTCTTAAAAGCTATATCAAATGTTGTCTGCTTAGAATTATATGCATTCCATCTTGAACACTGAAGTGAGTAACAAAAAGGGAAAACATGAGCAAATGTAAATAAAAGATGATCTTCATAATAGTGAAAGGCAACTCTGCTTCAGTTTTATTACATGGAGAGCTGTCTTATGTGTTTATATACATAAAATATATAAAATATAATTGACTGAAGCCAGTATTCATCATTTTACAATAGACCCATTAAAGTCAGATTAATTTCATTGTGTTTACTGGATCCAGCCTGTTTAGTCATGCTTTTGGACATAATGGTGGCCATGGAAGTCACTCATATCTCTTTAAACATCACTACAGGAAGCATGTTTCTTCTTTGTGGAGTGTACATCATACAAACGAATTATTTTTCATTGCAATTATATAGTGCCCTTTCTTTAAAGAACTCAAGACTGTGTACACAGCTCTCCTTCTCCCTACTTCTTCCTCACAACCATCCTGTAAAGTAGGTCAGGCTGAGAAACTATGACTGGCTCAAGGTAATAATAATTTTGTGTCAGAGCTGGGACAGAAGGGCACTCAATCCGTCATGCAGTATCCGGGTCTCGAACTGCTGACTTAACAGCCTTTCAGCTAACAAGGAGAGCTTCTTAACCACTGAACCACCGCAGCCCCTTACTGGCTCAATGTCACCCAATGATTTTCATGGTCAAGTAGGAATATGAATCCAAGTCTCCACTTCTTTGCCTGGCATTCTAGCCACTATATCATGTTGATTCTGCTAGGGCCCAGAGTGTCAACTTATCTAGGGAAAATTATAACTGCTAGGTAGCTTGGTAGTTTGGGTACCCAGCTGCAGAGCCAGTGGTTGGGAGTTCAATTCCCTACCGTGGCTTCTGGGACTTGATGACCCATAAGGGTCCCTTCCATCACTGCAGTTCTAAGATCTAATTGCATATTTTCAGAAACTGAGAAATAACCAGCTTAACCCCTCTTTGCACCTATTGTGCCCAAAGGTCAAGAAACCTGTGGGAAAACTTATCATTTAAGGAGATCCCCCGTCCGCCAGTGTTCAAACAGGGATACATGTTCTAAATGTGATAGCTGTTGTGTGACAGCATGGGGAACCACACCTGATACCAGTGTATTAAAATTCAGTTGCAAGAAAATAATAATCAGGCTGCTTTTTTTCTTAGCTGAAAGATAGGGGCTCCCTTCAGATCTTTAATAATTAACAGATATTATTTGATCTCACTTGATACACTTCACACAGAAATGGAGGGCTGATGGGATAGCTGTGCTTAACGCAAACCACACAGCAGCAGCCTTGCTGCTTTGAAGCCACTGAACTGTGGAATATTAAATTGGATGTTTGAGAAGCAATTTTGGAGTGGAGAAAAGATCTCACAAAAGAGAATGATCAGGCCAGGGTTTTTGCTAGGCTGGATTGTAAAAGTACCATTGATTAGGGGCATGCATCTCTTACACCAGTACGGGGTATGTGTGATTCACCCCATAATTTGGAGGGAAAACCTCTTTTCCCCTTGAGAGCCTTTGCCATTGACAAAGTCATCCATGGATGAGTACGTAAGGAGAAACATTTTGGGAAGAAAAACAGTATACTGTACTGTATATTCAAGTCCAAGGCTTGAGGGTTTTTTTTTTAAAAAAAAATAAGTATCCAAATCTAAAATTAAGTTGCAGTCATATGTGGAAGTAAAGCACACTGAATAAAATGTTCATTTTAATTATTATTAGCTATTTTGAATATTTTAACTGCTACACTACTAGGTTAGCCTTGCAAATAACTGACAGAAAAAACAATTACCCTTCCCCAATACACACAGACTGTTGACACAAGTTATGCTCTTTCTCTCTCTTTTTAAAGGCAATTTTAGAACAGCTCATCTGCAATTATTACCAAGCATGTGCTCGTCAGGGAGCCATCACTTGTTCCAGCTTTCTGCCAAGTGTTCCTCCATGATAAATAACTTTGAACCCACATTTGCCACAGTTGCAAATGCATTTTTATCTGTACACTTAAAAATAATTCCCTCCTGTAGTGAAATCAGAAGGTGAATAATGTTGGGAGAATAGGTCCAAAATTGAGGGATGGGGGCGGGGGGAAGGAGCATACTTTGGGAAAAACAAGGTTTAAAAAGCCCTAATAAATCTATTGCCAGTGACTCAACACTGAGTGTCAGGCGGCAGTTAACTAACCTGACCATCCTTAGGACTAACAGCCTTGGGTCCCGAAGTCCACAGGGAAGGGCAATGGTCCCTAAGGGGATTAAATCCCACTTGACTCCATTTTGATGGAGGGCAGCAGCTTCATCAGTATTGGCCCTGGGGTTGATGAGGACTTTGCATTCCAAAAGGGTTCAGGACCAGAAAGTGACTCCCAGAACTGGATCAGTGGAAAATTTAATATTTTGGGAGAAAACATCCTACCCCCCTTTCTGGGGCCACAAAAAAAGAACATCAGACGGGGGTAATTTCTTTCTCTTGCTCCCACTCTGTTGGAGATGCCAAGGACTTGAACCAGGATGCTCTGATTCTAAAGACAGACAGTGGTCCCTACCGTTAAACTATGGTGGCTACCCAGGAACATCCTGGCTGTTGGAAAACCAATTTTTATAAAGGCTCCCTAGAGTTTGGAACCTGGGTATGAGCACTGAGCACAGAACAAACAAGTAAATAGTTGAAATATACAGAGAGTATAAAACTGGGAACCATCCCAAATCTGAAAGCAAATTCTTTCTTTTAATTAATTGAGGACACCATAATTATTTATTGATCTCTGCCATATTTAGATTTTATTGTCTTATTGTTTCATGAATGCTCTTCTATCCAGAAGCTAAAAGAACAGCTTATAAGAGCCTTTATTATACGGTATTGCCTCTCTGATACAATAGCTTTAGGAATAGCAGTTTCTGATATACAGTCAAACCTCGCATAAAGAGCGCCTCGCTTAAAGAGTAACTCGCTTAAAGAGCAGAATTTTCTCTGAATGTTCGCTTCGCTTGACAAATAAAACCAACCAAAAACTCGCTTAACAAATAAACCAGAGGTTGCAATTCCCCCCACAATTGGTCACTTACAATGGTGTTTTGCTTAAAGAGCAGTGATGGGATGTCACCGGTTCCAGACGGATCTCTGGAACCGGTAAGATGAATCCCGGAGGGTTCTCCGTGAGGGGAAGTCCACTTTTGGGGCGTCCGGTTCCGGACGCCTGACCGAAAGAAAAAAAAATTTAAAATCAGAGATAAAATGGCTCCAATTGACTGCGCATGTCCAGAAACTCAATCTGACGCATTGCGCATGCGTCAAATTGAGTTTCTGGACATGCGCAGTCAATTGGAGCCAAATGGATCCAATTTAAAAAAAAAAAAAATCTTCCGAAGCTGGAGCCGCCTCTTTTTAGAGTGGCTCCGGCAGCAGCGGCGGCAGCCCTAAGAGAAGGGCACCTCCCCTAGCCGGCCACCGAGCTCCCACGGGGACGTTGGTGCCTGGCCGCGCCGTCCGCCTGCGCCGCGCCGCCCGTGCCGTCCGCCTGCGCCGCGCCGCCCGCCCGCGCCGTCCTAGGGACTTGGGCCCGAGAAACCCCCATGCCCGAGGAAGCGGCCGGCGGAAGATGATGCGGCGGTGGCGAGCCCCGCCGCGCTTACCCAGGGCATGGGGGTTTGTCCGGCCCAAGTCCCTAGGACGGCGCAGCGTGGGCGGACGGCGCGGGCAGGCACCAACGTGCCCGTGGGAGTTCGGTGGCCAGGCAGGGGCTGCAGGCGGCTGTGGCGGCCGTGGCAGTCAGGGGCAGCGTGCCTTGCCGGGTGGCCCCGGGCCACATGAAGGTTCGTCAGTGCCAGGGAAGGTAAGTGAGGCTTTTATATTTAGGGTGGGTGGGTGATTTATTTGTGTTTTCGGTGGGTGGTTGTACTTTAATTTAAATTTTATTTTATTTATTTCTTTATTTTATTTCTTTAAGTTATATACGGGTCTGTGTGCATGTTTATTTATTTATTTTTTATTTTTGGCCTTGCCCACAACGTCATGACGTCATGACGTTGGCTCCGCCCATGACGTCATGACGTCATGACATTGGCCACGCCCATGACGTCCGTGACGTCATGGCGTGGTAGTAGAATTTTTGACATCCCATCACTGTTAAAGAGCAAACTTGCTTAAAGAGCAAACCTGTGGAACACATTATGCTCTTTAAGTGAGGTGCAACTGTACATGATGACCAATGGATTTTCTTACATGTTTCCTTATTTATTTAAAACATTTATATCCTGCCTTTCTCCTTAAAGGTAGCATAAAGTATTATAACGAACAAGATTAAACACCTAAAATATTATTATTATTATTATATTTTAAAAGAATTAATCAAATAATTTTAAAACTAAGGTAGAAACAGTTCTGAAAACATATTGCTATTCTGTGCCATCAAATCGTTCTCTGAATTATGCTGATGCTATGAATGAGAGATCTCCAAAATGTCTTGCCCTCAACAGGGCTGCTCAACTTCTGCAAGTTATAGTCTGTAGTCCCCTTAGGAAGTTAATCAATCTCATATTTGTCATTCCTCATTTCCTGCTGCCTTCCAAAATAACCCAAGAAAACAAACAAACAAAAAACCACCAAAACATCCAAAAAAATGCCAGACACGATTATCCCACACCCACACCCACACCCACACACACACACACACACACACACACACACACACACCCCACACACACACACACACCAAAAAAAGAAACAGTCCCGGCCAGACCAAAAATATTTTTTTTAAAAAATAAAATACAAAAAGCTGCCAAAAAATACAAAAATGCTAGACACAATCATCTCTTACTCCACAAGAGAGACAAAGTGATCTCCCTACATTTTGCACATCATTTGGGGATCTTATCTGCTCGGTTCTCACCTGAGGGAGGTGCATGTTGAGCCCATTTGCACCCCTGCCGGCACCGGGAGAGTCTGGGGACCTTACCTGCTCAGTTCCCACTTTCCTCCAAGCTCCCTTGAAAACACTACAGCTGAAAGTGCCCACCTTGCCCATGCGCGGACCTGGGGGAGGCACCCATTTTCGGCTGCAGTGCTGTCCAGGGAGCTCGAAGGAAGATGGGAACTGAGTAGATAAGGTCCCCAGACTCTCCTGGTGCCGGCAGGGGCAGCGGACAGTCTGGAAGTAGCACGATTTTCAGTTGTAAACAGAAAATCTGTCGTAACCTGGGGAATTATTTTAATTTAATTTGCCGTCATAAATTGCAGGAAACATAACCCTGGGCAATCGTATACCAGAGTTTTACTGGAATTCTCTCTTTTAATATCAATCTGTGTTAAAGTTTATGTATCAAGAATACATTGCACTATACAGTGTGCATTATCAAAGCCAATTTTACATTTTTGCTGTCTCATTCTTTATCATAAGAAATCTGCCCTAGACACCCCTATTCTGAATTTTGTGGTGTGTTTACAAGCAGATTGTTAGCTTAATAAGATTCCCTGGCACTTATATTTGCCAACAAGTTCTACATTTTAATTATGGATCTTTAAATGCTTTTCTTGGGCTGCTTGCTTTTTATTGATTATCGTGAACTTTGTTTTCTTAATATTCATTTTCATATAGTCATCCATTTCATTGACTTTACTGAGTAATCTTTGCAGACCATCTAAATTGTTAGGTGATGATACTGTATAACGTGCATATTAGATATTGTTGGCAATCTCTTCATTGATTGTGATGTCATCATTGAAATTGCAAGTGCTTCTTGAAAGATGTTCCAGTGTACAAACTGAAAAGCAGTGTCAGGAGTGTACATGTTTGTTGCACTCCTCTTGTCACCTCTTTTCTTAGTCATGTGATCATCAACTATTTGCTAACTGCTATTTTTTTGTTGTTGTTGCCAGTACAGATTGCTAATTACTGTATACTGATATCTCTTAGATCAAGACTATGGTTTACCAACAATATCCTACTCTTTGACCCACCCAAATAAGTACAAAATAATGGTTGAGCTTTTAAAATCTCCTAATGGCTCCATCAAGTAACCTGTTGCAAAAGTTAGGATAATGGAGAAGGGAGGGAGGAAGATGGTTCACTTAAATCATGACACCTGCATATCAAGGCTCATAAGATGGAATGGAAAGAAAACTTGCAGACTTACATAGATACTAGACTGTACTAGGTGTTATGCAGGTTTTAGGTTACAAAAGAGTGAGGAGGAAATGTGTCCTCAGGTGTGTATTCTTTCTCACTCTGTAGCCCTAAGTGTAAGCTGAAATATGTATGATATCTATCTAGCAGAGCCCAGCATCTAGTTAAGTCTATAATTCTTCATCCATTCCCTTTGAAGAAGCTGATCATGTGAGATTAACCTCTTCAGCCTCAGCAGAAAATCTCTCCCTTTGCCACTTCTTTCCTCACTATCTGTCCAACCTGGCTTTTGTTATTACAGTAATACCCCGGATAACGATTGCATCGGATAACGCTAGAATCGGATAACGATCCAAGTTTTTTGGAAAAATCTTGCATCGGATAACGATTCTGGATAATGATTCTTAGCGTTATCCGAGGCAATGGTCTGCGGGTGTGGGGTGGTTTGGGTAGAACTACCCAATCCACCCCCCACCCGCAGCAGTCTCTGCGATTGCAGTAGGGTCGGGGAAAAGCACGCCCCTTTCCCCCGACCCTATTGCAGTCGCAGAGACCACTGTGGGTGGGGGGTGACTTTAAAGGCAGGGAGGAAAAGAGCCCCGATTGGGTCTCTTTCTTTCCCTGCCTGCCTTTAAAGCCGTTTGTCCTGTACTGGATATCTCAAACACCACCTTCTTGGGTGTATTTGGTTGTTTCTAATAAAAGGTATGGTTCAATGATGGATGTTTGAATTTTTAAAGGGCAAGCATGGTTTCCTTTGATCTAACAGAACAGAGCTGTGCTTGGGATGGCTCCACATCAGAAAAACTAACCCTACTTAAATGAAATAATGACTGTGCTACAGATTGTACTCTTCTGCTGATGAGCTTACTAACTATGTCGTCGTCATCGTCTTCGTCGTCGTCGTCGTCTTCTTCTTCTTCTTCTTCTTCTTCTTCTTCTTCTTCTTCTTCTTCTTCTTCTTCTTCTTCTTCTTCTTTCGTATCCAAATCCGAATACAGTATTGGTGATCCTCATGGTGATCAGCCATGAAGACTGTTCTGAGAATATAAATCAGTGACCTTTCATCTGCCTTCTGCATCACAGCATGACACCCATACCACTTTCTGGGCCTGTGCCCTTTTGGCATGCAAAGTCCTCATCAGCCCCAGGGCCAGAATTGATTAAGCTGCTGCTCTCCAGCAAGATGGATTTAAATGGGATTTCATCCATTTGGGGAACATCACACTTCCCTGTGGACTTTGGCACCCAAGGTCTTTAGTCCTCAGGGTTGTCAGGTTAGTTAACTGCTGCCTGACACTTAGCGTTGAGTCACTGGCAGTATGGTCTACTCTATTACCATAGCAGGATAATCTGCCCAGACTAGTTATAACCTGGCCAGACTGGTGTTCACTATACAGATTTTCCTTTAAAAGACTTTGGCAAGAAGGGTGACATTACAAAGGGAATTTCTCTTCCCAGCTACCAACTACCTTGGAAAGTTTCACTTGTAGAGATTGTTCCATGCAGTATATGGTGTAGTGAGGATGGCTTGCTGCTTGCATACTGTGTGAGTCATTCTTTGCCTGCTGCAGGGAATTTTGCCACCTACTTTACTGACAAAAATTGTTCATGTTTTGCTGGAATTAGGCGCTATGTTTTGGAGTACAGAGCTAAAGTCTGAGGGATGTGAAGCCCAGTTTTGTCCTGGTTGGTTTGATTGTTTCTTGGAATACAGCCCAATGATTAATATTATATACTTAATGATAATATCTAGAACAGTGATGGTGAACCTTGGCACTCTAGCTGTTCTTGAACTTCAGTTCCCAGAAGCCCATGTCTCTGTGAATCCACATGAATGGGTTTACTGCACGTGATCTTGGACTTCAATTCTCAGAAGTCCAAGCCTCTGCGAATCCAGTTCTGCAAGTCATTTTCTGGTCCTGAGCCCTTTTGGCACGCAAAGTTCTCATCAGCCTCAGGCCAGTGTTGAGGAAGCTATTGCTCTCCATCAAGATGGGTTCAAGTGGGATTTCATCCATTTGAGGAACATCATCCTTCCCTTTCGACTTCGGCACCCAAGGCCATTACTGCCATATGCACAGTAAACCCATTTGTGTGGATTCACAGAGTCTTGGGCTTCTGGGAATTGAAGTCCAAGAACACCTGGAGAGTGCCAAGGTTCGCCATCACATATGTAGAATCTTGCTTCCTTTCTGGCCTACAGTTTTTAATAGTGTTGGCCTTATTCAAAATCATTGTGATTATCAGCTCCTTAGCCTTTTCTTTCTGAGTTAAGTCAATAAATGTTTGCCTTGCAATTTGCTGAGGGTCTATGTCATTATTTGGAAAGTCATTTTTTCAGAACACCTATTTCAGGGGGGGGGGGGGGACCAGTCTACCTTGAGTTTTGTGAGTTATGGTCCAAAAAGTAACTTTTACTAACTCTGTACTATGAAGGAAGGAGGTTAAGGAGATAAAGGTGAAGGTCACCCTTGCTCGAAAGCTAGTCGTATCCAACTTTGGGGTTCAGGGTTCATCTCTGTTTCATAGTGGAAGAGTCAGTACTGTATCCTTCTGCAAATGTTTCCATGGTCATGTGGTAGGCATGACTAGATACCGGAGAGCACGGAATGCTGTTAACTTCCCACTGAAGTGGTCTCCATTTATCTACTTGCAATTTCTTGCTTTCAAACTGCTATGTTGGCAGGAGCTGAGACAAAAACAGGAGCTAATTCTGTCCTGCAGTATTCGGGTATCGAACTGCTGACCTGCTGCCTTCCAGTCCGCACCTTAGCCTCTAGATCACTGCTATTAATTCAGATATTTATTTGGTGGTCTAAAGATATAAAATGTGTTTTCTCCAGATTTTGTTGGGACAGTTTCCACTATCCTTCATTATTGGGTTTACTAGCTAACACTGATGAGGCGTTGCAGTCCTACAGCTGCTAGGGGGGCACACATTCTCCACCCTATTATAGAAAACTTTGAAATTATTCTCATAAATCCACTAGAGTTATAGACTTGTCCTTCTCAAACATCAGTTTGACAAAACCCTTCTCTCATGGAAAAATGGGGAAGTTTTTTTAAGCCGGGGCGGTGGCGGGATATTTTAGCCGACTGTCCAAACAAAGAAGTAGGGTTTTGACTTGCTTTGGGGCAAATATTCAACTGAGAGAAAAATGGCCAAATACTGTTCATTCTACACTTCCTTGAGCAAGCCTCCTTAGAAGCTGCTTACATCCCTGTGACAGTCAACATTTCAGTAGGAAAGGGGAAGGCTCATGTACTTCTTCACGCATCCACCACTTTTTCTGCTACAGTCAGACAGACAGATGAATATATACACATTATTTTCCTTGTACAAATTGTGGCACACGTTCATTCCCTTACAAACAAGCAGCGGGGGCTGGGGAGAAATCTAGCAGGCAGGCAGAAAGGTTATGCAACATCTCCCCCCCCCCCTGAAATTCCCTCCCTCCTGGATCTGCTTCTGCTTAGAAAAGGCAGCTGTTGAGGTCTGAATGCAAAGCCTTGCATTTTAGTGTGCAGTTTTGCTCCTGTGTTAAAACAATTTGAAGGCATGCGAAGAGTTCATTCTCCGTCCTTTAGTTGATAGATAGTGCCTGGCTATTCGTAGCTGGCAGGGTAATTCAGTAGACAAATTGCTACAAGAAATGACACTTAGGTATTGTAACTAGCTGTCTAACACCACACAGACACGCAATATTTGGGTTAGATGTTTTGAATTACTGCTTCTCTTCAGCAGAGACTAAGTGTCTTAAATGTAATCTCTCCTCTCCCTCCCTCTCTCTCTAGCTGTGTGTTATCTGCAGGCTGAATTGGCCCCTGTTCTGCTGATCATGGTCAACAAGACCTTAAACTATTGGGATCCCAAGTTCGAGGATGATGTCATCAACATCAATGTCGGGGGCCTGAGAAGAAGACTTAGCTCAAGTGCCCTTTCCAGATTCCCTGACACGCGGCTGGGGCGCTTGCTGTCGTGTGACTCCGAGGAGTCTATTTTGCAGCTGTGTGATGATTATGATGTGAGTGCCAGGGAATTCTACTTTGACCGAAATCCTGGCTTCTTTCTATATGTGCTCCACTTCTACCAGACTGGCAAGCTCCATGTTATGGAGGAATTGTGTGTCTTCTCCTTTTGCCAGGAAATTGAGTACTGGGGCATTAATGAGTTCTTTCTGGACTCATGCTGTAGTTACCGCTACCATGAACGGAAACTAGAGAGCCGGCATCACAACTGGGATGATGAGAGTGAGGTTAGCAGTGTGGATACCTCCCCAGATGAGATCTTGGATTTCAACCATGACCTGCTTCGCTACAGCACATTGCGTTGTGGTGATCTGCGCAAGCGCCTTTGGCTCACCATGGAGAACCCAGGCTACTCCATCCCAAGTAAACTCTTCAGCTTTGTGTCTATCAGTGTTGTGCTGGCTTCCATAGCAACCATGTGCATTCACAGCATGCCAGAGTACCAACAAGAGGATGAGGAGGGAAATGTGAAGGACGACTCTGTGTTGCAAAATGTAGAATACTTTTGCATCTCCTGGTTTACCTTTGAGGTGACTGCCCGTTTGCTGTTGGCGCCAAACCTGAGGAAGTTTTTTAAGCACCCCTTGAATCTGATTGATATTGTTTCAGTGTTGCCTTTCTACTTCACTCTTTTGGTGGATTTGACCTTGGGGCGTGATTCGGAGCTAGGGAATCTGGGCAAAGTGGTGCAAGTGTTTCGTCTCATGAGGATATTCCGGGTTTTGAAGCTGGCAAGGCATTCAACAGGTCTGAGGTCTTTAGGAGCCACCTTGAAGGTAAATCTATAACACAGGCATGGAAAATCTCATGTCCGGCAGCCTAATTTGGATCTCACTGGGTCAAAATTTGGCTCTGCGGGGTTCTACAGATGGTGGCAACCCCTTCCCTATGATACCACCATTGTATAATATTCCACCTTTTTGTACAAGATTTCCCCAAACCTTCTATCTTTGAAATGCTCGGAATGATTCTTATAAAGCTTAATTATTGACAGTTAAGTGCTGGAAAGTGGAAGATGCCAATATTATTAGTTGAGCTCATTTGCCTTTTCTTCTCTGCTCTATTATAATACAGCTCCTGAGAACTGAAATTGAATTCATACCTCAGGCTAAAAGAGGTATCTCCACCCTTCCTGTAATAATTGATATTTAAACTCAATTTTTGTGTTTTAGGTTCTAAACATTGGGGTACCTCAAGTTTGGCATTGTGGATGGTTATGGCTTCTTCGTTGTGTCTCTAAAATTGTGTTGTAGCAACAGCTAGGAGTACACTTCCCCCACTGAGCCTGGCTTTGTGTCTGATTCAAGTGCTGTGAAGATGATTCATTCCTTTTGTATCTTTTTGAAGTTAGATTACTTTAAGGCATGGATATAAAATGCAAATCAGATGAAGAGCCAACTTTCTCAAGTGGATACCAACACCTGATGTTTTGATAGTATATTTTTATTACTACAATTGAATTTGGTACCTGGCTGTAGAGGCTGACAGTTTGATTCTTCACTGTGCCTTCTAGGAGGATAGTCGGCCTATGTATCCTTGGGCAAAATGCATGATCCCAGACCTCTCCAGAAGAAAGCAATAGTAAACTACTTCTAATACTTTGCTCCGCTCCTCTGCCCAGCAGCCCAATGGGAGCGTTTCCTTCCTTCCCTGTTGCTGTGTTGGCACTTTATGATAAATAAGTGGGTTTTGGGTTGCAGTTTGGGCGCTCAGTCTCTAAAAGGTTTGCCACCAGTGGTCTATATCTTAGTCATGAATTGTTTACCTATCGTTTCCAATCTCCAAATAATTTATTTACATGATCTACAATGCAATCCTGTACATGTTTACACAGAAGTGATTTCCACTGAGTACAGTGGCTCTTACTGCTGAATAAGTGTATGTGGGGTTGCAACCCAGAACAAATTACAGAATTCCCTTCTTAACATAGATTACAGGTTATCCTCTGTGAGAATTTTGGGTCTAGTTTAAGTGCACAGTATATTCAGTTTCTGCTTCTGTATGTAGAAAAAGAAAAGATACTAAGTTCTCAGCTAGAAGCAAAGCTCCCTTAGAAGTAAAAGGCATTGGTTAATGGGTTGTCTGGAGGTAAGTACAGGATTCATGTGTCGTTTGCTTGGGTAGACACAGAAACACTGGAAAAAATTGTTATGAGAGGGAATGTCTGGTTACTTTCTAATTACAAAGCTGGTATCTTGTCCTTTCTGTCCTGTTTCTTACATAGCCCTCTCATGATTACAGCTCAATCCTTCCCAGATGTTAAATTGCCAAGTGCTTCCAGAGGCTAAGATGCATCCAAATGCTACAGTCTAAGTCAGGGGTTCCCAAACTTTTTGGGTCATGGGATGGTCATGTGGTTCAGCGGGCTGGTCATGTGGTTCCTCCTACCAGAAATGGAAGTAAAACACGCTTTGCAGTCTGTTTTGCAACAGGATGAGATAGATTTTAGTCTGCCATTTTCTCTGCTTAAACCAGGGGTGCCCAAACTACATGCCGATCCAGCTCTGACCCCAAATCATCCGGCCTGTGCCACCCTTGTCGCTCCCAGAAGCGTAAGTAGAATGCATCCACGTGTTTTACTTCCGCTTCCAGGAGCGATGAGGATGGCATGGGGTGGATGATTTGGTGTTGGGACTGGATCCGGCCCACGGGCCGTAGTTTGAACACCCCTGGTCTACGTTTCATTTGTACAGTATTATTATATGTTCTGATTCCTGATTCCTTTGTGTACAATTTGGATAGAGGTGGGAGAAATGCTGTGTGTACAGCTTAATCGCCAGCACTGAAAATAGGAGGGAAATCCTCAAACACATTGAAATTTCAGAGGCAATGTATGCAGCTTGGGCTGCATTTTCCCCGCAGCTCAGTTGGTCATCGTTTATTTATCTACAAGTCTGCTGCCAAACAGCCTAAGGCTTACCTGCTAAAGCCAATATTTGTCTGACACCAGAAGGAGTTTCAGGACCAGTTGAATATGTGTGCATGACTGGATCTTTGAGCAAATGGTAGAGAAAGAGAACATCCTAAAGTGCAAAGAGTATCTAGGGAAATGTTGCCTATGCTATTGTTGATTTTGTTTTAAACAGCCTGGCATTTCTAGTGATAAATGCAGTGCTTTTCAGAGTTACATTTTGGAAAGCAACTCCCACAGTCACCACCACCCCTTTTGCTAGAAAGAGTAAATAAGCCCCTTCCCCAAGGAATTTTTCTAATCTTTAATCATGTGATTGCCCGGAAGTCTTTTAATGACAGTTATGTATGAATAGGCCGTCAGATAGCAGGGATATGTCTACTTCTTTAAAGAAACTCCTGCTATATCTCAACTGAGGATTTTGCTTTAGCAACCATGCAGAGAATTAGTCTGTTAGGATTCCATTCTAATCATAACGTTCTTATTTGTTTTATCAGTTTTCTGGTTTGGCTGAAGAACAGTTCTGCTGATGGGTTCATACTGGCTACAGCAGGGATTCCCAACCCAAGACCCATAGGCCGGATCTGGCCCACAGCACCATTATATGTGTCCCCCACCCCTCCAAGGGCCTTTGAGATACAAAATGACCACCCCCTTTGAAGCTATTGGGACAGAATGGCCAGCTCATTGTGCAGGCAGGGCAAAATGGCTGTCCGGCACTTGAAGCTGACTGAGAGAGTGTGACCTGGACCCCAGCTTGAAAAGGTTGGGAACTCCTGGGCTAGAGGATTCTGGAACCTGTACTCCAACAAAATAACTTTTCCCAAGCTGAGAATCAATAAGCCGAGCGAAAACATCTGGCTCATAAGAAGCTGGACTGAACTCTTTACATTACAGCCTTACTGGGCATAGGAGTTAAGTGGAGGTTTTCCCAGAGCTAGTGAGAAGCATGCTAGTACCAATGTCATAGAATCACTGAGTTGGAAGGGGCCTTTTAAGCCATGGAGTCCAACCCCCTACTCAATGCAGGAATCCAAATCAAAGCAGTTCTAACAGATAGTTGTCCAACTTTCTCTTGAATGCTTCCAGTGTCAATGCAGTTGGCTCCACTGTCATACCACTTTAACCATTAAGTTGTTTTTCCTGATATTCAGCCTATAACTGGCTTCTTTTAGTTTGAGCCTGTTATTATGCATCCTGCACTCAGGGTTGATTGAGAACTGATCTTGCCCCTCCTCTTTATGTCCATCATTCAGGTATTTGAAGAGTGCTATCATATCCCTTCTCTTGGGCACAACTGGTGGGTTGCTATGGAAGGGTTAAGCAGGATCTGTGTACATTAGCATGCAACACTTGGACAAAATAGTTGTAAGCACTGGCCATGAATTTCTTAAATTCTAGCCCTCCAGCTAACCTTCTGCCACCAGACTAAGATGGTTTCAGCTCAGCTGTGGAAAAATTGATGAAGGAGGAACCTCTCTTGAGAACATCTGCTGCTGCTTCAGATTTAGACTCTTAATGAGCCATGTGTGCAAATTGGAGAGCAGCACTCATCATAATTTGTCTGCCACTGTGGAAACTTGTAATGCTATTGGGAAATAAGTTAAAGAGAGCCTGTGAGGAAAGTATGAAACAGGGTAGGTGCCTAGGCAGAAGTTCTACTTAATAGCAAGGCTTCTCCAACAGATGTGTGTCCAACAGATGCTATAGACCTCTTCTCTTACAGGATGGGGAATGTGTACTGTTCCAAATATTGTTGGTTTGCAGATCCCATCAGTTCTAGCCAAGGAAAACGTAGGTTGCAGTCCATCAGCTCTTGGGGGACCATCTGTCCTTGCTCTAATTCAAACTAAGGCCTGGGGGCTGGGTGCGGCCCCCAATGCCAATTCATCCAGCCCATGAAGCCCTTGTCGCTCCTGGAAGCGACACATTTTACTTCCGCTTCCAGGAGCTACGAGGGCTTCACGGGCCGGATGAATTGGCCTCCTGGCCTTAGTGACCGGCTCCCTGAACCACATGATCGGCCCATGGCCCAAAAAGTTTGGGCACCCCTGCTCTAATTCATAGAAACCTCAGATCATTGTTCCTGAGCGAATGCAGTTTAGATTGAGGCACTAAACAGAGATGGGAGAGAACATTAGTTGATGTAGGTTGAGGGATTCTTGGGGTTATAATCCAAAAAATAGAACTTTCTCATATCTGCGGTTCTAAATTATATAAATTGAATAAATAATAGATAATATCTTAAAACTCCAAAACAAAAAAAGAAACATTCATTTGTAATGATAGTGCATTAGAACAGTTGTTACTGTGTGGAAAGTAAGTACAGTATTACCATATTACAGAAATGAACTAAGACTAGGCTAAAGCTACAGTAATATTCCTCCCCTTCCTTCAATTTTGTGTGTGAAAGCATCCTAGTGGGACCAGAGAAGGTCAAGTATGCACAAAATCTAATATGTTTCAGTGGCTGGTTGACCATAAGAAAGTCATACATTGTCATAATATAATCTTACAGAGTTGTTTATGATTGCAAAAGTGTGGGAGGGTAAGAAACATGTACAGTAATACCCCGGATAATGATTGTACCGTATAGCGCTAAAACCGTATAACGTTACAAGATTTTTGGAAAAATCTTGTATCGAATAACGTGATTTTTAGCGTTATCCAGAACAATCGTGTGGGGTCCCCCATACCCTTTCCAAACATCGTGCAAGCACGCGCCTGTCAAGCGCGGCTTGGGGAGCATACGGAGAAAATCTCCGTATCTTCCCCAAACTGCGTTTGACGCGCGCGTGCAAACGCACCCGATGTTTGGAAAGGGTATGGTCCCCCATACCCTTTCCAAACATCGTGCAAGCGCGCGCCTGTCAAGCGCGGCTTGGGGAGCATACGGAGAAAATCTCCGTATCCTCCCCAAACCGCGTTTGGCGCGTGCGCACCAACGCGCCCGATGTTTTTTAGCATTGTTCGGTGTATACACGGGACAATGCTAAAAACCGGATAACAACATGACTTATGGAACCAAGTCATAACGTACTAGTGTATGCCATTTTAAGCCCTTTAGGAAAGGAGTAGAATAAAACTATAATAATTGTGTATGTGGAGTAAAGTACAGCAACTGAGATATGTCTCTCTTTCTATCAGGCTACAACTACGTTGACAAAAATGTGTGGAATGCTAAAGGATTGGGATGGTCTGATTCACTTTTTTTCCCTTGACCACATGGCAAAAAAACAAACAAATGTAAATCAGCCTGGATTCTTTCCCCCATCTCAGACCAATCTAAAGTTTTTTCTTCTGCTGCTGGGTTTCTACTTTTTCCTCACAGAAGATTCGTTTGCATTGGTTCAGGCAGTGTGATTGCCTGAAATAATGTGGAAAACTACTGTGGCATGCTTGATGGCGTGGCAGCAGGAGAAGGGGGCAAAGATTGGCGTGGATCTTTGAAAATAATGCCTTTTCTTTTCTTTAACAACTTGATGTCAGCACCTTTGCACTATGGCACTTAGACAGAGGAAGGAAGGAAGGAAATGAGAGAAATAAATTATCACTTGACCCTTGTTTACTAAAGGTACTGTAGTTCTCCTTTACACATGCATCCTACAGGACAACTACCGTATGTTAACAAGCGCCAAGCGAACCTGTTTAGCCAATTTCGTCCTCCCTGTGTGGCCAGCTAATGTGAACAGATCCAGGGAAACCCAAATTCCCCAGTGCAACTTTGAAGCATGTGAATTCACAGTCCTCTCACTGTGTATCTCCACTCTCAGTCCCCTCAGAGATCAAATCATTATCAGGACATTCTAAGAATTGTATGTACTGGTTTGTATTCAATATGAGTAAGCTATTTTTTCTCCTCCTTTCACTGCTTTTAAAGTAAGATACAAGCCATGTTACTTCTTCAAGTGGTTGTTTAGCTATCACTTAGCAGTCTCATGGCATTCCTAAGCAAAGTGCCCCATGGGGACAATGACACTGTAATCCTATTCAGCCATTCCACCTGGAAACAAGAAAGGCTTATGGGATAGCATTTGCCATAAACCCCACATCTTTTCTGAAAGTCCAGTAGACTGGTGCATATTAGATAAAGATCTGTTAGTGCAAAGGGACTGCAGTGGCTTAGTGGGTAAGACACTGAATTTCAAGACCGGAAGGTTGGCAGTTCAATCCCTGAGTGCTACACGACAGAGTGAGCTTTCGTCTCTGTCTCAGTTTCTGCCAACCTAGCAATTTGAAAGCAAGAAATTCCAAGGAGATAAATAGGTACCACTTTAGCGGGAAAGTAAACAGCATTCCATTCACTCCTGCATCTAGTCATGCCTGCCAAATGATCATGGAAACATCTGTAGACTGAGACAACACTGGCTTTTTGACTGTAAACAAAGATGACCACCTCCTCCTAGAGTCAGATATGACTAGCTTTCGAACAAAAGAGGCCTTTACCTAGTCCATCATGAGATCATTGAAGAGTCAGATAATTCAAAGAATGTGCAGTGGTGTTGGCACGTATGTGTGGGAATCGGGAGGGGTTGTTTCATGAAACAAGCAAGATGGTGGACTTAGAACAGAGATGGGAAATTTTTGGCTCATAAACCTGATGCAGGTTGTGGCACTTCTCTACTGGCCCACTTCAGTTGGTGAACATAGTTCAGGATTGAGTTAAAGCCTAGAATGTTCTTTCATGGAACTGAACTCTGGTCTCCAATTGCCTCAGACCTACTGGCCAGAACCCTCTTGCACTGCAGTGTGGTTTACATTGAAAGTAAACTCATCTACTTTGGCTTTGTGGAATACTTCATGTAGTTGAAGTACTAGTGCTGAAAGTGTGAGGAATATGTGCAGGATATGAGGAGTGAAGTGTGGGGGAGCAAGCTGTGTAGATATTCTACTTTCTACTTAGAATCAGATCTGCTGTAAGCATGCCTTGTTTTCTCCCTGTGCAGCCAGTGAAAGGCCAAACATAAAAGTAATGGTGGCTATAAAAAGATGAAAATGTGTTATTGATCCAGGAGCCTGGGACTCATTATCATCAAGAGTAAACTGCACTCTGTAATCATTGCCAGGTTATTTGCTGTGCACCACCATCCTTTCCATGTTTATTCCACTGGGATTCCTAGTTCTTAATTAAGTCTTTCCCTGTTACTATCCTGCTTTCTATCATTTAAAAATATGTATCTTGAGTTGTTCAAGAGTCTCTTTGTTTTAGTGTTTCTCAACAAGTGGGTTTTTTTTTTACCACCAAAGGGGTGGTTTACATCATGAAATAATTGTTTTTGCTTGTGTTTTAGAGAGAGCAGTAAAATAAATTCCTAAGGTAGTGCCAATTTTAAAGTACAGTGGAACCTCATACAACAATCGCCCTGTATAGCAACAAAATCATATAACAATTAGGTTTTGGGGGGAAATGGCATCCCGCATAACAATTTTCCCTATGGAAAAAAATTATACAACAATTTTTCAATGGGAAAAACCATTTAGTGAAAAAAAAATCATTGTAAGATGCATTCCATAGGGGAAATTGCTATATGATGCGTGCATCATATAGCAATTGTTTCATACAACAACGAGCCCCATGGAATGAATTAAAATCGTTGTATATTAATGTTTACCAGTAATGGTACTGGAAAATCTAACAGGCTTGAATCGTGATTTACATGTGTGTAAGTAAAAACACATAAATCACAGCAGTAAATTGTTGCTAATTAATGAATTTACTAGTTATGTTTCTGGCTGCATTCCCTGGGTGCAACTGGATACATGAGACCAGGACCATTTTATTTAATGGCAATACATTGCTGTGATTTATGCCATTTCATTAATGGATGTATAAATTGCTAGTAGGTCTTTGGCCATACACAGTATTGTTAACATTTTCAGCTTCTCGTGGAATTGCTCATTGCATTTGTAAATGGTTATATCCAAAAATGCTTTTGCAGTGTTGTACATCTTCTAAACTTGCTATAAACACTAAATATGATAACTCATTGTCCTCCTTGGGAAAAAAATGATTTCTGTTTGTTTTAGTGTGATTTTTCTTTGTAGCATAATTGAATGCCGGTCCTTTGATTACTGGATTCGTGGGATGTAAGATACAAAAGGTTAAGAACTATAGCTCTGTTTGACAGCTCCATTTTATGCCTCGGTTGTTACTATGCTGTTGTCTCTTCTCGTCTCTCGCTTGTGCCCTGCTTATAAATAACCATCTGTGACAGAACTTGGTCTGTTCATCCCATGTGACTCTGCCTTGGTCCTTCCCCCACCTCTGCCACTTAGGGATGGCGAGGGAACTTCCATTCCATTCCACTCCCTCCCTGCCTCGCCTAACATTCCCATGCAAAGCGTGTCTCCACAGTGGTGATGGATGAACATGTCATTCTTTGACAGTGGCACAGGTCATTTCTGTGTGAGTGTCAGTTCCTGCAGTAGTCAGCCAGACAGTCTGCATCCTTTGTTTTGCCACAGGGAAGTTTGCTGAGAAGAATAATCAAGGTTTTGGGGGTTGGTTTGGAAGAAGGGACGTTTGCCAGGCTAAAAAAGACCAGTGCAAATATCTTTTAGTGGATGACTCTGAATTTAGAAGGGAGACAAGAGGACTCGTCTGTTTCTGGAAGAGCTTTTTAAAGAGTACTGTACTGTATATCCATACTACAAATTTACAGCAGTCCATTGCCGCTTTTAGCCACTAAAACTCCATCCTATGAAATCGTAGAATCTGTACAATGGTGAGGAAGTCAGAAACCACAGTTGTAGTTCAAGGGGTACATTAGAGATCTCTAACAGAAAGTAGTAAGTCCTGCAACAACAACAAAAAGAAGCCCTGGCCTTTAGTTTACGACAGCTGAGCAAGAGCTGTCTATCACAGGGCCTTTTGGAGGTCATTTGTTGGGTTGCCATAGCTCAGCAGCATAGAACAAAAGTGCACCAGGATTACTTGGGGTGGAGCTTTGGCAGTTCAAGTGATATCAGACTGTTGTAAGTATGTAGTGTTGGTGCACCCTGCCATTCTTTGCACATTTAAGAACACAGGAAATTGCCCTAGCCTAAGACAAACCATAGGGATTGTGGTAGCTTAATGGTTAAGACGCTGAATGTGACAAACGGAAGATAGACAGGTGAGCAGTTTGTGACTCGAGTGCTGCATGACAGAGTGAGCTCCCATCTCTGTCCTAGCTCCTGCCAACCTAGCAGTTCAAAAGGAAGAAATTGCAATTAGAGAAATAGGTACCACTTCGATGGGAAGGTAACAGCAGAAACGTCTGCAGACACAGACAGTGCTGGCTCTTTGGCTGTAAACAGAGATGAGCACTGCACCCTAGAGTTGGAGAGACTGACTTTCGAACAACTAAGACAGACCATGGAGCCACTTAGTTGTATTTCCTACACTGACTCTCAATGGTTCTCCAGACTTTCAGAGAGGGTCCTTTGCCAACCCTTGCTGAAGATGTCAACAGTTGGACTCAGCTTTCTGTGTGCAAAGTATGTGGTCTACTACCACATCTGAAGGAAACAGGAGTTTATGTAACTATAAGGCTGGTTGCCTAAAGATATAGCCCTGACTTTCTACAAATGTGAGCATTGTATGATGCGGAAGTCATGGTGGATGAAGAATTGTAGGCATTATAATCTTTTAAAAAAACTTCCCTTCTTTGAGAGGTGTAGAACAGCAACTTTCAATACTATCCTCCATCTACTGTTTGAAGTGATCATTTTTCTGGTAGGGCATGATTTGGATGGTACTTTTTTAACATTGAACTTAATGAGACTAGTTTTGGTACAGGGTTTAGTTGTACACATCACTTACAGGCCCATGTATTTATCTATAGAGGACCAATTTAACATGCTAATTCAGAGTCTGTCTTGTGAATGAGGAAATTCTTGGTTCAGATCTCTTTTTAGCTGCAAACTCTTAACAGATTGTTTTTCAGCTCTCCCCTCTGCCCTGCTTTCCAGTTCAGTTGTAAACATTACCAAAATGATTAACCGATTTCTTTAAATACACTGCACAAATATTGTGTTTATTTTGGTGGTTGCTGTGAGTGACTTTAAATTCCTGAGTTTAACCACATCAGCAATGTTTCTTTTTACCTTTAAAGAAGATAGCCACATGAATTCAGACTGGAGGCCATGTGGTGAAAGACTTATGGGGACAGTTCACCAGCAGGAAACCAACTTGTCCTACATTAACTTGCACACTTACCAACGAAGACACTCAGGATGGTTGAGTTCCCCATTTATAGTTTGTGAGTTTCCTGATGGTATTGTTCTTTGTACTAACTTTGGCTTTGGTATTAGTAGGACTATGGCTTTCTACAGGTTAACTGTGTGGTGGAGTGTAGCATGTGCCTTCTGCAAACAGTCTGAATGACAGCCAAAATCATTTGCTTTCAATTGGGTAGGCATCCCTTACATACAAGTGGCACTGCTTGCAGTTAAAAGAGAGGAAAGAGATGTGGATATAATATTTCACAGTGTTGATTTCAAGTGGTACATTACTGCATCCAAAAGCCACAAAACAACCTATAACAAGCAATTTCAAATGTCGCAGGTGTAAAATGTGAATATGTTGCGGGTTGGGTTTATGATAAGCTTACATGACTGTGTGCCTGCAAGAGTCAGCTCTTCAAAGCACAGAGCAACACTGTGGAATGAAATGTGCATAGCTCACTGTGCAGAAACAACTCGGCCCTGATTTGATGGGATTATGATGCACTCTGTTTCCTCTGAGAACATTCCATGAGGGGAAAAAAATCATTTCTGAACATTCACCAAAGGAAAACAGCATAAAGGCAGCACAAATGACAGGGACATATGCATGACACAATTGGTAGAGCAATGCTGGGCTCAGCACTTACCCCGTGTATGGGTTTGTCTCTGCAGTCTTATTCTGCATTAGATCCTGTCCAGACAGGCATTGAAGTCTGCTGTCTATGGTGTTTTGGAGTGAGCTGGTCCGCTTTCTTACCTGGCATCCAGACACGTTAGATGCCAGAATTGTCTCAGTCACCCCAAAGCACTTTTTGAGAACCCCATCTGGGTATTTACCTTTTGGGAATCCTCCTTTTAACTCCACTGGCAGTGAATGTGAATGTTGAGAACAGGGCAAAAGGGAACCTTGTACATTTGACAACTGCTTCCATTGTCAACATCTGGTATGGGTCAAGTGGCAAACCAGCTGTTTCTTCTACTGGTAACTGACAACCAACAGGAAACATCTTTGCCTGTATTTGTACTGTACAGTAATACCTCACATAATTAATTTAATTCGTTCTGCGAGGCTGACTCACTGAAAAACCCGTTCCTTATGCGAGTGTTTCGCAAAGTGAAACGCTCGCTAAGCGAGGTTTGACTGTATTGCAGTTCACACAAAGGCATAACAGTTTCTCCATTGGGAATACAAAAGAAGCCAAGGGGTTGCAGTGCTGGCAATACAAAAGGGAAGCAGCCTTCCCTTCTCTGTATGTGCATGTGTGCATGTGCACCTATTCATGATGGAGGACCTGTTTGTGGGATTGCAAACACACACACACCAGCCACAAAGAAAGCTATTCAGCTTCAAAGAAAACTATTTGGGGATGGTAATATGCAAACCCCTGGTTTCCTGTTTTTGGATTTTAAAAAGTTATAGCCTACTGTCTGTTTTCTGAAGGAACATCTAAGCCAGGGATTCTCAACCTGTGGGCCGGATGCAGCCCACAGTGCCATTTCATGTGGCCCACCACCACTTCCGTCACACTAGGAAGTGCCATGTGGGTGGAGGAAGAGCAAAATGGCCATCCAGCCTCCAAAGTTATTTGAGAGATCATGACCCAGCCCCCAGCTTTAAAGGTTGAGATCTCCTGATCTAAACAAACTCACCTGACTTAAACATAATGCCATGAAAGTCCACCTGATGAATTGACCTTTGTGTCACGAAAGTTTGCAATGTTTTATTTTTTAAGCGATCCTATAAAAGGTATTGCCTTCCTTCTGCATTTGTTTGATCCATTGGGATGGTTTACCAATATTGTGAAGTGCCTGACTTCCATATACCGTATCAGCAAAGTCAACACTTCCTCTGAACATCTGTGGACATCCAGGTGAAGTACAATTTTTAAAATGTTTTTATATGCTATGTAGGATCAATTACTGTATATACAAAATATATACTGTATTTCAATTGCATTTCTCCCAATTGTCCGGGAACATTCAGGGGACATATTCAGCCCCATTTGTACAGGAGGAGGGCACTGGAGTATTGCTCCTCCCCCAACCATTCCAGATGTTTTTCAGGGCAATTCAGAATGCACCTAAATCAGTGGTGCCCAAACTAAGGCCCGGGGGCCGGGTACGGCCCCCGATGCCAATTCATCCGGCCCCCGAAGCTCTCGTTGCTCCTGAAAGCGGAAGTAAAATGTACCCGTATGGGTGTGTTTTACTTCTGCTTCCAGGAGCGATGAGGGCTTTGCGGGCTGGATGAATTGACATCGGGGGCCGCACCTGGCCCCCGAGCCTTAGTAACCAGCTTCCTGAACCAAATGATTGGCCCGCGGCCCAAAAGGTTTGGGCACCCCTGACCTAAATGGATAGTTTGGATATGCCCTTAATTCATTGCTTTTTCTTATCTGGATTATAGCAATATGAATAGAGAGATTAGAAAAGTTACTTGTTTCAACTGGGGTGTGGGGGTATTCAGAGTATTATTGCCATAGGAAATAATGTTTGAATGTTGTCATCTCAAAAAGTACCTTTTCTAAACTCACAGTCTACTATTTCCAAACTTTACATACTTGAGAAAAATATAACTTTAAGGGTGTGAATTGCAGAGGGAAACTGCTGGGTGAAAAAAGGGCTGAGTGCCCACCTTGGGTCCCTTTCTGCTTCTTCATTAGAGGAGGCTCAGAAAAGCATGGTGTGCATGTCCATTACTGTAAGTTTTTTTTTCAAGACAAGATTAGGGATGACTTCTGTTAGAAAGCTTGCTGCACTCCTGACAGTAAATGCAGTCCAGCCTCCTCCACAACCCCTTGGGAACCTTTCAGATACTTTGGACTACAGTGCCCATCACTGGCTTTGCTAGATGGAGATATTGGGAGCTGTAACCCAACACATCTGGGAAGGAGCCAGGCTGTGGGAGAATTATATAGGAAACATGCTAGTGGATCAACAACCCTACTTGGTATAAGTCAGTTGTCTGTGTCCTCGAGTCAAAAGACGTCCAAAAACAATTTCCAGCATGTGGTTCTTCCCTAAATGGATTCATGCATCCACATTTCAGTATCAAGTAATCTGGTTGCATCCTTTAATGAAAGTAAGGACATGCACCCACATCCAAAGTCACAGTTTGTTTGCATAGCTAGCTGTCTACAGAGCTTGACAATGGTGCCTTCTTTGAACTACAAGTCTCACAGTCTTCTAGTTATCAGCAATAGTGGTAAGGGGTATTCTGGGATTTGCAGTCCCAAAAGGTAACATTTCTAAGCTCTGATTCATGTTATTTTTCTTTTACCTTTCCAGTCAATATAACTCAGAACATCACTGTCACAAAAGGAAGGGTAGCCAGCTGGATTCTTCTGGAGTACAAAAGCTAAGCTGGGTTCATTAATTTCACTTCAACCCTTAAGATCCTTCCGTTATTGGTCCCCAAACTGTATTTTTCAGATAACTGATTATTTTCTGTTTTCCTTTCCAGCACAGCTACAGAGAAGTGGGGATTCTTCTCCTCTATTTGGCTGTTGGGGTGTGTGTTTTCTCCGGAGTTGCCTACACAGCAGAAAAAGAGGAAGATGCTGGTTTTGACACCATCCCGGCCTGCTGGTGGTGGGGGACCGTTAGCATGACAACTGTAGGTTATGGAGACGTTGTGCCAGTGACTGTGGCTGGCAAGTTAGCAGCCTCTGGTTGCATCCTGGGTGGGATTTTGGTGGTGGCGCTGCCCATCACAATAATCTTCAACAAGTTTTCCCATTTCTACCGCAGACAGAAAGCTCTAGAGGCTGCTGTGCGGAACAGTGGCAAGGAAGAGGAGGAGGACTCAGAGAATTACCCAAGCCAAGAGTCAGAGGTTTTAAGTGAAGTCTACCAGAGAGATGATGATCTCACCAGAAATATCCTTCCAGTCCATTGAACAGTTGGGAGACTGGGGGGCATTCTGGTGTTTCAGGCAGCAGACAAGTTACTGGTGAGATGGTAGCACAACCATTATCTCTGCTGTCATGGGCTCAATTTGTTACGATTCTGGGCCAAGTTGCTTCATAATCTCTTGCTGTCATCCAGTGCAGAATACCTATGGACCTTATCCATCTGGACTTCCACCGAGATGTGTACACTGTGACTAACTCAGTCATCTACCTATTGAAGGACACAACAAGCCAAATGGCTAAAAAGGTTGTGTGTCTCGGTGCAGTCTATATCATATCCTTCTAAAGAATCAAAAGGAGGGAAGTTTCAGCATTGTAAGCACTTCATCATGATGCCTGTTTTGTGCTGGAGGTAATGCTACTGGGTTTCCTACATATATGACCTACAAGCAAGCATCTAAATATCCAGACTGGAATGGAAATGAATATTAATTTAGCCAGTAAGAATATTGTGCAGCCAAAAAGAGAGAGAAAGAAAGGTAGAAGGGTAGACAATTGCCTCTTTTCTTTTTCATTCTGCATACATTTGCTATCCCTGTAGATAATGCATATACTCTTTACCAGATAGCCTCAGTCTAGTGCAACCAAATGCGCTTACACTGTTCATCAGTACTCCATCCCAGCCTGTTATTTTCTTTTTCTGGTTCCCTGATATATGATTGATTTTCAGCTGTTGCCAAAGAAGATTGGACATTGATTGTGAAGATGATCCTGATTGCTGTGACAAATGGTTGATTATGGAAACTACAAAGCTGAGATTGTAGAGGAAGGAATCTCCTCATTGCCTTATGAATGTTTGTCTAATGGAGTTTGCGAAGACTACAAGTGAACTGGCTCATGGAAGCTAGATTGATCCTAAATAGATCCAAATCTGATGAAGAAAAGGGGTGTGTTGGGATGGGAATGTGGTACCTGAATGTGGCAGATAGACTTGGAGCACAAATTATGATTGTAGGGAAGGGGGATGCTCCTTCTTTATGACCTAGTTCTCCATTCCCATCCCTCATAGTGATTTCAATGAAAAAGATGGTCTTATAAAACTATGCATGGTTTAGAAAATGCGGATAGAGATTTATTTTTCTTCCCCACTCAACACTGTTACTATTAGCCACCCAAAGAAATTGATTGATATTAAGTTCAAGGTAGATGATGGGAAGTATTTCTTTGAACAGCACTTAATTAACTCTTGGAAACTGCTACCATGAGATGTAAGTGGGAGCCACTGGCTTAGACAGCCTTAAAGGGAAATTAGACCAATTTGTAAGGGATCTGTCTGCCTATTGCTTTGAAGACTTAATAGAGCATCTCAATCTAAAGGCTATAGTTTCCGGAATACTGATTGCTGGGAGTGACAGAGAAGAAACATGATCTGATCCTATTTATAACCTACTCTTAATTTTTTTCCCCAAAGATCAGCTGGTAACTCTAGGAAAGGTTGGGGAGGATAACTACAGTCCTCTCAGACTGAAGCTGTCATACTTTTTCACAACTGGCTATGCTGCCTTGGGCTAATCAGAGCAGTGGTTTGGAACCATCTTAGGGCCCACAGTTGCCTACACTTGCAGTAGAGGATTATTGGTTGTGGCATGATCATGGTGTATCAAAAAGTATAGAGTATGCAGTGCATAGCTTTGACTTTGTTCTTGTAGTAATACATACATTTAACTCATGATCAAAGTTGCTTTATCTCCCACTATTTTGCTCAGATTGGGGGTTTCATTGAGGAGGAGGTGGATTAAACAAATGTCTACTTAATGCCTAAAATACCAGAAATTTGAAATTTTACTTATTGGGCTACAACACCCCCCCCTCCCCAGCTTGCTATGGGGCTTGGGAAGTAGTAGTTTGAGAAAATACCTTCTCTGATCTTTCCTATAGAGATAAACAAGTACAGTCAAACCTCGTTTAAAGAGTAACTCGCTTAAAGAGCAGAATTTTCTTTGAATGGCTGCTTCGCTTAACAAATAAAACCAATCAAAAACTCGTTTAACAAATAAATCGGGGTTTGCAATCCCCCCCACAATTGGTCACTTACAATGGTGTTTCGCTTAAAGAGCAAATTCGCTTAAAGAGCAATCCTGTGGAACGCATTATGCTCTTTAAGCAAGGTACAACTGTACAGCTGATATCAAGGGAATAGCTGTGGGTTTTTATCACCAGGAGTCACAAGAAGTTATATACAGTATACCATCTGGCATAGACTATTTAGACTCAAAGCAGCAACAATAACACACTGCCATGACTGGTATCAACTAAAGTTTCCCAAAATAATAAGCTAACATAGCTCTGCTTCAAGTAAAATGTTGTTAAATAAATACAGGGTGTCCCAAAAGTCGCCATACATGGGCCACATTGCATAACAACAGATACAGTATCTTGGAACGTGTTCACCATGAATGGAGGAGGAGACTTCATGTGTATGTAGAAAGAAGCAGCCAACATGAAAAGAATGAATGTTTTGTACATAAAGGTACATTATTTGCTGGCGTATAAGACTACTTTCCCCCCCTGAAAAACATGCCTCCAAGTGGGGGGGTCGTCTTATACGCCGGGTACACTTCAGTTGGGATAGACATAGCTGCCCATAGTGGCCTCCCAATGCTCACCCGGTGCCCATAGTGGCCTCCCGATGCCTGCCCACCTCATTCTACATACCATCCAGTATCGCGCGGTATCCAGTGTGGCTGCACCGACCATCAGCAGGGAGACAGGGGTGCCAGCCTTTTTGGCATGACCGGCCTGTTCTGCTCGGTGGAAAGCAGCGGCACTCTGCCCCGACCCTTGTCTACGCAGAGCTTGCACATGCACACTTGTGCACTAGTGCGGGCCATAGGGAGATGTTGAAATCAAATCTGATGTTCTTTTATGTTTTATTTGGTGTGTGGAAGGTGTGTGGAAGAGGGGGTAGTCTTATACGGCGAGTATATAACAAATTCTATATTTTGCATGGAAATGTTGGGGGTAGTCTTATACGCCCAGTCGTCTTATATGCCGGCAAATACGGTAGCTACATTTTCCCTATGTCTGGTGACTTTTGGGACTCCTTGTAAACATAGGGTGAAAAGATATTTCTAAGCACTGTGAAAAGCCTACAGTCTGCAACTTATAACAATACTAAAATGGAGAAAAGGAGATAATGGCCAGACATTACCCCCAGAAAAAAGGAACTACACTTTAAAATTGCGCAATCAGTCATGCATCCCTGACACCGCTGATTGTACAATGCACCTGTGAAAATACTTTGGGGATATCACTTCTGCCTGGGTGGTAGTGCAAGTAGCAAACACAACCTCAAGTTGTTTACATGTAGTTGTGCAATAGGATTTTGGCCAATTTGTATCCTTAATCCATTTAGACATGCTAAAGGTTTCATTGTAGGCAGGTAGGATAATGAAGTAACTGTTGTGCTTCCTTTAAAAATACAGATGCCCACCATAATTCAGGTTGTTTCAAGAAGAAATGAGAACACAAAATTCCCTGTAATGTAAACTGCTGTTGATAATGTGGCATTCTCAATAAAGTTTGGAAAAGTTAGTTCTTGGTATAATACTCTCAGAATTCAACAGTTACTAGGCTAGGCTAACAGAGGGATGGGAGTCCTGTAAATTGTAGTCAAAAAGAAATACATAATTCTTCTAAATTCAGATAACTAGTACAGAGAACAGGACAGGAGGAGTCACATAGGGGATGTCTTCTCAGTGTTTCAGACCTTACAGAACAGGTTCTCTTCATGACAGATTTCAGCAAAAAACACTACAGGCAACTGAGAGCTCAGGTTTGCACTGCAGTCTTTAAACCATTGGAGTTATCCTGTTGGTTACCATGATCGTTTGGAATGGGTTGTGTTTGTCATGGTAGCTTGATGATGCCTTCCCTTTTCCTCTGGATGCTGCACAATCCAAAGTAGGTACATGGGCGTAAAAGTTTGGATGCAACTGTATAACCAATTGTGATGATGTAAGCTGGCTAAGCCCTAAGAAAAGCAAACAAACAGAAAGTCAATCCCATCAGCAGGTAAGCTCCTTTTCAGTACAATTGCTTTGTACATTAATTGATCCAGATTTCTATATTGACTAATTTTATGTTTCTGGCTGACACCTTCTTTCCAATTTCTTCAGGCCAGAGGTAAGATGAATAAAAAAAAATCACAGGGAATTCTGGGATTAACTCCCCATGGAATGTTTAGGGATGCAAAAGAACGAGCTAAGGGGAGTTGTGAAAAGAAGGATTACCATAAATACAGAACAAACACCAAAATAACCTGGCCCCTACCAATTCAATTGATCTTAGAGTCAAATCACAGAGCAAAAGCATGTCCTCCACAACCTTATATGAATGTAAGATGGAAAAGCCTAGGCAGCCACTGGAGCGGTTATTCTTGATCCCAGTACCGGTACATTCCCAACAAAAATACCTAAATAAATGCCATCTCCCTAGGGGTAATGTTACCAATGTACTGAGGACCCTGAATTGCTTCTGCATCCCCACTTCCTCTTGAATTCTTTTTTTTTAAATAGACCATTATAGGGCTCAATTTTTTTTTATATACCTTAACTAACCTGATTTGGGGCGGGGGGCAGAGGGGAGATATAACAGTAAAACAATGGCCCCCAAATAATCTGAGATGCCCCGCCCCCCTCAAGCCCCTCCTTGTCAGTTATGTCAACTGTTGATTGGCAGTAACTTTCCAGGGTTTCAATATTAAATTCAAGATAAGGTATGTTTAGGCTAGTATGGTGGATACCAATGTAATAATGAAAAAGAAGTAGTAAAATAAAAAGTATTTTCCTGTCCGATAAGGTGATAAACTGTTTGCTCTATATACCACTTTGGGTCGCTTTCTGGCATACCTGCAAACAAACAAAATGCTGTTTGATAAAATGGATGTGGTCCACATTTAGGCCTAAAGCCAATGCATTAGCAACTTAGAACAAGACTTTCTTTTCTTTGCCTGCTGTAGTGTTCTGTGCTCCACCAAAAGCTGCTGCAAGTTAAAGAGGAGAAGTAAAAAAGCAGTACTTTTTTTTTGGATCCCCAACCATAGGGTTGCCATAATTCTCTCCCACAAATCCAGGACAGAAGCACAGTATCCTGCGGGCATCATCCATGCATCTTTCCACCCTCCCAACTACCAACCCCTGCCATGTGTATCAACCACAATCCCTGCATGAGTTTATTTTGATCGTAGGGGTAGTAGTAAAATAAGGCAGCGTCTCTCTGAGCCCTCCTCCGAAGCACCAGTTTGTCCCGCTCTGTCAAGACCGTGCTCACCATTGCCCGTGCCAAGGCAGGAAAGTCTCTGTGGGATGAGAAAGAACGGGTGGCTTTATGGCACTGGCGGCAGATCCCACAAGGTTGATCCCATCCGCCCAACCTCCCTTCCTGTCCACTTCACGCTAAAAAACAAGCACCTGGCCTAGAGCGCAAGTGCACACCATGATCCCATCATAGGAAGGAAATGAGGAAGGGGATATCAAAGAGTAAACAAAACAAAAAGACAACACACACACACACTTTATGGCACCTTAAAGACTTAACTGGTGTATTTTAATGTGAACGTTTGTGGCTTTTGAACAAGGGCAACCTTGACCTTAGCTGCTAAAATACCAGAACTTTGGCATGACTTTTACTGAACTGGCTGGGACAATTGTGTCAACCGTTAATCCAGGACAATCCTGGGACATATAGCAACCCTACCCAACCAGAATAACCCTATAGCAGTGGTGGTGAACCTGTGGCACGTATGCCAGAGGTGGCACTCAGAACCATCTCTGTGGGCATGCATGCCATCGCCTCAGCACGGAGGTCACTCAACCCCTCTGCTCACTAGCCCAATAGGAGCGCTTCCTCCCTCCTTACAGCACAGAGTTCACCCTGCACCTCTGACCAGCAGCCCAAGGGGAGCGCTTCCTCCCTCCCCCAAACACAAAGATCACCCTGCCCCTCTGTTTGGGCACTCAGTCTCTAAAAGGTTCACCACCACTGCCCTATAGGATCCTAGCCTTTGTTGTGCTTAGATTTTGGGAATTACGGTACTATTCGAAGATTTAGTAATGATCGCCAGCCTAGACAGGGTAAAGCTATTGGTGACTAGTAGTCATGGTGGCTGTATATTTATGTCTTTGTGTATCAGTTGCTGGGAAACAACTAATATCCATGCATCCTTGACACAAACGCTTGCACTCATATGCTACCTTTAGGTTTCCCATAGGCAAATACAGATTATTTACTGTAAGAACAAAATAGGCCTTTGATCTGAGGCAACATATCCTTACCTTATTTGTGGTGGACAAGTTGGGAGAAAGGGATAGGAGTATTGAAAAATCCTAGTACCATTTCTATTTGTCCTTCCTATGCCAAAGCCTGTCCAAAGATACTAGAATCTTTTTCAGTTACCTCAACAGGGTCTGAATTGGGTCTCTGCAAATGTTTTGCCTGGTGGTGTTTATTCAGTGGAGTTTCCTTGCAGTGATGAGCTTCGTGCTAAGCATGTGGGAATATTTCTGCTGGCATGGACAAGTGATGCTAATGAAAAAGAACTATTATGGGATTAGCAGACTGTGGAGCTCAAGGCATACTCTAGGCAACAGAAAGCGCAACATTCCACAAGCACCCTCGGGAGTGCTGATTCAACACAGTCTGTGAATGTCTTAACAGCACGGCTCCTTTCATTCTTAAGCAGTGGAAGGAACTTTATTTCAGTGACTTCTGCCCATAAAATGCTCTGTTGATTGGTTGGTTGGTTTTTGTGTAGAACTTCAGAAACCTGCTGAAATACAGAATGGAAGAAAATGCAGACTGGAAGTAGTTTCTTCTTCCTGTAGTCACATGTTGTTCACACTACTAGTCATGCGCTGGGTGCCAAATTAGGTACATGATTAATCATGGAAAGGGTAGCCCACCACAGAGAGAACCATTCATATGACCACACTTATTTGTATCATTTCAATAGGATTCTGTCCTGTGTTTATAACTTTATGTGAGGGCCTCTTTGTACACTATGTGAGCAAGCCAGAGTTCTTCAAGAGAAGGTCTGTAGCTTAGTGAGCAAAGCATATGTCTCTCATGAAGAAGGTCCCCACACTCAACCTCTGGTGTTATCCAGGAAGGGCTGGGAAAATTTATTTATTTATTTAGATTTATATCACCACCCACTCGCTGTGGCGACTCACAAGGGGACTTCAATTCCCAGAAGCCTAAATCAGTACATTGGCTGATCAGTGCTTTGAAGAATTGACTTAGACTTCTGGGAATTGAAGTCCAAAAACCAAAGGTTGGGAAACACTGGACTAGATTAACCAAAAGCTAATAATATATCATTGTGCATTTTAAATGTATTAAAATTTGCAATCTCTCTCTGTCTTCTGTGTGTACCTGCATGTACTTGTATGCACGCACACACAGAGAGAGAGACACAGAGAGAAGGTGGAGTCCTATGCGTAAATGTAGCTTTACAAAACTAACAAACCCCTTGTGTTTGTATTCATTTCTATCTGATTTTCAATTCAATAAAGCAGAATGTTCCCAGTTCTACAAGAAAAATTAACTATAATCAAAGCATTAATGCTACCAGACCTCAGCTTAATTAATGCAGTTAATCTACACATTTCCCTGCATTATTCTTTCAGCAAGGGTTTTTTTATGACTTTTTCAATTATTTGCTAATTTCATTTCAGCACTCAGTAAAATATTACTAACCAAATGTCTATTTACTATCCTAATGCAGTCTCTTGGGCTATTTAACATGTCAGTTTATGAGATTTTTTAAAAAAGACTGCCTCCTGTAATATCTTTGAGTCTTTAGAATTTATCTACCCAAAGAGCTTAAATGTTGCTAGATATTCTACCATCTGTTCAAAGCAAAGCCAAAATAGGTTTGCAGGTTCCTGCAGCCCCTGAACCTCTGGAAACTACCCTCCCCAGTGTAGGCCCAAACAAATTCTTAGTATGGATGTAACAAATATTTGTAACTGCACACTATACAAATATAAAGCAGTTTAAGGGTGGGGTCACCGTCTTAAGTCTGTTAAAGCAAAAATAACACAGATGTCTTAAGACCTTCAGTGCTTGTACGTATTTATTGTTGTTAACAAACATTTGGCCTTCAAGATGTTTTGGCATCCCAAATTCCCAACAGTCCCATTCATCATGACCAAATTTAAAGGGTTATGGGAACTGTAGTCCAGCTCAGCAGGAGACCCAAATATTCCCCACCCTGACATAAATTTTTGCAAACTACCTCCCTCTTCATCACATTTTTTATCTGATGAAGTGGACTGAACTCCACAGAAAAGCACGCCAGATAAGCTGGGCTTGCGTTGAAGGTGCCACAAGACTCTCATTTATTTATATGGAGAGACATCTGCGGATGAGGGCCAAGACAGTATAGTTTATTTGAAAAAAACAAGCTGAGACTGGGTATGAAACAGCTATAAACAAATCCTCCAGAAGTACAATTGACATTGAGAGAAGATGTTGAGTACATTAATTTCTGATGCTTCTTTTACCAGGCTACTCAAATTCAGGGTAGGCAACAATAATAATTGGTTTAGTTCAGGGGCTCTCAACCTATGGCCCATAGGACAGGTCTGGCCTATGGGCCAGATCTGGCCCATGGTGCCAAATAATCCGGAGCCCGCTCTAGCCACCACTGCCGGAAATTGGCCGTGGATTCATTTATGACAACCAGTCTGACCCCCTCAACTGTTTGAGGGAGTGTGGCCCGGGCCCTGACTTGAAAAGGTTGAGAACCCCTGGTTTAGTTCATTGTCTTTTGCCATTTGATAAATATAGAACCAAGGTAACTACAGTTCCCTTGTGGCACAGTGGCTAAATTGGCTACTGGAGCCAAAACTGCTGACTTTGTGAATTGGATCCTGACAGGGATCAAGGTTGACTCAAGCCTTCCATCCTTCCAGGGTTGGTAAAATGAGTACCCAGCATGTTGGGAGCAAAATGTTAATTACATTGTGAAATGCCCAGAGAGTGCACTAAGCACTCTGGGGTGGTATATAAGTGCAATTGCTATTACTATTGCAAAAGTGAAAAGTCAATAAACAGTAAAATAAAAATTCTAAAATAATGAAAAATGATCATTTGTATTAAAACCAGTCAGGTTTTAATACAGTTAGAAAAAGTGTTTGCTGCTTGTCAAAAGCAAGGCAACAGAAAGGCTAAGCAGCAAAGTTCTGGTGGGATACTGTTCACTATTACAGGTGCCATCACTATTAGGACTCGGTCTTTTGTACACAGTTGCCAGTTGAGACCAGGTAATGCCAGTTGTGCAGGAGCAGTAAACACACTCTGGGGTTTTCACTGAACTTTAAGTGGCACTGAATCATAGCCCCCCTGTATAGTGGTTTTAAAGTTTAGATTAAAACCAAGAGCAGGTCCATCATGCCTGCAAAATCACTGTCAGTCATAGATGGGTAGAGTAAGAAGTGAAATAATTTACCTCTCCAGGGTCTTATGAGGTGGGGTAATTCACAGGAGGTTTTGGTCTCAGACATTTAATAAGGAAGAGAAGCAAGACAAGCAGAAAAGGAACCAAAGTAAAGGTGGCATATTTCAGTATTATTTTCCAAGGATGATATAATTCTACAACACTATAGCATATTCGGTGTATTAGTGTTCAGTGTCTGCTTTGAACCTAGCGATGCTATAGTAGCTGTCTTCCTTTCTCTGTGACAAATGTTGCTCAGTGTTTCATCAAATGATTTGTAAATTAAGTAAGATCAATATGTGGGGGAGGGGGGGCAACACATCTGGATTTTTTCCACTGGAGAGGCCCATAGAGTTTGTTTGCTTTGTGCTATGTTTTGATTGCACTGAAAGGCAGCTAGCTTTGTAGTCCAAGAGATAAAAGAGTTGACTTTTTTTTTTTACATCTGGTTCAACCTGCTATTTAAGACAAGCTAAATTATATCCATGTTTTCATGGTTCACCAAAGCCTTCTCTTGTTTTGTTTATAAAAGGCTCAGAAATGACTATGCTATAGTTTCCAGGACCGATCTTGCCAGTCTATTGCTTATTTTTTTCCAGAAAATTCTACCTTAACCAACCACTTAAGGGTGTTTCCCCCCTCTTTATTTCTTTCTCTCCCTGTCTTTCCTTTCTACATAGTTCAGCATCCCTTCCCCCGAGCCATGAGGTAAATTGGAGATTATTTCTATTTTTCTCTGTGCTTCTGATGTGCAGCATGGGGAGAGGGAGAAGTTTGGTCACAATCTCCGCTCAGTGATACCCAATGGGTAAGACAATGGAAGATTTCTCTAATTTCCTAATTAATACAGCCCCAGTGAATTCATTACAAGTCTTGTACCAATAAACCACTTCTCTGTTTGAGGTACATTGATGACAACTCTTCTATAGTGTCAGTTTAATCTTAATAATTTGGATACCACAAGTCAGCTGTAAAGCTATTGCAGATCATATCATAGCTATAGAGGAGAGCTGATTATTTTACCATATTTTGATCCAGATCAAAGCCCCTATGGTTTATTGGCTTGTTTCAAGTGGAAGATCCTCATCACAGATCTCCTGTGTTGTTAGGTTGGCTGTTGCCCTTGTTGCCTTAGTCATTGTGTTTTCTTAGAACAGGAGTTCTCACCCTTTTTAAGCTGGGGTGAGGGGTGGGCATGCTCCCTCAAACAGCTTTGGGGGCCGGATGGCCATTTTGCCCTTCCTCCACCACATGGCACTTCCTGGTGTGGTGGAAGCAGTGGGGGGCATATGAAATGGTGGCACGGGCAGGCCACAGGTTGAGAATCCCCGTCTTAGAGCATCTAGATGCACCTTCACTGTAGACAGAGCTCTCCCTGGTGCTGATTCCACTGAACTCACATAAACTCTTTGCAAACCCACCAGAATCAGTTGCCTTTTAAAATCATAAATGGAGGGGAATTGATATGTAATTGTTATAATGAAGAGAGTTTAGTTTAAAATGTTGTGACATTTGCTCCAGTTCTGCAACAGAACTGTTATAGAATCGTGGCACTAGAAGTGGCTTATAGGGCCATTGAATGTGACCCCATGTGTAGCGCAGGAATCCAAATAAAAATATCATAGAAAAAGAGTTTCCTCTTTTATCAGTCTCTCATTAGTTGCACAAAAGGAAGCTAAGAAAGCTATAAACTTTCCTTTTTGCTCTTAGCAGTGAAAGACTGTCTCCAAGCAACCAGTCAAAATGCTTCTATAAACTTGAAAAGATTTCATTTCTCTCACACTCACTGGTTAAATGTGTTATAGGTAGTTAAAACAGATATTCCATATATTGAGAGGAGTGCACTGAATAGATAGCATGCATTGTGCCTCACTTTGTACTTTTCTTCATTTTTGGAAAATACAGGTGTCATTGCTCACTAAAGAAAAAAAAGTCTTCAACACTTGGTCCTGTGTGCCTCATAATGCTCCAAGAATCCCACCCCGACAAATCCCACAAATGATACTTTCCACTTATGAGCCCCATTGTTGGTAGAAAGGCAGAAAAAGAATCAAATATCTAAATCCATTGTGGTGATAAGTATGCCTCTGAATACAGCTGGTGGCAGGCAACAACTGTTTGGCACCAACTGCTTTTATGACATGCTTCTGTAGCATTTCTGTTGCCCATGCTGGCAAGAGGATTCTGGGATCTGTAGTCCAGAAAAATAACTTTTCCATGCAAATGCCTTGACAGAAATCCTGTTCAAGCACTTGAAGAAAACATAAAAGCAACACTGGATCACCCCAAAGCCCCATGTAGTTGAGCATCCTTTTCCTACAGTGGCCAACAACCAGCAAGATGCTTCTGTGAAGTCCACAAGCAACACATGAGGGCCCTACTGTTTGTGTTCCCAGCAAGTGGTATTGAGATGCTTCTATGGGGGTATCAAATATATGTAGCCCTCTCAACTAGTATCCATTTATAGCTTTAGCCTTTGTTCTAGTCCTCATGTAATGAAAGGAAAATCAGGATAGTCTCATCGGCTTATTCCCATCTGTGTTTCCATTCAGCATTCTAGACTGAGTGGGAACCATGCATATATCAGCATTCTTCCCACTGCAGCTGGTGGGCAGAAATAGAATTGGAAAACATGTTCTAGAGGCTACCCATAGGATTCTGTCCATTCTGCCTCCATTTTGTCCTTCCATGTGAGCTAAAATCCTGAATAAGGCTTTGTCAATTTATATTCCTGGATTTTGTACACACAAATAGGATGGCAGTCTCTAGTTCTGATCTTGTAGGGATTTTTAAAACACTGCAGGTTAGAAGAAATGTTCTTCTCATCCAAATTTTTCAACAGAGTTTATATTTCTCCAGAGTGGAGGTGGTCTACAAATAGCCTATTAGATATGCCTTTCAAAGCAAGCTTACAGTATGCTAAATAAAACTAGTTACTAATGCACCATCACAAGATTGTTTTGGATGCTACATATTTTCTTGAGCATTCCTGATCCCAGGACCATGCCTTGGAAATAAACAGAGTAGCTCCTGCAAATAGAGGAGCTAGTTATCCATGTGCTAAACTTGAATTCACAGCAACTTATGCAAAGATTCTCCATTTTTCCATCCAGTACAGGAGAGGACAAGAGTCAGTCCTTTAGGTGGTTTGTTTTGGTTTGTTTTTTGGCTTCCCAGGAGATGGTCAACTGCACATGTAAAGACATAATGTAAAAGAAAGTTGATTCCTAATGGATTCCAATCAGAATCCATCTCATACATCCTGGCACCCTGTACTTTGAACTAATGTGTCTGCCTGCAAGAACTAATGAGCTTAGGAAGACAGAGGAGGTGAGAAAAGTCAAAAGGAATTTAAGCTGCCTTAGGCCAAGTTGCCAAAAGTTGCATTAGACTGCAATATTGATGATAAAAGACTGATCTAATGATCCCAGAGCCATCTGAAACCATGGAAAATAAGTCACAGCCATTCAAGGCATGTGGTGTGTTGTAGTGAACCTTCTGGCTACTGATGCTGGAAATACCCTGAATGTAAGAGCTTTGAGCTTCAAAGCTACATTCTCAAGCACAAATGCAAGTAACCTGACCTTTTGTAGCTCACATACAGCAATATGTATGCACATACTATTACGAGGTATGTTAGCTAGTGAAATTATGGAAATTGTAGGTCAAAAAATTAATGCTTCCTATTTATTTTCAAGATACCAGTACATTAATTTGTTACAGTATAATGAAACAGAAAACAAGTCTTGTTGCACCATTAAGATCATCTTATATGTTTCAATTAGAAATCTTGTGAATCAAAATTCACTAATTGATATTATATAAATTTATATTATATAAATATAAATCTGAACAAATAAAAGAAATGGATTGTGACCCTTGCAAATTCAAAGTACACGAACACTTTGCATGCTAAAAGTACTGTTGAAGTGTTTTAAGTAGAAAGAGTTGTCTTTACTTACAGTTACCATCTATAGTTACAGTCAGAAGAAAAAGAAAATGGAAAGGTTTGTTGCTTAGAGGAAGGTCAGAGGTGTCATCACTCCCCCACTTTCAAATGCACCCCAAACTTGGCTTCCTTTATTCAGGACAGCAGCAGGACGACCAGATGAAGAGGCCAAGATCCACCCAATTTTGTATAGTTGGAACAGCTGGGTAGTGTATCCAGGTCCTTCACACTGCCAGGCTACAAATTTTTACTCCCATGATAGGCCTGTGAAAATATCCTTTTATCTCCCCTTTGCCTGGGCAACTTTCAAGGTCTAGCAATGGGAGTCTTGCAAGATCTCACTTCCATGTAGCAAAATTATCTCGACAATTGGACCAATAATCCAGTTCACAAAACAAACATCCCTTTTTTGTCTTTTGTAGGAAACGAAACCAATTCTGGCCCTGTCTTCCGTTTTATTGTTGAAGCGATGAGAAGCAAAGCATAATCCAATGAAATATCCAAACAAAAAGCATGCATAGCTAAACTTAAGCTAATACTGTAAATTCATAACACACTCTAGAAATAAAATTCCCCATTCCTGGGTTCCTAATCTAAATCTAACCTAACAAGCAACTTAAACTTCAAAATAAGAAAATGTGCAGATTCTAAGAATTGTCCTGGACTCATCTCTCCCTAGAATTAAAGTCCAGCCTTGCTGTAAATCCAGCTAAGTGTCAGCCTGGTGAGATTTCATCTATCTCCCAGCCTGTGCCCTGAGTTGGCCCCATTTATCCAAGCTACATCTTCCCGATGTTCTCCTGATCTTATCTCCTTTCAGTGAGAGCTTTGCCTCCTTTGAAGTAGCTCTACGTCCCTCTTTTCTTCACAAAATCAGGGTTTTTTATACACAATTTCCCCCTCTTACTCCCTCCTTAGGAATTTACAGGTGACCTTGGCTGCAGATCTTGAGATAACACTTATCTCCCCCAAATCTTCCAAGATCAAGGTACGTTGGCAAAGTGCCAAGCTCTCATTTTGTCCTCCCTCCCAACTCTCTGGCAGGGTCATGGTTTGAAAGTGCAATGAACTTGACTTAGAAAGTTCACTTCCGTTCAGTGAACTTTGAGAACCCCTCAGGTGTTTTTCTGCCCACTAGAGGCACTAATCCTGAAGACATCATGCTTCCAGGATTCCCTTCGAATGGCTGTGCTTTGAAAGCTCCGTTTCTCAACTTAGAGACACCGTGACAAGTAACTTAAATAAAGTAACTCTTCTAAGTTCATTGCAAGAGGAAGGGGGCTGTCAAAACAATGAAAGCAAAAACAAATGGGATGATTGGGCTTGGACTTGCCTTCATTGGGTCCCCCCCTTTCATTTAAGACATGTTTGAAGAGATGTTGTTGCTCATGTGTAGGCTCTACAAGTAAGCAAGAATTCCCTGATTCACCTTGCTCTATAAAGCAGTTGGAACTCTTCGCTACTGACACATCATTGCTCACATAGAACAAGTGACAAATAAGAGGCCAGAGTTGAATGTCTGTAAGCTGGACTCATTAAGTAAATAAGGTTATGGGCAGGCAAATGTTCAGTCAGATGCCCTCCCATTCATTCAAACCAGAACTAAGGTAAGGAGCAGGAAAATATACCCTCTCCCAAAATCAGTGCTGTAGTAAGTGTAGAAATATGGGTGATAACCGTCCACGCTTCTCTCACCCAAAGGAGATCCCCAAAATGCAGTCTGAGCCACATCAATGAGAGAGAGAGTGTGTGTGTGTGTTTTGTAAAGTTAGTAGCTCTTAACTGTCCATTCAATAACATATTGCCTTCAAATACAGTACTCTGCAAAGAAACAGGAATAGCTTGCAACAATATGTTGTTTCTTGGGAAATCAATTTATCTCCCACCTGCCATAATGATTTTAGCTAAATTCAGAAGAAACTGGGAAGGTACACAGAGTGGCAGAGGATGTCATGGCCCCTGATACTCAGAAAGTCCCTGGGCTTCAACCACAGTCACCCTGGTCCACTACATCAATTTTGAAACATTCTTACCTGTTGTAATTTTCCCTAGTGTTTGGTTTCAAAGCTAAGATTCACTTGAATTCCTTTTCTCATTTCCAGCTCCCCCATTTCTGCAGACAGGAGGTCACTGACTGGGGCTAGCCTAAGGATGGCCTTGGACAGTGCTCCACTTTCCCTGGAGGGTCCAACTGTCACAGTGACCTACATTGCTTTATTATGTCAAACATTAAGGTTCTGAGAAGTGTACTTGGGCATATCCATGGAGGGAGACTTTTGCAAGGGTCAGAACACATGTGTGTACACAAATGACTGGTTCAGTGTCTAGTATCTCCATTGAAGGATTTCAGTTATGATTAGGAGAGAAAACGTGTGCAGCAAATTGTCACAGCTACCGTGAGAACACACTTCAGAGCCAGACAGATCTGCCTTGGTATGCTGTTGCTTCATAGACTCACATGTTCATCCAAGTTGCAATACATGGCCAAACTTCACTGAGTTGCTTGAATGGATCTTTGGACACCATTAAGACTGTTCATCCATATTCAGAAAAGAACATGGAGAAGTCCCCCCCCCCCAAGACCACAACTCCCCATTCCCTCAGCCCCCATGGCAAAAAAAACAACAACAACCTGTAGTCATACAGTAACCTTCCAAAGCTTTAACTGAGAGGTACCCCTTGCCATGCCTGTGACTTAAGTGAGATCAAAGCTCTTGTTTATGGTTTTTTCTCTGCAGTGCAAATATTTTCATTTCCCCAGCTTCCTGGCATTTCTTCCACCACCATTTTTATTGTTTAATCTCAAATATCCTTTTTTCATGTCAGCTGAATGTTAAACATGTAGCATCTATATGTGGAGAAATGGATTTTCAATTATTATTTTTTAAGAGAAGTAGACTGTGATACATTCCTGCTTGTAATCATGTGAAGTTGTCAGAAAGTGTCAAAATCATAGGCGAGCATTACCCAATTCTGGAGGGGCTGCAGTGGCTCAGTTGTTAAGCAGCTTTCCTTGTTAGTTGGCAGTTCAAGATTTGGGTACTGGATGGCGGTTTGAGTGCTCATTTCTGTCCCAGCTCCTCCCAACCTAGCAGTTTGAAAGCACTTTCCCCATTTTGGTGGGAAAAGGTCTTGGGAACATGAAAGGAGCCTCATTTGGGCGTCCCCTGAGTGGAGTTTCTCCAGCAAAAATCCTTTCAACCCAGAATAATTTCTGACACGAAATTATTGTTACTATATACCTAATTCTAGAATGTCTAACTATAATTCTAGAATAGACTTTCAGGTTCTCCAAATCACTTCATCAGACTAGATTCATGCTATTGTGGAATTTTGTGTGGCCCCAATAAAGGTTAAACCCACCTGTAGATTTTGAAATTTGTTTTCCTTTTTATGGGCCAACTGGTTTTCTTGTTTTTTCTTTGGTTTTTTGTTTTTACTTGCTTTGGAAGTGAGCAAGTACTGTACTTTCCTTTGGCTGTTCAAGGCAAAATCTGTTATTGGAGATAGGAAATTTTCTGTTAACTAAAGAGGAATTGCACTGAGGATTTCAGTATCTGCAGTCACCAGATAATTCTCACAGTTTGATCTCAGCTTACTCTTTAACCTAGTGCTCTGCCTAAAATATAATCTATTTTGTTTGTAAAAGAACTGAATGTTTCTTTGTGTTTCTATCATAAGCTGCTTAAGAAACCCATATGTTTCTCCTTTAAGCAATAGGCAGAGACTTGAGCTTTGCCTGGTCAGAAATGGGAAATCAACATACGTATTGTCTTTGTTCCAGCAGACTTTGCTAGGTGTTGGACAACAACTATTAATCTGCCAGAAAACACTCTAATCATCACTCTCTGTGTTGGGTTGAAGTTTATTCACTCACCTCATAGCTGAATATTTCTAGTCACATTTTTGGACTTTATGTTTCCCTTTCCTGCTTCTAATTTTACCACCTAATTTGATAAAAGGTTTTGGAGACCTTAAAATTAATTAATTTAATTTTTAGATTTCTATGCCGCCTCATTCGCGAAAGCGACTCTAGAAAGCGAATTTAAAAGCAAGCACACTGTGGGCTTCGGCACCCAAAGCCATTAGCCCTCAGGGTTGCCAGGTTAGCTAACCGTCACCTGACACTCGGCATTGAGTCGTTGGCAGTATAGTCTACTCTATTACCATAGCAGGATAACTTGGCCAGAGGACCTATATACAAAGAAGGGTAACACACTGAGTGGACAATATAACATATAACTGAATTTGTCTTTTGTAATTTCCACTCAGTGTAGAGTCCCTCTTTGTGTATCCCTAAGAAGAAGACCACATGCTGTTTAGTCTAAAACAGTTTAAGCAGATACTACATTTTATACATCTGGATACCTTTGCTTTTGTAAAACAAAGCTTGATTATTTCTTTATCTTTGGGAAGCAAAACTTGAGTTTTGAGCTGTGATGACCGAGTCCAAGTCTGAGTAGTCGTCATTGTCTCCATGTTTCACCCTGAATTTTAGATGAATTATCCAAGTGATTGAATCTACTTTGGGGATAAGGCTCGGCATGTTTGATAGCTCAAGACTAAAACAAGAACAGTATTTGCTAGAGGTGTGCTGGTTTGTGGTTTGGACAATTCCCAGAATACTCCAGACAAAATGTGCTTGACTTTAATTTTTATGGTGTCCAACCCCAAAGTCATCATCATCTTCTGTATGATGCCAACAGCATGGATCTAAGAACATAAAGAGCCATTTTGCACAAGAACAAAGGGATGTTTAGTCCTTCATTCTGTTCTCACTGTCGTCAGCCAGCTGTCCTAATTGCTGGAAAGAATGGATATCCATCCAGTTTATCAGCCACTAATAGCCCCACCCTTTACATAGGTGTGTGATTCCCTTTCAAAGTTGTCCAGATTACCAGCCATCACTACTTCTTGTGGCAGTGAATTCCATGGATTACAACTAAGTACCAGCTGAAGAATTGCTTTTTTAAAAAAATCTGTTGTGAATATCCCATCATTTAGCTTCAATGGACAGCCCTGGGTGGTAGTACTGGAATGTAGCTGTCATTTTTGCCTGCCCCAGAACAGTAAGAAGTGAAAAATGTTGCTCTTGAGCTGTTGGAAGAAAAGCAAGAGGAAAATGAAAGTATGTAATAATGACAATACACTCAAGTGTCCTAGGCTTTCAGCCAATTTTCATACAGCTTCTGCTAACAATGTTTGCTGTCAAGATCCCCTTTTCATCTGAAATAAGCCTAATCCCTTGTAGTGCAAGCTGGGGAAGTTCTCGGTGTGTTGTCCCCCTCAAATCAGTGCTGAATTGTTTCCAACCTGCCCCCACCGATGTGCTGGACAATCTCCCATCTTCCTGGCCATCTCTGGAGGACATGATTTAGTAGGGAGAAAGGCTTTACTGCAGTTTGTGAAGTACTGTGTTCAGCACAAATTTTGATTCAATCAGCTGTTATATTGACAAGAAAAATGAGGCATGCCTCGAGCTGGTACTGCCAAAGGAAGAAAATTACTTGGATAACATCAAAGGTAAAGAACCCAATATACTTGAACTTCCCACCAGAGAAAAGATCTCAAGATTTGTCTGAATAACTCCTGAGGAACAAATGTCAGAAATCAAACATGCTAAAATCCTTCTGGTTTTCATTTTGTTGCAATCAACATTTTCTCAGCAACCATTTGAAGGCTGCCTCCCCCCCCCCCCCCCCACTTTCCCTCAGCCTATTTGTTCTGTTGGGTTTGGTTCAATACATTTTTCTGCCTGAGGCAAAGGTAAGATGATGCCATTCCCTGTAGAGGAGCTAACTAGACAAGCAGCTGAATTTTAATTCAACATTGACAAGATGGCATCATCCATCATGCTTAGTGGATGGTATGTCTTCTGCACACCCAGTATCTGATGCCTCTGGCAGTCACCTCTCTCTGCCTCATTGTAGGGCTGGCCTGTTAAAACTTAAAATCTGAGGAATTGGACCTGATCCACTCAAGCTCCCATTAAAATATAGCAGTTGGTCTTTACAGTGTCACAATGTATTTGTCTTCTTTGTAAAAAAAATAGTTGCTGCCTGTCCTTCCTTCTTTTTGTCCATATGTCAGCCAGAAACCTATGAGGATCACCTGATGATGCCATATTTCACGAATTCTGATCTGAACCTATAAACCAGGGGAGCCCAATATACGGCCCTGGGACTGGATGCAGCCCCCAACACCAATTCATCCAGCCCACAAAAGCCCTCTTTGCTCCTGGAAGCAGAAGTAAAATGCACCCATACGGGCGTATTTTACTGCCGCTTCCAGGAGCGACGAGGGCTTCGTGGGCCGGAAGAATTGGCATCAGGTGATGGACCTGTGGCCCCAAAAGTTTGGGCACCCCTGCATTAAACTTTTTGAGAAAGGAGACATTTTTAAAAAAACAAAGTACAGTGGTACCTCATACGATTTTAATCTGTTCCACAGGGCTCATTGTTGTACGAAACAATTGCTATACGATACATGCATTGTATAGCGATTTTTCCCTATGGGATGCATTGTACAACGTGTTTTTTTTTTTTGCTAAGTGGTTTTTCCCATTGAAAAATTGTTGTACATTTTTTTCCATAGGGAAAATTATTATGTGGGACACCATTCCCCCTCCCCCAAAACCTAATTGTTATGCGATTTTGTTGCTATACAGGGTGATTGTTGTATGAGGTTCCAATGTACTTCTGTATTTATCTTCCTTTCTTGAGTTTCTTCATGTGGCTGCGAGATTCTACAAAAGATGTGTTTGTGTGTGGTATTTGATGTGTGATTGCTGCTGATGCCTTCTCCAAACATATGAGTCATTATTTGATTTTGAGGCTACTAGCTAGACATAGAGGAATGTTCATACTGAATCTCCCCCTGAAGAATGACCTGACGACCAAGCTAGACAGTATTTTAAAATGAAATTTCCCAAGGCGAAGATTTGTTTTTGGCTGTTGTAGCAAAAACTACAAAGAATCTTATGGCAGTTTAAAGACTAATAAGATTTTTACAAATTCTTTTATCTGAAGAAATGGGTTACTGTCCAGGAAACTTATGCCAAATAAAATACTTGTTGCTTTTGTTGTGTTAAATGAATTTTTACATTTAATCTGAACATAGTAGCCTTGGTAAGGATTGATAATTTATAAAGAAAAGGGAAGATTACTCCTGGTGCAGTTCTAGAGCTTTTAAATGAGATTTTTAAAAATTATTTATCTAGAAACAGTACAATCTAGAAAAGACTAGCCAGCATCATGCTCAATATTGATATGTGCATAACTCCTTGCCACTGGCAACCGGACACTGGCAGTTGTGCATGGTCACATGCCTGATTGTACACCCATTATATTGCCATAGTAGCTTTGACAGTTGGAATTCAACAAGTGTAAATATTTAATGGAATACTGGCCTTACTGTTTCATCTAACATGTGTTTACTTCAGTACACCTTTCTGTACACTAATTTGGGTGGGATCAAATCAAATAATAAATGTGTTTGTTTCAGTACACATTTGTCAAATTAGTGTGTTTTATAATTGTTGATGTGGAAGACTGTACAACTTTTTTGCATGTCTGATGGATCAGGCATGTTGTACTGAAAAAATTGTGTGCCTAGATTATACAGTGATGGTGAACGTTGGCACTCCAGGTGTTCTGGAACTTCAATTGCCAGAAGCTCTAATTAGCAGGAGTGCTGACTTGGGCTTCTGGTAATTGCAGTCCAAGAACACCTGGCGTGCCAAGGTTCGCCATCACTAACGATAATGCTAAAAGAGGACAGAAATGACACTTGTGCCTTAATATGTGATCTGAGCCCTAGTAAAAATATAGTATCCTAAAGCAAATGGAACTTTCCTTCCAAAGGCATAAAAGTTTGATTAAAATAATAAATAAATAAATACAGCAGCTTCAGAGCAGTGATTTTCGCCAAGGTGGTAGAGAAGGTCAAATCCCAACCTTTGATTGCTAAAATCTTGATAATACAGTCTTTCTTACACATAACCACAAAACTGCACAAGATTCTGTTGTTAACTAAGCACATTAAATATGCAAAGGTACATGTGGTAAAGATATACATGATTAAGAAAAAAGACTCATACAGATTTCATAGCATCATGAGGAATCAGTATCTTAGGCCCAACTTTCCCTTAAATTTGTGTAACGTAAGGTGTCTGAATCCACGTCTAGCTAAATATGCACAAACCACTTACTATCTGCACACAAACACCAGCTGTACCTAACAAAATTATGAATGTGGACATTAAAGAAGTCTACTTGTGTGTTAAAGCTTGGCTTTAACAAATCTGAAAGTAGTTCAAATATTTCAATCTTTGAAGCTCAGAGACTAATGTGCAATACAGAAGATCAGGCATCATACTTGGCTCATAGAGAAACTCATTGATGGATATGAAAATCTTAGCCATTAACATCAGGGTCATTGTCTTCCATTCATAAAATGCAGATGGATTAATTACTGGTCCAAACCTTGCTTGTGAGAAATAATTGCCGAAGAATGATGCTATAGATACTTGAATACAGAAGTACCCTTTCACTCCGTAACATATTGTAGCAAATGTACTTAATTTAGAGTCAAGTTCAATATGCTAAGAGAAACTATTATGCAAATAATCAAAAGCATGTATGGAAATAATTTTATATTTATGCATGGTGTGCATATGTTATATTTTATTAAAGAGCTATGTGATCCACCATGGAATCTGATTGTTCTTGTTGATTCTTTTGCATCTACACTCAAAAAGAAGAGAAAACTATATTGGTTTGTTCTTGAGGAAGAAAAATTTAGCTGGATGAGAACAACTAGCACACCTCATAATTCTGACCAGGCTCTTGAGTTCTGACTTTCCACCCAAAATGTCCAGATATTCTGCTGAAACAACTCTCTCAAAAGATAGAAAGAGATGCAGTGTAAACATTCTATGAACAGTTTTCTCTGCCTTACAGCCCACTGTTCCATGGTAGCATCTGATGAAGGAGGTAACCGCCTACAAAAGCTCATGCCCTTTCAATCAAATCATTTCAGTTCATCATAAAGTGCAGCTGCTCTCGTGGGTTCTCATGCACCCAGCCACCCACGACAACTGCACAGAAACTCACAGTGCACATCTATACATATCTGTTCAGAAATAGACTCCATCGAGTTGGATGGAATTCACTATGAGGTATGTGTTTGTAAGACCACCCTGCCAAGTAGCTGTAAAAGGTAGCATAACAAATGAACAATACAAAAAACAAAAGCAGCCATGTGGCGATAAAACAAGATGCACATGTGAGAAACATGCTTTATGAGGACAATACCAAAGCAGAGCAATCACACTTATATACCACCCCATAACGCTTAGTGCACTCTCTGGACGGTTCACAAGTTAATTAGCATTTTGCCCCACACATGCTGGGTACTCATTTTACTGACCTTGGAAGGGTGAGTCAACCTTGGGCCCTGGTCAGGATCTAACTCATGACCTTGGTTGCACGACAGCAGGTTAACCACTGCGCCACCAGGGCTCTTTGAAATTCCTTAGTAGCGTGCAACCTTTTGAATTCTCCAGAGTCCTTCCTCAAGCTGCCTGTCACACACACACACACAAAACAAAAAAACCAGTGTCATGAGCATGGAAGCTCTCAAAATTGGCCAGATGTTTCTGCCATGAGGGCTATAGATAAACTAGGTCCGTGATGGTCAACCTTGGCACTCCAGGTGTTCTTGGACTTCAATTCCCAGAAGCCCAAGTCTCTGTGAATCCATGCAAATGGATATGTGCGGTAAACCCATTTGTGTGGATTCACAGAAACCTGGGCTTTGAGAACTGAAGTCCAAGATATAAGAGATGGTTGTCCAACTTTCTCTTGAATACCTCCAGCACTGGGGTGCTCACCACCTCTGGAGGTAATTGGTTCCATTGTCATATTGTTTTAAAAGTTAAGTATCAAATCTTTTTTATGGTCTAAGACCAGAACAGTACAGAAAAACAAAAGTTAAGAGGGTATGTAAAATATATTTTAAAAGGAGCATTTCTGCTCAGAGTTAAGGAGTAATAAAATTAGCATTTAAGATTACAGTAATACCTTGGATAACGTTTACCTCGGATAATGCTAAAATCGCATAACATTAAGTAATCTGGGGAGGAGAATTGGATCGAATAACGTTAAGGTCCTATGGGATGGATCGGATAACAACCGCTAAAGCCTGTGCGGTTACAATGTATCTCTATGGAGCTTTAACGTTATCTGATCCATCCCATAGGATTTTAACATGCATCAGATAACACTAAAAATCGGATAACACCAAGACTTGTGGAACCAAGTCTTAGCGTTATCCGAGGTATTACTGTACTAGTATTACAACTACTACTAAAAAAGATGTAATTTTCCTGATATTCAACCTATATCTGATTTCCTGTAGTTTCAGCCTGTTACTACATGCCCTGAACTCTGGGATAAATGAGAACAAATCCTGCCCCATCTCTTTATGACTATCGTTCAAGTACTGTATCTGAAAAGTGCTATCATATCCTATCTCAATCTCCTTTTCTCAAGGCTCAACATGCCCAGTTCTTTCAGTCTTTCCTCATACTGCTTGGTTTCCAATCCCCTGATCATCCTTTTTGCCTTCCTCTGAACCCGCTCCAGTTCTTGGTATCCTTCCCAAGGTGCAGTTTACTCAAACCACTGGAGGGTATGCAGCATATGTATATATAGCTTTTCAGTAGTCTCCCTCCAGATCTTTGTCCTGTAATGTTAATGTTTTTACCTGCTGTTATTACCCATAAACCAGACTCATTCATAACCACCTTTACCAAACAAATTTTACAGATATGGTCAATGACCCTTACTCAGTACCACATTTTGTCCATACCCTAAGGTCCTATCAGCCACACCATTGTCCCTTTTACAGAACAAAGCATCAGATTTTAAAATTAATAATTATTTAAAAATCCAATTCTCCCCAGTGCCGTAGCCAGGATTCTAGAGGGGGGGGGGATGTTGGGGGGAGCAAAATTTTTTTGCAGGAGTTGTAACAATTGCACACTCACATATATAACATTGGCACCATTGGGGGGATGGGCTGTTAGCATAGGAGGGTTTTTGCTCCCCACCCCAGCCCTGGTCCTGATTCTCACCTAACTGAGGCTGTAGCCTTTAGGTGAGGTGAATTCACCTGGATGACACTCCAAAAGGTAAGCATCCAGGATTTAATTAGACTGACCTCTCTCACTTTGAAGCCAGTTTGAACAGATAAGGCCATGGCCAGCACTCTTTTTTGGTAATGGAAAGAAACAAAAACAGTCATTTTCTTATCTTTATGTAAAAGAAGAAAAATTGCAAGTTACAAAAGTTTCAGCAAAAATAGCAGGTCTTTCAGTAGCAATTTGGAACAGCTTTAGATCTTACCTGTGAGAAACAAACCTAACCTTAAAGCCATAAGGCTTCCTAGCAGAAGTAATTTAACCCATGATTAAGAAGCGACACCGCAAAAGCATTTTTCATAATTACTGTATATACTTTTCTCCTAACTTCGTAACCCATCAGGCTGGTACATCCAATCAATCAAGCATAGAAACCAAACATGAACTCAATATGGAAATTGGGGAACCACCGTCTCAGATGATTCAACATGCCTCCTGTTTTCATGCTCCAAGATGTACCCCCTCCTTCCTTGTTATGAGAACTGGCAAGGCACTGGCTGAAGAAGTAGTTATGAGCTACAAAAGCTTGCTAAGTTTTGAATTTTTAAAGTGACCTAGAAAACTTATAGTTTCTTTCCTGTGTCTATTTGAACTTCTGATGGGTCAATACAGCTGGACTTGGTTTATTAAGGCCCTGTCTGTTATTGAGGTCTCGCCACCTGTGAGCAGATAAGGCAGATAAGGCTCTCAGACCGCTTTTCAAAGACAACACATTCTTTTCCTCTTAGCAAAGGCACGGTGAAGGTCCCAGGCCTCCCCTTCCCCCAGTCTCAACAGAACCAGTGTGACTCCATTTTAGAACCAACTCTGGCCCTTACAATTACAGTACTGTATGTCATTATCTGCTGTCATTTCCCATAGGCCATGTCAGTTCACCAACCAACCATTGACACTTTTCACAGAATGTAGTTAATAAATGTAAAATCTGAAAAACTAATTCCCAATTTTGCAATGTCACAATGATTATATTACATTTATCTACTGACCATTTGCCACTTTACAAAACAAAGCTTCACAGGAAAAAACCTATCAGCCAGAGCTATTCCTTCAGTCATGATATGGTTTACAATTCTATCTACTGTATTACCAGTAACTAACCAGTGTCCTTCTTTATCCCCTCTGACCAGGGGGCTATGTATAAATTATTGCCATAAAATATCACAATTAGATCTGAAGAAGTGGACTTGATACATGAAAGCTAACATTAAAATACTGTATAGCAGTTAGTTTTTAAGGTGCCACAACATTTTTATTTTGCTGTACTGTATTTGCTGTCTGATATGCTTGCACAGACTAAGATGGCTTGCTGTTGTTCAGTCACACAATCAAGCCTGACCCTTTGCAACCCCATGGACCACCACACGCCAGCCTCCTCTGTTATCCTCCTCAGCCCACCCAGATCTACACCCAGCCATCTTATCCTCTGCTGCCCCCTTCTCCTTTGGCCTTTGATCTTTCCCAGCATCAAGGCCTTCTCCAGTGAGTCCTCTCTTCTCATTTAGTAGCCAAAGTACTTGAGCTTCATCTTCAGCATTTGTCCTTCCAAGGAACAGTCAGGGTAGATTTCCTTCAGGATGGACTGATATGATCTCCTTGCAGTCCAGGGGACTCTCGAGAGTCTTCTCCAGCACCACAGTTCAAAGGCAACTATTCTTCTGCACTCAGCCTTCCTTATGGTCCAGCTCTCACAGCCATACATTACTACTGGGAAGACCATTGCTTTAACTATGCAGACTTTTGTTGCCAGGGTGATGTTTCTGCTTTTCAGTATGCTGCCTAGGTTTCCCATAGTTTGCCTCCCAAGAAGTAGGCGTCTTTTTATTTCATGGCTGCAGTTCCCATCTGCAGTGATCTTAGATCTAAGATGACTACCACTTCAAAAAGTTTGTTTCCACCAGTTGCCATTAACAAATTAATTTTCAAACCCAGTGCTCTTTGTGCATTGCAAGCAGAGCAAATGTTCTTTCTAGTGCTTTGTTGCAATGTGTGTGGGTGAGAAGAATCTTATAAAAAGAGTCTCAAAAGCTTAGAGTCAAGAATTTTTTTAAAAAAAAACCCACTTTCTTTTTTCCTCTGGGCATTATACAGATAAACCTGTTTGAACTCTGATCTTTCCTATTAATTTGAACACAGGAATTCGAGTGCACCACAGCAAAGAACTATTGTAGAAAAGGTGATCTTTTTAAATTTCTTTTGACATGTGTTCAGACATTTGTACCATAACAAGATGGTGCTGTTTGAAATGCGCTGGTGCTATGGTGGAGGAAAATGATCCCATTGCTTGTGGTTCTCAATCCTATTCATTTCAAGGATGTACCTAAACAATTTTCATTTCATTCCAATCTGTGGGAATAGTCCTGATCTAAAAATAGAACAGCTAATTTAAAAGTAACAGCAAAAAAGCTGTTCCAGAATGGAACAGCTGGCCATGGAGTAATTTTAGTCAGTTAAATAACCAAATAGCCCTATTATTTTTAGTAATAAGAGAAAGACTTCCAATTCATAAGCTTGATTTTCCTCTACTAAATATGTTCATTTGTGAAGCCCACAATTTATCAAGCAATCTTTCAAATATATGTTACTCAGCATTAGTGAGAGACATACAAAGCTGGTTTAGATATCTGGCTACAGATCAAGAAGTTGGGAACTTGATTATCTATCTTGCTTCCTGCAACCTAAAGCCTTGTAGTCATTGGAAAGCTGCACAGTCCCAGGTGAACCCCTAGAAAGACATGGAAAAAGTTGCCATAAGTCAGAATTGACTTGTAGTCAATTATTGTTCTTGAGCAGCCCAAGGGTACATGGTCACAGAGCTAACCTCTCCCTGGAGACAGCACACACCATGATCAGTTCATTCCTGCCCAGGTGTCCATCATCACCTGCTTTGGTTCCAGGGATGGAGGGGCGATAAGGGTGTCCTTGATCAGCACTCCTGGCCAGTTACAACTTTGCCACCTCAAGGCCATCAGGTTTTGCTCTTGAGCTTCTTCAATATCTACCGGTACTTTAACTCTTTTGGGGCAAATTCTTCACACCTGCTAACTGCTGTTAGATCATCTCCATCATCGAGAAGCATCAACTTAATTCTTGGAGGTTACACAGAAGTGGTGCATTCTGAGGCTGTGTAGCTTTCCCAAGATTATGCTGGCTGGCTTTTCGCCTGGGGCAGCCAGTGGAGAATCAAACTCCAAACCTCTGTTTTCAAACCCAGACACTTAACTCATGCCAGAAGTAAAAATATAGACACATGGACTTTTAAAAACTGACAGTGGATATGAATTTTGGAGACAAAGGAAGAATGAGTGTTCCCCACTCAATAAAATTCACACCACTAGAAGAATGTGCTCTCTGGTCATCACCTCCAAGCAAAGTACTCTCTTCAAGTTACAGACCATTCCATATATGTATTAAATAGACTGTAATTTCTGCAACTGTCAAAGAGCTCTTGATACTAACAAACACAGATAAAAAATACATGCCTTCCAGCCCTGATTTCTTTACTCTTTTTAAGAATGGATGCCTTGTAACCATGGTGGGGATTAAAATTGAGGTCCAGGAGATTCTAATTTGACAGGGTATATTCTCCAAGCAATGCCCGTCTATTCTTCTTTCCCCCAAAGGGACTAGGCAGAGTAGAAATGTGTACAATGTCTTACTGAAGAACTGTCAAAGGAATAAAAAATGCTTGTTTTTCCTGGATGTGACATCTTTTTCTGTTCTATTTTTCACTTCTCCTTTCCTTTAGTACAGATCAAATACTGGAACTGATCTCCTGTGAGCAGAGATTTTCCCCAAACACACACCTTTCATCCATTTTATTTTGCTCTTAATGCTGAAGAGGTCCCAGAATGCCTATGATGTCTGGCTACTGTTCATGGTGGCTGGAGGTTTGGAGGTAGTGGTTAAAATAAGCAACTTTTTCAGGCTCTGGGGAGAGCCCTTCTATTGCAGCTATGTTAGTAGGGCAGCAAGATTAAAAAGAAGACAGAGTACTTGAATCTTTAACATGAGATAAGCGGGAGGTGGAGTTTCAGCAAATGTAGCTTGCATGACAATTAACAACTGATGCAATTCCATCTTTTACAGAAGGAATAAAAGGGATGGAGCCTTGTCTTCTTTTGAATCTTTACATTAGATACATGACCTGTTAGCCAAGGAGGGGGAGCTTATAATAATATTGGACTACAGTGGCCATCATGCCTCACTATTGACCATGCTAGCTGAGACTGATGGGTATTGGGAGTCCACAGGTTCCCCAATTCTTCAGTGAAAATTAGGTCCTATCAGTTGAGGTGGACAATATTCATCATTTCCTTTGTGCCTCAGTATTCCCCAAACAAAGTTTCCTTAAGGAACTGGAATATGGCTCCCCTCATCCGAAGAGTACGGACAGCAATTTTGTGAAGTTTCGTGGGTGCATTGGTATCCCATTTTAAAAAATGCAATTTTTTGCTGCTATGTGACACGTGGAGGCTTTTCCAGTTAAAAATATTTTTAAAGAAATGGGAGGTGGCGGCAAGAATTTGTAGCAGCAGGTGCAGCCTTGAGATCCAGAAGTAGATGTATATAATTCCTAGAATGGAGTTTGCCAACTTCATGAATACAGCATTTGCAAATATTATATGGTGAGTTTTGGCTGGCTCCTTTATAAGGCTGCATTATGATTAAGACCAGGAAAGAAGCAACACTGCTAAAGGGAAACTCCCACCCATGCCCCATCTCATTTCATGTTACCTGATCATGTCACTCAAAAAAAAAAAAATGAAAGTCACAAACAGTTCACAGCCAGACTTCTGCCTGGATACACAGAAAGAACCCCCTTGAAGATTGTGGTATTTTTGAACCACTGTAAATGTATTGGACAGCAGGGTGGTCCAGTGGCCAGAGGTTCACACCTGGCCAAGTGTTCTCTTGTAAGAAATGCAGGCAGACCAGAGTGTGGTACACAAAACTCAAAGCAGGTTTCCTTAGAAGGTAGAAGGGTGGCAAGTATTAATAGGTGAAATAACTGGAACACAAAATAGATATAGTTTCTCAAACTGCTCAGTTAACTTCACTGAGGTAGTAAAATTGTGCTATATACAAGACCTTTAACAGCAACAATTCAGTTCAACAGTGTAAAGGCAAGCTGTAGCCAGAAACAAGCCAAAAGAAGTTCTACAGCATTTTTTCTCCCAGTAAAGCCTTACCACAGTTAGTTCTTCTTAGTTCAGTAAGGAAGGATGGAATATTCAGTAAAAAGCCATCAGCAGGAACAATGGCAAAGGTTCAGTCCACACGGCAGGTTCCAGAAGATACAGGAATCTTCATCCAGTGTACCAGTCTGTCGGCATAGCAAGGTGAGCATTGTAGCTGAAGATACGCAGGCTTGCTCTTTCCTATATACAGTACACTGGTCTCTTGGAGCACAACAGGGAAAACACTCAGCACCTGTGTGCCCCAGAAGTATAGTCTTAAAGGTATAACACACATAATATGCCTTGCAACTAGTTAGGGAGAGCAGCAAAGACTTGCATTCCCTAACAACCACAATCGGGCATACCCTAGTAATGGCAACCTCTTGTCGTCAACTAATCTTTCTCACACTAAAACAGGCTAAAGGAACTGCAGAATGAATACACCAAAAGGTGCCTTCATTTTGGCAGTTTCACATCAGGCCTAGACACAGAAGAAGGTGATCAGGCTTCTGCTGAGAAGCTGATTCCAGTAAAGCCTCCAAGGAGGGGCAATGGGTAGCTAGATCTGCTGAATAATGATTGCCCATTTATGGTGGTCTATTTCATGCCTAAAGCAACTGCAACTATTATTGCTGTTCTTTGGACCAATAATACCCATTTTTCTGTGCTGAAAACAGAATCCAATGCACTTGGCAGTTTGCTTGGAGCACCACTCAACTCCTGCCTGTTTTCTCTATAGGATTTTAAAGAGTGGTGCGTGTGTGCATGCACAAAGTCATGGGGGCACATGTACATAGGTGGTTTTGGATACATAGGTGATCATGACATTCAGAGTGCAGCAACATGACCCCATAGTCTCTCCTCTCCCTGATTGTCCTTCCAATTTTCAATTTGTTTTTTACATAACTGAGTTTAGCAGTGTCACATTATCTCTAGGTCTACTTTATGTTGATTTTATCGTCAGTTCCCCAAACAGCATTCATAAAAGAGAGTGGCAAAGAGCATTTATAATAATAACAACTTCATGATATCAAGTCAATTTTGACTTCTGGTGACTATTTTCAGGGTTTCCTAGTACTCAGAAGTGGTTTACAATTCCCTTCTTCTGGGGATACCTTGGGAGTGTACAGTTTGTGCAAGGCCACACAGGTTGGCTCATCTTCCAAGAGGCACAGAACAGTGGTGGGATGTCAAAAATTTTACTACCCCACCATGACATCATTATAGACATCATGGGCGGAGCCAATGTCATGACATCATGATGCGGGCGGGGCCAAAGAAAAATTAAAAAAATAATAATAAAATAAAAATAAGCACGCACACGCACGCACACACACACCTCAACCCATCCACAACACAAATCCATAAATAAAAAAATACATTAAAATACACCCACCCACCCACCACACAAATTAACCAGAGCTTTTAAACCAGAGCTTAAAGCTTATTCTGGCTAATCTTTCTCACTAGGTCAGATGGAAGGAACTACAGAATGAACTCACCACAAGATGGCTTCATTTTGGCACTTTTCAACTTTTCAACAGTTAAAGAAGTTAGGTACTCTTTGCCTAACCAGGTCTCTAGGATATCTAGGGGATCAGGCTATAGGGAGCTTCAGGCTAGCAGCTTCTCTTCCTCCTCCCCGCTTGGGAGGACAGCAAGGAGGCCATGCATACACGCCAAGCACGGTGCTTGATGTGCATGCGCAGTGGGGGAACCAGTGTAATGGTAAGCCCTGAAGGTGGTTCCCCCCAAAAGCTGCAACCGGTTCTCCAGGACACTGGGAAAAGTTACTACCAGTTCTGGAGAACTGGTGAGAACCTGTTACATCCCATCACTGCACAGACAGTGTAATTACAACTGTCAAGCTTCTCAACATGGAGCAGGAAGGAGTGCTGTTTTGGATTTTGCCTCAGGAAGCAAATCAAGGGTTAGTTACGAAGGACATGAGGGAGATTTCAGGGTACAGATTCAGCTAATCCTTTATTTCTGACAGTTCACCACAGCCCAGATGGATAGTGAATGTAAGGGACCAATCTTCAATCTACTGTGTTCAGCTTTTTGTGTGCTGGGAGAGCGCCAGATACTGCTAAAGGGATTCAACCACTACTTATGGATATCACTATAACTTTTTTCAAGCCTTACATTTGTAATCTTTGTGAGGTTTTCTTTTTCAGTGAAGGCATAATTAATCCGAGATAGAAAATGTTTCATTTTAATATTACAACTCTTAGATTTGTAGTGCAAATAAGAAAAAGCTTCTCATTTCTGTAGTTAGTTTTTCCCTGAAAATTTTCTCATGAAAGAAGTGATCAATCTCTATCATGACTAGAACGGTGTGGAAAAAGATCAAGAATATTTGAAAAGAGGTTCAGTTGCTTGTTCCACATAATTCTAACGCAGAATTCACTATTACTAAGAAAGGAAACAGGACAGAGCTGAATGATTAGCAATGATTGAAGCCTCCTGCCATTTGTTATGATGTGAGAAGTTTGAAATAATTGTGCCATGCAGGTTAATAGGAAGTTCCAACTGCTAAGGGCACTCATTATTGAAAATCTGGGCTGCAACCAGATTTAATTGCTGTGAAGAAATGAAAGTCTAAAGCTTCGTGTGAGGCAAAAAAAAGCTATGAGCAAAAATGCTCGCTCATTTATAACGCTGACAAGTTAAGTCACTTTTTTATTAAACAAAACCTGAAGGCATGAACCATTGATGAAAGTTCCACAGTAACATGTCATTTTAAAAAAATCCCCAAGCCAACACTTAGAAACAGAACAACAAAGAACTCAGATAAGCAGTGAATGAATATAACATGTGGCGTTAACTCTCTGGTGATTAATGCCATAGAGTGCCATAGTATATTGGCAAGGATCCAGGTGGCTTGTAATGTTTCCAGATTTATATAATGTGTGTATATGTATCTATTTCCCCTTCCCACAGTTCCACATTACAACTTAGCAGTGCTGCTCTGGAAAATCTTTAGCCTTCAAAGTGGGACCTTCTGTATAGAAGGAGACCCTGACACACGCTTACTTGATTTCATTTTCATATTTTGTCTTGGAGTTTCTGCTCTCACATAGTGATCTCTCTTGGAATGGCAACACAGAAACCTTTTTCAAACCATTTTAATCTACCTGGACACTCTATCCAAGACCTGAGGGTTGAATTCTGGAACAGAGAAATTACAAGATTAGGATCCAGAGAGAGGGACAGCAGAAATAAAATACATCCATCTGCTGGACACTCATCCAACAGATGGATGTGTGTGTGTGTGTGTGTGTGTGTGTGTGTGTGTGTGTGTGTGTGTGTGTGTGTGTGTGTGTGTGTGTGTGTGTGTGTGTGTGTGTGTGAGAGAGAGAGAGAGAGAGAGAGAGAGAGAGAGAGAGAGAGAAATTACAAGATTAGGATCCAGAGAAAGGGACAGCAGAAATAAAATACATCCATCTGTTAGGACACTCATCCAACATATGGATGTATTTGTGTGTGTGTGTTTCATGTATCAGCTAATCCATCCATATACACTAGTACCTCGGGTAACAATGACACTTGGTTCCACAAGTCTCGTAGTTATCCGGTTTTTAATGTTGTGCGATGCATTGATCGCACGTTATAAAAAGGCCTATTCCCCGGAGGTTGCAGCAAGCCAAAACGTTGGGATATAAATCCCGACGTTTTGGCTTGCTGCAGCCTCCAGGGAGGTGGGGGAACTTTGGAAACAGCTTGGATCAGGTCCCCTGACACCACCACCCCCGGAGCCAGCAGTTAAAAAACATCCATTTTTAACCCATTTTGGGCTCTCTGACCCCCCCCCCCCGCCAGCTCTGGGCAGGTCGGAGGACCCAATCCAAGCTGTTTCTGGGCTTCCCTGATGTCCTGGCCAGTGGAGCAAGCCAAAACGTCAGGGTTCGAATCCTGATATTTTGGCTTGTTGCACTGGCCGGGGACGTCGGGGAAGCCCAGAAACAGCTTGGATTGGGTCCTCTGATCTCCCTGGAGCAGACAGGAGGGCCAGAGAGCCCGAAATGGGCAAAAAAAGTCCATTTTTTTAACCCATTCCGGGCTCTCTGACCTCCCTGCCTGCTCCAGGGAGATCAGAGGACCCAATCCAAGCTGTTTCTGGGCTTTTCCCACCTCCCCGGCCAGTGCAACAAGCCAAAACGTCATTATATTTTATCCCTTCTCAAACTTTACTGTAAAATTCTCTTTCACAACATGCCTTGACATCTTGCTCCTTTGTCTGATGAAGTGGACTTGATCCACAAAAGCTCACATTAAAAATATAGCAGTTAGTCTATAAAGTGCCGAAACGTTTTTCTTTCTTTCTGATATCTCTCTTGTTTAAGGAGTGTGAATGTGGAAGTGGTTATCTCATATAATGATTAAAGATAATGAGAACACACACACACAATCAGTTGGATATGAGTAGAGGGGGAACAGGAGCCTCTGGTCCATCACTGTTCAGATTAGGGTTTTGGTTAAAGATCCACACTTCATTCATTCACTCACTCACACACTCTCCATCTTCTCATAGCTGGCTCGACAGCTCAATGGTATCTGGCTGTAGAGCCAGAGACTGGGAGTTTGATACCCCGTCTGTGCCTCTTGGAAGACGAGCCAACCTGTGTGGCCTTGCACAAACTGTACACTCCCAAGGTATCCCCAGAAGAAGGGAATTGTAAACCACTTCTGAATACTAGGAAACCCTGAAAATAGTCACCAGAAGTCAAAATTGACTTGATATCATGAAGTTGTTATTATTATAAATGCTCTTTGCCACTCTCTTTTATGAATGCTGTTTGGGGAACTGACGATAAATACAACATAAAGTAGACCTAGAGATAATGTGACACTGCTAAACTCAGTTATGTAAAAAACAAATTGAAAATTGGAAGGACAATCAGGGAGAGGAGAGACTATGGGGGCATGTTGCTGCACTCTGAATGTCATGATCACCTATGTATCCAAAACCACCTATGTACATGTGCCCCCACGACTTTGTGCATGCACACACACACCACTCTTTAAAATCCTTCCAATATGGAAAAAGAAAGAGCCCTGGTGTCACAGAAAAAAGCTGCTGTGGGGGAGAAAAGCCACAGATGCATTCAGTTCTTCCTTTGTGTCATGCAGGCAGGGGGAAAAAATTCAGAATCACCCATTTTACAAGTGTAGCAAATCCCAATGTTTTTGATGGTATAACCCAGGAATTCTCAACCTTTTTAAGACGGGGGCTGGGTCACGCTCCCTCAGACAGCTTCGGGGGCTAGACGGCCAATTTGCCCTTCCTCCACCATACGGCACTTCCTGGTGTAGTGGAGGCAGTGGGGGGGGGCACATGAAATGGTGCTGCAGGCTGCATCCAGCTTGTGGGCCACAGGTTGAGAATCCCTAGTTTAGTCAGTCACTAAGAGTGTTAAACATTAAAAAGCATCACCTCATTACTAATCTTTCTTTTGACCAGTCTTTTGCTCTTGTAAAAAGGGAAAATATGGGCTTTGACTTGTGAGTCACAAGGATGAGCAGAATGACTCTCACTTTCAGCCCACCACTTTCTCAGAAGATCTATGATATATGAAAGTATTCTTTGCATACAAGCCGTTTAGTTTTCATTGTAGATTCAGATCGTTCTAGTTTTGGCTGGTCTTCTGCCTGCACAGCTGAATCCAACTGTGCAGGCCAATTAAACCAATGACATTTTAAAATCTGTGTTGACTTATTTAAATCCTATTGATTCAATGGTTCTAAAATCTAAAGCATGAGTTTTTACAAAGTTTTTTTAAGGGGGCACAATTTTGCTGCACTCCAATATTCAAAAGTACAGTATTGATAATTTTCAAAGAGAGGGACAAGGACAACTATCACATTAATATTAGGTTAGAATTATATAATTATATTCTAGGGGGAAATCTGTGTTAATGTTTTCTTTGCCCCATTAAGATGTTTTTTTTGCAAATATGACATGGGTTACTTGGTTATTATAAAAGAGGATCGTTAAAACACTAGTCTAGAGACAAAAACAAGACAAGAGAGTGATTGATAATGCAGCAATGATAATAAGACAGGGGTCCTCAACTTTTTTAAGCCTGGGACCAGTTCATGCTCCCTCAGGCTATTTGCAGGCTGGACTGGTGGTCCTGCTGCTACTGGCTTGGAGTGTCTTGGGCTTCGGATAATCCTGCTGCCACCAGCAGGACCACCCCAAGTCCCAAACACTCCCACACACACGGCTACCCTGCTTATTGAAAGGTTTTGCCTGGCATTTGAAGGAGGGATCCTGCTCTGTCCTAGCCCATGCTTGGTCAGAGCGTCTTCCGGAAAAGCCACTCTCAGCCAGAACAGTTCCTGGGAATGACGCAGGCAGTGGCAGCAGAAGCAGCAGCTGGAGCAAGGGCACAGGCTGGATGGAATGGTCCCGTGGCCCAGATCCAGCCCATAGGTTGAGGATTCCTGTAATAGGGCATTAAATACTATTGGGAAGTTTTCTTCTTCCCATAAAAAAAGGCTCATTGCCTCAAACATAAGAAGTAAGCTTGAGGATATTTTCTTTTACTGTGCTGCAGAGTTCTTGTACACTAGGAAGGAAAATCAGTTTGAAATTATCCAGAAAATTAGCATCCTAGCTCTACTCCCTCCAGGAGCTTAAGAGAAATTCTTTAATTTTAAGAATGCAGATTAGATGTTTAAGGGGGAAACTGAGTGAGCAACTCCTTATATGTGGATTGATCAAACTGTTAATGATTGCACTAGTTTAGGCAAAAAGTTAAACCAATCCATTAGTGAAAGCAGGCTACTAGGGCACTGACCAAACGATTGGAACATTTCTAAAAATATAAATGACCCAAGTGCACTAAATTAGGGCGGCCAACCGTCCCGGATTTCCCGGGACCTTCCAATTCAGGGAGGGGGAATCCCGACACTTACCCTTCCGTAGAAAATAGTACGGACCTCTCCCGTCGCGTCACGGACACACCGGATCCCTGTCTGCCCGGCAGGCAGTTAAAGAAACACGGAGCCGAAATGGCTCCGATGAACTGTGCCTGCGCAGAAACCGAATCTGGCGCCAGATTCGGTTTCTGCGCAGGCACAGTTCATCGGAGCCATTTCGGCTCCGTGTTTCTTTAACTGCCTGCCGGGCAGACAGGGATCCGGTGTGTCCGTGACGCGACGGGAGAGGTCCGTACTATTTTCTACGGAAGGGTAAGTGTCGGGATTCCCCCTCCCTGAATTGGAAGGTCCCGGGAAATCCGGGACGGTTGGCCGCCCTACGACTAAATGGGATCTTCCCTCAGAGAACAATTATCATACCATTCAAATTACCTGTAGAATTATTTGGGCAGTTTATTTCATTCTATTAAACAAATAAGGTAAGATGTTAAAAAACCCAAACAAAAACAAACAAACCTTGTACAGTATCAAACTTTAAAAGAATGATGTGACAAATCACCAATGCCATACATATACAAACTTATTATACACAAAAACAGACCTCTACAAAAGGAGAATTTCAAGTTATACTTGTATTATGAGTTAACTTTTATAACAAAATATTAAAGCTACTAACTTCACATTCAGTTTCTCGTGGAATTGACACTAGAGACTTGATTTAAGACTGCAAACGTACATGCTAGCAACTATCCATGGTATCAGGGATTCCCCTAGCGATATGTGTTGCTCGATAGCAGAGTAGCACTTTTAAGCTCTTACGCAGCGAAAGCCTTAGTGCAATAACACACACACATATGCCTTCAGTGGAAAGGTGTGCTTTACTTACAGTGAGGGGAAGACAGACATACACAGGACTATATACAACAGTCTCTCTCACTCCAAGCCCCACAGTAGGTAGACAGCTTGGATTCCTCTCTTGGCTCCAACTCCAGGAGCACTCAAAAGAGTTCTGGTGATCCTTTAGCAGTTCTTTCTTCTCAGTTGAAGAAAAGCTCTCAACAGCATCACCTCCTTCAGTGTCTCAGTCCTTCTCAGTATATAGACTCCTTCAGAATAGCAACCTCCTCACAGATAATCTCCTCCAGAATAATAGCCTCCTCCCAGTGATAGCCTCCTCCAAATAATAGCCTCCTCCAGAGACCCTTCCCAGAGGGCCACAGTTATGCCCTAGTGTTGCTGGGCAGATTCTCTAATCAGCCACAGCTGGGCTGGTACATGATCACGTGGACTAGGCATGCACAGCCTGGCCATCAGTTTGAGGCTCTATTCTGGACACCTGTGTTCAAAACACATGGAGGGCCTTAAAGTTGTACTATTCCACAGGGCAGGAATCTTTGTACAATACCCCCAAATGAAAAATGTCCTAAGATGCTCCTCCTATTGTACAAGATGGATGCCACAATATACAGGTCAGAATACATAAGTAATATATACATATACACAGTTACAGTACAGCATTCTTTACAGTAAACTCAGTTTCAGTATTTACAACATCAGCTTACACTCTTCACATGCCTATTGGCACCAGGAGGAAACAGTTTATTACCTTTTCTTGCACCTTTGGAATACCTTGGTCTCCTAGACCCACACACCCTATGCCTTTCAGATTCTGGCATACACTCAGACAGACCTCCCTGTCTGTCTCTGCCTGCCGTGCACCTGACTTTGCACCTGGCAATGCAGTTTCCTCAGTAGGGGTTTCTGGCTTTGCTTTATCCATTAACGCCACAGTGGCCTGATATCTATCAGGTGGCCTTCTAGTCCGACTGGACCTACAAGGCAAGACTCTATCAGTGGTATCTCCCTCAGACTCCCCAGAAATGTCAGACTCCTCTGACTCACTTCTTATCTCTTCTTTTACCCCAGCTTCCCCATCAGTGGGGCTTTTACTAACAAGCTTACTTCTGCTGGGTTGAAAGACAGGCTGCTCTGCCTCCTCCTCCTCAAACAGGAGTCCAGGAATGTGGACACTTTCCACATGTTGCCACCAGGAGTTCTCCAGGAACTTGGCACTCTTGCTTTTTGTAACTTGGTTGGATCCTGGCATCCAAAACCTATACTCCCTCTGGTTCGCCTCATACCCTATGAAGATCAGTTTGCGAGGGCGAGGCTGCCCTGGGCTGCGTACCCAGGCAGTAGAGCCAAAGACTCGAAGATAGCCCAAGTTTGGCTTCCTTCCATGCCACCTGCTTGCAGGGATGTCTCCAATCCCAGAGTGATAAATGTTATTCAGCAGATGGTTTGCACACTTCATTGCCTCTGCCCAGAGTGTGTGAGGTAGTCCTGCATCACTTAGCATAGCCCTTGTCGTGGCCTGGAGAGTTTGACCTCTCCTCTCTACAGTTGAGCTATGCTGAGGGCTGTGGTGGACTATCTCATGCTTCGCCAGGAAATCAGTGGTGGTTTTGTTTGAGAACACTGTCCCATCAGTAATCAGGGTCTTTACCTGTGTGTTTGCCTTGTTCTGGGCGAACCTTACCCATCTGGTTAAAGTTGAACAGATCTCACCCTTGGACCTTAGCAAATACACAAACCCATATCTGGTGTGGTGATCTACAATGCACAGGGCATACCTTGAGCCACCAGGGCTTGGGCTCATAGGACCTATTAATTCAGAAGACACCACCTCTAAGGGCTGGGTAGTGCTAAAACCACCCACTCTATTAGCAGGAGTGACCTTAGACTTCTCCTCGTTACAAGGAGTACAGCGCAGAAATCTGCTGCATGGTTTCACAGCAATGCCCTCAGTCAGAGCAATGGTCCTTCTCAAGTCTCGGAAATTAACATGGCCCAACCGTCTGTGCATTAAGTGTATGCATTTGTCATGGGGGAGCTTGTTGCCAAAACCTTTATCAGCCAGATTCGCACTCAGTGCATGGGAGCCTAACACAAATAGATCATTGTGTAGTGGCACAGTGAACTCCTTATCTCGTCCCTTAATGACACATTCCTTCCCCTGGAATGTCACTGAGTAACCCATTTTCAGTCGGGTCCTAACAGACAGCAAGTTATACTTCATGTCAGGGATATAAAGCATTTCTAGCTCTTCACCCAAAACTTCACATCTTACCTGGCCTTTACCCAGTGCATGGACTCTTGACCCATTAGCTAAGGTGACAGTCTGGCTTGTTTTAGACATTTCAGTAAACATTTTCCTATTTTTACAAATGGAAAAAGATGCACCAGAATCAATTAACCAGGTGCCAGGTTCAACATCAGTAAAAGCAGCAACAGAGAGATTAGCTTTTCTACATGTCTTGTCCTTATCTGGGCTCGACCTTGCCTTACAGAACTTGGCAATATGCCCAGACTTCTGACATCTAAAACATCTCTTTGCTACACACACAGTGGGAGGAGGGGGTGATTTGCTTCTACCACTTTCAGTTAGAACTTCTGGTTTTCTGAATTCTTTCAGAGAACCCCTTAATTTGTTCTGCTCTAGTAAGCGACGTTGAACAGATGAGAAATTTAACTCACTCCTGGGCAAAATGTCCAAGGATGACACATAAGCATCATACTCTTCGCTCAGAGACGATAGCAGAATATATGCTTTTTGTTCTTCAGTAAAGAACAAGTTTGTCTCAGCAAGACGCTGCAGCAAATCACTAATTGAATGGAGGTGCTGAGCCATATCTCCACCAGGCTGGAGGCGTAACCTAAACAAGCGTCTGGTGAGAGATATTTGGGAACCGACTGAGTCCCTTACATATAATTGCTTAAACCTCTGCCAACATGTGGCAGCTGAATTCTCCCCTCTAAGATATGTTAACTGACTCTCTGCTACAGTTAACCCAATAATTGCCAAAGCCCTTTGATTATCATACTCAAGTCTGTCCCTTTTGTCAGTGTCCTCTTCATCCAAGGCTTCTAGCTTCTGGGGATTCTCAACAATGTCCCAGAGCCCTTCCTTGCGCAGAAGCAGACTGCACTTGGTTGACCACGTCTGGTAGTTGGTGCCATCAAGCAGGGGCACCAGTGAGAGACTGGAAACAGCCATTCTTCCCTCACTTGCAGACTCACAAAACATGCAGCTGGCAGGGACACTCGAAGCGAAGTGGATGTCTTCTGGACTTCTGTTGGGGCGTCTGGTTGCGTGGGGGCGTTGTCCTGCAGGTGATTAGTCCTCCAGGGAACGCAGCTCCTCCGAACGCTGATCAGGGCTCCACAGCTCCAGTCCAGGCACACAGCACTTCTGGGCTTGACAGGCGAAGACTCACGGGCGCAGTTAGGACGTCGGGCGTAGCTGTTAGGCGCACCCTGGGCCCATAACCCATTTTCAGGGATTCCCCTAGCGATATGTGTGGCTCGATAGCAGAGTAGCACTTTTAAGCTCTTACGCAGCGAAAGCCTTAGTGCAATAACACACACACATATGCCTTCAGTGGAAAGGTGCGCTTTACTTACAGTGAGGGGAAGACAGACATACACAGGACTATATACAACAGTCTCTCTCACTCCAAGCCCCACAGTAGGTAGACAGCTTGGATTCCTCTCTTGGCTCCAACTCCAGGAGCACTCAAAAGAGTCCTGGTGATCCTTTAGCAGTTCTTTCTTCTCAGTTGAAGAAAAGCTCTCAACAGCATCACCTCCTTCAGTGTCTCAGTCCTTCTCAGTATATAGACTCCTTCAGAATAGCAACTTCCTCACAGATAATCTCCTCCAGAATAATAGCCTCCTCCAAGTAATAGCCTCCTCCAGAGACCCTTCCCAGAGGGCCACAGTTATGCCCTAGTGTTGCTGGGCAGATTCTCTAATCAGCCACAGCTGGGCTGGTACATGATCACGTGGACTAGGCATGCACAGCCTGGCCATCAGTTTGAGGCTCTATTCTGGACACCTGTGTTCAAAACACATGGAGGGCCTTAAAGTTGTACTATTCCACTGGGCAGCAATCTTTGTACAATACCCCCAAATGAAAAATGTCCTAACACATGGGATTTTGGGATTATTATTTTTTACTCCTAATCCAGCATTTCCTCATGAATCCATCAGTCAGAACTCTGAGGGCACTTAAAAAAACAGCAGACTTCACAGTAGCTCTCTTTCAGGGTTGTCCCATCTGCCAGCTTTTGAGCTTCTTTGAATAAAGCAATTGCCCTAAAAGCCCTGGGAGTCACAACATTACCTAGGATGCACAAGTATTCATAGGAAGGGTAGTTTTGTTGGAGGCATCATGTATAAATCCTAATGAATACCCTTCACATGAACATTTAGGGCAAATTTATGGGTTCATCAACCATGTAGTTGGTGAAAAATATGATAGTCAAAAATATGATAGACGAGGCATGTATTCTCAGCTAAAAAGCCATATCTTGTATGTGAAAGGAGTATACTCAGCTTGATATCACATCGTGCATCAGCAAATGAACCAGAGATAAAATGTACTTATTTTAAAGTGGTTGGCTTCAGAGTTTATTGAAAGGTCCTGCTACTTTATTTATCTAGGTGGCAAATGGATGGAGCAAGAGAATACGATACAGAAAAGATAAAGGAATGTATATGAACAGAAACACAGTATGAAAATCAGTTCTACTGCAGAGAAGCATGTGCTAGTTTAACACATTACAGTGAAAATGATCAGCTTTCTCATCTTTATGGCAGCTTTCTATTTGCTCAGACATTTCACCACAAACAGAAAACAACATTTGAAAAGGTTTGTGTTAAAAACCACACAATCTCAAGTTCCTAATCTTGTTCAAAAGGTTACTTTTTAAAATATTTTTATTAAGATTTTTTTAACAATAAGAAATATTAAAAAGAGAAAACAAAACAGATTACATAAATGACATGACTTACTATACAGAAAGTAAAAAAACCAAATATAACATAATACAATGTTATTGTTGTTTTTTCCTTTTTTTTGTATTATGTTATGTTTGGGGGTTTTTTTTACTTTCTGTATAGAAAAGGTTACTTTTAAATTTATTAAAAGTCCTATGGGTCTGTGACTACTCACTGTTATGTAGCAGTGATTGACCAGGACTCAGGATGCCTGGGTTTTGAATCCTATCTTGGCCACGGAAGCTCATGGGCGTGTGCAACAGGTAAAATCATTTCTTAAATATCTTACTTACCTTGAAAGCCTTCACAGGATTGCTACAAGTTGAGTATGATGTCACAGCATATAAGAAACATGCATAGTTTTACATAGAACACAATGCCTTTGGTTTATCATTTACTTTACTTTACTACTCATATTTGCTATCCCGCCACAATCAGGGAAACCCGACATTTAACGATTCATTTTCCACCACAGAACCCTGCGAACCAACTGCTTAGGTTTTCAATGCCTTTAACTCCAGCATTACTCAGATGTATTAATGGCTTGGGCCATCAATGTGAAACACTAACAAATAAAAATGTTGTTTTAGAAAAGGTAACCCTACTTTGAGTGTTTGAAGACAGCTTGGCTCCATTCAGAAAGAACAGTTTCCTTCAGCAACAGAGTGGACCTTGATCTTAAGCTACAGTTCCCTTCATGCTGCCCTGAACTTGGTTTGCTAGTTTGCTACACTGTGGTAGAGATGGAGATTGGGCAGGTAAGATGCTGTGGTCTAACTGCAGGGCAAATGCTTTCCTCTGTTCTCCCTCTGCCCCAAAACTGTAAAGGTAAAGGTCTTCTGACTCTAGGGTTCAGTGCTGTCTGTATTTTGCAGACATTTCCGTGGGCATGTGGCATGACTAGGCACCAGAATAGAAGGAGCACTGTTTACTTCCCCACCAAAGTGGTCCCTATTTATCTACTTGCAATTTCTTGCTTTCGAACTGCTTGGTTGGCAGGAGCTGGGGCAGAGATGGGAGCTCACTCTGTCATGCAGTACTCAAGTCTCAAACTGCTGACCTGCCAACTTTCCAGTCACCAAATTCAGCATCTTAACCACCAAGTCACCACAGTCCCTTCCCGAAACAGTATAGAGTTCAATATCAAACAGGAATCTGAGTGTCTTAAATCTATTGTGACAAGTATAAAACTTTATTAATTGTAAATGTACACCCAGAATTTTCCATGCCAAAAAATTGACCTTTCTCTGCACCCCATGCATTAACAATACAGGACTGCTAAAGAAATGAACGAACCTCAGCTTCTATTTACATGTTGAAGCGCTCTGCATATGCACATAAACATCTCTGAAGTTCAGCAATTATAATTTGTACCTGCCATGAAAAGGAAAGGTGAGGTTCCAGTGATACTTTTGAAATCCTGTTAGACCACAACTAGACATAGATCCATTTCATCTTAACATCTCTTGTGCAAATCAAAGGATATGGTAAGTGAAAATTAAACAAGACATACAAGACATAGTCCTGTATGCTTCTTAATTATTTCAACAGCATTCCTATGGGCTGTGGATTTCACTGCTTTATTAAATCTGACACATCACATTTCTCTATTTCAGGTCGATGGATCATTATTTTAATATTAACTGGCATCCTTAACCTTTCCAAATAAAATGAAATACACAATCCAATTAAAATTTAAAACCAATATTGCAAGCCTCAAACAAATGAAGCTTAAAATAGCTAAGCCGACAGATGTTTACAATTCCTTAAATATTTTAAACCTCTTATCTAAAAAAAAAAAAAAAAAAATCAAATTCCTGAGTTGTAAGTACTGTGACATTCCTCTGCTGTAAGGAATTCTGGAAAAAATTACAAAAGATTCTTGGTTTTTTAATGATAGATTGGCTTCACATTAAGATTTATACTGAAATATACCAATAAATCACTCAAAAGGCATCAGCACCTACTCTAAATTCACAGTAAAAAGGCAGAAATGCAGTGGTGAAATATATTTCTTTTAGAAGGGCAATGTAAGGCATGGGGTTTGGATCAGAGTGGCCAACCTTCAATTCCCAGAAGCCCTGGTCAGCAGGTGAGCTTACTTGGACTTCTGGTAACTGAAGTCCATGAAAACCTGGGTCACCAAGGTTGGCCACCCCTGGTTTAGATGCTTATGGAAGAGATCAAATCAGAAGGAAGCTGCATGTTCTTGCCAGTGAATCACTTTTGCTTTAAAAATTATGTCCATTGTACCTTTAAACAATAACAGGGCAAATGTAAGAGGTAGGTTAATATACAGTGGTTGCTACAAACAGTAAATATAAAACAAGTTAAATGATACATATTTTGGGGCACTGGTTTAAATGACCAGGCAAATGTTCAAAATTCCTCATTCTCAGAGACATGTCCCACGTTCTGTAGGGAAAAATCTCCAGGCATCCTAAAGCAAAGCAATCCTAGCGCATCAAATTAACAAATACAACCTAACAAAAATTACCTACTTATTTTTGCTTTTTCAGAGAGAAATGAAGCATATGGAATAAACTCCTGTCACTAAAGGGAGACCAGTGAAATTATGCGTGAAGACTCCTTAGCCTATTTCCAGTTGTTTTTCAGGTTCATAAAAATAAACACTAGGTCCAAACGTAACAGGATTTCTCCAAAGTATCATGTAATCTATTTAAAACATTTCTAATACCCAAAAAATTGTAATTTGTTCATGAGAGCTTCTTCCAACAACATTCCTGAGTTTGAAAAGGTGCTACAGTAAACAACAGAAGCAGATATTGTCCTGCTTTGCTAGAACATTTTAAACAACAATCCACCTACACAGTAGTTGTAGAGGAACAGTTTATTGTTAGGGATGATGGAAATCTATTCTACAGCCAAACTGTCCTCAGAAATTTTGCTGTCGTCTTTTCTTTGCTTCAATGGCATCAAGAATCGGCTGCCGTTTTGACTGATACCTTTGGCGAACTTCTTCTATCTCTTGCTCCATCATGGGGTCCAGAGACCCAAGCCTCCTCTGAAGTTCCTCAACAGTCCAGTTTCTTAACTAAAGAAAAAGACAGAAGAGACAAACATCATGAATTTACAAAGGCAGAAAACTCCAACCTTAATCAATTTTAAGATGGACACTCGTTGCCAGCTACAATTCGTATCTGAGAATACATTTTCCCCTGAAGCAGGAAAAATGCCATTGGCATAAATTTGTTTAAGGCGGATCCCAGCTTGCCATGAAGTGACCCACATACTATGATCATGGAGCTATCTCCTGTGGCACATATGAAATGAGACATGCAGGATTTAACACCGGGACTGCAATGGACTCCCTCAGCCTTGAGGATGTTATCAAGGCCGCCTTCACAGCCAGTCCATCTGGCATGGCCTCTTCCACCTCCATGACCGTTGGGAATCAGAGTTCCTCTGCCGCTCATTTTTCTGTTGGGCCCAATATGATGGTTTCAAGTGGCATTTCCTCCACTGAGGGGACCATCACAACAAATGCTTTATACTCAGAACTGGTAGCCCTGGTAGCACAGTGGTTTAACTGTTGTACTGCAGCCAAAAGGTTATGAGTTTGATCCTGACAGGGATCAAAGTTGATTCAGCCTTCCATCCTTCCAAGGTCGGTAAAATGAGTACCCAGCATGTTTGGGGTGAAATGCTAATTAACTTGTGAACTTCCCAGAGTGCACTAAGGGAGATTTATAAGGTCATTAGTCTTTTTCCAACATGTTGGGTCCTCATTTTACCTACCTCAGAAGGATGGAAGGCTGAGTCAACCTTGATACATAGCCAGGATCGAACTCACAACCTTTTGGTTGCAGTACAGCAGTTTAATCACCATGTCACCAGGGCTCCATATACTGTGGCTTGAAATTTGACTTGCTCTCTTATTATCTGAAGGGCTTCATCTGCTGGCTAAAGGACTTCTTTTTATGTTGAGGCCTTTAATCAAATGGAGGGAACACTGTGATGAGTGGGAATTTTAGCTGTTCCCCTTCCAAGCCCTTTAAGACAGGGGTACCCAAACCATTTTAGCCGCGGGCTGGCCACATGGTTCAGGAGGCTGGTCACTACAGCCTGGGAGTCAGCACCTGAAGCCAATTCATCCAGCCTGCGAAGCCCTTGTAGAAAGCTTCACAGCTCTCTGGAGCAGAATGGAGAGGTGTGGTTGGGGGCACAAAGGTCAGAGTGAAAATCACTTATTCCCTTTCCATCTGCAAGAACAATTCCACCGGCAGAATTCTGTGGTGCTAGAAACACCAAATTATTTGCATTATGAGGCAGAGTTATACATCTGATAAACAAAAATACCATTACAGTTGGGAGGAGAGATGGAGAAAGGACTCGAGAGAACCATGATGGAAAGTGATGCATGATGATTAAAAATTTGGAAAATTCTCATTTCAGCTGTCATAAACATGACCCTCTCAGTGCGCAACTCTCTGATGCCCATATTAGAAATATAAGGTAGCTGCAAAGTACATTCACCTTCCTTTTTTATATTATACCACCTGATTCAGCATAGCTAGTACACTTACATGCTATCAATTTTACAGAACAATAGGAAATGCAACCTTTAGTTCAGCAAGATGTGAAAAAAAAAGGGAGGGGAGCATCCAGATGGACTTCTGTTAATACACCTTGAAACCAAAATGTACCAGACTCATGGGAAAGGGGGATTAACATAGTTTCATCACCACTTAGCTGTCCTGCTGTATAACATTCTTATTAGAATCTGACAAAGTTGTGTGTTTAATGACTAACTTTATTGTTAGGTCAAAGAATCTGATGCCTGGACAATTATTCAAGAACTATGCTGAGAGGTTTTTTTTTTTTTTGGGGGGGGGGGGATGGGACATTTTAAACTATACTGTACATTGATGTGATTGTATAATTGTTTATGCTATAATCTATTAATCATAATGTCTGTTAAGATATTTACAAAGATGTGACTTAACAGAGTTAATGTGCCCTAATTTAGTTACTGTATTATTGTAGTATTTTCTTATCATCATCATCATCATCGTTTTGTTAAGAATATTTACTGTGACTTTCCATTCAATTCATTAAGCTCTCATAGCTATGCAGTATTCCTAAAACACTGTATTAAGTTTTGCAGTCACAATTTTTGATTATTTCATTAGACTGAAAACAATATAACAATTTATATCTGCTTGCATATGCCTGTTCAATCGTCTTCTTTACTTTCTATTTCATCTCTTCAAGTGTTGAGGGAGATACAAGGTTCTTGTTCTGGTACAGTTGTACCTCGCTTAAAGAGCATAATGCGTTCCACAGGATTGCTCTTTAAGTGAGTTTGCTCTTTAAGCGAAACACCATTGTAAGTGACCAATTCTGGAGGGGATTGTGAACCCCGATTTATTTGTTAAGCGAGTTTTTGGTTGGTTTTATTTGTTAAGTGAAGCGAACTTTCAGAGAAAATTCTGCTCTTTAAGCGAGTTACTCATTAAGCGAGGCGCTCTTTATGCGAGGTTTGACTGTACTTCTAGCAGCCTCCACCGGTGTTATTTGGTATTCTTGTAATATGTCTTTGATGTTGTCTCTCCACCTTCTTCTAGGTCTGCCTCATGTTCTTTGTCCTTCCCCTCTTTTCACATATGCCTTGTATGGTATGGAATTCCAAGACATTCTCTCCAAATGGGCAAACCACTTTATATCTTGTCTCCGTACATAATTTAAATTTTGTTCTATTTCAATTCTTTCCCTTGTAATCTCATTCCTGACTTTATCCCTTCCAGTCACTCCAGCAGCCTTCCTCAGACATCTCATTTCTATAGTGACCAACTTTTGTTTATGTTTTATGTTTTGTTGTAAGTGTTGCACTGGTAATATAAAGTGGGAATGGTAATGTTCAATAAAATAAACAAAAATAGAAATTTTTTTGGACATGGGGGCAAATAAGTTAAAAGATATTGAGAAGATGGGAATAAATTTTACAGCATCTAAAATGTTCCTCTGATTTATACTGGACTCAGCCCTTCTGCTACAAATGCCAGCTGTGATAAATGCAAGCTTCTGATTCTTCCTCCCTAGAAGTCTATATATTTCTCTATGACTTTGGGGAATTTTTCAGGCATCAGACTATTTGACCTGACTTTATTATATTTAGTTCCAACATGGCACCATGAGTAAGTTCATGGTTTTTAGGCAGCATAATTGACGTCTCGTAAGCATCCCTGAATTTTGTATAGTATTTTCTAACACCTAGAATGGTCCAGCTGCACTCTCTCTCTCTCTCTCTCTCTCTCTCTCTCTCTCTCACACACACACACACACACACACACACACTTTCCACTGAATTTTGCTGAATAAAAAAGTTGCTACAAAATTCCCTTGTGCACAAGCGTTTCCAAAGTTGTAATGAACCCAGTAGGAATTACTGTGTGGGATTTCATTATTTTTTGCAAAGTAAGGCTTTATTTCTTCTTGTCCTCTACCACCACCAACTGCTTTAAAGTGATTAATAATGAATAGATCAATATAACACAAAGGAAATAAGTATTTTAGCAAGAGATCACAGATTTCTGCCTATCTGGTAAGGAAGTTGTTCATTAGAAAAAGCACTTTCCCATCAGATGCATTATGCATGCACATTAACAAAGCTTTCCCTGACAGCCCTTTAAGTTGATGTATGAAGCCCATTATAATTCTATGCTAATTGTATAATATCTGTTTCAGAGAAGGTGATTATTCAATTCCCAATCCCCAGGAGCTGAAAGATTGTAGTAATATATAATAGAAAATGTGGGGGAAAGTTAGTGCAGAGTCTGTTAGTTGAAGAGCTCAGTCTGTTCTAACCATTACATGGTTACCAGATGTCCCATCTTCTTCCAGCATTTCAATTAAGAATTTTCTTTAAATACCAAAATGGTCATACTTAAGTGTTTCAGTACATAAGGCAAAAGTTGTATTTGTTTTTATTTTTTAGCAAAATATCACAGAATCCTTTCTTACATGGGGATGGAAGAGTCTGGCTTTTATTTCCCCCAACCAAAGGGCAACACAAAAGCAATTTTGGTTCCACCAAATTTTCCTTTTCATTTTTTAAATGTTACTGCTTCTAGTGTACTGGTTCCGAACATGGTGTGTTCTTCTGACAATATCTATAGATCAGGGGTTCTCAACCTTTTAAAGCCGTGGGCCGGACCACCACCATCCCCAGACAGCTGAGCGGACTGGACTGGTGGTTCCCCCGCCATAAATGCATCCATGGCTGTCGTAAATGTGTCCACTTCTGGTGGTGACGCAGGTCAAATGAAATGACCCTTGATGTAGAGAATAGTTTTTTAGGCATGATTTCACAAAAATTGACACCTGGGAAATGAACTACAGTGGAACCCCAGGTTAAGGAATTAATCCGTTCCAGGACGTTTTCTGTAAAACAATTTTTCTGTAATGCGAAGCACAATTTCCCATAGGAATTCATGGAAATTTTTTAAAAACGTTGTGAAGGTTAGAAAAGAGAAAAAAATAATAATAATAATTTTTCTGTCAAAAACTCCTTCTAAAGTGGCAAAAACACAGTGAAAAATTCCAAACTGCACTTTAGAAAGAGTTTGGAACAGAAAAAAACAAGTTATTTGGGGGTTTTTTACTGAGCTTCAGAATTGTTTCTCCCCCTCTAAAGCATATTCATCACATTTCCATCAGTGCCATCTAGTGGCCATCCCTGGCTTTCAAGCAAGGGGCAACTTTTACCTGTATAGTGGAGATACAGGTTGTGTGGCACTCCAGATGTTTGGGTGCAATTCCTACCTCTAGCAGCATCCTCCCAGGTGAGGGACGACAGGAGTTCTAGACAGTTCAAGATCTGGAGGACATCACATTCTCCATCCCTCCATTATGAAAGGGGTTTGTGTAGAGTTTCAGAGATCAAAATGGGGCTGCCGCCATGTTGGTTTCTAAAATTGATCTATTTAACACTCATAAGGGTGGCACCACCATTTTTAGTGCTAAAAATCTACCCTGGGCCACCTGTCCCCACCGCCAGAAGTCTAAAGAAGTAACTTACTCTGTCAGCAGTGGAGACGTCGGAGGAAGTCGCAGCCCTCGCTCAGTCTGGCTGGGGACAAGCTCTGGCGGTAAAAAAAACCCACCTTTCCCCTCTTCATTTAAGGTTCTGTGAGCATCCGGTTCCCTCCGAATAACTCCACAAGGCAAACCAGAGGCTCACAGAAGCCTTGGATGAACAGGGAAATGAAAGGGGGTGCTTCCTCTCCCCACCCCAGAAAGACCTTTGCCAACAGAGGAATGAAAAGTCCTTTCTGAGGTGGCGAGAGGGGCACTTCCTCTCCCCACCCCTGAAATGACTTTCCACCCCCTCCCCACCCTAGAAAGGACTTTCCATTCCTCCATTTGCAAAGTCCTTTCTGGGGTGGGGAGAGGAGGTGCCCCCCTCGTCACCTTGGAAAGGACTTTGCAAATGGAGGAGTGGAAAGACCTTTAAGGGGTGGCAAGAGGAGGCGCCCCCTCTCCACCCCAAAAAGGACTTTTGGGGCCCACCCTAGAAAGAACTTTCCATTCCTCCATTGGCAAAGTCCTTTCTGGGGTGGGGAGAGGAAGCACCCCCTTTCATTTCCCTGTTTGTCCAAGGCTTCTGTGAGCCTCTTGTTTGCCTTGGAGTGTTATTCGGAGGGAACCGGATGAATATGTGATGAATATGTTCGGGTGGTGGAGATAGTTCCTGCCCACCTAACTCCGGACCCCACCTGCCCAGAGAAGGATGAAAGACTGCCACAATTTAGGATTAGGAGGACGCTCTGTACTGCTTTAAATCTGTAGTTTTTGAGATGTGTTTTGCTTTTGTAATTTATTTTGCTTTTGAGCTGTAATATTGATATTTGTTGACTCTGCGAGCCACCCTGAGTTGGTTTTTACTGAGTATAGAGGGATACAAATCTAATAATAAATAAATAAAGGACTTTCCATTCCTCCATTTGCAAAATCCTCTCTGGCATGGCGAGAGGAGGCACCCCACTTGCAACCTAAGAAAGGACTTTGTAAATGGAGGAGTGGAAAATTTTCCCCACCCCAGAAAGGACTTTCCATTCCTCTGTTTGCAAAGTATTTTCTGGGGTGGGGAGAGAAGGCATCTCCAAACCTCGTCCCTGACCAGCCCTGTATGGATCTGTCCCTCCCACTACTGGACCGCAGAAATGGGGGGGGGGGCAGTGGTCCTTCTGCTCAAATTTTTTAGTTTGATGAAACAAAACAAAAAGTCAAGAGAGCAATAACCACAAGTTAGGTTGCCTGAGAAATTAGATACAGTACTATTAAACTTCAAGTAATAATATGGTTTGTGAAAAAAACTAGTAAGCATGACCCAAAGAATCCAATATTACTTATTCTACAGCATGTATAGAATTTGGAATCAAGAGAAATTAAATATAAAGTGAATTTTCAGGCATGCCCTTTAAGAACAAGTTGCAGGAGTACACCATAAATCCTCTTGCCAAACAGTTGAGTTGCATAGCATGACATATTTTTTCCCATTTATACCTACAAAAAAATGTGGCTGATTGAAACCTAGGGTGTTTTTTTTTAATACAGGTCATCTCCAACATGCTCCTCTTTCCATTTTTACCCTTCAACGAATCTCACCTGTCACATTAATATCCTAATATAATACAGAGCTTTACTCAACCACAATGAAATGAAACAGTGAAAAACATAAAAGAGCTAAGCAGACACGTTAGTCCCAGTTCATGTTCTCAAGGGCACAATACTGTACTCTGAAATTTTATAGCATCATGGCTTGTTCCGACCTCCAAATACTATTTTATAGCAGCTATATAGTTGTTTCCTCAAGATGGACAAGGCCAATTTCAATTTTCATGAAGAGAGTTACAGTAACATAAACGAGAGATAGGAAATCATTTCTCCTCTATGTGCCCTTAACTGTCAAAAAAAAGGTTAAATGCACAAAGTATAAGTAATCCATTGCCCATGCAGTGAGAGACCTATAATAGAGTACTGTATTACTACAATGAGCTACTAGATTGTAGGCATATTAGTTGTAGAGACAAGAAAACAGCTACATACTCTTCCAGAAATAGGATGAATAAAGTTAAACCCTTACAGTCACTCAACTACTAAGTAGAGTCTTCATCCTATGTCTGCTATCACGGTATTCTCATTGGGGGGTGGGAAGACCCTGCAAAATAATGCATTATGTTTCAATACAATCCTTCACAAAAAGTACATTTTATATGCATTCTAAGCTAAAATACACAATTTGGTATCTCAACTGAATTGAGAATTTTAATACACCATTTGGAGAAACAGGAAAATTAATAATTCTGTTCCAATCATTATATTAGTCCATAAAGTATGCAGACAAATAAGAGTCAAAGAAAATCTGAGATCCCTATTCTGCTATAGTCTCCTGCACTGAATGAAACCTAAACCTACATTTCCATTGAAGTGTGTTGAATGATCTAAGGCAGGGATGTTCAACCTTGGTGCGCCAGGTATTCTTGGACTTCAGTTACCAGAAGCCCAAGTAAGCACACCTGCTGATCAGGGTTTCTGGGAATTGAACTCCAAGATCAGCTGGGGCACCAAGGTTGCCCACTCCGAGTCTAAGGGAATGGAATAGTCCAGAATTTCCTTTCCATATAGGCCCAGATGACACATACTGTACACTATATAAGACTGGGGAACCCTGGGTGGTAGCATTGCCAGGGCCAATGCCCCCCCCCACCGTGTTTCCCCGAAAATAAGACACTGTCTTAAATTTTTAAAAACTCCAAAATATGCACAAGGTCTTATTTTCAAGGGATGTCTTATTTTTCCATGATGAAGAAGAATACAGTACACATTTATTGCTGATACAGCGGATCGCCAGGACAAGATTTAGGCAAGTGCCTTATTTTCTGGGGGAGGGGGGCTTATATTTCCAAGGTGGGGGGAAATAGGGGGGCTTACTATAGGAGGAGGTCCTATTTTCAGGGAAACAGGGTATGTCCTTTATCCCTTGGAAACACGAGACAGCTTCTTCAGTAGTCTGGAATGTTTATTGTGAAGTCAAAGGTTTTACAGAGCATACATAGGCAAAGAGTGCCAAAACAAGAAAACCTAGCTAGAAGCCAGCCAGGGCTTCCGGCCTATCTCCCCCCTTCACGCACCCAGCAGATTGGGTAGTGTGCGTGCCTCAACTATAGGAAAAGCAGAAAGCATAAGATCAGCAACAGCCTGCATCACAAAGTGTTACATTGAATATACTGTCACATCACTCCAAATCCCATTCTCCACCTCCCTCCTTCTCTCTGCCAGATATTATCCAATCCCTTGTCCTTTTGGGGGTTAATTAGTGGAGTCATTCATCCTGTAGCATCCCAACCCCTCTTTCTCACTCCAGATGTCCGCCCCCCTCCTTTGGAATTTCTCCTTTCTCCTCCTGATAATCTCAGACCAACTAGACCCATCTCCGAGCTATCTCTGTCTCTCCCCCCTTCCCTGCCACCTGGGCCTCATTTCGAGGGAAAGAAGGAATAATTCTCAAGGTGGGCGGGGCTACTCACTCCTTGCCTTACACACTAGAAGGTGACAAGCACATTTTAGGTGCTCTGTGAACCACCAAGCACAATCTACATATGACTTTGCAGACGCTACTGGACTACAAGGTGGAAGCTAATAACATCTGGCACCTTATCTTGTCGCAGTAACTTTTTGATCTTGATAAACAATACATAGTTATGGCTTTGCACAGGGCCGTGTTTGCAACAGAATGATGAGGCAGTGCAGAAGAGCTATTCCCAAAGAACTTCACCTTCACTGGGATTGGAGCCGAGCAATCAAATGTATAATCTAATTTTGAAATGCTGGTCGCTTGGATGTAAGGACAGGCATATTGCACTGGCATAAATTTATGTTACACCAGAACATACAAGATTTCAGCCAGTTTTGGTGAGACCAAGAAAAGATAAAAAATAAACCATTTTGAAATCAGCAAGTTGTAATTTCATCTTCCACTAATTCAATCACCATGGAAGAGACTGTACAATTGCCAAAATCTGGGTGTAATCGATGGAATCTATGTCATGAATGATGAAAAACTAATTCATCTCTATTTCTTTTGTTGCTCAAAGCAGCATCACTGTTCACTGCTGTTCCTGTATTATGAATTTTTCCCTTGGATGGGCATTTCCACAATTAACAGCTGTAGAGTGGGAATGACACAGGCTTTTAAATGCAGACATTTCTTACCTCCTACTAGCAATCTTTTTATGATTTCACAGCACATATGGTCTACATAGGTTTCCCTTTTTAAAAGGAGCAAATTGGTAGGGAAGGATGCCTCTTTTTCTTAATCACAGATGGGATACAAGGTTACTTGAGTCTGCTAAATAAGGTTTGGACAAAATGGGGCTTCTCAGCACTGTTCTTGGAATGTCTTCAACACAAAAGCTCACCAGACACCTGAATTAGAGTCTCCCCAGGATCCTGGCTTTTGAAGAGCTATTTTTAAAATCTCCATACTTTTGATGATTTTACTTTGATTGGTGGGGGGGTGGGGAGCAATGTTTTAAACCCTTGGTGCGGTTTTTACTATACAATAATTTTTATCATGGCTGGCCAGTTTTTACTTCATGTTTTTAATTAATGGGTTTATCGCTCATGCAACTCCAGGTACTGGGCTGCCTAGAAATGTAATAAAGAATAAATTGAATTATAGGAGTATTTGGCAAAATGAACATGAGTTGATCAACCATCTCTGCATGATACATGCAGTATCGCCAAGCAATGCCGTTTATATCTAACTTTTAATCATGACCTCTGATTGCCTCTGGCATGGCAAAATATATCTGTTCTAAGAGTGGAAGGGGCCAGATGTGTCTTAACGAGATGTGTTACATAATCTCAGACACTTTCATAGCAACTATCTTCCAAGCCATGGAGCACTATGAAACAGCAGTTCATGATGTTATGCAATTCAAAACACTGTTATGCAGCACCCACATTTGCAAGTCTTTCTGGATTCCAGCACTGCTCTTTTGCCAAAAAGATGGACAGTTGCTGCCCTTTAAGAAGGGGGTTAAGATCTGGCTGGAGGGGTATGTGTGGAGTATGGGCCAGACAGTTGTCTCAGCTTATTGGCTCATCTAACCCCTCCCTCTCTGAGTATGACTTGTTTAATCTCTTTTAATTTTTGTAACTTTTTAATCCTGTTTAATTGTTTTTATACCATGTTTTTACTGTGTTTTAAGTGTTTTTAAAGTTTGTTAGCCGCCCTGGGTCTCTGTGAGGAGGGCAGCATAAAAGTTTGATTAAATAAATAAATAAAACACTCAAGTTTGAGTTCAACTCCAGCCATTTTCTTTTCTTTGCAACCATTTCTATAAAAAATGCAATGAACTTCACTCTGTGGTGAAGCTTCACAGCAAACTGAACAGATATTACAAAGAATGTTTTAAATGACTGGAAACATGTTTTACTTGCATAAGAACATTTCATTGCCTTGAATAAATTCAAGCATGAGGAGATACTGTGTGTTGAATAAAGGCAAAGTGCTTGCTTTGAATACTGAAATTCCCATTCCAATGCCAGGCATACCCTGATAAAAACAAGTTGTGGAGCTGGAAAAGACTTCTGTCAGAATCTTTATAAAACTATTGCCAAGCAATTAGCATAAAAATAAAAGCCATTAAATAAAAAGGTGACTAATTCTTGGGAGGCAAGCTATGAGAAACCTGGGGAACATAGTGAAAAGTAGAGACATCACATTGGAAATAAAAATTCATCTAGTCAAAGCAATGGTATTTCCGGTGGCAATATATGGCTTTGAGGGTTGGACCATAAGGAAAGCTGAGTGCAGAAGAATAGACGCAGTGGTGGGCTCCAAAAAATTTTACTAACACACTGCGGGTCTGGTATGTTGGCCGTGGCCAGGGGCAAAGCCCTGTGTTGCACCCGAATTAGGACTGTTTTATTTCAAAATTTGGATGGGCGGGGTCAGCTAGAATTTCTGCTACCAGTTTTGGCAAACTGGTATGAACCTGCTGATGCCCACCACTGAATAGACGCCTTTGAAATGTGGTTTTGGAGGAGAGTCTTGAGAGTCCCCTGGACAGTGATGATAACAAACAGGTGAATCTTAGAAGAAATCAACCCCAACTGCTCCTTGGAAGGTCAAATAGTGAAGATGAAGTTAAAGTACTTTGGATATCAAATGAGAAGAGAGGATTCACTTGAGAAGGCCTTGATGCTGGGAAAGGCTGAGGGCAAAAGAAGAAGGGGTGGCAGAAAATGAGATCGCTAGATGGTATTGTTGACACAATGGGCACAGAGTTGGGAGGGTTGAGAAGGATGGTGGAGGATAGAGGTGCCTGCCGTGCAATTGTCATGGGGTCGCAAAGGGCCAGAATCGACTGTGCAACTGAACAACAAAAGCAATTAGCAATATTGGGCAAGGCAGCGACACTACTCAGGAAGGTGCAGTGGACAGAGTAGACTCAGGAGATCTTAGTTCAAATTCTTGCTCAGCCAAAGAAATTCACTGGGTGGCAGAACTGGTGAAACCATTCCTTAAATCTCTCACTTACCTTGAAGGCCCTATTTGGGTTACTTCAAGTTAGTTCTGACTTGATGCACATAACAAATAGTTCATAATCTTCTGCCTTAAACCATTACTCCTACAATAGCTAATCACAAACAGAGATGTCATACTCTGATTCCTTGCAACATTGAACAGGAGCCTTCAGATCTAGGTCTCCAGTGTTTACTGATTAGGAACATTTCTTTTCAGATTCATTTTAAAAACATATCTTATAGCCAGTGGTCACTTGCTGCACACAAAACAGGCAACATGACTTAAGGGAGACATCTGTGCTTAAGAAAGAACCTAAAGGCACAAACTGAGAGCCAATGTGGTGTACCTGATAGTGTGTTGGACTAGAATTTATGACACCTGTCTTCAAATCCAGTCAGTCACAAAAAAACTTCACTGGAGGTTGGTACTGAAAAAACCACTATCTAAGCATTTCATAAATATTAGAAACCTTACTAGAAATGTCATAGATCAAAGCTGACTTGACACAGATATCGAAAAATATGAATAAACACAATCATTTTATGTCACATCATCTTCAAAAACTGGTGATAAGGATGATGGTGGCTTTAATCATAAGAAGCTGAGTCCCCCATGTTCCAGAGATGGCTTCTTCTTCTATGTCTAGGCCAGAGGTAGAACTGCCAAAATGAAGGCACATTTTGGGGAATTCATTCAGCAGTTCCTTTTGCCTGACCTAGTGTGAGAAAGATTAGCTAGCAACACAAGGTTGCCATTACCAGGGTACGACCAATTGTGATTCAATAATACCACAATCTTCAAGGAGGCTCTTTCTGTGTACCCCTGCATATGGCTAATAATGTACTTGTAATAAGTCCCTTCTGATCCACGTATAGTAGGCTCATTCTTGATGCTTTCAGTTTGAAGGAGTATCTGTCACAGGTCAGGAGATGAAAGGTACCTAGCAAGCCATGCCTTGTGTCCTTCTGGAAGAGTTTCATGTTAAGAAGACAACCAATGTGATTGATTCATCACCCATCTTGCTTTCCCTTTCCTCTTCTTTTCTGCTATATTTGTCAAACTATTAGTGTAAGGGTAGGAATCTTTCAGTAACTGTACAATGTTAAAGAAAGTAGGCTTTTTGTAATTGTAAAAATAACAGAGAGGTGTGGTTGTCCATCTGTACATGCACTCAATAAGGCAAGGAGGGAAAAACAGCAGTTTGTTTATTTTACAAGGGACCAGTAGTGATGCTGGTAGAAGAATACAATTTTTTTTACAAATAATCTTTACTACTTAATGTGTAAGACAATTATTCCCTTTTTTAAATGGCTGATTTGCTGTAATCACTGGCAAGAACTTTTTAATGTTTATGTAACCAACTAAATTCTGCAAGAAAATGCAAGCCTGCTTTCTTTTACATGCCTGTGTGAAAAACTAAATGCTTGCTTAATTCAGATTAAGAGGAAATCCTTTGAATTATTCTTACATCAAATGCCAGCTGCACAGTGTTTCTAACACTTGCTAGAATACATTTGCACGTTATACTCCACAGCTAAAACATGGTAAATTTAGTGCTTTTTAACTGCTTTACTTTTTGGGTAATGACACACTGAAAAAACCAGAGCACATTGAGAAAGAGCTTGTTTGCCAAACTGTCCTCCACAGTTCAAGGAAGCTTAAATCACAACAACTCTTTGTTGATAATGTAGGCAGAATAATAATATATCTTAAGCAACTCTGTTGATACTGGTATTCTATGAAAAGTTTCCCAGGGGTGGCACTGAAGATTGAGCAGGTGGTACAATTACAGAAAATGAAGCGTAAGAAACATCCAAAAGAAACAGAAAGTTAGCAACTGGAACAAGGAAAATAGGCATAGATCAAAACTGCCGAGTTATTTTAGAAATTCCCATTTTATCAAATAATAACCCAGCTATGTCAAAGAGCATCATGTGCCTTGGGTCTCATATGATTACAAATGTGTGGAGATATCAACTGTATAATCAAGCACAACTATAATGTGTTGGTTTGGGACAGGCAGGTTATTACTGGCCCATTGTCTTTGTTGAATAAGGCTTTCTCCTAATACCAACCTTTTCTGATGCCGCCTCTCTGAAGGGCACATGCAGAGACGTGTTTCTCTTTTACTAAACATGAGACACAGCTGGGAAGCAAGCCAGGAGCAAATCCATTAGATCTGAGGCTGTGCACCTTTACCAATGCACTAGGAATGCCAATGAAAAGTTAACCTATGAGGGACGCTTGCTCTAAGACCTTGCTGACCTATAGAGATTAAGATGCTCCTTTTCCCTAAGATCCACAGCAGTGACTGGTACTAGCAAACAATTTTAGGAAGTCTGTAGCATTATATAAGCAGCAAGGCCCAAAACTCTTATATACACCCAAGAACAAAAAGCTGATACAACTGACTCTGTATGTTACTGTATTTCAGTATCTGGCAAAGAGATCCCTATAAATAGTTCACTAAGTGCCTGGGTATTCTCTTAGGGTGGATTGCATTCTGGTTACAAGATTACAAACAGCTCTGGTTTCAATTAGCTACGCTCCAAGAGCTTTCTGTAATCAATACATCCCTATTAGCTATGCTAACAGAATATGGACACACTTCTCCCATCCTCCAGTCCATATTTGTTTCCTTGCCCCATTTTATCATTTCTTGTTCATCACCTTCTAGGCTTTCCCTTTCCCTTCCTCATACCATCATTTTTGAGAAAAAGTTTTGATGGCATCAAGTACAGTAATACCTCAGATAACATTAGTATCGAATAACACTAAAATCGCATAACATTAAGCAATCTGGGGGGAAGAATTGCATCGGATAACATTAAGATCCTATGGGATGCATCGGATAACAACCGCTAAAGCCTGTGTGGTTACAATGTATCTCTATGGATCCCATAGGATTTTAACATGCATCGGATAACACTAAAAATCGGATAACACCAAGACTCCCCTGTTCAGATACCCTAAGCCCCTCCCCCTTTGCTCATTCAGTGAAGTGGCTGACTAGCCAGTCCATCATGCAGGCAAATGAAACACTTTCCCTGCTCTTTTGCAGAAAGGCAGATAAAGTGTCATTGTTTTTCATCCCCTTGCCAATTGGAATAGTGCTGGATTAGTAGGGAGAGGGGGGGAATTGTGTTATATTATATAACATATTATATAATAACATATTATAATAACATAAATAACATGTTATATTATATAACAAAAAGACAAATGTTGTAGCACCTTAAAGACTAACTACTGTATTTTAATGTGATCTTTTGTGGATTGAGTCCACTGGCTCTTTGGCTATAAACAGAGATGAGCACTGAACCCTAGAGTTGGATATGACTGGCTTTTGAGCAAGGGCAACCTTTACCGAATAACAGAAGATCCCTGATTGGTATTCAAATTTGCTATGAAGCTTGGCACTATTTAATTGCAAGTGGTTAATAAAGGTCTCCCTTGCTCAAAAGCCACTCATATCTGACTCTAGGTCGCAGTGCTCATCTCCATTTACAGCCAAAGAGCCAGTGCTGCCTGTGTTTGCAGATATATTACCATATGGCAGGCATGACTAGATTGCCCATGACATTGGCTCTGCCCAAGATGTAGGCTCCGCCCACAATGTGGTAGCGAAATTTTTTGCTGCCTACCACTGTCATCATCTCTTGAGGCAGGTGGTTCCACTGTCGTACTGCTCTAACTATTAAGAGGTTTTTCCTCATGTTAGCCTGTATCTGGTTTCCTTCAGATGAGGCCATTATGCATACCACTGTCTGAGGTGATCAAGAACAGTTCCTGCCCTTCCTCTCAATGGTTATCTTTCAGATATTTGAAGGGTGCTGTCATATCCCCTCTCAGTCTCCTTTCCAGAGACTAAACATGCCCTGTTCCATCAGTCATTCCTCATATGGCTGGGTTTCCAGTCCTCTGATCATCCTCACTGCCCTTCTCTGTACCTGCTCTAGTTTGTTTCCATTTTTCTTAAAGTGCAGTGTCTAGAATTGGACACAGTACTCTAAATGTACTTTAACTAGTGCTGAATGGGGGGAATAGTACCTCACGGGTTTTGGAGACTATACTTCTGTTAATGCTGCCTAAAACCACGTTGGTCTTTTTCGCAGCCGCATCGCACTGTTGACTCACATTTAGCCTGTGATCTACAACATTCCAAGATTCTTCTTGCTTGTAGTATGACTGAGCTAAGTATCCCCCATCTTGTAACTGTGCATCTGGTCTTTTCCCTAGTGTAAAACTTTTCGCTTACCCCTGTTAAATTTTATTGTTGATTTGTGTTCAAGCCTATCAAGATCTTTTTGAATTCTTCTTCTGTCTTCCAAGGTATTAGCTATTCCACCCATGTTTGCGTCATCTGCAAATATGATAAGTATTCCCTGCACTCCCTCATCTAAGCCATTTATGAAAATGTTAAAGAGCACAGGGCCTAGAGCTGAGCCTTGTGGTACTCCATGTTACCCCATCCCAGCTTGAGAAGGAGCTATAAATAGGAACTCTCCGAGTACGATTCTGTAACCAACTGTACATTTCAGCACAAGCAAATACTTTATGCAAGTTTTCCATCATGTAGTACAAAGCTGACCTCTTCATTGTTTTACATGTCTTGTTGAATTTATGCTTTGAAATTGTAGTTTTACTTTTTTAAAACTGTGTTTATAACCTTGCCTGAAAGCTTACTAAAAGTACACAAATTTTTTTCCTGAATAAATGAAAACAGACAATTTTTCAGATTGACAAAATGTCATATTGATAGTGGCTGGGTTTTAGACAGAAAAAAGTACAATCAAAGGTTATGCAATCTTCCTCTGTGTTTGGGGATACAATATACCCAATGTTTCTTATTGATTGGAGGGACAGAATAATAAATGCATATAAAAGGGATGTATATGAAATCATGAGGGATATTTTGGGAAATTTATAAAATAGATAAAATTAATTTTTAAAAAGATTTTGAAAAAAGAAATCCTAGCACAAGCTTTTGCTTTTACCGTAGCTTAATTATTTAGGAACACTGCCTGATAAAGAGACAGCGTGGACTGCAGCATACAAAAGCAATTCTTAATAGGGTGTATGCTGGATTTTGGTTTTAGATGTTCGAATTGGTAGGGTGGAACCTCTTTGTTTTATACTGCAACTCACTTAACAAGATCTAAGAGATATACTTAGGAAGACCTGAGGGACTTTTATACATCATGAGTTTGACAAAAGAATATGAGGAACAAATTTATGAAAGTATTTCCTAATATGAGTAAGGAGCAGTTCATTTCCAAGACAATCAGCCAAATAAACTAGGACTGTATATTTATGGCTCTCTAAAAACAACTGAACTGTTTTGATACCCTTTTAGCAACCTAAATGAAGGGAGGGGTTCCATGCACGCACGTATGCATGCACGTATGCACGCACATGCGTGCGCGCGCGCACACACACACACACACACACACAGAGATGGGGAATATGTCAAGCAGGAGAACAGATTTCTTCTCCAAGGTTAAGTTCCTACAGAACATTTTGAGGTGGTAGCTGTGTTAAGACTGTGCAGACATATCAGATAAGAAACAAAATAATTTTTAAAAACATGTTTTAATACCTTAAAGACTAACTGAGCTTTTGTGAATCAAGTTAATTTCCTCAGACATAACAGTGTAGATGCATGAAAATCATTTATATGTGACATCAGGATAAAGAAGAGGTGTTTGGTTGGTGAGGAGGAGACACCAAATAAAGAGGAAGAGGCCTGTCAACCTCTGTAGATGAGCATCTGGGCATCAAGACCTCTAACTTTCCAGTGAACTGAGGGTGTGATGGCTCAAAAGGGGGTAGAGCTTTTGTGTTGATAGAGAGGATTAGTGGGAAAAACATGTAAGAATAGTGATTGTAGAGCAGGGGTCCCCCAATCTTTTTTGCACTATGGACTGGTTTCATGCTAAACAATTTTTCCATGGTAAGTGGTGATGATGGGATTTACTAAAATATTCTCAAAATATACTCATGGAGTATATATTTCAGTTTTGCTAAAATCTCTTTTTTAAATCTCTCCCCCCTGTCAGCCACAGCTTGAATATGAGCAGTGTGATATCTCACTGCGCACAGGTGGGGGGAGGAGTCCCACTGTAGCACAAAAACAAGGAGGAGGGGCCCAACCGCGTGCCAGCCACACTGTTCGACTCGGGCAGTGAGGCATCACACTGCACACAGGTGGGGACAAAACCCTGCCATAGTTAAGCAATCTGGAGGAGGGCCCTGGCCACCTGCCTATATCCTGTGTCTGAAGCCCATGCTCTCTCTCTGTTTGCCAGGCAGACACGACAGAGCATGTTGAGTGCAGAAGGCTGCCATCATTGCCCCCAGCACTACCCACCCACAGCCTGGTTCAGGAATGACCCGGTACTAGTCTACCACCTAGTGGTTGGGGATCCCTGGTGAAGAGGACAAGAGGAAAGAGTTAAAGGGGATTAGAAAAGGAGTGGAAAAACTGGAACTGGTGGATGAGAATCAGTGTGAAGGCAGCACAGAGGAAGAGGCCTGTTGCCTCCTGTACATGAAAGCCCAGACTTTGAGACCTCTAACTCCTCCATCCACTGGGATATTAAGGATTTAGGTTTCATGGTTGTAGAGGAAGATTAGGAAGAGGAATAAAGGCAGTGACTATAGAAGAAGAAAGGAAAGGGCTAAAGGAGGTTCAAGAAAGGATATGACAGCTGGAATTGGCAGAGGAGGGAAGCAGGAAGGAGCAGAAATAGGAATTACGGGTCATCAACAGACTGCTGAGGGGGACTTTTACTTGTCATTGGGCTGGACCTTCATCTTTAACGAAGCTCCCTGGACTAGTGAGCTGGTGCAGATGAGAGATGCTCTTGGAGGAACACTTGGCACAACCTGAGATATCTTTTAAGCCTGCCTACTGGAGGGAATGGCAGGAATGATGCCAGGCATGAGCACATTGAGCTCAATGCTGGAATGGAGTGAAATGGGACTGGTGGGGAACTAGACAAGGGAATTCCCATGGGGGATGCTCTGTCCAATGCTCCCGCCGCTGCCCCTGCCAGCATATGGTGTGGCACTGAAAAACTTTGGGAAGCTTGAGCAGTGAGCTGTCAACTCCCTCCTCTGCTTGTAAATAGTTATACTGTATAATCAAACACACCTTTGTCAGGCTAAGTTTAAATTAAAGTTACACCTGGGGATATTATAAGGAGGGATATATGAGGATTGGTTTTAGACATTTAAATTGGAATTTTTTTTTTGAATAGTAGCCGTGTTAGTCTGTGGTTCAGGCATCTCAGAAAACAAAACAAAATAAACAAAATAAAGTAAAATAAAAAACACAGTAGCACTTTAAAGACTAACTGCTATATTTTCACTGTTAGCTTTCGTGGATCAAGTCCACTTCATCATTTAAATTGGAAAAGTTACAACAAGAAGCACAACCAATATGATTTATTTTAAAAAGCTTGACGCTAAGAGGGAAGTTAATACTCTAAAACAGGGGTGCCCAAACTTTTTGGGCCATGGGCTGGTTATGTAGTTCAGCGGGTCAATCATGTGGTTCAGTAGGCCAGTCATGTAGTTCCTCCCACCAGAAGTGGAAGTAAAATGTGCCTTGGAATCTGTTTTGCAACAGGATGAGATAGATTTTAAGCTGCCATTTTCTCTGCTTAAACCAGGGGTTCCCAAACCATGGCCTGTGGCCCATATCTGCCCCCCCCCATGACAATTCATCCAACCCACGCCACCCTCATCACATGCGGAAGTAAAACACACCTGGATTAGACTACTGACTCGGACTAACGGTAAACAAACCTTGGCTTGCCTCTTGAACTTTGATATCTGGACTATCCCTGAACAAGATTCTCTGTGGTGCCCCACCATGTGGCAACCGTGCCTGCCTGGGCGGGTCAGCACACTTCCTTGGCGAAGCTGCGGAATCACAGCTTTAAAGCTGCGGAATCACTCCAAAAAATTATTTTTGTCCCTCATGGTTGTTGACCCATGTATAAGCCAAGTCACTTTTTTGGACCTCATTTTTGGTTCTGAAAAACTCGCCTTATACTCAAGTATATATGGTATGTCAAAAAAATTATATGTTGAAAACACATTGCATTACCAAAAGAGGCCACTAGATGTCACCAGGGGGTGCTGTGTGTCAAATTTTTCCTATTAAAAATTTGTATGCCGAATTTTTTTTTAGTCAGGATTTCTATTTGTATGTTGAATTTTTTTGTAAGTTGAACTATTTGTATGTCGGGGTTCCACTGTACTTGATGAGGGCAGGTGGGGCTACTAATAAAAGAGCCATATCAAGTTACTTTTGGGTTTATAGCAGTGATAGCGAATCTTGGCACTCCAGGTGTTCTTGAACTTTAGTTCCCAGAAGCCCTAACCAGCAGGAGTGCTGACTTGGGCTTCTGGTAATTGAAGTCCAAGAACATCTAGAGTGCCAAAGTTCGCCATCATGGGTCTCAAGTGTTTTACAAGGCTGGCATCACACTGCCCTTCCCTAGGAATCATGAATTCTAGTCACACTTGACCAAAAAGAAAGAAATGTTGTGGCATCTCAACTGTCTTGTTCCAAAGCCAGTTACAGACATTTCATCTCCTAAATCTTTAAAGGACATCAAAAGACTCTGATGACTTCATCTAATAACAAAGTAAAATAAAAAGCAGCTCTCTCCTTACCTTTAATAAGTGAATTACAAGAAAAGCAAAGGTCAATTTCTCTGGAAAAACAAAAAAGGACAAACAAAGGGAGAATTTTTCTTCTCATATTTGCTGGAAATGATGCTTGAAATCACTTGCAGTGACAGACTTTTGCAGATTCATAAGGAATGGTATATCTCCCTGCTTAAAAGTTATTATTTCTTTCACTGAATTTTAGTGAGCACAGTGCTTAAGAGACTGACAGAGCAATACATCAACTCACTAAGGCTTGAAGGTCATGCATGTGAATACTTTCATAAACAAAGCAAGAGTGTTAGATATTTTTCTCCTTCATAGCATTCTGCATATTTCTTTCCAATGAAATGGCCTTTAAAGGAGTCAAGTAACTCATCTATTTTGGCTGCAATCCTGTTGCTCAGCACCGTAAGTCATATTAGAGCAGGACCATTGAATTAGTGAGTCATGTCTTACATACTTTCCATTAATTCAAATAGGTCTACTCCAGTTGTGATTTACCATGCTAAAAGAAGTCACAACTAGAGCAGATCCATTTGAATTAATGGAACCTATGGAGATGTAAACTCACTAAAATCCCAGTGGTTCAGTGCACCTTTTTACACTAAACAACAGGATTTCAGCCACTTGACACCAAGCAGCACTGGAATTGGTAGCAGAGAATATAAACAGAAAATAATGTAAAGTACGGATCTAAAACAATGTTGAAATGTAAAATTTTACTACAGTAAAACCTCACATAAAGAGCGCCTTGCTTCGAGACTAACTCACTTAAAGAGCAGAATTTTCTCTGAATGGTCGCTTCGCTTAACAACTAAAACCAACCAAAAACTCGCTTAACAACTAAATCCCCCCACACACCAGAAGTCACAATTGGTCACTTACAATGGTGTTTCGCTTAAAGAGCAAACTCGCTTAAACAGCAATCCCGTGGAATGTATTATGCTCTTTAATCGAGGTACCACTATAGGAAAATCATCAAGAATCCTATTCATAAACTTGTTAAGCCACACAATGCTCAAAATTCTGTATTTTTTCTTAAGCTCCGAAACTGACCCATGATACAACAGATGAGAACCATGCGATACTAAATTAGCAACATCAGCTATGCTGAGGTTTTAAGAGCTTCTGAATCAGTCCACTTCAGCAAAAAAGTATATTACCCAAGGGACAGTTTTACTGAATTTGATTACATTAATTTGCTTAAAGATCTGATGCACATTATCAATCTTATAGATGGCAGAGAACAGTCCAAAAATAGAACAAATAAGAATGTATTACAAAGGATTTGCAAAAGCTATGTTTGTTTTGAGTTACATAAAAACATCTCAAGTTGATCTTTTTCTTAGTTCTATTCACTACGCTTAACACTCAGACCCTACTGTCTGCTATCTTTTGTTTTTTAAACTTTAAGACTTTGGTTCAGGCTTTCCTGCAATATGCTGTCAATTATAAGCATACAAGCCTGATGCTCATTACCCATTCCTGTAGATGGCAGGCATCACTAATATTGTGGTTGTTACCACTACTTATAGAACAGTTAGGCTTTACAGAAGGTAGGGATTACAGTTCAGTGGTAAAGCACACACATAACCTGGGTTCCCAGGCTCAGTGGTGGCGAACCTATGACACGTGTGCCAGAGGGGGCACTCAGAACCCTCTCTGTTGGCATGCCCACTGTCACCCCAGCACAGAGTTCACCCCACCCCCTGCCCAGCTGGCCAATGGGAGCACTTCCTCCCTCCCCCCAGCACAGAGTTCATCCCGCCCCTCTGCCCAGCAGCCCAGTGGGAGTGCTTCCTCCTTCCCCCTAGCACAGAGTTCACCCCGCTCCTGTTTGAGCACTCAGTCTCTAAAAGGTTCGCCATCACTGCCTTAGTCCATAAACAGCTGCAGCCTGATAGAGTAGAACATACAATAAACTGGCCTGATATAAAGCAGCTGTCTGAAAAGATTACAGGACATTTTACAGGACTTCTGCCTGAATACATTAGGGAGTAGCTTACCAGGTGGCTTAAATTATTCACAGAACCATAGGCAGTGATATACCAGAAGGGGAATGCAAGCAGAGCATAGTTAAGGGCTGTTTTCATGGCAGAATGCCAGAGCCAATATGGATAGGATACTGGGATATTCTGAGGAACAAATACCATACCTCTTCACTCTGGAAGTTCTATTTATCTGACAGGCACAGTGCAAATATCTAAATTTGATACATCTGGGAGAAAGGCCTAACTTAGAATGATTTGAGGATTAGCTAGACCAAGCTTCACCCAAGTGTCCAGCTCTGAAAGTTTCCAAGCTACCACTAGAGCAGGAACAAGACAGTGGGGCAGAAAATGCCCAGTTAAGGAGAAAAACAGAAGTAAAATAATTTATCTTTGGCAGCAGTAACTGAAAACAGTTCTATCCCTTTGCTAATGGAAGCTAGGGTTTTTTTTTTCATTTCAAATACTGGTAAAAAAAATTATAAATCTAAATGTTACATGGAGGGTCTGTGGTGGCTTAGTGGCTAAGACGTTGAACTTGACTGGAAGGTCGGCAAGTCAGCAGTTTGAGACCCGAGTGCTGCACGATGGAGTAAGCTCCTGTCTCTGTCCCAGTTCCTGCCAACTTAGCAGTTTGAAAGCAAAAAAATTACAAGTAGATAAATAGGTATCACTTCTGTGGGAAGGTAACAGTGTTCCATGTCTACTCATGCCTGCCAGATGTCCATGGAAATGTCTGCAGATGCAGGCAGCGCTGACTCTTTGGCTATAAACGGAGATAAGCACCAAACCCTACAGTAGGATATGACTGGCTTTCAAGCTTTACCTTTAAATGTTACATAGCTATCATCAATGGCAATACAATTCAGTGTTTTTGTAGTGTACCTACATATTTATTTTTTATTTATTTATTTCATTTATACCCCACCCATCTGGGATAATTTCCCACTCTGGGTGGCTTACCAACACAATACCCATAGGAGGAACCTGATGTATTATCAGAGCTGAAGTTTGGAACTGTTAGGAATTTACAGGTAAGACCCACTGTTTCCCAAAATAAAATCTCTGGGAAAAAGACGCCCCCAAAGAGGAAGGATGGGTAGTCTTATGGTAAACCTGTCATAAAATACTACTAAATCCTTAGATAACTTAAGAAAAAATAGCTAATCTTTAACAAGGATTTAGCAAGAACTTAGGCTAATGGAATTTCTTTTGAGAAAGTGTGAGGAAATATGGCTTAGAAATGCTATATTATGCTAGCTGAACTGGCAATCTCATGAAATGCTGAAGCCAATGAACACTGCACTCAGAGGAAATCCACCTAAATTTACATAACTGGTGTAAAAAAACTATTTCCACAACTATGGTTTTCTCTATGTTTCAATTAAGGAAAGCACTTTGCAAGAATATCTGATACTAGTGCAAAGTGCATTTCATGTTAAAACTTCTTTTCCACCCAAATTAAAATATGGTGCTGTGCTTCTATGGAGACAAATTTTCTCGATTAAGGATACAAAAGAATTATTACCATTGTACAAAAGCTATCCCATTTTGCAACAAAGTAATTTAATACACTACAGATCAGGCACATCAACCCAATCACCTCTAGTTAAAAAAATGGGGCTATGACATAAAGAATGATCAAAGCATGATATCTGAAGCAATTTTGATATCTAGGTCAAAAACATAATAAGCTGAAATTTCTCACTCTTAAATCTGCTACTGGAAAGATGGAGAAATATTGAGGCAAAGAAATCCCTTCATACTACCGGTAAGTCAACACATTAGACTTTAATCATAAAAATAAGTGTACCAGAAGGAATATTGCACTTGTAACAGTATTCTTTCCACTAGAAGCAATATAGACCCAGAGCAGCGATCAACTGAATTAAAGATCTGCTGCATTACAAATCATGCGCCAAGAAGTAACACTTTCTACAGTGAAGAAACCTGCTAAGAATTATCAGTGCATCCATTCATATTCAGCTTGAGAAACATGGTGGAGGACAGAGGAGCCTGGCATACAATGGTTACAATGGATTGCAAAGGGTCGGACTCAACTGTGCAACTGAACAACAACAACAACAACCAATCAATATTATTTTCTGCACTACAGGATGGGTATCAGGGTTTGGGGTGGAATTCCCCCTCTGAGGGTCCGCGAAATAGTTGCATTCATTCCACCTAGCAACATCCCTTAATTGTTTTCCAGCTTTTGTACATCGCTGTTCCCCTCCTCCAGATATTTATTTATTTTACTCTAACAACCTCAGCAAATGGGGCCCTTGAGACCTCAGAAATTAAAGCGAACCCTCAAACCAAAGAGGATTCTCCACTCTTGAACTACATGAAATCTGTGTTAACTTAAAACTCAGTATTTCCAGGACATAATCTGAGCGACCGGTATATCAAGGGCTGGAACTTCAAATAATCTTTGGGTCCTGAATACTGAGACATACGTATAAAAGCTTTCTTCATGCCAAGGCCTCTAATGGAGCTAGGTGCTAGACAACGGCAGACATTAGGCAAGGAATTATCTTAATTTTGTAAAGGTTGAGGTCTCCCTTGCTCGAAAGTCAGTCGCATGTGACTCTAGGGGGCAGTCCTCATCTCCATTTACATCCAAAGAGCCAGCGCTATCTGCAGACATTTCCATGATCATATGGGAAGCACGTGGAACACTGTTACGTTTCTTGCCAAAGTGGTACCTATTTATCTACTTGCAATTTCTTTCTTCCAAACTTCTAGGTTAGTGGGAGGTGGGACAGATGACGAGGGCTCACTCCATCACACAGCACTCAGATCTCAAACTGCGGACCTTTTGGTCATCAAGTCCAGCATTTTAACTACTAAGCCTCCATGGCCCCATTAACTTAGTTTAACTGTATGTAATCTAGTGGCATGTGATTAATTTATAAAGTGCAACACATAGTTCCTAAAAGGAGTCCAAAATGCAGCCAGCTGTGTTTAATCAATATCAAGAAATTAGTTCTACTCATTTTTATCTGCCTAGAAACTGGGTCTTTTTTAAAGCTACTCATTCTTATCTGCACATTCAAGCTGTTCCAACTACACTAGTACATCGGATAACGTTATGACTTGGTTCCACAAGTCATAACATTATCCGATTTTTAGTGTTGTCCGATGCATTGATCGAACAATGTTTAAAAAAAGCCCTGTTTCCATGTGCTATCTATCGATGGGGCTGAGGGAGACTTCGGGGACCAAATGTGCACCAGCGCAGATGACTCGGCGAAAGCCCCCCCCCCCCCCAGCGATCAATTGCAAGGGCTGAAGGAGACTTCAGGGAGGCATCCACCCAACGTTCAAGCGTCTGGCTCCCTTGGGGCCAGTGCCTAGAGGCGCCGACTCCAAGGGTGCCGGATGCTCGAACCTCGAGAGTCCGACTCCCTTGGGGCCAGCGCTTACAGGCGCCGACTCCAATGGTGTCGCACGCTTGAGACTCAGTTGTCCAACTCCCTTGGGGCCAGAGCCAGCAGGCCCCGACTCCAAGGGTGCCATACGCTTGAACCTTGGGTGTCCAGATCCCTTGGAGTAAGCGCTTGCAGATGCTGACTCCAAGGGTGCTGGATGCCCAAGGTTCGAGTGTGCGGCACCCTTGGGTGCTGGATGTTCGAGACTCAGGCGCCCGGCTCCCTTGGGGCCAGCACCTGCAGGCGCTGACTCCAAGGGTGCCGCACACTGAGCCAGAAACGGCAAGAAAACAAGCTGAGGTTTTTTTTCCCATATCTGGCTCCCCGCTGACCCTGCCACCTCTAGGGAGATCAGGGGACCTGACCCATGCTGTTCCTGAGGTTCCCTGACCTCCCCGGCCAGTGCACTGAGTCAAAACGTCAGGATTCGAATCCCTTGGGAACAACGCGGATCGGGTCCCCCGACCTCCCGGGAGCCAGCATTTCACTCATTTTGGGCTCTCTGCCACCCCTGCTGGCTCCGGGGAGGTCGGGGGTCCCAATCCACAGCTGCTAGGTGTCTGGGGAACCCAACGGGGAACTCCCCAGTCGGCTTCCCCAGCCACCCCGCCCCTGCCTCCGCAGCTGCGGGGTGGCTGGAAAGCCTAACAGGGAGCCCCCGCTCGGCTTTCCAGCCACCCTGGATAATGCTAAGAGATTTATTTATTTATTTATTACATTTATTACATTTATTTATTACATTGTCGATCACTATCCGATACAATTTTTTTAAAAAAAATTTGCATCATTATGCGATTTTAGCGTTATCTGATGCAATCGTTATCCGAGGTATTACTGTATTTTGTATTATCATAGGGATTCCTCAAATCAACACAACACTGACTCTGGCAGCTACTGTGAAGATAGAAGTTAATTGCAGGAATAAAAAGAAAGCCTAAATGGGGTGGCAAATAGCAAAATATCCCTGCTAATAAGGAAAAACATCCAGTCATTTTGACTCCACCACTGACGCAATCTAGCATTAGCAGCCTAAAAAAAATTAAAATGAATTGAGAGGAAAAGGAAAAACTGTGGTATCAACCTGTTCCTAAGACAAATGACAGCAGCACAAAGATTTGTAATACAGCGTATATATCAGTCATTATGAACCAGAGCATGTTTCCATTGATCAATAAGCAATAAATCACTAGGCATCTTAAAATTCATCACTATCAATCACCTCCAGAGAGAATAAGAGATATTTTATCTGAGAGACCCATTAACATTCTTCCAAGCAGGTTATGAAGCAGTCAAGAATGTAAAATTTGCTTGAAGGTGTAGGGAAAATCTTTACAACTTTCAACAGCTTTGGTACTAGGTAAAGGTCGTCCTTGTTTGAAAGCCAACTCTAGGGTTCAGTGCTCATCTCTGTTTATAGCCAAAGAGCCAACGCTGTCTGTGTCTGCAGACGTTTCCGTGGACATGTGGCAGGCATGCCTCAACACCGGAGTGCATGGAACACTGTTTACCTTCCCACTGAAGGTATTTACTTACTTTACTTACTATTTATTTACTTGTAATTTCTTGCTTTCAAACTGCTAGGCTGGCTAGCTTTGATACTACTGCATCTTAAAAACAACGTTCAAGAGCTGGTGGTAAAAAAAGGCTAGTAATACAGAAACTTTTTAAAAATATAAACCTTTAAAAGGCAAAGTATATCACACACTGAAAGTTTAAAAAGTAACCATAGTGCTCCATTATTGGTTTTTGTTTTGTTTTTTGCTAAGATTTCCACACATCTTCTCCAGTTCCTAGAAAGCTAGTAAGTATAAGTAAATACCACCAGTTTACACCATGGAGTCAGAGTAGAGTTAATAATGCTTCACATTACCAGACTCAAATGCACACAGGCATTTTCAATATACAGTAATACCTCGGATAACGCTAAGACTTGGTTCCACAAGTCTTGGTGTTATCCGATTTTTAGTGTTATCCGATGCATGTTGAAATCCTATGGGATGGATCGGATAACATTAAAGCTCCATAGAGATACATTGTAACCGCACAGACTTTAGCAGTTGTTATCCGATCCATCCCATAGGACCTTAACGTTATTTGATCCAATTCTCCTCCCCAGATTACTTAACGTTATGCGATTTTAGCGTTATCCGAGGTAAACATTATCCAAGGTATTACTGTACTGTACAGTAAAACCTCGCATAAAGAGTGCCTCGCTTAGAGAGTAACTCGCTTAAAGAGCAGAATTTTCTCTGAATGGTTGCCTCACTTAACAAATAAAACCACCCAAAACTTGCTTAATAAATAAATCGAGTTTCACAAACCCCCCCCCCCCAACCAGAAGTCACAATTGGTCACTTACAATGGTATTTTGCTTAAAGAACAAACTCGCTTAAAGAACAAACTCGCTTAAAGAGCAATCCCATGAAACGCATTATGCTCTTTAAGCGAGGTACCACTGTACTTGGAAATATTCTCCATTCAGCAGTCCCACATGCACAGAGAAGACTGGTGAAGATTACTCTGGGTCAAATACAAACATGACAACATTGATAAGCATCTACCTGAAGGAACTGCAAGAGTTCATCAAAGTATAAACAGCAAGGGTGCTTTCCCCTATATAAGGACCCAATCTGGTCTGGAACCTCACATCTTATTGCTTCTTTTCTTATTATGCAAAAGCCATATGAATGGTTTCCGTCTATCTCATGAACAGCAATCCATGGGAGTGAGAAGTCTACTCCATAATAATAACTAATAACTCCATGCTATCAAATCAGTACTGACACATGCCAACCCTTTCCAGGATTTTCTAGGTAGAAAATACTCGGAAGCGGTTTACCCTTTCCTTCTTCTTGGGATGCAATGGAACTGTGCAGCTTACCCATGACTTATAGTACATAGGCTAGCTCTTCTTTGAGATACATTGATACAAAAAGCTCCCATCAAGTATGTATGAATATGAAGCTTCTTCTACAAGGGCCGGTCTAAAATATTTTATATCCTGAGGCAGAGTAGCATATGATGCATAACTTCCTAAGTAAAATGAGCACCGAGGGCACTCTAAAATGCTTCCAGATTTGCTATTGTCTCATCAGTCTGCAAACCAAAGTTTGTACTGGTAAGAAGGCAGATTCTTTATCTTGATTTGATAGATGTTTTACACCAGAGCTCTGAAGGAGACAGACTTAAAACAATTACAATTTTAAAAAACACAAAAGCAACTATGGCACCTTTGACTTAACAAATTAAAATGTATTTTTTTAGGTAAAACAATTTCTGAAATCCCTTGCACTGAAATACATTTATTATTCTCAAAGGTATCATAACAGTTTTGATTTTGTCATTTCAGGAACACCCTAACACAGGAGTTTGCAACCTACAGGTCGCGGAAAATCCAGCCCGCAGCGTCGACCATGGAAGACGACATGTTTATGACAGCTGCAAACATGCCTGAGCATGTGCAAAAGCACCCACCACAGTTTACGGCAGCATTTACAGCAGGGGGGTACCACACGTCCAGCCCACTCAACTGTCTGAGGGGAAGTGGTCTGACCCATGGTGCAGAACGGCTGAGAATCCCTGCCCTAATAGCATTCTGGGCAACATGGACAGTGAGTCTGACCCAGCAGATTTACAAAATAAAAATGCAAGAGAGAGGTAGAGAGAGAAGGAAAGAGCAAAACACTGTAGCATCTTTTTTTTTTGGGGGGGGGGGGATGGCTGATTCTACTATATATGCCATGTTTTATGACAGCTAAGTCCTTCAAGCAATGTTAAGTTTTAAAATGTTTGAAAACCATTGGTGATGGTTGGGGGAGGGGGAAATGGAGATGACATTTCCTATACCAAGAAATGTTGCTGTTTCAAGTCTCCACACCCATATCACAAAACACATACATTTAGAACAGAATCCGCCCTGCTCCTTCAACAGCAACAAAGAACAGTATTAATAAACAGCAGCAATAATCATGAAGGGTGATAACCTAAAGAATGTCAGATCAATTTTTCCATTTTCCATATTCATGTGGCAGGCATGGTTAGAAAGTGATATCTTCCCACCAAAGTGGTACCTGTTTATCTACCTGAAATTTCTTCCTTTTGAACTGCTAGGTTGGCAGGAGCGGGGACAGAGACAGGCACTCATTCCATTGTGCAGTGCTTGGGTTTCCAGTCATCAAGTTCATCATCTTAACCAATAGGTCACGACAGTCAAATTACACACAAATTTACACTTTTTGTATTTTTAAAGAATCTTCAGGCATGTACAGGAACAAGACAGAGCAAATTTGGATGCAAAAACCTAGAAAACTCAATCTGAAACAGACCATGTTAATATATTCACCCCAACGTATTCTTTCAATCTGCCCTGAATGTATACAGGCTGCTATGAGGAATAAGAAATCCATAAATTCCTCACTCTATGCCCTCATTTCATTGTTTGGCCTACCTTCTCACCCTTCAGGCAATTTTTAAGGAATAAAAAAACTGAAAGACAACAAGAGAACAGATTACTAAATATGCTTGGGGAACAAGGTTGATCAGCAAGTGGATTCAAGGAGTAGCCAACACTATTCAACTTGCCCTGGACTTTTTCTTGGCCACATGCTTTCTATATTACAGATTCTCATTAACTGAGTGTGCATTCCCATTAACATTCCAAGGAAAGATAAAGCCACAGCTAACAGAGTTACATACTGTACAGTATTGTTATTAGTAAAGGAAAGAGTTCTACTGCAGATTATTATTGCTAAAACATAGGAACACAGTTTTCCCAATTTGGAAAATAAAAGCTGCCAAAAACCTTTCAACATTTTATTAGGCAGTAGAATACAGCTTCTGTTTTGTATTTTATGCCATTTCTATTTGCATATAAAGAAGGCAAGAGTGGGTGTGATGTGTGTTTGAATACAGGATCTATTCTGTTGCAAAAGACCCTGTAGAAATACAAGGGATTAATTATGGCAAGTCATAAAACCAAAACTGTTCATATAAAAACTTCACAGGCTCATATACAAGTGGAGATAACAATAATCTTACTTAGAGTGCTAAATACAATGCACTGCGGTCCATACCAAAGGGAAAAACCTCAATCGACACAAACCCAGCAATTCTTACTGGCCATACAATCGTCATAGTGTTCAGTTTATTTTCTAAAGCTCCATCAAGATCAAATTTAAATTTAAGAAATAAATCTGTTCGTCAGCCAGAAAAAAAAACCTCTCAGAATAGCTTACAGATCAATAAGAAGCAAGGGCAGTCCTTATCTTCAGGGTTAAAAAAATAAGACACCACATTAAAAGAAAAAGAAAAAGACAAGAAGGGAAACATAAGACTCAGACTCTAACACTCAACAATGTTGTCGCATCCAAATCCTGGGATCCTATGAATCAGTGACCTCCAAAAAATTCCAATAATTAACAACACTGCTCAGGTCTTGTGAACTCAAGGCTGTAACTTTTTCTACTGCATCAATCTAATTCATGTGAGGTCTTCCTTTCTCCTTACTTCCTTCAACTTTTCTTAGCCTTTTCTCATGATATAACTGAAGTACAGTAAAACCTCGGATAACGTTAAAACCTGGTTCCACAAGTCTTGGTGTTATCCGATTTTTAGTGTTATCCGATGCATGTTAAAATCCTATGGGATCCATAGAGCTACATTGTAACCACACAGGCTTTAGCGGTTGTTATCCGATGCATCCCATAGGATCTTGATGTTATCCGATGCTATTCTTCACCCCAGATTCCTTAATGTTATGCGATTTTAGTGTTATTCGATACTAATGTTATCTGAGGTATTACTGTACGTTAGGCTCAGTTTATATAGTAAAAATAAAAACAAAGAGTTCTGGCACTTTCAAGACTAACTGCTTTATTTTAGCATGGACTAGATTTTGCAGGATTTTCTGGGTGGAATCTGGAGACAACTAAGTGTGTGTATAGTGACCAGTAGGTTTTGCTTACAGTGTGGTGCTTAGATGTTTGCTGTGGCACAAATATCAAATAATTAAACTGGTTAAGCCTTAGAATTCAACTATTCTTTTGTTTTCATTTTTCTTATCCTAAATGGCTATGAAAGGTAAAGGTTTCCCTTGCTCGAAAGCCAGTCCTATCTGACTCTAAGGTTCAGTGCTCATCTCTGTTTATAACCAAAGAGCTAGCGCTATCTGCAGATGTTTCCATGGCATGCCTAGACACCGGAGTGCATGAAACACTGTTTACCTTTCCACAAAATTACTTGCGATTTCTTGCTTTTGAACTGCTAAGTTGGCAGGAGGTGAGACAGAGATGGGAGCTCACTCCATCGTGCAGCACTCGGGTCTCGAACTGCTGACCTGCCGACCTTCCAGTCATCAAGTCTTAACCACTAAGCAACTTCAGTCCTAGCATGGCTGCCTCACTGGAAATAGCCTCAGTATAGTCATTTTTGCTTCTACAGAGAGGACAGGCTTGCTTTGATCTAGTACTCACTTATTTGTCTTCCCAGTGATCCATGATACCTAGGGTATAAATCTCTCCCCAACCACTACATTTGAATGAACTTATTTTTTTTCCCTATTACCTTTATCCACTGCCCAGCTTTACCATCTGCGCAGAAAGACTAAGAATATTACAGAAAGGATGGCCTTGGCCTTGGGCACCTGCCTTTTCTCTCACTTTGCCGAAGCCTAATTAAATGATTAATAAGTAAAGGTCGCCCTTGCTCAAAAGCCAGTCATATCTAGGGTTCAGTGTTCATCTCTGTTGATAGCCAAAGAACCAGTGCTGTCCGCATATGCAGATGTTTCTGTGGACATGTGGCAGGCATGACTAGACACAGAAAGCTGTTTACCTTCCCACCAAAATGGTACCTATTTATCTACTTGCAATCTCTTGTTTTTGAACTGCTAGATTGGCAGGAGCTGGGACAGAGGCTGAGGGGCACTTCATCATGCAGCACTCGGGTCTCAAACTATCAACCTGCTGACCTTCCAGTCAAGTTCATCATCTTTACCACTAAGCCATCGCAGTATCTTGAAATGATTAATAGGAATGAGCCAAATCTCCTTCTCAGCAGAACTGACAATGGCTTGGCTTTCTTTCTCTGCTCCCACTGTAACCTAAAAGAATAGCTGAGGAAAGATTTCTATAAAACCACTTAAGGGTACTACACTCAAGTATTTGTATAGAATGTTATCTTTTTCTAGAAGACAATAGCTGAGAAGAGGGGCACAAATCCAATGGAGAACATTCACTGATGGAGCCCTCACCCCACCCCCATAAAAAACAGCTGCAAAAACTTCCTCCAAAGCTGATTTTGGGACGACCCAAAGGTATTGATGTGTGTGTGTGAAAGTTATGCTCTGTTTACCATTGCAGGTAGGTACTGAATCTAGGGCAGGATAGCTACATTAATTCCTTCGTTTCTTGGCCACCAGCATGACACATGGGGAACAAAATATGATGTTCCCTTTAGTCATTACTACTGCCACTTACAAATAGCAAGGAGTGTAAAAGTTAGCAGTAATTTTCAGAATGAAAAAAAAATATTTGCTACCGGTTCAAGCCTATCAGCTTTCAGGTTCTCCTATTCCTAAATTTCTGCAAATGAACTCTGAGGTAATAAATGGATCTCAGCCACAATTAAGCATTGAAACTTTGTGGAAACATTACTGAAATAGCTTTATACATATTGCAACTGAAAGAGGCCACGTTGTTGTAATGTACTGAACAATTACAACTATTATTCACCATCACTGGCAAGCTAAACTGTTGTTCTGTTTATATGCAAAAATTATTTGGACTCATTCTCTCTTTAGAAAATTATAATGTTAAATGATGGCTAAAATTCTACTGCACTGCTACAGATCAGGCATAATGTTTGGAAGTAAACCATTGCAAGTTAAAAGATCTTCACAGACATTATCTGTTCCACATCAAGTTGCATCCCTCAGTATGCAACAGAAAATGTCTATGCAGATTTCTTAACTTGCAGTAATGGACCTACAAAAGTTAAGCTTCTTTCCCAGATGTATACTGTTTTGAAGACTTTTTTCTTAGGGATTATTTTTCTTTATTTGAAGACTATATATATGATCCTAAAAAGTGCAGAAATATTTTACTTACAAACTCATAGTCACCGTCCTGTGGTACTCTCCAATCTGAGGAATATCTTTCAGGCACCTGCCTTCCGTAGTTGTTTCTTCGGTTTTCTTTTTCTTTTTGTTCAAAGTAGTCAAGAAAAGAGGGTCTAATTGACTGCATTGTTTCATCTCTCCCTTCAAACGTAAGAAACAAGTAGTGCTTTGATTAATTAAAGGGTAAAATACTTTACATATTTTATATTCTACTAAATGCTGAATACTAACAATACCCACAGTTAATAGAAATTTATAATTTAAAAACCTTGCCTTGCCTTGGATACCTTGGAGTTGTTATTCAGCGAGGTGTCCGCGCACTGGTAGATGTCTCCGCAATGACATTCCACACAGAACAAATAGGTCGATCTTAGAAGAAATAAACCCTGACTGCTCCTTAGAAGGTCAAATAGTAAAGATGAAGCTAAAGTACTTTGGACATCAAATGAGAAGAGAGGATTCGCTTGAGAAACCCTTGATGCTGGGAAAAGTGGAGGGCAAAAGAAGGGGCGGCCAAAAATGAGATGGCTAGATGGTATTGGAGACACAATGGGCACAGAGCTGGGGGGGTTGAGGAGGATGGGGGAGGAGAGAGGTGCCTGGTGGACAAAGGTCCATAGGGTCGCAAAGGGTTGGAATCGACTGTGCAACTGAACAACCAAAAAAAGGACCTGGGAAATCAAATCAATATGCTTGTGGTTTTTTTAGCCATTTGGATATCACGTCACCCACTGGCTAGGTGGACCATGACATGTGCCCTCCACTTTCACCTGGCCCAAGGAATTCCAACAGAGGACACTTTGTCAAGTTTTAGTCCCAGCCTAACATCATTGACAAGTGATGGGCAAGACTGCATAGTTAGACGGCTCAAGCCTTCGTCCTCAACAAGGCTCTCACCTAGAGGGTGAGTTTTAAAACCTACCAGTAGAAAATGAATGTTGTCTCCTATTAGAAGGTGGCAAAATTTCCACTTTTTAAGGGGGGGGGGGGAGAACAGGTGGAGATCAACAGCCCAACAATCCAGAAGTAAGAGGATATAGAAAGTTTTGTGGCCACCAAGGTTCAGAAGATGCATGAACACCTTGAATCTCTAGATGTCTATAATGTTTGATAGCAATTCCATTAACAAGAAAATCTGAGGTAATCCAACATGTCAATCAACATCAATCAATCAGCAGGGTGTTGGACCCAATGGCCTAAAAGGCCCGTTCCGATGTAGTGATTCTGTTTCATACTTTCATACCTTTGGGACTAAACTAGTGTAATGCAGTCTCATGTGGGAGCTGTCCTTCAGTTACTTAACCTGGACTAGAACACTGTTCAGACTACTTCTTCGCAACCATAAATCAGTAGACAAATACAACACCTATGCTGCACTCTGGTGTTAAGATTGTATTAAGAAACTGCAACAGATTGTAAGACACAGAATTTTATACTTTTATTGATAGTCTCTCTTACTAACTTTATTACATTTTACTGCATTAACATGAACTTTCATAATAGGAAATGCTAGGAATAAAGGTCTGAGAAAGCGGACTTGAACCACAAAAGCTTGCATTAAAAGATAGCAGTTACTTTCAGGTGCTACTAAAATTTTGTCTCTCATTTGTTTATTTTGATGTCTGTTTTGTCTTTTGTCTAGTACACTAGAAATAAAGTTCCTGGAACACATATTGACTGAAATCCTGTTGCTCAGCATCGTAAGCCACAATTAGAGTAGGCCTATTGACTGCATTCTATATGCCAGCAGATTTGGAAAACAAAACAGTGGCCACAGGATTGGAAAAGATCAGTATACGTTCCAATCCCTAAAAAGGGTAATGCCAAAGAATGTTCAAATTATCGAACAATTGTGCCCATCCCACATGCTAGCAAGGTGATGCTCAAGATAATACAAGGTAGACTGCAGCAGCATATGGAGAGAGAATTACCAGAAGTGCAGGCTGAGTTCTGAAGAGGCAGGGGAACTAGAGACCACATTGCCAACATACGTTGGATAATGGAGAAAACAAAGGAATATCAGAAACAAATCTACTTCTGTTTCATTGACTACACCAAGGCCTTTGACTGTGTGGACCACAACAAAATGTGGCAAGTAATTAAAGAGATTGGAATACCAGAACACCTTCTATGCCTCATGAGAAATCTGTACAAGAGTCAAGAAGCAACAGTGAAGACAGATTATGGAATGATGGAGTGGTTTGGAATAGGAAAAGGAGTAAGACAAGGCTGCATTTTGTCACCCTGCTTATTCAACTTATAACATAATGTGCAATGCAGAGTTGGATGAATCATAATTTGGGATAAAAATTGCTGGGAGAAACATCAACAAGTTGAGATATGCAAATGACACTACCCTAATGGCAGAAAGTCAGGAAGACCTAAAGAAGCTGCTGCTTAGGTTGAAAGAAGAGAGTGCAAAAATTGGCTTCAGACTCAACATCAAGAAAACCAAGATAATGGCAACAAGCCCTACCAGTCCCTGGAAAATAGATAGGGAAGAAGTAGAAGCAGTGACAGATTTTACTTTCTTAGGATCCAAGATCACTGCAGATGGTGATTGCAGCCATGAAATAAAAAATCGACTGATTCTTGGAAGACAAGCTATGTGAAACCTGGGGAACATAGTTAAAAGTAGAGTCATCAACTTACAAACAAAAATTCACGTAGTCAAAGCAATGGTATTCCCTGTGGCAATGTATGGTTGTGAGAGTTAGACCATTAGGAAAGCTGAGCGCAGCCTAGACGCCTTTGAAAAGTGGTGTTGGAAGAGAGTTTTGAGAGTACCCTGGACAGCGAGGAGAACAAATAGGTCAATCTTAGAAGAAATCAACCCTGACTGCTCCTTAGAAGGTCAAATAGTAAAGATGAAGCTACATTACTTTGAACATAAAATGAGAAGAGAGGATTCACTTGAGAAAGCCTTGATTCTGGGAAAGGTGGAAGGCAAAAGAAGAAGAGGGTGGCCAAAAATGAGATGGTTAGATGGTATTGTAGACACAATGGGCACAGAGTTGGGCAGGTTGAGGAGGATGGTGGAGGATAAGGGTGCCCAGAGGGCAATGGTCCATAGGGTCGCAAAGAGTCAGAATTAACTGTGAGACTGACCAACAACAATTTAATCAACAGAATGTACAAAGTAGCCAAATCCCCACTGATCCAACTGGCCTATTCTAGCACAACATACTAAAATAAGCAACCAGATTTCAGCTATTATTTGCTTCATGCCAAGATTTACACAATTTGGCAATGGAGCAGAAAAAAGAACTTCCAGCCACTCAATAGTTGTTTCCTTTCCCTTTATACAAGGGGTTCCCAATCTATGGCCCTTGGATCTCATTAATACGGCCCGCAGCGGCCACCTAGGCACCACCAGAAGTTACAACCACCACTGGAAGTCCAAAAAAGTCACTTACCACAGCAGCAGCGGCAACCATGCCATTTCTGCAGCTTCTTGCACAGCCTCTGCCACTTTTCACGGAAGTGGGAGGGTTTGCAGAGCATTTTTGCTCCATTTTGGGATGTTTTTGCTTCCAGAGCCAGGCAGAGCTTCCAGAAGTGCCTGGATTCCCACCATGCAACCAGGAAGTCCCAAAACAGCACATATTAGCTGCCGAAACTCAGTGAGGATGCAGCAAAAAAATCCCAAAATGGAGCAAAAATGCTCTGCAAACCCTCCTGCTGCAGTGGGAAGCGGCGGAAGCTGTGAAAGAAGCCAAAAAAACTGGTGCAATTGCTGCTGACATTGAAAACGTAAACATTGGGAGCAACCATGCCTCTGGCCCCCACAGCTGAGTGTCGGGGGCAGGAATGGCCCCTGGCAGGAAAACGTTGGGAACCCCTGCTTTATACTGTTAAACATTTATAAATGCTTTACCACTGCTTTGGGAGCTGCACTGGTTGCCAGTGTGCCTCTGGGTTCCATTCAAGCTGCTGGCAATTACCTTTAAAGCCCTACAGGATAGTGGGCCAGGATATTTAAGAGACTGTGTCACCCCAAGAACATCTGTCCATCACACCAGAGCAGACCAGAGAGGCTCTCCAATTGTGCCATCTGCTAAAGAGGTGTGTCTCTCTAGCACCAGAAAGAGGGCCTTCTCAGTGTCTGCTCCGGCCCTATGGAACTTTCTGCCAATTGAGCTGCGTCTCCAGACAGAGTTGCTGCCCTTCAGGAACGTAGACCCCAGCCTGCTGGCTGATTTAGTAAGAACACACACACTCTTTTAATCTCTTTTAATCTGTAGGGTGTGGGGTGACTTTTGGTAGCAGTTTTAATAGGGTTTTATTGGTTTTAAAATGTGATATTGGTTTTATTCTCTGTGAGTCTTCAGGGTTGGATGGCAATATAAATCAGAATAAACAAATAAATACTACAGCACAGTACTCAAAAATATTACACAACAATCTACCAAAAACAAATACAAAACCAAAAAACACAAAAACAACTACCTCTGTGATAACACAGAGGACAAAAAGTCCTCCATTTCAACATAGGACACAATGCACAAGCCATGTTTCTCATTCTCTCCTCAGATAGACCTAGAGTAGTAGCAAGATGGTCTTCCCTGAGATGGAAGAGATGAAACATTAGCTTAACCAATGTAAAAAAAATTCTCCTCCCAAGTCCTCATTAACCTAATCGCCTGTAAAAAATCTTATGCAAAGCATCTCTAGGCAATCTCAGTAGACAGTGGAGAGCAGAGTAATGGTGGTGCTTTAACAAAATACAAATAAAAGGTTAATGCATTGCCAATAAATCATAATTTCCAAGACAAAAGTATGACTCTGCAGAAGATACAGCTACCTCAAATTTTGCGTCCTTATTTATCCAGTCCTTCAAATATACTCTGGAAACTAGAATCCAGGGGGGAAATCCCTTGTCAGTACACAGGACTAGGTAAAGGTAGAGATCGCCCTTGCTCAAAAGCCAGTCATATCTGATTCTAGGGTTCAGTGCTCATCTCTGTTTACAGCCAAAGAGCCAACGTTGTCTGCGTCTGTAGACGTTTCCATGGACATGTGACAAGCAAGACTAAACACCGGAGTGCATGGAATGTTGTACCAAAGTGGTACCTATTTAAAAGTAAAGGTAAAGGTCATCCTTGCTCAAAAGCCAGTCATATCCGACTCTATAGTTCAGTGCCCATCTCTGTTTCATAGATGAAGAGCCAGTGCTGTCTACTTCTGCAGACATTTCCGTGGTCATGTGGCAGGCATAACTAGACACTGGAGCGCACGGAACACTGTTTACCTACTTGCTATTTCTTGCTTTTGAACCGCTAGGTTAGCAAGACAGAGATGGGCACTCACTAGGTCATGCAGCACTCAAAACTCGAACTGCTGACCTGCCAAACTTCCAGTTGTCAAGTGCAGTATCTTAACCACTAAGCCACTGCAGTCCTCACAGGACTACAGAGATCCAGATCTACAGATTCCTCAGAATCTTCACGTGTAAAGCATTCACGTAAGTGACCACTGTGTGTGTCTACAAAATGAGTCATGATTAGTCTCAAAAACATGAATGTTCCAAATTTATTTACCAAAATGACTCATAGCTAAATGTAATATTTCTTCTCAGTGTGATGATTTGTGACATGTATTATCCCACTCACACTTTTGATGAATCTACTCTGGAAGAGCAAATCAATGTCTTGAAAAGAGTTAAAAGAAATTAATTATACGATCCTCGCATTAAGTTTATTCTGAAAATATTCCACACATGTTTAAATTTAGAGATTAAGTAAAAGGATTCAAATGAGCAATTATACCTAATGGTTAGAGCAGATCAGAAAAATTAATATACAAATTTTGTATTAGTGAAATCATGGTATGGTTGGAATACCATGGTGGATCTGTGCAGCTACTTTGGTATTTTAAAAGGGAAAATGTAAAGTGGAAGAAAAAATGGTTTAAAGATCTACAAGTTACACAGTGTGAATTTCTTCCTTAAAAGCTTTATAAAGAAAGAGGTCACAATTAATGACTGCTTCTCTAACCAACAATTATTGGTGCTAGTTAAAACTTGTGTTATACAAGGAGGCCACAACGCACACACATTTTGTGCAAAGGTGGCAATGGTTCAATTCCTAGCATCTTATTTAGCTGTTTTCACTTTTTATGTTCAAAGGCTAGAACAGGTATTTATCCATGTCTGCTTCTATGTAAAGAAAAAAAACCAAAGTTTGCTTTTATATGTCAAGTCACCCCAACATTGTGTCCTCTATATACTTTTTCCTACTCCAGATCTAAGAAATGTTGTTGTTTTTCAGTCACACAGTTATTGTTGAGAGGGCAGCATACAAATTCAATAATAATAATAATAATAATAATAATAATAATAATAATAATAATAATAATAATAATAAGAAGAAGAAGAAGAAGAAGAAGAAGAAGAAGAAGAAGAAGAAGAAGAAGAAGAAGAAGAAGAAGAAGAAGAAGAAGAAGAAGTTGTTCAGCCTTTTGAGACCCCATGGACCACCGTACACCAGGTTCCTTTGTCATCTGCCATTCTCCATAGCCCGCCCAGATCTACGCCTACTGCATCAGTGATTGCCATCTAGCCATCTCTTCCTCTGCCACTCCCTTCTCTTTTTGCCTTGGATTTTTTCTAGCATCAGGGCCTTCTGCAGTGAGTCCGCACTTCTCATTTGGTAGCCAAAGTACTTGAGCTTCATCTTCAGTATTTGTCCTTCCAAGGAGCAGTCAGGGTTGATTTCCTTCAGGATGGACTGATTTGATCTCCTTGCAGTCCAGGGGACTCTCAAGAGTCTTCTCCAGCACCACAGTTCAAAGGCATCTATTCTTCTGCACTCAGCCTTCCTTATGGTCCAGCTGTCACAGCCATACATTACTCCTGGAAATACCATTGCTTTAACTATCAGGACTTTTGCTGACAGGGTGATGTCTCTACTTTTTATTATGCTGTCTAGGTTTGTCATAGCTTGACTCCCAAGAAGTAAGTGTCTTTTTATTTCATAACTGCAGTCACCATCTGCAGTCATCTTAGATCCCAAGAAGGCAAAGTCTGCCACTACTTCCATTTCTTTCTCTTTTATTTGCCAGGAAATGATGGAGCCAGATGCCATGATCTTACGTTGAATTTTAGGCCAGCTTTTGCACTCTCCTCTTTCACCCTCATCAAGAGGCTCTTCAGGTCTTCTTTACTTTCTGCCATTAAAAAAGCAGTTCTGAGGAGGGCACTTTAATTAAACCAGATGAGAAGTAAAGTTTTATACTACTGGAGTCTACAGTTGCCCAACAAAAATGGGGCAATCATTAAGGTTGTATTTGTTTGCAAGTTTCACCCAAACTCAGCATGCTTCCCAGCCTATAATAGTTACTCAAACCAAAAGCTTGAGGTAAAAGACAAAAATATGTTTACTCTTAGTTCAGAATTTCAAAATCTGTCGTCACATCCAGGGACCAACATTGATGGTGTTAGCAAATTGGCCTGGATGCATAAAACAACACAGCAAAAGGTACCGTAATAGTAGTTCACCGATAAAGCTGACAATTTTCCCATAATGCTTTGTTCTCCAAACATAGCACCATCACTTCATTATGAGCTCGGAATTTCATACAGAACTAAAAGCTTATTTTTCCAAGCAAAAAAATGTATTTATTCACTGTAATACATGAGAAATATTTTTTATATTGCTTGCATTAATAAAGTAGATACATACAACAACAAAAACAACAATTTCATGTCAGAGATTGCTCTGGGTTGAAAGGATTTTTAGGCAACACCTAAATGAGGCTCCTTTCATGTCCCCAAGTGCAACTCTCAGATATCTAAACCCAACCTTCCAGTCTCCAGTTCAGCACCTTAGCCACTAAGCCACCGGAGGAGCCGCTAAAGAATCACAATGATAATAGGTATTTGAATTTACTCCAAGAAAGAAGAATAAACACTGCAAATGTGTTTAATGGTACAGGGGATCAATATTTTAAACAGTTTTTGTTACACCTTGATAGTCTAAAATACTGATCTACCTACCGTATATCAAGTCATCAAATCCCGGTGTTTTGACTCACTGCACCGGCCAGGGAGGTTGGGGAACTTCAGAAACAGCGCGGATCGGGTACCCCGACCTCCCCAGAGCTGGCAGGGATGCCGGAGAGCCTGAAATGGGGGATAAAAATGGAAGGGGATTTTTTCCCCCATTTTGGGCTCTCAGGCACTCCTGCCACCTCCGGGGAGGTCAGGGGACCTGATCCGCACTGTTCCTGACTTCCCCAGGTACTGCAAATAACAGTGTGGGATCAGCGCTTGGATTGGGGGGTTGAACGGGGGTGCGTCCAGTTCAACCCCCAACCCAAGCAGCCGATCCCAAGCTGCGATCCGCCTGCCTCTTTGGAAAGGGCAGTGGGGATTAGTGGAATCTCCACTGCCCTTTCCAAAGAGGCAGGTGGATCGCCACCCTGTTCCTCTTTCCTCTTCTGAAAGGGAACAGGGCTTTTTTAACATTGTGCAATCAATGCATCACACAACGTTAAAAACCAGATAACGAAGAGACTTGTGGAACCAAGTCTCATCGTTATCCAAGGTTCTAGTGTAGGTGTTTTATTAGAAAACAATCAATATACCAATTGTGCACAGATTAGAATAGTGTTATTTTGCAATAGAGGGTGTAGCCCTTAATTTGATAGCAAATCCTCCTAGCAAAGCTAACCAGTTATGGGAATTGAAGATACTGCATACACCTTGAGTGAGTGAAACTTAGGGGGAATTGCTGCTATGGGACATCCCTACAGTTCCTAAGTGAGAGATCTGTAACCTTGAAACCCTTTAGTTTTTGTGACAAATTGAACTAAACTCATGAAACCAAGTTTCCTTACAGTACACTGTTCAGCAAAATCCAACCTGTCTCACAGATGCTATAGTGTTCATCATCACCTCTATGTAGGAGCTTCAAGTGGCGTTAGGTCTGCAAGTTAGAACAACCGAGTATGAATTCTAAAACGTAGGCCCTGACCACATAAGATTTATGGGAAAGAAATTCCTTCTTGTGCTTTCCTTCCAAGCACAGCTTAACCACAACCAGCCATTGTTAAAATGAAGGCTGAGAAAAGGATTTCCAGGTCAAAAGGTATAATGTGCAGCCAAGACTTGAGTGCAAGCATTTTCCATTAGGAAATGAGACGTGGGTCTTATTGATCTACAAAGAACAGCAAACAACCAAGCACAGCTTCAACATTGATTTGTTCTGAATTATGTTCCACTTCTCTGCTCCCAAAACTTTCCAGAAAACTGGGGAACATGAAATGTGCATTTCACATCATTAGCTAGATTTCTGCGTAATTTGGTTCAATGCAACGTGTGGGGTATTCCTAAGAAGAGGCTGTGATTCAGGATCTGAGTTAAAAAGAGCCAGAGAGCTAAAGAGGCAGGAACTGCGATTCCCATGAAGGAACGCTGTTGTTATTGTGGTGGTGGTGGTGATGTGCAGGAGGGATACTGCAAAGGTGAATCCACATAATGATCGTACATATTTGCATTTTATTTTAGGATTTTAGAGGCTGTATATGTAAAGCCAATTACTCTATGTTGTGGATTTTCCATTTTGGTTGATAAATACATCTTGGACTTTGTTCTTCAAACAACTCCCATTCCAGTGCCAGTGAAAAGAAAGTGGGTGTACAAAATGAAGCATCAGCTTAGTTTAAAACAATTTTGTAGTTATTTGTGTTTGCAATACCTATTTTTATCCATATCTCTGTCTATCTATGTAGAGAAGCTTAGAAGACCATCACAAGAGCTCAGTTGTGGTTTGTTTTTTGTTTTTTTTTTGTAGTGGCCTTGACATTGGGGAACAGCTGACCCAATCGTGTTCATCAGGAACTCAACATTGAAAGCTTTCCACTAGCTTGTGCAGGAACCTTTGAATGAACTCAAGATTTGGATAGCACAGGCAGCCTGAATGAAACTGCACAGGACCACCATAGTAAGCATATATTCTATCATCAAACTATGGCTTTTTCACAAGTACAGTTATACCTCACTTAAAGAGCATAATGCGTTTCATAGGATTGCTCTTTAAGCGAGTTTGCTCTTTAAGCGAAACACCATTGTAAGTGACCAATTGTGGGGGGGATTGCGAACCCCGATTTATTTGTTAAGCAAGTTTTTGGTTGGTTTTATTTGTTAAGCGAAGCAAACATTCAGAGAAAATTCTGCTCTTTAAGCGAGACACTCTTTAAGCGAGACACTCTTTATGCAAGGTTTGACTGAGTCATACCTCGCATAACGAATTTAATTTGTTCTGCGAGGCTGCTCGCTATGTGAGTTTTTCGCTATGAGAGGTGGACTTTTCCCTATGGAAAAACTCGCATAATGAGCGTTTCAAGGGGGAAAACTCGCATAGCGATAATTTTTCGCTATGCGAGTTTTCCCCGTAGAAACACTCGTTATACGAGTTTTTCCATCAGGAAAAGTCTGACTGGCATAGCGAAAAATTCGTTATGCGAGTCAGACCGCTTAGCAAAAAACTTGCTCGTTATGCAAGTTTTTCGCTAAGCGAAATGCTCATTATGTGAGGTTTGACTGTATTAGGAAGGAGGAGAAAAATTTCACCCGCAACTCTAAGAGCTTAACTTTCAACCAAACAGAACAAGCTGTTCTAGAGGAAGCAGCTAGGTAAGCATACCATAAGTCCCACAACACCTCCTTCAGAGGTGGAGATGTCATGGAGAATTGTTTCCCTTGCTTTAAGAGGACACAAAGAGATACATTAGTAGGTCAACTGAGCACTGACTCTTAATTTCAAGGAATTCAACCTTCCTGACACAGGGAGAAAGATAAATTAAGCAGCAGTCTGAATAAACTCTCCAAACTTTTGATTTCTGCTGCATCAGTGGGAGTATTATATATAGTGGGAGTATCATATACAGTATAGCCCAAGTTTCATTTACTAGGTCAGCAAGCGTTTCTGATTCCCAGTAACATAATAATAATTAAAACTGAATGTTTTCTCAACACCTATGCAGCTTGTGCTAAATCACCTACACTATAAACGTATTGTCTTTATTCTTCTATAAAATAATTGACTGAAATGACACAGTGGGCAGTTCTCCACCCCAAATCCATTTTGCATCTGGATCTGACTACTGTATCTCAGACTTCTAATGAACAAATTAGATGCCACAATCCTGAGGTCTTTGCCGCCTGCTGGACAGTGTTCTAAAATATGATGTAGTGTTTGATATAAAAATAGTTCCAATAAATTATGTCGCAAAATAGGATGAACATTTGCTGAGAAACCAAACCATTTCCCAGTCTTGACTCTTCCAACTTGTCCTGTTTCTAGTTTGAAAGAGGAGATGGAATGCTCATAAACGGCTGCAGCCCTTGAAGAGGTTCTTTGTGGATCATACTTCCTGTTGTTGATTGTTTTGTCCTGGCAGCATGACTGTCTCAAAGTACAGTATTCTGCTGCTCTCAATGAATTAAAATATTGTTCTCCCTTTCCCCCAGTCTCACTCTGCCCTTTTAATTTTCTTTCTTGGAAAACATAACATTAGAGAGAATTTACTAGGTATTGCAACTCTGGGAATCAGAAACGCTCACTGACTAGGCAAATACATCCATCTCTTAGATACCCATCACAGGGGGCTAAATATTAGTGAATGGTTTCTGGGACGTTATCAAATTTGAATCTATTGTTGCTAATGGCTGTGTGAAGCTGCATTCTTGTGCTTGCTTGTCTGTCATCTTGCCCTTACCCCTTCTGTTGTTTTGCCCTTACCCCTTCTGTCGTTTTGCACTTACCCATTCTGTTGTATTGCCCACACCCCTTCTGTCGTATTGCCCACACCCCTTCTCCCTTTGAGCCCCTGAATTTGGTATATAAAGAACATGTCTGTAAGTTTCACTCTTTGTCTGATGAAGTGGACTTGATCCACAAAAGCTAACAATAAAAATATAGCAGTTAGTCTTTAAAGTGCTAGTGTTTTTTATTTTGTTTTGTTTATTTTATTTTGTTTAGTTTTGTTTTCTGATATGCCTGAACCACAGACTAACACGGCTACTATTCCAAAAAATGACTAGGCAAATGAAACTTTAAAGCAGTGGTGCCCAAACTAAGGCCTGGGGGCCGGGTGAAGCCCCCTGATGCCAATTCATCCGGCCCACGAAGCCCTCACTGCTCTTGGAAGCAGAAGTAAAACGCGCCCAATGAGGGTTTCGCGGGCCGGATGAATTGGCATCGGAGGCCGCCCCCAGCCCCCGGGCCTTAGTGACCAGCTCCCTGAACCACATGATCAGCCCATGGCCCAAAAAGTTTAGGCACCCCTGCTTTAAAATAAAGTAAAACCAGTTCAATTTAAACTAGTAAAACCTGTTAAAATGTTTCAGTAAATAAAAGTGTTTTTGCCTGACATCTGGATGACAGGAGTGTTGCCATCAAGATAGCTGGGTACCACAGCCAAGAAAGTAATCTCCCTCATAGGCCTTGGATATGTTTGACCCAAATCACAAATGGGGAAGTGCCTCGTCAAATAATCTTAAATAAAAGGAATACTTATAAGGGAACAGGCATTTCTTTCTGGCATGGAATGCCACATACAGTACTTTATAAATTATAGTTACAGATGACTGATGCAGCAGAAATCAAGATTTTGAAGAGTAGTTCTGCATCATATTATCTGAATATTCTCCCACAGGCTAACTAGAGGTTTTGACTATCCACAGAGCAAACAAGGGGAATCTCAGGTTGAAGTGTAGGGCAGCTCAATACGTGCCACAATATACAAACAGAAGATATTATTTATTAATTATCTGTCTGGAGATTTCCCCTGGAACTATTTACCCTATCTTTGTACTAAGCAGCCTTTTCCTACTGACACCCTCCTCGTGCATTGTGCTGTAAACTTTACATCTCTATGGCCATGTTTGCTGTGGATTATGGAAGTCATAGTCCACTGCATCTAAAAAGCATTGGACTGGAATAGCCTGCTCTAAGTATAGACAATGGAATGGGGGAAATAGAACAGGTAGTTTATGATAAATGCCTGGGGGCAAAAATAGTGTTTAGATTAGAACATGAGTTTCTAACATGGGGCTCAGGCCCTACAGGGGGACTTCAATTCCCAGAAGCCTAAGTCAGTACACTGGCTGATCAGTGTTTGGAGGAATTGACATAGGATTCTGGGAACTGAGGTCCAAAAACCCAAAGGTTGAGAAACATTGTTTTAAACACAGAATGCAAAAACTGATAGACAGCATGTTAATTTCACAGGTTATCTCAAGGAAAAAAATGCTGTAAAATGCATGAAATACACTCAAAATAAGATTACAGAGATAACCAGTTCCTTTTTAATCATCATTAACCCAAGTCATGGGAAATGAACTACTGTGATTATATTAATGACCTCAATTCTATTGTGTTTAAAATACCACTTAGTAAAATGGATTATTAAAAAAATATTTCCCCAAAAGAAATCCTACACAAGGCTGATAAATTTTTTACAGCTAAATCAATTTAACCAAACGTGAAAGGAACATTACTAAAGAAGTGATAAGACCCAACCCAGAGCAAAATAGGCAACTCTTTTATAACTCATTGTGTTTAATTCCTCTTTTCACTCCATAGTACACTTCCATCTTTCTATATGCTTGCAAATCTCAATGTATTAAGGTCAAAAGTATGACACTCAAACAATGATTTCAGAGCACTATAAAGCTTTATAATGTCATTTGGTAATTTGAATCTGTAGTGTTCCATCACAGCTGACATTTATCCCTCAAAGGTTTAGTTCCAATGTGAAATCAGTTGATCTTATCAATCATGTCAACGCTCATTTGGGTCTCAACATAAATGTTGTTTAATTGTGTGAATGTGTCTATGCCCAAAATTCAAGAGTTAATGATAACATGTAAATTTTTGAGAAGATAAAGGCACATTCCAGTTACACAGAAATTAAACTTACAGTAATGAAAAAACTATAGCTGCAAGTTCTCAAAAATGTACAAAGATTGAACTAAAGTAGCAGACAATATACTTCAGTCAGAAAAACACATTTCAGTTACAGTAATAGCTCAGATAACGATTGCATCGGATAATGCTGAAATCGCATAACAATGCAAAAAAAATTTTTTTAATTTGAAACTGATAACAATCTGTTTTCATTATCCAATGCAATTGTTCGTAGCAGCAGGGTGGCTGGAAAGCTGAACGGGGGCCCCGTCGGCTTCCCCAGCCACCCCCGCAGCTGCAGAGGCAGGGAACTCCCCGTCAGCTTCCCCAGCCACCCCGCCCCCGCAGCTGAGGGGTGGCTGGGGAAGCCAATGGGAGACTCCCCTGTCTGCTTCCACAGCCACCCCACAGCTGCAGATCGGGTCCCCCAACCTTCCTGGACATGGCAAGGGTGCCGGAGAACGCAAAAATTGGCTCTTTTTTGCCCATTTTGGGCTCTCCGGCACCCCTGCCATGTCTGGGTAGATCGGGGGACCCGATCTGCACTGTTTCTGAAGTTCCCCGACTGTTGCAGTGAGTCAAACTGAAGGGATCAGAATCCCGCTGTTTTGGCTTACTGCACTGGCCAGGGAGGTCAGGAAACGCCAGGAACAGCGTGGGTCGGGTCCCACCAGGTTTTTACTCCTTTCATGAAGGACAGCAGCTCCATCTGCAGGCGTAGTTCTATTGGGAGGAGGTTCCATAGGGCCGGAGCGGACACCGAGAAGGCCCTCCTTCTAGTGCCAGAGAGGTGCACCTCTCTGGCCAATGGCACAACCAGAGAGCCTCTCCGATCTGCTCTGGTGGGACGGACAGAAGTCCTTGGGACGATGTAGTCTCTTAAGTATCATGGTCCACTACCATGGAGGGTTTTAAAGATAATAACCAGCACCTTCAATTGCACCCAGAGGCAAACTGGAAGCCAGTGCAGCTCCCTCAGCAGTGGTGAGGCACGGGCATAATGCCAGCATCCCAACACTACTCGTGCAGCCGCATTCTGGACCAGCTGTAGCCTCCGAATGGTCACCAAGTGCAGCCCCATGTAGAGCGCTTTACAATAATCAAGTCTGGAGGTGACTAAGGCATGTGTGACCATGAGCAAGGAGTCCCAGTCTAGGAACGGCTGTAACTGGCGAATCACACGAAGTTGTGCAAAGGCCCTTCTGGCCATGACTGCCACCTGCTCTTTGAGCAGTAGTCGCGAGTCCAGGAGGACCCCCAGATTACATACCGGGTCTGTTTGGGGCAGAGCTGCCCCATCCAGAACCAAAGATGGTAGTTCCCGAGATAACCCGCCCAGAGTCGGGTCTTCCCGAGTGGGGCGGGGTATTAAATGCGAATAATAAATAAATAAATAACACAGGACCCCCAGCCACTCAGTCTTGCCAGGATTCAGTTGTAGCCCATTGTCCCCCATCCAGACCTTAACAGTCTCCAGGCACCTAGAAAGGACTTCCACTGCATCACTAGTGTTCCCACGGGCCGAGATATACAATTGGGTATCATCTGCATACTGATGATTGCTTTTGCCAACCAACTAAACTCATAACGCAATTTTTGTATTTCAAGGTCTTCCCTGGAACACTTGCTGTAGTGGCAGACTGGTTCCATAGTAACCTGCTTAGGTATAACTTTGCTAGGCAGACAGAATGCTTATGAAGGAAACTCCAGCCCTGTGGAACCTCCTGCCAACTGAGCTGCGCCTCCAGGCAGAGCTGCTGCCCATTTGGAAGGGTGTAAAAACCTGGCTGGCAGGGCAGGTCTGGGGTACTGGAGGCACAAGGACCTCAGCCTGCTGGCTGGTTTGACCTCCTCCCCTGCTCCCTTAAGTTCTTAAGTTTTTAAATCATACAAAGTTTTAGTCGTAGTTTTAATTGGTTTTAACTGTGGATTTTGAGAACTTTTAGAATTTTAGCCTGTACTGTTTTTATGTTTTTTAGGATGTGTTAAACCGCCCTGGGTTGCCTTCGGCGAGGAGGGTGGTATAGAAATTTAAATAAATAAATAAACTGGAAGGACACTAAACTGTTGTAATTTCATTGTAATACTATAGGAGTTTCATGGTTTATGGCTTTCTTCTAGTGTTTACATTTCCTTTATAAATGTTTACATGTCCATGTTAGGCTGCTAGGAAACAGATCCTTTAATATATCAACTTATTTAATTTGTGATGAAATGTTATTTTACATGGACCTTGCTTTTCCTAATAGCTTAAATGGAGAACTGACTGACCATCTTGCACAGGCTTTCTTAACCCTTTCGGGTCGTTGGCCTGACCATGCCTCCTGAGCAGTTGATTGGACCAGCCATGTGGCTCCACCCAAAAGTAAAATGCATGCCACGCATGCGCAGAATGCATTTAGTAGCACTCTCCACATCCACGGCATGTTTTTTTTTCTGCTTCAGATTTTGCTGAGGGCATCATGGGCCTGATGAAATGGCTTTGGAGACCAGGTGGTCTTGCATATTACCACACTGCTACTCAAACCTCATTTCCTTAAGTACAATGTACTTTCTCAGTGTTGCATTTCTACACTTAATATAAAACTCTAGACAGTACGCCTCGGTTAATGTTTGCCGCAGTTTACAATTGCAGATCCTACATAAATGACGTCCCGGCTTACAACGATTTTTCGCCTTATGACCAGGAATTCCCCAGAGTCCAAAATGGCTGTGGGGGTATTTAAGGCCACACGCAGCCATTTTGGACTCTGGGCAACCTTGCCTTGCGCATTCACGGTGCCTCTTCTGCAGCCCCCGCTAAAGCACAGGGTTTAAAAGACATCCGACACTTTTAGCGGAAGCTCCTTAAGAGGTGCTGTGCACACGTAGACCCATTGCAATTACCTTTCCCTTCCTTCAAAGCACTGACACGGACACAGAGCGGGGAGAAGACAGTCACAAAGGGGGTTCTTTCCTTTAACCTTCTGGGCAGGCAAGCTGTATGCCCGCATTTTGTCGGCTTGGGTTGCGCAAGTCCCCCATGATGGGCAGCTCCTGGATTGCACAGGTTCACAGGGGAGGGGGAGTAGAAATTCCCAGTGGCCACACCCATTTCCCTCCCTGCACCTCTTCCTAGGTCTCCTTTCCAGGGACCTCTTCCTGCACACCAAGAAACAATCTATAGGGCAAGGTGTGGATCTGGGGAAGGGTTCCCCAGCTATTTCTCCTCTCAACTCCAAACCCACCCCCCACCCCAAGAAAAACCCTCTCTCCGGGGTGGAAACTCCTCTTCCCTCCAGTCTCTACTCCCTCTCCCCATTCCTACTTGTGGGGAGACAGAAAAGGAACTGACCAGAAGGGAGACTTTTCAGACAGGAACCTTTTCCTTTTCCCTCCAGCCTCTGCTCCTCTTCTACTTTCCTCCTTTACTCTCTTGAGGGAATGTTGCCCTCAGAAGGTCTTTGGTAACTCAGCCCTCCAATGCTTCTAAGAGGAAAACTTTTAACATGTTGGTTTTTAAATAATTTTTTATTTATTTATTTTATTGCATTTTATTGCAATTTCCCCCTCCCTCATCCGATTAAAAACATCTTAATTACATTTTTTTAAATGTATCCTTGTACCCTTTCTCTTGCTCACTACTAACTTCCAGTTCTCTCTCTATATTGGTCTCCTGCTTCTTTGTTTTTGTTTCATTTTCATGGCTTACCAATATTTCTCACTGAGACTGCTAATATCATGCACAAGGCTGTCACTATCCCAGCAATTTACATACTTACACAGGGGCATGTGGCCTACATATTGGATCTAAAATAGCATATGAAAATTATTCCATTTATCTCTTCATCCACGGAGGAAAGGGGAAAAAAAATAAAAATAACACGTTCTCCCCAAACCATCCAGATTTCCACTGACCATGTTTGAAAAAAGTGTGTGTGTGTGCGTGCATGCGCGTGTGTGAGTGCATGCATGCTTTAAATATCTACAGAAACCCACAAATATTTCTTTATTACAATGCCTCTATATTCCACCTATCCATTTGAACTATGATATCGAAGATCAAAACAATTTAATACCAGGCATCCAAAATAAAACAACGCAAACAATGTTTAAGTGTTCAAGATCAAACTAAAGAAAACCTCGGATAACGCTAAAACTTGGTTCCACAAGTTTGTGTTATCCAATTTTTAATGTTATCCGATGTATGCATCAGATAACGTTAAAATCCTATGGAATGCATCGGATAATGTTAAAACTCCATAGAGATGCATTGTAACCTGCACAGGCTTTAGCAAACGTTATCCAATGCATCCCATAGGATTTTAACGTTATGCAATGCAATCCCCCCCCCCCCCCCGATTGCTTAACGTTATGCGGTTTTAGCATTATCTGATGCAAACATTATCCAAGTCTTACTATACAGGCAACACATCTTCTGGAATGGTTAAAAATGAAAATGAAAAAAAAAAGTTCCTTTGAAAACTGAGAAAGGGAAAAATAGGGAGGATCTGGAAACTAGAAGAGAATAGCATCTAACATAGGGATTCTCTACCTGCAGAGCATGAGCCGAATGCAGCCCATGGCACCATTTCATGTGCCCCCTCCCCCCACCGCCTCCACCACACCAGAAAGTGCCATGTGGTGGAGGAAGGACAAAATGGCCCCCGAAGCTGTCTGAGGTAGCATGACCCAGCCTCCGGCTTTAAAAAGTTGAGAACTCCTGATCTAACAGGTATGACTGGTTGGTTAAAATTCTAGATGACACCACTGTACTGAGCAGTATGATGCTGCACGTACTACTGTCTCTCTCCTGTTTGTTAAGCTACACAAAGATTCACCATTTCAGAATTTTAAACAATCACAGGCTATGAAATTTTAAAAATTGATCATTTTACTTCACTGTAGGATAGTACAGGGCAAGCAAAGTACATCATCCAAACATCCCTTTTAGACACTAAAAAAATTACTGCAAAGGAAAAAAGTGAACTGGTTTTCCTACGATAGAAGCCTCCAGAAATACATGTTTCCATTGGTAAATGTTTCTGGTCATAATCGGCAGGCCAACAAATGAGCCAGATTCTGTATCTCTCCACATTCACACAGGATGTTGTTGTCTCCCAGCAACTTGAGCATGTTGGTCTTGCATTTACGGACTCCAACCTACAGTCTATTCAGGGTCCTCCAAGTGATGTAGGAGATCGGGTTCCTCAGCTATATCCTCCTTTAAAATTATTGCTTGTCCAGTGAGCTCCTTCCTCCATCTTCTAATTTGGTTTTGCTCTTGCGTAGCCTCAAGAATGTTTGTTCTTGCTATAAAGCTCTTCCTGGATCTGAGCCAGCAGACTTGAGGCATATATCAATTCAGATGTAATACTTGTAGTTATGTGATGTAATACTTGTAGTTATGAAACATTGTTTTGCTGTGAGCCGCCCAGAGTCGCTATAGGCGAGTGGGGCGGCATAAAAGTCGAACAATACAATACAGAGGATGTTGAGAGTCATTCTCTTGCTTAGTTTTCTCAGTGTCCGCTGCAATTTCTCTCCTTATCTTAGGTGGAACAATACCAACAAGAACGTATATTTTCTCAACTGGCATAGGCTTGAGGTATCCTGTCACTGTGCATATTGTTTCATTAACATCAACTTGTTTTTAAAAAGATGCACTTCAAAGGCCCAAATGGATACAGCTTCCGGGGGCAGCGGCGGCGGCGGCACACATTTTTCTTGGTTCATAGAGGGTTCCAGGGGCAGAAAATCAGATTCTAGACCCACCATTTCCCACCCTTGGATGAACAAATTTACAATTAAAATACAATGAACACTTATGTGACCTAATTGATGTTTTGCCCTCAGAACCATTCTTAAATGACAGCAAACCATGGTACAGCAAGAAGATAGATAAGAAACCACAGGAAAAAAGTTTCCAACAATTGTAGCTGTTAATTTAAAAACAGATATTTCAAAGCGAATCCCCTTATTATATTCCAGGGGCATCGTCAGTACATCAACTGGCCCTTATGAAAAGTTGTAGTAATTGTAATAATACGTCAAAATTGTAGTAATACTGCTTACAATTCATTGTCTTTACCACCTTGAAATAACTATTATTGTCCATAGAGATCCTATGCTAGAGTGGGATACAGAAGTTTCACAATTACTTATCCTTTAAAACCTACAGTGCAGCTCCCTCTCTTGGTAAAATATTGCAAACACTATGTATTCTGTACTAATTGTAATCATTTTTCTGCATTTACTATGAATGTATAGCTCTGAACTCAATTTGTTTCTTGGGTAAGCAAGAAACACAGTTTAAATTGTCAAGTTGTTATTTTGCTACCATCTGTAGCACAACCTGTTCTTTCTCTATTATCCACAGCTACACTAAAAACAGCTTTTGCTTGATTAGTTTGGACATTTACAATTACTGAAAGCTGTTGTAAGGCTTTTAAAGCTAAACAATTTATTACCTTCCGGCTGTTCTTCACTCAAGTCTCAAAACTCAGCACGGCTTCAGTGCTGCAACCTCATGAACACCTATGACTAACTAATAGTTCTACCTACTCTAAAAATTACTTACTTTGACTTAGTTCTTCCTATGCTATATATGCAGTTATGGCGAACCTTTTAGAGACCAAGTGCCAAAACAGAGGGGCAGGGTGAACTCTGTGCTGGGGGAGAGAGAGGGAGGAACACTCCAATTGGGCTGCTGGGCAGAGGGTGGGGTGAATTCTGTCCTCAGGTGACAGCGCACATCCCACAGAGGGCTCTAAGCACCCCTCTGGCACACATGCCATTGGTTTGCCACCACTGCTATATAGCATATTGGGCAGTGACGTTTCTCCAGTGAGTCTGACCCATTGCCAGATTTTCAAGATCATTCCAGTGGACACTCATTTGTAAAAGATCATTTATGAATGTTTGGCACCAGGTGTTGAAATGGTCTCCCTCTTCTATGTCCACCTTGAGTTGTTCACGCCAATGCTGTTTTGGAATTTTTTCATCATCCATCCAAAAACCATAGCAGGCAACTACTGTATGTAAGCTATGAAAGGTTGCTTCTTCACAAACTTTCATACTGTGATCACAGTAGCATATTTTAAAGATTTGTTGGTGAAAAACATGTGATGTTTTCCAAGTTTCACATGGGTTTATTATTATTATTATTATTATTATTATTATTATTATTATTATTATTATTATTATTAATTTGACTTATAGTCCGCCCATCTGGGATACACTCTCTCTGGGTGGCTCACAATGCTAAAAAGAGCAGAACAGACATCATAAAACCATAGAAAACCATATAACCATTGGCATAATGGTAGACACATAAAGCTGTGTTTCCCAGAAGCCTAAGTTAACTCCCCAAAGCACTGATCAGCCAATATACTGACTTAGGCTTATGGGAATTGAAGTCCCCCTGTGGGGAGTGTGCCACACATTGGGAACCACAGGTCTAAAACTATTTAAGAAACATAATTTGGAGTCATAAATTGCCTGTCCCTTGTTCCATGTACCAACCTAACTAGCATATACTCATTTGTGTATGTTATATAAGTTCAAGAAACAGCTGATAGTGGGTTTTTTCAATTTCCCAAACTGGACCACGGCACAGGGAGACAGCAAGAATATTATCAATAAGAACTGTTTCTGTAAAGCAGAGGTGCCCAACTATGGCTTGCGGGCTGGATCCAGTCCCCGAAGCCATTTCATCCGGCCCCCAACACCCTCGCGCTCCTGGAAGCAGTAAAACGCACGTGTGTGGATGCAAAACGTATCCCACGCATGCACATTCTACTTCCACTTCTGGTGAGAGGAACCACATGACCGACCCAATCACCTATCCAGGGGTGTGGTCAGGCCTGCGGCCAAAAAAGTTTAGGTACACCTGTTGTAAAGCTTTTCCTGCTGAATACCACTCATTTCTCAAGTTATATCCCCTCTAGTGGATGAAAGAAATATTTTTCAGCAGTATGGAGAGCAGATTTTTCATTTTGTACAAACATAAAGAGATGTAAACAATCCTGCTCTATCCCAAGTTAAAATGAAGCAAACTCTACTATTCAATGTAGGGAGAATTTAGACAAAAAAGAAATTTCAAACTTTACTTTATTACGAAAAAACCTTTGCAAAGGGATCAATCCGTATTTACTACATGAGGATAAACATGCATGTAATCATCTTCATCATCAAAAGAATGCTTCTTAATTAGATATGTCAACAATATATGTAACAAAACAAAACAGTAGAAAAACTGATCGTACCTTCCCAAAACATTTTCTAAATTAGGGGTGGCCAATCTTGGTGCTCTAGGTGTTATTGAACTTCAATTCCCAAAAGCCCTGATCAGCAGGTGTGCTGACTTGGGCTTCTGGGAATTGAAGTCCAAGAACACCTGGAGTACCAAGGTAAGCTATCACTGACCTAGAACAGTGTTTCCCCAATGCTGGTTTTTGGACTTCAATTCCCAGAAGCCTAAGTCATTTCCCCAAAGCACTAATCAGCCAATGTACTGACTGAGGCTTCTGGGAATTGAAGTTGTTGTTGTTGTTGTTGTTTGACTTTTATTCCGCCCCACTCCACTAGTGGGCTGTGTGTCCCTTGTTGGGGACCACTGACCTAGAGCACCAAGGTTGGCCACCCCTGCTCTAAATCAATACTATAATGTTCATCCAGAAAACACACAAGCAAGTTCTCAGGGGTCATTCAGGGAGTCACTTGTCCCGCTTTTTCGCACCCTGTGAGTAACTACACAACATATTTGCTGGAGTGGACCAATTAGTCCTAGAAGGCCCCAACCTGCACCTTTTTTTGAGCCTCCAGAAAGGCTTCCTCTTTTTGGGGTGTGGGTTGGTGAGACTTAGTTTAGTCTGTTCCCAGCACATGCTATTACTGGAAACAGACTAAAAATTGAGCCTTGTGATGAGACTGCTAAATTAACTTTGAACTCACAGATTACACATATACAAGGACTTCTGTGTACTTCTTCTGACAACACACCGGTCAAACTGAGCTACCAGCCCTAGGCTGCTCCAATATGGGGTGTCTCGGGGCTCAGTGCTCTCACCTCTCCTATTTAATATCTACATAAAACTGTTGGGTGAGATCATCCATTCCCACGGGGTGAGGTATCATGAATATGTTGATGACACCCAGCTATACATCTTGGCCCGTGGAGATCCAAGCAATGCAGTGGAACTCCTCTCCAGGTGTCTGAAGGCTGTCAGGGTCTGGATGGGGGACAACGGGCTACAATTGAATCCTGGCAAGACTGAGTGGCTATGGATTAAGGGTCCTGCATTATCTCAGGAGCTACCATCTTTGGTTGTGGATGGGATGTTTTGTCCCAAACAGACCCAGTACATAATCTGGGACTCCTCCTGGACTCGCGACTCCTACTCCAAGAGCAGGTGGCAGTCATGGCCAGGAGGTAACGGCAACCTTGTGTTGGTGGCTAATCTATCTCACACTAGGTCGGGCAAAAAGAACTGCAGAATGAACTCACCAAAAGGTGCCTTCATTCTGGCAGTTTTGCATCTGGCCTAGATACTGAAGACGACATACCAGCCCATACCGCATGGTCCAGAGTGGTCATACCATCAGGAATTGGTATACCACCGTCCTGAACAACCACATGAGCCACACAGTTCTTCCAATCATCCTCATCAGCTGAATAGGTGTAGTGGCAGCACCTTCAAATCCCATCACATCTCTTCCAATTAGCAAGAGACTGGCTGTGCCACATGTCTACATCCTACCCCAATATAGACACCACCAGTACTGTAAATGATACACTTACTCTTCATTGTTCCTTCATCTTCCTCATCTTCTGCGTTGATGACCATTGTCCCCAGTTGGGATGCTAGAGTATCATTGTATTCTATCATAGTATTGATGCCATCACTCATTCCACACGCAGCCCTGATTGTTTCTTGTCCTCTTGCCCGTACCATGGTCCTAGCATCAGTTTCATCTTCTTCCTATAAAAAGGTACGAGAACATTAAACAAAACAACAACAAAAGACAAGAAAGTTGTGACACCTTAAACAATAACTCCTGTATTTAAATGTGAGCTTTCATGGATCAAGTCTACTTCATCAGACATACGAGTAAAACCTCGTATCAATTTATACACATCAGGTACAGAAATACAAGAGTTAGTCTTTAAGGTGCCACAACTTTTTCATTGTTTTATTTTGCTTACTCTGATATGCTTGCACAGACTACCACGGCTACCACTTCAAGAACATCAAAGTAAGCAAAGTATCATGAGCTCTTCAACACCATACAAGTAGAAAGGAGAGGGTTAAATCTAAACTCCATGCATGTTTACTGAACTAAGAACGTTAAAAACCTTTGCAAAAATGCATTATATTAAAAACAGAATGGAGGTATACAAGATAAAATAAAACTGTTATCAACTAGCATAGCTACAAACCCAAACATTGATATCTTTCTTTCTTGTAGCAGGAGTAAACTCACTTCCACATTAAATTCTAAGACAGAGACCAGCCTTTTAGTGGAGAAAGAAGCACTACAGAAGACTAAAATTACATATCAATGCCTGGATTGGACAAAAGAAACATTACATGCTACTGCATATTTGCAAAAATGCAAATACTGTATGGAGAAAATCATATTATTCATTTATTTTTAAAAAATTACAATCTAAATGCAAAAGCAAGTAAGAGAAAAGTAGAAAAAAGTGAACTGAAGCATTAGTTTTAGTTAAAAATGGACCCTCTCTGTTACTACTCAAATGTAACTTTGCTGCTCTTCCTCAAGCAATTATTTCCAATGGGCTCTGGAAGGAGGGCGCCAATCCGGCTGATGGGTGCAGCTGCAGTGAGTTAATCATGTTATTTGCTGCTGCTTCTGATATAAGGATATTTGTAAAATATATAGACTGAAAGTACAATGAATGAATGACACACAGTCAATCCAGTTAGTACTAGAGGAAGAAGTTAATACTACTAGAGTAGGGATTCTCAACCTGCAGCCCACAGACTGGATACGGCCCACGGCACCATTTTGTGTGGCCCTCCACCACACCAGGAATTGCCATGTGGTGGAGGAAGGGCAAAATGGCCATCCAGCCCTTGAAGCTGTCTGAGGGAATGTGGCCCGGCCCCCAGCTTAAAAAGTTTGTGAACTCCAACACAACCATTTTATCAGAATTAGAACTCACTGAATTTTCTTCATCATCATGGAACAACTGACGCTGCTGGGCTTGCTGAAGTTTCACTTTAATATCCATTGATTCATTGATCATATCTCGCAGGATGAAAACTCCTTTGGCATTTTTTACAAATGGATGCTAAAACATACATAATAAAAATGAAAGGCTTTGAACTAAAATTCAGTAACAAGAAGCCTGAAACCAAAACTATTAGTCCCTTGCTCTCATTAAAACAATAAACAGTGAGGGCAAATTAATACAAGTATGTTAGGAGCGGGCATCAACAGCAACAATTAGAACTGCCCACATCAACAGAATCCTTGTTGAAATGGTAAATAATTAATTGTGTGATGTCAAGTAAATTGTATTATGGCAAACCTTTTCCAGAAGTGGTTGATCATTCCTTTCTTCTGGGGACCCCTTGGGACTGTGCAGCTTGCCCAGGGTCACACAGCTGTCCGTTCTCCCAGGAGGCACAGTGGAGAACTAAACTACCAACCTCTTGCTCCACAGCCAGATACCTAAACCACTGAGCTATCCAACTTAGTACATATAAAGTTTTCCAAAGGTTAAAAAAGTATTAAAAATATCAAGGCAAATAGACAAACTGAAAGTCCAGAAAACCATTATGAAAGCTGACAAAATATAAAGAGCTCATCACAAAGGCAAAAGGGGGGGGGGGGGGGGAAAGAAAAAGTGTTCTAGGTTATACCATTTGTTGTATTGTTTGCTGATATCATCCTGAGAAAAGTTGAGGAAAATGCTTCCCGGTTTCTTCAAACAGTATTTTGGAACTGACCTGAAGCAGTTGTGTCGCAGTCGCTCTCTGTTCTGGGCACTTCACAAGACACTGTTTCACAAAATCTGTGAATTCATCAGACCAGATTTCTGGCTTTCGGAATGTGGGAGGTGGATTTGTTGGAATCATGAAGATTGCCTGTAGACAACAGTATTTTTTACTAGCTTGTTTATCTTAATAAAAATTAATTGTAATCAGAGAAAAATACTTGCAATATCACTTCAGGACAAACGCTCTACTTACCTTCTTTTCTAGTAATTGCCAAGTCTCCGTTTGGAGCTCTGAGGAATGAACACCCTCACAGAAGGTCATGTAGTCTAGACCAGAGGTCTGCAAACTTGGCTCTCCAGATGTTCTTGGACTTCATTACCAGAAGCCCAAGCAAGCTCTACTGCTGACCAGAAGTCCAAGAACATCTGGAGAGCCATGTTTGCAGACCCCTGGTCTACACTGATGCACTTTTTACCATTTCTCACTTATACACCCTTTTAAAAATATTTCAAGTATGTCCTTCAAATCCACTAACTTCAACATACTCAACTTGTAGCTATGGTAAAAATGGAAAATCACTCTCTCTCTAAGAGAAGGTGACAAAAGCTCAATAAATGCATTCAAATGTTCTAGCACATTGTTGAATAAACAGTGCATGTTTTTTCACTGTATGCACACACATTGTCAGTATGTTCAGAATTTTGACATCAAACTTAACTAGCCAGTAATATACCACCAGTAAATATATTTATTAAGTGCATTACAGCTGTGAAATTCTTTTTTGTGTCCAGATCAACCTTTAAACTGCCAAAACAAAAACAAAGTCACCACCTTGGCTTTGTCATTGGCCAAAATTAAATCACTGCCAGTACATGTTTCTGGCAGTAATTGACAGATGACTAGCATGTGACCCAGGCTCTGTGCCTCTCCACATTCACACACCATGTTCTTGTCCACCACTTGGGCATGCTGGTCTTCCAGTTAGGCACCCCGACTCTCAGCCTATTCAGGATCCTCCAAGTGACGCAAGAGAGATCAAGTTCCTCAGTCTTATTCTCCTTTAATGTTATTCCTTGTTCAGTGAGCTTCTTCTTCCATCTTCTAATTTGATTTTGTTCATGCATACCTTCAAGTATGTTTGTTCTTGCTAGAAAGCTCCTCCTGGACCTGAGTTGGTGGAGTTGAGGCATATATACGTTCATAGGATGTCAAGGGTCATTCTCTTAATTAGTTTTCTCGGTGTCCTCTTAGGTGGAGCAATGCCAGCAAGATAGATTTTCTAAATCAGTATAGGTTTTGAGGTATCCTGTCACTATACGCATGGCTTCATTAACAGTAATGTCAATTTGTTTCACATGTGTGGATGCATTCCTGCTGCAGAGATGCTCAAGGCCAAAGCTGATGTACACAGCATGGATGGTTGAGCTCCCTATGTATAATCTGTCAATTACCTGATGATGGGGTACATAAAGGAGCTTCCTCAAAGACTGTATAATTTGCATTTTTGAACCACAATCAGGTGGACTCTGGGCAATAGCAGCCTTGTTTTGCTGGCTAATCTGTCTCACACTAGATTAAACCAACGGAACTGTGAAATGATTCAGTCTGATATTGGTTACCCATTACTTACCCTCATTGGGTGAATATCAGCATACGGTGGTTTTCCTTCAGCCATTTCAATGGCAGTAATGCCCAGAGACCAGATATCTGCCAGGCAATTGTACCCAATTTCCTGGATTACTTCAGGTGCCATCCAAAATGGAGTCCCTATCACAGTGTTTCTTTTTGCCATGGTATCCTAAAATATGGAACACAAAGGACAAGTAAGCAATTTGCCTAAGAAAAGACGGGTAAGAAAAACAAAACGTCCTAAAAGCTTTGTGCAATGTATTTATGAACAAGACTGCAAACAAAGATTGGGGAGGGGGATCTTTCCACTATGCACTACTCATTCTACTTGGCGGTTCTTGTTACCTTCTGAGAGATTTTCATGGGAATGGATGGGACATCATGGGAAGGAGACAACATCAGAATTTACCAATCCAATTGCATGCAGCTGGAATCTGAATAGAATCCTCTATCGTCAATTAAAAACCAGTACATGCAAGCAACTTCTACTCACTGTAAGTTGGCCTGCTACCCCAAAATCTGCAAGTTTAGCATGCCCTTCCGTATTAAGTAATATGTTGCCAGCTTTGATGTCACGGTGTATTTTCCTCATGAAATGTAGGTATTCCAGTCCTTTTAATGTTGACTGTATTATTGTAGCAATTTCATCTTCCATCAACTGAAGAAAGAACATGATTGAATCAGCAAAAAGTAAAGACAAATAGCATTATTACTCCTTAAAATAATATACTTCCTTATAATTTTAATAGAGCTTATTAATCTCTGTATTATTTATGCAAAATAATTAGCAACCATTATGAAAGTCAATGCACATAACTAGAAATTAATTCACACAATGTTCTATTAAAGTATTTCTAAAAATTGGCTGCCTATCCTAATTTGCAATCTAAGCAGTATGTTTAGCCCCCCCATCCAAGTTCCCATTTTCTGCAGGTACACTATGAAGCCTCTATTAAACCTTTATGATCTGAAAAGATGGCTTACCATACAAAATTAATGTCACTGAACCTAAGAGCTACAGAAAGAAGTATGAACTAGTTGGAGGTAGAAAGAATTCTTCCAAAAGCTCATCTACTTAGCATCTTACAAACCACAACCACACACTTTCAAGAGAAACCATGCTTGCCTGTTTGTCTTCTAAGTCCCAAATATTACTTAATACAAGGAGTCACAATCACTTTTACAGTGACTCATCAAAAAAGACAACATAAATGGCCAAAGCAAAATAATGTGTGGCAAGCACTGTAAGTCTAACAATGGTTCAAAAACTACATCATCACTAGAGACTAAACATTACACATGCTACCAGCCTTAATTACATCCTTCTGCAGTTTCAGAGTCATTAATCACCTTACAACATAGCTGGCTAGGTCTCTGCTCAGGTTGCTGCTGCATATACCTGGAGCACAGCAAACAATAAATGTGCTTCCAAGCTTTTCCACACTCCTTAGAGCAGTGGTGGTGAACCTATGGTATGTGCCAGAGGGAGCACTCAGAGCCCTCAGCATGGGCATGTGAGTCGTTGCCCCAGCACAGAGTTTACCCCGCCCCTCTGCCCAGCAGCCCATGGGAGCACTTCCTCCCTCCCCCCAGCACAGAGTTTACCCTGCCTCTCTACCCAGCAGCCCAATGGGAGCACCTCCTCCTTCCTCCAGCACAGAGTTCGCCCTGCTCCTCTGCCCAGCCGCCCAATGGGAGTGCTTCCTCCCTCCCCCCAGCAGAGTTCACCCCGCCCCTCTGCCTGGCTCAAATGTGGCATGAGGGTACAGCACAGACAGCAGCCTGAGTCTGTGGCAAAGGTGAATTTGGGCACTTGGTCTCTAAAAGGTTCGCCATCACTGCCTTAAGAGTATGCCAGCACCCACTCTGAGCCTGAATCTATCAAGTAGTCCAGATTAAGCTGCAAGATTCTTCTAAACTGTTAACTCACATATTCCCAAAATGGCTTGTGACCAGTTTACCTGAAAGAGCACCTTTCCCTAAGTCAGTGGTGGCGAACCTATGGCATGCATGCCAGAGGTGGCACTCGGAGCCCTCTCTGTAGGCCCCCGTGCAGAGTTCACCCTGCCCCTCTGCCAAGCAGTCCAATGGGAATGTTTCCTCCCTCCCCAGCACAGTTTGCTCTGCCCCTCTGCCCAATGGGATCGCTTCCTCCCTCCCCCAGCACAGAGTTCATCCCACCCCTCTGCCCAGCAGCCTAAAGGGAGCGCTCCCTCCCTCCCCTGTTGCCATGCTGGCACTTTGCAATAAATAAGTGGGTCTGAGGTTGCAGTTTGGGCACTTGGTCTTTAAAAGGTTCACCATCACTGCCCTATGTAAACTACCTGACCACTAAGATCTAATGCAGAGAGGCTGTACTCCATGTCCCACCACTGAGAACAGTTCATTATGTGGAACTATGGGGGGTGGGTCTTTTTCTGCCATAGAACCCCAACTGTAGAAAGCTCTCTCCTCGGGGGCTTGAATGGTGCTGACACTGGCATCATTTCAGCACCAAGTCAGCATGTTATTTTGGGAGAAGGGTTGAGGATTGTGGCCTGCATTGGTTTTAGTGCAATGGTTTTAATGTCTAAATATTTTTGATTCTGTGCTGCTCAATTTTAAATCTTATGTTTTCAAATTGTTTTATACAGCTTTGCAATACCAGGTGATAGAAAAATGTTGTTTTAATACAGCCAGAACAATTACACATAGCATGTTACCAAATATATGTATACATTCAATGCTTCATTTTACATGGTTGCATTCACAAGGTGCAAAGAGAAAAGGCAAAGGGAGCCTGCTAACTAAATATACCAACAATTTATCAGTGGCAGTACAAACAAAGGAAAACTCCTCCAGTATATTTCAAATCTCAAGAAATAAGGCTAATGGATAGAAGTTAGGGTACTTAGAGGTAGATTTGTCAACATGTCTTTTCAGAAATCAATGTTTTTATCTGCAAAGATATCAAACATTTATCAAGATGTTGAAGAAACACATACAGTTTTATTTCGTAGTCGGATGATATCAGACACAGATCCGGCACCACAATATTCCATGACTATCCAGAGGTCCGTGTTCTTAAAATAGCTGCCATAATATTTGACTACATGAGGACTAAAGAAAAATTAAAAAGAATGTGTTTGTTAAATAAATACACATATCCAAAATGCAAGACCAAAGAGACTTAATTCATAAACAGAATGCAATATATTAAGTCATTAAAAAACAGGAGCTCAGAAAAAGGATTTTTTTTGCCAGAATTGTTCAGTTTTGCAATATCACTTGTGTCACAAAAGAGCATTTGAGAAACACATTTTTAAAAAGACAAAGAGCTGATCCGTACAGTGAGTAAGCTTGATTTACGTAACCCTTGGTGGATGCCCAATAGTATAAGTTATGTGCTGTTAAAAGGAACTACAGCCATTCCTTTGAAGGTGGACTTCACCCGTCATAAAAGAACCAAACAGTGCCCAAGCTGAGCATCATATGCAAATCACTGTAAGATTTATTTAGCTACGATAACATCAGTATACAGTGAATGACTGTGGTGGCTGAGTGGTTAAGAAGCTCACCTTTTTAGCTAAAAGGTGGGCAAGTCAGTTCAAGATCTGAGTATTGCATGATGGAATGAGCGCCCCTCTCTGTCCCAGCTCCTGCCAACCTAACAGTTTGAAAGCAGGAAATTACGTGTAGATAAATAGGGACCACTTTGGTGGGAAAAGATCTTAGGGACATGAAAGGAGCCTCATTTGAGTTCCCCCCGGGAGGAGTTCCTCCAGCAAAAATCCTTTCAACCAAGAAAGCACCTTTGTGTGCTTCTGATACAATTTTTAAAAAGTGTACAATTTTGCTTATGTGAAACACATTATCACTTAGAATTCTTATACAGTATAGTACATTTGAGGTGTTGCACGTCCGGTTCCCACAATTACACTTAGTACCCTAATAATGTCCCTACTAAATACTGCACATAGATAAAAACAAAACTTCCCTGCTATGTTTCTCAGTGGAAATTTCTGCACTACTAAAAAGCCATGCCAACTGTAGATTCCCCATGAAACTTTAGCTTGATGAGAGTTAAACTAAGGAGCTATTACCCTACCTCATCTGAAGTAAAAAAAATGTTAATTACATAACAAGAAATAGGTAAAACAATACATGGACTTTAATTCATCCAACTGATTGTCGACCAAAGACATTGGTCATGCCAGCTCACTAGTAACCAGGGTAGGTTTGGTTCAAACTACTCTTCAGAGCCATTCAATTTAAAAATGTGATTTCCCTGCAAAATAAAAAAACACACTTTTGCTTCCTGACACTAGTACAATAAACTTCTGTTCATTGACACTTCCAATGTCTCAAAACACACCTTTCAGAAAGAGATGTAAGGCTTGTGATGTGGAAAGCTCTAATATCAATTGTTATTAGCAATCCAATTTGCAAGAGATTTCAAGCTATTAAAGATCCCTGCCAGGTCTTGAAATTCCCAAAGACTCCCTCAGGGAATCTCAGATCAACATCTATTCCATCTGACTTTACAACTGTGGCTTTGTGCAAGAAAATGTTCACCATCAAGTTATGCTTTCAATCCTGAATAGACTACTACAGACAGCCTTTTACTGCTAAATCAAACATGTTTCTTTAAACCCCAGAAGGAAGGAATTTGGCAAGTTTATCCCTATGTAATTATTATGTAAAAAATAGCTTATCTTGCACTTCTTCAAAGGTTTGGAGGATTAGCAAATCTAAGTTTGATAAGATTATATGACTATGTAAGTTAAACAAATTCTTTCTTGAGCAAGTCATTATCTGTCATCACTTCTGAAATTCTCTAAGAACACATGCATAGAAGTTGGGAAAGGTGTTTGTTGAACTGTGCCATGGAAGACATCTCACTTATTGCCTCATTATTAGGGATGGGGCAGTGAGTTAACTTCTAAAAGCTTGCTTTTGCAGAAAAAATTCAGTGCTTCACTGTCATCATCTCCTGCTAACTGTATCAACTGACAAAACACAGACTTTTCGAGTGTTCCAAAAAAGTTTAACATTCCAAAACATTAATTTTTGGGATGATTTTGCAGGATCCAGTACCATTTTTTGCATTCAAGTATGTTTTTAAAACAGGGTTTTTTAAAACCAAATTTTTCATGCCACGTGCCAGTCATGTGGTTGAGCGGGCAGGTCACGTGATTCCTCCTGCCATATAACGCAGCCATGGGTGTATTTACAGCAGCGTTATACGCATATGTGAGCACATTCTACTTCCACTTCCAGTAGCAGCAAAGCCCTGATGATTTAGTACCACAGACTGGGTCTGGCCCATGGGCCGTAGTTTGGCCACCCGTTTTAAAAGAAAAGCTAACTAAAAAGTGACACACAAATCACTCTTTTAATAAGAAGCAAAAGAAGCTCATACTTATTCATTAAGTACCAAATTAAAGTTCTCCCCTTCCACCCACTTTCTTGTCAGAAACATCTGAGAATGAAAGAGGCATTTCTTGGTCCTCCTTACAGAAACTCAAGCTACTAAACCAGGTCATGTTTTCTGCATACGCCACAATTCTGCCAGAGGTATAACTCCACCCATGAGGCCAGAGAGGAAATCTCATCCCAGATGTGAGATAATAGTGAGTAGTAGAACTTACCTATCACATTGCTGCATTATAGATATCTCTTTAATAATCTCCTGCAGGTCAGACTCAACAGGAACTTGTTTAATTGCCACAACCTGGCCAGTTTCTTTATGGATAGCTTTGAATACACTTCCATAGGACCTGAAAGAAAGAACATACACAAAATAAGCAAGATTTCTGACTTTTGCACTGCGAGTGCGTCACGCATTAAAAAATACATACTACATAAAAACCCATGGGAAAATTCTGGACTTTGTCTAATGAATATAGAAACTACAAGGCATGCTAATGGAAATCAAACTCCTTTATACCCAAGTGTAAAAATATCAATAACTGTGCAACAATACTGTTGCCTGAAACTGTTCATCATATAAGTCAGTTGTGGTGAACCTCTGGCACGTGTGCCAGAGATGGTACTCAGAGCCATATCTGTGGGCACCCATGCAGTCACCCCAGTATAGTTATCCCCACCCCTCTACCCAGCAACCCAATGGGAGCACTTCCTCCCTCCCCCCCAGCACAGAAGTATGCCCCACCCCTATGCCCAGCTGCCCAAGGGGGGCATTTCCTTCCTTCCCTGTTGCTGTGCTGTTAGCACTTTGCGATAAATAAGTGGATTTTTGAGTTGCAGTTTAGGCGCTCGGTCATTAAAAGGTTCACCATCACTGATATAAGTGGTCTGTAGAAGTGTGAATTTGTGGCTGAAACTTCCAGAATTCAATCATGGAAATATTTAGAGAATTGTAGAATCAAAACAAACAAACAGAAATCGCAACTTTCTGATTTTGCTCAGTGATATTTCAATAGTTATAGCAAGACAAACCTATCAGCATAAAATATATTTTAAATATTGGTGATGGAAGCCTCAACTTCGATAAAATTTAAATCCGCCTGTAACTAAAATGTGTTCCTTCAAAATAAAGTGAATACCCAGTCTCATTAATGCCCAAACCAAATGAGACTTTGGAAATCCAACAACACAAGTTTGTTTTGAGAATTAAGGCAGAAATAAAGATGGGCTATAAAAATACTTAACAAATAAATATGTAGGTTACAAATGTTTATAGTGACAATGGGCTCTTGAGAAAATTAATCACACACTCTCCATTTTCTTACAACCATGACTTCAGGTAGTTTGAAGTCATACTTCAAGTACTGTATAAGATACTTTGTCTTTGGGGTCATGGTGGTTTACAGATGTGAAATAATCACATGATCAAGGCAAAGTAAAAGAGGTAGTCAACTGCACCTAATAGAATACCTTTTCAGGGGAATAAAATACTTAGTTCTTCATTTGTAAATGTGAAGTATTTATTAGCTATGGTAAAAGTCAAAGACAAGAGGAATCGATTTACATTTCAACAGACCATCTCTAGAAAGCCTATGACAGGAATTCTCAACCTGCGGCCCTGGGCCGGATACAGCCCATGGCACCATTTCATGTGGGCCCCCACCGCCTCCACCACACCAGGAAGTGCCATGTGGGGGAGGATGGGCAAAATGGCCACTTGCCCCCCAGAGCTGTCTGAGGGAGCATAACCCGGCCCCGGATTTAGAAGGTTGAGAACTCCTGGTCTATAAAATGCATTATGAAAGCAGTAAGGCTGTTTTCAAGTATAGCAACTTAAGTCTTTCAAAGCTGCAAATCAGCCCTTCAAAAATTGGAAAATCTGTTCATAAGTTATGTTTGGAACTATTTCACTATGCTTTTCACTTAGAGCTGTGATGGAGAACCTTGGCACTCCAAATGTTCTCGGACTTCAAATACCAGAAGCTCAAGACAGCACTCCTGCTGATCAATGGTTCTCCGGATTGAAGTCGAAGAACAGCTGGAGTGCCAAGGTTCGCTATCACTGACCTAGAGCTTAAATTCATGTCCTAACTTATTTAAAGAATATAAAGATTAGAAACATGAATAAAATGCCAAATTAAAATGCTAATAGAAATGTAAAACAATATATTGAGAGTAGTGGAGAAGACTAACTCTTACTTGCCTCACCTTCCTCTCTGTTTTGTCAAAGAATAAAATTTAGGCATAAAATATAACACTTTCAAACTACAGTACTGGTATATCTAGATCTTTTGATTGTAAAGAGCAAAATATGTCATACAACTGGCAATTTATTGGTATCAATACTGAATTTAAAAATACTATACAAGACAGATAGGCATGACCAGATCCAATACATGCTGAAGCTCTGTCTGCAGAGACTATGATCTGAAATGCTGCAAGTACCAAGGATAAACAATATGCTACCCTCCAGACTTTCTACAATGCAATTCGACAGACATGAAGATTGGCGTTACATGAATTGTACTCCAAAATATTCAGCAGGTGCTCAGTCACCTGCTGCTAGCAGTGATAGACAGCAAAAGAAGCAACTTTCCAAAGGCTAAAAATCGCAAAACCTGCACTCATAGTTATATTTCTTGGGAGGTGGAGAACAACATGACATAGTCTGCCTGATGCAGAAAAGAACAGTAATTCTGCAAGTAGCTTTTTCTACTGCATTATGCAAAAGAGGGCTTTCCCCTAAACAAATGTTAAGACAGAAGGTCAAAAGTTTCATTATAAAGCTTCATCAGGGTCCGGGTTTTTTCTCTATGTGCAGCTTCTGTTTGACTGCAAAAGTAAAGAGGTAACAGTGTTTCATGAAATACACATGTGTTTCTATAGAGACATCACTCACAGAGACAAACACAATCTACTGATCCACAGTAGCAGTAAGCGTTCAACATGTTCCTTTCATCACAAAATAAGGATTTGTATTTGTTGTAATCTACATTTACCCTTCTCCAAGTTTTTCTAGCACATCAAACACTTCTTCAGGTTGCTTGGTCAAGCTGTCTTCATCTAGCTTCCTCAGCTGTCTGTAACCAAAAGTAGAGAATTTGAGTCACAGCATGTAGGATTCAGAGACAATTTTCGGTTATGCTTTTAAAACTCAGTTAACATCAAATGGAAATGCTACCGCAAATAAGTCATAAGAATGTACTTATTTACTATATTTATACCTAAACTTCTTGCAAAAATGCACTCAATAAAGCTTATTAATAACTTAAGGGCAGTCACATTGGATCAGATGTGTATCTACGGTATCATCTGCTCATGTTGAAGAAAAGCCCTTATATGCAAGCTGTTTCCTTTTCCAAGAAGATCATTAACATATTATTACCCTACAGAAGGTAAAGCATTAAAAAGCACACAACTAAGCAAAAGAAGACTGAAATCAGTTACCGGTACTTTGTTGGCTAACGTTCAACAGAAAATGGGCCTCCGATAGAAAGAATTCTGACAACTATTAACTAAACAGCAATATAGTACTAACATTGTGCAATAAAAACCAAAAATAACAAAAGTTCCCCACCAGTTTCTGCCCTTAAAGAATCTACCACAGGCCAACCTTTTAACATCACAGGCCTGACCACGCCCCTGAACATTTGAGTGGGCCAGACCACACATCCCAGAAGTGGAAGTGGGCGCATTTACGGCTGTCATAAATGCACTCACTTCTGCATTTACAACTACCGCAGACATGTTTGCGCATGTGCGGGCACATTTCACGGATGACATCACCGCACCTGCTTCCACTTCCAGGTGCAGTGAAGGCAGAGACAAGGTGGATGGGATGGTGCCATGGGCCAGGGCCAGCCTACAGGCCATAGGTTGGGAACCCCTGCTCTAACAGATAGAGGAAAACTAGAAGGGGTCCTTGCAATGGTCCAAAGTAGTTCTTAGAAATGAAATTCCCAGAGTTATATAATGTCCATCATTCAAGCCTAAATTATGTTTAACAGGGTCAAGCTGCTGGTAAGGTTTTTCCAAAATGTTATTCGCCACATCAAACTAAATGTGTAAAGTACAGATTAACCAGTAACCAGTGTTAGTCTGTGCATATTAGAGACTAAACAAAAAGACAAAAAACGTTGTGGCACCTTAAAGTTTGTTGTTCAGTCGCACAGTTGATTCCGACCCTTTACGACCCTTTGCAACCCTATGGACCACTGTACGCCAGGCACTCCTGACCTCCACCATCCCCCTCAACTCGCTCAGTTCTGTGCCCATTGTCTCTACAATACCATCTAGCCATCTCATTTTTGGCCACCCCCTTTTTCTTTTGCCCTGCACCTTTCCCAGCATTAAGGCTTTCTCAAGTGAATCCTCTCTTCTCATTTGATGTCCAAAGTACTTTAGCTTCATCTTTACTATTTGACCTTCAAGGGAGCAGTCAGAGTAACTCCTATATTTAAAAGTCAGCTTTCGTGGATCAAGTCCAATTGTCTCACAAAGTGATTTGATCCATGAAAGCTCACATTTAAATACAGAAATTAGTATTAAAGGTGCCACAATTTTTTGTCCTTTTTTGTTGTTTTGGTTTGTTTAATCTCTGATATATTATTAAGTACTCCCATTTTTAAAATCATATTCTACCAAAAATATGTCATTAGTAGTTTGCATATATTTTTGTAAACCAAGAAATACTGTTTTCAGTACAGTATTCTGCTCTGGATACAAACATAAAACCAACACTATGTATGAGATACATGGCTTTTTAAAATGAGGAAATATTATGAAAATGTGGAAATTGTGAAATAACAGAACTTACTTTAGTGATAAGACCAGAAGATATGCATTTGTTTGAATAGAAACAAGCAGATAGGTCACTATTCTCAGAGAGCAAGGATGTAACTGATAAAAGATATACTACTAATACAATAAACACAAATCGGGAAAAATATAATGGGAAGTCTATGAAACTGAATAAGTACTTTAGAAGCCAACTTCATATCAAGCATAATTTCTGTGTCAAAGTTAAAAGTTTGGTTGGTCATTTTGCTTAATTAAAAATGGTTAAATATTGAGGAAAATTCCTGTTCCTATACAGTAAAACCTCAGATAACACTAAAACCTGGTTCCACAAGTCTTGGTGTTATACGATTTTTAGTGTTATCTGATGCATGTTAAAATCCTATGGGATCCATAAAGATAAATTGTAACCACACAGGCTTTAGCGGTTGTTATCTGATGCATCCCATAGGATCTTAATGTTATCCGATGCAATTCTTCCCCCCAGATTGCTTAATGTTATGCGATTTTAGTGTTATTCGATACTAATGTTATCTGAGGTATTACTGTACTCTGCATCTAATGAAACAGGGATCATGTGTTAGAAAGATTTATCTTAAGCTAATAAAAAACTTCCTATCCTGCTATTTCAGTTTCAGAAACTTCCATAGGCTTCCTTTGCCCTGAAGAAACATTTGGAAGCCACGCACTGAGGGGAAGAAGAATGAGCTTTGAAAAGTCACAAACTGCTACTGGAGTGCTGCTGCTAGGATTGGGACTAGCTACCAATCTTGCAGCCAGTTCCAATGTTAAAGCCCCCGGCATCCTAAGGCTTGAAAAAACTTCCCCAGGAGAAAACAGAGTTTAAGTGAGCCCCAGAACTTAAAATAGAGGAACTAGTAAAGTTTTAATTAGCAAAAATTAAACATTTCCAGCAGCTGATTTGAGTTACGCTGGGCACAAAGTCATGCAACAGGATTTTGTCCATTGACAAAATATTTAAAGCATTCAAGTAAGCAGAATTTACAAACCAAAGGATGTACTGTACCTTAATTACAAAACCCAATTACAAAATTTGTTTATATCAATTCTTAAGAAACCTCAAGTCATCCGAAACTATTCCTATGCCACATATGGAAAAACAACCACAAACATGGGTATGAGTGTTAACAAAACTGCACTCAATTGGTCTCCACTCTGCTTAACATCTACATTTCTATTTCTTAACTATAAGCGTGAGCTTTTCCTCAGTAAAATTTCATCAGGTTTAACTAGAGTACTGTATAGGCATTTGAACATTGAAGGGCAGATACAATGACAACTAGAATTGAACAACTTAATATAACTGGAAAAAATAGAAAATTATGTAGTTACAGTAAAACCTCATATAACACTAAAACCTGGTTCCACAAGTCTTGATGTTATACGATTTTTAGTGTTATCCGATGCATGTTAAAATCCTATGGGATCCATAGAGATACATTGTAACCACACAGGTTTTAGCGGTTGTTATCTGAAGCATCCCATAGGATCTTAATGTTATCTGATGCAATTCTTCCCCCCAGATTCCTTAATGTTATGCGATTTTAGTGTTATTCGATACTAATGTTATATGAGGTATTACTGTATTATCAACTGCAGCCAATAGTTCAATCATAACATTTAAGTTTTTAGTTTAGTCCTCCTTAATTTGGTTCATGACAAAAAAGCATAATAATTGTAATCTAGTAGTATGTAGGAAACCAAGTTGATTGTCATTTTCTACGCCTCAAAGCAAAGGAAGTGGCCTCTTCTGCTCAGCATGCAAATGTGCTGTCCCAAAAAAAGGCTGCATGTCTCTGATAGCATTCTAACCCACACAGAAATGTCAGTGAACTGCTTAAGAGTCTGGTTTCCCTTCTGACAGCCTGCAATGTCATGACAAATGATGCCTCCAATAAAACACTTGCCCAAAATATCAATTTGTAAACATGTTTCTCAACCCAAAGATGTACATTTCATTTGTAAGGAACATCTTTACCACTGTTTAAGTTAATACACCAACAAAGTTGTTACAAGGCAGAATGGGGTATGATTACATGCTTGTAAATGTGGGAATGATGCACATGAAAATCCATCTTGGGAAAGAACCTGGAATATCATACCCATTTGGCTACCGTTCATGCAATTACACCATTAGGGAAAAAAGCCTGACACCACACACACCCATCACATAAGGCATAACTTTGAAAAAATGAACAAGAACACACAGTAGTTATTTGTTCTGGTTTAATGTTTGCAAAATCCTAATACCAATAAAACAATAAGTCAAATGTAACTGCATATTCATAGGGTACTAGAGATTTCACAGGTCTAAATCCAATGTCACATTAGCACTCAAATAACTGCCTAACTGGGACTTTCTTCTTCTCCCTACTGTGACTCACTTACTACCCCCAAAAGTGCTCTGGAAGTTTTCCCATGCTTCTGAAAAAAAATGTGAGAGTATATGAGGAACTATGGCATGATCGCTCCCTTCTACTTCCATGGATATAGGGAATCAGAGAGTCCCACAGCAGTAGAAGTCTACGAGCTTCTGGGCTCTGTTTATAGCACTGCAATGAAATTTGGCATCATTCAGAATAATTGCACGCTGTCATGTCAATTCTGACTTATGGTAACCTTTTCCAGGTTTTTCTGGATATAGAATATACAGAAGTGATTTAGCATTTCCTTCTTGTGAGGGCACCCTGTTACTGCACAGCTTTCCCAAGACCATATAGGTTGACTCTTCTCCTGGGATGAACAGTGGGAATTTGACTCCCAACCTTTGGCTCTGTAACCAGCCACCTAAGCCTCTAAGCCAGGGGTTGCCAACCTTTTTATGTCAGGACCAGGTCAAGTTCCCTACAGACAGTTAAGTAGGCCGGATTGGTGGTTCCCCTACCATAAATGCTATCGTATTAATATTGTTGTTGTTGTTTGACTTTTATTCCGCCCCACTCGCTTATAGCGACTCTGGGCGGCTCACAGGAAAACAATGTTTCATAAACTACAAATATTACATCACAAAAATCACATATCAAAAGCATATCAAAGCATCGCACACAGCGATGGGATGTAACAGGTTCTCACCAGTTCGCCAGAACCAATAGTAACTTTCCCCAGTGTCCCAGAGAACAGGTAGCAGCTTTTGGGGGGAACCACCTTTGGGGCTTACCTTTTCACCCCCACTGCGCATGTGCACTAAGCACTTGGTGTGCATGCATGTCTACAGTGCTTGGTGCATATGCACAGCCTCCTTACTGTCCTTGCTGTCCTCCTTGCTGTCCTTGTGTTGTGTGTGTGTGTGTGTGTGTGTGTGTGTGTGTGTGTGTGTGTGTGTGTGCGTGCTTATTTTTATTTTATTTTATTATTATCATTTATTTATTTTTCCTTTGGTTCCGCCCACAATGTCATGAAGTCATGATGTTGGCTCCGCCCACACTTATGACATCACGGTGGGGTAGTAAAAAATTTGACATCCCACCACTGATCGCACATCAAAAAACATTACAAGAAATCCTCCCTCCCGATTACAAAATTAAGAATTCATAAACATTTCAAAAACACATCAAAACACTTTGAACAGTTCACAAAAATCTCGAACTCTACTCCACTCACTAAGCCCACTAAGTCCATTTCCCTGCTACTTCTTTCCCCTCAGCCGCACTTGGCTGAGAGAACGGCCAAACTTGTGGTGGAGGGGGAAAGACCCACATAGCTCTCCCCGCTCCGAAGCCGGGTGAGAGCAGCATTAAAGTCCAGTGGGGGGTCGGTGGTTCTTCTTAAAGCCACCAGTCCCAGACACAGCTGTCTTTGCTCTCCCCGGACCGAAGCCGGGGAAGAGCGGTGTTAAAGTCCAGTGGGGCGGCGGTCGTTCTTCTTAAAGCCGCCAGCCCCAGACGCAGCTGTCTTCGCTCTCCCTGGTCCGAAACCTGGGGAGAGCGGCGTCCATAAAATGCATCTGTGTATACGACAGCCAAGCATGCATTTACAGCTGTTGTAAATGCTTCTGAGTCTGCCAGCAGTATGGGCCAGATGATTTGGCACCAGCCTGATGGCCACAGGTTGCCCACCCCTGCTCTAAGCTATCCAGCCAGCATACTCCCAGTTCCCGCATCCACTTAAAGATGGACAGTAATGGAAGTAACATTCCTAACATTTTAGGAAGCTAGAAAAAGACTGTTGCTACTATAGCAGTTTAAAGCACAAAAAACCTAAATCCATAACCTAACTCAATTGACAACTTCATATACAGTTGTACTTGCTTAAAGAGCATAATGTGTTCCACAGGATTGCTCTTTAAGCGGGTTTGTTCTTTAAGCAAAACACCATTGTAAGTGACCAATTGTGACTTCTCGTGGGGGGGATTGCGAACCCCGATTTATTTGTTAAGCGAGTTTTTGGTTGGTTTTAGTTGTTAAACGAAGCGATCATTCAGAAAAAATTCTGCTCTTTAAGTGAGTTACTCTTTAAATGAGGCACTCTTTATGGGAGGTTTCACTGTATTCTGACATACATTTTGTCACATCACTAGTACCACAAATTTTGTTTTCAGCATTTAAATTTGAAGAAAGTAAAATAAAATACAGTCAAACCTCACATAAACAGCACCTCGCTTAAAGAGTAACTCACTTAAAGAGCAGAATTTTCTCTGAATGTTCGCTTCGCTTAACAAATAAAACCAACCAAAAACTCACTTAACAAATAAATTGGGGTTCACAATCCCCACACAGACACACAATTGGTCATTTACAATGGTGTTTCACCTAAAGAGCAAACTCGCTTAAAGAGCAATCCTGTGAATCGCATTATGCTCTTTAAGCAAGGTACAACTGTATACAGAGAGTGCCAAAATGTATACACATTATAAGAAAGAGAAAAAACTCTATTAAAATTGTAATAATATATACCAATTTTAAAAAATGAATACAAGTCATGTTTGACTTCTGCAATTACAAGAGGTGCTTGAAGTGGTTACCATCAGCATCCAGACACTTCTGATTACGGCGAAATACTGCTTGAACTATGTTGACCAAAGTGTCCACTTCTATCACTGTGCATGCCATTTCAATTCCTTCCCAAAGTACTGACAGTGTAGCCAGTTTTCTACAGTACACATCCTGTAAGGTCCCCCATAGGTAGAAGTCAAGGGATGTTAAGTCAGGAGAACAAGGGGGAAAGTAAACCGGACCTCTTCAAACTGGTCTTGCACTTCTTGAACAACAACCGTGCTTCCGCCATTTTCTTTGACTGTCCTGCTTGTCACATAGTGACTCTAGCATTAATTCTTTTGAGCAAATGTCATACTACACATTGCTATCACAATTGAACTTTATAAAGTAAGTAAGACATACATAGCCTCTCTTAAAACATGTATGCATTTTTGGCACCCTCTGTATGTGCAAGGTAAAAATGAGCACACCTATATGCAGCAATATGAACTTAAAGACCAAGCAGATGAAACATTATGTTATATATACCGTACATATATGCATGCATATGGGGATTGTGGTGGCTTAATGGTTAAGACACTGAACTTGACTGGAAGGTTGGCAGGTCAGCAGTTTGAGATCCAAGTGCTGCACGATAGAGTGAACTCCCATTGTCTGTCCCAGATCCTGCCAACCTAAAAGTTCGAAATGAATAAACCGCAAGTAGATAAATATTGTAAGTACTACAGTACTTTAGTCAAAAGGTAACAATGTTCCATGCATTCCCTGTCTAGTCATCCCTGCTACATAACCACAGAAACGTCTGCAGACACAAGACAGTGCTGGCTATCTGGAGATGAGCACTGCACCCTAGAGTCGGATACAACTGGGTTTCGGAGGAGAGACCTTTACTTTTACCTATGCATGAAACATTCTCCTCCGATTATTCTCTCTAGTTGAGAAAAAGTCTACCATTTTTACATCCTTTGGGATCCCAGTTGAACCAAGTCATCTGGAAGAAAAGGCGTTCCAAAGGGGCACATCTTAAACTCGGGAACCCCGTTATTTTCTTTCTCTGCCCATCATTGACCACCGCCAGCCGGCACTCGTGCACGCACAGGCTTGAAACCCCTTTTTTTGCGAGCAAAGCAAAGTGACATTTTAAAAAGCGCCTCCTGCAAGGAGGGTGGCAAAAAAAAAAAGAAAGAAAAAGAGGAAGGCCCAAGAAAAAGTGTTGCGGGTGTGGGTGGGTGTTTGTGCCATTCACACGTACACCCAGCTGACTTCCCCTTTGCTATCTGGTTACAGCTCAGAACCACTCCTCCCTCTAACAATACCCCCCTCTTTTCCCCCTCCTCTTTCTCACCGGCGCGGGTGGCGTAGCTGGACAGTCTCCATGGCCGCTGCTGTTGCTGCCCCCGATCCTCGCGGGAAGGGGGGGGGAAGTGGCGCGGGGTGGCGGTGGCGGGAATTGAACGCGCGCTGTTCACCAACGTTCCATCCCTGGGACTCTCCAGCCCGCGCGCTCCGCTCCGGCTGGGGCTCTCGACCACGCCCCTCTACAACATCCAGAGCACTTCCGCCTCGCCGCAGCCTATCACGGGCCCGCCCGCTAGACGCTTAACTGGCGGACAGAAACAGGGCGCGCGGAGGAGGAGGAGGCGGGGGGGGGTGAGAGAGAAGAGGGAAACAAAGCGCGACCCACGTGGTTTCTAAGGTCTTGGCTCGCGCGCGCTGGCACTCCGGTGGGCGGGGCTGGGGGTTGGTGACCTCCCTTGTCAATTCAATTCTTTATTATTAGTTGATTAGTCTGTTGACCATTAAAAATTAAAATATAACTTACTTGGGAGTCCATAAAATGCAGTGAGTTGGACTGAATAAAATACAATTGCATAAAATGGTGTGAAGGCTTCTTCAAGTGCCATATCTGTTTCCGAATATTGGCTATCAATCATGGTGATCAGCCATAAAGATTGTCCCGGGGGAACAATATAAATGCAGTGGTGGCCTTACATTTGCTTTCTGCATTGCCAAGTGGCATCCCGTACTACTCATCCAGCTCACATGAGTCACTTTCTGGTCCTCAGCCCTTTTGAGACACAAAGTTCTCATCAGCCCCAGGCCAGTATTGATGAATCTATCAAGATAGATTCAAGTGAGATTTAATCCACTTGGGGGCCATCATCACCCTTTCCTGTCGACTGTTAGTCCTCAGGGTTGTCAGGCTAGTTAACTACCACCTGACAACCAGCGTTGAGTCGCTGGCAGTATGGTACTCCAAGGGTCTACAAACTTTGCTCTCCAGATGTTCTTGAACTTCAATTCCCAGAAGCCCTGATCTGGCAATTGAAGTCCAAGAACACCTGGAGAACCAAGTTGGCTGACCCCTGGCCTAGTCCACTACAGTAGCAGGATAACCTGGCCAGAAATAAAAATGGTGCGGTAATAGATTAAATATGAGGTAGAAACAGCAAAGCAAATTCCCTCATAATAAGAAATTTAGGTAATGGGGTTCCTGTTCCGTTCAGAGTCTTTAGGCTAAATTAACCCTTTCAGTTTTAAGTATGCACCCCTTTGCTGTCCTGTTTCTAAGCATGGTTCCTATGAAGTTGCCTGCAAGTTGTTTTGGAACCTGAAGCATACCAGTAAATTCACATCCCTCCAATATTCAGCAGACTGTGGTGGCTCTCTTACTTTGCATAAATATAGGGCCGGGTTGTGATCAGCAGAAAAGGAATCCCCCATGAGACTTCTGAGACTACACTGTGAAATGACTATTCTTCTGACTCACCTTAGAAGACTGAAATCCTATTTGTTTTGTTACCTTACCATTCCTCAAATAAGTCTAAGGTGATATACAGGTAAATAGATCACCTCCACCTCCCCCCTTTGTTATCACAACAGCCTTGTCAGCTAATTCTGGCTGAAGGAGAGTAACAGATTTAGATAAAGGTCTCCCTTGCTTGAAAACCAGTCATGTCTGACTCTAGGGTGTAGTGCTAATCTCAGTTTACAGCCAAAGAGCCAGTGCTGTCTGTGTCTGCAGACATTTCTGTGGTCATGTGGCAGGCACGACTAGGTGCCGGAGGACATCGAATGCTGTTACCTTTTCCTGCCAAAGCGGTACCTATTTATCTACTTGCAATGTCTGATTTCAAACCACTAGGTTGGAAGGAAGTGGGATAGACTGTCAACCTTCTGGTCGTCAAGCTCAGTGTCTTAACCATTGTACCGCCATAGCCTTAATACCAATTTAGGGTTGCCATATTAGTTTTATGCCCCATTGGGTAGGTAATAAAAAGTTTCAGTCCAGCACCAACCATTTAATCATTCGAACCTGTTTAGCTGTTTTGGGCCCAGCAATGGAAGAAGGGGTGATATAATATGAATGAATTAATTAAAAGCTTAATGTTTAGGATTGCACTATAAGCAGTGATGGGCTGCTACCAGTTCGGACTGGTTCAGACCGGTAGCAGCCATCCGGAGGGGACCGCCGGGGGTGGTGGTAAACCCCCAGGCAACCAGTTCAGTCGCCTCTCCAGCCACCCTCCAGATGTGTATTTCCGGGCAGCCAAAACGGCTGCCTGGAACTGTGCATACGTCAAACCTCCATTTGACGCATGTGCACTAAAAAATAAAAGTGTTGCATGCGTCAAATGGAGGTTTGATGCATGCACAGTTCCGGGCAGCGCCTGGATAAGTGGCGGCAGCAGCCTTTCCTCGCTGTGTCACAGCTGCCATTTGCCGCCACGCCACCGCAGTTCCTGCCTGCCTAGTGCCTGCCTGCCTGCCTGCCTAGTGCCTGCCTGCCTGCCTACCCAGTGCCTGCTCCCTGACCCCAGGCCAGGTAAGTGACGGGTTTGTGTTTGGGGTGGGGGTGGGTGGGGGGTTGATTTGTGTTTGGGGTGGGTGGGTTGGTTGATTATTTTAATTTTAATGTGTATTTTAATTTAATTTTTATTAAATATTTTTTTAAATAATTTTTTTATTTTTATTAAAAATTTTATTGAATAATTTTTTTTGTTAAATTTTATTTACCGGTATTTTAATTTTTAATTGGCTCCACCCACAATGTCATGTCATGATGTTGGCTCTGCCCACATCATGACATCATGACATTGGCTCTGCCCACAACATCAGCTCCACAACATCAGCGTGGTTTCCTATCTCATTTCAATTTCATCACTGAGATAGTGATGTTCCAAAAACATCTGCTGAGATTCAGGGCTGTGTGGGAATTTGGGCCTGGACCTTTGAAGTTTTTGTCAAAGACTGTAACCACTGCACAACAGAACATCTACCCTGAACAATGGACAAAATTACACTGGGCTAGTAATATGTTATGCACTTTTACCTTTTCCTGAGTCCAAGAGAAGACACAGGCACTACTTCTGAGTAAACAGATTGTGTTGCAACATAAGAGGCAAAGCTGCATTGAGGTCAGTGGGACATTTTTGTCTATAAATACTGAGTACTGCAGCATGGTCTTGATCTCAAACACAGTTGCTGGTGAGGAAGTCTAATTGAAATTAGTGGGAAATACTTTTATATATTTGCTTGTTTAAATTAATACCTCACCCTTTTGAACCAAGCAAACTCTGGGCAGCTTACAATATATAAAAACACATCATTCTATGTATGTATGTATGTATGTATGTATGTATGTATGTATGTATGTATGTATGTATGTATGTATGTATGTATGTATCTTCCTGTTGTTCCATATCCGAATCCGAATACTGTATTGTCGATCATGGCGATCAACCATGAAGACTGTCCTGCGAATATAATACCATGGTCTTTCATCTTCCTTCCACATTGCAGCATGACACCTGTACCATTGATCCAGCTCCGTTTGGGGTGGGTGGGTGGCCCCAGCCCAGGACTGACGAAGCTGCTTCCCTCCATCAAGACGGATTCAAGTGAGATTTAATCCATTTGGGTACCATCACCCTTCCTTGTAAACTTCACCAAGGCCACTAGTCCTCAGGGTTGTCAGGTTAGTTAACCACTGCCTGATGTTCGGCATTGAGTTGCTGGCAGTATGGTTTACTATACAGTAAAACCCTGACTTACATATGCCTTGAGTTACATAAAAATCAACTTACATAATGATTTTGTGCTAAAACCATGTCCCGAGTTACACTATTTCCTATGGGTTTGCTTTGAGTTACATAAAGATTCATTTCCCTATGGGTTTGCTTCGATTTATATAAAATTTTCATTTTTCCTATGGGTTTGCTTTGAGTTACATAAAAAACCAATTTAAGCAAAAGCCTATGGAACTAACTTTTTTTCGTAAGTAGGGATTTTACTGTATTACCATAGCAGGATAACCTGGCCAGACTTGAATGTATGTATAATACATCAGAATGAAATCATCCAGTGATAACCAATATTTTTTTTAATTATATTTTCATGCCATCCATCTGGGATATTTCCCACTCTAGGCAATGAACAAATAAACAGCAAAATAATAATAAAATAAATGGCAAAATAAATATCTGTTCAAAACACAAGCATTCTCAAAATAAACAAACTTTTAAGTAAACATGCAGGAGAGTGGGATAGGTATCTTGCCAATGTCATCCATCTTCTGTTGTAGAGGGCGTTTGCTTTGTTTTTAAATGGCAGATTTATTGTGGCATATATTTTCATGGTCTAAAATGAACTCACAAGGCTCTATCCAGAGAGGAATTTTGTTTGTTATAGCAGCTGCAAAAAAAATAGGTTGGCAGCTTTATTAGTGTATAAATGGCCCAGTACAGCTTATGCCTGCATTTTAAGACCCTCAATCTTAAAACTTTATTCTCCAGCTTAGAAAAAACTAGGTTTGATACATATGAAAGGTACTCTGACATATGCCCAGTATTTACATGGTTAGATCAGGGATGGTGAACCTTTGTCACAGCAGATGGTTTGGCCAACAATCTCCCAAATCCCCAGCCTTTATTGCTAGTGATAAAACACTGTGGCAGTCAAAAACATCTGGAGAGCCAAAGGTCTGGCAACTCGGGGCTAGTAATTTTTAATTTACCAAACAACTCTTGCTAAATAATAATAATAATAATAGAGTAAACAAAACAAAAAGACAAATATGTTGTGGCACCTTAATGACTAACTGCTGTACTGTATTTTAATATTAGCTTTTGTGGATCAAGTCCACTTCATCAGACATAACAGTGAGACTTCATGGCATCAATTTATACACATCAGGTACAGAGGCACACAATAGTTGGCTAGCATGACAGATAAGTTTACAAATCAGTGTGGCTCTTTACAGCTGGTAATAACAGAAGATCCCTGATTGGTATTCAGATTTGCTGTGAAGTTAGTCCTGTTGAATTGCATATAGTAAGTAGATGGATGCAAAACAAACATTGTGGCATTACACATTTACTAATGTGTTTTGCCTTTCAGACCTGCTTAAAACTCCCCCACCATGATCTTCTCTTGGAAAGTTTTAAGCATAACAGAGAGTAAACAAACAAACAAAAAACAAAAAACATTATGGCACCTTTAAGACTAACTGCTGTACTGTATTTTAATGTTAGTTTTCATTCAAGTCCACTTCGTCAGAAATAAGAGTGAGACTTCATGGCATCAAATTATACATATCAGGTACAGTGATATAGTACTCTACAATGCTTGGTTGGCATAACAGCTAGGTTTGTAGACCAGTGTGGCTATTTACAATCAGTAATAACAGAAGATCAGTGTGGCTATTTACGACAGTAATAACAGAAGATCCCTAATAATAGAGGTTCAGATTCAGTACCGTTAAGCTTGGTTCTGTTGAGTCGCAAATGGAGTAGTTGAGAAACTAAAATTATTATTATTATTATTATTATTATTATTATTATTATTATTATTATTATTATTATTATTATTATTATTATTATTATTATTATTATTATTATTATAATATGCCGCCCTACTCAGCGAAAACCTTCTGGTATTACACAACTCTTAATGAGTTGAGGATTAATTGACAAAGGCTTGCAAGTCCAAACCTGTGTTCATATTTACTTGAAATCCTTCGGGTGTAAAACTATCCACGCGAAAATAAAGGCCGACTCGGCTTTACTCCCGAGTAAACCCTCACCCACGTGCGGACTGCGGCGCCCAGAGCCTCCGCCTGCTTTAGAGGAAAGAGGAGGAGCTCCCAGCCGGGATTGTGCCCGCCCGCCCCCCGGGCTTCCACCGAGCACCGGGGTTGGAAAAGGAAAGTCTCGCTGCTCCTACTACTCGTACTTATTAAAAGGAGGCGGCGCAAGAAACCGGCCGGCTACTACTCGGGATCCCTCTTCCCACCCAGCCCCACACACACACCCCGGACGCTTCCCGGGCCTCTCCTCATGGCTCCTGCCGCGTCGCAGATGGCGGAGCTGAAGCAAGCGGGCAACGAGCTATTTCGCAGCGGGCAATACAGCCAGGCGGCTGCCCTCTACGGCCGGGCGCTGGAGTTGCTGGAAGCAGCAGGTACACCGGTAGTAGTGGAAGAAGAAGTCGAGCCTTCCTCCCACCACCACCCCAGCAAGGCCTCAGTATCACGGAGAGGAGGACATCAGAGGCCGAGGGGGGGGGGTGTCTTGTTTTGCGGGGAGGAGAACTGGGATGGGTATTCATGGCAGTGCCTCCCGTCTTCTTCTGTCGCAGAGGACGTTTGCTTTGTTTTCATTTCTTTTTGCCAAATTATGTGCCTTTTCCTCCCACCTCCCCGGGGACAACTTCTCTGTTATAGGTAGCCGTCTTTTCAGAGTATATTGTACCCGTTTGGCTCCAAACTACTGTACATCCCTTTAACCAGGAATTGGGGGTGTAGAAATTCACTGGGCTTTTAAGGCCCATTTCTAATTGGGTTTCGACACTGACTTGATCCCAACAGTGGGGGTCAAGGCGGCTCAAAAGTCATTAAAAGAGTGAGGGTTAAAAACGACATATAAACAACTTTAAAAAAATCATTAAAATCATCGGATAAAGCAGATTAAAAATATTTTTTAATTATAAAACACATTAAAGGGTTATCAGCAAACAAAAAGACAGAAAACATTGTGGCATCTTAAAGACTAACTGCTGTATTTTAATGTTAGCTTTTGTGGATCAAATCCACTTTGTAAAGCTGGCCCGCCTACTGCTGCGTATAAAAAAACTTATCACACAGCTACCATTTCAAAAATTTCAACATTAAAATGATATATTATCAGGGAATGTGGTACTTGGTTACAGTTATAGTAGCTACGGTCAGCCCCTGTATCCATAGTTTCAATTGTATGTAGATCTACAAATATTCAATTAAAAAAATCCCTGAGAAACAATACAGTACAGTATTGCTATGGAGCTTCCCACTAGAGGCCACTGTAGTGTACTATTTACAAGGAATGGAGGCAATTTGGGTAGCTTTTGTAGAAGGATGGAAGCATTTGAAACCCCTCCCCTGCTTCTATGACTTGGTATATGTGTTAAATATAGGGTACACTGTTATCCACTGGTTACAAGTATCTGTGGAAGGTCTCAAGATGTACCCCCACAGGTAAAGGGGTAACGTGTACTAAATATATCTCTCTGCCTTTTCATCTGCCCTGAAAAACCTTGCTATCCTGTTCCTTCATATGTATATCACATCTCAGTTTGCAAAATAATTGAAGGCCTTTGAGGTGTCTTCAAAAACATCTCTTTGAAATAACTACTCCAATTTTACAAGCAGGTGAAACTAAGGCTGAAAAGGGGGGGGGGGCTTGTTCAGAGCCACAGGGAAATGGCTGGAGCAAAGATGACCTTAAATCTGAGGTATCGGTGATTCTGTAGTTATGTGTGCACCTGACATAAGTGTGAAGCTTTAGACACAATTCCAGTAACTTCAGTTAAAATATATCCACTCTAACTGAGCAAGACAACTAAAGATTTTGATTACTCACAGAAATGGGAAATTGCTGTGCCTTGATACTGAGCACATTACCTGCATCTCAACTCGGCTTTTTCCAGATGACATCTACTACATAAAGATGTTCACAGAAACTTGTTTTCTCTAGAACTTTCTGGCAAACATAAAACCTTTATATATCAATGAAAAATTTGCATGATTGATTGGAGGACCCCAGAGCATCAATTACCAATTACAAACTGGAAAGATGCTCTTAAAGTCTACAAACGTTCCAGTACCCAGATAATATTTTAAAACAGTACCTGATGGCAGAATATAAAAACTCCATCCCATCAGCTGGTTTTGGGTGCTCTGGGCTTTTTACCAGCTTCTTTGGTAGAGCAGAGGTGTGTTATGGTCCTCTGGATTAATATAGAATAGCATTCTTTGTCATGCTACATATTCCTGGAATTGGCAGCCCATGGAAGTGCATACACCAGATGTAGCAAGTTGTAGTTTGGAGGTACAGGGGAAAGGTTTAGATCTTCATAATGGCCTGGTCTTAAACTTTCACTGGGAGCCTCTGAAACCTCCTGCACAGCCTTAGACTTATTATGTCACCAGGCTTTCTTCTGCAGCCATTGTGTCACAATGAGAGAGTTTTGGTTACCCACAGAAAAGAGTCATGTCTGAGAGGCTAGAGTTGGACAGATGGCTTGTAGGGCTGTTTTAGTTTCGTTTCTTCTTTGACACACACACACACTCACTGGCCAAGAAGGCACAGCTAGTTTTGGTTTCCTTTTTGTCCTTCCTATTTGAGTTAAAGTAACAGACAGAAGATAATTGAACTGCTTTCCAGCTTTGGCTTTTACTCCTTTGTCTGTGGATATTTGCAGCCTCTGAGTTTCCTTTATCAAAAAGGGTAGAAGATTTAGCAAAGGATGCTAAAATAGGAAATGCAGTGAAAGAACTCAGACTTACTGTAAGAAGTGATAGAAAGCAGTACTCAGAAAAAAAAAGCAGTAGTCTTTGTATAACATGGGGAGGACACGTTTTAACAGAAAGTTTGCCTCTAGAGTTTTTGGAACTGCAGATATTTAAATTGTCAGTGGCAAAAAAAGTAAAAAATGATTTTTATTTGTACTTCAAGACTCTCCCTTGTTTTGGCTTCTGCAGTACATTGTGTCTGATGGGCTGTTTCTAACAGGATTTGTTTCCTGCTTGCATATGAATATACTGTACTGTAGAAGTAAATCTGCCTATTCAAGGCACAATGGTACAGGTTTGTGTCTGCTTATGTTTTTCTAAAGGGTGTTTTTAAGTTGGTCTTGATAACCAGCACTAGGGCTCCTGCCCTCATGTACATTTAAGTAGAACACAACAACCAATACATATTTTTACATGCTAGGCAACAATACATCTTGTCCCTTGGTTTCCATATCAAATTACAAAGACAACTCAGATCTGTAATCCAGACATGCCCAGAGGAATATCCAGAAAGAATCGTGAAAGTCAGCAGTTACTGTAACTACTATAAATAAATGTGCATGGAGGAGTGAGTGTTAGATATGCCCCTTTCTGTCATTCCTTTCCACATGTGATGAATGACAGTGTGAAAAGGAGAACCTATTTTGAACATGGAGGTTGTCCCATGTCATTGGGAACCTTGAGTTTTGTATTGCATAAGCTTTCCTCTTCAAACCACCACACTCTATGCTAGGAGAAAGGCAGGCTGGTGATACTCACATGCTCATTTCTTCATGTGTTCATTTAAACCAGGCGTTCTAAACCTTTTTAAGCCGGGTCCGGGTCACATTTCCTCAGACAGCTTCAGGGGTTGGATGGCCATTTTGCCCTTCCTCCCCCACAAGGCACTTCCTGGTGTGGTGGAGGTGGTGGGGGGAGGGGGCACATGAAATGGTGCTGTGGGCTGTAGGTTGAGAATCCCTGGTTTAAACTGTATAATACAACCCTGAAAAGGACTAGTGTTTGACCATGCGCAGGGTTGAATGTAAGAATACAGTAAAACATCGGATAACGCTAAAACCTGGTTTCACAAGTCTTGGTGTTATCCAATTTTTAGTGTTCTCCGATCCATATTAAAATCCTATGGGATGGATTGGATAACGTTAAAGCTCCATAGAGATACATTGTAACCGCATAGGCTTTAGCAGTTGTTATCCGATCCATCCCATAGGACCTTAACATTATTCGATCCAATTCTCCCCAGATTACTTAACGTTATGCGATTTTAGCGATATCCGATCCAATCGTTATCCGGTGTTTTACTGTATACTGTATAAACCAGCATTATGCCAAGCCAAGTTGGTTTGTTTGTTTAGCTCAGCATTATTTACTGATTGTGGCAGCACAGCTCAAGGGGTTGTGTTTGGGCGTTCCCTAGTCTGAGTTAGAGAGGCCAGAGATTAATTTTTTCCAAGCAAATTATGTGTAGTGTCACTGACTTTTCCAGACTTTAAATCCCCTTCATCCTTTGTAGTTTCTTGTCCAAACCTGCCTTACAAATGAAGTGGATGGGGGGAGGATGAAAACATTTGTTTGGTATAAAAGATGTGTATAGTAAATGAGTAGGAACAGCTGGGCAGGATGTATATTGATGGCTGGACCAGGATAAAGAGGGGCAATTTGAAGATTGGGTGCAAATAAGGAACAACGCCTGCATGCCAGTTCATAAAAAGGTATGATCTGATGTTGGAGCTAGATAGGAACTAGTATGCTCTTCATAGTGTATAAAAAGGAGAGAGGACCAGTGATTTGATGATGTCCCTAAGCCACACTATTCATTTTGATTTCTCCCAATTATGTCTGAAGCCAGCCTAGTAACTACTGGGCTTGAAACCCAACAAGGTAAGCAGGAGGAAGAACCATACAGAAGTAATAACTCTGAATCTCATTCAATTTTACTAACCTCAAAGATGCACTTCTCATGTTTGTTTGTTTGTTTGTTTATTCATATAAATTTAAATAAATAAATAAATCTTTAGAAGGATGGCTTTATGACTCTTTACCTTTATGCACAGGGGATGTGAATGCAGAAGAGAAGAGCATTCTTTATTCCAACCGGGCTGCCTGCTATTTGAAGGATGGAAACTGTAGCCTCTGCATTAAAGATTGTACCAAGTGAGTAGCTTTATGGAGTCTGGTCAGGTTATCCTGCTATGGTAATAGAGTAGACCATATTCCCAGTGACTCAATCCCAAGTGTCAGGCGACAGTTAATTAATCTGACAACCCTGAGAACGAATGGCCTTGGGTGCTGAAGTCCGCAGGGAAGGCTAATAGTCCCCAAATGGATTAACCCCACTTGAATCCATGTTGGGAGAGGCAGTAGCTTCATCAATACTGGCCTGGGGCTGATAAATAATATTTATTTGTGTTGTGTTCTTGTTCTCCTGTTATCTGTACCCTGCAGATAGATGCTTTACTGAAATCAAATCAGCACCCACTTACATTTAAAAATTATGAAGTACTGATGCAGATCTATCTAAGGCATGTCATTTTGCATATGAAAAATTGGATCATAGAAAGTTTGGTCTTTGCCACAAATCAGAAGAGCTTTCAGAATTCCCTGCTTCAATGAAATAAAGAACAGTACATTTTATTTGCTTGGTCTTGGTATCCCCAACTTAATGATCATTGACACCTTTCTTGGTGTCTATGGGATTCCCTTCTCTCTACCAATTTTTAAAAATTGTTTAAATTTAAAAAATAATAATTGTACTGGGATGCTAGTGCCCCACTTAGAGTAAAACACTACTCTGGGTGGTTCACAATATACAGGAAGGTAAAGATTGTCCTTGCTCAAAAGTCAATCAGATATGACTCTAAGGTTTGATGTTCATCTCCATTTATAGCCAAAGAGCCAGCCCTGTCTGCATCTGAAGATGTTTCTATGGATATGTGGTAGGCATGACTAGACACTGGAATGCACAGAACACTGTTTACTTTCCCACTGAAGCGGTACTTATTTATCTACTTGCAGTTTCTTGCTTTCAAACTGCTAGGTTGGCAGGACAGACAGAAGCACATTCCATCGTGCAGCATTCAGGTCTTGAACTGCTGACCTGCCAACCTTCTGGTCATCAAGTTAAGTGTCTTAACCACTAATCCACCATAGTCCCACCATACAAAAACAATACAGCATAACCAATACAGTATGTCATAACTTAAAAACTAACCAATACCAAATCAATACAACCAATAACATAACAATGAAAAGTATACATACCTACTTGGCACAGTTGTTTTGTGACTGGACATAATTCCTGAGAGCACTGATTCTTTGAATGCATCTATGACACTCAGACTTTGGAATATGACCACTACTACTGCCAAAAGTCTGGGAACATTTGGCTTAATCCAACAAATTGTACAGTTACTCAGAAATTTGGATAAATAAATGCTCCTCACATGAACCCACTTTTCACTAACTTGAGTTTGAGTGCTACAGATCCTGGGTTTTGAACTTGAATGAACCAGTGACCTCTTTTCCTCTTGTCTATTAATACAGGGCCCTAGAACTTGTTCCTTTTGGAATCAAGCCGTTGCTGAGACGAGCTGCAGCCTATGAAGCTCTTGAGAGATACAGTTTAGCTTATGTGGATTACAAAACTGTATTACAAATAGATTGTTCCGTACAGGCTGCGCATGATGGCGTCAATAGGTAATCCTTACTGTGTTTTATAAGAATGCATAGAAATTTCTAGACTCTAATAGAGATCATTCTTCCCCAGTTGCAATGACATATCCATATGTCTAGATACATGGTTTATATCAGGGGTCCCCAACCACCGGGCGGTCGACCGGCACCAGGCCACGGGTTCTCCCAAACCGGGCTGCAGGGTTGTGTGGTGCTGGGAGGCCCCGATGGCAGCTTTCTGCCCTCAATGCAGTGATGGGATGTAACAGGTTCTCACCAGTTCGCCAGAACTGGTAGTAACTTTTCCCAATGTCCCGGAGGTGTGTGTGTGCTTATTTTTATTTTTTATTTGGCCCCACCCACGACGTCATGATGTCAGCTCCGCCCACACTGTGATGACGTCACGGTGGGGTAGTAAATTTTTTGACATCCCACCACTGCCTCAATGTGCTCCACCAGGTCTGCCTGGTGAATGGAATGAGAGCATGGGCTTCAGACACAGCAGATAGGCAGGTGGCTGGGCCCCTCCTCCACATTGCTTGACTATGGCTCTTACGGTAATTTTGCACTTCATCGTATTTTGTTATGTGCTTGCACTGTCCAATCCCACCACCACCACTCACCGGTCCATGGAAAAATTGTTTAGCATGAAACCAATCCACAGTGCAAAAAAGGTTGAGGACCCCTGGTTCATATGATCCAGAACAGTGCCCGGGTAGCTTGGTAAGATATTTTATTTTATGTTTGTTGTGCTCCGCCCTGAGTCGCTTGTGCGAGTAGGGTGGAATATAAATCTGACAAAATAAATAAGATGCAATCCATTTTTGTTAAAATCGGCTTAAATCTTGTCTACATTCCAGGATCCTGATCTAAGGATTGGCTATTGATATTTGTCTGGCATCTTCCCTTTGATTCCTGGTTATCAGAAACAGTCAGACTATCATTTTCTATGACATTTTACCACTCAGCTTTCAGTCCTTTTTCCGTATTCTGTGTTTGGGTGAAGTTCTGGATCTTCTGGGCATAATTCAATAAATTAGATTTAACCCAGAGATAGGCACATGTTGTCCTTCAGGTGTTTTGGGCTGTTGTAAATTCAAAACACAGTTTGTTGTGTCACAGCTTATTCATTTCACCAATTGAAGACAAGAAGGATATGTTAGCTCTTTGAGGTGGTATTAGTATAAGTTATAAAGAAACAATGGTTGCTCCCTAAAGTAAGCACAGGAATATCTAAGAGGAACCCCTGGCTCTGTCAGATCATATTGTGAAGCTGCATGTAAATGCTAATCTTAACGTGGTGAAAGAAGCAGGAGCATGCTCATACTGGGTATACTATATCCATCTGGAAAGATGGCCTTAATTAAGTGGCTAAATTTAATAGTGCTTGCTCTTCCAGAATGACCAAAGCTTTATTGGACAAGGATGGCCTTCAGTGGCGCCAGAAACTGCCACCCATCCCAACAGTTCCTGTTTCTGTTCAGAGAAAATGGGAGCCACCTCCTTCTGGAAGCCAAGAGACAAACTCAAGAACTAAAGTAAAGGATACTGCACCTACAAGAACGCAAGGTAGGTAGTTCTCCTGTTTTCAGACAAATGTCTAAAGTAGTAGTTCCTTGGGACCCTGGAGATTCTTAAACTATAGCTCCCAAAAATCTTAGCCAGCACTGCCAAAGATGAAGACTTTTAGTTCAAGGACATCTTGGACTAGCAGGTTGGAAAACAGTGATCTAAAGAAGTGAGTACCCAGAGTCATACTAACTGAAGTCCGAGGCTTCCTTTAGATAATACATTTCTGTGGTTATGTTACTAGCCTTCTTGATACAGAATAATGGAATTGTAGAGCTGAAAAGATCATTAGTTCCTGTGATAAACCAAAAGATCCACAGCTAAAGTATCCCTGACAGATGGTTATTCAACCTCGGTTTAAATACCACCTGTGAAATACCACTTTCCGTGCTAGTCCATTCCATTGTGGAAGAGCTGATACTATTAGGAGACTGTGGCTGTTGTAAATGCATTTACGATTGCCATGGGCACATTTATGGTGGTGGTGGAGACAAAATGGGCCACATGAAATTGTGCCATGGGCTGGGGTTATGAACCGTTGCATAAGAGCAATGTCTCTACAACTAGGTGTACAAAAATGCAGATTTTTATAATAGTAATCTAGCATTGACAAAATTTTATTAGTTTAGATAAATTTCAAAACCTTTTCTGTATTTTTTAAATCCAAGCTTCATAAATGCTTGAATAGATACTTCAACCTACGTATTTTTTCATACTTTATGGGGATACACAGAAATACTTCCACACATGATGGCTTTGTTGTTCAAACAAGATTACAATGTTGGGATTTATGTTAGAATTTTTCTCCCTAATGTCCATCATGATGCAGAAACGTAGTGTCGGGGGAGGGTGTGTCAGGGGGGCGGATGGCCCTGGGCGGCGCTTTTCAGAAGGCAGCAAAATGTCCCCACCGCTTTGGCCCCCCTCTGCCTGGGCTTAGGGAGCCAGACTTCCCAGGCAAAAGGCAGCCCTTTTGCTGCGCCGGCGGCTGGGCTGCCCCGTCTTTGCCTCCCACCAGCCATGGCTGCCCTTGCTCTGCCTCCGCCGCTGCCTCCCCCTGACAGGCGCCAACCAGGACTTTGCAGAAGCCGGTGCAGCGAGCCAGGCAATGGGCGGGAAGGCGGCTTTGCCTGAGCCTAGCCCAGGAAGGCAGGCAGGTAGGCAGACCCAGCTTGGGGGCCACCACATTGAGGGCCACCCTGGGCATGGCAGCAGGGCAGGAAGGGTGGCGGTGGCAGGAGCAGTGCTCTGATTGTCTCCGCATCCTCATCCACCTCCTCCCCTCGTCGCTGCACCCCGCGGTGCGCCTTGTCCTGGCCGTGTCCCTGGTGCTGGAGGTGTAGCAGGCACCCGGGCTTGGCCTTGCATTGCCTGCTCGCCCCCGCCCACCCACCCAGCTGTCCGTTGGGGGCTCTGCCTGCCCTGGGTCCGGCCCTGGGGGCCTTGGCACAGGCAGCAAGGGGTTAACTGGGTCCCATGGGGGGGCGAGCCTAGATGGAGGGGGCGGCGAGTTTGTTCTTTGTTCTTTGCCGTGGGCAGCTAAAGCCCATGTGACGCCACTGTCAAGATTGCAATTAACTGTGCTATCTCCTGCCTGAATTTGTAAGTGGGATTTCATTGTGTTTCGTTGAATGCAGTTGACTCTTTATATGAGTCAGGCTTGCATAGCAAGTGGCCAACAGAGTGAATTCAACCAAGCTCAGTGGCTACCAAATGCTCTATTAATTCTTCCATCCAGCCACTACTTCTGTTTTCTTTCTTTCACAGTCAGGAAGCAAAACCAGGGGTCATTTATACACTACAAGGTTTGCATGTAGCATAGGATTAGATGAGGTTCTCCCCATTCTGTGTCCAGAAGCTGAGCTTTCTGAGATCAGTAGTCTTCCTTTAGAGAGCACACGCAGCTCCATATTCCTTACACAGCATCATTCACTGCTTCCAATGTCTGCTGGCAGAGATGGTGGTTTGGTTCCACCTATGGATGTAACAATCCACTTACTCCCAAGTAGGACACAGGCATCCTCCAGTCTCCTGGTGATGGAATTGTGTCAGATCCTGCTTCCCCAGTCCAGATCAGACGCAGCAGTTCAAGCTTCCGTCACCCCTGACCTAAATACAGGAATGGACTAGCATGCAAAGAGTGCACATTAAATTAGTGTAGATGCAGGTAATGTGAGCCAAGTAATCACTCCAAGTCTCTCCAGATATTTTAGAAATATATTGAAAACAAAGCATAGTACAAAATAAAGCTCATCAGAAGCTTAGAAAACTTAGAAAGTATTTCAAAACAAGAAATAAAGAAAGCTGCTTATTTAAGGGATAGCCCATGCCCCCCTTTTTTCTGGCTAAATTGGCTACATGATTGCGGTTAGATCCAAGAGACTGTCTGACTCTAGCCCCCACCTTCTAGATTATATTTTCTTGCCCTTCCCCCCAAGGGATTCCAACCAATGGTATCACAAGATGATATTCTATCACACATTAAGTTTCAAATCCTGAGGCAACCCATGAGGCAAGGATGTTTACATTCCATTCTCTCCCCGATTTGAAATTGCCATCTTGAAAGAGGCTAAAATACTGGGTATAATTCATTTTGTTACAATGGATAAGGCCAACCTTACATCAGGCTGATATGCTAGCACACAAGTTGACCAGATCCGAGTTCTTCACTTTGACATGTGTTAAGTGAGAGCATGACTCTATTCTTCTTTCGTTTCCTGATCAAACCCTTGACTGCCAAAATAAAGCCACTTTCTTCACTTTGTCATTTCCCAAACCAAAGTCCTAATTGATATATGTCTCCTGACTTTATTATCAGTGTTAAGTTTTAGAGGGAAACACTGTAGATATAGATAGTTTGAGTGTTAGACAGATATCCTTTGGCTTATTGGTTATATTTGTATTGTTAAGCTATCCATGGAGGTAGTTAGAAATTTTGTTTAATTGTAACATAATGACTTACTTTAATTTTACACCCTTAAATATCCATGACTGCTTTATTTTCATGAAGTGCCAGCTGCTGTTAATAACCATTGTGTGTTTGGCTGCTTTCATTTATACATGGTACCTTTTTTCTTCACTATGAATCCTGTGACTGTAGCTGCTGCAACTAAACAAGCCAATTCACTGAAGTTAGAAGGAAATGAATTTGTAAAGAAAGGCAACTATAAGAAAGCTGCTGAAAAGTACACCGAAAGCTTAAAACTTCATAAGTTGGAATGCACAACTTACACTAACAGGTAATACCCATGTAGCCATATAAGAAATAACCCTCCCTCCAAGAGATCATATTAAATAGCAGTGTTAACAGTGCCTGAGTATTTAATTCCTAGTTGTTATTCATCCTGAGGTTAGAAAGCAGCACCTGTATAAAGGAACCCTAATGGCACAGTGGTTAAACTTCTGTGCTGCAAAAGATTGTGAATTTGATCCTGACCAGGGCTTCCATCTTTCTGAAGTTGGTAAAATGAGTACCCAGCATGTTGGGGCAAAATGCTAATTAACTTGTGAACAGCCCAGAAAGTGTACTAAGTTCTATGGCGTGGTATATAAGTGCTATTGCTTTTGCTTTTATTCTTTCTTTTGCAGTTAAGCCCAACTCAGTAAGACGAGTTGGTGCCAATAAAACAAAACAGGAAAGAATCACTCCTTGTTACTTGCATCTCCTTCATAAACTAGACCAGTGGTTCCCAATGTGGGGCCCACGTCCCACAAGGGGACTTCAATTCCCAGAAACCTAAGTCAGTCCATTGACTGATCAGTGCTTTGGGGAATTGACTTAGACTTCTGGGAATTGAAGTCCAAAAACCAAAGGTAGAAAAACACTGAACTAGACCATGGCTGTATCTCTGAAAAAGCTTAACACATCATTTGCTCCACTCAGAGAAACTTAGTAAGAGCAGCCCACCAGTTGACTGGGGATTGTATCAATATGGGACCATGCCAGATATTGCGAAGGGCTTGAAGGAGATGGATGGAAGTCCTGTGTGTTCCCACCCTTGCCTTAAAAACCTGTTAGTTCTTCAGCATAGCTGTTGTAGCGTGGCTCTTTACCACTTCATTTGTGCAAATCCCAAGATTTCTCCTGCAGGTAGATATAATTTAAGAGGCTTCAGAAACATCTCTAAAAATCTTGGAACCTGAAGCACTTGTATCCCTTTAGTCTTAAGTAAATCAGATACCGATTTGAATGGCTTGGTTGCTGAGATCAGTTAAATTAAGGAAGTTTGTGAAAGAAAAGTCTTCCAGCCCAGTCCACATTTGCTTAGGACAGTGATGGCCAACCTATGGCACGTGTACCAGAGATGGCACTTGGAGCCCTCTCTGTGGGCACCCATGCAGTCACCCCAGCACAGAGTTCACACCTCCTCTCTGCTCTGCAACCAAATGGGAGCATTTCCTTCCTCCCCTGTTGCTGTGTTGGCACTTAGCGATAAATAAGTGGGGTTTGGGTTGCACTTTGGGCACTCGGGTCTCTAAAAGGTTCATCATCACAGGCTTAGGACAACCCTTTGCTATTTTCCAGGAGAGCTTTCCTAGGGAGTGGCAGTGAGGAGACAATTTATGAACGTCTAATTTTATTTACTTAGTTTATCTGTAGCAATCATTTTCTGAATGAATCAATAAACATAACAATACAATGCAATATAAACTAATAAAAATAAAAGATGGAACACAAAATTCTGAACTAGGATGCTCAAAACAGACTTAGATTATTTAAAATATTTGGGTGAATAAAAATTCCTTCCTTTTGTGTCAGAGTAGACCATAAAGCTGACACTAGGTAAGAGTTCCAGCTTCAATAGGATATTCTGAATGACTTGTTATCTCTTCCAAAAATTAAGAAAACCCCAATAAATTATGCAGCATGGCAAGAAATGCAGAATAACTTATGCAGCATTGTGCAGATTTGCCTTATTTGCATAATTCATGCATGGTGGAAAATTCAGCTTTTTTTTAACATGATATAAATTGTCTGGGTACAGTATTGTGCATTTCTGCTGTGAAATGTACAGAGCCTTGAAAGAACAGAGATAAAATCTTGTACTACTAGACAAACATGGAAGAAGAGTTTACGTGAGAAATTTACTATTCACCATGAAGATGTTTACATTGGTTATCACTGATCAGTGAGCTACCTTTTGGTAAACAATTAGCATGGAACCACTGCTAGTACTGGAAAATGATTACTGAAACTTCGAGTGCAAAATGTGAAACTGTTAGGTGTGTATACATGTTGCAGGATACAATAATACCTCAGTTAGCGTTTGCATTGCATAACGCTGAAACCGGATAATGTTGGGGAATTTGAGGCAAACTTTTGCATCACACAACATTATCTTAATGTTGTGCAATGCAAAAGTTTGTCTCAATTTCCCCAACACTGATCTCTGCCCCAAAGCCCGCAGGGATCTCTGCTCAGAGCGGCTGTTTGCTGGGGGAGGGGGGGGGGCAAGTGCACCTGTTCTCCGCCCAACCAAACCGGTGGTCTGAGCGTGCAACTGCCAGCTGGGTTGGGAAGAGAACCGGGGTATGTTATTATTATTATTATTATTATTATTTCCCAATCCAACCAATGGTCCCAGCAATCAATCACCACTTTGCTTGGAGAGGGAATGCGTGTTCCCTCCCCAAGCAAAGTGGCGATAGATCGCTGGGACCACTGGTTTGCTTGGGGAGGGAATACACATTCTCTGCCCAAGCAACTGCTGCTTTGCTTGCAGAGGGAGTGCACTTTCCCTCCCCAAGCAAAGCAGCGATCCCATGCTGGGACCACCGGTTTGCTTGGGGAGGGAGGGTGCTTTCTCTCCCCAAGCAAACCAGATTGACCCCCTGTTCCCTTTTCTCTTTGGAAAGTGAACTGCTTTTTTTAAATGGTAAAAAAATACTAGGTTTTGTGGCTTTGTTCGAAATACTTTGTAACATTGGACTTAATTGTACTGTATTCTAATAAAAGGCAACTATTTCAAAATAAAAGTGTGTCTTTCTTTTGGATCTATCTGATGGTCCCAAATTCAGGATTGCTGTACTAGTTGTTTCCAAAAGCATTTATAGCTTGTTTATCTATATTCCAGGGCCCTTTGCTACTTGAATCTGAAGCAGTACAAGGAGGCAATTCAGGATTGCTCAGAAGCTCTTAAAATAGACCCAAAGAACGTCAAGGCATTTTACAGACGAGCACAAGCATACAAAGAGCTCAAGGTAAAGGAACTTCCTGGAATTCTAAATGGATGAGAGGGTACGGTTTAGGAACTGTTTGATTCTTTCATGTTAATTTGGTCACTTTTTATGTTCTTTATATGCACAGTATATCATTGGTAGCAGTTTATTCTCAGAATCATATGAAGCATACTTAGGAGACAGAAAATTGATGAAACACATTTATTAACTCTGTTTGGCAAATCCTTGTCTTTGGTTTCTTTCACTTCCATTTCTTTGGTTTCCTGCAGCTGCATCACCTCCTTCATTCTGTCTGTAGGAAGCAGGAAGAGAATAGTTTCTTACCTCTGCTTCCAACTCTCAATTGTACTTTTCAATATGATTGACTTTTATATACATGCTGTGTACTCACTGTTGGAGGCAGGAGAGTGACTTACCCATTTTAAGGGATATAACAGAGGAGGTTTTTAAAATTAACAGTTCTACCTCCTTTGCTACAGAATTCTGAAACATCTGCTATCTAGAAAGTGGCAGCTCTTATGGCATAGCTGAAAGGAGATTCCAAGACAATTAACTTGTTATCTAGAAATTGGAATGGGGGGAAAAAGAGGGGCTTTCATCTGCTGGAGGAAATTTTGTTCATGAGGGTTTCATGACAGCCCTCAGTAAAGTCATCCAGGTGATGTATGAAAAATGTTAAATTGATAAATATTAAAATCAGCATGAGTAAAACTAATAACTTAGTAAAACCCTTAATGTAGTAGTGGTGAACCTATGGCACACGTGCCAGAGGGGGCACTCAGACTCTGTTGGCATGAATACCGTCACCCCAGCACAGAGTTCACCCGCTCCTCTGCCCAGCAGTCCAGTGGGAGTGCTTCCTCCCTCCCTCCCGCCTCTCTGATTGGGCATTCAGTGTCTCAAAGGTTTGCCATCACTGCCTTAATGGATTTTCAAAGCACCATCAGCAAATAGGTTAACTTCACTGTTTTCTTTATGTCCTATTCCTTTTATAAGTCCACTTTCCCTAATAACATATGCAGTATGTGTTTCAAGGACTATATTTGGTTGGAATCTTATTTGCTAGCTGCAAATCAGTTGCAGATCATCAAAATAGGCCTTAACTGTCACATCTGAAACAATAGTTTTTCTTATTGATCCAAAGAGAACAACCTAATAAGATATTCCAGTACTGTTCATTTGGCGGTGCCCCTAATGATGTAAATTACTTTAGTTGCACTTTAGGGATGCATGCATAATACTTTCTCACTTGCTCATAAAGATTTTGGTTCTCAATCTAATTAATATAAGACATTACCTCACCTGTACAGGTAGTTGCCAGACATCTCCCTTTATTACATATTATGTTTTTTCCAACTTCTAGCACAGGTTAACACATAGGTTAACTCTCACCTCGCTGCTTTAGAAAGTGGAGTGTACAAACAAGGATTTGCTTAGCAAGCAAGAAGGAATGAGAGGAGGAAAACTGGGCTATGGTAACACTCTTGATTTGCCAGAAGAAACATAGAATCTTTGTTTATCTCTTTTTAAAAAAACTGAACAAGGAGTTTGTCTTTGCAGTTGTTACTCTTAAACTAATGAGAAAACCTGTTGGCATGATCTTTATGCTGGAGGTAATAGAGGGGACTATAAGAAATGTCAGTGCAGCAAGAAACCTTCAACCAAAATATAATGTACTAGGTATTAATATTAATATTAATTCAATTTGTATAGTCACCCCAATCGACATGCGACTCTGGGCGGCATATATAAAAATCCCCAACATTTAAAATTATAGAGACCCTTAAAATTCCTAAAAACACTGAAAAAATTACCTCCTACCCGCATCAATTAAAAAATCTAGTTTAAAACTTTTAAAAGCATGCATGATCCTCTACTAAAGTGGGGAGGGGTGGTTGCTTCCTCTCCACCTCCCCACACCTGCCACACCAGCCAGGTTTTCAGCTCTTTCCTGAAAGGCAGCAACTCTGTCTGGAGACGCAGTTCAACTGACAGGAGGTTCCATAGGGCCAGAGCGGATACCGAAAAGGCTCTTCTTGTAGTTCTAGAGAGGTGAGCCTCTCTAGCAGTTGGTATTTTTAACAAGCCCCTCCGGTCCGCTCTAGTGGGCAGATGTCCTTGGGGTGATGCGGTCTTTTAAGTATCCTGGCCCACTACCATGTAGGGCTTTAAAGGTAATTACCAGCACCTTGAATTGCACCCGGAGGCACACTGACAACCAATACAGCTCTCCTAGCAGGGTGCCATGTTTGCTTCTTCTAAGTTTCACAGCCTTTTATTTCTCTAAGAAGTAAGTTGATCTCTCTAATCCTTATCAATTTCTCACCTAACATCTAAATGCCCTTTTTTAACTTTCAGGACTATAAATCAAGCAAAGCAGATATTAACAGCCTCTTGAAAATTGAACCACAGAACAGTGCTGCTATGAAACTACTGCAAGAACTGAACAAACTCTTAAAATAAGAGAAGTTGAAAACATACGTGTTCTTCTCTTCTGGTGAAATGTTTGCTTGTTTTAAAAAAAGAGACCATGGGCAGTAGGCTGACTTCAGCTACAAAATCCACCAGACCTGCTGTCATCTGCCTGGTCCCTTGCTTTATCAAAGTTGTTTGTTCTTCCTCCTTAAAACCTTTTGAAAGTTCAGTGTGACCTCTTGAATTTCATAGCTTCCAGCATGCTTCTAGATAGAGAACCATTCGGCAAGCCTCCATTATAGCAGAACTGCTGTTTCCAGATACTCTAACAATTAGAGCAGTGCTCATCAACCATGTTATTTCTGCTGTGTGTTTGCTGGGAATGAAACGGTAGAACCTTTTGCTAGTGAGTGCTTATACATATACGTATCCACACAGTGTAGACCAATGTTTCCCAACCTTTGGTTCTTGGACTTCAATTCCCAGAAGCCTAAGTCAGTACATTGGCTGATCAGTGCTTTTGGGAATTTAAGTCCAAGTGCCAAAGGTTTGGAAACACTGGCATAGACTAAAGCTGTGATGGCGAGCCTTGGCACTCCGTTCGGGTGCGTTTTACTTCCGTTTCCAAGAGCGGATTCATGTCATGGGGGCTTGGGCCTCTGGGAATTGAAGTCCAAGAACATCTGGAGTGCCAAGGTTCACCATCATGGGACTAAAGGCTTCCGTTAATGGCAAATGGGAGTATGAGTTTCAAGGATGGTCTCTTGTTTTGCCTTAATATTTTTGCACTGTGCTCCACTAAAACATTTGTTGCTCAAAACGTTACTTAGGAAGCTAAAACTACCCTTGTCCTTTACCAAAGAGCTTGGTTGGGTTTTTAAAAATTACATTCAGGTTCACTTATGCTTGGATGCCTATTACGCAAAGACACTTTCTTTCCTGTATATATGTCAAAAACAGTTGTAGGTTAAGATTCATGTTTTGTAGGGCCTGGAAAGAGAGCAAGTTACAATGGCACATTTTATTTCCTTTTCTGCAGAGGTCCTCAGACAGATGGGTCTGTATGTACAAGAATGTATGTATCTTCCTGCTGTGAGTAGATGTAGGCCTTGTTCTCAAAATCAGAAGATGATTTTAAGTTGGTACTGATTTGTATCACTTATACCAGTGATGGTGAACCTTGGCACTCCAGCTGTTCTTGAACTTTAATTCCCAGAAGCCCTGATTAAAGTCCAAGAACACATGGAGTGCCAAGGTTAGCCACCAGTGACTTATACTATAGCTAAGAGCCCATCCAACTGAAAGATTAATAAAGAAGACTGAACTGCTTTAGAGCAGAGCTGAAGAATGTGGTGGCCCTTCAGCTATAGACTATAACTATGTCATCCCTTGCCAAAGGTGAAGGATGCTGGGACTTGTAGTCTTAACAGTCTTTAAATTGCTACACATTCCCCACCTCTGCTTCAGAGCCGGATAAAAGGAGATGTTGGTTGATTTTCCAGTTGTGTTTTTTTTTTAACACAAAAATGTTGCAGTCACAGCCTCAGAAAACTGGTTTACCAACCCTCGGGCTTTTTGTGGAAAAGTATCACATGTTCACAGCAACAAAAGATGTAGCTTGCTTCACTTATCTGCTCCAGTTTTTCAGAGCAAAGCTTTATGTTAGCTGCTCATCCCAGGACCAGGAGCAGCCTAGGAGAAGGGCCCTTCTTTTCCTTACCTTAGACCACATGCCTTTTAAGGATAAATAGGAGATAACCTTGCAGCCTCTGCATACAAAGCTGCACTCTGAAAGCTTTAGTCCAAGTACCTTTGAGTTACTGTCCCTATGGGTACACTGGAGTATAGTGCAGCTCTCCTAAATAGCTGCCTCTTTGTGTCTTTTGCAAAGCCTAAAAAGATCAGAATGATAGCCTACAGCATCTTCATTTAATTCTTCTCTCTTAATAGCCTTAAGGCAAGGGGAAAAGCTGGATTCAAGTAAGTAAATTTATTATTTTGGTGTTACTTTGAACATTTAAAATAAATACATTTGTTTCTATAATTATATGGTAAACTGGTTTTTTCGCTCTGAATATGAGGGTTACTCTGATTAAAACCACTGAATGCGTTTTATAGTCTGGCCAGGTTATCTTGCTATGATAATAAGAGTCAGTAGGCCATACTGTGAGCGACTCAACGCCCAGCGTCAGGCAATGGTTAACTAACCTGACAACCCTGAGGACTAGTGCTCTTAGCAAAGTCCACAGGGAAGGATGATGGTCCCCAAGTGGATTAAATCCCACTTGAATCCATCTTGATGGAGGATAGCAGCTTCCTCAATACTGGCCTGGGGTTGAGGAGGACTTTACATGCCAAAAGGGCGCAGGACCAGAAAATGACTCATGGAACGGGATCACTGGAGGGGGATGTCATTCTGTAATGCAGAAGCCAAATGAAAGGCCACTATATATTTTCGGGACAGTCTTCATGGGTGATTGCCATGATGATCACCAATACTTGAAATTAGATATGGAATAATAATAATTAATAATAATTCAGTAATACCCCGTATAACGTGAGTATCATATAGCGCTAAAACCGTATAACGTGACAAGATTTTTGGAAAAATCTTGTTTCAAATAACACGATTTTAACGTTATCCGATACAGTCGTTCTTAGCAGCAGGGTGGGTGGAAAGCTGAACGGGGTTCTCCGTTCAGCTCCCCAGCCACCCTGCAGCTACGGAGGCAGGGGTGGGGAGGCTGGAAAGCTGATGGGGGGCTCCCCCGTCGGCGTCCCCAGCCACCCCACAGCTGCGGAGGCATGGGCGGGTGGCTAGGGAAGCCGACAGGGAGTCCCCGTCAGCTTCCCCAGCCACCCTGCAGCTGTAGATCGGGTCCTCTGATCTCTCTGGAGCAGGCAGGGGACCCGATCCAAGGTGTTTCTGGGCTTCCCCGACGTCCTGAGCCAGTGCAGCAAGCCAGAATGTCGGGGTTCGAATCCCGACATTCTGGCTTGCTGCACTGGCTCAGGACGTCGGGGAAGCCCAGAAACAGTTTGGATCGTGTCTGCCCACCTCCCTGGACCCGGCGGGGGGGTCAGAAACCCCAAAATTGGTAAAAAAAACGGACTTTTTTTTACCAATTTTGGGGTCTCTGACCCCCACCCCCGGCCGGGTCCAGGGAGGTGGGCAGACATGATCCAAACTGTTTCTGGGCTTCCCCGACGTCCTGAGCCAGTGCAGCAAGCCAGAATGTCAGAGTTCGAATCCCGACATTCTGGCTTGCTGCACTGGCTCAGGACGTCGGGGAAGCCCAGAAACACCTTGGATCGGGTCCCCACACCTCCCTGGACCCAGCGGGGGGGTCAGACACCCCAAAATTGGTAAAAAAAAATGGATGTTATTTTTACCAATTTTGGGGGCTCTGACCCCCCCGCCGGGTCCAGGGAGGTGGGCAGACACGATCCAAGCTTTTTCTGGGCTTCCCCGACGTCCTGAGCCAGTGTAGCAAGCCAGAATGTCAGAGTTTGAATCCCGACATTCTGGCTTGCTGCACTGGCTCAGGACGTCGGGGAAGCCCAGAAACACCTTGGATCGGGTCCCCACACCTCCCTGGACCCAGCGGGGGGTCAGAAATCCCAAAATTGGTTTTTAAAAAAACGGACTTTTTTTACAAATTTTGGGGTCTCTGACCCCCCCGCCGGGTCCAGGGAGGTGTGGGGACCCGCTCCAAGCTGTTTCCAAAGTTCTCCCACCTCCCTGGAGGCTGCAGCAAGGCAAAATGTCAGGATTCTAATCCCGACGTTCTCGCTTCCTGCAGCATAAAAGAGGGTGGGGGAAGTTCAAAATTAGTGCGCATCGGGTCTCCCGACCTCCCTAGAGCTGATGCGCGCTAATTTTGAACTTCCCCCACCCTCTTTTATGCTGCAGCAAGCCAGAATGTCGGGATTCAAATCCTGACATTTTGCCTTGCTGCAGCCTCCAGGGAGGTGGGAGAACTTTGGAAACAGCTTGGAGCGGGTCCCCACACCTCCCTGGACCCGGCGGGGGGGTCAGAGCCCCCAAAATTTGTAAAAAAAAAACGGACTTTTTTTTACCAATTTTGGGGTCTCTGACCCCCCCCCCCCCCCGCCGGGTCCAGGGAGGTGGGGAGACCAGATCCAAGCTGTTTCCAAAGTTCCCCCACCCCACCTCCCTGGAGGCAGCAGCAAGCCAAAATGTCAGGATTCAAATCCCGACGTTCTCGCTTCCTGCAGCCTCCAGGGAAACAGGGCTTTTTTTAACATTGTGTGTTCAATGTATCGCACAACGTTAAAAACCGGATAACGACGGGACTTGTGGAACCAAGTCATAACGTTATTCGGGGTACTAGTGTAATGCTTTTTCAAGGGTTATGTGTCTAGGCCAGACACAAAACTGCCAAAATGAAGACCCCTTTTGGTGAATTCATTCTGCAGTTCCTTTTGCCTGACCTAGTGTGAGAAAGATTAGTTGACAACACAAGTTTGCCATTACCAGGGTACGCCCGATTATGGTTTTAAAATACCACAATCTTTGAAGAGGCTTTTTCTGTGAACCAGGGTTAAAGATGGCATTGGTCAAATGCCTTCTGCTGGTCATCTTGAGATTTGGTTGCAACCAGTGGTGGGATGTCAAAAATTTTACTACCCCACTGTGATGTCATCACAGCGTGGGCAGAGCTAATGTCATGACAGCATGGGCGGAGCCAATATGATGTCATGATGATGTGGGCGGGGCCAAATAAAAATAATAAAAATAAGCACACACATACCTCAACCCACCATCCCACCCACAACAAAAAACCCGTAAATAAATTAAATAAAAAATGCATTAAAATACACCCACCCACCCAAACACCTACCCCAAACAAAAATCAACCACAGCTTTTAAACCAGAGCTTAAAGCTTATTCTGACTAATCTTTATCACACTAGGTCAGATGGAAGGAACTACAGAATGAACTCACCACAAGATGGCTTCATTTTGGCACTTTTCAACAGTTAAAGAAGTTAGGTACTAAGTCTTTGCCTAACCAGTTCTCTAGGATAATATGCCTTAATGTAAATGTAAAACAGCTGTACCTCTTTAAGGGTTCTCCAATTGGAACAGCAATTGGAACAGCACAGGTGTAGCTTATTGATGAGGTAACTCCAAGACTGCTTAAAAACCCCAAGCCAGGCCTGCCAGCTGCCAGGCCTTTTTAGGAACTGGGGTAGTACGTCAATATAGGTAAAGGTATTAAATACACATTAAAATACACACAGACACCACATTGAAAGGTGAGTCACTTATCCTGGGGAGCAGGCTGTAGGGAGCTTCGGGCTAGCAGCTTCTCTTCCTCCTCCCCCTTGGGAGGACAACAAGGAGGCCGTGCATACGCGCCAAGCACTGTAGGCGTGGATGCACACCAAGTGCTTGGCGTGCATATGCAGTGAGGAAACAAGTGAAAAGGTAAGCCCTGAAGGTGGTTCCCCCAAAAGCTGCTACCGGTTCTCCGGGACACTGAGGAAAGTTGCTACCGGTTCTGGCGAACTGGATGCAACCATATTACCCTACTTCTGCTTTACTGTAAAAGTCAGAGAGTGTACATCCTGTTTCTGAGCTGAACCACATTTGCAAAAGCCACCTGGGAATGTGATTCTGCTCTGAAACAATGTGCATCTCCTTGTGTAAAGGTGAAGGTCGCCCTTGCTTGAAAGCCAGTCATATCAAACTCTAGGACTCAGTGCTCATCTCTGTTTCAAAGCTGAAGAGCCAGCACTGTGTTTCTGCAGACGTTTCTGTGGTCATGTGGCAGGCATTACTAGACACAGAACGCTGTTTACCTTCCCACTGAAGTGGTCCCTAGTTATCTACTTGCAATTTCTTGCTTTTGAACTGCTAGGTTGGCAGGAGCTGGGACAAAGACGGGAGCTCATTCCGTCCTGCAGTACTCTGAAATCGAGCTGCTGACCTTGAGCCACTGCAGTCCCTATCTCCTTGTGTACTTTATTTTAAAACAAAAGTTTTGTTTGATACTAGGACACTTCTTAATTTTTATAGTGGAGCAGTTTAGCAGAAAATAGGCTAAGAGGCATGTACTGTCCATCCTCTGGTCCCACAGCATTAGCACTCCACTTAGTGACAAATTACAGTTGCTTTACATGTCTCACAAATGCTGCAACTTATGAACTGCTCAGACAGTGCACAAGTGCTATGGGGCTGGTATGTAGGTGTTATCACTATTACTAACACTGCATCACAGACAGGGTGCTAAATTTCAATCCTGTTCATGAACCATCTGCTAGAGGCAGAACAGGTGTCCACAGGTGGGTTTTGGCAACTGCCCAAGGGTGCTCCGATCAAAGTAAAAGAGTTGAGATCAAAGGCCTTCACAGTGATTATGTGTAATTAGCAAAACTAGCATCATCATGAAGGCATTGTGAGAGAAAAGTTACAAAGTTGGGCAAAATATTTGGGGTGGGGTAGAGAATCAATAGAGGGACTGGTGGATTAGTGGTTAAGAAGCTGAACTTTACTGGAAGGTTGTCAGGTCAGCAGTTTGAGACAGAAGTGATGCATAATGGAATGAGCTCCCGTCTCTGTCCCAGCTCCTATGAATTTAGCACATTGAAAGCAAGAGATTGCAAGTAGCAAAATAGGTACTATTTAGGTGGGAAGGTAACAGCATTCTGTGCACTCCAGTCTCTAGTCATGCATGCTACATAATAACCATGGAAACATTTGCAGATGTCCCGCCCTTCTCTTTGGGCACGCAGTCTCTAAAACAGGAGTTTGCAATCCCCAGCCCGTGGGCATAATCCAGCCAGTGTATCTCATAAATCTGAACCATGGTGACCACCTAGGTACCCCTAGACCTGCCCCCCACCCCTGGAAGTTCAAAACAGTCCCCACGGCAGTGGCAATTGCACCATCTTTCTGGCTTCTTTCACAACCTCCACTGCTCACCATGGTGGCGGGAGGCTTTTTGGAGTATATTTGCTCCATTTTGGGCTTTTTTCACCGCATACCTGCTACGTTTCCGGTGCTAGAACATGCCGCTGAGCAACATCTGGTGCTGGGCAAGGCTTATGCTGTGGCTGGGTTCCCAATGCAGAACAAGGAAGTCGCTCAGTGGTGCGTTCTAGCAGCCAAGATGCAGCAGGTGTGTGGTGAAAAAAGCCCAAAATGTAGCGAATATACTCCGAAAAGCCTCCCACAGCCATGGGGAGTGACAGAGGCTGTTTAAGAAGCTGGAAAGATGACAAAAACATAAGTCCAGGGTGCAACCACGCCTCTACCCCCTAGCAGGAAAACGTTGCAACCCCCTGCTCTAAAATATTCACCATCTGACTTAAATAGATACAAACATTTAAAAGATTGCAATTCAAGCTGCAGCAAAGACATCGCTCTGACTCAGCTTTCCAGTGAAGTCACACCTTAGTTTTATATAATGGATAACAGAATCACCTTCCTTCTGTTAGTCATGTAAGAAATGTTTGGGATGTACTCTTGAAGTAAGAGTGTTAATACAATTTATGCAGTGAACACTGAGTAAATCGCTAGACAAGGACACGAGATTGGTGAATGAAGCTTTAGCACTTTTATCATGTCAACAGCATCAACGAAAACATTCTTACAGGTCTCGGTAGATGAAGGCGACTAAAAAGCACCCAAACTTACAACTTAATTTTTTGGAATCCAATCTGCAATTAGAAACCACTTATTCAGTTCGACATTCATTGTCAAAACATCCCTCGCCGACGAGAATTACCACGACAACAGTTGCAAACAAATGAATAAATAAATAAATAGTGTTTAAACATAAATACAATGTTAATGGGAAAATAAATTTGCCATGAATTTTAAACACACAAAAGAAAGTAATTCAATTTAGGCTAGATTTCTGCATGTTTGGTGGAAAATGTTAATAGTTTGACAGCAAAACTGAAGTGTTCCTGCCTGGTTACCACAATCTTCATGAAGATTGTCCATTTTCTTTCTCTTTTTTCCTGTAAACAGAGACGTTTAATGCTAAACAGTGAAGTTGTTGCTGTTCCTATAAACTCAGTAATGTTAGTTTGGATTTTCAAGACTGCTATTTTAAATACCATGGATTTTGTTTGTACACCATTGTCTCCTTCAGTTATGTGTCGGAACAGGAAGTACACAAGTTTTTAATATAAAGCATTTCATAAATAAAATGGCTCAATTAGAATAAATAGATTTATCTACATGAAATCATAAATCATTCTAGTATTAAGGGGAAAAGACACATTTTCCCTTTAATATAGATACAGTAAAACCCCAATTTATGAATGCCCCTACTTAAAAATAATTTGACTTACAAATTGGTTCTGCACTGAAATCCATGCCTCGAGTTACGAACATGCCCCGATTCACAAATTAATTCTTTTTCCCCTGTGTTGCCTCAAGTGAAGCAAAAAACGCCATTTCCCCTATGGGTTTATATTTTATACACATGCAGCCTTTCAGAGCCCTGTAGGTAGCAGTAGAGTGCTTAGATAGGAGTTCTTTGGAGTTTCTAGCTGTATTTTTCTGAGTTTTCTGTCCATTTTCAAAGCTGCTTTAAGGTAAGGAACAGAATTTTTAATTATACATGCTTTCCTTTCAATGCTGCTGTTGTTTTTGGATGATTTGACTGATTTTTGGAGAGTGGGGTAAGGGCTTTTTCTATATCCCTAGGGGGATGCCTCAACTTACAAACAAATTTGACTTACAAACAATGCCATGGAACTGATTTTATTCGTAACTTGCGGTTTTACTGTACTCTAATTGTCTGATCCTGTAAAAATTCCTGTAAAGTTGTGGGTTTTTTAAATGAATGGATTCTTGATACTTGTTCTGGTGTTCCAGAGGTAACTAATTGTTATTCATTATAATGTTGGAGAAACAATTTACTGTATTGCATTACCTCTTGCACTGCACAGCACTTTTCTTTACCTTCCACTGCCTTTTGAAGGGACACTTAGGACTGATAATAAAATTTGAAACTTTCCTGTCAAAATGCCTCTAAAAGATTACGAAGCAGCATGTATAATATGACTTTTAAAAGCAACTAGGAAAAGTATTTCTTATACAGTACAAATAAAATAACTTCAATCTATTTCTAATCCATTTTTAATTCCTACACTACTATATTGTGCCTGTCTAGCGATTAACTAACCTGACCACCCTGAGGACTAATGGCCTTGGTTGGCAAAGTCCACACGGAAGGGTGATGGTCTCCAAGTGGATTAAATGCCCTTTGAATCCATCCTGATGGAGGGCAGCAACTTCATCAATACTAGCCTGGGACTGATAAGGGCTTTGCATGCCAAAAGGGCTCAGGACCAGAAAGTGACTTGCAGAACCAGATCAGTGGTACGGGTGTCACACTGTGATGCGTAAGGCAGCTGAAAGGCCACTGCATTATATTGTCAGATAGTCTTCATGGCTAATCACCATGATGATTGCCAATATTCAGATATGGCAGAAGAAGCTTTTCCATACTCACCTTAGTCACTGAAGGAATACTGCTGAACCGCTTTTGTGTGATGCCTCAGACAACTGGTGTTCTTGCAGCACAGCAACTGCTTCCTCAATCTAACACAACCAAATGCCCAAGAAAAAAGGATCATTTAGTACAGGGGTGCCCAAACTGTTCAGGCCATGGGCCAATCACATTGTTCAGTGGGCCGGTCACATGGTTCCTCCCACCAGAAGTAAAAGTAAAACGCACCCACACATGCACAGAACACTACTGTAAATGCACCTGTGGATGCCGTAAATGCATTTACAACAGCCATGGGTACATTTACAGTAGCATTCTGCACATGCACAGAAGCGTTTTACTTCCAGGAAAGGTGCAGGCCAGATGAATTGGCATACAGCCCGTGAGCTGTAGTTTAGCCATCCCTGATATAGTATCAATTAAACAAGGTGGATTCTGCAAATTGAGACATTTGATATAACAAAAGCCTGTTCAACACCTCTAGAGGTATAAACCATTTATTGTGGTGGTGGGGGAGTGTTAGAGGAAGCAAGGTGACTGTTACTCCTTTGGATACTAAAACAAGTCATTAATGTCAAATCTTTAAAGGATATTTTTTTTTCAGGTCTTTTTATCTATAGTCCATTCAAGCTATTATGTTAAAAAAATCCTCCTTCCTTTTCTTCCTTCACGTTTAGATATACCCACACTTGTTTGAGCAGACAAACAGAATGTAACTAAAAGCATTACATTACCAGCAGCAAGTCTTTAGAATTGCAAGTTTCAGTTTCATAATTAGAAACCATTTTCTACAGCGTATGACATTTGACTTATATTAGTACAGTACAGTATGTTCCAAATAGAGAATTATGGATGTGCATTTGAATTCTGATATATTTGGAACTCACACATATTCAGATACAGTAAAACACCGGATAACGATTGGATCGGATAACGCTAAAATCGCATAACGTTAAGTAATCTGGGGAGGAGAATTGGATCGAATAACGTTAAGGTCCTATGGGATGGATCGGATAACAACCGCTAAAGCCTGTGTGGTTACAATGTATCTCTATGGAGCTTTAACGTTATCCGATCCATCCCATAGGATTTTAACATGGATCGGATAACACTAAAAATCGGATAACACCAAGACTTGTGGAACCAAGTTTTAGGTATTACTGTAGTTCCAAAGATATCCAAACCTGAACCATATAGTTTTGATTATCTGTAATAATAATTCCTACTATTTACAATTACTCCTATAGATTAGAAAGCAGAAGACTAGGTTTCTGCTTCTTAGAGGAAGAGGTGAAAGTGAAATCTATTTCTAAGGCATCCTGAAATGATTTTTTGGAGAAATATTTAAATTCAGGCAGCACCAAAGATAGTGAGGGCAGAGTTTCCCAAGTAAGGGAGGCTGAGGTGATTGCATACCTTGTGAATGATGTGTTCCCACACTAATAAACCTAACATCAGGCACAAATACCAGAAAGTGTTCCCCACATTAGTTCTTTCCAGTTGAAAGGTGTGCATAGCTGCTTGTAAATCCCTTGAGGATTTGCTGTTAGGATATGCTTTATTACAAGCCTACAGTGTAACAGTTTTCTCTGTGTTCTTTTCTGAACTCTCAACTTACCTTTCCATTCTCAATCTCATTGTATAATGTTTACTCAATATAGTTAAGAATAAGATTTAGGATAAATAGAATTATAAATTAATACATTGTAAATCAACAGGTAAATATTATGTTAGGTTTAGAGCCATTTGGGGTATATCTGACAGGAGAATAAGATTTTTTTATGTATATAAGAGAGTAAATAAAACAAAACAAAGACAAAAACTGTTGTGGCACCTTAAAGACTTTTGTATTTAAATGTGAGTTTTCATGAATCTAGTCCATGTTTTTTATGTATAGACAGATATATTAAGTTAATAGATTTGTGTCTTTGTGTGTGCATGTGATTTTTATTGGAAGAGTTTGTGTTCTGCTGTAGATGAATCATAATTAACACAAAGTAGAAAGAAATACAACTGGGGTGGGAAAACAAGAAGTGAAAAAAGGCAACTGTGGAGACTGTAACTGGGTATGGACGAAAGTATGTGGATTAAATAAATGGATGATCAATGTAATTTGTTTTAAGATGTGGAATGTAAAATTAGGGGAATTTTATTTATGGCATTCCAGTACCTTAGAGTGCAGAGATTCCGGTGATTCCAGCATAAGCAATAATTCCGAGTTATCTATCTCCAATAGCATGCCTGTAATCTTCCCAGCCAAAGACGGGTGCATTGCATGAATTAGTGGATAAAGCTGTTCACCTACGAACAGCAGAAAAGACATATACATGAAGGAAGGAGAGGGGACAATGTGCATTTTAAAGAAGGGCTGCCTATTCAAAAAGACTACATTCCTTCTCAGCATCAGCTCAGTTAGGCTGCTACCAGGGTCTACCAACTCTTGCCCTGCACCAGACAGCTAGTCACCTAAAATTTCTCATAATGTCCTGCAGGGTCTGACACAGTGTTGCTGTGGGAGATTATGGAAAACATTAAGTCCTCCAGTGTCACTGCTAGAATTCTGTGTTTATAGAGGAATGAGCCTGCCTGACGCCATTTGGTGAAAGTCTTCTCTTGGCCTTCCTTTCAGAAACCTCAGTCAGCATAGAACAGTGATGACCAACCTTGGCACTCCATATGTTCTTGAACTTCAATTCCCAGAAGCCCTGGTTAGCAGGAATGCTGACTTGAGCTTCTGGTAGTTGAAGTCGAAGAACACTTGGAGTGCCAAGGTTGGCCATCATTGTCATAGAACTATAATCCAAAAAATCTCTGGGGCCAAATGTTCATCCACTTTAACTTTATATATTTGCAGTTAAATATACAGTACTGTACAGTACTTTACTTCTCAAGACTATGGAGAAGTTTTATTGCTGCTGCTATTAAAAACTAGACATTCCCATTTTTATCTCTATGCGCTAATATACAGTAATAATTTGATTGTGCAAATTATATACGAGAGTCTGGCCAGGTTATTCCGCTTTGGTAATAGAATAGATCCTACTGCCATCGACTCAACGCCAAGTGTCAGGTGGTGGTTAATTAACCTGACCACACTGAGGACTAACAGCCTTGGGTGCTGAAGTCCACAGGGAAAGGTGATGGTCCCCAAGTGGATTAAATCCCACTGGAATCCATCTTGATGGTTGGAAGCAGCTTCATCAGTACTGGCCTGGGGCTGATAAGGACTTTGTGTGCCAAAAGGGCTCAGGACCAGAAAATGACTCACAGAATTGGATCAATGCTACCAGGTGTCACGCTGCCAAGCGGAAGGCAAATGTGAAGGCCATTGCATTATATTCTCAGAACATTCATGGCTGATCACCATGATGATTGCCAATATTTAGATTCATATATGGCAGAAAAAAAGAAATTCTACACAAGGGAACATTGTGAATACTGAATTTACATACATTCCAAAGCAGCCTATTTAATCACCACTTTAGTAAACGTAAAGGTTGCCCTTGCTCTAAGGTCAGTCGTACCCGATTCAAAGGTTCAGTGCTCATCTTTATTTATTAATTATTAGCCACATTTGTATTGCCGCCCACTCGACAAGCGACTCTGGGCAGTGTACAACAATTACATCATGAACTACATAAATCCCACTATATAACAAAAAAAAAATACCCCATTAAAACCAGTTAAAAACCCCAATTAAAAATACAATAAAAAAATAGCCCAACAACTAAAAAGAGCAAGGGAGTGATATTACTATATCAGACAGAAGGTGGGGGTCACCGCATCCCCAGTGCCCCACACCTGCTTTGCCAGCCAGGTTTTTAGTTCTTTCCTGAAGGGCTGCAACTCTGTCTGGAGTTGTAGCTCAATTGGCAGGAGGTTCCATAGGGCCAGAGCAGTTTATAGCCAAAGAGCCAACGCTGTCTGCATCTGCAGACATTTCTGTGGACATGTGGCAGGCATGCCTCAACACCAGAGTGTATTGAATCTGTTCAGGAGACCGCAATATCTTGGACAATGGATTAATATGCATGAAATGGATGATAAGGGTTTAGTGGTTTGTTTCAAAAGAGGAGGACTGTGAGAGGAGGAGAGAAAGACGGATTTGCCAGGTTAGAAGGTACAGTATAACTCTGTATAACAAATGCCCTGCATAATGAAAAATTTGTGTAACAAAACATTTTTGCGCTAACCGCGATATTCTGTATTATGATTTTTTTCATTCTATAGGGTATGCTTTGTATAATGAAAACCCTGTTAATGAAAATCTCTATGGGATGCATTGTACAACAAAATTTTTAGAGATTTTCATTGTTCAATGCATCCAATAGAGATTTTTGTTACATGGGGTTTTCGTTAGGCAAGGTATACCCTATATAATGACAAAATTTGTAATGTGGGGTATCACAATTAGTGCTTCATATAAAGAAAAAATTCATATAGCGAAGTACCTCGCAGAATGGACTTTTTTGTTATGCAGGGTTCTACTGTATCATATATAGCTAGAGTTGCCATAATTCTCTCCCACAAAACCAGGACAGAAGTATACTTCACAAAAATGGGTGGGTTATCTACAAAATTGCCTTAAAAATATGTAATGACAGCTATAAAACACTTTCACATTAAATATATCTATACATAAATGAATTTATTTACAACAGTTAATTCTTACTGTAAGATGATCTGTTGTACTTCTGAAAAGTTGTGTCATGGCTAACTCTTAATGTCCTCAGTTCCAGGAAACACACTGGTCACAATTATTAGGCAGTGGTGTGAAGCGAGGACGTTAAGATTTTTCTCCAGGTATACTCCAACTCCAATGTGGCAGGAAATTGTTTGTTTGATGGTGAGAGTTTGAATTTGTTTAAATATAATAAACAATCAGCAAGTTTTAAAAATTCAGGACTTTAACATGATTTTTATTGAACTGGCTGGGACAATTTTCCCGACCTTGAATCCAGGACAATCCCAGTTTTCCGGGACATATGGCAACCCTATATATAGCATGCCACATGTAGCATTAACTTCAGCTTCATCTGCAGACATTTATGTGGGCATGTGGCAGGCATGCCTCGACACCAGAGTGCACGGAATGCTATTTACCTTCCCACCGAATTGGTCCCTATTTATCTACTTGCAATTTCTTGCTTTCGAACTACTAGGTTGGCAAGAGTTGGGACAATGACTGGAGCTCATTCCATCATGCAGTACTCAGGTCTCGAACTGGTGACCTTCTAGTCATCAAGTTCAGTGTCTTAACCACTTGAGCCACCGCAGCCCCTTATAGTTAATAACCCACTGCTTATTAGAATCTTAAGCAAAGTGAACATTCAGGATATATTTCCCTCCCTATACTGATGGCTGCTAAAGTTAGCTGCTAACAAGGTTATTTTCCCATTAGGACCCCTTAGCTTTGCCAAAGCACTCGTTTTTTGGCAATTTGCTGAAAGTCGAATTAAAATAGCTTCCACATAGCTCTTAATATAGTGCTGGATTAGTCATTACTGCTCTCAAGGCCAACTCTAGGACTAAGTAAATTGGGGGCTCACAGTGGATGCCAAGCTGAAAGTGGTGCAGAACTAAACACACTGCCATGTTATTCATGGAGTAATATCTGTGCTGTGACACAAAGGAAATGTTTAAAGCAGCAAATATTATCAAGCTTGTATTCAAAATGTATCACCTGTTTTTAAGAGTAATTGCAAGAATGCATTTATGTAGATTAGGTTTAAAGATAATACTGTATTTCTCTTTCTGGTTCGGTAGATGAAACCCAAAAGATCGTAGCATTTTGTTTGTTTGCTTGTTTTGCAGTTTTGCATAAATTACAATTTTGGAAAGTGAGGAGTAGGCATACAAAGGGTGCTGCACTTACAGAGTGCTATTTATCAGTATGATAAATAATAATAATTAATTAATTAATTAATTAATTAATTAATTAATTAATAATAAATAAATTAATAAATAAATAATAAATAAGTATCCCACACAATATAAATTTGAAGTAATAAATAAATAAATAAATGATTGAGCTTCTCCAAGCATTCATTGTGACCAAGGCAAATTTCCTGTGACATAGTCTCATAATTTAAGATTTTAGCAGAAGACTTTAGCACAAGTCTTTCCAATATTAGTTACAGTGGGGGGGGGGGGTTGTTTTTTGGACTTCAGTTCCCAGAAGCCTAAGTCAGAACATTGGCTGATCAGTGCTTCAGGGTTAATTGACTTAGGCTTCTGGGAATTAAAGTTCAAAACCCAAAGGTTGGGGACCTCTAAATTAAAGGGTTTCTGTTTGTAGGCCTTCCCCATTTTAATCTATAGCATAAATCTAGGTAGGCTAGATAGCTCATTATTATTATTAAATGCATTCAGTATCATAGGGAAGAGCAAAATGAGAATTGAGACTTCCCCTGACCCTAGGACTGCACAAAAAAGTTAATTTGTGTTCAAGGGACCAATAATACTCTGTTTCATCTGAAATTTAAGACAGAGTAGATGAATTGCTGCCCTCCAAGAACCTTTTCACCCCTCTCATTGCCTTTTAGAAATGCATTTATTTTAGGAACAATTTACATTTTCAGACAAAATTTGACACAAAATTATCGTCATGTTCTTTGTAACCTTCCCCCATCCAAATTTAAGGTGTGTGTTTTTGTTTTCCTCTAATTAAAGGTATTTCCCCAGAACTTCTCTTAAAACTTAATAAGATCATTTGTTTAAAACAGGCTGCCCTTCTTTACTTAAATTTAATTCCAAGTCTTTGTTATTTAAACAGGAAATCATCTATTGTTATTTAAATAACATCTAGTTGCTGTTCCTGCTGTTATTTCTGTCATTGTAAAGAAATTTAAAATGGTTGATTATCACAGTTGATTTAAAATAATTCCATATTTAAATATTTAATTAACTCTGTAGAGTAGGTGGAGGAACAGAAAATCCCACACAAACACAATACACTACTGTATGCAGAAGTGTAGCGTGGGCAGCTGGAGGGGCCGCCTGCCCCAGGCGGCACTCTCCATGGGGCAGCAAAAAGGGTGCTGCAAGGTTTAATCTATTTGCCCAGGAGCCAAGCGGGCGGAGCAGGCTTCCCCACCCCACCCTCTTATCAGGAGAAGTGTGGTTTCAATGGCAACAGGGTATGAGGAGGGCAGGCCAGGCCTCTGTTTCTTCCCAGGCAGCCTCGGCAGCAGTTTTGAGTTGCATGAGCTTTACAGCTCTTGCTGGGTTTCCTCGTTCGGGCAGCGCTGAGTGAGGAGGCCTCAGGCGCTGAGGGGCGGGGGCGGCTTTGCTCTGCCTGGTGTGTAGGGCCGGTGTTGTTTATGAGCATGTCCTTGTGGAGGGTCAGCCACTTCCCAGCAGCTGGGAAGAAACTGCCCAAAGGCTAAAGGAAAAAAACTGTTGGTGAAGCAATTGACTGCTCTTCAAGCCTCTGGTGGAGAAGGAGGCGCGGGAGGGCACGGAAGCGACAGGGTAGCCTGGAGGGAGAAAAGGCTGCCTGCCCATCTCTGGCAGGTTTTAATAAGATTTTGGCAAATATCTGCCGCTCTCTCTCTCAGGCTCCTTTCATTTCCCCTAGAGCTGGGACAGAGACGGGCGCTCAATCTGTCATGCAGTACTCAAGTCTCGAACTGATGACGTGCCCCACTCTGTCACTCCGTGGAGCTCGAAGCTGGCCCAGGAGGAGGCTTACTTAGAACGCCTTCTCTTCCTCCTCCCTCTGCTCCCACCCCCTTTTCCTTCTCAGGGAGATGAAGGAATTTCCCCGGCAGCAGGCTCGGGTTACCACCACCACCAGCAGTGCCACCCCTCTGGTTTCTCGCTTGCTGCCTCCTCGCCTGGCACCAAGCTTCGCCCCGGGGCTCTGCAGGCGGAGGGAAGCCAACAAAGTTCCCGTGTGTGTGTGTGTGCGCGCGTGCTGTTTTCCCTCCCCTCCCAGGCTTGACATTTGGGCGGCCTGGCTGTCGCCTCTGCAAGAAAAACCTGAACAGAGTGGGCAGTTGCAGTGGTGTGGCATAGCTAAGGTGGGTAGGGGGACGGCCCACCCCAAGGCACTTTTTGGGGGCGGCGAATTTGGCATCTGCCCCAGGTGCCTTAAACCCACGCTACGCTGCTGACTGTATGACACAGGAGGAAAAAGCTACTAAACCAGGAGTTGCTAACCTTTTTCAGTCCGGAGCCAGGTCACATTCTCTCAGTTGAGGGACCCAGACCTGTGTTCCCACCGCCATTTATGGCTGTCATAAATGAGTCTGTAGCTGTTGTAAACACGTTTACAGCTGTCATAAATGCATTTGCAGCAGCTGTGGACTCATTTATTGCTGTCACAAATGAGTTTATGACAGTCATAAATGAGTCCATGGCTGATTCTGGCAGTGGCTGGAGCGAGGCCGGAGGCCGGATTATTTGGTGCTATGGGCTGGATTTGGCCCATGAGCCATAGGTTGCCTGCCCCTGTACTAAACCTTACCTCCTTCCATATCAGCCCTGCTTCCACTGAGAGTGCAGCTGTTGAGGTGTTGGCTGACTAGAAAAGTTGTCCCACCCCCAGAGCTTCCCTAGAAGGAAACCATCCCAATGATTTGAAAGGTTTAAAGAAAGAGAGCATTCATGTCAGGCTTAAAACTCCAGAATCTCTTCTGAACATCAAAGACTATCTCTAAACTTGTGAAGAGTACATTCTAAACATTCTGCAATCAGAACATTTGCATTTGGGAAAAGCCAAAAATGCTTTCAAAGCTAAAACATGGCATCTTTCAGCTTAGAACTCTTGCTCAGTAGCTGATCAGGGTGTCATAAAAGGACGGCCTACTGATGGAATGCACACCACCACTCACCTAGCATTTGTTTTTGCTCTTGAGGAGGGGCTGCAGCCAACATAGAGGCAGTCAGAGGCTCCTGCCCATGGACATGAACAGCTGGTTCTAAAACCTAGAGCCCAACAAACAGATAAAATAATAACAACAGTTCTTCAGTTGTTCCTGATGCAGAAATATTTTTTGCTAGGATTTTGGAGGGCCATAAATTGTCCCCTCTTGAATTATGACTAGTATACTCTTCTTATATGACCTGAAAGACCCAATTATATGGCACCTTTGGTGTAGGCCTACTTTGTGACATCAACACTTATGAAAAGGGCCCTCTTCTCTCTGAGCCATAATGGAAAAGAGAGAGGCAACGGGATCCTTTTAACTTCTCAAATCTGTATAATGGTGTCAAGAGATCAAAGATTGGACTATGTGGACTCAACTTGTCAATACTGCTGTAAGTGTGTGAAAATAACTGAGAGGGGAAAAGGAATAAAAATGTGTAACATCATCTTGTCATATCCATGCTCTTTGAAGATGACCAAAGATGAAATCACATCTCTGTAGGCCTACTTTGTGAGCAGAAGAGATCCAAAAAGGATTACCTTGATTAAATTTATATCAAAGAGGTTTGCTGTAAAATAGTACAAAGGAAAACAAGTTCTGTCTGTTGCCTTTAAGGCAGATGTGTATTCTAACAACCCTCATAATAGTACTCCAAAGGGGATTAAGTATCATAAAGGTATTTGAGTCCAATCACCTTGATGCTCTTATAGAGTTGTTAAAAACCATGCAAGAGTATTCGGTTGACAGTCAGCCACTTTGGAGAAATTTCTGTCACCTTGATAGCCATCACCATAAAAGGCAGTGATTTCCAACTTTGGGGCCCCAGATGTTCTTAGATTACAGCTCGCAGAAATCTTGCCAGCACATCCAATGGTGAAGGCTTGTAGGAGTTTTAATCCAAGAACATCTTCATCTAAAAGACTGCTCTAAGAGATTTGCTAACTTTACAACTGCAACTGCAGTTGCAACTGCAACAAAACTGCTTTATCATGAGTACATAAATAGGTAAATAGATTTCTTGTTTTTCTATGTGTGAACCTCAACAAGTGCCTGTATGTTTGCTTTCTATTTTTGAACATTACCTTGAATTAACAGTTTGGATTTGCTCTATTTTTTCCTGACTTTTCCCTCTTTGTTTCTTCTTTTTAATAAAACGTATACAATCTAATCCTGTAGCTGGTTGGATTTTGCATTAGGGGAACTTCTGGCAATAAATCAGGTGTCCTTGCTTTGCCAAGCTACAGGGATATTAATGAGGTTAAGCACCAAATAATATGAGGATGGTGGAAGCATTCTTTTGAGTTAGGATCCCTGAAGACATTGCCAGAACTGGAGTATTTGGAAGTGGAAAGAAAACAATTTCTGTAAAATTGATTGATCCCTTGCTGCTACATCTTCCATGAGAATCCCCATACTTTGACAAAGGTATCGGGACAAAGGAGAGTAGTGAGAGAGAGTGGCTGTCAGAGGACTCTAGGTGGAATAAAGTCACTTGTGGCTGTTAATACAAGTCAGTGATAAATATTAAGTAATGGCTGTAGGCCAGAATCCTTTGTGTACTGCGTAAATCATGGCAATGAATTGCCACAATTTCACAAATTGCCACTCGCATTCCTGGCTGGACACCAATGCACCATTTGGCAATCAATGAGGAACATGATTTGTCAGCACAACTACTCTAATACCAGCTAGTAGAATTCTAGCCTTTTCAAAATGATGCTTCAGAGGCAAACCCAGAAGGCTTCAGCAGGCTGGTGGAAGGAATAGGAGGGAAGATGTTGAATTTGGGAAAGAAGCCAGTGGGACTGCTAAAGCACAGAGACCACAATAACCCTAGGACAGTTTTACTTATGAGCTATGTTTCTTTAAAGTTAAACATTGGCTGGAACCTATTAGGTGTTGGCATAAAGCAGGGGGCATCAAAGTTTTTAAGTCGGGGCCAGGTGACACTCCCTCAGACCAGGTCACGCTCCCTCAAACAGTGCTGTAAATGTGACCACAACCACTGTAAATGCATCCACGGCTGCTTCCAGCAACAGCGGTTGGAGTGAAGGTGGGGGTCAGATGATTTGGTGCCACAGGCCAGATTAGGGCCATAGATTGCAGACCTCTGGCATAAAGCCTGTCTAACTTGTTGCAGCAAATTGTGGCTAATTGGTGAAGTGCTAGGATATGTTGACTGCACAACTAAACCTGTGACTAAGCATGTGATAGAGACACACATTGGTACCTCATTAGTTAGCCACAGATAACTGTGGGAAAACTATGTGGATACTATGTGAAAACCTGTTGGATTCTGGGTATCCATTCCATTAGCCTTTGCCAACATGGCCAGTGTTAAGAGATTGCAGAGTTGTAGCTCAAAACATCTGGAAAGCCAAACATCAGTTCTGGTTATATTAAATCTTGTGTTCAAGCATAGCTAGGGGGAAAAACTATAATCCATAAAGAGTCCTAGGCTGCACAGTATTCTTTGAAAATAACACATTGAGAAATTGGTTACCTGCTGCATTGTCATGGGTGTTACTGAGTTCAGCGGCTGGACATTTCTCACTGCTGAAGAGTACTTGTACTGTGAGATGCCATGTGAAAAAGTTGGTGATGAGGGTGCCCGAGCACTGACAGTCTGGGTTCCTATGTTCACTAGAATAAGAACAGTAATGCTTTGATATGTAAAGGTTGTCCTTGCTTGAAAATCAGTCTTATCCGACTCTAGGTTTTGGTGCTCATCTCTGTTTATAGCCAAAGGGCTCCAACTGCACTTCTGCAGATATCTGAAGAAAAGGATTTTGACCTACAGAGGTTGACACTGAAATATAAATCTATATAAATAAATAAATAAATAAATAAAGCTATTAGTTTTCCTTGCTTCTCTTTTTTACCTTTTTTACTCCTTTTAATTTTGCCAACACGCTAAGTCAGAGGAACACAGAGTAACACAGCAGCCCTTTATAGAAATGGGAAAGTTATTTTCTGCCAACAAAAGTCCGCATAGTCAAAGCAATGGTATTCCCAGTAGTAATGTATGGCTGTGAAAGTTGGACCATAAGGAAGGCTGAGCCCAGAAGAATACATGCCTTTGAAATGTGGTGCTGGAAGAGACTCTTGAGAGTACCCTTGACAGCAAAGAGATCAAATAAGTCAATCATGAAGGAAATCAATCCTGACTGCTCACTGGAGGGTCAAATATTGAAGACGAAGCTAAAGTATTTTGGCCACCAAATGAGAAGAGAGGACTCACTTGAGAAGGCCATGATGCTGGGAAACATTGAGGGCAAAAGGAGAAGGGGGCAGTCGAGAATGAGGTGGCTAGATGGCATCATTGATGCAATGGGCATAGATCTGTGTGGACTGTGGAGAATGACGGAGGACAGAGGAGCCTGGCATGCTGCAGTCCATAGGGTCACAAAGGTTCAGACTCGACTGTGCGATGGAACAACAACAATATCGTTGGTACATTATATTTTCAGTTGTGTAAGGGGGGCATTCACTGAACAACAACAAAGGATGTTCTTTAGAAATGAGACACAGTGATTGTTTTCTTGGAGTAACATCTCCTAACAGTATTCTACCTTGCATGAACAATGGATTCTTTCGGGGTCATGATTCTCACCCTCCATCCCCCCAAAAAAACCCTCCTCAGTACTGTATTCCCAATCTCTGTGACACCTTTCTAAAATTCCTTCTGTCAAGAAGTCTTCTTTAAGTGAAGAGAGATGGTGGCAGTGCACAATTGTATACATGGCTGGGGATTTCTAGATCTATGAAACCCTCTCAAGAAACTCCACTGAGTGACAGCATTGCATTTAGCCCAAGTGAGTGTTTCAAAGTTCAAAAACAATTAAGCATCTCTTTTATGCATAAAGAAGAAGGAGAAAAGCACATTTTAAACTTTGATTAGTGTTAGGGCTAAACCGGGCACAAACCCTTAAAAAGACTTTTTGTCAGGAGAAAGCAAAGTAAATTTTTTTCTCTTCAATTTCTCCACTGTTTCAAAAACTGCAGCTTCTTATCAGGATCTCTTCTTAAGTACTTAACCATGCCTCACAAACTTCCTTTGTTTTGAGCATTGCTGGGCTTTTTAAGGTCACCCTTGCTCGAAATCCAGTCATATCCGACTCTAGGGTTCAGTGCTCATCTTTGTTTATAGCCAAAGAGCCAGCACTGTCTGCGTTTGCAGACATTTCTGCAGAGATGTGGCAGGCATGACACTGTTTACCTTCCCACCATAGTGGTACTTCTTTATCTACTTGCAATTTCTTGCTTTCGAACAGTTGGGCTTTGTACAGATAAGGTATTAAGAGGCTGTTGCACATCTGTCTGCAGTCTTTCCAGTTCAGATTGCTGCCTGCAGCAAGCTGTGCAAAGGGATTCTTTTATAAAAATCAAAGGAGAAACCATTCACATGAAAAGATATACTCACACACAGACCTCTCCCATAAGTATTGAGCCATTGGCATTTCCTTACTTACCCACTTTCTGGGCATTGAATGGTACCCTGGGAACTTGTGTGGATGCTTGTCTCATAGTGCTGATGTTGGACAGCAGTCGCCTAGGAGGTATACTTGTCCTCAGTATTGGGGTAGCTGTGTGAGAGGATACTAAAAACATTAAATATCCTCATCAGGAAATTCTGGCATCATCTACACAAGAACCACTCTTCCCTAGGATTCACACATGTTGTGCACTGGAGTGGGACAATGTGCCTTAATATGTATCTCTCTGAGCCCCCATCAGGAGGTTTTACCATTTCTCATGTTCACTTATAGTCTGTTCCAGTGAGTGCAAGCACTGGGAATAGACCAGCGTTTCACAGAAACCCATGTCAGCACACCTGCTGATCAGTGCTTCTGGAAATTGAAGTCCAAGAACATCTGGGGGCCAAAGACTGAGAGACCCTGTAATAGACTACAAGTGAGCCTTACAATTGTCAAAGGCTGCTTCCACTGTCAACTGTCATTACTGTATCCTGAAAAACCTAATGAGCCACTACAGGATATCCAAAATTGAACATTTCCCTTGATCATCTGCAGATGGTTAGAGGAAGCAGAATTATTATTGTTTTGAGTCTGCTAGCTAGACAATCGCTGTTATGCTGAATTGTTTAGATGACAGTAAAAATGATTTTTCCTTTTTTCTATAGTGCTAATCGAGAAACTACCCACAGATTTGGTTTCAATCAACACTACTTTTTTTTCATTTCCATCCCTAAGCAAACCAATGCAACAGCAATCCTCTTGCAGACTCAAAAAATAATAATTTCTCTTAACAGATTATCAGGAACAGTGTTTGAGTACTGTCAGCTGTAGACATTCCCCTACACCAGAGGTGCTCAACCTTTTAAAGCCAGGGGCCAGTTCACGCTCCCTTAGACTGTTGAGGGGTGGGATTGGTGGTCCAGCCACCATTGCCGCCGATGTGTGTGTGTGTGTGGAGGGGGAATGGTGGGTGGTCCCGCTGCCCCGAGCACCCACCACTCCTCCACCACCACTGGTGGCAGTGGTGACAAGACCACCCCAAGCCACCTCCACTCCTCCCCCCCGTTACCACCAATGACCATTCCAAGCCACCCACCACCCACCACTTCTCTGCTTACTGGCCTGGAGCAGCTGCATACCATGGGTGAAATAGGGGTCCAGGCTGTCCTTCTCACCCCCACTAGGCCAGAGCGGCCCCCAAGAAAGATGTGGGTGTCTGCTGGGAAAGACATGCCCGACGAGAGTAGCCCCCGGGAAAGACGCGCTCGGCCAGAGTGGCCCCTGGGAAAGACGCGCTCGGCCAGAGTGGCCCCTGGGAAAGACGTGGGCAGCTGCATGTGGTTGCTGCTTCCTTCTCCACTGCCTCCTCAATCCTTATCCCCTCGGCTTGGTGTGTCCCTAATAACGCTCCATAACAGGGTGGATGTTTTACAGCTATCAACGTTCACCCTGCTACGGAGTGCCATTAGGGACATGCCAAGCCAAGCGGATGGGACAAGAATTGAGGCGGTAGCAGCGGCAGCTGGAGCGAGGGTGTGGATTGGATGATTTGATGCTATGGGCCGGATCCAGCCGCTGGGTCATAGGTTGAGGATCCCTGCCCTTCACCACTGTTTCTGAACTGCAGATGAACTACTGCTTTCAGGAGTACTTTTAAGAATAAACACCAGCCACTGGGAGACAGCGTTTCATGCTACATGCAGAATCACCCACCTGCATATTCACACACATGCTATTTAAATGCTATATCTATCTATCGATAGATCGATAGAGAGAGAGGCAGACAGACACACACACTCACTCACTCACACACACACACACACACACCTCTGTAACTTACAAGGAGGCCTGGAAGGGTGCGCATTCCAACGGGGTGCAGGACGAATTGGAGTAACTGGACTAGGACTGTAGAAAGTTGTTTGGGTTTGTGGCTATAAAAAATACATCAAAACAAATATGTATTACTGTTCTCAGCAGTCTCATAGAGCTTCTGAATCAAGATTGTTCTCGGAACAACGCAGCAGCCAGCAGAGATGCTGTTTTGGCTTGTCTCATGTGTTGGAATTGAAGCCCTATTCCAGGGTCTGATAGCAAATGATCTGAACCAGTGCAGTGAAACTGACAGACAAATGGCTTAGGTATTTATTTATTTATTTATTTATTTATTTATTTATTATTTCAAATTTATATTGCCGCCTATTCGCCGTGGCGACTCAGGGCGGCTTACACACAATACATTACATTACATTACAATATCTTGGGGTGGGCACAGGGGTAGGGGCAGCAAGGTCCTCATCCTGCCCCGCCTTCTTCCTCCCCTGGCACTTGGTATAGGCACAGAGGGAGGGGCGGCAAGGTCCTCAGCCTGCCCTGGCTGCTTCTTCCCCTGGCAGTTGGTATAGGCACAGGGGGAGGGGCGGCAAGGTCCTCATCCTGCCCCACCTTCTTCCTCCCCTGGCAGTTGGTATAGGCACAGGTATACAGTCAAACCTCGCATAATGAGCGTTTTGCTTAGTGAAAAACTCGCATAACAAGCAAGTTTTTTGCTAAGCAGTCCGACTCGCATAATGAATTTTTCGCTATGCGAGTTGGACTTTTCCCTATGGAAAAACTCGCATAACAAGTGTTTCTATGGGGAAAACTCACATAGCAATTTTTTTTCTCTATGCAAGTTTTCCCCCTTGAAACGCTTGTTATGTGAGTTTTTCCATAGGGAAAGTCTGACTCGCATAGTGAAAAATTCGTTATGCGAGTCTGACTTGCATAGCAAAAAACTCACATAGCGAGCAGCCTCACAGAACGAATTAAATTCTTTATGCAAGGTATGACTGTACCTGTATACTCTTTTCTTGTTTCTTTTCAATCTGCATAACAACTAGGCTTCTTTTCTCCTTCTGTCTCTGAAGTCTCTTTCCTGTTTCTTTCCCTTACCTAGAGAGAGGCCAACTCACATACAGTAGTTTCTAATAGCCAAATAAAATGAAACATATAGAAGCAGTTTCAGAGCTTTCTGATGGGGTACACATTGAAAGAGTGTGGTACAGTATTTTTGAACCACAATTGGGCATAACTTGGCAGTGTCCAAGTTTTGCTGGCTAATCTTTTTCACACTAGGTCAGGGGAAAGGAATTACCAAAGGAATTCACTGAAAGGTGGCTTCATTTTGGCAGTTTCACATACAGCCTAGACATGGAAGAAGAGGAACAGGGGGAACCTTCTGATACCATATTTTGGGTTCTTTCTTTTGCACTATTTCTGAACAGATTTTCTGAAATAATAAGGACACTTTTTCAATTTTTATGTTATTTCAACTTTCCAGAGCAATCATTTGTACAGTAATACTGTACCTCGGATAACGCTAAGACTTGGTTCCACAAGTCTTGGTGTTATCTGATTTTTAGTGTTATCCGATGCATGTTAGAATCCTATGGGAAGGATCAGATAACGTTAAAACTCCATAGAGATACATTGTAACCGCACAGGCTTTAGCGGTTGTTATCCGATCCATCCCATAGGACCTTAACGTTATTCAATCCAATTCTCCTCCCCAGATTACTTAACGTTATGCGATTTTAGCATTATCCGAGGTAAATGTTATCCGAGGTATTGCTGTATTCAGTATCAGTAAACTCACCAGTATTCATCCCCCCGCCCCAGATCTGCCTGAGAAGTCTAGTAAGAAAAGAAGGGAGAGACTCTATGTCAGGTAGGTCCTATAAGCCTAAACCTTTCTCCAGTTAAAGTGTCTTGACCGGCTTTTGTGCTACTTGTTGTGTTTAATAGCAGCACTTTCTTTATAATTCTCACCTGTGGAATGGAGGGCAGGAAATATCCTGGAGGAGTTGGGAAAGAGCAGAGAAGGGGTCCAGGCAAGGCCCTCATGGTAGCCAGCCTCTGCATGTACTGGTTGGTAAGAATAGCTTTCCTGTCTTCTTTCCTCTGAGCAAGGGCCACATACAAAGGCTTGGTGCTGACAATCCTTCCATTCATTTCAGTCACAGCCTTAGTAGCCTCTTCTGGAGAGGAAAAGCATACAAAGCCAAAACCTTTGCTGTGTCCACTATCTGTCATCACCTAGAATTGAAAATTATAACAAAGGCCATTGAGTGCATGACATTCCTATCTCCACAGTTGCAAACACAGCAAAGGTGACAGCAAAGGGAAGGAACCAATGGATGGATTTCACAGAGATAATCTATTAGGATATATTGTTCCTATGTTTATCGTATCCTGTATGGCTTAGATCAGTGGTGCCCAAACTTTTTTTTTTTTTTGCAGGCTGTTCCCACTTCTGACACACAGCTGCCGGGGCCAGAGGCGGGCTGTTCCTGCTGCTAACCATTTTGATGTCAGCAGCGGCGATCGGGCTTCACTTCTGCTGATCTGAGCAGCCTCTGCTCGATCACTGAGCTTCAGAAGCCTTTAGCAATGTGGATTGCCATGTTGAAAAAAATTTCCAAGCCTTTTCTGTCTCAAAATCTGCGGCACTGGAAGGGTAAACTTGGCGCACCAAGGCTGACATCAATGCGGTTTTGCTATGTCAGGCGGTGGGAGTGGAGGGGGGGGCGTTATAGAGAGGGCCTGGGGTCTCAGCCCGGGTCAGATTAATGATATATACAGGCCTAATTGGGCCCATGGGTCATAGTTTGGCCACCCCTGACTTAGATTCTTTGTTTTAATTCAAGGTGGAGATCTTTATCCAATGTTATAACAAAATGTCATTTATTATACATTATGTCATTTATTATACTATAGCATATAAGGGGCTTAGTGGTTAAGATGCCGAACTTGATGACTAGAAAGTTGGCAGGGCAGCAGTTGGAGACCTGAGTGCTGCATGACAGAATGAACACATGTCTCTGTTCCAGTTTATGCCAACCTAGCAGCTAGAAAACAAGAAATTGCAAGTCCCAGTTGTACCTCACTTAAAGAGCATAATGTGTTCCACAGGGTTGCTCTTTAAGCGAGTTTGCTCTTTAAGTGAAACACCATTGTAAGTGACTAATTGTGACTTCTGGTGTGGGGGATTGCGAACCCTGATTTATTTGTTAAGTGAGTTTTTGGTTGGTTTTATTTGTTAAGCAAAGTGACTATTCAGAGAAAAATCTGCTCTTTAAGCGAGTTACTCTTTATGCGAGGTTTGACTGTAGCCAAATAGGTACCACTTTGGTAGAACAGTAAACAGTGTTCTGTGCACTCTGGTGTCTAGTCATGCCTGCCACATGTCCACAAAAACATCTGCAGATGGAGACAGCACTGGCTCTTTGGGTGTAGACGGAGATGAACACCGAAACCTAGAGTTGAATATGACTGGCTTTTAAGCAAGGGCGACCTTTACCTTTATTATATAGCATAAACCTCTTTTGATAGATATTGTGGTGTGTACTGGACAGAGTATGGGACTAGGACTGAATAGACCTGAGTCCCTATTTCTGCCAGGCTATGAAAACTCTTTGGAAGGTGTGGCAGTGGTAAGCTGTGCCTTGAACATCTCATGTACAGTCAAACCTCGCATAAAGAGCGTTTCGCTTAAAGAGTAACTCGCTTAAAGAGCAGCATTTTCTCTGAATGTTCGTTTCGCTTAACAAATAAACCCAACCAAAAACTCACTTAACAAATAAATTGGGGTTTGCAATCCCCCCCCCCCCACACACACAATTGGTCACTTACAATGGTGTTTTGCTTAAAGAGCAAACTCGCTTAAAGAGCAATCCCGTGGAACGCATTATGCTCTTTAAGCGAGGCACCACTGTATCTTGAGAACACTACTAAGCTTATCACCATAAGTTAGAAGCCATCTAATAGCACACAACAATAAAATGTACATTTTAAATATTAAATTACAGTAAAATAAAACTAAATTAAAATTATATTGGATCACTGTATTTCAAATTGGAAACATTAAAACTGAAAATGGTTCCCCCACTATGACCAAACATAAATTGGGTTACTTGCAGAGTTTCTCTTCAACTACATTATCTATCACAGGGTTGACAAAACTTTTTGGGCCATGGGCTGATCACATGGTTCAGGGAGCCAGACACTAAGGCCCGGGGGGCTGGAAGAGGCATCTGGTGCCAATTCATCTGCCTTGAAAAGCCCTCGCCCTGTATGGGCGTGTTTTACTTCCACTTCAAGAAGCGACGATGGCTTTACAGATGAATTGGTGTTGGGGGCTGCATCCGGCCCCCAGGCCTTAGTTTGGCCACCCCTGGTCTATCACATTTATTTCCACAAATGAGTGCATTTTATACATCCCTATCCAATAAAGATTTTCAATCAACGAGCAGATGGAGTTCTAGCAGCCAGAATTCCCATGTTAATTAATTCAAGGAAGTACAAGGAGAGCATATAAATAATTGGATTGTCCTGAGACAACCGTGCCCTGATATCACTCTGGTTTCATAAAAAAAGAAGGTGAGGCAGTAAAGCTATTTCTGGACTGCATCATTTCAAAGTCAGTCTAGGTGATATATTTAGCAGATATTTAGCAGCAGTGTTCCTTCGGTTGTGAAAGCCATCTGTTAGTCATTGTTTGTACTTTTCTTAACTTCTGTATCTTGCTTTCACTCATATTCTGCTTTGTGATTGGTCATTAAAACCTAAGCATGAGTTTACTCTGCAAATCTCATTACTGAAGCATGTGTATCTTAGCCACCTTTGGTCCTTTTCAGGAGTAAATTGGGATAAAAATATTTGAAACACATAATAAAATTTCAAAGGAGACCCTGACAGTGGAGGGAATGCCTGTTAATCAAAGGAAATACAGATTTTCTTTACCATCAGGTTCTACCCTCAACTTAATTTGATTGTTCTTTCCACAACAAAATCCTTCCATAAATAAAGCAGTAGTTTCTAAAAGCATAGAGCATAGAAGAAATATGGAAAAAGAAATCAGAAACATGACCTCACAGTTACAATTTTAATTGAATTATTTCCAAGCTCTGTTTATCCCAGGAGTTCTCAACCTTTTAAAGCCAGGGACCGGGTCATGCTCCCTCAGATAGCTTCAGGGGCCGGACAGCTATTTTGCCCTTCCTCCACCACATGACACTTCATAGGTGTGGTAGAGGCAGTGGGGGGTCACATGAAATGGTGCCATGGGTCTCATCTGGCCCATGGACTGCAGGTTGAGAATCCCTAGTTTATACCTCAGTCTTACTTTGGCACTAGTGATAGTTCCATATGGGGAAAATTCCTTCCTCAGACGTTCATCATCTATTCCATCATCCAAGTTTTTTACGTACAGATTTACTCCCTAGAAGCAAACAGGGACAACCAGTTCTCTACTGTACATCAATACATCACTATATCATATTACTGTAACTGCATTTGCACTGAATCATTCCATTTAAAACAAGTACCAATATGCAGTCAAACGGATGGAAGGGAAACCCATGCTATCTCAATCACCACATAGAATTCTACATCAATACCTCCTCCTTCTGATTAGATGAAACTGTCTGGCCAGGTTATCCTGCTATAGTAATAGAGTAGACCATGCTGCCAGTGACTCAATGATCATAAGGCAGTGATTAACTAACTTGATAATCTTGAGGACTAATGGCCTTGGGTGGTGAAATCCACAGGGAAGGGTAATGATCCCCCAAGTGGGTTAAATCCCACTTGAATCCATGTTACGTAAATACAATAACGTAAATACAACAACGGCCTGAGAAAGAAGATGCGATGGCCTAGCAGTGGCTGAGAACATCGCCCCCTCCTCTGGGCCCACAACAACGGCCTGACGGGAGTTAGTTTGTGTTCTGGTTTGGTTGTTTTATGTGGTTGCATTTTATAATTTTTATTGTACTATTGTTGTTTTGACTGTAAGCCGCCCTGAGTCGCCTCGGCGAGTGAGCGGCAATATAAATCTAAATAAATAAATAAATAAACAAACAAATAAATGTTGATGGTGGGCAGCAGCTTCATCAATACTGGACTGGGGCTGATGTGGACTTTGTGTGCCAAAAGGACTCAGGATCAGGAAGTAACTTGTGGAACTGGATCAGCGGTATAGGTGTCACGCTGCAATCCCATGTAGGCTGGTTGGTTTAGGGGACTGCCACCTCTTCCTGCTCCGGTTTTTAGCGGTGCGCTATTTTAATTTTAATTTTTCTTATGAATTTTTTATGGTTTTAAACATAACTATTATACTAGTTTTAACCTGTGATTTTAATCCATGCTGTAAGCCGCCCAGAGTCGGGTTTACCCGATTGGGGCGGGATAATAAATACGACTAATAAAATAAATAAATAAATAAATAAATCTGGAAGTTAAATGGAAGGCCACTACATTATATTGTTCCCAGGACAATCTTCATGGCTGATCGCCATGATGAGAGCAAATGTTCAGAATTGGATATGGCACTTGAAGAAGAGGATAATGAAATTACACTCTATCATTCTAGGAACAAAATTTTTAGAAGTCACTTGGAAGGGCATAAAAAAGCTTAAATTTTAGGTACATAGTCTGCATGGTTGTCTTCAGATGTAAGGTGGAGATGTAGGCTCCACATACGTTTGACAAGCATTTGTAATTTGAGCCTCAGAGCTACCGAAGAAACATACCTTCTTCAGCTCTCAGCAGCAAAGGTAAGTTCTTTCACCTGCACCTTCTCAGACTTCTTTTTAGCCCAGCTTCACCACTCTGTCCTCTGTGTTGTGATAAGAATATACTGAAATTCTACCACATCATCTGGGATTCTTATATTTGTAGCCTGTTTATGCCCTTTTTAAAAAAACTCAGTGGCCACAGTGCTGCCATTTCCTGTTACCTGGTATCTGCTTACTCTTTCCTGCTTGATTTGCTCAAATTTACGTTTCAGCTCACTCTGACGTTCTATCCTCTTCTGAGCTCTGCCGACATACAATATTCGGCCATTAACCTCCTTCCCATTCATGTCATCAACAGCCTGCCAAAAAACAAGATGTAGAGGAACCAGGCTGAGAGGAAATAGCGGTATCATCTCTTCCACTCAACAAGCCACATATTTCCCTCACAGAAAGATCCTTTGTACTGATTTTAAAGCTTTCTTGGCTTTTAAAAAAGAATCCTTTTCAAAGAATTCTTAAAAAAAAAACAACGCTTGGAGTGAAATACACTTCTGAGACCAAGATAAGGCAATAAGGAGACCACACCAGAAAATTAAAAAGTTAAACTAATCGACCTGATGCTCACATCTTAGTGTAGAGTTGATCTAGTTCTGAAGCATACATTGAGTGCATCCTTCCAAGCATCACAGAACAACAGCCTGAACAAAGCTTCCTCCCCTTAAATCAGGGGTTCTCAACCTTTTCAAGCTGTGGGCCAGACCACTCACTCACTCCCCCTCAGACAGCTGAGCAGGCTGGATTGCTGGTTCCCCGTGCCGTAAACGCTGCCATAAAATGTGTCCACGACTGTTGTAAATGTGTTTACAATAGCCATGGGCACATTTACAGCTGTTTTAAATGCATTTATGACACCTGCGGACACATTTATGGCTGTTGTAAATACATCCACTTCCGATTCCAGTGGCGACAGTGATGTGGGCCACATGAAATAGTGCCACAGGCCGGGACCGGCCTGTGAGCCATAGGTTGAGAACTGCTGCCTTAAAGACAGGCTGAGCCTTCTGACCCCTTTGTATACATTAAATCACTCATTCCAGACCCTTATAATCAACTTCTAAATTTAGGGATTTCTCAGACATTGGCACTTTCTGCCCTCTTCCTTTCACACAGCTGTAATCCTCTCTCCATTTGCACGAATTGACTGTGGATGCAAACTGGCTTTTGATGTCTTCTCTAACAGGAGATAAGCTGTAGATGTTAATTTCCCTTTGGTACTGCTCAGATATCCTCTCTGATAATTTAGAGGTGTCATTTCCGCTTGATAATTGGCAGATATTTCCCCCCCCACACACACACACACCTTTTCAGCCACTCTTCACTAGACACATTGGGATGTGAAGCCCCCCCCCCCTCAATTTTCTGTTTCTTCACAGGATGCATGGGGAAAGTATGGAGGGGAAAGGAAGAATACATGAATAAGAGAATGTGAAGCTTCATTTGTTGCAATATACACCTGTATTTTTTTTTTGTATTTCTTCTTGCCTCTGTAATATATATAAGCCAATAAATTGAGGGCTGGAAAATTTGTGCTCTTCCAGCAGTGATTAGTTATGGGCAGGTTTATGCTCATCTGGCATAATTTTTTGCACCCTTTACATTTTCAGTTCTCTGAGTCGAAGCTCCAGTTTCCTTGCACTAATCATAGCTCTATGCCTGAAATACTCCAGATAATGAAATTATGTCAACACTCAACAACAATTTGGTGGGTATTCAAGGTATGGTACACTAGTAACAGGTATTATTACATACTAGTTTAGACTATGGACAGCTACCAGTGCAAACAAAAATCCTTTACCTCTTATGCACAGATGTACTCCATAGTGAAGAACTGCGAAAAGTAGTCATTGTCTACACTACAACAATGTATGGAAGAGAAAGAACAGGTAGATATTAGGCTAAGACAGAGAAAATAAAGACTATCTTGCCTTTTGAGCTTCTTCATGCTTCTCAAAGTTGACAAACCCAAACCCTTTTGGGCGGCCTGTATTATCCATCATGACCTTGACACTCAGCGTCTTTCCTAGAAACAGAACAAATAACATATTGGTAAATAGCAGGTCCAACAAGAACTCCCAAACAAAGTTACAAGTTACACGTAGTTTAAATATTTGAAGTGGTAGCCGTGTTCGTCTGTGCAAGCATATTTGAGAGTAAATAAAACAGAACAGCAGAAAAAGACAAAAAATGTTGTGGCACCTTAAAGACTAACTCCTATATTTAACTGTGAGCTTTCATGGTCTGATGAAGTGGAGTTGGTCCATGAAAGTTCATAGTTAAATACAGGAGTTAGTGTTTAAGGTACCACAACATTTTTTTTCTGTTTTGTTTTATTTACTCTCAGACAAGTTACACATAGTAGATCTCAGAACAAGGAGAGAATGAAGGAACGAAACAGGCAAGAGTGTCATGACATATACACAAGAATACCTGTGCAAAATATATCCTAATTATGCAATGTAATCTAAATTGAAGCACTTCTTTGTTTTCTTAAAATACAGGTATAATTTTCTATTACTCCATTTTTTATTCTAAGTAGTGAAAATGATCCTGATTCTAGAATCAAATTTCCAAATGAATAGTTCTATGTTTCTTTTTTGACAGCCTAGATGCCTCACACAACATCAACATCATTCTCTGCCAGGAATGAATCTCTTTTTGTACATAATTTTTCTAGCAGCCATACTGAGTAAGACAAATAAGTTCAAGTAAGGCATGTGCAATTTATCTGTTTGATAAACTCAATGTCATTAGAATTAAGAAACAGCTTAGATTTCTGACCTGGCCTTGCATGCTAAAATATAGACTTCAACAAGGCATGAGACTAGTAATTCTCAAATTGTGGCCTGCAGGCCAGATGCAGCCCACGACACCATTTCATGTGGCCCCCACCACCTCCCCCACACCAAGAAGTGCCATGTGGTGGAGGAAGAGCAAAATGAACATCCGGCCCCTGAAGCTGTCTGAGGGAATGTGACCCGGGCCCCAACTTTAAAAGGTTGAGAACTCCTGCATTAGACCATTATACCTATAGTCCATGGTAAGAAAAAAATCTCATATTTTTTTCACCTACTCAGAGAAATATTTTATTTTATTATAATGTTTGCATTTTCATCTGTTCACTAGAGTAGTTCCCAAAACACTAAGAACCTAGGAAACAATCTTCTCTCAGCTTCTTTTCATTCACCTCTCTGTAGACCAGTGGTTCCCAAGAAGTATCGGTTCTCCAGAAGTATCGGTCCCAGCCATTCTGCGAATCCCATAGTCTTCACTGTAATTGAAAAAGTCCCCCAGACTTTTCTGATTGCAGCGAAGTCTCTGTGTTTCACAGAACAACGGGGACTGATGGGATCGCTTCCCCAAACCCTTCCAGAGGCAGCAGGGGTGGTGGACATGCTGGACTCAGCTGCACAAAGGGCCATGAGGACGTTGTAAAAAACATCCTTGTGGCCGTTTGTGCAACTGAGTCTGGACGTCTCTGTCCCCCCCCCCCCCAGATTTGCAACACCTGGCTGGGGGGGGTGTAAGAGGGCCGCTGGCAGAAGCCATGGCCGAAGACGTCGCCCCGGCTGGGTGGCTGCTTCCACCACCCTGGCCATGTGGGCGGCTGAGAACACCTCCACCCCCTCCACCCGGATTCACTCCACCTGGCTGGGGGATAAGAGGGCCATTGGCAGGAGCCACAGCTGAAGATGCCGCCACGGCTGGGTGGCTGCTTCCACCACCCTGGCCATGCGGGGAGCTGAGGACACCTTTGCCCGAACATTCGAATTTTTGTGAGCTTCCCCCTCCTGTTTTTTCTGTTTTGCTATTTTGTAACACTGTATTAACTTTGTAACGCACCCTGAGTCACCACAATGTGGCGAGAGGGCAGCTATATAAATGTGAATTATAAATGTAAATAAATAAATAAACTTGTGGAACCAATCCTTAATGTTATCTGAGGTATAGTACTAGTGTACTGTAATTACCAAATTTTGAGAACATTTCCTGCAGTCTCTGATCATTCATGTCATCTCCAAAGTTCTTGATGTAAACATTTGTGAATTCCATTGCCTTGGCTCCATATTCTGCTTCACGTTCCCGTCGAGACTTAAAATTACCAACAAATCTGGCAAAGAAAAAGCAATGCATGTGAAAACATTTTGGAAGGAACTCCGAGAAGCCTCGAATACTGTTTGAATACAGAATACTGTTCGAAGGTGTTTGAATATAGTTAACAAAGAGGTTTTGGTGTGTGTGTGTGGGAACAACCCTACCCATGACATCACCAACTAGTTACTTATTAAAACTTTCTGCAACAGAAAGCAATATCTGACTTTAAAAAAACCCTCTCAATAATTTCATTCAAGGGACAAAGGAAACAATTTAAAACCTAACCTATAACACCTTTAACAGAAGGCAGATACAAACAGAATGTTTTAAGGTCAGTCTAAAAAGTAACAAAGGTGAGGCTATTTGGTGTGGGGCACCAGTGGTATAGGGACCCCAGCGCGCTGGTTAATTTAGTAAAATGTCTCTCCTTCTAATCTTTTAATCTGTTAATCTTTTAACTTTTTGTTTCTTGATTTTTTATCTGTTAAATTTTAATATTGGTTAGTTTTTATAGGATTTTATAATGTTCATAATAATGTTTAAATCCCCCCCCCCCAATGATTTGTATAATTGTGATTGTTTAATTGATGTGAGCTGCTCTGAGTCTGGCTAAAAACCTGACCGGGCGGCATATAAATGCAAAAATTAAAATTAAATTACATTTAAAACAGTGCTCTGCACAGCAGTCTTAAATTTGGGTTTTGGACTTCTATTCCCAGAAGCCTAAATCAGTACATTGGCGGATCAGTACTTTGGCTGCGGTGGCTCAGTGGTTAAGAAGCTCACCTTTGTTAGCTGGCAAGTCGGCAGTTCGAGACCCGTGTACTGCATGATGGACTGAGTGCCTGTTTCAGTCCCAGTTCTTGGGGACATGAAAGGAGCCTCATTTGGGCATTCCCCGGGTGGAGTTTTTTCCACAAAAATCCCTTCAACCTGGAATTCTTTCAACTGTTCACTAGAGACAGGAGCTCATTCTGACATACAATACTCGGGTCTCGAGTTGCTGACCTGTTGACCTTCCAGGTGTCAAGTTCAGCATCTTAACTATTAAGCTACCACAGCTCCAGGCTGCAAAAGTACAGGTAGCCTAATCTCAAATTACTTAGAGCATTAGATGTCAACAACCACCCTTACAATTAGCCTATAAACTAATGGGTAGCAAACAAAACTGATATCCTATCAATATGTATGCTGTCAGTGCCTAGGTCCCAAAAATGCCCTGGAAACGATGTGACTTCTGTGCTATCTGAAAATTCTGATTTATACAGGAAGGCAGCCGCTCATGAAATGCATTACAGTAGTCTAGTCAGGATGTTACCAGGGCATGCACAACTGAAGTTTATGGTCAGCTTTTGCTAGATGGAGTAATAGCTGGCAAGCCCATCAGAGTTGACAGAAGTCATCCCTAACAAATAATGTCATCCAAATCTGAAGACCTGGGTCTAAAAAGAAGAGGTTCTTGCTCATAGACAAGCAAGACCTTTTCCTTCAGATCCACAAGTCAAAAAATGAAGAATGGGAATGGCAGAGAAAAACCTAGACAATTGCCTTTATGCGTTTGACACAGTGTCAGCTTGCGGAGTGTCTGAATAGATAAAATTGTGCTTTATGACTACATATAGTACCATACAAACCATTCTTACTATCAATTCTCCCAAGTGTCGACTTACACTTTGCGGTCATTGAGCAGCATTCCATTCATTGTATCAATTGCTCTGTTTGCTGCTTCATGGGTCTCAAAATGGACAAAACCATAACCCCGGGATCCATTTTCATCACAGACAACCTGTTAAGCACCAGGGCAGGAAACACATTGAGAGAAAGAAATGAAAAGAAGAATAAAGAAAGTCAAAAACATGGACAGGGAAATAAATCACTCTTGCCTACTCTTTGACTCCCCCATTACATCTCTCTGTTCAAAGTCTGTAAAACTCTGTGAGCAGAAAATCTGTTTAGCTCTGATGCAGTTTTCTCCAGTGGTTTTTTTTTTTTTTTGGGGGGGGGAGGGAGAAAACCCTTGGTTCCTCTTGTCCAGACAGCATCTTGCTCCTTCAGTGGAGCTGCAGCAGCACCATCAGCTGCACCTAAAGCAGCTGTTTTCCAGCTGATGGGGGAAGAACTTCCCCCATCAGCAGTAAAGTGGCTTGTATCCCCTGTGCTCCTGCTGATTGGACTGCTGGAGCCAGATCAGCAGCAGGTACAAGGGGAAAAGCTACTTTATAACTGATGGGTGATCAGCTGTAAAGTGGCCCCACTTTATATTATCCTGTACCCACTGTGTGTGCACACTGGAGATGGGATAAAGTAAAGCGGGGCAATTTAGTTCCACCCACTGATGGGATCTCAAAATGGGATGGGTTGAGATGGAATGGCGCAGTCAACCTTTGCATTTGATAAAAACAACCCACCCCAATTAGCAGACTATAGGCTTGCGTAGACAGCCTCTGGATTGAGTTTCCGATTAAAAGAGCTCTCTGCAATATTAACGTACTGTTTCTCTGAGCCAGTAGAAACACATCAGTAGTCAAAGTAAAGAGTCCTCTGGTTCTTTTAAGAGGCATAGGTTTTAATGGACTGTAGTCTACTTTTTCCTAGACCCTGTATGTAGCCATAACAGACAATAAAGTGGGCAGAATAAAAGATGAAATGTAATGAAAATACGCAATGTCCCAGCATGCTTCTGGTGAAACCACAGTTGTTAAATGTCACCAACAAATCCTTGGGGATGACACACAGAGACCTCAATGGTGCTGGGTTAAGAGCCAATCATAGATCAATGATAGGTGACAGATAAATTCAAGCATAAATAAACAAATCAACACACCAAAATTTTTGGGCAAAGTCTCATTTTAAATCTTGTGTAATGAAAGTATGGGTCACAGTTTGATGGGTTTACATGTACATTTGTTCTGATATAGACTTTTTAAAATAAAATACAACTGTAGGGTAGTAATGTATATAAACATACAATTGAAGTCATAACAATTGGTCAAAAATATAGTAACTACTGCAAGTTAGAATATGATTTAAATGTTTATACAGCAAAAAAAAAAGGAGGGGGGAGTTTGACACCTTAAAAATTAATAGATTTATTTCAATGTGAGCATTTGGGGATTATAATTAATTTCCTACAATACATGGGATATAATAGCTAAGCCAGTGTTTCCCAAACTTTGACTTTTGGACTTAAATCCCAGAAGCTTAAGTTAATTCCACAAAACACTGATCAGCCAATGTACTGACTGAGGCTTCTGGGAATTGAAGTCCACTGGTGTCCCACAGAACATCATTTGGGAAACGCTGAGCTATGCAATGGGTTTATATACACATGAAGTGTTATCATTCTGCCAGCGTCATAACTACCTTGCATGAGAGGATATTCCCAAAGGCCGAGAAGGTATCATATAAAGCTTTGTTATCGATGGAATCATCTAGATTCTTGATGAAGATGTTCCCAACACCTGATTTCCTGAGTCCTGGATCTCGCTGAGACCACATGATGCGAATGGGCCGACCTTTTATCATTTCAAAATTCATGGTATCCAAGGCTCGTTCAGCTGGCAGGAAGATAAACATTCACTTACACACAAACTAGATTTGGGTCTGAAAATTCTAAGTGGAGAACCTAAAGTGCATCTAATCGTGTACACTCACCCCCCCCCCCAAAAAAAAACCCCCATACATTATTTCAGGGACTTACAACCACAGATGGTGATTAAGACTGATATAAATACAGATATGTTGGTTCTGGAAGATAGTCCTAGAAGTTGATAGCACAAATACAGTCCCTACCCAGCCTGTAAGTCCCTACCCATTCTCTCCATAGGCACCCACCCCACCCCTCTGCCCAGCAGTCCAATGGGAGTGCTTCCTCCCCCCCTCCCCCGGCAAAGCCCTACTCTCTTTGTGGCTGGGTAGGGACTTACAGGGCACCCTGTAGTTTCCCATACTATAAATAGATCAAGGACGTTCATTTGTAAATGGAACTTTGGCTGCGCAAGTTTGATGACAAAAGCAAAGTGTGTGCTGTTGGATCGTCTGTGTAGGACATGAACAATGTTAAGCCTTAATCACAGTGGTTTAATTAGCTGGTGGAGTGTTGAAACTTCCTTTTATATTGGCTTAATTCTAAATGTGGGACCATGGTGGCTTAGTGGTTAAGATGCTGAGCTTGATGACTGGAAGGTCAACAGTTTAAGACCTGAGTGCTGCATGAAAGATTGAGCTCCCATTGTCTGTCTCAGTTGCTGCCAACCTCACAGTTCAAAAGCAAGAAATTGCAAATAGATAAATAGGCACTGCTTTGGCAGGAAAGGTAAGAGCATTCTGTGTGCTTCGGCATCCAATCATGCCAGCCACAGAGACATCTGCAGAATCAGACAGCACTGGCTCTTTGACTGTAAATGGAGATGAGTACCACCCCTTGAGTCAGGCATGATTCGCTTTTGAGCAAGGGAGAACTTTACCTAATTCTAAGTGGGCCAAGTAGGGCCCTCCAGATGCTATTAAGACTACAAGCCTTATCATACCCAGGTAGCTTAAGTATTGGTGAAGAATAATAGGAGTCAGGATCCAACAACAGGTGGAGTGCACAAGACTATCTTCCAGATAGAAGATGTTATTTGGAACACAAGAAGTTGTTTGCTGGATAATTTCTAAATTTAAATCCTAACAATTGGAGATCTAGTGAATACTGCAGTATACATGTGGCAGAAACTAAGTAGGATTCTAGTTGCAGTTTTAATGAAAATTTAAGTTAGTCACTCACAGGAATTCTATGCATTATGGATTCAATGCAACATGCCAAGGGGCAAATATTATCTCACCAAGTGACTTTGCTAAAGTCAAAAACAGTGGCAAGCCTAAGGCTGATAAATCCTGCATTTGTAAAAGAAACTGCACAAGAGGTTTTCATAATTTTCCAGCCATCTCTCATGCGCCTAGATGCAGAACCAAGTGCATGACCTGAATATGTCCGAATATGCAACAGATGGCCAGAATGAGTACATACACTTCTGCAATGCTGCATTTATGTTGGACAAAATTTATCAGCATTCTGGCCATTAAATATGGCAATTTATGGGAGAGAATGGAAAATTCTATTTGTGTTCATGTTAAAAATAATTATTACAAACTGATCTACTGTTGGTATCTGATGCTAATACTAATAAAATATGTAACAAGGGCAATAGTTTACATCAGAAATGTGAAGTGTAATTGTGTTCAGTGGATTACATGCATATGTGATTATAATGGCCAGAATTGAATAGGGTTGTTCCATGAGCAAAAAATGAGGGTGATGAGTCCCACCCACTCCCTAACACTTTGGCAGCAACAAACTTTTATGAAGCAAATTGTCACGCAGAAAAGACTGCAATGAAGAGATGAATCTGGGGGTCCTCCTGGACTCACGACTACTGTTCAAAGAACAGGTGGCAGGCGTGGCCAGGAGGGCTTTTGCACAACTTCGTGTAATATACCAGTTATGCCCACTCCTGGATCGGGACTCCTTGCTCAGGGTCACACATGCACTGGTCACCTCCAGACTTGATTACTGTAATGCGCTCTACATGGGGCTGCCCTTGGTGACCATTCGGAAACTCCAGCTGGCCCAGAATGCGGCTGCTCGGGTAGTGATGGGGTGCGGGCGCTACGCTCGTGCCTCACCACTGCTTCGGCGGCTGCACTGGCTGCCAGTATGTTTCCAGGTGCAATTCAAGGTGCTGGTCATTACCTTTAAAGCCCTATATGGTAGTGGGCCAGGATACCTCAGAGACCGCGTCACCCCAAGAACGTCTGTCCGTCCAACCAGGGCGGATCGGAGAGGCTCCCTTGCAATTCCATCAGCTAGAGAGGCTCGCCTCTCTAGCACCAGAAGGAGGGCCTTCTCCATGACCGCCCCGGCCCTGTGGAACCTCCTGCCAATCGATCTACGTCAACAGACAGAGCTCCTGCCCTTCCGGAAAGGCCTTAGAACCTGGCTGGCAGGACAAGTTTGGGGATCCGAAAACACCGGATCTCATGTTGGGTGGCTTATCAGATGAGACAGCCACCCTTTGTTCTTACCTCCTTACCCCGGTCCTGTTTTTTTAATAATTTTTGTAATTTTATAACTTGGAAATGTTTAATTTCTTTTAGCTCAACTTTTAATATTGTATTAATTCACATTTTTAATTGTTAATAGGGTACTGTATTTTGATTTGTGGTCTTCAGCTATGTATTTTTAAAATTGTTTATGTAAGCCGCCCAGAGTTGGGTTTTTACCCGATTGGGGCGGGATAGCAAGTTGAAGAAAATAAAATAAATAAATAAATAAATGAAGGTAGCACAGTCGTAATAACAGAGAGACCCTAGTGCACTGTTGGATTTAAGCCAATGGTAATGGAGCTTTTCAATTGCCATACTAAAAGCTGGAAATATGCCAACCAACAATATCTTCTGGCACCAGCAGAAAAGCTAATTATTGAAGAACTGGAAAACTAGAACGAAGGGAGGAAAGATTATATCCAAGAAAATAATAGCTAAGGACTGATGATTTGTGCTATAAAATAGTTTAAATTACTCCTCATGAGAAAAATTGTGGAAAAACAACTACTAGACAGTGGAATCACAATAAAGAATGGATTTTAAGTCAATGTTGGAGAATAAATTATGATATAGAGATTAAAAGGCATTCACCCTCTAATTTCTCTTAAAAACCAGACAGTTTCAATTCCCTCCCCCCCCCCCAATTTTTTGTGAAATATTAATGCAAAATCTTATTTGTATTTTGTGGACATTAATACAGCAGAGATTATTGTATTTATGTATCATGTTGTTAGTTTAAATTAAATTAAAATAAACAGTATATATAAATTAGAATTTTTACTTACCATCAGCAGGCTGCTGAAAATTTATATATGCGTAACCTAGAGATCTGCGTGTGTTGATATCTCGACAAACTCTGATGGACATGATTGGTCCAGCAGGTGAAAATTTTTCATGTAACATGGCTTCAGTCACATCTGGATGTAGATCACCCACGTAGAGAGAAGCTAATGGATATCCTGGCCCACTAGCATTCATGGTCAATCATGCAGTGTAACTTTGGAAAGTAAAGCAGAACCTAGTTACTCCCGTACATTTGAGACACTAAAAGAGTAGTGCTTGGATTAGGTTTAGAAGCCTCCAAGTAATCTGGCTGAGTCCTGACAGTTGCCAATGTAGGAATTGTCTACAGCAGGAGTGCCCAAACTATGGCCCATGGGCCATATCTGTCCCCCAATGCCAATTAATCCAGCCCATGCAGCCCTTCTGCTTCCAGGAGCAATGACGGCACCACAGGCTGGATGAATTGGCATTGGGGGCCGGATCTGGCCTGTGGGATGTAGTTTGGGCACCCCTGGTTTAAGCAGAGAAAATGGCAACCTAAAATCTATCTCATCCTGTCAGTGGCGTAGCGTGGGGGGCAGGGGGGGCGGATGCCCTGGACAGCGTTTTTCAGGGGGCGATAAAATGTCCCCACCGCTTTGGCCTCCTTCTGTCTGGGCTTAGGGAGCAGGACTTTCTAGACAGAAGGCGGACCTTTTGCTGCACCGGCGGCCAGGCCGCCCCCTCTTTACCTCCTGCCTGCTGTGGCTGCCCTTGCTCTGCCTCCTCCACCGCCTCCCTGACGGGCGCCATGCGCGCGTGCACTGCTCACCTCCACCCACCCACCCAGCTAGCCATCAGGGGCTCTCCCTGCCGGGGGCTAGCTGCCTGCCTGCCTGCCTGCCTGCCCGCTTCCCCTGTCCCGCCCCCTCGGCTTCCCTCCCTCTTGTTCCTCCGGAGTCGCTCCGGATTCGTCTGCCAGCCTTGGCAAGACCCCAAAACGCCCTCCTTCTCAGTCGCCGCCCAGGGGAATGGCAGGCAGGTGGGGCTCTACGAGAGGTCCAGCCCCGGGGGCCTTGGAAAAGGTAGCAAAGGGTTAACTGGGTGGGGGCAGTAGCGGCAAGCCTAGATGGAGGGGGCGGCGAGTTTGGTCTTTGCCCTGAGCGGCGGAAGTCCGTGCGACGCCACTGCATCCTGTTGCAAAACATATCTTGTAAAACAGATTGCAAGGAACATTTTACTTCTGCTTCTGGTGGGAGGAACCATGTGATCAGCCTGCTGAACCATGTGACTGGCCTGCAGCATGAAAAGTTTGGGCACCCCTGGTCTACAGCATGATGAAAATAATTGTGTGTAATAAGTGGAGAAGCATTAAGGATGAATGTCATCCCAACAAAAAGCAGTGGTTTTGGAATGCCATATGCACACGTATACTGCCTATATGCCTCATTACATTGTTTTTTCCTACTTGGACGCCATCTTCATTCCACAATATTAAGAGTGAGGCATCTGCAACTTTCCAAAATCTTTTGGATTTCAACTGCCATCAGGTCATCAGTATGGCCAGTGATAAGCAATGACGGAAGTTACACATGAATATCTGAAAACCTACATGTTGCTGCCTCCCATATAACAAAGAGCTTTACTATCCAAACCCAGAATTACAACAACATACCCAACCTTCCCAGGAAAATGGTACAAATGTAGCAACATATGAGACAGTATGCTTCTGCATTCATGCTTCTAAATGCCAGGAAATGGTCCAATGATGCTGTACAACATTGTTGTACAATATTGCGCTCAAGTTGCAATCAGAAAAAGGATGCCAAGCTTAACAACAAAGGGCGGCCGGGATGTTGACAACACCAATGACAGCAATCAAGAGATCTACAGGATACCTTTTCCTACCATTCACTTGAGGAATGCTCACCACCATTCACACAGAAACATAAAGTAAGGGAAAATCCCAGAAGTTTACTCCCTTTTGCAACAGGAAACAACTTCTCGCCCAAACACAAAGCAATTGTCATGGCTGTTTTTCAAGTGTGTATGGTCGTGAACTCAAGTGGGTATCTTGTCTACCCTCTTGACTGTTGCCATTGGTGTTGTCAACATACTGGCCATCCTTTGCTATGAAAAGCTTGGCATCTTTTTTATTCCTGTTGGCAATGTGGGCACAATTTTGCACAGAAATATCAGGGCATTTCCCATCGGTTTGATTGCAGAGGACACTTGAGGTTGTTTTTTTCTTTGATTTATTGAATGTTATTATAATGAGTAAGCACATCCCACATTCATTAGCAGGTGGTTTTCTTAAGAATTGAAATGCCTGGCTTTCTAACATGGAAGTCTAAATATGCACACACCAAAAAATGTCAACAGAAACTTCCCTTGTGTAAAAACACTTTAGTGCTAGAAGATCTCAGAAGATTAACATATGATTTGTATTATGGTTGGGGAAGAAAGAAAGCACAGTTGGGATGTGGCTGTAGTCCAGTGTTTCTCAAAATTTGATTTTTGGACTTCAGTTCCCAGAAGCTTAAGTCAATTCCCCTAAGCACTGATCAAGCCAATGTGCTGACTGAGGCGGACATCCTTTGGGAAATGCTGAGCAGTAGTCCATCTGCACCAAAATATTCTGAAGGGGTGTTTTGAATTTAATTAAATGGTGAAGCCAAGGTGTGAGTAAGTACAACATGTACAATGGACAAACCTTACTATGCCCATTTCACAGAATGTAGACTAGAAAACCATGTTCTAATATCCAAACTCTTTCCCTAGGGCAGGCAACCTAAAGAAGAAACACTATATAGGCCCTAAGGCTCTACAAACATGTGTACTTGTTTTACAAAAGAAACCCCCATACTTTTTGAAATTAAAAACAGGGAAGGACTTTGAGTTAACAAAGATTGTTGCTGGCGACCAATGTCAAAATCATACATTTTGTAAAAGAAATATGAAGGGGAAAACAACAACACAGCTCATCTAAAATGTGGTGTTGGAGGAGAGCCTTATAGATGCCATTACAGCCAGAAAGGCAGATAAATGGAGGCTCAATTAAATTTTATTTATTCATTCATTCTTTCAATTTGTATAGCTGCCCCAAATCAAGTCTGAACTCTCACTGGAGCAAAAAATAGTAAAGTGAGACTATCCTAACATGCACATACAATGAGAATACACAACTAACAAGAAAAAAGAATATTGCTGGAGAAAAAAAAAGGGGGGGGGAGCAGTAGGACAAAAGGACCTAACATGAGATAATTGGTTGTATATTGGTTGTAATCTGCACTGAGTCGCCTGTGTGAATAGGGCGGAATATTAATTTAAATAAATAAATAAATAAATAATCTCAATAAAGGAGGCCACAGCTGTTAGCTTGCAAGACCTGAAGAGAACTTCCTGAAAAAGATAATATTGCTAGAAAGGGAAGCAGAAAAGGGACTGACATAACCTTTTTTGCAACGCTTTTGTGACAATCTCTGTGTTTGATTTCAAAGACAAGGGTTGTATAGTGTGGGCTAGGTTTTTGTTATCTTTACCTGCTCTGCTGAGGTAATCAAAAATGCCTAATTATTTTAATAGCTCAAAACATACACAGGCACGCCACCTCAATACAATCATTCTAAATTAGGCAAAAGATGGGAATCCTTCAGCATCCTCAGCCTATATGCCAAGTTGACCTCACATGTACCATGCTCCTCTCCTCTAAGGAAGCTCAATCCTCCTTTATCATCCTGTGAAGCCCAGCTAGCCTGAAAGCCAGTAGCTCATCCAAAGTAGATGGGGTTTGTTTAACAGTGTCTCTGCCTAGAGAGAACAGCACAGATTGATTTAACTGAAGTTGCTTTAAAACCAGGTACTGTATATCCCAATGGGGTTACGTCTCCTGCAAAGGAGAAGCATTCAAAAAGCTGCATTTACACACCTCAATAAACAGCTGCTCTCTTTCAAGTTGCAATTCAAGCTTTACTTACTTGTTAACTTCTCAGTCCTTTTCACCAGCCAGCTTGCCCCCAATTCACAAAACTCAGGTTGCTCAGTCCAAAAAGATGACTAGCCAAAAGCTCACCTTTTGTGCAGGTGTCCCCTAATGTGGGAGCAGCACTCGAGATTTCCACAGCCCCACCCCTTTCCCCCCCTCACAGAGTAGCAGGTGTGCTCACCCAGTTCCTCTCCCCAGCACCACCTGCTTTCAGAGTTTAATATAAAAGTAGATTTGCTGAACTACAATCCCCAGAATCCCAATCAGTCTAGGCTAAGGAATACTGGAGTCATAGTACAACAAAACTACTTTCCCAAACTCTCCTGCCTGCATTCACTGTTCTAGCCATGCTACTGATTCCACCCAGGTAAAAACTGCCTCCCCCTTCAGGACTAAATTTGTTCCCATATTTAGTCTCAGGCTTTACAATTTATTTATAATAACAAAGTCAGTTGGAGGACAAAATTCATGCACTTAACTTTTGAAATCTATTGGTGAGTGTAGTGGAAATGTAATACAGTACTAGCAACTTGCACATACTGTACTTGCATCTGGCTACTTAGCTGCCTTGTTTTTAAAAAATCTATATAAGGCAGTATTTCCCAACCTTTGGTTTTTGACTTCATTTTCCAAAAGCCTAAGTCAATTCCCTAAAACACCGATCAGCCAACGTATGGACATAGGCTTCTGAAAATTGAAGTGCCCCTGTGGGGCGTGATCCCCATGTTGGAAACCATTGATATAAGTCAGGGGTTCCCAACCTACGGCCCACAGGCCAGACCCAGTTTACTGCACCATTTCATATTGCCTGCTGATGCACCTGGAAGTGGAAGAGGGCACATTTACAACAGCCATAAAACGTACGTGCACATGTATAAATGTGGTTAAGTCAGCTGTAAATGTGCCCATGGCTGTCATAAACGTGGAAGCGGGAGCATTTACTTCTGCTTCCAGGGGCATGGTCCATCCTGCTCAGCTGTCCAGGGGGCGTGGTCAGGCCCACAGCGTAAAAAGGTTGGGAACCCCTGATATGATTCACCAGATTTTGTAGCCTTTAGCTCCCAGAAACCTTAACTAGCATGACCAATGGGAAAGTACAGCACAGGCATTTGCAACCTACAGCCCCCAGGCCAGACCGATGCAATTTCATCTGGCCCTCGCAAACTATGGCACTTCCATGGTGGTGGTGGTGGTGGGGAAGGAACAGCTGTTCTGGGGGTCATTACCAGAGATGGCCACTAGAGGGCACAAAGCATGGTTTCCTATAGGAATGCATTGAAAATCAATTTCATGTTCTTAAAAAACAACCCAAAAACAAACTAGAGGTAGAGGCAAGCTGAGGCAGGTGAGGTAGGAAGGCTCCTTTTGTTTACCTGGGGGGAGGGACTAAATAAGAGAGTTATTTGTTAAGGTGCATGCAACTTTGGCGAGTACACTAGATTTTTCCAAAGCACCAGAAAGTTTTGCATTCAAAAACGGAGGCACCAGTGTTGAATTCATTGTGTTGTTCCTTTGTGTGAGCGCCATTTTCTTTTGTTTACATGTGTAAGGAGAAGGGAGAGAATTTGACTATGTTTTTGATTTGTTGAGGGGTTTTTTAATCTGATATTGTGTGTACACCACCCAGTGGGAAATTTATAAATAATAATTAAAAATTCTATTTAAAAAATAGTCCGGCTCTCAGAACAGCCTACGATAGCTTGACCCGGCCCCCAGCTTGAAAAGGTTGAGAACCCCTGGTACAGCAGAAATTGCAGTCCAACAAATTTAGAGGGGTCTGTGGTTCCTTGCGCTTGAGCCAGCAGAACAAAAGGGTTTGGATTTAGACAAGCTTTAAACCACCTTAAGCCTTACATATTAACAGCAAGTTCGTTTGTCACGTGCTTGTGTAGCAAAATTGCCGTCCACAATGAAAAAACGGTTTAATTAGACTGAACATTCTTTGTGGGCATAGAAGGCAAATTAAATTTGAATTTAATAATAATAATAATAATAATAATAATAATAATAATAATAATAATAATAATAATAATAATAATAATAATAATAATAATAATAATAATAATAATAATAATAATAATAATAATAATAATAATAATAATAATAATAATAATAATAATAATAAGGTTTTGGTGAGCCAGAGTATTCTGAAAGGGGCATGTTTAGGAGGCATCAATAAGAGCAGCATTCCATGCTGTAGGGTTTTTTAATACTTAGATTCTCCAGCTCTAACATCTGAAAATGTAAACTTCTCCTTCCTGAATCTAAAACAATGTATACTGTGCACTGATGCTTAAAAATATGTATTTGAGAATCAGATCTCAAAAACATTGTTTGGCATGTGCACACACACATGCACACTTACTTTGTAGGAGCTGACACATGCATGTTTGACACTAAAATTCAAACAAAAAAATATGTGCATGAACATCAGTAAAGGTAAATGCTGCCCTTGCTTGAAAGCCAGTTGTATCCAACTCTAGGGTTCAGTGCTCATCTGTTTATAGCCAAAGAGCCAGTGGTTTGCTTTTGCGGATGTTTCCATGAACATGTGGCAGGCATGACTAAACACTGGAGTGCACGGAACACAGTTAATCTTCCCACCGAAGTAGTCCCTATTTATTTACTTCCAATTTCTTGCTTTCAACTGCTAAGCTGGCAGGACCTGGGATAGACAGCTCATTCTGTCATACAGCACTCGGGTCTCAAACTGCTGACCTGCCAACTTTCCAGTCATCAAGTTCAGCTTCTTAACCACTTGAGCCACCACAGTCCTTTATGAATGTTACAATCTCTCTAATAATAAAGGTGTGCCACCAAGTAAATTCCAATTTATGGCAACCCTTTCCAAGATTTTCTAGGTAGAGAATACCCAGATGTGGTTTGCTATTCCATACTTCTGGGGGCAATTTAGGACAGTGTAGCTTGCCAAAGTCTACATGGGCTACCCCATTCCCCCGGGAGACACAATGGGAATCATACTCCTAACCTCTGGCTCTGCAGCCAGATATTATACTAAGCAATCCAGCCAGCTGCAACCCCTCCCCCCAACCCTCTGTCTAAGACATTTCCACTAAGGGACAAGTAATTCATTTGTGTTCCATTTGCAAAAACCGGACCACAGAACTTGTTTAAAAGAATGTGTGCATGCATATATCTATGTGTAGAAAGTTTAAATTACCCTTCAAAGTGTGTGGCTTTGCTCACTCACACACAGCTTCCAACCAGCAGCATACATTTCATTTTCTCCTTTACAGTAGTCAGTGGGTACACATGCTTTTAAGTCTTAGGTTGCAGGTACAGCAAGAGGTTCTGAAGGTATCACTAGGTATGGTTTGCTGCCCAAAGCCTCTGAGCCATTTGGCATCACATTGATGGTCGCAGAGCACAATCCTGACAAGCCCATCTTGACTAGACACACCAGGAGCCAGAGTAAAAGCATCTATAAATTAGACCCTGTATTACATATTATTTTATGGTCTCTTAGAATTCCTCTTATGGGCAGGATAGGTATAAAATTACCTCACCTTAACTTTACAAATTTATTTCCTTCCGTATGCCAAGTCTGATCTCAACAAAAGATGTTTAGATGTCTTTCTCTGTCAAAATGTATTTTAGTACTCAAGGAACTAGGCAGGGCACATTATTCTAGAACCGTGATGGTGAACCTTGGCACTCCAGATGTTCTTGGACTTCAATTCCCAGAAGCCCAAGCCCCTGTGAATCCACATGAATGGGTTTACTCTGATTCATCTGGCCCGCACCGCCCTCGTCACTCCCAGCAGCGGAAGTAAAACGCATCGAACAAGGGTGACCTTTACCTAATGTATTTTAAACCAAACTGGTGCACATTCAAAAACATTACTGAATGGTTACCACAATGTAATCAAGTCTAAACCAAATATGTGTCCTCCTGGAACAATTTCTTTAAATTATCTATCTGATCCTATTTAATGATCCTCTGATGACTACTGTTTCACATACAGTACTGTATATGGGATCTTATGGCATTAAAATTTAAAGAGCTGAAATGCCACAATTTTATAAAAATAATTTTCAACTAATATAAAGCTTACACCTTATTTGAGAAAACAAGTGCAATAATTATTTTGCTCAATATACTTATTTATACGGCATATAAAGTTTCCAAATCTAAGCTGTTTAATACCTGCAAATACACCACTATCTGCTGTGCAGTAATGTACTGTATAACCATTTCAGTCCAAAATGAAAATAAAATAAAGGACAGAAGACGAATACAGTACTAGGGAATACAGCAAAATGGGGAATGTTAGGCCATCAAAAAACAATTAGAGCATCTATAGTACTTACTAAAATAGTTCCATATTGTTTATTATTTCTCAGACAGAAATATACAGACAGAATACTGTAATTGAAAAGGGTGGATATTTCTCTCTGTGAAACTTTAGCAAACAGGTCTTGCAAATAACTTTTGTGTTCCATATACTGTACAGTGGTACACCGCATAACTAACGCTTTGCATAATGAAGCGTTATGCAAGGGTGATACCCCACATAACAAAAAAAAGTTCATTATACAGGGTTTTGGGTAGCCAGGGTAATGAACTTTTTTTCGTTATGTGGTGTACCACCAATAGTGCTTTGCATAACGAAAAATCCGCATAACGAAGAGCTTAGTGGAACGGAGGTTTTTTTGTTATGCGGGGTTCTACTGTATTCACATTTGGTATTTGCTGGGTTGTCAACACTAGATGCAATATTCCCTCTGGAGAGCAGTCTTTCTAGACTTTACATCTATACAGGATATTTGGGTAACATTTTTATAAACAGATGAACATAATGCTTATAATACACACATTATGTTTATATCAGTTTTATGCCATCTTTTCATATCATTAAATATTGTTTACATTTCCAGGCTGACCGAAGGGTACAATCTGTACTACTGTCCTACAAAGCACAATTTTATTACAAGTACAAAACCCTAGCATCAGCAATATTTTGTTTACAGGGTAGCAGCAATAATGGACAACCAGAATTACAGAAATATCTCCATCTTTCATTCACTATAGCAATTCCTACACATAACTTATATATGAGGAACCATTCCATCTATAGACTGTTCTACCACAGTTAGTACATATACAATGGAACAAAAAATGGCAGTCATTTCATCAACATAATATTCAGTCACAAAAATAATGTAAAAAAACAACAGACCAAAAACTGATAAAAATGTTTATTTTCTTTGTACTGTTTTACACTTTCCTGATTGTGTAAGGTGAAACTAGAACTGTTTAAAAGACATACACAAATCTAGTACATCGATAACCAGGTATTTCTTTTTTCTATACTATTTTCACAACCACGTGTGTGCTAGGCAATACAACCATCACAGAAGCAAACTTTAGGCAAAATACTGGTCAGTAGAAACAAAGCAAAAATAGCCACTAGATATACAGACAGGCTCGGTTCCACATTCACTACTGCATTTATCAAGTGCCATCTATAACTGCACAATTTGTTCAGCTAGTAGAGGGGAATTTTGAAGTCAGTGCATGAATTTCTCTCTTTAGCAGACAAATGAACAAACAAATGGAGTCTATGAGCTAAGTGGAATGCTGAAGATAGAGGATTGATCCTGGAAAGACTGACAGGGTGAGTACTAAAATCTTCCCACTGCATTTTTCATGCAACTCATATTGAATTCTAATCTTTGACTGGACATATTTATGAAAATTTGAACACTTAGAATTTTAGTACCTTAAACTAACAAATAACACTCACATTTATAAGCTGCATTTCTCAGGCAACTTTAAAGAATCTTGAGTAAGAGCCTGATCTTTATTATGACTCAAGAATGGCAAATGCTGAGATATGAGGACTGAAACTGCGCTGGCAGATACTTAGCAGCTATATAGGATTTGTCCCCTAACATATTTACGATTCTCCTACTACCAAGATTAACATCATGCATACAGAAACCCTGACTTTAAATTGAAGCAGCAATAAAAAAATATTTACCCAAAAAAGATCATTGTCAGATATTCAAAGATAAAGGGCTTTACCCTGAAAAGAGGCAGGTTTATGTTGACATTTTTAAGCGGGAAGAGAGTTCCTATTTAGCAATAATACCCAAAGTAGGAAGAGAGCTCCTATTTAGCAATGACTACCCAGCAACTAGTAAGGCCATAAAAGTTAAAATCTCTTGTTGAAATACCATGTTAATGCACTAAAAATTCAATGTGCAGAATTGTCCACACTGCAAATATCCACCTTATTGCTGTGGGAAAGAGCTCCTGGTGTTTCCCATAGTACAAGCACTGGAATATTTATCCAGAAAGAATGTCTTTGCTCTCTGTCACTATTACAGAGTCCTGAAGTTAGGCTGTCATCTCCCCCTGCCTTTAACTAAAGCCTCATAAAAGGTTACATTTATATGAGCATTTGGCTGAAAAGCAATCTGTCCAGCATCATTATTTTTTTTTAAAAAAAATCTGAATGAATGTGCCTATTAAATTTACAGAAGTAAGCTACTGAACTGGAATGCCACCCAACATATTGTTTTCCTTCCATGTTGCAGTTCACAATATAATCTTTATAATTTTCTGTACAACTTTACAATAGAATTGTACTTCAACAACTTTGATATCAGATTATAATCCTCCCAAGGAATTACATGATTTGCATCTATTGCGCCATTATTTACGTTTTAAAAACTCAACTGCAGTTGCAAAACCCATAATCACAGTGTTCAGATAAAAAAATTATAGACACAGTAATCATAACTGCAAGTGTTCATAATAGGAAAGGTTCAAAATGCCATTGCTCAACTGATTCCATTTTACATACACAGAACACCAACCAATTGTTTTTACCCCACAGACAGTTTGCTACGTTGAGGTTGTGAAGTCGATGTACTATTCTTTTTGCTTGTCGCACAAAGGGATATAATGTGTAGAATACAGAGTGATATTGAACATATAGTGAAGCATGACAGCCATTAGTTCTCGCCCTCCCCAGCTTCCCCTTCATCTCCCTGGTTTTCCGATGTCCATAGCTGCAAGAAAATACAAACAAGTTTATACTGAAAATGTGCAGTAAAATTACATTGGTTTAGAAAGAAAAACTGAGATAATTTGTCTTAGTAGAGCAATATCAATCATTTGAAGGGAAGAGTTAATGAATGATGAACTAAAAGCTGGTGATTAGATGCAATGGGCACATGACATCCGAAGCAGTAGACAAGAATTTGTTAATAAGCTGGTAAGCGAATTTGCCAAGTTTTCCACAGGTATGACTGTTTTGCAGAAAAAGCTGATAGTTGTCATAAATTTTTATGGTACTTTGCACTATCCTTAGAACAATTTGTAAGACTGAACTTATCATTTATGACTAGTATTTATAACTACAAACACTATATCATTTAGATTGGTTAATATTTTTCCAAGGGATACTTACAGTAAGGTTATCTCTAAGTAGTTGCATAATCAGTGTGCTATCTTTGTAAGATTCTTCATTCAGTGTGTCCAGTTCGGCTATTGCTTCATCAAATGCCTAAAATAAATTCAAATACATATTTAATTTTGCCTCACCCCACTCACAGGAAGAATGGTCAGAATCCAACAGGCATTTGTATTAGGTTTGTGTAACTTGTAATTACAGGTAATTGAAGAGCTGCTTGGGTGCATTTTGGTTGCACAATCAAGCCCATGACCAGACTCTGACTGAACAAGCCTCAGCATCACAGCAATTAGTCATGCCAAGTGGTACAAAATTTATATGAACATCAGTGGGATTGTGGCCAATGTTCAATATATTTGTATAACTAGATTTAGCTTCTAATTCTCATTGGAGAAAATTTCACTAAGCTTTGTCATCTGAGGGCCCCAAATTCCCTAACGTGCCCAAAATGGAGAAACCTTGGTTCTCTAAAAGTCTCCAAAAATAATTTCTTCTCTCTGTGTCAAATACACTGGTTGTTTTTCAGTACAGTGAAATTCCTTTCTCTATCTCTTAGCTAGTAGCAGAGGCCCTTGTTTTGACTAACCACAGAGCTATGGCTCTGCAGGTGTGTAAACAATTTTATGCTGTGGGAACGTTCTCCTAGAAAAGCAGGAGAGACTTTAAGTGGACCAGAGTGCCACGTGGGTCAGAGATCTCCATTTTGGGGAGAGGCGTTCTCAGTTCTGTTTTGGATGTCTATGGATTAACATGCCTGGGGATATTGCTTTTTGTTTCAAAATGATTACCTAGGCCTAATGTTTTGCTTTTGGACTGATCCTATGCAACTGAACTTTATCTATGCTTTTTATGGACTATGCTAATGGACTATGCTTAAGAAACTTAACCAAATAAACTACGTTTTGTTTCTACAATGACTCTTTTGTGGGTAAGAGGTAACTCAGAAGAAACACTCTACCAAATATCTCCCTAATCAATATAATTACTCCATTGGTCATCCATGGACCAGAACGGAGTTGCAGCTAAGGTTATTTTAGCTGGTTCCACAGCCCAGCTTTTCTACTGGAGGCTGGGGTGAAGGCCTCTAGGCCTTTGAAATATAAGAGCCCTTGAAAGAGACCTATGGGGAGACACCATGGTAAAGTAGGACGGCTGGTACGTAAGCTGACAGCTTGTAAGAATGGCATCCAGGTTAAGACCATGCTCTTACTTTTGTGACAGAAGTCTAATGCCTTTAGAATTATAAAAAATAGTGGATTTCAGAGACTATATATATATATAAAAATAATTTTTTTCTCTGAAATGTCATACTTGACATTACACTCCTCAACAACTATTTCCCCCTCAGGTGTTGAAGGAATGTCTCCAAATTATTTTCCCAGTTAACTTTCTGATAAAATTAGGCTTGCTTACTGCCTTTGCCAGACTGCAGGCTTTCTCCGGAGAATTTAGTATCTCATAGTAGAACACAGAAAAGTTGAGTGCCAAACCAAGGCGAATAGGATGTGTTGGCTGCATCTCTTTCTTGCTGATTTCAAAAGCTTCTTGATAGGCTTGCTGCGAATTTGATACTGTTGCTGCAAAAAAATAAAAATAAATAGCGGCAAGTTTATTCTAACAGCTTCTTGATGTAGGCAATTAAACTAAGAAGCATTAATATATAGAGTCTTCAGATACAGTATGTGTGTAGCAAAAGGGAGAGAAAAGAAACAAGGGCTCAGTACTTCGTGGGAATGGGAAAACAGACAACAAAGAAAAGACAGAAGTGCTCAATTCCCACTTCAACTGTTTCCCTCTCCCCAAAAGGAAGTATACGAACCCCCCCCCCCCCACACACACACCTAAACCGCTGGTCTGAGTGAAGATTTCTGCCCCAAAGCCTGCAGAGCTGGTCTTTAGCCCGGCTAGCTTTGGGGCAGAGATCAACGTCGGGGAATTTGAGGCAAACATTTGCAACACACATTATGTTAATGCTGTGCGATGTAAATGTTTGCCTCAAATTCCCCGACGTTATCCAATTTTAGCGTTATGCGATGCAAACACTAACCGAGGTATTACTGTATAGGCTGAATATCAGGAAAAATACTCTCAATTGTTAGAGCAGTACAACAATGGAACCACTGGGAGGCGGTCAGCACTCCATTGCTGGAGGCATTCAAGTGAAAATTGAACAACCATTAGATTTGCTCTGACTTGGATTTCTGAACTGAGCAGGGACTTGGGCTTGATGGTCTAATAGGCCCCTTTCAACCAAGTAATTCTATGATTCTATGATCATTGTTACCAAATATTTCAAACGTTTTTCTTATCTGAGAATGTAATGATTTTGCATGGTATACGTGTATCTGCACCAGAGAAGGCACAATTAAAAATAGCCAAAGCAAGGGCTCATAAAGTGTGACATTTCAGACTTGTTGGAGGGAACGTCTCAACATTCTTCCTTGCTAACTAAGTTGACAAGGGCTGATGGAACTGCAAGGCAGTAATATGTGAAAGGCTACAGACTTTTCAAATAGCAAAGGCCCCACCGGTGAAGAGGAGGGGAACTTTTACTGATTCCCATTCTACCCATAGTTCTATTCCAAATGGCTCCACCAGGTAGGGTAAGGAAGTACAGTGGAACCCTGACATACAAATGGTTCGACTTACAAACAAATTGACATACAAATAGAAATCCTGGCTAAAAAAAATTAACATACACATTTTTAATAGGAAAAATTCAACATAAAAATATGGTGACATCTAGTGGCCTCTTCTGGTAATGCAATGTGTTTTCAACATACACATTTTTTGACATACAAATAACCTCATGGAACAGAAACAATTCGTCCATGAAACAATTCGTATGTAGAGGTTTTACTGTATAAAGAAAGCAAAGTGAATCCCTCTCTCCATTAGATGATGCATTTGTTGGATCAAAAGCAGGAACTAAACAGTGCCACTGTATTTCACCAAGACAGAACAGATCAAACAATAGAAAGCTGCAAGTATTGTCTTTTGCAGGCATGTTTTAATGAACAAGTTAACAGTTTACAACATCCTAAGTGCTAAAAGAACAAGAAAGAGCAGATCTGTCTTTTATCCTGTAAATCTGTGGGTCAAGATGTGCTCAACAGGAAGTACAAGCAACTTATGATTTCTGCTTCCCACACATTTTGTAACTTTCACATCTTCTCTTGTGGTCAGATACTTAAGCTATCCTTGCATTCTAAGTTTACTCTGAGGGGACAGGTGAATGTAGCAGAAAGCCACCCATTCTTGTTTCTCTTCCACTATATTCTTAGCATATGAAGTAATTTAACCAAACAATTTTAAATTTTGGAACAACATTTGAAATACTCTATATGGATTTTTGAGCATTGTTAGGAAAAGCACATCAGGTTAAATAAATAAACTGCTTACTTTGCTTGTTCTCTCCAGAAGCCACCTCTGAAAGGTATCTATAATAATCACCTTTCATTTTCAAATAGAAGACCTTGCTTTCTGGTTGTGTGGCATTAACAATAAGGTACTTATCCAGCAGTTCCTAAAATATAAATTATTAATATTACAATTTTTAAAATGCCATTCACTTTATTACTAAGCTAGTTTTTTAAATTTTAAAAAAGAAAGCTAGAAAAAATGTCTCATTCATTCCCAAGGCTTGAAATTGGACAGCAGGTGTTTTTTTTTGTGTGTGTAGAGGATGCATATGAAAGACTTTGGATAATTACATTACAATTGCTTAAGAACGAACAGTGATAAGGCAGAATCATGGTTCTTCAACCCCAACCGAAAAACTAGTGGTTAAAATGAAGTAGAGTCAAACCTTGCATAACGAATGTTTCGCTTAGCGAAAAACTTGCATAACGAGCAATTTTTTCGCTAAGCGGTTTGACTCGCATAACTAATTTTTCGCTATGCGAGTCGGACTTTTCCCTATGGAAAAACTCGCATAACGAGTGTTTCTATGGGGAAAACTCACATAACGAATTTTTTTCGCAATGCGAGTTTTCCCCATAGAAATGCTCGTTATGCGAGTTTTTTCATAGGGAAAAGTCCGACTTGCATAGCGAAAAATTCGTTATGCGAGTCAGACTCGCATAGTGATTTTTTTGCATAGCGAGCAACCTTGCAGAACGAATTAAATTCATTATGCGAGGTATCACTGTAGTATGCATTGATGTAAGAACAGCCATGTGACCAAACTATCCAATTTCACCTCTGGACAAACAGAGTTCCAATGCATTCATCACAGAAGACTAACTTGTTAAACCTAGAATATGTTTGGCACATCTAGCAATTTTACTAACTTAACTGATCATGCCGGTGGAGCCCTGGATTAATATATTCCATTTCCTTTTAAAGGTAATAAATAAATAAATCACATTATCACAAATGTGTTTAATGATTAAATTCTTTTAATCTTGTACAGTGCCCAGGGTGGGAATTTACCCAGAGGGGTGGTATATTAATTTAGAGTAAACACAATAAAAGATTACTCTACCTCATAGACACTGCTATTGCTGAGCTATGTAATAACCATTAAAATGTGAGTTCTTCTACACTGGTGATGGTGATCTTCTAGCGCTATTTATACCAGGAGTTCTCAACCTTTTAAAGCCAGGGGCCAGGTCACACTGCTCCTTTTGCTTTGGGGTCCGGATGGCCATTTTGCCCTTCCTCCACCACATGACACTTCTAGGTTTGTTGGAAGCGATGGGAGGCTACATGAAATGGCACCGCAGGCTGAGAATCCCTGATTTATACATTGGTCAAAATCCTATTGCTTAGTTTAGTGAGTCATACTAGAGAAAACTCATTAAATCAAGAGAGATTTGGTAGTCAACTCCTCTATAAATCCCCTTGATTGAAAAGGACCTACTCTAACTGTAACTTATTTTAGTACATCAGAGGGTAAACAAAACAAAAAGGCAAATGTTGTGGCACTTTAAAGACCAACTGTTGTATTTTAAAGTCGTTAAAGTTCCACACCTTTTTTTGTCTTGTTTTGTTTACTCTCTGATATACTGTACTTGAAACAGACTAACATGGCTACCATTTCATTACACTAGTACCCCGAATAACGTTATGACTTGGTTCCACAAGTCCCGTCGTTATCCGGTTTTTAACGTTGTGCGATACATTGAACACACAATGTTAAAAAAAGCCCTGTTTCCCTGGAGGCTGCAGGAAGCGAGAACGTCGGGATTTGAATCCTGACATTTTGGCTTGCTGCTGCCTCCAGGGAGGTGGGGGAACTTTGGAAACAGCTTGGAGCGGGTTTCCCCACCTCCCTGGACCCGGCGGGGGGGGTCAGACACCCCAAAATTGGTAAAAAAAGTCCGTTTTTTTACCAATTTTGGGGTTTCTGACCCCCCCGCCGGGTCCAGGGAGGTGGGCAGACCTGATCCAAGGTGTTTCTGGGCTTCCCCGACGTCCTGAGCCAGTGCAGCAAGCCAGAATGTCAGAGTTCGAATCCCGACATTCTGGCTTGCTGCACTGGCTCAGGACGTCGGGGAAGCCCAGAAACACCTTGGATCGGGTCCCCACACCTCCCTGGACCCAGCGGGGGGGGGGGGGGTCAGAAACCCCAAAATTGGTAAAAAAAAACCTGACTTTTTTTTTACCAATTTTGGGGGCTCTGACCCCCCCGCCGGGTCCAGGGAGGTGTGGGGACCCGATCCAAGCTGTTTCCAAAGTTATCCCACCTCCCTGGAGGCTGCAGCAAGGCAAAATGTCAGGATTCGAATCCCGACATTCTGGCTTGCTGCAGCATAAAAGAGGGTGGGGGAAGTTCAAAATTAGCGCCCATTGGGTCTCCCGACCTCCCTAGAGCTGATGCGCGCTAACGTCCGTTTTTTTTTACCAATTTTGGGGTTTCTGACCCCCCCGCTGGGTCCAGGGAGGTGTGGGGACCCGATCCAAGGTGTTTCTGGGCTTCCCCGACGTCCTGAGCCAGTGCAGCAAGCCAGAATGTCGGGATTCGAACTCTGACATTCTGGCTTGCTGCACTGGCTCAGGACGTCGGGGAAGCCCAGAAACATCTCCAGAGAGATCAGAGGACCCGATCTACAGCTGCAGGGTGGCTGGGGAAGCTGACGGGGACTCCCTGTCGGCTTCCCTAGCCACCCGCCCATGCCTCCGCAGCTGTGGGGTGGCTGGGGAAGCCGATGGGGGAGCCCCACGTCAGCTTTCCAGCCTCCCCACCCCTGCCTCCGTAGCTGCAGGGTGGCTGGGAAGCTGAACGGAGAACCCCGTTCAGCTTTCCAGCCACCCTGCTGCTAAGAACGACTGTATCGGATAACGTTGAAAATCGCGTTATTCGATACAAGATTTTTCCAAAAATCTTGTAACGTTATGCGGTTTTAGCGCTATACGGTACTCACGTTATACGGGGTATTACTGTACTTTAGTACAGTAAGTCAGTTTTAAAAAGGCCCATTTCAATCAAAGGAAATTAAGAGAGAAATTGACTCACCCAATCACCACTGATTCAATGGGCTTACTCTTATGCAATTGTACACATTAAGCAACAAAATTTTGGCCACTGTCATGTTTCCTTAATGCATTAGCAAGATACTTTTTCATTTGTATCTGTCTTGTATCAACTTGATACAGTCAAACCTCGCATAACGAGCGTTTCGCTTAGCAAAAAACTTGCATAACGAGCAAGTTTTTTTGCTAAGCGGTCTGACTCGCATAATGAATTTTTCGCTATGCGAGTTGGACTTTTCCCTATGGAAAAACTCACATGAGCGTTCCTATGGGGAAAACTTGCATAGCGAAAGAAATTTTTTCGCTATGCGAGTTTTCCCCCTTGAAACGCTTGTTATGTGAGTTTTTCCATAGGGAAAGTCCGACTGGCATAGCGAAAAATTCGTTATGCGAGTCTGACACACATAGCAAAAAAACTCGCATAGCGAGCAGCCTCGCAGAACGAATTAAATTCGTTATGCAAGGTATGACTGTACTTCAAATAGTCTTTTATGAAAATCTACAATAAGCTGCTGTTTTAAGGCTTGAGCCATATACACATGCTGTCACACATTATCTATAGAACTCAAAGGATGTAAAAATGTAATTTTTTGGAGGAACCTACTTACAAATAAAGCTCCCAATTTTGTTTCTAGACCAAGCAAAGAAAAGAAGACCCTGTCTTCATCTCACAAGCTTTTGTGCCGTAAGAAGTATTTAAAAATGCTACCCTACAAATTGTTGCTGGACTCTTACCAGAACATCATTGCAAATGTCCTGCAATTCACACTCAATCTTCTCACGATATTCTCTTCCCATCTGTTGCTTCTTCTCATTCCTTTCCGTCTTTTGTTCAATGCTAGAAATGACACGCCAAGAAGAACGCCGAGCTCCAACCACATTCTTGTAGGCAACAGAGAGTAGATTCCTTTCTTCGTTGGACAGCTCATGTCCTTGCTCAGTGACAGCCTTCATGGCTGCAGCCATATCATCATAACGTTCTGCCTGCTCAGCTAATTTGGCCTTCTGCACCAGCTCGCTTTTATCCATAGTGATATCTAAATGGAGAGGGGGGAAGGCAAAGTGTATGCATTTCCTGTTTAACTTCTTCAAAGGGTTCAGAAGCGCAAGATGTGATAAGTCTTAAGGCATACAAAGATAATATTGTTTCTCCTATGTACAAACCCTCCAGAAAGATATGCTCAACAACAGGGGCCCATAGATATTTTTTTATTATTGGCCAGTCTTAATTGCTGGGCAATGCTGACCTCTGTGCTGCATTCAATATCATGTGGCTGCAACACTGCCAAAGATGAGCCGGGAGTGGCAGGTTGAGAAGGCAAAGGGATTTATGGCACATTATTCGACTCTGGGAAGGAAGTCAGACATGTTCCAAAGAAAAAAGCTACACGATCAACGGATCCCAAAGTTTTGCCATATTGTTCAGGGGTAAGAGGGAGACATGATCCTTTTATAAGAAAGATCTGAGTAACCCAGTCTCCAAAGAAGATGAGTCACCCCTCTCTTCTATCCCTGTTCACAGAATTTAACAGAGAAAACAGAGACCAAAATATGATATTGTATGTGCATACAAAAGTATGAACCCACTGATGGGGAAGTAATGCCTGCCCTTCAAAGTAATGCCTGCCCTTTCACGGGGTGAAATTTTGTGTGCCTCAGGGATGGCTCTGCCACCCACCTGCTCAACTATGTCTCCTTCTCTCTCCCTTTCTACCCAGTACATGTGCTGAATTTGTGTAGGTTCAAAAAGCATTCCTTTAAAAAATGTGTATACTGTAAAACCTCGGATAAGGCTAAAACTTGGTTCCACAAGTCTTAGTGTTATCCAAGTTTTAATGTTATCTGATGCATGCATCGAATAACGTTAAAATCCTATGGGTTGCCTCGGATAACATTAAAACTCCAGAGATACATTGTTACCAGCACAGGCTTTAGTGAACATTATCCAATGCATCCCATAGGATTTAATGTTATGCAATGCAAACCCACCCCCCACCCCCAATTGCTTAACATAATGCAGTTTTAGTGTTAGCCAATGCAAACGTTATCTGATGTATTACTGTACAGTGGTACCTCGGATAACGTTTACATCGAATAACACTAAAATCGGATAACATTGGGGAATTTGAGGCAAACATTTGCATCGCACAACATTAAGATAACGTTGTGAGATGCAAATGTTTGCCCCAAATCTCCCAACGTTATCCATCTTATCCGATGCTGCCACGGGTGCTTGGGTGAGGGGGAACCAGAGGGTGCGCCTGTTATTTCCCCCCGACCTAAGGGTCGAGCACAACACGCAACTGGTGCTTGGGTTGGGGGGGGGCAGAGCATGCGCCCGTTCTTTTCCCCGGCCCAAGCACCAAGCACAGCGCACAATCGGCGCGTGGGTGGGTGGGAACCGGAGCATGCACCCGTTCTTTCCCTCGACCCAAGCGCCAAGCACACAATCGGCACTTGGGTCGGGGACTGGAGTGTGTGGCCATTCTTTGCTTGTGAAGGGAGCCTCATTCCCTTCGCAAGCAAAGGGCTATTCCATCCTCGAATAGCCCTTTGCTTGTGAAGGGAATGCGGCTCCCTTCACAAGCAAACGGTGATTCACCCTTTGCTTGTGAAGGGAGCTGTGTTCCCTTTGCAAGCAAAGGGTGATAGCGGGAACCACTGGTTTGCTTGGGGAGAGAGGGCGCTTCCCTCCCCTAGCAAAATGGATTGCCCCCCACCCCCCCGTTCCCTTTCCTCTTCAGAAAGGGAACAGACATAACCACATTAATATCCTGGTTCTATTAGTGATAACTATTGTAAGCTTTTTCTAGAAATGGAAGGTCTATCTCAGACTTCAACTTTATCTAGTAACACCAAAAGAAATACTGCACCTGGAGTTTCTAAATATGGCTGCCAAATTACCAGTAGATAAAAAAAATTCAGGTTAAGTGACCAGAACAAAGGCCATCATTGCATTACATTGTTTATACAAATCTGACAATTAATACACAGGTAGAACATATGTAATACATTTTTCAAAAAAGCAAAAGATGAATCTTCTGCTTGGATGCAGTATGAATATGAGGAAATAAATGATATATTCTCTACACAAAAATACAATTTACACCTCATTTTAAAAATTACAGGAGAAAGAACAACACCTTATTTTGGGGTAACAAGAATTAATAATATTTAGCCTTGTCCAAACCAATGGCATTTAAATATTAAAAAAACTGATAGTTCTTTTAAATAGTAAGTTCAAGAATGATTGTTTACAACATACAGTAATACCCCAGATAACTATTGCATCAGATAACGCTAGAATCGGATAACGATGCAAGTTTTTTGGAAAAAACTTGCATCTGATAACGATTCTGGATAATGATTCTTAGCGTTATCCGAGACAATGGTCTGTGGGTGTGAGGTGATTTGGGTAGAACTACCCAATCCACCCCCCACCCGCAGCGGTCTCTGCGACTGCAGTAGGGTCGGGGAAAAGCTAGAGACCCAATCACGTCTCTCTCTTTCCCCCTTCCTGTAGTTTAAATACAGGGAGGGAAAGAGACACAAGCAGTTTCTCTCTCCCTGTAGTTTAAATACAGGGAGGAAAAAGACACGATCGTGAGAGTGATTTTTGTTGGGGGCCCTGTTATTTCCGCAAGGGGACCAGCAAGAATCAATTTTGCTAACAGTGCTTGGCTGCTTTCCCCCTGGGAACTAACTTCCCAGGAAGAAAACAGCCCAGTGCTGCCAGTTCACAAAGGGGCTTTGGAGGGGCAGGGAAAGGCTCCCCCATGCCACCTGGCTTTCCACTTAGCGGTTGGGAGCGCCCGTTCATCTCCAACCCAAGAGGTGATCACACACTATGATCATCACTTGGGTTGGGGGGGAGAACAGGCACGTGTGTCGGTTCCCCCCAAGAGCCTATTGCATGCTGTGATTGGCACTTGGGTTGTGGGGAAGAATGGGCACACATGCCCCTTCTTCCACCCCAACCCAAGCGCCGATCACAGCATTAGATAACTTGTCGGATAACATTGGGGAATTTGAGGCTAACATTTGCATTACACAACGTTATCCAATTTTAGTATTATCTGAGGTACCACTGTGCAGGTATGCAGTGAACTATGGCTACCTCTGTCTCAGCTAAGACTTACACTGCAAAAGTTACAGCTGCATCCTGCATGAAGTAATCTTGTATAACTTTCCCAAACTTGCCACTAAAATATGGGTAAATCCTCCTGCAACAGTAGCATAAGCCAGTCCTTGATAGTACCTATTCACCACCTTCCCATCCTCTCCTACCTGAAAGAAATCTTAGTAGAAAACTCACAGAGCACTGGTTCCTAGGCCACAGAAAGGGGTTTCAATTCCCAGAAGCCTAAGTTAGTACATTGGCTGATCAGTGTTTTGGGAAATTGACTTAGGCTTCTGGGAATTGAAGTCCAAAAACCAAATGTTGGGTAACACTGCTCCAGGACATTCTTGAAAATTTAAGGAAAGTAAGATATCCACTAACCACCACAAATGAGGGCAAACTACGTCTTGGGAGCTTGGTGCTACATTCTACTGTAGGGCTGAACCTGCTAATTTCTTTGTAGTCGTTCTGACACTAAGCATCACTGCATAATTTTTCCAATTTGCCAATGAGCACAATTCTATATGAGCATACAGTACTTGAACATAAGTACAGTAAAACCTCATATAACGCTAAAACCTGGTTCCACAAGTCTTCGTGTTATATGATTTTTCGTGTTATCTGATCCTTTATGGGATCCATAGAGATACATTGTAACCACACAGGCTTTCGCGGTTGTTATCTGAAGCATCCCATAGGATCTTAATGTTATCTGATGCAATTCTTCCCCCCAGATTCCTTGATGTTATGCGATTTTCGTGTTATTCGATACTAATGTTATATGAGGTATTACTGTACCACCAAATTAAATGGCACCTACATTTGCATAAACATATACAGAACTTTATAGCTTTAATTCTATTTTAAATATAAATGATTGATCAACACTTTACAAGTCTTAATATCCATTCTTGCAATTTTCCTCTCATTTCCATCATACGTCACCTGCCAGACACATATATTAAGTACTGATTTTACAATATTACGCCACTAACATTTTTCAGGTGCTTATTTTCACAGCAGGGAGATGGAAGGCCTATCGAACCTATAATTTCTGAAGTATCAAAAAATTCCTATTTCCTCCATCAACTGCATAGGAAGATTATTCTCACACATCAGAATAGGTCTCTTTTACAACAGGTAAATATTTCTGGGCTGTGATGTTCTAATATGAATACAAAGACTCTTGTTACCAAATCTCAAAGTCATTACTGTACATTTACACTTTTCTAATTTCTATAGAATAGGTACCATTCAAGTTTCAAAACTGTTTTTTAAAAAAATAATTTGCCTTAATAGAGAGCATAACCAGCTCCAGGTGCTGACACTGAGAATGGTGAATGTTACAACTAAGAAGAGAGCCTTCTTGGTGGCAGCACCCACTCTATCAGTTAATGAGCTGCATCAAACCCCCTCTTCCACATTTTAAAAAAAAGTATTAAAACTGAACTATTTTGACAAGCATTCAAAGATATCTCCCCTTTAATTAATTAGTTTTGAGTATGGCTTACTTCTGGACCTGATGTTCTGCTGCTTGGCAGCTTTTAGATTTATTTTAGTTATATTATGTTGCCTGGTTTGGGGTAGGTTGAATGTGTTTTTATTTCTATTGTTTTGTTCTGTTTGTTATGATGTATTGATACAAAATTGCCCAGAGTGGGAAACCAAAATTTAAAAAAATGTAAACCAAAACATCCATAGGGATGCACTGAAAAATAAAAAAGGTCCTGAATTGATTGTTGTAAACTGAAAAAAATACATTAAATATTTGTAAACCAGGAAGGCATTTCCATAGGATTTTCCGTTGTAAAGCGCAGTAAACTGAAACCGAGGCTGTTGTAACCCAGGGTTTTACTGCACTGTCCAGTATTTACATCAGTCTAATTGGTCAGTTTTGAGCGTCTGTGCTTTCTTGATAATGAGAGCAATTCCAGTCTAGATGCATAAAACAGTTTGAGTACTTTCCACTGTTTATACTGATAAGCCAGAAGGATCCCTGCTCATTACGAAGGTGTTTGGAAAAAGGAAAATTGAATGACAAAAGATTCCAAGCCATGTGAGAAATAGGCTGCACTTCATGAGCAAAACAAGCAAGAACATCATTTTCAGTAGGCATCTAGGGAAATGAGTTTTTGTATCTGGGAAAACATGACATGCATTTTGAGTGTTATCGCTCCATATTAGAAACTGTATTTTCAAAGAATTTCTCTGGAGAAAGGTCAGTGCATACTGAGACATGCAAACAAAACTAAAAAATATTTCAAAAGATGACTGATTTAGTATTCTGTGCCTAAGTGCTGGATCCTAGGTAAGTCACACTTTGTATTCTAAACTACTGTATAAAGATAATATTTTGTTGTCTTCTACTTCCAATTTTCATAACCAACATTTAAACATTTAGAGCAGATTTTTAGAAACATTTAAAATTCTAAAGAGTAGAAAAATCATTTAAATGTCTTGAGTAGGCCTATTTGAATCAATGGAACTTATAGATGAGATGATTAATCACACTCCCATTGATTCAGTGGGCAATTTTTATTGCAACTTACTATGCTAAGCAACAGGACTTCAAACACAGCAAAAAGTAAAGCCACTGCCAATAAATATTTTGATGACTAATAAGCTTTTTCAGCACATGATGGAGAAAATAACTTTGGAGGACATTACTAATTTATCTTGTTCAAAGTAAATCTCATAAGATATATGTTCAAGAAAGGTCCATATTAAGCATTAAAACTCTAGCGTGAAAATAGTTCCTGAATTTTCCAGGAAAAAAAGGCTGTATCCAATCATTAATTCCAATTAGAGTAGACCCACCAAATTAATGAGATTTATGTAAATCCCATTCCTTTAGCTCATCTATGCTAGTTGGGTATAACAAATGGATTCAGCCCCTTGTTTCACATCAAATTGATAATCTAATTCCAACAGGCATATACCCTTATGTACAACAGGTGCAGAATACCAAAGACAGCATGAGATGTCGGATACTAGTAACAAACTAACAAACTTTGCGGTTAAACCAACGTTGTTAGCCTTATCCGAGGTAATCGTTCATAGCAGTGGGGTGGCTGGGAAGCTGAACGGGGGCTCCCTGTTTGGCTTCCCAGCCACCCCACAGCTGCGGAGGCAGGGGCAGGGTGGCTGGGAAATTGAACGGGGGACTCCCCCGTTGGCTTCCCCAGCCACCCCGCAGCTGCGGATTGGATCCCCCAACCTCTTCAGAGCCGGCAGGGGTGCCGGAGAAGCCGAAATGGGCAAAAACAAAAACAAGTTTTTTCCGCCCATTTCAGGCTCTCCAGCACCCTTGCCGGCTCTGGGGAGATTGGAGGACCCGATCCGCACTGTTTCTGAAGTTCCCTGACCTACCTGGCCGGTGCAGTAAGTCAAAATGCTGGGATTTGAATCCCGGCGTTTTGCCTTACTGCACTGGTTGGGTAGGTCGGGGAACGTTGGGAACAGCGCAATTGGGTCCCCTGACCTCCCTGGAGGTGGCAGGGGTGCCTAAGAGCCCAAAATGGGCGGGGGGGGGGAACCCAGAATTTTTTTCCACCCATTTTGGGCTGTCCCGCAGCCTTCCCACCTCCGGGGAGGTTGGGGGACCCAATCCGCACTATTCCTGATCTTCCCGTGAGCTGCGATCGCAGCGTGGGATCAGGGCTTGGGTTGGGGGGCTGAACGCGCATGCGCCTGGTTCAAACCTCAACTCAAGCAGCCAATCCCACACTGCGATCCGCCTACCTCTTTGGAAAGGGTAGTGGGGATTCCACTCATGGAATCCCCACTGCCCTTTCCAAAGAGGCAGGCAGATCGCCACCCTGTTCCCTTTCCTCTTCGGAAAGGGAACAGGGCTTTTTTAAAACGTTGTGTGATCAATTCATCGCACATTAAAAACCGGATAACAGTGAGACTTGTGGAACCAAGTCTCATCATTATCCGAGGTACTAGTGTATGATCTTGATGGGACACAAGGTTGACTCAGCCTTCCCTCCTTCTGAGGTGGCTAAAATGAGTACCTAGCATAGTGGTGGCAAACCTATGGCACACGTGCCAGATGGGGCACCCCCAGCCCTCTGTTGGCACACTGCTTTTGTTCCAGCCCAGAGTTCAACCCACCGCAGCAGCCCAATGGAATGCTTCCTCCCTCCCCCCAGCACAGTTTGTCCCACCTGTTTGGACACTTGGTCTCTGAAAGGTTCGCCATCACTGACCTAGCATGCTGGGGTCAAGATGCTAATTACCTTGTGACCCACAAGTACAATGGGGCAATATATAAGTGAAATTGTTATTGATAAAATGAAGATAGAATAGCTTCTGGGGTGTTTCAATTTTCTAAAATCAAAAGGGGGGCACTGACCGACAAATCCCTCAGTTCTTCTTCCATGTCTAGGCCAGATATAGGTTGTAAATATTCATAATAAAGAAAATTCAGGGAATCAGAATCAGGCATTTTCTTTATTATTTAGTCTCAGGCACGTTAAATCAACTAAAGTATTAACACTGTTAATTATGGGAATGCTCTTCTAATGGGTATCACAACTGGTTACTAGTTTTGTGAGAATACAAGAACAGCATATTTCTGCAGCCCCTTTCAACATCATGGCAAAGAACACATTATCTGTACAGTTTTCCTGCACAGAAGTTTTGTGAATTTGTGAGATGGACAGGTGAGGAGCATTAGCACTGGATTAATCACTCCACAACAGATTGCTATCCACAATCTGTTAGATCGTAGTTAACACTCCCCATCAATTAAGCATCTTATTTCTACATACAGTATGTCCAAACCACCCTAGTGAAAATATATAACTAATAATAATAATTTCACATCAGAGATTACTCTGGATTGAAAGGATTTTTAGGGGATGACTAAATGAGGCTCCTTCCATGTCCCCAAATGCAGCTCTCAGGTATTGAAATCTGACCTTCCAGTCTCCAGCTCAGCATCCTAGCCACTAAGCCACTGGGGGAGCTAAAAACATGCAACCAATACCTGAACATGCTTCCCTTGAAGTTCATAAAGGACACAACAATCTTCACTATGTTCAGTTTAATTTCTCCAAGATACTGTAGCACTTGGAAATCTCAAAGATACTTTCATTACAAGGCCATGAAGTTGGAACCCATTCAAAACCTTTCAGTCCAAATGAGAAAAATTATTTTCAATGTATAGTGCATAGAACACATGACACAGGATGTGAAGTTTCAGGGTAGGTTTAGAGTCAGAAAGCAATGAACCTTTCTTCCTCACATTAGCCTAGATAAGGGCATATTTGTCCTCTAGAAGGTCTTCTGCACTCACTCATATTGGATCTGTGAGGGTGATTGCTTATTTTGTTAGCCCAAGTTGAATTGGAAAGAGCTGCTTATTTGTTCCAAGCTTTATACGAGATTAAATGTACTTTATTTTTTATTCCTTAGTGAGAGTCCTGAATTAGCAACCCAATTCACACCTCTTCCAAAACACAAACAAACAGTACAATATATGACAGCATATAGGGGTTGTCTCCGATGGAATAAATCATTGGCATATACTACAGTGCTCTAGCTTTGTAGACTTTTCAACTTTGAAAAAAGTATTAGACATGTAGACTGAGAGCTATCAATTCAGACTAGAAAACTAAGAATATAAATTTTCTGTGTTAGTGCCACTTGTTCTTTATTTAAAAATATATAATTCGTCTGATCCCATCAGTTTGGAAAAATATTTATGTTGGCAACAAATTGTTCTCTCAATTATATACACCTCTAGAAAAAACTGTATTTTTTTCCACAAACTTTTTTTTAAAAATTGGCCAAAAACTCTTCAGGTGATTTTTAAGGGCAGTAAGTCTACCCCCACCTTCTGGTTTAACATTTCCTAACATGACTTGCTAGTAAATACGATTAATAAATAAAAATAATAAATAAATAAATTAAGGCCTCTGGAAAGCTAATTATTAACAAGTACTACCTTCGTATTAGCCTGCCACACTTGGCTTCCAACGTATCTTTACCTTTTACCCTGTTCTTCCATCACAAAGAGACAATTAAGGCAAAAGTCGCCTAAAATGTAAATGCTAAGTTTGAAACAACCCTTTCTCCATGTCCTCCAAGAATAAAAGAATAGAATTAGCAACATGAATTAAACAGAATTAGTGTGTAATATGTGGTGGTCTACAAAAGAGGCTAACTGCAATTTGTGGGAAATATAAACTACAAAAATAATCCTATTTATGTTTGTGAATGCTGCAGATTTTACTTTCTTAGGATCAAAGCTCACGGCAGATGGTGATTGCAGCCATGAAATAAAAAGGCGACTGATTCTTGGGAGGCAAGCGATGAGAAACCTGGGGAACATAGTGAAAAGTAGAGACATCACATTGCAAACAAAAATTCGTATAGTCAAAGCAATGGTATTTCCGATGGCAATGTATGGTTGTGAGAGCTGGACCATTGGGAAAGCTGAGCGCAGAAGAATAGATGCCTTTGAGATGTGGTGTTGGAGGAGAGTTTTGAGAGTCCCCTGGACAGCGAGGAGAACAAATAGGTCAATCTTAGAAGAAATCAACCCTGACTGTTCTTTAGAAGGTCAAATAGTAAAGATGAAGCTAAAGTACTTTGGACATTAAATGAGAAGAGAGGATTCGCTTGAGAAAGCCTTGATGCTGGGAAGGGTGGGGGGCAAAAGAAGAAAGGGGCAGCCAAAAATGAGATGGCTAGATGGTATTGTAGACGCAATGGGCACAAAGCTGAGAGAGTTGAGGAGGATGGTGGAGGACAGAGGTTCCTGGCGGACAGTGATCCAGGGGGTCGCAAAGGGTCGGAATCGACTGCGACTGAACAACAACAACAGATCTTTCTGTGTATGTGTTTTCTGTCCTTAATTTATGTTAAGATTTCTTCACCTCACACGTCTGTGTGTGTGTGTGTGTGTGTGTGTGTGAGAGAGAGAGAGAGAGAGAGAGAGAGAGAGAGAGAGAGAGAGAATGAGAATAACAACACTGGAAGAGAAGTGGAAATAAAACGGCCACTGGTTTCTCTCCAGGAGCAAACTGGAATCCGAGGCGCCTGAGGGGCCTTTTGCTTTGCCTCGAAGCGTGGCTGCCACAGAGCAGCCCTAAGTCCGGTTTGTTCCACACAGGTGAGCACACCCGCCCAGCCCTCCGAGCAGAAGGTGACTCAGCCAGGGCGGAGCCCCTCCAGACTAAACAACGCCGCCAGGGCGGGGAACTCGACCAGGGGCTTTGACAAGAAGGGACGCAGGAAGGAAGGAAGGAAGGACTGGGCAAGGCTCTCCATTACGAAGGTGCTGCCGTGGGCCGTTGGAGGTAGGCGGCGGCGGCGGGCGGGCGGAGACCTTAGGGCGGGACCCTCTGTGGCCTCTGTTCAGGCCTCGGCTTTTTCCGGACCCGGCCTCGGGAAAGGTAGTAGGGAAGGAAGGAGAAGCGAAGGAAGAGGAAGGCCGTGGCTCTCCTCTTTTCCCATTTCCCACCCTCAGGTGGTGGTTATGGGGGGGGGAGAGAGGACGAGGACCTGCAGAGCCCAAACGGTCAAGGCGCGAGGGCAGGGCAACGGTTGGCCGCGGGGTGGGGACCGCTCTCACCTGACGCAAAAGATGATGAGGCTCAAGCTTCAAAGGCTCCTTTCTGCCGTGGGGGGGGGGGGGCAACAGTCGCAGCTCGCGGCAGCCCGCCTTACACTCACTCACTCTTTCACCGCACCTCCACACCCTGCAGCTCCCGCAGCCACTTCCGGCGACAGCGTCACGCCCTTTCCGGCCGGGACACGCCTCTGCTCCCCCCTCCCTTTTTTCTCTCTCAGCCGCTTCCCTTATTGGGCCGTCAGGGTCGCGGAGAAGGGCGGGTGGGCGGAAGTGGCATGTGTGTGTGTGTGGAATGCCGCTCCCGTAGCCATGGCAACAGGGCCTGGAGAGTCGGGTCCGTCCTGGGCGGGGCGGGTGAAGCAGAGGGGAAAGGTGCGTTGTAGGCCGACCCGCTTCCTTGGGTGCCTTCTTCGCTTCCCTACTACCCGCCGCAGAGCCCTTGGGGGCATGAGGGGCTTGCAGGGCGCCCTCGGCTTCACCCCTGCCCAAGCAAAATGAGCACGGGCTGTTTCCACTAAATCTGACCAGGTTATTCTGCTATGCAGTGATGGCTAACCTTGGCACTCCAGGTGTTCTTGAACTTCAGTTCACAGAAGCCCTGATCAGCATGAGTGCTGATCAGGGCTTCTGGGAATTGAAGCTCAAGAAGACCTGGAGTGCCAACAAGGTTAGCCATCACTATGGTAAGAGAGTAGACCATACTGGTAGTGACTCAACCCCGACCATCAGGCAGCAGTTAACTAACCTAACCACCCTGAGGACTAATGGCCTTGGGTGGCACAGTCCACACGGAAGGAACCGTCTTGATGGAGGGCAGCAGCTTCATCAATACTGGCCTGGGGCTGATGAGAACTTTACGTGCCAAAGGGGCTCAGGACCAGAAAATGACTCACAGAACTGGATCAGTGTCATGCTGTGATGCTAAAGGCAGATGAAAGGCCACTGCATTATATTCTCAGCACAGTCTTCACAGCTGGTGCCATGATGATCGCCAGTATTCAGAATCGGATACAGCACATGAAGAAAAATAATGTTTTCACTGCTTGGGGATCAAAGAGATGACATTCCCTCTGCTTAATTCTCTTTACCAACGGTTGCTTCCAACCTGGAGTGTTCTGGGCTAGGTGATTCTATCACATAGTAGGATTAAAGAATCAGGACAGTATTACAATAGCAATTGGACTGTGCTGGTTTAGTGTTTAAGATGCTGAACTAGACGACTGGAAGGTCACCAGGTTGAGACCTGAGCACTGCATGATGGAGTGAGCTCCCATCTCTGTCCCAGCTCCTGCTAACCTAGCTGTTTGAAAGCAAGAAATTGCAAGTAGATAAACAGGTACCACTTGGGTGTGGGAAGGTAAACAACATTATGTGCACTTCGGTGTCTAGTCATGCCTGCCATGTGACCATGGAAATTTCTGCAGACACAGATGGTGCTGGCTGTTTGGCTGCAAACAGAGATGAGCACTGAACCCTACAGTTGGATATGACTGACTTTCAAGCAAGGGTGACCTTTACCTTTATCTTACAATAGCAATTATCAATAGCAATTATTTTTATTTATTACATTTATATCCCACCTATCTGGGATATTTTCCCACTCTGAGTGGCTTACAACATATTAAAAAATATTTACAACAAATTAGGGTTATATATCACCTCATAGGTTTAGTGCATTCTCTGGACAGTTCACTAGTTAATTAGTATTTTGCCTACAACACGCTGGTTACTCATTGTGTCAACTTTGGGATGCAAGGCTAAATCAACTTTGTTCCTGTCAGGATTGAACTCTCAATGTTTTGGCTGCAGTACAGCAGTTTAAAGTACAGTACAGGGACTGTGCTGGCTTAGTAGTTAAGACCTGAACTTGACGACTGGAAGGAAGAAATTGCAAGTACTGTACTGTAAATAAAAAGGTACTGCTTGATGGGAAGGTAGCAATGGAAATGTCTGCAGATGCAGACAATGTTGGCTCTGGCTGTAAACACTGTAACCTAGAGTCAGCTACAACTGAATTGAGCAAGGACAACCTTTACCTTAAAGCAGTTTAACCTTATATTTAGGACTCCCCAAATACAGTACTGTATAGTTAAAACACAGGTAGTTACACAATCAACCTTTGAAGCCTAACCCGAGTAAGACTCAAGTTTGTGATTTCCACTTTGGTGTGACACTTGACAGGACACTCTCTCTTAAGCAGCACTGCCTGTATACCAAAGCTAAAGTTAGTAAGATGAAGAACTAGGGAACACAACCATCCATGCTACATATAGTAAAACCCCTGGTTACAACCTCCTCGGTTTAAGTTTGCTCTGGTTTACAATGGCAAATGCTATGGAAATGCCATCTCAGTTTACAAATTTTTAATGTACAGTATTTATTTTGGTTTACAACAATCAATTCAGAACCATTTCCCCCAATGCATCCCTATGGATATTTTGGGTTACAATTTTTCAGGTTACAACAGAGGCTCTTGGAACGGACCTCCATCATTACCCAGGGTTTTACTCTATATCAGTTTTGACCCTGAGTGTCTCCGCGGTAGAGCATGTTGCTCCAGTATGGAGTGCATCTACACACGCAAAACAAGTTGATGTCACTGTTAATGAAACAATATGCATAGTGACAGGATGCCAGAAGTAGCAACAGACACTGAGAGACCTGAACAAGAGAATTATCCCCAACGTCCTCTGAATGGATATGTGCCTCAAGTCCATAGGCTTAGGAGTTAGGAAAAATCAAGTGTAAATATGTGGGATTAGAATCAAGACCATTCACACTCTTGTATTCTTGGTCACCATGTTCTGGTGTGAAAGCTGACTGGAAAAAAGATTTACAGTACTTATTTATTTATTTATTTATTTATTTATTTATCGGATTTCTATACCGCCCTACTTGGTGCGACCAACTCAGGGCGGTGTACAAAACAATTAGCATACAATCAACCAATAAAGTACAATAAGGCAAATAATGCTATGATAGGACACCACACAACAGCAACAATGTGGCAACACAATCATGCAACAATATAACTGTACAAAAGAAATACAATGTCGAAATACAGTCCCCAGAGTACAAAATAGCATTCAATAGCATACAATATTAAAATATAACAATATAATGACAAAAAATTCAATCCAGCATTAAAAACAATAAAATCAAATGTCATAAATACAACATACGCTTGCCGCCAGCAACTGGTAAAGTCCATGTGCCTTGGCAACTCAGTGTCTTTAATGTCTGGCTTCTCCAGTTAAATAATCAGTTGTTGGGAAAAATGTCTGTCTTAAGAGCCGTCGGAACTGCTGTCACATGGGCAGGTCATCTAAATAAACACTATGCTTGGTGAACAAACTGATTGGATGCTGCAACATCCTATATTCATGTTTAATGAATATCTGGTTTATGACTAGAACTCATCCTGCTGTTAGACATGGCCATTAGTTATACCCTTAGATGCCCTTCACCAACAAGATTTAGTATTGACGTAGCACCTTCTGCTGCTCTAAGGATTTGGAATGTGAAATCTGGAATCACAGCCATGGTGATAACATTTATTTGAGTGATCATTCTACAGAGCTTAGGATAATAAGGGCCTGTTATTATAACCCTTTGTAACATCAAGACATAGATTTACCAGAATACTGTGGCATATTGTCAGTGTCAGAAGAGTGCACTATAGGCTGACACTATCTTCATATTTACACATTGCAATATAAATACATCAGTTTCAATTCACTTTCACCTGTCTCCTTTGTTTACTTCCATGTTTTTGCTTCCATGTTGTATTGTCAGCCACAGAAGATTCTTTTGCAAGGCAATGTTCATTTTACCATAATCTTGCTTTAGATATGGCTGAAGCTGGAGCTAGCTAACTATTTTGCAAATGGCTATAATAAACAATTGTCCAAACAGCATTTTATAGCACAACATACAGTTTCAGATTGTGTTTCCTAAACCCTCTTCACTATTTTAATACTATACACACGTGTTTCCACACTTTGACATATTCTCAAAAAACCGGATTGCAAATAAAATGTATTAAATGACTTAGATGCCACAAGAGTCTTTCTTCTGTTTGCTTCCACAGACAAACATGCCTTCTATCCCCAAAGAACTTTGGGAAGTGTTTATCAAAAGGAAGGTTTCAATGTGTAACTAAAAACACCATTGTGAAACAAATGGACATATTCATATATTCACAACTCATACTGAACAGGATGATGATAATGTGCAGCCATTCACTGGCAGTTGAAGGAAATCAGAGTGGTTTTGTTCGGTTGTTGGAAGCTTCAGTGGTTATCTTGCTCTGCTCTCTTTTTCTGTTTCCTTATGAACATAAATAACAGGGCCCTGACTCTTGTTACTAGAGGAAGAGCAACTAGCCTGCAGAACTTTAACTAGGTTCCCTAATTCTGCCTCTCCCTTATACTAGCTAGCAGTATGAAACTTTGGAGATAGTCCATATACTTCCTTTAAAAATGCCTTGTGGATTGCTACCTTCAGTTACTGCACACTTGAGTTATGTTTAAGGTAAGATGTAAGTTGTCTATAAGTTGCAATTGTCCAAGGTCATTTATTAGTAACCATGAGGTTTCTTGTAGTAGTAGTAGTAGTAGTAGTAGTAGTAGTAGTAGTAGTAGTAGTAGTAGTTATATGCTATTAAGTAGCCTCTAATTTATGGCAATCTTATGAAAGAGGGGTCTCCAAAATGTCATATCCTTAACAGCCCTGCTTAGCTCTTGTAAACAAGCTTGTGACTTCTCTTAGGAAGTCATTCTGTTTCATACTGTATTTTGTCTTCAGGTTATTGTCTTTTCCAGCAAATCTTGCCTTCTCATAATATGCCAAAAGTAGGATAATCTGATTATCATCATCATTGCTTCCAGAGATAGCTCAAGCTGGACTTGCTCTAGGACTTGCCTGTTCATCTTTCTAGCAGTCCAGAGTATCCAGAACTGACAGAAAGATGAACAAGTGCATTCTCATTTCTCAGAGCTGTTGTATTTCCTGAAGAAACACAAGACACTTGGATGAAATACCACAATGGCTCATAGTTATGTTGGGATGAAGCTCCATCCCCATCTCCTGCTCCAATCTGAAGCTGCTTGTGAGCATGGTGCTCAGTAAGGCACCAAGAAGCTCACTGTGGCCCCAGGGAAACATTCAGAGCCAATAAAACTTGTAGCAAAGTCAAGGAGAAAAGAAAAGCTGTATGAGGCCATCACAAATTGAGAACCACCAGAAAACCTTTTTCAAAATATCAATTTTCTTCAGAAAAGAAGTATTTGAAAATTTCATGCTCCACTGAATTGTTTATTATAGATGGTTTTAAGTCTCCATGGGGAGGAGGGAATGGTTTTTTTAAAAAAACACCCCCACATATATAATATACATGTCTGCATAAATTTGTTTTTAGGTGCAGCAACAATTGATTGGAAAGTTTCAGGAAAACCTAGTACTTGCTGAAAGTTTCTTGATTTGATAAGTATGACTAATAAATAAATAAATAATAAATAATTTTTGCCATTTTAATGATTTTTCCAAGATTAGTTTTTAAATTCATTGCTGACATCTTTTGGTTTCATTGGAGGCATGCACCAGCCACAAGACTGAGTCCAAGAAGCTTCCAGATTTACCTTAAACCACTTTTGGAACAGTCCAATTCTACACGAGTCTGAATTGGAATCCTAATTGCATCCTCCTGTGACTTCTAGCAGAACCAGAACCATTTTGAAATGAAGAGATTCGTTTTAAAGTACAAAAGTTGCTTTTCAAAGTAAGCTAACTGAAGATCTACACCCTTTCTTATCTGGATTCTAACAGATGTTCTAACAGCATAAGGAAACAGAGGCTAGACCACTTGTTTACAAGTTAACCCCTTTGGAAGAGCTAAGGCCAAGCCTGACATGAAATAGATAAGATGAAACTATGTAAACCAGCTTAAATATATTGCTTCATATGATTGGTCCACATATTTATCTGTTTGAAAGTTGGACATGCACTTTTAGTTATTCGTTTGCATAAGTTTAATATTCTAGTATTTCTTCTTAAGAAATTCATATATTTGGTGTGTGCAACATTTATCATATTTTTGGGAATATAATAATGGGAGGAGCCATTGCATATGTTGTTTGTAACAGAGTAAATTGTTTGTTCATCAGTATATAAGATGTACAATGGCATACAGTAAGGGTCCCTCCTCACAGAGAAGGCACCATGTTGCATGCAAGATACCAATAAATTGGTTTCTATTTTCTTCTCCAAGCAACACTCTACTAATTTCTTATTCCTGAATTAAGTATTTCTAAAGGCTTGCCATTATTAAGAGTTTGTAGTGACACTCCCATAACTGGAAGGATACCCAGAATATAATAACAGTTATGTCACAGAAACAAGAAGATCAATCTCCATGTCTGGAGCTTATCTGTGTTCCCCATATTATGTTACTGGCAGGAAGGTACTGAATTGGGCATACAAGCAGAAAGAAAATATTGGCAGAACTTACCTGCTTAGAGAGTTTGTGTCAGCAATAGCCATCCACAGAATGGATACACCTCCTCCCTACAATATTAGGAGGCAATAAACATTGCAAGAGAAAAAGTCCTCCTTAACATTTATTTAGCATGAGTATGGCTAATTCAAAAGCAAGGCTTCATATAAATGACAAGCACATTTATTTAAAAATACTGATTTGATTGCTAATATTAATGACATGGAATGAAACAACAGAAAGAACAGTGTAAATATGACATTTAAGAAACAACATTTCAAATACATCAATACACTGAACTTGTATTGAGGCTCTCTTACTTACATGTTCAAGAAAGAATATAGCTTCAAAGGGAAACTAGATAATAATGCACACAAGCTTCTTACTGAATGAAACAAAGGAGAGAACACTGAGAATGAAAACATTTTCAATGGTACATGCATAACCTTTTGTTTATCTTTCTGGCACTGCCTCCCAACCTGCTTTGAAGTCTTCAAGTGTGGTCCCTGCAAACTGCATGCCCAACTCTTGAGAAAGGAGTTGTATTTATATCTTGAAGTGATGATGTAAATCATCTTTTTTGGCTCCCTAGGACTTAGTTCAGGGAGGGATCCCAACACTGGTGAGTTAACTGCTCTCTGGCAGGGGATTTTGGCAGCCCTCCTTTTTCCAGTTTCTTTTTAAACTGTACAGTTGCACGGTATTTTCTAGTTTCGGATTACAATTGGAGCTCTGCAAACTACATACAAAGCTTCACATATTATATTTAAAGCTTAAATAATTTCATGTCACCTTTTTATTTATTTATTTATTTATTTAATCAGACTTATATGCTGCCCTCCTCAAAGAGACCCAGGACAGCTAACAAAGCTTCAAAAGAGACATAAAACACAATATAAAATCCTGTCTAAAATTAATATTAAAAGAGATTAAAACTAAGCAAAGTTAAAAGATTAAAAAGTCATACATTGAGAGAGGGAGGGATCAGATGAGCCAACAAACTGATGCAACTGTCTGACCCAAACCCCATACCTGTCCCACCAGCCAGGTCTTAACCCCTTTCCTAAAGGGCAGCAACTCTGACTGGAGATGTAGCTCAATTGGCAGGAGGTTCCATAGGGCCGGACACAGAGAAGGCCCTCCTCCTAGTGCTAGAGAGGTGAATGAACTCTGCCATTGCTGTTCCCAAGCCAAGATGAGAAAAGAGGAGGGTTGGGTGTTGGGCTAGCATCCCATCCCTGAAAAACTTTATTGCTAAAGAAAAGAGGAGCCTCGTTGTCTGATATGCTGTAGTGGTGGAGACAGGGGCCATGCAAGATGAGAAGGAACTACTGCTGCTGCTGCTGCTGCTGCTATGAGTGAGCCATGACAAAATAAAAGAAGATCAATATTGCTAGGAGGCAACTTGTAAAGATCCACAACGCATATTGGAAATAGCCAGGAGCTGACTATTCCTTCTGCTAAGGGTATCTTTTTTTAAAAAAAATCAAACACATATAACAATGCATGTACAGTATCATACAACTCATAGCATGCTTAGAATGGTGCAATGGGGGCGGGGCGGGCAATAGTGTGGCTATCCCTAAGTCTATGCAAGCCACAGACACTTTTTCATGCTAATTCTAAAGGTCAGGTGTAGCTTCAGATAGCTGATAGCCTACAGAGGATGTCTTCTTCAGAAGCAACCTGTGGCTGAAATCAAATACAGTACTATAGAAGGAAATGGGCAACATATATTCAGAGCTGATATTTTTCGATTGGTGGTTGGAAATCTTTGTCTGTCTGTATGATGCTAGAAGCTAATTCCCATCCTTCTTAGCCATGCCATTGGTCTTGCTACCTGTTGTTGATGTGATTGAAATCCAGCAACATCTGAAGAGCCACAGATTTAACAAAAGCATTCTTCCCCACTCTAGTGCCTGCCACTTGCTTTGAACTATAACTGCCATCATTGACCAACAGTGAAGGATCATGAGTACAGAGATCCAAAACATTTGGAGGCCAACAAGTTGAAACCAAGCAGAGTTGAGACATTTCTGATCCATTGATGTGAAGTGCTTATAAAATAGTACAATATGAGAACTTGTATTTTTAACTTGTGGATAAGATCATATTAGAAAGATGCCATCTGAAAACATCCTTGAATATTATTTTGCACTGAGGAAGATGTTTCTTGCAGTTCACTGCATAGGTAATGCATGTTTGATCTGCCTGAGTATATCCCTTAACATCATGGGAGCCGCCGCCAGCAACACCTGCGGGTCGGGGAGGAGGCCACCCCCCCATCCAGCCCGGGACGCTTCCACCTGCTCCCAGAGGCTCCGCCAGGCCGGGGCTTAAAAGTCGGAGCGGCGGGAGGACTTCGGAGCCGCCGCCAGCAACACCTGCGGGTCGGGGAGGAGGTCACCCCCCCATCCAGCCCGGGACGCTTCCACCTGCTCCCAGAGGCTCCGCCAGGCCGGGGCTTAAAAGTCGGAGCGGCGGCAGGACTTCGGAGCCGCCGCCAGCAACACCTGCGGGTCGGGGAGGAGGCCACCCCCCCATCCAGCCCGGGATGCTTCCACCTGCTCCCAGAGGCTCCGCCAGGCCGGGGCTTAAAAGTCGGAGCGGCGGCAGGACTTCAGAGCCGCCGCCAGCAACACATGCGGGTCGGGGAGGAGGCCACCCCCCCCATCCAGCCCGGGACACTTCCACCTGCTCCCAGAGGCTCCGCCAGGCCGGGGCTTAAAAAGCCGCAGTGGCGTCAGGTCTTTTGGTACTGTTGTAATTTTTCTCTGAATTTGATAACTTTGTAAATTGGATTGTTGTTTAAAACTGATGTTTACTGAATTTTTTGATGCTGTAGTGATGCTGTAATGATGTTGAGATGTTTTTTGGTATTTACATTGATTACTTTTGATATTTATATGTTGTATTTATGAACTCGCTGTTTTTCTTTGTATGTAAACCGCTCTGAGTCGGCGCAACTGAGTAGGGCGGTATAAAAATTGGAAAAATAAATAAATAAAAATAAATAAATGTACCCTGAGAATGACATCAACGTATGAATTTGGATCTATTCAGCCTCTAGGAATCTGGGTGAGTAACTGCATGATCAGGGGCAGTGTTCTAGTTCCACAGCCTGGTGTTTTAATTTCCAATCACCCTCAAGGTAGCCTTCAGAAAAGAAGTCATTTTGAAGAATGCTGGAGATTTTTCATAGCCAAGAACAGGGCTAGACCACTTCCCTGCACACAAGGTTACTTAGCTGGGTACACACCCAAAGACTGAATGAGGCTTTTGTTTTAAATTGCTTGCTTGTGTTCTTAGTGTTTGTTCTTTCTTCTTCTATGCTTTTGTTTTTTGCTTATAAAAGAGAATTATTCAAGGCAGCATGCCACTGAAAATAAACTTGGCTGCTGTTGTGCAAATCCATATACTTCCAGCAGATGGCATGGAAGCCTAATTTTTTTGAGAATGTGTGCATCCTTCCCCACCATTTTAATTAAAATACTGTACAGAATTTGTATTCTGATGCTGCCCAGTTTTTGCAAAAGCTTTTGTGCCTATTTAAATTTATTATAGCTAGTAGTCCTGGTGGAGAAGCAAGTATAGGAATGTATTTATGGAAACATGTACAGTATATTGAAAATGGAGTAGAGAATAGCAGAAGTGCTATCCTTCCTAATTGTACTGTACTGTATAATGTTCAATGTCACTCCTTTGCTTGCATTCACTTTATTTTATTTGTACAATAGCAATTGTTGAACACTAAGCAAACAGAGCTAGGGTGACTTGGGGCATTTCTACTGTTGCTCCACATAGTTCAATGAACATTAGTTCATCTCTAACTACGTCCTTCTTCTTCTGTGTCTAGGCCAGATGTGAAACTGCCAAAATTAACCCACCATTTGGTGAGTTCATTTTTGCAGTTTCTTTTGCATGACTAGTTCTCTCTCCTCATTTTATAAGATAGGTTAGGTGAACCTTGGCACTCCAAATGTTCTTCAACTTCAATTCCCAGAAGCCCTCATCAACAGGAGTGCTGACTTGGGCTTCTAGGAATTGAAGTACAAGAACACCTGGAGTGCCAAGATTTGCCATCACTGGGTTAGTTGCTGGCCCAAAGTTACAGAGATTATGTCATACTGAGAAAAGGTCTGAAGGTGAGTATCTAAAGTTCCAGGCTGCCTCTCTGACCAGTGCTCCACACTGATTGCCATCACTTTTTTTAAATAAGTACAGTCAGTAGTGGTGTAGAAAAGCATTTATTGAATCTTTACCTGGAACCAAACAGACTGAAAGCAATCTCATATTTTCCCTATCTTCTGCAGTATTTTGGAAGGATCTTCTCCATCAGTGCTCACAACAATCTCAGTTCGGAAATCTGAACTGAGGCCCTAGAGCTGTGATGGCGAACCTTGGCACTCCAGGTTTTCTTGGGTTTCAGTTCCCAGAAGCCCAAGTCTCTGTGAATCCACACAAATGGTTTTACTGCACATGTTCTTGGACTTCAATTCCCAGAAGCCCAAGTCTCTTTGAATCCACAGAGAGTAGTAAACCCATTAGTGTGGATTCACAGAGACCTGGGCTTCTGGGAATTGAAGTCCAAGAATACCTGGAGTGCTGAGGTTCGCCATCACTGCCCTAGAGCAGTGGTGGCAAACCTATGTTGTCTGGGGTGTACCCAACTGCTAAGCATGGTCATCCATGTTCTACAGGAAAAATATTGTTGAAGTGAGAAGCATGTGAGCATTTCCTATCAATAAGGAGATGTTGATTCATCTCTGCTGTCTTTTCAATATTATATGATCTGTCAGAATAAATTATTCAGAATGGAGTCTATAGACAGAAGTGATATCTCAATCCTATTAAGATATAATTAGATTTGGAGGACAGGAATTCAATTGGGTCCCAAAAAGCAGCCACTCATTTTTCATAAGCTTATACAGAGACAGCTGAGAAGACTTTTGTTTTGACCCTTTTGACAAACCTGGCTTCTGGCAGATAAAGATGGCTGGGTGGGGTAGAGAAGCAAACAGAGAAAAGGGGAAATTTTAATTCATTTCTAAGTGAGCCTTTATGGAAGTTCCTCTCAGCCAACAGATGTTGCAAGTCATTGGGGAAATGAAAAATGATGCTCCCCAAAGGTATTTGTTCTCCCCCAAAATCTCTCAAAACATGGCTTGTCGTGATATAATTATGGATCAAAACCTTCATTTCCCTTTGTACAAAGATCAGACTGGTCCCAGGTGCCAGTGATAAGCTGAGAGAAAGAAACCTATGGTGAGCATCCGAAGATCCCATTAGTGCAGGTGAAAGTAAGACTGGTACATAATTGAAAGATAATGATCTTCAACTAGAAATTACTTTTAGGGTATCAGGAGCCACATAAAAAGGAGAGCTGGATACATATGCGTCTGTCAAAGGTGAGGGATTAATTAGTGTTTTTGAACTTTGAATATGTGGAGAAAATCGAGAGCTGCTGATTCCACATTGTTTAATTATTGCAAAGGGCAAACTAATTTAGCCAAGCTGCAAGCATATCATGAGACTTCATATTTTACAAGATTTAAGCTGACATTGGGTAGAGAGACATTCGAAACTTGCCTTTGTAGAAATAAGATTGTAAGGAGAATCCTCCTAGAACCTAGATCAATTCCAAGGCCCATCTGGTGCAGCATTCTGTTTTCCACAGTGGCCAGTTAGATGCTTATGGAGACACAATAAGTCTTCTAGGAAGGCTCAAGTTGCATGCAGTGACTGATATTTAAATACATAATTTCTCTTCTTTTGGAGGTCAAATACAGTCTTCATGACTAGTAGCCAATGATGGGCTTATTTGCCTTCAGTGTTTAAGGGTCCTTAAGCCACACCGTATGGTAGTGAATTCTACAGTGATGTGCTATGTGAGGAATATCAGATCATTGGTCTATCTAACTCTATGTTTCAATGGACCATTTAAAGGCAGATATTTTTCAGGGGGGAGACCAGGCAGCTACTTAAAAATACCCTCTCAGAAATTGCTGACAATCATTTAAAGTCAGCAACTTTCAGTTATCAAAATTGCCTCTTATGTAAAATTATGTTCTACACATTTATTGTATGATATATTTTAAAATTGAGATGAGGTTTCACTCTGTCTCGAGCTTCTATGCTAATATTCAAGTGACATTAGATGCAGGACTTCCTTCAATGCCAAAAATATATCTGATTGTCACAGCACAATCTTTCCATACTGCCCATAGTTTGCAAGTATAGTAGATTTTATAAAGCAAATAAAATGTAGTATCAACTTATTCCATAACATAGTAAAACAACCCAAATGATTTTAAGGCTACATTGATCATTCAACCGTTTAATTATTGATGTCATTTTTCATCTATTAAAATACTAAGAATTGGAACTACCCCTGTTGTTCTGTTAACTGAAGGGCTTGTTGAAATACTGCATAGCTGCCCAGAGTCCTTGGAATGGGGTGATGATATAAATTGAAATAAATAGACAGACAGACAGACAGACAGACAGATAGATAGATAGATAGATAGATAGATAGATGTCGATGTCGATATGGATATAGATAGAGAGGTTTCCCACAGCCCAGAATGGGAAATTACCTGGATGGAAAGTATATATAAACAGTGGTGGGCAGCAACAGGTTCACACACACCCGGGAAGGGGTGTATGTAGCAAAATTGGGTAGCCTTCGGGCGGGGTGGTGGTGGTAGCAAAATTGGGTGACCACGCCTACCTTGCCCTGCCCCATCAGGTTTTGTCCCTCCAAGTGGTTCAAGGTCTCCCTTGCTAAAAAAACCCAGTCATATCCAACTCTAGGGTGCAGAGCTCATCTCCATTTACAACCAAAGAGCCAGTGCTGCCTGTGTTTGTAGATGTATACATGGCCATATGGCACATGTCAGAATGTGGCTGTCCCACTCAAGGGCCCCTCCCTTCCAGTTCCAGAGACCCAGTCTCTTTACGGGAACTGTAGCCCTTGTCAGCTCTATGGGAGAGCCGGTCTGCATTAACAGAACTCTTACTATGCTCAGGCAATGAAGCAAATTGGGGAGGTTTAGGGTAGCCAGCCATTGTGTGTGTATGGTGTCAGCTTCTGTTAAGGAAAGAGATGATCTTCAAGCGAAAGCAGTTGCTTTATTGATCAGGTTTCTTAAAGGATCCAGAAAAGCATAAATAAGTTCAGTAACAATAGTCAGTCCAAAAAAAGTGCAATCACTCTAGGTAATCATGATGAAAAACAAAAAGGAATAGTCCCCCAGGCAAAGATGTTAACCCATAGACATCCAAAAGCGAACTAACTCTGTTCTCCCCCAAGATGGAGATTCTGCAGTCAGGTGGGGTACCTTCTAACCAATCAGGATACGCTCTTATTGAAACAGAAAGTTTCTCAAAACATGGGAACTTGTTGACATATACACAGTCATAATACCAGAGAGCTCAGCTAGCTACAGATAAGAATACTGGGAAACAGGCAGTCTTGTGACACAGAGAAGAAAGGATTTTTGAGGCCTAGTTTAAACCAGGTCCTCTCCAAGCTTTGAGAACGTTAGAAAAGATGTTGTTTCATGACAGCATGCATGACTAGATTGCCCACAATGTAGGCTCCGTCCACAATGTAGGCTCTGCCCATGATACAGGCTCCGCTCACGGTGTGGTAGCAAAATTTTTTTTGCTGCCCACCACTGTATATAAATGAAATAAATAAATAAATAAGATATTCCTTCCTACCAAAGTAACTCCGGGGACTCTCTCATCACTCAACATAATAAAATATCTTCACCATTCAACCTCCATTTCTCCCTGCTCAGTTCTCTTAACAGAAAAAACACTGGAGGGAGGCAGTGCACAACAATATAGTCACAATTTCCTCAATACAGGGTCCCTCCACAACCCTTACACATATATGTGTTCTTTTCATTCTGAGCATGCATGCACAGACATTTACATGCTCCAAATTATGGCTTAGCTGCTACTAGGCGTGGTGAAGGCAGGAATCCAAATGGAGGGAAAGAAAAGCTACCCCCACCTTCTTCCACAACTTGTGAGATGCAAAAAGAGTCAAGACGAGTTTGGTGAGGGGAGGAGAGAAGCAAAGTTTTCCAAGCAGTCCAATGAGTGAGTTATAAAATGGCTCCTTTTTTGGCGGTTGCCTCAAAGCCATCCGGCCAGGCTCCTTTCTGGCCCTCTTCATAATTGCCCTTAACTCCCTGAGCAGCTTCTTCACAGTACAAATTCCACCTTCTCTTGCCTAGCCCTGTTCGACTCACTAATCCTTCCCCAGTGAGAATTCAGCAAAATGCTTTCCCACCTTTGCCATGGGGGAACAATTTACCATTTGACAGAGTTGTTATTTTTTGGAAAGAGACACTTTCAAAATCCTTTAAGTAGAAAATGACCTGAATATGAGTGATCAGCACAGGAGTAAATATACTCAATAAAGAACCATTTATTAATGCTTTCCTTGGCAGGAACATTAACCACCCTTTCACATCCATGTCTTTTCTATCTTTCCTACCATTCAGTTACACTTAGCAACAATTTTCTAGCCTAAACAATCTTTCCCCCCAGAAGGCTTGAGAAATAAATCAGTGTTTCCGGGATGTGAGCAAGCAAAGAAACATTTTTAACAGCTCCAGGGCTAATGAAATATTAATTGCATGGTCCCTTAATGGGAAGAGACAGAACTGTAGGCCTGTTGGCGGAGCTAATATATTCATTGCTTAAGCAAGCGGACAGAAGCAGCATCTGCAGAGGGTTGCATTTCTAATCTTTGTGGTTCCACAGGACAAAAGTGTCAAATCTGCTTGGAGCAAAGGGGCTTCACTTATACCTAAAGCTTACTGTATGAATTGAAAGCCATGTTTCGAACAAGACTAGGAATGAAGAACTGGCATTACAACTTGTAAGCCTTCTTACTGAGCAAAACCATTCTATTAGCATAAGTCTACATTGCAGATGAGGAGGAGAACTCCCCACATGTCATATCTGAGGAAGATATGTAGATAGAGTGAAGGGACTGCAGTAGCTTGGTTAAGATGCTGGACGTGATGACTGGAAGATCTGCAGGATAGCAGTTCGAGACCACAGTGCCGCATGACGGAGTGAGCTTCTGTCTCTGTCCCAAGTCCTGCCAAACTATTTATTTATTTATTTAGACTTGTATGCCACTCTACTCAGTAAAAACTGACTCAGAACGGCTCACAGCATTCACAAATAACAATATTACTGTGCAAACCAAAATACACTAGCATATAACAAAACAATTGAATACAGTAAATACTATACAGATAAATAGATCAAAACCTAGCAGTTTGAAAGCAAGAAATTGCAAATAGATAAACAGGTACCACTTTGGTGGGAAGGTAAACAGTGCTTCATACATTCTGGTGTCTAGTCATGCCTGCCACATGTCCATGGAAATGTCTGCAGACGCAGACAGTGCTGGCTCCTTGATTATAAACAGAGATGAGCACTAAACCCTAGAGTCGGATATGACTGGCTTTGAGCAAGGGCAACCTTTACCAGATAGAGTATGGACTGGGACTCAGTAAACCTTGGGTTCCATTCCTCAGCCAGCCATATAAATGCACTGGGTCAATGGAACTGATAAAACCACTCCTGAAATATCACACTTATCTAGAAAGCCTTGTTAATCATCATATGCCAGCAAGTCAATTCTGACTTACGGTCTCTCTTTCCAGGATTTTCTAGGCAGAGAGTACTCTGAAGTAGTTTATCATTCCCTTCTTATGAGGGCATCCAGGGACTCCAGAGTTTGTCCAAGTCTGGCTGTTCTCTCAAGAAGCACAGTGGGGAACACCCAGCCTCTGGCTCCAGAGTCAGATACCTAACTTATTGAACTAAACAGTATTAGGATTGCTAATTAGGGACTTGATGGCATATAACAACAAAAGCCAGGCCACACAGAGAACAAATCCTGGGGGAACAGCAGCAAATGCTGCAGCTGGTGGATGTGTTTTGTGACCTTCACAATCACTGAAAAAGGATTTTCCTCCTGCTTCTGGATTGCTTTACTACCTGATTTGCTGGATTTTGTCCAGATTTGAATCCATTTACCCAAATTCCTCTTGTGCTTATTTCTATAATCAGCTGGCTCAGCCACATTTCTAGATTCCCTTTCAAACATTGCTGGACATTACAAAGCCCCCTGCTGTGGCATCACTAGGATCTGATCCCTGGTTTAGTTTCAGCCAAAAATCTCAGGCAATGCTACTCTGCTCATCCGATAATCCCATTCTACACATGCCTGAAATGGGGAATTGTGCCAGTTCCTAGCTTTCCTGCACCCTCTATCTTCTCTTCACAATTAAAATGGCATACCCAATTGAGAAGGGCAAGAGTTCATAAAGATTAAAAAGTCATAAAAGGTTTAGATGATGTCATCAACTCTGCAAGAAGATCAAACAGTTAAGTGCTTATGTTGCCTCTAGCAGGTAGATTGCTATCTAATACTCAGTAATTGTTAAAAGTTAGTGGACATGTCTGGTTTTAAGAGTGGCCAGTGTCTATATTTTATGAGTAATCCTTTATACTATTTGGGAGTCTAAAGTGAAGACTTTCATTCAAGTTATATAAAAATGTAATCTTTAGCAGTTAAGAACCAAATACACACAACAGTTAGAAAGAACTTAGATATTCAGTTTCTGCTGTTGCTACTCTACATTATATTTATTATTAGTTCCAAAGTATAGGTGAATGGAACCAGAATATATTCTAACTAGTTCTTTGTATTACCTCATTGTTAGCCTGTCTCACATATAGAGATAATTAGATATAGTACATTAAGCTACATCTTAGTAAAGCATCTGGAACAGTTATAAGTTAATTATGTCATGAGTCATAAGCAAGTTAATTAGGTTATGAACTTGGTCATGAACTTGGGGAAAAGTTAAGTTTTGATAATTGTAGAGGTGCTTATACCATGAAAGTATTTTATTGAATTATTTGTGCTGTAGGAGTTATAGTTATAGAATAATGTTATGTCTGGTTTCTGTAATTATGCTTGCTATCTAAATGAGTTAGCTTGATGTGACTACTATCCAATGGGTTTTGCTTGATGTCATTGCTATCCAATGGGCTTGCTTGATGGTTCAGGCACCCAGCTGTGTTCCTGGAAGAAGGATATAAAAAGCCAAAGCAGAATGTGGTCTTTACTCAGCTCTTTTTGGAAACCATTTCCAGACTGAGTCCTGCTGGCTATGCATGCAAGCAATAAATAAAACTCTTTGCTGTTTTTTCACCAATTGTTTGGTTTCTTTCATTCTTTGGCCTGATATAGCCACTACACAATGACCAGCAATTTGAATGATGAAAGGTTTGTTCGTTCCTTCATGCTACTTGGGTTTACTTTTCTAAATGACAACAACAAACAAATAAGGTGAGATTATTTGCTTTCTGGCACCAAATTAAAACCTTCCACTACCACCCCATTGTTCAAACATCTTGTGTTTTGAAGCAACTAAAGAAATAAATCTTTTAAGGCTTATGTTGCTAATAGGGCTGATATTTGGATGCATATTACTGTTTTGGTTGAATTGTAATACAGTATACAGTAATACCTCAGGTAACGTTTACCTCAGATAATGCTAAAATCGCATAACATTAAGTAATCTGGGGGGAGAATTGCATCGAATAATGTTAAGGTCCTATGGGATGATTTGGATAACAACCGCTAAAGCCTGTGCGGTTACAATGTATCTCTGGAGATTTAACGTTAGCTGATGCATCCCATAGGATTTTAACATGCATCAGATAACACTAAAAATCGGATAACACCAAGACTTGTGGAACCAAGTTTTAGCGTTATCCGAGGTTTTACTGTAGTTTTAAAGGATTAGACTTGACAGACAAAGTGCCTGAAGAATTATAGACTGAGGTTCATAACATCATACAAGAGGCAGCAATTAGAACCATCTGAAAGAAAAAGAAATGCAAGAAAGTGAAGTGCTTGCCTGATGAGGCTCTTCAAATAGCTGAAGAAAGAAGGAAGGTGAAAAGCAAAGGTGAAAGATAAAGATTCACTGAACTAAATGCAGAATTCCAGAGAACAGCAAGGAGAGATAAGGAGGCCTTCTTAAATGAACAGTGCAAAGTACAGTGATACCTCGCTTAACGAGCAAAATGCCCCCATCTTGTTCCAAAATGCCCCGTTACTGTGCAGCAGGAGTCAACAGGGCATTTGGGAAGGGTACAAGGAACTCTTCTGAAGCCAACCCCGCCTGCCTGGATCGCCTAGGGCTTTGGTGATCGGGGGGGGGGGGCTTTGGAGGGGCTTGGATGATCCTCCTCTTCCAAAGCCCCCTGCTTAGATCACCAAAGCCCTTGGCGATCTGGGGGGTGGCCTTCGGAAGAGTTCCCCGTACCCTTCCCAAATGCCCCATTGACGCGCGTGCCTGCCTGCCTCCTGGGAAAGGGAGGGGTGGGATCCCAAGGTTGGGATCACCCCCCCCCCTTAGCCAGGAGGCAGCCCCATGCTGCGATCCTGGCTCATCTCCCTGCCTTTGGCATTGCCCATGCCTGCCTTTCCCTGGACCCCCACCTTGAGACCCCGATTGCCGCCACCTCTCCCCTGGCTGGTGTCACCTGCAGGGCTACTGGCAAGGTGCCTTGATTCTTTCCTCTCTCCCACCCCTCCTCTGGCGCTGTTCTGTTTTTCTCACTGGACTGGGCCTGTGATGCCTACATGTTCCAGGAGGCTGAGCGCCAAGGCAGTGGCCAAGGATGTGTGGGAAACTGCACCAGGATGGTTCTGGGACTGATAGTTTAGGAGGCTACAACAATTAGGCTGGGTCTCTGTTGGTCAAATGAAGCTAGTCCCAGGCTTGGGAAACAATAGTTTTGCATATCAGAGAGTAAACAAAGGTTACCCTTGCTCGAATGCCAGTCATATCCAACTCTAGGGTTCAGTGCTCATCTCTGTTTATAGCCAAAGAGCCAGTGCTGTCTGTATCAAAAGACGTTTCCGTGGACATGTGGTAGGCATGCCTCAACACTGGAGTGCACAGAATGTTGTTTACCTTCCCAATGAAGCTATTTATCTACAGCACTTGAAATGTCTTGCTTTTGAACTGCTAAGTTGGCAGCTCACTCCACTGTGCAGTAGTTGGGCATTGAACTCCGACCTGCCAGTCATCAAGTTCAATATCTTAACCACTTGAGCCACCGCAGTCCCTTTTCCAATTGATATCAACAAACTAATGTGAATTGATATCAACAAACTACAGTAGTTCTAGCAATTGTCACCTCCACAAAGAGCATGTCTTGTGGAAAAGTAATGGGTCTTTACTGCCAGTTCAGGAGTTAGCCATCTCAATATATTTCCCATAATAACAGGTGTGTTTGTTATGTACCATCAAATCTCTTCATGACTTACAACACCCTAAAGTTTCAAGATAAGTGGGATATTGAGGAGTGATTTTACCAATGTCATCCCTTAGTACGTTCCTATAGTTGTGCAGGGATTTGAACTCAGTTCTCCTAACTCCTAGTCCATCCTTCTATCTGTTTCACCAGACTGGCTGTCCAGGTCTTACATAAGTTGACAAGTATTTAAAAGTGAACACTAGTACAGTATTCTTGCTGGAGACCTCAGAGCATAATCCTTCACTGTAGGTCACAATTTTTCTGCATTACTTAAAAATGTGCATTTTAAAAAGAAAACACCTGGAGGTTTGTTTTACCCCCACAAAAAGTATTTCTTGTTTCCATGTCTTTGAATTCCTGAGGTAATGACTGATGGCACATTCCATAAGGCAGCTTCCTCTCACTTGGCTAGTTGCCTTTAAGTGTTATGGAGAAAATTATGGGCTTTTTAGGAAGAACACCACTTTCCCACTGTTGAATGAGTGTTCATTGTGAGAAATGTTCCCCATTATTATAGCAATTTCCATTTCATTAGCAAAGTCTACACTTCCATGAGGCAATTTGCATTCAGGAGGAACATTGCAGGCTGCAGATGCCTCAGGATGTCAAATGGAAAGCTGTTCTCTGCTTGCTATATCTCAAGGCCAGGTGACTTTTGATCATGCAAGGAGCAAAGCAGAAATAAGTCTGTACAATCCTACAGGGTGTAGTGAGCATCATCTGAAGCTGTTTCTTTTGTGGAAAAGTCCTTCATAGCAATATTTCTACCCAACAGGATGACATAAATAAACAGAAACAAGAGAGTACTATGGAATGGAATTTTGTCAATACCACCTATTCTATCAAAACCAGAAAGGGAAGTTTAGAAGCCAACTCCTAGCATACAGGCCTGCATTACGTAGAGTCAGGCAACTGCCTCAGAAAAAAGATGGCGGTTACTGTAAAGTGGGCAGCCTTAGGAACCTTCAGCTTGTTTTTATTTTGCTGAGAGACAGAGCTGTAGGCTCCATGGGATCTGCTTAGCATCTCCCTAATTCAGACTGTGGCTCATAAGTGAGTTGTTCAAGTAAAATTCAGGTAGTTATGCTAGCATCTATAGGTGCAGTGAGTTAGGGGTCATCTTGTCCTGCAACTTAGATATCAAAATGTTTTGAGCAAACTCTGCTCATGGAGTTAAGAGACAGGGCACCATGCTGAGAGAAAACTTAAACTGAGTTCCATTTCTCTCCTTCAACTAGTCACCTTCTTGTCTGGGGTTACCTACAAATGTGTCTAATACTTATGCAGCAGACTTGGGTAAATTGTAATCCATAGGCAGCCCTGACAAATCCAAGCAGTACCTGCTCTCCTTTATTTATAACATAACTCCCCTCATATCCCCTAGGTCTGTGATGGCAAACCTTGGCACCCCAGATGTTCTTGGACTTCAATTCACAGAAGCCTAGGTTTTCTCCCCTAACAAAACTAGAAGTTATATTCAGTAATGGATAAACATGTGCAGCCCCCAGATCAAGTCGTTGTCATCATCGTTGTTGTTATCTTCTTCTTCATCTTCTTTATCATCATTGTCTTCTTCTTCCAAATCTGATTCCAAATATTAGCCATCATCATCATCACGATCAGCCATGAAGATTGTCCTGGGAACAATATAATGAAGTGGCATTTCATTTGCCTTCCGCATCACAGCATGACACCTGTACCATTGATCCAGTTCCATGGGTCACTTTCTGGTCCTGAACCCTTTTGACACACAAAGTCCTTATCAGCCCCAGGCCAGCATTGATGAAGCTGCTGCCCTTCATCAAGATAGATTAAAGTGGGATTTAATCAGTGATGGGATGTCAAAAATTCTACTACCACGCCATGACGTCATGGACGTCATGGGCGTGGCCAATGTCATGACGTCATGGGCGGAGCCAACGTCATGACGTCATGACGTTGTGGGCAAGGCCAAAAATAAAAAATAAAAATAAAAAAATAAACATGCACACAGACCCGTAAATAACTTAAAGAAATAAAATAAATAAATAAATAAAATTAAAATTAAATAAAAGTACACCCACCCACCCAAAACACCATAAACCACCCACCCACCCCAAACACAAAACCCTCACTTACCCTTCTTGGGGCCGACGACCCCCATGGCCCAGGGAAACACGGCAAGGCACGCCGGAGGCAAGGCACGCAGGAGGCGGCAGCAGCGGCGACAGTAGCAGCAGGCAGTGGCTCCGGGTCCGGTTTTTTAAAAATTGGAGCCAACATGGAGCGCCCCGCCTCCTCCTCGGTTCCGGCGGCGATGGGGACGGCAACGGCAGCAGCGATGGCAGGAGGTGGCAGTGGCGATAGAAGCACCAGGCAGCAGCAAGCGGCGGCAACCGGCTCCACAGGAGGCTCCAGTCAGGGGCGGCCGGATCCAATTTTTTTTAAATCGGAGAAAAAAATGGCTCCAATTTAGTACGCATGTGTCAGATTGAGTTTCTGCGCATGCGCACTAAATTGGAGCCATTTTTGCTCCAATTTTTTTTTAAATTTTCCTCCCGGTGAGGCGTCCGATCCGGATGCCTCAAAAACGGTATTACCCCCACGGAGAGCCCTCCGGAAATCCTTAAAACGGTTCTGTGGATCCGGTCAGAACCGGTGTCATCCCATCACTGGATTTAATCCATTTAGGGATCATCACTCTTCCCTATGGACTTTGCCACCCATTTTGGGTTATTCTTCCTGCATTTCCTGCTGTCTTTTTATTTGGTGCATTTAACTCAGGGGCCCTGAGTCAGGGCTATGTGTCACCTTTTGGATGTGTGGGCATATGACCTCACTGTGGATGATGCTTGTCTTATATTTGAGTTGGCCATTTAAAAATGCAAAATCCTTGCACAAGCACACAGGCAGATAGCACCATATGGAGCAGACATATTTGGGTACCAGTTCAAACCATAAAACCAGAAATGTCCACAAATGCTACAAAGTGGTAATAATGGGAAATGGCAACTCCCTACTGTGTGATATTTTTCATCACATGTTCCACTCCTGAAGGCATAAAGTTCTGCGACTTTTCTCCTGCTGTGTATTTCTCAGTGAAAACAAGATTTGGTTTGCAAAGGGAGGCAGATTTGTTCAAACCATCCATGGGATGTCTTTCGTTACTATTTAGGCAGCCATTTGGGGTTCTGCTTGCCCTTTACTAAAGCACATAGGCCAGGTTGATAAATAATTAGCAACGTTGTCACATTCTATGGCATTTGGTTAAATCTATAAATGTCATCCCCGGTTCTCTCACAACAGTGCCCATGGAGGACAGCTGCACAGTGCATAGCTTCATAGCAGGAACAGAGGGCAGGCTGTTATGCTGTAAAAACCCATCACAGCTTCACAAATGTAAAAAAGTGATAAAAGTGTGATTAAATACAAGATAATAAAATACAATGAAAATATAATATGAGTCATAGAATTGTAGAGGCAGCAAGTGTCACCAAACCATGGCCAAATCAGGAAAGTAATACAAAATAAGAATACTGTACAAATAGAATGGGTAGGTTTGACAGATGTGGGAGCCAGCTGTGCACCTTCAGGACCTGATGTGGACTGCATCAGCCCCAGAAATGTGAGGCGGCAGCAGCAGCAGCAGCAAGAACATCCAAAAATCAGATGCAAAATTCAACTTGTGAAAGCTGAGAGGAAGGTATATCAGGCCATTACATCTTGTTTTATTATCAAAATACTAAACTAAACTGCACCCCCCTCTCTAGTATTTGTCTTCAGAAGATCATTCAGGAGCATTTAACTTATTTGCAGGGTTATTAGATCTCATCTGCTGATTTTAATATTTCAAATTTTTGTTGTTATCTTACTTCTTACAAATAATTTTTGCTTCCTGTTTTGTGCAAACCAGAAAAATTGACACAAGTACATTACTTTTTTTCCTAAAAGAAAAATCTTGTTAAGAATTAATTTGCCAAATGCCCTCTGGTAAATGTGTTTTCCCTGCATCAATGGAACACCTTTTGGGATGTGTACCTGAGAAGTTAGACTTGCAAACTAAGAATCTAATTACTCTCTAGTGACCAGTCACAAAGCAAAGCATGGCTAAATACAAGTTAAGTTGATGAGGAAGAAAATTGCTATGAGAAAAATATGTTTTTCACACCTTGAAGAGGAGGCATCTGATGACTCTTGTTGTGGGGTGCTATGAATCCACGTTATATTTTAATCTGTAGGTAACAGGAATGAATCAAAGTGTTGAGTCTACACCAATGTTTCCCAACCTTTGGTTTTTGGACTTCAATTCCCAGGATCCTAAGTCAATTCCCGAAAGCACTGAGCAGCCAATGTACTGACTTAAGCTTCTGGGAACTGAGGTCCCCCTGTGGGGTGTGGGCCCCATGTTGGGAACTACTGGTCTGTACCTTACAAAGCTCATGTAAAATGGAGACTGGATTCACAACATCTTTGTAGCAGTTGCTACTGCCTTGAAAAAGCACTTCTTCTAAATAGATGCTAAGCCTATCACCTTTTTGATCCTTATAAGACAGCTCTGCAACAACACTGCTGAAATGGTAGGTGCCCCGTTAGGTTAAAGAACTAAGGCACAAGATTACAAAATGGACCAGAAAAAATGTTGAACTTTAGCAGTGCTAAACTATGTTAAACATAATGTTAGGATCATGGAAAAAACAAAGGAATATCAGAAACAAGTATACTTCTGTTTCATTGATTACACTAAGGCCTTTGACTGTGTGGACCACAACAAAATGTGGCAAGTAATTAAAGATATGGGAATACCAGAACACCTTATATGCCTCATGAGAAAAGGAGTAAGACAAGGCTGCATTTTGTCACACTGCTTATTCAACTTGTACACAGAGCACATAATGCGCAATGCAGGGATGGAGGAATCACAAATTGGGATCAAAATTGCTGGGAGAAGCATTAACAATTTGAGATATGCAGATGATATAACCTAAGCAGCAGCTTCTTTGGGTCTTCCTAACTTTCTGCCATTAGGGTAGTGTCATCTGCATATTTCAAGTTGCTGATGTTTCTCCCAGCAATTTTGATCCCAAATTCTGATTCCTCCATCTCTGCATTGCACATTATGTGCTCTGTGTATAAGTTGAATAAACAGAGTGACAAAATGCAGCCTTGTATTACTCCTTTTCCTGTTCCAAACCACTCTGTCATTCCGTATTTTGTCCTCACTGTTGCTTCTTGACTCTTGTACAGATTTCTCACGAGGCATATAAGGTGTTCTGGTATTCCCATCTCTTTAATCTCACATTAAATACATATTAAAAATAAATACACATTGAAAATAAATACACATTAAATACACATTAAAATACACCCACCCACCCCACATCCAAAGGCGAGTCACTTATCCTGGGGAGCAGGTGGTAGGGAGCTTCAGGCTAGCAGCTGCTCTTCCTCCTCCCTGCTTGGGAGGATAACAAGGGGAGCATCAGCTCCCGAGTGGTGCTGTGGCCATGCCTCAGTCTGAGAGCCTCAGCCATGAGGCTGTGGCTGCAGCAGCTCCAAGGAGGCCGCTGAGGGTCTCAGCAGCAGCCACTGGTATCTTAGTGGCTTGCATGGCCACCCGATGCTCTGTGCTGCCACACTCCAAGCAGCAAATGGCTGCTTGGCTTGGCACTCAGAGCGCTGTAGGCACATAGAGTACAGTAGGTGCACAGAGCGCTGTAGGCACACATGCACACCAAGCGCTGGAGGCACGCATGCATACTGGAGGTGTGCATGTGCAGTGGGGGATACCGGATAAAAGGTAACTCCCCTGGGTGGTTTTCCCCAAAAGTTGCTACCGGTCTGTGTGGATACCGGAAAAAGTTATTACCAGTCCACGTGGACCGGTGCAAACCAGCTCTTGCACACCACTGCTTAAAGAGTATAATGTCTACCACAGGATTGCTCTTTAAGCGAGTTTGCTCTTTAAGTGAAACACCATTGTAAGTGACCAATTGTGACTTCTGGCGGGGGGGGGATTGTGAACCCCAATTTATTTGTTAAGTGAGTTTTTGGTTGGTTTTAGTTGTTAAGCAAAGCGACCATTCAGAGTAAATTCTGCTCTTTAAACGAGTTATTTTCTAAGCGAGGCGCTCTTTATGCGAGTTTTTACTGTACCATGATTTCTGTCTACCCAATGAGAGCCAATGTATTGTAGCAACTAAAGAGCCAGATTAGAACTCAGGACACATAGGTTCAAAGCCCTGTTCAGTCATAGAAACACACTGGAGCACAGTAACAGTAAACCACTCTTGGACATTCCACATCACCTCAAAAACTCTATTAATGTTGCCACATGTCAGAAGTGACCTGACAGGACATAACAACCCTTCCTGATAATAAAGTCTCAGTCTGCTCTTGTGGGGTACACAGAAAGAACCTCCTCAAAGATTGTGGTATTTTTGAACCACAATCAGGCATACTGTGGACAATGGCTACCTTCTGCTAGCTAATCTTTTTCATACTAGGTTGGGCAAAAAAGGAATTACAGAATGAGCTCATCAAAAGGTGGCTTCATTTTGGCAGTTTCACCTCTGGCCTAGACACAAAAGAAGAAGGAAAAAGTTGCAGGTAGAGTCTAAGGACACTACTGTCAGGGATTTAGTGCGTGAATTCGATGTGTTGAATTATGCTCATTAGTTCATTTATTTCTTTTATTTCATTCGTTAGTTAAGGGTGATATTTCAAATGGGGAAAAATAAAGACATTATGTTCATAAAAGTAAGGTTTTCATAAAATGTTCATAAAATCTAAGGTTTTCTAAGCTAAGGTAAAGGTCACCCTTGATCAGAGGCGTAGCTACCGCCGTATCTGCCGTATCAATTATACGGGGCCCCCGGGCCACGGGGGCCCCCAACGTGCGTAAGCAAAACAAATCTTTACCCTTCCTAAGGGCCCCCAAACAAATTTTTATACGGTGCCCAGCCAAGGCACGCTACTCTTCTGCCCTTGATCAAAAGCCAGTCATATCTGACTGTAGGTTTCAGTGCTCATCTCTGTTTATAGCCAAAGAGCCAGCATTGTCTGTGTCTGCAGACATTTTTGTGGACATGTGGCAGGCATGGAACCCTGTTTACCTTTCCACCAAAGTTGTCCCTATTTATCTTCTTGCAATTTCTTGCTTTTAAACTGCTACGTTGTGTTAACCCAAAACCATAAATCCCAATTTCATTTGTGTTTATTATTTCTTCATATTTTATTTTTCAATAAAGATGCTTTTAACCTTTATTTTTCCATTCTCCCCAACTCCAACCACTATGCACATGTATCCATAAACAGTCCACTGTACACACAATAATTCACCACAGGTGAATAACTGCAAAGGATCTATTTTTAATAAATATTTCAATAGTCAAACCACAAAGAAAAAGAGTTTTTCCTTCATGATTCCTTGAAAGCAGTTCTTCAATAAGAGGGAAAGCCAAAAGGGAAAGTGGTTATGACTTCAAAGGAGAAACTTGCTACAGTGTATCCATTCTCACACCAATGTATCTATTCTGATGTGGAGAGATCCTTTTTTAAAAAGGAATGGTTAGAAAAAAGGTGGGGTTTTTTGTTTGTTTTAAACCTTCATAGAAAATGTTTCTGAAGTCCGATCCAAATTGTATACGTGTCAAAAGAAAGGTTATCCTGTCCTCTTTCAAGCGCACTTTGGATCACCACCAAACACCCCTCCCTGAGGAAATGTCATTTTAACAAGTCAGTTTTTCCTCAATATCTTTTTTGTGGATTCCTGCTTCAGCATCATTTTTTCCTACATGTTATATGCAAACTGAATCCACCCCAGGAAGTTGTCATATTCAGTTTCTAAATTGATTTTCCTTCCTTTTATTGGGTTTTTGTGACTTTGTTTGAGTGGGTTTTTTTGTAAAATGCTTCGTAGATTATTTTTACGAAGTCCAATTCCATATCTGAAAGTGTCACCCCAAAGGTTAATCTTTCCTCTTTCAAAAACATTTTGGATCATCTGAATTGGTTGGGTACTTTTTTCACTGGCCCCCTGACAACTGATCCCCCTAGCAAAACTGTCACTTTTCCAATGCTGCTTCCAAAAGTGATGATGTCATCACTTTGCATTTTTGGCTTTTGGGTTCTACCAATTCTTAAAGTCACCGAGATGATCTTTCAAATGACATAACCCTTATTTTCATGGGTGCCTTAGTTTTGGTGTTGCAACTTCTCAAAAGTTCATTATTTTCGTTGCATTGCAAAAGCTGCCAGACCATCCAACCAAAACGTATGTTCATAGAATTCATGTCAAAATCAAGCTGGCTTTGATACCAAACTGGAAGCTATAAAAATCACTAATACACCCAGAGAAACCATGTTTTAATTTGGCAGTCATTTACGCCTCCCAAGATAGTACACAAGTGATGGACCAAACCACCATCTCGTCCTGACTGTAAGAATCAGTGAGATTATTATATAACACCACAAGCACCATTCACTCTAAATGCCTTAAAAATGATATCATTCATGCCGGTGGGTGTCTATATTTTTAAAAGGGGAAGGGTTTTTTTTTAATCCTTAAAAAGAAACATCTCATTTTATGGTTTAAAAACCAAGTTGGTTTTTTTAAATGCACTTAATTATATCACAAGAATTAATTTTACATGCAAAATTCATTATGCCTTGTCAGACTCTTAAATAGTTCAGAATCCCATTAAAAATAGTCCACCTACTGCAAGACTGAATTCTTTTTATAGTAAGTCCTATCTTCTATGTTTTATGCATGCTAGTAATAAATCAGGAAGAAGGCGAGGCAAGGGTATTATTAAAATATAATGGGGATTTTTAAAAAAGATAACTTTGATTTTTTAGATTTGGTCAATGATTAGAGAAAGAGATGACTACATCAATAGTTGCATCATAGGGTTCTCAAAGGGAAATTGTTCAGAAGAAATTCTCTTTGTTGACTTTGCCTTCCATTACCTAGTACTGTATTAACAAGACCCTCTGAGAATGTAACCTACCATTAATGCAGCTTCCCTTTAACAGCTTCTCTATCACTTTCCCTCTCTCACCACAGGAACTGTCGATTTTCTTCTGCTTATGTGACCATTAGTTCCCGAAGAAGGCAAATGCATCCGATTTCTCAGTTGTGACCATTCTGTCAAAGTGACCCTGTTGGGATTCTAGATTTAGAACAGAGTCTAGCCTTTAGATGATATCTGCTCCCAGCTTCCCTGACACAATTTGAGAAGCAAGGGTCAAAGATAGGTCTAAAAGGACCCCTAGGTTGTGTACCTGGTCTCTAGAAGTGAGAACAATCCCACTTTCTCTTTTTAAATGTACAAGTATACACTGCTTTCTTCTCTCCTGGTTGAATTTGTTTTCTTTTGTTTGCCTGGCTCTTTCACGTTATTGTCTTAGGAGCCAGTAATAGATTAACATTCAGCACTCTAGCCTGTTCCTATGTTCCTATGTAACATAGATTCATTGTCTCACTGATATTTAAATTATCATTCTCTACTGGCAGAAGAATAAGTATGAAAAACTATCAAGTAGGGATCTACCATTTGGGATTTTGGACTACAAAGCCCATAATTCTTCCACCTGACAAACAGACATTTGCACATACCAAGATGTGGCTACCTAGGATTAATGTTTAAGCTTGAAAACTATGTGGCTTAGATAGACTCAGCTCTTCCCTAGCTTCCTGTTCAGAAAGGAAGTTCCTAGTTAGCACTGTGGCAGCTGCATTTCTGAACTAGAAGCTTGGGAAGAACTAAGACTAACTAGGACAAAAAGCTTTCAAACTTGAGTCTTTCTCCCAGATGAGACACATTTACATTTATAGATGTCTGTCAAGTGGAGTTCCCAGAATGGAGAGTTATGGGATTTGGACTCTAAAGGTTTCAAATGCCACATCTCTATAATCAAGACTCCAAGCATAGTTTTATACACTCAAGCACAACTAGTGAGGCTTCAGAGTGGCTTTTAGGCATAACTTGGTTTTAGTGTTTCAGTGTTCAATTTCTTGCTTGTTTTTCCATTGGAAAACACTAAGCCTGAGTTCTAGAGCAGGGATCGAGATCTTGTAACTCTCCACATGTTATTAATCTGCAATACCCAACAGCCACAACCTTCCTAGCCTGTCTAATAGTGAAGCATAATGAGAGTAGTGGTACTTCAGTGTCTGGAGAACAAAAGTTTCTCAACCCTGCTTCAAAGGGATCTCTACCATCATTTCTGGAGTACAAATGGAAGGGCACTTTTGGAATAGTGGTAGAAAAAAAAGGAGTGATTTATCAGAGATATACTCTTCAGGAACATTTTCCAGAGTTACTACCATCTATTTTTCATAGTTAATTGAGGCTTCTGTAATTGGGACTGCAGTGATATAATTAGACTTTCTACCAGATGGAAAGTTTGCCGTGTGATTTATAACTAGCTGAGCCATCACTTCTTCCATTTGTGCTCCACACAAGGACATCATTAATTATTACTCGGCCTGCCTATGCCGATAGCATTAGAAGTTAAAAGAATGTTATAGATGGCAAACAAGAAGAAGTGGAAGAAAGAAGTTTATATATAGTTTGCATGGAAACATTTTGCTAAACATCCTTGATGTATTTAAGCCCTGAGCCGGATTTATGGACAAGCTATGAAAATTAGAGCTTAGAGAGGCTCAGTTTATGAGAGCCCTAAACATAAAAATAAAGATAAAATGAACTATACCTTCCTCTCCAATCTATGAATGTTACAGCACCTCTTAAACTCAACACTGATTAGTGCAACTCCATGTCTTAATTCAGCCCTGGTTAAAACTCACTTGCTACTTAAGGCCAACCAATATACTGTATACAGTTTTACTTTATTACCTGGCTCTTTCAGAATATTCCTGAAGCTTTGAGATCAGACCCACAGTTGTGGGCAGAGGGGACAAAGCTACTCTATGAATGTTGCTCTGACTCCCCCCAATAGTAGTTAGTCACTCAATGAAATCAGTTCAGAGAGGTCTGGCAAGGTTATCCTGCTATGATAATAGAGTAGACCATACTGCCAGCGACTCAATTCTGAGTTTCAGGTGTTCGTTAACTAACTTGACCACCCTGAGGACTAACAGCCTTGGGTGGCAAAGTCCACAGGGAAGAGTGGAGGGCAGCAGTTTCATCAATACTAGCCTGGGGCTTTGTGTGCCAAAAGGACTCAGGACCAGAAACTGACTTGCAGAATGGGATCAGTGGTACAGATGTCAAGCTGCAATACACAAGGCAGATGTAAGGCCACTGCATTATATTCTCAGGACTGTCTTCATGGCTGATCACCATGAGAATCACCTATATTCGGATTCAGATATGGCAGAAGTAGTAGCAGTAGCCGTCGCTGTCACTTAATGAAATCAGTTCAGTACCATTATGGTGTTTTGTTTTAGAGGATACATATTTTTGTCCAATGCAAATCTATTGTCTTTCGCTAAGTTTTGTTTGGTTTTAATTCCTTAAAACTGGCTAAAGTAGAAAGACTGGTAATAAGCAGGATGGTACATGATATGAGGGATGAGGCCCCTGTACTTTTAACAGAAGAGACAATTTCATCAGATGTAGGTTGGCTTTCAAGCCTGACCTTTTCAAATTTCCTCTTCCCGATCACTGTTAAAGGTACAGCAATGCCATCGTCCATTTCATGCAATAACCCTGCTAAGTGTAGGAGGACAATTACTTTAATTACATTAGTGTAGAATAAAAAATCTTGGAAAATTTACTTTTTTGGACTACAGTTTCCAGAATCCCAGAGAAAGCATGGCTGGGGACATTCTAGCAAAGTTACTTTTCAAGATCTGTCCTTTCCCACCCAGAAAAATATATACAGTACCTGTATATATATTTTAATGCACTCTGCCAAGGAAGGAGTGAGAAACATGCAGCTTTAGTTAAGGATGGGTAACTTTAGTGAACCTGAGAATCTATTTTTTGGAATGTGAACAGAAAATAGGAAAAAGCAAACTGCAAATGTTGGAGACCTGCTACTGATTTCTTTTTTTTAGGGGGGTTGTGGGGCTCTGTACTCTGCCTTAATCCAAAATCATCGCTTCTCAAGGCTCCCAGGAACAGAAAATAAGCCTTTTATGTAATTTGTTTTTGGCAGGAAAGGAAATGGGAGCCCTCGGGCTGCAATTTGCCCACTCTGTGTGCTAGAGTGCAACTCTCATCAGCTTCGGCCAGCACCCATAAAACCTAGTAGGATGGGGAGAGTCTGAATCCCTCTGTGTTGGGAGGGCCTTTTGTTCTTCCATCCATTTGCTAGGAACATTGTTGCTGCTATGTGCCACCAAGTAACCTCCATTTATGGTGACCCTGTGAATGAGAGATCTCCAAAATGTCCTGTCCTTAACAGCCCTGCTCAACTCTTGTAAACACAAGCCTGTGGCTTCCTTCATGGAGTCAAGCTGTGTCATATTTAGTCGTCGTCTTTCCCTACTGCCTTCAATCTTTCCTAGTATTATTGTCTTTTCCTTCTCTTGATGTGTCCAAAATAGCACCCTCGGTTTCTTTATGTTTACCTCCACAGATAGTTTAGGCCTGACTTGCTCTAGGATTCATTCATTCATCTTTCTGGCAGTGCAGGGTATCCAAAAAGCTCTCTTCCAACATTACATTTTAAGGAAATCAATTTTCTTCTGTCACTTTCTTTACTGTCCAGCTTTCACGCCTATACATAGTGGTTGGGAATACAAGGATGTGAATGGTCTTGTTCTGTAGTGACACATCCTTACACTTGATGGTCTTTCCTAATTCTGTCATTGCTGCCCTTCTGAGTCATTGTCATCTGGGCTGGGAGAATGAGAGGCAGTTGAGCGGACCAGCCGGCTGTCTGTAAAAACTCTGCCGCTGCTTCTGCCTTGATGACTACCTGACCCTCCCCAGCCAGTCAGGCTGGGAGAACAAGAGGCACCTAAGCCGGTCATAAAAACTCTGCTGCTGCCTCTGCCTTGATGACTACTGGATGCCGGACAGAAGTCCAGCTCGGAGGCTGAGGACAATGGCCGCCCCACTCCTGAACTTTGTTGTTTGTGTGGAAAACTTTTATTGAGTGGTTGTGACTTTATTATTATACTGTAATGTTGAATTTTGTATATTGTATTGCTTTGTACCTATTGTGTATATTGCTGAACTTAGCATGTAAGCTGCCCTGAGTCGGGTTTCCTGAGTGGGTGGCATATAAATGTGAAAATTAAATTAGATTAAATTAATTTGATTTCTTGGCTACAGTCTCCATTTGGATTGGTTGAACCAAGATTTACAAAATCTTTCACCTTTTCAGTTTCTTCACTGTCAACATTAAAAGTTGTGTAAGTGGCTGTGGTAGCTGAAGTGGTTAAGATGCTGAACTTGAAGACTGGAAGGTCACAGTTTGATACCTGAGTACTGCATGATGGAGTGAGCTCCCATCTCTGTCCCAGCTCCTGCCAAACTAGCAGTTTTAAAGCAAGAAATTGCAACTACTGTAGATAAATAGGTACCACTCGGGTGGGAAGGTAAACAGTGTTCCGTACACTCAGTGTTTCCCAAATGCTGGTTTTTGGACTTCAATTCCCAGAAGCCTAAGTCATTTCCCCAAAGCACTGATCAGCCAATGTACTGACTGAGGCTTCTGGGAATTGAAGTCCACTAGTGGGCTGTGTACCCCTTGTTGGGAACCACGTCTAGTGTCTAGTCATGCCTGCCACATGTCCATGGAAAAGTCTGCAAATACAGACAGCATTGGCTTTTTGGCTATAAACAGAGATGAGCACTGAACCCTAGAGTTGGATACAACTGGCTTTCAAGCAAGGGTGACCTTTACCTTTACAGTACTTGATTCTTTTATGGTCATGATTTTTGTCTTCTTAATCCTCAAATTGCAATCCTGCTTCAGCACTTTCTTCTTTAACTTTCTTTAAAAGTTGTTTCAAGTCATTGTTGTTTTTTGCCAGTAAGATATTATCATCTGTATATTTTAAATTATTAATGCTTCTTCCACCAATTTTCATTCCTCCTTAATCTGAATCTAATCTGGCTTTCCATATAATGTTTCCTGTTTACAGACTGAACAGATAAGAGGATACAAGGCATTCTTGTCTGACTCTTTTGTCAATAGGCAACCATTCTATCTTTTTATATTGTGTCTAAATGCTAGCTTCTTGTCCACAATCTAGATGTTGCATCAGGACAATCAGTAGTTGAAACACAGCAATTTCTTTCAGAACAACCCATGGTTTCTTATAATCCACACATTCAAAGGCTTTGGCCAGTGATGGGATGTAACAGGTTCGCACCAGTTCACCAGAACTGGTAGTAACTTTTCCCAGTGTCCTGGAGAACTGGTAGCAGCTTTTGGGGGGAACCACCTTCGGGGCTTACCTTTTCACTGGTTCCCCCACTGCGCATGTACGCCAAGCACTTGGTGTGCATGCATGCCTATAGTGTTTGGCGCGTATGCACGGCCTCCTTACTGTCCTCCCAAGCGGGGAGGAGGAAGAGAAGCTGCTAGCCTGAAGCTCCCTATAGCCTGTTCCCCAGGGTAAGTGACTCACCTTTGGATGTGGTGTGTCTATGTGTATTTTAATGTGTATTTAATACCTTTACCTATATTGACATACTACCACAGTTCCTAAAAAGGCCTGGCTTGGGATTTTTAAGCAAAGTCTTGAAGTTACCTCATCAGTAAGCTACAGCTGTGCTGTTCCAATTGCTGTTCCAATTGGAGAACCCTTAAGGAGGTATAGCTGTTTTACATTTACATTAAGGCATATTATCCTAGAGAAGTGGTTAGGCAAAGACTTAGTACCTAACTTCTTTAACTGTTTAAAAGTTGAAAAGTGCCAAAATGAAGCCATCTTGTGGTAAGTTCATTCTGTAGTCCCTTCCATCTGACCTAGTGTGAGAAAGATTAACCAGAATAAGCTTTAAGCTCTGGTTTAAAAGCTCTGGTTGATTTGTGTTTGGGGTGGGTGGGTGGATGTTTGGGTGGGTGGGTGTATTTTAATGTGTTTTTTATTTTATTTATTTATTTAATTTATTTACGGGTTTGTGTTGTGGGTAGGTGGGTGGGTTGAGGTGTGTTTGTGTGTGTGCGCGCTTGCTTGCTTATTTTTACTTTATTTTTTATTATTTTTTATTTTCTTTGCCCCCCCCCCCCCAATATCATGGCATCATGATGTTGGCTCCGCCCATGATGTCATGAGGTTAGCTCTGCCCACACTGTGATGACATCACGGTGGGGTAGTAAAATTTTTGACATCACACCACTGGCTTTGGCCCAAGTTTTGTACCACCTTTACCTGACAAATAATCCTGAATAATATGACAACTTATTTTACAGGTACTTTTTACTGATCCAATAAATGTATTGCGCAAACTTGAACAATGTGTGTATGTTGTATGCATTTATAGCAAGATTATATGAAACTGGCAAGAGTACTAATAGGAGCTTTTAAACACTTAAAAAAACTAGTTAGTAAAAAATCATTTTACTCTTTGTGCTTTTTTTTAGCTGCCTCATCCTGCATTTGTCACTGCTTTGGTGATTAATCCTAGATGATTAAGATGTTGTTGTTGTTACAAGATGAGTTGGCAAGAAGGGTTGCTGACATTTTTCAAGGGGATCAGGCAGAGTGAATGGATATCTCAGGTCACTGCTAACAACATGGGTGGAAGATAACTTGGCAAAAACCTTGATAAAGGCATAACATATGTGTGTGTGTGTGTGCGTGCGTGCATGTGTGCTTGTGTGTGTGCACATGTGCACATGTGCATGCATGTGTGTGTGCGCACGCGCCCATGCATGTATGTTTACATAAAGAGAAAATCAAGAGGTGCCCAGTGGCGGGCAGTCAAAAATTTTACTACCACACTGTGGGTGGAGCCAACATTGTGGGCGGAGGCAACATCATGACATAATGGGCAGAGCCAACATCATGACATAATGGGCGGAGCCATTGATGTGAGTGGAGCCAATGCAAAAAAACCCATAAAAATAAGTACACATAAAACACATAAAATACACATTAAAATAAATACACATTAAATAGACATAAAAACACATAAAATACAAATTAAATTTATTTATTTATTTATTTAGATTTATTATCCCGCCCCAATCAGGCGAACCTGACTCTAGGCAGCTAACAAAAAAGAAAAAGATTATACATGAGTGCAAAACAAACTAAACAATCCCACTATACCCCTACAAATTCAGAAATTAAAATCTTAAGGTTCAAAATTAATTTTAAAAAATTAAACTATAAATTTACAACATACTAAAAAAGATTTAAAAGTTTAAAAGGTTTAAACAGTGGCGTCGCGCGGTGTTCAGCCGCCTGGGGCGAAGAAGAAAATCGCCGACCAACGCTCCCCGCTGCTGCCGGGCCCCCCCCCGGACCCAGGCAGAAGGCGCCCCCCCTGGTGGGCGGCCCGCGTGCGCGCGCACGCTACCCACCTCCTCCTGCCCAGCCAGCCGCCAGGGGCTCCCCGCCACGGCGCCACCCACCCCCGACGAGCGCCCCGTCTGACGGCAAGCTGGGTGGGTGGCTGGGTGGGCGGAGGCGAGCAGCGTGTGCGCGCACGCGGGCCGCCCTCCAGGAGAGCCCCCGACGGCTAGCCGGGCGGGCGGGCCCCCTCCTTGAATTGTCCGCCTTAAAAAAAACCCTTTTTCTCCTCCTCGCCCCCGACGGCCAGCCAGGTGGACGGAGGCGAGCAGCGCTCGCCAGCAAAACGGCCGCCCTCCGCCTGGGAAGTCCTGTTTCCTAAGCCCGGCCCCAGGCAGAGGGAGGCAAAACTGGTGGGGACATTTTGCCGCCCCCTGAAATCTGCTGCCCGGGGCATCCGCCCCCCGCCCCCCCCCCCACGCGACGCCACTGGGTTTAAAAAGTTTAAAGGTAATGGCCAGCACCTTGAATTGCACCCAGAGAATACTGGTAACCAGTGCAGCTCCTGAAGTAGTGGTGAGGCAGGAGCATAACGCCCGCACCCCATCACTACCCGAGCAGCTGCATTTTGGACCAGCTGCAGCCTCCGAATGGTTACCAAGGGCAGCCCCATGTAGAGTGCATTACAGTAATCAAGTCTGGAGGTGACCAAAGCATGTGTGATCATGAGCAAGGAGTCCCGATCTAGGAGCAGGCGTAACTGGTGTATTACACGAAGTTGTGCAAAAGCCCTCCTGGCATAAAACACATAAAAATACACATTAAAAATAAATACACAGTAAATACACGTTAAAATACACCCACCCACCCACCCCACACCCAAAGGTGAGTCACTTACCCTGGGGAGCAGGCTATAGGGAGCTTCAGGCTAGCAGCTTCTCTTCCTCCTCCCTGCTTGGGAGGACAGCAAGGAGGTCGTGCATGCGCACCAAGCACTGTAGGCGTGCATGCACACCAAGCGCTTGGCGCGCATGCGCAGTGGGGGAACCAGTGAAAAGGTAAACCCCCAAGATGTTTCCCCGCAAAAGCTGCTAACAGTTCTCTGGGACACTGGGAAAAGTTACTACCGGTTCTGGTGAACTGGTGCGAACCTGTTGCTGCCCATCACTGGGTGCATCCTTACCCACTATCATGGAAAGAATTACCAAAAGCATCTTTCTGAAGGAAGACAAATCTTTCAGCTACTTTCCAGCTGAAATAAAATGTAAGTAGCCATGCCATATTTTCCAGAGAAACTGATTTATTCTGAAATTTTTGAGGCGGTAGCAGTGTTAATCTGTGCAAGCATATCAGAAAGTAAACAAAACAAAACAACAACAAAAAAGACAAAAACATTGTGGCACCTTAAAGACTAACTCCTGTATTTAAATGTGTGCTTTTGTGGATCAAGTTCACTTTGTGTCAGACATAAGAGTGAGACCTCATGGCATCAATTTATACACATCAGTTACACAGGCACACATGGTTGGCTAGTCTAACATAATAGTATTGTAACATTGTAACTTTCTACAACTGGCAGTAATGGGAAATCCCTTTTCATTATTGAAACATTGCTGTAAAGCCTGACCCTATGGAGTTGCAAATGGTTGTAAACCAAGCTTCTTTTGCAAACTTGGTTTATTCTGCCAGCGGAAGATATTAGATATAATACAATCAAATGTATGACCTGATGGAAAGTCATATTGCTTTTGATCCCACTTTTATACCCTTCTTGCCTTTTAGTTGACTGGTCTCTCTGAACAAATATGGTGACTTTCCCAGTTCTACAGAAGGCAATCTCAATATTATACAGTAGGTAATTTTGTTATTAGTCCAGATGACTTGACAGTCAAAATTTAGGGGTTGGTATTTGGGAAATTCCAATTGAGGATCTTCGGTTCAGCGTCTGGGAGGTCTACAGACTATAAGTCACACCTTTGATAGATCAGCTTTTAGGCTTTCTAAAGCATTTTAAGCCACCACTCGCCTTTAAGGAATAATAAGCATAGTCAAATCTGACTATGGAGTTTGGGTTTTTCCTGACACCAGCATGCTGTTATGGTTATATGGAACAGATTTTGCCATTGGCCAGGAATGGAGAATCTCCAGTCCTCCAACAGTCTCCTTCCCTCTCAACCTTTGACTACCTTTGTGATATCAGAACAAATGTGAAGGATAAAAGGATGCCTTCATTCAATGTACAGATACTAACCATACTGGAGTTGAATCTTACTATCACCTCTATTTCATTTGAGAGCAGTAGGCTATGTATGAGAGCTCAGGACTGGCTGTGTAATGTACATACAAATCTGTCCTCCAGTTCACAACATGCTTAGACACATTGCCTTTCTACCACTTGTTTTAAAGTTGCTTTCCATCATGCAGGGTAAGCATTCTTCCTCTGCTCAGATGTCATCTACTTAAAATTCTAACATAACTGATAATAAAACACTGCATTTAAATTAATTGTAGGACAAGGGTCCAAGCTCATCTGGCTGGCTGTCAGCAGCTGCTACTGGCACCGTGAAGCCAGCAGATTGATACCCAGCTTTCCCAGAATGCACTGCAGGAAAACTGGAGCAAAACATAAAATTGGATAAGATTAACAAAGCAGTTAAATTATTCTAAGCTAATAACTTGCTTGGTCCAGATGGCTCCTCCAATGAATACCATTATAGAGAAAATGCTGGGTAAATTAGGAGATTTGAAGCTAATGCTTTTAATCTTGATCCATAAATGTCTGAATGCCCTATGTAGAGACTTCAAAATATGGATGAGTTCACAAAGCACACAAGTACTGAAGATAATTTCCAGTCTTTGTAGTGAGTTATGTCTTGATTTTCTTATTTACCAACCAGGAGCTATTTCAGACACAGAATATCTAGAGGAAATGAACCCCTTTCTGAACTTTCCTGAGAAATAAATTGGGTTCAGCTGCCCCCATAGAATCTTTCCGAGATCTTGGAAATGTTACTTTTTTGGATGTTTGGTCTCAGAATCTTCAGAGTGCATGGCCTATAGCAGTGATGGCTAACCTTGGTACTCCAGTTGTTCTGGAACTTCAATTTCCAGAAACCCTAATCATTAGGAGTGCAGATTTGGGCTTCTGGTAATTGAAGTTCAAGAACAACTGGAGTACCAAGGTTAGCCACCAGGGGCCTATAGCAATGATGGCCAACCTTGGCACTCCAGGAGTTCTTGGGCTTCAGTTCCCAGAAGCCCAAGTCAGTACACCTGCTGATCAGGGGGTCTGAGAATTGAGGTTCAAGAACATCTAGAGTGCCAAGGTTTCATTATTTATTTATTTATTGCATTTAATATTGCCCATTTGGGTAATTTCCCACTCTGGGTGGTGTACATACAAATATTAAAATAGCATAATAAAACACACAACCAATTAAAAACCAGCCAAACAAATAAATACATCCTAAAATAAAAAAACTAAAATAAAATAACTGGCATTTGAGGGCACAGAGGAACAACTGACTGGGGGTGTCTTTTATATGTAACCATCCAGTTCAGAACATATACCCTTTCCAACTGCTCTTATTTCCAGAGTCTTGTCCCCTGATAAATATATTTTCTAGTTCAGTGCATTAGGTACTTTGCAATGGAGCCCAAGGTTGTGCCTCCCAAGAGAAGAGCCATCCTAGGTAGCCTTGGAAAGGACAGTCCAGAGCATCCTCAGTATAAGGGGCTGGCAAACCACAGCTTAGTATTCTATATGAAGAAAATCATGAAGAAGGTAGTAAGTCCATATTTGCTAGATAGCACACTATTATTATTTTGCCTTTTGGAAAGATTTCAGGAAAGTCATTTTGAAAACTGATGTTACTATGGACTAGCCTCTTTTCAATCTTTCCTCCTAGATTTCCCACAGTATCTGATTCAACTATATGATACAGAGAATGCTTCATCAGAAGAGAATATATTTTTAAGCACTGAAAGCATCTACTAGCTAGAGTATTTTAGATTAAGGTAAAGGTTACCCTTGCTCAAAAGCTAGTCTTATCCGCCTCTAGGGTTTGGTGCTCATCTTCATTTATAGCCAAAGAGCCAGCTCTGTCTGTGCCTACAGACCTTTCTGTGGATGTATGGCAGGCATGACTAGAAACCTGAGTGCACGGAATGCTGTTATCTTTCCCACCAAAGTTGTACCTATTTATCTACTTGCCATTTCTTGCCTTTGAACTGCTAGGTTGGCAGGAGCTGGGACAGATGACAGGTGTCAAACTGCTGACCTGCTGACCTTCCAGTCATCAAGTTCAGCATCTTAACCACTGATTCAACTATATGATACAGAGCAAATAAATCTGCTTTGTTTTGTGGTTGATGAAAACATATTCTTTGCAAAGTTGATTTCTCAGACATGAAGCTCTACACAGGAAACATATATTGGAAGCATGAATGTAACATGTTTCAGTTAGAATGACATGTCAAAGGGGAACAACCATTGCCAGCAACTTACTGTAAAAACACCCAAAAGTCTTGTGGTAGCTTAAATACTAAGAAGTTTTATTTGGTACAGTATTAGGTTTCATGGTCCTAGCCTATTTCTGAAGATGCAGCTATAGAAATATGTTTAAACAACTGGGCTGACATCCATGAAAGCTTATGCCAAATACAACATAATAGCCTTTAATCAGCCAAAAGACTCTTAATTATTTTTGCTGTACTATGGCATCTTTGCACTAAGAATTAAGACATTTTTGTTGTTTTGGCAAACAACCATGCATTGTTTTTGCTTGAATGCTATGTTACTTGCAATGGCCCTCAAGGAAAACAGTGATGGAAACAGGAAAAGACAAAGACTTCTCCCCTATAATCATTATCTCTTTTCTTAATATCATTGGTACTTCTCAAATAAGACCAACTCTTTCTTGCACTGCATCTTATAGGACTCATTGACAATTTTTTTTGTTGCACATGTAAGTTCAGCTCTATTTGAAACACCTTCCTCTTCTTTTTTTCTTGCTGCAAAACCGCTTGAGATTGTGAGACTATCCAGAAAATGAGTAAGAGTATTAAGAAAACCTGTGTTTACTCCTAATCCTTTGATCTGTGCAAATCTGTTACATAACATTTCAAAACTGGGGAAGAGCAAGGCATACAATGAGAAATAGGAACAGATTAGAGGCATGTAGCATACAATAGGATGCTTCCTCACTTGTCAGTTTTATAATTCTTTATGTTACATATTTTTCTCCATCCCATTTTTTTCTCCCAGAGTACGCTCTCAGTTGGGTGAGGTAGGCACTTGCCTAGATTTCCCACTGAACAAAACAACAAGCTATGTTCAATGGGTAGATACAGGCTTCTTAAAATTAAATGTCTCTTTGCAATACAAATATCATAAAATCATTCATATAAATTTGAATGCAACATTTGATGTATGTTAGACAAACAGAAGTAGTCAAATAATAAATCATGATTAAACTTAAAATAAGCTTTCTCAAAGCAACATATGGGTGGGTAGGGGGATTGCAATAAAGGATTCAAATTACACACATTACTAATAAATGGATGCCAGGTTGCAAAGATTATTTTTTCTACAGTGCTTTTCAGAAATCTCAGTTGGTGCTCATTCTTAATTAAATATCTGGACTGGAGTGATCAAGGCTCAAAAATCACATACATCGACTCTATTGGAAGTTTCCAATCAATTTAAATTAAATTTTATCAGAACCAGCTGGCTTCTGCCAGCATACAATACAATATACAAAATACAATAGCATTTTGACCATTATCTTTTACAGAATGTTGTTCAAGCTGAGAAAAACATTTTTCCTTTTTGAAACTCTTATTTCAAGGGAGCTGTTCTCTGATAAGCACTTTGCAAAAATCTGACAAGTAACAACAAGAACAATACATTAACTTTAATTGAAACATATCTGTTTGAAAAATGAATCATAGAATTTTACTACTAGTTGCTTAGTAAGCCGTAGGCTGAATGGAAGACTGGAAAGACCACTGAGATAGCAGACAAGTGTATCATACACTACAGACATTAAATTTCTCCTGACTCATGGAGGCCCTATGAATGTGTGGTCTCCAAAATGTCCTGTCCTCAAACAACCCTGCTTAGCTCTTATAAACACGAGGCTATGGCTTCTTTTAGACAGTTAATGTAGCTCGTATTTTGTCTGCCTCTTTTTCTGCAGCCTTCACCCTTTCCCTCCATTATCTTCTAAAGCAGTGTTTCCCAACCTTTGGTTTTTGGGCTTCAATTCCCAGATGCCTAAGTCAATTCCCCAAAGCATTAATCAGCCAATGTACTGACTTAGGTTTGAAGTCCCCCTGTGGGGCGCATACCCCACAGGGGGACTTCAAACCTAAGTCAGTACATTGGCTGATTAGTGCTATTATCTTAATCCAGGCATTGCACCAAACATATACTACCAGAAACTTGTACCAATGAGGATTTAAGTTTGGCCAGTGAGAAAACCAAGAAGATGGCTTCAGTTTAAAGCAGGGGTGGCCAACCTTTTCTGTCATGGGCCAGACTATGCCCCCCCCCCCCGGAAGCAGAAGCGAGTGCATTTATAACTGATGTGCGGTAGAGGCAGTGATGGGCCAGATGGGATGGTGTCAGGGCCCGTGGCCAGCCCATGGGGCATAGGTTGGGAACTCCTGGTTTAAAGTTTGACCTGGATACAAAAGAAGAAGACCAAACCATAGTTTGTCCTATCCATTATTTTAAAATCAACCAATGATTTCAATTTCTAGTTATATAGCTGCTTATCAACTTTCATTTTATGACTGACATCTCTTCATGGAGCCACTTGTGGAGATGAAACCATAAATGTAACTACAAGCTGACAATTTTAGACATCGCAACATGGTTTGTGTAAACTGTAAGGAAAGCTGAGCGCATAAGAATAGACGCCTTTGAGATGTGGTGCTGTAGGAGAATTTTGAGAGTCCCCTGGACAGCAAAGAGAACAAACAGGTCGATCTTAAAAGAAATCAACCCTGAGTGCTCCTTGGAAGGTCAAATATTGAAGATGAAGTTAAAGTACTTTGGACATCAATTGAGAAGAGAGCAGTGATGGGATGTTACCGGTTCAGACCGGTTCGCCCAAACTGGTAGCACCCCATCGGGACGGGTCGCCGGGGTGGTGGTAAAACCCTGGGTTTGGTCGCTTCTCCGCCCCCCTCCAAAAATGTATTTCCGGGCAGGAACTGTGCATGCGTCAAACCTCTGTTTGACGCATGCACAGTTCTATTTTTTAGTGCACATGCATCAAATAGAGGTTTGATGCAGCGCACTAACAAAAAGAACTGCGTCAAACAGAGGTTTGACGCATGCACAGACATTTTTAATTTTTTATTTATTTTTTGCTCCACCCACAACGTCATGATGTCATGACGCCGGCTACGCCCACGATGTCCATGACATCACAGTGGGGTAGCGGCAATTTTGACAACCCACCACTGGAAGAGAGGGATTCACTTGAGAAATCCTTGATGCTGGGAAAGGTTGAGGGCAAAAGAAGAAGTGGGCAGCAGAAAATGAGATGGCTAGATGTCACTGTTGACGCAATGGGCACAAAGCTGGGTGGGTTGAGGAGAAAGGTGGAGAATAGGGGTACATGGCATGCATGAGGTTGTGAAGGGTCGGAATCGACTGTGCAACTGAACAAGAGCAGCAGCAGCAACAACAACAACAAAAACAACAACAAATGTAAGTGTCAACTTATCAAGTTCATGTTCATTCAATGGGTTTACCCCAGCTGGCACGAACAGTAGAATTTAGTATTAGGTTATTTATTTTGTTGTTTTTCAAATTTATTTGCATTTCTTTAGCATTTGCATGTGATTTCTTCTTCTTCTGCGTCTAGGCCAAACGTTAAACTGCAGAAATGAAGGCACCTTTTGGTGAGTTCATTCTGCAGTTCCTTTCACACAGCCTAGTGTGAGAAAGATTAGCTGGCAACACAAACTTGCCATTATCAGGGTAAGCCCAATTGTGGTTCAAAAATCTCACAATCTTCGAGGAGATGTTTCTGTGTACCCCGTTTGCATGTGATAAATAATAATAACAAAATATAGTGCCTATAGTTTTCTACCTGCATCAGTTCTTCATCTTGCAACATGTTCTCTAGGTGCCAGTGGCTGAATTTTGGACCTTTCCATAATTCATATTCTCTTGGTAATAAGTCCAACTATGTCCTGTGATGATTTATTCTTCTAAAATGTGATTCAGATAGCAATCTTAATCACTGTCAATAGTTTCGTAGCATGAAACATAACATTGCAGTGTTGTTTCAAAATAAAATATATTGTTTTCTTGCTCACATCCTAATACTCATTTCTCCTTCTGTATGCCTTATGTGTCTGATAGATGCAGTCAGAGCTTTCTCGAGTAGTTGTAATGGTTGTGTAGCCATGGAGAAAAATAATCATATATTACAAATGCAGTTTATCATGTTATAGTGCTGTAATAGTTGAGTACAACTTTATTTCATATTATTACCACTTGCTGATGTTTGCTCAGCAAGAGGTTAATGAAGCTTTTCTCACCTCTGGAGTGAAATGGCAAAAATGTTCTGTTCAACATTTATTCTGTAATGTACTTTTCTACAGCTGTATAGCTGTTATGTTATTACTGAAGTAGCAAAATATTCAGCTACTTATACTTTTTAGTTTGAAACAGCAAAGACTTTTCAAAAACTGCATGTTGTCAGAGCCAGAAACATCATGCTTATCCCATCTGCATAAGACCAAGGGTATTGCACTGCCAAGAATACCATCTGCCATGTAACAGATCTTTACTCTTGCAAAGATACCTGCTTCCCAGTACATGCCCATAAGGGGAGGCTACCCCACAGGAAGACAAAAGGAAAACCTTACAAATTTCCAGACTATTTCTCCGGGGCTTCTTCACACTGTATCTATTGCAAATCTATGCACTTGTTTGGGAATTCTGCTAACTAGTGAATCAAGATGGTGCTGCAGACTTTCAAACACAGGAGTTTATTTAAATGACAGTTATGAAACAGAGATGAGCACTGAACCCTAGAATCGGATATGACTGGCTTTCCAGCAAGGGTGACCTTTATCTTTACCTTTAGCTAATGTATTTTAAAAACTGAATCATCTTCCAGGTGCATACCAGTTCTTCTTCTTCTGTATCTAGGCCAGATGTGAAACTGCCAAAATGAAGCCATCTTTTGGTGAGTTCATTCTGCATTTCGCTTTGCCTGACCTAACGTGAGAAAGATTAGCCAGCAACACAAGGTTACCATTACTAGGGGGTGCCCGATTGTTGTTCAAAAATACCACAATCTTTGAGGAGGCTCTTTCTGTGTACCCCATGCATACCAGCAGCATCCTTTTAGTATTCATATCAGTTCCAGAAGGTTAGGTTTTAAAGGTTTGAAATTATGGTTCCAAGCATCCAAGTAGACATAGCTTTTTGGTTGTTAGTTTTTTTTAATTGCTATAGATTGCCTCTCCATTTCTTCAAGAAGCTCTGGTTGGCATGCATAATTCTCACCTACCTAACCCATTTTACCCTCAACACAAACCTGTCAAGTATATAAGGATGACCAATTTACTTCAAGTTACTCAATGAGTTTCATAGCTAAGCTGGGGTTTGTATTTAATGTTTCTTTTCCCTAGTTGAACACTCAAATGACTATACTGCAGTTGCTCTTTAAATGTTCAGCCTCTGTTGCCTGTCACTGCAACCACAGATCATATAACAGCATTACAGACACAGGAACCAGATCTTGTGGGAAAGTTGAACACTAGGACTTAATAATGTGATCTACAGCACTGTTGTTCATATGCCGCCTCCTTTGAGTGCTATGCATCCCAGTTGCTAACAATGCCCTTCTAATATTCTGACATTTCAGTCTCTATGCAAATGAATAACTGTTAACAAATCTCACACCAGAAATTACTTAAATGAAAGATGCCACACTAAAATATACCAGCAAGAAGAGGAATTTTAGCATTCAAAACACTGTTACAAAGTGGTCTTTCTAGAGCAGTGGTGCCCAAACTAAGGCCCAGGGGCCGGGTGCGGCCCCCGATGCCAATTCATCTGGCCCTTGAAGCTCTCGTCTCTCCTGGAAGCAGAAGTAACCCCCCCCCCCCGGTATGGGCGCATTTTATTTACACTTCCAGGAGCGACGAGGGCTTCGCGGGCCAGGTGAATTGGTGTCAGGGGCTGCACGCAGCCCCCAGGCCTTAGTGACCAGCTTCCACATGATCAGCCCACGGCCAAAAATGTTTGGGCATCCCTGTTCTAGAGCATTTCAAGGACAGACTGCAGTGCAAAACAGCTGAAAACAGCTACAGTATCTCCTGTGAATTAAACAGAGACAAAAACAATTTTTATTTTATTTTTCAAAGAATAATGCTACATTTCTTAACAATTACCTGAACTGAGTTCTTACTCCACAACTTTTTTGTAAGAGCTTACAGATGTTATCATTTTTATACCACTAAGTCACCTCCAGGATGACTCTATGAATGAGAGATTTCCAAAATGTCTTGTTCTCAACAGCCTTGCTCAACGCTTCTAAACACAAACCTGTGACTTCCTTCATGGAGTCAAGCCATGCTATATATTAGTCTTCTTCTTTTTCAACTGCCTTCAATATTTCCCAACATTATTGTATTTTCCAGATAATCATGCCTTCTTATGATGTGGACAGGATACCATTCTGCAAATTTTACCATTGTGCACTTTCTTTTTTCTTTTTTCTGCATTTCTTATCCATCTGTCTTTAACACAGGAATAAATATACAGCTCTGGATTCATACATCCTTTAAAAAAAGAACTCCAGACTGCAAAACCTGATGAGAAATTTGTGCATTTTCAGGCATCATAAGACTTAGTTGGTTTTGCTGCAACAGGTTATCAAGGCGACCCCTTGGGAAGAAATGGCTAAGGATAAGGCAGTGTAAAGAAATATCTTCCCAAAAATATGTTTCTTAGCAAAGTAAATCACAGTTGAGTAGGTGCATTGAATCCACAGACCTTAAGAAAAAATTGACTCACTAAATCAGGGGTTCCAGCCCGCGGCACCATTTCATGTGCCCCCCAAGGGCATTTAAGAAACAAAATGCCCACTCCTTTGAAGCTGTTCGGACAAAATAGCCACCCCCATTGTTCAGGCAGGGCAAAATGGCTGTCTGGCTCTGGAAACTGACAGAGAGAGTATGACTCAGCCCTTGGCTTGAAAAGGTTGGGAAACCGTGTACTAAATCAACATTGATTCAATGGGTCTACTTTAGTGTGATTTACTACTCTAAACCACAGGTTTTGTCCTCTGGCTGCAATGGGAAACTTATACAATATTACAATGGGAAAACTAACTACAGAAAGAAGGAAAATGAACCGTCTTTTCCTGCCAGACTCTTTTCATGATGTTTAGTAGAAAAACAGCTTGTTGACTTTTAATTCAGAATTATCTCTAATGGAATGTGTGGACTGTTTATTAATTTTAATTTAATGTGAGAAAAATGTTCTCTGCTGTGAGAAATGAAACAATCAAGAGAAGAATGATGAGAGAGAACATTGTTAAACTCTATCAGATATAATTTGGTTATCTATTTAATGAGGAAAAAATATTAAACAAAATGGAGGAAGGAGCTCACTGGACAAGGACAACATTAAAGGGGTATATAGCTGAGGAGCTCAATCTCCCCTTCTGAGGGTCAGAGTTCCTAAATGCATGACCAACATGCTCAAGTGTGGGCTTGCTGGCAAACAACAACATACACTGTGAATGTGGATACAGAATCAGGCTCATTTACTAGTTTGCCAATTACTGTACTACCAGAAACATGTACTGTTGAGGACTTAAATTTGGCCAACAACAAAGCCGAGAAAGTGGCTTCATTTTGGCTGTCTAGAGTTTGATCAGAACATGAAAGAAGAAGAATGTGAGACATAGAGTGGATCCAGAATGTTGCTTGCAATGTGTTAAAATATAGTTTTTGTTGTGTGTTGTCTCCTACATAGGTGTTTTTTTTTTTTTTTTGCATAAAGCAAATTTAAGAGTGCACAGCTATATTGCAGAATATCTTTTCCAATGTAAACCTGTCACATGCAAACATTATATTTTGAAGGTATCAATGAGACAGTGGAAGCAGCAGCTGGACAGAGGTCACAGGCCAGATGATTTGGTGCCATGTGGCTTCTCCAGGCCAGTAAGCAGGGAGACAGTGGGTGCGGGGGAGTGCCACTTTCAAACTGCAGTGGTAGAATTTGCTTTTTCTTTCAAAAATCATTTTACAGATCTTTAGAATCTTTGTGATGGATGTGTAAATGATGGAGAACAAGGAGTGAGTCAATATTGTGGAGGTGGTACAGTTTCCTTATATAGCTTTTTTGTCCCCAAATACCAAAATCAGGTCAGTTACAGTGGACAATTTTTTTTGCTACACCTGGAGTTCTTTCTATTTAGGAACAAATGCCTATTTCTCAAATTATATAACACACCTTTGTCGAGAGAAGAATCTTAACTCACTGAACTCTGAAGGGGCTCAGGACAAAATATGGAAATATCTCTTAACACAGCATATTGTTAAAAAGTTTGCCCTGCCTGCACAAATGGCACTTCTGGGTGTGGCAGAGGCAGCAGGGGGCACATAAAATGGTGTTGCGGACCACATCCCCCTCTCCCCTGCTGTAGGTTGAGAACCCCTGGTTTAGAAAGAGTTCAGTGGATAGAACTACAGTACTGTATTTTCTCTCTCTCTCTCTCTCACACACACACACACACAGAAAGATAGCTCCGTTAATTGATAGCACTTAGAAAGAGAGATTCAAAATTAATAGTGGCCAGTGATAACTTTGTACAGCGATAGTGCTTTCGAAGCCATCCACTTTATATATCAGAGAGTAAACAAAACAAAAACAAAAATGCTGTAGCACTTTAAAGACTAACTGCTCTATTGTAATGTTAGCTTTCATGGATTAAGTCCACTTCATCAGACATAGGAGTGAAACTTCATGGCATCAATTTATATACATCAGGTACAGAGGTACAGAGTGATTGGTTAGCATAACAGATAAGTGTACAAATCAATATGGCTTTTTACAACTGATAATAGCAGATGATCTCTGGTTGTTATTCAAATTGGTTGTGAAGTTTCACCCTGTTGAATTGCAAAAAATAGGAGGATACAAGATAAACACCTAGCCTTAATCATTTGCTAATGAGTTTAGCCTTCAGCATATATTGACAATTGTGTGAGTCCATCCTTTGTTCTGTGAGACAGCCTATGCTGTGAATTAGAATTTTACTGGAAAGTTTCTGTGAAGGTAGTATAATATAACAACATATAATATACAACATATATAGCAGCATATAACAACCTGTGTATCAAATTTGATAATGTCCCAGAAACCCTTGGCTAATATTCAAACCTTTGTATATACCAGTTGTATTATTGAACTCATGGACTGCTTATGGGTTTAACTTAGGAGATTGATTGGCTAGAAGAGTGGTGCCCAAACTAAGGCCTGGGGGCCGAGTGCGGCCCCCGGCCCTTAGTGACTGGCTCCCTGAACCACATGATCGGCCTATGGCCCGAAAATTCGGGCACTGCTGGGCTAGAAAGTGCAATACGGAAAAATTAATATCTGGTATAATGCTGGAATAAGTTGGTCTTTGGCCTAATCAGTCATGGCTTCTCATATGTTTTTATAGTATATAAAGGTGGAACCACAGACATGGGGCGTGGGGGGAACAATAGAAATCTTATGTACCTATACTTCACGGTGTACTTTCTGGAGAATTGTATGCACCTCCAGATGTTTTGGATTTTCACCATCAAAGCTGCAGTGACTCAGTGGTTAAGAAGCTCACCTGGTTAACTGGAAGGCTGGCAAGTTTGCAGATCAAAACCCAGGTACTGCATGATGGATTGAGTGCCTGTCTCTGTCCCAGCTCTTGGAGACATGAAATGAGCTCATTTTTTGCATTCCCTGAGCAGAGTTTCTTCTGTAAAAATCTTTTCAACCCAGAATAATTTCTGACATGAAATTATAATGCAGAACTATGGTAGTTTAATGGTTATGACACTGAACTTGAAGACTGGAAGGTTGGGGTTCGATACCCAAGTGCTGTATGACAGATCTTGGAGACATGAAAGGAGACTCATTCGGACATCCCCTGAGTAGAATTTCTCCAGCAAAAATCCTTTCAACTCAGAGTAATTTCTGACACAAAATTTATTTATTTACCATCAAAGCTAGATGGATGTTCTGGGAAATAAAATTCAAACATCCAATCTTTAGATGATAGAGAAACTACATTTCCCCCATCAGCTTTATGGGGAGTTAGCATTTGTTGAAAATCGCAAACAGGAACCTGTGGGTCAGGCTTCCAAGGCATGGTGATTCAAAATTCTTATGAACAATCAGAGAAGGGAATAGAATACAATTTTCACTACCAGGGAATGCTTGCCTTTTTTTTTTAAAGCAAAGGTTCTACTGATATGCTGGTTGCCATTGCAATCTGGTCCTCCCCTGAGCAGTCAAGTCTATTTAGTTTTTTGTATAACACTCTCTGGTTCTCTGAGGCTATCTATGTTCATATACTGTACGTATATTTAAAAGAGTACTATATTGGAACCAATACATTGTAAGCCACCCGGAGTGGTGCTTATACTAAAAGGGCGGGGTATCAATATGAATGAATTTTTTTGGAATAGTAGCCATGTTAGTTTGTGGTTGAATGAATGAATGAATGAATGTTTTTATATACTGTATATAGTTATATAACACAATCACAGTGATATAACAAAATTGGATGCTACAATGTGTACACTCGAGTTCTTTTCACCAACACCAAAGTAGGAGTTGTTTGAAGAAGTAAAGAAGTGTTCAAATGTCTCTTTGAAAGCAAATGAGAACAAGGTCCAAGATATATTTATCAATTGAAATAGGACATCCACAACATGGAGAAATTAGCTCCACAAATGCAGTCTCTAAAACTCTAAAATAAAATGCAAATACAAATACATAAGATCACTTGCGGGGCTTCACCTTTCAGTTCCTTTCCTGTACAAACATACAGTGGTATCTTGGTTAAAGTAATTAATGCATTCTCTGGGACATTTCTTAACAGCAAAAATTACTTTAAGCAATTTCCCCATAGGAATGCATTGAATGCAATTTCCCATAAGAATGCATTGAAAACCAAAATACACTAACCGAAATACAGTTTACCATAGGAATGAATTGAAAACCAATTACTGTAATCTGTTCCAGGGGAAATTTTGTAAACTGAGCCACTATTTTCTATGGATTCCTTTTGTTATGCAATTTTTATGTTAACCGAGCTGTTTGTTAACTGAGGTTCTACTGTATTGAAATTCTACTACCTAAACTAAGGAGGTTCCATTGTGGAAATAACTAATCTTGCCTCTTCAGCTCCCCTGCTCTTTCTTTCTTTCAAATCCTGAATTACAGGCCCTTTCTAGGATATCCTGATCCTTTTGGCTGAACAAATTAGTCCATAGAGGTTATGCTTGCAGAAGTCGCATATCTATTTCCAAGCCCTTAACTTTCGCTCAGCTCTAGAAACTAAAGCATGAAATAAAAGGTTCTTTCTTGCTCCAAGCAGGGATAAATAAGTGGCATAATAGCATATTAAAAATTAAGCAAAAATGGATTTGGGGGGTACAGTATTCTGAATTCCATTACCTTCCCTTACACCAAGGATCCCAAATTTTTTATACCGTAGGCCTGACCATGCCCCCTGGACAGCTGAACAAGCTGGAAACTGGCACATATATAGCTGTTGTAAATGCGCCCACTTTTGTGTTTATGATAGCCACGGGAATATTTATACATGTGTGGGCGTGTTTTACAGCTGATGTACATATGTCCATTTCCACTTCTGGGTGCAGCAGCGAGCCACATGAAATGGTGTCACTGGCCAGGTCCAGCCCATGGGCTGTAGGTTGGGAACTCCTGCCTTACACCATGGGATCAACTTGCAGAAAAGGCCACTTTTGATTCTTAATATTATGGTTTGATGGCAAATGCATCTGCATGGGACATTTTTCTGATACTTTTCATTGGCTGGGAGAACAAGGACCCCAACAGGAAAATGTGATAACTCTGTTGAACAATTTTTATTTCTGTTGTTTTTGTGTATGTGTAAAAAGATAAGATATGGCCAGAGGCTGAACCTTGGGGGACTTTATTTACATTTTTTTCAGGTGATAAGATTCTCTTGTCCCTACGACCAACAAGGCTCTGGACACAAATAAGGCAGGACTACTGGGATTTTACAGGGTGCAAAAATTTGGAGCTAAAAAATATGAACCTTATAAAGCTTCAATTGTCCTCACCAAGTTGTGCTTGATTGCATATTCTGTTGTCCCCAGATGCTTTTCCCCAGGCAGAAGGAAACAAAAAGCAGGTGGGCTCAAGGAAGAACTAACATGGCCATCATATATTCATAGCCTGGCATTCTTCACCTTTCACACCCCCCCCCCCCAAATGCTAATCTTACATGAGCCAAACTTCACCAACAATGCTAATTACATCCTTTGGCACTAATTGCATTCTCTGAAGTTAAATGATCAGCATCTCCCTAAAATCCCAAACAAACAATAGACACCATATATACTCAAGTATAAGCTGACCCGAATATAAGCCGAGGTACCTAATTTTGACCTGAGCTGAAGGTGGGAAATGCAGCAGCTGCTAGTGAGTTCCTATAATCAAAATACATGAAAATATGGTAAACTTAATCTAATTGCTGGCACATCTCAATCCGGCATGGTTTTGGGACCCTTGTGGTCACTGACCCAAGTATATGCCGAATCCTCTTTTGGGGGCTCATTTTTGGGGTTAAAAATCTTGGCTTATACTCGAGTATATATGGTACCACTATAGATACCTGAGGTCTAAGAGAGTTAGAGTACTGTATATAAATGGCAAAAATGTAATATGATTGGAGATGCAATCTATCATTATGTATGCAGATCTTGATCTATCTTTAAAATAGGTATACTGTACCTAATTTTTTAAAATGATTCATGACAGAGGTTTGATTATAGGGTCTGTCTGGGAATCACCCCAGAAAGTTTGATTATACTTTACTTACTATTTCATTGCTTTCTGCTGATTCTCTGAAATCATTGGCACTGCTCTCGTCAGGCCTCAGACCGGGGAGAGCAGGGACAGCTGTGTCTGGGGCTGGCGGCTTTAAGAAGAACCCCTGCCCCCCTGCCAGACTTTGACGCTGCTCTCACCCAGCCTCAGACTGGGGAGAGCGGGGACAGCTGCATCAGGGGCTGGTGGATTTAAAAAGAACCGTCCCCGCCGCCGCCGCGCCCCCCCCCCCCGCTGGACTTTGGCACTGCTCTCGCCTGGCCTCAGAGCAAGGACAGCTGTGTAGGTCTTTTCCCTCCACCAATTTGGACGTTCTCTCAGTCAAGTTCAGCTGAGGAGAAAGAAGTAGCAGGGAAATGGACTTAGTGGACATAGTGAGTGGGGTAGAGTTCGAGATTTTTGTGAACTGTTCAAAGTGTTTTTTATGTGTCTTTGAAATGTTTATGATGTCTTAATTTTGTAATCGGGATGGGGGATTTCTTGTAATGTTTTTGATATGTGATACTTTGATATGTTTTTGATATGTGATATATTTTATGATGCAATATTTGTAGTTTATTGATATGTTATTGATATGTGATGTGATATGTGATACTCTGATATGTCATTGATATTTGATATGTAATACAGTAATACCTCATATAACATTAGTATCGAATAACACTAAAATCGCATAACATTAAGCAATCTGGGGGGAAGAATTGCATCGGATAACATTAAGATCCTATGGGATGCATCAGATAACAACCGCTAAAGCCTGTGTGGTTACAATGTATCTCTATGGCTCCCATAGGATTTTAACATGCATCAGATAACACTAAAAACCATATAACATCAAGACTTGTGGAACCAGGTTTTAGTGTTATATGAGGTTTGACTGTACTGTACTTTGATATGTCTGATATGTGCTATTTTGTGATCTATGTTGTTAGTCGCTCTGAGTCACTTTGGCGAATAGAACGGCAACAAATCCAAATCCAAATCTTACAATCATGTGTTTCTTACAATATGCAGCTGCAGCAGTGCCTGTCCATGAATTGATTTGCTTGAGTGAAATGTAAAAAAAAAAAAAAAAAAAAGATTAAACACAAGCTTTTTGTTTAGCATCTCTGTTATGTAATCAGGTACTACAGATTAAGGAAGGTCAGTCACTTACTGTAGTATAAGAGGGGATTACTGATCGGTTAATATAAGCAAAAGATTTCTTCTCATCAACAATGCAGAATAAAAAAAGAAAAATTAGATACAAATATGGAACTTAAGTTTTGTGTGTTTTATTTAATTCATGTTAAATAGACCATCCACCCTTCTTTAATGCAATAGAGTGTACAAAACTGAACTTGGATCTGGAAAACCTAGGTCAAATTTAAGTTCTACTAAGAACTCTTCACAAGATTTGGAACAAATCTCACCACTTTTTTGTACCTGACCTGTACTGATGTTGTCGTGATTTCCTGTTAGTCCCCATGGAAGTGAGCTCCCAGAAGGTGTCTTGCATTTTGGTTTGTACATTGTGCAAAGTTTAAATTGTAAAGACATCATTCCGAAGACACAGTGCAGAAGATGGAGATGAACTATAGTGAGGAAAGGCTTTATGGTCAGCCATATCACCATATGGGCAAAGGTTACTTGTGCTGTTTGAATGTGGAGAGAAAACTAAACATGGAACTACAGAATGAATTCATCAAAAGGTGGCTTTGTTTTGGCAGTTTAAAGTCTGAAGAAGCAAAAGCAGAAGCAGCACCTACTTTTTCCTTAAGAGACTTCAGAATCAGTGATATACAGGGCCAGGGGGTGGTCTGGAAATGCTCTAAATTACAATTATTTCTTATATAAAATAAGGCACTCCCTGAATGACTTAAGAGACATTTTAAAAGAAAGCATAATATGTACTATGTAAATATGATGACTGTCATCCCCAGTGGATGGGGTTTGATCATTGTCTGTGTCACTTGAGTGGATCCATTGGCTTTGTTCTTCCATGCATACCAGAGCAGACTCTTAGGTAACAGATATTTCCCTTCAAGAACTAGGAGTAGCTTAAGGACTCTGAAGAATAGCTAAGAGAAGACCACTGCTGCTCCTTCAGAAACTGCCACCAGAGATGGTTTCACAACTCCTCCTTCCTTACCTACTAGCTCTGATTGATATTAATAACAAAGCTAAATCAATGTTCTTTTCCTTATTGTTACATTATGTGGGTGATATGCAGGTCATAGAGAAGTGATTAGGGCTCCCTGTGATACATTGAAGGCAGTCCACAGGCTGGCCATCTGTGCATAAAAATGTGTGTCTGTTTACACAACAAAAGGTAGAGGTTGCAACACTGGTTGCTTGAAAAAATTCAAGATACATATTATGGCAGTACGGTATTTTGATTTGATTAGGCCAGCCAAAAATATGTTTGGAAAATAGTGCAGCTGCTTCCATCATCTTCATAAAACTGTTGGCAAAAAGGGCAGGATGGATGGATGGACAGGTCGGTGGGTGGGTGGGTGGACAGACAGACAGACAGATATACCAGCATCACCAGCATCACCAAAGTAAAAATTTCAAATACGCTTTTATCTCTACTGTGTTTAACTAGACATTACCATCTATGTACATTAGAGGAAACTTCCAGGCCAACATTAATGAATAATAGGCATGTAATTCAAAACTTAAGAGGAGCTGAAGATTTTCCACTCATGATGTACACCATCTGTATTTCATTACATTTTTATTGCAGCCTTCATCCAAACAGCTACATGGTTTATTTTATCCTCACAAAAATCCTAAGAGATCTTTTTTAGTGTTGTAGCCATGATCACTTGCTGCAGCAAAAAGAATAAAAACTCTTGTGGCAACTTAAAGGCTAGCAAGCCTTATTTGGCATCAGTGTTCATAATTGCAGCATGTTTTTAAACTGAACTCTATGCAGGTCCATATCATGAAAAATCCTGTCATTCATTAAGGTGTCACAATATCCTTTATTGTTTTTCCTGATAATTAGGTTAGGGCCAATGATTGTGAAAGTAAGTTTTCTTGGCTAAGTGGGGATTTGATCCTAGTAGAACTTCTTCAGTTTGATACTCTAGTTAGCCCCACGTTAGTATGGCTGCCATTTATGTTTGATACTGAGTGCCAGCACATGTACTACATAACTTGGAGCAGTGGCAAGTGATAAATGTGAGATCCAACAATCTAAGAATTGTTGATACAGCAGATGCTAGAAATATTTCAGTAAGTAAGCAAATAAATAAATAAATTTACAGCTCGATAGCCAAGTTGACCCAAGGATCTCCCCACCCTATGTCTTTTCTTATTAACTGTTATTATAAAGAGTGGTACTCTCAGGTTTGGGACTGTGGTGGCTTAGTGACTAAGACACTGAACATGACAACTGGAAGGTTGGCAGGTCAGCAGTTTGAGACCTGAGTATTACACAATGGAGTGAACTCCCATCTCTGTCCCAGCTCCTGCCAACCTAGCAGTTCAAAAGCAAGAAACTGCAAGTAGATCAATAGGTACCACTTCTGTGGGAAGGTAACTAGCATTCCGTGCACTCTAGTGTTGAGGTATGCCTGCCACATGTCCATGGAAATGTCTGCAAACTCAGACAGCACTGGCTTTTTGGCTATAAACAGAGATGAGCGCTGAACCCTAGAGTCAGATATGAGTGGCTTTCGAGCAAGGGCAACCTTTACCTTTACTGCCAGGCTTAGGGTAGGTTTGGAGCACATTTCCTGTGCATTGTGTGATCACTAGGAAATGGATTGAACTGGGTATCTCCCTGAGTAGTCCAGACTGTGATCTCTTTCCCTGTGTCAGCGATGGCCAACTTGGCACTCCAGGTGTTCTTGGACCTCAATTCTCAGAAGCCTAAGTCAGCACTCCCGGTGACCAGGGCTTCTGGGAATCAAACTTCAAGAACACCTGGGGTGCCAAGGTTGGCCATCACTGCCCTATGTAATTACAACTTTCCTTTCCTTCTCTTTCTTCTCCAACATTTATTGTTAAGCCTTTCTTTGAAGAGCTAAAAAGATCTGCATGCATGGAAACCAGATACTGTAAAGGTTTTAACATTGGCAGGTCACAAGTGCCAGGGACTGCATCATTGAGGCCAGTCCATTTCTGAGTACAGAGTGTTGTTCAAACAGTCTGTAAGTCAAGCCAAAAGTTTACCCCTTTTAATCATCCACACAGGCAAACAGGAAGAGTTCGAAGGAGTCAAGAAAGTTAGAAAGGTTGTCAGATGAAAAGTCTTCCATATCCAGTTGACTGAGGGAACCAAATTTATAGCTCTAAGAGTGCCTCTCCTAGTTACCAAGCTGTTTCCAGTTATTTCAGGACTTTGTTTCTCCTTGAGAAACTAGGTTTCCCCCCTGCTCCAATGGAAATTTTCCTTTGGGAAATAGCTCACACATTTACCATGGTTCCTTTATCTTCCAATTCCTGCTGGAATAAATAGAGTCCTCCTGCCCCTCCCCTACCCCCAGGCTTGTAAGATGGTGTCATCACAACATAGGAATACCATGCCATATTTGAAGGAATTGGCTTTTTTTTGGGAGGGGGGTAGGGGGGAGGATAAGTAAATGATAAGTCAACAGCCAGAGGTTTAAAAGTAGGACAGTCTTAGGGCAGCCTAAGGAAAATGAGGAGCCAAAGAATTATGAAAAATATGCCAGTGAGAATTAAAGAACACTGTTACAAGATACTAAGGAGGTGGTGTACTACCCTAATTCAACAAAGTTACTATGATTCTAGCTGTAAGAAAGATTGTTGGAGATGTAATGAATATCCTGGTACATATCTTCATTTATGGTGGGAGTTTAAATAGGTGAATAAAAGATTCATGTAAATTGCATAGTTGGTTTAAGTAATTGTTTTAGATAAGAGGTGTTGTCTCCTGGGTGACAGGTCTACACTGTACAGGTATTTGTATTTATATGTTATGTGTAAATGATTTTGTTGTTGTATGTTTTTATGAAAAAATTAATTAAAAATTAAAAAATAGAATAATGAGATCTTGGGAATGTTACTTTTGGAATCGCATGGCCTGCATCCTGACTGATAGTGTTTACATAATTCAAGCCCTATTCAAAATAGCTATTTCTCATAAAAATTTCCCATTGACTGTTCTAGCAGGAGATGATGGAACAGCCAGAAGATTAGAGAAGACTGCCTATCATAAATTGGTCAGGAACTAAGCCGAAACATGTGTAATTGAAACATGTCTAGAGGGTGCTTCCCTGCACCCTCTCTCTTCCTATCCTCCTCCACAGCTGATGTTTCAAATTTAAGATTCTGAAATGCTTAGAGCAGAACCCTGACCCTCTGTCAAATGGCATGTGTACTGATGGTGCTGTAATATATCATTCTTATAACTGTTGGCATTGTTATGATTATCTAGTTCTGGGTCAAGCTGAGAAGAATAAAAGCAGGCAAGGAATAGAGTTCTGGAGTACACACCTTCTGCATTTTATCTCTGCATTATTAGAGGTTTTGATTGACAGCTGAGTTACTTAGACATGGCTTTGACGTCACACCTGTGCATAACAAGTAGTTTGAGTGATAGTTCTATAGTGGGAATGTGTCTGCATCAGCAAAATCTTGTTACTGCTCTGCCTGGATATATAGTGGCCCAAAGGAATTAATCTTGTTGCACAGGAATTTATTGTTCCAGTTATTAAAATCTCGCTGAGAAAGTTCAATTGGAGAACATTATGGAAGTATCTTATTTATTTATTTATTTATTTATTTATTTATTTATTTATTTATTGGGGGGCACCCCCTCTGACCGTAATGCAGCCACATTTTGGCAGCTCTTCCTTTGTGTAAGATGTCTCTTTTATTTTCATGTTGTTCAGAGGGGTAGTTTTTTACCATTATTGGGCATACCCTGGTAATGGCAACCTTGTGTTGGCGGCTAATCTTTCTCTCACTAAGGCAGGCTAAAGGAACTGCAGAATAAACTCACCAAAAGGTGCCTTTATCTTGGCAGTTTCACATCTGGCCTAGACATGGAAGAAGAAGAATGTTTTTCAGGGCCAAAGTAGACATGAAATTAAGTGCATATCTTTTTTTGATTATTTAGTTGTTATTTTTATACCCTCATTCTTCTTTTTGGAAATTAAGGTGCAATATGTAGCTCTCTCTTTTTTACATTTTATTCGAACAGCACCCTGCTAGGTAAGTTAGAACGAGATAGAAAGAGTGATTGGCTCAATGTCACCCAAGGAGTTTCATGGCTCAGGGCAAAAACAAGCAAAATAGTAGCTCTGACATTAAAATATATATTAAAAAAGATTGTCACTGCAGAGTGCTGCATTTGCGTAATAAATATGCAAAGACAAGCCTAGTGTTTACCTAACAATGACCAACCATAAAATAAAAAGAAGATAATTTGCAGTTTGTAAAACCTTTGAAACAACACAGAAAGATCGACACCCTTCATTTTTTAAGTTAAATGTCTCTCTTGATCAAAAGCCAGTTGTATTCAACTCTAGGGGGCAGTGCTCATCTCTGTTTACAGTCAAAGAGACAGTGCTGTCTGTGTCTGCAGCTGTTTCCATGGTCATGTGACAGAAATGACTAGAGGCTGGAGTGCATGGAATGCTATTACCTTTCCCACTAAAATGTTACCTATTTCTTCTTTTCCCATGTCTAGGCCAGATGTGAAACTGCCAAAATAAAGCCACCTTTTGGTGAGTTCATTCTGCAGTTCCTTTCGCCTTCTCTAGTGTGAGAAAGATTAACTGGCAACACAAGATTGCTGTTACCAGGGTACACCCAACTGTGATTCAAAAATACCATAATCTTCAAGGAGGATCTTTCTGTGTACCCCAATGTTACCTATTTATCTACTTGCAATTTCTTGTTATCAAACTGCTAGGTTGGCAGGAGCTGGGACAGAAGATGGGTGCTCACTCTGCTGTGCAGCACCCAGATCTCGAACTGCTGACCTGCTGTCCTTCCAGTTGTCAAGCTTAGTGTCTTCACTGCTAAGCCATTACAGCCTCTTTCATTTCTTAAGGCTGCTTCTAATTCGGAAGATGTCATCCTACCTGTTTCTGCCCTCAAAAAACACTACACCAATGCCTCCCAAGTTTCATTACAAATGTCTAACCAATCCATTCCCCGAGCATTGGCATATATTAATTTATATGCTGACAGTTTACTATTGCTGCCTCCTTCTCTATTCATCTCCTCTGCCTCTTATTCTTTACTATTTGCTTTCGTCCATTACTTTTGAAAATAAGACAGAAACCAAAGCACATAATTTGGCAAGTGTCTGTACATAGTAGAGAGAAAGCTAGGAAGAGAAAACAGATAAAGCCTGCCACTACCCTTGGCAGCCAATGTACTGACTTAGGTTTCTGGGAATTGAAGCCCCTCCCTGTGGTGCCTGGGCCCCACGTTGGGAACCACTGAACTAAACCATTTTAGGTTAGGACATCAGTTAGGACATCCTGGACACCTGTCCCTTTTCAGTCCCTTTCATATCAGTTATGCTGGCTATAATTTACTGAGTTTTAGTAAATTACAACTCAAGCAGAGAGCATATTATATCCTTGTAACAAAGCTATCCCTCTTCTTTTCTTGTAAATATTAGCATTTTATTTTCACAACATTAGGTTAGTAATTATTGAGGGATTTTAGTAATATTGTTTTTTAGCTAGGCAGCCTGCTGCTATACTGTATGTCAATTCTCAGTAGGTTTTTAGTAGTATAGTTTCCTTTTACAGTATTACCTCTGTCCAGTCTAGCTTAGGATGTGGTGTTTATGCTTTTGTGTTCTTGTTATGCTGGTCATGGACTATAAATAAAATTGAATTGAATTGATATCAGTTATGCATGCATGAATGTCAGCAGGTATTCACATTATAAAACTGCCCTTCATCCTTATGGATTCCAAGGTAATGTGTAAACATAGATAGAACCACTTTAAAAAAGAACAGTGACTCTAACAGAGCTTTTGAGGAATGTAAGATGTTCAAGGATTCGCTTACCATGCCCACCCCTCATGAGTTTTTATAGCTAAGCAGGATTTAAGACAAAATCTCCTGAGGTCTGTCACTATATCAAGAACACCATATTAGCATTCCACCTTCAGAATTAGTGAAACAGAATTCTTCCTGTCTGTAGCAGCAGTAAATCTAGCTGATGCCTTCTCTACCAGCTGAAGTATCTCAGTAATCTTTAGGAATAGTTCTAAGTACAGTAAAACATCGGATAACGCTAAAACTTGGTTCCACAAGGTGTTATCCGATTTTTAGTGTTATCCGATCCATGTTAAAATCCTATGGGATGGATCGGATAACGTTAAAGCTCCATAGAGATACATTGTAACCACACAGGCTTTAGTAGTGGTTGTTATCCGATCTATCCCATAGGACCTTAACATTATTTGATCCAATTCTCTTCCCCAGATTACTTAACGTTATGCGATTTTAGCGTTATCCGATCCAATCGTTATCCGGTGTTTTACTGTACTGTGGTTTACGGTACTCCAAATGGGAGGTTTCTCAAGTATGAACCTCTGTGGGGACTTTGTTCTTGACTTAGGCTTCTGGGAATTGAAGTCCAAAAACCAAAGGATGGGAAACACTGGTTTAGCCCGTTTGTTTAATACTATGCTCACTCTTAAGTTGATTCCTTGTGTTCTGTTTGCTTTTGTACAAGGAATGATTGTTCAGATTATTCTGTGTTTATTTCTCTTCATTCCAATGGCCATCATATTTTCCATTTCTTCACGGCGCATTCTCCATAAGAAGGAATGTTCTGGGATTTTCTTAACGTTTACAGGCAAATCTTACTATGCCCTTAAAACTATTTACTAACGTTAATAACCCAGCAATTTCTCTGTCATCTAGCAATAGGCTGGAGGGGGACCATTAAACTGAGTTAAATCCCGAGAGAGAGAGAGAGAAAGAGAGGCTTTTTAGGTAGTTTGCTATCATATTCAGGAATTAGATGTGCAGATTCTTCTAGATTGGGTTGTGCTGCTCCGGGGGGGGGGGGAAGTAACATTCCTTGATCTAGAACTGACTAGATTGGTCCTTGAACATGAACTGGCTCAGGTGGTCTCAGTGCCCAAGAGTATCATTCACTGATTCCCACTAGTTTACCTCTTACCACTTCTGACTTCTTACAACTTCTGAAGCTCAAGTACTATGGCCATCAAATGAGAAGAGAGGATTCACTTGAGAAGGCCTTGATGTTGGGAAAGATCAAAGGCAAAATGAGAAGGGGCCAGCGGAGGATGAGGTGGCAGGATGGCATCGTTGACTCAATGGGCGTAGATTTGTGTGAACTGCGGGGAATGACTGAGAAGCCTGGTGTGCAGTGGTCCATGGGGTTGCAAAGGGTTGGACTCAACTGTGTGACTGAACAACAACTACTACTAGTACTAGTACTAGTACTAGTACTACTACTACTTCTGACTGTTCCTGGGCAAGAACAAAGTCCCCACAGAGGTTCATACTTAAGAAACCTCCAATTTGGAGTGCTGTAAACCACAATATTTAGAACTATCCCTGAAGATTACTGAGATACTTCAGCTGGTAGAGAAGGCATCAGCTAGATTTACTGCTGCTACAGACAGGAAGAATTCTGTTTCACTAATTCTGAAGGTGGAATGCTAATATGGTGTTCTTGATATAGTGATAGACCTCAGGAGATTTTGTCTTAAATCCTGCTTAGCTATAAAAACTCACAAAGGGTGGGAATGGTAAGTGAATCCTTGAACACCTTACATTCCTCAAAAGCTCTGTTAGAGTCACTGTTCTTTTTAAAAGTGGTTCTAACTATGTTTACACATTATCTTGGAATCCATAAGGATGAAGGGCAGTTTTATAATGTGAATACCTACTGGCATTCATGCATGCATAACTGATATCAAAGGGACTGAAAAGGGACAGGTGTCCAGGATGTCCTAACTGATGAGTTTTGAAATGAAAGATGGCCAGGTAAAACAATATGAGTCCAGAAGAATACTCCCTGCTCCACGTCAGAATTTTTTTAAAAAAACTTTTAAAAAATATTTCCTTAATATAAAGCATTCACTATACAGTAATCTTGTTTTTTTTACATTCATATACATTCCTATGTTCACATGCACACTCTTAATTCTATCTCACTCTTTTTCTATGGCTTGTTAATCATATTTTCATAAAGTTACCTTATTTTATTTCTTCCCTGTGCAATCTAATCTGATTGGCTAATATTCTGTTCAGGAATCTGGAAATTTTTGAATTTTTTCCTGCTTCTGGCAATTTTATTTCTAGCCATGAACATGTTTTTTTTTCCTGATGTTGAGTTTCAAACCAACTGTTGTACTCTCCTCTTTCATCCTCATCAAGAAGCTCTTTAGATTTTTTGGGCTACCTTTCTTAAAATTAGAAGTTTCTTCCTCACAATTATCACTCTATTTGTTGTTCTTCGAACTAAATAGAGGGAAAAGAAACATGAGAACATTTATTAGATCCCTCTCCCTGGCAAATAAGTGATAAAGATGCACTTAAGAGGTTATCCATCAGTAACATTGCAACAGTCACTATTGTGCTGAGCAGGAAGCTATAAAAGAGCAGACACTGCTTGGAGCAAAGTTATAGTTAACATTGTAGGAACTTTCCTAAACATATAATGGCTTTTTAGAAAGTGTCAGAATATTGGCAATGGTTTGGTAATTGCCCATTAATTCAAGTATGCATTATGTTCTATTTGAACCACTGTTTAATTCCATTTTAACTAACTATAGAAAAGTGACACTAAGAGTTCATTGAATGAAAACACCCTATGTCAGTGATGATGAACCTTGGCACTCCAGGTGTTCTTGAACTTCATTTCCCAGAGACCCTGATTAGCAGGTGTCCAAGAACACCTGGAGTGCCAAGGTTCACCATCATGGACCTATGTTCACTGAATAGGAAACAATAAATGCTGAATATACAAGAAGAAAAACATTTTACTGAAGCCAGGCATAGTTTTTTTAAATTTAATTTAATTCTGTCCCCCAATTGGGAGACTAATTATTAAAAAAGAAACCAGTTAAAACATGATAAATTCTTACATTAAAATCAAATTAAACATACAGTATGTGAGTATTAAAATAACTAGTTAAGACTGTTTTTTTTTTTAAATTAAACCAAGGATTCTCAACCTGCAGCCTGTGGGCTGAATGTGGCCCACAGTGCCATTTTATATGCCCCCCATCGCCTCCACCACACCAGGAAGTGCCATATGGTGGAGAAAGGGCAAAATGGCCATCCAGCTCCTGAAGCTGTCTGAGGGAGTGTGACCTGGCCCCCAGCTTTAAAAGGTTGAGAACTCCTGATTTAAACATACATAAAATAATAAAATTTCAAAGCTGTACACTTACTCATTAAGATGTTCACCCTTCAATTAATTTTTTAAAAGCCAATAGATTTTCAACAGTTGCAACACTGAAGAACAAAAACAGCCTGTTCCAGAAAGAATGTTCCTAATGAACAGCTGTGAAAAGTCCTGTAATTAAATCTGTAATCTATTAATTACACAGATTAATTGACCGCAGCACTTCCTGCACTTCCTCCAACTTTCTTCCCCTCCAAGGTATTAAGTGTTTTATATATTTAATGCATGGAGCTTACATAGGGTTGTCATATGTCCTGGAAAACTGGGATTGTTTCGGATTCAAGATTGGAATAATTGTCCCTGCCAGTTCAATAAAAATGTTAAAGTCCCAGATTTTTTAAATTTACTGATTGTGTATTATAACACACCGTTAAAATAAATTTGAACTCTCGCATTCAAACGAGCCATTTCCTGCCACGTTGGAGTTGGAGTATAAATGGAGTTGGAGTATACCTGGAGATAAATCTTAACATCCTTACCTCACACCACTGCCCAATAAGTGTGATCAGTGTGTTTCCTGGAACCGAGGATGTTAAGAGTTGCCCTCAATGTGACTTCTCAGAAGTACAACAGATGGCATTTATGTATTGATATATTTAATGTGAAAACGTTTTATAGCTGTCATTATATTATCTTTGTTTTTAAAAAGGCTATTTTGTAGATAACCCACCCATTTTTGTCAAGTATACTTCTGTCCCGGTTTTGTGGGAGAGAATTATGGCAACTCTAAGCTTACGTGTACAAAAATAACATGATATCACAGTTTCATTGCTAACCACAACATGCTGACCAGAACACAAGAATTAGCTAGAAGGAAATGAAGCAGCAGAACCGCAGTCTGTGAGTGCTCAAATATCTCTAGGAAAGTCAATATCTACTGCAGAAAACTGTTTGAATCACTGTAACAGTTCTGCTGGTTGCTAATTTCAAGTCAAGGGATTACAAACCCATTTGAAACAAAAACAAAAGAAAAATGCTTTTTTACTTATCATGCATAAGATCAGTCTACAGCAGGCTTCCCTAGGATGGAACTCTCCAGATGTTTCAGTATACAACTCCCAGCAACCCTGACTGAGAAAGGGGGAAATTGTAGTCTAAGTGATGGCAACCGGAGGAATGTTTTCTTGAACAATCCATTTTAAGCAGTTCATACTGTTCTAGACTCAGATTACAGGTACGTTTATGTTATTATTTACAGTAAGTTATTTTCTGTTTTAGCCCAAAATTTGATCTTTGGTAGTTAGTCACTTGTACTGCTTAATGGAAGCTGAGGTGGCTCAGTGGTCAAGAAGCTCACCTTGTTAGCTGGAAGGTTGGCAAGTTGGCAGTTTGAGACCTGGGTACTGCATGACAGAATGAGCGCTCATCTCTGCCCCACCGCCTGCCAACCTAGCAGATTAAAAGCATGAAACTGGAAATAGATAAATAGGGACCACTTAGGTGGGAAAAGATCTTGGGGACATGAAAGGAGCTTCATTCGGGTGTCCCCTGAGCAGTTTCTCCAGAAAAATTCCTTTCAACCCAGAATAATTTCTGACATGGAAGTATTATTATTATTATTATTATTATTATTATTATTATTATTATTATTATTATTATTATTATTATTATTATTATTATTATTATTATTGCTACTGCTTAATAGACCTGGCCTCTCTTCTTCTGCATTCTGTGTCAAATAAAACACAGAATTATTTCATTATTCTGTGTTTTATTTAACATTTGAAATCCTATATACACCTATAGGCCACTACCAGGTGATTTGGGGGAAAAGTCAATGAGTGATTTAGGTGGGGCATAACTCAGCCCCTGAACCACCTAGACCAGTAGTGGTGAACCTATAGCATGTGTGCCAGAGGTGGCATGTGGCCCTTCAAGAGGCCCTTCAAGAGGAAGCCTCACTCCACCCCATTCAGCTTCACAAGCAATGCTTCCCCACCATCCCTCTCCCTTCCTCAATGGGGAGACGAGAGGGGAGACTGAAATCCCACCTAGGAGGCAGTAGAAGGGTGAGTTGAGTCGACCAAACACCCCCCATCCACCTCTCCTAGGAGGAAGGCACATCCGGGGGGGGGGGGAAGCACCCACAGGGGAAACTGGAGCACTCATGGGGTGGGTGGGTCAGGAGCATCTGTGGGGGTCAGGAGCACCCATGGGGCACACCCACGTGACTTCGCTCATTGGATTTCCCCCAACCCACCTGGTGGTGGTCTAAGACTTTTTATTTAATAGGTGAGTCAATTAGACTTGACTTCAACTGGTTTTTCATCAGGAATCTGTAGTTCTGAGCTTCCTTTTAAAAAAAATTGAACCAGATATTGTTTGCGTGTGCAGAAGCTGTCTTTAAATTCTGACCCATATAGCTTTTTTTAGCAAATGCAGAGCAGACACTTTGTGCTATATACAGAAGACTGTGGAGGTGGAGAGCCAGAATACAGAGAAAAGCAGGATGCAGCTGAATGGAAGCTTGGTTATTGTGCAGACAAATTCCTTCCTTCGTGTCTTTTATTCATTCCCACTCATGTCACTGGCAGTGTCATAAACAGAGGCGATGTTGGAATTTGAACTGCCTGAATTTTAATAAGCTAGCTTTGTAAACCTCATCCAATGCATCAGCTTGGAAGATGATTCAGCTCCAGTTCCACAAGTACCTGCTTACTCAAACTGTATGTGGGGTTTTTTTTTGCGGCGTTTGTGGGGGGATTAAGGGAATAGCACTTTATTAAGGTGATCAAAGGATTCTAAGAATCAGGTTGATAAATTTTTACCAAATCTCTAAGCAATTCTGAAGCATTCCTGTCAGGATCTGTTTATAAATACATGATTAACCTTAATCTAAGAGTACTATGCTAAGGAGAAGGAGAGGAATATGTGACTCACCAGATGTTATTAGATGGCACATTCTATCAACTGTAGATAACGTAGCTAATGAGAAGGGGTGATGGGAGTTGTAGTTGAACAATATCTGGAGGAGCACATCTTCCACTTTGCAGCAACTTGGTCCCACCAGTGTGATTCGCCACCAGTGGGATTCACTTTCCTTGCTTGTCACCCACTTTCTGCACAACAACTACACCATGATTTGCCCAATCACTTGTCCCACTAGTTCTGGTGTTTTACTAGAGACAACCATTCCTAAACCTTTCCCAATATTTGAGGATATATCTATTAACTACATCTTCTGGTCACTACTGCTTTAGCTTTGATGCATTTTTTTTAAATACCATAATTTTTTTTGACTATGGGTTTATGTAATATTAAGGTACACGAAAAATAAGGTGCTTCCTAGCACCTCTCTAACCAATTGTGAAAGCCAACCAATATCCCTCACATATCTTATCCATATTCCACCTCACCAACCAATCAGCCTCTAATATCATATACAAGCATTCCAACACCCATCTGTCAATTATTCCTGCACTCTTCCTATGCATACAAACCCAACTTGCACATATCCATATAAACATTATAAACCACATTTATTTGTTTTTTAATGTCAGAGATTACTCTGGGTTGAAAGGATTTTTTGCAGGGCATGCCCAAAGGAGGCTCCTTTCATGTTCCCCCATCATGCAGCTCTTGGGAATCGAACCCATCTTTCCAGTCACCAAGCCTAGTGTCTTAACCACTAAGCCACCGAGGGAACTGCAACCACATTATAAACCACGTTTACATACAAACATCATTTGTACTGGAATTGCTACATCCTTCGTAGGATGAAGCTGAGCACTGGCTTAGTATTGGGGGACACAGCATTGTTGGGTGTACAACATAGCTAATGACTTAGTTAGACTTTTAATCAACTTGCACCCCGAAGGCAGTGGTGGGATTCTGGCTGGCCCCGCCTATCCAAGTTTTGAAATAAAGTAGTCCTAATTCGAGTGCAAAGCAGGGCTTTCCCCTGGCCATGCCCACCATGCCACGCCCACAGAGTAGGTAGTAAAAATTTTTTGAATCCCACCACTGCCTGAAGGTCCACATTTTTCTCTTTTTTGGTTGAGGCTGAGTACTGTAATAGATTAACATTGTGAGGACAATATATTTTGGAAATAAACTTTTTGAGGGGAGGCATCAATATAATATTAACAGTGGTGGTCATCAGCAGGTTCGCACCAGTTCGCCAGAACCAGTAGCAGAAATTCTGGCTGGCCCCACCGATCCATGTTTTGAAATAAGGTAGTCCTAATTCAGGTGCAACACAGGGTTTTTTCCCTGGCCACACCCACCATACCACGTCCACATTGTGGTAGTATTTTTTTAGCCCACCACTGAATATTACCATATAATCCATAGTGTAGGCTGAGGTTTGAACTACTTGGTTGCATGGAGTCATCGATGAATTTGTGAGAAATGAAGCTATTTTCATGTTTAGAATTCATCTAAAAATAGGAAAAACATTCTGTGTGACTTTAGCTCTTAGTTTTGTATTCCTGTATATTTTTAGTTCAATGTGTCTGAACTTGGGGTCACAATCCTTGGCTTTCGGGAACAGGTAACATTATGAAGCCAATTGCCATTGAAAACAGTAGTACAGCAAACATCAATATGTAAGATACAGGCTCCCTCCCTTCATTATTATGCGCTCTGGAGACTTCGTATGGTATAGCACTATTGTGTGTGAACAAAACCAGCATGCTTAAACAGCATAGCTAAAAATAGCAAAAGAAGAGCCAAGCAACAGCAACTGGCTGAAATTCACATCAGCAGGGAAAGACTATTAAAAGGGAACTGTACCTTTATTATCCAAAATATGGTGCAGGGGAAAAGGTACAAAAAAGGCTTCTAATCAGCTAAATAAATCTAATCTGCGCAACAAGCATCTGAGAAAATGTGGTCTAAACAGCTCTATCAAGTTAGTGAACACTCTGTTTTTCTTTATAATCAAAACATTAAATGATCAGTCACGTGAGTCTAATCAATGAATTTTTTCCAGTGCTATTTATATCTAGATAATCTGGGTTGGCTCATTCAAAGCTTCTGACAAACAGATAAGAAATAGGAAGTAGACACTTTCTTTTCTAGAAAAATCAGTATTTTTAAGGTAACATAGCACTAAATAAACGGAAACCTTATGTCAAATGTTCTGCCAACATTGGCTGGGAATGATGGCCATTGTAGTCCAATAACATTTCAAAAGCAACCTTGGGAAAGGATGAATGAGTTTATTCATTCATTCATTCATTTATATTTAGGAGGTATACACACACACACACACCAGTTGTTTATACACTCAGCAGGGATATGATTTCTCTTTAATGAGCTCAAGATAGTGTATGTCATTCTCATCCTCTGCATGTAATTCTTATAACTACCCTTCAATCAAACTGGGTCAAGCTCAGTCAGTAGGAATCATAGTTTTAAGAGGACTAGGACTTGGATTTCCCGTTATCTGAACTGTAACTGTATCTGAAACCCCTTTCTGATCACTATCCCTAAGTGCTGAGAAAACTAGTGTAGCTTGCAAGGGTGGTTTCAGTGGGCTAAAGCAGAAATTTTAAGTGACTGACCAGGACCAGGACATCCAGTCTTTAACCTTATGGGTAATAGAGGAAAGTATTTGTACTTTAAAGTTGTTAGTTGAACATCTTCTCTCAAATAATATTGGCAGCAGATGAAGTGAAAATGGCTTCCACGTTCTCAGAAGCGGATTTGTATTTTTAAACATGAAGATTTATAGCACATTCTACTCTGAAGAGTTAAGTTAATAATGCTATTTACATTATCTTATCCTTGGTCACTCACAGCAAGCTTATGAACTGGCCTGTTCTTAATGTCATGGCAGGAGTGTTGATTTATCACATTACTGAACAACAAATGGATTTTTCTGTATGGTATATTGTTTCATTACGCAAACCAATTCTATCTATGTGTATCTAACCTGATGCTTGATTTATGACCAATATTTAAATTGCAGTGGTTGTGAATCTATACTTCTGCCCAAACTCTGAGCATTTTTCTTTGATGGAAAGCTTTTCATCTGAAAGATCGTCCTAGTGAGTATAAATTTATTTATTTATTTGTTGGTCACATCTACATGCCACCCTACTCGCAGAGCGACTTAGTTCATAAGCTTGCTGTGAGTGACCAAGGATAAGATAATGTAAATAGCATTATTACAGTAACTTAACCCTTCAGAGTAGAATGTGCTATAAATCTTCATGTTTAAAAATACAAGGACCTGGTATGTTTACTGGTATGTTACTCTATTATAAATAATGGAGACTTAGGTAGGAAAATGGTTTGATAGAACAGTATCCTATGTTGATTGTTCTTTTACTTCTATATCACTAGCTAGCACTCTTGCTTGGCAATATAAGCTTTTAAACTGAATGTCAAATCCACAATCCTGGGGGTGTCAAAAGGTACATGTATCTTGATGCTTGGTTGCACAGGGCTTTCTTTGCCCATTGACTGTTGGATTGTTTATCATTCCACATCTTGACAGGTTGCTTTGAAATGCTTATAGGACAGTGAAGGCGGACCTTTTAGAGACGGAGTGCCCAAACTGAAACTGAAAACCCTCTTATTTATCACAAAGTGCCAACACAGCAACAGGAGAGGAAGATAACGCTCCATTGGGCTGCTGGGCAGAGGGGTGGGGTGAACTCTGTGCTGGGGGAGGGAGGAAGCATTTCCATTGGGCTGCTGGGCAGAGGGGTGGGGCAAACTGTGTGCTGGGTGACTGCATGGGTGCCCAAATAGAGGGCTCCAAATGCCACCTCTGGCATGTGTGCCATAGGTTTGCCACCACTGTTATAGGAGGACCAACTGGGAACAACTTTGCTTTGCTGCTTGCAGATGTCTACAGAATATGAAAACATAGTGAAACAGATGTGGGGCGATCTAGCTCAATATTGTCTGCAGAACTTTTCTCCAAGTTAGAGTCCTGCAGACATGCTGAACCTTACCTGAGGTTGGCTGTGGATGGTGAAGTTTGAGAGCCAACCTATCTGGACAATGGGGGGGGGGGGCATCAGAGTGTGGAATTCTAATCTACAGACTTTCTTCATGGGTTTGGGTTTTTCCTCTCAACTTTGACAGGAGATTGTTCCAATCTCTGACTGTGCCATAAAATTATTTTCCCTTCTGCTAGAGAGAGCCACATCTGGAAAGACTGGTAAGGTTCTTTTGTATTATTTCTTGAAAAAGTTACTTTTAGGAGTATGGCTATTAATATGACTGTGGCCATGATACATAGGGGATTCTGGGAGATGTTGTCCATAAAAGGTAATTTCCTAAGCTTCACTCAAATACCATCTTTTCTGCATAGTTCCTGGTTTAGTTCTATAATCCTTTTTGTTGTTACATTTCATAAAGTCTTCTCCTACTTCTAGTGACTCTATGAATGAGAGATCTCCAAAAGGTTCTGTCCTCAACTGCCCTGCTCAGCTCTTGTAAACACAAGCCTGTGGCTTCCTAAGAAGTCAATCCATCTTGTACTTGGTGGTCATCATTTTTCTTGCTGCCTTCAACCTTTCTCGGCATTATTGTGTTTTCCAAACAATCTTACCTTCTCATGTGGTGTCTGAAATATGACAACTTTAGTTTAATCATTTTGCCTCCAGAGAAAGTTCAGATTGGATAATTTCATAACCAAACATAATCAACATCATTAATCTGCACTCTTCCCTCCTTCTGTTTTTTTAACTATCTGCTTTGGCATGAAAACTTATTTGGGGCTGTTCTTTGCCAATTTTTTCTCATCTGAAACTCTGCAAGGCATTATACACCTTGTTTTTTATGTTGTTACTAAACCAATATTATATCCCTGCCTTCCTCCCAGTTGGTAAATAAAGGTCTGTCTCGTTTAAAGGATTTATCATAAAAATTGAACGCTGGAGAATATGCTGTGCATTTTATGGCTGTAAAGGTATCCATCTCTGTTACCAGTATGGAAATGCCGATATATACTTATTTCTTTCCTGCACTCAGTGTGAAAGATTTCAGAAGTTTTCTCCTCACTGTATAACTCAGGGATTCTCAACCTGTGGGTTGTGGGCTGGATGTGGCCCTCGGCACCATCTCATGTGCCCCCCCCTTGCCTCCACCACACCAGGAAGTGCCATATGGTGGAGGAAGGACAAAATGGCCATCCAGTCCCCAAAGCTGTCTGAGGGAGCGTGACCTGGCCCCCGGCTTTAAAAAGTTGAGAACTCCTGGTATAAATTATTAGAGTTTTTCACATTTCTACACATATTAAAAAATAATTGAAGAGATTTCAGTATGAAAAGTTGTGAATTATGAAGAAAATCTTACATTTTGCTTTTAATGAAAAATGCAATGTTTTGCATGCACACAAATTCTTCCAAATGTTGTTGCTAACCAAAAATAAACATTAAAACCAAATTCTGGTCTTTTCTCCAGTGAATAATCTCACATCTGTTGACCAGTTTTTCAATCTTTTGTCAAGAAATCTTTTTTAAAAATCAAGGAAATTTGCCTGTTTTTGTTGTTTAGTCGCACAGTCGATTCCGACCCTCTGCGACCCCATGGACCACTGTCCGCCAGGCACTTCTGTCCTCCACCATCCCCCTCAACTCGCTCAGCTCTGTGCCCATCATCTCTACAATACCATCTAGCCATCTCATCTTGGGCCGTCCCCGTCTTCTTTTGCCCTCTACCCTTCCAAGCATCAAGGCTTTCTCAAGTGAATCCTCTCTTCTCATTTGATGTCCAAAGTACTTTAGCTTCATCTTTATTATTTGACCTTCTAAGGAGCAGTCAGGGTTGATTTCTTCTAAGATTGACCTATTTGTTCTCCTCCTTAATGTTCTCTTCCTGCTGAACATTTTGGTTTATCAAACTCTTGCGTGAATGTGTGTGTGTAAGAACAGCAAGAGATGTGAGGGAAATAGCAGTTACTGGTAAGTATATTCAGACTGTTACCCCTGGTTCGCTCTGCCAACGACATTGGGCAAAAGCAACCACCATCTGTTATTATTATCTTCCTTTGGACAGCAACTGCTTGCTACCGAGAGTAATTGGAAGAAAGGTTTGGTGGACTCCCTTCTGTGTGATCCCCAAGGATCTATTCATGAAACTCTCTGAAGTGAGAAAATTAGTTTAAGGATTAGTTCTTATTTTCCATGTGAGGTTTAAGTCACACAGAATCTCCACGCAAAGGGAAGCAAATGATGCAATTGTGCCTACACAGCTTTTGAGTTTCCTGGGTGAGCAACACTCCTCTTCCAAGGACAGCTGGCACTTTTGATCTGTAGCCAGTCTTTCTGGATGAGCTTTGAAGCACAATGGAAAAGGGGCTTTCTGGAATCACAGTCACCTTGATTGTTCTTTACATCAAAGAGTCTGCTCACTTGGATATCATGAAGTCAGAGAGATAAGAGTTAAAGAAGAATAAACAGTCTTGACTACTTGCCAAAGGAAGTCATCACTTACTTTTCAGAAATGGGGATGGTTTGTTGTTTTTTGATTCTTTCTCTTTGACTTCCAACTCCAGAATCCCACAGCCAACATTTTGGGACCTTTAGTCCAGAAAATGGGTCACAGTGTTTTAGTTGTTAAGATGCTGAGCTTAACGTAGACAACTTAGCTGTGCCTAACACTGCAACCCTGTATGTGTGTATTTTGGGTGTGAGATGTATTGAGCTCAATAGAACATCTTCCCAAGTAACTGCATATAGTAGGGATAGGGAATCCTCAGCAAACTCTGCGCTGAAGCCTTTTAAGATATCTTGAATCATACTTGATTGAATATTGTATAATTTCCCTGCTGTCAATGACAATGACAACAACGACAACAATGACTGGAAGGTTGGCAGATCAGCAATTTAGACTGAGTGCCTGTAATCTGTCCCAGCTCCTGCCAAACTAGCAGATCAAAAGCAAGAAATTGCAAGTAGATAAATAGATGCCGCTTTGGTAGGAAAGGTAACAGCATTCTATGTGCTCCAGCATTTAGTCATGTCTATCACATGACCATGGAAACTCAGTGCTGGTTCTTTGGCTGTAAACAGAAATGAGCACTGAATCCTACAGTTGGATATGACTGTCTTTTGAGCAAGAGAGACCTTGACCTTGAGTCCAGAAAAAGGAACTTTTCTTATCTCAGTTAGCAGTTAACAGAGTCCAATATGTTTATAAAAAGGATGTGTTGGTTGCACTGTTTTATTCCCACACTTGATAAGGAAATGTGGAAACAGAGAAATTAAGGAATTTGTTTTTTGTCCCACATAAAGTTGGAATATATGGTCGGTTGTTGGTAGTACAAACTATGTGTTTATTTGTTGTACAACAAATTGTTCACCTCTAATAATAATAGTATATGTTTGGTATGCTCCAAACATACAGAAGAGAAGTAGACAAGCTCCAGATACTGGGGAGTTATGGATAACCATTTCTGGAGTTTGGAAAACTGTAAATCCTTCTTTGACTTCCTCTATAGGGACTGCTTTTCTAAGCACCCTTTGTGGCAAAAATCATAAGAATTTGGGGGAACGAGGGGGGTTACCAGAATGTTGGGGCCCTTCAAAACATTTGTCAGTTTATTTTGTACTATACAGTACTTCAAAAAATCGATCAGATCACCATAACTCAAAAGTGACCTTATATCATGTCACAACACTGTGTCATATGAAAAGGGCAATACTCTGTCCATTGCTTTGGAGTATATCCAGTGATGGGATGTAACAGGTTTGCACCAGTTTGCCAGAACTGGCAGTAACTTTTCCCAGTGTCCTGGAGAACCGGTAGCAGTTTTGGGGGGAAACCACCTTTGGGGGTTACCTTTTCACTGGTTCCCCCACTGCGCATGCGCACCAAGCACTTGGTGTGCATGAATGCCTACAGTGCTTGGCGCGTATGCATGACCTCCTTGCTGTCCTCCCAAGCGGAGAGGAGGAAGAGAAGCTGCTAGCCTGAAGCTCCCTATAGCCTGCTCCCCAGAGTATGTGACTCACCTTTGGGTGTGGTGTGTCTGTGTGTATTTTAATGTGTATTTAATACCTTTACCTATATTGATGTACTACCACTGTTCCTAAAAAGGCCTGACAGCTGGCAGGCCTGGCTGCCTGGCTTGGGGTTTTTAAGCAAAGTCTTGAAGTTATCTCATCAATAAGCTACACCTGTGCTGTTCCAATTGCTGTTCCAATTGGAGAACCCTTAAGGAGGTACAGCTGTTTTACATTTACATTAAGGCATATTATCCTAGAGAACTGGTACAATGACCACATCCATCTTGCAACATGGTGCTGCCTAGGCACTTATACTAACAGGTAAGTGACAGGTTTGTGTTTGGGGTGGGTGGATTGATTTGTGTTTGGGGTGGGTGGGTGTATTTTAATGTAATTTTATTCTATTTATTTATTTAATTTATTTATTTACGAGTTTGTGTTGTGGGTGTGTGGGAGTGTGGGTTGAGGGGTGTGCATGTGTGTGCTTATTTTTTTTATTTTTTTCTTTGGCCCCGCCCATGACATCATGACATCAGCTCCGCCCACTCTGTGATGACGTCATGGTGGGATAGTAAAATTTTTGACATCCCACCACTGAATATATCCACAGCTGTGTAGTTGGTAGCTAGCAAGGCAACCTGTTAGTATAAGGGACTAGGTAACCCTATGTCCTCCAGAGATAAAATTTTCAATTTAACCAGCACCCAAAGATAAGGAAGTGCTGGAGTTATCACATTCATTCATTTGTTCATTCATTTAAAATATTCATGTGCTACACCTAAAGTAGAACAGCTTCACTTGTGTATCTTTCTGGCAATTCAGGGTATCCATCACCAAATAAAATTAAATCAAATTTGATTAATATGGTGAGGGACCACATAAAACACATCAAACATTATAAAATCTCCTTGGGGGAGTTTGTATTCCCAATATTACAAAGCAATATATAATTTCACCTGGCCCAAGGAATCCGACGGAGGATGCTTTAGTGAGTTTTACTTCAGGCCCAACATCATTGACAAGTGATGGGCAACACTGCCTAGTTAGACCATTCAAGCCCCTGCACCTCAACAAGGCTCTCACCTAGTGGATGCTTGAGTGGTCTAACTAGGCAATGTTGGCCATCACTTGTCAATGATGTTGGGCTGGGACTAAAACTCACTAAAGCGTCCTCCATCAGATCCCTTGGGCCAGATGAAAACAAAGGACACACATCATGGTCTGCCTAGCCAGTGGGTGATGTGATATCCAAATCACTAAAAAGCCACGTGCAAGTGAACTTGATTTCCCAGGTCCATTTGCAGGTGCAGAATGTTTTCGCAGAAACATCTACTAATGCGTGGAACTCTCACTGGGTAACGACTCCAAGGTACTGTATATAATATTTGTATGTGATAAGAATTACTTATCAAAAATTCAAATTTACATATTAAAATGCTAAAATATTTCAAATGAGTTGAATCTGTTCTCGTGAACTTTCTTTACTGCCCAGCTTCCACAACCATACATAGTGATCAGGGATACAACAGTATGGATGATCTTGGTCATGGTCTCCAATGACAATTTCCAATACTTGGTGATGTTTTCTAATTCTTTCATTGCTGTCCTTCTGAGTCTCAATCTTCTTCTGATTTCTTGGCTGCAGTCTCCATTGGGTTGATGGTTGAACCAAGGTAGACAAATTCTTTCACTATTTCAATTGCTTCATTGCCAACAATTATGTTAACGATGAATGCATAATTATTTCAGTTTATTTAACAATTCCAAAATACTTATACTTGACATATTTTCATTTTGGATCTTTAATTTCATTTATTTGCCTTTATTTGCTCTTTATTGATTACTGTGAACTTCGCTTTCTTAATATCAATTTTCAGGCCATATTCACTACTAACTTCATTGGCTTTACTGACTATTGTCTTTGAACTCTGTCTTGTAATCAAGTACCAGCCATTGCTAATCTTTCTATTAGCAGTGTCATGATTTGAATCAATAAGAACTTCTCTAAAGATGTATTTGAAGTATAAACTGAAAAGCAACGAGAACAGTATACTGTACTCCTTGATAACGCTTGGCTGACAACTGTCAACTTTCAGTCAGCTTTGTTTCAGTACTTGTTGCCAATTACACAAAAATCTTTTGAATCAAGACTCTTGTTTACTAATAACTCAAATCAGCTTGCTGTGTTTCAAAGAATAAAAGGAATAAAAGAATCTCACCAAAGGATAGGATTGTGTCTATTCTCCTATTTTCAACTGTGGAGCTGGCTTGCATCAGCTCCCCCTGTTCTTGTTGTTATATCCTGTCAAGTAATCTCCAACTAGGGACTGCAATGGCTCAAGTGGTTAAGATGCTGAAATCGACAACTGGAAGGTTGGAGTTTGATTCCCAAGTGCTACACAACAGAGTGAGCTCCTGTCTCTGTCCCAGCTCCTGCCGACCTAGCTGTTTGAAAGCAAGAATTTGCAAGTAGATAAATAGGGACCACTTGGGGGGAAGGTAAACAGTGTTCCGTGCATTCCGGTGTTGAGGCATGCTTGCCATGTGTCCATGGAAACATCTGCAGGTACAGACAGCACTGGCAATTTGGCTATAAACAGAGATGAGCACTGAACCCTAGAATCAGATATGACTGGTTATCGAGCAAGGGCAACCTTTAACTTTACCTAATCTCCAACTATAATTCTTTTAGCGTTCTAGTTCAGCTTTACTCTAATGTTGGCTATTGGCAGTTCATGATCAGTACAGCTTCTCCATCACCTGCTTCCAATTATGTAGTCTGTTTGATTTCTGTATTGTCCTCCTGCAATGACCATGTCGATAGCTGTCTATTGAGTTGCTTGAAGCATGTATTTGCAATAAACAGGGTGTTGGCTTTGAAGAACTCTTAGCGATTTCCTTGCTTCATCCACTTTTTGTTACAGTTTTCAGTTTACCTTGAATCATACTTCTCATGCTCATGATCCAATTATATATGTTGTGCAGCTAGGTTTTTCTATAAGTGTTTGTGTCTCTAAGCAAACTTATTAAGCTGAAGAAATGTGCTTAGACACACAAGTGCTTATACAGTATATATCACTGGGTAGAGAAAGTGAAGGGAAAGTACAAAGTAAACAACACATACAATTGGAACATGGAATATGAAAAGTATAACTCAACGTAAATGGAAAGTTACCATTTCTAGTAGAAATTGTTATGATGGACTGATTGCTATCTGCTATGTTACCTATTAAAAAGACTCAAGACAAGTGGCTAAACAGAATACAAAACACTTTATTTACATAATGCAATAATACCCAGTGTGATCAAGTGGTTGGTGATGGACTAAGACTTAGAAGGTCTGACTTCAAATCCCCACTCAGGCATGGAAGTTAATTAGGGGCGTGAAACTGGTAAAACCCTGCTTAAATAGCTCATTTAGCTTAGAAGCCCTATTAAGGTCATGTAGGTCAATTGCTACATGAGTTAGTCTGGCCAGGTTATCCTGCTATGGTATTAGAGTAGACCATACTGTCAGCAACTGAACAATGATGACCAGGCAATAGTTAAATAACCTGACAACCCTAAGGACTAATGGCCTTGAGTGGTGAAGTCCACAGGGGAGGGTGATGGTTCCCAAGTGGATTAAATCCCACTTGAATCCATCTTGATGGAGGGCAGCAGCTTCATCAATAGTGACCTGGGGTTGAGGAAGACTCAGGGCCAGAAAGTGACCTTTCGAATGGGATCAGTGGTACGGGGTGTGTGTGTGTCACACTGCGATGAGGAAGACAAATGGAAGGTCACTGCATTATATTGTTTCCAGGACAATCTTCATGGCTGATCGCCATAAGGATAGCCAATGTTTGGAATCAGATACAGCACTTGAAGAAGAAGAAGGCCAATTCCAACTCGACAGCACAGAACAATAACAAAATAATAATAAGTGGACTTGATCCATGAAAGCTAAAGGTAAAAATATAGCATTTAGTCTTTAAAGTGCTGCAGTGTTGTTGTTGTTGTTAGTCTTCTGATATGGCTGAACCACAGACTAACATGGCTACTATTCCAAAAAATAATAACGCATACCAAGTTTCTTGACTGACAACATTCAGGTTTGGGGTTTGGTTGTTATACTTGTATCTTCTTTAGCTTTTCACTAAATTCTATAGTAACATTCCCTCTAGGTCAGGAGTTCTCAATCTTTTAAAGCTGGGGTCTGGGTCATGCTCCCTCAGGCAGCTTCGGGGGCCAGACGGCCATGTTGTCCTTCCTCCACCACATGGCACTTCCTGGTGTGGTGGAGGTGCTGATGGTGGCATATGAAATGGTGCCAAGGGTCTGACCCATGGGCTGCAGGTTGAGAATCCCTGATCTAGGTTATACCACACCACTCTCGCTCACATACAACCAAACATTTTCTCTCTTAACTCTGCATATTATCTCTCAGTTCTTTCTCTCTAAACTCTAACTCGGACTCTTTAACTGGATCTCCCGTCCTTAAACTCATTCTCAACACTCTGGAGACTCAGACAGGCTGAGCCAAAGACAGGGTGGGGATGGGGGGTGGGCGGGAAGGGACACCTGTACAATCCACCATAAAAGTAAAGGTCTCCCTTGCTCGAAAGCCAGTTATGTTGGACTCTACGGTTCAGTGCTCATTTCTGTTTCAAAGCTGAAGAACCAGCGCTGTCTGCTTCTGCAGAAGTTTCCGTGGTCATGTGGCAGGCATGACTAGACACTGGAGCGCACAGAATGCTTTTTACCTTCCCACCAAAGTGGTCCCTATTTATCAATTTGCAATTTCTTGCTTTCGAACTGCTAGGTTGGCAGGAGTTGGGACAGAGACAGGAGCTCATTCCATCCTGCAGTACTTGGGAATCGAACTGCTGACCTCCCACCTTCCAGGCAGTGTCTTAGCCACTTGAGCCACTGAAGTTCCCCATAGTGATCCTATAAATTAATGATTTCCAACAGACCATATCCTCAACAGACCAGCTTAGGTCTTGCAAATTGTTCTATCAAAATCCCTTCTTGGATGCACACTTTAATGAGGATGTTTGAGTGTGTGATATATTATCAAGATGCTAAACTTTGGTATGAGTCCAGACTCACATCTAGGTTGCACCAGGCAGCATAGCCAAAGCTGAGAGACCAGGCCTGATGCAGCCATCCTCCTAAGGCCAGATGAGCAGAAGAGGGTTGAGTGCTCCAATGGTGCTGAGGGTGAAAGCAGTAATTAGACAACTACAGAACAGCAGCAACAGCAAACAGTGTTACTGGCATGGAAACATTTCCATCATCAAGGGCAACAACAGTCAAGCTGACTTGTCAGGACTGCTCAGAAGACAAGGGCAATCTTCTGAATACTGTATATTGATCCTTGGAGAACACAGTGGTTAAACTGCTCCGATGCAGCCAGAACATTGTGAGTTTGATCCTGCCGGGGCTCAAGTTTTGACACAGCCTTACATCCTTCCGAGGTCAGTAAAATGAGCATTTTGGGACAAAATGCTAATTACTTTGTGAACTGCCCAGAGTGTGTACTAAGCACTATGGAGCTGTATATACGTGTACACAGTAGATAAGTGTAATTGCTATTGCTAACCCAATGTTGTGACATCCATAGCTATCTGGTACACGCAGGAGAAGAATTCTCACGGTATTTAACACACACTCCTCCAACCCTTGTTCTAGAAGAGAATCCAAGGAGCTGGAATGGAGGGCTGCCCAAACTATGGTTCGTGGGCTGAATCCGGCCCCCGATGCCAATTCATCCGCCCACGCCACCCTCTCCTCGCCCGTACCTGACCGGCCCGCAGCCCAAAAAGTTTGGGCACCCCTGTCCTAAGGGAAGATGGGGAGAGGAAGGCACTTCCTCCTCCTCCTCCTCGCTTTCTGGCTTGGCAACCGCCGCCAACTCTCCCTAGCAGCAGCAGCAGCCCCTCTTTTTTCCAGTCTCCCCCCCCCCCCACTTGCCCTGCCTTCCTCCCGCCGCGTTTGGGCCGGGGCGGCAGGGATTGGACGCGCTCGCTTTCCCAGCGATGACTTCACGGCAGCAGCCCCCGCCTCTCCGCTCCGCTTTCCCCGGCGCTGGATTGAATGAAGCGCCAGCAAAGGCAGAGGTTGGGCAGTCGCCGCAGGAAGCGCGACCTGAACGGCGGCGGCAGCGGCGAGGCGAGGCAGAGGCGCCTGGGCGGCTAAGGTGGGGGTGGTGGGGGCGCTTTCCCGCCTCCAACCTTGAGACGGCAGGAGGCACGACGGTGCGTCTCTCCCGACCCCGTCAATAATCCCCTGGCGGTAGCGGGGGAGGAGGAGGAGGAGGAGGTGGAAGAGCCGGAGCCGCTTGCCTTCGAACATCTGCAGCGGGAAGAGCAGCAGCCGGTCTCCTTTCCGTTCCCCAGGGCGGGGGAACATCTGGCGCGGTTCGGGGGCCTCATCCTGGACCCGCAGCATCAGCATCCCCATCAGCTGGAAGGAGAAGCAGCAGGTCTCCGGAGAGCATCTCTCTGGGCGCCATCCTTTCTCGCTTGAGGAGGGTTCCCTCCACCTGGCGCAGCCTTTGGCCGTCGTCCTCCTGTCCCCCTTCCTCGGCCTCTCCTCCGATCGCCTCCCCTTTCCCTCCCTTCTTTCCACCCCCCCCCATTTCTCACCTGCCCGAGGCCTCCCCCCAGCAGCCAAGACGCCGCGGGCGGTGCTCCGCGTGAAGAATGGGGCGTCGAAGCTGGCCCACTCGAAGCCCCCCGCGGCGGCCGAAGCCCCCGGCGGAGGCAGCGGCGGAGCGCCCGGCTCGGCGCTGTTCATGGAGCGCTCGCAGAGCCGCCTCAGCCTCTCCGCCTCCTTCGAGGCCCTGGCCATCTATTTCCCGTGCATGAACAGCTTCGACGAGGAAGACGCCGGTAAGATCAGGGGGATCCGGGCCAGATCGCGGGGTACGTCCTGTTAGGGCCCCCCACTTCCCTCCCCCCCTTTGCACCCCAAGGGAGACTTCTGATGGAGTTGGACGACATGCATTATTGTCCCCAGCGAGCCCAATGTTTCTTGGGAAAGGGTGATGGGGCAGCCAGTGCGAAGAACCTGGAGGGTATCTGGGCTGTCTTTTGTATCTAGAATCAAACTCTGGATGGCCAAAATGAAGCCACTTTCTTGGCTTTGTCATTGACCAAAATTGTATCTTCATGTTTCTGGTAGTAACTGGCAGGCGAGCCAATGAGCCAGATTCTGTATCTCTCCGCGATCACTCATTGTGTTGTTGTCCACCATCAGCTCCCACTTGAGCATGTTGGTCTTGCATTTAGGGACTCCAACCTCAGCCTATTTAAGGTCCCCCAAATGACTGAGGTAGAGTTCCTCAGCCATATTCTCCTTTAATGTTTTTCCTTGCCCAGTGAGCTGCTTCCTCCATCTCCTGATTTGGTTTTCCTCCTACGTACCCTCAAGAATGTTTGTTCTTGCCATAAAGTTCTTCCTGGATCTGAGCTGGAGCACTTGAGGCACATATCCATTCAGAGGATGTCGAGGGTCTGGTTTGGAAAGGTCAATAGTATAGGTCAGTGATGGCCAAACTTGGCTCTCCAGGGTGTTCTTGAACTTCAGTTCCTAGAAGCCCTGATTAGCAGGTGTGATGACTTGGGCGTCTGGTAAAGTCCAGGACACCTGGAGTGCCAAGGTTGGCAATCACTAGTATAGGTTTTGTGTAAGGTTACCGTCAATCCTGTCACCCAGTTCATGTTTCTTATCTTTCTACCTTCAGGTGAAGATCAGCATAGAGGCGTGATGGTGAACCTTGGCACTCCAGATGTTCTTGGACTTCAATTCCCAGAAGCCCAAGCCCAATTATCCCCATCCCATGTTAATAAATGCATTTATTATCCCTCCATTAATACACGCATTCAGAAGCCTCTATGCTTGTGATGGTGAAACTTGGAACTCCAGATGTTCTTGGACTTCAATTCACATAAGCCCAAGCCTCCGTGAATCCACACGAATGGGTTTGCTGAGATTCATCCGGCCCGCACTGCCCTCATTGCTCCTGGAAGCAGAAGCAAAACACGCTCGTACAGGCGCGTTTTATTTTGGCTTCTAGGAGCAACGAGGGTGGTGCGGGCCGGATGAATAATAGCAAACCCATTCGTGTGGATTCACGGGGGCTTGGGCTTATGTGAATTGAAGTCCAAGAACATCTGGAGTGCCAAGGTTCACCATCACAAGCATAGAGGCTTCTGAATGCGTGTATTAATGGAGGGATAATGAATGCATTTATTAACATGGGATGGGGATACAGTAATTGATGTATATTAATAGAGGTTGAGTGGAGTAGAGAGGACAGGATAGACCACCCACCTGAGCTGATAATCTTGCTTTCAAGGAGCTGCAAAGGAGGTGTTTTCTCCTACCCATTTCCAACTATGCAAAAGATCATGAATGAAATGGAAATGCAGTGCTTTAGATTTTTGCCAGCTGCTGCTACTGATAGAAGGGATGTTTCATCCTCTGGGAGCCTTCCTGGCACCCCTTTGGCATGTGAATGGTGAAAGCCCTGAATGAAATTTAAAAATGCTGGTAGTGAGCTGTAAGTGTAACCTTACATGGGCCAAGGGCCCTTTTGGTGGGGCAGTTGATAGAAAAAGGGGAAGGCAGGAACCCAGCGATTGGGTATGTATTTTTACTTATTCCCCCTGCCACCCGAGCATTGCACAATTTAAAATAATGGGTGCATATGAAATACAGATAAAATTCAAACAAATTAAAATGTCAAAATGACTAGACTATTTTTAATCAGAAGTGGGCTGATTCACTAATGTTATCTTGGCTGTTAACTAGATCTTATTTTATATACATAGTAGGGCATAAATTGCATGCACATAAATGCTGCACTGATTCTCCACATTCACAGAAAATTTGCCCTGCATCTAAGTAACCCAATTTTACTTTATTATTCCTTGATTTTCTTACTTTACTTCAAAGCATATTACATGTCTTCCAGCCACCCTCTTGTTCTAAGGCTGGGGTGCCCAAACATTTAGTCCATGGGCTGGTCACGTGGTTGAGTGTGCTGGTCACGTGGTTCCTCCCACCCAGAAGTGGAAGTAAAATGCACCCCGCAAGCGCAGAATGAAGCCATAAATTACAGTAATACCTCGGATAACGCTAAGACTTGGTTCCACAACTCTTGGTGCTATCCGATTTTTAGCGTTATCCGATGCATGTTAAAATCCTATGGGATGGATCGGATAACATTAAAGCTCCATAGAGATACATTATAACCGCACAGGCTTTAGCGGTTGTTATCCGATCCATCCCATAGGACCTTAACGTTATTCGATCAAATTCTCCTCCCCAGATTACTTAACGTTATGCGATTTTAGCGTTATCCGAGGTAAACGTTATCCGAGGTATTACTGTACCCGCAGCTGTAGTAAACACATTGACACCCCCGGGTCATTTATGGCAGCTTTCTGTGCATGCATGGGTGCATTTTACTTCTGCTTCTTGAAGCAGTGAGGACTGCAGGGCCCGGATTAATTGGCACCACGGGCTGGCCCTGGCCCACGGGTCATAGTTTGGCCATCCCTGTTCTAAGGGGAAACAATTTTAGTATTCGCTCAGCAACGTGTGTTGTTTTTGCTCTCCATAGGTTTAGCCTAGACTCTTCTGGTTTAATTTTTAGAGCTTGAAAGGTGTGTAGAATACTTTTCTTCACTTTTAGCTGTGACTCTAGGGATTTGGTGCCCATGAAGTGGATGGTTTCTTGTGCAAGATTGCCTTGTTTCGTTTTGTTGCAGCACTTGTTGACATACTTCCAGAAGTGCATTACCAGCCAAATAACAATTTTTTTCAGGTGGGTAGGTTTTAGGCAGCAGTTAAAAAGCTCACCTTGTTAGCTGGAAGGCTGTCAAGTTGGCAGTTCAAGACCCGGGTACTGCATGATAGATTGAGCGCCTGTTTTTGATCCAGCTCTTGAGAACATGAAAGGAGCCTTATCTGGGTGTTCCCTGAGTAGAGTTGTTTCTTCTTCTTCTTCTTCTTCTTCTTCTTCTTCTTCTTCTTCTTCTTCTTCTTCTTCTTCTTCTTCTTCTTCTTCTTCTTCTTCTTCTTCATCATCATCATCATCATCATCATCATCATCATCATCATCATCATCATCATCATCATCATCATCATCATCATCATCATCATCATCATCATCATCATCATCATCATCATCATCATCATCATCATCATCTGGCATGATTCATTAAGAGCTACATTCTCTTCTTTGAATATATTGATTTATACCTATGATGCTAGAATAGGGTTGCCATATGTCCCAGAAAACCAGGAATTTCCCGGATTTTGATTGTCCTGGCCGGTTCTGTAAAAATCAATGAAAAGTCTTAGATTTGCAAAGTTTCAAACCAAGGGGAATGCTCTTAGTTTGAAAAAAAAAATTCTCACTTTTTTCTTGCTGCCTTAGAGCAGCGCCTCTACTTAATCACCAGCCAGCATCTGTAGAAGCAGCCACAGCAGCTTGGTGGCTGAAGAAGAAGGAGATTGGGTTGATCAGCGTGGCCTGATCATTGGTAAGCAGAGGTCCCCAGCGGCAGTGAGGGGCCTTCACTGAACCCACCTCCCAGCTGACAGGCAGCTTGGCAATGGGATAAATTGAAAGTCTCTGAAAGGAAAAGGAGGGGTGCATGGGGGGAGGAGGATAAAGGCACTCCAGTAGGTCTCCTCGACAACCCCATTCGACACATGCACAGTTTGAAGAATGCAATGATGTTACATAGCTGTCCCTATGCTAGAATCTTTTGCTGCAGAATAGCACAGGGACAAAGCTGTTCTTATTGTTTGTGGGCGTGTCCTTTAGTCTGACCCGGCCAGTTTCGTAGGAATATTATTTCTGGTGGCAACTTTCTGTTTGGTGTTTAGACAATGTTTTTGTAGGATATGGTTGAATCCAGAGTGATGCTCAAATATTTTGGGAATAGGGCAGTGTCCCAGAATAGCAATAGCAATTAGACTTATATACCGCCCCGTGGCGCTTAGTGCTGTCTCTGGGTGGTTCACAAATTAATTAGCATCTTGCCTCAAATATGTTGAGTACTCATTTTACCAACTTTGGAAGTATGGAAGGCTGAGTCAATCTTGATCTCTGGTCATGACTGAACTCACAACCTTCTGGCTTCTGTACAGCAGTTTAACCACTGCGCCACCAGAACTCTTCTTGCTTTCCCACCTAAATTAGAGCTTCCGTTCAGCTTCTATGTTTTTTAAGTGGAAGACACAGACCTGGTTTTCAAGGTTGGTTTTAGCTAGTTGTGTTTACAATACTGCACAGTGGTACCTCATACAACTATTTAAATCTGTTCCATGGAGCTCATTGTTGTATGAAATAATTGCTATATGATGCATGCATCGTATAGCAATTTTCCCTATGGGATGCATCGTACAATGATTTTTTTTGCTAAGTGTTTTTTCCCATTGTAAAATTGTTGTATGATTTTTTCCATAGGGGAAATTGTTATGCGGGATGCCATTTCACCCCCAAAACCTAATTGTTATGTGATTTCATTGCTATACAGGGCAATTGTTGTATGAGGTTCCACTGTATAAGGAAAGATCTTCTAATTCAGAGGATAACTGTATTTGATGGACTCAAATTATTATTACAAGTAATACCTCATATAACATTAGTATCGAATAACACTAAAATCGCATAACATTAAGGAATCTGGGGGGAAGAATTGCATCAGATAACATTAAGATCCTATGGGATGCTTCAGATAACAACCGCTAAAGCCTGTGTGGTTACAATGTATCTCTATGGATCCCATAGAGGATCAGATAACACTAAAAATCATATAACACCAAGACTTGTGGAACCAGGTTTTAGTGTTATATGAGGTTTTACTGTATTATTTATTATTATTATTATTTATTACACTTGATACCCCGCCCCAATCGGGAGAACCTGACTCTGAGCGGCTTACAAGACACTAAAAAAAAAAGTAAAAACATAAGAACAATTTACACCAATAAAAGCATCAAAGTTAAGAGATCATCAAAATTTTACCACAAAAATTAAAAACAATACGCAGTCCCACTTCCAGACCCAGGGTGGCAATCCTTTAAATAAGCCACCTGGTAAGGGAACTCGTATTCCCGGGTCCCCAAACTTGTCCTGCCAGCCAGGTTTTTAAACCCTTCCGGAAGGGCAGGAGCTCTGTCTGAAGGTGCAGTTCGGTGGGCAGGAGGTTCCAGAGGGCTGGGGCGGACACGGAGAAGGCTCTCCTCCTGGTGCAGGCGAGATGCGCCATTCTCGCCGAAGGAACAACGAGGGAGCCTCTCCGATCTGCCCTGGTGGGACGGACAGATGTTCTTGGGGTGACGCGGTCTCTTAGGTATCCTGGCCCACTACCATATAGGGCTTTAAAGGTAATAACCAGCACCTTGAATTGCACCCGGAGACATACTGGCAACCAGTGCAGCTCCCGGAGCAGCGGTGAAGCATGAGCATAACGCCCACACCCCACCACTACCCGGGCCGCCGCATTTTGGACCAGCTGGAGTCTCCGGATGGTCCAAATGTTTTCCCTGGACTGTCAAGACAAAATCATCATCATAGATGAAACTCCTGGTATATGGGAACCTTAGTTGATAATTTATGCAAATATTAAAAAATAATGGTGGCAGGGTGCTACCCTGAGGAAGACCGCTCCTCTGATTTCTAATCTGTGTCCCCTTGAAATTAAATAAATAATATTTGGTCTTAACTTAAAATGAAAACCATTTATGTTGGTCTATGATCTTTAGGAATGAAATAGAGCTTTTTGAGCAGCAGTTGATAGTGGACAGTGTCAGATACTGCCATAACGTTGACATATGCTTTCGTAAGGTTGACAAATGCTGCTCCAGTTTTATAATTTCAAAATTATCTTCCTGTATGCTTAACTAGATTTAAGATTTGAGCTGTTCTACTTTTGATGGGCCTAAAGACTACCTGTTCTGGAATTAGAATTAGTTCAATTTTGGGGACTCGACAGTTTGATATCATTCTTTTTCTTTCATGTTCCGATCAAACATTTAACTGCAAAAATGAAGCCACTTTCTTTGCTTTGTCGTTGCCCAACACCAAGTCCTTATTGGTGCATGTATCTGACAGCAATTGGCAGACCAGTAAATGAGCCAGACTCTGTGTCTCTCCACATTCATACCGTGTTTTGTTGTCCACTAGCAGTCCACACTTGAGCATGTTGTTCTTGCATTTAGGGACTCCAGCACTCAGCCTGTTCAGGTCCTCCAAATGATGTAGGAGAGAATGGGATCTTCAGCTATATCCTCTTTTAATGATGTACTTTTCCCAGTGAGCTCCTTCCTGCATCTTCTAATTTGGTTTTGCTCTTGTGTACCCTCAAGAATGTTTGTTCTTGCCATAAAGCTCTTCCTGGATCTGAGCCGGCAGACTTGAGGCTCATATCCATTGAGAGGGTGTCGAGAGTCATTATTTTGCTTAGTTCTAGGTGTCTGCTGCTATTTCTCTCTTGATCTTAGGTGGAGCAATACCAACAAGAGGGTATATTTTCTCAACTGGTGTAGGTTTGAGGCATCCTGTCACTATACGCATGGCTTCATCAATTTGACATCATTCATTCAAACACTTTGTATAAGTGGCATACTAGGCAGATTGGCCTGTAGCTTTTGAAATCTGCTGGTTCTTTGTCTGGTTTTGGTATAGCAATTACTTTATCTTCCACCATATTTTTGGAATTTGTTTCCTCATCCAAGAGTTATTACAGAGCTGAAAAAACATTTTTTTGTGGTTTTGTACAAAATATTTAATTTATTTGATTTGGATATTGAGTTCCACCACCTTGCTATTCCTACATCTGATTGCTTGTTCTAGGTCCACCAGCATGAAGGCAGTAGAAAGTTTATTGCATTTGTTTTGAATAACCCTTTGATTTTAATTTTTATTATGTGTTGGTTGGTCTTCCGAGCCAGGAATAGTTAGTGTACGATTTGGTTTGGGATTATAGTTGGATACAGTGTCCTTTTGTTTGGGTCATTGTTTAGTCTTTTCAGGAGTCACCAAGAACGGAAGGCATGGGAATATTGCAAATGGGTAGTTACACATTGATCACAGTTCTCTGGTTGAGAGGCAATCAGAAGCACAGCGGCACCTATCATTTCTGTAAACCTTTCCCAGTTGGCTTGGCCTTTTGGAAATTATACTTTCTACAGAATAAATTAAGGTCTGATGACTTAATAGGTATGACATTGTTTGGGCCTATACTCTTAATGCACTGTTAAACTATAGGCCAGTGATGGTAAACCTTGTAGAGACCAAGTGCCCAAACAGAGGTGTGGGGTGAATTCTGTGTTGGGGGGAGGGAGGAATTGTTCCCATTGGGCTGCTGGGTAGATGATGTCACATTTCCGTTCATGGTAAAGTGAAGTCAAAAGGTTATCTTTGCATAAAGAGATGCTCTCTGTACTAGGAGAAATTATTGACATTTGTAGTTCTGAAAAGGACTGTTAGGTCATTTTGCTTATCAGCAAGCTTTACAATGCAATGCTTCTGGATAGGAAGCATTAGCTGGCTATATGCTGTTGCCCAGGGGAGTTTACACATAATGCATTCAACTCTTTGGGGAGGCTCTTTCTATGTCCCCATTCCTAATGATGAATGAATGGAGTGGAGCAATCAATGATGTGGGAGGTTATTTTGTGAATGGAAATAGTTTTTGGAGAATTATAAGGCAAATGGATCTCCCATGACTACTTTAAAGTGGATGGATAAGATACTTGTTTTGTAAGTAGCTTTCACCTTTCCCTCTACATTATGCTCAGGGTGTGCTTGTAGAGATAACACTACATCACAAGAAAAAGAAAAAAAGAAAAAAGAAGATTATCTGCTACTTGGTCTAATCCATGTGTCCTATACTAAATCAAGTGTGTTGAATCCAAATCTGAAGTCTGATTCTGCCTAAGATGTCAAGATCTTGTTAGCAAATCTCATCCTCCTGGTTAGGATCTTGTGTTGATCAAGTAGGGTATATTTGCCACAAATGTAGCAAAAATTGCCCTGTTTATTAACACAGCTGCGCCTACTCATCTTTAGCTCAAAACAGACTCACTGTGACCTAGCTGTACTATGCAATAAGATGGTTTTGCACTAGAAACAAGCCCTTGGTCCATCTTACCTTATATACCTATTTCTGATGTCAGATCACTGACTTGCCCAGACATGTCCAGCTGCTGCTGGATCATGCATGCCACCAGGGGACGTGATTCAGGTGATGTGGTGGCAGGCATACTGGTAGCTGCAACTGTTATAATGTTCCCATGTAAAAATACATTACTCAATTACTGACTATAGCATGCCTTAAAATCTGTACATGATAGGCAAATTCTGAGTTCAGATTTGGGAGCAGCACACTCGACATCATGTAAATCACATGTGTTATTCCCAGCAGCAAAAACGTTGTTGTGCAGTGTAATAGATTGAAGATGCTGACTCAGTCTGTGCCTGACTCAGTATGAGTGACTGATGACACCCCCACTCAACTGCCTGATTCCCTTTACCAATCTTTATAAACAGCTGCCCACTGCACATGTTGTGTATATGCATTGTGAGGCAAACTGAGTTAGAATCCTGAATTAGTGTCCATGGGATTAAATAGTCTCCCATACTTATAATCAAATGAACTCTCTGCCTTTTGATTTACACTGCAGTTGGTGCATTTGTAAAAGGACAGTACAAACCTTAATCCTTCTATTAAGCTCCTCAGCCTTCTGGATAAAAGGAATGAAAAGGAAAAGTTTAAATATGACCAGAAAAAGCTCTCTGTGCCTGTACATTTTGTCCATGCTTTCAAGCATTCGCATGGATGCTATGATAACCACAGTGCCACTCTGGCTGTTTGTGTGGTGAAGCCCAGGCTCATGGAGAAATGTCCTGAGTCCAATTAATAGAAAACTCTCATTTGTTACAAAGAGGCAGAAACATATCAATTATAGGTATGTGTGGAAATCATAAGCTATCTTATCTGAAGCTAGTGAGGCTTAAATCCAGGTAGATGCTCTTACAGATTATAAAAACATTCAATTTGTAAAAAAAAAAAAAACCACCCTCTTCCACTTCATGAAGACAGGATATTGTGCTTCTGTATCCACAATTCAAAACTAAAAAAAAGCTGTGCAATATTGTGCCCACATTGTCATCAGAAAAATGGATGCCAAGCTTTACCTAATAAATAGCAGCCTGAATTTTGACAACATCAATAGCAGCAGCCAAAATGTTTTATAGCAGTGAAGGTGAATCTTGGCACTCCAGCTGTTTTTGAACTTCAATTCCCAGAAGCCCTGAGCAGCAGGAGTGTTGACTTGGGCTTCTTGTAATTGGAGTCCAAGAAAACCTGGAGTGCCAAGGTTTGCCATCATGAGTCTATAGGATACCCTCTTGTGTTCACTGCCATTGGCATGTGTAAAAATTAACCATATCAACTGCTTTGTGTTTGGGTGAGGAGTAGTTAGCTGATGAAAAAATGAATCAACTTCTGGGATTTTTCTTTGCTTGGTGTCTTTATGTGAAAGGTACTATTCTCTGTGTGAATGCAGACCATTGACAATTGCTGTTGTAAACATTCAGGTTGCCCTTTGCCTTGTAAAGCTTGACATTCTTTTTCCTGCTAACAGTGTGGGCATGATATTGTGAACAATATCAGACCATTTCTTGGTGTTTTGAATTATGAGTACAGAAGCACAATATCCCATGTTCACAAATCGGAATTTTTTTTGATGAATTGAACTTCCTAGCTTTTTAAAATGGAAGTTTAAGTATACATACGTGACACACAATTTCCAACAGAAACTTCCCTCAAGTAGAATTATTCAGTGCTAGTGAATCCCAAAAGATGAGCACATTATCTGCATTGTGGTTGCTGGCAGAAGACAAAGATACGAACAGCTGTGCCAAAATATTTTGAAGGGCTGTTTTAGGAATAATGTAATGTTGAAGCAAAGATGTAAGTGCTACACATACAACAGAGAAAGACATACACCCTTTAACCTCTCAAGTAAGTTAATGTTGACATGCCCACTCTGCAGAATGTAGACTAGAAAACTATGTTTCATTTTACAAACCCTTTCTTTTGAGTAGGCAACCTGAGGAGGGAAAGTTATTCTGGACCAAAAGCTCTAAGAACATTTGTGTGCATGTTTCACAAAAGATGTCCCCTCACCTTTGAAAGTGAAAAGAGAGCTGAGAGTTAGCAAAGCTTGTCACTGGAGACCAGGGTCTCTAAATCATTCACACTATGTAGAAACAAGGCATAGAAAAAAGACAGGGGTGTGTGTGGGAATCTATTCATTTGAGATGTGGTGTTGGAAGATAGCCTTACATAAACCATAGACGGGCAGAAAGGCAGAGAAGTTGGTGCTCAGTCAAGTCAAGCCTGATCTCTTAGTAAAGCAAAAATGAGTGAATTGGAACATACTATGATGTAATTATAATGATTACTATTCACATATATAGTGGAACCTCATACAACAATTGCCCCATAAATCAACAAAATCACATAATAATTAGGTTTTAGGGGGAAACTGTGTCCTGCGTAACAATTTCCCCTATGGAAAAAAACCCTATACAACAATTTTTCAATGGGAAAAACCACTTAGCAAAAAAAATAAAATCGTTGTACAGTGCATCCCATAGGGGAAATTGCTATACAATGCATTGTATAGCAATTGTTTAATACAACAACGAGCCCTGTGGAACGGATTAAAATTGTTGTATGAGGTACCACTGTAATGAAAATCCAGAAAAGACAATATTGTTGGGAAAAGTCGGAGGCAATAGTAAAACAGGAAGATCTAACATGAGGTATTAAAAGGAACCTATAGCTATTAGTTTGCAAGTTCTGAGCAGAACCTACTAAAAAGACAATTTTGTTGAGTGTGTGTGCGTGTGGGAAGAGAGAACAACCTAACATGAGGTGCTGTTGGTTTGCACGATCTGAGCAAAGCTGTTCATGGTAGTGCATATTAGAGGTTATTAGCTTGTATAGTCACTATATATAGCATGTTTGGAGGGGTTTTTTTTTTTGTTAATTCCCAAACAATTGTATAGTGGCAAGACAGGTGGATAGGCCCCAAAGCTCTGCTAACATCAAGTTTCACCACTCCAAGACACAAAAGTAAAAAATCAGTAATTTAACAGTTTAAACAAGTGAACTTCTACATACAGTAATACCTTGGATAACATTTACCTCGGATAACGCTAAAATCACATAATGTTAAGTAATCTGGGGAGGAGAATTGGATCGAATAACGTTAAGGTCCTATGGGATGGATCAGATAACAACCGCTAAAGCCTGTGTGGTTACAATGTATCTCTATGGTGCTTTAACGTTATCTGATCCATCCCATAGGATTTTAACATGCATCGGATAACACTAAAAATCGGATAACACCAAGACTTGTAGAACCAAGTCTTAGCGTTATCCGAGGTATTACTGTATTTATTGTCTATGTTTTAAAAAAAATATTTAAAATGTTTTTGCAACCAGAAACAAAATCCCTTTTTAATGCCTATTTGGCTAGTAAGGAGTTAAAAAGTTTTCCCTCTAAGTGTCAGCTTATCAGGTCCTGACTGGAAGGGTAAAAAATTCAGATTGTCCCAGAGCTGGCAGAACTTGCAACAATATAGCTGTACTTTGGAACCTTCCTGCTAGTAAACCTGTCCCACACAGTTTATAACAATCACTATTTTACTCTGTTGATTCGAAGAAACAAAACCAAAGTTACAATTTTTTGTTTGGGATATCTTCTTTTATAGAATTTCCTTGTATTTTGCTGTTTTGTTCTGCTGCATAATAACATAGCTGAAATCTGGTGAAGAATTTATCTGGGAATAATTGTTAGATGGATCAATCTGCTGCTATGCTAACTTTGAAATGGAATGGGGCTTTTCCCTGGGAGTAGGGGAAAGGAAGAGGGCCTGTTTGCTGGGGAAGAGATGGTGGCCCTCTCGTATGAATCTGTTGACAGTAACTTTTAAGTTATAAACACTGATGTATAACCTTTTCCAACCTTTGGTTTTTGGGCTTCAATTCCTAAGTTGATTCCCCAAAGCACTGATCAGACAATGTACTGACGTAGGCTTCTGGGAATTGAGTTCCCCCTGTGAGGCATGTGGCCTATGTTGGGAACTACTGCTGTAGAGTGTTATCATCTGTTGAGGGTCAAGGACATTCTGTTTATTTTATGTGCAGATGCCACACACAACTTTCTACAAAATCACTAAGTATTCTTGACAATGTGGGGAGTGAAAGGGGTTCATTGACCTTACATGCTTTCCAGTCACAGGATTTGGATACCTTCTGCAGAATCAAGGTTGATGGTTAATGCAGAGACATCTGCACTAGTAGTTCTGTCTTATATATTTCATAAATTTTTATCAGTGGTGATCCTTTGATGTGCCTCATGCTATTTTTGCATTTCCATTCCACATGTGGTTTGTACTTCTGGATATTCTTGGAGTTTGTTTTTTTGAGAATTTTTTTTAAAAGAAAGGATAATTAAGATGCAAACAGCATTATGCACACATGTACTGATAATTTTGCAGTCTGTAGAAATAAGACAGATTTTCAATCAGCAGGCGCTCTGTAAAGCCAGAGGAACCTAGCCAGAAATAAACTACTGTAAGATGTTTACTTGAGGGGAGGATTGATACCAGTTTGTTGAGTGAAAAATAGAAACGGACGTGCTTGGCCTTAATTTAAGAAAAGGAGAAAAATAGAAAAAAGATCTGTTAGAAGTAAAAGAGAAGGGGCTGTGGTTAGGGACCATAAACAAAGAGGCATGAGGGACGTAATTCAAAGGTCAGCCTCTGTTTAAAATCCAAACATGAAGCATTAATCAATGCTGAATAAGAGTTCTTTTATGGACTGCATACATTTTTCATAGCAGATAGAGGTCAAGTTGTTGGGGGGGAGGGGGGAGATGGTATAGAGTTGTTCCATGATCTCTCTCTGATTCTTAAAAGAAAATTGCAAACATCACCTGGCTGCAGAGCAAGGGGTTGAGAGTTTGATTCCCTACCATGCTTTGCAGAAAGGACAGTCTTTGTGGTGTTGGGGAAGCTGTGCAACCCCATAGTGCCCCTAAGGACAGGCTGGTAAACCTCTTCTTAGTACTGTACTCTAATACTTAGAAAATTCTGGGAAAAGTTACCATATACCAGAATCTAAATGAAGTAATGATTGATTAACAAATGTCAAGAGAAATAATTTGTGGTCTCAGAGATGAAAACATTCAGTGGCTGAAATCCTGCTGGTTTGTTGCACATATGGAAAGCAAATAGTATAATATTCAGTCTTTTCTAGCTGGGAGTCAATGGATCACCCTTGAGATTTTTGGAGGTGTCCCACTCGTTTGGTGTGTGCTCAGGAATCCCAGTGGGAATTTGTTAACTGTCAGCTAGAAGGCACAAAAAGTTATGCCTTTGATTTTCTGTTTACAGTACATAACAAAACATCAGTATTTCAGGAAGGCAGAAGGTCTGGAATTCATATCTGATTTTAGATGCATAGTACTGAACCAAATCATGAACAAAATAGTTTGGATAGATGCAGTTGGGCAATGTAGTTAATCATAAATGTTTACAATATAATTGCTGCAGAGAACTAGCATAGTGGAGAGAATATTGAGAACTTGAAAATAATATTACAAGTAATGACAATATCTGTTATATGTTATCTTTTGAAATAGCATGAGATTATTATTCTATTTGTAACATAGTTAACATTCAATAACATTATTTGTTTGTATTACAAGCAATGTTTACTAATTCATACTGTTTTTTGGGAACATTTTTATCCAGTCTCCCCATTTCAGGTTGTTTACTTGGCTTCTAAGAGGTTTTTCTTTTTAGAAACTAAAATGTAACAAAATAGAATACTGTACTGTAGTTAGAAGTAATGGAGAGCATGGGAGGATCTAAGTCTAAGAAGAAATGGAGTTGACTATTTATAAACCTTGTAGCATTAACAGTAATGAGTTATCACCCCATGGGCTTTTTAACAAGCCGTTTAATAAATTACTTTTAAAAAGTAACCTTCAAAGCTCTACAAATAATGGGTTTAAAATGGCTTCTTCCCATGAAGTCAGAATAGTAATTGCTTTGGCGTCTCAGCCTCTGAACCTAACATGAAATATGATGGTTTGCGTTTTTGAAAAGAAAAAGAGCTGATATTAAGTATAAGCCCACAAACTTTCTTTTCCATTTTTGAAAACCATCTTATAGCAAACAAGAATCTTGGTCCATTCAGCCTAGTCTACCTGTCTACCTGTAGATTTTCAGTGCCCTGCACTGTGGTATGTTAAAGCCCTGGCTCATTGGATCTTTAGTGAAAGAAAAATAACTCTTCTGTTTCCTGGAAGAGCAGCAAAGTCCTGCAGAGTTTCCTTTCTAATAAAAAGGTGGCTGGTTGAAATTTCCAAAGCATCAATAGCATGTACACTAGCAGAGGGAAGATACTGTAATCAAATAAATCCCAACAAAAATATATATGGAATTTACAAAATAGGGAAGCAATAGATCAAACACATTAATGGAAGGTACACATCTGAAATTTAATTTAATGACTATCTAAACATTAATCTAAGTTCAATCATGCAGAATGATTGTACAAATATTCTGTTTTAATTTGATCTTTATAATGTTGTGAGCCACCTTGAGTCTCCATGGGGAGAAAGGTGCTCTATAAACAAAGAAATTGTCTCACAATAATGCAAAGCAACCCTCCTACCACACATTTATATTTAACTAAAAGTATACCAAACCACACTTGGAGGGTTAAGGGTTCTCATCTGCCCATTCAAAATGCATAAAACATGTTTCAATTAATTTGCTCATTGGTATATAAAAGTACAAAACTGGAGAACCAAATCATAAGCAAAGATAGTAGAGAAGATACTAGGCATGAAGTACAAATAAATCAAGTTACTGAAAATTAATTGATTAAAAATATATCAACCACCATATCACTTTTATAAATACGTAGCTGTATACTCATTTTCCCCAGTGTCTTCACACTTTGGTAACAAAGAGACTCCTGAACAAATGGGCTGGATACTGGCTATAACTTTTACCCTGTGGCATAGCATGGGTTTCAGCTGCCTGTCTAGGGCATAGGCCAAATTCGCCACCCCCTGAGCAGGACCCAGGATGCTGACGGTGGTGGAGGGTCCCAACGTCCATTCCCATAGTGGCTTCTTCACCCTAACCACTAGGAAGTCAGGGGGCGGTGGTGAAGTCCTGCCGCTGTAGCGGCCTTTTGTGCCCTGGCCCAGGGTGGGGCCCAGAATGCCGGCAGTATTGGAAGGTCCTGGTGCCCATACCCAGAGCAGCTTCTTTGCCCTGGCCGCTAAGAAGTCCGGGGGCAACGGTGAAGTCCTATTTATTGTGAAATTTTGCCATCCCCCAAAAGTGCCGCCCAGGGCACCCCCATACTACGCCACTGGCAGTGGCATAGCATGGGTTTCAGCTGCCCAGGACATAGGCCAAATTCATCATCACAGACAGACTTCCCTGAAGGGACTTACCCGCACTGTATCCTAATTTGCAGGTGTTATTAGACAATATTGAACTCTATTCTTTATATGAAAGAATTAATTTCTCGCTAAATATTCATTGTGAACAATCCGAGCACAAAATAAAACATGGGTAATTATTGCAAGGCAACTGGTTAGTACAGATGGTGTTGCCAGTCGTTAGAGTGAACGAGATGACTATATTCATTTAAAGAAAGGGGATTCCCCGGTTCCTTCACAGATTAATAAAAAGTTCAGTGCTCATTTTAATTGATCTGAATTGTAGGTACAACAAAAATATGAAGTGAAATGGTTCAAATGTTTAGTTCAGATTACAAGATATTATTATTTATTGTGAAATTTTGCCACCCCCAAAAAGTGCCACCTGGGGCGGACTGCCCCCACTATGCTACGCCACTGGGATACTGGCTATAACTTTTACTCTTGCCTTAGAATCATAGAATAGTTGTGCTGGAAGGGGCCTTTGAGCTCATTGAATCCAACCCCTTGCTCAATGCAGGAACCCAAATCAAAGCAGATCTAGATGGTTGTCCAATTTTCTCCTGAATGCCTCCTGCATTGGAGTGTTCATCACCTCCCAAGGTAATTGGTTCCATTGCTCTTAATGTTAAGAGGTTTTTCCTTATATTCAGCTGATATCTGGTTTCCTGTCTTGAGTCTGTTATTATGTATCCTGCAGTTTGGTATGTTAAAGCTGTGGCATAAAGAAAGGATACTTTTTTCAGTCTGATGGTGAAATCACAACTCTGAAATCATTTTGGAAACAGAATAGATGTGACCAAAGAAAAATGGGTAGGACTTAGTGGTATTCTTACCAAATTGTACATTTCTTGGCTGCAAAGCAGGATATATAATATTTGAATAATTTTAAATATCTCTTCTCAGAAATGGCAGCAAAATTTTGTGTGTGAGATGATGTATCTTAACAAGAGATGCCAGTTTGGGAGCAAGAACCTGAAATATTCCAGAAGAGTCAGCTTATTGCAGTTTCTTGATTTAATACTACGTTACAGAAGAATAATTCTTAGTACTGTAACATGAGATGTTCTGGTGTTCAATTACAAATCTATATTTCATTGAGCGGATGTTTTTCTCCCAAGACACTATTCTTAATTTTCTCCCTCTGTTCTCTTCTTTAGCATCTTTTTTTTACTCATAATGTTAACTTTCATGAGAATTTTTTTTCCAAATATGTCTGTCATACAGATGACTGGTATTACTCTGTCACTTATATTTCTCTTTTACTGCATTCCAAATTATAAAATGGAGACGGTGTGTCCCTAGACTTATGCCACATTTTAGCTCAGCCTTAAGGAAAGTCAGAGTTTCTGGTGAAGGAAGTGATTTCACAGCTGAGTAATTCTCTCAAATCCATCTCATAACTTCGCTCTGTTAATCTGGAGCAAAATCTTGGTGAGTTTTCTTATATTTCCTTGAAAAATGTTCATCTGCCTTTAGCAGGTGAAGATTAACAATGACATGAAGTAAACTAAAGAGTAAATTTTGTATTACATTGGTACCCCTTCTTTGAAGGTAGAACTATCCATCTAATTTATGCCAGGAATTCTCTAACCTTCAAACGACCTACAAATTCCATCTTCACACAGGAAGAATCTTACTAAATCTCTTAACTATTTTGTTGCATCTTGAGTGCACAAATTATCCCTGGACAGATTTTCAGGAATATCCTGTAAAGGGTGAAATGTAATTGACATTATACTTTAAACATCTGGGAATTAAAATTCCCCTCAAGAACTAATAGATGTTAATGTAGCACTGAGAAAGTTCACAGAGTCCTGCCCCAGGACTTTCTAATTAACAGGGATTGTACTATCATCCACCTGTCCTCAAGCACTACTGTTGCATTTGAACTTTGTTGCAGTCCTCACAGTAGTTGGGACAGGAAGGGATTTTCTCAGTGACAATATTTTGTTGTCAGTTAAGCCTGTTGTTCTTTCCAACCTAGCAGTTTGAAAGCAAAAAATTGCAAGTAGATAAATAGGTACCACTTTGGTGGGAAGTTCAACAGCATTCCATGCACTCCTGTGTTTAGTCATGCCTGCCACATGTCCACGGAAATGTCTGCAGACACAGACAACGCTTGCTCTTTGGCTATAAACAGAGATGGGCACTGAAGCCTAGAGTTGGATATGACTGACCTTCGAGCAAAGGTGACCTAATCCTGCTGAAGGGAAAGTATCTGAGAGCAGTTTGATTTTGAATGGGCAAAAGAGAAACCTTAACTGTGCAAAAGGCCTGCTCTTTGTTTATTGATATGGATCAAACCAGCTGTCTGCACCTTTGGACTTTCCTAGAAGACTGTCAATAATGTACAAATATCCTTTAAATTTACAGTTTTAAAAAATGAAACATACACAATTGTGTGAAACACATAAGCCATTAGTAATTCACAACTAGCGAAGGTCTATTGAATCACTAAGAGTCTGCTGAGATAAAATCTATGCAAGTTACTCTAGCTGTAACTTATTGCTCGCTTTCAGCCGTAATAGTTTTAAAAAAGCATGGCTCATGCAGCTAGATCAGACAGGACTGGCTGTATGGCATTGCTTAGAACAGTGTTGCCCAAACTTTGGTTTTTGGACTTCAATTCCCAGAAGCCTCAGCCAATTCCCCAAAGCACTGATCAGCCAATGTACTGACTTAGGCTTCTGGGAATTGAAGTCCACCAGTGTTCCATGGAACATAGTTTGGGAAACACTGGCTTAGACAACCATCTGATGTGTTGTAAGTTGTGGGATGGTGTAGTAATGGTTGTTCATTTTCTTGGAGGATAATTCTGGATGACACATTCTATTTTGCACCCTCTATAATGTTTAAAGTGGTGGCCATGATAGTCTATGCAGGCATATCAGACAAGAAATCGAAGAAAACAAAAAGACAAAAAATGTGACACATTAAAGACCAAATGCTGTTTCAATTTGAGCTTTCAACTGCTAGTCAAATTGGCTTCTTTACTTTTATTATTTCTCTGCATTTATTATTTCCCTCAAGCAACAAAATGGCCTGGACTGTCCATGCTCTTAGAAAATGGTTTCCAATTGCTAACAAATCTTCTGTATCCAAGGGATAGGATAGTGTTGATTTCGAATCAATAGAGTTAATTTTGTGAAAGCAACCAAGCCCAATATCGCTGTTTAGTTTCATTTATACATGCAAGATTGACAAAAGCATTCTTCTTCTTCTTCAGTATCTAGGCCAGATGTGAAGGCACCAAAATGCCAAAAGGGTGAAGGCAACCTTTTGTGAGTTCATTCTGCAGTTCCCTTCACCTGATCTAGTGTGAGAAAGATTAGCAGGCAACACAAGGTTGCTGTTACCAGGATACGCCCAATTGTGGTTCAAGAATACCACAATACCACATTGTGCCTGTTCCAGCTCTATGGAACCTTCTTCCAACTGAACTGTGTCTCCAGACAGAGCTGCTGCCTTTTTTGGAAGGGTGTAAAAACATGGCTGGTGGAACAGGTTTGCGGTACTGGCTGCAAGTTAACCCCAGCCTGTTGGCTAATTTGAGCCCCTCTCTCCCTGAACCCTGAATCTTGAATCTTTTAATCTTTTAATATTTGAATCTTTTAATCCTTGTGCCTTAATGCTTCTGATTTTATCTGCTATTTTTAATTTGTTGACCTTTTTGAATTTTTAATCTGAATTGTTTGGAGAAAGGCCTCAATTAATTCCACAGTTGTTAATGTTTTTAGTATGTTTTTATGTCTGTTAACCACCTTGAGTGACTTCAGTGAGTAGGGCGGTATAGAAATATGAATAATAAACAAACAAATAAATAAATAAATACATGAGGTGCATTCAAATGAAATGGTAATGTAATCATTTGACAAAAGCATACATAACCCCATTGGTTTGAATCATTTTTGCCTTTTTGAATATTTTTGAGTTTTGTATTCCATCTTCTGACAAATCCTTGCCCTTTGAACAGATGCAATATTGATCTTTAGAAAATATCAAAATTGAAAGGATTTATTTTGCTTCCCCCCCCCCCCAAATTCCTTTGACTGTAACATGTACTTACAATTAGAACAAAAGGGGAAAATCCTAAATGTATATTTTAAAGTAAATATTTATACACCAGGGAACAATTCTGAGGTGAGGCTCTTACATAAGGCAGCTGATAGCTCACTTTGTGATGTAAGAACAGCAGAGACATGTTGTTTGGAAGATATTTGCAACAGTGCTCCACTGACGTTGCTAAAGACCTGTGATATATAAACCACATCTGTATAAAGTCTGCATGGAATATTACATCATTCTGATTTCTTGAGGACAGGGAGAAAGGGTTGGTGAATAAAATTAAGGTAAAGGTAAAGGAGGCCCTTACTTGAAAGCCAGTGGTATCCAACTCTAGAGTTCAGTGCTCATCTCTGTTTACAGCCAAAGAGCCAGAGTGCTATCTGTGTCTGCAGACATTTCCATGGACATGTGGCAGGCATGCCTAGACACTGGACTGCACGGAACGTTGTGTACCTTCTCACCAAAGTGGTACTTATTTATTTACTTGCAGTTTCTTGCTTTCAAACTGCTAGGTTGGCAGGAGCTAGGACAGAGACAGAAGCTCATTCTGTTGTGCAGTACTGTATTTGGGTCTCAAACTGCTGACCTGCTGGCCTTACAGTCAGCATCTTAACCACTTGAGCCACCGCAGTCCCTGAATAAAATTACTGTGGCACATTTGTACAGTCAAACCTCGCATAAAGAGCCCCTCGTTTAAAGAGTAACTCGCTTAAACAGCAATCCTGTGGAACACATTATGCTCTTTAAGCAAGTTACAACTGTGCAATGTTATGGTGAAAGAGAGGAGGAGGTCTGTGCAAGAGTTGTATGTCTGTCGATAGTATTCAAAGAGACACTTCTTTACCAAAAAAAGGGGGGAGGGGGGCTTACATGTGCAAAAAGTCAGTCCAAATTAGGTACAGTCCCATGGAAATTATGACAGATGAAAGAATGGAAATGTGCTTGACAGAGGCTACTATAATCTGAGGTGAAATAAACCCAGGAAAGTTGATCTGGCAGTTGGACTTTATGGTCTCCTGTGATTCCTGTACAGTAATACCCCGTATAACGCGAGTATCATATAGCGCTAAAACCGTATAACATGACCCAATCCACCACCCCCGTGACCGCCCGCTGCCCGAAGTTCGGAAAGGGGTAAGATCCTTACCCTTTCTGGACCTCAGGCGGCTTGGAGGACAGCGCGGCTCTGCGGGGGTTAGCCGGGCATCCGAGGGATTCCCTCAGATGCCCAGCTAACCCCCACAGAGCCGCGTGTGCATGTCCGAGGTCCGGAAGGGTAAGGATCTTACCCTTACCCTTTCCGGACCTCGGGCGGCTTGGAGGACAGCGCGGCTCTGCGGGGGTTAGCCGGGCATCCGAGGGATTCCCTTGGATTCCCAGCTAACCCCCGCAGAGCCGCACGTGCACGTCCGAGGTCCGGAAGGGTAAGGATCTTACCTTTACCCTTTCCGGACCTCGGGCGGCTTGGAGGATAGCGCGGCTCTGCGAGGGTTAGCCGGGCATCCGAGGGATTCCAGCTAACCCCCGCAGAGCCGCGCATGCACGTCCGAGGTCCAGAAAGGGGTATCCCTTCGGAACCGCGAGCATGCACGCGCGGCGTGGCGGCGGTGAGGGGAGGATGCGAGGGATCTTACCGCATCCTCCTGTCACCGCCAACGCGCTGCGGAAGCCTCCAAGCCGCCCGAGGCTGCAAAAGGGTAAAGATCCTTACACTTTTGCAACTTCGGGCGTGCGCGCGCGTGTTGTTCGGGGTTAGGGCAGGAGACGGGGGTCTTTCCCGTACCTTGTTCTAACCCCGAACGACATGTGATCGCGTGCCTACCCGGGGGGGGGGGGAATGCCCAGCCTTGCCTCGGCGTGGTTTGTCCCTGACGTCAGGGCTTTTTTTTAGCATTGTTCGATCAATGTATCGAACAACGTTAAAAACCGAACAACATCATGACTTGTGGAACCATGTCATCACGTTGTTCGGGGTTCTATTGTACTCTTATCATTTAAAAAACAAACAAACCTTGATCCATTTCTAAATATTTCTGTTATTGTTGTAATTTGCAGCAATAAGGGGGGGGGGGGAGATGCTGAAAAGTACTTCTGAATGTCATGTGTAAAATATCTGTACTAATCAAGAGGAGGTGGGATTTCTCCCCAAAGATAATTTTGTGTGGATATCATTATTGTCAATTTGTCCTTAAGCAAATTTATCCCTGGATATGTTTCTGTCTAGGAGAAAGTGTTCTCTAACCACTTCTAATTCATATCAAATTAATTCCAGTGCAATATTTATTATCTCAAAATCAAAACTGTCTCAGCTTGAATATCCACATAAATACGTTCACAAAATTCATCTGTCTATGATTTTTGTGTGAAATGCTTATAATACCATGACTTCCTGCATTGGTTCATAAATGCTTTTTTGTTGTTGTTCAGTCGCACAGTCAATTCTGACCCTTTGCGACCCTATGGACCATTGCCCGCCAGACACCTCTGTATTCCACCATCCTCCCCAGCCTGCCCATCTCTGTGCCCATTACATCTACAATACCATCCAGCCATCTCATTTTTGGCCACCCCCTTCTTCTTTTGCCCTCCACCTTTCCCAGGATCAAGGCTTTCTCAAGTGACTCCTCACTTCTCATTTGATGTCCAAAGTACTTTAGCTTCATCTTTACTATTTGACCTTCTAAGGAGCAGTCAGGGTTAATTTCTTCTACGATCGACCTATTTGTTCTTCTCACTGTCCAGGGGACTCTCAAAACTCTCCTCCAACACCACATTTCAAAGGCATCTATTCTTCTCCGCTCAGCTTTCCTAATGGTCCAGCTCTCACAACCATACATTACCACTGGGAGTACCATTGCTTTGACTATGCAAATTTTTGATTGCATGGTGATGGCTCTACTTTTCACTATGTTCCCCAGGTTTCTTATAGCTTGCCTTCCAAGAATCATGGCTGCAATCACCATCTGCAGTGATCTAGGATCCTAAGAAAGTAAAATCTGTCACTGCTTCTACTTCCCCATCTATTTTCCAGGGACTAATAGGGCCTGTTGCCATTATCTTGGTTTTCTTGATGTTGAGTCTCAAGCCAGCTTTTGCACTTTTATTAAAAAGAAATTCAGATTGCTCACATTTGCTTTCCCCGATTTTCTAGGTAACTAAATGCTTTTTTCAATTTATGACAGTTAACTAGATTTTGTTTTATTTTCCAGTTTTTTCTCAAATCTGAGATTTATGGATTATTACAAAGTTACAAATAAAAGCATAAGATTTAAATACAAAACACAAACTAATTACAGTACAGTATAATATTTCTTGTTATTGTAGCAAGAGTTTTGCTGCATTTTCTGTGAGAAAAATCTGGTCCCTCTTTAGATCATATAAATCTTTCACCATGAGAAAAATTCAGAATTCAGAATTCATGTTAGAATACAGGGGGTGCCAAAGGGTATACACATTTTAACAAAGGGAAAAAGTATATTAAAATTGTTACACAGTACTTAGTATATACTGATTAACAAAAGATGACTACAAGTCACATTCAACATCTACAAGTATAAGAGGTGCTCAAAGTGGTTTCCATCAGCATCCAGATACTTCTGATTACAGGAAACTATTGCTTGATCACCGTTGACCAAAGTTTCCACTTGTATCACTGCATGTGCCACTTCATTTCCTTCCCGAAGTACCACCAGTGTAGCCAGTTTTTTTACCATACACCACATTCTTTAAGGTCTCCCATAGGTAGAAGTTAAGGGGTGTTAAATCAGGAAAACGTGGGGGAAACTCAACTGCACTTCTTCAAAATGGTCTTGCACTCCACGAATGACAACTGCTTCTGCCATTTTCTTTTACTATCCTGCCTGTCTCGCATGGTGGTGCTAGCCTTAATTCTTTTGAGCAAATGTCATACTACACAATGCTACCGTAATTCAGTTCAACTTTGAAAAGTTAAGACATAGATAATTTTAAAATGTGTATATATTTTGGCACCCTCTGTATTTTACTAGACTATTAGATTAAAAGGCTAATGTGATGTAAGAGTTAGACTCCTGGACTAAACAGACCTGGATTAATATTTCCATTAGACTTTGAAACACATTGGATGACCTGCATTCAGTCACACATTCTCAGCTTCATAGGGTTGTTTTGAGGAAACAATGGGGAAGAAGAGTCCCATGGTTTCAGAAATATATGAAAATTCACACCTATGTTCACTTCATAGGACCTATGAATCTGCATTTCCCCTAGCTGTCTGTAACTCTGTTTTTTTTAATACCAAAATTCTGGTTGTTGGTTCATCTTGGCTAGTAAGTATGTTCTCCCAAGTTATTCATAAACCATCTTTTAACTATCAAACTCTATTGAGCAAACAGTACAGGTACTGTACTGTAATTTTAGATATACCAAGCTATCAAATATCAAATTTAACTATTATCATGTATACAGAAGGAAGTTTCCTAACACAGTATCTGCAATACTCTTCTGATTTGAGAGGTAAGACAACATGATCTAGTCAGATGTAGCTAAATATGTGGTTTAATCAGTAAAACCCAAATGGAACATGCTTGCTAGTCATTCTCTTTCATCATGCTCTAGCTTCCAAGATTACTACCAGTATGAGGAAAAAAATAGAGAGGAGGAGAACTGGGTGTGGCATCATGAGGTCACTGTTCGAGAGACAGGATGTCAGTGTAACAAGCAAATTTGAACCCATTTTAATTCCACTCCCCAATTCCTAAATGAACTAGTTACTAGAGGGCAGAGTGCTTGATCTCCTTTAAAGCAATAACCTCCTTAAATCTACTGTGAGAAACAGTTAATGATCTTCCACACTGTGGAAGCAAATATGTCTATTTAAATTTCAGCAGTTTGCAGCAATTAAAATATATTAAAATATATTTTTTACAGTTTTATATACCTTTTGTATTGCTGATTGACTTTTTAATGATGATGATAATGACGACAATAGACTTTAAGAGGTTACCACATGCAGATGATACGAACTGAAGCATCCAAAAACAAACATATTTTTCCAGTGAAGACATTTTCAAGTTTAATATCTTAACATCTCACATTCAAATACAGTTGTACCTCGCTTAAAGAGCATAATGCGTTCCATAGGATTGCTCTTTAAGCGAGTTTGCTCTTTAAGCAAGACACCATTGTAAATGACCAATTGTGGGGGGGAATCGTGAACCCCGATTTATTTGTTAAGCGAGTTTTGGTTGGTTTTATTTGTTAAGCGAAGGGAACATTCAGGGAAAATTCTGCTCTTTAAGCGAGTTACTCTTTAAGCGAAACACTCTTTATGTGAGGTTTGACTGTAGTCAGGTAGCAAGTGACAGACCTCTACTTAAAACCCTCAAGAGCCACATTTAGACAGATAATACTGGGCAAGAAAAGAGCTAGTCTGGAAAATGGCTAGACTATTTCCTGTACTCTTGTGCAAAGTTTGATAACTCATTATGAGAATAAAATGATGGATAAGTTTAGAAATGTGTAAAGAAAAAAGTTTAAAATTGTTGGGCAAAAATATCAGGGGCAAGAGCTGAGGGGCTGCTTATACATTTCCAGAGTTTAGAAAATACACCTTCTTTTTTTTTTTGACTAAAACTCCTAGAACCTCTACATCTAGTTCTTCCAATACTGCACTCCTACAGCAAATAATGTGGCTGATTATTTCCAAAATCTCAGTGCTCCAGTTGTCAAAATACAGAGGTCTCATCGCTTGCAATAATAATTTCCAACTCTGCAGTAGTAAAAGCATCAAATTAATAGTGTAGGAAAATCAAGGAAAAGTTATTGCAAAGCCCAATAGTCTCACTTTGTTAGTCTGTTTCTAAAAATGCTTTGTGAGAGACCAGATCCATCATTCCTGTGCAACTCTTGAAATCCCTTGCACAGATGTTACATAAAGAGGTTATTAAATGAATTGCTACTGTTACATAAATAAGCTATAGTACTTTAGCTTGATGAGAAGCTGCCTTAAGCAGGGATAGAACTGGGGACCAGCAAAACCCTGTATTGTCCCCTGGCTAGTGACTCTCCAGGGTTTGTGTCTGGATTGAATGCTGGCCTGAGGATTGCCATCTTGCATTCGTTTACTTTTGGAAGAGAATCCAATCTTTGTCAACCCATTGCATTATGTCTTCTGCATGTGGTCCTCTCCCTTTCCTCAAGTTTACTTTTGGCCATTTTTATCACACAGAACAACTGCATTGCTAGCAGTTTCACAGTATAGACTGTCATGCTGTCTTAGTTGGCTTGAGATAGTTTTTATCTTTTGAGCCAGAGATCGGAATTACTTGGTTTTGTTTGGATTGCAACTCCCAGAATCCCATAGCTAGCTAGTTTTTGGGATTCTGGGAATTGCTGAGTTTTTTAAAATAAGCCAAACATTTCTAACCTCTGACCTAAACCAGGGCAGCAAATATTTCCCAAGGTGAATTGTATCTAAAGTCAATCAAGTTATTTTAGCACGTAAGACAGAAAATTCTACAAACACATCTTATCATCCCTTGTAGGAGAAAGGCCTACAACAACCCCAAACAACTAATTAAATAACAGAATAATTAATTGTCAACTGCTTTTCATTACATCAGATCTACCACTTAAGCCAACTGCCTCACTAATGCCTTGTCTGGTTCTCAAATAGCTGTTGACCAAGATGCTACCGGTCCTGTGCAAAATTTGGCAATCATACAACTGAGCTAATTATATGGATGGCCAGCCATCATACACCTCATCTTCCTCAAGTCAGGGAAACAATGTTTCCTCCCATGACAGATAGCAAACAAGAGAGAGAAAAGCACTGAACAATTGCCTTTGTGTGCATAATTTTTCCAAACAGAATATTGGCTATTTATTTATTTATTTATTTATTTATTTCCAACCCTTCTGGGACATTTTCCCAGGCTTTCCTTCCTCTTGGCAGGGACCAAACAGTCTTACTTATTGTTCAGCACAAGAATAAGCAAAATTACTTCTCAGTAGGAGGAATGGATTTTAGCTGTTTGTGCTGTGTGTTTTTTATTTTTTTGTTTTTTTCTGACTATAAGCCGCCCTGAGTCGCCATGTCGAGTGGACGGTGATGTAATCTAAATAAATAAATATTTATTTGTTGAAAAATCAATTGTATCCTCTGTCTTTTTGCTTCATAAAATTAGAATACTGTACTGCACTTAGCATAACTTCTTAATTGTAAATTTTGCCATCAGATACATTTTTACTCAAAACATAGTTACCACTGAATTTCATGAGGCTTATCTTCTGGTAATGAATATAAGATTGCACTATTAATTATCCAGTTCCTATTCTGAAAGAATGTTAATAATTAGTTCCATCTCATTTCTCTTCAACCTCTTTTTCAAGACTGTGGAAACAAAAATTTTAAAGGAAAAACAAAAGGGAAATCAGTATCATAAAACATCTCATAAAAACAAGAAATGTGAACTAACGAATGGGGGAACATTGTCATTTGTGAGCACCACTGTAGACTGAACACCAGAAATAGCATTGAAAAATAAGGAGAAAGTGACTGATCGATGCTGATATATTTCCTTTTTTCCTTTCTTTCATGTCCAGATCAAACTTTGAGCTGCCAAAATTAAGCCACTCCCTTGGCTTTGTTGTTGGCCCAAATTGGTACATGTTTCTGGTAGTAATCAGCAGACCAGCAAATGAGCCGGATTCTGTATCTCTCCACATTCATAGTGTGTTGCTGTCCGCCAGCAGTCCCCACTTGAGCACGTTGGTCTTACATTTAGGCACTCCGACCCTCAGCCTGTTAAGGATTCTCCAGGTGACATTTGTTGTTCAGTCACACAGTCGATTCCAACCCTTTGCGACCCTATGGACGACTGTCCGCCAGGCACTCCTGTCCTCCACCATCCCCCTCAACTCGCTCAGCTCTGTGCCCATTGTGTCCACAATACCATCTAGCCATCTCATTTTTAGCCGCCCTCTTCTTCTTTTGCCCTCAACCTTTCCGAGCATCAAGGCTTTCTCAAGTGAGTCTTCTCTTCTCATTTGATGTCCAAAGTACCTTAGCTTCATCTTTACTATTTGCCCTTCTAAAGCGCAGTCAGTGTTGATTTCTTCTAAGATTGACCTATTTGTTCTCCTTGCTGTCCAGGGGACTCTCAAAACTCTCCTCCAACACCACATCTCAAAGGCATTTATTCTTCTGCGCTCAGCTTTCCTAATGGTCCAGCTCTCACAACCATACATTGCCACAGGGAATACCATTGCTTTGACTATATGAATTTTTGTTTGCACTTTACTGACTTGCTGTTTTATTTAATTGTGCGCTTGTACGGATTAAATCCACAAGAACAAGAAGATACTCCTTGTGTCTGATAAAGTGGATTCTGATTCATGACAGCTCAGGTTGGACTAAATCTCTTGTTTTTCAAAATGTCATGATATTTTTGCCTTTTTCTTTTAGTTTAATTTTGCCAATTTGGATCTAAATTGGATAGTTCTAGCCTTTGCACACCATTTAAATCTCTGTGGCACTATTTCTGGAATCTTGGGATCTGTTGTTCAGTGAGGTACAGTACTTAGAATTCTCTTCTAGAAAATGCAGAAGTGTAAACAACATGCATGAATCTCTCCTTATGGAGAACAGCTGGTCTTACTGACTATGGACAATGCAAATGGTGAACTTTCATAGTTTTCTTTATCCCTTTTTACAGCATTTATCCATCAGTCACACATTTATTCACTTTTTAAAAAATAAATTGGGGAATTGATAAAAAACCTACAGCTTCTACCATTGCTATATTAGTGTAGAGGAAATCTCAGAGAGAGGGTTTTCCCCCTGTCAGCCTGTTTCAAAGGTGGCTATGGGTTGGGGCCCTGTGTTATCTTGGGAGCTACCATCTTTGGTTCTGGATGGGATATTTTGCCCCAAACAGACCCGGTGTGTAATCTAGGGCTCCTCCTGGACTCACAACTCCTGCTCGATGAGCAGGTGGCAGTCGTGGCCAAGAGAGCTTTTGCACAACTTCATGTTATATGCCAGTTACGCCCACTTCTAGATCAGGATGCCTTGCTATGGTCACACATGCTCTGGTCACCTCCAGACTTGACTATTGCAATGCGCACTACATGGGGCTGCCCTTGATGACCATTCGGTGGCTGCAACTGGTCCAGAATGCGGCTGGCTGGGTAGTGATGGGGTGAAGGCAGTATGCCCATTCCTCGCCACTGCTTCGGGAGCTGCACTGGTTGCCAGTGTGGCTCCAGGTGCAATTCAAGGTGCTGATAATTACCTTTAAAGCCCTACATGGTAGTGGGCCAGGATACTTAAGAGACCGCATCACCCTGAGAACATCTGTCTGTCCCACCAGAGCAGACCGGAAAGGCTCTCGCATTGTGCCATCTGCTAGGGAGGCTCATCTCTCTAGCACCAGAAGGAGGGCCTTCTCTGTGTCTGCTCCCACCCTTTGGAACCTTCTGCCACTTTTGCTGCATCTCCAGATGGAGTTGCTGTCCTTCAGGAAAGGGCTAAAAACCTGGCTGGCAAAACAGATGTGGGGGACCAGCAATGTGGTGACCCCTAGATGCTGGCTAAATTTAGTAAGAACACTCTTTCCTTCTTTTAATCTCTTTTAATCTGTAGGGGTCAAAGTAATTTTCGGTGTCAGTTTTAATGGGGTTTTTATTGGGTTTTATAATGTGATTGGTTTTATTTTCTGTGAGCAGCCCAGAGTCTTCGGAGTTGGGTGGCAATATAAATCAGAAAAATAAATAAATAAATAAATAAATAAATAAATAAATAAATAAATAAATAAATAAATAAATAAATAAAAGTGTTAAGTCATAGAAGGATATGTGGAAGATTAAGCCCAGGTCATCAATAGGCCCAGGGACTGTGGTAGCTCAGTGGTTAATTAGCTCATCTTGTTAGCTGGACAAGTCAGCAGTTCAAGACCAGAGTACTGCATGATGGAATGAGCTCCCGTCTCTGTCCTATCTCCTGCAAGAAAGCAAGAAATTGCAAGCAGATAAATAGGGACCACTTTGGTGGGAGAATATCTTGAGGACATGAAAGGAGTCTCACTTGGGCATCCGCTAAGTGGAGTTCCTCCAGTAAAAATCCTTTCAACCCAGAAAGCACCTTTGTGTGCTTACATGTCCAAAATGCCTCTTGTGGGATGGTCTGGGCATGTTCTTTTTCAAATTGCTTTGGGAAGAATGTGGGGTTGAATATCTTTTATCCCGCTGCTTCATCCAAATTCCCAAGCAACCCTTTGGTTACACAGCATAATGAATGATGAGCTGCTTCGTCATATGGGCAAATGAAACACTTCTCTGCAGAAGAGCAGAGAAAATGCAGTTTGTCCCCTCCAGCCAATCAGCATAGTCAGTGCTACTTTTGTTTTACTCTGTTTCTCCCTTTGATCAACAATAAAAACTGCAGCTGTGAGCAGTTTTTCAATTGTCGATAAAAGGAGAACACAGTGGATTTTTTTACTCTCCTAACCAATGTAGCAATATGACAGTTGGCTAGCAGAGAAAGTGTTGCATTCAGATATTCAATATATTGAAGGGGCTCGTTAGTTTCACAGTGTGCCAGATGTTTACACCAGAAACAGGCTTTGATGGCTGCAAGCTTTCTTTGTATGCCATTCCTAGAGTCCACAGGCACTGGAAACAGCATGTATCTGAACTCTGTAAAAAACAAACAAACAGAAAAGTAGAACCCCAAAAGGGATGTTCAAAAAGAAATACTTGGGAAGAGGTTGCATCACTCGAGTGTCTGTGAAATCTGGATACATAGAGCCAAGAGCAATCCCTAAGACAGTGGTGACGAACCTGTGGCACGCATACCAGAGGGGGCATTCGCAGCATTCTCTGTGGGCACGTGTGCCATTGCCCCAGCACAAAGTTCACCCCTCTGCCCAACAGCCCAATGGGAGTGCTTCCTCCCTCTCCTCAGCACAGAGTTCACCCTGCCCCTCTGTTTGGGCACTCGGTCTCTAAAAGGTTCTCCATCACTGCCCTAAGAGCTCAGAAGAGTAGGCTAAGTTCCTTGTCTGGACAGGCTTTAGGTATCCTGCTTCTGCATTGCATGGATAGTAAAGGGAAAGGTTGCCCTTGCTCGACAGCCAGTCATATCCAACTCTAGGGTGCAGAGCTGATCTCCATTTGCAGCCAAAGAGCAAGCTCTATTTGTGTCTGCAGATGTTTCTGTGGCCATGTGGCAGCCATGACTAGATGTTGGAGTGCACGGAATGCTGTTACCTCCTCACTGAAGTGGTAGCTAATTCTCTACTTGCAGTTTCTTGCTTTCGAACTACTAGGTTGGCAGGAGCTGGGACAGATGACAGAAGCTCACTCTGTCATGCAGCACTCAGGTCTCCAACTGCTGATGTGCCAACCTTCCAGTCATCAAGTTCAGTATCTTAACCAGTGATGGGATGATAAAAAAATTTCTACCCCACCGTGATGTCATCACAGTGGGGCGGAGCTAACATCATGACATCATGGGCGGAGCCAATGTCATGATGTTGTGATATGGGCAGGGCCAAAAATAAAAAAATAAAAATAAATTAAAAATAAAAATTAAAATTAAAATAAACATGCACACACACACAAACACCACACACACACAAACAACCACAACACAAACCCATAAATAACTTAAAGAAATAAAGAAATAAAATAAAAATTAAATAAAAATACACCCACCCACTGAAAATACAAATAAACCACCCACCCACCCCAAACAAAAAACCCAGGAAAACTTACCAGAAGCAGGCAGGCAGGAAGCGCAGGTAGTCCGAGGTGATGTTGGTGATCTAGAAGCCGCTCTTCTTGTCCCCACTCATGGCGGGTCGGGGGCTCTCCAGGAGAGGCTACCGGAAAGGTGGGATTCGTTGCCAGGTGGCCATCGCAGGCGCAGTGCCGAGCTTAGGCTAAGGGAGGTGCGGGCAGTCCCTCCGCTGATGTCCCCGGGCTGGCAGGCACCCATGCCGCACCCCCAACCGACCCCAGCTCATGCCTGGCTGGCCAGCAGTCTGGCTCTTCGAGGACCAGGAACTGGGAGCAGCCGGCAGATGCAGGTGGGCCTACAGGGCATCCTCGCAGTGACAGTGGCTGCCACCTAGTGCATGGTCTTCAGTGTTTTGGGAGGTGGAGCGGGCGGGCAGCGGCGCTCCCAGGCTGCCACCAGCTAGGATCATCACGGGGACACACTCTTCGTCCTCCTGGCCTGCCTCCACCAGAGTAAAGGAGCTGCCCGGCCCACGCCTCTAACTACGCATGCGCAGAAACTCAATCTGATGCATGTGCAATGCGTCAGATTGAGTTTCTGTGCAAGTGCACTAAATTGGAGCCATTTTGGCTCCAATTTTAATTTTTTTTTCTTTCGGTGAGTTGTCTGGAACCGGACGCCTCAAAAAATGACTGCCCTCCTGGAGAACCTTTTGGAATTGTTCGTACTGGTTCTGGGGAACCGGTTGGAACCGGGGTCATTCCATCACTGATCTTAGCCACTAAGTCACTGCAGTCCCGTGTTGCATGAATATTGAACAGTAAAGTTTAGTTTCATGGAATGCAAAATCCCAATTTTGATCCCCCCCCCCCCCGGAAGTTCAGTGAATAACTAGTGAACAGTCAGTGTAAAAATGCAATAAAAGGATTTAAGGGGCAAAGTAGATTTTGCTCTGAAACTCATTGGGAGACAGCTTGATCTTGGAGAGTATTTCACAGTTTGTAGGGTTTCTGAGGGGTGGTGGGATGGTGACAAGGCTCTTGTGCATTCAACTCTCATGTGCCAGACCAAAGTGCAAACGATGAGGCTTTTTGTGGCCAAGGTTGTGCTTGTAATATTTCTGTCTGTTTTACAGCTGTATGAGACACAAGAGCGCCTTTAATTGCTGGTGTCCTGCCATTTTCAATTTCAATCTACAAATCACAGAGATTTGAAATTAAACTCAAAGAGTTGTAGAACAGAAGCAGCTTGTATTATGGGCAAATGGAGCACAGTCTCACCCCAGGCTGTCGCAAATTATCCTACTCCTACTTGACTCTTCAGCAGAAGTACAGGACATCAATTTCTGTGTTTGTGTGAATTATTTCTTGCATCTGTGTATATATCTGTGTGTCACATACATGTGTGTGCCTGACACGCAGAGAGAACATCTAATTTTGCTTCTAACTCTGTCTACTCCTACTTGCTGTGTCCTTCATCCTACCACCATGATGGGCACAATCTACTCTTACAGTGAAATATCTTTTCCTTACTGTTTTTTGGTAATACATTGGCCTTACTCATACTTATAGGGCAGTGATGGTGAACCTTGGCACTCCAGATGTTCTTGGACTTCAATTCCCAGAAGCCCAAGCCCCCATGAATCCACACGAATGGGTTTGCTGAGATTCATCTGGCCTGTGCTGCACCACCCTCGTCGCTCCTGGAAGTGGAAGTAAAACGTCTCTGTATGGGCGCATTTTACTTCCGCTTCCAGGAGCGATGAGGGCAGTGCGGTGCAGGCCAGATGAATCGCAGCAAACCCATTCGTGTGGATTCACGGGGACTTGGGCTTCTGGGAATTAAAGTCCAAGAACATCTGGAGTGCCAATGTTCACCATCACAGTTATAGGATGATCACATGACATTTTTAAAAGAACATCCTTTCTAATGTATACCATAGAAACAATAAATAATACTGCAAAGGAATATTGTGTTGTTACTTTGGGGCTCAGTGACCAGCACCTGTTTTGCACTGATGTTCAGAGCTAGCTTTAACTGCTGTTCTGTGGCTTTTGATTGGTAGAAAATATTGCTACAGGGAGTGCTTATGGCTGGCAGCAACTGAACTAAGATAACCTCTCATTCTTTCATGAGGTTAGCTGGGGGGGGGCAGTGGCGGATGAGAATGTGGTCTGTGAAAGATAAACAGGTCTACTATTGCAGCTGGCAGCAATTAGGAATGGTGGAAAAGGAACACAACAAATAAATGCTTTCAGTGCAGCTGATACAGCTATAAAAGATTAACTCTGCCTCTTGATGTGCTTACTTGTTTCTCTCCTGCTCAGGTGCATATTTGCAAATAAAGAGATCTTTTAAATGCTGAAAGTCTCTATGGTGTTCTTCTTTTTGTACAAGAAAGCATGTTCAGAAAAAAATATGTTCTTGAAACTTTCTATTACTAAATGATATGCAGGATGGATACGTACACGTTAAGCAAAACATCATATACTCGTTCTCTGTCTTCTCTTCTTCTTTACTTCCTCTTTTACCCCCTTCAGGAGGGACTGCAGTGGCTCATATGGCTAAGACGCTGACAGGAAGGTGGGAGATCAGCAGTTCAATCCCGAGTACTGCAGGATGGAATGAGCTCACGTCTCTGTCCCAGTTCCTGCCAACTTAGCAGTTCAAAAGCAAAAAATTGCAAGAGGATAAATAGGGACCACTATGGTGGGAAGGTAAACAGTGTTCCTTGCAATCTGGTGTCTAGTCATGCCTGCCACATGACCATAGAAACGTCTGCAGAAGCAGGCAGCGCTGGCTGTTTGGTTTGAAACAGAGATGAGCACTGAATCCTAGAGTTGAATATGACTGGTTTTCGAGCAAGGAAACATTACCCCTTTGAGTATTGAGGGAGATACAAGGTTATTGTAGATTACAATTCATGTAATAATTCATGCTGGCTGAGGTTTTGGGGAGTTGAAATCCAGAACATCTGGAGGGACCTCACCCTTTCCTTAAGTCGTTTGAGGCTTATGGTCCTAGGAGTGTTTTGAATTACTGTATTAGAGAATGAGGGCAAGTTCTTCTGGTGGCTACGTGTAGAAGCTGATGTCTGTTCGTACAGCTAATAGATACTAGGTCACATGGAGAGCTGTGAGGTTGTTCCTTAAAAATCTTCCTTGTGTGCTTCAGCACACCGAGGCAGCCAGGTTGATCAGGATCCAACAGGCAGACAGCTTGAGTTGGCTGTCAGCTGCTACAGTTATTGCGATGAACTCTGAAGGCAGCTTGATGTGAGCCGTATTGATGCCACTTGTAATAAAACAACCCGTGTCAAAATCCTGCGCTGGATGAGGACATTTCCATGGCAACATGCAGATCCCATGGTACCCTGTCATGTACTTTGAGATCAGTAAAGTCTTCCATGGCTGTGTATATATATATATATATATATATATATATATATATATATATATATATATATATATATATATATATATATATATATATATATATATATATATATATATATATATATATATATATATATATATATATATATATATATATATATATATATATATATATATTTCTTTCCCCTTACGTGCTCTACTAGATTGCTTTGGGAATGACAACAGATAATCCTAAAACATATTCTTTAATAGAGGGCTTTCCGTGGAGGTTAGAAGATGTTGATTAAGCAAAAGCACAGAAGGACAGGAGGGTACAAGACAGAATTTTGGCAAAGGTGTCAAATCATGCACAGCTAAGAGACGCTTGTACAATACAGCTTTTATCAAAGTGTGGGAGTATTATTCTTGTTTTCATCCAATCATATTGGCCATGTTTTTTTCACTCATTAATCACTACTATACATCCTATGGCTGTTACATCACACACTAACATCGGTCACAGTAGAAACCTATGTATATAGTTGAATGTTGCATTATACAGCTAAATGTGTAATATATAGCTTAACACTCCAAAGCTTGTTGGAAAATAACACGTTTGTTCTGTGTTTAAAATAGCACAAGAGGGGATTAAAAAAAGAGCTTTCTGGAGGAAAGAGCATTCCACAGAACTGGGATTATTGCAGATCTTTCACGTGTTTTACAAGACTTGAAGAAAGAAGCATGACCACAGTCATGATTTAAAACAGGGGTGCCCAAACTACAGCACGGGGGCCAGATCCAGCCCCTGATGCCAATTAATCTGGTCCATGAAGCCCTCTTCACTCCTGGAAGCAGAAGTAAAACACTCCCATAAAACGAGCAATGAGGGCTTTGTGGGCCAGATGAATTGGCATTGGGGGCTGGATCCGGCCCCCAGGCCATAGTGACCATTCCCTTGAACCATTTGACCAGTCCACGGCCCAAAACATTTGGGCACTACTGCTTTAGAATCTTGACAATATACCACTTGAAGTTGTGAGTCTGTACTCACAAAATAAGTTCTCACAGTTTGAAGAAGTTTCTATCTTTCTTGAAAGCATGGGCACTGGCTGTTTGGTAGATTGGTCTGAAAGATAAGTACAGTATATCAAACTCTACAAAATTATCTGTTTAATAAGGCAACCCCCCCCTTTCCCATTCACTGGAATCAGCAAGTTTGGTAAAGTTACTGCCTTCACAAAATAGTAATCAATTGCTTATGAAGACATAATTGGCATGGCAGGATCCTAGAGACATTTTAGGTGGGCCACTAATGCACCAGCCTTCCTTTCTTTCAAGGCAGTAAAATGAGTACCTAGCATGTTGGGAAAAAATGCTAATTAACTTGTGAACTGCCCAGAGAGTGCACTAAGCCCTATGGGGCGGTATATATGTGTGATTGCTTTGCTTTGCTTTACCACTCAAAAGGAGGAGATGGAGGACAAATGTTGGTAAATTTCCATTGTACAGTAGTTGCATAAATTAACATTTCATATTTGCAAATATAGTAACAAATCCCAGGATCTCCTATGATGGACCCATGCCAGCATCAAACTGCTTGTAAATTCAGTAAAACACCAGATAACGCTAAAACTTGGTTCCACAAGTCTTGGTGCTATCCAATTTTTAGTGCTATCCGATCCATGTTAAAATCCTATGGGATGGATCGGATAACGTTAAAGCTCCATAGAGATACATTGTAACCGCACATCCCATAGGACCTTAACGTTATTCGATCCAGATTACTTAACGTTATGCGATTTTAGCGTTATCTGATCCAATCGTTATCCGGTGTTTTACTGTAACATCAGTTATTCAGTTCCTAGGGCTGTGGTGGCTCAGTGGTTAAGAAGCTCACCTTGTTAGCTGGAAAGCCAGCAAGTTGGCAGTTCGAGACCTGGATACTGCATGACGGACTGAGCGCCTGTCTCTGCCCCAGCTCTTGGGGACATGAAAGGAGTCTCATTTAGGCATCCCCTGAGCGGAGTTTCTCCAGCAAAAATCCTTTCAACCCAGAACAATTTCTGACATGTAATAATAATAATAATAATAATAATAATAATAATAATAATAATAATAATAATAATAATAATAATAATAATAATAATAATAATACACTTTTTTCCCCAGACCTAGCCTGTCTGCCCTGCCTCCCGTTTGCTTGTTCAGCAGAGATTAGTAGCACTATTTCCATATTTGGGTCCCACAGGATGTTGATTTTTGGACTGCTGTTACAGCAGAATTTTGTTCCCACTGGTGTTGGTGGAACATTCTTCTCCTTGCAGAAGCTGGTGCACCTTCACAAAAACCTGTTCCCTTCCTCGCCCTTTCACCCACAGCTCCGTTCATGTCTTAACCAATTATTATTATTATTCAATCACATTTATATCCCACCCTCATCAAAAGATTCAGGGCAGCTTACAAGGCTAAAAACACAATTAAAACACATTTATTACATTAAAAGGTTAAAAAGTTAAAAAGTTAAAAAGATTAAAAATTTAAAAAGATAACAGGGAGATAGGTGGGAGTCAAAAGAGTCAGGCAGCCGAGGTAACTATCTGGCCCGTGCCTCACACATGCCAGTTTGCCAATTCTAGTAGGCTGATTTTCCACTGTTGTAAAAAAAAAAAAAATCCTTTTGGATTTACAGATCGCTACAACTATTATTTAAAAATAAAGATGAAAAAAATCTTTAATATATTTTCTATGAGCTCATTAAGAAGTTCTTAATTAAGTAGTACTTTACAAAACTTTACAAAACCCACTTCAGAAATAGTATCACAGAAATACAGTAGTAACCAATTTCTATTGCGGAGTTCATTCCTCTATCCTTCCCTTTCCTTGTATCTGTGAGTATACATTATAAAGTTAGAGCAGTTTGATTCCATGGCACTACTTTTAGGAATACATTAGAACCCCGTATAGTGATTGCCCAATACAGCGAATGAAATTGCATAGCGATGAGGCTTGGAGGGGGGAAGCCTTTCTGTATAGCGATCGTTCCTATGGGAAAATCCATACAATGATTTTCCAATGGGAAAACCTGCTTAGTGCCAAACATTGTTGTACAGTTTTTCCCATAGGGAAAATTGTTGTACGGATTTTCCCATAGGGAAGATCATACGACGACAAAGATTGCATACCGATCAGCTCCGTGGAACGGATGAAAATCACTATACTGGGTTCTACCGTATTGAGATGTATAAAATTCAGTAAGGGACAACATTGCTTTAATTCCCCATATTAGAGCAGTACTTACCTTCTAAATTCAACAGGATGTGGTTTGTATGTTTGTATGTTTAATGAGGCAGTAGAATTTTCAGTTACAAAGATTTCAGCTTTACAAAGACTCTGTCAGAGGTGATGTATTACCATATCAGATTCAGTAATGGGATGATGCCGGTTCTGACCAGATCCCCAGAACCGGTAAGAACAATCCCAGAGGGTTCTCCGGGAGGGTAATTCTTTTTTTGAGGCATCCGGTTCCGACGCCTCAAAAAAAGGAAAACAATTTTTTAAAATTGGAGCCAAAATAGCTCCAATTTAGTGTGCATGCGCAGCATTCAATCTGATGCATGCACACAATTGTGAAGCGCACATGCGTCAGATTGAATTCTGTGCATGCGCAGTAAGTTTTGGTGAGGCAAACGGTGGTTTGGGAATCAAGCCGCGCTCATGTGCAGTTTGAGCCCAAAAAAACCAGTTCGCCTCACTGATGGTTCGGTGAGGCAAACGGGGATTTTGGGACCACCCCCATTTGCCTCACTGATGCTTCGGTGAGGCGAACGGGGACTTCGGGAGCAAGCCACGTGCGCACACAGTTTGGTCCCAAAGCCCCCGTTCGCCTCATCGAAGCATCGGTGAGGCAGATGGTGGGGGTGTTAGGAGGCAAGCTGCCATGCTGACTGCCTAGTACCTGCTCCCCGACCCCAGACCAGGTAAGTGATGGGTTTGTGTTTGGGGTGGGTGGGCTTATTTGTGTTTGGGGTGGGTTTATTTGTGTTTGGGGTGTGTGTGGGTTGATTTGTGTTTGGGGTGTGTGTGTGGGGGTTGATTTGTGTTTGGGGTGTGTGTGTGGGTTGATTTGTGTTTTGGGCGGGGATGGGTTGACTTTTTTTAATTTTAATTTTTTCTTTGACCCCGCCCACAATGTCATGACATCATGACGTTGGCCCCGCCCACAACATCCATGACGTCAGGGTGGGATAGAAATTTTTTTGTCATCCCACCACTGATCAGATTGATTAATTGCCTCTGAAAGGCTATTATGGGTCCTAACAAGAAACTGTAGCTATTCTAGGTAGATTGAAGCCAAGATCAAGAATGATCACTAGACAGAAATGTATCTTTGTTGGGTCAAGTTTAATAAAGAAGTATTCACCCAGTTTCTTGTGCTTCTATTGTTATTTTGAGTAGAAGAGAAGTAGAACTATAGAATGTATCTCTTTTTTGATGCTCAAGATTGAAATACTAATTAATAGTTTATAATAGTTTCTATACGCTGTTTATGCCAGGTATGCAGCCCTTCAAAGTATATAAAGCAGAACTGTATTATACTTAACACTTCCATTTCAACTTGACAACTGTCTATTGAACAATTCCAAGTTCTTCATCTGTGAGTCATTCCAAAAAGCAACGTGACTGATGTCACTGTGTATAAATAGCCATATAATAACTAACATTTAAGAAAGAACTTCATTAATTTCTTTCACAAACAACAGTTATTTAAAAGACTTAGTTGTACACCAAGAGGTAAGTCGATATCTCTGCTTACAGGATGTTTTTCAAATCTGTATCTCATTACTTAAAGCAACAGAAATGAAAATGGAAGTATTTTTTTTAAAAAAATCATATCTTGAAGTAAAGGAATACAGACCCCCAGGGCTTAATTTTGTTAAACAGCTCACAATGAATGGTTTGATCCCTTTTCTTCTTGTTATTCTGCTATATCTGAATCTGAATATTGGCTACCATCAAGGTGATCAACCATGAAGACTGTCCTGAGACTATAATGTCGTGGCCTTTCATCTGCCTTCTGCATTGCAGCATGATCCCTGTACCACTGATCCAGTTCTGTGCAGTCTTCCTCAGCCCCAGGCCAGTATTGGTGAAACTGCTGCCCTCCATCAAGATGGATTCAAGTGGGATTTAATCCACTTGAGGACCATCACCTTTCCTTGTGGACTTCAGAACCCGTTAGTCCTCAGAGTTGTCAGGTTAGTTAACTACTGCCTGACACTCAGCATTGAATTATTGGCAGTATGTTCTGCTCTATCACCATAGCAGGATAACCTGGCCGGACAAGTTTGGGTTCTAGGGCATCTGTAATCTTTTTTAGAAGGTGGCAAGCCATAATATTGCTATTATTTTTCTTTTACTTGCCTTTGGGGAGATTTCAGTGGAAGTCCAGTTCATTTTCATAAAAGTATAGGAAGGTGTGTTCTGCTGAGTCAGACTGCAGCTCCATCTATCAGGGTAGCCTGAGGTAAAGCAGCACCTTACTTTCTATAACACTTTGAGTTTAATTTAAGGTACCGGTATCTGTCTACAAAATGTGGTTTCTGTCCTTCCCTTCTAAATCAGGATTGAAATCATGGCTTGAAGTTGTTTTAGAGGGCCACACTAAAGGCATAGCCTTCTATTTCATATGTAATGACAAATTATGGTAGAAACAAACTAAGAATAATTAAGTTATTTTTAATGCAGCATGGGAGACAGAAAACATAAGATCTGTGTGGTATGATACCTCTGGTTTTGGTTTGGCTTTATGTCTGAAGTCAGCCCATATGTACTCTGTAAATATTCAGCTCTGCAAATCATTGTGCATACAATGCTTCTCTTTTATTTGAATATGAACACCAATTGCATAAGAATCTATCTTTTATAATCCTTAACATTTCTGATCAGTTGTATGTCACAAGATTGATTCATGAATTACATGCAAAGCATAAACCAAGCTCATGAATAGCCAAACCTACAGCTTGAGATTCCAGGAGTATGCAGCTGTCATCAAAACTGCTCTTTATGTATAGAAAAATTGAGAGGTATGCAAGAGGATACAACAGTCTTGACATAAATCCCATCTCTTTCAGAAATTACTTTCCAGTTGTCTGGTAGCCCCTTTTACACATCTCACTGAGTTTTGAAACAAACTCGTTGCCCAAATCCAAGTACTCATCAGTGCATGTCTCTGGCAGCAATCGGCAGAACAGCAAATGAACTGGATTCTGTATCTCTCCATGTTCACTCAGCATGTTGTTGTCCACCAGCAGCCCCTGCTTTAGCATGTTGGTCTTGCATTTAGGGACTCCAACCCTCAGCCTATTCAGGGTCCTCCAAGTGACATAGGGGAGGTTGAAATCCTCATCTATATCCTCCTTTAATGTTGTTCCATGTCCAGTGAGCTCCTTCCTCCATCTTCTAATTTGGTTTTGTTCTTGCGTACCCTCAAGAATGCTTGTTCTTGCCATTACAGAAACAGTAATATCATCTCACAGAAAGTAAAGCAAAGGAACGAATGACTCATTACTACATGAAGAGTGGAGCCAGCATGGAAGTTGTCAGACTAGGACTCTGGAGACCTTGGTCCAAATCCTTGTTGGTCATGAAAACTAACTGGAGGCTGTTGTTAATAAAACCATTTTTCAATGAGGTAAACAGTGGGTCCTAGAGTGTTCCTCAGGTTTCGACTATTCTTGGTGATCTTTTTTTGTCCTTTTTGTTCCATTCCTTTCAATAATGAATAATTCATCAACACTGCTTTCATTTCTGCAGGTTGACTGGTTCTTCTCTTTGCCATCTGTCACTTTATCTTAGATATTTATAAAGTCATCTGTCACCTTGCTATGACTTTATTCTCCTGACCCATAGCTGTCAGGAGAATCTCAGCGTTGATGGCTTTCTAATGCTTAGGGCTTTTAAAGGGACTAGGAAAAGGCAATTCCAAAAAAGAAAAAACCCCAAAAAATCAAGTGTTCCACCTTGTTCAAGTAGAAGTATTTTCTGCTAGTAATGAAAGCCACTATCTGATACAACCAACAGTCTAGTGGCTACAGAGCTTGAAGAGTCAAAGTGCTGAGACTTTTTATTTAGCAAACATCTAAGCTTACCAACCTGGTTTAATCAACTTGCCATGAAGTCTGCCTGATGAAGTGATCTTTGAATCACAAAAGGTTGCAAAGTTTGGTTTTTTAAAAAGTAATAATCATCATTTTGTGTCAGAAATTATTCTGGGTTGAAAGGATTTTTGCTGGAGAACCTCTGCTCAGGGGACGCCAGAATGTGCCTCCTTTCATATAAAAGGCATTGCCTTCGTCCTACATTTGTTTGATTCTACATATGGATCACATGGTTTATCTTTGCTTGTTTATTTAGCAAGGCTATGATGTCTTCTGCCAACCTCCTCAAACTTCCCTAACCATGCAGAATTTAGCTACAATCCTCACAGGAGGTGGGTTTTCCTAGGAACAACATATTTCTGTGAGTTATATCTCTGGCATGAATTATTATGGGTTGTGAAGTCTCTCTCTCTCTCTCTCTCTCTCCCCCCCCCCGTTTTAGGGTGATGCTACAAATTAATAATCTCCTAAGTGTCCCATCATTAACAGTCCTGCTCAAGACTTGCAGAACAGAAAGGAGTCAATTAATCTCTAATATTACAGGCACACAAAGAGAATTTGGGGTGGCTCCATTCTGAATGCACAGTTAACTTAATAATAAACTTCTTGCAATTCTTCTTTCATGTCTAGGTCAAGGCCACCTTTTAGTGAATTCATTATGTAGTTCCTTTCACATGACCTAGGGTGAGAAAGATTAGACAGCACAACAAGGTTGATGTTGTCTGGGGTACACCCCATTGTGGTTCAAAAATACCACAGTCTTTGATGGGTCTCTTTCTATGTACCCCACCTCTTGGAGTGAAAAGTAAGGATTGTAGAACTTGTTTGTTCTTGGCCATATTGGAGGGATTCTACTAAAGAACCTAGCTATTGGAACTGTCATAAGGAACAACTGTGCTTCAAAATATATTACTGTATTATAACATTCTTCTTAGATATTGACTAAAACATCTGAAAACAGAACTGAAGCTTTTGAAATGTGGATCTACAGAGGGCTGCTAAGGATATCATGAATTGACCATGTGACTAATGTAGAAGTATTGCACTGGATGGATAAAGAAAAATAACTCTTTAAGACCATTAAGCAAAGAAAGCTCCAATACCTTGGCCATATCATGAGGAACAACATAAAGTATAGCATACTCCAGCTCGCTCTGCAAGGAAAGATCCCTGGGAAGAGAGGCCTTGGTGGTAGATGGACTTCATGGCTGAAGAACCTGAGAGACTGGTGTGGTATGTCCTCAGAAGAACTGTTCCAAGTAGTTAAAAATAGAAAGACTGTCGCCATGATGATAGCCAATATCCGGAAAGGAAATGGTGCATGAAGAAGATTATAATATCAAACTACATTATTATAATACCAGTGGTATTATACTTCCTTATAAATTATCTAAGATCTTTTAAAAAGAGTATGCCTGGCTAGGTCATTTAAAAGCAGATTCCCTACATGAATTTTGGGTTTTTAGAAAAATGCACAATTTTAAGATATTGATTTTGATGTAATTCAACAGAGCACTGATATAGTCCTAACATAGAGTTTTCAAACCTTTTTGCCTCAGAAATACTAGGAACAGATTTAGAAGTGATCCTAATTCTTTTGCTTACAGGAAGAATCTGTATTGCTAAATTATGGAAGGCAAAAGAAATATAGTGGTACCTCGCTTAAAGAGCATAATGCATTCCACGGGATTGCTCTTTAAGCGAATTTGCTCTTTAAGTGAAGCACCATTGTAGGTGACCAATTGTGACTTCGGGGGGGGGGGATTCTGAACCCTGATTTAGTTATTAAGCATGTTTTGGTTGGTTTTAGTTGTTAAGCGAGGCGACCGTTCAGAGAAAATTCTGCTGTTTAAGCGAGTTAGTCTCTAAGCAAGGTGCTTTTTATGCAAGGTTTCAATGTACCTTTCTTTAAAGACTGGTTGAGCAGAGAAAAGCAATGTAGATGTGAAGAATATCTAAATCTGAAGAATGGATTTATATAATGGTGGGCATTATTTTAAAATATAGTACTGTAATTAGAATAACAAGATTAGTGTAGTTTATCCATATAATTTATTTACTGAATTATACTTCAAATCTTTTCCCTTCCCCCTTTGTATTAGGATAGGAAGCAATTTTTATAAAACTGTACAATTTGCCATAATAATTTGATACAGTCAAACCTCGTATAAAGAGCACCTCGCTTAAAGAGTAACTCACTTAAAGAGCAGAATTTTCTGACTGTTCACTTCGCTTGTTGTTCAGTCACACAGTCAATTCTGACCCTTTGTGACCTTATGGACCATTGCCCGGCAGGCACCTCTGTCCTTCACCATCCTCCTCAGCCCACCTAGCTCTGTGCCCACTGCATCCACAATACCATCTAGCCATCTCATTTTTGATTGCCCCCTTCTTCTTTTGCCTTCCATCTTTCCCAGCATCAAGGCCTTCTCAAGTGAATCCTCTCTTCTCATTTGATGTCCAAAGTACTTCATCTTCATATTTACTATTTGACCTTCTAAGGAGCAGTCAGGGTTGATTTCTTCTAAGATTGATCTATTTGTTCTCCTCACTGTCCAGGAGAGTCTCAAAACTCTCCTCCAACACCACATCTCAAGACATCTATTCTGTGCTCAGCTTTCCTAATGGTCCAGCTCTCACAACCATACATTGCCATCGGGAATACCATTGCTTTGACTATATGAATTTTTGTTTTCAATGTGATGTCTCTACTTTTCACTATATTCCCCAGGTTTCTCATAGCTTTCCTCCCAAGAATCAGTCACCTTTTTATTTCATGGCTGCAATCACCATCTGCAGTGATCTTTGATCCTAAGAAAGTACCAAAACTAGCTTAACAAATAAATCGGGGTTTGCAATTCCCCCCCCTTACCAGAAGTCACAATTGGTCACTTACAATGGTGTTTCGCTTAAAGAGCAAACTCGCTTAAAGAGCAATCCTGTAGAACACATTATGCTCTTTAAGTGAGGCACAATTGTGCATTGAATGGGATTGTGGTGAGTAATACAGAAGGATAAAATAAAATTAAAAGAGAGAAAAAGCACCTCAAATACCAGATACAACCAACCAACTAAAGCAATAGCCCCCTATTTTCCAGGATAATGTACACTTTTTTTTAAAATCAAAAGATTATTATACTAGGCCTCGTAGTGCTGCTTGATCAATATACCTATATGCTGTCCCCACTATCTCCATTTATCCATTTATAGCCAAAGGGCTGTCTGTTTCTGTTGACATGTTGCAGGCATGACTAGACACCGGAGTGCATGGAATGCTGTTTACCTTCCCACCAAAGTGGTACCTATTTATCTACTTGCAGTTTCTTGCTTTTGAACTGAGCTTCTGTCTCTGTCCTAGCTCCTGCCAGCCTAGCAGTTCAAAAGCAAGAAATTGCAAGTAGAGTGTAAGTGATCTAAAATTCTGTGTTGAGTAGAGAGCAATTAAATATATGTATTAAAATGCTACCTTTCTTATACTTTTTATGATGTACCTGAAACAGGTTGTGATATTGGTGGTCCTTTCACTTATTTGCCCACATGTGTTGCCAGCGGCCTGTCTAGCAAGTTGAATTGTATCTGATACAGTACATTCCAATAATATCATACACTTTCCACTTTTCCCCTAACTGTGAATACATTGTGTATTTAATCCATCAAGCCATCCTCCTGTCTAAGTTGAGTGGGGTTTGTCAGCATGTGACACTGAAGGTTGTAATTAGTAAGGTATGTAAACCTGGTTTGGAAAGAGAAATCTGAAAATAAAATGAACACTTTGGAAGGACAAAGCAAAGGTTAAATGGTGCATGATTAATGCAATGTAAAAGGCTTCACTAAGCTATTATGATTGTGTAGGGAGTGCTTTGATGCAAAAGAAAATCTTCAATGGATGCTTTCTCTAACTAGGGTCTTAATGTATACAGGGGTGTGTCTGGTACCAACAGAGAGTGAGGTGAGGCACTCGCTAAAGCTTAGAGGGCAGTGAAGGGCAGGAGCATTGTTGCTTTCCATTGGAGCACCTAAGGAAGTTGGGAGAAAGAGTTGTTTTTGTTAACTGGTGTAGTGCAGTGGCAAAGAATTATGATTCAGAAAGTAATGGGTTTCTGCACTCTTATCGGCCTTAGATAAACAATCAGCCTCTGTTACTTTCCTGTTTTCAATATGAAATAATAATAATCATGTGCGATCGGGTTGATTTCAGCTCATCCAGAATGGTTAACCTGTTGTCCATTGGGTATTTGGCTGTAGGACTGTGCAGCTTGCCCAAGGCTATAGAGGTGGCAGGGCAAATATACTCTGGGTAATCTTGGCTGACTTCCCAAGAAGAGTTCTGGGGATTTGAACTTATGGGCCCTGTCACTGTAACCCATTAAGCTATAGCAGCTCCTTTATAATAAGGAGAAAAATAATATAGGTTTACAGGACGGATAAGGACTATATGATCCTATAGTTGTTGCTGAATTGTGAGATCTGTCATCCTGTACCAATGGACGCTAGGAATAATGGATAATTAGTCAACAACAGCTGGAGGTCTGCATATTCCTTGCCTGCTCTAAATCAGTGTTTTTATCCCCTGTACAACCAGTCAAGCTGTCTGAATAGCTCAGTGGTTTAGGTATTTCACCGGGGAGTCAGAGGTCACAAGTTTGATTCCCTACTATGTCTCCAGGGAGAAAAGCCACCTGTGTGGCCCTGGGTAAGTTGTACAGGCCCATTGTGCCCTCTGAAGAAGAGAATGACAATATTTTATTCCAATATTGTTGGAATATGAATGCAAACAACAAGCCTTAAGATTAACTTGGGAAACTGATTTAGGGAGGAAAATTAAAGAGAAGGAATGAGTGAGAATATGAAAACAAAAAGTTATGAAAAAATGTCAGCTAGAATTAAAGATAATTGTTGCAGAACAATATGGAGATGGTATATGATGACTCAGGTGTGATTAAGTTATTATGATTCAAAATATACAAAAGATAGTGAGAGATGTAAAAAAGAAGTTGGGAGATATTTTCATTTATGGGATTATAAGAATGTGAAGAAAATACAGAAAATTGGTTTTTGGAAATCAATCAAATATTGTCTATAAAATTGGAGATGTGGCCTAAAATAGTATTATTAATGGATTTTGGAAACATGCAGGTAGAATGGAATAAGAAAGAGATTATTGTCATTTTTATAACAGCCTTGAGATTGATTATAGTTAAAAATGGAAAGTAGATTGTGAATCTGAATTGATGATTGGCATTTAAAGAGATATGGAATATAGGTATAAATGAGAAGTTAACATGTGAATTAAAGCTAAAAAAAGGATTTAGTAAAAAAACCAACTGACTTTAGATAAATAAGGGGAGAATTTTTAGATTATGTATTAGTGAAAGGAAAAGGAGTACAGCCAGAGCAAGATGTATTAACTTGTTATGATGTTTTTGTTTATTTTTTAAAAAAATACAAAAGAAGGGAATGGCAAACCACACCTATGTATTCTCTACCAAGAAAACCCTGAAAAGTGTCACCATAAGTCCAAATTGACATGATGACATCCACTTATTATTGCATGTCATTTTGGGCAAACAAATATGTATTTAATGTGTACTTTTATGTGCTTTTATGTCTATTTAATGTGTACTTTTATGTGGTTTTGTCTATTTAATGTGTATTTTAATGTGTATTTTTATGTGTTTTAATGTCTATTTAATGTGTATTTTATGTGTTTTTATGTCAATTTAATTTGTATTTTTATGTGTACTGTATTTTTATGTGGTTTTTAAAACTTTGGCTCCACCCACATCATTGGCCCCACCCATGACATCATGACATTGGCTCCGCCCATGACATTGGCTCCACCCACAGTGTGGTAGTAATGTATTTATTTTTTTGCTGCCCATCACTGCCTAAAGTGAAGATAAAATTGTGTCCCCAGCTCCTCCAATTCACTGCATAGAAACCAACTGGATGAATGAGTGGTCCATTATCCCCATTATTGTCAGAATAATGGCAGAATCTTTTCTTAGTCCTATCTTAATGTGTGACTGCAGTGGCTTGGTGCTTAAAGATGGTGAGCTTGACGATGAGAAGGTTGCCAGGTCAGCAGGTCGAGACTCAAGTGTTATGTGACGGAGTGAGTGCCCATTGTCTGTCACAGCTCCTGTCAACCTAATACTTCTAAAGCAAGAAATTGCAAGTAGATAAACAGGTACTGTTTTGGCGGGAAAGTTAACAGTGTTCCATGCACTCTGGCATCTAGTCATGCCTGTCACATGACTACAAAAATGTCTGCAGATGCAGATAGCGCTGGCTCTTTGACTGTAAACAGAGATGTGCACTACACTATAGAATTGGACACCACTGGCTTTCGAACAAGGGAGACCTTTAAGAGGAGATGAAGCTGACTTCAAAGGAAAAAACCCAATGTGCCCACATCATACAAGGCTATCTGTAACCCTCTACCTTGATGTGGTCTCCCAATCCAGGTGCAAACTAGGCTCAATCAAACTTACATGGTGATCTGTGAGCATGATGGCTTAATTAAATATCCGTTGGGCAGTGATGGGATGTCCCCGGTTCCAGACGGTTCCCTGGAACCGGTAGGACCAATTCCGGAGGGTTTTCTGGGAGGGGAGTCCACTTTTGAGGCATCCAGTTCCGGACGCCTCACTGAAAGAAAAAGTTTTTTTTTTAAATCGGAGCAAAAATGGCTCCAATTGACTGCGCATGCGTAGAAACTCAATCTGACGCATTGCACATGCGTCAGATTGAGTTTCTGCGCATGCGCAGTCAATTGGAGCCATTTTGGCTCCGATTTTATTTTATTTTTCTTTATAGTTGGAGCCGCGCACCTTTCAGGGCGGCGGTGGCGGCGGCGGCGGCACCGGCCCTTCTCCGTTGGCGGCGGCGGCCTGTCAGCCTGTCGGGAGGAAGCGGAGAGAGACGGAGCGGGAGAGCCATGGGGCCCAGGCTGGGCACGGGGGGCTCCTCCTGCCTCTGCTCCTCCTATTGCCGCCGCTGCTCCTACTCCTGCCGCCGTCGTGGGTCTGGGTCAGGTCTGAGGCGACGGAGGGGCCAGAGCGCCTGCTGTCCGTGTCCGGCGTCCGCTTCGGCTGGAGGAACCTGAGCTGCCCGACCTGCAAGGTCCTCTTCGCCGCCCTCGATGCCTCCGTCCAGGTGAGCCTCACCTCGCCTCGCCCCGGGGGGTGGGGGTGGGGTAAAGGAGGCAGGCAGGTAGTGGGGGTGGCACCAACCCCCCCAACCGGACACCCGTCATGGGGATTGGGAGTCCCTTGGGCAGGAGGACGCCCTGGGACGCCTCGGCCTGCCGGCAACCCCCCCAACCCCCCGCCCCTGCTCTCTTTGTGGCTCAAGCTGCCCCAGGAGGAGGGGGGGTCACCTTTCCCGGGCCTATCTTGCTTGCTCAACACCCACCCTCTCAAAGGGGGGGGCACCTGGGCTTCTCCCGCCCTCCGTCACCAGCCCTGCCCTGCCTGGCTTGTTTTGCTGCCTGAGTTGAGCGGACGCCCCCACCCCCACCCCTTGGGTGCAAGGCACCGGCCCGAGGAGGAGAAGGCAACAGGCGCCCGGCAGAGGGTTTTTTATTTGGGGTGGGTGGGTAATTTATTTGTGTTTTGGGTGGGTGGTTGTATTTTTATTTAATTTTTATTTATTTATTTAAGTTATTTACGGCTTTGTGTGTGTAGCTGTCTGGCTGGGTGGGTGGGCTGAGGGGTGTGTGTGTGTGTGTTTATTTTATTTTTATTTATTTTTATTTTGGCCCCGCCCACAACGTCATGACATCATGACGTTGGCTCAGCCCATGACGTCATGACGTCATGACATTGGCCACGCCCATGACGTCCGTGACGTCATGGCGTGGTAGTAGAATTTTTGTCATCCCATCACTGGTAATGGGAATTGTTATTCAGGGTGCCATCTTCATTGTACAAAGGTCTTCCTTTTCATTCCTTTTCAGTACCTAAACCTCACTTCTCTCCAAAAAATTAATGCACTGGCATCTAACCTTTCCCCTTCATTAGGACAAGTTCTGTAAAATCTCCCCATATATCTTTGACAATCCCTTTTAACTTCAGGGTCAGATGTTAATTTATCATTTATAGCTATATTCTAGACTTCCTTATATCATTCTGTACGTTGAAACTCATATCTTTCTTTCCAGCTTTTCCCTATAATTAATCTTGCTACAGTTAATTCTTTTCTTTTTTGCCATTTCAACTGAACATCTCCAAAGTTGGATAACAACTGCTATTTTTGGACATACATCAAGTTTTATAAATAATATCTCATTCATTTCATTAAAGACTAATTTCCAACTTTCTGAATCTCTTCACTTTTCCACCAGAAATGAAAATACGCACTGACATCCTAATTATACCTCCAAAATATTGCAAAATAGTTTGAATTATAACAATTCATTTTTACTTGTGTTAAATACTATCTCCATATTGTTTTATAATATTTCTCTTTAATCCTTACAGTCATATTTTTAAAAATTATTTTCTTCCCTGAACGTCTCCATTCCTCATCAATTATTTCTTTAACCTAAATCTATTTCCCAGATTATTCTCTGCTGTTGGTCCTCTGCCTCTATTAATATTGTATAAATTTTAGTTATTAAAAGTTTCTCTTTTATATTTTCTTCATCCATCTTCCTGTGCACTATTAATTCTTTGAACTTTTTCAACTCGACATTTCCCATATTTCTTTACCCAACTTTTAGTCAATCTATCCTACTGAATCACATTATATAATGTTATCCTTTCCACTTCACCTTCTAATATATCCTTTAATTGAGCTCTGTTAATTATTTTCTTTAACTAACCCCTTAATCTGATAACTTGTTTTCCTTTTGAACTGTTTACTAAACTGGTTTTTTTTAATTCTCTGGAAATTTTTCCAAGCATACTACCTTGGTTAATAAAGAAATATATTAAATATTTTCATATATTTACTCCAATTTTTAACAGGGGGTTATTTATAATTTTTAAAATAAATATCTTAAAAAACATTCTCCAAATTATCCTGTATTACCCCACACATTTGTGCTAATTATAATATTAGGCATATTTTTCATTTGGATAGCAATATAATCATATCTAATAATGGGAATTTATTTATTTATTTATTTAAATTTCTATACCGCCCTCCTCGCCGAGGCGACCCAGAGCGGTTTAACACATTCTAAAACACATAAAAAGGCTAAAATTCTAAAAGTTCTCAAAAACCCACAGTTAAAACCAATTAAAACTACGACTAAAACGTTATATGATTTAAAACTTAAGAACTTAAGGGAGCAGGGGAGGAGGTCAAACCAGACAGCAGGCTGAGGTCGTTGTGCCTCCAGTACCCCAGACCTGCCTTTCCAACCAGGTTTTTACACCCTTCCGGAAGGGAAGCAGCTCTGCCTGGAGGCGCAGCTCAGTTGGCAGGAGGTTCCACAGGGCCGGAGCAGACATAGAGAAGGCCCTCCTTCTAGTGCCAGAGAGCCTCTCCAGTCCACTCTAGTGGGACGGGCAGATGTCCTTGGGACGATGCAGTCTCTTAGGTATCCTGGCCCACTACCATATAGGGCTTTAAAGGTAATAACCAGCACCTTGAATTGCACCCGGAGGCACACTGGCAGCCAATGCAGCTCCTGAAGCAATGGTGAGGCACGAGCATAAAGCCCGCACCCCATCACGACCCGGGCAGCTGCATTCTGAACCAGTTGCAACCTCCGAATGGTCACCAAGGGCAGCCCCGTGTAAAGCTTTTTCAGTAAATACTATACTGGGTGTCCCAAAAGTTGCCATACATAGAGAAAATGGGAAATTGCAGCTTAATATACCTTTATGTTCAAAATATTCATTGCAAAATTTTACAAAATGTTCTCCATGTTTTTGGCCACCTCTTTCTACACAGAGATGAAGTCTTCTCTCCCCGCTTATGGCAAACACATTCAGTTTTTCCTATGTTGGACAACTTTTGGGACACCCTGTAGGTTTTTTTTTTAATGCTTGGTCTTTACTTACCAAATATATTTACTATATTCTGCCAGACATCTGCATCTCTTACAATTATTGGTGATATCCAAAATAAAACATTGATACTGGGTATAATCTTCATTTTCTATATCATATTTATCTCAATCATGATAATTCTAAACTATTTAATTTTCTTTCTGCCTCCTGTTTCAGTTAATCAAAATTAGCTTTTTTAAAAAATCATGGCTTTTCTAGTGATTTTTATTCCTTAATAATTAAAACTTGAAATTATTGTAATGTTAAATTTAATCTTATCTTTTTCCTCCCTGTCACAATTAAATAAAATCATTTCCAATGTATTCCAATTTAAGTATCTGTTCTCTTGGTACATGAACACATTCCAGGGCAGTGTTAAAGGCATGTGCTAAGTTTAGTGAGAGAAGAACAGCTTTCTTTCTATCTTTGCTTATGTATACTGGCCAGTATCCTATTCAGAGCAGAAGGCAATTGCATAAGTGTTCCCTCCAATTTGGCAGCTCCCACCCCACCCGGTCACACAAGAAATCATGTCGACTGTCATGCAACCAGTCTCAAAACCAGCATGAAACAAGGCAAATCTAAAGGAGCCTGTTGGAACAGGAGCAACACTTAAGCAATTGTCTTCTACTCCAGGTAAGATGCTGGCCACGAAAGATTGAAACTGAGAACAGAAAACCTGATTTGTGTAAAAGGAGTGGTGTGATGTGTATCTTTTAAATTATATTTTCCAAGGAAGATGTCAGTCACTGGACCCATAATCATAATACTTATCTGACCATTACATTCCACAACACTCAGCATAACTGATATGCAGATGACACAATTATTTGCCCAATACATTTCTCTTAGCATCTTGTTTGGTGTCTAGAACAGAAACCAATCTCCAGCAATAGTGTTTAAATGTATACATCCTCATTCTCAAGATAGAATGAGAGAAAACAGAGTCTGTCAAACTCACAATGTCAACAGTTTTGGGTGCAGTACAGCCGCTTAACCACCACACCAGCAGGGCCAGGTAATTGAACACATCTTCAAGATGGTCCATCAGACCACGTGATGGTTTGCTCACCTCACTTTGTTCTCCAGGCCAGTTGAAGACATTTTACTATGTAAGGTATAGTAGCAACAAATACTTTTTCAGACATCCAAATCAAGTACACATAGCAGGAATTTGAATCTTCTCTTACTTCATTCTTGTAGGGGAGAATGGAACACTGGATAAGATAATAATATGTGCATTTTCACATATTGAGTTGTGTGGTGTTGTGTGGTGTTTCCTCCCCTCAAATACCTGTATTTACAAAGATTTTCTGTACAAAACCATTGGGTTTTGGATGAAAGTTGTATTTGGTGGAAGGATCATAGTGTTTTGTGCAAAACATGTTGCTGTTATGAGCTGTCAAATTTCCTCTGACTTAAGCTGATACTATAAAAGAGCTACCTCAAAAATGCCCTGTTCTCAACAGCCCTAATCAACTCTTGTAAACTCAAGCCTCTGGTTTGTTACAATGTCTAGCTTTTGATTTTAAAAAATATTAAAAATCTAAATGGTATTACATTCTTAGCCTAGTTAGCTTGGTATTTGACATAGAAAACTCTAATAAATGCCATCCTTGTTAGCAAGACTATGAGAATAACAGGTTAAGGAACTAAACATTGAGTACTTCCCTATGTATATAACAATAATAAATAAGCAAGCAGGTTACTATTTGCTGTCACTTTGTGACATCCTAAATCGCTGTCCAATATGGCCTCTTCTGTCTGTCTAATGCTTGGGTAACCCTCTTCCTGTCCCATAAACAGGTTTTGTTGTGTTTAATGGTACTTCAGAATGTTGTGACAAATGTTACATCAATATAGTGGTAGAGTTACAAGAAAGCAGAGTTAAACCACTTTCAGATTGCTTCAGAAGCAGTTGTGTTTAGAACCCCACCCCCACCCCTGCTTTTAAACATTTTATGGAGAGTTTTGTGGTGGCATACACATAACTGATAAGATAACACACCAGAGGTACATTAATCAAAACTCGCCCTTGACACACATGGATACAACATACTGTAAATTGATTATGTCTTGCTTAGATATTGAATGTACGAGTGTAAGCTGAGTTTTTTAGCCCCCAAAAGGGGACTCAGTTTATACTCTGGTCAATGACCACAATTGTGGATTGTGATGTGCCAAGAATTTAATTAATTTTACCATATTTTCATGTACAGTATTTTGATTATAGAAACTCATTAGCAGCTGCTGCATTTCCCACCCTCGGCTTATACTTGGGTCAATCTATTTTCCTGGGTTTTCAGGTCAAAATTAGGTACCTCAGCTTATATTTGGGTCAGCTTATACTCGAGTACTTTAGTTACTTTAGTACTTTAGTACTACTGTACTTTAGTCACACCACTAACAGTATTTTTTTCATTATTGTTATTTGTTCTCTACATGTGTGCAAATAAATAATTCCATTAATATCATTATTTTATTGATGAAGTAAAAACTGATGATTCAGTCTTTGGTAGTATTTTCTTGAGTGGCCATTTTATAGCACATCAATAAAAGTGACTTCAGGCAAATCAGATTCTGTGTTCTGGTGGTGTAGTTTAAGTTTACAACTAACACTATAGTAAATTGCTTTTTTGCTCAATAATTTATCACCCTCCCCGCAGTTTTATTGTCCTTTTTGATTTATTAATGATTTTGGCTTGAGAAGGCTGTTCTTAAATTGTGCTGTGAAATGGATTCTTGCACTATTTATACAGTCAAACCTTGCTTAACAAATGCCTCGCTTAGTGAAAAACTTGAATAATGAGCGGGCATTTCGAAAAGCATTCCCACTCGCATACGGAAAATTTTCGCTATGTGAGTTGGACTTTTCCTGTGGAAAAACTCACATAACGAGCATTTTTATGGGAAAAGCTCGCATAACGAAAAATTTTCGCTATGCGAGTTTTTCCTTAGAAATTTTCGTTATGCAAGTTTTTCCATAAGAATGTTTGCTATGCGAAAAAAACTCACATAGTGAAAAACTCGCATAGCGAGCAGTCTTGCAGAATGAATTATTTTTGTTATGCGAGGTTTGACTGTACTTTGCAAGTGTGCTGAGACTGAATTTGCACACCTTGGCACCAACTCATTGCTCAAGAAGTCAAACCACTCCTGGTAGGAGGCAGCTGTGGCAGGCACGACTAGACACCGGAGCGCATGAAACGCTGTTACCTTCCCACCGAAGTGGTCCCTATTTATCTACTTGCAATTTCTTGCTTTCGAACTGCTAGGTTGGCAGGAGCTGGGACAGAGACGGAAGCTCATTCCGTCCTGCAGTACTCGGGAATCGAACTGCTGACCTTCCGCCTCCGAGTCAGCGTCTTAGTCTAAAATTGTCAGCTTGCAGTTACATGTATGGTTTCATCTCCACAAACTGCTCCATGAAGAGATGCCAGTCATAAAATGAAAGTTGATAAGCAGTTGTATAACTAGAAATCGAAATCATTGGTTGATTTCAAAATAATGGATAAGACAAACTATGGTTTGGTCTTCTTTTGTGTCCAGGTTAAACTATAAACTGCCAAAATGAAGACATCTTCCTAGTTTTGTCATTGCCCAAACTTAAATCCTCATTGGTACAAGTTTCTGGTAGTACAGTATATGTTTGGTGCAATGCCTGGATTAATATTGACCAGTAGTTCCCAATGTGGGACACACACACACACCCCATAGGGGGACTTCACTTCCCAGAAGCCTAAGTCAGTACGTTGGCTGATCAGTGCTTTGGGAAATTGACATAGACTTCCGGGAATTGAAGTCTAAAAACCAAAGGTTTGAAAACACTGCTTTAGATGCTGAACCATTAAGTAGTACACTCTTTTATAATGACCAACACTGTATGAAAAATGCCTCCAAAACACATCAGAAGCACAACAAACACACCAGAAGTGCCGAAAATGCTCCAAAAACCTCAAAAAATTGCATGGGAAAAATCATGAAAAACACAAAAACTGTGCTGCCTCACTCCTACTACCATGGGAAACAGTGGGATTAGCAGGGGAAAAGAATACAAAATGCACAGTGAATGCACCCGCACTCACCGGAAGCAGCCAAAGTGGTAGTAGGAACATGCCTCCAGCTCACACATCTGTCTGAGGGGGCATGGTCTGGCCCACAACACGAAAAGGGTGGCCACCCTTGGTTCATATTTCATTACAACTGAGACTCTTGTTGTTTGCCTTTGCTTTCTTCAGTCTGTTGTTCTAGAAGCTCCAAACTTATTTTCCTTTTTGGCTTTTTAAACGGCCTTCTACCTGAAACTTCTTCAGAACAGCTCCCAGATCAAAGCCCACCAAATTTAAAACCAAGGTTTTTGCATGTTGAAATGCATCAGCCATTGTTTGCCTTGTGCTTACATTTTACTATTGTGCGCTATGGCGAGAGCCATGCAAGCATGTTTGTAGCTGCTCAGCAACACAGAGGAGCAGATTTCTTATGCCATATTTTAGAGGTGAGCGGCCATGAATCATAACGGTGAGATGAAATAGCAGCTGGATGCAATGTTTTAAGTGCTTTTCGTCATCATCCTGACTTAATATTGCTAGTAGTAACACAACCTACTTTAGAAGGTACAGTTTGTGCCTAGCAAATCAATCAACTTCCCTAAAGAGGACTTAAAATGTGGAGCTTGGCTAATAACAGCAGGATCATTCGACACACCCACCCACGCATAAGACTGCCCATTCCTTGACAGCGTGTGCCGTCCCTTTTTAACACACGCTCTCTGTAACTGCTAGCAGAACAATCAAAAGCCTCATCTGCCAAGCAAGTCAAACAAAAGCAGGAGAGAGATGTTCTGCTTGTTCCGAGGAGAGATTTTTTTAAAAAAGACTGAAACTGCAAAATGTTGGCAGCAGGAACAGCATCAAAGTTAAAGGCATCAGAGTCAGAACTCAGTGATTCAATTGACTGGGTCTAAGACACCGCACTGCAATGTTGTCAGGGCTACATAATTTGCTTCACTCTGTCTCGTTCCCTCTTCCCTCCTGTATAATTTTCTGAGAATTTGAAAACTTGTTCTTCATCTTCCTAGCTGGCTTTATAAAAATAGGCTTAAATGTTAACCAAACATCAAATTAATAATGCTAAGACAAAATTTAGCTCTGTGCTATCTTGCTATGGCAATAGAGTAGACCATACTGCCAGCAACTCAATGCCAAGTGTCAGGTGGCGGTTAAGTAACCTGACAACCCTGAGGACTAACGGCCTTGGCAAAGTCTACAGGGAAGGATGATGGTCCACAAGTGGATTAAATTCCACTTGAATCCATCTTGATGAAGGGCAGCAGCTTCATCAACACTGGCCTGGGGCTGAGGAGAACTTTGCACGCCAAAAGGGCTCAGGACCAGAAAATGACTCACAGAGCTAAATCAGTGGTAAGGGTAGAGTTGCCATAATCCTCTCCCATAAAACCGGGGGAGAAGTATACATTGGATCAAATAACGTTAAGGTCCTATGGGATGGATCGGATAACAACCGCTAAAGCCTGTGCAGTTACAATGTATCTCTATGGAGCTTTAACATTATCTGATCCATCCCATAGGATTTTAACATGGATTGGATAACACTCAAAATCAGATAACACCAAGACTTGTGGAACCAAGTTTTAGTGTTATCCGGTGTTTTACTGTACTTGACAAAAATGGGTAGTTATCTATAAAATAGCCTTTAAAAAAATCAAACATAATATAATGACAGCTATAAAACACTTTCACATTAAATATATCAATACAAAATGAATTTATTTACAATAGTTAATTCTTACTGTAAGATGCTCTGTTGTACTTCTGAGAAGTCAAGTCACAGTCAACTCTTTACATCCTCAGTTCCAGGAAACACGCTGGTCGCACTTATCGGGGAGCGGTGTGAGGCAAGAACGTTAAGATTTGTCTCCAGGTATACTCTCAACTCCAATGTGGCAGGAAATCGCTTGTTTGATCGTGAGAGTTCAAATTTATTTTAATGGTGTGTTATAATACACAATCAGTAAGTTTTAAAAATCCAAAACTTTAACATGATTTTTATTGAACTGGCCAGGACAATTTTTCTGATCTTGAATTCGGGACAATCCCAGTTTTCCAAGATGAATGGCAACCCTAGGTAAGGGTGTCACACTGCAATATGGAAGGCAGATGAAAGGCCACGGCATTATATTCACAGGACAGTCTTCATGGCTAATCACTATGATTATCACCAATATATTCAGAACTGGATACAGAAGAAGAAGAAGAAGAAGAAGAAGAAGAAGACAAAATTAGCATTACGAGAACAATTTGAAAAGCAGAGGGAGGAAAACCCTAATTTGCAATATCCCATCCGAGGGGTAGCTGTGTCAGCCTGTTGCAGCAAAAGCAAGAAAATCTCTTATGCTCCTTTAAGGACAAACAAGTTTTATTCTTCATTAAGCTTTCATGATTCATAGCCTGCTTTTCCAGAGGCACCGGCTGAGGTGGGTGGGCTGCAGCCTATAAAAGGTCATGTTAAAGAACACTGTTTTTAAATCACACCGTTCTTTATTGTTTTATTTATCAATGGCAATTCATAATGAATGAAATCATACTTAGTGGCTTAAATTCTGCAACTAGAGTTTGACATATTAAACCAATGGGGATTTGATGAATCAACTCCCTATAAATTCTTTGGATTCAATGGGCCTACTCTAGTTGTTACTTATACTATTTTAGTGCATATTTTAGCTGCTGTTTCTTTAAAAGCCTGTGCAAATTAGAGCATCTACACCTGGAATTTAAGGGAGGGCCATGAAGAAGAGCATCTGTGCCTTCTATAGATGAAAAAGTCTAAATAGTTCCTTTACTATTAAAGGTACAGGTATATGTACCTTTAATAGCAGTGGCTTAGTGGTTAAGACACTGAACTTGACAAACAGAAGGTCAGAATTTCCAAGACCTGAGTCCTGCACAATGGAGTGAGCTCCCATCTCTTTTCTAGCTCCTACCAACCCAGCAGTTCAAAAGCAAGAACTTGCAAGTAGATAAATAGGTACCACTTTGGTGGGAAGGTAACAGCATTCTGTGTACTCGGGTGTTTAGTAATGGCTGCCACATGACCACTGAATCATCTGCTGACACAGACAATGCTGGCTTTTTGGCTGCAAATGGAGATGAGCACCTAGAGTCAGATATGACTGGCTTTCGAGCAAGGGAGACCATTACCATTATACTTACGGATCCACATGGACAGTGCTATCTCCATAAAGCCACAAATATAATGTTGGCACATGCAATTCAGAAACACCAAATTGTTCCCCACACTCCTCATCTTGTAATAAAAGTGATCAAGGCTGAAACATGAAAAAATCCCAAGGCTTTTGTGCCCTAGTTCAGATCAACAATTAGCAGTCTGGAAAAGTTTCATATTTGACTTTCTCAGTTAGGAAGACTTCCACCTCTTGTTTCAGGACACTACATAAAATGAGGTTCTCCCATGGCACCAGTTGTCTCATCCCAACAAAATAAAACTCAGTTCTGTTATTTTGTTTAGATATTGCCTTATCTATGTGTGTACCCTTTAGCCGCTTAGCTGGTGTGCCAGCTGTGAACTATTAATTGAAAAAGCCCTGTAGCTAATGTAGCAGATGTTGCTTGGAGGGAAGGTCAGAGTGTCTTCCCTTCCTCTTGGTTTGTCATTTTCTTGTGGTCCAAAATGGCTGAACTGGCACCAGGTCAAGGGGTTTATGGGTGCTCATGAGCCAGACCAGTTGCACCAACTGTAACAAAACCATTTGCATTTATGAAAATCTTCTGCACATTAAGAGTAATCACTTGGCAACATTCTGTGAGATGCAGAACAACAAATGGCTGTACATTCTGTGCCAAGCTTTCTTGCAAGCAATATCCTACAAAGTAGACCCAATTTCAGCCACCAAACTATCAGTTAACCTTGTATAAACCACTTTACCTCTCTCACTTTTAATTACATAGCCATAATAATTTTTATCACAACAACTTTGGCTGAGTAAATTAGGATAAAATAGAGTGGGTAACTTCATTTCATTTTTTCTGATTCAGCTTCCACCTCCTCTTCTTCGTTGTCACAGCTAGGAGTGATTTCTATTGAGCAATTGTCTACATGGATTGGCTTCAGATGTGTATTTTATTTTTAATTTCATTACTTGCCCAATATGATCATTTGTTCTTTAGAGTAAGCCTCGAAATATATTTTCACTTAATAAATGTGTATTTCTAGGGATTTTATCTTATTTAGATATTTTTAACTTTACATTTTCACCTGCTGTGGCCTTCTGGCTAAAAGGGCAGTACAGTACAGTAATACCTCTGATAACGGTAAGATTTGGTTCCACAAGTCTTGGTGTTATCCGATTTTTAGTGTTATCTGATCCATGTTAAAATCCTATGGGATGTATCGGATAACGTTAAAGCTCCATAGAGATACATTATAACCGCACAGGCTTTAGCGGTTGTTGTCCAATACATCCCATAGGACCTTAACGTTATTCGATCCAATTCTCCTCCCCAGATTACTTAACGTTATGCAATTTTAGTGTTATCCGAGGTATTACTGTATATACAAACAAACAATGTAACTAATTAAAGCCCTGTGACATACATCTTTCTAGTCAAGACATGTGTGAAGTACTGAAGCTAGAACCTGGAACCCTCTAAAACAGTGATCAGCCTTCAAGTTTCTTAGGTAAAGGTAAAGGTTTCCCTTGCTCAAAAGCCAGTCATATCTGACTCTAGGGTTCAGTGCTCATCTCTGTTTCAAAGCCAAAGAACCAGCGCTGTCTGCTTCTGCAGACATTTCCAAGGTCATGTGGCAGGCATGACTAGACACCGGAGCACACAGAATGCTGTTACCTTCCCACCAAAGTGGTCCCTATTTATCTACTTGCAATATCTTGCTTTCAAACTGCTAGGTTGGCAGGAGCTGGGACAAAGATGGGAGCTCATTCCATCCTGCAATACTCGGGAATCGAACTGCTGACCTTCCACCTCCTAGTCAGAGTCTTAGCCACTTGAGCCACTGCAGTTTCTTAATCCATAAAGTTTCTTAATCCATAAATAAAATAGACAAATATGTTTTTATAGAAAAAGATTCATCAACAAAACAATTTTAACAGAGACATACGCATATGTGGTGCCCAGGTCAAAATAGACCTAGGGACCTCGATTGATGGGTTAACCCCGCTTTTATACTGTTTGACAAATTACATACATGACTTATGCTCCCTGTTGAAGTGTGCATGTGCCCTTAGTCCTTTATGCTTCATAGGTGGGACAAAGCTGTCCTATGTGTTATCATGCTATTACATGCATTTGTGCTAAACAGAAATGCTCAGCGGTTCTCAAACTTTTCGCACCACAGGCCAGACCATGTCCCCTAAGACAGCTGAATAGGCCGGACACATGGGTTCCCCCTGGCATAAATGTTGCTGTAAACCAGTGGTGCCCAAACCAAGGCCTGGGGGCCAGGTGCAGCCCCCAACTCCAATTCATCTGGTCCACGAAGCCCTCGTCGCTCCTGGAAGCGGAAGTAAAATGTGCCCGTACGTGCGCGTTTTATTTCCACTTCCAGGAGCAATGAGGGCTTCGCAGGCCGGGTGAATTGGCGTCAGGGGCCACACCCGGCCCCCGGGCCTTAGTGACTGGTTCCCTGAACCACATGATCAACCCACTGCCCAAAAAAGTTTGGGTACCCCTGCTGTAAACTATGGTGGGTGCGTTTGCGCAGGCATCTGCTTCCGGGGTCGTCACCATGGGCCAGATGATTTGCTGCTGTGGGCCAGGTTCATAGGTTGCGAACCCCTGTGCTAACTCATGCAAAAACTCTTAGGCAGACCCAACCTTTGGCATACCCAACTACATAAGTAACACAGGGGTTTTCCTACTGGCTTGATGATGCAACATCAACAAGATATTTCTCTCTCTTTGAATTCTCCTTTTGCATAAAATGGCTTTTTCCAGGCCAGACTATAGACCGCCACAAATAACTATTTTAAATGGTTATGCTGGCTCTATTGTGATCTTAACTGCAAGCTTATCTTGTCAAGGGGGAAAGGGTCAAACATTTCAGCTCACAGTTGGTTACCTGCCACGTCCACACCAATGATATCCAGTGGTTATGCTACCTGAGAGATTCAAGAAGTTGTAAATTAAATTTTTAAATTTTCTAATATTTGGTTTATAGGTAATTATGACACTTCAAAATCCCAAACATGAGACATATAAAATCATCTATGCCTCCTTCGTACCATCATGGCAATTTCTGTTGACTGGAGGTTCTCCATTAAGATTTTGGGCAGCCAAGTTGATGGTCCTGAACCAATTGGGGGGCAAATTATTTCTGATTTACTGCTGTGCCTCTGTGGCTGTAGTGCCTTCCTCTAATTCTTGCAGTGTGACTGAATAGATGCAGAACTGTAACATGATTGCTGTGCCTGTCAGAAAAGTACGTGTTGCTCTGAATATATTTAGAACAGGAATTTTGTGGCGCTGTACCTTGAATTAATTTACTTTGCTGCCATCCATTCCCACGTCCTCTGACATTACCTCATATGAAAATGTCCTGTATGCACTGGGTTTTGAAAAGCTCCCTAGTTATTATCGGTACTGTAAGCAAGAATAATGCGGAAGGAGGTTGCAAGTGGTAAGGTGAGCTAGCTGCATTGTCAGAATAATTTACAGAGCCTGTAGTATCTCAGACTTTCCCCACAGACTGACCTTGTTTTAATCATTGTTTATTGTAAATTGTTTCCAGTACACTCTATAAATCTGTTTCCACCAAAATGTATTTCTATCAGTTACAGAGGAATGATAATCACCTGCACTGCCTGAGAGTGCATGTAGAGGCACATTGCTATGTGATAGATGAGTCCCACCCAATTGTATTTAGATTAGCTCTTTCACAAGCATGACAATTTTGTCTTTCCAGAATGCAGGGGTGGTCCTATCATTAGGCAGAATGTAGTGGCTGCCCCAGGCTGTAGATGTTGGGAAGTAGGCAACAGATACAAGATTGTAAGGGCCTAGCCTGCCTTGTGCCCCTAAACTAGATTGCTGCTCTCAGTTGAAATAACATTCAACTACCTGCCCAGTTAGCTTCTCTGCTAAGGAGGAGTACCAGTCTGGCATCTAAATCTGAATGAATGAAGAGGATCCTTTCTCAAATTCCACAAATTAGACTTTTTCATGCACACTCTAAAAAGGAATAAATTCTTCTTCTTTTTCTTCCATGTCTAGGCCAGACATGAAAATGCCAAAATGAAGGACCCTTTCGGTGATTTCATTCTGCAGTTCCTTTCGCCTGACCTAGTGCAAGAAAGATTAGCCAGCAACGCAAGGTTGCCATTACCAGGGTACACCCAATTGTGGTTCAAAAATACCACACTCTTCAAGGAGGCTTTTTCTGTGTATAACACAGTGATTATTTTCTCCCATTTTTTTCAAAAAGTAGTTTGTGCATATTTGTTCTGATAGGACATTTGTCAACTGGACAGCAACAAATTCCTTCAGAAATTTTCCCTCTTCCCCCAACTGATACAATTGCTGAACAACTAATTGAACACAGTTTTTCCCTACCTGGTATTCCTCGGGTACATTTGAACTGAACTACATTGCTACATTTGGCTATGCTGGCTGGATACGGCAGAAGTTGGAGTCCCAACACCTTTCTTGACTACTGTTGATTAAGAAACAAGGCAGTGAAAATGATGATGACAACTACTAAGTAACTATTCTTTTATATGCATACACATACACCTGGACCCTGATGCTAGGAAAAATTTAAGGCAAAAGAAGAAGGGGGCGGCAAAGGATGAGATGTTTTGAAGCATCATTGATGCAATGGGCATGGATCTGGCCAGACTCCAGAGGATAGTGGATGATAGAGGATCCTGGTGTGCTTTGGTCCATGGAATTGCAAAGGGTCAGACTCGACTGTGTGACTGAACTGAACAACAACACCTGGATTCCAGGCCCCCAATAATATTTGTAGAAACAGAAGTTAGAAAAATTCCTTGTGGGTAACAATCTCTAGAATTCCCCAGCCAGAATTATCATGGGAATTGTACTAAAAAAAAAAAAGGGGGTGTGTGTGTGTCCATTTTTTTTGTGTAGGATTAATCTCACCACAATTGTTCATGCTTTGATTTAGAAAATGTTATAATTGACTCCAGAAAGAGGGAAGTTGGGGAGTCCCAGCAGGGGGGTTGGAAGGCCCAGGGGGGAGAGGCCCGGCAGGGAATAGGAAGGCCCATTGGGAGTAGGAAGGCCCAGTGGGGTGGGTGGGAAGGCCCGGAGGGGATGGGAAGGCCATGTGGGGCTTCTTTGGAGCCTGGGAGGCTTTTCCGGCACCCAGTGCGGCTGCATGGTGCTTCGGGGGGGGGGGGCAGGGCTCTGGCGTGGAAGTGGGGGCACAAAGCTTGGTGGTATGGAGGTGGTGTGCGCACGTGCACAGTTGAAGTATACCAGTGACATCACGTGGGTGCACCCGCACCCACATGACATCACCAGTACACATAATGCCTGCCGCCCATCTCCCCCTGCCTCCTTGGGCACTCTCTAAAACAGGGTTGCCCAAACTTTTTGGGCCATGGGCCAATCATGTGGTTCAGGGAGCCAGTCACTACGGCCCGAGGGCCGGGTGCGGCCCCTGACGCCAATTCACCCTGATGTCAGTTCACCCTTGTCGCTCCTGGAAGTGGAAGTAAAACGCGCACGTACGGGCGCGTTTTACTTCCGCTTCCAGGAGCAACAAGGGCTTCGCAGGACGGGTGAATTGGCATCAGGGGCCGCACCCAGCCCCTGGGCCTTAGTTTGGGCACCACTGCTCTAAAAGGTTTGCCATCACTGGTCTAGGAAGCGAATCATTTAATGTGGAATCATTATTCTGAATCTGGTGTTTGGTTCTTTCACCTATTAACAAAAAGCAGTATGTGTAGGTGGATCCTAGTGGGCACAGAAGTTCACTTCCTGGAGTGGAATTTTTGCTTTGAGTAGGAAGTTTTTATTAGTAATTTTGAGTTCTTCTGGAGCAAAACATGGACTGTGTAGAGGGGGGGGGACCATCCCCACTGGCCTGTCTTCAAGTTCTGCATGTGCATGTGTATGTGCTTTAAGAAAAATGAAAGCAACAATCTAATTCCACAATAATTTATTTTCACTAGGGGCCAGCTCATCTATGTGGTTATCTTCCTCCATTTTTCCTGCTGTGTCCTAATCTCTCTCTCTTCCCCCCTCTCCCTCTAATGTTTAAATTTGGAGCAAATTTATTTAAGGTGATTTCTGGAAGCAAATAGCAAGGGAAATTTAATGGCTTGTACCCTTTGGGAAAGTCAGAGTTGCCTTGGGTGTAGAGGGCAATAAAGGAGATGTTCCTAATTTCCCTAGTCCAGTTACCAGCAGATGCCCCCTTGTTGAATACCATTAGAAGGAAATGGTGCACATCAATTAAGCAATTTAAAACAAATAAAAATGTATAAAAAGCAGAGTTTTAGAATAATTTGAAATAGCAGCAGTTTAGAAGAATTACATGTGCTTATGATAAATTGATGTCAATAACCATCTGTCTAGACCAGTGATGGCAAACCTTTTAGAGACCAATTGCCCAAACTCAACAGGCTGCTGTCCAAGCCGCAAAGGGATGGGGCGAATGCTGTGCTTGGAGGAGGGAGGAAGAGCTCCCATTGGACTGCTGGGCAGAGAGTCAGGGCAATCTCTGTGCTGGGCGATGGTGCGCGTGCCCACAGAGAGGGCCCCGAGTGCCCCCTCTGGCACATGTGCTATAGGTTTGCCACCATTGATTTAGACTGTGGATGGTTGGTTTTGCAAAGACTCCAGAACTCCCAGAATCCCCCAGCCAAATTTGGTGGGATGTAGTCCAAAACACTAACTTTTGCAAGCTCTGAATAGATAATTAATTGGCTGGTTCTGATGGTACTCACCCTGCCTGTACATGTAAGAGAGACATGACCTGATTGTGTCTTGCATGCATGCAAATAATGCAATATTATGTCCTTGTTTCCTGATGCAGTCCAGTGTAATTGACTTCACTTGATGGGGAAGTGATTTTAACTGGGTGGTTGCTTTATTATAGAGGACTGCAATAGCTCAAGTGGTTAAGACGATGAACTTGCAGACTGGAAGATTGGAGTTCAGTTCCTGGGTACTGCATGATGGAGTGAGCTACCATCTCTGTTCCAACTCCTGCCAACCTAGCAAAGCAAAAAATTGCAAGTAGATAAATAGGGACCACTTCAGTGGGAAGGTAAACAGCGCTCCGTGGTATTGAGACATGGCTGACACATGTCCATGGAAACATCTGCTGATGCAGACAGCGTTGGCTCTTTGGCTATAAACAGAGATGAACACTGAACCCTAGATTTGGATATGACTGGCTTTTGAGCAAGGGCGACCTTTACATTTACCTGCTTTATTACATTTTGGCTGATGTTATGTACCATCACGTTTTCTCTGATTTATGGTTGCCCAATGAATGAGAACTCTCCAAAATGTCCTGTCCTTAACAGCTCAGAGTCATCATTTTTGTCTCCAGATATAGTTTAGGTTTTATCTGCTCTAAGCCCCACTTATTTGTCTTTCTGGCAATTGTGAGTAGCTGCAAGGTTCTCCTCTAGCACCATAGTTCAAACAAGTCAATTGTTCTCCTGTCAGCTTTCTTTATTGTCCAGCTTTCACACCCATATATAGTAATCAGGAAGAGAATAGTGTAGATAATTTTGATCTTGATCTCCTATGACACATCTCTGCACTTGATGATCTATTCTAATTCCTTCATTGCTGCCCTCCTGAGTTTCAATTTTCCCCTTTGATTTCCTGGCTGGTGTCTGCATTTGGATTTATGACTGAACTAAGGGAGGGGTGGGCAACCTGACCATGCCCCCAGAGCAGCTGAGCAGGCTGGACCACCCCCTCTGGAAGTGGAAGCGGGCACATTTACGGCTGATGTAAATGCGCCCGCTTCTACTTCTGGGTGCGGGGGAGACAGCAGCAAGCTGGTTGGAACAGTGTCATGGGCTGTAGGGTAGGGAACCCCTGAACTATGGGATACAAATTATCTCACTTCTGTATTTCAATTTTTTCCATTACTGTTATGTAGTTCTTCACAGTCCCAGAATAAAATAAAGATAAGCTACTTCTAACTACCCTATACCAAGAAAACCTCGTAAAGAATTCACCACAGGTCCACTGGGAGTTCTACCTTACATGAGAGCAGAGCTGTATTTGAAATCAAGAGTCATTGGGAAGAGGAAGGATCACAGTTTGGTAAAGTTATTGGATTAATAAATTCAAAAATTTCCCCTGCTAGCATGTTCTGTCGCAGTAGTGGCTGGGGAATTCAGGGTGTTGTAGCCCTCCACAGCAATGCATGTCCAAATTCTGAAATACAAGGTAGTTTCCAGTGTTAAAATTTAAACGTAGCAACTAGTAGAAAATATTGGCTCCTGACAGCTGCAGAGGAAGTTGTTTGATTTCATACATGGACCACCAGGCTGTTTTATTGAATCGGCTGCTCTGACTTTACTTTAAAGCTTCTTCTACTTTGTAAAAAGATTCTTTGAACAGCATGGGAGTTACTTCAGAAAGGCTTTAGTGATTCCAATTACATCTCAGTGATTGACACAAAATGATGTGTGATTGCCCCAAGTTCATTTCCTGCCATTTTAAGTCAGCCCCCCTCCCCGCAAATATGATTTAGACAACATCATAATTCTGCTTGCTCTTGAACACAAGATAAAATCCCTTGTTCCAGATGCTCAGAAATTTTCTCATCCCATTAAGAAGGACAACTGTAACAAGGCTGGAGTGTCTGTCAGCTCCAGGCATGCTGATGTTTCATTCAGTTGGATAAACTCTATTAAGAACAAAATCTCTTAATGTTCTTTTTAAAATGTAGGCCACCTGATGAAATTGAGAGTATAGTACTTCCAGAATAAACAGAAGTGAATGTTGTCACATAATTATGGAACTCAATGCCATGGGCTGTGATTGTCACATGGGCATCAAAAAGAACTTGGATAAAAGTATGGTGGTCTTTCATTAGTTATTACATGTGATTAGGGCTGCTGGAACATTTTCTCTGGCCTTTGTTTTTAAACACATCAATCCAATTCACACTTCCCAGACAAATCCACAGTCAGAACTCAGATGTCTTTGAGAGCTACAATTCTCAGGATTTTGTAAAGTCAGTTTGATCTCAAAACCCTCAAAACTAGGGAAGGCTGTATACCAGTGGTTCCCAATGTGGGGTCCACACCCCACATGGGGGCTTCAATTCCCAGAAGCCTAAGTCAATACATTGGCTGATCAGTGCTTTGGGGAATTGATTTACACTTCTGGGAATTGAAGTCCAAAAACCAAAGGTTGGGAAACACTGCTATATACCAAAGTATATGAAGCTGGCTTATATCAAATCAGACCACTATTTTATCTAGCTTTGTATTGTTTGCACTGACTGCCAGAGGCACTCTAGACTAGAGCTTCATGCAGAATCCTTCTGTGCCCTAACTGGAGGTGCTGGGAATTATGGTGTCATAGTTAGAGCACTGGATTACAATGCAAGAGACCTGAGTTCAATCCTTGCTCAACCCTATGCTTCATAGCTCATTTTGAAACACTGCATATAGAAGAGATTGAATAGAGACTTATTTTTTAAATTATTTAAAAATGGATGCTCAGCCATAAAAATTACTCGTGATCCAGGCACAGAGTGACTTACCTCACAATATCAGGGTCAGTTTAAATTGAATGAATATCAGTTGCCAGGTGTCAACATTGGATTAAATCTATTGTCCACCTGCTTGTATGTTGTCTTTTCTAGAGACGTCTGATTTGACACTGTAAAAAAGAAGATTCTGTGGTAGGTAGACTTTTGTTCGGAATTGGTCTTGTGTTCCGTTGACTCCAGTTATTGACTTCTACCTTCATCTCAATTTCAAAAACGTTCTTTCTTAAAAAAAACACACATCTAAATAAGTAGAGCAGATTAAAAGCAAATGAAGCCGGACGCCGGACGTTCTCCCCTGCCAGCCGGGCGGGGAGAACGAGGAACACCTGGGCTCCGGGCTGGCGGCTACAAAAGGGACTCCTGCCCGCCGCCACGAGACCAACGCCGGACGCCGGACGTTCTCCCCTGCCAGCCGGGCGGGGAGAACGAGGAACACCTGGGCTCCGGGCTGGCGGCTACAAAAGGGACTCCTGCCCGCCGCCACGAGACCAACGCCTGACGCCGGACGTTCTCCCCTGCCAGCCGGGCGGGGAGAACGAGGAACACCTGGGCTCCGGGCTGGCGGCTACAAAAGGGACTCCTGCCCGCCGCCACGAGACCAACGCCGGACGCCGGACGTTCTCCCCTGCCAGCCGGGCGGGGAGAACGAGGAACACCTGGGCTCCGGGCTGGCGGCTACAAAAGGGACTCCTGCCCGCCGCCACGAGACCAATGCCGGACGCCGGACGTTCTCCCCTGCCAGCCGGGCGGGGAGAACGAGGAACACCTGGGCTCCGGGCTGGCGGCTACAAAAGGGACTCCTGCCTCGCTGCCGCCGCCGATTAAAGACGCCAGTCCCGCTACCACCGCCTCAGCTGAGCCACGGCCAGCCACTCCTCTAGTTAAATGTTTATTTACTAATTGAAATACTTATAAGGGATGAGGACTTTCCCTATTGCTTTGTACTGTTTATCCATGATTGTTTTTTGTATTTTTTTTTATTGTACTGCATTTATATTCTTTATTATTTTTTATGAAGGTCTTGTCGACCACATCTATTGTATTATACTTGTTATATTGTATGTATATTATGTTCTATTTTGTAACATTGTTAGCCGCTCTGGGTTGCTTCGGCAAGGAGAGCGGCATATAAATTTGAATTTAATAATAATAATAATAATAGTCTGTATGGAACAGTAAAGACAAAATGCTTTGTAAAGTTTACAGAACGTACACCAATGTTTTAAGTATTCATGCCATTCTGCTGAGCAGCTATTTTTATCTCCTTTATTTTGGACCAAAGGGATTGTTTTATTCATCTCAGAACGGATGTGTAATGAAATGCCTGCTGGCAAATAGTCCATAGGGGGTTCTGCTATCTAAACCTGAAAGAGACAGAAAAGTGTGTATGGAGGGAAGATCATTTAAGCATAAACACCAACAACAAAATCAGGGCTCCAATAAAAATAAAATTCAACTCAGGCTAACTCCAAAAGTATAATCTGAAAACCAAATGTTGAGAGGGAAATGTTGAACTTCAAAACTAGTACTAAGGAGACCCAGAATCCAATCTCTGCTCACTAGATGACCTTCAGCCAGTCACTACTTCTCTGACTGATCTAATTTACAGGGGAGGGGGGGGTTGTCAGAGAAGATTGGTGGAGGACGTGAAAAACGCACTCTTGATTCCTAGGAAAAAAGGTAGGGTCTGACTGTAACATGAATTGTTTGTATGATACCTTTGAATATGGGACTTTGAATCTGCAAAGAAGGAGAAGCTGTTGGGAGTTCAGCAGAAGAACTCATTTTCTTAATTCACCAGCAACTCTGGAGTATCCTTTTAGATGGCTGCTTGCACTTTGCCAGATGGAGGGACACATCAACTAGCATGGAAAGAGAACAAAATAGACTTGTATGTTGTTGTTGTCGGCTGCTACTCATATCAGAGCATACATTTTTCCTGAAAGTCATTTTCTCAGTTGATGGATGTGTCTCTAGTGACTCAATAAACTGATCCTGGCATGAAACATGCAACCACACACATTGCACTGAATAGAAGGTGGAGGGTGCAGTGGAGTTTTACGAAGCTTTCATGTTTGTAACTTAGCCTATTCATGACATGACATGAAGAATTGTATGAACTTTGTAGCTATTCCCCCACCCCCATCCTATTAGTTGTACTCAGCAATGTAACACATTTGGTGTAAATCTTGTGGAAGTGTAGGCATTTGATGTTATGCACTGATAGAACACCACAAAATTTGCACCCATGGTATTACACTGCTGTAAACGCTAAGTAGGATGTTCATATTTCCTTTTTATGTGGAGATGCAAATTGTAGATGCAATCATTGTAATTTAAATGGAAATGTAATATAGATTGTAATGGTTTGAGAAAACTATGACCAGGTGTGGGCCATTGATAGGGAAATATCAAAGACTCTGCTGCCCCTTTTATGTTTTGCCATGCCATCCTGAATACCCTGGCAACACCATACAATCCAGAGCATACTCAGTCTTGACTTTTTCAGAATCAAGGCCAGGCCTAGTTATTACTTAGATGGAAGACCATCAGGTAATACCCAGAATCTCCAAATATAGGACTGAAACCCTGCAGAAGTGCTGCCAGTTAGGGTTGACAATTTGAGATTAGGTCCCCCTGTGTTCTGACTCACTACAAACAGATTCCTACTCTCTTTTCTTCTGCTTTTAAACCAGATTAGAACTGGACAGCTTTTCAAAGAAGTACTGTAACTGGTTTTAAATTGTTGCCCATGCTGATGTGTTGTGAATCGCCCTGGGTCCCTTTGGGGAGGAGGGTAATAAACAAATTTAAATAAATAAATAAATAACTTTTTTCCAAAAAGAAGTGTACCTTCTGTAAAGCTGGAAGCATAGCTTGTGTCCCTATGTTCAGACAGCAGGCTAGCCATTGCAAACTGGACACAAGGACAGTTTCTTAGACCAATTCCCTGTAGCCATCATCCCTGCACGCACTGGCAGATGCTAAGTGTGCAGACTGCACAGGCATCCTGGGGATATTAGAAATAAATTCACCAGAGAATAACCAGACGACTGAGCAGATGGAATATCCGATCAGGAAGAATACTCTAAGGGAGAAAAACAGGAAGCACAATATGAGAACAATTAAGCTCTATTACAAATTTACTTTTTGCTGCTTATCTGAGACTGCGAAACAGAATTGCCATACACGTGTTAGATCACAATTTGTAATTAATGGGTTTACGGTGTCTGGATCAAATAATTTACCACCACCTCTGACAGGAATTTCCAACATTTGTTACAGATTTGACATGCAGGTTGCTTGTGGCCCCTGCATACCAATTTATTTTCAATTCAGGCAGGAAAGCTACTTCCTCTTATACCTGCCT